>OW052243.1:55509468-60646053 GCA_932526585.2 Philonthus cognatus | reverse complement strand
TAAAATTAACATCTTTAAAAAAAAAAGAAACCTAAAAAATGACCCCGATATATCCGAATCACGGTATCTCGAGGCCCGGTATAGCGAGGTTCTACTGTATAGTTTTGTGTAAAATATAAGAATACATTTAAAAAAAAATCAGAATTTGACATTAACTCTTAAACAAAACTGGTTTTATTTCTTAGGATTCATGTCTTAGTCTCGCCCGGGCTGATTTCTTGGGGGTGGTTTTTATAGGGGTATATTTGGATAGTGGTTTTCCAGTAATGTTTTTACAAGAAGTGATTCTTCGAGGGAGTCGTTTTCCTTTACATGGTGGTTTTCGAAGGGGGTGATTTTTGGAGGGGATGGTTTTTGAAGGAGTAATGTTTTTACAAGGAGTGATTCTTCAAGGGAATCGTTTTCTCTATAAAAATTTACCTGGACCGATTTCCAGTAATGGCTTTACATGATGGTTTTCGAAGGGGGTGATTTTTGGAGGGGGTGGTTTTTGGAGGAGCTTGGTTTTTGAGGAGGGTGGTTTTTGGAGGAGGTTGATTTTGGATAATGAGGTTTTTGGTGGGGATGGTTTTTAGAGCAGGCGATTTTTGGGAGGGGTTGTTTTATCGGAGGGTAATTTTCTAAGAATGTTTTTTCTGGGGGTAATTTTTCATGGCGTGTTTTTCGAGAGGTGGTTTTCCAAAAATGTTTTTTTATAGGGGGAGGTCTAGGGGGCTGATTTTCCAGGACGTATTTTTAGTTATTTTTGTTTGTAAGCCCGTGATTTCTTCTTTTCAGTTTTAATCAAAAAAAAAGGGAAAAAAAACTCTCTAAAACTTTTAGAGAGAAGTAAATACATTAATTATATAATTACAAATAATGCATTTGTAATGCATTACATTTGTAATTACATAATTAGGTAAATATATTCGTATAATTAGAATGTAAATCCATAATGCATTATATTTGTAAAGCATTACATATGTAATTACATTATTTCATAATTATATTCGTATAATTGTAATTATATAATATTGTAACTCCATTACTTTGTAATGCATTACATTTATAATGCATTACATTGTAATTCAATTACGTAATTCCATTACGTTGTAATTAATTACGCCCAACACTGGTAATCGGTAATCGGTGGTGGGGAGTTTTAGCTAAAGGGCTAAATGGTTAATGGTTTTTCTAACCTTTGAGCTTTTACAGAGAGTGAATCGACGGCAAAGTGGACTGCCGTTTGGGGGTCTCGTCACGGTTCAAAACTGATACGGGATAAAATTTGCAACTGAAACGATTGCTATTGATTAGAAAGCATCCTTGCAGGGTATTTAAATAAAAGTACAATCGTTTAGTTAACATAAATCTTTCTAAAAAAATCGAACCCAACTAGAACGAACACCGTCCAGAGAGGTCATCAAAGTCTTAAGGCTCGTATCGATTAGAGCGTGTCTCCGTTGCAGAACACTAACGTGATATTTTGTGTCAAGCAACTATGTTACAAATTGCTTATTTTACCCAGTACCATGGACGCGATCAGTCAAAACGAACATGTTATGAGTAAACGACACACAAGTGAGTGCGAGCTATTTTCTTGTTTGTCCGCGAATGGCGGGTAAACAAGAACAGACTCTGCATTAACACACCTACCCGTCCCAACTACAAAAATGGCGTAACGCAACAATTTCTTTAATGCGACGGTGAAAAACCGCCAACTGGCCGATCGGCTTCGCTGCGTGACATCGTGGCCAAATTGGGCACGTTGTTATGCAACGCTTCCCCGTACCCACTACGAGTAACATACAATGTAATGGTGTTCTGCAACAATTGAACGCTTTACGCCGGTCATCCACTGGCAGCGTCCACACGCGGCTACGCGCTCACGCGATACAAGCGGCGACAGGCGGCTGCAAGACTGGCGGCTACACGCGACAGGGGTCGTACACTGCATATGACTTCGAGCTGCTCATTTTTTCGGCACCGCCAAAAGAGTTGTACATTTTTAATGGATTCAGAGGATGTTTACCTTTTGGAAAGTCCCCATGTAATTAGGGGTATGATTGGAATTCGAAAAAATACAATTTTTATAACAAATATTTAAATTTTAAAATTCTATATTTATCTTGTAGCAGTTTATACTGTTAAATACACCTACCTAGTAAGAATTGAAAAAGGATAAAAATATTTAGCACTATTGTTATCAGAAAATGGTAAGGTTGGACTTGGAGAAGACAAAGTAGGAAGAAAAGACACAGGACTAGACGCGGCTACGAGCGACGGATCCCATTATCTTGGGATCTGACGCAGCTTCACGCTCGGCGCGAGAATCCGCATGTCCGCGCACGCTTACGCTGGACGAGATTTATTGGATTTACACACATCGGGATCTGTCGCGCGTATACGCCCGTTGTCGTTCGTCTCGCATAAGCGTGTAGCCGCGTATTGTCGCTTCCAGTGGACGACCAGCCTTAGTCGATATGAGCTCTTAAGGTAGGATTTCTAAGCGCCGACTGAAACGACTGTAGTCGCGCGACTGTGGCTGAGCGGCCAGAGTCGCGCGGCCCTAATCGCTTGGTCGGATTCCTATGCAACGACTATTATGTCAATTTCTACAAAATCGTTATGAATAATAGACTTTCTTTAAAGAAAAAATATTATAGGAAAAAATATGTTTAATTATGCAATTAATCAAAACATCAAATAAGAGATGAAAGACTAACCTAAATTTATTTAATTTAAAAAAAAATAAATCATAATTGTATTCGGTTTGCCTTCATTAGACCACCAATTTATTAGAAACGATATATCTTGTAAGAAATATATTTTTTATCAAAATAACTTTAAAATGATGAAATAAACTCAATTTATGTTAAAAGCAGCGCGGCTCTTACGACTATACTGCTTTCTGTACGAGTACAGTCGTACGACTCGAGTCGGTACAGCCGCGCGGCTACAGTCGCGTCTTAGGAAAGGCTTCCATTTATTTACATGCAAAGCAGTCGGGCGCGGCTCGAATCGTTTCAGTCGTCGCTTAGGAATCCCACCTTTAGAGTTTAGAAAATATAGCTAAGATAAAAGCAATTTTCAACTGCGACATTTACATTTCAGATTGATAGTAGATAAACTAGGCATTTCATAATCCATTATGCATGAAATTATCCCAACAAAATTGCAGATGTTCGGAGAGTCTGTGCTAAATCTCGACACTACGGAACATTTTTCGTTGGTATTTTTATTTATCGCAGATCTGCTTCTGTGTGACTTCTATTTGTTTCCTAGGTTGTCATTTAAGTTAAAAAGGCAACATTTAAACGCGTAAAAGATGTCGTGACGTGCACCCTGCACATGCCAGTCTAGGACTTCCTGGAGGATTACTACATGTGATAAAACCGCAAGAACATTTCATATTGATGTTCAAAGGATGTATGTATAAGAATACCAGTTGAATTTAATCATATTTTTAAATATAAAAAAGTTCTGGTATCATTTTCATTACTTACCGGACAAACTATGTATTTATAATTGAGTCATATATTTTGCAATATAATCGTGTAATGTATACTTTTTTCTTTTTTTATAGATTGTTAAATAACTGAGAACGTAGGGCTCGATTTTTTTTTAAATATACATGATGAGTTTTTTTGTATGTTCTTTTTTTATGTTCTTTATGGGGATCTCGGCAACTATGAGAAATACTTTACGCGCTGAATAACACTTGCAAAATGTTCGAAAAAGTCAAGGGTAACTAGATATACTGAAAAATGTGAAGTGTTCAATTTTTAAATCGATTTTTCTCACCTATTAAAATAGGTAGAAAAAAACAATTAAGAGCAACATTTTAGATAATTTTACACCAAATAATAAAATTCCGTCAGGTTTTTCTATCGACATTTGTTTTCTAGATATAACACGACCTTAATTTTTTTTTACTTTTCTCTATATGCAAAACAAAGGGAAAGTATAGTTTCCGCCAAAATTTTTAAATCAAACATTATAGTGGATATATCCACTTTTAGGTCCTCCGAGTTGATTAAGACCATTTTTGAAAAATGTCTGTCCTTCTGTAATTCTAAGTCTAAGCCGATTGAGCTGTTAAGGTTGCGGTTTACTACTAGAGTGAGACAGACTCTTTCCAGCAGTTAGCTAAAGTGAGAGAGACCTATATTACTATTTCCAGCATTTAACGATAAACGTAAGGTATTGCCCAAAAATGAGTAAATAAATGACACAAAAGATAGCTATTTTCAGGATTTCTTTACAAAAAAACTAAATATCTTAATCGTTGTAAATTGGTGACATTAAAACCCTGCAAGTTTTAGCATTATTTTGATGTATCATGCAATGTTGTCCCATAATCAGAACATCGATGGTGCTGGAACTAGATACTACGAAAAACGTTGGATTTTACCCATCATAAATCTCAACCTTATGATGACACTATAAACTTAAGGTTTTTATTACAATAGAAGTATTCAATCAACTTTTAATGAAAATGCGGAAACCGGAAGTGGGAGTTTACTGCAAACATTTTTTTAATCTTTTTCTTTAATATTGATCATATAAAAAAATCTTGTTAAGAAAAGCTGTAGATAATAAAAAAATTGCATTTAATGTGTATACACTTTTTGTCGTAGCGACGCTTTTTTGTAAATACCTCAAAAACTATTTACGGAGAGTTTTGATATTTCGATATATTCTAAAAGGGCAATATTTAGTTGATTTCCACATAAAATTTCAAAACGATATCCTGAAAATTTCAAAAGTTATGAATGTCTGAAACTGGAATTGCATTAAAAATAGGATACGATGTCGTTTTTTTGTAAATAAGTCAGAAACTATCGATGGAGTATTTTGATAATTTGACATATTCTAATAGAGCAATGTTTTCTTAACATTCATATAAAATTTTATAAAGATCTCGCTTTAAATTTTACAATCCATAATATTTGATTTAAAAAAAACACACACTTTTTGACAATCAGGTGGAAATAACTCAAAATTCATCGAGAGAGTGTATTTAAATTTTCAAATGTTTTGAAAGAGCAATGTTTGCTTAATATCCACACAGGAATTTCAGGAAGATCTAAAGTAAACTATCAAAATTACGATCGTTTTAATTTTTAAATTTCATAAAACTTGATTGAGTAAAAACACGTCTTTTTTATTACACAACGAAAATACTATGCTCTTTCAAAATATGTTAAAGTTTTCGAGTTTATGTAAAACATTTTCGCTCGAAGTCAAAAATTATGTTATTTTCGCTTAATTTCTAAAAAAAACGAAGCATGACATTTACTATGGATGTCAAAATGTTAGAGGTAAAAGAAAATCAGTCTTTTCTAAATTCGAAATTTTACTTCATGCGCCACGCGTATAAAACACTGATTTAAGAATATTTCAAAAACACATGCATTATCTTTAATTGTAATAATATTTTTGTATTAGATTGATTCTGTGATTTAGTCTGATCAAAATTTTAAGTGTTTGATTAGTACTTACAATAGATACAGTTGCGAGAGAAAAAAACTAGTACAACAGGGAGCTTTAGCCACTTCTAAAATATCGTATTTTGTTTCTTGTAAAACAAACTTGTCATGTACAGGTTAACAAAATGTTTTTTTCTTTGCCAACAAAACGGTGCTTTTGTTGACATGCAATGTCTCTAATGCTAATACCGTCTCTAAACGGGTCGTTATTATCGGTGTTTGCGTTTCAATCAGTTGAGGCATGTCGACGTTAATTAAATTTCGTTTGACATTTTCGCCGATTTGTCAATTTGATTGACAAATTTAAAAATCAAAGTGAGTCCAGTGCACACAGCCAAATATTTTGCTGTACTAGTTTTTTCTCTCGCAACTGTACATATTAGTTTGGGCATGCATGTAATGGAATCATTACAAACCCTGCCACAAAATAATAATACATAACCTGACAATAAATCCTTTTTGTATATGAGTTACTTGATTTCCCACAACTTGTAATCAGCTATACAGGAGGTGCGTTATTGAATGTCTTTAATTATCAGCCAAAGACAGGCAGGGGTACTTTTAACAGCCCCGCTGTCTCCTGGGAAAATCGGCCTCCATAGCCGAGTTTCACCAAACACCACAAAAGAAATATCGGGCCTACCGACACCGGAAAACTGCCCGGTGTCCCAACTGGCCAACGACTTACCCTTTCGAACTTTAAAAATAATTATAATTACCCTAATACCCGGTATTATAAACGATTAATAAATCATTAGATAACTATTTGTGGAGTAAATTTATTTACCTAGTAAACTAATGCGCAAATAAAATTGCGTATTATAAAGAAAACCTACCAAATAAATAGCAATTCTAGAAATAAATAATTTAATTAGTAGATTACAGACCGAAATTATACATTTCCATTGTGGCCATAGCTGGAACCACCAATTTTTTAAATTGAATTGTCATTATTTCAAATTTAATTGTCAATCAAATTGGAAATTTAGTATAATTCCTTATAATTATGGAGAATAACCGTGGGATAGGACAGAATTACACAGAACAAGAAAAAGAAAGCTTATTAGAAATTATAAAAGACCTTAACGAATGTTTTCCACTCCCAGGCTAAGCATGAAGTAACATTTCGAGTTTAGAAAAGCCTGAAAATTTGGTTTGGTCGGGTAGCGCGAAGCGCGGAGCGGCCAAACCAAATTTTCGGGCAATTCTAACCTCGGAATTTTACTTCATGCGCCACGCGTACAAGACACTGATTTCAAGTGAAGTTCACTTGTTCACAATATTTCAGTGTTTTCAGTGTTTAATACGCGTGGCGCATGAAGTAAAATTTCGAGTTTAGAAAAGCCTGAAAATTTGGTTTGGTCGTTCCGCGCTTCGCGCTACGCGACCAAACCAAATTTTCAGGCTTTTCTAAACTCGAAATTTTACTTCATGCTTAGTCTGGGAGTGGAAAACACTCGTTTAAAACTTTAAATGAAACTAATTTAAAAAAAGCGTATGCATAAGTATAAAAATCTCTGGTTATGCCTGACTTGAAGAACTCTAGGTCTTCGACTCCTTCGAATTTCTTGTGGTTCGAATTAATCACTGTCAGGGAAGATACTATGAGCGAACTTAACTCTGACACGGATGATGTGATAGACATGATAACTGTAATGAAATTAATAAATACAAGTAGTAGAATCTAAAGTAATTATAATAATATAATACACTTTTGACTTTTAACTGTCAAATTATTTAGAGAATAAAATTTACTTGGTAAAAAACAAACAAATAATTTACTGGGGAGATTTATTGGCCAAATAAAGTTATTTTGTGTTTATAATACCGAAATCTTTAGAATAAATTAATTTATTCCTAAAGTAAATTTTATTTAGGGAATAAAAAGTTTTATTATATCGGGCACAATAAAAATTGAAAATTGTATAAATAACTATTTGAAAATCTTGTAAAAATAATTAAATATTAACACGAAATCATGTTGTAACAATACAGAATTAAAATATGAAACTCGTTATTGAGAATATATTTGTATTTACATTGAATCAATAGCGTAGCAACATGTATAATCTTGATACAATAATTATTTAAGGTAGAATACAATTACATTCTCAATTATTATTTTCATGTTTTAATTCTATTTTGTTACATTATGATCTCGGCTTAACATTTAATTATTATTTCATATTTTAATTCTATATTGTTACAATATGATCTCGTGTTAACATCAATTATTATAAGATAAATTCAAATTCAAAACTATTTGAATTCGAGAAAATAAGCTTACGCTTCTCATAGTTTGCACACTTTAAACATAATATATAAAATTACGAAAAAACTATTCGTGAAAATGCAAACAGTGTCTTAATTAATAAGACAATTTATCACGATAAATATCCATTGAAACAACTACTTCCCGTGCAAATACACCTCCGGATATTGAATTATACAATGAAATATTTAAAATCTTATTTAATTTGATTTGTTACAACGCTCTATTAAAGTATATGTAACGTTTAGGTCAAATTCTCTTCAAACCAACTAACAATACAATTTAAAATGAAAGGAGAGATAGCAACAAATTAGAAGTGAAAGGACTTGGATTAAAACTAATGTCTTAGGCCATTTTAAATTGTATTGTTAGTTGGTTTGAAGAGAATTTGACCTAAACGTTACATATACTTTAATAGAGCGTTGTAACAAATTAAATTAAATAAGATTTTAAATATTTCATTGTATAATTCAATATCCGGAGGTGTATTTGCACGGGAAGTAGTCGTTTCAATGGATATTTATCGTCTTAAATTGTCTTATTAATTAAGTCACTGTTTGCATTTTCACGAATAGTTTTTTCGTAATTTTATATATTATGTTTAAAGTGTGCAATGTATGAGAAGCGTAAGCTTATTTTCTCGAATTCAAATAGTTTTGAATTTGAATTTATCTTGTTTGAACTGTACCATAAGGTAAATAATAAGGTCTCACATTCTTCATACCTGCTAATGACATAATCCCCTTTTTTACCTATAAATACCGACCATCATTTTCACTCATTCCACACACAACACTTTTTCCAAGTAAGTTTGTTTTAATTTTATTCCTAATTTTTTTAAACGTCATAAGCAAAGCTATACTGAAGAGAGATAAATCTCGAAACGCGTCTATAGATTGCCTAAGATATTAGTTTTAATCCAAGTCCTTTCACTTCTAATTTGTTGCTATTTCTCCTTTCATTTTAAATTGTATTGTTAGTTGGTTTGAAGAGAATTTGACCTAAACGTTACATATACTTTAATAGAGCGTTGTAACAAATCAAATTAAATAAGATTTTAAATATTTCATTGTATAATTCAATATCCGGAGGTGTATTTGCACGGGAAGTAGTTGTTTCAATGGATATTTATCGTCTTAAATTGTCTTATTAATTAAGACACTGTTTGCATTTTTCACGAATAGTTTTTTCGTAATTTTATATATTATCAATTATTATTACAAGATTGTAAAATTGTTCTTTAATATTTATACAAGATTAAATTTATACTAGGGTATATTTTCTCAATTACATATTTATTGATTTATTAATATTAACAGAACATTTCATTGCTCTACTAAGCACTTTGTTAATAGTTTAAAACCATTTACGAATATCTGTCAATAAGGCAGTAACTATTAGCAGACAATTTTAAGAATGTAGTCCCTAAAATTAATTTCCCTAAATGAGGAAAAATTAATCTTTGTATTGTTTGGCTTTAAACTACTAACTGGATTTAGTGCACTTAAATAATCATTAACGCAATAAGACTAAGAGCAATACGTATCAATAAGTCGACAAACATTAAGATAATACAAAAGCAATTTTGAATTAAGGTTGCCGTTTACTAGAGTTAGACAGACTCTTTCCAGCCGTCAGCTAGAGTGAGAGAGACCTATATTACTACTTCCAGCATAAAAAAGGTAATGAATGTTGTGCTAATTGAATGCAGAATTTGCGGACACCCTTGAATTTTACATAGCACAAGTTTTTGTTGCCTAGTAATGAGTAAATAAATGACGCAAAAATAGCTATTTTCGGGATTTTTTTACAAATTAACATATCTCAATGGTTTTAAATTGGTGACATTAAAATCCTGCAAGTTTCAGCATTATTTAGATGTATCTTGCAATGTTGTCCGTAATCAGAACATAAATGGTGGTGGAACTAGTGACTACCCAAAACGTTGGATTTTACGAATAATAAATCGCAACTTTAATGCCTAATTTAGAGTACATACACTTAAAAAATAGTAGAACAAGAAAATTTAAATTGTTGTATTAATTATTTAATTACACAATGCATTTGTGTACCTTATGAAAGTGAATGTAGATCTTCAGTAATAACTCAGAAAACTACTTTCACTTTCGAGAAAAACAATACTTTTGAACTTTTAGCTGTCTCTTATAAGCAATATAATTATATTAATGAAATAAATATGTAATAATAATTCAAAATAATATAATATTACATTATAAATTTTATTTATTGACAGTAACTGATTGTATTGAAGAAAAAATATAAAATTTTGTAAGCCATAAAAGAACATTCAACATTAAGAAAAGCTGTATAAATTATTAAATCAGAAAAAATATTAGAAAATCTTGTTTGTAATTTCTAAGTACCCCAAATAAGAAGTTCGAAGCCAATATTTTTATTTTTATTTCAATAGGTAGTGTTGTAATCGTCAAAACGTCTACCTCGTGATGTTGATGGATCTTCACGTTTCGAGTCTGTCAGTCAGTAAATATGATAACTCAAATAAAATTATATTAATGAAATAAATATGTAATAATAATTCAAAATAATATTATATTAAATTATAAATTTTATTTATTGACAGTAACTGATTGTATTGAAGAAAAAATATACAATTTTGTAAGCCATAAAAGAACAACATTTAACATTAAGAAAAGCTGTATAAATTATTAAATCAGAAAAAATATTAGAAAATCTTGTTTGTAATTTCTAAGTACCCCAAATAAGAAGTTCGAAGCCAATATTTTTATTTTTATTTCAATAGGTAGTGTTGTAATCGTCAAAACGTCTACCTCGTGATGTTGATGGATCTTCACGTTTCGAGTCTGTCAGTCAGTAAATATGATAACTCAAAAACGCAATGAGTTACATTTATGAAATTTTATGTTCAGTTTCTACACAATCATTAAAGAATCTGTAACAACTTTTGGCTACATTTCGAAAACAAGAAGTTGACGTTTACTATTAATGTTTTTTTATATATTGCTAAATATTGCTAATATTTAAAAGGTACGAATTAAAACTTACAAACAATGAAAAAATGCACGACTTTCATATAAAAATATATTTTTACCAAAGCAAAAATTGTTTCTTTCCGGCACATTTATCAGTCGGGCTCCGATAATACAGAGAGTTTTATGTAACACTGAACATTTTCATCTAATACAATTTGACACCTTTAATTTTTAAGTTATGTGTAAATTGGGTTGCCTATATTACAATTACAAATTGTAGCCAATCAATCGCAATTAATCCCTCAACTAGTACATACAGGGAGTTTTTCTTTCAAGTATACATGACCCCATTACAGCGTATATGCCGTAAATCTTTAGATAACCGTTGTTTTTTAAAAGACATCAATTTGAAAGTTAAAATGAGTATGTTCCACTCCCAGACTAAGCATGAAGTAAAATTAAAGTAAAGTAGCGCGAAGCGCGGAGCGGCCAAACCAAATTTTCAGGCTTTTCTAAACTCGAAATTTTACTTCATGCGCCACCAGTACAAAACACTGACATTTTACGAAGTTTAAAACACACCGCTAAACTTTTCATTAAATCAGTGTTTTGTACCGGTGGCGCATGAAGTAAAATTTCGAGTTTAGAAAAGCCTGAAAATTTGGTTTGGACGCTCCGCGCTTCGCGCTACGCGACCAAACCAAATTTTCAGGCTTTTCTAAACTCGAAATTTTACTTCATGCTTAGCCTGGGAGTGGAAAACACTCGTATAAAGCTTCAAATTAAATTCTTTTAATAAACCGAGCGTCGAAAAATGTACAACGTATGCATTATGTATACTTAAAAGAAAAATTCTCGTTGTGAAAATGTTCGGTGTTACATAAAACTCTCTGTATGTATCAGAGCTGGGCAGGATTCGAATCATTCAGGATTCGAATCCTGGATTCGAATCCTTTTAGAGGATTCAAAAGAGGCATTCGAATATTTGAGTTCAACTGGATTCGTGATCCGGATTCGTTACGTATTTTTAAAAGGATTCGTATTCGAATCCAAATGTAGGTGATTCGAATCCTTATAAAAAGATTCGAATCCTTATAAAAGGATTAGAATATTTATAAAAGGATTCGAATACTTACAAAAGGATTTGAATCGTCAAAAATAATTCGAATTAATTGTGAGGATTAACATGAAACATGCCTTTTGTGTGTTGTTAAATTTCTCGTTAAATCAGTGTTTTATACGCGTGGCGCATGAAGAAAAATTTCAAGTTTAGAAAAGAACAGAAAATTTGTCTCTGGTCGCTGCGCGACCCTCGACAAATTTTCACGGGGCTTTTCTAAACTCGAAATTTTACTTCATGCTTAGACTGGGAGTGGAAAACACTCGTTTAAAGCTTCGAATTGAGCTTAAAAAAAACAAGGGATATCTAAAGATTTACAGAAAATAGGCTGTTTTGCTGAAAACACTATTTCTACTAGCAGAAACAACTAGCACTATTACCTAGCTCAGATGGTTGTAGCTTCAGATATCTTGTTACCAGCAGACGAGGCCTGTACTAGTACTATTAAGTACTGTTAGCCGAAAGAACCACTACTACAAACTGTAACGTTGATTTTTTTCAGTTAAAATCGATTTGTCCACTAGCAGAAAGAACTGCCGCTATTAGCAGACAGAGCTTCTAGTTCCGTAGACGGAGCCTGTACTACTACTAGTTGCAGAAAAAACTAGTGGTAGGAAAATAAAAAACTACTATTAAGCTAAAAGAACAACCAAGGCCGCTGCCAGAAAAAAAATTCAGGGGCTTAGAAAAAAATATTGTTTTTGCTCTTACAGTCCCGCTTTTACATACAAAAATTTATCATTTTGAAAATTTCAGGGGGGTTTGAACCCCCATACCCCTCCCCCCCCCCGGCTACGGTCTTGAGAACAACTGCTACTAGCTAAAAGAATAACTACAGCAGAAAGAACTACCGCTATTAACGGAGCTTCTAGTTCAGATGGTTCTAGCTTCAGATGTCTTGCCATCAGCAGACGGAACCTGTAGTACAGGTTCCGTCCGTACTGGTAGTAGAAAGACCTACTCGTAGTAGAAGGAACGAAATAGTAGTTGTTCTTTCTAGGACGAACGCTAGTAGCACAAAGAAATTGTACTTCTAGCTGAAATAACTACTACTACTGATAGAAACATTTACACTTTAGCAGAACACGCTATTTCTAGTAGCAGAAACAACTATCGCTATTGACAGACAGGGCTTCTGGTTCAGATGGTTCTAGCTTCAAATCTTGCCACCAGCAGATGGAGCCTGTACTACTACTAGTAGCAGAAAGACCTAGCAGTCGTTTTTTTATAGCAAAAAACACTATTTCTACTAGCAGAAAGAACTACTGCTATTAACAGAGCGTCTAGTTCAGATGGTTCTGGCTTATCGTGTCTTGCCACCAGCAGACGGAGCCTGTATTACAACTAGTTGCAGAAAGTAATAGTAGAAGGAACAAAATAGTAGTTGTTTCATCTACTACTAAAGGGACGATTGCTGCTAGTAGAAAGAACTTGTACTACTAGCTGAAAGATGGATAGTTTACTTCTTTTAACATAAAACGCATTTCTGCTAAAAGATTAAAAATACATGTATTTTTCTTTGTCGCCGCCATTGTTTAACAAACGTCAATTGTGTATAATATTAATTAACGAGTGTTTTTTGAGAATGAATTGTTATTTTCATTATGGTTTATAATTATTCATATTTCTTCGGAGCAACCAGATACAGGGAGTTTTTCTTTTAAGTATACGTATTCCAAATTTAGCCTATTTTCTGTAAATCTTTAGATATTCCTTGTTTTTTTTAAGTTCAATTTGAAGCTTTAAATGAGTGTTTTCCACTCCTAGGCTAAGCATCAAGTAAAATTTCGAGTTTAGAAAAGCCCCGTGAAAATTTGTCGAGGGTCGCGCAGCGACCCGAGACAAATTTTCGGGCTTTTCTAAACTCGAAATTTTACTTCATGCGCCACGCGTATAAAACACTGATTTAAAGTGAAGTTCAGAAACACACAAATACATCTTTAACAGGGTAACAGGGAATCAGATATTTTGTCTGTTATCAACGATATTCAGTGTTAATAATAATTAATTAGGTTTTGAATATTTTTGTTAAAACAACTGGTAACTATATTTATATATTAATGGTTGCAAAAAAATTATAAGATCTAATTTATTCTTGAAGGATTTGTATTCGTGATTCGAAAAAACAGGATTCGAATCTTTGATTCGAATCATATTTATTTCTTACGAATCCTTTATTCGAGTATTCGTGATTCGAATCATATTAGGTGATTCGGATTAGTGATTCGAATCTTTTTTACGAGGATTCGTCCCAGCTCTGGTATGTATATATATACAGGGTGTCCGTATTTCGACAGAATGTATGGGGATCTCAGTTATTTGAAGAGATAGAGAGTCGGTTAAATTGGGGCAAAGATATTTTAGTTCTCATTAATAATCTGAAAACAATTGTAAAATAACTTCTTTTGTTTTCGAGATATCAGCAATAAAATTATTGTTTCAAAAATCGTTTTAATTTTTTTATTCATAAACTACTAAATCTAGACATTTTGAACTTTAATTTCACTTTTTAATGAGGAATCTAGTATTTAAACCGAGCCGACCTTGTATTATTTAATTACCTTGATTGTTGACGTCATGTGAGTACTTCCACGTGTGACGTCAGCAATCAAGGTGGTTAGTGTATAAGGTTGTCTTAATTTAGAACCGAGTCGACCCTGTTAGTTTAATTACATTAACTTGGCAAAGATATTTTAGTTCTCACTAATAATCTGAAAACAATTGTAAAATAACTTCTTTTGTTTTCGAGATATCAGCAATAAAATTATTGTTTCAATAATCGTTTTAATTTTTTTATTCATAAGCTACTGAATCTAGACATTTTGAACTTTAATTTCTCTTTTTAATGAGGAATCTAGTATTTAAACCGAGCCGACCTTGTATTGTTTAATTACCTTGATTGTTGACGTCACGTGAGGACTTCCACGTGTGACGTCAGCAATCAAGGTGGTTAGTGTATAAGGTTGTTTCAATTTAAAACCGAGTCGACCCTGTTAGTTTAATTACATTGACTTTTCACGTCACGCGAGGAATTTCATGTGTGACTCCCTGTATTTCTCGGGACATAAATATTTCTAATAAAATCAAACTGAATTTGCTATAAAATTCAAACATAATAAGTAAAAACCAGTATATTTTCAATTTCACAATATTTCAGTGTTTTATCCGTTTTGCTATGCAACTAAACCAAATTTTCAAAATTTTCTAAACTCTTTATTTCGTGCATAAACAAGGATAGTAAATCTATGTTAAAAAACAAACATGAACATTTCTAAAGATATAAACTTTTTGTCTTGTGTAATACAAGGCAAAAGTAATGTCATATTATGAATTGGCTGCCATTTTATTAGAAATGAAAAAATAGGCAATGTTTTGACTGAAAGTTAATTTAAAGGTGTAAAATTAGTAATATAAAGTTAAAAAAAAAGATATCGGTCAAATGACCATCTCCTGAGTTGATGTTGATTGTGCTCGTTTTCCAACATTTTGAATTGTTGTTCGTAAAACATCTGGCTCCAATTTAGTGATTTCTTCTTCAATGTTGGCTTTCAAGACTTGCAAGGTTTGTGGTTTGTTGTGGTAAATGCGAAATTTCAAAAAGACCCACAGGGAGTGGAAACGCTCGTTCGAAACTTAAAACTGAATGCTTTGATAAGAACATTAAATGACTAAAAATGTTTTTAAAGATATTAATCTAGTTCTCAAAATTATGTTTAATATTATTTGAAGTAAAACTGACATGGTTGCCACAATCTGAAATGTTAAATTTATCCGACATTTCCCTGATTCAAGATTTTTTCCCTGGCCTTTTAATATAACTTTCTTCTGTGGGAAACCCCCATTTTGTTAAATTGTTTTCATTGTTTTTGTGAATATTTAAGTTAATTTCATAAATGTTTACGTGTTTTGTAATTTGCCTGCTGATTGTGACAAATTTAATAATGTCATATGGCTTTTTTGTTAGTGGTTTGGTCAATTTGAATATAATTTCATGACTTTTCTCTGACTTTCCCGGTTTTAATGATATTCAGTGATTTTATCTACGTAATTTTTAGGCATTCGTCTATTTTATAATAGAGTTCAATTTGAAGCTTTAAACGAGTGTTTTCCACTCCCAGACTAAACATGAAGTAAAATTTCGAGTTTCGAAAATTAGAAAATTTGTCGAGGGTCGAGACAAATTTTCGGGCTTTTCTAAACTCGAAATTTCACTTCATGCGCCACGCGTACGAAACACGGATTTGAAGTGAAGTTCAGAAACACACAAATATATCTTTAATCGGAGTAACAGGGAATCAGATGTTTAGTCTGTTATCAACGATGTTCAGTGTTAATAATAAATAATTAGGTTTTAATACATTAATTACAACTCCGTATATTTCTGTTGTGCGATTTTAGTGGGACACCCTGTATAGCTTAGCAATCATTCTTAATAATATAAAAATCTGGCATCGAAATTTAATATATAACATTCAACTGCAGGTACGTAAGATTAATGATAAACTAATCATTAATGTTTGTGATTTCTGAAATGTCTATTTTACCTGTTTCTCTAGAACACCCATCAATCAAGTCACACAACGCGTCCAATTTCAAGCTTCTAACGTGTGTTTTCCACTCCCAGATTAAGCATGAAGTAAAATTTCGAGTTTAGAAAAGCCTGAAAATTTGGATTTGCAGGGGCGGGTGAGCGAAGCGAGTCGATTTTAAGTGAAGTTTAAAATTTACTGCTTATATTTTTTTTCAAAATTCGATCAATTTGCTTTATGTGTAAGTATACTCAACAAAAAAAAAAACCCTGTACAATTTTTACTTTTCTGCAAGTTATAACTTAAATATTTTTTTTTTGACTATATTGTATCCATACCAGCGATATATTGGAAAATTAAATATCGATATAAATATCGATTATTTCGCACCAAAATATCGATATTCCAAGATATCGATTTATATCGAACATCTTTAGTATCTGTATTGTTTCGAGTTTACGTGAAGTGATTAATCACAAATAGAAAGACTGTTATTCCTTACTTCACTTTTTATTTTTATGTTAGATGTACATTTCGAGAAACAAGGTGCTCATTATCAATAACAAACAATAAATAGTTTGTTAGTTTGTTATTGATAATGAGCACCTTGTGTCTCGAAATGTACATCTAACATAAAAATAAAAAGTGAAGTAAGGAATAACATCCTTAGTATAAAATATAGCTAAGCAAATTTACGATAATAAAATAAAAACTTTTTAAACAAATTTAACGTTTAAAACATGTTTTAAACGCGTTTAACATTTAAAACATGTTTAAAACAAAACCGCTTAAAACACGAAGTGTTTTAAATATAACAACCCTAGTTTATAAATATCGATACATATCATGATAAATATCTTATGATATATATCGTCTGAACCCTGTATAATACTGAAAGGAAATAAATTAAAATACGGCTAAAATATTTATCTTTCAATTCATACTTGGGGTGGCTGTACCACAAGGTACAACTGATCATCAGTAAATCAAAATGATGAAATTTAAAAAAAAATGCTAATCATTTAAGTTTATACAAAACGGTTGTAGCTAAAGACCGGATGCTAAAATATTTAATTTAAAAAAATAGTAAAATTAGAAACTGGGTGCTCTTCGAGTTTATTGTTTAAGTACCAGCAGGTAATATTGGATTTATTTATAATTATTTCAATGGGTATTTATTGTCTTAGGTTTTATTATTAATTAAAACATATTGTTCGCATTTTACACGAATAGTCGTAATTTTTGTATATTAATTATAATCATTATTAAATCGATTAAATGTAGGAATTCTTGCATTATGATTTATAATGAGGTTAAATAAAATAATAAATGTTAAAATTTGAAAGATTTGGATACAATAGAATAGTGTAACACGATAAAGAGATAACTTTGGCAATAGTGGGTGTATTTCCTCAGTGTTTCCGATGTGTCGGTCTATATTTAGAGAATATACAATTCAACACTCACCCCTGGTACCGTTTCGAAACCGATCCCTGTGCCCGATATGCTGACTGCTGACCAGGAAACCATCTATAATCACAAAATATCGTTAATTAGAACAACGGCTCTCATTGTAATTAATAAAAAAACTACGTACTGTTTATGGTTAATCCTAAAAGAGCCAATACGAGACTCCTAATCAACTTTAGATAAATCATGTCAAGCCCCTGTTCAGGCCCCTGAAATAATAAAGACAGAAGAGATCGTTATAACTCTTGGGAGAAATGGGTCACTTTGGTGTTATCTTAGCGGCTATCAATGAAAAATAAAAATGTTACGCGTTGAGTTAGAGAAATTGGGATTTGAATTGAATTGAAACTGTCGACAGCACAAAGGAAAGCGGCTATCATGTTTTAGACCGGATCATGTTTTGCTGATTATTATTTACTTCAGTTAGCAATATTATTTGTATTTAATTGTATGAAGTAGGTTTATGTTACGGTTTGTGAGGATTTCGAGAAATGTAAATTATATGTTTAAAGAAGTGTTTGATTACACGGCGCCAAGATAATGCAGAATGTAAGAATTTTACGTGATTATTTCTTTAGATGGTCTATTTTCGGTTAAAATTCCGGGAAGGATTTGGGTTTATTCGGACGGACGGTAGAGGTGTTTACCTGTCACAAAACACGTGCACTTGCTCTAAAAACAAATATAGTCTATCCAATCAATGCAGAGAGTTAGTCTGCATACCGGAGAACACTATCATCACACTGAGAACACTTAACATTATTATCAGGTAGAAATATTTTGTGGTATTTTGGTGCAGCGTCGCGGTCCCAACCAATCACGAGAGAAACGGAATTGAACTGAAGAGGCTGTTTCGGTGAGGCAAGTGATGACTGAGATCAATGAAGAGACGTGCAGTAAAATAAATATGCACCGCACAACCAACCTTCTGTGCCTCTACCGCGTACACTGAGCACTGATTGTGAGTTTCAGTCGGGAGCGCACTAATCGACTTCTGATCTCTAGTTATGGTCAGTCCTTCCACGCTAGACCGGCTTAAGAAAAGCCGAGACGAATTCGCATTGAATATCACAAATGATAAGCCAACAATTAATCAAAACCCTTATAAAAATACACACTCGACACATTCCATTCAGCTCCATTCAACCAGACCACCGTCAGTGCCCTCAGACCCGAGAAAAACATATGGTGTACACTTGTGCACCAAACCAGCCCGAACTCTAAAATCTAGAATAAAACCGACAACATCGAGGAAACGACGACCAAAAATTTCAATTTCAAAACGAAAGCACATCCCTGGGGGCACTGACATTTTTATCTCCTTTTGACCTATACACTCGATACAAACGATAATAACCTCATACATTCTAAAAATATCAAAAAAATCGTTTCATTTATATTTAAATTAATAATCATCCATTATAAAGACAATCTTCGCCACGTTTTTATCATTTCCGACCCCGGGCCGTGGGTGTTTCAAATGATAAGCGCACATCCGCACGTTGCGTTTAATTCATAAATTACTTATTCGCATACTCAGCTTACGCGCACCCAAAATTCCCATCCCATTTCAAAATTATTATCAACAGCGTAAAATTCGAATTTCCCGCACATTCTCATTCAGGTTAATCGACCGCGACCGAACGGCTCCACTACTCAGACCCTCGTGTTACATTCATTCATCAATAATTAATTAGTTAATTCTTATTTAATCGTGATTGTTAGAATAGTACTTCAAAACGGGGCTCGTGTTTATTTTCTCGAGTTCGTGTGTTCGTTTTAATTTTTGTGAATGAACCGTCATTGCTCGTCGTGTAAGAAGGTTAGATAGGACAGTGGGGAGAGCTCGAGCTGCACTTTTGCGCGGGAACGGTTTAAAATGGCTCTCAAGCTGCTGAAACTGGCGAATTCCCGTATTAGGAGGAATTTATCGACCACAATTATACTCAGTAAAAAGCAGAGGAACCCTGAAAAAGCCTTGGATGATGATTCGTTAAAAATTGAAGAAGACACGTTAGTTGCATTCATATACACGTATAAAATTACTATAGATTTATTTATTAACAATAAAACACTTGTAACTTTGTTTGTATAACACTTTTTTATTTTACGTGACTGCAGTTTGGCAACTTTAGCTTGCCATTATCAAACATGTAATACTACATGTTTGATAATGGCAAGCTAAAGTTACCGAAACTGCAGTCTCGTAAAATAAAAAAGTGTAATACAAAGTTAAAAGTGTTTTATTGTAAAGTTAACATACAGAGAGTTTTACGTAACACCGAACATGCTTGTAACGAGAATGTTTCTTTTAGGTATACATAAACATACGTTGTACATTTGCTGACGCTCGGTTTATTAAAATAATTTAATTTGAAGCTTTAAACGGGTGTTTTCCACTCCCAGGCTAAGCATGAAGTAAAATTTCGAGTTTAGAAAGGCCTGAAAATTTGGTTTGGTCGCGTAGCGCGAAGCGCGGAGCGGCCAAACCAAATTTTCAGGCTTTTCTAAACTCGAAATTTTACTTCATGCGCCACCGGTACAAAACACTGATGTAATCTAAAGTTTAATGGTATGTCTTAAACTTCGTAATATGTCAGTGTTTTGTAGCGGTGGCGCATGAAGTAAAATTTCGAGTTTAGAAGAGCCTGAAAATTTGGTTTGGCCGCTCCGCGCTTCGCGCTACGCGACCAAACCAAATTTTCAGGCTTTTCTAAACTCGAAATTTTACTTCATGCTTAGTCTGGGAGTGGAAAACACCCATTTAAAGCTTAACATACAGAGAGTTTTACGTAACACCGAACATGCTTGTAACGAGAATGTTTCTTTTAGGTATACATAAACATACGTTGTACATTTGCTGACGCTCGGTTTATTAAAATAATTTAATTTGAAGCTTTAAACGGGTGTTTTTCACTCCCAGGCTAAGCATGAAGTAAAATTTCGAGTTTAGAAAAGCCTGAAAATTTGGTTTGGTCGCGTAGCGCGAAGCGCGTAGCGGCCAAACCAAATTTTCAGGCTTTTCTAAACTCGAAATTTTACTTCATGCGCCACCGCTACAAAACACTGATGTAATCTAAAGTTTAATGGTATGTTTTAAACTTCGTAACATGTCAGTGTTTTGTAGCGGTGGCGCATGAAGTAAAATTTCGAGTTTAGAAAAGCCTGAAAATTTGGTTTGGCCGCTCCGCGCTTCGCGCTACGCGACCAAACCAAATTTTCAGGCTTTTCTAAACTCGAAATTTTACTTCATGCTTAGTCTGGGAGTGGAAAACACCCATTTAAAGCTTAACATACAGAGAGTTTTACGTAACACCGAACATGCTTGTAACGAGAATGTTTCTTTTAGGTATACATAAACATACGTTGTACATTTGCTGACGCTCGGTTTATTAAAATAATTTAATTTGAGGCTTTAGACGGGTGTTTTCCACTCCCAGGCTAAGCATGAAGTAAAATTTCGAGTTTAGAAAAGCCTGAAATATTTGGTTTGGTCACGTAGCGCGAAGCGCGGAGCGGCCAAACCAAATTTTCAGGCTTTTCTAAACTCGAAATTTTACTTCATGCGCCACCGCTACAAAACACTGATGTAATCTAAAGTTTAATGGTATGTCTTAAACTTCGTAATATGTCAGTGTTTTGTAGCGGTGGCGCATGAAGTAAAATTTCGAGTTTAGAAAAGCCTGAAAATTTGGTTTGGCCGCTCCGCGCTTCGCGCTACGCGACCAAACCAAATTTTCAGGCTTTTCTAAACTCGAAATTTTACTTCATGCTTAGTCTGGGAGTGGAAAACACCCATTTAAAGCTTAACATACAGAGAGTTTTACGTAACACCGAACATGCTTGTAACGAGAATGTTTCTTTTAGGTATACATAAACATACGTTGTACATTTGCTGACGCTCGGTTTATTAAAATAATTTAATTTGAAGCTTTAAACGGGTGTTTTCCACTCCCAGGCTAAGCATGAAGTAAAATTTCGAGTTTAGAAAAGTCTGAAAATTTGGTTTGGTCGCGTAGCGCGAAGCGCGGAGCGGCCAAACCAAATTTTCAGGCTTTTCTAAACTCGAAATTTTACTTCATGCGCCACCGGTACAAAACACTGATGTAATCTAAAGTTTAATGGTATGTCTTAAACTTCGTAATATGTCAGTGTTTTGTAGCGGTGGCGCATGAAGTAAAATTTCGAGTTTAGAAAAGCCTGAAAATTTGGTTTGGTCGCGTAGCGCGAAGCGCGGAGCGGCCAAACCAAATTTTCAGGCTTTTCTAAACTCGAAATTTTACTTCATGCGCCACCGCTACAAAACACTGATGTAATCTAAAGTTTAATGGTATGTCTTAAACTTCGTAATATGTCAGTGTTTTGTAGCGGTGGCGCATGAAGTAAAATTTCGAGTTTAGAAAAGCCTGAAAATTTGGTTTGGCCGCTCCGCGCTTCGCGCTACGCGACCAAACCAAATTTTCAGGCTTTTCTAAACTCGAAATTTTACTTCATGCTTAGTCTGGGAGTGGAAAACACCTATTTAAAGCTTAACATACAGAGAGTTTTACGTAACACCGAACATGCTTGTAACGAGAATGTTTCTTTTAGGTATACATAAACATACGTTGTACATTTGCTGACGCTCGGTTTATTAAAATAATTTAATTTGAAGCTTTAAACGGGTGTTTTCCACTCCCAGGCTAAGCATGAAGTAAAATTTCGAGTTTAGAAAAGCCTGAAAATTTGGTTTGGTCGCGTAGCGCGGAGCGGCCAAACCAAATTTTCAGGCTTTTCTAAACTCGAAATTTTACTTCATGCGCCACCGGTACAAAACACTGATGTAATCTAAAGTTTAATGGTATGTCTTAAACTTCGTAATATGTCAGTGTTTTGTAGCGGTGGCGCATGAAGTAAAATTTCGAGTTTAGAAAAGCCTGAAAATTTGGTTTGGCCGCTCCGCGCTTCGCGCTACGCGACCAAACCAAATTTTCAGGCTTTTCTAAACTCGAAATTTTACTTCATGCTTAGTCTGGGAGTGGAAAACACCCGTTTAAAGCTTCAAATTAAATTCTTTTAATAAACCGAGTGTCAGCAAATGTACAACGTATGTTTATGAAGAAAAAATCTCGTTATAAGCATGTTCGGTGTTACATAAAACTCTCTGTATATAACGAAGTAGAAGCTCCACAATACAATATTTATTTATTACCCTACTAATAGACATCCAAAGACAATTTTATACCTCCAATTACACCACAGCTGGTTAATATTTAATCATACACACATTTTTATATTTTTAATTTTGATATGGTTTATCTACTACTAATGGGGGTATCCGTTAATAAATTATTATCATTTTTAATAATGATTATTAAGCATGGTTAAAGTTCCGATTAAGTCATATCAGCGCCGGATTTAGGAAATTTCTCGGGGGGCAAGTCAGCCCCTTGCCGCCCCTGTAGCAGTTTTTCGTTATTTAATGCAATCATAAATTACAGAATAAAAGTAATAGTCGTTTTTAATGGTGTGTCAAACTTTATTTTATTGAAATAAAACAGACATTTTTTACTTAGCAATACTATGACACAAAAGAATATACATTTTAAAAAAATACTAAAAATAAAACCCACTAAAAGCAGGGATGGGCCTCGACGTGTCAACTTTGATAGTCAACGTGACAGCAAGTCGACAATGTGATGGGCGTAGCCAGGATTTTCACTAGAGAGAGGCCAAGAAATATGAAAAATATGCCATAGTAAAGGAACATTTAGAAAAAAAAATATTTACGTTAAAATAATATTCATACATTTTGTCAATTTTCAGTTTTTCTGCAATCACCACTATTTGCATCAATTTTCATGATTTTTCAATTATGGACTGTAATACCAATACCAATAAATGATAAAAAAATGTACTCCAAAATTTATCGATAATTTAATAATAGTATACTTCAGTAAATGAAATAAATAACATCATGTAACATCACAGTCTAAGCGCCTTTAGTAATTGGTATGTATGCTCAGATTGTGAGGGCAATAACGTATACGTTAAATTCAACATTTCGCGTACGGAATCGAGGGGCATAAACCCCCCGATTCCGTACGCGAAATGTTAAATTTAACTTATACGTTATTGTAACCTCACAATGTAGGCATACATATTAATTACCAAATTCGCTTAGACTGTGAAGTTAAGAATAACATGTCCGTTAAATGTAACATTTCGCGTACAGAAGAGCCCTGATTGTCTAAAGAGATGGTGGCCCCCCAATAAATTAAACGCTCTTCAACTTAACCTCTAATTTATATATGCCTAGCATTCTGTATTAAGTGTTATCAACATCTCATAACATACCAGTTGTCAAGAACTGTCGAAGCTGTTAAAAACTGTCAACATTGTTTAAAACAGTTGAATAGCACTAAAAATAGAAACATTTGTAATGTTTTTATCCCAAAGTAAAACATGTGTATTGTTAGTTATTTATTATTGTGTATAATTTATATATGCCTAGCATTCTGTATTAAGTGTTATCAACATCTCATAACGTACAAGTTGTCAAGAACTGTCGAAGCTGTTAAAAACTGTCAACATTGTTTAAAACAGTTGAATAGCCCTAAAAATAGAAACATTTGTAATGTTTTTATCCCAAAGTAAAACGTGTATTGTTAGTTATTTATTATTGTGTATTTGTATTTTATTTTTAAACTGTTTTATGTAATTAAATTATGGATTCTGATAATAAATAAAGTTTAAAGTTCAAAAAAGATTTCATAAAAACGTCAATTTAAATCTTCTACAGTGTTTCCACTCCCTGGTTAAGCATGAAGTAAAATTTCGAGTTTATAAAAGCCTGAACGTTTGCTTCAAAATCCAAATTCAGGCTTTTCTAAACCTAAAATTTTACTTCAAGCGCCTCACGTATTAAACACCGATTCAAAACAAAGTTCGAAATATACTGTTCAAGTTTGCACTTGCAAATATTTATTGCGTTAAACTATAACCAAAACTTAAGCAGTGTACATTTTGAACATCACATTGAATCAGTGTTTTATACGCGTGGCGCATGAAGTAGGTCTCTCGGCTGCGCTACACGACTTTACTAAATTTTTAGGCTTTTCTAAACTCGAAATTTTACTTCATGCTTAATCTAGCAGTAGAAAACACTCGTTTAAAGGTTCAAATTTAAAAAACCTTTATCGGCATACTACATTACATGTTCACTAGCTACAATGAATTGCTACCCCCTCTCTTCCTCCTGTTTTTCTTCTCTTCCCTCAACTTCTTCAGCGTTCTTACCCCGGCCCCATCCTCTCTCATCCATTTCGTCACTCTTCTATAGTTGACAGAATGACATGCAAAAATTATCGTCCAATAACGCTACTAAGCATAGTCTACAAAGTGTTTACGGAAGTTCCGTACAACCGACTAGCGGGCTACTACGAAAAGATAATCGGGGAATATCAAAATGGCTTCCGACGAAACAGATCAACAACGGACAACCTATTTGTTGTAAGGCAAGTCATGGAAAAATGGCACGAACACAACATAAGCCTTCAAAACTTATACATAGACTTCCAACAAACATTTGACAGCCTGAATAGAAATGGTATACTTGAAGTCCTGGAGAAACTTGGCATACCCACTAAGTACATTAGCCTGATAAAAGCCACATTAACCGGATCTTCAGTGGTAGTTAAAATCGGAAACCGTCAAACCGAGCCGTTTTATATTAAAAACGGAGTACGACCAGGTGATGCTATGCGATGCTATGCTTTAATCTCACACTCGAGGCTTATATAAGAAAGATAGTCACCATAGGACACATAGGCACTAAGATGGTACAAATAGCTGTATACGCGGACGACATAATTATAATAAGCAGTAGCTAAAAAGCTCTCCAAGCACTGGACTAGGAAACATCTAAGAGAGGCCTCCACATTAGCGAGACGAAAACCAAGTATATGTCAAACGCAACCGCACAATATACTAATAACGGGCCATTAAGAGTAGGATCATATGTCTTTGAGCAAGTTAACAGTATCCAGTATCTAGGAGCACAGCTCGCAACTGGTAACAACCCAGATATAGAAATAAGATAACGGATATTGAGCGGCAATAGATGCCCACTCAAAGTTACTAAAAGACAAATTACTAAACCACCACATTAAAGTGAGGATATACCGAACACTCATCCGCCCAGTTGTGACCTATGGAAAACGAACTGCGAGTATTTGAAAGACGCATCATGAGGGGAATATTCAGAGGGCTTCAAAATGAGGACGGAACATGGCGTACTAGGATGAACCATGAAATACTTGAACTAATGAGGAGTGAAGATGTCATCAAATTCGCTAAAGCTCGTCGAATTGCGTGGCTAGGACACGTCGAGCGAATGAGCCCCGACAGAAAGGCGAAAAAATATATATAAGAAAAGCGTAAGAGAGGTAGGCCCAAGAAAATATGGTATGACGAGGTAGTGTCCGACTTAAGGACAATGGGTATCGGAAGATGGAAGGATCCTGCAACCATGAGAGAGGAAATGTGCAAAATTGTGTTTGAGGCCAAAACCCACCGGAGGTTATAGCGCCATAGGAAAAATGTAAGATGGCAGAACGTTCAAATTAAGAGGGGGCAAGTCACTTGAACTTCTTATGTCACTTCTTAAACGTCATATAAGATGGCGGAACATTTAAATTGGTTATATGGAAGCAAAACTACTTCGAATCCAGAGAGATTATCGCTTCGATGTATTGCTTTCTGTCTTTCACACGTCAAGAGTGACCATTATATAATAAAATGGTGAAAATGAAATCTTTATATGAACTTTTATTTCCATATAAATAATAAATTACTTTATGTCGAAATAAACCTCTAAACAAACAATATATCTGCGTTAAATGAAACAGTTAAAAAAAATCTGTTTGCCTAATTTTGTTACGAAAGGTTCAAGGCATATCTTTTGTAAAAGAACATTTGTAAAATATTATCTTATAACAACGCTGGAACCGAAGTCTCAACACAAAAATTTTACATGGCCTAATCTTCCTCTTAAACATCCTGTAAAATGTTTTTTACAGCATCTTCAAGACAGGAAAAAAAGGGGAATGATTTAAAATTTAAAAAATACGAAAAATAGAACCATCTGAACCAGAAGCCTTGTCTGCCAATAGCGGTAGTTGTTTCTGCTAGTAGAAATAGCTTGTTCTGCTAAAAAGTAAACGTTTCTATCAGTAGTAGTAGTTATTTCAGCTAGTAGTACAATTTCTTTGTGCTAGTAGTGTTCGTCCTTTCAGTAGTAGAAAGAACAATTACTATTTTGTTCCTTCTAGTACTACTACGAGTAGGTTTTTCTACTACTAGTACGGACGGAACCTGTACTACAGGTTCTGTCTGCTGAAGACATCTGAAGCTAAAACCATCTGAACTAGAAGCTCCGTTAATAGCGGTAGTTCTTTCTGCTGTAGTAATTCTTTTAGCTAGTAGCAGTAGTTCTCAAGACCGTAGCCGGAGGAGGGGGGGATGTGGAGGTTCAACCCCCCCCCCCTGAAATTTTCAAAATGATAAATTTTTGTATGTAAAAGCGGGACTGTAAGAGCAAAAACAATATTTTTCCCTAAGCCCCCCCATAAAATGTTTATAACCCCCTCCGATTTTTTTTTCTGGCTGCGGCCTTAGTCGTTCTTTCAGCTTAATAGAAGTTTTTTTTATTCTACTACCACTAGTTTTTTCTGTTACTAGTAGTAGTAGTAGTACAGGCTCTGTCTGCGAAACTAGAAGCTCTGTCTGCTAATAGCGGCAGTTCTTTCTGCTACTGGACAAATCGTTTATAACTGAAAAAAACGTTACATTTTGTATTTCGGCTAATAGTACTTAGTGGCACTAGTACAGGCCTCGTCTGCTGGTAGCAAGATATCTGAAGCTACAACCATCTGAGCTAGAAGTTCTTGCTGGTAATAGTGCTAGTTGTTTCTGCTAGTAGAAATAGTTTTTCCGCAAAACAGCCTATTTTCTGCAAATCTTTAGATATTCCTTGATTTTTATTAAGTTCAATTCGAAGCTTTACACGAGTGTTTTCCACTCCCAGACTAAGCATGAAGTAAAATTTCGAGTTTAGAAAAGCCCTGTGAAAATTTGTCGAGGGTCGCGCAGCGACCCGAGACAAATTTTCTGGGCTTTTCTAAACTCGAAATTTTACTTCATGTGCCACGCGTATACAACAGTGATTTAACGAGAAATTTAAAAACACGAAAGACATTTTTCATGTTAATCCTCACAATTAATTCGAATTATTTTTGATGATTCAAATCCTTTTGTAAGTATTCGAATCCTTTTATAAATGTTCGAATCCTTTTATAAGGATTCGGATCACCCACAAATGGATTCGAATACGAATCCTCTTAAAAAAAACGGAACGAATCCGGATCACGAATCCAGTTAAACTAAAGTATTCGAATGCCTCTTTCGACGCCTCTAAAAGGATTCGAATCCTGAATGATTCGAATCCTGCCAAGCTCTGTTCTCCACACACATTTATCTCGGAGAGGACATATTATAATCAAATATTTATTGAAACAACTACTTCCCAAGCAACTACCCCGACGCATATTGAATTATACAATGAACATTTGTAGTTACACACTTAAATAGCATAATGTAACTTTCCGATCCAATTATTATCAACTTTACCAAATGAACAAAAATAATAATAAATAAATAGATAAAATGAAAGGAAAACTCTTAGGCCATCTATAGACGCTATTTTAACATACTACAAACTACATGAATGGCACTTTCATTTTATTTTATATGTCACTGTACTGTGTACATTGTATGCCACTCAGGATCTAATTATTTCTCCCTACTAATTACATAATCTATTTACCTATAAATACCGAACTCTATTTTCACAAAATTCAGTTTTGTTTACTTGTTTGAACCTCACACTTCACGATTCCTACGTAAGTTATCTTTGCTTGTTTTAAATTATAATTTTTTTTTGCATTGAAGTCTGAACCAAAGCTATACTGATGAGAGAAAAATCTCGAAACGCGTCTATAGATGAAGTAAGATTTTGCCTTTCATTTTATCTAGTAAAATTCTTTATGTTCATTTAATAAAGTTGGTTCCAAGTTACTATTTATTATATTTATTTAAAAATGCTACGCAGAGAAATAACTTAAATCCTCAGTTACAAAAAGAATGATTATCTGGAGTTGGAAGAGTCAATTTTTTAAAATGTTTGTATAGTAATCACATTTTATTCTTTGATTTTATAATTCGCTAAGTAACATTTTTCTAGTAGAAATTACATCTTGTAGCAATGTTGCACAATATTGAATTTCAATTCTACAACTTGTAGCAACATTGGGATGTAAACACGACACTAGGTTTGCACAATATTAAACTACAAGTTGAAAATACATAATTATACAAGACTGACCCATTCTTGTATCATGTTGATACAATATTGTAGACACATGATGAATTTCAAGATTTTGTCAAGTGGATACAATATTGTCGATACAATCTTGACTCGATAATGAATTTCTACTTGTACTTGTTTTTGTAGAACTTAAGCAAAATAAAGTCATAAAACTAAACACTTATGGCCACTACACCGTAATGATTAACTTTAATCAGTGATTAGCACTTCTTAAAAACACAAATTTTATTCACAAATTGTTTACACATTTGCATTTTGATGATTTTAAATTGTAGCAAAGAGTGTAATCTGCAAAATGATTTCATTTTGAGGTTATGGTAGGCTATTTTACACGTTTATCTTATTCTTCTAACTAATGATACCAATTACTTGTATGTAATTAGTTTCATTAGTTAGAAGAATAAGATAAACGTGTAAAATAGCCTACCATAACCTTAAAATGAAATCACACACTTATATTTATATATTAAAAGTGCTCACCACAGAAATAAGCAAACTATCCAATTGATCATACATAATCACACTTACGAACAAAAATCTGGCGTTTGTTAGACTTGGCGCTCGTGTAGAATGTCAGGAATCAACGAGTTCCCGTCGCAAATGCGCAAACTATTAATGTTATTCAGAGCATAAACAATATTGTGTCTATATTTCTTATAAATAATGACAATATTTGCAATATATATTGTGTCTATATTGTACGCAGCTTGAATATTCATTATTTCTTATTCTGGATATCGACATTATAGTGTATAGATTGAATATTATTATTGTAACATTATTTGCATTCAATATTGTGTCTTTATTGTATGCACTTTGAATAACAGTTTCAATGTATATACAAGATATAATTATTGACACAATATTGCGACAAGATACACTTCTACTAGGGTTTAGTAAATACCTGTTATTTTTTAGAGACTACGACCAACTGGCTGATCGTTATTTTTCCAAAGGAATAGACCACAGCTGCTTCATAATCCACCCATACGTTAAATGGGGTCGACAAAAGCAAACAGAAACCCACCCAGAAAGACAAATACAAGAAGCGACAGCATTAATCCGCACTTTAGCCCCATGGAATGTGAGAGAAACCATTTCAGTACCATTAGACAACCTAGAGAGGAAGCAACTTTTTGGATCTGGCACATTAGAGAAATTGAAACAAAAAATCAGATCGGATAAAAATATCACCGCAGTCTTCATCAACGTCAGCACCTTGAAATTAGTTCAAATGGAAGAACTAGAAAACACATTCAATGTGCCAATATTTGACCGCTACAGAATAGTCATTCAAATTTTACGCTTACATGCAATGAGTAAATATGCTAAGCTACAAGTTTCGCTAGCTGAAATTCCTTTTTTGAGAGCTAACTTAAAAAAGCACGATACTCACTTCATGGCCAGCAGTGATTATGACACGAAAAGGGCGATGTTGGTCAACAGGGAGATCAAATTGAAGAATGAGCTTAAAAAGTTGAGATCACAAAGGGAACTTTTGCGGAAGAAGCGGAGGGAAAATGAGTATCCTGTTGTTGCTGTTGTGGGGTATACAAATGCGGGAAAGACGTCGTTGATTCAGGCGCTTACAGGGGATAGGAATTTGCAGCCTAGGAATCAGTTATTTGCTACGTTGGATGTTACTATGCATGCCGGTTTCCTGCCATCGAATCTTGAAGTTTTGTATGTAGATACGGTTGGATTTATATCGGATATTCCGACGGATTTGATTGAATGTTTTGTTGCCACTTTAGAAGATGCTTTATATGCGGTAAGTAACTGAATCATCTTAGTTATTGCAGGTACATAAAATATTAAAATATTAAATCAATCAATTGGCATTATGAGCGTATCAGAGACAAATATTGTTAAAAACTTATAATATGTCAATTATTTTCACGTGAAACGTCAAAAATGTACGATGCCTTTTGTCCGGAGGAGTGGGGCATGATTGGCATAATACCTTTAGGCACGGTTCGTATATATGCAGTTAGCCAGTCTCCATATAAAATTTGTTAACCGTGTTTGGATGCTGCATCCAGAAGCGAGACTGATGATTGGTGTATACAGTCGTCTGTCTTACTCTTACCCCAGATCCTGACCATAGTCTTTCCTTTTCTACTCGATTTACAGTTTTCCCATAATTATTGGCTTCCCTTGTTTAAGGCCCAGTTGCACTAAAAACGTTGAACTTAAGTTCAAGCTGAACTAGAGTTCAAGATGACAGTTCCAATTGTTCTAATGTTAGTTTAAACTCGAGTTCAGAGTTGAACTAGTTCAACGTGTTTGGTGCAACTGGCTCTTAGATACATACAAAACTTTTCTTTAAAATTTTTATTTATCGTTACATTTAAAGAGATTTATTACCAAATAATCAACTTTACTTTAATATTTTTGGAGCAATGGTGCTTATTAAACATTGCATTTTTGTTGTATAGCATTATAACTTTACCAATCGATTTAAAAATCGAGTTTTATTATTATAGATTGAAGTTTTATGTCTAACTTTAAGTTGTTTCTAGTTATTAGTAAGAATCACAGGTTAATAGCTTATTACCGAAAATATTAGCAAATATTAAATAATTTTACATCACTATGTGTATTATTTATGTAAAGATTATTATTTCGGTAATTTTATTTTTATATGTAACTTTTATGTTTTATCCAACTGTATTATATTTGCAATTGGTGATATTCTCAGCAAACTCTATTTATTTAATTTTAGGATGTCATTCTTCTTGTAAATGACTTAGCTAGTGAAGATTATACTTACCAAAAGAAACATGTGATAACTACACTTAAAAAATTAGCAGCAAAAACTAACACTGATGACTTACTGGAAAAATTAGTTTCTGTTGGAAACAAATGTGATCTCGAAGCTACAAATACAGGCAATGAAGAATTGGCCATTTCAGCTAAAAGTGGGAAAGGTGTTGAAGAGCTCAAGCAATTACTGGAAACCCAAGTATTAGCACTAACCAATAGATGTTCAATTACGATAAGGATACAAATTGGAGGAGATGAAATAAGGTAACCAATAGAATTATTTTCACCTTCCATTGTATTACGTAGACTCTTGTGTCGAACCAATAGGGTTGTGTGCCTGAAAGATGGTCTTTTTTGAGCACGCTTTTGCGTCGAGGAATAAGAGTGGAGCGAAAATAAGCGTCACGGTTTTGCGTTGACGCAATCGTCGACACAATGGGCCTAAGTGCAGTGCAGAAATGCGAACTTCTCAAAGAACTAATCGTCGACTTAAAAGGGTGACAGGCACGTACACTGTAGACGAATCCTATGCCTTTTTTATCGCAATTTTGCTTGGCGTGTGGAGTTTCCAACATGTTAAAAATTTCCAACAACACTCAAGGCTAGTCTGTCTGAAATTCTTTGAAGAAGCACAAGCAAAACAACTTATACAATATACAATACACAACATAATTGTGAATAAGAATTAGCAGCTGTTTATTTAACAACCTTAGAACAAAACACAAGACGTTGTTGAGATTAAAAAAAACATACCAATCAGTTACCAATAGAGCTCGGATTTCTAAGCACAAAAAAATGAAAAAAAAAACGCTTTAAAAAGCACCAATTTAAACAAACAAAAAATTATTTTAAGAAAAAAAAGCATTATTTCATGCAAAAAAATCATAATTTTAAGCAAAAGATACAGGGTGTTCAGAAGTAAGTGCACTTTATTATTATTTGAGCTACAGAGCCGGTTAAATGAGCAAAGTAATAGGAAATTTAATGGTCAAATCGGAAAAACAATTAAACGTCGTACTTTCAAAATACCTAGAAAATATACATTTTTTAAACGTAACATCCTGTATATTTTATTACTGATCGACAGAGAAGATCGTTCTTAACATCATTACGAAAACATCATAAATAAGAAAGTTATTCACATATTACTGTTTCTGTTAACAAAATCAAGGATTCCTGAAAGTATTCAATTTTGTATATTACCAAAATCACTTTAAATGAGAATTTTGCTGACAGATACAATAAACAAACTTTGTTTTAGTCATTTGTTAGAATCATCTTTTGTTTTTAGGGCTTTTTGATTGTATTGAACAAAACCGAAATATGTGAATAACTTTCTTATTTATTATATGGCGTATATAGAGATCGCTGCATTCGAATATGATAAAATGGGGGTGGGGTCTCCGGTCTTATAACGTGTGATATTAACACACAGGAAGCCACATTCTCTACGTCACAGGACCGAAAACTATGTGTGCAGGTTAAGTTGGCTTCTGAAAATAAGGGAGATTGTGATAAAGCATACCTTATACCAGTGACAGCTCGCAGCCCAACTTCAGGATAGGCCACAGCACCAAGGCACACAAAATTTGAGGTTGGGATCACGCTTTATAAATACAAGGAATTGCACAACAAAGTCACCTTTCAATAACGGATACATATTACCTTGGTGCTCAGGCCTACCCTGAAGTTAGGCTGCGAGCTGCCGCTGCCTTATACACATATACCTATGTGTTACACGGCGGTCGACTAACATAAGATCGTGCAGGTACAGGAACATTTTGTAGGTTTATTTCATTTAAGTTTAATCTAACCGGTACCAATTTTTTTATTGATTTTGAATCCTTGTTATATCCAGAACATGCAGTTAAAATTTCAGGTCAAAATTCCTTTTCTTTCCGGAGATAAATATGTATTTATACATAAATACCAAATAAGAATTAACAGCGAATTGGGTCATAGTGAAAAAACAATTGGATTTGGACAAATCCAAATTTTCAGGCTTCGCTAAACTCGAAATTTTACTTAATGCGGCACCGGCATTAAGCACTAAAACACAGTATTGTAAAATTAAAAATATTTTTGTTTAGCACTATATTTTTAATCCTGATTTACTAGAATTTTGTTTGCATATTGATTTAGGTATTAATATTGATTTACGTGTGTATTTTTTGATTTCACATTATTTCAGTGTTTTATATTGGTGGCGCATGAAGAAAAATTTCAAGTTCAGTAGAGCCTGAAAATTTGGTTTGGTCGAAAATTTTCTTCATGCTCAATCAAGAAGTGGAAACCCTCATTCGAAACTGCTGAGTTTAAAGTAAAGCGCTGGCTTGTGGCAAACTCTATTTACTGAAATATTGCGAAATTCAAAATGTTTTTGTTAAGCAGTGTATTTTATTTTAATCCTGCTTTACTAGTATATTTGTAAAACTGATTTAAGAGTATATTTTTTATTTGACAATATTACAGTGTTTTATACCCATAGCGCATGAAGAAATATTTCAAGTTTAGTAAAGCCTAAAAAATTGGTTTGGTCTCTCCGCTTCGCTGCACGACCAAACCAAATTTTCAGGCTTTTCTAAACTCAAAATATTTTTCATGCATAACCTGGCAGTGCAACGAAGCAACGAATGCCTTAAATTTTACACTGTATGCTCGGAATATGTATACTTAAAAGAAAAATTTCCTGTATTGTGTATTCATAGTTGAAAAAAACTTTAACACATTGCGTGCCATGTCTTTCTTATATAAAAGAGAGTGATATACCCGCAGAGACCACGTCTTTCATTTCTGTATTCTATTCTGTTTAATGTGAGTGGTCCGTTTAGCAGTCCTCCACTGCGACCGCAAGGATCTATTGGCCAGTCGTGTGTAAAAACTTTTCATTTTCCCCTCCTTATATCATAATTTTTTTGTAAAATTGGCATTTTTGGAAAAACTTGCGTTTGCAGAATGATTTGCTATTATTTTAAACGTAGTAATTTAAGTTAGCATAATATTACTCATTGATCCATTTTTGATCAGATTGTAATAATTATAGCAAAATACCAAGTTTTTTGCTTAGTAAAAAAAAACAAAAAATATTTCAAACGTTGTGTTGGTCTAATAAGCTTCTACTGCACAACGCTGATGGCTGAACCATTGGAACGCTTATCAGCTTATGGGATTCATGAAAAGGAACTTCGGAGAGTTCTTGGATTCGAAGACTGTACTCATACTATACACAACTTTAGTGCGTTCGTATCTGGAATATGGTTCTTGTGTTTGGTCTCTAGATACGGCAGTTAACAAAGACAGGATTGAATGCGTCCAAAGAAAGTTTGTCCTTTTTTAGGCTATAAATTTAACATTAACGGGAGCACTGAGGAACTCCGAAACTGTTTCGGCATTCAAAGTTTAGAGCAACGTCGGTTTAACTATGATGTAACTCTTGTTTACAAAATTGTGAATGGTTAAATCGATTGTCCGGACCTTCTAAATTGGATAAGAATGCATGTTGCCTCTAGACCTTTGCAAAACAAATATGACTTTTAGCGCTCTACACTCGGCCTCGACGCTTATATTACCCCCTACGGGGCATTATCATCGTTGTAAATATATATATTTTCTTTATTATTATTTTTGTCTCGTTTTCAAATTGTTATTTACTTATACACTTTTTTTGATTGATACAATATTTTTAGTGTTGATATAAGTATCAAATTATTTTAACATCATGATGGTTTTGACCGTTACTACGTGGAATCCATATGAAAATTATATGAAACTATTACTATGTTTTTTATCACTTTTATTAATTTGTGTTTACAGGTGTTACATATAAATATTTTTTTAACCCCTACGTTAGTCTGTAATCCTCAAAAACGATATATATTGATCTGCATGTCCGAAAATTGTTATACTTGATAATGACACTCCCACTGTCGAAACTTAAGTCGTAAAAATATTTATATGTAACACCTGTATACATATAAATTAATAAAAGTGGTAAAAAACATAGTAATAGTTTCATTTAATCAAATTATTTATTTATATGTCTTGTTCTGAATTTTTTATTTGTATTCGCCTTCCACTAGAATAAAAATAAATGAATAAATAAACATATGCTTATTATCACTTATTATTGAAAGATAAGGTTCCAGAATGCATATACATTTTTTTAATGCATCGAAATCCACCGTCTGTCCCCGGATTACTGACCAGATGGGAAAAACTTTAGAATTACTTATTGTCTATAAATGTGTAATAAAAAAGTGTTTCCTATATGGGGACACACAGTATATAAAAAACAAATATGTCAAGAAAAGGTCCCAGTATGCCCTGCTTATGTCACATTACCATTTCTTTTTTTTCTATATGAAAAGGTCTCTGAACGTATCATTCACTTTTGCCAAAATTACATATAAAAGCAAATATTTTGAGAAGGTGCATTCATAGAGAAAAAAGCATTGCACATTATTGACCTATTAAACTCAACTTCTTTCTTTTATCTGTGACTGTAGTCAATATCATACTGAATCAAATCTACTATTATTATTTTATTTTCAGATGGTTATTTAAGAACTCCACTGTAATATCAACTGACCAGGATGACAGAGACCCTCAGCTTCAAAATGTGAAAGTCATCATTACAAAATCGAAGTTGGAACAGTTTAAGTACCACTATGCAAGAAACCACAAATCGTAATAAGGCAAACAAAAAAACTGAAACTATAAAAACTGTCATATAAACAATCTTTAATAAAACATAGAAAAGCAAAAAACAGTATTTTTAATTTTACAAAACAGCAATGTCTAAAGGCTTATTTTGGTACGTGGGCGTGAACAGCTTCGATGAACCATTCAACTGCATCAGTCGAGGTGTCCGGATAGATTCCATGTCCCAAATTGACAATGTATCTCCTATATCCGAAACTTTTAATCATCTTATCTATGTATCTTTTTAGATCTTCTTTGTTGCTGTATAAAGCACATGGATCTAAATTTCCTTGAAGGGTGATGTCTTTTCCGTAGTTTTTGATTAATTGTGGATCAGTCACCCAATCCACACCGAGGACTTCGTATCCGGAATTTACTTGGAGGTCCATTAGGTGTTGTCCTCCTTTCACAAATAAAATCTAAAATAAAAACATATAAGTGAGAAATTAACTTAAGATAAAATTAAAACACAGATTTATTACAACCTGTACAGTAGAATTACGATTATTCAGATTGATTGAAATCACAAGTAGTTTGGTCTGCATTTTATGGTAAAATAACAGTAATGTTAACATAAAATGTAAGTAAATCGTCTTTTGTCACTAAAAAGGTTAAAATAAAAATGTTCTATTGTGACATATTTTATGATACCTTAAAGAGGGACAAAATATCTGCTAAGCCCAGGTCTGTAGTTGGATGGGTGACCGGTACCATTCGTCATTGGGATACAATTAATGATGCTTTAGAGTAATGGGGGCGATTGTCTGAAGTAACAAGTTCTGTTACACACGCACTAACACACAACTTACACAGTTGAAGGACCTCGCGCTCGATAGCCAATTAGAAGGATAACAACAAATACAATCGCTGATAATATTTAGATTTTTTAATCTTTCTACAATAATTCGATTTCCCACATATAAAATATAAATTCAGATATGGATTCAGAATTTAAATTTAACTTTTAGAATTTTGGAGTTTTTACAAAGATTAATTATTATTTGCATTTATATTTCTAAATAGTGATTTTGTTTTCTTTCTTTGTATGTAATACCAGGGGTTAGAAATATTTACTTGAACATTTTTATATCAAAAATGTTAGTGCAAATATTCACCTAAGGGCTTTCAAAAGAAAGTGGCATATTTATCAGTCAAAATTGATTTGTCAAAGTAAAAGGGTTAGGAACCACTATTAGATTATATTTTCCAATCATTTATGAAAAAAATGTGTTTAGATTGCCACTTTTTAAACATTATAAATTTGGATCACTTACCATAGGAACTGTGGGAATACTTTTCTCTTTCAATTTGTTGAGAACTCCCAAACGAATTTCCTTCCAAGTTTCTGGCATATACTTCTCATACATGTCTTTGTTGAGATGTTCAGCACAGCTTTCAAACAACTGCAAAAGTTGAGCGCCATGTTCCACTTGCATTACAAGGTAATCAATAATAATGTCTCTGAGCTTAACAATCAGCTCCCTTGTAATAGATTCTTCAGCATATAGCCATTTCTTAGTTTTTGAAGCAGTTTTTGTTCCACTACCCTCAATCATGTAAACCATCAAAGTCCACTTAAAAGAAATATACAGTGAGTTTTAAAAATGCTCGGACAGGTAGATTTTAAATTAAAGTGGACACGCTAAATGACTTTGCTCAATAGAAGGTTAAACCCCTTAGAAGAGGTAGCCACCGTTCTAATTTATTTTAAACAAAAGATGGTGTCAAATGAAGTGCAATTGTAAAAAATATGTTAAGAGGAGGGTTAGGTGCTCGGTTGTCAATTTTGGCTAAAACATCGCTTGAACTTCATAGTCACTTTTCAACGTCATATAAGATGGCAGAACGTTTAAATTAAGAGGAGGCAAGTCACTTAAACTTCTTATGCCATTTCTTAACGTCATATAAGATGGCGGAACATTTAAATTGGTTATTTGGAAGCAAAACTACTTCGAATCCAGAGAGATTATTGCTTTATACCGGGTCTAACACAAATCAGGATCACCCCTTTTAGTTTTCATATCAATTTGAAATTTTTAACATCCATATTAAAAACAATTTCGAGTTCAGTGGTGATCATGAAACTTTAATAGCACTTATGGTTTGACCGAAAGTGACTTCAATTTTAAATACAACACCCTATATATTTTTTTGTTTTCGGATACAAAATCGTTTTTTTCAAAAAATAATAGTGTATCTAGGTTGCTGTTTCATATCATAGACTGTTTCGTATCATAGACGTGTACAAAACAAATATTACCAACTTTTGTTTCCTAATTTGGCCAACAGATGCCTTTAAATTGCAATTCGATCATTTTTTTCAAATAACTCAATTTTTCAAATGGCAACATAGGCGCATCTTTAGGATTTTTTTAAATATTAATATACTATCTTTTCAAATGTATTTATTTGAGACTTATAAATTATTTTTAGTATAAATGTAGAAAATTTCAAATTGATATGTCAATTAATAAAAAAACTAAAGGAGGTGATCCTGTTTTGTGTTACACCCGGTATAATAAAATGGTGAAAATAGAAACTTTATATGAACTTTCATTTCCATATAAATAATAAATTACTTCATGTCGAAATAGACCTCTAAACAAACAATATTTCTGCTTTAAATAAAACAGTTAAAAAAAATCTGTTTCCGCCATTTTGTTACGAAAGGTAACATATCTGCATATCTTTGTAAAAGAACATTTGTAAAATATTACCTTATAACAACGCTGGAAGTTAAGCCCCAACATACAAATTTTAATGGCATAACCCCCTCTTAAATAAAATCAGCAGTGTTTAAGTAAACAATACCTGCAATCGAAATTACCGTACCTTTAGTAGAAAGCTCACAAATAATTATTAAAAATAATTAATAATAATAGGCCACATGTTTGTGGTCTCTGACATATACACACATTGCCTGTTTTAACCGAGATTCCACATAGTACCAGTCTAGGGGAGATGATTGAGAGGGTTAAAAGATTCAAGTATTTAGGTGGGTGCAGGGGAAGACTAGAAAGACATGGGGGATAGCATGGGAAAAGTAGGGGAAGTGGATGGGGAACAATGTACGAGTGGCGTGTAAAGTATAAGATGCGTGTGTGAGGTCAGTGTTAATATATGGGGTAGAAGTGTGGGGGAAGCGACGGTATGAGTGTATGGGGAGGGAGCAGTTGTGGTTTCTGAAGCGTATGTTAAGGGTAGAAAGCTCAACACCCGGATACATAGAGCTTCAGGAGACGAATAGAGAGAAACTAGAGTGTGAGGAAATGGTGAGAATGGCGAGGAATGAGTGATGGAATGGATGAGACAGAATGGGGCCGGGGTAAGGACGTTGGAGAAGTTGGGGGTAGAGGAGGAAAACAGGAGGAAGGGAGGGGGTAGCAATTAGTTGTAGCTAGTAAATATGTAATACATTATACCAATAAAGATTTTTTTTTTGTAATAACCAAATATCATTGTGCGATAAATATAATTCTATTATTATTTTATGTATACGTTAATTTCTAAAATATTACATCCATTTCAAAATTTAGCTTTCTTTTGAATAAGCTTGCCTATATAAAAAAAAAACAATATTACCGGAGCCGCAGAAAATCCAATTAAAGGTACTTTTCCCTCCAATTTATGTCTAGTAACTGTAATTGCCTGTCCAACGTAAGTTAGCTTTTCCAGAGCCTCCTTCCAGCTTAGCTTACCTAAAGTTTCCGGAACTAAAGGTTCAGTAATTACAGGCCCCTATAAAATAATAACATCTTATCTTATAGTTTTGAACATTATTATTTATCACCTTTTCTGGAACCATAATCACTTCCATTCCTAAAGCTTGTGGTATTACGAGAATATCGCTAAAAATAATGGATGCATCGAAATCGTATCGTCTAATCGGCATTAATGTTACTTCACAAGCCAACTTCGGGTTCTGGCAAATTTCGAAAAAGGAATGTTTCTGGCGAAATTCACGGAATTCTACAAAAATAAAATGTTGTCATGTGGATTACAAGAAAATTCAGTGTATTTATAAGGTTGATATTAATATTGGGGATATATAAATGAAAAGAGTCGGAGGAAAATAGTGTTAACCCACAATGTAATTACAAATCCGGTCAATTAACATATTTTAGGTTTAAGAGCTTGTGCAAATTCTATATACATTTAGTTTATTACTAGACTAACTGGACCAACTCATAGTTAATTTATAATCACGGTAAATGGCTCTGTCTGTTTAACTTATACAAAATGTGGGTTAGCATTTTCTTCCACCGACCCCTTTTATTAATCTCTGGGTATCTTAAGAGGGGGCTCGAGCCAGTGGCGTAGACAAGGAGGGGATTAAGGGGATCAATTCCTCCCATTAGTCTTGAAAAGTAAAATAATAAAATAAAAGGTTCTTTTTCTGTTAGCGATTTATATTTTTATAATTTTTATTTTATTTTATATTTCCGTCATTTGTGAAAAACCCTGACGCTATACGGAATGTTGATTTTTTTTGTTTCAGTTCATGAAATTCAATTTGTTTCTGTCATTTTTTATTTTGAACTTTATATTAAATCAGTGTTTTTATACGCGTGGCGCATGAAGTAAAATTTCTAGTTGATAAAAGCCCAAATTTGGATTTGGACGCTGCACGTCTAAATCCAAATTCTTCGAGCTCTTCTCAACTCGAAATTTTACTTCATGCCTAATCTGGGAGTAGAAAACACTCGTTAGAAAATAATCGATAGCTTTTTAACTCTTTAGTTGATTTCCAAAAACTTTGTTTTCAAGACTTTCTCACTTTTTAAAATGTTTGCAGTTTTCTTGAATTTCCATCATTATCGGTAATTAAAAAAAAACAGGCTTATGAATATCAAAGATTTTACTTTTCGGAAATTTTCAAGAATGAGTTGTCGTTAGTTTATTAAATTTTTGCCAACTTAAAAAATATTGATGCCTATTTTTGAAAAGAAATAATGTATAGAATTTAGTTCATTTTTTGATATCATTATTATTATGTTGTTGTAAAAAAGCAAAATCTGTTGAAACAAAAAAAATTAATAAATGGAATTCAATCCAAACAAAATGTTAACATTAATAGCAGTAAATTTCGAAATAAATTAAATTAAAAAACAAATATCTCAAACATTTACAAAAATTATACATTTTTAATTAAAATAATATTTTTAAATTTTAAAAAATAATTATTATTTGTTATTAACACTAAACAATATTGATAACAGACTAAATATCTAATTCTGTGTTACTCTAATTAAAGATCTATTTGAACTGGTTTATTAATAATTAATTCTCTATGGTGTGTAAAAATGAAATGTAAATCTGTTCTCGTTAAAGAGTTATAACATTGATTAAAACATTATAAAGATACTCAGCCCCCATGTTAAAATCCGACCGCTGCTCCCGTCACACCCGCAGCCCTCTGGCCCTAGTATGGATACATTGCGATGCATCATATAGTGCTGACCCGAAGTGACGAAAATGATAAGGACACACTCACATTTAAATTGTGACACATTAATATCATTTTCAGATTTCGGAGTTAATTTCATTATTTTATTCCGTACACAGAATTCCGGGTTATATTCTTCCTGAAGATCAGTAACAGGCAATCTCGTTCTTTGCTACGAGCACTAGTACCACTTCAAATTTATTCGTATAATGAATAACAATAACAAATTTAAATGAATATTAGGAAACAAATGTAAACAAAACACTAAACACTCGCGTGCGAGACACCGCAGCAGACGGACGTATAGAGTGATAGCACGACAGATTACTGTTGTAAATGACGAACACTGCTCTACTATCATGGCACGAGGGCATGCTCTTGTCACGGAGCAGCTGCTAATAGCAGCGATTTTGCCGGTGCGGACCGAAGTGTTATTCACTTTTATAAACATGCATTATTATGTTTTTATTATAAATACGTTTTGTTAACATTGAACAATATCTGAAATTATTGCAATAGTAAACATTGTCCATCAGTTCCGTCCTCAGCAAATGAGTAGAAGAAGAGATAACTCAGCCACAATAGATTAGATTAGATTAGATATTCGTAGGGGTGGCCTCATTGGCCTGTACCACCGCGACCTTTGCAGATCTATTGTGGATCCCTATTATCCTAGACGACGTGCTCGAGCTTCGCCTCTTTGATTAGCCCTATTAACCCTGACAGTGAGCCTTGGGTGTAGCTCTCTGTGCTTGGTTTAGTGTTGCCCAGTTTTAGGTATCTAACCCGCGCTAGGGCCTCACATTGGCACAGGATGTGGAGAGGATCCTCCTTTCTTCCTGGCAGAATCTACATATTGTATCCTCTGCCAGACCTATTTTGCTCATGTGTTTGTTGAGCCTACAGTGTCCTGTCAGTAGACGTACTATAGCTTGAACCTTTTTTCTCTCTTGGTTGAGAAGATCGGTTGTGAAAGCCGGCAATTGTTTTTTGAGGAACTGTTTCGCCTGCCTCTGCCCTGGTGTGTTCGTCCACCACCAGTTCGTCTGCTTTTTTGTTCCCTTGATAACCCTTGTGTCCTGGGACCCATACCATTGTCACTTTTTACGACCGCCCATTTCGTTGAGAGCGCTTACACAGTCCCACACTAGCTTGGAATTAACCTGTGTGGTGCTTAGTGCCTTTAGCAGCGCTTGGCTGTCCGAGAAAATAGCTACTGATCGACTTTTGTTTTTTGTTCTTTTTTTTTTTTTTTTAGGGGCAGGAAACGGAAGTTAGGGTTATTTCTGCCCTAGCACCGCAGCCGTGTGGCTTATTGTACTTCTTCCGTTACCGTAGTTAATCAAAAAGCTCTGTTTCCTTGGCTAGTCCCAGCAGCCTTTCGATCATCTTTCCCTTCGGGAAGTGGTTTGGATTCCCTTGGACAAGGTTTGCTTCCCTCCAGGTGGAAAGTGCCTCGCACTCGAATAGTACATGTGAGGCGTCTTCATCCTCTTCCAGGCATAGTCTGCATATTGGATCTTCTGTGTACAGTTTGTTATGCAGGTGCTTCCTTAGGGTACAGTGTCCAGTTATCAGTCCTGTGACTATTCTAAGGTTGTTTCTACTGAGTCTGAGGGCCTCCGTTGCTAGTTCTTGGCAGGGTTTTTCCATCAGTAGTTTACTGGGTCTATGCCCTGTCAGGTTTTTCCAGCGCTCAGTGTGTCTTTCTAGCGTCCACTCTTTTGCGCTTGGTCTTATTGATTTTTTGGGAATCGGTAGCATTGGTTCTGGTCCAATGTAGGGTCTGCGTGATCCAATCTTTGCCAGAGCATCGGCTTTCTCGTTGCCATCCTCCCCTGTGTGTCCCGGCATCCAGCGTAGTGTTACGGTGTTTTCCGTGACCAGTTTCGCCAGGTTTTGGATGCACTCCCATGATAGCTCAGATTGGATCTTATAGCTGTTGAGTGCTCTTAAAGCAGCTTGGCTGTCGGTGAGGATCAGGATCTTTTGCCTCTTATATCCCCGTCGCAGATTTTCCATGGTACATTGGTTAATCGCGAAGATCTCGGCTTGATGTGCAGTTGCCATCCTCCCCAGAGACACGTAGATGTCACATTTTGGGGTTACGCCGTGAATCCCAGCGCCTGCTCCACCTTCTCTTCTTGACCCATCGGTGTACCAGATCAAGGTTCCAGGTGAAGGGTTGCGCTTCTCATTGCCCCCCTCACATTCTATTGTGAAGGGGCTCTTCAGGGAGTAGCGTGGTATCATGTAGTCACTTCCCATTTGTAATAGAGGTTTGGTAACTACCTGTTCTATTCTGGAGTGGTTTCCTGTGGGGTGCCAGTTTCCAGTTGTCCTCAACCTATATGCCCCTAGTCTGGCCTCGCTTTTAACCACTAAGTCCAGCGGTTGGAAGTTTAGTGCGCCAGTTATGCATAAGCAGGCTAGTCGCTGTACTCTAGATAGAGCTGCCTGTGCAGTACTTTGTTCTACTTTCGGCCACCAAGTGGTGCATCCGTAGGTGATCATGGGTTTTACTATTGCATTATATATCCACATAGTCATTTTTGGATTAAGGCCCCATATTTTTCCCAGTTGTTGTCTTGCTTTGCAATTTCTCCAATGCAGAGGTGGACCGCGATCGCCTCTGCCTGGAACACGGTGGTGACCCTCGCCAGACTGACTGAAATCTTTGTCTCCGGTTTTGTGCTGTATATTCCGGCTCCGACTCCTTCCTCTGTCTTCGAGCCGTCAGTATACCAGTTTGATTCCGCGTTGGTAGGTGGGCCCTTTTCCCAATCTTCCCTCTGCGGGATCATCACTTTGTATTTCCTGTCGAAATTATACTTCTTCACCATGGCATCGCTTGGCATTCCTGTTGTAGGGTTTGACTTTAGCTCGTCTTCTAGCCTTTGGTACTTTTCCCCGTATGATCGGTTTATGGGAGCCTGTTCTCGCATTAGTCTGTATGTTACGGCCCTGACTTCCCCTTGTATGAAGATGTGCAGTGGTGGTAGGTTCAGGATCATTTCTAGGGCTGCTGTCGGGGTAGTGCTTAGGGCTCCTGTTACACTGAGACATGCTAGTCTTTGTGTGCTGTTCAGGAGCCTTATCGCCCCCTGCTGCTCCGTCCTTGTCCACCACACTACTGCCCCGTAGGATATCATGGGCCTGATCACCCTTGTATATAGCCAGAGGGTCATTTTAGGATTGAGCCCCCAGTTTTTCCCGCACATTCTTCGACACCTTCCCAATGCCATTGAGGCTTTTTTGGCGGTTTTCGTGATGTGCGTCCTCCACGTCATTTTATTGTCGAAGATTACCCCTAGGTATTTCGTCTCCTTAGCGAAGGGAATTTTTGTGCCCCCGAGCGTCGGTGGTCTGAGGCCTTCTAGCGCTCTTCTTTTTGTGAACACGACAATCTGTGTTTTTTCGGGATTGACCGTCAGTCGTTCCCTTCGACACCAGTTGTCTACTATGTTTAGGGCCCTTTGTGTTCGTTGTGATATAACTCCTGCGAACCGGCCTCTGATGACTATGGCCAAGTCATCCGCATACCCTAGGCAGTGGATGCCTTCTTCGGACAGTTTCCTTAGTAAGTCGTCCACAAGAGTTGCCCATAGCAGTGGAGATAGAACCCCTTTCTGCGGGCAGCCTCCGCCGGCTCTGGCTTCAATGGTGTGCCCACCTAGAGTGGATGTAATTGTCCTTTTCTCCAGGCTAGCCCTTATCCATTGGTAGAGACTTGGCGGGACGCCTTTTCTTGCTTGTGCCTCTATAAGCGAGTTGGTTGTGACATTGTTGAACGCCCCTTCTATATCTAGAAATGTGACCATAGCTTTCTCTTTGTCCTGCACTGACTTTGTGATGAGCCTGTTTAGGTCGTCCAGCGCCGAGTCCGTGGACTTTCCTGGCTGGTAAGCGTACTGACGGTTACTGAGGGGATCTTTTCCCAGTATCTCGTCCCGTAGGTATCTGTCGACCAGTCTCTCCATTGTTTTCAGTAGGAATGAAGAGAGGCTGATGGGTCTGTAAGACTTCGGTGTTAGATCTGCTATTCTACCTACCTTAGGCAGGTAGATTACCTTTACACTTTCCCACGCCCTTGGTACGTGTCCCCATGCCAGACAGGCTTTGAAGATCTTTGTTAGATGCGGCACTAGTTCCTCTATGCCCTTCTGTAGCAGGATGGGATAGATCCCATCCATCCCAGCGGACTTATAAGGCTCTAACCTGCTTATAGCCCATCTGATTCTGCTTGGTCTTGTGACCTCTGTGGCTAACCTCCAATCATTTCGGTCTGGCTTTTTTTTGCCTTTGGCCGGGATTTTCGCGTATGTTCTCCCCTGACAGGATTGTTGAGGCTGGAAAGTGGACTTTTAGTAATTCCTTGAGACTTTCCTCCTTTGTTTCAGTATAAGTCCCGTCAGATTTTCTGACGAAACCTACCTCTTTTGCAGCACTTTCATCTATTGCCGGGACTTTGTGGATTCTCGAACATGCCGGAGTGCCAATGAACTCCTCACAGAACTTCCTCCACGAGTCTCTTTTGGCTTTTTGGATTTCTTTGTTGTACTGCGTAAGCTTTTCCTTATAGGTGTCCCAACGGTGTGTGGTTTTGGCTCTATTAAATAGTCTTCGAACCTGGGCTCTTAGCTTTTCAAGGTTCTTGTTCCACCAGATCAGCCACAATAACTCAGCGCAATGTGCCAGCGCCTTCATACTGCTGCTTCATTAAGGGGGTGGAACTTGAGATTGAGGACTTAACAATCAGTGTTCGTCTGCAGTCACAAGGGTTCACACACCGCTACTGCCGTCGCATTATTGCAAAACGAGATAACTTTGCCACCCACATGATACGAGTCATTACTCCTTCACCAAACTATTACATGAGCAATTTCGATTCATGTGTAAAATCTACACTGTAATAGAAAATAAACCACCAACACCTATACCTGTCCCATGCAGCAGATGTAATAAGTTCGATTATGTCACCACTAACTGCACTGAAACTATCACTATCACTCTACATCATCATGCATTACAACGAAGCCCATCGAGGGGATCCCGAATGTGAAAATTATCAGTCAAAATAAAAAATCATCACAACTAGACAAAGACCGACGACAACTGACAGAGAACCACTCATTAAAAAATTAAAATCACGATTCATAGACTCCTTCCATGTTGACACCCACGGACATTTTTCTGGTAACAAAATTATGTTTGACCTCGAATCCCCAGTTGTAATCCCACCCCTTGCTCCCTTATCAGGTGTTCACACTGGTTTCTCACAAATTAAAAACAATACATAGTTTAAACTTTATTTATGCCAACATCAACTCCATAATCAATAAATCCTATTTTTTATTTTCGATAAAAATTCTTATTATCTTTTGTGGCCGTTATTAAATATTGATGTAGTAAGACTTTTACACAACCCATTTAGTCTTTTTTTATATTTCTTCAATATCCTGATTTTTATTGAGTTTCGTGCCAGTTATAGCAGTTTTTGACAATTATAATTTAACGCATCATGGTTTTTCACTAAGTTGAATATGTTGATGAATTAAAGTAAGATATTAAAAAATGGAATTAATCTATTTTTATTTAAGTATAATTCTAGCAAGTGCCTTCCGCTCCTAGATTAAACATGAAGTAAAATTTGGACTTCAGAAATACCTAGGTCGCATAGCAACTTATCCAAATTAGGTTTTTCTAAATTTAAAATTTTACTTCATGTGCCACGGGTATAAAACACTGATTTCAAGTTCAAAACCAATATTTCTTCTTTTATTTATTTAGGTTCTGTTGATTGGAGTATTCTGTTGATTGGAGTTTTCTTTTCAATTGTTCTGACACTAGTTTGGCTCTTGATCAGTTCTATAGTTATTCATGAAGCATTTTTTAAATTTATTGCGCAACTTAAATTTGAACAAAAACGAAAATATTCTCTATGGTTTAATAATGACATTATACTGCTTATTAAGGAGAAAAATTACTGCCGAGAAAATGTTAAACGAGACTCTGCGCTAGGGGGACGATTTAAAAAACTTAGATCACTTATTAAGAATACAATTAATTCAGCATATAGAGACTATATTCTCTAGCTATTCCATTACTTTCACCTCCGACAACCCTACCCTCTTATACATTTTTCTCCTCTCCCCCCTCCATCTACCCTCACCCCCACACACGCTCGTCACCCATACATCCTTCACCAATGTCTCTTCCTCCAGTTCCCACAATCTCATCTCATATCTCACCACTCTCACAATTGCCTTGCAACCTAAACTCTCCCTATTAGTCTCCTGAAGCACTATGTAGCTGGGCGTGGACCTTTCCACACCCAACATGCGCTTCAGGAACCACATCTGTTCCCTCTCCATGCACTCATACCCTTTCGTCCCCCACACTTCCACTCCATACATAAGCACCGATCTCACACACGCATCCCATATTTTACATGCCACTCTCACATTATTCCCCATCCACTTCCCCCACGCCATCCCCCAGGCATTCCTTACTCTGCACCCATTTCACATGCTCCTCATACCCCCCCGTCCCTTTGAACATACACCCTAGATACTTAAAGCCTTTTACCCTCTCAATAACCACCACCTTCCACTAGAATTCTTTCACCTTCCCCTCTCTCCCTCTATTTCTGAACTTCACCCACTTCGCTTTTCCACATTCACACTCATCCCTCTCTTATCCATGAACCTCTCCGCTCTTTTTAACATGTCTTTCATCCCTTCATGCTCTCTTGCCAAACCGATGTACTATATACTGATATGTCAAAAGCGTTTGACAGGGTGGACCATCAATTGTTAATCGGTAATCTTAGCTACTTTGGTTTTTGTGACAATTCAACCTCTCTTATAGCATCATTTTTTACAGATCGTGCGTGAATCGTATGTCGCAATAAATAATTTTAAATCAAATTCATACTTTTTAAGTTCAGGTATACCCCAAGGCTCGATTATGGGTCCCTTACTTTTCAACCTTTCTATAAATGATCTTTTTTATTTATTAAAGTGTAAACACCCCTTATACACGGATGACTTAAAGATTTACTCAACAATTGGTAACTCTGCTGACTGTCAACGCTTACAAAATCAACTTGATATTATCTCAAATTGGTGTAGTATTAATAATCTTAATTTGAATAGCAATAAGAGCAAATTTGTATCCTTTACCAAAAAATTGAAGCCAATCTCATTTGATTATATAGTTAGCAATAATTCTATTGAGCAAGTCAGAGTCTTCAAAGATTTAGGTATTTGGTTTGATGACAATTTTACATTTAATCATCACGTTCAAACACTTTTTAAAAGTTCTTACAAAGCATTAGGATTTATACATCGTAATTCTGCAAATTTGCGAAATCCGAATGCTTTGAAATCTTTATTTAATGTTTATGTCCGTTCAAAGTTGGAATATGCATCTTTAATTTGATATCCACAAACTCAACTTCAGATTAACCTAGTAGACAGAGTTTAACGTAAGTTCCTGAAGTTTCTGCACTTCAAAGTTTAGGGACTTTACCCTGACAGAGGCTGTGATCATTCACTATTGCTACACAAATTAAATATCGAATCTCTTGAATGCCACGTCACAGATTAAGTATCACGTTCTTACACAAGCTTCTGCATGATCGAATTGATAGCCCTGATATTTTATAGCTATAGCTTGCATATTCCAACTTTCAATAGTAGATGTAAGACCACATTCAATATGAAGTATAATAGAACTAATTTTGGATTAAGATCGCCTATTAATGTGATCTACAATTTGTTTAATCAACTTTCACCAACTTGTGACGTATTTTTTCAACCATTGAAATCCTTATTAGAATTTTGTTAATTACGAAGTGAAATGTTATTATTTTTAGTTTATAGTTTTAAAGCTTTTTTGTTAATACTAAATTGTCTTGTAATTGGGAATTTGTTTTCTTTGGGCAATAAACATTATTATTATTATTATTTTATGCAGTTAACTGAGTCTATTTGATACATCTAGTAATATACATTTAATACAGTAAAAATATAAAACACAATTAAAAAATAAAATAAATAGTAAACAAAACAAGGAATAAAGGTATTACCATACATATCTTGAACAAGTTTCTCATCTTTCACGTGATGAAACATATTTAACTATGATTTAATAAAGAAAACACTTGGTTAAATTTCACTAATATTAGTGAAATTTAACCAAGTGTTTTCTTTATTAAATCATTACCATACATTTTCAATCTCTTAGGGCACTTCTTAATACAGCCAGAGAGACTAAATACCAGGGTGCCTCAAAATATTCATATTTTGTGTTTAGGTGTGCCAAGTTAAGGACAGTTGAGAACCACTGATAGAAGATATGTAACTCTCTTCAATCTAGTCATCGTAATTAAACGTTCTCAATGTGAATCGAAATGTACTCGAGTACACCCAAATGTATTTAAGTACATTAAAATGTATTCAAGTATAAAAGTATTTACTCGAGTACATTTTGCGGTTAAAAAGGCGTCGAGTACATTTGTACTCCAGTACCGCACAGCTCTGGTACCAGATACAGATTAATTACATTAATGATTAGAGTGATGGAACATCATTGAAATCAAAAGACTGATATTTCCATGAAATTTATTAGGAAATTTTCTTATAAGAATAAGAAAATCTCTGAGACAAAGTAGTAATGGCATTTTCTATTGACATTGGGCAAAGAGTTTGAATAGTCTAGAGGAAGAAACCTCATTTGACAACAATTAATAATTTGGTTTACAAAAACCCCTAACTATTCTGGTGGGGTCCATGCAATGCCCTTTGGTAAAAAACTCTACGAATGTTAATGCATAAATATTGAAGAGGAATGTCATCTTTCCTACAATTCTATATTACGTTACAAGCTGTGTTAAGTCTACAATTGAACACACTTTATAATTACAAGTTCAATATTTCTGAATAACAATTATTTGAAACTTGCTGAAACCGGAACAGCCAACAGCACTGTCATTCATTTGAATTGAAAATATGATGAAATCAATATGCTTACCTGGAAGGAATCTGCCCGCTTGTCTCATAATCCATATAGGAAGTCTATCCGGCACCTCTCCCCTTGCAGCTTTCAAAATATTGTCATTTTTCAGTGGTGGAAAATCCTTATTTTCCAATAAGGCAGCAACGTCCTAGTCAATTAAATATATCATGATTGATGTTACATTTAAATAAAGTATTATTGCTTACTTCGTCAGTCAACATCTTGGTGTTATATTTGCGGTTAGATTACAAGACCGGCAATGACAAACAAAAATATTTATCCAGCAAGGTTACTGAAAAATTATTACGATAACTTTTAGGTTAATTAACCGCGAGAAATTGTCTTATACTTTTAAATTGATTTCAAGATACGAGATGGCAACACGATGGATAACGTAATGTGTAAATATATAAAGAAAGCTGTAATATTCGTAAAATGGTGGTTTGTCTAGGGTTGCAACCTGGGCCTGTATTCCTCAACGTTGGTAGAGTAGAGTTATACCTCATGTAAGTTCTTAAGTTGGCGAACTGGCTCCAACTGTGACGTAAATAGGAGTGAAAAATATGGCCGCCTGAATATAATAATAATAATAATCCGTGACAATAATAAATAATGTATAATTACTCTGACTAATGTAATTGAAAATTAATTATGCACTTAGTGTAACAGGTAGGGTCGTGTTCATATTAATTTTGAAAGTGTTAAATAATCATAGAATAAATTTTTGGTTACGATTGAAGGTTGTATTAAAAGAAAATCTAATAGTAATAATATTTATTAACAATATAAATTATTTTACAATCTTCAATCGTAACCTAAAACTTATTCTAATAGGATTATTTAACACTTTTAAAATTAATATGAACGCGACCCTACCTGTTACACTAACTGCATAATTAATTTCCGATTAAATTAGTGAGAGTAATTGTACATTATTTATTATTGCCATGGATTATTATTATTATATCCAGGCGGCCATATTTTTCACTCCCCTTTACGTCACAGTTGGAGCCAGTTGGCGCATGCGAACTAACATGAGGTCACCTGTGTAAGATATACTCTACCAACGTTGCCTACCTGTTACACCAAGTTCATGATTAATTTCTAATTAAATTAGTGAGAGTAATTGTACATTATTTATTATTGCCACGGGTTATTATTATTATTGTATCCAGGCGGCCATATATTTTACTCACATTTAAGTCACAGTTGGCGCATGCAAACTTACATGAGGTTACCTGTATAAGATATACTCTACCTACTCTACTCTACCTAGTGTCTACTGCTTTAGTATACTGTGGTTACAACTTCTAACTGTTTTGTCTGATGAAGGATCTATTGGATTTCTATGATTTTTTCTTGAATACATTTAAGTTGGCAGTTCTGTAACTTCAATGTCAATTTGTGTTGATTGTCAAATTATTCAGCGGCTCTTCGCTCCCGTATAATTCCCAAATCGAAATACAAAAAAAAAATAGATAACAGCGGTTTTTTTATCAGTTTACACCCGGATTCTGCGTTGCGGGAGGCGTTCTGTAAGTGCCGAGCTGGAAAGGGGGCGAGCACGCCCGTCTGCGGGGATCCTTTAACCAGGTGAGTGGCGGCGGAGTGTTAATAGTGGTCTTACACACACCCCCCAGATTAAGTCGCAAGTCCGCTGATCTCGCGCTTGACCAACAGGAGAAGAAGAATATAATGATGGCGGAATCCGACGCCACGACCACGGAGGCGACGCGCCGGCTCAACATTAAGAAGCAGACGCTCGACGACGCTTACGCCGCCCCCGCCAATTTCCTAGAGATTGATGTCATTAATCCGGTCACAACCATCGGGGTTGGCAAAAAGAGGTTCACCGATTATGAAGTTAGGATGAGGGTATGTTACATTTTAACTATTTATTTCTCATTACGAGTCACCGACAGCTATTCATAGCAGTCGATTATGAAAACTTACTCGGGTTAATCTTAGATGTTTACACCCTGTTTGAATATTGTTCCAGGATTCTCTCACTTTGTGCACCTACGATAAATTCCAATAATCCAATTCAGCTGTGAAATCAGTTCCTGAGTAGTCAAAGTCAATATTCATTAGCAGATAATGTACCTAACTCTTATTCCTTTTATAAATCACAATTATTTTTCTTTTACCAATTACAAACACAAATGCACTTATCCCTATAATGTGTAACTCCATATGAGCGTGTGTTATTTATTTTGACTACATTTGAGTCCAACAAATTGGGCAATTATTCCATATGATACAAATTAGCTACAGTCTGATGTCACTTCGTTGTACAGTAAAAAGTCCCATATAAATCTTTCCCTATTATCTAAGTTAGTTTAGAAAAATCTTCTGTTTTATTTGAGCTGCTCATGAAAAATACCGAGTTAATCCGAGTCCTACTATTTCACAACTATTTTAAATAAGTCTAGTCTGCACAAATTGCAAAGAAAAGACTCAAAACAACAACAGTTTTTTGAATGGTACAATTCCGCATTTTTTAAACACCGTATTGTGACCTATCACCGACTTACATTAAGATGTTGTATTAAAAACTTTAAAATTTAGGTAAATTGTAAAAGTCAGTTGTTTAAATATCCAAAATACCGTTTTATGACTTGTAAGGGATAATTTCAAGAAAATGTTAAATTTAACGGTCTGTTATCCTTGATGGTTACGTCTACAATCGATTGTATATTCCCTATCACTGTAGTGCATTATGAAGTTTAATGTTAAGTACCATGGTAACCGTTAAATTTAACAGATTTAATTCGGAAATCACTTGCACCAAAATCGACGAAGTTATGAAGACGGTTACACAGTATCTGGACAAATAGTGTTTATGGATGTGGATGAAGTAAACATTTTTAAGATAATTGCCAAGAGCAAAACTAAACCACATATAAAGGATGGCATGCAGTTGCACAATACTATTTCTCCTACCTCTTGATATCTATGTCTAGAGTGTGGCAATGCTAAGAGCAGAAAGACTGAGAGCCATGAACACATGGCCAGATCAAACTACACTCGAAGCACACGGAAGCATAGTCAATTGGGGAGTACCCCTACTGAGAAGCAAAATAGATTAGAAGATCCCCCAATACATCTTCGAAAAGAAATATATCGTGAACCTAGATCAACAAACACAAACCAAGGACTGCTTAGAGTTCACAGATAGATCCAAGATAAAGAGGCTGTGGGGCAGGGGTATACTCAGAGGATCTACGTATTCGAAAACATCTCCCGATAGCAGTACGAAACCTGTTGGCATGCGTAAAGTTGTGCGGGTGATTCATATTCCGAATTCGGCATCTGGGCTCTCGTGTTCTGTGTACATTAAATGTCGCATCACACTTTTTCTTTTCTTCCGTGCTGTTCAGCACAACTATCTCTGTACCTTCACACACTTTGGAATTACTTAGATATGAGAAACATTACTATTAAAATGTAATGCTTATTTAAACAAATTAATAAATAGGGATTTAATTTAATGTTTACTTTAGTAGACACTCATTATATTGGAAGGAAATATAATTTGACCTTGACCTTTTTTCTTCATAATGTGGTGTTTAATTTTCGTCACCCTGGCACCAAGCAACCAAAAGGACCATCACAGATGTTATACCTTTTTGCCACTCTATTCTATTTATTTTAGATACTTATAAAATATTATTAAACACAGCGATTTTTTAGTGCTTCCCCTAAGTGATGCAAAGTTGGTTAATTTAATTAGATGTCATTTCAATGTTATGAGTGTATGCGAGAGCAAATATTTAAAATTAACCACTATTTATTATTTTAATAATTTGTTTAAATAAGCATTACATTTTAAAAGGAACAGAGATAGTCTGATGTGCTGAATAGCGCATAAGAAAATAAAAAGTGTGATGTGACATTTAATGTACACAGAACGTGAGAGCCCAATTGTATTCATTGCTTCCAGGTTTCGGAATCAGAATTGTGGTGCATATTTGCAACACTAGTGATACATACCACCGCAACGCAGACTGAAATCTACGCAATCTTAGAGAGCGCTAAAATCCTCAAAGATAGAAAAATCAGTGAACAGCACACCCATCATCACTGAAAGTAAAGCAGCATTAAACAAGTTCAAGATAACATCTGAACTAATACACAAAAAATTGTGCGTAGATATTGTTTTTACAAATAGAAGTCCCGATTACGTTGAGGTTCAGCCGGTATTAGTTCCATTTTCAGATCATGATGGCATTTACTGTAATATTAGCATGTCTTTCAGGAACTGTAAAGATGAAACTGTTAAGATCAGACCCCGAACAACGATAGGTAAACATTGTTTTTACGAATTATTACAGAATGTAAATTGGAGCACACTTACTAATGTGGATGTAAATTCAAACTGGGCAATATTTTTACATACTTTAGTGGAACATTTCAATAGTGTATTCCCTGGAAGAAAATTAGTCAACAAAAATAACTGGTCCAGCAAAATGGTGGTTCAATAATGATTTAAAAGCTATGAGACAAAACCTACATCTTATTCATGAAATGTGCTTAGTAAACAATAGTCTTGAATTACGAACACTCAAGAAAAAAATTCGCGTTGATTACAAGAATGCATAAGTATATTCAGTCATCCTCAAATGCCCCTAAAGCTATGTGAAAAGTAATAAAAAGTAACTCGAAATTCTTTGAGCCACTGAATTGTGATATTTCAGCTAGTCAATTTAATATTCCCTTTACAAATATAGCCAATGACATTCTGAGCAGCCTAACAATATGTGATAGAGATCCTATTTTATTAGCCGTTACGTTTATCAATTGGGATGTCCCCTATTTTAGTTTTGAAACCGTCTTGCAGATTACAGTGAAAGATACAGTGAGGGGCTTTGTAATCAAAAAAAGCAAGGATAGGTATGGACTTAATTAAGGAATTCATCGATGTCCTAATTGAACCATTAACAAAACTTATTAATCAATCAATATCACTAGTATTTATCCTATTTTTTTCCAACTAGTACTCAAGTTAGCAAAGGTGATACCTGATCACAAAAAAAAAATGAAATAAATAATTACAGGCCTGTTTCTCTATTGCCAGTGTTCTCGAATATATTTGAAAAAATTTTGTTTCATCAATTGATCTTCTTTCTTGACTCTAACAATCTTCTCTCTAATTCGCAGTATGGCTTCAGAGAGGGAAAATCAATTACTGATGCCATAATCGATTTTGTCGTTAAAGTAAATTTATGTTTTGAGTAAGGGGAGTATACAGTGGCTTTATTTATTCACTTGAGTAAAGCCTTTGATTGTGTGTCTCATATACGGTACTGTTAAGGAAATTGTACCTATATAATTTTAAACCTTGTTCTTCTAGACTTATCGTTCTCGTTCTTATCGAATAGGCAACAAATAGTATACTTCAACAAATCAGTATCTGAAAATGTACCGATTAATCATGGGGTCCCGCAAGGGTCAACGCTATATCTAATATTCTGTAATGATTTCGACAATATGAATAATATAGACGTACTTTTTGACAAAAAATACAAATTTAATTGCCTCAGTAAAGGATATTAAGGTGTCAATGGCAATGAACAAAGCCGCAGAGTCAAAAGCAACGATGTGTTATTCACATTAAAAAGAGCACGATAATTCCGCATTACAAAAATCAGCCAAATTTTTAGGATTACATACAGATGATAAAATAGGTTGGGACTACAATGGAAATGAAATTAGTAAGAAACTTAATAAGATAGCTTATTTTTCATTATTTCACTCACACTTCTCATATGGAATTTTGGCTTGGGGCCACTTATCTTCAGCTCAGAGCGATTGGTTTGCAACAGAAAGCTATACGAATTATATCACGAGCAGGCTACAGGGATGATTGTTGGGATATATTCGTATGTTTCCTTGCGCATGTATTTATTAATGTCTAATACATGTAAAAAAGCACATTGCAAAATATCCTCGCCACAGTTTACAACATGGACATAATACCAGAATTAAGGACAAGTTATGCCCCAATTCATTGAGACTTCAGCTTTCAAGAGTTGAGCCTAATTACTATTGGATTAAGTTCTTTAATGTGTTGCCAGAGTATATTTCTGAACTACCTTTAAATAAATTTAAAATAGGTACAGTGCCTTCTAAAGGGTGGGCCATCGCAAGGAATCTTTTTTAAATGTTAATAAAACACAAACGGCTAGATGGAATTTCATGATCTTGAATTTATTTTGTAGCCAAGAGTATCCGGTTATACATGGAATATGACATCAGCCAAATGGCTGCCACAGCTGGTCCATTCTCTCGACCCAATTTGTCAGAACTTATTCCAACGTCTGCGGTTCTATCTTAGCAATGGCATTTTGGATATTGACTTTAAGATCGTCAATCGTTGCTGGATTGTTGGCATAACAACGTTCTTTAACGGCACCCCAGAGATAAAAGTCCATGGGCGTCAAATCGCAACTCCTTGCTGGCCAATTGAGATCTCCACGACGGCTGATTACACGATGTTCGAACTTTGACCGCAATAAGTCGATAGTTTCGTTGCTATTGTGGCATGTCGCCCCATCTTGTTGGAACCATCTGGTTGCCCACATCCAAACCAGCAATTTGCTCCCAAGAAAAGTTTGCTCTCATGGTCCTATAGCGGTTTCCGTTGACCGTTTCACCAGATTCAAAGAAAAATGGGCCGATGATGCCGCCGGCCCATAATCCGCACCATACAGTCACTCGTTCGGGATGCATTGACTGCTCAACGATAACTTATGGGTTTTCCGATGCCGAAATCCTGCAATTTTGCTTGTTTACATAGCCTCCGAGGTGAAAATGCGCTTCATCGGAAAAGATAATTTTTCGCCAAAATTCACCATCGGCTTCCAGCTGCTCTAAGGCCCAATTAGCAAAGTTGTATCGAAGTGGATGGTAAACTTTCTTCAACTGCTGTGTTATTTGGACTTTATAGGCGAATAAACAGATGTCTTTATGCAAAATACGCCTCAAGGTAGTGCGACTAATGTTCAATTGCTGAGAGCGATGACGAGTCGATGTTCTCAGGTTGGCTTACACACTACAGGCTACAGCAACAATATTCTCGGGTGTACGAACTGCACGAGCGTGTGGAACTTTAGTACGGTCCACCAGCATACCAGTTTCACGAACTTTGTGCACAAATTTCTTCAGAACACTTGCATTTGGTGCATATTCGCGACCGAATTTTGTACGCAATTTTCGCACTGATTCTGCAATACACGAATTGCATTCAAAGTAAATTTTTAACATTTCCCAACGTTCATACTGAAAAACTGTCATACATCAGATGTCAAATATCATGAAAGTAAATATTAATTGGTAGTTCAAAAAGATTCCAAGAGATGGCCCACTCTTTATAACTGGCAAGAATACTGCAATCATGATTTTACTCGGTAATGCAGTTTTTTATGATCATTATAATCATTGTTATATGTTACTTATAGTGTTTAAAGGATATCTTGTGTATTAACTGGTTCTTAATGTGTTCCGTAAAGTGTTAGTTAACGTTTTACTATTTATTTACTTGTTTATTTATTATTAGTCATTAAGTTAATCCTTTGTGATGATAGTATTAATTACTTATTAATGTTCCATTCCTGACGTATGTAAACCTTATGTATCAACATGAAAATAAATTATTATTATTAAATGAAGTAGCACCACTCAACCACATAACACTAATGTGTTATAGTGAGGGTAACGATGACGAAGACGAAATAGCACGTGAAGCATGTAAAATAACAACAAACCATGCAGCGATAGGACTATCCCTTCGGTCCTTAGCCAAACGTATGTTAGAGTTCAACACTGCGAAACACAAAGAAAGATCGGAGAACCTCTCAACATACAGTCTAATGAAGAGATAGCTGACTGCCAAAAAACAAAAAAGTTTCTAAAATTCATAAAACAGAAATTTCGTACTCTAACCGGCTATATTACTGGCCACTACAGCTTTCAGCATTACCTCGCCAAAATGGGCATCACCAGTGATGGCATTTGTCGAGGTTGTACCGAAGAAGAAGAAGAAACAGCGAGACACATTATTCTCGAGTGTTCGGCGCTGTCAAAGATAAGGGACATGATATGAAGGAAAGCCCCAAATCGTGAAGGACCTAGATGGCAATGGTTACCCGCACAAATTCTGGCATTTGCCGACATTGTGGATCTAACCATCAGAGGTGAGGAACTGTAACGGCCTCAGTGGGTGCGGCTACCGCAGCCCTCTCTCCAAGGAATCCTTAAGCCAAGTGTAAAAATTATGGGGAAAACAAATATTTTATTGCCACATATTTAGGTTATCTTCGTCTACTTCTGCGTAATTAATGGCCTTGGCTACTAAGCCCTTTTGACCAATCACAGTAAGTTTTATAATTTAATAAATAAGAGTTTCACTATCCCTGAGGAAAGGAAAGAGATTTACGGAAAATGCACACGTGGTTGCAAGGATGGGTAATAAATGAATGGATTTTCAGGATATAGGTTATTGTAAAGGATAAAAAATAATTTGTGAAACAACCACGTGTGGGTTAAACTGGAGCAGGGATGGAACGCACAACTTCATATTATAAATGAATTATAATATGAAATGAAACTACTCTTTTGACTATGTTGTAAGTGTGTATTGAATGTGTGTTTACAATACTATTGGTTTACTTTTTATTCGCTAAAGTTAGATTTTAATTCCTGTCTTCTCCACTACCCTTGGGCAGAAGTTCGTGCTTTTACCCACAGCACCAGATTAAATTTTTACGTCTGGTAGACGGTTGAATGTTAAAGTTGTGATCCAATAAAGAATGTAAACAGACAACTGTTTGCCAAGTAATTGTGCCTCAGCTGATCGATTTGAGCAGTGTTGCCAGATGTATTGGACAAGTAGTTGCCACAAATGCGAATGAAGTCGACAAAAGTTGCAAAAATAATTTAAACTTTAGGAAAATACTAACAACCAAGGAAAAACTTATTTTTAAAATCAACTTAAAAAAAATGTATATTCTGCTTTCATTGGAAACAGAAGTAAAAGCCATTAAGTATATATGCAATTATTAGCACTGAACATTTTAAATTAATGGTTTTTCATATTCGATTTAGTGAATATTCACTTACATTAACTGATAAATTTACTGCGAATATTATTCCTATTGTCAACTTTATTAAATTTAGCTAAAATAACAATCCTCCATACATTGAAATATCAATCTCTTATTTAAATAATAATTTTGTGGTGTTGCTAAAATGAATAAAGTTTTTTTAGAATTTTGCACTAAATCAGTGTTGAAGAGCCTATGAAAAGATCAAAGTTCATCGACGATATTTGTACCGCAGAATTAGACAAAAACAAAACTGCTTACTGCTCTCCAAATTGATCTAGAGATGTAAAGCAGGCCTCATTCTTAGCATTTTTTTTTAAACTTTTACACGATATACAACACAATAATTCGCAATTTTATTTAATTTTTGTATTCAAAATCAAAATTTTTTAAAAATCGCATCTTTAAAAATATTTAAAATAGTATAGATAATAGTTAATGCAATTGTTTATTATCCCTATTAATTTCACAGTGGGATCAGGGTGAGTAATTTTAAAAAAATAAACTAGTTGAGTTTTGTTTGCAAAATATTTTTTAGATATAATGCGAGTAATACATACATTAGATATTTCCTAAATAGAGTTCAACAAGTTTATTTTTTTTATATGGTTAATTAACAATTACATGAACTATTATATGTATATTATTTTAAATTTTTTTGAAGATGGGATTTTTGAGATATTCAAAATCAAAATTTTGACTTTAAATAACAAAATCTAGCTCAATTTGGAGACCAGTAATCGTTATTTAAAAATTGCGCGATTTGCGGACTGTGTTGATTTGACATGAAATTACCTCCTTGCAAAAAAGGTAGGTTGAACTTTATGTCATGTTGCTTTGTCTTGAAAAAAATAATGTTATCGGCCGAACAAATTGGTTCGATCTTGGGTCATCTTGTAAACATTTTTAAAATAATTATATTTTAATAAATAATAATTATTATTTATTTAAAAATTTTGCAGCGAATCATAATTAAACCATTTGTTGCGTCAAAGTTGTATTCGAAAATGTTCTTAAACACGTGATGTTTACAAATAACATAGATGCTGTTTTTATTCTTTAAATATACAAAAAGTATGCACACAAATTTTATATTAAACATGTAATTTACACTAATTGCTGTAATTCTACATGTATTGACTTCAAAGTAAGTAAGCGACTCATCCATAAATAAATAAACGAACCACATGAAACGATTATATTCGAACCCTAGACCCTCAAGCTAAGTAAGCGCCGATTCGGCGAAACGAATACACCGCGCATAACTTATATCTTAAATCCACGTCAAAACGCCAAGCTAAGCAAGTGCCGCGGTCGACAAATTCGCCTCATGCATATTCAATTTGTATTATAATTGAAATGGTATGGAATGAGGGTAAATGATGATTTAAGTATTGCCGAGTCAGACAAAATCTGTCTATTGTCTGACTCGGCAATACTTAATCATCATTTACCCTCATTCCAAGCTGCTATTTAAAATTAAATCTCTTATATTTACGTAAAATTATTTGAGAATATTGTGATAATGTATTTCTTTGTTATCTATCAAAAACATGAATGAACGGTTCACCGCCAAAAAATAAAATTCACATCTAACGGCCAGGAGACGGGATACATGTCGCGGCCTAATACCGAACATGTCAAACCTAATTTCTATACATGTTTAGTATTCACCCGTCGACAAGTGAATACCAAAAAACACGTTCATATTTCCACAATCTATGCTAAACAGCAATTATTGATTTTTTCCTACATATCACAGTTATCTAAAATATCCCTGTACCTTTTCCTCCTGATTTACTATACAATTTTTTTATGTAAGGAAAAAATCACTCATATCCATTTAAACAGGGCTAGTCGTAAAATTGACTACACGCGCCCGGTCAAGATAATTTCGGTGCGTACCCGCTCGAAACGAGTAAATAACAAAATCTTATTTAATGCATGATTTCACATGGCAACATGTGATCTGTTACATTCATACGCAATTGATCTTCGGTAGGACGCCATCTAACGAGAAAATTCTTGGATTTCGAATTTCTCCCTTGTATTTCATTCGATTGAAAATTTGAAACCATTTTTGAACTAATATTTCTTTGATGTATGGGGCTGACAAATTTTCATTTCAAGAAAATATTTTGTTTGTTCACATATCATTATTGCATAAATAATTTATTATAAACAATATGAACAATATAATATGTTAGCCCCAATCTAATATTTTTTTACTATTTTTTAGTGAAAACAGAAGTAGTTTTGGAGTTTTTGGAATCGGTTGTACTTAATGCCCTCTTTATACGAGTGGCATGAATTAAATATTTCAGGCTTTTCTAAACTCGAAATATTTACTTCATGCTTAATCAAGGAGTGAAAAATACTAGTTAAAATATCAATGAACACTTAAATAAATATGAACATCTAAAAAAAGAAAATCAAAGTAAATACTGCTCCATTTTTAGATGCTGCAAAGAAAAAGTAAGTTTAATGTAAAATGAAGTATTTAGTTTATTTTCATTCTTTTAGATCTTAATATTTATTTAAGTGTTGAATAATATTTTACCAAGTGTTTTCCACTACTTAATTAAGCTTGAAGTTAATATTTCAGGCTTTTCTAAACTCGAAATATTTACTTCATGCGCCACACATATTAAACACTGATTTTGTGTGAAGTAAGAACACGGACCAACATTGAATATGTCGAGAGATACGTTCTTGGTTATTTAACAATCTATTTGTACAAAAAAATGAAAAGTTATACATTACACAATTATATTGCAAAATGTATGATTACATTATAAATATATTAAGTATTGGATTTTTAGTAGATTGAAAATGCTACCAAGAGATAGAAAATATTTACAGCCAAAGTGAGACGCGGGGAATAGGCGGCGTCCCGCTTGATCAAGGCTATTGCGTATGATTTCCCCCTCTGCTTGAACAACAATTGTATGATCGCCCGTAGGAACGCTGTGTATCTGTGTAGCATGGCTACATAGTAATAGTAATAGGTGCGAGGTTAATGGTTTTCGCTATTCTCAAGTAACCGGCAGTAGGCACGTTGTGGGAATCCTGGTAGAACTTGATTCTCAAGTTGGCTGGAACTCACAGCTTTGATGGGTTCACCACTTTCGGTTCAGTAGTCAGGATGTTCATCCAGAAAGTTTTGGACATTATTTAGAAGTGTATCGTACCAGTCCGGCTTCTGAATCAAGAGGATTTCGTTTTGGTCAGCTTCTTGCACACTGCCTCGGGGTAACGCATCGGCTAACTGGTTATGAATTCCTTTATCGTACTCAATAACCATGACGAAGTGTTGTAGCTTCATTATCCGTCTGGTAATTCTATCAGCAGGGTTCTTCTGATTTTGAAACCACTTTAGCCTGCGATGATCGGTGATTGTTGTAAATTTGTATACCTCCAGGTATGGACGCATCTTTCGTATTCCCCAGATTATGGCTAGGTACTCTTTCTTGGTGGTGGAGTAATTAGGTTCCGCATCGTTTAGGGAACGACTGGCGTAACAAATAATTTGTCTGGTGGTGTCCTGCTTCTGGAAAAGTACGGCTCCTAATCCAGAGTTAGATGCGTTGGTCTGGAGAAAGAATTGTTTAGAAAAGTCGGGACAACTGAGAACTAGGGCTTCGGTAAGCAGTTTCCTCAGTTTTTTTAATGATTCTGTAGCAGCCGTATCCCACTCAAACCGTCGGCCCTTCTTCAACAATTTGTTCAGTGGTGCAGTTACCTCTGAAAATAATGGAACACATTTTCTGTACAAAGGTGCCATCCCAAGAAGTCGACGTAATTCTCGAGTATTTTGTGGTGGTGGTAATTCCGAGAGAGCCTTTATTTTATCCGGGTCGGTACCAATGCCATTCTGTGAAACCACATGTCCCAAGTATACATTTCTGTTGTAAAAATGTATTCGCCGTCTGTAATTGTGGCTTTGTTTTGCACCTCCGACACTATAAGGATATTTCTGACAGAGCTCGTTTATTTTTAATTAGGTGAGAAATCTAGAAATATTTTTATCTATGTGGAGTTTATCCGTGTGAAAAATTAAAGGATTTTTCTAATAAATAATGACATTTCGATACTGTAATTAACTTTGGATAAATTAAACAAGTAACAAATATGTTCCAATTTCTCGCCTACTTAAATGAAACAGACTCTAGTACTGGTTTTAAAATACAAATTAAATGCGGAAGGGTTAACGAATAGAATTTTCACACAGAATTGCTTCTATCGAACTCAATTAAGGAAATCTAAACTACGTGTTGTTGTAAATATATTTTGATGTAAATGTGATGTAAAAAAATGTAAAAGTATATAAAATTACCTACATTGCTAACTAAAAAAAAAACAACCTCTACCAAAATCTACGTGAACTGCGAATGGATAAAATACTGTAAATTCTATAAACGTGCCAACTCCAGCAAGGAAGTGTATGAATGCTATAAGATTTGAAAAAGAAACATCCAAATTTGTGATGGAAAATATATATAATTTTTTAAATCATACAATTTATCGATGTTTAAAATTACTGGAGCTAAACATTTCACCAATATTTTCTAAGTAAGAACACTTTTTCGAATTGTATAACTTAAGAAAGACTAAACTGATAAACTTTACCCTCAGTACGTTAATTTACTTTCCAACCATTATTGAATTAATTGCTTTGTTTTTGTGATTATCTATTGGATTTTATTTGTCTAGACGAATTTGCCGGTGTTCAAAGTGAAAGAGTCGAGTGTTCGCCGCAGGTACAGCGATTTTGAGTGGCTGAGGAACGAGTTGGAAAGGGACAGCAAGATTGTAGTGCCAGCGTTGCCAGGCAAGGCGTGGAAACGGCAGATGCCGTTCCGCGGTGACGATGGCATCTTCGAAGAGGACTTCATTGAGGAGAGGCGGAAAGGTTTAGAAATTTTCATTAACAAGTAAGTCACCATTTTTCCGGTAAGCTACTATCTTCCTATGATTGGGCCTATTCTGTAAGCAAAATATTAAACTTATCTCATATATCATTCTTCAAAATCAAATGGATTTGGTTTTTATTTGTTACGTTTACAAAACCCACTTGTAATATGACACTTGTTGGATAATGATCATATTGTTTCTAACGTGTAGCTTACAGACAAGTCACAATTATTTTAATAAGGTCGTTAGATGCTTAAATCATCAAGCCAATTTTTTGTAAATAATATAAATGTAAAAACTTAGCTGAGAATTTTTAAAATTTTAGTATTCGATAATTCATTTAAAAACATTTTCAAATATTTGAATTATTTAAATAATTTGAATATTCAAATATCAAAATATTTTAATATTACATGTATTTGAATATAACATATATTCTAATAATTTGAATATTTGAACAAGTTTTTGAATATATCAATTTTAAAAATTCCCAACTTTAATCAAAACAGGTATCAAATATTTGCTTTTTTATATGTTTAGTTTGGTTCTCACTTCTTGAAACATGATTAAAATATATGTAAATTAATTTGTAAAAATTAATAGAAAGCTAAATTACTTGATTTGTTTTACTAATATTATTTATTTATTCTGACTATATTCGTCTAACAGTCATTTTCAAGGAATGTACAGATTTTACAAATTACAAAGTTTATATATAATATTTTTGTGTGTCAGGTAAAAAGGGCGCTCATAATCGGGGAATGCCATATGTCCTCATTGTCATTCACGACGTTTTTTCCCGATTTTATGGCTCTGCTGATTTTCAAGCCTTCTCGGTGGTTGAGGATATTGCCTTTATTACCTGTATATAAAATTGTGTGATTTTCCGCATTGAAAAAATGACCGAACGAAACACAATCATTCAAATCATTGAAAATTAGATTTGAAAAACATTGAAAAGTTGTAATTAATAACAATCAACCGGATTAGCAAAACATTGTGTATTACCCCGTGTGTGACTGGGTAATAATATAACCTTTTAAAATATTATATAAACCTTTCTTACATTAATATCTTTACCATGATGTATATAAGATAATTAAAATAATACCTATTGATAGATTCAGGCGCGCACCCAAAGGGGAGGCTCGCGGGCTTGAGCCCCCCCCCAAGACTAACTAAATTGTAGTATGTTGCGGATAAAACACAAAATACGGACAAAACGCGTTTTGTCTAGACAAAATGCGTTTTGTCTAGACAAAATGCGAATTGTCAAATGTTTTTAGACAATCGTCAAATAAAATTGCATTCGTCTGTCATTTCGCACAATGTTTAGACAAAATGCGTTGTGTCTAACGAATATTAGACAAAATGCGTTGCAAGATTTTACATAAAAAAAAAGTACTGGAATTTTGTTTCATAAACAAAGTGGCAAATTATTTATAAGAAATATATTTTGAACTTTATTTGAAATCAGTGTTTTATACGCGTGGCGTATGAAGTAAAATTTCGAGTTTAGAAAAGCCTGAAAATTTGGATTTGCCGCGGCGCGACTCGCTTCGCTCGCGCGCCCCGGCAAATCCAAATTTTCAGGCTTTTCTAAACTCGAAATTTTACTTCATACTTAATTTGTGAGTGGAAACACTCATTAAAAGTTCAACATTGAACGCTTTTATAATAAACCTTGTATCAAAAAATCTACTTTTCATAATTGGGAGTGCTTAATTATATATATTTCTATGTTATTGTATAGCAAAAGATGCTAAATTAAGATTATTATTATCAAAAACCTATGTCTATAATTATTTACTTTTTAAATTAAGTAGTTTTATTTTAATTTCAAATTAAAAAAGTGTCTATTTAAATAAAATCAATTCATTTGGTTTAAAAGTAAATAATTATATTTGAATTTAATATTAAAAAAATAATAATCATTTTTTACCAAGTGATCAACAGATAAACGATACATTTATTAATAGTTATAATTTTTTTAAATTTTGAAAGTTGTAATATTTTTAGACAGTCGTGAACATATTTGTTTTGCCACTCTATCACTTTTGACATTTTAATGGCACTTATTATGTTTATTTTGATGGTATCTTGATTACTATGTTTTACGTTAATCCATAAGAACAGTTGACGTAAGTCGATATTTGAACTATAATTGCTGTTGACGTAAGTCATTTAGTTGACAGAATGATATTATACCTAACCTAACTTATCAAAGTGACACATAACCTCAAAAACCTTGCCGGTGTGAGATTCAACCAAACTTGACACGGTGACCACGTCGAATGTGTCAGAAGTTAGGTTAGGTTAGATGTTACATCGTCTACCTAAATGTATGTGGCACCTAACCTAACGTAACTTTTGACACAATCGCCGTTTTATGCCACTTTCAACACTTAGTGCTATGTTACCTTATGACATATAATAATGAGTAATTCATTTTCCAGAAATTGTAAACAAATGTACAAATAAGTGAAAAACTATGTCATGTCATAAGTGATAGAGTGACAAACAAAATATGTTCACGACTGTCCAAGAATATTACAATTTTCAAATAATAAAAAATTATACCTATCAATTAATTTATTGTTTATCATTGATCACTTGGTAGAACATTAACATATTTTTTTTAATAATAAATTGAAATAAAACGACTTGGCTTAGATAACATTTTTTTTTAACTAAATTTATATTGTATTTAAATTTAGATACTTTTTTTAACCAAACTGAATTATTTAATAATGAATCACTTTCAATTATGACTAGAATTTTATACAAGGTTAATTATTTTAAACTTTTAATGAGTATTTCCACTCTCAGATTAGGCATGAGGTAAAATTTCGGGTTTAGAAAAGCCTGAAAATTTGGATTTGCCGTGGCGCTCGAGCGAAGCGAGTCGCGCCCCGGCAAATCCAAATTTTTATTCTTTTCTATACTCGAAATTTTACTTCATGCGTTTATAAAGAACTGATCTAAAGTGAAGTTTAAAATATACCCTGTATGAATAATTTGTCACTTTGTGTATAAAACAATGTGATGTTTTCCAGTACTTTTTTTTGTTCTCTTTGATCGATTTATTTTATAATTTAAAAAAAAACAGCCGGAGAATGTCTACTATTTTTTACGCGTATAAAGAACTGATCTAAAGTGAAGTTTAAAATATACCCCGTATGAATAATTTGTCACTTTGTATATAAAACAATGTGATGTTTTCTAGTACTTTTTTTTGTTCTGTTTGATCGATTTATTTTATAATTTTAAAAAACAGTCGGAGAATGTCTACTATTTTTTACGCGTATAAAGAACTGATCTAAAGTGAAGTTTAAAATATACCCCGTATGAATAATTTGTCACTTTGTATATAAAACAATGTGATGTTTTCCAGTACTTTTTTTTGTTCTGTTTGATCGATTTATTTTATAATTTAAAAAAACAACCGGAGAATGTCTACTATTTTTTACGCGTATAAAGAACTGATCTAAAGTGAAGTTTAAAATATACCCCGTATGAATAATTTGTCACTTTGTATATAAAACAATGTGATGTTTTCCAGTACTTTTTTTTGTTCTGTTTGATCGATTTATTTTATAATTTTAAAAAACAGTCGGAGAATGTCTACTATTTTTTACGCGTATAAAGAACTGATCTAAAGTGAAGTTTAAAATATACCCCGTATGAATAATTTGTCACTTTGTATATAAAACAATGTGATGTTTTCCAGTACTTTTTTTTGTTCTGTTTGATCGATTTATTTTATAATTTAAAAAAACAACCGGAGAATGTCTACTATTTTTTACGCGTATAAAGAACTGATCTAAAGTGAAGTTTAAAATATACCCCGTATGAATAATTTGTCACTTTGTATATAAAACAATGTGATGTTTTCCAGTACTTTTTTGTTCTGTTTGATCGATTTATTTTATAATTTTAAAAAACAGCCGGAGAATGTCTACTATTTTTTATAATTTAGTCCCAACATTTAGCTCCTCTAGCTTTATCGGCTCGATTTTGTTGTTGTTTTTTTTTTACATAAAAAACAAAGAAATTAATATTACCTTACAAATTGTTCATTTGTTTTTATTTTTTTATTATTTTGCGAGCGTCAAAATAAAGCACAATGTTATTATATTTTTAATAATTAAGATTAACTTTGAGTTTCTGTTATTAAAATTTTACAAATTTGACATTTTTATGACACTTAGCATGTTAGGACTTGTCTAAACTTATGCGGACAAAACGCAATTTGTCTGGACAAAACCCGTTATTATGTTTTAATTCGGACTGTGTTTGTGAGCAGTAGACATTTTGCGGTTAGTCTAGAGCCCCCCCCCATAAGACCGGGATGGCCCCCTTTAAGATGCGTGAGCCCCCCTAAGACACATTTCTGGGTAGTTTCATCTCAAGTTTCAACAAGGACGGGTCACAGCGTTTTTCCCCGCCTATTCCGTCGCAACCCGCTGCGTTTGCGATCTCTCGTTTAACTCAATATGTTGAAACTTTCCGCCGGCGCCCGCACCCGACCTCACCCGTCCCGCCCCGTGCCGTCGGCTACCCGCTCCGTGTGCGACAGCGCTAAGAAAATAACGATTCTGTACTGTGATTTGAATGAAGTGATTCCGTATTTTGAGAAGAATTGATTCGTTAATGATTCATTCACTCGAAACCACCGACCGAACCATCTGAGGCGAGCGGAATCGTATTCCCGATTTGGATTTATGCATGCGGTCTGAATCCACCCGAATCGGATGACTAATTCGTTTGCTCGAATCCGCACACAACTTCAACTCGCTCATCTCGTTTGATAGAAACTCGTTCGGTTGAAACGATTCCTCACCATTGCAGGAACGAATGCGTTGGCTAGCCTTCATTTATATTTTGTACGACTCGACCGTCGCACAATGTGGCCGATCTGAGCGAATGCACCAGCGGTAGTTTGGGATGGAAAAATAAATGTCAAAATTGACGAATAAAGAAAATACTATTATATTGTAGATACTCAAAACCTCATAAAATTTCAAGTTTGCGATTTTTTGGACACACACCTAACACGCGAAAAGTGGATGAGTTTTGATAATTGATTACATCGCACTCACCTAATATATCAATACAGTCTTTTTAGCGTTTATTAAACATACATTTCTCTATAATATACCACTAAGTATTAATTAATCGATAATGTTTAACGATAGTTATAATTATTTAAACAGAGCAACTATAATTTATTGTATTTCAACTTAGAAGTGGCCTATATAAATTTTATCGAACCGCGGAGGGTAGGGCTCACCACTAAAAAATAGCTCAAACTTTCCTCTATCACACTTCATCAAAATCAAATTTTTATCAATCCGTTTAAGAGCCTTTTTTATTTTTTCTCGTCATCCACTTTTCGCGTGTTGTTCGCGATCTGAAATTGATCAACTTTAAACATTAATTGCACAATAGGCGTGTGTCCAAAAAAGCGCAAATTTACAATTTTATGAGGTTTTGAGCATCTACAATATAATAGTATTTTCTTTATTCGTCAATTTTGACATTTATTTTACCTTCCCAAACTACCGCTGGTGCGTTCGCTCAGATCGGCCACATTGTGCGTCGGGCCGTCTTAAAAATCGCTCGCTTAAATTCGTGAGGCCTAAACGAATTTAATCTGATCAGCTGTTATATATTAGTAATGCTCTTTTTAGTAGCAGGGCTTCGAACCGAAACTGAACCTTAAACCGAAAATCAGAAAAACCGACATTTTTGCCGGAACAAAAACCTAAACTGAATCGAAAAAAATATCGGTTTATTTTGGTTCAAACATGCACGTCAACTTTAATTACTCAACAGTTTTTAAACTTTAACTGGTTTCCGTTGAAATTTAAATATCTTCACTTTATTTTAAAACCGGTCTTAAATCAGCCATTACGGTCTTTTCGTGTGTTTCGCGTATGTCATTTTTGTCTTTTCCGACGTAAACATCGCGATTTTGACATTAAATGTCGATTTAGTCAAAGTCAGATCAACCTTAAAATTGAGGTTAAACGCCGACAATTGTCAATTTAGGTAGGTAGATTGACTGACATTAGTGTTATTGTTTTTCTTTATGACACTTGCGGCACACATTTTGATAGTTGTGACATATTTTAAACTAAAGAGTGTCTTCCACTCCCAGACTAAGCATGAAGTAAAATTTCGAGTTTAGAAAAGCCCCGCTTAGAAAATTTGTCGAGGGTCGCTGCGCCACGCGTATAAACCATATAGAAAACCTTTCAAAAATGTCATACATTTATAAATTGTTGAAAACATCGAAATATTGCGAAATCTGACGAAAATTTTATAAATCGACGAAAATGTCGAAGTGTCGAAAATTTCATAAACATTTTCTAAATTGATGAAAATGTCGACATAACGAAAGTCTGATGAAAATTTGATAAATCGACGAAAATGTCATGAACATTTTATAAATTGATGGAAATATCGAAATATTGAAAATTTCATGAAAATTTTATAAATCTACGAAAATCACAAAATATCAAAAATCTTGATAAAAACTTTTAATAAATCAACGAAAATATCGTCAAAATTTTAGTATTGACAAAAAATCTGAAATATTGAAAATCTCACAAAAATTTTATAAATCGACGAAAATATCGAAAATCTAATAAAAATTTGGTAATATTTAATTTTATAAATTGATGAAAATTTTCGGATGTTAAAAATTTTATGACAATTTTATAAATTGACGTAAATCTCGAAAAATCGAATATTGATAAAAATCTCGGAATATCGAAAATTTTACGAAATTTTTATAAATCGACAAAAATCACAAAATATCGAAAATCTCATAAAAAAATTATAAATCTACAAAACCAGTGATTCCACGCCCAGGCTGTAATTGACATTTCTAAGATAAATTGACATTATTGACACAAATTAACATAATCATTCATCATAAACTAACATCATCATGAATCGACATAATTGACATTTCTATCATAAATTGATATTCTCATAATAATAATAATAATTACGTATGACATATTTTTATATGTTTTGACTTTCATCCCACTGAACAAACACATTTAAATAATGTTTCATCAACATTAAAATAATGTTTAATGCTGATATAACGTTATTTGTTTTTTTGTTCAGTAGGATGTAAGTTGATTTATTTTTATGTCACTTATAAATTAACGAAAAATTGGAATAAGATATTTGTTTTGATAATTAGATAACGACTTTGACAGTTCGACGTCATTTTGACTGTTCTAAATCACTTTGACAGTTAGTTAACGACTTTGACAGTCACTTAACGACATTCACAAGTAACATTTGACATTGACACTTGACATTTTATCAACCTCCTCTGTTCAGTAATTCAATTGACATTGACGCTTGACATTTTAATAATAGACATTGACACGTGTGACATTCGACATTGACATTTGTTTCTTAAGTAAAAAAATTGAGTATTGCTAAAAAATATAAAAATTCAGTCGACAAATCTTATAAATTGACAATAATCTCGAAATTTTATAAATCGACGAAAATGTCGAAATGTCAAAATTTTCATGACCATTTTCTAAATTGATGAAAACGTCAAAATAACGAAAATCTGATGAAAAATTTATAAATCGACGAAAATTTTATAAATCGACGAAAATCACAAAATATTGCAATATATGAAAATTTCATAAATCGACAAAACGAGTGATTTCCACTCCCAGATTGAGCATGAAGTAAAATTTCGAGTTTAGAAAAGCCCCGCGTAGAAAATTTGTCGAGGGTCGCGCAGCGACCCGAGACAAATTTTCACGGGGCTTTTCTAAACTCGAAATTTTACTTCATGCGCCACGCGTATAAACCACTGATTTAAAGTAAAGTTAAAAATATATACTGCTGAGATGTGACAAATATTTACTAAAAATGCAAAAAATATTTATTTTGTAAATATTTTGTAAATGTGACAATAATAATAAAAGTAGAACAAATTTAATTTGAGACACTTTTCCATATTCCTAATATTAAAATCATCATATACAGCAGGTATGGGCAACCTTTGACATGTTGAGGGCCAAACTTTAGCGTGCAAATACGTTCGCGGGCCGCGTTTGAAAGTACTTAGTGCATTTTAAAGTAGTGGTAATATTTTTTGCGATAGATATTAGACATGAAATAATACGACAATGTTATTATAGTGCAATTTATTAAAATAACAAAATGAAATTTAGAAAAATGGTACATAATAATTAAATCGTTAAATTTGCAATTGTTACACACAACGAAAGTTAAATACACCGAAATCAATGAGACACTTGAGCTTGAATTTGGGAAACTAATCCATCGATATTTGGATTAATTCCACTGACACAAAGACGTAAAGAATTTTCCAAATTATCGTCAGTCAGTCTTGTACGATGTGTTGATTTATTAACTTTCATCAATGAAAAGAACTGTTCGCATTTATAAGTACTGCCAAACGCACAAATCAATCTTCTTGCGAATTTTCTAAACTGCGGAAAATTGTCTTCTTCTAGGTATTTTTTTGTAAAAATCGCACAACTCTACGTCTTCAAATTTGGATTTTAGGAGTGAGTTTTCTTGAATCTCGATCAACTCCATTTGTAAGTGTATTGGAGCATTTTGTACAATATATGTTGTAGGAGTAGCAAATAAACTGAAGCAGTCTTCCATGTTTTTGAAGTCGCAAAATCTGGTCTAAAATTGTTCCGACAGTAACTTGAGTTCTTCAGCATATTGAGCATAAGCAATATTTTTATAGGCAGAGATGGTGTTGAAATGGCAACTGTTACCAGACAGCATCTGTGACTCCCACAAGAGTAGTTTGATCTGAAACGCTTTTAAATGGCTGTACAAATCATTTACTAACTGTCCTTGTTTTTGAAGTTTCAAATTTAAATCATTCAAATAGCCTGAAGATCGACCAGAAATGCTAAGTCACATATCCATTTTGGGTTACTTAATTCAGATAGTGGTTTATCTATTTTCATAAAGTATGCTATCTCATTTCTAAGCTCGTAAAACCGTTTCAACATTTTTCCTTTGCTCAGCCATCTGACTTCACAATAATATGTTACGTCGTTATATTGAGCTGATATTTCATCCAAAAACGACTTGAACTGACGATGGTTAAGCCCTCGGGATCGAATAAAGTTGATGGTTTTTACTACCACACTCATAACATTCTGGAGTCGAATGGAACACAAGTTCTGTTGGTGGATAATGCAATGAAGGACTATCAAATCATCTTTTTGCACATTTAATTCTGTTGCTTTTTCATTAAAAATTCCGATGAAACCTTTACGTAAGCCGACCATAGAAGGTGCATACTCCAATTAATTTTGACCATGGCAAGCCAAAACTTGTGAATACCTTTTGAACTTCAATAAAAATATCCTCTCCTGTAGTGGTTCCTTTTAGCGGCTGTAAAGCAAGCAATTCCTCAGTAACAGTGAACTCCTTATCAACACCTCGAATAAATATAGCCAGTTGAGCTGTGTCAGACAAATCGGTGCTCTCGTCTAATGCTATGGAAAATGATTCAAAACCAGCCATACGGTCAGTCAATGTTGTTTCTATATCATTAGCCATCATTTCTATACGTCGAACAACAGTTCGTCTTGACAAACTAATTTTATCAAATTCTTTTTTCTTTTCAGGACACATAATACCGCAAACTTCTAACATACACTCCTTGATAAATTCTCCTTCGGCAAATGGTTTTAATGCCTTTGCCAATTTTGAGCTAACTATAAAACTAGCTTTCACAACATTATCAAGTTGTGTTCTTTGTTTATGAAACATTTGTTGCTGTTTTTCTGTTCAAATACAAATTTGCGGTAAGCTTCTGGATTTTGTCTGTTCTTAATTGTCCTGTCAGTGAGTGCAGCGTAGCATGCTTAGTTCAGTAATGCCTCTTTATATTGAATTCTTTCATTACTGAAATGGATTCATTACACAGCAAACAAATAGACTTACCATTGTGCAAGATAAAAAAGAATTCTTCAGTCCATTTTTCTTGAAAATGACGACCCTCTGTATCTACTTTTCGTTTCTTTCCACCAGACATCATTTTTGTTTACTTTTCGTTCAATAAACTTAATAACAAACTATAGTTAGTAACCACTCAAGATGCACACAAAGTCACAAAGCAAGTTAACGGCTCGAGCAGTTCGCTAGGATATCGCTTGTCCAAGTTATCACCTCGGTAGCTCAAATAGAACTGAACTAACGTTCGGGCCATCCACCCGCTTATATAGGCAAAATGAACGAATAATCTGGAATAAACTAGTTTAGAATAATTGAGAAGCAATAAATCTTTTGATGTGTCGCCCGTGAGGCGGCAAACCTCAAAGAATTTGATCGAGCAAGTCGAGTGGCGGCGATTATCAAAGAGTGAGGCGGCAAACATCAAAGAATTTGATGTTTGCCGCCTCACTGTCACTCCCGTGAGTATAAGTACCTAATGTAATATTTTTTTAATTGGGTTTTTTCAAAATGTCTCGCGGGCCGGATCATATCTTACAGCGGGTTGCCCATATGTGATACACAGGATGTCCCAGAGCACCCGTATCAGGCCTATCGTGCCATTTAAAAATCTGCAGTTATTGACATTTTGAAGCAAACTCTTAGATATGCCAACCTTTTCGCGAAAAAGCAATATTTTTTGTCCCAATTCTCTAGGATTAGCCGTTTTCTTAAAAAAAGCCTGGGACATAAGGAGGACGGTGATATATAGACACAGCAACGTTTTTTTTAATATGAAATAAAAACATTTCAAAAATTAAAACAATCACTTGCGAGCTAAACCGAAACCTTAACCGAACCGGTATATATTTTTTGATTGAACCGGAATGCAAAAAATAGCGGTGCGAAGCCCTGCTTTTTAGGTCTAAATTTAGTGTGCATTTGTCTGTTTACGGTAAATAAGGTAGCGTAATTTTATCAGATGATGTTTGTTCTCTATTATTATTATTATAAGTGATTCGTTTACGAACGATTCATAAAAAACGAACCAGTTTTAAGAAATGATTCGGTTGATTCAATTTACATGAAAGATACGAACTTCCCATATCTAGTGCTAAGCCTCTTCGCACACGAGCGGGTTGCCGGCGGGGTGGGTCGGGAAGGGTTTTATATATACATGGAGTTAACGAGCGCTCGCACGCGTGTTTTTCTGCATCATCTGCGAGCTCTCATTTAACTTCATATGTTGAAACTTTCCCGCCCCTATCAAATATTTATATGTGCATTGAATTTTTCGGATTTTATAGCAACGATCAATATTAAATTATGTATGCCTGAGTTCCCTAAGGACGAGTTACTGAATAGATATAAATAACAATTTAAATTTTCGACTTAGTATATAGTAATGATATAATCGATTATTTGTAAGGGAGATATTTTAATAATCGATTAAATTAGTAGTTAACCTTGAGCACAAAAAAGTGGAAAAGTAGCGGAAATGGGGGCGAATAAAATGAACAATTAAAACAACATAAGTCGGTTTTAACCGGGGGTATTTTTGTAAAGAAGCGTAAAAACATTTAAAAAAGTTTTACATCATGTATCGAAACCCGGTTTGCTGCGTAAAACGCGAGACATCTAACCACAAGGCTATCCCTTGCAATAATTTCATATGACGAAAAAAATGTTTTCCTACTCCTACCCTGAAATTAATATCATATTTGCACACTAAAGTGTGAATATACAAGGTGGCCAGAAAAGGTGTGATAATCTTCAGGTAGAGTGGTTCATTGATTAATTTCAAGCAGAAAATTTAAGTAAAAAAATATTGTATTGTGGCTTATAACTCCTCACGAGCCAATTTAAAGAAATGTAAATTTGGCAACAATGGATCAAACAAGTGTTTAATTTAATAATAATCATAAATTTAACAAATCTACAAAAATTAATATTTGAAGTATACATCAAAAATGAAAGATTAAAGTAAATGTTCAAATTGATAACCATCCGTTTCTAAGCAGATCTGGAGCCGTCGTGGGATAGAATTAATTACTCGGAGCAACATCTCTTCAGTAATTAATTCCACTGCAACACGAATTCTATTCATGACGTCTACATTGTCCACTGGAGGTGTTGCATACACCTTTTCTTTTAAAAATCCCCAAACGAAAAAATCAAGTGGATTCATATCCGGCGACCTTGCTGGCCATAGTATGGGTCCATTGCGCCCAATCCATCTATTTGGAAAATGTTCGTCCAACCATTCTCTTGAAATTCTTGCTGTATGAGGTGGTGCACCATCATGCATGTACAGCATGTTGTTTACTAAATTTAGTGCAACATTCTCCAAAACTTCTTCTAAAATATTTACATAATTTAAGGCATTTAATCTTTGATGAATAAAAAAAGGCCCAATTACACGTAAATTTAGAATACCATGCCAGGCGTTAACTGAAAATTTCCTTTGATGTCCCATTTCTCTAACCGCCCGAGGATTTTCTTCTGCCCAAAAGTGATAATAATGACAATTAAATACCCCATCTCTAGTGAATGTACATTCATCACTCCAAAGAATTTTAAATAAAAAATTTGGTTCTTCCCGAATTTGATCTAAAATCCTGTCACAAAACATACGTCTACGCTCGTTATCATTTTCATACAGTGGTTGAACTTTTCTTGCATGAAATGGACGCATTCGATTTTCTTTCAATACTGCATGGACTGTTGTTTTACTGGGGACATTTAACTGTTGAGCTATTTGTCTCGTACTAATATTGGGATCTTCTTGAACTGCATTCAATATCTGTTCTTCTGGGTGAACAGTGCGACATTCCCTAGGTCTCCCTCCATCTATGTTATTATAAACGAACGACCCAAAAGTACGTAGCCTTTGGTCTAATTTTCTAAACGTATTTACGCAGGGCTGTTGGCGATTTGGATATCTTCTTTGGTACTCATCTTTGGCACTAGTTGCATTACCATTGCAGAATCCAAATATCATGTACATATCTGCATACTCGTTGAATGTGTACATCTTCAAAAAGTATGATGAACTTATACAAACTTACACAAATAAATTATGACAAGTATATGTCAAAGTCAAGTGAAATTTAATAAGGTTACATATGAAAATACATAGTTGCCAGGTCTATTTTTATTAAAAAAATGCTTTTGAAGAAGTTATTAATTTGTTATAGTTTCCAATTTATTTATCACCTATGTCATATAAATTTTACAAATGTGTAATTGATTGTAAGTTCTATTGATTTTTTTCCAAAATAATAGAAAATAACACTAATTTCCAGAGATACGTTTAATATTTTAACGACCTCGTGAGATGTTACGAGGAAGAATACAATATTTTTTTTATTTAGATTTTTTATCCAAAATTAATCAACGAATCACACTACCTGAAGATTATCACACCTTTTCTGGCCACCTTGTATATGCCGTACACAACACATTGGTTATAAATGTTTAATTAGTTACGATTGTTTTCGTGCCCGGGTAACAACTAGGAGCCAATTGAAGTTTTGTAAACGACACATGTCAAAAGATTCTGTTATAGGAAAGTGTTCAAATTGTCCTTATAATTAATAACATTATGCCTAGTGAGAGGGAAAGTAATGCGTGTACTTCTCTGGAGTTGAGACATCCTGCAAAAGATACAGAGCAAGAATACCTGCCCAAAGAAATCGTTCGGGAAATATTAAAATTACACATGAAGACCCTATAAGCTAAAGGATGTAATTGCAAAATTTGTAAAATTGGAGGTAGAAGTATGAATATGGGTTTTAGATTTATTAATTCATTCGTTGCAACAGGATATTACCAGGGTTGTTATGTTTAAAACACTTTGTTTTAAAACACTTTGTTTTAAACATGTTTTAAAACAGTGTTTTAAACATGTTTTAAAACAGTGTTTTAAACATGTTTTAAAACAGTGTTTTAAACATGTTTTAAAACAGTGTTTTAAACATGTTTTAAAACAGTGTTTTAAACATGTTTTAAAACAGCCGACGTGTTTTAAACGGTTTTGATTTAAACATGTTGTAAATCTTAAATTTGTTGAAAACGCTTTTTTATCATCTTAAATTTGCTAAATTTTATTTGTTTCTACTTCATTAAGATTTTTTGTTTCCTTTTTTGAATGTTAGCTAAATTGTTGAAGATATTTCAAATTACATTATTAAACATAATATTTTATTACAATAAAATATCACAACTGTGTGTGCATTAATGTGATTTTTAAATACAGGGATTTTTTCTTTCAGAGATTTTAATTTGAATCTTTAAACGAGGGTTTTCCACTCCCAGACTGAGCATGAAGTAAAATTTCGAGTTTAGAAAAGCCTGAAAATTTGGATTGGCCGCGTAGCGAAGCGGAGCGGCCAATCCAAATTAGGCTTTTTTAAACTCGAAATTTTACTTCATGCGCTACACGTATAAAACACTGAAATGTCGTAAAATTTAAAATATACGGCTTTAGGAATCTAATATTTAATAATAATTTAATAATAATAATCGTTTATTTCTCAGCAGAATAAATTCTATGTACAGAGAAAAATACAGTTTTTTTTAATATATACTAACTAAAAATAAACATTAACACTAAAAATAAACATTAATACAAAATGGTAGAAATAAAGTAGAGTAGTGGATAAATTATATGGCATATTTGATAACAAAATACAAAAGAAAAGACTTATATTAACGGTGACAATGAGGTTCTGATATCAACGGAGGTTACATTAAATATATCCATGTCTGGAACATTGTTACAGTGTCGTACCATGCAGTTTAAGGGAGAATAATGGAGAACATTAGTTCTCGACACGGTGTATGCAAATGTACATCTGCTTCGGGAATTCAATCTTGGTACATAGAAATTAAGTTTTGACATTAAGTGGATATCGTCGATTTCATTATTTAGTAGTTTGTGTAAAAATAACAGAGAAGATAGTTTCCGACGTGTTTCGAGGGAGTGCATATTGAACTCTCGAAGCAGATTATCGTGATTGTAATTTTGAACAGGATAAGCTCGGTGTTTTTTGAAATAAATTATTTTTAGAAATTTGCGTTGAATGCTCTCTAGTTGGTTAATTGAGCAAGCGAGGTATGGCGACCAGATAATAGAGCAGTACTTTAGTTTGGTCCGTACAAATGTATCGTACATTTTAGTTAACGTGTCGATATTCCTGAGGTCCTTTGAGTTACGTGCAATAAATCCTAACATTTTGTAACTAGATTTACATACCTTTTCAATGTGTTCATGAAAGGTTAATTTGGAATCGAGCAGCACTCCTAGATTCTTAATTGTACAACAACCTGACATGATGTCATTGCAAATAGCATAATTAAAACTGATGGGATTTGTTTTCCTATTGAAACTAATAAAATTGCACTTATTGAGGTTTAGAGGTCATTCATGATACACCACTCATGAATTTGGTTGATATCACTTGATAAAATATCACAATCTGTTTTTGACTTTATCTCTCGATAAAGCTTGATATCGTCAGCATATATAAGTATGTGTGACTTAATACCCACTACGACATCATTAATGAAGCAGATAAATATGAGTGGGCCCAAATTCGACCCCTGGGGTACACCACTTGTAGATGTAAAACTCGGTGATTTAAAACTATTAAATTCAACATATTGGCTGCGGTTGGATAGATAGGATTCCAATAAGTGACAAAGGGAAGGGGAAATTAGGCAGTTTCTGCAATATAATGCTATGGCTAATACTATCAAAAGCCTTCTTGAAATATAGGTATATTTAGATGTGAATAAAACGTGAGCCAAATTCTGCGCTGAGCAAATTGTTTAAAATAGTGATTATAGGCAACCTAATAACTATAACGTATATTAGGTTGCCTATAATCGTTGTGTATTTTTTGAACTTCACTGTAAATCAGTGTTTTTAAGCGTGGCTCATGAAGTAAAATTTCGAGTTTAGAAAAGCCTAATTTTGATTGGCTTTTCTAAACTCGAAATTTTACTTCATGCTTAGTCTGGGAGTGGAAGACACTCGTTAAAAACCTCAAATGAACCGCTTTGAAACAGAGAATTTCCGCAAATTTGAAAATCGCTGTAATTATTGGAATATGTATACTCAAAATGCCTTTGTTGTTCTGTTTTAAACACGTTTTAGACGTGTTTTAAACATGTTTTAAACATGTTTTTATTTGTTAATGTTTTAAACGCTGTATTCATGAAAAACACACGTTTTGTAAAAGAACTGTTTGTTTTAATGAAAATTAAAAAAACTTTCTTTTAACAACCCTGGATATTACTGATATTATTATATAATAGGTAATATTAGTTTAATAAAAATATCGAATGAAAATCTTTCATAAATTACTCCTTATCTTTTGTAAACTTTGAAATACATTTTCTTAAAATCAAGTTTTATACATCCCTTTGCTTCTAAATAGGGATTAGTGTACTACCAAGAACTTAAACTTTATTACTAAGAATGTTATGCTATGTTAAATAATATTACTAGTTACGAAATTAACTTACACACTACACAGTGTGACAGCGAGAGCTGGTTTTTTAAAACAAAATTGAAAACTGAATATTTGAAAAATATACTTGTGTCATCCTATTAAAAACATTTCAAAACTCATAAAGCTAAAGTTTCAGATTTTTTGAGACACTCGCTGGGGCACAATTCATCCTCAAAGTTGGAATATTTCTGGAATACGATCGGAGCGCGAAATTAGCGTTATCTTGAAATAATTAGAACTTTACAATGCCAAAATCTATCATGACCATTTTTGACACAGCAATAACATTATATCCTCCTAGTAATCCTTTTTCTTCACTGGTTTATTTGTAACACTAAATGTACATTTCGTTCACCAAGTGAACATTTTCAATAGCTGTACTAAAACTTTAGTACAGCTATTGAAAATGTTCACTAAAACTTTAGTACAGCTATTGAAAATGTTCACTTGGTGAACGAAATGTACATTTAGTGTTACAAATAAACCAGTGAAGAAAAAGGATTACTAGTTTTATTTAATTTAATATCATCTTCACGTAACTCATACCGTAATATTATTATATCCTCCTAATAAATGCTGTGTAGTTTGATTTATTTAAATAATTAGGAACACAATCAAAAATAATTTAAAAGAAAATTTTTTATTGCTAAATTTTAGCTTTAGGTAGGCCATAATAAAATTATGAAAAACAGGTCTGGCACTACTTGCGAAAAATCACCCAATGTCTCTTCTATAACCCTATGTAAAAATCTTATTTGTATTGGCCCGACCCTAAAAATAATTGGTTTTTATCTATCAGAGGGTTAGTGAATACTTATACCACAGTTCAATTTGGGAACACGCGAATAGGAGCAGAGCGCAGGAGGCCAAAATGGTGTATATGTTTGCCTATATACACCAGTTTGGCCTCCTGCGGTCGGTCGGTTACGACTATTTTACTCCAGATGTCGCGAAATCAAGTCTCAGAGAGAGAGTGAGAGAGAGACAATTGTTTTCTCCCTTTATTCCGCGCTTCTCGTTGTATCATATTCCAGATGTTGATTTTTCAATCTTGAAAACACGTTTTTTTCTTTCTTTTAACGAGCTAAGGATGTGTGTTATATTCATTCATGCGTTTCCTTCGCATCCTTCGATTTTATGAAATTATAACTGAACGTTGTAAAATTCATTAAATATTATTTATTTTATACAAAAAACGAAATACACTAAACTGTTTAACTTTTGATAAATACTAAAACAAATACATCAACTTATCATTTTATTAACTAATCAGATCAATCCTATTGATCAGATCAAATCTACTGATCGATAAGGGTTTCTTTTTTAATTGAAGGGGTCAGTGCAAAACGCAGTTGTCATTTTTTTTTAGTTTTTGAGTTATTACTGTTTGAAAGTTTTTAAAATAGTTTTAAATATACTGTGTGTCCCGTTTCAGGGCGCATTGTATGTTTCATGTAAAAATGTCCCATGTAATTTAAATTTGAGTTTGTGTGAACCAAAACGATTACAATAAAATGAGAATCATTTCTTTACCCACTAGCAGTATATTCGAGGTATTATTTTTGAGTTTTCCTCAATTTCATTTGAAATATAGCTTGAAAATAGTGAACGAAAATAAAATCGTCAAAATAGTAGTTGCTACAAAAAGTGCGACGACACGAAAATATCTAAAATCTTCCGGTTTCTATCTCTTTCCTAAAATGTTGGAGGGTAAGGTGAAAGAGACCGAGCACTCAGGGGGTAATCCATTATGAACACCAACCGCATTTTTTATGTCAATGTCAACCCGATATTAGCAGGTAGTAAGAAGTCCATTTGTTTTCAGCCGGCGCGTAGCGTTATCTTTTGTCCGACTTGGGGTGGTTTTGATAGGAATATTTATTTGATTTTTATCAAATTATTTAAAATGTAATAATAATTAATACGACATTTGTAAAATAAAGTCGAAATTATGTCTACGTGTACAATTTTTGGTCAATAGAATTTTTTAAAACGTATCTGACGTTTACATCTCGGTAAATATTGATCATCACATCTAAACGTTATATATTTTAACTTTACTGTAAATCAGTGGTTTATACGCGTGGCGCATGAAGTAAAATTTCGAGTTTAGAAAAGCTCCGTGAAAATTTGTCGAGGGTCGCTGCGCGACCCTCGACAAATTTTCTACGCGGGGCTTTTCTAAACTCGAAATTTTACTTCATGCTTAGTCTGGGAGTAGACAACACTCGTTCTTAGAAGTTTCAAATTGAAGGATCACTCTACTAAGTTTACTAAGTTTATTATCATTTTACAAAGGTTACAGCTCGAAGGGCCAATCATGGTCTTCGGAGACCGAAGGACTACAGGGAATCGAAGTTTTTTTACAAGAAAACAACGAAAATCTGAAAGTTTACAGCATGGATGGGAAAGAACACATCTAATTTTGAAAAAATATCGAAGTTGGGTTGGTTTTCAGTGCATTTTTAACTTCACTTTAAATCAGTGTTTTATACGCGTGGCGCATGAAGTAAAATTTCGAGTTTAGAAAAGCCCCGTGAAAATTTGTCTCGGGTCGCTGCGCGACCCTCGACAAATTTTCTACGCGGGGCTTTTCTAAACTCGAAATTTTACTTCATGCTTAGTCTGGGAGTGGAAGACAGTCGTTAGTTTAAAATACATCACAATTGGTAAAATATGTATCGTTGGATGCCCGTCTACATATCAATGTAAGCAAATTATGGGTCTTAGGAGTTGTCAAATAAGTGAGTTACTCAACTGTTTCCAAGGCACTCTTTACGAAAACAAAAGATTAACATTTTACATATCAAATGTACAAGGTGAGAAACTCGATGTCTCAGCTCTATTAAAAGAGAAGGAAAACCGATAGAAAAAATCTGAAAAGAGGTTCATAAATGGGATTGAGTAAGGTTCATTTTAATCCAAAATTGCAAATTTTTCTAAATTTTGAAAGTGAAGTAATGACGTCATCGAATATTTTTTCCTCAGAAACATACCTATATTTTTGGATATTTCAACAACACGTACTATAAACAGACTTTCGGAACAGCAATGGGCAACCCCCTTTCACCTTTCTTAGCAAACATTTTTTTAAACCATCTTGAAAATAAGGCTAAGAAAACAATCCCTAACTTTCCGAGGGTTTGGTATAGATACGTAGATGATATTATTGCAATAGTTAAAACAGACACAGATATGAAAGACATAACATTAAATTTAAATAAACGTTCCCCTAGTATTAACTTTACTCATGAAATAGAAGAAAACAATCAAATCCCCTTTTTAGATTTACTTTTGATAAAGAACAATAATACAAAAATTGAATTCAACATTTACAGAAAAAACACACACATTTAATTACATCCACTCATCTTCGTCTTCTCCTTTTAAACACAAATTAGCAGCTTTCAACAGCATGATTTTTAGAGCAATAAACATACCATTATCCAAAGAAAATAGGGAAAAGGAATTTAGTTTAATCAAGAACATAGGCATTTCATTAAATTACAGCATTGACACAATCAATAGATTAATTAACAAACAAATTAGGAATCATAAAATTATTTCAAATACCACACTAACCAACTCAAAGGAAGCCGCCCCAAAAAAGTATGCTAGATTCGTGTACCACCCCAGCAACTTGTATGAAAATTGGTGGTTTATTGAATAAATTCAACCTTTCTCCTGCATTTTATGTCAACACAAAATTAAAATGTTTACTTGGCAACACATTTACTGAAACAAACCACCTAGAAAAATCTGGAATTTACTCAATAAACTGCAACAATTGCAATAAAATATACGTAGGTCAAACACAACGTAACATATTAATAATATTTAAAGAACACCAGTATTATTTTAAAATTCAAAACCCGGACAAATCAGCAGTTGCACATCATTCAATTAAAACAGGACACACATTCTCGGTAAACAATATTAAACTTTAAAAGCAATTAAGTCACCGTAGATTAAATATGCTTGAATCCATTGAAATGTATAAAAATAAAAATGTTTTGCTGAATTTCGATCTTAGTCCCTTAGTTAATCCATTATTAGATTTGTTACCCAAAAATAATCCTGCAGTGGATGTAATCCTACCGACCAACGTCCCGATCCATAAGCCGTCCGCGCCGTCCCACCCCGCAGATAATGTAATGACACCGACACCCATCTCGAACCTTTAGCCGCTAACAATAGGTTTAATTACTTTTTGGTTTTTCCGATAACCCGTCAACTATATATACCGCGCACATAGTTTTAAGAATTTAGTTTGTTATTGATATTGAGCACCTTGTGTCTCGAAATGTACATCTAACATAAAAATAAAAAGTGAAGTAAGGAATAACAGTCTTTCTATTTGTGATTAATCACTTCACGTAAACTCAAAACAATACAGTTATTTCAAAAGAGCTAATTTTTCTGAACTTTGTAGAGAAAACAATTTGCTATCTTCTTTCGTTAAAAAATTAAAAGCTAACTTAAAAAAAAGTATTATCGAAAATTGCAAATTGTCACGACTTAAACAAGTAGCCTTTGGAAGCAAATTACAAAGCCGCATCTGTCAAAAATTAAACTAATGGTTGACAAATATTGTTTTGTTATCATTTGGTTTTAGATTTCAGATTTTTCTATCGTTTTTCATTTTCATATAATAGAGCTGAGACATCGAGTTTAGCTCACCCTGTACAATAAACTATAAGTGTGATACATCATTGAATTCAGGAAAAAATATTCTTACAAAAAATATGAAAATCCAAAAGAAAATCCAGAAAACGTAAACACCATCTACTCCCAATAGCATTGTCGATGGTACTCACAGAATGACTATTATAAATGTCAATTGATTGTGCATTTTAAAATCCAGAAGAAAACTAAACATCTATAACCATTTTAGTAGTCATGTGTAATTTACATATAAATTGACGATGTGAACGCCATCTGCTACCAATTTTTGAGCAGTGCTATTGATAGTAGATGGTGTTCACGTCGTTAATATATTTTTATATATATGTATGTTCATTATAGCACTTTTTCCGTCATTTAAAGAATTGATGATTGTCGTACTGAACGTATTTCACTTGCTAATTGGTTGGTCGCACATGAAGTAAAATTTCGAGTTTAGAAAAGCTTAATTTGTCTGTCGCTCTGCTGCGCTACGCCCGAGCCAAATGTTCAGGCTTTTCTAAACTCAAAATTTTACTTCATGTTTAATCTGGGATTGGAATCACTCGTTAGATGATCAATCATAACCAGGGTTGTTATGTTTAAAACACTTTGTTTTAAAACAGTGTTTTAAACATGTTTAAAAGCAGCCGTCGTGTCTTAAACGGTTTTGTTTTAAACATGTTTTAAATCTTAGATTTGTTTAAAACATGTTTTAAACGTTGGATTTGTTTAAAACATGTTTTAAACGTTGGATTTGTTTAAAACCATTTTTTTATTATCTTAACTGCTAAAAATAAATATTTGCTAAATTATATTTTATATTACATCATTAAAGTTTTTTGTTTGTTTTAAAATCCTAGCTAAATTGTTAAAGATATTTCAAATTACATCATCAAACATAACATTTTATTACAATATAAAACTGCGTGGGCATAAATGTGGTTTTTAAATACCGGGATTTTTTCTGTCAGGTATACATAAGCATACACTGTATATTTTTCGACGTTCGTTGTTTTTTGTTCAAGATTTCAATTTAAATCATTAAACGAGGGTTTTCCACTCCCAGACTAAGCATGAAGTAAAATTTCGAGTTTAGAAAAGCCTGAAAATTTGGATTGGCCGCGTAGCGAAGCGGAGCGGCCAATCCAAATTAGGCTTTTCTAAACTCGAAATTTTACTTCATGCGCCACGCGCATAAAACACTGAAATATCGTAAAGTTTAAAATATACGGCTTTAGCAATCTAATATGTAAATGTGGATAAAACGTGAGTTAAATTCTGCGCTGAAAAAATTGTTTAAAGCAGTGATTATAGGCAACCCAATAACTCTAACGTTTATTAGGTTGCCTATAACCGTTGTTGGAAGTGTGTGTTTTTTAAACTTCACTGTAAATCAGTGTTTTTAAGCGTGGCGCATGAAGTAAAATTTCGAGTTTAGAAAAGCCTAATTTGGATTGGCCGCTCTGCATCGCTACGCGGCCAATCCAAATTCTTAGGCTTTTCTAAACTCGAAAGTTTACTTCATGCTTAGTCTGGGAGTGGAAAACACTCGTTTAAAGCCTCAAATTAACCGCATTAAAACAACGATTTCCCACAACTTTAAAAAACGCTGTAATTATCGGGATATGTATACTCAAAAGAAAAATGCCCTGTATATTCTGTTTTAAACACGTTTTAAACGTGTTTTAAACATGTTTTGAACACGTTTTAAACCCAGATCATAACCTTATTTTGCATTTTTTTTAATTGCTAGATTAGCGTGCTCTATTTAATCGATTTGATTAAAACGTAACCAAATAATACCATTGCATAACATATTGAATAATGAGTTAAATTGTTGGAGTCATCAAATGAACATGAACGACCGCTTAAAACGCTTTAAAAAGGGAAACATGGGAAACTACCTGCTATTCTAACAGATAAAGTCATAAATTGTAACCCCAACCACACCATAAATTGTGGTTTCTTTTCTTCCATTATACTCCCGCGCTTGTAGAGGGCGTCTCTCTTCAAAATTTGCTGGTTTAGATATTTTCTAGAGGCCTCCAAAAAGTCAGTGTTTGGCATCAAATTTATTAAAACACAAAGCAAAAATTCAATTCAACATGAGTGGTTATTCCTCAAAAGAAAAAAATCAGATATATTTTAATCACGATGCGTATTTTATTAAATGAACCATACTTTTAATAAATATTAACACAGTTTCAGAAATTTGTGGTTTTTGCAGTGACTACTTTAATTATCCGTTCACTTTGAACGATTGTTACGTGTTCAACTTGTACTTTTCTGATTGAAATTTTATAAACGCTTATTGCGTGCCATTTGATCAACCCCGACAACACTCAGCGGGCACTAAAATGTTAGCTACTTTTCGGATTAAAATTTATGGCATCCCTCGTGCGGCTGCATATGGACAATGGCTATTGTATTATGCTAATTCCATAATTCCGAATTAACCGAAAAGTGTTCAGTAAATATAAATGAATACTTATAAAAGATTGTTACGAAGAAGGAATTTTACTTATAAATCTTCAACCTCACCCAGTGATCAAAAAATCCCCTTAAATTCAGTACTAATCCATTTTAAAACATTTTGCTATAGTTCAAAATTTTACTCATGTGATTTTATTCATCGGGAAAAGTCAGACAAATTTCGTCTTTTTAACGAAAAGTCAGGGATTTTTTATATTAATAATACGATTAAAGATTTAACAAATTGGTAGTTCTGTTCGGAGCACAAATTTGACACATTAAATGATATTAAACAAAATTTAAAAAAAATGGTGTTGTATCCATCATAGCACATTCCCCGTAAATTGAACAATTAATAACTCACATACTAAATTTATTTCACTCTAACCAAGTAGTTGAAGATTTCACTGAAAGTTAGTGTAAAAGTTTGTGTAGAAGTAAAATTTCGAGTTTTGAAAAGCCTGATAATTTGGATTTGCTGGGGCGCGACTCGCTTGGCTCGCGCGTCAAATCAAATCCGCATTTTAAGGCTTTTTTAAACTCGAAATTTTACTTTATGCTTAATCTGGGAAAGAAAACTCTGTTTAGACGATCAATCAGATATGAATTTTGCAGTTTCCTTTATTGTCAAAATTATGATATTAAATAAAAAAAAATGATGTTATTTTTTTTAGTTCAAATTTAAAACAAAAACAAATTTGTGTGCATTATTTATGTGTTACTAAACGTTGACGAACAAATGGGAGAAGCTTAAGTTATACCGAAATTATGTAAAATAAAGCTTAATAAATACCAATTTCAATTAAAACTCAAACAGATTAATTAATTATTCACAGAACGAAAAATAAAGTATCAAATTTAAGTTTTAGATCTGTAGAATTACCTACTCGAGATTGTGTTAAATTAAATTATTTTCAACTTTTATTATTCGAAATTTTTACGCTTCAGAGCGGTACCACACCGAAGCGAACGGGGCGTGATGAGTGCCAAAAGTTTTAACAATTCTGGCATCTTATCGCATTTTCATCTGTTATTATCGATTTTGTTTTTATTCGTTTATTTAAAAAAAGAACAAGCAGAAATATTTTTCGATATTCTCAATACTTCCCGAGATACACGAAATGTTATATAGAGAAAGTAAAAATTATATAAATATCACGAAACTTTAAAATTGAGAATATTATTACAAACTGCGAAACAAACAAACTTTTTTAATCAAGTAATTAGTCACATTAATAAAATCATAAATTTTACATTTTAATGATTTTTGTACAGAAATATACCTTGTAGGGTCCTAGGAATCAGAACCAAGTGTTCTCCCTAATATTTGAGTTAATTGGCTTAAATATTGAAAAATGTTTAAAAGTCTTGTTAAGTGATGATAATCAAAAACATTAAGAAAACAACAAGATATCTTTTAATTTAATAATTCAACACACAAAAAGTATAATGCATTTTCTCTGACAAGTGTAATTGCAAAAATAATTGAAAATTATTGAATACGCTATTTCAAGTTTACAATGTTTTGTATGTCAGGTTAATTCAATTATTTAAATGGTTTTATTTTTCGCAATTGAATTTTAGTGGGCCAGTAGTATGCTTTTGTTTTGTCGCGACTGTATTGCGAAATGTCAAATAATAAAAAGAATTAGTACAAAAAATTAGTTTTACAGAAATCAACATAATGAATAATTACACAAATCAACAAATTATCAATTTAATCTTTATGGCAACTGCCAATTGAAAAAAATGATTCCAATCTTCTAAATCTTGTTTTATTCATCGGCGGCAAATGTGGATAAGTTTCATTAAATACTCTACATGTTCGAGTACAAATTCTATCGCAGTTGCCATGTATTAAGAATAAATTGATAATTTGTTGATGGGTGTATATACTGTTTAGGTAGTATATATTTAGAAGTTCACTTGAAATCAGTGTTTTATACGCGTGGAGCATAAAGTTAATTTTTCAGTCTCTTCTAAGCTATCTATCTGAAAATGTAGTGTATTCAGTACATTGAGTTATTTATACTTAAAGAAAAACTCCCTGTATAACTAATCAATAATATAAATTATTTTCCAAATTTGGTATGTTTTTAATTGAATTTATGAAGAAAAATAAATAATCAAAATAAATATAATATCAAATGAATTCTGGCAAAGTGAGATAAAGTTCATTCACATTTATGTAAATTCATTGAATTTTATTTTTTGATTTTTAGTTAAATTTTAGGTTTATTTAGCTTTTTTTTAAAGATATCTGATTTCCAAAGTCCATAATTTCGAACACACTGTAAATCTGAAAATAAAGGAAATGTTTCGGAACAGTTTATTTTTTCTAAAGGTCATCAAATTTATCATCGTACAAGTGGTGTAGACGGGATCAAATTACACGACGAAATAAGAGCGAGCGCGTTTGTGTGTGTGTGTGTGTGTGTGTGTGTGTGTGTGTGTGTGTGTGTGTGTGTGTGTGTGTGTGTGTGTGTGTGTGTGTGTGTGTGTGTGTAGACGCAACCGGAGCAGTTTTCTCTAGAATACTTCCACGTTTACTTTATTCATAAGTAGATGGACCCACTTCCCGACCACAGTCTCTCCTTTTCTATCCTCGAAAACTCGGAATCCAGTTCTCCCATAAGCATTGTGTACCCTTGCTTATACCAAGGGTAGACAATGCTTATGGGAGAACTGGATTCCAAGTTTTCGAGGATAGAAAAGGAGAGACTGTGGTAGGGAAGTGGGTCCATCTACTTATAAATAGAGTAAAGGTAGAAGTATTCTAGAGAAAACTGCTCCGGTTGCGTCTACACACACACACACACACACACAAATGCGCTCGCTCTTATTTCGTCGTGAATTTGATCCCGTCTACACCACTTGTACGATGACAAATTTGATGACCTTCAGAAAAAATAAACTGTTCCGAAACATTTCTTTTATTTTTAGATTTCCAGCGTGTTCAAAATTATTGACTTTGCTAATCAGATATATTTAAAAAGCTCCTAAATAAACTTAAAATTTAACTAAAAATCATAAAATAAAATTCAATGAGTTTACATTAAAGAATTCATTTGATATTATTTTTATCTTGATTGTTTTTCTTTTCTTCATAAATTCAATTAAAACTTTGGTATGTACCAAATTTGGCAAATAATTTAAATTATTGATTAGTTATACAGACAGTTTTTTAAGTATAAATAACTCAATATACAGAATACACTGAACATTTTTCTGGGCTTTTCTAAACTCGAAATTTTACTTCATGCGCCCCGCGCACAAAACACTGATTTTACGTGAGGTTCAAATATACTTAAATTTCACAATATTTTAGTGTTTTATACGCGTGGCGCATGAAGTAAAATTTCGAGTTTAGAAAAGCTCCGAAAATTTGTCTCGGGTCGCTGCGCGACCCTCGACAAATTTTCACGGGGCTTTTCTAAACTCGAAATTTTACTTCATGCTTAGTCTGGGAGAGGAAAACACTCGTTTAAAGCATCAAATTGAACTCTTTTAAAAACACAACGAATATCTACAGATTTAAAGAAAATAAGGTGAATTTGAAATATGTATACTTTAACGGAAAACTTCCTGTATATGAACTGTGGTAGACGAATAATAAAATTTATTATCACCACAAAAAGTCTATTCGAAAATATTTCTTTTATTTTGAGATTTCAAGCGTGTTCCAAATTATGAAATTCGGGAATATATTTTATAAAAACAAATTTACAATGAAATTAACAATTCTAAAATATATTTTCAACGTTTTTAGTTATTTTATATATTTTTAATAAAAAAATTGTTAAAATTATTAGATTAATAGATTATTGTTTCAAATATTCATAATTTGTATAAATAAACAAAGTCATTTTACAATGAAAAAATGTAAAATATATTTCCAACATTTTTAGTTATTATATATATTTTTAATAAAAACGTGTTTAAAAATTAATAGATTTTTAATATATTTATGTTATTAAACATTTTCTATTTAAAAGTTAGATAAATACAAAAATCTTTTTACAATGAAAAAATCAATTTAAAAATGTTTGATGGGTATTTTAATTGGAATTGATAATAAAAAAACAGAAATTATTTCAATAAAATAGATAAATTATTTACGAATACACAAAACTAAAAACATAGTAAAATAGATTCATATAAACATTCATATATACAAAAAACTAACAAACATTAAAAAACTATATTAAATATACATATAACTGTTTTTTTATTTATTAAAGATATTTTAGAAGCAGTTTTTTCGTTTTTTTTTATTCAGTAATAATTATACAGAATTGATGGAAGTGTAACACAAAATCAACAGAATATATTTTAAATAAAAAGCCAACAAATCAACACCTCATCATTTGCTTGTTTAATTTCATGTTTAATTTAATTTCATTTTTACTCTAACCAAATGAATATCATAATTTCCCTGAAATAATTAGGGAAGATAATATTTTAATTTTGAGAAATTAACATTAAAAATGCTACGTTCCGTTTCATCCATTTACACTCTGAATAACGTGTATGAATATCAAATTAACTCTTTTCCTTGACTATTTTCTTTTTGGACAATATTAATTATTTTAGTGGGGATAGTTTTATAGAAGGGATGAAAAATCAAATTCTTCGAAGTGATCTATCTGTTTTTACCTATTTGTAGGCATTTTTTCGACCACGTTTTTATTATGGTGTATACCCTCAAGTATTGCGCGACCAGAACAATACCACTGCAACTTACAGATAATCCGCAACCTTCTAAAAACCATAAATATTTTGGGATTTAAAAAGATTATTTACTATTGACACATTTAATCCGTATCCGCAGAATCCAATTCGGTAATTTCTTATCATGTTTTTCACTAACCGATATTTTAGTTAGACACTTTTTGATCGGGTTTTCTTAAATCATTTTGAATTATTTTTACTTACCTATTTAGTCTGTAACATAATCCCATCGGTACCTTTTGTAAATGTAATCTGACTAAGAATAAAACCATTGAAATAATTGAATTAACCTGACATACAAAACATTGTAAACTGGAAATAGAGTATTCAATAATTTTTGCAATTACACTTCTCAGAGAAAATCTATTATACTTATTCTATTAAAAGACATCTTGTTGTTTTCTAAATGTTTTTGATTATCATCACTTAACGAGATTTTTCAACATATTTCAATATTTGAGCCAATTATCTCAAATATTATCGATAACACTTGTTTCTGATTCCTAGGACCCTAAAACGTATATTTCCGTACAAAAAAAGATAGCCATGAGGTCGGTAACAATTATTAAAATGTAAAATTTATAATGTTATTAATGTGACTAATTACTTAATTTAACAAGTTTGTTTGTTTCGCAGTTTTTGATCAATGAGAAACAAGTTAACGATATAAAGTTTCATGATTTTTATATAATTTGTACTTTCTCTATATAACATTTCGTGTATCTCGGGAAGTATTGAGAATATCGAAAAATATTTCTGCTTATTCTTTTTTAAATTATCCCCATGCAGCCGCACGACGGATGCCATAAATTTTAATCCAAAAATTAGGTAACATTTTAGTGCCCGCTGAGTGTTGTCGGTGTTGGTCAAATGGCACACAATAAGCGTTTATAAAATTTCAATCGGAAAAGTACAAGTTGATCATGTAACAATCGTTCAAAGTAAACGGATAATTAAAGTAGTCAGGGCAAAAACCAAAAATTTCTGAAACTGTTAATATTTATTAAAAGTATGGTTCATTTAATAAAATACGCATCGTGATTAAAATATATACTGAGTCCATTTTGGGCTCTGATTTTTTTTTTTTTTTGCAGAATAAACACTCATGTTGAATTGAATTATTGCTTTGTGTTTTAATAAATTTGATGCCAAACACTGACTTTTCGTAGCAACTACTGTTTTGACGATTTTATTTTCGTATAATCGTTCACTATTTTCAAGCTATATTTCAAATGAAACTGAGGAGAACTCAAAAATAATACCTCGAAAATACTGCTAGTAGGTAAAGAAATGATTTTAATTTTATTGTAATCGTTTTGGTTCAATAAGCGATACAAACTCAAATTCCAATTACATTGGAAATCTTTACATGAAACATACAATGCGCCTTGAAACGGGACACATAGTATATTTAAAACTATTTTAACCCATTAACGGCCAAGCAATTTTAACTCTAAAAGTTAATTTTAATTAAAATTCTACACTTCTTTTTATGATTTCTATGAATGACTTATTGCATTACATACTGTGAATTTTTTCTTTAAATACACATAATGTATACGTGAATTTAATAAAAAGTTAAAAATCATAAATAGTTTATTATTATTATTATATTAAAGTGATAATGGATTTTCAAAAAATTAGTGCCTCAACAATGTAATGTATACGCTGTCAATGTTCAGGCATTCGTCGATTTTATATAAAAACGTACAATATGAAGTTAAGAACGAGTGTATCCACTCCCAGACGAAGCATGAAGTAAAATTTCGAGTTTAGAAAAGCCTGAAAATTTGGCTCGGGCGCGTAGCGAAGCGGAGCGACCGAGCCAAATTAGGCTTTTCTAAACTCGAAATTTTACTTCATGCGCCACGCGTATAAAACATTGCAATATTGTGAAGTATTTATAATACACTTTAAATAACAAAATATTTAAATTTTTCTTGGTACATTTTCAATTCAGGTCAAATAATATAATATATCAAATAAACTTATTTAGTAACTTAATTATCAAAAAATAATAATGTTGCGTGTATGCATCAACGGCGCTTAATGGGTTAAAAACTTCAAACGGTAATAATTCAAAAACTAAAAAAAAATGACAACTGCATTTGGCACTGACCCCTTTAATTAAAAAAGAAACCCTTATCGATCAGTAGATTTGATCTGATCAATAGGATTGATCTGATTAGTTAATAAAATGATAAGTTGATGTATTTGTTTTACTTTTTATCAAAAGTTAAATAGTTCTGTATTTTAAGTTTTTTGTACAAAATAAATAATACTTAATGAATTTTACAACGTTCACATATAATTTCATAAAATCTATTCTCTAATAACGCAGAAAATAAAATTGTAGAAGGAAACGCATGAATGAATGTAACACGCATCCTTAGCTCGTTAAAAGAAAAAAAAAACGTGTTTTCAAGATTGAAAAATCAACATCTGGAATATGATACGAGAAGCGCGGAATAGAGGAAGAAAGAAATTGTCTCTCTCTCAGAGACTTGATTTCGCGACATCTGGAGTAAAATAGTCGTAACCGACCGACCGCAAGAAGCCAGACTGGTGTATAGGCAGCCGTATACACTAATTTGGCATCCAGCGCTCTGCTCCCATTCGCGTGTACCCAAAATTTATATGGGGACTGGCTAACTGGATATATATGAACTGTGCTTATACCTACTCATATCTGGCGTGCAAAAGTTAAATTATATTAAAAAATTCATAACTTCTTTCTTACTCCTTTTATTGTCACAATTTTTTTAATATTATGAACGCATTATATCCCTCTAAAATAACATGCAGTTTTGTTGATCGGATTAATAAAAAATTATACTACATATTATTAAAAATAAATCATGTTTATTATAAACTTGTAACTTTAGCAAGGTCGTAGTAAATTTAACTTATAGTAGTAATCTGGCACTTCGTGCAAAAATCGTCTAATGCCTCCTCTATAACCCTGTATAAAAATATTATTTATATTGACACCGAGAATTATTGATTTTTTTCGTTAGCGGAAACTTATAACTAGTGCTCCGTAATAGCTTATTTTAGTTAGTAGTGTCTACGTTCAACGCTTCACCGATGCAAAAGTCCATAATTCTCTAGATCTGATCTATAAAAATATGATTTTTACAAAGCGTTATAGGAAGATATTGAGCAATTTTTCGCAGGTGATACTAGACCTCTCTTTCTGGTAAAATTGTATTGCGGCCTTTTTAAAGTGTAAACTTAATCGTATAAATTGTCTACATTTAATCAGCCCTCCTTATATTTCAAATTGATTAATTTAATCAAACTGCATGGCATATGCTGAAGCAGTGGTTCCCACGCTCTTTTGGCTCACGAACCCTTTTCATACTCAAAACTTGCCCACGGACCCTTGAGTGTAAAAACTACATAAATGCATAATAGAAAAATTACAATTATATCTTTGATGTCTTGAATGGTAATAGTATATTATTCAACAAGCGCATAATGAAAGCTATTAATCATGAGAATGAGGTTTACGGAACGAGCCGCAGGCGAGTGGAGTAAATCATTCGAATGATTAATAGCCATTATGCGCGAGTAGAATACTATACTTTATCCACAACCACAAAATGTATATTCATTCTTGCTTACTGCAACTTTTCAAGAATAAGAACATAATTCATTAAATTATTTACTTTTAATTATAACTAAGAAATACATATAATAATACTATTTATTAGGATTAATGTTAATAGTAACGTTAGAACAATTATTAAACACAATAGGGGGCATTGAAGTGGGTACACCAAGATTTACGGTTTGATCCAAAATATCGAAATTAACGGAATTTGTGCTGGAAGATGCAGCTGTTACATTATTTGCTGTCGATTCTATTGACGATGTAATTTTTCTGGCCGTTTCCTTTTTGTTTTCCAAAGAATCGTTAATATAGCCTTCTGCAACCGCAGTTGACTTCCATCCTCCATGACGTTTTAACGCAGTGATGTCTCCACCAGCATCAACCAAAATGGTGGCTGAAGTTCTTCTAAAGCTATGGCCTGTATATTGCTCAGGATTGGGTAATTTCAAAAAACTGGCGATATCCCTTCCCATTTTTGTAAATTTATTAATACCAATTCGCTGTTTAGTACACTTTCCATTTTGAAAATTTTGATAGAAATAATCACAGTTTATCTGCTTTCGGAGGCACAAATATTTTTTTACAATGTGGTAAAAATGACCAGATACTGTAAATTTCCTACAAATTTTAGTTTTTGTGGTTGGCACCTTAATCATATAGCAGGAATTAAGGTCTTCTTTATCTTTAATGTTCATGTTATACAGCTCATTTGAACGACAAGCGCCCATTAAACCCATAATTAATGCAACCTGAAGAAAAAATTACTGCAATTTTTAAAAAATATTAAAATAATTTAAAACTTACTTTTGTTGCAAGAAATTTGTCATCCGGTGCATTTGAAATGAAACTGTTAACATTTTCTGGGGAGAAAGTGTTGGCTTTTTTCGGAGTAAACCCTTCATTTTTTTTTTCAAAAAAGCTAGAAGTTTGCCATAGTTTCCAATATTGATGTTTTCAAAGATTTTCAATGTACTTTTTAGCATCGAATACTTCTGCCACAACGATGAGGTGTTGTATTTTTTTGATAATTCAGTAAAATACACCAAAACTACCGACTCAGTTGAAGAATGTGCTTTTTTCTCCTTTTTCCATTCACAAAACGTGTTGTATGTACTTTGGTATATGTTGCGAGACTTTTTAGGCAACAAATTGATGGAAGCGATTTCTGCCGCGTCCCTTATTTCCGGGGGTGTCAACAAGTCAGGATCGGATTCCATGTTGCTTCTTTCACCTTCGATAAACTATTAACCACACTATCACAACACAATTAACACAATTTGCTTTCAATTTATAAATTGTTTTTGTTTATGTCAAAATTGATTAACATGAGGTATCCTGATTTTGTAGTGATTTCTTATTATTCACAGTTGAGCAGTGATAAGTCAAAATATTACTCACAGGTTTCATAACCTATTTATAATAAACGTCATTATTATTGACTCTTAGCATGTATAATTATAAAATTATAGAGTGGTTGTGGATAAAAATATATTAAAACTAAAATATAAATAAAACATTTTGTTGAAGAGTATTTATTGAAATTATAACTTGTTTTAACATACAAAAAAAAATTAATGACTTTGATGAACCTGATGGGATGTTATAAGTGTATTTATGTCCGGCTCAATGTTTGTGAGTAGTAACCGCAAGTCCCCACGAGTACTAATTTTTAGTCGGTTTCCCTTTTTAGTGATGAGGCTCATAACAGCACTGAAACCACGTTCTACCGAATAGGAAGACGGAAAAGCAATCAACAGCTTCTGTACCATAACCCATAATGCTGGATATAAAATTGGGATCTGTTTTTGTATCCAGAAGTTGTCGTATCCTTGTTTAAACAGTGGTTTCAGCTCCTCATTTGTGGATAATTCAATAAGTTGCTCCTGTATTAGTATGTCTTCATCTGTATTTGTGCTTTGAGTTTGACTACTTGCAAAAGGGTTCCACAGTCGGGAATATTCAAGTGAAGAATGTCTTCAAATCTTTGGTTAAGGTCCGAATGAAGCGCTGTTAAGTGTTGACAATAAGCAAACAAATCTTCATCTTTATTTTTTAATTTTGAAAGATTTGGAAACTGAGAGCATTCTCCTCTTCCCAAGTTTTGTTTGTACAGCAAAAGTTTTGCAACAAACGCAGATATTACACTTTCAGTTTTGATTAAATTTAATGTGTCACCTTGTAGTTTTAAATTAGTCCCGTTAAATCTGGCAAATAAATCAAACATATAAGCGATGTCATTTTTTGCGATATTTAAATTGTGCCGCAAATCACTATCTTTACTTTCCAGGAATTCCAACACTGAATTAAAGAGGGAATAGAAGCGTTCCAAACATGCACCTTTAGATAACCAATGTACTTCTGTGTTAAGTAGTAAACGATTATAGTCATCATCATTTTTCAAACAAAGTTGAACAAATAATCTCTCATTTAGGGCATTCCTTTTGATTTTATTAACTGCTCTAATAACATAAGTTAGTGATTCATGCAAACGTTCACTAAGGTTTTTTGCGACCAAATGATGTCGATGAATGACAAAACCGATAATACAGGGTGCGATAGGGAAATTTGCTAATTTGAAAGTTCAATCAAAGAAAAAGTATTTCACATATCCTGAATTTTTGTTTCAAGTGGTTTTAAAAATGACATGTGACAAATGGCGGCCCTCATTAGCGATACACTGATCCACCCGCTTTTTGAAGTTCACTCTTTCGAGCATATCGACGGGAATGTTGGCGATGGCTTGGCGAATGTTGTCCTTCGGGTGTTGCAGGGTCCGTGGTTTGTCATTGTAAACAAGCCACAGTACGTCACCCCTCAAGGAGATTAGGCGCCCGTGGAAGTGTTTCCTCAAAAGTTCCATTAAAGTTCTCGTTGTGTGTGCCGTGGCTCCGTGATGCTGGAACCATACGTCCCCAAGTTCCATTTCTTCTAGTTTTGGAAGAAAAACTGCCGGGGAGAGCGCAAAAACGACAGCCTCACCCTCTTGACGTTTTCTAGTGTTCTGGAAGTCCGTTGACCTCCAGGCCCTTTTTTTGCCACACTACCACTTTCCCTGAATTGTCCACCCACGAAACGATTGATTGCCGGGTAGGAACGGGACCCGTGGGATGAATATTGAACCGAGTTCGGAAGGCACGCTGGGTGGCAACCACCGAACGGCCATTAGAAAAGTAGGCCTCGACGGGGAACGCACGCTCCTCCTTTGTGCAACGCATGACGACAACTATCTTGAGCGATAACAAAACTTCAAGACCCTGTCTATCGAATGAGATGCTCCCTACCCCTTACTGACCACGTCTCGCTCATTGGTGCCCAATTCAAATCAGCAAGTTTCCCTGACACACCTTGTACATTCGGTATAGCTTGTTTTAAATATGCCAGAAAGCCTCAGTGTCGTCCTACCATTGCCGAAGCACCGTCAGTAGCAACGGAGATGATATTAGTCAAGGGTATAGCTTTTACATCGAAAAATCTTTTTAATTCACTAAATAACGTTTCACTTTTCGTATCAGTTTCCAAACATTTAGCAAATAACAATTCTTGGGAAATTTTTTCTTTCAAAAATCTCACATAAGCTAAAAGTTTCCTGGTAATGTTGATTCGTCAAGCTGTATAGAGAATTCAGATGTTTTTAAGTAGTCACATAAAAAGTTTTCTACACACTGAGCCATTTCGTCGATCCCTTTTCGTACAGTATAATTACTTAGCGGAATTCTTTTTATAATATCAAAACTTGCAACTTCGCAATCATTAAAGAAATATTATAAGAAGCACGCAGTCATCTCTCTTAGATGTTGTTCCTTTGAGTTCTTGCAATGTCGGTGTTTTCAAATACGTTTCATTGAGTTGTTTGACATCGTTTTACTACATATAAGACACATAGGTCCTGGTGACGGAATAAAGCCATATTTTAAATATATAGGAGAAAAGGTTTATCAAAATTTGTATTTGCAACAAACCACTGTTAATTATATATTTTTACTTTCCCCCGTATGTAATACAAAGGGAAAGTATTGTTTTCGTGAAAATTTTCGAATCAAAAATTTTAGCGGAAATATCCGTTTTGAGGTCCCCTGAGTCGAATAAGACTATTTTTGAAAAATGTCTGTCTGTCTGTCTGTCTTTGTGTCTGTGTGCGCTGTACCGCAAAAACCGCTAAAGATATCGAGATGAAACTTGAAACTTAAGCTTTTTGTTACAATCGGAAGAACTGAAAAGCTTTTGGTGAAAATCGGAAAACCGGAAGTGGTACTTTACTCTTAGCGTTTTTCAGTTTTTTCAGATTTTTTCAATAAATGTTCATCAAACAAAAAATTCTTTCAAATAAAAGTTGTAGATAATAACAAAATGAAGATGTGTTGTTCACTTACTTTTTGTCATAGCACTCTTAGTTTTTGAGATATTTCAAAAGTTGTGTGTTTTATCTAGTTATTGAGGACCACTTCGTAATATGTTATAAAAAGAAGAACGTTTTTCGGGATCTTTCAAACACAATTTTCTACAGGGTGATTCATTAGCCTCTTTACAAACTTTAAAAAGTGATTTAATACGCAATTTACGGGGGAAACTACTATGATGGACACATCACCATTTTTTTAAATGGAATGCTGCAATGTAATTCTCTCTTGAATTAATTATTTGAGATGTAAGGATAAAATGTCATGTAAATGTCACATATAGTGTAGGTACTCTTTGTGTACCAATTATTTTTCAAGAAAAATAAATAATTAAAAAATTCATTAACAACAGAATATAATAATACAGTAATATTCAGTAATGTCAACATTCGCGGAGTTGGTTACTTGCGGAGGTAAACAAAATAAGCAAAAATATAAAATAATAAGCTATAACTGTTAGCATTATATTAAATTATAAAACCTAATATGTCTAACTTCTTGTACAGAATCATTAATAATATATTCTTTAGAAACACATCTGTGTTAGAAAAACTTACAATCTCTTCTTAAGTTTTTAATAAAAAAGAAATCCTAATGAATCATAAGGGATTACTGTACTGATAACTGTAATAAATAATTGTTTTAATTAACTTAAACAAAAGTATAACTTTGCTTAAATAAATTTAAATTAAAAAGAGATATCAATTTTATTCTAACATACTTACTTAACGAAAGTACGCTATTTGCGTAACAATACAAAAAATTATACTTCTTTTTGTCCAACACTGGGAAAATTTGTTGTATGCACTTCACATCACGCATAACCCAGAACTAAATTGTTGATTTGATGCACGACTCTTTTATAGTTTATATTGTAACGTACGCAATACTCAAGTAAACAAATGTGTCAGACCGAACGCTCTGGAAAGTCTGGAATACGCTGCCTAAGCATTTCAGTACACTACCGAGCGCTCGAGACACGGAATTCTAGAGGGTGCATGCTGGAACCAGTGGCGGCCGGTGGCCAACTTCATGTAAAACAAAAATGCCAAGGTAATGGATACCGGCATTAAAAGGTGTGCTCGTCGCTGTGCTAAATGTGTGTATTGATGGCGCAATTCTGTGGCGTGAGGAGCATTTATGAACGATATGCATACGTAGTGCTTTCAACCTCATTTTTTGTATCTTGGGTTTGAGCCTCACATGAAAAAGTTCGCGAGCTGCTAGTGGTTGGGACCTGTCTATGTTTATATTTTATGGGGCGTAAAAATCGCTAAGAATTTATTCATTGTTATTTATTTTAACTTCTATATTAATATAATTGTGTCCCAATTTTTTTATTTTATATTAATCCTTGCGCGGACCCCCTGACGTTGTTCAGGGACCCCCAAATCATTTCTAATTTTCCACGGACCCCCTGAATGATCCCGGGGACCCCTAGGGGTCCGTAGGGACCACTTTGGGAACCACTGTGCTAAAGGGGTACAATAACGTTGTTGGGTCAAAAACTGATAATAAATCACTTAGGCAAGAGGTTGTGAATTTTCAAAAGTAATGTAATTTACGCGCGCCAGCTACGTGTTGCATTAGCTGATCCGCTGATAGAAAACAAATAATTTATTTTTGGGGTTGGACCTAGTGATGTAAAATGGGAGCATGCGAGGGAATCTATTCGGTGGGGCATGCGGGGTCTGCGTGCGCGAAGTGTGGTCGCAACCTGTATCAGCGTATTTCGTTAAAATCCGCGGTAGAATGACGGTCTGGTTCTTTTCGATTTTAGCGAAATAAGCTGACTCCGGTTGCGATCGCACTTCGCGCAGGCAGACCCCGCATGCCCTACCGAACAGTTGCCCACGCATGCCGGCATTTTACATCACTAGCATTACCCAAAATTTCATCTTTAATAGATTTTGATATTACTGCAATTGCACTGTTGATAATTGATTTACTTTCGCATTTTTTAAATTTATGATTGCACGAATATTCGATGTTTGAGATGTTTTTATGTTTATGTTGCAATGGAATTTATCTTTTACTTATCTCGTTTTGTTCACTTAGTGTTATTGCCCAACATTTGGATATATTATATATGAATATAAACAAATTAAAAACGTGACTCACATTTCATTGTATTATGGTCATTATCACATGTAATTTGAGTTCTGTTTTAATATGACAATAATACTACTGATTCATAAATAACACCATAATTATTATTTTTGATAGTTCAATTTTAGTAAGCATTAATAATAACCATTTTATTTGCTAAGAAACAAAAACATGAAAAAATGTCATCTACTAACAATGCAAAAATATATATTTTCTAGGTTTAGATTTTCAAGATTGTTTCTGTTTGAATAGAATTTGGGTCACCCTGTAGAACTAACCGGAGGGTTAATTTTACTTAGAAAAAACTATTACTCACAAAATTTGTATTTGATGGTTTTGCTCTCTTAGCCGGATACCAGATTAAAGGCCATGCCATTTTACTTCGGAAATTATTCCTCGGCGGCATATAGCATGCCCTCCTGCACTAGACCGCTTTTCACTTTTCACAATTCTGACGGCTTATGTCAGGTATCACGTCCACCGCCTTTCATTTACAAAACAAACAATACCCTTTATATCTGTGTCTTGGAGCTAAAAAGGTCAATGTCATTTTTTTGGAAAGTAAAATTATTGTTCAAAACATGATGACATGGTACATAATCAGATTCTATGCAAACATATATACAGAGAGTTTTATGTAACACCGAACATTTTCATAACGAGCATTTTTCTTTTAAGTATCCATATGCATACGATACACATTTTTCGATGCTCGAAATTTGGTTTGGCCGCTCCGCGCTTCGCGCTACGCGACCAAAAAACCAAATTTTCAGGCTTTTCTAAACTCGAAATTTTACTTCATGCTTAGCCTGGGAGTGGAAAACACTCGCTTAAAGCTTCAAATTGGTTTCTTTTAATAAACCAAGCATCGAAAAATGTGCAACGTATGCATATGGATACTACAAAGAAAAATTTTCGTTATGAAAATGTTCGGTGTTACATAAAACTCTCTGTATGAACGAAAGTTGAAACATACAACTTCTACTTTATGTCATTTAAAATAGGTTATGAAAATTATGTAAATCGAAAGAAAGATTTAAACTTCACCAACATTTAAAGAATTACAGATTTATTGTAATATTTAGAAAATTATCAAATTACTGAAATTCACAATTTCTTTGAAAACAATCTAAATTGAAAGAAAAATGAAATCTTGAAAAAAGTACAGTTTTGTTAAAGTTTAAAAGTACTGAAATACATGATTTTTTGAAACTTTATGAAAATATATAATTTTTTTTTTATTTTGGGTTTTACGTCATCTATTTCCGCTGCTATGGCCAATCATGACGCCGGAGATTAGGTCTACAGCTATCCGGGAATTTTGCCGAACCCGGTGGGAGTTCCAACCCACCGGTAGGGATCTTTAACGTGCACGCAACATCCAGGCAGTACACGGGGCCTACATGCATTTAACGTCATATCCGAGAAGACGGAGTGTTTGGCATTTTTATCCTAACCTATATAAATGCAGACAACTTGTTAGGCCGGTATTTGAACCCCGGCCCGTGGCGTGGCAGTACAACACTCTAACCACTAAACCACCAAGCTGCCCAAATATGTAAATTAAAAGAGAAAGAAAAAAAGATTCAAACTTGAAGGAAATTTAAAAAAAATTCGGATTTGTTGTAATTTTACGACAATTATTAAATAACTAAAACTTACGATTTTTGTTAAAACTATGAAAATTATGTAAATTTAAAGAAAAATTCAAAAATTTTAAGAAATTACAGATTTATTATAATTTACTAAAAATGATCAATTCAGAAAGAAAGATTGAAATTTTACAAAAATTTAATGAAAATACAGATTAGTGATTTTTTTTTAAATTACTGAAATTCCCAATGTTTTTAAAACGTTATGAAAATTATGTAATTAAAATAAATATTCAAATTTGAAAGAAATTTAAAGAACTTTATTGTAATTTTACTAATATTATCAAGTGACTGAAATTCAAAAATTCTTTTTAAACTTAATAAAAAAAATGTAAATTAAAACGAAGATTCAATTTTAATAAGAATTAACAATATTATAAATATTTGAAAAAAACGGGTTTATTAAAGTTTTAGGGAAATTAACAAATTATAAATATACAATCTTTAAAAAATATATTGAAAAGTAAGCGAATTATTAAAATTTAGTAACATTCTAATAATTCAGCACACAAAAAGTATAATAGATTTTCTAAAAATGTTCATTCTTTATAATTTTTCGACATTTTGGACATTTCTCCATTTTTGACATCTAGACATGACAATCAAGGAATTTTTCTTTTAAGTATTTATACATTGATTTTATGAAACAAATTCAATTTGAGTTATTAATTAGTTCAGAAAAAACCGCGAAGCAATTTTAAAGTGCCTGCCGTTCAAATATCTAAATTATAAATTTTAAATATTTTAACAACAAACACAGTTACAGTGGCTGATAATTTAAGAGGCGACAAGGAAACATATCATAAAGCACGAATTTAGAAATTGCAAGATTTGATATTACTTTTCTAAAATTTATTAACGCAAAATCAAATATAAACATTATATTTTGAACTTCACAATATTGTCAATGTTTTATACGCGTGGCGCATGAAGTAAAATTTCGAGTATAAAAAAGCCTGAATTTGGATTTGGACGCCACGGGTACAAATCCAAACGTTCAGGCTTTCCTAAACTCGAAATTTTACTTCATGCGCCAAGCGTGGCAATTTGACAATATTGTTAAGCACAAAATATACTGCTTATGTTTGATTTCGCGTTAATAAATTTTAGAAGAGTATTATCAAATCTTGCGATTTTTAACTTCGTGCTTTATAATATGTTTTCTTTTCACCTCTTAATATAACTTGAATAACATTTTTCACCTAAATTTCTTTTCGTTGTATGAAATTATTTTAAGGGGTCAGAACAAATCTGGCATCAAGGAAGAGTCAGAAAAAAGTCAGGGAAATTTAACATTTCGAATTCGTCGCCATCATGAAGACGTGCTTCAATGTCATTTCATTAACATACCGTTTAGGAATACGTTTTTATAAAACAAACCACTGTTTTAAAATGTTCACCTATTTGTCTACTTTTCATACTTTTAAAACAGCGTATAATGTATAAAGCTTTAAAACATAGTTTTTAGATTATTTATTTTTTTAGTTTAATTTAAAAACTTATTTATATTACTTTATGAATACTTAACTATAATTGTTTTAATTTTCTCTGTTCATAAAGGATAGCGGGACACCCGCTGGCTCAGAACGAGCGTTGCCTACACATGTTCCTGCAGGAGCCCAGCATCGACAAGAACTACGTCCCCGGCAAGATCCGTAACACGTAAGGCACGGCCACGCCCACCGAAAATAACAACAATCTCACTCACTCAGAAGTAAATTAAAATTTAAAAAAGATTAAGTAATTTTTTCGAGGGAAACATAAAATAAATAAAAAACTGAAAGAACGTGTCCCCTCTCTAAAACAGATATTTACAAAGACAGAAATAACAAATGGTGGCTTTTTTTAACAACTACAGAAGAGAGAGGCCGACACTTTTTTATTGCTTTACATTGTTTATGTATATACCTATATATTAACCTTCATGATTTTTAAATTGTATACACAGGGTGCGCTCCGATCAACAACAACATATTTTAGTACATTTGTTATTATTTTATATACAAAATGGCATACTTTTTTAATTATGCCACTTTGTATATACCAAAAAAAAAGGTTTTTTTTTATAACACGCTGACTGCTACCATAAAACATATTTAGTGTATCTAGTGGATTGCCTAGGCCCGGGACCAAAACGAATTTAGGAATATATTCTAAATCCTTTAAATGGTTCTGTAAATCCCAAAATAGGGTTGCTGTGGGAAAAATCCAACAATTTATCAAAGAAATTCAGACTAGGAATATTTAAGATTTTAGAAATTTAATAGATATAGCTAATTAAAAAAAAAATGTTTCTATTATATTTCCAGAGAGATACAACCAAACAGAATTATTCATTTTGTGTGTTGTCCTAGAACTACAATGAAAGTAAGTTTTGGAAATATTTCTGGGACTGAAAACCCTATTCTCCGAGGCCAGATAGTGCAGTCAGCATGTTAATTGTGAAAACAAAATGTTTTATTTTATTTCGTCACACGAAAATATTTCTTAATGATTCACTACTGTTTTTAAATCTTTTCTCAAAACACACTGTTTCGTTCATTTTTCTGGAACAGGCTTGATTTTTGTCTCACTAGTTTTTTTTACAAATATTTTCTTGTGCGCTAATGTCTATTATGATTATTGCTGAAATCAAAAAAAAAAATAAGGGAAATTCTTTGCTCACCATTTAAATGAAGGAAAAAGATTTATTGTATATTATTACTATTAAATGGATTACATTCATTATTATTATTATTGAAGTCGAGAAAAAAAGTTTATAATTTTTCGATTTAGCTATTACATATAAATATAAATATATTATATACTTTTTAGGTGTAGAATGTGTACATCTGTTGATATTCCATCAATAAAAATAAGTTTAAAAAAATATTTTATAATCTACCACCTAACATAACTAACCCTCAGACCAAGTATAATATAGACGAGTAATGTGATAATAGGGATTAGGGCTGGGAATTAGAATATTCGCGAATATTCAAATACTTTTCAAATATTCACATAATGTAGCTATTTGATAATTTCAATATTTCAATAAATCAGAGTTAGAAAATCTCTAATATATTTTCTAAAACTAAACAATTTATAAATTCAAATAGTTTATGTGTTTAAATATTTGACTAATTTGAATGTTTCATATTTGAATATTCACGAATATTCGAGCTCCCAGCCCTAGTAGGGATAGGTAATGTTTGTAATCCAACATTGAATGCTTGTTTACAAACATGAATTTCACAAAAATGTCTTCACAGCAGTGGCGGCTCGCTCGGGTAGGCAAGGTTTGCACCTTTCTAAATTTTCAACTATTTGCTATTATCATTGGCAGTAAATATTCTTACAATTATTACACAATTTGCAAAATTCGTACAAAATTAATAAGATCATTACATATATTTATTATATCTATTGAAACATACTAATTTCATGCTTGACAAAAAGGTAGGGAACATTGTAGGTGGAGATTTCAGCCGCTTGCATTCTAAATGGTTCTTTCGCAATGTTCGCCTACGGAAATTTTCGTTGCTGCTTGATGCACGGGTAATCTGTGCTAGTGTCTCAACCGTACAGGACTTTGAATTTCTACAGTTGCTGCGGTAATGCAGAAATAATTACATTTGTCAAATTAAACACAGTTTGCAAACATAATTAAATAAATAATTTCTTTGGTACAGGTCCAGAAGTTGAAATAATTACTTGTGATAGAAAACCAATCGATATATGATTCACAGATGTCTAAATTGTTCTAGTTTGCAATAAAAAATTAAAGAATTGTAAGATTACAGGTTGCCAAACATATCTTGCCGTTGCGTAGTGGAAAAATTGTAGGTGGTTCGAAGGATGGCTGGTTTCGTTAAGAGTTCGCGCCTAGTACATTCATTTTTAAAAGTAAAGTCTACGCTGTTGAGTTTTAAATAAATAGCACATGTGGTTGCTTATTACAGAGACTGTACTCGGCCTGTTGGTTGCTTTTCGCATCTTCTTTGCACATCTATCTGTCCCACCACAACAATGCAAATTTTACAAATAAAATAATTAGATTTATTTAAATTAAAACTGCCATGCTAATCTAAATTATAAAATTTAATTTATAAAAGTTAATATACAGGGTTTAAAAAAAAGGGTGTACTATATTTAACCAAAATAAACAAAAGTCTTAATAAACATTGGTCCTTAAAGTAAAGGTTTCAGAGATATGAAATATTATTCTTGTTTGAAACATTTATTTGCAATTATTTATTACTTATTGATTATGGGCAAACCAACAAAGAGAGCTTTTAGCATAAACAAAGAACAAAGTTACAGAAGGTGTTTGAAGTGTCCTCCTTCCATTTCCAAGCAGGCACGACATCTTTGTCTGAATCAGATTTGTTTGCATTTTTGATTAATTCTTAGCTGCAGCATCTTAAAGTTATTTACAGGAGTACCATTGACTAATATTTTCTAAAATCCCTAAAGAAAGAAATCTAAACGGTTTAAATCAGGCGATCTTGCAAGCCATAAAACAGGTCCTATCCATCTACGTGCAAAAGTTCGGTCTAAATGGTCGGTTTAGGACGTTTCATCGCCGACGTTTCATCGCCGTTCTATCGCCGGGCCAGTTCATCGCCGGCCGTTTTATCACAGAAAGATCACATCTATTGATAAAATTTCAAATATTACCCAATTCTCGAAATTGTCCACTAATTTAATATTAGGTAATCGTTACTCAAACTTAATAAAAATCGAATGAGTATGCTGTCATTTTTTGATTTATGTCATTGAGTGCAATTCATATTAAGGTTTACTATTTTGCAAGTATGGAAACACAAATTTTGACTAAAAGAGGGAAAGAAAAGTTTATCCTCGGAGGACATATGTATATTTTTGACAAAAACAGTAAGTCCGACCAATGTGTTTAATTTTGGCGGTGTGACCACGTAGGACGTTGTAACGCCAGGATACACAAAAAAATGGAAATGTTATACATGAATTAAATGTACATTCGCATGATTCTTCAGCAATAATCGTGGAAGTAGCTGCCACTCTTACTGCTATAAAGCGACGTGCAAAATCAACAGTAGTAACCTATTCTAACCTATCCTAACCTATCCTAACCTATCCTAACCTATCCTAACCTATCCTAACCTATCCTAATCTATCCTAACCTATCCTAACCTGTCCTAACCTATCCTAACCTATCCTAACCTATCCTTAACCTGTCCTAACCTATCTTAACCTATTCTAACCTATCCTAACCCATCCTTACCTATCCTAAACTATCCTGACCTATCATAACCTACCCTAACCCATCCTAGCATACCCTAACATATCCTAACATATCCTAACATATCCTAACGTATCCTAACATATCCTAACCCATCCTAACCTATCCTAACCTATCCTAACCTATCCTAACCTATCCTAACCTATCCTAACCCATCCTAACCTATCCTAACCTATCCTAACCTATCCTATCCTATCCTAACCTATCCTAACCTATCCTGACATATCCTATCGCAATTGGCCTGGCGATGAACTGGCCTGGCGATAAACTGACTTGGCGATGAAACAGCCGGCGATGAACTGGCCCGGCGATGAACTGACCAGGCGATGAACTGGTCTCTAACGGCAATAGAAAAATGAGCTGAAGCGCCATCATGTTGGAACCACATGTATTGCCTGTGGTGCAGAGTAATGTCGTCTAAAAGATTGTGTTTTGCAAGTTTAGGTAAGGCGAAAGTAGTCAAGTAGGTTGGAACATGGGGTACCTTTGGACACTTCAGATTTTCATCTTTCTGAAAGGTCTATTTATTCGGTATTTTAAGGATTGATAGCAATGACAGTTTAACTGCAGACTGTAAAGTTTTGTGCCGAAATCACAAGATTTAATGAAGTTATTACAGAAAAATCATAAAGTGCTGCATAAAGTTTGTTCTTATTAATTACTCTCGTAGTAAATGTTTTTTGAAGTAGCATTTCAAATTGTTAACAAGGTATGTTAGAGAATAGATATTTGTGTACTACATAAACCATATTTCATTCTTCTTGATCATTGGGAAATATAAATTCATCACATATAAACACATTTTAAACGCATGGGGCAGTTTAGGACATTAGAGATGGGGCACTTTGGGACAGCTAAATGTATAGGCCAAATTATAAAATTGGCCGAATATAAAACTTTTAAGTCAATATTTTCAGGCACTCAAAAAAACGATGTCGACAAATTTTTTGTTGATGATAAGTTATCATTTTCAAGAATGATATGCAGTCAAAATTGTTTCAACCAGTTCCTATATGGCTAATTTTGTTAAGTTTAATGACAAGTTTGACTATCTGAATATTAAAAATAGTTTTAGACAATAAACAAATGCAATAATAACTTTTTTCAATATGCATATCTACTTTCGAAAACCTTTTGGACAAATGCCACTTCATTCATATCTATTTTTGGAAAAAAATGTAGAGTATTTTTTTAAAATAAACTAGAAAAGTAGTTGCTAAATATATCAAGTTATCTTCTAAATATAAATTTGTACCTCCTGGCTAGAGAAATAAGGTTAGGGAGTTAAATTTTTAAAAAACTGCCCGAACCTGCCCCACCCTACCTTACCTAATGACTTTTTCTGTTGTACTTTGCGTATCACCTATTGTAACAGTTAACATTTTCTACTACTTTTTATTTATATTGACAACAAAATTAATGAAATATTTTTAACAAATTTTAATGTTGAATAAATGTTAACCAACTTTGTGGAATGAATAAACTTAAGTTCATTTAGATTAATTTCACCATTAACAATATTTTTTTTTATATTTTTCTCTAAAGAAAGTGTATTCTCTAAAGGGTCAAGTAATGGTTGTTGTATAGAAATTCTACTAAGACATTTGGACCCACGCGGCTCGAGTCTTTGCTTAGAAATCCCACGGATTGGCTCTCTAAAAGTTACCGGAGAATGAAGAAGCAAAAAAAAAACGAAAATTGGCCCCCATATGTATGGGGCCTCCAAATTTCCACCGATGATAGGTGATGAGCAAAAATAATTCTCCATTGCTACTTCCACATTTATAATAATATATTTTTGAAGACCACAGGGCACGGCTCCCGGGGGTCCGCTGCTGTGTATACCCACCTTAAATAGTATTGACGTCGCGTCGACACATCGCATGTTCCGCATATTATTTCGTATTCGTTTTTCTGGTCTGAACTGTTCCTTATTTTTTCTATTCTTACACACTATTCAACATTTAATTACCATCGCTGTTAAACTGTGCGAAAAACGTAGATAGTATAATACGTTGAACACAGTACTGGTACGGAGCGACAGGGCCGGCCCAACCAAAGCGGGGACCGGTGGTAAGTTAACTTGCGGGGCTTTAAAACAAATTTCGCAAATTTAAAGGTGTTATTACACAAAGGGTAAATACAAGAAACTAATTGTGACCTTGGTTGTGCAGCAACACTGTTGAAAATAGTAAACATATGAAAATAGTTTTATTGCGTTCAAGACCATGGGACAACTATATACGCATTTCGGACTATTGGTCCTCATCAGTATAATCTCCCAGCGAACCATCGGGTGCCACCCAAAATCCGATTGGATACCGATATGTCTGAACGTCGCTGTCGATTCGATGGCGATGTCCGTCAGCAGCGCGGCGTCATTATGTCCGTCAGGGTGGCAGCCGCTTGCATGTCGACGCCGTCATCAAATCGACAACCATCTGAAACCATAATGGTGACGACGTTGTCATCGAATCGGCAGCCATCTGAAACCTCAATCGCGACGACGTCGTCATCGAATGGGTAGCTGATCGGAATCTGACTTTTCAATAAATAATAATATCCCGTGTGGAGGCGGGATACCGGCGGTATACCGGGTCATGGATATCACCATGATAGAATCCCTCTATCTCTACCTGTCGTAAAAGGCGACTAACAGAGAGGCTTCCCACCATCCCGACCCATCCCTCTGTACTCTCCCCAGATACAAGTATTCCTATCCAGATACAAATATTCCTCTTTACCTATTTTTTAGTAATCCTACGGTGTAATGGAATCCGTGCCAAGAGGATGCATGGCTCTACGGAATCGCTTACAGATTATCCTACCAGTAGACCGGGGAACCTACTGGAGTACTATCCCTAGCTCTGACACAGTCACGGCACTGTAGTGATTCGGCAAGGCTTTGTCAGAAGTGGTCCTACTGCCACCTCGCATCAAATTGAGTATGACTAGAAAAAAGAAAGCCAGTGCCTCGGATGCGTCGCAAGAACGGGCTGCTTGTGATGCGAGTGATAAGCCCAATGACGACCCAGCAAAGAACATTGAACGTATTGAGGCGTCTAACTCAATAAGTTTGGATATGGTCGGAGGATCATCAAAAAACACCCAAGAAAAGGTGAGTCAGGAGACGCGAAATTGCTCCCGGTTCCGACCATTAAAAAGAAAAATGGGGAATTTGCTACGTCCACCTCAATAAGTTTAGTTATAGTTAGAGGGCCATCCCAAAAAAACCCAAGAAAAGGTGAGTAAGGAGACGGAAAATTGCACCCAGATAATTAAAAAGAAAAATGTAAAATTTGCTAGTACAAGCCCCTTTTTAATACACTGTTTGTTATATAATAATTGACAGGAATTTAAATCTACAATGAAAATAAAAAAAGGTATTCTAGTAGAAATTAGAACAAAGCAGCAATCACAAAAACTTTCACATTGTACTACATTAGGTGATTTTGACATCGAAGTATACCCCCAAGAACCCTAAACACGTCGAAGGGAATCATTTATTGTCCAGACCTCCTAAATTCCACTATAGACGAAATAAGAGAAGAGCTCACATCCCAAGGTGTTACTGACGTAAGACGTATGAGAACAAAGAAGGATGGAAACATTGTAGACACCCCCAATCACATTCTCACATTTGATTCTCTAGAACTGCCGAAGTACGTACGAGTGGCGTTCTATACACCAAACGTCCGTATGTATATACCCTTCCCATTACGATGTTTCAACTGTCAAAAATTTGGCCACACATCAACTAACTGCTCAAATACGCAAGTCTGTATATGTGGCAATGAACTACACAAAGGTACACCTTGCAAGCATCCAATAGTATGCCTTTACTGCGATGGAAATCTCTCTGCTAGGTCCCGTAATTGCCCAAAATTTAAAAAAAAATGGCTATACAGGAAGTGAAAACTAAAACCCTGGCATATCATACGCAGCGGCAACAAATCAGCCATCAACTTGGCAAAGGAAATTATTCCACCGCTCATAGCAGCGATGCAAGCTTTACTGATGCCACCACCAATCTCGCCGCTGGTAAAAGCAACAAGCAACATTGCTAAAATATGATCGGATCAGAAGTTGACTAAGCAGTTTGCGGGGGAATGCAAGAGGAAAAAAGCTTTGACCTCCGAAAGTACTTCATCATTGTCATCCTCAAACGATAATGAAAACAAAAGCAAAACAAAAAAAAAACGGGCTGCGAGAAAAGTAGACGGCCCAAAGGCGGAAAAGTGGGCGAGACCGGAAAATACACTAATGCAGACACGGGTCTACAAACTTCTGAGGATAATGCAGTTGCCAATCGGCCAAAAATGCTTTCGGCTGTGCAATCTGGAAGCTGTTTTGTATGCATATTTGTACTTATTGTAAGCTTTTGTCGGCACTTGTGACTGGAGCTTTCAAATTATAATAAAAACATTATAAAAGTACGGTACCCAAAACAATCTGTACACCTTGTTGTCGACGCTGGTATACGTGGGAGGAGTTTTAGTCGGTAGTTCTTTAGTTATGTGACTGAAAGGAGCCCGACAACCCGTCCGTAAATGAATTTTCCCTCCCACAACATAAAAAAATAATAAAAATAAAAATGTTAAAATTAATTATAATTGTATTATAATAGGCAGGGCCGGCCCAAACAAAAGCGGGGCCCGTTGCAAACTTAACTTGCGGAGCCTTAAAACAAAGATGGAATCATCTAATCGGCTCAATCATAACTAAACTGTTATATTTTTAGCCAGTTCTTCGATTTTTAAATTATGGTGTTACTTTCAATTCTGTAGCTATTTCCATTGCAGTTATTAAGGAAGATTTGAATCCCGATTTATGATATTTTTAATAAATGTTAAAAGACATTTTAAATATTAGTTTGCAATACTGATATCTATATTCGACTTTTGAACTACCTTTCTCACAATATTTACTTAATTCAGTATGTCATACCAAATGACCAAACTTTGTAAAAATTTTAATTGAGTTAAATTATTTTTGGATTTAATTTTTATGCCACTGATATGATCATAGAGGTTGAAGTATTCGGCTAAATAAAGAAAAGAAAATGAAGTTATTTAAATTTTTCTAAATCGTCGGCGGGGGGCATTCGGAAGCGCGGAGCTCTGTATCGACATAAGTGTGTCCAAATTGTGTTAGCACGTGATTTTTGCAACTTGTATATATTATAATCCGTCTCCTGACGGCAGATGCATAGTTGAGGGAGTAGAGCACATATGGGCGACCCCCGGCACGCGGGCCGGATCCGGCCCGCGAGACATTTTGAAAAAACCCAATTAAAAAATATTACATTAGGTACTTATACTCACGGGAGTGACAGTGAGGCGGTAAACATCAAATTCTTTGATGTTTGCCGCCTCACTCTTTGATAATCACCGCCACTCGACTTACTCGATCAAATTCTTTGAGGTTTGCCGCCTCACGGGCGGCACATCAAAAAATGTATTGCTTCTCAATTATTCTAAACTAGTTTATACCAGATTATTCGTTCATTTTGCCTATATAAGAAGGGGATGGCCCGAACGTTAGTTCAGTTCTATTTGAGCTACCGAGGTGATAACTTGGACAAGCGATATCCTAGCGAACTGCTCGAGCCGTCAACTTGCTTTGTGACTTTGTGTGCATCTTGAGTGGTTACTAACTATAGTTTGTTATTAATTTTATTGAACGAAAAGTAAACAAAAATGATGTCTGGTGAAAAGAAACGAAAAGTAGATACAGAGGGTCGCCATTTTCAAGAAAAATGGACTGAAGAATTCTTTTTTATCTTGCACAATGGTAAGCCTACTTGTTTGCTGTGTAATGAATCCATTTCAGTAATGAAAGAATTCAATATAAAGAGGCATTACTCAACTAAGCATGCTACGCTGCACTCTCTGACAGGACAATTAAGAACAGACAAAATCCAGAAGCTTACCGCAAATTTGGAAAAACAGCAACAAATGTTTCATAAACAAAGAACACAACTTGATAATGTTGTGAAAGCTAGTTTTATAGTTACCTCAAAATTGGCAAAGGCATTCAAACCATTTGCCGAAGGAGAATTTATCAAGGAGTGTGTAGAAGTTTGCGGTATTATGTGTCCTAAAAAGAAAAAAGAATTTGAGAAATTAGTTTGTCAAGACGAACTGTTGTTCGACGTATAGAAATGATGGCTAATGATATAAAAACAACATTGACTGACCGTATGGCTGGTTTTGAATCATTTTCCATAGCATTAGACGAGAGCACCGATTTGTCTGACACAGCTCAACTGGCTATATTTATTCGAGGTGTTGATAAGGAGTTCACTGTTACTGAGGAATTGCTTGCTTTACAGCCGCTAAAAGGAACCACTACAGGAGAGGATATTTTTATTGAAGTTCAAAAGGTATTCACAAGTTTTGGCTTGCCATGGTCAAAATTAATTGGAGTATGCACTGATGGTGCACCTTCTATGGTCGGCTTACGTAAAGGTTTCATCGGAATTTTGAATGAAAAAGCAACAGAATTAAATGTGCAAAAAGATGATTTGATAGTCCTTCATTGCATTATCCACCAACAGAACTTGTGTTCTAAGTCCATTCGACTCCAGAATGTTATGAATGTGGTAGTAAAAACCATCAACTTTATTCGATCCCGAGGGCTTAACCATCGTCAGTTCAAGGCGTTTTTGGATGAAATATCAGCTGAATATAACGACGTAACATATTATTGTGAAGTCAGATGGCTGAGCAAAGGAAAAATGTTGAAACGGTTTTACGAGCTTAGAAATGAGATAGCAGACTTTATGAAAATAAAAGATAAACCACTATCTGAATTAAGTGACCCAAACTGGATATGTGACTTAGCATTTCTGGTCGATCTTACAGGCTATTTGAATGATTTAAATTTGAAACTTCAAAAACAAGGACAGGTAGTAAATGATTTGTACAGCCATTTAAAAGCGTTTCAGATCAAACTACGCTTGTGGGAGTCACAGATGCTGTCTGGTAACAGTTACCATTTCAACACGCTCTCTGCGTATGAAAATATTGCTTATGCTCAATATGCTGAAGAACTCAAGTTACTGTCGGAACAATTTTCGAACAGATTTTGCGACTTCAAAAACATGGAAGACTGTTTCAGTTTATTTGCTACTCCTACAACATATATTGTACAAAATGCTCCAATACACTTACAAATGGAGTTGATCGAGATTCAAGAAAACTCACTCCTAAAATCCAAATTTGAAGACGTAGAGTTGTGCGATTTCTACAAAAAATACCTAGAAGAAGACAATTTTCCGCAGCTTAGAAAATTCGCAAGAAGATTTATTTGTGCGTTTGGCAGTACTTATAAATGCGAACAGTTCTTTTCATTGATGAAAGTTAATAAATCAACACATCTTACAAGACTGACTGACGATAATTTGGAAAATTCTTTACGTCTTTGTGTCAGTGGATTTAATCCAAATATCGATGGATTAGTTTCCCAAATTCAAGCTCAAGTGTCTCATTGATTTCGGTGTGTTTAACTTTCGTAGTTTGTAACAATAGCAAATTTAACGATTTAATTATAATGTACCATTTTTTTTAAATTTCATTTTGTTATTTTAATAAATTGTACTATAATAACATTGTCGTATTATTTCATGTCTAATATCTATCGCAAAAAATATTATCACTACTTTAAAATGCACCAAGTACTTTTAAACGCGGCCCGCGAACGTATTTGCACATGTCAAAGGTTGCCCATACCTGGAGTAGAGTATATATATCAACCATTTAATATTGTGTGATCGTAAAAGTCTGATTACGGGACTGTTTCAGGTTTTTTGGATTTATGTTCAAAAATTACAAAGGGTTTAAAAATATTGATGTCTTGAAAACATTCTCCACCTACATTTTAAATAAATTAACTTACTGTTCAATAGTATGGTCACCAATTTATGTTAAATACATCAACTTGCTAGATAGCGTGCAAAGACGATTTGTCAGGTACCTGTTCTTTGTTAAACATGGCGAATATAATTACTATACACGTTACAATAATCTAGAGGAATTTGATATGCTGTCTATTCGCAATAGATATTTATATATATCTTTATGCTACCTTTTTAAACTTGTACATTATTATGTTGATGAATCTAATTTCCTTAGCAAGTTTCAATTTAGTTTTCCTAGAATATTGGCACTTCATTCAAGAACCTTTACATATGCAAGCCCAAGGACCAATCTTATGCTAAACTCCCCGCTTTACCGTCTGTTATAAATGATATTGTAACCAAATCATGCATGTCATTAATATATAATAGTATATTATTCAACAAGCGCATAATGAAAGCTATTAATCATGAGAATGAGGTTTACGGAACGAGCCGCAGGCGAGTGGAGTAAATCATTCGAATGATTAATAGCCATTATGCGGGAGTAGAATACTATACTTTATCCACAACCACAAAATGTATATTCATTCTTGCTTACTGCAACTTTTCAAGAATAAGAACATAATTCATTAAATCATTTACTTTTAATTATAACTAAGAAATACATATAATAATACTATTTATTAGGATTAATGTTAATAGTAACGTTAGAACAATTATTAAACACAATAGGGGGCATTGAAGTGGGTACACCAATATTTACGGTTTTATCCAAAATATCGAAATTAACGGAATTTGTGCTGGAAGATGCAGCTGTTACATTATTTGCTGTCGATTCTATTGACGATGCAATTTTTCTGGCCGTTTCCTTTTTGTTTTCCAAAGAATCGTTAATATAGCCTTCTGCAACCGCAGTTGACTTCCATCCTCCATGACGTTTTAACGCAGTGATGTCTCCACCAGCATCAACCAAAATGGTGGCTGAGGTTCTTCTAAAGCTATGGCCTGTATATTGCTCAGGATTGGATAATTTCAAAAAACTGGCGATATCCCTTCCTATTTTTGTAAATTTATTAATACCAATTCGCTGTTTAGTGCACTTTCCATTTTGAAAATTTTGAAAGAAATAATCACAGTTTATCTGCTTTCGGAGGCACAAATATTTTTTTACAATGTGGTAAAAATTACCAGCTACTGTAAATTTCCTACAAATTTTAGTTTTTGTGGTTGGCACCTTAATCATATAGCAGGAATTAAGGTCTTCTTTATCTTTAATTTTCATGTTATACAGCTCATTTGAACGACAAGCGCCCATTAAACCCATAATTAATGCAACCTGAAGAAAAAATTACTGCAATTTTTAAAAAATATTAAAATAATTTAAAACTTACTTTTGTTGCAAGAAATTTGTCATCCGGTGCATTTGCAATGAAACTGGTAACATTTTCTGGGGAGAAAGTGTTGGCATTTTTCGGAGTAAACCCTTCATTTTTTCTTTTCAAAAAAGCTAGAAATTTGCCATAGTTTCCAATATTGATGTTTTCAAAGATTTTCAATGTACTTTTTAGCATCGAATACTTCTGCCACAACGATGAGGTGTTGTATTTTTTTGATAATTCAGTAAAATACACCAAAACTACCGACTCAGTTGAATAATGTACTTTTTTCTCCTTTTTCCATTCACAAAAGGTGTTGTATGTACTTTGGTATATGTTGCGAGACTTTTTAGGCAACAAATTGATGGAAGCGATTTCTGCCGCGTCCCTTATTTCCGGGGGTGTCAACAAGTCAGGATCGGATTCCATGTTGCTTCTTTCACCTTCGATAAACTATTAACCACACCATCACAACACAATTAACACAATTTGCTTTCAATTTATAAATTGTTTTTGTTTATGTCAAAATTGATTAACATGAGGTATCCTGATTTTGTAGGGATTTCTTATTATTCACAGTTGAGCAGTGATAAGTCAAAATATTACTCACAGGTTTCATAACCTATTTATAATAAACGTCATTATTATTGACTCTTAGCATGTATAATTATAATATTATAGAGTGGTTGTGGATAAAATATAATAAATTACACTTATACAATTCATACTATACCATAGAAATTACATACAAATTAGCTTAAGTTAGTATTAGTAAGTATTTTTAAGCTTTATGTTTTTCATATATTTTTTGACCCCGTAATAGGACTCACGGTCTGTTGGGTGAATAAATAAATAACAACTTTAAAGAATGTGTTGACATATTGGAGCTTTGTTTACAAACAAGGTAAGTTATATTTGAAATCATCACTAAATAAAATACCAGGTTACTTTAAGAAAATCTGTAGCTACAATTTGGATTTTTGGTGCAAAATAGGTGTACATGGTTTATCCGGAAAGTAATGATAATTATTTTTTTGCGCTAAGCCGAAGGGTCTGGGAGTGGAATCTTAGTGTGTAATCGATGGTAGGGAGTGTTAGCTAAATGGTTTAACAAAGTTTTCTTACCTTTGCACTTTTTCAGAGTGTGAATCGACTACAACGTGTACTGCCGTTTGGTGGTCTCGTCATGGGTCAAAACGGATCCGGGATAAAATTTTGTGTTGGGCTGAAAATAAGAAACTAAAACGATTGCTATCACTAGCATACTTAGAGGATGTTTAAGAAAAAGTACAATTGTTTAGTAAACGTAAACCATTCTGAAAAAAAATCGAACCCAACTAGAATGAACATCGTGTAGAGAGGTCTTGAAAGCAATTTTTAACTGATGCACATTTATATTTCAGATTGATAATAGATAAATTAAGCAACAAACTTGCAGATATTCGGAGAGTACAGGTTAAATCTCGACAATACAGAATATTTTTCATTGGGATTAGTAAGAGATTTTGGCCAAAAACAATCTATCGCTGCTCAAATTTGTCTGTACCCCAGATCTGATTGTTTGGCCTATATTTCTTTACTAGGTTGTCATTCAAGGTAAAAATATAACATTTTTTCACTATTAAAGTCGTACAAGATGTCGTGACGAGCGCTCTGAACGACATGCCAAAAAGATTCTCATTACTTACCGGACGAACCATGAATAAGAAATAATTCAATTTTATTGTCTCAATAAAACAGTATATGAAAAAACAGTTGTTTTTATTTAAAATAATTATAAATACATAATACTTCTACAAATGTGTTACACTTTCATACTGGTAGTATACTTTTCCCCATTAATAACACATATGCCCAAGCTGCTCTTCTATCTATGTTTTTAACAACTCCGTGCCTGTATTTTATGATGATTATGGTAATTGATGTTTTTATCGCTCTCTCTTTTTAGTGTTAAATCCAAATCTGAAGTGCACTACAGCTGATCGATTTTAGCGCGAATTTTAAAATAATATGGGTAGTAAACTAATTTTAATATAATAATTTATTAAATTTATTGAAATATAACAACAAGTGTTACTTAGTTAAATATTATATTATAAAAATAAATAAAACAATTTTATGAAAACATTGTTAATACCTCATTTGTTCTCTTTTCTTTTTTGACAGTTGTCTGAATCTCAAGATAAATATTACGTATCCTAAGATTGAGATGATGAATACAATGAAGTTAGGACTACTTTAATTAGTTGGTATATCATAGAACGGGTTTGCAAGTTTCTGATTGTCTGCAAGAGGTGCCACGTACGGCAAGCATATCTTGAAATGAGGTTATACCCTTCACTTTACTACTACTTGTGTCTATTAATAACTAAAAACAACACTTATTTTATCCACTAATCATTTACGAATAATAGTTCTCTAATAACTAACATGATATGCAATTCAAAATCAGAGCTCTTTTTGAGGCATATTTCATGTGCGGAATCAAAATTTGTCTATCTTTGATTGTTTTCAAGTTATACGTCAAAACTCAAAATTTGGTCATTTTGAAATATTGAAATAACTTCCTTATTTAAAAACATTTTGACATGCAGTAAAAACTTTCACTTTTTTAAGTAAAATAGACTGACCATATCAGACTTCTCTTTAAGTGTTACCTTTATAAGATATGACATAAAGTTGTATTATTTTAAATACAAATCATAGTTGGTCATGACTTTAATCGCTTGCATTTTTTCTAAGGTGTGTAACAGGGTTCAGCTCTGTTATACTTTTGTGTGGAATTATTTTGTAGATTCGAAAGAGATACTGGACACAGTTAACGTTTATTAGAAAAAACTATTATTATTATATATCTTAGCAACATAACTAATATCACATCATAAGGGCTGCGTTGATCATAGGCGTACCGAGATGCAAGATACAAGGCGTACGTTACACTTCTCCCCCTTTGGTTCCGAAGACGTCCCGACAAGGGAACCAATACAATTATCATTCTAAGGTGTTTTACGAGGTTATCCTCTTTTTCGAAGCGGTGTTACTGGTATAATTTCTGGTGCACCAATAAATTTTGTTAAAGAAGACACGTGGTAGGTACCATAAGTTTTCGATTCATCTGAAAGCTCACCAATTACAAAAGTCGAAGGCGATTTCTTTTCTCGAATCATGTACGGACCATCTCTACGTGGGAGAAGTTTTGAACTTAACTTCTTAGAAGCATCGCTTAATTTCTTGACGTCAACCAGCCCCAAATCACCAACCATATATCCTGAACCTTCGCGTCTACGACTATTTGCAGTTTCCTGTTGGCGATCACGTTTCTTCACGTTCGTCTCCTGAGCACGACCATAAACGTTAATTACGTTTCTTAAATATGGCGTAATTTCCGGGATAAATCCATCACCATTTGAAATAATTTTAGGATCTTGAATTACGTCATCAATTGTTCGCAATTCTCTACCAAAATTCAGATATGCAGGGGTGAATCCAGTTGATTCACAATTAGCAGTGTTCATGGCAAATCTTATTGCTGGTAAATATGGTAACCAACGACTGTGATCTTTGCCAACTAAAATTGCGAGACGAGGTTTAAGAGCTCTATTCTTCCGCTCCACCATATTTGACTCAGGATGGTATACAGGAATCAATGATTGCTTAATACCCAGTACAAAGGTAACTTCTTGCATTATGAAACAAAGTGAGTACCGTTGTCTGAAATTAATTTACGAGGTAAACCAAATCTTAAAGAAACCTCATCAATTAGCGTTCGAGCTCATTTTATGGCTGTGGCTTCTTTGAGAGCAAACAGTTCTACCCATTTTGTAGAAATATCTTCGACGACGAGAATCCATCGCTCCCCAGATTGTGCGGCTGGCAGTGGACCAAACAAATCGATTGCAATCGTCTCAAAACGCGGCGCATAAGAAGGTGTTTGAATCAAACCTGATGGCTCCTGGTTTGATGCCTTATACCGTTGACATTCTATACAGCACTTAACATGATCTGCAATTTCTTTCCTCATACCAACCCAAAAATATCTAGGTATAATACGTTGAATTGTACGATTCACACCATAATGACCAGCAGTTGGCGAATCATGGTACTCATGTAGAACTCGAAGACGTTCATGTTTTGGCACAACAAACGCAGCACATTCTTCATCAGAATCGGGAGAGTAGCGATACAGCACACCATTAGTAATAATGTAACCTCTCTCGGTCCATTTTGAAAAATCTACGTCAGAGCCATCCTTCTCGAAACAGTTAATTATCTTAACCAACTTAGGATCCTTTAACTGTTCATTACGAAGATCAGAAAAAGATCTAGACGGGACTTCTACAGCAACTAAGTCAAGATTGATGATGCAGTCTGCTTCAGTCGACCAAGGACGTGACAACGCGTTAGCAATTACATTACTCTTACCAGGTATGTACTCTAATTGTAGATTGTACTGCTGTGGCATTAATGACCATCGTGCTAGGCGTCCAGAAGGCGATTTCAAAGACATCAACCATTTCAATGGCATATGGTCTGAAGCGACAGTAACTTGAGATCCTTCAATATACCCACGGAATTTTCCTAATGCCCAAACTATGGCTAGAGCCTCTCGCTCGGTAGTTGAATAAGATGTTAACAAGCGGCTGGCATATTCAATTGGGTGTTCTTCTTCGCCTTGACCTTGTAGTAACACAGCACCAAGGGCGTAACCACTCGCATCAGTTCGAACAACATAAGGCTTTTCAGGATCGTTCTGTAATAAAATCGGAGCACACATTAACAAGGATTTGAGCTTTTCAAAAGACTCCCCCTGCTGTGGACCCCATTCCCATGCAGCATTTTTCTTCGTCAGGCTGCTCAGCGGTCTCGACACTTCGGCAAAATTCGGTACAAATCTTCTATACCAGGAGCAGGTTTGTAAGAAGGAAATGACTTGTTTTACATTCATTGGAGAGGGCATCCGTGAGATCGCAGCAGTCTTTTCAGGATCAACTTGGATTCCTTGATGAATTATCACCTGATGATAAACGGATCGAAGATCAATAGTAGAGATGTATAGAGAACGCTTTGTCGCATGCAGTAAGTCGTCTACTCGAGGCAGCGGATAAGTGTCTGCAACAGTAATAGCATTAAGTTTACGATAATCAATACACACACGCATTTCATTGTTCTTCTTTGGAACAAGGACCACAGGCGCGGACCAAGGACTTTCACATTCCTCGATAATCTTTTCTTCCAACATTCTATTGATCTCTCTCCGAAGAATAGCTTTCTTTGCAGGAGCCATTCTGTACGGCGGCGATGCAATCGGCGGATGATTATTTGTTATTATGCAGTGCTCTGCATATGGAGTAACCTCACCAGTTGATTCGAACACATCAGAATTTTTAAAAAGTAAGCCATTCATAATTTTCCTCTGTGGTTCGTCCAACATAGAGCCTTCTTCCGGACGCAATACCTGAATACAATCCACACTTACAGTTTTTGAACTATCTTCATATTCATGTTTAAAAACAGTATGTGGATCATCAGCAAAATGCCAAATTCGGTCATGAAGATTTGACACTATTTTAGCATCTTCTATGAAATCTACACCTAAGAGTGTATAGTTCTTGGCTTCGGGTAACACAACAAAAGTTGTAGGGATTAGTTTGGTCTTGAGTTTTACTGTCACCATACAAACTAATACATCTCGATCTTGAGTACTACCATCAGCCAACGAAGTACAAACTCTCTTCTTACTGAACTGGTAACCTTCTCGTCTTAGCATTTCAAACAACGTTTTACCGGCAATGGAAAGTTTAGCAGCTGAATCCAAATAACCTGTACCATTCTTGTCACAGATATTAATAAACAGTATTGGTCTTCGACGGGGTTTCAAAATCTGATCAAAATCCAATGAACAAAAATTCAAATTATCATTTATCTTCTTCGTTATTTTAGCACATCTGGATTTAACATGACCTGTCTGTCCACAGTTGTAACAATTAATAAATGGTTTTGACATATCACCCGTATTTGTTAACGTTTGCCTAGGTTTGGTTTTTGCAAGCAACTTCTTATAAGATTCTTTCATGTGACCGGATTGCCGACAGTAGTTACACTTTTCCTTCTTTACTTCTGACTGGATTTGTAACTGTAGGTTTTCTTCAATCGCTCTAGCAAGTTCCAGGAGTTTTGTGAATGAAGAAAATCCATCACGGAAAATCTTTTCTCTTATTCCAGAATGCAACAAGCCATACACCATATCGAGCTGCACATTTTCTGACAGAGTACCAACAGGTAATTGTAATAATGTAACTCTACACTTACAAATAAATGCGTCTGTCGAAGTATCTGTTTTCTGCTCCTCGGCAAATAATTCTCTATAAACTCGATAAGCAGGCTTCTGAGGTCCGAACGTACATCGAAGAAGGGCTACAGCTTCATTCCATGTACCTGTGGTAGCTTTTACTCCTTGCCACCATGTAGACGCAAATCCATCTAATAACATAGATAATCCCTTTAACGCATGCTCATCACTTACGTTTGTACACTCTTTATAGGTATTAACTGCATCCAAAAAGCCAGAAACATCAGAACCTTTAGATCCATCAAAACGAGACTGACATCTTGCAAAAATTCCCACTGTGCTTGGAATTGCTCATCAGTAAATGATATCATGTTCGATGCTACTTCTTGACTACTCGTCTGCTTGGTTTTACTCATTACACAAAATACTATACGTATACAAATAGAAAACGTTGACACGTCGACTGTCAAGTCAATGTCGTGCAAAACCAACTACCAACTACGCAGAGCGTCTGAAGATATACTTTTCAACGTACGGTGAAATCACGGTGTACGAAACTATTAATCTTCACGATGCGACGACAACACTTAATTTCAAGCTTGTTAACTTGCTCAGCCAAATCATACGAAAATACACGGCCACGAGTTGGGCGCCAATTGTAACAGGGTTCAGCTCTGTTATACTTTTGTGTGGAATTCTTTTTGTGGATTCGAGAGAGATACTGGACATCTTATCTTAGCAACATAACTAATATCACATCATTAGGGCGGCGTTGATCATAGGCGTACCGAGATGCAAGATACGTTACAGGTGTCCAAAAATATATCATTTGTCATATTTTGATTTAACCTTATTTATTTATTTTAGGTTTTTTAAATTTAAATCAATATATCAAAAAAGCCACGATGAAAAATAAATTAATTGTAAACAATAACAATATAAAACGTCAACTGTCTTTATTACTATTAATGATTTCGATAGCTAACGCCATCTAATGCTTCATAGTGGCATCGTCAGTGACACAAATGCACAAAGTGCATATACAGGTCACTGTTTCGTCCACAAGCGAGCAGAACTCTGTTTGTGAAACCAGAAAACAAATATCAAAATTGAATTTGTGTATTCCGGCACCAGGTACCCACAGACGCGTTTCGGACTTCAAGGTCCTCTTCAGTGTGGTCCCGACCCAGTGCTGAGGAATAATGAACATTTCTGACTATTTCAAGCCAATATGTGAAAACTATTAATGATTTCGATAGCTAACGCCATCTAATGCTTTATAGTGGCGGTCATTTCACAAACAGAGTTCTGCTCGCTCGTGGACGAAACCTGTATATGCACTTTGTGCATTCGTGTCACTGACGATGCCACTATGAAGCATAAGATGGCGTTAGCTATCGAAATCATTAATAATTTTTACATATTGGCTTGAAAATTCCTCAGCACTGGGTCGGGACCACACTGAAGAGGACCTTGAAGTCCGAAACGCGTCTGTGGGTACCTGGTGCCGGAATACTGAACACAAATTCAATTTTGTCTTTATTACCTTATTATATTTACTTTATCAATTCATACACATTTATTGCATTTTAAGTCAATTTAAATATTACCTTTTATTGCAAGGTTGGACCAAAAAAACTCAACACTTGAATAATACCTTCTATTGTGGGGACTGGCAATAAAATTACTCAACACATCGGCTGCTAATAATATTCATCAGAGGGCATTGGCTTTCTTCTTTATATATGTGAAGTTGGCAATATTTCGAGCAACAGCCCGGCGCATCCACCATTTGCGAATACACATAATTTAGCATAGTTTTAAAAACACACTCAAATAACTTATGCATTTAATATACTAAATATAATGTACCTTTTTCAATTTCACCACACTAAAGACGTTTCTTGCGTTCTCAGACATGATTTGTGCTGGCTAGTTACAGGTGGAAATAACATTTTTTTTTTGACCGCAGTTATTAGTTAGAGACCCTATGGTTGCAATGCAATAAGAATTATCGACACGGGATATGTACTTTTATTTGATTTCGCTTAGGACGTTTCTTATAAAAACGTAGACGCGTGCCCAGACATGGCACCCATTCCTGGGTAATTACAGGTGAAAAACATTTCTTTTCGGCTGCAGTTGTTAATTAGTGACCCTATGGTTGCAATGCAGTTGAAGAAAAGATTCACAAAGACCGAAAGTGAACAATTTTTGCTCTCTCTATGACGACGACATCAAAGAACATGTTGTTACTTGGATGGCATCTCAGGCGGCACCTTCTTATAAAGAGGGAATACATGTAGGAAAATAGTTTAAGGTTCAAAGATTCTTTCACAGTATTTTTTTTCTCTAAATATGTACTTGAACTTACATTGTGGATATACCACTTTACACGTATCTTATAGTTATTAAGAAATATACATATTTTTTATAGGCTATTAGTTGAAAAACGCCTGATATCTCCCAAACTAATCAAGCAAGCCATGATCCGTTAATGCCATTTTTATTATATCAGAAAAAGAGGTTATGACGTCTTTATCAGAATTTTGTTTAACTCTTAAGGTTACAAAGATATTTTAAAAGATTATCGAATTTAGGCTTACGCTGTACGTTATGTCGGTTATAGGCTGAATGTCGAAAACCCAACACCTAAATTCTAAGAAAAAAACTTGCAGTAAGAAAATTTTATTTGAAAAAATTAACACGAAACACAATAAATTAGATTTTGAAATAAAAAACTTCTCTCCATCAATTAACTAGTTTCTTCGGGCGTTATCATTATTATTATAATGCCGTTAATATTGTATTGTGAATTGCGCGCAAGTTGCGAAAGTGCGGAGAAACGTTCGGCATCTGAAATTTACCGAGCGTTCAGTTCCTTTTGCGAAGGAAGAATAATGATCTTTGCATTTTCTAGCTTCTACTCGCTGTTTGCTCTAGCGTTTTAAATGACATCCACTATCGTACACAGAGCAACAGACGTGTACGTCGTGCCAAAATGTCGTGCAAGTACGACAGTGGATGGGCTTCTTTATGTTTTTTCGTTGTTGTACACCTGAAGACAAAATAAGAGTGTCCTTGTTGCTCGAATCTCACTTTTATCAACATGCATTATTATGTCTATATTATAACTTATGTCAATGTATATCGGATTTCACTTTTATAAACGTACTTACATATAATATAATATATATTAATTATTTAATGATGAAAATAGGGCATGTGCTTCGTTCATTTTCTAAATATTTTATTGATACATATAATTACATTTATAATTATTAATATATTATTGTAGATAAATATTTACTATGAAACACTTTTCAATGTCTGTTTCTTCTCCAAATTTGTGCATCTGTGACTCTTATTCCCGATGCTGCACACTGGTCGAAACGCTCATTCTAGCTGAACATTTCGCTATAAAGCGATTTAGTCTACTTTAAATTGTTCGGAGTCGAAGAAAATACTTGATTAAAAATATAAATTACTCAATATATAATAATTCTTTCCTTCTACCCTTAACCACCCCTATTTTAATTTTATTTTTTTACGAAAAATTGTTAAAATAAAATTTGAAGATAATGTCATTATTCGAATTTTTGTTATACAATTTTTATCTAAAAATAGTAATTATATTACAACCCTGTCCCATGTTATATTTAAATATAAAATTATTCAAATAGAAACAAAAATTCAAAATTGCACACATCTTTAAATAAGAATATACAATATACAGGGTGGACATCTAAGCGTTATATATTTTTAACTTTACTGTTAATCAGTGGTTTATACGCGTGGCGCATGAAGTAAAATTTCGAGTTTAGAAAAGCCCCGTGAAAATTTGTCTCGAGTCGCTGCGCGACCCTCGACAAATTTTCTACGCGGGGCTTTCCTAAACTCGAAATTTTACTTCATGCTTAGTCTGGGAGTGAACAACACTCGTTCTTAGGAGTTTCAAATTATAAGATCCCTCTAGATTACTAAGTTTATTACCATTTAACAAAGGCTACAGCTCGAAGGACCAATCATGGTCTTCGGAGACCGAAGGACTACAGGGAATTGAAGTTTTTTTACGAGAAAACAACGATTATAAGAAGGTTTACAGCATGGATACGAAAGAAAACTTCCAATTTTGAAAAAATATCGAAGTTGGGTTGGTTTTTAGTGCATTTTTAACTTTACTTTAAATCAGTGTTTTATACGCGTGGCGCATGAAGTAAAATTTCGAGTTTAGAAAAGCCCCGTGAAAATTTGTCTCGGGTCGCTGCGCGACCCTCGACAAATTTTCTACGCGGGGCTTTTTTAAACTCGAAATTTTACTTCATGCTTAGTCTAGGAGTGGAAGACACTCGTTACTTTAAAATACATCACAACCGTTAAAATATGTATCGTCGGATGCCCGTCTTCAGGAGTGATATGTAAGCAAATTATGGGTCCTAGGAGTTGTCAAATAAGTTGTTTTTTGTAAAGAGTACCTTGGAAACAGTTGAGTCCAAGGTACTCTTTACAAAAAATAAAACATATAAAATGTACAATAAACTATAAGTGTGATACATCATTGAGTTCAGAAAAAAATATTCTTTTAAAAATATGAAAATCCAAAATGGCGCCCATAAAAAAACAAAAGTTGGCAATGGTCCCTGGGTAAATGTTATAGTTATCTTAAAATGAAATATGTTACTAGATTAATCGTTAAAAAGTGCCTGTATAATGTCAATGTTGTAAATGTCAGGATTCAATAGTTTTTGAATAAAAAAATTAAACCGAAGTTTCAAAAAATCCGTTTTTCGACAATATTTCAAAAACGAAAAAAGGTATTTTAAATTTGTTTTTAGATTATTATTGGGCCCTAAATTACACAACTTTGCCCCAATTTAACCGATTCTCTATCTCTTCAAATAACCGAAATTCCCATACATTCTGTTGAAATACGGACACCCTGTATACAGTATAAAGAATCTAGGTACATCATATAAACAATTTACACCAAAGCCAGAAATTAATCGGAGTCAGAATCCTCTGGTAATGATGCTTATTCTGGTTCTACTAATAACTTTAACACCTCTGTGTTCAATTTAAACTGAATGGTAAGCGGTCGAGAAACCTCTGGATTTACCACTAGAACATCCAGGTTGAGGCTCATTTGGTAAACCTTCAGTAGAGAACACATCCATTCCGTTTAGCTACTTAGAATATTTATTTTCAAAATTTAAAATTGTTCTATGAGAGGTTCGCCATTTAATTGTCAATTGTGAAAATTATTTATTTTATGTATTAATAAACCTAAATTTTGCCCATACACTGGATTCATAATGTCAATTACAAAGAGATAGACTGCTTTATTTTTTTGTTCTAGCGTTTTTTGAGCGCGCCAAACATCGGATAATGTCCGCCGAGAAATTGTTACGCTACCTAAAAAAAATCACTGTTTGTAAACGGGCAAAAACGGGCAGCTAAATATTATTTATATATTAAACTAATTAATTATTATGTATAAAAAACAAAGATTCATTACTAAGAACGGCTAAGAATGCATACTTTAACCTTTTTCAAGTTTAACTTAGTAAAATTATACTATAGGATTCTTTACATAATTTAAATTAGTATATCTATATGTTGACTAATGTTATATGAAAAATATTTAAAACTATGAGCATTTCGACCAGTGTGTGCCGTGGCGTGTGGGTTCTAAACACCCTCACGCTATATTATTGTTTATTTGTTAAAAGCACTTATACAGTTTACATTAAAAAATAAATATCAAATTTCGAAGAGATTTAACGTTGATGTTACATTGTTGAGATTCACGAATTGTTTGGATGCTTTTAAAAGGGATAGCATTATATTTTTATAATAAGATAGAAAAATATACATTTTACTGAAATTATTCATACACTACGATGCATAAGGACCTAAAGACTTGTAATGATTCGCCCTAGGTATTATACAAATTTATAATTTGTATTTTATTTACGTTGTGTTGTGTATGTAGTAACCCTTTTTATTTATTTAACAGATTTGTTGTTTGTGTCAATATGCATTATCGGAAATACTGTGTCTTTCTTCCCTTTCAATGACCAGGAGTATGTGTGGACAATAAATAAAACAGGATGTGAGTTTAACGGATGCAAAGTTTATTGACCTCAATTATGACATTTCTAATTAATTTGTGTATCTTAAATTATTTATATTCTCGAAATACTTTATTTTCGTTTGTACTTAGAAGCCATGTGCATTTTAATTAAACTCAAAAAGTATATGACTGTACTTGTGGGAGCAAAATTAAATAACCCCTGCATTTGCATTACGAGATGGGAAACCCACAAAAACCATCTCGGAGCTTACCAGACAACCAACTAGCGGGAACACTCATCTGATTAGCAAGCAGATCCTGACGTCATCCGTTGATTGTTTTGTGTCATTAACTAGCGGGAACATAACTCTGCAGTACTAACTCGGGACGACCACACCCGTTAATTGTGATCAGCAATTAACTAGCGGGAACACTCCTCCGTTTTCCACGCACAGCTCGACCACACCCGTCAATTGTTTTGTATTCTTTTTTGTTGTATAGTTGTAATGTACCCTGTACATCATTATTATATTACATTTTATTATTATATTATTTCTCATTATTATTATTATTATGTATATTTCGCACAGATAACATTAGGGCCAACAAATAGTCAGAAACCGATCAATAACAATTTGTTTATCAGTACTTTCACTAAAGATGTTATTTCAAATCATTATCTTAAGTAAATGTTTTCTACCGCGCTCATTAGACATTGCCCCTAACGTTATGCGCGTCCCTTTTTGTTATAATCTCTTTCTTCCAGAGCTTGATTAGAATAAGTTGTTAGTCTTATTTCAGACATCGCGAAAAGCACTCTTACTCTTGTAATCCGTTTATACTAATTCTTTTATATTAATAAATCTGTTAAAGTCATAAACAGTATATTAATAACAATTAATATCCGCCTCCCGCTCAACCATTACACTGGCGCAGTCGGTAAACGTGAAATAAATAAGTGTAAAAAGTAATTAGCGGGTTTTTTCGCGAGTAAATAATACAAAATTGTGCATAAAATCCGAAGTACGTTCCTCAACACATAGAAGGACGCCAAAATCGTAGTGCCGTTCCCAAGCTACCATCTCAATAGCGTCCTACTCCTGTAACGATCATATCCACAGAGTGCCAGAAGGAAGCCATCCACGTCGTGAAGTCCCAAGCATTTAAACAACGAGCTACCATATCAAAACTGAGTCGTCGTACTCAGAAAAGCGCTAAGCAGATTACCCGAGAGGGTAACACAACAACCGTTTCCACAGCCCCACCAGGAAGTGCGCGTACCACCAGAAGACGAGTGATTAAATCGTGCGACGAAATGCTCATCGTAATTTTATTCTCGATTCTAAGGTAGGAAAGAATACACTCATTTATTTTTTTGCAACCCACATTGACCTTTTATTTTTTCAAAATTATTGAATTTTCAAAACTGAATTTAAATTGTTTCAATTCTTTTTAAATTATTTTTCATATTGCTATTTTTTTTTTACAAACAAAAAAGTTTACATAATGGAAACTTTAAATTTAGCATTTTTGACTCTGTCCGAAGCTAGATTCGATAACTCAAAAAAATCAAATTTAGAAGACTTTATTGGTCAGTGCAACAATGCTACGACATTGGTTACTGCTGAGCAACAGGCAACATTATTAATTTTCATTAAAAATAGAATCACTGGCGATGCAGGTGCTCTTGTTAGAGGTCGTGTTACTAATACTTGGAACGAACTTAAACAATTGCTTCGCGAGAATTTTTCAGTTAAAAAATCCTTCGATCATTTACAATCAGAACTTAGGTGCATCAAACAAGAAAGTAATGAGTCAGTAGTAATGTTCGGTAACAAAATCAAAAAGTTATATCAAGAATTAATTAATTCATTAGATCTTACATTAGATGATGCTGTTTTACAAGCACAAGCAGATTTGTTAAACAAACAATGCTTAAACGTTTTTATGGCCGGTCTAAATAGAGATTTATGCGTTATTTTGAAAGCGAGAAACTGTGATTCACTAGAAAAAGCTATAAATATTGCATCTTCAGAAGATTTTTCATCGCCTCAAAACAATTTTCAAATAAATTTAAATCAATGTCAAATATGTGGCAAAAATGATCATATTACAGCAAACTGCAGGTACAACTCGTTTCCCAAAAACAATGGAAATTCAACAATCACATGTAATTATTGTAAAAATGTTGGTCATTCTATAAACGAATGTCGCAAACGAATGTATAACAACTCACAAGGAAATTTTAGATCTCAGCAACAAAATACTAATTTACGATATTCACAAAATCTTAAACAGCCAAATTTTAATAACTCAACCCGAGAGCCACAAACCATACATTCTAATATTAACAAAAATAATTCAACACACAATTATCAACCGCGTAGTTTAGATATTTCACCTCGGCAACGTGATAATAATTTACATCAAAATCAATCATTTCCAAAAAATTCTAATAATAGATTCATAAATTCTGATTTAATTTCTTCTCAGCAGTTAAATTTAAACTCTTTGGAGTCCGAAGTTGCGGACGAACTTCGGACAGCATCTCAAGTCCCAGAACATCAATTTTTTCAATAGACATCGACGCAATTTCTTCCTATGTCAACATAATCTCACCTCAATTAAAATCCCAAGGTACATTTTTAATCGACACTGGCGCTGAAGTCTCTTTAATAAAATTAAACAGACTACAACCTCACGTGTATGTTTTTGACGATTTGAAAATTACCTTGCACGGCATCAATGCATTTAACAAACCGACTCACACCTTATGTTATTGCACCTTACATTTTGAATTTGATAACAATTATAAATTTGAGCATGTGTTTCACATAGTTCCTAGTTCTTTTCCGATCCCTCAAGATGGACTTATTGGGAATGATATTCTTAAAAAGTTTAATTCTATTATTGATTATAATAATGATACAATTAAATTTGGAAATGCTTTATTAAAATTACATACTATCAAGAAAGTTTTAAAGAAAAGTACACCCAATAACAGAACTAATCAAATCAATCAACAAATTCCTAATAAATCTATTGCTCCAAATTCCAAACCTAATCAAATACAATGTGAACCGAAAACATCTCCTAAAATTCCTCGTAATGTATTCAAAAATCCTAATCTTCAAAAAGATATAATCAATGCAATCAATGCAAATAAAACACCCTTGCCAAGTCCAACAAGTCCAACCCCATTAAACATCGAAGTAAATAAACTAAATTCTGATAAAATTTTTGTAAAAGCTAGAACAGAAAAAGTGATTAAGATTAAAATCGATAACCCAGAAATAATTGTGGGAATTGTAAATAAACAAGAAATATTTCCTAAAATTTACTTATGTAGTAGTATTGTCACCGTAGATAAATCAAATAATACAGCAATAACAACACTGCTAAATACTAGTGATAATGACTATGAATGCGATAATATTTCTGTTACATTAGAGCCATTAGAGTCAACAAAGAAACAATTATCTTTAAATAAAATAAATACAAGTGAATATTCGAACGATAGTAAAGACATTAAAAGTTATAATAATTATTTAAATATACTTAACAAATTAAAACCACAAACTGTTAATCATTCTTTACCTGTTTTCTCATTTTTAAATTCTTCTTTAAAACAAAGCAAAGTCACGTTTCATTTTATTCATGATCGCACCACAAAATCTGATGGCACACCTTTTGGTTATGCAGGTTTTGCAGGTGAAATAATGTCAGACTGTGGTTCATCATATTTTATAAGTCATAATTTGGAAGCAAAATTGCAGTGTAATTCCATTGACAATCGTCTTTTTACTATAACACAAGGGAAACATTTTGGGATTTGTATTAATTTAATCTGTAATCCAACAAATTGGGCACAAAAATTCACTAACTTCTTAGATATTTTTCCTAAACTGTATAACAAACCTCTGAACATTCGTACGATTCTATTAGGTACAGGTTTATTTAATATACCAATCAACGATATTGTAGATTTTCTATGTAATTTTTCTAATAATAACCCCTTCTATCCACATCACTATACGGTATATATTCCTGAGAAAGAAAAATTCCATTATGTTGCAAGTTATTCCGAAAATTTTATTCAACCTACTCTAAATTACACATTTAGCTCTAAATGCATTCAACATTCAAAACATTTTTCAACACAAAAAGTGCCAAGCGACGGTAACTGTCTTTTCCATTCAATTATTTACTTAACGGGTTTCTTTAAATCAGTAGAAAAGCTTAAAATATTTTTATTGAATTCAAAACATATTAAAAATTGTCTGTCACCAAAAGAAGCAGAATATATACTCAGAACTCCTAATGCTTTTGCAACAGACGACGTCATTAAAATTGCAGCATTAGAATTAAATATTTGCATATGTGTTCATACTCCTGAAAATCATAACTTTGTTTTTGGGAATCCGAATAACGAAATTATTCATATTTTTCATTCAAATAGCCACTTTGAGCCTTTAATTACAATTTCCGAATCTGGCAATAATCAAGATTTACAATCCAACCCATCCGAATTCGTAAATAATAATTCCAGTAGATTAAACATATTAAAAGAGAAGTTACAGACGAGTCATCTGAATTCAGAAGAATATAACTCATTAATTTCACTGTGTCTCGAGTTTAACCATATTTTTAATTTAGAAGGAGATATTTTATCCAGCACGGATTTAGTTTACCACGAAATTCACACCTCTACCGACATACCCATAAAATCAAAAACTTATAGGTTCCCCCAGTCTTTGCAAACCGAAGTAGAAAATCAAATTGACTCAATGCTAAACCAAAACATCATAAAACCTTCTTTCAGTCCCTGGAACTCACCTATCTGGATTGTTCCTAAAAAACCTGATTCCGAGGGAAACAAAAGTTGGCGGTTGGTCGTCGACTACAGAAAATTAAACAGCGTTACGGTAGGCGACGCTTATCCTTTACCTAACATAGAGGAAATTCTCGACCAACTCGGTCACTCCAAATACTTTTCTACTCTCGATTTAACATCCGGTTTCCATCAAATAAATATTCATCAGAAAGATATTCCTAAAACCGCATTTAGTGTACCTTCTGGGCACTATGAATTTTTACGTATGCCTTTCGGGCTAAAATCTGCCCCCGCAACCTTCCAACGCTTAATGAATTCTGCATTAGCGGGTCTACCCAACCATTTGCGCTGTCTGTGCTATCTCGATGATATTGTTATTTATTCCAACAACCTCGAAAATCACTTAGATAAATTACGAGTTGTTTTTACTCGTTTAGAGAAATTTAATTTAAAACTTAAGCCGGAGAAATGCCAATTCTTACGCCACGAAATAGTTTATTTAGGCCATCTTATTACTAAAAACGGTGTGCTCCCAAATCCTGATAAAGTATCATGTATAAAACTTTTTCCTCAGCCAAAAAATACTAAAAACATTAAGTCGTTTCTCGGTTTAGCAGGCTATTATAGACGTTTCATTCCAAATTTTAGTAACTTAATTTTTCCTTTAACAAAATTATTGAAAAAAGATGTTAAATTCAGGTGGACCAGTCTTGAACAGGATTGTTTTGAAAAACTAAAAACCCTATTATCAAGTGAACCAATTTTACAATTTCCTGATTTTTCTCAAGAGTTTACTATAACTACTGACGCATCGAATTACGCAATCGGTGCCGTACTTTCGCAAGGCCCACCCTCACAAGATTTGCCAATCGCGTATTATAGTAGAACCATGAGCAGAGCAGAACAAAACTATGACGTTTCCTCTAAGGAATTGTTAGCTATTGTGTCTGCTGTCAAGCACTTTAGGCCCTATGTTTTTGGTCGACGATTCAAAATAGTTACGGATCACATCGCTTTAAAATACCTTGACAGTGTAAAGGACCAATCGTCCCGACTCTTGCGATGGCGTTTATGCCTATCAGAATACGATTACTACATTGAATACAAGCCGGGGAAATCTAATCACAATGCAGACGCTCTTAGTAGAATTCAAATTAAAAATGATTCGAACATCACTAACATTCCTACCGCGAACACTTATATCACAAATACCATTTCAGATTACACGGATTTTTTGAAAAAATTGGAGAACACAATAATACAAAATGCAAACGTAGTCGAGAAAGATGAAAATATTACAATTTCTCATGGTAATAAGGCATTCTTTCTTTCTACAGACTTGAATTTAGATTATATCAATTCCAAAGAAAATATAGAAAAATATAATCATTTAAACACACTCCAACAGGAGTCCCTCAAAGTTTTTGACATTGTAAAATTTAAAGACAAAGACAATTTCATCTTCTACTGTTTCTACAAACAACATTTTTGGAATTCCTCAACATTTGAGATCATTTTTAAAACCCTTCAAATCTTACGTGACGAATTAATTCAAAACAACATTAACTCTATTAGCATTCCAAAAATTACCACAACTCTCGATAATTTACAATGGAATAAAATTCGCTCTATTATTAGGTATATTTTCAAAGACACAGATATACTAATTAATATATATCATAATAAAGCTATTCTCCCGCAAACAAAAGATATCCCTGACATCCTAAAAGAAAATCATGACAGTCCAGGCGCAGGACATCCCGGTTTTCATAAGACATATCGTAGGATCAAAATGAACTACAAATGGCCAAATATGAAATCCACAATATACGATTACGTCAAAAGTTGTAAATATTGCCAAGAAAATAAATTAAATCGTAAAAAGAAACACGCGCCTATGGAAATCACCACAACCTCAATTAAACCTCTTGACAAAATATTTCTTGATGTAGTTGGCCCTTTGCCACTTACAGAATTTGAGAATAGATTCATACTTACTTTACAAGATGACTTAACTAAATTTTCTCTAGCTTTTCCTATTCCTAACCACGAAGCCTTAACTATTGCTACTACATTCACTGAACATTTTATCTGTAAATTCGGTATTCCTAAGTGTATATTGACAGATCGAGGGAAAGAATTTACCTCCATTTTGCTTAAAGAGGTGACGAAATTATTTAAAATTAAACACATACTAACTACCGCATACAGACCTCAAAGTAATGGTGCTCTTGAAAGATCACATTTAACACTCGCCGATTATTTGAAACATTATACCTCTAAACAACAAGATTGGGATAAATACGTTGCATTTGCTACATTCTCTTATAATACGTGCGTTCATTCTTCTACAAACTACACCCCTTACGAACTAATGTTTGGCCATAAACCTAATACACCTAGAGACTTAACACGGGAACCCGAGTTTAAATACACATATGATAATTATGTAGACGAGTTAAAATTACGTTTCCAATATTCCCACGATATAGCAAGAAAAAATCTATTAATTTCCAAAGAAAAAAACAAATTCTATTATGATAAAAATTCAGCGATCCCCCAATTTCAAGAAGGCGATTTAGTCTATCTGCAAAATGAACAGTTTCAACCAGGAGTTTCCAAAAAATTATCTTCCAGATATTCTGGTCCTTTCAAAATTATTAAAATCAATTCTCCCACTAACTGTACAATTAAAATTAAAAATAAACATGAATTAGTACACTTCGATAGACTAAAACATGCTACTGTTTTAGAATCTCCGGCACAGTGATGGCCAACGATTTCTACAACAACACCCCTTTACAAACATTTTCAACTTATATAAAACTATTTCTCTACCAACCTCTCATAATCACGATAACTACGTTTTTATAGAACCTACATCAAAGTATCTTGCCATGTCACAAGATAGACAACATTACACTCTTTTTGATGACCTAAGTTCATGCGTTAGAATATCCAACAAATATGTTTGCCAAACTAAACAACAACCCGAACGTATTGCTGAAGATAATATTTGCGAAATAGATATTTTAGTTAACGGAAAACTTAATAAATATTGTAATACGAGACTTATACCATTAAAGAACGTTCTATGGAAAACACTTAATGAGGAAAACACCTGGTTATATATTTCACCCGCGAACAAGACAATTTCTATTGCTTGTAATAATAGAGATACTTTCGACTTAATAATATCCAATAACGGAATCTTGCAGGTAGCGCGCAATTGTAAAATATTTACAGGTGACACAACCTTTTCTAGTACTACCTATAACTTCACAAGCAATCTGAGATACATTTTGCCAAATTTTAATATTTTAGACCATGAATGTTGTTCCAAAAAGGTTTTAAATGTTTTCAAAAATATATCTTTCGGAAAAGTTAAAATTAACTACTTTGATAATAATGATCTAAAAATGGCTAGTCATAAACTCGATGAAATTTCAAAACTTAGTGAGAATATAGTAAATAATAGGAACTATAGTTGGATTTCAGAAATTCATTACTCTTTCCTATCATATATTTTGCTTTTTGTTATAGTTATCTTTATTCTTTACAAGATTATTAAACGCACTAGAATTTTGCATTCATTTAGACAAATAAGACCTAACCATAACAGAATCGCCGCATATGTACCAGAAAATATACCAATGAATATTAGAGACATGAATATAGCTCCAGACATGCTTAATGATGCTCCTGCAGTTCCGCCATTAAGAAGAAGCGAACGAATTAGATTCAATCGTAATCAATAAAGTCAAAAAAAAAAAAAAAAAAAAACTATGTCATTACTTGGGTTTGCAAAAGATAAATATTTTTCTTTCCCTTACCTGTTTTGTATTGTCAAAGAAATACCATATTTAAATGTACGTTGTGTATATAAGTACTCTGCATTTTCTGTATAAACAATTATTGGTGTTGGTGTATTTTTATTTTCAGTATCATATATTTTTATATTATTTCATGTACATATGTATTTACAAATGAATTCATTCTATTGTGTATTCGTATTTATATTATCTATAGTTCTTCAAATTAGGCAAAAAAAAAAATAAAAATAATAATCAATTTATCACATTACCCTCTATTCAAGTAATTCTTTTAACTTTTTAAATTTACATTGTAAATTTTTTTATAAGGGGGGGAGTGTAATGTACCCTGTACATCATTATTATATTACATTTTATTATTATATTATTTCTCATTATTATTATTATTATGTATATTTCGCACAGATAACATTAGGGCCAACAAATAGTCAGAAACCGATCAATAACAATTTGTTTATCAGTACTTTCACTAAAGATGTTATTTCAAATCATTATCTTAAGTAAATGTTTTCTACCGCGCTCATTAGACATTGCCCCTAACGTTATGCGCGTCCCTTTTTGTTATAATCTCTTTCTTCCAGAGCTTGATTAGAATAAGTTGTTAGTCTTATTTCAGACATCGCGAAAAGCACTCTTACTCTTGTAATCCGTTTATACTAATTCTTTTATATTAATAAATCTGTTAAAGTCATAAACAGTATATTAATAACAATTAATATCCGCCTCCCGCTCAACCATTACATAGTATTTATATTTGTTGTATAATTTTGATTTTTGTTGTGATATTCTTATTTCCCTCTGTGATTTGGAACTTGTGGTGCTTTTCGTGATGTTCTTCTTCCGTACTGTCTCTTGACTTCTTGAACTCTCTCTTGACTCTCTTCATCAACATTACTTCACTAACTCACATCCCACTGAAACTTCCCATTTTCAACTGTCCCCATTTACATTCAGATACTGACTGTCCCCGTCCCGGTCCCAAAACTAACTGATTTTTAGAATCGTTTCTTTGCTGTTCTCAAAGTTCTCCCCTCCCCAAATTTTGTTGCTTAAATTTTATCTACTACCATATATGGTTACAAAACCCTTCCCTCTCTGACGTCAACTTCATTTCCCTGACTTTGCACACTTGTTGTGTTTGCGTTCGTTAAACCCTAAACTGAATCTTTCTGTATGTCTTGGCATTTCTCCACGCGCCGGTACTTGTTTATTATTTTAAGGCGATGCTGCATTTGTTATTTCTTTCACATAAAAAATTTTGATCGACTAATGTTATTCTCGTATTTACTGGATGTTGATTTTTCTTTATTATTTTCTTGGGTGATTTTTGTATTAATATTTTAATTTAATTTCGTCAAAAATAATATTTGCACATGACCCCTACTGACCCATTACAGACTGCTAATACTTAAAATTAGAAACATGCTTTGCCGAGAAAAAAGTAATATGCCCTAAATAATAAATTTAATTTTAATTATGGCATTAGAAATACTGTTTCTAATGCATAAACTTGACAATATTATTAAACTTCACATCGCTGTTCATAAAAATGTAGCTTGGGTTAGGTTAGGTTATATCTATGTATTGTCTATAATATGAATTTCTCTATGTTTGGAGTATTACTATATCGTGGGATTTTTTTCGCGTTTCCGAGTGGGGATCTTTCCGCGTGGAGATCTTTCCTCGTGGGAAATTTTCCGGGTGGGATTATTTTCCCGTGGGGATCTTTCCGCGTGGGATTTTTCCTGTTAGGTAGGTACTTTCCGATAGTGTTTTTTAGTAGGGATTTTTCCTTTGCGCTTTTTTTCCTAGGATCCTCTCGCAAATTCCATATTTTTTGTGCAATTTTAAATGTATTACTTCAGGAGTTAGAGAGAAAAATGTTTGTCTCCCATTATATACCCCTTCTTCCTCTACATTTGTTTTAGTTGGCGAAGGGGAAAAGTAATCTCCTTCCGCATCAATTTCTCCATCACTCTTTTCATCCCTTCAATAGTTCCATTTCACGCATCTCTTCATTCGCTTACAATTTCAACATTCCCTTTATTTCTTTCTCTTCCTCCTGCCTCTCTCTCTCTCCCCTGAATTGACAACATCCCCCAAATCTATTTACCTATCCCCCTCTTATTTGTTCCCTTTCAATAACTAAATAATTTCAACATTCCCTTTATCCGCTCACCTTCTCCATCTCTCTCCGCTTTATTCTTTTCATACAAAAGAGGGGTGTTTAATTAGAGGGTTGCTTTTCCTGTGTAATAATCGTGAAACCCTCCCACTTTGCAGAATAGACAATTTTCCTTTGTCGGTGTTTGAGTGTGTGCGTTGAACGTAGGCGTGGCGAGAGGGAGCCAATGCGACGTGTGGAAATTTAATAATATAGGGCGTTTTGTGAGAAATGAAAAACGGACGAAGGAGGAAGGAGCGAGACGGCGATAAACCATGTTTGAAAAATGATTATCGTTATTACGGTGAAAATTACAGGCGGCCATTTCAGTGTTCAATTTTTTTTGTGTGTACGTTTTATATACTTGTGTGATTGTTTTGTTTTTATTTTATGTTCCGTTGTTACAAACAAAATAATAATAAAAAACGCGAAGTTATAAGTTTCAAGTATATTTAAAAATATGTTCAATTTAATAATCATAGATAGAGATCTCTGTTACAAAATTGTTTACTTCCCGAATAATCCTAGACAAAAAGTAAAAAAGCACAAGAGTCGCAAATTGCTACTCTAAAAGTGCAAACGTTAAAAATGTTCTTACCAAAGAATCTTGGACAAAATGTACAAAAGTCAATTAGAAAAAAATAGATGTCAATCAGGTCGATTCTGTAAGCGAAATGTTAAATTTAAGGTTTATGTTATTCTTAACCTCATAATCTACGTATACATATCAAATACTGCACCTGCTTAAATTGTGAAGTTATAGAATAACATGTACGTTAAATTTAACATTTCACTTTCAGAATCGGCCCGATTAATAAAATAAATGGTTCTTAGGTGGTTTATTGAGAAAATATGGACTATTTTCTCAATAAACCACCTAAGAACTATTTATCCTAGACTGATGTAAATCACCGACGGCTCGCAGCCTAACTTCAGGGTCAGTCACAGCGCCAAGGCACAAAAAATTTGAGGTTGGGATCGCGCTTTATAAATATAAGGAATTGCACAACAAAGTCACCTTTCAATAATGGATACATATTACCTTGGGTCTCGAGCCTACCTTCAAGTTGTAATTAGGCTTTAATGCTATTATATGGTGTTCATTTAATTTATATTTTTTTTGTACATTTCGTGTTTTTTATTATTGTGTAAAAATACATTGTAATAAATTGTATAGCATATTCCACACTTATTCACCTTCTGTTATATCATCAAATCACTTTCTGTTTTATTTTGAAATGAGGTGATTAGAACATTGTTTAGGAAATATTATAATTCTTTCCGAATGTATTTATAAAACAAAGTTCTATCTGCCACTTAGAACTTTGTTTAATTTATTGAAATAACTTCACTTTAAAAAAGGTCTATCTAAATGTTTGGTACTATAAATGAAATATTTCTGGAACACAGATGACGGAGAAAATCGGTTGGAGTAAAAGTTTTAATCCAACTAGAACATTATTATTCTAATGTGACGAAAAATTGTCTTGTTAATAAATATCAGCAGACAGTTTTAGGAATCTGTTAAAAATAATATTAAGTTATTACAGTTATTTTAAACGTATAAGAGCCACAAACTGCATTATATTATTAATAATAGCTAGCAGACAGTTCTAGGAATCTACGAAGCATATCATTACAAACATAAAATTAAATTTTAAAAGAGTCACAAACTGCTTTATTAGGTATCCACTAAGCATATATATATAGAGGACCCGATCAAAACATCCAGAAGGTCTCTCTAAAGAATGCTTAACAGGAAAGACCGCTCGCTAGACAGTTTCTCCTGCGGGGCGACGCACAGTGGGCGAATTACGTTAATTAAAGTGCAATAATTAATAAAAACCGTACGTTTCTGATAATCGTCAAAATATGTTTATTTGTAGAGAAACATGATTTTATAGATTTTTTTCTTTAATGAAAGGTTTTAACCAAAAAGGAGCCAATGCTTATGAGAGAACTGGAAATCGAGTAGAAAAAGAGAGACTGAGGCCAGGAAGTGGGGTAAGAGTAAGATAGTGGTAAGATATACCAATCACCAGTCTTGCATCCAGCAATAGCATCCAAATATGGTTTCCAAATTTTATATAGAGGTTGGCTAACTGGATTGTACATGAACTGTGTTAATATGCAATATTTTCATCTACCTAGTTTCTAAACAAACTTAATTTATCGTTGTTCAGCTAACCTATGAACACAGCAGTTGTAAAAAAAATATTTTTTGTATTTATAACTAATTTTAATTTGAGAATGAGTTAATGGTATATAATTACTACATTCTAGGAGTATCGTTGTATTTTCATTCATTACGTTTCATAAAGAAAGTAATCCAAAAATATATTTTAAAAAATTTACATTTTAAATTTAAAACAATAAAGAAAAAAACTGAAAAGTTAAAAAATCTGGAGTCTATATGTTAAGTTGTGATGACTGCCCTAAATATTACATAGGACAAACCGGAAGATCGTTCGAGGAGAGGATAGATTTGCCAACCATCTAATAGATAAAAACCACAGCTTTACCCAGAATGTAAAAATCTTACAAACATAAAAAAGCAGATAATTAAACCCCTAGAAAATTTGAAAATAATCAAATACCAAAATTCCGGCCTTCTCCTCAACGAGCAGTTAGAATTATCCACCTCCCCACTACTGAAAATGTTCCTCCCAATAAAGTAGTTTGTATATAGATAGTCATGAGAAATCTGTACATTTTGTAACTCTCTTCACCTGAAAAAGCAATAAATTTGCGAAACAATTGTGAATAAACATTACAATATTTTAAAATCAACGAGTTTTTTTCTTTAAAATAAGTAAATTTTAAATTTTGTTTTAATGAAACTCATATTTTGTTCATTGTCAGTAACTGAGCTTTTTACAATTTTCAATAACTTAATATGTAATATAATATAAAGTTATTGATTTGTTATAGGTATCAAATATTTAAAGTTTGGACTAACGGAAGAAAGATTTCTAAAAAATATAGTATTGTTTACATATGTTTTGTGAAAATATAGATTACAGAATAATAATAGATAAGTTTGAAAAATTATTAAAGGTAATGCAACGAAAAAAGCTGTGTAAAAATGTGAACAACATTCATACACCGGGAATTTTTCTTTTAAGTGTACTAAAGCACTCGCTTTTTCTAAAAGAATTCAATTTGAAGCTATAAACGGGTGTTTTCCACTCCCAGATTAAGCATGAAGTAAAATTTAGATTTTAAAAAAGCCTGAAAATTTAGTTTGGTTGCGTAGCCAAAACCAAATTTTCAGGCTTTTCTAAACTCGAAATTTTACTTCATGCGCCACGCGTATTAAACACTGAAATCACTGAACTATTTTTAACAAGTGAACTTTACTCGAAATCAGTGTCTTATACGCGTGACACATGAAGTAAAATTTCGAGTTTCGAAATGCCTGACAATTTGGTTTGGTCTATGAATAAACTGCCTGAGAAATCATCCTACATCAGAGTGCAGAAGTAACAGAGTGTGCTGGCAATGCCAAGGTTTCCATCACACATTACTGCATTAGGATAGACCACAAAATAACACAGCATCTAGGCAAACAATTCAACTCCTTTATCATTTTTGTGATTTCTTTGGTGTTTGTGATTTAAAAACAGTTGTCCGTTTTATTTGTGTAATTTCATAGGTGTTCACATTTTTTTAAATTAATCAATATTTTTAATATACTCTATAGTTATCGTACTATTTTCTTGATGCAAGCATATTTTAAAATTAGCCAAAGTAAAAAAAAAAATAATACAGCATCTAGGCAAACAATTCAACTCCTTTATCGTTTTTGTGATTTCTTTGGTGTTTGTGATTTAAAAACAGCTGTCCGTTTTATTTGTGTAATTTCATAGGTGTTCACATTTTTTTTAATTAATCAATATTTTTAATATACTCTATAGTTATCGTACTATTTTCTTGATGCAAGCATATTTTAAAATTAGCCAAAGTAAAAAAAAAACACTTGTAACGTATCGAAACACGTCTCAGGCAACTAAAATAAATATATGAAGCAAATCAAGTGTTATATTTTACCTAATTTGAATCAATGTTTTTTATTGATTAAAACATAAAAAATCTTCGACATATGTGATATTATAAACATCAGGAATTTATAAAAATGTCAAGTTATTTAATACGTACAAAATCTCCACTCTTTCTAGAAATTTTAATGAAATATGTTAAATTTAATCTAAAATTCTAGGAGCAGGTAGAATACAATGGACAAATTTATATGGATTTTAAAAATTATTTAATTATGATTTTCTAACTAATATACACATATTGTAAAAGAGTCTTTTCCTTAATTTATTGCTTTTTTTAAATAAAATCACTAGGATGTCGTGCGTAAAACAGTTTATTAAATTATCGGAAAATTCAATCGCGCGACATCACTGTGATTATACTCTCAGATTCATATATTTATATGAAAAAAAAAAACAAATGTTTGCAAAGGTACATTTTACAAAATATACAAATTCGTTTGCCAATATATTTCCTAGATGTTGCATAAAAAAATTAATTGATTACGTGATTACTGTTGTTGTTAAAAGTAAGAAAAAATAATTGAGGCAAGCACAAAGTTTGTAATTTCCTTAAATTATACAATTTTTTCAAATTATATCATTCCTGAACAAGTAAGCAGTTAAAACGACAACATAGCAAGTGTTCTGCGTTTAGATAGTGGTCAATCATTTCTTAAAACATATATCAAGGTGTTTAAAATAAGTATGTATAAAATTGCCAATGGTTGGTTGTAAAATATTTAAAAAATATTGGCAATTTCATTCCTACTTTATGTTTAATTTGTACGGTAACATGTATGCCACTCACAGGTCTCAAATTGTTTATAGTGAACTTAAAGCCAATTATTCTGTAAAAAAGTAGGCAATAATGAAGAATTTGTCCGGAGGTGCCCCATGCTGGGGAACATTTCGGACATCGATGGAGTACTTTCGCAAGTAGATGTGTATGTTGAAAAAAAATACAATCACATTTGTTCATTGTCTAATATTCAGAGAATCATTCATGTCATTCCTGAAAATGATAACTTATCATCAACAAAAGACATGTGGACACCGTTCGTCGAGTGCCTGAAAGTAGCCTTATTCGGCCAATCTTATAATTTGGCCTATACATTAAACAGTCCGAAAGTGCCGCATCTTCTATGTCCGGATCTGCCCTATGCGTTGAAAATGAGTTCACATGTGATGAATCTATATTTCACAATGTCAAAAACGAATAAAATATGGTTTATGTAGTGCACAAATATCTATTCTCTTACAACTTGCTACCTCAAAAACATTTACTACTTGAGTAATTAATAAGCACAAAACTTACTTTTTGCAATAATTTATGATTTTTCTGTAATAACTTCACTAAACCTTGTGATTTAAGCACAAAGCTTTACAGTAATTCAATTGTCAATTGATTTTATCAACCCTCAAAATACCGAATGTATAGATCTTTCAATTACACCTTTGTATATACAGACAGTTTTATGTAACACCGAACATTTTCATAACAAGATTTTTTTTTTAAGTATCTATATGCATACGTTGCACATTTTTCGATGCTCGGTTTATTAAAAGAATTTAATTTGAAGCTTTAAGCGAGTGTTTTCCACTCCCAGGCTAAGCATAGTAAAATTTTGAGTTTAGAAAAGCCTGAAAATTTGGTTTGGTCGCGTAGCGCGAAGCGCGGAACGGCCAAACCAAATTTTCAGGCTTTTCTAAACTCGAAATTTTACTTCATGCGCCACCGGTACAAAACACTGACATATTACGAAGTTTAAAACACACCGCTAAACTTTACATTGAATCAGTGTTTTGTACCGGTGGCGCATGAAGTAAAATTTCGAGTTTAGAAAAGCCTGAAAATTTGGTTTGGCCGCTCCGCGCTTCGCGCTACGCGACCAAACCAAATTTTCAGGCTGGGAGTGGAAAACACTCTCTTAAAGCTTCAAATTGAATTCTTTTAATAAATCGAGCACCAGAAAATGTGCAACGTATGCATATGGATACTTCAAAGAAAAATTATCGTTATGAAAATGTTCGGTGTTACATAAAACTCTCTGTATGTTACAGACAAAACACGAAATTGCATAAAACTCGAATTATTTCTTGAATAATTTTCTCACTTATCACTTGGTGAAACATTTTTAAATATTGATGAAGGTTTGAATTAAATTACACTTGGTTTGTTTCACAATTTTCTCTTTACTATTTACTCGACTAGTTTAGTGTTTTACAGCATTATCAGGAGTGAATTACAAAAGAAACCGACAAGCTTATATATTGTCAGGTAATAAGGGATTTTAAGATTGGGGAATCCAAATCTCCTCGTTGTCGTTGACGAGGTGTTTTCCGTCTTTTATTACCCTATTTACTTCTAGGCCTTCTCTGAGGTTTAAATTACGTTCCTTATTACCTGAATACAAAATTCAAAACTTATTTACATCTATAAAATAGCTGTTTATTTCTGATTGATTTTTTATGTTCTGCTAGTCTTGTCTGAAAAGTTCTTCCCGTTTGGCCTATGTATAATGCATCACATTTACTGCACTTTAATTCGTACACTCCACACTTTTTAAATTTGTTTATGGGGGATTTATTATTTATTAGTAGTTTTCCTAAATTTGTCTGGTTAGTACATATGATGCGAAATTCATTACCCTTTATATTGTTTATTATTTTATTTGACAAATCCTTAACATAATTAAGTTTGGCCCATTTTATCTCATTAATAAAACAATTAATGAAACACTTTTATATCGAAGGAATTAATGACATTGGGTGCGCGCCTGCAAAAATTACAATTACACTTCTTGACGTTCAATTGAATATATGTCTCAAGATCTGTTGACAAGATATGTATATTTACTTTTTGAAAGAGAAGTATTTACAAAATCTTAAGAAGATATGTGAACAAAGCATTTACAAGATATTATTTTGTTAAATATAAGTTTCTCTGCAATTTCTGTAAACTTATATTTTTTCGACTTAAAATTTTAAAAAATCTCAACATTCGATTTTTACATATTTTAGAAGAGCAATATTTGCTTAATATTCATAGAACATATCATGATAAATATGTATTTATTGTACTGATATAACTCTATTATAAGGCGTTGAGTCTGATGGGTTGTTTATAAATAATAACACATTTGTTTATTTTGACACTAAAATGAAATACAGATTATTTACAAAATGTGTAATAATAATAGTGAAACTATTTATTAACTAATACACAATTACACTTTTTCAAGTTCAAAAGAACAAAACCTAGAAACGGTTTGAAATACAAATTCAATAACGCCCCTCAAATAGTTTTTAAATCATTTCCATTTGAACTTGAAAAAGTGGGGGGGTTTAAAGCCCCATATTTCCTCTAGCTACGGCCTTGACTGCTGGTAAGATATTTCTGGCTTTTCATACAACTGTATACAATTGTATAGTTACTTTTGATGATTTGACTTTTTTCCTAATCGTGTTTAGTTCATCTGTTAAGCCGGGCAAATAATAAAAAAATCAAGATACGTCTGCACGCCAACATTAAATATTCAGTCGGGCGATTAAATTGTTGTTGAAGAAAAGTACGTCAATTATTCATGCTGCACCGTATTTACGCTTTCTTTTCATCAAAACACAAACGACTGTCTTTATTAAAAACAAATGTTTCCCTGTGCTGTCATTTTAAATTCTGGACAAACCAACATTTCGGATGCCCAGTTTTTTTTCAATTTCTCGCATTGATCCGGCCACATCTAGCTCTACCTGATTGTAGTACAAGTAATAACACTAGGCAACAATTTGTTTATGGCAATCTTTGTTCTAAAATTAACTCGGCTGCGGCCTTGATTGTTATAATAATAATACGTCTTTATTTATTATAGAAAAAATATTTTACAAAATGTCTAGTAAAAGTAACAGGCAAAGTTCAGTTAGCCTAATGACTATTAACTGTTCTTCCACTTACCCTGAAGAATATTAACAGATTATTGCATAAATGGTTCATACAAATAATATTTAATTAAGAAAAAGTACTTTTTTAAAAGTAAAAGTAAAAGTAAAAGTATGTGCGATAAAACGAATTAGGATTAACACTACGATTAACATTAACACTAACATTAACATTAACATTAACGTCACTCTCAAGGCCCATCAAAACTCATCCGCAAGCAAGTGACGACGAAATTCCCACTTAAAATTTGTCAATGTGAGATTTTTGAGTTGTGTTGGAATTTTATTATATATTTTATAAATATTGTAACTGAATGATCTCTGAAACAGAGCCGTTTTATGACATGGCGGTGAAATAGTTCCTCTAAATCTCACATTGATATTATGTACATCACATCGATACACGATTCTATCGTAAAGGTAGGGAGGCAAGACAATGTAGAATTCGACAATGTAGAATTCGACGTTTCTCCATATTTAGCCACTGTAGTTCGGCAAGTTTATGGGATATGCGTTCGTGCTTACGAATTCCGAAAATTAGACGCATGCAGGAGTTTTGGATTTTCTGAATGCGGTTCTTCGTCACTTGATCTAAACAGGCGTTATAAACAACATCAGCAAAGTTGAAGTGACTTGAAACGAGTGTGTCACAGAGCAAACGTTTTGTTTTTAAACTTAAATGATGTCTATTCGTGTAAAGCATCTTCAAACTCTGAAAAGACTTCCTGATACAGTTACTTATATGCAACTTGAATCGTAAATTAGTATCGATATTTAAACCAAGATTTTTTGCACATTCTACTATGGGTATTGGAGAGTCATCGATTTTCAATTGAAGTTCAGATTTTGCAATTTCGATATATTTTTGTGGGCCAAAAAGCATAATCGATGATTTTCTAGCATTCATTTTTAAAGAATGTTTACGAGAGATATCTACTAATTGCGATAAATCGAAAGATATGTTATTCCCAGCTAGTATTAAGTCATTCGGTTCGAAAGAGTACAGCAGTTGCGTGTCATCCGCGTATAAATTCGCAGTACAATGTTTTAACACGTTAGTAAGCGAAGATGTGTAAATAGAGAATAAGATTGGACCTAAAATAGAACCTTGGGGTACACCGGCTGTAATCTTAACAAAGTCAGAGCTGCTTTTATTTAATACTACTTTTTGAAAACGATTTGTTAAGAAGCTAGCTATAAGATCAATAGCTGAATTTTCGAAACCTATATAGTGACGTTTACTTATTAGTAAATTATGATTGATGGTATCAAACGCTTTGCTATAATCAAGCAACACGAGACATGTTAGGTGGCCTTTGTCGGTAGCTGCCAAAATTTCATCAGTTATATTAAGCAGTGCCGTGGCACAACTATAGTTTGGTCTGAATCCTGATTGTGTGGAGGGCAATAGTTTGTGGATATTAACAAATTCTTCAATTTTGGTCTGGAGTACTCTTTCTAATAATTTAGAGAGAACGGGCAGTATGCTAATAGGCCTAAGATCTTGAGTGCTGCTGGGATTGTTAACTTTTGGAATAGGTACGATAGTAGCTCGTTTCCAGCATTGCGGAAATATCGACCGTTCAATGCAACTGTTAATAACATGTGTTAAGTATATATAAGATTATCGTCTGACGTGCTATTTATACTACTGGTAAAAAAAACAATTGATTTCATTGACGTCGTATGCAAGGTTGGCCTGTTTTCTGCATTTGTTGGGGATTATAAAATTCGTCCTTAGACATTTCCAGATATTAGTTTTATTGTTTGAAATAGAGAATTCTAAGTAGGCCTTTTTTTCTATACTAACTGCAGAGTTGACAATATTACGCAGTTCCTTATACATTTTAAAGTCATTAGGGTTCTTAGAATATTTAAATTTACTGTAAGCTTTGTCACGAGTTTTCATCATTGCTTTTATCGAATTAGTAAGCCAAGGAGCTGGCTTTTTGGTAACTCTGCATATAACTACTGGCGCATGTTTGTCAAAAATATACAAAATCAGCTTATTCAGGTATGATATTTTGTCCTCAATGTTACATATATATATCATATTTTCAATATTTGTCTCAAGGTCACGTTGAAAAGCAATGTTATCAATTTCAGTAAATTTCCTAATAGTGATATAATTAATTTGCTTTAAAGTGTTGAATTTAAGTTTGCAGTAGACTAAATCATGGTCAGCAATATCATGAATTTTTAATACATTTGATTCAATACAAGTGTTTTTATTGGAAATGATAATTACATCAATTAACGTTTCAGAATAGTGTGTAACACGAGTAGGCTTCGAAATAAGTTGAGTGAATCCAAATGCATTCAGAAAATCAAAAAACGTACGTACGCTGCTTGAGTCAATATCAAGCATGTTGATATTTAAGTCGCCTAGAAAAACTAACTCGCTGCACTGCGGTATAAGATAGCTAATTACATCCTCCAGCGCCTCAATAAATGTATTTACATTATAGTCAGGGGGTCTATACAGCACACCCACACAGTACAATATATCAGCGAACTTACATTTAATCCAGATTTGTTCAATTTTATTTACAATTGTATTGTTTACTAATTCAAATTTTATGTTGTTTCTCAAATAAAAAGCGACTCCTCCTCCACGCCCTACATCCCTATCCTTACGAAGAAACGTATATCCGGAAATTTGAAATATTTTATCGTCGCACATTTAAGTGGGAAATAGAAATATTCATGTATTAGTAATTCAATGGGTAAATTAATACTTAATCTAAATATGAGTAATAAATTGATACAATTTTAATAGTTGTAACGTAAGCAAACGCTCCAGCCTATTATAAAAAATAGCAATATAAAAAGAGTAATAAAAAAAAAGTAAAAAAAAGTAAATATAATTCACGAGACAGCACACAAACCATTAAATAAAGACATGCATGAAATGTTTAAATTTAACTGAATTAAATTGAGACAAAAAATAAAAAAAAATCTTGTAAGATGTGAAAATTAACATTAATTAGAATTTTATAAATTGAACTATTATAATGCATGCATAAGGTTATTGTTGGCAATGTAATCATCAAGATCTGTTTCGTTAAAAATCTTCTTAATTACTTCTTTTCCGGTTCCATCAATCCCCTTGATAAAGATGTTGCCGTGAGCCGACCAAGCATTTTTTAGGCCCAATTTATTGTGCGATAGTTTTAACAATCTGTAGCGGGATGGACATAAATCCTCGCATATAGTAATACCAGACTTCTTTGACAGGTTGCGATGTTTGATAATTCTATTTGCACAATCAGCCGACTCTAGTTGCGCTATAGCGATTGATGGCTTATTTGATTTCATTTTAGAATTCTTAATTCTGTAACAGTTTCCAACTGTAACGTCATTAATTTTTAATTTATTGGAGAATAAATCACCTATTTTATTTTTTAAATTTTCATTAGTGTCCTCATTTAAGCCGATAATTCTTAAATTATTGCGGCGTGCGTGCTGTTCCAGCTGATCGATTCGTTTTTGCAAAGAAAAGTTTTTATCCTTCAGAGATGATATCTGGGCACTGTATTTATCAAGTTGACTTTCAAATTCGATTTTCACCTTGGATACTATTTTGTCAGTTAAAGTAGAAATGAGTGTATCGTCGCTAAAAATGTCCATGACGGCCTCCTTTATAACCACCATCAAGTCAATTTTTTGTTCTCTGGTGTACGGCATATCTGTTTGTATCAAAGATATATAGACAAATACCCACTAGACTCACTAGACGTTGCGGTAACTGTTTCACGAATTATATCCGCTGTTTTACTCAGAAAATTAATAATTTCACGGAGCACTTAAAAACGCGTGTTTTTACTCACGAACCATTTTATTCATCATATTTGTTTTGTTTAACTGTTGAAATTAAGTTCAGTATACTTAATTATATATCAGTGACTAGTCGATCTTGTAAACATTCTAAAGTAGCAGATGTTGAGGAGTTTATTTATTGCAATATTCATGTTTTTATGCCTTTGAAATAGTACGAGTAGAGCAGACAAGGGACACTCGTCTTATCAAACAGATCGTTAAGGCTTTAGATATGACTTTAGAAATCTTCCAAGTCGAAAAGAAGGTAATTCGAATATTGCTGACATTATATAAAGATACAGGTTATTTCATTAAGCTAGTCATCTCGAGAGGGCATGTTTGCGCACAAAAAAACCACACCCCTATAAAAGGGATTGGTTTAACTTATCAGTGGTGACATACAGCTGCGCTCTCGTATAATTTTCAGTATTCACAGGTTGCTTTTGTCATTGTTACGCCACTGAGATAAACATGTGGCCGCCCTGAGAGGAGGTACTGTTCAAATTTCGTCCAGGCGCATCCTGCCTTCTCGCCAGCTAAAATAAAAATACAATATATAATGTATGTTTTCTGAAAATTTTATGTTTCTATTATGTATTATTATTTTAATATTTGCGTAGTTATATTTTTGTGTAATTACAAATGTGTAATCTTAACTTAATGAGGTACATACGTAGGCAATTGGCCGCCATCATTAGCTTACGTAACCGATGATTACCGAGTCTTGCCCGAGCGGTAATTAACGTCGATTAGTGATTCTGTGTTTTTTGTTCTTCTTCTTTCTTTTATTCATTTGTCATTCAATCGATGATTACGCGCATAACTGCGAATGTTCACGATCAGTAAGAAATAAATACGTGTGCGTCAGTTCCCTAAATTTTTTAAAATCCACTGGGAAACGTCAGTTTTCATAACATCATTTTTTAGTCTATTTCTAAAATTGTGTTAGAGAGCAAGCTCAGCTCTGCTGATGCGGCATTCCTGTAGATCAGTGACGGCTCGTCAGGGTCGGCTGGGCCGTACCGTTAAATTTAATTGAACATATATTATAAATTTTGATTTTCTCAGAAATAAATATTGCGCATTTTTTATAATTAATATATAACAGGCGAATAGATAATTATATTATTAAGCACTCAGTATAAGACCGGTAAATGCCGAAATTTGTTTTCATTTAATAAATGTTTACTACGCAACTTCGTATCCGCAATAATCGCCCAACAGTATATTTTCAGAATATGAAGATTAATGCAAGCGCTACGTCGTCACGAGTGTCGCTGCAGTTTCTGTCGTTACCAGTGCTGCCGATTTTGGGGATTTTACCCCAAATTAAGGTATTCAAAGATGTATAGGTTTTTTGGGGGGAATTTATATATTTAGGGGTGAAATGGGTTATTTTACCCCCAAAATTCATCAGTTTATTATTTTATCGCTATTGTTCTTAATTTCTTTGTTAAATTTACAGATACGTCATCTATGTTGTAATTTTATTATTATTAAATAAGACAAAAATTATAATAAAACCTCAATTGCTTCTTCACATCAAAATCAAATATTGTGAAAATTAAGTTTGTTAAAATTTGCTTTCTTAGACTTATTTGTACATGCATATTGATGATTCTAATCAATATTTAATGCTGATTACTTTCGTCAGTTTTAGTTAACTTTCCAAATTTTTTCTTTATTCTTCATTTAATCTAAATCACAGAAAAAAACATGGAAATAATAAATCTTTATGTTATCTTGAAATGTATTATTATTATAGATGAAGTATGTTTTTAAACTTCATTTTAAATCAGTGTTTTATATGCGTGGCGAATGAAGTAAAATTTCGAGATCTCGAAATTTTACTTCATGCTTTACCTGGGAGTGGAAACCCTCGTTAGACGATTAATCAGAAACTTATTTTACAATTTCCTTTATTGTACAATTAAACACATAAAATAAATTTGTTTAAATTTAGAACAAACAACATACAATCAACATACAACTAACAGAATTTACTTAGAATTGATTACACCTGCATTTGCTTTACTGAAAATAAAATTATGATAACGTATTTTTTTCAAAATATTAAGCCAAAGTTGAAATTATGCAATAAATTGAATGACTTTAGAAAAACGTTTATTTTGAGAGAATTGTAAAAAAATACGGATTATCAAATAAACCTAAAATCTAAAGAATCTACTCAGAAATGAATAAGCTTTAATTGGTTATAATAGACATTTAAATATCTCTACTGAATTTAATAAAATATGAAATCAAAGTTGAAATTTCTTGAAAAAAAAAACGTGAATAATGAAAAATTCAAGTTTTATGCAATCAACATGAAATTTACAGAATTTACTTGGAATGTATTTCGCTTATAAAAAGAAAATTAAATCATCTCAACCTCCTAAAATATTCAGCCAAAGTTGAAATTATGCAATAAAATTTCCAATTTTGGGAGACTTTTTCTTGAAAAAAATTGCTAAAAATTTAAATTTTTATACCATTAACATGAAATTCACAGAATTTACTTAAAATTGGTTGCACTTTCATCTTGTAGAAAGAAAATTAAATTATACCACCACATTTTTAAAAAATATTTAGCCAAAGTTGAAATTATGCAATAAAATCAACGATTTTGGAAGAGTGTTTTCTTTGAAACAATTGTAATAAATTTACAGATTATCAAATTAACTTACAATTCTAAGAATTTACACAGAAATGAAACTTTGATTAGTGATAATTGAAAAATATCTTTACTAGATATTCCAAAATATCAAATCAAAGTTAAAATTTGATTAAATTCCAATCATTTTGAATAATTCCTGATTTTTTTGAACTTTTGCAATTTTGTTTCTGATTGATTGTCTAACGAGGGTTTCCACTCCCAGGTTAAGCATGAAGTAAAATTTCGAGTTTAGAAAAGCCTGAAAATTTGGATTTGCCGGGGCACGCGAGCGAAGCGAGTCGCGCCTCGGCAAATCCAAATTTTCAGGCTTTTCTAAACTCGAAATTTTACTTCATGCTTAACCTGGGAGTGGAAACCCTCGTTAGACGACCAATCAGAAACAAAATTGCAAAAGTTCAAAAAAATCAGGAATTATTCAAAATGATTGGAATTTAATCAAATTTTAACTTTGATTTGATATTTTGGAATATCTAGTAAAGATATTTTTCAATTATCACTAATCAAAGTTTCATTTCTGTGTAAATTCTTAGAATTGTAAGTTAATTTGATAATCTGTAAATTTATTACAATTGTTTCAAAGAAAACACTCTTCCAAAATCGTTGATTTTATTGCATAATTTCAACTTTGGCTAAATATTTTTTAAAAATGTGGTGGTATAATTTAATTTTCTTTCTACAAGATGAAAGTGCAACCAATTTTAAGTACATTCTGTGAATTTCATGTTAATGGTATAAAAATTACTAAAGACTGACATAAAGTGGAATCTTCAACCATTTAGTAAGAGTGAAATAAATGTTAATTATCAACTGACGGGGAAAGACACATCACCACCCTTTTTTTATATTTGGGTTAGAATTTTTGTTTTACGCCCTAAGACAATTATGCTTTTTTTACTACTTGTGTAACAGAGAAACCAACGGGGAAAGACACATCACCACCCTTTTTTTATATTTGGGTTAGAATTTTTGTTTTACGCCCTAAGACAATTATACATTTTTTACTACTTGTGTAACAGAAAAACCAACAGTGTTGAATATTTGCGTTTGGGTTTTATTTGTATAAAAATTCAATGTCTAAATATAGACCAGAATTATCTTTCGAATGACGGGGAAAGACACATCACCACCCTTTTTTTATATTTGGGTTAGAATTTGTGTTTTACGCCCTAAGACAATTATACTTTTTTTACTACTTGTGTAACAGAAAAACCAACAGTGTTGAATATTTACGTTTGGGTTTTATTTGTATAAAAATTCAATATCTAAATATAGACCAGAATTATCTTTTTACAACCTAAAATAAAAATGACGTTTATCTTTATATTAAAAATTATTTAGAAACAATTTTAAAACATTGTGCATTTTCTTCCATTAAAAATTACTTAGAAAGAAATTGAATACACTGCGTTTTTCTTTTCATTAAAAATAAAATGAAAGGAAACTTTGTATTTTCCTCTCTTAATTTTTTAACAATAATACGTGTTTGATAGTTGAAACAAATATTTTTTAGACCGCATAATTGGTTAATTAAACATTCATGAAAAGCCAATTTTAATATTATCTACAACTTTTATTAAAAAGATTTTTTTATATGATCATTTAAAAAAAAAATTAAAAAAAAAATGCTAAGAGTAAACTACCAGTTCCGGTTTTCGCATTTTCACCAAAAGCTTTTCCCATCCTAGGATTGTAATAAAAAGCTTAAGTTTATAGTGTCATCTTAACATCTTGATTGGTTTAGGCTGTACAATGGTGATGGACACACTTTTTTTAAATAATGGTCTTAATTAACTCGGGGAACTCAAAATCCACTAACATTTTTGATTTAACATTTTTCGCCAAAGCAATACTTTCCCTTTGTGTTACTTTACATATGGGGGAAAGTAAAAAAAAACAGTTTTGAAATATATTGTTTTAAATTGAATTAAATTTTATTTATATAAATCAAATTCTAAATTTTTTGGGGTAAAGTATTGCTAAAAGGGGTATTTTCTGTTAGGGTTTGGGGTAAACCGGTATTTTAGGATTAGCAGCACTGGTCGTTACATTTTCCCTGCAGCGTGGACGTACGTTCAAATCGTTTAATCGAGTACGGTAAATTTGCCGGGACCGTATTTCCACACTGTGCATCGACAGTATATAAATAATATTTAATAACTACCAAAAAATTAAGTTGACTACCTGCAGCTTGCCTTCATTTGGCCGACCCACTTTCTTAGATCACGAGCCGTCACTGCTTGTCATGCGACGGTTGGTAACTTACATACCCCGATGTGTACTTTGTACATTTTCAAGCATTCTATGTTTTTTAAAAAGTGTTCAGTTTGAAACTTCAAACAAGTATTTCCACTCCCTAATTAAGCATGAAGTAAAATTTCGAGTTTAGAAAAGCCTGAAAATTTGGTTTGGTCGCTTAGCAGAGCCATCAAAGGGTAGAAACACTCGTTGAAAGTTTCTAATTAAACACTTGTATAGAAAAAAGCAACGAATGCTTAAACATTTATAAAGAATGCATCGGGATATAATGTATACTTAAACGAAAAATTCCCTGTATTTAAATGTTCGTATATTTCAATATGTCAATAAATAAGTCTTCAGAATAGGTTCTCAACTTTATATTGCCCCCAATTTTTTTTTACTTACCATCTGTGACAGATCTGAAACAGCTATTGCCACGATTATATTAAAACGTGTAATACTATATCTATATATATCTATATCCTATCGTAAGATAGGAAATGACCGCTATCCTATTTCTGAGTTTAAAGAAGAATGTTTCAATGAGAACAATTAAAATGCATCCTTAATTATATTGAGAAGTATTTTTATTAACATTCAAAAGACATTGAATTTATAACTTATCTAATGAGAAGGTTGAATTTGATGCATTTTTAAGAGTTTGTTATTATCAGGCTCGATTTTACTTAAAACCAATCGTAAGTCAGCCGTGTTCAGTAACATGGAGCCGATTTTTTACCAACGTTGCTACAGCACTAAATCCACGTTTAGCTAAATAGGACGATGGAAATGATATAAGAAATCCTTGAACAATCGACCATTATTTGGGGCACAGTTGAATTCCCGTTTGTCGATAATCATTTGTAGAATAGCAGTTTGGATACAAAAGCAGCAACGCAATTTTTTGTCCTAATCAAGTTTAAGTCGTCGCCTTGAAGTTGGAGATTAACATCATTAAACAATTTATACAGGTCTATCAAGTTTGCAATATCGTTCTTTGATGAGATGAAGTTGTCACGCACATCTGTGTCTTCGTTTCCTAGGAACTTTATCATAGACCCAAACAGATTGTAAAATCGAGTCAAACAAGTACTTTTTGACAGCCAGGGCACCTCTGTGTGAAGCAGCAATTGGTTTAAATCTTTATCGTTGGCAATGCAAAGCTGACTGAATAAAATGTAATTTAACGACTCACTTCTGATTTTATTAACTGATATAATAACATATTGCAGTGATGTATGAAAGCGTTCACTCAGATTTTTAGCAACCAAATGCTGGCGATGAATTACGCAATGCACAGTATAGATGGGTGAATTGGCTCTTTTCGGTGAGCTGGTTCACAAGATCTGACTCACTTTAAAGAGCTGGTTCAGTGAGCCGGCTCAAAAGAGTTACATGACTTAGTTACGAGCTAGCGATCCGCTAAGAGTTCTGACTCTTAGAGATCCATCTGATTCGCCAACTCATTGAATTGAGTGACGCACAGTTTTTTTTATTTTGTGAGATATCAATTTGAAATTTGGTATGCTTATACTAAACACAAATTCAAGTTTTCAGATCTTTCATAAACCTTATTTGCGCTTCCAGTTTCACCGGAAATGACATCAATTTTAAAAATGGTGATGTGTCCATCATAGCACGTTCGTCGTTAAAGATATGATGATTTAAATATCAACAATATGGAAAAAATTTATTAAATACATTTTTCCCTAATTTTTAGAGTAATTTATAATTATTGAATTAGCTATTTTTATTAATTTCAACGGTTCGTTTAAACTATATTTTTAGTTTTTCTTCAACTTGCCTGTAACAATTTTAAATGTATGATTTTTTGGTATCTAGAGGGGGCCCGTGCACCGCATCAAAATGAGTCATGGCTCAAAAAGAGCTACATATTTCGAACTCAGTCACTTGGCTCACCAGCTCACTTCACTAAGCTGACTCTTTAAGTCGATTCGCTCAGGTGGTACCCATCTCTAATGCACAGCAAGCACGTCAGGAACTTTATTTTGTAAGCGCGTTATGAAGCCTTTGTGACGCCCTGTCATGGCCGGTGCGCTATCCGTAGCAACTGACAAAATCATATTAACAGGAATTTCCTTTTCGTCACAAAACTTTTTCAGTGTATTAAATATGGTGTCTCCTTTTATATCTGTTTCCAAATTTGTAGCAAACAATAGTTCTTGACATATTTTTTCATCTTTGATGAACCTCACGTATGACAATTACAATGCTTCATTGGTTGGTAAAGTGGTATTATTCAGCTGAATTAAAAATTGACAAGTTTGCAGATGATTGTACAATGATTCTTCAATGTTTTCAGCCATCTCATCAATTCGCCTTTGCACAGAACTATTGCTAAAATGATTTTTCGGATAATATCTACAGCTGGTTTATGGAGCACAGTGGTTATTACTTCTTTTACTGCTGGTAAAATTAAATCTTCCCTAATAGTATGTGGTTTGCCTGTTTTGATATAGTTTGCTGAATTTCGTACTTCTTTTTCATGTCTTGAAAATGCAAAAATTAACTATTATTGAATATACATATTTTGTTGTAAAACTTTTAGTTTTCACTCAGTTTCGAAACAGGTGATTGACAATTGACAATATTGAAAAAGGTTTTAAATAAAAGTTGTAGATCTCATCAGAATACTTGATAGATTGCTATACTTTTCTGTACCTCGAGTAATTCCTCCCCTTTTTTTTGTGAAACAGGACGATTCGATGTTCTGTTTTACGATTGATTTATCGATCTTTTCACTAACAACAAAAACATGCCGGTATCAATTCCTTTGGTAACCCTCTAAATCGCGTATTTTTTAAAATACTGTCAAAGTAAACATTTTGTTAAATTACCGCAATTTGCGAATCTGTTTGAAAATTAAGAAAAAAATAATATAAAACCTAAAAGTTAAAGATTATTGTAGTAAATTTTAAAGAGGGAATGTAAATATCTTTTTTTTAATTATTGTTTTAAAATAGAAGAGTTTGTTGAAAAAATCATCATGAAGTATCATCATTTTAGAACTTTTAATCAACAAAATTGGCCTTGCAGCAGAAGGAGCAACACGTGACAATCAGGAGGTTTGGTTTCAACAAGATGGCTGCTTAGCGCATTTTGGAGTAGATGTTCGGGAATATTTAGAAAAAACCTTTCTAAATCGTTGTATTATTGGTCGTAGTGGAATAATTAACTAACCCGCCAGATCTCTTGATTTAGCGCCCTATGATTATTTTCTATGGGACCATATGAAAAGTAAAATTTATCAAATACGTCACTCAAAATATTGATTCTTAACTAATTGCCTTAGTTATCTTTTTTCTTGCAGAAAATAATCGACAGTTTGTTAAAAAATTCGTAAAAACTTATAATTTTGACAAAATCAAAAACGTACACAAATTCCAATAAATAGTTCTTAAAAGTTATTCCTAAAAACGATTTATTCTAATTAGTGTATGTTTTTGAACTTCGGGATACGCGCGTGGCGCATGAAATAACATTTCGAGTTTAGAAAGTCCTGAAAATTTGGTTTGGCCAAACCAAATTTTAAGGCTTTTCTAAACTTGAAATTTTTGTTTAAGCTGAGTCTGGGAGTGGAAAACACTCTTGCATATAATATTGATAACTTTGATAAACACTCGCCTTCTTGATTTAGAAAAAAAATACAATTGACATTTTCTTTTGGATACTTTATGTATCACCCTGTATAAAAACAAATACGCCCATCTTGTAGATCTCGTCTCAATAGCCGAAATGCATGTATTACACTTTTCTGTAGCTCCAATAGTTTTTAAGTTATAACGTTTTTTGTCAAAATTAAATAATGTTGAGTATTTACGCGAGCGCGCTCGCTTTTTTGTATCTCGCAAAAGTTGCAAATTACTCAATATCTAATGGGAATATAGAAAAATGGTTTAAACTAAAGTTGTAGATAATAAAATTTTGGACAATTTTTTGATCTTTAAGTTTTTTCGTAACTATTTTCTTTTTTAGAGAACAATGACAGTTTGTTGAAAGATTCTTTAAAACTTATAATTTTTAAAAATCATAGAATAACTTAGAATTATTTATTAGAATTTGTGTGTTTTATGTATAACCTTAAATTACCAATTGTTACTATGTTTTCAGTAATATTACCAAAAATTTTACTCAATTTTACATTACTGGTAATTTTACATCACTAAATGTATATTAATTTAAAAAAAAATTACCACTAAATTGTTATGAAATATTTTATTTACGCAAAATGTATCTCTGGTCGCGGACCAGAATCCTAATGGCGCAGGCACGATTTGGCCCGCGGGCCGTGGTTCAGAGACCCTTGGACTAGGGTACTGTTTAGCGCAAAATGGAGGGTTATTTCAATTTTTACTATTAATTTTAAGAGATGTTCAATTTGTTTTAATCTTTAGGTTAGAATTAAAATATAATTAAATTGAATAGTTTTTGCTTTATTTGTGAATTGTTACAATGCTCACCTTTTAATATATTTTATGTTCCTGATTGAAAATGCTCACCCGGTATGTATTAGTTAGACTAATAAGTATATGGAGTAAAATGACACATCATTGAATCATTTACAAAATTACAGATTTTATTTGTAATGTATTCCACTTTATGGTTCTTAAGTAGGGTTTGGAAATATCATAATATTTATATAAATATAAAAATATCGGATATATATCGATATTTATCCGATATACAGCGTCTCCCGACTAAGCAGCCGGTGCATGAGTATCTTCTTAACGGCAAGAGATAGAGAATTAGTTAAATGGGAGAAAATATGTAGGACAATGAGTACTATTTATATCCGGTGTAAAACTGACAATAAAGTTGAATGTACAGAGCACACTGCGAATAAACTGATTAGGGCGATTTTTTATGTTTCTTTCTAATGCACCGGCTGCTTAGTCAAGACACCCTGTATATAAACTTGATAATTATTCTTGTTCATAAATATTAAGATTTATATCACTTATTAGTGTTGCAAAGAGTTTTTCTTTTATATATACGCTATATATTTTCAGATATTCCACGTTTTTGAATAGAGTTCAAATTGAACCTTTAAACAAGTGTTTTCCACTCCCAGATTAAGCATGAAGTAAAATTTTGAGCTTAGAAAAGCCTGTAAATTGTTTTCATCATTGTCTGATGAAAATATAACAAACGTAGTGAGACCAATTAAAAAGTACTTTTACGAAATGTAGATCTATAGATGGTAGATTTTTCCGAAGCCACTTTTCATGGTTTTCAAAACAAAAAACAAATAAAACTTGATTTTATAATAGGATTTTTTCGATTGTGGTATATACACTCATGTTGAATTCAACTATTATTTTGTGGGCTTATTTGGTAATTTTTCTTCACAATTTTTAAACGATAATTCGAGTAAAACTGAATCAAAACAAAACAAATGCTTCTAAAGTTTTGATATTAAACAAGATAATGATTTTAATTTGTCAAATTTGTCAAAGAATGTCAAAGTTGAAATTAAAGAGAAACTAAAGAGAAAGAAAAAAAAAACAATCATTATTGAAGATATTTTAAAGACGACAGCATGTTTTTATTAATGTAAACAAATATTATCGACTTCTAAAAAACAGAGTCAAATCTGAAACAAGAACGTGAATTTCTTAAAAAATCGTTTAAATATTCTATAATAATTCAAAAATCACAGAGATCGTTTACGAAAAGATGCCGCATTTATCTTTAAAAAATAATTATTGTTAACTTTATTAACACAAAAGATTACAGAACCCCAAGTTGAGAAGTTGAAACAAATTAAGACGGTAACATTTAATAATAAACAATAGCAGTATTTATTTAGTCAATTTAAATTGTACTTTTAATCGAAATTGAATCCTAAATACACATAAAAAAGAGTAGATTTATTTTATCACTAATTAAGCCATTTTTTATCTCGGACTTCTAATTATACATCAGGTGAAAATAATTAAAAACAATTAACGGCGCGGAATTTATTATGTGAAAAAAGCGCGCGTTTTCGATCAAAATTCCACGCGATGAATTTAATGAAAAGCCGATCAACGAAAAAAAAAACACTGCACATCCCGAAAAAATACTATGCATATGCATACGTATATCCGAAAAGCAGGTGTATATATAGTGCTTGTACGAATTAATTAGCGCACACTGTTTTTATTTTTAATGAGGATGAGTTCGAAACGCGCGCAAAAAAGGGCGAGGAATTAAATAACGCGAAAACAAAACTGTTATTTTTTATCAGAACGCGGGGACATTGTGAGTGAAAAAGTAACGAAACGAATTAGCGACAGATGGCTGCTAATCACTGCCATCGCCGTCAGCTATCATCTTCGGCTCAATTAAAAGGCGCGCGCGCGGGCTTAATTAAAAGAGCTTTAATGAAAAACGAGCTCGTTTTTGACAGGCCACGTGCGCATGATTTTAATATCGGTAGCGATATTGATAGAGATAATATGGTGAGATTGAGACTGTCTGATTCAGTTTGTAAAACATTTTGAGTTGAGTGAATGTAATACGGATAATATTCTAGTATTCAAATATAAGCTTCTTATATTTCTTATGATAGGTGATCCATCTCAGAGGTAACAAGCGACTTTGTTCAGTTTAATTTTTTTTTTTGAAAAATTGAAAGAATCGCCGACACGTCGATTATTGTATCGGGGGGGAATCAGTATGAAAACTAAAATAAAATAAACAAATAACACCCTGAGCGCCCGCACAGGTAAAGTTGAATATTTAGGGAAATTAACGTTTAAAACATCGACCTTGATACCTGAAACAGTTTGCGTGTCAAAATTGTTTATACTTTTTAAGAATGAAACTTCCAACAAGTGTTTTTACTCATTGATTAAGCATGAGGTAAAATGCCGAGTTTAGATAAACCTGAACATTTGGATTATCACGCTTTTCTAAACTTCAAATTTTACTTCATGCGCCACGCGTATAAAGCACTGATTTAATGCAAAGTTCAAAATACACTGCTTATATTGCTTTATAAATATAGTTTGTTTTGACTTTGCGTTATATTGTCCTTATTTCGTTAAGTCAATAAACACTATTATTATTATTATTATTGATGTATTTTGTTTCAAAAATCGAAAGAGCTTTTCAACGATGTATCACTCGCCCCATTTCCTCTCTTCAAAATCATGGGGGGGGGGGGGGTGGGGTGAAGTTAGGGCTACCCCCTTGATATTATAAAGGTGGAAATGTTATCAAAAGTTGTCACCCTCGAAACAAAAATTAACGTGTTTCGGCGATTTTTTCAAAAATGCTGCATGGCTCAACAAGGTCGCTTGTTGCCTCTGAGATGTACCACCCTGTAGACCAGGTATGGGCAACCTTTGACATGTTGAGGGCCAAACTTTAGCGTGCAAATACGTTCGCGGGCCGCGTTTAAAAGTACTTAGTGTATTTTAAAGTAGTGATAATATTTTTTGCGATAGATATTAGACATGAAATAATACGACAATGTGATTATAGTACAATTTATTAAAATAACAAAATGAAAATTAAAAAAATGGTACATTATAATTAAATCGTTTAATTTGCTATTGTTACAAACTACGAAAGTTAAATACACCGAAATCAATGAGACACTTGAGCTTGTATTTGGGAAACTAATCCATCGATATTTTGATTAATTCCACTGACACAAAGACGTAAAGAATTTTCCAAATTATCGTCAGTCAGTATTGTACGATGTGTTGATTTATTAACTTTCATCAATGAAAAGAACTGTTCGCATTTATAGGTACTGCCAAACGCACAAATCAATCTTCTTGCGAATTTTCTAAGCTGCGGAAAATTGTCTTCTTCTAGGTATTTTTTGTAGAAATCGCACAACTCTACGTCTTCAAATTTGGATTTTAGGAGTGAGTTTTCTTAAATCTCGATCAACTCCATTTGTAAGTGTATTGGAGCATTTTGTACAATATATGTTGTAGGAGTAGCAAATAAACTGAAACAGTCTTCCATGTTTTTGAAGTCGCAAAATCTGTTCGAAAATTGTTCCGACAGTAACTTGAGTTCTTCAGCATATTGAGCATAAGCAATATTTTCATACGCAGAGAGCGTGTTGAAATGGTAACTGTTACCAGACAGCATCTGTGACTCCCACAAGAGTAGTTTGATCTGAAACGCTTTTAAATGGCTGTACAAATCATTTACTAACTGTCCTTGTTTTTGAAGTTTCAAATTTAAATCATTCAAATAGCCTGTAAGATCGACCAGAAATGCTAAGTCACATATCCATTTTGGGTCACTTAATTCAGATAGTGGTTTATCTTTTATTTTCATAAAGTCTACTATCTCATTTCTAAGCTCGTAAAACCGTTTCAACATTTTTCCTTTGCTCAGCCATCTGACTTCACAATAATATGTTACGTCGTTATATTCAGCTGATATTTCATCCAAAAACGCCTTGAACTGACGATGGTTAAGCCCTCGGGATCGAATAAAGTTGATGGTTTTTACTACCACATTCATAACATTCTGGAGTCGAATGGACTTAGAACACAAGTTCTGTTGGTGGATAATGCAATGAAGGACTATCAAATCATCTTTTTGCACATTTAATTCTGTTGCTTTTTCATTCAGAATTCCGATGAAACATTTACGTAAGCCGACCATAGAAGGTGCACCATCAGTGCATACTCCAATTAATTTTGACCATGGCAAGCCAAAACTTGTGAATACCTTTTGAACTTCAATAAAAATATCCTCTCCTGTAGTGGTTCCTTTTAGCGGCTGTAAAGCAAGCAATTCCTCAGTAACAGTGAACTCCTTATCAACACCTCGAATAAATATTGCCAGTTGAGCTGTGTCAGACAAATCGGTGCTCTCGTCTAATGCTATGGAAAATGATTCAAAACCAGCCATACGGTCAGTCAATGTTGTTTTTATATCATTAGCCATCATTTCTATACGTCGAACAACAGTTCGTCTTGACAAACTAATTTTTTCAAATTCTTTTTCCTTTTCAGGACACATAATACCGCAAACTTCTAACATACACTCCTTGATAAATTCTCCTTCGGCAAATGGTTTTAATGCCTTTGCCAATTTTGAGCTAACTATAAAACTAGCTTTCACAACATTATTAAGTTGTGTTCTTTGTTTATGAAACATTTGTTGCTGTTTTTCCAAATTTGCGGTAAGCTTCTGGATTTTGTCTGTTCCTAATTGTCCTGTCAGTGAGTGCAACGTAGCATGCTTAGTTGAGTAATGCCTCTTTATATTGAATTCTTTCATTACTGAAATGGATTCATTACACAGCAAACAAATAGGCTTACCATTGTGCAAGATAAAAAAGAATTCTTCAGTCCATTTTTCTTGAAAATGGCGACCCTCTGTATCTACTTTTCGTTTCTTTCCACCAGACATCATTTTTGTTTACTTTTCGTTCAATAAACTTAATAACAAACTATAGTTAGTAATCACTCAAGATGCACACAAAGTCATAAAGCAAGTTGACGGCTCGAGCAGTTCGCTAGGATATCGCTTGTCCAACTGAACTAACGTTCGGGCCATCCACCCGCTTATATAGGCAAAATGAACGAATAATCTGGAATAAACTAGTTTAGAATAATTGAGAAGCAATGAATCTTTTGATGTGTCGCCCGTGAGGCGGCAAACCTCAAAGAATTTGATCGAGCAAGTGGAGTGGCGGCGATTATCAAAGAGTGAGGCGGCAAACATCAAAGAATTTGATGTTTGCCGCCTCACTGTCACTCTCGTGAGTATAAGTACCTAATGTAATATTTTTTTAATTGGGTTTTTTCAAAATGTCTCGCGGGACGGATCATATCTTACAGCGGGCCGGATCCGGCCCGCGGGCCGGGGGTTGCCCATATGTGCTGTAGACCCTGGGTCTCCAAACTTTCCAGCCTTAGGGTCATACTGAATACTCCAGTAAGTTCCGAGGGCCAAAACCATATTATCATTGTTGCCGGTGGTAAAAAGTGAAATAGTCCACTGATGAAAAAAAATGTCCGAAAAAGTACGCAACGTTTAAAAAAGACTGCAAATCGGAGTAAAGTCCGCAAAACGGCAACACTGCATATTATTAATTTTCCTGTCATTATCTGTAATTTCTAGATTGGTCGTAGAGTACGAGCCATGAAGAGCAACGTCACACGACATCTGGTGGACACAAGCGGAAATAGGTAGTACCTTCTATCGCTAACAGATGGCGCCAATAGCACATACAGAATAATCTCGTTGGTTCGAGAAAGTTCTGGTGTCTTCCACTCACTTCTAGATGGCAGTAATTGGAATATATAAGAAGGCTAGTGGCGCAACCACAAGTCAGTTCCTATGACACTGTTGTGAAATAAAATATTGCGTACCTCCTTAAAACGTGTTTGTGCGTGTTTAAGTTTAAGACATCTTTGTAACAGTATTTTGATTTGAATTGTTGCTTTTGTGTGTGATTTAGTAGTATGGAAAAGAAGCGAAAAATTGATAGTGAATGCAGAAAATTCAAAGATCAGTGGAACATTCAATATTTCGTAATTGAGTCCAGTAACAAGGCGCTATGTTTGATTTGCAATGAAAGCATAGCCGTTCTCAAGGAATATAACATTAAACGTCATTATGAAACAAAACATTTTCAAAATTACTCAAAATATACAGGAAGTTTGCGGACAGACAAATTCGAAGCTATGAAGCGCGGATTGAAATCGCAGCAATCTTCATTTACAAAACTCAAAACTGAACAAGAGGCTGCAACTCGTGCCAGCTTTCGTGAGGCTCTTGAAATTGCAAAACTTGGAAAACCATTCACCGATGGAGAAATGATCAAAGAATGCATAATTGCAGTAGCCGAAGAAATGTGCCCTGAAAAGGTAAATTTATTAAAAACTGTCAGTATGTCAGCAAACACTGTGGCTCGAAGGGTAGAAAACATCGCTGAAAATATATCCTCTCAACCGTTCGACACAAATGGACATGTTGAGTGGTTTTCTTTGGCCTTGGATGAGTCAACGGATGTGTCAGATACTGCTCAGGTGTTGATTTATATTCGAGGAGTAGATAAAAGCTATGAAGTGCATGAAGAACTTCTTGATATGTATAGTATTCATGGCACAACCACTGGTACAGATATTTTTAAAGGAGTTGAAATGGCCATTAATCAAAAGAACCTTCGATGGAAAAATTTGAAATGTATTACAAAACCATTAGTCTTACATTGTATCATTCATCAACAGTCTTTGTGCGGAAAATGTTTGGATATGTCTGAAGTTCTGAAACCAGTCATATCAACTGTTAATTTTATCAGATCTTTTGGGCTGAATCACCGACAATTCCGACAATTTATTGAAGAGATTGGAGAAAATGACTTACCTTATCATACTGCCGTACGTTGGCTTAGTTGTGGGAGAGTCCTTTTTTGAACTTCGAGCAGTGATCGAAATTTTTTTGAATGAAAAGCATCGCCCTCTTACTGAATTACAAAACAACGCATGGCTGTGGAAGTTAGCATTCTATGTTGATTTGACAAAACATGTGAACGAACTGAATTTGAGATTGCAAGGAGAAAACCAGCATCTTCCTGATTTATACACAAATATCAAATCATTCCGAAAGAAATTGATACTGTTTCAATCACAACTACGAAGTAAATGTTTTTCACATTTTAAAACATGTGAAATATTCAGCCACACTACTGAGACTTAGTTTCCTATCGATTTTGCAATCGAAACTTTGAGTGCTTTGAAAAAAAAATTTGATACTCGTTTCTCGGACTTTGATGCCATTGCGAATCAAACTAAGATTTTTCAGTTTTGATACTGACATGGAAACCCTAGCCCCGGAACTTCAAATGGAAATGATTGATCTACAGTGCAGTGATATAATCATCTATATCATCTTTGTTGGAATTTTATAAGGGTCTTCCACTGACACAATTTGATAATTTGCATAAATTTGCTCGTGGGCTGTTTTCTGTTTTTGGTACTACTTATTTGTGTGAGAAGACCTTCTCCAAAATGAAGTACACAAAAAATGTTTACAGATCTAAATTAACTGATGAACATCTTAAATCTCTTTTAATAATTGGTACAAGTAAAATTAGGCCACAACTACAAACTATTGTCAGTGGAAAATCTCAATTACATAAATCTCATTAGTATTTCATATGTCATTATGCTTGTTATAAGTTATGTTTTTATTTAAAATGTATAAAATGTTAGTTGGATTCATTTCAATAATTTGTTAGTTATTATATACTGAAGTTAAATTTTTTGCATATTATACATGTCTTTACTCAGTACAATTCTGTGTTTCTTTATCCAACTTATCACAAAAACAATAACAATATGCCTACAACAATGTTATGAGTAGTTAGCATATGACCATATCAATGTAGATGTCATATTAATAATTATTTAACATAAAATTAGAATACTTCAGTAAACTAGATTTAATTTGCTATAAAAAATATGTTCTCTAAAAGGAGTTTTCAAGTATGCTAGCTCTCCGCGGGCCGGACAAAATCTGTGCGCGGGCCGGATGTGGCCCTCGGGCCCTAGTTTGGAGACCCCTGCTATAGACCATAGGTTCTCGACGTGGGCCTGTTGTGGGCGTTTGAGACTTTTAGGGGAGCAGTAGAAGATCCAGAAAAAATTAAGGGGCGTTAAGATTGCACAGAGGGGGTGTGGGCAGGTTAAAAAAATAGTGATGTGTCCTTCATAGCACTTTCCCCATCACCTAAACAATTGATACTTGACATAATAAACTTATTTCACTTATAAATCGATTAAACACCATTTCACATTAAATTATTGTTATTTGCGCGTGCCTCATGAAGTAAAATTTCGAGTTTAGAAATGCCTAATTTGGCTCGGTCGCTCCGCTTCGCTACGCGCCCGAGCCAAATTTGTAGGCTTTTCTAAACTCGAAATTTTACTTCATGCTTAGTCTGGGAGTGGAAGACACTCGTTTTTTCATCATTGAAACAATTGAAAATTGACGTAATAAGTTTATTGTCGTTTTATTGACGGAGAACGTCAATTGTGATACAAGTTAAAAAGGATTCAAACGATAATAGGTAAATTGCTGTCAATTTAATGAAATCAAAATGCCATAATAGTAAAAATACAGTCGACTATGATGAAATACTATCAAAATGTTATAATAGCGAAATTACCGTCAAAATGTTACAATAGTCATTTAATGATGAAATACTATCAAAATTTGAATTTTAATTTTGACTTCAAATTCAAATTCTTCAGGCATTTCTTAACTCGAAATTTTACTTCACGCTTAGTCTGGGGGTGGAAGATACTCGTTTAATATTTTTAAATTGTTGATGAATTTCAAAAATGTTACTTAATTATCAAAGCTTTGACGATTTATAGTATATTTCCATAATTTTACACAATTTTAAACGCTTTTCGTAAATTTACAAGTTTTTCTTTAATTTTCGAAATTCTGACGTATTTCCGGAATTTCCGTTAATTTCAAGTTTCAATACTTTTCATACATTTTAAAATTTCCTTCAATTTTCAAATTATTGGTAGTTTTCACGAAGTTCCGAAACAATCGTTAACTTAAAAAATGTTGATTTTTCATGAAGTTCCAAGATTTCAATTAGTTTTCAAAATTCTGACGGTTTTTCTGAATTTTCTAAATTTTCGTTAATTTTATAAATTTCGATAGTTATAATAAATCTTAAAAATTTCCTTCAATTTTCCAATTCTTGGAAATTTTTATGAATTTCTTAAATATTCGTTAACTTGAAAAACGTAGAAGTTTTTCATGAAACACAAGATTTCCGTTCATTTTCAAAATTTTTGAAAAGTATCAGAATTTTTAAGGTAAAAAAAAATTTGGAAATTCAAGAAAACCGTCAGAATTTTGAAAAATGTAAGTAAATCTTGGCAATTTACGAAAAGCGTTGTAAATTAACTAAAACTACCTAATATCTTGAAAATTCATCGACACTTTAAAAAAACTAAACGAGTGTCTTCGAATCCCAGATTAAGCATGAAGTAAAATTTCGAGTTTAGAAATATACAGCAACAGCAAATCAACTCTCGGAAAAACGCTGGTTCAATTTATTTAATTCAAGTTTATATCACTTTAAGTATACGTTAAGGAAACATTTGTAATCATTTTGTCTATTTCAATTCTATTTCAATTTTATTATATGTATGTGTCAACAAATACTGTTATAGAACATAATCTTTTTGTTATAGTTTTTATTATATATGTATATATCATCGCTATATTATGTAATTATATTGTTTTTGTTAAAAAAGGGAATTCCCGTCAATAAATAAATAAATAAATAAATATTAGGCTTTTCTAAACTCGAAATTTTACTTCATGCGCCACGCGTATAAAATACTGATTTCATGTGAAGTTTAAAATATACGTCGTCCTGATTAATTTTGCAAATGTTTATATGGAATATGTAAACGTATACTTAAATGAAAAAAATGAATAATAATTTTAAAACCTATCTAGATACAGTTCTAGCTCTTTCATTTAAAACTTGTTTTTTCTTGATTTTCCAACTACAAAAGATGAACGCCTTTGTTTTGCATATGGGGGAACATAAATAATATAGTCGCAAAAAGTAAATATTGTATGTATTGTAATAATTTTTATCACGTGTGCGAAAGTTCACATATTTCGGTAGTTCGGGAAGTGGATGAAAATTGAATTGAAGGATTCCATTACATTCAGATCTACATTAAATTGGATGATATGAAAAATGTTAGATTTTGATTTGATTTTAACATTTTCAAAACAAAATGACACCATATGATTTTCATCTTGAAGTAATATTACAAATAAAATATGTCAAACTTTGTTTAATTAACTCTTAAGAAATATTAATTTACAGTGTTTTATTTCATTTTTGAACATAGGTATTAACTATTAATTAAGCTTGAAGTAGAATTTTAAGTTCGAGAAGCGTAGCCTCCAAATTAAAATTTTCTACACTTGACATTTTACTTCATGAGCCAGGCGTATGTAATGATTTAAGCTCGAATTTGTTTTTTATTTATGTCATGTTATTTTGTCATTCAGTTATGTCTAAATTGTTAAATTTTATCAATAACAATTATTTATTCCGCAAAATTTAAATTAGCTATATCTGTATCCTATATTTTCATAAGTGAATTTTTTTACAATTATTCTAATTCACCGAGTATTTTAGTTGGCAAGTTAGATAACTTTATTTTTTTATGAAATACATTAAACTTATTTTAAAAACATGTTTTAAAGAGGTTTCAAACATGAAAATCGAAATAGCTTTTCAACGATGTATCACTCGCCCCATTTCCTCTCTTTAAAATCGGGGGGGGGGGGGGGGGGGGGTGAAGTTAGGGATGGCACGGGGTTGATATTATAAAGGTGGAAATGTTATCAAAAGTTGTCGCCCTCGAAACAAAAATGAACGTGTTTCGGCGATTTTTTCAAAAATGCTGCATGGCTTAACAAAGTCGCTTGTTGCCTCTGAGATGGACCACCCTGTACACCATAGGTTCACAACGTGGGCGATAACGGCCTCTTGTGGGCGTTTGAGACTTTCAGAGGGGCAGTAGAAGATCCAGAAAATAATTAAGGGGCGTTGAGATTGCACAGAGGGGGTGTGGGCAGGTTAAAAAAATAGTGATGTATTCTTCATAGCACTTTCCCCATCACCTAAACAATTGATACTTGACATAATAAACTTGTTTCACTTATAAATCGATTAAACACCATTTCACATTAAATCATTGTTATTTGCGCGTGCCGCATGAAGTAAAATTTTGAGTTTAGAAAAGCCTAACTTTTTATTTAAGTATACCTTTACATATTCCATATAAACATTTGCAAAATTAATCAACATGACGGATATTTTAAACTTCACATGAAATCAGTGTTTTATACGCGTGGCGCATGAAGTAAAATTTCGAGTTTAGAATAGCCTAATTTGGCTCGGTCGCTCCGCTTCGCTACGCGCCCGAGCCAAATTTGTAGGCTTTTCTAAACTCGAAATTTTACTTCATGCTTAGTCTGGGAGTGGAAGGCACTCGATTTTTTATCATTGAAACAATTGAAAATTGACGTAATAAGTTTATTGTCGTTTTATTGACGGAGAATGTCAATTGTGATACAAGTTAAGAAGGATTCAAACGATAATAGGTAAATTGCAGTCAATTTAATGTTGAAATACTATCAAAATGCCATAATAGTAAAAATACAGTCGACTATGATGAAATACTATCAAAATGTTATAATAGCGAAATTACCGTCAAAATGTTACAATAGTCATTAAATGATAAAATACTATAAAAATTTTAATTTTAAATTTGACTCCAAATTCAAATTCTTCAGGCTCTACTTAACTCGAAATTTTACTTCACGCTTAGTCTGGAAGTGGAAGATACTCGTTTAATATTTTTAAATTGTTGATGAATTTTAAAAATGTTACTTAATTATCAAAGTTTTGACGATTTTTAGTATATTTCCATAATTTTACTCAATTTTTAACGCTTTTCGTAAATTTACAAGATTTTCTTTAATTTTCGAAATTCTGACATATTTTCTGAATTCGCGTTGATTTCAAAAGTTTCGATACTTTTCATACATTTTTAAAATTTCCTTCAATTTTCAAATTATTGGCAGTTTTCACGAAGTTCCGAAACAATCGTTAACATAAAAAATGTTGATTTTTCATGAAGTTCCAAGATTTCAGTTAGTTTTCAAAATTCTTACGGTTTTTCTGAATTTTCTAAATTTTCGTTAATTTTATAAATTTCGATAGTTATTATAAATCTTCAAAATTTCCTTTAATTTTCAAATTCTTGGTAATTTTTATGAATTTCTTAAATATTCGTTAACTTGAATAACGTTGAAGTTTTTCATGAAACACAAGATTTCCGTTAATTTTCCAAATTTTTGAAAAGTATCAACATTTTTAAGGCTTACAAAAATTTAGGAAATTCAAGAAAACCGTCAGAATTTTGAAAAATTCAAGTAAATCTTGGCAATTTACGAAAAGCGTTGTAAATTAACTAAAACTACCTAATATCTTAAAAATTCATCAACACTGTAAAAAAACTAAACGAGTGTCTTCGAATCCCAGATTAGGCATGAAGTAAAATTTCGAGTTTAGAAAAGCCTGAAAATTTGGCTCGGGCGCGTAGCGAAGCGGAGCGACCGAGCCAAATTAGGCTTTTCTAAACTCGAAATTTTACTTCATGCGCCACGCGTATAAAACACTGATTTCATGTGAAGTTCAAAATATACGTCGTGTTGATTAATTTTGCATATGTTTATATGGAATATGTAAACGTATACTTAAATAAAAAAAAAAATAATTTTAAAACCTATCTGGATACATTTCTAGCTCTTTCATGACATAAAACTTGTCTTTTTTTTGATTTTCCAACTACAAAAGATGAACGCCTTTGTTTTGCATATAGGGGAAAATAAATAATATAGTCGCAAAAAGTAAAAAAAGAAAAACGCTAAAATACTGAAGTAAAGTAAACTTTAATATTTGTTAATTTTTGTTATTGTATGTATTGTAATCATTTTTATCACGTGTGCGAAAATTCACATATTTCGGTAGTTCGGGTAGTGGATGAAAATTGAATTGATAGATTCCATTACATTCAGATCTACATTAAATTGGATCATATGAAAAATGTTAGTTTTTGATTTGATTTAAACGTTGTCAAAACAAAATGATACGATACCATTTTCATCTTGAAGTAATATTACAAATAAAATATGTCAAACTTCGTTTAATTAACTAAGAAGTATCAATTAACAGTGTTTTATTTCGTTTTTAAACATAGGTATCAACTATTAATTAAGCTTGAAATAGAATTTTAAGTTCGAGAAGCGTAGCATCCAAATTCAAGTTTTCTACACTTGACATTTTACTTCATGTGCCAGGCGTATGTAATGATTTAAGTTCAAATTTGTTTTTTATTTATGTCATGTTATTTTGTCATTCACTTATGTCTAAATTGTTAAATTGTATTAATAACAATTATTTATTCCGCAAAGTTTAAATTAGCTATATCTATATCTTGTATCTTCAAATGTGATTTTTTTTACAACTATTCTAAATCACCCAGTATATTAGTTGGCAAGTTAAATAACTTTGTTTTTTTATGAAATACATTAAACTTATTTTAAAAACATGTTTTAAAGAGGTATCAAACATGTTTTAATCGCTGTTTAAATGATATTTTAATGTTTTAATCGCTGTTTAAATGAATTTTATAAAATATACATATTTTTTTAATTAAAATAAAAAAAAAACGTGTTTCTCTGCAGCCATTCTAAAAATAAAACTTTTGGTACGGTTTATTGAATCGATAGTGCAACTTTACACAAACTTATCCAACGAAACGATTTTTTTCACTTCCGGACCGATTTCTTTACCTTCGGGACGATTTTTCTATCTATGTAGGCGGCCTTGATAATAACATCAACTTTGTATTTAATTATGACAGCGCTTGTCATCTAACATTCGTGTGTGTCTTCGCTTTTCCATTTAAAAGAATTAAAATTAGTTGTGAATGTGAAGCTGCAGAAAAAATATTGTACGTAACACGATCCAAAAGTGATTTTACGGGGCTCGCAGGATTCCAGGACTCGCCTATCCTTTCTATTCTGGAAACTTCCTACTCATCCCGTAAATTATCACTTTCGGAACTTGTTACGTAAATTATTATTTAAACATCTCTGGTTTTTATTATAAAAATAGAACATTTTTAATTGATATCTTTAATTAATTTCTCACGTAACCCTTGGTGAAACATTTTTAAATATAATTTTGGATATTTAATTAAAACACTTGGTTTGTTTCACTGAATCAGTAAAACATACCAAGTGTTTTAATTAAATATCTAGAATTAGATTTTTAATTGATATCAAATTAATAAAAAAACTGTTTTGGTGATATCTATCTGTACTAAACATTAAACTAATTATTTACTTTATTTAATTTTGATGTTAAGCTAAGAATATGTTTGGATTTTTGTAATGCATTTTCAAATGTTTATCTGCCTGGTTGTTTGTTATGTATATTGTATGTATATTTATTTTGTATCTTATTGGAATCGGCGTTTGGCCGTTTGGCCGGTTGGTTATTTACCTGTCAGTGTGCAAGAAGTCCACTTGACAGGCAAATTAGGGCTTTCCCTATAATTTGACTCTCTCGCTTTGCAGCAGACACAAAAGCCCGATCGGATAGATACACCGTCGGATACCCCGCTTTTTTTCTTTCACTTTTTATTCCTATTTATCCCGAAATTACCCTAACAGCGATTATCCTATATTATTTTGGCTGGCTTGTAATTTTGTAATTTACCAAAACCTTAGAAAGAAGGAATTAAGAAGAACAGGGAAAAAACATATGAATAAAAGCAAAAACAAAAATCACCGACAGCGCTGTTTTTATCTGGTATTAGGTTCGATAATCAAATAATTACATCAATTATTTTGCCCTTTTTGGTAAAGGAAGCATTTCTATATTAATTTCTTAATTTTATTTTTCGAGAATTTGTATGGGGGTTTTGCTTTCTTTAACATTTTCCATAAGACAACAATGCCGCTAACTCAAACTACATGGTCACAAATTATACATTTTTGTAGTTAAATCTTATTTTTAATACCAAAGTTAAACTAACTGATTTCGCAAAATTAAATTTGTTTTATTTTCCTTCCTTTTATTTTGTTTTATTCCCAATTTACAGAATTCTATTCTAAGGCAAAATACATTTATCAGATATTATATAAACTATATTATTTAAGTGAAATTATGAGCACTGTGAGTATCAGAACGCTTATAAACAATCCAAACTTAAAAAACAACACACATTTTTAAATATACCGTGTGTCCCCAGATTACTACCCGGATAGAAAAAAACTTTTTAATTAACCATTTTTCGATGAAAAGTAATTACCAATAGGAAAAAAAATATTTATACAACAAAAAATGGCTAAACAGTCTTACAATAAATAACGTACCGTGTGATTACTGGCCGGACAGGAAAAACTTTTTTATTAACTATTAATAAAGTAATTCGTTAGAAAAAGTTTTGGATGACTTAAAAACAACATTTTCGTTATCAAATCCTAATTTGACCACATAGGGCGCTCAAAAATGGAGAAAAACAAAAGGTTTGATAAGGGTACCTCTAATTATATTTTTAGGGGAAAGTCCTATTGGAAAAAGTAATTTTTAATCGAGATTTAAGTCTAAATATAAAATTTTAACCTAATACCCTAGAATTAGGTCAATAGATAATCAACATTTTAAAACAATCAGCTACTATGGTACAATAAGTTGTAAAATTAAGAACATCCTTAAAAAATGTAACATTAATGTAATATTAAAAACGCTCCATAAACTTAATAATATAATTTTCAACCCAAAAACAAAACTTAATCCCCTAGTTAGATCAGGCATTTATAAATTGAACTGCGAAAATTGTAAAGGTGTGTACATTGGACAATCTGGTCTTAGAATCGAAATAAAGTTGAAAGAACACGAGCGAGCCTTTAGATTAAAACATAATAGTTCTACCTATGCTAACCATCTTTTAGAAGAGAATCACACTTTTGGCGAGGATGTACTTTCAGTAATCCATTTTGCCGAAAAAGGTCGTAAAATGGATTTACTGGAAGCACTAGAAATACACAAGGCCCGAATTAATCCCGGAATTTCCCTTCTTAATGACCAGGTTGACCTAATGTACACCCCTCTCTTCGAAGCCGTATAAATAGTTTTTAACGTGTAATTTGTATTTACTTTAGTTTGAGAATGACTACTAGATAGTCGAAACTAGTCACACAATTAAATGTAACATCCAGTGGTTAAACAAAGTAAAAAGTGTTTTATTTACAAGTGTGTTTAAGATGTACCACAAAGTGAACGCCTACAACACCAAACAATTAATAGAAATAATTTTAATTTTTAGAAATTATTTAATTGTAAGTATTTTTATTTTAACATTTATTTATTGAAAATATTTGAATTTCAATTTAATGACCTCTTTTTAATCAAGTTATAGTATATACCATGTGTCCTCAGATAACTGTTCAGTTATGAGTAGGTATAAGTTTTTTATTATCAATTTTTCAACAAAAAGACATTACAAATTTGATATAAGGGTCTTTACAATGGATAAAGAATAAAATTAGCTTATTAGGAAGTGGCTCAAATTTTGGCTTTAAAGAAAAATGTTAGCAAGACAAAAATGTAATTAATGACGTAATTAATTCAAATATACAGGAACTTTTTCGTACTTTCTAAAAAACTGTAAATACTCACTTGCAAAGCCTATCTATGATGTTTTCAATTTATCCCTTTAATCTGGTGCATTTCCTAAATGTTGGAAACGAAGCTTTCTAAAGCCAATACATAAGAGTGGTGCGAAAGATGGTATACAAAACTACAGGGGAGTGTGCCTACAGTATACACTACCAAAAATATTAGACCAATTAGTATCAGATAAATTAATGTGGATTAGTAGACACACTATAATAGACGAACAGCATGGATTTTTTAATAGTAGATCCACCAGTACTAATCTCATTTCGTACCACTCTTACATTTCGAATAAATTGGAAACAGGTATCAAATCGACGCCATCTACACGGATTTTGCTAAAGCTTTTGACCGTGTAGACCACGGTGTATTATTATCCAAATTAGAAACACTAGGATTTGGGGGTAACATACTGCATTGGTTGCACAGTTATTTGACATAAAGAACCCAACAAGTTAAAATAGGCGATGTTACTTCATCAGAGATTAATGTGACGTCTGAGGTTCCTCAGGGTTCACATTGAGGGCGAATATTGTTTTTATTGTTTATTAATGATATCGGACAAAATATTACAACTAGTAGGTGTCTCTTGTTTGCCTAAGATCTTAAGATGTTTAATTGCATAAATACATCTGAAGATCAGAAACGATTGCAACATGATCTGAATAGTATCAATCCGTGGTGACAAAAAAATAAATTATATTTTAATACCAAAAATGCAGCTCTATCTCGTTCTACCGTCGCAACAAATTAATATTTGAGTACAATTTATCTGGTGAAATGTTGGTTTATGTTCAAGACATAAACGATTTGGGAGTTATTTTTAATTATAAACTTAACTTTTCGAACCACATAAAATATATTACAAACAAGGCAATGCGTTGTCTCGGCTTTGTGTGGCGGTATTCCAAAAATTTTAGTGTGGACATTTTGCGAAAACTCTATACGTGCCTGGTTAGGCCTCACCTAGAGTATGCGTCTTATGTTTGGTCACCATACACACGCTCCTTGTGCTACGAATTAGAAAAAGTCCAAGCCAAAATGTTTAATGCTCGCATCCGCTAGGCTTGGTAATAGTCGAAACCATTTGAGTCATAGTGGCATGCTGAAGTTATGGATTCTACGCTCGTTGGAGGACAGGAGAATTATTAATGATTTAATTTTTTTATTTAAATTAATGATTGTCCATATCTTATCGGCAAGTTAGATTTCTACGTTCCTCACAAAGGTACTTACAGAGTAAAACCACTATTCTACAATCGGGTACACACTACCAACTTTGGTAAGTTTGGGCCTATTTGTAGAATGATGCGAATCTGTAATTTTTTGAACAGCAAATACAACTTCTTATTGTTCCAGCCCTCTCTTTCTAGATTTAAAATACACTTAACTAGAATTGATTTGTCTGATATCATTAATAAATTGTATGAAGAACGTGTTCTGTGTCACTTGCAGGCTGTAAATAATTTCAATCTGTTATTTATTCGGCTTGTCTAGCAGTTACAGTCTTATGTCATTTACACTATTTCTATAAACTTTAATCTGTGATATGTTCTGCAAATTGTCGGTGTTATTTACCAGTCATATTGGTTTTAAGACTATTGTAATATGTTATGTTTTGCAGCTGTCTATTAGTTTACAGTCTTATATCTGTTGCATCATTTTAATGCAATGTCCAATATAGAATAGTTTCTTCTAATTGTTAGTGATATTTGCCTGTGATATTTACTTGAGATCTTGTGATTTATATTTGTTCTCTACCACGTGTTTCATCTTGTTTATTTGTGATAGCATACTTACATTTTTAGTCTCTAATACGATGTGTAACTAGGCATTTCTTTATTTATGTATGCGAATCGTTCGCTCCTTTATCTGCAGTTATGGGGTAGCGTAAGACTAACATTCACCAATCTACGAAAGACACATAGAACGCTCTGCTTTGTTTGATTAATATGTTGCCACGCCAATTATTATTATTATTATTTTGTCTCTCTCTTTATGGTTATTTCTGTACGAATTTAATAAAATTCAATATTTCAATATAAATTGCGAACTTGTTAAACATTAATGCATAATTCTTTAATTGTATAATTATTTGTAAAATATTTATAAAACGGTTAATCCGTCAAATAAATAAGTATTTCAAAAAATACATTAATAAACATAGAACGACGTTTTTTGTCGTAGGCCGCATAAAAGCGTTCCAAGCGCCGCACAGTATACGATTTAACCAATCTAGCGGTACAAAATTCATGGACTGGTTTTTATGGTCCATTTTGGATCATAAATTAATTTTGGATTAATATAGAAATAGATAAATAATTTAAATAAGTCAATAATTAAATTCAGTAAGAGATTTGAGTGTAAACAAATATTTTTTCTTGTAGTTCATTTTGCATTCAATTGGCATTATGTTTGTCGCTCAATTCATGTTGTGCAGGTTTTCTTATTCATAATGTGTATCACTGTAAACGTATAGACTAATCACAAGCGAGTGACTTTTATAAAACATTTTTTGTACAGGGAATTTTTATTTTAAGTAATATCCTCGATATTTGTTGTCTTTTTGAAATAGTTGAACTTGAAGCCTTAAACGAGTGTTTGTACTCCCAGATTAAGTATGAAGTAATAGTATATGCTGTAAATCTTCAGATATTTGTTTTGAATAGTTCAATTTGAAGTTTTAAGCGAGTGTCGTTCACTTCCAGGCTAAGCATGAAGTAAAATTTCGAGTTCAGAAAAGCCTCGCGTAGAAAATGTTCACGGGGCTTTTCTAAACTTGAAATTTTACTCCATGCGCCACGAGTATAATAAATCACTGAAATATTGTGAAATTAAAAATACACTGTTAATCAGTACAAAATTCTGCTAAAGCAGGATTAAAAATTTACTGTCAAACAAGAATATTGTAAACTTCACTTCAAATCAGTGTTTTATACGCGTAGCGAATGAAGTAAAATTTCGAGTTTAGAAAAGCCCCGTGAAAATTTGTTTCCGGTCGCTGCGCGACCCGAAACAAATTTTCAATGATCACGGGTAAAGATTGGCTGATTTTATACAGGGTGTCTCATTTTTTTTAAGTACGAAAATAATATCATAGGGCATCTTAAAAAGTCATAAGCAAAATTATACCCAAGAGAGATACGTTTCGAAACGCATCTATTACAATAGTTTTAGTCTAAGTCACTTTTATTTTTATTTTCCTTGTAATTACTCCTTTTACTTACTTACTTTTACTTTTTATTTTTATTTGTTAGTTGGTTTGCGGAGGATTTTACCTAAATTAAATGTAACATCACATAGAGTTGTAAAAAATCAAATAAGATTTTAAATATTCCATTGTATAATAATTTAATATTTCTTAAATAGAGTCCGTTGACTAAATAAATAAATATTGTATATTTACAGAAGTAGTTGTTTCATTGGATGTTTATTGTCTTAGTAGTCTTATTTTTATCAGTTTATACGATATAGATTATATTTTAGTGTCATCAAAAGATAAATAATAACATTAATATTATAAGTGTGATTTATATGAAGTAAGAATTTTAAAAATAGGTATAATATTAAGTTCATTTAAACATAATATATAAAAATACGATACATTTTTATATATTATGTTTAAATTAACTAAATATTATACCTATTTTTAAAATTCTTACTTCATATAAAGCACACTTAAAATATTAACGTTATTATTTATCTTTTGATAACACTGAAATATAAACTACAACTGATCTACGTTTTAAATTGTAAATACAAGTTAAATTGTAAATACAGAATCTCACGATAAGCGATCTTTATTAGTTATTATTAAAATATTATAAACTACTGCAACATTATCACAAAGAGAAGTCATCTGTAATTACTAATAAAACATAGTCTAATTTCCTTTCTTTGCTAATTTATTTTTTACTGTTAACAATGAAAAATAAACTAGTGAAGAATGAAAATGAAACGGTGTTTTATTAGTAATCTATCACCCCACAATAGATAGTAAATAATCTATTATCATTTTAAAAAGCAAACTATAATAGAAACAAATGAAAAAATAAACGGTATATAGTCTAACGTAGCGTTAGGGCGGTATTTTATTAATAAAAGCGGTAGATCTACCGCTAAAACGGGAGGTCTGGCAGCACCAGAGTTGTTATGTTTAAAACACTTTGTTTTAAAACAGTGTTTTAAACATGTTTAAAAACAGCCGTCGTGTTTTAAACGGTTTTGTTTTAAACATGTTTTAACTTGTTACATGTTAAACTTGTTACATGTTAAACTTGTTTAAAACGTTTAAAACTTGTTTAAAACGTGTTTTAAACGTTAAATTTGTCTAGAACGTCTTTATTTTATTATCGTAAATTCGCTTGGCTATATTTTATACTAGGAAAGTTTGATATAAATCGATATCTTAGAATATCGATATTTTGGTGCAAAATAATCGATATTCAATTTTCCGATATATCGCTAGTATTGATACAATATGATCGGTATCATTACATACGATACTAGTATTAAACACCATCTATTGTATTAAGAGAGAAATAAAAAAATATTTAAGTTAAAACTTGCAGAAAAGTAAAAGTAAAAGTTATACAGGGATTTTTTCGTTTAAGTATACTTATACATAAAGCCAATTGATCGAATTTTGAAAAAAAAAAACGATAAGCAGTATATTTTAAACTTCACTTAAAATCAGTATTTAATACGTGTGGCGCATGAAGTAAAATTTCGAGTTTAGAAAAGAATGAACATTTTCTAAAGTCGAAATTTTACTTCATGCTTAGTCTAGAAGTGAAAAACACTCGTTAGAAGCTTGAAATTGGATGCGTTTTGTGACTTGATTCATGCGTGTTCTAGAGAAACAGAAAAAATAGAATTTTCGGAAATCACAAGCAATAATGATTAGTTTAGGCATCAACATTAATTTTGTGTATCTGCATTTGAATGCTTTCTCTTGAAAATTATGTATTTAATTTCCGTGCCAGATTTTTATATTATTAACAACTATTGTTAAGCTATACAGGGTGTCTCACCAAAACCACACAACGGAGTTATAATTAATGTATTATATTGAGATTTTCAGAATTTGCGTAATCGAGTGTGCCCTTTTCAATAAAAATATTTTCAAACGCAGTATTTTTTAACGCGGTATTTTTTATTGCGAATTTAGATTCTGCGTGAAATAGCGTAAAAAAAATCATTGACTAACATAACTTCCAAATTTAATTTGAATTTTTTTAAGGATGCTGCAGTGCGTTTTCGTGATTCGCTTAAAAAATTCGCATCTCCGAACAAAAGAAAATCTAAACGAAGCAATGTTGGCTGTAAAAAGCTGATACGCAAACTTATAAAATATGTATTATATTTAAAAGCATGAATTTTTGTTTAATAACTGCAAAGAAACATTTTTCTAATCAATGAAACGGCAGATTTTATTGATATTTACATCAAACCTACCAAATTCATTTTACTACAAAATTTACAAACAAAAATATTTAGAATTTATCAAACCAAGGACTGTATTTCTATAAAAAAAGAACCATCCACTCTATTTATTTTTACCTACAATTTTAAAATAAAGAAAACTATAAAATTAAGATTTCGATTATTGTCTAAAAACTACTTTCACTCCCAGACTAAGCATGAAGTAAAATTTCGAGTTTAGAGAAGCCTGAAAATTTGGATTTGCGTATGAAACATTGACTTGTTATAGCAGGTGTTCGATAAAAGACGCCCGACGCCATAACTCTTGTATTTATTGACCGATTTGATTGAACTAAAAACCCTAGTCAATGGCTGTTTAGTAACTAAAAAATGACATAAATATTGATTTTTTTCAATAATAACTTCATTCCCAAATAATAGGCAACTTAAGATTTTTTAAAAGCTGCCTATAATTTTTTTTAATTTTATTACATTAGACATTATATTTCTGATTCCAATATCGCCCAATATTTTTGTTTTTGTTCAATATTTTGGTCGAATTTTTGTTTTAAATCTTCTATTTAAAATTATATTGCCTTGTAGTGCCTTGTAGAAAAAGTGACACATGTCATTTATTTTGAGGTTATGCCATTAATAATAACGAAACAACAAATAAGTACCTACGTTATAACTTAATATAGAATAACAGTTAAGGAAAAATGTAAATATTTTGTTTATTTCAATATTTCCATTATAACACATTATTTATATAATAAATCTTTCATTGAAATCATAAAAAATTATGCAACATTTTACCTTAAAGAACTTTATAATTTGCTCGGCTCTTAATGGGTTAATATTCTATTCCTAAGAAAAACAGTATTTATTAAATATTAAAGTTGCATTTAATATAATAACAAACTGTGAATAAATCGACAAAAATCTAGAAATATAGAAAATCTCGACATGTTAAAAATCTTGAAGGTCCACTCCCAGACTAAGCATGAAGTAAAATTTCGAGTTTAGAAAAGCCCCGCGTAGAAAATTTGTCGAGGGTCGCGCAGCGACCCGAGACAAATTTTCACGGGGCTTTTCTAAACTCGAAATTTTACTTCATGCGCCACGCGTATAAAACACTGAAATAAGTTTAAAAATACTAGCCTTTACTTTGTTCGGTTGGTTGACAAACTGTGTTGAATCTTCTGAGCTGATTATACGTACCAATTCTATTTATAAATTTTGATCAGTATTAAAAGTCCAATTTTGTTGCCAAAAAATCATGTGAACAATATTTATTATAATTTTTTTCTAGCATAAATATTGGATTAGAATCAACATATCGAGCATAATTGGATTCAGAAAAACAATGTCCAATATAATAAAATAAGAAAAGTATATGCACCCATTTAAAAATTTAAACTTGACTATTATTTGACAATGAAGTTAATTTTGAAAAATATATAATTAGTGTCAATTTATGTTATTGAAACTGCGATTGACTTTGTTTTTTTAGTTCATTTAAATCGACCAATAAAAAACAGAGTTATGGCATTGGGCGTTTTTTTATCAAACACCCGGTATATATTTTTTTTTTTCTAAAAATTGATTTTTGATAATTTTGTAACCGTCATTAAACTATTTCTGGCAATATTATATATCTTTGGTAAAGGTCTTTTAAAAATTAATTTGCAGTATTAAATAATTATAAGTTTTAATTCAAAAATATCTGGTATCGAAAAGAATCAATATGTTAAATATCGATAATTTTTATTACGATATTTTATAGTATCGATATTCTGATGTATGAATTAATCGATACATAATATCGATACTTTTTTGGGATCGGAACATCCCTATTTTATACTACTTTATTGAGATTTTTTGTTTACGTTTTTAAATTTTAGGTAAGTTGTTACAAGATAATTCAAATTAGATTATTAAACACAAAATGTTATTACAATTAAATATCACAATTGTGTGTGCATAAATGTAATATAAAACGTGCTCTAAATATATTCTGTTTAAAATTCGTTTTAAACGTGTTTTAAACATGTTTTAAACACGTTTTTCGATGAAAAAAAACACGTTACATAAAAAAAAACTGTTTGTTTTAATTAAAATGAAAAAACGTTTTTTTAACAACCCTGGGCAGCACTGCCTGTACCAAACATATCTTTAAATTCGCAGTATTTCCTTAGAAATTATTATTATACTAATATAATGTGTTTATACAGGCCGATTTTGAAAGAAAAATGTTAAAGTGAATGCTATGTTTATTAAGAGTCTCGTTCTAAGTGGATTGAGGTACTTTTGAAAATTGGCCAAATAATACTTTTTCATTTTAATGTGTAAAATTTAACACAAAGTTATTACAAAATTTAGCAACGTACAACCAACGTTGCTAAATTTTGTAATAACTCGTTAGCAAAAAAACAACTTTAAAACACTGACATTTTATTTTCTTAATATTTGACAAAAACAATGTTTTCCGACGCGACGTTGATTTATGGTCTATAACGTGTGTTTGTTTTCTTCTTTAAATAAATAATTCAATTTTGTGTGAGGGGACTAATTTGGGGGGCTGGGTGTTACGGTGACGCCCAAGTCAATTCATAAGTTCTCTTTGCTCAGGTAGTCAGGACTTTGGTCCTTTGATTTATGGCGCCATAGATCAAAATGACGCCTCTAATAACAAGAGAAAAAAGGGAATAGGCAATTTCCGACGGACGGACGTCGGCAACTGAAACCCATAATTCATCCAATTTGAAGAAAAATGAAATTAGCCGGGGATGCAATTAAAGCGTGGATTAGTAATTTAAAAATTTTACGGAGGGTAAAACACAATTGGTGTATGTTTAATAATGATAGTGATTATTATTACTTGTCAATAATGTCAATTTTAGAAATGAGAAATTTACAGAGCGTTCCATAAGCAGCGACGGAATATGAAATAGTTTGTAAAATCACTTTTTTTAAGAATAATTTTAAGAATCCTTAATATGCCATTAAAAAATACTAGTCATAAGATTAGATAAATATTCAGCATCAAATATATTTGTTTTTTTTTTTACATAAACCTATATTTACTCATTAAAAGTGCGATTCTTTTCGCAATCTACAACAAGTTTATTTATTTATTTATTTATTGACGGATTCACCTTTTACAATGTATAACAATTATTATATAATAAATTCAAAAGAAAATACGGGAGAAAAATAAGTGTATATAGATATGAAAAAAATAAAAATTAATATTAACTGCGTTTCATGCAAGCTGAATAATCTATATATCTCATCATTCTACTTATTGGGCTATTAGTACTGTTGAGTTTTGGTTTGTTTTAACAAACTTCTACTTATGTACTGATGCGTGAGGTTTGTTATTAATTACTCAGGAAATTGTCAAAATAGAGATTATTTCTTTATTCTTATGCAAAGAATGTAAACTAACGTTTTACATGCAAAATTCTCTATATGTCTCAAATATTTATTTCTTGGTTGCCCTGGATTTTTCATCCGCCTCACTGATGCCTGGAGCTCCTTGTTTGCCACGCTCTCGCCTGTACATTCCTCGAGGGTACGCCACACTACCCCCCCTTTAGAAAAAGGAAGTAAAAGAGAAAACTAGGAAAGGAAAAAGAGAAGGAAACCCCTCTAGTAGGAGTAGTTTGTTTGGTTACAGATCCATGACGTTTAAGAATAGACCGAAGAGGTATAGTAGGGAACGGAGAAAAGTATAAAGAATTTGAAGATGAAGCAACAGATAATGTTGGTTGGAAGCTAGGCTTTAATCGGTCAACGGTAACATTTGTGATTTTTCCGTTAACAGAAATCGTAAAAAATTTTGATTGTCGCTTTAAAATTTGAAACGGTCCGTCATACGCGGGTTGAAGAGGGTGCTTAATACAATCCTTCCTAATGAAAACGTGTGTGCAATTACCTAAATCGGGGTGCACAAAACTTTTGCGAGAGGCTGGGCGGCTTAACGCAGGTCGTAGTATCTGCATGTTGACTCGTAAGTCATCAATAAATTTTGAGCCTGAAGGAAGGTAACCGGAAATTGAACTTGAAAACAAGAAATCGCCTGGTAAAGGTAATGTTTTAACATAAACGTATTCGGCTGTTGTGGCCGAAAGTGAAGTTTTAAAAATAGTGCATAAACCTAATAAAATTAAAGGTAGTTGTGACACCCAGTTCTTTGGATCGTTACTCATTCGGATCGAGTCTTTAATTTGTTTATTGAGCCGCTCTACCAAACCGTTACATTGCGGATGATAGGCGGTTGTGGATTTGTGTGTAATGCCGAAAATTTTGCAAAAATGTTTCCAAACGTGAGATTGAAATTGACGTCCTAGGTCAGTGAGAACCGTAGATGGTATACCGAAACGTGAGATCCAACAATTTAAAAAAGCTTGAGAAACAGAGTCTGCAGTAATTTCGACAAGTGGTTGGACTTCAGGCCAACGCGTGAATCGATCGATGGATGCAGACTAAAAGATATCTGTATGTGTGACAAACTGGCAAAGGGCCGATAATGTCGATGTGGATGTCAGTGAATCGGTCGTCCGGATCAGGAAACTTAGCAATCGGGGATACTGTGTGGCGGTGAATTTTGACTTTCTGGCACTGCAAACAGGATTTGACAAAATGTGTGATGTGGTGGTTCATCCGCGGCCATACATAGCGTGAATTTACTAGACGTTTCATTGCTCGAACGCCAGGATGAGTTAACCCGTGGAGTGACTGCAAAATGTTAAGTCGTAATTCTCTGGGAACATAAGGTCGTTTCGAAACAATGTCAACGTAAATGGGTGTGCTAGTGCCAAGCGGAGTGAACTGCTCCAGTTTCAGTGAAGTTGTGCCGTTTGTTAACAAAAATTTAAGCTCATCGTCTTCTGACTGAAATTTGGCTAGGTCCGGTAATTCTAAAATATTAATTTCGACACACGATAACGTATCCGCGACGTCGTTTTCTTTACCGGGAACAAACCTAACGTCAGTAGTGAATTGCGCGATAAAAGTTAAATGTCTGTGCTCACGTCCTGAATAACGATCTGAAGTTGAATTTATGGCAGCAATCAATGGTTTATGGTCTGTAAAAATGATAAAATTACGACCTTCGAGATAATATTTGAATGTTTTAATTGCCAAATAAACGGCCAGTAATTCACGACCGAATATACTGTATTAGCGTTCTGTTGTTGAAAATGATTTTGAAAAGAAAGTTAGCGGTCGAAGAACGCCAGATTTTCCCTTCTGCTGCAAGACCGCACCAGCAGCGGAATCAGATGCGTCTACCATAATGCTTAACTCCGCATTTGGGTCTGGTAGGCTAAGCACAGCACAGTCGGCTAGTGCAGCCTTGACTGCCGTAAATGCTTGTAGTGCAGGTTGTGACCATACCAGGGGTTTGTTGCGTGGAGTTTGAGATGCAAGTTGGTTGAGCGGTGCAAGTATTCTTGAGCATGATTTTATAAATCTGTGGTAGAAGTTCACCATGCCAAGGAAACGTTGAAGTGATTTCTGGTCAGATGGTTGTGGAAAAGACATGATTGCATCAACCTTAATCTGTAATGGTTTGATACCTGAATTCACAATTCTATGACCTAAGAAATCTAATTTTGTTTCGCCGAAAATACATTTGTCGTTATTAATTTTGTTTCCAAAAGTTGTTAATCGTTGAAAAATTTGTCGGAGGTGTTGTACGTGCTAATGTTCGTCTTTACTGAAGACTAAAATGTCATCCAAATATACGAAACAAAATGGTAGCTCGCGAAGAACCGAGTCCATAAACCGTTGAAAGGTTTGTGCGGCGTTTCTCAAACCAAAACTCATCCGCGTATACTCAAACAAGCCAAATGGTGTTGTGATTGCAGTCTTCGGTATATCATTAGGGTGAGTTGGAATTTGATGATAAGCTTTAATCAAATCGACTTTAGAAAAGACTTTGCAACCAAAACAGCTATACGTAAAATCATGCAATATGGGCAGAGGGTATCGGTCAGGAATTGTAACCTTGTTAAGTGCTCCGCACGGTCGCCAAGAACCATCGGATTTCGATACCAAGTGCAGCGGTGATGCCCATGGGCTTGATGAGGGTCGAACAAAACCAAGTTTTAGTAAGTTATCGAATTCTTGTTTGGCAATTTTGAATTTGTGTGGCGGTAAACGCCTTGGTTTGCTGAAAACAGGTGGGCCAGAAGTTTCGATGCTATGTTGCACTTGATGTTTAACTGGGTTAGTGAGGTCAAAAGGAGTGGTGAGATCGGGAAATTGATTGAGTAATTTGAAATATGTTGTATGATGCTTGGATAATAAATTTATGATCGGCTGTTGCATCAGACTGGGCGGTGTCCTCATTAATCGATTATTGGCAATATCAACAATTATGTTGAAATGCCAAAGAAAATCTGCGCCAAGAATCGAGTGGTTTACGCGTGCAAGTATGAAATGCCACTGAAATGTTACATCTAAGCCGATGTTAACTGTTAGTTTAGATAATCCGAAAGTTGAAGTTAAATTTCCACTTACGGTTTGCAATGTAAATTTTGTAGGGGGGTAAGTATTGGCATAGAGTTGATTCACCGCCAAAATGCTGACCTGGGCGCCAGTGTCGATAAGAAATTTAGTGCCAGAATTTGTATCGCGGATAAAAAATAGTCGACCTGATGGATAACCGGCATCGTAGGTCGACATCAAACCCGTTCTGAGCCGTTTCCCCAATCGCAAAATTTGGTGCGTTTTCGTGCATCGTCTTTAAAATTATAGTGATACCAGCACAATTTGTGGTTTAGGTCATCACGCTGTACAGAACGAGACCTGGAAGAAGAACGGTTTCGACATGGATATTTGTTTTTAGATTGTTGCAAAATAGAGGCAGTTAACTTGGTTAAATTTTGAGTTAATTCCGAAATTTGATTCTGTAAACTTTGCACCGTTGCTTCGAAATTGCTAAATTTCGTGTCTAATTTGGTGTTTTTCGAAACTTGTTTGGAAATGCCAGTAGCACTGATGGACATAGGTGCTGAGATTTCCATCACGTGATCTGCCATTTCTGCAAGATCTGCTAATGACGTACCACGTGATGCAACTAGGATCTTTTGCACATCAGCGGGAAGACGTTGCAAGAAAATTTCGCGTAGTAAGTTCTCATCGATTGAGGTATTCCCCAAAAGTTGCTGTAATTTACGTAGGAGTTGGGAAGGAATTTGATCTCCGAGTACCTCGTTCGATAAGAGTTTTTGTAAACGTTTCTTTTCAGAAATCATTGTCCGTTTAATAATCTCATTTTTTAGTATTTCATAAGGATCGATGGCGGGTGGTTCCATTAACAAATCCCTTACGTCCATTGCGATATCTGGAGGTAAGGAAGCGACAACTTTATTAAATTTCCGGACAGAACTGGTTACGCGTGAATTTAAAAATTCCGCCTCTATTTGGATAAACCAAATAAAGGGGTCAACACGCCAAAATGGTGAAAGCATACATTTAATATTACCGATCGTTTCCTCAGAGGAACTTTGATCTTCCATACCGTTTGAAATTAGGAAAATAAATTAGAAGAAAGAAAATCAAGAAGGAAGAAAATGTAAGGAGAAGGTGAGGATTTTCTAATGTGAAGAAAGGTTAATGTAGCATCACCTTCGAGGAATGTTTCGTGGTTTTCGTGCTTCCGTGTGGCTTTCGTGTTGTCTGGACGAGTACAGGAATGAAGGATTGTTTGTTTTAACAAACTTCTACTCATGTAATGATGCGTGAGGTTTGTTATTAATTACTCAGGAAATTGTCAAAATAGAGATTATTTCTTTATTCTAATGCAAAGAATGTAAACTAACGTTTTACATGCAAAATTCTCTATATGTCTCAAATATTTATTTCTTGGTTGCCCTGGATTTTTCATCCGCCTCACTGATGCCTGGAGCTCCTTGTTTGCCACGCTCTCGCCTGTACATTCCTCGAGGGTACGCCACAGTACCATAGTTGAATCGATAAAAATGTTCACGAAATGTGACGTGATTTCGAGTATTAGTTGGTATATTAAAATTAATCATACTTAACAAATCGGAGCAATCAACTATAAAATTAACAATTTTAAATAAAAAACATGAATCAAAATAAATACGTCTATTTTCAAGAGGTTTTAGATTTAGCACGGTTAAAATTTGAGTACAACTATAGTTATATCGACTGATCCCTAATTTGTAACTTATATTTAGCAAAAATTTATTTTGGACTCTTTCTAGCCGTTCTATATTATTAGCATATTGTGGTAACCAGACAGTGGACGCATATTCCAATTGGGATCTTACCAATAATGAGGATAGAATTTTTTGAGTATTAATAGAAAATTGTTTACCAAACCGATTGATAAAGCCAAGAGTTTGCATACCTTTGCAGCAAATATTATCAAAATGTTTAGTAAAAGATTAAGAAAAATCAAATTTTACACCGAGATCTTTTATGTATTTGACTGGTGATAAACCATTATCGTTAATATAATACATATTTTCTGATACTCGACCTCTACCAAAACATATAGAATAACATTTGCCGATATTAAGAAAAAGAGAGTTTTCAGTACACCAACGATATATATTGTCAAGGTCAGTCTGCAGTAACATACGATCTAAGGGGTTACTGATAATTCGAAAAATCTTGAGGTCGTCGGCAAACAATAATAACCCAGAATGAGCAACATATGATTTAATGTCATTAATGAACAATAGAAACAATATAGGTCCACAGTGGGACCCTCGAGGAACACCAGATATGACTGTGATTGACTTAGAAATAAAATTATTTAATTTAACAAATTGCGTTCTATTGCTTAAAAAATCCTGTAACCATTTAACAACTGGTAACCCAAATCCAAAATTTTCAAGTTTTCTTATTAAAATTGAATGGGAAACACGGTCGAAAGCCTTCGAATAATCGGTATAGACCGCATCAACCTGTTTCCCATTCTCGAACGAATCTAATAAAAATGATTGATAGATCACCAAATTGGTCACAGTAGATTTACCTTCACAGAACCCATGCTGCTCATTGCAGATTACCTGCTTACTACCTCATATTAACTGGTCGGTAATAAGTTTATCAAACAATTTTGGTATAAGCGATGGAATAGCGATACCTCTGTAGATTGTAACATCCTCGCGATTTCCTTTTTTATGCAGAGGCCTAATATAACTTGTTTTCCAAACATTGGGAAATATACCTGATTTTAATGAGGTCTGAAATAATATATGTAATGCCGGGCACAGTGAGTAAATACAGCGTTTTATAAAGTAGGCAGGTGAGTGGTCAGGACCATATGAACATGAATCAGGTAACAAATTAATACAATCAAAAATATCCGCAAGATTAATGTTAAAAGAATTAAGATTAACACATTTTTTTTTTACCAAGGCGAGCACTAGATACTTGAGGGTCATTATACACTTCAGAAAAGTATTCAGCAAATAAATTCGCGCAACCTTGCCCCGAATCACTAGACTTATCGTTAAAATGCATCACTTTTGGGTAGCCATCAGTTTTTCTTGATTCATTGACGTGTGACCAGAAAGATCTTGAGCTTACATTAATCTTCTCTTCTACCTTTTTCAAATATTCTGCATGTAGTCTTTCGTTGAGTTGCTTACATTCAGCCCTTAACCATTGGAATTTTGCATAGTGATTGGGCGACGCACTTGATTTAAACTGTAAATGCTTTTGTTTCTTTAATTTAATTAAGTTAATTAAGTTAGTCTTAGAAAGACTATACGAAACACTAATTGAAACAACTACTTCCCGAGCTAATACCCCGACGGACATTGAAGTGTACAACAAGTGTTTGCTGTTACATACAGTTATCTACTGCAAATGTAACAATTTGGGTCAAATTATTCAGGCCATCTATAGACGCGTTTCGAGATTTATCTCTCATCAGTATAGCTTTGCCGTTCCCTCCAAACAATTTGACACCTTAACCTGGCAGCTACGTTACCTTGTTGTTTAAACATAAGTATAAATGAAATTGCCAATTCTTGGTTGCAAAATACTGCAAACATTAAAAGTGCGATTCTTTCCGCAATCTTCAACATCTATAGATGACCCAAATTGTTACATTTGCAGTAGGTTACTGTGTGTAACAGCAACCACTTGTTGTATAAATCAATATTCGTTGTGGTATTAGCTCGGGAAGTAGTTGTTTCAATTAGTGTTTGATATAGTCTTTGTAAGACTAACTTGTTGTAGATTGCGAGATTTTGTTTAAAACATTGTAAAAATATCAGTTTTGCCCTAAAGCTATTAAATCTTGGTAATCTATATAGAATTAATCAAAGTTTAAGATACAATCAACAGAATTTAAAACGTAACGTAGTCTGAAGCGAACAAATCAAATTTGTTTAAATTCGTGGCACCCCTTATTTTCGTGAAATGATAATTTTTAGTTCATTAATTTTCCGGGTTTTTATGAATGCAAAAAAAGGAATAATTGCATGAATGCGTGCAAAAATGTTTAGTCTACAAAACAAATAATTTACATGTCTACTTTAAAATAATATAGATAGAAGATAATATATCAATATAAAGAAAACTTCATAACTAAATTTAATAAATTTTAGCAATCTGTAAAATATAATAATGGATTATTATAATTTACTGTACGTTTATTTTTACATGTTTATCTGACGTTTTTGCGCTTCTAGTCGGATACCATATTGAAGGCCATGCCATTTTACTTTGGAAATAACACCTCCGCGGCTAGCGTGCCCTCCTGGACCGCCTGCAGTTTGTTTAGATTTTCACAATTCCGACAGCTTTCGTTAGATATCACGTCCACAGCCTATATGTTTTAATTGGCGCAGCCTGATTTACATAACAAATAATTGCTCTAGCTTTTAAACCATTCAAGCTTCAGAACAGTATAGTTTATGAATTGAAGGTATTTCCAAATACAACTTTTCATTTAAACATTTTTCGATATGATAAATATTCAAGAAAATATCAATATTCGCATTTTCACTAATAGCTTTTCAGATCCTCATTTTGTAATAAAAAGTTTAAGTTTAAAGTTTTATCTCAATATCTTTACCAGTTTTTGCTGTACAGCGTTCGCAAAGACAGATATTTTTCAGAAATCTTAATCGACTCAGGGGACCTCAACATGGATATTTACGCTAAACATTTTTTACAATACGATAACAATACTTTCCCTTTTTATTACTTACAGGGAAAGTAACAACTATTTTCACTAATGTGAATAATAAGTTTTTAACATATTATTTTACACTCTTATGTAAAATGGGTTAAAACTAAAGAGAGTTCATGTGTTACATTGGAATCACTCTGTATATGCATAAGTTACTTTATTGAACTCAAATTACATTAGAGCCACAATTAAAATTATAATACTTATTATTACTTTGTCTAAAAATTGTTGTGCAACACAGTTGTTAATTAATGCAATTTTGCCAGTGATTTCGTACGTATTATATTATACATACATATATCTATGTCGTAATTGCGCCTAATTAACGTTAATTGGACATTTGTCTTTTTTAAATAAGAATGAAAGAGAGAAAGAAACACGTATATTCACATAGTACATAAACGGAAACCGAAATGGAGACAAAGCCACATTCCCATTAATTTAATTTTGATTGTCAATTGTTGAGCCGATGGCAATCTGTTTGCTCAATCGTCATAAGAGCTAATTTGAAATTTTGACATTTCTTAATAATATTGTTAATTATTTATATTGAAATTTGATTCCCATGGAATTTATTGTCATTGTTTTATTTATACTTGACATAACATCCTATTTGCATGAAAATATGGGGAATCCTATGTTAGTTTGAATATTATCATTAGTTAAATAAAAGTTTAATCAAAATTCATTGATTAAGGATGTATAATAAAAATATTTTGTAATTTGTTTGTTTACTAATTCAGATTTTAATGTCAGAAAGACTAAAATGTTGTCATAGAAATTAAATCAGTTTATTATAGTTGTTGAGTGTTCATTATAGGTATTTATACCGTGTGTCCCCGGATTACAGCCTGGATAGGAAAAACTTTTTTATTGTCCATTTTTCGACAAAAAGTTATTCTTTACAAAAAGTTTTGGATGACTTGAAAACACTATTTTCATTGTCAAATATTAAATTTATTGTAGAGGGCCTTCAAAAATTAAAGAATAACAAACATGTTAGAAGAGAAAAGTATCTTTAGATATAATTTTAGAGAAAGTAATATTTGAAAAACTAATTTGCATTCGAGAAATATTTTAACATACAAAATATTTACTTAATAGAAACAATTTTATTTTTATTACATTTATTTATTTTTGCAATCATGTATCGTATATTTTTGACGAGTATTCATTCAAAATAATTGTATTTCTGATAAATTATTAATTTTTTATCAAATTTGGTGCCAAGAAAAATTACCATATCATAAAAATTGAATCTTTTTTAAATATCTTAGATAAACTTAAGTTACTTATATCAAACTGAAATTAACTTTTAAGTATAAATATCCCAATTACTCTGTAAATCTTCACATATTTGTTGTTTTTTTAAGAGTTCAATTTAAAGCTTTAAACGAGTGTTTTAAACTACTAAAAGCCCTAAAATTTAACTTCATGCGCCACGCGTATAAACCACTGAACTAGTGTAAGGTTCAAAATGTACCGTTAAAACAGTTTTCTAAAGCAGTATATTTTGAACTTCACGTTGAATCAGTGTTTTATACGCCTGGCGCATGAAGTAAAATTTCGAGTTTAGAAAAGCCTGAACATTTGGTTTGATCGCTCCGCTTCGCGGAAATATTTATAAAATGTCATTTTTATGAAGTTACTGTAACTCAGTTGTTTTAAAAGTTATAACCAAACTGTAAAAACTTTTTTATGGCAACTTTTTACTCCCATTAAAATGACGTACGTGCTTTAATTTCCAGGATGTTTCGTTTTTGTTTTCCTACACCAAATCCACTTTTTCTAATAGGAGCATATAGAGATATGCATATCACTGTACAGCATTTTTTATGCCGATGTGTACCTTTGTAAAAAAAAAATTGTTTGTTATATACGACAAACAAAGTAGCAGTTTATGTCAATTAAGGGTGCTTATTTATAAAACAAAATAAACCACATCAATAATAGTCATATTTTTAAAGAAATTGCAACCGTAACCAAGTGACGAAATTGTTTACCGGTTGTCATGTAAACTCTGTCAATGACTTTTTTTTGACGAAAGTAGGCATGTGGCACATCATTGACATCAGGATTAAAAATGCTGTTTAATTATATACATAATTCCATTTGGGCCTATAAGAAAAATGTGATTTTGACATAAGTAAACAAAAACGAAACGTCCGTGAAATAAAACAGGCACGTCATTTGAATGGGCGCAAAAAGTTACCACAAAAAAGTGTTTACAGTTTTAAAAACAACTGAGTTGCAGCAACTTCATAAAAACGACATTTTATGAACTTCCAGTTATAGAGCGGAAACGGTTAAAGATAGATCAATTTTCTTTTCACCATTAAGTAAAATACGAAAAAGTGACTCTGGCTCGCGAAAACGATATTTCAATATCTCCTCAAATAAAAAAGTTTTCCATATGTGGCACCTCCAAAATGCACCACACTGTAAAGGGTGGTCCAATATTTTTTTTTTAAAATCGCCGAGACACGTCGATTGATAATGGCAAGTTGAGTTGCCGAAACTGCAGTCACAAAAATAAAAAATATTGTGTTGTACAAACAAAGTTAAAGTGTTTTATTTTATTGAATTGACATGTATAACGGAGTAGAAGCCTCCACCGTTCATAATTCACCCTGTATGTGTATAAATATTAAATGCTAATTTTTGATCATCTACAACTTTTCTTATCAAGTTTTTTTTATTTGATCAGTATTAAAGAGAAATCCAAAAGAATGCTGAGAGTAAACTACAACTTCCGGTTTCCGCATTTTTACTAAAAGTTGATCGAATACTACTATTGTAATAAAAACCTTAATTTTAGAGTGTCATCTCCACAGCTCATTCGGTTTAGACTTTATCGTGGCGACAGAATTACAGAAGGACAGAACTATAGATACAGACAGAAATGTTTCAAAAATGGTCTTAATCAACTCGGAGGACTTCAAAATGGATATATCCACTAACATTTTTGATTTGAAAATGTTCCCGAAAACAATACATTCGCTTTGTTTTGCATATGTCACATTGTTATAAATTCCTTTGCGAAGATTTGTTTTTTTTTTCACTTGTTTCATCCTACAATAAATTCACTGAAATATCTCGGGATATTGAATTTTCTAAAAACTCGAAAAATTGTTTTACGCGCGATATCCGCGATATCACAAATCTTCGCAAAGACATCTTTGCAAAGGAACCTTTTACAGTGTGACTGAATTTGTTTTTTATTAAATGTTGTAGTAGTGTAGAAAAACATGTAATTTTAGACGTTACTATGCTAAGTTATCAATGTTGAATATTTTTTATTAAACAACCGGGACAGTAGCAAACATTTGAATGAGATTATTACAAAGTTTGTATTTTCCTTAAAATATATTAGTTTTCTTTTTAAATGTTTTATCCTTAAATAAGGCCGTAGTTATGACGATAATATGCGGAGTTTTATACGTTTAGATAGCGGTCGACTTTCTCTTAAGTATTTCCGTTAGTTTTGGCAAGGACTTTACTCTTTTATTCGAGTCATGAAGTAAGGACCAGATCAAAAGATCCTTACAGTTTTTTGCCACCCCGAGAGCGGAGTGGTAAAAAAACAAACAATGTATTCATTTAAATAGATTTATTGGTTTCCTGAATGATAGCAAAATAAAACTGGAAAAATATATTCATTAGTTTCTTAACTGGGGATTCGAATCCTTTTGTAAGTATTCGAATCCTAAGATACCTAAGAAAGAGAGGGGGGGGATGCGGTCCGCACCGGGCGGCATATATTTTGGGGCGGCATTTTTTATATTTAGGTTTAGTTGTAAAAAACAACTTGTTCACTTTATAAGTTTACTATTCGATTTCTACAAATTATGACTTAATTTGCCGCGCTTTCTAAGTCAATTAAATTGTGGTTTTTATAAATCAATAAACATAAATAAATAATTGTAACTGAGACAAACTATAGGTGGAGAACATTTTTACCATTGGACGCCATATTTGAATCAGGCGTAATAAAGGAGGCCGCATAAGTTGATATGCTTATAAATGCAACTTTTATAAAAAAAAGATACTTTTTTATAGGCCACAAGAAACTTACGGGGGTCGCAGTTTCCCCACCTATGTGACAAAACATAGGTATATGTTGCAAAATGAATACCATTAAATATGTTTACTTTCCCCCATATGTAAAACAAAGGGAATGTATTGTTTTCGCGAACATTTTCAAATCAAAAATTTTTGTGGATATATCCATTTTGAGACCCCCCGAGTTGATTAGGACCATATTTGAAAAATGTCTGTTCTTCTGTAATTCTGTCGCCACGATAAAATCTAAACCGGTGGGCTGTTGATATGACATTATAAATTTAAGGTTTTTATTACAATAGTAGTATTCGATCAACTTTTGGTGAAAATGCGAAAACCGGAAGTGGTATTATTTTGGATGTTTTGTTAATATTGATCATATAAAAAAATCTTGTTAAGAACAGTTGTAGATGATCAACAAATTAGCATTTAATGTTTATACACATATATCCGAAAACTCTAAAAATCGTGGAAAATTTCATCAAAATTTTATAAATTGACAAAAATCTTGAAATATTGAAAATCTCATAAAAATGTCATCAAAATTCGTCGACTAAAAATTTAAATATTAAATGAGCACTTCATTTTCAACTTTACACTAAATCAGTGTTTTATACGCGTGGCGCTTGAAGTAAAATTTCGAGTTGGGAAAAGCCTGAATTTGGATTTGGACGCTGCGCGTCCAAATCCAAATTCTTGGGGCTTTTATCAACTCGAAATTTTATTTCATGCTTAGTCTGGGAGTGGAAAACACTCGCTAGAGAATAATTAATAACTTTTTCAAAGATTTTCATTCATTTATAAAATCTTGACGGTTTTCAAGATTTTCGTCAATTTTTAAATTTTTCCAAGTTTCGTGAATTTTTATCACTATCATTAATTTATAAAAAAAATACTTTTTTTATGAATTTCCAAGGTTTTCGTTGCTAATCAAATTCTTGAATTTCTATGTTTTCATTACTTTCTTAAATCTTGGCGGTTTTTGTGAATTTCCAAAATATGATCTAATTTTCAAAAGTTCAGATGAATTTCAGAATTTCCTAGATTTTCAATAATTCGGAAATTTCTGATACTTTTCATGAACTTTCAATTCTTTTGGTGACTTTAACAATGATTAAGATTTTCGTAATTTTTAAATTCTTGGCAATATTCGTGAATTTTCTTAAAACTCGTTAAATTTAAAAATGTTGAAGTTCTTCGTGCAATTCCAAGATTTTCGTAGATTTTTTAAATTTTGATTAATTTTTATATTTCCAATAAATTTTTGTCAGGTTTTTAAATATTGGCAGTTTTCGTGAATTTTCTAAATTTTTGCTAAATTTTATAATGTGTTTTCTTAATTTTCAAAATTCGACACTTTATGTCGTTTTAATAACTTTTTTTTTCAAGAAAACAATAATGATTATAATAATATATTTAGTTAATTTTCAAAATCTAATTAAAATTTTTAAAAAATATGTGCTATTTATGAATTTTACAAAATGGACGATGATTGCAAAGTCAAAATCTTGAAAATTCCTGAAAGGCGTCAAAATGTTGAAATTTATCAACAATCATAAAAAGTGTCGACATTTTTATAATTAATGAGGATTTTGAAAAACTCGGGATTTTTGAAAATGAAAATCTTTCGGAAAATTCTGATACTTTTCATGAACTTTCAATTCTATTGGTGACTTTAACAATGATAACATTAAGATTTTCGTTAATTTTTAAATTCTTGGCAATATTCGTGAATTTTCTTAAAATTCGTTAAATTTAAAAATGTTGATGTTCTTCGTGCAATTCCAAGATTTTCGTTGATTTTTTAAATTTTGATTAATTTTTATATTCCCCATAAATGTTTGTCAGGTTTTCAAATCTTGGCAGTTTTCGTGAATTTTCTAAATTTTTGTTAAATTTTAAAATGTGTTTTCTTAATTTTCAAAATTCGACACTTTATCTAATTAAATCTAATTAAATCTAATTAAAATTTTAAAAAAATATATGCTATTTATGAATTTTACAAAATGGACGATGATTGCAAAGTCAAAATCTTGAAAATTCCTGAAAGGCGTCAAAATCTTGAAATTTACAACAATCATAAAAAGTGTCGACATTTTTATAATTAATGAGGATTTTTAAAAACTCGGGATTTTTGAAAACGAAAATCTTTGTAAATTACGAAAATAGTCAAGTTTTAACTTAAATTATTGGAGATCTTGGTAGTTCCCGAAAAGTATCATTTTTTTTAAATGTTATCCTAAATTTCTAACATTTATTTTGTTTGATCAATTGCAAAACATCAAAATTTAATGCAATCAACATGAAATTCATTAAATTTACTTAAAATCAATTGCACTTACATCTAATTGAAGGAAAATTAATAATCTCAACGCATTTTTTTAAAATATAAAGCCACCGTTGAATTTATGTAATAAAATCAACGATTTTAAAAAAATGTCTCCTTTGAAAAACTTGTAAAAACTCAACCGATTATCAAATCAACATAAAATTCATAGAATATTCACACAAATGAGTAAACTTTGATTGGCCATAATTGAAGTTTAAATATTTCCAATGGATATTCTAAAATAACAAATCAAAGTTTACTTTTTTTTTATGAAAAAAGGCGAATGATCGAGGGATTTCATTTATTTCAAAAGTTATTTAAAACAAAATCAAACGTTTGTACATATTCAATTGAATGAAATTTAGTCAATTCAACTGAATAAATAATACAATACTAAAAGGTACAGTTTCTCGTTTTCTGATGTTAGATTACGAAAGACATTTCGGATTTTGATACAATTACACAGGCCAACAAAAAATTTGTGATTTGGATTTGTTCGTTTTTCTAAAGTTTTGGTGGCTAATCTAATAAAGAATCAACATTTTTTTGTTTCCATCACGCACAATTTTTTAATAAATTTACTAGGTGTCATATTTATGGATTTTTAAATATTTGCCAATAAAAATTAAATGAAAAATTAAATTAAAGCTGTTCTCTTGCACGATGGGAATGTTTTTTCATCGGTACCGGTTGCCCATTCTGTGCAAATGGCGGAAAGCTCCGAAAATCTTAAAGTAATGCTTGAAAAAATCAAATATAATGATCATAGTTGGAAAATTTGTGGGGATTTAAAAATTATAGGACTTCTACTAGGACAGCAGTCAGAGTATACAAATTACTTATGTTTTTTGTGTGAGTGGGACAATCGAAGTAGACATCAACATTGGATAAAAAAGGACTGGATAAGAGAGGTAATTTTACTTTCGGATCATAAAATGTTCTGCACGAAAGTCTTGTTGATTCACAAAAAAGCTTGTTACCTCCACTACATATTACACTAGGATTAATGAAGCAATACGTTAAAGCTTTAAATAAAGATGGAGACTGTTTCAAATACCTTTGTAGAAAATTTTATATCTCAGATGCAAAATTAAATTAAGGAATTTTGGTAAGAATTTACTATACACCCCGTAGGTATTATAGATAAAAATGATATTATTCAAAAGTACTGGACGAGTACTATCTAGATATGTAATTAATTTCGACCGGAAATGTTAAATAAATAAAAAAATTTAGTTTGAAAATTTTGAAAATATTGAGTCCTAGCAGTATGTAAAATAATCATCGTGCGCAAAGAGATTTACGCAATTTATTCTATTGCAAACCTTTCTCCTAACCTAACCTAACCTAGAAGCAGAGCTGGGCAGGATTCGAATCATTCAGGATTCGAATCCTGGATTCGAATCCTTTTAGAGGATTCAAAAGAGGTATTCGAATGCTTTAGTTAAACTGAATTCGTGATCAGGATTCGTTACACTTTTTTAAAAGGATTCGTATTCAAATCCAAATGCTGGTGATTCGAATCCTCATAAAAGGATTCGAATCCGCATAAAAGGATTCGAATCCTCATAAAAGGATTCGAATATTTATAAAAGGATTCGAATAGTTACAAAAGGATTCGAATCGTCAAAAATAATACAAATTAATCGTAAGGATTAACATGAAAAATTTGTTTTGTATGTTTTTAAATTTCTCGTTAAATCACTGTTTTATACGCGTGGCGCATGAAGTAAAATTTCGAGTTTAGAAAAGCCCCGTGAAAATTTGTCTCGGGTCGCTGCGCGACCCTCGACAAATTTTCTACGCGGGGCTTTTCTAAACTCGAAATTTTACTTCATGCTTAGTCTGGGAGTGGGCGACATTCGTTTGTAAGTGATAAAATCAATTAAATTAATGATTTGTGTCAAATTTGACATTTTGATAAATTTTGATGGTTTTTGCCAGATTTGAGATTTTTAATTTTTCTTCGGTAATTTCGCCAAATATAACATTTTGATGAATATGAATTGACATTCCTAATGAAATTGTTACACTTAACATGTCGATTTATAAGATTTTCAACAAATCGATATTTTCATAAAATGATCATTTCGAGATTTTCGTCGATTAATCAAATTTTTATCAGATTTTACAATATTTCCTCAATTTTCCTTAATTTATCGAATGTTGATGAAATTTTCAATATTTCGAGATTTTTTATTAATTTATGAAAATGTTTATCAGATTTTCAACATATCTTGATTTTTTATATTTTGTTATATATATATATAAATATCTTTATTTACAGAAATATATACAAAAATACATTAACAAATATTATAATACCTCGTATATATTTTACACATTTCCGCAAATCGGCTATCGACCAGTGGTCTTTCGGCCTGTTATTATTTATTTAATGTATTTTATTTAGTCATAATATATATACACACATCTGAATTTATTATATATATATATATATATATATTTATTATATATATATATACAGGGTGTCCCATTAGTGCGGTGTCGGAAGATATCTCAGCTCTCGTTAAAGATAGAAAAAAAATGTTTTCATCAAATTTGCTTGATTTTAAGAGCTGCATAACCTAAAATTATTTTCAAATATACAGGGTGTCCCATTATTCCATACTTAATACCAACTTTGTTATTTTAAATAGAACACCCTATATATTATTTTTTTATTTGATCCGCCTTTAAATAACCTACACAAAGATATATCATTATTGGCACTTTAGGTTATTTGTTACTTCAGAAAAAAATATTTTTTGAAAATTTTGGCAGTTTTAGTACTTTACTTAAAAATTCACTGTGTCCTTATTTTTTAAGATATCAGTCTGTAATTTTACACACATATGCAGTAAAGAATGCTCTATCCATTGACTATAACACATTATAATATTACTTATAAAACCTACTAAAAAACTACCTTCTAATATTTAATATTTAAAATGTACATAACTTCATTTTCTTAAATGGGACACCCTATATTTCTTTACTTTATCAGATCCGCAATGAAAAATGCTTTATTTTTTGTATAACATACCCTATATCTATTTTTATTAGTTTTTGAGATATTAACATTTTCCTGTCATATATGGGAAATTAGGCCACAATCAGCATTTAATTAATCTCTAATGGACGTCTAACTTTAATGGTATTTAGATATTTCAGTTTTACTTCAAATAATTTATTTATGACATAATATAATTACATTTATAATATCAAAGTAAACAATATAACGACAATAATTTGATAATTATATTAAGTGTTCGATATGGCCTCCATTTTGGTTTTGGCACACTTGAAGCCTCCGTATGAAGCTTTGATTGACACTTACTAAGTTGTCTACAGTAATGGCACGCATAACATTACTAATTCTATTTTTCATATCCTCTTGTGTTGTTGCAGGTATTTTATAAACTTCTTCCTTCACAACACCCCATAAAAAAAGTCCAGTTTTATTAAATCGGGTGACCTCGCTGGTCATGGAATTGGTCCTCCTCTTCCAATCCATTTGTTATTAAAAGTTTGGTCTAAATATTCATTAACTTGTCGACTATAGTGTGGTGGTGCGCCATCTAATTGTAACCATGCATTTTGTAACGTTCTTAACGGCAATGCATCCAACCAGGTTTCGAACTGATTTTGAAGAAAATTTAAAAACGTATCACCAGTAACATTTCCATTAAAGAAATACGGACCAATAATCCTATTCCCAATAATTCCAGCCCAAACATTAAGAGACCATTTATGTTGATGGTCTATACAAACAATATGGTTCGGGTTATGGTCATCGTAATAATGATAATTATGTCTATTAACGAAACCATTTCTATGGAATATCGCTTCGTCGGTAAACAAAATATTGTTAAAAAAGTTCGGTTCAACTTGATGTTTTTGTAACGCCCAATTACAAAAATCCAATCTTTTTAAAAAATCATTCTCACCTAATTCCTGCACCAACTGAACGTGATAGGGATGAAATTTGAATCTCTTTGTTATTTTGTTTATTGTTGATTTGGGAATATCAAGTTGTTTTTCTAACTGGCGGGAAGAAATTTGAGGGTTCTCAACAATGGACTGAATTACCAAATGTTCATTCTCTTCTTTCGTTGTCCTTTTCTTTCTCTTTAATTTTAGAGGGTACATGATACTTCCTGTGCTTTCAAATCGGCTCTTCAATCTCACAAACGCTGCTGCATTAGGATGCCGTTCCGCATTTGGATACTTTTGTGCATATATTCGACTTGCAAGAAAACAATTTTCTTCACTTGCACCCAAAACGTATGTCATTTTTATTAATTCTTCTTTTGAAAAATTCATTATTGCGTTATCAAAAATTCAATAATATTAATAATAGTGTTAACAGCACTTTATTTATCTGTATGTCAAATAAATACGTTTGTTTACTTTATCAATTGTTTTTCATGGCCTCCTTTATTGCATTCATGATATATTAAAAAATGACAAAATTTGTTTATATTGTTTACTTTGATATTATAAATGTAATTATAATATGTCATAAATAAATAAAGTAAAGTAAAACTGAAATATCTAAATACCATTAAAGTTAGACAACCTTTAAAGACTAATTTAATGCTGATTGTGACCTAATTTCCCATATTTGACAGAAAAATGTTAATATCTCCAAAACTAATGAAAATAGATATAGGGTATGTTATACAAGAAATAAAGCATTTTTTATTGCGGATTTGATAAAATAAAAAAATATAGGATGTCCCATTTAAAAAAATGAAGTAATGTACATTTTAAATATTAAATATTCGAGGGTAGTTTTTTACTAGGTTTTATAAGTAATATTAAAATGTGTTATAGTCAATGGATAGAGCATTCTTTACTGCATATGTGTGTAAAATTTCAGACTGGTATCTTAAAAAATACGAACACAGTGAATTTTTAAGTAAAGCACTAAAACTGCCAAAATTTTCAAAAACTATTTTTTTTTTTAAGTAACGAATTACCTAAAGTGCCGATAATGATATATCTTTGTGTAGGTTATTTAAAGGCGGATCAAATAAAGAAATAATATATAGGGTGTTCCATTTAAAATAACAAAGTTGGTATTAAGTATGGAATAATGGGACACCCTGTATATTTGAAAATAATTTTAGGTTATGCAGCTCTTATAATCAAGCAAATTTTGTGAACACATTTTTTTCTATCTTTAACGAGAGCTGAGATATCTTCCGAGACCGCACTAATGGGACACCCTGTATATATATATATATACATACACATACACACATACACACATACACACTCTTTTCTTTTTTTTTATATGATATAAGAAAGTGAATGATACAGGTTTGTGTATGATATTGAATGATTAATCGTCATGGTCATTCGTCATTGTCGATGAAATGAATTGATGAATAGTGATTTCTGGATATCTACATTTAGGGGTTATGTTGGGGTTGCGTGGAATGTATAGGTTGTGGATGATATTCTGAATAAATGGTTTTAGAGCGAATTTATTTGCCAGGAGTTTCAGGCGGTTATCAATTGGGATAATGTTGCATTTTTCATAGAGGAGTTGGTTTGACGGGTTGTGAAGTGGGTTTTGGGGGTGTCTAATTTTGGTAAGCACTCTAAGAGCTGATCTTTCGGCAACTTGGAGGTTATTTAGGACAGCAGGACGGGGGTTAAAGAAAAGGATGGCGGAATAGTCGAGTAGAGGACGGCATATCATTTTATAGATATGCACTGCAGTTTTTGTTGTGATACCGTGATTGCGGTAGGTTAAGATTCTGAAGTGCCGAGCCCTCGACCTGACTTTTGCCTTGAGGTTCTGGGAGTGGGTTTTAAAGGTGAATTTTGGGTTATTATTTATTGTGACGTTGTGGGTGCAAGGATGGTGGTGATGGTGAGGGATGCATAATTGTGATTTATGTGGATTTATTGTGATTCTCCATTTAGCGAACCACAATTGTATTGTGTCGATCAAGCCCTGCAGAGTGCTTAGTGCTTTTAGGAGGGTTGGTGCATGGGAAATTAGGGCGGTGTCATCAGCATATAATAAGGGATAGGCAGATTTATTGAAGTAATTTGGGTTGGGATCATATAGGTCATAAACAAAGATATTGTATAGGAGTGGGGATAAAGGGGAACCTTGCGGCAGCCCTTGCTCTGGAGTGAAGGTATTAGAGAAGGAATTTTTGATTCTAACCTGAAGGGATGCTAATCTTCTCTGTATCGTTCCAATTTTAGTATATGTACCGCCGAAGCGAGTACATATTTTGTTATTTTTATCGATTTATAAAATGTTGATAAAATTTTCGATATTTCGAGATTTTCTCGTCAAATACATAAAATGATTATATGTAAGACAATATTTTTATTCAGATTTGTAACGATTTTCAAAAATTATTGAATCATTATTTGAACACACATATTTGAGATTCTTTTTTTCTACAAGACATATTTAATCAATTTTGACATTGAATGACATTTTTGATATATTTTACCTTCTGAGATGACATTTTTGACAATAGATTATATTCTTGATATTAGACTACGTTTTTTTGACATTAGATGACATGTTTCACATTAGATGTTACTTTTGATAAACAATGACATTTTGTACTTTTTTACTATTTCTGATGTTGACATTAAATGACGTATTTGACATTAGATGGCAGTTCTGACATTTTATATTTTTTTAGATTTTTGACATTAGACGACAATTTTGACATTTGATATTTTTGATATTACATATTTACTTGTTTTATATTAAATAACAATTTTTATATTATTAGATAACTTTTTTGACATTATTACTGATTTTAACAGCAATTTTCGTTTCTGTAAGAACGTTTTTGTCAAACTGTCACGTACTGACATAACATGATAATTGTGACGTAAATCGATTTTATCAACACGCCGAATTTTTGACGTTTTTGATATTTGTTATATTTACTAGATGACATTTTGTTCATTTTAATGTTTTTGGCAATTTTAAATAATTATTTTGTTAACTTTTAATACTGAAAACAGTTTCAATATGTTTTTATATTTTTAACTTTACTTGAAATCAGTGTTTAATACGCGTGGCGCATAAAGTAAAATTTCGAGTTTAGAAAAGCCCCGTGAAAATTTGTCTCGGGTCGCTGCGCGACCCTCGACAAATTTTCTACGCGGGGCTTTTCTAAACTCGAAATTTTACTTCATGCTTAGTCTGGGAGTGGAGACACTCGTTCGTAAATTTTCGAATTATCATAAAGTTGTGTATTTATTTTCAAAATAATCTTTCTCGGTTTATTGAACAAAAACAAAAGAGCTGAGGTGAAAAGTATTTAGGTAAAAGTGGTTTATTTTTTTCGTTGGCTACAACATTTGTTTGAAACATTTTTTGATTTAGACGTCGAAAGCCATAATCGGTGAGTTGTTGATGTCCACTAGATTTCTTAGTATCTAATTCAAAAACAAAAGAGCTGAGGTGAAAAGTGTTCAGGTAAAAGAGGTATATTTTTTCGTTGGCTACAACTTTGGTTTCAAACATTTTTTGACTTAGACGTCGAAAGCCATAGTGAAATTTGTTTAATAAAAAAACATCTAATGATTTCTGGTGATTTTTAACGCAAAACTTTTAGACATTTGATGGTATAATTAATATTGAATTACTGAAATAAGTATTTTTTTTTAATATATTCGTAAATATACGGTAAACAATGTAAAATATTTATTTAATTAAAATATTTAGAAAATAACAATACAATAAATTTTATATTATTATTATTATTATATTGGGTCTCCGTATTTCAACAGAATGTATGGGGATCTCGGTTAGTTAATGAGATAGAGAGTCGGTTAAATTGGGCCAAAGTTGCATAATTTAGGGCCCAATAAGAACCCAAAAACAAATTGAAATATCTTATTTCCTTAATGAGATATTGTTCGTTTTTATTTTTTTATTCAAAAACTATTGAATCCAGACATTTACAACTTTGACATTATAGTCACTTTTTAACGATAAATCTAGTAACATATTTTATTTTAAGATAACTATAACATTTACCTAGGGACCATAGCTAACTTTTGTTTTTCTTATGGGCGCCATTTTGGATTTTCATATTTTTTGGAAGAATATTTTTTACTGAATTCAATGATGTATCACACTTATAGTTTATTGTACATTATATATGTACAATTTTAATCTTTTGTTTTTTCAAAGAGTGCCTTGGAAACAGTTGAGTAACTCACTTATTTGGCAACTCATAGGACCCATAATTTGCTTACATATCACCCCTGAAGACGGGCATCCGACGATACATACTTTAATAGTTGTGACATATTTTAAAGTAACGAGTGTCTTCCACTCCTAGACTAAGCATGAAGTAAAATTTCGAGTTTAGAAAAGCCCCGCGTGGAAAATTTGTCGAGGGTCGCGCAGCGACCCGAGACAAATTTTCACGGGGCTTTTCTAAACTCGAAATTTTACTTCATGCGCCACGCGTATAAACCATTGATTTGAAGTGTAGTTCAAAAACACACAAATACATCTTTAATCGGAGTAACACAGAAATTTATTCTGTTATCAACGATGTTCAGTGTTTATAATAAATAATTAGGTTGTGAATATTTTTGTTAAAACAACTGATAACGATATATGGTTGTAAAAAAATAATAAAATCAAATTTATTCTTGAAGGATTTGTAATCGTGATTCGAAAAAACAGGAGTCGAATCTTTGATTCGAATCATATTTATCTCTTACGAATCCTTTATTCGAGTATTCCTGATTCGAATCATATTAGGTGATTCGGATTCGTGATTCGAATCCTTTTCACGAGGATTCGTCCCAGCTCTGCCTAGAAGTATGTGGAATATTCAACGTGAGCAAACATTTTTTTCGGCGAAATATAGCCGTTGACACAAACTAGAATTCAGCCCAAATGAATTTCCAAGAGTGTATTAATTTATGTTAGTTATTCAATAAATCCTTATAAGTCCAAGTGTAATGTGCTAATGTGTTATAATCGTCATCGGGTCAAATCTAACTTTAAGCTGACGTTAGATGACGATAGATTGAATGTTTTATAGAAGTTTCTAGTCAAAATTTCAAAGTTGAAAAAAGTGAACTTTTATCATTTCCGTAGATTCACCACGGAAATGATAAAAGTTCACTTTTTTCAACTTTGAAATTTTGACTAGAAACTTCTATAAAACATTACTGATTGCTGTTAACCATTGCAATATTTACTGGAGACATTGGGGAAGTCGAAAGAAATTTTTGTTGAAGACTTCAATCTAACGTCAGCTTAAAGTTAGATTTATTCATTTTCATTGGTGATATATGTCAAAACAGTGTGAATCTATATTATAATGCATGTTATTCCACCTGGTGTAAAGTAAAGTCGAGCCGGAATTTTTGTCGGTCCATAAATAAGATTAACGAATGATCAAGAATTTGTTAATACCATGACCGAAACTAAGAAAGATGCGTGGATTTCATTTGCTAATGTTATTGAAGGTTTTTTGGGAAACAGCAACGATCCTAACTACAGGGAAATTGTGAAAAACATGCTACAGAAATTTATAGAATTGGGATGTAATATGAGCATAAAAGTTCAATTTTTGCACTCTCATCTTGATTACTTCCCCGAAAATCTTGGTGATGTGAGTGAGGAGCAATGTGTCAAGGTCGGTGGAATGTTTCAATGATGGCTGATTACTGCTGGTCAATAAAAAGGGGCAATCCGGCCCTGGAATACAGAAGAAAATCCACTAAACGGAGTTTTTCGTCCAAGAGGGAAAGATCTTCTGGAAAGAAAAGAAATTAAAGATTGTTTAAGACTTTTTTCAATTTAGTTTACTATTTGTAATTTATTTTTGTCTCTGTATCAATAAAAGTAGCGTTTATTTTGACCAAACTTTTTATTGATTTATTTTCAACATTGATAAAAAACCTTACGAGATTGGGCAAAATGACACTCGGATTTGAATTCAGCAGATCAAAATTATACAAAACCAGATGACAGATCGAAATCAACTTTTCAAAAGTCAACATTTGTTGGCCTGTGTTATTAGCCATTGTCGATAAATGAACAAAACTAGTAAAGTCGAAAAAAAAATCGAACGATTTTTTTAGAACATTATAAATGCCTTAAGTTGAATAAAATGTCATCAATAAATAAATAAAAAAATAATCAAAAAGTCAGGTTTTTTGTTTTCTGATCTTAGATTACAAAAGACATTTGGGATTTTTATAAAACTATCAGTGAATGTCGTGGAATGGAAAAACTTTGAGGTCAAGTGGAAAAATACAAAATCGAGCTATTTTTGACGACCCTTAAGATTACATACAATTTTATCAATGAGTAAATATAAAAATATTAAAAGGGGCAGTTTTTTGTTTCCTGATCTTATATTACAAAAGATATTTCGGATTATCATAAAATTATCAGGCGTTTATTGACTAAGTTACATAACATAATTGTTTCTTTGTAATACGTTTAATTTAAACCTACTAGTGTTTCCACTCCCAGGTTAAGCATGAAGTAAAATTTCGAGTTTAGAAAAGTCCGAAAATTTGCCCCGGGCGCGTAGCGAAGCGGAGCGACCGAGGCAAATTCAGGCTTTTCTAAACTCGAAATTTTACTTCATGCGCCACGCGTATAAAACACTGATTTAGTGTGAAATGGTCTTTAACCAATTGACAAGTGAAATAAGTTTAGTATGTTAAATATGAATTCTTTATATGATGGGAAAAGTGTTATAATGGGCACATCACTATTGTTTATTTTATATTTATAAATTAATAATTTCATTTCTTTTGGATAAACAAACAAATTGTACACATATGTGTATGTAAACATATTTATATATTTACTCTAACTTTCATAGTAGAAATATCGTATATAATGCTCTTAAAATTTGTATTATTTGTAATTTCTTGTTCTATGGACCATATTGCAAGATTTTGTAGTCTTAAATCACTTCTACTCGACGTCGGCACCATTGATGTCTGTATCCGAGCAACATTTTTAGATAATATTTTGAACCCTACATTGACTTGACGATGAGGAATATTATTCGAAACCATATATTAATTTATAATTCGTAGAAACTGAATAGTAATCTTATGAAGTGAACAAGTTGTTTTTTTACAACTAAAACTAAATATAAAAAATGCCGCCCCAAAATATGTGCCGCCCGGTGCGCACCGCACGCCCCCCCCCCCCCCCCTCCTATCTACGCCACTGTCTTCTCCTCCCTCATCATTTGGTGTCATCTGTTTCCATTTTTTGACGATTTAGAGCCTGGGTCTCCAAACTATCTTCTTCGCGGGCCACAAATACAATTCTACATAATAAAGTCGGCCAAGATCCGATTAATTTTATAAAATTATGAAAAATTTAAGGAACAATTGTTACAATATTTCAAAATATGACATTTACAAAAAAATTACAAACAATCGCGGGCCGGATTCATGCAAGTCGCGGGCCGGAGTTTGGAGACCACTGATTTGAAGAATGAATAAATCTATTTTCCACTTTTTTACCATTTTGGAAACCTATAAATCTATTAATATGATGTGTAAAATATTTGTTTTGAAGTGAGTACACGCTATTGGGGTGGCAAAAACTGTGTAGATGTTTTCATTGGGTCTCTTCTAAACTCGAAATTTTACATCATGCTAAATCAAGGAGCGGAAACACTAGTAGGTTTAAATTAAACGTATTACAAAGAAACAATTATGTTATGTATGTTTATGATGCAGCCAAATTAATAGAAATTTTTACGAGCAGCCACTGATTTGAAGATACCTTGCAAAAAACGTTTCAATAATGTGGGAAGATCCAGTATTGTTTTATTGAGTTATTCCAAATCAAGAAATTGCTGCAATACTTTGTAGACTATACTTAGGTCATTTTAAGCAAAAAAAGGTTAGTAAATTATGGTTTGTTAAGGGGATTTTTGCAGTGTAACACGTCGATCGTGTTGGAAAGACCCACATAGTTTAGAGTAGCTCATCCGATGCCAAATTTACAGCACAAGTCGGGCGAATACAGTCAGAGAGAAAAGCGGCAGTTCGCTGTGCATTTGTGCATTGCTCCTTGGCATGAACGGATGGGGTCTCGCGTCGCGTGGAATAGACGAAAAAAAAAAGCGTATAAAAAAGACGGACCGAAAGAAAGTGTCGATTCGTATTATTTAAACACGCTGATAATACATACAAGCTATGTATTGTTTTCAATTCGTTAGAAACCGATCCTGTGTTATTTTTCGGTATTTACAAAACTGATGATTCTTATTCTTGTCATTATAACACATTATTTTTACTTTTAAGACTCCAGTTTCGACAGCCGAACAAACTATGTGTTTTATTTTATTAAATTATAGATTATTTCTTAAAAATATAATAAAAAAATAATTCATGTTCATAAGCTCATTGTGAATATTTATATGCCGGACATATATGAAAAAAACGGAACATAGGATTTTCAATGATATTTTTTAAATGGGAATATTATCTTCCCTAACTGCTATTGCCATGAAAATAATGTGTATTAATTTGGCCTCTGCCAAATTGGGTAAGTACCCCAAACTTTGGGGAGAATTTCAATATATATTCGGTCAAATATTCTAGTTTTTATGAATGCAACAAATAAATAATAGATTGAAAAAAATTAAACGGAGAGCTGCCCTATTTTTTGTATGTTTAGTACAGGGTTTACAAAATGATGGTGTGGATAAATAGGCTCAGTCAACTTAGCCCCCCGAAGTTCGACTTTTTTGAAAAAAGCGATTGCGCTAGACCGGCCTTAGCTAGCGCCACAAAAATTAGAGCTAGCGCTATTTAGACAAGAAAACTACGGGGATTTGAACTTTCGGGGGGCTAGGTTGATGCTAGCCCCCCGAGTTTGGATTTTTTAAGTTTTTTTACACTATTCGGATTCCTCAGAGCAAGCGCTACCAATTTAAAAGCCAACGCCACTCCCACAACCCAAAAAAATGATAACCCTGGCCCCCTAAAATGAGATGTTTTAAATCAAATTGGGTGGAAAATATAACTTAGAGCTAGCGCCAACAGAATATGACAAAAATATCAGATAAAAAAAGTTCACATCCAAATTTTGATGCGAGAGCTTTCAGATCCTATATGCGTATTACCATTTACTTCCTGAATTTTAATACAAAATGATGTTTGGCATATAATATACCGCTTCCAACAAATATTTCGGCGTTGTAATTACTTTATTTATGTTCATAGACACTGGCTATTAGAAACATGATGCCTAGAAGACAGTAGCGTAACTGACAATTGTGTTTTCACTCCTAGCTAATTTAAATCGTTATAACTCAAAAACTTACCGTACGATTTAAAAAACTCTTTTGGCATTGTAATTACTATACTAATGTATATAAACACTGGCAACGAGATAGCTTGCGCTAGTAAGACAGTGGCGTAACTGACGATTGTTTTTGATAATTGAAATCGTTATAACTCGGAAACTAACGGTACGATTTCAAAAATTTTTTTGGCATTGTAATTGCTATACTGAAGTCTATAAACACTAACAACGACATAGCTAGTAATATTAAAGGATAAATTAAAATCACTTGGTTTGTTTCACTATTTGTTTCTATTTACTCGACTAGTTTCGCTTTTTACGGCATTATCAAAGTTCACTCTTGATAATGCCGTAAAAAGCGAAACTAGTCAAGTAAATAGAAACAAATAGTGAAACAAACCAAGTGTTTTTAATTTATCCTTTATTATTATTTCAAAATGTTTCACCAAGTGATAAATGAGAAAGTTATTCAAGAGATAGCTAGTGCTAGCAAGACAGTGGCGTACCTCACGGTTGTTCTTTTTACTACGTGATAACTTAAATCGTTATTACTCGGTGGAAAACACTCGTTGGGAGTTTCAAACTGAACGCTTTTCAAAAACAATGAATGCCTGAAAATTTACCTAGTACACATCGGGTTATATATGTACCTAATCAAAACATGGATATCTTTTCGATGCTACAAAATTGTGATTAAGCTCCTTTTGTTGCTATTCAATTGACTTTATTTTCATTCTAACACAATCTATCTCAATATCCTAATTCTACAATATACAGGGAGTTTTTCTTTAAAGTATACGTATTCCAGATTCACTTTATTTTCTTTAAATCTTTAGATATATATTGATTTTACAGGAATTCAATTTGAAGCTTTAAGCGAGTGTTTTCCGCTCCCAGGCTAAGCAGGAAGTAAAATTTCGAGTTTAGAAAAGCCCCGTGGGCTTTTCTAAACTCGAAATTTTACATAATGCGCCACGCGTATAGAACACTAAAATTTTGTTAAATTTATGTATATTTGAACCTTACTTGAAATCAGCGTTTTATACGCGTGGCGCATGAAGTAAAATTTCGAGTTTAGAAAAGCCCAGAAAATTTGTCTCGGGTCGCGCAGCGACCCGAGACAAATTTTCACGGGGCTTTTCTAAACTCGAAATTTTACTTCATGCTTAGTCTGGGAGTGGAAAACACTCGTTTAAAGCCTTGAATTGAACTTTTTTTAAAAAAACAAGGAATATCTAAAGATTTAAAGAAAATAAGCTAAATTTGGAAAACGTATACTTTAAAGAAAAACTCCCTGTATGTTATTATGTTGTATTCAACTTAAATATTATAAGGTTATTACTCATATTAAGTTTAAGATTCATTTCTTGCCTGATGAAGGAGCAACTCTCTAAGCGAACCTAAATATCTAATCCATGTTACATATCAAATATTTAGCTTAAATGTTTTGATAGTTGTTGCTTACATTATACGGCTCAGTCAACTTAGCCCCCCGAAGTACGACTTTGTTGAAAAGAACTTGTCAGTTAGACTACTGGCTTCTAGGCTTCATCTTTGTAATAGCCAGTGTCTTTGAACATACATAAAGTAATTACAACGCCAACATATTTCTTGGAAGCGGTATTTTATATGCCAATCATGATTTTGTATTGAAATTCAGCAAGTAAATGGTAATACGCATACAGGAGCTGAAAGCTCTCACATTAAAGTTTGGATGTGAACTTTTTTTCACCTGATATTTTAGAGAGAATATTTTTTTCATATTCTGCTGGCGCTAGCTCTAAGCAATCTTTTGCACCCAATTTGATTAAAAAAATCTCATTCCGGGGGGCTAGGGTTTAAAATGTTTTATAATCTTTTGGGGTTGTGGGGGTGGCGCTAGCTTTTAAATTGGTAGCGCTAGCTGGCGCTAGCTCTGAGGAATCCGAATACTGTAAGAAAACTTGAAAAATCCAAACTCGGGGGGCTAGCATCAACCTAGCCCCCCGAAAGTTCAAACCCCCGTAACTTTCTTGTCTAAACGGCGCTAGCTCTAATTTTTGTGGCGCTAGCTAGCGCTAGCTAAGGCCCGTCTAGCGCAACAGTTATTTTTTAAAAAGTCGAACTCGGGGGGCTAAGTTGACTGAGCCGTATAAATAGAGGATTGCAATAACATTCAATTACAATTCATTTATTCCTTATTTACTTACTATCAAAATATGACTCATCATAAATCAGCCAAATTTGAAAAAAATATATTGGGCTCGGTGCAATGTTGAGCAAGAAGCTTGTTATTTGAAATGCATTATAATAACTACCTTATTATTATTATAGTTCTATTTTTTCTAAAATAATTAACGATGAATAAGCACGCAGTTAAACCCTACATTTTTTTAAACATTTGTCAAACAAATATTATCTGTGCTCAGTAAAGAATAGTTGATTTGTAACATTAATCTACGACAACGCCATATTGGTGTTATTCTTACTATTCTTATAGTTTTGATATCATTGATTCGCTGATGAAGTCGCAGTTGGTTCAAATAGGTCCGATTGCTAGAAACTTTACAATTTACTTTAATAGTTTTATTGCGAGAAGTTTAATGGCATTTAAGAACTGCTTTAACAACGAAAGATTTAAGACGTAATAATGATTTGAACAAGACTGATTGTTATTCGATTTCTTCTGGCTTATTAATCAGCTTAAAAAACTTAAAAAAAAAAATGGTGATGTGTCCATCATAGTACTTTCCCCCGTAAATTGCGTATTAAATCACTTTTTAAAGTTTGTAAAGAGGCTAATGAATCACCCTGTAGAAAATTGTGTTTGAAAGTTCCCGAAAAACGTTCTTCTTTTTATAACATATTACGAAGTGGTCCTCAATAACTAGATAAAACACACAACTTTTGAAATATCTCAAAAACTAAGAGTGCTTTGACAAAAAGTAAGTGAACAATACATCTTCATTTTGTTATTATCTACAACTTTTATTTGAAAGAATTTTTTGTTTGATGAACATTTATTGAAAAAATCTGAAAAAACTGAAAAACGCTAAGAGTAAAGTACCACTTCCGGTTTTCCGATTTTCACCAAAAGCTTTTCAGTTCTTCCGATTGTAACAAAAAGCTTAAGTTTCAAGTTTCATCTCAATATCTTTAGCGGTTTTTGCGGTACAGCGCACACAGACACACAGACAGACAGACATTTTTCAAAAATGGTCTTATTCGACTCAGGGGACCTCAAAACGGATATTTCCGCTAAAATTTTTGATTCGAAAATTTTCACGAAAACAATACTTTCCCTTTGTATTACATACGGGGGAAAGTAATAATTTAATAATACCGACACTGTCAAATAATAAGGAAAGACAATATTAAAGGAATATTACACATCTTTATTTAAATTAGTGAAACATTTCGTGTTTTCTATATTAGTGAACATGCAGTATAAAAAAATACTTATTCCATTAGCAGTCAGAAAGCATGAAAATAAAACACTAGTACAATAAAATATCGATTATAATTGCGAAATGTTAATTTTACGAGAATAAATGCTAACGACGCGAGCCGATTTTGTTAACTATGATTGAAAAAGAAAAGAAAAACAAACGCGAAGCCGCTCAGCGTTCACCGGCCCAGAGATAAACGCTGGCCGCATGCTGCTCGCCCCTCCAATAATTGTGCAGATGAGTGTACAACGCGTTCAACTAAGAGAAGATCCGCAAGGCGGCGGTATTTTACGGTCTTATTTTTCAAGATTTTTATTTTAACCTGACTCGGGCATGAGCTATCGCATTCTTATGAAATGTTCACATTATATTCCTTATAGTATAAACTAGTAAGATATGGGAATATTTTTTTTAATTTTGAAAAATTTAACATTATCTTTTTATACCTCTGAAAGCAAATTGTTTAAAAAAAAAGTACTTCGATATTTTACTAGATAATTGGGCTTAATATACGCTGTCAAAATTTCAACTTTCTAGGACCTTTAGTTTTTAAATAAACCTAACATTAAATTTCAGACCACTGTTATATTCCCCTTAAGGAAAACTGTTTAAAATTGTAAGGACCGGGCTTTAGAAAGTATTGCTTCACAATTATTTGTTTTGCTGTCAGTTGTAAGTTAACTTAACTGGTAAATGTGATTATTTTAAACATGCCCTTAACGTTTACCAATCAAGAATATCCAGATGTTTATTTTATTTTTTACATATTACGATGTGGAAAACGCCGATGATATTCCAGCACGACAGTTCTAGCCTTACTATTATAAAAGCCGTAAACAAAATTAATATCTGCATTTTCTTCGTTGGTAAACGTTAAGGGCATAATATATAAAATTACGAAAAACTATTCGTGAAAATGCAAACAATGTCTTAATTAATAAGACAACTTAAGACGATAAATATCCATTGAAACAACTACTTCCCGTGCAAATACACCTCCGGATATTGAATTATACAATGAAATATTTAAAATCTTATTTAATTTGATTTGTTACAACGCTCTATTAAAGTATATGTAACGTTTAGGTCAAATTCTCTTCAAACCAACTAACAATACAAATTTAAAATGAAAGGAGAGATAGCAACAAATTAGAAGTGAAAGGACTTGGATTAAAACTAATGTCTTAGGCCATCTATAGACGCGTTTCGAGATTTATCTCTCTTCAGTATAGCTTTGCTTATGACGTTTAAAAAAATTAGGAATAAAATTATTATTATTATTATTATAATTAATTATTATAATTAATTTTATTATTAATTTTTTTAAACGTCATAAGCAAAGCTATACTGAAGAGAGATAAATCTCGAAACGCGTCTATAGATGGCCTAAGACATTAGTTTTAATCCAAGTCCTTTCACTTCTAATTTGTTGCTATCTCTCCTTTCATTTTAAATTTGTATTGTTAGTTGGTTTGAAGAGAATTTGACCTAAACGTTACATATACTTTAATAGAGCGTTGTAACAAATCACATTAAATAAGATTTTAAATATTTCATTGTATAATTCAATATCCGGAGGTGTATTTGCACGGGAAGTAGTTGTTTCAATGGATATTTCTCGTCTTAAGTTGTCTTATTAATTAAGACATTGTTTGCATTTTCACGAATAGTTTTTCGTAATTTTATATATTATGTTTAAAGTGTGCAAACTATAAGAAGCGTAAGCTTATTTTCTCGAATTCAAATAGTTTTGAATTTGAATTTATCTTGTTAAGGGCATGTTTACAATAATCACATTTACCAGTTAGGTTAACTTACAAGTGACAGAAAAATAAATAATTGCAAAGCAATGCTTCCCAAAGCCTACTGCTAACAGTTTTAAACAGTTTTCTTCAACAAGCCATAATTCACTAACGTTTCCAAATCGGACCTATGTTGATATAGCTTGTTTCGCTTAAAATGACCTAACTAATACACCCATAAAGTTTGGCAGATTCCTCCCGGGACACCCTGTATTGTCTTTTGTATACATAAAATCAATTGTATTAAATATTTGGGGAGACCCTGTATTTTTTTGTTAATGTTATTTATAAAACAATCATAAAATTTGACTTTATGGACACCCTGTACAGTTTTCTGTGCTAATGCAATTAATATTGAAATAGCGAACAATTAAAAGAGCGTTATCTCTCCTTCACGCCATATCACATACCGGTGCACATAAATATTCGCTCGTATGTACATTTACATATATACCTGTGTGTGTGCATATGTGTGTTATGAGAGTGCATTCCTACTCGGTATATATGTAACGCGCACTTGATTATTCCCAAGCGGAGATTCATTAATTAATATTCATATTTGCCTGTGTTAATTGAGTGAATTGAGTAATTAGTCTCGGACTGTGCTGTATTATCTCTGTTAAACTGTTATTAATTAAATTAATTGTTCTTCATTTTTTTCATCTACATTTCTATTAAGTGTAATTGTTTATTTTTTAAAAGATGAATCCTAACTTTAGGAAAATACACATATACAGGATATAAATAGTCTTAATTTGATTTAATTAGCATTATACAGGTTTTCTTTTAAGTATACATATCCTGATTATGTGTTGTAAATCTACAGATATTCTTCATTTTTTTAAAAGAGTACAATTTGAAGCTTTAAACGAGTGTTTTCCACTCCCAGGTTAAGCATGAAGTAAAATTTCGAGTTTAGAAAAGGCTGAAAATTTGGTTTGGTCGTGTAGCGCGTAGCGCTACGCGACCAAACCAAATTTTCAGCCTTTTCCAAACTCGAAATGTTACTTCATGCTCCACTCGTACAAGCCACTGATTTCAGGTGAAGTTAACTTGTTTACAATATTTCACTGTTTTCAGTGTTTAATACTTCAAATTGAATTCTTTAAAAAAAAAGACGTGTGCATATGTATACCTAAAAGAAAAAATTCCTGTATACTGACCGCCATAAGTAAATGAACATCCAGTAATCGAGGGTGAATTTTGATAACATTTTTACGAAAGATTATTATTAGTAAGAATAATTGAAGAAAAATGAATTTTACTATTAATAATTAATAGAAATTTCAAAATGTTAACAATTAAAGTTAAAAAATTCCATGTTGGGGAGTCAGTAGTAAAGAAGAAATAGTACGATTTAAGGCCAATATTTCGAATTCTGCTATAGACACATTGTATGGAGGTTTGATGATTAATTAAACCTTTCCTCCACCAAAAGCTGTTCCTTGTTGATGACGAACTGTTCCGAAGAGTCACTAGCTTTATCTTTACGATCATTTGTGGTTTTAGGACATCCGGGTCGCAACCGTTGTCATTCTTCGTATGTTTCTGTTTCTGTGTTTCTGTCCATCTTCGACAACATAGAGAGATTCAAACGGCACTCTATACTATTACCAACATTACAAATATATAATTCTGCTTCTCGTAGACCAATTATAACAGGTGACATTTTTTTACAAACGACCAATACTAATTAAGTTTAAAAATTTGGTATAAAGCCGAATGAATAAATAATGTCAAAATAAAAATCCAAAGAATTTTTGATTAAAGAGAAGCAGAAGATCAAAATTTATTTTATTTTTTCATTATCCATAATACATACACCGATTAGAATTTTATTGGCCACAAATGCACTTTAAACCTTAGTAAATGTGATACTGCAAAAAAAGACCAATTGTTCAGCTGAATCATATTTTTTTTATTTAAATAAGTGTTCAATTTGCATTGCAACATCACTATAAAATAAATTATGAAAATTTACCCTTAGCACTACAATTTTATTGGCCACAAATGCATTTTAACTCTTCGCTGCAAGAAAACCTCCTGCAAATGTAGCCTATCACGTTTCTTTTATTACATCGTTGATTGTCGAGGCATTTAAGTGATGGAAATCCATATTACTTTACTTGTTTTAAAGGAAAAACTCACTGATTTTCAGAAATTGGAACGTTTATTCACTACAATTGTTTCGCAAATTTATTGCTTCTTCGGGTGAAAAGAGTTACAAAATGTACAGATTTCTTTTGACTATTTATCTATACACAAACTACTTTGGTGGGAGGAACATTTTCAGTAGTGGGGAGGTGGATAATTCTAATTGCTCGTTGAGGAGAAGTCCGGAATTTTGGTGTTTAAATATTTACAAATTTTCTAGTAGGTTTAATTTTCTGCCTTTTTTATGTTTGTAAGGTTTTTATTAGTTAACATTTTTGTACAGGGTGTTCCAAAAGTTCCGGTACGGTCAAATATCTCGAGGAATACACATCGAATGATAAAACAAAAACGCACATAATTAATATGTTTCATACATATCCACTTTTGGGGCTGAGGCGGGGGGCAACTTTGAAATCTTAAATGGGAACCTCCGTGTTTTATTGTAGATTCGGATAGTACGGCTAAAACTAAGTAGGTTTTGTATGAAACTTTTTTTTTCGATTCGCGATAGATGGCACTATAATCGGAAAAATAATGTTTGTCATGTTTTCGGAAGAAAAATATAAAAACGATCTTTCGAATAACAAACATGGATTGTTAAATTAAGTGTTCAAATTGTTGGCCATTATTCACTTGAAAATAAGCCACTTGATGATAAAACGCTGTGATAGGATTCTTGTCATATTGTGCAGGCAATAGTTCACATTCATCAATTATTCGACAACGCAATTCTTTTAAAGCAAGTGGTTTTGTTTTAAATATTCTACCTTTGAGATAACCAAACAAAAAAGTCTAGAGGAGTCAGATCTGGAAATCTGGGTGGTCACTTAATTAATCCTCTTCGACGAATCCATCTGTTAGGAAAAACTGTGTTTATATAATCACGAACGTTGCGACCATAATGAGGTGGAGCACCATCTTGTTGAAACGAAATAAAACATGGAATAATCATAGAGCGTAAAACCTTCTCAGTGTACACAAAAAGCGAACAAAAAATAGATAATGCGTGTTAACAGTGTTGAGCTCGCGTGCCGTATTTACATTCTTTCGGAAAAAAGATTCATACAAAACCTACTTAGTTTTAGCCGTACTATCCGTATGTACAATAAAACATGGGGGTTCCCATTTAAGATTTCAAAGTTGCCCGCCGCCCTTCCCCCAAGGGCTGGGGGTCGTGTTTGGTGTCATTGGATAGGATTTTTAAATATATTAAATATGTGCGTTTTTGTCTTGCGATTCGATGTGTATTTCTCGAGATATTTGACCGTCCCGAAGCTTTTTGAACACCCCGTAGAAACCTATTAAGAGCCATTGGTGCAACATTATTAATTTTATATTGATTGAATTACTAAATAAGTTAATTTAATACATTGTATTATTTAACCTGTAAAGAAAAATGTAAATATTTAGTTATTTAAGTATTTCGATTATTACTAATTTTAAAAAAATATGTTTTTAGTGTATTTCTAACTTTCCAATATTTTGGTGTTTTATACGCGTGGCGCATGAAGTAAAATTTCGAGTTTAGAAAAGCCTGAAAATTTGGTTAGGTCCAAATCAAATTTTAAGGCTTTTTTTAAACTCGAAATTTTACTTCATGCTTAATCTGGGAGTGGAAACACTCGTTAGAAACTTTAAATTAATTAAAAGCGACGTATGTCTGAAAATTTACAGCGTATGCATTATGTATATTTAAAAGAAACATTTCCAGTATGTAATACAATAAGTAATTCATAGAAATCATTAAAAGAAGAGCAAATTTTTACCTAAAATAAACTTTTAGAGTTAACTCTATAATTCACCCATTCTAAAATAAATTTTAAAAATGCACCAGTAAGAGAGCACCATTAGGGCTATGTATGTTCTAATATAAGCGCAAAAAATTAAAAAACTTTAAAAAATGTTGTTCTACAAATAAAATAAATATATATGCCAAAAGTAAAAAAATCTATTAAAATAGTGGTAAATGTTTTATATTTGTTAAAATTTAGGAAAACAGTTACATATTCTCAAAAAATTACAGATTTGTGGTTTTCTGAAAGAAAATATCAATTATAGAGAGAATAATAATTTGTTACTAGTTTCCCATAAAAATCGAAATTAATCATTTTTAGAGAATTTCGGGAAATTTAAATATAATAATATTTTACGGCACAGAGGGTGACTTTCTAGGCCCCCCCCCCGCCCTTGAAATTTCCGAACAATAAAATATCTGTACATATATAGCGCAAAAACACGTCCAATATGTTGAACTTAGTTTAAATGTTAAGACATGTCTTTTATTAGTGTTTAAAGTCCTGAAGATGGAGACGAAAGGGGAAAACAAGACAAAGTCGTTTGACGTTCTAAAAAGTCAACATAAATTTGTCCTTTTAAAATTCTTATTGAATTTAGTGGTTATTAAAATCACACATCGATCGTCAATTGATTCATTTTCTATTTGTAAAAATTGAATTTAACGATCTTATTTAAAATGTATGATATGTATTTTGTTAATTTAACACGTCGATCGCCGCGCCGCACACTGGTCGAAACGCTCATTCTAGCTGAGCATTTCGCTATAAAGCGTTTTAGTCTACTTTAAATTGTTCGGAGTCGAAGAAAATAATTTGATTAAAAATAAAAAAATAAACTTTGAAGATAATGTCATTATTCGAATTTTTGTTATACAATTTTTATCTAAAAATAGTAATTATATTACAACCCTTTTCCATGTTATATTTAATTATAAAATTATTCAAATAGACACAAAAATTCAAAATTGCACACATATCTATAAATAAGAATATACAATATACAGGGTGCCCGTATTTCGACAGTTATTTAAAGAGATAGAGAGTCGGTTAAATTGGGGCAAAGTTGCGTATTTTAGAAAATCGAAAATCAAATTTAAAATATCTTATTTTTGTTTTCGAGATATCAACAAAAAACTGATTTGTTGAAAAATCGTTTTTATTTTTTTATTTAAAAACTACTGAATCTGGACATTTAGAACTTTGACAATATACAGGCACTTTTTAATGAGGAATTTAGAAGATTTTTTTTTGATAACTATGGCATTTATCCTGGGACCATAGCCAACTTTTGTTTTTCTTATGGGCGCCATTTTGGATTTTCATATATTTTAAAAGAATATTTTTGTCTGAAGTCAGTGGTGTATCACACTCATAATTTATTTTATATTTGATGAAGCAAAAAAAATCTCAACAGCAGTTAATCATTGTTAGCACTCAAAATTAATTAATAACTGCCAATATTTTATAATAAAAATAAGTATCGATTATCACATAAAAGTTGTACAAACTAAATTTATTCTACTTTTATTATTATTTCAAAACTATTCACAAAACAAGTAATTCTTGCATTTTTTTCGCTACATCTCGCTAAATATTGATCACGATCACATCTAAACGTTATATATTTTTAACTTTACTTTATAACTTTACTATTTACGCGTGGCGCATGAGGTAAAATTTCGAGTTTAGAAAAGCCCCGTGAAAATTTTCTACGCGGGGCTTTTCTAAACTCGAAATTTTACTTCATGCTTAGTCTGGGAGTGGACAACACTCGTTTTTAGGAGTTTCAAATTGAAGGATCCCTCTAGATTACTAAGTTTTTTACCATTTTACAAAGGCTACAGCTCGAAGGACCCATCATGGTCTTCGGAGACCGAAGGACTACAGGGAATTGACGTTATTTTACAAGAAAACAACGAATATCAGAAGGTTTACAGCATGGATAGGAAAGAAAACATCCAATTTTGAAAAAATATCGAAGTTGTGTTAGTTTTCAGTGCATTTTTAACTTTACTTTAAATCAGTGTTTTATACGCATGGAGCATGAAATAAAATTTCGAGTTTAGAAAAGCCCCGTGAAAATTTGTCTCGGGTCGCTGCGCGACCCTCTACAAATTTTCTACGCGGAACTTTTCTAAACTCGAAATTTTACTTCATGCTTGGTCTGGGAGTGGAAGACACTTGTTACTTAAAAATACATCACAACCGTTAAAATATGTATCGTCGGATGCCCGTCTTCAGGGGTGATATGTAAGCAAATTATGGGTCCTAGTTGTCGAATGAATGAGTTACTCAACTGTTTCCAAGGTACTCTTTACAAAAAACAAAAGATTAAAATTTTACATATAAAATGTACAATAAACTGATACATCATTGAATGATTTGATTGGGTGTATCTGTTGACATTGAAGGCGCGTTTGACAAAACAACCTTACCAAAGATACGGATCGCCCTGGATAGGCGCGGAGTCCCTGTATCAATAGCTGACTGGATTAGCAATGCGTTTTCTAACAGGACAGTCAGCGCGGAGGCAGGGGGACAACGTATCTCCTGCAACATTATCCGTGGATGCCCGCAAGGAGGTGTATTATCCCCCCTGCTGTGGAACATGGTGCTTGATAGCCTACTGAAGGAACTGCGCACGCAAGGTTTTACGGTCACAGCCTATGCTGATGACCTAGCCATCCTAGTAAGTGGAAAATTTGAAGATGCCATATGCAGCAGGATGCAGACGGCACTTGACACGCTCACCAAATGGTGTCAAGATCACTCCCTCTCTGTTAACCCAGCAAAGACGGAGATGGTCATGTTCACCAGGAAAAGAAGGGTACCTCAAAGGGCACCCTCGCAAATGGATACGATATTGCAGTACAGCAAGGAAGTCAAATACCTGGGTATAACCATCGACAATAAACTGAGCTGGAAATCGCATATCGATATCAAAACAAACAAGGCCATAAGAGCATTCTGGCAGTGTAGACGTGTAGTGGGGAGGACATGGGGTCTGAAACCAAAAGCGACACTATGGGTCTACACAGCGATAATAAGGCCAATGCTTGCCTATGGCGCCTCTGTGTGGGGGTCAAGAACGAAACTACAGACCACAATGAGGCGCCTATCCCAGGTACAAAGAATAGCTTGTCTCGGCTCGACGGGTGCAATGCGCACTACCCCGACTCTGGCAATGGAAGTCATGCTATGTCTTCCACCGCTGGATCTGTATGTGGAGAAGGAGGCCATAAATATCATACTCCGTCTCCAAGCTGAAGGGTTATGGACACGTAACACATGTGGGATGGCTAGAGGCAGCCTCTGGAGGAATGTCTGCAAAAATATACCTCTGTTAGAGGCTAGAAACGACCTGTGCTCGCCCACAAATACCGTACCGGAAGGATACGATTTACGCGTCCATCCCTCGATGGACATGAGAGAATCGGCTAATCGCATTTACACCGACGCATCATGTAAAGAAGGACGCTCGGGACTGGGGATATACTCCAGGAATCTGGGCATCAACCTAAAGACTCCAATGGGAGAGAACACGACCATCGCACAACTAGAAGTGATGGGAATAGCACTTGCGGCTGAAACCATACAGAACCGCAACGTGAGGAACAAAAAGCTACTCATCCTAACAGATAGCAGGCAGGCTCTGATGGCTCTGAAAAACAGAGTAACGACATCGGAGACAGTTCTGGACTGCCACAGCAAACTCAGGCTTGCTGCTGCAGAAAACAGAATCGAGATATCATGGGTGAAGGCCCATGACATTAATGTAGGCAATCGAAAGGCTGATAAACTGGCTAGAGCAGCGGCTGGGAAAACTATTTCCTCGCCACAGCCGCTAGTAAAACCCACCATCTCGACCCTAAACGAATTGATCCACAACGAAATCCTGAAGAAATTCAGGGAACGCTGGGATGACATTAAGGACTATAGGATGTCTAGGGAAACCTTAGGGTATCCGAACAAAAAGACGGCACTACAATACCTGCAAATGAGCAGAAATAATCTGAGACGCATAACGGCCGTTCTCACGTGCCATTGTGGACTAAATGGGCATCTCTACAAAATGGGAGTCGTTGACTCGCCAGATTGTAGAGGCTGTCATGAGGAGGACGAGACTGCCGAGCACATCCTCTGTGATTGCCCAGCACTCGCCTCGCAAAGGGAGGAAATTCTGGGGTCCAGATGGCCGACATTAGGGAAGAGTCAACCGCTGCTCTGCTGGCCTTTCTCGACAGAGTGGCATGGCTGAGCTGAGGAGTGACACAACCCTAGGGGGGGGGGGGATGCAAAAAAGGCCCATTGGGGTCTAATTGCTGTGTCTGGGTACACACCCCCTTTATGATCCAGATCCAGATCCACATCATTGAATTCAGAAAAAAATATTCTTTCAAAAATATGAAAATCCAAAATGGCGCCCTTAAGAAAAACAAAAGTTAGCTATGATCCCTGGGTAAATGTTATAGTTATCTTAAAATGAAATATGTTACTAGATTAATCGTTAAAAAGTGCCTGTATAATTTCAAAGTTGTAAATGTCTGGATTCAATAGTTTGTGAATAAAAAAATTAAAACGAAATTTCAAATAATCCGTTTTTCGACAATATTCCAAAAACGAAAAAAGGTATTTTAAAATTGTTTTAAGATTATTATTGGGCCCTAAATTACACAACTTTGCCCCAATCTAACTGACTCTCTATCTCTTCAAATAACCGAAATTCCCATACATTCTGTTGAAATACTGACACCCTGTATACAGTATAAAGAATCTTGGTACTTCATATAAACAATTTACACCAAAGCCAAAAATTATTTGGAGTCAGAATCCTCTGGTAAAGATGCTTGTTCTGGTTCTACTAATAACTTTAACACCTCTGTGTTCAATTTTTGAATGATAAGCGGTCGAGAAACCTTTGGATTTAGTACTAGAACATCCAGGTTGGGGCCCATTTGGTAAACCTCCAGTGGAGAGCACATCCATTCCGTTTGGACACTTAGAATATTTATTTTCAAAATTTAAAATTGTTCTATGAGAGGTTCGCCATTTGATTGTCAATTGTAAAAATTACTAATTTTATGTATTAATAAACCTAAATTATCAGTGTGCGATACAAGTTCAATATTCATAATGTCAATCACAAAAAGATAGACTGCTTTATTTTTTTGTTCTAGCGTTTTCTGAACGCGCCAAACATCGAATAATGTTCTCGGAGAAATTGTTACGCTACCTAAAAAAAAAATCACTGCTTGTAAACGGGCAAAAACGGGCAGCTAAATATTATTTATATATTAAACTAATTAATTATTATGTATAAAAAACAAAGATTTATTATTAAGAACGGCTAAGAATGTATACTTTAACCTTTTTCAAGTTTAACTTTGTAAAAATTTACTATAGGATTCTTTACTTAATTTAAATTAGTATATCTATATGTTGACTAAAGTTATATGAAAAATATTTAAAACTATGTTGTATATATACCACTAAAATATATATTCAATTTTAAATTATATATATATATATATATATATATATATATATATATATATATATACATATCTTTATTAACAGATATCAACAGTAAATACAACAAACAAACGGTAAGTATATACAAATAACTATAACATTAAATAAAAAATCCATCTGTCAATTGGCTATCGACCAATGGTCTTTCCGCCTGAATTTATTCTTGGGTGTCACTCTCATATTTGGTGTAATAAAGGGTCATGTTTGTTAATGTCGTCAGTAGTGTCAAGGTGGAACTGTTCTTTAATCGTCATGATAGCTAATGTCATGAAATGTTGAAATGAAATCGAGTATGGTAAAAGAGGGATGTTTGCGTTTTGGGATTATATTTTTATTTCGGGGGATACAGAGGGGGTCAAGGAAATTATGGTAAATAGGATTTGAGGCAAATTTTTCTGCAAGTTGGGAGAGGCGAATTTTGATGGGAACAACATTGGTTAATTCATAGAGTAGTATGTTCAAGGGATTGTAGAGTGGGTTTTGGGGGTGACGGATTTTAGTTAGCACTCTAAGGGCCGATCGTTCCACTATTTGCAAATTTTTAATGGTGACTGGGTGGGGGTTATGGGAAAGGATGGCAGCATAATCAAGTAGGGGGCGGCATATCATTTTGTATATATGTACAGCTGTTTTGGTACTTATTCCTTGCTGTTTGAAGGTCAGACTTCTGAAATGTGCCGCCCGATTCTTGACTTTTGCTATTAGGATTACGGAGTGGTTCTTGAATGTGAATTTTGAATCAAAATGGATACCTAGGTATTTACACGTGGCTATGGGATGTATTATGTGATGATTTATGGAAATTGTAAAAGGGGAGTTGTTTGATCGGTGAAAAGGAATCAAGAGCTGGGATTTGTTGGGATTTATTGATATTCGCCATTTCGCGAACCACGTTTGTATCGAATCGATCAGGCCCTGTAAAGTGCAAAGGGCTTTAGGGAGTGTGGCGGCATGCGCGATTAGTGCAGTATCATCGGCATAAAGAAGAGGATAGGCGGATTTGTTTATATAGTTGGGATCAGGATTGTAGATGTCCTGAACGAGGAGGTTATAGATTACTCTAGGTGAAAGAGGGGAGCCTTGAGGTAAACCCTGTTCCGGTGTGAAGGAGTTGGGGACAGACTGGCGTATTTTGACTTGAAGGGATCTATTATGGAGAAAACCTTTAAATTATATTTTCTACGAAACACAAATATAAAAAAAGAAATTAATCCTAGGCGTTTGGAGCGCGTAAAATCCACAACTGAATGACGTAAACGATGCGTGCAGTTTGGGTACTGATAACTACTGGACCAAAGGTCGGAGGGGTTTATGACTTTATCTGCGCACCCTCTGGACATTAAACTGCTCATATTCCAAGAAAAAATGTGTTTTCTAAACAGTAAATTTTCAGCTTAAATAAGCATTTCGACCAGTGTGCGCCGCATCCAGAAACAACTTTTGAAGCATCGTGCTGCCCGTGCCGCGGAACTAGCATAACTATATAGATATATAAACTAGGTGGCCTGAACGTTTAAAAACGTTTATGTACCTTCAAATGTTTGCTTTATTATTCTGTAATATTTGCATAATTGAAACAAAAACCTAATCATGGTGTTAAAAAAATTATTGATTCTGATTATATTTTAACATTTTTATGAATGATTTGTTTATCAATCACGAGTTTTATCGATTTACAAAAACTCGCAAATTTTAAATAAATGTCTCGGTATGAGTTACGTGAAGATGAATTTAATATTAAACGAAACAAGTATTATTATTGGTTTCATTTAATATTTACAAACTTTATTTTATTTTTTTTTTTCAATTATTTGATGATATTTCCAATTCTTCACATTTTGGTCATTTACAATCTTATCCTTGTTGATATTCGTCCACTTTATTAATAATGACGTCGTATTTTTCTTGAATTTGTACATTTATTTATTTATTAATTCAGTTAACGGAGTCCATTCAATTTATTAATACATAATATTGTACAACTATAATAATAATATAAATATAACTAATTAAAATTTGGTTAAAACTAAAAATATAAAATACAATTTAAACTACAACACACACATGCATGACGATTTGTATCAGTTTTTGTGGTCTGTTTTTTTTAACTTTGTTTAATTTTATTGAATGTGTCAATCTCGATGATTTTTTAACACTTCTAGTTGATTTTTCAATTAATGTTTGTTGTTTTTTACAAGTTTTGTGAGCTTTCAAATATCTTTTTTTTATCGGTATTTTTCATGGTTTTCAACAAATGGTTTACAACAAATTTGTAACTTTCAGTTTTTTAAGCCCTTATTATTATTATTGTTAAATTTAATATTTTTAACGAATTCTAGAAACTTTGCAGTTATATAAAAATCGTGCAGTGTTGACTTTATTGACTTTAATAATTTTAATCTATCTTGACAAATATTAATAATTTTTATCATGCTTCTATATTTAACATAATTTCTATATACCAGTTGTTCGATAAAAAACGCTCAACGCCATAACTATGTTATTTATTGACCGATTTTATTGAACTAAAAACCAAAGTCACTGGCCGTCTAAATACTAAGAATTGTCATCAATATTGATTTTTTTCAATACTAACTTTATTGCCAAATAATAGCCAACTCAACATTTTTAAATGCCTACCTATATTCTTTTAATTTTATTACATTAGACATTATATTTCTGTATCTAACAATGCCCAATTTCTTGTTTTTTGTACAGTTTTTTTTAAATAATGAAAATAAATCTCCTATTTAAAATTATATTTTTTAAAAATTATAATTAGTGTGCCTTGGAAAAAAAGTGACAAATGTCATTTATTGTGAGGTTATGTCAAACATGAATTAAAATGACCCAACAAATAAGTACCTTCGTTACAACTCAATGTAGAATAGAATAAATAAGTAGTGCTGGTATTAAATGGGTTAAATTAACCGCCATTGATGCAATAACGCAACATTATTATATTATTTTTAAACTACTGACTAAGTAAGTTAATATGATAGATTGTATTATTTGACCTAACTTGAGAATATATGAAGAAAAATTATAAATTTTGTTATTTAAATATTTCGATTTTTACTCATTTTTAAAGTGTATTTCTAACTTCACAAATTTTAGTGTTTAGTACGCGTGGCGGATGAAGTAAAATTTCGAGTTTAGATAAGCCTGAAAATTTGGTTTGGTCGCGTAGCGCTACGCGCTACGCGACCAAACCAAATTTTAAGGCTTTTCTAAACTCGAAATTTTACTTTATGCTTAGTCTGGGAGAGGAAACACTCGTTCGAACTTTAAATTGATTTTTTTTATAAAATCGATTAATGCCTGAAAATGTACAGCGTATGTATTATGTATATTCAAAACAAAAAATCCTAGTATGCAGTATAATAACTCATTAATGGAAATTTTAAAAAGAAGTGCAGGATTTTACTTAAAATCAATTTTTAGAGTTAACTTTATAATTTGCTCGGCCGTTAATATTCTAATTCTAAGAAAAGAGGTAGTTATTAAATATTAAAGTTGCATTTTAAATAATAACAAACTGTGAATGTATAAATTAGTTAACAGAATATTCGGATTAAATATAAACCAATAAACAATTTAAACAGTAAAGGCCAATTATGTTTATGGCACACTACATTTATTGCGAAAAAATCATGTAAACAAGATTTTTTTTTCTAGCATAAATATTAAATTAAAATCAATATATAACGCTCAGTTGGATTCAGAAAAATAATGTCTAACATAATAAAATAAGAAAAGTGTATTTAGCAGTTTAAAACATTGAACTTGACTATTATTTGGCAATGCAGTTAATTTTGAAAAAATATATATACTGTCACTTTATAGTATTGAAACGGCCATTGACTTTGTTTTTTAGTTCATTTAAATCGGTCAATAACTAATAAAGTTATAGCGTTGGGCGTTTTTTATCCAACACCTGGTATTTTTATATGCAGATTCATAAATTTGCAAGAATCCTTGCGATTAAAAAACTCGAGAGTTGTCAAAACAGAGATTTAAAGTTCTTTAACTAATCTGTTTTGACAGTTATATCAAAATAAACTTAAGTAGGTGCATCTAAATGTACTCGAGGTAATTTTGCGATCCAAAAATGCGTCGAGTACAAGTACAAGTACTTGGAAAATAAAGTACTCATGGACTGAGTACCGAGTACATAAAAAGTACTCAGAGTACACGTTTTGAGTACGAAGTTGTTCGAGCGCAGGGAATATTAGAATATTAAAAATATTCAAAATATTCGAATATTCTGATACTGAAATATTTGAACATTTAAATATTTAAATATTCAAGTATTCCAATAATTGATTATTCAAATATTTGACTATTTGAATATCCAATTCAATGAACAATTTGGTGGTTGATATATTTATATTTGAATATTCAAATATGTTAATTATTGATATTCGAATCCCAGCCTTTTTTTCTAGTGTTGATAAATAATATAGATATCAATGTTTAAAATAATATTTACCCTTTTAAAGTTCTGCTGTTTTTCAGGTTCTTATTTTTATTTCGAATTTCGAAGTTTAATTGGACGCAATCTTTTTAGATTGTAAAATAAAGTTGACAGCTTGATTGGCCTTTTCACGTTTGTTCCGTTAATTCCGTGAGCTTCTCTGCTGGTTTTTTTTTTTGGTTTGTTTTATTTTTAATTCCCGTCAGCTGCAACACGCAAATTTTATCCGTTTGACGACGATCTGATAAAATACTTCATCCTATAAAATATTACCGCCATTTACAACGTAAATATCATATTAGACATTAATATCTGTAATAATAATAATAACAATAATAGGTTTGTTTTAGACCAAGGAATTATTCCACATAAATATTTGTATTACATTAAATTATTTATTTAGTTATTAATCAATTAATAAAACTCTCTTTTTTACATACAAATATTAAGATATATATTGAACTGCAATAAATTAACAAAAAATAAATTAAAATGATTGAAAAAGCATGATTTTTATTGTGCACCAGTTAAAAATGATAAAAATACTTTTTTTTAATGTTTTAATTCTAACCACTGATTAAGCCAGGTTTATTTTGTATCAATCAAGAGTGATTGTTATTATGTAAAAACTATACAAAAATCATCCGCAAATGTAACTTTTACTTCAGTCGTATGATTTTTATTAAATGAATTGTCTCGATTATTTTCATCATTAAATATACTGGTAGGTGAATTTTGATGACATTTTCAGGAAAGATGTATTTTAATAGGGCTAAGAAACGATAAAACTTTCAACAAAATTAGACATATCTACATTTACTCTTGTTCTATTGTTCAATTTATAATATAACTTATAAAGAGAATAGTATATTAAAATTGACGAGTAAAATGTAAAAACTGTCAAAATATCAAAAATGTCGTCTTGTGTCAAAAATGAAATTTTGTATGTAATTAACTGATCAATTCAACCAATCAAATAGAGTGTGATTTTATGTATCGTTCGTTTTGTTATACTTTTGTTTATTTGAATTGATAACAGAAGTTACATAAATCACGTTTTATAAATGGTCAAATGTGACCATAAAATAATAAATAAAAATCTAAATTGGAAAAAATGCATTTTTGGCGATAGCCGATTTTTGTATTTGCCGTTGAGTAAAAAAATTGATCGAGGATGCACTATCCGTTTTTTCTTTTCTAATCACCAAAATTTCGTATGGTATCACGAAGTGTGACCACGCTGTACATTTAAGATAAATGCAATGTTTCGAGTTAATCAATCAATTTTAATAAGGAATGTTTGTAAATTTTGATTATTTCATATCATTTGGCAACAAACTTTTTTAAGCTACAGCATTCCCAAGAAATAATTGATCTTTAATTAAATATTAAAAGTTTCTATAATATCATGTTTAATTTGTAAGCAAAAACCAGACTTCAATTGAAAAATAATGTGAAAGGAAAAATCATTATTATTTAAATATTTGAATAATCAGAATACTCGAATAATTCGAATATGTTTTTGAATGAATATTCGAATACATCAGTTTTAAAAATTCCCAGCCTTATTTTGAACTTCACTTTAAACCAGTGTTTTGTACGCGTAGTGCATAAAGTAAAATGTCGAGTTTAGAAAAGCCTAATTTGGATTGGCCGCTCCGCTTCGCTACGCGGTCAATCCAAATTCTTAGGCTTTTCTAAAGTCAAAATTTGACTTCATGCTTAGTCTGGGAGTGAAAAACACTCGTTAAAAACCCCAAATTAACCGCTTTGAAACAACGAATTCCCGCAAATTTAAAAAAAACGCTGTAATTATCAGGATATGTATACTTAAAAGAAAAATGCCCTGTTGTTTTGTTTTAAACACGTTTTAAACGTGTTTTAAACATGTTTTAAACACGTTTTAAACATGTTTTTAATCTTTAATGTTTTAAACGCTATTTCGATGAAAAAAAGACGTTTTGTTAAAAAAGCTGTTTGTTTTAATTAAAAGGGGGAAAAAGAACGTTTTATTAACAACCCTGTTTAGAAGTAGGAGGTGGTTACATTGAAATTGTTTTGCGTTGATTGCCTACATACTTTGTTTCTTTCTGTATTAATTTGTTTAGTGTTAATCGCGATATTTATTTATTGTAACTTATGCGTATTATTATTTTGTTTTTATATATTTTTTGTAATGTTGTAAAAAGGAGAAATCCGTAGATATAGATTATTATTATTAAATAAATAATAGTAATAGATTAACATATTATGTGTTTTTTAATGTTTAATTAATGATAAATAATAATATAAATTAATAATGTTTCATTATTAACAGATGCGACTTTGATATTTGCTTCCAAATGCTACTTCTTTAAATCGTGACAATTGTGAATTTTTGATAATACTTTCTTCTAAATTTGCTTATAATTTTTTAACGGAAGAAGAAAGCAATTTTTTTCTCTACTAAGTTTATTCAGAAAAATCAGATATTTTTGTATATCCATGTTTCTGGGAAAAATATTCAATGGCGTCATTACTTCAGTTTCCAAATTTAGAAAAATATGTAATTTTGGCTTAAAATCGACCTTACTCAATCCCATTTAGGAACCGCTTTTCAGATTTTTTCTATCGTTTTTCCTTTTCTTATAATAGAGCTGAGACATCGGGGTTCGCTCACCCTGTACAATACCGGAAGTTCGAAAAGTTGTTGCAATTTCAATAAAAGTGTTACATGTATCTACTACTAAAAAGATATAGTCGAAAAATTATAGTGGTAGTTAAAGAACGGACAATTTTTATTTTTAGACTTAAGCTGGGCATGTAAACCATTAACGCCCAGCCCCGTGCTCAGCACGGGCAACGGGTACTGGCAAATTTTCGCAAGCCCGTGTCCAGCACGGGCACCCTTATTTTTATCGGGATTGATTTTTCATGCGCATAGGAGACACGAAAATCATTTTCAATGGATACTTGCTTCTTTTTTAGATTAAATTAGGCAGTTAATTGGCTATTTTATTCAATAATATCACCATTATTGACGTAAACTAAGTCTATAGGTTCGGCCAGATGTGACGAGATAAAATTATCGATCGTTTCATGCGATATGCAAATGTTCTTAGTACTAATTTAAATTTTGTACTATTTGCACCAACATTCGCTAATTTTAAAAGCCTGTTGCAACGTGTTAACCTGCTGGCTGTCACAGGTTGATTTTAATCTCTCTGTTTTGTTTGTTATTAATATGGTGTAGCTTGTTTTGTTTGTGATAGATAGGTACTGCTTTTTAATTTGTTTTTAATTTATTTTAATTATTTTATTTTATTTTAATTAATTTATTTTATTTATACTTTTACTATTTATTGCATTTTATGGTGAATTTTACAGTGTTTGTTACTTTTGCACATCATTAATTTGTGGTACTAATAAAATATCTGTGATACAAACTAGTCCAACATCTTCGTTTACAATTATTTATATTTTTTTTGTGTTAGTCTTGTAAATGACTATTGTCAGGTTACTTTTTGTTTGTTATTTATCCCGTTTTTTTCTCTTTTTTTAAACATGATTCATTTGCTATCTGGTATTAGCGTTGAGATTGGCCTTTCATTAGTATCATTAGTATTGTTACTATTGTTTGGTACACCAGTTGGATTTCGATTTTATATATATATATATATATATATATATATATATATAAATATTATATATATATATATATATATATATATATATATATATATATATAAATCAGAGCTGGGACGAATCCTGGTTAAAAGGATTCGAATCACGAATCCGAATCACCTAATATGATTCGAATCAGGAATACTCGAATAAAGGATTCGTAAGAGATAAATATTATTCGAATCAAAGATTCGAATCCCGTTTTTTCGAATCACGAATACAAATCGTTTAAGAATAAATTTGAGTTTTTATTTTTTTACAACCATTAACATATAAATGTCTTTATCAGTTGTTTTAACAAAAATATTCACAACCTAATTATTTATTATTAACACTGAACATCGTTGATAACAGACTAAATTTCTGTGTTACTCTGTTTAAAGATGTATTTGTGGGTTTTTGAACTACACTTCAAATCAATGGTTTATATGCGTGGCGCATGAAGTAAAATTTCGAGTTTAGAAAAGCCCCGTGAAAATTTGTCTCGGGTCGCTGCGCGACCCTCGACAAATTTTCTACGCGGGGCTTTTCTAAACTCGAAATTTTACTTCATGCTTAGTCTGGGAGTGGAAGACACTTGTTACTTTAAAATATGTCACAACTGTTAAAGTATGTAACGTCGAATTCCCGTCTTCAGGGGTGATATGTAAACAAATTATGGGTCCTAGGAGTTGCCCAATTAGTGAGTTACTCAACTGTTTCCAAGGCACTCTTTGAAAAACCAAAAGATTAAAATTTTACATATAAAATGTACAATAAACTATAAGTGTGATACATCATTGCATTCAGTAAAAAATATTCTTCCAAAAAATATCAAAATCCAAAATGGCGCTCATAAGAAAAACATAAGTTAGCTATGGTCCCTAGGTAAATGTTATAGTTATCTTAAAATAAAATATGTTACTAGATTTATCGTTAAGAAGTGCCTATAATGTCAAAGTTGTAAATGTCTGAATTCGATAGTTTTTGAATAAAAAAATAAAAACGAATTTTAAAAAAATAAGTTTTTTGACAATATCTCATTAAGGAAATAAGATATTTCAAACTTGTTTTTGGGTTATTATTGGGCCCTAAATTATGCAACTTTGCCCCAATTTAACCGACTCTATCTCTTTAAATAACCGAGATCCCCATACATTCTGTTGAAATACGGATACCCAGTATAATAATAATAATAATAATATAAAATTTATTGTATTGTTATTTTCTAAATATTTTACATTGTTTACCGTATATTTACGAATATATTGAAAATGTATACTTATTGCAGTATAATATTGAAGGATAAATTAAAAACACTTGGTTTGTTTCACTATTTGTTTCTATTTACTCGACTAGTTTCGCTTTTTATTTCAGTAATTCAATATTAATTAAACCATCAAATGTCTAAAAGTCTTGCGTTAAAAATCACCAGAAATCATTAGATGTTTTTTTATTAAACGAATTTCACTATGGCTTTTGACGTCTAAGTCAAAAAATGTTTGAAACATAAGTTGTAGCCAAGGAAAAAAATATACCTCTTTTACCTAAACACGTTTCACCTCACCTCTTTTGTTTTTGAATTGGAAACTAAAAATGGTGATGTGTCCATCATAGTACTTTCCCCCGTAAATTGCGTATTAAATCACTTTTAAAATATTTGTAGCATTATTATTTTCAAAATGTCTTCAACTTTTTGATAACTAAAACTTGTATTTGAAACATTTTTCAATTGTATCAACACAAACACTGAGACAAACCAATGACTAGATAAAAGAACATTATTTATTAATTATCTCAAAAACTAAGAGTGCTATGACAAAAAGTAAAGATACAAAAAATCTTTAGTATTTTGTTACCTACAACTTTTATTTGAAACATTTTTCAATTGTATCAACACATACACTGACACAAATCAATGACTAGATAAAAAAACACTATTTATTAAATATATCAAAAACTAAGAGTGCTATGACAAAAAGTGAATCTACAAAAAATCTTTAGTTTTTTATTTCCAACAACTTTTATTTGAAACATTTTTCAATTGTATCGACACATACATTGTCACACACCAATAACTAGATAAAACACACAACTTTTGAAATATCTCAAAAACTAAGAGTGCTATGACAAAAAGTAAATAAACAATACATCTTCATTTTATTATTATCTACAACTTTTATTTGAAAGAATTTTTTGTTTGATGAACATTTATTGAAAAAATCTGAATAAACTGAGAAACGCTAAGAGTAAAGTATCACTTCCGGTTTTCCGATTTTCACCAAAAGCTTTTCAGTTCTTCCGATTGTAACAAAAAGCTTAAGTTTCAAGTTTCATCTCGATATCTTTAGCGGTTTTTGCGGTACAACGCACACAGACTCACACACAGCCACACAGACACACAGACAGACAGACATTTTTCAAAAATGGTCTTATTCGACTCAGGGGACCTCAAAACGGATATTTCCGCTAAAATTTTTGATTCGAAAATTTTCACGAAAACAATACTTTCCCTTTGTATTACATACGGGGGAAAGTAAAAATCTAGTGGAGATCAACAACTCACCGATTATGGCTTTCGACGTCTAAATCAAAAAATGTTTCATACAAAAGTTGTAGCCAACGAAAAAATTAACCACTTGTACCTTAACACTTTTCACCTCAGCTCTTTTGTTTTAGTTCAATAAACCGAGAAAGATTTTTTTGAAAATAAAAACACAACTTTATGACAATATATGATAATTCGAAAATTTACGAACGAGTGTCTCCACTCCCAGACTAAGCATGAAGTAAAATTTCGAGTTTAGAAAAGCCCCGCGTAGAAAATTTGTCGAGGGTCGCGCAGCGACCCGAGACAAATTTTCACGGGGCTTTTCTAAACTCGAAATTTTACTTCATGCGACACGCGTATTAAACACTGATTTCAAGTAAAATTAAAAATATAAAAACATATTAAAACTGTTTTCAGTTTTAAAAGTTATCAAAATATCAATATATCAAAATTATTTAAAATTGCCAAAAACATCAAAATGACCAGACTAAGCATGAAGTAAAATTTCGAGTTTAGAAAAGCCCCGCGTAGAAAATGTTCACTGGGCTTTTGTAAACTCGAAATTTTACTTCATGCGCCACGCGTATAAAACAGTGATTTAACGAGAAATTTAAAAACAATCAAAACAAATTTTTCGTGTTAATCCTTACGATTAATTCGAATTATTTTTGACGATTCGAATCCTTTTGTAACCATTCGAATCCTTTTATAAATATTCGAATCCTTTTATGAGGATTCGAATCCTTTTATGAGGATTCGAATACTTTTACGAGGATTCGAATCCTTTTATTAGGATTCGAATCCTTTTACGAGGATTCGAATCCTTTTATGAGGATTCGAATCCTTTTATGAGGATTCGAATCACCAGCATTTGGATTCGAATACGAATCCTTTTTAAAAAGTGTAACGAATCCGGATCACGAATCCAGTTTAACTAAAGTATTCGAATACCGCTTTTGAATCCTCTAAAAGGATTCGAATCCAGGATTCGAATCCTGCCCAGCTCTGATATATATACTCAATGACATTAGAAGTATAACACCAAGAAGGAATGATTTTTTTGAATTCATATTTTAGCAACAGAGTGACTATATTTAAAGCATACATTGATAACAATTTCAACCTTGTGCCTTTTATATTTATTGTGAATTTTTTGATAAAACTATTTATATGAGCTGTTTAGTACAGATGTTTTTAGTTTTCGTGTTTCCGTTGAGTGTGTTAAGCTTAAATAAAATGCCTCGAGCCAAAAGACGTCCACAATATTACCATTTGAGCGATTTTGACCGGGGTCGAGTTATTGCTTATCGAGATGTCGATATGTCCTATCGCGAAATTGCCCGCCGTATTGATTCCACTGCAGCAACTGTAATACGTGTGTATCAGGTATGGACAGAAGAAGGTAGAGGAGCAAGAAGAAGACCAATTGGTCAACCAAGGCGTACCACAGAACGTCAAGATCGGCGCTTAAGACAAATAGCCCTGCGAGACCGTTTCGCTACTACGCGTCAAATCGGTGATCAATGGATTGGAGAAGAGGGTAGGCCCGTTTGTATGCGAACCTTATATCGCCGCATTCAATCCTTTGAGCTTCTTTCGTACCGTCCAAGATTAGTGCTTCCTTTAACAGCGAGACACTGTCGCCAAAGGTTGTACTGGTGCAGAGAACGGCAGCATTGGGAGGCAGAATGGCACGATGTCGTATTCAGCGATGAATCACGATTTTGTCTAGGCACGCATGATGGCCGTAGAAGGGTACGACGCTACCGTGGAGAACGACCTGATCTTAGGTTTGCTATTGAGAGGCATGTACACAGGACTGCTGGAGTAATGGTTTGGGGGGCTATTGCTTATGGTAGTCGATCACCTCTTGTATTCATTCGAAGCAGTATGACAGCTGCGCGTTATGTTGAAGACGTCATACGACCGACTTTGTTGCCTTATTTAGATGGCCGCCCAGACGTACCTTTTCAACAAAATAACGCACGTCCCCATATTGCTCGTCGAACTATGAACTTTCTTAATGAAGCTGGTGTTAATGTTTTAGCGTGGCCGCCCCGTTCGCCGGATTTAAATCCCATTGAACATGTGTGGAATATCATGGGAAGAAGAATATTCTCTTTGCACCATCCTCCACAGACTCTAGCACAGTTGATCGATGAAATTCAAGTTGCTTGGAACGAGATGCCTCAAGAAGACATCGACCATCTCATTTTGTCGATGCCCAGACGTCTACAGGAGTGTATACAGCAAAGGGGTCGCCAAACACATTATTAATTTTTTTTAGATTGTTTTTTAATAAAATTTCATGAAAATGTAATCATTTTATTCTTGATGTAAGACTACCATACTGGCAAAAAATCAAGTTAAAATATTAACTCCTTCTGGGTGTTACGCTTCTAAGGTCATTGAGTATATATATATATATATATATATATATATATATATATATATATATATATATATATATATATATATGTACAATATGTACATTTATTACTTACACCACTTATATATTATATTATATTATATTATGTATTACAATATGTGCTTAATATTATGTTCTGAGTTTAATAATATTGTAGATAACATGTGTGTTATCTGCTTTGTTTAAAGGAGTTTTCCGTAAATAAATAAATAAATTCAAATAACTTCTAAACAATATCTATTACACCAATAGTCCATCTAACAGTTTGTATAGCGCTTACTTTACTGTATATATTAAAAAGAAAACTATTGGTTAATTTTTGAGAAAGTTGTGAAACGAAAAAAAAACAATAACCAATGACCGAGAATCGTTATTTATAATTTTATATTAGGATAATTTATAAATAAAATCCTTGTACTACACAATAAATAATTGTTTTGGAAATAATAACTACTATGCACACCCGCACTAACGATTATACTCTCTTGCTAGCCTCTAAACAGGTTCCATTTCCATCTTTAGTGTCGAAATCTTTTTGTTTTGTTTTGTGTTTATCAATCAATGCAGCTTTCACGCACTAATATAATGTTTTCGGCATCTATATTCAATTTGAAGCTTGGTTTTGTAATTTTATGCCCTTAATAAATGTTTTTTTGCCTTATTTGTATAGTTATTTACAATTAAAAATAATGCTGTCAAATAATATTGGTTCTCTCGTTAAAAAGTAGCACAAGTTACGCCACTAAACATTTTTAAATATCAAAAATAGTCAAAACTGCATAAACATATAATATTTTTGCAAAAACGAAGTTTTTTTTTGACCGAAAAATCTTAAACTAATTGATTCTTAAGGGGTTAAATGTGTAATATAAATAAATAATTGTCCATATTTATGAATTAATGACTCGTTAATAATAAACATTATTTTGTTAAAAGTCTATACCTTGAGATTATGAAGCATGTGGAACATGATGCTGTATTTAGTTTTTTAAACATTTTAAGTTAGTTAAAATTCTTAAGTAATACATTTCATTATAGAAGTAGAACATCAACTTATATATTAAACATTGTTTGGAACAGCTTCTACTATTATGTTTAAGACCGCTATTTTGTATTACAACAGAAATCGTCGAAGTAGCTTTTTTCAAAATTCAGTAATTTTAAAAATAGAGAAACCTATTTTGAATCATATATTTTTATTTTCAATTTCGTTTATATTTTATATCACTTACTTCAACAATGTCTTCTAGTTGGGTAAAATAAATACATAACAATTTTCGCTTTTCATTGACATCCAATTTTGTTTGTAACTCATAACCGTGAGAGAAATTCATTCATGCCACACACACATCGTTCTCTATCACTCAACAATTTCACTCGTCCTCCTCTCTCTTTCCGCATCTTTCCCCATTCCTCTCAATTTCGTTTGTTTATGTAATGAAGATTATTATTGAATAATCCCGTGGAAGTCGGCGTTCGGTGTCCCACGCGATTATTCGCCGTCCTTTCTGAACAATAAACACTCGTTTTTGTCGCGATTTGGAACAATTGTCGTGAGAAAAAGGGCCCGCAAGAGCGGACGGTCCTAATGACAGGCTTCACGACCGCGCGCACTGCAGTACCGCAAGGTTCATTAATTGGACCACACTCTAATTATTAATTGAAAGCGGCTCCGAAAAAAATAGCGGCGCGAAACGCTCGTGTTTCTCGGAATCTCGTTAACTTATCGTTATCATTATCGTTTCACCCACATGTCATTACGTGTGGATGTTAAGAGAGGGAGGGAAACATGAATTTAATTCTGGAACTAAGATCCTAGGTTTGAGGACATTTAGTAATTCTAGAGCTAAACGAACGGTTTTATAATTTGGCATAATTGTTGAAACAAAACAAATGAACCCAGAAGACAAAATAAAGGTGTGTCCATCATAGTACTTTCCCCGTAAACTGCGTTCGGCGATCAAAAATCTATTTACTTTTTTATTCACGATTTTCGAACTTCCGAATCACAACCAAGTTGATAGGCATGATATGTTTCGCTCGAAATGACCCATTCTCCGGGTATGCTCTCCCTGGATGCCACAAAGTTCGCTCAAAACTTTAACAATTCTGACGTCTTGTCAGATTTTCGTCTGACATAATCGTCGATCTATTTTTTCCAAGCGACCCATTTTACAAAAATATAATAACCCGAAGACTATTTAAACCACAGAAAAGTATAACATATGAGTTTTAAGTATTTCGAAGAGATCTACAACTTATAATTTAAAACATTGTTCTATTTTTGAATTGTTTTTATTATATATATTTTCTGTAACCATTTTTGTTGTCAATGAATTTTATTTGATTTTATCTGACAACTTCATGACTTTCTTACTTTTGTATCTGTTTGACTGTTTTGTTAATATCGACCCATACATACACTTTGTGATATTATCCGTGACGTAGTTATGAATGTTAAATAATCTATTACTAATATCTAAGCTTCAATTATGGGGATGGGTGCAGAAACCTATGTACATATGTCAAGATTGTAAATGTCTACATTCAATAGTTTTTAAGTAAACCAATAAAAATTAAATTTAATAATTCAGTTATTGTCGAATTAAAAGAAGATATTTTGAATTTGTTTTAAATTATTATTGAGCTTTAAAATACGCAACTTTGCTCCAATTTTTCCACTCACTATCTCTTCAAGTAACCGAGATCTCCATGCATTTCCACGAAATACGGACACCCTGTAGAAGTAAGAACGGGTACCATTACCCTAGTAGAAATTGCATCTTGTAACAATCTTGTAACAATCTTGTAACAATATTGGGATATTAACACGACACTAGGTTAAAACAATATTGAAATACAACTTCAAAATAAATATTAATACAAGTTGATTGATTGAGTTACGTGATTAAATTAATTTGACGAATAAAGCACTAATAGCCGTTCTTCACACCTTTATTTGAATTACAAAATGTAGATAGATTTCGGACACAACGTGACTATTATCAATGGATTAACACAGTGTTAATCCATTGACTTTGTGTCCGAAATGTATGTAGATTTGGTAATTCAAATAAACGTGTGAAGAAAGGTTACACTGGTCTGCAAAAAAAAAATTTTTTTCGAGCCCTGACACCATTCCTGCTGATTCTTATGTAAAATGACCTCCTGAATCCGAATATGACCCCATCACCTACCGTTTTCGGGGGAGGCCCCCCCCACCTATTTTGATCACTTTTCGATAATTTGGAGAGATGAAAACGATTATTTTAGCCTTTACATTTCTTCTGAGGGGCTAGAGAGGTGAAAAGTTCCAAAACATGAACATTTGTAGCAAGGAGGTAGATTTGGGGGGGATTTTCCCCCTTAAATTGTAAAAAAATCATTAAAAATGATCATTTTTTCCGTTTTATTTGCAGTTTTATTCGCAGTTTTTTCACTTATTTTCTACATATTCCAGCTTCCATTCCCTCTCATCCTCCCCCAAACACCCCCAAATAATAAAAATATATTGCAACAATATATAGCAACAATAATAAAAATGTATAGCAACAATAATAAAAATATATAGCAACAGTTCGGAAGATTCACTGTACCACGCTGGCGCTCTCAATACTCCCCCCGTTTCCCCCATCCATTGGAGGGGTGAAAAGGATTATTTTAGCTGTAAAGAATAATTAATAAAAAGTTAAATAATAAATGTAAAATAATAAATGTAAAGAATAATAAATAACTAAGATAAGTACCTTCATTTGGTGCTTGCTTTCCTTTTGTACCCTGAGGTAGAAGTTTCTCGTATCAAAAACCACAGTACTCTGCTAACATGCTCGCATTCCACTTCCCCGAAAATCTCCTCTCGAACTTAGAGATGTCTTGATGAAACCGTTCCCCGTGTTCATCCGAAACTGCTCCTAAATTTTCAGGGAAGAAGTCCAGGTGTGAGTGAAGGAAATGCACTTTAAGAGACATGTTACACCCCATGGCCTTGTACGCTGACAGCAATTCCTCGACATGAGCGACATAATCATCACTTTTGTTGTTACCCAAAAAGTTCTCACACACGTTTTGGAATGCAATCCAAGCTCGTTTTTCTTTTCGATTCAGGTGTTCAATAAAGGTCAAATCTTGGAAAAGTTGTCTAATCTGGGGGCCCACGAAAACTCCTTCCTTGATTTTAGCCTCACTAAGACGAGGGAATCTAGTTTTCAAAAATTGAAATGCATCACCGGTCTTGTCCATTGCTTTCACAAACTGTTTGATCAATCCAAGTTTGATGTGCAAAGGCGGCAAGTAAATATTTTCCTTCGGGACCAGAGGATCGTGAGCGACGTTTTTCTGACCGGGAGTAAAACTTTCTCGCAGAGGCCAGTTCCGTACGATGTAATGTTTGTCTCGGGCTCGGCTGTCCCATTCGCATAGGATGCAGCAGTATTTTGTGAAGCCCGATTGCAGGCCCATGAGTAGAGCAACAACTTTTAAGTCAGCGCAAAGTTTCCAATTATATTCATGGTATTTGATTTTATCAAGGATCCGGCTGATGTTTTCGTACGTCTCCTTCATATCCACAGAGTATGCAACCGGGAGTGATGGTAACTCATTCCCATTGGCCAGCAGGACAACTTTCAAGCTTGTCTTTGATGAGTCTATAAACAGTCTCCATTTGTCTGGGTCACATGGCATCTTCAGTTCTATCATCAATGCATTTGAATTAGGGCAGAACACTAAGCCTTCATCTGCCGATAAAAGTAATTTCAGGGTTGACTGCCTAGTCCTGTAAGAAGAGATTTTTACACCCTTTTCTAAGAGATTCCACTGCTGAAGTCGAGATCCAAGAAGTTGAGATTTACTCTTAGGTAACTCCAAATCCCTGACGAGATCATTCAATTTCGACTGAGTAACGAGGTGAGGTTTTCGATGAGCTGAATCAGCACAACACTCTTCATCATCGGTGAACGTATCATAAGATGGTCCAGGCTGTGGCTCAAAGTCTTTCAAATCCGTTTCCGGCTCTAGAGTATAGGTTTTTGGGGGCACTGGGATTGGCAAAGATTCGTTGTGAGGAACTGGTCTTAGAGCTGAAGGGATATTAGGATACTGAATTGTATGCTTACTTTTGCTAGATAACCCGACGGTGGAAGTCATACAAAAGTAACAATCTGTGAGATGACAGCGAGGTTCGCGCCAAACCATGGGCACAGCAAATGGCATTGATTTACGGGTACCTTTGAGCCATTTGGTCAAGCTACTGTAACAAGTAGTGCAGCAAACTGTTGGAGCCCAATTCTTGTCCTGATCGCCAACTTGGCAATCAAAGTAAAATTTATAAGCAGTTTTAAGAAGCGGAGAAAGGGGTTTTCGTTGCGCTTTTAAAGTCAATTCCCCGCAAACATAGCAGAAGCTATCGGGATGATTTTTACACTAGCGTGGCATAATTAAACAGTAAATAAATGCTCGATATTAATCACAACTCACACTCACGTACTGTAATTCACTTGGAAAAAGCCGGAATTAAAAAATATCTACCGTCATACACAATTTAAACAACTTGGAAACACAGAATCCCCGCCTAGAGCACCGACAAGTTGACTCTACGATCGCTAGAGATGTACTGAGGGAAGATAAGGATTACAGTGCAGGTCTATAGTGACAAGAGCAACGCAAGTTTAAACCTGTCAAAGCATGAAAATTCCTGGGCAAACCTGTGCGCGCGAGGTATTGAGAGCGCCAGCGTGGTACAGTGAATCTTCCGAACTGTTGCTATATATTTTTATTATTGTTGCTATATATTGTTGCTATATATTTTTATTGTTTGGGGGAGGATGAGGGAGGATGGAAGCTGGAATATGTAGAAAATAAGTGAAAAAACTGCGAAAACAACGGAAAAATCGATAATTTTTAAGGATTTTTTTACAATTTAAGGGGGCAAATCCCCCCCCAAATCTACCTCCTTGCTACAAATGTTCATGTTTTGGAACTTTTCACCTCTTTAGCCCCTCAGAAGAAACGTAAAGGCTAAAATAATCCTTTTCATCCCTCCAAATTATCGAAAAGTGATAAAAATAGGTGGGGGGGGCTCCTCCGAAAACGGTGGGTGATAGGGGAAAACGGGGGTCATATTCGGATTCAGGAGGTCATTTTACATAAGAATCAGCAGGAATGGTGTCAGGGCCGATTTTCATGCCGACCAGTGTTATTAGCGATTTATTCGTCAAATTGATACAAGGTTGCCACATGATTGTGTTAAGTGAATACAATATTGTGTCAAGTTGATACAATATTGTGTCATGTTGATACAGTCTTGACTCAATGATGAATTTCAAGACTGTGTCAAGATAATACAATAATATTAAGAAGTAATAAAATTGGGAGAAACATTGAAAATAGCCAACATTTTTATATAATGGACTGTTTGAGTTTAGTTTTTACTGAACTCAAACATTATAGAAATGTACACTATCCGCTAAAAACAAATCGACCAGTTTATATAATTGTGGAAGCCGATAAACCATATTAAAGTCAAAATGAATCAAGTTGTTAGTAAAATAAATATAACTATCAGAAAACTGTCCACTATTAATAAAATAAACATAAATTCAAAATTCCATTATATTAGTAATAGTTACAAATTTAGTTGAACATTAATAGTTTACGTCCTGGGTCTCCAAACTATCTTCTTCGCGGGCCACAAATACAATTCTACATAATAATCGCCAAGATCCGATTAATTTTATAAAATTATGAAAAATTTAAGGAACAATTGTTACAATATTTCAAAATATGACATTTACAAAAAGAATTACAAACAATCGCGGGCCGGATTCATGCAAGTCGCGGGTCGGATTTGGCCCGCGGGTCGTAGTTTGGAGACCACTGGTTTACGTCAATAATAATAATAATAATAATTCTTTATTAACGGACAAGCCATTTACAATGTAGAGCCAAAAACATATAACTAAAATGTAAGACACAAAACATGAATCACAAATATGCACAAAGACACATATGTTAATCTGCGTAAACCACAATAGGGTTATAACATTTAGTGCACACCATCCGCGAGACTCCTCCTAATTAAACCTAAAGATGAGTTAAAAAAGTCAATACCGCTACAAATGTCATTAGCCGTGCGCGTTAATCGAGTCATGGGGCAATTTAAACTGCAAGTCGTCCTGCAAAATTCGTTATGAAGTAGCATGTGGCTACGTGCATGTCTAGGTGGTACATGATAATTAATCATACTAACAATATGACTTGAATCTATTTTGCAGTTTATGATTTTATAAAGAAAACACATATCTAATTCCATGCCACGATGTTGCAAAGTTGTGAGTCCTAAGTATGCCATCGTTTCCTCGGTTGTTAGGTGTATATTTTTCTGGGTCAATTTATATGACATAAACTTAATGAACTTAGTTTGCACTTTTTTCATCCTGTTGACATATGTAACGTATGAGGGCGACCAAATCGTTCTACAATAATCAAAATGAGACCGAACAAGGGAGTTATACAGGATGTTAAAAGTGCGTACATCGACCAGATCTTTGGTAACACGATTAATGAATCCTAGCGCCTTATTTGCTTTATTGACTACGAAGTCAATGTGCGACTTAAATGACAGCTTTGAATCAAGCATGATCCCGAGATCCTTTACTAAATAAACTTGACTCAATGTTAAGTTATTTAACCTGTAGTTATATGTTATTCCGTTCTTCTTACGCGAAAAACATATAAAACTACATTTATTGATATACAGCTGCATATCATTCAGTGCACGCCATTTATTGACCGAGTCAATATCTTCTTGAATTTTGATACAGTTTGCTGTGTTCTTTACGGTATAATACAATTTTAAATCATCGGCAAAAAGCAAATGAGGACACCTTAGCGATTCGGACAGGTCGTTTATAAAAATAATAAATAGTAGTGGTCCTAAGTTGGACCCTTGTGGAACACCAGACGTTGAAATATATGGTTCTGAGAGGTAGGATTTAATTTTTGCTAGCCAGTTTAGAAACGGATTACCTAGACCATACGCTTGCATTTTTTTTATGAGAATAACATGGTTGATAGAGTCAAATGCTTTGCTGAAGTCCGTGTAAATTGCATGGACTTCGGCATTATCATCTAGAGCTTTATGTATGTAATCCGTATATATGAATAAGTTGGTTAGTGTTGATCTGCTTTTATAAAAACCATGCTGGTGTTCCACAATGACCGATTTAAAAGTGTCGTAGATTGGCCTGTAAACTACTTTCTCAAATATTTTTGCCATTGTCGAAAGAATGGAAATAGGCCTGTAGTTTTCTACGTTAGATTTAGACTTGGATTTATGGATAGGTATCACATATGATTCCCAAATTACAGGAAAGATACCTGTGCTTGATGACAATGAGTATATATAGTGTAAGGGATCTACTAAGGTGTCACAGCAGTTGTATAAGAATATAGCTGGAACATTGTCAGGACCAGCGCTGCTATTAGGATTCATTGAGCGTATTGCGTTATATATATCCTCATGAGAAATGATTATGACATATTATGCTATAAAGTAAATCCTTATATCTCAATCTATAACTAAACGTCTTTAATTATGAATCATTTACAGAGTATTATTACAATTAAATATTAAAACGGAAGTAATAGATTATACAAAAAAAATAAATTCACAAAATCGCTATTGTGTTAGTACGAGAGCTGGGACGAATCCTCGTTAAAAGGATTCGAATCACGAATCCGAATCACCTAATATGATTCGAATCAGGAATACTCGAATAAAGGATTCGTAAGAGATAAATATGATCCGAATCAAAGATTCGAATCCTGTTTTTTCGAATCACGAATACAAATCGTTTAAGAATAAATTTGATTTTATTATTTTTTTACAACCATTAACATATAAATATCGTTATCAGTTATTTTAACAAAAATATTCATAACCTAATTATTTAATATTACCACTGAACATCGTTGATAACAGACTAAATTTCTGTTACTCTGATTAAAGATGTATTTGTGTGTTTTTGAACTACACTTCAAATCAATGGTTTATACGCGTGGCGCATGAAGTAAAATTTCGAGTTTAGAAAAGCCCCGTGAAAATTTGTCTCGGGTCGCTGCGCGACCCTCGACAAATTTTCTACGCGGGGCTTTTCTAAACTCGAAATTTTACTTTATGCTTAGTCTGGGAGTGGAAGACACTCGTTACTTTAAAATATGTCACAACTGTTAAATTATGTATCGTCGGATGCCCGTCTTCAGGGGTGATATGTAAGCAAATTATGGGTCCTAGGAGTTGCCAAATAAGTGAGTTACTCAACTGTTTCCAAGGCACTCTTTGAAAAACCAAAAGATTAAAATTTTACATATAAAATGTACAATAAACTATAAGTGTGATACATCATTGAATTCAGTAAAATATATTGTTCCAAAAAGTATCAAAATCCAAAATGGCGCCTATAAGAAAAACAAAAGTTAGGTATGGTCCCTAGTTATCTTAAAATAAAATATGTTACTAGATTTATCGTTAAAAAGTGCCTATAATGTCAAAGTTGTAAATGTCTGGATTCAATAGTTTTTGAATAAAAAAATAAAAACGAATTTTCAAAAATACGTTTTTTGACAATATCTCATTAAGGAAATAAGATATTTCAAACTTGTTTTTGGGTTATTATTGGGCCCTAAATTATGCAACTTTGCCCCAATTTAACTGACTCTCTATCTCTTTAAATAACCGAGATCCCCATACATTCTGTTGAAATACGGACACCCAGTATAATAATAATAATAATTTAAATTTATTGTATTGTTATTTTCTAAATATTTTAATTAAATAAATATTTTACATTGTTTACCGTATATCAGAGCTGGGCAGGATTCGAATCATTCAGGATTCGAATCCTGGATTCGAATCCTTTTAGAGGATTCAAAAGAGGTATTCGAATACTTTAGTTAAACTGGATTCGTGATCCGGATTCGTTACACTTTTTTAAAAGGATTCGTATTCGAATCCAAATGCTGGTGATTCGAATCCTCATAAAAGGATTCGAATCCTCATAAAAGGATTCGAATCCTCATAAAAGGATTCGAATCCTCATAAAAGAATTCGAATTCTCGTAAAAGTATTCGAATCCTCATAAAAGGATTCGAATCCTCATAAAAGGATTCGAATCCTCATAAAAGAATTCGAATAGTTACAAATGGATTTGAATCGTCAAAAATAATTCGAATTAATCGTAAGGATTAACATGAAAAATTTGTTTTGTACGTTTTTAAATTTCTCGTTAAATCACTGTTTTATACGCGTGGCGCATGAAGTAAAATTTCGAGTTTAGAAAAGCCCCGTGAAAATTTGTCTCGGGTCGCTGCGCGACCCTCCACAAATTTTCTACGCGGGGCTTTTCTAAACTCTAAATTTTACTTCATGCTTAGTCTGGGAGTGGACGACACTTGTTTGTAAGTGATAAAATCAATTAAACTAATGATTTGTGTTAAATTTGACATTTTGATAAATTTTGATGATTTTTGCCAGATTTGAGATTTTTAATTGTTTTTCGGTAATTTCGCCAAATATAACATTTTGATGAATATGAATTGACATTCTCAATCAAATTTTTACACTTAACATGTCGATTTATAACATTTTTATAAGATTATCAACAAATCGATATTTTCATAAAATTATGATCATTTCGAGATTTTCGTCGATTAATCAAATTTTTATCAGATTTTGCAATATTTCCTCAATTTTCCTTAATTTATCGAATGTTGATGAAATTTTTAATATTTCGAGATTTTTAATTAATTTATGAAAATGTTTATCAGATTTTCAACATATCTTGATTTTTGATATTTTGTCATTTTTATCGATTTATAAAATTTGATGAAAATTTGATGAAATTTTCGATATTTCGAGATTTTTTCGTCAAATATATAAAATATCTATATGTAAGATTTTCAATATTTTTATTCAGATTTGTAACGATTTTAAAAAATGATTGATCATTATTTGAACACACAAATTTAGGATTTTTTTTTCTACAAGACATATTTAATCAATTTTGACATTGAATGACATGTTTCACATTAGATGTTACTTTTGATAAGCAATGACATTTTGTACTTTTTTACTATTTCTGATGTTGACATTAAATGACGTATTTGACATTAGATGGCAGTTCTGACATTTTATACTTTTTTAGTTTTTTGACATTAGACGACAATTTTGACATTTGATATTTTTGATATTACATATTTACTTGTTTTATATTAGATAATAATTTTTATATTATTAGATAACTTTTTTGCCATTATTACTGATTTTAACAGAAATTTTCGTTTTTGTAAGAACGTTTTTGTCAAACTGTCACGTACTGACATAAAATGATAATTTTGACTTAAATCGATTTTATCAACACGCCGAATTTTTGACGTTTTTGATACTTTTTATATTTACTAAATGACATTTTGGTCATTTTGATGTTTTTGATGAGTCGCTGACAGGATTGACACTAAGTAAATTCAAGTCCAAATTAAAAGCTTTTCTCCAAATAAATGCATTATACAGTATAGAAAATTTTGAACATTTTTATTATTCGGAAATAACTTAAAATTATCCAACTGACCAAATTTTATTTTTTATTTTTTATTTAATACATGCATATCAACATTTTAATGTATCACTGTAATCAAATGTCCTTATACTCTGTAGTTTATATTGTAATATTTTATTTCTACTTATTTATATCACATATTTATTTCTTTGACGCGTCTAATATTGTAAAATTAAACAATGAAGGACCAATAAACAATTTGATTTGATTTGATTTGATATGGCAATTTTAAATAATTTTGACATATTTTGATAACTTTTAATACTGAAAACAGTTTTAATATGTTTTTATATTTTTAACTTTACTTGAAATCAGTGTTTAATACGCGTGGCGCATGAAGTAAAATTTCGAGTTTAGAAAAGCCCCGTGAAAATTTGTCGAGGGTCGCTGCGCGACCCTTGACAAATTTTCTACGCGGCGCTATTCTAAACTTGAAATTTTACTTCATGCTTAGTCTGGGAGTGGAGACACTCGTTCGTAAATTTTCGAATTATCATAAAGTTGTGTATTTATTTTCAAAAAAATCTTTCTAGGTTTAAAGTAAAGTATTTATTTACGGATATCTCCTTTGATATTACAAAATAAATTTACAATAAGAAAATTATAATCATAAAATTAAAACTACGTAAATAGATATAAGTATATAACATAAAAAAACACATATAATAAAAACGGACCTATACAAAACCGAATAAAATGAACGACAAGTATAGATGATTGCACAATTTAAAATAGCTTCAATACTTACAAAAACCACTCATTGGCGATTTAGAAATTATTTCACCAATATTTCCGCGTTTTAATTGAGACATAAAATGTGAGTGTGAACTATGAACAACATTGCCGATGTCAATTTCTCAAATATATATGTAAGTGACGGTCTCACCGCTGATGGAAAATGCACCCATTTTATAAATACATTTTTGAATGAATTTAATAACGCTTTTCCACTCAAAGAAACAAAACTAAGGAACATCAATAAATCATGGATAACCCAAGAAGTTATAAAAAGTGCCAAAAAATTAAAAGACCTTTACTGGGCCTGTAAATTAATTAACAATGAACAATCGCAAAGTGCCTATCGAACAGCGAAATGAAACCATAAAAAAATAATAAAACATGCCAAAACTGAATATTTCACTTCGTTACTAATAAACTCCCAAAACCCAAATAAAACGGTATGGGATATCATAAAATCGCATAATAACGATAATAATAACAATAAAAACAAAAAACCTATCGTGCTAATTGACAATTCAGCAACAATAACCGATCACCAAAAATTATGTGATATGTTCAGTAAGCATTTTAAGGAAATATCAAACCCACATAAAAGAGATGTAGCTACTGATAGTGTGAGAGAGGAAAGATACACATCTGCGTCGTTTTTTCTCCACCCAGTGGTCGAAGAGGAAGTTCTTAACATCATAAATGAACTACCCATAAATAAATCCCCCGGCATTGATAATGTTCCTGGTTTTATAATCAAAGATGTGGCAATTCAAATAATAACACCGCTCACTCACATAATCAATGAATCGTTTGAACAGGGCATTTTTCCAACACGACTCAAATTCGCCAATGTTTGCCCCGTTTATAAAAAGAAAGATAGAAGTAATATTAATAATTATAGACCAATCTCACTCCTGTCCTACTTCGCAAAGATATTTGAAAAGGCTATCCTAACACGACTGGTGTCATACTTCACAAAATACAATCTGCTCCACAACACCCAATCAGGTTTCCTCAAAAACAAGTCTACGGTCGACACGTCATTCGATTCACTAACAGCAGTGCATAGCGCCCTCGACAGGGGTGATGTGACACTTGGCATTTATTTCGATCTGTCTAGAGCGTTCGATCTCGTCGACCATGATCTGTTGTTGAAGAAATTGCATGCCTATGGTATATTTGGTAACGCACACAGTCTTATAAAGTCTTTTTTAAATAACCGCACGCAACGAGTCACTATTCGATCGAGTTCGGATGATATAGCCAATCACGAATACCTGTCCAGAATCGAAGAAATCACACAAGGCACTCCCCAGGGCTCGATTCTAGCCCCTTTTATCTTTATAGTATTTATGAATGACCTGGACGCAGCTTTCTCAAGCATGCAAGGCGTTGGGGTTTGCAAATACGCCGACGACACTTCGCTGTTAGTCACCGGTAATACCCCGGATATTGCATACGCCAACGCCTGCCTAGCTGTCGAGGTCTTTCAAGAGTGGTGCCTAAATAACAACCTACTTTTGAATCCCGACAAATCAGGATTCATTCAGTTTAGAAATCCTAGAAGCCGCTCTCTGGATCAAGTTCCTAATCTTACAGCGCATAACACTAATATCAGAGGGCTAGAAAGAGAAAGTTACCTGGGCATAGTTATAACACCAACCTTATCCTGGCAAGAGCAAATCGAAAAAATAAGCTCAAAACTAAGATCCGCCAGCTATGCTGTGCTGTCAATGAGGGTTGCGGTCAATAAAAACGCTCTCTTGAGATTCTATCATGCATACGTCTGTAGCCACCTAACGTATGGCATAATCATATGGGGTGTCTCGCCTGACGCTATTAGACTGTTTAGACTCCAAAAACAAATTATCCGGAGAATTACAGTCTCAAAAGGTAGAGCAAGCTGTAAACCTCTATTCAAAGCACTGAATCTACTTACATTTTATTCATTATACATATATAATTGCTGCTTATATGTCTTTCTACACAAGAATAAATTTGCAACCAATCAAACATACAACAGGAGCTCTGCTACTCGTTATCAAAGTGATTTTGCGGTACCCACGCATCGCACCACACTATACAATCAAAGTCCCTATTACATGTGCCTGACCCTTTACAACCACCTGCCTTGCAATATAAAAATGCTGATACATTTCAACAAATTTAAACATTTGCTCAAAGATATGCTAATAGAAAAGGCATACTACTCAGTCAGCGAGTATCTCCAAGACAGAAACTTAAACCAGTAGAAAATTAACCAGTAACATTCTTCCTCTAATCACAAGACATCTGCAGGCATTTCTCTGCCTGCACTGTTTAGTACTACCTTGTTTTACTGTTATCTGTAGCTTTGTTTATATATTTATTTATTTTAATTGATGATTTACCACCACTGTTCGATGACCATTGTAATACATATTGTATATATGTCCTTTTACAAATAAATTAAAAAAAAATCAAAATATGGATTTAGAGATATTAAATTGTAGCCATAATTTGTCTTATGAGTTTTAACTCTAAATATTGGAATTTGCCTAATGGGACGATTTACCACATTATAGTGAAAATTGACATATGATAACAGTGCCGGGCATTTGACTTCATCCGAAAATAGCTTATAAAACAATGACAAATCGGCATAAATTCTGCGATAGCACAGCCTTTCGATATGTACGCATGAATAGATATTATCAACATTAAAGTTTAACCCTATATCAAAACCCAGTTTAAATGCCATTGTTTTTAAGAGTTTCCTCTGTATATTTTCAATTTTATTGACAAGGGTTATTTGAGCTGGTGACCAGACGCATGATGCATATTCCAAATGGGAACGAACAAATGCGAAATAAACCAGCTTAAACGATATAGGTGACAAATCGTCGGACATTCTTTTTATGAATCCTAGCATTTTTAATGCACGGTTACATATACAATTAGTATGATTGGCAAAAATTAGCTTGGCATCAAAAGTTACACCCAAATCTTTGATTTCTGTTATTCTTTCTAAGATACTATTATTTATACTATAATGGCGATGAATAGTATTTAATTTTCTAGAAAAAGTAATTGAATTGCATTTCTTAATATTAAAAAATAGATGGTTATCACAAGACCATTTGAAAATAGAGTTTACATCGTCTTGAAGTAAAATACAATCTTCGGCAAATACAATTTCCTTAAAAATCTTTAAATAACAGAAATGAAGAGTTTTTAATTACTTGAGATATGTCGTTTATGAACAATATGAACAGTAACGGTCCACAGTGCGAGCCCTGGGGTACACCTGAAGGCACAGAAATGGTATTAGATAAAAAGTTCTTGATTTTAACACACTGCGTACGGTTTGTTAGGTAACTAGAAATCCATTTATTGAACAAAAACAAAAGAGCTGAGATGAAAAGTGTTTAGGTAAAAGTGGTTTATTTTTCGTTGGCTACAACTTTTGTTTGAAACATTTTTTGATTTAGACGTCGAAAGCCATAATCGACGAGTTGTTAATGTCCACTAGATTTCTTAGTATCTAATTCAAAAGCAAAAGAGCTGAAGTGAAAAGTGGTAAGGTAGAAGAGGTATATTTTTTCGTTGGCTACAACTTTTGTTTCAAACATTTTTTAACTTAGATGTCCAAAGCCATAGTGAAATTCGTTTAATAAAAAAACATCTAATGATTTCTGGTGATTTTTAACGCAAAACTTTTAGACATTTAATGGTATAATTAATATTGAATTACTGAAATAAGTATTTATTTTTAATAAATTCGTAAATATACGGTAAACAATGTAAAATATTTATTTAATTAAAATATTTAGAAAATAACAATACAATAAATTTTATATTATTATTATTATTATACTTGGTGTCCGTATTTAAATAGAATGTATGGGGATCTCGGTTATTTAAAGAGATAGAGAGTCGGTTAAATTGGGGCAAAGTTGCATAATTTAGGGCCCAATAATAACCCAAAAACAAGTTGGAAATATCTTATTTCCTTAATGAGATATTGTCAAAAAAAGTATTTTTGAAAATTCGTTTTTATTTTTTTATTCAAAAACTATTGAATCCAGACATTTACAACTCTGACATTATACGCACTTTTTAACGATAAATCTAGTAACATATTTTATTTTAAGATAACTATAACATTTACCTAGGGACCGTAGCTAACTTTTGTTTTTCTTATGGGCGCCATTTTGGATTTTGATATTTTTTGGAAGAATATTTTTTACTGAATTCAATGATGTACCACACTTATAGTATATTGTACATTTTATATGTAAAATTTTAATCTTTTGTTTTTTCAAACAGTGCCTTGGAAACAGTTGAGTAACTCACTTATTTGGCAACTCATAGGACCCATAATTTGCTTACATATCACCCCTGAAGACGGGCATCCGATGATACATACTTTAATAGTTGTGACATATTTTAAAGTAACGAGTGTATTCTACTCCTAGACTAAGCATGAAGTAAAATTTCGAGTTTAGAAAAGCCCCGCGTAGAAAATTTGTCGAGGGTCGCGCAGCGACCCAAGACAAATTTTCACGGGGCTTTTCTAAACTCGAAATTTTACTTCATGCGCCACGCATATAAACCATTGATTTGAAGTGTAGTTCAAAAACACACAAATACATCTTTAATCGGAATAACACAGAAATTTAGTCTGTTATCAACGGTGTTCAGTGTTAATAATAAATAATTAGGTTGTGAATATTTTTGTTAAAACAACTGATAACGATATTTATATGTTAATGGTTGTAAAAAAATAATAAAATCAAATTTATTCTTGAAGGATTTGTATTCGTGATTAGAAAAAACAGGATTCGAATCTTTGATTCGAATCATATTTATCTCTTACGAATCCTTTATTCGAGTATTCCTGATTCGAATCATATTAGGTGATTCGGATTCGTGATTCGAATCTTTTCAACGAGGATTCGTCCCAGCTCTGCCGTATATTTACGAATATATTCAAAATAAATACTTATTTCAGTAATTCAATATTAATTATACCATCAAATGTCTAAAAGTCTTGCGTTAAAAATCACCAGAAATCATTAGATGTTTTTTTATTAAACAATGTTCACTATGGCTTTCGACGTCTAAGTCAAAAAATGTTTGAAACAAAAGTTGTAGCCAACGAAAAAATATACCTCTTTTACCTCAACACTTTTCACCTCAGCTCTTTTGTTTTTGAATTAGAAACTAAAAAATCTAGTGGACATCAACAACTCACCGATTATGGCTTTCGACGTCTAAATCAAAAAATGTTTCAAACAAAAGTTGTAGCCAACGAAAAAATAAACCACTTTTACCTAAACACTTTTCACCTCAGCTCTTTTGTTTTTGTTCAATAAACCAAGAAAGATTTTTTGGAAAATAAATACACAACTTTATGATAATTCGAAAATTTACGAACGAGTGTCTCCACTCCCAGACTAAGCATGAAGTAAAATTTCGAGTTTAGAAAAGCCCCGCGTAGAAAATTTGTCGAGGGTCGCGCAGCGACCCGAGACAAATTTTCACGGGGCTTTTCTAAACTCGAAATTTTACTTCATGCGCCACGCGTAGTAAACACTGATTTCAAGTAAAGTTACAAATATAAAAACATATTGGAACTGTTTTCAGTTTTAAAAGTTATCAAAATAAGTCAAAATTATTTAAAATTGCCAAAAACATCAAAATGACCAAAATGTCATCTCGTAAATATAAAAAATATCAAAAACGTAAAAAATTCGGCGTGTGGATAAAATCGATTTACGTCAAAATTATCATTTTATGTCAGTACGTGACAGTTTGACAAAAACGTTCTTACAAAAACGAAAATTTCTGTTAAAATCAGTAATAATGTCAAAAGAGTTATCTAATAATATATAAATTGTTATCTAATGCAAAACAAGTAAATATGTAATATCAAAAATATCAAATGTCAGAATTGTCGTTTAATGTCAAAAAACTAAAAAAATATAAAATGTCAGAACTGCCATCTAATGTCAAAAACGTCATTTAATGTCAACATCAGAAATAGTAAAAAAGTACAAAATGTCATTGTTTATCAAAAGTAACATCTAATGTGAATCATGTCATCTAATGTCAAAAAACGTAGTCTAATATCAAGAATATAATCTATTGTCAAAAATGACATCTCAAAAGGTAAAAAAATATTTAAAATGTCATTTAATGTCAAAATTGATTAAATATGTCTTCTAGAAAAAAAAAATCTCAAATTTGTGTGTTCAAATAATGATTCAATAATTTTTGAAAATCGTTACAAATCTGAATAAAAATATTGAAAATCTTATATATAAACATTTAATATATTTAACGAGAAAATCTCGAAATATCGAAAATTTCATCAAAATTTTATAAGTCGATAAAAATGACAAATTATCAAAAATCAAGATATGTTGAAAATCTGATAAACATTTTCATAAATTAATTAAAAATCTCGAAATATTGAAAATTTCATCAACATTCGATAAATTAAGGAAAATTGAGGAAATATTGCAAAATCTGAAAAAAATTTGATTAAATGCCTTTATAATAATAATAAATGCCTTTATTTGTCATACAAATCTGTTAATCGACGAAAATCTCAAAATGATGATAATTTTATGAAAATATCGATTTGTTGAAAATCTTATAAAAATGTTATAAATCGACATGTTAAGTGTAAAAATTTGATTGGGAATGTCAATGTTATATTTGGCGAAATTACCGAAAAACAATTAAAAGTCTCAAATCTGTCAAAAATCATCAAAATTTATCAAAATGACAAATTTGACACAAATCATTAATTTAATTGATTTTATCACTTACAAACGAGTGTCGTTCACTCCCAGACTAAGCATAAAGTAAAATTTCGAGTGTAGAAAAGCCCCGCGTAGAAAATTTGTCGAGGGTCGCGCAGCGACCCGAGGCAAATTTTCACGGGGCTTTTCTATACTCGAAATTTTACTTCATGCGCTACGCGTATAAAACAGTGATTTAACGAGAAATTTAGAAACATACAAAACAAATTATTCATGTTAATCCTTACGATTAATTCGTATTATTTTTGACGATTCGAATCCTTTTGTAACTATTCGAATCCTTTTATAAATATTCGAATCCTTTTATGAGGATTCGAATACTTTTACGAGGATTCGAATCCTTTTATGAGGATTCGAATACTTTTACGAGGATTCGAATACTTTTACGATGATTCGAATCATTTTATGAGGATTCGAATACTTTTACGAGGATTCGAATCCTTTTACGAGGATTCGAATCCTTTTATGAGGATTCGAATCACCAGCATTTGGATTCGAATACGAATCTTTTTCAAAAAGTGTAACGAATCCGGATCACGAATCCGGTTTAACTAAAGTATTCGAATACCTCTTTTGAATCCTCTAAAAGGATTCTAATCCAGGATTCGAATCCTGAATGATTCGAATCCTGCCCAGCTCTGGTTAGTACTACATTATTATTACAATATTTTAATCTTGTTTATTTATAGAGCTTATTTTGAGTACAGTACATGTTATATCCACTGTTCTCTACAAAAATCAACAATTATTATTATAATTACTATTGATATGTAAGCAAAAGATTTTTTCTGTAAAATTTTATATACACTGTTCTCTACAAAAATCAGCAATTATTGTTTATATGTGAGAACGAAGTAGGTATGTAATATATTATAGAACTAAAGAAGAAAAATGCGTTTCCCGTTATTATTTCTAATTTGATAAAATTTAGGAAACTCGAAGTAAAAAAAGAGAAACATAATATAATCTCTCACCATTATCCGTGTATCCAACTTCTTTGAATTGCTGTTTATACGAGTGTATATTATTTTTGATTGACGTGCGGTGGATATTTTCGAAAGAAAATTGTTCGGAAATCATGATGTGGCATAATAATAATAAGATAGAAAAAGAGATGGAATATACACCTCAAGAATTTTTGTGAGAGATACCTCCAGAGTAAGAGAGACGGAGATAGCTCGAGAGAATATATCTATATATTTTTGAATTAATTACGTAATTGTCCTTCTATCTATACTGTTTTGTGTTTTTTTTTTCTAAAAAATACCGATATAATCAATAGGGAGTGTTATTATTGTGTGTGTGGCCTAAGGGAAGCAACTTATCCCGTCAAAGTCTAACAGACGCACAGGTCAACAGACGGCGATCGGCAGACAACTCAAATTAACCACAAAAGTAGGGGAAATTGTTGCGATATATATTTCCCCGGCGAAATGTGCACTGTATCAAACAAATTTGTAAAAACAAAATATATCACACATTAAACGAATACTTATTTTTCACAAACCAATTCGGCACTCTCTATTCTTGATATAATTATCGTAAATCAAAATCAACAAGAGATACACATACGTACATAACTAAGAACGATCTGGTGTGTATGATGTATGATATAGGTTGGTGAAACCGGTATTTGGTATCCAGTAGTGTGAATTCAGGGATACCCGTGTTTACTTAATGCTAATTGTCGACCCCTGAGGTACACTTTTTTTATCCTTCTTCGTCTCCGTTATATGCATTTATAACCGATAGCCGTCTTTTTTTTTAAATTACGACTCTTTGAACCACTAAATCCAAACCGAATATACTATAAATCGAACGGGAATCAAAAATAAATAAGGGAAGGAGGTAAGTCCGAGCCGGCTATGTTAATGCCGCTGTTACTTTAAGAGTTATGGAAATTTTCTAAAATCAATAAATAAATATTTATAAACAAATTCTCACAGGTATTTATAAGTAATAAAATTAAAAAAAAAACATGTATACCTATTGACATATTAACAAAACTCTAACTGAAAAAACAATATTAATCATTTATGGTTTGATACTTTCGAGCAGAGCTGGGCAGGATTCGAATCATTCAGAATTCGAATCCTGGATTCGAATCCTTTTAGAGGATTTAAAAGAGGCATTCGAATACTTTAGTTAAACTGGAGTCGTGATCCGCAATCGTTAGATTTTTTTAAAAGGATTCGTATTCAAATCCAAATGCGTGTGATTCGAATCCTCATAAAAGGACTTGAATCCTTATAAAAGGATTCGAATCCTCATAAAAGGATTCGAATCCTCATAGAAGGATTCGAATCCTCATAAAAGGATTCGAATCCTCGTAAAAGAATTCGAATCCTCATAAAAGGATTCGAATCCTCATAAAAGGATTCTAATTCTCATAAAAGGATTCAAATCCTCATAAATGGATTCGAATATTTATAAAAGGATTTAAGTATTCGAATCCTTTTATAAATATTCGAATCCTTTTATGAGGATTTGAATCCTTTTATGAATCCAAAAGGATTCGAATCGTTAAAAATAATTCGAATTAATCGTGAGGATTAACATAAAAAATTTGTTTTGTATGTTTTTAAATTTCTCATTAAATCAGTGTTTTATACGCGTGGCGCATGAAGTAAAATTTCGAGCTTGCGCGACCCTCGACAAATTTTCTCCGCGGGGCTTTTCTAAAATCGAAATTTTACTTCATGCTTAGTCTGGGAGTGGACGACACTTGTTTGTAAGTGATAAAATCAAAAATCAACTAAATTAATTATTTGTGTCAAATTTGACATTTTGATAAATTTTGATGATTTTTGCCAGATTTGAGATTTTTAATTGTTTTTCGGTAATATCGCCAACTTTGACACTTTGATAAATTTCAATAATTTCCGTCAAATTTGATATTTTTAATTGTATTTTAAATAATTCCCTCAAATATGATATTTTTAATGTTCGACGTATTCAATCGAATTCTGACAATTTTCGCACAAATTAATATTTTTGACGTTAGCAATCATATCATATTTTAACAATTTTCACACGGATTGACATGTATGACGTTTCGAATTATATTTTGACCATTTTCATATGAATTGATATTCCCAATCAAATGTTTACACTTAACATCTCGATTTATAACATTTTTATAAGATTTTCAACAAATCGATATTTTCATAAAATTATCATTATTTCGAGATTTTCGTCGATTCATTAAATTTTCATCAGATTTTGCAATATTTCCTCGATTTTCCTCAATTTATCGAATCTTGATGAAATTTTCAATATTTCGAGATTTTTAATTAATTTATGAAAATGGTTATCAGATTTTCAACATGAAATTTTCGATATTTCGAGATTTTCTCCTCAAATTATATAAAATGTTTATATGTAAGATTTTCAATATTTTTATTCAAATTTGTAACGATTTTCAAAAATTATTGAATCATTATTTGAACACACAAATTTGAGATTTTTTTTTTTCTTTAAGACATATTTAATCATTTTTGAGATTGAATGACATTTTTGAAATTTTTCACCTTTTGAGATGACATTTTTGACAATAGATTATATTCTTGATATTAGACTACGTTTCTTGACATTAGATGACATGTTTCACATTAGAGTTACTTTTAATAAAAAAGGATTTTTTTTACTTTTTCACCATTTCTGATGTTGACATTAAATGACGTATTTGACATTAGATGGCAGTTCTGACATTTTATATTTTTTTACTTTTTTGACATTAGACGACAATTTGGACAATTGATATTTTTGACATTACATATTTACTTGTTTTACATTAGATGACAATATTATTAGATAACTTTTTTGACATTTTTACTGATTTTGACAGAAATTTTCGTTTTTGTAAGAACGTTTTTGTCAAACTGTCTCGTACTGACATAAAATGATAATTTTGACGTAAATCGATTTTATCAACACGCCGAATTTTTGACGTTTTTGATATTTTTTATATTTACCAGATGACATTTTGATCATTTTGATGTTTTTGGCAATTTTAAATAGTTTTGACACATTTTGATAACTTTTAAAACTGAAAACAGTTTTAATATGTTTATATATTTTTAACTTTACTTGAAATCAGTGTTAAATACGCGTGGCGCATGAAGTAAAATTTCGAGTTTAGAAAAGCCCCGTGAAAATTTGTCTCGGGTCGCTGCGCGACCCTCGACAAATTTTTTACGCGGGGCTTTTCTAAACTCGAAATTTTACTTCATGCGCCACGCGTATAAACCACTGATTTGAAGTGTAGTTCAAAAACACACAAATACATCTTTAATCAGAGTAACACAGATATTTAGTCTGTTATCAACGATGTTAATAATAAATAATTAGGTTTTGAATATTGTTGTTAAAACAACTGATAACGATATTTATACGTTAATGGTTGTAAAAAAATAATAAAATCAAATTTATTCTCAAACGATTTGTATTCGTGATTCGAAAAAACAGGATTCGAAGCTTTGAGTCGAATCATATTTATCTCTTACGAATCCTTTATTCGAGTATTCGTGATTCGAATCATATTAGGTGATTCGGATTTGTGATTCGAATCCTTTTTACGAGGATTCGTCCCAGCTCTGCTTTCGAGGCTATATCGGTATGGAATAAGAGGAGTTGCACACAATTTAATTAAATCATATTTAAATAACAGGCCTCATTTTACGAAACTTAAAAATCCCAGTAATGGATCGAATACGTATTCAAATCGTTTTAAAGCAACTAAAGAAATCCTACAATGGCCCTTTGTACTCATTATCTTTATAAATGATATACAAAATAGCATAGTGGGAAAGTGCAAAATAATTAAGTATGCAGATGACACCAACTTGCTCATACAAGGTCAAACATTCATTGATATATTAAAAGTGCGATTCTTTTCGCAATCTACAACAAGTTAGTCTTACAAAGACTATATCAAACACTCATTGAAACAACTACTTCCCGGGCTAATACCCCGACGGACATTGAATTATACAACATGTGTTTGCTGCTACATACAGTAACCTACTGCAAATGTAACAATTTGGGTCAAATTATTCAGGCCATCTATAGACGCGTTTCGAGATTTATCTCTCATCGGGAAGTAGTTGTTTCAATGAGTGTTTGATATAGTCTTTATAAGACTAACTTGTTGTAGATTGCGAAAAGATTCGCACTTTAAATGTTTGAAGTATTCTGCAACCAAGAATTGGCAATTTCATTTATACTTATGTTTGAACGGTAACGTGACCTCCAGTCTAAGGTGTCAAATTGTTTAGAGGGAATGGCAAAGCTATACTGATGAGAGATAAATCTCGAAACGCGTCTATAGAATTCCGAATTTTTCCCTCTACAAAAAAGGTAAATACATTTTGTTTCTAAAATAAATAGGGGAGCCAAAACTTGAAAATTTCAAAATTTACATGGGATTTCCTATGTTGCGTCCGCCAAGTCAACACCCGGTATATATACGAGTGCGTCGAATTTGTTTGGAGAAATAATAGTTACTTTGAAGGAATTCACTGTTCTACAAACACACGACGAGGTCGTCAATTTAATCTGCCAGCACATAAGCTAACTAAATTTCAAAGAGGCCGTTATTACTCAACAATAAAAATATACAATCACATTCCACGATATATGATTATAAACAAAATTAAAATAACTGTATTCGAATACTTATGTAACATAGAATCATATTTAATGATTAACTATTTTAATTACAAGAACTCTTAACTTAATTTTCTTTATGTGACGTTTCACATATACATATATTGTATTATCTGTAAATGTAAATAAATATTTATTTATTTATTTATTATTATTTATTTATCTTCAACTACGCTCAAATATAGTATAGAAAATAGTAAGAACTTGCAAAAGCAAATCAAATCTATCGTTGCTGTTCCAGATGTTTGTGGTGTTTTTTAACGAGAACTGAAAGTTGTCAGGAAACTTGCTGAACGACCAGCTTGAACTCTCCAACTCCCCCCTACATAAACTGAAGAAAAACGCCCCCTCCACCCACACTTCTGAAAACTGTATATAATGTAAATTAGTTTGTAAAAATTGTATTATATTTCTTCACCTGATGAAGCTACAGTATAGCGAAACAATTGTAGTGAGTTAAATAAAAAGTTGAACATCATAAATAGTCTGCTTTTATATTAAGCTTATTTAATATTTAAAATACGAAAATATGTCACAAATGAAAGTTGCATGGAATCATTTCTTCATAATATAAAATCATTTTAACATATGATTACTTTATTGGATTCATTGTTAAGTTTTAGTTTATTGCGTTTTGTCTAACTCAAGTCGTTACTCGACATTGATTAAAAAATTACGTTTACTGCGCTATTGAAAAAAATCAAAAGAATAAGATTTCATGTCACTTTGATGTGAAACATTTTTTGTGTTATTTGATATTAAGTGGGCTACAGAACTTTCCTTTCTCGCCGAAACACCCTGTAGATGTCAACCAGTAAAATCGAAACCTAATATCTTTCACAATGTTCTCATTAATCACTTGGTGAAACATGATTAAAATAAAATTTGAAATAAAAACACTTGGTTTGTTTCACTAACGTTTTACTTATTATTCCGACTAGTTTCGGCTTCTAGCCATTATCAAGGAATGTACAGAGAATACTTTTTTACACGATTTTTATATACAAAATCAGGTAATAAGGGCGTTCATTATTGGGGAGATCCATAGCTCGTCATTGTCATTGACCACATGTTTTCCGGATTTTATTGCTTTATTTATCTCCAAGCCTTCTCTGAAATTCAGTATACGACCCTTATTGCCTGTATACAATATTTTAAAATTATTGTCGTTGTATAGATGACCGGCTGTGATGCAGTGTTTGGACATACCCGTTGATTGTTTTTTATTTAGAACATCTTTTTTATGTTCGTCGAGACGGATTTGGAATGATCGTCCGGTCTGACCTATATATACTGCATCACAGTGGTTACATCTTAATTCATAAACACCTGATAGTTCTATTCTATCGTTTTTGAACTTATTATTCACTAATAATTTACTTAAATTAATGGCGTTTGTTAGAATGATGTCAAATTTGTTGTTTTTCAAAGTATTTTTTAATTTTACAGAAAGGTCTGCCACATAATCTATTTTTTTGCCAGGTGTTTTTAGAATTTGGATTGGTTGCGTAAAAATATTTTAGTAATTGACTTTGTTTTTTCTTTTTTAATAAATTATCTATTAACTGTTCTGAATATCCGTTATTTGCTATTATTTTTATAATATTTAATTCAGATTTGAAATTGTCGGCGTTTAGAGGGATATTTAATAATCTATATATTAAGGAATGGAAAGTGCTATGTTAATTTGGTTTGTTGTATTTGACGTGGATGGGATAATTGAATCTGAAAATGTTTGTGCTATTAAGGAATGGAATGTGCTATGTTAATTTGGTTTGTTGTATTTGACGTGGATGGGATAATTGAATCTGAAAATGTTTGTTTCCTGTAAATTTTATAAACTAAATTATTCTTTGATTTAGTTATTGTGAGGTCTAAATAGTTTAGGCTATTGTTTGTTTCCAGTTCAAATGTGAATTGTATTTTAGGCTGAATTGAATTTAAAAATGTTGTAAATATATCTAGTTGTCTAACAGTGCCCGTCCAAATGCAAAAAATGTCATCGACATATCTGGCCCAACAGTGTATAAATTTTGTCTCCTGTTTCCTGAACAAAGTTGTTTCGAAATCTGCTAAGAAAATTTCAGATAAAAGAGGAGATAGGGGTGAGCCCATTGGTAAACCATCTGCCTGTGTATAAATGATGTTGTTAAATTGAAAGTAGCTCTGATCGATGCAGATTTTGATCAGTGATTTTAATTCTTTCTTTAATTCTTGAGGGTGGTTATTTTCTTGTCTATAATGGACTTAAGTTCTGTCACTGGAATTGAGGTGAACAAACTTTTCACATCAAATGAGACTAGTTTTGCATTTGGGGGTATCGATATTGTATTTAACCTATTTACCAATTCTATTGTGTTTTTAATTCCGTATTGAGATTCGAAATTAATGAAGGATGGAATTATGTTATTTAAATGTTTACACAACTTATAGGTTGGTGCATATAAATAGGACACTACAGGTCGTATGGGAATTCCATCCTAATGTAATTTCGGCAAACCATACAAAATTGGTGCTTTAGGATTCATTATTTTAAATTTAAATATTTCTGATTCTGGAATTATATCGCTGCAAGATTTTAATGTTTTTATAAATTCTAACTGAAATTTATTGGTAGGATCTCTTTTTTGGATTTAAACATGTCGTTATTAAATAATTCCTCAGTTTATTTGATGTAATCGTGTTTATGCATTAATGTAATAGTGCTGCCTTTATCGGCTTTGCAAAGTACTAAATTTTCTTTTTTAAGTTTCTGTTTGATATTTATTATGGTGATGATTCCTTGATAATGGCTAGAAGCCGAAACTAGTCGGAATAATAAGTAAAACGTTAGTGAAACAAACCAAGTGTTTTTATTTCAAATTTTATCGAAACCTAAATTCAAATGTTCGTAATTTTTTCCTTTCGCTACGCAGTTTGAATTTCAAATGAGTGCTCGAAAACACCACACGTATCTGTACGTATTTCGTACCACAGGCTCATGCCGGCATATACCGTGTGTCCCACGAAAAAGGGCCCAAGCTGTAGCTGCTCTATTTTTGAATAAAAATGAAAAATAAAAGTTATTATAAAAATGGGTGTTGATTGCTACAGATTTTTGTTCCTAAGGGCAGCGGAATACAAAATACCAAACAAACAAAAGTTGGGCAGGGATTTTTTTAATTATACACTGTATACACTGCGCATTGAAGAGGTACACAAACTTCGTACACTCTATGCTCACGATTTACAGGCTTTTGAAAATATACGCTCTTCGCACATGGGGCACATAAAAATAAAACGTATAGATACGGTCCGCGTAGCGAAAGGGTTAAGAGTTCTTGCTATATTAAACTTAGAATTAGCATTGCCAATACACTTTCCTTGTTCATTACAAACTATGTTATGAAACAACGTGACACTTGTAGAAATTGCATAAAAACAAAAAATAATGAAAATTGTAAAAACTTGAGATTCAATAAATTGAATAATGGTATATATCATAACTTGATTAAATAAAGGTAATGTAATAGAAATGAAATTATTTTGAATAAATACATTTTAAAAAATATAAGAAAAAACATAAAAAAAAAACTTTTTGTAATTAATGACTTTTAGTCAAAAAATGGACAATAAAAAACTTTTTTAACTCCCAGTAAACCTTAGTGCATTTTGATAACATTTTCAAAGAAGATGTATTTTATCCGTGCTAATAAGCGGTGAAAATTTCAACAAGATTAGATTAACGAAAGACGGACCGATACCGTATGTATATAAGGATGTTTCACCACAGTCTCTTTCAGTTTTAGCAGCCACCTTACCCGGCGCAGTTCTCGGTCCTGTGACGTACAGAATGTGACGTTATCGTGTGAATGCCGCGTTATATGAGAGAGCTCGTCCCATTCTATCGCATATTAGTCCAGCGATCCTTATATACACTATATACTCGATCGTCCTAGGCACCGATGAACTGACATCATTGAGATAATAGTGGATTCCGGCAGGGGTGCGTCACCGCAATGTGAAATCGTCCTTTGGCAGTAGTTCAGCAGACTTATCTAGAGGGCGCCAGCATCGGCGATTTTGGAGCAATTTTTAAATTTAGCGCGTTTTTCTCCCGGTTTTTCGCTTTCTCCTCGGCCGCCTTAACCTACAACCCGTATTCCGTGCAGGGTTGCCAAATCAGTGATTTTGTCACCAAATCTGGTGGTTTCAAATTTTAAATTCAGACAAATTGTTTGTCATTCAGACGTGGCTTAATTCTAGTCTTTGTTGGATGTTTTTAGTGACAATCTAGTGATTTACTGTCCTGAGAAAGCGATTAAAGATAAAACAGTCGAACATGCCAAAATACTGTCAAAACTATTAACATTCTTAAATATCTATCTTTACATTAATAAAAATGTCCACGTCCAAATGAATAATAAACTTACATTTCTATATATATTTTATATTTTAAACTTCACTTGAAATCATTGTTTTGTACGCGTGGCGCATGAAGTAAAATTTCGAGTTTAGAAAAGCCCAGAAAATTTGCTGGGCGACCCGAGACAAATTTTCATGGGGCTTTTCTTAACTCAAAATTTTACTTCATGCTTAGCCTGGTAGTGGAAAACACTCGTTTTAGGCTTCAAATTAAACTCTTTTAAAAAACAACAGATGTCGGAAAAATTTATGGCTTTTTTAAACTGGAAATTTTACTTCATGCTTAATTTGGGAGTGAAAACACTCGTTAGAAGCTTTAATTGAACGCTTTTATAATCTAACCTAAGTAACTCTTCACTAACTTAACCTGACAAATTGAGAACCAACATAACCTAAAAACGGATACAGACGACATAACGTAACTCACCAATGAAGATAGTATTAGGTTAGATGAAATTAATAATCAATAACTGACGTCCAACTTAACCTAAGAAATTGGTAATCTAACCTAACCTGAAAATAGTTATGCATAACCTAAACTGATTTCACGATGTATCATCTAACCTATCCCTAACTCAAATACCAACTTCTTGATCCATTTAATTAGAACTGCTACAAAAGCTAAGCCGTAAGTTAACCTAAGTTGTATAAATAACCTAACCTAACCTAAACTAATTTCACAATCTATCTTCTAACCTAACCCTAGCTGAAATGCCAACTAGCCCAGTCGTAAGTTAATCTAACTTTGGTGGTTACATGTTATCAAATCTATCCTGCTAATTAAGATAACCTAAACAACTGTCTCTAAAGTTAGATAAACTGCTAAGAAAGTTATAATAGCTTTGATAGCTATTAGTTAACCTAACTTATATAACTGTTATTCAATCTAACCTAACGTTTGCAACTGTTATTCAATTTAACCTAACTTTTCACCATGTGAAATAGCAAGTTAGATTAGGTTAGATATGATAACATGCACCATATTATCATACCTAACCTAATTTGTTATCTAACTTAACTGTTATCATTGTCAGATTAGATATTATTAGATGAAGGGTTGGGTCAAATTACTTTTTATTTAACCTAACTGTAATCATTATGTTAAATTAGATATTATTAAATATCACGTTGAGTTAGATATATACTAAATAATCTAAATTTGTATCTATCTTAATCTGGTTTAAATTAAATCCTACAATCTTGTTGGTATTTCACTCAAATTTAGTACATGTTGTCGAACCTAACCTAAATTCGCAATTGAAATCCTATTTTAACTTTGTTTGTTTAACTGAGACTTTATTAAGTGACTATAGTTTCGACAACTTTAACTTGTCATTTTCAAACTGAAAGTGACAAAATGACAAGTTAAAGTTGTCGAAACTATAGTCACTTAATAAAATCTCAGTTATACAAACAAAGTTAAAATAGTGTTACAATTATGAATTATGATGTATAACGAAGTAGAAGCCTCCACCGTTAACAGTTCTAACCTAAATTGTCATTTAACCTATGCAAATGCTATCCAACCTAATTTCAATAAAGATTTGTTAAAGATAACTAAATGTTCATAACTTTTGAGTCTTAGACATTGAGTTTTACACAGGGTGTCCCATTAAAAATATGTTTATGTATACAGGGTGCGCCATACAGACAGTATGGGATGCAACTTGCTTATTTTAAATGGATCACCCTGTATATTATTTAGTTTTTGAAGCCCTTATGAAAATTGAGTGTCCTTTTAATAAAACCTTCGGTCTAAGTCATACTGCTTCGGGGTTATTAAAAGAGCTCTAAAAACTAAGCAACTTCGGTGTTTTGCTTCTTTAACGTGAGTCAAGATATCCTCCGAGAACGCACTAATGGGACACCCTGTACATAATACTATTATAATTATACTATCATATCAATAGTTAAATTATAGTATAATGCATCTTTAGCTATTATACGTTTTTTTTTTATTCATTAAAGTTAAATAATGTTGTTCTGTTAATTTGTATTTGGTTTATTCATGTTATAATAAAACATAAAATCTGGTGATTTCTGGTGATTTTTTAGACATCTGGCAGTCTAGAGTTGGCAACACTGATTCCGTGCAGCCCACTCCGCCATTTTTGTTAGTGTTTGCTCTGAGGGGCACGTTCTACGGTACGTCCTTTCAGTTTTCCATAATTTGTGGATGATAGATTGTTATTTGAAAGATTATTATACGTATTAGGTTAGATCTATTTTGATTAATTTAGTTGAATTTCAAGAATCCCTTAAATCATCATGCCCATAATCCCTTGTAAGGTACCAGGCTGTAAATCCAAAAATAAGCCATACTGATAAGACATAAATGTCAAACACATATCATTTCCTTCTAACTAAGATTAATTTCCCTCTTTATATTCATTGTTATATTATTAAATATTTTTGTTTATTATTTATTTTATATTGTTATTTGCAATTATTGTATTCTTGTGATGTTGTGTCTATATTTTTTGTTAATTTATTTTTCTTATTAATAAATTTTTTCATATAATATCTACTTTTTTGTCTTAATTTTATTTTTACCTGTTTGTACTTATATTCAGAAATTAATTGCAAAATTATAAAAATAAGGTAATTGTTAATAATAATTCATTTATTGAGAATAAGGAATATAATAATTTATATACATACACACACTGTGTGTATGTGTTAACACACACGCGGTAGTGTCTTTGTTGAGTAAATTTTACATTACAGATTTTTCTTTTTTACTAACCATACACACATCTTGACGCACACTAACAGGTATATATGCGTTTGTTTAGTAATAGTTCAGGCGACTATACTAGATGCCGCTCCGAACCGTGTTAGTGCGAGACATGGGGTGTCGCTTCCTGAGTGTTCCGTAGATTCGGGTTCTTCGTCGAGTCGTTATAACGAATGCATTTTCAATATAAAATTGCCTGTTAGGACCGGGACCGAGGGATAGATCGTTATAACCGGGAAGTGGTTATAAACGGGATAAACGTTGTGTTTGTACCAAACGTCATAAAAACATAAAAACTTAAATTAATGCTCTTTTAATCCTAACACTTAGCAACTATTTTTAATTTTCGAAAAAATGCACTTTTAATAAGTGATTTAGTAGAAATAGTTACTTTATTATCTACATTCACATTTGAAATTTTGAAAAGCAATGGTAATTAAAAAAATAACATTCAATGTAAGCGGTCATTGAATGTTATTTTTTTATATCCATATGTATTTACTTCGTAAATGTTGTTTTTTCACTGTTCTTCGTAATTATTTTACGATAATTGTTGCTTTTTGTTTATCTTTTTTTTAATGCATGAATATCCGATGTGTTTTTTGTGAGGAGAAACAGGCGCCACACACAAAGTGTTACCAACCGAGCGGGGTAATAACTTGTCTCCTCCGCGGACGAAAGGAATTATTACCAACATTACCGAGAATTATCGTCCGGTATCAACTTGCATACACAGCTTCCAATTCCAAAAGGCAACAAAAACAAACGCGAACGAAACAAAAGTCGGATAATTTTATCGTACCTCTTTAGTTTTAAGGTATTCTTAAAAATGGTGAAGTTTTGAATTTTAATTTTTGAATTTAATTGCTAATTTTAATTCGTCGCCGATTTTCTTAGAAAATTGATCTTAATTCTATTAAGTAAATTAGGAAATAAAATTAAATGGATAGAAATATACACGTTTGTAACATTTATTAACGTGCGATCAAACTTAATCAGTATATTTTGAACTGCATTTTAAATTAGTATTTTATACGAGTGGTGCATGAAGTATACATTTTAACTCAGAAAAGCCTGAAGTTGTACTACATGCTTAGTCGAGGGTTGGAAACACTCGTTAGAAGTTTAAAAAAAACAGGGCGATTGAATGGGAAACCGGGTTAAGAACGAAATGAATTTAAGAGAATTGACTTAGGCATTAGCCATTCAGTCACGACCAGCTTTGTAGTTTTAATTAATTTCATTTTAATGAAATGTAGACAACACAAATAACTTTCATAGACCCGTAACGAGTACTTGTCGGAAAGATTCGACCTCACTCTCCGCGGTGGACGAATAGACAAGACCACAGTTCATATATATCCAGTTAGCCAGTCCCCATATAAATTTTGGGTACACGCGAATGGGAGCAGAGCGCTGGATGCCAAATTGGTGTATATGGCTGCCTATATACACCAGTCAGGCTTCCTGCGGTCGGTCGGTTACGACTATTTTACTCCAGATGTCGCTAAATCAAGTCTCAGAGAGAGAGTGAGAGAGAGACAATTTCTTTCTCCCTCTATTCCGCGCTTCTCGTTTTATCATATTCCAGATGTTGATTTGTCAATCTTGAAAACACGTTTTTTTTTCTTTTAACGAGCTAAGGATGCGTGTTACATTCATTCATGCGTTTCCTTCTACAATTTTATTTTCTGCGTTATTAGAGAATAGATTTTATGAAATTATATGTGAACGTTGTAAAATTCATTAAGTATTATTTAATTTGTAAAAAAAACTTAAAATACAAAACTATTTAACTTTTGATAAAAAGTAAAACAAATACATCAACTTATCATTTTATTAACTAATCAGATCAATCCTATTGATCAGATCAAGTCTACTGATCGATAAGGGTTTCTTTTTTAATTAAAGGGGTCAGTGCAAAATGCAGTTGTCATTTTTTTTTTTAGTTTCTGAATTATTACCGTTTGAAGTTTTTAACCCATTAAGCGCCGTTGATGCATACACGCAGCATTATTATTTTTTGATAATTAAGTTACTAAATAAGTTTATTTGATATATTATATTATTTGACCTGAATTGAAAATGTACCAAGAAAAATTTAAATATTTTGTTATTTAAAGTGTATTATAAATACTTCACAATATTACAATGTTTTATACGCGTGGCGCATGAAGTAAAATTTCGAGTTTAGAAAAGCCTAATTTGGCTCGGTCGCTCCGCTTCGCTACGCGCCCGAGCCAAATTTTCAGGCTTTTCTAAACTCGAAATTTTACTTCATGCTTAGTCTGGGAGTGGATACACTCGTTCTTAACTTCATATTGCACGTTTTTATATAAAATCGACGAATGCCTGAACATTGACAGCGTATACATTACATTGTTGACGCATTAATTTTTTGAAAATCCATTATCACTTTAATATAATACTAATAAACTATATATGATTTTCAACTTTTTATTAAATTCACGTATACATTATGTGTATTTAAAGAAAAAAATTACAGTATGTAATGCAATAAGTCATTCATAGAAATCATAAAAAGAAGTGTAGAATTTTAATTAAAATTAACTTTTAGAGTTAAAATTGCTTGGCCGTTAATGGGTTAAAATAGTTTTAAATATACTATGTGTCCCGTTTCAAGGCGCATTGTATGTTTCATGTAAAGATTTCCAATGTAATTGGAATTTGAGTTTGTATCGCTTATTGAACCAAAACGATTACAATAAAATTAAAATCATTTCTTTACCTACTAGCAGTATTTTCGAGGTATTATTTTTGAGTTCTCCTCAGTTTCATTTGAAATATAGCTTGAAAATAGTGAACGATTATACGAAAATAAAATCGTCAAAACAGTAGTTGCTACGAACAGTTAGTGTTTGGCATCAAATTTATTAAAACACAGAGCAATAATTCAATTCAACATGAGTGTTATTCTGCAAAAGAAAAAAATCAGATCCCAAAATGGACTCAGTATATATTTTAATCACGATGCGGATTTTATTAAATGAACCATACTTTTAATAAATATTAACAGTTTCAGAAATTTGTGGCTTTTGCACTGACTACTTTAATTATCCGTTTACTTTGAACCATTGTTACATGATCAACTTGAACTTTTCCGATTGAAATTTTATAAACGCTTATTGTGTGCCATTTGACCAACACCGACAACACTCAGCGGGCACTAAAATGTTACCTAATTTTTGGATTAAAATTTATGGCATCCGTCGTGCGGCTGCATGGGGATAATTTAAAAAAGAATAAGCAGACATATTTTTCGATATTCTCAATACTTCCCGAGATACACGAAATCTTATATAGAGAAAGTACAAATTATATAAAAATCATGAAACTTTATAATTGAGAATATTAATAACATTATAAATTTTACATTTTAATAATTGTTACCGACCTCATGGCTATCTTTTTTTGTACGGAAATATACGTTTTAGGGTCCCAGCAATCAGAAACAAGTGTTATCGATAATATTTGAGATAATTGGCTCAAATATTGAAATATGTTGAAAAGTCTCGTTAAGTGATGATAATCAAAAACATTTCGAAAACAACAAGATGTCTTTTAATAGAATGAATATAATAGATTTTCTCTGAGAAGTGTAATTGAAAAATTATTGAATACTCTATTTCCAGTTTACAATGTTTTGTATGTCAGGTTAATTCAATTATTTCAATGGTTTTATTCTTAGTCAGATTACATTTACAAAACGATGGGATTATGTTACAAACTAAATAGGTAAGTAAAAATAATTCAATATGATTTAAGAAAACCCGATCAAAAAGTGTCTAACTAAAATATCGGTTAGTGAAATACATGATAAGAAATTACCGAATTGGATTCTGCGGATACGGATTAAATGTGTCAACAGTAAATAATCTTTTTAAATCCCAAAATATTTATGGTTTTTAGAAGGTTGCGGATTATCTGTAAGTTGCAGTGGTATTGTTCTGGTCGCGCAATACTTGAGGGTATACACCATAATAAAAACGTGGTCGAAAAAATGCCTACAAATAGGTAAAAACAGATAGATCACTTCGAAGAATTTGATTTTTCATCCCTTCAATAAAGATATCCCCACTAAAATAATGAATATTGTCCAAAAAGAAAATAGTCAAGGAAAAGAGTTAATTCGATATTCATACACGTTATTCAGAGTGTAAATGGATGAAACGGAGCGTAGCATTTTTAATGTTAATTTCTCAAAATTAAAATATTATCTTCCCTAATTATTTCAGGGAAATTATGATATTCATTTGGTTAGAGTACAAATATACACACCGAGCTTTGCTATTTATTGCATTTTTTAAAACCGGAGTGTCATGAAATTAAACAAGCAAATGATGAGGTGTTGATTTGTTGGCTTTTTATTTGAAATATATTCTGTTGATTTTGTGTTACACTTCGATCAATTTTTTATAATTATTACTGAATAAAAAAAAAACGAAGAAACTGCTTCTAAAATATCGTTAATAAATAAGAAAACAGTTATATGTATATTTAATAAAGTTTTTTAATATTTGTTAGTTTTTTGTATATATGAATGTTTATATGAATCTATATGTTTTTAGTTTTGTGTATTCGTAAATAATTTATCTATTTTATTGAAATAATTTCTGTTTTTTTATTATCAATTCCAATTAAAATACACATCAAACATTTTTCAAATTGATTTTTTCATTGTAAAAAGATTTTTGTATTTATCTAACTTTTGAATAAAAAATGTTTAATAACATAAATATATTAAAAATCTATTAATTTTTAAACACGTTTTTATTAAAAATATATATAATAACTAAAAATGTTGGAAATATATTTAACATTTTTTCATTGTAATTGTACCCATGTAATAGTTCAGGGTAGAGTAGTGGATTTAAATAGGATATATTGCATAATTGATAAGTACATGACAATGATATTGTAACGAGTTGAGAGTCAGAAGAACTCTGTTTTTGTCGTCTTCCGTGGTGGTATTTATATTAGATGTTGGTGCTGACTCGAGGTGATTTGGACGGTGATGGTCACAAGTTCACGGAGTAAAACGCTGACTTGTAGGAGTTGCGTAATCCGTCGGCTGGGCTGGCGGTCGCCGTGTCTGTCGTAAGTGGGGCACCAGGTGACCGTCTGGAATGGTGTTTGTTTGCGATTGCATTATTGAAGTGAGTAATGCAATCGTATTTAATAATTAATAATTAATTTATGTCTATGGAGATTAGACATTCTGCCCGCCGGGAGTATGGGGCACCAGTGGTTGAAGTTGGATGGACTCGATCTTCCTTGGAACAGGATATCTTCTGTCATTCCTTGGTGTCTGGACTGTGCAGTATTCTGGAGATGCTCTGGAAGCTGGACTTGGAACCATTTGAAGTTCTTCTGGATGTTGTCCAAACAATTGAATTTACTTGGAACTGGTGTATTTGGTGACAGCCTTGGTGCCTTCGCTGACAGCGTGCTTGGCCAATTCACCGGGCAGGAGGAGACGGACAGCAGTTTGAATTTCCCTACTGGTGATGGTCGATCTCTTGTTGTAGTGAGCGAGACGCGAAGCTTTGGCGGCGATGCGTTCGAAGATGTCGTTAACGAAGCTGTTCATGATGCTCATCGCCTTACTGGAGATATCGGTGTCGAGATGTACTTGCTTCAGTACTTTGTAAATGTAAATTGCGTAACTCTCCTTCCTCCTGCACTTCTTCTTCTTGTCCCCCTTGGAGATGTTCTTCTGGGCCTTGCCGGCCTTCTTGGCAGCTTTACCGCTTGTCTTTGGTGGCATTTTTAAAATCGATCGTACGTGTTCACGCTAGGGTGTCGTGTGATGATCTGGCCGTAGATTCGCTTTTGGTTGATTAATTGAAATCTGTCGCTTTCTGGACGTAGATTCGCTTTTGGTTGATTGAAATTGAAATCTGTCGCTTTCTGGGCGTAGATTCGCTTTTGGTTAATTAATTGAAATCTGTCGCTTTCTGGACGTAGATTCGCTTTTGATTGATAGACATTGAAATCTGTCGCTTTCTGGACGTAGATTCGCTTTTGGTTGATTAATTGAAATCTGTCGCTTTCTGGACGTAGATTCGCTTTTGGTTGATTAATTGAAATCTGTCGCTTTCTGGACGTAGATTCGCTTTTGATTGATTGACATTGAAATCTGTCGCTTTCTGGACGTAGATTAGCTTTTGGTTGATTAATTGAAATCTGTCGCTTTCTGGACGTAGATTCGCTTTTGGTTGATTGAAATTGAAATCTGTCGCTTTCTGGACGTAGATTCGCTTTTGGTTGATTGAAATTGAAATCTGTCGCTTTCTGGACGTAGATTCGCTTTTGGTTGATTAATTGAAATCTGTCGCTTTCTGGACGTAGATTCGCTTTTGATTGATTGACATTGAAATCTGTCGCTTTCTGGACGTAGATTAGCTTTTGGTTGATTAATTGAAATCTGTCGCTTTCTGGACGTAGATTCGCTTTAGTTGATTAATTGAAATCTGTCGCTTTCTGGACGTAGATTAGCTTTTGGTTGATTAATTAAAATCTGTCGCTTTCTGGACGTAGATTCGCTTTTGGTTGATTAATTGAAATCTGTCGCTTTCTGGACGTAGATTCGCTTTTGGATGATTGAAATCTGTCGCTTTCTGGGCGTAGATTCGCTTTTCGGTTGATAGGAAAATTAACTGGCGCTTAGGCTTGGTGCGTGCTCAACCCAGTCAATTTTGATTTTTGGATTGAAAGCTGGCGCTTTGGCTTGGTGCGTGCTAGACCCAGCTTTTGGTTTGTAGGAAAATTAACTGGCGCTTAGGCTTGGTGCGGGCTGACCCAGTTAATTTGGATTTATTTTTTGGAATGAAAGCTGGCGCTTTGGCTTGGTGCGTGCTAGGCCCAGCTTTCGGATTGATAGGAACTAACTGGCGCTTAGGCTTGGTGCGGGCTTGACCCAGTTAGCTGTTTTGTTCGAAGGACCATGATCCGGTTCGAAGGACCATGTAATAGTTCAGGGTAGAGTAGTGGATTTAAATAGGATATATTGCATAATTGATAAGTACATGACAATGATATTGTAACGAGTTGAGAGTCAGAAGAACTCTGTTTTTGTCGTCTTCCGTGGTGGTATTTATATTAGATGTTGGTGCTGACTCGAGGTGATTTGGACGGTGATGGTCACAAGTTCACGGAGTAAAACGCTGACTTGTAGGAGTTGCGTAATCCGTCGGCTGGGCTGGCGGTCGCCGTGTCTGTCGTAAGTGGGGCACCAGGTGACCGTCTGGAATGGTGTTTGTTTGCGATTGCATTATTGAAGTGAGTAATGCAATCGTATTTAATAATTAATAATTAATTTATGTCTATGGAGATTAGACAACTTTGTTTATTTATACAAATTATGAATATTTGAAACAATAATCTATTAATCTAATAATTTTAACAATTTTTTTATTAAAAATATATAAAATAACTAAAAACGTTGAAAATATATTTTAGAATTGTTAATTTCATTATAAATTTGTTTTTATAAAATATATTCCCAAATTTCATAATTTGGAACACGCTTGAAATCTCAAAATAAAAGAAATATTTTCGAATAGACTTTTTGTGGTGATAATAAATGTTATTATTCGTGTACCACAGTTCATATACAGGAAGTTTTTCGTTAAAGTATACATATTTCAAATTCACCTTATTTTCTTTAAATCTGTAGATATTCGTTGTGTTTTTAAAAGAGTTCAATTTGATGCTTTAAACGAGTGTTTTCCTCTCCCAGACTAAGCATGAAGTAAAATTTCGAGTTTAGAAAAGCCCCGTGAAAATTTGTCTCGGGTCGCGCAGCGACCCGAGACAAATTTTCGGGGCTTTTCTAAACTCGAAATTTTACTTCATGCGCCACGCGTATAAAACACTAAAATATTGTGAAATTTAAGTATATTTGAACCTCACGTAAAATCAGAGTTTTGTGCGCGGGGCGCATGAAGTAAAATTTCGAGTTTAGAAAAGCCCAGAAAAATGTACAGTGTATTCTGTATATTGAGTTATTTATACATAAAAAACTGTCTGTATAACTAATCAATAATATAAATTATTTGCCAAATTTGGTACATACCAAAGTTTTAATTGAATTTATGAAGAAAAAAGAACAATCAAGATAAAAATAATATCAAATGAATTCTTTAGTGTAAACTTATTGAATTTTATTTTTTGATTTTTAGTTAAATTTTAGGTTTATTTAGGAGCTTTTTAAATATATCCGATTCCCAAAGTCCATAATTTTGAACACGCCGGAAATCTGAAAATAAATGAAATGTTTCGGAACAGTTTATTTTTTCTGAAGGTCATCAAATTTATCATCGTACAAGTGGTGTAGACGGGATCAAATTCACGACGAAATAAGAGCGAGCGCGTTTGTGTGCGTGTGTGTGTGTGTAGACGCAACCGGAGCAGTTTTCTCTAGAATACTTCTACCTTTACTCTATTCATAAGTAGATGGACCCACTTCCCTACCACAGTCTCTCCTTTTCTATCCTCGAAAACTCGGAATCCAGTTCTCCCATAAGCATTGTCTACCCTTGACAAGACTAGTAGAAGCTTTAAATTGACAGCTTTTATAAAAACAACGAATTCATATATATCGGGATTTACCGATATATCGGGATATATACTTAAAAAAATCACCTATATATTTATCGGTGCAGTTATAAATTTGTAATAAAATAAAACGTTCTTAAAATGTCAAAAATAGGTAAACAGAAAAACCATAGATTCTACATGCAAATTGGAAAATCATAAATTGATCTGAAAATCACACACTGGCTACATAACTAATCAAAAAATATTAAGAGGTCATGACATTCACATAAAAAAATTGACTTACAAATACAAAAACAAAAATTATTTCAAATACAAAAAATCAAGTTCAAATACGAAAAAATGTATTTTCTTAAAATGAAAAAGCAACATTTTACTTCAAATACAAAAATATAAGCAGGAAATCAATAAATGAATAAAATTTTCACCACACCTTCATAGAATCATGGTAAATAATTGATGAAAATTTGTTGATCGGATGAATCGGACGGATTGCATGACCAATAACGTGCGAGGGTAGGCGTGCGGCGAAGAAATGTTGACCTATTACTAATTCTTTAAAATACCCCCCAGGCCAGGTAGGCAAGCAGCTAAAACTTATAGGGTAGTTAGGTTTTTTCCTTTAGAATCCATGTATTACCACCTCATAGTGACGAAAACTGACTCTCTAATGTATAAAGCATAAAATCCTGAAAGGTTTGCAGAAATCATAATGTCTGCCTCTAATACAGCTTCAATTACTTTCATTTAAATGACCAATATTTGTTGTGTTATTAGATACCTAAACCGAGAACATTCCGGTATTCGGCAATTCATAATGAAAAATGCAATAACGGGTGATATTCTCACAAATTACCTACGTTTCCCTGATATTCTATGTTCTTCAACTTTAAGCTATCATTTCTACAAGAGGGACCGTTAACGCAGCTAAATTATACGTTAAAAATACAATAGTGTATGTGGTATTTGGTGAAACTCGTCTATGGGGGGCCATTTTCCCAGTCCACGCCTGCCTTAGGCTGATGATTAAAGACTTTCAATAACAAACCTTTTTTATAGCTGATTTAAAATTACAGGAAAACAAGTAACCCATCTACAAAAAAGCTTTTATTTTGAGGTTATGTATTATTATTTATGGCAACGTTCGCAATGTTGTGTTGCAATCACACTCGGCAACCACGGAGCACTAATTTCCCTTATTATTTTAACTAATAAATCTCAACAATTGTTGATAAAAGTCTATTACTAAGCAAAAGAAAACAAAGTCGGACAAATTGCTATTATAAAGCAAGTACGTTGAATTATTATTAATGTTAATACTCACACTAAGATGTATGTATGGCGGCTGCGTTTTTTTAGGAAATTAACGTCGTCATAGAAATGTAAAAGTTAGTTATTCTTTTTGAGAAGTGAAAATACAACACAAGTTTTGAATTATAACTCATCTCATTGATCTCCTTACATTTGGTGACCCCGACGTGATCTTTAAATCGAATAGATATGCAATCAAATCAAATCAGCCGCATATCAATTAAATCTCCCCAATTTTGGCGTGAGCGTCCTGCATTATGGTTTCTACAATTAGTGACACAATTCAAACTTGCAAACATTATCAACGAAGCTAATGGCTAATTTAGAAGAAAGGCTCGCCCATGAAGTCGAGGACATATTGAACAACGTTCCTACGGAAAACCCCTACACTAAACTGAAGTCAGAATTAATTACCGGTTTATCTATGTCTGATGCGAAAAAGGTGAAACAACTGATCAGTGAAGAAGAATTAGGTGATCGAAAATCATCACAATTCCTTCGTCACCTACGCTTTCTAGCGGGACAAAATGTACAGGAATCCCTATTAAAAAACATATGGCTGCAACGTTTATCGACTCACGTACAAGCAATTCTCAGTACCCAACCAGATCTGTTACTTGAAAAATTGGCGGTAACTGCTGACAAAATCGTCGAAGTTCAACCCGCCCCTAACCTTTCCACAATGCCACCCGTTTTCGCTGCGTCAACGTCGACATCTGTCTCTAGCCATACGTCAAACGAATACCTTCAGAATCAGATTTTTGAAATTTCGAAGCAATTGGAGAAAATCCAATCCAAACTGTCAGACCGAAACTACCAGCGACGGAGCAGAACGTCGTCGTTCTCTCGCCACAGTAGATCATCAACACCAACCTCTTCGCCTTCGCGTATATGCTGGTACCACCGTCACTATGAAAATGAAGCCCGCAAGTGTACCCGACCTTGTGCATTTAAGCCTTCTCCGTCGACAAACTACAACAGGGACACGTAACGACGGCGACGTATCGCTCTCAGAAAGGAAGCCGTCTCTTCGCTATAGATGTAAGATCCAAAATTAAATTTCTTATCGATACTGGCTCTGATATATGTTGTTTTCCCTGACAAATGCTTCCATCACGAGTTACCCGTGTAAACCTGCAACTTCAAGCAGCCAACAACTCCATCATCAACGCGTACGGTACACTCACTCTAAACGTCGACCTTGGACTAAGAAGAAGCTTCAAATAGAATTTCGTGGTAGCTGACGTAGCCGTTTGCATCATCGGTTCCGACTTCTTAGCACATTTTGGATTGATACCAGATTGCCGCCAACGTCAACTAATAGATTCGATCACCAAATTTTCGATTCCATGCGAAGAACGAAGCCACCACCAATCAAGCGTTCGAGCCATCTCCTCGCAAGTTGTAGTTGTCAAAGAATTCCCCTCATTAACACGCCCAGTCGGACCGCCAAGGTCAGTCAAGCACAACACCATTCATTTTATCAAAACGAGCCCTGGACATCCAATTTCCTGTCGGCCACGTCGTCTTGATCCCGAAAAGCTTCGAATAGCAAAGAACGAGTTCGACAACATGATTACAGAAGGAATTGCCCGTCGTTCCGACAGTCCCTGGTCCTCCCCATTACATATGGTTCCGAAGAAACCTAAAGGATGGCGTCCATGTAGTGACTATCGTGGTTTAAATTCCCGAACAATTCCAGATAGTTATCCTGTCCGACATATCCATGATTTTTCTCAACAACTGCGTGGTTCGACAGTGTTTTCGACAATTGATTTAGTGAAAGCGTATACTCAAATACCAGTAAATCCCGATGACATCCCGAAAACTGCCATCACCACACCGTTTGGATTATTTGAATTTCCGTTTATGTCTTATGGTCTCAGAAATGCTGGTCAGACCTTTCAAAGATTTATGGACGAAGTTCTATTTGGATTAAATTTCTGCTACGCGTACATCGATGACATTTTAATTTTTTCAAGCTACGAAGTTTCCGCGAAAGGTACGAAACCATTATCCGACCGAATAACTGCATTAAGAAATTATCCTCGCCCGAACACGGCAAAAGAAATGCGAAGATTTATTGGAATGCTCAATTTCTACCGCCGTTTTATCCCCAACGCTGCAGAAAAGCAAGTACCGCTACATTCAACTCTAGCTATGGTTAAGGGAATCCAGACAATCGTATGGACAGAAGAGCTAGAGAAAGCATTTAGTTATTGTAAAAACTGCTTAGAAGATGCTACGCTTCTCGCTCATCCAGACCCAAATTTGCAGCTGGTACTGTTTACCGATGCATCAAATCTCGCCTTAGGCGCTAGTCTCCAGCAATACGCGAATGGAGTTTGGGAACCACTTGCTTTCTTCTCCCAAAAACTTATTCCACGACAAACAAAATGGCCAGCCTACTACAAAGAATTATACGCAGTCTTCTCAGCAATTAAACATTTTCGTCACATGGTTGAAGGTCAAAATGTCATTGTGTACACTGATCATAAACCTCTTACCTTCGCATTCCAGTAAAAATCAGATAAACTACCACCTGTCCAACTTAACCAACTATCGTTTATCTCTCAATTTACAACTGACATCCGTTACGTCAACGGTGACGCAAATGTCGTTGCTGACGCATTCTCTCCTATCGAGTCAATTAAAACAAGAAGCGATGCGGACATTATCGAACGTATTGCAAGAGCTTAAGCGAATGACGATGAACTTTAATCACTTCTACGCGGAGAAACAAGTCTAGTACTACAAGAGATGCCTATACCAGGTATGGCTTGTAAGCTATTTTGCGATAATAAATTGCGCACATATGTCCCAGCAGGATTACGACATCAGATTTTCCTTGCTGTATACAACCTCAGTCATCCCGGCACCAAGACTTCAGCCAAATTGGTAGAGAAACGTTACGTGTGGCCTAACATGAACAAGGACTGGCGCAACTGGGCACGAGCCTGCATCGCCTGTCAGCGTAGCAAGATTAATCGACACGTTCATACACCTGTTGGAATTTTTACATCTCCTACACATCGTTTCGAACACATTCACGTGGACATCGTCGGCCCATTACCACCTACAAAATCGTTTAGATACTGTTTAACCGTCATAGACCGATTTTCAAGATGACCGGAAGTTCTACCTTTAAGCGGTATCAACGCAGAAGAAGTCGCATAAGGTATAATAACTTGTTGGATTTCTCGATTTGGTACTCCATTACGCATCACTACAGACCGAGGTCGACAATTTGAATCCGATCTTTTCTCCAAATTAAATAAGTTGTTAGGAATTGAGCGAATACGAACAACAAGTTACCATCCAAGCAGCAATGGTATCATTGAACGATTCCATCGCAATCTAAAAGCAGCATTGATGTGCCACTCCAACGCAACTTGGGTAGAAGCATTACCACTAGTTTTACTTGGTCTACGCACTGCAATCAGAGATGAAACTCATGTCTCACCAGCAGAATTGGTTTACAGCGAGCCTATGCGCCTCCCTGGTGAAATTTTCATTCAACAAAACGAATCCATGAATGACCCACAACATTTAGTATCACGCTTAAGAGATATTACGCAAAATCTTCGCCCGGTAGAAGCCTCTCAACATTCAAACGTGAAACAATTTATTTTTCAAGACCTTAAAAGCTGTAAGAAAATCTTCCTTCGTTATGACGCAATTCGGAAATCACTGTAGCCTCCTTATATTGGACCTTATGATGTCATTAAACGCGGCGAAAAGACTATTACCATCCTATGTAATAGAAAACCAGTTTGTGTTAGTTTAGATAGAGTTAAAGCAGCATACACTTTGGATACTCTCAGCTCACCTTCCATCAACGGACCTCAAGAAATTAAACCTAAACAGAAAGTACGCTTCGAGTTACCATGAACTCCGTTCTCGATGAGGGGCTGATATGGCGGCTGCGTTTTTTTAGAAAATTAACGTCGTCATAGAAATGTAAAAGTTAGTTATTGTTCTTGAGAAGTGAAAATACAACACAAGTTTTGAATTATAACTCATCTCATTGATCTCCTTACATATGTATGTACTATAAATATTTACCATAGAAATAACTAAGCAACTATCACACAGCGTATCAGCTGAGGTGGAAATTACAAGTTCCCAACTGCCCAATCGTGGCCGATATCTGTTATTAAATTTTATTCATTATTGATACAATATTGACATGTATGGAACACCTATATTGAATAATCAATGGTATTCAATATTGATACAATATTAAACAGGTATTGAATATTTACATTGATAGATGAATGATACTTATTATTGATACAATATTGTACAGATATTAAATATCTATTATTGATTTTTTTATAGCTGATTGATACGATACTGAAAACAGAATTATTTTTATACACATTGCTTAAAAAATGCAAGATATGTATGTATATAAATAGTATATTGCCACAATGTAAATACAACATTCATTTCTAGTAGGAATTACAGAGACTCGCAGAAACCAGCTCAGACACTAGCGTACATAGTAGAGATTCCTGCAACATATCGATTTATAGTCTACCGGTTTCGATCAGGAGTCTATCATTAACGGCTTTATAACATTTTAGGGTGATACAGAATACCAAATCGACATCTCACATGACAATGAAGGAATAACATGCCGTATATGTTTTGAATACGGAGGGGGCAGTTTGTGTGTTATGTTTTATTTCTATTCAGATTGCTCGCGTTAACTTTGTAAAGCCGGCTCCACACATTGGCTCACATGGCCAGGTCAATGTTTGTTCCAATTTTTGCTGCTTTACACATCACAAGTGGGTATCCACATATTGGCTTAAAGCCGGCTTTATATATTGGCTCACATGATCAGGCCAATGTTGGTCTAAGATTAGCTGATCTTAAAAGAATAGCAAATGTTAGAACAAACATTAGCCGGGCCATGTGAGCCAATGTGTGTGAAGCCGGCTTAACAACCACCAACTTGTCACGTGTTCCTTTGACGCGGGATAAAGAACCGACAACCTAATGGCAATTGGCAAGTGCAAGCAGCAACGTTCAAAAACTCCTTCACAAGCGCCAATTTCTCCGTCTACACGTTGGCCAAGTGACACTTGCCACATCGTATGACCAATGTGTGGAGCCTGCTTTCTCTTCTTAGAACTTAATTTATACAGCGATTTATCTATAGTATGCATATAAGAATTTGTTGGAAACGCGCAAGTTTGAATTGCCATGACATACAAAAATACTTTTTGTATTCTTATTCAGTGACGGCTCATCAAGGACGGCAGGGTCGACCGGGCCGTACCGTTGAATTTGATTGAACATATTTTATACATTTTTATTATCTCAGAAATAAATATTGCGCATTTTTTATAACTAACATATAACAGTAACTGTATTGTTTTGAGTTTACGTGAAGTGATTAATCACAAATAGAAAGACTGTTATTCCTTACCTCACTTTTTATTTTTATGTTAGATGTACATTTCGAGACACAAGGTGCTCATTATCAATAATAAACTAAATTCTTAAAACTATGTGAGCGGTATATATAGTTGACAGGTTATCGGAAAAACCAAAAAGTAATTTAAAAAAAAAAAAGATTTAAAGAACACCAGTATTATTTTAAAATTCAAAACCCGGACAAATCAGCAGTTGCACATCATTCAATTGAAACAGGACACACATTCTCGGTAAACAATATTAAACTTTTAAAGCAATCAAGTCATCGTAGATTAAATATGCTTGAATCCATTGAAATGTATAAAAATAAAAATGTTTTGCTGAATTTCGATCTTAGTCCCTTAGTTAATCCATTATTAGATTTGTTACCCAAAAATAATCCTGCAGTGAATGTAATCCTACCGACCAACTTCCCGATCCATAAGCCGCCCGCGCCTTCCCACCCCGAAGATAATGTAATGACACCGACACCCATCTCGAACCTTTAGCCGCTAACAATAGGTTTAATTACTTTTTGGTTTTTCCGATAACCCGTCAACTATATATACCGCGCACATAGTTTTAAGAATTTAGTTTGTTATTGATGATGAGCACCTTGTGTCTCGAAATGTACATCTAACATAAAAATAAAAAGTGAAGTAAGGAATAACAGTCTTTCTATTTGTAACATATAACAGGCCAATAGGTAGTAATATTAATAAGCCCTCAGTATAAGGCTGATAAATGCGGGAATTTATTTTGATTTAATATATGTTTACTACCCAACTTCGTATCCGCAAAATCGGCGAGCCGTAGATTTTTAGTAGATGTTTCCCCTGCAGCGTGTTACATTTCCCCTGCAAAGGGTTTACTCGAGTACGGCAAATTTGCCGAGGCCGTCCGTACTTCCACACAATACACCGATGCCTATGTGTCGATGCACACTTTAAATTCGCTTACGTTACAGATCACATTTTTATTCTAGAACTAGTGGATACATTTATCAATATATTTCTGATTATTTTCATATTATTCAATTTAAAAGTAAAATATGTATTTACTTTATTACAAATTGGTCATTAAGGCCAACAATTGACCGGTCTAAAAAAAAACCAGATAAAACACATTATTCGTCTAAAACTTTATTTTAGTAATCAGAACATATCTCGCATTTTTAAATATCGTTAAACAACTGATGTGATTAGAAAATACGAACAATCATTAAATAGTTACCTAATTGTAATTTACAAAATATTACCTAGGTATTTTAGGGAGATTGTGTGAAATATATTAGTGTATAATTAACCATATTATGTATATAACTTGTTTAAAAATGTTATTGTAACTCCGAGAACATTATCACTCAATTTTTGAAAGTCGGCGAAATTATTTAATTTAAAATATCGTTCTAGCGGAGGTGTATGGTTCGGTACGGCAGGCCGTTTAGTCTCAGTGCGCGTGCGCCAGAATAAAAATAATCAGGTGACAGAATCACTTTATCTTTTCCTTGGTCCATTTCACATGGCGCTCTTGTTCGACGGTTTTTGTCGGACGATTTAATTTTTTTCTACTCCTACTTCATTACAGTTGGGTTTTAAACATGCATATATATAAGTTCATTATTGATCAATATTCAGCCTTGTGAATATGTCCACAAAAGTACAGTATATAAATAATATTTAATAACTACCAAAAAATTAAGTTGACTAACTGCAGCTTGCCTACATTCGGCCGACCCACTTTCTTAGATCTCAAGCCGCCACTGTTCCTATTAAAATTGTAAGTCAGAATTTAAAAACTCCTATTTCTTAACCCGTAACCGGTTCAGCTCGGTCTGAGAGACACTAGCAAATATTAAACCCGACATCTAACTGGTGATTTATTTAGAATCAAACACAAGTTGTAAAAATAAAAATAAATAAACTTATAATTTATTATAGATCTACAGGGCATAGTTTCGGGTGTTGGGGTTTGTCAGCTTCACGTGTCAAAGACCGGGTTAAACATCTTTAACATCCCAATATTGCATTGATCTTATATCTACTTTCAAGTGTGTCTAATTTTAGTATTCAGGTGGATATTCAGCTCTCTATTTGTTTAGTAAATGTTTTCAATATAGGACATCTATGATACTTCTATCTATGCTAATCATGTATTCGAATACCAGCATAACTTCAATACAAAATTCAAAATTTTGTATAATTGTAATAAAAGACGCAGACTAAATTTGTTAGAATTAAAAATTGGCCTAAATTTCTAAAAACATGTAATATTTTATTTTTATGCCATTCATTTACCTGCCATGATGCTGTCCCCTCGCCCTAGATCTAATTACATTAGTATATAAGGTTTAACTGTAAAAAAGCGGAGTATGTGAGCTGAAATGTGATGACTGCGATGCAATATATATAGGACAAACGGGCAGGTCTTTTGAAACGCGATTAAAAGAACATAGGAAAGATATTCTAAACAATAAACAGACCACGGGGTTCGCAAAACATTGCATCGCGGCTAATCACTTTTTCAGCTCAAACGACTGTAAAATGTTGCATTCGGGTAATAAGGGATTAGTTTTGAATTATCGGGAGGGTTTAGAAATAAGTAAAGCCATAAAGGCGGGAAAAAACGTGGTCAATGACAACGCTGACCTTTGGAATTCCCTGATAATTACCTGAAATGCCGACATCTAGTATATATAATCAATTTTGCTCTTTTGTACACCATTCTTGAAAATGGCATTAAGCCGAAACTAGTTGAAAATAAAACAATTTATTAGTAAAACAAACCAAGTGAATTTTAATCAAATACCTACATATTAACTGTAAATTGTTTGACCACTATTCATCTGCCTGAAGCCAATGCGTGGCGAAACATGTGTGCAGTGCTCAACAATAAAAAGTGAAAACCTCCCATTTTGTTGTTAATTTTAAGTTTTATAACTATTAATTTGTTTGTTTTGATGCATTATTAATGCTACCGTATCAAATTTTATATAATTTGGCGAAATTTACAAATACTTGTGTAGCATAAAATAACCCAACCAATTCATCGTTTACATTTGAATTTATTTATTTTTAACTTAGAAATAATTCACTTTATGTTAATAGGATCCCGTAATTCCTTCGGTTTTTGTTTTTGGTTTTTGTTTTTAGTGTTTGCAGAATGGATATATCGACGGATGGTGCATTTATAACGGCCGTAGGGGGGTCCAATGGTGGTGATAAATCGCGGTGGGGGTCCGCCGCGCGGCCCCCGAAATGGAACCCCGCGGAACCCCCCGCCGGCGGCATACGCTTTTCTATGGATTTTTTTTCTTTCCTTTATCCTGAAAGAGAGAGAGAAACAAGATTTAATATTTTCATCCCGAAGTGAACTTATTTAAATATATAGATTGAATTAAATGAAAAATAGAAACGTCAGTTTTAATTAGAATCTGTTATCTACCACATCATAAAAATAAGTACTTATTGCAATGATAAATATAGGTGAAACGTCACGTTTGTGCATTAGTGTCCAAATTAGCAATGCACAAGCCGATTCATTAATAAACACTATTTTATTGGAAAAAGGAATAATAATCAAACGTTGGTAGGCAATTTCTAACGATCTCTCAGACTATTGTATCAGAATGATACATGCTGATACACTACTGATTGAATGTGAATACTAATATATTCTCAATGATTTTCATATTGTAATTCTATATTGTTACAATATGATATTCTGTTAAAATTTAATTATTGTTACAAGACTGTAAAATTGTTTTTAAATATTTATACAGTTTTTAATTTGTATTACGACAAATACTCACAATATAACATTATTATTTTGAAACTAGGATAGTGTGAGTCGTATCTTTGAACCTCCCTCCAAGTCGTTGGTCAGGCGGGATACCGGGCAATTTCCGTGCCCGATAGGCCGGATATTTCTTCTGTGGTGTTTAGTGCACCTCAGCTATGAAGGCCGATTTTCCCGGAAACCGCGAGCCTGCTAAACCTTGGCCCTAAAAGCTGAGTAGGAACTGACAATATGATATGTAATCCAGAGGTGATTCACGTGCAAGAAGTAGTTAGATCTCAATTCTCGGCTTGGTAAGTTAATGCTAACTAAATTTAGTAAATGTTCAGAGCTTATCCCCCATTCAGTAATTTAATAATAATAATAATGTTTATTGTGTTAACTATATTACAGAGAATATTTACACTCGGCAGGTAAAACATAACATATTTATATATGCAAATTTGAGGATATATTATAAAATTAATTTATACTAAATGGACACTTTTCAATCAATACATTTTTTAAGAAAGATTTAAATTCTTTATCACCTAGTTTCTTCACTCTTAAGGGAAGAGAATTATAAAATTTGACACCATAGTAGTTAACGTGGAACTCGTTTTATCTCAAGTGTTGTGACTATGTTCTAACAATTCGTACGTTGTAAGATTACACGCAATGTACATAAGAGATTTTAGGATGTATTTACTAGGCAATGATAGAATTTTTAACTTCTTGAAAAGCTGACAAGTTTCATGTCGATAATGGACCCCACTGAATATTCTTAAGATTTTCCTTTAAAAGCGAAACATTTGGCTGAATGACCCCATATTATTAGTCCATATGTCATTTTAGAGCAAAATATATTGTACGTTTTCAGTAACACGTCTTGAGAAGCAGATATATTTCTGAAGGGGTATATCATTGATTAACCCATCTAAGATTTGGTTCGAAGTGAACTCCTAAAAACTTTCCTACTCATTCTTTGTGTTCGGTTTCCATGGTTCAAGTAGCAAGAATTAATGTCTGTGTTTTTGACTTATTAGGTACAAGTTCATTTGCCATACACCAAGTTTTAATGCTATTTTTTGTTTTTTTTTGTCGTTCTAAGAAGCATTTCGGTATCTGTGTGGCTACTCACTGCTGACGTATCTTCGGCAAATATGATTAAATTAGTATGTTCTATATGCTGTCCCAGATCGTTAATGTAAATTTTGAAGAACAATAGTTCTAAAATGAACCCGTCTCGAGTTAAGGGTAATATGGGTGATTTTCCGTTATGTATCTCAACGTACTGAGACCTTTCCGAAAAATATGAACTGAAAAAATTGAATGCATCATCAGTGCAGAATAGCGCTGTATAAGAGCCGCATTCAATAGAAGAGTGTTTATAGGTGACAAAATCGAGAGCAGAGACGGTGCTCATTTTTCCCCGGAAACCGAACTGTGACCCTGATAGCAGGTTACTTTCCTCAAAATATTTTGTGTCTCGATTGTAAAACTAATTCGATGATTTTTCCGAAGATGGGAATAATAGAAATGGTTCGATAATTTGCCATATCAGATTTATCACTTTTCTTATAAATGGGCACAACTTGCAATATTTTTAAAGATCGTGGAAAAATATTTTGATCTATTGCTTAATTTATGAGTTTGGTCAGGTGTGGAACTATTATATTCTTTACATGATTTATGATTCTACTGTTCAGGCCATAGAAGTCACAACTATTTGAGTTTTTTAAATTATTTATTGCATCGTTTATTCCTATTTCAGAGATGTGTTCGATTTTAAAATTGATGTTCTCCGTAATATAGTTGGCGCAATTCAGGTTAAAAACACACGTTAACATCTTCGGTACAATAAACAGAACTCTAATTTGTAATGCCAAGTACTTAAAATAAAAGAAATAGGCCATATTCGGTTATTGGTTGCACTGTAGCTGAACTACAAATGTGTTTTAATTAGGCATATCCAGTTTAATGTGTTGTCTATGATGGTAACATAGTCGGAGCTAATGACAGAAGAACAGTAAGCCCGAGATCCACCTCCCTGGGGGTGCGTCTGCTTGCAAGAAAATATAAAATAGTTCCGTAATTAAACGATAATTGCAGGCAAACTAATAAATATATTTGTATGATTCAATCGCTATATTATTTACAGTAGCCGATTTTAGGCATCTCTTTAAACGAAAATATATGTAAAAATGTTTAAGTTGGTTAAATTGATGATGAACGTAGTTTAAATATTAAAAATATTAAATGCATTTTATATAAAAAATATATTTAGTTTCTTTAAACTAAAAAAAAGGAGGCAATGAGACATCCTTTAACTTTCTTATCCTGGATTTTCAATAAGACAGTATCAATATTATGGTGTATAATAACTTATTTTTTACAAAAGTGTAGGATTATATTTTTTTTAGTCTGTTAGGCCTAAAATAGTGTTTTTCAACAAAAAATCATTTTTTTATAAAAACAAAGTTTAGCCTCACTTAAAAACACGATTACTATATAGACATTTCAGATTTGAATTTTAACGATAAAGGAAAATGTAATTAGAAAAAAGTATTTTAAATCACAAAGTTAATCTAAATTTGAGCTTGGTATAGGTTATTTCATTTAGCTAGTCATCTCGAGAGGGCATGTTCGCGCACAAGACCCTCATTCCCAGTGACGGCTCGTCAGGGACGGCAGGGTCGGCCGGGCCGTACCTATAAATTTGATTGAACAAAAATTAGAAATTTTTATTTTCTCAGAAATAAATATTGCGCACTTTTTGTAATAAATATATAGTAGGCTAATATGTAGTAATAATAATAAGCACTCAGCATAAAGCCGATAAATGTAGAAATTTATTTTAATTTAATATATGTTTACTAAGCAACTTCGTATCCGCAAAATTGGCCAGCCGTAGATTTTCAGATTATGAAGATTAATGCAAGCGCTACGTCGTCACATCTGTCAGTGCAGTTTCTGTCGTTACATTTCCCCTGCAGGGTGAACGTACGTCCGCAAATGGTTTACTCGAGTACGGCAAATTTGCTGGGGCCGTATTCGCCGTTCTTCCACACAATACACCGATGCCTAAGTGTCAGAGCTTGTCAGGGTTCGAATCTTTTTAGAGGATTCAAAAGAGGCATTCGAATACTTTAGTTCAACTGGATTCGTAATGCAGATTCGTTACATTTTTTTAAAACGATTCGTATTCGAATCCAAATGTGGGTGATTCGAATCCATATAAAAGGATTCAAATCCTTATAAAAGGATTCGAATATTTATAAAAGGATTCGAATATTTATAAAAGGATTCGAATACTTACAAAAAGATTTGAATCGTCAAAAATAATTCGAATTAATTGTGAGGATTAAGATGAAAAATATCTTTAGTGTGTTTTTAAATATCTCGTTAAATCACTGTTTTATACGCGTGGCGCATGAAGTAAAATTTCGAGTTTAGAAAAGCCCAGAAAATTTGTCTCGGGTCGCTGCGCGACCCTCGACAAATTTTCACGGGGCTTTTCTAAACTCGAAATTTTACTTCATGCTTAGTCTGGGAGTGGAAAACACTCATTTAAATAAAGACAAACTTATACAAGACTCTCTCGGTTTAAACCGAGTCGACCTTATACAGTAATGACTTTGATTTTGACGTCATGTTTAAATCGAGACAACCTTGCATAGTAATGATCTTGGTTTTGACGTCACGTACGGATTTCCACGCGTGACATCAACCAAGGTGTGTAAGTAAGTTTGTCTTGATTTAAACCGAGCCGACCTTGTATTGTTTAATTACCTTGATTGTTGACGTCACGTGAGGACTTCCACGCGTGACGTCAGCAATCAAGGTGGTTAGTGTATAAGGTTGTCTTAATTTAAAACCGAGTCGACCTTGTTGGTTTAATTACATTAACTTTTTACGTGAGGAATTTCATGTGTGACGTCAGAAATACTCCCTGTATTTCTCGGGACAGAGATATTTCTAATAAAATCAAACTATGAAATTCAAACATAATAAGTAAAAACCAGTATATTTTTAATTTCACAATATTTTAGTGTTTTATCCGTTTCGCTACGCAACTAAACCAAATTTTCAGAATTTTCTATACTCTATATTTTACTTCGTGCGTAAACAAGGACAGTAAATCTATGTTAAAAAACAAAAATTAACATTTCTTAAAATTAAAACTTTTTGTCTCGTGTAATATAAGGCAAAAGTAATGTCATATTATGAATTGGCTGCCATTTTATTAGAAATGAAAAAAATTGGCAATGTTTTGACTGAAAGTTAATTTAAAGGTATAGTAGTAGTAGTAGTAGTAGTAGTAGTTTATTCATGTTAAGTGCATAATCAGCTTACATTCGTCAAGTGTGTATAATAAAATATAAAAAGTAGAACAAAACATTAAATATTGACTTCTTACAATACTGTGCATATATAATACAAAGTTGAAAAAAAATACATAAATACATAAACAAGACAACTAGTTGGTTATATAGTAAAATCTAATGATTTATTGGATAGGGGACGCTTCCCGGGCACTTGCATTAAATTGTGTACTTATCGGTTAAGCATTCGTTCATGCTATAGAATGCTTGCCCCTTGAGGTAGTTTTTTATTGTGTTCTTGAATTGTTTAATACCAAGAGATTTAACCGGTTCTGGCAAAAGATTAAATATTTTTGGTCCGAAATAGTTTGTACCATTCTGTGACTTACATAAGCGAATGTTTGGTAGGCAAATGTTGCGACTTGCTCTAGTGTTGTGATGGTGTATGTCCGTGTGAGTAGGATAAGATGCTAAGTTTTTTCGAACATGCATCAGACATTCCAATACATACAATGAGGGGAGTGTTAGAATACCAAGATCTATGAATGTAGCTTTGCAGTCATGTTGGTATCCTAAACCTGATATTACCCTTACCGCGCGTCTTTGGAGGCCAAACATGCGCTGCATAGTAGCAGAATGTCCCCATGCCAGAATGCTGTACGATAGGTGGGATTCGCACAAAGCAAAGTATGCAGTACGTAAGGCTGCAGCTGGCAGACTTGATTTTAATTGACGCAGCAGGTATATTGACTTCCATAATTTCCCTGACACTGCCTCTCCATGTCCGTGCCACGATAATTTGTGATCTAGGCACACACCCAGAAAACGTGCTGTTATCTCCCTGGAAATGTCGGTTCGCAGCGAGAATGTTAAATCGACAGTTTTATTGGTGTTTAAGGATAGCCCATTTGACACAAACCAGTTACCAATCCTTTCTTTACCTACCTCGTGTTCTATATTCGCTTGCAGGATATCATGTGATTTGCTGATGTATGTAGTATCGTCTGCAAATTGAAAGAATATAGAGGACATAGACGCAGATGGTAAGTCATTGGTGTAAAGTAAAAAAAGGACCGGTCCGAGGATTGATCCCTGGGGTACCCCAAACTTTAGGTTAATCTGATTAGATGTTCTTTGCCCTATGACGACTGATTGCTCTCGCCTAATTAAGTACGTATTAATTAAGCGACAGGTGGTGGGATGGAAATTATAAAAATTCAGTTTCCGTGAAAGGATATCATGGTCGGTGCAATCGAATGCCTTACTAAGGTCCAGAAATGATGTCACTGAGTGCATACCAGCTTCGAAATTGCTAGTAATTTCCTCAGTTAGGTTCACGATCGCATCGGCCGTAGACTCCCCCCTCCGAAAACCGTATTGTGTGGGGGAAAGAAGTTGATGGGTCTCCAAAAAGTCTATAATTTGATTTAGTAAGACCTTCTCAAATACTTTTGCTACCACTGGTAGTATAGCAATTGGTCGATAGTTGCTAACATTTTTCCGATCGCCTTTCTTAAAAATAGGAGTGATATACGCTTTTTTAAGGGATGACGCTATCCTCAATACAGATGTTTATCAGCTTCGTTAGTGGAGTAACTTTGACATCTATAACACTCTTAAGCAAACCTGTTGTAAGACTATAGATATCTCTCGATGGGGAGTTCTTTAGTCCAAGTACTATATCTATGACTTGTACAGAACTGGTTTTCTTAAACAAAAAATATGTTGAGCAGTTAATGGAACAATCTAACATAAATGTTGAGGGTGTTTGAGTTGGGTCAGGAAGGCTTTGTGAAATGTTCACCGCCACATTAGCAAAGTAAGTATTAAAAGAATTAGGACTAATATCACAGGTTATATCACGGTGTGTTGGTGGTTTTTTATTGATTAAGGACCAAAGTGCTTTCGGGCTGTTTTTTGAGTTTTTGATAAAGGAATCATTGGCTGTTATTTTTGCCTCGATTAGAGCAGAGTGGTAACCGCGCTTGTATTTTGTGTAGTATTCTTTCAATGAAGGGTTTCTATTATATGCCGATTTTATTAATAAAAGCGTTTCGCGCATGTTATGCAGCTTTGTATTAAACCATTTTATATGATTTTTCCTTGTCGACACTTTTGTTTCAGGAAATGAATATATGCAGTATTCGTGTAATATATCTGTGAATGTGTTAAATTTAGATTCAGGGCTCTTGTTATTATTAATAAAACTCCAGTCTGTTGAATCGAGTAGCCGAAAGTAAGTATTTGTGCCAACTTTAGTAATTGGACGGATTATTTTTTGTTTTCCAGTATTTGGAAGGTTATTTATTTTGTAATTAACCTCTAAGCCAGTGTGGTCGGACAGACCTGCGTCACAGGGTTGTGTATTTATATTGGATGGATGCAAGTTCGAAAAAACGTTATCTAGGCAATTACGCTTACGTGTATTAAAATTTACTGTGGTCGAGAGACCATAAGTAGCCAGTAAGTCGCATAGGTTTTCGGCCCGGGAGTCACTGGTATTAAACTTAACGTTGAAGTCTCCGCCAAGGAACACGGTTTTGCGAAAGTCAACACTATCCAATAAATCACCTAAAATTGACAAAAACAAAGTAAAATCTGCATCTGGAGGTCTATATATACAAATAATAATAGTCTCGAGAGATGGCAGGAATGACGCAGCTATTTCACAATGTTTCTCTACTGATAGACTATTGAGATCTGTAAGGCATTTGCTTTCTATATTATTGTGGGTGAGCTGCATCACTCCTCCATGTTGAAAATTTCTCCGAGCGAAACTAGAGGCCACTTGGTAATTTTCTAGTGACAGGACCGAAATTTCTAGCTCTTTGAGCCAGTGTTCGCTAATGCACACGATATTTATGTTGCGATTGCTTATGAGAAAAGCTTCTAGTTCGTTTATTTTGTTTCTTAAACATTGAATGTTGATAAAATACGTTTTTATATTCATTTCTCGGTCGGTTGATGTTGCCCTGGATTTGTTACTTAAAGTCCGGTTGGTGGGCAAATCTTCTAAAAATATAACGATCGAAGACAATTCCGGAAGGCCATGATTTTGGGTCCATTAGCAAATCATGGTATTTGTGGTCGGCGCCTATTTTAAAGGCCGGACGATTCATCTTAGTTTTTATTTTTCACATGAGAAAGTAGATGTGTTCTTCGGTTACACTGTGCTTTACCCGTTTGACAAATATCCATGTCTTCTTAGGTTCCGCCTCCAGTTTGGATTTAATAGAGCCACCGATACCGACAATTGAAGTATTCTTGGGGAATTTACGCTTTTTTTGTGAGTAACAGTAGTGAACGGTAACTCACTGTTGGGGCTTTTCATATTCATTTCCTTAGCCTCCGCTGATAGGGTGTTTACGATTCCCTGGTTAGAGGTTGCGAGGTCAGGATTTTTGTTTGTGTGTATTTGCGAGCTCAGGTTTATAGGCGCGCGCAAAGTGATAGGCGACCGCACTATTTCTGAGTTCTTCGGAGGCGCGCGCAAATAAATAGGCGGCTGCGCGATTTCTGAGTACTGCGGGTCCGTGGCGGCTGTGGCGACCGAGGCGTCCTTGTCACCTTGAGCCGTGTTTATGTTTTTTTTGACAGACTCCGCTGATGCTTTCGGTAGCGAACTGGTGTTGCTTAGTTTAACAATCTCTTCCTCCAGTAACTTGATTTTATCCTGTAGAAGGGTGTTTGTTTGCTTAATGTCAATCACCCGCTCCTTCATTGAGATATATGCCTCTTTTTGAAAATTAAACTCTATACCGTCGGCGTTGGTGCTCGGGCTCACTCCTCCGGTCGTTAATGGCAGTTCACAGCATATTTTTGCTCGTTTTACACAACTCGTGTGATAATACGATTTGCAGATGGAGCACTGTACACCTGATCTGGCTATGGTTCCGCAGGCGCATAGCTTAGAATTAGTAGCACTACACTTTTCACTTTGTTTAGCAATGAAGTTAGCACTCGCTGGTTCACGACTATCTTGGCGGGCGGCCATATTTTATATAAATTGATAATATAAATTAAAAAAAAATGATATCGGTCAAATGACCATCTCCCGAGTTGATGTTGATTGTGCTCGTTTTACAACGTTTTGAATTGTTGTTCGTAAAACATCTGGACCCAAATTGGTGATTTCTTCTTCAATTATGGCTTTCAAGACTTGCAAGGTTTGTGGTTTGTTGTGGTAAATGCGAAATTTCAAAAAAAGAACACAGGAAGTGGAAACGCTCGTTCGAAACTTCAAACTGAATGCTTTGATAAGAACATTAAATGACTTAAAATGTTTTTAAAGATAATAATCTAGTTTTCAAAATAATGTTAAATTTTTCCGACATTTCCCTGATTCAAGATTCTTTCCCTGGCCTTTTAATATAACTTTCTTCTGTGGGAAACCTCGATTTTGTTAAATTGTTTTCTAAACTCGAAATTTTACTTCATGCACCACGCGTAAAAAACACTGATTTGAAGTGAAGTTCAGAAACACACAAATACATCTTTAATCAGAGTTACGGGGAATCAGATGTTTAGTCTGTTATCAACGATGTTCAGTGTTAATAATAAATAATTAGGTTTTGAATATTTTAGTTAAAACAACTGGTAACGATATTTATATATAAATGGTTGAAAAAAAAATAATAAAATAAAATTTATTCCTAACGGATTTGTATTCGTGATTCGAAAAAACAGGATTCGAATCTTTGATTCGAATCATATTTATCTCTTACGAATCCTTTATTCGAATAACCGTGATTCGAATCATATTAGGTGATTCAGATTCGTGATTCGAATCCTTTTTACGAGGATTCGTCCCAGCTCTGCTATGTGTCGATGCACACTTTAAATTCTGTTACGTTACAGATCACAGATTTTTATTCTAAATCCACTAGTTATTTACCAATGTATTTCTAATTATTTTCATATTATTTAATTTAAAAGTAAAATAAGCATTTACTTTAAAACAAATTGGTCATTAAGGCCAACAATTAACCGGTATTAAAAAAACAGTTAAAACATAATATTCGTCTTTAATTTTATTTAACAAATCAGAACATATCTCGCATTTTTAAATATCGTTAAACAACTGATGTGATTCAAAAATGCGATAAATCATTAAATAGTTACCTAATTGAAATTAACCAAATATTATTTCTGTATTTTAGGAAGATTATGTGAAATATGTCAGTGTATAACTATAATTATTTAATTATATAACATGTTTAAAAATGTTATTGTAACTCCGAGAATATTCTCTTTCTATTTTTTAAAGTCGGGCGAAATTATTTAATCTAAAATATCTTTCTAGCGAAGGTGAATGGTTCGGTACGGCTGGCCGTTTACTCTCAGTGCGCGTGCGCCAAAATACATTCGGCCGACCCACTTCATTAGATCACGAGCCGTCACTGCTCATTCCTATAAAAGGTATTGGTTTAACTTATCAGTGGTGATTTTTTAGTATTCACAGGTTGTAATATGTACCACTGAAATAAACATGTGGCCGACCTGAAAGGAGGTACTGTTCAAATTTTGCTCAGGCGCCTCCTGAATTCTCGCCTAGCTAAAATAAAAATACAATATTGTAGCATAAAATACCCCTCGTACATATATTTAAATTGCTAAGGTTTACGCGCGAATTAGATTTGCGCGCTCTTAGCTCAGCGGCGCGGAGCCTGGGAGCCTATTCACAACACCGATGCAATTTGTCATCGGTATAAATTCGCACTGAATGACGTCATTTTGGGTTAAATTTACCAAACCGTATACAGTAAAATCACGTCACTTTGATGAGACAAGTTATCGATAAGAAAATGCATCAGTGTTCTTAATACAGGCCCTGGGGGGCTATTCACAATACCAATGCAATTTGTCATCGATGAGAAGTCGCACTGAAATTACGTCATTTTGCAAATTTACCAAACCGTGTAGAGTAAAATGACGTAATTTCAGTGCAACTTCTCACTGATGACAAATTGCATGGGTGCTGTAAATAGCCTCGCAGATCTGCACAAGTTTTTTTCACATTGAGGTGTATCTGTCACGGTTTGGGGTTTCTTTCCCAGGCTTTGAACCATGAACACCAGTGTCGTACCTAAAACTTTTTCTAGGCGATCTATAATTTGCCGCCCTTTCTAAGTCAATGAAATTGTGCTTTTTATAAATTAATAAACATAAATTAACTGAAACAAACTATAGCTGGAGAACTTTTTTTTACCTTTGGATGCGATATTTGAATTAGGCATAACAAAGGAGGCTGCATAAGTTGATATACCTATGAATGCAACTTTTATAAAAAAAACAAGATACTTTTTTAAAGAAACTTGCGGGGGTAGCAGGCTCCTCACCTACGAGACAAAACATATACCTAATTTACAAAAACAAAATACCATTAAATATTTTTCCTTTCCCCCATATGCAAAACAAAGGGAAGGTATTATTTTCGCGAACATTTTCAAATCAAAAATGTTTGTGGATATATCTATTTTGAGGTCGCCCCGATTTTTAAGAAAAAAAATACCATTAAATATTTTTACTTTCCCAAATATTTTTACTTTCCCAAAACAAAGGGAAGGTATTATTTTCGCGAACATTTTCTAATCAAAAATTTTAGTGGATATATCCATTTCGAGGTCCCACCAAGTTGATTGAGAATAATGTCTGTTCTTCTGTAATTCTGTCGCCACGATTAGGTCTAAACCGATTGAGCTGTTGAGATGACACTATAAACTTAAGGTTTTTATTACAATAGTAGTATTCGATCGACTTTTGGTGAAAATGCCGAAACCGAAAGTGGTAGTTCACTCTTAGCATTTTTTTCTTTGATTTTTTTTAATATTGATCATATAAAAAAAATCTTGTTAAGAAAAATTGTAAGTAATAAAAAAAATTTCATTTATTGTTTAAAAACATTATAAATTGACGAACATCTCAAAATAAAATCTCTTTAAAATTTCATCAAAATTACGAAAATCTAAGATATTTACGAAAACTGCCAAGGTTTTAAAAGTCGACTGAAAATTAAAATATTAAATGAGTAGTACATTTTGAACTAAATCAGTGTTTTATACGCGTGGCGCATGAAGTGAAATTTCGTGTTGGATAAAGCCCGAAAATTCTTGAGGTTTTTCTCAACTCGAAATTTTACTTCATGCTTAGTCTGGGAGTGGAAAACACTCGTTAGAGAATAATTAATAAGTTTTTCAAAGATGTTCATTCATTTTTAAAATCTTGACGGTTTTCAAGATTTTCGTCAATTTTTAAATTTTCCAGTTTTTGTGAATTTTTATCATGATAGTGATAGCAATTCACAAAAACTGGAAAATTTAAAAATTGACGAAAATCTTGAAATTTATAAATAAATAAATAAAAATAATTAAATTTATATATAATTTATTAAAAAAAATACGTTTTTATGAGTTTCCAAGGTTTTGGTTAATATTCAAGTTCTTAAATTTTCATGTTTTCATTTCTTTTTTTAAATCTTGGCGGTTTTTGTGAATTTGAAAAATTTTATTTAATTTTCAAAAGTTTAGACGAATTTCAGAATTTCCTAGATTTTCGATAATTCCGAAAATTCTGAATTTTTTTATGAATTTCGAATTCTTGCGGTAACTTTAACAATGATAACATTAAGATTTTCGTTAATTTTTAAATTCTTAGCAATATTCGTGAATTTTCTTAAAATTCGTTAAATTTAAAAATGTTGAAGTTTTTCATGAAATTCCAAGATTTTCGTTAATTTTTAAAGTTTTGATTAATTTTTATAATTTTTCTATTTCTAATGAATTTTCTCCAGGTTCTTAAATCTTGGCAGTTTTCGTGAATTTCCTAACTTTTTGTTAAATTTTAAAATGTTTTTCCTTAATTTTCATAATTCGACATTTTATGACGATTTATTAACTTTAAAAATGTTGACGTATTTCGTGAATATTCAAGAAAACAATAATAATTATAATAATATATTTAGGTCATTTTATTAGTTTTAAAAAATTATATGAATTTTCCAAAATGGACGATGATTGCAAAGTCAAAATTTTGAAAATTCCTGAAAAGCGTCAAAATGTTGAAATTTAACGACAATCATAAAAAGTGTCGACACTTTTATAATTAATGAGGATCTTGAAAAACTCGGGATTTTTGAAAATTAACGAAAATCTTTGAAATTTACGAAAACAGTCAAGTTTTTATTTAAATTAATGGAGATCTTGGAAGCTCGCGAAAAGTATCAACATTTTTTTTAAATTTTGATCTAAATTTCTAAAATTTGTTTTGTTTGATAAATTGTAAAAAATCAAAATTTAATGCAATCAACATGAAATTCAATAAATTTACTTAGAATCTATTGCACTTATATCGTAAATACACGCAGTGTGCTTCTAAATCTATGCTTTACTTCGTTGTCTGACATTTCAATTAATTCCCCACATGAGCCACTACTCCCAATCAGTGTTCACCACTCGGCTTACATATCATCCTTTTCATTCAATGCTATAAAGCAGACTACATTTCAATTAATAACTTCTTTAATTCAATCGATTGGAATTTTATATCTTCAAATAACCACATTGACAATATTATAGATTCATTTTATGATATTCTTCACTTTTCAATCGAAAACGTTATTCCCTATGTGTGTCAAGAAGATAGCAACTACCCAAGGTGGATGTCAAATTAATTAATAACACTAATTAAAAAAAACAAGCTCATTTGAGATTCAAGCAACGCGGTCTTTATAACGATTATATCACTTTTTCCAGTTTAAAAGAAAAGTGCAAAACGACTTCGAAAAAATGTTACAATGACTACTTATCGAGAGTCGGGTCATCTTTGAAATCAAATCCACAATTCTTTTGGAAATACGCTAAAGATCTAAATAATAGTAGTGGTTACCCTAGCGAAATGAGATACAAAGATGCTGCTGCGGATAATGGCTTAAGTATTGACAATCTATTTTCCCAGTATTTTTCTTTAGTCTGCATTCCATCTAGTAATATAAATATTACACCTCTTGATCTCACCATTTACAAAACTGCAAACTTTCAATTAGTGTTCAAAAGGTCTTTAACGCAATTAGAAGCCTGAAACCGACATTTTCTAGTGGCCCCGACTTGGTACCTAACTACTTTTTACAAAATTGCATGTTGCTGTTTATAAGATCTTTAGCTGATAGTATGGTACCGTCCAAATGGAAAACAAGTTACATAATTCCACTATACCGGGTGTCGACTTGGCGGACGCATCATAGGAAATTCCATGTACATTTTGAAATGTTCAAATATTAGCTTCCCTATTTATTTTGGAAACAAAATCTATTCACCTTTTATGTAGAGCTAATAATTCTGAATTCATTCGTGTTAACGGTTATCACTTTAAGTTTCTCTAAGTTAAAATAATTAAAGAAAAGTAATGTGATTTTATAAAAATAATGATATGCCATGGAATTGAAACAACGCAGGTTATTCTTTGTAGCAATTTAAAATCAAAAATTTATACAAATACACATTTTGAGACCGTTCAAGAACTAAAAAAACCTAATTTCTGCAGAATCCGAGAATATCTCCAATTATTAATTAGCTAATGTCCGAAATGAATTCTACAATCGCTTAGGATATTGTTTGGGTGTTAATGGATCTTTATTTTAATACTTAATTTGAACTACATAATTTTTGTTACAATTTTTCGATAGCTAGCAAATATTAAACTCCTATTTTGACTTGCTTAATCGTTTTCTTGATTATCGTCATGCAGTGGATTCCTCGGGTATCGGTCTGTCTTGAAACTGGATAGAAAACATATCGCAAACATCCTGACAACTGTGGTCTGCGTAAATACCACTTAATTAAGAGGATTTATCCTTGTGTAGTGTAAATCATTACGAAAACATTTACTGTATTCAAGTGACAGCCATATCTTGTGTCATTTTGAGATCTGCAATTGTTATTTCAATTCCATGGCATGTCATTATTTTTATAAAATCACATTACTTTTTCTTAATTATTTTACCTTAGAGAAACGTAAAGTGTTAATAAATTCTGAATTTTTCCCTCTACAAAAAATAGGGGAGCCAATAATTGAACACTTTAAAATTAACATGCGATTTCCTATGTTGCGTCCGCCAAGTCAACACCCAGTATAAGAAAGGCCCTAGAAATCTCGTTGAGAATCACAGAGGAGTATGTTGGTTGCCGATCAATTGGTTTTGTGGCGGTCCCACTGTTACTAATTTACTAGAGTACAAGCAGTTAGTTTCTGACTCCACTAAGGCCTTTGACAGAATTGATACTACCATTCTTCTGGGCAAACTACATTCTATGGGTTTCTGTGGCAATACTTTAGCTTGGCTAGCGTCCTTTTTAAAAGATCGTGTCCAGTTTGTAAAAATTAAGAATTTTATTTCAAATCCAATACACATAACATCAAGTGTGCCTTAAGGGTCGTATTCAGGACCATTTCATTTTTATTATTTATCAATAATATACAAGATAGCTTTATAAACTGCCAATTTCTAATGTTTGCGGATGACTTAAAGTTGTTCAAAATTATTCGCTCCAAAAATGACTGCCTAGACATTCGATCTGATCTTGACCAGCTATATAAATGGTGCGATGATAATCGTTTATATTTAATGTCCACCTTTAATAACAAAAGTCAAATATGTCATACATACAACATTAATTCAATAAACCTTCAGAAAGTGGACATAATTAGAGATTTCGGAGTAACATTCAATTCGAGTTTCTCTTTTAACATCCACGTCTCCAATATTATTTCGAAAGCTTTAAAAATGTGGGGTTTCGTGTGGCATATAACCTAAAATCTGGACATGGAATGTCTTAAAACTTTATCCACGTCTCCAATATTATTTCGAAAGCTTTAAAAATGTGGGGTTTCGTGTGGCATATAACCTAAAATCTGGACATGGAATGTCTCAAAACTTTATAGTGCTCCCTTGTGTTTACTAATTACAACATGGAGCGTTTGGAAGTTGTACAGAGGAAATTTTTGTTTTGTTTTTTTGACATTCATCGAGTATAAGTCCGCGCATCGCCATGTTCGCGGTGATTACAAACAAGTAATGGAAGATCTTAATTTGTCAACTCTCCAGAATCCTAGAGTAAATGCCGACCTCAGCCTTCTATATCGGATAATCAATGGATACATTAATTCCCCTAGCCTCATAGATGCCTTAATTTTGCATGTGCTAACAAGGAACACTCGGACCAATACATTATTTTATTTGGACCCTCATCGCATAGTTTCAGCATCGATGAACATGATTACCAGACTAATGAAGACCGGAAATGACTACAACCAATGTCATTGGTTTGTTTGGTCTCTTTGGTTTGTCGTATAAAGAATTTAAGTCTAGATTGAATCATTTTTCATTATAATATTTTATTAATATTTTATATTTTATATCTAGTTGATTTAATTTTTAAATGTTTAATTTTTATTTTTAGTTATAATCAATCAAGCTTGTATATTTTCAAAGTATTTTCTGTTTCTTGTATTTTTCTAAGCTTTTTGGATTTATTATAATGTATTGTTTTGTAATTTTTTCCGCGAATAATCATTTAAAATTAAATAATCACAACGCATTTTCTTAAAATATAAAGCTAAAGTTAAATGTATATAATAAAATCAACGATTTGAAAAAATTGTAAAAACTCAACAGATTATCAAATCAACATAAATCTCATAGAATCTACACAGAAATTAGTAAACTTTGATTGGCTGTAATTGAAGTTTAAATATTTCCAATGGATATTCCAAAATAACAAATCGAAGTTTACTTTTCTTTATAAAAAAAAGGCGAATGCTTGAGGGATTTAATTTATTTAAAAAGTTATTTAAAACAAAATCAAACGTTTGTACATTTTTAATTGAATGAAGTTTAATTAATTTAACTGAACAAACAATAAAATATTATAAGGTACAGTTTCTCGTTTTCTGATGTTAGATCACAAAAAACATTTCGGTTTTTGATAAAATTGTTAGCGATTGTCGATAAATGACTAAACTTTGTGGTAAAATCGAAAAAAAATCGAGCGATATTTGAGAACATTACAGACGCCGTAAGTTGAATAAAATGTCATCAATAAATAAATAAAAAGATAAATAAAAGGTAAGGTTTCTTGTTTTCTGATCTTCGACAACGAAAGACATTTGGAATTTTTATAAAATTATCAGTGATTGTCGTGGAATGGATAAACTTTAAGGTAAAGTCGAAAATTACAAAATCGAGCTATTTTTCGACATTACAGACGCTCTAAGTTGCATAACATTTTAAATGAGTAAATATAAAAATAAAAGGTGTAGTTTCTTGTTTCCTGATCTTAGATTACAAAAGACATTTCGGATTTGCATAAAATTATCAGCGATTGTCAATGAATGAATAAACTTTACGCTAAAATTGAAAAAAAAATAAGGTGATTATTGACTGATTCATCGTCTAACGAGTCTTTCCACTCCCAGGTTAAGCATGCAGTAAAATTTCGAGTTTAGAAAAGCCTAAAAATTTGGCTCGGGCGCGTAGCGAAGCGGAGTGACCGAGAAAAATTCAGGCTTTTCTAAACTCGAAATTTTACTTCATGCGCCACGCGTTTATACTGATTTAATGTGAAATGATCTGTAACCAATTGAGAAGTGAAATAAGTTTAATATGTTAATGCATAGTCCTATAAATAGAATTATGAAGTATTGTAACATTTTAAATTCTAATCCTAATTTTGATGTATTTGAAGACTCAATTATTAGATTTAAGAATCGTTTGCGGCTTATAGATTTAAATATTTGTTTGTAATACGGATCCTTTATACTTTATTTTCGTTATATTATTTCCTTTATTTTAATTGTATTATTATTAACTCCGGTTTTCTTATTTTTTTTTTATTTAAATTAAAACTTTCAGTTATCTATCTAGTTTTCCTGATAACTTTGTTGAATACTATTAAGTTTAAATGCGCATTCTTAGGGTTACATGAATTTAGTTTCTCTACACAGGGTGTCCCGTTAATGTGGGGAAATGGCTTAACCATAGATTCCTGGGATAAAAATATGATGATTTAACACAACTTATCTATATCCAAAAATGTACGGGTAAGTCGGAATAAGTCTTTAGAGTTCAAAAAAAAATTATTAATTTTATTTGTAACGATTGAGCGCTATATTCGATTTGACTGAAATTTATTATGGTTGATTATCATAATATAACACATCATTTAAGTTATTATGGTCATCATTGATTGATAAGAAGTATAAAAAACAGTAGTACCACAACATAAAAACTAAAATATGTTTTTACTGGCGCACCTTATAAAAATTAAAAAAATATTACTTCAAAGATTGGTTCATTTGAAAGCTTTTTTGTTTGTTAATAATGTTTGATATCTTGTACGGTTTTGCCATAAAAATATAAATTATAAATATGGTATCCTCAATTTCCTTTGCAAAACCCTAATACAAGCAACATACTGCGAATTTTTCTATTCGGTAAACATATGCATAATCTGTAAATTTTTCGACATTCGTTGTTTTTTAAAAGAGTTCAATTCGAAGCTTTAACGAGTGTTTTTCACTCCCAGACTAAGCATGAAATAAAATTTCGAGTTTAGAAAAGCCCCGTGAAAATTTGCAGCGACCCGAGACAAATTTTCTGGGCTTTTCTAAACTCAAAATGTTACTTCATGCGTCACGCGTATAAAACACAGACTTCATGTGAAGTTTGTACATACATACATTTTACAATATTTTAGCGTTTTATACGCGTGGCGCATGAAGTAAAATTTCGAGTTTAGAAAAGCCCAGAAAATTTACTTCATGCTTAGTCTGGGAGTGGAAAACACTCGTTTAAAAGTTCAAATTGAACTTAAAAAAAAACAAGGAATATCTAAAGATTTTCAGAAAATAGGCTGAATTTGAAATACGTATACTTAAAAAAAACTCCCTCTATCTGTTTGCTCCGGAGAAATATGAATAATTATAAACCATAATGAAGATACCAATTAATTCTTAAAAAACACTCGTTAATTAATATTATACACAATTGGCGTTTGTTAACAATGGCAGCGATAAAGAAAAAACATGTATTTTTAATTACCCGAAAAAGTAGATTTTGTTTTTACTAAATAATAAAAAATAAAATATTTGCATTTTATTTTCTTGTGGCAAAACCCTACAAGATATCAAACAATATTAAAAAATAAAACAGCTTTTAAATAAACTAATCTTTTAAGATGTATTTTTAAAATTTTTATAAGGTGAGCCAATAAAAACATATTTTAGTTTTTATGTTGTGGTACTATTATTTTTTATATTATGATAATCAACCATAATAAACTTTAGTCGGCTCGAAAAAAGTGTTCAATTGTTATAAATAAAATTAATAATATTTGTTTTAACTTTAAAGAATAATTTCGGCTTAACCGTAAACTTTTGGATATAGATAAGTTATGTTAAATCATCATATTTTGATCCCAAGAATCTATGGTTAAGCCATTTCCCCACATTAACGGGACACCCTGTATATATATATATATATATATATAGTTTACTTATACTCTTTCTTTTATGTATATTATTGTAATAGGTGATTATCCGTTAATAAACTAATTGTTTAAATGACAGAGAAAGTGTTATAATGGACACATCACTATTTTTTATTTTATATTTATAAATTATTAACTTCATTTCTTTTGGATAAACAAACAAATTGTACACATATGTGTCTGTAAAAATATTTATATATTTACTCTTATAACTTTCATAGTAGAAAAATCGTCTATAATGGTCTAATAATTTTTATTATTTGTAATTTCGTGTTCTATGGACAATATCGTAAGATTTTGTAGTCTTAAATCACTTCTACTCGACGTCGCCACCATTGTCTGTATCCGAGCAACATTTTTAGAGATAATGTTTTCAACTCTATATTGACTTGACGATAAGGAATAATATTCGAAATCATAATTCTTAGAAATCGAATAGTAAACTTATGCAGTGAACAAGTTGTTTTTTACAACTAAAACTAAGTACTACTACAACACAGTCAAATTCCAGGCATTACGGAGAGGTTTATGTGTCGGGATATATTTAAAGATGGGTATTCTTCCCCATGTGCGGAATAATATGCCTCGTTTCAACATGAAAACGACTTCAAATACACGCCCAAGTTAGTAAAGCAGTTAAATCCTATTTTAAAATGTGTTCAAACTTTATTCAACATTTCCAACCTAAATCTGGACCAGTATTTCTGGTACCACCTGAACAGATATCTTAGATATCAATAAAAAAAATCACGAATAACACGGATTAGAAAAAAATAGAATAGTGTTGATAGTGTCTATATTAACAAACGTTTTTATTGAATGTCAAGAAGATGCCAGAAAGTAATTAACAATGAGAGATACCTTACTAAATGCTGAACACATTATTAAAAAAATCATCTAAGCTTTGACAATCATTGTTATAATATATATGTTTTTAGTTATGTCTATATATTTTTGTCCAGCCAATTTATACATTTTTAACAATAGTTAATAAGTTTATGAAAATATTAAAAAATATGAATATGTTTTGTTAACATTTTGCAACATAGTGTCATTCTAATATTTATTTATTTCAAGTTTGAATACCCTTAAAATATATAGAAGAAAATATAATTGTCTATATACTTTTGTCCATTACTGTATATAAAATGTTAGATACACCGTGCAAGCGCTTGCACGGGGCAACCGAACGCTCACGACCCAGCCTTTAACAATGTATTAACAATCACAGATTTTTTAATTTTTTTTTAAACTCTACGATGCATAAATAATAACATTTATTCAAGAAAAACTGTTTTAAAGGAAAAAAAATGTTACTTGTTCAAATGGGTTAGGGCGCTCTTATATGGACGTATTGAACGCGAGGCGGAACGGGAACGGGCGCAACCGTTTGCGTTTTAACACATGGGTTTATATGAGAGTTCCTAGACGGACTGGTGCGAGGCGGAGAAATCGCCAGCACCCGTCCGTCTAGGAACTCTCATATAAACCCATGTCACAGTTCATATATATCCAGTTAGCCAGTCTCTGTATAAAATTTGGTAACAGCTTTTGGAGGCTGCATCCAGAATCGAAACCGGTGATTGGTATATATATAGTCGTCTGTCTTACTCGTACCCCATAACCTGACCATAGTCTCTCCTTTTCTACTCGATTTCCAATTCTCCCATAAGCATTGGCTCCCCTTGCCCATGTGTTAAAACGCAAACGCTTGCGCCCGCTCCCGTTCCGCCTCGCGTTCAAAACGTCCATATAAGAGCACCCTTAAGGGCGCTCTTATATGGACGTTTTGAACGCGAAGCGGAACGGGAGCGGGCGCAAGCGTTTGCGTTTTAACACATGGGTTTATATGAGAGTTCCTAGACGAACGGGTGCTGGCGTTTTCTCCGCTCGCACCTGTCCTTGTAATTGAATTTTTGAAAAAGCTATTTTATCTTTGTATGTAAAAATATTCGTTTGCGCGATGTTTTCAAATTGAATGCGTTTGTGAATCAATTTAACATAAAAATTAATATTCCAATTATTACAGTCTTACATGATAATATACAGAGGATTTGTAATTATAATTTTGTTTGTTTTTGTATATAATTGTACGCGAGTTTCAACGTAAGTCAAATCTTACTTTTTTTCGTTTTTATAATAACTTGTTTAAATTTATGTGTATTATAATTGAGATTAAATTACCTTATAAACAGTTTGCAAAACAGACAAAGAAAATCTGATGAATTTAGTAATTTTCTGTTTCATATAGAGCTGCGATTAAAATCCGGATATTCGTGGTATCCGGATATTCAAATATTCGGATATCCGGATAAAATAAACATTATTCGAATAGCCGAATATTTGGATATTAACTATTTGAATAATCGGTTATTCGTATTATCCAGATATCCACATTATCCGGATATCCGCGTAATTCGGATATCCGCGTAATTCGGATATCCGCATTATCCGGATATCCGCAATATTAGGATATCCGCATTATCCGGATATCCGCAATATTAGGATATTTTGAATGTCCGCATTATTATCCGCAGCGATACGTAGAAGCAACGTTGCTTTTGCACGTTAAGAAGTAGGGATGTTCCGATACTAAAAAAATATCGATATTAGGTATCGATTATATTGTATAGCCCAGTATCGAAACGGTAAAATATGGTAGTGAAAAATATCGATATTCAAATTATCGATAATTTTCGATACCAGGTATTTTAGGTTTAATATTTACAATTATTAAGGCCCAGTTGCACCAAAAACGTTGAATTTAAGTTCAAGCTGAACTCGAGTTCAAGATGACAGGTCCGATTGTTTTAATGTCACTTTGAACTAAAGTTTGGTTTGGTGCAACTGACCTTTAATGCTGTAAATTATTTTTTAAACGTCTTCACCTGAGATTGATAATATTGCCAAGAATAGTTTAAGGACGGTTACGAAATTATCAATATTCACCTTTTACAAAATAATAATAATAATCAAAATTAAATTTGTGTTCAGTATTCCGGCACTAGATACCCACAGACGCGTTTCGGACTTCAAGGTCCTCTTCGGTGTGGTCCCGACCCCGTGCTGAAGAATACTGAACATTTCTGACTATTTCAAGCGAATATGTGAAACCTATTAATGGATTCGATAGCTAACACCATCTAATGCTCCATAGTGGCATCGTCAATGACACGAATGCACAAAGTACATACACAGGTCACTGTTGTGCATTCGTGTTATTGACGATGCCACTATGGAGCATTAGATGGCGTTAGCTATCGAATCCATTAATAGTTTTCACATATTGGCTTGAAATAGTTAGAAATGTTAAACATACAACAGGAGCTCTGCTACTCGTTATCAAAGTGATATTGCGGTACCCACGCATCGCACCACACTATACAATCAAAGTCCTTATTACATGTGCCTGACCCTTTACAACCACCTGCCTTGCAATATAAAAATGCTGACACATTTCAACAAATTTAAACATTTGCTCAAAGATATGTTAATAGAAAAGGCATACTACTCAGTCAGCGAGTATCTCCAAGACAGAAACTTAAACCAGTAGAAAATTAACCAGTAACATTCTTCCTCTAATCACAAGACATCTGCAGGCATTTCTCTGCCTGCACTGTTTAGTACTACCTTGTTTTACTGTTATCTGTAGCTTTGTTTATATATTTATTTATTTTAATTAATGATTTACCACTACTATTCGATGACCATTGTAATACATATTGTATATATGTCCTTTTACAAATAAATTTAAAAAAAAAAGTATTCCTCAGCACTGGGTCGGGACCACACCGAAGAGGACCTTGAAGTCCAAAAGGACCTTGAAGTCCAAAACGCGTCTGTGGGTATCTGGTGCCGGAATACTGAACACAAATTCAATTTTGATATTTGTTATCTGGTTTTTTGGACGAAACAGTGACCTGTATATGCACTTTGTGCATTCGTGTCATTGACGATGCCACTATGGAGCATTAGATGACGTTAGCTATCGAATCCATTAATAATAATAATATTTCAAAGTTTTATACGCGTGGCGCATGAAGTAAAATTTCACTTCATGCTTAGTCTGGGAATGGAAAACAATCGTTATGTTGATTTATAAAATTTTCATGAAATTTTTGATCCTTTATGATATTTGTCGATTTAAAAAAATCTCATGAGATCAATATTTCGAGATTTTCATCAATTTATAAAATGATCATGAAGATTTTCGATATTTTCGTAAACTTTTCAATTTTTCAATGAAATTTTCAATATGTCGAGATTTTTGTCGGAATTTTGGTATTCAGAGCGTTTCGTCAATTTATAAAATGTTCATGAGATTTTCAATATTTCGAGATGTTCTTAAGATTTTCAATATTTCGAGATGTTCTTAAGATTTTCAATATTTCGAGATTTTCAATTTATAAAATGTTAATAAGATTTTCAATATGTCGAGATTATTGTCAATTTATAAACATGTTTACATAGAAATTTTCGTAAGATTTCAAGATTTTTGTCAATCCATAAAATGTTCATCAGATTTTTAATATTTCAAACATTTTCTCGATTCTTCATGATTATTTTTTTCTATGAATTTTTATCACTTTTTAAAATTAGACAATTTTCATGGGTTTCTCAGATTTCTAAAATCTTAGCAATTTTAGTCCATTTCTCGGATTTCCGTTAACTTTAAAAATGTTGATACTTTTTTCACGAATTTTCAAAAGATTTTTCTAAATTTTTAATGAATTTTCAAAAGATTTTTCTCAATTTTTATTGAATTTTCAAAAGATTTTTCTCAATTTTTAATGAATTTCTTATATTATCTGTATTGTAAAAATGTCAATACTTTCAATAATAATAATAATAATACTTTTGATAAATATCACAGTTCATATATATCCAGTTAGCTAGTCCCCATATAAATTTTGGGTACACGCGAATGGGAGCAGAGCGCTGGATGCCAAATTGGTGTATATGGCTGCCTATATACACCAGTCCGGCTTCCTGCGGTCGGTCGGTTACGACTATTTTACTCCAGATGTCGCGAAATCAAGTCTCAGAGAGAGAGAGAGAGTGAGAGAGAGAGACAATTTCTTTCTCCCTCTATTCCGCGCTTCTCGTTGTATCGTTGTATCATATTCCAGATGTTGATTTTTCAATCTTGAAAACACGTTTTTTTTTTCTTTTAACGAGCTAAGGATGCGTGTTACATTCATTCATGCGTTTCCTTGTACGATTTTATTTTCTGCGTTATTAGAGAATAGATTTTATGAAATTATATGTGAACGTTGTAAAATTCATTAAGTATTATTTATTTTGTACAAAAAACTTAAAATACAAAACTATTTAACTTTTGATAAAAAGTAAAACAAATACATCAACTTATCATTTTATTAACTAATCAGATCAATCCTATTGATCAGATCAAATCTACTGATCGATAAGGGTTTCTTTTTTAATTAAAGGGGTCAGTGCAGTTGTCATTTTTTTTTTTAGTTTTTGAATTATTACCGTTTGAAGTTTTTAACCCATTAATGCATACACGCATTATTTGACCTGAATTAAAAATGTACCAAGAAAAATTGAAATATTTTGTTATTTAAAGTGTATTATAAATACTTCACAATATTACGATGTTTTATACGCGTGGCGCATGAAGTAAAATTTCGAGTTTAGAAAAGCCTAATTTGGCTCGGTCGCTCCGCTTCGCCACGCGCCCGAGCCAAATTTTCAGGCTTTTCTAAACTCGAAATTTTACTTCATGCTTAGTCTGGGAGTCGTTCTTAACTTCATATTGCACGTTTTTATATAAAATCGACGAATGCCTGAACATTGACAGCGTATACATTACATTGTTGAGGCACTATTTTTTTGAAAATCCATTATCACTTTAATATAATGATAATAATAAACTATTTATGATTTTTAACTTTTTATTAAATTCACGTATACATTATGTGTATTTAAAGAAAAAATTCACAGTATGTAATGCAATAAGTCATTCATAGAAATCATAAGAAGAAGTGTAGAATTTTAATTAAAATTAACTTTTAGAGTTAAAATTGCTTGGCTGTTAATGGGTTAAAATAGTTTTAAATATACTATGTGTCCCGTTTCAAGGCGCATTGTATGTTTCATGTAAAGATTTGCAATGTAATTGGAATTTGAGTTTGTATCGCTTATTGAACCAAAACGATTACAATAAAATTAAAATCATTTCTGTACCTACTAGCAGTATTTTCGAGGTATTATTTTTGAGTTCTCCTCAGTTTCATTTGAAATATAGCTTGAAAATAGTGAACCATTAGTTGCTACGAAAAGTCAGTGATTGTCATCAAATTTATTAAAACACAGAGCAATAATTCAATTCAACATGAGTGTTTATTCTGCAAAAGAAAAAAATCAGATCCCAAAATGGACTCAGTATATATTTTAATCACGATGCGTATTTTATTAAATGAACCATACTTTTAATAAATATTAACAGTTTCAGAAATTTGTGGTTTTTGCACTGACTACTTTAATTATCCCTTTACTTTGAACGATTGTTATATGATCAACTTGTACTTTTCCGATTGAAATTTTATAAACGCTTATTGTGTGCCATTTGACCAACACCGACAACACTCAGCGGGCACTAAAATGTTACCTAATGGGGATAATTTAAAAAAGAATAAGCAGAAATATTTTTCGATATTCTCAATACTTCCCGAGATACACGAAATGTTGTATAGAGAAAGTACAAATTATATAAAAATCATGAAACTTTATAATTGAGAATATTATGAAAAAATTCGGAACAAACAAACTTGTTAAATCAAGTAATTAGTCACATTAATAACATTATAAATTTTACATTTTAATAATTGTTAACGACCTCATGGCTATCTTTTTTTGTACGGAAATATACGTTTTAGGGTCCCAGAAATCAGAAACAAGTGTTATTGATAATATTTGAGATAATTGGCTCAAATATTGAAATATGTTGAAAAGTCTCGTTAAGTAAGAAAACCCGATAAAAAAGTGTCTAACTAAAATATCGGTTAGTGAAAAACATGATAAGAAATTACCGAATTGGATTCTGCGGATACGGATTAAATGTGTCAACAGTAAATAATCTTTTTAAATCCCAAAATATTTATGGTTTTTAGAAGGTTGCGGATTATCTGTAAGTTGCAGTGGTATTGTTCTGGTCGCGCAATACTTGAGGGTATACACCATAATAAAAACGTGGTCGAAAAAATGCCTACAAATAGGTAAAAACAGATAGATCACTTCGAAGAATTTGATTTTTCATCCCTTCTATAAAACTATCCCCACTAAAATAAAGAATATTGTCCAAAAAGAAAATAGTCAAGGAAAAGAGTTAATTCGAATTCATACACGTTATTCAGAGTGTAAATGGATGAAACGGAACGTAGCATTTTTAATGTTAATTTCTCAAAATTAAAATATTATCTTCCCTAATTATTTCAGGAAAATTATGATATTCATTTGGTTAGAGTAAAAATATACACACCGAGCTTTGCTATTTATTGCATTTTTAAAAACCGGAGTGTCATGAAATTAAACAAGCAAATGATGAGGTGTTGATTTTTTGGCTTTTTATTTAAAATATATTCTGTTGATTTTGTGTTACACTTCTATCAATTCTGTATAATTATTACTGAATAAAAGAAAACGAAAAAACTGCTTCTAAAATATCGTTAATAAATTAGAAAACAGTTATAGGTATATTTAATATAGTTTTTTAATGTTTGTTAGTTTTTTGTATATATGAATGTTTATATGAATCTATATTGCTATGTTTTTAGTTTTGTGTATTCGTAAATAATTTATATATTTTATTCAAATAATTTCTGTTTTTTTATTATCAATTCCAATTAAAATACCCATCAAACATTTTTCAAATTGATTTTTTCATTGTAAAAAGATTTTTGTATTTATCTAACTTTTAAATAAAAAATGTTTAATAACATAAATATATTTAAAATCTATTAATTTTTAAACACGTTTTTATTAAAAATATATAAAATAACTAAAAATGTTGGAAATATATTCAACATTTTTCATTGTAAAATGACTTTGTTTATTTATACAAATTATGAATATTTGAAACAATAATCTATTAATCTAATAATTTTACCAATTTTTTTATTAAAAATATATTTTAGAATTGTTAATTTCATTGTAAATTTGTTTTTATGAAATATATTCCCGAATTTCATAATTTGGAACACGCTTGAAATCTCAAAATAAATGAAATATTTTCGAATAGACTTTTTGTGGTGATAATAAATTTTATTATTCGTCTACCACAGTTCATATACAGGAAGTTTTCCGTTAAAGTATACATATTTCAAATTCACCTTATTTTCTTTAAATCTGTAGATATTCGTTGTGTTTTTAAAAAAGTTCAATTTGATGCTTTAAACGAGTGTTTTCCTCTCCCAGACTAAGCATGAAGTAAAATTTCGAGTTTAGAAAAGCCCCGTTTAGAAACGCCCCGTGAACATTTTCGGGGCTTTTCTAAACTCGAAATTTTACTTCATGCGCCACGCGTATAAAACACTAAAATATTGTGAAATTCAAGTATATTTGAACCTCACGTAAAATCAGTGTTTTGTGCGCGGGGCGCATGAAGTAAAATTTCGAGTTTAGAAAAGCCCAGAAAAATGTACAGTGTATTCTGTATATTGAGTTATTTATACTTAAAAAACTGTCTGAATAACTAATTAATAATATAAATTATTTGCCAAATTTGGTACATACCAAAGTTTTAATTGAATTTATGAAGAAAAAAAAAACAATCAAGATAAAAATAATATCAAATGAATTCTCTAATGTAAACTCATTGAATTTTATTTTTTGATTTTTAGTTAAACTGTAGGTTTATTTAGGAGCTTTTTTAAATATATCTGATTCCCAAAGTCCATAATTTTGAACACGCTGGAAATCTGAAAATAAAAGAAATGTTTCGGAACAGTTTATTTTTTCTGAAGGTCATCAAATTTATCATCGTACAAGTGGTGTAGACGGGATCAAATTACACGACGAAATAAGAGCGAGCGCGTTTGTGTGTGTGTGTGTGTGTGTGTGTGTAGACGCAACCGGAGCAGTTTTCTTTAGAATACTTCTTCTACCTTTACTCTATTCATAAGTAGATGGACCCAGTTCCCTACCATAGTCTCTCCTTTTCTATCCTCGAAAACTCGGAATCCAGTTCTCCCATAAGCATTGTCTACCCTTGTAAATATTCTAGATTTTCGTCAATTTTTAGAAAAACGTTGACGCTTTTCGTAAATTTGCAACGTTTTAATTTTAATTACTTGTCAAAATGTTAGTGTGCTCACTATTATTATTTTCGAAAATTTCGACTCCTTCCGTGAAATTTAAAGATTTTTAATAATTGTCAACATGTTTACAACTTGTATTCATTTTCTAAGATATACGGGAAATTTAAAAAATTATGAGTCTTTAGTAAATTTCCAAAATGTTCGTTAATTTTCAAATTCTCGACGTTTTCGTGAAATCTCAAGATTTTCGTCACTTTTGAAGATGTCGACTCTTCGGAAATGTCTAAACTTTTCATCGATTGTTGTAAAAATTGATGATGTTAATTTTAAATGGAAAAAGTCGTAATTCGTTTTTAATAAATTTTAATTGTTTTGTTATTATTCATCAATTTATAATTTTTTTTATTATTTTTATTTTTTCATAATATATAAAATTACGAAAATATTTACTTTATTTTTTACAATTTGTTTGTCTACATAACAGAAACAAACAAAATAAGATATTGACAATTGTCGAACGAATGTCTTCTACTCCCAGACTAAGCATGAAATAAAATTTTGAGTTGAGAAAAGCCCCAAGAATTTGGATTTGGACGCGCAGTCCAAATCCAAATTCGGGATTTTCTCAACTCGAAATTTTATTTCATGCGCCATGCGTATAAAACACTGATCTCAATTAAAATTCAAATTTTAACATCTTAGCAGTTTTCGTGAGTTATCTAAATTTTCATTAAACTTTTAATATTTTAAGATTTTAACCGATTTATAGCATTTAAAATGTTTATGAGATTTTGAGAATTTCTTAAGATTTTTGAATATCTTAGACTTTTCACAATTTTTATGTGTTAAAACGCAAACGCTTACGCCCGCTCCCGTTCCGCCTTGCGTTCAAAACGTCCATATAAGAGCGCCCTAAGCACACTATTATTATTTAAAATACCATTTTTTATTGAAGAAACTGCGAAAATATTAGAGATATTTAAATTTATAATAATTTTTTTTTTTGGCTTTTGCCTGGCCTTAGTTACTGGACTATTAGCCATCATCAATTGTTATTTGGTATACATTTGTTAATTAATTTATTATTAAGTATAACAAACAACTATATATTTGGAAGTCACAACACATTCACACACATCCATGGAACCGGAGACGAGTATTTTTCGTTAGAAAAATTACTCGCCTCCGCTGGGAATCGAACGCAGATCACCTCCGTGACCGATTGGCGAAACCGGCGGCTCAACCGCTCGGCCACGGCGGGCCCTAATAATTTATAAATAAGAGTACTTGCTTTATTTTTTTTATTTAAGAGAAATAACCAAATGTATGTAAAACCGATAGATAGAAGACCAGCATAACGCAAAAACCAGCAAAAATAGTGTGGATGTCTTGATAGGATCGGCCCCCAAACGAATTCTCATATTTAATTTTTACGGGCGATAAGTGATGAGCAAAAAAAACATGTTTGCATATTTTAACAGGAAATAAATAAGTCATGAGCAAAAAACGGTCTTCGCCGGCGATAGGTAATATTCGATTATTCCTTTGGGCCCCTATTTAAGTCGAACCCACCTCTTGTTCTTGTTTTTAAGATAAATCCATCGTGTTTGTACCTAAATTTCCAAAAATTAAAACACAGTTCGCGCTTCGTCCGATTTTCATTCCCCTCTCTCCTTTCTCCATAAAACAAAGGAATTAAATGTGTAATTATTTATTTTTCAATAATAATAATCAGAGTGGTGGATCGGAATGGCGTGCTAGATTCAGACCGAGCGATAAATCCCTCCCGCCTTCCTACCGTTCGCTACACACTCACACACATACACACAAACAACATTCAACTGTTTTTCAGTTCGATAATTTTTCTCTTTTTTGTTTTGTTTTTCGTGCCGATGTCGCCGCTACTGTTTCTGTTACTTTTTTCTTTTTCGTCGTATTGTTTTAATGGCTTTAATACCCTATCGGCACGAACGAATATATAATACACACACACACGTGTGTACATTCATAAACGTAGTGTGCATATTGTGGCACATACAGAGTATATACACATGTGTGTATACGCAAACATGTTATGTATGGAATAAAAGTTTGATGAAATGTGTATGTGGAATAAAAATGCATTTCATTTACATAATCTGATAGTGTTAAGGACATTTCTATATTACATATTGCACACATTAAATTCTTTGTTTTTGTTAAATTTTATCGAAAAAAAAACTTTGTTATGTGTTTCGATACATAGTTTTAGCCTACGGCTATGCTACAGCGCTGATAAAAATGTGTATGATATATTTTGAAATTCAAATAATCCAATTATTCCAATATTCAGATAATAGAATATTTAAATAATTTAATAATGTAGTCTCCTTATAATTATTGTATTCCTTTGTGATTCCCTATTAATAGATGTCTACATACAGGGGGTACAAAAAGTAATGTAACGGCTCGATATCACGGTTTGTGATAAGTTTAGAAAAAACTGTTTTAAATAACACGTATAGCTACTAATTCAAGCTACTAATTGACAATATTTTTAAATATACTGGGTGATTCATTTTCATGAGGCATATGAAACTTATTTTTTTTAAAATGGAACACCCTATATATTTATTTGGTATTCGATAACATGTTAAAATAGAAGGTTACCAGTAAAAACCGCATGTTTTTAAGTTGATGCATTCAAAAGTTACATATTAATAAAAACATACTTTATTGATAAGAATTATAACGTTAATGTCAAAATATTCAACTGTTTTTGCCTCCCTCCCTTCACTTTGACTCTATCCCAGTGTATTAAAAAGTAATGACAGTATGCTACTTTTCTATTGATATTTTTTCAGTTTCTTCTATAATTCAAATTTGACTGTAGTCCCGTAGATTCTTACGCGATCGCCATAACCACAGCTAGAAGCACTCAAAATATATAGCAAAATAGCAATATATACAGGGTGATTCATGAGTCTCTTTACAAACTTTCTCATTTAAAAGTGGATTGAATTTCATGAAGAAATGTTCATATAAATGCAGGTTCTATCTGTCCTCGTTTAAAATATTTTTTTTTGGAACACTAATATGTAATCATAATTTTAAAAAATCTAAAACATTTTTATAACAAACGGAAAGCAAAATTTACCTACAGAAAATATTCAAAAATTAGAATAATTTAAATTCAAAAATATTTGAATTCAAGGAAATAAACTTACACTTCTTATAACGAGTGTCTATAAACTGTTGGCATCTCGGTTGCTTTGAAAAACAAATTACTTATCTTAGATTATGAAACGGTGAATCTTGGAAACGTCAAATACATTTAATTAAATGTCATTGAGTAGTGTCACAGTGCTGAATTTAATTACGACGTATGTTTCTGAAGTTAGAACCACTGGGGTGCCGACAGTTTATAGACACTCGTTAGTTTGCACACTTTAAACATAATATATAAAACTTACGAACATTGTTGTAATTTTTATATATTATATTCAAGAAATAGTCCATTTTTCTAAATTCAAAATTGGCAACAACGAATTAAACTCTCTTGTACGCGTAATAAATTCATGTTATTTCTAATATGAGTTGCAGCATCCTGAATCCTCTGCAATAACTGATCTCCATCATTTATTTCCGTTACTAAGTCCATACACAAAAACAATGTCCGCATATTCTTCATTAGGATTCATGGATTCATTACTAATTGTAAGTGAAACTTCTCAAATATACATTGTAATAAACTGTCATTTAGTACATAACATAACATAACCAAACTATTTTTGACAGGTGATAAATGAAACTGATAGTTGCTAAATTTTATATCTCGCCTACTAAGTTTTTTCAACATAAAAATTTTAATAACGCTATAACTTCTAAACAAATAAAGATAAAACTTGCTTTTATATAAACATTTCTTCATGAAATTAAATCTACTTTTAACTGCCAACGTTTGTAAAGAGGCTAACGAATCATTCTGTATACAACAAAACACACATTGCTGAACAGTTTATATTACGAAAATGCTTGTATCTCCAGAAACAGAATAGTATAGACCAGTGGTCTCCAAACCTTTTTATTCGCGTAGCTCTAAGACAAAAAACATAAATAGCGCGTAACTCTAACTGTAGTCTGTGAAATTGTAAGAGATAGCTGAAATACGTACACATTATATAAATAATAGGCGGTTTAGAGTCATAAGTGGTACGAAAAATCAAGACAAATGCTATTGTTTATATTACATAGACACATCATTATTCTTCTTCCTCGAGATGTCTATGTAACTAATGTTTAAAATGTAAACAATTTAACATTTTTAACTTTTGCAAGGTTTCTACTTGTATCACTTCCGTCTATGAACACAAAAATATCTTATTTTTAACAACATCGTTCGAAATACCTACAGAAGAAGTGTAAATATTCACAAAAAATACACTTAAACTTTGTTTGTATAACTGTTTTTATTGTGACTATAGTTTCTACAACTTTAACTTGTCATTATCAAACTAAGAGTAATTTAAACTAACAATCCTTCAAGTATATATATACAAAAAAATACGGTTAGAAAACTGCTTTAAAAATGGGGGTGTATATTAGGTCAAGCTGGTCGTATATTACGGGAATTTCCGGATTAGCGCGTGCTTTGTGAATTTCCAGAGACTCCAGTACACCCTTGGCAAAAGACTGATTGTTTTCAATCATATGTCTAGCGAATGTCGACTTATGAATCAAATTAAGCCAAAAAGACCAAAAGTCTTTCTACCCATTGCAGCACAAGGCGCCAGCCACGTGCTTCGACAACCAAAACACTCGGCCCGGCCTAGCCCGGGATCAAGCTTTGCAGAACGAGTCGCCAGCCGAGTTCTTCACGACAATTGAGACTCTGCACACGCCTAGCCCGGGATCAAGCTTTGCAGAACGAGGCACTAGCCGAGTTCTGCACCACTACTGCGATCCTGCACACGCCTATCCCGAAATTAAGCTATGCAGACCGAAGCGCCAGCCGAGTTCCGCACCACTACTGCGACCCTGCACATGCCTAGGTTTGGTAGTTTGTATAATTCGTACAAACTACCAAACCAGTCCACTAATTTGAATATTTTCAACATAATTTTCGATGACATAACCGCCTGCATATGTTTTAATTTTTGTCAAGCCAAAAAATGCAGCACAAGGCGCCAGTTTTGCAAAGCTCGACGCCGGACTAGTGGGCTTCGCCTCGTGCTTCTGCTAAGTGAAGAACTCGGCTAGCGCCTCCTTCTGCAAAGCTCGATCCCGGGCTAGGCGGGTGCAGGGTCGCAGTAGTCGTGCAGGCTAGCGCCTCCTTCTGTTAAGCTTAATCCCGGACTAGGCGTGTGCACAGTCGCGATTGTGGTGCAAAAGTTGGCTGGCGTCTCGTTCTGCAAAACTTGATTCCGGGCTAGGCCGGGCCGGGTGTTTTGGTTGTCGTAGCACTCAGTTGGCGTCTCGTTCTGCATTTTGGGGCTTGAAAAAAATAAAAACATATGCAGGCGGTTATCTGATATAAAACTATGTTGAACATTTTCAAATAAGTGGACTGGTTTGGTGCTGCATTTTGAGGCTTGAAAAAAATTAAAACATATGGTTTGGTTGTAGAATTCGGCTGGCGCCTTGTTCTGCAAAGCTCGATCCCAAACTAGGCGTGTGCAGGATCGCATTTGTGGTGCAGAACTCAGCTGGCTCCTCGTTCTGCAAAGCTCGATCCTGGGCTGGGCATGTGCAGGGTCGCAGTAGTGGTGCAGAACTCGGCTGGCGCCTCGTTCTACAAAGCTTTATTTCGTGATAGGCGTGTGCAGGATCGCAGTAGTGGTGCAGAACTCGGCTAGTGCCTTGCTCTGCAAAGCTTGATCCTGGGCTAGGCGTGTGCAGAGTCGCGATTGTCGTGCAGAATTCGGCTGGCGACTCGTTCTGCAAAGCTTGATCCCGGGCTAGGCCGGGCCGAGTGTTTTGGTTGTCGAAGCACACGGCTGGCGCCTCGTGCTGCATTTTGGGGTTTGAAAAAAATTAAAATATATGCAGGCGGTTATCTCATTAAAAACTATCTTGAAAAAATTCAAATTAGCGGACTGGTTTGGTGGTTTGCAGAACTCGGCTGACGCTTCGTTCTGCAAAGCTCGATCCTAGAATAGGCGTGTGCAGGGTCGCAGTTGGTGCAGAACTCAGCACGCGCCTCGTTCTGCAAAGCATCATCCCGGGATAGGTGTGTGTATGGTCACAGTAGTGGTGCAGAACTCAGCTGGCTCCTCGTTCTACAAAGCTCGATCCTGAACTAGGCGTGTGCAGGGTCGCAATAGTGGGTGCAAAGCTTCATCCCGGGATAGGTGTGGTTCAGAACTCAGCTGCAAAGCTCGATCCGTGGCTAGGCATGTGCAGGGTCGTAATAGTGGTGCAGAGCTCGGTTGGCGCCTCGTTCTGCAAAGCTTCATCCCGCGATAGGTGTGTGCATGGTCGCAATAGTATTGCAGAACTCGGCTGGCGCCTTGTTCTGCAATGCTCGATCCCAGGCTAGGCGTGTGCAGGGTCGCAGTAGTGGTTCAGAAATCGCCTGGTGTCTCGTTCTGCAAAGCTTCGTCCCGGGCTAGGCGTGTGCAGAATCGCAGTAGTAGTGTAGAACTCGGCTAGGGCCTTGTTCTGCAAAGCTTGATCCCGGGCTAGGCGTGTGTAGAGTAGCAAACGTGGTGCAAAACTTGATCACTGCTGCAAGGCTTGATCCCGGTGTGGGTGTGCGCAGGGTGGCTGGACATGTTCAAATGAACATTAATCTTTTTTATGTTGCATTGGTTTCACGTTAAAATTACAAGTCATCACCGGAAAAATTGTATTTCATTTTTTTATATTTTCTTTCTTCCGCCACGAGTTGGTAATATGCTCGCTTCGTTTGAAATATATGTCTAAAACGTTAGCAAATTAAAAAAATATATTTTTTTAAGATTACAAAGGCGACCTTTGTGGGCTTGAAAAAAAAAGTTTGTCAGATATGATCCTCCATAATGAAAACTGTATTTATTCTTTCGTTTTTCAAAATTTTCAAAAAATCGCCAAAACTCGAGTTTTGCAGTGATTCAAAAACGACTTTAACGGCTAGGAGGGTAATTTTTCAATGATTCCATTTTGGATTTTATATAATAGTAGGCATAAAATGTTGTAGGCAACTTGTGTGTGAAAGGCTTTAGATCACTCTTTGCGATTAGGCCACTCGCTTAACGGCTCGTGCCCTAAACTCGCAAATCGTGCCAAAAAGCCCTACTTCACACACTAGTTACCTAAATAAATATTTCAGGTATATCTCAATAAACTGTGCTGGTACACTAGAGTGCGGGCAGTTTAGCACACATTCCAGTTTTTTTGTACAGTTTCCAGTTTAGGCAAACTGTAAATATAACGGAATATATATATATATATATATATATATATATTATATTTATAGTTTGCCTGAGTTAAGAACTATTGAAATAAACCTGAAAAATATATTGTAAGATTAGTAATAATATTTTTTTCATAAAAACCCTAAGTATAAATTCTACATTATTACAAGATTGAATTACAATTTGAAAATCAAAATTGAAATATTATTCTGACAACTTAATTTAAACTCAAACTACAAGTTGAAATTCAAGATTGAGAGAATCTTTAAATTCATTATAGAGTCATGATTGTATCAACATGACACAATATTGTATCAAGATTGTATTAAGATGACACAATATATTATCAACTTGACACAATAATGTAACAATCTTGTATCAATATTTATCTTTAAGTTAAATTTCAATATTGTCACAACCTAGAGTCGTGTTTACATACCAATATAGATACAATGCATACCAATACATACCAATATAGATACAAGGTTGTAGGATATAACAAGATATAATTTCTACTAGGAATATATTTAACTAAAATAAGTTATCTCATTATATTCGGAAAAACAATTATGATGCTTCCGACAGAATTTAAACCTGCAACCTCTAGATGTACTGCGTATAACTATTGCACTGAATATTGTAATACTGGTCCTAGGCTATAGGTTGCAGGTTAAAATCCTGTCAAAAGCATTATAATTTTCTATAGAAATATAGTTACTAAATTCTTTTGTAAATACATATACGTAATTATTCAATTTAATTTATTTGATTTGGGCAGCTTGGTGGTGTAGTGGTTAGAGTGTTGTACTGCCACGCCACGGACCGGGGTTCAAATACCGGCCTAACAAGTAGTCTGCATTTATATAGGTTAGGATAAAAATGCCAAACACTCCGTCTTCTCGGATATGACGTTAAATGCATGTAGGACCCGTGTACTGCCTGGATGTTGCGTGCACGTTAAAGATCCCTACCGGTGGGTTGGAACTCCCACCGGGTTCGGCAAAATTCCCGGATAGCTGTAGACCTAATCTCCGGCGTCATGATTGGCCTTAGCAGCGGAAATAGATGACGTAAAACACAAAATAAAAAAAAAATAAAAAAAAAATTATTTGATTTAAAACTCAATTAAAATGGGTCAGAGTATTTGAATCCATTATTTTTGTTTTTTTTTTCCCGAAATTTGTAGAAACATTATTAGATCCATTTTTGACGACTCGGCTAATGAAGTAAGCGATTCGTTTTTGTTTTTTCACACAGAACACTTCTTTTGTAATGGGTGCATGTGCATATATGCATACCATTGAACAGAATTTTTCGAAAAATATATCATGTTTATGGTATGTTGCCATGGAAACGAGCGCACAAAATATAACCAATTATTAGCAGTCTTCCTTTTGAATAACATTCCAACTATTGAAAATCAACCTACTATAAAATAGTAGTGCAGCCCGACGGAAGATATCATTTTAAAAATTTGCTCGAGACTATCAAATAATCAATAGTGATTATTAGTGAAGAATAGCGGTCCTCTGTGAGCCACTGATAATTTTTACCCCTTTCTGCCTTAAGGGGGTTCACTTCTTCACGGTTCCAGCCCCGACCCTTTTCTACCAATTAGAACCTTTGCGACACCACGGTGTTAGTTTTACAATTATGAGCGGTACAACTTAACACGACTCAAGAATGTTGTTTTTGTTCTAGCGCAATTGAAATATAAAAACTAAATTTGTAATTGGCACTTGTACTAAATTAATTAAAATACATAACAATTTTCCACAAATGTTGGAAAAACATAGCACACATTCCAGTTTTTTTGTACAGTTTCCAGTTTAGGCAAACTGTAAATATAACGGAATATATATTATATTTATAGTTTGCCTGAACTAAGAACTATTCAAATAAACCTGAAAAATATATTGTAACATTAGTAATAATATTTTTTTCATAAAAACCCTAAGTATAAATTCTACATTATTACAAGATTGAATTACAATTTGAAAATCAAAATTGAAATATTATTCTGACAACTTAATTTAAACTCAAACTACAAGTTGAAATTCAAGATTGAGAGAATCTTACTATTCATTATAGAGTCATGATTGTATCAACATGACACAATATTGTATCAAGATTGTACTAAGATGACACAATATATTATCAACTTGACACAATAATGTAACAATCTTGTATCAATATTTATCATTAAGCTAAATTTCAATATTGTCACAACCTAGAGTCGTGTTTACATACCAATATAGATACAATGCATACCAATACATACCAATATAGATACAAGGTTGTAGGATATAACAAGATATAATTTCTACTAGGAATATATTTAACTTAAATAAGTTACGTCATTATACTCGGAAAAACAATTATGATGCTTCCGACAGAATTTAAACCTGCAACCTCTAGATGTACTGCGTATAACTATTGCACTGAATATTGTAATACTGGTCCTAGGCTATAGGTTGCAGGTTAAAATCCTGTCAAAAGCATTATAATTTTCATTAGAAATATAGTTACTAAATTCTATTGTAAATACATATATGTAATTATTCAATTTAATTTATTTGATTTAAAACTCAATTAAAATGGGCCAGAGTATTTGAATCCATTATTTTTGTTTTTTTTTCCCGAAATTTGTAGAAACATTATTAGATCCATTTTTGACGACTCGGCTAATCCATTTTTGACGACTCGGCTAATGAAGTAAGCGATTCGTTTTTGTTTTTTCACACAGAACTTTTGTTTTTGTAATGGGTGCATGTGCATATATGCATACCATTGAACAGCATTTTTCGAAAAATATATCATGTTTATGGTATGTTGCCATGGAAACGAGCGCACAAAATATAACCAATTATTAGCAGTCTTGCTTTTGAATAACATTCCAACTATTGAAAATCAACCTAATATTGTTTGGTTGCCACGACAACAATGTTTCAAATATTTACCATTCAATAAGTCATAATAAGTTGCCCTGAAATAGTGTTTACACAATTTGAATCATTTAAAAAATATAGTAAACATTTTAATAAATTGATTTATTCAATTTTCATTTTCAAATTACATCGAAACAATTGAAGATATTGCATTTTTATTTTAGCTAGGCGAGAATCCTGCCTTCTCGCCTAGCTAAAATAAAAATGCACCTGAACGAAATTTGAACGGCACCTCCTCTTAGGGCGGCCACATGTTACTCTCAGTGGCGTAACAGTGACAAAAACAACCTGTAAATACTAAAAAATAATCCCTTTTATAGGAATTTGGTTTTTTGTGCTCGAAAATGCTCTCTCGAGATAACTAGCTAAATGAAATAACTTGTATTTTAAATGTGAACGCAGATTATCAATACACACTAAAATAGACAAATTTTCCCCAATTAACCGTTTTTAAATAAGTAGCTCGAAAAACGGGGGCCATGTATTTTTTTGTTTTGTTTGATTAACAAACAAAATAGTAGTGCAGCCCGACGGAAGATATCATTTTAAAAATTTGCTCGAGACTATCAAATAATCAATAGTGATTATTAGTGAAGAATAGCGGTCCGCTGTGAGCCACTGATAATTTTTACCCCTTTCTGCCTTAAGGGGGTTCACTTTTTCACGGTTCCAGCCCCGACCCTTTTCTACCAATTAGAACCTTTGCGACACGACGGTGTTAGTCTTACAATTATGAGCGGTACAACTTAACACGACTCAAGAATATAGCCCTGAATGTTGTATTTGTTCTAGCGCAATTGAAATATAAAAACTAAATTTGTAATTGGCACTTGTACTAAATTAATTAAAATACATAACAATTTTCCACAAATGATGGAAAAACATGTAAAGTGTCTTTTAGTTCATGTAACCTACTCCAATTTTTTTCTAAGTAATATAAATACATGGTTTTGGTATGTACTTAGGCTCGGGGGGAAACAAATAAAGAGTTATACGCCACATGAGGGAATCTTGTGAAAATGAAAACCTCCAATCATTTGATCATAAAACTAGACTTACCAATTTGTCAATACATTCTCGTTTTATTTACACTATAAACAAAATCGTCAATAAAAATCGATGAGATAATTAGAGATAACAACATCAAACACAGCCTGGTCCTTCGAGCCCGATTCCTTCCGCGCCGAATAAGGCCCGTCGTTTACGCGTTGCCCCGGTAAGGGGACTGGCGGAGGCGTGGCTTTCAGAGAATCGCGCTAGCCAATGGAATTAGAGCCGCGAAGGCCACGCCTACTATGTGGTTCTTTGGCCGAACACCAATCAGAGCTGGCTTATTCTGTGACGGACTGTCTTTCCCTTTATAACTTTGTCTTATCGCCGTCGGTGTTTTTATTGTTTTTGCTAAAAAAATATAAAGAGTAATAATAACAATGATAATGCGTGTTTGTGTGTGTGCTTGTGTGTCTGTGTGTGTAGGTGCAAGGGATGTTTTTTAAAGTAATGATTGATTTGTTAGTTCCGGCAGAATACTGTAGGGGCTTATTTTAATGGTCGGTGACTTTTGTGTAATCTTTGACTTTCTCATTTATATAACGCGGTCTTAATGCAGAAATTACAAATCCTTACAAAGTAATTTTAATAAAAATAGTTATCGATTACAAAAATCATCGGCGAAACCTGGTTTTGAGCAGCAAGTTATTATGCGAGACTACAATTTTGAATAAAAAGGCAAATGCACCCATTTTTTAAATGGTTAATTAGTAGCTTCTTGCCTAAAAATAATCAGTTAAAAAAACAGTGAAACTTCATAATAACATGGTTAAATTCAGGTGCCTTGATAATACTTTTAGTGACAAATTTATTGATTTTTAAACAAATTCCTAAAATAATGAATGTTCTTTGATGCATAACTAGTTAGCATATTTATTTGAAATTGATGTCATTTTAACCTATTTTCGTGATTTTTGTTCTTGCCAGAACATCGACGCCATCGCGGAGCTAGGTTCGAAATATCCTTGCGTGACACCAAGGTTTGCTTGCGAGCAATATATTTACCAGTTACATTTAGGGTGCTCTTACATGGACGTTTTAAACTCGAGGCGGAACGGGAGCGGGCGCAAGCGTTTGCGTCTTATCACATGGGCTTATGTGAGAGTCCCTAGACAGACGGGTGCGAGGCGGAAAACACGCCAGCACTTGCGCCTGTTTACATTTGAGCAGAGCGTGACGGGCGCGTTTTACAGTTTTAACACATGGTTTCTTACGCGCTCTCTTATATGGCCGGGTGAAACGCGTTTTCAAAGCAGGCGTATTACTCAATATTTTTGTAAAAATCGGCCGAAACGTGTTAAATTCTTAAATTCTCTTCGCTATTATAATAGTAAAAAAAATGTACAAACAGAAAAAAAAACATTATTTTTATAATTTCTGGGTAAACGTACACCGCCAGGATCTAAGTATAATTTTATTTATTATTTTAAACCTCCATGATATGAGAATTAAAGGTAAATTTGAAATAATTGACTATTTCTATAATTGTTGTCGCCTCGCACCCGCCCGCATATAAGCTAAACGCGGAGCGGAAAAAACGATCCGTCCGCTCCGCTTTCGCTCTTAACCCGTTCAAATAAGACCGCCGCTTATGATAGGTAAAATCCAAGGTTTTGGGCAGTAACTAGTTCCAGCACCATCGATGTTCTGATTACGGGACAGCATTGCATGATACATCAAAATAATGCTAAAACTTGTGGGTTTTTGATGTCACCAATTTAAAACGATTAGGATATTTAGTTTTATTGTGAAAATTCCTGAAAATAGCTATTTTTTGCGTCATTTATTTACTCATTTCTGCATTCAATTAGCTCAACATTCATTAAACAAAAATTCAATATATCTTACGGTTATCTTTTAATGCTGGAAATAGTAATATAGGTCGCTCTCACTCTAGCTAAATGCGGTTTTACAGCTTGTAATTGTCCAAAATATTTATATTTCATACAAGGCTTAATTATTATCCGGGGTTCACGAAAAAAATATATAATATGTATCAGTAACCTCTATTGATATACCGTGTGTCCCCGGATTACTGCCCCCATAGGAAAAACGTTTTTATTAACTATTTTTCGACAAAAAGTAATTCTTTAGAAAAAGTTTTGGATGACTTAAAAACAACATTACCATTATCAAATCCTAATTTGACCACAGAGGGCGCTCAAAAATACAGAAAAACAAAAGGTATGTTAATTAACATAACATTTTATTACAATGAAATATCACAACTGTATGTACATAAATGTGATTTTTAAATACAGGGATTTTTTCTTTCAGAGATTTCAATTTGAATCTTTAAACAAGGGTTTTCCACTCCCAGGCTAAGCATGAAGTAAAACTTCGAGTTTAGAAAAGCCTGAAAATTTGGATTGGCCGCGTAGCGAAGCGGAGCGGCCAATCCAAATTAGGCTTTTCTAAACTCGAAATTTTACTTTATGCGCCACATGTATAAAACACTGAAATATAGTAACGTTTAAAATATACCCCTTTAGCAATCTAATTTATGTGAATAAAACGTGAGTCAAATTCTGCGCTGAACAAATTGTTTAAAACAGTGATTATAGGCAACCCAATAACTATAACGTATATTAGGTTGCCTATAATCGTTGTTGTATGTGTGTGTTTTTTTAACTTCACTGTAAATCAGTGTTCTTAAGCGTGGCGCATGAAGTAAAATTTCGAGTTTAGAAGAGCCTAATTTGAATTGGCCGCTCCGCTTCGCTACGCGGCCAATCGAAATTCTTAGGCTTTTCTAAACTCGAAATTTTACTTCATGCTTAGTCTGGGAGTGGAAAACACTCGTTAAAAGCTTCAAATTAACCACTTTGAAACAACAAATTCCCGCAAATTTAAAAAATGCTGTAATAATCGGAATATGTATACTCAAAGTTCCCTGTATGTTCTGTTTTAAACGTAATAATATACGTTATAGTTATTGGGTTGCCTATAATCACTGTTTCAAACAATTTGTTCAGCGCAGAATTTGACTCACGTTTTATTCACATCTAGGTATTAGATTGCTAAAGGGGTATATTTTAAACTTTACTATATTTCAGTGTTTTATACATATACATAAAGTAAAATTTCGAGTTTAGAAGAGCCTACTTAATGCGCCACGCGTACAAAACACAGGTCTTGAGTAATGTTCAAAATATACGCCTGGAGAATAATGCTTTAGTAGCATACTGCGAACTTTACAATATTTAAGTGTTTAGTACGCGTGGCGCGTGAAGTAAAATTTCGAGATTAGTAAAGCCTGAAAATTTGGTTTGGTAAAATTTTGAGTTAAGAAAAGCGTGAAAATTTGGTTTCGTCCAAACCAAATTTTCACACTTTTCTAAAAAAATTTAAAAAATTTAATAAAAATACAATTATATTGAATAAAAAAATATACGGTACATAATTATAAAAATAAATAAATTTTATAAAAATAAAATTGTTTTTATTCAGTCCATATTTTGTTTGGAAACAAAATTCTCAATTACAAATTACTTTTTCAAATAACATCTATTTCTAAAATTATAATTATAGATAGTTTTTTCTTACGACAATTTTAGTTTTTCCTAATTTTTGAGCACCCTCAATAGTAAATCTAAGATTTGACAATCATATTAGTGTTTTCAAGTCATCCATCACCTATTGTAAAGAATAACTATTTGTTGAAAAATGGGCAATAAAAAAGTTTTTTCTATCCGGGCAGTAATCACACACGGATGTTGGAAAAAATAAGACAAAAAACTCGCCAAAATCTGTAAAAATAAATAATTACGAATTTATTTTGAAATTCATCTTACTTGCTTATTATTTTTTACATTTTATTTCTAAAAACGGATTTATATTCACAAAATGAATCAAAGAAAATTGTCGGATGTTTTTTTGATGAAATATTTAAAAAAAAAATTATAACTCAAAAATTTAAAGGAAAATTGAAAAAATAAATCCGTCAAAGGATTTGTAATGTGATCTAGTATATACATACAAATGTTTAAAAATTTTGAAGCAACAATAAAATAGTTAATTTTTGAGCACCAGTAAAAATGTTGATCAATTTGTTTATGCTACGGACATATGTATCTTAATTAAAAAAAATGTTGTATGAGTAATTAATGATGTTAAACAAAACAGGAAAAATACTTGCTGTTCATTATTATACTTACATTTCTTAACCTAAGGAAAACTTGAATTTGCCAATAGTTTGCAAAATATTTATAAAATATAAACGCGAAATAAAATTAATATCGACTTTCTGCAAAGAAATGTCTTTATGTTAAACTGTACCGTCATGGGTGGTGTGTCACACTCTTTCAGGTATCAAATTGTTCACACCTACTTAATTCCTTTACCTATAACTAACATCCCTTTATTTTCACTCGCCCCAGTTTTGTGTACCAGTTTGAACGACACATTTCAACATTCCTGTAAGTTTTCTGTTTATTTTATTAATTTTTTGCATTGAAAGTCTAAAACATAGCTATACTGATGAGGGATAAATCTGAGCTTAAGACTCTTTCTTTAAGATCGTCTAAGATTCTTTCAATTAATATTCATTCGCTGTAATTTTTTCAATTTCCTTTGGTTCATTTAGTTTGGCGAGAGAATGATTTGACCTGATGTTGCATTTTGCATATAAATTATGCATGGAACAGAAATCTGTCGTGGAACTCAAATATTCATTGTATAATTCAATATCTGTCGGGGTATTAGCTCGAGAAGTAATTGTTTCAATGACTATTTGGAGAGGTCTCAACGAGACTAAACTTTTGCAGAAAGTCGATATTAATTTTAATTCGATTTTATATTTTTTTACCTTATAAGAAAAACACACTTATACATGTTATTAATGTAATAATTTGAAGGTATACAAAAAATTAAAAAAAAACGTAACAATAAACATGTAAACATATAAACAATATTATGTAATTATTTATTTCGCATCTTTGCATTAGCAAATTTGTTAGTAAATTCTCCAAATCCAAGATTCTCCCTATTGCGTTTTCTATTGAAATCAAAGCTAAATTAGATATATAGTTTCTGGTTTATTAGATAGATTGTTTTTGGTTCTAGTATTGCGTAAGTACGTTTTATAAGTTTTAACTGAGACAAACTATACAAAAAAAACTTGCAATTAATAGTTCTGAAAAACTGCTACACTCTGAATTATTTGTTATCATAATAAATGTTTCAAATTCCTTTCCGGATTATCACGTAGATTATATTCAAAACATTGTCGAAAACAGAACACTTGTTTTGAAATTATGCTGAATAGTATACAAGGTGCCCGTATTTCAACAGAATGTATGGGATCTCGGTTAATTGAATAGATAGAGTCGGTCGCTGCGCGACCCTCAACAAATTTTCTACACGGGGCTTTTCTAAACTCGAAATTTTACTTCATGCGCCACGCGTATAAACTACTTATTTACAGTAAAGTTGCAAAATATATAACGCTTAGATGTGATGGTAATCAATATTTATTGAGATGTAGCGAAAAATCCAAGAATTACTTTTGTTGTGAATAGTTTTGGAATAATAATAATAAAAGTAGAATAAATTTAGTTTGTGCAACTTTTCCATACTGTTGACATCATATCTTAAACGTGTAAAGTGCTATGATGGACACATCACTATTTTTTTACCTAATTTTTTGTGTAATAATCGATACTTATTATTAATATTACAAAAGATTGACAGTTCTTCATTAATTTTTACTGCTAACAATGATTGACTGCTGTCAATATTTTATTGATTTTTTTATTACAATAAAATATCACAACTGTGTGTGCATAAATGTGATTTTTAAATACAGGAATTGTTTCTTTCAGGTATACATATGCATACACTGTAAATATTACGACATTCGTTTTTGTTTTTAAATATTTCAATTTAAATTTTTAAACGAGGGTTTTCGACTCCCAGACTGAGCATGAAGAATTTGTATTGACCGCGTAGCGAAGCGGAACGGCCAATCCAAATTAGGCTTTTCTAAACTAGAAATTTAACTTCATGCGCCACGCGTATAAAACACTGAAATATCGTTAAGTTTAAAATATACGGCTTTAACAATATAATATGCAGATATGAATAAAGCGTGAGTCAAATTCTGCGCTGAACAAATTGTTTAAAACAGTGATTATAGGCAACCCAATAACTATAACGTATATTACGTTGACTATAATCGTTGTTGTATGAGTGTGTTTTTTTTAATTTCACTGTAAATCAGTGTTTTTGGCGTGGCGCATGATGTAAAATTTCAAGTTTAGAAAACCCTAATTTGGATTAGGGGCTTTTCTAAACTCGAAATTTACTTCATTCTTAGTCTGGGAGTGGAAAACACTCGTTAAAAGCCTTAAATTAACCGCTTTAAAACAACGAATTCCCACAAATTCAAAAAACGCTGTAATTATCTGGATATGTACACTCAAAAGAAAAATGCTCTGTATGTTCTGTTTCAAACACGTTTTAAACATGTTTTAACACGCATTAAACATGTTTTTAATTCTTAATGTTTTAAACACTGTTTCGATGAAAAAAAAAAACACGTTATGTGAAAAACTGTTTGTTTTAATTAAAATGAAAAAATAAAACGTTTTTTATCAACCCTGTAGGAGACTGATTTTCAAGTGACGTTTACTTGTTCACAATATTTCAGAATTTTCAGTGTTTAATGCGCGTGGCGCATAAAGTAAAATTTCGAGTTGATAAAAGCCCGCAAAACTTTGCTATGTTTTATAAACATTTCGGGAGGGAGGGGGTTGGTTTATTGGTAAAAATATTGTTTTCGCTCTTCCAGGGCCGCGAAACCATTTTCAGAAACTCATGGGCTATATTTAATAAGATATGACATTAGGGAATTATTGAAAAATTTTTAATTAATTTACAGCACTTAGAATTTTAATAGGTTATTTATTAAAATGAATATAAATACACATTTTCAGAAAATGTGTATTGATTTTATCATATTTCTAAAAGCTTTCTGCAAAATAACATCTTCTCATCACATTTAAATAAATATATTTTCTATATTCATGTCTGACACAGACTTTCTATGAAAGCAGCTGATTAGCACACCTTCGTAGAAATGTATCTTGTATTTACATTGTAGATATATTGTATCTATACAGTGTGAACATTAAATAGTGGATAAATTCGGTAACTCCATTAATGTGTATGATAGAGAAAAAATCTAAAATTACTGAGCGAATGAAAAACATTTTTTCAAATTTTTCGAAAATTTGTTTTAAAACTTGTGACGTCGTTTCCGTAGATTCGTGCAGGTGTCAATAAAAACCCCTACTAGACTGTTTATTTATTTTAACTCTAATGCACAAAATTTGTAGACGATTCCCTTCGTCCGTGTTTTCGTTTTCTGACTTCTGTCAACTGCTCCCTATATTTATTATTATTTTTCCTAAACCCTTTGATTTCCATGCTCCCTATAAATTCGTTACGCTGCCCCCTTCTTTAACATCATTATTTCGTCCCGAAATGATGACACTGCAGCTCCAGTATATAGGGTAAGACGATTGAAATGGATCACTCTAGGTTTCCCTAACATATTATTGAGAATCCAGAAGCTGCCAATTCTGGATTCTCAATAGTATGTTATAGATTCTGTCTACTACGGTGTACGGCCCCTTCCATGAGGTCTGTAGTTTCGGGGAATAGCCTCGTCGACTCTGCATGTTGTATAACCAAACCAAATCGTCAGGTTGGTATCTATTTTTATCGGATTTAATATCGTAAGCCTATTTCATCCTATCGCTTGCCCCCTGAATGCTTAATCGTACTTGTTTATGTATTTTGTTCATCCTTCGGCGCAATTCGCTTAGATAATCGTCTCCTGCCTCGTCCGTTCCAGGTGGATATCCAAACTTCAAATCGCATGGTAATCGTTGTTTCAGTCCCATAACTATATTTGCAGGTGTTTATGCTGTGGTCTCGTGTGCTAACGATCTATGCGCTAGAAGGAATAGATAGATATCTATTAATAATTCGGTTCGTTCTTTCCACCATTCCGTCAGACTGCGGATGTAAGGCGGTCGTTCTCGTTTTATGGATGCCCATGATGTTACAGATCTTCCGGAATAAAGTAGACTCGAAATTTCTGCCTTTGTCAAAATAAAGTTCTAAGGGTACACCAAACCGACAAATTCATTGTTTTTCAAGTACTTCTGCTATTTTTGAGGCTTCTTGATTAGACAAAGCATTGGTGTCGACCCATCTGTTAAAATAATTCATTACTACGAGAATGTATTTGTTTACAGCGTCAGTCTGAGGAAATGATCCCGCAACATCAATTGCAATCCTTTCAAATGGGCTTCCCACATTATACCGACGCACAGTTGGATAAAGCATGAAAAAACCAGGTCAAAATAAAAAAAAGTTTACTAGGTATTAATAGATAGATATCTATTAATAATTCGGTTCGTTCTTTCCACCATTCCGTCAGACTGCGGATGTAAGGCGGTCGTTCTCGTTTTATGGATGCCCATGATGTTACAGATCTTCCGGAATAAAGTAGACTCGAAATTTCTGCCTTTGTCAAAATAAAGTTCTAACGGTACACCAAACCGACAAATTCATTGTTTTTCAAGTACTTCTGCTATTTTTGAGGCTTCTTGATTAGACAAAGCATTGGTGTCGACCCATCTGTTAAAATAATTCATTACTACGAGAATGTATTTGTTTACAGCGTCAGTCTGAGGAAATGATCCCGCAACATCAATTGCAATCCTTTCAAATGGGCTTCCCACATTATACCGACGCACAGTTGGATAAAGCATGAAAAAACCAGGTCAAAATAAAAAAAAGTTTACTAGGTATTAATAGATAGATATCTATTAATAATTCGGTTCGTTCTTTCCACCATTCCGTCAGACTGCGGATGTAAGGCGGTCGTTCTCGTTTTATGGATGCCCATGATGTTACAGATCTTCCGGAATAAAGTAGACTCGAAATTTCTGCCTTTGTCAAAATAAAGTTCTAACGGTACACCAAACCGACAAATTCATTGCTTTTCAAGTACTTCTGCTATTTTTGAGGCTTCTTGATTAGACAAAGCATTGGTGTCGACCCATCTGTTAAAATAATTCATTACTACGAGAATGTATTTGTTTACAGCGTCAGTCTGAGGAAATGATCCCGCAACATCAATTGCAATCCTTTCAAATGGGCTTCCCACATTATACCGACGCACAGTTGGATAAAGCATGAAAAAACCAGGTCAAAATAAAAAAAAGTTTACTAGGTATTAATAGATAGATATCTATTAATAATTCGGTTCGTTCTTTCCACCATTCCGTCAGACTGCGGATGTAAGGCGGTCGTTCTCGTTTTATGGATGCCCATGATGTTACAGATCTTCCGGAATAAAGTAGACTCGAAATTTCTGCCTTTGTCAAAATAAAGTTCTAACGGTACACCAAACCGACAAATTCATTGTTTTTCAAGTACTTCTACTATTTTTGAGGCTTCTTGATTAGACAAAGCATTGGTGTCGACCCATCTGTTAAAATAATTCATTACTACGAGAATGTATTTGTTTACAGCGTCAGCCTGAGGAAATGATCCCGCAACATCAATTGCAATCCTTTCAAATGGGCTTCCCACATTATACCGACGCACAGTTGGATAAAGCATGAAAAAACCAGGTCAAAATAAAAAAAAAAGTTTACTAGGTATTAATAGATAGATATCTATTAATAATTCGGTTCGTTCTTTCCACCATTCCGTCAGACTGCGGATGTAAGGCGGTCGTTCTCGTTTTATGGATGCCCATGATGTTACAGATCTTCCGGAATAAAGTAGACTCGAAATTTCTGCCTTTGTCAAAATAAAGTTCTAACGGTACACCAAACCGACAAATTCATTGTTTTTCAAGTACTTCTACTATTTTTGAGGCTTCTTGATTAGACAAAGCATTGGTGTCGACCCATCTGTTAAAATAATTCATTACTACGAGAATGTATTTGTTTACAGCGTCAGTCTGAGGAAATGATCCCGCAACGTCAATTGCAATCCTTTCAAATGGGCTTCCCACATTATACCGACGCACAGTTGGATAAAGCATGAAAAAACCAGGTCAAAATAAAAAAAAAAGTTTACCGACCGAATTCTAATTCTAATCTAATCTAAAATTAGATGTAGATGGCATTAGTGTACACTGATTCAGTGCTGAAATGACATTCCAGTCGCCAATCTCCTTTGAATGGCCCTCCGAAGACAAGTAAAATCAAAATAGTGAAAAGTGGCCGATTTAAAAGCTGCAATTGCAAGTGTGCTGTGCGAATAATTTGCAAGCCTGGCCTCGATTCGCGTCTTCTAATAATGGATTGCATTCCGAAAGGATATACACACGAATATATTGAATATATCTTCACAAATCTCGCGATCCTTTTAATCTCATTTTCGTCGTGTAAAATATTCACAAATTATGGCGTACAAAAATGTCTCCGCGTTACTCTGCTTTTTATACTGAAGAAGAAAAACCAAGAACTAGCTGCTACTACTTGCTATTTTTCTTACAATGACGATTTTACTGAGCAGCACGCTACAGCACGTATACTACCGGCCATGCTATGCCACGGGTATCATTGGCGGGAATCGCGTTATCTGTCAACGGACAATACCTTATACCTGGGGGGCATCAAATTCGTGATCACAGACCTCGAAAACCTATGTGTTGTAAATTTTGTAGGATTTTATAGATTATTAAATTTTGAGCCGTTATGACGCGTCATTTTAAATTTTGAATTTTTGACATTTAATTCGTAATTAGTCATTTCGAAAACCTTGATGTACAAGTTTTGGAAAATCAGTATAGACATTTACTGACTCTGTACAGGTTTTTAAATATTTGATCCGCCATAGTGGATCCGCCATTTTGAGTTTAGAAATTTCGACATCAAATTCGCAATCAGCAACTTTGAAAGCCTGCCTGTTGTAAATTTTGTACGGTTTCATTGGTTTTTTTAATATTTGATCCGCCATATTGAATCCGCCATTTTTATTTTTAAACTTTAGACATTTAATTCGCAATCAGAGACCTTAAAAACCTTAATGTACACGTTTTGGAAGACTAATATGGACATTTACTATCTATGTACAGGTTTTTGAATATTTGATCCGCCATATTGGATTCGCCATTTTGAATTTTTGACATCAAATTCCCCTAGAGGGAACCAATTTGAAGCATATTCTTACACATCTTCATATTTTGACCAGGTATTTTCATGCTTTGACCCACTGTGTGACGCATAGGTGCTCTCCGTCGCTGTTGTAGCCCATCACTTGCTGCACCAACCATACATTGCCTGCACCCTTCCTTGACATCTTCTTTGGATTTTGGCCAGTAGAATCGCTCCCTTAACTTCTCAAGAGTTTTTGTCACTCTAAGGTGTCCACCGCTTATTCCATTATGGATTTCCTTTCAAACTTCTGATACCCTATTCCTCGGTATCATAACCTGCCTTTGTTCCTTTCGACCATGAACCAGCCAACGATTTCGATTGAGCTTAGTAAGATTTCACATATGGCGGGGGCTTTACTACCTGTTTCCAAGTTGGCTTCGTCCAATCGATAATTTGTTTTAGTTCGGGGTCACTTTCTTGGTCTTTTTGGAGTTGGCGAGACTACCATCTATCGTCCTCCGTTGTTGTGCGACAGACAGAGGTTTCTTTAAACTCGATACGGTTGCAATGTTTGTAGTCTTTTGGACAAGGTGTGCGTGACAATGCATCATCATTTTTGTGAATGGACCCTGAATGGTGCTGCGTGTCGAAATCGAATTCCTGCAGTCTCTCAATCCATCTTGCGACCTAACCCTCAGGATTCTTGAATTTTAGAAGCCATTTCAATGCAGCACGATCAGTTCTTAACAAGAATTATCTACCATAAAGATATTTATAAAAATGCTCTACTAATTTGACTACTGCCAACTACATCCTTCTGGTGACACAATAGTTCCGTTCTGGTTTCGACAAGATTTTACTGAAATAACCGAGGACTTTTTCATGCCCCTCCCGCACCTGTGACAACACAGCTCCTATCCCTACGTTACTCGCATCCGTATCTAATATGAAATCTCCACTTAGCAGCGGATGGCCCAGGATCAGTGCACCGATCAGAGAATCTTTTAGTTACTTGAATGCTCTTTGACAATTTTCATCCCATTGGAATTGACGTCCTTCTTCGGTCAGTTGTGTCAGTGGTTTAACAACATTTAAAAATCCTGCAACATACCGACGGTAATATGTACAGAGCCCGAGAAAATTTTGCAGTTCATGTATGTTTTTTGGTACAGGCCACTCTTTCCCCTATCCACTGCTACACCTTGACCGAAAACAATGTGACCTAAGTACTGTACCCTCCTTTGGAATAAGTGACACTTCTTCGAGTTAAGTTCGGGTTCAGAACTTCGCAGATGTTGAAATACCTCTTTCAGATTTTTCATGTGATTTTCTAAATAATTTCCCAACACAATTATATCATCTAGGTATACTAAACAGGTCTTCCAAGATAGCCCTTTCAATATGGTTCCCATCAATATATATATATATATATTTTTTTTTTTAAGTCTTTATTTTCCTCAATATATACATGAATCACTATAAAAAAAGAAACAATAAACAATAGATATTATTACTTACAAATATGTATAAAGGAAAAAAGGCGGAGTTCAGCATATATGTCATAGACATTGCTGCTCTTCCACTCAACCTTCAAATATTAATTTTAATACACAAACCTAACTAAAAACTAGCACAACACAAATCAAATACAAATACAAATACAAAACCAGTACATGTTCTATTATCTTAATTTAATTTTTATTTTAATTTTAATTCTAATGTCAAATCTAGCAGCTGCATTGCAGAGCCCAAAAGACATTACGGTCAATTGCCAAAACCTTGCGCCCACGGTAAGAGCAAACTTCTCACGATCTTTGGGGGCTAAATCAATCTGCCAGTATCCACTCTTAAGATCCAATGTAGAAACTATGGTAGATCCTGTCAATGTATCCACCGTATTATCAATTCGCGGCAGCGGTTAACTGTCTTCTTTTGTACACTGTTTACTTGGCGATAATCCAAGCAGAATCGAGTTGATTCATCTATCTTCTTTACCAACACTACAGACGAAGCCCATGTATGTATGAATACTTGATGGTTCTATAACGCCTTCCTTTTTCATGTCTTGTATAATATTATCTGAATTTTCTCTTTTTGCGAATGGTAGTCTTTTGGCAACTTGACGGATTGGTTGAGCATTCCCGGTATTGATTTTATATAGAACTACGTTTGTTCTTCCTTTTGTTCTAGTATCAAAGACATCTTGATACATGGTAATAAAATTCCTTAACTTGTTCCGTTCACTAGGACAAATGCATGGTGTTTTAATTTAAAAAATAGTTGAAAATTTAGATGAGGAGGGGCGCAAATTTTTTAAATTGCCCCAGGCGCCTAGTAGTCTCGCTACGCCTCTGAGTTGCAACAAAAACCTTGAACTTAAGTTTAAGCTAAACTCTAGTTCAATAGGATGCTCTAATGTCGCTTGAAACTCTACTGGCCCTAATCCTAGTTATCGGGATTTAAAACAAAGAAAACAGTGTGCACACTTTGACAAGCATTGTACAAGGGAAGTATTTAGTGCGTTTTTCATTCCTTGTGGATAGTATGAGTATTTATACGTAGTAAGAATGTTGTTTGACCAAAATGGCATCGCTGACAGAGAAACAAATAATTGAACCGTAAGAGGTTCTTCTTGAATTATTTCTTATCCAACCTATTCAAAATTTTGTACTACCGAAGTCAAAAATAAAAAACATTAGTTGTCATTTAAAAAAAATATGACGTCACAACTTTTTAAACAATTTTTTGAAAAATTCGAAAAAATGTTTTTTATGTGCGCAGTCATTTAAATAGCCAATCCCCTTTTTAGATTTTTTTCTCTATCATACATATTAATGCACTACCTAATTTCCACACTGTATACGAGAATATACAGGGTGAGTTTTTTTTTTCACGTTCTTTATGGGGATCTCGGAATCTATACGAGATAGAGAAACGGTTAGATGGGCATAGCAGTGCAGTTTTACGAGCTGAATAAAAAGACGTTTGTAAATTTTTCGAAAAGTCAAGGGTAACTAGATATTCTAAAAAATGTGAAAAGTGTCAATTTATTCAAATCGGTTTTTCTCAGTTAACAAAAGAGATAGAAAAAAACTATAAATAGCAAAGTTTTACATAAATTTACACTGAATACTAAAATGTTATCAAATTTTTTCTATCGGCATAAGTTTTCGAGATACAACACAAACTTACATTTGTTTAAACGGAAACCATAGTTGGCTATGTCATCACTAGAAAGATTTTTTTCTCTCTTTAATCAGATGACATACTTGTTTACAAAAATAACTGAGTTATTAGCCATTTTCTATTTTATTTACAAACAAAAAAAAGTTATGGACAAAATAATGGCTATAATAAAACAATTGCAATTGTTTGTAACAGTTAGTTTCATTGTTGTATTTTTGTCAACTAATTTAGTGTTAAAAACAACTGTTCGATTTATTTGTACACATAACTTCTAAATAAATGTATTTGACAAAAATTTAACAAACTCCTATATTACAAAAAGCCACAATTGTTTTATAGTTGTCATTTTTTCATGGCCAACTATTTTCTTGGACTAAAAAAATATAGAAAATTGTTAATAGCTTAGTTATTTTTATAAATAACTATGTCAAGTGATATATCAGATTAAAAAAAACAAAAATCTCTTTCTAATGATGCCATAGCCAACTATAGGTTAGGTTAGGTTCTAGTGGTTGCACCCCACGAGGAAGTGCACACTTAGGCCCACATCGGGCTCATTGTGATGAAACGGTTGTTCCTTTCCTTCCGAGAACCATTTGCAGCCAACGATGAACTTGTAAGATTCTTGACTGCTGTCGATTCAAGGTCAGAGAGTTCATCTATATAGGGTCAGCCTACGTAGGAGTTTCTTATTATTCCAGCCAGAGAGGGCATTGACAAAGGTAGTGGAGAACGTTTTTCTCTTCCTCTAGAACTCCTCTACAGTAGTCATTATATGGTATACCTAATCTCTAAGCGTGTATGCTAAAGGGGCAGCGATGCCACGCTTCTTTAGTAAGATATGTGTATCGCTGCTTTTTCTGTCACATCGAGGCCATCCATAACTGCCTTGCGATGCTACAGCTGTTCATAGCCAACTATGTTATCCATTCAATGTTATATCTCGAAAACTAATAAAATATCTAATAAGATTTTATTATTTAGTCTAAAATTATCTAAAACTTTGGCCTTTATAGTTTTTTCTATCTCTTTAAATAACTGAGAAAAATCGATTTGAAAAAATTGACACTTTTTTCAAAATATTAAGTTACTCTTGACTTCGACGTGTGGCATATCGTTGAAATCAGAATTAAAAATGCTTTTAATGATATATTGTGAAGTTCACAATATGCTACTAAAGCAGTATGCCAAAGACGTATATTTTGAACTTCACTTAAAACGCATGAATTAAAATTTCGAGTTTAGAAAAGCCTGATTATTACATTTTGCCCCTTTTGTATAAATAGATTGTTAAATAACCGAGAACGTAGGGCTTGACTTTTTTAAAATAAGGGCTTAATGGGTAGACATATTCAATTTTATTTGCATTGCTGTATAAAAATAGGTTTTATCTATTTCCTGTACTTTTTTTTTTAATTTTTACATGTAGTTAATCAATGTCTATAAAACGTTAAAGTTGATTATTGTAAAAATACACAAAAATGTATAAAAAATTATGATAAAAATTTGATTTCCTCAATAATTATAAAAAACATGCCAAGGAATGTAAACCTGTATTTATATTTTTTCTGAGGTTTTTGTTTTTAAAATACAGCACTCGAAAGCGACATGCCTCGCTTTTTGAAAAGGATGGTAAAATAATGCAAAATGTACAAGAAATTTGTGTTTTATTTTGGAGCTTTGAAAAATATTCAAAGGAACTAAAAATTTTGACGAAAACCACAGAATGAATTAACTTAGTTTTTATTATATTTATTAAATAATAATAATAATAATAGAATCTTAAGTATTTGTTTAAGTTAACAGATTTAAGCTAGAAATGTATAAACCGTTGGAAAAATCAAAATCTAGTGGATAAAAATAAAATTACAGAAGCTGAAATTTAAAAATTGTTTAAAGTACCATAATTTTGAATTTTATTAAATTATAAAAACATTTTGATAAAAGTAAGAGGTTCTTAAGATTAAATTCTTGTTTTCAGTAAATTTACGTTTGTGTTTATGTATAATTTTTTTTGTTATAGGTACACGCATTTAATATAACGAATGTTTCACATTTTTTGCAAGTAAAATATTCGTGAATGTTATGAGATTAAATTCTATTTTCGGTAAAATTACAAATTGTTTATGTACAATTTTCTTTTGCGAAACAATAATTGATTATACTTATAAACATTTATTATTGTATTAAATTTTGTAACAAAGGTTTTTTATTTGTAATAGTAACATTACTAATTTAAAACCATACTTCATTAGAAAAAACGAATTTTAGTTTTTCTACACTAAACTTTTTTATAATGAGCGTATATGTAAATATGCATTCATTGAACAGTATTTTTACGCTGATTTCAGTGATGACCCACATGTTAACTTATAAAAAATGAAATTTAATGAAATTTGAAAAATGTATTTAATTTATGGTTATTTACAAATAATGTACAAAATATAACCTACCATTAGCAGTTGTCCTTTTCAACTATTGCATACCAACTTAATATTATATGGTTGCCTTAGTAAAATGACTACAATAATAATTTAACAAAAGTCTACATGTGGAATATCGTCGAAATCAGAGTTAAAAATGTATTTAAATGATTCAGTGTATAAAAAAAACAAAATCGTTACAGATTCTCATATTGTAATAATAAGCTTAAATTTAGAGTTTTATCTCAATATCTTTAGAGGCTTTTGCTGTACAGGGTGGTGCATTTTGGATGTGCCACATATGGAAAACTTTCTTATTTGAAGAGATATTAAAAAACCGTTTTCGCGAGTCAGAGTCACTTTTTCGTGTTTAATCAACGGCGAAAAGTAAATTGATCTATCTCTAAGTTGATAAAATGTTATTATTATGAAGTAACTGTAATTGTTTGTTTTACAATTTATAATTAAACTGTAAAAACTTTCTTAGGCAACTTTTTACGCTCATTAAAGTGACGTACGTGTTTTATTTCAAAAACGCTTCGTTTTTGTTTTCCCACACCAAACTTTTCTTATGGGCGCAGTGAAGATATGCACTTCATTGTGTACCTTTGTGAAAAAACTGTTTGTTGCAACGTAGCAGTTTATGTCAATCAAGAGTGTTTATTTATAAAAAAAAATATACCACCTCAATAGTAGTCATATTTTCTAACAAATTACAAGCATCACCTAGTAACAAAATTGTTTACCGGTTGTCATGGCAACATTGTCAATGACTTTTTTTGACAAAAGTGTGCATGTGGCACATCATTGAAATCAGCGTTAAAAATGCTCAATGATATGCATATCTCCATATGCGCCCATAAGAAAAATATTATTTTAAAATAAAAAACAAAAACGAAACATCCTTTAAATAAAACAGGTATGTCATTTTAATGGGAGTAAAAAGTTGCCATAAGAAAGTATTTACAGTTTGGTTATAACTTAAAAAACAAATGAGTTACAATAACTTCCGAAAAACGACAATTTATCAACTTCCGGTTATAGAGCAGAAAGTTTAAAGATAGATCAATTTTCTTTTCGTCATTGATTAAAACATGAAATAGTGACCCTAGCTCCCGAAAACGGTTTTTCCATATCTCTTCAAATAAAAAAGTTTTCCATATGTGGCACCTCCAAAATGCACCACCCTGTACAGCGTTTGCAGACACACAGACAGATAGACGGACACACAGACATTTTTTAGAAATGGTCTTAATCTCTTTGTAATCCATACGGAGAAAGTAAAAGTTATTAATTTTTAAAATGTCTAAACATTCAACATTCAAAATCACTTTAATAATAAGTAACGATACTTTTCAGAGATTTTTCTGCAATTTTGAGCTAACGTTAAAAAAAATAAGCCATTTTATAAAGATATTTATTCTGAAAAACTGTGAAAATTATATAGTCTGTTGAATTATTGCAAGATTGACATATTTTGTCTAAAACCTATATACTTTTAAAGAATATTCAAATATCTTATATGGTTTTTCTGTAATTTTGAGCTAAAGTGACTTTTATTTTATTCATCTAATAAAAACTGACCTATAGACATAAAATGTTGTTTAATAGAATCCTAAATATTTTGAGTTAATTACCTAGAAATTTAATGATTTTTCTCAATTTTAATTATTTGAATTTAGTTTTTTTTATATCTTTTTAGCATTTGAATCGCCTATTTCAAAAAACCTCTAAATCCATTTGAAAACAATGGATTTAGGGCTTTTGGAAATAGGCGACTCATTTGTTTATAGCCATTCTACTAATCTTCAATTGCCTCGCTTAAAACTTAAACACCTACACCCGTGTGGCGTCAGTTATACAGGGTGTCCGTATTTCGACAGAATGTATAGGAATCTCAGTTATTTTAAGAGATAAAGATGGGTTAAACTGGGGCAAAGTTGTGTATTGTAGAGCCTAACAATAATCTGAAAACAATTTTGAAATATCTTTTTTGTTTTCGAGATATCAACAAAAATACTGTTTTTTGAAAAATCGTTTCTATTTTTTTATTCAAAAACTACTGAATCTCCACGTTTACAACTTTGACAATATACAGGCACTTTTTAATAAGGAATATAGTAGCATATTTGTTTTTAAGATAACTATAACATTTACCCGGGGACCGACCATAGCCAACTTTTGTCTTTCTTATGAGCTCCATTTTGGATTTTTATATTTGTTTAAAGAATTATTTTTTCTGAACTCCACATGTACGTACCACACTCATAATTTATTTTAGATTTGATATTTAAAATTACATTTTTTTGCACAGAGTGCCTTGTAAACAATGACGTCATATCTATTTATGTTTAATAATGTAATTTGAAATATTTTCAACAATTCAACTAACACTTAAAAACGTTAGCAAAAAATCTTAATGAAGTAGTACAAAATATAATTTAGGAAATTTAAGATAATAAAAAACACATTTTAAACAAATTTAACGTTTAAAATATGTTTTAAACAAATCTAAGATTTAAAACATGTTTAAAACAAAACCGTTTAAAACACGATGGCTGTTTTTAAACATGTTTGAAACACTGTTTTAAAACAAAGTGTTTTAAACATAACAACCCTGGTCTCCTATACGCGTGGCGCATGAAGTAAAATTTCGAGTTTAGAAAAGCCTGAGTTTAGATTTGGACGCTATGCGTCCAAATCCAAACGCATAGGCTTTTCTAAATAGGAATTTTACTTCATGCTTAGTCAGTGAATGGAAAGCACTCGTTTAAAGCCTTAAATTGAACTTTTTTACAAAAAACAACGAATATCTGAAGATTTACAGTATATTATTGGGATATGTGTACTTAAAAGAAAAAAAACTCCCTGCATTTTGCATTTTGCTTATTTACTAACCCGGCGCGCAAATTTTATATTGGGCCCATCGCGTACAAAACTAAATATCATAACACTATTTCTTTAAACAGCAGTAAATGTTGTTTTTTACAAAGTTCTACACAGTGTATGCTATCGTCTAAACCCTGGGTCTCCAAACTATCTTCTTCGCGGGCCACAAATACAATTCTACATAATAAAGTCGGCCAAGATCCGATTAATTTTATAAAATTATGAAACATTTAAGGAACAATTGTTACAATATTTCAAAATATGACATTTACAAAAAAAATTACAAACAATCGCGGGCCGGATTCATGCAAGTCGCGGGCCGGATTTGGCCCGCTGGCCGTAGTTTGGAGACCACTAGTCTAAACTAAGGTTCGCATAAAAATATCAACCATATACTATGCAAATTAATACATTTGGAGGATCCGTTATAACGGACGCTATGCAATCCATTACATTTTAACTCAAAAACGTGATGAAATATTAAGATGTAATTTTAGATTTAGATTTATCATTTACCATAAATTGTGTATGCACAATACCTATTCCACATACTTCTAGTCTAGGTTCGGTTAGGTTAGGAGAAAAGTTTGCAATAGAATAAATTGCGTAAGTCCCTTTGCGCACGATGCTTATTTCACACACTTATAGGTTGGGTTAGGTTAGGAGAAAGGTTTGCAATAGATTTTATTTCTGTATATAGTTGTGTTTGACGATTTAGAGGTTTTCCAGGCATAATTCATTTACCCCATTAACACGAGCAGTAAACATTATTAATTTAGTGTACAGGGTGAGCGAAACTCGATGTCTCAGCTCTATTATGAGAAAAGGAAAAACGATAGAAGAAATTTTAAGCCAAAATTACATATTTTTCTAAATTTGGAATCTAAGGTAATGACGTCATCGAATATTTTTTCGCAGAAACATACCTATATTTTGGTTATTTAAAAAGAGCTAATTTTTCTGAATAAACTTTGTAGAGAAGAAAATTTGCTATCTTTTTCCCTTAAAAAATTACAACCAAACTTTAAATAAAGTATTATCAAAAATTCACAATTGTCAGGACTTAAACAAGTTGCCTTTGAAAGCAAATAACAAAGTCGAATTTGTCAATAATAACAACGAGGCATTTTTTGCTCGAAGGGGATGACAAATTGCTAAAAGGATCAATTCTGACAATATTATTGCCACTGTTTTACAGTATTTTCAAGACCATCCAAGGAACTCGATTCGGCAAGCCTGTGGTGAATTGAATTTAAAATATTGTTCGGTGCGACAAATTTTGAAAGGAAATGGTTACCACGATTATAAATTTTACAACTTAGAACATTTGTCAGATCAACATCAACGAAGAATAAATGATTGTGTCCAAGTGATGGTAAACTTAAAGATCAATGACAATCGATTTTTCCAGCATGTGTTGTGGACGGATGAAAACCGTGTTGTTAGTAACGGTAAGCCCAATAAAAAATTAACATTTTTGGGCTACTGAAAATCCACATTCTGTCAATCCGATTGAAAACCAAGGACACTTCGGTATAAACCTTTGGTGTGGTATTATTTATGGGCATTTAATTGGTCCATATTTTTACAAAGGAGTTTTACGCAGTGAGCAATATTTGTAAGTCCTTCAAGAACAACTTCCTGTGCTTCTCGAAAATGAGCCATAACAGCCGCGAGCAAACATGTGTTTTCAGCAAGACGGAGCTCCACCGCATAAAGCACGAGTTGTCTAACAATATTTAAATGAAACTTATAGAGAAAATTGGATGGGTATAAATGGACCGATACAGTGGGCGCCTAAATCATCGGACTTGACCCCACTAGACTTCTCCTTGTGGGAAACTTAAAAAAACAAAGTTTACAAAACACCATCTGTAAACTTGGAACATTTAAAAAAAAAAATCAGACATGCTTGCGATGAACTATTTAGAGAAGTGTTAAGTAAGGCTTCAGTAATAGAAGTAAGGCAGAGATTAGATTTATTTAGTTTAAAACTCTTTGTTTTAAACATGTTTAAAAACACCCGTCGTGTTTTAAACGGTTTTGTTTTAAACATGTTTTAAATCCTAAATTTGTATAAAACATGTTTTCATCGTTAACTTTGTTTTAAACGTTTTTTTATTATCTTAAATTTGCTAAATTATATATTTTTAAAGATTTTTTGTTTACATTTTTAAGTTTTAACTAAATTGTTGAAGATATTTCAAACTACTTTAATAAACTTAACATTTTATTACAATAAAATATCACAACTGTGTGTGCAGTAATGTGATTTTTAAATACGGGAAATTTTTCTTTCAGGTATACGTATGGATACACTGTAAATTTTACGCTGTTTTAAAAGATTTCAATTTGAATCTTTAAACGAGGGTTTTCCACTCCCAGACTAAGCATAAAGCCTAATTTGGATTGGCCGCTCCGCTTCGCTACGCGGCCAATCCAAATTTTCAGGCTTTTCTAAACTCGAAATTTTACTTCATGCACCACACGTATAAAACACTGAAATATTGTAAAGTTTAAAATATACGGCTTTAGCAATCTAATATGTTGATGTCAATAAGACGTAAGTTAAATTCTGAGCTGAACAAATTGTTTAAAACAGTGATTATAGGCAACCCTATAACTCTAACGTATATTAGGTTGCCTATAATTGTTGTTGCATGTGTGTTTTTGAACTTCACTGTAAATCAGTGTTTTCAAGCGTGGCGCATGAAGTAAAATTTCGAGTTTAGAAAAGCCTAATTTGGATTGGCCGCTCCGCGTCGCTACGCGGCCAATCCAAATTCGTAGGCTTTTATAAACTCGAAATTTTACTTCATGCTTAGTCTGGGAGTGGAAACACTCGTTAAAAGCCCTAAATTAACCGTTTTGAAACAACGAATTCCCGCAAATTTAAAAAACGCTGTAATTATCGGGATATGTTTACTCAAAAGAAAAATGCCCTGTTGTTCTGTTTTAAACACGTTTTAATCATGTTTCAAACATGTTTTAAACACGTTTTAAACATGTTTTAAACACGTTTTAAACATGTTTTTAATCGTTAATGTTTTAAACGCCGATTCGATGAAAAGAAAAAACGTTTTTATTAAACTGTTTTAATTAAAATGAAAACAAAACATTTTTTTAACAATCTTGTTTAGAAGTAATAGGTGGTTACATTGAAATTTCGTTTCTTTCTGTATTAATTTGTTTACTGTTTTTTGTTTAGTGTTAAGCGCGATATTTATTTATTTTAACTTATGCGTATTATCATTTTGTTTTTATATATTTATTGTAATGTTGTAAAAAGGAGAAATCCGTAGATTATTAAATAAATAATAGTAATATAGTAACATATTATGTGTTTTTTATTGTTTAATTAATGATAATTAATAATATTCATTAATATTGTTTCATTATTGATAGATGCGACTTTGATATTTGCTTCCAGAGAATACTTGTTTAAATCGTGACAATTGTGAATTTTCGATAATACTTTCTTCTAAGTTTGCTTATAATTTTTTAACGGAAGAAGATAGCAATTTTTTATGTACTAAGTTTATTCAGAAAAATCATTTCTTTTTAAATATCCAAAAATAAAGGTATGTTTCTGGGAGAAAAATATTCGATGACGTCATTACTTCAGTTTCCAAATTTAGAAAAATATGTAATTTTGGCTTAAAATGGACCTTACTCAATCCCATTTATGAAACGCTTTTCCGATTTTTTCTATCGTTTTTCCTTTTCTTATAATAGAGCCGAGATATCGAGTTTTGCTCACCCTGTACAATGATTTAGTTTGAATTTGGCGCTTTTAGTGCATCAAAATGGATGTCAATTTGCGGTACTCTGTTTCATATAGGGACACTACAAAGTACTAAAGCTATCTCCACTAAAAGCTGCACGAGACGACAGCGTCCAAATGTCGCGCGTCTAAATATCACGCGTCCAAATGTCTTCGCATTCAATTGTCGTCGCGTCCAAAAGTTGCGCGTCCATCAGACCGCGTCCAAAAATCGCACGTCCTTATGTCTGCGTCCCATTTTCGTATATCTTTTTTTTTTTAAAGTTGGAATACGTGAGGTAAGAAATCAATTAAAAATTAGATCACTTGATATGAACGATTCAAATGGCACATTTCTTCAAATCAAGTATTTTCAATTAAATATTAATTTGGACTAAAAATTTAAGATATAAAATTGAACCTAAAATTGAAGACAAACTGCATGTATTTTCAAGTACGGTTTGTGATTTTAAATATACTCAATGACATTAGAAGCGTAACACCAAGAGGGAATGATTTTTTTGAATTCATATTTTAGCAACAGAGTGACTATATTTAAAGCATACATTGATAACAATTTCAACCTTGTGCCTTTTATATTTATTGTGAACAAAAAAAATATTTCACTTTCTCTTTTTTGATAAAACTATTTATATGAGCTGTTTAGTACAGATGTTTTTAGTTTTCGTGTTTCCGTTGAGTGTGTTAAGCTTAATTAAAATGCCTTGAGTCCGAAGACGTCCACAATATCACCATTTGAGCGATTTTGACCGGGGTCGAGTTGTTGCTTATCGAGATGTCGGTATGTCCTATCGCGAAATTGCCCGCCGTATTGATTCCACTGCAGCAACTGTAACACGTGTGTATCAGGTATGGACAGAAGAAGGTAGAGGAGCTAGAAGAAGACCAATTGGTCAACCAAGGCGTACCACAGTCAAATCGGTGATCAATGGATTGGAGAAGAAGGTAGGCCCGTTAGTATGCGAACCTTATATCGCCGCATTCAATCCTTTGGGCTTCTTTCGTACCGTCCAAGATTAGTGCTTTCTTTAACAGCGAGACACTGTCGCCAAAGGTTGGACTGGTGCAGAGAACGGCAGCATTGGGAGGCAGAATGGCACGATGTCGTATTCAGCGATGAATCACGATTTTGTCTAGGCACGCATGATGGCCGTAGAAGGGTACGACGCTACCGTGGAGAACGACCTGATCTTAGGTTTGCTATTGAGAGGCATGTACACAGGACTGCTGGAGTAATGGTTTGGGGGGCTATTGCTTATGGTAGTCGATCACCTCTTGTATTCATTCGAGGCAGTATGACAGCTGCGCGTTATGTTGAAGACGTCATACGACCGACTTTGTTGCCTTATTTAGATGGCCGCCCAAACGTACTTTTTCAACAAGATAACGCACGTCCCCATATTGCTCGTCGAACTATGAACTTTCTTAATGAAGCTGGTGTTAATGTTTTGGCGTGGCCGCCCCGTTCGCCGGATTAATATCCCATTGAACATGTGTGGGATATCATGGGAAGAAGAATATTCTCTTTGCACCATCCTCCACAGACTCTAGCACAGTTGATCGATGAAATTCAAGTTGCTTGGAACGAGATGCCTCAAGAAGACATCGACCATCTCATTTTGTCGATGCCCAGACGTCTACAGGAGTGTATACAGCAAAGGGGTCGCCAAACACATAATTAATTTTTTTTAGATTGTTTTTTAATAAAATTTCTTGAAAATGTAATCATTTTATTCTTGATGTAAGATTACCATACTGGCAAAAAATCAAGTTAAAATAATAACTCCTTCTGGGTGTTACACTTCTAATGTCATTGAGTATATAATTCAAAAACACATTTATTTAAATCTAATTAAGTAGGGATTCAGTTTTGCTCAAAATTACAAAAACATTTAAAAAAAATCTTTGTTAATTATTATAACGCAAACACATTTTTGCATCAGTAAATTGACCGGTTTAATAAAATTTGTTAAAATTATCAAAAATCTTTATTCGCATAAAATCGTAAATATTGAGAACTATTAAAAGTATTATTACAATATTTAAAATAGGATAAATAATACGAATTCATGGAAATGATCTTTATCTTGATATGCGATTTTTTTAAAAAAGATAATTAGTGAATGTTTATGAAATTGTAACAACCAGCAAAAACTTCTTTAAAGGGTTCCTTAATTGGAACGTGTTGTAACCTATTTTTAACATACTTCTTATTAATGAAGATAACAGCAATGATAAATATTAATTGTTAATATTCATTATCAGAAACATCGGATCGTTCTCTTATCTTCCACTTTAATAAACACTCTATTTGCATGTGTGAGTGTGTGTATTTGCATTCGATCAGGAGAGAAAAAAATGGAAATAAAAAAACACCGACAATGTTAAGATGCACAACATTAATTTTTATCGCTTTTAATTAATATGCATTTTCGGGCGCGCTGATAAAAAATATGATTAAATAATAATTCCCTGGGCTTATTATTATTGTTATTATTATTATTATCATCATCGTCGCCGGGTAAAGAACATTTTTTAATGGTGCGCGTTTATCGGGTAATTTATTGCGCAAATTCCCCACGTCCTGACGTTAATGGCTTAATTAAAACTCATAAAAAATAATTGTCCCCTGTTATTCCTTTCCTTCTTCCTCTCGGTAATTATTGCATACATAGTGTGTACATACAGGCCGAATAAAAAGTGAGAACGTGAAAAAATCAAGAAATAGACCATCGCATAAAAAGTAAAAATTCGAGTGAATAAATAAAATATACTTACCCAAATAAAACTACAATTTTAAAATGCTCAAGAAATAAATCGTGGAATCCGCAATAGAAATTATAACATTGAATATTATACAATGTATTAATTTCTATTGCGGATTCCACGATTTATGTCTTGAGCATTTTAAAATTGTAGTTTTATTTGGGTAAGTATATTTTATTTTTTCACTCGAATTTTTACTTTTCATTCAAATTGAGAAACAAATTATCTTGTAATAATTATTAAATGTTAACACGGGATTATACTGTAAATAATGTAGAATGAAAATAAGAAAATCATTATTGTGAATATACATGGTTTGTCCGGAAAAGAATAAAAATTATTTTATTGTACTAAGCCGAGGAGCCTGCGAGTAGAATCTTCGTCAGCAATCGGTAGAGGAAAGTGTTTGATCCAGTTTTGTAACCTATACGCCTTTATAAAATGTGAATCGTCGACAAGTGGACCGGCGTTTGGGGGTTGCATCATAAACTATTCAGAAAATAACAAGAACCCAACGCGACGACACGGAAATGTCTAAAATCTTCCGATTTCTATCTCTTTCCTAAGATGTTGGAGGGTAAGGGGAAAAAGACCGAGCACTCAGGGGGTAATCCATTATGAACACCAACCGCATTTTTTGGGTGTCATTGTCAACCCGATATTAGCAGGTAGTAAGAAGTCCATCTGTTTTCAGCCGGCGCGTGGCGGTATCTTTTGTCCGGTTTGGGGTGGTTTTGATAGGAAGATTTATTTGATATTTATGAAATTATTTAAAATCTAATTATAATTAATACGACATTTGTAAAATAAAGTCGAGAATTATGTCTACGTGTACAATTAGAGGTCAATAGAATTTTTTAAAACGTATCTAACGTTTACATCTCGGTAAATATTGATCATCATCACATCTAAGCGTTCTATATTTTTAACTTTACTGTAAATCAGTGGTTTATACGCGTGGCGCATGAAGTAAAATTTCGAGTTTAGAAAAGCCCCGTGAAAATTTTACTTCATGCTTAGTCTGGGAGTGGAAGACACTCGTTAGTTTAAAATACATCACAATTGGTAAAATATGTATCGTTGGATGCCCGTCTTCAGGGGTGATATGTAAGCAAATTATGGGTCTTAGGAGTTGTCAAATACGTGAGTTACTCAACTGTTTCTAAGGCACTCTTTACAAAAACAAAAGATTAACATTTTACATATAAAATGTACAGGGTGAGCGAAACTCCTCGTCTCAGCTCTATTATAAGAGAAGGAAAAACGATAGAAAATATAATAATAATATGGAAAGAGGTTTATAAATGGGATTGAGTAAGGTTCATTTTAATCTAAAATTGCATATTTTTCTAAATTTTGAAACTGAAGTAATGACGTCTTACCTATATGTTTGGAAACTTCAAAAGAGATAATTTTTCTGAATGAACTTTGTAGAGAAAAAAAAATTGCTATCTAAAAATTAAAAGCAAACTAAAAAAAGAGTAGTAAAAATTCACAATTTTTACGACTTAATCAGGTAGCATTTGGAAGCAAATAACAAAGCCGCATCTGTCAATAATCAAACTAATGGTTGACAAATATTGTTTGGTGTCAATTGATTTTAGATTTCAGATTTTTCTATCGTTTTTCCTTTTCATATAATAGAGCTGAGACATCGAGTTTCGCTCACCCTGTACAATAAACTATAAGTGTGGTACATCATTGAATTCAGAAAAAAATATTCTTCCAAAAATATGAAAAACCAAAATGGCGCCCAAAGGGAAAAACAAAAGTTGGCTATGGTCCCTGGGTAAATGTTATAGTTATCTTAAAATAAAATATGTTACTAGATTAATCGTTAAAAAGTGCCAAAGTGCCATAATGTCAAAATTGTAAATGTCTAGATTCAATAGTTTTTTATTTAAAAAAAACGAAATTTTAAAAAATCCGATTTTTTGACAATACCTCAAAAACGAAAGAAGATATTTCAAATTTGTTTTTAGATTATTATTGGGCCCTACATTACGCAACTTTGCCCCAATTTAACCCACTCTTTATCTCTTCAAATAACCGAGATCCCCCTGTTCAAATATATAGAAAACGTAAATGGCAAGTTTTTTATATAAATACAAGTTGTTTTATTTGATTTTTCGATTAGTTCAGTGAGTAATGCTCAATAATTATTTTGGATTAAACCAATATTTTTTGAGAAATTTGAGTTTATAAATGAGGATTTTCTAATTAAAAAATTATATCTCGAAAATGTTTGCAGATCTATTTTTTAAAGACCATCAAGAACCTCCCCTCCCGGAATTCAGATTTTTTATGCACTCTTTGGGGCACAATTCACCCTCAAAGTTGGAATATTTCTGAAATACGATCATTGCGCAAAATTATCATTATCTTTAAAAAATCAGAACTTTACAATCACGCATTTCATCATCACCATTTTTTGACACAGTAAAACAATTATATGCTTCTATTAAATTCCATATAGTTTTAATAAATTAAATAGTTAGCAACATAATGAAAAATCATTAAAAATAAATAATTTTCATTAGTAAATTATAACGTTAGGTAAGCCGTAATAAAATTTAAATAATAGTAGAGGTCTGGTACTACCTGCAAAATATCGGCCAATGTCTCTTCTATAACCATATGTAAATAGTTATTTAGGTAACTAGTGTGTAAAGTAGTCCTAATCGCAATGAGTTCCTAAAAGCCCTTCACAAACAAGTTGCCTACAACATTTTATCTACAACCAGTAATTTGTAAAATAAACATAAAATTAATCCATTGGCATCATTTTTTTTATCATGAAATTTATTTAAATAAACATGATATTCATAAAAAAAAAAACGTTAATTTTTCATTGTGAATTTCCGCAGAGTTGAGACTCTAGTCGCGCGGCGTCATTGCTGTGATGACAATAGAACGATATAAACAACATAAATATATATTTTGGTTTTTAATCATTTATATTTAATTAAGATTTTAAATGTCATTAGTACTTGTGATGATTTAGATATTCTGCAACAATTATTGCCCTTTGCATTTTGGATAGAGTCGCTTATATGTTTGGCACATGAACTGTCAAATGTGACAGATAATAAAAGCTTTTTAAAAATGAAAGTCACATTTAAAATGCATTGGTCATTTAATCACTAGTGCTTAAAAGTAGAGCTTCACGCATATTAATCGATGCATAAATGTTGCCTTTTTAGTGGTGTCGTAGATAAAATCTTATTTGTATCGGCAGCGACATAACTGCCGTAAATTACATTCTTTCCAAAAAATGACACATTCTTTCTTAAGCCAGTTTTCTTCACCATTTTTTTACTTGATGATGACATTATATTCCTTTATAAAATGACATACACTATTATTGATTAAATTAATGTAAAAAGTCATGAGAGCTAATTACAAATAGATAACTTTCATTATATATTATTTTATTATTTTAACTTTAGTAGTGCCGTAATACTGTTTAATAAAAAGTAGAGGTCTCATACTACCTGCAAAAATTTGCTGAATATCTCCTCTATAACTTTATCTACAAATGTTACTTATGTCGGTCCGACCCCAAAATGAAATTATTTATTTTTTCTGTCCGCGGATCAGCCAATGCAGCACAAAGCTGGCACGCATAAATTATATTATTTTAAAAATTTCACAACTTTTTTCTTAAGTGATTTATTATTACAGTGTTTTTTAACACAATAACAATATTTTATCAATTTAGTATATGACGTGTAGTTTGATTGAATTAATTAATTTAAAACATAACGAGAGCTGATTAAAAGTAGACAAACTATATTATTAAGTTTTTTCATTAAAAAGGCCGCAATAAAATTTAACAGGAAAGAGCGGTCTAGCATCACCTGCAAAAAAATGTCCAATATCTTTCTATAATCCTGTGTAAAAATCATATTTTTATAGGTCAGACCGATAGTATTTGTGTCGGGAAAGCGTTCAACGTAGACACACTATCTAAAAGATAGCATTACGCCAATTATGCGTAAAAAAAAAATTGATTACGACCCTACTAAAATTACAATTTTATGTTAAAAATTATTTATTTTGAATAATCTGTAATATCTTTTCTAATTGAATTAATCAACGAAACTGTATATATTTGGTAAAGAAAAATAATGGGTTCATACTGTTAAAATAATGGTGACGATAAAACGAGTAGGCAAGACGTTATGCCTTTTTGAAAATAATGTAAGTTACGCGCGTCAATTGTGTTTAAGTATTTATCAATCCGCTAATACATAAAAATCAAATTATTTTCGGGGTCGCACCGATACAAATAAGATGTTTACCTAGAGTTCTAGAGGAGATGGGGCGATTTTATGAAAATAGTGCCTGACATCTACTATTTTTACTTTCCCCCGTATGTACAAAGGGAAAGTATTGTTTTCGTGAAAATTTTCGAATCAAAAATTTTAGCGGAAATATCCGTTTTGAGGTCCCCTGAGTCGAATAAGACCATTTTTGAAAAATGTCTGTCTGTCTGTCTGTCTGTGTGTCTGTGTGCGTGTCTGTGTGCGCTGTACTGCAAAAACCGCTAAAGATATCGAGATGAAACTTGAAACTTAAGCTTTTTGTTATAATCGGAAGAACTGAGAAGCTTTTGGTGAAAATCGGAAAACCGAAAGTGGTACTTTACTCTTAGCGTTTTTCAGTTTTTTCAGATTTTTTCAATAAATGTTCATCAAACTAAAAATTCTTTCAAATAAAAGTTGTAGATAATAACAAAATAAAGATGTATTGTTCACTTACTTTTTGTCATAGCACTCTTAGTTTTTGAGATATTTCAAAAGTTGTGTGTTTTATCTAGTTATTGGTGTGACAGTGTATGTGTCGATACAATTGAAAAATGTTTCAAATAAAAGTTGTAGGAAATGAAAAACTAAAGATTTTTTGTAGATTCACTTTTTGTCATAGCACTCTTAGTTTTTGAGATATTCAATAAATAGTGTTTTTTATCTAGTCATTGGTTTGTGTCAGTATGTGTTGATCCAATTGAAAAATGTTTCAAATAAAAGTTGTAGTTATCAAAAAGTTGAAGACATTTTGAAAATAATAATGCTACAAATATTTTAAAAGTGATTTAATACGCAATTTACGGGGGAAAGTACTATGATGGACACATCACCATTTTATTTTATTTTGACATATTTTAAAAATGCAATCTTCGCTTAACCCAATAAGCGCCATTAATGCGTACACGCAACATTATTAATTTTTTGTTAATTAAATTACCAAATAAGTTAATTTGATATATTATATTATTTAAACTGACTTGAAAATGTATGAAGAAAATGTAAATATTTTATGATTTAAATATTTCTATTATTACTCATTAAAAATAAATGTCTGTGTATTTCTAACTTCACAATATTTCAGTGTTTTATACGCGTGGCGCATGAAGTAAAATTTCGAGTTTAGAAAAGCCCAGAAAATTTGTCTCGGGTCGCTGCGCGACCCTCGACAAATTTTCACGGGGCTTTTCTAAACTCGAAATTTTACTTCATGCTTAGTCTGGGAGTGGAAACATTCGTTCGAAACTTTATATTGCACGTTTTTATATAAAATCAACGAATGCCCAAAAATGTACAGCGTATACATTATATATATATTTAAAAGAAAAATTCACAGTATCTAATACAACAAGTCATTTATAGAAATCATAAAAAGAAGTGCAGAATTTTACCTACAATCAACTTTTAGAGTTAACTCTATAATTGCTCGGCCGTTAACCCATTAACTACAAATATCTATTAATTTTTACAAAAAAAATCACGAACACTTTTCCACGATTTTCGAAATTGTAATCTTTTGAAAATTTAACGTATAAAAAAGGTGATAAAATCCCACTCTTTTTTATTTTAATTGAAGGAAAATAGTTTTTTGAGAAATGACATTGATATTTGACAGACATTAATTTACTCGTGGAGACCTTGCGACATTTGACAAATGAAATTGATATTTAGATATTAAGCAAATATTGCTCTTACAAAAACTACTTTTTGATTTTTACATATTATAAAAGAGCAATATTTGCATAATATCTAAATATCAGTGTCATTTGACAAATCTCGCCACGAGTAAAATTATGTCTATCAAATATCAATGTCATTTCTTAAAAACTACCCAAAGGCTATTTGTTTTTCTTATGGGCGCTATTTTAGACTTTCATATTTTTTGGAAGAATATTTTTTTTCTGAATTCAATGATGTATCATACTTATAGTTTATTGTACATTTTATATGTAAAATTTTAATCTTTTGGAAACAGTTGAGTAACTCACTCATTTGACAACTCCTAGGACCCATAATTATTGTTAAAATACATCACCAGTTGTGATGTATTTTGAACTAACGAGTATCTTCCACTCCTAGACTAAGCATGAAGTAAAATTTCGAGTTTAGAAAAGCCCCGCGTGGAAAATTTGTCGAGGGTCGCGCAGCGACCCGAGACAAATTTTCACGGGGCTTTTCTAAACTCGAAATTTTACTTCATGCGCCACGCGTATAAAACACTGATTTAATGTGAAATAGTCTTTAAATGATCAACAAGGAAAAAACGTTTAGTATGTAAATCATCAATTGTTTAAATGACGGGGAAAGTGCTATGATGGACACATAATCATTTTTTAAATTTTATTACGGCCTACCTAAACTTAAAATTTGGCAATGAAAATTATATTTTTTAATTATTTCTTAATATAATTCTAATTATTTTATTCGATCAAACTACATGACATTAAATAGGGGAATATAGTGTTATTGCTGTGTTAAAAAATGGTGATAATAGAACACATGATAGTAAAGTTGTGATTTTTTAAGATAACGCTAATTTCGCGTATCGATCGTATTTCAGAAATATTATAACTTTGAAGGTAAATAATGCCTCAGGGAGGGCAAAATGTTCTACCCTTATTTTTAGGATGCGTTAACCAAAGTATAATTAATTCATTTTCGGCAGGTCCGATAAAAAAAGGTTATAACATATTTACATACCCAAATTAAGCAATCAAAATAATCATCATAATTTATTTCACGTGGCCATTTTTACACAGTAGGTATACAATCATTCAAGGGAATTATGACATTCTATTAAAGACAATTCAAAACTCATAAAGCTAAAGATTCAGATTTTTGATGCACTCTCTGAAGTACAATTCACCCTCAAAGTTGAAATAATTTTGAAATACGAACGGTGCGCGAAATTAGCGTTATATTAAAAAAAACACAACTTTGCGATCATGCGTTCTATTATCACATTTTTTTGAGACTGCAATAACATTATATCCTTCTGTTAAATATTATATAGTGTGATTAAATTAAATAATTACCCCCCCCCCCCTCCTTGTGTGATCTTAATTTATATTAAAACACTCTTTGTTTTAAACCTGTTATAACAATATATTAAAACGAAAAATGAACCACGGTAATTAACCACTGTTAAAATATATTGCTATTATTTGTTTTTAATAAATACGATCATACATACCCAGTTTTAGTAGCGGGGAGGGGATTAGAGTTAGTGTTGTTTCATAAATTTATTTTTCTAAAGTTATATAAAAACAAATACAAAAAATGATTATATGTTCATTATATCACATTTTCCGTCATTTAAAGAATTGATAATTGGCGAAATAAACGTATTTCACTTGCTAAATGGTTGGTTATAGACGTTTTATACGCGTTGCGCATGAAGCAAAATTTCAAGTTTAGAAAAGCCTAATTTGTCTCAGTCGCTCTGCTGCGCTACGCCCGAGCCAAATTTTTAGGCATTTCTAAACTCAAAATTTTACTTCATGCTTAATCTGGGATTGGAAACACTCGTTAGATGATCAATCATAACCAGGGTTGTTATGTTTAAAACACTTTGTTTTAAAACAATGTTTTAAACATGTTTAGAAACAACCGTCGTGTTTTAAACGGTTTTGTTTTAAACATGGTTTAAATCTTAAATTTGTTTAAAACATGTTTTAAACGTTAAATTTGCTTAAAGCCGTTTTTTTATTATCTTAACTGCTAAAAATAAATATTTGCTAAATTATATTTTATATTACTTCATCTAAATGTTTTGTTTGTTTTTAAATTTTAGCTAAATTGTTGAAGATATTTCAAATTACATTATCAAACATAACATTTTATTACGATAAAACTGTGTGTGCATATATGTGGTTTTTAAATACAGGAATTTTTTCTTTCAGGTATACATATGTATACACTGTACATTTTTCGACATTCATTGTTTTTTTGTTCAAGATTTCAATTTGAATTTTTAAACGAAGGTTTTACACTCCCCGACTAAGCATGAAGTAAAATTTCGAGTTTAGAAAATCCTGAAAATTTGGATTGGCCGCCTAACGATGCGGAGCCGCCAATCCAAATTATGCTTTTCTAAACTCGAAATTTTACTTCATGCGCCACGCGTATAAAACACTGAAATATCGAAAAGTTTAAATTATACGGCCTTAGTAATATAATATGTTGATGTGGATAAAACGTGAGTCAAATTCTGCACATTTTTTTTTTAAAACAGTGATTACAGGCAACCCAATAACTCTAACGTATATAAGGTTGCCTATAATCGTTGTTGTAAGTGTGTGTTTTTTGAACTTCACTATAAATCGGTGTTTTTAAATGTGGCGCATGAAGTAAAATTTCGAGTTTAGAAAAGCCTAATTTGAATTGGCCGCTCCGCTTCGCTACGCGGCCAATTCAAATTCTTAGGCTTTTCTAAACTCGAAATTTTACTTCATGCTTAGTCTGGGAGTGGAAAACACTCGTTTAAAGCCTCAAATTAACCGCATTAAAACAACGATTGCCCGCAACTTCAAGAAACGCTGTAATTATCGAGATATGAATACTCAAAAGAAAAATGCCCTGTATATTCTGTTTTAAACACATTTTAAACGTGTTTTAAACATGTTTTAAACACGTTTTAAACCCTTATCATAACCTTATTTTGCCTTTTTTTTTTGCTAGATTAGCGTGCTTTATTTCATTAATTTGCTAAAACGTAACCAAATAATACAATTGCATAACATATTGATTAATGAGTTAAATTGTTGGAGTCATCAAATGAACATGAACGACCGTTTAAAACGCTTTAAAAAGGGGAAAAACGGGAAACTACCTGCTATTCTAACAGATAAAGTCATAAATTGTAACATCAACACACCATAAATTTTGGTTTCTTTTCTTCCATTATACTCCCGCGCTTGTAGAGGGTGTCTCTCTTCAAAATTTGCTGGTTTAGACATTTTGGAGAGGCCCTAACCCAACTAGGATGAACAACGCGCATGGAGGTCATCAATGTCCCAGAGTTCAGAAAATGAAGCTAAGATAAAATCAATTTTAAACTGTCATTGACATTTACCTTTTAGATTGACAGCAGATAAATTACTGCTTTTAATAAAGTCCATGTAATTATCAGAACAAAATTGCAGATGAGGATTTTTTTGTTAGTATTTGTAGGTGATTTTTGCCAATAAAATCCCTTACATCGCTCCCCCAACCAATCTGCACCTCAGAGCTGCCTCTATTTGACTTCTATTTGTTTCCTAGGTTAACATCCACGTAGAAAAGATACACATTTTGGCACTATTAAACTTGTGCAAAATGCCGTGACAAGCACTCTAAACGTCATATCAGTCTAGGACTTCCTGGAGAACTACAACATGTGTTATTCGCGACAAATGGTGTATTGATGCCCGAAGGATATATTTGCAAAAATACTAAACAATTTTAATCTTCTTTTAAAATACAAGAAAGTTCTGGCATAATTCTCATTACTTAACTCTGTTATTTATTGACGGATTTGAATGAACTAAAAAACAGAGTCAATGGCCGTTTTAATACTAAAAATTGATAGTATTTACATATTTTTTCAAAATTAACTTTATTGTCAAATAATAGTCAACTTTAAGTTTTTAAATAACTGCATATACTTTTCTTATTTCATTACATTGGACATTATTTTTCTGAATTCAATTATGCCTGATATGTTGATTTTAATTTATTATTTATACCAGAAAAACATTATAATAAATCTTGTTAACATGATTTTTTGGCAATAAATGTAGTGTGCCTTGAAACAAAATTGGACTTTTAACACTGATCAAAATTTATAAATACAATTAGTATCTATAATCAGCTTAGACAATTTAACACAACCGAACAAAATAAAGGCTAGTATATTTTAAACTTTGCAATATTTCAGTGTTTTATACGCGTGGCGTATGAAGTAAAATTTCGAGTTTAGAAAAGCCCCGTGAAAATTTGTCTCGGGTCGCTGCCCAACCCTCGACAAATTTTCATGCTTAGTCTGGGAGTGGACTGTCAAGATTTTCAACATGTTGAGATTTTCGATATTTCTAGGTTTTTGTCGATTTATAAAATTTTTCATGAGATGTTCGACGTTTCTAGATTTTTTTATAAAATTTTCAATATTTTGAGATTTTGGCGATTTATAAAATACAGAAATACTTGGGTTCGGTTGAGTTGGATTGGGTTAGGTTAGGTTGGGTTAGGTTAGATTGGGTTAGGATAGGTTGGGTTAGGTTAGGTCAGATTAGGTATTTGTGTCGAATTTGAGCAACTGTAAATTCGTACAAGTAATATCATATTATGTTTTGTTGATTTTTTTTGTGCTTTTGTAAATAAAAACAAAAATTATAAGCACTAACAAATACATACAATATAAATAGAAGCAAATGTTATTTCACTCCAAGTTTATCACTTCTGTACATTACATTTTTTTACAATATTTCAGTGTTTTATACGCGTGGCGTATGAAGTAAACTTTCGAGTTTAGAAAAGCCCCGCGTAGAAAATTTGTCGAGGGTCGGGCAGCGACCCAAGACAAATTTTCACGAGGCTTTTCTACAGAATGTACAGATGTACAGAAGGGATAAACTTGGAGTGAAATTACATTTGCTCCTATTTATATTATATGTATTTGTTAGTGCTTATAATTTTCTAAACTCAAAATTTTACTTTATGCTTACTCTGGGAGTGGACCGCCAAGATTTTCAACATGTCGAAATTTTCGATATTTCTAGGTTTTTGTCGATTTATAAAATTTTTATGAAATTTTCGATGTTTTGTCAGTTTATAACATTTTTTATAAAATTTTCAATATTTTGAGATTTTTGTCGATTTATAAAATTTAAGTTTGTATTAATCGATTAATTAATCAATTTTCAATTTTTTATTGAACACACATTGACGTTACCTAATTGTCATAATATATCAAATGTCACAAACGTCAAAATATGTCGAATGTCACATTTATGTAAAAATCTCAAGAAAATTTTATAAATCGACGAAAACCTAGAAATATTGAAAATCTCGACATGTTGAAAATCTTAACGGTCCACTCCCAGACTAAGCATGAAGTAAAACTTCGAGTTTGGAAAAGCCACGCGTAGAATATTTTCATAGGGCTTTTCTAAACTCAAAATTTTACTTCATGCGCTACGCGTATAAAACACTGAAATATGTAAAGTTTAAAAAATACTAGCCTTTATATTGTTCGGTTGGTTGACAAATTGACAAATGTTTGAAAATGTCATAATTATAGAAATTCACTTAACGTTACACAAAATGTCTAAATATGTCAAATTCGAAAAAAAAAATGCCGAATGTCACATAAAATGTCGAAATATGTCATAATCGACTAAATACGTCGAATGTCACACAAAATGTCATAATTTTAAAAAAATATTAAAAAATCGACAGATTATGATAATAATTGTAATCATCTTTATTTTTAAATAATAATAATTGATAAAAATTAATGATATGAAACGACGTTTTCATAAACTGATCCGAATTTCTAATTTTTTGATAAATTTATCTAAAAAAATTGTGTTTAAAATCAATGGAAATATTGAAATTTTGTATGAAACGACAGAGTTATATATACAATATATGTCAAATGTTACGTAAAATATTTCAATATGTCGGATTAAATAACAAAATGTCGAAATATCTCGGATCTTATACGAGTCGTCAAAATATGTCATAATCGATAAATTATGTCTAAGAATAATTTATAATTATTGAATTAGCTATTTTTAATAATTTCAACGGTTTGTTTGAACTATATTTTTAGTTTTCGGCAGTTTGAAAAATAACTTGGATTTTTAGTTAACTATGAGCAGCAACTTTAATTTAACACAATCAATCTATTAATATTTTTTTTAACATTTGCAATGTTTATATATTTCTTGAATTTAATTTGAATTTAATTTGATTTAATTCGCACGCTTTCTTACTTTTCTGTGATTTATTTTTATAAAAAAAAACAAATTAGGAAAAACTTGGGTTGGGTTGAGTTGGATTGGGTTAGGTTAGGTTGGGTTGGGTTGGGTTGGGTTGGGTTAGGTTAGGTTAGATTGGGTATTTCTGTCGAATTTGAGCAACTATAAGTTCTTACAAGTAATATCTAATTATGTTTTGTTAATTTTTTTTGTGATTTTGTAAATAAAAACAAAATTTATAAGCACTAACAAATATCGTATGTTCAATAAAAAAGAATGAAAATATTGTAAGTTGGCAACTCTGCAATTATATATTATAATTATCATGTTTGACGTTATATATGTCAATTCCTTGGGCCTGTAGCCAACTTAAATTTAAAAATAAATTTAATCATTGCACTCCATAGGTTTTTTTTTTATTGAACATATGATACAAATAATATAAGTAGGAGAAAATGTAATTTTACTAAAAGTTTATCACTTCTGTTTTTTCTAATATCACAATAAGTGTTAATCATTTCTTAACAATTTTTGTGAATATTTTATGAATATGAAGTTTTTTTCTACATTTACTTGATTATTTATTAAACGCAAAACATGCATTTCCGCATAAGTATAGCAGCAAATATTATAACTTTTATTCAGTTTTAAATATTTTTGAGTCGTAAATATATCGGTTTTTTAAATTAAATTCACTTGGTTTTGTTTTACTTATATATTTATTTATTTATTTTCTACTAGTTTCGGCTTAATGACATTATCAAAAAGTGAATTAATTGGGAAAACCAATATATTTTTAGAAATGTTGAAAATAACAAAATTACCTAAAACTATAATCATTAAAAATAATTAATGACCATAATTTTACAATAGAGTCTAAAATTTTCAATTTATATGAACTTAAAAAAGCACAATTTTTATACATGTTTGGATTTTTTTACATCAATTTCCTGATATGTATTATTTCTGGTGATTTACTCAATTCGCTAATGATTTAAAAAAGAACACTTGGTTAAATTTCACTAATATTACTCACTAGTTATTAGTGAAATTTAACCAAGTGTTTTCTTTTTTAAATCACAGTTCAATATGTTTCACCACGTGAAAGATGAGAAACTTGTTCAAGAGTTTGGGAATGTTTATGTCAAAAAAAAATCGATTTTAGAAGAGTCTGAAAATTTAAATTTGAAAGCGCGCCTCGCTTCGCTCGCTTAATCAGAGACCGAAAACACTTTTTATATACTAATTTTTTTAATAAAAAAAATACTGAATTGTTAAAATGGGAGAAATAAACTTACAGTATTTTCAATTTTCAAATACATACTTTGAAAATTAACAATTACATATTTTTTAATTGTTTAGTGCTACATTCACCACTTTCAGAGTAAATAATTAAATATATTCATAAATAGAATATAAAAACTGTTACATGTTTTTATTTTAGACAACTTTTTTCGCTCTTCTGTATTGGATTACTAAAAACTGTTATTTCCTAATAAATTATGAGAATTTGAACTTCTTGATGTCACACGATTTGTTTAATAATTTTCTTAATAAAATTCTACTCATTGGAGTCATTTTTAATTATGAATGCTCATTTAAGAATGTCATCCAATTTATTTTAGAGAAATTATTTAACACAGAAAATTGGATTACCTAAAATGGTCTTATCTTGGAATATTCTGACAACTTCAAGTCATTTTATGGCTTTGAAGACTCCATTCCAATTTCTTGTCAAGTTGTTTTAGTTTTCTATACAGTATATATAAATAACCTTTATTTGGCATATACCCCTACCAATCACAATTATAATTATTTAACTTAAAATTAACAATACTTTATTAAATGCCTGTAAATAATAATTAATCCTCATTTTCCACACCCCTTTCCTTAGCTACTCTTCCCTGGCCTTTGATTTACCACTTCCATTATCACATTTATACCCCGTCCAGTCTCGCACATAATTTTAATTCGACTCATTTCTTTTATTCCATTCGTTACTTGCATACCCCTACATTCCTTCATCCACTGTTCCCATTTATCCTTCTCCACCCCGCAAAACACACATTTCATATATTCTTCTCCCATCCACCATTTCCTTCCTCTTTCCTCATTCCCACATCTAAATCGTGCCAGTAGTCGTGCTTCTTCTTTGTTTAGTCTTTGAAAATAACTCGGGGGCCCCACTAGTACTTGTAATTCTTTGTAATGTGAGTTAGAGCTACTCTTATCTATTCTACCTTGTCGTACCTGCAGCTCTACATCTCCTGCTCTTCTCCCATACTCTATCTCAAGCCTCTGCCCCCTCGCTACTTTCTGCTCCACTACTAGCCACGACCACCCTACTTTATTATATAAACCTTCCCTCTCAGTCATCCACCGTGCACACCTCGCCATTCTCTGCCATTCCCTATAACACACACCCCAAGCTTATTTTACCAACCTTTCTTTCCCTAACATACTTATCTTTCTCTCAAACTTTACTACTCTCCTTGCTGTCTCCCATTCCACTGTACTTCGTTGGCACTCCTGCAACACTATATAACTTGGTGTTGTAACTTCTACTCCTATAATGCTTTTTAAGTATTGCAGATGTACCCTTTCTACCCTTTCATGCCCCTTTACTCCCCATACTTCTGCCGCATACATTATTATTGCCCTTATTCACGCATCCCACCATACCAGTTTCATCCGTACATTTCCCCCTAACATTTCTTCCCACACCTTTCGCATTCTTCCCATTGCCATTCTTGCTTTCTATACAGTAATATTTCAATTAGTTATCTTTTAACTATTTTTAATATTACTGTACAGGAAACTAAAATATCTAAAATTATATTGGAGCAATCAATCTGAGATTTTGAAGTAATTTTCACACCATGTGATTTTTAAAACACAATTCTACTCCAAAATTCAATGATTTTTATGGAATTCTTTACTTAAAAAACTCAACTTACACTTGAGAAGAAATAACGCCAGACAGCAAAAAATAATGGAAGGAGCTCTTAATGATGATCGATATTGATATATTCTGGCATAACTTTGGAGTTGGTTTTGACGTATTGAATTATCGGTATAATGTGTTGTAAAGTTGATTTTAACATAATTTGTTATTAATTTATAATTAGTATTATATACCTACTTATAATAAAATCCTTCATCATCAGGTGAGATATTTTGCGTTTCTGTGCAGCAGTATAAGAAATTGTTTTGTCTTAATAAATTTTAATGGTATGAACTAATTTTGACAATATCTGATTTTTGAAAATAAATTATACCTTAAAATTAATTAATTTTATAGAAATGATGTATGGATAATCGAATATTTTGGTTTTCTAGAAACTGCCAAATTTAAAGCTGCAAATATTTTGTATATGTTATTTATACATTATTAAAAAAATAAAATAAATTTGAATAAAAATTCGGAACGTTGAACTTAATGTTGATGATTTTTGTCAGTTTTAGTTAATTTTGCAATTTCAACAGCCAAAAATTACATAAGTAGTAACACTATTTAGCTATTTTCACGATCTTTATGATTTTCAACTTTTATACTGATTTTCGATTTAATCTGAGATTTTGAAGGTTTTTGCCAATTTTAATACTATTTGTCGATGATACACAGTTCTTATTATTTTCAAAGTTTTAAGGTTTTTATTAATACACTAATGGCTTCCGTTTTCATGATTTTCATCAATTTACGTAAATAATTTAAAAGTATTAACAAGCTGAAGCGTTTGTCTCTAAAAAATTTTTCGTCATTTTAAAATTATACAATACAATTACAATTACAATATTGTATAAATGCAGCAAACGCAAGGTTCCACAAAAAATAAATTTGTTATTGAAAAGATTGCTTGTATGACATTGAGAAAATATTAGGTTTAAAATTACTCAATATAATTCGTAGTTCACACAATCTTTGAATTGAAAATTGCTCATAATACTCGATAATATTTAATAGTATTAATTCGCAATTATTATTTTCGATAACGGCGGTTTTAATATTGTTATTTTTGGTTGTCGTCGTCTTGACAATCATAGACCCCCAATCGACCCCCTGACCATCATCGACCCTCAATCGACCTTTTGCCCATTATCTACCCCCCAGTCAAACTATATACCGACCCAGTTGGGAAACGCTGATTTAGATCATGGGTGGCCAACGCGCGGCCCGCCGGATGTCAATTCGAGACCCGCGGAGGTGGGCCGTTGTACGAAAATGTTAACTTTTATTCTTCATGAAACAACTTTTTTTGATAAAGTAAATAAAATCACAAGTATGTTCTACTTAGTAATGTTTTCATCTAGAAAACTGTTTGCTGTTTTGTGTAATATTCTCTAAAAAAATAATATAATATACTTAAAAATGGTCCACATCTCTGTTACTTATTATTTAATATAATTCTAGATTCCATTAATTTTAATTTTTATTTAATTTTCGTGGAGATTATTTTTTTAAATTATTACTGAAAAATCGCTTAACAAATTCTTATGAAATTTACCGTTTACAATAAGAAAATGTATTTTTTAAAAATGTGTGAGAAGTAAATACTCGCTTTCATATAATATTTATATATACTAAGTGATAAAGAAAAGTGAACACCAAGAGTTAATTATTCTATTTTGATAAAAAAAATGTGTGTGTTTGTTTAGCCATAAAGAATAAGTGATTCAAATTTCAGCCTTGTGCCTAAAGGTACACTTTTTCTTATTTGTTATTTTTCCAAATTTTTGTTTTAACACCAGCATCATTATATTCAACGTTTATAGCTTCAGTATGAGTTTAACTTTTGACTTTGCTTTTTAAAACGTTAACTTCTGCTATTTACTATGCCAAGAGTCCAAAGATATGCCAATGTTCGCCAACTTGCTCAGTTTAAGAGAGGTCGAATTATCGGCTTGCGAGATGACTATTTTTCTTTTCGTGAAATTGCTCATAAAATTAGTACAAGAGTACATACGGTGATTCGTTGTTGTCGGGCATACTAGCAAGAGGCACAGGACGTCTGCGAAGTACAACAAAGCTCCAAGATCGCCGCCTTAGACAACTAGCCATAATGGACCGTAACTCTAGCACTAGGGCAATTGCAGATCAATGGTTTGCAGAACATGGAAGGTCTGTTGGAATTTGTACCGTATATAGTGAGCTTTGGTCTTTTAACTTACCGCCCATATTTTGTGCTACCTCTAACCCCACAGTATCGACGTAACCGTTTACAGTGGTGCAGAGAGCGATTGCAATGAGATGAGAAATGGAATAGAGTTGTTTTTCGCGACGAATCCCGCTCTTTTTAGGGTTGAATGATGACCGACCAAGGGCTAGGAGAACACGCGATGAAATACAAGATTCACGATATAATGTTGTAAGGCATGTTCATCAAACAGTTGGAGTTATGGTATGAGGAGCTATTGCCTATGGTAGCAAGTCACCAATAGGATTTATCAGAGGCAGTATGACTTCTGCTCGTTACATACAAGAAATTGTACCACCCCATATCATACCCTACCTTGGAACACTATAACGTTCACTTTTTCCACAAGATAGCGCTCCACCACATGTTGCAAGGGCTACATTAAACTTCTTTGAACGTTCTAGAGCTAATCTTCTACTATGGCCAGCAAGATCTCCTGATCTATCTCCAATTGAAAATGTGTGGGATATTATGGGTAGAAGACTAAGGCGTTCAATTCGGCTTCCACAAACGTTAAAGGATCTTTGCTGTGAAATACAGGTTGCCTGGGATGAGATACCCCAGGAGTACAGTATATATCCTACCCAGTAGTGTCCATTCGTGTCGACGCTTTCATCTTTTGTAAAATAAGTGGTCCTCGGCCAGGTTTTGTGCACAGCCATCAAAATTACTTATAGTACATATATTATATAGATAGAATTATGCCAAACGATTTTGGCGGCAAATAGGTACTGTATTTGAACTAGAGATGGGTAACTCCTGAGCGAATCGACTCCAAAAGTCAGCTTAGTGAAGGGAGCTGGTGAGCCAAGTGACTGAGTTCGAAATATGTAGCTCTTTTTGAGCCATGACTCATTTTTATTCGCCCGCTCTTCTAGAGTATATGTAGATTCGCAATGCATTAAGTATTAACAGATCTTGATTTTCACGCGGCTCGACAGACCGGCTTCCGTTAGCTTTGCTGAACATGCTTTTTACTTTTTGCGTTGGTGCATTACTCAATTAATTTGAAAAAACTGATTATTTTTCACTGTAATCTCTAAACCTGCGTTATTATTCATTTATTTAGATAGAGATTCGCCTCTTCTTAGTTGACAGATACTATTTAACTATTTAAAATATTAAGTAAACATTACAAATGTAATTTCACTTTCGTCACCTTTTTGTAGCCAAAATTGTAAATTTAATTTAATAAGTAGTGTTTGTTATTGTAGTAAGAAAATAGCTATCGTTATATGTCTACGCGTGCGAATGGAGTTAAATAAACCCATTGAGTTGGCGAATCGACTCTAAAAGAGCCACGGCGGCTGTTGAATCTGACTAAGCTGACTCCTCGGGATCCAACTCCGCGGTTGGAAGATGATTCATGACGGCTCTCGAATCCACCTGAACTAGCTCGTTTTACGGAGCTCTGGAATCCGACTGAGCTATGGCTCACTCATCGGGATCCAACTCCGAGGTTCGGAGTTGGATCGCAATGTTTCCGTGCTGTACGTGTGTTTTCATAGGCGCGCACACGTATACAATATATTTAAACACACTTGAAGTGTAATCGCACGAAATGAATACGCGTTTACCATAATTTTGATTAAATATTCACTCTTACGTTTTGCAATCATTGTATAACCGAAATAATTAATCACCGCGTCGCACAGTGGTCTGAAACCGACCAAAATGCGACAAAATTACATAAACCTTATTTGCACTTCCAATTTCACCGGATATGACATCAATTTTAAAAATTGATGTGTCCATCATAGCACTTTTCCTGTCACAGATATGATGATTTAAATATCAACAATATGGAAAACTTGTTCAAACTAAATTAATTCTACTTTTATTATTATTCTAAAACTATTCACAAAAAAAGTAATTCCTACATATTTTTGGTACATCTAGGTAAATATTGATCATCATCACATCTAAGCGTTATATATTTTTAACTTTACTGTAAATCAGTGTTTTATACGTGTGGCGCATGAAGTAAAATTTCGAGTTCAGAAAAGCCCCGTGAAAATTTCTACACAATTCGACTGTTTAGGTTGAAAAAAGCAAATAATAATAAGAATCACCTTCTCTGGTTATAGAGAAAGTTGCAAACCTGCTTTTATCAAACTGGGTATTCTCACGCTATATAGTATCTACATATATAAATGCTATGTGTATCAACATAAAAGCAAGTTTGCAACTAATCGAACATATAACAAATGTTCCGTTACTCATAACCTAGACAGAATAACCGTACCAGCTTAGCACACATCTTTGTATGCGAAAAGTGTGCCTCACCTTATATAATAAGCTACCTGACTGTACTAGAACTTTTAAGCAGATTAAATTGTTTAAGAAAAAACTTAAAGCGTTCTTAATTGAAAAGGCATACTTCTCGATTAACGACTTCTTAAATGACTCATTCATAGGCAGTAATTGAATTCGTATTATTATTTTATTTTAATTTATTTTATATTACTAAGTTTTTCTGTTTTCAATGTATTTCTTTTTGCTTTAACTATATGTTTATATTAGTTCACCACATTTGTATTTGTATCCTTCTAGATATTCATTATTGTAATACATATTTTCATGTCCTGATGCAATAAATATATTATTATTACGCGAGGCTTTTCTAAACTCGAAATTTTACTTCAAGCTTAGTCTGGGAGTGGGAAACACGCGTTACTTTAAAGGGCGGGTGCCCCCCCCCCTAGATACCAAAAAATCATACATTTAAAATTCTTGCAGGCAAGTTGCAGGTAACCTAAAAATATAGTTTAAGCAAACCGTTGAAATAAAAAATAAAACATAGCTAATTTAATAATTATAAATTACTGTAAAAATTGGGGAAAAATAATTTTTAATAAATCAATATTTACAAATATTAAAATTGAGCAAAATTTTCAAAAGTAACAAAATTAGCATTGCATCAATAACTTTTTTTTAAGTCAACTATTCCAAATAAAAAACAATTCATTATTCAGTTTTCACTATTTTCTTGGAAAAATAAATAAACATGAAAATAAAAAAACTTCAAAATAAGAGAGAAATTAAAAAATCCCAAAAAAATGATTGAAATAAAAATGTTTGATATTTAATTATTTTTTTACAATTTTTTTGTATTTAGAAAATACTGATACTGAATAATATTGGAATTGATTTAATTGAAATAATAATTTTTATTTTAAATAAAATATACAAATATAAAAATTAACCGTACTCTTCTAAATTGTATTGACAAAAAACTACAAATAAATATCAAATAATACAAATAGCAATAATATTTATTATCAATAAGAAAACTGAAAATAATTTAAAAAAACCGAACATAAAATCTGATTAAATACTTCAAAATCAAAAAATTCATAAATATAAGACATAATAATTTACAATTATTATTTATTATATCCTTATGTATTCGTATACTCTGTACATTTGCGAGCATCCATTGATTTTATGAATTATGAGTTCAATTTAAAGTTTGAACGAGTGTTTCCGATCCCAGACTAAACATGAAGTAAAATTTCGATTTTAGAAAAGCCCTGCGTAGAAAATTTGTACAGGGTCGCGCAGCGACCCAAGACAAAATTAAAAAGACAAAATTAAAAATATAAATATATATATAATATAAATATATATATAACACTGTATAACACTGTTTTCTACTCCCAGACTAAGCATGAAGTAAAATTTCGAGTTAAGAAAAGCCCCGCGTAGAAAATTTGTCGAGGGTCGCGCAGCGACCCTCGACAAATTTTCACAAGGCTTTAATAATAAAAGTAGAATAAATTTAGTGTGAGCAAGTTTTCCATATTGTTGATATTTAAATTATCATATCTTTAACGGGGAACATGCTATGTTGGACACATCACCATTTTTGAAATTGATGTCATGTTCGGTGAAACCGTAAGTGCAAATAAGATTTATGGATGATCTGTAAACTCGAATTTGTGTTTAGTATAAGCATACTAAATTTCAAATTGATACCTCACAAAATAAAAAAACTGTGGTGTTTCGTTGCATTTTGGTCGGTTCCAGACCACTGTGAGTCGCTAAATTCAATGAGCTGGCGAATCAGATGGATCTCTAAGAGTCAGAACTCTTAGCGTATCGCTAGCTCGTAACTGAGTCATGTAACTCTTTTGAGCCGGCTCACTGAACCAGCTCTTTAAAGTGAGTAAGATCTTGTGAACCAGCTCACCGAAAAGAGCCATTTCGCCTATCTCTAATTTGAACCGGGCGTATTTTATAATTAGAACCCAAGTATGATATGTAAGATTAATTGATTGCGAATTTGTCCTCGCCAATACATTTAAACTGTGGTTTCACGGAAAGACCCAGGTGGCCCAGGTTTATCAGGTGAACGTAAGGATTAATGTATTTAATTATTTAGCATTGTACAAATATTTTATTCAATAAATAAATAAGTTGCATTACACATCTTGTAACAGTAATATTAAAGAAGACATTAATACATTTTAAAGCATTCGTAGTACAATTTATTAACACTAACAAAAATGATAACATAAATAAAATTAGAAACTATAGTATTGTTATTGTATTGGGTGATTCGTGGGCCGCGCCTAATTTAGAATTTGGAACTTGATCCATTTCAATTTCAAAACCAAATTTTAAACTCGAGAAATGTATTGGTACTTACTTATCATCTTCGGCTGTTACAAGAAGGCACGTAACAACTCATATTTGTTTTCGTTGTTGAAACTAACGACCACGAAGTACCGAATCATACAATAAGCTAAATGACATTAATTATTAATCTATGACATAAATAATATAAAATGACACTTCGTCGACCGCCATATGATCGCGATGACGACTTCGATATACTGTGAAAATCAGTGCGATTTTCATAATAAAGTTTTCAAGAAAATTATGAAAGCTAGAATTATAAACAATACATACGACTTCTAAAATGGCCTCAAAACTAGGTGTGATTTTTTCGTAACTCTAGCTTAACTAGGAGGGTTGAAATTAAAATCTTCGACTTTTTGACATTTGAACCGACTTTTAAAATGACCGCCATATAATCGCGAACCTAGCGTTCGTATACCTCGCGCACCAAAGCTGCGCGAGGTTTACTTATTTTACAATAAATCGCGAAGTGAGACTACAGCATAGGATTTATACTGTGCCAGGAGGATATTGTTCATCTTATTAGAAGTACGCCAACACATTATTAACATTTGCGCACCTTCAGATGAATCGATCTTTTTGAAAATGTAATCAATTGTACACGTTATCATACTAAATATGTTTACCAAAAATTATTATAATATTTCGATAATGTTCGTAAAACTGCAATCAATACAATACAATATTGTTTTCATTATATACGAACATTAAAAATAAACTGTTATTTTATTGAATTTGTATTGTAAATTATGTAAAATTATTTTAATAAAACACTCGATGATTTTGAAATATACTCAATGACATTAGAAGCGTAACACCCAGAAGGAGTTATTATTTTAACTTGATTTTTTGCCAGTATGGTAGTCTTACATCAAGAATAAAATGATTACATTTTCAAGGAATTTTATTAAAAAACAATCTAAAAAAAAATAATAATGTGTTTGGCGACCCCTTTGCTGTATACACTCCTGTAGACGTCTGGGCATCGACAAAATGAGATGGTCGATGTTTTCTTGAGGCATCTCGTTCCAAGCAACTTGAATTTCATCGATCAACTGTGCTAGAGTCTGTGGAGGATGGTGCAAAGAGAATATTCTTCTTCCCATGATATCTCACACATGTTCAATGGGATTTAAATCCGGCGAACGGGGCGGCCACGCCAAAACATTAACACCAGCTTCATTAAGAAAGTTCATAGTTCGACGAGCAATATGGGGACGTGCGTTATCTTGTTGAAAAAGTACGTCTGGGAGGCCATCTAAATAAGGCAACAAAGTCGGTCGTATGACGTCTTCAACATAACGCGCAGCTGTCATACTGCCTCGAATGAATACAAGAGGTGATCGACTACCATAAGCAATAGCCCCCCAAACCATTACTCCAGCAGTCCTGTGTACATGCCTCTCAATAGCAAACCTAAGATCAGGTCGTTCTCCACGGTAGCGTCGTACCCTTCTACGGCCATCATGCGTGCCTAGACAAAATCGTGATTCATCGCTGAATACGACATCGTGCCATTCTGCCTCCCAATGCTTGCGTTCTCTGCACCAGTCCAACCTTTGGCGACAGTGTCTCGCTGTTAAAGGAAGCACTAATCTTGGACGGTACGAAAGAAGCCCAAAGGATTGAATGCGGCGATATAAGGTTCGCATACTAACGGGCCTACCTTCTTCTCCAATCCATTGATCACCGATTTGACGCGTAGTAGCGAAACGGTCTCGCAGGGCTCTTTGTCTTAAGCGCCGATCTTGACGTTCTGTGGTACGCCTTGGTTGACCAATTGGTCTTCTTCTTGCTCCTCTACCTTCTTCTGTCCATACCTGATACACACGTATTACAGTTGCTGCAGTGGAATTAATACGGCGGGCAATTTGACGATAGGACATACCGACATCTCGATAAGCAACAACTCGACCCCGGTCAAAATCGCTCAAATAGTGATATTGTGGACGTCTTCGGACTCGAGGCATTTTATTTAAGCTTAACACACTCAACGGAAACACGAAAACTAAAAACATCTGTACTAAACAGCTCATATAAATAGTTTTATCAAAAAAGAAAAAGTGAAATATTTATTTTTTTCACAATAAATATAAAAGGCACAAGGTTGCTAAAATATGAATTCAAAAAAATCATTCCTTCTTGGTGTTACGCTTCTAATGTCATTGAGTATATATTTCGTGTATGTCACAACAATTATTTCTCAACGTTGTTGTTTCTTCAGGTGGAGAACTTGAAGAAGCAACAACGTTGCGAAACAATTGTTCTGAAATACACAAAAAATAGTTGAAAATCGTTAAGTGTTTATTTAAATCACAATCATCATGGATTTTCAAAAACTAAGTGCCCTAACTATCTACGATATAAAGTTATTTTTGACAAAGAATAATATGAAAAAAAGAAATGATTCAAGAAATTAACCAAAAAATTCTATCAACTTAACTATATGTTTTTGATAATTCATTTCTTATGTATGAAAGAAAAATCGTAATAAATTACAATATTAAATTTTGTTGAAATCAAAAATTTAGAAATGACAATTTTATTAACACTCTTAAAAACTATAATTAATAATGATAATACACTTTAATGAGTTACAATTGATCTAGGACTTTGAGCCTAAAGAAATGTGAATATGGGGTGAATGTGAAGCTGGCCAGCGCTTAATAAGTGTGAAAACACAAGTATTCACGATAAATCAGCAATTTCTTATAAAAAACGAGGGTGACAATGAAAATTAAAGAAAACATGGATGTGTGGTGAAAATCCTCTTTTCCGTTTTTTTTGATGATTGCGTATCGTCAATTGAATGGTGATTGTGTGATAGAAAAGGTCTTCGTGTGAATCCTAAACGCAGGAAGAGTTTGTGTGAAATTGCTGTTTTTTTTTGTCAAGATTAGCATTGAAAATCCTTATTAACAAAATTCAGTAGAGACTTTCCACGATATTCTATAAATATTATATTTAATCAAGTCTTTGGCCAGGGGGGAACGAGAGTCAAAATAATTGTTAAAAACTTATAATGTGTCAACTGTTTTCACGTAAAACGCCAAAAATATACGATTTCGTTGTGTTCAGATGTCCTTTTGATTCACTTGTCCTCTCTAAGTGAATCCGTATTGATAAGAAAATGTAAAACGTTTAAATGAAAATCGTAAATTTTTATATGTTAAATATATTTTACATTAAAATAATAAATTGTTTATTGAGAAATTGCGAATATAACAACAAAATATAAAAAAAAGCACTCACAGAGTGAGTTTTATTTTCATGTTCTCTATGAGGGGTCTCGAAAACTATAAGAGATAGAGAAGCGATTAAATGGGCACAGTAGGCAGTTTTACGAGCTAAAGAAAAATACATTTGCAAAATTTCCAAAAAAGTCAAGGATAACTAGATATTTTGAAAAATGTGAAAAGTGTCGATTTTTTCAAATCGATTTTTCTCGGTTATTAAAAGAGATAGAAAAAAACTATAAATGGAAAAGTTCTAGATAATTGTACACTAAATAATAAGATATTATTAGATTTTTTCTATCGAAATTAGTTTTCGAAATATAACACAAATTTAAATGTTTGCACTTATTGTATTTAAAGTGATCTATTTCATAAAAAAGTAAACTGATTTGATTTATTCGAAAAGCAAAGGGTCTGCAACTTTAATTTGATGTATAAAACGTTATTGGGATTTTAAAATTGTGCTTAGTACAGGCGCTCAAAAATCAAATTTACTAGGCTGATACATTTTCTGAAATTTTTTAAAGTGCGAAATTATCAGGAAATATTTTTTCTTGCAAAAACAAATAACGCACAATATTACTAATATTGATATGAGTGTCTCTGATTTTTTTTGTTTAGTTTTTAAAAATGAAATTTTGTTTTGGTGACATTTTTCCATACAAATAAACGATTTTTCGATACAAATTTTGATTTAGTAGTTTAATTCATTTATTTTCTGGAGAAAAAAATAATTTCACTTTGGAAAATGATTAAAAAACTGCAGAAAACATAAAAGTACAACTTTAAGCATCCATTATGAATACAATTTTCATGATACAGATTTGTAGTTAACAGTAATTTAAAGCTTATTCAACTCCTAATACATCTCTTAAAAATATTTTTTGTTTATTTTTAAAATTTAACATTTAATCAACGCTTTATTGAAAAAAGCACATTCTTAAATTTTTGTACTTATTGTATTTAAAGTGATTTATTTCACGAAAAAATAACCTGATTTAATTAATTCTAAAAGCTAACGGTTTATATAAGAAAGCGTTTTAATTTGATGTACAAAACGTTTTTTAGGGCTTGAAAATTGTGCTTAGTACAGGCGGTCAAAGATCAAATTTAGTATGCTGATAAATTTTCTGACATTTTCAAAAACGCAAAATGTTCGCGAAATATTTTTTGTCGTAAAAACAAATAGCGCGCATTATTACTGATATTAGTATGAGTGTCTCACTTTTTTGAAATTTTTTAACAGTAATTCGATTTTTCGATAAAAATTTTAATTTTTCTAAAAATCTGAAATCACAGTTAATCTTATCGATATTAGAAATACCGAAATCTTTTTTTTTTTTTAAACAAAATTATTTTACCAACATTTTGGCTTAGGAAATCGTTTAAAATCGTTTAAAAACTGCAAAAAACATAAAACTTCAACTTTAAGTATCCATTTTGAATACAATTTTTATGATAGACATTTTTAATTAACAGGAATTCAATTCTTAACACATCTCTCAAATGTATTTTTTTTTTATATTAAAAATTTAACCTTTAAATTTTGAATAAAGCGTGGACTTTTTTCAAAACAGCACATTTTTTATTTTTTGCACTTACTGTGTTTAAAATGATCTACTGCAATAATTCCAATTATCATCACTTACATTTTTCTTTCTTGTTACAGAAGGCAGAAGGTCAGTTCTGCAAGAGATTGAGCACCACGACGACCGGTGAGTGCTTTTTCAAATTACTTAATTCTTCCCGAATTAAAGCTTCTTTCACATCTTTCGCAAATTAGAAACCGCGTTTCTTCAAGAATCAAGGTCGTTTTGACAAAACATTTTTCTTGCGTTCTCTTCCTTTTTTATACTAAATTCTGTCCAATATTGTTTGCACCCAGCTCGATTACTAAATTCTACTACTTATATTATTTAATTTTAACAGTTTATTTAATTACTATAAATATTTCTATTCCATGAATATTTAAAATAAAATTATTCGAATTTGAGAGAGAATAAGCTTACGCTTTTTTTCTTTTGTATTTATATTAAAAGAGTATAATCATTTAATAGTAATAATTTGAAGTTACAAATAGCCAATTTCTTTGAATATCTTCTCGAGATGAAACGAAATTAAATCTATTACTTAATTTATTAAACTTCATATTCACCTAATCACAATTTATTTAAACACATATTAACACCATTTGTATGTTTTACCCTTATTCGAATTTGAGAGAGAATAAGCTTACGCTTTTTTTCTTTTGTATTTATTTTAAAAGAGTATAATCATTTAATAATAATAATTTGAAGTTACAAATAGCCAATTTCTTTGAATATCTTCTCGAGATGAAACGAAATTAAATCTATTACTTAATTTATCAAACTTCATATTTACCTAATCACAATTTATTTAAACACATATTAACATTTGTATTTTTTACCCTTATTTTTGTAGATAACTCAAAAAACAAAACAGATTTTTATTAAACTATCTTTAGGAGTTAACAAAACCATGCTCTTTCAAAATATATAAAAGTTAAAAAATACTCTTGTCATAGTTTTTAAGTTATTTTGACTCAAAGTCAAAATTTGTGTTTTTACATCCTGATTTTTGTAGCAGTTGGATTTGAAAAAAACATCGTAACTCAAAAAACCAAGCATGGATTCATAAAACTTTCTGCGGGTGTCAACAAAACTATGCTCTTTCAAAATACGTAAAAATTAGATAACAAGTTATTTTTACTTAAAGTCAAAATTTGTGTTTTTTCACCATGATTTTTATAGTTGTTGGATTTAAAAAACATCATAGCTCGAAAAACCAAGCATGGATTTTCGCAAAACTTTCTGCCGGTGTTAATAAAACTATGCTCTTTTAAAATATGTAAAACTTAAAAAATAATTGAATCATAGTTTTCGAGTTATTTTCAATTTGGCTCGGGCGCGTAGCGAAGCGAAGCGACCGAGCCTAATTAGGCTTTTCTAAACTCGAAATTGTACTTCATGCTTAGTCTGGGAGTGGAAAACACTCGTTTTAAGTTTCAAATTGAACTCTTTAAGAAAAAAAACAAGGATTATCTAAAGATTTACAGCATCCACGCTATAATTAGGACTTGAAAGAAAAACTCCCTGTTTGTACAATTTGTACTGAAATAAGTTGAGGCGTTGATTGCAATTGGCTATAATTTTTAATGGTCATGTAGGCAACCGCAACCCTGTTTACACATAACCTAAAAATTAAAGGTGTATTGAATGCTTTGGTTTGACAAATCGAACATGAAAATAAACATTGAAAATGTTCCGTGTTATATAAAACTCTCTGTATATATATATATATATATATATATATATATACAGCGTGTAATCGAACTAATGTACATCCTCTTAAGGGCGTATACACAAAATATTTTGACACCAATTGCAGCAAAAATAAAATCGGAAAAAAAATATTGGATTTTTCATAATTTTTCATTCATGTTTTACTTTTTGAGAACTTGTGGTTACCTGTGTTTATGATATTTTTCGTGGATGCGTAAGTTGTTGTATTTTTTATTTACTTTTACTACTGCGAGGCGCATAAATCAGTTCGCACGCACTAAACACGCACGCTGTCTCGAATGACTAGATGAAACTAGGTCACTCATTTGTGGTATTGTTTATTTACTGTTACTACTGCGAGACGTATAAATCACTTAGCACGCACTACACACACACACACACACTGTCTAGAATTACTAGATGAAACTGGGTCACGTATAAAAAAAATCACAATAAGTGTTCAAATTGACGTCCGCCGCACTCAACGCACATTTGGGCTCTACGTATCCAATTTGCACGAACAGTAGCAAACATTTCACGAGGTTTTTCACAAATGGTATTAGCCACGGCGTTTACTCGTTGTATCAGCATTTCAGCATTGTCAATTTCCGTAGTGTAGACTTCACTTTTAAAGCATCCCCAAAGAATAAAATCTAAGGGGTTTAAATCCGGACTTCTTGGAGGCCATGGTACAGGGCCTCCACGACCAACCCAACGTCCTGGAAACTCATCATCCAAATATCTTCTAACGCGCCTTTCATAGTGAGCTGGCGCACCATCTTGCAAATACCACATTCTTCTAAGAACCGCTAAGGGTACATTTTCTAGAAGATCTAAAAGGTCATCTTGCAAAAATCTTAAATATCGTTCTCCATTCAAATTAAATGGGAACATAAATGGCCCAATTAATTGATCATTTAAAATACCTGCCCAGATATTAAGGGAGAAGCGATGCTGGAAATGAGTTCTACGCGTAACACGAGGATTTTCTATTGCATAAACATGCATATTATGGAAATTAAAACTTCCATTACGCGTAAAGCACGATTCGTCAGTCACTAAAATGTCTTTGGTAAAGTTAGGATTTTGAACATTTTGTGCCAAAATCCATTGACAAAATGCAATTCTTTTGGGAAAATTATGGGGTCAACCCCACTACACGCTGGTAGTGATACGGATAAAAATTATTGTCTTGTATAATACTGCTGACAAATGTGTGCGATACATTTAGCTGAACGGCGATAATACGGGTACTTAAACCAGGATCCGCTTCCAACAGATTCAAAATTTCCGCTCGCAAATATCGCATTGGACGGTCACCACCTCCGAAGGCTCCGGCGACGGGCTGCAAACTTCCAGTGTCGCGTGCTCTTTGTAATAAATTTCTAAATCGGTTTGGCGGTGGTAAGTGTCGTTCAGGAAATCGCTCTTGATAAATTCTTACAGCTTCCGCGGAATTACACCGAGTTTCACCGTAAATAAGAAACATGTCTGCCAATTCAATGTTTGAATAAACGTATCGCGCTATGTTACAAAATGTAGATGTTTCATGGAATAAGTTTCACCATAGACTAAACAGCAAACTATTTTTATGTTTAAAAATCATCCACCCTCGCCGCTCTTATCTAAACATTTCAATAAGAGTGGAGATAAAGTGAAGTGTGAACCTAATAAGGAAAAATATTGAATTTCATTAACACGTTTAGAAAATATTCGGAATTTAGTCAGCAATGGGTACTTATGAAAACGATAACATAGACATAATTCTTCACAATCTGACCCACTTTTCTCTGGATGGTGTAATTCGATATCCAAATCGTTTAAAAACTACCAGTCTATGTGGAATCTCTCTTAAAATACGCAATGTGCGCGTATACCAGATACCACAAACATGTGGCCTATTATTATTAATTATTTTTAATAATTATTTGTGAGCTATCTACTAAAGGTATGGTAATTTCAAATGCAGGTATTGTTTATTTAAACGCTGCCCCTTATGTGGTAGAGAGCCTGTACAGTAGTTCGTTTACACGCTGTATATATATAAACATTATATCTACGCAAAAACTGTTCATTATGCTCAAACTTTATAAAATTACCTAATTTTTCTAAAAAAATAGAATAATAACTCCTCCAAGTCCCACTATTTAAATCTTTGTGTAACGTGCGGGTAAATTAGTTATTTTATTCCAAAATTTAAACTTGATATGAGTTAATATATCTACCCGGGCGTTATTATGATACTGTAAAACCGCAGCCTAATGATTGCAAAATCGATTATTATTCCTCTGTCTCTATCTCTCTCAAAACTCATTACTTCTTTAATAATTTAGTCATTTTCAAAATAATTAATTTATCTCTGTGTATTTTATTTCTTATTCATTATTATTTCTTTGGCAACATGTGTTGATAAAAAAAGGCAGAATCGCGCGCCTGCTTCGCGAAACCGCCGGACCGTTATTAATTAACGAGCACTAATTAAATAATTAATACGAAAGAAGTAAATACGTTTATTCACCCTTCTGAATCGCTATCGGTCCCTTATCTCTGATATTTCGGATGACGAGTTAATTGGCTCTCTTTTTTATCTTCCGATAATTATCTTTCCCCAATTTGAAATAATAACAAGAAACAAGTGAGTGAGAAAGGGGGGAAGAAAATTGCATTCGCGTGCACCGTATCTTACACATTCTGTCACTCATAATTCCGAAATTATAATAGTGATAATAATAAATTTGGGCGATTAAAATGTTATTGATGAATTAGAAGTGGAGTAACTTGGTCAAAACAGATTTTTTTGCAAAATATAAAGCACGCATTCTTTTTTTTCCTGAATGACAAAATCAAGTGAAATTATTTCGTTGGCCAATCACCGAATCTCGAAGAAGACCAATGATTTGTCAATTAATATAAACAAAAACATTTTTCTTGATTTTTCGTACCACTTACTCTTAATATAACGTACATATTTCAGTTCACCCTGTATATTATTTGTTTTTTACATCTTCATACAAATCGAGTTAGAGTTTTGAAAAAAATCACATTTGCAGTGGTTTTGTAAACTCAAAAAACCAAAAATTCTCAGTTAGCTAACTGTGAAATTAAAAAAAGTTGAATTTATAAATATGACATCTAGTGTAACTTGATTCTTTTAAAATTAAACCATATAATTTTATTGACACAATTCGACTCAAAATGTAAGTCTCTTTCGATTGTGTTAATAATGTTTATTTGTAGATGCGAGATAATTTTCGTAAAAACTTATAAAGGTAAAAATTAAAATTATTACCTTACTCGAAAGAGAATTGAATATTCGACGAAAAAATCAATTCTCTTTCCATCAAGTTAATCATTTTGATCCGTACCATATGTAGTGTATGTAATAAAACCTGGAGTGGCCCCCACTCGACTTTTCGAAGACTTTGATTGCGTGTATATTTGTTTATAAGAAATAAAGAATAAAACATTTTAAATAATATCCGGTGGATTCTCAACCTCTACGCCAGGACCGGTCAACCTGCCGCCCTCGGAGTGCCGCCTCAACCGCCGCTCAATGTTTATTAATGTATTTATGTAAAATACTCAAGTAATTTTAAGTTTCCAGCACTTTTCTTTATTCCTATTTGTATTCGAATGCTAGTTTTATAATAAACATTTAGTCACAATAAGTTAAAATAGTAATAGCTAATTCATCAAAATTGATTCGAGAATCTGTTTACAGTTTTTGCATTGGTTTTGAATTTTTGTTAAAATTATGTGTTTTGTTTTTTAACTCTATATTAAATTCGTGTTTACCACACCTAGCACATAAAACAACATTTCGGGCTTAGAAAAGCCTAAAAATTTAGATTTTCAGGCTTCTCTAAACTCAATAATTTCAATAAAATGTATTCAAAATTTACAGAGTTTGTATTATATTGATAATTAAATTGATAAATAGAATATCGTTTTTTTAATATCAATAATTATTTATAAATTTAATGATTTTTCTAAATTTTAATAATGAGAATTTAGTAATTTTTTTTGTTTTCAACGCTGTTTAAATGAATAAGAACCTGTTTTATAAAAGAAACATGTTTGTTTTGATTAAAATAAAAAAAGTAAAACGTTTTAATAACAGCCCTGTCGCTAACAAAAAAGGGCATTATATTTCGTTCTCCTATTTTTCTAGACTCATACCCCACTCCCCTATCTACGCCACTGCCTCTGGATGCAATTGAGTTTTAGAAGAAATGCCACGCTTATCTCCGCCCGGGGCGTCAATAAATTACACAAATCCACAAAATAATTGACTGAATGATTGTTTGAAAGAAAGCAAATCCCTCTAATCAGAGGAATCCAACTTTATAATCAAACGTACAGTTACGAGAGAAAAGAAATAATACAGCAAAATATTTGGATATGTGAACTCGACTTACTTAATTTTTCAAATTGTCAATCAAATTGTCAAATCTGCGGAAATGTCAAACGAAATTTAATTAACGTCGACATGCCTCAACTGACTGAAACGCAAAGAGCTATAATAACGACCCGTTTAGAGACGGTATTAGCATTAGAGACATTGCATGTCAACAAAACACCGTCTTGTTGACTAAGAAAAAATGTTTTGCTAACCTGTACATGACAAGTCTCTTTTACAAAGAAAAAATACGATATTTTAAAAGTGGCTAAAGCTCCCTGTTGTATTAGTTTATTTCTTTCGCAACTGTACGTGTCACTTTTTCCAGTTGCTGAGAGGAGTGCGCGCAAGACCCGAAAAATATGCGCGAGCTTAATCGCAAGCAGGTGGACAGGTTAGACAAAAAAACAATTGTTCCAAATGCAGGAACATTTAATACTAAAAGAACTATACTTAAATTATATATTAAAAACAACAAATTTAATCGATTGTTTAAAAATTAACGTAACAGAGCTCTATAACTTTTCATTTAAACATTTTTCGGTATAATCAATATTGTCACGTTTGGTATAATTCACATTCGGATTATTCAATAAATGAGCGGAAATATACCAGACGCTGACGCTACAAGTTAGAACGCGCAATGGGCGATTCGATTCACCTTTGTTTAGTTTGCAATACCTGTTACTGAGCATGTTACAAAGTCAGGTGATGTGTATGTGTAACTTGCTTATTAGCGGATTAGAAATGTATGGTGGGGTGAATTAGATCGTCGAAGTAGATTAAGATTAGTTCGAAAGGGAGTTAGGAAAGAGGAGTTGGGAAAGAAGAGTTGTGAAAGAAGGGTCGGAAGAGTAGTTTTTAAAAGAAGAGTGATAATAAGAGTTAAAGAGAAAGGTTAAAGAAAAGACAGTGATTAGAAAACATGTCAAGAAAAATTGAAAGAGTAAACTACCACTTCCGTTTTCCGCATTTTTACACAACGCTTTTCAGATCCTTATATTGAAATATAAGTTTTATCTCAATATCTTTAGCGGTTTTTGTTGTACAGAATCCGCACACAGACATTGTTTAAAAAAGGTCTTAATCGACTCTTTTTCCTCAGTCACTCAGCATCCACTCCTGGATGTAGACCTCTTCCTTCAGTTTCCATGCCTGTCGTGTTTGGGCTGTCTGCTGCCAATATTTCCCAATTGTACGGATGCCATCTTCCCACCTACGTTGCGGCCTTCCCACGCTTCGTTTAGTTGTTCTGGGCCTCCGTTGGGCGATCTTCTTGGGCCACCTAGCCTCGTCCTGTCTAGCCACATGACCTACCCATCTCCACTTCTGGCCGGAAATGCGCCGCATGACATACGTAACTCTAGTGCGCTGCCTGATCTCCTCGTTACAAACTCAGTCTCTCAGGCTTATCCCCAGCATTGCTCTTTGAATCGCTCTTTGGCACGTCCTCAAACGGTTGGCACTGTTGTTTGTAATCGCTACGGTTTCCATGCCATATGTTGCAACTAGTAACACGCAGGCTTCGTAGACTTTCCTTTTGAGGTTTATAGGCCTTTTTGGGTTTTTGAGGATGAAGCCGAGTTTACCGATGTTGCCCATGTTAATCCCACTTTCCTAATAGTTTCTGCGGTTTGGCTCTCCTTACCCAGCTTGATGTTGTGTCCAAGGTAGACATAATGATCTACGATCTCCAAGGTGTGGTTTTGCACCACAATCTGTATATCGACTGGACTTGGGATCTTAGTTTTTTGGAGGTTCATGTTGAGGCTCACCTTTTTCGATGCCATGTTTGACCATGACTTTTAGGTCCTCCGGATCGCTACTTATCAACACTGCATCCTCGGCAAACCTTAGATGGCTGAGAAATGTGCCGTTAATGTTAATAACTTTTCCGTCCCAAACTAGGGTTTCTAAAGCCAGGGTAAATAACTTTTAAGCACCTTCTAAAGCCAGGGTAAACAGTGTGGGAGAAATCGTGTCTTCCTGACGTACACCTCTCTCTATTGATATCTTCTCCGTCAGACTGTCCTCATCAATCTTAACTGGTAGCGTTGCATTTGCGTAGATGTCTTTCATAAGGCTAGAGTAACGCGAGTCTATTCTCGCCCCTTTCATAGCTGCCATCACCGCCTACATCTCCCTAGAATGTGCATGACCTGGATATGGTCTACTGTGCTGCAGCCTTTGCGAAAGCCCGCTTGTTCGACTGGTTGGTAGAAATCGGACTTGTTGGCTAGGCGTTCTGTTACTATGCGAGTCAGCACCTTGTAGAAGCTGTACAGTAGGCTGATTGGTCTATAGTTGTCAATTTCTGCACTATCGCCTTTCTTGAACAGCAGGATGACTTGGGCATTCTTCCATGATGGGGGTACTCGTTTTTCAGGTAGACATTTGTTTAAAAGAATGAGTAGTGCCTCTTCTAGGGGTTTCCCTCTTATCTTCAGCAGTTTCGCCGTGACTCTGTCTCTCCCGGGGCCTTTCCGTTCTTCATCTTTTTTAACGCAGCTTGAATTTAATCTCCATCGATCTCTGGCATTTCTTTGGATCCAACGTTTCTTACAGGCTCTTTTTCCTGGATGTCAGGCTTAGGAGCTGAGGCGCTGTACAGCTTGCGATAAAAGTTTTGGATGTTCGCTATGATGATCGCTTTATCTGTAACAAGTTCTCCATGTTTGTTTTTAATTCTGCATATCTGCGTTCTTAATCCACCTTTGATCGTAGAACTTTCATTACTGTTTTCCTCGATTGCTCTTTGGAAAAGCTGTGTATTATAATTTCTCAAGTCCTTATTGATCTCTTTACGAATGGCTTTATTTAGGACCCTGTGTCTACTCCAGTTTCGGTTTGTATGTCGGCGTTCTTCTATGAGTTAATTCGTAGTGATACTTAGTTTGACATCCGTTGATGCCATTTTGTATTCTCTCGTAGAGTCCGTCAATATTCAGGTCACGCAAATCGTCAGCTTGTCCCAGTTTTGATCTAATCGTGGTCTGGTATGCACAAAGCTTAGCATCCAGTACTGCTGTTAGATAGATGTCCCTTTTGATCAATTTTCGTTTCTTACAAACCGATAGTCGCTACCGGTATGACATCGGTTGAGGACATTGACATCTGTACATATCTGTCTGCTGCTCGTAAGAATGTAATCTATTTCGTTTTTTATGTTATGAGAGAGGGCGCAACCTGAAAAAGGTTGAGAACCCCTGCTCTAGGGGGTTGTCTAGCCGCATGGTTAGGATGTTGTAAGTGGCGATCAGGATTTTCTTCTTGGGATGGTGTTATGTTCTTTAATTTTACTTTTCGTCTTTTTAGTATTCGAATCTTTGCCTCCCCCAGAATCCATAAGGCTGCCTGTTGATTCAGTACGAGATTCTGAGCAGCTTGCTCTACTCGTCTGGGGTAATTTTGTTTTAGGACTCAACATTACACGATTTGTGTTGGAACGAATTGGTATTAAGTCACCACGCTTGCCATGCGGGCTGGTGACTAGAGAGATAGTGATTTGTGAAAACCCCTAGATTTATCTAATAGCGCAGGGGTCTTAAGAGTACAACAGTTAGTCGAGAGGGACTGATAGAAAAGATTACAGTAAGAGACCTCACTCAAGACTAGACTAGAAGCAAATTGCAGGTCTAGCTAGGGTACCTTGGGCAAGTCACACCAAAACAGATATTATTTTGGGGTCCCAGGAATCCGAATCAAGTGTTATCTCAATTACGTCGGACTGTCGGTCTGTCGGTCTGTCGGTCTGTCGGTCTGTCGGTCTGTCGGTCTGTCGGTCTGTCGGTCTGTCGGTCTGTCGGTCTGTCGGTCTGTCGGCCTGTCGGTCTGTCGGTCTGTCGGTCTGTCGGTCTGTCGGTCTGTCGGTCTGTCGGTCTGTCGGTCTGTCGGTCTGTCGGTCTGTCGGTCTGTCGGTCTGTCGGTCTGTCGGTCTGTCGGTCTGTCGGTCTGTCGTTCTGTCGGTCTGTCGGTCTGTCGGTCTGTCGGTCTGTCGGTCTGTCGGTCTGTCGGTCTGTCGGTCTGTCGGTCTGTCGGTCTGTCGGTCTGTCGGTCTGTCGGTCTGTCGGTCTGTCGGTCTGTCGGTCTGTCGGTCTGTCGGTCTGTCGGTCTGTCGGTCTGTCGGTCTGTCGGTCTGTCGGTCTGTCGTTCTGTCGGTCTGTCGGTCTGTCGGTCTGTCGGTCTGTCGGTCTGTCGGTCTGTCGGTCTGTCGGTCTGTCGGTCTGTCGGTCTGTCGGTCTGTCGGTCTGTCGGTCTGTCGGTCTGTCGGTCTGTCGGTCTGTCGGTCTGTCGGTCTGTCGGTCTGTCGGTCTGTCGGTCTGTCGGTCTGTCGGTCTGTCGGTCTGTCGGTCTGTCGGTCTGTCGGTCTGTCGGTCTGTCGGTCTGTCGGTCTGTCGGTCTGTCGGTCTGTCGGTCTGTCGGTCTGTCGGTCTGTCGGTCTGTCGGTCTGTCGGTCTGTCGGTCTGTCGGTCTGTCGGTCTGTCGGTCTGTCGGTCTGTCGGTCTGTCGGTCTGTCGGTCTGTCGGTCTGTCGGTCTGTCGGTCTGTCGGTCTGTCGGTCTGTCGGTCTGTCGGTCTGTCGGTCTGTCGGTCTGTCGGTCTGTCGGTCTGTCGGTCTGTCGGTCTGTCGGTCTGTCGGTCTGTCGGTCTGTCGGTCTGTCGGTCTGTCGGTCTGTCGGTCTGTCGGTCTGTCGGTCTGTCGGTCTGTCGGTCTGTCGGTCTGTCGGTCTGTCGGTCTGTCGGTCTGTCGGTCTGTCGGTCTGTCGGTCTGTCGGTCTGTCGGTCTGTCGGTCTGTCGGTCTGTCGGTCTGTCGGTCTGTCGGTCTGTCGGTCTGTCGGTCTGTCGGTCTGTCGGTCTGTCGGTCTGTCGGTCTGTCGGTCTTTTGTATTTAGGTTCTATTCCATAATATCTCGCGCCTAGTTAAAAATGGGTAAAGACCGGAAGCCAGAAGTGGATAGCTCTTAGCATTTTCTTCGTATCTCGTAAATTATCAACACAGTCGAAATCATATGTACGATTATGATTTTATTAAACATCGTTTAACCCCGTTTTGAGCCAAAAAGATGGTCATGGTACCAAATAAAAATTCTTCACTTTTCCTAATTAGCTAGCTCAATTTTGACGGAAGATATAAATATATTTTAGTTTTTTCTATTATTAGAATTTTACGACTTTCAAGGGTAGGAAAAGGTGAGTAGGAGAGAGATAGATTTATGCAGGTTTAAATGTTTTTTTTAATCCTACCAAAAGATTTCTATTTTTTTTACGGTGTGTAAGCTTATTTTTATTTTTGTAGGCCGACGGAAAGTATTTTTTTTTAGGCAACAAAGTTGATAACATTTTAATTGTTAAAAATTTAATGATACTATGTTTTCAATACAAATATCGTATTACTTTTAAATTGATTAAAACGTCAAAACCAGTCGGAATAATTAATGATATTCTATGAAATACTGAAATATTACCAACTGTCTTCATTATTTGAAGTTTTAGGATTTATTTGTATAAAATATATAAAGTTAAACGAAATTAAATCAATAAAAACTTTTTTGAGGTATTCAAAATTAAATTATGCATTTAGAAAACAGCAAACCTTTGAATAGAAAAATATTGATTATTTTTTAAAACATTTTAAAAAAATGATATAACAATTTTTGATTAATTTTCGTGTAACATATAATACATGGTTATTTATTTTCAAAAATTATATTAATTTTTCTAGTTAAAATTTTATTGTAGGAAACATTTTGAGTTAGCTCATTATTTAACCCCGGTCCCGCAATAATTTATTTAAATTGGAAATCATCGTCAAAGTTAGCGAAATTTATTAACTGGTAAGTATTGAGTTTTCAAAATGACGTTGAATTTTTGAAGTTTACCTAAAGAATTTAAGTATTATTATAATTTTCATGTTTTTTGTTTTACCATTATTGGCCTTTCAAACCGGATTCCTTACCAACTGTCTGCTTTTTAGTGAGGATGTTATTAAGTAATTGAAGAACTTGTCAAATAGAATTTCTCATGACATCACATGAAATTGTCAGAAATTTATAAAATCGATCGAAGTTGGCTCAGCGAGGACCTACCTTTAACCGCCCCCACGCGTTCGCGCGGCCATATTGTGACGCCAGCAAACACCAGCAGCCAATCGGGCTCGCGGAAACGTGCTGTGGAGGGGGTAGCGAGGAAGCATTGTCGCGCGCAGTCCTTAGTACCAACGCGTCCGTCGTAGAGAAAAGGCACACGCAACTCGAAAAAAAAAATCGAAAAAATAATAAGTGTGTGATAATAGTAACTGTTTTTTTAGTGATTCAGTGCTTCATTTTAATTAAAATTTCGCTCGAGAAAAATCGCCAAGACGGATTTCGTGGGGGTCTGTGTGTCTGCGTCGCAGAGGGGTGGCCAATGTGCGCCAGTGGCGGCGGGTGGTGTTTTGCCGCTGACGACGACGCCGGTTCCGTACGGGGGTGTTGAGCCCCCGGGTGGACAGGGGGTTGTGCACCTAATCGTGGGTGGTGGTGGTGGCGGCAACAATAGTCCGACGCCGTCGGCAGCAACGGTGGCGACGACCAGGTCGCCCACGGCGACGACGGCGGCCGTCATGAACCAACTGGGGACGGTTTACGCCACCAAGAGGCGCCGTCGGAACGGGAAAAGGTCTGTACAGCACTTTGAGAAAATGGATAATTTTTTTGGTGAACTCTCTTCAAAGGACTAATAAACCATGCATTGGTCACGAAAATCCGGTAAAAAGGACCAATTATTTGGTGAATAAATAAACTCTCTTCAAAGGACTTACTTTTCATAATTATATACCCAAAAATCCGATTTGAAGGACCAATGTTTTGAAGAATAAACAAACTCAGATTGAAGGACTAACTTTAGATAGAAACGTATAAACAATCCTATTTGGAGCACGTTTTTTTTTTCGAGAATAAATCAACTCAGTTTATAGAACTAACTTTTCTTAAATAATACACAAAAAACGAATTTTCGAATTCGATTTTTCGAATCTTTTGAATAACAAATACACTTAGTTTAAAGGATTGCCTTTTGATTAAAAGGTATAAAACATCCCATTTGAACCACCTTCTTTTTGAAAATAAATCAATTCAGTTATTAGACCAAGTTTTGATGTAAACCTGGCTGAACTGAAGATTAATTTATTGGTGAACACACGTACAGGACTAATTTTTGATAAACATATTGATATCACCTCGGAGGTAATCTAAATCGTCTGTTTCATGGTAATTGAACAAATATATCGAAGGACTAACTTTTCATAAACAGTGCATGAGTGTTGCATCCATTTCAAAGGACCATTTGTTATAAGCAAGAATGTGTAAATTTGATTCGAACTATATTTTTCAGTGAATACACAAATTCACCACTATCTTTACATAAACATATTTCAATTGCATTAGGAGAACCAATTTTAATGGTAACTCAAAGCTTATATCTTTTGGCGAATGAACAACTGCATCTCAATGGATCAAGGCCGTAGCTAGAACAACATTTCTGGAGGGGGAGATATAAAAATGTTGGGGGAGGTTAGTTAATGGTAAAAAACTTGTTTTTGACCTAACGGGGCAGCTTTTATATAGTAAAATTTAACATTTTGAAAATTTCGGGGGAGGGGGGTTAAACCTCCATATCCCCCCCGTGGCTACGGCCTTGCAATGGATATACTTTTAATAAACTATACAAAAATTCGTTACTTTTTTTCGCGAATGAACAGACTACTCGAAAAAGCGGTTGGACTCGAAAATCTTCCACCACGGAGAGTCAGGGTTCGAGTCGTTGCCGGGTCGAGTATTTTTCTAACGAGAATTCCCGTAACGTTTATCCTGAGTGGGATTCATAAATCCCTCGCAGCGACAAAGTGACACATGGTCTTTTTACCCAGTATTTTTTATCTTTTTATAAATATTTTACATTATTTAACTTAAAAGAGAGGATTTTTGAGATGTGTCACTTTTCTTGTGCACCGACGATGTATACAGAGAGTTTTATGTAACACCGAACATGAGAATTTTTCGTTTAAATATACATTAGCATATGTTGTACATTTACCGACGCTCGGTTTATTAAAATAATGTAATTTGAAGCTTTAAACCAGTGTTTTCCACTCCCAGGCTAAGCATAAAGTAAAATTTCGAGTTTAGAAAAGCCTGAAAATTTGGTTTGGTCGCGTAGCGCGAAGCGCGGAGCGGCCAAACCAAATTTTCAGGCTTTTCTAAACTCGAAATTTTACTTTATGCGCCACCGGTACAAAACACTAATGCAATGTAAAATTTAGCGCTGTGTTTTAAACTTCGTAATGTCAGTGTTTTGTACCGGTGGCGCATGAAGTAAAATTTCGAGTTTAGAAATGCCTGAAAATTTGGTTTGGCCGCTCCGCGCTTCGCGCTACGCGACCAAACCAAATTTTCAGGCTTTTCTAAACTCGAAATTTTACTTCATGCTTAGTCTGGGAATGTAATACACTCATTTTAAGTTTAAAATTTAACTCTTTTAAAAAAACGAGTATCTAAAGATTAACGGCATATGCGCTGTAATTGGGACATGTATACTTGAAAGGAGAACTCCCTGTATGTACAAGTTGAAGCATTAATTGCGATTGATTGGCTACAACATGTAATCGTCATATAGGCAACCCAGTTTACACATTATTTTAAAAATAAAGGTGTCAAATTGTATTGGATGTAAATGTTCGGTGTTACATGAAACTCTCTGTATATATCTGAACTGTTTATGCGGGTTTGGTCCCGCGTATTTTCTTGGCTCTGGTCCATTATGTTTTGAGTTCTAAAAATTCAACCACTCCAGCAACCACTTGATAGATCTCTACGTACTACTACTAGAAACTAAATGAGATAGAGTTGCAGTTTTCGTCATTTTCTCGAGCATAGATGGCGCTGTCGTCAACGCTATAAAGTTGCTGCGTTAGAGTTAGGTGGCTATGAATTAAAAACAATTGAATTTTTAATGTATCAATCAAGGTTAACTTATTTTTTTTAAATGGCACTATTTAATTTGACATTATTCGATGCAAAATTTATTCTGCATTAAAATGTTTATTTGCAATCTCTTACATTTTTAAGAAAATGATCTTACATCTACGGATAAAAATGATTAACAACATCGAAAGAGAATTCAATTTTGAGTCAAATGGCCTTAAAAAGTGTATGGTTGCATTTATATATATAAAGTTACACTTGATTGATAATTCATAAATTCAACTGTTTTTATTTCATAGCCACCTATCTCCAGCAAGCGACTTTGTTGTGTTAGCGATAGCGCCCTCTGTGCTCAAGACTGCGACAAAAACTCTAACTATCTACGTCATTTAGTTACAGAGATATTTTAGGTTTACAAAACCACTACAACCGTTATTTACCAAAAATGTCGAATACCTCCGAAATAGTACGACTTAGACCGAATGCTATATTAACAAAGTACATTTTTAACAAGGAATCCAAAAAGTTATGGTCTCATTTAAAATAACAAAGTTTTATGGCCTTCACGCATTATGGGACGCCTTGCATGTTCTCTATGTTGATCTCGGAAACTATAAGAGATAGAGAAACGGTTAAATGTGCAAAGAGCGCAGTTTTACGAGCTGAATAAATAGACATTTGTAAAATTTCTGAAAAAGTCAAGGGTAACTAGATATTTTAAAAAATGTGAAAAGTGACGATTATTCTAAGTTAATAAAAGTGATAGAAAAAAACTGTAAATGGCAAAGTTTTAGATAATTTTACACTATGTTGACATTAGTTTTCGAGTTAGTGTTATAACTTGCATTTTTTTTAATGGAAACCATGTTTGGCTATGCCATCATTAGAAGGGGATTTTTTTCTCTTTAATATGACATATCACTTGACATACTTATTTGTAAAAATAACTGAGTTAATCACAATTTTCTGTTTTTGTACAATAAAAAAATAGTTGGCCATGAAAAATTACAATTATAAAACAACTACATCTTTTTGTAATATAGGAGTTTGTTAAATTTTTGTCAAAGAAGTTTATTTTTGAGTTATCTGTAGGAAGAAGAAAAGTTAGGACATAATGTCCATAAAATAACAGTTGTGTTTAATACTAAATTAATTGACAAAAATACAACAATCAAACTAACTGTTACAAACAATCGCAATTGTTTTATTATAGCCATTATTCCATGGCTTACTATATTTTGTAAATAAAATAGAAAATAGTTAATACCCAAGTTATTTTTGTAAATAAGTATGTCATGCAATATTTCTGATTAAAGAGAAAAATATCTCTTTCTAATGATGACATAGCCAAGTAACTATGTTTTCCATTTAAAAAAAGTGCAAGTTTGTGTTACATCTCGAAACTTAATGTCGATAGAAAAAAATCTGATTATAGTTTTTTCTATATCTTTTAATAAACGAAAAAAATCGACACACTTCACACTTTGAAAATATCTAGTTAACCTTGATTTTTTTGAAAATTTTACAAATATCTTTTTACTCAGCTGGTAAAACTGCACTACTTTGCCTATTTAACCGCTTATAGTTTCCGAGATCCCTATAGAGAACAGTAAAAAACTCACTCTGTATAATATGTATACAGTTTCTTGGGTTGCATTTTCGCGTCTTTATTTTGATTGATAGACTTCACGTTTACTGTCAGTACACTTGTTTTGTAAACTCTGGACTTGTAGTCTAGATCTGCTTCGTATCATTAGTCTACTTGATGTAGAAATAACTAACATTTCTTGATTTGTGGCTGATATACCTGTATGATTGGAATTACTTGAATTTCCTAGAATATAACGAAAATTTATAACTATTGGAGGCAAATTATTTCTTTGAAAATGTTGTTGTTGTTTTATTATATTTATTAAAGGTTTCCATGTAGTTGGCAATCTTGTGCCATCATCTCGTTTATTGGGACACAAAAGATGCTTTTCAATTTCTATGGCTTCCCGTAGGATCCTTTCTTCGAATTTAGTGATTTTTTAAAATCACGACTAAAATTCCTCCTTATTCCAAGATAAAGTTAATACAGACCACAATATTGATTTAGCATGAGAAGGAACAGTTTTTGATAAGGGTATCTAGAATTGGAAACGCAGTTAAAAAAATGATTCCATTCATTTTTTGATTCAATGTAGGTGCCTTTTCCACATTATTATTAGTGCATATCTTGATAAGCAACACTGATGTTTTGTTTCTAAAAACATTCCTAGATCTGTATTTGGTTTTTGGGAGGGATTTTTGTTTTTAAAATACAGCTTGGGTGACATACCGCTGGTTAATATTACAAGGTTCTATGTGACATTTTTTTCGATTTTCATGTGTATGCATATAGAGCCTTGTAACATCACAAATTGATATTCGAAAAAAAAGTCACATAGAACCTTGTAAAATTAAGCCAGCGATACTTCGTTTTTTTTAATGCAATATCATAAAAATAATTGTTAAATAGTGCTTAGAACGGTACTAAAATTAAAAATCTATTATATTTAGTCTCAGAGTGTCAAAGAATTAATTCGAATGCCATTTACAAACGTACACCCGCAGCCAGAATAACATTTTGAAAGAGTTTATGTAAATAATACAGCATTTGCGCTAAATACGCTACATTCTACAAACATTTAAAAAAAAATGAATTCCTGGGGTGGGGTAACCCCCAAAATCCTCACTACCCCCAGCTTTCGGCCTTGATTGTATGTATTTAAATAATGGTATGTGTATATACAATTATTAAAATACGTTAATGGTTTCCGAATTAAATATTTGATATTCGGAGATTGCATAAACGCCACTATTTACAAACATGTTAAATAGTGCTTAGTGGAGCGCATAGCTCTTTTGGTGTTTCTAAATAAGTCGGCATAGTATCTTCTTAAGTTTTTAGGCGCGAATTATTCCATTCTAATTCTACATTCTACAGCAACAAATTAATATAGTCCAATTCAGTCCACAGGTGTCCTGTGACATTTAAGTTCAAATTAAAATATCTATGATAATATTAATTCAATACCAGGGTTGTTATATTTAAAACACTTTGTTTTAAAACAATGTTTAAACATGTTTAAAACACTCTGTTTTAAAACAGTGTTTAAACATGTTTAAAAACAACCGTCGTGTTTTAAACGGTTTTGTTTTAAACATGTTTTAAATGTTAAATTCGTTTAAAACATGTCTTAAACGTAAAATTTATTTAAAACGTTTTTTTATTACATTAAATTATTTAAACTATATTTTATACTACTTTATTAACCATTTTTTGTTTACGTTTTCAAATTTTATTTAAATTGTTGAAGATATTTCAAAATACATTATTAAAAATAAAATGTTATCATAATAAATTATCACAGTTATGTGTGCATAAATGTGATTTAAAACGTGTTTTAAAGATGTTCAGCCTTATTAATAGAATTGCCGTTAATATCATTATAGTTTAATGCTAGTTAATCTCTACTAGACGCATACAAACACGATACTAACATTTCGTATTATAGAGCAAAATCTACTTGTTATTACTTAGTTTTGAAATAATGATAGAATAAACGTGGCAACATGATATTTTCATGTGTTCTAACGTCATTGTAATCAAGTAATTTATAGGGTATATTACACTTTTTTTTATATTTGTGAAAATGTATTGCTTCTGTTAAATTATTAGATTGAAATTTAATTCTAACGAGAGTTTCCACTCCCAGGCTAAGCATGAAGTAAAATTTCGAGTTTAGAAAAGCCTGAAAATTTGGTTTGGTCGCGTAGCGCTACGCGGCCAAACCAAATTTTCAGGCTTTTCTAAACCCGAAATTTTACTTCATGCGCCACGAGTATAAAACACTGATTTCAAGTGAAGGTCAAAATGTACTGATAAGGTTTATACATTTATGATTTATTGCATTATTAAATTAAATCTAAATTACCCTTTGTTATTACAATTGAGGTTATGTGTAAGACTTAAACTAGGGCTATTAAATTATTAGTTGTAAACTAACAATAGTAATCTACTAAAACGTTTTATTATTGCGAAAATGTCAATATCATCCTTAAAACTGTGTTAAAGCTGTATGCTAACGTCTATTAATAAGGCTGCTTATGTTTTAAAAACGTTTTAAACATGTTTCAAACATGTTTTAAACATGTTTTAAACATTTTTTAAACACGATTTAAACATTTTTCAAACATGTTTTAAACATGTTTTAAACATTTTTTAAACACGTTTTAAACATGTTTCAAACATGTTTTAAACATGTTTTAAACATTTTTTAAACACGTTTTAAACATGTTTTTAATCGTTAATGTTTGAAGCACTGTTTCAATGAAAAATATATGTTTTGTGAAAAAAAACTGTTTATTTTAATTAAAATTAAAAAAAATGTGTTTTTTAACAACTCTGCTTAATAGAGTTTAGTATAAGTTGAAACTAAGTAAAAGAAATAATGTTTATATGAAAATACCTTAATGAAAAGTTGTACCATTGATTTCAAATGTGTAATCATAGGACACCTCTCGTGAATTTTACTATAATTTAATAAATATTTGCCACTCCGATCGAAATGTATTATTTTATTATAAATATATTTAATGAAGCAAAAATTCTTATTGTAAATATACAGGGTGTCCCAGACCACCTGTATCAGCCTTTTTTTGAGAAAACGGCTAGTTCTAGAGAGTTGGAACAACAAAATTTATAACAAAAGCCGTATTAAAGAATCAAATGGTGATATTGCTTTTTCGCGAAAAGGTTGGCATCCCTGAGAGTTTGCTTAACAATGTCAATAACTCAAGATTTTTAAATGTCACGATAGGTCAAACGTGGTATCATTGAAAAGGTCTTTAAAAAATAAGCAACTTTTGTAAGAAACATCATTTTGTTACTAGCATCGATTTTGAGTAATATCTGATTAAAATTATTAAATTTCAATTTTTCATGGCTAACTTATTTTAATAGATTGAGTTTCAAATGTCAGTTAGACCTCTCAGATACATTCTGACCAAGGCCGCGGAGTCGCTAAAGAAATATTCAACTCCAATTCCGTTTTCTGGCTCCTCTATTTTTCGATAATCCTACGCCAACTCCACCTGCTGCTTCGAATCATGTAAAAAATTTAAAACTTTACTTAATAATGTAATTTTTTGTAATACAAATTAATGTTTTATGGTTACTACATCTGGATAATTGCAATTTAATAGTTTTTTTGAAAAAAAATCGAAATTTTGGTTTTCTCTCGTATACAAATTACATAAATTTCCATTATAATTATAAACTATATTTGGGTTCAAATTTTGGAAAAAAAAACGAAATATGTTTAGCACATTTATATTGAAATAATTATATTTAAAATCGGAGTCGGAATTGTACGAAATTTCCAACTCCACAGCTCCGATTTCCTCATCACAAAAATACTTAAATTCCGACCCCACAGTTTTGACTTTAACTCCGACTCAGAGTTCACAGCACTGGTTTAAACTATTTTCTATTTACTTCTAAACACTGTTGAACTATTCTGGTCCTAATACCAGTGACCCTAAGTATCTACTTTTAAAATAAGGTAACCATTAGATATTGATTATTGGTAATTTCAATCCAAAATTACTTAAAACAAACGCCAGTTATAAAAAGATTTTTCCTACAAAAGTTACTCATTTTTCGAAGAACTTTTGAACGATACCACTTTTGACCTATCATGCTATTTGAAAATCTTAAGTTTTTGACATTTTTAAGCGAAATCTCGGGGATGCCAACCTTTCTGGGAAAAAAACGATGTCACTATTCGATTCTTCAATATGGCTTTAGTAATAATTTTTTTATCCAAACTCTCTAAGACTAACCGTTTTCTCAAAAAATGCATGTTACGGGTGGTCTGGGACACCCTGTATATAAGTTTTACTATTACCTTCACCCATTACGTAATATTTTGCAAAATTTTGTGTCATTTCAAATTTGTTACTGCTGTTATATGAAAAATTTATTAAACATTTGAAAACTCGTTTAGAAGCACCATTTTTATAAATCTATCTGAGTTAAATGTAATTACAAGGTTAGGGAAAATACGTTTTGATAAATGTTAATAACCTCATATTTTATAAATGTGCATATATGTACGGAAAATAAAATCAAGAAAATAGTTTTGACCGATCATGTTTTGATAAATGTGTAATAAATAGAAAACGCTATAACAGCCAACGATATTTTTTCAATTATCTAAAAATCCTCATTTCAGGTAAAAAATACCATAACTGTATGTTTTTGAGTTTACGTGAAGTGATTATTACACTAAAAAAGACTGTTATTCCTTACTTTACTTTTTATTTTTATCGTTAGATATACATTTCGGGACACAAAGTGCTCATTATCAATAAAAAACTAAGTTTGTTATTGATAATGAGCACATCAATAACAAACTAAGTTTGTTATTAATAATGAGCACATCAATAACAAACTAAGTTTGTTATTGATAATGAGCACTTTGTGTCTCGAAATGTACATCTAACGATAAAAATAAAAAGTGAAGTAAGGAATAACAGTCTTTTTTAGTGTAAAAAATACCAGCTATCCAAATCCAAGAATACACTTTTTAAATATCCAAGAATTTTGTTTAGATATAAAAAACAGTAATGCAAATATTTTTACGTTTCCCGTATGTAATATAAGGGAAATTGTTGTTTTCGAAAATATTTTAGAATCAAAGTTTTACAGGACAGTGGCCAGACCATAAGTCTAGATCGGGCAAAGTATATGCCAAAGTTTGTGCGTTTAGAAGAGATTGCTAAAATACCCTTAACCCTTTCGACCCTGACGGTGGCATTTTCCACCATTAACATTTGGTAAACATACTGGGAATTTTTCTTCTAAATATACATATATATATATATGCATGAGCTGTAACTTTTTCGATAATCGTTTGTTTTTTGATTTGAAGTCTTAAACGAGTGTTTTCTATTCCCAGATTAAGCATGAAGTAAAATTTCGAGTTTAGAAAAGCCTGAAAATTTGGTTTGGTCGCGTAGCGCGAAGCGCGGAGCGACCAAACCAAATTTTCAGGCTTTTCTAAACTCGAAATTTTACTTCATGCGCCACGCGTATAAAACACTGATTTTAGGCGAAGATCAACATATTCTACCAAAGAAGTGTGTCTCTTTGCACACGAGTATGCTAAAAATGTGTATTCTGAACATCACATCATATCAGTGTTAACACGCGTGGCGCATGAAGTAAAATTTCGAGTTTAGAAAAGCCTGAAAATTTGGTTTGGTCGCGTAGCGCTTCGCGCCACGCGACCAAACCAAATTTTCAGCCTTTTCTGAACTCGAAATTTTACTTCATGCTTAATCCGGGAGTGGAAAGCACTCGTTTGAAAGTTCAATTTGAAATATTTGTAAAATCAACGAATATGTGAAGATTTATAGCGTATACAGTATATTAAGATATGTATACTTAAAAGAAAAACTCTCTGTATATCTAAGATAGTAATAAATAATGTGCAGTGAACAAAACATTCTTTTGGGCACCAGAAAAATTCCAGCGCTGAAAGGGTTAAATTGATATTTGGTGGGTTTGGGCGGATTATTTAAGTTTGGTCAAAATTTCTTGTTGAAAATCACGAAATGTTAGATTTAGGAATATATATATAATACCTGCACCAATATTTATTTTAAGTTACAAATAAAAATAACAATATCTACCAAGTTGATTCCGTTTGTATTGATAAAAAGAAAGGACAAACACTAGTTTTTCAATAATTACACTTACATTTCACTCACAAATTGTATCCAAAATTAACGCTTTTCTGGAAGGTTATGTTCGCCGTTCCCGGTCTAATGCTTTACTTATTATATAATAACCACAGAGTTCTTCTTAATTTCACTACTGCTTACTTATTTTGAGATGATGCTTTGAATATGATATAAAACAAAAGGACACCAATATACTACTCGGATTTTAAATTTATTTCTAAATAAACAATGCTTAGTAATCTTCGTTTATCTTTATTTTTCATGATATAAAATAAAATATGTAACACCAGTGGGTGCTAATTAATGTAAACATGGTGGGAAATTTCAAAAATGTAACTTTTATAACAAAGAATAGGCATCGTGCCTAAAGATTTATTTTACTGCAAACCTTTCTCCTAACCTAACCTATCCTAGAAGTATTTGAAATAGCCATCGTGCGCAAAGTGACATACGCAATTTATTCTATTGCAAACTTTTCTCCTAACCTAACCTAACCTAGCAGTATGCAGAATAATCATCGTGCGCAAAGTGATTTACCCAATTTATTCTATTGCAAACCTTCCTCCTAACATAACCTAACCTACAAGTATGTGGAATAGGCACCGTGCGCAAAGAGACTTACGCCATTGATTCTGTTGAAAGCCTTTCTCCTAACCTAACCTAGAAGTATGTGAAATAGTCATCGTGTGCAAAGAGACACACCCAATTTATTCTGTTGCAAACCTTTCTCCTTACCTAACCTAGAAGTATGTAGAATATTCAACGAGCGCAAAAAGACTTACGCAATTTATTCTACTGCAAACCCTTTTATTATTAACATAACCTAACCTAAAACCATGTAAAATCGCTTAAGCTATAAACTAGTAGAAATATGAAATTTATCAATCCTCCATGGTTTATTAGTCAGTCTCAAAATTACTTTTAATTTTTCACACTTAAATTCTTCTGTATTAGATTTTTCATCAATTTTCAACAAATCGGTTCTTTTCATAACCACCGCCATAAAGCGCAACCCCTGGCGGGATTATTACTTACTATACGTTTTGTATTATCTGTGAAGAAAACAACTACAAAAATAACGCACGAAAATAACAAACATAACCTTACAGAACCCATCAAAAACGTAATTTTCAACAATTAATTTTGACTAAATAGTAAGTCCGATCTCTTTGCCGTAGAATATTTTGAGCAGAAATAATACACCACAAACCAATAGATATCTAAACCTTTTTTTCGGCCAAATATCGCCGTTAACATAGATTAGAATTCACCCCATTGATGACCGAATCTCGAGAAAAAAGACTGTAGCTTAAATATTTTTCGAGTTACCCTGTTTGTGACAAAACGGACAAAAATCCATAATAGACGACGATAATCTGACACAACGTCAGAATTCTCAGGGCAGACTCATGCCCGCCTCGGAGGGGTTATTTTTGACCTAAAATGTCAATCTGGTGCCGGTCTGGAATAACTTGATTATTTAAATTTGAAATATTTTTCGATATTTAAATCAATATATCATTGACAGGGAATGTACTATGATAAACAAATCAACGTTTTTTTAAGTACGTGATTTATTTAATTACTCTTCTTGACATTTTATTGTAATATAAAGTTTGCATTTAAAAAATAATTACATTATTCTCTTTGATTGTGAACTACTAATGAATACTTTTAAGTTTATCTGTGGTTTATTTCAAGTCAAGTAAAGTAATGTATGTTATTAATGTTCGACTGGGCTGGAGAATCCATACTTGACCTGTCTTCAAAGAAGTTTACTTGATTTTCAAACTAATTGTTTTTTTTTACGCTTGAAAATAAAGTCCGGTAACAAAAGTTAAATACTAATAATTTTCAAAATTAAGATCTAAATATAAAAACATGTGCTGTATTGTGATCGGAAGTATGAATCACCCAAATTCGTCAAAAAAATATATGTATAAATGAAATTGCCAATTCTTGGTTGCAGAATACTTCAAACAGTAAAAGTGCGATTCTTTTCGCAATCTACAACAAGTTAGTCTTACAAAGACTATACCAACACTCATTGAAACAACTACTTCCCGGGCTAATACCCCGACGGACATTGAATTATACAACAAGTGTTTGCTGTTACATACAGTAACCTACTGCAAATGTAACAATTTGGGTCAAATTATTCAGGCCATCTATAGACGCGTTTCGAGATTTATCTCTCATCAGTATAGATTTGCCATTCCCTCTAAACAATTTGACACCTTAGACTGGCGGTCACGTTACCGTTCAAACATAAGTATAAATGAAATTGCCAATTCTTGGTTGCAGAATACTTCAAACATTAAAAGTGCGATTCTTTTCGCAATCTACAACAAGTTAGTCTTACAAAGACTATATCAAACATTCATTGAAACAACTACTTCCCGGGCTAATACCCTGACGAACATTGAATTATACAACAAGTGTTTGCTGTTACATACAGTAACCTTCTGCAAATTTAACAGTTTGGGTCAAATTATTCAGGCCAAGCTATACTGATGAGAGATAAATCTCGAAACGCGTCTATACAAGGCCTGAATAATTTGACCCAAATTGTTACATTTGCAGTAGGTTACTGTATGTAACAGCAAACACTTGTTGTATAATTCAATGTTCGTCGGGGTATTAGCCCGGGAAGTAGTTGTTTCAATGAGTGTTTGATATAGTCTTTGTAAGACTAACTTGTTGTAGATTGCGAAAAGAATCGCACTTGTAATGTTTAAAATAATATATATCTTCTCACATTTTCCTATCGTTATATCTGAATTCGTAAAATAATTGACATCTGTTCTGTTATCTAATTATAGAATTAGAAGAATTCTTTGCTCTAATTCTGTAGATACAGGTTATTTTATTTAGCTAGTCAGCTCGAGAGGGCATGTACGCGCACAAAAAACCACACCCCTATAAAAGGGATTGGTTTAACTTATCAGTGGTGACATACAGCGGTGCGCTCGTATAATTTTCAGTATTCACTGGTTGTTTTTGTCACTGAGATAAACATCCCAGCAAACACAGTTACGTTTTATTGATGTATTAATTATGTAACGCCTGTTACATGTGATGTGGCATCCGAGTCCCAGAGGGATACCAATCATTTACCTACGCCAGCTAGCACAACACATAATCGTTACATATTTGGTACATGCTATTGTTATGTAACAATTAAGAACAATGGTACATACTATGTATGTAATATTTTATGTGTGATGTAATATAGCCGGAATGTATAAATAACTAAGGCTGGGAATTTTTCAAATTCAAGTATTCGAATATTCATTCAAGAATATATTCAAATATTCAATATATTCAAATATTCTAATTATTCAAATAGTCGAATATTTAAATGCCTAAAAGTTCTTGATAATAATTCTAGTTCATAAATATTAATATCTGTATTATTATAAATTATACAAAAAGTGGTTTTTTGAAGTATACATGTCCCGATTACAGCGTATATGCATGTACATTTTCAGATATTTGTTGTATTTTAAACGAGTTCCATTTTAAGTTTTAAAGGAGTGTTTTCCACTGCCAGATTAAGCATGAAATAAAATTTCGAGCTAAGAAAAGCCTTAAAATTTGGTTTGGTCGACCAAACCAAATTTTCAGGCTTTCCTAAACTCGAAATTTGACTTCATGCCTCACGCGTCTAAAACACTGAAATATTGTGAAGTTTACAATATGGCTCTTAAGCAATATGCTAAAGACATATATTTTAAACTTCACTTAAAACCAGTGTTTTACACGCGTGGCGCATGAAGTAAAATTTCGAGTTTAGAAAAGCCTGAAAATTTGGTTTGGAGCGACCAAACCAAATTTTAAGGCTTTTCTAAACTCGAAATTTTACTTCATGCTTAGTCTGGGAGTGGAAAACACTCGTTTATAGCTTTAAATTGAACTCTTTTAAAGAAACCAACGAATGTTGGAAAATCTGTATATTATCTGTATATTACACATACATTATCCATTATGGTTAATTAATGGCTTATTAGGTTAATTAATGGCTCATCGTCGGAAGAATCCGTGATGTTTGATTCAAAATTCTGTAAAAATTGCAACTTTTAGGAACATTTTCACAATTTAAATATTTAAACAAAAACACAAGTTTGGTAGCCTTCCAATGTTCCAATCTATGTCTTTATTTCGATTGCACCAAGCCAAATGATGAAAAATGTCTCCTTCTGCATTAACTGTTACCAATTCTTTAATTAATTAAATAAACTGCAACTGGGAATATTCGAGAAACGGGGGAATACCCGGCGACTCGCAATTTAATGGTTTTGTGCATTTTATTAATATCCACGATATATATCGTAGTTTATAAATATCGATATATATCATCATAAATATCGTGATAGATATCTGATAATATACAGGGTGTCTCAGACCACCCGTACCAGCCTTTTATTTCAACAACGCTTGGTCAAATGTGACGGACAAAAAAAATTATTACCAAAGTGATCCTTGGGTTCCACTGATGAATTTATTTTTTACCGGAATAATCCGGAAGTACCCGGAACCGGAAGTAACTTTCAAATTTCAAATGGCAACATAGGTCGAGTATGATATTAATTGATAGGTCTTTTTAAAAGAAACAAGTTTTATTAAAATGTTTTTTTAATATTTTGCATATTTACCAAAATAAACGAAATAAACTAAATTGAGAATTAGTTATTCATTCAACACTCAAGTTCCTCAAGTAGGCTTTGCTTTTTTGTTATGTCAAAATAATTGACGTTTGTGAATATTTGAAGTAAAATAAATTATTATTATCAAAGTATTGAATGTGTCAACATTGTTTTAATTATCATTTTCTTTACTTTCACACTTTTATTTAAATTGTTGAATAAAATACTTTCAAACAATTAGTATTTTTTAATTATCGTAAATATGCAAAATATTTCAATTGAGGAAACGGTTGGAAAAATTAACAAATACAATTATGTAAAAAACAACCACACAAATGCTAGATTTTCAAGAGTTTACAATCTAATATAAGGAATTAGAAAAAATATTCGTAAAATAAATTTTTACTTTTAAAAAATTAAAAATTAAAATAAGGTATAAAAAAACTATACTAATTTTTTCGAGAATATAAAAGTCTATATTCTTGCAAAAATAAAAAAGTAAAATATAAAAATCTATATTTTGTTATCAACTAATATAAAAAACTATATTAAGTTAAAATAAAAATTGAGTGTTGAATGGATAACTAATTTTCAATTTAGTTTTTTTCGTTTATTTTTGTAAATATGCAAAATATTAAAATAGCATTTTAATAAAAGTTGTTTCTTTTAAAAAGACCTATCAATTAATACCATACTTGACCTATGCTGCCATTTGAAATTTCGAATTTACTTCCGGTTCCGGGTATTTCCATATTATTCCGGTAAAAAATAAATTTATCAGAGGATTCCTTGGGTTCACTTTGGTAATACATTTTTTTTGTCCCAGTCACATTCGACCAAGCGTTGTCGAAATAAAAGGCTGGTACGGGTGGTCTGAGACACAAATTTTCAATTTAGTTTTTTTCGTTTATTTTTGTGAATATGCAAAATATTAAAAAAGCATTTTATTAGAAGTTGTTTCTTTTAAAAAGACCTATCAATTAATACCATACTTGGCCCATGTTGCCATTTGAAATTTGAAATTTACTTCCGATTCCGGGTATTTCCGGATTATTCCGGTAAAAAATAAATTCATCAGTGGATTCCTTGGGTTCACTTTGGTTACACATTTTTTTGTCCCAGTCACATTCGACCAAGCGTTATCAAAATAAAAGGCTGACACGGGTGGTCTGAGACACCCTGTATATCGTCTCAACTCTGTTTTCTAAATATTAATATATTTGAATATTCAAATTTTTAAATAAATATTCAAATATCCAAATGTCCGAATTTTCAAATTCATAGATTTAAATAAGTAACAGAATTAGTTATAATTAGAAAGTAAGTATTATATACTATAATCATTAATTGAAGTTAATCATCTTAATGGACAATCTAGAATGTTTGTATCTATAAAGAATTTAGTCTTTAACGCTAAATTTACTGAGCTTTAACGGGGCGAGAACTAACCGGGAAAGTCATACATAAGTAAAGGGGTTTTATTCTTGGAAAAGTCAGGGAATTTAGGTTTTTTTAAGCAGTCAGTCCATCTTAAATGTTTTCCATAGAATAACGTGATAAGTAAATAAATAAGAATTTAAAAAAAAATAATACAAAGTAGAATTTTGATATAAATTGACTATGTTTATTTAAATTTGGATAGCATTTGACTATTTGAAGTCGAGTTTTGATATAAATTGACTATTTTTATTTGAATTTTGATTTAATTTGACTATTTCTATATAAATTGACTGTTTCCATTAAAATGTTGATATAATTTGACTATTTAAAGTCGAGTTTTGATATAAATTGACTATTTCTATTCAAATTTTGATATAATTTGACTGTTTATTCAAAATTTTTATATAATTTGACTATCTGTTGAAATGTTGTTATTAATTGACTATCTGAAACTTGTTTGAGGCATTTTTCTGTATTCTCATTAGTTATTCGCAACTTTTGCAAAATACAAAAAAAGCGAGCGTACTCGCTTATACTCGAAATTTTTCAATTTTCTCAAAAAAACGCTATAACTCAAAAACTACTTGAGCTACAGAAAAGTATATTACATGCATTTTGGCTATTTCGACGAGATCTACAAGATGGGCATATTTATTTTTATACAGGGTGATCCATAAAGTATCTAATAGAAAATGTCAATTGTTTTTTTCTAAATCAAGAGGGCGTGTGTTTATCAAAGTTATCAATATTATATATATAAGACTGTTTTCCACTCCCAGACTAAGCATGAAGTAAAATTTCGAGTTTAGAAAAGCCGGAAAATTTGGTTTGGTCGCGTAGCGCGTAGCAACCAAACGCTGATTTATCGCGAAGTTCAAAAACATTCACAAATTCCAATATATAGTTCTTAGAAGTTATTCCATGATTTTGTGAAAATTATAAGTGTTTACGAATCTTTTAACAAACTGTCATTTTTCTCCACGAAAAAAGATAGTTACCAAAAACCTTAAAGATAGAAATATTGTCTAAAATTTTGTTTGAACCTTTTTTTCTGTATTCCCATTAGTTATTGAGTTATTCGCAACTTTTGACTGTTTCTGGTAAATTGTTGTTATTAATTAACTATCTATTCAATATATATAACTTTTGATATAATTTAACTATTTTCTTTCAAATTTTGATATAATTTGACTATTTTCATTTTAATTTTGATATAATTTAAATATTTTTATTCAAGTTCTGATATTTCCATTTAAATTTGACTATTTCTATTCAAATTTTGATATAGTTTTACTATTTCCATTCAAGTTTTGATATAATTTAACTATTTCTATTAACATTAACGCGTATTCGCGTAAATTTGACCATTTTTGGAAAATGCTGTTATTAACCAACTATCTATTTAAAATTTAATATAATTTGACTATTTTTATTCAAATTTTGATATAGTTTGACTATTTCCATTTAAGTGTTGATATAATTGAACTATTTCTATTAAAATTTTGATATAATATAACTATTTATATTATTAATTATATTATTAATATTATTAATTTATATTATAAATTTATCAAAAAATAAACGAGTAGGTACATCTAAATGTGCTCAAGTGCATTTTGTTAATTAAAAACGCGTCGAGTTCAAGTACAAGTACTTTAAAAATAAAGTACCCGTGAGTGCCGAGTACACGATAAATACTCAGGTACAAATTTTGAATACTTGTACTCGAGTACCGCCCAGCTATACATACCGCCTAGCCATACATACATTACTTACTAATGTAAGACACTCACATTGATTTAATATATTTTATTATTATATTTACATTAATAACGTTTTGATAGCACCTGTGAACGTGTTGTTAATATATTCATTGCTAATATATATAAAGTCTATTCAGGATAGTGTGGCGGGTGCAAAGATTTTCTCCATCTTGCGAAGGTCAAACATCGTTGGTGTCCCGTTTCTACATTAAAGGCAGTGTTCGGATATATACTTTTCGGTTATTGGCTGAATCCTTGAAAGAGAGACAGTGCAGCGGCTCTCAAACGTAATTTAGACAAAATAAGCAACATCTGTGATAGATAGGACGCAGTATCTCATTTTCACAATATTTCATTACCTTGACAGTCGCTCCTTCTCACTTAACGACATTACCCGCTACAATACCCTGAATAGCCTATACCTACGTTGACTTTTATAATGCAACAGTTCGCTACGCGACCAAACCAAATTTTCAGGCTTTTCTAAACTCGAATTTTTTCTTCATGCTTAGTCTAGGAGTGGAAAACCCTCGCTTCAAATTTACCTCTTTTCAAAAAAGGAACAATTGTCTGAAGATTTACAGCATATACGCCGTAATAAGGAAATGTATTGTATTGTATAATTCAATACCCGGAGGTGTATTTGCACGGGAAGTACTTGTTTCGTAATTTTATATATTATGAATAATTTTTTCATCAGGTTTAAAAAAAATTAATCAACCTTGTATCATAAATCAATATAATAATATATATTCTTTATTGTACTTATATACACAATTATTAACACATAAGGAAAGTCGTTTGATTCGTTTTTATAAGAAATAGTACAGAAGCATTAATTTTGTTTTTCGTTAGGTGTAAAAATAATTATTCTTAAATGAAAAAATGATATAAAACGAGGGAAGAAATAACAGACATCAATATTACAGCAATTAGCATTAATTAATTAATTAATTAATTTGCACTCTCTCACACACACACACACACACACACTCACATTTATAACGATGTCCAATTTGCATGAAATAAAAGTTCAATTATGGAAATTCCTCCATAACATACAATTTAATCGTCGATTAATTCACCACATCAAAACTAATATACAGATTCCAATCTATATAGAATATGTGTACTAAATACAAAACCGATTCCATTCATGAAAATGATAATTATTATTTTAGAAAAAAATTGTAGGCATAGTAAAATATATCAGCTCATGGTGTTTAAGTTAAATGGTTAGAAATCACCCTGTTAATATTTTTTTATATTTTCTGTAAATCTATATATATATATATATTTATATATATATATATATATATATATATATATAAATAAGATTTTAAATATTTCATTGTATAATTCAATATCCGGAGATGTATTTGCATGGGAAGTAGTTGTTTCAATGGATATTTATTGTCTTAAGTTGTCTTATTTATTAAGACATTGTTTGCATTTTCACGAGTAACATTTTTGTAATTTTATATATTATGTTTAAAGTGTGCAAATTATAAGAAGCGTATGCTTATTTTCTCGAATTCAAATAGTTTTGAATTTGAATTATTCTTAAAAAAAGAATGAATTGCATGGTCAAAAGAGCTGTAAAGCCAGGGCCATTCATTTCGTAGAAGAATCAAACGCATTTTAGATAGTTATTCATCAAGCGATGAAGAAGATGTTGTGATTAAAAGAAAAGCAGTGTATAGAATAAGAGCAAATTGTTTTGATATACTCAAGGACACAGATTTTTTCAAAAATGTCGACATCAACTTAAAATCGACGTTTGTTAAAGTTACTTTAACCCAATTATTATGAAACCGGCCGTTATACTTTTATATTATAATTAATGCTTAAAATTTTATGACGAACAAAAAAATATTGTTTTAATAATAGCTGAAATGTGTTCGGTGTATAATTAATAGCCGTGTTATAGTCATAACTGGTAAATGTTTGTTTCTTGGCACATCATTGGTCTTCCTGACGAGATTAGCCAACTAAATCACGATACTCGAGTTTATCATTAATTTATATTAACATAACGCACATATTTTAGCCAATCTCACAGACTATAATAAAAAATAGTTAAACGTTCAACAAATATTTTATATATCAAATTTAAGCGGTTATGTTACTAAAAATAAACGTATATATTTAAAAGACAATAATTTTACCACACTGTGGCTTCCTCGTGTAGAGAAGAATTCTACTACCAATTTATTATTTCAGGTAGTAAGCTGGAGGCAAATTATTTTCAATATTGGTCCATTGAATCGGATTATACTACACTACTAAAAAAAATGGTAAACCAACCAACCGAAAATGTTTATATTATTCAATATTGGTCCTTCAAACTGAAATCCAAAAAATGTTCACACCGAACGTTAAAATGCTAAGCACTAATTATGTATAAGCAAATATCTTATTGAAATAATTTCTTGCCGGGCTTCAGTAAGATATTGTTACACATTAACCTAGGATCGGCCCAAGGTTAGTGGGCGCCCGGATATGCTACTAAGCCACTACTGGAGCTCCCATTCATTAAATAATCGTAAAACTGCGCATTTTACGTGTAGCATTTTTCTGCTCGAAATTTAGATTTTGGCGCCCTTTGCAACTGGCGCCCGGACGCTATGCATCCGTTGCTTCATGCCTCGGGCCGGCCCTGCATTTGACGGTCCTTGTTTTTTCATCATATTTGTGTCATATATGATAGATAGATAGATAGATATTCGTAGGGGTGGCCTCATTGGCCTGTACCACCGCGACCTTTGCAGATCTATTGTGAATCCCTATTATTCTAGACGACGTGCTCGAGCTTCGCCTCTTTGATTAGCCCTATTAACCCTGACAGTGAGCCTTGGGTGTAGCTCTCTGCGCTTGGTTTAGTGTTGCCCAAGCGCAGAGAGCTACACCCAAGGCTCACTGTCAAGGTTAATAGGGCTAATCAAAGAGGCGAAGCTCGAGCACGTCGTCTAGGATAATAGGGATCCACAACAGATCTGCAAAGGTCGCGGTGGTACAGGCCAATGAGGTCTAACTGCAAAACTCACATTCTCCACTTTTGAAAAATTTTTGCAAAAAAATACGTGTACTTTAACATGGCAAACAAAAAAAAAACCGCCAACTCAATTTTCACAAAAAGTGGAGAATGTGAGTTTTGCAGTTAGACCTCTCATATCGCTTATTCACTTTGCGCCTTTACAAAATAATCGACGATTGCTGATAATTTAAATTTCAAATAAGAAACGCTTATTCCTTATTAACTAAATTAATTAACTAAAACAGGTTTTAAATACCACTTACCATGTTAAATGTACACTGGAGTTTTACAACCCTTTCATAATAACTATTAAGAAGGCAATTAGATTTTATGTACTATATTTAATTTAAAGTGTCAACAGTTTCTTTAGTGATATTTAATTAACTAAGATGGGCATATTTATTTTTATACAGGCTGATCTATAAAGTATCTAAGAGGAAATGTCAATTGTTTTTTTCTAAATCAAGAGTGCGAGTGTTTATCAAAGTTATCAATATTATATATAAGAGTGTTTTCCACTCCTAGACTGAGCATGAAGTAAAATTTTGAGTTTAGAAAAGCCTTAAAATTTAGTTTGGTTGCTCCGCGCTTCGCGCTACGCGACCAAACCAGTTTTTCAGGCTTTTCTAAACTCGAAATTTGACTTCATGCGCCACGCGCTTAAAATGCTGATATATCCCGAAGTTCAAAAACATTCACAAATATCAATATATAGATCTAAAACGTTATTTCAGGATTTTGTGAAAATTATAAGTTTTTACGAATCTTTCAACAAACTGTCGTTTTTCTCCACAAAAAAGATAGCTACGAAAAAACTTGAAGATAGAAAAACTATCCAAAATTTGAAATACCACTTACCATTCGCTGGAGTTTTAAAACTCTTCCATAATAACTATTAATAAGGCAATTGGGTTTTATGTACTATATTTAATTTAAAGTGTCAACAGTTTCTTTAGTGATATTTAATTAACTAAGTCTACAATTCGTGATCGTGGTCATACAGCGAAAATTATTTTGGAGATATTGTGCTAACATTTGAAAATATTTTGCCAAAAAGTACTTATGTTGACTTCGATGGGATTTCTGAGGTTTCAGAACTATCAAGTAAAAATGTGTATTTCGTAAACATTGTAAATTATCTGCGATCAGTGTTCCCAAATACATTAAATACATTGTATCTAATGTTGACGTAAATTAGTTTTTTTAGGTTTAACATGTAGAATTAGAAGTTAAAAAATATGTGTTTTATATATTATGTTAGTGTAATGTACATGTTTTTGGGTAGAGGCCGTGCCTCCTAACCCAGGGGCCGCGGGTTCGAGTCCTGCGGTTTGGGGTCATTTTAAAGTACAAAATGACTCCACCTGTGTCCATGGGTGTGTGTGGATCTGTTTGTTTGTGGCGTGTACGCACATTTATAATGTTGATTGAAATGAGTATTTTTAAGTTTTAACATTAGAATAGAGTAGAATTAGAATAAATAAAAACTACCCCGTTAGGGTAGTGGGTAGAGACTCTGCCTGCTAACCCAGGGATCGCGGGTTCGAGTTCCGCCGGAAAGGGTCATTTTAAAGTACAAAATGATTCCACCTGGGTTCATGGATGTGTGTGAATGTCTTTGTGGCGTCTAAATATAGTAAATTACAAAAAATACAAAGGTGAAATGGCTGAATGGTTTAATACCAATATCCAGTAAATCAATTACATTTTTTTTTAAATGGATTTATTTTTTTTTTATTTTGAAACCTTTGGTTTGTTTGTTTTCTTTCACATATTTGTTTTAAATACGCGTCATTTAATCTAACAACGATATAGACAAAATATTGATATAGATCTGCACACAATTTATAATTGTTGTATCAAACATTTAAAAAAAAATCGAAAACTTCAATTTTTTTGTGGTATTTAATATTTGACATATTAACAAGTTTGACACTTAAATTCAAGATCCACAATAAGTAAAATACCATGAAATAGAACAAAATATGAAGTTAAAAATTGAAAACAATTAAATGAAGCGTATTTTTTTAAAATCAATATTTAATTGTACTTCTTCGGAACACGCTTTTCTTTCCTTCTTATTCCAATATTCTAGAATACATTTAAGGCCGATTTTTAATGGTGCTATTACGAATTCTTTCGCGTCGTTTGCGCTTCTTTTTCCCTTATTTCTCGCGCGAATCGGATATTCGTAAATGATAGAGTCAGCGTCGGTAGCCGCTTTTGGGATAATATTCGTGAGTCTGTTCTACTCGGTAATCTTCTCGGTGATTTGACGACCGAACCGTGCATTTCGCCTCGAAATTACCATCGTACAAACGGCCAGACAGACAGACAGACAGATAGAAAGAAATGAAAGAACACCACCTGACACGATAAGTTTTCGTTTTGTTATTCAAATTTCCCGCCAGTTCCCATAAAGCGTAGGGCTATTATCGAAATTGTCTGTTTCGGATTTGGGTCTTTTAATATGCGAGGTTTAGAATTGATCAGAGAATATTACAGAATTTTGTTGTAAATAAACACCCTAAACATTTATTTACATCAAACCAAGCAAGTGGTCAAAACCAAACAATGTTTGAACAAATAAATCATTCTAAGCGTAAACGTTATGGAAATATTTTATAAATGTAGATTAAATGTAAAAACGACGATGCTGTGCTTGATCAAGTAAAATTATGCTAATATCCGATTCAAAAGTGTTGGCCCCTGTGTTTGAATGCCAATAAAACTAAAAGTATTTATTCAATAATCATAATTTAAAAATAGGCATAAAGCGCAATCACTTCTAACATATTTTGTTTTTTTTTTCCTTTACAAATATTCTTAATATTGACCGTTAAATGCAAAAAGGTACCCATTTTTAGTATTTCTTCAGAATACTTAACTTTACCATTTTATTTCTCGACATACAGAACATAGAAAAAAAAACATTTTTCATATGTTATGTGTATCATATTCCTGTATTAGATTCTATAATATCTTTTAAATAAGTAATATAAGTAATATATTACAAGCTGTGGCGGACCCAAAGAGCAATTTTAAGGTGGGGGGACATTTACTAGTGAAAACTGTTTTAAAAATGTATTTATTATATATAAATACATATTTATTCTCTAATTTGTTAAAGTTATTATAAACTAGGTGCTATTAATCTACATCTAAAAACTTTAAACTTAACAAAAAAATTAAATACTTTTTAATTGTCGGCTGACCATTTGAGGGAGGGGGATGATCCCCCCCCCCTCCGTGGATCCGCGCCTGGTTACAAGGTGATATTATGGAAATGGATAATTTTGAAATTCTTACACTGTATTGTTGATATTGATAAATTGTATCAATTTCTTTACAAAAATCAAAATAATCTTCGGCGGAATGGTGTAATTTTTTAAAACACTTAGAAAAGGAACGTTGCTTACGGTTTAAGGGTTTATTTAAATTGTGTTAATCAACGTAGTGTTGTAATAAAAACATGATTACATGAATATTAAGGAACCAATGGAATCATAACATATTCATTTGTTTATTTGTAAATTTTTATTAATTTTTGTTTATAAACAAAGAAGTTACGACATGTTAAGGTTAGGTTCATCGTGAAACGACTTAAAAATACCTACTTTTTTAAAGACTTTACAATAATAATTTATCAAATTATTCAATAAAATTGAACGTCAGTATGTTATTGGAAAATGTACAATTATTAACCGGTAAAAAAAATATTGTTTATTTACCCTGCTTTATTACCTTTTCGAATATGTAATTCATTTGTTTTCATTATTATACGACTATTTTGAAAAAAGAAATACACAAAAGGGAAAATACAGAGAAATACATACATTTATAAAATGTTTCATTAAATAAATAATATACCGGGTGTTCGACCAAAAAAAAAAAACACCCAACGCCATAACTCTGTTATTTATTGACCGATTTTATTGAACTAAAACCCAAAGTCAATGGCCGTTTATATACTAAGAAATGATATCAATATTGTTTTTTTTAATAATAACTTTACTGCCAAATAATAGCCAACTTAACATTTTAAATGGCTGCCTATAATTTTTTGATTTTATTACACTAGATATTATTTTTTTGAATAACAATAATGAGTGACTTTTTTTTGTTTAATATTTTTGTCGAAAAAAAATTTAAATAAATCTTCTACTTAATTTGAAATTTACTTCTTTGCCTTGCAAAAAAGTAAATTTCATTAATAAATAAGTACTTACGTTACAACTTAATGTAGAATAGAATAAATAACACATAGTAGTGCTAGTATTAATTTAAGCGCCATTGCTGCATTGGTATTAAATGGGTTAAATTAAGCGCCATTGATGCAATGAAGCAGCATTATTATATTATTTTTTAATTACTAACTAAATAAGTTAATTTCATAAATTGTATTATTTAACCTGATTTGAGAACGTGTGAAGAAAATGTAAATATTTTGTTATTTAAATATTTCGATTATTACTCATTTTAAAGTGTATTTCTAACTTCACAATATGTCAGTGTTTTATACGCGTGGCACATGAAATCAAATTTCGAGTTTAGAAAAGCCCAGAAAATTTGTCTCAGGTCGCACAGCGACCTGAGACAAATTTTCACGGGGCTTTTCTAAACTCGAAATTTTACTTTATGCTTAGTCTGGGAGTGGAAACACTCGTTCGAACTTTAAATTGAACTCTTTTATAAAATTGACGAATGCTTAATAATGTACATCTTATACATTATGTATATTTAAAAGAAAAAATCCCAGTATGTATATAATAAGTCATTCATTGAAATCATAAAAAGACACGGAGTAAATATAAACAATAAACAATTTAAACAGTATTAAAAGGCCAATTTTTTTATTGCCAAAAAATCACCTGAACAAGGTTTATTATAATTTTTTTTGGCATAAATAATGAATTTAAATCAACATATCGGGTATAATTGGATTCAGAAAAACGAGAACATAAGAGAAGAAAAGTATATGCAGTCATTTAAAAATATTAAGTTGAGTATTATTTGGCAATAAAGTTAATTTTGAAAAAATAAATAATTACTGTCAATTTATAGTGTTGAAATGGTCATAGACTCTGTTTTTTTATCAAACATCCATTACCAGAAAATCGCGATGATATAGGTGTCGACATCTGTCTGCCGTCGAAGCAATTAATTTTTAACCTCTATTATGCCACAAAATCTTGTATTTACTATGCTTGAGAGATAAGAGAGGTGGGATGAATGACGGAACGAGACGAACATTTAGTGTTTATTTTCATTTCTGGCTTAGTAAAGTATCATATTTCTTACTTTTGACTCGTCTAGACAATATTGTTTTAATTCGAATATATTTTGAACGAGGATACGAATAATAATTAATTGGTTTTTACCTTTTATTTGAGAAAATGCAATCATATACATATCGCGTCTTCTTAATTGTTTCGCAGCTTTGATGAAAACATTAAATTTTAAATACTGTAAATTAGTCAAATATAAAATGTAATATAAATGTTTATTATTATTTTAGTGATTTTATTTGTTCTAAATTTACATTTAATAAATTATGGCAATTTAAACTTCAGCATCTAAACGGTGTTAATTTAAAATTATCAATTTTTTCTTTTGTTTGTAATACGGATCCTTTATACTTTACTTTCGTTATATTGTTACTTTTATTTTATTTTTATTATATTATTATTAACTTCCTATTTTTTCTGTTTAAATTACTACTTTCAGCTATCTAGTTTTCCTGAGAACTTTTCTCGAATCACATTAACTTTAAATGTGCATTCTTAAGGTTACATGAATTTAGAGCTCATAGAAAAAAACTGTTTGAGGTGCGATTTGGTTATATAGAGGTGCTACAGATTGGTGTACTTTATCTAATCAATTTACAGCTTTAACAAAAACATATTTTCGAATTTGTTATTTAGGTTTCGCGTGTATCGCCTATTGAATTCTTCATGGCTTTACTCGTTTTTCTAGAAAACTGAAGGTCAGAGAGAAAAACTTTTTACAGTGCTATGGGGTGCTATAGATAAGGCTACTTTAAATTTGAAATAAAGCAAGTTAACGCCTGGATTTCGCGTCTAATGTGTGTAATTTCCAATATTTTCTATTTGCTTTGCGCAAGTATTTTTTGGTAGTGCTATAGGGTGCTATAATAATACTATCGATTGAACTAGTTTCATTTTAATTTCTCTAAAGTCGTTGGGCCAGGGTAACGTTACCCCAGCCCAAGAATGACCTACCTCGATTTTCCGAAAAACGCAAGGGGTGCTATAGAAACTTTTGGTGGTGCTATAGGAGTGCTATAATTTAGACTATGAAAAACTGAAATTATCGCAAGTCGCTGGGCCAGGGTAATAGAGCTGCACGTCGATCCATGACGGTTGCCGACCGCTGCACCAACGCATTGTTTATAAATGCTGTGATCGGGAGAGCTAGCACAATTAAGGCAGTGGCGTAGTGAGTAATTGATGTTCAACCCTCGAATAATTTAAAATGTAATAACTCCACCAAACACCTAAAGGTTTTAAATTGTTTTTTTAAATTATAATTCACCAATGTAATGTAAAGGCAATTCAAGTTTTTGATACATTTTATTAATATTAAGGCTCCTGCAACGAGGATTTTATTGGGAATGCTGTAAAAGTAATCACAACTCTGTAAAATAAATATTACATTAAAACCTGTATAATGTTTTGATTTTCACAAGAAATCGTTGAACTTTATTTAAATTACGTATTTTTGGGGTTGTGTTGAAATAAATAAATTCTTTGTTTAGATTCTCACATTATTTAAAAAACAATTATTATTTAATATAAACACATTTTTTCAATGTGATTATTATTTAATATAAACACATTATTTCAATGTGATTATTATAAGAGTCCTTAAAATGTTTACAAAATTACACGTTTTCGACTCAAAAACTGTAGTCCAAGTATTAATAAATGTTGGCAATATTCGAAAGAATAACGTTTGTTTAATGTCCACATCAAATTTTATAAACATATCTCAACAATGATTTATGTTATGATTTAAAACGAATTTCTTTAAAATGTCGTCCAATTTTATATGATCACTGTTGCAAGAACGAAGAGTGGATAGGGAATCTTTTATTGGTATTTATACATATTAAATTATTCAAGGGTTAAATGTTAGTGATAGGCAAGATCGATTGATCGCTTGATCTTCTTGTGCCTCTCGATCTTTTTGATCGGCTCGATCTTTTTGATCAGCTCGATCTTTTTGATCGGCTCGATCTTGTCGATCGTCTCAATCGTTTCGATCGGCTCGATCTTTTTTGATGTTTGTGCATTTCATTAATTCTTTCTAAAATTAAAAAAAAGAAATTATGTTTATTCTAATTAATCCCCTAACCACCCAACCCCTCTCTACGAAAACAATAATTTTACCGTTTTTTTTGGTTAACTAAATCATGATAACATGTACATTCATATAACCATCGAAAAATGTTTTTTTAAGCTTGTGCTGTTGATTATTTATTAATTTTCTAATCGCCATTTATAATAAGGATTTTTTTTTAATTTTAGAAAATTTTAGTCGTAGGTGATGGTGTTTTCGTTTTACTCAATAATTTGTATTTAGTTTTCTAAAATATTGATAGGAATTTTATTTTGTTAGTTATAATATACGCAGAAAATAAAATTTTGTGGTATCTGTACATTATTTTTATTTTATAGAAACAGAAAATAATGTACAGGGAGTTTTTCTATTAAGTATACGTATTCCAAATTCAGCCCATTGTCTGTAAATCTTTAGATCCTGGTTTTTTTTTAAGTTCAATTTAAAGCTTTAAACGAGTATTTTCCACTCCCAGACTTAGCATAAAGTAAAATTTCGAGTTTAGAAAAGCCCCGTGAAAATTTGTCGAGGGTCGCGCAGCGACCCGAGACAAATTTTCTGGGCTTTTCTAAACTCGAAATTTTACTTTATGCGCCACGCGTGTAAAACACTAAAATATTGTGTAATTTACTTATATTCGACTTCACTTGAAATCTGTGTTTTATACGCGTGGCGCATGAAGTAAAATTTCGAGTTTAGAAAAGCCTAGAAAATTTGTCTCGGGGCTTTTCTAAACTCGAAATTTTACTTCATGCTTAGTCTGGGAGTGAAAAACACTCGTTTAAAGCTTCAAATTGTTTTTCTATAAGAATTCAATTTGAAGCTTTAAACGAGTGTCTTCCACTCCCAGATTAAGCATGAAGTAAAATTTCGAGTTTAGAAAAGCCTGAAAATTTGGGTTGATCGCGTAGCGAACCGAAGCAATCAATCCAAATTTTCAGGCTTCTCTAAGTTCGAAATTTTACTTCATGCGCCACGCACACAAAACACTAATTTAAAATGAAGTTCAAAATATACTACCTATTTCATATGTGGATTGTTTCAACATTTTTCAGCAGATGCGCAGGGATATTTATACGGAAAAGAAAAATTCCCCGTACAAAAAAAAAACGGAATTTTAGATTCCTGTACTTTTAAAAATGTCAAAAAAGCCAAAACCAGTCTTTAAAAGCATATTTTACATTTATTATATTAATTCATTTAGTCATTTTTAGTGATGATCAAATAAGATAGACTGCGCGATCCGCTCGATCCTTGCAAATGATCGATCTTTTCGATCGGCTCGATCTTTTTGATCGGCTCAATCTTTTTGATCGGCTCGATCTTTTTGATCAGATCAATCTTTTGATCGATCTGCTCGATACTTCAACTGATCGATCATTGCTTGATCGATCCTTGAGATACTCGATTTTGCCCATCACTATTAAATATCAATCACCCACTACGCCAATGTCCTCATTGTGCTTGCTCTCCTGGTGAATTGGTTGGTGGTTGGTGAATCAAAATATGAAAGAATTTTTAAAATCTGTGTGCGTTTTGTGGAGTTATTACATTTTAAATTATTCGAGAGTTTAAAATCAATTACTCACTACGCCACTGCCTTTATTGTGCTAGCTCTCCCGATCATATTTAGTTCAGTATATAATAATGTAAGTGTCAACAAATCCGTTGGAATAATGTGATTTTATAGAAAATTCGCATATAGTGTTATAATTTGAATACACGAATGGAAATACGCATACAGAATTTAAAAGATGACGCCTGATAATTAAAATGTAAATATCTTTTTATCCGTTTTCTTTTTTTTCAAATAATGTTTGCATGATCTACCTGTGCTACCTCTAAGCTACAGATTCTCCTAGAAATAAACAGAAAGTATTAAAGGCCCCCCACTCTGGGAGTGCAAACTAATTTTATAATTTTCAGGGGTTATGCTAGCTTGCGCAAGCTCTGAAAAATCCAACCATATTAAAAACGTAGAAACATCAAAATATTTGAAACTCCCATAGCTTTTCTACCTTTTGTGTGCTAGCTATAATTATTGCTGTGCTTGCTTGCGCTACCTAAGGGTTTTCTTGCTCAATAATTTGTTTCCAAAAAAATCGAAAGTGGGGGGCCAAGTTGACGGAGCTCATCTTCGGTACGTTAAAAAAATATCAAATGATTATTTTATTTTTATGATATTTTTGCTATTTGAAAATTATGAAAATTCATTTTTTAAAACTAAACATGTTTGGAAAAATAGAAAATGTATATTAAATTTCTTGAATAAGTTTATTATCGGTCCAGTGGTGAAACATATTAATTACCTAGGTCAAAGATTTCACTGATTTCCTTTTTAAGTATCAAATACTTCAAAAAATCAAATAGGTAGCTTCATTTTATTTGTAAATCATCTTAAGAAATTTTATATAAAATCAAACATCATAAATTCTAGTTTTATGTAATCACTATTTATTCATTCCTGAAAAGTAGTAGAAAGTAGAAAGTAGTGGATCCCTCATAAGTGCATAGGTACTTGAAATATTTAAGATATATCTTGTCTTGTGTGTTGTTTCGTTTTTTAAACTTCATAATATTTTCACTTTGATTTCTTTAATTTTGCTCAAATGCGCAAATGAATCGCAGTTTATTAATTATGCATCAATTTAATTTCATAAAGAGGCGGTTTTTTCCTCTCTATCTATTAAAAGCGTCGTCAAGAGACGCGCCCTTTTTCGCATTAATTCATCAACGCACACATACACACACACACACTCGCATACAAATATAGAATACATAAATTTAAAATTTACCAGGACGAAATAATCCAAAAACAGTTAACAGTTAATAAATATACGGTTTTCTTTAAAACAGTTTTAATTTGAAATATTAATAACAAATATTGTGTATATTGGAATAATATGGCATAAAAATATCAACACATTCATAAACAAATAAGAAAAATCCATATTAGGATCAAAGGCTAAGAAACAAAAAAAATTAATTATTTAATTGATACGGCGCACAGTGGGCGAATGGTGCAATAATTAAAAATCATAAGTTTCTGATTCTCGTCCAACTATATTTATTTGGAAAGAAACATGATTTTAGATGCTTCTTCTTTAAAAAAACAATATCGGAATTCAACCTCTTGTCTATAAACAAAAGTTTAAGTGCTGTTGAAATTTAGGCGATATATGAAAATCAGGCGATATTTTTAAAATTTAGTAAGTATGTACTATTAATTCGTTCTAAATCAATTATAAATACGAAAAACTTTATTTTTATTTTTAGAACTGCTGTATTTACAGGTTAGCTCAACATTAAGACCTGTTAATCATTTATTTAGAAATTGGGTAGTAAATAATGTTGTGTTTTGACCACCTTTCTTTAAACGAGAAGCATCTAAAATCATGTTTCTGTATAAACAAAGATATTTTGATGTTTATTTAAACGTATTGTTTTCTTAATTGTTGCACTCTAATTGACGAAATTCGCCCACTGTGCGGCGCGCCGCGGCGGATACATGATGAAACTCCGTGATAATACTTGAACTATGCAACATATTTATATTATAGTACAATAAAAAAAATTATACTATAGAACAGTGTTTCTCAACCTTTTTTTACTTGCGCTCCCCAAAACAAAATATTAGTATCCATGGCCCCATTTTCACATGTAAGTAGAACATTTTCTATTTGGATACAATAATATTTATTATTTATTACAAAAAATGAAGAGTGTTTCACCTAGACTTTCTCGTATGCAGGTTATCAGATAAAACATGTAGTTGAAATGATTTTTGCAGATATTTCTAAAAACAAAAAGCCACGGTAAAAGATTTATATGAGTTTGTGATTTTTTTTAAATATTTTTCAGTTGAGACAATAATGGAAAAAAATATGACAGAAATAAATTTATTTATCCGGATATCTCCGAAAACGAATGAACTACATCAAGAACACTTTTAAATATAATCAATATAGCAAACCATTTGAAAATAATGCTGTAAGCTAACCCCCACTTCCTGTTTCCGGAATTTCTACAAAAGTTGATACAGATCTAAAAATGTTAGTTATCGTGTGTCTTTAGGTATATTTTACCTGTTATGATTTATTATTAATTTGCAAATGAACGCTTAATATGGGATATTTTTTAAGTGTGTCAATGTGAAGAACTATTTAATATGGTTTCATAAAAAAAAAATATTGATATGTCTATCATAGTACTTTACCCCATAGAATCAACAGCTTTCACCTACCTTATTTTTCAACAAATGTTTCAGTAGAGGGGATTAGCCGATACAGGGCCAGGAAGTAATTCCGGAAGTAATACCAGAAGTGATCCCGGAAGTAAAACTCACTTTCCGGAAAAGCTCTAGGAAAGCTTTCGGGTAAAAGCTCGGATCCGGATGATAGCTCAAGTTTACTTTCCAGGAAACCTCCCAGAAAGCTTTCCGGTGAAAGCTTGAGTTCACTTTTTGGAAAAGCTCTCGGAAAGTTTTTCGGTGAAAACTCGCATCCGGATGAAAGCTCAAGTTTACTTCAACTTACCTGTTTCTGTATAACTGTTAGCTGTTTTCTGTGTAACTGTTAGCTGTTTTCTGTATAACTAGTACCAGTTTTAAATAGCTGGTACCTGTTTTAAATACCTGTTTCTTGAATAACTGGTACCTGTTTCTGTACAACCGGCACCTGTTTCTGTACAACTGGTATCTGTTTAAAAAAGCTAGTACCTGTTTTAAACCAACTATTAGGAAAACAGGTACCAGTTGTACAGAAACAGGTACCAGCTATTTAAAACAGGTACCACCTATTTAAAACAACTACCAGTTGTACAGAAACAGGGACCAGTTATACAAGAAACAGGTACCAGTTACACAAGAAACAGGTACCAGGTATTTAAAACAGGTGTTAGTTATACAGAAAACAGCTAACAGTTATACAGAAAACAACTAACAGTTATATAGAAACAGGTAAGCTAAAGTAAACTTGAGCTTTCGTCTGGATGCGAGCTTTCACCGAAAAACTTTCTGGGAGATTTTCCAAAAAGTAAACTCGACCTCACACCGGAAAGCTTGTAGAGAGCTTTTTCGGAAAGTAAACTTAAGCTTTTATTCGGATGTAAGATTTTACCAGAAAGCTTTTCCGGAAAGTGAGCTTTACTTCCGGCATTACTTCCAGGATTACTTCCTGGCCCCGTATCGGCTAATTCCCTCTACTTGTTTCTTATTCTTGTTAAACTTTGTTTGCAAGCCGCACTTATGTTTTCACTTTTCCACAAAATATTAATCATGACAAGGCCAAACTAACGTCATCAATAGCAATAGCTCACTTATTCAAAGTAATAAATTCGTAAAATCCACATTTTCAAACCAATATTAATAAAATAACTAAAAGAGCTACGACATAAAGTGAATATGCATTAAATGCAAATTTTTCGATTATCTACAATTTCTCTTAACAATATTTTTTTATGTGATCAATAATAAAGAAAATCCAAAAAATGTTAAGAGTAAACTACCACTTCCGGTTTCCGCATTTTCACCAAAAGTTTATTGGATACTACTATTGTAATAAAAAGCTTACGTTTATAGTGTCATCTTAACAGCTCAATCGGTTTAGAAATACAGAATTACAGAACGATAGAATTACAAACAGACATTTTTCAAAAATGGTTCTAATCAACTCGGGGACCTCAAAATGAATATACCCACTAAAATTTTTGATTTTAATTTTTTTTTAAACAAAACTTTTCGTTTGTTTTGCATATAAGGGAAAAATAGTGATGTGTCCATCATAGTACTTTCCCTGTCAGTTATATATTTTGTAATGGAAAATGGTGAAAAAATTGATCGAAAACCTTTAAAATGGGGGGAGTTTAAAGCAAAAACAAACATTTTCGACATTAAAAATTAAAAGAAATCAAATCATATCAAAAAATCAATCTGGTTGGAGAGCAGATTGAAGGCGATGCCATTTTAGTTTGGAAATCACTCCTCTGCGGCGAGCGTATCCTTCCGCTGGACCGCTTGCATCTCTCTTAACTATTCACAATTCTGACAACTTCTGTCAGGTATCACATCATAGCCTTTGATTTACAAAACAAACAGTACCCTTTGTATTACATATGGGGTAAGTAAAAAAACGCTTAAACATATTTCTCGAATACAAATTACTTGTTCAAATATATTTTTTTTTCTAAAATTATAATTAAAGGTACTTTTTTCTTATAACAATTTTAGTTTTTCTTAATTTTTGAATGCCCTCAATAGTAAATTTAAGATTTGACAATGAAAATAGTGTTTTCAAGTCATCCAAAACTTTTTGTAACGAATGACTTTTCGTCGAAAAATGGACAATTAAAAAGTTTTTTTCTATCCGGGCAGTAATCCGAGAACACACGGTATAATAAAAAAATCAATTATTTTATAGAAGTTACTTTAAATAGTTATAAAACACAAACGAAAGCATGAAGCAGCTGTTTTAGTGATATTTGTGTAATGGATTTTCATGGCCTCTTCTGAGGTCTCTGTGGCTCTCCAATGCTATGTATTTTTTTTGCGGTTCGTAAGAAATCTACCATGGTCGCCTGGGGTGGGGGCATATGGTCCACGTTAAGAATCGCGTTAAGAATTGCTGCTATAGTATATATTTTATTATAACCATCATTTATCGGCCTGATGAAACCACTGTGTCGGAACATGTTGCAGTATTCAAATATAAATTAAGGCTGTGAATTACAATATTCGAATAATTAGTTGTGACATTTTCACACACTTACTTTTGCGTTTTTTCAAACGTATTACATGTTGCAGTGCATTGTGAAAATCATTTTTTGCTGGTTTAAACATATACACTAAAGCTGGATGAGGGCCAAGGACGAGTATACGGTAAGAAGGATCGACAGAATCGAAGATTTTGGAGTGGGGGTAGAGATCGCTTACGTCACAAATGCGCGCTGAATTTAAATGTGGTTACTTTATGATTTAGATAATTACAAGTAATGATAGTAACTGAATAATAATTCTTACTATTAAATTATATTAATAATATAAAAATTATCTCAGATAAAAGACATAATTCCATTTGGAAATAGCATTAGCAACAAAATGTATTTCCACATTTAATTCTTCGTAATATTGAAATCCATGTGTACTTTATGCATATTTATTTTTATTGTAATATGATATAAATTTCCAATGTATAAGCATTAACAACTAAAATTTCAAAATCGGGTTGGCTTAATCTTAAATTTTATAAGTTAACATTGAAGTGACAAAATAGTTGTTCATACGAAATGGATTATAATAAAGCTGAGAAGTCCCGTGAAAATTTGTCTCGGGTCGCGCAGCGACCCGAGACAAATTTTCTGGGCTTTTCTAAACTCGAAATTTTACTTCATGCGCCACGCGTATAAAACACTGAAATATTGTGAATTTTATGTATATTTGAACTTCACTTGAAATCTGTGTTTTATACGCGTAGCACATGAAGTAAAATTTCGAGTTTAGAAAAGCCCAGAAAATTTGTCTCGGGTCGCTGCGAAAGGTTTTTTTCAAATCAGGTATGCTCAATCTTATGATGATATTTTCAACATCCGGTTCTGACCGGAAATGGGTTATTTCCCACCAGACGTTCATTTTTATAAATGGAACATGGAATTTTTATTACAGATTCGGATTATACATGAGAAAACATGAAACTTTTGTATGTAACATTTTTTCGAATAACGTCATTTTGATTTCGAAATGACCTTGCCTAGGTCATTCGTGGTAACCATTTAACATAATATGAAAGTGGTCGTTTCAGATTAACATAGGGTTGGATAGATTATACAAAAATAAACAATTTTTGTTGAAAAAACAATCATATAACTTAGAAAGGCCGTCGACAGCGTAAGACAAAGAATGGAAAGATGTCTTCATGAAGGTGGCAGGTATTTTGAACATTTTTAATTACTTAAAGTTTTCTGAATTGCAAACGTTTTCGTTTTGTTATCTTGTTTCGTTTTTTGTTTAGTTAACGTTAACAATACATAAATAATAATAATACCTGACTGAGTTTTCAACAAAAGTTTTTTTTTGTACACTCTATCCAACGATACCTTTTTTTAATCAAAAACGACCACTTTCATAGCTTGTTAGGGTAGCACTAGCGACCTAAGCAAGGTCATTTTAAGTTCAAAATGACGTTTTTCGAAAATATGTTTTATACAAAAGTTGCATGTTTTTTCACGAAGAATCCGAATCTGTAATAAAAATACTATGTTCTATTTCAAAAAATTAACTTCCGGTCTGAATAACCCATTTCCGGTCAGAACAGGAAGTTGAAACTATCATCATAAGATAGAGCATGTCTGACTTGGTGATCAACATTTTTTGGATTTCCCCCAAAAACCCTTTCCCTTGATTTTAAAAGGTGTGGGTGGTCGTATCCACCCTGTAGTTTCGACAACTTTAACTTGTCATTATCAAATTAGAAGTAGTTGATAATGACAAGTTAAAGTTGTCGAAACTTTAGTCACAATAAAAACCTCAGTTATACAAACAAAGTTTATTTGTAGTGCCTTTTAATTGTTATATACTTTCCACTAATTTCATGGAAATCCTGATTACAATTAACATAATTCGGAATACATCAGAAATAACTTGAAACATATTTTTTCAAGAATTTCCTTTACATTGACTGTAAATTTAATGAAAATCATAAAACGATATTTTGGTTTTTTTTCTACTTGCGTACAATTAAAATATCAAGATAAAATGAACATCTTTCTGATTCATTAAAAAGAGTTTTTGTATTATTTCAAAAACTCTAGATGAGGTGTTTATAAGTTTTGTATACTCTCAAAGAACTAACTATGGGAAGTAAGTTAAATTTGAAAATTAAAAAAAATGGCGCAGACAAATGCATATAAATAAATATGTATATACATATATTTATGTATAAGACCGAGGACAATTTTCCAGGTATTACGCTGATGGTGGATGATTGCCCGTATTTTTCCGACTTAATAACGTTTCATTACTTTAATCACATTTAATGGACGCATTTATTTGGCTTTCAGCTACGAAACAACTGCACGCTTTGATGACCATAAACACACACAAACACACATATATTTACTAGTTTTTAGTTGTCGGCGTTATGTAATTCTCATCCTGTATATATTGAAAAAAATAAAACAATAAGTCATCCCATAGGTTATAACCTATAGGATGAATTATTGTTTTTTACCACTGCAATATTTACAACTTGTGACACTTTAGTTATAACTTAAAAGTGGTGAATATTGCAGTAGTACAATTAAAATAATTATTTTTCTACCGTTTCTTGTTATTGAATCACAGAAGTTTGAAATATATCAGGATTATTTTTTAAAAATTTGCTTTTAGTTACTCAATTTGTATTTATTTTGAACGTTAACTTCTACCCATAATAATATTATAACAGGTTAACTTAATGTTTGAAAAGATTAGAAGTTTCTTAAAACATTTTTGTTTTATATAATCATAAAAAATAATGTTTAATACAGATATTTAGGAGACTGAAGTTAATTACTACATACTACATAATTTTTCGAGTACTACCACAGTTCATACATATCCAGTTAGAAAGTCTCTGTATAAAATTTGGTAACCGCGTTTGGATGCTGCATCCAGAAGCCAGACTGGTGATTGATGTATAAAGTCGTCTGTCTTACTCTTACCCCACATTCTGACCATAGTCTCTTCTTTTCTACTCGATTTCCAGTTCTCCCATAAGCATTGGCTCCCCTTGATAATACTTTATCTACGACCTCACTAAAAATAGTCATTTATACATTGATTATATTGCGTGTATTTTTACTTTTCAGCACTAGTCCTTAATTGCCCAATGCATTTTAATGGGGTTACTTTTTTAAATATTTATGACAGTTCAAGTGAAATCATTGTTTTAGAAAATCTCATTACAAATAGCAATGACAATTATTTTTTCAATTAAATATAAACGTATATAAAAAAAACCAGAATTATGAACGATAGAGGCTTCTTGTTGGTTATACCGGGTGTTTTATTGAGCGAGATTTTTAGAAATATTAATTTACGTTTTCGACTTTTGGCCATGTTTTGGGGAATCGGGACCAGTATGCGTTAGTCGTTCGGTCTGTGACACGATTATAGCGAAAACGGCTTTTAGTACTTTCATAAAATTTTGTAAACAAAATACCATTATTGGCATCATACCACAAAACTAAAAACACAATTCCGACATTACAATTACAAATAAATATATTCGACATTTTCCCTTTCCCACTCCAGTCTCATCAGAACCTTTACACCAGCTCCATTTTCACTCATCCAGTCTGTTATCCTTTTATTCCCACCAGTCCACTCCCCACGTACACCCTTGCATTCTCCTCCTATATGGTCCCAAGTATCCCTTCCACTTCTACATAACACACACCTTCCATACCTTTCACCTATCCATACCTTTCTACCTCTTTCTCCCGATCAACACCTAGCTCTTGCTAAAGCTACCTTTTCTCCCGGCGACAAGTCATTCCTGCTCAAGTACAGTGGCAGCCTCCCATGTATTTGCCACCTTTTGTATAAAGGGTTATACCCACTCCTCTCCATGCCTTTCATGCACTTCTACCTCCTTCAATTTCACTCTTACCAATGCAGCCATAATCACCCCTTCCAGCAAGTCATTTGCCACCATCTCCGATATCCCTTGTCTTTTATACATCTTTCTCCGCTTTCTCTTCCACTCACTCTTTTCTATTCCCAAACATATCCCCCATACATCTTTCACCAGCCTCTCATTCCCTAATTCATTCAACTTCAACTCGTATTACACCACCATTCCCAACGCATTCGCCATCATACTTCCCCTATTGGTTTCTTGAAACAGAATGTTTCCACTTCCAGTATCTGTTTCAGGAACCACCATTGCTCTCTTTCAATACATTCATACCCTTCCATTCCAAATGCACCATACACCATACATTAGGATGGGCTTCACACACGAATCCCACAGTTTGCATGCCAAATGGAAATTCAGGTGAAACCACTTTCCCCACTTTCCTTTCACCAACCCCCAGGCCTTTCTGGCTTTTCCTTGAACCCAGTTGGCGTGCTCGCTGTATCCTCCGGTGCTCTTGAATATGAAGCCCAAATACCTAAACTCATTCACTCTTTCAATTACCTCTTGCTTCCATTTCAGTTCACCCATTCTTTCATCCCTTCCTTTATTTCTGAACCTCATCTACTTAGTTTTCTTATCAAGATACCTCTCCACTCGCTGCAATACCTCTTTCATCTCCTCCCATTCTATCGCCAGAAGCACTACATCGTCCGCATAGGCCAACATCCTGACTTTCGATTTCCCAATCACTACCCCACCCGCCTGCCCTCTTTTCAGCACTTCCTCCATTTCACTCATAAACAAGTTGAATAACAGAGAGCTCATCGGACAGCCCTGTCTCACCCCCGTCTATACTCTAAATTTTTCCGATATACTCTCTAATACTTTCGCCCTCACCCACGTTTCCTCATACACCCTCCTTACCCATTTCGCAGCCACACTATTCACGCCTCTCCTCATAAAGCATTCTATCATCTTGTTTCTCGGCACAGTGTCATACGCAGCTTTCAGATATAAAAATACAGCATACATATCCCCTTCTCTTCCAGTCTTCTGTCTACCATTCTCGCTAATGTAAAAATAAGATGCCTTGTCGGGGACAAGGGACCTTTCCTGAGTTTCCGTCAGCAGCTTTTTATCCTCTACTTTCTTTTCTATTCTGTTTTTGACCACCGTCATGGCGATTTTGTACCCGGTACTCATGATGGAAATCTCTCTGTAATTATCTACTATGGTTCTCTCTCCTCCTTTATGTACCGGGCACACCACCCCCATTCTCCATGATCTTGAAAGCTCGCGTTGCCCTCTCCAAATCCCGTTTAGCAGTTTTTTGAATCTCCTCTTTCCGTCCACTCATATTTCATTTCAGCCTTTAGTCCGTCTAAACCCGCTGCCTTTCCAACTTTAACTTCTTCAAACGCCTTCTCTACTTCCTCGTCCGTAAAGCCCTCAATTTCCCCTTCTTCCACTGACACTCGTTTTCCCACCCCTGCCGGCTCTTCCTTTGTCATCTTACACTTCTCGGTCCACTACTCCAGAAACACCCCTATCTGCCCCCTAACTTCACATCTTTTCAAGATACATTTCTTTTTCACTTCTACAAGCTTTTATCTTCCCCTATTTTCTATAATATTCTTTCTTTTTTTTCACACACCTTCTCATAGTGGGATCTCGTTGTTACTATCCTCTTCTCTCCTCCTCTTCCAGCTTTCCACCATCTCACCGCCTTCCTGACCTCTCTCTTTGCTTTGTATTTGTGTTCTATTCCATAATATCTCGCGATGATACAAAAATGGGTAAAAACCGGAAACAGGAAGTGGATGTTTACTCTTAGCAATTTCTTAATTAACATAGTCGAAAAATCGTTCGCATAAAAGTTTTAGACAAGCAGAAAAGAAACATTTAATGAGTATATAGGCGGCTGCGGTGGCCAAGCGGTTGAGTTGTTGGACTGGACCAATCGTCCACTGCAGAAATGCGAGTTCGAGTCTCGCCTGGGGCGAATAATTTTTCTAGCGAAAAATATTCGTCCCGGATGCCATGGGTGTTAATTGTGTTGTCCACATTTTCATTAATATAAAAAATTATAATACTAACCTCGTCGTGACTGAATGGCTAACCGCCTAAGTCAATTCCCTAATATCCATCTCATCCCCCAACCCGATTTCCACCCATAACCCTTCCTTTATAAAAAAAAAGTATATACTTTAGTATATACTTTAGTTTTGTGGAAAATTGTAAATTTTTGAATTTTATTTCTAAATTTTATTGATCTATCTTAGTAAGCATTATAAATAATAATAATCAATTTAATAATCCCATATTATTTTAATTTGCGATTGGTACCTGTGTTAGCCACAGCAGATTTTTTATTTAAATGAGTTGGCCTATGACATCACCCAAATTAATATGGGGATTTACCCTAAACGTGGGTGTAGCCCGTAAAAAACATATTTCGCTCGTTCCCCTTTCGGGTATTTTTTTACGAGGTATTCAAGGGCGGGGTTTATGTACGGTCGAGGGGGTGCACTTTTTACGCGCTCACGAAAATTAAAGGGGCGGAAGGGGGCAGGGGAACTGTATAAATCATTATTTCTTTTCCAAGAATTCCCGTTTGTTTTTTTTATTGCGCACAAACGTTTTTTACGAGAGTTAATTACGAATAATTTTCCAGTTAACCCTTATCTCGATTAAATGATCGAATTCTCGTATTTTTGTATGTGCATGGTTTTAGATAATTGATGAAACGAAAATTCCATATCGTATATAACAAAATGCGTTCTTAATATTTAGTTGGCCCTATAATTTTATTCAAGCAATTTGCCAAACTTTTTTTTTAAATCCGAGACTATTTAATAATAATAATTTATTTTACGCTAATACATACGGTTTACATACGTTAGGGAATAGGAAATAATAGCGACAATGGAGTTGTTCCACACTTTTTTTTTATCTTAATATTCTTTAGAAGCAAAAAACACACGGCCGTATGCATAGTCTTGTGATTAAACTGTTACTAACGTGTGATTAACTAATCGCGATTAAGGTGTTACTAAGTATGCTGTATGCATAGTCATGTTTTAGCACATACTTGTTAGTAGCGCCTATCTTTCGTCACTCGTATCGGCAACATTGCTTTTTCTGTCATTTCCTTGTCAAATGCAATCATAGACGAACAACAATATAGATTCTACGATTCTACGATATTTATCTATGTAACGAGGATTGCTACACCCTCTGTGCCAATGTCGCCAACTAATTTACACTAAAACAAATTCTTTCAGCGTAGAATTAGCTATATATATATATATATATATATATATATATATCAATTGTGGATTTTTATTAACTTTCATAGCTCTCTATAGGTTAATATTCACTATACAGCTCATAGTGATTTCAACTAGTGTTGTAAAGTTTTTGAACGAGTACAAAAACCTACGCTTTTTCTGTGCCCACAAAAATGCGCATACTGCACTTAAATCGAAAGAAAAAAGACAAGACTCTGTAGGTACGTTGAAGAAAAATTATTACGCTGTATTTGCTAGGCTTATTGTAAACGGACCAACAAATGTGGCCTTCATCCAGCCAGCGTTCTAGGGAAATTCCTTCCTCCTACAGTGTGCGAATTTCTCTGAGTACAGGCATAGCATACGATTTTTGCGCTCATTCGCGTACTGTACAATACTAATTTGAACAAAAACACAGCTTATTATTCTAGGAAACACAAAACTTGGACGCTCACATTTACGCGAATGACATTTCAGGTTACGTCACTGTAAAACTAGGGGTATGGTGCGATTAAAAATGCATACGGCATATTATACTTTCTTACTAAACCTTAGTTAGTTATACGTTAGTCGCGATTAGCCGACTATGGATAAGGCCGATAGTGTTTTTTATTTTTTTCAGAAAGCATGCGACACATTTGTTGTAATCCAACATAGCGGAGTTGATTCTTATTCTTATATTTCATTATATTATATTTCATCTAATTTAAAGTAGCATCAATCTTGACGGTAAAATATAATACACACACACGCGCAGCGACCCGAGACAAATTTTCTGGGCTTTTCTAAACTCGAAATTTTATTTCATGCGCCACGCGTATAAAACACTGATTAAGTGAAGTTTACTTGTTTACAATATTTCAGTGTTGTCAGTGTTTATTACGCGTGGCGCATGAAGTAAAATTTTTAAAAGTATTTACAGTTAACATTTTTATTTATTGGTTTATTTTTTTATTGGCGTGTCTTGAGCTTTTGTTATTTTTGAAAAGAAACATGTTGTTACCCTTATAGTTCTTTTAGCATCCTCTTAGAAATACTGCAAATATCACTGTACAGAATATTATAGATACATATTTTCACTTGAAGTAAATGTTGTTATTTTTTTTTTCTAAATTATGTTGAATTTTGAAGTAATTATATTTACTTTGGATATTAAACAACAATGGGCCCGTTCACCAGAGACAACAGTTGGGAGTTTACTGCCAACTATTAGAGAATTCTCTGATGACCGCATTGTTAATCGTGAACGTGTTCGGCCCAATAGTCCTCTAAAAGTGTTTGTTTTGTAAATCAGTTGTTGATGAGTTCCTAAAAATGCACGAACCAGTCATTGTGCGCGTCGGTGTGAACGAAATAATTAATGATTAAAAAATTAATTAGCGTACGTTCGGGTTGGCGTAGGTTATGGTTTGATGGAGTGTTAATGAATTTATGAAAATCTCCATAACGGAATTATCGTTCTCGTGTGTGTGTGTTTCTTTCTCCTCCGCGCGCTGATTAATTCGAAACGCATCTTCTCCCCTCCCTAGCCGTCTCTCTCGCTGTTTGCGCCCGCGAGTAAACAACGATGCGGTGCATATTTTGTGCTCCAGTTGGCGTGCGCGATGCGCATTTTTTGGCCTTGGGAAAGAAGATTATAATAAGGGGACCTAAACGAAAGTGAAATTATTCACACACCGTGTACAAACAATAACAAAATTTAAAGTTCAGAATTTCGACCTAAAATTAAATTCCATGTTTCGATTGACTTAATAATTTTTAAACATTAAAAGTGCGATTCTTTTCGCAATCTACAACAAGTTAGTCTTACAAAGACTATATCAAACACTCATTGAAACAACTACTTCCCGGGCTAATACCCCGACGGACATTGAATTATACAACAAGTGTTTGCTGTTACCTACAGCAACCTACTGCAAATGTAACAATTTGGGTCAAATTGTTCAGGCCATCTATAGACGCGTTTCGAGATTTATCTCTCATCAGTATAGCTTTGCCATTCGCTCTAACAGCTGTAACAGCAAACACTTGTTGTATAATTCAATGTCCGTCGGGGTATTAGCCCGGGAAGTAGTTGTTTCAATGAGTGTTTGATATAGTCTTTGTAAGACTAACTTGTTGTAGATTGCGAAAAGAATCGCACTTTTAATGTTTGAAGTATTCTGCAACCAAGAATTGGCAATTTCATTAATAATTTTTATCTATAAATGTAACATAATTTTTCAAAAACCCTTTATAAATGTACAGATAAAAATTGTTACCTTAATTGAAAGAAAATTAAACGTTTATTCGAATGGTGTATACGTTTATTAAAATTAAGTTATACTTTAATAAAATGACAGTTTGAACAACCAAATAATATACAGGATGATGTATATTAAAATAAGCAAGTTACGTCCGCTACTGTTTTTATGGCAAAAACCAAATAATATACAGGGTGGGCCATTTAAAGTAAGCAAGTTGCAGCCGTGTTTATATGTAAAAATAGTCAATTTAAAATTGCATGCACCTTGAGGAAGTGCACACTCCTATACAGCACTTAGGCCCATTGTGCATTCTCCCAGCTGGTAGCGCAATTCAACTTCTCTAGGTAGTCTAGTATCGTCGAGGTAGGTAGATTCCCTATGATGGTTTCTTATATTGACGAGAGCGCAATGCATTCACTGAGAATGGGTCTGGCAGTATCGTCTTCCATGTCACAACAAGATGAGGAATAAACTATCCCCATTCTATATAAGTGTCTATTAAGTCCACGGTGACCGGTTACGACGGTAGCTATTTGCCTAAGGTTTCCTCTAGACAACTGCAGGTACTGTTTTGCTAATCCCTCACAGTATTGAGAGAGCCTGCAGGTTTTGTTATGTTCCTAACGCTTCTTGAATTTTTCAAGTGTGTTGGTATGTAACATGTTACACAAGGATAGAGGAGCTAGTTGCATTAGCCAGTGCGTCCGCTTTCTCATTACTAAAGTCACATCGTGCCCATTTACCCATCACAGCTGCCTGTCTGAGTATTCTGTGGCACTCTAGTGTTGTCTCTGAAGATATTTATGATTTTTTCCGAGACAGTATTGCTTGCCTGCTTTCTTTAGGATAAGTCGATTTTCTCTTCTGCAAGTGTTATACCCATCATCTTGAGTTTTGTGGTGATTGTACATTTACTGATCGGTGCTTTTGCGTTAATCTTAATTATCTTTTTATTATTCTTCTTCTCGATTCTTATGGCCGACTCTCTTATCTATTTGGTGGGCTCTGTTACACTTAAACAGACTGTCCGCTGCACTTGTGCTAGTCGCTTGTGGTTACTTGTTTAGTCCTGGGCCACCAAATTGAAGCGCCGTATATTAACCCGTGCTAACATACGGCATTATGACGGCTGCATATAGTAACATCGTCGTCGTACGCAGTTTTAACCCTAAGGTTTTCCTTACTCTACGACGACATTACCTATAGCGCCTTATAGCTTTTTCATTTTTGATTTTGATGTGCATAGCTCAGTTTCCTGTCGCTGTACTGCAGCATCGTATTCATTAATGTTGGTGCTCTTTTTATCACCTTCATTTTCATGTTGAACATGACCATCTCCGTCTTGATAGGATTAACATACAGAGTGATCATTGCACTACCGCGAAACTATATGTAGAGCCCTTTGCATTTTATCACAGAGAATATCTCTTAAACTGTCCTCTTACTATCATGGCTAAGTCCTCAAAACAAAGCAGCCTAGTTGCTGTAGCTGTTCTAGAAGGTTGTCCAGGTCGATGTTCTATAGTAGGGATGATAAGCCACTTCCTTGTGAGCAGCCTTTGTTAATCTTATGATACGTTTTCCACTCTTTTCTACTGTGACTATATAGTTGGCAAGGGCGCTGCTAATTCAGTCACATATTTTACATGGTAGCGCTTATTCGGCTGGTTTTTTTACCTTGGTTATGGTCGTTTTGTCAATCGCACTTTCTATGTCCTAGGTCGGATTCTTTGATATTCAGTGATCTCTCCATCTTATTTACTACGTTGTGCAGGGTCGATTCAGTGGATGTTCTGCATGTGTACGCGTGCTGTGCCATCAGACATATAAAAAGCATAAGCACTCCTAAGACAGCAATTAGGAGTGCTTATGCTTTTATATGTCTTTCACAGATTCTCTCTTGCGGCTTCAAGAGAAATGGGGAAAGTGTGATTAGTTTATATACCTTGGACGCAGTATAATCTGCTATACCATTCCTTGGTATGAATACAACCCTTACTTGTTTCCAAAAATAAGTTGTTTATTTCATAACTATATTTGGGTGCCTATAAAACCACAAATTTAATAGAAACGACATATCTTGTTAGACATATATTTTTTTATCAATGTAATAACTTTAAAATGATGAAATAAACCCAATTTATGGTTAAAGCCGCGCGGTTCTTACGACTATACTGCTCTCTGTACCAGTACAGTCGTACGGCTTGAGTCGTCTTATTAGAGTCGTTCAATTCGCGCAGCCACAGTCGCGTCATAGGAAAGGGTTCCATTGATTTACATGCAAAGCAGTCGAGCGCGGCCCGTGTCGCGCGGCTCGAGACGTTTCAGTCGCCGCTTAGGAATCCTACCTTTAGGCTTCGTGTTTGCCTGTTAATTTGCTCAATCCGTACATCTTCGATTTAACAGTCTAGGATTTCTGTATTAGAAAACTGGACTTTGTCTGTTGCGATGTCAAGTCAGCCACATAGTTAAAGGTAATTACCTTATTCGCCACTGTACTGGTGATGCGTTGGTAATCCTTTTCAGCCATGCCCCTTTTCGACTCAATAACTATTAAGGAAGTTGGTAGCTGCTTCTTTGTAAGTGTACCAGTTACCCGCTCAGCTTGCCGAGGAAAGCTTTTCTAAGAAGAGGTGGGTTGGATACATAACGTTCGTCCTCGGGCACCACTTGATTCACCCCCTCCTCATTTTCTTGTTTAGGGTCCTCATAATTAACAAGGTGAACCTATAGTTCATAGATCTTCTCCTACTCCGAAGATGAGCAATTGCTCGGGTGGATTTGTGGTCACGACTCGATGAAAGATCTGCCATTTTTTCTTTATTTCAAGATTTTGTCCCGCTAGTCATCTTTCAACCAAACCATCCTTTTCTCAAGGCTCGAAATTCTCTTTTGGTACCTAGAAGGCGCATTTCGTGACTTTGGGAAAGCGGTCGTGCCAATCCATAGTGACCCGATCCTCACTGTAAAATTTCACAAACTCGCTTGCGTAGGTCCAGGCTCTGAATCTCGATGGAGGATTTGTAGTGGCGGTTGGTGTACCCAACACTACCGAGCTTCTTGAGGAGGGCCTGTCTAATCAAGGTAGTCCTCTTCAAAAACAGCTTGTCAAAGAGGTTGGATCCATGCGTAATCACCATTCTAAAGTGATCTTCAGTTCCTTGTAGGATGCTGGAAGTGCTCTCCGTTCACCTATCGCTGTAGCTACCACCCGTTGGCCTTGATAGCGTTTCGGGGTTGGCTCAGAGGAGGTGCACCCTCTTAGTACGCTTGACAATATTTTTCGACTTAACCTTTTGCATCGCGAAGAGTAGCATGATTTGATTCATTGACTTAAAAATTAACTTGATATAATAAATTATATTGAACTTGGCTATACTGCAGTTTGTTAATCACTGGCAAGTCAAAATTGATGTTTGAATTATTTATCGGTATAATCGAAATCAATGATCAATTATTGGGATTCGAATAATGGTTATTTTCAACGATCGCTGGAATGATCTCTTCAATGATACGACTGACCATTTTAGTTATCATTCTAGAGATAATTCAAGTGATGGATTCAAGAGATCATTGAAGCGATTACATTTGACTTATTATTGAAGATGTCAATCGAGTGACCATTCTTAGAAATCTCGAGTTAAATTGTTTTAATAATCGAAACAATCGAAAGAATTATTTTCATTTGCGTTATCCAATCACTAGATGAGAAAGTTTAGATAAGATATTAGGTATTAACATAAGTAGTGTCTGCTCTTATTAAACAAATGAAAATGCGCGGTTAAAGTAAAACAATTGTGTAAAGGTTATAGATCATTCAAAAATGTTTTACTTTCATGTTATATTTACCATTTCATTTCATTCATTTACCGGCCCTTCAAATGAAATGTCATGTAGACAAAAATTAGCACTTTCGACACTTTATACTGTTCGCATCCTCCATGTTCTTTAATCCACTCATAGTCTGATTTTCACATTTTCCGGTCATTTTGACATGGTTTGCGAGGCGTTTCTTTTAATAATTGAAGTCGCATTGCAAAACCAGATGGATTTGTATCGCATGAAAAGTAACAATAAAAAAAAAATACGAAGAATTTTACACTCCTGTATTTTTTTTAATAATTCATTTTTTTATTACTTTTCTGATGTTTTTATAAAAACACCGGAAGTGTTTTTCTCTATAGTCTGTGAGATTGGAAGAGATAGCTGAAATATGTGCGTTATATAAATATTAGGCTTATAAAAGTTGTGTATTTTTGTATTGTCTACAACTTTTATTTGAAATATTTTTTGATTTAGTCGATAATAAAAGAAATACAGCGGATTTATCTGAAAACTAAAGAGCAACGATAAAAAGTATTAAGATAAAAGTTGTATTTTTTTTACCACGAGCAACTTTTATTTGAAACATGTTTAAATATTATCAATATTTAAACAAATATTGTCCAAAACGTGAAGACCCATCAAAATCTCGAGGCCGATTTTTGTATGTTTCCAATACTTTCTCATAGAATAAAAAAAATAGACTGTACTAGTTTACTCTTAGCGTTTATTCGATTTTACTTGATGTTTTATTAAATAATCTTTTAAATAAACATTATAAATAATAAAAAAATGGACAACATTAATTGAATAAACATTTTATTTTCATAAAAATAAGTTTATTTCAGCCAATTTATTTTATACCCTGTATACGAGAAAGTCTAGGGGAGAACACTCTCGATTTTTTTTTAGATACTAGATAATTTACTAGGTAATCAAGTCAAGTAGTCAAACTCAAATAAACATTGTCTGAAATACATACATCCTACTTTCAGTTTCTAATACTGATAAGCATATCTTAATTTTTTTAATGCATTCATAATTTTTAATACACCTTATCACTTCAAAAATCTCCCTAACAGATGACAATTTTTTACGAGCCAGTCCAGACATCTGTCCCCACTTTTACATTAATTAAAACCCGCGGTATCTCAATCACTCCGTATTTTTTCTTCTTCGTTTGCCTTGTTTTGCGAATTCGCCGAGTGAAGATTTTTCGCGAAAGAAGGCCAATTTGGCAGAGCGACCGTTACAAAAATTTATCGATCGCCTCATCGATGCAGCTGCCGCGTAATTAGCGAAATTAAGAGGAGACAGAGATGGGCATAGAGATAAAGAGGAAGACGGAGATACAGGCGCGTTTAATTAAACCGTCTCTCACCTGTGTGCACTCTTCTCATCCGAAACGAGGGAAAAATATTGTAATATTGTAATTAATATATCGTTTACTTGTTTCTCATTGATCAATTGGTAATATAAGCCTACTATAGTTTGTGCATTTGGAAGAGATAGCTAAAATATGTGTGATATATAAATAGTAGGCGTTTTAGAGTCATAATAATACGAAAAATCAAGATAAATGTGTTCGTTTATATTACATTGACACATCATTGGACTTCTCTCTCAAGATTCGGTCATTAGCCAACAATATCACTTCACTTGATTTTACATTCTGTTTCTAAACACGCCTTATATTTACATAATGCTCATATTTCTGCTTAAAAGTCTGTTCGCGTTAGTGTGAAAGGCGTAGGTTGTCCGGGGAATGAAATATTTTATTCAAATTTGAAAGCCGCTGCACCGTCTCCTCTTTCAAGGATTCAGCCAATAACCATCAAGTAAGGATCCGATCAAAACATCCACAGAGTTTCTCTGAAGAATGTTCAAGAATGACATTTTAAAGAGCGGATATTTATTACACAAATAGATTTTTTGTTTTAGCATAGTGAGTTTTTAAAATTAAATCAACACTATTAAAAAAAAATATTTAAAGTTCGGATAACATTAAGTACACATATTTTATAAATTAAAATATGTGTACTTAATGTTATGCGAACTGTAAATATTTTTTTTAATCGCATTGTTCAATGAAGAAACTGCAACTTATAAAAAGATATTTCAATTTTTAAAACTTAGTACATACGAGTACGTACTTTCATTTTATATTTATAAAAATTATCAAAATGATGTAAAAACAGTGGACAAAGACTAGCATAACGGGTAGCAAAAATTGTGTGGATGTTCGTGTTGTGAGTTCAATTATCCTTCCCGCACACACTGTTGCATTCTTTTTTTTTTTTAGCTAACTAAGGATATCGTTTTTAAAGAAGTATAATTAATATTAAATAAATATATACTTTTTTAATTTATGTGACTCAGTTAGATACATGCTGTTTGTTTTGGAGTTATTACATTACATTTGAAGAGTGTGACAAGGATAAATGATGACGGCGCATTCAGCCCGCGAGAAAACAGCGAGCAGAAGCATGTAAATTATTGAGGTTATTCTTAAACAGAACATTTTCTATATTTAGCCATTTGGACCATAGAGAACGTGCTGGAGAATTTTCGCCAACTCACAACACTGGTGGATGTACATTCTTTTTTTCAATTTCAAGACGTATCACTGGCTCTGGACCCATTTATCTTAGAGCCAGTGATACGTCTTGAAATTGAAAACAAAAATGTAATGTTTAATTAATTTGTTTACATTGTTTCTCCTGTTTTACCGAGGAAGGTATTTCTATAAGTACATTTCCATTAAATTTTGTTGTTTCATAAATTAAAAACCTATAAAATGGGTCTGACTAAGTCCATTTTATATGATCACCTAGAAATTTATAACAACATTTTATTTTCAACTTGTGATACTATACAAATTATCTTATTTTTGTGTAAATCTTCAGTGACATCCACTGGCTCTCATCTAACAAATTCTCTGGCACAAAAGTTTTAAATTGATTGACATTTTTACAACACTAAAACAAAGCCAAGTCATTCCTTGATAATCTTGATGAATTCCATCTTAATCTGACAAAGTGTGAACAATTAAAATCATTTTTGGTGTATGCACATTTTGTTAGAGCACATAATTTCATTCGCAATTTGCGCTAAATAAAGAAAATAAAAAACCGTATTAATATGCATCTCGTGGTGTAATTTAGATAAGCGGATTTGCATATATGCACTTTCTTAATTATAAATTTATAATACAACGCACGAGCATTTAATTTCGCGCACAGAAACAACAATACAACTGGCGTTACTTAAACAAATAGTAAATAAATATATGAAAAACAAATTGACAAAGAGACGCGAAACATGCAGTACCCATTTTTATGACCTAAAGTTGGAGGAATTGCCATTCAAGAAAAAAAAATCTGGAGTGGCTCCCACTTGACTTTCCGAACACTCTGATTGCGTATTTTTTGTTTGTAATAAATAAAGAATAAAATATTTAAAATAATGTCCGGTTTATCCTTAACCTCTACGCCGTCGAGTATGATGACACATAAACGCCATCGAGTATGATGTTAATAGGATACCTTTCAAAAGTGACTTTTCAGGATGGCTGTTTTCAAAATAAATGTCTTAATAACTCTGTTAATTATAAAGATGAGTTCATTAAAGAAATATGACTATTCGCAGAATTACATGTATTTTCTATAAATCGAATAAAATCAATATGTATATTTAGGAAAAATTAAAGTTGATGTAACTTCCGGCTAAACCAACGTTCCAGCCTAGGCTGAAAAATCACGTTTGACAGGTATAATATTCACATTGAAACTAGGACCAAACGATTTGAGATCGATTATTCATTTCCTTCAAAAGTTAGCGTCTTCACAAGGTATACACACACATACACACTTATACACACTTGTGTGTGTATTCCACACACATCCACACAGACTTCATTGTAAAATATCAAAATCGCACCAAAATTGGATAGTCGGATTTTTGGCATGATTACAATACTTTCCTTACAAAGTAGTGTCAGAAAGATAAATAGCATTGTATTACCCTTGTCCACATGAATATAATTAATGCATTTTGTTCAAATTACAGCTCTAATTAATGTTAATTTAGAATTACCATAATATACAATATAATTTTTGACACGATTAAATTCATAATATTTATTCGTACTTTTGTAGGTTTTTAAGAAAATGATCTTATATCTACAGATGAGTTTGGAAAAAATCCAGTTAAACTTGACTAAACAGTTAAAAATTCAACTATTTTGTTTCATAGTCAGCTTACACAGACGTAACAACTGTATAGCACCGCTCATTCTCAAAATAATGACAAAAACCGCAACTCTATCTTATTTAGTTTCGTAGATGGACTGTATTTCGACTATTCTGGTAATATGACTGTAAGTCACTTAAATCACTGTATCAAATACAGTCAATATAGTGATTTAATGACAAAGTCCTAGTAAATTAAAAGACAGCCAACCAAGTGACTTACAGTCATCATACCAGAATAGTCGAAATACAGTCCATAGAGACATAATCAGACAAAATCTTGCCATAGTCAAAAGACAATCAACCAAGTGATTTACAGTCAAATTGTCACAATAGTCAATATGTGAATTTATGACTGTAAATCACTAGGTTGATTGACACAAGTCTATCGTTTCAGCTTGACACGAGTTCGCACTAGCCGACATTTAGATGTGATGGTGATCAATATTTACAGAGATGTAGCGAAGAAAATGCAAGAATTACTTTTTTTGTGAATAGTTTTGCAATAATAATAATAAAAGTAGAATAAATTTTGTTTGAGCAACTTTTCCATATACTAGATATTGATATTTAAATCTTTGGTAGGGAAAGTGCTATGATGGACCCAACACCATTTTTTGTTTAAATAACTCAAAAATTGATAACGAAGATACATGCAGTTACACTCAACAACTGTTTTGAAAAGTGCATAAGAAAAAACAGTACCTTTTTAGTAAATATACGTCGAACATGTATTATTTTTGCAAATAATATTCTAAAAAAAATTAGCATATCTAGAAATGGTGTATCTTTATGTGGTTTAAATTAAAAAAATTAAATTTAAATAAAACTATCGACCCAACCGAATTCAAAATATTTAACTTCAAAGTGACATGCCACGCTTTTTGAAAAGGATAGTAGATATATACGTTTACAATTATAGCCGACTTAGGTTGATATTTTGAGATCTCATGTCAATACATTTTAATTTTGAGCCTTCAAAATTCAAGCATCTGAAGGGAGCAGTTTGCTCTAACTGCGCCACGGTAGATGTGGCACTAAATATAGGGTATTTTATTTAAAATAAATAAGTTGCATATAGATACGGTCTTCTCCGTCAAGTCTAGATGGGGACCGCACACATGTGAGGCCAGTTTCTACTTTCCCTGGTATCATTTGGATGGCTAGGCCGCACAATGTGCCAAATCCGAGCGCGAGCGCCAGGGGGGGATTTTGAGGAAAAAAATCAAATTAAAAATTTTGAGAAAAAAACATATCCACTCCATTGTAGATACACGAAACCCTTCTAATCTTGCATGTTTATATTTTTCAACCCCCTATATTATTAACAATTAACTCTTAAAGTTAAGCGATTTAGAAAACATCAATTTTACGGCATTTCACTCGCAAGTTTAAATAATTTATTACATGGATAGTAGGCGTACTATCAATATAACATTATACACTATTGTTTATAACATAATACTGTATATTATGGTTGAAAAATTAAGTCTCTAAATATTTTAGAACAAAAGTTAAAAAAAAATTGAATATGAAATATATTTTAAATATAAATTTTAACTTTAGAAAGTGTTATAAAAAAAATGTCAACTCGATGAGGTCTGGGACTATCACTAAAAATTAGTTCTATGTTTTCTCTAACTACCCTCAAAATTTCGTATCTCCACCGGTGCGTTTTTGGGGTCTTTTTAATTTTTTTATTTGACGCCACCAATTAAAGTTGGGTCGGGCGAGGCCCGTGTGCGGTGAGTATCGTGGAGTCGAGCGCGCGCTATTCTCGAGCAGCACGCAACATGATTTTTACGTTGGCCCCGAACAAAAAATAATAAAAACGCACTTAAAACGCACATGTAAAAATTCAAAAAAATTAGGGCAGTTACAGAAAATATTAACAAATGTTTATATGATAGTCACAGTTCTTCCGGTTTGCAATCTTCTAGAAAAATAATATAATAATAATTCAAGGCAGCAAAATTATATACAATTGTTATAATCATTACATAGGTTGTGACTTTCACCAAAAACTGTGGTATGTTTTTAAATGCCCTAAAAACTTCGTATCTCTACATGTGCGTTTTGTGTCAGGTTTTTGCGAATGACCGAGTCGATTTTTATCGGTTGCGCCTAATAAAAAATAAAGCACCTCAAAAAAACCTACAAATGTGAAAAGTATCTGCTGTAGTTTAAAAATAATTTAATCTGTTGTTTAAAATATGAATTTTTAATCAGAATATACATTACATTTTTCTGATTTTGCACAACGAAGTTATGTATTTTATACTGTTTTATTTACTTACTTTTTTAAAATGAAAAATTGTCAGTATCCTCATCAGTCTGTTCGTCTTCGCTGTCACTTGTGTCCGTTTCACAAATAACTAATTTTTTAGCGTCTGCAGGTAGTTGTTTTTTATGAATTTTTACATCGCTTCTCAAAGAAGAAATTATTGGATCAGAACATACAAGAAGCATATTAAATAAATCTCGAATTGTATTAAGCCTAGAGTTTTTCCTAGTATGGTTTTCTCTAACTCTCTTATATATTTTATTGGTTGCTTCCTGTGCCTCTTCCGAAAGTTCTCCGATTGGTAAAAGACATTGTCCAATTATTTTGCTCCCGTGAATTAAAATTTTATGGACACTAGGAGGCATTCTATACCATCCATATAACAAGGTGTAAAGTCGGGCCGGGCCGTATCTTCTGCATATTTATCAAACATCAATACATTTATATTACGAGAACTCGACATTGTTATAAGAATTGTATAAAATCTGTTCAATAATTCTTCATTCAATTCAGTGATGACAGCTACTTTCTCATAATTTCGAAAAAATATTCGAGCAACGTTGCCAGTATTTGAAGTACCTCCTCCTTGCACAACAATATCAACCCTTATCCCTAACTATTTACGTAATAGTTTTTGTATTCTAGTTTTCCGACTAAATATATTATTTTTCTCTTCTATCGTACATCCGTGAGTAGTTGTTTTCTTCAAATCTAATTTATATATTATGTATTTTCGGTGATCAATAAATTAGTTTGTCTTCTTTTAGATGTATTACTTTGTATTGTGAACTGTGTACCTGATGTACTTGGTATTGGTGAAATATTTTCTATATTTTCAAAGGGGTTTGTATTTTCAATTAAGACAGAACCCTCGTTGTATTTAAAAGGCAGCAGTAACCAATTTCTATTTTTTTTTTTTATGAAATTGATATGAGATCTTGAGCACATTTTCCACTTTCTATTAAGAGTACTGCAGAAACCCTTAACTTTTTTAAGAATGTCATCATTTTCACTATTGTTTTTCGTCGAAACATTTTCAATATATTTTATTAAATAATCAATGGTATTGCTTGACTGAATAAGGTTTTTAGGTTTTAGTTCGTACCATACCTTATATAAATCACCGTTTGTAATTTTAATTTTCTCCATTATCACTCAGCGTTTTGGATTAATTAAATTACACTAACACTAAACACTAGTTTAATTAAAGTAAACTATTTTATACACAAAAAAACACTACATCAAAGAAAGAGTATATAGTCAATAAATTAAATAACACTTAACACTAACTTAATTAATAATTACTTTATAATGTTCAATCGTTCGCTTATGGATCAGAAAAATATGTGAACTGTTGGAGACTCCGTTCAACACTAAACGCATATTTTGCTTTCAAGAAAATTAAGAATAATCCATTTCAGATACTTAAACCGTAAAAACTGTGTGACAAGAATGCCATTTGTTACGGTAAATGACAGCTTCAATCGGACCCCTAATAAAAATGTAAACACAAACCAGATGACCTTTATCAGTAACAGATGTACACCCTTATATATCAATAAGAAAAAAACCCATAAAACTATTTTTGTAAATGTGATTTAAATGCTGCAAAAAATACTCAGAGAAGAAATAATTTCCCTATGATATATACCTGTATATTAGAAAAATTGTAGATTGTGAGGATTATGACTATTATGTAAACATTTGTCAATATTTTCTGTAACAGCCCTAATTTTTTTGAATTTTTACATGTGCGTTTTAAGTGCGTTTTTATTATTTTTTTGTTCGGGGCCAACGTAGAAATAATGTTGCGTGCTGCTCGAGAATAGCGAGCTCGACTCCGCGATGCCACCGCACACGGGCCTCGCCCGACCCAATTTTAATTGGTGGCGTCGAATAAAAAAATTAAAAAGACCCCAAAAACGCACCGGTGGAGATACGAAATTTTGAGGGTAGTTAGAGAAAACATAGAACTAATTTTTAGTGATAGTCACAGACCTCATCGAGTTGGCATTTTTTTTATAACACTTTCTAAAGTTAAAATTTATATTTAAAATATATTTCATATTCAAATTTTTTTAACTTTTTTTCTAAAATATTTAGAGAGTTGATCTTTCAACCATAATATACAGTATTATGTTATAAACAATAGTGTATAATGTTATATTTATAGTACGCCTACTATCCATGTAATAAATTATTTAAACTTGCGAATGAAATGCCGTAAAATCGATGTTTTCTAAATTGCTCAACTTTAAGCGTTAATTGTTAATAATATAGGGGGTTAAAAAATATAAACATGCAAGATTATAAGGGTTTCATGTATCTACAATGGAGTGGATATGTTTTTTTCTCGAAATTTTTAATTTAATTTTTTTCCTCCAAATCCCCCCCTGGCGCTCGCGCTCGGATTTGGCACATTGTGGGCCGCCCCTTTCTGAAGGTTACCACATTTTGTCCTCGAATAATTGCGGTATTTAAGCATATGTAATTTGATTTAACTTAAATATTTAAATATTCAAATATTTAAATATTTTAATATTCAAAAATTTAAATATTCGAATATTCAAATATTTGAACATTTAAATATTCGAGTATCCAATTCAATGAATAATTTGGTGATTGAAATATTCATATTTAAATATTCGAATATTTAAATTATTCGTATTTGAATCCCAGCCTTACTAAATACCAAAAATTTACTTTTAGTTTCATAAAAATGTGATGATGTTAAATATTTATTTTTTTCTAAAAAAATAAACAAGATAGCTACATTTTTTGTAAGCATACATTGAACATTTTAAGAAAGTTCTTTGAGGTATTTTTTAATTTTCGAAAATTTATTCTCTTTAAAATATTAACATAATTTCCACTTCATATGAAAATACCTGGAAAACCACGAACCGATTATTTTAGATTTTTACATATTTTATAGCTTAGTTTATTTAATGTTGAATTAGTTTCTCACTTAACCCTTGTTGAAACATATCTAATAAATAGTAGAACTTTGATTAAAATACTTGGTTTGTTTCACTGATTTACAAACCAAGTGTTTTAATCAAAGTTCTACTTAGTTTATTTAATATCCACAACAAATATAATGAACAATATCAAAGGGGTATTTTCGAAAAAAGAAGTCCCATCAATCTCTATTTCAGGCGGAACTTAAAATTATTCTGATTTTAAGCAAAAACAACAGGAAATCCACGGTAGGGCCATTTACCTTTTATATATTTTGATTTGAAGCGTAAGTGTCTTGTTTTTTCATTTATCACTTGATGACTAATTTTGCCATAATTGGTATGTAAGGAATGAACACTTGGCTTCTTTAAAATTTTATTAGTCTCTGACTAGATTCGATTTGTTAAATCAGTGCTTCTCAAAGCTGAATAAAGTTGAATAAAGTTAAAAGACACGAAAACAGAATTAATCAGTTTTTATTTGAATATCTTTCACCCCGTAACTAGGCGTTAAGTCAAATTTCGAGTTGACAAAAAAACAAGTTTTCAGGCTTTTCTCAACTCAAAATTTTACCTAGTGCGCCAGGCGTATAAAGCACTGATTTATTCCGAAGTTTGAAAACAGCTATGTAATTTTTTATTTCCTAAAGTTGCTTGTTTGTATACTATATAAATATCTAATCATTTTAAATTTTCATATTTTGTGGGTGAAATTGGTGTCAAAATCTTGTATGATTCAAATAAAAAAAATTTACTACACTACATAAAAGAAAAAAGTAGTCACTTTTTATAAGAGGCGTAAATATAATACTTGTTTTTTATTTTTAATAATTTCCACAATATATATTATAAAATATCATCAAGTGTGCTTCTGTCAAATTTAGTTAGATAATTGATGTAAACTTACTTTGTGCAGCACTTTATCATGTTTCTGTAAAAACTTCATTAAAACTTGTTATTTCAGCACAAAACTTTACAGTCCACAATTAATTGTCATGGTCATTAGCCCTCAAATTACCGGATGTGTAGATCTTTCAGAAAAATAAAAATCTGAAGTGTCTGAAGGTGCCCTATATCCCAACCTGCCCCACTCTATCCTACTTGATAAAACTGCTTCTCAACATTTTGGGTGAACACATTTAAGTTGCACCATAAATGAAAATTTTCACAAATGAAAATTGTTGTAGGTGAAGATCGTTTTCTTTAGTTGCAAGAGCTTTTTACAATAATTAACTAAAACTGACTTAAGATACGACGTTTAGATAAAAAATCATAGATTACTAAGCTCTAATCTATACAAAGATTATAAATTTCATTAATTTTTTTAGAAAAGTTGCAACATTATTCAAATAAACAATGTATTTATAATAACATAGGAAATCCACGTAAATTTTGAAATGTTCAAATTTTGGCTCCCCTATTTATTTTAGAAACAAAATGTATTTACCTTTTTTGTAGAGGGAATAATTCTGAATTCATTCGTGTTAACGTTTATCGCTTTACGTTTCACTAAATTATAATGATTAACAAAAATTAATGTGATTTTATAAAAATAATGACATGCTATGGGATTGAAACAACAACTGCGGATGTCAAAATGGCAAAAGATATCGTAGTCACTCGATTAAAGTAAATGTTTTCGAAATGATTTACACTATATAAGAAAAATATCATTATTTTTATAAAATCACATTACTTTTTCTTAATTATTTTAGCTGTTAATTTTCTGACATTCGTTGATTTTTAAAAGAGTTCAATTTGAAGCTTTAAACGAGTGTTTTCCACTCCCAGACTAAGCATGAAGTAAAATTTAGAGTTTAGAAAAGCCCCGTGAACATTTTCAGGGCTTTTCTAACCTCGAAATTTTACTTCATGCGCCACGCGTATAAAACACTAATAAAACATTGTGAAATGTAAGTATATTCGAACTTCACTTGAAATCTGTGTTTTATACGCGTGGCGCATGAAGTAAAATTTCGAGTTTAGAAAAGCCCAGAAAATTTTCAATTTAAAACCCCCATGAACATTTTCTGGGCTTTTCTATGCATAAGCTGTAAACTTTCCGACATCCGTTGATTTTTTAACAATTTCAATTTGAAGCTTTAAACGAGTGCTTTCCACTCCCAGACTAAGCATGAAGTAAAATTTCGAGTTTAGAAAAGCCCCGTGAAAATTTGTCGAGGGTCGCGCAGCGACCCAAGACAAATTTTCTTGGCTTTTCTAAACTCTTAATTTTACTTCATGCTCCACGCGTATAAAACACTATAATGTCAAATTTATGAATATTCGAACTTCACTTAAAATCTGTGTTTTATACGCGTGGCGCATGAAGTAAAATTTCGAGTTTAGAAAAGCCCAGAAAATTTGTCTTGGGTCGCTGCGCGACCCTCGACAAATTTTCACGGGGCTTTTCTAAACTCGAAATTTTACTTCATGCTTAGTCTGGGAGTGGAAAGCACTCGTTTAAAGCTTCAAATTGAAATTGTTAAAAAATCAACGGATGTCGGAAAGTTTACAGCTTATGCATAGAAAAGCCCAGAAAATTTGTGAATGCAAATTTTCATGGGGCTTTTCTAAACTCGGAATTTTACTTCATGCTTAGTCTGAGAGTGGAAAACACTTGTTTAAAGCTTTAAATTGAACTTAAAAAAAACAGGGAATATCCGCAATTGTTGTATCAATTCCATGGTATGTCATTATTTTTATAAAATCACATTACTTTTTCTAAATTATTTTAACTTAGAGAAACGGAAAGTGTTAAGTGTGAACATTAATAAATTTAGAATTTTTCCCTCTATAGAAAAGTTACAAAAAATCTCTAAAATAAATAAGGAAGCCAATATTTGAACACTTTAAAATTAACATGCGATTTCCTTTGTTGCGTCCGCCAAGTCAACACCCGGTATATACACTAAGTTTCAACAAGATTCCGAAACTCAGATAAAATGTAATCCACTTTGAAAAAGTGACTACTTTTTACTTTTGAGTAGTGTAGATTAAAATATTTAGAGATTAGATAATATATTGGGAAATCAAATTTCCAATCAAATAGAAGTAGCACGGGAGCCGCACACATACGGGGCAGGTTCCTTTTTTCCCCGGTAACTTTTTCCATGGCTGTTGACAATCCTAATATTACTCAATGTAAGATGCCAATGTCTTCACATTATATAAGTGTTTTATGCGTCTCGCGCATGAAGTAAAATTTCTAGTTTAGAAAAGCCTGAAAATTTAGATTTCGACGCTACGCTTTGCTCCGTGCCCAAAACCAAACACTCAGGCTTTCTAAACTCGAAATGTTACCTCATGCTTAATCAAGGAGTGGAAGACACTCTTTATACAATAATTAATAGTAATTTTGAGAAAAGTTCCTAGATGATAAATATTAAAAATAAATTAGCATTTTTATTTTCAATTTAACGAAGAAATGTTACTCCTTATAACATCTAAAGAAGTCTAACATAACAAGATGCTTATAAAATATAAAAATCTGAAAATGTGTTTTAAAAAATATCATAATTTAAGCGTAAAATAGTATTTTAGTATATTCCTTTTGAAATATCTTCTATTGTTTTCAAGACATTCTCAAAAAACGGATGTTTCGAATTTTCGTTTTTATTTTTTCGCTCGAAAACTATTGAATCTATACCATAGGTTCTCAACCTTATTTTGCCCACCGCTCACTTTGAGAATATTTTTTTTGTAGAGCCCCCCATTTTTTTTATATACCATCTGTCGCGAATCTGAAATCTAATTTTCTCTAGGTTTTTTACTGTCTCCCTGAAAGTCTCAAACGCCCACAGGGGGGCGTTGTCGCTTACGTTGAGAACCTATATCTAAACAGTTACAACTTTGACATTGTACAGGCACTTTTTATTTTATGAGGAGTATAATATAATTAAATATAAATATATCACCTAAATACGTATTTGAAAAACGATCGTTATTATTGCAATTTATAATTAATACATTTTGAAAATGATTCATATTTTATTAATAAAAAATGTGCATATTTGAGCGATAAACAAGAATGGTAGTAATAAATTGATACCGATAAACCGGAAACGGTGTAATGCGTAATAAAATGGACAGTAATTCGAGTTCAATGTGAAAATGGTTATTATCCACGCTCAAACGCTCATATTTTATTTAAACAAAAAAGAAACAACTGGGGAAAGCTGTTACAAATTGTTTATGGCTCTTTATGGTACTAGGGGGAAAATTTAAATATCAATTTAATCAACATTGTTACAAATTAGTAATAGCCGTTTATGTAACTTAGAGGCGAATTTAAACAGCAAAATATTCAAACTTATTACAAATTAGTAATAGCTGCTTATGAATTAATTTATGTTGCTTATAGATTTCTGCAATTATGGCAAATGAAAACTATGACATTTTCAATCATTGGTAAAGCTGAAAAAAAAACGCTATTTTAATATTAACATTAATATGATGTCGGTTTAATTAATCATTATGATTTAGGCCAACTTTGCTGAAGAGAATAAATATACAAAAAATATTTAAGCTGATTTATTAAATATTTTTTTGTATATTGCCAATTTTTTATTAATTGTTCATGTACGTGTTTATGATTATTATATTAAAGATTTCCGGTATATATACTCAATGATATTAGAAGCGTAACACCCAGAAGGAGTTATTATTTTAACTTGATTTTTTGCCAGTATGGTAGTCTTACATCAAGAATAAAATGATTACATTTTCAAGAAATTTTATTAAAAAACAATCTAAAAAAAATTAATAATGTGTTTGGCGACCCCTTTGCTGTATACACTCCTGTAGACGTCTGGGCATCGACAAAATGAGATGGTCGATGTCTTCTTGAGGCATCTCGTTCCAGGCAACTTGAATTTCATCGATCAACTGTGCTAGAGTCTGTGGAGGATGGTGCAAAGAGAATATTCTTCTTCCCATGATATCCCACACATGTTCAATGGGATTTAAATCCGGCGAACGGGGCGGCCACGCCAAAACATTAACACCAGCTTCATTAAGAAAGTTTATAGTTCGACGAGCAATATGGGGACGTGCGTTATCTTGTTGAAAAAGTACGTCTGGGCGGCCATCTAAATAAGGCAACAAAGTCGGTCGTATGACGTCTTCAACATAACGCGCAGATGTCATACTGCCTCGAATGAATACAAGAGGTGATCGACTACCATAAGCAATAGCCCCCCAAACCATTACTCCAGCAGTCCTGTGTACATGCCTCACAATAGCAAACCTAAGATCAGGTCGTTCTCCACGGTAGCGTCGTACCCTTCTACGGCCATCATGCGTGCCTAGACAAAATCGTGAGTCATCGCTGAATACGACATCGTGCCATTCTGCCTCCCAATGCTGCCGTTCTCTGCACCAGTCCAACCTTTGGCGACAGTGTCTCGCTGTTAAAGGAAGCACTAATCTTGGACGGTACGAAAGAAGCCCAAAGGATTGAATGCGGCGATATAAGGTTCGCATACTAACGGGCCTACCTTCTTCTCCAATCCATTGATCACCGATTTGACGCGTAGTAGCGAAACGGTCTCGCAGGGCTATTTGTCTTAAGCGCCGATCTTGACGTTCTGTGGTACGCCTTGGTTGACCAATTGGTCTTCTTCTTGCTCCTCTACCATCTTCTGTCCATACCTGATACACACGTATTACAGTTGCTGCAGTGGAATCAATACGGCGGGCAATTTCGCGATAGGACATACCGACATCTCGATAAGCAACAACTCGACCCCGGTCAAAATCGCTCAAATGGTGATATTGTGGACGTCTTTGGACTCGAGGCATTTTATTTAAGCTTAACACACTCAACGGAAACACGAAAACTAAAAACATCTGTACTAAACAGCTCATATAAATAGTTTTATCAAAAAAGAAAAAGTGAAATATTTTTTTTTTCACAATAAATATAAAAGGCACTAGGTTGAAATTGTTATCAATGTATGCTTTAAATATAGTCACTCTGTTGCTAAAATATGAATTCAAAAAAATCATTCCTTCTTGGTGTTACGCTTCTAATGTCATTGAGTATATATATATATATATATATATATATATATATATATATATATATATATATATATATATATATATATATATATATATATATATATATATATATATATATATATATATATATATATATATATATATATATATATATATATATATATATATATATATATATATATATATATATATATATATATATATATATATATAAAAAATAATTTTTATTAAAGATCAGTACAAAAAAAAAATGTTTACATATGTGTCTTTCAGCCCGTAGTCTGCTGACATTGATGATGATGAGGTGATTTAGGGTGTCTAGGATGTGAGGGTTGGTGGCGAATTTTGTACTCAGACGTGTGAGGCGTTCTTTAATTGGTATTACCTGGGTACGTTGGTATAAGAGAGTATTAGGAGGATTATGGACAGAGTTGTCTGGATGCCTAGTTTTTGTTAGTATTCTAAGAGCTGATCGTTCACCTACTTGTATATTTTTTAAGTATGTAGGATAGAAATTATAGAATATTATTGCTGCATAATCAGGCAAGGGCCGGTAAATCATTTTATATAAGTGAACTGCTGTATTGGTAAAAAATTCTTCATTCTTGTACGTTATTGTTCAGAAAACTGCGAAGCGAACCATGTCTGGTTCTTTCTACCTTCAATTACTGTGACAGTGTCTATGGGCCCTGCATCGATGCCACGGATTGTCGAAGAATCCAGAAAGTCCAAAATGCATGCCTGAGACTCATTTTCGGAATACGTAAATTAAATAAAATCTCCTACACACTCGAGAAACTAAATTGGCTCAATATGGAAAACAGAAGAAAATTACACGCGGCTTGTCTTTATCAAAAAATTATCAACACCAAGCAGCCTTCTTATCTCTATAATAAGATAACATTTAGAACCGATGTTCATAATTTAAATCTTCGTTTTAGACACATGATATCTACGCCAAAATGTCATTATAAAATATTCGAACGGTCCTTTACCTACCAAATTATGAAAGTTTACAATAGTATACCTGAACAATTCAAAATGCTATCCCCCGCTACTTTCAAAATTAAGATGCGAAATAATTTACTAATTGAACAGACTGCTTTGGTGAACTCTAATATCAGATGTTAAACTGATTCCTTGCACTCCAAAACATGTAAAAAAAATGGCTGACGTGAGATTTCTTCTGTTTTCTTACTTCTTTCTTACTTATAAATGCACTTTTACCCCCCACTTGAATTATATTCTTAATATGTCCAACGGTTGTATGGAAGATCAGTTTAATTAATTGTTTTAATTAAACTGAATACAGCCGTTTTGATCAACAATTGTGTTTATATGTATTGTATTTTTTAATTGTGTTATTCGCTGCATACGTTGATCAATTAACAGTTTATTATTATTATTAAGTGCAGGGCCCTGTTCTTGATTTTCAGCTTAAGGGATTTGGTGTGTTCTTTGAAGGTGTCAAGGGTTATACCAAGGTATTTGCATATTGGAAGTGGGAATAATTGATTATGATCAGTGGTGACGCTATATGAGGAATTTGGGATTCGGTGAAATGGGATGAATAATTGGGATTTGTTACAATTGATTGTTGGTCTTCATTTACAGATTGTAGGGTGTCGATCAGCTCTTGAAGTGTGCTTAGTGCCTTGAGGCATGACTTATTAGCGCAGTATCGTCTGCAAAAAGTAGGCAATAGGAGGAAGGATTAAAATAAGTTGGATCGGGGTGATAGATGTCGTGGAAAAAGATGTTATAAAGTAGGGGGGACAGTGGGGATCTTTGACAGACACCTTGTTCAGGGATAAAGGAACGTGAGTAGGAATTTTAAATACGTATACGTAGGGATCTGTTACTTAGGATGCTATCAATTAAGTGCAAAAGGTATGGGGGAATTTTAAGAGTGTTGCATTTATATAACAAACCTCGATACCATCGATGCTTTTTGAATGTCTAGAAAAAGTTTTTGCCATCAAGGTGTGCTGTTTTGAGAAAAACCGAATTGGTAGGGTGGGATGCGGTCGGATAAGAGGTTTTACAGTTTTTTTTAATATAGACTCAAATGTCTTTTCCAATACTGGATAGGTCGATAGCTGTTTATTATTTGAAGATCGTTATTATGCTTGTGGATGAAAGTTATTATCCCCTTTTTCCAATTATGGGGAAAGTTTTGAGTTTTGTAAACATAGTTGAAAATCTTTAGTAAATATTCATGAATATTATCTAAGAGGGATTTAAGGACTTGGCGGGGTAGGTTATCATAACCGAGGGCGGCGTTTTTACTCTTGTATAGTACTTCGATATATTATGTCATCTGGGATGGGGATCAGGGATTGGGGTTTTGGAGGTGTTATACTATGCATTCACTTGCTTGAAAAGATTATCGTCGTAGGTATCTTATAAGTGTTTTAAAAATAGTCAGAGAAAATGTCTGCAATAATATTTAGATCGTCTACTGCCTCTGCAGTCGCTGGATGTCTGATAGTCTAAAGGTAGTTGGTTTTTCTATATTTTCAACTACTCTTTGCCATGTGACCTATTATATTTTCACAGGCTCTAATCCATGTGTTCTTTATGTATTAGGTAGTGAATGTCTTTGGTAATTTTGTTGAACTGTCGTCGTAGGTCAGGTTCGTCTGTAAGTCGTAAGTCTCTGTACAATTGTCTTTTGTATTTTATCAACCTAAGAATGAAATTTGGTAAGGGATATTGATAGGGCTTTCTGTTGAATGTTTGAGTGTGAGTTATAATAGAATCAGACATTTTTTGTAAGGATTTGTAAATTGGATCTGGGTTTAATTGATTGCTGTTCACTATAAATTCTGTTAATTCCGAGTTGACCGTGTTCATGTCACATTCCAAAAATTTATATATGGTTCTAGGGATTGTAGTTAGCTGATGATCAGTCTTTAAGGAAAATTGAATGGATAGGTGATCTGAGCCGATATGGAGTATTAAGTGAGTATTTTGTAGAAGGTAATGTATATTGGAAGTACACAGAAATACATCAGGAGTGGAGGATTGATTATCGGTTATAATAAACATAGGATCAGCGTGTATTCCGACAAAACTAGAATAGGATATAAAGGAGGAGAGTTGATTTAGTTTCATCCTATTTATATAAAAAGTCTCCGATTATGACAACGTGGTCGTGGATGAATGCTTTTGTTAGGATAGTATCTGCAATGGATGAGGTGTGGTGGATATAAACTAGAAAGAGATCAAGGGTAAATTGTGCTAGTTCGATGGTGCAATGTAGGCACTCATTCATAATATTATTTACCTTGGGTGGATTAGCTCTTTTAAGTTTAATTTCAGGTTTTGTTGCGACTATTGACCCATTTATTAGTGGCAGAAGAGGGGATTTGAATATAGTGCCAATTTTTAAATAAATAGGGTTGGTTAGTTTTGGTTTCCACCATCATAGTGACATGAATTGGATTATGGATAGGAAAGGAAACGGATCATCTAAGAAATTGATGGTAGTATAGAAGAAGTTTATATTAGCCATTTTTGTGTAGGTTTGCGAAACCGGTGCGTACACTTGTAGTGGGAGCTACAGCAGGCTTGTCATCAGGTGAATCGAGGTCAATAATCACTACAAACATTTTATACCTCAAAACATTAATGTGTGTCTATGTGGTATAATTCTATAAAACGGGATTTTAGTTTTTTAATTAGTTCATCGCGATCTATATTTTTGGAGGGATTAATCTCGGTAGTGAATGTGTCGATGATGTAGTCATGATGTGGTGAATGAATGCGTGAAGTTTTTGTTACTTTTACATCAATGTCAGCAGATTTTTTATTCACACATTGTATCTTCACATTTGGAATGCCTTCGATTGTTTGAAGTAGTCTATTAGGGCATCGTGTTGACCACGCCCCATGTGAACAGTCTCCGCATAATCTGAAATTTGCTAAGAGTTCGGTGGTGCATGAAGTTGTGCTGTGTGATCCTCCACATTTCGCGCAGGTGATTGTTTCTTTGCAGTTGGCAGTAATGTGGTGAAATTTATTGCAGCGATTACATGGTATACTAATTGGAGTTGTCTAGTTTTCGATGACGGGATAGACCTTGCACATCAATTTAAAATGTTCATGTATCAGTTTAGTATACGCGTCCAACGATAGGGTTATAACTCTTATCGTATGCGTTCGAATGTCGTCTTTTTTTTAATTATTCATCGGCAGCAACGGTGAGGGATTTCAGTTGCATTTAAGTCCCGTCGCATACGGAGTAGGTTGCCAGCGGGGCGGGTCGGGACGGAAAAGTTTCACACATGAAGTTAAACGAGCGCTCACAGACGAAGCGGAAAAACGCGCGTGCTAGCGCTTGTTAACTCCATGTGTAAACACTTTTCCGACCTGCCCCGCCGACAACCCGCTCGTGTGCGAAGAGGCTAATTGTGTGCTTATTGTCTCGTCGCTGAGTTCGGGCTCGACGCTTCGAATAAGCGCGCAGTACGAGGGCGCCGGCGCGCCCCTCTCTCCCGCGACTACTCACTGCGCTGTGTACGTATGAATTATTTTCTTTTCCAGTACAGTTTGCAGGTTATGTTTGGTTATGTTTTTGTTTTGATTACTTTTCAGCAAGAAACCAAATTTAGTTTTAATAATCGAAGCGTCTAGGCTGTATTTGTGTGAAATCCATATGGTTGTGAACTGTATGCGTGCCATTTCGTTGGTAATGGTAAATGTATAGCAGTGATTGAATTTGTAGTTAAGTGTTTGTTAGTGTTTTTTTCTTAATTTTATTGAACGTGGTAATTTTTACAATGTACGCGATTTTTAGTTTATTTTATCAAATATTGGTAGTTGATTTTATCCGTTATGACAAGTTTTGTTTTTCTATCAGTATCATTTAAAATGTTGACAGTTATAATTATTAAATTTTTAACTATGGAACCTGTTACTTGTATAGTGGCGTTTAAACTATAGTCACAATAAAAAGCGTAAATAATATTATAATTGTAAGTTTTAACAATATTCACATTATGATTTTACTATAGAAATTTAGACAATCTTCACGCTTCTCAACAATTTTGACATTTTCAACAAACTTGCCCGATCCCACGAACCGCCGCCCAGCAACCTCCTACCCCCAGCTGAAAATCAAAACGAGCGGTAGCAATAAATTGCTCCGCGAGAAGAAGCGATGTATTCCAGAGATACGCAGAGCCGTGTTTCCATCGTGTAGGACGTAAACGAGACATTCCCAGATAGCTACCGGACCGGTAGCCACGGCGAAAGAAAGAAAGACACAGAGAACAGAATACGATGAAGACATCAAACTGTTAACGAGCCTCCTTCGCGGTCAATATGCTAATCGGAGCGAACTGGGACTGATTTATCTCCCTCCGCGGCCCTATCTAATTGTTTCTTCTTTTTCCCAGTTTCTCTTCTTTTTTTTCCTGCTTCATTTTCTGGTTCCTCTCTCTTGCGCTCTTCTTCTTTCTTGTGACCCACGCGCTCACATAAATCTGACACTTTTATTGCCCCACCGATGCTGGAATAAAGATTCCACTCCGACTCCGAGAACGATAACCGCTAATTTATCATCGCTCTCGCGCGCAAAACTAGAGATTTATGACTGATTTTTTTTAAATCGATTCGGAGAGTTACACCCTATCAAAATTGAAAGCATTAATTTTTAATGACAACTAAAATCCACACTCTTCAACATTAGGACACTTTTAAAAACCCTTCCGAAATTTGTTTGTTTTACGGTCTTGACTTTAAGCATTTGTCATTTCATTTTCAGTCGTTCAGTTTTTATTTCTCCGCGACAAAAATGCAATGCAGTTTATCAGAATCTGATATTCAATTTATTTTTGGGAACGTTTTTAATCTAAAAAAACGCAATTTAGGTATTTTGCATAATTTTAAAAATGTTTTCTACAAGTCATTTAATATTTACTTCTACAATTATTTTACAAATTTCTAATCAAATCTAAAACTTACTGTACTTTGCACAAATTTGAGCTTCCATTTTTGTTTCAAGTCGTTCAGTTTCCATTTCTTCAACACTAATAATCTTTATTAATTTCCTAATAATCTGTTACATTCGGTGGCGGCTCGTCAATAAGAGCTGCTGTGCTTTTTTTTAATGAGTTCCATTTTAAGTTTCGAACAAGTGTTTCCACTCCTTGGCTAAGCGTGAAGTAAAATTTCGAGTCAAGAAAATCCTGAAAATTTGGTTTACCGCTGAAGAATAATTTTTGAATTTCATAATATTTTTTTTAGACAAAAAATTCTTAAAATTTGACATCCACATGCACAAAAAATGAAAATATCCGTATTTACGCGACCCAACGTCGGTGGGGGGTTGTTAATTATTCCCAACGGAGGAAGAAGGGTGATAAATTAAAAAAAAATGTTGAAAAAATTATGAGGGCGGAGGCGATTATGGTCTGAGGGGGTGGAAATGTATTCAAATGTAATTCACTTAAACCCCCCACCCCCTGGCCAATTAACTTAATATAATTGATGAGATTAAAAGCGAGAGCGAACTGAAGTCCCTCTTTATTTATTTTTTTTGTTTCGTTGTTATGGGGGGTGATTAATAATTCCCAAATGCACATACGTGAATTTATGAAATTAAAAGAAATAACACATTTTTAATTCTTTTTGTATTATATACGAAAACATATTCATACGATCCGCCTATTTGATAAAAAATTATTATCAACATTTTGTATGTTTTGAGAGATTTTAACATAAATCCTGTTTCACATTATACAAATGTGGACTATTTTGACCAATAGAAAATAATTTTACTACTATAAAGCAGTTTATTTTTGTTATCAGATGAGTGATATACTGGCGCGCACCCAGAGGGGTTTCTCGCGGCTTGAGGCCTCCCCAAGACTAACTAAATTGTAGTATGTCGATGTATATGTTACGGAGAAAACACGAAATACGGACAAAACGCGTTCTGTCTAGACAAATTCTGAATCGTCCAATGTATTTTGACAATAGCCGAATAAAATTGCATTCGTCTGTCATTTCGCACATTGTCTAGACAAAATGCGCTGTGTCTAACAGCTATTAGACAAAACGCGTTGCAACATTTTACATTAAAAAAAAGTACTGCAAAATATAATTTTGTTTCATAAACAAAGTGACAAATTTAATTATAAGAAATCTATTTTGAACTTCACTTAAAATCAGTGTTTTATACGCGTGGCGCATGCATTTGGATTTTCCGGGGCGCGACTCGCTTCGCTCCAAATTTTCAGGCTTTTCTAAACTCGAAATTTTACTTCATGCTTAATCTGGGAGTAAAAACACTCGTTAAAAGTTCAAACGAGTGATTAATTATATATATTTCTATGTTATTGTATAGCAAAAGATGCTAAATAAAGATTATTATTATTTAATATATAAAATTACGACAATATTTCTGTAAGCGCAAGCTTATTTTCTCGAATTTAAATAGTTTTGACTTTGAATTATTATTATTATTATCAAAAACTTATGCCTGTAATTATTTACTTTTTAAATTAAGTAGTTTTATTTTAATTGTATATTTAAAAAGTGTCTAAATTTAAATAAAATCAATTCATTTGATTTAAAAGAAATGTTATAGAAATCAAGTTATTTTATATTTGAATTTAATATTAAAAAAATAATAATCATTTTTTACCAAGTGATTAATGATTAACAATACAATTATTAATAGTTATAATTTTTTTAATTTTGTATAGTTGTAATATTTTTAGACAGTAGTGAATACGTTTTGTTTGTTAATTATGACATTTTTATGGCACTTATTATGTTTATTTTGAATTTGTATCTTAATTACTATGTTTGTTTTACGTTAATCCATCAAGACAGTTGACCTAAGTCGATATCTGAACTATAATTGCAGTTGATGTTCGACATTAAGTCGACAGAATGACATTATACCTAACCTAACTTATCAGAGTCACCTAACCTCAAAAACCTTGACGATATGAAATTCAACCTACCTAAATGTATGTGGCACCTAACCTCACCTAACTTTTGACACATTCGCCGTTTTATACACTTTCAATACTTAATGTTATGTCCAATATATTTGGGATTGACATCCAATATATTTGGGATTGACATCCAATATATTTGGGATTGACATCCAATATATTTGGGATTGACATCCAATATATTTGGGATTGACATCCAATATATTTGGGATTGACATCCAATATATTTGGAAAAATTTTACCACTACAAAAGAATTTCCAAATATAGGTTTAAATTTGGTTATGATTTTTTTTGTCAATTCATTGCATTATAAAATGTAAATGTGTTATTGTAATATTAAATTTTAGATTCCGTTTATAAATTGAATTAAATCAAGTTACTTTATGACATATAATATAAGTAATTTATTTTCCAGAAATTGTAAACAAACATACAAATAAGTGAACAACTATGTCATGTCATAAGAGTGACAAAGAAAATGTGTTCACGACTGTCGAAAAATATAACAATTTTCAAATATTACAAAATAATAGTTATCAATTAATGTATTGCTTTTAAGTGATCACTTCGTAAAACATTATCATAATTTTTTTAATATTAAATTCAAATAAAACGTCTTGATTTGAATACATTTTTTTAACCAAATTATTTAATTGTATTTGATTTTATATCTAAAGTACCCTTTTTAATTTATTGATTTAAAAAGTAAATAAATATAGGCATAAGTTTTACTTTAAGTAATATCAAACCAAATTGGATTATTTAATAATGAATCACTTTCAATTATGAGAAGTCATTTTTTTGTACAAGGTCAATTATAAAAGCGTTCAATTTGAAACTTCTAATAAGTATTTCCACTCCCAGATTAAGCATGAAGTAAAATTGATTAAAGGACAGTGTCCGGTTAGAAGGCAGGTTATAAGCCTTAGGTTGCCCTTGTTTAGCCTGAGAAACTGTTTGGCTCTTACAGTAGAGAAGGCGGTATTCCACTATAGGGTTCTGCTTGACCTGGAACCCAGAGCAGTTTAACTCTGTTGTTCCTGGCCAGCTGCTTTAGGGATAATTTGCACTCCCAGACAGATTTAGACTTACATGTAGGTGATTTTATTGCCTTTATTGCAGTCTATCTGAGCATATGCATATCTTTTTTTTAGCCCCTTTCTAATCATACTTGGGTGTTCAAGGCCTTCGATGACTCGAATTGACGGCCAATGATACCGATTCCGACTCCATTTTCAGTTTTAGATCTGTCAGTGAACCAAACTATCGAGGAGCCTTGTAACTGCTTGACTTTCGCTGCAACATTATAGCCACTTCAATCGTTGTATCGAAGTCGTAGACAGTTGACATGTAGTCTTTGGGCATGTATACCGCTCTTTCGCACACAGTGCTCAGGATTTTTATGTGCTTATTAAAATGTCTATATTTTGTAGTATCTGTCTGGATTATTCTTAAGGCGTCTAAAGCAGCTTCCCTTTTCACGAGCAGATGCAGAGGTGTCAGGTTTACCATAGCCTCCATTGCTCCAGTAGGGCAAGGGCTCATAGCCCCTGTGATGCCCAAACATGCCAGCCTTTGAACCTTGCTGAGCTTTGTTTGGGATGTACTCTCCGTTGTCTTTATCCACCAGATAACGGAACCATAAGTGATTATTGGTCTTATCACTGTTATGAAAAGCCAATATATCATCTTGGGGTGTAAACCCCATCTTCTGCCAAATAGTCTATGGCAAGCCCATGCTTCCTTACACAGTAGTGTTCGGAAAGTAAAAACGTCAAACGATTAATATAGAAGAAACGTTTAAAAGCAAATATTTGCGTGTTATCATATTTTTTTCCTTATATTAATCGTTTGACTTTTTTTATATTTTTTATCAGAATCATAAATATAAGTGTACTCTCGATAGTGGAATTTTTATATATTCCTAAATGTGTATGCAAATATTTATTCAGTTCGAACATCCGAAAAAATATATGTATTTTCTCGGTCTCTGACGATCCCATAGTCCAAGAGCAATAGCTATCGACATTTCTATAAAGTCATAGGGTCAAAAATAATTTCGGAAATGTTCAGTACTCCTCAGTAGTAGATCGGAAAGTCCGAAATGCGTCTATAGGTATCCGGTGCAGAGCACAAATTCAAATATTTGTAGAATAGATCATTTGGTATGTTTAACAACTGTGAATAAGATTGAACTGAGCATTTTATATAAATCTATGAAACTAGATAGCGAGTTACATCTTCAATCATAATGTTTGTTTGGTTTTATAAAGCGGATATATAAAGAGTTTTATGTAACACAGAACATTTTCAATGTGCATTTTCGTATATTCTAATTATCAAACCAAAACAACCAATACGATTTGACACCTTTAATTTTTAGGTTATGCGTAAATTGGGTTGCCTATATGACCATTACAAATTGTAGCCAATCAATCGCAGTTAATGCCTTACCTTGTAAATACAGGGAGTTTTTCTTTCAAGTATACATGTCCCAATTACAGCGTATATGCGGTAAATCTTTAGATAATCGTTGTTTTTTTAAGAGTTCAATTTGAAACTTAAAATGAGTGTAGCGCGAAGCGGCCAAACCAAATTTTCAGGCTTTTCTAAACTCGAAATTTTACTTCATGCGCCACGCGCATTAAACACTGACATACTACAAAGTTTAAAACACACCGCTAAACTTTACATTGAATCAGTGTTTTGTACCGGTGGCGCATGAAGTAAAATTTCGAGTTTAGAAAAGCCTGAAAATTTGGTTTGACCGCTCCGCGCTTCGCGCTACGCGACCAAACCAAATTTTCAGGCTTTTCTAAACTCGAAATTTTACTTCATGCTTAGCCTGGGAGTGGAAAACACTCGCTTATAGCTTTAAATTAAATTCTTTTAATAAACCGAGCGTCGGAAAATGTACAAATTACGCATACTTAAAAGAATAATTCTCGTTATGAAAATGTTCGGTGTTACATAAAACTCTCTGTATGTTTCATGCAACTGTTCTTAAACATTTAACAGATTGATTAAGTCGAATTTAGGAGATTCAAGAATATAATAATAATAGGCAGTCAAAATTTGTAAGTAAAGGCTATTTAGCAAATGCTGGTTGTAATTTATTTATTTTTCTAAGAAAATGACGATGCGATCAGTATCGGCTCGTAAGAATATATATTGGAGGGGCTGCAGACATATACATACATGGGAGTTTTCTTTTATATATAAATATCCCAACGTACATTTTTCAGCATTTGTTGTTTTTGAAAAGGCTTCGATTTGAACAACGAATGCCAGAAAAATTACACCGTATATATCAGGATATGTTTACCTGAAAGAACAAATCACTGTATGGAAAACTTGAACTATTGTGAAAATTAATTTCGGGAAACAGTATAGAGTAATATTGTTAAGTAATGAAATTTGACTGTAAAATGAGAAAATACTGCCATTTACATTTTATACTGGAGGGCTGTAGCCCTTATGACGAACCGCCACTGCAACTATGTACAGGGGGCCCAAATTCGATGTTTTCATAGGGTATCTTAATAACCTGAAGAGTTAAAAAAATTTAATGTAAAAGTCACGGTTTTTTTTTTTCTGAGATAATAATGATGGCGTTAACAGATCATGGCTAACTTGATTTGTTGGGAAGATATCGGGCGTTTTTCAATTGTTGGCCATTTTAACACATGTCTTTATCTTAAAAACTATAAGATATACAAAAAAGCAGTTCAATCATTATTTGTGTTGTTTTCACCGTAAAATGCAGTGGCGTACTTATTTTTTTATTCGGACTTTTTATTTCCAAATTATGATATAAGGTTGCATTTTTTAAAATGGACACCCTATATATTTTTATGTCATTAAATAGCACATTGAATTAGCTTTACATTTATATATAAAATGCAACTTTGTGTCAAAACTGTAATTAAAAGTTGAAACAAAAAAATAGGCAAGCCACTGAATTCTACGTTGAAAACTACACAAATAACTACTTAACTATTTATTTGTATATCTTATAGTTATTGAGAAAACCACGTATTTTAAAATAGCCGACAATTGAAAAACGCCTGATATCTCCTTAACTAGTCGAGGTAGCCATTGCCTGTGTTAATTTTAATGCGATTGTTATTTTCTCAGAAAAATAAGTCATGACGTGTATATCAGATTTTATCTAACTATTCGGGTTACTGGGATACCCTATAAAAATATCGAATTGGGGTCACCCTGTACTGTACAGAATGGTGCATTTTGAAAATGTGACCCTGGCTCGAGAAAACGGTTTTTCAATATTACTTCAAATCTCTAAGACATTTTGTGCTGCCAGCGATTATTTAAACAATATTTTTTTACTAGAATTTTGTGTTATTGGCAAATTAGGCAAAAATATGTTTTTTTCTATACGGCCCAGCAATAAAAAAATGGTTTCTCATCGCTGATTTAGAATACTGTCTTGTATCTCTGTAAAATTGACGACGAAATATATATGTGCATGTATTTTGATTATTTTTTTACAAAACCAACAAAATGTTCTCTCTTTCTTGTTTGCTTATAGGGAAAGTGTGCCTTCGTGTAATTTCGTAATTTAATGATTCAAACAAACTCAATTAAATCTCGATCAGGGTTGTAATGAACTAAAGGTAAGAAAGAGAAAAAAAGCCGAGGGAGATAAGGAGCGAAAAAAATGTAAGTCAAAGCTCATGAATATGTATCGGACGAAATTTCTAAAGGAAAAAAAATAAAAGAAGGAGAGAATAAATCAGATAAGTTAATACGGGGCGAATTCGAATTTAATTACACTGTCGGAATTTTACTGCTTTTCACGATTTAAATGGAGAAAGCGCCAAAATGGTTAAATTGTGTACTTAAGCCTCATGAGCAGAGTCGTCTTAAGGTTTTATGGGGCCCTGGGCTCTAATAACTTTGGGAGCCCCTAAAAATGTATTTTTTCTGTTGGTCATTTACATTGTTGGTAAATTATGTTAGCAAAGGGTTTGGCTCGGGCGCCCCTTGGATCACGGGGCCCTAGGCACCAGCCGAGCCAGCCCGTGTGTTAAGATGGGCCTGCTCATGCGACAATTTAAGGGAGAGGGAAGGGGGGATTTGATACAATCAGACGTATGAATTATAAGACAGGGTTCAGACGATATATATTATAAGATATCTATCACGATATTTATCATGATTTATATCGATATAAATAAACTACGAATTATATCATGGATATTTATAGAATGCAAAAAACTATTTAAATTGTGAAAATGTTCCTAATGATTGGAATTTAAACTGGATTTCCGAAGATGCTCCTATTTCTGAATCAAAAATCATAAATCTTCTGACGATGCGAAATTAATTAACCTAATATGCTAATAGTATATTGTACAACGAGCATGTAATGATAGCTATTAATCACGAGAACGATGTTTGTGCAACGAGCCGAATGCGAGTGGAGCAAGTCGTTGAAGTGATTAATAGCCAATATATGCGAGTTATACACTATACATAGTTCATGACAACAACAATATATAACACAACATTTATTGTATAATATATTTATCAAAATGAATGTTGACAATTATATATAGTATTTGAAATAAAACAACACAGTCGGGAGGGTTTCACTTTTATTGTTGAACACTGCAACATGTTTCGCCACACAGTGGCTTCATCAGGCAGATGAAATAATAATAATAATCATTATTTCATCTGCCTGATGAAGCCACTGTGTGGCGAAACATGTTGCAGTGTTCAACAATAAAAGTGAAACCCTGCCAACTGTGTTGTTTTATTTCAAATAGTATTATGGAGTTTCATCATGTATCCGTCTCATCAATTAAATAATTATATATAGTATTATTATAAATATTATATTATAGTTGAGATTATATTAAGAGTACATAAATACTTCGAAACTAATAATTATGTTTTTATTTTATTTACATTTGTAGGAAGTTCTGTGTTCTTGTCTGTGTTGCCCACTGTAGGCGCTATTTTTGAATTACCTGCCTGCCTGATTCATTGATTTACTGATTCAGCGAGTCACTAAGACACTGATTCACCGAGTCATCGAGTCACTGATTCACAGATTCACCGAGTCACCGATTCACTATTTCACTGATTCACTGATTCGCTGATTCACTGTTTTATTTTATATTTTTTTATTTTGTATTTTATTTTCCGTTTTGTTTTATAATAATTTGACAGATAAACGATGACATATTGCAGTATCATGATTTGAATGTGTAATAGGGCTTGTATCAAAACGCGAACTAGCGTGGTTTAAAAACCACATTAAACACGCCCGTGTTTAATGGACCGCATTTATGCTGCCCACAAAATTAAATAATGCAGATATAAGATTGTCGTGAACAAATATTTTTACAATTTTAAACCAGCTTAAATGCTATATTTTTTACTATTTTGTAACCAACTGTATTATTTTGTAATAAATGAAAATAAAATGAATAAAGTATATCTATTCCCAGAGAATTTATCTTTTAAACATACTACTTGCGGAGTAAATTTTCCGACATTCGTTGTTTTGTAAAAGAGTTTAATTTGAAGCTTAAACGAGTGTTTTCCACTCCCAGATTAAGCATAAAGTAAAATTTCGAGTTTAGAAAAGCCTGAAAATTGGTTTGGTTACTTCATGCGCCACGCGCATTAAACACTAAAATATTGTGAAATTTAAAATATTCTTGTTTAGTAGTATATTTTTAATTCTGCTTTAGCAGTGTATATTTTAATCATGCTTTAGCAGTGTATTTTTAATAATACAGATTTTGCAGTATATTTGTAATTTCATAATATTTCAGTGTTTAATACGCGTGGCGCATGAAATACAATTTCGAGTTTGGAAAAGCCTGAAAATTTAGTTTGGTCGCGTAGCGCTACGCGACCAACCCAAATTTTAAGGCTTATCCAAACTCGGAATTTTATTTCATGCTTAATCTGGGAGTGAAAAACACTGGTTTAAAGTTTTGAATTGAACTTGTTGAAAAAAACAACCAATGTCTAAAGATTTACAGCATATACGCTGTGAATTGAGACATGAATACTTAAAAGAAAAACTCTCTTTGTAATTAAAAAATATAAATATTAATATTTATGATCAAGAATAGTTGTCAAGAAGTTGATATATATCGGATTAATATCGATAAATATTCGATATCATGATATTTATATAAATTTCATGATATTTCCGAACTCTGTTATAAGGTATTTTCAGTATTTTTTAGTTTCTTTAACAAGAAGGAATTCGTGCATGTTATTAAAACTTTTAGATTTATTAATATTAGATTTGGGCTATACATACAAATTTTGATTTTTCAAAAATAGTTTAAATTGGCGGAAATATATACCAAACTAAATATTTTTATTATTTATACCCATATTTTGTCGGTGAACTAAGAAAAATGAAATAAGTTGAACATTTTAAGAACTCGACGCATTTAAATAAAACTTTTTAATATTGAGACGTTTTTTATACCATTTTTGCACTGAATAAATTATTTTTATCTAGAATTTCAAAAAGATTTTATTTCACTGACGCTGTTCACGAAGTTGTGTGCAAAATTTCAGCTCAGTCTAATAAATATTTTCATAATGAAATGTCTAGCAGTGCAGAAAAAAGTAGTTTTTAGAAAAACGCGTTTAAAGATTTGATTTACTTATACCGTTTACTTGGCAATTCCAATGCCGGAGCGTATAACTTCTGAACGGCTGCGAATTTTATTTTAAAACTTTGGGAACATATTCTTACAAAGTTAAACTACAATTTTATATAAAAAAAAACGATATTTTGAAACCTCTAATTGGATTGTCGGTAACTCCAAAGTGTATGAATTTATTTTTAATCGGCTATAAATAAATGATAGTTTTTTTCTGTCATTTCTAATATAGTTCTGAGGGTTGTTGGAAAAAATATAGCAAATATTTATCAAGAATCTGTTATCAGACGAAATATAATTTTAAAAACAGTATAAACACTTTTTCTCATATTGTTCTAACGTGTGCGCATTTTTATATCCAGGAAGGCACCTAACTCCGCACATGATGACAGGGAATTTTGCGAATCATCACTTAGCTATCGTATTTAAACAATACTCAATTTATTAAAAATAAATTCTAGATCGTCATGAAGGTTAATTTTGTAGGTATTTTTTGAAATTGATATTTTCTATTTGAGATCAAAATTGTCGTCGTTATTATAACTGTTGCGTAAAAATGTTGATGTAGCAATTTTAGTAAATTGCTACGCTCAAAATGAGAAGCGGAAAAAAGTAGTGGCCGTCCAAGACAGAACAAGACATTCCACCTCTCTCTCTCTCAAGGTGATAATTATAATCCAATTATTGCTCTCTAAAGTTTTTTTTGTTGCCTCAACATAGTCTTTTTTTATCATATTATTATATGAAAATTATTCAAAAATATTCATAATTATTATGTAATAATTCATTTATTTATTTCTCAACAGAGACTAATAGAAGCAAATCTGACGTGTATTTTAATGTGATAAATTATTACCAATAAATATAAATATGTATAATATTAATTATTTTTAAGTTGAAATTTACATTGTTTTTTATTTCATATTAGCCATCAATGGCATTTATTAAAATAAAGATTAATTTGGTTTAATTAAAAGATTTTCCGTGCGATTTTTTCCTACAAGGTAATCCAGAACAAGTGTAAAAAATTCACATCTTGTTCAGGGCAGTGTTGTTCCGTCTACCGATTTTCCGGTAGATCTACCGAATTTCATGACTATCTACCGATTTACCGAAATGGTTCTTGGACCAAACCAAATTTTCAGTTACATGTTTTTAACATACTGCTTTAGTAGAATATTTTATACTTCTCCTAAAATCAGTGTTTTATACGCGTGGTGCATGAAGTAAAATTTCGAGTTTAGGAAAGCCTGAAAATTTGGTTTGGTCGCGTAGCGTAACCAAATTTTAATATTTGATTGTATTATTCAATATCCAGAGGTGTATTTGCACAGGAAGTAGTTGTTTTAATGGATATTTATTGTCTTAAGTTGTCTTATTATTTAAGACGCATTGTTTGCATTTTACATGAAAGACATTTTCGTAATTTTATATATTATGCAGATCAATATATACCGTTTTTGGGGATTACAGACTAGCGTGTAAATAACCCCCAACCCCCACGTTTGTCTGTAATTTTCAAAAACTGTATATATTGATCTGCATGTCCGAAAATTGTTATACTTGATAAAGACACTCACACTGTCGAAACTTATGTTGTAAAAATATTTATATGTAACACCTATATATATATATATATATATATATATATATATATATATATAAATTATTCAAAGTGGTAAAAAACATAGTAATAGTTTCGCAGTGGTCGGCATCTCAAATGAAAAGAAACAATGCTAATGAGTTCCGATCGGAGTAATTGGCTGTGTTAAGAATGTTTTTTTTGCCCCGACCTCGCAATAAAGGGTAATGTTTAAACTAACTTAACAACTTAATTGTCTGTAGCATTTACTAGAACACCAAAAGTTCACCATTAAATTTTATACCCTGGCTGTGCTGGCAGGGTCGAGAGCGACTCCATTCGTACTAAACTGTACGATTGTAAACATAAACGCCCTTATTAAACTGTTACTAACCTGTGATTAACTAATCGCGATTAAGGTGTTACCAAGTACGCCGTATGCATAGTCATGCTTTAATACTTGTTAGTAGCGCCTATCTTTATCCACTCATATCGGCAACATTGCTATTTCTGTCATTTCTATGTCAAATAGAATCATAGACTAAGAAAAATATTGATGTATTTATGAGATTTATCTAGGTATCAGGGTCTCCACGCCCTCTGTGCTAATGTCGCCAACTAATCTATACTTTAACGTATTATTTAACCGGAAAACTAGCAATATTAATTTACCAATTGCAGCTTGTCATAAACTTGTATAGCTCTCTGTAGATTACTATTACCTTATAATAATTTGAAGTGTTGTAAAGTTCTCGAAAGAGCGCAAAAACGTGTGCTTTGCTTATGCTCACAAAAAATGCGCACACTGCACTTAAATCAAATAAAACAAAGACAATACTCTATACGTACAATGAACATTATTGATTACGCAGCATTTGCCGCATTTGCTAGGCTTACGATTGTAAACGGAAGAACGAATTTGGCCTTTATCCAAATTCTCTTCTCCCACAGGATGCGCATTTCGGTGAGCACAGGCATAACGCACGATTTTTGCGCTCGTTCGCGAACTTTACAACACCAATTTGACCAAAAACACAGCTCATTATTTAGGGAACACTGAACTCGTACGCTCACTATCACGCGAATGACATTTGAGATCAAGTATAGTCCCATGTAAAACTAGGGGTATGGCGTGATTAAAAATTTAGTCAGTGACTAGCGCTAATCGCGACTAAAATTGGACTATGCATACGACATATTTTAATTAGATACTAAACCTTAGTTAATCACACGATAGTCGCGATTAGCGGACTATGCACAAGGCCGATAATCTTTAAGTAATTGTAGTTGAATTGATTGCACAGAGTTAAACATTTTATATTTTTGAATAATATTTGTTTGCTTTTCACTGAAACGTGCAGGTATTCATATCATCTGATAGCCAGCACAGTTAAAGTTTAATAGTCGATTCAGCAAAGGCAATCTGCATACATTTCAGAAGTTCACTTACCTTATTTGTTTTGAACACATTCTTCTATTCCTGTAAAGCCTTGTTCGTACGCCTCATTTATGTGTTTTCTTTTCCACAAAATATTAATCAAGTCAGTGTAAAATTACCGTCACTGTTATCAATGCTTACTGATTTAGATTAAATAATAGAAGTACATAAATTAGATTAAAAAAATAACTGAAACAATAAACGCTAATAATAAAATTTATTATCTACAACTATTCTTGACAAGATATTTTTATACAGTGAGTTTTTCTTTTTGGGTATACATATCTTAATATACTATTTTTGGTTGTTTTTTGTTTTTGAAAATATGTCAAATTGAAGCATTAAACGAGTGTTTTCCACTCCGAGATTAAGCATGAAGTAAAATTTCGAGTTTAGAAAAGCCTTAAAATTTGGTTTGTTCGCGAAGCGCGTAGCGCTACGCGACCAAACCAATTTTTCAGGCTTCTCTAAACTTGAAATTTTACTTCATGCGTCACGCGTATACAACACTGAAGTGAAGTTCAAAATATACTACTAAATCAGTATGCTAAAAACCCATATTCTAAACTTCACACCAGATCAGTGTTTTATACGCGTGGCGTATGAAGTAAAATTTCGAGTTTAGAAAAACCTTAAAATTGAACTCTTTTAAAAAACAACGATTATCGGAAAATTTACAGCGTATTCATACAGGTATGTATACTTAAAAGAAAAATTCCCTATATGATCAATATTAAAGAAGTATCCAAAAAAATGCTAAGAATAAACAATCTCTTCCTATTTCAGAACTTTTACTATAAGCCTCTCTCATCTTAGGATTTTAACAAAAAGCTTAAGTTTATAGTTCCATCTATACATCTCAATCAAACAAAAGGAGAAAAGGACAGAAATACAGAAGAACAGAACAACAAACAGGCATTTTTCAAAAATGGTCTTAATTAACTCGAGGGACCTTGATAGATAAATCCACTTACATTTTTGATTTGAAAATGTTGGAAGAAAAATATGTACATGGAGGGTCATGGTCAAAAAAAAATTGGGATAGACTAGGTTAGGTTTTGTCACTTACATTAATCTACATGACAACTACATAAGTTTGATCAGATATCTGTTACTTCTGGGTTCTTTGATAATCCATTGCGTTAGGTTCGGTGTATATTCTTTTGTTAACGTAATATAATTAAGGTAAAGTTAAATTACTGTTATATTTAGATTATGGACTAATTGTACTTTATTTTAGTATCTCACATTGATTTATTGGCAACTATTCTTAATTATTGATATCTTTTCTAATCTATTCTATTACTAATAGTGTAAACAAATCTAGTATTCTTATAACCCCAATATTTTTTTATATTTAAGAATATTGTCTTTAAATGTCCGTATTTCTGACAATTATGTATTTGAGGTTTTTCACAGTTTTTAACAAAATGTTTAATACATAGGTACATAGGTTTATAATCAAAACAGGAACATTTCAGCCCTGTATAAAATTTGGCAATATTTACTACTGCTGTACGGTCCCAACTTTCTTAAATATATTTTCAAAATTTTGATAAAATAATTGATAAATTTAAAATATGATTAGCCCAGAAAATACATCATTACCTATCTGTATTGGTCCATATTACGCCAATCATTCGATAAATATCAATTGACAAAACAAAAACAAGGTACAAATTAGCACGTGATAAAATCATTTTCATGTGATCTAAATTGATAAACAGGAAAAATTAATAATTAAAGAAAAGAAAAATAACACATTGAGAAAATCGAACTAAGAGAGCACTTAATAAATGAATTAAATTATTTTTTTTAAATATGAAATATTTGTATGTAAATTAAAATATTGCTGTAAAATCCTTTCTCTTCGTTATTTCTCAAATAATAAAAAAAAAACGACAAGATGTAAGAAATTTTCGGTTATTTTCTTTTCAGAGTTGATGATTGATGGACGGAATCGAGTAAATGAGCCCCCCGAATTTGTGTTCTTACGCCTAATTTATTTATAATGTGCGGTTTCGACGATTTTGAAATTTCAACATCAATCTACCTTTTTTCCTCTCTTCTCTATAATATTTTCATTCCTTGTTGTGGTATTTTAATATTTTAATGTAATGTTGCAGCAGGAAGCATCGTATGTTATTTGCTAAAAATTACATCCAATTGTCTATAAAATAATTAAAATGACCAAAAATCGTTGGTCGTATAATTCGGACGCCATTTTAAAAAGTAACATTTGTTTGTTATTTACCGAAGGTTCATTCAACTAATCCAAGAAACCAGATTGCCATAGCACTGTTAATAGTTTTCAACGATTGCAGTCGATGCTTCCATTACGACTCATTTCAAGATTTCAGGATTAAATGGAGCGTGTAAAGAGTTAGGATCGAGTGGGCGGGCGTCCTTTAAAATCCTGAAAGTTCCGAGAGTCTTTCAGCGCCCCCAGGAAACATCAATCGCTGATTGATCTGCTCCGTCACAACTATTTTCAACGAGATGACAAATGGACATTTTCGGGTTTTCCTAAATTCGAAATATCTACTTCATACTTCCAAGAGAAGTATAACCTGTACACAAACACGAAATGCTTAATTTCTCATTTTTTATTTTCTGAATAGAGTTGATGATTTGCAATAAAAATATACTTTTTAGGATGTCATATTTTTGATTTCTAAAAACAAATTCTGCAATTTTTGTTATTTTACAATAAAAAGAATGTTCTGAAGATAATACATAACGGAGAAAAAGACTTTTTGGTGAATCTTTAAACAATTAATTATGTTGAGGTCTAAGAATTTCTATTTTACGGCAATGTTTGTGATTTTCTATATTATCATATAAAAATTATGCAAGTTATTTCGACCTATCCATATACGCTGTAATCGGGACATGTATAATTCAAAGAAAAACTTTGTATAATTAATAACTAATACAGATGTTAATATTTATGAACAGGAATAATTATCAAGAAGTTGATATATATCTGATAAATATCGATATATATCCGATATTTTTATATTTATATAAATATCATGATATTTCCGAACCCTGACTAAAATTGAGTAACTTGTATAAATATTTTAAAGATTTTGAAAACATTGAATTTTTCTTCAGTTTGAATTATTTCTTTTTAGAGTTTTAAATGTTTATTCTAATTTTCTTCATCATTTTAGTTAACCGACCATTAATTATCAAAATAAAACTTTTAAGCTTTATTATTTTTTCATCTCACAAATGCATTGCATTTCATAGATTCTGTTTAGAAATCATTACGTACATTGTAAAGGCCAACAGTTTTTCTAAAATAGCGTTTGTAAAACTAGAAAGTGAATATTCTTATTAATAAAACACATAGATTTTATTGAAAAAAAACTATGCGTGCATATGTTTGTTTCATCAAATGGGAATATTCACTTTAGAAAAGCCTTTTTTAAGGCTTTTCTAAACTCGAAATTTTACTTCATGCTCAATCTGGGAGTGGAAAACACTCGTTTTAAGCTTTAAATTGTTTTTTTCTAAACAACGAATGTCTAAAAATTACTTCGTATGCATATTAATATATAAAAAAAACCTGCATAATACATATACTTCATATCTTTTATTTTTATTAATTACAAAAAAATACAGTTTGTTACAAAATAGTAAAAAATATAACATTTAACGTGCTGTACTCCTGTAAAAGAGCAGTGGGCAAGGACTGGGGACTGAAATCAACCGTTGTTCACGGGATGTGGCCGTGGTAAGGTCCATTATGTTCTACGGTGGACTGCCCTGGACAAAAAATCCACCAAACTGCACTGGGCAAGGCTCAGAGAGCCGCCGAATTGCTCATAACGGGGGCGGTCAGGGCCACCCCCTCCAAAGCGGTAGATATAATACTAAATCTAGCTCCAGTCGACCTCTACTGCAGATATGCTGCAGCTACTACAGCAATCAGAATCAACTCAGTTGGGATATAGAGCACTAGCAAACAGGGCCATGGAAGGATCCTGAATGCGCTTGTCGATATCCCCCTGAAGACTGACAGCTGCACTCCAGAACTTAATTTTGAAAATAAGTTCTCCACTTCTATCCCGGACAAAACCAAATGGTTAGAGGCTCTTTACGGATGGTTCCAAGTCTGAAAACAGAGTAGGGGGAGGAATCTTCTCACAAGATTTCAACCTTAAAAAGTCTTTTAGACACCCAAACCACTGTAACATTCTTCAGGTAGAGGTCATAGTCATCCGAGTGGCAGTGGACTGGATCCAGAAAAATGACCTTCAGGGGAACCGCATCAGGTTCATTACTGATAGCTAAGCCGCCATTAAGATACTGAATAGTCCGTACTGCACCTCAAAGGTGGTCAGAGACTGTAAAAAATCGCTAAATAGGCTTGCAAATAACTGTGACATGGGACTCATGTGGGTACCTAGTCATAGTGATATCAGGGGGAATTCAATTGCCGACGACCTTGCAAGGAAGGGGGTAAGAATGAAGGACCTGTCTACTTAAATCTCCACTCACATACCTCTTGTGGAATGCAAGAGACTACTTAGGGCACAAATGATAGCATCGGTCAACCATAGGTCGAGAGAAGAAGTGTCTCATAACAAGGCAGATATGGCCTATATGGGATACTATAAACAGCAACAGATTAACTGCGCCTTCGACATAAAGAAGGCGGTAGGCATCCTCACGGGCCACTGCCTCCTAGGCAGACATGCGCAAAAGATGGGTCTTGAAGGGAAAAGGATCAAGTACCTTTCTATGCACTACGCGAATGGGCTAACGGACCTCACGCCTTTCGATATGAAAAATCTGATCGGGTTCATTAAGTGCTCTGATTGGTTTGTTTAGGTGAGGAGTGGGAGGGGAGATCTGACTTCTTTTCACCCTTATGGTATCACAAGGGGCCCTTTGGGCCTAAGTGAGCGGTCTAACTGCTGTCCTTGAAACCTAACTTAACCTAACCTGCTTTTAAATTGTAAAAATACTTAGCATATTAGGTTAATTAATGGCTCATCGTCGAAAAAATCCTTGATGTTTGACTCAGGAGTAAGAGCGTCTTCCCAAATCCAGGTCGAATTGCAATCTTTAGGAACATTTTCACTATTAAACTAAAATCACAAGTTTGTCAGTTTCCTAATGTCCCAATCTATTTCTTGATTTTGGTGGTATTTAGCCATATGGTGATAACAATCTCACAATTGCCACTATTGTTATATTAACTGTTACCAATTCATCAATTATTTAAAAAAACTGCAACTTGGAATATTCGAGTAATAATGGAATACCCTCGCAATTATTTAGTATTGAGTATTATCGATATACAGGGTAATTTAGTTTTGTGTTCACCCCCTTCTAACTTTTTTATTTTGAGCGTAAAGTATAACAAACTATATATATTTGTAAAGGGCAGAAAATTCTCTAATTAATGGCATCACCAAATTGACAATACGATAGCAACTGTCAAAGTAGCGATAGTCAACTTTTTTTTTCAAACAACAACAAATTTTTTGTTTAATTCAGACAGATGGCACTTTTCTGCATCCGAATATCCATCACAACTATATGCTTTGATTACAAAAAAATGAATAAAATAAAAAAATATCCAACTCGGTTCATTTAATTCAGTCGACGGCATTCAATGCGAATCCTGCTTTTTAGATATTCAATATCATTTAATGGCGTCTAATAAACTCCTTGTTTTAAATAAGGTCAGAGAAAAAAATCTAAAGGAGTTAGATTTGGTAATCTTGCAGACCACTTGATCTCATTTTGATTTCTGAACCATCTACCAGGAAACTCTTGGTTCAAGTTTTTTTAAAGAATGCCTCAATTTCTTAAACGACCCACCGTGAAGAGTTAAAGACTTAATGAAATAGTTTGTTTAATTTTTTATAATTTTCGCTCCCACATATGATTTTTTTTTTATAAAATAACCCGGTTTGGATATTTTCTTATTTTATTCATTTTTTTGTTACCTAAGTGTATAGTTGCGAAGAATATTCGGATGCAGATAAGTGCCCTCTATCCAAATTAAACAAAAAATAGGTATGGTGTCATTTGAGAAAAAAAAGTTGACTATCGCTACCTTGACTGTTGTCATCGTATTGTCAATTCCGTGACACCATTAAATAGAAAATTTCCTGCCGTTTACAAATATATATGGTTTATTATACTTTACTCTCAAAATAAAAAAGTTAGAAGGGAGTGGAACAACAAACTGAATCACCCTGTGTAACATGATAAATATCGTGATAGATACCTGATGATATATATCGTCCGAACCCTGATTTTAGTAATATTCTTGTTTCATCTATGAAATTTTTCATTGTCAACGAAGAATGTGAAAAAAGTTTATATGATATCTCTCCTTTTTTTAGAGGCAGCATATAGGGATTTTTTCTTTTAAGTATACATGTCTTGATGTTACTTTTTACATTTTTAGGTATTCCTTATTTTTGAAAAGTGTTCTTTTTGATACTTCTATCGAGGGCTTCCACTCCTTGATTAAGCATGAATTAAAATTACGGCGCGAAGCCGCCGGCAAATGCAAACTTTTAGACTTTTTTAAACTAGAAATTTGTATTCATGCGCCAGGCGTATAAACTAGTGGAATAATGTACAGTTGCGAGAGAAAAAAACTAGTACAGCAAAATATTTGGCTGTGTGAACTGGTCTCACTTTGATTTATCAAATTGTCAATCAAATTGACAAATCTGCGGAAATGTCAAACGAAATTTAATTAACGTCGACAGGTCTCAACTGACTGAAACGCAAAAAGCGATAATAACGACCCGTTTAGAGACGGTATTAGCATTAGAGACATTGCATGTCAACAATTGCACCGTCTTGTTGGCCAAGAAAAAATGTTTTGCTAACCTATACATGACAAGTTTCTTTTACAAGAAAAAAAAAAAAAACGATATTTTAGAAGTGGCTAAAGCGTCCTGCTGTACTAGTTTTTTTCTCTCGCAACTGTACTTCTAAAGGTCGGATTCCTAAGCGACGACTGATACGACTGTAGTCGCTCGACTGGGGCCGCGCGATCAGAGTCGCGCGGCCCAAGTCGCTTTGTCGAATTCCTATGCTACGACTATAACTTCTATTCCTACGTGATCGTTATATAGAATATACTTTTTTTAGAGAAAATTGTTATAAGAACAAATATTTTTAATGATCAAATTAATCTAAATATCAAATGAGAAATGAGAGACTAACTGAAGTTTATTTAATTTAAAAAAAAGTTGTTTATTCCATCACTTTATTTGGGTTGCCTTTATAACATCACAAATTTGACAGAAACGAGATATCCTGTTAGAAATATATTTATTATCAATTTTTTACATTTGATAAAATGATAAAATAAACTCAATTTATGTTAAAAGCCGCGCGGCTCTTACGACTATACTGCTCTCTGTACCAGTACAGTCGTACGGCTCGAGTCATCTCATTAGAGTCGTTCAAGTCATGCAGCCACAGTCGCGTCATAGGAAAGAGTTCCATTGATTTACATGCAAAGCAATCGGGCGTAGTCCGAGTCGTGCGGCTCGAGTCGTTTCAGTCGCCGCTTAGGAATAATACCTTAAAGCAGCATGCTAAAGCAATATATTTTGAACTTCACTTTAAATGAAAAAAATAAAGCAATGCAACAACTTCCCGTTTTAAAACACTTGTTATGACTTTCTGAACACTACTGTGTACGAAACGTATTGTTTTTTTTCTTTGGATTGTTTACTGGCATAGGTTTAACCATTCAGCTACTAACAAGGAACGTATTGTAATCATGCCAAATATTCGACTGTCCAATTTTGGTATTTCTTTACGTTTTCAGGTCCCCTGAGTACGATTTTCATATTTTTACAATGATGTCTGTGCGTACGTGTGTGCACCTTGTGAATACGCTAACTTCTGTTTTTGAGTTAAATCGCACTTCCGGTTTAGCTGCAAGTGACATCAACTTTCTTTTCTGTTTTTGAGTTAAATCGCACTTCCGGTTTAGCTGCAAGTGACATCAACTTTCTTTTTCTCTAAATATACATAGTGATTTTATTTGATTTATAGATAATTTTGCGAATAGTTATGTTTCTTTTACAAAAATATCTTTATAATTAACAGAGATATTAAGACATTAATTTAGAGAACAGGCATCCTGCATATCTCTAAATTAAGTCATTTTTGACAGGTATCATATTCACATTAGATATGAAAAGTCATTACACTCGATAGCGTAGAGGTTTAGCATCCACCGGACATTATTAAAAATGTTTTATTCTTTATTTCTTACAAACAAATATATAGTACACGCAATCAGAGTGTTCAGAAAGTCGTATGGGGTCCACTCCAGATTTATTTTTTAATTTTTACAATAATAAATACCATTATTACATTTATATCATTTACTACGGGAACATAATTACCATTGTTATTGTTATTATTATTATCACAACACAATAATGGTTGTTATCAACGCCGGTTTATGAAAAAATGAATGCCAACGGAGGGGGAAAACATGGAATTAAAATCCGCCCACGCGTGACTCGCCATTTATTCGTTTTTTTTTTCATTAGAAAAATATCACGTGAAAAAAAGCGTACGGGTGTAATTACGTGATTTTCAAACGGATTAGGATACTTTAATGAGCGCACACGTACAACAACAACAACAACAACAACGAAAATAATGATAATCTTTCTTCTTTTTAACCACGTTTATAAATTAAAATGCCGCAACCACAAATGACAATATTATTAATTTATTAATTTTAATGTTCGCGTAGTAGTTACCCTAGTATAAATGAGGTCTATTACTGTGACACTATTTTGATTTTACTGTTCATGAATGACATCAATAATTGCAAAATGTATGCTGATGCTTTAAAATTGTTTAGATGTATAGAAACAATCAACGATTGTCATTTTATTTAAGATGACAGTAATTGCATAAATGAATAATGTGTACGCAACGAACTTCTATGCTATATCCCTTTCCGGGAAATCGACTAAATTTGTTTTTAACTATTCCATTGAGAGTTTTCCTATTGCGCATGTGTCTAAGGTAAAGGATTTAGGGGTCTTGTTTGAGGAACGCTTATTATCAATCACTTATACTTGTGGCTAAAAATCCCAACAAAGCTACACGAATGTGGGGATTTGTCTGTTACATTCCTCAGTTCCTTCTAGAGTGCATCTGTAATGTAGCCACCCTATAGTAAACTGCAAATCCTTAAAAGTCATTCAAAATATTTTGTTCCATAGTCATGGAGCATAAACCAGGCATTACACATATTCCAGGTAATTATAAATTTATTAAGGACATATAGGGATTTTTTTAAAGTATACATATCCTGGCGCATACTCTGTAAATGTTCAGGCAGTCGTTGTTTTTATAAAAGTGTTCTATTTAAAACTTCTAACAAGTGTTTCTACTCCTGATTAAGCATTAGGTAAAACTTCGAGTTTATAAAAGCCTGAAATTAAACACTGATTTAATGTAAGCTTAAAATATACTGCTTTAGCGTACTGTTTAACAGTATATTTTAAACTTCCCAATACTTTTATGTTCAATACGTGTGCCGCATAAAATAAAATTTGGAGTTTAGAAAAGCCTGAATATTTTATTTTATGAGTAATTTAAGAGTAGGAACACTTGGTAGAAGTTTCAATCTGAACGCATTTTAAATACAACGAAAGCCTGAAAATGTACATAGTTCACATCGGGACATGTATAGTCTGGAATCCAGTAGACACGATCTGTGTACTCTGCAAATAGTCATGAACGGTTCTATTGATTGTCCAGATGTATATTCAAATATCTTCGTTTTTACTTTTTCTCCATCTAACGTTTACTTTGACCGCAACAACTCCATTGATTACATAATGTTTTTTTTTAAATTATTTCTAAGTTGGATAAAATTACAACAAAAACACATTAAATGTGCATTTAGTTTGAACATTTGTAATTTTTATCAAATAAACCACATATTTTGATAAGATTAAAAGATACCGATAAAAATTCAACTAACCCTGTTAAAGTGTCACATTAACAACAATTAGATTTTGTTTCACTGATAATGATTTCGCTTGAACTAATACCTCATTTATAACTAGGTGAAACATGATATCGTATTTTTTGTATTGATGTTTCAAACGGCTTTTGTATTTTACCATTTAGAAATGATGAAGAAAGGTCATTGAGGCGTTTGATCGTAAAAGGTGTTAAGTAACAATGCGGCAATTTTACGTTACTGCAATTTTAATGTATTCATTAATTTCAAAATTAATAAATTGTCACTACATTGGACGTTTTTTATATCGAATATAATGGTATACTAAATAAGTAATTTCATTTATAATTTTTAGTCAACTTAAGTATCGAGAACTATTTAATTGTTACTTAACGACTTTTTTGTGCAAAAAAGTTGAAACTGTGGGAAATGTTTTACGACCGAACGCACAGTGTTTCGAACAATGGACAAAAATTAAAAATGAACATTTAATTTTAAGGATTTTCATATTACCACAGTAACGTAAATAAGCCATTACTTCAAGAATTCTATTAAACAGCTACCTGAGTTTCGCTAATTTCCTTTTAGTGTACTCTCAAACCGAGGCAATGATCGAGCGGGTACTTTTCTTTAATATCAGTTCTATTTTATCAATTGTTCTAAGCGTTATACTACAATTGCTACGAAGTGTTTTTAAATAATCTCTGATGGATTCTGTAGCCCAGGGTATGTAGTTTATGATATCATTTAAAGTTTATCTTTTGGTGCACGATTTACTCCGCAAATAATTTTTAAAAAAACTCCTAAATTTTGTATAAAATTTATGCGATTACAAACTTTGAAGAGGACTTAAAAAAACGTATCAAAACGTTTTGGGTTGTTAACATCCCCTTATTAGTACATTAATATACTTTAAAATTGTACAAAGATTATCTGCTTCTGACTGCTCTTTTACAAGTTATGATTTTTTTGAACAGAGAGGTACTGTCATAAAAAAATATCTAGCAAATATGTGATTAAACGCTCAGACAATTGACCATAAACCGTGTGTATTTAACTATACAGAGAGTTTTATGTAACACCGAACCTTTTTATCCAATACAATTTACATCTTTCATTTTTAAGTTATGTGTAAATCGGGTTGCCTATATGACCATTACAAATCAATCGCAATTAATACCTCAACTTGTGCATACTCTCAAGCATATATGTCCCAATTACTGCGTATATGCCGTAAATCTTTAGATAATCATGTTTTTTTTTTAAGAGTTCAATTTGAAATTTGAAAAGAGTGTGTTCCACTCCCAGACTAAGCATGAAGTAAAATTTCGAGTTTAGAAAAGCCTGAAAATTTGGTTTGATCGCGTAGCGCGAAGCGCGGAGCGGCCAAATCAAATTTTCAGGCTTTGCTAAACTCGAAATTTTACTTCATGCGCCACCGGCACAAAACACTGACTCATTACGAAGTATAAAACACACCGCTAAACTTTATATTGCATCAGTGTTTTGTACCGGTGGCGCATGAAGTAAAATTTCGAGTTTAGAAAAGCCTGAAAATTTGGTTTGGCCGCTCCGCGCTTCGCGCTACGCGACCAAACCAAATTTTCAGGCTTTTCTAAACTCGAAATTTTACTTCATGCTTAGCCTGGAAGTGGAAAACACTCATTTAAAGCTTCAAATTAAATTCTTTTAAAAAACCGAGCGTCGGCAAATGTACAACGTATGCTTATGTGTACTTATAAGAACAATTTTCGTCATGACAATCATAGATTAAATTAGATTGATAACTCATAGGGGGCTCCACGTATCATGATTTTAGTTAACCGACCCACTCGATGGGACGGCGCTGCAATCGCAAATGACGTCATTGGGCGCGGGGAGCGGGCGGGCTTCTTGCTAAGCGGGGAGTGCGGTGCAGGGGGTCATAACATTGAATGGTGGGTGCGGTGCGGGGAACATCGCACAGTATTAAATTACTGTGCGATGCGAAAAATAACAAAGACCTAATAAACATGTTAAATGTATATTTTAAAAGTTATTACAAATATATTTCTCTATATGTCAAAACCTTATAATTGACACACTGTGTGTCAATTACATTTCACTTCTCAACAAAATGTCTGCAGTTCGTCAAAAAATGCATCTGAGAAATGAAATAAGAGGTCTCCTTAACCGAGAATGGATGTTGGCGTAAGTAGTGTTCCATACAGTGAATTTTTCTTTAAGGTAAACATATGCATAAGCTGTAAATTTTCCGACATTCGTTGTTTTTCAAAAGAGTTCAATATGAAGCTTTAAACGAGTGTTTTCCACTCCCAGACTAAGCATGAAGTAAAATTTCGAGTTTAGAAAAGCCCCGTGAAAATTTGTCGAGGGTCGCGCAGCGACCCGAGACAAATTTTCTGGGCTTTTCTAAACTCGAAATTTTACTTCATGCGCCACGCGTATAAAACACTAACATATTGTGAAATTTATATATATTCGTATTTCACTTGAAATCTGTGTTTTATACGCGTGGCGCATGAAGTAAAATTTCGAGTTTAGAAAAGCCCAGAAAATTTGTCTCGGGTCGCGCAGCGACCCGAGACAAATTTTCACGGGGCTTTTCTAAACTCGAAATTTTACTTCATGCTTAGTCTGGGAGTGGAAAACACTCATTTAAAGTTTCAAATTGAACTTAAAAAAAACAAGGAATATCTAAAGATTTACAGAAAATAGGTTAAATTTGGAATACTTATACTTAAAAGAAAACTCCCTGTATATACAAATACAAATAAAATATTTCCAGACGAAAGTTATTGTTACTGCAAAAATGTTCAGCAAAAATATTAAAGGGAAAAGTATTTGGTATTTAGTGAAACTCATTTCGTAAATCGGAAAATCTTTTGACTTATATTTGACAAGGTGAAACATATTTGGGATATAGTGAATCTCATTTGATCAATAGTGAAATGCAACAGAAAAACTGTGTAATTGAATTCAAGACATTAATTTATGTTCTGGGATTGTACTTTGTGACTAGATGGAATTTCAGAATTGCTTGATCCAACAGCAACAGGAACATTCTCCATGGAAGTAGTAGCTCGGTGTGAAGAAAATCTCCACGTCCGTGCTTGTTTCATGCATAGTACTTGAAGATCATTCACTAATACTAGGAAGAAATAAAGAGAAATAATGTAGACACACTGGTTTTAAATGTATTTGACTGCAGATTTAATTAAAAGAATACACAATGGCTTAAAAACTTAAAATATTACATAAACTTACGGTTTTAATTATTTATGTTAACGCATATCCCCAAAGATTCAGAATTGCTTAATCCAACAACAGGGATATAGTCCATGAAAAAATGCTCCTAGTTCAGTATGATGAAAATATCCACGACCATGGATATTTAATATACTTGAAGATTATCCACATGTACTAGAAAGAAAAAAGAGAAATAATGTAGTAACACTCTGGTTTTAAATTTGTTTGACTGTAGACTTATTTAAAATAATACACAATACGTTAAAATTTTAAAATATACATACTTACGGTTGTAATTATTTATATTTAATAACGCTTATCTCGAAACGATTTCGTCTTATCGGCATTTTTGTGCCTTCAGATCCGACAGATCTGACAGCTGTTGATTGAAAACAAGCCCACGTTAGAAATTGCGGGAAATTTAAAGCTCCGACATATGCGCCCTCCCATCAAGTGGGTCGGTCAACTATATATGTGAACTTACAGAATCATATAGAGTCAACTGGGTCTGATGACAATGTTCGGTGTTACATAAAACTCTCTGTATATGTTCGCGTTTGAATATTGCGGGTTGTGATGGTGAAATACGTGAAAGTATTAAAGGTTTGAAGTTATTTTTAAGTAAATTTAAATATTATTTAAATATAGTATTACTAATCATTATTTATACGTTATAATAAGGTAATACTAATGAAAAAATATTAACAAAGGCGCTTAAGGGGTTTTTATCGCTTATAAGTGTCCAAAACGTTTATATCAAATACAAAGCTCAATTAGTGACCGGGATTCATGAAAAAAATACAGGGAGTTTTTCTTTAAAGTATACGGATTGCAAATTCAGCTTATTTTCTTTAAATCTTTAGATAATCATTGTGTTTTTAAAAGAGTTCAATTTGAAGCTTTAAACTAAGCATGGAGTAAAATTTCGAGTTTAGAAAAGCCCCGTGTAAATTTGTCGAGACAAATTTTCTGGGCTTTTCTAAACACGAAATTTTACTTCATTCGCCATGCGTATAAAACACTATAATAGTGTAAAATTTATGTATATTTTAACCTCACTTAAAATCAGTGTTTTATACCCGTGGCGCATGAAGTAGAATTTCGAGTTTAGAAAAGCCCAGAAAATTTGTCTCGGGTCGCTGCGCGACCCTCGACAAATTTACACAGGGCTTTTCTAAACTCGAAATTTTACTCCATGCTTAGTCTGGGAATGAACCCCCGACCAATTTTCACGGGGCTTTTCTAAACTCGAAATTTTACTTCATGCTTAGTCTGGGAGTGGAAAACACTCATTTAAAGCTTCAAATTGAACTCTTTAAAAAAAAACAACGAATATCTAAAGATTTAAAGAAAATAAGCTGAATTTGCAAAACGTATACTCTAAAGAAAAAGTCCCTGTATATATTATATATTATTCACTTCTATTAATATATGTTGGAAAAAAATTGAGAAAAAACGCGTCATAAACTGTGAACAAAATAATTAAGAACTTATTTTCAAATCTGTTTTACTCGCTTATTAATTGAGTTTGTCAATAGTTTGCAGAATATTTACAAAATATAAAAAAAGAATTAAAATTAATATCGGTTTTCTGCAAAAAAATTTAGTCTCATTGAGACAAGTCTCCAAATATTCATTAAAACAACTACTTCTCGAGTTAATACCCCGACAGATATTGAATTATACAATAATTATTTGAGTTACATATATTGTGAATTATACAATGACAGATTTACTGTTCTATGCATAATTTATATGCAAAACGCAACACCAGGTCAAATTATTCTCTCACCAAACTAAATGAACCAACAGGAAATTGAAATAAATTAATAAATTACAGGGAAAAATAAATATTTTCAACTATTTAAAATCGCTTAACTTTTTTCAACCTTTGACAGCTTCCGTCAGCGGGTTGATTTAAAAAAGAAACAATACTTTTCCTTTGTTTAGATACGGAGAAGGTAAAAAATAAAATTTAGAAAACTTGTTTTCTGTCTGCATTAAACTATTCCTCTTTCTTTCCCTTTGATGCGAAATAGTTACCCTCAAAATTGCCCGATTTTGTATTTGTCACACAGATTTTGATTATTGGTTCTTTGGAAGGACTAACATTTAAAATCTATCTGAGAATAAAGATTCACTGGGAAAGGAGTTCCTAAGTGAATTTTTCACTACTATGCAACACATTTATGCAAACAATATTGCACAATATTCATTATATATTTTTTATTTTACGCATGTCTAGCATTTTGTGGAACAACGTCCGCGTATTTTCGCGCCAGGTGTGCGCCTCAAAAGAGAGGGTCTCTCGGACCCCAATTAAAGATAATTAAACCGCTTTTAATTGAAACGTCCACTTTTTTTGTACAATATAAAACAAATTTATTACTCCCCAGAGACTAAAGGGACTTGCACACTGTTCAAAATGTATCAAAAGACAAACAAAATATGATTATTAGGTTCAATCAGAGTATAGATACATTCTTCATTCAAATTCATTCATTATGTACAATTTTTGTTTAGAGTTTTCTTAATATTTTACATTGTTTGTATTAATTATTCATGAGAAACGTTTATATGTTTTAATACTTTCAAAAATTTGTAAAATATTGAGGATAATTTATAACAAAGGCTTGCAAGTGGATAAAATTGTATTTACCTTCACCATGGCAACGGTAGCCTCAAACCGCAAAGTGTCGATCTTAACCTCGAAATAGGCATTTTCGGAACGTTATTAGTGACATTTAGAGGTTTTATTTCTTTTAAGACCCTGTCAGCCATTCTAGCGCGTCTGTATTAAAAAATGATAAGAGAAGATCATTTACGGAATTGGAATGTTGATTTTTAAACGTCGAAATTTGTCGAATTTGTGCTGAAAGCTCGCGCATCTAAGCTTTCAGCACAAACTAAGTAAATGGATTATAAAATTATGTCCAAGAATGCGCTGCAAAGACAATGTGGAGTGGAACACAACAGCGAAAATGACACAAGATGAATTTTGTAGAAAATTCACTTTATTCGTTAAATTATCTCATCAAATACTGTTTGTGCCGGAATTTTGACTGGATAAATTATATTTTGTTTACTCGTCATTTCTTCACTAATTTCTCGAATAAATTGCGATTTGGCAAAATACCAATTCATTCTCGAAATTTGCATCGATGACTCGTGCAAATGAAAATGTATTTAAACCACTCGTGGTATTACTCCCGATTAAACACACTTATTATTAATTTGTTTAAAACAAAATAGTGAATACTGAAAAGGGTTTAAAAGGAAAGTTGTAGATAATCAAAAACTCAACATTTATTGCATAAATGTTGAATTTTTGATTATCTACAATTTTTTTTAAACTTTTTTTTAATATTGTAAACATTTACGTTGTAAGATTGAAAGTATATGTTAATATTTGACCCCACATTTTAAGTATGCATAACAAATACCAAATCGACTTGGGTGAGGTAAAAACTAACATTTACGTTAAATTTAACATTTTGCTCTTAGAATAGAGATGGGCAAAACGGTTCACTTATGTGAGTGGTTCTGAACCGGTTCATTCCTTTTAGTGAACCGGTTCAGCGGTTCTTTTAGTACATATTTATGTTTTCATTTACTTTATGTCACATGTTATGATTTTGTATATACTATACAGGGTGAGGTTTTTTATCTTCTCTATGGCAATCTCGGAAACTATAAGAGATAGAGACGTCTATCTGTCGCTTTTTTATTGTCTTATATAGTATCAAAGTATATTAAAATCATTGCACATGATAGCCTTGTGGTTATTTCACATGATTAGAAACCTTTGTTTGTATTTTTTATATAGCTGTTTCAATAAAGTGAGTTTTTAAATTTTGTTCGGCATGACAATGCTATTTTGCGCATTCTTAACTTGTTTTTAAATTTATTTTTCTCAATTATTGAAATAGATAGAAAAACAGTAAATATTTCACATAAACAATAAAATCGTATCAGATTTTTACTCTCCTCTATACGCGAAACAAAGGGAAAGTCTTGTTTTCGAGAACATTTTTAAATACATTTTTTAAATTTTTTTGATGTCCCCCCGAGTTGATTAAGACCATTTTTGAAAAATGTCTGTCTGTCCTTCTGTCGCCACGATAAGGTCTAAACCGATTGATCTGTTAAGATAACACTATAAACTTAAGCTTTTTATTACAATAGTAGTATTCGATCAACTTTTGTTCAAAATACGTAAACCTGAAGTGGTAATCTTGTTAAGAAAAGTTGTAGATTATCGAAAAATAGCATTTAATACGTATTCACTTTATGACGTAGCTTTTTTAGTTATTTTATTAATATTGTTTTAAAAATGTGAATTGTTATAAATAACGTTAGTTTGGCTTTGTCATAATTAATATTTTGTGAAAAGTGAAAACATAAGTGAGGCTTACGAACAAAGTTTAACAGGAACAAGAAACATTTGTTGAAAAATAGGGTAGGTTTATGTTATATGAATATTCTCTTTTATAGATCATAAATATTTTCAAAAATTCTGAATAGCGAACCAGTTTCTAAAGGGTGTTTTTTTTAGACGTGTGGTTTTCAAGAAGAAATAAAACGCATATAATTTAATGTTATGGCCAAGAATTTAGCTTTATCATAAAGATAAGGGTTTGCCATTATGTTTTAAAAATGATTTCGGGCAAGTGGGCGCCGCGGCTGGCTCGAATAAATTCCAGCCGAGAGGCCCAATTTCCGACCACTTTTTGCAGCAATTGGGGCCGTATGTCAGCAATAACGCGCCGAATATTCTCTTCCAAGGCGTCATTCGTCTCGGGCTTATCTGTGTACACAAGCGACTTCACATAACCCCACAAGAAATAGTCCAGCGGTGTTAAATCGCCGATCTTGGAGGCCACGCCACAGGTCCACGACGCGAGATAATGCGCTCACCAAAAGTTTCCTGCAACAAAGTGATTGTTGCGTTGGCTGTATGGCATGTAGCGCCGTCTTGTTGGAACCATAGGTCGTCCACATCAACACCCTCCAATTCAGGCACGAAAAAGTCATTAATCATGGCTCTATAGCGTTCCCCATTGACTGTAACATTATGGCTGGCTTCATTTTTGAAGAAATATGGACCAATGATTCCCTCTGCCCATAGAGCACACCAAACAGTGATTTTTTGAGGATGTAACGGTGTCTCAACAATGACTTGTGGATTATCTTTACTCCAGAAGCGACAATTTTGCTTATTGACACACCCATTTAACCAAAAGTGAGCTTCATCGCTGAACAAAATTTTCTTGTGAAAATCGGGATCGGTGGCCATCTCGTTTTGGGCCCATTCGCCGAACGTGCGACGCGCTTGATGGTCGTTTGGCTTCAATGCTTGCACGAGTTGGATTTTGTAAGCACGCAAACCAAGATCCTTCCGCAAAATCTTCAATAAAGTTGATGAACACAGCTCGAATTGTTGCGCGCGATGGCGGATAGACTCATTCGGGTCTTCTTCGATACTCTGCTCCACAGCAGCAATAGCGTCTTCGGTGCGCACTGTACGGCGTCTCTGAGGATGCGCACTATCCACTAGAGTAAACGTGGTGCGAAACCGATCCATGGTTGCTCGAATTACCGACTCTGCTGGGCGATTATGTCGACCGAATATTGGACGCAGCGCGCGATGCATCGCGCGAACCGAACCATTATTTTGGTAATAAATTTGCACGATTTTCAAACGTTGTTCAGGAGTAAGTCTATTCATTATGAAATGGCAAACCAAACTGAGCATAAATCAAGTGACAGCTGTCAAAAAGACCATCTCCGAAAAAAGTAGTGCCGACTTGAAAACCACACGTCTAAAAAAACACCCTTTATAAGCACCCAGTTGTTTAATTAGTAACACTGAAAGTCGTTGATATCTGATAAAATATCTGATTTTGTGTTATTTTATTTAAAGATAGTGATAGTGATAGTTGATGTTTTTTTTAACTTCACTTTAATCAGTGTTTTGTACGCGTGGCACATGTAGTAAAATTTCGAGTTTAGAAAAGCCTGAGTTTAGATTTGGACGCTTCGCGTCCAAATCCAAACGCTCAGGCTTTTCTAAACTCGAAATTTTACTTCATGCGCCACGCGTATATAACAATGATTTATTTTAAAGTTCAAAAACAGATACATATTTCATCTTCCATTACCCAAACCTACTGAAAGTGGAATTACAGGTGTGAAATATACAGGCCATTGATAAGGGAAACGACACTTTAATGATTTTCGAAAACTTATTTTAAAGTCGTAATCCATATTTATATAAAATTTCAAAAGTACCAGCTTTACATTTTCCACGTTAATTCCGAGAATAATGTTAAAATAAAAAGATTTCGCAACACACTTGAAATTTTAACATAATTGACGAAAATTACCGAAATTAGCAAATGTATAAGAAGAATAGTTATAAAATAAATTTTGTGAAAAATGTTTAGAAAATTGTATGAATTATTGAAATCTAGAACTTTGATAAAACTAGATAGTTTCTCTTGTTTTCTTTAAACTTTGATAATAAAACAACAATAATCAATTATCAATTGTTTTAATGTGAAACGAGTGTTTTCTACTCCCAGACTAAGCATGAAGTAAAATTTCGAGTTTAGAAAAGCCTGAAAATTTGGCTCGGGCGCGTAGCGAAGCGGAGCGACCGAGCCAAATTAGGCTTTTCTAAACTCGAAATTTTACTTTATGCGCCACGCGTGCACAACACTGATTTAATGTGAAATGGTCTTTAACCAATTGACAAGGAAAATAAGTTTAGTATTCCAATTATCATCAATTGTTTAAATGAGGGGAAAGTGCTATGATGGACACATCACCATTTTTTTTATCAACATTAGTTTTCAAAATACAACACAAACTTACATTTTTAAATGTAAACCATAGTAAAATTTGAAATAAAAACACTTGGTTCGTTTCACTAACCTTTTAATTTATTCCGACTAGTTTCGGCTACAAGCCATTATCAAGGAATGTGAAACGATAGTTATTTACAATTTTATATTTTATTTAAAAAAATTTGCTATAAAATAACAATAATTATTAAACAAGTACAGTTCTTTCTTATATACTACAAAATTTGTTTAATTTTTGTCAAATGACCATAATTCCATGTTCATGACTTTTTGGGGGGTTGTGTCACAAATAAAATATAGCATATGGCATAGGATGGCAGTAGATAAGCTGTGGTTGAAGCATTTAATTAAGATATAATTTATGCTATAATGTTAATGGTTAATTTTTTGAACATCTGTTGTAATATTTATATTTTAGTGAAGTCTATTTAACACCAAAAATGAAATCATTACAACAATAAAACCAACTGTTGAAATTGAAATTGTTTTTATATTGTAGTCATTATTTCATTGCAAACTATTATATATTTTTTTAAATAAAATAGAAAATGTATAATAAATTAGATAAAGTATTATAAGTACATTAATATTTCAAAAATCTGAAATAAGGTTTTTAATATTAAACGTATCTGAAAATAAATTTCATATCGCATTAAAATAATACCGAAAACAATTGTAAAACAAACTACCGCCTCAATAAAAAATATGCACCGTCATCGCCACTGCGCTTACGAAATGCACGATCCAGTAAAGAGCGGATAATAACTCACTCGCTCCTGATCCGTTTCGTGAGTGTCACTCCCGACCCACTCATTTCGCGAGCCGGTTCAGGAGCGGATCCTAACTCGCTCACGAACCGTTTCGTGACTGAATCACTCCTAAACCACTAATTTCGCGAACAGGTTCAGGAGCGGATCCCAACTCACTCATTCACTAAAGCGCGGATAATAACTCACTCGCTCCTGACCCGTTTCGTGAGTGTCGCTCCCGAACCACTTATTTTGTGAGCCGGTTCAGGAGCGGATCCTAACTCGCTCACGAGTCGTTTCGTGAGTGTATCACTCCTAAACCACTCATTTCGCGAACCGGTTCAGGAACGGATCCGCTCCTGAACCACAACTCCTTTTTTGCGAACCAGTTCAGGAGTGTTCTTTTTAGTGAACCGGTTCAATTAAGTGGTTCAGGAGCGGATTGTCCGTCTCTATTTTAGAATGGGCCCGAATATTTTATTTAATAAAGGATTAGAGTAAAACGAATGTTCTTCTGTTTTCAATTTATAGCAAGAGAGTAGGTATATTTTCTTGATAATGATATGTGCTCGTATTTCTATTATTTTTTAGTTTATTTATTGATTTCGTAATTTTTCAGAAAATGTTATTGTTGTAATTGACGAAGTTCACGGATTTATCTCTGTTAATTTTCAACTAAAAACAAATAACACTAAGAGTTAAGACACACTTCTGGTTTCAAGAATTTAACCAAAAACTTCTCACATTTTATACAGAATAGATGTTAAAAAAAAATACATCTTGTTTAGGGGCTCATTTGAAGAAAAATAAGTTAATTACGCTTCGCTCTGCGACCAAATCCAAACGTTTATACTTTTCTAAACTCGAAACTTTACTTTATGGTTAAATAAGGAGCCATATTAAAAAATAAAGTAAAACACTAATAACTGTTAATAATAATTATAGTTATACAAATATATCAGTTTCACATAATCTTCCTAAAATACAGAGGTAATATTTTGTTAATTACAATTAGGTAACTATTTAATGATTGTTCGCATTTTTAAATCACATCAGTTGTTTAGCGATATTTAAAAATGCGAGATATGTTCTGATTTGTTAAATAAAATTAAAGACGAATATTATGTTTTAACTGTTTTTTTAATACCGGTTAATTGTTGGCCTTAATGACCAATTTGGATTAAAGTAAATGCCTCTTTTACTTTTAAATTAAATAATATGAAAATAATTACAAATACATTGGTAAATAAATCCACTAGTTCTAGAATACAAATCTGTGATCTGTAAAGTAACCGAATTCAAAGTGTGCATCGACACATAACAGAGCTGGGACGAATCCTCGTAAAAAGGATTCGAATCACGAATCCGAATCACCTAACATGATTCGAATCATGGTTATTCGAATAAAGGATTCGTAAGAGATAAATATGATTCGAATCCTGTTTTTCGAATCACGAATACAAATATTTTAAGAATAAATTTCATTTTATTATTTTTTTTCAACCATTTATATATAAATATCGTTACCAGTTGTTTTAACTAAAATATTTAAAACCTAATTATTTATTATTAACACTGAACATCGTTTATAACAGACTGATTCCCTGTTACTCTGATTAAAGATGTATTTGTGTGTTTCTGAACTTCACTTCAAATCAGTGTTTTGTACGCGTGGCGCATGAAGTAAAATTTCGAGTTTAGAAAAGGCCGAAAATTTGTCTCGGGTCGCTGCGCGACCCGAGACAAATTTTCACAGGGCTTTTCTAAACTCGAAATTTTACTTCATGCTTAGTCTGGGAGTGGAAAACACTCGTTTAAAGCTTCAAATTGAACTCTATTATAAAATCGACGAATGCCTGAAAATTACGTAGATAAAACATTCACTGAATATCATTAAAACCGGGAAAGTCAGAGAAAAGTCATAAAATTATATTCAAATTGACCAAAACACTAACAAAAAGCCATATGACATAATTAAATTTGTCAAAATCAGCAGGCAAATTACAAAACGCGTAAACATTTATAAAATTAACTTAATAAATATTGACGAAAACAATGAAAACAATTTAACAAAATGGAGGTTTCCCACAGAAGAAAGTTATATTAAAAGGCCAGGGAAAAAATCTTAAATCAGGGAAATGTCGGAAAAATTTAACATTTTAGATTGTGGCTACTATATCAGTTTTACTTTAAATAATATTAAACATAATTTTGAAAACTAGATTATTATCTTTAAAAATATTTTTTGTCATTTAATGTTCTTATCAAATCATTCAGTTTGAAGTTTCGAACGAGCGTTTCCACTCTCTGTGTTTTTTTTTTAATTTCGCATTTACCACAGCAAACCACAAACCTTGCAAGTCTTGAAAGCCATAATTGAAGAAGAAATCACCAATTTGGGGCCAGATGTTTTACGAACAACAATTCAAAATGTTGTAAAACGAGCATAATCAACATCAACTCGGGAGATGGTCATTTGACCGATATCATTTTTTTAACTTTATATTATCATTTTACACATTTAAATTAACTTTCAGTCAAAATATTGCCCAATTTTTTCATTTAAAATAAAATGGCAGCCAATTCATAATATGACAAACAATACAAATTAAGAATCAGTAGAAATTCATAATCTTATTAAATCTGACGATAAAAATTACATTAATTATGTTGAACATAATGTCATGCGGGAACCTACAAATATTTTTTCTTATGTTAATGTTAAAAAATCGAGTACACGAATTCCTGGCAATATGACCTATAATAATATTAATATTAATAATCCAAAGGGCATTGTCAATGGTTTTGCTGAGTATTTTAGCAGTGTATATAAAGAACAATCCAGTTTCAATTTTAATAATATTGATGTAACTAAAAATGCCCCTGTTTGTGTAATTAACAATATCACTCAGTCTGATATTCTTCGTGCTGTTACTGAGTTAAAAGCCAATAATACTGCTGGAGCAGATGGAATTCCGGCGTTCTTAATAAAGGATTGTATTAGCTGTTTTCTTGAGGCTATAACCCACATTTTTAATTTAATTGTAAATTCTAGCGTTGTACCGGAAGTATGGAAGTTAGGTAAAGTTACGCCAGTTTTTAAGAGCGGAGATAAGTCCAACATTTTGAACTATCGTCCAATAACAATTATAAATAACTTATAACAATCACGTTAGTCCATTTATTACCACGCGCCAACATGGTTTTGTTAAAAAGAGATCAATTGTATCGAATTTATTAAATTTTACCGATTATATTTCGAATCATTTAGATAAACGGAAACAGGTCGATTCAGTTTATACTGATTTCCAAAAAGCATTTGATACAATTGATCACTGCGTAATCATTAACAAACTTTCATCTTTTGGTTTTACGGAGGGGACCGTTTCACTGATGCAATCATACCTACGTAACAGACGACAATTTGTCCAGTATATGGGGTATCGTTCCAGTGAGTATACTGCAACATCTGGGGTTCTCCAAGGTACAAACCTGGGACCACTGTTATTCATCATTTTCATTAATGATATTGTTGAGGTAATTCGGTGTAACGTGCTCCTATATGCAGATGATATGAAATTATTTAATATCATTGAGTCCAGGGATGATTGCATTCGGTTGCAGGAAGATATTAATAACATTCATAAATGGTGTGAGGTAAATGGATTATCGTTGAACTTATCAAAGTGTAAATTCATGTCATTTTATCGAAAAAAAGATATTGTTATATATGATTATGGTATTAACAATGTATTATTTGAACGTATAAACTCGATTAAAGATTTAGGAGTAACTTTTGATCATAAGTTAACATTTAATGATCATATAAATAAGATTTGTGACAAAAGTATCAAACTGTTGGGCTTTTTCCATCGCACTTGTAAGGACTTTCATAACATTGACGTTTTAAAAAAAATGTATTTTTCATACGTTCGTTCTAACCTCGAATTTGCCTCTGTTATTTGGTCACCTTACTACGAAAATACTGTAAGTAAAATCGAAGCAATTCAAAAAAAGTTTTTGAAAATGTTGTTTTTTAAAAAATTTAAGGAATATCCATCTGTATCCATTACATATGATAACCTCTTACAAACATTTAATGTCGAAAGATTAAGTGACAGGCGTACGAAATCTTCAATTCTATTTTTATATGGGGTAGTAAATTACAATATTGATGACCCTAACATCCTAGGTAAGCTGAAGTTTCAGGTTCCTAGACTAACATCTCGCAGTAATAACCTATTTTTTTAACCACATGCCAATACGCTAGCTCATTTTAATTCACCCGTTTTGAAAATGATTAGAAGGTTTAATAGTTTAAATAATAGAGTAGATATTTTCGTAGATACAAGAAAACCCCTCATTGAAATAATGTCAGACTTATCGGTACCAGTGATATTGTTATAAATCTTTAGGCTTTAAGTTTGTTTTTTTTTCTTTTCTCTTCTTTCTCTGCGCACTGTATGTATGATTTAAAATTATGTTACTTAGCATTATATTAGATTAAGTTCCCTGTAATTGGATACATGTATATCTGTTGGAAAAATAAAGAATAATAATGACATTACTTTTGCCTTATATCACACGAGACAAAAAGTTTATGTCTTAAGAAATGTTAATTTTTGTTTTTTAACATAGATTTACTGTCCTTGTTTACGCACGAAGTAAAATATAGAGTTTAAAAAATTCTGAAAATTACGCAACTAAGCGTAGCGAAACGGATAAAACACTGAATTATTGTGAAATTGAAAATATACTGCTTTTTACTTATTATGTTTGAATTTCATAGCAAATTCAGTTTGATTTTATTAGAAATATCTATGTCCCGAGAAGTGCAGGGAGTTTTTCTGACGTCACACATGAAATTCCTCGCGTGAAAAGTCAATGTAATTAAACTAACAAGGTCGACTCGGTTTTAAATTAAGACAACCTTATACACTAACCGCCTTGATTGCTGACACGCGTGGAAGTCTTCACGTGACGTCAACAATCAAGGTAATTGAACAATACAAGGTCGGCTCGGTTTAAATCAAGACAAACTTACTTACACACCTTGGTTGATGTCGTCATGCGTGGAAATCCGTACGTGACGTCAAAACTAATAATAATAATAATAATCTTTATTAATCCATATTAATCTAGAGATATTGGACAAGTCAAGTTAAAGATAATATAAATCTATTTCTAAACATTATAACAGAATAAAGGAACACATTATTGTAAAAAATCATCTATGTTATAATATAGGTTCTCCATTAGGTATATTTTTAATTTATTCTTAAAATCTTTGTATGCTGTGGCACTTTTTATGTCCGGTGGTAATTTTTTATAAATTTTAACACATTTATGATTTGGCCCTCGTTCATATTGTGTCGTGCCATGACTTGTAATCGCAAGACTTTTTCGATGACGGGTGTTAACTGTGAAAATTAGAGTTTCTTTCGAAATAATATAGATGCTTTTTTACAAATAAACTACATCTTAAGATATATATACAAGCGAATGTAAGTATATTATATTTAGAAAATAGTGGTTTACATGATTCTCTAGGAGCTATATTATATATCAATATTAATATTCTCTTTTGTAATACAAATATTCGACTTCGAAGAGCTGGTTTTCCCCAAATTATGATATTATATGACAGATGAGAATAAGCAAGCGCATAATATATTTCCAATAAATTAGGCAGTGCCACCGTTCTTCTGAGGCTTAGAATTGCATAATATGCCTTGTTGAGCGTACTGCATACGAGATCGATATGCTTATTCCATGATAGTTGCGGATCAATGTATATGCCCAAAAACTTCGTTGATTTTACTATATCGGCGTGCAGTATGTACTCTGGGATTTTAGTATTGTAGAAGTACATACATTCGGTTTTACTCTGATTCAAAATCAGCATATTTTTGTCACACCAACATTTTACTTCGTCTATAGTTTGTTGGATGGAAGTTTTTAGTGTAGTAGAATCGGTAGATGAAACAATGACTGATGTATCATCGGCAAAATTAATTAGCTTTCCGTTACTAATATAACTTGATATGTCATTTATATACAACAAGAATATTAAGGGTCCCAACACCGAGCCCTGCGCTACACCTGTAGCTATGTACATTTGAGTCGAAATTATTACATTTAACATAATAGTTTCTACCGCTCAAGAAAGAAATGAGAAAATCTAAGATATTTCCCCGTATTCCCAGTTTATTTAATTTATCCTTAACAAATGCTATATTAACAGTATCAAAAGCTTTCGATAAATCAAATAGTAGTACTGCTACGTGACATTTCGCGTCTAATTCCTTGCTGACATGTTCTACCATTTGATAGTAGGCTGTTTCCGTTGAAAGCGAGTGCCGAAATCCGTGTTGAGTTGCTGATATGAGACGAAATCTATTTAAATAACACCACGGACGTTCACTCACAATTTTTTCTACAATTTTTGATATCACACTTAATAAACATATTGGCCTGTAGTTCTCCTTGCGCGTTCGATCCTCTTTCTTGAAGATTGGAATCACTACGACAGTTTTCAGGGCTGTTGGGAAGATGCCTTCTTCGATGGATGTATTTATTAGGTATGTCAGCGGTTCCAATAATTCATATGCTATACACTTGATCAACTGTGTTGAAATCTCGTCATGGCCTGTGCTTTTTTTATTTTTTAGCTTATAAATTGATGATAAAACTTCACTAGTATCTACAGGCACTAATACAAATGACTTTGAAAACTCCGCGCAGGTAGTGCAGCTCCTTGATATGTTGGTCCCAAAATGTTGTCGTAAACTGTCATCTACTACACTCGAGAAATATTTTGCAAAGATATTCGAGATCTCTTCTGGTGTTTCGAATACTTCATCATTATCTACAATCTTCTCAATTTTGTTTATTTTTCGTTTACCTAACTTGTTGTTCACTATATTCCAAATTTGTGCAGATTTATTAGAAGCTTCGTCAATTAATTTCTTGTAATAATCATTTTTCGTTGTCTCTACTAAAATTTTGTAGTAACGTCTTGATTGCTCATAGAGTGTTCTGGTATCATCACATTTAAATGTTTCTTTTAGCCAGAATAAGTCATTTAGTTCATTTCTCAGTTTTCTTATTTTGCTCGATATCCATGGTGGACTATTTATATTTTTGTTTTTATTAGTAACAGTTACAGATCATTACTGTGCAAGATTGTCTCGATTTAAACCGAGCCGACCTTATCAGGCGCGGAAATCCTCACATGACGTCAAAATCAAAGTCATTACTGTATAAGGTCGACTCGGTTTAAACTGAGACAGTCTTGTATAAGGTTGTCTTCATTTAAACGAGTGTTTTCCACTCCCAGACTAAGCATGAAGTAAAATTTCGAGTTTAGAAAAGCCCCGTGAAAATTTGTCGAGGGTCGCGCAGCGACCCGAGACAAATTTTCTGGGCTTTTCTAAACTCGAAATTTTACTTCATGCGCCACGCGTATAAAACAGTGATTTAACGAGAAATTTAAAAACACACTAAAGACATTTTTCATGTTAATCCTCACAATTAATTCGAATTATTTTTGACGATTCAAATCCTTTTGTAAGTATTCGAATTCTTTTATAAATATTCGAATCCTTTTATAAATATTCGAATCCTTTTATAAATATTCGAATTCTTATAAAAGGATTTGAATCCTTTTATATGGATTCGAATCACCCAAATTTGGATTCGAATACGAATCCTCTTAAAAAAATCACGAATCCAGTTGAACTAAAGTATTCGAATGCCTCTTTTGAATCCTCTAAAAGGATTCGAATCCTGCCCAGCTCTGACACATAGGCATCGGTGTATTGTGTGAAAGAACGGCGAGTACGGCCCCAGCAAATTTGCCGTACTCGAATAAACCATTTGCGGACGTACGTTCACCCTACGAAGTTGCTTAGTAAACATATATTAAATTAAAATAAATGTCTACATTTATCGGCTTTATGTTGAGTGCTTATTATTATTACTACATATTAGCCTACTATATATTTATTACAAAAAGTGCGCAATATTTATTTCTGAGAAAATAAAAATTTATAATTTTTGTTCAATCCAATTTATAGTTACGGCTCGGTCGACCCTGCCGTCCCTGACGAGCCGTCACTGATATTTTGAACTTTACTTTAAATCAGTGTTCTGTACGCAGGGAACACTGATTTAAAGTAAAGTTCAAAATATACTGCTTAAGTTTGATCTTACGTTAATAAATATTACATGCGTTGCGTTTCAGATGTTAAATTGTACTTAATTATATTTCTTTATTTCACAAACTTTAATTCAGCTCTGTTTTTTAATTTAAAAAAATCGTACCTATCTTAATGTAATTTATTGCTTTCAAATGAGCCCCTAAACCACATGTAGTTTTTGTACACTTGCTATAAATTTGGTGTATAAAAGATGATTCCATGAAATAAACAAATTGAAATCTAAATTTTCCCACTGCACCAAAAAGCTCAAGTTTAAAGTCTCACAGCGAAAGCTTCATCCGTTTTCGGGCTGTATTTTATGGCGTTTCAACATCCTTTAATGAAGATGTTAAATTGTTCACTTCTTTTTTTTTAAGTAGCACCTCGGACGAAAGAAAAAGAATCGAATCGTCGAATTGATGAGGATGAATAGTAATCAGCGGTCCCCGATTTACATTGTGGTCCCATTTTGGGGACGAGTTTCGTTTGTTTCTCGTTTTTGGGTTTTTAATGGGTCGCTCGTTAAATTCATTACACTGTACTAATTTTATGGGAGACACAAACACACACGGACAGCATTACAACTTAATTACTGCCAAGACATGTCTAGAAGATAATCTAAAAAAGAATATAGAAGATTTGAAATAAATTTAAAAATTAAGGTTGAGAATTGAGATATTTAAATATGTCATTCAAAATATTTGAACATTTACCCATTTAAATAATGTTTAATCAACATTAAAACAACAACGTTTTTATTACTGTTATGTTAATGAATATAATTTCAATATATTTGCTCAGTGGTTAACAGTCAGATATTTAAAAAATTAGTATTCGAATATTTATGTATTCCATTTTTTAATTATTTGAACAAATGAATATCTGAATATGTGAATAATTTAGTGTTAGTCTGGGAGTATGGGTAAAAAAGAGGTCTTTCGAAAGTGATTTTAGGCAACCCTAGTACCACTAGTGGCGTAGATAGCTTTTCGCGATGGCGGGGGATTTTACTTCGTATTTTCATTAATTTTTCTAAAGTTCTACAAAAACAAGTACAAAAATAGTTCTATTTTTTACCTAAATGTAAATAAAAATAAAATAAAAACCATATCAAAACAACTCCCTAACAGAAAAGAGCCTTTTATTTCATTCTCGTATTTTTGTTTCCCTAAATCTATGCAGGCGCGCAGATGGAAATTATTTTCGGGGGAGAGGGTTATGACTTATTACTAGGAATGTTCCGATCCCAAAAAATGTATCGATATTGTGAATCGATTATATCTTATAGTAAAATATCGATACGGCAAAATATCATATTGAAAAATGTCGATATTCAAAATGTCGATACGAAATATTTAAGATTGTGTAAGTTTTCAAGTATTCGTTGTTTTTGAAAAGCGTTAATTTCGAAACTTCTAAGTTTAAAGAAGACTAAAATTCGAAATTTTCAGGCTTATCCCAACTCAAAATTTTACTTCATATTTAATCTGGGATTAAAAACACTGGATATCAACATTTTTAAAATTAACGAAAATCTAGGTATTTTAAGAAAACAGGACATAATTTTAAAAATTAAATTGACATTGAGAAAATTAAAGGAGATCGAAAATTCACGAAAACTCGTCAAACATTTGAAAACTAATGAAAAGCATGGAAATTCATGCAAAATTATAACATCAACGAAAATTTATTAAATTCACGAAAACTGCCAAGTTTTTATTGGCACTTTTCGTGAATTTATTAAATTTTCGTTGATGTTAAAAGTTTGCATGAATTCCCATGCTTTTCAGTAGTTTTCAAGTTTTCGTGAATTTCCTATCTCCTTTAATTTTCTCAATCTCAATTTAATTTTTAAAATGTTGTCCTGTTTTCTTAAAATTCCTAGATTTTCGTTAATTTTAAAAATGTTGATACTTTTAATGAATTTTCAAGTTTTTCGACAATTTTTGAGATTTTGGCAATGTTTGTGATTATCCTGAATTTTCGGTAAAATTAACATTTTTGATGCATCTCATGAAATTTTACGATTTTAGTAAGTTTACAAATTCTTTGCGTTTGTTCGTGAATTTTCAAGGTTTTAGTCAATTTAAAAAAATGCGTTTTTCTTGAGTTTCTAAAACTCCCGTTCTATTTGAATCTTCTGACTTTTTTTGTAAATTTCCTTGATTTTCGTTAATTTTAAATATTCTGACACTTTTTATGTTAATTCTTTAAACTGGCAGTTTTTGTTAATTTCCAGAATTTTCAATTAATTTTTATTTATATCTTGACGATTTTCATGAAATTTAAATATTTTCAAAATGTTGACGGTTTTCGTGAATTTCTTGGATTTTAGTTAATATTAAAAAAGTTGATAATTTTCATGAATTTTTGAAATTTTTCAAAATGCTGAACATTTTTAAAATTAACAAAAATGTACGAACATTCCTAAGAATTTCAAAAGTTCTTAACAATTTTTGTAATTGACTTTAATATTCGTTAATTTAAAAAAGTTGCAGCTTTTCATAAAATTCCAATGTTTTGATAAATTTCTAAGATTTTTTATCAATTTTAAAAATATTGATACCTTTCATGAATTTTTAAAAAAAATGTTGGCAGTTTGCGTGAATTTTCAAGATTTTTGTTAATCTATAAAATTTTAAAAATCCGTGAACATTCCTTAATTTTTAATATATTTAATCCATTAGTAGTTTTTAAAATTTGCATTTAAAAAACATCAATACAATTAACAAACATTCTGGGGTATTTGAATTTAAGATATTTTCAAAGAGCTAAGCTTTACTAACATCCACAAGTATTAAATATTTTTTTTATAAAAGCATTCAATTTTAAACTTCCAGCGACTGTTTCTACTCCCAGGTTAAGTATGAAGTAAAATTTCGAGTTTAGAAAGGCCTGAAAATTTGGTTTTGCAAATCCAAAATTTCAGGTTTTTCTAAACTAGAAATTTTACTTCATGCGCCACGCGTATAAATCATTGATTTCAAGTCAAGTTAAAAATGTAACGCATATCAAATCTTTAAAAATCTGATGGTCTCAATCAATTTGATTTGAAATGTGTATACTTGTAAATAAAACACTTTTTACTTTGTTTAACCACTGTATTTTCCACTTAATTTGTGACTATAGTTTCGACTATCTAGTAGTAGAAGTACACAAGGCCCGAATTAATCCCGGAATTTACCTTCTTAACGACCAGGTTGACCTAATGTACACCCCTCTCTTCGAAGCCGTATAAATAGTTTGTAGCATGTAATTTTTATTTACTCTTAGTTTGATAATGACTACTAGATAGTCGAAACTATAGTCACAAATTGAGTGAAAAATATAGTAGTTAAACAAAGTAAAAAGTGTTTTATTTACAAGTATACAAATTTCAAATCAAATTGATTGAGAGCATCAGATTTTTAAAGATTTGATATGCGTTAAATTTTGAACTTGACTTGAAAGTGTATTTAAGAAATACCACAAAGTGAACGCCTACAACACAAAATAGAATAATACTTAAAAGATAGAAATTCCTGCATTTTCTTTCCTTTTTTTTTTCGGCAAAACAATAGATGGCGTCTAATGAATAATTAGTATGGTATAAAGATATTGACCATATGGTATCAATATTAGCGATATATCGGAAAAAGAAATATCGATTATTTTCCATAAAAATATCGATACTTTAAGTTATCGACATACAGAGAGTTTTATGTAACACCGAACATTTTCATCCAATACAATTGGACACCTTTAATTTTGAAGTTATAGGTAAATTGGGTTGCCTATATGACCATTCAAAATTGTAGCCAATCAATCGTAATTAATGACCTAACTTATACATACAGGGAGTTCTTCTTTCAAGTCTACATGTAAAAAGTACAGCGTATATGCCGTAAGTCTTTAGATACTCGTTGTTTTTTTAACAGAGTTCAATTTGAAACCTGAAATGAGTGTGTTCCACTCCCAGACTAAGCATGAAGTAAAATTTTCAGGCTTTTCTAAACTCGAAATTTTATTTCATGCGCCACCGGTACAAAACACTGACATACTGCGAAGTTTAAAACACACCTCTAAACTTTACATTGCATCAGTGTTTTGTACCGGTGGCGCATGAAGTAAAATTCCAAGATTAGAAAAGTCTGAAAATTTACGTCATGCTTTAGCCTGGTCTGTTTTTTTAACAAAGATCAATTTGAAACTTGAAATGAGTGTGTTCCACTCCCAGACTAAGCATGAAGTAAAATTTCGAGTTTAGAAAAGCCTGAAAATTTGGTTGGTCGCGTAGCGGCCAAACCAAATTTTCAGGCTGTTTTAAACTCGAAATTTTACTTCATGCGCCACCAGTACAAAACACTGACATACTACGAATTTGAAACACACCGATAAACTTTACATTGCATCAGTGTTTTGTACCGGTGGCGCATGAAGTAAAATTTCGAGTTTAGAAAAGCCTGAACATTTGGTTTGGCCGCTCCGCGCTTCGCGCTAAGCGACCAAACCAAATGTTCAGGCTTTTCTAAACTCGAAATTTTACTTCATGCTTAGCCTGGGAGTGGAAAGCACTGGTTTAAAGCTTCAAATCTATTAATAAACCGAGCGTTGGCAAATGCACAACGTATGCTTATGTATACTTACAAAATCCTAGTTATGAAAATGTTCTGTGTTTATAAAACTCTCTGTATATCAAACATCCCTACTTCTTACTAGTTAATAAATTTAATATAAATAAAATAAAATTTAATAAACAAATAAACAACTATGATTTAAATTTAATAAAGTCTAATAATATTCATTATAGCATGTTTTCATTTTAACTCATTATAATTCATGTTAGGTTTGCTAAAATTTCAGGGGGGAGAGGGGTTATAACCCTCGACCCCCCCTATATATACGCCACTGCCTCTATCTATGCTACGCAGTAGCACTTAATATTGCGCCAATATTTTGTCATTATATTACCAATGTTGTATCTTGGCTATGTAAACGCTAGATTTAGCCAATATTGGGGAAATATATAACTGTAATGCTAATACATGTTTAATATATGCCTCCATTATATTACCAGTATATTTAAAGCATTAAATGCATTCAATTTAGCCAATAGTGGGCCAAAATAATAAAAGCATAATCTAGCCAATAAACGTTTTAAAGATTTATTCAATAAATTACCAATATACTAAAAGAAATATATGTTTCTAGATTTAAGTAATATTGGGCTAATATTTATGATACATGATTTACCCAATTTATGTTTCATATATTTATCCAATAAATTTTTAACATACCGAAAGAAATATATACAAGGTGTTTGTATTTCAACAGAATGTATGGGGATCTTAGTTATTTGAAGATATAGAGAGTCGGTTAAACAAATTTACAATATCTTTTTTCGTTTTCGAGATATTGTCAAAAAACGGTTTTTTTTAAATTTCCTCTTAATTTTTTTATTAATAAACTAGTAAATCTAGACATTTACAACTTTGACATTTTACAGGCACTTTTTATCGAGAAATCTAGTAACATATTTTATTTTAAAATAACTATAACATTTACCCGAGGACCATAGCCAGCTTTTATTTTTCTAATGGGCGCCATTTTGGGTTTTCATATTTTTTGAAAGAATTCAATGATGTATTACACTCATAATTTGACAACTCATAGGGCCCATATTTGTTTACATATCACCCCTGAGGTATTACTTCTCGTCCTTTTCTGTGTAAAGAATAATAAACTTTTATCGTTGCTCTTAATTTGAACACGACACTTTCTTTACTTTATGTTATGTGTGATAATCGATACTTATTATTACAAAAGATTGACAGTTTTTAATTAATTTTTACTGCTAACATTAAATGACTACTGGCAAGATGTTTGTTGATTAATAGATATGACGTCATTGTTTCCAATGCACTCTTTACAAAAAGGAAAATATTGTAGGTTTAAATATCAAAGCTAAAATAAATTATGAGTGTGATACATCACTGCGTTAAGAAAAAAATATTCTTTCAAAAAATATCAAAATCCAAAATGAGGCTCATAAGAAAAACAAAAGTTGACTATGGTTCCCGGGTAAATATTATAGTTATCTTAAAATAATATATGCTACTAGATTCCTCATTAAAAAGTGCCTTATGTCAAAGTTCTAAATGTCTAGATTCAATAGTTTTTGAATAAAGAAATGAAAACGAAATTTCAAAAGATCAATTTTTTGGTGATATCTCGAAAACAAAAAAAGATATTTCAAATTTGTTTTCAGATTATTAATGGGCTCCAAAATATGCAACTTTGCTTTAATCGAATCTCTATCTCTTCAAATAACAAAGATCCCCATACATTCTGTCGAAATACGGACACCCTGTATGTTCCTAGATTTAGCCAATATTGGGCTAATATTGATAATAAATAATTTACCAAATATACCGTGTGTCCCTGTATTACTGCCCGGATAGGAACAAGTTTTTTATAGTCTATTTTTTGACAAAAAGTGTTAGATGACTTGAAAACACTATTTTCATTATTAAATCTTAAATATACTATAGAGGGCGTTCAAAAATTAAGAAAAACTAAACTTGTTATAAGAGAAAAGTACCTCTATTTATAATTTTAGAGAAAGATAATATTGGAAAAAGTAATTTGTTTTCGAGAAATATGTTTACACATATAATATGAACGTAATAGAAACAATTTTATTTTTAGTAAATTTATTTATTTTTACAATTATGTATCGTCTATTTTTGACATGTATTCATTTCAAATAATTGTATTTCTAATAAATTATCAATTTTTCATCAAATTTTGTGATATTTAGCCATTAAAAATGAACACATAAAAATAGATTCTTTTGTAAATATCTTAGATAAACTTAAGTTACTCATATCACACTGAAATTATCTTTTAAGTATACATATCCCAATTAATCTGTAAGTCTTCACATATTCGTTGTATTTTTTATAAATTCAATTTAAAGCTTTAAACGAGTGTTTCCCAGTCCCAAATTAAGCATGAAGTAAAATTTCGAGTTCAGAAAAGCCTTGAAATTTGGTTTGGTTCCAGGCTATTCTAAACTCAAAATGTTACTTCATCTATCACTCTTATAAAACACTCAAATATCATGAAGTTCGCAATATGGAACTAAAGCAGTATTCTACAGACGTATATTTTAGTCTGGGAGTGGAAAACACTCGTTTATAGCTTCAAATTGAACTTTAGAAAAAAACCAACGAATGTCGGAAAATTTACAGCGTATTTAAATGTATACTTATCATACAACAAGTGTTTGCTGTTACATACAGTAACCTACCACGCCATATATAGACGCGTTTTGAGATATACAGAGAGTTTTGTGTAACACCGAACATTTTCATAACGAGAATATTTCTTTTAAGTATACATATGCATTTCGTTGTACATTTTTCGGCGCTCAGTTTATTAAGAGAATTTAATTAGAACTTTAAACGACTGTTTTTCACTCCCAGGCTAAGCATGAAGTCAAATTTCGAGTTTAGAAAAGCCTGAAAATTTGGTTTGGTCGTGTAGCCACCGGTACAAAACACTGACATATTACGAAGCTTAAAACACACTGCTAAACTTTACATTGAATCAGTGTTTTGTACCGGTGTCGCATGAAGTAAAATTTCGAGTTTAGAAAAGCCTGAAAAATTGGTTTGGCCTGGGAGTGGAAACACTTGTTTAAAGCTTCAAATTGAATTGTCTTAATAAACCGACCGTCGGAAAATGTACAACGTATGCATATGTATACTTAAAAGAAATATTCTCGTTATAAAATGTTCGGTGTTACATAAAACTCTCTGTATGTCTCATTAGAATAGCTTTGCCGTTCGCTTTAAACAATTTGTTTCAGTATGTATTTGATTGCCGTTCAGCTATCCTGATGGAACGCGTCTATAGATGGCTTAAATAATTTGACTCGAATTTACTGTATCGTTACTGTATGTATTGTATGTAACAGCTAACACTTGTTGTATGATCAAATGGCCGTCGGGGTATTAGCTCCGGGGAGTAGTTGTTCCAATAGGTGTTTGATTTAGTCTTTGTAAGACAAATATAATAATTATAATAAGGTAAGAATTTACTTTATACCCCGTGGGTATTATAGATAAAAATGATATTATTTGAAAGTACTGGACGAGTACTATCTAGATATGCAATTAATTTCGACCGGAAATGTTAAATAAATAATAAATGTAGTTTGAAAATATTGAAAATATTGAGTTCTAGCAGTATGTAAAATAATCATCGTGCGCAAAGAGATTTACAATTTATTCTATTGCAAACCTTTCTCCTAATCTAACCTAACCTAGAAGTATGTGGAATATTCAATAAAAAAAATTAGTTTGTAAATTTGAAAATATTGAGTCATTTTATCAATATATGTAGTTTCACCATACATTGCAATAATTGCTCAAATGGATCCAAATTATTTCTTTTACAATGTACACGCCAAAGATATTCACATAAATGCATTGCAAATGCTTCCTAAGAACCTGACGGTTACGAAAATATGCTTTAGCAGAACTCCAATTAGACTCAATCCGTTGAGTTTGGACACCTTCGGGACTAACGAATCTGAATCTATCGTCCGAATGATTCACTCTCTCATGAACATAGCCATGTGCAGAAAGCCTCAAATATCCGCGCCAAAAATCAGTCCAAATGATTGATCCAGGAGCCACATGTTGGACAATGATGGATTCGAGTGTTGATCTATCACGCTTGTTTTTCGGAATTATCACCATTCTGACTTTGTCTGTCTCATCCACCATTCCAAGTACCCAATGACCTTCAGTCTTCCTGTCTCTATTGTATTTGCGCTGCTCAAATTTTGCTTCATCTATTTAAACGATGATTCCAGGTCCTCCAATCATGCCTTCTAATTCTTGAATGTCACCCAATTGTTCACAAACGTCCACCCTGAGAGAATTATAGCAATCACAGATGGTTCTTGATGAAAGCACAGTTCCAGGATTATGTCCATTTTGATCCAGAGGCAGATTCTCTCTGGCACGGTCGGCGTAGCTGTTGTTGAAAGCAAAGCTATAGGCGATTCCAAGCAATTGCTGTGGTTCCAGATGCGCCTTGTAGAAGAAAGTCTGCTTGGCCACGGCAATTTCTTTCTGGCACTTGGTTTTGATGCATCGGAACGATCCCAAAATGTATCCTTTTCGATCCGGGTAGAGGATCATCAGGTCCTTGCATTTTGGGCATTTCCGTTCCTTTGGAAGTAAACCAATTGATGTGGCGAATGAAATTGCGTCTTCCTTGGTCCCTGCGGCTTGAATGAGACGACGGCGGTTCTATATCACTGGCATCTCTGGCTGGTCGGGTCCTTCCTGGTCTCCAGAATCCTCGTCGGCTGATGATTCCTCCGATTGGATGCCCCTTGTCCGTGAGGTGGCCATCGTCACTACTTGTCCTGATGACACTGACATTTCCGTAATGAATTTATTGATTTTAATTGGTGATATAGTTGTATAGAAGTTTCTAGTCAAAATTTCAAAGTAAAAAAAGTGAACTTTTATCATTTCCGTGGTGATTTTATTGATTTTAATTTCTGATATATGTCAATACAGTGTGAATCTATAATATAATGCATATTATTCCACGGGGTGTAATGTAAAGTCGAGCCAATAATAATATATTTATTTGTGCAATTACCAATAATACATAGTTTACAGAAGTCATAGATATCATTAATAATAGATATAGAATACTGAATTCGGTTCAGTATGTAGAAAAACAAAGTGAACTAATTAATATATAAAATTTGGACAAACAACTTTAAAACTTAAAATCAAATCTAAGGAGTAATATAATGATCAAATCCACCACACATTAAAATCAAGTATATGTAAAGTTATTTAAATAAAAAAACACTTGGTATTGTTTCACAAATTAAAACTTTATTCCGACTAGTTTCGGTTTGTTAGACGATTTTCAAAGGAATGTACAGGAGAAATTATTGTCTAGGTATATATACATATTTTTGTTTCGGCTAATAAGGGAAGTCAAATTTGGGGAAATCCAAATCTCCTCGTTGTCGTTAACTATGTTTTTTCCCATTTTTATGGCCCTGTTAATCTCCAGGCCTTCTTTTAGATTTAGTGTGTATCCCTTATTACGTGAATATAAAATCTTAAAATTATGCGGATTAAAGAAGTGATTGAATGCGATGCAATGTTCAATCACTTCTTTAATCCTGACTTGCTCAGGGAGAATGTTCCTGTGACCGTTTTTTCCTCATTTAAATTTAACCTTTTGCTCTTAAACCAGGTTTCAGCTTGAGATAGAGTAGCTGTATTTATAGAACTTGCGGTATTTAGATCCCGACCAGTTACAATTAAAGTGGTGTCATCTGCAAATTGGATCACCCTGCAACCATCAACGTACATAGGGAAATCATTGATATAAATAAGAAAAAGTAACGGCCCGAGAATTGAGCCCCGAGGAAAACCGTCATTTGTGGACAATGGCTCTGAAAGGGTTCCACTGCAAAAAACAACCTGTCTTCTATTTGCCAAGTAACTTTCGAGAACTTTTCGGCTGGTCCTATGAAAGTTATATAACCGTAATTTTTCAATAATAATCTCATGTGGAACACGATCAAATGCTTTACTCAGATTTAAAAATGAAGCAAATGTTGTTTGAACTGTTTCAAAGGATTTGAGAATTTTTTGAGTAAGATCTAATGCTGCATTAGCGATCGATACCCCTTTGACGGAATCCGTACTGATTTTCATTAAACAGGTTGTTACTTACACAATGATCAATAATTTGGGAGCAATGATATGGGTCTGTAATTATTCATATCTTCCGTGTCGCACTTTTTGTAAATAGGAATCACTTTTGCTATTTTAAGTTCATCAGAAGTTTAGTACATAATTAATTAATTTATTACTGGATAATAAATTAAATAGGCATAACTTTAGTTTGTAGGAGTAATAGGACCGTTCTTTGAGATATACTTTCAAAAAATTCTTCGAATAACTCTTTGATAACGCTGCCAATTTTTGTGTAGCAAAGGCGTGAGTTTAATCAAGATGCAACCTCTGCGGAGCCGTTTCGGTAATTAGCGGAATAACAACACACAATTCACGAGAAATGAAAAGATCCTCTTTTTTCGATCTTTTGCGCGGCTTTTAATTGGAAATTATTGTCGCGGCCTCCTCCCGGACGTGAGTCGTAAATCCGAGGCGCCGTTTTTCACACCCTCTCGCTCACTTGCGTTTTGTCGTCGACTCGTTACGCGGTAATTAGTGTGGGGCCCCCGTTCGGAAAGATGCGATCTGCTGGTGCTGCGGGCCCGTGGGCCGGCCCCGATTTATAACCCGCCACCACCGTTTCTTTCATTCTTTCCTTCTTTCTTTCTTTCTTTCTTTCTTTCTTTCCTCTCTCGCGAGGGCGATAAAGCAGTGTGCGGAATGCGGCCCCCGTTAATGGGCGTTTAAGTGAAATCGTAATCTGTCAGTGAATCAGGGGGGGCCCGGCGTACTCACACTCTTATACCGCGCGCTACCAACTTGAAGATAACAATCGCGTAACGCGCACGCTTTCAATAATTCTTCGTCGCCGCTGCTGCCTTTTTACCTTTTTGAGCCTGTTCTGGTGTTCCGTGAGGTGCTGTCTTTGCTCCCGTTTCAACGAATTCGGCCCTGTCGAAAGAAATACTGAACATTTTTTTAAATTTCAATTAAAACACTGCATACTTATTTATTCAGGGGTGTGCGATGATCAGAGCTGTGTAAAATCCTCAAAAAAGTATTCGAATCACGAATCCGAATCCTCATATTTAAATTGATTCAAATCACAAATAAAAGAAACGTTAAAATATGATTCGAATCATAATTTTCGAATTACGAATACAAATCATTTCAAACTCTAATTATTTTTTAGAAATAACATCGTTTAATAGTAATTAGAAATTAAAAAAAAATATTTTTCAAAATTAGGAGCGCAAGACCTTCAGAGGGGGGGGGGGGGGGGGGGGGGGGCGTGTGCGGTCGCACACTTCGCATCGCACTTCGATCGGCCCTGTTCGTATACAGAGAGTTTTATATAACACCGAACGTTTTCATCCAATCTAATTTGACACCTTTAATTTTTAAATCATGTGTAAATTAGGAAACCTATCTGACCATTAAAAAATGTTGCCAATCAATCGCATTAATTGCGATTGATTGGCAACATTAACTTGTACATACAGGGAGTTTTTCTTTCAAGTATGTCCCAATTACAGCGTATACGCCGTAAATCTTTAGATACTCATTGTTTTTTTTAAGAGTTCAATTTGAAACTTGAAATGAGTGTGTTCTACTCCCAGACTAAGCATAAGTAAAATTTCGAGTTTAGAGAAGCCTGAAAATTTGGTTTGGTCGCGTACCGCGAAGCGCGGAGCGGCCAAACCAAATTTTCAGGCTTTTCTAAACTCGAAATTTTACTTCATGCGCCACCGGTACAAAACACTGACATATTACGAAGTTTAAACCACACCACTAAACTTTACATTGCATCACTGTTTTGTACCGGTGGCGCATGAAGTAAAATTTCGAATTTAGAAGAGCCTGAAAATTTGGTTTGGCCGCTCCGCGCTTCGCGCTACGCGACCAAACCAAATTTTCAGGCTTTTCTAAACTCGAAATTTTACTTCATGCTTAGCCTGGGAGTGGAAAACACTCGTTTAAAGCTTTAAATTTAATTCTTTTAATAAACCGATCATCGGCAAATGTACAACGTATGCTTATGTATACTTAAAAGAAAAATTCTCGTTATGAAAATGTTCGGTGTTACATAAAACTCTCTGTATGTACTTCTATGCAGGGTTGTTAGAAAAAACGTTTTTTTTTTAAATTTAAATAAATCAAACAGTCTTTTTTTACAGAACGTGCTTTTTTTCAATAAAACAGTGTTTAAAACATTAACAATAAAAACATATTTCAAACGTGTTTTAAAGATAACCAGCCTAGTTGATAGACCTTAGCATACAGCTTTCAGCTTAGCTTATACATAACCTTAACTGTCATAACAAAATAGGGTTATTTAGAATTTATTTAATAATGCAGTAAATCATAAATGTATTAACCTTATCAGTATGTTTTGAATTTCACTTGAAATGAGTGTTTTATACGCGTGGCGCATGAAGTAAAATTTCGAGTTTAGAAAAGCCTGAAAATTTGGTTTGGCCACGTAGCGCTACGCGCTACGCGACCAAACCAAATTTTCATGCTTTTCTAAACTCGAAATTTTACTTCATGCTTCGTCTGGTAGTCGAGACGCTCATTAGAAGTAAATTTCAATCTAATAATATATCAGAAGAAATATATTTTCACAAAAATTAAAAAAAGAACAGTGTAACATGTCTTCTAAATTACTTGATTACAATGAAGTTAGAACACATAAAAATGTAACGTTGCTACGTTTATTCTATTATTATTTCAAAACTAACTAATAACATGTAGATTTTGTTCTATTAATACGATCTGTTAGTATCGTGTTTGTATGCGTCTAGTAGAGATTAATTAGCATTAAACTATAATGATAACCAAAAAATCCTTTTATCAAATCAAAATTATTAACTCAAAAAATTTGTCTAAAGATTCATGGCACATAATAAATGAAGTCTCGAATAGAAATTGTCACAAAAGCAGGAATAATATTATACTTAATCACAACAATCAACAGATCGAAGACCCCAACTCACTTGCCACATGTTCAACTCATTTTTTAAAGACGAACCCCTAAAGATAGTTAAGGACCTCTCACAAACAAATAATGCGTTACACATTAAAACACAAGCTCATTCAATTTTCCTAAACCCATTCAATGAACAAGAACTTTTGCTTATTATAAATGAATTAAAAAACAAAAAAACGTGTGGATTTGATGAAATATCAAATATTCTATTAAAAAAATCATCTATGTTTATATTAGAACCTTTGGCATATTTAATTAACTTATCCCTGGAGCAAGGAGTTTTTCCTGAAATATTAAAACAAACAGTTATCTGCCCTATTTATAAAAAGGGGGATCATAGAAATATTAATAACTATAGGCCTATAGCTCTAGTGTCACCGTTCTACAAGGTATTTGAACTGTGTATGTTGAACAGACTTAATCAGTACTTAAACATATCCATGACTCTGACAAACTCACAACATGGTTTCAGAAAATCATTTTCCACACAAACCGCACTACTGTCGTTTTACAATAACATCATAAGATATATTGAAAAAGGAGAATACCCCGTGGGACTATTCATTGATCTGAGTCGAGCGTTTGATTGTATAAACATTAATTTGCTTCTAGATAAACTAAATAGCTATGGTATTAGAGGTGTTGCCAGCAACTGGTTTAGGTCATATTTGGAAAGCAGAAAACAATCCGTAAAAATAACACATACAACTGAAAAAAATAGAACTGCATTCGTGTCATCGGCCGAAGTAATTAATATGGGTGTCCCACAGGGATCCATCTTGGGCCCCATATTGTTTATTCTCTATATGAATGACATAGTGGCCAATGTTCCCAACCCAGTTCACATGTATGCTGACGATACCTCAACCATAATAAGCGCAAAGGCAAACTCGGACCTGGAAAGCATTTCCGATAATATAATCAGTCAATTGTGCAACTGGTTTCAGAACAATCAACTTCAAATTAATAATTCAAAAACTGTATATATTAGATTCCATACGAAACAATGCAAACAAAATCTTAAACTAAATATTATGATGGACCAACATCTAGTATCTTCAGCCCGGAGTACTAAATTTTTGGGATTAACTATTGATGAAAATCTAGACTGGTCAGATCACTGTTCAAAATTAGCAACATCAATTTCGAAATCATGCTACAGCTTAAAAGTACTTAAAGAGTATCTCACTAAACGACAATTAAAAATGTTCTACATAGGTATAATCGAGTCCCGATTGCGATATGGTCTGTGTCTTTGGGGAGCGTCCTCATCGTGGAAGAAGGTATTCATATCACAGAAACGATGTATACGATCCATGGCTGGTATAGATCGCAAAACATCATGTAGACCATTTTTTATTAAATATGCTTTACTAACTTTACCATGTTTATTCATATACGAATTGAGTATATACATTTTTAAAAATAAGTCAGATTTTGCCATAGCGAAACACATCCATTCATATGAAACCCGATATAATGAAAGAATATATATACCACCATACAGATTAAATGTCACAAAACGATCACCTCCGGTGCTCGGTGCTACGGTATTTAATCACCTCCCAAAATCTGTTAGGGATGCACCATCGATAACTTTGTTTAAAAAAATGCTCATGCAATTTCTTGCCGAGAAAGCGTTTTACGATTTAAATGAATATTTCATCTATGTTAGTAATTAGCTGTAAATATTTGTTATCTGTGACTATGTCTTATATGTGCCTGTTACTGATTGTACATCAATGGACAATAAATTTTTATTATTATTATTATTATTATTATATTAACGGCAATTCTATTAATCCAGTTCCAATTTTAATAATATTGATGTAACTAAAAATGCCCCTGTTTGTGTAATTAACAATATCACTCAGTCTGATATTCTTCGTGCTGTTACTGAGTTAAAAGCCAATAATACTGCTGGAGCAGATGGAATTCCGGCGTTCTTAATAAAGGATTGTATTAGCTGTTTTCTTGAGCCTATAACCCACATTTTTAATTTAATTGTAAATTCGAGCATTGTACCGGAAGTATGGAAGTTAGGTAAAGTTACGCCAGTTTTCAAGAGCGGAGATAAGTCCAACATTTTGAACTATCGTCCAATAACAATTATAAATAACTTTCCTAAATTATTTGAAATGATACTTTATCGATATATGTACAATCACGTTAGTCCATTTATTACCACGCGCCAACATGGTTTTGTTAAAAAGAGATCAATTGTATCGAATTTATTAAATTTTACCGATTATATTTCGAATCATTTAGATAAACGGAAACAGGTCGATTCAGTTTATACTGATTTCCAAAAAGCATTTGATACAATTGATCACTGCGTAATCATTAACAAACTTTCATCTTTTGGTTTTACGGAGAGAACCGTTTCACTGATGCAATCATACCTACGTAGCAGACGACAATTTGTCCAGTATATGGGGTATCGTTCCAGTGAGTATACTGCAACATCTGGGGTTCCCCAAGGTACAAACCTGGGACCACTGTTATTCATCATTTTCATTAATGATATTGTTGAGGTAATTCGGTGTAACGTGCTCCTATATGCAGATGATATGAAATTATTTAATATCATTGAGTCCAGGGATGATTGCATTCGGTTGCAGGAAGATATTAATAACATTCATAAATGGTGTGAGGTAAATGGAATATCGTTGAACTTATCAAAGTGTAAATGCAAGTCATTTTATCGTAAAAAACATATTGTTATATATGATTATGGTATTAACAATGTATTATTTGAACGTATAAACTCGATTTAGCATTTAGGAGTAACTTTTGATCATAAGTTAACATTTAATGATCATATAAATAAGATTTGTGACAAAAGTATTAAACTTTTGGGCTTTTTCCATCGCACTTGTAAGGACTTTCATAACATTGGTGTTTTAAAAAAATTGTATTTTTCATACGTTCGTTCTAACCTCGAATTTGCCTCTGTTATTTGGTCACTACGAAAATACTGTAAGTAAAATCGAAGCAATTCAAAAAAAGTTTTTGTAAATGTTGTTTTTTAAAAAATTTAAGGAATATCCATCTGTATCCATTACATATTATAACCTCTTACAAACATTTAATGTCGAAAGATTAAGTGACAGGCGTACGAAATCTTCAATTCTATTTTTATATGGGGTAGTAAATTACGACATTGATGACCCTAACATCCTAGGTAAGCTGAAGTTTCAGGTTCCTAGACTAACATCTCGCAGTAATAACCTATTTTTGCAACCACATGCCAATACGCTAGCTCATTTTAATTCACCCGTTTTAAAAATGATTAGAAGGTTTAATAGTTTAAATAATAGAGTAGATATTTTCGTAGATACCAGAAAATCCCTCATCGAAATAATGTCAGACTTATCGGTACCAGTGATATTGTTACAAATCTTTAGGCTTTAAGTTTTTTTTTTTCTGTTCTCTTCTTTCTCTGCGCACTGTATGTATGATTTAAAATTATGTTACATAGCATTATATTAGATTAAGTTTCCTGTAATTGGATACATGTATATCTGTTGGGAAAAAATAAAGAATAATAATAATAATAAGGCTGAATATGTTTAAAACTTGTTTTAAATCACATTTATGCACACACAATTGTGATATTTTATTATGATAACATTTTATTTTGAATAATGTAGTTTGAAATATCTTCAACAATTTAACTGAAATTTGAAAACGTAAACAATTTTTTTTTAATAAAATAGTATAAAATATAGTTTAACTAATTTAAGACAATAAAAAAACTTTTTAAACAAAAATAACGTTTAAAACATGTTTAAAACAGAAGCATTTAGAACACGACGGCTGTTTTTAAACATGTTTCTATGTCAGCAACCCTGCTTCTATGCCAGCTGATTTTTCTTTATTTGCACAATCATTTTTATAGGAATTTGTTCACATGTTTATGTAATACTAACGAATTTAGCAAGAATGTGTGTTTTTTTCATGTGTGTGTGCCCGCGAGTAAAATTACAAACAAAAGAATTCTTTTAATGTTTATGCGAAGAAATAAAAGAGCGTTTGTTTTTTTTTTCTTCTCGTGCGAACCTTTCCCATTGTTACAAAACGAATCATTCAATTATTCAATTGGGCAATTCTGAATGAAATTGAATAAACAAATAAAACACCGTATTTTGATATTACCCAGATACTAAAATAATTATCTATCTATATAATCTGTATATCAAACGTTTTTACTTTCCCCCATATGCAAAACAAAGGGAAAGTATTGTTTTCGCGAACATATTTAAATCTAAACCGATTGAGCTGTTAAGATGGTACTATAATCTTAAGCTTTTCATTATAATAGTAGTATTCGATCAACTCTTTGTGAAAATGCGGAAACAGGAAGTGGTAGTTTACCTTAGCATTTTTTTATTTTTCTTTAATATTGATCATATAAAAAAATCTTGCTAAGAAATGTTTTAGATAATTGAAAAATTAGCATTTAATACACCTTTTTCGTAGCTCTTTAAGTTGTTTTTTTAATAGTTTTGTAAATATCCGATTTTTTTAATTAATTGAATTAATTGCTATAAATAAGTTATCATTGATAAATTTGTCGGTAGTTTGACTTTGATGATTAATATTTTGTGGAAAAGGGAACACAAAAGTGAGGCGCACGGACATTGTTTTACATGTAATGATTGACCGAAAATATCACAGGTGGTTTGAATATCATTATAAACTTTACACATTTTAGATAATGGAGAGTTTGAGTGCTGATTAGTACTGGGTATAAAATACTTTAACGTATGACAGTTTCTCATAGACGATTTTGGGACATTAATCTAAATTTCATTTAGAGTCAGAGAGTCGTCTGTGTAATTGTTTAATATTTTAAACAGATTTAAAACCGTGACAATTTTATGATATATGTGGATAGTTACACATCTGTAATAATTTTAGGGTATACACCATGTAATGAAAAAACAAAATAAATATTTTAGAAATTGCTTCTGTACGGACTCAAGATAATTCATATACAGAGAGTTTTATGTGATACCAAACATTTTCATAACGGGAATATTTCTTTTAAGTATACATATGCATTTCGTTCTACATTTTCCGACGCTCGGTTTATTAAGAGAATTCAATTAGAACTTTAAACGAGTGTTTTCCACTCCCAGGCTAAGCATGAAGTAAAATTTCGAGTTTAGAAAAGCCTGAAAATTTGGTTTAGTCGCGTAGCCACCGGTACAAAACGCTGACATATTACGAAGCTTAAAACACACCGCTAAACTTTACATTGAATCAGCGTTTTGTAGCGGTGGCGCATGAAGTAAAATTTCGTGTTTAGAAAAGCCTGAAAATTTGATTTGGCCGCTCCGCGCTTCGCGCTACGCGATCAAACCAAAATTTCAGGCTTTTCTAAACTCGAAATTTTACTTCATGCTTAGCCTGGGAGTGGAAAACACTTGTTTAAAGCTTCAAATTGAATTCTCTTAATAAACCGAGCGTCGGAAAATGTACAACGTATGCATATATATACTTAAAAGAAATATTCTCGTTATGAAAATGTTCGGTGTTACATAAAACTCTCTGTATCTGCATGGGGGACCAAACTATAGCACAGTAGTTCAATTTACTCATTACAAATGACACGTTAAGTTTAGTAATAGTAGCTAAAGCCCTAGTAGAAATGAATCTTTTATTTACATTGCAGCAATATTGTATCATTATTTATATCTTGAAACTGTTAACCAATGGGCACACAAATTATGACAACATTGTTTGTGGGTATTGATACTATATAAATATTCATTACAGATACAATATTGCATAAATCCAGCATAAACATAATTTAGTTTTCAATATTGTAATGATGATTCAATAATAGATATTTAATTTCTGCACAATATTGTGTCAATAATGAACATAATTGATTACACAATAATAGATATTTGATTTCTGTACAATATAGTATCCATAATAAATATCGTTCATATTTCAATATAAATATTCAATACATGTACAATATTGTATCAATAGCATCATTCAATAAAGATATTCAATATTGTATCAATAACGAGTATCATTCATCCTTCAATATTAACATTCAACGCATGTGCAATATTGTATCAACTGCATCATTCAATATTGTATCAATAATGAATAACACTGATCATTCAAGAACAGATTTTAGCACGATTGCGCAGTTGTGCGCTTGTTAATTCTTGCTCAGCTTAGCCGTAGCTTGACAAACGCCTGTTTTCCTCCGTCTATTCTTGTGCAACAGTGATTCTGTGTGATCAATTTTTTAAATGTTTGGTTATTTCTGTGGTAAGTATTTATAGTACATAAATACATATAAGTATAGGCTTGCATGTAATGCAATCATTGCGAACGTTGCCACAATCAATAATGCACAACCTAAAAAATTAAACCTTTTTTTAGTTGAGTTGCTTGCTTTCTTGCAATTTGAAATCAGGTATAAAGGAGGTGCGTTATTGAATGTCTAATCATCAGCCTAAGACAGGCGCGGATTGTCACCCTTAAGAGGCTCCTATCTCCCAGGAAAATTGGTCCGTTTGTTTTATTGTGCTCACCATTTGGATCTCGGAAACTATTAGACATACGAACATGGTCAAATTATACAAAAGTTTGCATTTTTGATACAAAACAAAAAGACATTAACAAATTTCAACTAGCGTTATTTGTTTTCTAGGTATGGCGAAAATAGACAAAATTTTGTTCTTGTTATAACTTTGTTAATTAGGAAGATAACGAACTGAAATTTGAAATACACCCTCAATAACTTCTAAGAAACACAACAACATTTTCAAGATACAACATAACAAAAATGTTACATAGACAGTTTCTTCGTATTTTTAATTACTCTAAGTTATGAATAAAATTTCAGCTTAATATTTCTTTAATTGACAATGTTATAGTCGCAATAATATTTTAGCGATTTTCACTTGGTGTGATCATATCATTCAAATTAAATACAAATTCAACTATTAACCGCTATCGTATTTTAACCAACCTATATTCCTATGAAAGGAAACATTTTTAAGAAACATCTTTTAACGAAAAAAGAGTCCTAAGTTAACTACATTATATATTTTTAATATATTCAAAGAAAACTAACTAAATTCATAACACTGCAAGACATTTATATTTTACGAATTAGAACTTTGTATAAATAAAATTCTGAATAACTTTTGATTTTCAAAAAAGTTTGTTTATTTTCACAACAATTGTTTCGCAAATTTTACCTGAAGAAGCAATACATTTGCGAAATAATTGTTGTGAAAATAAACACACTTTTTTGATAATCAAAAAGTTATTCAGAATTTTATTTATACAAAGTGAATATGGATTATCAACACCTTTACGCCTTATCAATCAACCTACTAGGTATTTATTATGTACATAATGATGTATAACGAAGTAGAAACCTCCACAGTTAACAGTTTAAATAAATTAAGGTCAAATATGAATGAATTCTTGCACACTTCTACAATATTTGTATTTTTTTTTTTTCAAAATTTAAAATCAACTGAATATCATTTACTTATTATATATATATATATATATATATATATATATATATATATATAAATAACCTTTATTTGGCATACACCCCTACCAATCACAATTATAATTATTTAACTTAAAATTAACAATACTTTATTAAATGCCTCTAAATAATAATTAATCCTCATTTTTCACACCCCTTTCCTTAGCTCACTATCCCACTTATACCCCACTCTCACACATACTTTTAATTCGACTCATTCCTTTTATTCCATTCGTTACTTGCGAACCCCTCCATTCCTTCATCCAGTGTTCCCATTCATCCTTCTCCACCCCGCAAAACACACACTTCATATATTCTTCTCCCATCCACCATTTCCTTCCTTTTTCCTCATTCCCACATCTAAGTCGTGCCAGTAGTCGTGCTTCTTCTCTGTTTCACTTACTTATTATTATTTAAAGTTTTATTTTCAATTTAAATGTATTCTATTCAATTCTAAAGGATTTCATTATTCAATAAAATAAAATGGAAATGTCAAAAATTCGTCAATAGAATGACCAATATAATGTAAACAATAGTTGTAACATTACAATTTATAATTGTTTTATATTTATAAAACCAGCATGTTATGTTTTTTTTTATTCATTTTAATAAACTTTGTACAGTTTTAGAATATTTCCGTTTTGTTTTAACCTCCTAAAAAATCAACTTAATGTATTGTTTTAATTAGCAGAAATTGCAATGAAATTAACAATTGTTTAGTATTAGAAACATCACCATCAGTTTTCAACAAGTTTCATTATCAATTTTTCTAATTTTGTTAATTTCATAATTATGAAAATTTGGAGAATTTTGACATTTTTTGCCATATTTTAAAACAAAGGACGCTATTTGAAATTTGTTGACTTAGTTTTATTTTGTAACAAAAATGGACACTGTTATCTCATCCAACCATCTTCGTATCTCTATTAGTTTACGAAATTCCAACGGTGAGCTTGATAAAACAAACAAACGGTATATCCCGATATGTGAGTACACCGCGGTTAATTTGAAGTTTCTAACAAGTGTTTTCCACTCCCAGGCTAAGCATGAAGTATCATTTCGAGTTTAGAAAAGCCTGAAAATTCTGATTTGCCGGGGCGCGCGAACGAATTTTACTTCATGCGCCACGCGTATAAAGCATTGACAATTATGTGGAGTTCAAAATATATTAATTATGTTTGATCTTGCGTTAATAAATTTTAGAAATGTATTATTAAATCTTGCGATTTCTAAATTCGTGCTTCATGATATGTTTTTCTTTTACTTCTTAAATATGCAACTACGTGTGTTTGTTGTTCAAATATCGAAAATTTAGAATTTAGATATTTTAACGGCGAGCACTTTAAAATTCTTTATTAAATAGCTTTTTCCTTCCCTATATTTTGCAAAATTAAGTTATTTTAAGGGGTCAGGGAAAAAAAACTAGATCAGGGAAGGAGTCATGGAAAAATCAGGGAAATTTGACATTTCAGATTGGTTGCCACCATGCATATTGGTGAGATACACAAATCGTTCTGATGTTTTTAAAAGGGATAGTATTATGTTTCTATAATAGGATAACAAAAGATATTTTTTTTATAGACATTATCCAATAAATGTCCATTCCACCTTTGTATTTTGTAATTTATTATATTTAGACGCCACAAACAGATTCACATACATCCATGGACCCAGGTAGAATCATTTTGCTCTTTAAAATGACCCCACCCGGCAGGAGTCGAACCCGCGATTCCTGGACCAGGGTCCCCAAAAATACATGTTACTCTAATCATTTTTCGGTTTCTACAATGAGTCTGTAAATACTATCAATACTAAAAATTAGAATCCTGCTCTGCCAAGAAAAAGTAATAGGCCCTTAAGAACCATTTATTTTGAGGTTAATATTCGAGTACAGTTAATACACAAACTGTTGACTTTTTAACGTATAAACTTGTAAAAAATTGAGTCAATCCAAAACAAATGTAACGAAGAGAAAGATCGAATTCGAGTGTGTTATGGAAAAATGAATGCATTACTGTGTAAATTACCCATAGATTAAAATACAGAAATACACGCCTGGCGAATGTTCGTCAATATTCACTTATTAAAATGCAGAAATTCACGCCTGGCGAATGTTCGTTAATATTCACTTATTAAAATGATAATAGTTTAAAAATATTCGGAACTTGATCAGCATACGACATTTGATGGCCATAACCTTCAATAACTTGATGATATACAAAAAGTATTTCAAAAGGTTTTTAGGAATATTATATTATTATTATTTTATATTATTATGTTTTTCAATTAATCAGCGAACACGGGGTGATCAATCAAAGTCAAGGGTGGCGTAATTCGAGAGGGCCTTCTTCAGGTAGGATGAGTGTGCACCTCCTTGTGAGGGCTCAATTAGTCGCCGGTGCGCAGATGGCCGTGAAATGATGGATGTGCTCAATTTTTGAACGAAATATTTCGGAATTGTAACAGTTTTCATACTTAGAAAAACAATACAAAACACTTTAAATTTGTGTTTTCTGAATTTTATTATTCGTGACCCTGATATTTTTATATTGGTCCCATGATTTACCATAAAATTAAAAAATCTACTGTGGCCAACACATGTACCGATCCGCAAATTAAAATAATAAATGATTATTAAATTCATTATTCCAATTACTTATTGAAGTTAATTTGTAAAATGTCCGCTACTGGTAAAATGATTTTTTTTTCAACTTTATCGCTTAGGAAAAAAATACTTCCGGTCGGTCTAAAAAAATAAAACACACTGTAGAAAAAAATAAGTAATTTTTTGGTAGCATGAAATCAATCAAAATTTAACGCTGAAACCTGCATAAGTCTATCTCTCTCCCACTCACGTATTTCCCACTCTTGAAAATCGTAAATTTATGAAAACAGGAAAAACTAAAAAACATTTATATCTCCCGTCAAAATTGAGCTAGCTCAATGAAATTTTTGTGGTTGTTTCGCTATAATTAGGAGAAGACTAGGAAATTTTTATTTGGTACCAAAACCATCTTTTTGGCCTAAAAAGAGGTTATACAATGTCATATTTATCATTTTCAAGAAAACTAAAATAGCTACGACAAAAAGCATGTACTCATTAAAGGTTTATTTTTTGACTCTCTACAACGTTTATTTAAACGATTTTTCAACTATATTAATAATTTACGAGATTCGGAGAAAACGCTAAGGGTAAATATCCACTTCTGGTTTCTAGTCTTCACCCATTGTAAACTGTGCACAAGATATTATGGAATAGAACCCAAATAGAAAATTTGATAACAATCCCATGAGCCATTTTCGCTGAAATCGTGCCACCGACCGACAGATTGACAGACCCACAGACCGACGGACCTCAAAACGGATATTTCCTTAAAAAAATAGGGGGTCCATTTTTGGCCGATCACAACACCTCCCTTAGCGCGGTTTCACACATAACGATATTGTCGTTGCCGCTGTCACTGTCGTAGTCGGATGAGGTCCGATGAGAATGATAAATGTATCGTTGTCGTCGAATTGCTATTTTTGAAATCAGTGCAATATGTGCAAGAAGTTAGTAGCGCAGCCGAACGCCGAAACGACAATGTCGCTGTGTGTGAAGAGGCGCATTTAGTTTACATTGCGAGTAGAATCAGAGCAATAATTCATCAAACGATTTAACTCGCCAGTCAAACGTGGACAGCGAAAATTGTAACGCTCAGCGATATTAAAGTCGGATCGCTGGTTGTGTAAAACGTCCCATTTAAATTAATTCATTTTGGAGACACAACGACACCCTCGACGATTTCGACAACGACAATATCGTTATGTATAAAACCGCACTTACGCAGTAGTGTCGGTAAAAAGCACTTTATCTATATTTACAATAATACAAAACTAACGCAAAATTGTTAATTAATAGTTTGGTGTTTACCACTCTACCGGGTGGCCATGAAAGTATTGCCTACATAAATGTTAAAGTTTTGTTTTGAGTTTTGGGATGTATATATAAATTAACTATAGCTTGATTTTGGCATAGTATTAACTAGGAATACTACTTTCGGTTTAGCCGGAAGTGATATCATTTTTCTTATTTTAAATTGCAACCCCAACTTTTGTCTAACTTGTAATATTCGTCTCTAAATTCCCATTCCAATCATAATATCATTTTTCTTATTTTGAATTACAACTTCAACCTTTTTCTAATCTGTCATATTTCTCTTTAAATTCCCTTTCCAATGATGTATAACAAGTTGATATTCACCTTAAAACTAACCTCAAAATTAATATTTTTCGAAATTTACTTAATAGGCCAAGGAATTGTAACTGAGATGAAACATCACAAAGTAGGCCGTGAAATAGTCATGTTACCTACAAATGTCTAATTACATCGAATACTTTTTCAGTTGCCGGCAAAAAAAGTTAAATGCCAAAGTTAAAATGTCCGAAATTCTAATTTATAAAACTATAATATGAAAAATTTTAATCATAAAATTCTGTTTAAAATTCCCTATTCAATTATGTATTGCAAGTTGATATTAGTTCAAGACTTGACCGTATTAGAGTCTGAAAAGTTTGCACTAAGTAGGCTTTGAAATAATAATACCTAAAAAGTTATTGGTAGGTTGTTCTTAGATAAAACAAAGGCGTTGAATGGACTATTATGAACATTTCACGGCCCACTTTGTGATGTTTCACCCTAGTTACAATTCCTCGGCCTACTAAGTAAATTTCGAAAAATATTACTTTTGAGGTTAGTTTTAACGTAAATATCAACTTGTTATACATCATTGGAAAGGGAATTTAGAGAGAAATATGACAGGTTAGAAAAAGGTTGAAGTTGTAATTCAAAATAAGAAAAATGATATCACTTCCGGCAAAACCGAAAATAGTATTACTAGTCAACACTACGTCAAAATGAAACTATAGTTCAATTATAGATACATCCCAAAACTCAAACGTCTACCAATTATATTGCCTGAGTAATTGCGTAGACAATATTTTTATGTTCACCCGGTATATATAAAATTTGGAAACGTATTTGGATGCTGTTGCTGGATGCGAGAGTAGTGATTGGTGTATATTACGACTATCTTACTCTTAACCCACTTCCTGACCACAGTCTCTCCTATTCTGCTCGATTTTAAGTTTTCTCATAAGCATTGGCTTTAGTGCCGCAGTAAGGAGGGGCCCAAGGGGGCGACGGCCGCAGGCGCATCAAACAGAGGGGCGAAGCCCGAGATCCGAAATTTCGTAACTTTAAATCAGAAATTTAAATTTATATAAGGAATCTATATTTTAAACTAGAGCTGGGAATTTGAATATTCGCGAATATTAAAATACCACATTATTAAATCACTTTTTCACATATATAATTAATTTAGCTATTTGAATATTTAAATATTACAATAAATTAGTGTTAGAAAATGTTTAATATATTTTCTAAAACTAAACAATTTATAAATTTAAATAGTTTATTTGTTTAAATATTTGACTAATTTAAATATTTCATACTTGAATATTTACGAATATTCGAATTACCAGCCCTATTTTAAACTTCACATTAAATGGGTGTTTTATAAGCGTGGCGCATAAAGTAAAATTTCGAGTTTAGAAAAGCATGAACATTTGGATTTGCCGGGGCGCGACTCGCTTCGCTCGCGCACCCGGCAAATCCAAATTTTCAGGCTTTTCTAAACTCGCAATTTTACTTCATGCTTAGCCTGAGAGTGAAAACTCTCGTTAAAAAATATTATGTCAATTATTCGTGACATTTATTTATTAAGATTATAAGGAAACGTTGCTCACACAGGCATAATTACAAACTTTTCGCCACGATTAGCAAAAATAGACTAACTCCTATTATTACAATACTTTATTATATTTTATTTCTAACTACCAACAAAATGTCGGTAATATATCATATCTATATAATGTATAATAATATAAGATTATCAAAATAAAATATCACAATAACCGGAACAAATCATAATTAATACAATACTGTCAAATAATGCCAATTTATATGTCGAAAATTACATTTCATTTTAGTCAGAGAATTTTGTTAATAACATAGGTCGATGATATTTCAGTTAATGTCAATAATGAAAATATAGTATAATTATATACAATACTGTCAAGAAGGTCATTATTGGCAGTATATGAGATATTATAATTGTCAAAGACATTCCAAAACTATCGTAACTGTAACAGAAAATCTATAAAAACTTGTAAACTGAGGATTGTTAATGGTTAAACTAGGTATTTATAGACATTTGACTATACTGACTGCCTATATCTTGACAACTGACACTGTCGCGTTATATCAACGACAATTTTACACACTACAAAAAAATTATCAGCCAACATCAAAAAGTCACCAATTTTTATATAAATCGTCATCATCCTGAGTATGTGTGTATCTGTAAAAACTCTCAAAATAGAAAAACAAACAAGTTTTAAAATGATCATTATTTTGTTAAATATATCAACTGTCAATACTGACTCGAAGTACTCTGCTTTCGTTGTTGTTGTTGGTTCCACAATTTTTGCGCGTTTTTATTTTTTTCAAGAAAAGTTTTGACTTATCATCTTACTTTTGATATCGTATTTAAGAGCGTCAATTACATAGATTGCGTATAAAGTGAAGTTAAAGTCATTGTTTGTTTTACATTTTTGACAATTTTTCTTTGTAATTGTCAAGATTGTGACGTGCGCACAAACCTGACATTTATACGCATGTTTCGTATTTTTTTTTACATATTTTTGACAGCTGACACTTTTGACAGTTGACGTTTATGGAACATAAGTCAGCGTCGACGTATGTCCAATAGCATTTGTCAATAATAACAGTTAACATTAGTTGACATTTAGTTTATAATGACACATGACATTTATTATGACTGTTAAGTTGGTGGGCGCCAATTGAATTTTTGGCCCCGGGCGCAAGTTTTCCTTACTGCGGCGCTGAATGGCTGCCCTGCTATGGTGCAGGTAATATTTATTAGTCCTGCTTAAACAGTAGGGTATTTTAAACATCAAATTGTAAAATTTTGGTAAATGATTATCAATGTGACAAATAAATCATAATTTGTCAAATACATTTTCACGATGCAGAGATTTTCGAAAAAGAGAACACTACAACTTGCAACTTTACAACACATACAGGGATTCTTTCTTTTAAGTATATTTTCACATATTCCATATAAACATTTGTAATATTAATGAAGTAAACAAAACTAAGTCGAAGTATATTTTGAACTTTACTTTAAATCAGTGTTTTATACGCGTGGCGCATGAAGTAAAATTTCGAGTTTAGAAAAGCCTGATTTGACTTGGTCGCTCCGCTACGCTACACGACCAAGCCAAATTTTCAGGCTTTTCTAAACTCGAAATGTTACTTCATGCTTAGTCTGGGAGTGGAAAACACTCGTTAGAGTTTTTAAATTGAACGTTTTTAATGAGATCAAGAATGTCTGAAAATTTACCTGGAAAAATCGTAACATGTATACCTAAAAGAAAAATTCTTCGTATTAAGAACTTTTTAAAATTTTAACATATAAATGGGTTGTTAATAAAAAAAGACAGATTCCTGAGCAAGGAATTTTACCTGATCCTCCTATCCTACCTTATCCTCCTATCCTACCAGTAATTTTACATCGCTAGTCATGACTATTAAATTAAAATTTAACAAGATTTTGCTGACTTTTACAACATTTATTTTCTTTTAAGATACGGAACGTGAAATTTAAGTAGTATGCCTTGATTACTATGAGATATGACGCATGACATTTTTATAGCTTTTAGTAAATATTTACTATTTTTTAAATTAAAAAAAAAGCGCTATTATGCAACATGTGTAACTGCTAAATATAAAAAATAATTGACAAGTTGACAAAATGAACCCTAATCTATTCCTTTGCATGCATTAATTTCCAATTTTCTTTTATCAATTTCGATTTAACCCTATTAATTACACATCTCTTGTTGTCTTCTGTGTCTATCTGAAAAAACGCGATCATTATTAATTATCGTTCCTCAAGTCATTAATCATTAATTTCCATTTCTTGTGATCATCATCAGGCGGGAATAAATTAGCCTCCCCATTATAATGAATTACTATTTGCATTTCATTTGTTGGATAATAGCCATATATCGTCGGATTAACTGTAAATATCATTAAGTACGTAGGACATTATCAGCACTTGATGACTTTTACCTTCTATTAATTGACGATATGCATGTATGTGTGTTGAGGGTGGTTTTATCGGCGTAACGTATCAATTCGATTCGACCACCCTCCGCTTTTATGCCATTGTATTCGCGCTACACGCATTAACTTACCTTTCACGATATACAAACACGTTGGCTTTGTTGATGTTGTTTCTTGTTTCTATTCGAAGAAAAGTTCAATTGTTTCTATTGAATTTTAAACAGATGTAAAGGGAAAAAGGAAAATGAGACGCACACATATCCATGAAGTAGACTAAAATTATAGGAAATAGATAAATATGTCTAAATAATGAACTACAAAACTGAACTCCGGGTATCTTAGAAATGAACACAAATTGTTAAAAAAATTAATAAAGTCTTAGATAGTATAGCGGAGGAAAATATTTTCTCCCTCTTGCGAAGGTCATACATCATTAGTGTCCTGTTTCTTCGATAAGGGCAGAGTTTATACAGAGAGTTTTATGTAACACCGAACATGTTCATAGCGAGAATTTTTCCTTTAAGTATACATAAACATACGTTGTACATTTACCGACGCTCGGTTTATTGAAAGAATTTAATTTTAAGCTTCAAACGACTGTTTTCCACTCCCAGGCTAAGCATGAAGTAAAATTTCGAGTTTAGAAAAGCCTGAAAATTTGGTTTGGTCGCGTAGCGCGAAGCGCGGAGCGGCCAAACCAAATTTTCAGGCTCTTCTAAACTCGAAATTTTACTTCATGCGCCACCGGTTCAAAACACTGATGCAATGTAAAGTTTAGTGGTGTGTTTTAAACTTCGTAATATGTCAGTGTTTTGTACCGGTGGCGCATGAAGTAAAATTTCGAGTTTAGAAAAGCCTGAAAATTTGGTTTGGCCGCTCCGCGCTTCGCGCTACGCGACCAAACCAAATTTTCAGGCTTTTCTAAACTCGAAATTTTACTTCATGCTTAGTCTGGGAGTGGAACACGATCATTTGAAGTTTCAAATTGAACTCATTTAAAAAAACAAGAGTTATCTAAAGATTTACGGCATATACGCTGTAATTGGGACATGTATACTTGAAAGAAAAACTCCCTGTTTGTACAAGTTGAGGCATTCATTGCGATTGATTGGCTACAATTTGTAATGGTCATATATGCAATCCAATTTCCACATAACTTAAAAAATAACAGTGTCTAATTATATTGGATGAAAATGTTCGGTTTTACATAAAACTCTTTATATTATATTTATTTTCTATCACCAATTACGGAATTATTTACATAAAAGTCGATGGGATAATTACCCGCCTTAATAGCAGCAAGGACTTGGATGACGTAGAAAACTCCGAATAAATACTTATGGCTCACCTCTAGTGTGCGCATCTTGGTTCGTGTCCGTGGACCTCGCTGATACTTTTTTTTGTTAATACTTTTTTTTGCTCGTTTATTTCCTTGTGTGTCGCGAATTATTATTATTTTTCCTTGAGTGTTGAAATTACTTTCAACAGTGTTATTTTTTTATCAGTATTTTTACTTTCCCCCGTATGTAATACAAAGGGAAAGTATTGTTTTCGTGAAAATTTTCGAATCCAAAATTTTAGCGGAAATATCCGTTTTGAGGTCCCCTGAGTCGAATAAGACCATTTTTGAAAAATGTCTGTCTGTCTGTGTGTCTGTGTGTGTGTCTGTGTGCGCTGTACCGTAAAAACCGCTAAAGATATCGAGATGAAACTTGAAACTTAAGCTTTTTGTTACAATCGGAAGAACTGAAAAGCTTTTGGTGAAAATCGGAAAACCGGAAGTGGTACTTTACTCTTAGCGTTTTTCAGTTTTTTCAGATTTTTTCAATAAATGTTCATCAAACAAAAAATTCTTTCAAATAAAAGTTGTAGAAAATAACAAAATGAAGATGTATTGTTCACTTACTTTTTGTCATAGCACTCTTAGTTTTTGAGATATTTCAAAAGTTGTGTGTTTTATCTAGTTATTGGTGTGTGACAGTGTATGTGCCGATACAATTGAAAAATGTTTCAAATAAAAGTTGTAGGAAATGAAAAAGTAGTGTAGATTCGCTTTTTGTCATAGCACTCTTAGTTTTTGAGATATTCAATAAATAGTGTTTTTTATCTAGTCATTGGTTTGTGTCAGTATGTGTTGATCCAATTGAAAAATGTTTCAAATAAAAGTTGTAGTTATCAAAAAGTTGAAGACATTTTGAAAATAATAATGCTACAAATATTTTAAAAGTGATTTAATACACAATTTATTTTTTAATTCATTCATAATTGTTGAAATATTATATTGTTTTACACAGTGCTATTGATTTTTCTCCTTTAAATATTTCTTTCATTGTTTTAATACAAATCACTAATGCTTTGTGATCTTCTAATTGCGCACATTAATATCAGATCACTGCTACCGAAGATAGATTATGTTCAACAATTGCTATACGAAAAACAATTTCATATTTTAACGATCTCTGAAACATGGCTCAACAATAATATTCCCAATCAGTTCTTGAATATTCCAAACTATACTTTTATCAGAAACGATCGTTTAACGAGGGGAGGTGGTGTAGGAATATATGTAATTAATTCTGTAAAATTCAATATAATCCAAAATGGTAATATCCTAGAGGATTTGTGGATTCATATAAAAACGAACAAATATAATGTTATTGTTTCATGTATATATCGTTCCCCGTACCAAAATATTCCTGAATTTTTGCATAATTTTGAGTGCGCTCTTATTAATTGCTTAACTTATTCTGAACATATAATTTGCTGTGGTGATCTAAACATTGACATGTCTAAAATAATTCCTATGTTTCACATTCTGAATTGATTGATAGTCATGATCTTCTGCAAATCATAGATGTACCAACACGTGTCACTTCTACTACTGCTTCAATCCTTGATATTATTTGTGTTTTACGGAGCTTAGATATTACTTTAAAGGGTGTTTTAGATTGTCCAGTCTCCGACCATGATATAGTCTATTGTGCAGTACCATTGGGTACCAAGTTAGTTGATAATAATATTAAATACTTCAGATCTTTTCGTTCTATCAACACCGATGAATTTGTAAACGATTTATAGTGTATACCATTCCATAATATTTTACATATAAGTGATATTAATGATAAGTTACATTTCTTTAATAGTTCTATCATTAGTTATCATTAGATAAGCATGCTCCATATAAAATAATGAAAACAACGAAAGTCTCAAGTCCGTGGATAACTGATAATTTAAAGTTTCTTATGAAGATGCGTAATAAAGCCAAGGCAAAATTTAGAAAAACGCGCCTTAACTCCGATTGGGATTATTACAACAGCTTGAGAAATTATTTCAATTCGGTTATGAAGAAAGAAAAGAAAGCTTATTTCACTCATATAGCTAATACATTTAATAGAAATCAATTATGGAAACATTTGCAATATTTGGGACTAAAGAAACAAAATATTCAGCTTCCTGACTCTCTGAAAAATGTCAAAGAAATTAACAACTTCTTTCGGGACTCTATTCCACAATATAATAATTCTACGAACTATAGCAACAGTTTCATAGGTTCTAAGCACCCTTCCGCTACCAACTTATGCTTTAGTTTAATAGATGATAGCACAGTAATTCAATATTTAAATTCAGTAAATTCAAATTCAACTGGATTTGACGAAATTATTATAGTTATGCTAAGGCTATGTTGTCCAGTAATTATTCCATATGTCGTACACATCTTAAATAGTTGTTTGCTTGAATCAATTGTTCCTAATTGCTGGAAACTCGCAGTCGTAAAGCCTATTGCAAAAATTAATAACCCATCTAACTATGGTAATCTAAGGCCCATTAGTATTCTTCCCACCTTATCTAAGGTACTAGAAAAAATCATAAAAGCACAATTAACCTCTTATGTCAGTGAGAATAATATACTTCCTGAAATGCAATCGGGCTTTCGTAAGGGATATAGTTGTGAAACTGCCTTGATTAAAATCACATACGATATATTAGCAGCCACTGATCGAGGAGAAATTACCTTGTTAGTACTGTTGGACTATAGCAAGGCTTTCGATACTGTTAATTTTGACGTCCTTGAAAGTATATTAGAACACATTGGATTGGAAAATTCTGCTATAATTTTACTAAGATCTTACCTCAGAGGAAGGAAGCAGTGTGTAGAAGTAGACAATAATAGGTCAAATTTTATCAGCATTATGCAAGGTGTTCCACAGGGTTCCGTTCTTGGCCCGTTGTTACTCACTATATACACTAGTGCCGTTTTAAATAGCCTACATCATTCTAAAGGCCATATGTACGCCGATGATACCCAAATTTATTTATCATTTACTCCCAACGAATGGCAACACGCGGAACGATGTCTGAACGCCGACCTTGCACGTATTCAAAGTATATCTACTCTTTTATGTTTAAATTTAAATCCCTCCAAAATGTCGTTCCAATTATTTGGCAAGAAAAAGATTTGTGATGCTTTAAAAGATCAGTTTAACATAATTATAAATGATGAATCAATTAGTTATTCAGAATACAGTAAAAACTTAGGAGTAATATTAGATAACTCATTTAGATACAAAAAACAAATAAATAAATACATTACTACAGCTTATATAAACTTAAAAAAGTTATATCCTCATCGATCCTGTTTACCAGTATCAACTAAAATTATGCTCTGCAACGCTTATGTACTTTCTCATTTTTTATATTGCTCTACCTTATGCAACCCTGCTATTGATAAATCGACTTCCAAACGAATACAATATGTTCAAAATTCGTGTCTACGATATATTTATGGTATACGTAAATTTGAGCGTATATCTCACAAACTAATAGAAGCAGGCTGGGTCAACATGGAATCAAGAAGAAAAATTAAAACTGCCTGTTTTTATCACAAGGTAATTACTGCAAAAGCACCTTCCTACTTGTTTGAGAAAATTAAATTCAGGAATGATGTTCACACTCTTAATATTAGATTCAAGGGGTCTTTATCACCGTCCAAACATAGAACCACCCTCTTTGAACGATCTTTCTCTTTTCAAATTTATATTGTTTATAATGCCATATCTTCTGACTTAAAACGTCTAAATTATACCACATTTGTGAAAAGAATTAAAATGTAATGTTATGTGTAATAACATTAAAAGTGCGATTCTTTTCGCAATCTACAACAAGTTAGTCTTACAAAGACTATATCAAACACTCATTGAAACAACTACTTCCCGGGCTAATACCCCGACGGACATTGAATTATACAACAAGTGTTTGCTGTTACATACAGTAACCTACTGCAAATGTAACAATTTGGGTCAAATTATTCAGGCCATCTATAGACGCGTTTCGAGATTTATCTCTCATCAGTATAGCTTTGCCATTCCCTCTAAACAATTTGACACCTTAGACTGGCGGTCACGTTAATGGCAAACACTTGTTGTATAATTCAATGTCCGTCGGGGTATTAGCCCGGGAAGTAGTTGTTTCAATGAGTGTTTGATATAGTCTTTGTAAGACTAACTTGTTGTAGATTGCGAAAAGAATCGCACTTTTAATGTTTGACGTATTCTGCAACGAAGAATTGGCAATTTCATTTATAGTTATGTGTAATGTTTGTTCGATCTGTCTATACAACGCGTGACTGATTTATATGTTCTTCTGTTACCATTTCATATATTAATATGTTCATTGATAATATTTAAGGTTTAGATGAAAGACCAGTTTAGCATTTTCATGCTAAACTGAATCTCGCCTTATGGTTTTCCAATTATTTAGAGTTTCATTCTTGTTTTATTATTATTGTTTTATATTTGTATTGTATTTGCAGAATGTACTTTCAGAATTGAAAATGAAGTTTATTATTATTATTATTATTATTATATACTTGACGGCAGAGCTGGGCAGGATTCGAATCATTCAGGATTAAGAAGATGTATTCGAATACTTCAGTTAAAAAGGATTCGCGATCCGGATTCGAATCCAAATGCACGTGATTCGAATCCTTATAAAAGGATTAGAATACTTACAAAAGATTCAATTACTTACAAAAGGATGCGAATCGTCAAAAATAATTCAAATTAATCGTTAGGATTGCCAAGAACATTTTGTTTTTGTATTTTTAGCATTCACGTTAAATCAGTGTTTTATACGCGTGGCGCATGAAGTTAAATTTCGAGTTCAGGAAAGCCTGAAAATTTGGTTTGGTCGCGTAGCTTAGGCTAATCTAAATTCGAAATTTTACTTCATGTTTAATTAAGGAGTGGAAATACTCGTTAGAAGCCGCAAATTGAATGCTTTGATTAAAACATCAAATGACTGAAAATGTATTTACAAAAAAAGTCTACTTTTCATAATCAAATAATCAAGTTTTGTTTAATATTATTTAAAATGAAACTGACATGGTGGCCACAATCTGAAAGTTTACATTTTCCCGACATTTCCTGATCTAAGGTTTTTTCCTCTGACCTTTTAATAGTATTTTTTTCGATATTTTAGCTGATTTTACTAATTTTTACTTGTTTTGTAGATTTTGTGATGCCTGTTGATTTTGAAAAATTAAAAATGACATCATATGGTTGGTAAATTTTTAGGATTTTTGTTTTTTGATGCCATCTATTTTATTACTTTTTGTATTGTCTATTATTGAATTTCTCATTTGACTTACTACAAATTTTTTCTGTTTATTAAATATGGTTATTATTTATGTTCTTTTTAGTCTGTAGAAATTTAGAAATTAATAAGATTTATACAAGGTGCCCAGATACTGAGTGAAAAGCTTTAGGTAACTTGGTTCGTTAATTAATTTTGAGTAGAAAATCTAAACAAACAAATTTTGTATGGTTCTTCATTAAGGCTCACGACGCTATTAGAATTCTAAATATGTCAAAAGAAATCAGCAATATTTTTGAAATGTTTTGATTAAAATCATATTTATCAACAATATTCTTTTTTTAGTTACGTGAAGTGTTTTATTAATTATTGTAGTAATTCCTTTCTTCACTGATTAATTTTATTATACCCGTTAGTATAAACGATTAATAAATAATTAGATAACTATTTGTGGAGTAAATTTATTTACCTAGTAAACTAATAGGCAAATAAAATTGCGTATTATAAAGCAAACCTACCAAATAAATAGCAATTCTAGAAATAAATTATTTAGTTAGTAGATTACAGACCGAAATTATACATTTTCATTGTGACCACCAATTTGTTAAACTGAATTGTCAATATTTCAAATTAAATTGTCAATCAAATTAGAAATTTAGTATAATTCCTTATAATTATGGAGAATAACCGTGGAATAGTACAGAATTACACAGAACAAGAAAAATGAAGCTTATTAGAAATTATAAAAGACTTAAACGAGTGTTTTCCACTCCTAGGCTAAGCATGAAGTAAAATTTCGAGTTTAGAAAAGCCTGAAAATTTGGTTTGGTCGCCTAGCGCGAAGCGTCGAGCGGCCAAACCAAATTTTCAGGCTATTCTAAACTCGAAATTTCACTTCATGCGCCACGAGTACAAGACACTGATTTCAAGTGAAGTTCACTTGTTCACAATATTTCAGTGTTTTCAGTGTTTTATACGCGTGGCGCATGAAGTAAAATTTCGAGTTTAGAAAAGCCTGAAAATTTGGTTTGGTCGCTCCGCGCTTCGCGCTACGCGACCAAACCAAATTTTCAGGCTTTTCTAAATTCGAAATTTTACTTCATGCTTAGTCTGGGAGTGGAAAACACTTGTTTAAAACTTTAAATGGAACTGATTTTAAAAAACGTATGCATAAGTATAAAAATCCCTGGTTATGTCTGATTTGAAAAACTCTAGGTCTTTGACTCCTTAGAATGTCTTGTGGTTCGAATTAATTACTGTCAGGGAAGATACTATGAGCGAACTTAAATCTGACACGGATGATATGGTAGACATGATAACCGAAATGCAATTAATAAATACAAGTAGTAGAATCTAAAGTAATTATAATAATATAATTCACTTTTGACTTTTAACTGTCAAATTATTTAAAGAATAAAATTTACTTGGCAGAAAAACAAACAAATAATTTATTGGGGAGATTTATTAGCCAAATAAAGTTATTTTGTGTTTATAATACCGAAATCTTTGGAATAAATTAATTTATTCCTAAAGTAAATTTTATTAAGGGAATATAACAATACCGGGCATAAATGTACATTTCGTACATTATATGTTCATTTTCAATAGTAATAACATTGACAAATATATTTATGTCGTTTAGTCGATTGTTAATGGCAATAATTTTATACAAAATATTAAAAACAAATTCTAGTCACATATTAATGGCCTCGTGAGGTTTACTTATACAATATTTTTTTAGATTTAATTTTATTTATTTTTAAATTTTAATTTTTTTGTATTTATAAACTTTTCAACTCAATTTTTTTTTTGTTTGCGCTACATTTTCATAATATTTTCAATACTTCAAGATTTTCGTCAAATTACAAAATTTTCACGAGATTTTCAATATTTCAAAGTTTTTCCGTTTATTTTCAAATTCTTGAATTTCGCAGATTTTCTTCCATTTTCAAAATGTTGGCACTTTCCATAACTGTTTGTCCATTTTTTACATCTTGGCAGTTTTCACTAATTTCCTAAATTAATATTAATAATGATCACACTTATCATATTATTCCAAGATTTTCGGTAATTTTCATAACTTTAACTGTTATCCTAAATTTCCGTTAACTTTCAAATTCTTGAACAGTTTTCATATACTTCCTAGAGTTTCGTCAATATTCAAAATCTTAACTATTTACCTTTGTTTTATTGTTTTTATCAATTTTTAAAATGTCGAAAAATCGATGATTTAAATATTTAATCATTTTTTGAAATTTTTTCATTTTTATCTTTATTTTTTTTAGATTAACGAAAATCTAAGAAATCTATGAAAACTCATCCATGCAAATTCACTAAAAGGAAAATGTTTGATATTTATGAAAGAGTAATTCTTTTGTTTAATTAATGATAATGATGGAAATTCACGAAAACTGCCATCATTTTAAAAATTGACGAAAATCTTATATTTTTCTTATTATAAACTTGAAAAAAATATGTGACGAGTGTTTTCCACTTCCAGACAAGCATGAAGTAAATTACGAGTTGAGAAAGCCCTAAGAATTTGGATTTGCTCTTTTCTTAACTATAAATTTTACTTTATGCGCCACGCGTATAAAACACTGCTTTTGTGTAAAGTTCAATATACAGGATGTTCCATTAGTGCGTTCTTGGGGGATATCTCGGCTCGTGTTAAAGATAGAAAAACAGTTTCTCTACCAAAGTTGCTTAGTTTTAAGAGGTGCATAACCACAAAATATTTGTAGGTATACAGGGTGCGCCATAAAAACAGTAGCATATGCAACTTGCTTATTTTAAATGGACTACCCTGTATATTATTTGGTTTTTGAATTTCTCATAAATACTACGTATCATTTTATAAAAACATTCGATCTAAGTCATACCATTTTGGAGTTATTTGACATTTTTGAACAAAAATGACGTAGGCAGTGGTTTCGTAAACCTAAAATATCTCTGAAACTTGGCAGCACTATAAAGTTGTTGTACTTGAGTTTTTTTTCTACGAAATAAAAATAGTCAAATTGGGCTTAAGTTATTTGGTTATGAAATAAAAATAGTTGAATTTATAAACTTTCAATCAAGAGTAACTTTAAAAAAAAAAAAACCAAATAACTTTTTTAACATCAATCGACTTAAAATGCAATTCTCTTTCGATGTATCTTAAAAATTTTAAAATTGCAGATAAAAATGATAAACCTACATTTTTATCTGTACTTTTAAAGTTTTTAAGATAATTACATTACGTATACAGATAAAAAAGTCGATTAATGTAAAAAAAAATAAGTTTATAAATTCAACTATTTTTATTTCATAACCAAATAACTTAAGCCCAATAAATGTATAGTGCAGCCGATTGCGCCCTCTATTCTCAAGAGAATGGCGAAAATTCTTTATCTTATTTAGTTTCAGAGATATTTTTACGTTTACGAAACGTAATTTTTGTCCATAAATGTTAAATAACTCCGAAACGGTACGACTAAGACCGAATGTTTTTAACAAAATGACACGCAATTTTTATGAGAAATCTAGAAACCAAATAATACGCAGGGTGATCCATTTAAAGTAAGTAAGCTGCATCTGCTACTGTCTTTATTGCACACCCTGTCTACAAAAAAATATTTTTAGGTTATGGAGCTCTTAAAACCAAGCAACTTCCGTGACGAAAGTTTTTTCTATCTTTAACGTGAGCCGAGATATCCTCCGAGACGCAATAGGACACCCTGTATACTGCTCATTTCATAATTAAATTTTCAGTCGTCTTTTAAAAAAACCCTGGTAGTACTCGTAAATTTATTAGATTTTTCTTATTTTGATGAATATTTCATAAGATTTTTAATAGTTCGAGACTTTTGTAAATTTATAAACCGTTTTTGTGATTTTACAATATTAATCCATTTATTGTCCAACAGAAAACATTTCCAAATTACAAGACAAAATCAAAACATAAGTACATAAAAAATAAATAAAATTTTAATTAAATTACAGTAATTCTGTAACAATATAAATATTCAACGATTTATAATATTTTCGGATATTTGTGAATAATGCTAATTTTTTGATTATCTACAACTTTTCTTAACAAGAATTTTATATGTGATTAATATTAAAGAAAAATCTAAAAAACTGCTAAGAGTAAACTACCACTTGCGGTTTTCGTATTTTTACCAAAAGTTGATCGAATACTACTATTTTAATAAAAAGCTCAAGTTTATAGTATCATCTTAACAGCTCAATCGGCTTAGACTTCATCGTGATGATAGAATTATAGAAGGACAGAATTACAGACAGACATTTCTCAAAAATGGTCTTAATCAACTCGGAGGACCTTAAAATGGATATATGCATTAACATTTTTGATTTTTGCGAAAACAATACTTTCCCTTTTATTACAAATGGGGAAAAGTAGAAAAAAACCCGAGAGCTGCATTTTGAAAAAAATACTCATTCGCTCAATGCGGAAGTAAAATCAATCATATTGATACTTCGTTCATTAACAACTAATTATTACTAAACACATTAAAATTAAAATTTGTAATTTTAAAAACTAACAAACTTGCATCATTTTCGCATACCGTATCAATGAGTAATAAGACTTTGCTAAAAGTGGTTTAGCTCAGTTACTAGCGATTTAATTGGATTAATATCTTAGATGGCGTAATCATATTAAGAGTGTATGTTTTTGTATAAGAACCCTTAAAAATATGTTAGATAGAAAGAGCTTACAAATAATATACAGTGAGGTGTTTTATCAGTTAACATATTCTCCTATGTATACTTGTAAGAGACGCGAGTCAAACGTATTGAACTAATTGTTTTTGGTTCTTATAGGGACGGAAAAATCTCAGGGGTTTGACCTAAACGACTGCATTTTTTTATGGCTAGATGGACTCATTTGCCAAGTGTGCACTAGGCTGTTTTTTTTTTATCAAAATCCCACTTAATTTACAATTTTTTCTTAAAAAAAGTCACGTGACTACCTGTCGCTATAGTCCAAATCTAACCTGGATTTGGGAATTTTTGGCACATGATTTCGACCATGTAGCGATCGCATGTCCGTGTTTTGTGGTCAAAATCATCAACACTACACACGTAGCTCTGTATTTAGCTCCACGCCAATGCTCCAGTACAGCGCTTCCCAAACTTTTTTATGTGGCGGACCGGTAATTTTGGTTCCTGTTTCTCACGAACCGACATTCATAGGCGCCACCAATGGGGCTATAGAGTGATTTTCTCGGCAACAGCAGAACATTTACAAAAATGTTAGAATCTGATCCATTGAGCGCAATTGTTGCAATAACGCAACAATAATATATATTTTTTTAAATTACTAAAAAAATTATTTAATTTGATTTATTGTATTATTCGACCTGATGAAATTATTTTATTATTTAAATATTTAGAGTTTTAATTATTTTTAAAAAATATGTTTATTTTTTAGTGTATTTCTAATCACATCATCACATTAGTTTAGTGTTTGGTCGCTTCGCTTCGCGGAGCGACCAAACCAAATTTTCAGGCTTTTCTAAACTCGAAATTTTACTTCATTCTTAATCTGGGAGTGGAAACACTCGTTCGTAACTTCAAATAGAAATAAATATTTACCGCGTATACGTTATGTATATTAAAAATAAAAAATCCCTGTATGTAATATAATAAGTCATTCATAGAGATTATAAAAAGAATTTTACGTAACGCGACCAAACCAAATTTTCAGACTTTTCTAAACTCGAAATTTTACTTCATGCTTAGCCTGGGAGTGGAAAACACTCGCTTAAAGCTTCAAATTTATTTCTTTTAATACACTGAGCATCGGAAAATGTGCAACATATGCATATGGATACTTCAAAGAAAAATTCTCGTTATGAAAATGTTCGGTGTTACATGAAACTCTCTGTATGTGTTACAAGGTATGACAGAATTGGATCTTTCCATGTTTTCCCCTACCCCTTTCCCCGCAGTTGCGAAAGAGAACAATGTCGTTGTACTTGGTCACGTTTTTGAATCTATCATAACCTCTCTTTCCAGTGGCTGTACTTTCATAGATAGATTGTTTAATATATGGTGTTAAAAATAAGTGTTTTTAAAACAAGAGTTTGTGTTAGTGTTAGGTATAATTAAACTAATAGTTTGTGTTACGTGTAATTAAATTAAAAAAAAACATTGGACGTTCATTTGTTATAATAAAAACAAATTTAAAACAAACAAACAAACAAAGTAAGATTATTTATAAGAATAATTATTTAATAATTTTATCTATGAAATTTTTTCCTCTTTTTTATTTGAGAGATTTTGTTCCTAAAATCTTTGTTATTTTTAAAAACTTAATATTAGTAATTACTAATATTAAGTTTTTAAAAATAACAAAGATTTTAAGAACAAAATCTCTCAAATATAAAAGAGGAAAAAATTTCATAGATAAAATTATTAATATGTTTTAAATATTAATTTCCCCTTTTCGCACCTTCCTTAAATAAGTATTTACATTATACATTAAGTTTTTCTTTAAAGTATACGTATTACAAATTCAGCCTATTTTCTGTGAATCTTTAGGTATTCCCTGTTTTTATAATTTCAATTTAAAGGTTTAAACAAGTGTTTTCCACTCCCAGACTATGAAAATTTGTCTCGGGTCGAGCAGCGACCCGAGACAAATTTTCGCAGGGCTTTTCTAAACTCGAAATTTTACTTCATGCGCCACGCGTATAAAACACAAAAAATTGTGAAATGTATGTACATTCGAACTTCGCTTAAAATCTGTGTTTTATACGCGTGGCGCATGAAGTAAAATTTCGAGTTTAGAAAAGTCCAGAAAATGTTCACGGGGCTTTTCTAAACTCGAAATTTTACTTTAGGCTTAGTCTGGGAGTGGAAAACACTCGTTTAAACTACTAGTAACACTAAATATCCTTATAGTTTAATTGATTACATTGTTTAATACTAAAACCAATACTAAAGAAATACATTGGTTTACAAGTGATCTACACAAAATAAGAGAATGCTTAAATTTAATCCAAGAGTGGTACACAAAATATAAAACTTCAGAATTTTTTTTTTCGTAGCTATAAAAAACAATATCTAGAAGCTATTAAACGAGCAAAAGTGTAAGCAAACAATAAAATTATAGCTCATTCCTCCAATAAAAATAAAGCCATGTGGCAGATAATAAATTCAAAAAAAGGAAAGCTTTAACTTAGATAAAAACTGTGATATATCTCCAAATACTTTTAATGAATCGTTCGTCAACTCAATATGTGATCTAGTCAATACAATACCGGCTGCTCAAGATCCAATGGATTTGTTTCAAAACGAATATAACAACACATTCACATTTATAGAAGTTTCACAGATTCAGGTAAGAGAGGCTAGGAGATAGCCTCTCTTACCTGCATCTGTGAAACTTCTCAAGAACTCAAGAAGTAGAGACATTTATGGGTTATCAATTGAACTGTTAAAATGTTGTACCGACATTTTAATATCTCCTTTGACACGCATAATTAATCGTTGCTTTAGAACATCTACTTTTCCCAATGCATTAAAAAACTCAATTATTTTACCTTTATATAAAAACAGGGATGCAAGTGAACCTATGAACTATAGATCTATTTCTTTACTTCCTGTGTTCTCGAAGGTGTTTGAAAAAATGATGGCAAAACAAATATACCATTATATGGAATCAATATCTTATCAAATTGTCAATTTGGTTTTAGGCCCGGGAAGTCTACAGAGAACGCAGTAATAGATCTGATAAACGTAATTTTGCAAGCCTTTAAAGATCGTCAATTTTGTATTGCAAAGTTTTTAGATTTATCAAAAGCGTTTGACTGTGTTAATCACAAGATGTTGATAAAAAAAATTGTTGCATTATGGTTTTGATGAAGCCAGCTCAAAATTGGTTGAGTCATACGTGACTGATAGACAGCAGCATGTGGAGGTGGGCGAGTTAGTGTCATCCAATATTACAGTATTACATGGGGTACCCTAAGGTTCCATATTCGGCCCTCTGCTATTTTTAAATGATTTCACATATAATCTGAACATTGGTAAAACGATACTGTATGCGGATGACACGTCTCTGGCGCAGACTTCAACAAGTTGATGGAGCAAAATCATAATGCAAAAGGGCTTGCTAGTGACTGGCTAACATAATCTGGAACTATTAACAAAATTTCTCGGTTCGAACATTGATTCTTCTTTTACCTGGAAATCCCATTGTGATCTCCTAGCTAAAAAACTATGTTCAAATATATTTTGGTTAAGGAATCTATCTCATTCTGTATCTTTAAACATGCTAAAAACATTTTATTGCAGTATGCATTAATTTCATATGGAATACTTGCATGGGGTCACACTTCTATTTGAGATAGAATCTTTAAATTACAAAGAAGAGCCATACGTATTATTGCAGGAGCAAGCTACAGGGATGACTGTAGACCATTTTTTAAATCATTAAGAATAATGACAATAACATCTCTCTCTATGTCGGGTGTGTATAAATTGGCGGATAATCTACACGTGACGATATTCTACATAAAATTCTGAATAGAAAATGTCGACGCAAAAATGTTGTATCATGCTTCATATACCATCAGGAGGCATTTAAAAGAAATGGACATTTGGCAACGTCACAAAAAATGAACAGAACAATAACACGAAAACAACACAGAAACACAAAAACATTGAAAGGCGTGAACTAATACTAACCGATAATAACGAGAAAAATAGAATTGGCACAAAATTGGAACTAGCAAGTTTAAATGAATTCGTAACAGTAAGTGTCAAAATTTGTCACTGACGTAAGCGGGAGTCGACGTTGCCGGCTGTACTTTATATGAAAATTAGCTAATGAAGAAGTGTTAAAAACGGAAGAGAGAAAGATTGCACACACTGGCAAATAATCTTCAAACTAGTCATTCTACTGAAGTTGCAGGGTTTTCTGTAAATTAATATCGAATAATAACGCATACGAAAGATTGAATGTTTAAACTTTGAGGACCTCGTGAAGGCTTAGGAAGCATGGTACAGTATTTTAGAACTAAGATAATTTGCTTAAAATTATACAAACAATATCACCACGTGTAGATTATCCGCCAATTTATTCACACCCGATATATAAGTGCCTGATTTATATTAAAATCACAGTGAAGTGTACAACACTATAAGTGAAATCCATAATCATAACATCCTTCAAAAACATGATTACCATATTACTTACACTCGATTAAATAAATCACGTGATAGAACAAGTCATTGGGGATTAAAATTTTACAACAAGCTCCCAGCTGTTGTAAAATGTTTACCAGAAAAACGATTCAAGGTATACGTAAAGAATTATTTTCAGTCTAACCCATATTATACATGGGACAATTATCTAAATAGCTAAAAACTAAGTTCTTACTTTTGTTATCACAATTTGTTATGTTTCATTTTTTAATTTGTTAAAATATTATTTTTATACACGGATTTTATTTAAAAAAAAAACCTGATGTATATTTACATATATTTTATCTATTATTCTATCTGTTCTTTTCAATTTATGTACGGTCTTTTATATGTTTAATATCAAGTTGTCGTAGTATTTTACACCTCGCAATTTTAAATTTCTTTCATTCTGACGTATGTTAACATATTGTTGTGTATTTTGCACAAATAAATTATTATTATTATTATTATTAATTAAACATTCTTAAAATTTATATTTAAACATTAAAGTTCTCAGTTTTATTATAATCCGTTTTGTTTAAACAACTATTTTGTCACTTTAATGCTAACTTATAAAATTTAAGGTTAAGCCAGCCCGATTTTGTAATTTTAGTTGTTAATGCTTATACATTAAAAATGTATATCATATTACAATATAAATAAATATGCATAAAGTACACATAGATTGCAATATTACGAAGAATTAAATGTGGAAATGCATTATGTTGCTAACGATATTTCTAAATCGAATTATTCTTTTATCTGTGATAATTTTTATATTATTAATATAATTTAGTTTTTTATTTTATTTATTTATTTATCAACGGGAAAACTCTTTTACAAAATCAATTTAATGCTTAAATATAACATGTATAAAGTATACTAAATTTTGAATAAAAAGTATAGATATTTAATAGTAAGAATTAATATGCAGGTACTGTAATCACTTGTAATTATCTAAATAATGAAGTAACCACATTTAAATTCAGCGCGCATTTGCGACGTAAGCAATCTCTACCCCCACTCCAAAATCTTCGATTCTGTCGATCCTTCTTACCGTATACTCGACCGTATCAGAGATCTTTACTAACAAGATGTGTTTTTGTTTATATCAGGCTTCAAGAGTAGTTCACTTTTAATCCACCGGGAGACTCAATGCGTATGTTGTATCCTCAATAAGTCAATTCTGGAGCTCCCATAAGATGATAAATGTTAAATTAAGATAGAAGTTCACGAAATCAAGCGTCTGACTAGAAAAAAAAATTGCAGAAGCTGTAAGCTGACTATTCTTTTAACATTTCAAATGTTTACCGCATTCTCGGCATGAATGAACTCGTTTGTGTGTGTGTGTGTGTCATTTCATTCATTCATTAATCGCGAACGATTGATTCGGACGCTAAGCGTCGGATGTCGTGCGACATGACCATCTCTTTATACTCAAAGAAAAAAAAAACAACACACACACGAAACAAAACAAATACAAATATATATCGTGGTAGTAGTCGTGTGTGTAAGTGTGTATCCCTGACCTATACTAACCATCCTTTCGTGTTTCGATTGTTTCGCGTGCCGTCCACAACAATCATTCAACACTTATGCCACGCACCATCCTCCCACACACACAAACTAAAAACACGCGGGCATCTAGTTTAAAGAAACAAGAGACGAAAGACTGGAGGAGGAACGTGAATGTACTCTAACGGAAAACACGCGACAGTTGGATTAGGTTAGGTGCGGAAAAAATGGCGCGAAATTTCGGGTTTTGAGTATTCTACTCTACTTCAGGGATGGCAAATAGGATTTGATTAAAAATGGTAAATTTTATATACGTATTAATTTTTCCTGTACAGACTTTTAATTATAGTCGAGTAATGTTATATACAGGGTGTCCATATTTCGACAGAATGTATAGGGATCTTGGTTGTTTGAAGAAATAGAGAGTCGATTAAATTGGAGCAAAGTTGCGTATTTTAGAGCCTAACAATAATCTGAAAACAATTTTGAAATATCTTTTTTGTTTTCGAGATATCAACAAACAACTGATTTTATGAAGATTGGCTTTTATTTTTTTATTCAAAAACGACTGAATCTGGACATTTATAACTTTGACAATTTACAGGCACTCTTTAATGAGAAATCTAGTAGCATATTTTTTTTTTCAAGATAACTATAATATTTACCCGGGGACCATAGCCAACTTTTGTTTTTCTTAAGGGCACCATTATGGATTTTCATATTTAAAAAACAATTTTTTTTCTGAACACAGTGATGTATCACACTCATAATTTATTTTAGATTTGATATTTAAAATTATAATATTTTCTTTTTTGCAAAGAGTGCCTTGGAAACATTGACGTCATATCTATTAATCAATAAAATCTTGACAGCAGTCAATCATTGTTAGCAGTCAAAATGAATTATTAACTGTCAATCTTTTGTAATAATAATGATAAGTATCGATTATCACACAAAACATAAAGTAAAAAAATGGTGATGTGTCCATCCACAAAAAAGTAATTCTTGCATTTTTCGCTACGTCTTAATAAATATTCATCACCATCACATCTAAGTATTATATATTTTTAACTTTACTGTAAATAACCGAGATCCCCATACATTCTGTTGAAATACGAGCACCCTGTATACAGTTGAGCCTCCTTAATCTTAACTAATAATTGCACAGGTTGATCCGAATTATAAAAATGTTCGGAATAATGAACAAATGACAGAAAATATCTATTTTCTTAATTCTTTAGGAATTTCCACATTCTCACAATAAAAAATGCTTTATTTTCAAACATAAATTTAAAAAAACAACTGTACTTACTACATATGAATAACAAAATAAAGTACAAATAGGCATATTACATAAATCTATATTAAAATCAATAGTAAATCTAAGAAACTGAAAATTCGATGATTTTGCTGTGTTTAATGTTCGCTTCTTGTGCTTTTTGGATCTTTTTTTTTATTTCCGATAGAACTAGAATGTGGTGTTCTCATTCATCATTTTCTCCAGCCTACTTTTAACACGTTTCAAAACTTCTGACTGCCTCTTTGTGCTTTACATTAGAGATGGGCAAAACGGTTCACTTATGTGAGTGGTTCTGAACCGGTTCATTCCTTTTAGTGAACCGGTTCAGCGGTTCTTTTAGTACATATTTATGTTTTCATTTACTTTATGTCACATGTTATGATTTTGTATATACTATACAGGGTGAGGTTTTTTATCTTCTCTATGGCAATCTCGGAAACTATAAGAGATAGAGACGTCTATCTGTCGCTTTTTTATTGTCTTATATAGTATCAAAGTATATTAAAATCATTGCACATGATAGCCTTGTGGTTATTTCACATGATTAGAAACCTTTGTTTTTATCATTAAAAGTGCGATTCTTTTCGCAATTTACAACAAGTTAGTCTTACAAAGACTATATCAAACACTCATTGAAACAACTACTGCCTGGGCTAATACCCCGACGGACATTGAATTATACAACAAGTGTTTGCTGTTACATACAGTAACCTACTGCAAATATAACAATTTGGGTCAAATTATTCAGGCCGCCAGTCTAAGGTGTCAAATTGTTTAGAGGGAATGGCAAAGCTATACTGAGGAGACATAAATCTCGAAACGCGTCTATAGATGGCCTGAATAATTTGACCCAAATTGTTACATTTGCAGTTTTTTTATGTCCCCCGAGTTGATTAAGACCATTTTTGAAAAATGTCTGTCTGTCCTTCTGTCGCCACGATAAGATCTAAACCGATTGAGCTGTTAAGATAACACTATAAACTTAAGTTTTTTATTACAATAGTAGTATTTGATCAACTTTTGTTGAAAATACGTAAACCTTTCTTGCTAAGAAAAGTTGTAGATTATCGAAAAAATAGCATTTAATACGTATTCACTTTATGACGTAGCTTTTTTAGTTATTTTATTAATATTGTTTTAAAAATGTGAATTGTTGTAAATAACGTTAGTTTGGCTTGGTCATAATTAATATTTTGTGAAAAAGTGAAAACATAAGTGAGGCTTACGAACAAAGTTTAACAAATTTCAAAAGTACCAGCTTTACATTTTCCACGTTAATTCCGAGAATAATGTTAAAATAAAAAGATTTCGCAACACACTTGAAATTTTAACATAATTGACGAAAATTACCGAAATTAGCAAATGTATAAGAAGAATAGTTATAAAATAAATTTTATGAAAAATGTTTAGAAAATTGTATAAATTATTGATATCTAGAACTTTGATAAAACTAGATAGTTTTCTCTTGTTTTCTTTAAACTTTGATAATAAAACAACAATAATCAATTATCAATTGTTTTAATGTGAAACGAGTGTTTTCTACTCCCAGACTAAGCATGAAGTAAAATTTCGAGTTTAGAAAAGCCTGAAAATTTGGCTCGGGCGCGTAGCGAAGCGGAGCGACCGAGCCAAATTAGGCTTTACTAAACTCGAAATTTTACTTTATGCGCCACGCGTGCAAAACACTGATTTAATGTGAAATGGTCTTTAACCAATTGACAAGTAAAATAAGTTTAGTATTCCAATTATCATCAATTGTTTAAATGAGGGGAAAGTGCTATGATGGACACATCACCATTTTTTTATCAACATTAGTTTTCAAAATACAACACAAACTTACATTTTTAAATGTAAACCATAGTAAAATTTGAAATAAAAACACTTGGTTCGTTTCACTAACCTTTTAATTTATTCCGACTAGTTTCGGCTACAAGCCATTATTAAGGAATGTGAAACGATAGTTATTTACAATTTTATATTTTATTAAAAAAAATTACCTATAAAACAACAATAATTATTAAACAAGTACAGTTCTTTCTCATATACTACAAAGTTTGTTTAATTTTTGTCAAATGACCATAATTCCATGTTCATGACTTTTTGTGGGGTTGTGTCACAAATAAAATATATCATATGGCATAGGATGGCCGTAGATAAGCTGTGGTTGAAGCATTTAATTAAGATATAATTTATGCTATAATGTTAATGGTTAATTTTTTGAACATCTGTTGTAATATTTATATTTTAGTGAAGTCTATTTAACACCAAAAATGAAATCATTACAACAATAAAACCAACTGTTGAAATTGAAATTGTTTTTATATTGTAGTCATTATTTCATGGCAAACTATTATATATTTTTTTAAATAAAATAGAAAATGTATAATAAATTAGATAAAGTATTATAAGTACATTAATATTTCAAAAATCTGAAATGAGGTTTTTAATATTAAACGTATCTGAAAATAAATTTCATATCGCATTAAAATAATACCGAAAACAATTGTAAAACAAACTACCGCCTCAATAAAAAATATGCACCGTCATCGCCACTGCGCTTACGAAATACACGATCCAGTAAAGAGCGGATAATAACTCACTCGCTCCTGATCCGTTTCGTGAGTGTCGCTCCCGACCCACTCATTTCGCGAGCCGGTTCAGGAGCGGATCCTAACTCGCTCACGAACCGTTTCGTGACTGTATCACTCCTAAACCACTCATTTCGCGAACAGGTTCAGGAGCGGATCCCAACTCACTCATTCACTAAAGCGCGGATAATAACTCACTCGCTCCTGACCCGTTTCGTGAGTGTCGCTCCCGAACCACTTATTTTGTGAGCCGGTTCAGGAGCGGATCCTAACTCGCTCACGAATCGTTTTGTGAGTGTATCACTCCTAAACCACTCATTTCGCGAACCGGTTCAGGAACGGATCCGCTCCTGAACCACAACTCCTTTTTTGCGAACCAGTTCAGGAGTGTTCTTTTTAGTGAACCAGTTCAATTAAGTGGTTCAGAAGCGGATTGTCCGTCTCTACTTTACATGTCCTGGTATCACTTCTACTTCTTCGTCGGAGCTTGATTTATTCTGAATATGTTCTAAAATATTCATATCATTTGTGGATTCCCGTGATTCTTTGGTTTATTAGCGCAGTAACCTTGTTTATTTACCTTTCTATGCCCTCCAACTCCATTCTGTCTCTCCACTGTAATAGTGGAAGATTCAGTCCAACCATCGTCAAGAAGTTTAGTCCAGGATTTTTGGATAAGTTCCGGTCTCACATCTTTCCATCCTCTTGATAATCCAATAACAACATTTTTCAAATTAACTTCCTTCAGTTCTGCAGAAATATCTGCACCTTCGAAAGCAATATTTTTTTTAAGAGCCTCATAAAAATAACTATAATATCTTTGTATTATAATATCTTGTAAGCTGAACTGAAAATGTTCACTATTTTATTTCGTATTTTTATAAGGGGTGATCAGAAAGTAAGGTTACATAAAACATGTACATTTTGTATCCTTATTTTTTTTAATACCCCTCGTATTAATGCTTACTACTAATACTAATGTTCCGAATATTCCTCACAATTGCCATAAGTGATGCCAGCTGTGTGAGAAGTTTTTCAAAATTAAAGTTGATCAAAAATTATTTAAGATCAACAGTAAATATTTTAAGGTTAACCAATGACCATCTTATCTATAGAGACATTGATAGCAGACGAATAAAGTTTTAGTTAAAGATAAAAGTTTTATTTGCAATTTTTAAATAAAAGTATTTATGGTAATAGTATCATTGCAGTTTTAATTGGAACTTGATTTGTGCCCTAAGCGACCGCCTAGGGGCACCTAAACCAAAGGGCGCCAGAACACAGAAAAATTAACAATGGTAAATATGTATTTTACGGCGAATTTAACAATCTGCTTGGTAAATATAGATAGTGTGTCCCTAAAACCGTGTTTATTTATACATTTATTGGTAAATGTGCACATACAGGGATGTTTTCTTCAAACTATGCGCTGTATTTTTTTAGGCATTGTTGTTTATAAAAAAGTTTAATTTGAAATACCTAACAGGTGTTTCCAATTCATGATTAAGCACTAAGTAAAAATTCTAGCTATTGAAATTATCAACAATTTCAAAAATTCCGAAAAACCATGAATGCATTTTTTTTCAATATGAATTAGTAACAAAATAAGTTATTTAGTGATAAAAATAAGGTATATTAAGTAACGTCGTAAAATGATGAATATAATGAGAAATGAAATTTCTTAAAAATACAAAAAATATAACTTTTTCCATTACAAATTGAAATCATAAATTTTAATTAAATTTGATAAAAAGATCTTTGAAGCTCACGAAAAGCGTCAATATTCTAAAAATTGCGAAATATTCTTGACGATGTTTCAACATCAATATTTTGAAAATCAACGGAAATCTTGGATATTCATCACAAAAATAAACACGAAAATCTTTAAGAATTTCGAAGATAACGGATATCTATTAAATTTACAATATTTTGACAATATTATGGAAATTCATGAATAAATATCGTTGTTTTTAAAGTTCGCGAAAATCTTGAATAAATCATAAAATTAACGACAATCTTGGAAATTCGTGAATAGCATCAATATCAAAATCTTGAATCAGGGAAATGTCGGAAAACTTTAATATTTCAGATTGTGGCTACCATGTCAGTTTTACTACCAATAATGTTAAACTAGATTTTTATCTTTAATAACATTTTCAGTCATTTAATGTTCTTATCAAAGCAATCAGTTTGAAGTTTCGAACGAGCGTTTCCACTTCCGGACTAAGCATGAGGTAAAATATCCAGTTTAGAAAAGCACCGCGTAGAAAATTTGTCGAGGGTCGCGCAGCGACCCGAGACAAATTTTCACGGGGCTCTTCTAAACTCGAAATTTTACTTTATGCGCCACCGCATAAAACGCTGAATTATCGTAAAGTTGAAAACCATGCGCAAGACCAATTGTGGGCAATTAAAGGTATAGGGATTGCCTGTAATCACAACAATTTCATGTTTGGAAAAGTCTGAACGTTTGGTATTGTATTGGTTGGTTGGTTCGAAGGACCAATGAGGGTTTTTTGAGATGGAAGGAGCAGCCATGAGGCGATTTGTCCTTCAAAATTTACAAATCCGGATGTACGCGATGTGATTGTTCAGGCTTTAATTCTCTTTTAAAGCCATTTAAACCTTTAAACGAGTGTTTTCCACTCCCAGTCTAAGCATGAAGTAAAATTTCGAGTTTAGATAAGCCCCGCGTAGAAAATTTCACGGGGCTTTTCTAAACTCGAAATTTTACTTCATGCGCCACGCGTATAAAACAGCGATTGAACGAGAAATTTAAAAACACACAAAACAATTTTTTTATGTTAATCCTCACAATTAATTCGAATTATTTTTGTTGATTTAAATCCTTCTGTAAATATTCAAATCCTTTTGTAAGTATTCGAATCCTTTTATAAATATTCGAATCCTTTTATGAGGATTCGAATCACCCGCATTTGGATTCGAATACGTATCTTCTTAAGAAATTGTAACGAATCCGGATCACGAATCCAGTTTAACTAAAGTATTCGAATGCCTTTTTTAAATCCTGTAAAAGTATTCGAATCCAGGATTCGAATCGTAAATGATTCGAATCCTGCCCAGCTCTGGTACATAGTCAATCATCTTTTTTACCTCTAGATCTTTGCTGTAAAAACCAGGTATAAACCACTTTATCAACTTCGGGATATGCACTTATTTTAAGCGTTTTTCGTTTATTGGTCAAAGAACTGGCTATGGTGCAACATAGGGTAGAATACTTGTCTTTTTTTATGTCGCAAATCGTTGATTTTTCCACATTGTATTTTTTCGATAAACGGGTCAATGCCGTACCCGCCTCCAAACTCTTAATAATCTCGATCTTTCCTTTAATCGATAACATAACTTGTTATCTTTTGAAAGCCGTATCAATTTTAAAACGTGACGCGACCACCAAAAAACAGTGTAATTTGTCGTCAATTCACACTCTGTACAAGCTCTGAGATTATAAAACTGGGTTAAACCATTTAGCTAACACTCCTCACTACCAATTACACACGACGATTCTACTCTCAGACCCTTCGCCTTAGCGCCAAAAAATCATTCTCATTACTTTCTGGACACACCATGTATACACTAATAAGCATTTTTAACAAACCTTTGGTAGCCAGGGCTCTTAAGGTGGGCCTTGTAAAAGGTTCAGTCAGAGGTACTTTTGGAGCGTTGAGCTCTGTTAAATACTTTCCTGGCCTTATCTTTTAGGGAGTCGTATTCTATTCTAGTATTGGAGTATTTGAACATGTGTTAGATCTAGTGTTATAATATTCAAATATTTTAACTATTTGTATTTTTAGTAAAGATATATGTTCGCACACCACAGTGTATTCACACAATTTAAACGGCTGTAACAAATGACAAGAATTTGAATCAAATTAACTAGCTTAAATGAATAATAAAAAAACACTGCCAGAAATAAGTATCAACATCTCGACTCTATTTTATTTTGAATCGACAACATTTTAATTACAAGAATTGAACCCCCGAAAACCTTTGGCGCCTATTAAAAACCGCTTTGCTCGCGCCCCCTGGGGGCGCGCCCGATTGATAAATGGGCAGAGAGAGAAAGAGACAGCGTTCCGTAACGAACGGTAATGAGGGTCGAGATGGATGCGGTAATCAGATGATACACATGTTTCTCTTTTTTTTTTGTTTTTCGAAAGAGAGAAGGGGGAGAAGAATGATCATTAGAGTTGGTCGAATTATAAAGAAATTTGGGGTGGAGGTCGACTAACTCTTTTGTAATGACGGGCCCAGATGGACGAACATCACTGTTATTACCTGTGGGCGCAAACTATGTAAATTTTTTTAATAAATTCCGAAATTTGAATATCGCATCGTGTAATTTGCGTTGATTTCACCAAAAATCTCGACTGGAAATGATGCGGTTCAGTTCGAACCGGACTTTAGGTTTTCAATTCGCAGACTTAACGGGACGATAATTAGAACATATTTGTAGCCAAACAGATCTATAAAATTATGTAACATTTTATTACTGTAACATTTTCGTCAATCGTTTGTTTTTCATTTTCCAAGAATCCCGCACGTCTAATAATTATCTTACGAAGTAAAGAGTACAGTACGTCTTGTCCTGTCTTGTACAAAACGTTAAAGTTAAATACACATAAAACACATCCTCTGTTGTAATGACGGGTTTTCGGACCGACTACAAAACCTAACCTATAATTAACGGGAATGACAAGACTGTGTAAGAGCGGTTTTTTCTGTCTCTTTCCTTTTTTCACTCACACACACACACATGATAAAAAGAAGAAAGAAAGAACGTATTCACGAACTGCAATTAACTCCGACAACACCGCAATTACTGTTACATACTTTTTCACTATTCAATTTTGTCAATTAATAATTGTATTTTTATCAATGCCATGAATATTTTCCTAGTTTCATAATTCTCGGCCGGTTTAGGAATGTATTCTGTAGGTTTTAAGCATGCAAATTTTATCATAAAGAAAAATTGAATTTGTCAATAGTTTACAGAGCATCTACAAAATATAAGAACGAATTAAAATTTATATCGACTTTCTGCAAAAATTTAGTCTCGTTAAGACTTTTCCAAATATTCAATAAAACAACTACTTCTCTTAAGCTTATAGATGGATTAAGACTTTTTCTTTAAGATCGCCTAAGATTCTTTTAATTAATATTAATTAACTGTAATTTTTTTAATTTATTTCAATTTTCTGTTGGTTCATTTAGTTTCGTGAGAGAATAATTTGAGCGGATGTTGCATTTTGCATACAATTTATGCATAGAACAGTAAATATGTCGTGTAACTCAAATATTCATTGTAAATTTCAATATCTGTCGGGGGATTAGCTCGAAAAGTAGTTGCTTCAATGAATGAGACTAAATTTTTGCAGAAAGTCGATATTAATTTGAATTCGTTCTTGTATTTTATGAACCATTTAGATTTTTGGCAATTTTAACAAAAAAATTCGATTTAATTCAATTTATTGTTTTTATTTGTTTTTATAAGTTTCAAAATTTCAGTTTCAGATTTTGCCAAGTGCACAAATCATATGCCAAACTTGGCTAAAAACGTATAAAATATCAAAACTTGGTCAAAACTTATGAAATGTGATTTTTTTTCACATGAAATGTCACAAATTTACTATGTCTTCAAGTGCCTAGTACAATTTAAGGATACGGATATTTAATCGAGATCTAAGGAATGTTTCGTTTAAATATAGAAATTGTGATGATTTGTGTCCTTTCGAGCATCATTTCATTGACTTTTTGTCAATTTTATAGCGACTTTGTTTTTTGTTGTTATAGTTTAAAGCCGGCACCTAAAGATGGCGTAACGAAGAGCAACCCCAGCAAGCGCCATCGGGAGAGGTTAAACGCCGAATTAGACACCCTGGCCAGCCTGCTGCCCTTCGAGCAGAACATCCTCTCGAAGTTGGACAGGCTGTCCATCCTGAGACTTTCGGTCAGCTACCTCCGCACCAAGAGCTACTTCCAGGGTGAGTTTTTTTAACCTTCACAGGAATTTTCATGAGAATCCACAGAGAGCTTTTAGAGTAATTTTTTTAAATTAACTTTCCTAAGAATCACACAATTTTTACTTTTAATAAAAATGAATAGGGTATTTTATGGTTTTTAGATATTGCGAAAAGGCCCTGTTTACAACAGAGAAAGGGGGTTAATTTATACAAGGTCCTAGCCAGGGAGTTTTCAAAATGTTAAATTGTGTTATGTAAAAGCGGCCCTGTAAGAGCAAAAACAATATTTTTACCATTAACTATATATGTTCGATAATAATCGCCTAACGCGATAACTCTGTTATTTATTGAGACATTTTATTGAACTAAAAACCAAAGGCAATAGCCGTTTAAATACATAACATTAATATTGATTTTTTTTAATAATAACTTTATTGCCAAATAATAGCCAAATTAAAATGTTTAAACGACTGTCTGATTTTTTTTTTAGTTTTTATTACATTAGACATTATTTTTCGAAATCCAATAATGCCCAATATGTTGTTTTTCAAAAATATTGTCATCGAAAATTAACTAAAATAAATCTTCTATTTCAAATTATATTTTTAAAAATTAAATTAGTGTGCCTTGGAATAAATATCCGAATACAACAATTTTAAAAATGTGAACTTATCTCTGAACCAATATTTTATGCCCGTGGCGCATGAAGTAAAATTTCGAGTTTAGAAAAGCCCCGTGAAAATTTGTCGACCCTCGACAAATTTTCTACGCGGGGCTTTTCTAAACTCGAAATTTTACTTCATGCTTAGCCTGGAAGTGGAAAACACTCGTTTTATCCTTAGACATTATTTTTCTAAACCCAATAATACGCAATATTTTGTTTTTCAAAAACATTTGTCGAAACAAAATTAAAATAAACCTTCTATTTGAAATTATATTTGTCAAATTTTATAATTAGTGTGCCTTGAAAAAAAACTGACAAATGTCATTTATTGTAAGGTTATGTCTAACTATTCAGGTTTAACATAACACATCAAAGACTTCACATCGCTTAAATTAATTTTATAGCTTACATCGTTAAAATCTCTGGTGATTAAATCAAATTTAGAGGTTACGTTATTTGTTGAAACCTGTCTGTTTACATCTAATTCGAAACTTAGAATTGTTAAATCGTGTTTGTTTACATCAAATTTGTGGGTTAGGTTAATTGAATCTTGTTTGTTTACATTATTTTTGTAGGTTAGGTTAATTAATATTCTTTCTACTTCATCCGCCATGCGTATTCAACATCGATATATTGTAAAGTTTAAATTAATATAATTCAAAAGCAGTTTGCTTAAGTGGTATATTTTTAACGTAAAGTCAGTGTTTTAAATGCGTGGCACATTAAATCAAATTTTAGTTTTGGGCAAACTAATAAATATATTTTTATTATTCAAACCCTTAATTATTCACAATAGTTGATTCTAGGTACTTATTTTTTTAAATTAAATATAAATATGTTTAAATTGGTTAAATTGACGATCAAATGAGTGTAAATATTGAGCATATTAAATGAATTTTATATAAACAATTAAGGTTTTTTTAAAAAAAAACTACAACCATTGATTCATCCTTTAACTTTCTCATCCTAAAATTTCAATACGACAGTATTATTATTGGTGGTAACAACGGCATACACATAAAGCACTATTTTCTCTACTTTTTTAAGCGAGTGGTATGCCCTTAATTCTACATAATTCCATGTATATCTGTTAATAAGGCAGCGAACATTTCGATGTTTAAATATTTTTAATACACATTTTGAAAAATTCATATTCACCTTACATTTGTAGCAAATTTTATAGTTTCGTAAAAGTTTATTAAAACTACGATGTTTCGTATTATCCTCTTAATATCCCGATGAAAGTAATATAATGTTAAAATGAAATTTAGAATGTATCTGGTAGACTCATGTAGGGGGTTATGATACGTATTAAAATAGATAGATGGTATCTAATGAAATTGGGATAATAAAAGGTAACGACCCCAATAAATAATCGGCCCTCAACCCTCCAGAAGACATAAATTAAGTCACAGCCTACCACCCTCACACATACTAACACACGATTTGATTCGCACAGTTGCTTTATTTCCGGTTGTGTTTTTCGAAGAGGAGAAGGGATTATCACATTTGTTACCCTTGTATCAATTTCATTTGACTACAAAATTAATTATCCAATAAATCAATATTTCCAGTAAGGAATATCTGCATGCATTTGTGTTTTCTTTCCGAACACTACAGTCTTTCTTGTGCTTGCTCTCCTGGTCACAGCATCTATAAACAATGCGTTGTCGAATCATAATTTAAAATAATTTTTGAAATCTGTTAGTGGTCGGTGGAGTTTAAGTTTACGTTTCTTTATTAAACGGAATCTCCTTTTTACAAAAAAAATACAAATCAAACTTTCAATTCTGAATTTTAACATAAATAAATAAATAAATAAATAAATAACAAAATAATCAAACAAATTTTATCACTACAGATATTTTTTTTTAAAATTAAATACAATTGGTTAGATCAAGATGATTCAAACGTCTTGTAAATTGTTCAATTAGTTGATTAAAAGTATTCAAATTATAATCCGCAGAAAGTACATTTAGATATCTCATCATTCTTGTCATTGGGCTATTTAAACCATAATTCGTAGTATGAAATGGTAGTCTAAACAAATTTTTAAATCTCGTATTTCTTGATACATTAAATTGAAATAAATATAATAGATAGTTACAATCAATAAGCCCACTAATGAGTCTGAAACCAAAATTTACGTCAATTACTACCCTCCTGGTTTTTAATGGTTTTAAATTCAGAAGAGAACATATTCGAATGGCTAAAGGTCATTCTATTGTAACCTAATTTATAATTAACAATTCTGAAAAATTTACTCTGTACCATTTTAATTTTGTACGACCATTTTTCGTATGTAGAATTTCAAATAATAGAGCCGTATTTGAATTTAAATCTAACTAAAGATATGTACAACAACCTACTGGTATTTGCATTAAATAAGGATGAGAATCTTTTTATCAGACCGAGAGTTTTGAGAGAGTTAGATACAAGGTTGTTGGTATGCGGAACAAATGTCAATTTATTATAAAATATTATACCAAGGTCATTAATATTTTCAATGGTACTTAGTATTTGATTATTTAAATTATATGTAAACGGTATTGATTTTAAACGGCAAAATGATATGGTAGTACATTTAGAGATATTTAAATGTAACTTATTTGAACTACACCAATGTGAGAGTGGAGTTAAATCATCTTGTAGCGCAATACAATCATCAACATTATTAATAATATGAAATAGTTTTAAGTCTGCGAATAATAGATATTTGGAATACCGAAAGGACATCCCAATGTCGTTAATAAAAGAAGAAACAAAATTGGTGCGCAATGGAACCCTTGTGGTACCCCAGATGTTACATTGATTGCTGTTGACAGATAGTTATGAATCTTATCATATTGAGAGCACGATGTAAGAAAACTCTGAAGCCAGTTAATTACAAGATTTCCGAAGCCTAGTTTGTTTAGTTTGTTCAACAGTAAATCATGGCTGACACAATCAAACGCTTTTGAGAAGTCGGTTTGATAGCACATTAAATTGCTGATTGTTGATCGATTTTCCACGAACCCATTTTGTGCCTCACATATGACATGTTTGCAAGCCCACATCAATTGTTTAGAAACAATACTATCTAGCAATTTGGGGATTGTAGATTGTGTTGTAATTCCCCAGTAGTTTTTTATGTCAACTCTATTTCCATTTTTGTATAATGGATTAATATATGAGTTTATACATATATCTGGAAACACGCAATATTTTAGCGATCGCTTGAAGAGAATATGAACAGGTTTTGTTAAAGAATAAACACATCGTTTAAAAAAAATAAGGGCCATACTGACAAGAATCAGGCTAAAAGTTTCAAACCTTTAAACAAGACAGAAATATCAACATTTAATGAATTTAAAGAATCGCACTCTTCAATACCAGTGTTTAAATATGTGGGAGTATCATCATCGCAGTATACTGTATAGAAAAAACTAGCAAATACATTTACATAGTCTACACCATTGTCACTGTAATTATTTTCGTATGACATATGTTTTGGAAACAAATTAGTTTGGTTGCATTCGTGAACGTGGCTCCAAAATGATTTAGGATTATCGTTAATATTTTGTTCAATATTACTTATATATTACATTTTAAATTATTAAACATCATTCACTTACTACGCCACTCTCTTTCTTGTGCTTGCTCTCCCGGTCGCAGCATTTATAAACAATGCATTGGTAAATTATAATTTTAAATAATTTTTGAAATCTGAGGGTGCTTGTTGGAGTTATGACATTTTAAATTATTGAGGGGTTAAAAATTAATCTCTCACTACGCCACTGTCTTTATTGTACTTGCTCTTTCGGTTACATCATTTATAAACAATGCCTTGGTGAATTATAATTTGAAAGATTTTTTTAAATCTGTTGGCGTTTGATGGAGTTATGATATTTCAAATTATTCGAGGGTTAAACATCAATCACCACTGTCTTTATTGTCTTGCTCTCTTAGTCACAGCATTTATAAACATTGCGTTAGTGAATCGTAATTTGAAATAGTTTTTGAAATCGTAATTTGAACGAGTTTTTGAAATCTGTTGCCGTTTAGTGGAGTTGTAATCAAAATATAATCATTTTAAATTATTCGAGGCTTCAACATTAATCACTTACTACGCCACTGTCTTTAATGTGCTTGCTCTCCCGGTCACAGCATTTATAAACAATGCGTTGGTAAATTATATTTTAAACCCCTTACTACCCCCTTATCTTTTTTGTAAGATATGCTATGTTATCGTTTTTAAACTTTGATTTGACTTATTTATATGTTTCAATATACTATGTGTCTCCGGATTACTGCCCGGATAGGACAAATGTCCATTATTCGACACAACGTCATTCTTTACAAAAAGTGTTGGATGACTTGATAACACTATTTTCATTGTCAAACCTAAGATTTACTATAGAGGGCGCTCAAAAATTAAGAAAAACTAAAATTGTCATAAGAGAAAAGTACCAAGTAGTAGAAAGTAGAAACAAATTTGTATTTATTACATTTTTATTATTTTTATAATTATGTATAGTATATTTTTGATGTGTATTCATTTCAAATAATTGTATTTCTAATAAATTATCAATTTTTTATAAAATTTCTTGACATTTAGCGAATAAAAATTAACATATTATAAAAAAGTAATCTTTTGTAAATATTTTAGATAAACTTAAGTTACTTATATAAAACTGAAATTATACAGGGAGTTTTTCTTTTAAGTATACATATTCTAATTATTCTGTAAATATTCACATATTCGTTGCTTTGTTACGAGTTTAATTTGAGTCTTAAACGAGTGTTTTCTACTTCCATACAAAGCATGAAGTAAAATTTCGAGTTTAGAAAAGCCTTAAAATCTAGTTTGGTCGCTCCGCGAAGCGGAGCGACCAAACCAAATTTTCAGGCTTTTCTAAACTCAAAATTTTACTTAATGCGCCACGCGTATAAAACACTCAAATATTGTGAAATTAGCAATATCCTACTAAACCAGTATTCTATAGACGTATATTTTTAACTTCACTTAATACCAGTGATTTATACGCGTGGTGCATGAAATAATATTTCGAGTTTAGAAAAGCCTGAAAATTTGGTTTGGAGCGACCAAACCAAATTTGCAGGCTTTTGTACACTCGAAATTTTACTTCATGCTTAATTCAGGAGTGGAAAACACTCGTTTAAAACACTAAATTAAACTTGAAAAAAAAAACAACGAATGTCGGAAAATTTACAGTGTATCCATATATATACTTAAAATAAAAACTCGCTGTATATACTTGACAAAAAAAATCCCTATATATTTAAATTAATTACGTCATTAAATACATTGTTGTCTTCTAACATTTTTCTCTAATGCCAAAATTTAAGCCACTTCCTTTATAAGCTTATTTTATTCTTTATCCATTGTAAAGACCCATATATCAAATTTGTAATGTCTTTATGTTTATTGTATTTTAAAGAGAGGCAAAACATAAAAAAACCTTTTGCCTTTTGCTTTGCCCCTCTTTGTATTACAATTACCATAATATATAAAATTACGAAAATGTTATTCGTGAAACAATTACCATAATGACATTACAAACATAATGACATTACAAAAGAATGACTTCGTTGAAAAATTGATAATAAGAAACTTATATCTGCTTCTGCATTTATGCGGGGACACAGTATATACCATAGTACTTATACTTAATTGAAAAGCGGTAATTTGATAGAAATGCAATTATTTTATATGAATAAATGTACACGAAGAAACATTGAAAAAATAAAATTGTTTCTATTAAGTTAAAAATTTTTGTTGAGTCTAAACACAAAATTTTTCGATTTTCGATTACAAATTTCTTTTTCCAATAATATGTTTCCCTAAACATATAATTAGAGGTACTTCTCTCGTATCATACCTTTTGTTTATCTTATTTTTTGAGCGCTCTCTGTGCTCAAATTAGGATTCGATAATAAAAATGTTGTTTTTAAGTCATTCAAAACTTTTTCTAAAGAATTACTTTTTGTCTAAAAATAGTTAATAAATAAGTGTTTCCTATCCAGGCAGTAATCCGGGGACATACCCTGTGTCCCCGGATTACTGCCTGGATATGAATTTATCAAATATCACAATAGTTAATGGGTTCAGTATTTATTTCAAGCTCTACTATAACGCAAATATTAGTACTAAATTTTACTAACTTTTAGTTCAGTATATGGTAATGTAGTTGTCAACAAATCCGTTAGATTATTGTGGTTACATTGAAAATTCGCTTTTAGCCTAATAATTCAATACACGAATGGAAATACGCATACAGGATCTGAAAGCTCACGCCCGATAAATAAAATGTAAATATCTTTTTATCCGTCTTCTTTTTCAAATAATATTTGCATGTTCTGCCTGCGTTTGCTCTAATCTACAGATTCTCCTAGAAATAATCAAAAAATATTAAAGCAGGGGGCTGGGGTTCAAACTAATTTTGTATTTTTAAGTTTTTTTTGCATGTTCTGGCTGCGCATGCTCTACTCTATAGATTTTCCTCAAAATAATGAAAAAATATTAAAGTGGGAGGCTGGGGTCTAAACTATTTTTTTTATTTTTAAGGGGTGGTTGGAGTTATGCTAGCTCTAAAATTGGTTGTTCTAGCTTGCGCTAGCTCTGAGGAATCCAAATCATATAAAAAAAAGTAGAAAAATCAAAAGTTGGCCGCAAACGTCAACTTAGCTAGTGTTTTTGAGTCAAATTGCACTTCCGGTTTAGTAATTTTATTTGGTTTATAGAAAGTAAAGTATTATAATTACGCCAAAAATCCAACTATCCAATTTTGGTATTTCTTTAGGTTTTCAAGTAACCTGGCTGGATGGTCGTTAGTGGTTTTAAATCAAATCGGGTTTCCGGTTTATTAGGAAGTGACATCAACTTTTATTATTCCTAAATACAAATAGTGATTTTATTTGATTTATCAAAAATACATGTAATTCTGCAAGCTGTTTTTTTCATAAATATGTCTTTATAAATAACAGAGTTATTTTGAAATTTATTTTGAGAATAGGCATCCTGCATATTTATAGAGTGTGGCAAAATATACCCAGCCAAGTTTTTTAAAATTACACAAAAATATGCGCAAAAAATATATTTTTTGATGAAAACTATTTATTAAAACATATGACATTATTTATGAAAAAAAAAACATCGAGTAAATGACTGCCACGACAAGCCAGACAACGACTAACTCTACTTTGTGAGTGTAACATAATTTTGCGCAATATTAGTATTTAAGTCTTCTAACGTCTGTGGACGATTAATATAGACTCTACTTTTTAAATATCCCCACAAGAAAAAATCTGGTGCTGTCAAATCAGGGGAATCAGGCGGCCACCCAATATCTCCATTTTTTGAGATCAGACTGGCAGGAAAAATGTTTCGAAAAAAAGCGTCCGTTTCACACGCTGTGTGGCATGTAGCGCTATCCTGCTGGAACCAGAAATTTTCTATGCCAAGTTCTTCCAACTGTGGTTGCAGAAACAGTAAATGCATTGCCCATGGGATCTTCAAAGAAGAAGAGTCCAATAATTCGTTCCGAGCATATTGCGCACCAAACAACGACTTTTAGATCAAACTGCATGTTCTCTTAAATAAGACGAGGGTTTTCTGTTCCCCAAAAACGATTATTTTGGTTGTTAATGCGACCAGAAAGGCAAAAATTTGATTCGTCGCTCATTATCAAATCTTGCCAAAAATTGTGTTCTGTTTCCATTAGGTTTTTAACGGTTCGTGGGTATTGCAAACATCTTTGAATATCAATTGGCCGTAGTTTGAAAACGGTTAGAATTTTGTATAGATACATATGCAAGCTTAGTGCAAAATTCTTCTTAAAGTCCGCTCAGAAAACCCTAATTGCGCCGCATGTCCGGAACAAGCTCAATATTTCTGATTTGATTGGCGTTCACTTTGTGATATATCTTCATAACAATTTAATTAAAACACTTAACTTTATTTTACCACGTTTATTTAACTTTTCAGTGACTGAAGTTTTGACTGCTAGCTAGTTATTATCAAACTAAGTTTGATAATTACTAAATAAATATGAATATTATTTAAATAAAAATCAGTTGTTTCGTTTCACAACATTTTTTAATTCTTAAGTCTCGCGAAATTTTTAATTATTTCAGAGTTTCTCGTTGCTAACATTATTGTGAATTCGTTTAATTTAAATAATATTCATACTTATATATTTAATCATGTTTCACTAAGTAATTAATGAGAACATAGTCAAAGATATTGATAATGACTAGCTTGTAGTCGAAACTATAGTCACTGAAAAGTTAAATAAAAGTGGTAAAACAAAGTTAAGTGTTTTAGTTAGAAAACTCAATATTTTCATTTAAACGACCAGAAGAGGGTCTTCCAATATGCTTTATATCACTTACTGTGCCATTTTGTAAAAAGGCGTTTGCTAAACGTCTAATTGTTTCTCCGTGTGGAGGGAGCTCTTCGATTAGGATACGCTCACCTAAAAGTGCGGAGAGTTAAAATTATCGAAGAAGAGTTTTCGAAATACAATTTAACAATTTCTGCCCGTTCTTGGGGGGAATAACGCTCTATAATAAAATGTTGTATCTTTCACTTTGATATAAAACTTCACTTTTGACAGTTGTCAAGGAAATAACAAAATTATAACAATATTCCATAGCTGGGTATATTTTGCAGCACCCCATATTAAGGAACAAGTAAGCATTTATAAACTTTCCAAAATGAATTATTTAAAAATGTTTTAAATCAGCAAATATATGTGATAAATGAAAAGTATTTTTTTTAATTCTTAAGTCTCGCGAAATTTGTAATTATTTCAGAGTTTTTCGTTGCTAACATTAATGTGAATTCGTTTAATAAAAGAAAAACATAACATCTGGTGATTTTTGAGGTAAGACTTTTAGACATTTGAAGATTTAGAGTTGGCAACACTGGTTGCCATTCTCCCACTTTCCCCTCAAGCGAAAATATTTGCGACCGAATAGAATGTATATCAATTGGCCTTATTTTAAAGCAGACGTATCCTAAAGTTCTATTTCATTTGAATATTTGACTATTTAAATATTCGAATATTCCAGTATTTTAATATTATGATTCTTTTGTTCATATTATGACTGGCATATTGAATCTTAAAATATTTCAGAATAAATAATTCAAATATGTAAGTACTCAAATATTTGAATAGTCGAATGTGTTTACTTTTTTTAAATATCTAAATATTTCAATATCGATTAATTGAATATTCGCACAATTCGTCTGTCTGAATATATTTTTGAATCAATATTCGAATAAATAAATATGCAATCGTGTATCACTCTGGCGCAATTTTTTTTTCTCACATAATTAATTAGACAAAACTTTATTACAAAAGTTACTTTGTGTTGTTGAGGTTTTGCTCCATAACACATTGTTGTATTCCTGCAATTTGTGTGTTGTTTTTATACTTTTTGAGTGTAATATGTGTGTGGTTTGGATTTTTCGGGTTTGTCTGTGTAATGATGGAGTAATTTCCGTGTCATGTGAAATGTTTTAAGAAAAGACGGACGTTTGAGGAGTTGAGAAGAAGAAGAAGGCCGGTCATTATTTTAGAAATAGCGGTGTGTGTGTGTTCAATTTTATTCCATTCTGATTTTTACCTGAGAACTATAATTTCAACCGGTGCGCATAATTATTTTTCTCTTATTTTTTTCCAGTTTCACATACACAGACGCACACGCTTACAAAAAACATAGTGTTAAGTAAAAACAGTATAGTCTTTATAATTATTAATCATAAAAATCGATATTAATTTATAATATGTTTTAACTGTTTGTTATTAATAACGCTCCACCACTATTACATATTGAACAGTATTCAATGGAATTTTGAATAAATTTGCGGAAATAAATATTTGGTGGCTGAAAGACCTATCTATGGTCGATAGCCATTTTATAGAATAAATTTTAATTTCTGTATATAATTTATTACCTGTTTGCGTTATGTTTTTTGTCGTTAATTAAGTAACAGCAATATCTTGTGCTATTTTGACATCAGCAATTCCATGGTATGTCATTATTTTTATAAAATCACATTACTTTTACCCCCTCAAAAATATATTCAGACAGACGAATTGTACGAATTTTCAATTAATCTATATTGAAATATTTAGATATTTAAAGAAAGTAAACACATTCGACTATTCAAATATTTGAGTATTACATATTTGAATAATTTATTGTGAAATATTTTAAGATTCAATATGCCAGTCATAATATGAACAGAAGAATCATAATATTCAAATACTGGAATATTCGAATATTTAAATAGTCAAATATTCAAATGAAATATAACTTTAGGATACGTCTGCTTTAAAATAAGGCCAATTAATATACGTTCTATTCGGTCACAAATATTTTCGCTTGAGGGGAAGGAAAGTGGGAGAATGGCAACCAGTGTTGGCAACTCTAAATCTTCAAATGTCTAAAATTCTCACCTCAAAAATCACCAGATGTTATGTTTTTCTTTTATTAAACGAATTCACATTAATGTTAGCAACGAAAAACTCTGAAATAATTACAAATTTCGCGAGACTTAAGAATTAAAAAAAAGCTATTTTTCATTTATTACATGAATTTGCTGATTTAAAACATTTTTAAATAATTCATTTTGGAAAGTTTATAAATGCTTACTTGTTCCTTAATATGGGGTGCAGCAAAATATATCCAGCTATGGAATATTGTTATAATTTTGTTATTTCCTTGACAACTGTCAAAAGTGAAGTTTTATATCAAAGTGAAAGATACAACATTTTATTATAGAGCGTTATTCCCCCCAAGAACGGGCAGAAATTGTTAAATTGTATTTCGAAAACTCTTATTCGATAATTTTAACTCAACGCACTTTTAGGTGAGCGTATCCTAATCGAAGAGCTCCACACGGAGAAACAATTAGACGTTTAGCAAACGCCTTTTTACAAAATGGCACAGTAAGTGATATAAAGCATATTGGAAGACCCCCTTCTGGTCGTTTAAATGAAAATATTGAGTTTTTTTAACTAAAACACTTAACTTTGTTTTACCACTTTTATTTAACTTTTCAGTGACCATAGTTTCGACTACAAGCTAGTCATTATCAATATCTTTGACTATGTTCTCATTAATTACTTGGTGAGACATGATTAAATATATAAGTATGAATATTATTTAAATTAAACGAATTCACATTAATGTTAGCAACGAAAAACTCTGAAATAATTAAAAATTTCGCGAGACTTAAGTATTAAAAAATGTTGTGAAACGAAACAACTGATTTTTATTTAAATAATATTCATACTTATTTAGTAATTATCAAACTTAGTTTGATAATAACTAGCTAGCAGTCAAAACTTTAGTCATTGAAAAGTTAAATAAACGTGGTAAAACAAAGTTAAGTGTTTTAATTAAATTGTTATGAAGATATATCACAAAGTGAACGCCAATCAAATCAGAAATATTGAGCTTGTTCCGGACATGCGGCGCAATTAGGGTTTTCTGAGTGGACTTTAAGAAGAATTTTGCACTAAGACTTGTATATGTATCTATACAAAATTCTAACCGTTTTCAAACTACGGCCAATTAATATTCAAAGTTGTTTGCAATACCCACGAACCGTTAAAAACTTAATGGAAGTAGAACACAATTTTTAGCAAAATTTGATAATGAGCGACGAATCAAATTTTTGCCTTTCTGGTCGCATTAACAACCAAAATAATCGTTTTGGGGGAACAGAAAACCCTCGTCTTATTTAATAGAACATGCAGTTTGATCTAAAAGTCGTTGTTTGGTGCGCAATATGCTCGGAACGAATTATTGGACTCTTCTTTTTTGAAGATCCCATGGGCAATGCATTTACTGTTTCTGCAACCACAGTTGGAAGAACTTGGCATAGAAAATTTCTGGTTCCAGCAGGATAGCGCTACATGCCACACAGCGTGTGAAACGGACGTTTTTTTTCGAAACATTTTTCCTGCCAGTCTGATCTCAAAAAATGGAGATATTGGGTGGCCGCCTCATTCCCCTGATTTGACAGCACCAGATTTTTTGTTGTGGGGATATTTAAAAAGTAGAGTCCATATTATTCGTCCACAGACGTTAGAAGACTTAAAGACTAATATTGCGCAAAATTATGTTACACTCTCAAAGTAGAGTTAGTCGTTGTCTGGCTTGTCGTGGCAGTCATTTACTCGATGTTTTTTTTTTCATAAATAATGTCACATGTTTTAATAAATAGTTTTTATCAAAAAAATATTTTTTTTGCGCTAATTTTTGTGTAATTTTAAAAAAACTTGGCTGGGTATATTTTGTCACACCCTATAAATATGCAGGATGCCTATTCTCAAAATAAATTTCAAAATAACTCTGTTATTTATAAAGACATATTTATGAAAGAAACATAACAGCTTGCAGAATTACATGTATTTTTGATAAATCAAATAAAATCCCTAGTTGTATTTAGGAATATTGAAAGTTGATGTCACTTCCGAATAAACCGGAAACCCGATTTGACTTAAAACCACTAACGACCATCCAGCCAGGTTACTTGAAAACCTAAAGAAATACCAAAATTGGATAGTTGGATTTTTGGCGTAATTACAATACTTTACTTTCTATAAACCAAATAAAATTACTAAACCAGAATTGCTATTTGACTCAAAAACACTAGCCTTCCAGCCAAGGTCTTAAACGGACTTGCAAAAGGGCACAGCAAATATTAGAGCAAGCACACAGAAGGTAAAAAAGTTACGGGGGTTTCAAATATGGGGGGGGGGTTTAGACCCCAGCCTCCCACTTTAATATATTTTCATTATTTTTAGGGAAATCTGTAGACTAGAGCATGCGCAGCCAGAACATGCAAAAAAACTTAAAAATACAAAATTAGTTTGAACCCCAGCCCCCTGCTTTAATATTTTTTGATTATTTCTAGGAGAATCTGTAGGTTAGAGCAAACGCAGACGGAACATGCAAAAATTATTTAAAAAAGAAAACGGATAAAAAGATATTTAAATTTTATTTATCGGGCGTGAGCTTTCAGATCCTGTATGCGTATTTCCATTCGTGTATTGAATTATTAGGATAAAAGCGAATTTTCAATTTAACCACAATAATCTAACGGATTTGTTGACAACTACATTACCATATACTGAACTAAAAGTTTTTAGCTGTAAATTTTCTGACATTCGTTGATTTTTAAAAGAGTTCAATTTGAAGCTTTAAACGAGCGTTTCCCATTCCCAGACTAAGCATGAAGTAAAATTTCGAGTTTAGAAAAGCCCTGTGAACATTTGTCGAGGGTCGCGCGACGACCCGAGACAAATTTTATGGGCTTTTCTAAACTCGAAATTTTACTTCATGCGTCACGCGTATAAAACACAGATTTTAAGTGTAGTTTAAATATACATACATTTGACAATATGATCGTGTTTTATTCGTGTGGCGCATGAAGTAGAATTTTGAGTTTAGAAAAGCCCAGAAAATTTGTCTCGGGTCGCTGCGCGCCCCTCGATAAATTTTCACGGGGCTTTTCTAAACTCGAAATTGTACTTTATGCTTAGTCTGGGAGTGGAAAACACTTGTTTAAAGATTTAAATTAGACTTAAAAAAAAAACAAGAAATATTTCAAGATTTACAGAAAATAGGCTGAATTTGGAGTACGTATACTTTAAAGAAAACACTCTCTGTATAATGTAAATACATATTTAAGGAAAGTGCGAAAAGAGGAAATTAATATTTAAAATACTATACAAGAAAAAATCCCAATAATAAAGTAGTATTATGCAGACCACAGTTATCACGATGTTTGCTTTATGTTTTCTGTCGTTAATTAGGTGACAGCAATATCCTGTGCCATTTTGACATCGGCAATTGTTGTATCATTTCCATGGTATGTCATTATTTTTATAAAATCACATTTTGTCTCTAAAATAAATAGGGAAGCCAATATTTGAACACTTCAAAATTAACATGCGATTTCCTATGTTGCCAAGTCAACACCCGGTTTTTATATATATATATATATATATATATATATATATATATATATACCAAATAAGAAATATATTTTTTATCAAGTGAGTGTGCAAGGAGGACAGAAGACGACGACGATCGTTTCGCTCTTTTTATGAGCTCCTCAGGCCGCCACATCCATCATCCCATACACACTCACTTGATATGTAGAAGTTGTATATATACTGACTTCGCTAACCATAAGCCGGTATTGACGTCAGTATTTATAAATGCTACTGCATTGATCAATTTGTCTCGGGTCACGGGGCTTTTCTAAACTCAAAATGTTACTTCATGCTTAGTCTGGGAGTGGAAAACCCTCGTTTAAATGAAGACAACCTTATACAAGACTGTCTCAGTTTAAACCGAGTCGACCTTATACAGTAATGACTTTGATTTTGACGTCATGTGAGGATTTCCGCCCGTGATAAGGTCGGCTCGGTTTAAATCGAGACAACCTTGCACAGTAATGATCTTGGTTTTGACGTCACGCACGGATTTCCACGCGTGACGACATCAACCAAGGTGTCTAAGTTTGTCTTGATTAAAACCGAGCCGACCTTGTATTATTTAATTACCTTGATTGTTGACGTCACGTGAGCACTTCCACGCGTGACGTCAGCAATCAAGGTGGTTAGTGTATTGGGTTGTCTTAATTTAAAAGCGAGTCGACTTTGTTAGTTTAATTACATTGACGTTTCACGTCACGCGAGGAATTTCAAGTGTGACGTCAGAAAAACTCCCTGTATTTCTCGGGACATAGATATTTGTAATAAAATCAAATTGAATTTGCTATGAAATTCAAACATAATAAGTAAAAACCAGTATATTTTCAATTTGACAATATTTCAGTGTTTTATCCGTTTTGCTACGCAACTAAACCTAATTTTCACAATTTTCTAAACTCTATATTTAACTTCGTGCGTAATCAAGGATAGTAAATCTATGTTAAAAAACAAAAATTAACATTTCTTAAGATATAACTTTTTGTCTCGTGTAATATAAGGCAAAAGTAATGTCATATTATGAATTGGCTGCCATTTTATTATAAATGAAAGAAATAGGTAATCTTTTGACTGAAAGTTAATTTAAAGGTGTAAAATTGATAATATAAAGTTAAAAAATGATATAAGTCAAATGACTATCTCCTGAGTTGATGTTGATTGTGCTCGTTTTACAACATTTTGAATTGTTTTTCGTAAAACATCTGGCCCCAAATTAGTGATTTCTTCTTCAATGTTGACTTGCAAGGTTTGTGGTTTGTTGTGGTAAATACGAAATTTCAAAAAGACCCACAGGGATTGGAAACGTTCGTTCGAAACATCAAACTAAATGCTTTGATAAGAACATTAAATGACTAAAACTGTTTTTAGAGATAATAATCTAGTTTTCAAAATGTGTTTAATATTATTTGAAGTAAAACTGACATGGTAGCCACAATCTGAAATATTAAATTTTTCCGACATTTCTCTAATTCAAGATTTTTTCCCTGGCCTTTTAATATAACTTCCTTCTGTGGGAAACCTCCATTTTGTTAAAATGTTTTCATTGTTTTTGTCAATATTTAGGTTAATTTTATAAATGTTTACGTGTTGTGTAATTTGCCTGCTGATTTTGACAAATTTAATAATGTCATATGGCTTTTTTGTTACTGTTTTGGTCAATTTGAATATAATTTCATGACTTTTCTCTGACTTCCCTGGTTTTAATGATAGTCAGTGAATTTTTTATCTACGTAATTTTCAGGCATTCGACGATTTTATAAAAGAGTTCAATTTGAAGCTTTAAACGAGTGTTTTCCACTCCCAGACTAAGCATGAAGTAAAATTTCGAGTTTAGAAGAGCGCCACGCGTACGAAACACTGATTTGAAGTGAAGTTCAGAAACACACAAATACATCTTTAATCAGAGTAACAGGGAATCAGATGTTTAGTCTGTTATCAACGATGTTCAGTGTTCATAATAAATAATTAGGTTTTAAATATTTTTGTTAAAACAACGATATTTATATTTAAATGGTTGAACAAAAATAATAAAATAAAATTTATTCTTAAAAGATTTGTATTCGTGATTCGAAAAAACAGGATTTTAATCTTTGATTCGAATCATATTTATCTCTTACGAATCCTTTATTTGAGTATTCGTGATTCGAATCATATTAAATGATTGGGATTCGTGATTCGAATCCTTTTTACGAGGATTCGTCCCAGCTATGATATACGCATATGTGTACAATTTGTTTGTTTATCCAAAGAAATGAAATGATTAATTTATAAATATAAAATAAAAAATAGTGATGTGTCCATCATAACACTTTCCCCGTCATTTAAACAATTGATAATTAACATACTAAACTTATTGCACTTGTCAATTGGTTATAGACCATCTCACATTAAATCAGTATTTTATACGCGTGGCGTATAAAGTAAAATTCGAGTTTAGGAAAGCCTGCATTTTAAGACTCATTTTCAGGCTTTTTTAAACTCGAAATATTACTTAATGCTTAACCTAGGCGTGAAAACACTCGTTAGACGATGAATCAGAAACCTAGTCAATAGTCGCCTGATTTTGTTTTTTGTCAATTTTAGCGCCAAGTTTATTCATTCATCGATAACCGCTGATAATTTTATAAAAATCCGAAATGTCTTTTGTAATCTAAGATTCGAAAATAAGAGACTGCACCTATTAATATTTTTATATTTACTAATTGCTAAAATTTTATACAACTTTAGGCGTCTGTAATGTCGTCAAAAATAGCTCGATTTTGTATTTTTACCTTGTATTTTTACCTTGAAGTTTATCCATTCCACGACAATCACTGATAATTTTATAAAAATCTAGAATGTCTTTCGTAACCTAAGATTAGAAAACAAGAAACCTTACCTTTTAATTATTTTTGTGTGTTTTTTTATGATATTTTATTCAACTTAAGGCGTCTGTAATGTTTTTCCGACTTTATCACGAAGTTTGTTTGTATCGATATTCGCTAATAATTTTATCAAAATCCAAAATGTCTTTCGTGATCCAACATCAGAAAACGAGAAACTGTACCTTTTAATATTTTATTATTTATTCAGTTACATTGAATTAATTTCATTCAATTGATTATGCACAAACGTTTGATTTTATTTTAAATAATTTTTCGTATTTTTATATATTATGTTTAAAGTGTGCAAACTATAAGAAGCATAAGCTTATTTTCTCGAATTCAAGTAGTTTTGAATTTGAATTTATCTTGTTTAAAATTAAGTATTTAGTTTGATTTTCTTTTTTCAGATCTTCATATTTATTATAGTGTTTAATAATATCAAATCGAGTGTTTCCACTCCCAGATTAAGCATGAAGTAAAATTTCGAGTTTAGAAAAGCCTGAAAATTTGGTTTGGTCGCCTAATGCCAGGCGTGTAAAAATGTGAAATTTAAAAAACAATTCATTTTTAGAAGAATACAATATTAACCTAAACAGTATTAAGACATGGATTTTTTGCCACTTGATAAATCGGTTATTTCTATTTTAACTTATCATGGGTAAATTTAATTAAATTGACAATACAATTAATATTCGCGTATTTGCAATAAATTTCGCCTATAAAAATATAGAAAAGTAAATAAATATTCACCAAATCGAATACGAATACCAGTATTCGTAACATTTACTTGAGCATTTAAAAAAATACAAATAATAAGAAAAAAAATCCAAACAAAGAACGGCATATGGGGCCGCGGGCCGCACAGAAGCTCTCTAAAGGCCGCGGGTTGGCCGGCCCTGAGCTATAACATGTATTTTATAGAAGCAATCATAGTTGAAAATCTCACAATATGTCGCCCAAAATGAAAAAAAAATGAAATTAATTTTTAGGAATATTAATCGTACATTATTATGCTTTTCTGCGCTTAGAGCTTAAAACGTATCGTAATATTAATAATAAACGAGAGAATAATAATTTTATGGCAACAATCGTATAAAATAGATTTTTTTTAGTTAACAAAACGCGAAAGTGGCGAATGCGCCAGGCAGATTCAGGCGTATTCCATGCCAAATCATAACAGTTATTTTAATAAAATTTGTTATACCGAATGCCTTTATAGATATTGAAAATATTAAATTTCATGAATATATCTCAAATGGTAATGACGAAATAAGAGAGTAAAAATTCTCATAAATTGCGTAAAAATTGAAAACATTTTTAAACGTAAATTCCAGCTCAAATGGAAATTTGGTGAAGATGGCATTTTTTTAGCATTTTTTATAAACTTTTCAAAGAAATATTTTAGCAAAACTTTGTTAACATAATTCTAACTAAATATTTTCTTTTAGAATTTCTCAAAAACGCATCTTAAAAATGACTATAAATTTCAGTGTGAGATAATGATGGCTTTATAGTTAAAAAAAATATATTTTTCAATTATGAATAACTTAATTTCAATCAGGACATGTTTTTCTTAATTATTACTCAATATAAAGAGCGCAACAACTTGAATGTTTTAATAATATTATAAACATATGATTGGAACAAATCTCTAAACAAGAACACCTACTTTAGTTTACTCTTAGCATACGAGAGATTACCGGATACATATCATCTTGTTTTGTAGTTTTCTAAATTAGATTAACAAAAATGTAGGAAATTGACGGAAGTTCATGGAAAGTGTAAAAATTTAAAAAATGACCGATAACATTTTAAAAATCAACGGAAATCCTAAAATTTAACTAATAAAAAAAAACAAAAACATCTTGAATTGTTGCTATAACCTTGCAAAATTCACGGAAGGCGTTAATATTGTTTAAGTTGACCAAAATTTAGAAAACTACAAAACAAGATGATTAAATCATCGATTTTTCGACATTTTTTTTATTTATTTATTTTCAATGAACGTTAGTAGTTGAGATTTTTAATATTAATGAAAATCTAGGAAGTCTATGAAAACCGTTCAAAAATTTTAAAGTTAACGGAAATTTAGGATAACAGTTGAAATTAAGAACGAACATTAATTTAGGAAGGTTATGAAAACTGATTTAAAAAAAGGACAACGATTTATGAAAGTGCCAGCATTTTGAAAACTGACGAAAATCCGCAAAATTCAGGAAAATTGTCAGAATTGTAAAAATAAAAGGAAAAACCTTGAAATATTGAAAATCTCGAGAAAATTTATAATTTGACGAATATCTCGAAGTATTGATAATATTACGAAAATTTCGAAATATTGAAATGATATGAAAATTGTATAAATCGAGAAAAATTTTGAAATATATAAACATTTTATAAATTCCATAAATGCATAAGTGTCCATTTTATAACAAGTAATATATAAACGAATAAATAGACTGTGTACTCCGGGTTATATATAATTTTTATTTTCTTTTTAAACTAGTTTTGGCATGACGTCATCATCAGTAAATGACAATTTTTATAAATTGACAAAAATTCAAAATATCGAAAATCTTACGAAAATTTCGAAATATTAAAAATCTCATAAACATTTTATAAATCGAAAAACATCTTTAAATATTGAATATCTCATGAAAATTTTATAAATTGACGAAAATCTCGAAATATAATTTAATAAAAATCTCGAAGTGTTGAAAATCTGATGAAAATTTTATAAATCTGATGCACATTTTACAAATCGACGAAAATATTAAAATGTTGACGAAAATGTTATAAATCGATGAAAATTTCGAAATAAAAATGTTGAGGAATACGTGAATTCTGAAAGAGTATGAAGAATTCTCAACAATTGTGAAAACTATAACTTATTAATGCAATATTAATGTATTTTTTATTAAATGATCAGTTTTCAACTTTACTTTGTATCAAAAAAATTTCCACTTGAGTAATGCCCGAATTTCTCTTTAACTAATATCAAAACTGATATTTTGTTTCAACGTCATTGACATTTCTCGGTTTGACATAATTTGACATTTTTGAAATAAATTAATATTTTTCTTATGTAACGTGTTAAAAATGTCAATTCGACATAAATTAACATTTCCCTCTTGTAACATGCCGAAAATGTGGATTCCACATTAACTAACATTTACCTCTTGTAATGTGTCAAAAACGTCAGTTTGACAAAAATTAACATTTACCTCTTGTACTGTGTCAAAAACGTAAATTTGACAAAATTTAACATATACCTCTTGTAATGTGTCGAAAACTTTAATTCAACATTATCATTTACCTCCTGCAATGCGTCAAAAACGTTAATTTGACATAAATTCTGGTGTTTCTCTTACAATACATTTTTGACCTAAGAGATGACTTTTCTGACATTTTTGTGAAATAAAACTGTAATGAAAACAAAGCAGTCAACTCGCGATAACTCACTTATGTCCACAGGTAGAGAAAAACTATTCAATCAAAATCGACGCGGAATTTGATATAGTTTCTATCCGTCAATAAAACGACAATCAATCTATTATTTCAATTTTTTATTGATGAATCGAGTGTTTTCCTCTCCCGGCTTATCTAAACTCGAAATTTTACTTCATGCGCCACGCGTACAAAACACTAATTTAATGTGAGAATGATTTTTAACCGAAAGCGACATTGACAGACTAATGTCACCAGTGTCAACTATTCATTTGACGAGTGAAATAAGCTTAGTATGTCATTTGTCAATTGTTAAACCCTTTCGCTACGAGGAGCGTATCCATACGTTTAGTGTTTATGTGTCCCATGTGCGAAGAGCGTATATTTTCAAAAGCCTGTAAATCGTGAGCGGAGAGCGCACGAAGTTTGTGTACCTCTTCAATGAGTCTAGACAGTGTATAATTAAAAAAAAATCATGGCCAACTTTTGTTTGTTTTGTGTTTTGCATTTTCCTTAGAGAAAATGTAATGCAAGCCTGTGAAATGATTACACACGGTATAAGTGGTACGAAATACGTACGGATACGCATTGTGTTTTCGATCACCGTACCCGGCACGCATTTGAAATTCAAACTGCATAGCGAATATGATAAATTTAGTAAATTTTAAGCTTTGCTAGTTTGTTTAAAATTAAACGAAACTATTACTATGTTTTTTACCACTTTTATTAATTTATATACATACATATAAATATTTTTACGACTTAAGTTTCGACAGTGTGAGTGTCATTATCAAGTATAACAATTTTCGGACATGCAGATCAATATTTACCGTTTTTGAGGATTACAGACTAACGTGGGGGTTGGGGGTTATTTACACGCAGCTTAATTTTCGGAGACACTAATTATAAGGTACAGGATTATAGATTAAGGGTATGAAAGAGTGGTGAAAACAAAATATCTGTTTGCTTGTTTAGGAGATTAATGCCGGGGTTATTTGAATTTTTGAAAATTTCGGCAGCCTCTAATAGGCTTAGTTTTGTGCCTTTAGTACAGTTGCGAAGAAATTTAACATGTTTTATTTCAGGAAATTTATGTTTACAATCTAAAGAATGGTTGGCAAAGGTACTTGAATCATGATTTAATCTAAAGGCGCGGGAATGTTCGTTATATATCGGGTTTCTAAGCTACGACCCGTTTGACCGACATATAGGTTATTACATTTGGGACAACTTATTTTATACACTCCAGATTTTTTATAATATCAATTTTGCCTTTTGAATTAAATAGCAATGTTGACAGTTTTTTTATTCGGTTTTAATGCTACTCGGCTTTTTGAAAATGTGAGCAATCTTCTCGGTGTTTTTACCAAAATAAGTGGGAGTAATGAAGGATACATCCGATGAATTTGACGATTTTGGATAAATGTGATTCATAGCTTTCTGGTACTGTTTTTTGTTTATAAGGTTTTGTAACATCTGAGGTGGAAAACCATTCATAATTCCTATTTCAATAATTTTATCCAGTTCTCTTTTTCGGCTATCTTGGGATAGTGGAATTAAGCTACCTGTAAATAACCCCCACGTTAGTCTGCAATCCTCAAAAACCGTACATATTATTCTGCATGTCCGAAAATTGTTATACTTGATTATGACACTCACACTGTGTCGAAACTTAAGTCGTAAAAATATTCACATGTAACACCTGTATATATATCAGAGCTAGGCAGGATTCGAATCAGTCAGGATTCGAATCCTTTTAGAGGATTCAAAAGAGGCATTCGAATACTTTAGTTCAACTGGATTCGTAATCCGGATTTGTTACATTTCTTCAAGAGGATTCGTATTCGAATCCAAATGTGGGTGATTCGAATCCTTATGAAAGGATTCAAATATTTATAAAAGGATTCGAATATTTATAAAAGGATTCGAATACTTACAAAAGGATTTGAATCGTCAAGAATAATTTGAATTAATTGTGAGGATTGACATGAAAAATGTCTTTAGTGTGTTTTTAAATTTTTCGTTAAATCACTGTTTTATACGCGTGGCGCATGAAGTAAAATTTCGAGTTTAGAAAAGCCCAAAAAATTTGTCTCGGGTCGCTGCGCGACCCTCGACAAATTTTTACGGGGTTTTTCTAAACTCGAAATTTTACTTCATGCTTAGTCTGGGAGTGGAAAACACTCGTTTAAATGAAGACAGCCTTATACAAGGCATGACTTTGATTTTGACGTCATGTGAGGATTTCCGCGCGTAATAAGGTCGGCTCGGTTTAAATCTAGACAACCTTGCACGGTAATGATCTTGGTTTTGACAAGGTGTGTAAGTAAGTTTGTCTTGATTTAAACCGAACCGACCTTGATTTAATTACCTTGATTGTAGACATCACGTGAGGATTGACGTCAGCCTTAATTCTGTCTTAATTTAAAACCGAGTCGACCTTCTAAGTTTATTTACATTGACTTTTCACGTCACGCAAGAAATTTCATGTGATGTCAGAAAAACTCCCTGTATTTCTCGGGATATAGATATTTCTAAAAAAATCAAACTAAATTTGCTATGAAATTCAAACATAATAAGTAAAAACCAGCATATTTTCAATTTCACAATATTTCAGTGTATTATCCGTTTCGCTACACAACTAAACCAAATTTTTAAAATTTTCTAAACTCTATATTTTACTTCGTGCGTAAACAAGGATAGTAAATCTATGTTAAAAAAACAATAATTAACATTTCTTCAGATATAAACTTTTTGTCTCGTGTAATATAAGGCAAAAGTAATGTCATATTATGAATTGGCTGCCATTTTATTAGAAATGAAAAAAATGGGCAATGTTTTGACTGAAAGTTAATTTAAAGGTGTAAAATTGATAATATAAAGTTATAAAAATGATATCGGTCAAATGACCATCTTCTGAGTTGATGTTGATTGTGTTCGTTTTACAACATTTTAAATTGTTGTTCGTAAAACATCTGGCCCCAAATTAGTGATTTCTTCTTTAATGTTGGCTTTCAAGACTTGCAAGGTTTGTGGTTTGTTGTGGTAAGTGCGAAATTTCAAAAAGACACACAGGGAGTGGAAACGCTCGTTCTAAACTTCAAACTGAATGCTTTGATAAGAACATTAAATGACTAAACATGTTTTTAAAGATAATAATCTAGTTTTCACAATTTGTTTAATATTATTTGAAGTAAAACTGACATGGTAGCCACAATCTGAAATGTTAAATTTTTCCGACATTTCCCTGATTCAAGGTTTTTCCCTGGCCTTTTAATATAACTTTCTTCTGTGGGAAACCTCCATTTTGATAAATTGTTTTCATTGTTTTTGTCAATATTTAAGTTAATATTATAAATTGTTTTGTAATTTACCTGCTGATTTTGACAAATTTAATAATGTCATATGGCCTTTTTGTTAGTGTTTTGGTCAATTTGAATATAATTCCATGACTTTTCTCTGACTTTCCCGGTTTTAATGATATTCAGTGAACTTTTTATCTATTTGAAGCTTTAAACGAGTGTTTTCCACTCCCAGACTAAGCATGAAGTAAAATTTCGAGTTTAGAAAAGCTCTGTGAAAATTTGTCGAGGGTCGCGCAGCGACCCGAGACAAATTTTCGGGCTTTTCTAAACTCGAAATTTTACTTCATGCGCCACGCGTACAAAACACTGATTTGAAGTGAAGTTCAGAAACACACAAATACATCTTTAATCAGAGTAACAGGAAATCAGATGTTTAGTCTGTTATCAACGATGTTCAGTGTTAATAATAAATAATTAGGTTTTAAATATTTTTGTTAAAACAACTGGTAATGATATTTATACATAAATGGTTGAAAAAGAAAAATCAATCAAATTTATTCTTAAAGGATTTGTATTCGTGATTCGAAAAAACAGGATTCAAATCTTTGATTCGAATCAAATTTATCTCTTACGAATCCTTTATTCGAGTAACCATGATTCGAATCATATTAGGTGATTCGGATTCGTGATTCGAATCCTTTTTACGAGGATCCGTCCCAGCTCTAATATATATATATATATAATATATATATATATATATATATATATATATATATATATATATATAGAGAGAGAGAGAGAGAATTATTTTGTATCAAGTGAGTGTGCAAGGAGGACAGAAGACGACGACGATCGTTTCGCTTTTTTTATGAGCTCCTCAGGCCGCCACATCCATCATCCCATACACACTCACTTGATATGTAGAAGTTGTATATATACTGACTTCGCTAACCATAAGCCGGTATTGACGTCAGTATTTATAAATGCTACTGCATTGATAAGCTCATTGATCTCATTTTGCTTCTACAGTTAGTGTCGGTTTTTAGTTTAAACCTTCGACTAGCATCGGAGCGGCGAGAAACCCGAACCAATGCGATGATAATATTCAGAACGCCGAATTAAATTAAATAAATTAGAATTAACGACCTGCCTATAAGTACAAAATAAGAAATAACAGCGCATTAGGTCATGATGTAAAAGTTATTTTTTATCAAGTGAGTGTGCAAGAAGGACAGAAGACGACGACGATCGTTTCGCTCTTTTTATGAGCTCCTCAGGCCGCCACATCCATCATCCCATACACACTCACTTGATATGTAGAAGTTGTATATATACTGACTTCGCTAACCATAAGCCGGTATTGACGTCAGTATTTATAAATGCTACTGCATTGATAAGGGCATTGATCTCATTTTGCTTCTACAGTTAGTGTCGGTTTTTAGTTTAAACCGACACTAACTGTAGAAGCAAAATAAGATCAATGCCCTTATCAATGCAGTAGCATTTATAAACACTGACGTCAATACCGGCTTATGGTTAGCGAAGTCAGTATACGAGGGTAGATTGAAAAGTTTCCGGAATGGGCAAGAAAACGCAGTAATTGAACAGGTTTTATTTTTTATTTTTCAACATAGTACCCTTGCAGGGCGATACACTTTTCCCAGCGGTGCTCCAACTTTTTTAAGCCTTCAGAAAAATATGATTTCGGGAACTCTGCAAATAAGGTTTAGTGGCGGCGATGACCTCCTCATTTGACGTAAAGCGCTTGCCTCCGAGCCAAGTCTTCATGTTTGTGAACAAAAAGAAGTCGCACGGGGCCAGGTCTGGAGAGTACGGGGGATGCGGCACCACCTTGTAGCCCAATTCAACCAATTTAGCATTGGCGATTCGGGATGAATGGGCCGGCGCGTTGTCGTGGTGAAAGAGCACTTTTTTCCGCTGCAAATGAGGCCGTTTCTCCTTCAATATGCCGTTGAATTGATCCAATAAATCGCTGTAGTATTGTCCCGTGATAGTTCTTCCCTTCTGCAAAAAGTCAATGTGTATCACACCTTGCGAATCCCAAAAAACGGTGGCCATGACCTTTCCAGCCGATGGGACAGTCTTTGCCTTCTTCGGAGCAGATTCGCCTGGAGAAATCCACTGTTTCGACTGCTGCTTGGTTTCTGGTGTGTAGTGGTGGATCCATGTTTCGTCCACGGTCACGAATCGGCGAAAAAAATGCGTTGGATTACGCTTTAACAAGGCCAAACACTCTTTCGAAGTGGTCACACGATTTCGCTTGTTGTCCATAGTCAGCAAACGCGGCACCCATCGCGCCTACAGCTTCCTCATGCCCAAATGTTCGTGCACGATATTTTGCACACGTTCATATGAGATGCCCGTGGTCTCTACTATTTCGCGCAACTTCACTCGTCGATCGGCTAACACGAGATCATGGACTTTGTCGACCATTTCTTCATTTGTGGTCGTTTTTGGACGTCCACTGCGTGGTTCATCCTTGGTGCTTGTACGGCCACGTTTGAACTCGCTCACCCAGAAACTAATAGTCGAAAATGAAGGTGTGGATGTGCCATGAACTTCCTGCGTACCTCCGTCGCCTTTTTCCCATCCGTCCAGAAATGTTTGATGACTGCACGAAATTCGTTTTTATCCATTTTTCCAAAGGTGCCTGACTTGCTTCACAAGATATCCTCGTAAACAAAAACGGAACGACGCACGTGTCTGAAAATTTGACAGCTTACCTAAAATAGGTTAGCCTTGACAACCATAACAATTTCACGATACGCGCGTCATCTCTTGCCCATTCCGGAAACTTTTCAATGTACCCTCGTATATACAACTTCTACATATCAAGTGAGTGTGTATGGGATGATGGATGTGGCGGCCTGAGGAGCTCATAAAAAGAGCGAAACGATCGTCGTCGTCTTCTGTCCTCCTTGCACACTAACTTGATAAAAAAAAAATAACTTTTACATCACGACCTAATGCGCTGTTATTTCTTATTTGGTACCTTATAGGCAGGTCGTTAATTCTAATTTATATATATATATATATATATATATATATATATATATATATATATATATATATATATAAATTAATAAAAGTGGTAAACATAGTAATACTTTCATTAAATTAAAACCATCGTATCGCTTAAAATTGTTGGATTTTGGATATTATAACGGTAAAATTATTATTTTTATTATTTAGCAAAAAAATTATTTATTTAAAATTGATGTTTGGTTGATTTTTGTTTTATTATTTTTGTGCAATATGCATTTTTCATAGACACAAAATGTGTTGAATCAGATTATTTTTAAAGTGACATATATCGCGTTATGACTACTAACTTTAGTACTATGTAGAGTAGTTGATATATTTCGAAAATTTGTTAATTGGCGAGAACTTTAAATCCTAGCTAACTGTTCGAGGCTCTTGTCAGAGTGAAACTGTAGAGGACGAATGTTGGTTGCGTGTTTGGTGCGGGTGTACGTTTTCATTCCTGGCACAATCGATGTAAGGTAAGCCGATACGCCCGATTGAAACATAAATCAAAATCGCCTCGGAAAAACGAGAGAAAAAATACGTAGTAGCGCGAAATCTGAAACCGGCTACTGTTCTCAATATTCTCTTTATCGCTGGAGAGCTGCTGTTGTCTTCACTCCTAGTATACAGAAGGGCCATTAATTGCTCATGGTTAAAGATAAATTAATGATTTTTAAAATAACAGCATAAATAATTATTTAGAAATAATTGCAGACAAATTATACATATATGGAATAGCTACACAGCACTCTTTTACAGTGGCGCACCTAGAACTTTTGCCGAACGGAGCGGTCTCCAATTTGCCGCCCTTTTTAAGTCAATGAAATTGTGGTTTTTATAAATTAATAAACATAAATAAATAATTGTAAGTGAGACAAACTATAGGTCGAGAATTTTTTTTTACCATTGGACGCCATATTTGAATTAGGCGTAATAAAGGAGGCCGCATGAGTTGATATACTTATAAATGCAACTTTTATAAAAAAAAACAAGATCTTTTTTTAAAAGATTACAAGAAAGTTACGGGAGTCGCAGGTTCCCCACCTATGAGACAAAACATATACGTAATATACAAAAAAGAAACCATTAAATATTTTTACTTTCCCCCATATGCAAAACAAAGGGAAAGTTTGGTTTTGAAAATATTTTCAAATCAAAAATTTTAGTGATTATATCCATTTTGAACTGCCCCGAGTTGATTAAGATCATCTTTGAAAAATGTACGTTCTTCTGTAATTCTGTCGCCACGATAAAGTCTAAACCGATTGAGCCGTTAAGATGACACTATAAACTTAAAGTTTTGATTACAATAATAGTATTCGATCAACTTTTGGTAAAAATGCGGAAACCGGAAGTGGTAGTTTACTCTTCAATTTTTTTGGGTTTTTCTTTAATATTGATCATATAAAAGAATCTTGTTGACAAAAGTTGTAGATAATCAAAATATTAGCATTTAATGTTTATACACATATATGAAAATATTCTATAAATCGTTGAAAATTCCATAACAATTTTATGAATTAACGAAAATCTCGAAATATTGAAAATCTCATTAAAATTTCATCAAAATTACGAATATCTAAGATATTTACGAAAACTGCCAAGGTTTTGAAAGTCTACTGAAAATGAAAATATTAAATGAGCAGTATATTTTGAACTTTACAGTAAATCAATGTTTTATACGCGTGGCGCATGAAGTAACATTTCGAGTTGAGAAAAGCCCGAATTTGGATTTGGACGCTGCGCGTCTAAATTCAAATTCTTAAGGCTTTTCTCAACTCGAAATTTTACTTCATGCTTAGACTGGGAGTGGAAAACACTCGTTACAGAATAATTAATAAAGTTTTCAAAGATTTTCATTCATTTATAAAATCTTGACGGTTTTCGAGATTTTCGTCAATTTTTAATTTTTTTCAGTTTTCGTGATTTTAAATCACTATCGTTGATTTATAAAAAAAAATTCTTTTTTATGAATTTTCAAGGTTTTCTTTAATATTCAAATTCTTGAATTTCGATATTTTCAATACTTTTTTAAATCTTGGCGGTTTTTGTGAATTTCGAAAATTTCATTTAATTATTAAAAGTTCAGATGAATTTTAGAATTTCCTAGATTTTCGATAATTCGAAAATTCTGATACTTTTCATGAGTTTTCAATTCTTTCGGTAACTTTAACAATGATAACATTAAGATTTTCAGTAATTTTCAAATTCTTGGGAATATTCGTGAATTTTCTTAAAATTCGTTAAATGAAATGTTGTTTTTCATGAAATTCCAAGATTTCCGTTGGTTCTTAAAGTTTTGATTAACTCTTATATTTTTTATATTTCTAATGAGTTCTTGCCAGATTTTAAAATCTTGGCAGTTTTCGTGAATTTCATAAATTTTTGTTAAATTTTAAAATTTGTGCTTAATTTTCAAGATTCTACACTTCATGACGTTTTATTAACTTTAAAAATGTTGACGTATTTCGTGAATATTCAAGAAATCAATAATAATAATATATTTAGTTAATTTTCAAAATCAACATTAAACTTATTGAATTTACTTAGAATCAATTGCATTTATATCTTATTCAAAGAAAATTAAATAATTTCAACGCTTTTTTTTAAATATAAGGCTAAACTTAAATTTATGTAATAAAATCAACGATTTCAGAAAAATGTTTTCTTTGAAAAAATTGTAAGAACTCAACAGATCATCAAATTAACATAACTCATAGAATCTACACAGAAATGAGTAAACCTTGATTGGCTGTAATTGAAGTTTAATGAATATTCGAAAATAACAAATCGATGTTTACTTTGCTTTATCAAAAAGGCGAATGCTCGAGGGATTTAATTGATTTGAAAACATAATATATAAAATTACGAAAATGTTATTCGTGAAAATGCAAACAATGTCTTAATTAATAAGACAACTTAAGACGATAAATATCCATTGAAACAACTACTTCCCGTGCAAATGCACCTCCGGATATTGCTTTATACAATGAAATATTTAAAATCTTATTTAATTTGATTTGTTACAAGGCTCTATTAAAATATATGTAACGTTTAGGTCAAATTCTCTTCAAACCAACTAACGAATACAATTTTAAAATGAAAGGAGAAATAACAAAAAATTAGAAGCGAAAGGACTTGGATTAAAACTAATGTCTTAGGCCATCTATAGACGCGTTTCGAGATTTATCTCTCTTCAGTATAGCTTTGCTTAAGACGTTTTTTAAAAAAATAGGAAAAAATTAAAATAAACTTACTGAAGAGAGATTAATCTCTAAACGCGTCTATAGATGCCCTAAGACATTAGTTTAGTTTAATTAGTTTAAGACATTAGTTTAAACCCAAGTCACTTCTAATTGTTGGTTATTTCTCCTTTCATTTTAAATTTTTATTTGTTAGTTGGTTTGAAGAGAATTTGACCTAAACGTTACATATACTTTGATAGAGCGTTGTAACAAATCAAATTAAATAAGATTTTAAATATTTCATTGTATAATTCAATATCCGGCGGTGTATTTGCACGGGAAGTAGTTGTTTCAATGGATATTTATCGTCTTAAGTTGTTTTATTAATTAAGACATTGTTTGCATTTTCACGAATAACATTTTCGTAATTTTATATATATATATATATATATATATATATATATATATATATATATATATATATATTATACTTAATTTTATTTTAAATGTACTTGAATACATAAATAAATGATTCCTGAACTTTTAAAATTGTCAACAATGTGACAGCAAGTCTTTAACACTTCTGAATAAAAAGTAAAACATCCAAAAAATTATTTTGCAAAAGAAAAAAAAATCTGTGATGCGGCCCTTGAAACACTTTAAGTGTTAGTTTTGGCCCTAGAAGCAATTTGAGTTGGAATGAGGGAATATATATTTGATTCAACTGTACATGATCAGTTTTGACGGTTCAATAGTACAAGTCAAACGAGACAAAAATTCAACTCAAACTTAACTTAATTTAAGATTAGCAATAGTAGGGCATAGCTAATCTTAAATTAGGCTTAGTTTAAGTTGAATGTTTGTCTCGTTTGACTTGACTATTGAACCGTCAAAACTGATCATGTTCAATGAAATCAAATATATATTCTCTCATTCTTTCCAAAGGATAAATCGTTGAATATGCTGATTTAACAGCGTGCGGTATTCATTTCCTCGATTCACCCCTCTTTTTCAGACACTAAATTCATTCGTATCAGATGGGCATTGTTTCGGCTCGTTGGTTTCATTTTCACCTGGAGGAAAAAACAGATGTTTCTTCTCTCATAATCTCTCTCTCACACACACACACACAGCTTAATATAAGTAAAGCACGTTATTACCTTTTTCCCTTCTGACAAACCCCCAAAAATGTTATTCTCCATTTCAATGTCCATATATCTCTTCTGGCAGAACTCAGCAATGACGTTTAGGGTCAATTTATTAGTCACTGCATTTCACACAAGTATTTATTGGAAAAAATTACCTATTTTTTTACAGGTTTCAACTTATTTTCAATTAATACTTTTTTTGGTCTTGATTGTCAGTTTTACTGCTGTATAACCAGAGTACAATTACTGTTACATATAGTAGTATCAGAGCTGTTCCGAGTACAAGTAAAATTTACTCGAGTACTGAATACAAGTACCCTACACAAAATGTGCTCGAGTACTAAGTACAAGTACCCAACAAAAAGTACTTAAGTGCATATTTCAGCACAAAGTTCCGATTAGGGCCCAATGTGCGCCTGGCAAATCCAAATTTTCAGGCTTTTCTAAACTCGAAATTTTACTTCATGCTTAACCTGGCAGTGGAAAACACTTGGTCGACAACTATTAGAACCTTTAATGACAACACTGATTTCTTCAAGAAAATGGAAAACAGACAAACTGTACTTATTTTCATCATCATTACGGGTTTCGTTGATTATCTTCTTGTTCTTTTTTTTATAAGAACTCGGTGTTGTCATTAACGGTTTTAACAGTTGTTTTTAACAAGGGTTTTCCACTCCCAGATTAAGCATGAAGTAAAATTTTAAGTTTAGAAAAGCCTGAAAATTTGGTTTGGTCGCGTAGCGCATAGCGCTACGCCAACAAACCAAATTTTCAGGCTTTTCTAAACTCAATATTTTACTTCATGCGCCACCCGTATAAAACACTGATTTCAAGTGAAGTTCAAAATATACTGATTAGATATGTACGTTTATTATTTACAGCATTAATAAATAATAATAATAGTACACTTTGTTTGTAATTCTTAAAGTACATTCAAAATACAATTTAAATTTAAGACGATAATACTGAAACAGCAATGCATCTCTAAATAATTACAAACCATAAGGCGAGATTCAGTTTAGCATAAAAAATATACCAAACTGGTCTTCTATCTAAACATTAAATAATATAAATGAACATGTATGCAATAGTAGTGAGATAAAGAAGCAGAAAAAAACAGAATACATTTACATCAGTCAACGCGTTGTATAGAAAATTTTACCAAACAAATTTAAACATAAATATAAATTCTAAAAAACCCTAGTTCGTTATGACAATTAAGGTTATGTTGTAAATTTGTGCATTCAAAAACATATTCAAATATATGAATTATTGTAAAATTAAAAATAATCATCATTAATTCAAGAAACACCTCGCAGCACACAGCATCGAGTTGACAGCTGTCAATCGGATTTAGCCAATATTTGATCAATAATAGCAGTTGATACAAATCGGCCTTAGACGGCATTTTGACTATAATAATACTTGATGTAGGTCGGCGTTAGCCCATATTTGAACTATATTTACAATTAACATAAGTCGCCGTTTAACATATAACCGACATTTAAACTGTAGTGATAGTTGACACAAGTCAGGCAACATTTAATCCACGTAACCTAAGACAGAGTGATATCTTACCTAACTTGACAAAACAAAATCTAACCTAACCTAGCTTTTCAAGTTTCGTCACTTTTGACGTACTTTCGACATTTTAAGTCAAATTTCAATAACACCGCTGTCAACATAAAAGTCTAATCGCTCGTAGCTAAAGATGAATATCAAGAATATGAATTTGTGGTCGGTACATTCATTTACCGGATAACTATGTACGCATTTCAGGCTTCAACGCCATCATCAGTATAGTCCCAAACCAGTGCTTGAAGAATACTAAACATTTATTATGGCCTGTGCAAATTACATCTGTTCGACAGCGTAAACGCCATCTAATGAATGAGTACTGAACATAAATTCATATTCTTGAAATTTGTATTCTATAAAATAAAGCCCTGTTGTGGACAAACAATTGTTTATACAAACGTTTAGTTTGCCAGCTATTGACAATGCTGCTTAAGCAAATGGGCATTAGGTGGCGTTTACGCCGTCGAACATATTTAAAGATGAAATTTGTATGGATTTTAGCGTAGTTTTTATTTGTTTAAATGACTAATGTCAGAATTGAGAGTTGTCAAAACAAAACTTTAAAGTGCTATAACTCATTTGTTTTGACAGTTATATCAAAATAAACTTAAGTAGGTGGTCATTTTGCAAGTACGAGTACTTGGAAAATAAAGTACTCATGGACTGAGTACCGAGTACATGAGTACATATTTTAAGCACTTGTACTTGAGTACAGCCCAGCTCTGTAAATAATAACATCGAGATCCCTATAGAGAACTTGAAAAAAAACTCACCCTTTAAACAGCGGCATGATTTTTCATATGGGCGACTTTTACCCTTTTAAAATCAGAAACTAATTTTAAATTTTAAAAGATTTTAAAATTGTTTAGCTTAAAAGTTTATTAATCAGTGTCATTAAATCATACTTTTATTTTATTTTATGTGATATAATATTCAATCGGATGACATTTTAAAATTCAATGTAATTCCGGTGCAATTTTCTCTTAAAATTCATCAGTTAAAAACAGTCGAGTTTAGAGCCCAAATACTCCATAATGGTTGAGAATTATGACTCAATAATTTAGATTTAATGTTTTTTAAACGTTGCAAACAAAAATCTGTCAATATTTGTTTTAAATAATCTACTTTATTTTTGTCTTCACGTAAACCCGTTTGGTTATATTTTTTGCGATTTCGTACACTGTGCGGTGCACCGGAAAGCTTTCCAAACTTTCTTATGGCCTATTGACCCCTGTTTAATACTCCAAATTATTTACAGAAAACTAAAATCGAATGAAAATTTGTTGGACATTAATCCAACCACTCAAAATAATTATTCTCTTTGGACGTCGGCCATTCTGTCCATATGGGAAGTTTTAGTGGACATTGGTCAATAATTGTATACTCAATAATTTAGATTTAATGGTTTTCAAACGTTGCAAACAAAAATTCGTCAATATTAGTTTTAAATAAGCTACTTTATTTTTGTCTTCACGTAAACTTGTTTGGCTACATTTTTTGCGTTTTCGTACACTGTGCAATGCACCGGAAAACTTTCCAAACTTTCTTATGGCTACAGGGGTGGATCCTGTTTAATCCTCTAAATTATTTAGAGAAAACTGAAATCGAATGAAAAACTATTGGACATTAATCCAACCACTCAAAATAATTATTCTCTTTGGACGTCGGTCATTCTGTCCATACGGGAAGTTTTAGTGGACATTGGTCAATGATTGTGTACGGATCATTAGCAAAAGATAAATATACTCGAATATTGGACTTCTGTGGAATTGCTTTATAATGCGGATCCTATTCGACCTCAGGCACGTGCCTTCTTTTGTCCTCTTCTACATACTACATAATAGCAAGGATGATTCTGTATATGTGCGTTACATTCAGGGATGAATTAAATAAACCTCACTCCCCTCTCACTTTATTTGTATATAATGTGATGCGAATACAAAAGGGCACAGGTCTCGTATTTAGGCATGTTTAGGTTTCGGTCTATTAGTTAATCATCAATCCATGTCCGTCTTATTTATTGGGGACGTATTGTCAAGAGGGAGAGAGGGAGGGGTAGAATTAAGTGGACGAGTGTTTATTGGAACGAATCGGTTTCACCCCTTTTTCCCACCAGATATGTGGTACGTGTGTACGAAGGGATTTAATAGCTTGCACGAATACCATTTTAATTGCTCATCAGGGCTTACTGTAAAATTAATTTTACATAAATAACTCAATTTTTGTAACTATTGTCTATATTTTGTTGAATCGGCCTAACTAGAAATCTATATATGTACATTACGCAATGTTTTAATTACCATTGTTTTTGTTTTTTATTATTAATACATTAATAATCAAAATGTTTATCGATTTCAAAAAGAAGATAAAATGAAACATAATAACTTATTAATAAGACACATGTAGGCAAATAAAAATACTACAATTCACGTCCAAAATGCGGAAACGTTCTTTTTTAAAATAAAAAGATAAATCAAATGTGTCCCCGGATTACTGCCCGAATGGGAAACACTTTTTTATTGTCAATTTTTCGACAAAAAGTGATTATTTACAAAAAGTTTTGGATGACTTAATAACACTATTTTCATTGTCAAATCTTAAATTTATTATAGAAGGCCTTCAAAAATTAAAAAAAAAAATAAATTTGTTATAAGATAAAAGTACCTCTAATTATAATTTTAGAGAAAGAAAATATTTGAAAAAATAATTTCTGCTTAAAAACTATGTTCACATACAAAATATAAACTTTATAGAAACAATTTTATTTATATTAAATTTATTAATTTTAATAATTATGTATCGTATATTTTTAACTTGTATTCATTCAAAATAATTGTATTTATAATAAATTATCATTTTTTCATCAAATTTAGTGATATTTAGCCAATAAAACTAACATATCATAAAAATTGAATCTTTTGTAACTATCCCAAATAAACTTAAGTTACTCATGTCAAACTGAAATTATAAAGAGAGTTTTTCTTGTAAGTATACATGTTGCAATTATTCTGTAAATCTTCACATATTCGTTCTTTTTTTAAGAGTTCAGTTTGAAGCTTCAACGAGTGTTTTTCACTTCCAGATTAAGCATGAAGTAAAATTTCGAGTTTAGAAAAGCTTTAAAACCCATATTGTCTTACTCACGCAATTATTCCAAACTCGATCCCCTGCACTAACGTATGCAGGTCCTTCAGGGGTTGCGTGTGGAAATCATTTGGTACCATTTGACTGTTTCCAAAAATGAGCTGTCTTTTGTTTTCCAGTGCATTGCAGCTACATAGAATGTGCATTGTTGTTTCCGGTGCCATATCACAGAGCCGACAACTGGTGTCACCGTTGTCTTACTGTGGTTAAGGCCTGGTTTGTTTACCCAGTATTCCTTGTGTTTGTTGCGAATCCACTTTCTGACTTCTAGGCGACTCGACTTTTTTGTGATGCCCAAGACAGGTTCAGGTCCCATGAATGATATGGTAGCTCCCTGCCTTGCTAGCTCGTCAGCTTTTTCATTTCCCTCGATACCTGAATGACCCGGCGTCCAAACAAGTGTGACCTTGTTCTGTCTCGCCAGGTGATTCAGTGTATCGAAGCAGTCCAACACCAGTTTGGATGAAGTCTTTTGGCTCTTTAGAGTCTTCAGTGCCGCCTGGCTATTGGACATAATATAGATTTGCCTGTCACGACAGTCCTTCTCTATGTTGGTTCTCGCACATTCTATAATTGCGAATATTTCGGCTAGAAAGACTGATGCCAGGCATCCCAGCGAGTGGGCATAGCCTATCTTCATATTTTCATTATAGATTCCTGATCCAGTACCTGTGTCTGATTTAGATCCATTCGTATATCAGATCATGCTATGTTTGTGAATGTCTTCCCTAAAGTCTTTCCATTCGTTGCGGTCTGGAATATTGACTTTAAAGAGTGCGTTTTCAAGATATCTGTCTTCTGTGTGGCGTGTCAACTCTTATGTTGACTTATGATAGCTGCAGCCAATGGAGTGCCAATCTTGCCTCCCCCACTATCAGAATATGAAGTGGTGTGAGGTCTAGGAGCGTCTCCATTGCTGCAATGGGCGTGGTTCTCATAACTCTCGTTATGCTGTCACAAGCAAGCCTTTGCATCTTCCTGAGGGTTTGTATGGTTGTGTGTTGCGTGACTTTAGGCCACCACACCAAAGCAGCATACATGAGTGCGGGTCTGACCACACAGCCAGTATACCATCCCTGGTCTGAGCCCCCATTCTTTGTCGTACGTCCGTCTAATTACCGCAAAGGTAATTTCCGATTTATGAAATGTGCGAGGTCCAGGTGAGCTTAGAGTCAAATATTACTCCTAAGTACTTCATTTCATCCTACATTTCTCGGTTAACACCATTTAGAATATGAGCTCCTAGGCCCTCCAGTTTCCTCCTGCGTGTAAATGGTACAAGGGTGGCTTTAGAGGGTGAGACTTTAAGTCCTTCACTAGTACAACATTTGTTCACCACGTTCAGTGCGCGTTGCATGAGCTCTCTGATTGTGTTGTTAAATTTTCCCTCAACGATAATAACTATGTCATCTGCGTATCATTGTTGAGCTCCACTAGCAGTCCATCCATGATCAGGTTCCACAGCAGGAGTGAGAGAACTCCTCCCTGAGGATAACCACCGGCCACCCTGGATGCTAGTGTCTGGTCAGCAAACGTAGTGTAAACCATCCTTTGTCTTAGCATGTCAATCCACCTGCAACTAGTTTCCTCCAACCCCCTCTTCCTCAGGGCAGCGGTTATGGAGTTAAAGGATGTATTGTTAAATGTACCTTCTATATGCATGAAGGCAGCAAGTAGGTTATCCTTGTTTTCCAGAGCAGTTTCAGCACTCCTTGTTAGTCGGCTGAGAGTTGTCTCCGTCGATCGACCTGGAAGATAGGCATATTGATCTTGGGATAATGGGTTGGACACCAGTATCCCATTTCTGATATGCCTGTCCATAATTTTTTCCATTGTCTTCAGTATAAATAACATCAGACTAATGGGCCTGTACGACTTTGTACGAGAATACTCTACTCTGCCAGTCTTTGGTATAAAAGCCATGCTGGCCCCTAGGATCTCGTAGAGCCTTCACCACAGAAGTTCCGATACCTTCTGTAGCATGATGGGTAAGATTCCATCTGGCCCTGGCGATTTATAAGATTTAAATGAGTTTACTGCCCATTTGACCCTGTCATAGGTGACTTTCCTGGTGGTCTGCCAGTCTACCTTGGATACTCTGTTGCCAGTCGCATCAGGTCCTTGGCTGACCCAGCCATTCAGGGATCCATCATAGATTTCCCCCCCCCCCCCCCGGGGAAGTGTACCCAAACATGCTGAATGCTGAACATTTTAATGAACCATTGATGAAAATTGACGGAAATAATGATAACTGACACGTTGCACATAGGAGTATTTACACTAAAAACCTGGCTAACATTATTTTATGCAATTTATCATGTGGAAATGCATAAATAAACAATTAGAAACAGTTTCAAATGTGTTTGTTAGAAAAATAAGAAAAAAGCAATTTAAAAAATCAATCATCAAAGTTCGTCGTCGTTGCCTTCGATTTGGACATTTCACCCTTCAAGAAACAGAAGATTAATAGTTTCGGGACAGAACGACTTGCTTTTCTTACGTGGCAGTTGATCAGACGTTAATAAAATCCTGTTTAGTAGGTCACTATTGCATTCCACTCTGTTAAATTTAGAAGCTAAGTTCTGGCTATAGAACCTAAAATGCTTGTTTCGGGCTTCGGCAGCCTCTTCTGAAAGCGCTATGAATTAAGATTTTAAGCACAGTGGGTGACATTGGATGGCACCCATACAGCTGCACATACAGGGTAGCAGTTATGTATGTGTAAACTTCGAACTTCTTTGCGTCAATCACATTGCCACTTGAAATTGTTTCAAGGATCACTCTGAATATATAGATCAAGTTTGAGTCTATTCCAGTGATTCGTGAAGCAGCTGCCGAATCAGAAAAAAACCCTATAGAAGTATTGTCATCATTAGTGTTCCCGAACCCTGCCTTTGGTATGTCTACTAGAGGGCCCATTTAATCCCTAATGCTTGATGAAATTGTTCTTTCCTCTCTTTTACTATTTTCTTGTCGTCGGCTATTCTTATTCGCCATTTCTTAATGCTGAGTCGAAGAATCTAAGTTTTGCATGAATAATTGATAGCCCGAATTTAAGACTTCTGGGATCCACTTCAATTCCTTTGTTTAAATTGTTACATTTTTTTAGAGGTTAGCCGACACTTTATATTTGAAGATGTATTGGTCGCTGCGTTGCATACCTTGACGTCCACCATTGTTGATAGGACTGTAATTTGGAGTATCCCACTATCAGTTCGTACTTAAGTGTTTTTTAAACTCCTTGCCTGGCCTTCTATACATTGAATATCGTCGTAAGTCACATCTTTAGTTTCATAAGTAAAACGTATTCTTATTGGCCTGCAGTACCTAGGAGACAAAGGCACGGGATTCTTTCATATAGTTTTTATTCGTTCATTAGTGTCTGTTTGTGTCAACTTTAAAGCTTATTATAAAATGGGGGTCCCACCAATTGCAGTACAAACAAAAGTTCTATGGTACCATTGCGTCTGGTACAATGGAACTCTGGAATATATTTACGTCGCTGTCAGTATTATTTCCAAACTTTTGTTTGTACTTCAGTTGGTGCGTCCCATCGCAGAGCCATTTTATAAGAATCTTTAAAGTTGTTTTTTTTTCTTTTTTTTTTCTTCTTTAACAAGTCATAGAAACTGGTTTCTATGACTTGATCTAAATACTTACACACATTTACTTACACACTTCTGCAGATGTTTCAGTCACTCTCATTGATTGCTCCTTTGGCTAGTAGTAGTTGTTTAGCTTTTTTTACTAAAGAATAGCAAGGATAAATACTTTTATTTGCGCTGTCTAGTATTTCCTATTATCTCCTACTGAAATCTTCTTCAACGAAAATAGCCAAGGCACAACGGTGTGTGCTTTTATATTTTATTTGTATTTGACAAAGAAATCTCCTTTCTGATCTTTCTAGCACTCGTTGGTGTTAAATCATTTTAGACACATCTTTATTTCCTTCGGCACGATGATTTATTTAAGCAGCATAATTTAACTCTTCCGCAAGTACTTTCGCTCTCAAGTTTTTAGTTTTTCTTCGCTTGGATCTATCACTTAAGTCGCCGAATTTTTATGTTAGTCGACCCGGCTTCTATATAGTCCATATAGCCAATTTAGTAGTGTTTTTAAGCCATTATTAATTTCTTTTAAGAAAACGGTTAATTTTAAAATTCGCAGCAAACCATTTTTGCTCAAAGTCGAACTTGAAGTGAATTAAAGAATGTTTTAATTGGTCCAGTTTACTATCTGGACATTTTTAGTTAGTTAACTGTATCATTTTTTTCTCAAAAAATAACAGATACTAATCTATTTTCCTATTCTGACATTCGTGTGTTATATTATATAACTGCTTTTAACTTATTTTTTTAAACATTATAGAAGAATCCTAAACATAAAAGACAACGCAGGGAGTTTTCCTTTAACTATACTTGTAGAAATTACAGCTGTAAATCTGTAAATTTTCCGATGTTCGTCGTTCTTTAAAAGGGTTCAATTTAAAACTTTAATGGAGCGTTCTATTGATTATTGTAAATATTTCTTAAAATACTGGTAATTATAAGAATCTTCAAATAAAAATTACAGGTTTCATAAAAATCTAGAAAATGTATAATATATATAGCTCTATCAACTGCAAACTTATGCCATTTTTTTTTTCGATACTATTTTAAATAACTTAAATAATATTTTCTAACTTCCTATGTATTTATTTTATATAGGGAGTTCTTTTAAGTATACAAATTTCAATTACTGCGTACATGCTGTAAATCTTCAGATATTCGTTGTTTTTTTTAAGAGTTTAGTGTAAAGCTATAAACGAGTGTCGTCCACTCCCAGACTAAGCATGAAGTAAAATTTCGAGTTTAAAAATGCCCTGCGTAGAAAATTTGTCGAGGGTCGCGCAGCGTGGCGCGTGGCGCATGAAGTAAAATTTCGAGTTTAGAAAAGCCTGAGTTTGGATTTGGTTCTACGCGTCTAAATCCAAACGCTCAGGCTTTTCTAAACTCGAAATTTTACTTCATGCTTAGTCTGGGAGTGGACGACACTCATTTAAAGGTTTAAATTGAACTCTTAAAAAAGACAACGAATATCGAGGATATTACTTAAATTAAAAATTCCCTGTATAAAAAATGTTTTATAAAAGTTAATTGCTTGTAATTAGTTTTAAAGTGTACACAGTGATACACAATATGAATAAGAAAACTTCAACAACATGAATTGAGCGACAAACATAAAACTAAATGTATGCAAAATAAACTTCAAGAAAATATATTTGTTTTGTTGATAATACACCTCAAATCTCTTACTGAATTTAATTATTGACTCATTTAAATAATTCTTTTGGAAAACTGTCTATTTTTATATTAACCCAAAATTAATTAATTTATGATCTAAAATGGACCATAAAAACTAGTCCATGGATTTTGTCTCGCTAGATCAGTTAAATCGTATACTATGCTCCGCTTCGCGGAGCGACCAAACCAAATTTGAAGGCTTTTATAGACTCAAAATTTTACTTCATGCTTAATCTGGGAGTGAAAATACTCGTTTAAGCCATAAATTGAACTCTTAAAAAAACAACGAATACGTGAAGATTTACAGAATAATTAGGATATGTACACTTTGAACAAAAATTCCCTGTATAGTTTCAGTTTAATATTAGTAACTTAAGTTTATTTAAGATATTTACAAAAGATTCCATTTTTATGATATGTTAATTTTTATTGGGTAAATATCACTAAATTTGATGAAAAATTGATAATTTATTACAAATACAATTATTTTGAATCAATATAGGTTAAAAATATATGATACATATTTGTAAAAATAATTAAATTTAAAAAATTGATTGATAAGGCTGATAAATGTTGAAAGTTAATCTTCACTTTTATATAAATAAATATATATTGTGCATTCGCTACAATTGTTTCGCCACACTGTGGCTTCTTCAGGCGAAGAAATGATCATTTCTTCGCCTGAAGAAGCCACAGTGTGGCGAAACAATTGTAGCGAATGCACAATATGTATTTGTAAGTGTGTAAATTCTTTTATTTATACAAAAATTAAATTTAATACAAATTGTTTCTATTAAGTTCATATTTTGCATGTAATCTTAATTTTTGATTACAAATTACTTTTTGAAATACCATCTTTCTCTAAAATGATAAATATAGGTACTTTTCTCTGAAAATAGTATTTTTAAGTCATCCATAACTTTTTGTAAACAATGACTTTTTGTCAAAAAATGGACAATATAAAAGTGTTTCCCATCTGCGCACTAATCCGGGGACACACGGTATGTATTCATTCATATCATGGAATATTTTTTTCATTACGAAATTAATATATTATTGACGATCGTAAAAATTGAGAAAATTGTTGAAAAACGCCGCCGTATTTTTGAGTATATTAATGAAAATCACTTTGCGTGCAACAAACAAACGTACGTACTTTTAGAGTGAGAGAAAAAATGTGCTAAATGCATTCGCGTTTTATTCTCTTTTTTCACGAATCATCACGCGAAAGCGCCATTAACTAAAATCTAGAGATTATTTACTTACCTTTTTTTTTCTTAAAAAGTATGAAAAAGACAAAAGGAAGGGAAAAGTAAATGTAGGAAAATATACTTACCAAGTGTTTTGCTTTCTAAATTTTTATTAATTTTTCCTGAGATATAAATATTGAGCATAATAAATGCATTTTATATAGACAATAAATTTAGTTTAGTTTTCTCACCCTGAAATTTCAATATGACAGCAATATTTTTGGTGGTAACAGCGGTACTCACATAGAGCACTATTTTCTCTTCTTTTTCAAGCGAATGGTATGCCCTTAAAACAAATGACTTATTTTACTACGTTTTCCGCAATTTTTTAGTCACAATTTTTTTGTAGATGGCCATTAAAGCATCCGCATTTGGTATTGGTATTGACATTTTCGGATTAATAAAACGTTTTAGTAGACTGTTGTTAGTTTACAACTAATAATTTAATAACCCTAGTTTCTTAAGTCTTATACATAACCTCAACTGTTATATGGTTATTTAGAATTTATTTAATAATGCAATAAATCATAAATGTATAAACCTTAACAGTATGTTTTGAATTTCACTTGAAATCAGTGTTTTATACGCGTGGCGCATGAAGTAAATTTTCGAGTTTAGAAAAGCCTGAAAATTTGGCTTGGCCGCGTGGCGCTACGCGACCAAACCAAATTTTCAGGCTTTTCTAAACTCGAAATTTTACTTCATGCTTAGTCTGGGAGTGGAGACACTCAATAGAAGTAAATTTCAATCTAATAAGATAGCAGAAGAAATACATTTTCACAAACATAAAAAAACCGTGTAGCATACCTTCTAAATGACTTGACTACAATGAAGTTAGAATACATGAAAATGTAATGTTGCTATGCTCATTCTATCATTATTTCAAAACTAACTAATAACATGTAGATTTTGCTCTATCAATACGAAATGTTAGTATCGTGTTTGTATGCGTCTAGTAGAGATTAATTTCCATTAAACTCTAATGATATTAACGGCAATTCTATTAATAAGGCTGAACATGTTTAAAACACGTTTTAAATCACATTTATATACACATAATTGTGATATTTTATTATGATTAAATTTCATTTTTAGGAATGTAATTTGAAATATCTTCAAAAATTTAACTATAATTTGAAAACGTAAACGAAAAATGTTTAATAAAGTAGCATAATATATAGTTTAACTAATTTAAGACAAGAAAAAACACTTTTTAAACAAAATTAACGTTTACAACATGTTTTAAACGGATTTAACATTTAAAACATGTTTAAAACGAAACCATTTAAAACACGACGGGCGTTTTTAACCATGTTTAAAACACTATTTTAAAATAAAGTGTTTTGAATATAACAACCCTGTACAAGAGGTATGTGTGAGAAAGAATATATAAAAAAACAGTAACTAAGAAGTGTCCTCCTTTATAAACAATATTTGGCAAAGGTTTTGGACAATATTAAATAATAAATGTCAGTTCAACGATATTTTTATTTCCAAAAATTTTATAGCTGAGGGTGTTATTTAGTGAAATTCCATATCAACACTTTTAGTAAATAACACACTTGGTTAAGATTTTACTGTTTATTAGTTGACACTGCAACAACTGTTTCGCCACACAGTGGCTTCATCAGGCAGATGAATGATGATTTTTATTTCCATTTCATATATAACCTGGTCATTTTGAATTTATCACCTTTCTATCGAGGAGTATAATGATTCCAGCAACACAATAAACTTTCTTATTATAAAATATAAAATCGAATTAAAATTAATATTGACTTGCTGCAAAAATTTAGTCTTACTGAGGCTTCTCCAAATATTCATTGAAACAACTACTTCTCGAGCTAATAATTGAAAATCAAAACTGATTTTTCTTCTTCTTTAAAAATTTATAACAGAGGTAAATGGCGAAGTTCACCATTTCGTTTGAAAACGTCAGATTTTGATAAAAATTGAATATTGCTAATACTGATAAGAAAAAATGTTGAAAACTGATAAAATATCCGCTCCCCATTTTTATTAATACTACTATATCATCCTTATTGAAAAAGAAAGAAATACATTATAATAAAATACAATTTATAATATATAAATATATTTCCAAATAATTTTTACTTCCCTCTCTTACTAGGGCAATCGACCATAAGTGTTTCTGCCCTGTGCTATGTGTGTGTGTTTTTTTAAGTCGATTTCAAGGTGGCAAAGTAGGATTCTTAGTATATGACTCCTACATTGTGGATGCTTTGGAGAGCGGGTGTCAAGTTGATTCTGTGTATACCGACTTCTCTAAGGCATTTGATAGTGTGGATCATGGTATTTTAATAAACAAGTTGGCACATGTCGGAATTTCTGGAGTTCTACTATCTTGGGTAGAATCTTATATCAACTGTCGTACACAGTTTAGGTCAAATAGGTCAATCGACGTCACGATCTATAAGCATCACATCAGGGGTACCTCAAGGTTCCCACCTTGGACCCCTCTTATTTAACTTATTCATTAATGATGTTGTTAACTGTTTTTCATATGCCGAAACTCTCTTATTCGCGAATGACATGACAATCTTGTTACGTATTAATTCATTGCAAGACACAAACCTTCAGGTAGACCTACTTCTTTTTTAACTTAACTAGGGTGAACAAACTGTGTCTAAATGTGGATAAATGCAAAATAATTTCATTTTCAAGACGAGCATCCTCAATAGATGCCGTTCACCATTTAAATGGTAAGAATATAGAGCGAGTCAATTGTATAAAATATCTTGGAATTATAGTAAACAATAATTGAACTTTTTCAAGCCATATTTCAAAAATTGTTTCCAAAGCATATCAACTGCTAGGTTTTATTAAGCGTCACAGCAAAGATTTTACTGACGCAAAAACAATATTACGCCTCTATAATTTCCTAATTCGTCCACATTTGGAGTATTGTTCATCTGTTTAGTCACCTTACACACATTGCAATATAAATAAAACTGAGCAGGTACAAAAGAAATTCTCGAAGTATCTTGCATTTAAATTCGATGTGCAGGATACATACCAAGGATTACTATATAGATATGGTCTTAAGAGTCTGGAGCAGAGACGCATTGACGCTGATATACTTTTAGTTTTTAAACTTTTGCATGGGCATATAGACTGTCCTGATTTACTATCAAAAATTGGCATTCGCGTTCCAGCTAGAATGCTACGCAACGATGACACTTTTCATGTACCATTTAAAAGTACAGATTATACAAAATATTCGGCTTCTGTGCGTATTCTGCGCCATGCTAATTTGGTACAATTCGATATGCTTGCGGGAGAGTATTCTACTCTAAGAGCCCATTTGCGTAGCCAAAAAAATGTTATGTTTTATTATTTATGATCCTTTCTGTTGCTATTTGGTGTATTTATCCTTAAGGTGATTATATTATATTTTTACATTTTTACATTAAATTTTTATTTATTATTTATTTCAAGTACTTTAATATTTATTATAGATTGTGATATTACGATTGTAAATTAATGTTTTTGTAAATGGTCCGCCGTATATATTAATAAATAAATAAATAAAAGGAAGAGATGTATTCATATGGGGTTCTAGGTGGGTTTTTGTATTTTGGAATGATGTGGTCTCTAGGGATGCACATTTTTTTAAGGTAGTCATAATTCGACCCGTTACATGCGAATCGTTCTGCGAGAAACGAAGTCTTTGTTTTATTGGGGTAATTTATGTTTTTGTAAAGGAGTACATTGGATGGGTTGTGGAGTTGATTTTGAGGGTGTCGAAGTTTGCTAAGGGTATAGAGGGAGGATCTTTCGGCTACTTCGAGGTTGTTCATGGTTTATTATTTATAAAATGATTTGCCGTCCAATCCAAGACTATAGCTCCATCCCTTATGTAAATCCATGCAATGTTATATATATATATATATATATATATATATATATATATATATATATATATATAAGGGATGGAGCTATAGTCTAGGATGGGACAGCAAATCATTTTATAAATTTGATAAAGGTGTTGGTTTCTATTAATAATTAATACATTTTTATCAAAATGTTACTTTTCTGCACTGAAGAAAAAAGGTTCGGGATCACTGGGTTAGATCATTATCAAAGATTGTCTTTACATATGAAATACAAAATATTGCCAAAAATATATTAATACGAGTATCTTTGGTTTTTATATTACAACAAAAAATCATTTTATTGCAACAACTATTTCGATTACAATTTTTTTTGTAAATTACGTCTCGAGCGAAATTTATGAATCAACCTGTGAGTGGAGTGCATGTAATCAATTTCCACAAAACAATCGCATGTCGGGCTGGCTCAACGTATCCCTCAAGGGTCTCTGGACACGTGTCCAACCAACCCCAGTACGTATAAGGATATAGAATATAAGTAAGTAAAAGTGAAATTCGCCGTGCCGAAGACGAGAAGACTCTGAGAATCGCGTGCTCTATGGTCGTATTATCGCATCCTGAACGAAAGAAGGGTGGCCTTCAGGAACAATACAAAAGACCTGACTGGGATTATTACATTTAACAGTTCCTCTCTCTCACACACACACAACAATGTAATTCATACAAGAAGGGTGTTGTTAGATAAATGTGTTGTTGTTTGAGGGGTATATTTTCCTTATTCATTAAATAGGTGTGTTTTTTTTTGTAATTTCTCCTTAAATACATAAAATTTCATTTAACTCTTCTCAATTAATAATAATAATAATAATAATGATAATAATAAATTGTCTTTATTCAATTGAAAGAAAATACAAAGTAAACAAAAAACAAAATACAGGCGAAGTTCAGCGATAGCTTCAAAAAAACTATCTCTGCTCTTCCACTTAACCTGTGAGGAAAAAAAATATATATATCGTTTAAGAGTGCTTAATTAAATAATGGTTAAAAAAATAAAGAATTACAGATTTTTTATTTTTTTATTTCAATGTTCGTTCTAGAAATTAACTATTTTATAACAAAAAGAAAAAAAGAGAAAAAAAAAATAATGACAATAATTAAACTAAGATTCTATGGGGAAAACTTATTACATAATATATATTTTTTCATTGCTTGTTTGAAACTATTGTTTGTGAGATTTTTGAGTAGATTCGGTATGGAATTATCAATTTTGTAAATATTAAATGAAAATGATCTTAGAAAAAATGATGTTTTATGTTTAGGTGGAGAAATCCTGCCTCTAAATCTCACATTAATGGTATGAACGTCAGACCGAAATACAATTCTGTCATAAAGATAGGGAGGATGGCGCGTCTGAATAATTTTATTATAGAGGGTAGAACAGTGTAGGTTTCGTCGTTCGGTCATGTCTAGCCAATTCAAACCACGTAATTTACCTGATAGGTGAGCATATTTTCGAATACCAAATATGAGCCTTAAACACGCGTTTTGAACCTTTTGTATGCGCATTTTACTATTACAGTCTAAGCAAGCATTGTAAACAACGTCCGCAAAATTAAAATGACTCAAAACCAACGTGTCGCATAGAAATCTTTTTATTCGCAAAGAGAGGACATTCCTATTAGAATAAATCATCTGTAGGTTAAAGTATGCTCGAGAAATGTACTTATTAATGTGAAGCTTAAAACGCAGATTCTTGTCGAAAGTAAGGCCAAGATTCCTTACGGAATTGACAAATTCTAAAGTGTCGTTACCAACCATAATTTTTAAAAGAGGTTTTTCAAGAGGCGTTAAGCTATTGGGAACAAATAGCATAGCTGTCGATTTTGAGGTATTGATTATCAAAGAATGTTTACTTGACGTTTCGACCAGTTTTGCTATATCGGAAGTGATACACTCACAAGCGGACTCTGTATTTTCAACTTTAAATGAGTACAACAGCCGTGTATCATCCGCATAAATATTTGCCGAACAGTACTTTAGAACATCGGTTAGGAAAGATGTGTAGATGCAAAAAAGTATAGGGAATAAAATGGAACCTTGGGGTACATCCGCGGTCACGCTTAACGACCCTGATATAAGTGTTTATCAATAGTTTCTACAAATGTCACAATGTATGGAACATTGTTTACGGAATATATCATCATTTCTTTAAATAAAAACTTAGTAAATTATCCACAATTGGATAATTTATTTTATGTACTTTAAACTAATGCATTTATTACTCATGGATTTTGAATGAGTAATACGAATTACCGTTGTCCGTGCGTAATTATGACCAAATCAAATTTTCTGGCTTTTCTAAACTCGAAATTTTACTTCATGCTTAATCTGGGAGTGAACAACACTCGTTTTAAGCTTTGAATTAAACGCCTTTAAAAATCACAAATGTTTGAAAATTTGCAGAATACATATACAGAGAGTTTTATGTAACACCGAACATTTTCATAACGATAATTTTTTTTTGTTCATATCCATATGCATACGTTGCACATTTTTCGATGCTCGGTTTATTAAAAGAATTTAATTTGAAGCTTTAAGCGAGTGTTTTCCACTCCCAGGCTAAGCATACGCGACCAAACCAAATTTTCAGGCTTTTCTAAACTCGAAATTTTACTTCATGCGCCACCGGTACAAAACACTGATTCAATGTAAAGTTTAGCGGTGTGTTTTAAACTTCGTAATATGTCAGTGTTTTGTACCGGCGGCGCATGAAGTAATATTTCGAGTTTAGAAAAGCCTGAAAATTTGGTTTGGTCGCGTATGCTTAGCCTGGGAGTGGAAAACACTCGCTTAAAGCTTCAAATTAAATTCTTTTAATAAACCGAGCATCGAAAAATGTGCAACGTATGCATATGGATATGAAAAAAAATCCTTGTTAAATACATCACATTTCATTAAACTCTTCTCAATTATCAACAGTTTCTACAAATGTCACAATGTATGGAACATTATTTACAGAATACATCATCATTTATTTAAATAAATCTTAGTAAATTATCCACAATTGGATAATTTATTTTATGTACTTTAAACTAATGCATGTATTACTCATGGATTTTTAATGATTAATACGAATTACCGTTGTTCGTGCGTAATTATGACCAAACCAAATTTTCAGGCTTTTCTAAACTCGAAATGTTACTTCATGCTAAATCTGGGAGTGGACAACACTCGTTTTAAGCTTTGAATTAAACGCTTTAAAAATCACAAATGTTTGAAAATATGCAGTATACATATACAGAGAGTTAATAATAATAATATCTTTATTTACGGATCACTATTCTACAATAATAAAATAAAATATAGTATATAAAAATAAATTATGAAATAAATGCAATAAAATAGACAATAGGTATATACGCATTCACAAGCGAAATAATAGTACATGTAATAAATCAGGGAAAGTGAGAATAGTCACAATAACACATTAAAATAATACAATTTTAAAGTATCGTCAATATAAATAAATAGGTACCAACATAGTAGCAATATATTAAAAATCATTTAATTTTAAAAGTTTACTACGGAGCTGTCCTAAAGTAACATTAAATAAATCCACATCTACAACATTGGAATTATGAAGCAGACGCGAAGTTGCAAAATGTTTCGCATATTCTGTTTTTTTAATTGGTATAAAAAAATTGTAATTGCTTCTAAGAGACCTAGATGGTACATGGCTATTAATGTTGTTTAATAAAAATGGTGAATTAATATGACTATTTAATAGTTTATACACAAACATTATATCATTAATAAAACGTCTTTGTTCCAATGTATGTAAACGGAATTTACTTAATAAATTAAGGTAGTCATCGCACAAGCCAAATTTAAATAAACTAAATTTAACAAATTTACGCTGAACCCTTTCAATCGCATTAATTTCAATGGCAGTATGTTTTATGTAACACCTAACATTTTCATAACGAGATTTTTTTTTTCATATCCATATGCATACTTTGTACACTTTTCGATGCTCGGTTTATTAAAAGAATTTAATTTGAAGCTTTAAGCGAGTGTTTTCCACTCCCAGGCTAAGCATGAAGTAAAATTTCGAGTTTAGAAAAGCCTGAAAATTTGGTTTGGTCGCTTCATGCGCCACTGGTACAAAACACTGACATATTACGAAGTTTAAAACACACCGCTAAACTTTACATTAAATCAGTGTTTTGTACCGGTGGCGCATGAAGTAAAATTTCGAGTTTAGAAAAGCCTGAAAATTTGGTTTGGCCGCTCCGCGCTTCGCGCTACGAGACCAAACCAAATTTTCAGGCTTTTCTAAACTCGAAATTTTACTTCATGCTTAGCCTGGGAGTGGAAAACACTCGCTTAAAGCTTCAAATTGAATTCTTTTAATAAACCGAGCATCAGAAAATGTGCAACGTATGCATATGGATACTTCAAAGAAAAATTCTCGTTATGAAAATGTTCGGTGTTACATAAAAGTCTCTGTATATCGATACATCTTAAATTCCTTTGTATTAATCTATTTTTTTAAAATTGACATCAGATGTATATATATTCTGAAGATCTTTATCATTTTATATTGAATTTTTTCTCATTCTCTTTGTTATTATTTATTAAGAGTAACAATAAATGTCAAAAATGTCATTTAACATCAAAAGTGTCAAAAAATGTAAAAACATTAAAAATATCAAAATTATCATTATTTACTTTATAGTATGAAGATAATATGAAAACACTTAAACTTACCACTTGATGCAAGTTCATCTTCGTGTCTAACATCAATCATTATTCGCTCCTTGATCAATATATCATTATTTTGAAAATGTTTAGTAAAATTAAATGTAATGTGCAAATAAATAATATACGAGAAACAAAAATGTGGTAATAACAATTTTTGGTGTGTATAAGAGGATCAGAAATGAGGTAAAAAGGACTGTCGAACAGCTGTTGGTGGATAGACGCCAGTTGGACTTTGGTGGTATCATTATTAATGCGGTGTGGTCCCTAAAAAGTGCACCAAAGCATGTCATCCAGTGATACCAACATAACAACAGCACAGCACACGGACACGTATAATTAGCCACAACCCCATTAACGTTTTCTCGCATAATATTTACATGTTTACTTATTCTCGGAATTATTTCAATAAATTGGTTAAAATTGAAATTATTAAGTCGTGACTGAATGATGAAAATAAAGTCAATAAACGATAAAAAACATGTTTATGAATAAATAATACTATTATTTACAGACAAAAAAATTGTTTGAAATATGAGCGTTCGGACAAAACACAATTTGTGTAGCACACAAGGCCGTAGCCAGGGGGAAGGGGGTATGGGGGTTCAACTACCCCCCCCCTCACCCCCCCACGAAATTTTTAAAATATTTAATTTTTGTATGTAAAAGCGGCCATGTAAGAACAAAAACAATATGTTTACCATTTAACACCCCCCCTGCACAATGGGCCTAATGAGGCCTAAGTGCAGTGCAGAAATGCGCACTTCCCAAAGAACCAGAAACACCCAACGAAATTTTTATAACCCCCTCCGATTTTTTTTTGGCTACGGCCTTGGTAGTACAGAAAAGTGCAATGGCTTACATTGAATCCCAAATACACTACTAACATGAGCTATTTACCACAGCAAAATTTCTTAAAAAGTAATTACATAAATGTACCTTTGTTAACGAATAAATACATAAAAAATATATTTTGGAACGCTTGTATATGTTATATCGATTATTATATTGATTTGTACATTTATTAATGAAAATGTAGGGAGTAAATGGTAATGTTTTATTTTAACTAATGTGTGAATGAATATTTGTTTTGCTCATCGAATAGTATGGATTATTATATCGTGCTTACAAATGTGGCTTACAAATGTGCTCATCATCTACTAAATATCAAAATATATAAACGATACTTAAAGTTGTAATAAAAATGACCTATGGAAATAAATTAAAATGTATCGGTCTTAAATAGAAAATGTATGTATGTCTCTCTGTCTGTTACCACGATAAAGCAAATACTGCTAGAGATATTGAGATAAAACTTTAAATGTAAGCTTTTCTTTACAATCATCGAAATATTCTTCTTTGTAGTTACGTGAAGGGATTTGTACCGTGTGTCCCCGGATTTCTGCCCAGATAGGAAAACCTTTTTTAATAACCATTTTTCGACAAAAAGTAATTCTTTCGAAAAAGTTTTGGATGACATATAAACAACATTTTCATTATAACATCCTAATTTGACAGCAGAGGGTGCTCAAAAATTAAGAAAAACAAGGTATGATAAGAGAGAAGTACCTTTAATTGTATTTTTAGGCGAAAATGTTATGAGAGAAAGTAATTTGTAATCGAGAATTAAGTCTAAATACAATATTTTAACTTAATGAAAACAATTTTTTTTAGAAATTATTTATTTTTTCAATATATATATATGTATATACAGGGTGTCCGTATTTCGACAGAATGTATGGAGATCTCAGTTATTTGAAGAGATAGACAGTCGGTTGGGGCAAAGTTGCTTATCTTAGGGCCAAACAATAATCTGAAAACAATTTCAAAATATATTTTTTATATATATATACAGGGTGTCCGTATTTCGACAGAATGTATGGAGATCTCAGTTATTTGAAGAGATAGACAGTCGGTTGGGGCAAAGTTGCTTATCTTAGGGCCAAACAATAATCTGAAAACAATTTCAAAATATATTTTTTTTTGTTTCCGAGATATCAACAAAAAACTGATTTTTTGAAAAATCGTTTTTCTTTTTTCATTCAAAAACTACTGAATCTGGACATTTAGAACTGTGACAATATACAGGTACTTTTTAATAAGGAATCTAGTAGCAATTTTTTTATGATAACTATAACTTTTACCCGGGGACCATATCAACTTTTGTTTTTCTTATGTTCACTATTTTGGATTTTCATATTTTTTGAAAGAATATTTTTTTCTGAACTCAGTGAGGTATCACACTCATCATTTATTTTAGATTTAATATTTAAAATTATAATATTTTCTTTTTTGTACAGAGTGCTTCGAAAACAATGACGTCATATCTAATGACCATTAAAATCTTCCCAGCAGTCATTTATTGTGAACAGTGAACAATTAATAACCGTCAATCTTTTGCAATAATAATAATAAGTATCGATTATCACACAAAACATAATGTAAAAAAATGGCGATATATCCATCGTATCACTTTCCCCGTTAACGATATGATGACTTAAATATCAGCAGTATGGAAAAGTTGCACAAACTAAATTTATTCTACTTTTATTATTATTATTATTCCAAAACTATTCAATAAAACAATAATTCTTGCATTTTTCGCTACATTCAATAAATATTGATCACCATCGGATCTAAGCGTTATATATTTTTAACTTAACTGTAAATCAGTGGTTTATACCCGTGGCGCATGAAGTAAAATTTCGAGTTTAGAAAAGCCCTGTGAAAATTTGTCGAGGGTCGCGCAGCGACCCGAAACAAATTTTCTACGCGGGGCTTTTCTAAACTTGAAATTTCACTTCATGCTTAGTCTGGGAGTGGAAGACACTCGTTAGTTTAATATACATCACAACTGTTACAATAAGTATCGTGACTGTCACAAAGAAAAACAACAACGTGGCCAACTCATTATAGTTCAATTCAAACTTGTGTCAAGTTGGCACAATTGGTTAAATGTCGGTTTACGCCAACTTATGTCAACTGTCATTATAGTTCAAATGTTGGTTACCGCCGACTTATATCAACTGTCAACTGTCTGACGCCGATTTATGTCAAGTTAACACTTATGTCAACTATCATTATAGTTCAAATGTCGGCTACCGCCGACTTATGCCAACTGTTATTATAGCCCAAATGTCGGCTAACGCCGACTTATGTCAAGTTGACACAATAGACTGAATGTCGGCTAGCGCCGACTTATGTCAAGAAGATATAATATGACAAAATCCTATGATAGTCCAAAGACAGTTAAGCAATTTATCAAGATTCAAATGTCACACCCGTATTTCGTTTATAAACAACTACATTTTCTATCTGTACAGTAATTATTCATCCGGATGCCCGTCTTCAAATTATGGGTCCTAGGAGTTGTTAAATGAGTGAGTTACTCAATTGTGTCCAAACCACTCTTTACAATAAACAACAGATTAAAATTTTACATATAAAATGAACAATAAACTATAAGTGTGATAAATCATTGAAAAAATATTCTTCTAAAAAATATGAAAATCCAAAATGGCGCCCATAAGAAAAACATAAGTTGGCTATGGTCCCTGGGTAAATGCTATAGTTATCTTAAAATAAAATATGTTACTAGATTTCTCGTTAAAAAGTGCCTGTATAATGTTAAAATTGTAAATGTCTTAATTTTAATAGTTTTGAATATAAAAATAAAAACTAAATTTCAAAAAATCAGTTTTCTAACAATATCTCAAAAACGAAAGAAGAAATTTTAAATTTGTTTTTAGATTATTATTAGGTCATAAAATACGCAAATTTGCTCAGTTAACTCTCTATCTCTTCAAATAACCGAGATTCCCATACATTCTGTTGACATACGGGCACCCTGTATATACCTAAATAATCTGTATTGCCGGTATAATAAGAAGAAAAACAGCCTTTTTGCCGAGGTTTTTTTTATAGGAAATATGTTTAGGTTATGATGTAAATGGAATTTGCATTATAATGTTGATTATGGTATGTGATAATTTGAAAGACTGTTTGTGAGGGCCTTTTGAATTTAGGAAAATGTTGTAATTTCCGGGGATGCAAAGTTGTGAAAGCATTTGAAAATTGGATTGTTTTTGGGAGGTTTTTTGGATAAATCAAGGAGACGTTCGGTAATTGGAATATTAGATGGGTTATGAAGTGGATTGACTGAATGACAAATTTTTGTAAGCGATATCAGAGACGAGCGTTCGCTGACTTGGATGCTGTGAAGGGTGGGATTGGGCGAAGTGGAAAATAAGATGGATCTGTAGTCTAACATAGGCCTGCATATTACCTTGTAAATTTTTGTGGCGTTTGTTGTTGTAATGCCAAGATTTCTGTATGTTAGAATACGGAAGTGTCTTGCAGGAGGATTGTTGCGGCGGTAAGGAATAAGGAGTTGGGATTTGTTGGGATTTTTTTAATTCTTCATTTAGCAAACCAAAGCTCGAGGGAATCTATAAGCTGCTGCAGTGTTTGTAGTGCTTTAGGTGAGTTCTTTTCATTATTGATTAGGGTTGTGTCATCGGCGCATTGCAGGACATAGGAAGCGGGATTAAAATACATGGGATTAGAGTTATATCAATCAATACAGAAAATGTTGTATAGGAGTCTAAAGAGACGTGATCCTTGCGGAACACCTTGCTCAGGAGTGAAGGTTTAGGATGTGGTACTTTGGATTTTCACTTTTAGTGATCTATTTATTAAGGAGGTATTTAGGATAAGAATTAGGTGTTTAGCTATGTTAAGGGAGTGGCATTTGTACAGCAAACCTCGGTGCCATACCGAGTCAAAAGCCTTTTGGATATCTAGAAAGACAGCGGCGGATGAACGTCCTTCGAGGTGTGCAGTTTGTACGTTGAAAGTTAGGATTGAAAATGGGAGAGTTGTGCATCTGTGGGGAAGAAATCCGAATTGGTAGTTTGGAATCAGATGTGATATATGGGAAATTAGTTTTTTTTAAGAATGAATTCATAGAGTTTGTCAGTGACAGGAAGAAGGGTGATTGGTTGGTAGCTGGATACGAGGGATAAGTCTTGTTCTCTTTTTGAAATGTAAATAATTACACCAGTTTTCCAGTCAGGAGGGAAGGATTGGGATTGGTAGCAAAAGTTTAGGATTTTAAGGATATATTAGCGAATTTTTAATTTTAGTTTAGGATACTTCGTCGTATATTGTCGTGTTCTGGAGCACTGTTTTTTCCGGAATATAATATTTGAAAGTAATTATTTTCTGTCATTTCGTCAGTAGCGGTAAGTGAGGAGTTTGAATGGAAAAAGTCTTTCTACCAGTCGTCGACATGTTTAAAAAAAGTTATTGTCAAATTAAGTGTCTCTTGTGTGTCGATAAATGTCTTCAAAATGTTGTGCAAATTTGTCCTCTATTTCCTGTTTATCAATTATTGTCCCCTTGGTCGCTGGGTCAGTAATTTGTGTTATCGTTGTTGTATTTCTGTATTTACTAAGCTTCTTTATTTCTGTCCAGTATGTTTTGCCTTTACAGTTGTTGATTTTCTGACCGGCTGTCAACCAGGTATCCGTCTTGTACTGTTTTATTAACTGATTAATGTCTTTGCTTAGTTTGTTAAATAATCACGATGGTTTTGACTGTTACTACGTGGTAAGGCATATTAAAATTATTACCACTTTTATTAATTTATACATATGTAGGTGTTACATATAAATATTTTTACGACTTAAACTTCGACAGTGTGAGTGTCATTATCAAGTATACTTGAACTTCGATCAAGTATACTTAAACTTCGACAGTGTGAGTGTCATTATCAAGTATACTTGATAATGACACTCACACTGTCACTATATATACAGGTGTTACATCTGTATATATATATACATATAAATATATATATATATATATATATATATATATATATATATATATATATATATATATATATATATATACATATATATATTGTTTGGTGTTGTAGGCGTTCACTTTGTGGTACATCTTAAATACACTTGTAAATAAAACACTTTTTACTTTGTTTAACCACTGGATCTTACATTTAATTGTGTGACTAGTTTCGACTATCTTTAGTTTGAGAATGACTACTAGATAGTCGAAACTAGTCACACAATTAAATGTAAGATCCAGTGGTTAAACAAAGTAAAAAGTGTTTTATTTACAAATATATATATATATATATAATTCGGATTTTATATATATATATATATATATATATATATATATATATATATATATATATATATAAATATATAAAAAAAGTTTTTTGTTATACATTTTTCAACAAAAAGTTATTCTTCATAAAACGTTTTGCTTCTTCTAGAAATACTAGTACCATTATTGACGTAATTAATTGAAATGAACAGGGAATTTTTCAAGTAAATACAGCAAATTTTTATTTTAAGTATACATATGGATACGCTGTAATTTTTCCTGATTTTAGTTGGTTTTTTTAAATTTAATATAAAACTTTAAACGAGTATTTTTCACTCCCAGATTAAGCATGATGTAAAATTTCAAGTTTAGAAAGGCCTGAATATTTGTTACGCGCTACGCGACCAAACCTAATTTTCAGGTTTTTCTAAACTCGAAATTTTACTTCATGCAGCAACGCGAATAAAACACTGGTCTTAAGTGAAGTTCAAAATATACGTCTGTTTTAGGAGTTCAATTTGAAGCTGTAAACGAGGGTTTTCCACTCCCAGATTAAGCATAAAGTAAAATTTCGAATTTAGAAAAGCCTGAAAATTTGGTTTGGTCGCGTAGCGAAGCGGAGCTTTGTTGTAAGAAAAATAGAAAATTGTTAATAACTCAGTTATTTTTGCAAATACGTATGTCAAGTACCTGATAACATTTTATTATTCAGTGTAACATTATCTAAAACTTTGTCATTTACAGTTTTTTCTATCTCTTTTAATAAATGAGAAAAATCGATTTGAAAAAATCGACTCTTTTCACATTTTTCAAAATATCTAGTTACCCTTGACTTTTTCGAAAATTTTACAAGTGTCTGTTTATTCAGCTCGTAAAACTGCACTACTTTGCCCATTTAACCGTTTCTCTGTCTTGTATAGATTCTGAGATCGCCATAGAGAACATGAAAAAAAGCTCACCCTGTATATATAGTTAATAATAGTGGTGAAACAGCCCATATGATTTTTAATAATTATTAGACAAATGATACTAAATTCTCATATTTAAAATTTTTCGATCTAAAAAGTATAATCCTGATCGGAATAATTACGATTTTTGATTCTTTTAATTATAAATGTAATTTTTGTATGCAATCTATTATGAAGAAGATAAAATCATTTTCAGTGTTGTTTATTTTGGTGTGTAATTTTCTTATTATTATCAATCATTCGTTTGTCTGTGTGTGTGTAGTTGTTTAATTACAAATCGTGTGTTAGATTGTGTAGTTAGTTGGTATGTGTGTGTGTGTGTGTGTGTGTAAGAGGGATTTAATGGGTTTTAGTCAGTGAGTGAGCGAGTGAGGGTTGGTTTAGTGGTTGATGGGGAAAAACCGGAAACATCGACAGCGCTTAGTTTATATCCCGGCGCCCCCCGACAGGAAACGCCGTTGACTCACTCACCTTAGCCTCCCCCGATCGACCCTCACCTGAAATCCCCGTTTTAGTTAGCTTTGAAAATCTGCGGTAATTCATTACAATTTGTTTATTCGTGTCTTTAATTTATGTCAAATTATCGAAACTGTCGCATTGTGTCAAAATTCGCGTGTGAATTGTAGACCTATTTCATACATTATTTATGCTTATTACAGTTGTAAAAAAATGGCTAAAATCACATTACATTTAAGACGGGCAATGTTTCGAGTAGTGAATCGAAATCGACTAATACATGGACTGCAATGAGGGATCGATTGCCATTTTCACAGTACGCCAAAGTATTTTTAGAAATGAACAAACCACTACTAGTGATGAATTATGTGTTTTGACAGTTGGACCAAATTTGTTGAACTACTATAACGTAGACTGAATTCCATATAAATCTAGCTAGTATTTCTCAAACTTCGGAATTTGCTGTATATTTCGATGACTTCATGATGCCATATAGCAACAAAATTCCAAACAAAGTATTGATCTTTGATCGAATAATCAACTATTTGCATATTTTCAGTAGACTCTAATTTCTAATAAGTATTTTTCACATTAATTTTTTCTGCCCACGTACGTAGGTAATACAAAGGGAAAGTATTGTTTTCGTGAACATTTTCAAATTAAAATGTTAGTGGAAATATCCGTTTTGGGGTCACCTGAGTCGATTAAGACCATTTTTTGAAAAATGTCTGTCGGTCTGTTGCCCTGTGAATAGCGTATAGCAAATAATAGAGATATTGAGATAAAACTTTAAACTTAAGCTTTATATTACAATCGTAGGATTTAAACATTTTTTGTTGAACAAGCGGGATACGGAAGTGATAGTTTACGTGTATTATATTGTTTTTCATATTTCATATTTTTTTCATATTTTTTAAATATTCATCATATCGAAAACATCTTTCAAGTAAAATTTATAATAATGTAATGTAAAAAATTAACGTTTTTTTTTATACATTGTTGGATATTGGTTTTAAACCATTCCACCATTTCACCGTTTATATTTTGTAATTTAACTATATTTAGACGCTTGAAATAAAACATTTTTAACCTTTCTTCACAAAATATATTTGTGAAGAAAGGTTAAAAGTGTTTAATTTCGAGTTATTATCATCTTCACGTGACTCACCCAAATTCATTCATAATTTAGATGCCACAAACACATTCACATATATCCATGGACCTAGGTGGAATAATTTTGTACTTTAAAATAACCGCACCCAGCGTGACTCGAACCCACTACCCCATCGGGGATCCCAAAATTAACGTTTATTGAATATACATTTTTTGTCGTAAAACTCTTAGTTTTCACTCAGTTAATGAAATAAGTGATTGACAATATTGTATAATATTGACAGTATTGAAAAATGTTTCAAATAAAAATTGTAGATTTCATCAAAATATTTGAAATCTATTAGGTATAATTTTGTGTTTTTTGTTGTTGTAAAAACCACCCGTTTTACAAAAAATATAACCCGGTAGCAATTTTTCTCTAGATTGCAAATATAATTTAGAAATTATAACATTTTTAAATTTTCAAGAGAATAGAAAAATATCTCAAAGAGTATTTTTTAAATACTCTCAAAGTAGACATTTTATTAAATAGCCACAATTCGCGAATCTAGATTTCGAATGTTTAGAAAAAAATTATTATCAACTTAAAAGTTTCAGATTATTATATTATAGTAAATTAATCAATTTCTCGATTTCAAAGACAAAATGTTAATACCTCAATAATTTGTTTTAATTATTGTTTTAAAAGTGATGTGCTGTTTAAATTAAATTAAAACAATAAAAAATTATATATACAATTTAAAAATCATTGCATTTTATGATCCTAAAATATCTCTACTGTCATTAAGAAAAATTATATAAAAATACACATTTTGTCGAATAACTGAATTAGCAATTTTTATTGTTACTTAACAATGTGTGTAAAAAGACACATCATTAAATCATTTTTAAAATTACAGATTTTATTTGTAATGTAATACACTTTATGGTTGCAGAGCATGATCGAAAATATCATGATATTTATATAAATATCAAAATATATATGTATATGTATATTTATCCGATATATATCAACTTGTTTATAAATATTAACATTTATATTATTTATTAGTTATACAGAGAGTTTTTTTTAAATACACATACCCCAATTGTATATGCTCAAAACTGTCAGATATTTGTCGTTTTTGAATAGAGTTTAAATTCAACCTTTAAACGAGTGTTTTCCACTCCTAGATTAAGCATGAAGTAAAATTTCGAGTTTAGAAAAGCCTGAAAATTTGATTTGGTCGCGTAGCGCTACGCGACCAAACCAAATTTTCAGGCTTTTCTAAACTCGAAATTTTACTTCATGCGCCACGCGTATAAAACACTGATTTCAAGTGAAGTTTAAAATGTACTACTAAAGCAGTATGCTAAAGATATATATGTATTTTGAACTTCACAATAAATCAGTGTTTATACGCGTGGCGCATGAAATAAAATTTCGAGTTTAGAAAAGCCTGAAAATCTGTTTGGTCGCGTAGCGCTACTCGACCAAACCAAATTTTCGGGCTTTTTTAAACTCGAAATTTTACTTCATGCTTAGTCTGGGAGTGGAAAACACTCGGTTATAGCTTTAATTTTACCTCTTTTCAAAAACAATGAACTTCGAAAAATATATATATGTATACTTAAAATAAATATGTCTTGTGTAATACTTTCTTTATTTTATATTAATAAATTTAAATAAAAAACAGAGTTACCTTCAAAATAGTTAAAAAGAGAATATTTTAGATACTTTTAAATTGTAAAATTACTCAGATATATTAGCCATGGTGGCACGATCAATCTGAAATTAAATTTTCCTGATCTAAGATATTTTCCCTTACTTTTTAAAATAACCTTGTATGGTGAAAATGGCAAATATAGGCGAGAAACAAAAACAGGGATTGTATATTTATAAAATTTTTCAATTGATTAATCACAATATCGCTAAGGAATGTTTACTTTTGTTCAGATATTTTTAATTAGATTTTTACGAAAAGTTATTCGTTCTTGAATCGAAAAGCTTTAATTTGAGCTATTAATAATGTTTGTAACTTAAATATTAAGCTTAGTACAGGCGCTCAAACGAGGATTTTGTTGGATTGATTATTTTCTTGAAAAAAATTAGTATATCAGCTTGTTTCTGGTCTTTTTACAAAGTAGTAGTGGGTAGAGGCCCCGCCTCCTAACCCAGGGGTCGCGGGTTCGATTCGCGCCGGGTGGGGTCATTTTAAAGTACAAAATGATTTCACCTGGGTCCATGGATGTGTGTGAATGTGTTTGTAGCGTCTAAATATAGCAAATTACAAAATACAAAGATGAAATGAAAGAATTTAAAACCAATATCCAATAAATGTATAAAAAATTTCAAAAAAAAATGTTGTTTTTTTTTTAATACGTTTATCTGCCGTCTGAAACATTCAACTTTTGAGTGAATAAACAATGACTAAGACTAAGTATGTTCCTCAGAAAATTGGCCACGATTTTAATTTAAATCACTAAAAAAGACTGTTATTCCTTACTTCACTTTTTATTTGTATCGTTAGATGTACATTTCGAGACACAAAGTGCTCATTATCAATAACAAACTAGAGTTTGTTATTGATAATGAGCACTTTGTGTCTGGGAATGTACATCTAATGATACAAATAAAAAGTGAAGTAAGGAAGAACAGTCTTTTTTAGTGTAATAATCACTTCACGTAAACTCAAAAATATACAGTTTTTAATTTAAATCGTTGCTAATTTTTGTAACTTTTTATTTTTATAGTTAGATGTACATTTCGAGACACAAAGTGCTTATTATCAATAACAAACTAGAGTTTGTTATTGATAATGAGCACTTTGTGTCTCGAAATGTACATCTAACGATACAAATAAAAAGTGAAGTAAGTAATAACAGTTTTTTTTGGTGTTATCATCACTTCACGTAAACTCAAAAACATACAGTTTTTAATTTAAATCGTTGCTAATTTTTGTAACTTTTTATTTTTATAGTTAGATGTACATTTCGAGACACAAAGTGCTTATTATCAATAACAAACTAGAGTTTGTTATTGATAATGAGCACTTTGTGTCTCGAAATGTACATCTAACGATACAAATAAAAAGTGAAGTAAGTAATAACAGTTTTTTTTAGTGTAATCATCACTTCACGTAAACTCAAAAACATACAGTTTTTAATTTAAATCGTTGTTTTCAGTAGAAACGCTTACGCTTAAAATTTTATGGAAAATCTGTTTTTAGTGTACCTTACAGTCATTTTTAAATTTCTCACAACTTAAATAATTTACACAGGTTTTGTTTTTGATGAATTTCTTACATTTTTTGCGTTTTCTATTTATTAAAACACTTACTTGATTGTAATTTGAGCTATATTTTTTTTTTATAAGTTCAATATTAAGATTAGTATAAGCGCTTAAACATGGATTTTAGTTAATTGATAGATTTTCTATTGTTGGTGAAAATTAAACAAACTTTGAATAAGGTAACCTACATATATGTATGAATATTAATTTAAATAAAAATCACAAAATATTTTGTGAAACAAACCAAGTGATTTTTATTTAACTTAATATTCATACATATATATTTAATCATGTTTTACTAAGTGATTAATGAGAACATAGTGAAAGAAATTTTAGGATAACCAAGGTTGCTTTTATAAAGTGTAAAAGAATCTTCAAGAATATTTGGAGATTTCACTAATATTTTGATTTTTTATTGAAGGAATACAGAAAATTACGTTTTTACAGACAATATATACAAGAGGAGAGGCTAGTTTTAATTTTATGGTTCAGACAATAATTTAATTGTAATAACACAAGACCATATTATTGAGTATTAAACATTTTTCTAATGCGTTAATAATAAATAATTAAATTCTGAACACTATTTTATTTACTGCGTTAGCTCAAAAGTTCAAATTTCGGGATCTGCACTTTATCTACAAGGAAAAGTTGATAGATACGTAAAATGCGGTATTTGCAACTTAAAACAAAATATGAAAAATGGAACGATGAAAAAAATAATTCTAAGTATTAAACATTTTTCTAATGCGTTAATAATAAATAATTAAATTCTGAACACAATTTTGTTTATTGCGTTAACTCAAAAGTTCAAATTTGGAGATCTGCACTTTGTCTACAAGGAAAAGTTGATAGATACGTAAAATGCGGTATTTGTAACTTAAGACAAAATATGAAAAATGGAACGTTGAAAAAAATAATTCTAATTCTTTAAATTTTGATCAAAATCTATGAAATATTCTTGCGAATGGCGAGAAAAGTACCATTTAAAAAAAACTATTTTACCATTTCTGATCATTTTGTGTCGGCTCTTTGTGAATTTGTATTTGAACATTTTGTAAAAATGGCTCCTTGTACTAAAAAGTTTCCCGACCGCTGAGTTAACCTTTAAATACAACCGCATTGAAAGTTTAATAAACATTGTTATTTGTATTTATAATAAATTTTTAATTTCAGAATTAGATAAAGATATTTAATTACTACATTTTAGACGTACCTTGTTCTTATATATTTTCCGAAGAAAATGCGATTTCAAAACTATCTCTTAAAAAGTATAAATTTGAACATGATTTTAAAAAAAATCACATCTTGTTCAATCTCGGTAACTGAACTTTCAACAATTTCTGATAACTTAATACGTATACTTTGCTATACCAATTAAAGTTTTTGCTTAAAATTGCTCTTATAAGATATTTTCTTTTCTTTCGTATTTTGAGCATACATGGAGTTTTTCTTTTTGGTATACATGTCCTAATTATATGCTAGACTCGAAATTTTACTTCATGCTTAATCTAGGAGTGGAAAACACTCGTTTAACGCTTCCAATTAAACTTAAAAATAAATCAACGAATATATCATATATTCGTTGATTTATTTTTAAGTTTAATTGGAAGCGTTAAACGAGTGTTTTCCACTCCTAGATTAAGCATGAAGTAAAATTTCGAGTTTAGAAAAGCCTTAAACCAAATTTTCAGGCTTTTCTAAACTCGAAATTTTACTTCATGCGCCACGTGTATAAGACACTGATTTCAAGTGAAGTTGACTTGTTACCAATATTTCAGTGTTGTCAGTGTTTAATACGCCTGGCGCATGAAGTAAAATTTTGAGTTTAGAGAAGCCTGAAAATTTGGTTTGGTCGCTCCGCTCCGGGGACAATCCAAATTTTCAGGCTTTTCTAAACTATACAGTTTACGTTTAATCTTACGTTAATAAAAATTACAAACGTGTATTTCGTGTTTTCTTAAAATTGTAAAATTGTATTTAATAATAATAATTTATTTCACAAACTTTAAATCAGCTGTAGTTTTGTAATAATATCATATATTCGTTGATTTATTTTTAAGTTTAATTGGAAGCGTTAAACGAGTGTTTTCCACTCCTAGATTAAGCATGAAGTAAAATTTCGAGTTTAGAAAAGCCTTAAACCAAATTTTCAGGCTTTTCTAAACTCGAAATTTTACTTCATGCGCCACGTGTATAAGACACTGATTTCAAGTGAAGTTCACTTGTTACCAATATTTCAGTGTTGTCAGTGTTTAATACGCCTGGCGCATGAAGTAAAATTTTGAGTTTAGAGAAGCCTGAAAATTTGGTTTGGTCGCTTCGCTCCGGGGACAATCCAAATTTTCAGGCTTTTCTAAACTATACAGTTTACGTTTAATCTTACGTTAATAAAAATTACAAACGTGTATTTCGTGTTTTCTTAAAATTGTTAAATTGTATTTAATAATAATAATTTATTTCACAAACTTTAAATCAGCTGTAGTTTTGTAATAATGAGCCCCTGAATAAGATGTGACATTTTTTATACTTGTTTTAAATCACCCTGTATGTAGGCTGTCAACCAGGGGTCCTTCGACATTATTATTATTATTAATGTCGATTTATTAAATCGAATTTATTATCATTAACAGAAAAACTTTAAATCAGCTGTAGTTTTGTAATAATGAGCCCCTGAATAAGATGTGACATTTTTTATACTTGTTTTAAATCACCCTGTGTATAGGCTGTCAACCAGGGGTCTTTTGACATTATTATTGTTATTAATGTCGATTTACTAAATCGAATTTAATATTATTAACAGAAAAACTTTAAATCAGCTGTAGTTTTGCAATAATGAGCCCCTGAACAAGATGTGACATTTTTTATACTTGTTTTAAATCACCCTGTGTATAGGCTGTCAACCAGGGGTCCTTCGACAATATTATAATTATTAATGTCGATTTATTAAATCAAATTTAATATTATTAACAGAAAAAGTACTTTGATGGGCACATTACAATTTTGTTTAAAATGACTGAAATTCGATTTTCAGAAATTACTCCACTCAAGAAGAAAAACATAATTCGTGGGGCTAAAATTAGATAGCCCAGGCGCGGCGATAAAAAAAATCTAGCCGGCCATGACAGCCCATTCATAACCCCCTGGCAACCCCATAGCCCTCTAGTTATTCGAAGATTATGGTAAATATCGCCGATGGGAATTTGCATTTTTCCGATAAGACGGCAAAACTCCCGACCCTTATTAGGCTTTAACCGCCGCCACAGCCGCCATCGATCATAATTCGCTTCTGAATTATACATACATACATACACACATACACATCCATGAATGTGTGTATGGGCAGAGAGGTCAAGCAATGACGAAAATTCGTGAATACTCCGAAATAAACTGGGAAATTCAGTGGGCTGGAATAAAACTCAAAACCATTTATAATTCTGTTTGCGGGAAAACTCGAAAATCACATGGTTTATGAAAGGTCTAGTATTAAAGACATGCTTCACTCGAGAAGCGCTCTCCGTGTCAAAATCTCTACGTGACGGTGATGAGAACATTTTCCAAACATTTCTGTATTTTACAGAAGAAATGTTAATGCTTAAATAGATTCTTTTAGTTTTACGTAATTTTGGTAATGATTATACAAAGGGAAAGCAATGTTTCCGTAAAAATGTTCAAATTAAAAATGTTAGCGGAAATATTCGTTTTAAGGTCCCCTAGGTCGATTAATGCCATTTTAAAAAAATGTCCATCTGTCGCCACGCAACAGCAAAAACCTCTATAGATATTGGGATAGAACTTTAAACTTAAGCTTATTATTGCAGTTATAGGAACTAAAAAGCTTTTGGTAAAAATACTAAAACCGGAAGTTGTAGTATTTAGGAGTAATTATTGATCAGTATCTTACTTAGGACAAACATATAGAGCACGCATGTAAATAAATCAATAAATCGTATTACTTAATATTACAACTAAAAAACCAATTTAACGCAAATCAGATTATAAATATTTATTATGCAGTTGTTTATTAACATTTAAGCTACAATATTGCACTATAGGGCTCAACAAATAAGTGTAATAGGCTTTTTTTAGGCCAAAAAAAATTATACGCTTAATGTTTATTTTAAAATACAAGTCATGTAAAACTAAACTTATCGAAAATAAAATACTAACTCTTTCATGTATATATATTTTAAAAATTCTGTGTTTTGTTCATAAAGATAAAGATCATTTTTAAAAAAAGTTGACATACATAACTATTCCACAAGAAACAAATATAAGTTTGTAGTACATACGTGCAAACACTCATTTTTCAAAAAATCACCATACCATAGCGGAATTCATCTTTATAACTTGTTTCCTTATTCCCTGACATTACTTAATTATGAAAAATTTCAAAACAAATGAAAACAATTTCTATTAAAACATGCTTTCTATAACATAAACGAGTTTAAAGATAATATTAGTTACTTAGAAGCAACGAATCCAAATTAATGTGTATAAATTTAGTTTTTTTATATTATTGTATCCCTTGACTTGTCCGATATTGTTGTAAACAATCTCTAAGACCAATAAATTATTATTATTAGTAGTAGTGGTTTACTAGTTTTTTTCGATTTTTCTTGATATTTTGTTAAATATTAGTTACATCGAAAAGAATCTTTTAAATAATAGTAGTAGATGATTAAAAAATAACCATTAATTTATTATATATTTATTGTAGTTATCAATTAATTTGAACCCTTTCGCTACGAGGAGCGTATCCATACGTTTAGTTTTTATGTGCTCCGTGTGCGAAGAGCGTATATTTTCAAAAGCCTGTACATCGTGAGCGGAGAGCGCACGAAGTTGTTGTATCTGTTCAATGAGCAGTCTATGCAGTATTATTTAAAAAAATCCATAGCCAATTTTTGTTTGTTTTGTTCTTTGCATTTTCCTCAAATAAAGTGTAATGCAAGCCTATGAAATGATTACACACGGTATATGCCGGTATGAGCCTGTGGTACGAAATACGTACGAATACACCTTGTGTTTGCGAGCACCACACACGGGGCACACATTTGAAATTCAAACTCCGCAGCGAAAGGGTTAAGGGGCGCTTGAAACTCAAGTATTGAGAATATCAAAAAGTGTACAGTTTTTAAAATACATCCAAAACTGCATTTCGTAATTGAAAATACTACCATTTGAGCAGTACAAAGCACTTGTCTTATTTATTCATATTATGTCACATGTCATTTTTTCATGTTGGAATGTACACACCCACTCACCCCACTTATGCAAATTTCACGCGTGCTGTTTTTTTTTCAGAAATTCCAAACATACCGTAAAAGTAAAATCGGGGTGTGATTAAAGTACGGAATAACGGAAAGAATGGAATAAAAAAACCGAAATTCCGGAATCGTTATCTTTGGTATTAAATTAAATCGCGGTCGGCGTTAATAAATTTTTCCCGGGCCCGGTTTTCATAAATCCTGCTGGCGCAGATTCAGATCTACATTTTCCACCACTGACCAACCAGCCAAGCAAATTAAGGAAGATAGTATTAATAAATAGCCAGCGCACTTGATATTTAATTACTGATTGCATGGTCAACAAAACTGTTTGGTCATAAAGAAAGTGCCGGTTTAAGCAGAGGCCATTCGGTAGTCAATATTTAGGAGCTACTAATATCTACTAAACGTTATTTTCGCAATCTACAACTAATCTGTTTTACCAAATTAAACACTTATTGACAACTACTTCCCGAGCTAATACTTTACATTCTTACTTATAATATAATTGTTATTTAATATCGCAGAGCCCTTAAAAGCTGCTTTCACACATGCATTCATTAAATTACAACCATAGGCCTAATTCTAACAGGACCCGATCAAAATATCACGAGACACATTGCGCTCTGTCTGAGAGGAATAATAAGATTAATCGGCATCTGTTAGGATCCACATTGTAGAAGTATAGTTTTCTAAGCTTTTCATAGTCAAATCTTTAATTTACTATAGAGGGCGCTAAAAATTAAAAAAACGTAAAATTGTTATAAGAGAATTATAATTTTAAAAGAAGATGTTCTTTGCTTTTCTAAACTCAAAATTTTACTTCATGCGCCACGCGTATAAAACACTGAAATATTGTGAAATTCGCAATATATACGCGTGGCGCATAAAGTATAGTTGTTAGGCTTTTATAAACTTGAAATTTTACTTCTAGGAGTAGAAAACACTCGTTTAAAGCTTTCGATTGAACTTTTTTAGAAAACCAACAAATGTCGGAAAATTTATAGTGTATCCATATGTAAACTCAAAATAAAAATTCGCTGTATATACTTAAAAAAATCCTTGTATATTTAAATTAATTAATTACTTTTAAGTCATCCAAAACTTTTTCTATAAAATTACTTTTTGTCGAAAAATGCTTATTAAAAAAGTTTCTCTTATCCGGGCAGTAGTACAGGGACACACGGTATATTTTATGACTTAATGTCACCTATATTTTCACAATTATTAGTACTATAAAGAACGTTAAATACAAGCTGTACATAATTCAATTTTAATAAATCGATACATTGATTACATCATAGATATTTTAGTATAATACGTTAATATAGTTAAACATAGCGATTTATTAAAATCGATGAATTCTTTTTATTATATAATATTTATAGAGTATTGAATAATCTTTCCAGTGATAGTTGCAGAGCATAAATATTGTGCACTTTTTTAACTATGCTTTTTATTAAAAATCTTTGAGAAAATTTAGGTGAGGTATATTTTTAAACAATAAACATTGACAGCGTTAAACATTTTTTCACATAAAACGTGTAAATATTTACGTTTTTAAAAGTATTTTCGGTCTACATTTTCTGGCGTAGCTTAATTTTTTTTTTGTAGAATGTGTTTTAATAATAATATTATCATGTTGATAATGCAAAAAGTGGGATGAATATACAGGGTTAATCAAATTTGGACCATGCACTCATGCAAAAGTTGTGTGTTTGTGTTTGCAAGTCCAATGTTTACATTCGTGTATGTGTAGTAGTAGGTTAAGAAAAATCAGCTGATGTAACGTGTTTCGAGTGCATGTGTGTAAATACTTGAGGATAAATATGTTTAGAGTCCACGCAATAGCGCGTGCATCTCTTTCTAAAGTTGGCAGCACTGTCGGACACGCGATATCCATTCAGACAAAACTCAGGGATCAAAACAAAAACGAAAGTGCAAACACGAGAAATCAAAAAACTAAGTTAGTTCACATCAAACAATGCAAGAAATCCAAAAACTAGCTTAATTACATACATACACACACATGCGTATTTGCGAATAGTTAATATCAAGGCTGTAACCAGGAAGTAAATATGGGGACTAACCCGCCCCCCGAAATTCTCAAAATGTTAAATTTTTGTATGATAAAGAGGCCGTTTGAGAGCAAACCATTACCCCCCCCCCCCCCATGAAATTTTTATAACCCCCTTCGAAATTTTGTTCAGGCTTAGGCCTTCGTTAATATAGTACAACGCATCTCAGAAACAGAACTCGCTATATAAGACACAGGTTACATGATCAGTCTGGCGTCAGTTCAGTTTGTGGTTTAGATTGACGATAGACTAACGAATGTTTTCAAATTACATAAGCCTGATCCGCCAGCCAACGCGTTACACGCAGTTTGGCGTCATTCTGTCCACAATTATGAACTGAACTGACGCCATACTAACCATATAACCACTGTATAAAATCTGGTTACTATTAAATTTAAATATTATAATATTATTTATAATAATATAACTATAATAAACTTCGTTTCGTTTTTGGATTTTTTACGGTTTCAACTTTTCATCACCAAAGCTTTCTGTAATGATCTTTCAAATCTCTTCACAGCAATGTTTGCTTCTTTTTTTTTGTTATTATTACAATTATTATTTCCTTTTACATCATCCCCATTTGAGTTTTATTGTATGAATATAGAATACAAACAACCCCCTATATTTATAGGTGTGGTTTCTTTCAATTTCTCCCCCTGTAGAAATCCTCCCGAAAGCTCGGCCATTTCGTAAATTTATTCGGGACTGACTGACTACGTTCGCGGTTGTCATGGCGACCGGTGCCACACCCTGGCGTCGCGGCGCCTTGCGAAAACCGATACCCGGAGGGTGGTTTTCGTCGCCAATGGCGGATGAAAAGTATCCTCTCCATTCGGCAACGGATGGGAAAATATGTAAAATTCGGGGCAGATGATGTTTGTTCTTACGGGAGAAATGCTAAATGCGTGTGCAGAAATAGAGAGCGAGCTGATTTTTAGGGTCGCGTGTCCAGTGAGGGATAACAAGTAAAGTCACGCGAAGGTAAAATTTTCAGACGCACACACACGACACGCACGCGATTCAATGCGATGTGGGTTCAATGATTTTTTGCTTTCAGTAAATATTATAAATTGCCAAAAACTATTAGTAACACATTTTTAATCATTTAAAAAAATATATAAGAGCGATGGATCTACCTCATCGTTCTCATTTCAAAAAATTAAACGTTTAGTTGATAGTTTTAAATTTTTTTAAATATCTAAATAAATTTATAACAGGGTGGTGACCAACCGGAAAAACCGGAAAAGTTAGGGAATTTCGGCTTTTTCAGCGAAAAGTCAGGGAATTTTTAAATGATTAAGGCATTAGATGCATATATACCGTGCGATCATTTAAATTATGATTTAGAGTAGGCGGTATATTTTTTGTGCGGTGGCCCAGACTGCTAATTAAATGATGGAATAAATTTGAAGTTATGCTAAACTATGTGTTAACAGTCAGGAGTGTCAATCTAATTTAATACTCAAAGCCTACTCTAAATCATGTTTTTAACGATCACACTGTATATATATACAATAACATTTAGCATTTATATTATTTGTTGTCCGGTACACTATACAATCTTCTCTAGTTTTTCCTATCTTGCGTAAGGTTTTTAATTCCTTTCCATTCTATGCCTTTTTTTTACAGCTCCTTCTCTGACTCCATCCATCCACGTTGTTCTTGGTCTTCCTCTGCAGTTCTTCTCTGAGATTCGTGTTTCTAATATTATTTTAGTTTTTCTAGTGTCTTTCATGCGGCACACATAACCAAACCATCTCAATTGGCTCTCTATTATTTTTTCGTTGGTGTCATCAATATTTAAGATTTCTCTGAACTTTTCATTTCCAATTCTGTCTCCTTTTCTCTTATTATCGATTTTCCTAAGAAATCTTATTTCCATTGCGTCTATTCTTCGTTCCTTATTAAGAAATAAAGAAAACCCAAAGACAATAAAAACAATAATATTGAAAAAAGTAATTAGACCAACTATAATGTATAGCAGCGAAACATGGACCATAACAAAGAAACATTTCTTTGTTATGGTCCATGTTTCGCTGCTATACATTATAGTTGGTCTAATTACTTTTTTCAACATTATTGTTTTTGTTGTCTTTGGGTTTTCTTTATTTCTTAAGAAGGAATTTTTTGTCATTTTGAAGAGTGTGCCTGCTTTTTCCAGTTTGTCTTTTATTTCGTCGTCAAGTGGTCCGTTTTTGTTTATTGTTGTCCCAAGATATTTGTATTTATCTATTTATTGAATCGGTGTTCCATCTATTTATATTACCTGAATTTTGTTCTGACTGCATATAATTATTAAATTAATAATAATAATAAATATGCAAATACGATTAAAGAATTGACAAATTGTTAGTTCTGCTCGGAGAACAAATTTAACACATCATTTTTGTTTTAATTTAATAATCTTTATTTCAGATGCTCAAACTACATACAAATCATTGATATTATAAGGTTCTAATTCACAGAGTAAATTGAATGAAGCTGTTCTAAACTGATTATAGTTTTTAATTGATTTATTTCTAATAGGAAAATGGTTTATTAATTTTACGCAAGAATAGTACGCTCCTTTTTGGAATTTATTCAGTCTATGAACAGGAAGGTTGTATTTAACATTTCTTATTGTGTATCTAGATGCTGGCAAATTAGGATTGAATTTATGTTTGTGTTTGAACCAGAATTTGACACATTCGTGAAAATAAATAGCTGTTAGAATTAACTTTTTGTGTTCCTTGAATATCCCTCTACACGAAATGCTCTTTTCTGTAGTATAAATACTTCACAGTCTATGGAATTTCCCCAGAACATTATCCCATATCTAAGAAGAGAACAAAAATTTGATGCGTTAACTAATTCTATGACATTTGTGTCCACTGTTCTTACTAACACACCCAACGCGTAGCATACTTTGGACAATTTATTTAAGGTTTCATCAATGTAGACCCCCAAAAGTTTGGTATTATTACACACAGGCCAGTTATAACTATTGGAAGTGATTGAGTATTTGTTCGATTTTAAGATAATTGTCTTTGTTTTATTGATGTTAAGAACAAGTTTGTTTTCAATAAGCCATTTTTTAACCTTATCTATACTACTGGAAGCCTCATTAAGCATGTCTGATAGATTTAGACATCTAAAGAAGAGATTTGTAACATCAGCATGGCTAACAATTTTATGTTCACCTACTTCGTGAGCAAGATCTAAGGTATATGTTATAAATAATATGGGACCGAGTATGCTGCCTTGTGGAACATTTCTAGGGCTCCCGAACATACATTGAACTTACGATTGCAGTTTGACAGCGTGGGTACGCCCATTTAAATAGGAACGAAACCACTGCTGAGCTATTCCCCGAACACCGTAGTGGTACAATTCAGTGAGCAAAATTTCGTGATCAATGCAGTCAAAAGCCCTAGACAAATCCAAGAATATTCCACACGCCATGTTCTTTTTATCAAGTGCCTTAAAAACTGATGTAAAATCGAATAGAGCAGTTTCGACTCTTCTTCCCGTTAAAAAGCCGTTTTGGCTATTATTAAGTAAGCTTTTTTTTAAAGCTCACTATTCGGCTATATAATATTGTTTCAAATATTTTAGCAAATGATGGTATTAGACTCATCGGCCTATAGTTTTCAATATCGTTCTTATTGCCTTCTTTATATATGGGTTTAATTAATGAAAATTTAAGTAATTCAATAATATTAAACGAAATCAAAAATTGGTGAAGTGATTATTATAACACTTTCCCCGTAATGTGAACAATTGATAATTGGCATACTAAATTTATTTCACTCTAACCAATTAGTTAAAGATTTCATTTGAAGTTAGTGATTTATACGCGTGGCGCATGAAGTAAAATTTAGAGTTTAGAATAGTCTGAAAATTTGGATTTACTGGGGCGAATCGCTTCGCTCCAAATTTTCAGGCTTTTCTAAACTCGAAATTTTACTTGATGCTTAATCTGGGAGTGATAACCCTCGTTAGACAATCAATCATGAAAGTAGTTTGCAGTTTCCTATATTGTCAAATTTATGACGTACAATAAATAGAGTTGATGTTATTTCTTAGTTCAAATTTAGAACGAAAATGAGTTCCCGTGCATTATTTATGTGTTCCTACACTTTAACGAACAAATTAGAAAAGTTTAGTCTGTAAAATAAAGCTTAATAAATAAATTACCTAAGAACTAATTAATGTTAGTAATAAAATTACAGATTAATAAATTATTCATTTAACAACTTTTATTGTAACGTTGTAAAAAAATTAAATCGAACAATTTTTAACAAAAATAACAACATTATTCTAAATAAATAGAATTTAATTTAATGAAAAAATACTCATAAATATTTCAAATCAAAATTTAACTTTTGTTTAATATTTTGAAATATCCTGTGACTATATTTAAATTTCAATTATAGCCAATCAACATTTGTTCATTTCAGTGTAGATTCTATATAGTTTATTATGATTTGATAATCTGTTGATTTTTTACAATTGTTTAAAGAAAACATTCTTCTTGAAATTTTAAACCAAAGTTGAAAATATGCAATAAAATCAACGAGTATAGATTCTATTGCATAATCTTAACTTTGGCTTAAAATTTTAAGAAAATGCTTTGAAATAATTTCATTACCCTTAAGTGCAATGAATTCCAAGTAAATTCGGCGAATTTCATGTTGATTAAATAAAACTCTGATTTTTTACAATTTTTTATACAAAGTACGTTTAATCACTTTTTTCAATATTTCAATTTAGACCTGATATTTAAAGAAATCCAATCGAGTGTTTAAATTTCAATTATAGCCAAATTTTATTTATTTCTGCGCAGATGCAATGAATTTTGATTAACCATTAATTTCTAACTGGTGCTTCTAAAAACGTTGAATTTATTGCATAATTTCAACGTTGGCTTAGTAAATAATAAATAGTTAATTAATTAATAAGTAACATTGTCGAAAATCATAAAAATGTGTTACTAGTTGAGATAATCGGCATAAATATTGTAAAAAATGGTGGAAAGTCTAGTTAAGTGATGAAAATCAAAAACATTTAGAAAACGACAATATATCGTTTAATTTAATAATTCAGCGCACAAAAAGAATTAGAGATTTTCTAAAAATGATCACTTTTTTATATTTTGTCGACATTTTAAACATTTCTCAATTTTTTAAATCTAGAGATGACAATCTAGGAAATTAAATGAAGAACGAAGCGTTAGTCGAGTTCTGCATTAAATCCATACCATAAAAGTACTACGAGGCGACAGCCGAGTACTGCGCTCGCACTCTGCCTCGCAAAACGAGGCGTTAGCCGAGTTCTACATTAACCCACCCCATAAAAGCAGCACGAGGCGATTGTCGAGTACTGCACCTATACGCCACCTCGCAGAACGAGGCGTTAACTGAGTTCTGCAATTAATTAATTATTGGATAACTTTGGCTACGGTTAATATTTTTTAGTTTTGATTTCGGCGGAGCGTAGCTTCTAGTAAGCCGCTAGGCTTAGTAGTTCTTTAGTTTTGATTTCGGCGGAGCGTAGCTTCTAGTAAGCCGCTAGGCTTAGTAGTTCTATTTTCAATTGCTAATTTTCCTTGTTTGAGCATTAGGGCAAAGTTTATAAATTTGTTTACTAGCCTTGGGAAATTTGATCGAAATTCAAATCAATTGATTTTTTAAACAATTTATTTCAAATTTCATCTACCCTAACTTATATTAAAATTAAGTTTATTTAATACATAATAGCCTTTAATTCTACCTAAATAAACATGTCGTTGTTTTTTTTCCTAATTTAAAAAGAAATATAACTTATACTGCTCAAACGGCGAATGCGCCGGGCTAGTATAATTTCCTTTGAAAGTAACATGGTCTATTTTGCTTTTTCTGCCTCTAAAATGAACTTCATTCATTTACTAATAATCGGTGTTGATTTTATGTAAAGTTAATATTACATTGATTTTTATAAAACTGGGTGCTCCGTTTTAAAAATCAATCGAAAAAAGGAAATCACTCCTTTGCGTCATAGGGCATGCACTGGAATGCTTGAAACTCGCTTAAGTTTTCACAATTCTGACAGCTACTATCAGGAATCACGTCCAGAGTCTTTGATTTACAAAACAAACAACACCCTTTATATTACATATAGAGAAAGTAAAAATAAGCTCTAACTTTTAAACTATTAAAGCTACAGAAAAGTATAATATACGAATTTACCGTATTTCAACGAGCCCTAAACTTATTATTTAAACACATTTGATATGGGTATAATTTAAAAAAATATTAAGAAATATCGAAAAAACGTTAAGAGTAAACTACCACTTCCAGTTTCTAATTCTCACCAAAATATTTTCAGGTCCTCATAATGTAATAAAAATCTTAAGTTCAAAGTTTCATCTCAATATCCTTAGCGGGTTTTACTGTACAGAGTCGGGAGATATTCACACATCCACACAGTAAGACAAAGATTTTTCAGAAATGGTCTTAATCGACTCAGGGGATCTCAAAACGGATAACGCTTTTGATTTGAAAATGTTCACGAAAACAATACTTTAAATTTGCATTATATACTGCTAAGCAAGAATATTTTGAATTTTACAATATATCATTGTTTTACATGCCGAAAATTTTACTGCATGTGCCAGTAAAATTTCGAGTTTAGAATAGCCCGAAAATTTGGTTTGGTGGATCCGCTCGCTACGCGATCAAACCAAATTTTTAGGCCTTTCTAAACTCAATACTTCAGGCTTAATCAAGAATTGGAAACACTCGGTAATAGCTATAAATTGAAATGATTAAAAAAAAACAACTAATGTCTCAAAACGCATACGCATCGGGATCTGTATACTTGAAAGAAAAATTCCCTGTATATTTATGTCTGCATCCTTACTAATAAAATTCTCACGAGCCGTCACTGTTATTGAGAAATAATACACACTCTCTTCTCTTCATTAATTTAAATAAAGTTTATTAATGTATGTTAAACAGTAGCTCGACTATACAAATTCGAGCTACTGTTTAAAACACATTAAGTGAGTTCTTTATAAAATATGAGTTATATGACAAGCTTAGTGGAACCAAATAATTATCAAGGTATTGAATTAACGATGAATCAGCATTTTTGCTGATTTGGTTCTATATGCATTTTGCATAATTTCATTCAATTATATTAAAGCCTGTTTAGTTGTCCCGTAACTGCTGGTTATTTTCGCATATTTGTGAGTGAGTGGTTTTATCGATTAAAACAAACCGATTAATACACGGTTCATTGTAATTACAGGCAATCTGCTGAATAAAATAAGGAATATTCGCAGCCGGTGATTCTCTAATGAGCAAAGAAGGGCAGAACGAAGGGCTGAAAGTAAAGGACGTACGGACGGTTCGGCTTCACCTTGCGACTATTGATCGCCCCGAACTTGGCCCCCACACACCCACAAAACCACCCCCCAGCGAGTCCAACTTCCACTCAACAGACTAATAATCCTTGCATATCTACCAAAAATTCACCATTGAAATTAATAATCAATATTTTTTCCATATCATGTATTAATACAAAAAGTACCACTCTTTACATTACTGGATGTAATAAGTAGTTGTCAAAAATGATAAAATAAAAGTTTAAGAAAATATCCAAAGGAAATTTCAAATTCTATTCTATTTAAATGATCTAAATCTCGCCGCTATCACCAAAGACAACTTTTTTGCATTTTTTAACTTAAAAGGTATAATTTTAAATACTACAACTCGAGATCATCTTGTAGTAGAAATTGACGCAAAAGTATACGTGTAAGGAACTATAGAAGTTCTTTAATAGTTGCATTATTGAAGAACTTATTATTATTATACAGGGTCGCTAAAATGTATGGATACAGCTAAATATTTTCAGAACGGTTTAGCACAGTTTCGTGTTTAAATTCTATCATCTCAGCTTTTTTCAATTTTCTACCAATATTTATTTTGAAAATACAAGGCTAACTTGATTATTTTGAAATGTCACGGGTAGTCAAATTTGTTATTTAAAAAAAAAAAATTTTTTTTCTGAATTCAGCAATGGAATACATGCCCACCTTTATTTTTATTAAACGGTAACAAAAAAAATTATTTAATTAATTGTATTTGGGATACAGTTAGAAGTGTTTAAATTCTATCATCTCTGATTTTTTTAATTTTCTACCATCATTTATTTTTAAAATACAAGGCTAACTTGATTTTTTTTAAATTTGTAATTTATTTATTTTAAACGGTAACAAAAAAATTCATTCAAAAATGTAATTCTGGAAAAGTAAAACTAAGTTAGCTTTGTTAGCGATCTGTCACTTGCATATTAGTCAAAAATTAAGCTTGTGTGCAATAATTAGTTTAACAATGGTACATTTAAGTGAAACTGAGCGTATGGAAATTCTCATGATGGTTGGTTATGGCGATAGAAAGCGAAGTTGTGCTCAAGTAGTATCTCTTTTTAATGAAATTCATCCAAACCGGAATCCGATCTCAAGGACGACGGTTTCAAAAACCTTACGAAGATTTCAAGAAACTGGTAGCATTAAAGACCGTTCAAGACCTAGGCGACCGCGAATTATTACTAATGAAGAAAATTCTTTGAATGTTATGTTAGATGTGGTAGAAAATCCAAAAAGTTCAGTACAACAGTTGTACCACAACATGAGTAGAGGATCCATATAAAAAATAATGAAACCCGAAAAATATCATCCTTATAAAATTCACTTGCTACAAGAATTAAGTAGAGACGATTTTGACCGCAGAATCGAGTTTTGCGAAACTATGATGCACAGAATAGATTCTCTTCTCCGGTGAGTCAACTTTTTGTCTAAATTGACATGTTAACCGCCATAACTGTCGATACTGGTCTGACAGAAATCCGCATTGGATGGAGGAGATTCATACGCGGCATCCTCAGAAAATTAATGTTTGGTGTGGCATCATTGGTCGGAATATTGTAGGTCATTTTTTCATTAACGGCAATTTAACGCCTCGAAGATATTTGCAACTTTTACAACAACAGATTGTTCACGACTTAGGGAAATATTTCTAAACCACATCAATCGAAATATACCAGCAGAAACCATATGGTTTTAACAAGACGGAGCACCGCCGCATTTTGGTCGTCAAGTGCGCGAATATTTGGATGAAACATTTCCCGGTAGATGGATAGGGCGAAGAGGGGCTATTGAATGGCCAGCTACGAGCTCTGCTAAACCGTTCTGAAAATACTTAGCTTTATCCATACTTTTTAGCAACTCTGTATATTATTGAACTAGACGCAAACCTGTAGGCAAGAGTGTGTCGTTCAATCGTTGACTCAAAAGTGCAATGACCCTTAATGAGGTAGATGCCACCAAACTACGGGGGTGTCTGTGGGGCCCAAATATTGAAGAATTTCACAGTGGCGGCTCGTTTACAAGGGCTGCACCCTCCAGCATAAATTGAATGATAAATATTTTAGACGTATTCGAGTTTATTTCATTTTAGTCATTTATTTCCTTTTAGAAGTATATTTTTCCAGAAATGAACAAAGGGAAAAATTCCGTAAAATATCTACATACCGTGTGTCCCCGGATTACTGCCCGGATAGGAAAAACTTTTTTATTAACTATTTTTCGACAAAAACGTAATTCTTTAGAACGAGTTTTAGATGACAATAAAACAACATTTTCATTATCAAATCCTAATTTGACCACAGAGGGCGCTCAAAAGTTAAGAAAAACAAAAGGTATGATAAGAGAAGTACCTCTAATTATATTTTTAGGGCAAAATGTTATTGGAAAAAGTAATTTGTAATCGAGGGTTAAGAATAAATAAAAAAAATTAACTTAATAGAAATAATTTATTTTTTCAATGTTTTTTTTTAATCAAATACTTTGCGACCAATATAAATGAACATTTTACAAGTTAATTAATAAATTAATATATAGCATTCGACGGATGTGCGCATCAAATAATAGTATTATATAATTTACATGTTGTTTTACATTTACAATACCTGTATAATAAAATAGTTTATAAAATAATAAAACATTGGTTATAGATTGTCATTCGCAAAATTTTTAGTAAGAAATGTTTTTGATTCTTTTTTAAATAAAAAAATATTGTTATTTAATTTCAACTATTCAGGCAATTTATTAAAAACTAATATACCTAAATATTTAGGAGATTTTTCATATATTTTTTAAAATTTATTCATCCATAAAAGTTGGCTTTAAAATAATATGTTATAAGACTAAATACATTTTTGTCGTTATGAATGTAATTTAAATATACATATGGATACGCTGTACATTTTTCGACATTCGTTGTTTTTTTTAAGTTCAATTTAAAGCTTTAAACGAGTGTTTTCTACTCTCAGACAAAGCATGAAGTAAAATTTCTAGAGTTTAGAAAAGCCCCAAAATTTAGTTTGGTTTATTTGGAAAAGCCTGAAATTTTAAAGCTTTTCTAAACTCGAAATTTTACTTCATGCTTAATCTGGGAGTGGATTGGAGCCTAAAAAATGGAGCTTAATTTTAAGCTCCATTTTTTACTCTTATAAAACTCTTATAAAAACAACGATTATGTGAAGATTTGCAGAGTAATTGAGATATGTATACTTAAAAGATATTTTTACGTTTGAAAATCCAAGAACGCGCAACGTTTACTTCTCCTTATTACTGTTTATCTTTGTTGGCCCCGGTTGAGTTTGAAAGAGTTAAAGAGTTGATGAAGAGGGTCGCGGGCGAGCGATAACTCATCCCGGTCGGGGTTACTTCTCTCTTTTCTTTTTAATCAATTCGACGATGAAGTCGTTATCCTCGAGAAGAGGCGACCACTCGATTTAATTACTTATTAACATAAATCGGGGCCCTTTCTAAATAAATAAAATAATTATTTCTCGATGGCTAATAAATTTTTCGAGTGAGAAAGAAGAGGCTGACACCCACGCCTTGGTGTACACGGCAGATAAGAAAAGAGCAAATGATCTAAAGTTGAGAAAACGGAGAGAGATGGGGATGGCTTAATTTGCATTTATAATCGGATGAAGAAGAGTTAAGAAATTAATTGTGTTGAATTTAAAAAAAATTGTGATGTGTCCACTTTGCTTATTAAACGTCTAGTTTCAATCAGCAGGGTCTGTAGAAATTTTGTTAGATACTTGAAACCAATACTTTGAGGAAATCCACCTACCTTATTTTTCAATACATTTTTCGTAAGCCTCACATATGTGTTCCGTTTTTCACAAAATATTAATCAAGTCAAAATTAAGTTACCGTCACTAATATAAATGCTTGCTGATTTAAGGCAATCAAAAATCAAAAATTCTAATTAAAAAAAATATTTAAAAATAACTAAAAACGCTACAGCATAAAGTGTAAATACATTAAATGCTAATTTTTTAAATATCTACAACTTTTAATAACAAGATTTTTTTTATAATTATTAAGGAAAAATAAAAAAATGCACTTCCGGTTTCTGAATTTTCACGAAAAGTCTTTCCGCTCTTAGTAATAAAAAGCTTAAGTTTATAGTGTCATCTTAACATTGTAATAATTCGACCCTAGGTATTATACAAATTGATAATTTGTATTTTATTTACGTTGTGTTGTGTATGTAGTAATCCTTTAATTAATTAACAGATTCGTTGTTTGTGTCAATATGCATTATCGGAATACCGTGTCTTTCTTCCTTTTTTTAATTTGACCAGGAGGATGTGTGGACCATAAATAAAACAGAATGTGAGTTTAACGAATGCAAAGTTTATTGACATCAATTATGATATTTCTAAATAATTTGTATTTCTTTGATTATTTATATTCTTAAAATACTTTATCAAACGTTTGTGCTTAGAAGCCATGTGCATTTTAGTTAAACTCAAAAATTGCATGACTCTACTTGTGGAAGCAAAATTAAATAACCCCTGCATTTGCATTACGAGATGGGAAACCCAAAAAATCATCCCGAAGCTTACCATACAACCAACTAGCGGGAAAACTACTCCGTTTTTCAAGCACATCCCGACCTCATCCATTGATTGTTTTGTGCTATTAACTAGCGGGAACATAACTCTGCAGTACTAACTTGGGACGACCTCATCCGTTTATTGTTTTTAGGCAATTAACTAGCGGGAACACTCCTTCGTTTTCCAAGCACAGCCCGACCTCACCCGTCAATGACTTGTTGTCTTCACTAGCGGGAACATAACTCTGCAGTACTAACTCAGAACGACCTCACCCGTTAATTGTTTTTAGCCACTCCTTCCTTTTCCACGCACTGCTCGACCTCACCCGTCAATTGTTTTTGTGCTATTAACTAGCGGGACCATAACTCTTCAGTACTAACTCGAGACGACCTAACCCGTTAATTGTTGTCAATGATTTGTAGTATCAACTAGCGGGAACATAACTTTGCAGTACTAACTCGGGACGACCTCACCCGTTAATTGTTGTCAAGCAATTAATTAGCGGGAACACTCCTCCGTTTTCCACGCACAGCTCGACCTCACCGGTCAATTATTTTTGTTGTATAATTTTATATCAGCCATTGAGATTAAAGTGATATTGAAGATTGTTTTACCATTTCTTTGTATTAATCCGATTTTCATTTTCTCCTTTGATTTAAAACTAGTCTTACTTTATGTGATGTTCCCTCAGCCGTTCTTCTACCGAACTGCCCCTTGACTCCATTTGTTTTCGCTCCGCGCTCTTTTATAACTTATGTTTCCCACCCGATCTTGGAGATCTGACGTCATTGCGATTCCCACGATTTCGCGACTCTGGCTGTGCTTGCGCTCTTTAAACCTTGAACCAAATGTTCTTTCAATGTCAGCATCTCTCTACCCGCCCTAACTTGTTTGTTATTTTAAGGTGATGCTGCGGTCGTTATTTCTCTTATGCGAAAAATTATTATCGATGATATTCTCGTATTTACTAAATGTTGATTCAGCTTTTATTATTTTCTTGGATGAATTTTAAGTTAATATTGTAAATTATTTTTGTCAAAAATAATATTTGCACATGACCCCTATTGAGTTATTACAACATCTCGATCGGCAGGTTTAAGGACAGCAGGACAGACAGACCTTTTTTGTAAATGTTCTTGATCAAGAAAAAAAAAACTGGAAAACATAATTTTGTTTCATAAACAACCTTGCATAAAAAAATTGCTTTTCATAATTGGGAGTGATGAATTATATATATTTCTATGTATAGCAAAAGATGCTAAATAAAGATTATCATTATCAAAAACGTATGTCTATAATTATTAACTTTTTAAATTAAGTAATTCTATTTTAATTTTAAATTAAAAAAGTGTATAAATTTAAATGAAATCAATTCGTTTGGTTAAAAAAAATGTTATGCAATTCAAGTCAGTTTATATTTGAATTTAATATTAAAAAAATAATAAACATTTTTTACCAAGTGATCAATGACAAACAATACAATTATTAATAGTTAAACATTTTTTAAATTTGTCATGTTATAAAGTGATAAAGTGACAAACAAAATATGTTCACGACTGTCGAAAAATATTACAATTTTCAAATATTACAAAATTATACCTATCAATTGAGGTATTGCTTATCATTGATCACTTAGTAAAACATTATCATATTTGTTTTAATATTGAATTGAAATAAAACGACTTGATTTGAATAATATTTTTTATCCAAAATGATTTATTAATAATAATAATAATAATCTTAAGTAATCCATAAAAATCGAGGGATATTGGACAAGTCAAAAAAAACACTTTTATTCTACAAAACATATTAGATTAAAAAATCGATTATGCTGTAGTATAATTCATTAGCTAAACAGATTTTTAGTTGTTTTTTAAAGTTTTTGTAAATCGAAATGTTCTTAACATCTACTGGTAATCTTTTATATATTTTGACACAGTTCTGATTGCGACCTCGTTTATACTGGGCAGTGCTATGGCCTGTTACCGCAAGGCTGTTTCGATGACGTGCATTATGGTCGTGAAGATTTGGGAAATATTAGCTTACAAGAATCTCTGGGTGATGTGTTGTAGATTAGTCTTAATATTCTGTTTTGTAATATGAATATTCTACTTAAAGTAGCTGATTTCCCTCAGATAATTACATTATAGGATAAGTGTGAATATGCGAGCGCATAATAGATTTCTAACAAGTAAGGTAAGGCGACCATTTTATTTAGATTTAGAATTGCATAATACGTCTTATTAAGTTTTTCACACACGTAGTCTATATGTTTATTCCATGATAGTTGTGAATCGAGATATATACCCAAAAATGTTAGTGTGTTTAATTTCATCAGTGTATTTAAAATTAGTGTGTTTTTTTCACTCCAACATTTAACTTAATTTATAGTTTGTTGTATTATTGTCTTTAGTGTATTTAAATCTGATGATGATACAACAACTGATGTGTCATCCGCAAAATTAATTAGTTTTCCACAACTTTTGAAATCTGAAATGTCATTAATGTACAGTAAGAATATTAGGGGACCCAACACCGAGCCTTGTGCAACACCTGTAGATAGGCCATGTACATCTGAATCAGAGTACATCAAATTTTCTACCTCTCAAGAATGAAACAATAAAGTTAAGTACATTGCCACGAGTCTTTCCAGTTTGTACTTAAAAAAATCTACATTAACAGTGTCAAATGTCCCTGACAAATCAAATAGTAGTACTGCTACGTAACGTTTCGCGTCCAGCGTCTTACTGACATGTTCTACCATTTGATAGGACGCCGTCTCTGTCGAAAGCGATTGCCTAAATCCATAGTGGGATTGCCGATACTAGTTGAAGTTTCTTTAGATAGCACCACAAGCGTTCCCTCACAACACTTTTAATTCATTTTAACAGTTTTCCTTGCGCGCATGATCTTCTTTTTTAAAAATCAGAAGTTTTAAAGGATATTGGAAAGATGCCTTCTTCGACAGACTTGTTAATTAGGTATGCTAATGGTTCTAATAATTCTTGTGATATAGATTTAATTAGACGTGTTGAAATTTCATCATAGCCTATGCTATTTCTATTCTTTAGTTTTATAATAGATGACTGAACATCACCAGTATCTACAGGTAAATATACAAAAGACTTTAAAAATTTGGTGGAACCTGTACAGGTTTTTGACATGTTTTGCTATGTTAGGCTGTCAGCTACCACTGTTGAAAAATATTTCGCAATAATGTTGGATATCTCTTCGGGTTTATTAAATATGGTACCGTTATCCGTGATTTTCTCAATTTAATTTATTTTTCGTTTACCTAACCGGTTGTTAACAATATTCCAAATTTTTGCAGGTTTATTTGGAGCATTGTCGATTATTTCTTTGTAATAGTTATTTTTGGTCGTCTCAATCAGGCCTTTGTAGTTACGTTTCTTGTCCTCACATTGAATGCTTGTATGCTCACATTTAAAATTTTCTTTTTATCCAAAATAGGTCATTTAGTTCGTTTCTTATTAGTCTTATTTGATTTTATATCCATGGCGGTCGGTTTGTGTTTTTATATTTTTTACTGCCAATTTAGAGTGATATTCAATCAGTATGTCATTTATATATAGCAGTGTCATGGCAGTGTCAGCTGCCATATATAAATGTTTTAATTAGTCTGTTCAATCTGCTCATTTTGAATATGAATCATACCATTTTTGGTTATTCGTCGCCTTACGGCTAAGTTTTCAGTTGTGCTATGAACTGTTCTGTCTATTGACTTGTTATATTGAACACGTTGGGCTTTATGATCCGATATGTGAGGTTCAATTATATCACATATCCAGTTTTCATTAGAAACCATTTAGTCAATGGCTGAGATTGTATTGTTTGTCATATCATTTTTATTGGTAAAAATACGTGTTCTCGACATATATATTTCAGGTCATATGACTGAAATATATCGAATTATATGTTTTTAGTTTTGGACTCGATAAGTGCGTTAATATTTAAATCGCCGCCCAAAATAATATTGGGGCCCGCCGTGGCCGAGCGGTTGAGCCGCCGGTTTCGCCAATCGGTCACGGAGGTGATCTGGGTTCGATTCCCAGCGGAGGCGAGTAATTTTTCTAACGAAAAATACTCGTCTCCGGTTCCATGGATGTGTGTGAATGTGTTGTGACGTCCAAATTAGTCGAAATATATGTTAATATAGTTAATATAAATCAACGTTAGTGGCTGAATGGTAAAAACCTATGCCAAACAAACAAACAAAACAAAAATAATAATAATATTGTCGCAGATACAGAACATGAAATTTAATAAATACGTAATTGTATTTGAATTTAGATACTTTTTAAATTTTTTATTAAAATAAAACTACTTGATTTAAAAAGTAAATAATTATAGGGATAAGTTTTACTTTAAATAATATCAAACCAAACTGGATTATTTAATAATGAATCACTCTCAATTATGAGAAGTAGATTTTTATAGAAGGGTAATTATAAAAATATACATATCTCGATATACAGAGAGTTTCATGTAACACCGAACATTTTCATAACGAGAATTTTTTTTTGAAGTATCCATATGCATACATTGCAAATTTCTGATGCTTGGTTTATTAAAAGAATTCAATATGAAGCTTTAAGCGAGTGTTTTCCACTCCCAGGCTAAGCATGAAGTAAAATTTCGAGTTTAGAAAAGCCTGAAAATTTGGTTTGGTCGCGTAGCGCGAAGCGCGGAGCGGCCAAACCAAATTTTCAGGCTTTTCTAAACTCGAAATTTTACTTCATGCGCCACCGGTACAAAACACTGATTCAATGTAAAGTTTAGCCGTGTATTTTAAACTTCGTAATATGTCAGTGTTTTGTACCGGTGGCGCATGAAGTAAAATTTCGAGTTTAGAAAAGCCTGAAAATTTGGTTTGGCCGCTCCGCGCTTCGCGCTACGCGACCAAACCAAATTTTCAGGCTTTTCTAAACTCGAAATTTTACTTCATGCTTAGCCTGGGAGTGGAAAACACTCGCTTAAAGCTTCAAATTAAATTCTTTTAATAAACCGAGCATCGAAAAATGTGCAACGTATGCATATGGATATATTTTATAATTTCGGAAAAAAGCGGAAGAATGTCTCGAATTTTTCATAATGTAGTCCCAACATTTACCTCCTCAAGCTTTATCGGCTCAATTTTGTTATTGTTTTTTTCAATAAAAAAAGAAATTAATATTTATTTACAAATTGTTCATTTGTTTTATTTCTTTATTATTTTGCGAGCGTCAAAATAAAGCACAATGTTCTTTATATTTTTTACCTAGCATGTTAGGACTTGTCTAAACTCATGCGGACAAAACGCGATTTGTCTGGACAAAGCCCGAAACCATGTTTTAATTCGGACTATGTCTGTTAGCAGTAGACATTTAGCGTTTAGTCTAGACAAAACGCGTTTTGTTCAATTTCGTCTTTTGTCTGTAACATATATACATAGGTTTAAATGAGTGACTTCCATTTACAGTAAATATCAAGACAAAGAGATCAGTTTGTTCGGCGTGCTATTTCGATCGATCGATCAAGTTATAGAGGTCATTTTAATGGGTGTAAAAGTTGACATAAAAAAGTTATTACAGATTGATTGTAACTTTATAAACAAATTAGTTACAGTGTCTTAATAAAAACACTCTATCAACTTCTAGTTATAGAGCGAAAAGTGACCCTGGCTCTCGAAAACTGTTTTTCAATATCTCTTCAAATAAAAAAGCTTTCCATATGTGGCACCTCCGAAATGCATTACCCTGTACCTTAATTATCATTAGATGATTAAATGTCAGCTACTTTAAATTTACGTAGTTTAAAAAATGCATTTTGTAGGCACAATTTGAAAGGAAATTAAATTAGTTTCTTGATATAAAACTCTAATTTGAGAACTTTATAATTTGTTATTTGACTTAAAGTCGAGTGGGAGCTACTCTATATTTTAATTATGTATTTTACGAACAAATTATTTAATAAACATTTCTTATACAGGGTTAGTCGAAATTACCGGAACACCTAAATAATTTTTCAACCGTAAACAATTTCGAAAAACGTTTCAAATAAAAGTTTCTTGGTTGTAAACAAGCTATCGTTTAAATATATTTATAATGTACAAGATGTTCAATTTATTATGAATACTTGGTAACCTTTCCTTTTTCAAATAGAACGCCCTGATTATTTTTAATAATAATTGTAAGAACTTTTTGTAGGAATCATTTGTGTTTATAAAATACATAATTTTTAAGTTATGAACAAATTGATTGTGAGTTACGTGAAGATCAAATTAATTTGACGAAGAAAGCACTAATAACCTTTCTTCACACTTTTATTTGAATTACCAAATGTACATTTCGGACACAAAAGTGCCATTATCAATAGATTAATCCATTGATAATGGTCACGTTGTGTCCGAAATGTACATTTGGTAATTTAAATAAAAGTGTGAAGAAAGGTTATTAGTGCTTTATTCGTCAAAGTTATGAGCAATTATTACAGATTCTTGAACTTCAAATAATATTTGCCCACATACATACAAACTTATTTTAACCAAACGGATAAACCTAAAACAAATAACAAAAAAATTAAATAGAATTAAAGTAAATGTTCAAATTGCCATCCCTGTGCGGCTTGACAATGCCCTAACCTGTCAACAAATTCACGTAAACAGTTTCCTAAATGTTCATCAATAATAAATACTCTGCACTTGCTCGATCATCCTCTGCTTTAACTAATCAATATTTTCTTAAATTAATTTCTCATCTGGCACTTAGTGAAACGAGTTTTACTATATACGAAATAGTTTTCCCTTTCATATTTTTGCTAAACATTTTTGCAGTAACAATAACTTTCATCTGGAAATATTTTATTTTTATTTATACATACAGGGAGTTTTTCTTTTAACTATGCGTATTCCAAATTCAGCCTATTTTTTGTAAATCTTTAGATATTTCTTGATTTTTTTTTTAAGTTCAATTTGAAGCATTAAACGAGTGTTTTCCACTCACAGACTAAGCATAGGGTAAAATTTTCAGTTTAGAAAAGCCCCGAGACAAATTTTCTGGGCTTTTCTAAACTCGAAACTTAACTTCATGCGCCACGCGTATAAAACACTAAATTATTGTGAAAATTATACGCGTGGCGCATGAAGTAAAAATTCGATTTTAGAAAAGCCCAGAAAATTTGTCTCGGTTTACTGTGCGACCCTCGACAAATTTTCACGGCTCTTTTCTTAACTCGAAATTTTACTTCATGCTTTTCTGGGAGTGGAAAACACTCGTTTAAAGCTTTGAATTGAACTCTTTAAAAAAACAACGAATGTCCGAAAATTTGCAGCTTATGCATATGTTTACAATATGTAAAGTTATTTAAATTCAAAACACTTAGTATTGTTCCACAAATTAATTAATTTGTGAAACAATACCAAGTGTTTTTAATTTAAATAACTACATAATCAATATTTTGTAGCCTATTGGTATAAACTTTAGATTTTAGGTGTCCCCAAATGGAGAAATCTAATATCTGCAAATCCTGCAATCTTTGAGGCCATTCAATGAATGCTTTCCTTCCAATCCACCTTTGCGAAAAAAATTTATTTAAATAGTTTCGAACTTAGAAACATTAATGTGGCGGGGCACCAACTTGTTTAATCCAGATACTATTAAGTTCTTTTTCATTAAAGATAATACGGAGATGAGGTATTACTTTATCTTAAAGTAGAGCTAAGTAGCGTGTTCTATTTAAAAAAGGAAAGGTTACCAAATTATTATAATAAATTAAGCACCCTGTGCATTAAAAATTTGTTCAAACGAGAACTTCTTTACATCTGAGAAAAAAAAAATTGAGATTTTTTATGATTGGAGAACTAGTTAGGTGTTCCGATTATTTTGACTAGCCCTGTATGTGTATAACTTGAACAATATTTGTTGTTTTTAATAAATTCCTAAAAATATTATAGACATTCCAATTAATATTTGAAAGAACATGAGTTATTTATTCTTTCTTGAAAAACAAAATAAATTCTTCAAAACAACATTCTTGAAACAATTTGGACAAAATGTTATTTATTATGCTCAGGAAATGTTATTAAAAAAAATTGATTTTTAAAACGAATTGAAAATTAACAAACATACAAAAAAGTTTAAATATAAACGCTGGTTTTATAGAGGTGAGATACATTGAATTGCTTGATTGATTAAATGAAATGAAGACGTGTACGATGTTCGACGTAAAACGCTATACGATAAGGGAGTGAAAATGAAAAGTCACGATGATTTTGCACAAAAGTCAAATTCGATAACACAGACAGTTTTTATTGAATCATAGGATAAAGATTAGTAAAGGTTAATGGGCGGATGATTCCCTTCTGACAGGTACTATTATTTCCTCCCTCCTGGAAACTATACACCGCTACAAATACGCACCCCTAACCCTTGGGGCACGTGCTCCCTTCAAACTAGCGGCCAGAAAAAAAACGGATTACCTTTTATTGCATTTATGAACGTATGCCCCTAACAAAACAAAATTAAACCACAATTTAAACGTAAACATACACGAGAATTCTGTTTCGATGTTAGTTTTTTTAAAAACTTCAAAGGTACGGATAAAAATGATTAACCTAATCGAAAGAGAATTAAATGTTGAGTAAATTGGTGTGTATATGGTTCCATTTAAAAATTAAGATGTCTTTGTTTAAAAATTTATAAATTTAACTATTTTTATTTTGTAGCCAAATAGCTTTACAGCGTAGCGGAAAGCTCCCTCTATTCTTATAAGAATAGCGAAAACCGAAACTTTAATAGGTCCCCAGGGACTTAATAAAATTGGCTCCACCGACAAACCGGCAGAAAAGTAGATACATTGAAATAAAAATCTGCTGTCACCAACACAGGTACCCACCGTAAATTAAAATGTATAGCATAAGTATATCGATTATTCTTATCATTTATTTCTAGAGCCCAAATTGCTTCTAGGGTCAAAACTAACACTTAAAATGTTTCAAGGGCCACATCACAGTTTTTTCATTTATTGTACTCAATACTTTATACTCATAAATGTACTTAAATACTTGTAATTACGTACACCCTTCTTTATTTATAAAGATATTGGCATGCGGTAAAAACTTTCTTGGGGCACTTTTTTAAGTAGAATATCCTGACCATATCAGATTTTGTTTTAAATTTAATTTTTTAAGATATGACATAAAGTTGTATTATTTTAAATTCAAATCATAGTTGACCATGGCCTTATTCGATCACGTTTATTGTAAGCTTTTCAAAAATATATCATTTGCAATACGTTAATTTAACTTTAATTATTAGATTTTAGTTTATTTAATTTTTAATTCATTTACCAAGAATGCTATGATAAAAATTAATGAATAGTAAACAACAACAGTTTAAAACGTTAACTCTCTTTATTACCTTATTGCTTTCACTTTATTTGTTTGTTAAAACAAAAGACATTTAAAAGAAACAAAACTTATTAAACACGTAATTTATTATATTATGTTTAGCTATGACATAATATAATAAATACAATAAAATATTTAGAAATCCTTTAAGTTGATTTTAAGAATTTTCTACATAACTTGCTATGAGATCATCACGAAGATGTTATTTACCAGCTCACAATGTCAATAGTTTCAAAAAATTTTTAAATTTGAAATTTCGTAATAGATGAGTTCCAATCACGGACCAAAACTTTTGTTCTTTCTAGGGACTATTATAAAAAAAAGAGATATCGAAGAACTTGAAAATAATATTCACTTACTAGAATTCAGAAAAGTCACTCCGATTTTTTAATAAAATGCAATAAATGTGTATGAATTTAAGTGGCGCTCAACTCGGAAAATATTTATAGCTACTATTTATTAAGATTATTAAAGTAAATATAACAAGGTAATAAAGACAGTTGATATTTTATATTGTTATTGTTTACAATTAATTTATTTGTCATCATGGCTTTCTTGATTTATTGATTTAAAATTTAAAAAACTTAAAATAAATACATTAAGTTAAATCAGAATGTGGTAAATGATATATTTTTGAATAGCTTACAAAAAATGGAAGCGATTAAAGACATGGCCAACTATTTGTATTTAAAATAATACAACTTTATGTCATATCTCATATAGGTTAAACTTAAAACAAAATCTGATATGGTCAGCGTATTCTACTTAAAGAAATGTCTTAAAAAAGTTTTTACCGCATGTCAATATCTTTTTAAATAAGAAAGTCATTTCAATACTTCAAAATAGCCAAATTTTGAGTTTTGACATATAACTCGAAAACAATTGATGATAGACAAATTTTGATGATATATTTTTGAATAGCTTACAAAAAATGGAAGCGATTAAAGACATGGCCAACTATTTGTATTTAAAATAATACAACTTTATGTCATATCTCATATGGGTTAAACTTAAAACAAAATCTGATATGGTCAGCGTATTCTACTTAAAAAAATGTCTTAAAAAAGTTTGTACCGCATGTCAATATCTTTTTAAATAAGAAAGTCATTTCAATACTTCAAAATAGCCAAATTTTGAGTTTTGACATATAACTCGAAAACAATTGATGATAGACAAATTTTGATTAGCCACATGAAATATGCTCTAAAAAAGAGCTCTGGAAGTATATATTTGTTTTAATCTATCATTTATATTTCTGATACTTTACTTGAAGACACCATCGAAAATGCTGCATCCTGTACTATTACTCAACATTCGAGTACATTTTACTTTTACTCGGAACAGCTCTGTATGCTCCTGACGTCCGCTCTGTTCGAAGTCCAGAACGGAACCCAACTTTATCTTATTTAGTGTAAAAGATACTTTAGATTAATAATTCTGTAAAATACAGTAAAAAATGCAGATGTATGAAATTTATAGAAATATCTTCAATATGTGAAAATCAATTAGAAAATATTCGAACTCCTTTGTTGTAAAATGCTAATCCACAAATACATCAAAAGAATATTCTTCTTTAAGTTACGTGAAGTGTTTTCTAATAATTATTGTAGTAATCTCTTTCTTCAAAAATTACTACAATAATTATTACGTCAAAAGAATTTGAATGAAAAATCTAACTCACAAACAAGCCAAACAAATTTGAATTGAAATTCTAATCCACAACCATGCCAAAAGGATTTGAATGGAAGTTTTGTTCCATAAAGGTATCAACAAGGTTTGAATGGAAATTCTAATCTGCAAACATGCCAAATGAATTTGAATCGAAATTCTAACCCTCGAATGTGTCAAAAAAGCTTAAATGGAAATTTTAATTCACAAATGACAAACAAGTTTGAATGGATGTTCAATCTATGTTTAATCTACAAACATGCCAAAAGAGTTTAAACGGAAATTTGAATCCACAAACGTGTCAAAAGAATTTGAATAAAAATTCTAATCTACAAACCAAAAGAATTTGAACGGATTTTCTAATCTACAAATGTGTCAAAAGAATGGAAATTCTAATCTACAAGCATTACAAAAGAGTTTGAACGGAATTCCAATCTACAAACATTCCAAAAGAGTTTAAATAGAAATTCTAATACACAAACGTGCCAAAAGAGTTTGATGGAAAGTGGAATCTCGAAATGTGCCAAAAAAGCTTAGATTTAGTAAAATCATCAAATTATTTGTATCCATAAATGTCAAATACCTCTAAATCGGCACGACTTAGAACGAATGTTTTAAATAAAAGATCACTTAACTTTTATAAGGAATTCAAAAACCAAATCATATACAAGGTGATCTATTTAAAATCAGCAAGTTACATCCGCCTATGGCGCACTCTGTATGAATGAAAACATGTTTAGGTTATACAGCTCGTAAATTAGAGCAACTTTAGTGCAGACACTTTTCTTTCTAGCCTCAACAAAAGCTGAGACATCTTCCGAGAACGCACTAATGGGACAACCTGTATATTTAATAATCAGTTTAATTCACTTTTACAAGTTTATTATCATTTCTACCTACCACACTACTGTGTAAGGCAGATATTGTGATCGGTCCAAATTTGTTTTAAGGGAATATCCGTTTTGGGGTAATAGGAATCTAAATCAAGTGTTATTTCAATGATGTCAATCCATCGCACAGTGGACCAAAGCATGAAAAAACCTGGGGAAAATGAAAAAAAAGTTTACACTGATTCAGGGCTGGAATGACATTCCAGTCGCCAATCTTCTTTGACCCACCGAAGTGAAACCAAAACAGTGAAAAGTGGCCGTTTTAAAAGCTGCAATTGCGAGTGTGCTGCGCGAATAATTTGCAATCCTAGCCTCGATTCGCGTTTTCCAATATTGGATTGTACTCAAAAAGGTAAGTTTAACAGGTATACACACGAATATATTGAATATATCTTCAAAAATCTGGCGATATTTTTAACCTCATTTCCGTAGTGTAAACTATTTACAAATTATAGCGTACAAAAATTTCTCCGCGTTTCTCCGCTTGGAAAAATAGCTTCCCTGCTTCGTATTTTCATACTGAAGAGGAAAAACCAAGAACTAACTGCTACTACCTGCTATTTTTCTTACAATCACGATTATACTGAGCAGTGCGCTGCAGCGCGTAAAATACCGGCCATGCTATGCCACGGGTATCGCTGGCTAGAATCGCGTTATCTGTCAACAGACAATACCTTATACCTGGCGGGCATCAAATTCGTAATCACCTCGAAAACCTATCTGTTGTAAATTTTATACGATTTCATAGATTATTAAACTTTGATCCGTCATTTTGAACTTTGAATTTTTAACATTTAATTCATAATTAGTGATCTCGAAAACCTCGATGTACAAGTTATGGAAAATCAGTATAGACATTTACTAATTCTCTACAGGTTTTTGAATATTTGATCCGCCATAGTGGATCCGTCATTTTGAATTTTGAAATTTCGACATCAAATTCGAAATCAGCAACCTGTTGTGAATTTTGTACGATTTTATTGGTTTTTAAATATTTGATCCGCCATATTGGATCGGCCATTTTTATTTTAAAATTTAGGCATTTAATCCGTAATCAGAGACCTTAAAACCCTTTATGTACACGTTTTGAAAGATTAATATGGATATTTACTATCTATGTACAGGTTTTTGAATATTTGATCCTCGATAATGGATCCGCCATTTTGAATTTTGAATTGTTGACATAAAATTCTTAATCAGCGACCCCAAAAATCAAATAGGAACCAATTTGAAGCATATTCTTGTACATCTTTATAATTTGACCAGTTTTTTTTATGCTTTGGCCCACTATACGTCGGTCTCTCGGTCTGTCCAGTCGTTTTCAGCGAAAACTGCTCATGGGCTCATGGGATTTTCATCAAATTGTATTTGGGTTCTATACTATAATATCTCGCGATCATAAACTTTTGGTTAAAAACCGGAAACCGGAAGTGGATGTTTACTCTTAGCGTTTTCTTCGTTTCTCGTAAATTACTAACATAGTCGAAAAATCTTTTATAATAAAAGTTGTAGAGACCAAAAAAAATAAACATTTAAAATGTATACTTTTTATCGTAGCTCTTTTAGTTTTCTTGAAAATGGCGAATTTCTTCAGTTTTATTGATCTTTGTTTTCAATATGCGCAGTACGAGTATTTATATGTAGTAAGAATCTTATTTGACTAAAATAGCAGAGATACAAAAAGTTGAATCTTAAGACCGTTTCTCTTGATTTTTTTCTTATGCAACTTATTCAAAATTTTCTATGGTTGAAAAGAGATTAAAAAACTCTAGCGAAATCAATAATAGAAAATATGGGCTGTCATTTGCAAAAAAATAGATGACGTCACAACTTGTAAAACAATTTTTTGAAAAATTTTAAAAATGTTCTTTATACGCGCAGTAATTTAAATCGCTATACCCCTTTTAGATTGTTTCTCTATCATACACATTAACGAAGTAACCGAATTTATCCGCTCCCTAATTTCTACACTGTATGTATTCACATTTGCACGAATGTATTTAACTTTTTTTTTTAAATCTGTATATACACAGATTACACACACTAGTGCACATAAGCATATAGGTAATGTATATGTATGAGTATGTGAGTCAGGTAAGGTAAAATAAATGACGGATGACCGTTGGCGGGGGGGCGCCAATAAATATTTTCATCGGTTGGCATCTTTAGTAGGGGTTTCACCGCCGCCTTTGATATATTTATTATCATCCGGCGAGAGAGAGCATTTTTTATTTATTTACGCACACTAACTAAACCGATATTTATTTATCGCCCGACACGCTCTATCTCTCTTTCTCTCTCTCTTGAAAAAACCGGACCAACTACGTGAAAAACAAATGATTCCCCGACTTTGATGAGTTATAGTGTTCGAGAATAACAATAAGAGAAAAGAAGAGTGACCTAAATGTTTTGTTTTTGTTGTGAATACAACCGTTTATTAATTACTTTGATTTATCTAGCCCTTCAAAATTGTTCGATTGTCAGCTTTGCTATTATAAAACTGTCAGAAAACTGAAAAAAATCACATTTTTCACTTTTCGCTGACGACCTAAAACTTTTTAAAGAAATTAATTCTCCTAATGATTGTACTTTGCTTTAGGAGGATTTGTCATTTGTTAAGATTGGTGCTGCTAAAATCAATTATTTTTAATTCAGGTTAATGTAAGTCAATTACTTTCTCAAGAAAAAGATCCACGATTTTATTTATAAAATTGGTGATATTGAATTATCTAAAGTTTCAGAAATTGAAGATCTCGGCATTGTTTTTGACACAAAGTTAACATTTTCAAGTAATATTAATAATACATATATTCAGCAGCGAGAAAGAGAGAATCTCTCGGAATCTAAATCCAGTTTCATGCAAAATTGTTTATGTTGCATTTGTGTGTTCAAAATTGGAGTGTTACCAATTGTTACCAAGAAGATATTGAAAATATACAGCATACATTTTAAAATCTCTTTCATACAAATTAGGAAATAGAGATAATTCTAATCTTGAAACACTGATGACTAACTTTAGCCTCGATAGTTTAGGTAACAGAAGAGTTATTGCGATGATGTTGATGTTACATGAAACAATTAATGGAGATGTTGACTGTCCAGATATTGTCTTACAATTACACTTTTATTTCAATGCAGAAAATAGATTAACTCGCTACCGCCCATTACTCCGAATACCATTTCAGAGAATTAGTTATGTTATCTAGTTAAACTAGTTATCATGAATAGCTGCTTTAGTAGGTTTGAATATGTATACTTATAAGAAAAATTCCCTGTACATACATTTATACGTAACCTTAGTACATTTTAGAATTTGTCATAAAACTTTTTTTTAAATTTCTTTTTCGAAACAGGAAGCAAGTATTTTGTAATACACCTCTTACGAGAAGAAGTGATCCCCGCGAGCGAGATAAGTGAAAAAGAGACGGCCTTGAAAATTGTAATTAAAATCGAATCAAGACACGAAAGGTAAATATCAGGTAACAAACACACACATAAGCACTTAATACATACACATAGAAGGCACGGACAAATCTAATCCAGGTATTATCAATGCGGGGCAAAAAATAACAAGTGCTGAAACCAATAATAATTAAATAGAAATATGAAAATATACAGAGTGGTTAAAATTAAGCGCACACTTAAAACTTTGCTAGCCATAGAGTCAGTTAAATGACAAAAGTATGAAACATTTAATGACGATTGCAGTCACTAAGTCAGAGAAACAATTGAACTATGTATTTTGGATATGTTAATTTGTATAGAACATGCTATGTAAAGACCTTTAATTTATAATATAAACACGAAATTTTAGATATCTGTATTGCATAATTAAAAGATATTTTACATATGCTTGAATTTTAGTTTTGAAAGAAAAACTACTGAAAAACTTTGAAAGAAAAACTACTGGGTGAAAACTCATTTTTAAGTAAATCTTTTTAACTTGATTGATTGAGTTACGTAAAGATCAAATAAATTTGACGAATAAAGCACTAATAAACGTGTGAAGAAAAGTTATTAGTGCTTTATTCGTCAAATTAAATCTTTTTAATTTCAGATTGTTCTGGATTGAAATCCCGGAATTTTGGAATAAAAAGAACTGCTCGCTAAATAAATCTTAAGAATCTCATTATTCATGAAAATATCTTAAGGTCTGATATTTTAAAATGAGAAATGGAGAATCCTAACTTATTTTGACTTTATAAATCAAATTCAATACAAAACTTAAGAGGATTCGAACCATAGAAAAACTGCACTGTTGAGTATGATAATTTAAAATTGCTTTAAATTGGGATTATGCAAATTTTTCTCTTTGCGGACCTTAAAATGGACTCCGTTGACCGAATAAATAAAATAAAAATAAATATTTGTGCTGTCCCCAGTAGTCATATTTTTCGTTTTAATCAATTATTTTTTGCGCTGATGCACTAGTTTACTCGAGAATAAATTCACGTTTCTGTAAGTTATTTTAGTTTAATGATAGGTTTTGTTTGATGAGGAAGCCGACGCGGTTGGCGAAATATTGGATTTAAAAAAAAGACCATACCCACTTCCGCTTACTTCATTCTTCAGATTTTACAGCTTTAGTTCCCCTAAATATATATATATATATATATATATATATATATATATATATATATATATATATATATATGACCCATTAGTACGTTCTCGGAGGATATCTCGGCTCACGTTTAATATAGAAACAAAGTTTCTTTACAAAAGTTGCTTAGCTAAGAGCTGCTCAACCTGGAAATATTAGTTGCATGTATACAGGGTACGCGATAAAAACAGTAGCGGATGCAACTTGCATATTTTAAATGTATATTATTTGGTTTTTGAATACCTCACAACCAATGAGTGTTATTTTTTTTGAACACGTTGATCGCCGCGGGACCTAAACGTAAATTTAACGCGACACAAAGTGAATGCCACGCGGCGATCAACGTGTTTCTTTCCACATCACAACGTTTTGCAGTTATTTGACATTTATAAATTAAAATTAGGTTTTTAGTGGTTTCCTTAAATATCATCGAATCTAAATAAGATAGAGAGTGATGGTTTTCACCATCCTCTTGAGCATAGAGGACGCTATCGTTAACACTATAAAGTTGCTTCGATCGAGTTAGATGGCTGTGGAATAATTGATAATTTTCAATCAATCATAACATGATTTTTTTAAATGAAACCATATTTTTTTTAATACTATTTCATTCAACATTTAATTCTCTTTCGATTAAGTTTATAATTTTTATCGGTACCTTGATAAGTTTTTAAGAAAATGATTTAACATCTACGTACAAAAATCATTGACTTAAAAAAAAGACAATTGAATTTTAAGTCGAGTAGTGCCAAAAAATTATATGGTTACAAAAAATCGAGTTATCCTTTTTTTTTTTTTTTTTTTATTTCATAGCCACCCAACACTAACGAAGCGCCCTCTATTTTTAAGATAAAATCCTATCATACATAGAGAATTATAGTCAATGTTGCAATAGTCAATAATCAGGTAATTACTAAATACTATCATGCTTAAAAAAAAGGTTATTAAATGACTTATAGTTATAATACAATCAATAAACAGACGACTAAGTGATTTTAAGTTTAAGTTAGGTTAACGACACAGTGATTATATGATCATAAATATGTCGTGATAGTCAAATAACTGTAATTTAATTTTATAGAATACATGTTGATTATATTGACTGTCTTTACTATTTTGACTACCATTTGTAGACAACATCGACTATTACCTAATTAGTCACAAATAAACTCCACAGAGAGCTTTGGAGGTAATAAGTTGTTCGCATTTCTCGCCTAGTTAAATGAAATGAGATATATAATATCGATGAATTTTACAAGTTTTCGTAAATGTTGTTGATTTTTTAAATTGTATTGCCAAATTTTATAAAATTTATGATTCTAAAAATCATCGAAAATAAAATAAATAAAAATTAATTGTAAATCCAGTAATTAGAGACTTAATAATAATTAATGAAATAATTAAAATTCGTTAAAAATCATATGACAACTATTAAGTCATAAAATTTATTAAAAGTAAGCGATATTTAGGAAACTAATTGAAATGATACGATCAAAAATTAAAATTTATTAAAAGTAAGCGATATTTAGGAAACTAATTGAAATGATACGAATCAAAAATTAAAGGTACAAAGCCTGCAATGAAATGTGTACATTTTGTAACCTTACTTTTTGATCACCCCTCGTACATATAATGTTATTTCAAATAAGTATTGAATATTTTAATGATTTTATCATTAATGCAACCAGACATTGATAAAATTATTAAAGTGGTAGAAAATCTTGAAAAGAGATACGAATTTAGAAAATGACGAGAGTAGACCGAATCTTTCCATAAGCAATCGACTGGACATCAGTGATTTAAACGTTTTAGCAAGTTTCTTTAAATTTCGACTTATTTTAGGGTTTTCATCAATATAAAATATTTGAACATTCGTGTTTTAACCAACAACGATGGTTTTTACAAGTTCTTATACATTTTGTTGATTTTGTTCAAGTTCTAAAATTTTCAATTAATCTCATGATTTTTGATCATTTGAGTAATTATCGCTCAAATTTATAAATTAATGTCCGGTTTCACCAGGATTAAGGATTGTTTGGCGGGAGAGCAGCGTCAGCCGCACCCACTTATCCCATAGTCGGGCCCATTGTACTTCCTCCCCCGATGGTTGCATTGTCGGCAATTGCCAGAATTTGTGCGGGCCATCCGGGTTCTTCACGATTTGGGGCTTCTTCTCGTAGTACCTTCCTTATCTTTGCGCTGGACACTCGTGAAGTATGTGCTTTGCTGTTTCTTCTTAGTCGTTGCATCCCCGACAAAGGTCATCGCTGGCGATTCCTATTTTGGCGAGATAATGCTGGAAGCTATAGTGTCCAGTAATGTAGCCCGTCAGAGTACAAAGTTTCTGTTTTGTGAGTTTTAGTTTTCTTTGTTGTTTGGCAACAAGTATGTCTTCGTTTGACTGCATGTTGTGAGGTTCTTCCACCTTTCCCTGTGTTTCGCAGTGTTAACTCTAGCATGTGATTGGTTAAGGGCCGGTTGGATAGCTCTATCTTCGCGTGATTTGTTGTAATTTTGGATGCTTCGCGTGCTAGTTCATCTGCGTTGTTGTTACCCTCGCTGTTACTGTGTCCTTTTGCCCAAGTTAATGTTATGCCGTTGAGTGCTGCTGCCCCGTTCAGCGTTTCAACGCATTTATGTATAAGTTCAGATGTTATTTTGAACTTTTCTAATGCTACCAATGCCTCTTAGCTGTCAGTGACGATGGTTATGCTTCGTTAACTGATTTTCCTGTCTATTATTATTTTGGTGCTTTCTAAAATCGCGTATATTTCGGTCTGTGTTGCAGTGGCATGTCCTACTATCGAAATTTGTTTACGGATAGCCAGGTCTTCGGAGTATATACCCGCCCCACAGCCTGTCTTTGATCCATATGTGAACACTACACAGTCTTCCGATAGCAGGCTTGGCATGATTTTCCCCAACCCAAAAAAACCCAGTGGGTTTTTTCGGATTAAACCCACTTGAAAAAACCCCTGGGTTTTTTCGAATAAAACCCACCGGATTTTTTAAAATAAAAAGTAATCATTTTAATAAAAACGGAAATTAAATTAATGGAATTTTTCTTATTTTGAAAAATACATATTGAAATAAACATGTTTAACTCATGTTTTGTTTGAAATCCCAATCATTTATTTTTCCTTCTAAACTTTCACATAAACAATAGGTAAACTCGAGAAAATACAAAAAAAGTTACATAAGCCTAGTAGGTACATATTTATTTCAAAACGAAAATACTTGTCAAAGACATATAAAACATATGTAATGTAATGTTCATTGTCAGTTAAATCTGGTAAATGTGAATTGTAAAACTAAACTAAGAAAATGTAATCATAATTATAACGTTTAATTTAATTCTACCACTCGCTCTCGCACTGATTCTTATCACGAAGATATCTATATACAGTTACAAGCTTTTGCGCCTTTTCCACTCCCAGCCTATTTCGTAATTTTGACCACACCGCACCAAATGTTGAAAATAATCTTTCTATGGAAGCTGAACTAGCCGGGCAAGTATGCAATGAAGAAAAAAAATTGCAAAATCCTTCAGGCAAGGTATTGGTTTTGTCTGTTTTCAGCCGAGCTATTTTCCACCACTTTGTTGGCAAGATGTTTAAAACTACCGTTTCTTGAAATAGCGTAGGTGGAAAAACATCTGTATCCTTGATTGTAAATGCCATCACCCCAGGCAGGTACTGAGGGTATTGATCCTTAACCCAATTTTCTGCAGCTTCCTCTTGCTTAGTTGTCAGGCGTCTACCTGTATACCGCGGATCCATCATGTTGGCCAAGAAGTGGAAAGGTTCCATGGCATCTTGAAATCACGCTCTTATAACTTCTTTGTATGGCTCCAGTTCATGACTTTCCAACAGATCGAGCCATATCTCAACAGCATCTGAAATTGTTGCGTTGTCGGCCTGCAATTTATCAAGTGTCACAGATACTTGATTAAGTTGTTTGTGAAGATGTAAAGCCCAACATTGTTCAGTACGTGGGCTACCCCTTCATCAAACTTCACCTGTGGATCGGGATCAGCTTCAACGTCCATACGAATCTCAATGTACTTGTGGAAGTTTGTAATAAATGTGTTGAGACAATCCCCCTGTGAGTTCCACCGTGTATCGTTGGGTAGTTGCGGCATCAAGCCACCCTTCTTCTTTAGCCATGCATGAGGTTGGTGGTGGTTGCGAAAATATTTGTGTACTATTACAATTTGTTTTACAACCGATGCAGGAGACACCTCTTTCTCCAACAAATTCACGTAATGCGCATTGCAGCCGTAGGTTAACAGTTTGGGGAATTTTTCGGGTTGTTTGAGAATCTGCTTCATCTTCTTCATCTTGTTCTCGTTGTCCGTGCAGAGCGCAAACACCTTTTTGTTGTATTTCTCTTCAATTTTTTTAATTACTTCTTCAGCAATTGTTGCACAGTATTTCGCTGTTTTCTTGTTATCTCCTGTGTCTATGGCGTCGACGAGGTATACCTTGGAACCAGTTGCCAAACTTGAAGCGATAATTGAATCATTGGTTACACTGGACCATCCATCTTGAATTAAAGTAATTGTAGCATTCTCCAATTCCTCCTTAAAATGTCCCTCGATTTCACTCGCCGCTTCGTCCAAGAGCTTCCCTCCAAGCTGCTTTCTATTTGGTGGTTTGTATCCAGGACGAAGAGCTTCAACCATATCTACACATTCCTTATTTTCAATTACATTGAAGGGAATATTACAGGAATAAAAGAAAGACGCAATTTTACGATCTAGTATGTCCTTTTGAGCTTCTGTAGTTTTGATAGCGAACTCATTCATAGTAGTCTGCTTTATCTTCATTAAATTAGAGCCCTCACTGACACTGTCACTTGCAAACTGCTCCATTGACGATTCGGATACTAAGCGAGATGTTCCCGGGGGGACGGCGGTGGATGATACCAATGAGTCTAATGACACCGAACTTGCCGAAGCTAATGCTTCATCTAATGGTTCTTGTTCCCGTCGACGCAATGTACACTTTTTCAAATGTGTTCTTATTCGTTCAATTTTTCCACTAATTTGAATTTTACAGTTTTTACACTCAACTTTGCTTTTATCTATTTGTATAACATCACTCCATTCTGGTGCTCCTTTTCTACCACTTCCCGTAATTTTCGGCATATTTTTGGATAAACTTATACGTGTTCACTCTGCACAAATTAGATTGAAACTGACGAAACTGTATTACTTAAGAATATACATCAAAATTAAAATAATAAAGCAAAATCATCTTAATTGCTCTCACAGACCCAATGTGCGCTCGTATTTATTTTAACTTTTTATAGGTAAACAAAATCTTACACGAGCGCCTGTGTTTGTTTTACCGCGGAACAAAAAAGTACGTTGCATACACTTTTCTATTTCTAACAAACAAAATGTCCCTTATTATATAAATACTAATACGATAAAATTTTATTGAAGACATTTTTTTTTTATTATGATGGGCATAAATTACAGTTCTTTTTAATATATATTATATTTAAAAAAAAAAACTGTAATTTATGCATGAATGTTTGTACACAATTACATATTTTAATTTTAACCCAGCAAACGGGAGCTACTATAGTATTCGAGATTTTTGTTAATGATACTGCTAATGCTAATACTCAATGAAAATATTATTTGGAATATTATATTTTTAAAAATATTCTCGTTAATAACATGGTTTTTGAGTTATTAATAAAAGACCTGAAAATCGTAATTGAATCATTTTTGTTTTTGTTCGACGTAAATTAAAAAGCCCCGAAAAAACCCAATAAAAACCGAAAAAACCCAATAAATCCCGGAAAACCCCACCGAAAAACCCACTGGGTAGATAACTTTTGAAAAAACCCGGATTTTTGCCAACCCTGTCCGATAGTGTCTGCTGGTTAGGGTTTACGATGTATTTCTTTTCAAAGATGTACTGGGGAATCTTCTGATCTGTTTTGTTTCTCGGTAGCGAAGGTTCCCATTTGAGTATGTTTCCGTATCCTCCGGTTGAGATTTGATTTGACCATGTGTTCATGGCCCTCAGTCTTTCTGCTGTTAGTCTTGTTACACTTTTGGTATGAATATCAATGGGTTAATTGTTTCCATGGCGATAGTGGGTGTTGTTCTGAAGGCTCCTGTTGTGAATGAGCAGGCCAGCATCTGTATGTGGTTTAGTTTTTGTATCGCCCCTTGTTGATTAGTCCGCGTCCACCAGACTAAGGCTCCATATTCGAGTGCCGGTCTAATAATACCTAGAAACACCTACACAACGCTATCATTGGGTATTACCTATGGCTCTTCTGCAGTGACAAAAAGCTTGGCTTGCTTTCTGTTTTATGTTTTAGGTGCTTTAACCAGTTTAGTTTGGAATCTAGATAAATTCCTAAGTATTTGACTTTTTTTGATAGCTTTAGTTCAGTCCCGCATAATTTTGGTAGCGTGTGTGTTTCTACTTTATGTTTCTTGGTGAACATCACTACCTTTGTCTTTGTGGGGTTTACTAATAGCGAGTTGGTTATGCCTCCTCTACAAGTTTCACCAACTTCAGTTAAATCTTCTTCAAAGATTAAATTTATTTGCCGATTAAAATTGAAATTTTCTATGTCGTCAACATAAAATAAAGGGCATATTCTTGACTACCATCTGTTTGATTTTCATTGATACCCACCTGCATGTATTCGTAGCTTGGGAATAGAGAGCACCATTAAAGTTTAATCATGGATTCCACAGTGGCAGATTGCACACATTATATGTCCAATCACAATTAGCAGGGTTTGATAAAATTTGGTTAGATACTTGAGACCAATACTTTTCAGAAGTTATTTTATTTGAATGTATTCTTCTTATTTTTGTAAAACTTTGTTTTTCCACCTCAGGTATGGGTTTTTTTTCCACAAAATATTAATCATGTCAATGTCAAACTACCTACACAATTATCAATGCTAACAATTAAAAAAATCAGATATTTACAAAAATATAAAAAAAATAACTAAGAGAGCTACGACAAAAGTGTATATACATTGAATGCAAATTTTTCAATTATCTACAACTTTTCTTAAATAGATTTTTTTATATGATCAATATTAAAGAAATATCTAAAAAAATGTTCAGAGTAAACTACCACTTCCGGTTTCCGCATTTTTACCAAAAGTTGATCGAATATTACTATTTTAATAAAAAGCTTAAGTTTGTAGTACCATCTTAACAGCTCAATCGGTTTAGACTTTGTCGTGGTGACAGAATTACAGACATTTTAAAAAAATGGCCTTAATCATCTTGGGGAACCTGAAAATGGGTACATCCACTAAAATTTTTCATTTGAATATTTTCGCGAAAACAATGCTTTCCCTTTGTTTTGCATATGGGGGAAAGTAAAAAAGAAATCGTATACAAATTAATTGTTCATTTATACTTTTACAGTTCTTTGAAATCCTGCAATAACAGTCAAATTATGTTGTACCACTGTTTACTGTTTTAAAGTAAACATATTAGGGAAAATCTTTAAATTTAAATAAAATGCCTTATTTCATAGATTATAAAAAATAAATTATCCCATACAGAAAAATACACTGACAGTTTCATTTTAAAACAATAACTGACAAAAATAACAGTCATGATCCTTTTTACACCATAAGCAAGGCAGTAGATAGGAAAAAAAATCGGAGGGGGTTATTCAAATTTCGGGAGGAGGGGGGTTAGTGGTAAAAATATTGTTATTGCTCTTACAGGGCCGCTTTAACATAGAAACATTTTACATTTTGAAAATTGCTGGGGGGGGGGGGTGAACACCCATAACCCCCCCTCCCTAGCTACGGCCTTGACCATAAGTACCAGTAACAGAAACATATGAAACCAAGTGGAAAGACCAATCGTCAATGTCTAATTGGCAAAAGAATAGATTTTAATTATGTAGATATTAAACCTGCCAATAAAAATATGCATAAACATGGTAAAAAGCTTTATATTATAGGTAACGCGATTAGTTTATCAACCCTCTATTAAAAAGTGAAAAATGCATACAAACTTATGGAAAATTCAATTTTGTTCAGATCTTATTTTTGTCAAAATACATGTAAAAATACTTTGTGTGTGTCCCATTAAGAGCCTGTTCATTAATTTACAGCCTGTATTTATTGAATGTAATAATGTAATGAAGTCATCTTCTTTAAATAATTATGGTATGAAAAGGTCTTTTTTGATTAATTATTCTAAATCGTTGATGGAATGCATTCACACGATCAGTTTTGTCATTCCAGACTGACGAACATAATCAAACTATTAAAAATACATCTGTTTGGTTCACTATTCCGTCAGTCAATGCATTTCACGATCAATTGAAACTATCTCTACACGAAAATTATATGAAAACATTTTTTAACATTTATCATCATTTTAAATGATGTATTTTTTTTATTTTTTCACTTTGCAGTTACAAGACATTAAAATATTGGATCAGCTTTATCTAATATATCTTTATTAAAACAAACAAAAATAGCTGCATCTGTAGTCCATAGCTCTAGCGATTCTAGTAAATACACGATCGGTATCTGCAGAGTTACATAAATTGGGCGTGTCCTAACAGTGCAGCCCCCTCTCTACCCCTCTTACCTCTGCTCATAGCCCCCGGCGATAAGACATTATTGCACAATGCGAATACGAACCGGGGGTGGTTTATTTACATAACCCCCCCTCACTCCCCTTTCCACTCCTCTGCTCTCTCTTGTTTTTTTTCCAAAGCCACCCCCGCACAAGTTGGGAAATTGGGGAGGCTTATAGAATGGGGGGTGAGTGAGAGAGGGTTCGGTGGCGTCGGCGTCCAAGAATTGATTCGGAAAGGGTGGCTCTTGCTCTTGCAACCACCCACCACCCCGATTCCCCTTACTGCTTCTCTCCCAAAGGGGAGGGTTGAGGGTAATGGATTAATCCATATTTTAAATTTATGCGCGCGATGTTCAAGACGAGAAAAAGTATAATGGATCGGCGATATTCGCGATTTGAATAAAAGATGGACTTAAAATAAATAATTGGTCGGATGTGAGACTTTTAATCCATTTGAACCCAATGAGTCGTGTGCGACTCGTAGCGGTTTTTATTTTACAAAGAATAAAACTAATTGTAATATTAAAATTTAATAGTGAATTATTAATCTTGAACAGGGCTGGCCGACCCAATTTGCTTCGAGGGCAAAAATTAACACTTTAAATGTTTAAAGGGTAGCACATTAATAGCACAAAAATTCCCCATATATTTAAAAAAACGGAATTTTAGGTTCCTGAACTTTTAAAAACATATCAAAAGAATTCGATATTTTTTCAAAAGTTCAGAAACCTAAAATTCCGTTTTATTCAAATATATGGGGTATTTTTTATTCATATTCCAATGCGTATGCATTTTAAGGTGTTCCTTGTTCGATGTTGAACTGAAAGTAAAATTTCGAGTTTAGAAAAGCTTGAAAATTTGGTTTTCGCATAATATTCTACTGAAATATTGTGAAATTCAAAATGTTCTTGTTTAGAAGTATATTTTTAATACTAATTTAGCGATATATCTTTATTTCAAAATATTTCAGTGTTTTATACGCGTGGCGCATGAAGTAAAATTTCGAGTTTAGAAAATCCTGAAAATTTAGTTTGGTCGCCAAACCAAATTTTCAGGCTTTTTTAAACTCGAAATTTTACTTCATGCTTATCCTGGGAGTGGAATAACTCGTTCGAAACATCAAATTTAAACTGCTTTATATATTAATGTTAAAAATGATATTTCAATATACAGATGTATTTCTTGTTCTTTATAAAATAAAAACTATTTAAGCAATAGACTTTGATAAAACAAATTCTACATATTAGTCAGAATTGTAAAGTTTGAACCAAAATGAAAAATTTGACTACATTTTATAAAATATTTAAAATTAGTCATTATTATATTTAGTTATTCTTCAGAAAAATTATAAAAACTTTACAGCACGAGTTTAAAAAAAAATAATAAAATTGTCAATGCTTAGAAGAGTAAACATGTTGTCTTAAATTTACATAGATACTTAAAATCGACTGCGTTTATTCATTCAGTTATCACAAACCTATATTTGAATAACTTGATCATTGCAAAAATACGCCTACGAGTTTGGTTGACGATATTTAAAAAACTAGTAGAGATATTTAACTGTTCATTAAACAATCTTAAAATATATTCACTTCTGTGTAATTTCAGGCAGTTTTAATTTGATTTTTTTTTTTTTTGCACATTTTTTTAATCAATATACAAGAATAACTAGTCAAGATTATTTATCTTTGATAATCTGTGTAAATTTATTGAATTTTGTGTTATTGAATAATCAATATCTTAAAAATGTTAATTATTATAATCGAAACTTATTATAATTCAGATTTTTATGATAAAAATAATACGTGTTTTACAGCCGTAAATAAACAAAACAACGTATTTTGTAAAAAAAAATAACTTCATTTTCTTGTTGTTTTATTGGCTTTAGTAACTATCAGAGCTGGGCAGGATTCGAATCATTCAGGATTCGATTCCTGGATTCGAATCCTTTTAGAGGATTCAAAAGAGGTATTCGAATACTTTAGTGAAAACGGATTCGTGATCCGGATTCGTTACATTTTTTAAAAGGATTCGTATTCGAATCCAGACGTAGATGATTCGAATCCTTATAATAGGATTCGAATCCTTATAAAAGGATTCGAATCCTTATAAAAGGATTCGAATCCTCATACACGGATTCAAATCCTCCCAAATAATTCGAATCATCGCTATTAAGGCTGGGATTCGAATTCGATTAATTCAAATAGTTAAATATTCTAATATGAATATTTAAATCACTAAATTATTCATATTTGAATATAAATATTTACATTTTCGAATAATTCAAATATTTGTGAATGCATATTTGGTTATTTAATTATATAAAATTTCCAACCTTAATAGTATATTTTTAACTTCACTTGAAATCAGTGTTTTATACGCGTGGCGCATGAAGTAAAATTTCGAGTTTAGAATAGCCCCATGAAAATTTGTCTCGGGTCGCTGCGCGACCCTCGACAAATTTTCTACGCGGGGCTTTTCTAAACTCGAAATTTTACTTCATGCTTAGTCTGGGAGAGACAACACTCGTTCTTAGAAGTTTCAAATTGAGTGATCACTCTAGATTACTAAGTTTATTACCATTTTACAAAGGCTACAGCTCGAAGGACCAATCATGGTCTTCGGAGACCAAAGGACTACAGGGAATCGAAGTTTTTTACAAGAAAACAACGAATATCTGAAGGTTTATAGCATGGAGAGGAAAGAATACATCCAATTTTGAAAAATATAGAAATTAGGTTGGTTTTCAGTGCATTTTTAACTTCACTTTAAATCAGTGTTTTATACGCGTGGCGCATGAAGTAAAATTTCGAGTTTAGAAAAGCCCCGCGAAAATTTGTCTCGGGTCGCTGCGCGACCCTCGACAAATTTTCTACGCGGGGCTTTTCTAAACTCGAAATTTTACTTCATGCTTAGTCTGGAGTGGACAACACTCGTTTGAACTTTAAATTTAACTGTTTTATAAAATCTACGTATGTAATATAATAAATCATTCATTGAAATCATAGAAAAAGATGCAAAATTTTACCTAAAAAGAACTTTTAGAGTTAACTTTATAATTTGCTCGGCTCTTAATGGGTGAATATTCTATTCCTAAGAAAAACCGTATTTATTTAATATTAAAGTTGCATTTAATATAATAACAAACTGTGAATGATTCGACAATAATCTAGAAATATCCCAGACTAAGCATGAAGTAAAATTTCGAGTTTAGAAAAGCCCCGCGTAGAAAATTTGTCTCGGGTCGCGCAGCGACCCGAGACAAATTTTCGCGGGGCTTTTCTAAACTCGAAATTTTACTTCATGCGCCACGCGTATAAAACACTGATTTAAAGTGAAGTTAACAATGCACTGAAAACCAACCTAACTTCGATATTTTTTCAAAATTAGATGTTTTCTTTCCTATCCATGCTATAAACCTTCAGATATTCATTCTTTTCTTGTAAAAAAAACTTCAATTATTTTATTACGCCCCGCGTATAAAACACTGATTTAAAGTGAAGTTAAGAACGCACTGAAAACCAACCCAATTTCGATATTTTTTTAAAATTGGATGTTTTCATTCCTATCCATGCTATAAACCTTCAGATATTCGTTGTTTTCTTGTAAAGAAACTTCGATTCCCTGTAGTCCTTCGGTCTCCGAAGACCATGATTGGTCCTTCGAGCTGCATCCTTTGTAAAATGGTAATAAACTTAGTAATCTAGAGTGATCACTCAATTTGAAACTTCTAAGAACGAGTGTTGTCCACTCCCAGACTAACCATGAAGTAAAATTTCGAGTTTAGAAAAACCCCGCGTAGAAAATTTGTCGAGGGTCGCGCAGCGACCCTCGACAAATTTTCACGGGTCTTTTCTAAACTCGAAATTTTACTTCATGCGCCACGCGTATAAAACACTGATTTAGAATGAAGTTCAATAACACATATATCATAATTAATTAAAATCATTATTTAATCAGATATTTAGTCGTTAAATGAACATTTTTCTTAATAGAAACTGATGGAATAAAATGTTACTGGTTGCAAATGATAGATTCAAATTTATTTTTAAAGGATTTGTATCCGTGATTCAAAAATGAGAATCATATTTTTCACTTACGAATCCTTTATTCGAGTATTCGTGGTTCGAATCATATTCGGTGATTCGGATTCGTGATTCGAATCCTGTTTTTGAGGATTCATCCCAGCTCTGGTAACTATGACCATTAGCCACCAATCTGTATATATTTAATGGTATTACCTAATTCTATATTAAAATTACAGCTAGGACGCCACAACACATAGACAACCATAGACCCGGATGGAATAATTTATTATTCATAAATGATTCCACCGGACGGGACTCAAACCCGCGACCTCTGGGTTTGTGGGCAGGATATCTCTACTCACTCGGCCACCGAGGCCCCAAAATTAACTTTTTCAGTTAAAAAATGTGCTTAGTATAAGCTAGTGTACAAAACTATTAATTTAAAATTGTACAAAAACTTGTTTTTAATACCAAAAATATGCTTAATAATAATAAATGAATTGGTTCCTCTCCAAAAAAACTTGTAGAAATAAATTGATTACCCCTAGTAGAAATTGCATCTAGTAACAATCTTGGATTAATATTGAATTTCAATCCTACAATTTCATATATATTGGGATGTTAATACGGCACTAGGTTGAAACAATATTTACATACAACTTAAAATATAAATATTGGTACAAGATTCACACATGATTGCGCCAAGTTGATACAATATTGTGTTATATCGATACAGTCTTAACTCAGTTATGAATATTAAGATTGTGTCCAGTTCATACAATATGAATAAGGTTCCTATCGACTCCAGTTACTCATTATCAAAGTTTAAAATAAATTATATAGAGTATTTTAACAATTAAAATTATGTATTGCTTAATATATAAATTATCATTTTTTTTTATTATACGTATTATTTTATAAGTATTTTTTTAGGAATAGTCGGCAGACTAGCTGGTGAACACCGAGCTAAGGCCTATTCCTCTTGTAACGTATACATATATATATACTAATGTTATGTAATTGAATATGTATTTTGTTTTGTATTTGTTGTTACAATAAAGCGATTATTATTATTATTATTATTATATTGTGTTACATTGGTACAATCTTAATATTGAATTTCAAAATTGTCTCAATTTTAAATTTTAACTTGTTCAAGCTTGAATCAAGTTGATACAATAATGTTTTTATCTTGATTTTCAAGTTATAATTCAATCTTGTAACAATATAGAATTTCTACTTGGCATTTTTATGAAAATAATATTACTTATATTACAATATATTTTTCAGGTTTATCTGAACAAACTGTACGTGCAATATTGCATACATTTGAGTTTTTTTTGTAAAGGTTACCAATTCAGGCAAACTGTAAATATAATGTAATTTATATAAAATTATATTCACAGTTTGCCTGAATTGTAACCTGTACAAGAAAACTGAAATGTGTGCTATACTGCACATACTCTAGTTTAGCAGCACAGTTCATTCAGATAAACCTGGAAAAGTATATTGTACAACGAGCATGGAATGACCCACATTTCTCTAGCAAGTGCTGCAACTCATACTAGCGAGAAATGTGAATTCCATGCAAGTTTTACCTCATACTGCTCCAACGACCATAATTTTAATGTGAAAAAAAATTAAAGGTGTTTTTTGTTGGGTGCTTCTTCGATAAACTTATTAATTTGCTCTGCAAGCAAATACGTTAATTTGCTTGTTTTGGTCTATACCCTTTCGTTTTAAAAATGTTCTTAACTTTCCGTATGGATATCTGTGCATCCTTGTTGTTTACATTGACTTGGTGAGCACTTTCTCAAGTATGAAGAAAATAAACTTCTCTTTCTTTTTTAACAGTGTCTATTTAAAAGCTATATTTGTTTTCTCACTTTAAACATTATTCATTTCCTAAGGATTTTATAGAATGCACCTTATTTATTAATCAATAAATATATCACAATGTCTACTGTTCTTAATGGTAGTAGAAAAAATATATTGTAACATTATTTCTCTTTGAAATAACTAAACTATTTATAATAATATTAAAACAACAACAATTTAGTTTAGTTAAACTTTATTTAAATAAGAGATGTTATAGAATTAAAATAGACACAAAATAAAATCATAATCATTCTATTATATATATATACATATATATATATATATATATATATATATATATATATATATATATATATATATATATATATATATATATATATATATATATATATATATATATATATATATATATATATATATATATATATATAGAGAGAGAGAGAGAGAGAGAGAGAGAGAGTTTTATGTAACACTGAACATTTTCAATATACATTTTTGTATGCTCGATTTGTCAAATGAAAGCATTCAATACGATTTGACACCCTTAATTTTTAGGTTATGTGTAAATTAGGTTGCGCATATGACCATTACAAATTATAGCCAATCATTCGCAATTAACGCCTAAACTTATTGCAGTACTAATTGTTGCAATTACAGCGTATGTGCTTTAAATTTTAAGATAATCGTCGTTTTTTAAAAGAGTTGAATTCGATACCTAAAACGAGTGTTTTCCACTCCCAGACTAAGCATGAAGTAAAATTTCGAGTTTAAGGAAGCCTGAAAATTTGGTTTGGTCGCGTAGCGCGAATCGCGGAGCGACCAAACCAAATTTTCAGGCTTTTCTAAACTCGAAATTTTACTTCATGCACTACCGGTATGAAACACTGACATATTGCGAAGTTTAAAATATATTTTGAGCTTCAGAGTGTTTCAGTGTTTTACACCGGTGGCGCATGAAGTAAAATTTCGAAAGCCTGAAAATTTGGTTTGGTCAGGCTTTTCTAAACTCGAAATTTTACTTCATGCTTAGTCTGGAAGTAGAAAACACTCGTTTTAGGTTTCGAATTGAACTCTTTTTAAAAACGACGATAATCCTAAAATTTAAGGCACATACGCTGTAATTGCAACAATTAGTACTGCAATAAATGTTCAGGCTTTTCTAAACTCGAAATTTTACTTCATGCTTAACCTGGGAGTGGAAAACACTCGTTTAAACTTCAAATTAAATTCTTTTAATAAATCGAGTGTCGGAAAATGTACAACGTATTCATATGTATATTCATCTCTGTATGAAAATTAACATTGATAATGTTCGGTATTACATAAAACTCTCTGTATTGCATGGAATTCCTCCGTGACTGACATTTTTCAATTTTTCTGTCAAAGACAGCTCAATTTAACTTGTTACAGTTTTACATATGCACAATCATTTATCGATTTGTAGCATCATTGGTTTGCCTGGACCACATCGGACTTCCCCATAAAACTCTCTGTATATGTCTGATTTTTCAGTGTCTATCTTATTTACATCAGGTAAAATATTAAAGATACAAAAATAAGTTTAACTCGTAACCAGTACACAAATTGCTGTCAGAAATTTCACACACTCTGATGCATAATAACTTTGGCTACTAAACAAACCGAGCACTAAAAATGCACCTGCATACTAAAAGTAGACACACTTGAAAGTAGATATAAGGTCAACGCAATATTTTGAAGATGTGCAATATTTGCTAGTGTCGAGTTACTATGAAATTCATCAATAACAGAATTATTATAATCTGCGATATTGCGATGTTGCAAATACCTGTCATATTCGTTTACATAGTGATATACCAGGGTCCCGCCGTGGCCGAGCGGTTGAGCCGCCGGTTTCGCCAAATCGGTCACGGAGGTGATCTGGGTTCGATTCCCAGCGGAGGCGAGTAATTTTTCTAACGAAAAATACTCGTCTCCGGTTCCATGGATGTGTGTGAATGTGTTGTGACGTCCAAATTAGTCGAAATATATGTTAATATAGTTAATATAAAATCAACGTTAGTGGCTGAATGGTAAAAACCTATGCCAAACAAAAAAAAAACCAAAAAAAAAGTGATATACCTGTCAACATTTAATATAGTTACAATATTTGCAATCTATATTGTTTCTAACGAGTGTCTATAAACTGTCGGCATCCCAGTAGCTTCTAGCTTCAGACACATACGTCGTAATTAGACATATAATTACATTTATTTGACGTTTCCGCGACTCACCGAATTGTATAACTTAATCTAAGATTTATCAATGCGCTGTCAATTGGTATGGTATTAAACTTTACAATTACCTTCCGGAAAATGTTAGGCAACTTAATAATATAAAGTTCAAACAATATTTTAAAAATATTTTATTTAAAAATAGTATATTCACATTAAATGAATTTATAAATTTAAAATTTGAGATGTAAATAATTTTAGTAATTATGTACTGACAAGTATAAATATTGATTTAAATATTTCGCACAATAAATGAAAACAAAAAATATGTAATTCGTTTTTCAAAGCAAACGAGATGCTGACAGTTTATAGACACTCGTTATATTGTATACACATTAAATAAAACTTTCAGTGTATAATCAAGATATCAATATAGAAACAATATTGCTCCAAGATTCATTTCTACAAGGGACTACCTACAAATTCATTCCTTGAGATTAACCACATTTTCCTTTTGTATACGAGTTATGCTCATCTCGAGGATATGTTTCTCTCTTTCTTTCTCTTTCGTTTGTTTAATTATTTATATGTTGGTTCGGTTCGGTTCTGCCTTGTTACTGGTAGCGCTTTATTAGTATGTTAACATATATACAAGACGTACAAGAAGACCAACCGCCGGTCCTGGGCGCCAACTCTTTTTCTTCTCTCTTTTTCTCTCAAACCGAAATGAAATATGTACACACCGCGTTCGAATTTAAAATGCTAATTCCCTTCGATTGGTCATGATTTAATGACTCAGTCCTAAAGAAGAATACCTAATATACAAATCACATTCACATATTTGATACCTATGATTTAGAAACACATTTTATTGTTGATTTATTACAATCGATGATTTTTGCCGCCCAAATCCAAATTTTCAGGTTTTTCTAAACTCGAAATAACTTCATGCTTAACCCTTCCAGCCCTGGAATTTTTCTGGTGTCTAAAAAAAATTTCACATTGGTTTTAGCCTCGTGCGGCCCGCGGGTTGCACACCTCTGAGTTAAAAAAGTTTTCAGGACACCTAAGTTTTAAAACTGTCAACCTATGTCTAATTATAAGCTGCTACAATTGTAATTAATATAGACATTATTTACTCAGTTTTATAGATTTTAACGAACATACTGATGATATTTGAAATAATTTTACAATTTTATATTCTATAAATTATGATTAGTGGACGATTAATAGTTATTCAACGCAAAAGATCTAAATATGTTAAAAAGTGCTTAATGGAGAATTAAACCTCTCTTTTAATATATGTAACTAATTAATGTATTGATTTTGTGTTCGCCAAAAGACTATTTTTACACTCCACTGAAAATTAATCAATAATGATTGATTGATTGATTGAATAAAATTTAATGGCCTATCTAGTAAATTGAAAAGTATATTATATTATGGATATCGTGGCCATACATAAATACATTTATATTAATATAGGTTTATAGTACCTGTATGTAAATCTAGTGATTTTGTTTGTTTCTTGTTCGTGTCCAGTGGATATTTACACCTCGCGTGCCTCCACATTAACTTCTCATTTATACATACTATACACATACGTATACATACAGAGTGTCCCGGTTAAGCAGTCTGTGCATAGGTATCTTCTAAGCGGTAAGAGATAGAGAATCGGTTAAACGGGAGAAAATATGCAGGACAATAAGTACTATCCATATCTGGTATAAAATTAACTTGGATATTATTGATGTTACAAGCAGGCGCGCAGGGGGTGGCTCGCGTGCTTGAGCCCCCAAGACTAACTAAATCGTAGTATGTCGATGTATATGTTGCGGACAAAACGCATTTTGTCTAGACAAAATTCGAATTGTGCAATGTTTTTTAGACAATAGCCGAATAAAATTGCATTCGTCTCTCATTTCGCACATTATCTAGATAAAACGCCTTCTGTCTAAGGGCGATTAGACAGAATTTTACATTGAAAAAAAAGGACTGGAAAACATAGCTTTCTTTTATAAACAAAGTGACAAATTATTTATAAGGAATATATTTTGAACTTTACTTGAAATCAGTGTTTTATACGCGTGGCGCATGAAGTAAAATTTCGAGTTTAGAAAACCCTGAAAATTTGGATTTGCCGGGGCGCGACTCGCTTCGCTCGCGCGCCCCAGCAAATCCAAATTTTCAGGCTTTTCTAAACTCGAAATTTTACTTCATGCTTAATCTGGACATGGAAACACTCGTAAAAAGTTCAAAATTGAACTTTTTATATTAAGTAGTTTTATTTTAGTTTTAAATTAAAAAAGAATCTAAATTTAAATAAAATCAATTCATTTGGTTTAAATTTTTTTTATACAAATCAAGTTATTTTATTTTTGAATTTAATATTAAAAAAATAACAATCATTTTTTTGATAAATGATAAACAATACGTTCATTAATAATTATAATTTTTTTTAATTTTGTAAAGTTGTAATATTTTTAGACAGTCGTGAACATGTTTTGTTTGTCACTGTATCACTTATGACATTTTTATGGCACTTTTTATGTTTATTTTGAATTTGTATCTTAATTACTATGTTTGTTTTACATTAATGTATAAAGACAGTTGACGTGAGTCGATATCTGAACTATAACATAAATAAGAAAAGTCAAAAGAAAACAAAAGAAACTACTAAAAATATGAAAAATATAGTGTGTGCGGTTCCATTTCATTTAGAAGCATTTTAAGTTCTGTCTTAAATTTTCGAGTATCCTTAATTTTCCGATAATCAGAGGGAAGTCTATATAATTTGATCATCATGTGGAGCCCTTTCAAACAAGGTTAAGTTATGTTTAGGGTAATAAAAGTTTATTTTTGATTGTCTTGTATTGTAGAAATTTGTGTTTATATACTCATAAAATATCTCTGTATGTTGTAATATAAAGGAAATGCTGTCATAAATGTACATAGCTATGACTGTGAAGAAGAGATCAAAATGTAAGTCACTTTTTTTTAAAGGAAGGGAGATAGATAGAAATCGAGTTGGGAGATGAGATGAATATTAAGGAATTGACTTAGGCGGTCGGCCATTCAGTCACGACCAGTTTAGTATTATAATTTTTCATATTAATGAAAATGTGGACAGCACAATTAACACCCATGGCATCCGAGACGAATATTTTTCGTTAGAAAAATTAATTGCCCCAGACGAGACTCGAACTCGCATTTCTGCAGTTAGCCGACATTTAATCTACAGAATGACAATATACCTAACCTAACTTATCAGAGTGACACCTAACCTCAAAAACTTTGAGGATGTGAGATACAACCAAACTTGACACGGTGAACACGTTGAATGTGTCAAAAGTTAGGTTAGGTTAGATGTTACATCGTCTAGCTAAATGTATGTGCCACTTAACCTAACCTAACTTTTGATACATTTGCTGTGTTATACCACTTTCAACACTTAATGTTATGTTACTTTATGACATATAATAATAAGTAATTTATTTTTCAGAAATTGTAAACAAATCTACAAATTACAGAAAAACGTATGTCATGTCATAAGTGATAGAGTGACAAACAAAATATGTTCACGACTGTCAAAAAATATTACAATTTTCAAGTATTACAAAATTATAGCTATCAATTAATGTATTGTTTAACACTTAGTAAAACATTATCATAATTTTTTTAATATTAAATTGAAATAAAACGAATTGATTTGAATACAAATTTTTTAACCAAATTAATTATTTTTTTGAATTTAGACACTTTTTACTTTCCCCCATATGCAAAACAAAGGGAAAGTATTTTTTCGCGAAAATTTTAAAATCAAAAATGTTGGTGGATATATCCATTTTGAGGGCCCCCAAATTCTGTCCTTCTGTAATTCTGTCCTTCTGTCGCCACAATAAAGTCTAAAACGATTGAGCTATTAAGATGACACTATAAACTTAAGCTGTTTATTACAATAGTAGTATCCGATCAACTTTTGGTGAAAATGCGGAAAGCGGAAGTGGTAGTTTACTCATTTTTTTGATTTTTCTTTTATATTGATCATATAAAAAAATCTCGCTAAGAAAAGTTGTAGATAATAAAAAAATGTGCATTAATTGTGTATATACATATATCCGAAAATTTTATAAATCGTTGAAAATCTATATTGTTACAGAATTATTGTAATTTAATTATTATTATATTTTTATATGTACCAGGCTTTTGTTTTGTTTTTGTCTTGTAATTGGGAAATGTTTCCTGTTGGAAAATAAATCGATTAATATTTTAAAATCTCATGAAAACTTTATAAACAGACGAAAATATCAAAATATTAAAAATCTCATGAACATTTCCTCAAAATTACAAAAATCTAATAAATTTACGAAAACTGCCAAGGTTTTAAAAGTGGACTGAATATTTAACTATGAAATAAGCAGTATATTTTGAACTTTACACTAAATCAGTGTTCTATACGCGTGGCACATGAAGTAAAATTTCGAGTTGAGAAAAGCCAGAATTCGAATTTGGACGCTGCGCGTCTAAATCCAAATTCTTTGGGCTTTTCTCAACTCCAAACTTTACTTCATGCGGGATTAGAAAACATTCGTTAGAGAATAATCGATTACTTTTTCAAGTTTTCAGTTGATTGTTTTCAAGATTTTCTTCAATTTTTAGAATGTTAGCAGTTTGCGCGAATTTCTATCATTATCACTAATTTAAAAAAAAAACTCCATAATGAATATCCAAGATTTTCGTCCTTTTTCGAGACTTAACTTAGAAAATGTTGACAAATTCCATGAATTTTGCAAAATGTTAGTTAATTTTAAAATTATTTTCGATTTTTTGTATTCATAAAATTTCCGTTAATTTTCAAAATGTTAACGGGTATGTTAAATTTTAAAATGTTGACAGTTTTCATGAATTTTAATCAATTTTTGTAATCTTTACAGTTTTCATAGATATTTTGAATTTTCGTTAGTTTTTATTTATTTATTTATTTACGGAAAAAAAATGCATTTTTATACATTTAAATATGCAAAATACTTAAAGCTATTACAAAATGTAGATCATACATGTTATATATATACATATATGGATGTGGCAAGTTACATACAACAACAAACCTGAATACGTTTGAGATCGGATACGAATTTACAGAGAGACTTACTAAAAAGATGAAATAAAATAATTTTTGGCGCTTTTCATAAAATTTCAAGATTTCCGTCGATTTTCAAATTGTTTTCGGTTATTATAAACTTTCTAAATCTTTGTTCATAAAATTTGGACAGTTTTCGTTGATTTTTTAAATGTTCACACATTTAATGAATTTTCATACATTTTTTAAATCTTGATAGTTTTCATGGATTTCATATTCATAAATTTTCGTTAAATTAAAAACAAATAAATTTTTCTTAAAAACGGAAAAATAATAAGAAAACTGATTTTCGATAAAATTTTTAAATCATCGAATTTTCGACATTTTAAAAACTGATAAAAATAATAAACATAAATAAATCGTCAATATTTTATTAAAACTATTAATGGATTCGATAGCTAACGCCATTTAATGCTCCATAGTGGCATCGTCAATGACACCAATGCACTAAGTGCATATACAGGTCACTGTTTCGTCCACAAACGAGCTAAACTCTGTTTGTGAAACCAGAAAACAAATATCAAAATTGAATTTGTGTTCCGTTAAGTATATTTTATTAATTTTTTTTTAAATCTTATTTTATTATTCGATTTTAGTATTTTTGATAAGCAAACTTTCAAAATAAATAAAAAAGATGTGAAATAAATGATTAAATCTCAAAACTGAAATCATTATTTTAAATTTTAATAATTTTAATTCTAAATAGAATCTTGAAACATTAACTTAAATGCTTCTAATTGTACAAATTAATATAAATTAAAATTTACCAAATCAAAATATAAAGATATGAATAATTTGGCTAGGTAAACACCCTATCCAAATTATTCATATCTTTATTTTTTTCTACAAAAAAATACCATATTAATTTTCAATATTAAGAAATCCGAATCTTGTCGTGACATTTTTAAAAACAATAGTATACTTAACCTTGCCGGTTTGTATATCTACAGATGTAGATGTGTGTAGCAACAACAGCAAATTTATTAGAATGGAGCCTTACATAAATATAATACAAAGGATGCAAACAAAATAAGTGTACTAGCATATAAAAGTATCTTATATGAAAAGTCGGCAATGTATTCCTGCGCAAAAATCTACAATAAACTGACAACTCGGATAAAAGATATCACAAATATTAACATTTTCAAACAGACATTAAAAAAACTTCTTATAGAATAAGAAAACAAACATAGTAATTAAGATATACATTACAAGAATTTATGTCTGACTAATTAGACTAGATTTTGATTTGTCACTTATTGCAATAATATATTTTGCATGTACAGTTTTGTAATGTTTATTTTGTTAGTTTATTACCTTATACTTTTTAATTGCATTTTGCATCTGTGACGTTCACATCCGCTGTATGTAGAATAGTTGTACTTTGTGTTTACAATATTTTATGTATATAAGTGGCATACGTGACTAAAAATAAAGTTAAAGTTAATTTCAAGAAGAACTAGGAATAAAAGTAAAAAAAATACAAATAGCATGTTTGATCAATATAAAAATAAAATGTATCGCTTATGTTATAATCAAGTTGTACAATTCTATTCATATTCTCATTTTTTCTTCGGGTTTTCGATATTTTTAGATTTTCTCCAATTTATAACATTTTTTTGCATGTACATTTTCTTAAAGTTTATTTTGTTAGTTCATTACATTATACTTTTTAATTGCATTTTGCATCTGTGACGTTCACATCCGGTGTATGTAGAATAGTTGTACTTTGTGTTTACAATATTTGATGTATATAAGTGGCATACGTGACTAAAAATAAAGTTAAAGTTAATTTCAAAAAAAACTACGAATAGAAGTAAAAAAAATACAAATAGCATGTTTGATCAATATAAAAATAAAATGTTCGCTTATGTTATAATCAAGTTGTACAATTCTATTCAGATTCTCATTTTTTTCATCGGGTTTTTGATATTTTGAGATTTCCTCTAATTTATAACATTTTCGTGAGATTTTAAATATTTCAAGATTATTAAAGATTTTTAAAATTTTCGTCAACTTTTGAATGTTCCATGATTTTTGCAATTTATAAAACGTTTTTCAGATTTTGAATATTTCGAAATGTTTGTCAACTTATCAATATTTTAAAATTTTCGTCGATTTATACAACATTTTCATCAGATTTTCAACATATCGAAATTTTCATCAGATTATCAATATTTTGAAATGTTTGTAGATTTATAAAATGCCTGTCAGATTTTCAATATATCGAGATTTTCGTTGAATTATAAAATTCTCATCAGATTTTCAACATATCGAGATTATCGTAAGATTTTCGATATTTCGATTTATAAAAATGTTAATATCTAGAGAATTTCAACGATTTATAAAACGTTCATTAGATTTTTAATATTTCGAGATTTTTCTCGATTTATAAATTTTTCATAAGTTTTTCAATATTTTGATGTATTTCAATTCAATTTAAAAATGTTTATCAAATTTTCAACAAATATATAATAATAATAATATTTATTAGTCGAAAATGTACATACATACATATGAGACACGTCAATATACATATAGTAATCTTAACAATTAATTATTAAAATATTCGCTTATATTATATATAGATTTATTTAACAGGAAGGCGTGTAATTTATTACAAAAAGTTTTCATACTGCTATTTGATTTTATGTCGACTGGCAGTCGGTTGAACAGTAGCGCACCGAGTACATTGGGGGAGTTCTTAAAAATATTTAATTTGTACTGTTTTATGTAAAGATTATCAGCTGTTCTCGTAGGGTAGTTATGTATTTGTTTGTTTAATACAAATGCAGGATCATTTTTGTTTTTATAGACGTACAGACATAGCTCGTAAATAATTAGAGATGGTAGTGTTAGTATACCAAGCTTCTTAAAATAGTCTTTACAGGAATCTGTTCTACCGATACCAGCCATCGCTTGAAGGGCTCTCTTTTGGGCAATGAACACTTCTCGCCATGAACTAGACATTCCCCAAAAGCAGACTCCGTATCTCAATCGAGACTGAATGACGGCATGTAAGAAATGTTTAAGCTGACATAAAGTAAGATAATTTTTGAGAATACGTATGTTATAACGATATTTGTTAATTGTTGAAGCTAATTTTCCGCAGTGTATATTCCAGTCGAGATTTTGATCAATATATACTCCTAGAAACTTTGTATTATCAACTGGCGCCAGCTGGTTGGTATCTAGTGTAATATTTAGTGTCAAGTCTCTCTTAGTTTGTTTGGTACTAAATCTAAAAATTTTTGATAAATTTATAGAAAGTTTGTTGAAGGCAAACCAATGGGATAAATTATTTAATGTTGCATTACAAGAGTTCTCTAAAATAGGAGATTCATGATGGCTTACAATAGCTGAGGTATCATCAGCATATATGAGAATCGAAGCGTTGGAAATGTGATTGACAATATCATTGATATAGATTAAAAATAATAGAGGTCCGAGGATGGATCCTTGAGGAACACCTATATTGGTTATTACGTAGTGTGAATTTATGTTATAGGGGGTATCATGTTCATAGTCAGTTATTTTTACTCGTTGTCGTCTATTAGAGAGATATGAATTGAACCAGTTATATGCTGTACCTCGTATACCGTATGTATACAGTTTGTCTAGTAAAAGATCAATATCTAAGCAATCGAAAGCACGGCTGAGGTCGATGAAGATACCAACGGGTTGATTACCTGCTTCAAGAAGTTCTGTAATTATTGGATAAAAGGAATTGAGTGCAGTGGTGGTCGAAAATGTTCTTCGAAACCCGTGCTGTGCTGGTGTGATGATGTTGAATTTGTTTAGGTATTCTGTTAATCTATTGTGCCTGCATAATTCAAACAATTTAAAAAAGGTAGATACTAAGGCTATTAGTCTATAGTTTTGGATGTGCTCGTTGTTGTTTTTTTTATAAATTGGAATAATTATTGATTCTTTCAGTTCCGTATTCAAGCGATGTATTTACTAAATGTGTTATTGGTTTTATTATCTGTAATGCTGATGTTTTTATTATGAAGTCAGGAATTTTGTCAAAGCCATGCGATTTTTTTGTTTTTTAATTTATTTATCATGATCAAAATTTCATTTTCTTCATGAGGTCTCAAAAAATATGTTTTCGATATTTTGAGATTTTCGTCAATAAATAAAATTTTCATGAGATTTATTTTTCATAAGATTGTGTTAAATTAAAGTTGCTCAAAGTTTAGTAAAAATTAAATTTTCAAAATGCCGAAAACTAAAGATATAGTTTAAAAAAACCATTGAAATTAATAAAAATATCTGATTCAATAATTGTAAATTATTCCAAAAATTGGGAAAAATAATTTTAAATAAATTTGTCAATATTTACAAATATTAAAACGTTACTTTAACGTTACAATTTCATATAGAAATCAATTCTAATTTTATTTAGTTTTCGTATTTTCTTGGAAAAATAAATAAACATCAAAATAAGAAAAAATCAAACATGGGAAAGATATTAATACATCTCAAATTAATTTTTTTTTGATATTTATTTATTTTTTTTCCTATTTTGTTGTATAACTGATACTTAATAATATTGGAATTGGTTTGCAATTCAAATATTAATTTTAGTTTAAATAAAATACACAAATATAAAAATTAACAATACTCTTCTAAATTAACACAAATTAAAATTTACCAAATAAAAAAATAAAGATAATCTATCTATCCTCTATTTCAACAGAAGTATTGACAAAAAACTACAAATAAATAGTAAAATAATACAAATAGCAATAATATGTATTATCCATAAAAAAACAATTATTTTTTTTAAAACTTATAAAATTTGATTAAATTCTTTAAAATCAATAAAAACCATTATTATATGACATAATAATTTACTATTTTTACATATCATTTCCTTATGTATTCGTATACTCTGTACATTTGCGGACATTCGTTGATGTTATAAAAGAGTTCAATTTAAAGTTCGAACGAGTGTTTCCAATCAAAGACTAAGCATGAAGTAAAATTTCGAGTTTAGAAAAGCCCCGCGTAGAAAATTTGTCGAGGGTCGCGCCAGCGACCAGAGACAAATTTTCATGGGGCTTTTCTAAACTCGAAATTTTACTTCATGCGCCACGCGTATAAGACACTGAAACATTGTAAAGTTTAAAAAATACTAGCCTTTATTTTGTTCGGTTGATTGACAAATTGCGTTGAATATTTTGAGCTGATTATACATACTAATTCTATTTATAAATGTTGATAAATTTTGACAGTTTTTAAGTAGATAATTACCTTAATTAAAAACATTTTATTTTCTAATCGTTAGGTAATTGATTTTTTATTTTAATTTTTGGTGAAAACTTGCCTGCAACAATTTTAAAATGTATGATTTATTGGTATCTAGAGGGGGGGACCGGGCACCCCCCTTCCCTTGGCTACGCCCATGCGATAGACTTGTGACATTTTGAATCTTTCAATTTGAACTGTAATGACAGTTGACTTAAGTCGGCGCCGGCCGACATTTAGTCCATCATGTTAACTTGACATAAGTCGGCGTCAGCCGACATTTGGACTATAATGAAAGTTGACATACAAGTCGACGCCAGCCGACATTTGGACTATAATAACAGTTGACATAAGTCGGCGGCAGCCGACATTTAAGCTATGATGACAGTTGACATAAGTCGGCGCAAGCCGACATTTAACCAATCGTGCCAACACGAGTTTGAATTAAAGTATAATGAGATCCGATTTGTTATTTTTTTCTTTTTTAAAGTAACGAGTGCCTTCCACACCCAGACTAAGCATAAAGTAAAATTTCGCGTAGAAAATTTGCACGGGGCACGTTACCAAACCAAATTTTCAGGCTTTTCTAAACTCGAAATTTTACTTCATACTTAATCTGGGAGTGGAAAACACTCGTTTAATGCTTCAAATTGAACTTTTTTCAAAAAAACAGCCAATATCTGCAGACTTACTGCATATACCCTGTAATTCTGACATGAAAACTAATTGAAAAACTCTCTGTATTATTTATAAATAATACAAATATTAAAATGTATGAGCAACAATAATTATCAAGAAGTTGATATACATCGGTTTAATATCAATATATATCCAATATTTTGATATTTATATACATATCATGACATTTTCGAACCTTGTTAGAAACTTTAAATTAAAGTCTTTACCTCTTTAAAACAAAGAAAGAATGATTAACTTTCAATTTTAAAGCTTTATTTATGACATTTCCGAACCTTGTTAGAAACTTTAAATTGAACTCTTTAACTCTTTAAAACAAACCAGGAATAATTAACTTTCAATTTTAAAGCTTAATTTATTATTGTAAGTTAAATTAAGATTGTACACGTAATTAATTTAGATTTGTAAGTAATGAATACGCTCCACGAATTGAATGCCAACATTTAAAAATTTATGCAGCTATTTTTTTCTAAATAAGTTCTGTTTTATTCTAGCATATTTTTATTTTTTTGGTTCACCTGTGTGTGTTATTGATTGGTTGTTAAGGGCGAAACAAGTGAACGTCGCCGTGAGCGACCCTGTGTGTGTCCCTTCTTCCGACTTGTGCTGATTATTGATCAAATAAAATGCTTCGACCCTTTTCTGTACAGGGAGGCCTGTACCGGAGCGTACGCCCCTGTTTTTTTAACTTATATATACAAACAGACATATAACCAAATGTAATACAAAATTAAATATACATTTTATTTTTAGATTAATAGAAAATTAAATGAATTAATAGAAAATGAGTAGATAATAATAACTCTTTGGTAAAGTTTAAAAAATAATTTTGTAACCGTACTAAGCAGTATGAAAACAGAAAATCTCTGAAATAATATATAAATACAGTTTTAAAAATTATTTTATTATTCAACTATTTTTACTTTTTTTTCTATACTAAAATAAGACAACAAATTTATAGAATTATATATTAATACTTTTAAAGAAAAATGTAAGACCCTATTAAGCAACATAAAACATATTAATAAGATAAAAACTCTATAGGGTAATTCCATGTTAAATCAGCACAATTAGTGTAAAAATTCACCATGTTAGATTTAAATAAAATTGGCTTGAGTCAATGAATTCGTATAGATCAGTAGTTGTTAACCTTTTTTTGATCAGGTTTTTGTTCTTAGCAGAGACCACAAGGTTCAAAAATAGTTAACTGTATTAATAATTAAATAAAGGTCACTTGGTTTGTTTCACTACTATTTTTTATTCTCTCCGACTAGTTTCGACTTATCGTCATTATCAATATTGTAAGCATATTTCATCAAGTGATTAATGAGAACCAAATTGAAGATACAGTTAACTGTGTTAATATTAAAATACATTCTAATTATTGATGGCAATAAACGAGATATGATAACCGAATTAGTCGACTATTAAAATATTTCGATGTAAGTAATCGATTATTGTTTATCAGTTATTATATCGATGTAATTGATAAATAAAGCACTAATAACCTTTCTTCACACTTTTATTTGAATTACCAAATGTACATTTCGGACACAAAGTGACCATTATCAATGGATTAATACTTGGTAATTCAAATAAAAGTGTAAAAAAGGTTATTAGTACTTTATTTATCAATTAAATTTGATCTTCAAGTAACTCACTCAATCATTTTAATTATATCGATCATTTACATTAGCGTTTTGTAAACTGTGGATCGTGAATGAACTTTAGATGGGTATAACTTAAGTATATTTTTATACGCCTGGTGCATGAAGGTAAATTTCGAATATATTAAGGCCTCAAAATTTGGATTTGCCCAAATCCAATTTTGCTTAATCAAGGAGTGAAATACACATTACAAATGTATCGCCTTTATGAACTAAAATAAGTATCTAACTGGTGACTGACTAATTTAAAAACCAACCTAACCTAATAACAGGTACATATGACCTAACCTAATTTCAAAATATAGGTAGTGTTAGGTTATTTGACAGAATAACTTAATCCTATCTACGTTACTCTTGCTACCAGTTACTCAAATCAAATTAATTGATGATTACTTAGTAACTCGCGTCCAACTGAACCTAATCCAACTTCAAAACCCGTCATCTAACCTAACCACAAGCAAAATTACAGAAAATCTAAAAATTAAACACATTGTATTACATTGTCCAACTGAACCTAACCCAACTTCAAAGCCTGTTATCTAACCTAACCACAAGCAAATTTGGTTGTTCATGTAAAACAAATAATGTGTTTAATTTTTACCTAATACTTTAAATTTAAACATGTTTCACCAAGTGTTAAGTGAGAAATTATCACACGAATTATAAACTTAAGAATACTTTAGAACAATAATTCAGAATACTTTTTGTTATAAATTCATAAAGAAAAATCCATGAGATTTTCATCAAACAAACAGTGATCACATATTTAGAAATGTTTAATTAATGATTATAATTATTTAGAACATTAATGGAGTGTAAACAAAATCAAGGAGGCTCATAGTAGGCATTTTTTCAAGAATAAAACGTGATATTTTGAAGAAATTCATGTTTGTCAAGGCCGTAGCCACCCCCTACGCCTGGCGTATTAAAAAAGTTACGATTTTAGAAAAAATCGCGACCATTCATAAAGCGAACATCATTTCTATTTGACCTACATCTTGTTCATTAACATCACTATCAGATTTATGGTGAATACGCAATAAACTTCAGAATAAATAAGAGCTTTACGCAGCTGGCGCGTGAAGTAAAATTTCGAGTTTAGAAAAGCCTGAACATTTGCGCTACGCGCTTTTTTTAGGCTTTTCTAAACTCGAAATTTTACTTCTTTTTTACTTCATTTTACTTAACCTGGGAGTAAAAACACTGGTTTGGCGCATATTAAATGCATTAATAAAAATACTAAATGCGTAGAGAAACAAATTAATTTTATCAGATACTTGAAATATTGTCTAGCAGGAAACATATCCTAGATACAAGACAATGTAGTTAAAAATAAAAATTAATTATAAAATATATAAAAATAATACAATAGAATAGAATTATACCAGTGGAAAATCTGCAAAAAACAAATCTGGTAGATTATAATTTAAAATTTCGATAAAACATAACCGTTCAATAATGACTAAAACTGATTTAAATCGCATTAAACGTTTATTCACTTCTTAACCTGCTCAAAATCTTGTCAGATTTGAAACAGAAAACTTAGAATAACCAGCGCTTAGTTTTTTTTTCAAATCTAGCAGCATGTTGACTTTTTCCTAAAATTTTAAAGAAAGCACTATTTTTCTTCTTTCTTTGAACTATTTTGTTGTTTAGGAACTGAATGTCTTACGATACTGCTATTGTTCACTAATGACATATTATTTTGATACGTAACAATGGATATAAAGCCCGCGGGCGTTATTTTTCTTATAATAGGCCCAATGGCGTTATAAGGAAATACCGCCCACAAAAACAAACTTGTTGCATAATGACCGCAATGTCAGACTATTTTTACTTTCTGTAATTAAATGATTGCAAAACCAATAAAAAGAACTTGTTGGACATTAAATGTTGAAGGCACCATGGGCGTTAAAATGACAACGTTCTCGGTTGACGTACAGTTTTCGGGCCTGTGACCCTTGGATTGTACACTGTCTCCCATGGGGGTTATCATTATCATACCACCCTTAACACCTAAATTCCTACAAAACAAAACTAATTCACACTTAAATAGTTATTTTGCATTTTATAAAAATCTGACAATCGGTTCATTTTTATTCTCTAAGAAAATAATAATTTCTTCAGTATATCACAGTCTGTCCTAAAAAAATATATAGTCAAATCTGAACTGTAGTTTCATCAGAGTGCGTAGATTTTGTACGTTCTTCCTTTAAAAGAATGATTCACTATTTGAAACTATCCTGTTTAAATTTTATCAATATTTGATTTGCATTTAAAAAAATGTATCCTTATTACCAGTTTACGTCCTACAAAATTTTGTTATTCTAACCTTTTTTTGTATACGTTTCTTGGATTTTGATTTTTTTTTTCTTCAAATAAAGCTCAATTACTCATTTTTAAATAATCAATGTATGATAGGTAAGTTTGATCGATTTTTTACAATATTTTCAAATAAACACAAGGCCGTACCCAGAAAAACATCTCGGAGGGGATTATAAAAATGTCGGGGAGAGGGGATTTGGGTTAATGGAAAAAATATTGTTTTTGCTCTTACAAGACAGCTTTTACATACAAAAATTGAACATTTTGGAAACCCCCAGTTGAACCCCCAGACTAAGCATGGAGTAAAATTTCGAGTTTAGAAAAGCCTGAAAATTTGGTTATGCATACCCTGTAAATTTTCCGACATTCGTTGTTTTTTTAAGGGTAAATTAAAGCTTTAAACAAGTACTTTCCACTCCCAGATTAAGCTTGAAGTAAAATTTCGAGTTTAGAAAAGCCTGAACGTTTTTAAATTACACTTGGTTTGTTTCAGATTTTTTCTCCATTCACTCGACTAGTTTCGCTTTTTACGGCATTATCAAGAGTGAGAAACTGACAAGCAAGTGTAATCTAATTTAAACCTTCATCAATAATAGTTCCAAATGTTTCACCAAGTGATAAGTGAGAAAGTCATTCAAGAAATAAATATTTTATGTTAAATATTTGCCAAGGCAGAAAAAATACAAGACGATAGCGTACTATAATTTTGTTTTATTTTTGTCATTGTTTCTTTTTGCTCTGTGTTGTCGGTTTTGTAATTTTACATGAATCTTTTCACGTTGTTTGTTGACTGGAAAGCGCTTGAAATCCAACACCACTTCACTTGGCAACCCTACACCACTTACTTTTCCACTCTTGTTATTTTAGAACATTCGCACACATTCTTCAATCTTGTATCAATATGCAGAACAAGAACAACATTTTTATTATTTTTAATTACTGAATTGTTGGTTGTTTTGCGACTAATAATAATAATAATAATACTTTATTACTTAACAGGCACACAATCCAGTGACAGGGTAACATCATAACTTAATTATACAACAATGTAAAAATGTAAGGTAAACATAAAATAGAAAAACAAAAGAAAAATACAATAAATAAGCACTTGGACGCAATTACAAATCAAGGCATTGGTTAATGTGACTAAGGAATGAACTGAAAGAATCACCAAATACGCACTATTCATCATAACAAATACCTTAATGTGTAATACTAAACCAAGTCCTAATGCAACTGTACCAAAAAACATTCCATAATGTGTTTTATAGTGATTGGGTCAATATGACCCAAGATGACAACTGTAACAATTTAATCTAACAAAGATGATGAACATACAATTGCCTAACACAACCATGTGCACTAAGTCATGAACTTTTGGGAAAATAAAATCAATACCTAAAAAGTATAATAAATTTCATTTTGGGCCAAATAGACCCGAACAGCATAGAAGGGTTAAGACATTCAACTTTACGACTAAATTAAGTTTTGTCTGCTGTTCCAATGTAAATGTTATTTTTATTCTATTTTCATTTATGTTTTGTGATCTAATTGATGAAATGTAAGGCAAAATTAGAAAAACAAAATCATAGTGGGATTAGTCATGTGTCCAATGTTGGTGTATGGTAATTAATTTCGATTTAATCTGCTTGCATTTTTAATATCCATAATATATTTACGAGGGTACTAAACTAAAGGGAAATAATTAGCCTACTAGCAGCCAACAGCTGCCTTTCCATGTGTGTGTCAGATGGTAACACCCGAGTGATTTTCAACATGATTAACCGATTAAACAGTTAATCAACGTTCGATTCAATCTTTCCGAGGGTTGTTTTATAAAGAAAATCGCAAAAAACTATAATATTTTGTATAAGAATAAAAATAATTGCGATCTTTATCAGGAAATGTTTTTTTTTCAATAATTGTGCTTTTTAATTAATGTATCAAGTTTTTTGTGTTGCCTTAATATTTGTGAATAGTCGTTTTTTGATTTTCAGAAACTGAACTGTTTTCTTCTATTTAAAATTCCATACTGAAAATTTTGTGTTTTTGTAAAAAGTGTATTTATTTATTTATTCAACGGATAATACTTCTTACAATCAATTACACAATATATCTATAACTATAATATTATAATACATGTTCTCAAACGAATAAACAGTTACATAAACATAACTGAAGTTTTAACAAAACATAAAATCTGTAATTTTATATGAAAAGTAAACTACTATTACCGTAAACAGGAGGATACAATACATGATAGTTTATAGATATAGGCTTTAGTCCACAAGTATTGATAAATCAATACGTCTGAGTTGACATTTGAACAGAGATGAGGGTATGTTTAATTCATTTAAATGATTGTATTTAAAATGGAGGATATTCAACAGTTTAAGTATTCTGCACAGAGGATTGTTAATTCCATAGTTAGTAGAATTAAATTTTAGAAAGTTAGTGAATTTAGTTTTGTTTGGTGATTGTGATGGTGGTGTTTTTTGTAAAAAGGTCATTTAAAAGAAAGCTTTTGTCAACGCTCATTTGAAATAAATCTAAATTTGTTTGCATAAAAACAAATTTAAATTGGAATTTTTTCGAAGAAACGTCTGATTTATGTAATTTCTTGAATTAATTTCTCATTTGGCACTTGAAACATAAATAATCTTTATTGTGTGTTAAGAGCAAATAAAAGCTTTACACTTGTCAAGTACAATAATGCTTAGCAAGTAAAGTAATTCTAATTCTAATTACAGTTTATGAAGAAAAAAAAGTGTATCAGGTAATTTTGAATTAATACATTTTTACGTATATAATAAATTTTTATGAAAAAAATAATTTGTCCCCTTCATTTCTGGAATTACATAGTAACAAAATTTAATTTTAAATTCGATTAGGGCTTATTACATTATATAAACTTATTAAGGGAAAAACACTTGGCATTGTTTTACAAATTAAAAACTTTATTCCGACTAGTCTCGGATTGTTAGGAATAGAAATTGAAGCGACAATGATCGTTTAAAAATTTAGTCTTTTACATTTTTGCGCAATTTGTCAATGTTTGCACACCTGTAGCTTCAATATGACATAGCGTTCATTCATACTCAGACACGTCCCCATAAACTAGTTTTGAGATAAATGCGAAAAACTGTTTTCTCGCTAAGATACAATTATGCAATCTATACGACAATAGGCTGCAAAACTTTTGGTTTTGACAATGTCTTTCTTTTAAAAATCTTATAAAATCGAACATTAGTTTGCTAGCTAATAATTAATTCTAATAATTTCTAGAACTTATTATTCATGTTTTATTCATTCAATATAAAATATACAGGGAATTTTCGTTTTAAGTATACATATGAATACGCTGTAAATATTCACATATTGAAGCTTAAAACAAATGTTTTTCACTTCGAGATTAAGCATGAAGTAAAATTTCGAGTTTAGAAAAGCCTGAACATTTTCAGGCTTTTCTAAACTGGAAATTTTACTTCATGCGTCACGCGTATAAAACGTTGATTTCAAGTGAAATTCAAAATATACTACTAAATCAGTATGCTTAAGATGCATATTTTTAACTTTACATCAAATTAGTATTTTATACGCGCCGGCGCATGAAGTAAATTTCGAGTTTATATATTTATCATACCCAGACATGTTCACATAAACTAGTTTTGAGATAAACGCGAAAAACTGTTTTTTCGTTAAGATACAATTATGGAATCTATACGACAATAGGCTGCAAAACTTTGGTGTTGACAATGTCATTCTTATAAAATCTTATAAAATCGAGCATTAGTTTGCTAGTTAATAATTCATTCTAATAGTTTTTTTAGAACTTACTATTCATATTTTGTTCATTCAATAAATAAAATACAGGGAATATTTGTTTTAAGTATACATATGTATACGTTGTAAATATTCAGATATTAAAGCTTAGAACGAATGTTTTCTACTCCTAGATTGAGCATTAAGTAAAATTTCGAAAAAAAAAAATTGGTTTGGTCGCGTAGCCAACCAAATTTTCGGACTTTTCTAAACTTGAAATTTTACTTCATGCGCCACGCGTATAAAACGCTGATTTCAAGTGAAGTTCAAAATATGCTACTAAAGCAATATGCTTAAGACGTATATTTTTAACTTCACATCAAATCAGTATTTTAAACGCGTGGCGTATGAAGTAACATTTCCAGTTTATATATTTATCATACCTAAACATGTTCACATAAACTAGTTTTAAGATAAACGCGAAAAACAGGAATTAACTAATGGACATGTGTAGTTTTTACTTGAACACATGTAGCTTGCCTGGCTTTGTTTGAAGTTGAAAGTAAAACTGATAAGATTTTTTGTTATGCCTTTCACTTTATCCTATTATGCAAAATAAATAATTTTTTGAGTATTATCCATTGTTCTTAACACTTTATAAGAACTCAATTTAAAACAATTTATATGGATGTGTCTGGATTTGTGATATTGTGTGCAACCCAGATGGTAAATACAAATCGACATGCAAACTAGATAAATCAATTAATCGTTGTTTTAATCGTACAGATAATAATTGTCCAGGATCTAAAATTTACGAAATAAGCTCCAAATAAGCATATAAAAGCAAAATAAGCACAAAACCGAAAAAAAAAACAAAAATGCATTAAAAAAATTAGTGTCAAATGATTAAACTTTCTACAATTCGTACACATTTTATCAATTCATGTTGATGCTTTTAATTTTCAGTTAAAGCTGTTTGCTTAGAAATCCGATCTCTACTCATAAAGAATCAATGTAATCTTTAAACGAAGACTAAAACGTATCTATTTGAAATATATAATTTCTGTATTCGCCCCATGAAAGTTCTGCAAATTTAACAACTGCGTACGAATGCATTGCTATCTCTTAAAATAAGAAAATAAACAGAGTCCTACATACACATACATTCACCTAAAATGTGGACACCCTGTATGTATCGGATGAAAATTAGAGCATGAGCAAAAAATCATCAACGATGATCTGGATATTAAAATTAGTTCAACACGAATGCATTTTTTCTTCTCTTTTACTGTATATTGCTCTCCGTAGCACTATTTCTGGGTTTGTTTGCTTATTACTATGTCTATCAATATTTAGTTAATGCAAAAACATACATTTATACACATGCTAGATAGGTTGTTACTTACTGACTATATAGTAAGTATTAGTATATAGTCAGAATGCGTGTAACAAGCGGTAATTACCGACTAATTAACGTTATCGCGAGTGCTATTATCGATATGCTTCGTTGCTACTAGCGCACAGAGAAAAAACAAAACACCATCGACCGTGAAAAATGTCTAGAGAACTGGAGAGATAGTACTACAGTGTGTGTATATAGATATCTATGTATAAAAGTGCATATGAGTGCATCATACACACACGTTGAACACAACCTAACTTTCTGTGTGCTCGTTAATTAACGGCCGACTTTTTTCTTAATTAGTCAATTATTCGCGTATATACACAACAGTGGCGTAAATTATATTTTTTGGAACTAGTGGCAAATAACTGTTCTGTGAAATGTTTTTCTTTTAATATAAAATTTGGGCATTACTAAAAATTTAAATCTGAGTTCAATTTTAAATAAATAAAACTGCAGGTTGGATTTTAGAGCGGTTTCTAATGGACGGAATCAGTGGCGGCTCGTGAGAATTTTTATTGGTAGGGCTGCAGACAAAAACATACAGGACATTTTTTTTCAAATATACTTATCCCTATGAGTGAGCATTTTAAGGCATTTATTGTTTTTTATTTAATTTGAAATTTTGAAAAAGTGTTTTTACACCTTGATTAAGCACGAAGTAATATTTCGATTTTAGAAAAGCCCTAAATTTAAATTCATACACCAAGCGCATACAACCACTGAAATATTGAGAAATTTAAAATATTCTTGTTTAACAGCAGGGCTTCGACGATATTTATCATCAGATAAATATCACGATATTTATCGATATTTATAAACAGCGATATACGATGGTAATTCGATAAGTCAGTGACTTTTTGAATAAAAGAATTTGTTTTCGGCAAAAACACGTTTTATTTCTCTACATAATCTCCTTTTAGCTCAATACATTTAGTCCAGCGTTTTTCTAATGTTTTTATCCCTTCTAAACAATAGGTTCCCCCAAGGGCTTCAAAATAGACGTTGGATTCAATGATTACCTCTTCATTCGACCCAAATCTTTTACCGCCCAGCCATTTCTTTAGGTTTGAGAACAGGAAAAGTCGCAGGGGGCTAAATCGGGAGAATCAGCTGGATGGGGTAGCAGTTATGGATTTTTGTCATGGAGACTACACATGTGTGCACCTGCATTATCCTGGCGAAACAACACTTTTTTCTTTGCCAAATGCGGCCGTTTTTGCTTCAAATCAATGTTAAATCTGTTCAACTGCTCTGAGTAGTATTTATCGTGATCGTTTTACGCTTATCAAGGTAATCAATGTGAATGACACCGCGTGCATCCCAAAAAACTGTCGCCATGACCTTGTTGGCTGAAAAAAAAAGTCACTGACTTATCAAACTACCCTCGTATATCGTGGATGTTTATAAAATGCATAAATTCATTAAATTGCGCTTCGCCGGATATTCCCTAGTTTCTCGATTATTCCTAGTTGTAGTTTTTGTTAACTAATTGAAGAATTGCTAATAGTTAATGCAAACAACAGCGGCACTCAAGACATTTTTCATCATTTGGCTTGGTGCAATCAAAATTAGGAAAATGAGGAACAAGAAGGCCGCTTCAAGCCGTTCAAGGAGTTGCCGATAAATGTCCACACGATCTCCTTTCTGTTGTTCGGTCATCAAACGATGAACAAATTTTGCTGCAACTCTACCCATGTTCAAATTTTTTGTCAAAATTGCATGGCATGACCAAATATAACATGCTAACCTCTTCTGCAAGTTTTCTGACAGTTTTTCCTCAATGGGCGATTTGCACGCACCAAATCATTGATTCTCTAAACGTGAGAGTTATCAGTTGAAGTAGAAAGCCTTCCTGGTCGAGGATCATCTTGAATTGACTGAGTACCGTGAAAACCATCCGTAGCATTGCGTACGACTCAGAGCATCACCTCGTAAGCTTGTTTCAAATTATTAAACATTTTTGTGAACGTTTTCCCTAATTTCACGCAAAAGTTTAAATGGCATCGTTGCTCCAGAAAATCGTACATTTAAGTGTTTAAGTGGTAGTGGGGTTTTTGGCCACTACCACTTAAACACGTTACACTCAAATATGAATATTACGAAAACTAAAGAGATATCAACAATCGAAGAACATTCGCTTACAAAAGAGGTGCACAAGGCAGTGCTGCCAACAGCATATCTGAACAGGCCTAATATATTGTTTCAAAATAACTTCATTGCCAAATATTAGTCAACTTGAAATTGTTCAATTACACTTTCGTATTTTATTAAATTAGACATTATTTTTCTGAATCCAATTATACCCGATATGTTGATTTTAGTTTTATATTTATGCTAGCAAAATATAATACTAAATCAATTACACATAACAAGACTGTTATTCCTTACTTCACTTTTTAATTAATTAAAAAGTGAAGTAAGAAATAACAGTATTTTTATGTGTAATAATCACTTCCCGTAAACTCAAAACATACAGTTATAAATCAATCAATCAATCAATTTATTAGTCTATTAGATCGTATTATATAATATTAGACAATTCATGCAAACACATAATAATAAACATCTTGTTTACATGATTTTTTGGTAATAAATGTAGTGTGCCTTGAAATGAAAAAAAATGCATCATACGATGTTGTATACTGATGCAATTTATGTATTCAACAAAAGTATTAACAAATGTCATTTATTGTAAAGTAATCTCAATAAAAAAAAAACAACATTTGTAAATTAACCTTTTAATACTGTTTAAATTGTTTATTGGATTATATTTAATCCGAGTGTTCCGTTAACTAATTTATTATACATTCACAGTTTGTTATTATTTTAAGCGCAACTTTAATATTTGATAATACTTCATTTCTGAGAAAGAATATTAATTTAACACTTGCACCACTTATTTATTCTATATTGATTTGTAAATTAAATTCACTTCGTTTTATTTCACTTATATGTATTTTATTTTCTACTAGTGTCGGCTTAATGCCATTATCAAAAGTTCTTGATAATGGCATTAAGCCGAAACTAATAGAAAATAAAATATATATAAGTGAAACAAAACCAAGTGAATTTAAATTACAAAACAAAATATTTTTTGAAAATGTTTTACTAAGTGATTGATGAGAAAAAAGTGTCCGATATATTTATTCTATGCTACATACAGTTTTCAAATAAAGAAGATTTAACTAATCTAACCTCCAAATCTGATGTTAAGAAAAAGGATTTAACAATTCTAACCCCCAAATTTGATATAAACAAACAGAATTTAACTAACTTAACCTACAAATTTGGTGTAAACAAACATGTTTTAACCAGCCTTACCTACGAATTTGATGTAAACAAACAAGATTTAGCCAACCTAACCTACAAATTTGATGTAAACATACTAGATCCAACAATCCTAAACTCCGTATTTGTCGTAAACAAACAGGATTAAACAAACATAACCTTAAAGATTGATGTAAACAAACAGGATTTTACAATCGTAACCCCCAAATTTGATTTAATTACTGGAGATTGAAACGATTTAAGCTTTAAAATTGATGTAGAGTCTTTAATGTGTTATGTGAAACCTGAATAGCAAGACATAACCTTACAATAAATTACATTTGTCACTTTTTTCCAAGGGACACTAATTAAAATTTTTGAAAAATGTAATTTCAAATAGAACGTTTATTTAATTTTGTTTCGACAACAATATTTTTGAAAAACAACATATTGCGCATTACTGGGTTCTGAAAAATAATGTCTAATGATAAAACGAGTGGTATCCACTCCTGGACAAAGCATGAAGTAACATTTCGAGTTTAGAAAAGCCCCGCGTAGAAAATTTTTCGAGGGACAAATTTTCACGGGGCTTTTCTAAACTCGATACTTTACTTAATCCGCCACCGGCATGAAACACTGGTTTAAAGTGAAGTCCGGATTTTTGGAATTGATGTATTCGCATATTTTTATCCAAGGCACACTAATTTAATTTTTTTAATTTAATTTTAAATAGAAGATTTATTTCAATATTTTTGAAAAACAACATATTGGGCATTATTGGATTCAGAAAAATGATGTCTAATGTAATAAAAATAAAAAATTCCTGGCAACCGCTTAAACATTTTAAGTTGGCTATTATTTTGCAATGAAGTTATTATTAAAAAAATCAATATTACTGTTATTTCTTAGTATTTAAACAGCCATTGACTTTGGTTTTTAGTTCAATATAATCGGTCGATAAATAACAGATTTATCGCGAGAATACATATGTATGAATATTAATTTAAATAAAATCACTTGGTTTTTCTCACAAATTTGATGTAAACATACTAGATCCAACAATCCTAAACTCCGAATTTGTCGTAAACAAACAGGATTAAACAAACATAACCTTAAAGATTGATGTAAACAAACAGGATTTTACAATCGTAACCTCCAAATTTGATTTAAATGCTGGAGATTTAAACGATTTAAGCTTTAAAATTGATGTAGAGTCTTTAATGTGTTATGTGAAACCTGAATAGTAAGACATAACCTTACAATAAATTACATTTGTCACTTTTTTCCAAGGCACACTAATTAAAATTTTTGAAAAATGTAATTTCAAATAGAACGTTTATTTAATTTTGTTTCGACAACAATATTTTTGAAAAACAACATATTGCGCATTACTGGGTTCAGAAATATAATGTCTAATGATGAAACGAGTGGTATCCACTCCTAGACAAAGCATGAAGTAACATTTCGAGTTTAGAAAAGCCCCGCGTAGAACATTTTTCGAGGGACAAATTTTCACGGGGTTTTTCTTAACTCGATACTTTACTTCATCCGCCACGGGCATGAAACACTGGTTTAAAGTGAAGTCCGGATTTTTGGAATTGATGTATTCGCATATTTTTATCCAAGGCACACTAATTTATTTTTTTTTAATTTAATTTTAAATAGAAGATTTATTTCAATATTTTTGAAAAACAACATATTGGGCATTATTGGATTCAGAAAAATGATGTTTAATGTAATAAAAATTCCAGGCAACCGCTTAAACATTTTAAGTTGGCTATTATTTTGCAATGAAGTTATTATAAAAAAATCAATATTACTGTCATTTCTTAGTATTTAAACAGCCATTGACTTTGGTTTTAAATTCAATAAAATCGGTCGATAAATAACAGATTTATCGCGAGAATACATATGTATGAATATTAATTTAAATAAAATCACTTGGTTTGTCTTACAAAATATTTTGTGAAATAATCCAAGCGATTTTTATCTAAATTAATATTTATACATATATATATATATATATATATATATATATATATATATATATATATCTAATCATGTTTTTACCAAGTAATTAATGAGGACATAGTGAAAGATATTTTAAACGAGTATACGGCTAAAATATTTATCTTTCAATTTATGCAACCCTTATGAATGAGCCGCCACTGAGCAAAATGAAACATTTATGTAAATCTGCCCTAAAGTAAAAACATATTAATTGTATAATCTACTATTTTTTGAGTGTTATTTTGTTTTTCTTTTGTTATAGTTGTGATGCACAAAGATAAAGATGATGGTGGCGGTCTGCACAGGCCGAGGGATTTGACGGCCTTCGACCACACTCCACTAGACGGAGAAATGTTCCTTCAGGTAAAAAATAAAACAATCAACTACCATTTATACATAATATTTGATAAATGCACCCAAACCTTTTATTTCTTGTTTAATATATGCAATAATTATTAATTGTTATACCTATCTTCTATAATAATAATACATGGTCTGTCCGGACAGTAACTGGATTTATTTTATTATGTTTTAAATCGGTCACATAAATATAAATAAAATGTTGAACTGATTAACTATTACGTTCTTAATTTAATATTCATCAAATTATTAAAAATGTATTGAAATCACTTTAAACAAGAATTCAACGAATTTAAATCAAGCCAAATCATAAATAAAAATACAACTACCTTCAAGATCAAGTCAAGTATAGGAAATATAAAGTGTGTGTATTTTCATAATCTTAAATAAAGTGTTGTATAATAAACAAAAAATGACACCATCAAATGTTTATCGTATTCTACCCTATTCTATTTGAAGATCCGCAAAGTGCAGTTAGAAAAACAGTAACCCTGTATAGTTCTTTTTTTAATCATAGGCACTAAACGGGTTCCTAATGATACTAACCTGCGAAGGTGAGGTCTTCTTCGCCACGCACAGCATAGAAGGTTACCTCGGATTCCATCAAGTAAGTAAAAACAATTATTTCCATTATTGTAGATTATGAAATTGCGAATTCTGACATTACCATCTCAATACATTTATAACTGTTTCTTGTGGGCTAAAGAGAATCGGCACAAATATAATACAAATAATGATTATCACGATTATCCTAAGAGAGAAAGTGGACAGATCTCCATTTCTTACATCTTTCTTCTCCTCTCCCTCTCCCAGCCTAATCTTATCACAGTTTTTACCTCTGCCCCATCCTCTCGCATCCACTCCTCTATCCTTTTACTACCTCTCGTCCATTCCTCACTTACCTCCTTACACTCATCCGCTTAATGTTTCCACGTATCCTTTCCACTTCTGCACAACACACACTTACCATACTCTTCACCCATCCATAATTTTCTTCCTCTTTTCTCCGACCCACACCTAGCCCTAGCCAGTGCTACCTTCTCACCTTTACTTAGTGTGCTATTTGTGAGATACCCTGGCAGTTTTCCGTGTACCTGCCACTTTTTATATAGAGGATTGTACCCACTTCTCTCAATAAACCCTTGACGCTCCTGCTTTTCCACGTCCTCCCATTTTTCCTTCATCAACGCCGCCACATTCATCCCTTTTTCCAACCACTCATTTACCAAACATTCCCACCCCCCTGCTCTTTCATACATGTTTCTCCTCTCCATTCTCCAACCACTCTCTCCTACTCCCACACCTCTTTCACCAGGCTTTCACTACCCAATCCAATCAATTTCATTTTATATCTTGATACTCTTTCCATTGTCTCTCCATGCATACATGCTCTGTTCGTTCTGTTCTGAAGCAGAATGTAGCTGGGCGTTGATTTTTCCACCACTAGTAGCTGCTTAAGAAACGTCACCTGCTTTTTCTCGATACCTTCACCTTCTCATTCCGCATGCCTCCACCCCATACACTATAATTGGTTTAACGCATGTATCCCACAGTTTGCACGCCATCTAAAAATTCCCCTCCAGCCACTTTCCCCACTTCTCCTTCACCACATACCACGCTTTCCTTGCCTTCAGTGGGACCCATCTAGCATACTCCCTGTACCCCCCACACTACCTAAACACAAAACCCAAATATTTAAACTTTTTCACTCTTTCGATCACTTCACCCTTCCATATCAATTCTTTCATTCTTCCTTCTCTTCCTCTATTCCTAAATCTCATCCATTTCGTTACACACAAACCTCGCTTATCCATATACCTCTCCAACCTTTGTAACATCTCCTTCATTTCTCCCCAGTTCTTCGCTACCAACACCAATCATCCACATACGCCAACATCCACACCTTCATTTTTCGTTTTCCCTCAACTCCAATCCTCTTCAACATTTCCGCTTTCACTCCATCCAGCCCAGCCGCTTTTCCCCCTTTCACTTCCTTAAAACCCTTTTCCACTTCCTCTTCTGTAAACTCCTCCACCTCTTTTCGCAGCTCTCGTCCCCCCACCCCCACGTTATCAATAAAGAGTGCTTATTTATAAAACAAAATATATCACATCGATAGTAGTCATATTTTCAAAGAAATTGCAAACATAACCCAGTAACGAAATTGTTTACCGGTTGTCAAATAACTTTTCTAATGGCATTTTTTTGACAAAAGTATGCATGTGACACATCATTGAAATCAGGGTTAGAAATGCTGTTCAATGATATGCGTATCTCTATATGCGCTCATAAGAAAACAAAAACGAGACGTCCTTGAAATAAAACAAGTAAGTCAGTTTTTACAGTTTGTTTATAACTTTAAAAACAAATGAGTAACAGTAACATTATAAAAACGACGTTTTGTTACCATCCGGTTATAGAGCGGAAACGGTTAGAGATGGATCAATTTTCTTTTCACTATTGATTAAAACACGAAAAAGTGACCCAGGCTCGCAAAATAAGTTTTTCAATATCTCTTTAAATAAAAAAGTTTTCCACATGTGGCACCTCCAAAATCCACCACCCTGTACATATGTCATTATATAGCAGTAAATTGAATGGGTTTGTTTTTTCTTCAGGATACTTTGTTTTTCCTTTAATCCTTCTTTCAAATGCACAGAAAAGAATGTTACTAATTGTTCCGGAACAGCTGGGTAATATACCAATAAATTACCAGTGGTAATTACCGTCGTAAGTTACCACTAACATCACTAAAAGAATTAATGAAGCAATAACGGCTGATATTGGTTTGTAAGGCAGAAATTCTTTTCTCTAATTATCTTCTATTTTCGTATCTCGGATAATTTGGAAAATCCACATCCTAATGTCAATGTTTTTTTTTTAAATAGCAATAGACGAATTGCAGATTAAACAACAATATGTTTTACCAATTATACTGAAAAATAAATTATTTTTCACAAAAGCTTACCCCAGGTTGAAACCAGTAGGTGATCGACCAAAAATGGTCCAGCGATGGACGGGTTGAACACCTGCTCTATAACAAGCTCCCAGAGAATGTTATATATATATATATATATATATATATATATATATATATATATATATATATATGTTAAAACGTAGATTTTCGCGGGCGTAACATGTTGCACAATTTCTTCGGCTTTAGTCCCGCGTGTTTTCTTGGCTCTGGTCCATTTTATTCTGAATTCGACGTTTAGATGACGTCGCAGTCATCATCGTCAGGTATAAACTATTAAAATACTATCACTCTAGCAACCACTTATTAGATTTCTATATACTTGATGCGCTAATTTCTTGTTTGGCTTCTTATTACTCTTCTGTTATGTTCTTCTAATGGTGTTTAGTTTCAATTTCTAGATTATTTTCTAAAGGGACTGGATTCAGAATTTCTTTATTGATGTTCCGAGATAATTAATTTTGACTGAAATTTATGCAAGTTTTTAAAAATGGTGGTAATCCTTTGGCATCATCTCTTTTATTTAGACAATTCGGCCTCTTTTCGATCTCTATAGCTTCTCTAATAATTCTTGCGTGGAAGAAGACAGTCGTTTTTAATATTCTCGTGTTTTCGAAATTTATTGTGTTTTGAAATTTTGACGTGTTGAAATAAAGATGATTGTGGATCGGATTTTCTGACTGCTAAAATATGTTCATCTCGACGAGTGCTGGTTTTTCGGTTTGTTTGTCCTACATAGTTTATACCTGACACTCGTCTCACACATACCACATGGAATTTCATATACGCCTAAAAATCTGGATTATGTAAGTGTGGATGTTTGTTGGAGAGGATTTTAGGATAAGTCTAGGAATCTTGTCTTAACCAGTGTTTTTGCCCTTTTCAATGTTTTCAAAAAAATTCTTCCTCCTTTATAACATCATTTGAAGGATAGGGAATTTAGGTGGTTTTAAACGACGTAAGTTAACATTGTCAAGGAAGTCGTCATAGTCTGTGTATCCTGTCATTGTGTATGTTTGATATGTGCAGATATATTGGTAATGTCGATGTCGTTCGTCGCTGTATTTTTTATCGTAGGGTCAGTGATCTTTTGGATGAAATCGGTTTTCCGGTATTTACTTAGCTTTTTTATCTCCTGCCACTAGTGCTTACCATGCTGTCGAATGATATTAATATGTAGTTGTTTATAATAGTGCATACATTTATTTAACCCTTTCTGCCTTGACGGTGGTATTTGCCACCACTAAAATTTAGTAAACATACTGGGAATTTTTCTTTCAAATATCATACATCTATGCATGAGCTGTAACTTTTCCGATAACACTGCGCAACAATGAAAATGTTTCGGACTCAAAATTAGCTAATACTTATGTATTTTCACCCGCTGAATTCGAAAATGACATTAAAAATTACATATTAGCTCTTGTTTAGGAGATAAAGTTGTATGTTGTTTCTTAGGGGTGTAAATTTTAATTTTTTGGAAAATTTTGTATATGACATTTGGCATACCTGTAAACTGACAAAACTAACATTCCATAATGTTTGTAGGTTATGTTTATAACTAGTGAAGTGATTTATGTGAGTTTCCTATTGTTTAACTAGTGCGGAATTATTAATATAAATCAAAATGCCAAGGAATTGTGTAAATTCAGTAGACAATTTTTGTTACATATGTGGTGAAATAACATTTTCATCACAGAAGCGAAATATCACGCCTCTTTTGAAAACTGCTTACCAACATTACTTTGGTATGAAGGTAGGGGACCAGGATAAGTCATGGGTTCCACACATATGCTGTAACCAATGTTCGGTTATACTAAGAGAATGGCTGAAAAATAAAAAAAAGATCTTTGGCTAATAAATAATAAATAAATAAATATCCGAATCTTCCACCTGCCATTCGACCTATTCCTCATTCGGATAGTTTACCAGTTCCTACCCCACCACAAATTTATGATTTGGAAAATGAAGGTAGAAATGAGGTAGAAATGGAAGAAGAAGAAGAAGCAAATTAGCGTTTTACATCAAATGACCCTGATTTTGAGGTAAGAGATGATACACTAGTAACACCACACAGATTGAGTCAAGCAGAATTAAGTGATCTCATTCGAGATCTAGACTTGTCACAGGAGAAGGCAGAACTTCTAGGGTCAAGACTACAGCAGTGGAATCTTCTCCAACACGATGTCAGAGTTTCACAGTATAGAAAACGTCAGCGAAACCTGCTCTCTTTTTTTGAGAAGAATACCAATCTTGTTGATTGTATCGACGTCTATGGATTAATGAATTGTCTCAAAATGAACTATGATCCAACAGAATGGAGGTTATTCATCGACTCATCTAAGCTAAGCTTAAAAGCTGTATTACTGCACAACGGAAACCGTCTTCCTTCTATTCCTATTGGCCATGCAGTTCACATGAAAGAGACTTACATTAACATGAAAACTCTCCTCGAATCAATCAATTACAATGAACACAAGTGGAAAATTTGTGGTGATCTATAAGTCATTGCTATACTTTTAGGAATGCAATTAGGGTACACTAAATACTGCTGCTTTTTGTGTATGTGGGATAATAGAGACAGAAGTTCACATTACATTAGAGCAGACTGGCCTGCAAGAAATCTCAATACTTACGAAAAAAATATCGTTGCTGAGCCACTTGTGGACCCAAAAGATATTCTTCTTCCACCCTTACATATTAAATTGGGTTTAATGAAGAATTTTGTCAAAAGTATGAACAAAGATGGACAGGCTTTTAGGTATTTGAGAGACAAATTCTCGAAACTAAGTGATGCAAAGGTTGAAGAGGGTATTTTTGTCGGGCCACAAATTCGTCAACTTGTTAGGGATCTTGCGTTTGACGAAGTTTTGGAGGGGAAAGAAAAGGAAGCCTGGGAAGCTCTGAAGGGAGTGATTCGTGGATTTTTAGGAAACAAAAGAGATGAAAACTACAGGCAGTTAGTAAAAATACTCCTGGAAAAATACCATCAACTCGGATGTAACATGTCCCTAAAGATCCATTTTCTCCACTCCCACGTAGACTTCTTTCCTCGCAATTGTGGTGCTGTTAGTGATGAACATGGGGAAAGGTTCCACCAGGATATTTCTGTAATGGAACGAAGATATCAGGGTCGTTGGAATGAAGCTATGCTAGCGGATTACTGTTGGTTTGTGTGTAGGGATGCTCCGGAACTCGCATACAAGAGAAAAGTAAAAAGATCACGATAACGTTATACCTACTATGTATCACAGAAACTAGAGCTAATAAAGCATTTTCATTGTCATTTTCATTTTTTTTAGCATAAAATGAATATAATTTGACTAATATGGTGCAGGAAACACGAAAAAAATATTTTTTTGTGGTGCAGTGTAATCGTTTGTTTTTCAAAATAGTTTAATTTGAAGTCTTAAACGAGTGTTTTCCACTCCCAGGCTAAGCATGAAGTAAAATTTCGAGTTAAGAAAAGCCTAAACATTTGGTTTGTCCGTGTAGCACTACGCGCAACGCGACCAAACCAAATGTTCAGGCTTTTCTAAACTCGAAATTTTACTTCATGCGCCACGCGTATAAAACACTGACTTTAGGTGAAGTTCAAAATATTCTACTAAAGCAATGTGCTAAAAACGTGTATTCTGAACATCACATCACATCAATGTTTAGTACGCGTGGCGCATGAAGTAAAATTTCGAGTTTGGAAAAGTTTAAAAATTTGGTTTGGTCATTCCGCTTCGCTAAGCGACCAAACCAAATTTTGTAGGCCTTTCTAAGCTCGAAATTTTATTTCATGCTTAATCTGGGAGTGGAAAACACTTGTTTGAAAGTTCAATTTGAAATATTTGCAAAAACCAGAGCTGGGATGAATCCTCAAAAACAGGATTCGAATCACGAATCCGAATCACCTAATATGATTCGAATCACGAATACTCGAATAAAGGATTCGTAAGTGAAAAATATGATTCGAATCAAAGATTCGAATCCTCATTTTTGAATCACGGATACATATCCTTTAAAAATAAATTTGAATCTATTATTTGTAACCAGTAATATTTTATTCCATCAGTTTCTATTAACCAAAATGTTCATTTACCGACTAAATATCTGATTATATAATGATTTTAATTAATGATGATATATGTGTTATTGAACTTCATTTTAAATCTGTGTTTTATACGCGTGGCGCATGAAGTAAAATTTCGAGTTTAGAAAAGCCCCGTGAAAATTTGTCTCGGGTCGCTGCGCGACCCTCGACAAATTTTCTACGCGGGGCTTTTCTAAACTCGAAATTTTACTTCATGCTTAGTCTGGGAGTGGACAACACTCGTTCTTAGAAGTTTCAAATTAAAGGATCACTCTAGATTACTAAGTTTATTACCATTTTACAAAGGCTACAGCTCGAAGGACCAATCATGTTCTTCGGAGAGCGAAGGACTACAGGGAATCGAAGTTTATTTACAAGAAAAAAACAAATATCTGAAGGTTTACAGCATGGATAGGAAAGAAAATATCCAATTTTGAAAAAATATCGAAGGTGGGCTGGTTTTCAGTGCGTTTTTAACTTCACCTTAAATCAGTGTTTTATACGCGTGGCGCATGAAGTAAATTTTCGAGTTTAGAAAAGCCCCGTGAAAATTTATCTCGGGTCGCTGCGCGACCCTCGACAAATTTTCTACGCGGGGCATTTCTAAACTCGAAATTTTACTTCATGCTTAGTCTGGGAGTGGACCGTCAAGATTTTCGATATTTCTAGATTTATGTCGATTTATTCACAGTTTGTTATTGTATTAAATGCAACTTTAATATTGAATAAAAACGGTTTTTTTTTTTTAGGAATAGAATATTCACCCGTTAAGAGCCGAGCAAATTATAAAGTTAACTCAAAAAGTTAATTTTAGGTAAAATGTTGCATCTTTTTCTATGATTTCAATGAATGATTTATTATATTACGTACGTCGATTTTTTAAAAGAGTTAAATTTAAAATTCAAACGAGTGTTGTCTACTCCCAGACTAAGCATGAAGTAAAATTTCGAGTTTAGAAAAGCCCCGCGTAGAAAATTTGTCAAGGGTCGCGCAGCGACCCGAGACAAATTTTCGCGGGGCTTTTCTAAACTCGAAATTTTACTTCATGTGCCACGCGTATAAAACACTGATTTAAAGTGAAGTTAAATATGCACTGAAAACCAACCCAACTTCGATATTTTTTCAAAATTAGATGTTTTCTTTCCTATCCATGCTGTAAACCTTCAGATATTCGTTGTTTTCTTGTAAAAAAACTTCGATTCCCTGTAGTTCTTCGGTCTCCGAAGACCATGGTTGATCCTTCGAGCTGTAGCCTTTGTAAAATGGTAATAAACTTAGTAATCTAGAGTGATCCTTCAATTTGAAACTTCTAAGAACGAGTGTTGTCCACTCCCAGACTAAGCATGAAGTAAAATTTCGAGTTTAGAAAAGCCCCGCGTAGAAAATTTGTCGAGGGTCGCGCAGCGACCCGAGACAAATTTTCACGGGGCTTTTCTAAACTCGAAATTTTACTTTATGCGCCACGCGTATAAAACACTGATTTCAAGTGAAGTTAAATATATACTATTAACGTTGGATATTTTTCATGGTTAAGTAACCAAATATGCACTCACAAATATTTGAATTATTCGAAAATTTAAAAATTCAAATATGAATAATTTAGTGATTTAAATATTCATATTAGAATATTTAACTATTTAAATTAATCGAATTCGAATCCCAACCTTAATAGCGATTATTCGAATTATTTAGGAGGATTTGAATCCGTGTATGAGGATTCGAATCCTTTCATAAGGATTCGATTTCTTTTATGAGGATTCGAATCCTTTTATAAGAATTCGAATCCTTTTATAAGGATTCGAATCATCTACGTCTGGATTCGAATACGAATCCTTTTAAAAAAAATGTAACGAATCCGGATCACGAATCCGTTTTCACTAAAGTATTCGAATACCTCATTTGAATCCTCTAAAAGGATTCGAATCCAGGAATCGAATCCTGAATGATTCGAATCCTGCCCAGCTCTGGCAAAAACAACGAATATCTAAAGATTTAAAGCGTATAGAGTATATTGAGATATGTATCTTTAAAAGAAAAACTCTCTGAATATTTGTGATAGTAATAAATAATATGCACTGTATAAAACATTTTTTTGGACATCAGAAAAATTCCAGGGCTGTAAGGGTTAATTAATTTTATTTATTATTTTAATATATTATAAGTTTGTGTTTTGTAGTAATACTTTTTAATATGTTGTTATGTTTATGATCGTCATTTTATATTATGTACGAGGTGTGTTCAGATAACAACCGAACATTTTGAATTACGTACCAACGTAGATATTTAATGATATGCTGTTGGCAGCACTGCCTTGTGCATAACCTCCCTTATACGCGCATTTTCTTGGATTGTTGATATCTCGTTTAGTTTTTGTGATATTCTTATTTAAGTGCAACGTGTTAAAGTGTTAGTGGCGATTTTTGAAATGTGCAAGTTTCTGGAGCGACGATGCAACATAAAGTTTTGCGTAATACTCGGGAAAACGTTCACACAAACGTTTAATCTTTTGAAACAAGCTTACGGAGATGATATTCGGGGTCATAGGCAATGTTACGAATGAATTATATGATTTAAAAGTTGCCGTCAGTCAATTAAAGATAATCGTCGACCAGGAAGGCCTGCTTTGCAAAATGGAAACATCGCTGGGAAAAGTGGGTAAATTAGGGAGGGAAGTACTTTGAAGTGGACAAGGACCAATAATTTGTAAAATGAATAATAAAGTTTAAAAAAATAAAGTTTGGTTATTATCTGAACAGACCTCGTATTTATATTTACTTTTACACATAATGACTTATTTATATTTTATTTATTTAGGACCTAATTCAATTTTTAATGTTTTTAGCTGCAAAGATTTTTTTAATATGTTGTATCTGTGATTGTTAATTAGTCTTAAGGTTTTTAAGTAACGCTTAAATCCTAGTGAAATTCTATATATTAAATATATGACTTGAATAAGCTGAAAGCATTAGCACCAATAAATATGATATGATATGATTATACCGGGTGTTGAATTGTAAAGCGGGACATAGGGATTTACAAGTAAAATTTGAAATGTATTACTATTGGCTCCCCTAGATATTTGACAGGATCGGTCTCTTGACATTCTTTTTTATGCCTATTAAGCAGTATACATTTTTACCTAAGTCAAAATTGCAAAAACCATTTCAATTCTTCGAATCAAAACCAAAGGTTTGTTATTTGATATCCTAATGACGGATTTAATTTTTTTTTTTTTTCTAAAAAGTGACAATTAATTTTAGAATTTCTAATTAAAACATACATGACTGGTTTTAATTAGAATTTCTAAAATGAATTGTCGTATTCAATTTCTACATTTCACTATTATTGCCTGGCATTAATCTTCTTTTTTTCTTACAGTCGGATATTGTCCATCAATCCGTGTACGAACTAGTCCATTCTGAAGACAGAGAAGAACTTCAACGACAGTTAATGTGGAATTCATTTCTGCCGCCAGAATCGGCAAATATCGGCCTCCAAGATGTGTTGTTGGCGGATAATTGTCACATGTTAGAAAGGAGTTTTACAGTGCGCTTCCGGTGTCTGCTGGACAACACTTCCGGTTTCCTAGTAAGTACAATTTGAATACTTTTAGGTTTTCGATACTTCAAGGTACTTGAATCATTTCATTTGAAAATATTGGGATTTATTAATATTAGAAATATCAAGTCAAGTCAAGTCAGATGACACTTTTCTAATAAAATGTTATTCTTAAACACTGGGACACTAATTTCCTAACATAACATATTATTTACTATATTTATAAGTATTCATTCCCAAGTTTACCAAGATTTTTAACTTTTTTAATTTAACTAGATATTTAACAACTATATGTATAGTTGAAGTCAATTTGAGATTAAGTAGCTTGAAATTTAAGTCAAGCTGTTTTTTAGGTACAGATTCACGACCTATTATAAATCTTTCAGTCGATACTTAAAAAAATTGTTGAATGACTAATTGACTAAATATGTAGTAAACCTAATTGGCCGAATTTTTAATAAGTTATTGTTATTATTTTCTAGCGTTTAGACATACGGGGTCGAGTGAAAGTCCTACACGGACAAAATCGGAAATCAGAAGAACCACCTTTAGCGTTGTTTGCCATTTGTACACCTTTTGGACCTCCATCTCTTTTAGAAATCCCTCAGAAAGAAGTTATGTTTAAGAGCAAGCACAAGCTGGACTTAGCCTTAGTCTCAATGGATCAACGGTAAGTATAAATATGTATAAACAAATAATATATACATGTTTCAAACAAAATTAGAAAAACGGGGGCCGCGGTCGAGGCGTTAGTCTCGTCTTTTCGTCCGCCGCGGAAAGCGAGCTCGAGTCTCGGTAATTTTTCTGAGGAGAAATTCTCGTGGGTCTGTCAACTTGGCCCCCCCAACTCAAAATTTTCAAATAAAAAATATTGCGCCCGAAAGGTCTTAACTTGCGCTCACTTGCGCCCAAATATTAAAACTTGCGCTGTTAAGGGTAGAAAGTTATAGCGATTTGAAAATAGGGGGGGCTAAGTTGACGCCAGCCCCCCCATCTCGGAATTTTCAACTTTTTCTTTCATAAATACATTCTATGGAACTTGCGCTGTCGATACCACCTAATTTTACAAGTTGCGCTGCAAAAATACACCCCCTATAAACGAAATAAAGGAGGGTGCCAGCCCCCCCACTTTACATTTTGTAAGTTTTATTGCATTGTACACAAAGCTTAGAAGTTGCGCTCACTTGCGCCATCGAAATTTCTTCAATATCACTTCTCATGAAAAAGTTATGGCATATTTTATATATACTCGAATCCAGTGCGCGTATTCCCATAATCTCCATGCAACTACAGAAGAGTAATACAATAAACATACTTAACTCACAACCACTGTCCTTCTTCGTCGAAAAGCATACATTATACAACCAAAACAGTAATTTTCTATAATATTTGCATATTTATTCCAGTGCCGTATCATGGTGGAAATATATATTTTTATTATTACTTAAATAATTTTATTTACAGAACAAATAACAATAATTTGATTCAATTAATAAATATAACTTTAACAATCTATTTAAAATGCATTTCTGCTGATTACAAAAGTTGCGCTGTTTTCCCAGTAGCGTTGCAAATAATTTATTGTTTAATTTAATTAAATACTTTCAAAACCAAACGTGAAAATTTAAATTTTTTAAGTGATTTTACTTAAACAATGCATAAGAAATGCTTCTATGCCAATGAGAAAAGTTGCGCTGTTTTCCCAGTGGCGTCACAAATAATTTATTATTATTTAATTAAATTAAATATTTTTCAAACCAAACGGAAAATTTTGAATTTTCTAAGTGATATTACTTTAACAATGAATAGGAAATGCATTTATGCTAATGAGAAAAGTTGCGCTGCTTTCCCAGTGGCGTCAAAATTAATTTTTAATTATTATGGAATTAAATTAAATATTTTCAAAACCAAACGGAAAATTTTGAATTTTCTAAGTGATATTACTTTAACAATGCATAGGAAATGCATTTATGCTAATGAGAAAAGTTTCGCTGTTTTTCCAGTGGCGTCACAATTAATTTATTATTATTGAATTAAATTAAATATTTTCAAAACCAAACGGGAGACTTTGAATTTTCTAAGTGATATTACTTTAACAATGCATAGGAAATGCATTTATGCTAATGAGAAAAGTTGCGCTGTTTTCCCAGTGGCGTCACAATTAATTTATTATTATTGAATTAAATTAAATATTTTCAAAACCAAACGGAAAACTTTGAATTTTCTAAGTGATATTACTTTAACAATGAATTGGAAATGCATTTATGCTAATGAGAAAAATTGCGCTGTTTTCCCAGTGGCGTCACATATAATTTATTATTATTGAATTAAATTAAATATTTTCGAAACCAAACAAGAAACTTTGAATTTTCTAAGTGAGATCACTTTAACAATGCATAGGAAATGCATTTATGCTAATGAGAAAAGTTGCGCTGTTTTCCCAGTGGCGTCACAATTAATTTATTATTATTGAATTAAATTAAATATTTTCAAAATCAAACGGGAAACTTTGAATTTTCTAAGTGATATTACTTTAACAATGAATAGGAAATGCATTTATGCTAATGAGAAAAGTTGCGCTGTTTTCCCAGTGGCGTCAAAATTAATTTATTATTATGGAATTAAATTAAATATTTTCAAAACCAAACGGAAAATTTTGAATTTTCTAAGTGATATTACTTTAACAATGCATAGGAAATGCATTAATGCTAATGAGAAAATTTGCGCTGTTTTCCCTGTGGCGTCACAATTAATTTATAATCATTTAATTAAATTAAATATTTTCAAATCCAAACGGAAAATTTTGATTTTTTTAAGTGATATTACTTTAACACTGCATAATTCAATTCATAAATCAATTCTTTCTGAAAACATAATATGCTTAAATGCATTTACGTTTTTAACTAAATTATTAAATACATGCTTACCTTCATGTCAAACAAATATCTATAGATGTGATATATGTTCGCAAATAAAAATAAAGAATGAACATTTTATTTCTGTAGAATTTTCAAATTACAACATTCATAACTTAGAAAACATTTTACAACATAATTTAAGCACGGAATTGAAACAAATTTGCAATTTGTAATAATAAATTATTATTTGAAACACAGTTAAACAATTTCATATTCATACAACCCGTTAACACGGCTAGTAAAACAATGAACTTAGTAACTAATTTAGAATATATTCCGTTTAAACTAAATGTACAGAACAAACTGTTTATTTTACGTGGTGTTGTGGGTTTTATACCGGGTCATTTTATAGCATTTTGCAGAAGACATAATGGCTAATGGGAGGAATACAATGACTTGCTTCCAAGCAAAAATCATTGTTCAAGATCAAAAGAAGTAGAGGTTAATATGTTGCTATATACAATGTAGGGTGACCAACGGGAACCATCTGTTTTTGGGAATGATCACTGACGCCACTGGGAAAACAGCGCAATTTTTCTCATTAGCATAAATGCATTTCCTATGCATTGTTAAAGTAATATCACTTAGAAAATTCAAAATTTTCCGTTTGGTTTTGAAAATATTTAATTTAATTCAATAATAATAAATTTATTGTGACGCCACTGGGAAAACAGCGCAACTTTTCTCATTAGCATAAATGCATTTCCTATTCATTGTTAAAGTAATATCACTTGGAAAATTCAAAGTTTCCCGTTTGGTTTTGAAAATATTTAATTTAATTCAACAATAATAAATTAATTGTAACGCCACTGGGAAAACAGCGCAACTTTTCTCATTAGCATAAATGCATTTCCTATGCATTGTTAAAGTAATATCACTTAGAGAATTCAAAATTTTCTGTTTGGTTTTGAAAATATTTAATTTAATTCAATAATAATAAATTAATTGTGACGCCACTGGGAAAACAGCGCAACTTTTCTCATTAGCATAAATGCATTTCCTATTCATTGTTAAAGTAATATCACTTAGAAAATTCAAAGTTTCCCGTTTGGTTTTGAAAATATTTAATTTAATTCAATAATAATAAATTAATTGTGACGCCACTGGGAAAACAGCGCAACTTCTCTCATTAGCATAAATGCATTTCCTGTTCATTGTTAAAGTAATATCACTTAGAAAATTCAAAGTTTCCCGTTTGGTTTTGAAAATATTTAATTTAATTCAATAATAATTAATTAATTGTGACGCCACTGGGAAAACAGCGAAACTTTTCTCATTAGCATAAATGCATTTCCTATTCATTGTTAAAGTAATATCACTTAGAAAATTCAAAATTTCCCGTTTGGTTTTGAAAATATTTAATTTAATTCAATAATAATAAATTAATTGTGACGCCACTGGGAAAATAGCGCAACTTTTCTCATTAGCATAAATGCATTTTCTATGCATTGTTAAAGTAATATCACTTAGAAAATTCAAAATTTTCTGTTTGGTTTTGACAATATATAATTTAATTCAATTATAATAAATGAACTGTGACGCCACTGGGAAAACAGCGCAACTTTTCTCATTAGCATAAATTCATTTCCTATTCATTGTTAAAGTAATATCACTTAGAAAATTCAAAGTTTCCCGTTTGGTTTTGAGAATATTTAATTTAAATTAATAATAATAAATTAATTGTGACGCCACTGGGAAAACAGCGCAACTTTTCTCATTAGCATAAATGCATTTCCTATGCATTGTTAAAGTAATATCACTTAGAAAATTCAAAATTTTCTGTTTGGTTTTGAAAATATTTAATTTAATTCAATAATAATTAATTAATTGTGACGCCACTGGGAAAACAGCGCAACTTTTCTCATTAGCATAAATGCATTTCCTATTCATTGTTAAAGTAATATCACTTAGAAAATTCAAAGTTTCCCGTTTGGTTTTGAAAATATTTAATTTAATTCAACAATAATAAATTAATTGTAACGCCACTGGGAAAACAGCGCAACTTTTCTCATTAGCATAAATGCATTTCCTATGCATTGTTAAAGTAATATCACTTAGAGAATTCAAAATTTTCTGTTTGGTTTTGAAAATATTTAATTTAATTCAATAATAATAAATTAATTGTGACGCCACTGGGAAAACAGCGCAACTTTTCTCATTAGCATAAATGCATTTCCTATTCATTGTTAAAGTAATATCACTTAGAAAATTCAAAGTTTCCCGTTTGGTTTTGAAAATATTTAATTTAATTCAATAATAATAAATTAATTGTGACGCCACTGGGAAAACAGCGCAACTTCTCTCATTAGCATAAATGCATTTCCTGTTCATTGTTAAAGTAATATCACTTAGAAAATTCAAAGTTTCCCGTTTGGTTTTGAAAATATTTAATTTAATTCAATAATAATTAATTAATTGTGACGCCACTGGGAAAACAGCGAAACTTTTCTCATTAGCATAAATGCATTTCCTATTCATTGTTAAAGTAATATCACTTAGAAAATTCAAAATTTCCCGTTTGGTTTTGAAAATATTTAATTTAATTCAATAATAATAAATTAATTGTGACGCCACTGGGAAAATAGCGCAACTTTTCTCATCAGCATAAATGCATTTTCTATGCATTGTTAAAGTAATATCACTTAGAAAATTCAAAATTTTCTGTTTGGTTTTGACAATATATAATTTAATTCAATTATAATAAATGAACTGTGACGCCACTGGGAAAACAGCGCAACTTTTCTCATTAGCATAAATTCATTTCCTATTCATTGTTAAAGTAATATCACTTAGAAAATTCAAAGTTTCCCGTTTGGTTTTGAGAATATTTAATTTAAATTAATAATAATAAATTAATTGTGACGCCACTGGGAAAACAGCGCAACTTTTCTCATTAGCATAAATGCATTTCCTATGCATTGTTAAAGTAATATCACTTAGAAAATTCAAAATTTTCTGTTTGGTTTTGAAAATATTTAATTTAATTCAATAATAATTAATTAATTGTGACGCCACTGGGAAAACAGCGCAACTTTTCTCATTAGCATAAATGCATTTCCTATTCATTGTTAAAGTAATATCACTTAGAAAATTCAAAGTTTCCCGTTTGGTTTTGAAAATATTTAATTTTATTCAATAATAATAAATTAATTGTGACGCCACTGAGAAAACAGCGTAACTTTTCTCATTAGCATAAATGCATTTCCTATTCATTGTTAAAGTAATATCACTTAGAAAATTCAAAATTTTTCGTTTGTATGAAAAATATTTAATTTAATTAAATAATAATAAATTAATTGTGACGCCACTGGGAAAACAGCGCAACTTTTCTCATTGGCATAGATGCATTTCCTATGCATTGTTTAAGTAAAATCACTTGAAAAATTTAAATTTTCACGTTTGGTTTTGAAAATATTTAATTAAATTAAATATTAAATTATTTGTAACGCTACTGGGAAAACAGCGCAACTTTTCAAATCAGCAGAAATGCATTTTAAATAGATTGTTAAAGTTATATTTATTAATTGAATCAAATTATTGTTATTTGTTTTGGAAATAAAATTATTTAAGTAATAATAAAAATATATATTTCCACCATGATACGGCACTGGAATAAATATGCATATATTATAGAAAATTACTGTTTTGGTTGTATAATGTATGCTTTTCGACGAAGAAGGACAGTGGTTGTGAGTTAAGTATGTTTATTGTATTACTCTTCTGTAGTTGCATGGAGATTATGGGAATACGCGCACTGGATTCGAGTATATATAAAATATGCCATAACTTTTTCATGAGAACTGATATTGAAGAAATTTCGATGGCGCAAGTGAGCGCAACTTCTAAGCTTTGTGTACAATGCAATAAAACTTACAAAATGTAAAGTGGGGGGGCTGGCACCCTCCTTTATTTCGTTTATAGGGGGTGTATTTTTGCAGCGTAACTTGTAAAATTAGGTGGTATCGACAGCGCAAGTTCCATAGAATGTATTTATGAAAGAAAAAGTTAACTTAGCCCCCCCTATTTTCAAATCGCTATAACTTTCTACCCTTAACAGCGCAAGTTTTAATATTTGGGCGCAAGTGAGGGCAAGTTAAGACCTTTCGGGCGCAATATTTTTTATTTGAAAATTTTGAGTTGGGGGGGCCAAGTTGACAGACCCAATTCTCGTCTCGGTTCTATGGGTGTTATTTGTGTTGTTTACATGTCATTAAAATGAAATATTTAAAAAGAAACTTGTGGTGACTAATCGGCTAACGACTAAATCAATTGACTAAAACTCATATCATCCCCAACCTGATTTCCCGTCCATCACCTTTCCTTAAAAAAAAAAACAGCCAACACAAGTACTGACTGCAAATTTAAATGTTATAGGATTATTATATCTATTATTTGTATCACTTATACTTACAGAGATAGAGCAGTAAAATAAAAAAAATCACATTGTTAAATAACTTTAAAACTAAAAGAGATACGACATACAGTATATTGACATTGACAAATGTTCACTCCTGAGATCCCCAGAAGAATGGATAAACAACGAGAAATCTTAATAACCATTAAAAGACGAACACTCGAGTGCCTAGGCCACGTTATGAGAGGTCAGAATTACCAGCTATTCGAGCTGATCATGCAGGTAAATATTTAGGGAAGAAGAAGTACTGGCCGCTGACGTACATCTTGGCTACGAAATTTCAGAGAATGGCGCCAGTGCACAACATCTACCCAATTGTTTAGAACACCTATTTCTAAAATAAAAATAGCACTTATGATTGCCAAATTTCGCAGCGGAGATGGCACATAAAGAAGAAGAAGAATAATAAATAACGATGTTCTATGTATATCTGCGACGAAAAATGGTGGATGCGCAGGGCACTTAATTTTGGTGCTCACTACTTTTGGCAGCACATATAAAATCCCAGTAGCGCAAGTTAGTACAACAAATCAGAATTATAATAACATTGTCTTATAATATATGGATGATACTTCAATTCGTCAGCATTCTCAACATTGAATGTGTTGAACTTTACTTATATTACTACAAATGTAAAAACAAATTAAATAATTCTAATTCGATGTTACAATTGCCACATAAAACAATCCAATATTTTCCGTCAATCAGAAATTACAAAAATTATTGGAAATATACATTTTCTATTTATAAAAAAGTGCAGCAAACCCATTCAAAGAAATCTAGTGAATTCTAATTAATTAAAAAAAAAACTAGAAAACAAACGAGATTTTAATTTACATATGTTTCGAAAGCGTAAACGCCATCTAATGCCCATTAGCTTAAATAGCATCGTCAATAGCTGGCAAACTAAACGTTTGTATGCAGCAATTGTTCGTCCACAATGAATGAGTACTGAACACAAATTCATATTTTTGATATTTTAATTGTTATTACTGTATGTTAAATACATTCAGTTTTAAAATGTTGTAGGTAATCCAACATCGTTACTGAATACTTGGATTTCTACCGTAAGGAGGGTATTATAAACGGTCAAAAATTGGACCCCTAGTTTCTACGGAAATATCCGTTTTGGCGTCCCAAGAATCTGAATCAAGGGTTATCTTAATGATGTCGGTCTATCGGTCTGTCGCTCTGTGGCACGATTTCAGCGAAAACGGCGCACGGTACTGTCATCAAATTTTGTATTTGGGTTTTATTCCATAATATTTTGCAATGATACAAAAATGGGTAAAAACCGAAAATCGGAAATGGATGTTTACTTTTAACGTTTTCTTCGTTTCTCGTGAATGATTCAAAAAAGACGAAAAATCTTTTATATATAAGTTGTAGAGAAACAAAAAATAAACAAATAATGAGTTTATACTTTTTGTCGTAGCTCTTTTAGTTCTCTTGAAAATGGTGATTTATGGAATTTTATTGTTCTCTCTCTGTAAGCATTGTTAATAATAAGTAATTATAATAACCAATTTAATAATCCTATATTATTTTAATTTTCGGTCGGTACCTGTGTTGGCCACAACAGATTTCTTAATTTCATCTTCAGAGATTTTAATAAATTGTATCAAGTTATTAAATGTTTGTACTTAAGGCTTTTCTTTCCATTTCCACCGTGTTAAAAAAGCGTTTCTATAAGAATGTGAATGACAGACATTTAGAATAATTACTCTTTTGTATGTACGTATTTTTGTCTTTCTTTCAGGGGTAAGATGCTCTTGGGTTACTCCGATTCGGAATTAGCCAACATGGGCGGCTATGATCTAGTCCACTACGACGATTTGGCGTACGTTGCCAGCGCTCACCAAGAACGTAAGTTCACATTAAACAATTCCCAACACAAAAAGTATGTAGACTCGAAAGTTTCAATCACTACCGATGTAATTAAAAATGTTTTCTTTCTTTTAGGGATAATTATTTAATTGCTTGCTTTGTTGTTTGTTTTAGTTTTAAAGACGGGAGCTTCCGGGATGATTGCGTACAGGTTCCAGACGAAGGATGGACAGTGGCAGTGGTTGCAGACCAGCTCAAGACTTGTCTACAAGAACTCCAAGCCGGATTTCGTAATCAGCTCGCACAGACCGTTAATGTATGTTTACAAAAATAAACAATTGTGAAATTGCACAAAACTCGAGAAATAAATTCTAACTAATTCGTGTACGAGGATTGTGAATCTGTAAAACAAACAATGTATTAAATTTGTGTGGATAATTTTATTTTTCAACTCTTAGGGAAGAAGAAGGCCGTGATTTACTAGGCAAACGTACGATGGACTTCAAAGTCAGTTACCTGGACGCCGGACTGCCAAACGCCTACTTTTCCGAAACCGAACAACTCCTATCATCCAACAGCGCTCCCTTGAGTCAACCTTCGACAACACCCAACACTAGAGTCAACAGGCGGTACAAAACGCAGCTAAGGGACTTCTTATCCACCTGTCGAACGAAACGCAAACTGACCTCGTCATCATCTACTACCAGCGGAGGCCAATTAACACCTCCTAGCGTCTCAGCTGCGCCCTCTGTGAGCGGAGTGGAGTACTTAAGCGGGGACGCCACTGCATATAACATGCATGGTGTGTATCCTGGAGGATACCCTGCTGTCTCTCCACCCGATCTAGGCGGCTATGCTAATTTTCACCATCACCACCACCAGTTGTATCCAGGAGGTACAGCTGCGCCCCTCGACAACCGGTACCTGGCGACGACGGAGAATTTGTTCCATCATCAGTACAGACCGTTGGGAACGTATTATCCGGAATACCATTCTGCAGGTAATTTAAAGTCGAAATAAAACATTACTTTCGTGTCAAGATCAACATGTACTATATACCTCTCAGTCACAGCATAAATATCATAATGGGACGTCAGTAGTATAATTTTTTTAAATGCAAGGGGTTTGTCTTATAGTTTGGCGGCTTGACTTCAGACTCAACTTCATGGCGGCTATAAAGTGTCGCTTCAATTATCGTGTGAAAATCGAAGTTAGTTGGCCTTGGGCATAGTTTTCGATTTTTGTATATAGAGCCACAATATTTTTAAGGGATTGTTTATAAAGCATTTTTCTGTAAAATTACGCCACCATCATCCTGGTGAGAAACGTGTTATTTGCTCCTTAAATGTGCACAAGATAACAGATTCACAAGATAACAGATCCGTTTGAAATATTTGGTCCAATCTCTTTGATTCATAGCCGATATTTCATCTTTGTGTTTTAGCTGAATAGTTCGCGAAATCAAGGTATTTAAACTTCTTTAATAATTCAGTCTTATTTCCATTTATTTTCATTGTTTTTTTTTTTTCGATTACTGACTGAGTATATTACTGATAGGAGGATTCTATTCAACCCCTTTTAACCCACGTGTGTTAGTAAATTGTAGGTCCGATTGGATATGCTTACCCCATACAGTGATGGCTAATAAGGATCTAGTACAGTATTCCGGTATAGGCAACCCCTTACTGAAACATTGACGCCAACTTTGTTCATATGATAATCGAAATTCTTAGGCCTTTGAATATGATGTGTATCCTTTCTTTCTAGAAGGTAGTTTGAATCAGAGTATGTGAAAGCATTGGTTATTGATTTATATATCTGGTGGGGAAAATCGATTTTTGTGAAGTGGGTGTATCTTGAGGGCTATCCCGTTAATGTATCCATTCTGAGTTTTTAAAAGTAAGGAGACTAAGCTAATTAGAGTTATCTGCCTCACGCTTGTAGTACCACTCTCCATGACTTGCGGATATTAGAAGACATAAAATAGCTCTGAATAGTTGGATCATATAATGCAATATTTCAGATCTTTCCTTTTTGGTTTTGAAGAACAGAAAAGGTGTAGCACTATGGATAGTTCAGGTTAGGATGAAATGTTTGCAACCATTTACGGATATAAACAAGTAGGTCAAGATCGCCTATTTAGTAGATGAATTTAACAATATCTCTTACGTCTGCTATTTTGAAATCAAGTAGTTAATTTATAAATGGTTAACCTAAGAACACTTTCTTCTGGTTTCGGCAAGAAATGGCATCCTCTGCAGAAGTCATTGTGAGTTAACCAGTAATTACATTCACCTGATACACACATAATTGCCAGTCTAGCACCAACATCCGCCTATGTGTGTTTTGTTTGATGATGATAGACTTTACAATTGTGTTGCATGTTGCAGAAGGTGTCCCTGTTTAGCCAGCTTTGAAACAATACCTCTTAGATGCTGCCTACACTGCCTACACAAAGTTATACTCTATTATTCATCTACGAAACATCAGTGAAGACAATGCGTCTGTTTAGCGTTTCCTCCAATACATTTTTTGAACAAAGAATATTTCTTATGCGGGGTTCAAGCAGACATTGCTCGAGTTTGCTCGCAATAACTTTTAGTTAATTCTTAATACTTCACTAGTTGAATTTGGGTGAGTTACGTGAAGATTATAATAACTTTAATTAAAACACTTTTAACCTTTCTCCACAATTTTTATTATATACCAGATGTGCATTTCGGTCACAAGGTGACCATTATCAATGGATTGATACTTAGTATCAGTATCAATCCATTGATAATGGTCACTTTGTGACCGAAACCTTCACTAGTGCTGACATTCTTTGTACCTTCACCTTACTGGGGGACCATTGTGTCTAAGGCTGTTCATATATTATTTTTGCGAATGCCTTGACCTGTAGAAAATGAGTAATTCCATATCCTATCGCCCTTCCGCTCTATTGCAGATGTTTAGGTCTTCTCTTTCCTGAATGTTAGGTACCGAATTTAGTTACTACCTATGTCGTGTGATCTCTGTGAAAACTGACTACGCTGTTAAGAAAAAACTTCCTCTACTGCACCAAAGAATATATTTTTGCATATGCACTTTTTAAAAACTTTAGATTTTGAGAGATTGTAGATGTTTCCACCTACGATTTCTTATACCTTACGTATTGAAATGAATACCCTGTATATGTAGAAGGTAATTTTTTTACTAAATTTTTCCTATGAGTAAATTTGTATACAATAAATCTTCGTTACAATGATTTCCGGTTATAACGGTGTTTTTGCTCGGTCTCGGTCTGAACAGGTAATTTTACATTGAAAATGTATTCGTTATAACGATCCGATTTCCTGGATATAACGATCAGATGAAGAATAATTTTCAATTTGCTTTGAAAATTTGTATCTGCAAGACCAAAAAAAGGAATACCTGCTCATGCGCACAACGCTCATGTGCTCATGCGCACAACGTTTTTCGTTGTTTTGAGCTTGCGTTTTTTTGCGGTTCGTTAAGATGTATGGATGCTGTGTGCCTGCGAATTCTGTACAGTAAAAACCACTTAAGATATTGAAATTAAACTTTAAACTTAAGCTTTTCATTACAAAATGAGGATCTAAAAAGCTTTTGATGAATATGCGAAAACCAGATCATATCAAAAAATGTTTAAATACAAAGTTGCAGATTTCGTCAAAACACAATTAACTTATATATTGTACTTTTCTGTAGCTTGAAGTTGGACCTAAAGTTGAGGGACACCCCTCATATTATTACCTTTTTGGATTCCTTGTTAAAAATTAATGCTAATAATTAATATAACATTCGGTCTAAGTAGTACGATTTCGGAGCTAATCGGTGGAAGGGTGGAAGTGCCACCTATCGAAAACTTCTATATTTGAAGATAAGTTGAAAAACTATTTTCACGATCCAGGTGTTTTAATCAATGGCGAAAAGAAAATTACTCTATCTCTAACCGTTTCTGCTCTATAACCGAAAGATGATAAAATGTCGTTTTTATAAAGTTACTGTAACTTGTTTGTTTTGAAAGTAATAACAAAACTGTAAAAACTTTCTCACGGCAACTTTTTACGCCCATTAAAATCACGTAACTGTTTTATTTCAAGGGCGTTTCGTTGTTGTTTTCTTATATCAAAATCACATGTTTCTTACGGGTGCCTATGAAGATATGCACATCATTGAACGGCATTTCATACCCTGATTTAAATGATATGCCACATGCATGCTTTTGTCAAAAAAATGCCATTCGCAAAGTTACCATGACAACCGGTAAACAATTTCGTTACTAGGTGATGCTTATTTGAAAATTTATTTGAAAATATGACTACTATCGATGTGGTATATATTTTTTATGAATAAGCACTCTTGATTGACATGCAGTGTGTCTTTGCTTGTCGTATATAACACGAAATATTTTTTTTCACAAAGGTATACAAGTGGCACAATGTTCGTTCTATGATATGCATATCTTCATATGCGCCCATAAGAAAAAAGTGAATTTGGTGTAAGAAAACAAAAAAAGAAACGTCCTTGAAATAAAACACGTACTCCATTTTAATGGGGCGTAAAAAGTTGCCATAAGAAAGTTTTTACAGTTTGGTTATAACTTTAAAAACAAAAAACGACATTATTCATCAACTTTCGATTATAGAGCGGAAACCCTGGCTGCCGGAACGGTTTTTTAATATTACTTCAAATAAAAAAGTTTTCCATATGTGGCTCCTTTAAAATTTACCACCCTATATTGGAAACAGGTGGCTATGAAATAAAAACGATTGAATTTAAACTTTCCATCATGTGTAACTTAATTTTTTTAAATGGAACTAAAGAATATTAAAAACACGTTGACTGCGTTACCGGTCGCCCGATTAGTGCGGAGCCATATTTATGAAAACTTTCATTTATTGCGGAACTTTCAATGTCCTCAATATATCTTTTAATCATTGAGCAAAACAACTGCAAAGGTAATTAGTAACATATATTAATAACAAATAAATATTAAAAATATATGTCATAGGCCGTATAGTATTTACGTAAAACAAATAAATAAAGTTTTAGTATAAATGAAATTGCCAATTCTTGGTTGCAGAATACTTCAAACATTAAAAGTGCGATTCTTTTCGCAATCTACAACAAGTTAGTCTTACAAAGACTATATCAAACACTCATTGAAACAACTACTTCCCGGGCTAATACCCCGACGGACATTGAATTATACAACAAGTGTTTGCTGTTACATACAGTAACCTACTGCAAATGTAACAATTTGGGTCAAATTATTCAGGCCATCTATAGACGCGTTTCGAGATTTATCTCTCCTCAGTATAGCTTTGCCATTCCCTCTAAACAATTTGACACCTTAGACTGGCGGTCACGTTACCGTTCAAACATTAGTATAAATGAAATTGCCAATTCTTGGTTGCAGAATACTTCAAACATTAAAAGTGCGATTCTTTTCGCAATCTACAACAAGTTAGTCTTACAAAGACTATATCAAACACTCATTGAAACAACTACTTCCCGGGCTAATACCCCGACGGACATTGAATTATACAACAAGTGTTTGCTGTTACATACAGTAACCTACTGCAAATGTAACAATTTGGGTCAAATTATTCAGGCCATCTATAGACGCGTTTCGAGATTTATCTCTCCTCAGTATAGCTTTGCCATTCCCTCTAAACAATTTGACACCTTAGACTGGCGGTCACGTTACCGTTCAAACATTAGTATAAATGAAATTGCCAATTCTTGGTTGCAGAATACTTCAATTTCTGCAACCAAGAATTGGCAATTTCATTTATACTAATGTTTGAACGGTAACGTGACCGCCAGTCTAAGGTGTCAAATTGTTTAGAGGGAATGGCAAAGCTATACTGAGGAGAGATAAATCTCGAAACGCTTCTATAGATGGCCTGAATAATTTGACCCAAATTGTTACATTTGCAGTAGGTTACTGTATGTAACAGCAAACACTTGTTGTATAATTCAATGTCCGTCGGGGTATTAGCCCGGGAAGTAGTTGTTTCAATGAGTGTTTGATATAGTCTTTGTAAGACTAACTTGTTGTAGATTGCGAAAAGAATCGCACTTTTAATGTTTGAAGTATTCTGCAACCAAGAATTGGCAATTTCATTTATACTAATGTTTGATCGGTAACGTGACCGCCAGTCTAAGGTGTCAAATTGTTTAGAGGGAATGGCAAAGCTATACTAAGGAGAGATAAATCTCGAAACGCGTCTATAGATGGCCTGAATAATTTGACCCAAATTGTTACATTTGCAGTAGGTTACTGTATGTAACAGCAAACACTTGTTGTATAATTCAATGTCCGTCGGGGTATTAGCCCGGGAAGTAGTTGTTTCAATGAGTGTTTGATATAGTCTTTGTAAGACTAACTTGTTGTAGATTGCGAAAAGAATCGCACTTTTAATGTTTGAAGTATTCTGCAACCAAGAATTGGCAATTTCATTTATACTAATGTTTGAACGGTAACGTGACCGCCAGTCTAAGGTGTCAAATTGTTTAGAGGGAATGGCAAAGCTATACTGAGGAGAGATAAATCTCGAAACGCGTCTATAGATGGCCTGAATAATTTGACCCAAATTGTTACATTTGCAGTAGGTTACTGTATGTAACAGCAAACACTTGTTGTATAATTCAATGTCCGTCGGGGTATTAGCCCGGGAAGTAGTTGTTTCAATGAGTGTTTGATATAGTCTTTGTAAGACTAACTTGTTGTAGATTGCGAAAAGAATCGCACTTTAAATAAAGTTTTGTTTGTCACATGAGGTGGTGTCGCTTAGCGTCCCTGCACTGCGGTCTCCGTGGTCCTTTTGTGCGTCTCTGAATGGTTTACTTCCTGTGTACTCCTGTGTCTTCTATGAAGTTCAGGAGTTTCAGCCAGGGGATTTTCTTGAGCTCTATTTTAGGAAGCACAGGCTTCCCGAATTGCTCTGTACGTTGCCTTTTATAGGCTTCGCATGTACACAGTAGGTGTTGGGGAGTTTCCTCTTCTTCCAAACACCCAAGACATAGGGGGCTTTTCTCAGTTCCCATCCTATATTTGTGCTTATTTAGGTCACAGTGTCCAGTGACTAGTCCTGTGATTTGTCGTAGTTTCATTCTGCTCAGTCCTGATAGCGTCAGTGTACTGCTAGGTACCGGGCCATCTAGGAGGAGTCTTGTGTACCTCATTCCCTTTTGATTGTGCCATGCTTTTTTGTGCTCATCTGCTAACTTGCGTCGGATTATTTCCTTTCCGGTTTCATGAGGTATTCCGCAAGCGGGCCCAAGTCCAATAAATTCCCCTGATGCCCCTTGTTTAGCCAGCAAGTCGGGCCCAAAGTGTCCAGTAATTCTTTGGTATCCATACTAGCTGTGTTTTTACTGTTGTCGACAGTGCGTCCAGCCTGTCTATGCAGACCATAAGCAGCCTGGACTGCAATATCGATAAGGCTAGCGCTTTTAGGGCTGCCTGGCTGTCCGACATAATGGTAATTGGTCCTTTGTTGTGTCCCGATTCCATTGTGATAAGCACAGCAGTCAATGACGGCTATTTCAGTCTGGTTGCAGCCTCCATAAATTCTAGTCCCGGTTCCTTTTGTGTTTTTAGCCCCGTCTGTATACCAGATGGTTCCATTCACTCCGGTACGATTTTAGTGAAATCGTACCTAATTTTTAAGTTTTCTTCTTCTTGTAGCACTTTGAATGTTGCTGGTCTTGATGCTTCTACATTTAAAGTGTGTTCATTTATGTACAGCCTGTAGGCTGCCTGTCTAGCTTTTATTACAACATATAGATGTAGTGATGGAAGCGATAATATTTGTTTCATGGCAACTGTGGGAATTGCTCTCATTGCTCCAGTTATCAGCAGACACACCTGTCTTTGCACTTTCTCAAGTTTTATGCGCTCTTGGTTTGGGTCTTTTCTCCCCATGCGAGCGCGGCGTAGATTACTAGGGGTCTTACGACCGCGGTGTATCGCCATTTGGTCATACTGGGTCTCAGTTCCCATGTACTTCCTCTCGTGGCCTTTTTGGTGATGTTTTCTAGGTGAAAGTTGAAGTTCAATCTGGTTTCAAGTATTTAGCGAAATATCAAGCTTTCCGTCCTCGCTAAAACACCCTGTATGTGGGCAGTAGACGTCAGAGGCCTTATTCCTGAAATTGATCGCCCGATCGGTCGCCCGACTGCTGTCAAATTCACATATTAAATTCCTATCTAAATGACAGATTTCGTACGACCGATCTTGGGAATACGAATTGTGAAAAGTTAAGCGAGCTGCAAGCGGTCCAGTGCAGTAGGATATGCCCTATGCCGCGGAGGAGTGATTTCCAAGGTAAAATGACGTGGTCCTCAATCTGGTATCCGACTAGAAACGTAAAAACGTGGGATAAACATTTTGTGAATAAATTGATTTTTGAGTAAGTGCCTTTAATTCAAATGTAATATTGATTATTTTTGTCGGTAATTCAACTCATGTGTAAAAATATGTATTTGATATGGCCGAGTTAGCGATTTTTAAACAGATAAACAAGTAAACAAAGATTTGCAAGTGGATATAATTGTATTTACCTTCACCATGGCAACGGTAGCCTCAAACCGCACAGTGTCTATACCAACCTAGGAATGGGCATTATTTGCACGTGATTACGGACGTTTAGAGGTCTCATGTCCGACTTTTATGCTTATAATCGTCAACACCCTACCAATAACGAAAATGATAAGAGATCATTTACGGAGTTTCAATGTTTATTTTTAAACGTCAAAATGATCAGGCTTTTGAAAATAAAGTAAGCAAATAAACTATAAAAATATGTCCAGGAATGCGTTATAAAGTCAATGTGGAGTGGAACATAACAGCGAAAATGACAGAAGAACAATTATGCAGACAATTCACTTCGTTCATTAAATTATCTCACCAAATGCCATTCGTGGCAGGAATTTGTGCAGGATAAATTATACTTTTAGCACTCGTTATTGCTTTACAAATTTCTCGAATCATATTACCCCCGAAAATATTTGTTTTTGCTTTAAACTTTCCCATTTAAACGTTGTTCGACTATGACGATGCATCACCATTAATTTCTTTAATTAATACAAATCAAATATTAGAGTTATTCGAATAGTTAAATAATGAATAGACGTCCAAATCTCGCGATAGTTGTGACCGTGAATTTGAGCGTTAAAAATCTGCTAATTAAAATTATTTTAAAATATATTTTTATCATCATTCATTAACTGTTAAATATTATTATTTATTATAATCGAACACAAATATCTGATTGCCTTTGTTTTCTATTCTTATCACTTCCGTGGTCTACTTGTGTTTTGTGTTATTATAAGTCACCCTGATAGATCCCTGGGTATGGGTTTCCTTATCATAATATATAATCTTAATAAACTTTGAATTGAATTATGAATTGTTTTGCATGCTGTGATAAAAAGTCCGAACCTCACAAGCTTGTTACTTGCTGTGTCTATAACAAGTCTTACAATATCAACTATGTAAATATTACCATTCCGGAAGCTCGCAAGATTCACTTAAAATCATGAAATGAAACTATGACAGTTGCGATAAAAATTGGTGGTGATCTAAATTCATTAAAAGTAGCAATTATTGATCTTCAAAGCGAAGTTGCCGCCTTTAAACGTTCCATGACTGTGAACGCATCCAATAAATCTAGTTCTTTGTCAATTGATATTAAAACAATTGATATGGAAAAAATTATTTATGAAATATCCGGAAGGGAGAAGAGATCCTTAAATCTAATTATTTTTGGAAGTAAGGAGAAGAGCTCGTTATAGAAACAGGAATAACAACTGATTCATTATTTGCTAAAAAGCTGCCGGTGTCTCAATCTCAATCAGATTAATACTAAACGAATTGAAAAATTCGACCGATCTAAATCACAGTCTCGTCTAATTAGATTCAAGGTTCCATCCCAAGTTGTTATGACTACTGTGTTAAAGAAAATAGGCAAATTGAAGACCAACACTGATTGGAACAGTATTCAGCTCTCTCGAAACCACACACCTGTCACAATCATACACAATATATGTTAGAGAAGTGGAGAAGACCTATCTTATTATTGTCAATTTTATCAAAAATATTTGAGCAGGTTATATATAATACGATCTTCAAAACTGTTTGACCAATATCAGGGGAGCCAATGCTTATGGAACAATTGGAAATCGAGTAGAAAAGGAAAGACTTTGGCCGGGATGTGGGGTAAGAGTAAGACAGACGACTATATACACCAATCAGCGGTCTCGCTTCTGGATACAGCATCTAAACGCGGTTACCAAATTTTATATAGATACTGGTTAACTAGATACATATGAACTGTGCCATTTATTTTTTCTAACCAACGCAGGTTTATCTCTCACAACTACTTGTGAGATCGTACTTAACTAAGCGCCAGGCGTACGTTGTCTATAACGGATTCCAATCGTCAGCGATGTCAATTAATTCTGGGGTTCCACAGTGCTCTAACCTTGGCCCGCTTAACCTGCCATGCACTTGCTTACGCAGATGATATTAAGCTCTTTGCAGTTGAGTGATGCTTTGTCCCTTCAAAACAATATCAATAAACTTACAGAATGATCTGATAAACATAACTCTTACTCAATGTTGATAAGTGCTGTTCGTTATCTTTTACTCGGAAAAGAAATTTAAGTTTACAACTTAAATCTTTCACCGAGATGAAAGATTTAGGTATTTTATTTACGACTGATTGAAGTTTTTCAGGAAATATTACTAATATTGCAATGGCTGTATCTCGTACTCTCTGATTTATAATGCGAGTCTGTGTATCCTTCGGAGATATTAACCTCAAAAAAACACTTTATTCTGCGTATGTCCCCTCTAAACTAGAGTATGGTAATCTCATCTGGTTTCGACTTTATATGAGTCAAAATATGCCTCTGGGCAGGATTTATCGTAGGTTTTTAGAGTCCCTTCCATTTAGAGTCGACGGCGTCTACCTAGAATAGGATTTACTGATCGAAAAGCATGACATAGTCTCCCTGGCTGCTAGAAGAGAAGAGCAATCTACAACATTTCTCTGGAAAATTGTTCATAATGTAGCAGATGCACCGTTTCTCCTATCTAGAATTAATTCCTATGTTCCGCGATCAAGTTCTAGGCATAGCAACTCGTTCTGCATTCCCGGAGCGCGAGCCAACTGTCTGCGACGTGCGCCTGTGCCAGTTATGTGTAGAAGTAGCAATGAAACATTATGATGATATATTTTTTAATAAATTGTGATATAAAGGGTGTCCCAAAATTAACGCAAGATTTGAATTAAATCGAAAACAGTTTTTAGTCTTTAGATTGTTATTTTTTATTGAATCATAAAGTACATAGGATAGGGTTATTTATGGAATAACACATCGGGCAAATGGCCTTAACGGCTCTGCTGGCACATACGCACATACGTCTTTTGTTGAATCATTCTGCATACATGTGGCTGAATTTTGTTGATGCAGCGTTTAATTTCCTCTTGTAATGCACGAATGGTTGTGGGCTTGTTGACATAGACCTTTGACCTGAAATAACCACATAATAATAAATTTAATGGTGTTAAATCACACGATCTAGGGGGCCAATTCATGCAGGAATTGAATTGTTTCACGGGCTGTATGGCATGTGACACCGTCTTGTTGAAACCACATATTGGCCACATCAATATCAATTAATTTCGGCAGAAAAACTGTGTTATCATGTCTGGATATCGAGCACCAATAACAGTCATTGCTTAACCAGCCTCATTTTCAAAAAAGTATGGTCCAATGATGCCTTCAGCCCAAAATCCGCACCAAACAGTGACACGTTGTGGATGGATTTGTTTTTTGATAATCACATGTGGGTTCTCCGAACCCCAAACACGGCAATTTTGGCGATTAACAAAGCCATCAAGGTAAAAATGTGTTTCATCACTTAGGTTGATTTTGCTCAAAAATCATCATCCACTTGTTCATGTTCAATAATCCATTCAACGAACTCTCTTCGCTGTGCATAGACATTAGGCTTCAGTTGTGTTAATTGAATTTTGTAGGAGACACAGATCTTCTGTGTGTATACGCTGTAGAGAGCTTCTTGAAATTTGCAATTCTTTTCTACGACGCCGAATTGATGTTCTGAAATTTTTACCAACACTCTCACGCACTGCTTCGATATTGACAATTGAACGGCTTGTTTTTGGACCACCAGTGTGTTTAACATCTCTAACTGATCTAGTTTCCCTGAATTTATCAATTAATTTCTTCACAGTTGACGAAGTTGAAACACTATTCCGTCTATATTTTGTATAAAATTTTCAAACTGTGGCCGCCAAACTTTTTATTTTTGAGATATCGTTCAATAATAAAAACACGTTGTTGTATCGTGTAACGCTCCATTTTTACTTACGCTAAACCTCAGCTCTCAAATTGTTTTTCTTCAGGGTTGCCAACAATTTACTGTACAAATGACGACAAATTCAAATCATGCGTCAATTTTAGGACACCCTTTATTATGTAATTACTATTTTATTAATTATTGTGTTATATATTCATGTTTTGTTTGATACATTATTCTTCTTATGTAAAATTGTCCTATAAATGGGTCTCCGAGTGTTGGGCAATAAATGATATTGTTGTTATTATTATTATTGAATATTCAAATATGTAATTATTTCTTGATTGAAATATTCATATTTTAATATTTTAATTATTTGTATTCGAAACAGGACCTACTCATTTCTTCCACACTGGCTTGCCACAGAAGAGTCGGTATAAAATCGAACATTAGTTTGGTAGTTAATAATTAATTCTAATAATTTGTAGAACTAATTATTCGTGTTTTATTCATTCAATAAATTATATATAGAGAATTTTCGTTTTAAGTATACATATGTATACGTTGTAAATATTCAGATATTGAAGTTTAAAACGAGTGTTTTTACTCCCAGATTAAGCATGAAGTAAGACTCGAGTTTAGAAAAGCCTGAAAATTTGGTTTGGTCGCGTAGCGCGAAGCGAAACAAATAAAGTGATTTTATTTCTTCTAACGTTTATTAATAAACATCAAACAGTATGGACAAGATTCTAGAGCTGCGGCCAAGTTCTTAATGCATATGTGGACAAAATGAATGTCTCCTAAAACCCTGCATTAAAGATAAAAATGGACTTGTCTGTCAGTTTCAAGCCACGATGTCCAAGCCTTTTCGATGCCGGGCCTCCTTGGACGGGTCCGTGACAAGATTCACACTTTTCGCCCCCTCTCGGCAGCCCTGTATACAGGGTCCATTATGAAAGTAATGCGCATTTTCTACGAAAAGTATATTTATTGATCTTACTGGTACAAACGCTTAAAATTCTTCGAAATACTCTCCCCCTGAATCAATACTCTTTTAGAGACGTGTTTGCCACGCCTGGAAGGCACCCTGAAACTCCTCGACAGAAATGTCTGTTAGGAACCTTGTAACATGCTTTTGGATGTTTTCCACGGACTCCCAAAGCTTTTCTTTTAGCTCTCTCTTCAGCCGGGGAAACAAAAAAAGTCGCACGGAGCTAAGTCGGGACTGTAAGGGGGCTGGGGGACCACCAAGGTGTTGCTTCGGGCCAGGAATTTGCCAAGTATGAAAGCCGTGTGGCTGGGGGCATTGTCATGGTGGAGCTTCGCCGTGTCTTTAATGTCAGCTCTCACGCGGGCGTTCCGGCAAAATGGACGATTCCTCGGACGCCAAAGAAGATAATGATCATCGTTTTGATGCGAGACTTACTCATTCGCGCTTTCTTGGGCCGGGGGGGGGGGATGATTTTGTGTGCCACGCGCTGCTCTGCCTTTTCGATTCTGGGTTGTACTCGAACATCCAGGATTCGTCTCCAGTTACGACAGAGTTCAGAAAGTCTGGTTCAGTTTGAATCAAATCCAAAAGTTCTTGACAGCGCAAAATATGAAGTTCTTTCTGGTTTTCCGTCAACACTTTCGGAACAAGCAAGTTCGGAGCAAATAGGCGACCGACTGCTTTGGAAGGGCAGATCCCCCAAAACATTCCCCGACCGGTTTAACCGTACTGGGATGGATAGTCGCGTCACAATAAAATCATGCGCATTACTTTCATAAGGGTCCATATATAATTTTTTTTGTTTCTTTTTTTACAGGTGCTTATGTGGGCAATGGCTTCCTAGAAATGTCCTCCAGAGCGGCTGTACCAACCTATGATCCTGATACTTATCATCATCGACAAGAAGATAAATTGTACTCAACAACACCTTTCGAACAACAAGTCATCGAACCAGCCTCTCCAGCAACCTCGAAATATCCTTACGTTGACACTACCTCGAGAGCTTACACGAAGTGTTTAAATGTTTCGTCAAGTTGGCCGTACTCTGTTGGGCCTTCTTCGGGGATTATTCAGCCAGTTCAAGTAATACCAGAACTTAAACCAGCATCGTGTAATAACGCCAAGACGAAATCAATCGACGGTAAGTTTCATATTTAATCATCAACCGCAGTAGCGGATTTAATGTGTGGCTTACTTGTTGGAAATAATTAAAACGTCAAAAAGTTCCACACTTTGTAGTTTTTATTAGGCATTAACATCAATTGTCATATTTCAGAATATGATAAAATGTCGATTTATACCAATAACGTTAATTTGGTATAATACTTCAAACATCTGATATTTTTGTTAAAAATAAATTTGATCGGCGTATTTAACGTAGGAAGGCATTTTTGACGTAATTTTTTGTTTTACTTGTATATAATGTGTGTAATGTGATTTTTTTTAATTAATTCATAACTTCGCGCAAAATTGTCGCAGACACTCCATTTTTTGCGCGCTTGAAAGGAACATATTTGAACTTGATTTCGTGGGTGGTGAGTTAAGTCCAGGATTTGTTTTCCAACCGGTGCACCTTGGCAAAGTTTGACATTTTTTTACAACAGGAACATTTTTTTTTCTCAGGGGGGTGGCAGGGGGTGCAATAAACTTGCCGTCGGATTAACTTATCAATTTAAAGAGAAAACTTCAAACCGTCCAGAACTCGAAGATTCATACATTTTCAACCAAAAGCAAACGAGTTATGGAGGTTTGAAAAATCGGTATTATGGTGCATTTTCAAGTGGTGCGTTTTTATTTGCCGAGATTGTTTTCAATAGATTTGAAAATTTCTGTGACTAACTGTACGTATTTGTATGCATGTATTTGTTGCAGGTATGTCTGTTCATGATTCGTCGTCGCCTGGATTGTTGACCCCCAAAATGGAAGAAATCAAAGATTTACAACAGCAGCAGCAGCAGCAACAGAACGAAAGCCCCATTCATCACCATTCTTTCTCACCCGTGGTAGTCACAACTCAGACCCAAGTCCAGACGCATACACCAACATCATCACCGACAGTGAACAACACCCAAGAAATACCCAGACAAACAGTCTTAATGTGGGGTTCAAATCATCCCCATCAGCACCAACACCAGCATCAGAACTCACCGCCTGTAGCAATTGAGTACACACCACAAGCGGAGATGAATCAAAATTCTACGGCTGCTTGGACTAGTGGCGGTGGAGGAGGTAATGCTGGAGAAACTAAAGTTGAACAGAATGTTGATCCAGAAAGTCCGCATCAACAGCACAATCATCAAAGTCACCATAGTCATCATAATGGAAGGGTTGTTATGGTGCTCTGATAATTAATTAAATAATTAACAATTGTGTAAATATATTTACTCAGAAGGGAGGAACGATTTGAAAACATTTTAAAAAACGACGGCGCACTGTTACTTTTTTGATCTTTTACGTTTATTGAACGAAAATACGTTGCTGTTAATAATATCACAGATTGAAAAAAAAAACCATTAGTAGTTACCAACAAGCACACAATGTTATTAGACCTTTTAAAAGATCGATTTATTTATCACAAAACGTCACCTAAATACAAAAACCATGTAACACGAAAACGTCCAAATTTGAATGATCTACTTTAAGTACAGGGTAATGTAAAATGCAACATCTGCATAACTTCTTCCACAAAAGTGAAATGTAGGAACGTCAGAACGACTTGGTTAAAACTAAATTGTTTTTTACATGAAGCACAATTCGACTTACCTAGTTCTTGCAATAAAAATAACGTTATAAAGTATTTAATATTGTTATCCGCAATAACTTCTTAAAAAGAAACCTATTTTTTTTATTTATCAATTTTACGAAAATCTCCATTTTACAACATATGTAACAATATAGTTTTATAGTACAAAAAATAAAACAAATTACAAAACTACGAAAAGAGGTATTTAAGAACATTCCTAATTATAATAATAATGAAAAATAAACAAAATACATAATAACTAACTAAGGAAAGAAAGATCTATATTGGTTAAATGACGTTTTAACATAATACATGAATTACCAAAAATATGAAAGTTTCGATGGGTCATAAGTTCATTACAATATCTCATTATGAGACACATTGGGTTATTAGAGCCATAGATGGAGTGATGAAAATTCAACGAAACAGTGGTCCATTAATTTAATAAATGAAAATTCTAACTACTGTGAATGAATAGAAATTAAAATTTAAGCCAAATCACTACAGTTTACAAGAGCATTGATCAGCTAGAACCCATAACACAAATTAAGCATAACTCTTCTATAACGTTTTCAAGTTAACAGTGTCCAACATATAGGATCGACTATAATTTACCCAGGGTATACCAATTTTGAACGATGCAAGTAATAAAAATTTGTTCTGAACTTTCTCTATTAAGTCACTGTGAAGTTTCTCTATTGAGTCACCGTGACCAGATTACAGAACAGTATTCTAAGTGAGGTCTCACTAAACTAATGTACAGAGTCTTAAATACATCCAAACTGAACTGTTTAGAGAATCTGTTTACAAAACCTAACGTAAAGAGAGCTACTTACTTATAATATTATTTAAATGATTAATAAACGTCAAGCGACTTATACCTAAATCCATTATTAACACATAGACTGGGTTACCGGTCACCCAGGACCGGTGTTTATCTTTCAACTTTCAATTTCCTTAATATATCTTTTAATTTATATTAGAACATTGATTAAAACACTTTGTTTAACTGATTTTTTCAGACCTTAGGTCGTTTTAAAGGAGATGGAGATATGTCTTTTAATCATTGGGTGAAATATCTGCAAAGGTAAATAGTAACATATATTAGTAAGAAAATAAATCAAATATATGTCATAGGCCGTCCAGTATTTTCATAAAACAAATAAATAAAGTTAGAAAATTATTTAAGTACCGGTTGTTGGGGCCCGGGAACACATACCAGTGCAGTTGTTCAATTTCACTGCCCAGTCAACGTGTTAACAACATTATTATCTTGCACATATCATTCTCATTTTGTCATACAGCCATCTGCCATTGTATTGTTTCATTTATTTAACTGAACTAATTCGCACACACTTATTTAATTCATTTGGACGCCACATTACATTCACACTATCCAAGGACCGGGATGAAATAATTTATTATTCATAAATTATTCCACCGGACAGGATTCGAGCCCGCGACCTCTTGGTCTGTGGGCAGGGTGTCTACCCACCTGGCCACTGATGCCCCACAAAAGAGTAGTCATTTATCTGCCTGATGAAACCACCGTGTAACAAAACAATTGTCGCAGTGTTACAACTAATAAAATGTGAAATATAAACAAAAATGTGTTATTGCGTAAAGTGTTAGGATTAAATTTCACTAAGAAGTTACTTATAAAATGTTAAATAAATCAAACACTATTAAGTAGCCATCAAAAGTCGCACTGTCACAATTCATGATTCACCACATGACTTGGTTTTAATTTACTCAAATTTGTAAGCAACTTTACTTTAATTTCAGGCTACTTGAATTAATTTTCAACAGCGGCGGCTCGCAGCCTAACTTCAGGGTAGGCCAGAGACCCAAGGTAATATGTATCCGTTATTGAAAGGTGACTTTGTTGTGCAATTCCTTGTATTTATAAAGCGCGATTCCAACCTCAAATTTTGTGTGCCTTGGCGCTGTGGATTACCCTGAAGTTAGGCTGCGAGCCGTCGCTGATTTTCAAGCTTGTTTACTTAATTTGCTGGCTACGTAACTTGACTTTCAAGCAACAGCACTTTATTTTTAGGCTATTTGACTTACTTTTCTAACATTCTTACTTTATTTCTAGGTTGGACCTCATGTAAAAGCAATTAATACTTGATTTTTCAAACTACTGTTTTACTGTATACTGTTTTCAAGCAATTTTTATTTGATTTCCAAGCAACTTTACTAGATTTTTAAGCAATGCACTTGAGTTTTAAGAACCTTGCATTGATTTTCAAAGCATTTAAGTTATTTGCAATTCTCACTATTTACAAGCAACTTTACTTCATTTTCAAGCGACTTTCCTTCCTTTTTAAGCTACTTCACTTGATTTTGAAGCTATTTGAATTATTTTCCCTTGGAAAAATTGGAGTTCATACTGTTATCAATCTTATTTGTTGTCAATAATAATTGATTTTTTTTTATACATGTTAAAACTTGGTAAATCGTTCTCTAAATTCTTATTTGTTATTTTCAAATGAACAATATTACAATAATTTGTCGATTATTATTAACTATTCACTATGTTTGTGACTTCGAAAGTTAATTTTTTACCTAATATAGTATACTTTAATATTGAGAACAGTAAGGATTTGTTACCGGTCGAAGACAATTGTTTGGAGGAGCGAGCAATGACTCCAATTAAAGACAAACCGGTAAGTAGAAAAATAATCATCATAATCATAATCTGCTCCGATCATGTAAAAAACATTATAAGCATCTCGAACAGTATTGGTATTATACTTACTGTTCGAGATGCTTATAATGTTTTTTGCATGATCGGAGCAGGCGGGCAACATTTCTTTGCAATTATTATTTTTCTACTTACCGGTTTGTTATTCATACCAACTTGGTAAACGCAATCTACCGTTCTGGAAACAAACGTGCTAAATACTAAAAAAAGGGTCGATCAGGCAAAAATTTTCATTAATCATAACCCAAGAAGTAAATTATGAATTTATTAATTTACTTCTTAGGTTACATAAAGAAAAATGTCTAATATGAAATGTATTGTTAACATGTTTAGTTGTTTATTTTCAAAAATTTGTTTTCCATTAAAAACCAGCAACGTATGGAAAAAACGAAAAGATCAAAATTACATTAATGAAAACAAAATAAACACACGAAAATTTATCCTTAATATGAAAAATTATTATATTTAAACAAAAAAATCTTCCTGCATTTCCTAATTTTCATAAAAAGAAAAATTAAATTATAAGAAACTAATTAATATTAAATAATAGGAGTACATTAATTAATTCAAAAGAAAAACGTCTTCGAATAATTAAAAAAAAAACATGTAATTTTACAATTTTCGTTCAACTCGCCGAGTTCGAGTTGTTTCTTTTTATATGTACATGTACATTAAAATTTCCCAATTTGTATTTTTCTTTGTTCTTTTTTCAATTCAAAAACATTGAATTGTATGCTAGTCATTATCAAACATTTCCATTAGTTTTATAATTATTAACTATTTTGTTTTTCTCCAGAGTGAAAGTGAAAGAAACAAAAGCGAAAAAACAAAAGTGAACGAATGAATGGATGTTAATTTAAATTTATTATATAATTAAATTGTATATCTTGTACATTATTAATTTATATTATACACAATATAATAATAATATTATACATTATGAATAAATAAATAAATAAACGTTTCTAGCTAAACAATTTTTGATTTATTAAAAAAAAATGCGATCAGTTATAAAATTTACAGAAATTACAATGAAACTATTCGTTTCTTTTTGCGGTAAAAACTAAAATGTCCGAAATTTTCATATATTTATTAAAAAAAATTATAAATTTCTCGATATTTGAATGAAATAAAAAAAATAAATGAATAAATAATGTATGTATGTAATTGTATGTATGTTATGTATGAATAAAAATATGTATAAAAAATAAATAAATAAAATTATTAAAATCATTACTGTCTATTTATTTGTTTATCAACCATTCAGCTAACCTATAAATAAAAGCAATTTCATAAATATCTTTTAAAAAATATACAAACATTAAAAGTGCGATTTTCGCAATCTACAACAAGTTAGTCTTACAAAGACAATTTCATTTATACTTAAAAAATATACATTTTAAATTTTGTTTTAATGAAATTCATATTTCGTTCATTGTTAGTTACTGAACTTCTTATAATTTTTGATAACTTGATATGTATACTTTCTTACACCAATTAAAATGTTTGCTCAAATTGCTCTAACATACAAATTTGTATTTCTTTTAGGTATCGCTATCATTCATTATTTATGAAAATTATTTAAAGTTTGGACTAATGAAAGGAAGATTTCTAAAAAAATATAGGAGTGTTTACTCGTTTTATAAAAATATAGATAATAGAATAACAATTTATTGGCATCCAAAACTAATATACATTTCCATAAACACAATACAAAACTAAACACATGAAACCAAATTCCCAGCTAAGCAGTTCTTCTCCTCTCCCTCTCCCACCCTAATCTTATCACAATCTTTACGCCCGCCCCATCCTCTCGCATCCACTCCTCTATCCTTTTAACACCTCTCGTCTATTCCTCACTTATCTCCTTACACTCATCCGCTATATGTCTCCACGTATCCCTTCCACTTCCGCACAACACACACCTATCATACTCTTCACCCATCCATACCTTTCTTCCTCTCTCCTCCGACCCACACCTAGCCCTTGCCAGTGCTACCTTCTCCCCTATTTTTAGTAAGTTCCTGCTGAGGTACCCTGGCAGTTTCCTGTGTACCTGCCTCCTTTTATATAGAGGATTATAGGTACTTCTCTCAATATACCCTTGACGCTCCTGTTTTTCCACTTCCTCCCATTTTTCCTTCATCCACGCTGCCGCATTCACTCCTTTTTCCAACCACTCATTTACCAAACTTTCAGACACCCCTGCTCTTTCATACATTTTTCTCCTCTCCATTCTCCAATCACTCTCTCCTACTCCCACACATGTTCTCCACACCTCTTTTACCAGCCTTTCACTACCGAATCCAATCAATTTCATCTCATATCTTGCCACTCTTTCCATTGCCTCTCCATGCATACATGCTCTGTTCGTTTCCTGAAGCAGAATATAACTGGGCGTTGATCTTTCCACCGCCAGTAGCTGCTTCAGGAACGTCACCTGCTCTCTCTCAATACATTCATACGCTCTCATTCCCCATGCCTCCACCCCATACATTAAAATTGGCTTAACACACGAATCCCACAGTTTGCACGCCATCTGAACATTTCCCTCCAGCCACTTTCCCTACTTGTTCTTTACCATATACCACGCTTTCCTTGCCTTCAGTTGGACCCATCTGGCGTGCTCCCTGTACCCCCCACCACATCTAAACACAAAACCCAAATATTTAAACTCTTTCACTCTTTCGATCACTTCACCCTTCCATGCCAATTCTTTCACTCTGCCTTCTCTTCCTCTATTCCTAAATCTCATCCACTTCGTTTTCTCTACATTTACACACAATCCTCGCTTATCCATATACCTCTCAACCCTTTGTAACATTTCATTCATTTCTTCCCATTCCTTCGCCAGCAACACCACATCATCAGCATACGCCAACATCCACACCTTCATTTTCCCTATCACAACCCTGCCCGCTTGCCCGTTTCTCAGGACCTCTTCGAGTTCACTCAGATATAAGTTAAATAGTAACGGGCCAAGCGGACATCCCTGTCTCACCCCCGTCCATACTCTAAACTTTTCCGATACCTTTCCGTCCACCTTTGCTCTCCCCCATGTTTCCTCATATACTCCTCTCACCCATTCCACTGTTACCTTGCTCACACCTCTCCTCTTCAAACACTCCAACCTTTCTCTCGGAACCGAATCATACGCTGCTTTCAAATCGAGAAACACTGCATACATACTTCTCTTTTCCTCTAACACTCTCTCAACTATTCTTGCTTGCGTAAAGATTTGATCTCTAGTCCCCCTCCCTTTTCTAAACCCTCCTTGCGTTTCCGGCAACAACCCCTTTTCTTCTACTTCCTTTTCTAGCCGGTTCTTAACAATTACCATCGCTATCTTGTACCCGATACACATAATGGTTATCCCCTGATAATTTCCCGCGTCCTTTTTATCTCCACTTTTGTGTATTGGGCACATTACTCCCACACGCCATGTCTCCAGAATCTGCTTCTCTTCCCTCCATATCTGATTTAGCAGCTCTTCAAATCTTCTTTTTCCCTCAACTCCAATCCTCTTCAACATTTCCGCTTTCACTCCATCCAGCCCCGCCACTTTTCCTACTTTCACCTCTTCAAAACCCTTTTCCAGCTCCTCTTCCGTAAACTCCTCCCCCTCTGTTCTCAACTCTCGTCTCCCTACCTCCATCGGTTCCCCGCAGTTTTGTAAACATTTCTTTTTCCATTCTTGCAGAGGTATCTCTATCTGTCCCCTTACTTCTCCTCTCCTTAAAAAGCTCCACATTTCCCTTTCGTTCTGGCAAGATCTCATGTCCTCTGCAATTTTCTTGATAGGCTGCGCTTTTTTCTCCTCGCAAACCTTCGTGTATATCGTTCTTGCCTCCCTCACCCACTTCTCCTCCCCTCTTCCACTCCTCCATTCATTTACTGCCCTCCTTTTTTCTCTCTTTGTCTCTCGACACTCTTCGTCAAACCATGGACACCCCCCTCCGCTGCTCCTTCTCATTTTCCTTCCGCATCCTACTCTAACCTCTTCCATCTTCTCCATGTTTTCCACCTGACTCCACTTGACCTTCTAAAATCTTTGACCCATCCCGCCCTTCGCCCTTCCTTTTGCTGCATTCTTTTCTGCCCCTTTAATTGACCATCTAAACCCCACTGGTAGTGCCCCTTTTACACTTTCCCACTCCTCTTCCCTTACCCACGTCTCCACTAATCCCACCACATCCTTATCAACCATCCAATTCTCGAACTCCATTTGCCACCTTGCTCCCCTACACTTAGACTTCAATCCTGCCACATTCCAAAAACCCACCCTTACATAACTCCCCTCGATTCCCTTTTAATTTAAGATTGAGCTTTTTGCCTTCAATCCAGTAATTTGTTCACTTATTTCTTTCCACGACACCTTTCTGCTGTTTATATCGAGTTTTCTATATCCTATTTTAACTACGTTCCCTTTATCATTCTCTTCCCTGGCAACTTTTCTTAAAGAACTTTGAATATGTCTTTCCTTTATAGTCAGGTCATTATCCACATAAATCTCCGTTCCTTTGAGTCTCCACTTGTTAGTCATTACTTTGATTTTGTCCTTCATGTCTTTTACTTTCGCTAATATTATCCCATTTTTCAACTTAAAGGTAATGCAATGACAAAAGGTATGTAACAATGTGAACAACGTCCATATACAGGAAATTTGTCTTTTAAGTATACATACGCATACGCTTTTTCTAAAAGAATTCAATTTGATGCTATAAACGAGTGTTTCCACTCCCAGATTAAGCATGAAGTAAACCAAATTTTAAGGCTTTTCTAAGCTCGAAATTTTACTTCATGCTTAATCTGGGAGTGGAAAACACTGGTTTAACGCTTCATATTGAACTTAAAAAAAAACAACGAAAGCTAATAATTTACAGCATATAATTAGGTATGTATACCAAAAAGAAAAAAACTCTCATCCGCTTTTTTTAAAAGAGTTAAATTTGAAGCTATAAACGAGTGTTTTCCACTCTTAGGTTAAGCATGAAGTAAAATTTCGAGTTTAGAAAAGCCTAGAAAATTTTCAGGCCTTTCTAAACTCGAAATTTTAGTTTATGCAAGACGTGTGGCGCATAAACAAAAATTTTACTGACAACATTGAAATATTTTCCGAAATTTTCATATATTTATTATAAAAATTCAAAATTTCTCGATATTTGAATGAAATAAAAAAATAAATGAATAAATAATGTATGTATGTAGTGCAGAAAGACTGAGAGCCATGAACACTTGATCAAACCAAACCTCAACAGGACACGGAAGCATTCTCAAATGGGGCCTACCCCATTTCAACAAGAAATACACTGTGAACCCAAACCAGCAAACACAATGAAAAGACCACTTGACGTTCACAGATGAAAGCAAAACAAAAACAGGCTGTGGAGCGGGCGTAAACTCGAAAGCTCTAAATATTCGCAATTGTCTTCCCATAGAGAACCATGCTAGTGTAACACAGACCGAACTCTACGCAATCATGAGGAGAGCCAGATTAATCTCAGAGAAGCAACTGAGAAAACAAAACATAACTATCGTCACCGATAGCAAAGCTGCATTAGCAGCACTAGATAAGTTCAAAATAACATCAGAACTAATATACAAATGCGTAGAGACACTGAACATAGCAGCGACACTCAACCGCATGGACGAAAGGCCATAATAATAACGGGGGAAACAACAACGCGGACGAACTTGCGCGTGAAGCAGCATCAACAACAGCAACTAACTATGCAAAAGTACACAAATCCTGATGGAAAAACTTAACATGCGGCCATACCAAGGCATACTTATCAATACCAGACCACAAAAAAACAAAGAAGTTCCTAGAACTCTCCAAGCAAAATCTTTGAACACTAACCGGTTACATCACCGGATACTACAGCTTCCAAAAGCACCTGGCAAAAATGGGAATCACCAACGATACCATATGCCGAGGATGAAACAAAGAAGATGAGACAGCAAGGCACATACTTCACGAGTGTCTGGCCCTGTCAAAACGAAGGGATATTATATCAAGGGAAAACCCCCCAAATGTGAAGGACCCGGATGGAACTGGTCCATCAGGACGGAGGCACTACAATGGTCCTAAAACTTGGCCTAAGTGGGCACGGCTGCGGCTCCCGACAACCAATCCTTAATCCTTATGTATGTATGTAATTATATGTATGTGATGTATAAATAATTAATATGTTTAACGAATGAAGCACTAATAACCTTTCTTCACACTTTTATTTGAATTACCAAATGTACATTTCGGACACAAAGTGACCATTATCAATGGATTAACACTAAATACAAAACGGAAATTTTAAACTATATATAGACAGGCAGATTATAATACAAAGGCGGTGGGAGTGCAAAAAGGGAAAACACGTAAATTAAGAGGTGAGCCGAGGGAATGAGGGTGGCGGTACAACCACGTAAAGTGGATTAGAGGAAAAAACACAGATTAAGGTGGTGCAATTAAATCTAATAATGTATTGTGAAGTAGACTTAAATCAAAATTCAATAATTTATTTTCCTGTTTTTTAATTTCAATGGCTTCTAACATGTTTAATCGATAATTTGATGATTGTTTTAATAATTTTATGTTCTTTATTGTGATTTTGTGGCCGGTTTCTAGTAAATGGTTAGCCACTGTAGATTTTTCATAATTAAGATATTTGGCGTGTGCTAAGTGTTCTTTGAATCTGGAATTTAGATTCAAACACAGCGTAATCTAAATACCAGATTCAAAGAACACTTAGCACACGCCAAATATCTTAATTATGAAAAATCTCCAGTGGCTAACCATTTACTAGAAACCGGCCACAAAATCACAATAAAGAACATAAAATTATTAAAACAATCATCAAATTATCGATTATACATGTTAGAAGCCATTGAAATGAAAAAACAGGAAAATAAATTATTGAATTTTGATTTAAGTCCACTTCACAATACATTATTAGATTTAATTGCACCACCTTAATCTGTGTTTTTTTTTGCCCTAATCCACTTTACCTGGTTGTACCGCCACCCTCATTCCCTCGGCTCACCTCTTAAATTACGTGTTTTCCCTTTTTGCACTCCCACCGCCTTTGTATTATAATCTGCCTGTCTATATATAGTTTAAAATTTCCGTTTTGTATTTAGTGTTAATCCATTGATAATGGTCACTTTGTGTCCGAAATGTACATTTGGTAATTCAAATAAAAGTGTGAAGAAAGGTTATTAGTCCTTCATTCGTTAAATTAATTTGATCTTCACGTAACTCACAATCAATTTATTTTTTAATTAATATGTATAAAAAATAAATACATTAAGTTATTGAAATCATTACTGTGTATTTATTTGTTTATAAAACACTTAACAAAATAAATCGTTCAAAATTCATTTAAATCATTGAATTCTATTTAAAAAATGTTTTTAATTTAAAATCGGGCCGTCAGAGCATATGCATGTAGAAAGTGCATTTGTTGATAAAAATTTGGATCGGTTTACTATATTGTTTGGATCTGTAGCCCTAATTTATCCAAGAAATCCTTCAAACACTCCCAGAACAAAACAATTACAGTTTACCATCACAATGTTTTCATTTAGTAATGTCACATATATGTTCACGACCCTATTCTCAAGGATTGCCAAAAATACTTTACAAATGATAAAAACATATGTAAATTAATGAATCACTATCTTGCACGCACACCAAATTTTATAAAATACTGTACCAGCGACAGGCGTTCAGACCGACACATCCAGTTGCTGGGTCCATTTGAACTAGCAGAATTGTATGTATTTCAAGAAGGCCAGCAACGAAGGAAACTGTTAATCAAATCATACCTAATCAAAATAATTCCATTTTGTTTAGTTCACTTAATTATGTTAATATCAACTGGATCGTCAAGATAACACACATACCTAATTTATAATTATAAGTATTATTTTCTGGAAAATCGACAGAAATGTTCGTTTTTTACCTTATAAATCTGATAACCGAAAGCTTTGATAAATTGCCGTTGTTTTCTTAGAAATATTTATTGATAGTATGGTACATAATAAAACAATTAGGTTAATAGGTTATGTTATCACAGCTAGTGTTGCCAACTCTAGACCATAGATTAACTAAGATTGATAACTCCTAGGGGGCTCCACGTATCATGATTTTAGTTGACCGACCCACTCGATGGAGCGGCGTTGCATTCAGACCCCGTCGACTCTAGATGATTCTGTAAGTTCACATATATAGTTGACCGACCCACTCGATGGGAGGGCGCATATGTCGGAATTTCAAATTTCCCGCAATTTCTAACGTGGGCTTGTTTTCAATTAACAGCCGTCAGATCTGAAGGCACAAAAATGCCGATAAGACGAAATCGTCTCGAGATGAGCGTTAATAAATATAAATAATTACAACCGTAAGTATATATATTATTTTTAAATTTTAACCTATTGTATATTATTTTAAATAAGTCTACAGTCAAACAAATTTAAAACCAGGTAGTACATTATTTCTCTTTATATCTTCCTAGCACATGTGGATGATTTTGAGGTATACGAAAAACCCATAGTCGTGGATATTTTCATCATACTGAACTAGCAGCATTTTTTCATGGAGTATATCCCCGTTGTTGTTGGATTAAGCAATTCTAAATCTTTGGGGATAGGCGTTAACATAAATAATTCAAACCGTAAGTTTATATATTTTAAGTTTTTAAGCTATTGTGTTTTCTTTTAATGAAGTCTGCAGTCAAACACATTTAAAACCAGAGTGTCTACATTATTTCTTCGTAGCATTCGTGAATGATCTTCAATTACTAAGCATAAAACAGCCGTGGATGTGGAGATTTTCTTCACACCGGACTAGGAATGCACTTCCATGAAGAATATTTCCGTTGCTGTTGGATCAAGTAATTCTAAAATTCCATCTAGATTTCCCGATTTACGATTTAAGTTTCACTATATACCAAATACTTTTCCCTTTAATATTTTTGCTGAACATTTTTGCAGTAACAATAACTTTCTTCTGGAAATATTTTATTTGTATTTATACATACAGGGAGTTTTCTTTTAAGTATACGTATTCTGAATTCAACCTATTTTCTGTGAATCTTTAAGTATTTCTTGTTTTTTTTTAAAGTTCAATTTAAAGCTTTAAATGAGTGTTTTCCACTCCCAGACTAAGCATGAAGTAAAATTTCGAGTTTAGAAAAGCCCCGTGAAAATTTGTCGAGGGTCGCGCAGCGACCCGAGACAAATTTTCTGGGCTTTTCTAAACTCGAAATTTTACTTCATGCGCCACGCGTATAAAACAGATTTCAAATGAAGTTCGAATATACATAAATTTCACAATATTTTAGTGTTTTATACGCGTGGCGCATGAAGTAAAATTTCGAGTTTAGAAAAGCCCAGAAAATTTGTCTCGGGTCGCTGCGTGACCCTCGACAAATTTTCACAGGGCTTTTCTAAACTCGAAATTTTACTTCATTGAACTCTTTTGAAAAACAACGAATGTCGGAAAATTTACAGTTTGTGCATGTTTACCTTTAAGAAAAATTCACTGCATGTAACACTACTTACGCCCAGCATCCTTTCTCCGGATAATGAGTCCTCTTATTTCATTTCTATGATGCATTTTTTGACAACCTGCAGCCATTTTGTTGAGAAGTGAAATGTTATTGACAAACTGTGATAAGGTTTTGACATATAGCGAAATATATTTGTAAAACATTTTAAAATATACATCTAACATGTTCATTATGTCTTTGTTATTTTTCGCATCACACTGTAATTTAATACCGTGCGATGTTCCCCGCACCGCCCCCATTCAATGTTATGACCCCCTGCACCGCGCGCTCCGCTTAGCAAGAAGCCCGCCCGCTCCCCGCGGCTGTTGACGTCATTTGCGATTGCAGCGCTGCCCCATCGAGTGGGTCGGTTAACTAAAATCATGATACGTGGAGTTCCTTAGGAGTTATCAATCTAATTTAATTTATGGTTGCATTCGTAAATGACGTCTTTAGGCGCGGGCAGTAGGCGGGCGGGCTTCTTGCTGAGCGGGGTCGCGGTGTCATAACATTGAGGGGAGGGTGCGGTGCGGGGAACACCGCACGGTATTAAATTACCGTACGACGCGAAAAATAACAAAGACATAATGAACATGTTAAATGTATATTTTAAAAAGAATTAATTGAATCTATGGCATTACTTTATATTTTGGAATCGTACTTTGCGACTAGATGGAATTTCATAATTGCTTGATCCAACAGCAACGAACATTCTCCATGGAAGAATGCTCCTAGCCCGGTGTGAAGAAAATCTCCACGTCCGTGGCTGTTGCATAGTACTTAAAGATCATTCACGAATGCTAGAAAGAAGTAAAGAGAAGTAATGTAGACACTCTGGTTTTAAATTTGACTACAGACCTAATTAAAAGAATACACAATAGCTTAAACACTTGAAATATTATATAAACTAACGGTTTTATTCAGAATTGCTTAATCCAACAACAACGGGAATATACTCCATGAAAAAATGCTCCTAGTCCAGTATGATGAAAATATTCACGACCATGGGTATTTTGTATACTTGAAGATCATCCACATGTGCTACGAAGAAATAAAGAGAAATAATGTAGTAATACCCTGGCTTTAAATTTGTTTAACTGTAGACTTGTTTAAAATAATACACAATAGCTTAAAAATATTATATATACTTACGGTTGTAATTATTTATATTTATTAACGCTCATCTCGAGACGATTTCGTCTTATCTACATTTTTGTGCCTTCAGGTCTGACAGTTGTTAATTGAAAACTAGAGCCCACATGTTCCAAATTGCGGGAAATTTGAAATTCCGACATATGCGCCCTCCCATTGAGTGGATCGGTCAACTATATACTTGAACATAGAGAATCATATGGAGTCGACGGGGTCTGCTCTAGACTACCAAATGTCTTAAAATGTCGCTTAAAAAATCTCTAGGGCCTGTATTCACAGTACCGATCAGCGACGGCTCGCAGCCTAACTTAAGGGTCGGCCACAGCGGCAAGGCACTAAAAATTTGAGGTTGGGATCGCGCTATATAAATACAAGGAATTGCACAACAAAGTCACCTTTCAATAACGGTTACATATTACCTTGGGTCTCTGGCCTACCCTGAAGTTAAGCTGCGAGCCGCCGCTGGTACCGATGCAATTTGTCATCGGTGAGAAGTGACGTCATTTTACACCATACGCTTTGGTAAATTCTTCCCAAAACTACATCATTTTAGTGCGATTCTCACCGATGACACATTGCATCGGTGCTGTGAATAGGGGCCCAGGGCGGTCTTTGACTGAATTACAGACGCTGAAAGTTCGATTAAAGTTGTGTTGATTTAATTGAAATGATTTAAAGTTATTGTCGGGTTAAAGGACAAAAAACTTAAATATTAATTTCAATTTTTTGTTACAACTTTTATGATTCGACAAGAAAAAAATATAAATCTGTAAAATTTCGCGTTATATTTCTCGATTCTTTCGTTCTATGGAATTACGGAATTGCAAAATCGCAATGAAAAAAAAAATGCTAGAATTTTTATTACATTCAAAAATATCTCTCAAATCAATTAAATTACAAAACTTTAAAATGTAATCAATTGTTTTTTGTTATTTCTGCTGATGCGACCGAAAAAATCTATAATTTAATGTTTGAACAAAAATATTTTACAAAACAACAAACAATAATTAATAATTATAAATTGACGAAAACCTCAAAATATTAAATATTGACAAACATCTTGTAAATCGAGAAAAATCTCGAAATATCGAAAATCTGATAAAAATCTTGATATCTTAAAAATCTGATGAGAATTTTATAAATTGACGAAAATCTCGAAACATCGAAAATCTCGACATGTTAAAAATCTTGACGGTCCACTCCCAGACTATGTAGACATTTAAGACTGTTAAATGGCTTTGGGGTCGTATTCAACCGCTAGATGGCAGGGCGGCATGCCGAAGATTGTAAAACGAGTGTATTTTTTATTTGAGCTTTCCCAGGCAATTTCGTGAAAATCTAACTTTACAGAAATGTTCAGAGGGTGAAAATATGAAACCCATGTATCAATCTTGTAAATCCGTGACAACTTTTAAAGATTTTTTTACCATTGAAAATTATTGCAATTTTCATGATTTATTTTCGGAAAATTTATGGATGCTAGAAGTATAAACGATACATACGATTCCTAAAATGAGCTCAAGATTATGTGTGATTTTTTTCGGAACTCTAGCTTCTCTGGGAAGATTAGATAGGAATAAATTATATTATATTCGTAATGCAAAAATAACTTTCCTTAATTTTGTATTTACTAGACGCCTTATCATCAACAGTGAGGCTAATTATAATAATTCTTTTTAATAATACATTGTTTCTTATTGTAAACATTTAGTTTACTGCTAAATTAATTGCAATTTATTTCTAAAAGTTTTCCACTCCCTGATTAAGCATAAAGTAAATATTTCATGTTTAGAAAAGCCATCTAAGACATTAGTTTTAATCCAAGTCCTTTCACTTCTAATGTGCTGCTATCTTTCCTTTCATTTTAAATTTGTATTGTTAGTTGGTTTAAAGAGAATTTGACCTAAATGTTACATATACTTTAATAGAGCGTTGTAACAAATCAAATTAAATAAGATATTAAATATTTCATTGTATAATTCAATATACGGAGGTGTATTTGCACGGGAAGTAGTTGTTTCAATGGATATTTATCGTCTTAAGTTGTCTTATTAATTAAGACATTGTTTGCATTTTCACGAATAGTTTTTTCGTAATTTTATATATTATGTTTAAAGTGTGCAAACTATAAGAAGCGTAAGCTTATTTTCTCGAATTCAAATAGTTTTGAATTTGAATTTATCTTGTTTAATAAGTAAATGTATTATACCTTCTCATTATTTTTTGAATGAATCTTCAATCAATCAATCAGTTTATTTGTGTTTATACAAAAGTTTACACACGTCATAATCTATATCGTAATGGAAATCTAATCTAATGAGTACATAATGAATTAATTATAATATTAAACAACTCACAAAAAATATAAAGAACATCATATTATAAAATACAAACAACACATTAAAATGACACATTAAAAGCTATGAGATATTAAATCATAACATTATAAACTACAAACAACAACAAATGAACACATTAAAAGCAGCGAGCTAAAACAACATCAACTATAATTTAAAATTTAATATAATAAATAATTAAATAACCACCTACATATTAAAATCACATAATAAAAAATTATAAGTTAAAAATTCGTCAATATTATAAAAAGCTTTCTTAATTAATACGTGTTTTATACATTTTTTTCGCATATTACAATTGTGCTGTTTTATCTCTTGTGGAAGTTTGTTGTACAATTTAGGCGCATAATATCGGGTTCCGTTCTGGGATTAGTCTGTTATGTACTGGTCTTAGTTCCTCATTCCTGCGTGTAGGATAATCATGGTAATGCTTGTTTAACAAATATTGAGCATGCTCTTTAGCCCATACTAAACAAAAAAATATATATTGGCAAGGCAAGGTCAATATTTTTAATTCAATAAATTTGTTCCTACAGTCATCTCTGTATGCTACACCAGTTATAACTCTAACAGCTTTTCGTTGTAGGTTAAATATTCATTTTGCTGCACTCGAGTGACCCCATGCCAGTAGTCCATAGGATGTAAGAGAGTGACAGAGCGCAAAATAGGCTGTCATGATAACATTTTGAGAAACATATCTAGATAAATTTCTCAATAGATATATATTTTTCTTAATCTTACTTGCCAAGTTACTAACATGCACATCCCACCTTAAAGCTTGATCGATATGTATGCCAAGAAATTTTGCTGATGGAGCGAAATCTTTCTCTTCTTGGTGCTCTCTTAAAGTAAATAGCAGACTAATAGTTTTGCTGTTATTCATGCAAAGACTATTCGATGCAAACCAACTTTTACATTTTTCTCGAGCAGCAGCATCACATGTCAGTAGCTGTTATATACTAGGATTCATCATGAATATGGAAGTATCATCAGCAAACTGAGTTACTTTAACTTCGGTGTTAATAAATATATTTGAGAAGTCATTGGCATAGATCAGAAACAGTAGGGGCCTAGGTGGGAACCTTGTGGTACACCCTTGGTGACAAGAACTTCCTCAGATGTAGTACGACCACATGAAACTATCTGTTTCCTGTTACTAAGATATGACATAATCATCCCGCAACTAGCTTTCAGAAAGTTGTAGCTATATAGTTTGGTAATTAACAACTGTTGAGATACGCAATCGAACGCCTTTGATAAATCCATAAAATTTACCAATGCATACGATTTTGCCTCCAGGCCACTTAAAACATTGTCAATCAGTTCCACTATTGCTTGAATTGTTGATTTTCCTCTTCTGAACCCAAACTGATTTTCCGCCAGCAAATCATTACACTCAAAATACTCATACATTTGAATGTATAATACTAATTCAAATATCTTTGCGATGACTGGAATTATCGACACTGGTCGATAGTTATTAAGATCAGATGGATTACCTTTCTTCAGTACAGGAATACATTTGCAAACTTTAAGGCAGTCTGGAAAGCAATTTTCTCGTACGCACTGATTGATGAGCCGAGTTAGTGGTTGAATTTGAATTTATCTTGTTAGACATTGTTATTTAATACAGATACGGGCATCACTGCATTGGCGTAATTATTCAGTATATTTGTTACAATATCATCGATGACGTTAATAAAAAAATTGTTAAATTCATCAGCAGATAGACTGGATTCTGGTGTGCATTTAATTCCAGTTGACCTTTGAGAGTTTATTAGCCTCCACATACTTCTGATATTATTAGAGCTATTTTTAATATATTTATCATTTTCCTCGATTTTTTTATGAGTAATTGCATTTTAATATTCTAATTTGAGACTCTTGTAAAGTGATTTTAATTCATCTGTAGGATTTCTTGAACACACCTCGGAAATCAGTTTTATAATTTCCCTCATTTTACGCAAGTCAGAAGAAAACCACTGTGGAGTAAATTGATTGTTTTGATTTTTTACAAGCTTCTCGGGAAATGCTAACTGATGATCATATACTAATAAATCAACCAACTGTAATGCTTTTTTATTGCCACTTTTATTTGAATTTACAAAACTCCAATCACAATTGTCCAATAGATTATAGTACCCAACCTTCCCTGCACTTGTAATGGGCCGAATTTTTACATTTTCGATGACATCTATATTACTTACTTTAAGAGAGCAAGAAATCCCACTATGATCTGTGAGTGTGCTGGTGTTAACCTTGGATATGTGAATGACTTTATTAATATTGCCAAAAATATTATCAATGCAATTATTCCCACGGGTTGAGAAAGTTGCAACCTGTTCTAAACCATATCTCCGCATTATGTCAAGTAACGTATTTGTGTTAGTATCATTTGAAAACAAATTTATATTAAAATCTCCTGCCATTATAATATTACATTTTTTAGGAAATAATACCTCCAATACAGAATTTATTATGTTAAAAAATACATTATAATTTCCCGTTGGAGATCTATATACAGTGATTAAGTATGTATTAATTGACGATAATAATGTACCACACAATTCACAGTTTTTTTCCTGGGATAGTTCAGAAATCCATTTTTCATCCATCCCTTGATATTCTGCTTTCACTAGATTCATAACGCCTCCATGCTTAGATGTAGTTCGACAATAAAATGATACAGCGAGACTTCAATTCAATCGACAAAGTTCAGCTTCTTGATTGGACAACCAATGCTCAGCAAGCATAATTATGTCATATTTATCATTTAATTCCATAAGGAATGATTCTACTTCATTTATTTTATGCCGTATAGATTGAATGTTGACAAAATATTTTAAATGGTATATAATTATTTAATTCATTTGTTGTGTTCGCTCTTGTCGTTTCTTCCGAAGTATGGGAAAAAAACGTTCGTAGCGTATACCCTCATCCCATATTTTGGGATCTGTTATTTTGTCCAAATCTTCTATTGGGAATGTTAACTTAAACGAACTGTAATCGTTTGGATGCTTCGAATTTAACTTTTCGCATTCAATACTTGTAAAACCCTGTTCGTCTGTTAAATATTTAATGATCATATCTTCGGTTGTATCCTTATCAACCCGGTATAAGTGTAGATAGCCTTTTCTTATAATTGGTGCTCCGCGGATTGATGTATTCGATGCCACTCCGACCTTTATGTAGTTTTTTTGTCTTTTATTCTGCACAATCTTCCAATCTTCCTCAGTTGTGGATTTTCGGGGCGATAATGTAGTTTTATTATTATTTGATGAAACACTCGAAATCTGTTTTTTTTATCTTTCTTTTTGTGGAGGTTCCCAGGTGTTGTTTGTTTACATTTTTTACTCTGTGTAGACTCCAAGGCTGCATCATTCGGTGTTAAGATAAATTGTTGATTTTTAGGAATAGGGGTCATCGGTGACACTGCGATATTTAACTCGGCAGAATTCTGCACCTTTTGAGAGTTCTGATCGTCATTGCAGATGCTCTGTGATGTTGGGTTCGGAATCAATATATACTCAATGACATTAGAAGCGTAACACCAAGAAGGAATGATTTTTTTGAATTCATATTTTAGCAACAGAGTGACTATATTTAAAGCATACATTGATAACAATTTCAACCTTGTGCCTTTTATATTTATTGTGAAAAAAAAATATTTCACTCTTTCTTTTTTGATAAAACTATTTATATGAGCTGATTAGTACAGATGTTTTTAGTTTTCGTGTTTCCGTTGAGTGTGTTAAGCTTAAATAAAATGCCTCGAGTCCGAAGACGTCCACAATATCCCCATTTGAGCGATTTTGACCGGGGTCGAGTTGTTGCTTATCGAGATGTCGGTATGTCCTATCGCGAAATTGCCCGCCGTATTGATTCCACTGCAGCAACTGTAATACGTGTGTATCAGGTATGGACAGAAGAAGGTAGAGGAGCAAGAAGAAGACCAATTGGTCAACCAAGGCGTACCACAGAACGTCAAGATCGGCGCTTAAGACAAATAGCCCTGCGAGACCGTTTCGCTACTACGCGTCAAATCGGTGATCAATGGATTGGAGAAGAAGGTAGGCCCGTTAGTATGCGAACTTTATATCGCCGCATTCAATCCTTTGGGCTTCTTTCGTACCGTCCAAGATTAGTGCTTCCTTTAACAGCGAGACACTGTCGCCAAAGGTTGGACTGGTGCAGAGAACGGCAGCATTGGGAGGCAGAATGGCACGATGTCGTATTCAGCGATGACTCACGATTTTGTCTAGGCACGCATGATGGCCGTAGAAGGGTACGACGCTACCGTGGAGAACGACCTGATCTTAGGTTTGCTATTGAGAGGCATGTACACAGGACTGCTGGAGTAATGGTTTGGGGGGCTATTGCTTATGGTAGTCGATCACCTCTTGTATTCATTCGAGGCAGTATGACAGCTGCGCGTTATGTTGAAGACGTCATACGACCGACTTTGTTGCCTTATTTAGATGGCCGCCCAGACGTACTTTTTCAACAAGATAACGCACGTCCCCATATTGCTCGTCGAACTATGAACTTTCTTAATGAAGCTGGTGTTAATGTTTTGGCGTGGCCGCCCCGTTCGCCGGATTTAAATCCCATTGAACATGTGTGGGTTATCATGGGAAGAAGAATATTCTCTTTGCACCATCCTCCACAGACTCTAGCACAGTTGATCGATGAAATTCAAGTTGCTTGGAACGAGATGCCTCAAGAAGACATCGACCATCTCATTTTGTCGATGCCCAGACGTCTACAGGAGTGTATACAGCAAAGGGGTCGCCAAACACATTACTAATTTTTTTTAGATTGTCTTTTAATAAAATTTCTTGAAAATGTAATCATTTTATTCTTGATGTAAGACTACCGTACTGGCAAAAAATCAAGTTAAAATAATAACTCCTTCTGGGTGTTACGCTTCTAATGTCATTGAGTATATGTTTATTCGGCTTAGCAATAGATGCCTCTTTAATGGCCGAATGCACTTCCAATAATTCAATATGCTTTATTAAAATAGCAATTTTCTCTTTCATTTCCGTTATGATTTCATTTTTATTTTGAATGAACTGTTTTAAGTAATCCAATTCACTCACCATTTCTTCTTTTTCCTCAATTTCTTCTTCGTTGATTTGTTGGTTATGTTTCTCGTCTTGAATTTTACAACTAACAAATTTATTATCGTCTGTTAGTTCCATATGTTTTCTTCTTTTGTTATTAAAATATCCTTCACAATTTCTTCTTTGCACAACAAACACACATTCTTATGCGCCGCCATGTTATGTCTTATTTATTATTGGAGGAGAAACACATTACATTTGGTTTGTTTTACATTTAAAATTGTTTGATATCGCTCTTTCTAAATTATATACAAACAATAATTATATTAATTAGAATTTATCTTTTTATATAATTTTGACAGAGCGAGATTATAATCTGCATATATGTATAAGTCTATATCGAGTCTTCTGGACCGGTATTCTTGAAATTAATCAAACGACCAGTCGCCCGGCAACTGTCAAATTCACATGTTAAATCCCTATCTAAATGACAGATTTCATACGACCGAATCGTACGACCAATTTCGGGAATACAGACCCTGGTCGGAAAGCGTCCACTCCGATGCACTACTTTTAGGAGCGTTTTGCAATAATGCGCAAAATTGAAACCGATCAGCTGTTATAATATATTTGTACTTTTCATGTTTAAAATAGGAATATACGTAAATAAAATAGATAATCAAAACATCAATATTTCAGAACAGCATTATCAATTTTAGCTTTCAAACCGACAAAAGAAATGAATGAATGAAGTTTTTTTCAATAATTGAATTATTTATTTTTCTGTAATTTCTGTTTTTGACTTTTAATTACCATTAAGTAGTAATTTTTATAAACATTTTATGTCTCTTCACAATAGTTTTATGTTTTTTATATAAAAATAAAAATAACTTTTCTATAAAATAACACAAGGGCGTAGCCAGCATTTACACTAGGTAGAGACCAAGAAAAATATGTCATACGTAATTAAACGCCAGAAATGTAAAATATTAAATTAAAAATGAAATATATTTATGCGTTTTGTCAATTTTTGAAGTTAACATCACAATAATATGTTTATCAAGATAAACTTTTTAAGTTTTCATTTTTTGTCAATTAATTCATACCATCAAATACCTACCTAGTGTTTATTTTGAACTTCCCAAATTTTAGTATTTAATACGCGTGGCGCATGAAGTAAAATTTCGAGTTTGGAAAAGCCTGAAAATTTGGGTTGATCGCGTAGCACTACGTCTGGGAGTGGAAAACACTCGTGAGGTTTGTTTGTTCTCTCGCGTTGAAACAGTTGTTCATGTTAATAATGTCAGTAAGAGTGTCTACTAATTTCTTTAGATCATTTTTGATACAACAATGTTCATCTAATAATCGCGATTTCTCCTACAAAGTCTACTTATGTTTTAAGTTTTTGTTTTTCTTGTTAACCTTGTTCCATGCTATCGTTAGGTGTAGGTTTATTAAATGTTTGTTTCTATATTTTTCCTTCCATGCTTTTCTATCTTGTCTTCATTTTTGTTTTTATTCCTATAAAAATCCCAGACTTAGAAACTATTTGAGCTATTTATTTTTTTCCGAGAAAATAATTTTCAGAGAACATAGCTTGAATTAAAGTTTTATATCAGACATAATTTTTAAGCTAAATTAAAACTTATTTAACTCTAAATAGTCAATTTTTTATGGTAACATGAGCAATGTTTTCAACGCGAGAGAACAAACAAACCTCACGAGTTTTTTCCACTCCCAGATTAAGCAAGAAGTAAAATTTCGAGTTTAGAAAAGCAAGCAAGAAAAGCAAAAGCAAGTTTGATCGCGTAGTGCTACGCGATCAAACCAAATTTTCAGGCTTTTCTAAACTCGAAATTTTACTTCATGCGCCACGTGTATTAAATACTGAAATATTGAAAAGTTTAAAATAAAAACTAGGTAGGTATTTGATGGTATGAATCATTTGACAAAAAAATGAACACTTATAAAGTTCATCTTGATGAACATATTATTGTGATCTTAACTTCAAAAATTGACAAAACGCATAAATATATATTTAATGTGTAATTTATTATTTTACATTTCTGGCGTTTAACTAAGTATGACATATTTTTTCTTGGTCTCCACCTAGTGAAAATCCTGGCTACGGACATATGCTATTTAATAGAAAATCTCATAAATGATAATTAACATAAAACAATAGCGAAGAGACATTAAATGTTTATAAAAATTACTACTTAAAAGTAATTAAAAGTCAAAAGAAGAAATTACAGAAAAATAAATAATTCAAATATTGAAAAAAACTTCATTCATTCATTTCTTTTGTCCGTTTGAAACTTAAAATTGATTGATTAATGCTGTTCTGAAATATTGATGTTTTGATTATCTATTTTATTAACGTATATTCCTATTATAAACATGAAAAGTACAAATATATTATACTCGTATCAGCTGATCAGTTTCAATTTCTGAGAGCGGCAAAACCGGGCATGCGAATTATTGCGAAATTCTCCTAAAAGTAGTGCATCCGAGTGGACGCTTTCCGACAAGGGCCGGTATTCCCGAAATTGGTCGTACGATTCGGTCGTATGAAATCTGTCATTTAGGTAGGGATTTAACATTTGAATTTGACAGTTGGCGGGCGACCGATCGTTTGATCAATTTCAAGAATACCGGCCCAGAAGACGCGATATAGACATGCAGATTATAATCATGCTCTGTCAAAATTATATAATAAAATAAATTCTAATTAATATAATTAATGTTTGTATATAATTTAGAAAGAAGGATATCAAACAACTTCAAATGTAAAACAATCCAAATGTAATGTGTTTCTTCTTCAATAATATATACGATTCATTCAAAAAATAGTGAGAAGGTAATAATAGTAAATTTACTTATTGTTGGAAAAAATATAATTTTATTTGTTTTTCATTTTAAAATGTTAATTGATGTAATTGTAAACAAAGATTTGATTTAATAGCTTTGGTATAAAGTTATTATAAATTATATCTAAATAAATTGTGGGATTATAATATATGCAACTTCAATTCGGGAAAGTATTATAAGTTGCCTATAGCACAGTAATGCAACTCAAGTGAAGAACGTATATTAGGTTGCATATATCACAATGTATGAGTGACATGGGCAATTTTTTCAACGCGAGAGAACAAACAAACCTTAAGAGTATTTTCCACTCCAAGATTAAGCATGAAGTAAAATTTCAAGGTTAGAAAAGCCTGAAAATTTGGTTTGATCGAATTTTACTTCATGCGCCACGCGCATAAAATACCAACCTCTGTGCCTTGGCGCTGTGGCCGACCCTGAAGTTGGACTGCGAGCCGTCGCTGGAAGGTAATAATAAATTTACTTATTGTTGGAAAAAAAATAATTTTGTTTATTTTTCCCAATAAAATATTAATTGATGTAATTGTTAATAGCTTTAGGTTATATAAAAATAAATTATTATCTCTAAATAAATTGTGGGATTATAATATATGCAACTTCAAGTCAGGAAAGTATTATAAGTTGCCTATAGCACAGTTATGCAATTTCAAGTCAAGAACGTATATTAAGCTGCGTATATTACAATGTATGCAACTTCAAGTGAAGAAGGTATATTAGGTTGCATATATCAAAACACAAAGGTATATTAAGTTGCATATATCAAAACACGAAGTTATATTAAGTTGCATATATTAACTTTAGGTTACGTGGTATAATAATTTACATACATCACATTACCAAGTTTAAATTTCAGGTGTATTAATAAAAAGAATTATTATAATTAGCCTCACTGTTGATTATAAGGCGTCTAGTAAATACAAAATGAAAGCAAGTTATTTTCTTATTACGAATATAATATAATTTATTCCTATCTAAATAATAATAGTACAGGCATTTAAATTAGTAGGCATTTTCATTCTCTCAGCATCTTATGTAAAAGCCAAAGAAACGGAAAGAACTTGTAAATAAAACACTATTTACTTTGTTTAACCACTGTATTTTGCACTTAATTTGTGACTATAGTTTCGACTATCTAGTAGTCATTATCAAACTAAAAGTTTAGTTTCATAATGACTACTGGATAGTCGAAACTATAGTCACAAATTAAGTGCAAAATAAAACTCGGAGGATTAAATTGCCGCCAATTTAAACGAATTAGGTTATTCGTTTTTTTGTAAAAAAATCCTAAAAATAGCTATTTTTGAGTCATTTATTTACTTAATTTTCGACAACAATTACGCGTTCTACGGTAAATTTAAGGGTGTCCTTAATTTTACATTTAATTTGTTTAATAATTATTACCAATTATGTCCATTATATACACTGCCGAGCATAAAACTAGGGTCACTCCGTAATTTGATTTTTTTTAGAATTTTCTTAGTTTTTTTTTTGTTTTTCGGTTGTAACAGTTCACTAACTGATTGCTTGAATAAAAAAAGTTTTTGTTGTTCCAAGTTTATTGAAAGTAATAAAAATGAACAATTTCAATTTGATATGCTAAGTAATGAATAAGTTTACTCTCATATGCTTTTCTTGAAACAAACAAGCATAGGTTTGTTTCTGTGATGACATCTGTCTTTTGCAAATTGTTTGTGTATTGTTGTCATTGTTAGTGTTTTGCAATGAGCATAAATCCTGTTGTTGCGGCACGAATTGTCGCAGCTTTAGAAGACGGCCGCAGTCAGCGCGAAACTGCGAGAAAGGTTGATGTAAGTCTCTCGAGTGTGCAACGAGTATGGCGACGGTACGAAGAGACTAGTGATGGGGATGATCGATATACTAATTAGTGATTAGTCGATTACTGAAATATATCGATATAATCGACTATTATACGGAAATTAGTATATACTAATTTAAGCAATTATTTGGTCGGGTAAATTAGTAATTACTAATTAGTAATTACTAAGTAGTAATTACTAATTTAAGCGATTATTTGATCGGGTAAAATAGTAATACGAATTTAAACGATTATTTAATCAGATAAATTAGTATATACTAATTTAAGCGATTATTTGATCGGCTAAAATAGTATGTACTAATTTAAACGATTATCTGATCGGGTAAATTAGTAGATACTAATTTAAGCGATTATTTAATCGGGTAAAATAGTATATACAATTTAAGCGATTATTTCGTCGGGCAAATTACTAATTACTATACTAAAATAATTGATTATTATATCGATAGACAGGACTATTAATTATTATAAACAATTGTATCGCTTATTATCTCGGTAGACAGGACTACTAATTATTATATAGTAATATTAATAATTACAGATTTGACGGTTGTTTTGTATTTCATTAAATAAACTCAAAACAAATTCTTAAAGTCACTCCCTCAAAAAAGTATTCATTAAAAGACAACCCCTTGTAAAAACTTTTATGGAAAATCACACCAACGAAAAAAAAACACACGTCATGAAAAACTACCCCATGTAAAAAGATTCCTGTAATATCAGCCCCACTCCCGAAAAAACATCTCCCAAAAGGAACAATCCCCCTAAAAATCATCCTTACGGATAACCATTCCTGAAATGTATCCCCCGAAAAAACCCCTCCATAAAAATTACTTCTTGAAAAATCACTCCTCGAAATACCACCCCCTCAAAATACCATCCCCTTGAAATGCTAATCCTTCGAAATACCATTCCCGAAAAACCACCCCCTGAAACAACCACCGATAAAAAACTCTGCCTCAAAAAAAAACCCTAGAAAAACCACCCCCCAAAAAACGTCCCCAAAAAACAACCCTTGCAAAAAACATTCTTGGAATCTCAGATTCAAATACAAAAAACATCCTGTTTGAATATATGATAAGCACAAGATCACTTTATATTGCTTGTTGTTGATTATTCATGTTACATCTTAAATAATCTTAAATAATTATTTTTCAATATTGTTTTTATTCACAATCAAGGTAACTAATCGTTAAGATTACGTAACCTCGTTAAGATTATTTTTTGATTGATAGTAGTATTGTAGGTGTGGTAAAGACAAAAAGTACACAGTAAAAGTATATATCTATGTATATTATTTATAATATATCATAATCAATAATCAATAGATAATAAATAGATAAATAAATAAACAGTTGACATTTTTGACAGTTGATGGAAATAAAGAAAAAGATTGATGACAGTTTTTAATAACCGGCCAATTCGGCGAAGGTGGAGTCCATCTCGTCGGCCAACGACTTGTATCTGTCCTTATTGATGCCAAGCTCATCTAAAACACACAGAAAAATGTAAGAATATTGATAGTTTCCGAAAGAAACAACAATAAAAAAAAAACATAAAAAATCGACCCAGGACAAAGGTTATATTACCAAGTGTGGATGTTATGACAGGTACGATAGATGCATATCTTCATTGGTATAAGTTTGACAGGTATAACTGACAGGTTTAACAGATATATGTTTTTGGTGGGATATTTTTTTGGCAGTTGTGAGAAATCTGGCAGATCATAACTATGGCAGGTGTGACAATTACATATCTTAGTTGGTATACATTTGACAGGTTTGAGAGATAATTAGAGAGATAAGGGGTTATTTTGTCAAGTTTTTAAATTATTTTAGAGTTTTAGAGTTACAACAAATGTAACAGGTTTGATAGGTACTAGTCTTAGTTGGTACACGTTTTGACAAGACTGTTAGTTATAACAAATTTGGAAAATGATAACTCTCACAGGTTTGAGAGATACATAGCTAGGTGGTATAGTTTGACAAGTTTTGGAGTTGTTTTCAGCGCAAAGATTTCATAGGCAACTAGACATAATAGTTTCTGAGAACATTAAACAACCATGCTGACATATTCTCAAGTTTTAGTGAAAGAAACACTTCGGATACACCTGAAATCTAGTAGCACTGGCATTTTCACATTGACAAAAATACTAAGTAAATGGATATTAAAATTGCCTAAACATATACAGGACAAAAACTGGGTACTTGGGATACACTAATAGATACCTTGAAGCGGATGTTAAGCCTTAAAGAAAAAAAAGCAGCGGGATAATGTACAGAAGGGAGTGAAAGGAAGCAGGATCGGAGGGTGGGCGTTAAGTTTCTGCAAAAAGTGAGGTTATTTTTTCTGCTGCGATGACATTTCCACGAATGTCTTGTCGATGTCAGTGACGATGCCCATGTACTTGGCCTTTTCGCGCAGGACGAAATCTGGAAAAAGCGCCGGGTTAGTGAGCCAAATCGGCAAAAAGCGTGTTAGGTTTTCCATAATGGTGTAACATTTAGGACAAGCTTCTATGAACACTAATTTATTTTAGAGATAAAAGTAAATGACTTTGTAGAGTAAACAAAAATTAACAGTGTTTATCTGTAAACTGAGTCCATTTCTTAACGGACTCCATCTTTGAAGTGAGTTCATCTTTGAACTGAGTTAATCTCTGAATTGAGCAACTCAGTTCGTAAATAGAATTCTATCATTGAATTGAGACATGTCGGAACTGAGTTCATCTTTCAACTAAGTATATCTTTGAACTGAATCTTTAATTTTTATTTTAACATGATATTTGAACAATTGGAAATGCAATCGCTCAAATTGCATTAATAAAAACCCACTGTGGCAATGTTACACTCCCCTTTGACAGAATAAACCCCCACTAGATTTCATAAAAAGGCCCCGTTTTGACATCATAACCCCCGTTTGATGAAATAAACCCCCAGTTGAAAGCATAAACTCCCACTTAAAAGCATAAAGCCCTACTTTAATACTGTCATAGACACTCTTTCACAGAATAAAACCCAACTTGGACATCATAAACTCCCCGTTGACAGAATACGTCCCCACTTAACATGATAAACACCATCATAAAACTCCGTTTGGGCGAATAACCCCCACTTGATATTCTAACGCCCCATTTTGACCGAATAAATCCCCACTTGACATCATAAAGGAGGGCTTTATGACATTTTAAAGCTCCCTTTCTGGCTATGCCACTGTTCTTTGCAAATCTCATTCACTTTTTCTATCCATATTACAGACCCAAAATTCACGCGAATAAAAATAATCGCCCAACTTATACTTTTTGCGTTAAGCTAAAAAAAACTCGATAAATACGAAAGCCGCTCTGTCGCGCACCTTCAAGCCTGTCAACCTCCTTCTGGAGTTTCTTGACGGTCTTCTCGGCGAACTCGGCGCGGGCTTCGGCTTCCTTTAGCTTGACGGTGAGGGTCTTCAGCTGTTTTTTGAATTCCTCTACTCTCTGGTTGGCCTTCTCTTCGGATACTTCCAAAGATTTCAAGGAGTTACCTACGACCTGTTAAACATAGACATAACTTAGCTTACAACTATGTTGACACTTTCATGTTCATTAAATTCGCTTAGCTTTTTAGGTTAGGTTTAAAATTATAATTCTTCAATGGTAGAAAACAGAGTTGGCTAGTGTATGTTTTAAACACTCAATCAATTATAAAGTTGAGTGATTTTAAGCATCTCTAGTAGAACGATTATCAAATTTTGACAGTGAAGAGCAAACATTCATATTAGGAATTTTGTTTTCTGAATGGGGTTTCCAAATTAGATTAGAATCTGCATCTAGGATTAATGTTCATATTATGTTATTATTATCATTAAACAATAACACCATATGAAGTGTGAGAATTTTTGTATCATATTTTTTTAAATTTTATATTTGCTAAAGACTTCTTCTGTAATTAATCTTTAGCGACTAACCTTCAACTCTTCTTCAAGTTCCATGATCTTGGCATCACCACCCTTGACACGATCTTCAGCTACTTCAAGTTCATCTTCAACGAAGGCCAGCTTGCGGGAAACTTCATCGGACTTGTTGTCGGCGTCTTCAGCCAACATGCGGGCTTCCTTCAATTGGTTGGTCAATTGGTCCATACGCTCTTCGTCCTGTTGGGAACGGTTTTCCAATACCTTACACATACTGGAAGATAATAATACACGTTTAAAAATTCGACTATTGTAGTCATCTATAGTTACATTAAACAGATACTATGACTAATGCAGTCACTTAATATATTAAACTATAGGAGTATAAACAAGAGTACCAATTTCTCAAATGTTTTTACTGCAAACAAATAGTACACTTTTGATTACATGAATGCGTTGAGCTATAACCAGTTTGAAGGATCAATTTCTTAATAGGTTAAAAGACGTTTTAACTGCAAACAAATAAAAGAAGTGTCTAATTTAAAGATTCTAGCAAGTGTGTCCACTCCTTGATTATAAAATAAAGTATTTAGTTTAGAAAAGCCTAAAAATGTTACTTCATGCGCCACGGGTATAAAAAACTGACATATGTGAAGTTTAAAATATACTGCTTTAGTTTGATCCTACGTTAATAAACGTTACTAATTTTGAACATCACTTTAAAATCAGTGTTTACACGTGGCTCATAAGGTAAAAATTTGAGTTTAAAATGGTAACAGGCTTTAGCTCTGTTATAAGGTTTTTGTGGAATACTTTCTTGTGAATTCGGGAGAAACACTCGGTACAGTTAACGGTTGTGAAAACTAAACATTTATTATCACTTAGCAACATAAAACTAACATTACGTGGTAAGGTGGCGTTGATCAAAGGCGTACCGAAGGCGACAAGATACAAGGTGTACGTTACAAGCCTGAACATTTGGATTTGGATTGGATTGGATTGGATTGGGCGAATTTCAGCAAATTTCCCAAACGTTGTAATTATTAGGAATATGTATACTTTTATATGGCTCTAAAGAAAATATTAATAAGACCCCTGCACTAGATAAACGGTTTGCAGGACCATGTTACGGAAACAGGCTGTACCGATCCTTATTGGCCTTTCAATTCGGGCTATAATAGTCTTGGTTTCCTACTTGTATCCTAATCAACTTACCGTGAGCTCTCATCGGCAGCTTGGGAGGCTTCAGCGAGCTTGGAGAGGGCGGTGTTGAGACGCTCCTCAGACCTTTCCAAATCCTCCTCAATGAGTTGGACTTTGCGGTTGAGGGAGGCTACTTCGGACTCGGCCTGAAAGAAGAAAAAGAAGACAGAGGTTAACCACGAATTAAGGATATCATCGGAATAATTGACTTACGTTGGTGAGGGCCTTCTCCTTCTCGTCGAGGTCCTTGTTAGCCTGATCCAATTTGTCCTTGTTCAAGCGGAGGTCAGCCTCGACCTGTTCTAATTTCTTCTGCAACTCACGGACCTCTTCATTGACCTAAGATAAAAAAATATATTTTAAAAACTTGGTACTTCCTAAAATTAATTAATGAACTAGAAAATAAATTCAGCTCATTTTCAGTCTGGCAACTCTGTCAATTTAAATGACTATCGTAATTTGATTCATAATGCACATATTAATTATATTTAAAAAAGCTTATTATCCCTGTGCTACGAGTCAGTGGCGTAGATAGGGGGGAGATTTAGGGGATCAATTGAGTAATCTGTACTAACTTTAAAGCGAAAATCTCACTATAATCGTAAAATTGACTATTACAGTAACGAGCAGTTATTTTATAGTTAAAATATACATATTTTAGTAATTTATAGTCACTTTAATAGCCAAATTTAACTACTATTGTGATCTCTATTATCTGTCTGACTATTCTAGTATCTATAGTGACATTAAAGTCAAAATCTGACAATATGATATGTGGTTACTTTTAAGTCATAATCTTACTATTATAGTCATTTGTGGTCACACTAATCCCAAAATCTGACTGTTTTTTATTTTATTTTTTAATTCGATATTCTTATTTCTATTAAAATACAATATAAAATAACAGATAAGTACCTAAAATGGAAAATTGCATCAAATAATGTATCTAAGAAAAACAATTACAAAAGGTTGAAATCAAATGTTTCATTCCTAATTACATAAGAAATATTCTTCTATACTGTAAGGTTCTAGTTTTACTAGCATCTCAATTATTCTTTTTTTGAAAATTAGAATATTATTTTCCTCTTTAAGGCACTTTGGCAAGCGATTATAGAATTTGTAACCTCTATACTTAGGGCTTTCTTCCGTGAATGAGAATTTGTGAATTGGATAAACAAAATTGATTGTATGACGTGTATCATGGCTGTGAATGTTATTATTGTGAACGACCCTCAATGTTGTTCTGAACAAACAGAAAATTTTCCAGTATATACACAGCATATATTGTAAGTAATCTACTACTTTGGAATAAGGTTCTACAAGATATTGTGGGTTTATTGCCCACTATTGCTCTGAGAGTGCGCTTTTGGATCCTAAAAATGTGATCCACCCGTGTAGAGCTACCCCAGTGTATTACACCGTATCGCAGCAAGCTTTCAAAGTTCGAGTGGTAAACCATTTTTAGGATTTCAAAATTAACGCATTTTTTTTAGATTTCTCGGCATAAAACACGCCTTACTTAATTTCTTTAATAGATATGTGATATGGTCATGCCATTTTAATTTATCATTGATGAATAAACCTAAACATTTAGCAGAGCTTGTTGTTTTTAGATTGTGGTCAATAAAGTCAATATTAGCAGACGTGTGAGTAAATTCAGTTTACTTGAAAAATATACAATTGTTTTTTTTAATTTATTAATAATTTATTTCTATCAAACCAATTAAAGATTATCAGTGGGGCTTCGGCTTCATTTTGACGTAGTTGAGTCATGTTTGTTCTTTTGATAATTACATTGGTATCATCTGCGTAATTAATTATTGAGAAGTGAGAAGTTTTAATGACTGTAAACAGATCATTTAGGAAAATATTGAATATCAGTGGCCCCAGTATGCTCCCCTGTGGAACACCGCTAATAACTTCTAAGACGTTTGACGGCATCACTTCACCGGTGCTTTTCTTTTGTTCGACAATTTGATGTCTGTTAGTGTTATATGAAGTTATCCATTCAAGTACTGTAACTCTAAGTCCATACTGGCTTAATTTTGCTAATAACATATTGTGATTGATGTAGTCAAACGCCTTGGTTAGATCGAGGAAAATGCCGCAACATAATTCTTTTTTTCCAATGGCAGTATATATATATATATTGTGAAATCGTTTTAGTCATCCATATTTATTTTGAAATACTTTAAAGTCTAAATATTATTATTCTAGTCGCCTGCAGTCACCTAATAACCAAAATACGACTATTATAGTCATCTGTAGTTACGTTAAGCAGATATTATGACTAATGCAGTCACTTAGTTGCCAAAGCCTGACTATTTTAGTACATAATCGCGATCTACCATAATTTTAAACCTACAATATCAGGATTGCAGTCATTTAAAAGCCATATCTGACTAATATACTTATCTCGTCATCAATTTTGATATTTTTTATAATTTCATTATATTTTGTTATTTTTCACGATTTATTTAAAATGCTTTTTCAGTGTTTAATTAGTTTTCAGGCATTCGTTGTATTTGAAAATCGTCAATTTGAAGTTTCGAATGAGTGTTTCCAGTTCTTAAGTAAAATTTCGAGTTTAGAAAAGCAAATAATTGAAACAAATAAAATAAATAATCGAATTCAATCCGTTACGTCAACGTTAACATTAATAGTAGTAAATCTCAAAATAAATCAAATTAAAAAACAAATATGGCAAACATTTAGAAAAATCATGCAGTTTCAATTAAAACAATATTTTTGAATTTAAATAATTATAATGATTTGTTATTCAAATAAATATCTAATTTCTAATTAAAGATCTTGTGTTTTTAAACTTTACTTTAAATTAATGTTTTATACGCGTGGCGGATGAAGTAAAATTTCGAGTTTAGAAAAGTCTGATAATTTCAAGTTTAGAAGAGCCTGAAAAATCTACATACAAAAACAAACTTCTATATATTAGAAGTTTGATTTTGTATGTAGATTTATTATGCTAGTAAAGGTTGTTTTTTTTTTTAAATTTACAATTCCAATATATTTTGAGAACGTTTTACCAAGTGATTAAGGTTGTGGTTTACTAGGCGGAGACAGACTCTGCTCAGCCATTTGCTAGAGTGAGATAGACCTATATTTCTATTTCCAGCATAAAAAGGTAAAGGTGATATATCATGGACATTTATTTAAATAATTGTTGAGCTAATTGAATGCAGAATGTACGGACACCCTTGAGTTTTACGTAGTACAAGTTTTTGTTGCCTAAAAAGGAGTAAAGAAATGACTCAAAAATTAGCTATTTTCAGGATTTTTTTACAAAAAAAATTAAATACCTTAATCGTTTTAAACTTCTGACATTAAAATCACCCAAGTTTTAGGATTATTTTGATGTATCATGTAATATTGTCCCATAATCACAACATGAATGGTGCTGGAACTAGTGACTACCAAAAACGTTGGATTTTACCCATAATAAATCGCAACCTTAATGCGAAAAAAAGTGCCCGATATGAGTAAGAATTTCAGATAATCCAAATAGCTCATTATACAACAAGTGTGTAAAGTAGGACGTATTACCTTTTCCGCGCGGAGGTTGGCATCCTTGGCCTGTCCTTCCATCGCGTCGGCTTTGTCGGCCGCGTTGTCCTTCTCAAGCTTCATCGCTTGCATCTTCTTCTTGATCGCGTCCATGGCGGCTAGGTTTTTGGAGACTGTCTCGCGAAGAAAAGGTACTTAAAGTCTGATAGCTAAAACAAAAACAATAAGATGTTTAGAAAATATGAAACGCACTTGAACATGTTAAAAGCGGCGAAGAAAAATAGATGGGTGAATATAAATTTAAAAATACGCTAAAAAGTAAAAACGGCAGCAATTTTACAGCAAATTAGACTGTACAATTTCTGTCATTTCTACTTTTAACTTTTAATTTTACAGCAAATTAGACTGTACAATTTCTGTCAGTTCTACTTTTAACTTTTTAGCGTAATTTTTGATCGAGTTCAAATACATGTGCAGGGAATTTTTTTACAAAGACACAATTCCGATGAATACGCTGTACATTTTTGAACTCACGAAAAAACTTTGAAATATTACGAAGTTTGCAATAGTTTACTAAAGCAGTATGCTAAAGAAGTATATTTTAAACTTCAGTTAAAACCAGTGTTTTATACGCGTGGCGCATGAAGTAACATTTACAGTTTAGAAAAGCCTGAAAATTTTCTGGCTTTTCTAAACTAAAAATCTTAGTTAATGCTTAGTGTAGGAGTGGAAAGCGCTCGTTTAAAGCTTTAAATTGAACTCTATTGAAAAGAAAACGAACGTTTTAATAGAGTAAAAAAAGTAATAATGGAAAAAAGGAAAATTTCCCTATACAATACACAAAGTTTATTTATTTTTGTTTTAAATCATTTCCTTATATAAGTTAAAATTAATATTTTCAAACTTAAATATGAATGAAATTGCCAATACTTGGTTGTAGAAAACTTCACTACACTAAAAGTGCGATTCTTTACGCAATCTACAACAAATTTGTCTTACTAAATATTGGCAATTACATTCATATTTATGTTTAAACTGCACGGTAACATGTATGCTAGTATAAGGTGTCAAATTGTTTAGAGTGAAATGCAAAACTATATTGATGAAAAATAAATTTTGAAACGCCTGAATAATTTAACCCGTATTGTTACGTTTACAGTAGCTTACTGTATGTAACAGCAAACACTTGTTGTATAATCCAATGTCCGTCGAGGTATTAGCTCGGGAATTAGTTGCTTCAATGAGTTTATTTTAAGTGTTTGTTGTAGATTGCGTAAAGAATGGCCCTTTTAATATTTTTAAACTTATTAGAAAGTGATGTTCTGAAATGATACATATCTTCACATGATTTGAATTACAATTAATATACAGAGAGTTTTATGTAACACCGAACATTTCCATCCAATACAATTTGACACCTTTAATTTTTAAGTTTCAAGTAAACATGTCCCAATTACAGCGTATATTTTTGTTTGTTTACAAGAGTTCAATTTGAAAGTTGAACTGAGTGTGTTCCACTCCCAGACTAAGCATGAAGTAAAATTTCGAGTTTAGAAAAGCCTGAAAATTTGGTTTGGTCGCGTAGCGCGAAGCGCGGAGCGGCCAAACCAAATTTTCAGGCTTTTCTAAACTCGAAATTTTACTTCATGCGCCACCGGTACAAAACACTCACGTATTACGAAGTTTAAAACACACCGCTAAACTTTACATTGAATCAGTATTTTATATCGATGGCGCATGAAGTAAAATTTCGAGTTTAGAAATGCCTGAAAATTTGGTTTGGCCGCTCCGCGTTTCGCGCTACGCGACCAAACCAAATTTTCAGGCTTTTCTAAACTCGAAATTTTACTTCATGCTTAGCCTGGGAGTGGAAAACACTCGTTTAAAGTTTCAAATTGAATTGTCTTAATAAACCTAACGTCGGAAAATGTAACGTATGCATATGGATATTTACAAGAAATATTCGCATTATGAAAATGTTCGGTGTTATATAAAACATATAAAACATCTATATTCAGACAATTTATTCATTTATATACAATATAGGGTTAGTTTGTCTGAGCTATAGACTAAAGATCTATTCTGCCCTGTCTTGAATTTAATTTATTTGAAAAAATGTAGAAATAACTTATTTATTTATAAAGCATGCGGTAAACACTTGCTGAAGGCACTTTTTAAGTAGAATATCCTGACCATATCAGATTCTGTTTTAAGTTTAATTTACTGAATTTTTAAATTAGTTACGTTGGTTCTTGGTTTTACCCATGACAATATAATTGCTTAGTGTGATAATGTTTAATTTAATTTATTTTATTTTACAATAATTTTTATTTTTATTATTATTATTTCTAAGATAATAAAGATTTGATACTTGATACTTGATATGACATAAAGTTGTATTATTTTAAATACAAATCATAATTGGCCATGACTTCATTCGATCACGTTTTTTGTAAGCTTTCCAAAAATATATCATTTGCAATACTTTAATTTAACTTTAATATTTTGTTTATAGTTTATATAATTTTTAATTTATTTATCAATCATGCCATAATAAAAATAAATGAATATTAAACAACAACAATTTAAGACGTGAACTGTCTTTATTACCTCATTGCTTTCAATTTATTTTTATATTTAAGCAAAAGACATTTTAAAAAAACAAAACTTATTTTACAAGCAATTTATTATATTATGTTTAGCTATAATATATATATAATATAATAAATGCAATAAAATATTTAGAAATTCTTTAAGTTGATTTTGAGAATTTGCTATATAACTTGCTATGAGATCATTACTAAGATGTTATTTACCAGCTCACAATGCCACTAGTGTTAGAAATTATTTAAATTTAAAATTGCCTAATAGACTTAGGACGGAAATTGGTATATCAAAACCGCTTTTCGGGCTAAAACGGCGAATTAAAAATTTAATTTTTATTATTTAGCTCCGGTATTATTTCTAGTACAGCAATTAGAAATTAGATCAATAAATAGGTAATACAAAACTCTATAAATGATGAAAACTTCATTGGCCTAGCTCGATTTTTTATTTTTTTTATTTTGGGTTTTACGTCATATATTTCCGCTGCTAAGGCCAATCATGACGCCGGAGATTAGGTCTACAGTTATCCGGGAATTTTGCCGAACCCGGTGGGAGTTCCAACCCACCGGTAGGGATCTTTAACGTGCACGCAACATCCAGGCAGTACACGGGTCCTACATGCATTTAACGTCATATCCGAGAAGATGGAGTGTTTAGCATTTTTATCCTAACCTATATAAATGCAGACAACTTGTTAGGCCGGTATTTGAACCCCGGTCCGGGCAGCTTGGTGGTGTAGTGGTTAGAGTGTTGTACTGCCACGCCACGGACCGGGGTTCAAATACCGGCCTAACAAGTTGTCTGCATTTATATAGGTTAGGATAAAAATGCCAAACACTCCGTATTCTCGGATATGACGTTAAATGCATGTAGGACCCGTGTACTGCCTGGATGTTGCATGCACGTTAAAGATCCCTACCGGTGGGTTGGAATTCCCACCGGGTTCGGCGTCATGATTGGCCTTAGCAGCGGAAATAGATGACGTAAAACCAAAAATAAAAAAAAAATTAAAAAAACCCGGTCCGTATCGTGGCAGTACAACACTCTAACCACTACACCACCAAGCTGCCCTAGCTCGATTTTGATGGGTAATAGATTTTTTTGTAATTTAAGAATTCACTGTTGCTCCTGGGTTTTTCGTAGAAGGTTTTGCACGGATACACTTAAGGGTAGTGCCTTTCATGTGTCTTGGACCGCGTTTTAGCTTTTGTTTATAAATCGAGATATTATTTTTTATATTTTTTCGCACGACGTTAATGAATTAAAAAAAAATCTAGCACTGTTTGGATTTAACGTACTAGGTTTTGCAGAGACATACTCCAATGCAGGACCTACAATCTGTGCATATTTCGTTCCAATAGCTCATCATCGAACCGAGATATGATTTTTCTTACATTATTTTCTCAATTACGTCGTCCGGAGAAATTCGGGAAAAGAGTGAGATGGAGATGTTGTGAAAAACGAGAGGAAACCGAATTTTAAATTTTTTTTATTGTACCCAAAAATTCTTTATTTTTTTCTACAGCGTTTTCGTAAAAGGTGTTTTTGTTGCTCGACCGGAAGTATTTTTTTTTATAAATTAAATTTAAAAATAATTATACTTTAAACGAAATAAATGCGAATAGCTCCGGTATTATTTATAGTACAACAATGGGAATTGGATCAATAAATAGATAATACAAATCTCTATATTTGCTGAAAATTTCATTGACCTAGCTCAATTAAGGATACTGAATAGACCGTACTGCACCTCAAAAGTGGCCAGAGACTGTAAAAAATCGCTAAATAGGCTTGCAAATAACTGTGACGTGAGACTCATGTGGGTACCTAGCAACAGTGATATCAGGGGAAATTCAATTGCCGACGACTTTGCAAGGAAGGGGGCAAGAATGAAGGACCTGTCTACTGAACTCTTCATCCACGTTCCTCTTGTGGAATGCAAGAGACTACTTAGCGACCAGATGATAGCATCGGTCAACCATAGATGGAGAGAAGAAGATACGTGTCTTATAAAAAGGCAGCTATGGCCTATATGGGATACTATAAACAGCAACAGATTAATTGCACTTAGCAGAATCGACATAAAGAAGGCGGTAAGCATCCTCACGGGCCACAGCCTCCTAGGCAGACATGCACAAAAGATGGGTCTTGAGCACAACGAGGCAGAGGATGCCTGGATGTGGAGGCGACTAGAGCAAAAACTCTAAAATCTTCCGATTTCTATCTCTTTCCTAAAATGTTGGAGGGTAAGGGGAAAGAGACCGAGCACTCAAGGGGTAATTAATTATGAAAACCAACCGCATTTTTTGGGTGTCAATGACAACCAGATATTAGCAGGTAGTAAGAAGTCCATCTGTTTTCAGCTGGCGCGTGGCGTTATCTTTTGTCCGGTTTGGGGTGGTTTTGATAGGAAGATTTATTTGATATTTATGAAATTATTTAAAATGTAATTATAATTAATACGACATTTGTAAAATAAAGTCGAGAATTATGTCTACGTGTACAATTATAGGTCAATACATTTTTTTAAAACATATCTGACGTTTACATCTTGGTAAATATTGATCATCATCATATCTAAGCGTTATATATTTTTAACTTTACTGTGAATCAGTGGGTTATACGCGTGGCGCATGAAGTAAAATTTCGAGTTTAGAAAAGCCCCGTGAAAATTTGTCTCGGGTCGCTGCGCGACCCTCGACAAATTTTCTACGCGGGGCTTTTCTAAACTCGAAATTTTACTTCATGCTTAGTCTGGGAGTGGACAACACTCGTTCTTAGAAGTATCAAATTGAAGGATCACTCTAGATGACTAAGTTTATTACCATTTTACAAAGGCTACAGCTCGAAGGACCAATCATGGTCTATGGAGACCGAAGGACTACATGGAATCGAAGTTTTTTTACAAGAAAATAACGAATATCTAAAGGTTTACACCATGGATAGAAAATAACACATCCAATTTTGAAAAATATCGAAGTTGGGTTGGTTTTCAGTGCGTTTTTAACTTCACTTTAAATCAGTGTTATATACGCGTGGCGCATGAAGTAACATTTTGAGTTTAGAAAAGCTCCGTGAAAATTTTCTACGCGGGGCTTTTCTAAACTCGAAATTTTACTTCATGCTTAGTCTGGGAATGGAAGACACTCGTTAGTTTAAAATACACCACAATTGGTAAAATATATATCGTTGGATGCCCGTCTTCAGGGGTGATATGTAAGCAAATTATGGATCTTTGGAGTTGTCAAATAAGTGGAGTTACTCGAATGTTTCTAAGGCACTCTTTACAAAAAACAAAAGATTAACATTTTACATATAAAATGTACAGGGTGAGCGAAACATGATGTCTCTGCTCTATTATTAGAAAAAGAAAAAGTGTAGAAAAAATCTGAAAAAAAGGTTTATAAATAGGATTGAGTAAGGTCCATTTTAATCCAAAATTGCATAATTTTCTAAATTTTGAAACTGAAGTAATGACGTCATCGAAATGTTTTTCCCCACATATTTACCTATATTTTTAGATATTTCAACAGAGCTATTTTTTCTGAATAAACTTTGTAGAGAAAAAAATTTGCTATCTTCTTTCGTTAAAAAATTAAAAGCAAACTTAAAAGAAAGTATTATGAAAAATTGACAATTGTCACGACTTAAACAAGTAGCCTTTGGAAGCAAATAACAAAGCTGCATTTTTCAATAATTAAACTAATATTTGACAAATATTGTTTTGTTGTCATTTGATTTTAGATTTCAGATTTTTTCTATTTCATAAATAGTTCACGTCATTATTTTAAATGTACATTACATATGAGACTATTAAAATGAATAAAGATGGTTAGTTTTCTTCTGGATTTAAAATTGCACTATAAATTGACAATTTTAATAGTCATATGTAATTTACATTTAGGTTGACGACGTGAACGCCATCTACTGCCAATAGTCTTGTCTATTGTACTCACAAAATGACTACTATAAATGTCAATTGATTGTTCATTTTAAAATCCAGAAGAAAACTGAACATCTATAACCATTTTAGAAGTCATGTGTAATTTACATATAAATTGACGATGTGAACACCATCTGCTGCCAATTTTGGAGTAGTGCTATTGACAGTAGATGGTTAACGTCGTTAATACAAAAATAATGTATATGTTTATTATAGCACTTTTTCCGTCATTTAAAGAATTGATGATTGTCGTACAAAACGTATTTCACTTGTGAATTGGTTGGTTATAGACCATTTCACATTAAATCAGCGTTTTATACGCGTCGCGCATGAAGCAAAATTTCGAGTTTAGAAAAGCCTAATTTGTCTCATTCGCTCTGCTGCGCTACGCCCGAGCCAAATGTTCAGGATTTTTTAAACTCAAAATTTTACTTCATGCTTAATCTGGGATTGGAAACACTCGTTAGATGATCAATCATAACTAGGGTTGTTATGTTTAAAACACTTTGTTTTAAAACAGTGTTTTAAACATGTTTAAAAACAGCCGTCGTGTTTTAAACGGTTTCGTTTTAAACATGTTTTAAATCTTAAATTTATTTAAAACATGTTTTAAACGTTGTATTTATTTAAAACCGTTTCTTTATTATCTTAGCTGCTAAAAATAAATATTTGCTAAATTATATTTTATATTAATTCATTAAAACTTTTGTTTGTTTTTAAATTTTTACTAAATTGTTTAAGATATTTTAAATTACATTATCAAACATAACATTTTATTACAATAAAACTGTGTGTGCATAAATGTGGTTTTTAAATACAGGGATTTTTTCTTTCAGGTATCCATAAGCATACACTGTAAATTTTTCGACGTTCGTTGTGTTTTGTTCAAGATTTCAATTTAAATCTTTAAACGAGGGTTTTCCACTCCCAGACTAAGCATGAAGTAAAATTTCGAGTTTAGAAAAGCCTGAAAATTTGGATTGGCCGCGTAGCGAAGCGGAGCGGCCAATCCAAATTAGGCTTTTCTAAACTCGAAATTTTACTTCATGCGCCACGCGTATAAAACAGTGAAATATCGTAAAGTTCAAAATATACGGCTTTAGCAATCTAATATATAAAAGTGGATAAAACGTGAGTCAAATTCTGCGCCGAAAAAATTGTTTAAAGCAGTGATTATAGGCAACCCAATAACTCTGACGTATATTAGGCTGCCTATAACCGTTGTTGTAAGTGTGTGTTTTTTGAACTGCACTGTAAATCAGTGTTTTTAAGCGTGGCGCATGAAGTAAAATTTCGACTTTAGAAAAGCCTAATTTGGATTGACCGCTCCGCTTCGCTACGCGGCCAATCCAAATTCTTAGGCTTTTCTAAACTCGAAATTTTACTTCATGCTTAGTCTGGGAGTGGAAAACACTCGTTTAAAGCCTTAAATTAACCGCATTAAAACAACGATTTCCCACAACTTTAAAAAACGCTGTAATTAGCGGGATATGAACACAAAAGAAAAATGCCCTGTATATTCTGTTTTAAACACGTTTTAAACGTGTTTTAAACATGTTTTAAACACGTTTTAAACCCAGATCAAAACCTTATTTTGCATTTTTTTTATTGCTAGATTAGCGTGCTCTATTTAATCGATTTGATTAAAACGTAACCAAATAATACCATTGTATAACATATTGATTAATGAGTTAAATTGTTGGAGTCATCAAATGAACATGAACGACCGTTTAAAACACTTTAATAAGGGTAAAAAGGACAACTACCTGCTATTCTAACAGATAAAGTCATAAATTGTAACATCAACACACCATAAATTGTGGTTTCTTTTCTTCCATTATACTCCCGCGCTTATAGAGGGTGTCTCTCTTCAAAATTTGCTGGTTTAGATATTTCGGAGAGGACCTATGTGGAGGAGGAAGAGACGGTACTCCACTATCTGGGACAATGCTCTGCTCTCGAAGGGAAAAGGATCAAGTACCTTGGTATGCACTATGCAAATGGACTAACGGACCTCACACCCCTAGATGTGAGAAATCTGATCGGGTTCATTAGGTGCTCGGATTGGTTTGTATAGGTGGGAGGAAGGGGAGATCTGACTCCTTTTCACCCTTATGGTATCACAAGGGGCTCTTTGGGCCTAAGTGAGCGGTCTAACTGCTGCCATTAGAACCTAACCTAACCTAGCTCAATTTGGAAAAAAAATCACTGTTGCTTCTGGGTTTTTCGTAGAGGGCTAAAATTTTGCAGGGATACACTTTAAGGTAGTGCCTTTCATGTGTATTGGACCGCGTTTTGTTTATAAATAGAAATATTATTTTTTATATTTTTTCGCAGGACGTTAATGAATTATAAAACCTGTTCGGATTTCACGTACTAGGTTGAGATTTTGCAGAGAGATCCTCCAAGGTAGGACCTACAATCTGTGCAAATTTTGTTTCAATAGGTAATAGGCTAAACTCGAAATTTTACTTCATGCTTAACCTGGAAGTGGAAAACACTCTTTTAAAGCTTCAAATTGAACTCTTATAAAAAACAAAGCATGTCGAAAAATTAACATCGCACGCAAATATATACGTAAAAGAAAAATTTCCTGTATATAGAAAATTTTATTGCCCATTGATAGGTTCGTCAAATATATGAAGTAATAAAATCAAATCATTTGTGTTATGTTATTTTATTATTCAGTTTTGTTTTAGTTGTTGAATTGTATACAATAATAATAATAATCCTTCCCATCTCAACCTGTATTTCTACAGGCCCTATAATCTAAGAGCAAAATTTAAATCAGCTGTAGTTTTTTAATAACGAAAATCAGACCTGTTTCATTAACCTGTTTATTTTCATCAAATAAGCCCCTGAACAATATGTAAATTTTGCAATTAAAATAATTCAATTCAACTTTGAGCATCTGTAATTGGAGTTTAGTTTTTCAAAAATAAAAAAAATCTGTTTCATTAATTACATCAAAATCACATATTCAATTGTATTTTTATTCAAAGTTTCAAATTAAAACCAAATTATAATCATTTTTATGTAGTATTTTTATTTTCTACATGAAAGGGTTAGGGTTTTATGGCAATTATATAGTGTAAAAGTTGGTAACACTGATGTTCGCATCGTTGTATTTACTTATTAAAATTATAAACAGGAATTTGATAAGTTCATGGTATCATGGTATCCTGGTCGAAAAACTGTAAATGTAATATTAGTTTTTGATTTTATTTGCACTGTATTCAGTTTTTAATCATTTATAACACTATATTTAGCGTGTCCTCTTAACTATTTAAGGAACTTATTGTATTAACAAGTGTGAGGCTAATGCCAGTAACACAATAAGTTATTATTATAAAAAAAAATTTAAAATTAAAAAAAAAAATTAAAAAAAACAATATAAACATTAAAAAAAAACTGGATTTGGAAAGATGCTCCTATTCCTAAATAAATCATTATGCATTTTTTCAATGATGAGCCATTAATAAAACTAACATACTAAGATAGTTAAGTGTTTTTGCAATTTAAAAGCAGATTAAATGTTACATTTTTTGCTATTTTGTAACCAACTATGTTTTTTTTTTGTAATAAATAAAAATAAAATAAATAAAGTATGTGAATTTTTCTTTTAAGTATACTTATCCATTCGAAGTAAATTTTCCGACATTTGTTTTTTTAAAAGAGTTTAATTTGAAGCTTTAACACTCCTTGTTATTCACTCCCAGACTAAGCATTAAGTAAAATTTCGAGTAAACTTCCTGATAATTATTCGAGTTTATAAATATTAATTTTTATATTATTTATTAATTATTGAACAAGTTTTTTTTTACGTATACATGTACATGTTGAAAATCTTCAGATTTTTGTTGTTTTTTTTTATAAGAGTTCAATTTGATGCTTTAAACATGTGATTTCCACTCCCAGACTAAGCATGAAGTAAAATTTCGAGTTTAGAAAAGCCTGAAAGTTTGGTTTGGACGCTCCGCGAAGCGGAGAGGCCAAACCAAACTTTCAGGCTTTTCTAAACTCGAAATTTTACTTCATGCGCCACGCGTACTAAATACTGATTTTATGTGAAGTTCGGAATATCCGTGTTTAGCATGCTGATTTAGTAGTATATTTTGAACTTCACTTAAAAACAGAGTTTTATACGCGTGGCGCATGAAGTAAAATTTCGAGTTTAGAAAAGCCTGAAAGTTTGGTTTGGCAGCTCCGCTTCGCGGAGCGACCAAACCAAACTTTCAGGCTTTTCTAAACTCGAAATTTTACTTCATGCTTAGTCTGGGAGTGGAAAACACTTGTTTAAAGCATTAAATTGAACTCTTATAAAAAAAAAAACAACAAATATCTGAAAATTTACAACATGTACATGTATACTTAAAAAAAACTTCCTGTATAATTAATAAATAATATAAAAATTAATATTTTTAAACTCGAATAATTATCAGGAAGTTGATATACAGTGATTTCGAAAAGTAATGCATAAAGTCATAAAAATCTAAATTATGAAATTTCTAGAAAAATCCTCCGTCCGGGTGATTCATGTAAGAGTTATGACGTCATTGACCATTTATTTTAAATAGAACAACAAATCTCTAAATACTGGTATTTTCTCAAACAGTTGGAAACATTTACTTATTTCGCCACTTTTTAAGAAAGGCAATAGAAACGTAGCAGTCCGTCCAATATCGTTATTGTCGTCCATTCCTAAAATATTTGGAAAATTAGTTACAGAATACCTTTGTAATGACTTAGACTCTATCTTAACCAATAAACAGCTCGGTTTTCGACCAGGATCCTCTACCACATCAAACCTCTTTGGCGAGGCTGTCACTAAATCCCTGGAGGAAGTACGAAGTAGATACCATCTACACGGATTTCTGCAAAGCGTTTGATAGTGGGGATCATGGTATCCTGGTCGAAAAACTTGCTAGGTCTGTTATACATGGCATTATGCTTAAGTGGATCTATTTATATTTAACAGATAGATCAGAATTAGTGCGCATGGATGACTGCTTATCTCGTCCTATAGCTGTGACCTCATGTGTTCCACAGGGATCACACATAGGACCACTACTTTTCAATATATTTATTAACGATATTGTCGGTTGTTGTCAGCATTCTAATTGTCTTCTTTTTACAGACGATCTCAAGTTGCATACTCCTGTTAAGGATACATGTTCATATAATAATTACAACATGATTTGAATTCCCTCAGTAGTTGGTGTACTTTAAATTACTTGAAAGTGAATGTTTCTAAATGCTTTGTTCTTTCTTATTCCAAACAGAAAATTAAAACGCAAAGAAGTTATTTCCTGTCGAACACGCAATTGAATCATACACACATGATAAAAGATCTTGGTGTAACCTTTAATAGCTCATGGAATTTTAACAACCACATCCATATAATAACATCTAAAGCATCTCAGATGTTGGGTTTTGTGAAAAGGCAATCCGGAGATTTTAATACCATAAATACTTATGTCAAATTGTATGTTTCCCTAGTTCGGCCCCACATTGAGTACTGTTCATTGATATGGTCACCCAGTACAGAATTTGGAAAACTTGAAATAGAACGCGTACAGCAGAAATTTCTAAGGTTCATTGCATTTAAGGTTTATCCCGGTATGTCAGACACTGAAATATTATTAAATATAAGTTTGCAAACGCTCGAGCAAGGTCGGTTTAATATAGACATCATTTTTGTATTCAAACTAATTAATGGTTTGACGTTTTGCCCAGAACTGTTGAATTTAATTAATATTCATATACCAAACCATCCACTGCGGAATACTGCGACATTTTTTTGTTTAAATGCGCTGATCGAACTATTGCACTCATTTCGGTTTAAGTAGATAATGCGCAAATTGTAATAAAATTGACTTTAATTTTTTCAATGGCAATTTAAAATCTCTTCGATCCTTTTTAAATCTTAGATAGATCTAAACTAATTTTATGTTTTATACCTTAACTAACCTAATCAATGTTTATATTTATGTGTTTTTATAAATGGCTACCGTTGATTTGAGAAATAAATAAATAAAAAATTGAATATAGTATTACATGCAAAATGAATACTTTTTAATATATTAGTAATTTTTTCGTTTATTTATTTTCAAACATAAAAAATTCTCATAAATGATAAGGGAAATGAAAGATGTTCTATTAAAATTCAGCTGCGTTTAAATATAACAAAATTGAGTTTCTATTTCTTTTACTTTTAAATAAGGAAAATATAACCTTTAGATTCAGCCTCAGCAATTTAATAGAAATTTTACTCAGTTTTGTTCTTAAAAATAACACTAATGCTATAATGACAAAAAAGGACACAGGTACCAGAAAATTCAGCTATGTTTAAAAATAATAGAGTTAGAATTCTTTTTCTCTACATTTTTTTTCAAAAATAACAAAAATGTTGTAAAACTATCCGTGAGATCAACCGCTCGGGGTAAAATGTAGGCCGCCGAAAATAACTTATTGCCGGTTTAGGTTAGAGTTCCTGTGCGCGAGCGTCGGGACGCACAAGAGCGTGGGCGCCTTCTTTATATATTTTTAACCGACCTAGTTTTTCTACAAACCCGCCCAAAAACCGCTAAGTTATTTCAATTCGAGAAAGAAAAATCTATCAATAAAAATAAACGAGTCTATAAAATATATTTTAGACAGACATGTAGTGCTATAATAGAATAATAAAAGCAAAACAGCATTGGCATTTTCTATACAGTGCGTTGTAAAAAAAATAACGACGTTTAATTTTCTACGTCAAAGTTTTACTAACAAATATATTTTTGGACACCCTGACAAATCAGAGTTAACTTAAATTGTTACCTGTTTTGTGTTTTAGGCCTTCACTTTGTGGTACATTTTAAATACACTTGTAAATAAAACACTTTTTACTTTGTTTAACCACTGTATTTTGCACTTTATTTGTGACTATGGTTTCGACTATCGAATAGTCATTATCAAACTAAATCATTTTAGTTTGATAATGACTACTAGATAGTCGAAACTATAGTCACAAATTAAGTGCAAAATACAGTGGTTAAACAAAGTGAAAAGTGTTTTATTTACAATTATATTGTAACCATTAAATACATTTATCAAATCAATAGTAAATTATTAGTTTTCTTCAATAACTGAGCATGCACATAAAGTAACAGTTAAACAAATTTAGAACAACGTAATGTTTTTTCAATGTTAATTAAACATTATTTAAATCCTAAAGCTAAGTGTTACTGATTAGTTGTATGTAACTGTAGAAAATACAAAAAAATACGACAGAAAAGTCAGTTCACGTTAATAGTAAATAGAAATAGTTTACTCAAAAATTAACAAACTTTATTCCAATAATGAAGTCTGTCAAATAAATAAGTTGTTAGCTTTCTGTAAAAACCTAATTGGTCGCTATTAAGTTATTTTATCACCAAGTAATTCAATCTGCCGGATTAAGAATTGTCCTGTTGATCAGGGTTGTTATATTTAAAACATTTTGTTTTCAAACAGTGTTTTAAACATGTTTATAACAAGCATCGTGTTTTCAACGGTTTTGTTTTAAACTTGTTTTAAACATTAAATTTGTTTTAAACATGTTTTAAACGTTAAATTTGTTTAAAGCATGTTCAAAACATAATATATACAATTACGAAAATGTTTTTGTGTAAAATGCAAACAATGGGCTTAATTACTAAGACAACTTAATGTTTAAAACGTGTTTTTTTTAGATTCTTAAATTATCTAAACTATATTTTATACTAATTTATTATGATTTTTTTGTTTAAGTGTTTAAATTTTAGCTAAATTGTTAAAGATATTGAAAATTACATTATTAAACATACAATTTTATCACAACTGTGTGTTCAATTATACAAGGTGATTCAGAACAAGTGTAAAAAAATGCACATCTTCTTTATAAACATAGATCTGATTTGTATTATTTAAAAAACTACTGCTCATTTAAATTTGTGACATAAAGAATTATTATTATATACATTTCAAACAAAACACAAAATACACATTTGTAATATTTATAGGGGTGAGATTAAACTTAAGAAGTATCTCTTGAACTTCACGTAAATTCAATGTTTTATACCGGTGGCGCATGAAGTTAAATTTCGAGTTTAGAAAAGCTTGAAAATTTGGATTTGGACGCTACGATCCAAATTTTCAAGCTTTTCTAAACTCGAAACTTTACTTCATGCTTAATCAAGGAGTGGAAACACTCGTTAGAAGTTTCAAATTTTTTGATAAAAACAACAAATGTCTGCAAATTTATTTAGATAATAATCTACTTTTTATAACTGAAAGTGATTCATTACCGAATAATCAACTTTTGTTTGATATTTTTGAAGTAAAAGTGATGCCTTTAATTTTTGTATGTATTAAACGAGGGTTCCCAGTTCTTGGCTAAGCATGAAGTAAAATTTCCAGTTTAGAAAAGCCTGAAAATTTGGATTTGGGCGTGGAGCGAAGCAAGCGCTCAAATCCAAATTTTCAGGATTTTCTAAACTCGAAATTTTACTTCATGCGCCAGGCGTATAAAACACTGACTTAATGTGAAGTTTAAATTTGTTATTTTACTGTTTGTGTTATGTTGTTATTACTTAGTCATGCTTAAATTGTATCAATAATAATTAATTTACCAAATCGTTGACAACATTTCAAATGACATTATTAACATTCAATTTTATAACTGACTTAAAACGTGTTTTAAACATGTTTTAAATATATTTTAAACACGTTTTAAACATGTTTTAAACACATTTGAAACATATTTTTAATTGTTATGGTTTTAAACACCGTTTCAATGAAAAAACACGTTTTGTAAATAAAACTGTTTGTTTTAATTAAAATGAAAAAAAAACGTTTTTTTAACAACCCTGCTGTTGGTACACATTACAAGTAAGTAAATCTTCACTTAACATGCTTAATAATATTTAGTGGAGTCCTAAATCGGTCTACTATCGTCTATAACCGTTGATTTGACAAATAAAATAAAATAAAATATTTGGAAAAGTCTCAACAAGACAAAAAAATGTTTTCACATAAAATATACTAAAGTTGATATGTTAAAGTGCATTAAAAAGAAAATTAGGACAAAACACGAGGTAATAAAATGTGCAAAATTAATAGACTGTATAGGTAACATTTTGTAAGCCTTAGTTATTAGATTTAAGCTAGTTTTAAGTTTTATACCTTAACTATTGTAATTTATCTTTATATTTATGTATTTTTGTAAATGGCTTCCGTTGATGTGATAAATAAATAAATAGATATAAAATATGACAGATATGAACTTTTTGATTAAAAGGTGTGTAAAGAAGGACACGATTTATTTCACTATAAGATGAAAATTCATCTGTATTATATTAAATTATACTTTATTTCACTCTTCGTTGTTTTTTATAATTTATTAATTTACATCAAATATGAATTATTAAAAACTTGCTTAATGGTGCCCTAAAACAAGCAACTATTAATGTGGACTTATTGTGTTAATAAAATAATATGTGTCAATGAAAAATAAACGTACTGAATCCGAAAAGTTGTTAGACTTTCTTATATACATATTATTAAAGTTCTTTCGGGTTTAACAATAGAACCATTATACATAATTTATTGTTTAATGGGGCCTTATATTTATCTTTTTAAATTACAATTGCTAACGTTTTCAAAAATAAACCCCTGTTTAAACTTTTAAATTCATCTTTTTAAATTACAATTGCTAACGTTTTCAAAAATAAATCCCTGTTTAAACCTTGAAATTTATCTTTTTAAATAAAAATTGCTAACATTTTTAATAATAAATTCCTGTTTAAACTTTTAAATAAAACCACTTAAAGTTGTTTGTTTTTTAAATTTTTGCAATAAATGTGTTAAAATAAAAAAGTATTTGAAGAATCTTTAACTTGTTTGACGAAGAAAAACATTCGTTACATTCCATAGTTATATTTTCAGTTTCCTGACACGTGTTTCGGTCTTTACAAATCATCATCAGAGGTTAATATGCTCATTCCATTTAACTAGACGAGAAACGCGAACATATTTGCATCTCTGTGGAGTTTGTATGTGCAATTAATTAAGTAATTTTCTAAAAATAATACCATTATCTTACCATAATTCACTTTTGATAAGGTAAACAAGTCATATCTTATGAATGTTAGTGTTATGAGCACAAATATGTTTAAATTTCTCGCCTAGTTAAATGATATAAGCTTTAAAACCAGGGCTGTTATGTTTAAAACACTTTGTTTTAAAACAGTGTTTAAAACAAACAGCCGTCGGGTTTTAAATGGTTTTGTTTTAAACATGTTTTAAATGTTAAATTCGTCTAAAACATGTTTTAAACGTTAATTTTGTTTAAAAAGTTTTTTTTATTGTCTTAAACTAGTTAAACTATATTTTATACTACTTTATTAAACATTTTTTGCTTACGTTTCCAAATTGTAGTTAAATTGTTGAAGATTTTCAATTTACATTCTTAAAAATAAAATTTTATCGTAATAAAATATCACAATTATGTGTCCATAAATGTGATTATTATTAAAAGAATTGCCGTTAATAGCATTATAGTTTAATGCTAATTAATCTTTACTAGACGCATACAAACACGATTCTAACATTTCGTATTAATAGAGCAAAATCTACATGTTATTAATTAGTTTTAAAAAAATGATAGAATGAACGTAGCATCATTACATTTTCATATGTTGTAACTTCATTGTAATCAAGTAATTTAGAAGGTAAAAAATGTATTTCTTCTGATGTATTATTAGATCAAAATTTACTTCTAAGGAGTGTCTTCACTCTCAGACAAAGCATGAAGTAAAATTTCGAGTTAAGAAAAGCCTGAAAATTTGGTTTGGTCGATAGCCCAGACAAGGACGTACTAACAATACATTTATTATACTTATTTCTATGTACAATATATAAGTTATGTCTGAATAAAGATGATGTATATATATATATATATATATATATATATATATATATACCGGGTGATTCATTTAACCTGGAATAGCGTATATCTCGAAAAATATGCATCGTACAAAAAAATAGGATGGGCCAAAGTTTGATATTTTTGTGTGAGGAATCGATAAAATTGGACCCCCCCCCCCCCGTAGGCGGGGCGTGGTGCAACTTTCAAATGCTTGGCGCATAAAGCAAAATTTCGAGTTTAGAAAACCCCCGTGAAATTTTCTACGCGGGGCTTTACTAAACTCGAAATTTTACTTCATGTTAGTGTGGGAGTGAAAGACACTCGTTAGAAGTGAATTTCAATTAAAAATTCAACATTTTCACAAACATAAACGAAAACAATGTAACGTAAAGTGTTTAACTATACACGATTATACACGATCATACCCGACCATACACGAACAAGCACCAGGTTTGTTCGTGTCTGTTTTAGGACTTTACGCTGAAACAGGGTCTTGTGTGCGTGGCGCATAAGGAAAAAGTTGTTTAGTAATTTAAAAAATCAAACATGATTACAGTGCCATCTGTCGTGAATCGAGAAAAAAAGTGGGGATTCCTGTTTAAGATTTCAAAGTTGCTCCACGCCCCGTCTACAGGGAGTTCCAATTTTAGATTCCTCATACGAAAATAATAAACTTCGATTCTAATAGTTTTTCTGTACGATGCGTATTTTTTGACATATACGCTATTCCAGGTTAAATGCATCACCCGGTATATATATATATATATATATATATATATATATATATATATATATATATATATATATATATATGAAATATATATTTATTTGCTTGTACTTAAGAAAAGAAAATCCATCATCTAGAAACGAAACGGCTAGTGCTCGAAATTGACAAAAAGTACAGTTATATAAGTATTTCAATTTCGTTATTAAAAACACCTGATACAGATTGTATCACAAGAATTATTAGGAAATACATTTGTTTGAGCTTTTAAATAATTAAAATTAACCTCTTGAAAACGAAACTAAAAAATCAAGGAAATGTTAGATTTAGATAATACTTGCAGAAATTGTTAGGAAGTGTATACATTTTATTTGAGTCTTAAAAAAATATGAATCGACCTACAGATAATGAAACTTTAGGCGCTCAAATCAGAAAACTTGTTGGATAAGAAGTACAGTTAGATTAATGTTTCAGTTTCATTATGAAAAAATCAAGAAAATGTTTTAGATGTACATGCAATTTACAGAAATTGTTTGTATATTATAAAAATTAAATTAATCATCTTAAAACGAAAATACTGGCGCACAAATGTGATAAAATCTGTTGAATGAAAACTTATAGAGTTACAAATTGCCAACGAGCTTGGCTTTCTCATTAAGAGGGGCAAAGTCAGATATTAAATTTTAAAGTTAGTAGACTTCTCTTTCCTTGGCGTGCGGGCGAATAGGCCATAAATTACGACTCGGCATGCAAGGGCCCTCCCAATCTATACAAACACTTGAGTACCTTCATTCGGTTGGAAGGTTGATTTTCAAATTTGTTCGGTTATTCAGAAATATCTACTGCCAACAAAGTCTGTACAAGTAGACTCGCTTCGCTCGCGACGGCAAATCCAAATTTTCAGGCTTTTTTAAACTCGAAATTTTACTTCATGCTTAATCTAGGAGTGGAAACATTCGTTAGAAACTTTAAATTGCTTTAAGGAAAACAACAAATTACTGAAAATTTATTTTAAAAAAAATCTATGTTCTACAATTGGAAGTCATTTATTATCGAATAAGTAAGTTTAGTTAATATTATTTGAAGTGACACTGATACTCATAATAATAATTATTATTATTAAACGAGGGTTTCCACTCCCAGATTAAGCAGGTCGTGTGGCACGTAGCGCTACGCGACCAAACCAAATGTTCAGGCTGTTCTAAACTGGAAATTTTACTTCATGCGCCAGGCGTATAAAACATTAATTTATCGTGAAGTTTAAAAAACATTCATCCTTTTTAATGAACATGACGCGGATCAGATATTTAGTCTATTATCAATGATGTTCAGTGTTAATAATAAATAATTATGTTTTGAATATTTTTGCTAATAAAAACTGGCAGCGATGTTAAAAATCTTATTGGTTGGCGAAAAAAAAAAATGAATTTGTATCCAGTTTTTAAAATCACGGATTTAAATTCTGATCTTTAATTCGAATGACATTTTTCACTTACGAATCCTTTGAATAAATAAAATATAGTATTTACTACTGTAAAATTGCGTTCGCTTACCAACGATTTATTTACACCATTTTTAACATTAAGAAAACGTGGATTTATTACAATTTTAGTATCATTCAATATTATCCGTAGTAATATTTGAATTGTTAATCAAGAAACAACAAATTAAATATAGTTTAGCAAGCTATGCATACATGTGTATTATCTACGTTCAAGAATATTATTTATAAAAATGTAATATTATATGAAATAAAGTGAAATCCCGCTCCATCATTCTAAATGACGACACTACAGTAATCTACCTTAGGTCCCGCCCAGCCGCAGCGATAAGCCACGTGGTAGATTCACACCCACAAACTAGTCAAATTTTGTGTAGCAAATTTCTCAAAAAATAGAGGGTTGATATTTTTTTTGTTTGCGGGATTAATCTCACTAAGACTATAAGCATCTGTTCAATTAATGCAAATTGCAAATATTTTTTTTTAATTTTAAAATTGCATTTTTCTCCGCTATTAATTAACATTTTTCAATACATGCAGTGAGTTATGGTAAAAAGATACAGAAAATATATTTTTTTTTATCTCGATTTGTTTTCGAGAAATTTGCTACACGAAATTTCAGACACGAATTTGCCCCTCCTAACAGACAATTTTCTTTCGAGTGCCTGAAAGCATGTTAATGCTAATGTTCGAGTATCCAATAATTACTCAATCGACTTACAAAGAGGATACCGAACGATAAATTTGCTATAAGCACCTTTTATGGTTGTTTCACGAAACCAAACCTCACATTTATCATGACATTCGTAGTCTGGTTTTAAAACTTCTTCTACTTGCCAACATTTTTCAAGTTGATCTTGAACGGAATTAAATTTTTAAAAATCACACTTTAGTCTACTAGATACCGACACAGACAACGGCCCTGATACAATCCTCCTAAGACCTTAACATTCTCCTAGAAACTTCCGCACCTAACAATAAATTAACCTTTTTTTGGTGTATAAAATGATTTGCTAAGACAAAATTATGTGGAATATTAATTTCTGATGAATTCACTGGACAACTTCAACTGTCCAGTAATAATATCCTTCAATACATAACATCGTACCTGAGCAAGGCCGTAGCAGGGGGCTCCGAAATTTTCAAAATGTTAAATTTTTCTATGTAAGGTCATAAACAAAATGTTTACTTTTAAAACCCCATCCGAATTTTTTCAGGCTACTGCCTTGTTAGTAACCTCCCGGGTTCAAATTTGTTTAAATCATCAAAGTAAAAAAGAACTGTTAGAATTCCAACTTGAAATATTTCCTCTTCCTCAAACCACTCCTGAATAAATCATCAAAGATCAGGTATACAAGAGAGATAAAACACACTCCTGGAAGAAGTTGAAAGGAGAAAAACGTACACCACTTATAAAACAATTAAAACATACCAGTAGAATTTCGGCCAACTAAATTTTACTTACTTGCATATAACAATATAATAATATACACATATATTTTAATATGTTTCCATAGCAACTAATTGCTTTCTTGTTTTGTTAGGAGGCATTTTTCGTTGACATAAACTCAATATTACATAACCTACAAATCTAATTTGTTGACATAAATTCAATATTACATAACCTACAAATCTAGTTTTAATCAAATTAAAAGATATACATACAAGAAATTTGCCTTTTAAGTATACACGTCTCCCTTAGTTATTGTTTAGGCATTCGATTACTATTAAAAATCGTTCAATTTGAAGCTTCTTACGAGTGTTTCCACTCCCAGACTAAGCATGAAGTAAAATTTCGAGTTTAGAAAAGTCTTAAAATTTGGTTTGGTCGCTTCGCGAAGCGAAGCGGCCAAACCAAATTTTCAGGCTTTTCTAAACTCGAAATTTTACTTCATGCGCCACGCGTATAAAACACTGATTTCAAGTGAAGTTGAAAACACATTCTTCATTAAATATCAAAAGTTAAGAAAATCCGGATATTTCAGATATTGAAGCTTCAATACTTCTAGCCAAGAATAACAATTGTTTATCAAAAATCAAAATAAAAATTTTAACAATTAAAAAATTTCGAATATTTTAGATATTAAAGCTTTAATATTTTAGAGTCAAGTATAAACAATCGTTTTTAAATAACACTGAATATCAATGATTACAATAAAAAACAGAAGATAAATGACAAAACAATTACTTGTACGTAAACAGAAGATAAATGATTGCAACAGGAAATAATTGCTTGTAGAAAATTTAAGATAAATAAATGAATATAAGAACAATCAAACAACTACTTGTAAATAAACAGAAGATGAACAGGAATTTGCCTTTTAAGTATACATATCCCGATTAATACGCTGAATTTGTTCAGACATTCGATTATTTTTGAAAATTCTTCAATTTGAAGCTTCTTACGAGTGTTTCCACTCCCAGACTAAGCATGAAGTAAAATTTCGAGTTTAGAAGAGCCTGAAAATTTGGTTTGGTCGCTTCGCGAAGCGAAGCGGCCAAACCAAATTTTCAGGCTTTTCTAAACTCGAAATTTTACTTCATGCGCCACGCGTATAAAACACTGATTTCAAGTGAAGTTGAAAACACATTCTTTATCAAATATCAAAAATTTTAAGTTAGGAAAATCCGAAAATTTTAGATATTGAAGTTTCAATATTTATAGCCAAGAATAGCAATTGCTTACCAAAATAAAAATTTTAACAGTTCAGAAATTTCGAATAGTTTAGATATTGAAGCTTCAATATTTTAGAGTTAAGCGTAAACAATTGTTCTTAAAAACATTGAAGCGAAGCGAAGCGGCCAAACCAAATTTTCAGGCTTTTCTAAACTCGAAATTTTACTTCATGCGCCACGCGTATAAAACACTGATTTCAAGTGAAGTTGAAAACACATTCTTTATCAAATATCAAAAATTTTAAGTTAGGAAAATCCGAAAATTTTAGATATTGAAGTTTCAATATTTATAGCCAAGAATAGCAATTGCTTACCAAAATAAAAATTTTAACAGTTCAGAAATTTCGAATAGTTTAGATATTGAAGCTTCAATATTTTAGAGTTAAGCGTAAACAATTGTTCTTAAAAACATTGAAGATTACAATAGAAACCAAAAAATAAATGACAAATTAATTGCTTTTACGTAAACAGAAGATAAATGATTGCAACAAGAAATAATTGCTTGTAGAAAATTGAAGATAAATAAAATAGTCAGGGGAGGATATGGGGGTTCAGAAAAGTAAAATCAATTCGTATATTATTGACTATTATTATTAGAAAATAACAGTTTCGAAAAAAAAGAATTTTGTCGATTTGTATTCTAATGAAAAATTCGATAATTTTTCGAAAAATAAGTATTACTGCATATCACAAGTTTGAAAAATCACTGATCTACGTATAACGAACGTAGATTATTAAGTGGTAGATTATTATTATTACAAACTTTAAAAAACACCCTTTTCTAGATCTCTAATAGAAAGTGTTCATTTTTGATATAGGAGGAAGAATTACTTTCAAAAACTTGATATAAGCGTCGTCTTGATGACACGTAAAATAATCGGTTACTTTTGGAAAAGTTGTAAAATATACATTTTGCATATAAATTGTGCCTAGAACAGTAAATCTGTCGTGTAATTTAAATATTCATTATAAAATTCAATATCTATCGGGGTATTAGCTCGAGAAGTAGTGTTTTCAATGAATATTTGGAGAAGTCTCAACGAGACTAAATTTTTGCAGAAAGTCTATATTAATTTTAATTCGTCTTTTATATTTTGTAAATATTCTGCAAACTATTGGCAAATTCAATTTTTCATTATGTTAAAATAACTTTTATTTCAACAATTCAAAAATAACCATTAGATTAGTAATAATGAAGAGGTTAGTTATTTTTCAAAAAGATGAAAAAGTAAATTCAATTCTAATATTAAAATATAATAATACTATCAAAACAACTCAAAGCAAACAAAATATTGTAGATAATTCATACAATAAAATAATAACATTTTGCAGTTTCCCCATATTTAAAAACAAATCGAAAATACTTGTGTAAGCGTTAAGCACAGTTTTAGAAAGTTAGAATTTTCAATATTTATTTTGTATTTCGTCCCAAGTAGATGTGCTTTTTACGAAATGTATAAACAAGAATACAATCTCAAGGTCCTAGCCAGAAAAAAACTTCAAAGGACGTTTTACAAATTTCGGCGGGGGGGCGGGGTTTTAATAGTAAACATATTGTTTTTGCTTTTACAGGGCCGCTTTTATACAGCGATTTTTTCTTTTAAGTATACATTCGTTTTTTTTAAGAATTCAAATTGAAGCATTAAACGAGTGTTTTTTACTCCCAGACTAAGCATGAAGTAAAATTTCGAGTTTAGAAAAGCGTGAAAATTTGGTTTGTAAAGTTCAAAATACACGCCTTTAGCATACTGCGCTTTAGTAGTATATTTAGAACTTTACTTGAAATCAGTGGTTTATACGCAAGCGCATGAAGTATAATTTCGAGTTTAGAAAAGCCTGTAAATTTGGTTTGGTCGCATAGCGCTACGCGCTACGCGACCAAACCAAATTTTCAGGCTTTTCTAAATTCGAAATTTTACTTCATGCTTAATCTGGGAGTGGAATACATTCGTTTAAAGCTTCAGTTTTAACTCTTTAAAATATACCGAATATCTGACACAGCGTATACAGTGTATTTGCACGGGAAGTAGTTGTTTCAATGGATATTTATCGTCTTAAGTTGTCTTATTAATTAAGACATTGTTTGCATTTTCACGAATAACATTTTCGTAATTTTATATATTAGGTATACAATATATTGGAATATGTATACTTAAAACAAAAACTCCCGGTATACAAAAATGTAACAATTTGAAAATTTGGGAAGGGGGGGTTGGAACCCCCATATAAACGCCCCTGGCTACGGCGTTTTAAAATCTTGCTATATTTTCAATTAAGAAAATATTGTTGTCACTTTGATTTTGTTTGTCATCCATAACAAACCCGTCCGTTTCCAAAAAATATTAATCTTGCTTTATTTTCAATTCAAAAATGCGAATGTCACTTATTGATATGTTTTTATTTTTATCCATAACTCAAAACCGTCCATACTACAAAAAATAAAATAAATAAAAACATATTCCTATAGCATCACTAACCGAAACGCGTTTCTTTTTTCATTGAGTGTCAAAACAAAAAGTGTCAAACCAATTATGCTAGTTTGCAAAGTGTCCTTAACTTTCAGGAAGTAACAACAAAATGTGGTTTTCTTTAGCATTCCAACTGATTCACTTTAAATTTACAAATGCCCATTCTTAAAATAAACGTCTAGATTTAACGCAAGGCTTCTTCTAGTTTGATTCAGGTACTACATTTTCACAATAATTACTTTATGCCAGTTTTATTTAATGGAAAAAATTATATATTTTGCAATGATTTTAAAAGTGAATAAATTAAAAATGGATAATAGTTGGATTGAGTCACTTAAATTTAGAAAAAAATTATGTTCATTAATTGCTTCAAGTAAATATATCCATTATTAAAACTTTGACTAAGTTTATAGGTTCCTTAATCGAGCTATAATTTTTTTAATTAAAGTTGAAGGACGTTGCCTGTTATTTTGTTTTGACACCCGACACGGCCTACTAGTATATTTTTAGCATCCGCACCGCGCATGCGCAAGCAGGAAATTCCAAAACAGGTTTTTTTCAAAAATAAAAAAATTAACCACCGAATCTAATTGCACTTTAAGGTTATAAGTTAGCATCTACTATTAAAAACTATAAAGATAAAACACTACTATAACTGTTTAAGCTGCAGATGTTAGATGATTAAAGTTAAAACACTAAAGCTTGTTTTTTGGATGGTTTAATTTTTTTTTTTTTTTAATAAAACTTACACTTATTTTTTTTTTGTTTGAAAAGCTATTTTTTAGAGATCGCGCACTCGTATGTATCTTTGAGACCTACCTGTGGCCGTCGGCGATCAGGAGCTGCTGCTATCCTCTCAGCTACAAGCGTCGCGACGCTTCCTCGGCGCCTCCTCCCCGGTGCCCCCCACCCTTACCCTACTTAAGCCCAAAAAAGTCCTCCCCTCGCGCGCCCGCCCCACCACCAGAAGTGCACGAAATTAGAAACGCCGGGAACAGCGGTTTCCAAAATTTCCTCTCTCTATCTCTCTCTTTATCTCACTCGCGGAAAAAGAGGAAAATGTAGGCGAACAGATGGCCATTGTTTTGATTTAGGATGTGCTAATGGCACGAGATTAGTTAATTGATTCTGAATTGGAAATTTTTTTAAATTTTGAAAATTCCGAAAGTAAAAAGTTAATTGAAAACAATGGCAGTGATCTAATGCAATGAATAGTTACCCACTGAGCAAAAAATAAACAAATCACGTTATATCAACATTGTAACAACATTAAACGTTGTTTTAATGTTGATGAAGCATTACTAAAATGGATTTGCTCAGTGGGTAATTAACATTTAAAGAGGAGAACGTAATAGATAATTACTAACACATCATTAGAACTTAGAATAAAATGCAAAGAAATTAACTCTTTGTGTTGCTTCCTTATTTCCTTATCCCTTAATCTCTATTTGTTAGTTATTTTCCATTTCTTCCCGTCTTGTGCCAAGTTTTTGATTTCATTCTATTCTCTTTTACAACATTTCCTTCATTTTGTCTTTTATTTACTTCTTTGTAGACTCTTATGGTTAGGTCACACATAAAATGTCACTATTTTCTTACATTTTGTGTGATCTCACATTAATAAATACCACAAGTGTTTATTTCGCGTAATCAATTCTTTCAAAACTGAAGCGCCTGGAGAAAAAATTGCTTTCGGATTTCTTCTTTTAATGAATTATACTTATAAAGGGTGTCTCAACACATAAATATTTGTAGTGTTTAGCTGATTGTTGATAGATATGATTTTAATCAAAACATTTCAAAAATAATGTTGATTTTTTGTGACATATTTCGAATTTTAATGACGGTGTGAGCCTTAATGAAAAAACATACAATATTTGGCTCCGCTTTACTTTACATCCCATGAAATAACATGCATTATGAATCTGTATTTCACACTGTATTGACATATATCACCAATTAATTCAATAAATTCACTACGGAAATGATAAAAGTTCACTTTTTTCAACTTTGAAATTTTGACCAAAAACTTCTATAAAACCTCACTGATTGCTGTTAACCATTGCAATCTTTACTGGAGACATTGGGGAAGTCGAAAGAAATGTCTGTTAAACACTTCAATCTAACTTCAACTTAAAGTTAGATTTAACCGGATGACGATTATAAACGATTATAAATCCACGTTACACTTGGACTCATATGGATTTATAGAATAACTAACATAAATTAATACACTCTTGGAAATTTATTTGGGTTGAATTCTAGTTTGTGTCAACGGCTGGTTCTGGTTCTTTGGGAAGTGCGCATTTCTCCACTGCACTTAGGCCTCATTAGGCCCATTGTGCTACCTCCCGTCGATTACCCAGCCTCAGCTCAGCCAGCCTATCTGGTTTAGGTAGTTTAGCAAAGCCGAGGTGGGTAGATCCCTTATGTAGGCCATTGTAGGCCATCTTTCACCCAGTAAGGAGCCTCTAGTTGACGAGAGTGCCGGGCAATCGCTGAGAATGTGTCCGGCAGTCTCGTCTTCCATGTTACACCCTCTGCAGGATGGAGAGTCAACTATCCCCATCCTGTATAGGTGTGCGTTTAGCCCGCAGTCAGGGCGGCAGTTATGCGCCTAAGATTCCCCCTGGTCAGCTGCAGGTACTGTTTCGCTGAGTCTCGTTGGGATACAATAGTGTTTCCTTGGAGAGCTTGCAGCCCTCGATGTCATCCCAACGCTTCCTGAATTTCTCCAGTGCGTTCGTTGGTTTGTAGCATATTACACAGAGACATCGGCGCACTAGCGGCTCCGGTGAGAGAATGTCCATCCCAGCCGCTGCTCTTGCCAGTGCGTCAGCTCTCGTGTTACCTGTGTTCAAGTCGTGCCCCTTCACCCAGCAGACTTCAATGTTGTTATACATTGCTGCTTGCCTGAGTTTTCTGTGGCACTCGAATGTTGTCTCTGAAGTTGTATGTGATTTCTTCAGAGACAGTAGCGTTTGCCTGCTGTCCGTTAGGATCAGTATGGCTTCATTTGACACTTTGCGGTTTATGATGTTCTCAGCCGCAAGTGTTATACCCATCGTCTCTAATTGTGTGACGGTGGCATGCATTCCCATCGGGACCTTTGTTTGGATTTTCAGGGTCCTGGAGAAGACTCCAATCCCTGATCTATCCATCCTTTTGGATCCATCTGTGTAGATCCTTATGGACGACTCTCTCATATGTTTAGTGGGTTGAATGGTAACCGTGTAGGGTGCATTCCGAATGAGTGTCGGTCAACAGTAGTCAGTGCCTCTAAAAGATGTATGTCTTTGCAGACACTCCTCCAGAGGTGTCCTCTGACTTCCCCACAGCGGTTACTGTTCCAGATCCCACTGCCTTGAAGGCGAAGTATGGTCGCCACGGCCTCCCTCTCCACGTGAATGTGTCAACGGCTATATTGCGCCGAAAAAAACTGTTTGCTCACGTTGAATATTCTACATACTTCTAGGTTAGGTTAGGTTAGGAGAAAGGTTTGCAATAGAATAATTTGCGTAAATCTCATTGCACACGATGATTATTTTACATACTGCTAGGACTCAATATTTTCTGCTCACGTTGAATATTCCACATACTTCTAGGTTAGGATAGGTTAAGAGAAAGGTTTGCAATAGAATAAATTGCGTAAATCTCTTTGCGCACTATGATTATTTTACATACTGATAGGACTCAATATTTTCCAAATTTTTCAAACTAAATTTTTTTATTTATAACATTTCCGGTCGAAATTAATTACATATCTAGATAGTACTCGTCGAGTACTTTCGAATAATATCATTTGTATCTATAATACCCACGGGGTGTATAGTAAATTCTTATCCAATATTTTTTTATTTGAATTTTCTACTCAAAATGAATTAACGAATCAAGTTACATAAAGCATTTCACTCATTTTCTGACCACCTTGTTCTCGTTTCAGCTGTACAGCTAAACGAAAACAAACAACACACGAAATCCTAGCGGCCGCCCATTGAGCAAAAAACAAACAAATAACGTTATATCAACATTGTAGCAACATTAAACGTTGTATTAATGTTGATGAAACATTACTTGAATGTCTTTGCTCAATGGTCGGACTATCGGTCATCAGATACCAACATACATCACAAACAAAATCCAAACATGTTGAATGTTAAACATTTTGATGAACGAGCCCATTGTGCGCGATTTTCTTATGCTTTCAAACTTCAGGCCCAATGCGCAAACCAAATACCACTGATACGCAACTTTTCTGCACTATAATAAGGAATCTGTTGTTGAAATTGATTGCCGTCTGTAATTTTAGATATTATGCCAGTCATGCACTTAATTTTCAGAGCAACTACTGTTTTGGGGTTGTTTCTGTGTTTACTATTTTTGAATCATTGTTAAGCTATAATACCAACATAAAGTAATACAAAGCGAACAAAAATATGCTCCTGAAATGTTGTTACTAAATAAAAAAATGATTTAACTTTTATTCTGAACTATTATTGAGACTTTACAGAATCTTTACACAAGTCAAAGTTAAAAAAATAACATATAAACAATATAAATACAGGGAATTTTTTTTTCTTTTAAATATACTTATGCATTCGAAGAACATTTACCGACATTCATTGTTTTTTAAAATAATTCAATTTGAAGCTTTAAACGAGTGTTTTTCACTCCCAGACTAAGCATGAAGTAATATTTCGAGTTTAGAAAAGCATAAGATTTGGTTTGGTCGCTTCGCGAAATTTTACTTCATGCGCCAAGCGTATTAAACACTGATTTGATGTGAAGTTCAGAATAGAGGTGTTTAGCGTACTGCTTTAGTATCGTATGTTCTATAAAAAAAACCTCTAGAGTGCCACGATTTAATCTTTTTAATTTTTTTTTTTTAAAGTAAAGTAGTTTATTCTTGTTAAAAACCTATGCAGGTTTACAATCGTCAAAAATTACAGGGTTTGTTTATAAACAGATAAACTAAATGCTTAGTCTGGGAGTGGAAAACACTCTTTTAAAGCATTAAATTGAACTTTAGAAAAAATCAATTATTGTCTGAAGATTTACAGCATATACGTTGTAAATTGAGACATGTATACTTAAAAAAAACTCCCTGTATATGTATTCTACTTATTACGGAATTCAGTCAGTGAGTAAGGTTTTATCACAATGACAATTTGTTTTTGTTTTATTTTAAAGTCCTTCAAAACAAGATTTTTTATGTCTTCCAGTAATGTTATAAAAATCTATCTGAATTCTATTTACCGCTACCAGGTTATATTATTTTTTAGGTTGCAAATTCGTGAACCAAATCTTGTTTATAAGAAGGTGAATCTGTTTATATCATAGGTTCTCAACGTGGGCGATAACGCTCTCTTGTGGGCGTTTGAGACTTTCAGGGGGGCAGTAGAAGACCCAGATAAAATTAGGGGGCGTTGAGATGGCACAGAAGAGGCGAGGGCAGGGTAAAAAAAATAATCTCAAAAAGACAAAAAGAAACACGCTAATCACGTACTAAAGAAAAGTAAACTTTAATATTGGATATTTTTTGTTATTGTATGTATTGTAATCATTTTTATCACTAGTGCAAAAATTCACATATTTCGGTAGTTCGGGAAGTGGATGAAAATTGAACTGAAAGATTACATTCAGGTCTACTTTAAATTGAACGATATAAAAAATGTTAATTTTTGATTTGAATTAAAACACACCTTCCGATTTCACTTGAAATGTCCCATATATAAATACAGGTGAAGTTAATAAATGGCTGTTACAAAAAATAGCAAAAAAATATGTTTGTAGCAATTAAGTTATAACAAGTTTTTGTTGAATAACGCGATTTTTCAGTCCTGCAAGAATTGACAGTATTATCTGTGCTTGTTGTAACTTGCTCAGCACTCTGCTGCCGCGACCGCACCCGCACCCGCACTCTGCTGCCGCGTCACCAATTGCCCGCGCGCTTTACTTCCGCGCTGGGTGAGGGCCTCTCCAAAATATCTAAACCAGAAAATTTTGAAGAGAGACACCCTCTAGTTTCCCTTTTCTTCCATTTTAGAGCGTTTTAAACGGTCGTTCATGTTTAATTGATGACTCCAACAATTTAACACATTAATCAATATGTTATGCAATGGTATTATTTAGTTACGTTTTAATCAAATCAATTAAATAAAGCACGCTAATCTAGCAATAAAAAAAATGCAAAATAAGGTTATGATTGATCATCTAACGAGTGTTTCCAATCCCAGATTTAGCATGAAGTAAAATTTTGAGTTTAGAAAAGCCTGAAAATTTGGCTCGGACGTGTAGCGCAGCAAAGAGACTGAGACAAATTAGGCTTTTCTAAACTCGAAATTTTACTTCATGCGAGACGCGTATAAAACGCTGATTTAATGTAAAATGGTCTATAACCAACCAATTAACGTGAAATACGTTTAGTATGCCAATCATCAATTGTTTAAATGAGGGAAAAAGTGCTACAATGAACATAAAATCATTTTTTGTACTTGTTTTTGTATAACTTTAGAAAAATAAATTAATGAAACAACATACTAACTCAAATTCCACCCATCACAAAAAGCTATCTACGCTACTAAAACAAGGTATGTATCGTGTTTATTAAAAACAAATAATAGCAATATATTTTAACAGTGGTTAATTACCGTGGTTAATTTTTCGTTTTCTTATATTGTTATAACGGGTTTAAAACAAAACAAGCGTACCTTAATTCTAAGAGTGTTTTAATATAAATTAAGATCACACAAGGAGGGGGGAAAGGTTCTTGATGATCTTTAAAAAATAGATCTGCAAACATTTTCGCGATATTATTTTTTTTAATTAGAAAATCCTCATTTATAAACTCAAATTTCTCAAAAATATAGGTTTAATCCAAAATAATTATTGAGCATTACTCACTGAACTCTTCGCATTCTAATCGAAAAGTCGAACAAAACAACTTTTATTTATAAAAAAAAAAACTTGCCATTTACGTTTTCTGTATATTTGAACAGAATATATGGGGATATTGGTTATTTAAAGAGATAGAGAGTCGGTTAAATTGGGGCAAAGTTGCGTAATTTAGGGCCCAATAATAATCTAAAAACAAATTTTAAATATCTTCTTTCGTTTTTGAGGTATTACCAAAAAACGGATTTTTTAAATTTCGTATTTTTTTATTCAAGAACTATTGAATCCATACATTACACCATAGCCAACTGTTATTTTTCTTATGGGCGCCATTTTGGATTTTCATATTGTTTGGAAGAATATATTTTTCTGAATTCAATGATGTATAGTATTATTATAGATTTTTACTGCAATTTAAAGTCAATTTAAAGTTAAAGAAAACTAACCATCTTAATCCATTTTAATAGTTTTATATGTAATTTACATTTAAATTAACGACGTGAACACCATCTACTGTCAATAGCAGTAACGATACTACTCAAAAATTGGCAGCAGATGGCGTTCACATCGTCAATTTATATGTAAATTACACATGACTACTAAAATGGTTATAGATGTATAGTTTTCTTCTGGATTTTAAAATGCACAATCAATTGACATTTATAATAGTCATTCTGTGAGTACAATAGACAAGACTATTGACAGTAGATGGCCTTCACGTCGTCAACCTAAATGTAAATTATATATGACTATTAAAATTGTCAATTTATAGTGCTATTTAAAATCCAGAAAAAAAACTAAAAATCTTTATTTATTTTAATAGTCTCATATGTTATTTACATTTAAATTAACAACGTGAACGCCATCTACTGTCAATAGCTGTAACGATACAACTCAAAAATTGGCAGCAGATGGCGTTCACATCGTCAATTTATATGAAAATTACATATGACTACTTAAATGGTTATAGAATTTCAGTTTTCTTCAGGATTTCAAAATGCACAATCAATTGACATTCATAATAGTCATTCTGTGAGTACCATCGACAATGCTATTTATTTCTGAATTCAATGATGTATCACACATATAGTTTATTGTACAGGGTAAGCGAAACTCTATATCTCAGCTCTATTATATGAAAAGGAAAAACGATAGAAAAAACCTAAAATCAAATGACAACAAAACCATATTTTTCAACCATTAGTTTAATTATTGACAGATGCGGCTTTGTTATTTGCTTCCAAAGGCTACTTGTTTAAGTCGTGACAATTGTGAATTTTTGATAATACATTTTTTAAATTTGCTTTTATTTTTTAACGAAAGAAGATAGCAATCTTTTTTTCTCAACAAAGTTTATTCAGAAAAATTAGCTCTTTTGAAATATCCAAAAATAAAGGTGTGTTTCTGGGGAAAAAATATTCGATGACGTCATTAAATATTCGATGACGTCATTAATATTCGATGACGTCAGTTCAAAAGTTTAGAAAAATATGCAATTTTGGATTAAAATGGACCTTACTCAATCCCATTTATGAACCAGATATTCAGATATTTTCTATCGTTTTTCCTTTTCTTATAATAGAGCTGAGACATCAAGTTTCGCTCACCCTGTACATTTTATATGTAAAATGTTAATCTTTTGTTTTTTGTAAAGAGTGCCTTAGAAACAGTTGAGTAACTCACTTATTTGACAACTCCTAAGACCCATAATTTGCTTACATATCACCCCTGAACACGGGCATCCAACGATACATATTTTACCAATTGTGATGTATTTTAAACTAACGAGTGTCTTCCACTCCCAGACTAAGCATGAAGTAAAATTTCGAGTTTAGAAAAGCCCCGCGTAAAAAATGTTCACGGAGCTTTTCTAAACTCGAAATTTTACTTCATGCGCCACACGTAAAAAACACTGATTTAAAGTGAAGTTGAAAACGTACTGAAAACCAACGCAACTTCGATATTTTTCAAAATTGGATGTGTTCTTTTCTATCCATGCTGTAAACCTTCAGATATTCGTTATTTTCTTGTAAAAAAACTTCGATTCCATGTAGTCCTTCGGTCTCCGAAGACCATGATTGGTCCTTTGAGCTGTATCCTTTGTAAAATGGTAATAAACTTAGTCCACTCCCAGACTAAGCATGAAGTAACATTTCGAGTTTAGAAAAGCCCCGCGTAGAAAATTTGTCGAGGGTCGCGCAGCGACCCGAGACAAATTTTCACGGGGCTTTTTCACGCGTATAAAGCACTGATTTAGAGTAAAGTTAAAAATATATATAACGCTTAGATGTGATGATGATCAAATTTACCAAGATGTAAACGTCAGATACGTTTCAAAAAATTCTATTGAAATAAAATTGTACACGTAGACATAATTCTTGACTTTATTTTACAAATGTCGTATTAATTATAACTACATTTTAAATAATTTCATAAATATCAAATAAATCTTCCTATGAAAACCACCCCAAACCGGACAAAAGATAACGCCACGCGCCGGCTGAAACCAGATGGACTTCTTACTACCTGCTAATATCGGGTTGAAATTGACACCCAAAAAATGCGGTTGGCGTTCATAATGGATTACTCCCTGAGTGCTCGGTCTCTTTCCCCTTACCCTCCAACATTTTAGGAAAGAGATAGAAATCAGAAGATTTTAGACATTTTCGTGTCGTCGCGCTGGGTGTTATAAACGACTCACGCATGTTTATCTTATTCCTGTCGATGCCTTTTAATGCCCCTTGTAGACAACGTTTAAAACATTTGCAATTGATGACTCCTCCGTCTTTATATATTTTTAATCTAATTTCATATACATATGATTCAAAACATACCCTAAAATCACGTCAAGATACTCATAATTATAATTTACGTAATAAAGAAGATCTTTATTTGACCAATATCAGGTTAAGTATAAATTTAAAAAATCCCGCATATATCGGGAGTAAATGTTATAATAAATTATTAAATACATATGAACAATTTAAAGATTTGCTAAATAGAAGAGTGTTTAAAAATCAACTAAAAATATTACTAACAGAAAAATGTTTTATTCCTTATTTGAATTCTTTAGTGCGCAATGATTTCTATGTATATCTTTTAACACGTAAAAAGTATGTATTATTGCACCAAATACCTCTAATTATTAATGTTTTTATCTAATAATTTTATTTAATGGTTGACGAACCCATAATTTATATTATTGTTCTGTGGTAATAAATTTGATTTGATTCGATGTGTGTTATATGTCTCCAACCTATATAATTGTTCGTTTTATTTTCATCACCATTATCGCGCGCAATTGATAACAGACTTTTAAAAGTTGTAAAGTGTAAAGTAGTGTGGATTGTATTAAATACGGATTTATCGAAAATCTCACATCGCCAATGTGCCTTATTTGCCTAAAAACATTTTCAAATGAAGCAATAAAGCCTTCTAGGCTTCAAGATCATTTTACTAAAATATACCCGGATAAGCAAGTCAAAGATGTAACCTACTTTCAAGACATGAAAAAGAAGTACGAAATTCGGCCAACTATATTAAAACTTTTTTTATGAGCTTCTAAGCAAGACGATGACGAACTTCAAACTTCAATAAGATATTGTAATATCTCATTGTTGAATGCTAAAACAGGCAAACCATATACTATTCAGGAAGATTTAATTTTACCAGCAGTAAAAGAATTAATAACCACAGTGCTCCATAAACCAGCTGCAGATATTATCCGAAAAACTCCTTTGAGCAATAGTTCTGTGCAAAGACGAATTGATGAGATGGCTGAAAACATTGAAGAATCATTGTGCAATCATCTGCAGGCTTGTCAATTTTCAATTCAGCTGAATGAGTCCACATTACCAACCAATGAAGCATTGTTATTGTCATACGTGAAGTTCATCAAAGATGAAAAAATATGTCAAGAAATATTGTGTGCTAGAAATTTGGAAACAGATATAAAAGGAGAAACCATATTTAATACACTGGAAAAGTTTTGTGACGAAAAGAAAATTCCTTTTAATAATATTTTCTCAGTTGCTACGGATGGCGAACCGGCTATGACAGGGCGTCACAAAGACTTCACAGCGAGCTTAAAAAATAAAGTTCCTGATGTGCTTGCTGTGCATTGCGTAATTTATCGCCAGCATTTGGTTGCGAAAAATCTGAGTGAGCGCCTCCAAACATCACTGCAATATGTTCTCAGAGCAGTTAATAAAATCAGAAGTAACTCATTGAATGACAGATTATTTAGTCAGCTTTGCATTGCCATTGATGAAGATTTCAAACGATTGCTGCTTTACACAGAGGTGCACTGGCTGTCAAAAGGTTCTTTTTAACTCGATTTAATAATCTGTTTGGGTCTGTGATAGAGTTCCTAGCAAACAAAGACACAGAATTGCGCGACAACCTCATCTCATCAAAGAACAATATTGCGTACTTGACAGACCTGTATAAATTGTTTAATGGTGCCAATCTTTAACTTCAAGGCGACGACTGAAACTTGATCAGGGCAAAAATAGCGTTGCCGCTTTTGTATCCAAACTGCTATTCTACAAATGAAATATCGGCAGAGGGGAATTCAATAGCTTCCTAAATTTATCAGCAGTATTATTCAAGAACGACGAATTACTTGTTTACTGTCAACTTTTGGAAAACCTCGACAGTGATTTCACGAAACGATTCCAGGATATTTTAAACATGGACATACTAGACTGGGTTTTGGATCCTTTTTCAAATGTCAGCACAGCAGGATCATTCCAGTTAGAAGTAGAACTAATAGAACCAACGACAAATGAGGAATTAAAAGTTAAATTTAAAAATTTCTCCCAAGAATGTTGGCTGCAGAAGCCGATTTTGCATTCCCATCGTCCTATTCAGCTGAACGTGGATTTAGTTGTATAGCAACGTTGGTAACTAAAAATAAAAATCGGCTCCATGTTACTGCACGATTGTTTTTAAGAAAAATCGAGTCAGATATTAACAAACTCCTTAAAATGCATCAAATTCTACCTTCTCATTAGATAAATTATAAATTCAATGTCTTGAATATTAATAATTTTTTTTCTTAACATAATTAGGCATGCGTTTAAATTGTTTTCGTTGAAACATTCTTCTTTAAACTCAGAAATAGGAAAGGAGTCATATCCTATCTTACGACTATATAATATTACACGTTTAAATATAATCGTGGCAATAGCTGTTTCAGATTCGAGACAAATGGTAGGTAAAATGAATTGGGGGGCTCAAAAAAAAATGGGCGGTGGGCAAAATAAGGTTGACAACCTTCTTATATAATTATCTATTATCTTATTATCTAACGAGTGTTTCCACTCCTTGATTTAGCATGCAGTAAAATTTCGAGTTTAGAAAAGCCTAAAAATTCAAAATATACTGTTTCAGTTTGATTTCACGATAATAAATATTACAAATATTTATTTCGTGTAACCAAATCTTTAATAACGCAAGCGTCGCGACGGGACTTACGTTTAAAATCGGGATACCTGGTAACCCTAAAATATTAACTGAAAAGTTGTCAACTGGTTGTGACCTTCAAATTTTGAAAAATGCTACTAAAAATAGTGTACATTTGCCTCTTGGATTTCTATTACCAAATAGTATCAATTTATGCATTTTTGCATGAATCTAAAATGCAAATTCATCACAAGCTAGAATTAACTTGATTTTGGAGGCCAGTGTTATATATATATATATATATATATATATATATATATATATCAGTATTTGCTACTTTTGGCACTTAAATTAAAATCATGTTGACTCTTCGACCTTGCTTACGAAGGAAAAAAACTGTTGATAAGTTTTAAATGTAAAACAAAATCATAGCCGGTTGATAATAAACAAACAAGCGAAAGTCGACATTGAAGCGGGACATACTGACCGACATATAATCGTTACGCGCAAATGCTACCAACACCCCCGTTTATTTTCTCCACCTACCCCTAAATCGGCCGCCTTTCGGCTAGTTTTTAAAGCCCGTGAAAATGAGCAGATTTTCATCGAAAATCCGGCAAATTTCTACGGTCCCAAAGCGAAATCTTAGGTTTTCGATTTCGACGACGCGCTTGTTTACACCTTTTATGGACTTATTACGAAAACGTTGCGCAACGCGTCGACGTTCGTTTTTTCCTTCTTTCGCGTTTCGATGTCGTGTGTCGGTTTCGGAGTGAATTTCCTTTTATGTCGATGCACTTGCCGCTTGAGATTTTTTTATGATTTTACAAATGAATCATCACTGGCTATGTTTTTCATTTAAATCCATTTTAGTTGCAATTAACCTAAAAAAAATTGTTAATTAAAATTTGTCAAATGTTGGGAATATTTGGAACAGCGATTTATGAAATGATGGGTCGCCGATCCATTTTTGGTGAGCCGTCAACAATAAATTTGTAAAAATTATTTCAGTTTACTATCAATTTCTTACGATATCTACTAGCAAAATTGTAATAAAAAACTTATTGCATTTTCTGTTGGTTAATTGTGTTGTCAATTATTTCAAAATTGCATTGGTTGATCAAAGCTGGCATTTTTTTTATGTTTTCTTCTGCATAAGTGTAGCTACAATATCGTATATAATATGTATAAATATAATATTTTATAACAAAAATATAATAGGTTATAAAATTTATAAAATAATAAAAATAAACATTCATATGTTTTGTGTCATACATCGTTATAATTTACTACCTGTTTTTGAATCACCCTTAATGATGATGACTAGCAGAAAAATTAGGTGAAAACCTCTTATTTATTGTCAACATATCTTAAAATACTGTAAATATTAAAACAAATCTTTAAATAAAAGTTGTAGATTTCATAAAAATACACAATTTTTATACCATAATTTTCTGTAGATCTAATAATTACAAATAAGTGCAGTTTTTAATAGTTAGAAATATGTACGTTTGTTCATATCAACTTATCCGACAGTTTTGTGAATAACTCAAAAAATATTTTCTTTACTTTCCAGGAGTTTTGTATAATAAAAAATGTTTTATAAATGTCAATCGCTTGTGGTTGGTGTAAAAATATATAGAGTAATATTATAGATAAGAAAAACCCAACAACATAAGTTAACTGAGATTGATAATGTTAAATGTATGCAAATGAAACTAAAAGAAAAACTTTATTTTGCTTATAATACATCTTAAATCGCTTACCTAATTTAATTATTGACACATTTATATCATTACTTGTAAAACTATATACTTTTATATAAAATTTAATCCAAAATAAGCCATAGAATCATGTCCATGAATTTTGTCTCACTAGATTATCTAAATCGTTTATTGTGGGCTGCAGCAGTAATCTATTCAGCGATCAAAAATCTATTTATTCACTTCTTTTTTATTCAGCAGTTTTATTAGTATGCTTGACCACAGTCTTTCTCATTTTCAGCAGCCACCTTACTCCACATATTTCTCGGTACTGTGACGTAGACAATGTGGCTTTATATCGCGTCATAGGACCGAAAATCCCGCCCACATCCTAATGCATTCTAATCCAGCGATCCTTATATATACTATATACTCGATCGTCCACGGGGCAAGATATTATACGTTCGACATGACCCAAAGACGGTCGAGTATATGGTAAGAAGGATCGACGGAATCGAAGATTTTGGAGTGGGGGTACACATCGCTTACGTCACAAATGCGCGCTGAATTTAAATGTGGTTACTTCATGATTTAGATAATTAAAAGTAATTACAGTAACTCAATATTAATTCTTACTATTAAATTATATTAATAATATAAAAATTATCTCAGATAAAAGACATTTCGATTTGGAAATAACATTAGTAATATTGCTATCCATGTGTACTTTATGCATATTTATTTTTATTGTAATATGATATATATTTCTAATGTATAAGCATTAACAACTAAAATTACAAAACCGAGCTGGCTTAACCTTAAATTTTATAAGTTAGCAGTGAAGTGACAAAATAGTTGTTCATACAAAACGTTATTATAATAATAAAGCTGAGAACTCTAATATTTAAATATAAATTTAAATAACGTTTAATTATTAACCAATGTAATCAATTAAAGGATTTTTAGCGTTACTAGTAGTTTGACATACTTTTTAACACTAAATAATTCAAATAGTTTACTTGTATAAATATTTGACTATTTTGTAAATTCTAATTCACAGCCTAAGTTTATAATAAACTTTAAGGCACTGCCAACTCTAACTTACTCCAATTTAATAATTCTAGGAGTAAAAATAATAGCAATTTAATAAAATAAAGCACTTTAACATTGTTCGTATAACATACTATTTTTTAAGTTATGACTGTGGTTTCTATTATACGATACAATTATACAGGGATTTTTTCTTTATGTAGACATGCATAAGCTGTAAATTTTCTGACATTCGTTGTTTTTTTAATAGACTCCAATTTGAAGCATTAAACGAATGTTTTCCACTCCTAGACTAAGCATAAAGTAAAATTTTCTGGGATTTTCTAAACTCGAAATTTTATTTCATGCACCACGCGTATAAAACACAGATTTTAAGCGAAGTTCAAATATACATACATTTTACCATATTTTAGTGTCTTATACGCGTGGCGCATAAAGTAAAATTTCGAGTTTAGAAAAGCCCAGAAAATTTGTCTCGGGTCGCTGCACGACCCTCGAAAAATTTTCACGGGGCTTTTCTAAACTCGAAATTTTTCTTCATGCTTAGTTTTCCAACTTATTTAAAACTTCAAATTGAACTTAAATAAACAGAGAATATCTAAAGATTTACAGAAAATAGGCTCAATTTGAAATACGTATACTTCAAAGAAAAACTCCCTGTATAATGTAAATACATATTTAAGGAAGGTGGGAAAAGGGAAAATTAATATTTAAAACATGTTAATAATTTTATTTATTTACAATTTATTAAATTTTCTCCTCTTTGCATTTTATTTTATTTAAAAGATTTTGCTCTTAAAATCTTTGTTATTTTAAAAAATATAATGTTAGTAATTTAAATAATTAATTCTCATAAATAATCTTTGATTTAATTTTGTTTTTATAAAACCCAAACAACGTCAACATATTTTTTTAATTTAATTACAAGTAACACAAACTATTATTTTAATTACACTTAACACTTACACAAAGTCTTATTTTAATAACACCTATTTTTAACACTAAATATTAAAAAATCTATCTATAAAAGTACAGCGAAACAGGAAAGAGAGGTTATGATAGATACAAAAACGTATCCAAGTACAACGTCATTGTTCTCTCTCTCAGCAACTAGGGCCTGCGGCGAAAGGGGTAGGGGAAACTTTAAAAGATCCAATTCTGTCATACCTTGTAACACATATGTGGTCATATGTGTTACGCGCATCGACGTACCTTGGACATGACCTATTCTCCGCGCATGCGCCCGATGGATGTCGCTCAAAACTTTGACAATTCTCACGTTTTCTCAGATTTTCTTCTGACATAATCGTCGATTCCGAACGCCCCATTTTACAAAAATAGAATTACTCGAAAACTATTAAAGCTGCAGTAAAGTATAATATATGGATTTTAAGTATTTCGAGGAGATCTACAACTTATTATTTAAATTATTTTTCGATATTTTCAATAGAGCACTGCACAAGCCGATTGTGAGGCCGATTTTTGGGCCCGGTCAAAATATCATTACCGGTTATCACAACCTCTCCCACCCAGGAATATCAGCAACTCCAAAATTAATATGCGATTGTTATGTGTGGCCCGGAGTTAATAAAGATATCGCGACCTTCGTTCGTACTTGTATTATATGTGAAAAGGTAAAAGTAACTCGACATACATCAACTCCATTACAACAATTTTCAGTTCAAGACGAACGTTTCAAATTCATCCATATAGACATTATAGGAGCACTTCCTCTTTGTCAAGGGTACCGTGATTTACTCACATGCATTGATCGTTTTACGAGATGGCCAGAAGCAATACCTCTCTCTAATATATCAGCCCTCTCAGTGGCTAAAGCGTTTCTGCACACTTGGGTTTCGCATTTTGGTGTTCCTTGTGTGATAATTAGTGACCGTGGACCACAGTTTCAATCTTCATTCTGGAAAGAGATTCATTCTTTATTAGTTATTAAGCACAAGCGGATTAGTAGAACGGTTTAATAAGCAAATTAAACAAAGTTTAAAACTTGTCCGTTTTTCACCAAATTGAGTAGAAAGCCTACCCTTGCTGGGATTAAGGAACGTAATAAACAAACCAAGTAATAGTACTTGTTCTGAATATGTTTACGTTGCAACGCTAAAGCTTCCCGATGATATTTTTGAATAATTGAACATACAAGCAAAGCCTAGTTCCGACGTTTTCCTCAGGGAACTTAAAAATAGTGCTGCGAAACGGATCAACCCGTACAGAAAGTATAGGGTTGAATCCCGTCTGCAACTGCTCCTGCAAAGTCAGCAGCGTTCATCGTGGATTTCCTCGATCATGTAAAACATATTTTGCTGATTAAGGAGGATCGAGGAAGTCCGTAAGACGCGGTGTTCAGACACGGTCGCAGTTAGTGCAGAATATGAGTTAATTTGAGTTTAGTTTGATTTTGTTATTTCGATCCAAGCCTGACCATCACCCTCCCTTTTAGAAGGTAAGTAAAGTTTTAATTTATTGGCTGATTATTGCTACATTGAAATGACCTGGTAGTCGCGAATGACCCCCCCGTGACAATAGGATGAACCATTTCGCTGCTGTCAAAGTCGGTTATCAAACAAACATTTTTTTATTCCCAAAGACCTGAATACAAGTGACTTTGTTTTCATATGAAACGATCAAACCAAAAGACCACTTCAACCTATTTATTCCGGTCCATTTAAAGTTTTGGATCGTCAAGCCAAGTATTACAAAATTTAAGGAGAATATACAGAGGAAACGATTTGATTAGACTGTTAAAGCCTGCGTTTGTAAAAAATGTAAATATACTAGAGCTACAATCGATTCTCAAACGCAACTCTTCAGTAAGAACTTTTAAAACGCGACACACTCACCACGTCCGTTTTCCTCTTTAATTGACTGCACGCTGATTCTGAGGTGAGGGTAGTGTAGCGGTTGCTATAAGTAGGATTTGCAGATGTTAAAAATATATGTTTGTAATGTTTATGTAATTACATAAGTTATGTAGACTATGTTCGTGACCACGAAAATGTAAAAATATAAAAAATAATAGAATTTTCTATGATAAAAATATACAGTTTCTCTCTTATTCGTATTCATATTAACTTCACACTACAAATTTGTACTGAAATAAGTTGAGTCCTTGATTGCGATTGATTGGCACAATTTGTAATGGTCATATAGGCAGCCCAATTTACACATAACCTAAAAATTAAAGGTGTCAAATTGTATTGAATGCTTTGATTTGACAAATCGAACATACGAAAATAAACATTGAAAATGTTCGGTGTTACATAAAACTCTCTGTATATAAAAGTTGTGCATTTTTTCATTGTCTGCAACATTTGTTTGAAACATTTTTAAATATTATCAGTATTTAGGAATATATTAAAATAGAACAAAAACTTGCTAAAAGTAAACTCCCATTTCCGGTTTCCAAAACTCAGCAAAACATGTATGTAGATCTACAATTTTTGCAGAAGCTAAATATAAAATTTCATAAGTCTAACTCATTGAGTCTATGAACTATCATTTTAATTGACACACAGTCGAACAGACAGATACACCGACATAATTATATTATTTATATTAAATATTATTTTCAATTTAAAATTAATAATAATATTATTTATATTAAATATTATTTTCAATTTAAAATGACACAAAAATGTCGTTGTGTTATTTTAAATTCGGTTTTCAGAAAACATTTTAATACTCACAAAAAATTAGAAAAAATACTAACTATTTCTCTTCAAATTTTATAATTTTTTCGTCGAATTTAAATAAAATTTTTCGCAAACAAAAAAAAAACAAAAAATGCAATACCTGTTTTACTCTATTAACCAATAGGATAACAATACGGCCACACAAAAGGGTACTTTTAAAATATTAAATATTAAAAAAATGTTTCATTGAAAATGCACTCTACGGTTGGGAAGAATATTTTACCTATATTAATTGTGGGCGTTAATTTCGTTGTAATGTTACTTTAATTTATCAATGTTAATTTATTTTATATTTGATTCTAACTGTGCGTGTTAATTTCGTAATAATATTACCTTGATTTATCAATTAATGTTAATTTATTTTGTGTTTGATTTTAACATGTAATCTTTTTTATTGTATTTTTTTAACTATGACCGCTATTTTGTTCAATTTTAATACGTTATATTTTGTATCATACTTTTTAAATTGTGCGAGTTAATTTGATTTTAATATGTTATCTTTTTAATGTATATTTTTAACTATGCGCGCTCGATTTTAATATGTTATATTTTTTATATTTTACATACATTCTTGAAATCTTCAGGTGATCGGACTACTCTAGAGATAGAAATAGAAAACATATTAAGTTAGTTGGACCTGTGTAACACACTTTTGTTTAGGATGAACACCAATAAAAAAATCCATTTAGACGCAAGTACTAAACTACAATTTTTTAAGTTCGAAAAATATCTACTGAAATTAAAGCTAAATCGATCACTACCTAAACGAATTAATCGCCCACGATTTTAGTACTTTATTAAAACATTAAGGTTTTAGTCGGAAATCTCTACGATATTTCCCAAATTTGTAGTACTAATTTTATTTATTTTCAATTTTTGATTGTTTAAAAATTATCGACCGGTGTGAGTCTATATGAATAGATATTTTAAAAACCAAGAAAAAAAAATTATAATATTTTAAACATGAATATTTTAAATTCAAAACTATTTCAATTTAAGAAAATAAGCTTACTCTTCTTTTAGTTTGCAATACTTTAAACATAATATATAAAATGATCAAATAAGATTTTAAATATTTCATTGTATAATTCAATATCCCGCAGTGTATTTGCAAGAATTTGTTTCAATGGAAACGATAAAAAGACTTCCAACACAATAACTCTATTATTTATTGACCGATTTTAATGAACTAAAAACCAAAGTCAATCGTCGTTTTAATACTATAAATTGACAGTAATCATATATTTTTTCAAAATTAACTTCATTGACAACTAATAGTCAACTTTAAACTTATAAATGACTGCATATACTGTTTTTATATATATAATATTTTTATTTATAGACTTTTGACAACTTGAATTTTACAAATACGCCTATAAACAGGCTATCGACCATCGGTCTTTCGGCCGGTTTTGTATAAATAATAAAAATAAAAAATACGTTATTTGTGTAAGTAAATAAGTCTGTCACAGTCATGTCGCGTCATTGTCCATCAGTGTTGTCAAGGAGGTCAATGTGGAATGTTGTGATGAAATTACAAATGGTGTCAGGGGGAAATTTAATGTTTAGGGTTATATTGAGGTTACGAGGAATGCACAGGAAGTTAATCAGTTCTAGGATGTTTAGGTTGAAGGAACATTTTTGTGTTAGCTGTATTAATCTTTCTTCGATGGGAATAATATTAGTTTTTTGATAAAGGAGTGCATTGGAGGGATTATAAAGTGGATTAAGGGGGCGTCTGATTTTAGTGAGTATTCTTAGTGTTGCCTGTTCTGCTACTTGTAAGTTTTTTAAGGAGGTAGGATGGGGATTGTGAAAGAGGATCGCTGTATATTCTAATGGAGGTCTACAAATCATTTTATATATGTGCACGGCGGTATTAGTTGGAATGCCTTGCTGTTTGTATGTAAGAGTTCTGAAATGCCTTGCTCTGGGATCAAGGGTTATACCAAGGTATTTGCAGGTGCCACGAGGGGAAATGATCTGATTGTTAATGTGGATTCTAAAAGGAGAGCTGGTATGTCGATGAAATAGGATTAGGAATTGAGATTTGTGGGGGTTAATTAATATTAGCCACTTTGCAAACCAAAGTTTGGTGAGATCTATTAGCTCTTGAAGAGTGCTAAGTGTTTTATGAAATAAGGGCTGTATCATCTGCATACAAGAGCAGATATAAAGATTTGTTTAGGAAGTTTGGATTGTTGTTGTATATGTCATGAACATAAATGTTATACACTGTGGCACCTTCGAGGCGAGCTGTTTGACAGTTTAAAGTTAGAATCGTAACGGGAAGGACAGTAGAGCGGTGTTCAAAATATCCAAATTGATACTGAGGTATAAACTGGGAAATATGGTTTAGGAGTTTGGATTTGATAATAGATTCAAATATTTTACCTAAAACGGGAAGTAGGGTGATTGGACGGTAACTGGAAGCTGCTAGAGGATCATTATTAGGTTTGGGGATACACGTTATAATTCCTTGCTTCCATTGTGTGGGAATAGTTTGGGTAGTATAAATGAAATTTAATATTTTTAAGATATATTGCTGGATGTTATCTGGAAGGGATCTTAAGATGCATCTGGGAACATTATCGTGACCAGGGGCTGAATTTTTGCCTTTCATTAATGCCTCAATATATTCCTCCTCCGTAATGTCGTCATCAGGGCTAGCAGGGGAAGGATAATGTTTATAGGAATTGAACCAGGAATTTACAACGTTAAAGAAGTTATTCTGAAATGCCTTGCTCTGTTTTTTATTTTTTATTCTATGTTTTAGGTATGGGATTTAAAGGTGAATCTGAGATCAAGGGTAATACCAAGGTATTTGCAGGTGCCATGAGGGGAAATGATCTGATTGTTAATGTGAATTCTAAAAGGAGAGCTGGTATGTCGATGAAATGGGATTAGGAATTAAGGTTAATTAATATTAGCCACGTTGCAAACCAAAGTTTGATGCGATCTATTAGCTCTTGAAGAGTGCTAAGTGTTTTATGAAGTGTGGGACCGTGGGAAATAAGGGCTGTATCATCTGCATAAAAGAGCAGATATAAAGATTTGTTTAGGAAGTTTGGATTGTTGTTGTATATGTCATGAACATAAATGTTATACACTGTGGCGCAAACCTACCGATATGGTTTGAATGTTTAATAACTTTTTAAATTTATTTATATTTTTTATTTTTATTTCAGAATTTTGTGAAGAAAACTTGGGGAATTTGAAATGGAACAGTACACAACAGAACAGCGATCAAAAATTGTTGAATTTTATTTTGAAAATCAACGGTTAATTGTTTTGACGCAGCGTGCTTATCGTCGTTTTTTAATGTGCGTACTGGACCTTCAGCATCAACAATAAACCGCCTGGTTGCAAATGTTCGACAACATGGTACAGTAAGACACCTTCCATGTACCGGAAGACCACGTACGGTCCACACGGAAGAAAATATCCAATGTGTTGTGGATAGTGTGCAGGACAGTCCAGAAATATCAACAAAAAGACGTTCGGCACAACTGGGGCTATCGCGGAGGTCCGTTCAGAGAATTTTGGCCACATTGCACATGTTCCCGTATAAGATTCAGCTTGTGCAAGAATTGAAGCCAATAGACGACTACCAACAACGGCTTGATTATGCCATTTTATTCCGACAAAAAGCAGAAGAAAATTGCGATTTCATTAACAATTTAATAATGAGCGATGAAGCCCATTTCCAATTGAATGGTTTCGTAAACAAGCAAATTTGCAGGATATGGCCTACGGAGAATCCAAGAACAGTTCATCAGCGACAATTACACCCACTTAAGTGTACTGTTTGGTGCGGTGTATTGTCTGAAAGGATCATTGGTCCATATTTTTTTGAAAATGCACATGGCGCCTCAGTTACGGTTAATGGTGCTGAATATCGAACGATGCTGGACAATTTTTTGAGGCCAGCTGTAGAACACCATCCACAGTTGTAGTTCCAACAAAATGGAGCCACAGCCCACACTGCAAGGGACACAATGGCTCTGTTACGGGAGCTCTTTGGCGAACGCATTATTTCGCGCAGAAGCGATTTCAATTGGCCCCCACGTTCCCGGATTTAACAGCTCCAGGCTGTTTTCTTTGGGGTTATTTGAAAGAAAGGGTAAACGTAAATAAGCCAGCGACCATACCAGAGCTAAAACAGAACATTCGCAATAAAATTCAAGCCATAACACGGAAATTTTACGAAAAGTTATGGAAAATGTACTGGAAAGAGCGCGAATGTGCGAAGCCGAAAATGGCGACCACTTGCGGGATATAATTTTTCATACTTAAGCCAAAAATATTCCCCATTAATATACTGTATAACAAAAAAAAAATAATAATTAACCATTAAATAAAAAAGTTATTAAACATTCAAACCATATCGGTAGTTTTGCGCCACCCTGTAAAGGAGCGGGGATAATGGACAGCCTTGGGGTAGTTCTTGATGAGGGATAGAAAATGCGGAAAGCGTATTACAGATTTTAATTTGTAAGGATCTGTTGAGTAAAAAATTGTCAAGGAGGTTGACAAGGTGTAAGGAATTACATTTAAACAGCAAGCCTTGGTGCCAGACGGAATCAAACGCTTTTTGTATATCTAAGAAAACAATGGCGGATTTTTTACCTTCGAGGCGAGCTGTTTGACAGTTTGAGGTTAGAATCGTAACGGGAAGGACAGTAGAGCGGTGTTCAAGGATCCTAAATTGATACTGAGGTATAAAATGGGAAATATGGTTTAGGGGTTTGGATTTGATGATAGATTCAAATATTTTACCTAAAACGGGAAGTAGGGTGATTGGACGGTAATTGGAAGCTGCTAGAGGATCATTTGGCTTCCATTGTGTGGGAATAGGTTAAGTAGAATAAATGTAGTTTAAAATTTTTAAGATATATTGCTGGATGTTATCTGGAAGGGATCTTAAGGTGCATCTGGGAACATTATCGTGACCAGGGGCTGAGTTTTTGCCTTTCATGAATGCCTCAATATATTCCTCGTCCGTAATTTCGTCATCAGGGCTAGCAGGAGAAGGATAATGTTTATAGGAATTGAACCAGGAATTTACAACGTTAAAGAAGTCATTGTCATACGAATCATTAAAGGTCATCGTGTGTAATTTTTTGAAATAGTCAGCAAAGATATTCGAAATGCGAATGTCATCTGTCACTGTCTCGTCAGTCTTACGGTATTTGGATTTTTTTTTTGATTTCATTGCAATAAGTTTTGCCATGTATTGAATTGATATTTTTACAAGCTGTGATCCAAAGATCTGTTTTGTATTCTTTGATGAGGTTATGGATATTTCTGTTCAGTTTATTGAATTTTTATTTTAACGTACTGTCGTCTGTTTGTCTAATGTCTCTGTATAATTTTCTTCTGTATTTATTGAGTTTTAAAATAAAGTTAGGTAGAGGATATTTATAAGGTTTTCGAGTGTAGCGGGTGTTTGATTAAGCGTGGCCATCGGCTGTATCTCAGAAACTATACATCGTAGCATGTTGCGGTAAAAAAATGCAGTTTAAAAGTGGCCAAAATAAATCGCTAGAAATTATTTTTAAGTTCATGGCTTCGCCGTCAGAGGACGTTATCTCTATAGTAAGAGATTAAAACAGTTTTGATCAGATAAATGCCAAATTAAGCCGTGTAAAAAATATGAAAATCTTGATCTATCTTCTCGTTTTTTATGTCTCACATAAGATGCACGAGAGAACGAAAATGTCTAATTATTCAAAATGCCTGTAACTTTTGTTAGGTTCCACTGAATTTAATAAACTTGGGCTCAATTGATAGATAATTGAATGCACTTTAAAACATAATTTACTCTAATTTATTTTAGTTTCGATATTTAGCGCCAGAGACAATAAATTGTGTAAAAACTGACGAAAACCGCATCCCGATATCTTCATCCTAACCAGAGATATATTGAAAATTGAGCAGAATGGGGTATTTTGTACCAATAGCGCCCTCTGATCTTTACTATAGACACCAAATTAAATCAGAATTCACAGTGTTTAAAAGTGTATTCAATTATTTATCAATTTAGTCAAAGTTTTTACAAATTTGATCAAACCTTACTAAAGTTACAACCATTTTAATGATTAGACTTTTTCCATTTTCATCTGCATTTTATGTAAAAGCAAAAGAAACGAGAAGGTAGTTCAAATCGAGCAAAATTTAGAGTAGATTTAGATTTACATATTTTTAACAAATGCAGCTTAATTTGTCATTTTGAATAAACTCTTGTTTTTATCCTTTGCGGTAGAGATGGCAAAGCTAGATTTAAATAATAAATAAATAAATAACCTTTATTCACGGATGTACCATTTTATAGAATATAAAAATATTTTACAAAATAACAATTTAATACTAAACATAGAAATAAAAATATTAATGACAACATAGTACTCTTTTAACAATTCTCTTATACTGATATATTACAAAATATATCAAAATCAGTATAAATTAACAAAGAATTTGCTGTACGCATAAGACGTGTAGTCGGAGTGTGGAAACCATAATTCGTTTTATGGAACAGTATGCGAAAATGCGACGGGTTGAGACATAAGCTATTAAATTTTTTTACAAAAAAACACATGCGAGAAAGAAGAGCCGGGCACTGGATGTCCTCTTTAAATAGGTTTTTAAGTAATGACATATCAGCAAAGTACCGTCTGCAACATAGTTGATCAATATTGAAATCAACGCTGACATTTACATTATTATTTGTTTTGAGCATCTTCAATCCGTTTAATATAAATCTTTTGATATGAACTCCATACACATGAAGCGTATTCTAAATGCGAACGAACGTATGCAAAATATACAATTTTAAACGACAATACCGACAGATCCCTAGACATACGTTTAATATACCCCAGCATTTTAGCCGCGCGATTACATATAAAATCAAGATGATGTTCGAAACTGAGTTTAGCGGCAAATCAAACCCCAAGATCCTTCATTATATTAACCTTTAAAACAATTTTGCTATCAATATGGTAATTAAAATCGCATGTTACTATCTTACGTGAAAAAGTTAGAGATTTACACTTGTCAATATTGAAACTGAGACCTTTTAAAATGCACCACCTAGCTAAGGAGGAAAGATCATTTTGAAGTAACAGACAATCACCAATATCGCGTATTACTCTAAACAACTTTAGATCATCAGCAAATTACAAAAACATTGAGTATTTAATTGATGAAGAGATGTCATTAATAAAAATAAGGAATAATAAAGGACCACCGTGTGATCCCTGGAGTACCCCAGAAGGAACGCAAAAGACATCAGAGAGATGGCTTTTTATTTTGACGCATTGTAAACGGCCCTGTAAAAAGTTTCGAAACCATGAGATGACTGATTGGTTGAATCTCAATGGACTTAATTTAGATAATAAAATATTATGTGATACCTTATCACAAGCTTTAGAAAAGTTCAAATACAGCGTGTCAACTGAACACCTATTTTCCATAGAGTTAGTAATATAATCTTGAAAACACAATAAATTAGAAGTCATTCATTCCAATTTTGATGATATAAGTTTTCTAAAGCTTGGGCATACAAGATTGTATTGTGATACCTCTATAATTACAAATATTGTCTCTACTGCCTGATTTGAAAATAGGTGTTACATAACTTCTTTTTCATATGTTGTAAAAGATACTTTTATTTAAAGAATAATTGAAAATTAAGAAAAGAGGTGTAGTTAATGATGAAAAACAATTTTTTATAAAAATAGAGGGTACACCATCGGGCTCTGGGTTACTATTAGCTTCAATATATTCAATACCACTAAACACTTCACTTTTAGTGATATTCCAAGGGGAACATCAATCACCTCTTTGTCTGCATAGGTATGTTTGACGTTGCATCATAATTGTAAACTGATAAAAAAAATAATACGAATACAACTTATTTATTGTATTCGTTGTATTTTCTAATGTTTTGTTTGTTATTGTTTCAATAAAGTATTGTAATAAGTGTTTTTAATTGTAGTAAATATACGCTGTTTTAAACATTCTACTAATCTCATAGCCTACTATATTTTGAGATTTTAAATAATCGTGAATTTACTTACATATTCGCTTTTAATGGGGAAAAGTGATCTCCGTTATTTTTTAAATTATTATTTTGACTTCTTGAACATAAAACAAAAAAGCCTAACGGCCTACTAAATTTTAAATTATATTTTTATATGGCGCGCGGTTGATAATGGGCAAATTTACAAGACTTTTTACTATATCTTTGGTTTGGATAAAGATATCAGGATGACGTTTTCACCACTTTTTTCAGTACTCCATCCTGTTGCATCCCGTAGCAGAACTATAGCTTACAATTTAAAATTTAAAAAAAATCTAAAAAAATATTGGTTGTTCAAAAAAACGCCCTCTGGTGCTTTCTATAAGAACTAAAGTAAAAGAGAGTAAACAGTGATTTAAAGTGATTTCAATTACCTATCAAATGATATTAACTTGATTAATTTCGGTTAATTCTAACAAAAGTTACACGCAGTTTAATGATCACACTTTCCCCTGCTTCACATGTGCCAGAAAAAGAAGCAAGTGAGTAGTTAAAATTGAGTTATATTCAGCGTAGATTAAGAGTTGTGTATGTTTAACCTAGCTCAATTTACCAGTTTTTTGATAAAAATCTGTTTTTGTACTTGGCGATAGATGTTACGCCCTCTAGCGGAGGACGTAGGGACTAAAAAGTAATTTCCAGTTATTTCTTTTGGCCACTTTCACTCTGCAATTTTTTACCCCAACAATGCTACGCTACATAGTTTCTGAGATACAGCTGGTGGCCACGCTTAATGAAACACCCGGTATGTTGGAGTATGTTTTATTTGTTGGGATTAGGATAAATTATTTAAGAATATTTGTATGGTGTTTGAATTAACTGTCTGATTCGACGTTTTAAAATTTGTCATGTCGTTTGTCACTTTTATCATGTCACAGTCTTTATAATTAAAAATTAGTTTAGGTAACCTTTCCTAAACTAATTTTTAATTATAAATCTATCCTCTTGATTAATTGAAAACAGGATGGATAAATGATCCGAACAAAGGTCGTAAATCAGGGTGACATTACCATAAAGCCATACAACGCCATAAAGGAGGAGAGCTGTTTTGACTTTATTTTGTTAGTGTTGAAATCACTTATCACGATAACGTGGTCATAGAGGGAAGCTTTAGTGTTAGTACTTTTCTTGTTTTATTATATTAGACATTGTTTTTTTGAATTCAATTATGCCCGATATGTTGATTTTAATTTAAATTTATGCAGAGAAAAATGATAATAAATCTTTTTCACGTGATTTGTTGGCATTAAATGTAGTGTGCCTTGAAAAATAAAACAATACTGTTTAAATCATTTATTATTCGGACGAGTGTTTCCACTCCCAGATTAAGCATGAAATAAAATTTCGAGTTTAGAAAAGCCAAACCAAATTTTCAGGTTTTTCTAAATTCGAAATTTTACTTCATGCGCCACGCGTATAAGACCCTGAAATATTGTTAAGTTAGAAATACACTTTAAACTTAGTATTAATCGATAAATATTAAAATATTTACATTTTTCTTTACACATCCTCAAGTCAGGTCAAATAATACAATGTATCAAATTAAATTATTTAGTTAGTAATAAAGCAATAATATAATAACGTTGAGTTATTGCATCAATGGCACTTAATGGGTTAAATTAATAGTAGCATTGATTCTATTCTGCATTAAGTAGTAACGTTGGTACTTATTTGTTGGGTCGTTATTATTCATGTTTGATATAACCTCACAATAAATGACATTTGTCACTTTTTTACTAGGTACACTAATTATCATTTTTGAAAAATATAATTTTAAATAAAAGATTTATTTTAATTTTTTTCGACAAATATATTAAACAAAGAACAAAAAACTGGGCATTATTAGATTCAGAAAAATAATGTCTAATGTAACACATTTAAAAACGTAAGGCAGCTATTTAAAAATGTTAAGTTGGTTATTATTTGGCAATGAAGTTATTATTGAAAAAAATCAATACTGATGTCATGTCTTAGGATTTAAATGGCCACTGACTTTGATTTTTAGTTCATTCAAATCGGTCAATGAATAACGGAGTTATGGCGTTAGGCGTATTTTATCAAAGACCCGGTATTATGAATAATATTTCATTACAAATTTCTGTTTTGACTAATATTGTTGTTGCTAAAGTCCCGCCAAATTCCGGTTAATTTGTGTTAAATATTTTGTACCGTTAAATAATTTTGCACTTTCGATCAAAAAATGTTGAAACGGTATCACAATAAAAAAATCCGGCCGCTGGACTTCGACCCATTTTCAGCGCGATTCCCGGCGTTATTTTTTCCTTTCGTCCAGTGGGTGTTTCACCGGTGTCAGCGTATAATTTACAAAGTGCGGCTGAGATTTTGGGAACGCCTGGACTTGGCTGAAATTAGCGGCGCGCTATTTCTGGCCGGTCTTTTTTGGAAGTAGTGGGGCGCCCGCGCCTCCGTCTTATGGTAAGGTTAGGAAGTGGTAACGCCGAGGTGACAGCACCCGTAAACTGATAGCTGGACTAAGCTTCAGTCGCCCTGAGACCGTGTGCTGCAAACCGCGTTCACGGTGAGTAGAAAACAGAAACAGCATTATTTTTTCCTCTCTATTATAAAGTGCGAGCGATAAAGTGTCGAAGAAAATTAAAACAGTGGTTTGTGCTTTTATAACTCGAATTGAACAGATGCGGTCACTTTTGCGCCCTCGTTGCATAAGCAGCTATTCCTCGTGTTTTGTTTATTTCAATTTACCTAAGTTCCGAAAAAATGTAGAAATGTGCAATTTGACAATTGGCACATTTTTTCGGTGAATCAAGTGTTCATAAATAATTCACGCTATGTTAGCTTAAAAGCAAACATTACAGCTTTTCTTAAAAGAAAACACAATTAACATACTCTTCATTCTAAAACTGACTTATTATTTATTTATTAATTTATTTAAATACATTAATACATTAAATAATAAAATTAAATAGAAGTTAGTAACTTAATAGATAGTTTTAAATGTAAATAACATGCTCAATGTAACCTTAAAACAGTTTACTAATGTCTTCAATCAATTCAGTTGTTTTTAATTTAAAAGTTTGCTTTAGACTTTTTTCCAAAATTTCGCCTATTTTTTTGTAAATCACTCTTGATTTGATGCCATGATTCTCATTTGATATTCCATTTATTAGATCTGAATATACATTATAAACTTTAAAAACTGCCTACTAACTTTTATTAAATAGTAAGTCAAGAACTCTGTGTTCTCATATGTCTATAAATAAGAACATTTTCCCTATTACTATAATTTTTTTTATAAAATCTTTCTGTTCTAGAGATTCAGTTTTGGCTTGATTCCAATGTAATTAACTTGTTTATAAATTATAAAGTTTACTTTCGAAAATACCGCTTATTTTTCTTATAATAAATCCTTTTGATCTATAGATTTATTCTTGGCTTGATTTCAATATGCTTTCCAAAAATTCACAAATATTTTTAAAGAAAAACCCTATGAACTAGAGATTTACTTGATTTATGCCCGTTTGCACCCAAGTCGATTAAGTTAATCAATGATTAGTACTCCTTAAAAACACAGCAGTATTATTTACAAAATTGCATAATGATAAAGGAGACATGTTTAGGATATCTTACAAATCTAAAACATTTTTATATTCTAGAATTTTGACTTAACCAGAGGTTTAATCAATGATTAGTGGTTGGTTAAAGTTAGTCAGTCGGGGTGCAAATGGGCCTTAGTTTTATTTGAATAATGTAGAATTAAATAGTTTTAATTCTGACTAACGTCTGCTGGTAAGGCAGCAAATATTTTTGCTGTAAGTTAAGCGTTTATTAATAAGCACGTTTGCCAAGTATTTTTCCAAAAATGTTATTTCACAAACAAAAACTTCTCGAGTGGTGTTTGAATCTTGGCTTGATTTCAATGTACTTTCCAAAATGTTAATACTTTAAAAAAACTCTAGAGATGAAATCTTGGCATAATTTCAAACTACTTGACTTCATCTTCAAGCTACCAGATCTAAATTTGAATAAGGTAGTCTTAAAACTGTCTATTAACAAAGTAAGACATGTTTGCTGCAATTCAAGTGTTAATAAATTACAACCTAGTTTTCTTTCCAAAATTCCAAACCAAATAAACACTGATGTGATGTGATGTTTACAATACACGTTTTTAGCATACTGCTTTAGTAGAATATTTTGAACTTCACCTAAAATCAGTGTCATATACGCGTGGCTCATGAAGTAAAATTTCGAGTTTAGAAAAGCCTGAAAATTTGGTTTAGTCGCGTAGCACTATGCGCTGATAATTTGTCAGCAAAAAAAAATACTATATGTCATTAATAAAAAAAATGTGAATTTTAGGTTTTTGTAATTTTTGGTGTTTGGTGAAAAAAAAACTTGACATTTTCAAGTTCAACCCCTACTCTGTTTGCTTTATTTTTTGGCAATTTGTCATTTTTGAAGGTCGGTAGTTATTTTAGTGCAATCGTTTTAACTTAGCTTTTTAACGCGGTTAGTTACATTTTTGACAGTTCTATTATTACGAAAAACTTTTAGATAAAACCTAAGGATTGTTTAGTTCAATTCTACCTCCTGTTTCTGTTAGTTATAATCAAACTCAAATGTTTATTCACTTTTAATTTAGTTATATTTTTGATCGTTAAAAATACGATCTGTAAAGGTTAAGAAGTCCTGCTCCAAATCCTCTAAAACTGGATTGTTCTTTTTTGTCGTCTTCTCGTTTTGCAATTAATTTCTAGTTCAATGAACGTTTTTGAATTATTATATTTTAGGCTGCTAAAATTATTTCTAAACTTTGAGCGATTTTTAAAGTTGGAATTTGAGTTTATTTATTGAAATGCGTTTGAAGAATGCGTGTTAAAAATAATATATCGATCCCTTCTTTTAGTTTTTCAAATAGTTAAATATGTCAATAAGTAAATATTTAATATGCAAGGTGTCCCATTAGTGCGTTCTCGGAGGATATCTCAGCTTTCGTTATAGATAGAAAAAATGTGTCTTGACAAAAGTTAGTTGACATTAACCTACTGGCTACTGGCAAACGTTCGCATATTTTAAACGGGATTTTGTGTTATTGCGCGAGGGAGGCATGAACATAAATTTAAATGACTAACGGTTTTAGAGTATACTAGGTATATAAGTTGGTCATGGTATTCTAAATATTTACGTTAAAAAATAAAAAATTGACTTTTGTTTCACTGAAAAATCTTAAATTAATTGATCCTTAAGGGGTTAAGAGCTGCATAACCTAAACAAATTTTCAGATATACAGGTGCGTCATAAAAGCAGTGGCGGATGCGCCTTGCTTATTTTAAATAATATCGCCCTATGTATTACTTAATTTTTGATTTCCTAATAATAACTGAATATAATTTTGTTAAAGTTTTGCAGTTTTAGAGTTATACAAAATGTATTTAAAAAATGACGTTTTCAGTGGTTTCGTAACCACTGTGTAGAGCAGAGCTGGGACGAATCCTCGTTAAAAGGATTCGAATCACGAATCCGAATCACCTAATATGATTCGAATCAGGAATACTCGAATAAAGGATTCGTAAGAGATAAATATGATTCGAATCAAAGATTCGAATCCTGTTTTTTCGAATCACGAATACAAATCGTTTAAGAATAAATTTGATTTTATTATTTTTTTACAAACATTAACATATAAATATCGTTATCAGTTGTTTTAACAAAAATATTCACAACCTAATTATTTATTATTAATACTGAACATCGTTGATAACAGACTAAATTTCTGTGTTACTCTGATTAAAGATGTATTTGTCTGTTTTTGAACTACACTTCAAGTCAATGGTTTATACGCGTGGCGCATGAAGTAAAATTTCGAGTTTAGAAAAGCCTCGTGAAAATTTGTCTCGGGTCGCTGCGCGACCCGAGACAAATTTTCTACGCGGGGCTTTTCTAAACTCGAAATTTTACTTCATGCTTAGTCTGGGAGTGGAAGACACTCGTTACTTTAAAATATGTCACAACTGTTAAAGTATGTATCGTCGGATGCCCGTGTTCAGGGGTGATATGTAAGCAAATTATGGGTCCTAGGAGTTGCCAAATAAGTGAGTTATTCAACTGTTTCCAAGGCACTCTTTGAAAAACCAAAAGATTAAAATTTTACATATAAAATGTACAATAAACCATAAGTGTGATACATCATTGAATTCAGTAAACAATTTTCTTCCAAAAAATATCAAAATCCAAAATGGCGCCCATAAGAAAAACAAAAGTTAGCTATGGTCCCTAGGTAAATGTTATAGTTATCTTAAAATAAAATATGTTACTAGATTTATCGTTAAAAAGTGCCTATAATGTCAAAGTTGTAAATGTCTGGATTTAATAGTTTTTGAAAAAAAAAAACGAATTTTCAAAAAATACGTTTTTTGACAATATCTCATTAAGGAAATTAGATATTTCAAACGTGTTTTTGGGTTATTATTGGGCCCTAAATTATGCAACTTTGCCCCAATTTAACCGACTCTCTATCTCTTTAAATAACCGAGATCCCCATACATTCTGTTGAAATACGGACACCCGGTATAATAATAATAATAATAATATAAAATTTATTGTATTGTTATTTTCTAAGTATTTTAATTAAATAAATATTTTACATTGTTTGCCGTATATTTACGAATATATTAAAAATAAATACTTATTTTAGTAATTCAATATTAATTATACCATCAAATGTCTAAAAGTCTTGTGGTAAAAATCACCAGAAATGATTAGATGTTTTTTTATTAAACGAATTTAACTATGGCTTTCGACGTATAAGTCAAAAAATGTTTGAAACAAAAGTTGTAGCCAACGAAAAAATAAACCTCTTTTACCTAAAAACTTTTCACCTCAGCTCTTTTGTTTTTGAATTAGAAACTAAAAAATCTAGTGGAGATTTGTTGATCTCCACCAGTTTTTTTAGTCACCGATTATGGCTAAATCAAAAAATGTTTCAAACAAAAGTTGTTGTTGCCAACGAAAAAATAAACCACTTTTAACTAAACACTTTTCACCTTAGCTGTTTTGTGTTTGTTCAATAAACCGAGAAAGATTTTTTTGAAAATAAATACACAACTTTATGACAACTTTATGATAATTCGAAAATTTACGAACGAGTGTCTTCCACTCTCAGACTAAGCATGAAGTAAAATTTCGAGTTTAGAAAAGCCCCGCGTAGAAAATTTGTCGAGGGTCGCGCAGCGACCCGAGACAAATTTTCGCGGGGCTTTTCTAAACTCGAAATTTTACTTCATGCGCCACGCGTATAAAACACTGAATTAAAGTGAAGTTAAAAATGCACTGAAAACCAACCTAACTTCGATATTTTTTCAAAATTGGATGTTTTCTTTCCTATCCATGCTATTAACCTTCATTTATTCGTTGTTTTCTTGTAAAGAAACTTCGATTCCCTGTAGTCCTTCGGTCCCCGAAGACCATGATTGGTCCTTCGAGCTGCATGCTTTGTAAAATGGTAATAAACTTAGTAATCTAGAGTGATCACTCAATTTGAAACTTCTAAGAACGAGTGTTGTCCACTCCCAGACTAAGCATGAAGTAAAATTTCGAGTTTAGAAAAGCCCCGCGTAGAAAATTTGTCTCAAATTTTCACGGGGCTTTTCTAAACTCGAAATTTTACTTCATGCGCCACGCGTATAAAACAGTGATTTAACGAGAAATTTAAAAACATACAAAACAAATTTTTCATGTTAATCCTTACGATTAATTCGAATTATTTTTGACGATTCGAATCCTTTTGTACCTTTTCGAATCCTTTTATAAATATTCGAATCCTTTTATGAGGATTCAAATCCTTTTATGAGGATTCGAATACTTTTACGAGGATTCGAATCCTTTTATGAGGATTCGAATCCTTTTACGAGGATTCGAATCCTTTTATGAGGATTCGAATCACCAGCATTTGGATTCGAATACGAATCCTTTTAAAAAAGTGTAACGAATCCGGATCACGAATTCAGTTTAACTAAAGTATTCGAATACCTCTTTTGAATCCTCTAAAAAGATTTGAATCCAGGATTCGAATCCCGAATGATTCGAATCCTGCCCAGCTCTGGTGTAGAGTATAGAGAGCGCTATAATTTTCCCTATAAATTACCATGAGTTTGGCACCTGTGGAAAAATAACAGTTGAAATTAGAATTAATCAAGTGATTGATTAAGTTAATAATGTTTATTGGTACCTTTATAAGTTTTTAGTAAAATTATTTTACTTCTACGGATAAAAACTAATAACACAAAGAGAATGAGAATTAAATTTGAGTCGAATGGTAAAAAAATGAGTTGGTTCCATTTAACAATCAAGTTACACTGAATTTAACAGTTATACATTCAACTTTTTTCAATTTCATACAAACAAATTATTAAGAGAATGATTAAAACCGTAAATTTCTATCCTAATGTAGTTATTTGAGTTACGTGAAGATTTTAAGTCACTTAATTAAAACACAGTTATATTCCTTTCTTCACTTTTATTTTTCGATGCTAGATGTACATTTCGGGTACTATATACCCATAATCAATAGCTATTTATAATGGGTACATAGTACCCGAATTGTACATCTAGGATCGAAAAATAAAAGCGAAGAAATTAATATAACTGCGTTTTAATTAAGTGTCTTTCTATCTTATTTAGTTTCAGAGATATTTTAGGTTTACGAAACCACGTCTAATTTTCTAAAAATGTCGAATAAATCAGGAACGGTAAGACACTCATTTTTTATGAGGTATTCAAAAACCAAATAATATACAAGGCGATCCATCTAAAATAAGCTTGCATCCGCTTCTGGTTTTATGGTGCACCCTGTATAAATTAAGGTTATGCAGCTTTTCAAGTGTGAATCATTCTTTGAAAAAAAACCTAAGGCCCACTTGCATCGCAGATTTACTTTTCGGGGTTAAGTAGTTAATCACGATTAACCCTCTAAAGCAGTGGTAGATGGGGGGGGGGGGGATTTGGCGGATTATTTCAATTAAAATTCGACTTCCCTTATTACTTAAAACAAAAATATTTGTATACCTAGACAATAATTTTTTCTGTACAATCCTTTAAAAATGGTCTAATAAACCGAAACTAGTCGGAATACAGTTTTAATTTGTGAAACAATACCAAGTGTTTTTAATTAAAATAACTTTACAAATTTATAAAAATTGTATATTCTATTTATCAATATATTACAAAGTTTCTTAATTGTGATTTTTTTTCAAACAAAATCTGTAAGCCATCAAATGATTAATTGCCCTATTTTTTCAACTTTGGTTCAATTTTATAGATAAAATCAGCTCAGATATTTTAAATATAATATTTACTGACTATTATAGTGATCTTAAATATTCAGTGTTAAAATACTTTAAAAATAAACCCATTAAACGCTATTGATGCAATAATATTATTTTTTTTGCTTATTAAATTACTAAATAAGTTAATTTGGTACATTGTATGATTTGACCTATCTTGTGGATAAGTGAAGAAAAATGTAAATATTTTGTTATTTAAATATTTTGATTATTACTCATTTTAGAAATGTATTGTTAAGTGTATTTCTAACTTTACAATATTTTAGTGTTTTATACGCGTGAAGCATGAAATAAAATTTCGAGTTAAGAAAAGCCTGAAAATTTGGATTTGCCGGGGCGCGACTCGCTTCGCTCGCGCGCCGCGGCAAATCCAAATTTTCAGGCTTTTCTAAACTCGAAATTTACTGCATGCTTAATCTGGGAGAGCAAACACTCTTTCGAAACTTCAAATTGAACGCTGTTATAAAATTGACGAATGCCTGAAAATGTACAGCGTATCCAGTATGTATATTTAATAGAAAAAAATCCAGTATGAAATATAATAAGTTATTCATAAAAATCTTAACAAAAGTGCAGAATTTAAAATCAACTTTTAGAGCAAATATCTTCTAATTTTTTGATAAAAATCAACTAATACAATTTAAGAGAATGAACTAATTTTACAACAATATCTGAAAGTTTAAAAGTAATTCAATGGCACATTGAATTGGGTGATTTTCTCAACAAAATTTCAGCATTGACACAAAATGTTTATTACTGATTACTTATCTACGTATATTTTTAAGTTGTTTATCATTTTCAAAATAAATCAAGAACGCATTCTCCAAATCAAATGTCTCCTTAAATCTGGCGATTGTTTAACAAATGCAAGTTTGTTGTACAGGGTGTTCCATTTGAAAAAATCAAGATTTAATGGTTTAAAGTTGACCGAGTGTAGTATGAAATGTTGAACACTCTGTATAATATCATTCGAAAAATAAATCACCATTACCTTCTGCTGTTGACTTTCTATAGCTAACATTTCATCCCTTAAATTTTCTTTTGTTTGGAGATACGAATTTTAAAGTAAACCATGAAAAAGCACTATTTTTTTTAGCGTAAAATATTTCGAAAACGATTGAATTTAAACTTTAGGTTACCTAATGATGGGACCCTATCAAAACATCCACACTATTTTTACCACCCGTAGTGCTGGTTTTCTCTCTACTTTCTTGGCATAATTTTGATAAATCCTTTTAAATAAAAAATAAAGTACGTACTCGATGTATCAACTTTTAGAAAGTTAATTACCTGTAATATTTTGCAGTTTCTCTATTAAAATATTCAATTTACATTAAAAATAGCTTGCTTAATGTTACGCTGTTTGTAAATATTTTCTGTAAAAGTAATTGTATTGGTTTTGTTTCCAAAACCCACTTTGCCAAAACAAAAACAACAATTTTGTACAAGAGATCTCCGCTGTTTAAAATTTCATTCTTGGGCATTCTTCGGAGAGACTGTAATACATCAATTAGAAGTAAGGCCGTAGCCAGAAAAAATATTGTTTTTGCTTCTACATGGCAGCTTTTACATACAAAAATGTAACATTTTGAAAATTTCGTGAGGGGTTTCAACCCCCATACCCCCCCCCCCCCCCTCCTCGCTACGGCCTTGATTAGAAGTCCATATACTTTTAATGTGCGGTTTCGGTGGGATACCCTGTATACAGTGTGAGTTTTTCTCATATTCTCTATGTTTATCTCAAAAACTATACGGGATAGAGCAGTGGTGGGGAAACTTTTTTTAAGACGGGCCATTTGTAATAACCAGACAATCGTAGCGGGCCAAAGAATAATGCTTAATCGTAGGTAGGTAGTTTTTATGCGGGTCGTCACATTACGAAGTAAGAACGCGTTCAAACATTCTCACGACGGCACTCTTAAACGGGCCGGATTAAACCTTTCCGCGGGCGGGACTTGGCCCGCGGGCCGTAGTTTCCCCACCACTGGGATAGAGAAACCTTAAGTGCAGTTTTATAAGCCGAGTAAAATCACACTTATAAAATTTTGGAAAAAGACAAGGGCTTAGATAATTTTATAAAACCCGGATACCATTTTATTAATAATGGTATCTGTTTTTTTTATCGACATTAGTTTTCGAGATATAACACAAATTTATTTTTTTTAAATAAAAACCATAGTTGGCTATGGCATCAGAATTCAAACTCAAATTTCTTTATTAACGGCAAAAAACCATTTTACAAACAAATAACATAAATATTACAAATAACAAATAATACAACTTTAAAAGCAATTAAAGTAATGTAACTAAAATAGAAATAACCAATTAGTAGTGCAATATAAAATACAATTATTTTAAAAATTAACTAAGAATCATAAAATTTAGAAAATTATATGCTTTAATTTTAACATAAATTGCGAATGAGATTCGGGAAATAAATCAAAATTTGGATCTAAAGTCACTATCTTTAGATCCACATTTTGATTTGTTTCCCGAATCTCATTCGCAATTTATGTTAAAATTAAAGCATATAATTTTCTAAATTTTATGATTCTTAGTTAATTTTTAAAAGAAAGAAATTTGTTTCTATTGTATGTATGCGCTGTAAGTGTTCAGGCATTTATTGAATTTTTAAAAAGAGTTCAATGTAATTCTAACGAGTTTTTCCACTCCCAGATTAAGCATGAAGTAAAATTTCGAGCTTAGAAGAGATTAAAAATTTGCCTTGGTAAATAAATTCTACAAATATTTATATCGTCAAACCAAATCTTGTGCTTTTAAAATTCTAGCAATTTTTTGGGGTATTATTAAAACAAAAAATCCTAAAGTAAATTGCTCCAGACGCTTGCATTTTGGAAGATTTTTTTGTGCTTTTAAAATTCGAGCATTTTTTTTTGATATACAAGTATAATTAAAACAAAAAATCCGAAAGTAAATCGCTCCAGACGCTTGCATTTTGGACACGATTTGTAATATTCATTAACATAAGATCAAACTTAAGCAATATATTTTGAACTTTACTTTAAATCAGTGTTTTATGCGCAAGCGCATGAAGTAAAATTTCGGGTTGAGAAAAGCCTGAAATTTTACTTCATACTCAATCAAGGAGTGGAAATACTCATCAGGAGCTTTAAATTGACCGCTTTAATAAAAAGAACGAATTTCTATAAATTTACCAAACGCTGTTATTATCGAGATATGTATACTTAAAAGAAAAATTCCCCGTATATAAATAAACACATACGCGTGCGAAATTTGATCAACTCAAAACCGGATAGTATTTTAATACTCTTTATGTTTTTTGATTGCGATAATTGAGAGGGTAATGTTTGGATAATAAAACTAAAAAATCAAATAAAACAATGGCAAATCGAGGTCGCCGCGGACGCTGTTCGAAAATGCGCTGAGGATGGCGCATTCCTCGGAATGAATCCTCGACCTCATGAATAACACTCCGATTCGTAATTATGCGTAATCCGGCGGATTATGCGCTGTTTAAGAATTCTGGACTCGAAACTCTTAAAGACAAAAAACAGTTGAAAATGGTAACACGTAATCCGGCCAAACAGCCACGAATTACTTAATTCGTTTGATTTATTTATTTTTCGACGATCAAAAAAGAAACAAGATATCCCGAATACGTTTCTCATCTTTCTATTTAAAATCAAAGAAACAAGAACTGTCATTTTGAAATTTAACCCAGTTCAAAGATCATTTTAACCCTTTCGGCCCTGACGGTGGCATTTGCCACCGTCAGGAAATTTTCTTTTAAATATACATACATACATGCATGAGCTGTAATTTGTCCGATAATCGTTTGTTTTTTTAAATAGTTTAATTTCAAGTGTTAACCGAGTGTTTTCTACTCCCAGATTAAGCATGAAGTAAAATTTGAGTTTAGAAAAGCCTGAAAATTTGGTTTGGTCGTGCAGCGCAGACTTTTCTAAACTCGAAATTTTACTTCATGCGCCACGCGTATAAAACACAGATTTTAAGTGAAGTTCAAAATATTTTACTAAAGCAGTATGCCAAAAACGTGTATTCTGAACATCACATCAGTGTTTAATACGCGTGGCGCATGAAATAAAATTTCGGGTTTAGAAAAGCTTAAAAATTTGGTTTGGTCGCTTCGCTTCGCTACGCGATGCCCACTTGCACCACAGCTGATTAACTTTAATCCGTGATTAGTGATTAGTACTTCTTAAAAATACAACAATTGTATTCACAAATTATTTACAAATTTGCATTTACGTGAAAGAGGCGGGTTTGTGATATCTTAATAGTTTAAAACATTTATATATTCTCGAATTTTGACTAATTCAGAGCAATAGCGTAGATAACTACTTGCGCTGGGGGGGATTTGACTTAGTATCAATACAGTGTTTTAAAACAAATGTTGTGTCTTAAACGGTTTTGTTTTAAATGTATTATTTGTTTAAAATGTTTTTTTAATTTTTTAATAATAATACAATGTATATTAAATAAAACATAATCTGATCTAAAGCCCATGAAAATTTTATCATATTTTAACATCCTGCATATTTATTTGACTTCTTTAACTCCACTTTTGGCAACAATGAAAGATGAATAAGCTGCTTTAGAATTTTAGAATAAATCAGTGTTTTATATGCGTGGCGCATGAAGTAAAATTTCGAGTTTAGAAAAGCCTAAAAACTTGGTTTGGAGTCTTTCTTTTAACCCAGATGTGCCCAGACATTTTTTTGTCGGAATTTTTCTTTTTACAATTGATATTATTCTTAATTAGATACTTGAAACCACTAGAAAATTACAAACAAAAATATTTTACCCACCCTTAAAAAAATGGCGTACTTTTAAAGGGACAATGGGCAAATGTAACATTAAAGATCATTTTTACAAGCTATTTTATTTTTCATATAATAATAAAAGTATATCCATTATCAATGGTTTTGTATTAGTATCGAACCATTGATAATGGACACTTTGTGTCCGAAATGTAGATTTGGTTACAAAATAAAGTGTTGAAGAAAGGTTCTAAGCGTTTTAATCAAAGTTATAATTATTTTCAAGTAACTCAATCAAACCAAAAAGAAGGTATTCAATATATTAAACATTTTCATATGAAGAAAAAAAGATGTTTTTAATGTAAAGTAAGATGTGTTTTGTTCATTTAGAAATTTGCATAAAAAAGAATCTACAAAGTTTACTCGTTTGTTTCTTATTTTTTAGATTGTTTAATATAAAGGTTTTATTTCTTTGTTTCAGTGTTTTTAATTCGTTAACCGTACATCAACCAAAAACCAGCCGCCATGGACGCGATCAAGAAGAAGATGCAAGCCATGAAGCTTGAGAAGGACAACGCTTTGGACCGCGCTGTCCAGAACGAGCAACAGGCTAAGGATGCCAACCTTCGCGCCGAAAAGGTAAAAATATTGCAGTTTCGGCCGTCATAACATAATGTACTATTATTATTATTAAAAAATCTCTATTAAAGAGCTAAATACATGATTCATTACACAGAAAATGTTGCTTTAAAGTATACCAATTTTTCTGTCAAAGACAGTTCACTCTAACTTGTTACAGTTTTTTCATTCGCACAATCATTTATCGATTGGTTGTCCCTGGACCACATATGTCCCATATCTCATATTCATATGCTGTAAATTTTCTGACATTCGTTGTCTATAAAAAGTAAGGCTTGGGAATTTTTAAATTTAAGTATTCGAATATTCTTCCGAAAATATATTCAAATATTCGAACTATTCGAATATTCTAATTATTCAAATATTTGAATATTTAAATAGTCGAATATTCAAATATTTGAATATTCGAATATTTAAATAGTATTCGAACATTCTTTCGAAAATATATTCAAATATTCTAATTATTCAAATATTTGAATATTCTAATTATTCCAATATTTGAATATTCAAATAGTCAAATATTCAAATATTCGAATATTCAAATATCCAAATGTACCAATTTTTGAATTCATAGATTAAAATAAGAAGGGAAATAAGTAATTATTAGCAAGTAACTATTATAAGTTATAAGTATTATATACAATTAGCATTAATTAAAACAAATCATTTTAATTGGACAATAAATGTTTGTACCTATAAACAATTTAGTCTTGAGCGCCAGATTTACTGGGGTTTACCAGGGTGTCAATAAACCGGGAAAATCATAGAAAAGTTAGGGGACTTTCTTCATCAGAAAATGTCATGGAAAAGTCGGGGATTTTTTTTTTAAGCAAAAAGTAAATAAATATCTTATTATGGGTGTATTAGATTCAGTTTTTAACTTTACAAAAACGCTCTCTTATCATTTTTTGATAAAATAACGTGGGAAGTAAATAAAGGAGTATTTAAAAAAATCAATACAAATTAGAAGAGATTAGTTAAAGTGAATTAAAAGCTCTTTTCTGTTGACGATTTGTTTTGTTATGATTTTTATTTTATTTTTATATACATCTAAGTAAAAAATGGAAGCATTTTTTGTTCTTTTTTGTAGAATTTTAAAAAAATTAATAAAAATACAAAGTCAGATACGTACTAGCTTTTTGGGGGGATCAAAAAGCTATCTACGCCACTGTCCGGAGACACATGGTATATACCAGAACTTGATTGAAAAGAGGTAATTTAATAGAAATGCAATTATTTTCAATGAATAAATGTTAAAAAAATATATGAAAAAACATTAAAAAAATAAATATTTTCTAAAAAATAAAATTATTTCTATTGATTTAAAATTTTAACTGAACTCTTGATTACAAATTACTTTTTCCAAAAACATTTTCCCCTAAAATTATAATTAGAGGTACTTCTCTTATCATACCTTTTGTTTTTCTTAATTTTCGAGCGCCCTCTGTTTTTAAATCATCCAAAACCTTTTCAAAAAATCACTTTTTGTCAGAAAAGGGTTAATTAAAAAGTTTTTCCTATTCGGTTAGTAATCCGGGGACACACGGTATATTTTTTTGTGCGAAAATATATATTATTTCATATAACTAAATATTTAATAGAAAATTTTCTTTTAGTTTACTATCTACAAAAAATTTCAATTGTGTTGATTTTGATTAGACTTTTGGTTGCTAGACAACTTTATTACTCTATCGTAACTCTCACAACATACTACGTCATTTAATTACTCTCTATTTAGTAATATCTCAGTTCTATATCAAATGCTTAGTTACACCAACCTAAGTTATTTAAACGTGTTTTAAGTAATATATTCAATAATTAATTCTTACGTATATCTCCGTAATGTCAAATTATATTAAACTTGACTCACTCTATTTCATACAAAATGACAATTTATAAACGACTTTGACAATGGTACAATTAACGCAAGTTATTTAAACTTACATTCATGCACATCCAATTATCACAATGTATGCAAACTCATCTTAGGATTCATAAAAGACAGTAGATTTAATTAATTCTATTTCATAAAAAAATACGATTTCTGGCCGACTTTGACAAAGGTGTAATTTTCAAAAGCGTGTCTGCTAACTTATCCAAGAAAATAAAAACTAACTCGTTTTTTCGTTTAAATTCTTCTTTCAGGCCGAAGAGGAGGCCCGCTCTCTTCAAAAGAAGATCCAAGCTATTGAAAACGATCTTGATCAGACTCAGGAGCAACTCATGCAGGCCAACGCTAAGCTAGAAGAGAAGGAGAAGGCTTTCCAAAACGTAAGTCCAAAACAAACAAAAAGTCATGAAATTCGAGTCAGTGCTATTAAGACTACCTCAATAAATATAACGTCCATATTATCCTTCAAGGTCGCTTAAGAAGTGAGAAGTGACATTTGCTGGATAACATAGACGTCAACTTTAACCACATAACGTTATGCTTGCGGAACAGGACTCATCAAGTCGATTTTGGAAAACATTTATGTTATTTCTAACGTTTTGCTTACGGAATTGGACTGATTGGCAGGATTTTGATAAAGTTCACATTATTTCTAACGTTTTGCTTATAGAGTAGATTTAGATAACGTATGTGTAATGTTATGTTATGTTATGGGGTTGGTCGGTCGTGTGGCCCTGGGCCTTCCGAAATTACCTCGAGCTGAAAGATCTTTTGTAATTATCCCTGACCTACTTGAGTCCCTCAATGTCTAGACTTCTTGTGTAGTCTACAATAACTTGAGGGTTAATGTGTACCATGTCATCAGGCTTTAATGTGACCGATGACAGGTAGTTTCCTCTTTGAAGGGACAAGGCAGAGCATTCACAATGTAGATGCTCTGCTGTTTCTTGTGCCTCGTTGCAGAATCTGCAATTGGCATCAGTTATCTGACGTATCTTAGTGAGGTGGTATTTCAGAGAACAATGTTCGGTTAGACTATGAGTCCCTCCGGTTAGAAGGACTCATAGTCTTAGGTTGCTCTTGCTTAGCCTGAGAAACTGTTTGGCTCTTACGGCAAAGAAGGCGATACACCTTTTTTCCTGCCTCAAGCCATGTGTGTTTCTCACGTGAGCACTTTTGGAAGCATCTTTCGACTCCTGGATCATTCCCTTGATGCGGACTTTAGTTATTCCATTAGAGGGTTCTGGTCCAACAAATGGGGCCATCTTTGGTAAGGCTGTCAGCAATTTTATTACCTTTGATCCCTGCATGACCTGGATAGTTAGGGATAGTTTGCACTCCCAGACAGATTTAGAATTACATGTAGGTGATTTTATTGCCTTTAATGCAGCCTGACTGTCTGAGCATATGCATATCCTATTTTTGTTATAGCCCCTTTTTAAACATACTTGGGCGCATGTGTTCAAGGCCTCGATTTCTGGCTGAAATATCGATGGGGACCGTCCCAAGGCCCTCGATGACTCGAATCGAGGGCTCCAGACCCCATTTTCAGTTTTAGATCCCTCAGTGAACCAAACTATCGAGGAGCCTTGTAACTGCGTGACTTTCACTGCAACATTATGGCGGCCTTGGATAGCCACTTCAATCGTTGTATGGAAGTCGCAGACAGTTGACATGTAGTCTTTGGGCATGTATACCGCTCTTTCGCACACAGTGCTGAGGATTTTTAGGTGCCCATTAAAATGTCCATATTTAGGAGTATCTATCTATCTAAAGCAGCTTCCCTTTTCAAGTGCAGATGCAGAGGTGTAAGGTTTACCGTAGCCTCCATTGCTCCAGTGGGGCAAGTGCTCATAGCCCCTGTGATGCTCAAATATGCCAGCCTTTGAAGGTGGATACTTCCAACATTTTCCTTACGCAATTGGTATGATTATATTTTATCTTCCACGTCACAAGATCCAACTGAGCAAAAAAAATACGTTCTGTTTATTCAACTCAGTGGGATACAATTTACTTGCTAAAAATAGGTAATATTATTATCTTAAAACAAACAAAAAATGCAATTTTTCGGTCTGTATTTACAACTTTTCTACATTATATCATAGTTTAATAATAATGTTTAATCAAAATCAAAACATCATGAGATGTTGAATTAATATTACCTAAATGTGTTCGTTTGGTAGAGTAACAGTTACCTAACAAAAAATAGCTAAGATATTTTGTCTCAAAACAAACAAAAAACTACATACAATAGAAAAAACGACTGTACTGCAAATACACTGAGCAAAACATTAACAATGTTTGATCAATATTATAAAAACATGGACATAAAACGATCTTATAATGTTGATTAAACATTCCTTAAATGTGTTTGCTGCGATGCGATAACAATTCCTATCAAACAATTGATTGTTATGTTATCTTGTAACAAACAAAAAAATTCACATAATAGAAAAAAAATAATTTTGTTTCTTTAGGGGGTAGAAGACTGCAAGGAAAATTTATTTACAAATTAGTTTTAAACAGTTGCATCTAGCGTTGCCTAAACATCACGACATTTTATTTCTATTTTTACTGACCGTACACTATAACTACAGAAGCTAATATAAAAAACTAAAATGTAAAATATATTATTTTTTTTATAACTACAGAAGCCATTACAACAAATTAAAATGTAAAATATTTTTTGTATTGGCTTCTGTAGTTATAAAATTGTCTACGTTAAAATCAAGAATAACGATAAAATTTCTTAATGTTTGACCTAATTTTGTAATTTTCATTGCACCATAATTCCTGTTTTAATTTTAGCCACATGACACACTTTTTATACTATTTTTAATTGCAAAATCTAAACTTTTGAAATAATATGTTTTATTATGAATGGTGGAGACTTTATTACGAAAATTAACTAATAATAAATGAAAATAAACAGTTTTAAGACTCTACTAAGCATCTTATTTATTACTCAGCAAAGTTTTGAAACACTGTAGATGGTGAATATACAGTTTTAAAACTCTACTACTATTAAGAATGTTATTTGTTCGTTCGCAAAATTTTATTACAGTGTAGAAACAGTTAATTTTGTTTTAAAACTGTAGTAAAGCATGTTATTTATTCCTCATTCTCCCTACCCCTACCAACATTTATAATAGAGACTTGTTACAATTAAAGTAGTTCGGTTATTTTAATATAAACTAATTTTGTAACTTGATTATAAATTAAGGGGTTCATTTTAGTGTAAGGTTGAGTTTCAAAATTTAATTAATGATAAAATGATTGCATTTTTGTTGTTCCGTGTTTCGTTTGTTATATTTAAATTTATCTTCGTTTTTCTATTACGTGAAGCTAAGGCCATTAATCACCCAAGAAGAAGAAATGTATCTTCGCATTTTAGTTTACTCTAATTGAAGGGGTCACTGGAAGAAAGTCCTAACCCACATTTTGTATGAATTGAACGGACAGTGCCATTTATCGTTCTTATAAATTAACTATGAGTTGCGTTCACTCAGTCTAGTAATAAACTAAATGCATATAGAATTTGTATGAGCTCTTAAACCTAAAATGTATTAATTAACCCGATTTATGGATTCATCAGATCTTTAAAAACAGAATATTTGAAAATAGTTAGATTGTGGGTTAGTACTATCTTCTGCTATCCCCTTTATTACTATTTAACTTTAAATTGCACGATTCGTCACAATTAAATGTTAGCTATGAATCTTCTTCATAGGAATTCATTTCATAATAGTAGTGTTCGTTATTTATTTATTTATTTATTCATTTGCGGCTAGCCTATTTTTACATCAAATTAACAAAAATTATAATTAATGTGAACAGAAGAAAATAAATGTTACAAAACTAATTAGCATTCTAAATTGTTTGGATTTTTTTAGGTTTTTGGTTTGTTGTATTTGAATTTGTCTTGAAATTCGAGGCGGCCCGTATGAAAATAGCCCAGCAGAGAGCGACTGCTCTGGCTGCCAAATATGGCGCGCGCTTGTGTGACGTAATTCCGGTCTATATTTACGACGAGCGAGCGTGAGCGTTTACTCATCCCGATATAAAACTACACTCTGTACATATATAGGGTTTGTCCAAAATTAATACACAATCACAAAAAAAACGACATAAGAAATAAATATGAAATCAATCATTTTCTGCTAATAAATCATTTTATTTTCTTGTGTCCTCTACTTTGAAAAAATGGCACAGTTTATTATTAATATTTGCGATCAAATAATTTTAGTGTCTTCTTCCATAAAAATTAAATTGTTATTTATATTTTCAATCAAATGATTTTATATATATAGAACATCTTTATTCGGATAATTACAATACAATAATATTATACATGCATATATATATATATATATATATATATATATATATATATATATATATATTTATACACAATAAAGGGTTAGTCTGTCTGGGCTATGGACCAGAGGTCTTTCTGCTCAATAATTTTATTATCTCCTAATATAAAAAAAAATGTTGATGTGCCATCATAGTACTTCCTCCACGTTTAATACTTAAAATTAATAGCTATCACCTACCTTATTTTTCAACAAATGTTTCTTATTCCCATTAAACCTTGTTCGTAAGCCTCACTTTGTGTTCACTTTTCCTTAAAATATTATTCATGGCAAAGTCAGCATAACCTCATTTATAGCAATAGCTCACTTATTCAAAGTAATTAATTCGTTAAATTAACATTTTCAAAACAATATTAATAAAAGAACTACGACATAAAACGAATATGCATTAAATGCGAATTTTTCGATTATATACAACTTTTCTTAGTAAGATTTTTTTATATGATTAATAATAAAGCAAAATCCAAAAAATGCTAAAAGTAAACTACCACTTTAGGTTCCCGCATTTTCACCAAAAGTTTATCGGATAGATTTGAATAAAAAGCTTAAGTTTATAGTGTCATCTTAACAGCTCAACCGGTATAGACTTTATCGTGGTGACATAAATATAGACAGACATTTTTGAAAAATGGTCTTATGCAACTCGTAGGACCTCAGAATAGATATATACACTAACATTTGCAATTTGAAAATGTTCGCTAAAACAATACTTTCCTATTTAAATAATTAACACTAATTACTTTTTTGTATTCACTTTTTTGTTTTAAATTGTGACTAGTTTCGACTCGCCAGAGAGTTATTCTCAAACTAAAGTACTTATACTAACATTGGGATCTTATATACAAGGAATTTGTCTTTCAGTTATACATTTTCCTATTTCTATTGATATAAAAAAACGCATTGGAACGTTCGTGTGTACTATGCTCCATGTTTTGATTATAGGCAACCAAACTTTCATAAAGTTTGCGTTTAAAATAATTGTAACACAATTAAACAAAATTGTGGTTTAAATTATACAATTTAGAAAGAGTATTTATTATAACCAATATTGTTAAAATGTTGCTATCTTATAAACATATTAATTATTTTTTTCACTCAACTGTAATTAATAGACATTAGAAGCCTGTATATTTTTGAGTTTACGTGAAGTGATTATTACACTAATAAAGACTGTTATTCCTTCATTAACTTTTTATTTGTTTCGTTAGATGTGCATTTCAAGACACAAAGTGCTCATTATCAATAACAAACTGAATTCTTACAACTATTTGCGCGGTATATACAGAGAGTTTTATGTAACACGGAACATGTTCATAACGAGAATTTTTCTTTTAAGTATACATAAACATACGTTGTACATTTGCCGACGCTCGGTTTATTAAAAAAAATTAATTTGAAGGTTTAAACGAGTGTTTTCCACTCCCAGGCTAAGCATGAAGTAAAATTTTGAGTTTAGAAAAGCCTGAAAATTTGGTTTGGTCGCGTAGCGCGAAGCTATGATATAATGTAGAAAAGTTGTAAATACAGACCGAAAAATTGCATTTTTTGTTTGTTTTGAGATAATAATATTACCTATTTTTAGCAAGTAAATTGTATCCCACTGAGTTGAATAAACAGAACGTATTTTTTTTGCTCAGTTGGATCTTGTGACGTGGAAGATAAAATATAATCATACCAATTGCGTAAGGAAAATGTTGGAAATATCCACCTTCAAAGGCTGGCATATTTGAGCATCACAGGGGCTATGAGCACTTGCCCTACTGGAGCAATGGAGGCTATGGTAAACCTTACACCTCTGCATCTGCACTTGAAAAGGGAAGCTGCTTTAGATAGATAGATACTCCTAAATATGGACATTTTAATGGGCACCTAAAAATCCTCAGCACTGTGTGCGAAAGAACGGTATACATGCCCAAAGACTACATGTCAACTGTCTGCGACTTCCATACAACGATTGAAGTGTCTATCCAAGGCCGCCATAATGTTGCAGTGAAAGTCACGCAGTTACAAGGCTCCTCGATAGTTTGGTTCACTGAGGGATCTAAAACTGAAAATGGAGTCTGAATCGGTATCACTGGCTCTCGATTCGAGTCATCGAGGGCCTTGGGACGGTCCCCATCGATATTTCAGGCAGAAATCGAGGCCTTGAACACATGCGCCCAAGTATGTTTAAAAAGGGGCTACAACAAAAAGAGGATATGCATATGCTCAGACAGTCAGGCTGCATTAAAGGCAATAAAATCACCTACATGTAAGTCTAAATCTGTCTGGGAGTGCAAACTATCCCTAACTATCTAGGTCATGCAGGGATCAAAGGTAATGAAATTGCCGACAGCCTTGCCAAAGATGGGGCCATCTTTGGCAAGGCTGTCGGCAATTTTTTCATTGTTGGACCAGAACCCTCTAATGGAATAACTAAAGTCCGCATCAAGGGAATGATCCAGGAGTCGAAAGAGAACGAGAATTTTTCTTTTAAGTATAGATAAACATACGTTGTACATTTGCCGACGCTCGGTTTATTAAAAAAAAAATAATTTGAAGGTTTAAACGAGTGTTTTCCACTCCCAGGCTAAGCATGAAGTAAAATTTTCAGGCTTTTCTAAACTCAAAATTTTACTTTATGCGCCACCGGTACAAAACACTGATGCAATTTAAAGTTTAGCGGTGTGTTTTAAACTTCGTAAGATGTCAGTGTTTTGTACCGGTGGCGCATGAAGTAAAATTTCGAGTTTAGAAAAGCCTGCAAATTTGGTTTGGCCGCTCCGCGCTTCGCGCTACGCGACCAAACCAAATTCTCAGGCTTTTCTAAACTCGAAATTTTACTTCATGCTTAGTCTGGAAGTGCAACACACTCATTTCAAGTTTCAAATTGAACTCATTTAAAGAAAAACAACGGTTACCTAAAGATTTACGGCGTATACGCTGTAATTGGGATATGTATACTTGAAAGAAAAACTTCCTGTATGTACAAGTTGAGGCATTAATTGCGATTGATTGGCTACAATTAGTAATGGTCATATAGGCAATCCAATTTACACATAACTTAAAAATTAAAGGTGTCTAATAGTATTGGATGTAAATGTTCGGTGTTGCATAAAACTCTCTGTATATCTAAAGGGATTTAGGAAAAACCAATAAGTAATTAGCTAGATGCTAGCGGGGGCTAATTAGAAGCCTATTAGAAGGTAGTTATCGGATATTATTAGGCATCTTAAATAATGCTTAACGGGGCATTAAAACTTGTTTTTACATCTAATAATATGGCAGATATTATTTATTTAAGAGGAAAATATCATAAATTGTTAGTACAATATTATTTGAAAAATAAAAAAAAGTTACAATTAAGTGTCGGAAATGACCACCACCTACTTCTGTAGTTTTAAATACCGAACCTCGGGATATTCCTAAGTATTTTGCAATATCTTGTAGTGCAGAAACAGGTTTAAAACATTTAATTTTAACTCATCACTTAAAATGTGATTCAATTTCTTCCGCTTTGAGTGTAAATGAACTACACAGGCTTTCGAAGAAAACTTCGTGATGATCTTTTGGACTGTTCTTACACACTACTCAAGCTGTTGTCATTGTGATGCCAGGGACTGTACGAGGGTTGCCTTTTATATTTCGGGATTAGAGAACAAAAATAAATATTAATCATTGAAAATCGCTTTATTGTTTTTCAAAATATTCCCCATTAAGATCTATACACTTTTGCATGCGTTTGAACCAATTGTCGAAGCACTTTTGCCACTCTGATTGAGGTATCTCCAAATCATGCATTGTGAACGCATCAACCGCTTCTTCAGGTGTCGAAAAACGTTGACCTCTAATTTTATTTTGTACGGATGGGAATAAAAAGAAGTCATTCGGTGCCAAGTCAGGACTATATGGCGGATGACTCATCAAATCGATGTTTTGCGTGCTCAAAAATGCAGTTGTTTGAGCCGATGTGTGAGAGCTCGCATTGTCGTGGTGAAGAGTGATCCGTTTTCGGCGGTTGGTTTTCCTGATTTCTTGGATGACAACTGGCAAACAAATGGTTGTGTACCACTCAGAATTAACTGTTCTGCGTTGTTCTAGTGGTACGGTTGCGACATGTCCAGTTTTTCCGAAAAAAACAGGCGACCATTTGCTTGGAAGTGCTTCGTGCGCGAACAACTTTTGTTGGATTTGGCTCATCTTGAAACACCCATACGGTCGACTGCTGTTTACTTTAGGGCTCATACGCGTAAATCCATGATTCATTACCTGTCACGATGTCATAGACGTGTTTCGAAGCACCGCAATCGTATTTTTTTAGCATTTCTTTGCACCAATCGACACGAGCCTTTTTTTGAGCGATTGACAAATTGTGTGAGATCCAACGCGAACAAAATTTTTTGACAGTCAAATGTTCATGCAATATTGAATGTATGCTAGTCCCACTAATGCCTAAGGTTGTCTCAATCTCACGATAGGCCACATGACGATCTTGCAATATTTGTTTGCGCACAGCATCAATGGTTTCCCGAACAACAACTGATTTTGGACGACCTCCACGAAATTCGTCTTGGAGTGAACTACGACCTCGGTTGAATTCACCATACCATCGATAAACACTGGTCCTTGATGGAGCTTCATCGCCAAAAATTGAATTAAGTTCATCCATGCACTGTTGTTGAGTTAATCCACGTCGAAAGTTGTAAAAAATAATCGCACGAAAATGTTCACGATTTAATTCCATTCTTTGGCCGAGATAAATCTTTTAAGTTAGTGTAAACGACACAAATAACGCTCATATGTCAAAACGTTCTGAGTACGTATAACCTCAAAAATGTCAAACTTTACGATAGAGCTCTCAGTTGCCAGATTGCAACACTAGGGTTGCCCAATCCCGAAATATAATAGGCAACCCTCGTATTTCTGAATTTGATTGCACGATCGGTCGCCCGCCAATTGTCAAATTCACATGTTAAATCCCTATCTAAATGACAAAATACGACTGAATCGTACGACCAATCTCGGGAATACGGGCCCAGGTTACAATTCCAACTCTTTCTTCTATGGAATACATTACTAGTGAGAACTCTCATTGACGTTTTTTTTTTAGTTTGGTTGCCTACAATCACAACATAAAGCATACTACACACGAACGTTTCAATGCGTTTTTTTATCAAAGTATACATAGGGATTTGTATACCGAAATAAAAAATTCCCTGTTAATGCTTAAATTTATCTATCAGGTAAAAATGCGTCAAAAAGAAGAGTATACACAAGCTCGGTCTGGTCAATTACTTTCCATTTTTTTGCATATGGGGGAAAGTAAAAATATACAGTGGTATTAACTAGGGTTGGGAATTTGAATATTCGCGGATATTCAAATACCACATTACTTATATTTCCACTGAGCAAATAACAAACAAATAACGTTATATCAACATTGTAGCAACATTAAACGGTGTTTTAATGTTGATGAAACATTACTTAATTGGGTTTGCTCAGTGGGTCAAATCACTCACTTTTTCACATATTTAATTAATTTAGCTATTTGAATATTTAATTATTTCAATAAATTGGTGTAAGAACATGTCTAATATAGTTTCTAAAACTAAAGAATTTATAAATTCAAATAGTTTGTTTAAATATTTGACTAATTTGAATGTTTCATATTTGAATATTCACGAATATTTCCAGCGACCAAACCAAATTTTCAGGCTTTTCTAAACTCAAAATTTTACTTCATGCGCCACGCGTGTGAAAAACTGGTTTTAAGTGAAGTTCAAAATGTACGTCTTTAGCATACTGCTTTAGTAGCATATTGTCAACTTCACAATATTTCAGTGTTTCGTATCTAATGTGAATATGATACCTGTCAAAAGTGACAGTCGACATTTAGATATTCAGGATTTCTGTTCTCAAAATGAATGTCCTAATAACTCTGTTAATTATAAAAATATATTTATGAAAAAAAACGCGACTATTTGCAAAATTAGTTTGTATTTTCTATAAATATAATAAAATCACTAACAAATTCGGGTTCGATTCCCGTGCACGGGGAAACTTAATTTCAAAAATAATATCTCGTCGTGACCCTGGGTGTAGTATGAATGTGTGTGATTATCCGAATGAATAGTTAAATACTACAAATTGTAAATTGTAATAAATTAATTGATACAAAAATATATAGATTGATGATGGCTAATGGGCAAGTTCCCAAGGCCAGGCAAAAGCCAAAAAAAAAATAATAAATCACTATGTATATTCAGGAAACAGAAGTTATGGTATTCAGAACGTGCATACATACACACACAGACATCATCGTAAAATATCAAAATCGTACTCAGAGGACCTGAAAACTGAAAGAAATACTAATATTCAAGGCCGTAGCTAGAAAAAAAATTCGGTGGGGTTTACTAGTAAAAATATTGTTTTTGCTCGTCCAAGGCCGCTTTTACATACAAAAATGTAACACTTTTATATAAATAAAACAATTTAAACTTTTTCAAATATATATTGTGCATTCGCTACAATTCTTTCGCCACACTGTGGCTTCTTTAGGCGAAGAAAAAAAAAATAACATTTTGAAAATGATGGGGGGGGGGAGGGTGAACCCCCATATCCCCCCCTGGCTACAGCCTTGTCAACATTGGATAGTTAGCATGATTACAATACTTTCCTTACACAGCAGTGTCGACAAGTAAAAAATTGGCGCGCTGACAATATCGCCATCAGTGTGCGAAAATCCCAAACTCTCGGTGGCAAACGTGGAGCATTTGTGTAAATTGTGTTACATACATTTAATCATAGAAAGGTTACAAACTAATCTATATATATCGAAAACTGCATGTTTAAACTCAAAACATCTAGATAATTAATAAATAGTGCTTTATTCGTAGCAGTTAGTAAAATAATAAGCAAGTAAGTACACAAAGAAAAATTGAGTTTGGCAATAGTTTGCAAAATATTTACAATATATCAGTGCTTCGTTTTTATATTCCCACTGAGCAAAAAACAAACAAATAACGTTACATCAACATTCTAGCAACATTAAACGTTTAATGTTGATGAAACACTACTTAAATGTGTTTCCTCAGTGGATTAAGTATATACATGCTTAGTATTCTACTAACTGCTACGAATAAAGCAATATTTATTGATTATTTAGAGGTTTTGACTTCAAACATGCAGTTTTTAATACATATAGATTATGCTTGTAATGAATAATTTAAAACATCATTGAGGTTTATACAGGGAATTTTTCTTTTAAGTATACATATCCCAGTGATTACAGCGTTTGGTACATTTTTTGGATGTTTTTATAATAGTGTTCAATTTGAAGCTTCTATCGAGTGTTTGCACTCATTGGTTAAGCACAGAGCTGTTCCGAGTACAAGTATAATGTACTTGAGTATTGACTACAAGTACTCCACGCAAATTGTACTCGAGTACTAAGTACAAGTACGTAATCACAAGTACTTACCCACTGAGCAAATCCATTTAAGTAATGATTCATCAACATGAAAACAACGTTTAATGTTGCTACAATGTTGATATAACGTTATTTGTTTGTTTTTTGCTCAGTGGGTAAGTAGGTACATTTATGAGTACAAAATACTGAGTACAATAAATTAAAATACGAAAATGTTTTTATATATTTTGAACTTCACTTGAAATCAGTGTTTTATACGCGTGGCGCATGAAGTAAAATTTCGAATTTAGAAAAGCCCAGAAAATTTGTCTCGGGTCGCTGCGCGACCCTCGACAAATTTTCACGGGGCTTTTCTAAACTCGAAATTTTACTTCATGCTTAGTCTGGGAGTGGAAAACACTCGTTTAAAGCTTCAAATTGAACTCTATTAAAAGACAACGAACGTTTTAATAATAATAATAATATAGTCTTTATTGTCCAACGGAAAAACAAAAACAGGACAAATTACATTGATCTTTATAAATACAAAATTTAAAGAAAAATCAAATATAAAATTTATATGTAAATAAAATATAAACTAAATAGAGAAATTTAGAAAAATAAAAACAGGATAAATTACATAATGAATTTTCTATACTTTTTGTATTTATAATGATCACATTATAAATACAAAAAGTATAGAAAATTCATTATTAAGTATATATATGTAAAACAAAAATGATCCAATTAAAGCAAAATCTGTTGACCTTAAATTATAAATAAATACTAAGTAGATAAATTCTAAAAAAAAACAGCATAAGTTGCAATGAACAGTAAAAATACAAAAGGAAAAAAAATATTTTATATGTATGTGCATACAAACACACATATACGCATGAAAAACAAAAACTAATTAGAAAAATAAAAATAAAATCTGTTAACCTTAACTTAAAATGTTGAAATACCATTAAAAGTAAATTATTATTTAATATCATAGAAAAAGAAGAAAAATAAAATATTTTTAAATAATACTATCCCAAACACCAGAGAGACAAAAATGAAATGATCTGCTACGAACTGAAAATGTCATCAAAATGGCGATTGGCATTACGACACATGTGTGTTAGCGGGGCTTTGGTAAGGATATTAGTTCTACACCTAGGAATTAAAAAAGTATTGCTATGGCGAGATGATATACGCGGAATATTAAAACTAACCTTAGCCAGGAGCCAATCACAATCCAGGGTATTGTTGATTAGTTTCTTTAAACAGATATCACTACAAGAATTTGTGCGGTCCATAAGTGACATAACATTGTTTTCCATGAGCAGGGTATTATAGTCAATATTACGAGGTGGATAGAGATACCGGTGAGTTTATATGATAAAAATTTCAAAAATCGCCTTTGGACTCGTTCGACTACAAGATACAGATTCATGTATAGCGGATACCATATAACCGATGCATATTCCAGTTTAGTGCGAACAAATGCATTATATAGTGATTTCAGACGTTAATATCTGTAGAGTCAAAGAAATAATAGAGTAAAAAGGAAAATTCCCCGTATAATACGCATTCTTTATTTATTTCATTTTTATTTATTGCAAAAAACACAGCTGGTTGCAAAATAAAAAAAAAATGCTAAAGCTTTTCTAAACTCGAAATTTACTTCATGCTTAATCCGGGAGTGGAAAACACTCGTTAAACAATTGTTTGATTTTTTTTAATACAGAAAACTAAAATATTTGGACATTAATAAACACATACACAAAATTAAATGTTGATATTATTTGTAGACTTTCATTCAAAGATTCACCAAAAATTTAACAATAGCAGATATTATTTATAATTACGAATATCCCGTTAATAAATAACCATATTTTATTATTTAATTCAGAAAAACGAGAACATTCTGGTAAATGTCAAAGTTACAAGATTCCAAAATCAAAGCATATTATTGTATGAAGAAAATATGTTTTTCTTCATATAAGAACAAAAACTAATAAAAGAATTATATACGTGTGCAATTATTTAAAATTATCAGCATTATTTTAAAATTAACTATTTTTGTTTATATTTATAATACAGAAAACAAAAATATCAAAGTAATAAGATCCCAAAATCAAAATATAATATTGTATGTTATGAAAATATTCGATTTTCTTATAAGACTTTAATATACAAATGAATCTACATTTAAAATCAATTATAAACCCTCAGTTTAATTTAAAAATCGACCAATTTTTCTATGTCCAATACACAAAACAAAAATATTTAGGAAATTATTTAAAATGTATTTGACAATTTCGAAAATTATAACTAAATTAGAAGATTTGATAAGAAAACGTTATTTTATAATGTAAGAGTTTCTATGAAAACATATTATACTATTTCAAATTTTGATATAAATTGACTATTTCTATTAAAATGTTGATATAATTTGACAATATCCATTCAAATTTCGATATAGTATGACTATTTCTATTCAAATTTTGATATAATTTAACTATATTTATTCAAATTTTGATATAAATTGACTATGTTTATTCAAATGTTGATATAGTTTGACTATTTAAAGTCGAGTATTGATATAAATTGACTGTTTCCATTAAAATTTTGATTTAAATTGACTATTTCTATTAAAACTTTGATATAATTTGACATTTTATATTCAAGTTTTGATATAAATCATTAACTATATCTGACTATTTTCACTATTTTTATTTAACTTTTGATATAATTTTACTATTTACATTCAAATGTTGGTATAACTTGACTATTTCCATTAACATTTGCATATACATTGATAATATCCATTTAAATATTGATATAATTTAACTATTTCCATTAAAATTTTGATATAATTTGACCATTTCCATTAAAATTTTGATATAATTTAAATATTTTCATCTAAATTTTGATATAAATTGACTATTTTCATTTCATTTTTGATGTAATTTGACTAATTTCATTCAAATGTTTATATAATTTGACTATATCTGTTCAAATTTTGATAGAAATTGACTTTGTCCATTCGAATTTTGATATAATTTGACTATTTAAAGTTGAGTTTTGATATAACTTGACTATATCTATTCAAATATTGATATAATTTGACTATTTCTATTAAAATGTTATTATAAATTGACTACATCTACTCAAAATGTTGATATGATTTGGCTATTTCTGTTAAAATGTTATTAATTGGCTATCTGTTCAAAATTTGATATAATTTGACAATTTCCATTCAAATTTGTATAATATAACTATTTCCATTTAAATATGACTATTTCTATTCAAATTTTGATATAATTTGACTATTTTCATTCAAGTTTTGATATTATTTGGCTACTTAATAAATATCTTAGGAAAATTCACAAAATTGACGAAATGTATTAAAGTTTTAAAAATTAAGGAAAATCTAAACAATTCAGGAATTTTAAAAATTAAAGGAAATCTTGGAAAAGTTACGAAAAGCGTTAAAGATTAGCAAAAATATTGGAAACTTTTTAAAAATTCTCGAAACTTTAAAAAGAGCCGTGAATTTAGCCCTCTATAAATTTGAAAAACACTATAAGTTCTCTGTTTTAAATGTGGAAATTTTAAATTTTTAGTCAAATTATATTAAGTATTTTTTTTAAATGGACTGAATAAATAAATAAATACATTTATAGTTTTCAATTTATTTCCACTTGAATTTAAAATTCAGCGATTTTGCGATTAAAAATAATGTTAAATTTGTACAACAAATTACATACATACATCGACATATGATAATATTGTATTTTTTAATAATTATTAAGTTTTACAAATGTTGTTGATTTTTATAATATTTGTTGATATTCACGATTTTATTCAATTTTCTATTTCAATTTAATCGTGTCAAAAAACAATGTTTTGCACAAGTTAGGTGTTCAATTGAAATCAAACAAAACGTCAATATGAATTAAACTAGCAAAGAAAAATTAACATAATAAAAATCAATTAAAATCTTATAAAATGTCGAATATAACAAAACCTTAAACATTTTGCAAATCATCAAAAACATTGAAAATTGATAATTTCAACGAAAATAAAACAATACAAATAATAATACCTATAATTTATACATTCAAAAAAATAACAAAAATCGTAAAATTTTAATAAATTCGCGAAAATCAACAAACAAAAATTACAAAAACTCTAAAAAATATATATATAATAAAATAACCAAAGTTAGAAAATAAACGCCCAAATCAATCCAAACACAAGTCGTCAAAATTGATATTAAAAAAAAGTTAAAATTACTCAATTTAACAGAACTATTTATTTATTTACAGAAACGACAAGATTCAAAACACTTATATCATCAAAATTGACATACTCATTGAAAATTCGCTAAACTTGATAAATTCAATGTAAAATGATTAAGATCTTTAAAATATAAAAATCTAATGTCAATTTTGGAAAAATAGATTATTACAAAGGAATACCTAAATAATTGTTTTTAAGATATATTGAAATATGTATAGGTATGTATATTCAAGCATTCGTGATTTTTAAAAGCATTCAATTTGAAGCTTAAAACGAGTGTTTTCCTCTCCCAGATTAAGCATGAAATAAAATTTCGAGTTTAGAAAAGCCTGAAAATTTGGTTTGGTCGCGTAGCGCGAAGCATTAAAAGTTGATAATTTCAACGAAAATAAAACAATACAAATAATAATACCTATAATTTATACATTCAAAAAAATAACAAAAATCGTAAAATTTTAATAAATTCGCGAAAATCAACAAACAAAAATTACAAAAACTCTAAAAAAATATATATAATAAAATAACCAAAGTTAGAAAATAAACGCCCAAATCAATCCAAACACAAGTCGTCAAAATTGATATTAAAAAAAGTTAAAATTACTCAATTTAACAGAACTATTTATTTATTTACAGAAACGACAAGATTCAAAACACTTATATCATCATCAAAATTGACATACTCATTGAAAATTCGGTAAACTTGATAAATTCAATGTAAATTGATTAAGATCTTTAAAATATAAAAATCTAACGTCAATTTTGAAAAAATAGATTATTACAAAGGAATACCTAAATAATTGTTTTTAAGATATATTGAAATATGTATAGGTATGTATATTCAAGCATTCGTGATTTTTAAAAGCATTCAATTTGAAACTTAAAACGAGTGTTTTCCTCTCCCAGATTAAGCATGAAATAAAATTTCGAGTTTAGAGAAGCCTGAAAATTTGGTTTGGTCGCGTAGCGCGAAGCGCGGAGCGACCAAACCAAATTTTCAGGCTTCTCTAAACTCGAAATTTTATTTCATGCGCCACGAGTATATAACACTGATCTATTCTAAAGCTCAATATATATTGATTATGTATATACATATATTTACAAATCATAGCATAAATATATTTGGTCAGTTTTCAGCGTACTGTAATAAATAATTAAGAAATCCGAATTCCATGCACAAGTGCCCCCCTTGCCCATATGGGTGCCCATGGTAAGAATGCAGCGGTGGCTCGCGAGCTAACTTCAGGGTAGGCGATAGACCCAACGTAATATGTATCCGTTATTGAAAGGTGACTTTGTTGTGCAATTCCTTGTATTTATAAACAGCGGTCCCAACCTTAAATTTTGTGTGCAATTTTTCATGGGTAAGAAGTGACGTCATTTTACTCCATACAGTTTGGTAAATGTATTCCAAAATTACGTCATTTTAGTGCGATTCTCACCGGTAACAAATTGCATCGGTGCTGTGAATAGGGGCCCTGATGTTAGGCTTCGAGAGGCCGCTGTAAACATAGATTAAATTAGATTGATAACTCCTAGAGGGCTCCACGTATCATGATTTTAGTTAACCGACCCACCCGATGGGGCGGCGCTGCAATCGCAAATTACGTCATTATCGCGGGGAGTGGGTGGGCGGCTTGCTAAGTGTGGTGCGCGGTGCAGGGGGTCAAACATTGAATTCGGGCAACACCACACGGTATTAAATTACCGTGCGATGCGAGAAATAACAAAGACATAATGAACATGTTAAATGTATATTTTAAAAGGTATTACAGAGTTTTTCTATTGCATTTCACTTTATGTCGAATATTCATCCCTTTATCTCAAATATATTTCCCATTTATTAAATACATTTCCCTTCATACCATTACATTTCCCTATATGTCAAAACCTCATCACAGTTTGTGAATTATATTTCACTTCTCGGCAAAATCGCTGCAGTTCGTAAAAAAATGCATCTTAGAAATGACATATGCATAACCTGTAAATTTTCCGACATTCGTTGTTTTTCAAAAGAGTTCAATTTGCAGCTTGAAACGAGTGTTTTCCACTCCCAGACTAAGCATGAAGTAAAATTTCGAGTTTAGAAAAGGCCCGTGAAAATTTGTCGAGGGTCGCGCAGCGACCCGAGACAAATTTTCTGGTCTTTTCTAAACTCGAAATTTTACTTCATGCGCCACGCATATAAAACACTAAAATATCGTGAAATTTATGTATATTCGAATTTCACTTGAAATCTGTGTTTTATAAGCGTGGCGCATGAAGTAAAATTTCGAGTTTAGAAAAGCCCACAAAATTTGTTTTAACTGTAGACTTATTTAAAATAATACACAATAGATTAAAATTTAAAAATATTATATATACTTACGGTTGTAATTATTTATATTTATTAACGCTCATCGGCATTTTTGTCTCTTTGGATCTGACAGCTGTTCATTGAAAACTAGAGCCCACGTTAGAAATTGCGGGAAATTTGAAATTCCGACATATGCGCCCTCCCATCGAGTGGGTCGGTCAACTAAATATGTGAACTTACAGAATCATATGAAGACTACTGGGTCTGGCTGTAAGAATGCAAGTTTGTTATGCTTGTAATTTGAATTGTAATAAATCTATTTTGGATGTGTATACTGGGTTGCCTAGTATAAACACGTGAACCACTTTTCCACAACACTCTTTAGTCATATATGCGCACTTACACGTATATAGCATTGTGATGTAATTAAAAGACCGTTTTATTCATTTAATTTACGAATGTCATTTCGTGATTTTACAAGTATTAATAATACCGTTCTTTTTATTATCTATGATTGGGGGTATGTGTGCTAAGTTGCCTACGTTAAACCCCCACCATCGTGTACATATGGTTGCGGAGCGTGAAAGCTGTCACGTGCGTCAGTATTTGACAGGACGTCGACGAGTGTGCTCCAGTACAACAACAACACCGAGGGGGGCTCCCCGCTAGAAAGTAGTAAAGGAAAAGAGGAAAAAATGGCTGAACAGTAAAGTCCGAAAATTCAAACAAAAATCATGTCCCAGAGGTTAGGAACACGCAAACGGGGCCACCAACACCACCCCCGCAACCAAGGCACTAGGACCCCCAAAACGAATGACAGCCAAACCGACCTAACCTCAATAACCACCCATGGGGCTCAACAACAAACAAGTAATAATAATGGTGTGATTGGGGCCCAAAAAACGAGAAGGAGTAGTAACGTGTTTGGGGCTCAGCAACAAACAACAACAAGTAATAGTAATAATGCTGTGATCACGAGTGCCTCTAGTGATTTAGTTAGTGATGTAATCATCGATTTAACCGACGATGGAGTTGATATTATGTTCCGACCGGCCGCCGAAGGCTCGAGTCAGAGCGACGAGGACCAAGATCCAGAAACCGAGGAGCTGTCCCGTCTGAGGTGTACTTCGGAAAGGGCAGAGGTTGTCGCCGAGCGGGAAACAAGGAGGAGAAACCGGAGGTGCGCCGACTACCCTGGGTTGGCGTTCGGGAGTTCCGTGTTCAGCTCGGACACGCTGATGAAGTTTTCGATCATTAGGAACGAGCTGCATAATATTATGAATACACAGTTGAAACGGGTAGGTGAGTCCCGATACTCTCTCTCTTTCCCACTGAATCATGGTGCTTTCTCTCCTTTTCAAAAATCGAGTCATGATGCTCCTTTGCTCTCCGTTGGCAAGCAGTGCTTGCAGGAATTTATGAATTTCTATATTTAGCGTGTAGGACGTGTAAACATTGCTCAAATATAGATCTTGTTGTTCTTACACACACGCACATGCATGCAATCATAGAAAACTTGTTTTGCCTCATTATGACAAATTGTTTCAAATGTATTTATTAATATATGATTTAAGAAAATACTTGTAATCGTAAGACAAATTGTTTTTACACGATTTAAGAAGATTCATGCAATGATGGAAAAATTATTTTACTTCATTACGATGATTTTTGCTGAGACATAATTTAAGTAAATACACAAAGTAGCGGTCCTAGCAATATTTTTAGGTGGTGCAAGATCTCATGGTAGCGCCCCTCCAAACATAAAAATTAGAGCTCTTTTGCATTTTCGGCTATTTTCGGTGCTTAATCCATGACAGCGCCTGGTGCGGTCGCACCGCCCTAGGGCCACCACTGAATACACACAATGCTAGAAAAGTTGGTTAAAATTGATTAGTTCGTAAAAAAATGTTTTACTGTATTACGAAGAATTGTTTGGAATTTATTTGTTGTTACATGATTACAAATGGAATGATAAAAACAAATATGTTAGTTCATTAAAAGAAATTGTTTCAAATTTATTTACTAATAAAGGATTTTAGAAAATACCTGGAATGATGGAATTTTTATTATGTCACTAAGCACATTGTTTTAAATCTATCCGTTAATACATAATTTCAGAAAATACATGCAATAGTAGAGGATTTTTTTTTAATTCATTGGTTTATACATGATTTTGAGAAAAAGCTTTCATTAATGATGACTCTTAATTCTCAAAAAAAGTTTTAATTAAATTAATAAAGAAACAAGTTTATTATTAATTAACGAAGTTAAAAAGCAGGGTTCAGAAATATCATGATATTTGTATAAATATCCGATATATATTCGATATATATATCAACTTCTTAATAATTATTCTTGTTCATAAATAATAATATTTATATTATCTAATAATTGTTCAGGGAGTTTTTGTTTTAAGTATACGTATCATAATTACAGCATATGACTGTAAATTCTTAGATATTGGTTGTTTTTCTAAAAGAGTTCAATTGTAAGGTTTAAATGAGTGTTTTCCACTCCCAGACTAAGCATGAAGTAAAATTTCGAGTTTAGAAAAGCCTGCAAATTTGGATTTGCCGGGCGGAGCGAAGCACGTCTAAAACACTAAAATATTGTGAAGTTCACAGTATCCTACTAAAGCAGCTCGCTAAAGATGTGTATTTTGAACTTAAAACCAGTGTTTTATTGAAGAAACAAGTTTATTATTAATTAACAAAGTTAAAAAGCAGGGTTCGGAAATATCATGATATTTGTATAAATAAAAAAAATATATATATATATCAAAATGTCAGATATATGTCGACATTTATTCGATATATATCAACTTCTTGATAATTATTCTATTATTTATATTATTTATTAATTGTGCAGGAAGTTTTTTTAAATATATATATATATATATATATATATATATATATATATATATATATATACAGAGAGTTTTATATAACACCGAACATTTTCATAAAATACGATTTGACACCTTTAATTTTTAGGTTATATGTAAATTGGGTTGCCTATACAACCATTACAAATTGTAGCTAATCAATTGTAATTAATGCCTCAACTTGTACATATGGGCAGTTTTTCTTTCAAGTATACATGTCCCAATTACACCGTATATTCAGTAAATCTTAAGATAATCGTTGTTTTTTAAAAGGAGTTAAGTTTGAAACTTAAAATGAGAGTGTTCCACTCCCAGGCTAAGCATGAAGTAAAATTTTGAGTTTAGAAAAGCCTGAAAATTTGGTTTGGACGCGGAGCGGCCAAACCTAATTTTCAGGCTTTACTAAACTCGAAATTTTACTTCATGCGCCACCGGTACAAAACACTGACATATTACGAAGTTTAAAACACACCGCAGAACTTTTCATTGAATCAGTGTTTTGTACCGGTGGCGCATGAAGTAAAATTTCGAGTTTAGAAAAGCCTGAAAATTTGGTTTGGCCGCTTCGCGCTACGCGACCAAACCAAATTTTCAGGCTTTTCTAAACTCGAAATTTTACTTCATGCTTAGCCTGGGAGTGGAAAACACTTGTTTAAAGCTTCAAATTGTATTCCTTCAATATACCGAAATATGTACAACGTCTGCATATCTATACTTAAATGAAATAGTGAAATAGTAAATCAAACCAAGTGATAAATAAGAAATTTATTCAAGAAATAATAAATTAAATATTCTCGTTATGAATATGTTCGGTGTTACATAAAACTCTCTGTATATATATATCCTTATTACAGCATATATACTGTAAATTGTTAGATATTGGTTGTTTTTTAAAAGAGTTCAATTTTAAGTTTTTAACAAGTGTTTATCACTCCTAGACTAAGCATAAAGTAAAATTTCACTAAAGATGCGTACTTTAAATTCACTTAAAACCAGTGTTTTATATGGGTGGCGCATGAAGTAAAATTTCGAGTTAAGAAAAGCCTGAAAACTTGGATTTGCCGGGCTCGCTTCGCTCTGCCCGGCAAATCCAAATTTTCATGCCTTTCTGAACTCGAAATTTTACTTCATCCTTAATCTGGGTTGGACAACACTCATTTGTAACTTCAACTTAAATTCCTTTAAAAAACAACGAATATCTGAAGATTTAAAAGAAAAATTCTCTGTACTCGTATGTATACAGATAAAAGAAAACTCCTTGTATGAATACTCCAATAAATAAGTTTTTAGATTCAATTACTCAAAATTGATTCGCAGCTTTATACTTACCCACTCAAATCAAAGACTTTGATTTTACATTATAAAGGGAATTTCAAAGTTTGGAGTTATTGTAATTTGTATATGAAATTAGTAAATAGTTTCTCAATTGTGTTAATTTTGTAGAAACTATCGAATTATTTTACTTGGGCTGATAGTGATAATAAACTCATTAGTTTTATCTTTATTACAGTCATAATCAATGATAAATTATTAACAAGAAACAGAACTACTTAAACAGACAATAAATAAAATACAAGAAAGTGATACAAACAAAAGAACTATTTAAATTGACAATGAGTAAATACCACAATTTCTATTTATTTAACAAAATCATAAAGGCCCAGCTGCACCAGAGACATTGAACTCGAGTTCAAGCTAAACTTGAGTTCAATTTTAAGTTTCAAACGAGTGTTTCCACTCCCAGGCTAAGTATGAAGTAAAATTTCCGGCCCGGCAAATCCAAATTTGCAGGCTTTTCTAAACTCGAAATTTTACTTCATGCGTCTAAAACACTGAATTATTGTAAAGTTCGTAATACGCTACTCAAGCAGCTCGCATATTTTAAACTTCACTTCTTGAACTCGAGTTCAAGCTGAACTTGAGTTCAAGATGTTTCTATTGTTCTAATGTCACTTTGAACTCAAGTTCAAAGTTGAACCAGTTCAACGTGTTTGATGCAACTCGCCCTAACTCAAAAAATATTCAATGCCTATATCATTTTGTTTAATTTATTACATTTTTGTGAATCTCATTACTAGATCAAACGTTTGTTGGTTTTTTTAAATTCTTACATGTTCTTAATTGTAATGGTTTATAACACATTTCTACCTTCATAACCTCAATCTCCTAACCTTACCTAACTTCAGGGAAAGCGGGTCGAGTGATATATCGTTGAAAAGCTCTTTCGATTCTAAATACAACGGTGAGTGATTTGTTTTAGTATTCATTGATTCCTGAGGGAACGGCAACACTTAAAAATAGCATTTGAGGTAACAAGCATTGTGGATTTATCTCAAGTACATTTCCAATACATGATTTAAAATTTGTTATGACTTGTAAATTTTAACATTTTGCTGAAAATCATGTATCTTTTATTTATTTATTTATAAATGGTGGCCATTACATTATAGAGATACAGTGATAAAAAATGTTAAAGTAATACAATAAAAAAATGTTAAAACAATATAATACTTATAATCAACAACAGGCTAAAATGAACACTTTAAAAATTATCAAATACACTGATGCCTAGAAATAACATTACGCAGAGTGGTTAGTGCATAGGAGAAGAAATCAAACTCCCTACGATGGAGTTTTGAGCGTATTTTGAAACAAAGCAAGTGTTTTTATCAAAGTTCTACTATTGATTAAATATGTTTCACTACGGGTTAAGTAAGAAATGAATTTAACATAATGAGCTCAGTCGGTTCTTTTTAACACAAAGTTCGAGCAGGAACGTGAATTCCTAGAAGACTGAGAAAGTCAGGACAGTCAATGAGACCATTGAACATTTTGTAAACAACGTTCATTTATGTTAATAAATATCCCATCAATTTTACATTCCTTGCAGGATTGTTAACTTTTTTTTGTAGCGTTAAACAAGTGGAGTTGCAATTTCGAAAGGTTATTTGTTTGATCACGTAATTTATAATTGCCGCACAATGGAAAATAATACAAAATAAATGAAAGGAAAGGCCTTCTTGATCGTCTAGAAAGCAATTAATTGTATCCACTGCCTTTGTCTCGCTTCCACTTATGTCTCCTACACACAAGCCACTTCTCCCTCTCCTTGCTCATCTTTTATTCCATACGGTATATTAACACGCACCACTTCTTTAATTATTCCTGTGAGTGTGAGAGAAGGAACGAGACAGAGAGAGTTATTTGCACAGATTTTTTTTTTCGTGAAAGAAAGAGTGAGATGGATATATAATAATTCATAATCTTTATTTCCTTAGCAGGCAAAAGCCTACCTACAAAAAAAAAACATATAAAAACAAAGAAAAAGAAGAAGGTGCTTCTATACAATAAATTAATTTTAAAAATTAAAAATATTAAGAATTAGAAAAAAATAACATACTATGTTTGTTAATTAACTTAAATTAAACATGATCTTAATGTACTCAAAAATTCTGCCTTATTGTTAGAAAACATATCAACTCGGTACTGAACTTCGTGATATCTTCTTATCATCGTTAGTAAAGGTGAAAATGAATGGTGAGTTGTGCGAGGAGTTCTGCAATTAAATGTTAAGCTATTAAGTTAGGCTATGTTAGGTAGATAATATTTACAAACTCATGAATGTCAGTGAGGTTATGAATTATTTTATATAATTCATAAACTACAGTAAATCTATGTCTATTGTAAACTGATTTTAAAGTATACAGAGTGGTTCAGAGCGTATATAAAAAAAATCACAGGGGTTCATTTGAAGGCAATAGATTACACAAACATAAACTACAGCTGATTTACCGTTTGTGAAATAAAGAATTATTATTAAATACAATTTGACAATTTAAGCGAAACATGAAATTAACATTTTGAATATTTATTAACGTGAGATCAAAATTAAGCAGAATATTTTGAACTTCACTTTAAATCGGTGGTTTATATCCGTGGTGCATGATGTAACATTTCGAGAGAGAAGCCTGAAAATTAAAAAATAAGTCATCACATCTTTTCCTTTTAACTTGACGAATCAACCGATGTTAATTTATGTTCCCAATTACTCGTTTTCTTGAGATATATTCGCTTGGAAGACATCAAAGAAGAGTTTTTGATTTGTAGAGCACTAAAAACTATTACAAAAGATGACATTCGACATTCCCAATGAAGTTCAGAATTAATTTTTGGAGCTACGAAATGACTTTTCAGCACGTGACATCATTGCAGAAAACTCGTTACCTCAATTTTGGTGTGCCATGTGTCATTCGTATCTTAAAGTTTCCATGCTTTCTTTTAGAATATTAGTGCCATTTGTTTCTACTTACCTCTGCGAAAGTGGATTTTCAACTCTTCTTCATATCAAGATAAAAGCCAGGAATAAGCTGGATGTTCAAGATGACATGAGATTGGCCTTGACAAAAACTCAACCAAGAATTATAACACTTGTTAAGCAGATGCAAGCTCAATCATCACATTAATTAATACTTTATAAAAAATATCATCGTTATTGTAAAGTCGTAAAATATGTTTTGTGAAATCTTTTATTTTTTGTTTTATTGATCAAATATGACGGATGCGAAAGGTCGTGAACATTTTTAAAAAACTAAAAAGGGTCGCGATTAAAAAAAAGGTTGGGAACCACTGATACAGACATAAACTAGGTGGCCTGAACGTTTAAAAACGTTTAAGTCCCTTCAAATGTTTTCTTTATTATTCTGTATTATTGGAACAGCGGCCTGAGGTAATATTTGTATTGTTATTAAGGAGGCGATCAACTTGTTAATCAAGGAGTGGAAACACTCGTTAGAAGCTTTAAATTGACCGCTTCTATAGAAATAACGAATTTCTCCAAATTTACTAAGGCTGGGGTTCGAATATAAATAATTTAATGTTTTTTATATATCTACATAAATAATGTATAAAGATTTTAAAGTAAAAATAATACCCAAGGATTAACGTAGGCAATACAATGTTCACGCCTAAGCACAGGCGTATAGGATGTACTGTGTATAATCAGTTGCATATGTTAAATGTACCTTTCTAATCAATTTAAAAATGCTAGGCATTCAGCAAAAAAGTCGATGCGTCTGGACGAGGTAATCTACGCCCAATGACTATACTGTACAATATATAGTCATTGGGGGCATTCACCACAAAAAATGCTCTCAACGCGTTTGGATTTTTTTATGCTTTTTTTTTGAGAATATGAATTTGTGTTTAGTACTCATTCATTCACCGGATAACTATATACGCGTTTCAGGCTTCAACGCCATCATCAGTATTGCCCGAACCAGTGCTTGAAGAATACTGAACATCTTTGACCATTTATTATGGCCTGTGCAACAGCATAAACGCCATCTATTTTATATTTATTTTTTGAACATTTTTAAAACTAAATTGACAGAAAGTAACGGAAAATCCATAGAAAATAGCAGGGCTTAGAACCGTTAATTTTTTGCTTTCTTCGTGCTTATTCAAGGAGTGGAAACACATGTTAGCAGCTTTAAATTGAACTTTTTTCATAAAACAATGCAACAAAATTGGCAGCGGAAATCTTTCAAACTTTACAATTGATGTAAACTTGTTTTGTCTATCTTTCAAACTTTGAAATTTTAAAAACGTAGAGTTCGTGTTAAAGTCTTTCAAACTTTGATTTTGTGTTAGCTCAATTATTCTGACAATTTCAAACCATCGTCTCGTATGTCGCTCTCAAATAACTGATTGTTGAAGACATATTTTATGTATTCATTTAATATTTTAATCAATCCTTGTTTATAATCGAAATATCATCAGTTCCAGAAATGTATCCGATTAAACATGAAAAATGCATTGGCAAAACCGCGACAGGAAGTTATTAGTCAACCTTCTTCAATTTTCCTCATAATGATAATGATTCATTATATTATTTATACTACTGATAATTTTTATTTGTGTCGCAAATTCAATATAAAAACGACAAAATCGTAAGAAATGCATGTTCATCATATCATATGCATACCGAAACGCGACCACAACCCATCCCTCATTCCTATCTACCGTCCTATAACACTCCTTCCGGTCCTTGGTAAATTATATGAATCCCTCAATAAAAACAAAATCTTCTCATTAATCTTCGACCGTATTCCCAATTACCAATTTGGATTTGGATGACCCAAAATACTTCAATCCCTCAAAATACATCCTACAGATCGCCGCCGACACTGCCCTTATATCCCACGGTCCCACCCTTCCTAAAGCTCTCTAAACTCTCCAAGAACTTATTGATACTCTTGAACGATGGTTCTCAAAATGGAGAATAAAAATTAATCCCCACAAATCACAACTTCTTATTCTCTACCGCAAAATCAATAACTAATCCATTTATTATCTCTATTTCACAAAACCAAATCTACCCTTCCTCCCATGTAAAATATCTTGGATTTACTTTCGACCAAAAGCTCAACTTGAAAAAACATGCATGTAATATTAAAAGTATGTTATTTTACTTTTAATATTACATGCATGTTTTTTAAGTTGAGCTTTTGGTCGAAAGTAAATCCAAGATATTTTACTGGGGCAAAATTGTTCCGAAATTTAACCTTCAGACAATCTGGGATAAATACCAAAACAGCTGTAGTCATCTATAAAATGATATGTCGTCCCCTGATTGGTTATGGATCCATCCTATTTTCCACATCCCAAATTCCCACCCCACACCACCACATCCAAGTTAGTGAGCGAGCATCCATAAGAACCCTTACCAAAATCCGTCACCCCCCTAAATCCGCTACATAATCCATCTAACCAACTCCTCTACGATACAACCCAGATAAGAATGGAGGCGTTAAATTTCGGAACAGTTTTGCCCTAGTTGTTATTTTACTTTTTATATTGCATTCCTTACCGAAACATTTTCTAAAAGTCATTTTAATTGCCGTACCATTTCGCATTACTGTTTCTATCGAAATCTCACTATACTTCCTAAATATAAAAAAACCCTTAATAACCATATTTGAATTCATTTCATCATTTCACCCATACACTCATTAAGGACTGACGCACGACACTAATATTAATCTAGGCAGAAAGACCTCAGGTCGATAGCCATTTGATAGTGACAGTTACACCCCAACATTCATTCATTTAAACAGCATATCTCAAATTATTGTAAATACTGTAAATATCACTTTACTGTCAATAAAGATATAATTATTATTATTGATGTTCGGTGACCTGGGCCCGTACTCACAGCACCGATGCAATTTGTCATCGGTGAGAAGTCGCACTGAAATGACGTCATTTTGGAAAGAATTTACCGAACCGTATGGAGTAAACTGACGTCATTTTGGTGCAAGTTCACACCGATGACAAATTGCAAGGGCGGTGTGAATACGGGCCCTAATTTTGAAAGCAGGGCTTCAAACCGTTATTTTTTGCCGCCCGGTTTTCGTTCCGGTTCAATTCATAAAATATGTATCGGCTCGGTTCCGGTTTTCGTTCCGAAAAAAATAACGGTTATTTGCGGTTTTCGGTTCAGCTAAAAATAATTGCTTTAATTTTTGAAATGTTTTTATTTCATATTAAATACACTGATGATGATTTAAATATTAAACATATGGAAAAGTGTCTTAAACTAAATTTGTTCTACTTTTATTATTATTATCACATTTACAAAATATTGACGAAATAAATATTTTTTGCATTTTTTCGCTATATCTTAGTAAATATCTGTCACATCTCAGCAGTATATATTTTCAACTTTACTTTAAATCAGTGGTTTGTACGAGCTGCGCGGCGCATGAAGTAATATTTCGAGTTTAGAAAAGCCCCGTGAAAATTTGTCTAGGGTAGCTGCGCGACCCTTGACAAATTTTCTACGCGGGGCTTTTCTAAACTCGAAATTTTACTTCATTCTTAGTCTGGGAGTGGAAGACACTTGTTACTTTAAAATATGTCACAACTATCAAAATGTCAGTCGCAAAAAACAATAACATGACCATCTAATAATATATTTTAAATAATAGTTGTCTTAAATAGACAATAGTCAGCTGACGCCGATTTGTGTCAAGTTTAATACATTGGATTTAATGTCATTTCAAGTTGACAAGATAGACTAATGTCGGCTGACGGCGACTCATGTCAAGTTGACACAATGGACTAAACGCCGACTATCGTCGACTTAAGTCAAGTTGACATGATAGACTAATGTCAGTCAGGTGGGTACGACTACCTGTCCACTTCTTTTAAAATCAAGGGATAGGTTTTTTTTTTGGAAAATCAAAATAATGTTAATCACCAAATCGGATATGCTCTATCTTATGATGATATTTTCAACTTCCGGTACTGACCGGAAATATTAGTATTTTTATTACAGATTCGGATTCTACGTGAAAAAACATGAAACCTTTGTATGACATTTGTTTCGAAAAACGTCATTTTGACTAGTGTATCAACAACTCCCAGCCACAAAATAAGATATGCAACGGCGAGGTGTAGAAGCCTGTCATTCTTTAAATCTTGAAAAAGTTAGAAACGCCGTCGACAGCGTGAGACAAAGAATGGAAAGATGTCTTTATGAAGGTCGCAGACATTTTGATAATTTTTAATTACTTAAAGTTTTCTAAATTGCTAACGTTTTCGTTTTGTTATCTTGTTTCGTGTTTTGTTTTGATATTTAAAAAAAGACTTTCCGGTCTAAATAACCCATTTCCGGTCAGAACCGGAAGTAGAAAATATCATCATAAGATAGAGTATAGATTTGGTGATCAAAATTGTTTGGATTTTCCAAAATAACCCTTTATGAAAAGATCGCATCTGCTGATTTAAGACAAAGTCGATTTTTTTTTCTCCAACGATTTTCAACAAAACAGTTGATATTTTGGAAAATCTAGTGGAGATATTTAAATTGTGATTGCAACCAGTCAACGTTTATTAATTTTTGAGTAAGTTTATTCTTTGATGCCGACTATTTTTGACAGATTTGGTTCACCCTGTAGTTTTTATTCTCCAAAAATATCGAAGTGGAACGAAAATTCACATTTTTCAAAGCCGAACGAAAACTAAAATTTCTACGAAAAATAAATCAGAGATGCTCTTAATCGAGTGAGGGGACCTCCAGACGAATATTTCCGCAAACAGTTTTGATTTAAGAATTGCCAAAAAGTATAAACTGTTGTAGATTTAATCAAGTTTTCACGTACGTGTTTGAACCAAAATAAACCGATATTTTTTTTCGGTTCAGTTCCGGTTTTCGTTCCGACAAAAATAACAGTTTTCCGGTTTTCGCTTTACGGTTCAGTTCCGCTTCGAAACCTTGGTTCAAAGTGACATTAGAACAGCGTAGCGCTACGCGACCAAATCAAATTTTTAGGCTTTTCTAAACTCTAAATTTTACTTCATGCGCCACGCGTATAAAACAGTGATTTAAAGAGAAATTTTAAAACACACAAAATACATTTTCATTATAATCCTCACAAATAATTTGAATTATTTTTGACGATTCAAATCCTTTTGTAAGTATTCGAATCCTATTGTAAGTAATTGAATCCTTTCATAAATATTCGATCCTTTTATAAATATTCGAATCCTTTTATAAATATTCGAATCCTTTTATAAGGATTTGAATCACCCGCATTTGGATTCGAATACGAATCCTCTTAAAAAAATGTAACAAATCCGGATCCAGAATCCAGTTGAACTAAAGTATTCGAATGTCTCTTTTGAATCCCCTAAAAAGATTCGAATCCTGAATTATTCGAATCCTGGCCAGCTCTGACAATTACAGGACAAGAAAATAATAATACATAATTCTTATAGTACCTACTTAAGAACTAATAAATTTGGTTTAAAAAAAACCGCTAATATATAAAAACAAACAGTAGTACAATTAATAACAAATTAAGTAAAAATATCATCAAACATCTTATTCGCATTTCTACACATGCTGTGGACAGGGGATTTTCGCAGAGCTATGGTTCTGGCAGTTGGAATTAAAAAGTGTTTGCTTTTGCTGACTTAAATAAATCTTTATGTAGTAAATTAGGCTAGAGTTAAGCCACTATTGAATAATTAGTTGTTACTAAAGAATATTCGAGTGAAAATGATTTGAAAATGCGTGGTAAACAAGGTGGTTTTCGCGTGCGCAAGCGCAAGCGCCGGCAGGTCGGCCATCTTGACCGGCGGGGCTCGCCCAGTTGATAGCCGTCGCGCATACATCAAACGCCGTGTCGTGTCCGCTCGTCTCGTTCCATTTTCACTCAGAAAATAAAAGCTCGCGAGTGCTGTTCGCGTCCCTTTTCCGAATAAAAAACCCGACCCCCTGACGAAATAGTGCCGAGAAAATGACGACCAACATACCTCAGGGCTCCCTCCTGGATGTGCTCAAGAAGAAGATGCGCCAGACCAAAGAGGAGATGGAGCGCTACAAAGATGAGTGCGAGGAGTACAACAAACGTCTCCAGGTCGAAATAATGCGCCGGGAGGAAGTAAGTCTCGGCCAGCACGGCCTAAAAGGCCGCTGGCGGCCGTTTTAATTCATGAAAATATGGATGTGTCATTTTGGGGGAAAAGGGGAACGCCTTTATTTTCGATCGGAATGAATGAGTAATGTCGTCCGTGTGTGTTTTTTTCTCTCTCGTCGATTCTCAAGTGGGTCCCGAAAGTGGTTGATAATTGATAAGGAGTTCGCGCTGGGTTACCGGGGCGGGGACCTGGATTTTCGCCTTTTGCCTTTACTTTTTACGGTTTCCTCGTCGTTCGTTTTCGGTGAATTCGGTGTATGTGTGCACAGTGTGCGTCATCTATAACCTACAAATTCGCGTGAATAATGTCGGTTCTTACCGTTATTATCGCGTGCAAACGAATGCATGCACCTTTATGTTTCTATTTCCACACTCACACCTTAAAATATTTAAGTTAAACATTTCTTATCACCAAGCTCTGACTTCTTATTAGTAGACAGTTTTAAGACTTGTAAAGGTCACTTGCATCAAGTACCATTAAACTATCAACATACACACGTGTGTGCTTAATCTGATTCTTCTCAATATTCGCTTTTATCTACCACAAGTCATAGATTTGAAGGTTTGATTATGACAAAAATCTTCTGCGGGTCTGGTTTCTAAGAAGGAAAAAAACAAGAACATAATAACAGTTGGCTGTTGTACAGTGGTGTGTTCATAGGAAGAGGGTTCAAATACAACATAAAAATTAGGAAATTGTCAAGAAAAAAATTCATAACAAATGTCGAGACTTTCCAAAATTGTGGCTAAATATAGGGGTTCGGCGATATACCGGGTGTTCGATAAAAAACGCCCAACGTCATAACTCTGTTAGTTATTGACCGATTTGAATAACCTAAAAAACAAAGTCAATGGCCGTTTCAATAACATAAATTGACAGTTTTTATATATTTTTTTTTAAATTAAATTAATTGCCAAGTAATAGTCAACTTTAAATTTTTAAATGGCTGCATATGCTTTTCTCATTTTATTATATAAGAAATTGTTTTTCTGAATCCAATCATGCCCGATATGTTTATTTTAATTTAAAATTTATGCTAGAAAAAAATATAATTAATCTTCACATGATTTTTTGGGAATAAAGGCACACTACCTTGAAAAAAAAAAGGTGGCCTATTAATACTATTAAAAATGTTTATTACTTTATATTTAATCCGCGTGTTCCGTTAACTAATTTATTATACATTCACAGTTTGTTATTATTTTAAATGCAATTTTAATATTCAGTAAATACTTCCCTTTTTTGTCTTAAATATACATATTGTATACGCTGTACATTTTCAGGCGTTTGTCGATTTTATAAATGAGATCAATTTACAGTTCGAACGAGCGTTTCCACTCCCAGATTAAGCATGAAGTAAAGTGTTCGGATTTAGAAAAGTTTTAAAATTTGGTTTGGTCGCGTAGCGCTACGCGACCAAACCAAATTTTAAGGTTTTTCTAAACTCGAATTTTTAATTCATGCGCCACGCGTATTAACACTGAAATGTTGTGAAGTTAGAAATACACCGTAAAATTTAGTAATAATCAAAATATTTAAATAACACATTTTTCTTCAAACATTCTCAAGTCAGGTCAAATAATTGAATGTATCAAGTTAACGTATTTACTCAGTAATTAAAAAATAATATAATAATGTTGCCTTATTGCATCAATAGGGCTTAATAGGTTAAATTTATACTAGCAATGGCGTATATAGAGGATGGGTTAGGGGGTTATAAACCCCCCCGAAATTTTAATATTCAATTATAAATTATTTTCAGTTTCCGATGCAATTTGTTAGTTTATTAACCCCTTAACGCGCAGCCCCGTGTCTAGCACGGGCAAAGGCTATTAGCAAATGCTCGCATGTTTTAATCGGGAATTTTTATTTATGCGCGGGGGAGGCATGAAAATAATATTAAATGGATACTTAATAGTTTTAGAGTATACTAGGTCCATAGTTTGTCATGGTATTCAAAATAACTACGTAAAAAAAAAGAAAAATGATTTTTGTTTCACTAAAAAATTCAAATTGATTCATCCTTAAGGGGTTAAGAAGTCATAACCCCCCAGAAAATAATTTCTATCTACGCGCCTGAATACTACCACTACTTATTTATTCTATTCTACATAGGGTATTAACGTAGGTACTTATTTGTTGGGTCGTTATTATTCATGTTTGACATAACCTCACAATAAATGACATTTGACACTTTCTTTACAAAGCACACTAATTATAATTTTTAAAAAGTATAAATTTGAATAGACGATTTATTATAATTTTTTTCCGACAAAAATATTGAACAAAAAAACTAGAAATTGGGCATTATTGGATTCAGAAAAATTATGTCTAATGTAATAAAATTTATAAATTATATTATGTTTGCAATTATTTGGCATTGAAGTTATTATTGAAAAAAATCAATATTTATGTCATTTCTTAGTGTTTAAACGGCCATTGATTTTGGTTTTTATTTCAATAAAATCGGTCAATAAATAACAAAGTTATGGCGTTGAGCCTTTTTTTATCGAACACCCGGTATATCATTAGATATCTATCTAGATATTTATCATTGATATTTATAAACTCCGATATATATCATTGATATTTATGTGCATTTAAACATCACACTAAACCAGTGTTTCATACTCGTAGTGCATGAAGTAAAATTTTAGGTTTAGAAAAGACTGAAAATTAGTTCACGCTTAACCTAGGAGCACAATCATTTGTTCAATGAAATTCATTGAGTACTATTAATTGGCCATGTAATTAATGACTTTTACCACTAACATTTTAACATCCACAGAAAAATGTATGAAAATCTGCGCTTGATATTTAGAGTTATATATATTTTTTAATTCAGCGCTTACATAAATCAGACTAAAATTGCGTAACTTCCACTACGAACGAAAATAACTAAAGAATCTATCAATCGAACAAAATTCATGTCTAAGCGCTCGTACTAAGTTACAAATATTAGCAGCGACTTAAACTTAAACCAATTTTCTTCTATTTAAGCTTAATTAGACCAAAACAAGTTTTAATGTAAATCGTTGACCATTTTCTCAGGAAAATGCGTAGCCTAAATTATTGTTTATATCACAATAAAACACTTTTTACTTTGTTTGTATAACAGGTCCCAGCGCCCTCACTTCTTCTCGGATATTAGCCCTAAGCTGTTAGATGAGTCTTGGCTTATTGGCATACACCTTACTCTTTAGGTAGCCCAAAGAAAAAAATTCGGAGCCGTTAAATCGGGCAAACGCGGTGGCCAGTTAAAATCCGAAAAACGCGATATTATTCGATCGCCAAACATTTCGCGCAGGAGAGCCATAGTTGGACGAGCTGTGTGAGCTGTGGCTCCATATTGTTGGAACCACAATTCTGGATTGTTCTCTACCTCTGGCCTTAAAAATTTCAATCATTACTTAGTAGCATATTGCGAACTTCACAACATTTCAGTGTTTTAGACGTGTGGCGCATGGAGTAAAATTTCGAGTATAGAAAAGCCCCGTGAAAATTTGTCTCGGGTCGCTGCGCGACCCTCGACAAATTTTCTACGCGGGGCTTTTCTAAACTCGAAATTTTACTTCATGCTTAGTCTGGGAGTGAAAAACACTCGTTTAAAAGTTGAAATTGAACTCTTATAAAAAACAACCAATATCTAAGAATTTACAGTATATACGCTGTAATTAGGATATGTGTACTTAGTTGGACGAGCTGTGTGAGCTGTGGCTCCATATTGTTGGAACCACAATTCTGGATTGTTCTCTACCTCTGGCCTTAAAAATTTCAATCATTGCTTAGTATTGAATGCCATTCACAATAACTGCAACTTGTTCCTCGTTTTCGAAAAAATATGGTCTAATGATCCTTTCGGAAGTTATTCTACACCATTTATGTGGGTGCATTTGATTTTCAACAATTATTCTTGGATTTTGGGTGCCCGATATTCTGCAATTATGTTTATTCACGTGACAATTGAGGTGAAAATGGGCCTCATCGCTCATTATGAGTTCGTGAATAAACTCGTTGTTTTCTAGGCACAATTCTGGAAAAAGGCGACTATATTGAATGCGTATTTGTGCATCATTTGGTTTTAACTTGCGGACCAGCTAAATCTTATATGGGAAAATGCATATCTTATGTAAAATGTTTACATCATTTCGAACTGCACGAGGTCTTCCAGCATGCGGAAGATCACAGACAACCCCTTGTTGCCAAGAAACGCTGAACCAATCGTTAAATTCTTGGAGCGCTAGCGCATTTCGAAGATAAAAGAAATTTCGATATGATCTTTGTGTCCGAATAATCGAATGCTGACTTTGAAAATAAAATTAAACAAAAAGCCTGAAAATTTGGATTTGCCGGGCAGGGCGAAGCGAGCCCGGCAAATCCAAATTTTCAGGCTTTTCTAAACTCGAAATTTTACTTCATGCACCACCCGTATAAAACACTGGTTTTAAGTGAAGTTCGAAATGCAGATCTTTAGCGAGCTGCTTTAGTAGCATATTGCGAACTTCACAACATTTCAGTGTTTTAGACGTGTAGTGCATGAAATAAAATTTCGAGTTTAGAAAAGCCCCGTGAAAATTTGTCTCGGGTCGCTGCGCGACCCTCGACAAATTTTCTACGCGGGGCTTTTCTAAACTCGAAATTTTACTTCATGCTTATTCTGGGAGTGGAAAACACTCGTTTAAAAGTTGAAATTGAACTCTTATAAAAAACAACCAATATCTAAGAATTTACAGTATATATGCTGTAATTAGGATATGTGTACTTAGAAAAAAATCCCTGCACAATTAATGAATAATATAAATATTAATATTTATGAACAAAATTAATAATCGCGAAGTTGATATATATCAAATAAATGTCGATATGTATTGGATATTTTGATATTTATACAAATATATTTCCGAATCCTGATATAAAGGCCCATTTATCAAAGTTCTTCAGCCACATTTGTTATGATTGACTAAAGATTCCTAAAACTATATTTTGATTTCATTATTTGTGTTTGTTTTATACAGAATTACATATTTTAATTTTGTTAATTCGTATATGTTTTTGGAGAAATATACAATTTATTGTTATTAACATATGCAACTTATATGTACATTAAGTTGCATATGTTAATAACAATAAATTGTATATTTCTTCAAAAACATATACGAATTAACAAAATTAAAATATGTAATTCTGTATAAAACAAACACAAATAATGAAATCAAAATATAGTTCTAAACTCGATGAACATATGTTGTTTTACAACTTTAACGTCCAGTGGCATATACATAGATCATAGTATATAAATTATTGTAAAGTTATTAACTAGAGATATTTGTTTGTGTTTTATCATATAAGTTTATTGATTATAATAATTTATATCCAGTAATCTATGTGTATGCCACTGGACGTTAACGAATGAATGTCTAGAATGCAATATTTTAATTTAGTTAATTTCTGTTTGTTTTGAAACGAATCAACAATTTACCGTTATTAACGTATGCAACCTAATACACACGCGGTCAACATAATTTAGACTTGAAATAAAAACAACTTAGTTTGGAGGGTTTCACTTTATTGTTGAACACTGCAATATGTTTTCCCACACACAGTGGCTTTATCAGACATATGAATAATTTATTCAGGCCCTAGGCCATTCAATTTAATTCACTCATAGATTGATTTCAACTTCCTTGTTGTTTGTTGAGAATTGTGTAAGCTGACTAAACGTTTTACAAAATTCTGAGTCAAGGGCGTAGCCAGAAACAAAATTCGGAGGGGGCTATAAAAAAAATCGTAGGGGATTTTAATGGTAAAATATTGTTTTCGCTTTTACAGGGCCGCTTTTACATTTTGCCATTTTAAAAATTTCGGAGGGGTGGGGGTTAACCTCCAGGGGGGGCTGGATACGGCCTTGTTCTGAGTGGAGTGTAAAAGCTGTTTTTACATCTTTTAATATGGTACATTATGATTAAATTTAATTCAATAATAACAACCACCAAGAAGGATATATTGTCAATGGCCCTTTTATAAGTGGATGTTTTTTTTTTCAATTATTTTATTATATATAATCAATATAATACATATTACAAGTGTTTTAAGTTATGTGTGTGAATTAGTAAAAATTATATTGATAAAACAAATAATACAATGGATGATGGCTCTATGGCGAAAGCCGAAGCTAAAAAAAAAATTAAACATGTTTTAAAGTCCCAATTTTTTATCGTAGCTTCAGAACTTTAAAATTTGTCCAGATAAGATTTTATCAAACACTGTTTATATTTAACATAAAGAAAAATTGAGTTTGTCGATAGTTTGCAGAATATTTACAAAATATAAAAACGAATTACAATTAATATCGACTTTTTGCAAAAATGTAGTCTCATTACGACAAGTCTCCAAATATTCATTGAAACAACTACTGTTTATATTTTATTGATTTTTTTTTATTTTAGACACTAAATAAACTTTTATAAAATGCCCTTTTGTTTGTCATAAGACTTAAGGTTTTGTTCAAAAGAGATTTTGTAACATTCTGCTCGATTACCAAATGACCAAATCCTCTTACATCACTTTACATAATTGCAGTTTCAAATTAGGTGCCCACACACTCGCTAACTCTCCGATGATTAAAATGGCCATGACTCGAACCTACCACCAAATTCCACCATCTGAAATGATTCAATCGATAAAATACTAAAATGGATTATCACAAAATGGACTTAAAGTTAAGAACTGTTTAGGCTCAATGACCTAGGTCAACTGTACTTTGAGTTCAATAAAGTGCATCATAATTTACAAAATTAAGCAAAATGAATGTTAAATAGTGTTAAAACCGAATTTTCATTTTTATAGAATGGAACACACAAAATATAACTTAAACTTGTATTGTATTGCAAAATATTGTTTTTGCTCTTTCGGAACCGCTTTTAAATACATACCAAAATTTAAAATTTTGAAAATTTCAGGGGATTTGAACACCCATATACCCCTCCCTGGCTACGGCCTTGTTGTATTGTACTGTTTAAAAGCTTATAATTAGCCAGTTCGCATCTAATTAACTATGGCGTAGGCAACTTTATTTACTCGAATGCGTTAGCTAATAAAAATTGAATACGTTGTTTTGTTAATATTATTACAGTTAACAAAACTTAAATTCCCTGTATTTTGATCATAACAAAACTGCATATCTATTCCTTTCAACATTATTCTAATTCTATTAGAAAAAATATCATTTTCTGTTTATGTTTCTAGTAGGTGTATATATATATATTTTCAAATTCGATTTATTTTATTTCGAATCAAATTACCGGATGACTCACCCACTGGCCGAGAAGAATGAGTCAAACCAGCCATGGGGATAATTATGGGGGTTTGTTCGAGGGGTCGAAACGCATAAATCCAATTACCCTCCAATTATTTCAAGTGACCACGAAATCATAGGGGACTTCGCGCAACTTGTACGTCCACCACATAATTGGTGTTTGGGAAAATAAGATGTGTAGATAATAAAAATATTGTCTTAAATGACAGTCTGTCAAATTAAAGACAATGTGTAGAATATCATCATCATCATATCATATAATCCTCCAGATTTTGATTCAAACTTCAAGATTTTTGCTGCTGCAAGAATAACTATATTACCAGGGTTTCGAACCGTTATTTTTTGCGTTCCGATTCAATTAATAAAATATATATTGGTTCAGTTCCGGTTTTCGTTATTTTAACAATTTTCCAGATTGAAATTCCTGATTTTCGTTACTGTACATGCTTTCTTATAACACTATTGTTCATGCCCAGCAAGAATTTTCCACTTGTGATGTGTAAATTTTCAATTTCTGGGTTTCACTTAGCAAATTGAGAAATGCAGTAATCTGTCGTCGCAAATAAATTATTTTAACAATTTTCCAGATCGAAATTCCTAATTTTGTATATGCCTTCTTATAACACTTGTTCATGCCCAGCAAGAATTTTCCACTTGGGATATGTAACTTTTCAATTTATGGGCTTAAATTAGCAAATTGAAAAAAACAGGAATCTGTCGTCGAATATAAATTATCGACAAATTTTCTACGCGGGGCTTTTCTAAACTCAAAATTTTACTTCATGCTTAGTCTGGGAGTGGGAGACACTCCTTACTTCAAAATATGTCTCAACTATCAAAATGTGTTTCGCAAGTGTCATAAAGAATAACATTAACATGTCTAATAATATAATTCAAATAATAGTTGTCTCAAATTGACAATAGTCGGCTGACGCCTATTTGTATCATGTTTGATACATTGGACTAAATGTAATTTCAAGTTGACGGGATAGACTAACGGCGACTCATGTCAAGTTAACACAATGGACTAAACGCCGACTATGGTCGTGTTGAGTCGAGTTAACACGATAGACTAATGTCAGTCTATATAGCGACTAATAGTCATAAAGTTACAATACTGAAAATACAGACGATGTGATTTAATGACAAAATCATATAATCAAAAGACAGTAAACCAAGTGACTTACAGTCAAAATATCGCAATTTGTTATAGAAATTATATCTCGCGGATCGAAAATACTATTAGATGTAATTCAAGCGCGTTTTGGAAATATGTTAATTTGACTCGATCTAGTTGTTTGTTATTGCCTGATTCATTTGTCACCAATGGAGTCACAATTTGGGCCCAAGATAACATTTTAAGTTTATTTGCTGATTTTTTTGGTTCAGTATATATTCCGTATGTCCCTTACCAACGGAACACACTTTTATTGACACAAATCACATCAATTTACAGCTTGGTCCTGAAATTGCGATTTTTGCTGTATACGAAGGATTTTCAAAACGGAAGGCATCGAACCCTCTCGGTCCAGATGGCTTGCCGAGTATATCACTCAAGGAATGCGCATTCGTACTTAGCAGACCTATTTGGCTTTTATACAGGGTGTTGATTCCATCAAGTATACATAGGGATTAAACATGTAAAACTGCATTTATGCATTTTTCTGCTTCCAGGATCATTTTAGGAGAAACGTACAATTGTGAAGAAAAAAATTTAAAAAAAGACACTTATTTTGGTTATTATTTGGTTAAAATTCAACGTTGTTTACTATTTTTACCCAATTTTTGAAATATACGAAGTTTTTAATAAATTAGCCCTCTAAATAGCCATAATTACGTGCTGCAAATTCCTATATTATTTCCTTATACCGGCTATAAGGAAATAATATAGGAATTTGCAGCACGTAAATATGGCTATTTAGAGGGCTAATACTTGACATTTATGAATAAAATCATCAATGCCACACCCGTGGCTTTCATTTAATGCCCTTTCCGCGATTCTAACGCGTCCATATCAAAAATAATGAATGACGACGGGTGTTCATGTTGAATTTTTGTGATTTTCAAGTTTTTTTTTATTTTTTGTTTACTTTTGTATTTTTCCTCTAAAATGACTTGGGAAGAAGGAAAATGCATAAATGTGGTTTTACATGTTAAATCCTCATGTATACCTAATCGAATATAATCTATCTCTAAGACTGGGATATTTTCCCTCCTGCTAGAAGTGTGCACTGATTACGCCAATTCACAAGTCTGGTCCTATTAACAATGTTAGTAACTATCGACCTGCCTCCATCTTTTCAACAATTCCCAACATCTTTGATCAAATTATGTCACAATATCTGACTTACCAATGAAACCCAATGCTAATAGAACATCAACATGGTTTCAGAGCTAGTTACTCGACTGCAACCAACTTGTGGGTTTATGGTCTGTATATTTCGGATGCCTTGGAAAATGGGTCTTCGGTTGACGCCGTCTAAACTGATTTTTCCAAGGCATTCGATACCGTTGACCATAAACTTTTGCTACAGAAGCTTCACCATATTGGTATTGGTAGTGGTTTATTATGTTGAATTGCGTCGTATCTAACAGGCAGAACGCAATCTGTTCGTATTGGTATCTAATATCAATCCCTATTAAAGTTACCTTAAGGGTCCTACCTGGGGCCTTTATTATTCAATATGTTTATAAACGACGTTTCCAACTGTTTTAAATACTGGCAGTACCTACTATATGCCGACGACATGAAGGTATTTCTTAATATTAAAGATTACACTAAATCGCAGAAAATGCAGGAGGATCTAAATAGATTCAGTGTATCTCGAATAGACTGAGATTACAGATCGCCAAATGTTTCACTATATCTTTTTCGCGAAAACTAACTGCAATGCGAAGTGCTTATAATCTCGATGGTATTCCACTAAATCGGGTATTCCAAATTAAAGATCTGGGGGTTGTTCTAACCAGTAATTGGTCTTTTTCAGTTCATATTTCCATTATAACATCTAAAGCAAACCAAATGCTTGCATTTTTTTTAAGAGAAACACTGCTCATTTCACTAAAATTGAAACGGTATTATATCTTTATAAGACTTTGGTTAGGCCACAGCTGAAGTATTGCTCTGTTATATGGTGCCCTTTTACAGCAAAAGATATCTCGGTATTAGAAAGAACTCAGCGGAGGTTCCTAGATTATATCTTATAAATTTAATATTTTAGGAGCCTACGATGTTATATTACAAACTGTCGATATGCAACATCTCGAAAAACGACGAAGATATAGTGACGTATTACTTGGTTACCAATTAATCAATGGTGAAATCAACTCTCCCACCCTTGTTGATTCGTTTGGCATTCATGTTCCGAGTAGAGTAGTTTGCAGCAGAAGTACCTTTCATATACCTTTGATAAAAAAGGATATTTCAGGAACTTCGGTATATGTAGAATGCTTGCAGTTTTGATTTTCATAGCGACATAAAGTCTGTACGTCGTTACCTTAAGGAGTAGCGTACTGTCTAGTTAATATTTGTCTAATTTCTTGTTACTGTTTATATATTATTTTAATATGTATTTTAATTCAAGCTCGGTGAACAATCACCTCTTTTGCAAATGGTGCAACTCCCGTATATTTGAATAAAAAAAGTGTCTTACAAAATATTGAATTTGAATTAAAGGCACTTGGTTTGTTTCACTAACTTCTTTATTTTCCCAACTAGTTTCGACTCATCGTCATTCTCAAAGACTAAATTCAAACCCTCAAGTTTAGATTTCGACTTAATGGCAATAATAACCATTATTTATTTCCTGGCGATTCCTCGATGCGTATTTCCACGCATTTAACGCGTTTGTTATTGTTATTATTATGGTTATGATTCGATTGTTTTTTGTTTTGTTTACGGTGGACAGGTGAAAACCTGCCGGGCATTGTGATATTATATGCCCGTTGCGTAATCGACCGGTGCGGTGCGTAATTGTGCCGCCGGAAATGGCTTTGTACGGCGTGTTTCCTTCCGTTTGTTCGCGTTATTGTTGTTACGTATAAACAAAAACGACACGCCCAAGAAATCCGAAATGATAATCAGAACAAAAGGAAGGGGAACGATGCGCGTGCACAAAACTGGGCATTATTGCACACGCTATGCGTACAATAATGTGAGTATTATTTAGGGATGTTCCGATCCCAAAAAAATATCGATATAAAGTATCGATTATATCATATACCCTAGTATCGATACGGTAAAATGCCGTAATGAAAAGTATCTATATTCAAAATATCGATACTTTTTGATACCAGATATTTTACATTTAATATTTATTATAATTCAATACTGCAAATTAATTTTTAAAAGACCTTCACCTAAGATAAATAATATTACCAGGAATAGCTATGACGGTTATGAAATTATCAAAATTCACCTTTTACAAACAAAATAAATATACGTCAATGTTAGAGACGCGTGGCGCATGAAGTAAAATTTCGAGTTTAGAAAAGCGTGAACATTTGGATATGCATATGTAATTTAATTTAAGTTTGTACATTTCTTTGTTAGACATCATGCCTGTTGGAAATAAATGATTATTATTATTATTAAAATATTAAAAATGAACGAATGTCTTAGAAATTCATGAAGTGTCAGAATTCTAAAGATTAACAAAAACTTTTTATTTTTTTTGAATTGACAATAATTCATAAAAAGTATCAATATTTTTAAAATTGAGAAAAATCTTGGAATTGTATGAAAAGCTTAAACATTTTTAAAATTATCAAATATTTAAGAAATTTACGAAAATTGCTAAAAAAAATTCATATTTTTAGCAATGTTCGTAAGTATTTGTTAACCTGAAAAATGTTGAAGCTCGAAAATCTCGAAAAGTCATGAAAATTATCAACATTTTTAATACTAACGAAAATCTTTAAATTTTATAAAATCGTCAAGATAATAAAAATCAATTAAAATCCTGAAAATGCACAGAAACAGCCAGCGTTTTAAGAATTAACGAAATGTCATAAAATTTTCAAAATTAACGAAAATTTCATTTTTTTTTCATCTTGACGCTTTTCGTGAATTTCCTAAATTAAACATTTAAAAATATCATTGCTTTTCATAAATGCTTTACGATTTTCGGTAATTTTCAAATTCTTGACGATTTGTCGTGATAATGATGAAATGTTAACACTTGAGTATTATTATGATTTTAATTATGATTACAGCCGTAAAGTCGCTTGTTATTCATGTATTTGTAATTAACGCTAGACAATCCAATTTCAAGTTCCTAAGAAATTCAATCGAGTGTTTTACAATCTCAGATTAAGCATGAAGTAAAATTTCGAGTTTAGAAAAGCGTGAAAATTTGGTTTGGTCGCTTAGCGCTACGCGACCGAACCAAATTTTTGTTCAGGCTTTTCTGAAATTATACTTCATGCGCCACGCGTATAAAACTATGATTTAAAGTGAAGTTCAAAATATACTGATTATCAAGCCCTTCAAAATTTGATGGCGTGAAGCAATTTTCTTTTGAATATGATATTTTTTTACATTTTAATCGTTTCGTTTCGGAAATAGAATTAAATAATAGTACAACTTTGATTTAAACACTTGGTTTGTTTCACTGATTTAAATCAGTGAAACAAACCAACGTTCTACTATTAATCAATATGTTTCACCAGGGGTTAAGTGAGAAATTAATTCAACATATAGAATTAAATAGAAAAGCACTTCATACAATTATTTTGAAAATATAACTGCTATTTTTATCAATAAGTATGTCAAGTGATATATCAGTTTAAAGAGAACAACAACTCTTTTTAATGATGACACCCAACTATGGTTTCCATTTAAAAAATGTAAGTTTGTATTATATCTCGAAAACTAATGTCGATAGAAAAACTTTGCCATTCACAGTTTTTTTCTATCTCTTTTAATAACTAAGAAAAATAGATTTAAGAAAATCGACACTTTTCACACTTTTCAAAATATCTAGTTTCCTTTGATTTTTATGAAAATTTTTCAAATGTATTTTTATTCCGCTCGTAAAACTGCACTACTTTGCTTATTTAACCGTTTCCCTATCTCTTATAGTTTCCGAGATCCCTTTAGGGAACAGAAAAAAAGCGCTCACCCTCAATCAATCAATCAATTTATTGGTCTATACAGTGATTCCCAGATTGTGCGCCGCGTCGCCCCGGTTGTTGGACCAATATTTTAATTTAAGCAGCCGCGGAAACATACTGATACATTAATGGCGCCAGAAACTGAAAAAGTTTGGGAACCACTGGTCTATAAGACTGAATAATACAATATTAGATAAGTCATAATAATAATATATAAAATAATCCAAAACTTCCTTTTCAACCGCAAACTTCAAATCCGTATACGACAAACCTTATCCTCGACATTCCATCCTGAACAAGGTGTTCCTCAAGGCTCCCCTTTATCTCCTCTATCATACAATATATTGCTTCGTCTTATACCATCCCAATCCCAACTTTATAAACCCAACCTGTTATCCCCTACAGTTTGCGGATGATACTGCCTTAATCACCCATTCATCAACCCTAGCCTCAGCCCTTAACTTCCTTCAAGATTTTATAAACAAATCAGCTACTTGGTTTTCCAAGTGGAGGCTTAAAATTGATCCCAACAAATCCCAACTATTCTTACCCTACCATCTCATACCGCCTAATCCTCTCTCCAAAAACATTAACGGATCTAGTATATACCCCCATTATGTAAATACATGGGAATCCTGTTAGACCCGAAAATGTTCTTCAAAAAACACACCTCCGATATAAAAGCAAACATCGTAAAGCGAGCGAAACATTTCCGTTGCCTGACATACACAAATCAAGGAATTAGTACCAACCCTGTACCAACATTTATAAAATGATTTGCCGTCCCTTCCTAGACTACAGCTCCATCCTCTATATAGATAAATCCATGCAATGTCACCATTAAAAACCTCGAAGTAGCCGAAAGATCCTCCCTCCGTACCCTTACAAAACTTCGACACCCTCAAAATCCCCTCCACAACCCATCCAATGTACTCCTCTACGAAAAAACCCAAATTACTCCAATAAAACAAAGACTTCGATTTCTCGCAGAACGATTCGAATTATGACCACCTTAAAAAATGTACATCCCTAGAAACTACGACATCATCCCAAAATACAAAAACCCACCTAGAAACCTATATGAATACATCTCCTCCTTTTATCCTGTGTAAAAAAATTATTTGAAAATATATTTATCTCTATAAATTGTATTTTATTATAATGTATTTCTTTATTTTTCAATAAAGGTGATATAGTAGTAATACATAAAAAATAAAAAAAAATACAAATGGTGATATACAGATTAAAAGTTGTAAATATAGAATATGTAAAAGAACATATTAAAATTAAATACATTACATTTGAATAATAAATCACCCTGTATATATATTGTAGTGATTTTGTTTACTGATTGTTTGTTTCATTTGTTTGCAGGCTGAGTCTGAGGTGGCTGCCCTCAACCGTCGTATCCAACTGTTAGAGGAAGACTTGGAACGTTCCGAGGAACGTTTGGCCACCGCTACTGCCAAGTTGGCCGAGGCCTCCCAGGCCGCTGACGAGAGCGAACGGTTAGTTTTAAAAAAAATGCTAACGACATTTTTTTTCACAATAGCACCCGTTCCGATTACGATCGAATGATACCAAACCAGAATATTATTGTCTCTAATTCAATACGAATGATATTAATTGCGACTGGATGAAATGGTTTAGTTGCCAATGCGAAAATTTGATCCCATTTAAAAGCAACGCACATCAAGCAAATAATACAGAAATGTTGTGTTGTGTAGAATGGGCGTGAGAATTTAATTTTAAACTTCAGCTAAAATCGCTAATTTAACAATTTGATGGTAGGAATTTTTTTTATTATTAACTTAAATTATTAATTTGTAGTATGCATTGCATTAACTTATATTATATTCCACAACTATCTTGATTATTAGATGTAAATTAACTTTTATAGATAAGTATTTTACCGCTTTTGCCAAGCATTGTACAGGGTGCAGCATTTTCGATGGTTTCTTCAAGTGAAGTACCATAAATATGAATGATAGAAAAAAATTAACATTTTTATTAAATAACACACTTGGTTAAGATTTAGCTGTTTATTAGTTGACACTGCAACAATTGTTTCGCCACACAGTGGCTTCATCGTTCATCTGCCTGATGAAGCCACTGTGTGGCAAAACTGTTGTTGCAGTGTCAACTAATAAACAGTTAAATCTTAACCAAGTGTGTTATTTACTAAAAGTGTTGATATGGAATTTCACCAAGTAACAGCCTCGGCTATTATTTTTTATTAACTGACATATACTCTCAGAGCTCTTTGTTGCAGCTTATTCTACGTGCCTAATCAAAATTTCTCTTACTTTAATTGTTTTCGAGGTATACGTCAGAACTGAAAATTTAGGAATTTTGAAATATTAAAATAACTTCTTTATTTCAAAAGATATTGACATGCGGTATAAACTTTCTTGAAGCACCTTTTAAGTAGAATATGCTGACTGTATCAGATTTAACTTAAACTTTTTTAAGATTTGACATAAAGTCGTATTATTTTAAATACAAATCATAGTTTGCCATGACTTCAGTCGATTGCAGCTTTTCTAATCTCTCCAAAAATATGGTCAGCGTATTCTACCCAATGAAGTGCATAATACAGTTTTTACCGCATTGCTGGCTTAATATTACAAAGTTCTATATGACATTTTTTCTGATTTTCAATTTGTGATGTTACAAAGCTCTATGTATGCACATGAGAGCATTGTAACATCACAAATTAAAAATCGAAAAAAAATGTCACATAGAACCTTGTAATATTAAACATGTCAATATCTTTTTAAATAAAGAAGTTATTTCATTCAGGGTACTTTACGTAAATATACCATCGAAAATGCTGCACCCTGTACTACCCCAAAATTTAGTTACGCTATCCCAAATGGAGTAAAGACCCACCTTTTTTCAAATTCAAACTTTTTTTTTTCTGAATTGAAATCTAAAAACAAATGAAAAATTTGTGTGAAAGAAAAAATACATTTAACTGTTTTTTTTGCGATATTAGGTCATTTAAGAATTTTATCGAGGTCTGAAGTTTCAAAAATTGGATATAAGAGAAGTTTTTCATCAAAAAGATCACCTAAAATGGCCTATACAAAGATCAGATTTGCAATAAGACACGTAATTTTAGGTGACAGATGTTAAATAATTTTAATTCGATTAGTTTTTTAATTTTGGATGAAAAAAGTTTAAAAAAGAGTATGAAACACAACATTTTTTATTTTCATGCGTTTTTTTATAAACTATTTTCATCCAACATTGAAAAACTAATCGAATTAAAATTATTTAACTTCTTTCACCTAAAGTTCCGTGTATATCTGATCTTTATACCATTCGTTTTTTTTTATCGTGCTCACCATTGGGATCTCGTAAACCAATGATGATACGAATTTTGTCAAATTAGACAAAAGTTTCAATATTTGATACTGAGTAAGAATATGTCAACAAATTTTAGCTATCATTTGGTCTAAAAATATGGCGAAAATTATAAAATAGATAATAATTTATTTTTATTGTAACTTTGTTATTTAATGCAATAGAGATCTGTAACTTGCTGTGTACCATAAACGTCATCAGAGAAACACACAGGAATTAACAGATTTTATACAGGGTGTCCCATTTTCTAGATACACCTATTTTTAGTTTTCTTATCGCGGATATATTTCATTTTTGTACGATTGAAAAGTACAAAAAAAAAATTGTGTCAAATCATGAGTCGTATCGACCATATTATTTTTTATTACGCCCATTAGTTAATAAAAATGTACGTGTAGTAACTACACTAGACTGTTTTTTTCTTGATCTTTTCAATGGTATAAAAATCCAATATAGCCGCTATAAGAAAAACTAAAAATATATGTTGTATCTAGAAAATAGGACACCCTGTATAAAATCTGTTAATTTTTGTGTATTTCTATGAAGGCTTTGATGGTACACAGAAAATTACAGATCTCTATCGCATTAAATAATAGAGTTAAAATATAAATAAATTATCATCCATTTTTACATTTTTCACTATATTTTTAAAACATAGAATGTTAGCTGAAATTTGTTGACATGTTCTTACTCAGTATCAAATATTGAAACTTTTGTCTAGTTTGAACAACTTCGTATTATTGGTCTAAAACCTGGGTCTCCAAACTATCTTTTTCGCGGGCCACAAATACAATTCTACATAATAAAGTCGGCCAAGTTCCGATTAATTTTATAAAATTATGAAAAATTTAAGGAACAATTGTTACAATATTTCAAAATATGACATTTACAAAAAAAAATACAAACAATCGCAGGCCGGATTTGGCCCGCGGGCCGTAGTTTGGAGACCACTGGTCTACAAGATCCCAATGGTGAAAAAAATTAGAATTTTAGTGTGGCACTGTGTTATCGAATAAATAAATTGTAGGTAAAATTACAAAACAAAAATGGAAAAAATAAGCCACTTCTCTCTTCCATCCTTTTTTAAGGATTTACTTACTCTTAAAAAAGAATGGAAAAGAGAAGTGGCTTGTTTTTTCCATTTTTATTTTCTAATAACGAACGGTATAGGATAAAAGAACGAACAGTATAGGAGATTTTAGGTGTCCTTTTTGATTAATAACTTCTTAATTTTCGAAACTTCAGACCTCGATAAAATCCTCAAATGACCTAATATCTCAAAAAACAGTTGGATGTATTTTTTTATTCACACAATTGTTTCATTTTTCTTTTCAGATTTCAATTTAAAATTTTAGTGTGGCACTGTGTTATCGAATAAATAAATTGTAAGTGAAATTACAAAATTAAAATGGAAAAAATAAGCCATTTCTCTTTTCCATTCTTTTTTAAGAGTAAGTAAATCCTTAAAAAAGGATGGAAGAGAAAAGTGGCCTATTTTTTCCATTTTTATTTTGTAATTTTACCTACAATTTATTTATTCGATAACACAGTGCCACACTAAAATTCTAAATTTTCTTCAATTCTATGCTTAAAATCAATTTTGTTTGCCAAAACATCAAATTATTTTTATTACATTAATGCCCGGTACTATAAAACGTTTTATTCCCTAAATAAAATTTACTTTAGGGATAAATTAATTTATTCCAAATATTCCGGTATTATAAACACAAAATAACTTTATTTGGCTAATAAATCTCCCCAGTAAATTATTTTTTTGTTTATCTACCAAGTAAATTTTATTCTCTAAATAATTTGACAGTTAAAAGTCAAAAGTGTATTATATTATTATAATTACTTTAGATTTTACTACTTGTATTTATTAATTTCATTACGGTTATCATGTCTACCATATCATCCGTGTCAGATTTAAGTTCGCTCGTAGTATCTTCCCTGACAGTGATTAATTCGAACCACAAGACATTCCTAAGGAGTCGAAGACCTAGCGTTTTTCAAATCAGACATAACCAGGGATTTTTATACTTATGCATACGCTTTTTTAAAATTAGTTCCATTTAACACTTAAACGAGTGGTTTCCACTCCCAGACTAAGCATGAAGTAAAATTTCGAGTTTAGAAAAGCCTGAAAATTTGGTTTGGTCGCGTAGCGCGAAGCGCATAGCGACCAAACCAAATTTTCAATCTTTTCTAAACTCAACATTTTACTTCATGCGCCACGCGTATTTAACACTGGAAGCACTGAAATATTGTGAACAAGTGAACTTTACTTGAAATTAGTGTCTTGTACGCGTGGCGCATGAAGTAAAATTTCGAGTTTAGAAAAGCCTGAAAATTTTGGTTTGGCCTACCAAACCAAATTTTCAGGCTTTTCTAAACTCGAAATTTTACTTCATGCTTAGCCTGGGAGTGGAAAACATTCGTTTAAGTCTTTTATAATTTCTAATAAGATTTCTTTTTCTTGTTCTGTGTAATTCTGACCTATTCCACGGTTATTCTCCATAATTATAAGGAATTATACTAAATTTCCAATTTGATTGACAATTTAATTTGAAAAATTGACAATTCAATGAAATGAAAATGAATAATAAAAATGTATAATTTCGGTCTGTAATCTACTAATTAAATTATTTATTTCTAGAATTGCTATTTATTTGATAGGTTATAATACGCAATTTTATTTGCCCATTAGTTTACTAGGTAAATAAATTTACTCCACAAATAGTTATCTAATGATTTATTAATCGTTTATAATACCAGGCATAAGTGTTCTTTTTATAATATCAATATCAATATAAAAAAAAAATAAGTCGTGACTGGATGGCGAAAGCCGAAGTCAATAATAAAAGAAATATATCAAAATTAAGTTTTATTATTAATTTTTTGCGATTTCATCCAGAACATTTTTGAATTAATATTTACCAAAGTTCATTCTTCTCTTAAAAAGCAAATTAGTTTTGAACGTTTTAATAGATTGTTAGAAATAACTGAATTAATTTATGGTTTGGTGTTATTTGATTTTAATTATTTCCTTAAAAATAAACAAAAGACAGATGAATAATTAAAGTAATTATATCATTATTATACAAAATTATGTTTAAAAATCTACCCCAAAGATATTACTCGATTTTTGTTCATCTTTGTTATGTTAACATACTTTTCTTTAAAAATCTCGTTTATTGAAAAGTGCACAAGAAATGAATCAAATTTGATCACTCTATTGACTTTTTTTTCAAATTCTCGCATTGTAAAATAATTCTTGATAACCTCGTTTATGAATACATTTTTAAAGTATTTTAATCGCTTTTTGTTCATATTCTGAACTTGCAATACAAATCTTTAGAAATCTTGATTCTAGAAATGTTGTCAAAAATGTATTACTTTTAATTTATATTCTAAATTCGTATTTAATTTCTAACAGGGTTCGGAAATATCATGATATTTATATAAATATGAAAATATCGGATATATATCGATATTTATCCGATATATATTAAGTTCTTGATTCATAAATATTAATATTCATATTATTTTTTTAATCATACAGGAAGTGTTTCTTTTAAGTATACATGTCTTAATTACAGCGTATGTATATGCTGTAAATCTTTAAATACTGGTGGTTTTTTTAGAAGAGTTCAATTTGAACTTTTAAACGAGTGTTTCCCACTCCCAGGTAAAGCATGAAGTAAAATTTCGAGTTTAGAAAAGCCTGAAATTTTGGTTTAGTCGCTCCGCTTCGCGGAGCGACCAAACCAAATTTTAAGACTTTTCTAAACTCGAAATTTTACTTCATGCGCCACGCGTCTAAAATATTGAAATATTTTGAAGTTGACAATATGCTACTTAAGTAATATGCTAAAGACGAATATGTTGAACTTCACTTAAAAACAGAGTTTTCAACGCGTGGCGCATGAAGTAAAATTTCGAGTTTTGAAAAGCCTGAACATTTGGTTTGGTCGCTCCGCGCTACGCGACCAAACCAAATTTTCAGGCTTATCTAAACTCGAAATTTTACTTCATGCTTAGTCTGGGAGTGGAAAACACTCGTTCAAAGCTTTCAATTGAACTCTTTTAAAAAATAACGAATGTGGGAAAATTTATTACGTATGCATATGTATACTTTAAAGAATTATTCCCTGTATAATACGCAGCCTTTATGTATTTTATATTCATTTATTACAAAAACACACTTTTAGTTACAACATGGCAAAAAATATGACATCTAAGCTGCTTTTAAATTGTAAAAATACTTAGCAATATTACATTTTCACAATTTTAATGCTTAAATGAAAACACAACTGCAATTTGATGGTTCTGTGCATTCCATAAATATCGTGATAGATGATATATTGATATATTTCGTCCGAACCCTGATTTCTAAATATACATTTTTTTTAAATCTCGTTTATTTTAATTTTTATGAAGTTTTTACTCTGTTGACTTTCCTTCCAAATTCCCGCATTATAAAATAAATCTTTGACAACCTCATTTATGAATACATTTTTAAAGAAGTTTAAAGAACTTTTGTTCTATTCCTGAGCTTGCAGTATAAATCTTTAGAAATCTTGATCCTGGAAATGTTGCCAAGAAGTTTATCACATTTTATTTTACTTTATATATTCTTATTTAATTTCTAAATATAAAACATTTTGTTATATATTTTTAATTTTCTTTATAAATTCTTGCCTCGAGAAAAAAGTCTTTGTAAAATCTCTTTGATGGAAATGCTTCCAAAAATTGTATTGACATTCTTTACAAATTGTTATCTGATTCCTAAATGCAAAAATATTTTATACCACTATTGAAAATGTTCACTTGGCGAAGGAAATGTACAGGGTGTTGCATTTTGGAGGTGGCACATATGGAAAACTTTTTTATTTAATGAGACATTGTCAAAGTCTCCTCTTAAAACACTTGGTTTGTTTCATTTATTAAATTATTGAAACAAAGAAGTGTTTTAATTCAATATCCAGAATTAGATTAAAAAATGTTTCACCACGGGTTAAGTAAGAAATTAATTAAACATAAGTTTTTATATTTTTCAAAATAAGTAATATTCAAATAAATCAGACTAATTTCGAATTTAAAATGTATTTATTCATCTGTTTTAATTTCCTTTCCTATATTTATTTATATAAATTAATTAGTACGTTTATTCCCCGATTTTTGCAATTCTCTTTACGAATCGTAACAAATCTCGAACAAAAAAAAAACAATATTTTTGGCAAAATGTTAGGATACGCAAAGCGTTAGAGAACCGAACCAACATGGAGGACGATCGTGTCGGCATCCTGGAGACGCAGCTCGCCCAGGCCAAGCAGATCGCCGAAGAAGCTGATAAAAAATACGAAGAGGTACAAAAAAGCCAAAAAATTCTATCAAAAATTTAAGTTAGGGCGGTGATGTTGCCTTAATTAATGTTTTATGTTTCATCGAGTAACTAAAACGTCAATTCAGACGTTTTTAATTTATGTTTTCGTTTGTTTAAAAGCTGAAATATCAATTAAGGCGTTTTTATTAATGTTGTAGTTTCATTGAGGTGCTAAAATATTAATCAAGGCGTTTCATTACCGGTGGTTAGGAAAATGTAGGATGTTAATATGTATCCACCCACCCCTCCCCCTTTTTAGAAATGTATTTTGAATTTGCAGGTTTCTTTTCAGGATTTAGGTGCAGCTCAAGTGATGATCAGCTGTGTTTTATTTGTGTGTGATTATTATTATTATTTTGATGATGGTGGTTGTTCAATGTTGAAAGGCTTCATTTTAAAATATAATCAAATAAGAATAATTCTAATTCAAAAATATTTCAATTCAAGAAAATATTTCGTGAAAATGCAGAAACCGGAAGTGGTAGTTTTCTCTTAGCATTTGTTTGTATTTTTCTTTAAAATTAATTATATAAAAAAAATCTTGTTTAGATAAGTTATAGATAATCAAAAAATGAGCATTTAATGTGTATATACTTTTTGTCGTAACGGCGCTTTTTTGTAAATAACTCAAAAACTACCCACGGAGAGTTTGATATTTTGATATATTCTAAAAGTGCAATGGTTAGTTAATAAGCACACAACATTTCGTAACGATATCCTAAAAATTTCAAAAGTTATGAATGTCTGATACTAGAATTGCATACATATAAAATTTTATAAAGATATCACGTAAAATGTTAAAGTTATCGTGTTTTTAAATTTTACAATCCATAAAATTTTATTAAAAAAAAAATGCAATTTGTGACAATCAGATGGAAATGACTCAAAAACCATCGATGGAGTATATTTTAATTTCAACAATTTTAACATTTTTTGCAGAATAATGTTGAAAAGTGATGAAATGTCAAAAAATTGAATTTTGCGAAAATTGTGGGATAGTGTTGAAAAGTGATAAAATATTAAAATTTTCGCAAATTCAAAATTTAATGTAAAAGTATATTGTATTTGTCAAAAATGTTGAAATTTGTGAAAATATCGAAATATTATGAAATGTCAAAATATATTGAAAACGTGGACATTTGTGTGTGATGAAATGTTAACATTTGCGCAAAATTTGAAAAACTTCGAAAAACTTTGAAATATCAAAAAATATTGAAATTTGTAAAAAAATGTCGAAAAGTGATGAAATGTCAGAAAATGTTGAAATTCGCGAAAAATGTTAATAATGTTGAAATTTTTTGAAAAGGGACAAAATGTCGAAAATTGTCGATAATGTCTAAAAGTGATGAAATGACAGGAAATGTTGTAATTTTGCAGAAATTACGAAAATGGTAATGCGTGTGGCGCATGAAGTAAAATGCGCCACGCGTATAAAAACACCGATTTATTTATTTATTAAAAAAGTTAAAAATTCTTAGATAATAAATTTGTTAGAAATTAAAAAAATGTATAATTTTATTTTGATTGAATAAAATATTGAAATCAATTTTTATAAAATTCTATAATAATCTTGGATATTTAGGAAGTGTCAACATTTTAAAAATAGGTATAAAAATGATTATTAGAAAGATTTAGGAAAAACGTCAAGTTTTAAAAATTGACCAAGAACATGGAAATTCACGAAAAATCGCTAACATTTAAAAAAAACTGAAATTCACAAAAATGTAGAAAATTAAAAAAATTGGCGAAAATTCATGAAAAGTGATCATTAAATGTATTAATATTTTAAAAATTAACTGATATCACACACAGCGGCTTTATTATTCATCTGCCTGATGAAGCCACTGTGTGGCGAAACAATTGTTGCAGTGTCAACTAATATACAGTGAAATCTTAACCAAGTGTGTTATTTACTAAAAGTGTTGATATGGAATTTCACCAAGTAACAGCCTCAGCTATTAAATTTCTGCTAAGGTTTACTTTCATATATGACTACTAGAGTTTAGTGTCTGTATAGAAATGTTTTAAATCTGAAGCCTTTCAATATCTCGAACAACGTACGTTACATATACTATTTTGTAAAATGTGTGAACACTTGTAAAGCTGAAATTTTGGTTGTGTATAGCGCCCGCAAGGTGCTCGAGAACCGCGCCTTGGCCGATGAAGAGCGCATGGACGCCCTCGAGAACCAGCTCAAGGAAGCTCGTTTCCTCGCCGAAGAAGCCGACAAAAAATACGACGAGGTCCACACTTAGCCCATAATTTGTTTGCCTCTTTTGTTTTCTCGCTCACACGCAAAAAAATACGCCCCTTGTTTGTTGTTTGTTACCAATTGTTTAATACTTAACTAATAACGAGGAACGGAAAAACAGTGCAGCTTTCAGTAACGATAACAAAACAGAAACGAAACAATAACAGGCCATGGAACGTAACGCTGATTGAATGAGAGTTTTAACGGTAGTTGGTGATAACGAAAATAAAAAGAATCTAGTGGATGTTTTTTTTTAAAATGGGGGGAATTCAAACTGTTTGTGATAAAAAATGTCGAAAATCTAGTGAATATCTTTAAAATGGGGAAAAATTCAATAGAAGTGGGGTAAATCGAAATGATTGTGAATATTTTCTTTAAATGAAATAATTTAGAAAAGTGGGGAAATCAAAAAAATAAAGTGATTGTGAATATTTTGTTTTAAAATGGAGGAATACAGAAAAAGTGAGGAAATCGAAAAAAGTGATGCTGATCGTGGTAAAGTGAAAAAAGAACAACTGTGCGCGTTTGTGGTGCTGCTGTGTTCACAAGAAAAATGAAAAAATCATGTGTTCACGTAAAAAGTTATTCGATTATTCGAAATTAAAGTATGTTTAAAATTAAAAAAAAAATAACGGGTGCTAGTTTTTATAGTGTTAAGGTCTTAAATCAAAAAAGTCATAAGCGTTACTTTTTTTAAATCAAATGTGAAAGATCTAAAGCATGTTCGCCATTTCTATGTTTGTTTGAAGTTTAAAGTATTTTGTAAGGAGATATCAACTCAAATGCTTTACTAAAACAAGTAAAGTGTCTCGGATACTTCAGGTACTTCAGAAAATAAATCTTAAAGTGCGTTTCTAATAAATTCAGAAACAATTCAAATGCTTTACTAAAACAAGTAGAGTGTCTCGGATACTTCAGGTACTTCAAAGAATAAATCTTAGAGTCCGTTGCCAATAAATTCAGGGCAACAATTTAAATGCTTTACTAAAACAAGTAAAGTGTGCATGAAGTGCATGAAGTTAAATTTCGAGTTTAGAAAATCCCCGTAAAAATTTGTCTCGACAAATGTTTTACGCGGGGCTTTTCTAAACTCAAAATTTTACTTCATGCTTAGCTTGGGAGTGGAAAACACCCGTTTAAAGCTTCAAATTGGACTCTTTTATAATACAAAGATTGTCAAAAAATAAACTCCGTACATCAATACTTTATTTTATTTTTATTTATTATAAAGAAACACAGTTGGTTACAAAATAGTAACAAATATAACACTGAAGCCGCTTTTGAATTGTGAAAATACTTAGCAATCTGACCATTTTACCTGATAGCAATTCATCAATTAAATTCAAATAACTGCTACTGGGAATTTTCGAGAAAACTGGGAATACCCGGCGACGGGCAGTTTAATGGTTTTGTGTGTTCTATAAAACTCCATGATATGTACCGTAGTTTATAAACATCGATATATATCATGATAAATATCGTAAAAGATATGATATATATCGTACGAACTCTGCTAAAAAGGTACACTTCTGTGCAATCAAATTAGGCACACAAATATGTTATAGTTAAAAACGGACATAATGCGTTTCCTAGTTACAAAAATATGTAAATATGTCAATTTCCTTGATGTCAAAATGTTTCCTTAATGTCAAAAATTCGAATTCTAACTAAAATAGAAGATTTTCTATTTCGGCTTTGTTGTATTTATTACGAGCGTTTTTTCCAAAAGATCTTAGTTTTGGTTTTTAATAATGGTGTTATTTTCAAGTTATGGTGTTTTATAATTTATTGAAACTGCTGCTACGCAATTAACACGGACCCGAATTATAAAACTAGAATATTGTGAAAAATAGTTATGAGACTTGTGCTTAATTTCATTGCACAGAAGAGTACATTAAAATTAATATTCAAAAATAGTGTTTGTTAAACAAATTAAAAAAATTCGGTGATTTTTTTATAATAGTAATAACTTTATTGGGCACGTTCATCAAAATGTTGAAAATTCAACATGTTTGGATTTTTTTGTGATATATGTTGGTTTATAATGAACGGTACTCCGCCTATTTTGACAACTTTAACCCGCCAACAACAATCAGTCTATTTTGTACGATTGCAAAAATGCCAAACACATTCACGATTAACAAAAAGTCCGATCATCAAAGAATTCGTCAACAATTGGCAGGAGACTCCGATCGCTGATAAACGGGCCCATTGTGCCCAACAGAAAACCATTTACAGGACATATTACATATAAAATACCTTTCAAAGCAGGCTTGTTATGTTTAAAACACTTAAAGTCAATAGAATTTATGAATTAGATATAAGTTATATTTGGTAATAAAATTGGAGATTTTCCGTTTTCGAAATAAATAAACAGTGTGTTAAACATATTTAAAAACAGCCATCGTGTTTTAAATGTTGATTTCGTTTAAAACATGTTTTAAACGTTAAATTTGTTTAAAACGTTTTTTTTAATCTTCTTAAATTTGCTAAACTATATTTTATAGTACTTTATTAAGATTTGTTGTTTACGTTTTTAAAGTTTACCTAAATTGTTGAAGATATTATAAATTACATTAATGAACAAACAATTTTATTCATTTAAAACTTTTTTTAAAAATGTTCTGTGTTTTTAACACGTTTTAAACATATTTTTAATTGTTAATGTTTTAGACGCTGTTTCAATGAAAAAAAAACACGTTTTTTTAACTTTTAATTAAAATAAAAAAAACCTTTTATTTAACAACTCTGTTTCAAAGTACAGGGTGGCCCAAATTCGATGTTTTCATGGGGTATCTATAATCTGAAGATAACATCACGATGGTTTTGACCGTTACTGCGTGGTAATCCATATCAAAATAAAATGAAACTATTACTATTTTTTATACCACTTTTATAGAATAAAAGTAGTAAAAAACATAGTAATAGTTTCATTTAATTTTTATAATCTGAAGAGTTAGACAAAAAATGATATACACGTCATGACCTCTTTTTAAAGATATTAATAACGGCGTTAAATGATCATGGCCAACTTGATTACTTTAGAAGATATCAATTGTTGGCTATTTTAAAATATGTCTTTATTTTACTAACTATAAGATATACAAAAAGCAGTTCAATAGTTATTTGTGTAGTTTTTACCGCAAAATGCAGTGCAGTTATTTTTGTATTCGGACTTTTAATTTCCTAGTTATGATATAAAGTAGAATTTTTTTAAATGGAACACCTTATATATTTTTATGTCATTGAATAGCACATCAAATTAGCTTTACATTTATACATAATTTTTTTTTTTTTGAAAAATTGTGTTTATAACTATGAAGCTTTTAGATAAATATTTGATAACACAGACTGTTATAATTACAGAGATGTTAGTATTATTTGTTAATAATGAATGGGTCTGTGTACTCAGTAGTTGATCGCAAAAGTCCTTAAAAGTTATAAAATTAATATTTAAAGTAAATTTAGTTTTTATTATAATTGTTTCTTTGCTACTTTTTGCGATTTTTTGTTATATATGTATATCAATGTTGTAAAGCTAATTTAAAATGTTATTTAATGACATAAAAACATACAGGGTGTTCCATTTAAAAATTGCAACTTTGTGTCAACTCTGAAATTATAAGTTGAAATTAAAAAATATGTACCCCGCTGGATTCTACATTGAAAACTACTCAAATAACTAGCAGTAGTAGTAAATATCTTTATTATCATCTTTCATTACATTGTTTTTATAGCGTAATAAATATATACCGGGTGTTCGATAATAAAACGCCCAAAGCCATAACTCTTGTATTTATTGACTGATTTTATTGAACTAGAAACCAAAGTCAATGGCCTAAAACTACTACTAAAAAATGACATGAGTATTGATTTTTTTCAATAATAACTTCATTCCCAAATAATAGCAAACTCAAGATTTTTAAATGGCTGCCTATAATTTTTTTATTTTATTACATTAGACATTATTTTTTTGAATCGAATAATGCCCAATTTCTTGTTTTTGTTCAATGTTTTCTTCTATTTTCTTTTTTTAAATCGTCTATTTAAAATTCTATTTTAAAAAAAAATATTATGTGCCTTGTAAAAAATGTGACAAATGCCATTTATTGTGAGGTTATGCCATTAATAATAACGAAACAACAAATAAGTACCTACATTAAAACTTAATGTAGAATAAAAGTAAAGGAAAAATGTAAATATTTTGTTGGTTCAATATTTTTATTATTACTAATTTTTTAAAGTGTATTTATAACTTCACAACATTTCAGTGTTTTATACGCGTGGCGCATGAAATAAAATTTCGAGTTTAGAAATGCTTAAACAAATTTTAGGGCTTTTCTGAACACAAAATTGTACTTCGTGCTTAGTCTGGGAGTAGAAACACTGGCTCGAACTTTAAATTTAATTCTTTTATAAAATCGGAGTATATAATATAATAAATCATTTATTGAAATCATAAAAAAGATGCAACATTTTACCTAAAATCAACTTTTAGATTTAACTTTATAATTTGCTCCGCTCTTAATGTGTTAATATTCTATCTCTAAGAAAAACACTATTTAATAAATATTAAAGTTGCATTTGATATAATAACAAACTGTGAATAAATCGACAACAATCTAGAAATACCGAAAATTTCGACATGTTGAAAATCTTGACCGTCCACTCCCAGAGTAAGCATGAAGTAAAATTTCGAGTTTAGAAAAGCCCTGCGTAGAAAATTTGTATAGGGTCGCGCAGCGACCCGAGACAAATTTTCTACGCGGGGCTTTTCTAAACTCGAAATTTTACTTTATGCGCCACGCGTATAAAACACTGATTTATCCTGAAGTTCAATAACTCATATATCATCATTTACTAAAATAATTAATTAATCAGATATTTAGTCTGCAATTAATTAGGTTTTGGACATTTTTGTTAATAAAAACTAACGGCGATATTAAAAATGTTAATGGTTGCAAATAATAGATTCAAATTTATTTCTAAAGGATTTGTATCTGTGATTCAAAAAAGAGGATTCGAATCATATTTTACTCTTAAGAATCCTTTATTCGAGTATTCGTGATTCGAATCATATTAGGTGATTCGGATTCGTAATTCGAATCTTGTTTTTGAGGATTCATTCTAGCTCTGATATCTGGTAGAATAATACTTACTCGATTAAGATCATTTGTATTAAATTTAAAACAAGAAAAATCAACATTTAAAAACAGAAAATAAATATGATAAAATGAATAATACCAAGTTATTACAAATCAATGAAATGACGATAATAATATTGTAGTAACAATATTACAAAACATTTTGAAAATATTAAAGTGTTCTGAAAATAATTTAAATAAAGAATAACTATACATTACAGTTGCAATCTCTCTTGAAATGCCTAGATTTCGATATGTTAGACTACGGAAATGTTTAGCTCGAGCAGTAATTTTGTTTTTTATTATGGAGGAGTGTTTTTTGAAATTTAGTTTATTATCAAAAGTGATACCAAGGTATTCAATATGGGTTGGTGAAATAGGATTTTGGTTGGTAAATATGTTAATGGAGGAGTGTTTTTTGAAATTTAGTTTATTGTTAAAAGTGATGCCAAGGTATTTAATATGGGATGTTGGTAAAATAGGATTTTAGTTGTAAAAATGTTAACGAAATTGTTTTGGCGGTGGTATAGAATTAGGATAAATAACTATTTAACTATATATTTGTATATCCTATAGTTATTGAGAAAAGGACGTATTTTCAAATTGCCGACAATTGAAAAACGCCCGATATCTCCCCAACTAATTGAGCTAGCTATGGTCTGTCAATGCCATTGTTATTTTTTCAGAAAAAGACGCCATGCCGTGTATTAGATTTTGTCTAACTGTTCGGGTTACTGAGATACCCTATAAAAACATCGAATTTGGGTCACCCTGTACATAAAAAATTAAAAAAATGTGTATAACAAATAATAAATTAAGATAAATTAGAATTATTTAGAAACAGTCTGAAGTACCGGAGAAAAAGATAATCAAGAAGAACTTTAAAAAAAAAATCAAAATACTTTAAGGCAAAAACTAGAACTGCTTTGGAAAAATTTCAATGTGATCTGTAAATAAGTACAGAAATAAAAAAAAACTAGAACTGCTTTGAAAAAATTCCAATGTGATCTGTAAATGAGTACAGAAATGAAAAAGCGCTTTTGGATAAAACATAATCAAAATGTGCTTTATGGTAAATAAGAGCTCTCTAAAAAAAGCCGTAATTACGACAAATGTAACTTGTAAACGTCCTAAAGTATTACATCAAATTCGTAAAGTACGAAAAAAATAAACCGCATTTTAAAAAAAATCGTCAAGTGTAATACAAAACAAATGCATTAGTAAATGTCAAAATTAATACAAAAAGAATAGGGACGAGAAAAAATGCTTTTATATAAAAAAAATCGAAGTAAAAATACGTGTTTTAATAACGGGGATGAAAAATGTTGCGTTTGTATAAAACAGTACTTTACGATAAAAATAAGTGCTTTAAAGGGAATGTGCTTTTGTATATATCTAGAAAATACTTTACTATTAAATAAGTGCTTTAAAAGAATCAAAAGTGATTTGTAAAAAATGAACAGTAACACGGGAGCTTTAGTGTTGATATTATTTTCTTCAAAAACAGTGATTTTACGTGTTACCGAAAAAATTACGTAACGGAAAAAAATTACCGAGCAGCTTTTGAGTTGAGGAAAGTTTTTGAAAAACGTGTAGCTTTTTATTTTAAATATTTATCGGTTTGTTTTAATTTTAAATCAGTGCGCGCGTGTGCTTTTACGTTACGGATTGTTGGGTATATTCACTGTCTTTCTATTTTTCTCTCTCGCTCGCTCACTTTCTCCGCGATTACGTCATTCGACAAAATCGAATGAGAACGAACAAAAAAATAATAATAATAACGAACTTGCCTTTCGAGTGCATACGAAACAATTTTCTAAGTGCGGACCAAAACATGCAAATCTTGTATTAACAAGACAAAATAAAGAAAACATCTAAATCTGGACTGGACTTTGCGTAAAAAAAATACAAAGAGATCGCTAAAATAATTCACTGTAAACAGACATTTATGCACAAATCAAAACCAGCATTTGTGTAACAACTTAATTAAATATGGTTAATTGTTATTATGTGTAAGATCGCTTAAATCCAGCTCAATTGACCGAAATTTGTGCATATCTTCTATTTACATTTTATAAACCAATATTAGTGCAACATCCGGCGTTTGCTTACTTAAATTCTGTTTGATTGGTTAAAAAGTGAGAAGCAAACTAACATGTATGCAACATTCTTCATTCGCTTAAATTTAGTTCGATGGACTGTAGTTTGTGCATAAAAAGAAATACGACCCTAAATTCTGTTCGATGGACTAAAAATTGTGCAAAGATTCAACAAGATATCGTCAATTACTTAAATCCGGCCCGCAATGGACAAAGACTTGTAAGTGCTCGTTTATGGATTTTGCAAAAGGAATATAATTAGGGTGAAGTGGGTTCTAGATACAAAAATTGCCTGTGTGTTATTTTGGAAGAAAAACAAAATTATATTTTTTGCTATGTTTAAAATAGGGTTCGGATAGTCATGATATTTATGTAAATATCAAAGTATCAGATATTTATCAATATTTATTCGATGTGTATTAACTCCTTGATAATTATTCTTCTTCATAAATGTTTATATTTATATTATTTATTAATTATACAGGGAGTTTTTTCTATAAGTATTCATGTCCCGATTATAGGGTATATGCAGTAAATCTTCAGATATTGGTTGTTTTTTAAAAAAAAGTTCAATTTGAAGCTTTAAACGAGTGTTTTCTCCTTCCAGATTAAGCATGAAGTAAAATTTCGAATTTGGAAAAGCCTGAAAATTTGGTTTGGGCGCGTAGCGAAGCAAAGCGACCAAGCCAAATAAGGCTTTTCTAAACTCGAAATTATAGTTCATGCGCCACGCGTATAAAACGCTGATATAATAAGAAAATAGTATTTTACCAATTGAGAAGTAAAATAAGTTTGGCAATTATCAATTGTTTAAAGACTGAGAAAGTGCTATGATGGACACATAACCATTTTTTTAACATCATTCGAGTTACAATTGAATTCTCTTTCGATTACGTTCATAATGTTCATCAGTAATTTTACAAGTTTTTGAGAAAATTATTTAACATCTACGTATAAAAATTATTAACTTAAACAACAGAGAATTGAAGTTTGAGTCGGACGGTGTCAAAAAAGTTATGTAGTTCCATTTATAAAAATCCTTTATTAAAAATTTTAAATTTCAACATTTTATATTTCACAGCCACCTAACTCGAACAAAGCGAATTTATAGTGCAACCGATAGCGTTCTCTATTCTCAAGATCATGCCGAAAATCGCAATTCTCTATTTTATTCACTTTCGGAGACATTGGAGTTTAATGAAACTAGAGCCCTGCAGGGCTTTTTTTGGGCTCGGCCCGGTTCGCTTGCAAATTTTGCACCCGGTTAAATAATAGAACATGCCCACCCGGCCCGGTCAATATTTTAGTCTGAGTAATTCAAAATTTTCTCGGATTTTCAAAACAAAATAAAGGTTTATCACACTTGTAAATACAAATTTACTTGTTTATAGATATAGTTTGCAATTAAAAATAAAAACAAACTTTAGAAAATACAGTCTTACCCGGCCCGCTTGAAAAAATTCGAGGCCCGGGCCGAGTCAAAGCCCGGCCCGTGCAGTGTTCTAAATAAAACCACCTCAAACGTCATTTCTATCCATAAATGTGCGGATAACTCCGAAAAGGTACGATTTGGACCAAATCTTTTTTAAAAAACTGACACGCAATTTTTACAACGAATTCAAAAACCTAATAATATACAGGGTGATGCATTTAAAATAAGCAAGTTACATCCGCTACAATCTTTATGGCGCACCCTATATATATATATAAATACATATAAATAATTTTATATTATGCAGCTCTTAAAACCAAGCAAGTTTGGTGAAGAAACTTCTTTTCTATCTTTAAGGCGAGCCGAGATATCTTTCGAGAACGCACGAATGGGACACCATTTTCGGAAATAGATCTTAATAAAATGGATTTTTGATATCTCAATTCTTAATTGATTTAATTTATAGAAATAGTTGAGTTTTCTTACGAAATTTATTTATTGGATTTACTCTTTTACAAAACAGACTACGATATAATTATACAATTAAAGAACTATGAATTTATTCCAAAAGAACACGGCATTTTTGTTAATACGGTAAACCCAAGCACCAAAATCCGTGAAAATCGAGTGAAAACAAAAACCGCACAAACTTTTGATCAACAAGTTTCCAATCGTGGGATCACGTTTAAAAGAGGCAACATCCGTTGTTCGAAATCGAGCGAAAGCAAAATCTCCAAGAGTTATGGACTAGGGAGCTTCGTGGTGACATCCAGATGAGTACGTTCCATGGCCATCTGACGGTCGAAAACAACATATATTTTCAATCTTCAACATCCAAATATAAACAAAAAAATGTCAGTATAGTGAAAACATTTTCAGAAAATAAAAATTATTTTGATGAGACTTCAATGATAAACGGTGTAGTCTATAAAGGCCAGTGTCGGTTAGAACATTTGCCCTTTGCGTGTCACCGTAACGTTGCCTCGTTGCACCTAGTGGAGACATGTAAGCGTTGCGTTGCACTGTACAAAGCAACAGTGCCGAATACCCACTTGACGATTTTTGCCTTTGTTGCATCAAAGGCAGTGTGGTACAAATGAATTACCCAAAGTAGGCACTTGCGCGGTAGAATAGCATTTCCCGAACGTAGGCGAGACAGTCCTTAAAACGTTGGCCGTAAATGTAACATTGAGCAGCGGAAATACTCGAACGGCGCTCGTTCTGCGCATGAGAGTGCCTATATTCCACTATAGTTGGGACTGGTAGGCGTATCAATGCAGTCTCTTCTTATTTACCCACCGATTAACCACGAATGTTTATGAATTACTCTCGCTCATCGTTGTGTCGTCTACTCGTATCATGATTATTTTGAAGACACGCGATTAGAACATTTGCCCGTTGCGTGTCACCGTAACGTTGCCTCGTCGCACCTAATGGAGACGGAGAAGCGTTGCTTTGCACTGGGCAAAGCAACGGTGCCGATCGCCCAGTTGGCGATGTTTGCCTTTGTTGCATCACAGGCAGTGTGGTAGTTCGGACGGGTAGGCGTATCAATTCAGTTTCTTCTTATTTACCTCCGGATCAATCACGAATGTCTACGAATTACTCTCGCTCATCGTTGTATCGTCTACTCGTATCATGTTTATTCTCGGGCAAACAAGAACATAGCTCGCTCTCACTTGTGTGTCGTTTACTCATAACATGTTCGTTTTAAATGATCGCGGCCATGATACTGGTTAAAATAAGCAATATGTAACACCGTTGCGTGACACAAAACGTCACGTTACAGTGTTCTGCAACGGAGGCACGCTCTTGTCGACACAAGCCTTTACAATACGGTGACTTTCAACGGGCAAATGTTCTAATTGATACGAGCCTTAAGACTCGTATCGAGTAGAGCGTCTCCCCGTTGCGGAACACTGTAACGTGACATTTTGTGTCACGCAACAGTGTTACAGAGTGCTTATTTTAACTAGTATCATGGACGAGATAATTTAAAACGAACATGTTATGAGTAAACGACAAACAAGTGAGAGCGAGCTATTGGTAAACATTCGCCATGGATTAGCGATAGAATAGCGGGCAAACTCGAACAGAATCTGCATTGACAGGCCTACTCGTCCCAACTACAAAAATGGCGTAACACAACAATTTCTTTGATGCGACAGCTAAAAACCGCCAACTGGCCGATATGCTTCGCTGCGTGGCATCGTGGCCAAATTGGACACGTTGTTATGCAACGCTTCTCCGTACCCACTAAGAGTAACATGCAATGTAGCAGTGTTCAGCAACGGGTAAACGCTCTAGTCGATGCGAGCCCTTACGGTGACACTCAACGGGCAAATGTTCTAATCGATACGATCCTTTAGACTTTTTCCAAAATTCAATTTGGACGAATTAGAATTGTTTCAGTTTTATTTGTCAGATTTATCGAATTAATCAACACGATCTTTCAGTTTCAGTTTATCGATTCTTCTAATCGAACCCGACCAAAAAGCCTTTGGCATTTGGATCCAAACTCAGACTTTTCTAAACTCGAAATTTTACTTCATGCACCACGCGTACTAAACACTGACGACACTGAAATATTGTGAACAAGCGAACTTGAATCGAAATCAGTGTTTAGTACGCGTGGCGCATGAAGTAAAATTTCGAGTTTAGAAAAGTCTGAGTTTGGATTTAGACGCTGCGCGTCTAAATCCAAAAGCTCAGGCTTTTCTAAACTTGAAATTTTACCTTATGCTTAGTCTGAGAGTGGACAACACTCGTTTATAACTTTAAATTTGACGATTTTCCAAAAGCAACGAATGCCTAAACAAATACAGCGTGCGTGTCTGGATATTTACGCCATTGAACAAATAATATATATTAGTTATTCAGTGATGTACACTTAACAGAAAAATTCCCTGTATAATCAACACGATCTTTTAGTTTCAGTTTTTCGATTCTTCTAATCAAACACCACCCAAAAGCCATATGTATTACATATCGCACTTTTTTTTTAAGTATACATATCTTGACATCCACGCTGTGTTTGTTCAGGCGTTCGTTGTTTTTGAAAATCGTTAATTTTGAAGCGGTTAACGAGTGTTTTTGACACCCAGGCTAAGCATGAAGTAAAATTTCGAGTTTAGACAAGCCTGAGCGTTTGGATTTGGACGCGTAGCGTCCAAATCCAAACTCAGGCTTTTCTAAACTCGAAATTTTACTTTATGCGCCACGCGTACTAATCACTGAGAACACTGAAATATTGTAAACAAGCGAACTTTTAATCGAAATCTGTGTTTAGTACGCGTGGCGCATGAAGTACAATTTCGGGTTTAGAAAAGCCTGAGTTTGGATTTGGACGCTTCAAGTTAAAATATAAGTCACAAATGAAACACGATTTTAACTTTGTATACTTAAGACTTTGTTAATTTGTTAAGTGACTATAGTTTTGACAACTTCTTGTTATTTTCAAACACCACTTTTAGTTTGAAAATGACAAGTCAAAGTTGTCGAAACTACCCATGTGAAGATAGCCACGGATTTTCCAGCCACGGATTTTCCAGCCACGGATTTTGGCGCCGCTACCATCACACGAATTATGAAACAGATTCCCCAGAATTTTAAAACTTCATAACTCCCAAACCACATATTTTATTTTCAAAATTTCTTCAGTAATTGATTAAACAATATACATAGAGCGGTATAAATAACCAGAATGTTGTAACTGTTAATTGTTCTTTATTTAAACAATATATTGCTGTCCCGCGTATGTCACCTTTCATACCAAATATTAAAAAAATCATATCTCTAAAAACTCTTATTTTATTTTCCAAATTTCTTCACTAATTGTTTAAACAATATATCTATATCCTATTTTATTTTACAAATTTCTTTACTAATTGTTTAACTAATATATCTAGAACGACCATAGTTGATCAGAATGTTGTCACTCTCATTTGTTAATTATTTAAATAAAATATTGCTGTCCTGCGTATAGCACCGTTCATACCAAATATTAAAAAAATCATATCTCTTAAAACTCCTATTTTAGTTTACAAATTTCTTTAAAAATTGTTTAAACAAAACATCTTGAACGAGCATAGATGGTCAAAATGTTGTCACTCTAATTTGTTAATTATTTAAATAATATATTGCTGTACCGCAATAAATAATTAACAAATGAGAGTGACAACATTTTGACCATCTTTGCTCGTTTTAGATATATTGGTTAAACAATTAGTAAAGACATTTGTAAAATAAAATAGGAGTTTTAAGAGATATGATTTTTTTAATATTTGGTATGAATGGTGCTATACGCGGGACAGCAATATGTTATTTAAATAATTAACAAATAAGAGTGACAACATTTTGACCATCTATGCCCGGTCTAGATATATTGTTTAAACAATTAGCGAAGAAATTTGAAAAATAAAATAGGAGTTTTTAGAGATATGATTTTTTTAATATTTGGTATGAAAGGTGACATACGCGGGACAGCAATATATTGTTTAAATAAAGAACAATTAACAGTTACAACATTCTGGTTATTTATACTCGCTCTATGTATATTGGTTAATTAATTAGTGAAGAAATTTTGAAAATAAAATATGTGGTTTAGGAGTTATGAAGTTTTGAAATTCTGGGGAATCTGTTTCATAATTCGTGTGATGGTGGAGGCGCCAAAATCCGTGGCTGGAAAATCCGTGGCTATCTTCACATCGGTGTCGAAACTATAGTCACTTAATAAAGTCTTAGTTATACAAAGTTAAAATCGTGCTTTATTTGTGAATTATGATGAATAACGAAGTAGATACCTCCACCGTTAACAGTTTAAAATTTAAGTGGTCGTGTTTGGATAGAATGGCGGATGGATGGTCGATACTAGTTGCATAAAATGCTATTTTCAAAATAAAATATAAGTTGTCGTGTTTGGATAGAATGGCAGATGCCTAAGTAAATGCATATTTGGATGTTGAAGATTCAGCATTTGTTTTTTCGTTCTTTCCGTATGTTTTTATTTTACAGGTGTTAATTACGCATCGACGCGTGACTAATTAATTTGTGAATGCTGTGTGGCGTGTTACAGTTTCGCTAATTAACCTAACCTTGATTAATTAACTTTATTTTGTTTCCGTGTGGTTGGCTACACTCGCGTAATTGGCGCTAAATTCAAACGACTTGGAAGAAATGAAAAAACATCCAATTTTGGCTCAAAGTTATAACATAAAAAAGAAATAATCCGTATGCAAAATTTTGGATCGTTTAATTAAATTTTCACTGAATGATCATTAAAATTACTTCATTTCATTTCAATATAAAGAAAAATTGAGTTTGCCAACAGTTTGCACAATATTTACAAAATATAAAAACGAATTAAAATTAATATCGACTGTCTGTACAAATTTAGTCTCATTGAGACATGTCTCCAAATATTCATTGTAACAACTACTTCTTGAGCTAATATCCCGACAGATATTGAATTACACAATGAATATTTGAGTTACACGACAGATTTACTGTTCTATGCATAATTTATATGCAAAATGCAATATCAGGTCAAATTATTCTCTTACCAAACTAAATGAACCTACAGGAAATTGAAATAAATTGAAAAAATTACAGGAAATGAATATTAATTGAAAGAATCTTAGGCGATCGTAAAGGAAGTCTTAGGCCATCTATAGACGCGTTTTGAGATTTTCCCTCGTCAGTAATGCTCTAAAGCATTGCTTTCAATACAAAAAAATTATTAAAATAATTTTTTCAATTTATTTCAATTTCCTGTTAGTTCGCTTAGTTTGGTGAGAGAATAATTTGACCTGATGTTGCATTTTGCATATAAATTATGCATAGAACAGTAAATCTGTCGTGTAACTTAAATATTCATTGTGTAATTCAATATCTGTCGAGGTATTAGCTCGAGAAGTAGTTGTTTCAATGAATATTTGGAGACTTGTCTCAATGAGACTAAAATTTTGCAGAGTCATATTAATTTTAATTCACTTCATTTCTATATAAAAAAAAGTATAAATATTATCTAATTTTGGCCCAATGTTATAAATTTTAAAAAATTATTATTATAATTGTTGTTGCTTCCACTTCGCAATACATTTTGTATAAAAGGGATATTTTTTTTGCCGTCAAGTTGGCAATATTAATTGGGTTTTGGTTTTAACGGCGGAATTAATTAAAATAAATAAAATGGAGACGGAGACTTGATTGTAAAAATTTATATAAAATTTATTTAAAAAAAAATTACATACAAAAAATTTCTACAATCAAATTTCCGTCTCCATTTTTTTGAATTGATACCGCCGCTTAATCCAAAAACCCCATTAATTTTTGTATAAAAACACAAAAAGCACATAACTTGGTTTAGTATCACTTTTATTTTCATTTAACTGGTTTGGACAATTTAAACTTGTCATTATTTGAAAACAATAAAAAACACGTAACTTGGTTTTGTTTCACTTTTATTTTCACTATTTTGTGATAAGTTCGAGTTCGAAAATATCATGATATTTGTATAAATAATAAAATATCGGATATACCGGGTGACCCATTTTAATTTATCCACTGAAATATCTCGACAAATATGCATCGTACAAAAACTTTTTCCAAACAAAAGTTTATTAGTCTCGAGGGGGCCTTCCGATCCTAAAAATTGTTCGTCAACCCCACCCCTAGGGGTGGGAGGAGCGGGACAACTTTGAAATAATAAATAGGAATCCTTATTTTTTTATTGAAGATTCGGATGCTACACCAAAAATTATGTAGGTTTTATCTGAGAACTTTTTTTTAATTCGTGATATATGGGGCTGTGCTCGCAAAAATGAAAACCTAAAAATGACATAAAATCGTTTACTTCTAGAGTTTTTTTATTTAACTCGTGATAGATGGCAGTAGAATCGTCAAAAATCGATTTATTAAAAAATGGCGCATACAATCGATGAAGTAGGATGGAAAATGAGTGTAAAATCTTTAATAGACAACCCGACCCCATTTGGTAAATTTATTTGTTTAATTCGTATTTTTTTCTAATTCTTCGAAGATTCTGATAAATAAATGTTGTTCTTTTATTAAATGGCAGACGGATTGCAATACATACAAATCTAATATTTACGATTCTACTGCCATCTATCAGAAGTTGAGAAACTCTGGAAGTAAACTTGACATACTTTTTTTATACAAATGGTCGCTGTAAAGGGCGTTTTTTGAGCCATTTTTTAGGTTTTCATTTTTGCGACTACATCGCCATTTATCACGAATTAAAGAAAGTCTCCGCTAAAATTACATCATTTTTGGCGTAGAATCCGAATCTTCAATAAAAAATAGGGGTTCCTATTTATGATTTCAAAGTTGTTTCTTCCCCCAACCCTGGGGGTTTGGGGTGTCGAAAATGTCATAGGATCGGATGGCTCCCTTGAAACTATTAAACTTTTGTTCGGATTTTTTTTTTATACGATGCATGTTTGTAGAGATATTCCAGTGGATAAATTAAAATGGGTCACCTGGTATATTGATATTTATCCGATATGTTTCAACTTCTTTATAATTATTCTTTTTTTATAAATGTGAATATTTATATTATTTATTAATTTATTCCCTGTATAAATTGTTTCTTTTAAGTACACATGTCCCAATTTACAGCGCGTATTCTGTAAATCTTCAGATATTGGTTGTTTTTTTTAATGAGTACAATTTAAAGCTTTAAACGAGTGTTGTCCACTCCTAAGTTAAGCATAAAGTAAAATTTCTAGTTAAGAAACGCCTGAAAATTTGGTTTGGTCGCGTAGCGTAGCGCTACGCGACCAAACCAAATTTTCAGGCTTTTCTAAATTCGAAATTTTACTTTATGCGCCACGCGTCTAAAACACTGACATATCGTGAAGTTCACAATATGCTACTAAAGCAGTATGCTAAAGATGTGTATTTTAAACTTCACTTAAAACCAGCGTTTTATACGCGTGGCGCATGAAGTAAAATTTTAAGTTTAGAAAAGCCTGTAAATTTGGATTTGCCTGTGCGCGACTCGCTTCGCCGGTGGGCGACTCGCTTCGCTCGCGCGCCCCGGCAAATCCAAATTTTCAGGCTTTTTAAACTTGAAATTTTACTTTATGCTTAGTCGGGGAGTGGAAAACACTCGTTTATAGCTTAAAATTGAACTCTTTTAAAAAAGCAACGAATGTCGGAAAATTTACTTCGTATACGTATTTATAGTTACTTAAAAGATTTAATGGTTTTATGCATTCCATAAATATCCATGATATATACCGCAACTTATAAATATTGATATATATCATTAAAAATATCATGATAGATATCTTATGATATATATCATCCCAACCCTGCAATTTAACCTTGTCATTATCAAACTAATATTATTAGTTTGATAATGACAAGGTTAAATTGTTGAAACTGGTCAAAAAATTAAAATGAAAGTGATACAAATCTAAAGCTTGTATTAGACGACACTATTTTCTTGTACAAGAAAATAGTATACTATTTTCTATCATGGTGTAATACACAAAATATGACCAAACGCGAATCTTGTACAATTTTGTATAATGGAAATAGGACATGGTCTATTTTTTTTGATCATGTTTTGTGTATTACACCATAATAGAAAATAGCATACTATTTTCTTGTACAAGGAAATATGTAGTTTTCTTGTACAAGAAATAAGTGTTGTTTAATACTAGCTTAAATTACGTGTTTTTTCGTGTGTGTTTGTACAATTTTTGAACATTATGAATAATGTTGCTTAGATATTTTTTTTCTACATTCCTTCTTAAAGATGACCAATGGTCCAAACTAGTCGGAGAAAATATAAATTAGTGAAACAAACCAAGTGTTTTAATTAAATATCTATTAGATTCAAAAACATATTATGAGTAACCTTTAACATAAGCCCAAATAATTGTCACTTTTTTAGCAAATTAATATTGTTTGATAAAATTATTCCAAAATTTTATATACTCATTACTTTAATATAACTGCTTAAATAAATTGCTAAAATTGTAAATTATTATTGTTTGATAAAATTATTCCAAAATTTTATATACTGATTAATTTTTTAAATAACTGCTTAACTAAATTGCAAAAATTGTGAATTATTATTGTTTGATAAAATGATTTCAAAATTCAAAACTGCTAAATAAATTCTAAGAATTGTATTCAACATTTCAAAAATATTTAAGATTGATTTTGAGGCCATTACTTTGTGATGCATGTTATACACCTGAGCTTTGATAAAAAAATAAAACTTTTTCTGTTCTGTTAGTTGATTTTAGTGCTGAGTTTTGGAACTCGATCTAGTATGTTAAATAGTATTTAGTGAATACTATTTTGAAATATATTATTAGATATTAGTGAGTAGACTTTAAAGGGTGTTTTAGTGGAATAAAAAAAATATTTTGATACCAAGAAAACACTTAACTTTTATTAAAAAATAAATAAATAAAAGTGGTACAATAAAGTTAAGTGTTGTCTTTATATCAAAATTGAACATGTACCACAAAGTAAACGCCTCCAAGATTCAACAATTAAAACATTATTTAAATTGATTGGGTGAGTTACGGGAAGATCAAATTTAATTGATAAATAAAGCACTATTAATGGATTCGATAGCTAACGACATCTAATGCTCAATAGCGACATCGTCAATGACATGCCACTATGAAGCATTAGATGGCATTGGCTCTCGAATCCATTTCACATATTGGCTTGATATGGTCAGAAATGTTCAGTATTTCTCAGCACTGGGTCGGGACCGCACTGACGAGGACCTTGAAGTCCAAAACGCGTCTGTGGGTATCTGGTGCCAGAAAACTGAACACAAATTTAATTTTAAATAAAGCACTAATAACCTTTCTGCACACTTTTATTTGAATTACCAAATGTACACTTCGGACACAAAGTGACCATTATCTGTATTAATCCGTTGATAATGGTCACTTTGTGTCCGAAATGCACATTTGGTAATTCAAATAAAAGTATGTAGAAAGGTTATTCGTGCTGTATTTATCAATTAAAACATTATTTATTTAAACTTTTTACTTTTTTTTAGAGCAATTAATTAATTGCATTGTTAACCCATTAGCCATCATTGGCCATTTTTCCGTCCTAAAAAATGGCCAATGATGGCTAAAGTATAATTGTACTTTCTCAATCAATTTAAGTTCTGAATGTAAAGAAATGCCACCATTAATTGTTTTCCCATTTTTTTCAATTTTTGAATTGCGTCAAGTAATGGGTTAATATAATTAAAAAGAGGGTTTTAATGCTCCGTAAGCATGTTAAATAAAGTCCTAAAACTGTTACGAATGTTTATGAATCATGCAGTTTTCTTTTTAATTAATTTGGTAATTATTTTTTTTAATAAATTGCCAAAAAATGTAGCTTTCCATTACGATAGAAACTGTAAACGGCATTTGATTTTTTTTTTCTAAAACCTGGTTTGAAGATTCTATTATGTTCTATAACCTTAGATTTAGATAACGTTGATTGATTGTATTCTGTGATTTTGAACGTATTTTTTCTCACCTGCCAGTGAATAAGAAAAATAATATAACTATAAAATTGCTAACTGTTTTTGAGTTTACGTGAAGTGATTATTACACATAAAAAGACTGTTATTCCTTACCTTCCTTTTTATTTGTATCGTTAGATGTGTCTTGAAATGTACATTTAACGATACAAATAAAAAGTGAAGTAAGGAATAACAGTATTTTCATGTGCTTTAACCAAATGAATTGTAAACAATAACAAGCACTCCTTGAGAATGACGATAAGTCGAAACTAGTCGGAGAGAATAAAAAAAATAGTAGTGAAACAAACCAAGTGACTTTTAAGATAAAACTAATGTATGCTTCCAGAGCTCTTTCTTAAAGCTTATTTCTTCTACTTAATCAAAATTGGTCTATCTTTAATTGTTTTCGAGTTATTCGCCAAAACTCAAAATTAAGCAATTTTGTAATATTGAAATAACTTCTTTATTTATAAAGATATTAGCATGCGGTAAATGATTTCATTCGATCACATTTTTGTAAGCTTTCCACAAATATATCATTAGCAATATTTTAATTTGACTTTTATTATTTATTTTAGATTTATTTCATTTTTAATTCATTTATCAATGATAAAAATCAATGAATAATAAACAAGGACAATATTAAACGTCAACTGTCATTATTACTTTCACTTTCTTTGTATATTTAAATAAAATATATTCAAAATCAACAAAATCTTAATAAACACATAAAATGGCTAAACATAATATAATGGATAAAATAAAGTATTTAAAAATTCTTTAAATTAATTTTGAGAATTTTCTAGATAACTTAACATCTCCAAGATGCTGTTTACTAGCTCACAATGTCAATAGTGTTAGAAATTATTTAATTTAATAATTTCCTAACAGTTGGTTTAGATTTACATTGTTATTGTTTACAATTCATTTAGTTTACATCTTGGTTTTCTTAATATATTGATTCAAAATTTAAAAAACTTAAAATAAATAGTCAAAGTTAATGCAAAATATGACAAATAATATATTTTTTTTACAACTTAATGTTATATTTCATAACGGTTAAACTCAAGACAAAATCTGATATGGCCATGGCCAGTGTATATCTAAACACTATTTTTCTATGGTAGGTGCAAAAATTACGTTCCAAAGTTGTTTGTTACGTGTTTTCTCTGTTAAATAAGTAACACTGTTTGTTAAATATATAAAAGCGCTCAAAAAAATAAAACTAAAATTTAATTTGAATACAGGTCGCCCGTAAATTGGCCATGGTTGAAGCTGACTTGGAACGTGCTGAAGAACGCGCCGAAGCCGGTGAAAAGTACGTTTTACTCTGGATAAAACATTGTTTGCGCATGCCCCGTTTTATTTTTCTATTTTTATTATTTTAAAAACCACACATTCACAGCTTTCCACGCCAAAACCAGGAGACGGATGCAAGCAGCAGCTAAATCACACAGCCTCCCCACAAATTTTACCCTAACCACAAGTGTTCTGATTGTTTCTTTGTGTGTCTAAAACGTTTATTTGAATGCCCCATTTTGATTTTTACTTTTTATTAAAGAGGAAATGCATATCGTTGTGGAAACAAAACTGTTTTCGACAGGACATAGCACAAAAATTGCTTGTAATCTTATTTGAAGTTACGCTACTGGTTTATTCAATCTGATCATTAGTTGTTTTTTATTTAAAAGTTTCACAACATAACATTGTGTATACGTATTATACAATTTCAGTCAACTTTCTGCTTCTGCGTTTTTTAAGTGTACATTAAGATAATCTTAGTATCTTTCTTTCAGGGTTTGGAAATATCATGATATTTATATAAATAATAAAATATTAGATATACAGGGTGTCCACGCTAAACCGTTCATTAAAAGTTTATGGGGTTGCCGTTGCACTTAAAATTTGAAAAAAATCCTCGTCACATACTTGAATCAGTTCTCCTCATGTGAAATATTTTCATCTTTCTATCACTTCCTAGAGGATACCTCTATGAGCAAAATAATTGGAAACTGTCAATTTTGACAATAAGTGTTCTTACATTTTTTTAACCGCCTACTTACTGAACAAAATTTCCACAGCGATTTGCATCTCTTTGTCGTTTGATTATTTTTTTCTTTGCATATATCTTATTTGTTTTTTTTTTCTATCCGCTTGTTTCTTTTTGTTTTAAATCTCTTGTTTGTGCATGGCTAGGTTGCCCGAAAACTGGTGCTTATGGAACAAGACTTAGAAAGGGCCGAAGAGAGAGCGGAACAAAGTGACAGGTAATCGCATGCGCACGATCTACAAATTTTTACCCTATTTTCACACATCTGTCGAATTTACAAAAAATACAATGTCAAAATGTGATTTTCCCATGGGATCACCCTGTGTGTTCGGTGTACATAATATAGTTATTTAAAATTAAATAACTAATATATTTTTTGTTGAAATTTTGTCAATTTTAGTATATTTTGAATTTCACTTTAAATCAGTGTTTTATATGCGCATAAAGTAAAATTTTGAGTTTAGAAAATCCTGAAAATTTGGATTTGTCTTCAGCGGAGCGACCAAACCATTACCTAAATGGACAAAAATATTTAAATTATATCTAAAAATATAAACCTTACAAGGCATGATCAGTAAATTTAAGGATTGTCATTTATAAATTCATCGTGCCAATAATAAGCTGATTTTACCAAAACAATTTGAATATTTTGCTTAAAGTTGTTGAGATTAATTCTGATGAAAACACGATATTTTTAAACTAGAAGTTTCTATGAAGATTTTTACTGCGTTCTCGAAATTTAAAACATTTTCTAACAAAATAACTGATTTTGATATTTTATCTAAAACATTTTTCAATACAAAATTCTTGGAATTTTTAAATATTTTGTCCCTTTTTAATGTGATTAACGAATGTTTAATGAAATATATGTACATGCATTTCAATATTTTCAAAGAATTCAGTATTTATATTTTTAGACATTTCTATTTATTTATTTAAATTTGAGACAAATGTATGTCTTACATTTGTTTTTAAGTATCCAAAACCGATGTTTAGTCTGTACATTTTCAGATGATGGTGATTCAATTTGAAGCTTCCAACGAGTGTTTCCATTCCTTGATTAAGCATGAAGTAAAATTTCGCGTTTACAAAAGCCTTAAAAGGGCTTTTCGCGGAGCGGATCGACCAAACCAAATTTTCAGGCTTCTCTAAACTCGAAATTTTACTTCATGCGCCACGCGTATAAAACACTGATTTCACTGTAGTTCATATACTGCTTTAGTTTTATATGTGGATATTTTTAAAACAAAAAATCTCAGTATATTTTTTACATTTAAAACACAAATAGAAAAACATTAAAAGTGCGATTCTTCTCGCTAGAAGAATCGCACTTTTAATGTTTGAAGTATTCTGCAACCAAGAATTGGCAATTTCATTTATACAAATGGAAAAGCTAATTTATTATTTGTTTGATTTGAACGACCTTTGCCATTTAATTTAGCATAAATAAAGATTTGATTTAAAGAAAATATATGGGACAAAACGGATCATACCTCTGCCCAAAATGCAACGCGACAGAAAAATATGAGAACTTGCTCAAAATGTTGCTGAAGCTATATACTTTCGATAGCAGTTAAGCGAATTGTAAAAAAAATATTCCCTTTCGTCTATAACGGTCTAAATCGTCAAATTTCATGATTTTAAACGTTTTGCCTCGATGGCCAAGTATTCTTTATTTCTTTTCGGATAATCATTAAATCTTTTCTGGGCGTAGTGGGTAGGCTAACTCGACAAAAATTCTTCCGAGAGCTGGTGGCTGTTTAGTACCATGTCTGGTATGCCAAAACAAGTGCTCACCAGTCGAATACTTAATTATTAAACTACTCCAAAATTTGTCTGCGATATTTTATTTACAAAGTCAAAATCAGCCGACAAAATATTACATATTACATGGTCAGAATGTTTTTTTTTATGAGAAAAACGAAGTCTTTTCATTCTTATGAATTCTCTCGTCTTATTCACATCAAAATTATATTTTTTGTTAATATAATTGATAATTTTTGTGATGCTGCTGTAACAGATGCTAGGGCGATGACAACTGCCCGCTGGGATGTGTAGAATGATTTAATTTCCTGCAACAGTAACGATGCCAGTGTAGGCGCACTCCCTTGCAAGGGATGTTAAGGTGTGAGAATGAAGCGATGAGTTAAACATCTCTCAAAGTCGGAAAGCTCCCATACCTCGTGAGGCATGGGAGTTATCACCCCGAGGACCGTGGACTCATCTGCGATCGGGTCAGAATCTTTAATCTGCGGGTTGTGTTATTTTTCATGAAACCTTCAAACGCACTGTTCAAATATCCTGCCTGTCTTTCACACAGATAGGTGTGCTAATCCATTAGGTTGCCTAGGGCATGGAGGCAAGCTTCTACGAGTGATTTCTAAATCCACTCAACAGAAGTTTCGTTTCCTTCCGAATGCCGCAAAAATCTGTAATTCTTGTAGGAAAAATAATTCCGGCTCCAACGATTCTCTTTCTCAGTGGCATGGAATATTCATTTAATTCATCTGAAGACAATATGTCCGAGGTCATTGATTCTACTGAAAATAGACTTTCGGATCTTGAAGAAATTCTGCGTAGACTTCAGACAAATTTTCTTCTCTGTCGAAAAATGATGATCCTCACTGTTGTTCCTGATCATTGGACTATTCGTAAAATTGCAGAGAAATTTGGAACTTCCTATAGGATGCTCCTAAGGCTAAACTTTGAAGAAAAGTAAATGGTGTTCTATCTTCAGGAAAGAAGCTACCTGAAGAAACTGGCCAACAAGTAAAGGAGTTTTATGAAGACGACATAAATAAAGTAAAATAATGCTAAATAAAAAAGACAGTACAAGCGTCCTAGCTGATGGTGAGAAAAAAGGGAACAAAAACGATTACTTCTCGATGATATACACAATTTACATACCGGTTTCAAAGAGCAGTTTCCTCAACATCCAATCGGATTAACGAAATTCTCACAGCTCAGGCCTAAATGGTTTGTATTAACTAAGTCTTCAGGGACACATAATGTTTGTGTATGTATGTACGTTTTTTTTTCCTTTGCATAGGCAATACGAGTGCCGATTCCCCGTTTCTGCAGATATGTTGAGATATTTCAGGAGATTTTTATTCAGTTCTTGTTTTTCTAGACAAGGAGTCTAAAAAATTCCTCGGCTTTAGTTGCAAAAAACGCTGTAAATTAGAACATTTCAGACAATGACTTTGAAATCTTGTCTGAGCTGCATACCACAACAAATCGACCCAAACCATATTCGGAATATATAGTTCACATGTTAAATTGATCAAATAGTTTAGAAAAGACTTGATTTAATGATTAATAAAGAATACTTGGCCATCGAGGCAAAACGTTCAAAATCATGAAATTTGACGATTTAGAGTTCCTTCTTCAGACCGTTTTAGACGTATTTTTTTTTTCATACATCGCCTAACTGCCCTCGAAAGTATATATCGAAAGTAAATATATGGCTTCAGCAACATTTTGAGCCAGGTGTCATATTTTCCAGTCGCGTTGAATTTTGGGCAGAGCATGATCCGTTTGACTCGTTTCGTCCCATTTATATAATGTTGGAATCATAAAACGTTAATCAAATAATAATAAATGTTTTTGTAATCAATACTACTTTATATATTATTGACAAAATTATAATTTAAAATGTTGAGAAATTTTAGTAAAAAATATCAATAAAATAGATTTATAATACAATTAAAAACGTTTCAAAAATGTAAACATTAATTACTTGGAGCTGCACCGCAAAGCGATAAAACCGTTATTTTTACCGGAACCAAACAGATATATTTTTGTTTAATCGAAAACCGAAACGAAACAATAACGGTTCGAAGCCCTGGTATGGTCAATAAAAAAAACCTCTAGAGTGCCACGGAAAATATTGTAGGTTGGCAACTCTGAAATTATATAGTATAATTATTAAGTCTGACGTTTTAAATGTCAATTCATAAGGCGTGTAGCCAACTTAAATTTTAAAAAAATATTGAATCGTGGCACTTCAATGATTTTTTTTATTGAGCACACGATATATATCTTAAGAATTCTTAGTTATTCTCTTGGGATGTGTTATTGAACGACATTGTAATTTTTTGTTTCTTCTTGAAAATCAAATTTTGTTTCTAATAGAATTTTGAACTTTCCAGCAAAATCGTAGAGCTTGAGGAGGAGCTCCGCGTCGTAGGCAACAACCTCAAGTCCCTCGAAGTGTCAGAAGAGAAGGTATGTCATAATCCATCACTTATTGTTTCTAAAATTATATACAGTAAGCTCCGCTAATCCGAACTCCAAATTCCGGACGAAATTGAAATATTAGTTTTTACATTATGTATTTTAAAATCCGAATTACCTGTGATTCAACGATGGGTCGGGATTTCCCTGAGAGACCACACAAAACATTAAGGGCCAGTTGCACCAAACACGTTGAACTGGTTCAACTCTGAACTTGAGTTCAAAGTGACAGAACAATAGAAACTGTCATCTTGAACTGAAGTTCAGCTTGAACTCAAGTTCAACGTTTCTTGTGCAACTGGGCCTAACTCTAGCGTATTTTTGTGACTTTTAAAAAGGTTTCAATAATCCGGATGTTTCACTAATTTGGATTGCCTCGGTTTTCATTAATCCGGAGTAGCGCAGCTTTACTGTATATACTTATTTGAAATACATTATGTAATTTATATAAATATATAGGCCAACCAACGCGAGGAAGAATACAAGAACCAAATCAAGAACCTCACCACTCGCCTAAAGGAGGTACTGAGGGAAAACAATTATGACACTCACTGTGTCGTAAAAAAAATAAAAACCTAACCTCTCTTTTTTTGAGTGCTCGAGTGTGCTGCAACGATAACATATTTTTAATTTGGATGCATATTAAACAACGTTTGAGTCTATGTTGATATGCTTGGAAAATTATGGTTTTGAACAGTTTTTCACTTGTTTGTTTTTCAACTTGTTATTACTTCGGAAATCGGAAATTTGTATATTGATTTTTTTTAACTTTAACCCTTTCGCTACGAGGAGCGTATCTATACGTTTTATTTTTATGTGCTCCATGTGCGAAGAGCGTATATTTTCAAAAGCCTGTAAATCCTGAGCGGAAAATGTACGAAGTTTCTGTACCTCTTCAATGCGCAGTCTATACATTGTATAATTAAAAAAAAAACATGGCCAACTTTTCTTTGTTTGGTTTTTTGCATCCCGTCGCCCTTAGACAAAATAGATTTAATATTTGTACATTATTTTTTAAAGGCCTTCACCTAAGATTGATAATATTGCCAAGAATAGTTTAATGACAGTTACGAAATTATCAATATTCACCTTTTACAAAATAACAATAATAATATTTCAATGTTTTATACGCGTGGCGCATGAAGTAAAATTTCGAGTTTAGAAAAGCCCCGCGTAAAAAATAAGTCGAGTTTCTCAAATTGAAATGTTACTTTATGCGATCTCAAGTAATATTCAAATTTTGACATATTAGTAGTTTTCGTGAATTTTCTAAATTTTCATAGAACTTTTAATATTTAAAGATTTGTCTTGTTTTTAACCAATTTCATTTGATTTCTTAATATTCATCGTTTTACAATTTTTCTTAGTATTATTTTTTTTTTCTACAAAACAGAAACAAACATAATAAGATATTGACAATTGTCGAACGAATGTCTTCCACTCCTAGACTAAGCATGAAGTAAAATTTCGAGTTGAGAAAAGCTCCAAGCATTTGGCGTCCAAATCTTTTTTCCGAATTTTTCAAATTTTTGTTCAGAATTCAATTTCCTATCGATTTTAAATATTCTATACTAGGTGTCCCATTTGAGAAAATGGAACATTTTGACATAATTCGCGAACGCGATGTTCAATTTTTATTCCGTTTTCATCATCGTAATCAGCGTAAAAATACTACTAGTTTTCGTATTTAACTAACTTAGTAGCTCCAATAATAAAGAAGTAAGGAATAGTGCCGACTTAAGTTTGAAAACCCTGTATACTGTTCATTTTTTTTTTTAATATTTGAATGTTCAAATATTATGTGGATAATTTAGTGATTAAAATATTCATATTTGAATATTCGACTATTTGAATTATTCGTATTCGAATCTCAGTCTTGGTTAAAATTCTAAATTTCAGAAAAGATATGCACTCTCGTAAATTAACAAAGATATATATTCAAACATTGCCAACATAGACCAACATTATTTGTTTATTTTCGATGTACTAACTCAATTTTTAATATTATTGTTTTTTTTTTCTTTTTTTTATTAACACGCTAAAATAAATCTAGGCGACGATCCGCGAGGAAGAATACGAGATCAGCATAAAATCCCTGGACGGCCAGCTGAGAGAGGTAACCCAACCCGGAAACTTTCCGAACAGACCCACAATTTCTAAATCTTTCCTTTGTAAAAAAAAAAGGAAAAGGAAACATGTACATTTGTTATTATTAGGTGGTGCCTGCTGAGACTGTATTTCCGTACCGCTTCTTGGTGATTTTATCCTCGTCTGTTTTTTATTCGTTTTGTTTTTCGACTGACAGCATGATTTTTTTGTATGTTTTGTTGCATATTCTCAGGCGGCCGCTACGAGAGATCATTGCGAAGATAAAATTCACTCGATGGCCGATAAATTACGCGAAGTAAGTTGAAAAACTATTCACGAAGATAGAATTGATCACAAACATTTTATCAAAAGAAATATTCACGAAAATTAAATTAAAATGATATTTGCGAAAACTTTCTCATCTTTCAGGTGGTGAAACATATTTACTATCATTTTAAAAGAAAACACTTATTTAAATTTTGCTAATATTAGTGGCATTTAGTCAAGTCTTGTTTTTAAATCATGAATATACAGGGTGTTAAAAACGAATCTCAGTTTATTAATATAACGTTCAGTCTAAGTCAAGTTATTTAACGGTTAATATAGTAAATGGTTTCCGCCAAGACCGCAGCCAGAAAAAAAAATCAGAGGGGGTTATACAAATTTCGGGGTGGGTTTCAATGGTAAAAATATTGTTTTCATCATGATAATTATCGTAATAGATATCTTATGATATATATCCAGTGGCGGTCTTAGCTAAGTTTCTAGGTGGTGCGAGATCTCAACTAAAAGTTAGAGCTCTTTTTCGTTTTCGGCGCGTCTTCCGAGACAGCGCCCGGTGCGGTCGCACCGCCCTAGGGCCGCCACTGTATATATCGTCGGAACCCTGTTTTACAATAAAAAATATTGACAAGATTTTTGTAGGTTGCTTATTCTAAAATGTTTTATTCGCTCAAAAAGTGTAAAATTAAGTTTGTCGCGAAGAAAAAATAACTCGTTTTTACATTTCCCATTATTAAAAGAAATAATCATACATACAGGGTGGTCAATTTTTGTATGCCTATTCTAAGGGCGAGTAAACATATAATAACACTTTTATATTGTCTCTATGTTAGTCAATAGAATAAGTTTGTTTCTCAAAAACTTTATTAAAAAATTGCAGATATAAAAACGTAAAAGAATAATTACATTTCTGAAAGCTAAACTTTTATATGGACTTTAAGTTTTTCAACAAAATACGATTTTTTTAAAAACTAAATTCATTAATTAAACTTATGAGAATAATTATTTTTCTTAGAGCTCTGAAATTTGGATGGCATCCATTTTTGTATTCTCGTTGTAATCTAATCGGTTTATTGAAATTTGAGCATTGAAAATTCACCACCCTGTGTATTTAATTTTTGTACAGTTGGTGTCGGATGATTAATTTCTCATTTCATTTCATCACCATTTTATATTTTCCCATATCTCTCACTGTCTTTTCTAGCGCTTGCTCAAAGGGTTTATTTATTTTGTGCATTGTCAATAGATATTTTTTGTGTGCCATTTAAAGGTCAATTTACAAAATATTCACAAAGCAAATATCTTTTTACAGTAATTTTTCTTTGCTGTATTCAGCATATGCATATTTTTTACAGTAACATTTTTTTGTTATACCTCTAATTAGTAAAATAAAAACACCCGATTTTCATTTTTAACTTCACTTTTGCCTCTTAGAGCTGTTTTTCGAAATCTCATTTTACTGCTATTATTACTCTTTGTTATGTGCCAATATTCATTATTATTTTCGTGCTTACATATACAGATGCTTTTAAAACCCATTTCGTCGCTGCCAAGTTTATGTTTCGTTGTGCCTCTAGTTATTTTAAATACGTACTTTTTAAGTTTACTTTTTCAACCGCCATGCATTTTTTATTTTGTAAGTATAATGGTGTTGGTGTGCATATGTGTATTGCTTTAAAATAATTTTTAAAATAAAAAAATCATTAACTCGTAACGTTTTTAATAACTCTAATATTTTCTTTTAAGAAGTTGCAAAAAATACAATAACTTCGTTTTTTTTCTATTAAAAATTAATTCACTCACACCTAAAAATTACCAAGATGTTTCTACTTTCTTATTATATATTCAAATAATGTTAGCATCTTTACTGAAGTGTCATGATTATTAATTAATTTAGGCACAGTTGCACCAAAAACGTCAAAGTGAGTTAATCTCTGAACTCGAGTTCAAGATAACAGTTCCTATTGTTGTAATGCTATTTTGAACTCGATTTCAAAGTGTTTGGTGCAACTGACCCTTAGAATTAACATTTGTAATAATGATGATATTTCGTTTAAATTATACTTATTTTTTTATTTTGATCAGAAACATCATTGTATTTTTTCGCAAAATTGTTTATTTTGGGATGAAAATGTCATTCGTTTTTGTTTTCTGACTATAGGCTGAAGCCCGTGCTGAATTCGCCGAGCGTTCCGTGCAGAAGTTGCAGAAGGAGGTTGACAGGCTTGAAGGTATGTTCACTACCATTTAATAACCATTATTATCAAAATTGTATTTATCATATAAAACGAAAAGGGTCGTTTAAAATTAAATTACGAGACTTGTTCGAAAATAAAAAAACATTCCGCGTGCAAGTAAATACTTATACACGGTGTGTTTTCATTTTTAGGACAAGCATCCTTTGTAATAAACGGCAAAATTGTTTCAACAATGAGGTTTATCCAAAAATTGAAGATGCATACATTGCTTTGTAATAAAAGTATACCTATGTATCTCGTAAAACACTTATTGATCCAAAATAATGAGTATTTTACAGTTTTTTTGGAGCTAGTTGCACAAACGTTTTTACCTAATTAAGCAACTCTGAATATTCAAAATGGCAGAATATTCAAAATTGAGATTCCGAACTTGCGAGGTTCTAAAATGAATTTAGTGCAAATATTATCACGTAAATTGCTCTCATTTTGTTACAACTAGTGATGTAGAATTACCGATGATATACAATTTAGTAATATTACCGGTAACCTAGTAATAAAGGGTAACTTAAAGTTGGTCATAAAATTCAATAATAAAAAAATCGTATCTGTTTAATACAAATCGGCAAGGTTCGGAAATATCATGATATTTAAATATTCTATATATATATATATCGATATTTATCCAATTTAAATCAACTTCTTGATAATTATTATTGTTTAATTATACACGGAGTTTTTCTTTTAAGTATACATGTCCACGTTTTAGCCACAGAAAAACGCATATGTTCGGACGTATCCGTCTTAAACAGGTTTGATACAGGCAGCGACCACACATTGATAAGGTCTAAAATCTAATTAAACACTCACCTAGAGAGGAAGCATCAAATAAAGAAAATCCTACCTTCTATATCCGAACTAAGAACTTTGCTTCTCGTAATTTTTGATGCCAACGCATTTAGTTCCAGTCCTTGTAGCTCTTCAGTTTGCTATAGTTTTCTGTTAATTTGGGCGATATACTCTCCTTCTTTCAAGCAGAAAGAAGAAGAGTATATCGCCCAGATTAACAAAAAACTATATTAAACTGAAGAGCTACATGGACTGGTACTAAATGCGTTGGCATCAAAGATCACGACAAGTATCCGCACCGCTGTGAAGAAAGTTTGTGAGACCAAGAAACCCAAAAATTAGCCAAGACACACGGTTGCTTATTGAAGAACGGAAGAAAACAAGTAGAGACTTCCCTAGATACGCAGATTTAAACAAGATCATTAAAAAGGCCACCAGAAATGACTGTAGAGCGTATAACACCAAGCTAATTAAAAAAGGCATTCAAAATAACAATATGAGAGTCTTACGCTCCAGCCTAACAGAAGGAAAGACGAAAATTCATAAAATAAAAACAAAAACGGAGACGTTGCCACAGAAAAAGACGAAATCACGGATATCATTGAGAAGTTCTACCTCAGTCTCTATAAACAAGTAGCCCACTTCCAGACCAACAAAAGGCCCTGAAGCAAGTGGTTCTAAATGTAGGATCCGAAAAACTCAAGGAGATTGACAGAGCAGAACTGAGGAACGCGCTGACACAACAAAAAAAAAATTAAAGCAGCAGGTGAAGATCTAGTCACAAGTGAAATGTTAAAGGCTGGAGGAGAGAGTCTAAAGCACTTCTGATACTCTTGACCAAGTGTCTGGAAGAGGAAAAAATGTCGATCTCATGGCAAAATGCTGAGGTTACCATGCTATTTAAGAAAGGCGACTGCACAAACATGGAAAATTACAGACCCATAAGTCTACTTTCTATCTTTTATAAGTTATTAACCAAAATGATAACAAATCGGCTTACTGGAAAACTTGACTTTTACTAACCTGCGGAACAGGCGGGCTTCAGAAAGGGGTTCAACACAACGGACCATATCCAAACGCTACGCACATTAGGACCCTTTACTCGTACACTCTTTCGTCGATGATTGAATGCCACACGGGAGTCGACGCAAAAGTGTATGCGTAAATGCGATTTTTGCCTCGAGGAAAGAGTGGACTGTGTTTAATTCCGCATTTCGGTTTTGCGTGAACGAATGAACGGCCCCGCTTTTAAGTCGACGATTGCGTCGACGCAAAACCGTTGCGTTTAATTTTCTTCCACTTTTGCGTCAAGGATTGAACGCCACTCCTGAACGGCTTTCAATCCGACGCACCACGTTTTCCTCGACGCAGACACGCAGGCAAGAGTGCCGTTTAATCGTTGACGAAAGAGTGTACGTGTAAAGGGCCCGCCCTATTGATCGAGAAGTGCACGGAGTACAACATCCCACTCCATATGGCATTGGAGGCCCCGCCTTAGCATCTACATCCAAGTTGCGGCGGGGGCAGACCGGAGTCTTCGGACGAAGGATGTCTGAGAGGGACGATGTTCCAAGTCGAAGTTGCAGACCTTCCTGAGGTATCCTCTGTGTCTTGAATAGTGCTAACGTGCATACGGCAAGGTTCGCTCAGCCCTGGTGCTTGTGGCCATTGAATGAGGAGTCGAGGGGGTGCCTTGAAAAGGAGTCGGGGGTGGGCCTTGGGTTGTCTATCCGCTCCTCCGGTCCACATGTAAGTTGGTCTCCGGCGGGCAGTGGTTTGCAGGTATGGCGGTGATCCACCGTTTCTAAGCCGGACGCTCGTATCGGAATATACCGAAAAGTAAAAGCCGGAGCACACTACTCCATATGGCATTTGTGGATTACCAGAAAGCCTTTGACATGATTGAAACCTGGGCAATACTTAAAGCAATAGAAAATGCCAGTATTGATACCAGATACTCGAACTTAATTAAGTACATTTACAACCATGCTACCTGTCATACATGTCAAAATAGAAGAAGGATGGACTACGAGGAAAATTCCCGTCAAGAGGGGCGTCCGACAAGGCGATACTTTCTCTCCCCCGAACTATTTACCTTGGCACTGGAGGACGTGTTTAGGAAATTAAACTGGAAACAAAAAGGCATAAACATCGATGGCCACCGTCTGAGTCACCACCGCTTTGCCGACGATATCTTCATCCTAAGCAGCGATCCAGATGAACTGGAAGAAATGCTACGCGAACTCGATGGAAGCTTCCTAACTGTAGGTCTAAAAATGAATTTGCACAAAACAAAAATCATGAGTCCGAACCACATACAGATCACCATCAGCAACCACACCCTTAATAACGTCGATGGCTATAATTATCTGGGACATACCATCACGTCTTAGGTGGCAATGGGCGGGCCATGTAGCAAGAGATAACCACAAATGGACAAAAATAGTACTGCAGTGGAGACCGCGAATATCAAAGAGGAGAGTGGGTCGCCTTCAATCAAGGTAGAGCGACGATATCCAGAGCCATTGCTGGCAGAAACTAGATGCAGATTGCCCAGCAGAGATTGACATGGAAGAAAATGGAAGAGGCCTTCGTTCAGAAGTGGACGCAAACAGGCTAAAGAAGAAGATACATGTCCCAATTACAGCGTATATGCTGCTAATGTTCGGATATTAGGTGTTTTAAAAAACAAATCAATTTGAAGTTTTAATCGAGTGTTTTCCACTCCCAGGTTAAGCATGAAGTAAAATTTCGAGTTTAGAAAAGTCTAAAAATTTGGTTTGGTCGCGTAGCGCTACGCGACCAAACCAAATTTCAGGCTTTTCTAAACTTGAAATTTTATTTCATGCGCCACGCGTCTAACACTGAAATATTGTGAAGATCACAATATGCTACTAAAGCAGTATGCTAATGACAAATATTTTGAACTTCACTTAAAACTATTGTGTGCATGTAAATTTTCTGGCTTTTATAAACTCGAAATTTTACTTCATGCTTAACCTGGGAGTGGAAAACACTCGTTTAAAGCTTCAAATTTAAAAAAACTAAACGGGCTATGTACACTTAAAAGAAAAATTCCCTGTATAATCTTATACTGTATTAATGTTAATTTTATTTAAATCAACAAACCAATAATAATCTGCGATCCAGAGAAGAGCTAAACCGCAGTCAAAACGCGATGAATGCTTTACTTTACTTTTTGGATGAGCTTCGTAGATTTTCAGGATTTCGAACTTGTTTTTTAATCCCACCTGTAAGACACTTTAGGGTAGTTGTGTTTTATTATCACAACCATTGAAGCACAACCTCCGTCGAATATTAAACAAAAAAACTGAGTAACGAAGATGCTTGCTTTATTTTTATCAGTTGATTGATTGTTTGCTTGATTTTGAATAACTTTAATTTTAATTTAATCAGTTTTTTTTTTATTTTGTTGTTTTTTATATATTATTTATAGAGCGAAAATTAAGAGTAAATAATATAAAAACTCTAGCCTTAAAAATGTACAAAAAATATTCAAATTGCGTTTCTTTTCTCTATCTACAACTAAGTTATCTTACAAAGACTAAGCCAAACAGTCATTGAAATCAGGGTTGTATATCTTGAAAATTCTTATTTTTTGAAATAAATTTCGAAGATATTTAAGAAAATTATAAAATTTAATTGAAAAATCGTGTAATATTCAAAATCGCAGAAATTCCAAAAATAAATTTAAATTGATTAAAAAATGTTATTATCAATATTTTTAAAATTTTTACAATTCCTTCTGTCTTGATTTACATTTCAAAAATATTTAAGAAAAATAGAAAATTTAATTAAAAAATCGTATAATATTTAAAATCGCAGAAATTCCAAAAATAAATATAAATTGATTAAAAAAATGTTATTATCAATATTTTTCGAATTTTTACAATTCATTCTGCCAACTTTGAACTTTGGCCCAAAAAAAAATCAAATTCTTATTTTTTGAAATAAATATCAACTTGATTTATAGTTCAAAGATATTTAAGAAAATTAGAAACATTTATAAGAAAATCGTGTTATATTCTAAATCGTAAGAATTCAAAAAATGAGTTTAAAGTGCTTTTAAAAATCAATCTTAGGTGAAAACTTAAAAAATAATTTACAGCATTAAATAATTGCAAATATTAAATCTAAAATATCTGGTATCAAAAATTATCGATATTTTAAACATCGATACTTTTCTCTACGATATTTCACCATATCGACACTTGGCTATACGATATAATCGATATTTTTTATAGGGATCCTAAAAAAATATCAATTATGTCGTATAGCCAAGTATCGATACGGTAAAATATCGTGTGAAAAGTATCGATTTTCAAAATATGGATAATTTTCGATACCGGATATTTTAGATTTAATATTTACAATTATTTAATGCTGTAAATTATTTTTTAAAGGCCTTCACCAAAGATTGATAATATTGCCAAGAATAGTTTAATGACGGTTACGAAATTATCAATATTTACCTTTTACAAAATAATAACAATTATATTTCAATGTTTTATACACGTGGCGCATGAAGTAAAATTTCGAGTTTAGAAAAGCCCCGTAAAAATTAGTCTCCTAAATATTTGTTATATTTAAAAAATGTTGACGCTGTTCGCGAATTTTCAAAATTCTGTCGGTTTTCATAAATTTTCGTTGATTTTAAAAATCTTCGGTCGGTTTTCGTGAAATTCAAAGATTCAGTGATTCTTTCAAGATGCTCATTAGTTATAAAAATCTTACGAAAATGGAACTTTTCGCAATGAACTTGTAAATCGTCAACATTTTGAAAATTAACGAAAATTTAGGAAATCCATAAAAAAAACTGCCGAGATTTTAAAATTGACGAAAGTTTATGAAAACTGCTAACATTTTAAAAAATGTTTATCATCCATTTATGAACATTTTCTTCAGATTTTTATCATTGATTTTCAATTATAAAATGTTCATGGGATTTTTTATATTTGGAGATATTCGTGAGTTTTTTAATATTTCGAGATTTTCATCAATTTAAATAATGTTCATGAAATTTCCAACATTTCGAGATTTTAGTCGATTTATGAATATTGTCTTGTTTTTTTTTTTTTTCATTTTCAAATATTTGTATCTAATACTCAAATCGATCGAGCTTTATTCATTTAGGTTTAGGTTTTTCAATGATGCCAATATTTATCGAAATATTAAAAACGTATAATTTTAAAAATCCAACGGAACCTAACATATTTTTGAAATTTGCACAAAACAATGAGAATCAGAATAGAGTCAGTATACAAAAACAACTTTTATTAAATTTTTCTCTATTTCAACAACTATTATTTAAGACATATGGTTATCCGGTGAATAAATACTGAACACAAATTTATATTTTAAACATTTTTAAGGTTAGAATTGAATTATTGTTTAATTCAATTTTTTTTTAAATTAACTTTTTAACTGATTTGTTTTATAATTTGAAACCACAATTAACTAATGTTGATGTTTTATTATTAACTTTCATTGTCGTTTTATTTTTCCTTTAATTATTTTATTTTTGTCGTGTGAGCTTGCTTTAATCCAACCTAACCTAACTTACAGATGACCTCTTAGCCGAAAAGGAGAGGAGTAAACTGCTAGCGGACGAAATGGAGGCCACCCTGCATGACATCCAAAACATGTAGAAAGCGATAGAATATATAAATACTTTTGAGAGAAAAAGAGAAAGAGAGAGAATGCCGCCGATCCTCTTTTTTTTTTAATTCTTTGAAAATTAATTATTATTTTTTTTGTTTGCATTTATTATTTTAATTAATTATTACATCCGTAAACGTGTGTCTGTATGTGTGTGGATTAATTGATTAATTGCACGCGCCTCTCTCCAAAAACCCCCACTCCAACCCCCCAACCGCTCCAACAAACCGAAATAATTTATATTTCTCTTTTGTTGTTATTATTATTATTTAATGATTATTCTTTTTTTGGTTACGCATCCGAAAGAATGATAAAAATAAAACGTGAAAATTCGGAAATGAAAATAATTATATATATAAATACTTATATAAATATAGATATATTATTAAAAAAAAGATTTATTTTATAAAGAAAAAGTCGCGCAAATAATTTGCTATGTTATATATATATTTAAATATAAATCGCATTCAATTTGTGAAATTTAATTTTTATTTAATAGTAAAACAATTTATTTCATTTCTATTTATTTTTTACTACCCTTAACCTTACTTTAAAAAATTAACACCATTGAAAAGAGCTTGAATTAAAAAAATAGACTTGCTAAATTTGAAGAAATTGCTAATGTTGAAATATCAAAGAAAATGCTTTAAAACAAATTTGTCTGAATACATGCATCACACGTTCATTCTCCACGTTTTATGTAAGAATTCTAAAAAATGATAAAAGATTATACATGGTTATATAAGAGTAATGAATGGCATGTTTCTTAAAAAAAGGTTGTAGCAGCCATTTTGAATTTAAATAATGTTTAATATGACATTAAACACTCTTTAAATTTAAAATGGCTGCCACGAAATGTTTCGCACTTTTATTTAACTTTTCAGTGACTATAGTTTCGACCACAAGCTAGTCATTATCAAACTAAGTGAAATAATAAATATTGAATACAACACAAATGTGTTAATTTTTCAAAGCTCAATTCAAAGATGTTAATATTTATTCAGTCATTCCTCTTATAACGGATTTGATTGCAAAAAATTACTAAACAATTAATCAGTGTGTTGTTTTTTTGTTATTCTTTTTATTTGCAGCATAACCAATAGCAAAAGCAATGATAGAAATTGACTAGAAAAAGCACAAATTGCACCCGAACACAAAACAAAAAACACTTGCCAATATGTTTGAGCACAATTCCCCCCACCAATATTTTCACTTATTAACATTTCAGACGACTTGGTGGCCGAGAAAGAGCGCTACAAGGAGATTGGAGACGATCTCGACACCGCCTTTGTCGAGCTCATCTTGTAAACAAGATTTTCAACTTTTTCAAAAATATCCTAGCGCGCACACATTTCAGTCGAACGGCGGCTCAATTTCACCAACTTATATATTATTTAAAAACAAACCAACGATGTTTATCTGTTTCATTTGTTATATAAGGATAACCTAAGATCTAATTTATTTATTTATTTATATTTGTGTTATGTATTTTTTGGATATATTATTCTTATATAAATGCAGTTTAGAAAAAATATATACGTTAAATTAATTTTCTGTTCTTATTTTTGTTATTATTTTCCTTATATTTTTATTCTTTTGGTTTTTTTTGTATTTCGTTGAGGTAAGTTTTATTTATTTATTTAATTGGCTTTATTTTTTTTTAATTAATTTAGCATTTCACTGTTTTAACAACGGTTAACGTTTTGACCATTACTTATCCAAATAACAATAATAATTATAGAATATTTGAAAGTTTCTATGTTTTGACAGTTACTAATCCAATAACAGAGCAATAATCCATTTCTTGATTTTTAGGTGAAACGCCCTGTATTCTTTAAAATATCAGCATTGTCACTAAAGGTCCTAATAGCTGTCTAACAAGTGTTTTATGCTCCTTGATTAAGCATGAAGTAAAATTTCGAGGTTAGAAAAGCCTGCAAATTTGGTCTGGTCGTGTAAAGAAGCGGAGCGACCAACACAACTTTTGAGGCTTTTCTTAACTCGAAATTTTACTTAAGTATCAATTGTTCATTTAAAAACATATTCAAATACAGGGTGCCCGTATTTCAACAGAATGTATAGGCCACTTAATTAAACACAGTTATATTCCTTTCTTCACTTTTATTTTTCTTGCTAGGTGTACATTTCGGGTACTAAGTACCCATTATCAATAGCTAACTATTGATAATGGGTACTTAGTACCCGAAATGTACATCTAGTAAGAAAAATAAAATTGAAGAAAGGAATATAACTGTGTTTAATTAAGTGACTTAACACCTTCACTTAACTCGTACAACTACAAGAATGTATAGGGATTTCGGTTATTTGAAGAGATAGAAAGTCGGTTAAATTGGGGCAAAGTTGCGTATTTTAGGGCCTAATAATAATATAAAAAAATTAGATATCTTTATCTTTTTTTGTTTCTTAGATATTGTCAAAAAACGGACTTTGAAATTTGGTTTCTATTTTTTTATTCAAAAGCTATTGAATTTAGACATTTATAACTTTGACATTATACGGGCACTTTTTAACGAGAAATCTAGTAATATATTTTATTTAAAGACAACTATAACATTTACCAATGAACCATAGCCAACTTTAGTTCTTATGGATTTTCATATTTTTTTCTAAATTCAATGATGTACTACAATTATAGTTTATTGTGCATTTTGTAGGTAAAATATAAATCTTTTGTTTTTTGTAAAGAGTGCCCTGGAAACAGTACATATCACCCCCAAAGACAGGCATCCAGCTGATTAATTACTGTACTGATAGAAAATGTATTTGTTTATAAACAAAATACTGGTGTGGCATTTTGAATCTGAATAAATCGCTGTCTTTAGACTATCATAGGATTTTGTCATATTATATCTTTATTGGCAGTGTTTTGACTATTGTGTAAGAGGCTTGGGTGACTCTCTTTGGACTATGCTAGGATTTTATCTGATTATGTCTCTATGGACTGTATTTCGGCCATTGTGATGTTATGATTGTAAGTCACTTAAGCCACTATATCAAATACAGTCAATATAGTGATTTAATGTCAAAATACTAATAAGTTAAAAGACAGCTAACCAAGTGACTTACAGTCAACACCAGAATAGTCAAAATACAGTCTATAGAGACATAATTAAACAAAATCCCACCATAGTCATAAGACAGTTAACCAAGTGACTTACAGTCATACTGTCTCAATAGTCAAAATGTGAATTTATGACTAAATCACTAGGTTGACTGACATAAGTCTATAGTTTCAGCTTGACATGTCTATCGTTTCAGCCTAACATAAGTCGGCGCTAGCCGGCATATAGTCCATTGTGTCAACTTGACATAAGTCGGTGTCCGCCGACATTCGGACTATAATGACATTTGACATACAAGACGGCGCTAGCCGATATTTGGACTATAATAAAAGTTGATATAAGTCGATATATAATCAAAATGTGAATTTATGACTGTAAATCACTAGGTTGACTGACATAAGTCTATCGTTTCAGCCTGACATAAGTCGGCGCCAGCTGACATTTAGTCCATTGTGTCAACTCGACATAAGTTGAACTGTAATGACAGTTCCAGCTGATATTTAGTTCATCGTGTCAACTTGACATAAATCGGCGTTAGCCGACATTTGGACTATAATGACAGTTGACATAAGTCGGCGAAAGCCGACATTTGGACTAGAATAACAGTTGACATAAGTCGGCAGTAGCCAACATTTGAACTATAATGACAATTGACATTAGTCGGCTTAGGCCAACATTTAACCAATCGTGCCAACTTGACACGAGCTTGAATTAAACTATAATGAGATCGCCATTTTGTTGTTTTACTATGTGACAGTTACGATACATATTTTAACAGTTGTGTGTTTTAAACTAACGAGTGACTTCCACTCCCAGACTAAGCATGATGTAAAATTTCGAGTTTAGAAAAACCCCGCGTAAAAAATGTTCCTGGGGCTTTTCTAAACTCGAAATATTACTTCATGCGCCACTCGTATAAACCACTGATTTACAGTAAAGTTAAAAAAACGCTTAGATGTGATCCCTAAAATAAATTATGAGTGTGATACATCACTGAGTTCGGAAAAAAATGTGAAAATCCAAAATGGCGCCCATAAGAAAAACAAAAGTTGGCTAATGTCCAGATTCAGTAGTTTTTGAATAAAAAAATAAAAACAATTTTTCAAAAAAAACAGTTTTTTGTTGATATCTTGAAAACAAGAAAAGATATTTCAAAATTGTTTTCAGATTATTGTTAGGCCCTAAAATACGGAACTATTCCCCAATTTAACTGATCTCAGTTATTTGAAGAGATAGAGAGATACATTCTGTCGAAATACGTACCCCTGTTTGTGAATAATTTAGTGATTGAAATATGAATACTAGAATATTCGACTATTTGAATTATTCAAGTCCCAGCCATCATTTTAACACATCATCTCATTTCTTTATTGATAACTGTAATTTAGGTGTTTTTTAAACATATTTTAAGAGCTTATTATTTGCATTTTCCCTTTTGCAGCTGTAGACACATCAATAAAAATTTCCAGGGCATACTGGTATCTTCTATTTATATCTGTCCACCATAGTCACTCGAAAGTTGAAGTTATTCTTTGACCCCTTCAATCTCTATTGATACTTCAATTTGTATTTATGACTTGAAGATACTATCAATAAAAACTTCTTATCGTATTCTGCAAGTTATTTAATTCATTTTTGCTGCTTTAAGAACAGTCGCTCAAAATTAGGAAGTACATTTTAGCAGGTCTTATTTCTCTTTTGGAAAAAAACTTCCATATCAAATTAATAATCGGCGTTTTAGAAAATTCATTTGTGTGTGAAATCAAGATTTCTCCTTTTATTTACAAGGTTGTCTGACTACCCGCCCATGTCTCGTATGGAGCACTAGGAGAACCTAAATGCCGAATTCTCTGGAGATTCATAGACTTGTCGATATATCATGGTATGGCTATGCTTTTTATAAAATGGTGATTCTTCTGTAGCAAATTTCCTCAATTTATGACCATTGATTGGTTTGGCACTAACGCTCGTTAAAATTACGCTTAAAAAATAGAACAATTTCAATAATATTCTAATGATCTCATCATAACTAATATGCCATTTTTCTCGTAGACCAAGGCAGAGGTGAATCCCTAAAATTATTCGAATCCTCAAATCAAAAATGACACATTATGATTCGAATCTTAATTTTTGAATCAGAAATTCAAATCGTTTTAAATATTGTTTTCTAATAATATATGACATCGACTAATTGCAATTTGATAAATAATCTTCAATATAATGTAGATTAGATTTAGATTCGTCGTTATTAATATTAGGTAACCAGATAAGTTCGTTCGGTTTTTGATGGTAAAATCTAAATACACTATTATTCATCGAAGTAATTATCATAAGACTCAATGACCTTTTGCCAACGTGACACCAATTTTTGTATGCCGGTTTTGTAGAACTTTGAATCAAAAAATTGACGGACTGCATTTAATACATCCACTCAAGTTTTGAACTATCTATGCTTCATACAGTTATCAAGAGACAAAAAAAGGTGGTAATCACTTAGCAAAATATCAGAAGAATATGGAGGGTGTGGTAGCGTTTCCCAGCCAAGTTCAGAAATTTTTTACCGGGTCACTCATCAAAAATCGAAAGAAAGTGGCATTCTTACAGGATAACGCCAGCCCGCATACCGCAAGAGTGACCCGGGAAAATATTCTCCAGACATATCGTCAAGTGATTACCAACTTTTTTGTCTCTTGACAACTGTATAAGGCATAGACAGTTCAAAATCCAAGTGGATGTATTAGATGCAGTCCGTCGATTTTTTTATTCAAAATCCATAGAGTTCTACAAAACCGGCACAAAAAGTTGGTGTCACGTTGGCAAACGGTCATTGAGTGTCAGGGAAATGACTTCGACGAATAATAGTGTAATTGTTTTTTAATTAATATATTTAGATGTTACCATCAAAAGCAGAACGAACTTTTTTGGTTACCTAAAACATAAACTGAGGAATAAAAATAAAAAACATTTATTACTTATAATTATAATTTACCATACATATTCATATGTACAGGGACATTTTCATTTAAATATAAATATCGCTGTATTTGTTCTGACAGTCGTTCAATTTAATGCTTCTAACAAGTGTTTTCGCTCCTTGATTATGGACGAAGTAATATTTCGAGTTTAGAAAAGCTTAAACATTTGGCGGAGGGACCAAACGAAATATTCAGGCTTGCACGAGTTGAATGGGGTCAAAATGTTGTTTTTTGTTGCACTTTAACCTAGGAAACAAATAGAAGTCAAACAAAGGCAGATCTGGGGTACAGAGAGCGATAGAAGGGATTTTTTTGGAAAAAATCCCAATACCAACAAATAATTTTGCGTAGTATCGAGATTCAACACAAACTCTCCGCAACTACAATTTTGTTGGGATAATTTTATGCGCAATAGACTTTAAAAGCCCTAATTTATTTGCTATTAATCTAAAATGTAAATATCAAACAGAGTTTAAAGTTTTTTTCATCTTACCTACATTTTCTGAACTCGGAAACTTTGGTGGCCTCTCTGGGCGTTGTACGTCCTACATATTTAATTTACATTGAAAGAAGAAGTTAAAAGGCCATTGGTTCAAAATTGAATGCCGCTGTTATGTTTTTTCAATGAGCAGAAAATATCTGGCACAACCAGGAACATTAATTTTAAAGATATTATTTTTTAGGTACAATATTTTCCAGTTGCTGCAGTCAGTTTGTGTCATGTTGCTTTGATTTTCGCCTGCAATAATAAAAGGCGGTTGTATTGCTAACTCAGACATAATGCCCATCTTTATTGTTCATCAAAACATTTCTATGGGACTAAAAGGAAAGAATCTTAATATGCAATGCTGCGGATACTCTTATTTTTCAAACATGTCTTTTAATGAAGAATGGCACGGAGCAATGTGAATCACCATTACAACTCCAGTTTGATATTGTTCACTTGCCTTGCACAAGTATTGCCTTACAAATTATTTAGCTTCTGGTATCCTGAATACTCCACGTCTTAATTCGCGATGAATTAACCCGAAACTATTTATACATCCAACCCAATGTATGAGGTAAATATATTAAAATTTGTACCGTCCATGTACAAGATCGGTTTATTGTTGGATTGGTACTCTAATAACTAACACATACTTTCTTCCACATTTTATTCCGAATTTGCCTTTTCAGGTTCCTTCCATACTGGTTTTAAAGTACACAGTAAGCCATTCAAATGTTGCCTTACACATTCAGTTGTAACAAACTTACTTGAAAATCATAGAAAAACCCAAAGTTTTCTTCTGAGTAACTTACCATTGCGCTACAATGCTCCTCATCGATTTCTTTACGACGTGATGCTCCATGGAGGCATTGAAACTTCCTGTTTCTTATCTAACGCCGTGCGTTTCTTAATTAGAGTCGATTTTGCCAGTGACTTCCAACCGCCATTATTGTTGTACAAAACGCAAAACTGTTTTCTAATATTCGGCATTCTTCTTGCAACAGTTCAACCCATTTGGGCAGAATACGAATAATAAATACAAATATTGGCAACTTCATTTTTTTATAAACAAATTGATTTTGATTATGGACAACTTGAATTTGTTTAGTGTCAATTTGAACTTCAAACTTTATAGAACATTTGTCACCGTGACGTTGCACCTAGTGAATACAGAGAGGCTTGAGTTGCACATACACTGAGCCGATCGGTTAGTTGGCGATTTTCGCCCGTTGCTTCAGATAAATTGACACGTTACTCTAATATGTTAGGTGGGACAGATAGATGTATCAACGCAGTCTTTTCTTGTTTACCCGTCGATCAACCATGACTCGTATTCTGATTGTTTTAAAAACATGCGTCCATGATACGGGTTAAAATAAGTAATCCGTAATACCGTTGCGTGTCACCAAATATTAGGGCTCGTATCGACTAGTGTGTTCAGCCGTTGCGGAACACCGTTACATTGCATGTTACTCTTAGTGGGTACGGGGAAGCGTTGCATAACGTGTCCAATTTAGCCACGATGCCGATCGGCCAGTTGGCGGTTTTTCGCCATCGCATCAAAGAAATTGTTGCGTTACATCATTTTTGTAGTTGGGACGGGTAGGCGTGTCAATGAAAAGTCTGTTCTTATTTGATCGTCATTCGCGCCATTCTATCACAGATCCATGTGGTTGTGTATATAAAGTGCGTATAGAGGTTAGTTTTTGAAATAAATAATGAAGTGGACTTTTGAAATTACGATCACATTTATTGATTTGTATCAAAATGTCGACGTGGATTTATATCAAAATAGAACGGCAACATTATCGCTCCCACTTGTTTGTCGTTTACTGATAACATGATTCTGCTTAAAATACGCAATCTGTAACACCGTTGCGTGACACGAAAAAGCTCTAGTCGATACGAACCTTTACATTACTAGTCGATGTTCTAGTCGATCTTCTAATTGTATCATGGTCTCGGGTCTTTAAAACAATTATGATACTAATAGACGACATAGGAGTGATAGTGAGTAATTAATAAACATTCGTGGTTTATAGGCGGGTTTTTCCTCAGAACTACTATTTTTATGCACTGCTGGACATCTCATTAAAAAAAACCATCAGATTGCGCTGAAATTTGGCACACATATTCATGAAACTAGTAGGTACAATGTCGGTCATCTAAAATGTTTTTAACTTTACACATAAAAGTAATTTATTTAGTGCAAATATGTTGAAAAAATAACTTTAAATGTGAAAAGTTATTTTTAAGTGCGTTTCATTTTCACAATATTTAACATATTTTATTTTTCTTAGTTCACCCACAAATTATGGTTATAAACAAAATAAATAGTTAGTTTTACTGTTATTAGATTAATGAGATGGTCTTTATTTGTCCAACTGCTAGGCAATTCATGCGCCGACCTGCCCAATACTATGGCGTTGTATTGGGCAGGTCGGTCCTCCATGTTTTATTATTTTTTAATATTATATATATATATATATATATATATATATATATAGTCAAAAACCAATGTAAATATATGTCCAAGTTTCAATAATATACAAGGATGCCGTCTTGTTAAAAAAATCCTAAAAATACCTTATTTTTTATGCGACTAATTGTATAGTCTCAACCCTTAATGCACGCACGATATTATTTTTTAGGTACAATATTTTCCAGTTGCTGCAGTCAGTTTGTGTCATGTTGCTTTGATTTTCGCCTGCAATAATAAAAGGCGGTTGTATTGCTAACTCAGACATAATGCCCATCTTTATTGTTCATCAAAACATTTCTATGGGACTAAAAGGAAAGAATCTTAATATGCAATGCTGCGGATACTCTTATTTTTCAAACATGTCTTTTAATGAAGAATGGCACGGAGCAATGTGAATCACCATTACAACTCCAGTTTGATATTGTTCACTTGCCTTGCACAAGTATTGCCTTACAAATTATTTAGCTTCTGGTATCCTGAATACTCCACGTCTTAATTCGCGATGAATTAACCCGAAACTATTTATACATCCAACCCAATGTATGAGGTAAATATATTAAAATTTGTACCGTCCATGTACAAGATCGGTTTATTGTTGGATTGGTACTCTAATAACTAACACATACTTTCTTCCACATTTTATTCCGAATTTGCCTTTTCAGGTTCCTTCCATACTGGTTTTAAAGTACACAGTAAGCCATTCAAATGTTGCCTTACACATTCAGTTGTAACAAACTTACTTGAAAATCATAGAAAAACCCAAAGTTTTCTTCTGAGTAACTTACCATTGCGCTACAATGCTCCTCATCGATTTCTTTACGACGTGATGCTCCATGGAGGCATTGAAACTTCCTGTTTCTTATCTAACGCCGTGCGTTTCTTAATTAGAGTCGATTTTGCCAGTGACTTCCAACCGCCATTATTGTTGTACAAAACGCAAAACTGTTTTCTAATATTCGGCATTCTTCTTGCAACAGTTCAACCCATTTGGGCAGAATACGAATAATAAATACAAATATTGGCAACTTCATTTTTTTATAAACAAATTGATTTTGATTATGGACAACTTGAATTTGTTTAGTGTCAATTTGAACTTCAAACTTTATAGAACATTTGTCACCGTGACGTTGCACCTAGTGAATACAGAGAGGCTTGAGTTGCACATACACTGAGCCGATCGGTTAGTTGGCGATTTTCGCCCGTTGCTTCAGATAAATTGACACGTTACTCTAATATGTTAGGTGGGACAGATAGATGTATCAACGCAGTCTTTTCTTGTTTACCCGTCGATCAACCATGACTCGTATTCTGATTGTTTTAAAAACATGCGTCCATGATACGGGTTAAAATAAGTAATCCGTAATACCGTTGCGTGTCACCAAATATTAGGGCTCGTATCGACTAGTGTGTTCAGCCGTTGCGGAACACCGTTACATTGCATGTTACTCTTAGTGGGTACGGGGAAGCGTTGCATAACGTGTCCAATTTAGCCACGATGCCGATCGGCCAGTTGGCGGTTTTTCGCCATCGCATCAAAGAAATTGTTGCGTTACATCATTTTTGTAGTTGGGACGGGTAGGCGTGTCAATGAAGAGTCTGTTCTTATTTGATCGTCATTCGCGCCATTCTATCACAGATCCATGTGGTTGTGTATATAAAGTGCGTATAGAGGTTAGTTTTTGAAATAAATAATGAAGTGGACTTTTGAAATTACGATCACATTTATTGATTTGTATCAAAATGTCGACGTGGATTTATATCAAAATAGAACGGCAACATTATCGCTCCCACTTGTTTGTCGTTTACTGATAACATGATTCTGCTTAAAATACGCAATCTGTAACACCGTTGCGTGACACGAAAAAGCTCTAGTCGATACGAACCTTTACATTACTAGTCGATGTTCTAGTCGATCTTCTAATTGTATCATGGTCTCGGGTCTTTAAAACAATTATGATACTAATAGACGACATAGGAGTGATAGTGAGTAATTAATAAACATTCGTGGTTTATAGGCGGGTTTTTCCTCAGAACTACTATTTTTATGCACTGCTGGACATCTCATTAAAAAAAACCATCAGATTGCGCTGAAATTTGGCACACATATTCATGAAACTAGTAGGTACAATGTCGGTCATCTAAAATGTTTTTAACTTTACACATAAAAGTAATTTATTTAGTGCAAATATGTTGAAAAAATAACTTTAAATGTGAAAAGTTATTTTTAAGTGCGTTTCATTTTCACAATATTTAACATATTTTATTTTTCTTAGTTCACCCACAAATTATGGTTATAAACAAAATAAATAGTTAGTTTTACTGTTATTAGATTAATGAGATGGTCTTTATTTGTCCAACTGCTAGGCAATTCATGCGCCGACCTGCCCAATACTATGGCGTTGTATTGGGCAGGTCGGTCCTCCATGTTTTATTATTTTTTAATATTATATATATATATATATATATATATATATATAGTCAAAAACCAATGTAAATATATGTCCAAGTTTCAATAATATACAAGGATGCCGTCTTGTTAAAAAAATCCTAAAAATACCTTATTTTTTATGCGACTAATTGTATAGTCTCAACCCTTAATGCACGCACTAGTATTGAAAAGATGCAACGTGATTTAAAAGTTGTTTATCTCTAATATTTAATGAACAATTCTAATGAATTTAATTTTTAACATATTATCTGTGTTATCTCCAATAATTACTATAATTGTTTGTGTTAACATTACTAACAATACTAACCTCTTTCGTTCTTCTGTTTGTTATTTTTCAGATGAATTGTTACAAGAAAAAAATAACTACAAAGCAATCGCCGACGAGATGAACCAAACGATGGCTGACTTGGCCGGATACTGAAGAAAAAGTCCAACTAAAAAATAATTAAGTAAAAAAAAAATAAATGAGACCTACTGCCCGCGGAAAAAGAAACATTTTGAAGCTATCACAACTTCTCATTTTTTGTGTAAAAAATGTTACAAAAAAAACTCACTCGAGAAGAATTAGCATACATTGTAAAATAGCATATTAAGTTTTGTTAACGAAGAAAGTAACAAATATTGAAGATATCTCAATTTTTCATTTTTGTGTAAAAAAAGTTAAAAACCCACCCAAGAAAAAGTAGCGTACATTATTCCATTTTTGTTTTAAAAAAAATAAACCAATTTATAAAAAAATCCTAATTTCTCATTTTTTATGGAAAAAAAAAATAAGAAATTCCACAACAAATAGGGTAAATTATAATTTTTGTTTGATTTTTGTTTTAAAGAAAGACAAATATATACAATATTTATTCAATTTCTTTAAAATGCATTCGTTCCTAACGTTTTTTAAACATTCTTCTTCAAAGTGATTACATTTTTTACTTTATGTAATTAAAAACAATGTTTTTTCATGCATCTGAAACAACTTTTACTAAGCATGTACATTTAAGTAACGTCTGATCAACACTATAACGTGTGATTTCATACTGTTGACGAAACATTATTTAAATCCTTCTTGCTTAATGGGCTATTTTTACTTTGCAAAATGTAATTTTTATAATGTTTTCTATTCATTCATCAAACATTATTTAACGGTGACAATTTTTTTATAACAGATATCTTGATTAGATTTTGCGTTTTACTTTGTTTCTTGAAATCTCAATTTGCAATGAATAGTGTTAAAACCCACACTGTAATTATTTTCAGATATTCCGTTTTTAAAAGTCTGCTGAATCTATAAATCAGGTTAATTAACATATTTCATGTTAAAGAGCTAATACAAATTATATATGCATTTAGTTTATTAGTAAACTAAGTGAACGCAAGTCATAGTTAATTTATAATGACGATAAATGGCACAGTCCGGTTAATTCATACAAAATTTGGGTTTCTTCCACCGACCCCTTTAATTAAAGAAACGATTATAGATGATTTTTAATCTTAATTTCTTGATTGTTTTACTTATTAAAAGTTTAATTCTAATAGACATTAAGCAATTATTTGACCATTTTTATCACAGATTACTTTATCGTGATAACATTTTGTAAATTATTTTGTTCGCTTAATCGTAAATCAAATTGTACATTTTATTCCGTGCTTGTGAAATACGCATTACGCAATGTTTATTTTTTTTAACCACAATGCGCAAATCCCTCTGTATTTAATTAAGGCGCTGATCTGAATGTGATTTTTGTTCCCTCAAAAAAATTATAGCTTTTTAAACTTAGAGGTATTTTTGTAAAATTTTCGAAAATTTTTAAAAACCAGAGATTTAAAAAAAAATGTCGTTCGCTTCACATCCACACTCGTAAAATTACTGACGAAAAAGAAAAGAATAAATTTAATACTGCCTTATTGTATATAAATTTATAGATTTTAAAAATGAATGCTCCTTTTTGTCTTGTTTTATAAATGATGATTGCAAATAAATGATAAATAAAAGACGGATACTAAAAAAATATGGAAACAGTTATTGAAATAAACCGCTTTCCTTTTTTTTCTAGAAAATAATACACACATGAATCAATGGCAGTATTGAACATGTCGTTACTGAAAAGGTTCTGCCGAAGAGAATTGAATTAATTTAATGAAGAAGTAAAAATATAAAATCTATTGAATTTTAAACGTCACTTGAAATCATCTTTTTATACACGTCACGTATGAAGTAAAATTTCGAGTTTAGAAAAGCCTGAAATTTTACTTCATGCTTAATCAAGGAATGGACGAGACTCTTTAGAAGCCTCAATTGAATTAAGACATTAAACATGAAGTCCTTCATTTTAGTTCGAATACCACCAGTATTTTGAAGAAAAATATTTAGTTTTTTGGTTCCACATTTCCGTTAGCATTGACTTGGCGATTTTGGGAACTCCTGAAATATTTTTTTATTTGAATATTCGATTCACCATTTTCCCTCCTTCAAAGTAGTTCCCTTTTGACGAGTTGGAATTCTTCTCTCTGGATTCGGGTTCTATCGAAGGTGAATCTAAAAATATTGTTCTTTTTGTTTGGCTGTTTAAACATACTAATCTCACTAATCTCACAGCCTATTATATTTTGAGATTTTAAATAATCATGGATTTACTTACATATTCACTTTCCAAAACATATAAATGGTTAAAAGTAATCTCCGTTATTATTTAAATTACTGTTTTTGACTTCTTGTCAACGTTGATGTTATGATACATTGCAATGTTGCTACACCAACGCGGTAAAATATTGTAGCAATATTGCATTAGTGTTGCAGATTAATTCCGTTGAAATTTCAAATTTTGGGGAAAAGTTATAATATAAAATTTTAATTTTTAAAATTAAATAATGAAGCAAGTATTTAAAAATATATTAAAATAAAATGTTGAGCTTTCCCATAAATATATATTCAACTTTTACTAAGACATTTTTTAATATTTAAAAATATATCTTAAAAAAAATAAAAACATACGCCATGAGTAAACTCCCATTTTTGATGATCACATTTTTAGTAAAACCTATTCAGCTCTTTCAATTGTTCAGAAAAGCATAGTTTTAAAGTCTCATCTCAAATAAACTACACCGAAATAGTAAATATGTATAGGGTGAGCGAAACTCGATGTCTCAGCTCTATTATGAGAAAAGGAAAAACGATAGAAGAAATCTGAAAAGAGTTTCATAAATGGGATTGAGTAAGGTCCATTTTAAGCCAAAATTGCATATTTTTCTAAATTTGGAATCTAAGGTAATGACGTCATCGAATGTTTTTTTCCAGAAACATGCCTATATTTTTGGTTATTTAAAAAGAGCTAATTTTTCTGAATAAACTTTGTAGAGAAGAAAATTTGGTATCTTCTTCCGTTAAAAAATTACATACAAACTTTAAAAAAAGCATTATCAAAAATTCACAATTTTCACGACTCAAACATGTAGCCTTTGAAAGCAAATAACAAAGTCGCATTTGTCAATAATTAAACTAATGGTTGAAAAATATTGTTTTGTTGTCATTTAATTTTGAAAAATGTTTACGCACAACTAAAATGTCGACATGTTATTAGTTTATAGAGAATCTCAAAAGAACCCGAGAAGATCAGTTCGGTTATACGCCCAGAGATACCCTGAACGAGTTATTCCAACCTTTAAAATATTTGCAAGATTGAAACGCAATTTACGTGCAAACAACGGGGCATTTTCTGCTCGAAAGGGAAGACAAATTGCTAAAAGGATCAATTCTAACAATATTGTTGCCACCGTTTTGCAGTATTTTTAAGACCATCCAAGGAACTCGATTCGGCAAGCCTGTCGTGAGTTGAATTTAAAATATTGTTCGGTACGACAAATTTTGAAAGGAAATTGTTACCACGATTATAAACTTCACAACTTAGAACACTTGTCAGATCATCATCAACGAAGAATAAATTATTGTGTTCAAGTGATGGCAAACTTAAAGATCAATGACAATCGATTTTTCCAGCATGTATTGTGGACGGATGAAAACCGTTTTGTTAGTAACGGCACAGTTTATATATATCCACTTAGCCAGTCTCTGTATAAAATTTGGTAACAGCGTTTAGTGGCTGCATCCAGAATCTAGACCTGTGATTGGTGTATATAGTCGTCTATCTTACTCGTACCCCACATCCTGACCATAGTCTCTCCTTTTCTACTCGATTTCCAGTTCTCCCATAAGCATTGGCTCCCCTTGGTAACGGTAAGCCCAATAAAAAGATGAACATTTTTGGGCTACTGAAAATCCACATTGTGTCAATCCGATTGAAAACTAAGAACACTTCGGTATTAACCTTTGGTGTGGTATTATTTATGGGCATTTGTTGGTCCATATTTTTACGAAGGAGTTTTACGCAGGGAGCAATATTTGCAATTTCTTCAAGAACAACTTCCTGTGCTTCTCGAAAATGTGCCATTACAGCTGCGAGCAAACATGTGTTTTCAGCATGACGGAGCTCTACCACATAAAGCACGAGTTGTTTGACAATATTTAAATGAAACTTATGGAGAAAATTTGATGGGTATAAATGGGCCGATACAGTGGGCGCCTAAATCACCAGACTTGACCCCACTAGACTTTTCCTTGTAAGAAACTTTGAAAAACAAAGTTTACAAAACACCATCTGGTAACTTGGAACATTTAAAAGAAAAAATCAGACATGCTTGCGATGAAGTATCTAGAGAAATGTTACGTAAGGCTTCAGTAATAGAAGTAAGGCGGAGATTAGATTTTTTTAGTTTAAAACACTTTGTTTTAAAACAGTGTTTTAAACATGTGTAAAAACAGCAGTCGTGTTTTAAACGGTTTTGTTTTAGACATGTTTTAGATCTTAAATTTGTCTAAAACATGTTTTAAACGTTAACTTTGTTTAAAACGTTTTTTTTATTATCTTAAATTTGCTAAATTATATTTTTTAAAGATTTTTTGTTTACATTTTTAAAGTTTAACTAAATTGTTAAAGATATTTCAAACTACATTTAAAAACTTAACATTTTATTACAATAAAATATCACAACTGTGTGTGCGGTAATGTGATTTTTAAATAAGGGGAATTTTTCTTTCAGGTATACGTATGCATACACTTTACATTTTACGACATTCGTTGCTTCTTTAAAAGATTTCATTTGAATCTTTAAACGAGGGTTTTCCACTCCCAGACTAAGCATGAAGTAAAATTTCGAGTTTAGAAAAGCCTGAAAATTTGGATTGGCCGCGTAGCGAAGCGGAGCGGCCAATCCAAATTAGGCTTTTCTAAACTCGAAATTTTACTTCATGCGCCACACGTATAAAACACTGAAATATCGTAAAGTTTAAAATACACGGCTTTAGCAATCTAATATGTAGACGTGAATAAAACGTAAGTCATATTCTGCGCTCAACAAACTGTTTAAAACAGTGATTATAGGCAACCCAATAACTCTAACGTATATTAGGTTGTCTATAATTGTTGTTGTATGTGTGTGTTTTTGAACTTCACTGTAAATCAGTGTTTTTAAGCGTGGCGCATGAAGTAAAATTTCGAGTTTAGAAAAGCCTAATTTGGATTGGCCGCTCCGCTTCGCTACGCGGCCAATCCAAATTTTCAGGCTTTTCTAAACTCGAAATTTTACTTCATGCTTAGTCTGGGAGTGGAAAACCCTCGTTTAAAGATTCAAATGAAATCTTTTAAAGAAGCAACGAATGTCGTAAAATGTAAAGTGTATGCATAACCAAATTAAGCCAAATTCTTAGGCTTTTCTAAACTCGAAATTTTACTTCATGCTTAGTCTGGGAGTTTTGAAACAACGAATTCCCGCAAATTTAAAAAAACGCTGTAATTATCGGGATATGTATACTCAAAAGTAATATGCCTTGTTGTTCTGTTTTAAACACGTTTTAAACGTGTTTTAAACATGTTTTAAACATGTTTTTAATCGTCAACGTTTTAAACGCTGTTTCGACGAAAATAACACGTTTTATTAAAAAAACTGTTTGTTTTAATTAAAATGAAAATAAAAGTTTTATTAACAACCCTGTTTAGAAGTAGGAGGTGGTTATATTGAAATTTTGTTGCAGTAATTGCTTACATACTTTGTTTCTTTCTGTATTAATTTGTTTAGTGTTAAGCGCGCTATTTATTTATTGTAACTTATGCGTATTATTATTTTGTTTTTATATATTTTTTGTAATGTTGTAAAAAGGAGAAATCCGTAGATATAGATTATTATTATTAAATAAATAATAGTAATATATTAACATATTATGTGTTTTCTAATGTTTAATTAATAATAAATAATAATATTAATTAATTATGTTTAATTATTGACAGATGCGACTTTGATATTTGCTTCCAAAGGCTACTTGTTTAAATCGTGACAATTGTGAATTTTTGATAATACTTTCTTCTAAATTTGCTTATAATTTTTTAACGGAAGAAGATAGCAATTTTTTTCTCTACTAAGTTTATTCAGAAAAATCAGTTCTTTTTAAATATCCAAAAATATAGGTATGTTTCTGGGAAAAAACATTTAATGACGTCATTACTTGAGTTTCCAAATTTAGAAAAATATGTAAAGTTCTCTTAAAATGGACCTTACTCAATCCCATTTATGAAGCGCTTTTCAGATTTTTTCTATCGTTTTTCCTTTTCTTATAATAGAGCTGAGACATCGAGTTTCGCTCACCCTATACATTCATTTAAAATTGGCGCGCCTGTGTTGGTGGATGCATGGGTTTGCCCAGTTTATCGAGAGGCGACAGGTCGAGACTCGTTGTCTGCCATCTTATGATCTTAGCGCACATACACGTGTGCACGGAATAATCAAGGATCTGCTCACAATTTAACCAAGAAATGGTTTCTAATACAGGAACCTTTCAGTGGATTTAGCTTAGACGTACAGTCCGCGCCCCATACCTTGGCGAGTGGCTCGGATGAGCAGTGGTATATTACTCCCCGCGACATTTTAAAAATTCCAGCCTCGCCGCGGCGGCGAATAACATGCGATAGCAGTAGCGACGAAAAGCAGTGGTATTGGGCATGTATTTTTAATACAATTTACGTAATTGTAATCTAGTAAGGTTATTTAGGACAAATTACCTGCCCGTCAGGTAGGTAAATAAATACCAAAAGGGAGATAATCCCCTACTAATTACATTCAACACACCTACATTACGGCCGCTTTCCCGAAATGTGTCAATTGAGAGTAAACCACCATAGTGAACGTTACAATTTTTATATCAAAATGACAAGTACATTAAGTAATAAGGTGATTCACAGTCAGGCACACGAAGTAATTTTTAATGTGTATAATTATTTTAATACTATTAAAGTGGAGTGTACCTTAAAGGAAATAAAAGACATTGTGTCCACGGCGACGGGTGTTTCAGTGAGAAGTGTTGAACGAATAGTGAGTGAGGGAAACAATGCACCAGAAAATGGTTTAATATTTAAGAGCCCGGATAAAAAACGCGTCCGCAAGTGCTCAGTGAGGGAGTTGGAACACTTCGAAAAAGTGGACTTTCGGAATGTTATTTATAATTTCCATAAAACTGAAGGCTGCAGAGTTCATCTCAGAGCATTACGAGCAAAATTACAAGAAGATTTTGGGTGGCAGGGGAAGTTAACAACATTAAGAAGAATTGTCAAGGATCTTGGTTTTAGATTTCGCAAAACAAAGAATAATCGAAAATTGTTGATTGAAAAAAATGATATTCGGGCGCGTCTTATTAAATATTTAAATAATATGCAATATTTTCGAGAACAGCAACGCCCAATAGTTTTTCTTGATGAAACTTACATCCACAGTGGCCACACCCTTTCAAAAAGTTGGAATGACGACACCAATAACGGAATATTTAGCCCAATTTCAAAGGGTTCACGGCTAATCATTATTAATGCTGGTGGTGACAAAGGATTTATTCCAAACTGCTTACAGATTTTTAAATCCGGTACGTCCTCGGGGGATTATCATTCAGAGATGAATTCAACAAATTACGAAAAGTGGCTTCGCGAAAAATTAATACCGAATTTGGAGCCACAGTCAGTTATAGTTGTGGATAATGCTCCTTATCACAATGTGCAAATTAACCATGCGCCGAACAGCAATTCAAAAAAAGCTGATATGATATCGTGGTTGACACAAAAAAATTTACCATTTTCACACAATATGCTCAAACCTGCACTATATTCCATAATAAAGTCGCATAAGCATCAACATATTCAGTACAAATTTGACGCATTGTTTGAACAGTATGGACATTCAATTTTAAGACTTCCACCCTACCATCCGGATCTGAATCCCATTGAACTAATTTGGGCTACAGTCAAACAAAATGCAGCAAAAAGAAACACCACGTTCAAAATACAAGATACGTGGAAATTGGCTGAAGAAGAATTTGTAGCAATTACCGCAGAGGAGGGGAAAAAGAGGTGTGGCTATGTCATCAAAATTGAAAATGATTACCTGGCTAATGAAATCATTGTTGATGTCCGCACCGAGGAGCTTGTTATTACATTAAATGAAGATTCGAGCGACGACGACGATGGCGACTATAACGACGACGATTGTAATGACGATTAGGACAATTTAAGCGAGTATTGTGATTTAATTTAATTTACGATTTTTAATTTGTTTTTTTAAATCTTGTATTTCATTAAAAATTTTAAATTAAATGCCTATGTTATTTTATTCAATTTTGTTTATTAAAACGTACATTATTAAGATATATGTAATTTTTATTACTTTTATTATAAGTGATTTTTCATACAACAAAAGGGCTAAAGAATCTGCGTTACGCCACTGACCGCCGCGCGGTACATTTTACATTTGTCGGTCGGCTATAAACGGTGCACTCGGGACTATTCGGGCTGCGCGGCTTCTCGCCAAGGTATGGGGCGCGGACTGTACGTGAGTAGATTGTGCACAGTAATATTTGATAACTGTCTTAGCAATAATCGCATAAGAAAATTTGAAGAAAAAGAGAATATTCAAGTAGAATATGGTGCAGGTAATTGTTCATTAATATATTTTGTAATCAGTTAACAACTACTGATAGTGCTATTTATAGTAGGCACACACAAGCTAAACCTGAAGATTCTTGACTTCATAAAGAAGATGGACTTGGAATGTGAGCTGTAAGAGCACGCGATTGACCTTAATTGTGAGCCACAATAGACCCTCGTGGTCGCAGTGGAGGGACGCTAGCCGGATCACTCACTTTTAATAGAATAGAAAATAGTCAAACGATAAATAAAAACAACATTTTTTGTTTATTGTTTTATTTTTTTTTTTCGAAAATCAACCAATTATTAATAAAAAGTGCTCGGTTCGCCAATAAGTCTTATCTTATTAGCTAAGTTGCCAATAGTGGGTGCACATTTACGAGAACACCCTGCATATCTTGCAAAATAATCTTGCAGCAATCGTAAATACAATCTTACAGCAATCACACAATGCAATATTACATGTATCTTGTAGCAATATTGCATTCATGTTGCTGCAACAATTCTGCAATATTGCAATCTTGAAGTGCGATATTTATGCAATTTGTCTGCGCTGTATGGGAGATAAAGAAACAAGTGAGTAGTTAAAATTGAGTTATATTCAGAGTAGATTACAATTTGTATGTTTTTAACCTAGCGCAATTCAGCAGTTTTTTGATAAAAATCTGTTTTTGTATTTGGCAATAGATGATTCCAGTGATTTATTTTGGCCACTTTCATTCTGCAATTTTTTACCCCAACGTGCTAGGCTATATAGTTTCTGAGATACAGTCGGTGGCCACGATTAAACAAACACCCGGTATACATGGAGAACTATTTGACTGTCTATATCTTGACAATATTTACTATTTTTGAGATATTTGTCTATTTTCACAAGTAACTGTCGAATGTGACGAAAAACGTCAATGTTCGTACATCCAACCATTTTTTACTGTAGCGTCAATATCAACAAGAATCTTATGTAGAAAAATAACTAACGTAAATAATATACCAATAATATATTATGAGCGCAGGGAGTATTTAAATATTCAAAATTTTTGAGTATTCGAATAGTCAATTATTTTAATATTCAAATATGCAAATATTCGAATATTCAATTAAATGAATAATTTGGCGATTGAAATACAATTCATATTTAAATATTCGAATATTTGAATTATTCGTTTTCGAATCCCACACTTAGTATATAGTTAATTGGGTGCAGGCGGAACAATCGAGCCGACTGTAACAACTAGTCCGCCGAGTACTTGTTCCGAGTAATCGAGACCGACTGTGACAACTAGTGCGCCTGTTCCGCCCGAAGCAGGTGCAGGTGTAGGCGGAACAATCGATTTCGACTGCGACAACTAGTCCGCTAGGAGCATGCAAAATAGGTCGGAGTCGGAGCAGATGGAACAGGTATAAAAATCACTGGATCGCGGAGCAGCCTCCTCAGACCTATTCCAAAATCACAGGTCCAGTTCTTTTGTACCATCCCTAGCGCAAACCCTTAGCGTAAAAATATAGTGAGGAGGCAATCATCTAGACTAGAGGCTTGGTGTGGACTGGCGGGAAGTTGACTGAGCCTGTAGCCTCGACGCTTGCCTTGTCACTATGTTTTAAGCCTTACCCAGTAAGCACAGTAAAATTCCTGCGAGGCAACCGGTGCATCGCATTATGGCTAGGGGTCTGTAACTCGCGGCCAGGGGGAGGACACGTATATGGGGATTTGTTTTTCGGCAGCAGTTCTAGCTGGCAAAACTTGGGGGCGCTAGTGTCGGCATTTTCGAGGTTTTTTTTTAATTTGCCGCGTTTTTGTTCCGTTTATGGCGCTGTTTTGCAAGTTTTGCACTTACACGGCGTCCTCGGCACGGATCACAGCCCGACTCGGCTCGTGACTCGGCCATTTTTCTTGAGCCATTTTTCTTATGCTTGTTTCACTTTAATTTGTTCAAGTGTACGTAATAAAATGTATAAAGTACTATTACATCAATTTAAGACGGGGTTATATTCTTGACAACCTTTGTCAAATCCAGCGTAAGTGATGCATACTTAAAAATTAGCCATACTGATGAGACATAAATGTCGAAACACATATAATTTCCTTTCGAATAAGATTTATTTCCCTCTTTTATAATCATTGTTATTATTAAATATTTTTGTTTATTATTTATTTTATATTTTTATTTGTAATTATTGTATTATTCTAATTTTGCATTTTTTGTTACTTTATGTTTATTATTAATAAATCATTTTTAAATGCCATCTACTTTTTTATTTGTGTTAATTTTATTTCTCTATGTTTGTACTTTAAGAATGAAATAAAGGCAAGTGTTAATTTGGTATTAAATAATGATGTCATTATAAAACGAATTTATTGAGAATAAGGAATATATTCATTTATGTGTGGGTGTGTGTGTGTGTGTGTGTGCAATAGTTTGTATGCATGTGTTAACACACACACGCAATATATGCGTTTGGGTTAGTGTTAGTACAAGCTGGCACTGGTAGATGGCGCCAAAAAAATAATCTAACATGGGATGTCGCTTTTTTAGTGTTCCGTGCTCGCGACCATATTGAGCGACATGGGCAGCTATTACTCGCCGCAATGTACCAACTGAAATACAAACGCACGAAAATGTCCAGACATTTCCTGATTTGAAGTTTGCACAACTACAAATTGCTGGGTAACGTTTTTTACCGCCAATTATACGCGTGATGCTCCCACACCAATCCACGCTAACCTCTATTTTAAGGGGAATATAACAGTGGTCTGAAATTTAATGTTAGGTTTATTTAAAAACTAAAGGTCCTAGAAAGTTGAAATTTTGACAGCGTATATTAAGTCCAATTATCTAGTAAAATATCGAAGTACTTTTTTTTTAAACAATTTGCTTTCAGAGGTATGAGAAAAATAATGTTAAATTTTTCAAAATTAAAAAAATATTCCCATATCTTACTAGTTTATACTATAAGGAATATAATGTGAACATTTCATAAGGATGCGATAGCTCATGCCCGAGTCAGGTTAAAATAAAAATCTTGAAAAATAAGACCGTAAAATACCGCCGCCTTGCGGATCTTCTCTTAGTTGAACGCGTTGTACACTCATCTGCACAATTATTGGAGGGGCGAGCAGCATGCGGCCAGCGTTTATCTCTGGGCCGGTGAACGCTGTGCGGCTTCGCGTTTGTTTTTCTTTTCTTTTTTCAATCATAGTTAACAAAAACGGCTCGCGCCGTTAGCATTTATTCTCGTAAAATTAATATTTCGCAATTATAATCGATATTTTATTGTACTAGTGTTTTATTTTCATGCTTTCTGACTACTAATGGAATAAGTATTTTTTTATACTGCATGTTCACTAATATAGAAAACACGAAATGTTTCACTAATTTAAATAAAGATGTGTAATATACCTTTAATATTGGCTTTCCTTATTATTTGACAGTGTCGGTATTATTAAATTATTTTTAAAGTTTTTTAAGCCGATTAATAAGCCAGAAGCAATCGAATAACAATCAGTCTTGTTCAAATCATTATTTCGTCTTAAATCTTTCGTTATTAAAGCAGTTGTTAAATGCCATTAAACTTCTCGCAATAAAACTATTAAAGTAAATTGTAAAGTTTCTAGCAATCGGACCTATTTGAACCAACTGCGACTTCATCAACGAATCAATGATATCAAAACTATAAGAATAGTAAGAATAACACCAATATGACGTTGTCGTAGATTAATGTTACAAATCAACTATTTTTTACTGAGCACAGGTAATATTTGTTTGACGAATGTTTAAAAAAATGTAGGGTTTAACTGCGTGCATATTCATTGTTAATTATTTTAGAAAAAATAGAACTATAATAATAATAAGGTAGTTATTATAATGCATTTCAAATAATAAGCTTCTTGCTCAACATTGCACCGAGCCCAATATATTTTTTTCAAATTTGGCTGATTTATGATGAGTCATATTTTGATAGAAAGTAAATAAGGAATAAATGAATTGAAATTGAATGTTATTGCAATCCTCTATTTATACGGCTCAGTCAACTTAGCCCCCCGAAGTTCGACTTTTTAAAAAATAACTGTTGCGCTAGACGGGCCTTAGCTAGCGCTAGCTAGCGCCACAAAAATTAGAGCTAGCGCCGTTTAGACAAGAAAGTTACGGGGGTTTGAACTTTCGGGGGGCTAGGTTGGTGCTGGATGTTTCAAGTTTTCTTACAGTATTCGGATTCCTCAGAGCTAGCGCTACCAATTTAAAAGCTAGCGCCACCCCCACAACCCCAAATGATTATACAACATTTTAAACCCTAGCCCCCCGAAATGAGATTTTTTTAATCAAATTGGGTGCAAAAGTTCAATTCAAGGCTTTAAACGAGTGTTCTCCACTCCCAGACTAAGCATGAAGTAAAATTTCGAGTTTAGAAAAGCCCCGTGAAAATTTGTCTCGGGTCGCGCAGCGACCCGAGACAAATTTTCTGGGCTTTTCTAAACTCGAAATTTTACTTCATGCGCCACGCGTATAAAACGCTGATTTCAAGTAAGGTTCAAATATACACAAATTTCACAAAATTTTAGTGTTCTATACGCGTGGCGCATGAAGTAAAATTTCGAGTTTAGAAAAGCCCAGAAAATTTGGCTCGGGTCGCTGCGCGACCCTCGACAAATTTTCACGGGGCTTTTCTAAACTCGAAATTTTACTTCATGCTTAGTCTGGGAGTGGAATTCCTGTAAAAACAACATATATCTAAAGATTTAAACAAAATAAAGTAAATCTGGAATACGTCTACTTTGAAGAAAAACTCCCTGTATATCGTAGAACCAGGATATTGAGATAGATTGTGTTAGAATGAAAATAAAGTCAATTGAATAGCAACGAAAGGAGCTTAATCACAATTTTGTAGCATCGAAAAGATACCCATGTTTTGATTAGGTACATACATAACCCGATGTGTACTATGTAAATTTTCAGGCATTCATTGTTTTTGAAAAGCGATCAGTTTGAAACTCCCAACGAGTGTTTTCCACCGAGTAATAATGATTTAAGTTATCATAAAAAAAACAACCGTGAGGTACGCCACTGTCTTGCTAGCACTAGCTATCTCTTGAATAACTTTCTCATTTATCACTTGGTGAAACATTTTAAAATAATAATAAAGGATAAATTAAAAACACTTGGTTTGTTTCACTATTTGTTTCTATTTACTTGACTAGTTTCGCTTTTTACGGCATTATCAAGAGTGAATCAAGAGTGAATCAAGAGTCAACTTTGATAATGCCGTAAAAAGCGAAACTAGTCGAGTAAATAGAAACAAATAGTGAAACAAAGCAAGTGATTTTAATTTATCCTTTAATATCACTAGCTATGTCGTTGTTAGTGTTTATAGACTTCAGTATAGCAATTACAATGCCAAAAAAAAATTTGAAATCGTACGGTTAGTTTCCGAGTTATAACGATTTCAATTATCAAAAACAATCGTCAGTTACGCCACTGTCTTACTAGTGCAAGCTATCTCGTTGCCAGTGTTTATAAATATTAGTATAGTAATTACAATGCCAAAAGAGTTTCTTAAATCGTACGGTAAGTTCTTGCGTAATAACGATTTAAATTAGCTAGGAGTGAAAACACAATTGTCAGTTACGCTACTGTCTACTAGGCATCATGTTTCTAATAGCCAGTGTCTATGAACATAAATAAAGTAATTACAACGCCGAACTATTTGTTGAAAGCGGTATATTATATGCCAAACATCATTTTGTATTAAAATTCAGGAAGTAAATGATAATACGCATACAGGATCTGAAAGCTCTTGCATCAAAATTTGGACGTGAACTTTTTTTTACCTGATATTTTTGAGAGAATATTTTTGTCATATTCTGTTGGCGCTAGCTCTAAGTTATATTTTCCACCCAATTTGATTAAAAACATCTCATTTTAGGGGGCCAGGGTTAAAAATGTTTTATCATTTTTTGGGGCTGTGGGAGTGGCGTTGGCTTTTAAATTGGTAGCGCTAGCTCTGAGGAATCCGAATAGTGTAAAAAAACTTAAAAAATCCAAACTCGGGGGGCTAGCATCAACCTAGCCCCCCGAAAGTTCAAATCGTTTTCTTGTCTAAATGGCGCTAGCTCTAATTTTTGTGGCGCTAGCTAAGGCCGGTCTAGCGCAATCGCTTTTTTCAAAAAAGTCGAACTTCGGAGGGCTAAGTTGACTGAGCCTATTTATACACATCATCATTTTGTAAACCCTGTACTAAACATAAAAAAAAAACAGGGCAGCTTTCCGTTTAATTTTTTTCAATCTAATATTTATTTGTTGCATTCATAAAAACTAGAATATTTGACCGAATATAAATTGAAATTCTCCCCAAAATTGGGGGTATTTACCCAATTGGGCAGAGGCCAAATTAATATACATTATTTTCATGGCAATAGCAGTTAGGGAAGATAATATTCCCATTTAAAAAATATGATTGAAAATCCTATGTTTTTTTTCATATATGTGCGGCATATAAATATTCACAATGAGCTTATGAACATGAATTATTTTATTATTATATTTTTAAGAAATAATCTATAATTTAATAAAATAAAACACATAGTTTGTTCGGCTGTCGAAACTGGAGTCTTAAAAGTAAAAATAATGTGTTATAATGATAAGAATAAGAATCATCAGTTTTGTAAATACCGAAAAATAACACAGGATCCGATAACGCTTTCTAACGAATTGAAAACAATACATAGCTTGTATGTATTATCAGCGTGTTTAAATAATACGAATCGACACTTTCGTTCGATCCGTCTTTTTTATACGCTTTGTTTTTTTCGTCTATTCCACGCGACGCGTGACCCCATCCGTTCATGCCAAGGAGCAATGGACAAATGCACAGCGAACTGCCGCTTTTCTCTCTGACTGTATTCTCCCCACTTGTGCTGTAAATTTGGCATCGGATGAGCTACTCTAAACTATGTGGGTCTTTCCAACACGATCGGCGTGTTACACTGCAATAATCCCCTTAAGTGCTTTTAAGTGTGCTTTGATATATATTACTTGGGACTTTCTTGCTAGCATTATTTATTTTTTATTAAATAATAATGCCCACAAGTATTGTGTAGTAGGGTGTGAAACCCCAACTGGAAGTAAGGTCCATTGTTTTCCTGTAAATAACGAGGTAAGTGTTTATTTTTAACATATATGTATAAATTGCAAATAATAGATTACAACATTGGTGGCCAACCAGCGGCCAGTCAAGTCAATTTGAACTTTTATTCTACACAAACCACAATATTTCTGAAATTTACTGTAGACAATAAAAAAATGTACTTTTTCTCCAGACTGTGTAAGAACTAAAATTCCCACTTTCATATTATGCCCACTGAGCAAAAAACAAACAAATAACGTTATACCAACATTGTAGCAACATTAAACGTTGTTTTAATGTTGATGAAACATTACTTGAATGGATTTGCTCAGTGGGTGCTTATCCGGGGAATTTTTATTTTAAGTATACATATTCTGGGGGTCTATTCACAGCACCCATGCAATTTCTCATCGGTGATACGTTGCATTAAAATGACGTCATTTTACTCCCTATGGTTTAATTTACTAAATAACATATTACTCTGTAAATGTTCAGGCGTCTGTTGATTTTATAAGTGTTCAATTTGAACATCTACCGAGTGACTCCACTCCTTGAGTAAAATAATGGTGTTATATTTTCTGAGGATGCGTACATCAAAGCGAATAGATGAGATTTGATTGACAAAGCCTCTTCTCAATCAAGACCGTCTGTGCGTGATGAAGAGTCACATCCTTCATGATGTAATCATGTCGTAGCAAAACACAGCGGATCTAAACTAGAAAAAGCTGAAAAATAATCATTTTATATATTAAATTTGTTTTTTCTTTTTATACGTTATCAAATAAATTCTTACTTTTTTTTAATATGATTTTGATTTTCCCGCTTTTCAATATATACTGAATTTCAAAAAAATCAGAACACAAAGTATTTATTGGACGATTTTAATGAAATTTACAGAATTTGATCATGTAAATGAACTGCATCGATGATCAAAAAACAAATTGTTTTGGTTACTATTTAATGGTATTTTTCCTTGATTTCACCATTATGAAGAGCTGCTGATTTTTTAATGTAATTGCTTCTAATATCCAAGTAGCCTCTAAGTAGTTTGATGTTTCAGTTTGTTAAACATAAAAAGATGCCCCGTGTTCGTCGGCTTGCACAATATCATCATCTAAGTGAATTTGAAAGAGGTCGCATTATTGGAATGCGAGAAGCGGGTTTTTCGGTTCGTGCTATTGCTGAAAGGGTAGGCCGTAGTGTATCGGTGATCGTACGCTGCTGGTCTAGATGGTCGACGTAGACTTGGATCAGGACGTCCAAGAAGCACCACTGAGCGTGAAGATCGAGCTCTTCGTCTTACAACTTTAAGGGACAGATTTACAACGTCGCGGGCATTGGGAAATGACTGGTTGGCTCTAAATGGCCAAATAGTATCCATGGCTACTGTTTACAGAAAAATACGCAGTTTTGGTATAAGATCCTACCGTCCACAATTGTGTCTACCTCTTACTCCGCAGCATCGCAGAGCAAGACTTGATTGGTGCAGGGAAAGACAACATTGGACCCATGAATGGAATAACATTATCTTCAGTGATGAGTCTCGGTTCTGTTTATGGGCTCATGATGGTCGCAGAAGAGTGAGACGTCGACGCGGTGAACGCAGAATTTTACAATTTGCTGTTGAAAGACATACGGCTCTTACACAGGGAGTTATGGTTTGGGGGGCGATAACATATGGTAGTCGGTCTCTTCTAGTTTTTTAGAAGCAAGTCTTAACGCAATTCGGTATATTGACAACATTTTACGGCCAGTGTTAGTGCCCTATGTAAATGGCTTGCAGAACCCCATTTTTCAGCAAGATAATGCTCGACCTCACACAGCCTCCATTACAAGACAGTTTTTTGATAGTGCCGAAATCAATTTGTTACCTTGGCCATCTCGTTCTCCAGATCTATCGCCAATAGAACATGTTTGGGATATGATAGGTATTAGAATAAGTAACTTACAGCGCCCCGCTAACACTGTAATGGAACTTAGAGGTCAAATTATCGAAGTTTGGAATGAAATACCCCAAGTCGATATTGACAGCCTGATTTCTAGCATGCCTCGACGTGTTAATGAGTGTTTAGGAAATCGTGGAGGCCCAACACATTATTAATTTTTATTCATTTGTTTTTTTGTTTTTCAAGTTGATTTTTTGATCATCGATACAGTTCGTTTACATAATCAAATTGTGTTAATTTTATTAAAATCGTGCAATAAATACTTGGTGTTCTGATTTTTTTGAAAGGCAGTATAATTTGACTTCCCTGCTTATTAATAAAATTTTGATTTTCCCGCTTTTTAATATTCGTTCTTGTCGTAGCGCCCCCGACTGATAGTAATATGTACATAACTGCATTTTAAATTTCCCGCGTTCAGTAAAATTCTGGGGTCCCTAGATAAAAATTCTACTGATCGCCAGCGCTCTCCCAGCGATGCGGGTAAGGTACTAATCCACTGGTGGCAACCTGTCACTCGGGGAGTCGCACATCTATTCTTGTCTAGGATTACGGCTATGCGAGTCGCAGTGTGACCTCTTTGCGAGATCGCCGAGATGCCCTGTTAAGTGCCGAATGTCCGCCACAGAGCACTTTTCCGCGACTTTTATGCGAGGTCAAATGTGATGCCGTAAAATAGCCCGTTGCGATTTTTATAAGAACAAGATAGTACCTCATTTATCGGCCATCGAGCGCTAATGGTTACCCAAACGCCGCATGGCGTGAATTTTAAATATATATTTGTAAATATTTAGCTTTTTATTTTTATCATTAAAGAAATTTAAGAAAGTACGAATAAGTCAGAACAAAGTATCAACTATGAAAACAAAATTTATATTCCAAAACACAAATTACATTTTTATCCAGCTCGTTCTCCAGCTTCGAGTAGGTACTTTGTTGTGCCCATGTTTAATATACACATAGGACTAGGAACCAGAAGGAGCTTAAAAAAGAAACAATGTATAAAATAAAATTATGTGCGGAACACACCGCGCATAACCTTTAAGATTTTGCAAAAATAAATCCGCTGGACACTTTACCTCTAAATATACTATTAGAAAAGCGGGATTTAATCTGTGGAGCATTTGAACAAACTTAATTTAAAACAAAATAATAATAAAGAATAGATTTACTTAGACTTCTAACCTCCTCTATCAAAATTATTATCCAGGCCAAGGGACTGTACAATATTAGACCGCTGCATAGAAAATCTTAATAGAAGGTCGACTCCGGCTCCGGCTCCGGCAAAGAAAAGAGAGCGGAACTCAATTCTGCCAACCTTTAAATAATGACGGAAGACAGGATAATCTCATAGTGACCTCACATATTTTTCTATGTGAGGTACCATTGTAAATCACAATAGTTCCGCACTGTTTACTAGTAATGGAGATTAAAATCCCAAAGTTAACTCTATGTGACATCCATGCGAGGTAACATTGTGAGTCGAATACCTCCACTGCAGTACCTCTATGTTACCTCCTATAGATGTCCGTGCTTACTGGGTACGCACCCTATCTCCGAGATTTAAGCATTTCTATCTTGCACAGTACTTTTTTACTTTTTCGTATAGACAATGTAATGGAGGCTGAGCAGAGAATAATTGAAATGTACCTACACCAGTGATGGGGAAACTACGGCCCGCGGAAAGGTTTAATCCGGCCCGTTTAAGAGTGCCGTCGTGAGAATGTTTGAACGCGTTCTTACTTCGTAATCTGACGACCCGCATAAAAACTACCTGAGGCGATATTCAAAACACAATAGTATTCTGGACAAATCCATCCGACCTAAACAGATGACTCATCTTCGCTCGAAACTTGTTTTCTCGAAAGAACCGGAAAAATCCAATTCCCGAACAATCCTTGCAGGTAGGTATAAATACAAGCGAGGCCGCCCGAAGATCAGTTAGTTAGCGACTTAGTCATCTGCAACGACCCGCTGTGACTCGAGTAATTGTTTGCGTAATCCCCGAAACTCCCACTGCCTCAACAAACACCCGCGCAAGAGCATTAGTTAGCAGTAAGCTTTCGTCAATTGCGTTTCTGTGTGTTGTTCTCCGTAGTAGGTAACGTCTAAAATGGATGTTAAAAAAAGAAAAGTGGATTCAGAATGTCGAGTTTTTAAAGAAGAATGCACGTGGAAATATTTCTTTACTTTATTTAAAGAAAAACCTGTGTGCTTACTTTGCAATACAACTGTTGCAGTTTTAAAAGAATATAACATTCAACGCCATTTCAAGAGCAAACATGAAAACCACTCCTACTTATCGTTAAGTGAAGAGGTGAAAAAAATTAAATCGAAAGATTTAATAAAAAATTTATCAAGTCAACAACAATTATTTCAGAGAGCTAATCATTCTCAAAGATGCGCTACGAAAGCCAGTTATGTGTTGCCTTATAATATTGCTAAATCTAATAAAGCATTTTCAGATGGTGAATTTATAAAGCAGTGCATGATAGATGTGTGCGATATTATGTGCCCTGAAAAGAAAAATGATTTTCAGTCACTGTCTCTCTCAAGAAGAACAATCACCGAGAGAATTGAAAATATTGATAAAAATCTAATTTCACAACTGACTACAAAAACTCAAAAATTTATTTTTTATTCAATTACCATGGATGAAAGTACAGATATCAGCGATACTGCGCAGTTACTCATATTTGTAAGAGGAATCAACGCCCACTTTGAAATTACAGAAGAACTTGCAGGGCTGCAGTCAATGAAAGGAACAACGACTGGTGCTGATATATTTTGTGAATTTGAAAAGTGCATCGATAAACTTTGTTTACCTATTGATAAGTTATGTAATGTAACTACAGATGGTGCTCCTAATATGGTTGGAATCAATCAAGGATTTGTTGGGAAATTTAATTCTAAGTATCCGGAAAATGATGTTGTTTTTTTGCATTGCCTTATACATCAGGATGCTCTCTGTAAATCGGCTTTAGATATTGACCATATACTTAATATTGTTGTAAAACTAGTAAATATGATTCGTTCCAGAGGATTATTATATCGCCAGTTTCAACAGTTTTTGGAGTCCGTACATGCTGAGCATTCCGATATCCTGTATTATTCAAAAGTTCGTTGGTTAAGTGCTGGAAAAGTATTTGAAAGAATTTGGGATTTAAAAGACGATATTGTGAATTTTCTTCTTGATAAAGACATTTATAATCAATTTGACGTCTTAGAAAACGAAACGTGGCTTTCTGATTTCGCATTTTTCACAGACCTCCTCGTACACATGAATAAACTTAATTTCAAATTGCAAGGGAAAAAATCAGTTTCTTCACGATATTTGGCAATACCTGAAAAGTTTCAAATTACAGTTATTATTATTTGCTAATCAGATCTTTAAATCTGATTTTTCTCATTTTCCAAGAATACAATCTTTAAAATTCACTATATCAAACAATAAGATTAAAAAATTCGAAATTAATTTGAGAAAACTATCTTCAGAATTTGAAAGGAGATTTCAGGACTTTAGAAAAATGGAACCAGAGTTTAGTATTTTTGCGACCCCATTCAATGTTAATTACGAAGAAGTTGATGCAAAATTTCAACTTGAGTTAATAGAACTGAACTGTAATACTCTCCTGAAACAAACTTTTCATACAGTACCATTACTAGAATTTTATAAAAATTTAAGTCCAGATAATTTCCTAAATCTAATTACTCATGCAATGAAGATAATGACAATGTTCGGTTCATCTTATATATGCGAACAAATCTTTTCAACAATGAAGCTTAGGAAAACTTCTTTAAGAAACAGAATTACAGATGAGCACCTTTCATCAGTTTTAAGAATTTCTGCTTCGCAAATGGAACCGGACTATAATGAAATTTTGATGAAACAGTCTCAATTTCATTTTTCTCATGCACCATCAACCAGTAATGACACCAGAAAATAAAGTGATAATACTTCACATCAAGAACTACACTAAATTCATTTTATATTTTGTGCTTATAATTTTCTTACCTTTTGCTTTTTTACTATTAAAATAATAAGTGTATGTAATAATATATGTATATGTTTATAGAACACATACATTTTTTAACGATTAAGCATTATTCTTTGGCCCGCTACGATTGTCTGGTTATTACAAATGGCCCGTCTTAAAAAAAGTTTCCCCACCACTGACCTACACCATCTATAAACCGCCTGTAAGCGCAAGGTGAACTATAATAATAATAAGCCCCCCGCACAATATTGAACTTATGGTGTCTGTAGGAATACAGATTGAGACGTGCAGTTTTTGCTATAACGTGGCTACAGACAAGTATACAGTTTTCAAAAAGTGTAGGATCGTTAAATAAAGACGGGAGTTGTTTTTTATTATTAACATTATTTATTTTAATAAAATTGGCAGTATTTTTAATTTTTTATTATTTATCAATATATAACTATTATATTTTTTTCATGGGGAAGACATTTTATCGATCTGTTTATTCATATTTGTTTGTTATTAAATAAACATTTTTTATTGCATAAAAAACGTAGATACCTATAACCGATGTATAAATAATTACATACAGGATGTCCCAATGAAAACTGACTGTAAAAAAACGTTCACTGAAATAACCTCTATTTTACAAACGGGAGGTCTCAGTGAAATCCTTCTGTGTCGAAAGTTTTCACTGGGAGAGTCTGCATTTGAAAAATAAATCTTATTAAATTTAAAAACATATATATATATATAAAAATATTATTTAAAAAAAATATAGAGTGGGCTATTTGACTTTTTACAGTTCGGTGGTGGTTTCCACCGGCGAGTGGTCCCCGTAGGAGAAGCCTAGGTGTGAATAGTCTTTCTTTTCTCTGAACATCACATTGTCGTTCGTTGGACTCGTGTTCATGTCGTCATCATCGTCTGATGACCTAAACAACAACAAAAATGTAAAATTATTATCAATAAACTCCGTACTATAAAAGAAAAAGGACAGCGCTGCGTTCGGGATAGTGATGTAAAATGCGGGCATGCGGGGGAAACATGCGGGGTCTGCTTGCGCGAAGTGCGATCGCAACCTGAATTAACTTATTTTCTGTGAAACCGAATACTGTATTAGATTTAATGTTTGTAACGCTTTTAATCCAAAAACAACGCCTTTTGTCTTTAGCATACTTGAGCACCTAATTCAGGCCCTTGTAATTGGCGATCTAGCGCTCTTAATTTAGCTGAGAGGACGCTATTAATATTAACAATGCTGAGAATATTTAATTTTACCTTTGATAAATATGATGATCTCTGCGAAGCGCGTGTTCTCCAACACTCGATGCCCTCGCTGTGGTTGCTGACTCCGTACTAGTCGGACTTTGTTTACCTGAGAATTAGAAAAGTAAACAAACTGGTAATGAAAAGTTCTTGATAATTAATAGAATGCAATAATTATGCCTTTAGTGGTGTAGTAAAAACATGCTTTTAAAGTTAATTACTAAAATCTTAACATTAATTGAGCGCTAAAGATGAAATTGACTTCCTTGGGTTAGGGTTAATAAAAGAGTTTTCAGCTTACTGCCCCAGTATGCACTAGTTTTGGAAAAGTTTAGTTTCAAAATGATTATCGTGTAATCGTTACTATTGTGAAATATAAAGTTACAAAAAGTGGTATATTTCAGGACTTCGACTCAACTTAAATTTACAGCGAAAAAGACTGTCAATCTTCTTACCCAAAGATTTTAAAATCAAACTATGTATCATTGAGTAGCGGCTCGTCCATAAGGGCCGTATTCTAGTTTATTTCATTTTAGTAATATATTTTTGTAGAAATGAACGAAAAAAAAAAGTAAGTTTTGGACGAGTCTTTCCAGTCCTTGATTAAGCTTAAAGTAAAATTTCGAGTGTAGAAAGGCCTGAAAATTTGGTTTAGTCGCGTAGTAAAGCAGAGCGACTAAACCAAATGTTCAGGCTTTATGAAATACTGAAATAATGTGAAATTAAAAATATACTGCTAGCGCAGGATTGCTAAATAAGAATATTTTGAATTTCACAATAAATCAGCGTATTATACGCCTGGCGCATGAAGTCAAATTTCGAGTTTAGAAAAGCATGAAAGTTTGGTTCTCTGCTCTGCTTCACGACGCGACCAAACCAAATTTTCAGGCTTGTATAAACATGAAATTTTACTTCATGGCTAATCAAGGATTGGAAAAACTCGTTAGTAGCTTCAAATTACACTTATCAAAAAAACAATTAATGCCTCGAAATGAGTAATCTTGAAACCTTTAACTATTTTTCTATATAACTCCCACCATTTTGTATGCACTTGTCATAGCGTGGCACAAGCTTTTGTATTCCCTCTTTATAAGAAGGTGCCGCCTGTGATGTCAACCAAGTAACAACATGTTCTTTGATCTCGTCGTTATTGTTGAATCTTTTGCCTCCAAGACTCATAGAGAGAGCAGAAACTGTACACTTTCGGTTTTCGTGAAACTGTTCTTTAACTGCAAGAACCAGTTTATCACTAATCAAAGATGGACGCTCACTTTGTCCGTCATCTTGCACATTATCACGTCCATCATTGAAAATGTGATAAGTGATTCAAGGTGATTTAGGAGATGGGTAAGAATTTCCTTACCATTGAATCATTTATCATTTTCTCCGAACACCTCACATATCTGTTGATGAGTGTAGACAGGTTTAATGTTCTTCGCATTGATGAAAGGGATTGTAGACAAGGGCGGGACTCATAATTCATAATAACGTCAACTTCTCAATAGGTTATAGCAAGTAGCGCGCATGCGCGAAATGGCGATTGCAATAATACAAACGAAATTTACCTTCTGGATACACTACGTATATACTTGAAAGAAAAAATCCCTGTACGTTTATATCTGCAGCCCAACCAATAAAAATTCTTACAAGCCGCCACTGGTCTCATTATGTTTAATGCAATAATCTAACTCACCGTATTTTTTTAGATTATTCTCCTTACTAATATAGCTAACGTTGTCTAGGCTGAAAGCGTGATTTTTATTGCTGAAATCTAAATGGAGATCGTTGAAATCGTCAGGATCGTCAACTGGAACACACATCTGAAGCACCTGCGTTTCGTACTCCTTCAAATTCGGCTCGACATAGACCGAATCGTAACGAGCAGGACTTGCAGGTACAACATAAGACCTCTGCATTTGATCCTTAAAATTCTTGTATCTGAAAAAGGGAATAATAATCACTAACCATGATTTTGATTAATGCTTGGATCGAGACCCCGTTCTGCGTCGCGTTTCAATTTTGTGCAGTAATCCTATTCTGAGTCGTGATGCAATTATGATAAACTGACACAATTATTATTGTATTTCAAAAACGCGGAGAACTTAACAGTGAGCAATTCTATAGTAAGTAAAAAGCGGGGGATGTACTGGAGTACCAGTTGTCCACCTTGATAACTGCTGAACGCAACCATTAAAGATTTAGTTCATGTGTACTTACCTTGACCAAGATACGCAGATATAGATGATGCCAACAATGCCCAGAACAAAAATTATACATGCGATGATGATTAGGGCGTAGGGAAACACTTCCCCATTGAAGGAGGCTATAGAGGCCGTTTTGACCTTTATCAAAACAATCGGCTCACGTATATGGAAGGCGTTGTGTTTGATCTGACCCGTGATATCAAAGGTGATGTTATCCATTGCTGGCTTATCAAAAATTGACCTAAAAATAAAATAATGATTTCATGACTTGCCTATTTACTGCAAATACATTTTTACTTTCCTGCACTACTGTGTAAAGAAAGTATTGTTTTCAGGTCCTTTGAGTACGATTTCGATATTTTTACGATGATGTCTGTGTGTAAGTATGTGTATATCTGTGCATTTTGTGAATACGCTAAGTTCTAAAGGGAATAAATGATCGATCTCAAATTTTGCAAGTACGTTTTAGACCTCGGCTGGAAGGTCGCTAGTGTTTCTGAGCCAAATCACACTTCCGGTTTAGTCGCAAGTGGCATCAACTTTCATTTTTTCTTTAACTTAGATAGAGTGACAGAGTCTTTCCAGCCGTGAGATAGAGTCAGAGAGACCTATATTACCAGCATAAAAAGGTAAACGTAAGATATAACGATTTTTTTAATGAATGTTGACCTAATTGAATGCAGAATTTACGAACACTCTTGAATTTTACCTAGCACAAGTTTTTGTTGCCTAAAAATGAGTAAATAAATGACGCAAAAAATAGCTACTTTCAGAATTTATTTACAAAAATCTAAATATCTTGATCGTTTTAAATTGGTGACATTAAAATACTACAAATTCCAGTATTATTTTGATGTACCATGCACATTAATGGTGCTGGCACTAGTGACTACCTAAAACGTTGGATTTTACCAATAATAAATCGCAAACTTAATACATTGAAATACAGAAAAGTATAATATATGAATATCAACTATTTGGCGACTTCTCCTTTACTGACACTAGTCAGGGTCAAATCAGTACTCCTTCTGTCGATCAGCTGTTCCGGTTTTTGATTAAGGAAAATTTTGCAATTTGTTTATATCAGTGCAAAATAGAAACATATATTTGCAGTGAGTAACACGTGTACAATTTTGTGTCGGAAAGGGGGCTAGGACCTTTTTTGAAGATGGTCATTTTAATGTTATTCACGGTTTAAAAATCTATGGGGGCTAAGTGCCATATTTCAACCTGCTATGTAATTGCTCTTCTATATGAGCAACAGTTTGGCCGCGATTTTACACCTTTTGGGTTTAATTTCAACATTTATGAGACAAATAAAGCACAATAAAATACCCTCAATATATACACGTTGTTTATAACAGTACGCCTGTCTTTAATATGTTTTCCTGCCACCAGGTGGCGTATTCGAACGCGTTAGTTCTTATTAGTGTCGACTCATCTAGATGTAAATTAATAGTAGGGGGGTCGTATGAGGGAACGAGAGCAGCGAATCACCGCTCGCGTTTCATATGGCACGCGTGATTAATTTACACTTTAATGCGTGTACTTGCGCTTTCGAAGCCTCGTAGCTCAACGCCACGTTGCGCACGCACTGTCAAATCGACCTCTTACTTCGCTGCAAGCCTAGATGCTAGGCGCTAGGTTAACTATGTTTTGCCCTTAGCGAATTATAAAACAACGGCTAAGAGATCAAGAATTTCGATGTTAAATTAGCCAGATGTCAAGGTTACTTATCAACTTACCTCTGTACAATTGAATGATTCCTGGTCAATATCGCATCCGTTTCCGGGTCAATAACATAAAACCAAACATCCGTCGCTCCTTGATCGACCTCCAAGCTCTCATTAACATTAATAAACTCCCTCGTCGCCAGCTTTTCGACCCCTACAATCAATCCAGTCTGCTCCTGCACAATCGCAGTAACTAAATCCAGTTTAGTAGCAACCACATCGGGTTTCGCGTCGCCGATTACTAAAACTATCCGGTTTGCTTCTGTTATCAAATTGACTATCAAAGGTGCTTCGACTTTGTGGTAGTCTTTTGTCGCGTTCGGGTTGTCGCGAGCGTGAACAGTCAGGAAAAATGGCGTTTCGGGTTCCGCGTTTTCGAAAGTCCGTTTCGTGCGCACCACACCGGAAGAGGCGTCCATTTGGAAAAAGTCATGAGCGGTGTTGTTGTTCGTGCTTATTAGGGTGTACGCAATCTTGCCCAGTTTTCCACTATCTTTGTCATCAGCCTAAAGGAATTGTAGAAAAGTGATTACTTGGTCCTATCTTTAATCAATAGTATGTAAAAATATCACTTAAGTTAATAGCGGCCCAAGGTCAATAACATGACTAAATGTTGCGCTTAATTCAGACGATTTTGTCCTGTGTTATGAATCCGCATGACTGCTTCTACTGGTCGGCAAGTACCTTATAGTTTCTTCTAAAAATCTGGTGCACACCCTCCCGCAGCGATGGGATGGATACTTTTCAAGCCTCACTCATTGAGGTTTGAGTTTTATAACTAATTTAAAATGTACTTACAGTACAATCATTGTCTTGAATTAGTAAGTATCAATTAAGTGCCAAGTACACACTTGACTGTAACCTACCATTTGTATTATTTTGCATAGGAAAGGTATTAAATGTTATAAGGAATTAAACGTAGGTCAATACATTTCCCATAGTAAATTAATTGTATATTATTACAATTCATAAAAGCAAAAATGCGTCAATGACCGCATTCTTTTCTTTTTATTTTCTGCATACATAATATTCAATCCGTTCGCTGGGGGGAGGGCACCCTATTTTTAGGACAACCGATCTAGTCGCAGACGTGTATGCGCCTCTAGCACCCGAATGTTGTTACCGATCTTGGACCAGCCTTGACTGTTATACCTTGATTTGTATCACGTTGGTGGATAACGGTGAGTTATCCGGAATCGCAGCGTAGAATTTCCCATTGGTATTTCCGGTCGGGAAGATAAAATGTGGTTCGTTGTCGTTGACGTCAGTCACGTGCACGGTCACTTCAGTGATGCTAAACTCCTTGTTGATGAAGCCCTGCAACGACATGATCTGCACTTCGATGGTGTAAGTCTCGTCTTCCTCGTAATCAACTGTGCCGTTTAGATAAAGAGCGCAGTTTCTTTCTTCAGTCACGTTAATTCTAAATTTACCTAGAAAAATAAGAAATGAAATAACTTGTATTAAAAACTTTCTTAAAAAGAACAAATTTAATGTTTTCTTTTTTCAGGCAGACCGGACATTTAAGATGATTCAACTTTAAGACCTCTCTACTTAAATGGCTTAGTGTCCAAGAACATCTCTTTATGCAGTAGTGAAGTAGAACCTAATGTATGTTTATAGAATTTTAGAGAACGTGTTACCTTCCTCGTTGCCAGAAAGGATGTGGCACTTTAAGGGAATGTTCATCCCGTGAGATCTGCTATTGACTATGGTCAGTGTTTTGACAAGTTTGCCGACGGTGGCGTTTTCCGGAACTTGTACGGAGTAGGAGGTGTCGGCGAAACGTAAGCCCACTTCCGGTGCAACAGTTGCTACATGCTGGATGTAAACGTCCAAAGTAATCACTGAGGATAATTGAGGATCGCCCAAATCGTAAGCCCTGACATCGACCTACAAAATTAGATAAGTAAGTGTTACTTGTGGATTTTGCATACCTAACAAAATACAAATCCGTTTATTATGTGATCTTTAAGAAGCCATAGTTGTGTATTTAACGTTTTTGTAGTCGAATAAACGGGATAATAAATACAACTTATATAATTGCTTAAATATCTACTAACCTGGTATTCCGTGTCGATTTCCTTTTTGAGATCATTTGTTACTTTGACAACACCAGTGTCCGGATCGATTTGGAAATATTTCGATGCCTTTCCTCTGCCGATAATTTCGTAGCGCACCTGAAATCATAGACAAATACCAATTCATATCTCAAACTGTGTGTTTCTTACGCAAAATCTCCTACGCCAAAATAGACTTTTTAAAATGTTTGTATAAAATCACCTTATTTCCAGGAGCGGTGCCATCAGAATCTGTCGCCACAAGATTTGTCACCGTTGTACCAATAGCTACGTCATCATCCAAAGTGATTGGATGGGGGATTATTGTAAATACTGGAGGAATGTCATTTCGATCCTGAAATAATGATAATAAGAATATTACAATAACAACACAACTATTATCTAAATGTAAATAAACATAATTACTTTGAAACTTAGCATTGCTTTCTATAATTATAGGAATTTTACTTCATTTCTTTCAAGTGCTAAGTGGTATTTTACTGATTGCTGAATAATGTTTTTAAATAATACATTTTATCCGACATAGTTTCGACTTTACGTCTAATAGAAAATGATTTAGGAAGAAAGTACCGTTTTATTTAACAATGGAGGCACGAATCCAGGGAATGGCTTGCGGGCTTGAAATGTAAATAGGTATACATGTACGGTCACCATTTGATTACCTTACATTATAGTGCAATTATATACACGTACCTCAACATTGATGATAACTTTAGTCGTACTGCCTTTCTCATTGGACATATTCTCCAAAGTACCAATAACCAACACATGCTGCGTTTCCCTTTCATAATCCAAACCACGGATCGTGTAGATGGCGCCACTACCTTCGTCAATCCTGAAAAGATCTGTTGCTCCTCTAACGATTACATACGTGATCTTCTTTATCGTATCTGGATCATGTGCCTAAAAATAAAATAACATTCTAAAATTCACTAAACAAAAAGAAACTAACGACTGGGGGCCTAGTCTATTAGCCGATGCGGCTTGTCATTCATTACTTTTGTCACTAAAATGACGTTATTTTTAAATAAAATAAAAAAGTCCGTATAGAGTTAAATCAAAAAGTTATCGACGACAGAAAGTATTCTGAAGATCAAATCTCATTAAAATGATATTTTACTTCATACGGTGTTATAATTTCTTCCCAAAATAACGGCATTTCAATGACAGAAGTCATCGATGACAAAACTCATCGGCCTTCAGAATAGGCTGGTGCTTGGCAAAATATTTGAAAAATGTACATATTTTGCTTGGGAATTCAATTGCGTTTTAAGTATTAATCTTAGGTTAAAGTAAACGTAATGTTTGTTTTCATATATTTTTTTTTAGTTTCGCAAATCTACAAATCAAACACCAAACGCCGCTGATGTGTCTACAAGTCAGATAACATTTAGAATAAGAATCTATTTAAAATACTAAAAGTCGCCAAGCGAAAAGAAATTAACGATCATGTCAGTAACAAATTACTAAAACAAGAAGTTTTTAAGATAAATCAGGATCCGTGAATGAAACATTAACTCACCATCACATCAGTAACAAAATAATCGGGCATGTTCTCAGGAACATTCGCTTGATATTCAGCCCTGTTGAAGACAGGTAATTCATCTTCAACATCTACGACTTGCACAGAGACTGTGGCGGTTGCTATCCTAGGATCTGGAGCACCATCTTTTGCTGTTACTACAAATTGGTAATTCTGAAAATTAAAAGTGGAATAATTAAGTTATATCGATCTTAATGATATTATAGATCCATCGCTTAAGTCCACCAAACCAAAAAATTAGTTTACAGATAACTGAATAATTCTATAGATCCATTTTTTATTGTTTTAAAAACTAAAGAATTAGGTTAGAGCAAACTAAATGATATTACTTATTCTATTTTAGTTCACTATACTAAAAAATTTGGCACAATGAACTAATTTATTCTACAAGTCATTTTGTTAAAGTTCACTAAACTATGAAAAATGAACATACCTTTTGTGTTTCATAATCCAATGCTTTATTAGTCCTAATCTCCCCCGTTTCATTATCAATATTAAACGGAAGATTAGTTGGGATGAAATAAGTTACAATAGCGTTCACACCCTCATCCGCATCAGTAGCGTGAACAAAACCAACAGAAGTGTTGTTTAAACCCTCTTTCACGTTAAAAGTATACGGATCTCCAATAAACTCGGGATTTTTATCGTTGATATCCGTTACTTTGATGTTGACAGTTGCCATGCTTGCCAATTTTCCCGCATCTTCTGCTTTGATAATCTAAAAGTGAATGTATAGTTTCATGGAATTGGTAATGTGGTAATTTGATTTACTAATTGATATCTAGTGAGATCTTCTCTGTCTAACTTCCTGATGACGGTGATTATCCCCGATTTGCTTCCAATTGCGAATTGTCTTAAATCATTGCCAGATACTATGGTGTAAGTGACTGGATCATTTTCAGGATCAACTGCCTATAAAATAAAACGTAACCAGGTCGAGAAACAATAGTTTGGTGGCCATTTTTAACACTTTTGGTTCAATGGTGTGTATTCATGCTATTTAAGAAACTATTCTAAAAGATGTAACTTGTTGTGTTAGGTCGCTCGAAACAATCTGAATAAATAATTATTTTCACAAAATACTTACCATAACTGAAGCAACAGTTGAGTTGATGGTGGCGCCCTCACTTACTTCGATATCATAAACTGATTGTTCGAAAACAGGACTTTGCGTGTTTGGACCAGGGCTGATGGTTACCTCAACTATTGCCTGGGTGTATAGCCCACCCTTATCAGTAGCCTGAACTGTCAAACTGTACTGATCACCAGCATTTACCTTCCCGATTGTTTCCAAAACACCCGATTTTGGATCTATGATAAATTTATTGTTTCCATTATTTGAAACGTGGTAAATCGAGTAAGTTATCTCAGCGTTTGCTCCTTCATCGTTATCAGTCGCTTGGATAGTCATGACACGCCGCCTGACTTCACCAGCTGGTACAGAAACGGGGTTGATTATCGGCAATGTGGGGGCGTTATCGTTGACATCATTGAGGTTGACTATGATGGAAAGCGGAGCACTTGCAGCGATTCCTGTCTTTTCCCTAGCAACTATTTGGAAGCGGAATTTACCAGGGTTTGGAGGATCGCGGTCGATGTTATTCACGTTCACGACTAAGATTCCGTTTTTATCTACTAGGAAATATGGAGTTGTTAGTTCGTATGTGTAGATGGGTTTCACATCATCTGGACCCTAAAATATTAATACATTTCTAACAGTGGTTTTGATAGTAAGTGAGTTAATGGCGCAGTGTTGCCTTAGTATTTTGAGACAAGCTAGTTACAGTCCATTTAGAGAATCAATGCTTTGTGAATACCATTTCACCAACGATAATAGACTTCTGGGGCTTGTAGAAATACAGGTTGAGATGTGGTAAGGATTATTATTATAATTGTGAAGTAAATATTATATCGTAATCATAAGATATCGTAATATTTTTATAGAACCTAATGCGATTCAAACATATTAGATCAGAAACTCAATAAGTTGATACTTCAATGATCGAATTCAATATCTTTCATTACTAGTTTTGTGCCATAAAACTCAAGAGTTTTTAGGTTGAAATATAATACTTAAAATGTTTGTAAATGAACAGGATATTTTATGGTGAGATACTTACAAAGTCCTTATCGATAACGGATATCGTTATTGGCCGGTTCATTCTGTCGACGACTTGCGTTCCAACTGGGGAGTTCTCATCGACGAATCCTTCACTGGATGTGACCCTCAACTCTGGTGGGTGGGCGTCCACTGGTTTCACCGTGATTTCAAGCTTAGCTGTTGTTGACCGTTTCGCCTCCGATACTTCTTGAGCCTTAAATACATTTTATTTAGTGATGACATCAAAAGTCCAAAATATTTAAACAGTTTTCATTGAAATATCTTCGTAACAAAAATACGCAATCTTTAATTAAGCCTTTAAACCGCAAAAGTATATATTTGAGCTTTAAACACATTAGGGCTCTCTTGTCGACGATTGAACGGCGGTCTTGCCTGCGTTTCTGCGTCGAGGAAAGCGTGGCGCGCCGGCTAAAAGATGTACTTTTTCAAACGCACTTTTGCGTCGTGAATTAAACGTCGTTCAGGAGTGGCGTTCAATCCTCGACGCAAAAGTGAAACGAAATTGAGAACCTCCCGTTTTTGCGTCGACGCAATGGCCGACCCAAAAGCAGGGCCGTTCATTCATCCACGCAAAATGCGACTCCTCGACTCTTTCTTCGACATAGAAGTGGCATTTCCACGTGCAGTTTTTACTTCTCTTTCCTCGACTCTTTCCTCAACTCTTTTCTCGGCGTAGAAGTGGCATTTACACGTGCAGTTTTTACTCCACTCATTCCTCGAGTCTTTCCTCGACGCAAAAGTTGCATTTACACATACACTTTTGCGTCGACTCCCGTGTGGCATTCAATCGTCGACGAAAGAATGTACGTGTAAAGGGCCATATTTAATTCATACAGAAGTCCAAAATGATCTAAACGACTGTAATTAGACAAAATGTAATCTAATCTTATTTCATTGTGACAATTAACATTAAGACTAAAGCCAGGCGTTTTCAAACTGAGGTTCGTTTTGTGGGTACTTACCTTGAGAATGATATCGAATTTTTTTGTTGTTGAAGTATCAACGGCTTTAATTTGGTGCACTGCGCCGGATTCTGCATCGATTCGGAAATATTCGCTGAACGTGTCGGGTGTTCCACTAACGAAACTGTATCTAATTGGTGCGTTGATGGTGTCCATGTCGATAGCTTGGATTTTCTCAGGTGATATGTTCAATACTCCATGCAGTACTCCACTTGATACCTATACATAAATGGAGGTAATTATTTAATCAATTATACTAAATTTACTTCATGTGCGTTTCTCATCTATAAAAATAAGTTTCAGCTTAGTACGCAATTAAGTTTTATCTTAGTCTACAAACTTTTAAATTGCACTATGTATATGTTTTAACATTAAAACTTACAGAGGCTCGGTACTCTGGGTTGATGCAAGCTCCGTCCAACAGCATGCATCCTTTGTAAATGAACGACGGATTTTGGTCATCATCATCTTTGATGTTCACCGTCAGGACAGTCGTCGCTGACATCCTCTGCGACTCATTCCTAGCGCGGTCCTAGTAACAAATCATGATATAATAATATTAATATGTGTTTATCTCCAGCTTCAGAATTTAAACGCCACTGTTGATATCACTCCAATGTATCTAAATGTTAGATCATCTGTTAGACTAACTAGAAGTTAAACTCTGGTTGTTTTCTCATTTTGTTGTCTTACCGTTGCCAGGATTGTGACGTAGTATCGTTGGGTCTTTTCGTAGTCCAGCGTCCGGTTGACGGTGACCTGACCCTGGTGCGGCAAGTTGATGGCGAAGTAGCCGAAACCATCGGCTGACGTGATGCCATAATCCCTGGCGCTACTTAGTCCATCGCCTGGGATGATGGAGTATTCGACTAGACCGTTCACACCCGCATCCTTGTCTTTGGCGTGGATGTTCTGGAAGATCGTTGTTCCAACTGGTGTCAACTACAAAAATCAAAATCCAATTAACATTAGTATAAATAGTAGAAATGTTGACAAATGTTCATCTACTTATAAGAAGTATGTGTTTCGAACTTTACATTAAACCAGTTTTTAAAATATTCACACTTTTCTAAGCTCCAAATATGTACTTCATGCATAATCAAGAAGTGCAAAATACTTGTTAACAAATCAAATAAAATACGGCAATAAAAGATCCTAATAACTTTTAAGTTATAAGTTTTTTTAATGATCTGATTTTAGATCTTTTCTAAATAAAAATTGTTCATTATAAAAGGCAACTTTTCTTGGGTGGGCCTCGATGCATCGACTTTAATAGTCGACGTGACAGCACGTCGACAACTTCGGCAATGTTTAGAACGTCAACAATGTCCACAATGTGAACAATAATGATGTGTTTTTAATGATTTTGAGAGTTTTAGATACTCGGTTAACTTCTACCCTATCTACCAAAATCGCATCGCATTAGACTGGATAGTTTGAATGTTACATTAATTAAAAACATTGTCGACACTGCCGACATCAGGAATGTTGTACAAATAGTCGACGTCGACGTGAAATTCGACGCGTCGATAATGTTGTTGACGCCGCACATCCCTGACGACGATGTACGTCCTACATGCACGACAGTGGATGATTCGCTTTAAAGATATAAATAATTTATCTGTACTCTAATTTTTTTTTGAGCATACCTCAGAAATTGTTGTTTCATATGGGGTATTTAGGAACTCTGGACCATTGTCGTTGATATCGGTCAGACGTACAATGACGGGAATTGTACGTTTCTTGTGCGTCGATTTGACGGTGCAAACTAGTTGGAAGACGACATGCGACAAGCTGTCCTTGTCCCTGTCAAGCGGCGACAAAAGCTGCAGTTTCTTCCCGTTCAGGAAAAAGATGGCGGGTCCTTTCGGGAAGAGGAGGTCCAGGAAGACATCCACATTCGGCTCACCGATTATTGGCAATTCGGCGGGGATCGTTTCCTGACTAATTGCTATAAAATATTAACTTATGATAGGGACATGTTCTCGCATTTTGTCTTAGAAATGAAAGAACCACAACAAAATTTCTTATTTTACACAGCTAAAATGCAATCATATTGCAAGAGATGGATTTGATCATGAATCTATTTGTTGTATATTTTAAATAAAATACTCTTACTGAAATTCAGTTACTGAATTAATACAATGTTTTTATCAACATCAACATTACAAGAACGTATGTTGATCGAATATTATTTCAATTGTTTTTACTCAGTGAGCTACTTTTAATAATATTAAACATTAAACACATGCGAAGCAACAGTGTTCTAAACAAACAATCAGCTATAATGAATGCGCAATGCTTCAGTGTGTTTTTGCCTTTTTAGCAGCCAATGAAAGCCTTTTATTTAAATTTCTTTTTGTGGTCCTTCTATTTTCGATATGAGTCATACAAGATTTAAACGAATATCTTTTTCGAGTAAGCGCAGCGATTTTTGTCTGATTTTTGAATCAACGAATTTTCTTCTTTTTCTTCTACTTCAATGAAAACTAGGCCTTTCGACCAGCTTAGTTTCCTCTTTTCGTTAAAATTTGATAAAAAACTCACTTGATCCTCTACTTTCTTCTATATCTAGGATTATAGTTGAGTCTCCTGTTTCCACCTCGCATAGTCCTGAAACGAAAGAAATATCAACTAAAATGTAAGTAGTTTAAATTTATAAATAAATAACACTCTAAATAGAAACACATATATTTTTTTAAAATGTATACCGATACAAAGATTCAACCCCCGACCAATGGTTTTAACAACTAAGAAATTAATGTAATATAATAAAATGGGCTATACGCACTGAACACGGAAACATTTTAAACATTGCACGATTAATATGGTACTAAAAATAAAACATTGTATTAAAAATATTAAAAAATATTACAAACAAAGTTTAAGCAACGTTACAGATATTGTATAAACGTTTTCCGTCCAATATTGATGTATATAAGTTACCTAAATATTGAAAATGATACTAAAACTCAACATTGTTTTATAACGTTTCAAAAATGTCGCGTCAAAGTAACCCAACGTTGTATAATCATTACAATTTGACTTTTATGCAGCATTGCATTGTAAACATTGGATGAATATTAAAAATGGTAACATTGCATTTTTAGCATTGTATAATTGTATATTTGTTTATATGTATACATATATATATATATATATATATATATATATATGTTATTTGTATTTTTTGACCCGTTTAAGCCCAGAAATAAATTGCATTGATTACGAGAGCAGCATTCCTATAAAGTTCACTTAATTGCTGTACATCGGGTTGTATACAATACAATGCATTCAGCAGCATTTTTAAACGTTACCCACTGAGCAAAAAACAAACAAATAACGTTATATCAACATTATAACAACATTAAACGTTGTATTAATGTTGATGAAACATTACTTTCATTTGTTTGCTCAGTGGGTAGCATGCAACGTTCTTGCAGGCGGACAACCAGTGTTTATTCAACGTTTTTTCAACATTCATGCAACTTAAACTGGAAACTCAACGTATCATGCAAGGTTTCTTTGCTCAGTGGGTAGGCATGTCTAAATGTAGCAAATAACGAATATATAAAAGTTTACAGCTACTTTTTTTGTTTAAAATTGTATTAGTTTTACCGCAAATAGTAAGTCTTAATTAATTAGACTACTAAGACAATAAATTTCCACTTAAACAACTACTTATATAATGCACGGCGGTATATTTGCACGGAAAATAATTATTAATTAAGACTTAGTGTTTACGGATTATACGAATACTCTCGTAATTTTATATTTAAAGTTCTGAAAACTAAAATCTTAAGCAAATTTGTTCGAATTCAAAGGTTTTTATTTCGAAATATACTTTTGGTTAAACAGTTGATTGAAGTATTTATATATATACGCAGCTTTAAAGACTACACGAACCGCGTTTTAGAGATTCGCCGCTATTCGGGCGCTAGTGTCAATCCGTCTGTATGACAGAATAAGAATTAACCGAAAACGCGAAATTCGGTGCAGGCTGTATCAGATATTGAACAATACTATTATTTTGATTGGTTTACTTTTAATACAGGACTACTTAAAACGATGTTATAATGAACATATATTCATCAATGTTAAAATCATACATCTCAACAAGAGCTACACGTTTATACATAATTGTAATTACCATGTAGTTATTGTTAGTATTATCGTATAATTAATACGTTTATATATCCGACAACATTTCGTCTGGTTTGTAAATCTTTGTGATAAGAATAAACATGTGTGAGCGCTTAACTTCCAGGGCGACGTCACCCATAAAACCATCCCAATAACTTAATAGATGGCTCGTTTCTCGAACTCAAAACGGGATATTCTGCTCAGAGGCAGATAGACTGGGCAAAATAAAAATGAAAATAAACGGAAGACATAGGAATTCGGCTTATTTATATTTTTACATGTACCTCTTGTTCTGCAATTTATTCCTAAAATTAAACATTTTCATGTCGTAAGTGGAGCGCGTAAAATTCACACTTTTAAGAATTTATTACTTTGTTCTCATTTTATGAAATGCTATGATTTTGACATATATTATCAACATATGTTTTATTTGGCGTTGTTGTAATTCCATGTCAAATCAACACTTGCAAATTTAGATTTTTTTTAATTCTGTGCACTTATTGCCTTTATAGAGAAATAGAAAAATATCTAAATTAGGATTAAGATGGCCTGAATAATTGGACCCGAATTGTTACATTTGCAGTAGGGTACTGTATGTGACAGCAAACACTTGTACTATAATGCAATGTCCGTCGGGGAATTAGCTCGGGAAGTATTTGTTTCAATGAGTGTTTGATTTAGTCTTTCTAAGACTATTTGTTGTAGATTGCGTAAAGCGTTGCACTATTAATGTTTTTTCAAAGTAAACACATAAACGAAACTATAATAATAAAATAATGACAATTGTATCCGATAATCTGTTTTACAGGTTGAAACATGCTATTGAAAATGTAATTACTTTTTGCATTGTTCATACCTTTTTTATTTAAGTTATTTCACGTTCTAGTTATTTACTTCGGTAGCTTCTTTCTTATCTCTTTATGACTCATACTCTAGTTTAAATAAATTCATAAACAAATAACTTGCCCATACTATAAACATGAATATTATTTGTTGCTGTACATTTAATAGTATTTACATAACGTGAGACAGGCGCGCAGGCAGGGGGTGGCTCGCGGGGTGGAGCACACCCCCCTCCAGACTAACTAAATTGTAGTACGTCAATGTATATGTTGCGAAATACGGACAAAACGCGTTTTGTCTAGACCAATGTTTTTAGACAATAGCCGAATAAAATTGCATTCGTAAGTGACAGATTATTTATAAGAAATATATTTTAAAATTCACTTGCAATCAGTATTTTATACGCGTGGCGCATGAAGTGAAATGTCTAGTTTAAGCAAGCCTGAAATTTTCAGGCTTTCTAAACTCAAAATTTTACTTCATACTTAATCTGGGAGTGGAAGCACTCGTTAAAATTTCAAAATTGAACGCTCTTATAATATACCTTGCATTAACAATTTGAAATAAAACTACTTAATTTAAAATGTAAATAATTATAGGCATAAGTTTTAATTGAAATAATATCAAACCAAACTAGATTAGTTAATAATGAATCGCTTTGAATTATAAGAGGAAGATTTTTTATACAAGGGTAATTATTAAAGCGTTTAATTTGAAACTTCTAATGAGTATGTCCACTCCCAGATTAAGCATGAAGTAAAATTTCGAGTTTAGAGAAGCCTGAAAATTTGGATTTGTCCGGCGAATCCAAATTTTCAGGCTTATCTAAACTCTAAATTTTACTTCATAAACACTGATTTAAAGTGAAGTTTAAAATATACTCCTTCTTTTCTAGTACTTTTTTGTTTTGTTTTGTTTTGATCGATTTATTTTACAATTTCGGAAAAAGCGGAAGAATGTCTCGTATTTTTCATAATTTAATCCCAACATTTAGCTCATCTAGCTTAATTTTGTTATTGGTGTTTTTTTTATTTCTATATTACTTTGCGAACGTCAAAATAAAGCACAATGTTCTTATATTTTTAATAATTTCGATTAACGTTGAGCTTCTGTTATTACAACTTTACAAATTTGACATTTTTATGGCACTTAGCATATTAGGACTTGTCTAATGCGGACAAAACCCGAAATTATGTTTTAATTCGGACTATGTCTGTGAGCAGTAGACATTTCGCGTTTAGTCTAGACAAAACGCTTTTTGTGCAATTTCGTGTTTTGTCTGTAACATATATACAGGGTTATTCAAAATAAAGGAACAGATTTCAAACATTTATTTCTTCCAAACTACAAAAGGTAGAACCATAATTCCAACGTTTTTGGACAGACGAAAGTTTAAACTTCTGCCTAAACTGCTCAAATTTTTTAGGCAGAAGTTCTAACCACGGCCGCATTGGCGCTGTTGCTTGTCATGTTAATTGTCTGTAGTAAAATGGCTACACAACAAGAACAAGCATTTTGTGTGATGCAATTATCAAAACTAGAGTCCATTATTGAAGTTTAAAGGCACGTTTAATAAACGACCCCCTCGTTATAAGCAGATTTACCAGTGGCGTCGATGGTTGCATTTGTAAACAGAAACGCACGGGACGTTCACGCACATGAAATGAAAATGTCGAGCATTTTCGTATTTCGAAAGGAGCCCAAAAAAATCAAAGAACGTGTAATACATAGTGCTCATATTAATTGCAAAAAAATTGAACTCTTCTCTGTACAGGAACGTTGGAATTGTGTTTCTATCTTTTGTTGTTTGGAAAAAATTAATGTTTGAGATCTGTTTCTTTATTTTGAATAGCCCTGTACATAGGTTTAAATGCGTGGGCCCTCCCCCCTCCCCGTAAGACTGGGATGGGCACTGTTCAAGACGCGTGAGCACCCCCTAAGACAAATTTCTGGGTGCGCGCCTGCCGTGAGATAAAACGTAAATTCAAGTAATGTTAGTTTCAAAAAACGACTTTGATCAGTGTTGCCAACAAAATTCTCTAAACAAATTTTGATCAGCTGCAGTTCCGCAAAAAAAATCTATTTATAAAATAATGAAATAGATTATTATGAAATGTGATATTTGGTCCGACACTGTAATAATTAAATACACTGTGTGAAATGTTGTAAAGATTGTAAACATTTATGAAATTCAAGAACTTATGGTTTACTAGGCCCCCAATTCATAAAAATAATCGTAAAATTACAAATTTAGGCGCCCTTAATTTAGGCTTTTAGGCACCTTTTGATAATGGATAAAGTATGCATGGCATCCGGGCGCCATTATCAAAAGGTGCCTAAAAGCCTAAATTAAGGGCGCCTAAATTTGTAATTTTACGATTATTTTTATGAATTGGGGGCCTAGTAAACCATAAGTTCTTGAATTTCATAAATGTTTACAATCTTTACAACATTTCACACAGTGTATTTAATTATTACAGTGTCGGACCAAATATCACATTTCATAATAATCTATTTCATTATTTTATAAATAGATTTTTTTTGCGGAACTGCAGCTGATCAAAATTTGTTTAGAGAATTTTGTTGGCAACACTGATCAAAGTCGTTTTTTGAAACTAACGCCATTCATTCCTGAATATTTGATATTTAACGGGGCTGTGATGTACGAGGTGTGTAAATAAAATAATGAGACTGATATATTTTTTCTAATTTGAATAAAATTACAACTCAATATTGTCTCCCTTAAAAGAACTTCCTTGGGAAGCCACACAGAACTGGAGACGGTACTTTCAATTCTCATAGCTGTGCTGAAACTCGGATACTGGAATAGCTTTCAGCTGGTCGGTTACAACCGCTCTCGGGAAGAGGAAAAAGTCACAAGGACTCAAGTCTGGCGAATAAAGATTCTGAGTAGCCACAGAAATATTTTTACTGGCAAAAAAACTCGTTTATTGAAATTGCCATTTTTGTGCAGATTTTTTTTATCCCCAGTTCATTGGTCAAAATCTGATGAACGGTAGTGTGAAATATATTAACTGGCCAAAAACTCGTTTATTGAAATTGCCATTTTTGTGCAGATTTTTCTTATCCCCAGTTCATTGGTCAAAATCTGATTAACTGTAGTGTTAGTCAAATTAAATTAAGGTCCCAGATTCTGTAGACGTTTGAATCGATTCTTGAAGATGTAGGCCTTCCTTCTAAAAATCACATGTACACCTACTGCCCCTCCAAGTCCCACGTCCCAAATGATGCCAGATCGAACGGTACATTGCCAGTCTCATTACTTAATTTACACACCTCGTATTTTCATTTATTAAAGAGTAATGGATCTAATGATACCAGTTATTTGTGCTTCTGTGCAATTTTTCATTTTTTTACGCAAATAACTATCTACGCTTATTAGTTTTTTGATTTCTCTCAAGGCAAAACTCTTCAGATATTTGTATTTCGGTGCAATTTTTCATTTTTTATTTCATCGCAAAAAGATGGTTATTTTTGCGATGAAATAAAAAATAAAAAATTGCATCGAAATACAAATATCTGAAGCGTCTTGCCTTGAGAGAAATCAAAAAACTAATAAGCGTAGATAGTTAATTGTGTAAAAATAGAAGTTTAGATATTTTGAATTTACTTCATAATCGTTTTGAGATTCACAATCCTCTTAGACATTATTCAAAAAGTTATTGTTTTAAGGAACAAATTAAAATTATAAAAAGATTGCTGACCCAACGTATCCAATTTGCATTTAATTTAATCTACGTAATTTTCAGAAATTGTATTGAAATCATCTAATGTGAACAATACATATACAGAAAGTTTTATGTAACACCGAATATGCCAGGAGGGATATTCTACATCACCATTTTTATTCGAAATTATCAATATTTAACGAAATATCAAGAACAATTGGAGACACGCTAAGAATAAACTAACACTTCCGGCTTCTGCATTTTCACCAAAAGCTTTTGAGATCGTATTATTGTATTGAAAAGCATACGTTTTATCTCACCATCTTTTTTGATGTCACACAGCAGACACGCAAAGATACATTTTTTAAAAATAGTCTTAGTCGAGTCAGCGGACTTCAATACAGATATTATGTTTAAAACACTTTGTTTTAAAACAGTGTTTTAAACATGTTTAAAAACAGCCGTCGGGTTTTAACATGTTTTAAATGTTAAATTAGTTTAAAACATGTTTTAAACGTTAAATTTGCTTTAAAGGTTTTTTTTATTATCTTACATTAGTTAAACTATATTTTATACTACTTCATTAAACACTTTTTGTTTAGGTTTTCAAATTTTAGTTAATTTGTTGAAGATATTTTGAATTACATTATTAAAAATACAAATTTATTATAATAAAATATCTCAATTATGTGTACATAAATGTAATTTAAAACGTGTTTTAAACATGTTCAGCCTTATTAATAGAATTGCCGTTAATATCATTATAGTTTAATGCTAGTTAATCTCTACTAAACGCACACAAACACGTCACTAGCATTTCGTATTAATAGAACAAAATCTGCATGCTTTTAGTTAGTTTTGAAATTATGATAAAATGAACGTGGCAACATTAAACTTTCATGTGTTCTAACTTCATTGTAATCAAGTAATTTAGAAGGAGTATTGCACTGTTTTTTATGTTTGTGAAAATGTATTTCTTCTAATAAATTATTAGATTGAAATTTACTTCGAACGAGTGTCTTCACTCCTAGACTAAGCATGAAGTTATATTTCGAGTTTAGAAAAACCTGAAAATTTGGTTTAGTCCACCAAACCAAATTGTCAGGCTTTTATAACTCGAAATTTTACCTTATGCGCCACGCGTATAAAACACTGATTTCAAGTGAAGTTCAAAATATTCTGATAATACATTTATGATTTATTGCACTATTAAATTAATTCTAAATAACCCTATTTTGTTATGACAATTGAGGTTATGTATAAGACTTAAACAAGGGCTATTAAATTATTAGTTGTAAACTTACAATAGTAATCTACCAAAACGTTTTATTAATCCGAAAATGTCAAAATCATCCTTACAACTGTGGTAAAGCTTATGCTAACGTCTATTAATATATATACAGGGTCGCTACAAAGTATGGAAACACGGCTCTCACGTGAAAACGGCTAAAAACAGAACCACCAAAATTGGGATTTCTAAATGGGATATTTTCTTGAACAATTTGGCGTGAAAAAATCAAAAATGATTCTCAGAATTTTTACATACGGACGCCATCTTGAATTTTTTTAAATAGAATTCGATTTTTTTTATTTGACAACTTTTATAGACCTTATAATTCTGATTACAACCATATACCTTTTTTTAAAAATACTTGTCTTTTCATCGATTAACCGGACTTTGAAAAGTATGGAAACAGCCAAACGAGTACTTTTTCTAAATGCTGCAATACCACAAATGCTTGTTCTATTTTTGATCAAAACTTAAAAAAATATTAAACAGTCAAATGAAAAAATAAAAAATAAAATTATGAAACTCAGGCTAATCCAGCTGAAAACATATGGTTTCAGCAAGACGGAGCGCCAGCTCATTTCGGACTAATAGTACGTGAATATTTAGACGTAACTTTTCCCGGCAAATGGATAGACGGGAGAGGAACAATTGAATGGCCTGCTAGGTCGCCCGATTTAACTCCACTTGATTTTTTCCTGTGGGGACATTTGAAAAATCGAGTTTATAACAACAGGCCACACAATATACAAGAATTAGAAGAACGCATAAGAACCGAAATTGCAAATATTCGTCCTAATATTTTAACTAGTTCATTACAACACTTTGTCCAGCGTATTCATTACTGCCAAGAAGTTAATGGAGAGCACTTTGAACATATATTGTAAAATAAAAAATCATTTATTGTTTAATATTTTATTTTTTCATTTGACTGTTTAATATTTTTTTAAGTTTTGATCAAAAATAGAACATGCATTTGTGGTATTGCAGCATTTAGAAAAAGTACTCGTTTGGCTGTTTCCATACTTTTCAAAGTCCGGTTTATCGATGAAAAGACAAGTATAAAAGTTGTAAAATAAAAAAAATCGAATTCCATTTAAAAAAATTCAAGATGGCGTCCGTATGTGAAAATCCTGAGAATCATTTTTGATTTTTTCACGCCAAATTGTTCAAGAAAATATCCCATTTAGAAATCCCAATTTTGGTGGTTCTGTTTTTAGCCGTTTTCACGTGAGAGCCGTGTTTCCATACTTTGTAGCGACCCTGTATATATATATATATATATATATATATATATATATATATATATATATATATATATATTAATTAATATATATATTTTAAAACATGTTTTAAACATGCTTTAAATACGTTTTAAACATTTTTTAAACACATTTTAAACATGTTCTTAATACTTAATGTTTTAAACACTGTTTCAGTGAAAAAACACGTTTTGTAAAAAACCGTTTGTTTTAATTAAAGTGAAAAAATAAAACATTTTTTAACAACCCTGCAGCACACAGTTTCGCAGACACTGATCTAATGCTCTGCCATTTCACCTCAATTAAGGGCTAGTTGCACTAAACACGTTGAACTGCTTCAACTCTGAACTCGAGTTTGAAGTGACATTACAACAATGGGAACTGTCATCTTGAACTCAAGTTCAGCTTAAACTTGAGTTCAACGTTTCTGGTGCAGCTGAGCCTAAGTAAAATTCACTAACCTAAGCTATGTAAGTGTCATCTGATCAAACCTGTCATTTAATCATTCTAACTGTGATTTTGTTATCTAACTTAAGGTAGGTAACTGCCTTCTAACCTAACCTAGTCTACATAACTTCTTAATTAAGTTGCATCAATTGTCATATAATCTAATTGATTGTCCTAAGTTATTTAACTGCTATCTAATCCAAACCAATTGTACCTGGACCTGTTATCAAACCTAAGTAATTTTTATTTAACCTAAACAAATCGATTCAACTATTTTTATAAACATTTGCTGAAAACGTTAATAAACAATAGTTATAAAAATATTACATTTACCCAAAATTGTATTTGGCTAAATTTGGAGACCCCGATCAAACAAGTCACCTAACGACTTAAATTAAGTGTAATTAAACTAAAATTTTTTTATAAAACAATCGCATATGTGTTATATTTGATTTAAAATAATTGTTATATACCGTTCGTAATTATGGGGCACCCTGTATATACACATTTGTGGTTTTTGCGTTGGATCTCACGTTGTTAATATTATTACAACTAGAAAATATTCTTGAAGGTAATTAAATTCAAATTTTTGAAATGTGGGAACACCGTTTAACAAAAGTGAAATTCTTGGACATGAAGGACGGCATACAAGGTTCGTTCAAAGGCATGTGAAAGTATGCACATTTTTGATGAAATTTTCATTAAGAGATAGAAATAATGAATGCATTAATTACCTCTTAAACGGTAATTGACTTAAGGTCTTACATTCGTACACTTTTCTAAAATGATTAAAAAAAGTTAAGAAAATGAACAAAATATGGTTTAAACCAAACCTGTTCGATAGAATAAATCTATTTTACAATATAAGTACAATAAAAACTAGCCAACAGCATTAATCCAATGCAACATTGCAGTAGGGTTTTATTAAAATTGGCGATATTATTTATTATTTATGTGATTTATATTAAATAACACTCTAAATTGATAATCCCTCAAAACCAATTATAGATATTTGTAAAACTAATCCTTTTAAAAAAATTACCTCTGGCGTGTGTTCGATGAACTAATAGAAGAAGAATAAGTGTAGAGGTGGTAACCGCCTTGATCGCCATAAATTAGATCTGAAAATAAAAAATATATGTATAAATAAAAAAAGTCTTGGAGACCCTTTTATTTTTCGTCTGTGTCATAAATTAGTTCTTAAATTAAAAAGAAGAAAAAATCAAATCAAATTTAAGTAGTGTTTATTGATTAACATTACAATAACGTCTGATGTAATGTTGATAAGACGTTATTTAAATAATATTGTAAACATTGGATAAATATTGAAAATGGTAACATTACATTTTTAACATTGTATAATTGTTGATACAGTTGCTATAATGCAGTTATTCGTTTAAGTAAACATATCCCAATTGTATACTGTAAATCTTCAGATATTCGTTGTTTTTTTTAAGAGTTCATTTTAAAGCTTTAAACAAGTGTTTTCCACTTCCAGATTAAGCATGAAGTAAAATTTCGAGATTAGACGACCAAACCAAATTTTCAGGCTTTCCTAAACTCGAAATTTTACTTCATGCGCCACGCGTATAAGACGCTGATTTCAATTGAAGTTCACTTGTTCACAATATTTGAGTGTTTTTAGAGTTTAAGGGTACTTAGGTACCGGGGTACTGTCCCCCCTAGACTATACCCACTGAGCAAACACATTGAAGTAATGTTTTATCAACATTAAGACAATGTTTAATGTTGTAACAATGTTGAAATAACGTTATTTGTTTGTTTTTTGCTCAGTGGGTATATTACTTTTTGTGGGACAGTTATTTTCTTGTTTTCTTGTTACCAACATATATTTGTATTTTTTTTACCCATTTAAACCCAGTAATAAATATTGCATTAAGTTTACGAGAAAAACATTCCCATAACGTTCACTTAATTGCTGTACACCGGGTTATATATAATACGGATTTTATGCGTTTATCGTATGTAACTTAACATACAAATGTATGTATTGTATGTTGGGTGGCATACAAATATGAGTAATCGCTCGTGTTGCATGGGCGTTGCTTTGTCAAAGGTGCAGCAACATTATTCTTCGTTAGCTTGCAACGTTTCTGCAGGCGGACAGGCGGTCTTTGCTCAGTGGGTGTTTTGTGCCAGACCCGGTATAACAAATATTTTAGATTTCATCCAATGAAGGCTATTCAGGTAGTGTGGCGGGTGATAAGATTTTCCCAGTCTTGCGAAGGTCACACAGCATTGGTCTACAATGAGTACAGTGTTTAGCAGAGCTGGAATGAATCCTCAAAAACAGGATTCGAATCACGAATCCGAATCACCTAATATGATTAGAATCACGAATACTCGAATAAAGGATTCGTAAATTCAAAATATGATTCGAATCAAAGATTCGAACCCTCATTTTTGAATCACGGATACAAATCCTTTAAAAATAAATTTGAATCTATTATTTGCAACCAGTAATATTTTATTCCATCAGTTTCTATTAACAAAAATGTACATTTACCGACTAAATATCTGATTATATAATGATTTTAATTAATGATGATATATGTGTAATTGAACTTCGTTTTAAATCTGTGTTTAATACGCGTGGCGCATGAAGTAAAATTTCGAGTTTAGAAAAGCCCCGTGAAAATTTGTCTCGGGTCGCGCGACCCTCGACAAATTTTCTACGCGGGGCTTTTCTAAACTCGAAATTTTACTTCATGCTTAGTCTGGGAGTGGACAACACTCGTTCTTAGAAGTTTCAAATTAAAGGATCACTCTAGATTATTAAGTTTATTACCATTTTACAAAGGCTACAGCTCGAAGGACCAATCATGGTCTTCGGAGACCGAAGGACTACAGGGAATCGAAGTTTATTTACAAGAAAACAACGAATATCTTAAGGTTTACAGCATGGATAGGAAAGAAAACATCCAATTTTGAAAAAATATCGAAGTTGGGTTGATTTTCAGTGCGTTTTTAACTTCACTTTAAATCAGTGTTTTATACGCGTGGCGCATGAAGTGAAATTTCGAGTTTAGAAAAGCCCCGTGAAAATTTGTCTCGGGTCGCTGCGCGACCCTCGACAAATTTTCTACGCGGGGCTTTTCTAAACTCGAAATTTTACTTCATGCTTAGTCTGGGAGTGGACCGTCAAGATTTTCTACATGTCGAGACTTTCGATATTTCTAGATTTATGTCGATTTATTCACAGTTTGTTATTGTATTAAATGCAACTTTAATATTAAATAACAACGTTTTTTTTTAGGAATAGAATATTCACCCATTAAGAGCCGACCAAATTATAAAGTTAACTCTAAAAGTTAATTTTAGATAAAATTTTGAATCATTTTCTATGATTTCAATGAATGATTTATTATATTACATACGTCGATTTTTTAAAAAAGTTAAATTTAAAATTCAAACGAGTGTTGTCCACTCCCAGACTAAGCATGAAGTAAAATTTCGAGTTTAGAAAAGCCCCGCGTAGAAAATTTGTCTCGGGTCGCGCAGCGACCCGAGACAAATTTTCGCGGGGCTTTTCTAAACTCGAAATTTTACTTCATGCGCCACGCGTATAAAACACTGATTTAAAGTGAAGTTAAAAATGCACTGAAAACCAACCCAACTTCGATATTTTTTCAAAATTAGATGTTTTCTTTCCTATCCATGCTGTAAACCTTCAGATATTCGTTGTTTTCTTGTAAAAAAACTTCGATTCCCTGCAGTCCTTCGGTCTCCGAAGACCAAGGTTGGTCCTTCGAGCTGTAGCCTTTGTAAAATGGTAATAAACTTAGTAATCTAGAGTGATCCTTCAATTTGAAACTTCTAAGAACCAGTGTTGTCCACTCCCAGACTAAGCATGAAGTAAAATTTCGAGTTTAGAAAAGCCCCGCGTAGAAAATTTGTCGAGGGTCGCGCAGCGACCCGAAACAAATTTTCACGGGGCTTTTCTAAACTCGAAATTTTACTTCATGCGCCACGCGTATACAACACTGATTTCAAGTGAAGTTAAAAATATACTATTAACGTTGGATATTTTTCATGGTTAAGTAACCAAATATCCATTCACAAATATTTGAATTATTCGAAAATTTCAATATTTATATTCAAATATGAATAATTTAGTGATTTAAATATTCATATTAGAATATTTAACTATTTAAATTAATCGAATTCGAATCCCAGCCTGAATAGCGATGATTCGATTTATTTAGGAGGATTTGAATCCGTGTATGAGGATTCGAATGCTTTTATAAGGATTCGATTCTTTTTATAAGGATTCGAATCCTTTTATAAGAATTCGAATCCTTTTATAAGGATTCGAATCCTTTTATAAGAATTCGAATCCTTTTATAAGGATTCGAATCATCTACTTCTGGATTCGAATACGAATCCTTTTAAAAAAATGTAACGAATCCGGATCACGAAACCGTTTTCACTAAAGTATTCGAATACCTCTGTTGAATCCTCTAAAAGGATTCGAATCCGGGAATCGAATCCTGAATGATTCGAATCCTGCCCAGCTCTGGTGTTTAGATATACAGGGTGGGCCACGAATAACGCCCATTAAACGTTTTCGGGGTTCCTGACAGAGGAAAAATTTGAAAAAATTCTACATTGCACGGTTGAATGCGATCACCTCATGGAAAATATTTCGACTTTCTATCACTTCCGGTTGTACCGGAAATGGCTACCAACTTTGTTATTTTAAATAGAACATCCTATATATTAATTTTTTTTAGATTCCCCGTTCAATTGTCTACCCTCTCATATGAATTTATGTCCACTTAACTCTTACAGTTTTTGAGTTAAAAATTTATTTGTCAAATATTGACCTCAAATAGACGTCTTGAAAAATGCCTATAACTTCTAGTAGGGACAAGATAGACAGACGAGCGGCATCTTGAATTGTTACTTATAGATCCCTCTAGAATTAAAAAAATTGACATCTGTCAATTTTGACAATAGGTATTTCAAAAATGTCAATATTTCAGTGCCCACTTAAAAACATCATAATTCAATGTTTTCAAATGGAATGACCAATATTTTATCTCATATGGTGATTGGCAAGACAATTTGCAACATAAAAGTATTATATCTCCCTATGTCTAGAGCAAGTAGTTTTTGAGTTATTTCGAAATTTCTTTCCTTCCAGAATGTTTGCACAATTGAATAATTCCTGTACAATTCACACATGCACTATACTAGGCTACTGTCTATATTCACTGAACCGAATCTAGAAAAATTCGTTTCCAACGTGTCAATATTTTTGAACACTTCGAGTAATATTATAATAAATAAGTGTAGCAATCGAGAAATTATGAATTTATTCGTCATATATGGCTAGTGCGACAGATTTGTTGTTTCAACGAAACTTATCCACACTTACAACTTACAAACAAAACAAAAGCAAGAAGATTGAAATAAAGTAATATTCATACGAATAATTAAATGCAAGAACAGAAAATTATAACAATTGTTCGAAATGATGACCATTAACGTATAAGCACTGTGCAGCACGTGTTGCGACACCCTCTGTTGTTGCTCGCCTAATTTCTACTGCACTTAATTCCGCGAATGCAGCTCGCACCCTTGCTTCCAATTCTTCTCGGGTATTGACGACAGTGGCATAAACTTTATTTTTTATACGACCCCAAAGAAAAAAGTTGAGTGGAGTAAGATCTGGAGATCTAGCGGGCCAGTTCCACGGACCTAACCTTCGAATCCATCTATCTTCGAACATATTCGTCAGTTGCTGCGATATTTCGAGTGTACAATGAGCTGGGGCTCCATCGAGCTGATACCAGGAACTTTTCCTTAAATTCAAAGGAAGCTCATCCAAAAAATTCTCTACAAAATTTCTTAAAATTTGTAAATATCTACCACTATTTAATCTTTCGTGGTACAAATAAAAAGTAACACGCGTGTCCATCAAAAGGCAAAATACGTTGAAACTAAATTTGTGTTGGGATTTATGTACAAGCGTTGCATGTGGATTTTCAGTTGACCACATGTGATTGTTTTTTCTATTGAAAATACCTTCGCGAGAGAAATTTGATTCGTCGATCCAAATAATTTTTTTTAAAAGTCATTGTCGTCTTGATTTTTAACCAACAAAAACTCACAAAAATCAATCCTGTTCACTGCATCTTGAGGAAATAATTCTTGCACCAAATTAAATTTATAATTAAGCATACGATATATTTTCAAAATTCTTCGCAGTGATGTTCTGCTTACTCCCAAATCCACCTGGCAACTACGGGTGGATGCGCGTCGATTTGCTTGAAAATAAGCCAAAACATTCACTTGAACTTTCTCGTTCTGCGTTATTGGCTTTGGTTGATTTTTTTCTGCGTTTAGTTTTCCAAATTGTACAATATTTGACTCCAGTCTTCTAAATTTTCTTCTATCCATCGGCGGTAAGTGTGGGTAAGTTTTTTTGAAAATTCTGCAAGTTCTCTCAACAATTCTGTCGCACTGACCATGTATGACGAATAAATTCATAATTTCTTGATTGATATACTTATTCATTTTAATATTACTCGAACGGAGCGTTCAAAAATATTGACAGATTCGGTTCAGCGAATATTGACAGTAGCCTACTATGGTGCACGTGTGAATAGTACAGGAATTATTCAATTGTGCAAGCATTCTGGGAGGAAAGAAATGTCAAAATAACTCAAAACTACTTGCTCTAGATATAGGGAGACATAATACTTTTATGTTGCAAATTGTCTTGCCAATCACCATATGAGATAAAATATTGGTCATTCCATTTGAAAACATTGAATTATGATGTTTTTAAGTGGGCACTGAAATATTGACATTTTTGAAATACCTATTGTCAAAATTGACAGATGTCAATTTTTTTAATTCTAGAGGGTTCTATAAGTAACAATTCAAGATGCCGCTCGTCTGTCTATCTTGTCCCTACTAGAAGTTATAGGCATTTTTCAAAACGTCTATTTGAGGTCAATATTTGACAAATAAATTTTTAACTCAAAAACTGTAAGAGTTAAGTGGACATAAATTCATATGAGAGGGTAGACAATTGAAAGAAAGTCGAAATATTTTCCATGAGGTGATCGCATTCAACCGTGCAATGTAGAATTTTTTCAAATTTTTTCTCTGTCAGGAACCCCGAAAACTTTTAATGGGCGTTATTCGTGGCCCACCCTGTATACTTGGCGGTTACTGGTTGAACCCTTCAAAGAGGAGATGATGCAGCGGCTCTCAAACGTAATTTAGATACAATATGCAACATTTTTTATAGATACCCAGCATTTGAGCTCACCAGGTTCACTATAGCCGCCACAATATCCTAATAGACTTTATTTAGAATTTGTATGTGTGTCAAATGCAGGAATTAAATATTTGTACAGTTCATTGTTGTTAAATTCGGAATATAATTTAATTATCGCCTGTGTTAAGTTTTACAATGTGAGATTAAATAACAGTTAATCTCCTCTCCATTTTTTCTTCTTCTCTTCATTTCGAAAGGTCATCATCACACTGACTCGCCGGCTCGCTAATTTGACACGAAAAATCTCAGTAGCCTCTACGGAATTTACCGTTAACACGTGACGACATCTCTCTTTTTTCGAAAATGTTCAATAGGTATTTTCTTAAACCAATTTCTAAAATGAAAACTCATTCAACGCTAATTTTCTTTTCTTTAGAGAAGAAACTCAGTTAACAAACAGATAGCTTAAAAAATGTTGTTTGGAAATAAAAACAGTAAAAAAATGGTGATGTGTCCATCATAGTACTTTCCCCCGTAAATTGCGTATTAAATCACTTTTAAAATATTCGTAGCATTATTATTTTCAAAACGTCTCCAACTTTTTAATAACTACAACTTTTATTTGAAACATTTTTCAATTGGATCAACACATACTGACACAAACCAATGACTAGATAAAAAACACTATTTATTGAATATCTCAAAAACTAAGAGTGCTATGACAAAAAGTGAAGATACAAAAAATCTTTAATATTTTATTACCAACAACTTTTATTTGAAACATTTTCCAATTGTATCAACACACACACTGACACAAATCAATTACTAGATAAAAAACACTATTTATTAAATATCTCAAAAACTAAGAGTGCTATGACAAAAAGTAAATGAACAATACATCTTCATTTTGTTATTATCTACAACTTTGATTTGAAAGAATTTTTTGTTTGATGAACATTTATTGAAAAAATCTGAAAAAACTGAAAAACGCTAAGAGTAAAGTACCACTTCCGGTTTTCCGATTTTCACCAAAAGCTTTTCAGTTCTTCCGATTGTAACAAAAAGCTTAAGTTTCAAGTTTCATCTCGATATCTTTAGCGGTTTTTGCGGTACAGAGCACACAGACACACACACAGACAGACAGACAGACAGACATTTTTCAAAAATGGTCTTATTCGACTCAGGGGACCTCAAAACGAATATTTCCGCTAAAATTTTTGATTCGAAAATTTTCACGAAAACAGTACTTTCCCTTTGTATTACATACGGGGAAAAGTAAAAATAATTTCATAAGCTTAATTAGGTTAGTTACTAAAATAACCAGAAAAAAATCTCCTTTTTTACCAAAAAAAATATACTAATACGAATTAATTATCTCAGTATGTAACTTATTATAGAATAATTTAGTTCCTAAAGTGAAAATGTTGTCTTTTGAAAATGCAATACTTTCTCAAACTATTTTTCTTTTCTTGACCTAAAGTTGGTAAAACTGTTTTTTTATGATCGTTATATGATTCAGTACAAGTTAAAAACCTAATTAGATTCACTAAATGAAACGATATCTATGTAAAATTTACCTAAATGCCTGTACAAATTCGGCGAATTACCGGCACATTTTGCGGAATTTTTTTACGATTTACCGGTAAACAGATTTACAATACTAATACTACTAAATATACGGTGAAAACGAGAATTAAAGTTTAAAACACTACAATTTAATAAATAATTAATTTAACCCTTTCGGCCCTGATGGTGGCATTTGCCACCAGTAAAATTTGGTGAACATAGTGGAAATTTGTCTTTTAAATATACATACTTGTATGCATGAGCTGTAACTTTTCCGATAATCGTTTGTTTTAAAAATAGTTTAATTTGAAGTCTTAAACGAGTGTTTTTCAAGTAAAATTTCCAGTTTAGAAAAGCCTGAAAATGTTCACTATTTATTTTTACTTGATAGATATACATTTCGGGTATTATTAATAACTAAGGCTCGAATTATATGCAAAATGCATATTTGTTATTAAGAGGTATATCAATAAAATTGTAAGTTTTCAATGCATATCTAATGTTTTTTTGATTAAAATAAGCCAAACATTGTTAGATATGCATAGAAAACTTACAACTATATTGATAACCTCTTAATAACAAATAAGCATTTGCATATAATCAGAGCCTTATTAATAACTGTTGTTTATGGGGATAAAACTGCGCTTTTATCAATTACTTTTTAAATGCACTCAACGTGTAGAGAACAAACAAAAATATTGCAACTTTTGTTATTCAGAATGAAAAGTGAACTTTCCTCCAATTTTCTCTTTCGCGAATTATTACATATTGATTAGCACTGGCTTAAGTGCACTTCCGATTGTTTAATATAATCACAACACGTCTGCGCACTTGAGGCAAGATTTGAATATATAATGTCTGCGATTGGAGTAGGTCAGTGAGCATATTTCAAACGTAATTTAATTTTCCCACCGAACCGATTAGAAATGAACAATACATTTTTCATCGGAGGAAAGCGGTTTTCTTGCAAATTTTCTTTTATTTTCTTAACAATCTTGAGTCGATGCAAAAAAGTAGAAAATACGGACAGAGAACAGGTGCGTTCCCACGTGTGTTACCGTTACCTCTCTCAAATCCAAATGGAATTATTCTTTTGTAACATTCAATTACGCAAATTCCCAACCGACAATGAAAAAAAAAAGAACACACGCGTCGTTAAAAAAACCAACAAAACAATCTTGTGTTAACTGTGTACAAATTTACGTGAGCGTTGGAACAAAACGGAATGATTGCATTGAACGTTTTGTATAATCGACAAGTGATATTAAATTAAAGTTGGGAATTGAATAAGAATAATATATAAAATTACGAAAAAAATATTCGTGAATATGCAAACAATGTCTTAAATAATAAGACAACTTAAGACGATAAATATCCATTGAAACAACTACTTCCCGTGCAAATACACCTCCGGATATTGAATTATACAATGAAATATTTAAAATCTAATTTAATTTGATTTGTTACAACGCTCTATTAAAGTATATGTAACGTTTAGGTCAAATTCTCTTCAAACCAACTAACAATACAAATTTAAAATGAAAGGAGAGATAGCAACAAATTAGAAGTGAAAGGACTTGGATTAAAACTAATGTCTTAGGCCATCTATAGACGCGTTTCGAGATTTATCTCTCTTCAGTATAGCTTTGCTTATGACGTTTAAAAAAATTAGGAATAAAATTAAAACAAACTTACTTGGAAAAAGTGGTGTGTGTGTGGAATGAACAGGTACACAGAAATGGAATGAGTGAAAATGATGGTCGGTATTTATAGGTAAAAAATTAAATTAGATTTTAAATATTTCATTGTATAATTCAATATCCGGAGGTGTATTTGCACGGGAAGTAGTTGTTTCAATGGATATTTATCGTCTTAAGTTGTCTTATTATTTAAGACATTGTTTGCATATTGACGAATAGTTTTTTCGTAATTTTATATATTATGTTTAAAGTGTGCAAACTATAAGAAGCGTAAACTTATTTTCTCGAATTCAAATAGTTTTGAATTTGAATTTATCTTGTTTGAACTGTACCGTAAGGTAAATAATAAGGTCTCACATTCTTCATACCTGCTAATAACATAATCCCCTTTTTTACCTATAAATACCGACCATCATTTTCACTCATTCCATTTCTGTGTACCTGTTCATTCCACACACACACCACTTTTTCCAAGTAAGTTTGTTTTAATTTTATTCCTAATTTTTTTAAACGTCATAAGCAAAGCTATACTGAAGAGAGATAAATCTCGAAACGCGTCTATAGATGGCCTAAGACATTAGTTTTAATCCAAGTCCTTCCACTTCTAATTTGTTGCTATCTCTCCTTTCATTTTAAATTTGTAGTTAGTTGGTTTGAAGAGAATTTGACCTAAACGTTACATATACTTTAATAGAGCGTTGTAACAAATCAAATTAAATTAGATTTTAAATATTTCATTGTATAATTCAATATCCGGAGGTGTATTTGCACGGGAAGTAGTTGTTTCAATGGATATTTATCGTCTTAAGTTGTCTTATTATTTAAGACATTGTTTGCATATTCACGAATAGTTTTTTCGTAATTTTATATATTATGTTTAAAGTGTGCAAACTATAAGAAGCGTAAGCTTATTTTCTCGAATTCAAATAGTTTTGAATTTGAATTTATCTTGTTTGAATAAGAATTGTTCAAATATTTGAATATTCAAATATGATTATTATCAGTAATTATTTACATATCTAAATGTTTCAATAGTCGCCTATTTAAATAGTTGCATATTCATGCAATTGAATCCTTACTTAAATTTTGATACAAAGAAAGATGTTTTGTACACTGCATATTATTTATTACTATCTCAGATATGAAGAGAGTTTTTTTTATTAAGTATACATATCTCAATATACTGTATACTTTTTAAATCTTCAGATATTCGTTGTTTTTACAAAGATTTCAAATTGAACTTTCAAACGAGTGTTTTCCACTCCTACCAATTCAAATTAGGCTTTTCTAAACGCATAATTTTACTTCATGCGCCAGGCGTACTTAGGTTTGATGTTATGTTGATTAATTTTGCAAATGTTTATATAGAATATGTAAAACTATACCTAAATTTAAAAAAAACAGTATATGGTTTCTGATATAAATATTTATATAAATACAACGAATGTTACCGTTTTTATTAACTCACTTTGGTTATTTCAACAAATTGCTTAAATCAATTAAGAATTTTCCTTAAGTCTAAACATTGAATCTTTCTACAATCTTAACTTTATTAAAGATTTCTCGAAATTGTTGACATTTCTAAGTAAACTACTTACAAAAAAATTGTGTTTGATTTCGACCCCTGTACAAAATTCATAATTAATAATTATGAAGTGAACAGAGATTGCTGAGAAATTATGAAACAATAAAAAAACTAAATGGTATGATGAATAGTATATATACTGCCTTTCAAAAAAATCAGAACACCAAGTATTTATTGCACGATTTTATTAAAATTTACACAATTTGATCATGTAAACGAACTGTATCGATGATCAAAAAATCAACTTGAAAAACAAAAAAACAAATGAATAAAAATTAATAATGTGTTGGGCCTTCACGATTTCCCAAACACTCATTAACACGTCGAGGCATGCTAGAAATCAGGCTGTCAATATCGACTTGGGGTATTTCATTCCAAACTTCGATAATTTGACCTCTAAGTTCCATTACAGTGTTAGCGGGGCGCTGTAAGTTACTTATTCTAACACCTATCATATCCCAAACATGTTTTATTGGCGATAGATCTGGAGAACGAGATGGCCAAGGTAACAAATTGATTTCGGCACTATCAAAAAACTGTCTTGTAATGGCCGCTGTATGAGGTCGAGCATTATCTTGCTGAAAAATGGGGTTCTGCAAGCCATTTACATAGGGCACTAACACTGGCTGTAAAATGTTGTCAATATACCGAATCGCGTTAAGACTTTCTTCTAAAAAAACTAGAGGAGACCGACTACCATATGCTATCGCCCCCAAACCATAACTCCCTGTGTAAGAGCCGTATGTCTTTCAACAGCAATTTGTAAAATTCTGCGTTCACCGCGTCGACGTCTCACTCTTCTGCGACCATCATGAGCCCATAAACAGAACCGAGACTCATCGCTGAAGATAATGTTATTCCATTCATGGGTCCAATGTTGTCTTTCCCTGCACCAATCAAGTCTTGCTCTGCGATGCTGCGGAGTAAGAGGTAGACACAATTGTGGACGGTAGGATCTTATACCAAAACTGCGGATTCTTCTGTAAACAGTAGCCATGGATACTCTTTGGCCATTTAGAGCCAACCAGTCATTTCCCAATGCCCGCGACGTTGTAAATCTGTCCCTTAAAGTTGTAAGACGAAGAGCTCGATCTTCACGCTCAGTGGTGCTTCTTGGACGATCACTGATACACTACGGCCTACCCTTTCAGCAATAGCACGAACCGAAAAACCAGCTTCTCGCATTCCAATAATGCGACCCCTTTCAAATTCACTTAGATGATGATATTGTGCACGCCGACGAACACGGGGCATCTTTTTATGTTTTACAAACTGAAACGTCAAACTACTCAGAGGCTACTTGGATATTAGAAGCAATTACATTAAAAAATCAGCAGCTCTTCATAATGGTGAAATCAAGGAAAAATACCATTAAATAGTAACCAAAACAATTGATTTTTTGATCATCGATGCAGTTCATTTACATGATCAAATTCTGTAAATTTCATTAAAATCGTCCAATATATACTTTGTGTTCTGATTTTTTTGAAAGGCAGTATATATATACCAATACATACTCCGTTAATTTTCGGGCAATTGTTTTTGAAAATCGTTCAATTTGATAGTTTTGACGATTATGGCACTCCCTCTTTTATAAACTAGAAATTAGTAATGCCCTGTATATTAAAAAATATGAATTTATTTTAGCATTACATTATTTTACCTAACATATAACTTGTGAAATTCATTGGGCCCCTAAGACGGAATCCAGAGGGGGCACATACAGAGAATTTGGCTCGACTTTACTTTACACCCCGTGGAATAACATGAATTATATTATAGATTCACACTGTATTAACATATATCACCAATTAAAATCAATAAATTCACTACGGAAATGATAAAAGTTCACTTTTTTCTACTTTGAAATTTTGACTAGAAACTTCTATAAAACTATATCACCAATTAAAATCAATAAATTCACTACGGAAATGGCAGTGTCATCAGGACAAGTAGTGACAATGGCCACGTTACGGACGAGGGACATCTAATCGGACGAATCATTAGCCGACGAGGATTCTGGGGACCAGGAAGGACCCGACCAGTCGGAGAGCTAGTGATGTGGAACCGCCGTTGTCTCATTCAAGCCGCAGGGATCAAGGGAGACGTAATTTCATTCGCCACATCATTTGGTTTGCTTCCAAAGGAGCGGAAATGCCCAAAATGCAAGGACCTGATGATCCTCTACCCCGACCGGAAAGGATACATTTTGGGATCGTTCCGATGCATCAAAACCAAGTGCCAGAAAGAAATTGTTGTGGCCAAGCAGACTTTCTTCTACAAGGCGCATCTGGAATCACAGCAAGTGCTTGGAATCGCCTATAGCATTGCTTCCAACAACAACTACGCCGACTGTGCCAGAGAGAATCTGCTTCTGGATCAAAAAGGACATAATCCTGGAACTGTGCTTTCATCAAGAACCATCTGCGATTGCTATAATTCTGTCAGGATGGACGTTTGTAAACAATTGGGCGATATTCAAGAATTAGAAGGACTGATTGGAGGACCTGGAATCATCGTTCAAATAGATGAAGCTAAATTTGGGCAGGGCAAATACAATAGAGGCAGGAAGATTATAGATCATTGGGTACTTGGAATAGTGGATGAGACAGACAAAGTCAAAATGGTGATAATTCCGAACAAGCGTGATAGATCAACACTCGAATCCATCATTGTCCAGCATGTGGCTCCTGGATCAATCACGGACTGATTTTTGGCACGGATATTTAGGGCTTTCTGCACATTGCTATGTTCATGAGAAAGTGAATCTTTCGGACGATAGATTCCGATTCGTTAGTCCATACTCAACGGATTGACTCTAATTGGCGTCCTGCTAGAGCATATTTTCGTAAACGTCAGGTTCCTAGGAAGTATTTTGAAATGCATTTATGTGAATATCTTTGGCGTGTACATTGTAAAAGAAATAATTTGGATCCATTTGAGCAAATATTATTATGTATAAAATGTCCCTATGATAAAACTAGATAATTTGATAAAATGGCTCAATATTTTCAAAATTTTCAAACTAACTTTTTATATTGAATATTCCACATACTTCTAGGTTAGGTTGGGTTAGGAGAAAGGTTTGCAATAGAATAAATTGTAAATCTCTTTGCGCACGATGATTATTTTACATACTGCTAGGACTCAATATTTTCAAAATTTTCAAACTAATTTTTTTCATTTATTTAACATTTCCGGTCGAAATCAATTGCATATCTAGATAGTTCTCGTCAAGTACTTTCAAATAATATTATTTTTATCTATAATACCCACGGGGTGTAAAGTAAATTCTTACCGAGAATTTTATGTAATACCGAACATTTTCATAATGAGAATTTTTGGTTTAAGTATACATTAGCATACGTTGTACATTTGATGATGCAATGTAAAGTTTGTTGGTGTGTTTTGAACTTCGTTATGTCAGTGTTTTGTACCGGTGGCGCATGAAGTAAAATTTCGAGTTTAGAAAAGCCTGAAAATTTGGTTTGGCCGCTCCGCGCTTCGCGCTACGCGACCAAACCAAATTTTCAGGCTTTTCTAAACTCGAAATTTTACTTCATGCTTAGTCTGCTTAGTCAGTTTAGGTGTAATTGGGACATGTATACTTGAAAGAAAATTTCCCTTGATTGGTAACAATTTGTAATGGTCATATAGGCAACCCAATTTACACATTATTTAAAAATTAAAGGTGTCAAATTGTATTGGATGAAAATGTTCGGTGTTACATGAAACTCTCTGTATGTGCGGGCGCCCATGTGCGCTAGATAAGTTTATGTGTCGGGATATATTCAAACATGGGTACTCTTCCCTATGTGCATACATAACAACGACTACATGACATGACTATGAGTGCAAACACACATCTAAGTTAGTGAACCTAAGTCCGGTTGAGTATTTGCGGTACCACATGAACAGAAAACTTAGAAATAAATAAAAAAATCACGAACAAGACAGATAAGAAGAAAAATAGAATAGTGTTAATAGTTTACATATGTTCGAAAGCGTAAACGCCATCTAATGCCCATTAGCTTAAATAACATCGTCAATAGCTGGCAAACTAAACGTTTGTATACAACAATTGTCCGTCCACAACAGAGCTTTATTTTATAGAATAGAAATATCAAAAATATGAATTTATGTTTAGTACTCATTCATTCACCGGATAATTACATATATCAGTATAACCCCAGTGGACAAACAATTGCTGTATACAAACGTTTAGTTTGCCAGCTATTGACGATGCTACTTAAGCTAATGGGCATTAGATGGCGTTTACGCTTTCGAAAATATGTAAATTGCACAGGCCATAATAAATGGTCAAAGATGTTCAGTATTCTTCAAGCACTGTTTTGAGACTATAATGATGATGGCGTTAAAGCCTGAAACGCGTATATAGTTATCCGGTGAATGACTGAGTACCTAACACAAATTCATATTCTTGAGTGTTAATAGTGCCTACATTAATAAACTTTTTCATTGCATGTCAAGAAGATGCCAGGAAGTAATTAACAATAAGAGATACCCTAATAAATGCCCTACTAAATTATTAAAAAGAAATCATTTCATTTTTGATAATCAATGTTAGAATAAATACGTTTTTAGTTATGTATATATAATTTTGTCAAACTAATTTGTAAATGTTTAACAATAATAAATAAGTTTATAGAAGTATTAAAAAATATGAATATATTTTGTTAATATTTTGCAACATCGTTTGAATACCCTTAAAATATATTGAAGAAAATATAATTAACTGTATATAACTATAATTTTATAACATACACATAAACATAATAATTTAATAAATATCGTTGACATTTGTGCTGAAGCTTTTTTTTTAAATTCACCAAAAAGAAAATTTGCATAATACATTTTTTAAATTTAAAATTCAAAGAGGAAATGCAGAATTGGTTAACATTGATATATTTTATTATACGTTTTTATTCAAAAATAACCATCAATTTGTTTATAATCAAAACTATAAAAAAAATAATTTACATTATTTGATATAATGTAAATTATTTTTTAATATAAACCCTTAAATAAACCCCCAATATTTTTGGCGGGCAAATTATCCTGTTATAATTATTTATTTCTTGGTAATTTTTATAACGTGAATGAGAATTAGAATCGACGCAAACATGAGATTATTTCTGTTCTATTCAAGGCCAGGGAGAATTTCCAAAATGTTTGTATGTAAAACCGTATTTCAATAAGTTCAATTTGAAGTTTCGAACGAGTGTTTCCACGCTCAGACTAAGCATGAAGTAAAATTTCGAGTTTAGGAAAGCCCGAAAATTTAGTTTGGTTGCGTAGCGGGTAGCGCTACGCGACCAAACTAAATTTTCAGGCTTTTCTAAACTCGAAATTTTACTTCATGCGTCACGCGTATAAAACAGTGATTTAAAGTGAAGTCTTAAATATACTGCTAAACTAGTATTAAAAATAAACTGCTAAAGCAGGTTTTAAAAACTATTACTAAGCAAGAGTATTTTAATTTTATAAAGCAGGTTTTAAAATATATTACTAAGCAAGAGTATTTTAATTTTATAATTTGGAAAATTTGGTTTGGTCGCGTAGCGCTACGCGACCAAACCAAATTTTAAGGCTATTCTAAACTCGAAAGTTTACTTCATGCTTCATCTGGGAGTGGAATTAATCTTTTAAAACTTCAAATTGAACGCACATGGCAGAGCAGAAACAATATTTTTACCATTAAAACCTCCCAGAAATGTCAAAAACCCCTCCTTAATTTACAACTGTTGGTTAAAAAATCAGCAAAAACTATTTTTTTATTAAAATTGACAATAATTGTAGGAAGAAATCGTATTATTCAAATGACGTACTTCGTTTTACATGAATCCAATAAGAATTGTAAGAAGAACAAAAACTAACGTTCAGTTTCGTTTGTGAACTGTAAACTTAACCGTTAGCAGCTTATTAATAATTAATACAGCACGTTTTCATCGTAGTCGGTCGTAATTACTGTTGGGTTGACATTTCAAGACACGCACAATTTGCATCCGTAACGGAAATGCAGCTTTGAATGTTAAAAATTTCGGATTCAACAACGCCAACGGATTATCAATACATTAATTACATCCAGATAATTGTTATAATTATATAGCACTTCTAATGATTCAATAAATAACGTATTATTTTTTTTCATTTGCCGAATGAAAAATGAATAAATCTACGGTTTACTTATTCATTTTTCATTTGGGATGTACACGGCAAACTAAAAAAAATAATTCGTTAAATTTAGTTCTCGCTGATTACTTGTTGAATCAGGTTTTTATGATTAACTAGTCGGAAAATAATAAAAATAGGTGAAATGAGGATAATCGTATCTATAAAAGTAATAAAGTTCCTAGAAAAGATTTATATATAATATAATTCACTTTTTTGTAGAGGGAAAAATTCAAAATTTATGAATGTTCACACTTAACACTTTACGTTTCTTTAAGTTAAAATAATTAAGAAAAAGTAATGTGATTTTATAAAAATATTGACATACCATGGAATTGAAACAACAATTGCGGATATTCCCTGTTTTTTTTAAGTTCAATTTAAAGCTTTAAACAAGTGTTTTCTACTCCCAGACTAAGCATGAAGTAAAATTTTGAGTTTAGAAAGGCCCAGTGAAAATTTGTCGAGGGTCGCGCAGCGACACGAGACAAATTTTCTGGGCTTTTCTAAACTAGAAATTTTACTTCATGCGCCACGCGTATAAAACACTATAATATTGTCAAATTTATGTATATTCGAACTTTACTTAAAATCTGTGTTTTATACGCGTGGCGCATGAAGTAAAATTTCGAGTTTAAAGCTTTAAACAAGTGTTTTCTACTCCCAGACTAAGCATGAAGTAAAATTTTGAGTTTAGAAAAGCCCAGTGAAAATTTGTCGAGGGTCGCGCAGCGACACGAGACAAATTTTCTGGGCTTTTCTAAACTAGAAATTTTACTTCATGCGCCACGCGTATAAAACACTATAATATTGTCAAATTTATGTATATTGGAACTTCACTTAAAATCTGTGTTTTATACGCGTGGCGCATGAAGTAAAATTTCGAGTTTAGAAAAGCCCCGAAAATTTGTCTCGGGTCGCTGCGCGACCCTCGACAAATTTTCACGGGGCTTTTCTAAACTCGAAATTTTACTTCATGCTTAGTCTGGGAGTGGAAAACACTCGTTTAAAGCTTCAAATTGAACTCTTTGAAAAATCGACGAATGTCAGAAAATGTACAGCTAAAATAATTAAGAAAAAGTAATGCGATTTTATAAAAATAATTACATACCATGGAATTGATACAACAATTACGGATGTCAAAATAGCACAAGATATTGCTGTTACTTAATTAACGACAAAAAACATAACGCGAACATCGTGATAACTGTGGTCTGCATAACACCACTTTATTAGGAGGATTTTTTCTTGTATAGTGTAAATCATTTCGAAAACATTTACTTTAATCAAGTGACTGCGATATCTTTTGCCATTTTAACATCCGCAATTGTTGTTTCAATTCCATGGCAGAATTGTTCCCTCTACAAAAAAGGTAAATACATTTTGTTTCTAAAATAGATAGGGGAGCCAAAATTTGAACATTTCAAAATTTACATGGGATTTCCTATGTTGCGTTCGCCAAGTCAACACCCGGTATATTAATTACTATTGACTTGATTTCAAGTCAAGTTAAATTAAACTTAAAAATGAAGGTAATTTTAAAGCTACTTGACTATTTCAAGCCAAGTCATGTACGTGTAGCGTACCATAATAATTAATTCAAACAGTGAATGTGTTTTAACTTTTGTAAGTATTTTTTTACCTAATAATAATAATAATAATAATCTTTATTCTAATAAATAAATAATACAAGAAGCATACAATCATATTAACAATAATGCTACCGCATACTACATACTAATAATAAGAGCCAATATTTTGCTAAGTTTTGTCAGCTAAATTTACAAAATTTTGACACATTGACACACGTGGTTTGTTTCACACAAATTTATGTATAATAAACCACGTGTTCATGAGCACCCGCACAAATGGACAAGGGGGGGGGGCATTTGCTCTGCGACACCCCCCTCCCCCCTGGGATTTCGTCTTAGGGGGCTCAATCAATTTCAGAAATTATATGTAAGGTAAAATAATGTAATGTTAAAATAAATTCATATTTTTGTAGTATACAGGGTATTATTAGTTTCTAGTTTAGAAAAGATTTTTTTTGTAAGAAGTTAACCTAGAAATGTCAACAATTTCGAGAAATCTTTAATAAAGTTAAGATTGTAGAAAGATTCAATGTTTAGATTTGAGGAAAATTATCATCTGTTGGGCAATTTGTTGAAAATAACCAAAGTGAGTGAATAAAAACGGTAACATTCGTTATATATATATAATATCATGATTTATAGACTTTCAACAACTTGACTTTTACAACTAGAATAAATAATTTCATTAAATACGCCTATAAACGGGCTATCGACCATCGGTCTTCCAGCCTGTTTTGTATAAATAATAAAAATAAAAAATACGTTATTTGTTTGACCATTCGTTGTATTTATATAAATATTTATATTACATATTACATATAAACATTTGCAAAATTAATCAACAGGAGATCAAACCTAAGTAGTATATTTTGAACTTTACAATATTTCAGTGTTTATACGCCTGGCGCATGAAGTAAAATTTTGAGTTAAGAACCAATCCAAATATTCAGGCTTTTCTAAACTCGAAATTTCACTTCATGCTTAATCTTTTACGAAAACAAAAACAACGAAACGAACGAAAACAACGAATGTCTTTAAGTTCCCTTTAATTTATAAAATTAAATAATATTTGTATAATTTTTTGATAATTATTAAAATACACCTAATAAATGAAATTGATCGAACATTTTATAAGTTATTAAAATCCTAGAAAATTCACGAAAGCTTTTCACGTTTAAGTGAAAATAACTCAAAAACTATTATTGAGGTGTATTTTGATTTTCACATATTTAAAAAAAATACAATAATTCAGTGATATGCTTACCTAGTTTTATGAAGATATCTCAAATAGTATCCAAGTTATAAAGTCTTGAAATTTGTATATCACTCAAAATAATTAAAATTGGCTCCTGTTTCACGTGTAAGTGAAAATGCCTTAAAAACTTTCGATGGCGTATATTTTGATTTTCACATATTTTGAAAGACCAATAATTGAGTAATATGCATACCAAGGTTTATAAAGATATCTCAAATAGTATCCAAGTTATAAACTCTTGAAATGTCTATATCACTCAAAATATTCAAAATTTACTCCCGTTTCGCGATCAAGTGAAAATAACTCAATAACTATTATAAGAGTATATTTTGATTTTTACATATTTTCAAAGACCAATAATTGAGTGATATGCGCACCAAGTTTTATAAAGATATCTCAAATAGTATCGAAGTTATAAACTCTTGAAATTTTTATATCACTCAAAATAATCAAAATTTACTCCCGTTTCGCGATCAAGTGAAAATAACTCAAAAACTGTCACTGGGCTATATTTTGATATTTACATATTTTAAAAGATCAATAATTGAGCGATATGCACACTAAGTTTTATTAAAATATCTTAAATAATATCCCAGTTATGAACTCTTGAAATTTCAATATCGCTCAAAATAATTAAAATTGAATCTCGTTTCACGTTCAAGTGAATATAACACAAAAACTATAGATGGGGTATATTTTGATTTTTACATATTGTAATAGAACAATAATTGAGTAATATGTACATTAAGTTTTAAACAGATATCTTAAATTGTGTCCAAGTTATGATCTCTCGAAATTTCAATATAACTCGAATTTATCAAAATTCACTCCAGTTTAACGTGAAAATAACTCAAAAACTATTGATGGGACATATTTTGATTTTAACATATTAGAAAGAACAATGCTTGATTAATAATCACACAGAATTTTATAAAAGATATCAGAAATAATTTTCAAGTTATGATCTCTTAAAATTTGTATATTACTCAAATTTATCAAAATTGTCTGTCGATTGACGATTAACTGAAAATAACTCAACAACTATTCATAGGATATATTTTGATTTTTACATATTTTGAAAGAGCAATATTTGATTAATTATTAATTTACACACAATTTTATAAAGATAGCTCAAAAAGTATTCAAATTGTAATCACTTGAAATTTCAATAAGATTCAAATTTATTAAAATTGACTTACGCTTGAGGTTTAAGTTAATGCGCTATAAAATTGCAGACATTCATTGCTTTTTTGTAAGCGGTCATTTTTAGAGCGTCTAACGAGTGTTTCCACTTCATGGTTAAGCATGAAGTAAAATTTAGAGTTTAGAATAGCGAAGCTAGTCGCGCCCAGGTTAAACCAAATTTTCAGGCTCAACTTAAAAAAAAAAGAATTGATCAAAAAAATAATTGATCAAACAAAATACTAACTTAAATCCCACCCATTACAAAAAGCTATCTACGCCACTGACTTGAATGACAATGAAATGAATCAATTTCAGTCAGCTGCAAAGCAAATTTAAATAAATCGACTGCAAGCCAAAGCTGAAATTATATAGAGAATAATAATAAAAATTTGGGAGAAATTGTAAAAATTAACATTTTTTTCAATCAACTTCAAACGTCAACCATTTTCAATTCAAAAAAACAATACTTTCCCTCATTTTTATTAAACACCAAAACATTAAAAAAGGCAACATATGAAAATTGGACACTTTTTTAGCAATTGTTGTATATATTGTTTTATTTAAAAATCTGACCTTAAAGAGAGAGAGAGAGAGAGAGAGAGAGAGAGAGAAAAAATATGCAAATTTCCATCTTACGTCACGCTTTCGACTGCGCGCGATTTCCGCGTCCGTTCTCTTCGATTTCATAATGGAATTAATAATTAGGAGAGGAAGAAAGAGGGAGAAAGGAGAGAAAGAGAAGAGGAAAAGGTTATCCAATAGATTGAATTTATAATCGCGAGAGCGAGAAAGAGAAAATGAGATCCAGTGGAGTTCGTCACTCCAAATGTATTTTCGCGAACTCATGTATTTACTCATTAGATCTTTAAAAAACATTTTTGTCCATTGGCTCTAATTTCTGTTTGATATGTGTATATTGCGTATAATATTTATTACCAAAAAATACACTACTAAAATCAAACAAAACACGATATTCAAATACGAGCTGATTTCGTAAGCGAAATGTTAAATTTAACGTATATGTTATTCTTTAACCTCACAATATAAGTGTACATATCAAATTCCCATCCCGCTTAGGCTGTGATGTTAAAGAATAATATGTACGTTAAATTTAACATTTGGGTGGACAGAAAATGGGCAAAAAGCTTTAGATAACACAATTTGTTCATTCATTTTTAGTTGTCAATCCCAATAAGAAAATATTTTTATGGTTCACATTAGGCCTGGGTTTCTCAACCGGGGGGCACGCCACATTAGGGGGCGCGGCAAGATATCTTGGGGGGGGGGGGCAAGATCTCATGAGAGTGGGAGGGGGCGTGACAGATTTCCTAAAGAGTAGGTGAAGTGAAATAAGGCTATAATAGTGTTTCAATCTAACTAAAAAAACCCAAAAGATTGAGAACCCAGTGCATTAGGCTATTAAAATTCTTCATGTTTAGAATTTTAATAGCCTAATGCAGGGGAATAGCCTAATGCAAGGGAATAGCCTAATGCAGGGGGAATTATCATCAAAGAAATCATTCAAAATTATTAAATACTTTGCATAAAATCATTGTGTAATGTTTATAAAAACTTTCAAAAATACTAGTTATTTTAAAAAAAATTACAGATAAACAAAATTTACAATTTAACCCATATACATTGGAAAATGTTTGAACCCACAAATCAGATTTTTATGTACTTATTGATATAAATATGTTTCAGAAAGAGACGGAAGTTCGGAGAGAAAATGGAATACATAAAAAAGCGGATGTGCGTACTGACCGGAAAATATGCATACCATATTATCCAGGAAACCGTCTGGGTGCACAAATTGAAAACAAAATGAATATGCTTAAACTTGTTCATACCCATAATAGTACTTCCTCCGCCATTGGTATGATGATTTCATAAAAAAAATCATTGTTTTCATAATTTCTCAAAAACGTAGAGTTTTGGCAGATCGTGTATTTGGAAAATACAGGGAATTTTTCTTTAAGTATACATTTCCCGCATTAACACTGAATTTGGTTAGGCATTTATTGTTTTTGATGCTTCTAGCAAGTGTTTTCACTCCTTGATTAAGCATAAAGGTTCGCTAACAAGTATAAATTCCGAACTCAACGCTTTTTAAAAACAACGAATGTCTAAAATGTATAAAATACACATCGGAATATCTATACTTAAAAATGAGAGTTCAATGTATGCAAAAAACAATTATTCTTATCAGTGGCGTAGATAGAGGGTTATTCAGGAAATCAAACCTCCCCATAAAATATTAGATTGAAATAAAAGGGTTTTTCTGTAAGCGATAGAGTTGTTCTATAAAACGTTTTCATTTTCTTTTAAACAAACACGTTTTTTTTATAGAACAGGTTTCTTTTCATTTAAACAGCATAACAAAAATGACTAAATACTCATGACTAAAATTAAGAAAAATCATTCAATTTGTAAATAATTAATGAATTTAAAAAAAAAACAGGATAAAGTATTTATCAATATATTATGAAGTCTGTAAATTTTGATTAGACTTTATTGCAATTGTTTCAAACAAAATCTGTCAGTCTTAAAATATGCATAGCTCTATTTTTGAACTTTGATTCAAATCTATAAATAAAATCAGCTCTTAAAATTGTAAAAATTTGACTAATTTGACAACTATACGACGCGTTTGACTCGATCTTCAGATGTTTTTATTAAGTGTACAGCGACATTTTGATAAAATAATAAAATTTCGAAATACGTGACTTTCCTTACAACGCCAAACTTCAAATTTTGACAACGTGACTGTCTCTACAACGCCAAATGTAATATTTTGACAACGCGAATATGACATTAGGCATTTGTAATTTTTTTTTAATTTAATTAATTAATTTTTTCTTTTTATATTATCACGTTTAACACATTTAACATCAAAAAAAAATCTCAGACACATGTAATTAAATTAAATTAATTTAATGTGACGATAATATAAAAAATATAATTGAAATAAAGTATTTACGTTTTATAATATTTACAACATATTATTGTTTGTCATTTATGACGTTGATATAATTGTAATGTAAAGTATATATGAATGTATTGCGTCTATATTATATTGCGCTATAATTGTATATTTTTAAATAATCCAGTAATTAGATCTTATGAATCTGCTAGATAATAAATGAATTAATAAGTTTTAAATGTAAAATATGATAATTTTTTGCAAGTTTTAAAAAGATAAAAATTTCAAAGATATCTTGATAAATTTTTGGAATATCATTATGAAGTCTCGTGTGGATATAAACATTAGTTTTTCAAAATATACAAAAATCTAAAAATATTTCATAAATGGGTTTTAGTTGAATTCCAATTGAGCGTAAAAATAGACTAATTTTATGCGATTTTTAGGAAGAGCAACATTACAAAGATTCATATGTTGATAATTTCTACGCGCTACGCGACCAAACCAAATTTTAAGGCTTTTCTAAACTCCAATTTTTTCTTCATGCTTAGTCTGGGACTTCTCTTCTAAAAAAGCAACGAACATCTGAAGATTTACTGGGTAATTAGGATATGTATACTTAAAAGAAAAACTCCCTGTATGTATATTTTTAGAAGTCAACTTTGTATATTTTCTATACATTCCTACCAAACGTGGTACACATATTACTTATGACCTCTAAACAAGCATAGGTTTGTTCGCCAGCCCTAGTACCCTTTGGGGATGACTGCGCCGGCCCGGCGCGCAATTACCATAAATACTTTGACAACACATTGACAGGTAATGTCAAGATGATAGTGATTATATTGAATCAAATTTAAAATTATTTAAGTAACATAAAAATTATGGCTGTTACTTTTTTGACATATTTCAAAAACCATATCATATTTGAAAACTATAAATTTGTGTTCAGTATTCATTCATTCGCCGGATTACTATATACCCGTTTCAGGCTTCAACGCCATCATCAGTATAATACCGAACCAGTCCTTGAAGAATACTGAACATCTTTGACCATTTATTATGGCCTGTGCAATTTACATATGAGAGTTTTATGTAACACCGAACATTTTCAATATTCATTTTCGTATGTTCTATTTATCATCCATTACCAAAGCATCCAATACGATTTGACACCTTTAATTTTTAGGTTATGTGTAAATTGGGTTGCCTATATGACCATTACAAATTGTAGCCAATCAGTCGCAATTAATGCCTCAACTTATAAATACAGGGAGTTTTTCTTTCAAGTATACATGTCCCAATCATATGATGTAAATCTTTAGATAATCGCTGTTTTCTGAAAAGGGTTCAATTTAAAACTTAAAATGAGTGTGTTCCACTCCCAGACGAAGCATGAAGTAAAATTTCGAGTTTAGAAAAGCCTGAAAATTTGGTTTGGTCGCGTAGCGCGAAGCGCGGAGCGGCCAAACCAAATTTTCAGGCTTTTCTAAACTCGAAATTTTACTTCATGCGCCACGGGTACAAAACACTGACATATTACGAAGCTTAAAACACACCACTAAACTTTACATTGAATCAGTGTTTTGTACCGGTGACGCATAAAGTAAAATTTCGAGTTTAGGAAAGCCTGAAAATTTGGTTTGGCCGCTCCGCGCTTCGCGCTACGCGACCAAACCAAATTTTCAGGCTTTTCTAAACTCGAAATTTTACTTCATGCTTACTATGGGAGTGGAAAACACTCGCTTAAAGCTTCAAAATGAATTCTTTTAATAAACCGAGCGTCGGAAAATATAGAACGTATGCAAATGGATACCTAGAAGAAAAATTCTCGTTATGAAAATGTTCGATGTTACATAAAACTCTCTGTATATTATATTTTATTTAAATCCATTGACGTGTTTTCGAATTACGATTTTTTTTTCATAAAAACTGATTAATTAAGAGTTTTATAAAAATTAGGTTGAAATAACTATATTTACGACTTTTTTCAACCTAGTTTTTATAAAACTCTTGTTTAATCAGTTTTTATAAAAAAAAATCGTAATTCGAAAACACGTCAGTGGATAACTATATTTCCGGCTTTAATAGAAAATAACAAAAAGTATAAATAGGCCATTTTCAACTTTAACATACTTTAAAAGAATCAAATTTCATCAAAATCAAGAGCAATTTTTATAAAATTCTATCGAAGGATTTTTTAACTTGAAATGTTTTGAAAGAAGTTAGTTAACTTTACATCAGGGCAAAACCTAATGAAATAACCATAACTCCATTTATGGTTATTTTGAAAATATATATTTTCTTGAAAATCAGGTGAAATAAACATTCTGATTTCTTGTAACATCTCCTTTCATTTTTCATTTTTATTTGTTAGTTGGTTTAAATAGAATTTGATCTAAATGTTACATACACTTTGATAGAGCGTTGTAACAAATCAAATAAGATTTAACATTTGTCATTGTATAATTCAATATCCGGAGGTGTATTTGCACGGGAAGTAGTTGTTTTAATGGGCATTTATTGTCTTAAGTTGCCTTATTAATTTTTTACTCTATCCCAGGAAAACGTTAATTTATCTAACGAAATACTTGACAGGTCCTATTTTAAACAATTAACTATATTTATCTATAAATACCAATTCCATGGTTTTCTTGTTGTTCACTCAAAATCAGAATAATGTTTATTTCATAATATATAAAATTACAAAATATTCGTGTAAAATGCAAACAATACGTCTTATTATTTTTAAAGTACCATAGTTGAATAACTAAAAAGTGAAGGTGAACCATTACCGTGAACATGGTTTTGGCACTTTAGATCCAGTTAAATTTTAGTTAATTTTAAAAGGAGCATTGAAGCTATATGTGTTACTTCTTGAAATGTTTATCATAATAAGATGTTACTGATATAACAACAATCAATTAAATTCCTTCAATTTATGTATCTTGTTTTTATGACGGAACATCCGCGTATTTTTTTTCTCAAATTTATTTATAAGTATGAATAATTCGTAGCCGAATGAATCAATTCAAGGATCACAAGTGCAGACACACAAGTGTCGGAGGTATTGGTAAAAGTTGGAGCCTGGGGGTATACCATGAGATGCACACGCATACGCTCTCATACACACCAAGAAACACAGAAAAGGTGTGCAGTCCGGCCGGAATTACCTTTCTGCTAAACACTACTTAATCCCTATCGGTATCGCAACACTCTTATGGTATCCTCCGGGTGCATCTTCTTGTCGGACACTCGGCGCACTTTTCGCAATTCGAAAGTTGTTATGTAGGCATAATTAGCGATGATTTAAAAAATACAAACGGTAATACACACAACACACCCGAGCGCGGAATACCCTCGAACTGAATGTGAAAGAGAACGGCTCGGAAAGAGCAGGTGCGGCCTTCCTACCTACCAAGCCATACCTGGTTTTGTGGTAGCGCAGGTAGATCACCTTTGTTAATAACCGTGCTGGTTTATTGTGTTGCATACTATAAAAGTTTTGTGTGCGGGTGATTTGTTTGAAAGGGTCTTAAGATCGTATTCTTTGAAATGAATATAATATACAAGCCATTGACATTATCATGGACATAAGAAAATAATGGGTCCACGCCTTTTATAATATATTGATTTTAAAGAATGTCATTTAACTTCTTAAAAAAAATAGAAAAGCACAAGAAAACCGGAAGTGTTCAATGCTGGAATACCTCATAAGCTAAGTCGCAAATGCCTAAAAATCTTATTGAAAGAAATCTTGAGTGAAAACTCCAATCATATTTATATATTAGCATTTTTTTAAGGATTCCAAACTAAAAAGTATGAAATGGAATTCCTAGAAAGGCGAACCTCTTCCCTTCTGGTCAATAAATCCGTCAAAATAGAATAGGTATATCAGTAAATTGTTATTAGACCGCATTGAACATTAGCAAACTAATAATTTCCACAAAGGTGGAACCCCAAATTCACACATTTCACTCACTCGCTGGGGGCGTGGGGGGGGGGGGGGGGCTATTATTTGAAATTATTCTTGCACGCAATTATACACTTGCGAATGACTTTACAACACATATGGGCAACCCCCGGCCCGCTGTAAGATATGATCCGGCCCGCGAGACATTTTGAAAAAACCCAATTAAAAAATATTACATTAGGTACTTATACTCACGGGAGTGACAGTGAGGCGGCAAACATCAAATTCTTTGATGTTTGCCGCCTCACTCTTTGATAATCGCCGCCACTCGACTTGCTCGATCAAATTCTTTGAGGTTTGCCGCCTCACGGGCGACACATCAAAAGATTTATTGCTTCTCAATTATTCTAAACTAGTTTATTCCAGATTATTCGTTCATTTTGCCTATATAAGCGGGTGGATGGCCCGAGCGTTAGTTCAGTTCTATTTGAGCTACCGAGGTGATAACTTGGACAAGCGATATCCTAGCGAACTACTCGAGCCGTCAACTTGCTTTGTGACTTTGTGTGCATCCTGAGTGATTACTAACTATAGTTTGTTATTAAGTTTATTGAACGAAAAGTAAACAAAAATGATGTCTGGTGGAAAGAAACGAAAAGTAGATACAGAGGGTCGCCATTTTCAAGAAAAATGGACTGAAGAATTCTTTTTTATCTTGCACAATGGTAAGCCTATTTGTTTGCTGTGTAATGAATCCATTTCAGTAATGAAAGAATTCAATATAAAGAGGCATTACTCAACTAAGCATTCTACGCTGCACTCACTGACAGGACAATTAAGAACAGACAAAATCCAGAAGGTTACCGCAAATTTGTAAAAACAGCAACAAATGTTTCATAAACAAAGAACACAACTTGATAATGTTGTGAAAGCTAGTTTGATAGTTAGCTCAAAATTGGCAAAGGCATTAAAACCATTTGCCGAAGGAGAATTTATCAAGGAGTGTATGTTAGAAGATTGCGGTATTATGTGTCCTGAAAAGAAAAAAGAATTTGAAAAAATTAGTTTGTCAAGACGAACTGTTGTTCGACGTATAGAAATGATGGCTAATGATATAAAAATAACATTGACTGACCGTATGGCTGGTTTTGAATCGTTTTTCATAGCATTAGACGAAAGCACCGATTTGTCTAACACAGCTCAACTGGCTATACTTATTCGAGGTGTTGATAAGGAGTTCACTGTTACTGAGGAATTGCTTGCTTTTCAGCCGCTAAAAGGAACCACTACAGGAGAGGATATTTTTATTGAAGTTCAAAAGGTATTCATACGTAAAGGTTTCATCGGAATTTTGAATGAAAAAGCAACAGAATTAAATGTGCAATAAGATGATTTGATAGTCCTTCATTGCATTATCCACCAACAGAACTTGTATTCTAAGTCCATTCGACTCCAGAATGTTATGAATGTGGTAGTAAAAACCATCAACTTTATTCGATCCCGAGGGCTTAACCATCGTCGGTTCAAGGCGTTTTTGGATAAAATATCAGCTGAATATAACGACGTAACATGTTATTGTGAAGTCAGATGGCTGAGCAAAGGAAAAATGTTCAAACGGTTTTACGAGCTTAGAAATGAGATAGCAGACTTTATGAAAATAAAAGATAAACCACTATCTGAATTAAGTGACCCAAAATGGATATGTGACTTAGCAATTCTGGTCGATCTTACAGGCTATTTGAATGATTTAAATTTGAAACTTCAAAAACAAGGACAGTTAGTAAATGATTTGTACAGCCATTTAAAAGCGTTTCAGATCAAACTACGCTTATGGGAGTCACAGATGCTATCTGGTAACAGTTACCATTTCAACACGCTCTCTGCGTATGAAAATATTACTTATGCTCAATATGCTGAAGAACTCAAGTTACTGCGGGACAATTTTCGAACAGATTTTGCGACTTCAAAAACATGGAAGACTGTTTTAGTTTATCTGCTACTTCTACAACATATATTGCACAAAATGCTCCAATACACTTACAAATGGAGTTGATCGAGATTCAAGAAAAGTCACTCCTAAAATCCAAATTTGAAGACGTAGAGTTGTGCGATTTCTACAAAAAATACCTAGAAGAAGACAATTTTCCGCAACTTAGAAAATTCGCAAGAAGATTGATTTGTGCGTTTGGCAGTACTTATAAATGCGAACAGTTATTTTCATTGATGAAAGTTAATAAATCAACACATCGTACAAGACTGACTGACGATAATTTGGAAAATTCTTTACGTCTTTGTGTCAGTGGAATTAATCCAAATATCGATGGATTAGTTTCCTAAATTCAAGCTCAAGTGTCTCATTGATTTCGGTGTATTTAACTTTCGTAGTTTGTAACAATTGCAAATTTAACGATTTAATTATAATGTACCATTTTTTTAAATTTCTTTTTGTTTTAATTTTAATAAATTGTACTATAATAACATTGTCGTATTATTTCATGGCTAATATCTATCGCAAAAAATATTATCACTACTTTAAAATGCACTAAGTACTTTTAAACGCGGCCCGCGAACGTATTTGCACGCTAAAGTTTGGCCCTCAACATGTCAAAGGTTGCCCATACCTGCTTTACAATAATAGGTTTATTTGAAAAGATTCGCATACGCAAACTTTAATTCGTATGCGCAATAAGTAGAACTAACAGAAGATCAAATTTAATGATTAAAAACACGAAATAATTAATTTGTAAAACGTTTACAAAATGTTAAATGGCTGAAAAAGTCGAGTTAAGTATTAGTTTATGTAGAAGGATCGGCAGTTTGTAAAAATACGAAAGCAATATGTTTTTTACATATGTTTCTTTTGAGTGTTTCTAATCCTTGATTAAGCATGAAGTAACATTTCTAGTTTAGAAAAGCCTGATGTGGAATAATTTTTTACGTGAGATCAAACATAAAATCAAGCAGAGTCTACTATTCTGAACTTCATTTGAAGTCAGTGTTTTATTCGCGTGGCGAATAAAGTAACATTTCGAGTTTAGAAAAGCCTGAAAATTTGGTTTGGTGGCGTAGCGCTACGTGACCAAACCAAATTTTTCGGCTTTTATAAACTCGAAATTTTATTTCATGCTTAATCTAGGAGTGGAAACCTACCTTAGAAGTAAAAATTTAACGGTTATATAATAACAGAAAATGTTGGCATCTTTCATTTAGATGTTCTCTTTTTATTTTCTGCATTTATCTTATTTTTTATTTACCTTTGTTTGCATTATATTTCCATTTTGAGGTTTATAAATTCATTTTGAATGCTCACATCATTTTTAGACAGATTATTTTTGTATTCTGTATTGCTGAATAAATAATGGTTATATTTAGGTAATTACTCAGAAAATATCCAAAATCAATAAATTTAAGGTAACTTCATGGGCGTAGCCAAGGGAGGGCCACCAAGAAATCAAGAAATCGTACATTGTTGACGTTTCACGTAAAAACAATTGACATAACATAATATTTAACGAATATTTTGACTCTTGCCCCCCTGGGTGAGTTTTCGAAGATCCAATTAATTTATAAACTGTTTCATTTTAAATGCTCACAGTTTTCAAATTTCTATTCTGAATAGATTATTTTGATTTTCTATATTGGATAATCGAAAATGATTATTGTTATGTAATTTATAAAAATGTAAAGTCATTTGGCTATAAATAAACATCAGGTCAATTTTTTATGAAAAATCTCAACAAAGATCAAATTAATTCATGAAAACTTTAGATATTTATAATATCGGTGTTGGATAATTTTAGTTTTTGTATTTAATAAATAGACCGTTTATTTACTTCAAAGTGATGTAAGTATATTTAAAAATATAAATAAGATATCACATAATTCGTTAATAATTTAGTGTAAACTAAAATAAAAATGTGATATATTTTTTTAAATGAATTTACACCACTTTTAAAACAAACAGTTTTTTGTTTTATGCGAAGTTTAATAAAATTATGAAAACAATGCCAAAGATTATTCACATGATTAACACGATTTTATATGACAAAAGAGAGGGCGATTAAAAACAAAATTGCTGAGCTGAGAATTAAACCTTGTGCAACATATTTAAAGTTTTATAAAGTTTTATCTAAACATTAGGAGTGTTATCTCAATTTTTATTATTTTTTTAGTATGTACAACTTTTTTCCGTTTTTCTTAAAAAAAATATACCATGTTCTTTTGTACCTTTGAAGTGCATTAAATATTTTAAATATCATTAGACGAAGTCAAATTTTTAAAATCTATATCTGAGTTTTTCTGTGTGATTATTCTAAAAAAAATAATGACATTTCGATACCATATGTAATTTACTTATAATAACTTAAACAAGTCGATTTTTGGAAATGTTCGTGTTATGTGCACAATTGCGTTTTTATTCTCGCAAGTTAAATAAACGACCTCTAACTTTATAAACGCGTTAATTTTGAACATTAAACGAGTGTTTTCCACTTCAAGGTTAAGCATGAAGTAAAATGGTTTTCTAAACTCGAAATTTTACTTTATGCGCCACGCGTATGTTTTTTTTTATGTTTTCTTGAGTTTGATATGTACTTTACATTTATTTATTTGAAACTACCGCCCGATACAAGATTCAATAATCATTCGATCTTTTACCACAGTTTTTTGCATCCTTGAAGGAAAATAATGCTTCCATTTTTAAGCTACCGATTTAAAATAAATGTTTAATAGGTATTCTTTAGCTCTTTATTTGCATTACCACATTGTGTAAAGCAAATTATAAAGAATTAATTATACAAATAATGACAATCAACTGAACAACACAAATTGACAGATTATCAAAACTATGGAAATACATTACATTTTACAGCAAATTTGCGGTGTTGTCGTATCTACGCTTCGCATCTTTTGCATGTGAACATTACAATAATCGTCTGATTTCAAATAAGTCACCCATAGCAAATTTTCAATTCGTGTGCGAATTTCAGCATTCGCAAATTTTTGCATGCGTATTTTTGCGAGTTGTGGAGACACGTCTTTACACGCACGGGCGCGTGAAAAACGCGCGCCAGTAGGGTGACTAACCACCCTGCAGCGAACAAACGCACGCGTCCCCACCTACGTCACGTGGTACGAGTGGGGATGAGAGAGGTGGCCCGCCAGGCCTAAATATCAGTTCCTTCTACCCTGGCTTGCCAAGTAGAGGAACAAGTCAAACAAGCTAACTAAAGCTGGCCAGGCAAACCAGAATCCACACGGTGATGCGGGATTCTGCCACACCTAAAGCGACCGACGAACCGGGTACCCACGCCTGATTCCGTAGGAGGATTCGCAACGCGGTACGACGATCAGCGAAGTACCTGGTGGTACTCCGTCCAATATCTCCGCTACCACCATCACCCCGAAGGTGCACAGGAGAACAGCAACGGAAGTTCGGTTCACGAAATCTCCGACGCGACAAGGACGACCTCGACATACCTGGTGGTACCCCGTGTCTACTCTCTCCGTCACTGCCGTCACCCCGCAAGGCGCACAGGAGGGTCACGAAAGAGCCCTCACGACGCCGACCAATCAGCAGAGGCAACCAGAGGACACCGATCTACCCAACACTCCGGAGGCTGTACGCACCGCCCCCGTTGTACACCGGAATCGACCCGGGGCGAGTCTCGCCAAAGGACCGTCGCAGATTCGGTGTTCGAGCCAGGAGCAGGAGAGCCGTCGCCATGCAACTCTTATGCGAATGTACAGTGTAAATAAACCTAACGTGTAGAACTTATGTATATAAAATAAACAAACACTAAACCACGATGAATCTCTTGATCATATCAACCCACAAGAACACGCAACACAACAACACAAATTGGTGACCACCGACGTGATCAAAAGAATAATTCGCGAGTGAAGTGTTCAAAATAAACAGTGAAATGGCCGATGACGAAGTGAACAGAGTACAAGTGTGTATCCCACTGTTTTGGGCAGATGACCTAGAAGTATGGTTCGCTCGTGTAGAGAGTCAGTTCGAGCTAGCAAAAATCACCACAGACGACACTAAATACAGCTACGTAGCTGGAAACCTGGAAGCGCGATACGCACAAGAAATAAGAAATGTCATGACCAACCCGCCGCCAAACGGAAAACACGATAAGCTAAAATCCGAGCCAATTCGACACCTCAGGGTAAGCCAAGAGCACCGGACGAAACAGCTATTGGAGCACGAGGAGTTAGGAGACATGAAACCATTCTAATTCCTGCGACATTTACGGCGCCTGGCAGAAGCAGCAATTTCAGACACGTTGTTGCGGTCACTTTGGTTGGGCAGACTTCCGAGCAATATACAAGCCATACTAGCGACCTAATTAAAAGCAAGCCTAGACGAGGTGGCCGAATTAGCAGATGCTATCATAAACACCACAACACCTGCAGTCCACGAAATCTTCAGCAGCGACACGCTGAGAAATCTAGCGACCGAAATCGGACATCTTAGGGAGCAATTACGGAAACACGAGGATGGCCAGACTACACACTACACAACGGCCCCGACAGAGAAACAGATCGCAGGATAAGAGAGGACGCCGAGAACGAAGCCAATCAAAGAGGCGCACCTTTGATACATGTTGGTACCATCATAAATTCGGCAACGAAGCACAAAAATGTCAACCCCCTTGCAAATTCGAACAAACGGGAAATGGACAAGGCAGTCAGTAGAAGCGGCAACTGACGTTATACCAAACACATCGCGCCGCCTATACGTCACAGATCAGCAGACGAAGGTACAATTCCTAATCGACAGGGGAGCCGACGTTTGTGTTTTCCCACGACATCTATTAAGGCAGGCACGCAGCAAAGCCACGTATAATCTATATACAGCGAGCGGAACTATTATAAAAACATACGGTACGATACATTTAAACTTGGACCTGAAGCTACGAAGAAACTTCGTATGGCAATTTATAGTAGCTGACGTACAAAAAGCGATTATAGGCGCTGATTTCCTGTAATATTATGAATTATTACCGGATATCAGAAACAAAAAATTACACGACGCCACTATGAAACTCGTGACGGCAGTATCCAGCAGGCCGAGACGACTCGCACCAGACAAATTAGCAATCGCGAAAAATGAATTCGAAACTATGTGTCAAATGAGAATAGCGCGACCATCCAAAAGTGCCTCGTCTTCACCTTCACATCTAGTAGCTAAGAAAAATACAGAATAGCGACTGTGCGGAGATTACCGAGATCTCAACGCAAGAACGATACCCGATAAATACCCGGTCCCGCACATCAAAGATTTTTCTTAACAATTACACGGAAAAAAGATATTCTCAACAATCGACCTGGTCAGAGCATATCATCAGATCCCGATAACCGAAGAAGACATTCCGAAAACAGCGATAACCACGCCATTCGGACTGTTTGAATTCCCATACATAATGTTTGGTTTACGCAACGCCCCGCAGACTTTACAGAGATTCATGGACGGAATACTGCGAGATTTCGATTTCTGCTACGTATACATAGATGATATCTTGGTAACATCAAAATCGGAAGAAGAGCACACCGAGCACCTCAATCAACTTTTCCAACTAGTAGACAAGAACGGAATCGTAATAAACCCAAAATTCGGAGCACAAGTTTCCTTTTTAGGATACATGGTATCAGAACAAAGAACAAAACCCCTGGACGACAAAGTAAAAGTTGTACAGGAATTCCAGTTGCCGCAGACAGCAAAAAAACTATCGCCGTTTCATCCCAGGAGCAGCAAGCGTACAAGCACCGCTAAAAGAATTATTGAAGTTAAAGAAGAAAGGCAACCAACCGATCCTATGGAATGAAGAAGCACGAAAAGCGTTTAATAAATGCAAGCAACAAATAGCCAGAGCAGCATTGCTGGCGCATCCACATCCCAATGCCAAGCTGGCAGTCACAGCAGACGCATCAGACACTGCAATCGGAGGCGTGATTCAACAATGGCAGGAAGAAACGTGGAAGCCACTAGCCTTCATGTCACGCAAACTATCACCAGCAGAACAGAAGTATGCAGCGTACGACAGAGAACTCTTGGCAATATACGCGACAATCAAACAGTATCAGCACCTGCTGGAAGGACGAACTTTTACCATTTTATATATGCATTCGCGCAGAGGCTCATATAATATTCACTGAGGCAATTCCGATATCTTGATTACGCCGGACAATTCTCTACGGATATACAACATATAAAAGGGAAAGAAAATGTAGTCACCGACACGCTTAGTAGGATCGAGCAAATGACAGCCGGAGTAAACTTCACAGCATTAGAAGCGGACCAGCAAACAGACGTAGAACTCCAACACATCCTAAACGAGAGAAGCACCAGTCTCCAGCTAAGAAAAATCCATTTTCCAGAATACAATGCAGACATATATTGTGACATTCTCGACCAACGTAGTTAGACCATTTATTACAAAACAATTTAGAAAACAAGCATTCAATAGCTTATATCAATTATCTCAACCCGGCGGGAAAGCCACAACCAAACTCGTCACAGAGAAACTTGTGTGGCCCAGGATACGAGCAGACTGCATAACATAACAAAGATTTTACGACATAACGCACCAGCGGCAGCGAAATTTCGACTGCCATCCGCAAAATATGACTATGTACAGTTTCATTAATATCAATGATAGACAAACACTATTATATGCTTCCAGAGCTCTTTTTATAGCTTATTTTATTGTACCTAATAAAAATGTATCTATCTTCAAATGTTTTCAAGTTATATGCCAAAAATCAAAATTTAGTAATTTTGAAACATTGAAATAACTTCTTTGTTTTTAAAGATATTGGCATGCGGTAAAAATCTTCTTAAGGCACTTTTTTAAGTAGAATATCCTAACCATATCAGATTTTATTTAAAGTTTAATCCTAATGAGATATGACATAAAGTTCTATTATTTTAAACACAAATCATAGTTGGCCATGATTTCGTTCGATCACATTTTTTATCAGCTTTTCAAAAATGTATAATTTGCAACACTTTAAACCAAATTTTATTATTTTTCAAGTTTATTTAATTTTTAATTAATTTATCAAGAAAGCCATGATAAATATAAATTAATAGTAAACAAGAACATTACAAAATGTCAACTGTCTTTATTGGGTTATTACTTGCACTTTATTTGTATATTAAATCAAAAGACATTTAAAATAAACAACACTTATGAAACACGTAATATAGCTATCGAATTCATTTAATAGTGTTTACATATAACTAAACATAATACAATAAATACAATAAAATATTTAGAAGTACTTTAATTTATTTTTGAGAATTTTCTATATAACTTGCCATGAGAAATAATATCACTAAGATGAAAATTAAAGCACGGGCGCGAGAAAAGCGCGCGGCAGTAGGGTGACTCACCACCCTGCGGTGAGCGAACGCACGCGTCCCCACCTGCGTCACGTGGTACGAGCGGGGATGAGAGAGCTGGCCTGCCAGGCTTAAATAGGGCGCATGGCCCCGATTAAGCATTAGTTCCTTCTACCCTGGCTTGCCAAGTATAGGAACAAGCCAAGCAAGCTAACCACAGCTGACCACGCAAACCAGAATCCACACGGTGATGCCGGATTCTGTCACACCTAAAGCGACCGACGAACCGGGTACCCACGCCCGATTCCGTAGGAGGATTTGCAACGCGGTACGACGATCAGCGAACGGGACCTTCGGGGCACGAAATCTCCGATGCGACAAGGAGGACCTTAATATACCTGGTGGTACCCCGTCTATTCTCTCCGTTACCCCGCAAGGCGCACAGGAGGATCACGAAAAAGCTTTCACGACATCAGCCAGTCAGCAGAGCACAGACCGCTAGTTCTGGGTTAAATTTTGAACGCTAAAAGTAGCTCTCTCTCTCTCCAATAAAATATCTTCCTTTCACTTAAAAATCGTGGACGGTAGACGGCGCTGTAGAGCGCCATTATGTACAGGAAACTGTTTATTGATTTTATTTACAGGAAAATGTTTGTTTGAAAATTCATAGGTATGCAACCCTCCACTCACACCCCTTTTCAGGTATGCAACCGCTCACACAATAAAGGAAAAACAGGAGATAAACTAAGTTTCCATAAGTAAGTACATAAGAATTTATACTCAAATAAGATTACAATATTTCAATTATTTTGTTAAAAACATTATTTGCGCGTAAAATTATTAAATTTAAGTTGTATCGCTAATGAATTTAAGTGATTTTATTTAAAATAATTTTTTATATAAAATTGGATAAATAATTTTACATCTTTGAATATTTTTACTGTAGTTAAAAAAAATATTCTCAATACAAAAAAAACGTAGGTACAACTTTAATTAAAGTTGTCACCTTAATAACCCTCTAAAATATTATTTACTTATTCAATAGATTAAATTTAAAAAAATATATTATTAATTTAATAGTCACCAGTTTTATAAACCATCACCAACAGCTAGGTGTATTTTATTGCAAAATATCATGAATAGCAATTAAAATTACAATATGGTAAAGGGACATAAAATGTTTAGAAAAATAATTACTCAAAGATAATTGAAACTGAAGTTACTGAAAAAGAAACTATTCAAATATTGGAAAAAACACAAATAATTTATTTTAGTATTCAGTCGGTTTGAAACCTAAAACTGAGTGATTAATGTTGTTTTTAAATTTTGATTTTCTATTTCGGCAATTTATTAAAAAAATTGAATTTGTGTTCAGTATTCCGGCACTAGATACACACAGACGTATTAAACAGCTGATCAGTTTAAATTTCTCCGAGCGGTGAATCCGGGCATGCGCATTATTAGAAAGCGCTCCTAAGAATAGTGCATCCGAGTGGACGCTTTTCGAACAGAAGACGCGATATAGACTAATACATATATGGGTTTACCCAAGGATTTTGGGGCCGTAGGCAGCGCCACTAGAAAATCATAATAGGAAACTGTAAAAATACTAATCTGTTTTAATAAAAATGCACTAGATAGACGTCTCTACATCTGTCTGCTTACCTCCAATTTCATGTTCTACATCCCCACGGGGTGTCAACAATATATGAAGTTCTGAGACCACCATATCCTCCTTGTCTACCATATCAAACTGCCTATAGCCACAGTTCATATATATCCAGTTAGCCAGTCCCCATATAAATTTTGGGTACACGCGAATGGGAGCAGAGCGCTTGATGCCAAATTGGTGTATATGGCTGCCTATATACACCAGTCTGGCTTCCTGCGGTCGGTCGGTTACGACTATTTTACTCCAGATGTCGCGAAATCAAGTCTCAGAGAGAGAGTGAGAGAGAGACAATTTCTTTCTCCCTCTATTCCGCGCTTCTCGTGGTATCATATTCCAGATGTTGATTTTTCAATCTTGAAAACACGTTTTTTTTTTTCTTTTAACGAGCTAAGGATGCGTGTTACATTCATTCATGCGTTTCCTTCTACAATTTTATTTTCTGCGTTATTAGAGAATAGATTTTATGAAACTATATGTGAACGTTGTAAAATTCATTAAGTATTATTTATTTTGTACAAGAAACTTAAAATACAAAGCTATTTAACTTTTGATAAAAAGTAAAACAAATACATCAACTTATCATTTTATTAACTAATCAGATCAATCCTATTGATCAGATCAAATCCACTGATCCATAAGGGTTTCTTTTTTAATTAAAGGGGCCAGTGCAAAATGCAGTTAAGTCATTTTTTTTTAGTTTTTGAATTATTACCGTTTGAAGTTTTTAACCCATTAAGCGCCGTTAATGCATACACGCAACATTATTATTTTTTGATAATTAAGTTACTAAATAAGTTTATTTGATATATTATATATTATTTGACCTGAATTGAAAATATGCCAAGAAAAATTTAAATATTTTGTTATTTAAAGTGTATTATAAATACTTCACAATATTACAATGTTTTATACGCGTGGCGCATGAAGTAAAATTTCGAGTTTAGAAAAGCCTAATTTGGCTCGGTCGCTCCGCTTAGCTACGCGCCCGAGCCAAATTTTCAGGCTTTTCTAAACTCGAAATTTTACTTCATGCTTAGTCTGGGAGTGGATACACTCGTTCTTAACTTCATATTGCACGTTTTTATATAAAATCGATGAATGCCTGAACATTGACAGCGTATACATTACATTGTTGAGGCACTAATTTTTTGAAAATCCATTATCACTTTAATATAATAATAAACTATTTATGATTTTTAACTTTTTATTAAATTCACGTATACATTATGTGTATTTAAAGAAAAAATTCACAGTATGTAATTCATAGAAATCACAAAAAGAAGTGTAGAATTTTAATTAAAATTAACTTTTAGAGTTAAAATTGCTTGGCCGTTAATGGGTTAAAATAGTTTTAAATATACTATGTGTCCCGTTTCGAGGCGCATTGTATGTTTCATGTAAAGATTTCCAATGTAATTGGAATTTGAGTTTGTATCGCTTATTGAACCAAAACGATTACAATAAAATTAAAATCATTTCTTTACCTACTAGCAGTATTTTCGAGGTATTATTTTTGAGTTCTCCTCAGTTTCATTTGAAATATAGCTTGAAAATAGTGAACGATTATACGAAAATAAAATCGTCAAAACAGTAGTTGCTCCGAAAAGTCAGTGTTTGGCATCAAATTTATTAAAACACAAAGCAATAATTCAATTCAACATGAGTGTTTATTCTGCAAAAGATAAAAATCAGATCTCAAAATGGACACAGTGTATATTTTAATCACGATGCGTATTTTATTAAATGAACCATACTTTTAATAAATATTAACAGTTTCAGAAATGTGTGGTTTTTGCACTGACTACTTGTATTATCCGTTTACTTTGAACGATTGTTACATGATCAACTTGTACTTTTCCGATTGAAATTTTATAAACGCTTATTGTGTGCCATTTGACCAACACCGACAACACTCAGCGGGCACTAAAATGTTACCTAATTTTTGGATTAAAATTTATGGCATCCGTCATGCAGAAATATTTTTCGATATTCTCAATACTTCCCGAGATACACGAAATGTTATATAGAGAAAGTACAAATTATATAAAAATCATGAAACTTTATAATTGAGAATATTATCAAAAACTGTGAAACAAACAAACTTGTTAAATCAAGTAATTAGTCACATTAATAACATTATAAATTTTACATTTTAATAATTGTTACCGACCTCATGGCTATCTTTTTTTGTACGGAAATATACGTTTTAGGGTCCCAGGAATCAGAAACAAGTGTTATCCCTAATATTTGAGATAATTGGCTCAAATATTGAAATATGTTGAAAAGTCTCGTTAAGTGATGATAATCAAAAACATTTAAAAAACAACAAGATGTCTTTTAATAGAATAAGTATAATAGATTTTCTCTGAGAAGTGTAATTGCAAAAATTATTGAATACTCTATTTCCAGTTTACAATGTTTTGTATGTCAGGTTAATTCAATTATTTCAATGGTTTTATTCTTAGTCAGATTACATTTACAAAAGGTACCGATGGGATTATGTTACAGACTAAATAGGTAAGTAAAAATAATTCAAAATGATTTAAGAAAACCCGATCAAAAAGTGTCTAACTAAAATATCGGTTAGTGAAAAACATGATAAGAAATTACCGAATTGGATTCTGCGGATACGGATTAAATGTGTCAACAGTAAATAATCTTTTTAAATCCCAAAATATTTATGGTTTTTAGAAGGTTGCGGATTATCTGTAAGTTGCAGTGGTATTGTTCTGGTCGCGCAATACTTGAGGGTATACACCATAATAAAAACGTGGTCGAAAAAATGCCTACAAATAGGTAAAAACAGCTAGATCACTTCGAAGAATTTGATTTTTCATCCCTTCTATATAGCTATCCCCACTAAAATAATGAATATTGTCCAAAAAGAAAATAGTCAAAGAAAAAAAGTTAATTCGATATTCATACACGTTATTCAGAGTGTAAATGGATGAAAAGGAACGTAGCATTTTTAATGTTAATTTCTCAAAATTAAAATATTATCTTCCCTAATTATTTCAGGGAAATTATGATATTCATTTGGTTAAAGTAAAAATATACACACCGAGCTTTGCTATTTATTGCATTTTTAAAAACTGGAGTGTCATGAAATTAAACAAGCAAATGATGAGGTGTTGATTTGTTGGCTTTTTATTTAAAATATATTCTGTTGATTTTGTGTTACACTTCGATCTATTCTGTATAATTATTACTGAATAAAAATAAACGAAAAAACTGCTTCTAAAATATCGTTAATAAATAAGAAAACAGTTATATGTATATTTAATATAGTTTTTTAATGTTTGTTAGTTTTTTGTATATATGAATGTTTATATGAATCTATATTTCTATGTTTTTAGTTTTGTGTATTCGTAAATAATTTATCTATTTTATTGAAATAATTTCTGTTTTTTTATTATCAATTCCAATTAAAATACCCATCAAACATTTTTCAAATTCATTTTTTCATTGTAAAAAGATTTTTGTATTTATCTAACTTTTAAATAAAAAATGTTTAAGAACATAAATATATTAAAAATCTATTAATTTTTAAACACGTTTTTATTAAAAAAATATATATAATAACTAAAAATGTTGGAAATATATTTTACATTTTTTCATTGTAAAATGACTTTGTTTATTTATACAAATTATGAATATTTAAAACAATAATCGATTAATCTAATAATTTTAACAATTTTTTTATTAAAAATATATTAAATAACTAAACACGTTGAAAATATATTTTAGAATTGTAAATTTCATTGTAAATTTGTTTCTATAAAATATATTCCCAAATTTCATAATTTAGAACACGCTTGAAATCTCAAAATAAAAGAAATATTTTCGAATAGACTTTTTGTGGTGATAATAAATTTTATTATTCGTCTACCACAGTTCATATACAGGAAGTTTTCTTTTAAAGTATACATATTTCAAATTCACTTTATTTTCTTTAAATCTGTAGATATTCGTTGTGTTTTTAAAAGAGTTCAATTTGATGCTTTAAACGAGTGTTTTTTTCTCCCAGACTAAGCATGAAGTAAAATTTCGAGTTTAGAAAAGCCCCGTGAAAATTTGTCGATGGTCGCGCAGCGACCCGAGACAAATTTTCCGGGCTTTTCTAAACTCGAAATTTTACTTCATGCGCCACGCGTATAAAACACTAAAATATTGTGAAATTTAAGTATATTTGTACCTTACGTAAAATCAGTGTTTTGTGCGCGGGGCGCATTAAGTAAAATTTCGAGTTTAGAAAAGCCCAGAAAAATGTACAGTGTATTCTGAATATTGAGTTATTTATACTTAAAAAACTCTCTGTATAACTAATCAATAATATAAATTATTTGCTAAATTTGGTACATACCAAAGTTTTAATTGAATTTATGAAGAAAAAAAAAACAATCAAGATAAAAATAATATCAAATGAATTCTTTAATGTAAACTCATTGAATTTAATTTTTTGATTTTTAGTTAAATTTTAGGTTTAATTAGGAGCTTTTTAAATATATCTGATTCCCAAAGTCCATAATTTCGAACACGCTGGAAATCTGAAAATAATAGAAATGTTTCGGAACAGTTCATTTTTTCTGAAGGTCATCAAATTTATCATCGTACAAGTGGTGTAGACGGGATCAAATTACACGACGAAATAAGAGCGAGCGCGTTTGTGTGTGTCATGTGTGTAGACGCAACCGGGGCAGTTTTCTCTAGAATACTTCTACGTTTACTCTATTCATAAGTAGATGGACCCACTTCCCGACCACAGTCTCTCCTTTTCTATCCTTGAAAACTCGGAATCCAGTTCTCCCATAAGCATTGTCTACCCTTGCTATAGCTCTTATTCACAAAACGGTTTACCCAAGAATTTCGGCGCCGCTGGCGGCGCCACTGGGAAATCTCTTAACAGGAAACTGTAAAAATAATAATCTGTTCTGTTTTATTAAAAATGCACTAGATGTCTGTACATCAATTTGTCACGTACATCTTACGCTAGCCATACTCTAAGTGTGTTCCGCGAAACCCTAGGGTTCCGATAAACCCCTGTAGGGGTTCCGCAAGAAAAAAGAAGAAACACCTCTCTCTGGTCGACCGCTCTGACGCCGCGTATCACGATTCACGAGGCGCAGACGAACTTAGTCGCCTCGTACAATTTTACTATGCCGCCACCGCCAATATCTACTTGTAAGCGCGTAGTCGCTTTGATAAAAGCCGCCTTTAAGATTAGACGCTATCATTTTGAACAAGCGACTTTCGGCTCTAACTTCAAAACGTCGAGATTGTTTACACCGCATTTTTTGTATTTCTATTTTTATTTCGGCTTTTTATTTATCAAAGGCGCCGACTCGAGTATTTTTAAGAATGTTCGAGATCGAAGCTAGGACTATAAAAGCGACGATCGAGCCTCGACACAGTCGACGATTAGCGTTCGCAGCGATAAGTACCTACCTGCTAGAAACAAAGTGTTTATTGTTCTACTGCTGTATTCTGATTGTATCAGTTTTGTACATTTATTCTTTAGACTAAACTCTTCTACGCAGTAACGATCGTGCATTATTTTGACCTGACCATCCTGACATGTAACATTATTAATAAAGAAGAATGGAACGTTGGTTTAAAGGCGTTAAACGTGTTGCAACAACATCTTCTAACGAAGCCGAATGTTCAAAAGCAGTACGCGCGGAGTATACAGCAATTACCGATCCAGACGATGATGCAACGACGTCAAGTTCCACGGTTTTAAAGGCGAAAAAAAAAGGAAGTATGATGAATAAGATATCAGTTTCGGATTTGTTGATTCCAACGGCTCACCTCTCTGCATGTTATGTAGTAAACTGCTTCCTAATAGTTCCATGGCACCTACCAAGTTGCGCCGACATTTATAAACTGTACACCCCGAGTCTAAAGACAAGAATAAAGAATTTTTTGTACGTAAAAAAAAACAGTTATTGGAAAGTCAAAAAACTATCAATCAAAAGGCCACGGAGGCATCATATTTAGTTAGCTATCGCATTGCACAAGCAGGTGAAGCGCACACTATCGCTGAGAATTTAATAAAACCATGTGTGTTAGACATAACAAAATGTATACTCGATGAAAAATCTGCAAAGCATCTTTCTACTGTGCCGCTATCAAACGATACTGTTTCACGACGAATTCATGATCTGGCAAGCTACGTCAAACAAGAACTAGTTACACGTCTACAAAAAAACACGATTCGTCTTGCAAATAGATGAGTCGACTGATGTCGCTGGTCTGGCTATCTTGCTGGTTATCGTGAGATATCCATATGAAAGTTCTTATGTGTTCACCGCTGCCCACAAACACTACCGGAGAAGAAATTTTTAATAAAATAAATATATTTTTTGAGGAAAATAATCTCAGTTGGAACGATTGCTTTGACATTTGTACAGATGGGGCCAAGGCGATGACGGGTATGACAGCAGGAGTAGTGTGACGAATAAAAAATAAAGCGCCTAATTGTAGTTCCAGCCATTGTATCCTGCATAGACAAGCACTGGCGATAAAGCAAATGCCGTCAAATCTAAAATTAGTTATGGATGAAGCGGCAAAAATAATTAATTTTATCAAATCACGACCACTACAATCCCGATTGTTCTCATTATTGTGTGAAGATTATGGCAGCAAACATAAAACACTGCTGCTCCATACAGAAGTGCGATGGCTGTCTCGGGGTAAAACTTTAACAAGGCTATTTGAACTTAGAGCCGAGTTACAAATGTTTCTTTCAGATACTTCTTTTATTTTGAAAGACCGTTTGTATGATAAAACTTGGTTGTTCCGACTGTCTTTTATGGCGGATATCTTTTAAAAACTGAACGAATTAAATTTATCATTGCAAGGTAAACCGACAACGGTGTTCCAGGCCTGTAACAAAATAACTGCCTTCAAAAGAAAATTAGATTTTTGGATTATTTGCGTTGCAAAGAGAAAAATAGAAAGCTTTACGTCACTTAGTGAGTTTGTTAGCGATAACGACTCAGAAATGTTTCAAGATGATGTATTTGAAGAATTGGTCCAATATCTCACTTCGATGCGCGCATCTTTTGAGAAGTATTTTCCCGAAGAACAGAATACAAAAATGAAACTGAATTCATGGATTCATAATCCTTTTTTACCCAACTTACAAAAGCCCGAAAGTATACCAAACGAGATATATGAATCTCTTTTAGAAATGTCATCAGACACAAGTATGGAGTCACTGTTTAAAACGACGCCTCTCAACGATTTTAGGTGCAGAATCCGTGATGAATATCCATTGCTTGCCAAAATGGCTCTGAATATTTTTCTCCCGTTCCCAACAACATATTTGTGCGAAACAGGATTCTCAACCTATGCAGCCACGAAAACAAAATACCGCAATAGACTGGACGCCGAACCTGATATGAGACTTCAACTGTCCTCTATCAAACCTGATGTCAACCAATTGATGAAAAATAAAAAAACAGTTTCATACCTCCCATTAGTTAGATTTGTTTTCTTTTTTAATATCTTATATTATTATACTTGTTATGTAAGTAAGTAACAAGTAACTGTTACATTGTACTTTTATTATGCTTATTAATAAAGAATACACGTTTAAAAACTATTGTTTTATTGTAGGGTTCCGTCAAGTATTTCGCTTTCCAAAAGGGTTCCGTCACCAAAAAAGATTGAGAACCGCTGCCCTACGCCATTTGTAATTTCTCTTTTCGGTTAGGCTACAAGTTTATTGTTGTCCGTCATTAAAAATTATGTAAAAAATAATGTTTTCTGTCCAAAGAAGTATTGGAATACATTGGAGGAATACATTGGAGGCAGGTGCAGTGGTAAATTGTTGTTTCTAGCGAATAACCAAATTGTAAGTGCATACATCAAGATTTATATTAATTCATTTTTTTCTTAATTATCACGAATTTGTTTAAATCTATTACAGTATTATGTTAAATGAGATATTCAATACGACGTATCTAAGGTGAGTGATTTAGATGTGTTGACAACCCGGACAACCCTATTTTGTTAGGACCCGAATTTAGAAGGACATTGCTAGTTTGTACATTATTTATATAAATAAAATGTATTAACCATGTATATAGCAACTTTTGTACCCCTCTGTGTAATTTAAATAATGCTCATATTAAAATTATTTCTTACTTTACCGTAAACAATATTTTTTATTTAGACTTAGAATTAAATTCATTGAAATTTAATACCCAATATTTTTAAATAAACCGTCATATTCAAAGATTAAGCGACTGTTGCGCCACCATAGTGTGGTTTGCCCTGTTGCGACCGTTTTTTTCCCATAGTTGTGCATCTGTAGATCTGCGATTGCCATTCTGTCCATTTTATATTCTGTGATATACAGGGTGGACGAAAAGTCCGTTTAAATTTGAGTCGCTAGCTGCGACAAGCAGCGACGGCGGGGTGGGGCGGAGGGGTTACGAAGCACAAGAGCGGCCAATGGGAATTCAGTACCATGGCGTCGTTCAGCGATAAACAACGTGCGTTCTGTGTACGCGAGTACTGCCGCAACAACGATTCTTTTACTCTAGCGCAACGAACATTTTGCGCTCATTACGACATACGGCGTAACAAAAAAAAGCTCCATCGATTCAATTCATTCGAAAATGGGTACAGAAGTTCGAGGAGACAGGTTCAACAATGAATCAACCACGATCCGGCCGACCTAGAACATCAAGAGATCCCGAAAACGTCGAGCGTGTAAGAGCATCTATTGGTGAAAATCATGGACTCTACTCGGAAGCAGTCTAACGCCTTAGATGTGCCCAGAAAATCTTTGATTCGTATTCTTCACAACGATTTACATTTACGATAGTGGTTTCAGCAAGATGGGGCAACATGCCACACTTCCAACGACTCATTAAGTGCTGTTCGCGAAATTTTTGGAAACAAGTGATATCCAAAAGAGGTGCCATTAACTGGCCACCTTGTAGCCCGGACTTATCCCCACTGGACTTCTTTCTTTGGAGATACCTTAAAAGTAAAGTTTTCAACAGCAACCCAGTGTCCCTAGAGGAATTAAAGAAAAATATTCAAGAGGAAATTCAAAACATTTCACAAAACACTTTTGAGGCCGTCATTTAAAATTTCCCCTCTAGGTTGCAGAAGTGTCAAAATAGTCAAGGATCACATATGGATGATGTAATTTTTAGAAAATAAAATCCCTATTTGAGTATTTTTATAATAAATAGAAAGCTTTTATCTCACATAACTAGTTTCTTTTAAATCATCATTTGAAATGTAAACGAACTTTTGGTCCACCCTGTATTATTGAGAACTAACATGACAGATGAGGGCGCTGGCATCGATTAGCGGTTCCGGCTTTTAATTAAGGAACATTTAGTAATAGCAAGGGGAGCCAATGCTTATGGGAGAACTGGAAATCGAGTAGAAAAGGAGAGACTATGGTCAGGGGGGTACGTGCAAGACAGACGAGTATATACACCAATGACCGGTCTCGATTCTGGATGCAGCCTCCAAACGATGTTATCAAATTTTATACAGAGACTAGCTAACTGGATATACAGCGTGTAATCGAACTAATGTACATCCTCTTAAGGGCGTATACACAAAATATTTTGACACCAATTGCAGCAAAAATAAAATCGGAAAAAAAATATTGGATTTTTCATAATTTTTCATGCATTTTTTACTTTTTGAGAACTTCTGGTTACCTGTGTTCATGATATTTGTCGTGGATGCGTAAGTTGTTGTATTTTTTATTTACTTTTACTACTGCGAGGCGCATAAATCACTTCGCACGCTGTCTCGAATGACTAGATGAAACTAGGTCACTCATTTGTGGTATTGTTTATTTACTGTTACTACTGCGAAACGTATAAATCACTTAGCACGCACTACACACACACACACACTGTCTAGAATTACTAGATGAAACTGGGTCACGTATAAAAAAAATCACAATAAGTGTTCAAATTGACGTCCGCCGCACTCAATGCACATTTGGGCTCTACGTATCCAATTTGCACGAACAGTAGCAAACATTTCACGAGGTTTTTCACGAATGGTATTAGCCGCGGCGTTTACTCGTTGTATCAGCATTTCAGCATTGTCAATTTCCGTAGTGTAGACTTCACTTTTAAAGTATCCCCAAAGAAAAAAATCTAAGGGATTTAAATCCGGACTTCTTGGAGGCCATGGTACAGGGCCTCCACGACTAACCCAACGTCCTGGAAACTCATCATCCAAATATCTTCTAACGCGCCTTTCATAGTGAGCTGGCGCACCATCTTGCAAATACCACATTCTTCTAAGAACCGCTAAGGGTACATTTTCTAGAAGATCTAAAAGGTCATCTTGCAAAAATCGTAAATATCGTTCTCCATTCAAATTAAATGGGAACATAAATGGCCCAATTAATTGATCATTTAAAATACCTGCCCAGATATTAAGGGAGAAGCGATGCTGGAAATGAGTTCTACGCGTAACACGAGGATTTTCTATTGCATAAACATGCATATTATGGAAATTAAAACTTCCATTACGCGTAAAGCACGATTCGTCGGTCACTAAAATGTCTTTGGTAAAGTTAGGATTTTGAACATTTTGTGCCAAAATCCATTGACAAAATGCAATTCTTTTGGGAAAATCATGGGGTTGAAGATGTTGTACACGCTGGTAGTGATACGGATAAAAATTATTGTCTCGTATAACACTGCTGACAAATGTGTGCGATACATTTAGCTGAGCGGCGATAATACGGGTACTTAAACCAGGATCCGCTTCCAACAGATTCAAAATTTCATCTTCCGCTCGCAAATATCGCATTGGACGGTCACCACCTCCGACGGCTCCGTGCTCTTTGTAATAAATTTCTAAATCGGTTTGGCGGTGGTAAGTGTCGTTCAGGAAATCGCTCTTGATAAATTCTTACAGCTTCCGCGGAATTACACCGAGTTTCACCGTAAATAAGAAACATGTCTGCCAATTCAATGTTTGAATAAACGTATCGCGCCCCTGTGGGGGACAGCAACCCCTATCGGGCGCGTCCTCAGGTGGCGGATAGAGGAATGGCCTAAATGGAATAAACGTATGTGACCATTAGGTTAGTGGGTGTTATAAGCGTGCTCGTTCACATAAGACCTCAACTGGTAGCGTGCTGAGGCACTCACCGTGGACCAAACTTCTCGGCCCGGCTGTAGTATCGTGGCTAAGGGTTTGCACCGAGAACAACGATGCCGGTGTGAGACTCCCAAACAAGGTGGATCACCGAAACACCGCTGACTCCCAAGCTGACGTGGTCATGTCTCGCGGGCGGGAGAGTGGAGATCTTGGCATCACCGCCCGGATCGAGAGGAAATAACCTCATCAAAAATGCTAAATCCTAAGGTGGGTGGACCAGGCCGAGGGGATGCGTGGCTGATTAGAAGATCAGTCTCAACTGGTTCCGAACTCGAGGAACCGGGCGACACCTCGTTTCAAATAGCCCTCCATGTCAGTGGGGCTCCTGGCATGGTGACCAGCATTTCCCCAATACTCGTGGGAACAACTATGGACACGACTAGAAACAAAACCAAGCACGCGGAGGCGACCCCAGGGACGTCAGACGCATGCTCAACTGAGGCGGGGGATTCAAAGGACCTGCCCGGTACCACCAGACTCTCTGGCGCTCAGAAGAAGAAACTGAGAAGAGAGGAAAAAATTAAAGCCGGAACGTGGACGAAAGAAAATCCGGCTAGAAATCAAAAAACAGAGGCAAAAGTAGAGAAGGGGGGTGGAACCAAAAGGCTCTGCTCAGACTCCTCTACTCCTGCCTCTCAAAAGATCGCACCTAAAAGGGCCAGGAGACCATCCGGTCAGACTGGGTCTTACAGCGGTGCGGTTAAAGGGATCCATATAACTATCATCCATAAACGCCATCCCGACATCCTAATGGCCCAATCAGACCTGATTCAAGAAAAACTAACGGCAGCAGTGTACGACACGCCTTCGGGAAGTGCGAACCCGCCGCAGTTCAATGGTGCCTGGTTCTCCGCAGGAATCCTCAGGATAAACTGCGAGAACGAGCACACCAATTAGTGGTTAGCTGCGGTGGTGGCGAGCTTTGGGGACATCTAGGAAGGGGCGGACTTGACAACTGTTGAGTCAAAGGACCTCCCCAGAAGGCCCAAACTGACGGTCTGGATACTAGACCACCCAGAGGCGGAGGTAGTCAAGACCCGGATCGGAGCCCAGAATCCTGGACTTCGAGTGGGAAATTGGCACGTCCTCAGCGAAAAGAAAGAGAAGGAAGGAGTAACCCTGGCCTTCTCTGTCAGTGAGGGTGATCACCAATACCTGGTAGAAAGGCAGATGAAGTCTCATTACGGACTTCGGACTGTAACCTTCAGGAAGATCGCTTCAGGTAAGAATAGTGAAGGTAATCCAGGCGAACTTGCAACACAGTAGGGCAGGCTTGGCTGCACTCTGCAAGGCAATGGAGGACTGTGACATTGCCCTCATTCAAGAACCCTGGGTATGCAGGGGGAAAATTATGGGACTGGGTGGAATTGTGGGGGAACTAATATATAGTAGAACCACCGAGAGACCCAGGTCTTGTATTTATGTGAAAAGACACATAAAGGTACTGCCTCTAACCTCTTTCTGTTCACAGGACGTAGTGGCAGTTAAGCTCACCAATAGTGTTGGTGGACTGAAGGAGCTTGTTCTCGGATCAGTCTACCTCCCTATTGGAGACCCATGCCCCAGCGAGGCGTTGGAGGGACTGGTTGCAGGCTGCGGGGAACAAGGGACCCAGCTTGTCGTCGGTTGTAACTCCAATGCCCACCATTCTGTCTGGGGAAGTTCAGACATCAACCGCAGAGGTGAGTCACTTATACAATTTCTTATGGCAACCAAGTTAGACACTGAATATTGGAAATAAACCGACCTTTGTTACAAGTGTTAGCAAAGCGGTGATAGATATAACAATAGGTACGTCATATGTCAGTAATTTTGTTAAGAATTGGCGAGTGTCAGATGAGGTGAGTTGCTCGGATCACAGACACATAACATTCGATATTACGGGGTTACACCGGGTCACTGAAGTATACCGCAATCCCCGCAGAACAGACTGGGAAGCCTTTAAATCAAAGCTAGACCACAATCTGACGGGTATACTGGGAGCGGTAAGCAATAACTTAGAGCTCGAGATTATGGCAGAGCAAACTGCGGAAGCTATGATCTCGGCATACAACGACAACTGCCCTCTGATTGAGAGACGCATCACCAGGAGAGTTCCGTGGTGGAACAGTGCGCTGGACAAAAAGAGGAAGCAGGTAAGAAAACTCTTCAACGAAGCAAAGCGAACGGGCTCATGGGAGGCTTACAAGAACTCCCTAACCGAATACAACAAAGCACTAAGGAAAGCTCGAAGATCAACCTGGAGGAGACACTGTGAGGACATTGAAACTGTCCCAGACGGTGTCAGACTCTACAACATTCTCTCGAAGAACCCCCTATGTGCGCTTCAAACTCTCGAACTCGATGACGGAGTGTATACAAAAAACGAGAAGGAAACCCTGGGTGAACTTCTACGGGTACACTTCCCCGGAGGGGAAATCTATGATGGACCACTTAATGACTGGGTCAGCCAGGGACCTGATGCAACTGGCAACAGAACATCTAAGGAAGACTGGCAGGCTGCGAGGAGAGTGGTCACCTATGACAGAGTCAAATGGGCAATAAACTCATTTGAACCTTTTAAATCGCCAGGGCCTGATGGAATCCTACCCATCATGCTACAGAAGGGATCGGAACTACTGTTGCGAAGGCTTTGCGAGATCCTAAGGGCCAGCATGGCCCTACGATATTTGCCAAGAATATGGAGGCTTATCATTGTGGTTTTCTTACCAAAGACCGGTAGAACAGACTATTCTCGGGCAAAATCGTACAGGCCCATCAGTCTCATGTCATTTGTACTGAAGACAATGGAAAAAATTATGGACAGGCATATTAGAGAGGGGGTACTGGTGACCTACCCACTATCCTAAGATCAATATGCCTACCTTCCAGGTAGATCAACAGAGACAGCTCTCAGCCGACTAACAAGGAGTGCCGAAGCTGCCCTGAAACACAAAGAAATTTTACTTGCTGCCTTCTTGGATATAGAAGGAGCATTTGACAATACAGCCTTTAACTCTATAACTGCTGCCCTGAGAAAGCGGGGGTTGGAGGAAATTAGCTGCAGGTGGATAGACTGCATGCTAAGACAAAGGATGGTCTACACAACGTTCGCTGACCAGACACTAGCATCCAGGGTGGCCGGTGGTTGTCCGCAGGGAGGAGTTCTCTCACCCCTGCTGTGGAACCTGGTCATGGATGGCCTGCTAGTGGATCTCAGCAACGAGGGATACTCTTCCCTAGGATACGCGGATGACCTAGTCATACTCGTTGAAGGAAAATTTAACAACACGATCAGAGAGCGTATGCAACGTGCACTGAACGTGGTGAGCAAATGGTGTGCTAGAGAAGGACTTAAAGTCTCACCCTCGAAGACCACCCTGGTACCATTTACACGCAGGAGGAAACTGGCGGGCCTTGGACCGCTCTTTCTAAATGGTGGCAACCTGAAAATGTCGGGTGAGGTGAAGTACCTAGGAGTAATCTTTGACTCCAAACTGACCTGGACCCCTCAAACCTCAAAAATCAGACGCAAATCGGAAATTACCCTTGCGGTAATTAGACGAATGTACGACCGACAATGGGGGCTCAGACCAGGAATGGTATACTGGCTGTACACCAGAGTGGTCAGACCCGCAATCATGTATGCTGCTTTGGTATGGTGGCCTAAAGCCACACAGCATACAACCATACAAATACTCAGCAAGGTTCAAAGACTTGCTTGTATTAGCATAACGGGGGCTATGAGAACCACGCCCACTGCAGCCATGGAGACGGTTCTAGACCTCACACCACTTCATATTCTGATAGTGGGGGAGGCAAGACTGGCACTCTATAGGCTGCAATTATCATCGGGCAACGTAAGAGTTGATACCCCACACAGAAGACTCTTGACAGACATAGGGGGACCTCTCCTGCAAATGAGGTCGGATCATATGGTAGTCAGATATCTTGAAAATTCACTCTTTAAAGTCACTATTCCAGACCGCAACGAATGGAACGGCTTTAGGGAAGATATACACAAACAAAGTGTGATCTGGTACACGGACGGTTCTAAATCAACCACAGGTACTGGATCAGAAATCTATAATGAAAACATGAGGACAGGCTATGCTCAACCATTGGGTAGCCTGGCATCAGTCTTTCAAGCAGAAATATTCGCAATCATAGAATGTGCGAGAACCAACATAAAGAAGGACTGTCGAAACAGGCAAATCTATATCATGTCCGATAGCCAGGCGGCACAGAAGGCTCTCCAGAGTAAAAGACTTCATCCAAACTGGTATTGGAATGCTTCAATACCCTGAATGACCTAGCGAGACAGAACAAGGTTACGCTTGTCTAGACGCCGGGTCACTCTGGTATTGCGGGTAATGAAAAAGCTGACGAGCTAGCAAGGCAGGGAGCCACCATTTCATTTATGGGACCCGAACCTGCCTTGGGCATAACAAAAAAGTCGAGTCGCCTTGAAGTCAGGAAGTGGACTCGCAACAAACACAAGGAATACTGGGAAAACAGACCAGGCCTTAACCATAGTAAGGCCTTTATAAAAGGGCCTAACTCAAGCCAAGCTGTAGGACTACTAACATTGAGTAGGGCACAGCTGAAAACAACCATAGGACTGCTCACAGGCCACATGACTGTTAAAGAGCATTTAAGGAAAATCGGGCTATACAACGGCGACACCAACTGTCGCCTCTGTAATACGGCACCGGAAACAACTATGCACGTTCTGTGCAGGTGCAATGCGCTGGAGAGCAAAAGACGGCTCATATTTGGGAACAGACAAATGGAACCAAATGATTTCCACGCGCAACCTCTGAAGGACCTGTACAAGCTAGTGCAGGGCATCGAGTTCGGAATAGTTGCGTGAGTGTAATAATATTGGGGCAGTACAATAAGCCACCTAGGCTGCAGTGCATCCGGATCCGAAAGGAAAACGGCCCCCACAGGAAAAAAAAAAAAAACGTATCGCGCCATGTTACAAAATGTAGATGTTTCATGGAATAAGTTTCACCATAGACTAAACAGCAAACTATTTTTATGTTTAAAAATCATCCACCCTCGCCGCTCTTATCTAAACATTTCAATAAGAGTGGAGATAAAGTGAAGGGTGAACCTCATAAGGAAAAATATTGAATTTCATTAACACGTTTAGAAAATATTCGGAATTTAGTCAGCAATGGGTACTTATGAAAACGATAACATAGACATAATTCTTCACAATCTGACCCACTTTTCTCTGGATGGTGTAACCAGTCTATGTGGAATCTCTCTTAAAATACGCAATGTGCGCGTATACCAGATACCACAAACATGTGGCCTATTATTTTTAATAATTATTTGTGAGCTATCTACTAAAGGTATGGTAATTTCAAATGCAGGTATTGTTTATTTAAACGCTGCCCCTTATGTGGTAGAGAGCCTGTACAGTAGTTCGTTTACACGCTGTATATGAACTGTGGTAATAGGTTTGTTTGTTTGTACTGCACTAAGGTGAACCGAGTTTAAGTTTGTGATGTCACCAGTTCAGATCAGTTCATGTCAGTATACATGAACTGAACTGAAAACAAACAAACGCCTTTGGTACAAACTATAAAAAAATACAATTATTGCAATATACAAAACAATTTAAAGAAACTAATAAACAAAATGTGTTACTGTATTCTATAAACAAATAAAACTGGAGAAACTGAAACAATTCCGTGTTTCATAATTGAATGAAAAATTGTAGGATTGTTGAGTGACGATATCCGAATGTTTGCTCGTGAATTCACACCAGGGCCGGTATTCCTAAAATTGATGCATGATCGGTCGCTCGCCAACTGTCAAATTCACATGTTAAATCCCTATTTAAATGACAGATTTCGTACGACCAATCTCGGGAATACAGGCCCAAATTACAAAATCGTATTATATGTATAATTCCACATGGCAATATGTGGTCTGTTACATTCATATGCAATTGCACTTCTAGACTCCTCCCATCGTGATTTTAGCAGCCGCGATGAATCTAACGAGAAAATTCTCGGATTCAAAATTTCTCCCTTGTATTTTATTCGATTAAAAATTTAAAAACATTTTTGAACTTATATTTCCTTGAAGAATGAGGCTGACAAATTGTTATTTTAAAAAAACAAATAATTAATATATTATATTAGCATAACTAATTTATTATAAACATTATGAACAGTATATGTTAATATCCATATTTTTGAAAAAACTAAATGTTTACTAATTGATCACTAGATAGAAATATTTGCTTGCTGCGTAATTGGGCTCTTACCCCGCTGATTTAAAAGATTTTGGGGTTCATGATACCAGCTAGATAATCCCTGGAGTACACTGTGTTAATAAATGAAGCTAAAAATATTCTAAAAAGTTAATTTTAGGTCAATAAGCTAGTAGATTGTGCATTTCAACCACTGTGTGTCGGCACTGACAGCAAATCGGCATGTCGGGCATGTAGACAGTAAATCGGATGCCGATCGACCGGTGTATTTGCTGGGTGAGCGGGCCTATGAGAATGTCACAGCTTCAATAAAAATGGCTGTCGACAAACGATACAAACACTGAAAATTCGTTCACTCGCACTTTGCCATTTCGATTCGTATAGTTTGAATTAAAACGGTTTGCTTTTGTTTATACGTACTCGTCACACTATTATTATTTCTTCATAAAGCCTTGATAAGTGGACTGTTATAAATATTAGAACTCATGTATTTAATACAAGAAAAAAGTCAGTTAACAACGTATTAGGGTAGTGCATATTCTGGCACTTAGTTTGCTCATCTATAACATGTAAAAGCATGAGCTATTGTTTACGTTTTGGACATAACAATATTGTTTTTTCCTTAGTAATAATAATGCGTCTTGATACTTACTTTAGTATTCGCTGTATTATCGTCTACCTAGGGCTTTAGCCAGACCATAGTCTAGGTCAGGCAAAACATAAGCCAAGTTTGGCAAATATGTAGGATTTCAGCATATTTTACAAAATACAAAATTATTTTTGTATTTCGTGCAAGTTTACTGCACTGAAACCGTTTGTTATATCCACTGAGTTGAACTGGACTATGTTTGTTTGAGTCAGTTCAGTTGCATCAAACGGGCACATTATGGTCCTGCTTGAGAGACGGTGTAATGAGTGCAGCTTAGAAAAAAGAGAGGGAGGTAGTAAACAAACATACACTTTTTAATGGTGGACTCGTGATGTCTATGGCTGCAAAATGCGAGAATTTATGAGCCAAACTTTAGATACTGTTACCCAACAGGTACTAATACAAGTTTCTTCTGCCAAAGCATATGTGGGGCAGGACAGTACCCGACCGAATTTAGTAAATAACACTATTTATAACAGATTTTTGATAAACTGGACCAAAGTTAAAGTAAATAAACAACATAATATAAATTGGAATTTTTATTTTAATCCCTAAATATAAAAGATGAATAAATCTGTAAATTTTAGAATTCTGTAAATGCAAATATATAAATAAATAAACATCATTGTAATGATGCATGTACAAATTATGAATCTGAAAGTTCTCATTAACGAACACTTCTACTTATTAACAAGATACAGAAATTACACTATAGTCATACAGCTACATTCATTAATTATGTTTAAAATTCTAATGTACAAGTATGTATTAACTTGATAATTATGAAAGGTATATAAATTAATGAATGCAGACTAAGAAGAGACAGAAAGCAGCTTCGATGAGTGGGGCCCAAGCGAGCGAATGAATGGATGATACAAAGTTTCAGTGGTCATGCAGGTAGAGGATAAATATTTTGGCTGAAATGAAAGGCTTGTTACTAGCATACAGTTATTATTAGGCAGTTGATAAATATTGATACAAATCTTTCGTTACAAAAACAGAGTATTAACCTTAGAGAGGCTACATACTTGTGTGTGGGAGAACCCAGAAAACATAATCTACTATATATCCACATATGTTACATGTAAAATATTTTATAGCCTAAGAAACACATGTTCACAATTCGTGGGTCTTAGTAGATAAATGCAACAGGAGGTAAACAGTAAGTTGGAATGAGTATTAGGTATTGAATTATTTACAACACCAAGACCCACAAGCCGTTAAGCAAGTAAAAGCTTAATTCTATTTAGATCCAGACGACGGTAAAGTGAATGCCGCCGCTCAGATATTTTGACCAATCAAATCCTAATGTATATAATAAATTTGGTTTCTTTTTAAAAAAATTGCAGGATCTATATATTTATATAAAGATATTGTATCAACAACATATATTCTTGTAAAAAATGAAACAATACTTTTATAAATTACTAAATAAAATATATCACTTTATTGTTATTTTTACTTTGAATTACGTTAAATGAAATAGACCACCAAAGTCATGAGAGTGCAACCAACACTCAGACTAGAGAACAGTTGACACGTGAATTATAAAATAAATAAACGCATCACTTTAGACTTATCACTATAACATCGACCTCACTGCAGAATAGACTGCTTACGACGGCTGCAACTTGGTTACTGTTTAGTTCTACAGAAACAGAACCCTACATGAAAATAAAAAAGCCTCAGAATACGGCTTCTCTGCGCACTATACTAAGATAGATGTCATGATAATATGAATTTATTAATTGAGTGCAATATAAAAGATAAATACTAGTTATATACTAACCATTTCCATTTTTAAATAATACAATAAAAGGAACATTAATGTAGAATCAAAATAATTAATCGTATGTATACTCACCTCCATAAGTAAATGAACGCCTAGTAAACGTGGTTCAATTTTGATTAAATCCTCAGGAATGATGTATTTTATTCGCACTAAGAAACGATGAAAATTTCAATAAAATTAGATCAATAAATCGAGTTGCCTTTAACAATGAAACAACATTTAATTTTTTTTTATATTGACATTATTTATTAATTGGGCACTTTAAACCAAACTTTTAAGCTTAGTTAGTTTGAGTCGATTGTAAAAAAATGCCACATATCCGAAAATGCCCAATTTTTTTTTCAATTAGTGACTTTGGAAGACGTAGAATAATCAGTCTACGAGAAGCAGGATTATCCATTTGTAATGTTGGTAATCATGTGGAACGTAGCGTAACTAGAATTTTTCTATGTTGGCGAAGATGGACAGAAGCACTTGAGGAACGACAACGGTTACGATCTGGGTGTCCTAAAAGCATAAATGATCGTGAAGATCATGTTCTTTGGCCAGCGGCTCTTCAGCACTGTTCGTCGTCAACAAGGACATTTTTTTATGGTGGAGATGTTTAATTAATCTTAAAAACCCCATAGAATCTGTCTATAGCAGTTTACCACTAAGTCCGCAACATCGATTTTTTTTACGTTAATTGCTAAAGTTTTAAAATGTTCATCAATTATTAGTAATAATTAGAAAACATGAATTTTACTCCTACTAATAATTGATGAATATTTTAAAACTTTAGGAGTTAGTATTAAACAAAGAAATGATCAGTTCGGTTTAAGGCTAGTAGTTCGAATTCTTCTATAGACAGATTATATGAAGATTTGATGATTAATTAAACCTCTCCACCATACAAAATTTCCTTTGCTGACGACGAACGGTGCCGTTTGTGCTTTAAAAACATCCGGGTTATAACCGTCGTCGTTCCTCATGTGCTTCTGCTCATCTTCACGAACATAGAAAAATTCTAGCGACACTGCGTTTCACACGATTACCAACATTACAAATGAATAATCCTACTGCTGGTAGACTGATTATTCTACCTTGTCCAAAGTCACTAATTGAACGAAAAATTGCGCAATTTCGAATATATGGCATTCTATTACAATCGACTTAAACTAATTAAGCATAACAGTTTGGTTTAAAGTGCGCAATTAATAAATAATGTCAAAATAAAAAACCAAAGAATTTTTGTTTCATTGTCTATGGCAAGCAACTTGATTTATTAATCTAATCTTGAAATTTTCATCTTTCTTAGCACGGATAAAATACATCATTTCTGAAAATGTCATCAAAATAGAACCACGTTAACTGGGTGTTCATGTACGTACGATGGGCAGTGGACTCTGTGCGATTGCACTTCATGATGTCGTTGATAATTAGGAGGGCAACAAATTCATGAACGGATTTGACATTTACTACACTAAAGGGGACATCGACAACTGAAACATGGGAGTTAGTTACATTCAAAACACAGATTTTCAGTAAAAAGCCTTACATACATGCACACGTTCGTATTCTCAATATCAAATATACATTGCAATATAAAGACTATGGTACGGTGAAATCCATGTAAAAATACAAATCATCATATTTGTCTCATAAGTCATGAGAGGCACCTTCAGACCACTGCCCAACATTTATATACGGACATAATATCACAAAGAATATATAAACAATCATATTAAAAAAATATTTTAAAGCTTGATACCATATACATAGGCTTCTGCTCTCAAGGTACCTCTCACATCATAACAGTTACAAAATCAAGGCCTCCCCTTATTTTATAATAAAACATCGATGGAATGCTAGAAACTGAGGCTGCTACTGCAACTTGTGCGCTTTTGTCTCTTCCATTCCAACTTAAACCATCACAAATGCTTCCTTTCCACAAAACAAGAAGGGATATTGATCGATCATTGTTTGTACGATGTCTTCCAAGTACGGCCTCATCTGTTCGAACCTCCCCATGTCACTGAATTCAATCGGTAACAGCGTCGGCCACCAGCAAATCGCTAAGTTCTTGCTATCCATACTGTTTAATTTTGAATTTTCTGCCACTCTATAAAAATCATCAAAAAACACAATCTTCAAAAAAACACACTTCCACTTTCATTGATTTAAACTTACTTTACAAAATGTTGAAAAATAAACTTAAGAACTTGGAAATTTATTGCTGGTAGCTTATCCAGCATACTCCTGAGTGCTAACAATCGACAACTTCTATCAGTTTTCACTTCTATATTACCTGTCGTAGTTGCCATAGGTTTGATTCTTGTACCTGATGCAAAGTCAATACTCGTTAATAAACCTGTTTCTTGTCCCCAGAGCTGGGTAGGATTTAAATCAAGATTTAAATTCTTTTAGAAGGATTTAAAGATTTAAATTCTTTTAGAAGGTTTGATAGAGGTATTCGAATACTTTATTGAAAAAGTATTTGTTGCATTTTTTTTAAAGGATTCGTATTTAAGGGGATTATAACATGGGTATAAAACTTTGAAATGATATTTCTTGAGAAGTAATTTTCTGAAGAATTTGGAATTTTGACAGCTTAAATTATATATAAATTTTCTGCATTTCTGTTTTAATTTTTGTTTAAATTTACTATTTTCGGAGATATGACTAAAAAATAGCAATTTTTTATGTAAAAAAAATTAAAACAAATCGTAACATAATAGCATTCTTCATACAAATGTAAATTTTTTTGTTGATGTGATGAACGATAACCGCTAAAAATCGATATAAAATTTTGCCCTTGTTCCCGCTGCCTCCAAACTGATAAATTTACTCAACAACTCGGTCGGCACGCAGTACACTCTTAGTTATAAACCCGATTTTATTACTTCGCGTGCTGTGTGTATTTAAATACAAGTTGTTATGATTTATTTTTTGTTTCGTATATTAGATAATAAGCATTCTTAATTTCAATTTGCAGCTTAGTACAGAGTATTGTTATTCTTTATAGAACACGGCACTTTAAATTAATGGATAATTACAATTATATTAATTTTTATTAATAATACATAATATTACATAAACTTGTTGTTTATAGTCAGGGGCACAACATTGTTTGCTTCTATGTATTTATGTATTTATGATATGCACATCTTAATATTGTTTTTAACAATAGAACAAAGATCATTATACGAATGAAAGTTCTCTATAATTTTCTGCAATTTCTATTAGATACGTTGGATGAGATTAGATCAAAACATAAGTTAGATCAAAACAATTTTTTATCTAACCTCATGCATGTATGTATGTATGCATGTATGTATGTATGTATGTATGTATGTATGTATGTATGTATGTATGCATGTATGTATGTATGTATGATGTATGTATGTGCAAGGACATTTTCTTTTAAGTATACATATCCCAATTACAGCGAATATGCTGTAAATCTTAACACATTTGTCTTTTTTTTAAGTTTAAATTGAAGCTTCAAATAAGTGTTTTCTCACTCCCAGAATAAGCATGAAGTAAAATTTCGAGTTTGTGAAAGCCTGAAAATTCGGTTTCGGTTTCAAACTCGAATTTTTTTTTTCGAAAAGCCCCGTGAAAATTTGTCGACGGTCGCGCAGCAACCCTCGACAAATTTTCTTTGCTTTTCTAAACTCGAAATTTTACTTCATGCGCCACGCGTATAAAACAAGGATTTCAAGAGGAGTTCAAATATACATAAATTTCGCAATATTTGTGTTTTATACGCGTGGCGCATGAAGTAAAATTTCGAGTTTAGAAAAGCCCAGAAAATTTGTCTCGGGTCGCTGCGCGACCCTCGACAAATTTTCACAGGGCTTTTCTAAACTCGAAATTTTACTTCATACTTAGTGTGGGAGTGGAAAACACTCGTTTAAAGATTTAAATTGAACTCTTTTAAAAAAACTAAATAAAACATTCAATTTGATCTAGTAATTAAATTTATATTCTTAATTACCTAATAATAAATAGGATAGATGCTAATAATAATAAATAAATCATTTATTTTAAATTCCTAACTACAGAATTGAATATTAAAAATTGCTTTTATGAAATACAATACAATCAATTAATGTTAATCTTGCACTAGTAACTAAATTCTACATTTATATTAGATTATTTAAAGAAGTCATTTAATGTTATTAAATTCTACAATATTTCATACGATTTGAAATATTATCGAATTTCATAATTCATCCTTTAAAATACCTAAATAAACAAAACATTAAATTTGATTTAGTAGTTGGCTTTATGTTCTTAATTACTTGATAAAAAAAAACAAATGCTAATGATAATTAATAAGTCATTCATTTTAGACTCCTATTACTGAATTGAATATTAAAACATGTTTTTATAAAATACAACAAATTTAATTAGTGTAACTATAAACTAATTTTATATTCCTAAGTCTTAGTTCTAAATGTATATTAGATTTTTTTTTCTTGAATTAATTTCTCATCTGGCACTTCGTGAAACATATTAGAATATGTGAAGTTATTTAAATTAAAAACACTTGGTATTGTTTCACAAATTAAAACTTTACTCCGACTAGTTTCGGTTTGTTAAACCATTTTCAAAGTTCGAAGGTTAGTGGTAAAAATGTTGTTTTTGACCTATCGGGACATCTTTTACATAGTAAAATTTAATATTTTTAAAGCCCCCTGGCTACGGCCTTGCTAACAATAGAACTCTTTAGTCTGCCATCTAACCTAACTCCTCAATCTGCCATCTAACCTTGTAGTAACCTAACTACAAACTGCCATCTAACCTAGCTCCACAATCTTCCATCGAACCTAACTCCTCAATCTGCCATCTAACCTAACTTAACAACCCGTCATCTAACCTAACTCTACAAACTGTCATCTAACCTAACTGCACAATCTGCCATCTAACCTAACTCTATAATCTGCCATTTAACCCAGCTCCACAATCTTTTATCTAACCTAACTCTACAATCTGTCATCTAACCTAACTCTACAATCTGTCATCTAACCAAACTCCTCAATATTCTATTCAATCTTACTCTATAAACTGTCTTCTAACCTAACTCTACAATCTGTTATCTAACCTAACTCTACAACCCATCATCTAACCTAACTCTACAAACTGCCATCTAACCTAACTCCTCAATCTCCTATTCAATCTTACTCTATAAACTGTCATCTAACCTAACTCTACAATCTGCTATCTAACCTAACTCTACAACCCATCATCTAACCTAACTCTACAATCTGTCATCTAACCAAACTCCTCAATCTGCTATTCAGTCTTACTCTATAAACTGTCTACTCTATAATCTACAATCTGTCATCTAACCTAACTCCTCAATCTCCTATTCAATCTTACTCATGTGTACTTAAAAGAAAAAGTCGTGTATGTATGTACATACAAGGAGTTTTTCTTTAAAGTATACGTATTCCAAATTCAGCTTATTTTCTCTAAATCCTTAGATATTCGTTGTGTTTGTAAAAGACTTCAATTTGAAGCTTAAAACGAGTGTTTTCCACTCCCAGACTAAGCATGAAGTAAAAAATTAGACAAATTTTCACGGGGCTTTTCTAAACTCGAAATTTTACTTCATGCTTAGTCTGGGAGTGGAAAACACTCGTTTTCGGCTTCAAATTGAATTATTGATTTTTAGAACTGTCTACTAATGTCTAATTTACAGTGGAATGTAATTACAACTGAACATATATTTGTTTGTTCACTTTTATTTACCGTGGAAATATAAGTACAGCATATTGAGTTGCCTATACACTGATGTATGAGACCCTGGAATAGGAAACCAAAATTGCACATATGCGTTGATGTGATGTAAATGAAATTTTCCATTTAAGTATACATACAGGGAGTTTTTCTTTAAAGTGTACGTATTCCAAATCCAGCGTATTTTCTTTGAATCCTAAGATATTCGTTGTGTTTTTAAAAGAGTTAAATTTGAAGCATTAAACGAGTGTTTTCCAGTCCCAGACTAAGCATGAAGTAAAATTTCGAGTTTAGAAAAGCCCCGCGAACATTTTCTGGGCTTTTCTAAACTCGAAATTTTACTTTATGCGCCACGCGTATAAAACACTAAAATATTGTGAAATTTATGTATATTTGAACCTCACTTGAAGTCAGTGTTTTATACGCATGGCGCATGAAGTAAAATTTCGAGTTTAGAAAAGCCCAGAAAATGTTCGCGGGGCTTTTCTAAACTCGAAATTTTACTTCATGCTTAGTCTGGGACTGGAAAACACTCGTTTAATGCTTCAAATTTAACTCTTTCAAAAACACAACGAATATCTTAGGATTCAAATGTAATTACAATCTGCTATCTAACCTAACTCTACAACCCATCATCTAACCTAACTCTACAATCTGTCATCTAACCAAACTCCTCAATCTGCTATTCAGTCTTACTCTATAAACTGTCTAGTCTATAATCTACAATCTGTCATCTAACCTAACTCCTCAATCTCCTATTCAATCTTACTCATGTGTACTTAAAAGAAAAAGTCGTGTATGTATGTACATACAAGGAGTTTTTCTTTAAAGTATACGTATTCCAAATTCAGCTTATTTTCTTTAAATCCTTAGATATTCGTTGTGTTTGTAAAAGACTTCAATTTGAAGCTTAAAACGAGTGTTTTCTACTCCCAGACTAAGCATGAAGTAAAAAATTAGACAAATTTTCACGGGGCTTTTCTAAACTAGAAATCTTACTTCATACTTAGTCTGGGAGTGGAAAACACTCGCTTAAAGCTTCAAATTAAACTCCAAATTAAACTCTTTAAAAATTTAAAGAAAATTGAATTTGAATTTGGAAAACGTATACTTTTAAGAAAAACTCCCTGTATGTATGTACGTACTAAAGTTGGGCTAGATAACAGTTCATTTATTTATTAAGTTTAATGAAAAGTTATGTTTGAACTAAGTTTATTATGGATAACATTTGGAAAGGTCAATTAACTGTTACATTTAATAACATAAATTAAGGTAGGTCAGTTTGAATGAAAGTTAAAAAAGTAAGGTTAACTTACAGCTATCTAAACTAACAATGTTGGTAACATCATACCCAATTGTCGCTCCAGGTGTACACGCTACGTAAAACGGTCTCACTTTCTATGACATGTAGAACAGTTAGTAGTTGCACAGTTAAATTAAATGACAAGTACTTAGGTTAGGTTAGGTTGCAAGTATTTAGGTTACTTTTGATTATGAATACTTAGGTTATAGTGTCTTTTCAACATTTTCAGGTTCGACTGTTTTACCTTTAAATAACCTAATTTTAATGGATAACTGTAAATTACTAGATTGTCACTAAAATCTTCCGACCAACACTAGAATTTAGCCATGACTCAATCACAAACAATCTGTCTGAATCCGAAAGTGGAAAACGCCAAATTTGATGACCGGCAATGCGGATTCAGGCAGCTGCTTGCGCCTCTGAGTGTACACGTGATTTGGCCGGGGTGTTTGTGAAACCTTCGGCATAATTTGGTATGCTTCTGTCCTCCAACGAACTATTCTGATTTTCCCAATACGATCTGCGAGCTTCGCTGTTATATCCCTCTTAAATACAATTGTAGGTCATTCAAATCCTTCTAAATTAATTCAAGTTCTCAAAAAGGATTTCATTCTTACTATGGATTCGAATCATCGCTTTTACACAATGATTTAGAACAGGATTCAAAGTTGTGATTCTAATCCTTTTTTTGAGGATTCTACCCAGCTCTGTTTTCCTTAATACTAATTATCTTATAATAACTAAATATATATACCAGCTATATCTTCTAGTTCTGACATAACATCCTCTTCGAATAAAGGTGGTAACCTTTTTGAAACAAAATCTTTTAAAGCAGTTGCCACTGCATTTACTGGAACATCCAGTTGGTGAATATCCACATTTTGATCTATTGAAATAAAAATAGTAATATTAGTTATAATTTGACATAAATAAGATAGGCTGCATCTATAGAATGAAAATTGCCTTTTAGGTTTTTAGCATTACACAGCTCTAAGCCTAGAATACTTAACATAAATATGATTTAGATTTGCTTTTTCTTTCTGCAAATCATGAGCGAAGTCTAAACATAAGATTTTCTGTCTTGTATGAAATATTTTAATCATTGAAACAATTTATTTTGAAATGTTAGTGAATGCTGACGTTAATTCAGCCTTATTTGTCCTTAAACTAAAGTAGATTTATTTCCAGAGCACATTTTGTTAGACAAAAGTTTCCATTTTGCTTGGAAAATAAAACTACATAGACCAATTTCAACTAGCATAATTTGTTTACAAAATATGGCGAAAAAAGTTATTTAGAAAGATATCAAGTGGAAATTTGATATACCGGATGTTCGATAAAAAAACGCCCAACGGCATAACTCTGTTATTTATTGACTGATTTTAAATGAACTAAAAAACAAAGTCGATGGTCGTTTTAATACTATGAATTGACAGTAAATATATACTTTTTTAAAATTAACTTCATTGACAACTAATAGTCAACTTTAAATTTTTAAACAGCTGCATATACATTTTTTATTTTATTATATTAGACATTGTTTTTCTGAATTCAATTATGCCGTTATGTTGATTTTAATTTAATATTTATGTCAAAGAAAAATTATAATAAATCTTGTTCTCGTGATTTTTTGGTAATAAATGTAGTAGGCCTTGGAAAAAAAAATACTACTGTTAAAATTATTTATTGTTCGAACGAGTGTTTCCACTCCCAGATTAAGCCTGAAAATATGTTTTTTTTTAAGGTTTTTCTAAACTCGAAATTTTACTTCATACTTCATAGGCGTATAAGATACTGAACTATTGTGAAGTTAGAAATACACTTTAAAAATGAGTAATAATTCATAAATATTTAATAATCAAAATATTTACATTTTTCTTTACACATTCTTAAGTCAGGTCAAATAATACAATGTATCAAATCAACTTATTTCATTAGTAATAAATAAATTATATAATAATGTTGCGTCATTGCATCAATGGCACTTAATGGGTTAAATTAATACTAGCACTAATTATTTATTCTATTCTACATTAAGTTGTAACGTTGGTACTTATTTGTTGGGTCGTTGTTATTCATGTTTGACATAACCTCACAATAAATAACATTTGTCACTTGTTTATAAGGCACACTAATTATAATTTTTAAAAAATATAATTTTAAATATAAGATTTATTTTGACAAATAAAGCACTAATAACCTTTCTTCCCACGTTTATTTGAATTACCAATTGTACATACATTTGGGTAATTCAAATAAACGTGTAAAGAAAGGTTATTATTAGTGCTTTATTCGTCAAATTAATTTGATCTTCACGTAACTCAATCAATCAACTTAGATGATTTCATTTATTTTTTCTTTGACAAATATATTAAACAAAAAACAAAAAATGGGCATTATTGGATTTGGAAAAATAATGTCTAATGTAATAAAATTAAAAACTTATAGGCAGCCATTTGAAAATGTTAAGTTGGTTATTATTTGGCAATGATAATAACATAAGTTAAAACAAATCAATACTGATGTCATTTCTTAGTATATAAACGGCCATTGACTTGGTTTTTTAGTTCATTCAAATCGGTCAATAAATAACGGATTTATGGCGTTGGGCGTTTTTCATCGAACGCCCGGTATAGGGTGTTAATTGACGTCAGGGTAATAATTCACAGGGAGATTCCTTGTCTGATACAAATACGAAAAGTTCCCATAAATTTATGGTCTAAAATGCCTACTTTTTGAAATACAAACAATTTATTTTTGTTAATTATCATAGTTATTAATAATAATAACTAATTATTGCACCATTACGATTGAATTTTAAATTTACTCAGATTGATATTTATTTTAAATAAATTGTTGTAATACAGCGCATTAAATTTTGAGTCGTTAAATATAAAATTTTTGGGGATAAAAAACATTTTAATACCCTGTACTTCAATAAGTAAGCATTTTAGACGATAACTTTATAGGAACTTTTTATGTTAGAATCAGACGAGGAATCTCCTTGTGAATTATTTGCCCGGTATTAATATACCTAAAATAACAGCCAAGACATAGAGCAAAATTGTTGACATATTCACAGTTAATACTAGAAACTTTCATCTAATTTAACCAATTTAGAATTTCTAATAGTTTATAATTTTTATTTAGCATTTGTCTTAAAGATATGCTAAAAAATGTAAAAATCGATAAAATATTATCTTACTATACTTTGGTAACTAAAGAGAAACTGAGCTAAACTTTTGTACTTAACCTAAATGAGTTTTAGAAATACGAAGAAATTCAGAGTTTATACAGGATGTTCCATTGTTTGAGATATGACCGTTATAATTTGAATTTGACATGACACATTTTTTTTTTGTCACATGAGGTGCTTTCGCTTAGCGTCCCTGCACTGCGGTCTCTGTGGTCCTTTTGTGTGCCACATGTGACACATGATTTCTAATTAAAATTTTCTGCTCAATTCACTGGTATACAAATCAAATATGGCTGCTATAAGAAAAAATTAGCTTTCATGCAGTATTTTAAAAATGGGACACCCTGTCAATTTAATATTTTAAATTTCAGCTTGTTATCTTTTTAATAAGCAAAATTATAGCAAAAAGAAAATATTGCCGATTTTCATTTTTTCGCCATATCTTGGAAACAAATGACGCTAGATAAGATATGATGACGTAGTTTTATTTTGTATTAAAATTGTACAGTTCTATGCATTGCACAATACAAGACTTATGACGGAGGACTGATGTTATTGTCTATTTTATCGTTAACTGGCAACACCCTTTTTTTGGTACTTTATGAAAAGCTAGTGTCTTTGTTGATAAACTGTTTAGCTTCTTTATTAAATGAAATTAAGTTGTGATTACAGGTTGCATCGATGTTCCACTAGGCTTAGAGCCTTAACAGGCTATATCTTATAGATGACTCATACTTAAAAAACCAGCTACCGTAAATATTTATTAAAATAATACAAATGTATATGACCTTAAAAATTATCCATCCATACAGGGTGCAGCAAAAGTTCCCGCACACATTCTTTGAATAATATCCTTTGTTCATGACAATCTTATAATATTTGCATTACTTAATTGTGTGGGCAGCATAAATGGGGTGCATTTAATACTCAAGTACACTAAACACTGGATTTGCGTGATAAATGTGGTTTTTTAACACGAATATAAATAATTGCCTAGTTAGATTTTTTGCCGTTACGCAGTAACAGCGCTGTGCTAGTGAAATCAGCTTGTTTTGCCTTACATTTGACTGTGGTGGTGATGACGTCGTCGACGCAATTTTGTTAAAGTATGAAATAACGCGTCAACATCTCCGCCATTCTCACTAGTTTATCCCGCCTAAAATGCGTTTGTAAACATAAATCATTCTCAAATCAGTTAAACAATTGTACTTCTATCCGTCGCGAGTGTTTTTTAAAGCGGAATAAAGGTTAACACCATGAAAACTCCATCCAAGTGGAAGAATTCGTTTTTTGTGCAGAGAGCGTGTTTCTATGTGACTTAGGCGAAAGGGTAAACTGTGTGATTATTATTTATTGTTGAATGATTGTTCATATTCGTGTTAAAGTAGAATTGACCCTATTACACATTCAAATCATAGTACTGCAATCTGTCATCATTTATCTGTCAAATTATTATAAAACAAAACCGACTATTAAGACTAACGCGTATTTGATAAATATATATAATAAATGTTGTGTTATATATTTTTGTTGTCGTGAACAAAGTATAGTGTATAACTCGTATATAATGGCTATTAATCACTCCAACTATTTGCTCCACTCGCTCGTTCCGCAAACCTTGTTCTCGTGATTAATAGCTATCATTATCTGCTCGTTGTACCATATACTATTTTATCAGAGTAAAACACAACAAAAGAGCTAAGAAAATTCTCAACAAGATTATTCAAAAAAGATTATTTAAGCAGAATTACAAAATTTCCACTATTAGCCACACAGGCCTTGAGACACTTCCGAAAATGTTTGATGATGGTCGTTAGTTGATGGTTTGAAATGTTGGCCCATTCGCTGCTTTCAAGGATTTTATTGACTTGTCGTTGGTAGAGGCTCTATTTCTCCAGATGGACCAAATGGAAAAATACATCGGGTTTAGGTCAAGAAAATTTGAAAGCCACAAACCTGATTTTAAAATTCTAATGATCACGATTCGATTTTCCTTAGAGCTTATAATTCTAAGAAGTAATAACGACACACAAACGAACAAATAAGCATTGTTTTTAGAGAATTTCAAGAGCTACAAGATAGGCTACACGATAACAATTCAAAATGCTAAAAACGGTGCGTAAATTTGCATTTAAAAAATGTGTGCGGGAACTGCACTCTGTAATTGGAACCGGCGTCAAAGTTTTGATTGTATAAATTGAAATATTTACATTCTCTAACTAAATTGCGTAATTATTTAAAATATCTTGTTTAATAACATCAATGTATAACAACAAAAGATTATTGCTATTTAATAACATCAATGTTTGAAAACAAAGCATGTTTATATTAAAGCGTTTACATTAGATTTAAGTTCCTACTGTACACATAATAATAATTTGAGACATGTTAAACTGATTATCACATTATTTAAATGACTACATTACCTTCTTCGAATTTTTGAAAGAGTAAGTCGACATGTGCCCGATTTCCAGGAACTCGGTAAATGCCTTCAGAATCAAGGCCCTCGTTCTCGATAAACTTGACACACTTCTCCAGAAATAATGGCACAAAGTTTTTATCCGACTGTAATAACAAAGTGTAAATAATCACTTTTGATTTATCGATTTCAAGGACTTACTTGTATAAAATCCGCTAATTTAGATGGCACATTACTTCCCGAAGAACCAGATTTCTGTTTCAGCTTCTGCTGCTTCTTCTTATCTCGCTCCTTTTCTTTATCAGCAACCTTGCGCAGCTTCTCCTCCTTGAGACGGCGCTTCTCCAGCTTGGAGTCATCCTTCGCTTTCTGCTTCTCTCTCTTCCGCATCAGTTTCTCGCGATCGGAATCCTTTAACTTAGGCAGTACTCCAAACTATAAAAATATGACAATTATTGAAACATTTATTTATTAAAGAATGATATATTATTCATATAAAAATTTAAAAGTGAAGCTTGTTTTAGATGTTATTTTTTAATAATATTATTCATGGATTCTTCACAGTGCTTCACTTTCTCTGCTATTATGATTTTACCAGGGTTGTTAAAAAAAAATGTTTTTTTTCATTTTAATTAAAACAAACAGTTTTTTTACAAAACGTGTTTTTTTCATTGAAACGGTGTTTAAAACATGTTTTAAGTCAGTAATAAAATTGTATGTTTAATAATCCCTCTGATTCCGTAGGTAAAATGTTAAATTTAATGTTTACGTTATTACCCTCACAATCTAAGTTTACATATCAAGTACTAAACACTACCCTCACAATCTAAGTTTACATATCAAGTACTTTACAAAACTACACGCTTAGACTGTGATGTTAAAAATAACATGATTAATGTTCATTTAAGATTTCGTGTACAGAATAGCCCTGATTGTCATTTGAAACATTGTGAACAATTTAGCTAAAATTTATTTTGCAAAACATTATTTACAAAACTACAGTTAAATTAATTATTATTGAAAAATAACAAATTTAAACTTCACATTAAATCAGTGTTTTGTACGCCTGGCGCATCAAGTAAAATTTCGAGTTTAGAAAAACCTGAAAATTTGGATTTGCCGGGCTCGCTTCACTCCGCCCGGCAAATCCAAATTTTCAGGATTTTCCAAACTGGAAATTTTACTTCATGCTTAACCAAGGACTGCGAACCCTCGTTTAATTCATAATAAAACAAATTAAAGGTATCACTTTGACTTTAAACAATATCAAACAAAACTTGATTATTCGGTAATGAATCACTTCCAATTATGAAAAGTAGACTATTATTTAAATAAATTTGCAGATATTCGTTATTTTTATTAAATACTTTGAAGCGTCTAACGAGTGTTTTCACTCCTTGATTAAGCATAAAGTAAAATTTCAGGCTTTTCTAAACTCGAAATTTTACTTCATGCGCCACCGGTATAAAACATTAATTTAAAGTGAAGTTCAAAAGATACTTCTTAAGTTTAATCTCACGTTATTTTTTTTTGTGTTTTCTTTGAATTCTATATACATAGTTTATGTCACAATCTTTAAATCAGCAGTAGTTTTTTAAATAATAAAAATCGGATCCAACGTTGTGAACAAAATTTGCATTTTTTACACTTGTTCTGATGTTGTATGTTTAATAATGTAGTTAAAAATATCTTTAACAATTCAGCAAAAATTTACAAACAATCAAAGATAATTTAAGGTTATAAAAAAACGTTTTAAACATGTTTTAAACAAATTTTACATCTAAAACAAAACTGTCTAAAACACGAAGCTTGTTGTTAAATATGTTTAAAACACTGTTTTAAAACAAAGTATTTTAAACATAACAACCCTGGATTTTACATAAAATATTCTTCTGTTTTAAGAATGAGATTCATTTTTTGTTTTTTGGTGAAATGATGAAATGTTTGCAATTGTGTGTCTACTCTCTTTTTCTTAAAAATTTCTTACTAGTAGAAAACACTAACCTTCATAATTGAATACTTGTTTACTTAAAATCAAAATTTAAGTCATGAGCACCGAATAAATTTTAATTCCATAATTTACGGAGAGTTATATGTCTAAAGCAAGCGGGATTTGAATGCTCCAGCACTGAATAGTTATTTACATTAGATATAAAATAAAAATAACATTATGTAAAATAAACCTTATGTAGGGTATAAAAATTACCATTGGTGAATGGTTATCCCTGGGCGAGGATACATCAAGACTTGATTCATCATCAGGAATAAGACCATATGAATTGACTTTCCCCGAGAACATATCAGGTGAATTGAGTTGAATATTGAGATTATGAGTATTATGCAGCTCAGGAGGCAGGGGGACGACAGCAGGTATTGGCATACGTTTCTTTAAACTGAACGACCGTTTTTGAAATCTCAACCGATCAGCCGTGCTAGTGAAATGCTCTGCGTCGCTTGGTTCTGTCGACTCAGAGTTAGATTCACTTGGCACTGAAACATGGTTGTTTATGGTATTGTATGTGTTTTGTTTGGGGTCCTTACGGTTGGTTTTATCAGTGTCTAGTTCTGTTGTTGTTGTTGAATGTGCTGAGGGTAATGTAAAGCCACCTAATTGTGGGACTCTAGGAGGCTGTACGGGAATGGCAGTTCTCTTCTTTCTCGTCCTCTTGTGAGTCCCCGTCTTCCTGTTTACTTTCGAGTAAACCTCGCTAGCCCTTTGCCGCCTCTCTAAGCTGCTCCACTCACTATCTGTGTCGCTGTACGCTGTGAAATACACTAAATTAATTTTATATTAAAATATGTCTTAATACGTGGAGACATACAGGGTTGACCTTTTTCTCTTCTCTGCCTGAGCTTAGATTTCCCGCTTACGGCATCTTGAACTAGGGTGTACATGTATTCTGCTTCGTGGGGGTACATAATGTCCTTGACTTGCGCATATTCCGAACCCAGGTCTACAACTTCGGGAGTGGCTAAAGGGGCATTTCCAAAGTTACAGTTACGACTGTCCTTACCACTGACATTCATACGAGCTATTGCCTCCGTCACAACTGAGAAATTCTTCAAGTTTAACTTTCCTGGTTGCTTTAAAGGAAAATAAACACTTTAATTTCTATATTTATTAATAAATTCATATTCATACAGTCACATCAAAATTGTTGCAGGTAAATAATTTTAATTTAATAAAAAACAAATTATTCATCTGTAACTTATTAATAATGTAATTTTTCGTATTTGGTTCGTGTATTTGTGTAATTTTGTGGTGTTAAATTGAAAATATTTTGTTTACAAATTTGATTACCCAATTATCTCCAAAAACCACAGGATTTCGCTGTAAAAGGTTTTTATCAATAAAATGTTTTCTCCAATTAAAGAAACGATTGCCAAAATGTTTCGGGAACTATAACACTAATCGACCCACTTACCTTCAGAGTTTGAGAGACGCCTTTCGGCCTAGCCTTCGGACCGGAAACGTGCCGCCGACCGGTCGTGAATGCGTGCTGGCCATAGTTGTTCCACCCGCTCGTGATGGGTATACGAGATTCTCCGTCGCCATCTAAAACAAACCCTTATTACATTTGCCATCTATGCATTCGTTCGATGTCGATTAATATGAGCACAAATCACCTGAGTCATGTGTCGCCAGAGATTCACGTGATCCGCTAATGTCAGCTATTTCGAATAAAATATGTTAATTGGTGTTAGTACGGTTGAAACAAAACTTACATGTTATCTCGTCAAGACTTGTTTGAGATGCTGAGAGTATTGGGCCGCGTTTTGATCTTGAGTTCATTAAGTGATCTGGGGGGGCTGGTTCTGGAGGTGTTGTGGGTGGAGGGTATACTTGAAAACCTTTAAAAGTGATTTTTCTTATATTAAATATTTAATTGATGAGGCGGATACATGATGAAACTCCATAATACTATTTTAAATAAAACAACACAGTTGGGAGGGTTTCACTTTAATTGTTGAACACTGCAACATGTTTCACCACACAGTGGCGTCATCAGGCAGATGAAATAATGATTATTTCATCTGCCTGATGAAGCCACTGTGTGGTGAAACATGTTGCAGTGTTCAACAATTAAAGTGAAACCCTCCCAACTTTGTGTTTTATTTTAAATTTTCTTATATTTATATCTAACATTGTTTACTTCATTAATAACATTTTTGGACAATATTAACATTTGATGAACCCTACCAACATTTACTGTTCTCCTATTTAGAAGAAGTGGAGTAACAAAACAATTAAGTGTCATCAGTAAAAACGATATGTAATGCCCTGGGACATGCATGACCATGTATTTCATCGCTGGTCAGAAGTAGTGATAGAAAGCAGGCGCGCACCCAGCAATCTGTCTTAAGAAGGGCTCACGAGTCATGAAGGTGGCCCATCTCGGTCTTATGGGGGGGGGGCTCACGTATTTAAACCTATGTATATATGTTACAGACAAAACACGAAATTGGACAAAACGCAGTAGAAACGCGAAATTTCTACTGCTCACAGACAAAGTCCGCATGAGTTTAGACAAGTCCTAACACTTAGTATGTGTCATAAAAATGTAAAATTTGTAAAGTTGAGCTTCTGTTATTCTGTTATTCAAGCCCGCGTGGTGGTAGAACCATTTAAATTAGATCAGATAATAAGGAAAATGAACTCATACAAACTTGAAATTATAGGCATTAGCGAAAAGATCGAGCCGATCGAAAAGATCGAGCCGATCAAGAAGATCGAGCCGATCAAGAAGATCGAGCTGATCAAAAAGATCGAGCCAATCAGAAAGATCGAGCCGATCATTTCTGATCGGCTCGATCTTTCGATCGATCCAATCGACAAGATCGAGCCGATCAAGAAGATCGAGAGCCACGAGAAGATCGAGCGGCACGAGAAGATCGAGCGTCTCGATCACTTGCCAGAATCGGTCAATTGATCTTTTTTGATCGATCTTGCCCATCACTATTAAAGATGTTCTGGTGTCTCAGAATGGCGTTATGACAAATGTATACAATCTGCCCCTTCTGACCAGCCTTCCTCTTCCAACTTCCTACAAGATGGCCTGCAGCTCGGACATCGGTTTGATTGACCTGGAGAGAGGCTTTTGCCTGTTTCGAAACATTTTTTTTGTTTTTTTTAGCCAATATGTCTCAAATTGAATCTACCCGCAAATCACACGAACATCATGAACATATTTAGCGATTACAGCGCCATCTATCAGGCTGACAAAAAATGAGTTAAATAAATTATTCTTATTATTTTACGAGGAATCTAAATCTGCAATCAAATATAGGGGTTCCCGTTAAAAAAAATTGAGTTGACATTGTTTTAGCGAAAACAGCGAAAACCATTATTACATAATTATGGCCCCCTTCAAACTCATTTCTGCGCAAAATGCTTTGTTTTCGAAATATTTGAGAAAAACATGTTAAAAGCCTGTAGAATAATACAGTAAAGCTTCGCTAATCCGAACGCCAATAATCCGGATTCTCCAGTAATCCGAACGAAATTAAAATATTAGTTATTTACATTATGTATTCCGAAATTCGGATTGCCTCGAGTAAAAGGCCCAAAAACGATAAGTCGGGATTTCCTTGATGGTTAAAAAGCATCATGGCCCTAAAGAGACCACACAAGACATGAACACTAGCGTATTTTTATGACTTTTGAAAAGGTTTCAATAATCCGGATGTTTCACTAATTCGGATTGGTTTTAGATTTCATTGATCCGGAAGAAGCTTTACTGTATACGAAATATTAGTTTAGTGGTCTGTGTCTAAAACTAAAAATATAACTCCAAATTCATCATCATCTCCAACCCAAAATACGATCCATCACCATTCCTTTATTTTACTTACCCATTTTTTTACAAATGTGAAGATTAAATTAAAAATACTTTACTAAGGGATAATCTCAACCTCAAGAAAAATGATAGTGCAAATGTAATATAATAATTACCACACCTAAATGTAGTGAGTGTTTTAGAGTTGCCCCCTTTATATATAATATTACTAGACTCAATAACAAAATAAATTTCTAAATATATTTCAACTCACCATTAAGATATTTGGGACGCATATAATATTTTTTGTTTTTCTTTTGGCACCCACAAAACAAGAAAGAAAGCATGATGACGAAAAGAACCACTTTGCACAATGTCAGTCCAGTTAGTGTGGATTATAACATAATGAATGTGTGCTTTAATGAATCATTAAAATATATGATAGTGAGGGATTTGCATTTATACAATTTTATCATGATTATTGTTTTGGGTCTTGTTAGTGTAGTGTAAATATTTTGCGTATATGCGATCGTATCAACAAATTGCAGCAGGTAGTGATATCCGATATTAGTTGCTTTCAGTGATCCACTGTTTAGCGGAGCGTTGAGTTATTGGAAATGCTAATTTTTATTTATATAATAAATACCTGAATGCATGTGCCGCTTCTTAGAAGACATAATATCACCGTTTTCACTGCCATACATGTAAATTTGTGAATATTTATCACTGTGATCACTGGAACTGAGCCGCTCGTCCGGTCCATTTAAATCCGTTAGATGTTCATAGTTTTCACTACCACTTCTGTAATTAAATAGTTTTAATTTAGTATTTCGCGTGTTATTTTCTAGTAATTAAGGGGGTTTTACCGCTTGTAAGTGTCCAAAACGTTTTTGTTTCATACAAGACTTAATCAATGACCAGGATTTTCGAAAAAATTGTATGTGTGTTACTCACCCCTATTGATATAGGCTACAACAAATTAGACAAAGATCCTGTCATAATCAGTAAAAAAAATTAAAACAGCACATTTTTAAAATTGTCATTTCTCCTTTAGTTATTAAAATATTTAAGTTATTTAAACTGATTCATATTTATAAATGTAATACAAACACTTACTCGTAACGAATTTTGATTCGGATTAAAATTTCTAAAATAAAAATCTCTTACACAAAAACTATAAATGCAAAAAAATCATATGACAAAAATCTTATAATTAAATCTAGTATATGCATACAAAATTTCAACATTTTTGGAACGTAGCCGGTGAAGTAAATATACTGTAAGCAATTGGACCGGTAATCGGAGATTTTATGGGGCGACGCACAGTATACGATTTAATCTAGCGGGACAAAATTCATGGACTAGTTTTTATGGTCCATTTTGGATCATAAATTAATTTTGGATTAATATAAAAATAGATAGTTTTCCAAATTATTCAAATAAGTCAAGAATTAAATTCAGTAAGAGATTTGAGGTGTATTATCAACAAAACAAATATTTTTTTTGTAGTTCATTTTGCAATCAATTATCATTATGTTTATCGCTCAATTCATGTTGTGCAGGTTTTCTTATTCATAATGTGTATCACTGTGTATACTTCTAGACTAATCACAAGCGATTGACATTTATGAAACATTTTTTGTACACGGAATTTTTATTTTAAGCAATATCCTCGATATTCGTTGTCTTTTTTGAAATAGTTCAATTTGAACGAGTGTTTCTACTCCCAGATTAAGCATGAAGTAATAGTATATGCTGTAAATCTTCAGACATTCGTTTTTTTTAAGAGTTCATTTTGAAACTTTAAGCGAGTGTCGTTCACTCCCAAACTAAGCATGTAATAAAATTTCGAATTTAGAAAAGCCCCGCGTAGAAATGTTGTCGAGGGTCGCGCAGCAACCGGAGACAAATTTTCACGGAGCTTTTCTAAACTCGAAATTTTACTTCATGCGCCACGAGTATAAATCACTGAAATATTGTGAAATTAAAAATACACTGTTAAATCAGAATTAAAAAAATACCGCTAAAGCAGGATAAAAAATATGCTGCTAAACAAGAATATTTTAAACTTCACTTCAAATCAGTGTTTTATGCGCGTGGCGCATGAAGTAAAATTTCGAGTTTAGAAAAGCCCCGTGAAAATTTGTCTCGGGTCGCTGCGCGACCCTCGACAAATTTTCTACGCAGGGCTTTTCTAAACTCGAAATTTTACTTCATGCTTAGTCTGGGGGTGGACGACAATCGTTTATAGCTTCAAACTGAACTCTTAGAAAAACAACAACTAATATCTGAAGATTTACAGCATATACGCAGTAATTGATATATGTATACTCAAAAGAACTCCCTATATAAAATAAATACATAGGAAGTTAGAAAATATTACTTGAGTTATTTAAAATAGTATCCATTAAGTTGATTTGAACAAACATACCTATTTCCAACGATAAAAAAAAACGGCATATGTTTGCAGTTGATAGAGCTATATTATACATTTTATAGATTTTTATAAAACTTGCAATGTTAATTTAAAGATTTTTTTTAATTAACAGTATTTTAAGAAATATTGACAAGAAACAAGGCGTGTTTACTTAATTTTAATACCTAACAAAAATGTTAAATATCTTGTAATCGCAAAAAGTCGCACAATTTAACAAGATTTATCGTTAATAAGAAATCTTGAGGATCCGTAGAAAACAGGTAGTAGTTTATGACGATGTATGACACAAAACATATGAATGTTTTTATCAGATGTTTATATTTGTTTTTTTTTTACGCAAATGTTGAAATTTTGTATGCGTATACTAGATTTAATTATAAGATTTTTGTCGTATGATTTTTTTGCATTTATAGTTTTTGTGCAAGAGATTTTTATTTTAGAAATTTTAATCCGAATCAAAATTCGTTACGAGTAAGTGTTTGTATTAAATTTATAAATATCAATCAGTTTAAATAACTTAAATATTTTAATAACTAAAGGAGAAATGACAATTTTAAAAACGTGCTGTTTTTATTTTTTTTACTGATTTTATAAATTGAATAACCTATTATGTTTATGTAGCTACACTTTGGCAGAAAAAGACACCAGAAACAAATATTCTTCTGCTTTGATCAAACGATGCAATTTTAAAATAATTGATAATAAAATGAATCAACAACAAATGAAATTAGTTGTTTACTTCAATTTTGCTACTTGTATCGCAGAGAATTGAAAGTAAACTAAAATACATTTGTATCAGGAATCTTTTTCTGATGTACAGGGCTATTCAAAATAAAGGAACAGATTTCAAACATCTATTTCTTCCAAACGACAAAAGATAGAAACACAATTCCAACGTTCCTTAAAAGAGAAAAGTTCAATATGAATTCATATGACCACCATGTGTTACACGACAAATATAAAAACGGTGGCTCATTTCTTGCCACACACGGATCAGCTGGTCTCTAGTTATCGAATTTACAGCTTCAACAATTCGATGTCGCACATTTTCAAGAAAGGTTTTTGGGCTCCTTTTCGTAAACTGTACGAATACGCTCGACAGTTTCATTCGATGTGCGTGGACATCCCGTGCTTTTCTGTTTGCAGACGCAACTATCGTCTACGAATTTTCGATGCAACTGGTAAATCTGCTCATGACGAGGCGGTTGTTTATTAAACTGACGGCGAAAAGCACGTGGAACTTCAATAATGGGCTCTAGTTTTGCTAATTGCAGCACACAAAATGATTTTTCTTGTTGTGTCGCCATTTTACTACAGACAATCAACATGACAAATAACAGCGCCAATGCGGCCGTGGTTAGAATCACCTTTTGTCTGTCCAGGAACGTTGGAATTATGGTTCTAACTTTTGTAGTTTGAAAGAAATAAACGTTTGAAATCTGTTCCTTTCTATTGAATAGCCCTGTAAATGAATAATTTGTAGTAATGCATTTAAAATTTTCATATTTCAATAATTTGAATTTTGTCCCGCAGGAAACCGAATATAACAATATGAAACTAAACAAGTGTTTTAATTTGAAATTACCTAATATTATAATTTCGTTTCATCAAGAATGCAGTGAACAAAGTAATAACCATGTGTACCTACGTTGACCGATGTATATTCTGTACAATTTCAGGCGTTCGTTGATTTTATATAAGCGTTCAATTTGAAGCTTCTAACTAGATATGGGAAGTTCGAATCTTTTAGGTGATTCGAATCAACCGAATCATTTCTTAAAAGTAATTCGTTCTTTATGAATCGTTCGTAAACGAATCACTTATAATAATAATAATAATAATAATAATAATAATAATAAATAGAGACAAACATCGTTTTAAAAGAGGAGGAAAAACGGACGAAATATCAGGATCTTTTGTACGACATGAGCAGACTCTACCCAGGCCACACTGTTAAGTTGGTGGTATTAATCGTCGGGCGACGACACGAAAATATCTAAAATTTTCAGATTTCTATCTCTTTCCTAAAATGTTGGAGGGTAAGGGGAAAGAGACCGAGTACTCAGGGGGTAATCCATTATGAACACCAACCGCATTTTTTGATGTCAATGTCAACCCGATATTAGCAGGTAGTAAGAAGTCTATTTGTTTTCAGCGAGCGCGTAGCGTTATATTTTGTCCGACTTGGGGTGGTTGAATTTTTTAAAACGTATCTGACGTTTACATCTCGGTAAATATTGATCATCACATCTGAACGTTATATATTTTAACTTTACTGTAAATCAGTGGTTTATACGCGTGGCGCATGAAGTAAAATTTCGAGTTTAGAAAAGCCCCGTGAAAATTTGTCGAGGGTCGCTGCGCGACCCTCTACAAATTTTCTACGCGGGGCTTTTCTAAACTCGAAATTTTACTTCATGCTTAGTCTGGGAGTGGACAACACTCGTTCTTAGAAGTTTCAAATTAAAGAATCACTCTACTAAGTTTACTAAGTTTATTACAATTTTACAAAGGTTACAGCTCGAAGGACCAATCATGGTCTTCGGAGACCGAAGGACTACAGGGAATCGAAGTTTTTTTACAAGAAAACAACGAAAATCTGAAGGTTTACTGCATGGATAGGAAAGAAAACATCTAATTTTGAAAAAAATATCGAAGTTTTGTTGGTTTTCAGTGCATTTTTAACTTCACTTTAAATCAGTGTTTTATACGCGTGGCGCATGAAGTAAAATTTCGAGTTTAGAAAAGCCCCGTGAAAATTTGTCTCAGGTCGCTGCGCGACCCTCGACAAATTTTCTAAGGGGGCTTTTCTAAACTCGAAATTTTACTTCATGCTTAGTCTGGGAGTGGAAAACACTCGTTAGTTTAAAATACATCACAATTGGTAAAATATGTATCGTTGGATGCCCGTCTTCAGGGGTGATATGTAAGCAAATTATGGGTCTTAGGAGTTGTCAAATAAGTGAGTTACTCAACTGTTTCCAAGGGAATCTTTACGAAAACAAAAGATTAACATTTTACATATAAAATGTACAAGGTGAGAAACTCGATGTCTCAGCTCTATTAAAAGGGAAGGAAAACCGATAGAAAAAATCTGAAAAGAGGTTCATAATTGGGATTGAGTAAGGTTTATTTTAATCCAAAATTGCATATTTTTCTAAATTTTGAAAGTGAAGTAATGACGTCATCGAATATTTTTTCCCCAGAAACATACCTATATTTTTGGATATTTCAAAAGAGCTAATTTTTCTGAACTTTGTAGAGAAAAAAATCTGCTATCTTCTTTCGTTAACAAATTAAAAGCAAACTTAAAAAAAAGTATTATCAAAAATTCCAAATTGTCACGACTTAAGCAAGTAGCCTTTGGAAGCAAATAACAAAGCCGCACCTGTCAATAATTAAACTAATGGTTAACAAATATTGTTTTGTTGTCATTTGATTTTAGATTTCAGATTTTTCTATCGTTTTTCCTTTTCATATAATAGAGCGGAGACATCGAGTTTCGCTCACCCTGTATAATAAACTATAAGTGTGATACATCATTGAATTCAGAAAAAAATATTCTTAAAAAAAATATGAAAATCCAAAGGAAAATCCAGAAAACGTGAACGCCATCTACTCCCAATAGCATTGTCGATGGTACTCACAGAATTACTATTATAAATGTCAGTTGATTGTGCATTTTGAAATCCAGAAGGAAACTGAACTTCTATAACCATTTTAGTAGTCATATGCAATTTTCATATAAATTGACAATGTGAACGCCATCTGCTGCCAATTTTTGAGTAGTATCGTTACAGCTATTAACAGTAGATGGCGTTCACGTCGTTATTTTAAATGTAAATTACATATGAGACTATTAAAATGAATAAAGATGGTTAGTTTTCTTCTGGATTTCAAATTGCACTATAAATTGGAAATTTTAATAGTCATATGTAATTTACATTTAGGTTGACGACGTGAACGCCATCTACTGCCAATAGTCTTGTCTAATGTACTCACAAAATGACTATTATAAATGCCAATTGATTGTGCTGTTTAAAATCCAGAATAAAACTAAACATCTATAACCATTTTAGTAGTCATGTGTAATTTACATATAAATTGACGATGTGAACGCCATCTGCTGTCAATTTTTGAGCAGTGCTATTGACAGTAGATAGTGTTCACGTCGTTAATACAAAAATAATATATATGTTCATTATACCACTTTTTCCGTCATTTAAAGAATTGATGATTGTCGTACTAAACTGATTTCACTTGCTAATTGGTTGGTTAAAGACCATTTCACATTAAATCTGCGTTTTATACGAGTCGCGCATGAAGTAAAATTTCGAGTTTAGAAAAGCCTAATTTGTCTCAGTCGCTCTGCTGCGCTATGCCCGAGCCAAATGTTCAGGCTTTTCTAAACTCAAAATTTTACTTCATGCTTAATCTGGGATTGGAAACACTCGTTAGATGATCGATCATAACCAGGGTTGTTATGTTTAAAACACTTTGTTTTAAAATAGTGTTTTAAACATGTTTAAAAACAGCCGTCATGTTTTAAACGGTTTTGTTTTAAACATGTTTTAAATCTTAAATTTGTTTAAAACATGTTTTAAACGTTGGATTTGTTTAAAACCGTTTTTTTTATTATCTTAACTGCTAAAAATAAATATTTGCTAAATTATTTTTTATATTACTTCATTAAAGTTTTTTGTTTGTTTTTAAATTCTAGCTAATTGTTAAAGATATTTCAAATTACATTATCAAACATAACATTTTATTACAATAAAACTGTGTCTGCATAAATGTGGTTTTTAAATACAGGGATTTTTTCTTTCAGGTATATATAAGCATTCACTGTAAATTTTTCGACGTTCGTTGTTTTTTGTTCAAGATTTCAATTTGAATCTTTAAACGAGGGCTTTCCACTCCCAGACTAAGCATGAATTAAAATTTCGAGTTTAGAAAAGCCTGAAAATTTGGATTGGCCGCGTAGCGAAGCGGAGCGGCCAATCCAAATTAGGCTTTTCTAAACTCGAAATTTTACTTCATGCGCCACGCGTATAAAACACTGAAATATCGTAATGTTTAAAATATACGGCTTTTGCAATCTAATATGTAAATGTGGATAAAACGTGAGTTAAATTCTGCGCTGAAAAAATTGTTTAATGCAGTGATTATAGGCAACCCATAAACTCTAACGTATATTAGGTTGCCTATAACCGTTGTTGTAAGTGTGTGTTTCTTGAACTTCACTGTAAATTAGTGTTTTTAAGCGTGGCGCATGAAGTAAAATTTCGAGTTTAGAAAAGCCTAATTTGGATTGGCCGCTCCGCTTCGCTACGCGGCCAATCCAAATTTTTAGGCTTTTCTAAACTCGAAATTTTACTTCATGTTTAGTCTGGGAGTGGAAAACACTCGTTTAAAGTCTTAAATTAACCGCATTAAAACAACAATTTCCCATAACTTTTAAAATGCTGTAATTATCGGGGTATGTATACTCAAAAGAAAAACGCCCTGTGTATTCTGTTTTAAACACGTTTTAAACGTGTTTTAAACATGTTTTGAACACGTTTTAAACCCATATCATAACCTTATTTTGCATTTTTTTTATTGCTAGATTAGCGTGCTCTATTTAATCGATTTGATTAAAACGTAACTAAATAATACCATTGCATAACATATTGATTAATGCGTTTTACTTTTTTATTTTTTACTTTGATATGTAGTTTATTATTTTTTATTATTATTATTATTTAGTTAAGAACTGACCTGTGTAAAACATGTACATTGTTGTTGCATCAATAAATATGAATATGAATATGAATATGAAATTGTTGGAGTCATCAAATGAACATGACCGACCGTTTAAAAGGCTTTAAAAAGGGCAAAAAGGGAAACTACCTGCTATTCAAACAGATAAAGTCAGAAATTGTAACATCAACACACCATAAATTGTGGTTTCTTTTCTTCCATTATGCTCCTGCGCTTGTTGAGGGTGTCTCTCTTCAAAATTTGCTGGTTTAGAGATTTTGTAGAGGCCCTATCGTCGGTGCTGAACAACCTTAAGAAGGCCGTGGTGAACCCAGTATGTTCACTACGTCTACTGAGATCACACACCGTTAGGCACCACTAGTTACCCCACTTCCAGGCTTGGAGGAGGTAACTAGGGGATATATTTGGCACCCTCTCCACATGAAATCAGAGGCATGTGGGTGTAGAGGGTCACCATTCAATTAAAAAAAAAAAAATAATAATAATAATAATAATGATAATAATAATAATAGTTCGTTCTCGCCTTAATCTCCTTTTATAGTGATGATAGACACTTGTTTCATAAACCGTAACCATTTACTTACCGTCAATTAACTACGCGCAAAATTGAATAATAATACTAATGGTAATAATAATAATGATAATATATGTTCGTTCCATACCGAACGGCGCCGAGATAGACGACCGACCCAATAACATCTGATAAACGAGCGAATACCGTTTTAAGGGAATTGACTTGTATAATTTAAGCAAAGATGATAGGTTTATTCGAAAGATATGTGTCTATAAAAAATAAAGCAAATATATACAAATTTAACTTTAATTCAAAATGTTTTGTTATATTTATTTTTAAATTATCAAATAATTTTGCCTTTTCAGTAGTAAAGCTGTTCCAAATAAAACTAGAATTAGTAGATAGTAGATATTCTGTGATTTGTCTCATAAGTAGAGAACAAACATTAGCTGATAAAATTACGCATCGAGTCGTAAAAAATACCAATAAAGGCTGGCGCAGCGGGTTCGATTCTGCAAGTCGTGAAAAATCGTTTCGGGCGGATTCAGACCACATGTACAATGCGGAGTTGAAGTTGTGCGCGTATTCGAGCGAACACATTAGTCATCCGATTCGGGTGGATTCAGATTCAGTTCGCATGTGCAAAGCGGAATTGAAGTTGTGCGCGGATTCGAACAAACGCATTAGTCATCCGATTCGGGCGGATTCAGATTCAGATCGAATGTACAAGCGGAGTTGATGTGCCCGGATTCGAGCAAACGCATTAGTCATCCGATTCGGGCGGATTCAGATTCAGATCGAATGTACAAGCGCAGTTGATGTTGTGCGCGTATCGCGGATTCGAGCAAACGCATTAGTCATCCGATTCGGGCGGATTCAGATTCAGATCGCATGTACAAAGCGGAATTGAAGTTGTGCGCGAATTCGAACGAACGCATTAGTCATTTCGATGTTGCTTATGGTCATCTCCGTAAATATAAGAGTTAGAAAAAAACCGATGGCGCAATCGCGATCTCTTTTTTTGAGCCTAGGATAATGCCGAAAACAACAATGCAACATCTTGTTTTTCAGAAGTTATGGGGCGAAATCGGGTTTTCTTGATTTTTAACTTTAATTAATATCTTGCGTAATTTGTAAGATAGACAAAAACTATAAATATCTTCTTAAGACACCCTTTTAAGTAGAATCTAGTGGCGTAGGCATTTTTTTATTTGATGCACACATTTTCGAGTTGTAGCTAAATTATTTTTTTTAAATGTAAATCATAGTTGGCTTTGACACAGTTGATAAGAGTGTTTTTTTACTGATTTCAAAAAGATATACTTTTGTGAATTTATCTTAAAAAGCAATGTTACTATAGAGTAGAAACCACCTTTTAATCTGCTAAATAATATAATACGGAAGACAATAGCTATTTTTGATCATTTGCATGCTCAATTTTTATTAATTACCCCATTGCAACAGCAAAGAGTTCTGTCCTTCTAACAAGATTAGAAAATGAAATTATGTTCTGCCTAATAAAATATTTATTACTCAAAAAGAATTATTATTATTTATAATGTTTATCATAATTAAAACTGAGCATGCAAATGATCAAAAATGGCTATTGTCTTCCATATTATATTATTTGGCAGATTTAAAGCTAGTTTCTACTCTGTAGTAACACTGTTTTTTAAGATAAATTTACAAAACTTTATATTTTTAAAATCAGTGAAAAACGCTCTTATCAACTATGTTAAAGCTAACAATGATTTACATTAAAACAAAAATAATAATTTGGTCATAACTCGAAAAGGTGTGCATAAAATAAAAAAATTCCTACGCCACTGGATCCTACTCAAAAAGTGCCTTAAGAAGGTATATTTATAGTTTTTGTCTATCTTACAAATTACGCAAGATATTAATTAAAGTTAGAAATCAAGAAAACCCGATTTTGCCCTATAACTTCTGATAAAACAAGATGGTGCATTTTTGTGTTCGGCATTATCCTAGTCTCAAAAAAAGAGATCGCGACTGCGCCATCGGATTTTTTGTTACTTTTATATTTACCGAGATGCCCATAAGCAACATCAAAATTAAACCACCACCACCAAGCGGAGTTGAACTTGCGCGCGGATTCGAGCAAACGAATTAGTCATCCGATTCGTACAGATTCAGACCGCATGTATAAATCCAAATCGGGAATACGATTCCGCTCGACCAAAATTGTTAGTTCGGTCGTCTCGAGTGAATGAATCATTAACGAATCAATTATTCTTGAAATATGGAATCAGTTCATTCAAATCACCGTACAGAATCGTTCTTTTTGAACGAACCATTCACGAACGACCCATATCTACTTCTAACGAGTGTTTGCACTCCTTGATTAAGCACGAAGAAACATTTTGAGTTTAGAAAAGCCTGAACATTTGGATTTTCCGGACACGAAGTGGCCGACAAATTAAATTATCAGGCTTTTCTAAACTCGAAATTTTACTTCATGCGCCACGCGGATAAAACACTAAACTATTGTGAAGTTTAAAATATACTGCTTATTTCATCTCGTGTTAGTAAATTCTACAAAAGTTGATATCTTTTAAAAAAAACTTGCACTTCTAAAGTCATGTTTAGGGAGGTACAATCGGCCAAATTCGAACTACAACACACTTTTTTCACGAGTGCCTTTCGGACATTTGGGGGTTGCAACTGATTTGCATTATACGACAGGCAGGTATTATTTTATAAGTGGGTGACAGTCGGTTCTCCACCGCAAGCACTAAGGTATATTATGGCTCGACAAGCAGGTAACGCAGGAGCATCCAGTTTCACCCACGGCTATTAAAGACTTAGCCGGTCGGAGTTCTTGCGGTTAACCTCAAGATTTGCGGGGGGTTTGCAGGGGTCATAAAGCTCTGTCGGGTAATTTATTGTGGCAAAGGAGTATGTAGTTTTCGGCACTCGGAAATTATGCTAGTTCAACACATTCAGAAAAATACCCAACAACCCGCGCAATCATTATGTAACTCAAATTGGGGTAAAGGAGTTACCAGATGTATAATATATGTAATTACATTACTATCCTTATACGGCTACGAAGAAACCACGCATGCAGTTTAATCGTGAAAGAGAGACGCATATCTTTATTCAGACCTTTACAATATATACATTTGGATTTAAATTATATACATTTATATTTAATTTATATACAGTTTTATAAATATAATAGGTTAGTCTGTCTGGGCTATCGACCTGCGGTCTGTCTGCCCTGTCTGAATCTATTTGTTATAATAATAAATAATAATAATGCAATTTATTTATTTAACTGCCTTGGCGAATAAAACTCAAAATTTTACTTTTATGTCGTAACTGACATGTATCATTTGCAGATTAAAAGATGGGACATTAGGTTATGTACGTTTCAAAAGTTTTGGCCCCTGTGTTTGAATGCCAATAAAACAAAAGTATTGCTTTAATAATTATTATTTAAAAATAAGCCTAAAGGACAATCAATTCTACGTAACATATTTTGATTTTTGTTCTTCACAAATATTGTTTATATCGACCTTTAAATGAGAAAAGCTACCCATTTTTTTCTATTATTTCTGAATACTCAACTTACCGAATTTATTTCTCGGCGTGTACAATATAGAAAAAAATATTGTTTGAACTCGCCGCCTCGAAAGTGAGGTTTCGAAAGGGCCTCTCCAAAATGTCTAAACCAGCAAATTTTGAAGAGAGAGACCCTCTACAAGCGCGGGGGTATAATGGAAGAAAAGAAACCACAATTTATGGTATGTTGATGTTACAATTTATGACTTTATCTGTTAGAAAAGCAGGTAGTTTCCCTTTTTAAAGCGTTTTAAACTGTCGTTCATGTTTATTTGATGACTCCAACAATTGAACTCATTAATCAATATGTTATGCAATGGTATTATTTGGTTACGTTTTAATCAAATCGATTAAATAAAACACGCTAATCTAGCAATAGAAAAAACGCGAAATAAGGTTATGATCAGGGTTTAAAACGTATTTAAAACATGTTTAAAACAGTATATACAGGGCATTTTTCTTTTGAGTATACATATCCCGATAATTACAGCGTTTTTTTTAAGTTGTTTTAATGCGGTTCATTTAAGGCTTTAAACGTGTGTTTTCCACTCCCAGACTAAGCATGAAGTAAAATTTCGAGTTTAGAAAAGCCGAAGATTTTGGAATTAGGCTTTTCTAAACTCGAAATTTTACTTCATGCGCCACGCTTAAAAACACTGATTTACAGTGAAGTTTAAAAAACACACACTTACACCAACGATTATAGGCAACCTAATATACGTTACAGTTATTGGGTTGCCTATAATCACTGTTTTAAACAATTTTTTCAGCGCAGAATTTGACTCACGTTTTTATCCACATCTACATATTAGGTTGCTAAAGCCGTATATTTTGAACTTTACGATATTTCAGTGTTTTATACGCGTGGCGCATGAAGTCGAGTTTCGAGTTTAGAAACTCATTTACTTCATGCTTAGTCTGGGAGTGGAAAACCCTCGTTTAAAGATTAAAATTGAAATCTTGAACAAAAAAACAACGAATGTCGAAAAACGTACAGTGTATGCTTATGTATACCTGAAAGAAAAAACTAATGTATTTAAAAACCACATTTATGCACACACAGTTTTATTGTAATAAAATGTTATGTTTGATAATGTAATTTGAAATATCTTTAACAATTTAGCTAAAATTTAAAACCAAACAAAAAATTTTAATGAAGTAATATAAAATATAATTTAGCAAATATTTATTTTTAGCAGTTAAGATAATAAAAATACGGTTTTAAACAAATTTAAGATTTAAAACATGTCTAAAACAAAACCGTTTAAAACACGACGGCTGATTTTAAATATGTTTAAAACACTGTTTTAAAACAAAGTGTTTTAAACATAACAACCCTGGTTATGATTGATCATCTATTCTATTCTATTGAAAGTGAGTGGGTAGTTATGCTACCCTCCACTGCGACCGCAAGGATCTATTGTGGCTCACAATTAAGGTCGAACATCCGACCTTACAGCTCACCTTCCAAGTCCATCTTCTTGATGAAGTCAAGGATCTTGTCAGGTGAAGTTTTTTCCAGGTCCTTCAGGTTTAGCTTCGGTGTGCCGGTGTCCTGATCTGGTCGCCAGCTGGACAGGCACATATGACGTGCTCTGCTGTTTCATCATCCTCTAGGCATAGGCGGCACTCAGTGGTGTCGCTTAGTCCTAGTTTATTAAGGTGATGCCTTAGACGGCTGTGTCCAGTGAAGAGAGCAGTTAATGTGTGAACATCTGATCTGCTCAGCTTCAACCATGAGGCCGTCCTGGCCGCAGATGGTCCACTTGTTACCGCTCTGAAATGTCTCATTCCAGGGCGGTTTTGCCAGAAATCCTGTGCCTCGTGTCTCATCCATCCGTTGTTACGGTCTCTAGCTGTTGATCTGGGTATCCCCAGAGCGGGTTCTGGTCCGATGTAGGCTGTACGCGCCCCCTCTCTGGCTAGGGAATCGGCTAATTCGTTTCCCTTCACGCCAGAGTGGCTTGGCACCCACATCAGACTGACCCCGTTTACCTGTGCCATTTGGCAGAGGGCTTCCTTGCAGTTCCGTACAGCCAGCGAGGAGCATCTAGAAGATGCCAGGGCCCTAAGGGCCGCCTGGCTGTCCGAACATATTTTTATTGTCCTGCCCGCCCAACCCTTTGAATGGCGTATATTTCAGCCTGAAGTATGGTAGCATACCTGCCAAGGCTGTAGTAAAGTTCAGTCCTTGGTCCGACGACTGAGGCTCCTGTTCCAGTGGACAGTTTTGAGCCGTCAGTGTACCAGTAGGAGTCAGCCTTTTCTGGGGTGATTTTGTGTCGCTCCCAGTCGTCCCTGCTTGGGAACAGGACCTTGTACGGCTGATCCTCGCAGTAGTCCGTGACTGCGTAGTCAGTCCTCATACTTAGGGTGTCATCCGCCTCAATGGCAGTTGACAGCCCATTTGGTGTGAAGACTATCACCTTTGGATCCAATAGGGCCGCGTGGTGATATCGATACGTTGCTAATCTGGCCTCGCCCTGTATTAGGATATGCAGGGGGGTGAGGTTCAGTAGCATATCTAGAGCCGCTGATGGGGTAGTGCGTATGGCTCCAGTTACCGCCACTGTCGCCATTCTCTGCAGTGAGGAGGCCTTGATATGGCCGTTTTTCGAGTTGTAATCGGCCACCAGGCGATACTGCCATAGGTTATTATTGGTTTTATGACCGAACCATATAGCCAGTACATTTGCTTGGGGTTTAATCCCCATGACTTCCCGCAAATTCAATGGCACGTCCACAGAGCGTACCTTGCTTTGCGGATTGTCTTGTCCAAGTGGGAGTTCCAGTTCAGCGATTTATCCAGGGTGATTCCTAGATACTTCGCCTCCTCCACAAATGGTATGGTTTCTCCCCGTAGAGTAAGAGGTCTCAATTTCAGGATCCTCCTTCTCCTGAACGGGACAACTAATGATTGATCATCTAACAAGTGTTTCCAATCCCAGATTAAGCATGAAGTAAAATTTTGAGTTTATAAAAGCCTGAAAATTTGGCTCGAGCGCAGCGCAGCAGAGCGACTGAGACAAATTAGGCTTTTCTAAACTCGAAATTTTACTTCATGCGCGACGCGTATATAACGCTGATTTAATGTGAAATGGTCTATAACCAACCAATTAGCAAGTAAAATACGTTTTGTACGCCAATCATCAATTCTTTAAATGACGGAGAAAGGGCTATAATGAACATATAATCATTTTTTGTACTTGTTTTTGTATAACTTTAAAAAAATAAATTTATGAAACAACATACTAACTCAAATCCCCTCCCCATTACAAAAAGCTATCTACGCTACTAATACAAGGTATGTATGATCGTATTTATTAAAAACAAATAATTGCAATATATTTTAACAGTGGTTAATTGGATGGATAATTTTTCGTTTTAATATATTGTTATAACGGGTTTAAAACAAAAGAAGCTTACCTTAGATCTAAGAGTGTTTTAATTTAAATTAAAAGGGAGCGGGTTCTTGATGGTCTTTAAAAAATAAATAGATCTGCAAACATTTTCGAGATATTATTTTTTTTAATTAGAAAATCCTCATTTATAAACTCAAATTTTTCAAAAAATATTGGTTTAATCCAAAATAATTATTGAGCATTACTCACTGAACTCTTCGCATTCTAATCGAAAAATCAAACAAAACAACTTTTATTTATAAAAAAAAAAAACTTGCCATTTACGTTTTCTATATATTTGAACAGAATGTATGGGGATCTCGGTTATTTGAAGAGATAGAGAGTCGGTTAATTGGGGCTAAGTTGCGTTATTTAGCGCTCAATAATAATCTAAAAAGAAATTTGAAATATCTTCTTTAGTTTTTGAGGTATTGTCAAAAAACGGATTTTCTGAAATTTCGTTTTTTTTTTATTCAAAAACTATTGAATCCAGACATTTACTACTTTGACATTACACCATAGCCAACTTTTGTTTTTCTTATGGGCGCCATTTTCGATTTTCATATTTTTAGGAAGAATATTTTTTCTGAATTCAATGATGTATCACACTTATAGCTTTTAGTGCAATTTAACGTCCAGAAGAAAATTAACCATCTTAGTCCATTTTAATAGTTTCATATGTAATTTACATTTAATATAACGACGTGAACACCATCTACTGTCAGTAGCAGTAACGATACTACTCAAAAATTGGCAGCAGATAGCGTTCACATCGTCAATTTTTATGTAAGTTACACATGACTACTAAAATGGTTATAGATGTTCAGTTTTCTTCTGGATTTTAAAATGCACAATCAATTAACATTTATAATAGTCAAATTTTTTTTCTGAATTCAATGATGTATCACACTTATAGTTTATTGTACAGGGTAAGCGAAACTCGATGTCTCAGCTCTATTATATGAAAAGGAAAAACGATAGAAAAAATCTGAAATCTAAAATCAAATGACAACAAAACAATATTTGTCAACCATTAGTTTAATTATTGACAAATGCGGCTTTGTTATTTGCTTCCAAAGGCTACTTGTTTAAGTCGTGACAATTGGGAATTTTTGATAATACTTTTTTTTAAGTTTGCTTTTCATTTTTTAACGAAAGAAGATAGCAAATTTTTTTCTCTACAAAGTCCATTCATAAAAATTAGCTCTGTTGAAATATCCAAAAATATAGGTATGTTTCTTGGGAAAAAATATTCGATGACGTCATTACTTCAGTTTCAAAATTTAGAAAAATATGCAATTTTGGATTAAAATGGACCTTACTCAATCCCATTTATGAACCTCTTTTCAGATTTTCTCTATCGTTTTTCCTTCTCATATAATAGAGCTGAGACATCGAGTTTCGCTCACCCTGTACATTTTATATGTAAAATCTGTTTGTAAAGAGTGCCTTAGAAACAGTTGAGTAACTTACTTATTTGACAGCTCCTAAGATCCATAATTTGCTTACATATCACCCCTGAAGACGATCATCCAACGATACATATTTTACCAATTGTAATGTATTTTAGAGTAACGAGTGTCTTCCACTCCCAGACTAAGCATGAAGTAAAATTTCGAGTTTAGAAAAGCCCCGCGTAGAAAATTTGTCAAGGGTCGCGCAGCGACCCGAGACAAATTTTCACGGGGCTTTTCTAAACTCGAAATTTTACTTCATGCGCCACGCGTATAAACCACTGATTTACAGTAAAGTTAAAAATATATAACGCTTAGATGTGATGATGATCAATATTTACCGAGATGTAAACGTCAGATACGTTTTAAAAAATTCTATTGACTTAAAATTGTACACGTAGACATAATTCTCGACTTTATTTACAAATGTCGTATTAATTATAATTACATCTTGAATAATTTCATAAATATCAAATAAATCTTCCTATCAAAACCACCCCAAACCGGACAAAAGATGGACTTCTTACTACCTGCTAAAATCGGGTTGACATTGACACCCAAAAAATGCGGTTAGTGTCCATAATGGATTACCCCCTGAGTACTCGGCCTCTTTTCCCTTACCCTCCAACATTTTAGAAAAGAGATAGAAATCGGAAGATTTTAGACATTTTCGTGTTGTCGCGCCCTGAGATGCGACGACATGAAAATGCCTAAAATCTTCCGATATCTATCTCTTTTTTAGGTAGTAAGAAGTCCAACTGTTTTCAGCCGGCGCGTAGCGTTATCTGTTATCTGGTTTGTTTTAATAGGAAGGTTTATTTAATAATTATGAAATTATTGAACGTGTAATTATAACTAATACAACATTTGTAAATTAAAATAACCATTTAATGAATTAAAATATCATTACTTTCTTGTTATTAACAATAGTTTTCACAAATAATAAACCCATCCACCGGTGACGGCTCGTCAGGGACGGCAGGGTCGGCCGGGCCGTACCGGTAAATTTGATTGAACAAAAATTATATTTTTTTTATTTTCTCAGAAATAAATATTGCGCATTTTGGGGCCTCGGTGGCCGAGTGGGTAGAGACCCTGCCCACAGACCAAGAGGTCGCGGGTTCGAATCCCGTCCGGTGGAATAATTTATGAATAATAAATTATTCCATCCGGGTCCATGGATGTAGTGTGAATGTATTGTGGCGTCCAAATGATTTAAATAAGTGTGTATGGAATTAGTTAAATTAAATAGAAAAACAATACAATAGTAGATGGCGAAAGTCGAGGCCGAAGAAACAAAAAAAAATTGCGCATTTTTTGTAATAAATATATGGCAGGCTAATATGTAGTAATAATAATAAGCACTCAGCATAAGGCCGATAAATGTAGACATTTATGTTAATTTAATATATGTTTACTAAGCAACTTCGTATCTGCAAAATCGGCCAGCCGTAGATTTTCAGATTATGAAGATTAATGCAAGCGCTACGTCGTCCCAAGTGTCAGTGCAGTTTCTGTGGTTACATTTCCCCTGCAGGGTGAACGTACGTCCGCAAATGGTTTACTCGAGTACGGCAAGTTTCCCGGGGCCGTACTCGCCGTTCTTCCACACAATACACCGATGCCTGTGTCGATGCACACTTCAAATTCGGTTACGTTACACATCACAGATTTGTATTCTATAACTAGTGGATTTATTTACCAATGGATTTCTAATTATTTTCATATTATTTAATTTAAAAGTAAAATAGGCATTTACTTTAATACAAATTGGTCATTAAGGCCAACAATTAACCGGTATTAAAAAAACAGTTAAAACATAATATTCGTCTTAAATTTTATTTAACAAATCAGAACATATCTCGCATTTTTAAATATTGTTAAACAATGAAGTGATTTAAAAATGCAAACAATCATTAAATAGTTACCTAATTGTAATTTACAAAATATTACCTCGGTATTTTAGGAAGATTATGTGAAATATATCAGTGTATAACTATAATTATTTAATTATATAACATTATTATGTATATAACATGTTTAAAAATGTTATTGTAATTCCGAGAATATTCTTAGTATTTTTTAAAGTCGGGCGAAATTATTTATCGTTCTAGAGAAGGTGTTTGGTTCGGTACGGCTGGCCGTTTAGTCTCAGTGCCCGTGCGCCAAAATACATTCTGCCGACCCACTTCATTAGATCACGAGTCGTCACTGCCACCCACTGAGCAATCAACATTGTAACAACATTAAACTTTGTTTTAATGCTTTTGAAACGTTATTAAAATGTGTTTGCTCAGTAGACAACTTAACCAACTGAACGAATTGTAAAAATAAAAAAAATGGAAGTAGTGTTTTCATCACAATTTGACCTGTGGATTTATTAACTGTAAACATACCTTCTAAATACCTCAATAATATTTTTTGCAACAAAACATTTCAAAAAATTAACGTAATCTTTAAAGCTCACGCGATATTTATTAACTGTCAAAATAAGTGTATACTCTCAGAAATAATCTAATTTAAAATTAAATTTCTCCAAAACTGTTTTAGAAATTAATCATGTTTTAATCTTTAGTGCTGAAAATCTACATTTCACCTTAAAATGTATTTGAAAAACATCCATTGTTGTTTGTTTGTATATTTTACTATCCACTATAATAAGAATTGTTTAAATTTAAAAATCTAAATGGAAAGGAAGAAATGAAAATTAGTAAGAATTATGAAAATAATGAAATTGATATACAGCGTGTAATCGAACTAATGTACATCCTTTTAAGGGCGTATACACAAAATATTTTGACACCAATTACAGCAAAAATAAAATCGGAAAAAAATATTGGATTTTTCATAATTTTTCGTGCATTTTTTACTTTTTGAGAACTTCTGGTTACCTGTGTTTATGATATTTTTCGTGGATGCGTAAGTTGTTGTATTTTTTATTTACTTTTACTACTGCGAGGCGCATAAATCACTTCGCACGCACTAAACACGCACGCTGTCTCGAATGACTAGATGAAACTAGGTCACTCATTTGTGGTATTGTTTATTTACTGTTACTACTGCGAGACGTATAAATCACTTAGCACAACACACACATACTGTCTAGAATTACTAGATGAAACTGGGTCACGTATAAAAAAAATCACAATAAGTGTTCAAATTGACGTCCGCCGCACTCAATGCAATACGTATCCAATTTGCACGAACAGTAGCAAACATTTCACGAGGTTTTTCACGAATGGTATTAGCCGCGGCGTTTACTCGTTGTATCAGCATTTCAGCATTGTCAATTTCCGTAGTGTAGACTTCACTTTTAAAGTATCCCCAAAGGAAAATATCTAAGGGGTTTAAATCCGGACTTCTTGGAGGCCATGGTACAGGGCCTCCACGACCAACCCAACGTCCTGGAAACTCATCATCCAAATATCTTCTAACGCGATTTTCATAGTGAGCTGGCGCACCATCTTGCAAATACCACATTCTTCTAAGAACCGCTAAGGGTACATTTTCTAGAAGATCTAAAAGGTCATCTTGCAAAAATCGTGAATATCGTTCTCCATTCAAATTAAATGGGAACATAAATGGCCCAATTAATTGATCATTTAAAATACCTGCCCCGATATTAAGGGAGAAGCGATGCTGGAAATGAGTTCTACGCGTAACACGAGGATTTTCTATTGCATAAACATGCATATTATGGAAATTAAAACTTCCATTACGCGTAAAGCACGAATCGTCGGTCACTAAAATGTCTTTGGTAAAGTTAGGATTTTGAACATTTTGTGCCAAAATCCATTGACAAAATGCAATTCTTTTGGGAAAATCATGGGGTCAACCCCACTACACGCTGGTAGTGATACGGATAAAAATTATTGTCTTGTATAACACTGCTGACAAATGTGTGCGATACATTTAGCTGAGCGGCGATAATACGGGTACTTAAACCAGGATCCGCTTCCAACAGATTCAAAATTTCATCTTCCGCTCGCAAATATCGCATTGGACGGTCACCACCTCCGACGGCTCCGGCGACGGGCTGCAAACTTTCAGTGTCGCGTGCTCTTTGTAATAAATTTCTAAATCGGTTTGGCGGTGGTAAGTGTCGTTCAGGAAATCGCTCTTGATAAATTCTTACAGCTTCCGCGGAATTACACCGAGTTTCACCGTAAATAAGAAACATGTCTGCCAATTCAATGTTTGAATAAACGTATCGCGCCATGTTACAAAATGTAGATGTTTCATGGAATAAGTTTCACCATAGACTAAACAGCAAACTATTTTTATGTTTAAAAATCATCCACCCTCGCCGCTCTTATCTAAACATTTCAATAAGAGTGGAGATAAAGTGAAGTGTGAACCTAATAAGGAAAAATATTGAATTTCATTAACACGTTTAGAAAATATTCGGAATTTAGTCAGCAATGGGTACTTATGAAAACGATAACATAGACATCATTCTTCACAATCTGACCCACTTTTCTCTGGATGGTGTAATTCGATATCCAAATCGTTTAAAAACTACCAGTCTATGTGGAATCTCTATTAAAATACGCAATGTGCGCGTATACCAGATACCACAAACATGTGGCCTATTATTATTAATTATTTTTAATAATTATTTGTGAGCTATCTACTAAAGGTATGGTAATTTCAAATGCAGGTATTGTTTATTTAAACGCAGCCCCTTATGTGGTAGAGAGCCTGTACAGTAGTTTGTTTACACGCTGTATAAATAAATTTAAAAAAAACATATGATCACTATTAAAAATTGTTTTCAATTATTCGTTTAATCACATTATTTTCGTTTGTAACAAATAAAATGTTGATCAACAGTTGTTCTTTGTTTTGTCACTAGAAAATTAAAATATATTCACAGCAGCTTAGAATTTTTTAATAAGTATATAATGTAAAGATCATATTATTTGTTTGTGTGTATAAATTTTACCTAGTTGTTACCATAGAGCTTGGGTCTCCAAACTATCTTCTTCGCGGGCCACAAATACAATTCTACATAATAAAGTCGGCCAAGATTCGATTAATTTTATAAAATTATGAAAAATTTAAGGAACAATTGTTACAATATTTCAAAATATGACATTTACAAAAAAAATTACAAACAATCGCGGGCCGGATTTGGCCCGCGGGCCATAGTTTGGAGACCATAGAGAAATAGTCATAAAATAAAGTTACTGGAAATTCCAACTGAAACATAATATTTCAAGTAAAAAATAATGTATATTTAAAAAAAATGTTATGTGAGAAAATTGCTATTTTATGTTTAATAATTTAACAAAAATAGTATAAAAATTTTCACCAGAGTAGTAATTTTTTTCGACAAATAATTCTTTGCATTATTAAATCTAAAATTTACTATAGAGGGTATCCAAAAATTAAGAAAAACAAAATGTGGGATAAGAAAAAAGTACCTTTAATTATAATTTGAAAGCAAAATAATATTGCCAAAAGTTATTTGCAATCAAGAATTATGTGTACATGTGAAATTTTAGGTCAATAGGATTTTTTAAAAATGTATCTATATCTGATGTTTAATTGTTCAAAATAATGCTATTACTAAAATTTTTGAATGTGTTAAATAAACTTAAGTTGCTTATATCAAGTAGTTCTGATGCAAGGTTCTAGAGAAAACTGTCATGCTAAATCTTACTTCAAGTAGTATTCGTAATTTTAAAATTAATGTATAGAAAACGTAAGAGGCAAGTTATTTTGTAAATAAAGTTTTGTTTCATTTTTCGATTAAAATGAGAAGATTTTAGTGAGTAATGCTCAATAATTATTTTGGATTAAAGCAATATTTTTGGAGAAATTTGAATTTGTAACTGAGGATTTTCTAATTAAAAAAATTAATATCTCGAAAATGTTTGCAGATCTGTTTTTTATAAACTATGTGTGATCTTTATATAAAAACACTCTTAGAACTAAGGTAAGCTTCTTTTGTTTTAAACCCGTTACAATATATTATTAAACGAAAAAATAACCACGTGTAATTAACCACGGGTAAAATATATTGCTATTATTTATTGCTATTTAAAATTTGATTTGATAAAACACATGCACACAAAAATACGATCATACATACATACATATTGTAGTGGCTATTTGTGATGGGGTGGGATTTGAATTAGTATGTTGTTCCATTTTTTTTTTCTAAAGTTATACAAAAAGAAGTACAAAGAATGATATGTTCATCGTAGCACTTTCTCTGTCATTTAAACAATTGATGATTGTAATACTAAACCTATTTCAGTTGTTAATTGGTTATAGCCCATTCCACATTAAATCAGCGTTTTATACGCGTGGCGCATGAAGTAAAATTTCGAGTTTAGAAAAGCCTAATTTGGCTCGGTCGCTCCGCTGTGCTACGCGCCCCAGCCAAATTTTCAGGCTTTCCTAAACTCAAAATTTTACTGCATGCTTAATCTGGGAGTGGAAACACTCGTTAGGCGATCAATCATAAACTTAATTTGCTTTTTTTTTATTGTAAAATTTATGATTAAAATAATTAGAGTTAATGTTTTAGTCAACTTTGGCGTATACGATTTTCCTTCTAGTTTGACAAATTTTCAATGTGATAACGTTAAAGGAATGGTAATAGTAATTATTATGAATTTTATACAATTAAATCTGAAGTTTAGCTGATTTTTTTTTCAGAATAAGGTATTTTACTTTTACATACAGTAACTGAAATCCTAAATTTTTCAAAAAGTATCATTTTTAATAATTTAGTACAGAAAACAATAATATTGTATCGTAAATTAAAGTAGTAAGATCCCCAAATTAAACACTTTATTTTAAGGGCTTACCAAAAACGTATCGATAGTCGAATTTGTTTTAAATTCTCAAGATCCACTAAGAAATAAGCATATTTTAATTCTGTCACGACTTAAAGTTATGAAACCTAAAGTAGTTTTGCATAAATGAAAATAATAGATTTTCTTTTAGACATTTTTGTATTTGTATTTGTTTGTTAAATATGGAATCTCCAATTGAACACAATATATCACAAACGTAGACAGATCAAGATAACGTGTTAAAATTAAATATAGGGACTTTCCTTTTAAATATGCATATGCATACATGTTTTTTTTAATTCAATTTAAAACTCTAAACCAGCATTTTCCACTCCCAGATTAAGCATGAAGTAAAATTTCGAGTTTAAAAAAGCCCGAAAATTTGGTCAAGCCTTTCTAAACTAGAAATTTTACTTTATGCGCCACGCATATTAAACAATGAAAACACTAAAGTATTTTTAACAAGTGAACATAAATTTATAACAAAATAAATTACTAACAGAAAAACAGACTTTTATTTTAATCACTTAATTTTCAAGACTCATGGGGAGGATTTAATCCCCTAAAACCCTCCCCTCCATCTAGGCCACTGCCTTATTGCATTATAAATATTATTCGTATGCACCCTTTTCCACTTATCACACACACATATGCAATAACGAATAATTTATCGTACCTTAAATGAGCATCCGCACATTTAAAGCATAATAAAAATAATGTTTGTCTTTGTCAAGAGAATTAAAAAAAAATTATTTGTTGAGAATTTACACTAAACAATATTTTTTGACATATTGATCATATTGTTATGAAAATACACTAAGGTAACCCTAAATCAGTTGTTAATTAAGGGAATTGCCAGATTAGCGTGTTTTATTTAATCGATTTGATTAAAACGTAACCAAATATACCTTTGCATAACATATTGATTAATGTGGTAAATTTTTGGAGTCATCGAATAAATACGAACGACCTTTTAAGACGCTTTAAAAAAGGAAAAAAGGGAAACTACCTGCTATTCTAACAGATAAGGTCTTAAATTGTAACATCAACACCCCATAAATTGTGGTTTCTTTTCTTCCATTATACTACCGTGACTCTCTTCAAAATTTGCTGGTTTAACCACGATTAAGTACCTGCGATGCAAGTAGGCATAAGTTCTTTATAAATTCAAGGAAAGGTGTCGATGGTACTTTATTTAGTTCTGCTGTTTTACCCTTGAATAAACTTATAGCGGTCTTATAGAGCGGAAGCGGAAGTTTTATTTTAAACTACCCTTGCTATTTTACCCATATCTTCACAGTGAGGATTTTATTTGAATATGTGTAACAAGATCGCAGTACAAAAGCACACTAGAAAAATAGTATCTCAACTTACCCATCATTTAATTTCAAATGGTAACTTTCATGTCTAGGAGGAGGTAATGGATGGCCGTGAGCCCGTTGTGACCTAGGATGTTCTAACGTGCCTTCCCCACTGTCCACTAATCCTGCTGGCTCTTCCATATGGAATGCTTGTTCAATTTCAGGCTTCTTGTCCCACACTTCTTTGAAAAATGGGGTATAAAATGCAGCTGCAATACAAATGAAATTATACTATTATAATATGTTGATAGAAATGAATATAATAGCTACAAACAATAAAAATATACTTACTTTTTTGTTGACAAGAAGCATTCGATGTAACGAAATGAGCATGTAATCTATCAGCCGTACTATTTCCCTCCGTTAGATGTGTTAATTCATTATTGAAATACGGGTTTGCTCCACCTTCAGTAACAGCCATAATTTGAATTGGAAGATTTGGAATGTTCATTGAAAAGGCACTATAAATCAAAAATAATTATAGTATTTTTTTTCAATCTATTCGATATCCGTTGCAATATTTTAGTATCAGCGTAACTGTGGTCAACATCCTTCTTAAAAATGTGTTTTATACACAGAATATCCCAGGATAAGTGGAACACTGTATAAACTTTTTGATTATCAATTCTACGATAAAACGTTACTCCTTATAAAATCGTCGTGATTCTTTAAAAATATGATGTAACCATTTTTTAGAAGTCCAAGATATGCAGGGTGTTCAGAAAAAGACGAAAATTTGGAAAGTGTTTTAAAAATTTGTGTTAATTTGAAGGGAAAAATAGTCATTTTAATAGTAAAATGTTTTTTTTATTGTAACAGAAAACAAATGAACATCTTGTTTAAAAAATATTTATAAAATAAGATTAAAAAAAATCACTGGGCAGGTGTTAGCCGAGCGGTAACGTCGCCGGACGGCATATAGCTCGGCGAGCCACAAACCGGGTTTGGCCATTCAGCCACTAACGATGATCTATATTGTATATTTAACATATATTTGGACATCACGACACATTCACATAACACCCAGGGACACGACGAGATATTATTTTCAAATAACTCCCTGTGCACGGAATCGAACCTGGTCTGTGGATCGCCTATGCCAAATAAAAAAACAAAAAAAACAACTTCATGCATCAGAATTTAAACAATTATACAATTCTTGAAACAATAAAATTAAAGAAATTAACAAAGGCATAGTAATTTATTTGATGAGAATATTATTCTTGCAGTTGTTCTGAATTATACTGGTATTTTTTTTAAATCTTATTTTGTCAGTTTCTTTAAACAGCGATGTTCAATTGTTTTTCTGTGTTCACCATTAAAATATCCTTAAAATATACTACCAAAATGACTATATTTCTGCGTAAATTATAAATTATAATTTTTGAAAACTCCATTTCAGATTTTTGAATTTTGTGATGACCCTGTATATGTGAGACTCCTGAAAAGGGGTTACCATACTTTAAAAGTATCACGACGAATTTATAAAGACTAACGGTTTTTCGGAAAATTGAAAATAAAAAAGTTTATATAGCGTTTCACTGATCCTGGAACATTCTGTATACTTAATGATTTCAGTATGTTTTATAAAGTTTTTAAACTCAATGTAATATAATGTTTATTAACTTTGTAATTTGTAATGTCTTTAACTAAACAAAAATTACTTACTTTAAAGTAGCTAAAGAAGCTTTTCGCTTTGTGGAATATACTAAAATAAACCCATGGACAAGTTCATCACGGAATGCGTTAGCCCCATGGAATGATGATATAATGACCTCCACTTTGCGCTTGGAATCTCCTAGATATGTTTCTAAAATAATGCTACGTTCTGCCGACAGGAAACAGCACTGGTGTGAAAGTAGAGGCGCTAACACGTTTTCAACTGAATATGGATCGCCGCAAAACATACACATTATAATTCTGAAAAGATTCAATCAAATATAGCTTTAGAAATAAATATGTATGTTACATACCTAATATCTGGTTCTGCACAATCTATGACCGATTGGTAAATATTTAAAAATCCTGCTCTATGGTGTATACTTTGAACCAACTGATGTAAGGCATCAGAAACCAATTGTTCATCACTAACTTGATCTAAACAAATATCCATAAATGGACATTGTAAACTAAAACAAAAAATTATATTAGAAAAGATATATGTTGCATTTGAAAGAAAGAATAATCAAATAATAATCTCATTACAGATAATCAACACATACAGGGAAAAGATATATTAGCTCAAGATAGAAATATAAAGAAACAATTTTTTTTTTAAATTTTTAAGTAACCGTCCACCTCCAGGATCTAAATGCAGTTTTAGGTAATACTCCATGATATGAGAATTATAAATAAATTTAAAACTTTCAAAACGTAGCCCTCTCATATTAGAGCTAAAGGCGGAGCAGGAAAAACGACCCGTCCCGTACCGCTTCAGCTCTCAAGTAATCCATATAAGACCACCCTAAATTTCTAAATTCTTTTTGTCATACCTCTTTTAGTTTTATTTAAATTTTATATTTTTAATTTCATTGCTCTATAAATAATCAATATAGTAATCCTATAACATTTTTATTTGCGGTCGGTACTTGTGTTGGCCACAACAGATTTTTGTATTTTATTGCTCTGTCTTTGTAAGCTTTATATACAGGGAGTTTTTCTTTCAAGTATACATGTCCTAATTACAGCATATATGCCGTAAATCTTTAGATAATCGTTGTTTTTTCAAAAGGAGTTCAATTTGAAGCTTAAAATGAGTGTGTTCCATTCCCAGACTAAGCATGAAGTAAATTTTCAGGCTTTTCTAAACTCGAAATTTTACTTCATGCGCCACCTATACAAAACACTGACATATTACGAAGTTTAAAACATTTACATTGAATCAGTGTTTTGTACCGGTGGTGCATGAAGTAAAATTTCGAGTTTAGAAAAGCCTGAAATTTTACTTCATGCTTAGCCTGGAAGTGAAAAACACTCGTTTAAAGCTTCAAAGTGTATACTTTTAATAAACCGAGTGTGGTAAAATGTACACCGTCTGCATATATATACTTAAAAGAAAAATTCTAGTCATGAAAATGTTCGGTGTTACATAAAACTCTCTGTATATTAATAATATGTATATTATACGTCTTATTGTTTTCACAATTAATGAGCTTATTAAATATATTGCTGTTTTTTGTCTTAGTAAAATGTTTAAGTATTTATATTTAAAGAGTTGAGTAAAAATACCACATATATAATAATCAAATCATGAACATAGTTTATTTGATAATATTTAAAATAGACGGATTTATTTGCAATATTTTTTTTTTAAATTTATAATAAATATGTTTGTATTAGTTTATCAGTTGTTGCATCGGACCGAATTCCGCCGGTAGGCTTTTTTTGCCCACATGTAATCTAATGCAGAGTTTTATAACCTGTGGGTCGCGACCCCTGAGGGGTCGCAAAGCCTTACTAGTGGGGTCGCGGGTAAAAGAAACAAGAAATAGTTTGTAGGTCCTACACTACAATGTAAAAACTACAATATCAGTGAGAAGGCTGTCTGTTCATTTTTTAATAATTTGTTGAAAGGTGGTTCTGCATTAAATCCGCCCCAAAAAGCAATACGAGGCTATAGCCGAGTACTGCGTCCATTCTCCACTTCGTAGAACAATGCGTTAGCCGAGTTCTCCATTCAATCCACCCCAAGAAAGCAGTACAAGGCGATAGCAGAGTACTACGACCACATTCCACATTGCAGAACGAGGTGTTAGCCGAGTTCTGCATTCAATCCATCTCAAATCTCATATCAAAAAGCATTACGAGGCGATAGCAGAGTACTGCGTCCATTCTCCAGCTTGCAGAACAAGGCAATTCTACATTAAATCATCCCCAAAAAGCAGTACAAGGCGACAGCCGATTACTGCGTCCATACTACACCTTGCAGAAATAGGCAATCAATTCGCACCAAAAAAGCAGTACGAGGCGACAGCCCAGTACTGCGCCTACACTTCATCTCGCAGAACGAGGCGTTAACCAAGTTCCGCATTAAATCCACCACAAAATAGCAGCACTCGCAAAACAAACAAGGCCATAGCTAAGTTCTGCATTAAATCCACCCTAAAAAATGCAGTACAAGGCAATAGCCAAGTACTGTGTCCATACTCCACCTCGCAGAACGTGGCGTTAGCCGGGTTCTGCATTCAATCTAATCAAAAAAAGCAGTAAGAGGCGATAGCCGAGTACTGTGTCCATACTTCACCTAGCAGAACGAGGCGTTAGCCGAGTTCTGCATTAAATTCACCCCAAGAAGCAGTACAAGGCAGCAGATAAGTAATGTGTTCATACTATACCTCGCAGAACGAGGCATTAGCTGAGTTCTGCATTCAACCCACACCAAAAAAGCAGTACTAGACAATAGCTGAGTACTGCGACCACATTCCACCTCATAGAACAAGGCGAGTTCAGTATTAAATCTATCCCAAAAAGCAGTACAAGAGGGCAGAGGAGTACTGCGTTGGGTCGTTTTTTCCGCTCGCCTTGAGCTCTTACACAGGTAGGTTGAAAGCGTTTTGAAAGCAGATGCTAGCCGGCGACAATTAAAGCGTGCCATATGCAAAAGGTCGTAAGTACCAAATGACATATATTATAGGAGAAACATAAAACGTGAATAAAAGTGCTATGGCACTTACGATGTTTTGATAATTGAGTCCCTATTTCTGCCACTTGTAGTAGCACTATCGCCCCGGCATTTATTGTACAATTAAAGCATGACATTTAGAACATATTCCATATATAAAACTTAAAAATTGGCACTTACAGCTTTTTGCATATGGCACACTTCAATTATGAGAATCGTCATATATTGAAAATGTTCTTTCATAGATTTTTTAAATATTAAATAAAATTATAGTCAGATTCTGGAGGTGGACAATTACCTAGAAATTTATAATATTCTTTATTTAAATGTTTTCGTTTTGGATAAGAATGGCGTGTCAGAGAGCGTGCACATTGTCACAGCGCACAGGGCCGAGCAGCGATTCTGCCGATGCAAAAGCGGGCACTATCGTTTTTTCCGCCTCACACCCACCAGTCGAAGAACTTGCGCCTGCTCCCGCTCCGCCTCACTTTTAAAACGCTCATCTAAGAGCTGCCCTAACCTTGTCTCCATCGAGTGTGACTATTACTACTGATTATAAAAAATATTTAATATAATTACCTATCAGCTAAACTTTGACCCTCCTCCCGAAGTTTCAAAATGTCTTTCTCTTCCAGAAAGGAATCAGGTATAAACATGAGAACAATGGGCAACCCCTGAAAAGGTAACTTATCCTCCTGCTCAAGGTTCGAGAGCAACGTTTTCTCAAGGCTTTCTCGGATGTATTCAAACGACTCTGCATTCGAGTAAACACAAAAACTACCGTGTGGCACAAATTCTGAAGTCCTAAATGAGTTATGCGGTAAACTCACGTCTCCAGTTATTATTCTATAATCCAAACTATAAAATTGGCAATCTATTTCGTATTCATCATCTTCACACTGCGCCTGAAATAAAATTATAAATTACTATTGAAAATTAAAAAATAAGATGGGAAGGAAAAGGAACATAAGGATCATAAAGAAAAACTATAATGTGGCCTTCATAATAAAAAAAAAAACTCAAAGACAGCGTAATAGAGCACAGACCAATAAATGATAGGATAGTGTACATCAAAATCAAGTCGAAACCCTTCAACCCATCAATACTAAATCTGTATTTACCAGCTGAAAATGCAGAAGTTTAAGAGAAAGAGGCATTTTATCAAATGATAGATGAGCTAGCAAAAATACCAGCCGAAGAGATAATTCTTCTGTTGGGGGACTTAATCGCACAAACGGCCATAGCAAGGCTCTCCACATTACAGAGAATGGCAACGGTGGCGGTAACTGGAGCCATACGCACTATGCCATCAGCTGCCTTGGAAATGCGAGGCCAGGCTAGCAACATATAGATATCACCATGCGGCCCGAAGGTCATACCAAATGGGTTGTCATCTGCCGTTGAGGCGGATGACACCCTGAGTATGAGGACTGACTATGTGGTCACAAACTACCGCGAAAATTAGTCATATAATGTCCTGTTTCCAAACAGAGACGAATGGGAGAGATACAAAATCAGCCTAGCACAGGCTGACTCCTACTGGTACATTGACGGCTCAAAACTGTCCATTGGCACAGGAGCCGCAGTCGTCTGATGCAAATCGAGGACTGAACTCTTTTACATCCTTGGCAAGCATGCCACCATACTAAAGGCTGAAATATATGCCATTGAAATGTGGGCCCAGGAAATCCTTCTGAAGGGATGGGTGGGCAGGATAATTGAAATATGTTCGGACAGCCAAGCCTGCTTGATTGGAGAGAACTATAAACAATCACTCTGCCAGCTGGCACAGGTAAACAGGCTAGAGGGGGGGCACGCACCGCTTTCATCGGACCAGAACCTGTACTAGGGATACCCAGGTTGATAGCCAAAGACCGTATCAAGGGATGGATGCAACACAAAGCACAGAACTTCTGGCATCGCTGCCCTGGGATGAGACATTTCACAACAGTGATATATGTGGACCATCCTCCTCCGGAACGGCATCATGGCTGAAGCTGAGCAGATCAGATGCATCACTAACTGCTCTCTTCACTGGACATAGCCGATTAAGGCATTACCTTAACAAACTAGGACTGAGCGAAGCCCCAGAGTATTGCCTTTGCCTAGAGGAGAAAGATATGGCAGAGCACGTCTTATGTGCCTGCCCATCTGGAGATCGACTCAGGACCTCAGTATTTGGCACGCCAAAGCTAAACCTGAAGGACCTGCAAAAGATCACACCTGACAAGATCCTTGGCTTTATCAAGAAGATGGACTTGAAAGGTGAGCTGTAAGGACACATGACTGGTCTTAATTGTGAGCCACAATAGACCCTTGCAGTCGCTGTGGAGGACCGCCAAACGGACCACTCACTTTAAATAGAATAATCGCACAAAAAGGTCAGGAGGATCACAATAAATACCTTGCTGAGAAAAACACAACGCACCAAAAAACGAATGACAACGGACAACGAGTCTCTAATTTAGCAGCAACCACAAACCTATTCATAATTAGTAGGAATTTTCAACATCCAAAGTAGCATAAGATTATATAGGATGTCTCCTAATCAAAAGACGTACAACCAAACCTTATTTTGATCACGAAGAGGAAGCAATCATCAGTGAAAGATGTGAGAACTTATAGGTATGGTAATGGCAAAGCAATGAATGGTATAACGATAAATGTAGATTAGCTACAGAACGAAAATTAAAGCCTGAAAAAAATGGATTTAGGCTTACAAAGCCGACGATAAGAAAAACTTAAGTAATGCTAGGAAACACACGAAGAAAATAACAAGACAAATAAAGAGAGAATAACTCAACATGAAAATAGAAAACATTGAAAAGGAAAATATAGACCAAAACTCAAGATTGTTTTATCAAAAAATAAAATAAAGCAAGCACGGCAGCAATAAGACAATAGGAATAAAGACAAAAATGGAAAAATAGTAGAAGAGGAAGAAAAATTTAAAGAGGTATGGCAGAAACACTTTACACACCTATTAAACAAAAGAGACTTTAACAAAATCATATCTACAATGATGCAAAAAAAGACTAATACAATAACAACAACTGAGGCAATAGGCGAATACTAATACAGATTCGTAAAAGGAAATCAACAATTAACTCCATTTACCTACTAAAACAAATTCAAGAAAAAGCAAAGGAATATAAAATAGATGCTGAATTATATTCATAGACTTTCAATAAGCAATTGACTCCATCAATAAAAGACAACTGATGGCAGCATTAAAAGAACTAAAAGAATGTTAATTCAAATGATGATAGAGAAAATGACAGCGAGGGTAACAACATCAAAAGGAAAAACAAAAGAATTCAGATGTGCTCTGAACGCTCAACTTTTTTGTTGGCTTTACACCGGTCATAGATAGTATTCATTGTCCTGCATATTTTTTCTTAAAAATGATTGTGAGAAATTAACAGAACTTACTCTAATTTTCGCTGCTAAATCTTCCGCTAAATTATTTATTCCAAGTATAACAAGATTGAGCTGATTATTGTCTGAACTTAAGAGCCACTGTGTGCTTCGGTTCCACGATGATGGGCGGTGAGCTTTCGTCGCCAGGATCCTTTCTATCAGGGCGTCCATACAATTGGGAAATGCGGGACAGTGTTCTCTAATGGGGCAATGCACAAATCCTAAATGTTGAAATAGCATCAATTTTCTATCTTGGTCCAACCTATCCAACATTTTATATCTGAAATACAAACAAATTTCATCAATATATCATCAATATATTTAAAATATAGAATATTTAACATGTTTGCTACCAATCGGCTCATATACAAAAATATGTTTGGGTCTGTAGGAGACGATGCCCTTTTACTTGTCAGTAGCGAATATGTTAAGCATTTAAATAGTGAGATATTCGAAAATTTATATATTCAAATATTTAAATATCAAACATGTTTGCTACAGACATATAAAAGTGCACCATTTCCCACAGAAAATAATTAAATGTGCCTCTACCGGCATCCCACATTAGTCTGTTTGACCATTTCGCTTCCATATGAGCTGGGCCAGGCACGACCCAGGGGCTTGAGCCGTCCCCCAAGACTAACTAAACTGTAGTATTTTGACTTATATAAAATTAAATGTGAGACCAGCCTCGTAAGACCAGGATGAGCCCCCTCCAGAACCCCCTAAGAAAAATTTCTGGATGCACACCTGAGCCGTTAATACTGAGTAGTTACAGGAAACACAGTAGTCTACTCTAATTTTTAAACTTATATCAAAATATTCAAATAAATAAATATTCTATTTCAATACTTAACTCATTGAATCAAGTTTGTTTTACAGTGAATTTGATCAATGAGCTCCTTGAATCGCACTCGCCATGATTTTACTACCCGATAAAAATTCATATACAGAGAGTTTTATGTAACACCGAACATACTAAAATGTACTGAATGTTAATTTTCCTATGTTCGATGTGTACTGGGACGCATCAAAGCATTGAGTGCGATGTGATTGGCTACGATTTCTAATTGTAATATAGTCAACCCAATTTATACTCTTCCCTTCAAAAATAAATGAAATCTATCAGTTATCGCAAGCAAGTGATAATTGCTGTTCTAGCACTTGAAGCAGACGTAGACGAAGAACGGAGAGTTAAACATAATAATGTATACAAAGGAGAAAATAAATATTCTGGTAAAGTTATACCATGGAAAAAACAGTTCAAGAAATTCCCATGATTCATTTTCTGAAAAATTTTCAAGCGAGGAGTTAGAAGTCCGTCAATATTATCGGAAGTGATGAAATTAAACAATTTCTGTTATGTCGAAGTGTCTAATAATATCCTTACTATTTAATATTTAAAAATCCTTTGTACGTCGGAGTTCTACAAGAATTTAAGTTTAGATCCTACAAATTCTAACATTACTAGTTGCTGTATAACAACATTAAGCGATAACATTTTTGTAAAATTGTATTTAATATGTTAAATTAAACAACAAAATGTTGCCAAAAATTGTGTTTACTGATGAAGTGTTTATATCTTCTTACCTTCTTTAACTAGTATTTTACTGATTAAAAATATAATAAAAGTTGATAATCATTCAGTTGTACTAAAATATTCATAATACAACATATTGTGGTTGACATAATAATTGACAAATTTAATTTATTTTTGACGTGAAGAGTGTACATTGGGTTGACTATATTACCATTAGAAATCCTAGCCAATTACATCATACTCAATGCTTTGATGCGTCCCAGTACACATCGAACATAGGAAAATTAACCTTAAGTTCATTTTAGTATGTTCGGTGTTACATAAAACTCTCTGTATATTGTTTTATGTTATCTTGACCAAATTGCAATAAATGCTATGGCGAACACAGGTACCGACTGCGAATTAATATAGTATAGGATTATTAAATTGATTATTCCAATTACTCTTTATTAATGCTTACTAGATAGAGCAATAGAGTTTAGAAAAGTAAAAAATGTATAATTATCATGATAACATTAAAACTAAAAGAGCTATGACAAAAAGTATATACACATTAAATAGAATAATCACACAAAAAAGTTTATTTTTTGATTCTCTACAGCTTATATTTATAAGATTTTTAGATTATGTTAATAATTTACGAGATACGAAAAAACGCTAAGAGTAAACATCCACTAGAACCCAAATACAAAATTTGATGAAAATTCCTATAGCCGTTTTCGCTGGAACCGTACCACTGAACCAAGGCATTTAGAGTATATCGCGCAATGTTAACTATCTGGCAATGTTAACTTAAAATTATAGGTGTAGGGATGATTTTTTACATCACTAGTAGTAAGCGTTTAGCCCGTTTGGCGTGCGGTATTCTTAAACAGCGAAGTGTCCCTTCAGAATCTTCCCAATTATTTTTTTATTTAAGTAAAAATACAGTGAAAGAAGAGGAGAGGAAATTTCGAGTTTAGAAAATCCAAATTTTCAGGCTTTTCTAAACTCGAAATTTTACTAACCCGTTTTAACATGAACTAATATTCAAACGCTTCAATTTGAATATCCGGATATTTAAATAAGTTTCTGAACAAATATTCAAATATTCTAATAATTTAAATGTATAAACATGTTTTTGAATGAATAATTGAACGCTTAGATTTGACTAATTCTCAACTTTAATAGTATATTTTAGACTTCACTTGAAGTCAGTGTGAATACGGGTAGCACATGAACTATAATTTTGAGTTTAGAAAAGCCTAAAAATTTGGATTTGCCGGGCTCGCTTTTTTCAGGCATTTCTAAACTCAAAATTTAACTTCATGCTTAACCTGGGAGTGGAAAACACTTGTTCGACAACTATTAGAACCTTTAATGACAACACTGATTTCTTGAAGAAAATCTTTACCAGTTTCATTGATTTTTCATTAAAGGTTTTAACAGTTTTTTAACAAGTGTTTTCTACTCCCAGATTAAGCATAAAGTAAAATTTCGAGTTTAGAAAAGCCTGAAAATTTGGTAATTTTGTCAATAGAATCCGATTCATTGGAAGAAACTTCATTTGACACTGTCATTAAAGATTTTGTAAAAATAAAAATGCAGACGGCAATATTTTTAAATACCTAGACGATGAATGAAAAATTCTATTTAGTAAATTAAATAGAATTTTTCATACATCGTCCTGGTATTTAAAAATATTGCTGTATGTATTATTTTTATTTATTACTATTATTGCTAGCTTTGATTTAATTAGGTTTCATTGATATACTCTCATATATATAAATCCTATTAATGTTTCATATGTTATTGTCTTTTATAATTTTAATAAAGATTAATTTTTTTACTTTCTAATTGCTGTGTTTTTTATCCAATTTTAGATTTATTTCAGATGCTTAGTAAATAGTCGTAGGCAACAGTAGAATTACAAAATACACTGCTTCTAGAGAGACTCAAAAATGTGCCAAAATCTTAATCATCAGTGTCCTTGGTCAATTAATGTTTGGTGTGGAATAATTGTTGATAAACTTATCGGGCCATATTTTATTGACGGAAATTTGAATGGTAACACATACAGAAAGTTTCTTGAATAAGTACTACCAAGGCTGCTATAAGAAGTAAGTTTAGATGTGGTTTCAACATGATGGTTGCCCAGCACATTATTCGTTAGTAACACGCGAGGTATTAGATTGGGATTACAATAACCGCTGAATCAGTAGATCAGGACCGATGAACTGGCCAGATCACCAGACTACCTCCCTTTCCTGCCCCACCTACTGAATGGTGGAGCAGGGGGCTGAATTTAGAACAGGATGCTGCCCCTTGGGTACTATTAACGTTTGGTCTGGGCACGGTTTTTCGTATGATGCGTATTTTTCGAGTTATTTTGATTTGTCAGGTTAAATGGTACACCCGTATACATGTAATAAATATATTTTATGTTTTTACAAGATTTTGCCTAGGGCCCAAAAGAGTTTAAATCCGCCACTGGCTATAACTCATTTGTTTTGACAGTTACATCAAAATAAACTTAAGTAGCTGCATCCAAATATACTCGAGGTCATTTTGCGGTCCAAAAATGCGTCAAGTACAAGTACTTGGAAAATAAAGTACTCATCGGCTGAGTAACGAGTACATGAAAAGTAGCCAGAGTACAAATTTTAAGTACTTGTATTCGAGTACCGCCCAGCTCTGTATGAATACAGGTCGTGCCCATGTGTTGAATATATACACAAACAATTTTCTATTTTTTGTAAGTTCTACTTAACTTCCCGTCTGATTTGATTACATTAATTGTTTGCTTGTTATCATGTATAATGCATAAGTACAACATTGTATATCAATAAGAGTAGAGATTATTGATTTTGAATCCAGCAACAATGTTTATTTTATGACGGAGTTTTTATGCTTCTTGAATGGGAGCTAATAAAAAGAGGGGAATGTGGCTTGAATTTACCTGAAATCATCTTGTAAATTGTCGGTGATATCCTTAATATCATCTTGGGTTATGTTGCCTGTTGGAGCAATACTTTTGAAATGATAAAATAAATCTGCATGCTCCAACAGAAGTTCCTAAAACAGTTTACAATATACTATAGCATAAATTATTATCCAAGAAAACTTACTTGAAAATTGTGTTTGGCATTTTCAATAAGCTCCCTTTGGTGAGCATCATAAATTTGTTGACAATCGTGCTCAGAAAGTGCTTCGAAGCATTCACGTCCCATAAACAATACCCGAACTTCAGAAAGGTGTTTTCCAGGAGTGACATATCCAGTTTCTTCTAATAATTGTTTGAATTGTTTCTTCCACCTAAAATTTATTATAATTTTGAAAACCACAACTGAAGCATATTGAAACTACATTTACCTCTTTGGCATCCTATTTGTTAATGGTAGCATAAAAAAGAAAATTTAGTTATTAGTAAAGCATTTGTTTTAATTGCGTAAAAGACAGTATAGTAACCCAAATACCAAATTATTTCACTACACGACAAACATACTCTAATCGTTTCTGCTCCTGCTGAAGTACATTCACATGATTCTTATAGACAGTCTCGGCATCACTCGTATCCAGAACATCATAGGGTATCCTAGAATCCTCGTTGTCTGAATTCAGTTCACACTCGGTCCAGGGCATATCCTCAGGACATTCATAGAAATATTGAGAGAAATCTGGATGGGTTTTCAGGTACTGCTGAATTGATGGCCAATCACTGTAATGGAAACCAATTAGACTTTTTCCAATTAGATTAATCCTCCTAACTTTACCTATCAGTGAAAGTGTTAATATCAGGGACTAGCTCATGTAAAACATCAGGTAACATTTCCATATAATGTGCGACTCGTTTAGCAAGCTGTTCATCCTTCAACTTTTTTATGTGTCGCCTGAACAGCCTTTGAGTGCCATCCAAGCCGAATAATTGCACGAAATAAATCCACTCCTTGTGAGAGTTAAGTTTTTTAACAGTCTGTGACCAAAGTGCACGGCAATCTGTCACGTGAAGCCTGATTAATCGCAGGAAGGCCTCACTAGCTGCATCCATCAACTCCTTTCGGGCCCTAGATGCCTCCATGTACGACACCAGCTTAGATCTCACTTTACTCCTATCAACCATTTGTGCCAATAGTAGGAAAGCCAAATCGACATTGACATTATCGTGTGATGATGTTTCCACTAAGGGAATAGCACCTTTATATTCCTTTCTTTGTACTAATTTATCGGCTTCCCTAATATACAACTCATTTGCATCATCATTTTTACTTGTTACTAACACAATGGGCTTTTTAGTTTTAACTAAATTATTTAAAATGGCTGCTACAAATTCTATTTGTTTCTCTATCGATCGACTTGGCACAACGCTCACATCAAAAATACAGATAAAACCATCCACGTTCATCTTGCCGTCTGGTAATACCTTCTGTTCGTATTCTTTTTCTATACCTAATTGATTTTTGCAAATGTACATTAATTTCTCTGCAGACTGGATTTTTGTTGCTGCACATCTTTTTACATATGGCTCCATTTTACCACCTGTAAATAAAATGTATACATCAAGTTTCTTTTCAGTTGAAATTTCAATTATATCCAAGATAGCCCTTTAAATTTTATAGTTGAAACTTAGGTTCTATAATTCTATCATGCAGATTTTATCCACAATCATTTTATCTTTAAATATAACAATTATGATCTAAAAATCATGACATAGTTTTCATAGAAATCAAAAAACTGAGCCTCTGAAATAATTATTTATTATTTGTATTCAAATTTAAATTAAAAATGATAACTTTGAAAATTTGCCTTGATAAAATAATAATATGACGCATTATTTATTACCAATTTTTTTTTCGACAGCTATGGTCATTAGGCCTTAAAGTATCGAATTGGTGCCAATAATTTGCATTTTATTCATGTGTTATGAAAACATTATCGTCTATACATGGATTACTCTATACAATAAAGTTTTGACAATTATAACGTTAAAAAACCACCTAGTTAATGTAAAAAGCCAGCTAGGTAAGTTAGACAACACAAGTAATAATTTCACGTAGACAACGCAAGTAATAATTTCACATAGACAACACAAGTAATAATTTCACATAAACAACATAGTACATTAATTAAGCAAGGCTACACTTTTCGTAGAAATTCTGTTGCTTGTAAAAACTCGAGAACATTTGCAAATGAGGATGCAGAATTTTTCAGGTCTTGGAGCCTATAGTGTGCTCTTTGGTGCATATACAAACTGCATTCCTCTATTAAGTGTTTCACCGTTAGAGGGCCATGACATGTGCAGCCACCTCATTGCCCTCTATTCCAACATGTGATGGTACCCACAAAAGTACAATAGATTTTGTATATAGGCTTAGATGGTACAGGGAAGATAGTATTTGTTGTACTAAGGACTGCTATTATAGTTGTCTATTATACCTTCTAAGGATGAAAGCGATGAAGGTATAATAGACAACCATAATACCTATTGCCATCTTAAAATAATTACGATTTTAAAAGTATTCCTAAAATCTATCTGGTGTATTTAATCAATAGAACTGTGAGTATAAGCAAAAGAGAGGTCCGTAACTATTTTGATTTTCAATTTATAAATCAATATAACATTGATTAAAAAAATACGGCATTTGAAGATCTAATTTAGTGATACTTTGCATACTGCATTACAGTTTACTAGCTACAAACTAATTGCTACCCCTTCTCTTCCTCCTGCTTTTCTTCTCTTCCCCCAATTTCTCCAGCGTCCGTACGCCGGCCCTCTCCTTTCTCATCCATTCTGTCACTCTTCTAGCTATCTTGTATCCTGTACTCATTATCGTTATCCCCCCTATAACTATATGCATCCTTCTCATCCCCTCCTTTGTGTACCGGGCACATCCTCCCCACCCTTCATGCTACCGGCAGGTTCACTCTACCCCTTCACATCTGGTTTAGTAGCTCCCTGAATTTCTTCTTCCTCCCTTCCAGAATATCCTTCTACATCTCTGCCTTCAGCCCATCCCTCCCTGCTGCCTTCCCTCCCTTCACCTCTTTCAACGCTCTTTTCACCTCCTCCTTCATGAACTCTTCTTCTCCATCGCCTCGCCTGCCTTGTCCCATCCCCACTGGCACTCCAATACCTTCTCTGCACTTCCTTGCCCATTCTTTCAACGATACGCCTAACTGCCTCTTCCTATCCCTTCTCCTTAGCACCTTTTACATTTCCATTCTGCATCCCCTCAGTTCCTTGCTCACTCTTTCCACCACCTACAGCTTTTTCCTCTCATATATACCATCATATCTCTTGCTTGCCACCACCACTTTCCCCTCTTCTCCTCCATTTCTTACGCATTCTCCCACTGCCTTCCTTAACAACCTCTTCGCCTGCCTACACTGCTCATCGAACCACGTACTCCCACTTCTTCTCTCTCCCTTCCTTTTCCTTCCACATCCCACTATCATCTCCTCCATTGTATTGACCCTGGCGAATTCTCGCCAACCTGTTCCTCATATCCTCTATCGCCTTTACCCCACATTCAAGGTATTCGTTTTCTTGCCCCCTCACTACTTCTCTTCCCTTCTCCATCCACATCTCCACTTTAAACAGCAGATGGTCCGATCCCAACACCTCTTCCACCTCCATACCGCATATCTCTCTTCTCCCAATCGCCCTCCGTGCATTCGTTCAAAATCTCCCATCTCTCCTCCATCACCCACTCCTTCATCCTCCCCCCCCCTCCCTATTTATCCTGCGAACTCCTCTTCACAACCGAACCGTCCTCTCCAACCCCTCCCCCCGCCTCCCCTATTCTGGCATTGAAATCCCCCCTACCATCCACTTTCCTCCTTCGCCCGCTCTCTCATCTATTTCTTATCTTATGCCCCCCCCATTTTTGTTGACGTACACCACCCCGACATTAACCCGATATCCTTCCTGCTGGTATTTCACCCACACCAACCCTTCGCATCCCTCCATCATCTCCCCCTTGCCTCCTCTCCTATCCTCTCTCCATCCAATAATCATTCTATACTATCCCCACAATGTCCTTCCCAATTACCCACTCCTCAAAGTCTTTCTTCCACTTGCACTCTTGTCCTTTAGACTTTATTCCTGCTACATTCCAAAACCCTATCGTTATCAGCCTTTCTTTCCTCACTCAAAAAAGTCTTAAATGGTATTACTCGATATGATTGATTCTTTTTCGAAATATTTGGGAGCAGAGGTAAACAGGGGTGAGTCAACTTTTGCACAAAAAGTAGTAAGTTTTTGACTAATTTCGGTGATTTCTTTAAAAAATCATCAAATTTCGAGAAATTGATGGTGGGAAATTTTTCCAGATATATAAAAAAAAATATCGACCAGTCTTATTTTTGTAGGTATTAAAGAGACCTCTAAAATGAATTATTGTGTAATAACCCTTTTCTATGTGCATAAAAAGTTGCCCCCTCGATACAGTTTTTGATGTGTTTCGGCGATTTTTTTTAAATCCTCAGATTTCAAGATTTCGTAGGTGGGAAGTTTTGCAACGTTGGCCTGTACAATTGAGTATTATGAGTTATTATTAACTACAAATAAAACTAGTGTATTATTAATACAGATGTAGACGTTGGGCGACAATTTACCTTAAATTTTGATGTTAAAATACTGCAAATAATGCATTATTTCAAATTGTGCGCCAAAAATGTGTTTTTAAATGTCAAATTTAAACACACTTAAACCATTATGGCGTATTCGAGCTTCAGTGATGACTGTTTTTACCGAGCGCACTACCGTGTAAGAGAGGTATTGTGATTGGTCAAAAATTGATCCCCTATTTTTTTTACGGTAATATCCGTTTTGAGATCCCAGAAATCCGAATCAAGTGTTATTTCAATGGTGGCGGTCTGTGGCACGATTTTAGTGTAAATGGCTCATGGGATTGTCATCTATTTTTGTATTTGGATTCCATAATATCTTGCGCCCAGTTTAAAATGAGTGAAGAGTGGAAACCGGAAGTGGATCTTTACTCCTAGCGTTTTCTTCGTATCTCGTAAATTTTAAACATAATTAAAAAATCTTTGAAATAAAAGTTGTAGAGAATAAAAAAATTAACATTTAACGAGCACATACTTTTTGTCGTAGTTCTTTTAGTTTTCTTGAAAATGGTAAATGTGATTTTTTAAAACATCGTTTAACCCTTTTTTAACTCAAAAAGGTAGTCATGGTGCCACATAAAAATTCCCCACTACTCTCCTAACTATAGCGAAACAACAAACATTTCATTAAGATAGTACAATTTTGACGGGAGATTTAAATATTTTTTAGTTTTTTCTATTTTCAGAAATTTACGATTTTCAAGGGTGGGAAATACGTGAATGAGAAAGAGATAGACTTCTGCAGGTTTCCATGTTAAATTTTGATCTATTTTGATTTATTTTAAAGCTACCAAAAAAATCCTTATTTTTTTTCTATGGAGAGTAGAGTTAACAGTTTCAGTTAACAGTAGTATTCAGCTTTTATACTATACAAAAAATGTAAAAGTTACTACTGAAAGATACATCCATTAAATTACAAGCATAGGCCTAATTCTAGCATGACCTAAGTTCAAAGCACAGTTTTTATCAATCATCCACTGAGATCCTTGCTATTTAAGTTAGGTTAGATGACAAGTTGTGAAATGGTTATTTAACCCAACTTCACAATTTAAGTTAGATACGATAGATGTTACTTAAGTTAGTTTAGGTTGGATGATACTTCGTGATTCGGTTGGGTTAGGTGAAGTTAAGTTGGGTTATAACTTCATAAAATGGTAATCCGAGTAATTGTCAGAAATGTTTGTTCGGGTTAGGTTAGGCTGAATACATTTAACCTATGCAACTGTGCTCTAAACAAACCTTTCCATAATCCTTAAGAATAATCCAGATTTTGTTTAGATAGTTTTGACATATTTGCTATTTTTGACATATTTAGATTGAGTGCACCTATACAACTGTCATCTAACCCCATTTAACATTGACATGATGTTTAAAGCATTTGAATATTCGGATATTTAAATATGTTTCTGAACAAATATTTAAAAATTCGAATAATTTATATATGAACATGTTTTTGAATGAATAATTGAACTCTTAAATTTGACTAATTCTCAACTCTAATAGTATATTTTAAACTTCACTTGAAATTAGCGTTTTATATGAGTAGCGCATGAAGTAAAATTTCGAGTTTAGGAAAGCCTGAAAATTTAGATTTGCCGGGCGAAGCGAAGAAGGCCCGGCAAATCCAAATTTTCAGGCTTTCCTAAACTCGAAATTTTACTTCATGCTTAACCTGGGAGTGGAAAACACTTGTTCGACAACTATTAGAAATGGAAAACATATAAACCATAGTTATTTTCATACTCTTTACGAGTTTCATTGATTATCTTGTTGTTCATTATTTTGTAAGAATTCGGTGTTGTCATTGTAGGATTTAACAGTTTGTTAACGAGGGTTTTTAGCTCTCAGATTAAGCATAAAGTAAAATATCTAGTTTAGACGAGCCTGAAAATTTGGTTTAGTCGCGTAGCGAAGCGGAGCGACTAAAACAAATTTTTACTGATTTCAACTGAAGTTCAAAATGTACTGATCAAATATGTACGTTTATAATTTATAGCAATAAATAAATTGTAAAAAAACATATTCAAATATATGAATTATTATAAAATTTAAAATAAACATAATTGGTTTAAGAAATAACTCGCAGCACACCGCATCGAGTTGACAGCTGTCAATCGGATTTAGCCAATATTTGATCTATACTAGAAGTTGATACAAATCTGCCTTAGCCGGTATTTAGACTATAATGATACTTGACGTAGGTCGGCGTTAGCCCATATTTGAACTATATTTACAATTGACATAAGTCGACGTCTGACATTTAACCGACATTTAAACTTTAGTGACAGTTGACATAAGTTAGCATCAGGTGGCATTTAGTCCACCTAACCTACTTTGACTGAGAAATATTTAGCCTAACTTGCCAAAGCAAAATCTAACCTAACCTAGCTCTTCAAGTTTAATCACTTTTGACGTACTTTCGATATTTTAAGTCACATTTCATTCATAAAAATTGTGAAGAATTTGGTACAGCTTTTATTTGTTTTGACAAAAATAACACCGTTGTCAACATAAAGGTGTAATCGCTCGTAGCTCGTTTGTTGTGACAGTCAGAGCGAAACTTCAAAGATGAATTTGTATGGATTTTAGTATAGTTATCATTTGTTTAAAAACAAAGATTTCAAGTGCTATAACTTATTTGCTTTGACAGTTATATCAAAATTAACTTAAGTATGTGCATTCAAATGTACTCGGGGCAGGTAGTGGCCGAACGGTAACATTGCCGGCTGTATCGTTCGGCGAGCCACAATTAGGGTTCGATTAATGTGCACGACAAGATTTTATTTAAAAAATAATTGTTTGTCGTGACCCTGGATGTGGTGTGAAAGTGTTGTGACATCCAAATATATGTTAATTATACATATAACTTAGTATAAGTTACAAAAAACTGAAGTAATATAGTTAAAATAAACATTGATGTTGGCTAATAGTAGTATAAATAACTACTTGGAAAAAAAAATACTCATGGAGTACTGAGTGCATGAAAAGTACAAATTTTGAGTACTTGTACTTGAGTCCCGCCTAGCTATGCCGCCTTCCCTGCAAATATGCCGAGTCAACAAAGCATTTGTTTTCATTTGAAAGAACAAAAGATATCTTGAACAAGTTTCTTATCTTTCTCATCTTTCATGTCGTGAATTCTATGATTCAAAAAAAGAAGAACGAAAGATGTGAATTGTACGCTATAACTGATAATTTCCGACTGAACGACTATGTTTGTTATATTTGATTGTACAGGGTGGGGCAGAAAAACCTATCCGATTTCAAAACGTTATAAAATTAAAACCACTCAACTTGACAATTTTTTTTTTATTAACATATTGCAAATTTTATGCCATTTTTAAATTTAAGTTTTGAAAAGCACATCACTCAAATGTCGTCCTTGATTTAGGCGCTCGCGGTAGCATTCCATGACTTTCACCGTCGTTTCCACAGGAATTTCTTCAATTGCCCGAGCAATATTTCTTCGTAAAGCAAGAAGGGTCCTTGGTCGATGCTGGAATACCTCGATTTGAGGTAACCCCAAAGGAAGAAGTCACATGGAGTGAGATCCGGTGAGCGCGGTGGCCAGCCAATATCACCTCTCAGAGAAATTAGGCGTCCGGGAAACATTTCCCTGAGAATGTCCATTGATCGTCGCGATGTGTGGGCGGTTGCACCATCCTGTTGAAACCACACATTTTCTTCCATTTTGGGTTGAAGAAAATTTTCCAGCATGAAACAATAGCGTTTGCTGTTGACCGTTGCGGTTTGCCCATTTTCTTCAAAAAAGTAAGGCCCCCAGACGCCTAGGCCGGAAAGAGCACACCACACAGTCACTTTTGGGCTATGGAGGGGTTTCTGATGGATTTCCCGAGGATTTTCGTCACTCCAATATCGAAAATTCTGCCTGTTTACGGCGCCACAAAGGTGAAAATGGGCTTCGTCCGTGAAGAGCACAACATCGTCTATTGGGAGTTCTCGGAGATCGCGACACAGGTTCATACGGGTTTCAAAATCCCTTTCAATTAATTCCTGTGCAACAACCATTTTGTAGGGATGCATTTTGAGGTCCCGGTGCAAAATTCGCCGAATACTGTGGTTGGAAATAGCCAAAGCGAGCGAATGTTTTCGTGCCGAACGACGCGGGAAACGTTCAATCGCGGCTCTCACATTGGCCACGTTTTCAGGTCCTGTTGCTGTCCTGGGACGTCCAGGCGACTTCTTTTTCAATGCTGAACCCGTCTGTCGAAAATTTGACACCCACACTTTAATCTTAGCGTGATGTGGAACAGGATCATGACGCCCGAGTCCGAAATGAATTCGAAAAGCACGTTGTGTAGCAATTATCGAACCGCCGTTTTCGATAAACCGCTCAATAACAAAAGCACGATGTTCACCAGACCAAGGCATGTTGACTAATGACAAATGGCATAAAACCGGCTTTCTAAAGGTTTTTACCCCACTACTCTACCTGTTCCCTCTTCTGATAAAAAGGGATTTGAAATCGGATAGCTTTTTCTGCCCCTCCCTGTACATTATAGCCGGTATCGTTATAAACAATTTTGACTGTATCACCTAAATCAGACTAGATACAAACAATCCCCCTGATTCCGTATGCGAAATGTTAAATTTAAGGTATATGTTATTTACTCTCACAATCTAAGTATACAAATCAAGTACTAAACGCGCTTAGATTGTGAAGTTAAGAATAACATTTACGTTAAATTTAATATTTCGTGTACGGAATAGCCCTAAATAACAGATGTTTGCAAAACTATTCGTATTTAATAATTCTGAATAATGAAAAAAATCCAATTATTTCAATAGTATGATGATAAATTTTAATAAGCACTCTATTCTCAGTTTAATTATGGCAAAAAATAGATTTCCAATTAATAGCACTGGTGACTCACAATCTCTACGAAACATGGTTAATCACATAACAAACAGGAACATTATTTTTAGATAAACACTTAAGAGTATAATAATAACATAAAAACGAATCAGAAGACTTACCTTTGAACGGTTGGAAGGAAGCATCATCGATGAACTCGGTCTGCTCAATAACACTAAACTGATAATCGACACCTTCCTCGGACGTTTTTATAACTTCCCCCCAATATAAAAAATGATCATTATTTACGACACGACCACTAAAGTCTGTTTGGCTGAGGACCGAAATGTGGTCAACGTTGTAGTCATCAGCCAGCGACCGCATGAACCGATTGCAGAGACACGACTTGCCGACACCAGCGTGCCCCTTGTCCTTCTCCATGCCCGAAAGGCCGACGACGGCCACGCTGATCGTACGAACTGTCTCCGCCTTGCGTGCCATGTTACTCGATGCTGGGGTATGTTTTATGTTCCGTTATATTTGTGCAGGCGCATCTCAGAAATCTAAGGACAAAAGAAGGCGTTCATCAGCAACAGATGTTTTATATCTTATAGGATAATTTACATGAGAATAAATCTGATGCATCAGTGTTAGATATTGTGCAATTTCTTCCCAAGGGTTTGTTTTGTAAAGGTTAGAATTTAATTAACACGTTGATCGCTGCGCGGCATTCACTTGTGCCGCATTAAATTTGCGTTTAGTTCCCGCAGCGATCAACGTGTTAAGAAGTTGTGTTGATGTTGAGTAATAAGCAAGTTGTTTTAAAATTAATCACAAAGGGTTTTATAGAAATATTTTTTTTTTATTTTGAATGAACTAGTGGTATTTATACATACATTTATAGAGTGAATTATGTTGTAATTTCAGGAGTTAAATTGTAATTGTTTGGTGTTGTTTATATTAAGTAATGTTTAACGTGGAAAGATGACTCGCTCATTGTAAATTAGCCGTAAGTCATGCGTTGTAAATTATTCGTTGTGAAGACACGGTTGGGTAAGTCAGAAAGTAAACAGTGAACAGAGTTATGAGGGGTAGTAGTTATGATTGAATGTATGAGGTGTCTAATTAAAAAGGGAATGAGATATTTAAAGATGGGAATTGTTGACAAGATGAAGAGGTGGAAATTTATGTGGAGGATGACAGCTTGGAAAAGGCATGCAGGATGTTATTATGAGTGAATTAAAACAAGGGGGTCATACCTTTTGGTAGAATAGTCGATCGACGATAATTCTACACATAATTATGTTTCTTGTAACAAATGGATAAAGAGAAATGACATATTAGAATCTGTCTGTCACAATCTACACCCATAAGTATTTGACAATGTCAACGGTGTCCGTAGGTTGACCTCCTGTTAATTCAATCCCTCGAGATAATTCCGGCTGCAATAGATTGTTTTTTTGTAGTTTTTAGGAACTTGAAAATAAAGCACTGTCAAATTCACATTACAGCCGACCACCCACCGCCTTAGCTGGACGCCATTACTGTGTTTTGCGGGGATTCTCCGGCGGTGGAGGGGGGAGGGTTTTAGCTGAAACAGCGCTCAATAGACTGGGATCATGGCATTCATAGCATTCATGGCGGCTCCGCCGGCTCACTCGCTCCCTCCGATCATCCGATTGCCTCCACTGCCTTTCCACAAAAATACACAAACAAATTGCTTTTCTACCTACAAAGCAAATTACTCCATTAAACACACCCATCCCAACATTTACTGTACAAAACCGTTACTTTAATACATTTTCGTCGAATTTCAATTTTAAGAAGACTTCCTGTAAAAAAAAAATAGATAAATGCCAGAGCTGCCACGAATCCTCAAAAAAAGGGTTCGAATCACGAATCCGAATCACGGATACTCGAATAAACGTAATAGATAAATATGATTCGAATTAAAGATTTTAATCCTGTTTTTTCGAATCACGAATACAATTTTTTTGCAATCATTAAAATTTTAATATTGGTACCAGTTTTTTTAATAAAAATGTTCAAAACCTAATTATTATTAACACTGAACATCGCTGATAACAGAGTAAATATCTGATTTCGTGTTACTCTAATTAAACATATAGTTGTGCGTTTTTGAACTTTACTTAAAATCAGTGTTTTATACGCGTGGCGCATGAAGTAAAATTTCGAGTTTAGAAAAGCCTAAAAATTTGGTTTGGTTCAGGCTTATCTAAACTCGAAATTTTACTTCATGCTTAACGTGGGAGTGGAAACACTCGTTCGAAACTTCAAATTGAACTCTATTATGAAATCGACGAATGCCTGAAAATTACTTAAGAGGGCCAATTTTAGCTGGTAGTGTGTTTCTGGGGTACGAGATGGCGCAGAGATAGCAAAATTCCTAAAAGCAGTTTTGACTATGTATTGGTTCATAGAGGGCCTCTCCAAAATATCTAAACCAGCAAATTTTGAAGAGAGACACCCTCTATATGCACGGGAGTATAATGGAAGAAAAGAAACCACAATTTATGGTGTGTTGATGTTACAATTAATGACTTTATCTGTTAGAATAGCAGGTAGTTGTCCTTTTTTCCCTTTTTAAAGTGTTTTAACGGTCGTTCATGTTCATTTGATGACTCCAACAATTTAACTCATTAATCAATATGTTATGCAATGGTATTATTTGGTTACGTTTTAATCAAATCGATTAAATAGAGCACGCTAATCTAGCAATAAAAAAATGCTAAATAAGGTTATGATCTGGGTCTAAAACGTGTTTAAAACATGTTTAAAACACGTTTAAAACGTGTTTAAAACAGAATATACAGGGCATTTTTCTTTTGTGCACATATCCCGATAATTACAGCGTTTTTTTAAGTTGTGGGAAATCGTTGTTTTAATGCGGTTAATTTAAGGCTTTAAACGAGTGTTTTCCACTCCCAGACTAAGCATGAAGTAAAATTTCGAGTTTAGAAAAGCCTAAGAATTTGGATTGGCCGCGTAGCGAAGCGGAGCGGCCAATCCAAATTGGGCTTTTCTAAACTCGAAATTTTACTTCATGCGCCACGTTTAAAAACACTGATTTACAGTGAAGTTTAAAAAACACACACTTACAATAACGGTAATAGGCAACCTAATATACGTTATAGTTATTGGGTTGCCTATAATCACTGCTTTAAACAATTTTTTCAGCGCAGAATTTGACTCACGTTTTATCCACTTTTACATATTATATTGCTAAAGCCGTATATTTTAAACTTTACGATATTTCAGTGTTTTATACGCGTGGCGCATGAAGTCAAATTTCGAGTTTAGAAAAGCCTAAAAATTTGGTTTGGTTCAGGCTTATCTAAACTCGAAATTTTACTTCATGCTTAACGTGGGAGTGGAAACATTCGTTCGAAACTTCAAATTGAACTCTATTATAAAATCGACGAATGCCTGAAAATTACTTAAGAGGGCCAATTTTAGCTGGTAGTGTGTTTCTGGGGTACGAGATGGCGCAGAGATAGCAAAATTCCTAAAAGTAGTTTTGACTATGTATTGGTTTATAGAGGGCCTCTCCAAAATATCTAAACCAGCAAATTTTGAAGAGAGACACCCTCTACATGCACGGGAATATAATGGAAGAAAAGAAACCACAATTTATGGTGTGTTGATGTTACAATTTATGACTTTATCTGTTAGAATAGCAGGTAGTTGTCCTTTTTTCCCTTTTTAAAGTGTTTTAAACGGTCGTTCATGTTCATTTGATGACTCCAACAATTTAACTCATTAATCAATATGTTATGCAATGGTATTATTTGGTTACGTTTTAATCAAATCGATTAAATAGAGCACGCTAATCTAGCAATAAAAAAAATGCTAAATAAGGTTATGATCTGGGTCTAAAACGTGTTTAAAACATGTTTAAAACACGTTTAAAACGTGTTTAAAACAGAATATACAGGGCATTTTTCTTTTGTGTACATATCCCGATAATTACAGCGTTTTTTAAAGTTGTGGGAAATCGTTGTTTTAATGCGGTTAATTTAAGGCTTTAAACGAGTGTTTTCCACTCCCAGACTAAGCATGAAGTAAAATTTCGAGTTTAGAAAAGCCTAAGAATTTGGATTGGCCGCGTAGCGAAGCGGAGCGGCCAATCCAAATTGGGCTTTTCTAAACTCGAAATTTTACTTCATGCGCCACGTTTAAAAACACTGATTTACAGTGAAGTTAAAAAAAACACACACTTACAATAACGGTAATAGGCAACCTAATATACGTTAGAGTTATTGGGTTGCCTATAATCACTGCTTTAAACAATTTTTTCAGCGCAGAATTTGACTCACGTTTTATCCACTTTTACATATTAGATTGCTAAAGGCGTATATTTTAAACTTTACGATATTTCAGTGTTTTATACGCGTGGCGCATGCAGTAAAATTTCGAGTTTAGAAAAGCCTAATTTGGATTGGCCGCTCCGCTTCGCTACGCGGCCAATCCAAATTTTCAGGCTTTTCTAAACTCGAAATTTTACTTCATGCTTAGTCTGGGAGTGGAAAACCCTCGTTTAAGGATTTAAATTGAAATCTTAAACAAAACACAACGAACGTCGAAAAATTTACAGTGTATGCTTATGGATACCTGAAAGAAAAAATCCCTGTATTTAAAAACCACATTTATGCACACAGTTTTATTGTAATAAAATGTTATGTTTGACAATGTAATTTAAAATATCTTAAACAATTTAGCTAAAATTTAAAAACAAACAAAAAAATTTAATGAATTAATATAAAATATAATTTAGCAAATATTTATTTTTAGCAGCTAAGATAATGAAAAAACGGTTTTAAACAAATACAACGTTTAAAACATGTTTTAAATAAATTAAAAATTTAAAACATGTTTAAAACGAAACCGTTTAAAACACGACGGCTGTTTTTAAATATGTTTAAAACACTGTTTTAAAACAAAATGTTTTAATCATAACAACCCTGGTTATGATTGATCATCTAACGAGTGTTTCCAATCCCAGATTAAGCATGGAGTAAAATTTTGAGTTTAGAAAAGCCTGAACATTTGGCTCGGGCGTAGCGCAGCAGAGCGACTGAGACAAATTAGGCTTTTCTAAACTCGAAATTTTGCTTCATGCGCGACGCGTATGAAACGCTGATTTAATGTGAAATGGTCTATAACCAACCAATTCGCAAGTGAAATACGTTTTGTACGACAATCATCAATTCTTTAAATGACGGAAAAAGTGCTATAATGAACATATACATTATTTTTGTATTAACGACGTGAACACCATCTACTGTCAATAGCACTACTCCAAAATTGGCAGCAGATGGTGTTCACATCGTCAATTTATATATAAATTACACATGACTACTAAAATGGTTATAGATGTATAGTTTTCTTCTGGATTTTAAAATGCACAATCAATTGACATTTATAATAGTCATATTGTGAGTACAATAGACAAGACTATTGGCAGTAGATGGCGTTCACGTCGTCAACCTAAATGTAAATTACATATGACTATTAAAATTGTCAATTTATAGTGCAATTTGAAATCCAGAAAAAAACTAACCATCTTTATTCATTTTAATAGTCTCATATTTAATGTACATTTAAAATAACGACGTGAACTATTTATGAAAAGGAAAAACGATAGAAAAAATCTGAAATCTAAAATCAAATGACAACAAAACAATATTTGTCAACCATTAATTTAATTATTAACAAATGCAGCTTTGTTATTTGCTTCCAAAGGCTACTTGTTTAAGTCGTGACAATTGTGAATTTTTCATAATACTTTCTTTTAACACTTAATATAATAGCAGACTATTTATGATTTTCAACTTTTTACTTACTCACTACAATTGTTTCGCTACACTGTAGCTTCTTCAGGTGAAGAAATATAATACATTTTTTACAAACTAATTTACATTATATACAGTTTTCAGAAGTGTGGGTGGAGGGGGTGTTATTCTTCAGTTTAAGTAGGGGGGAGTTGGAGAGTTCAAGCTGGTCGTTCAGCAAGTTTCCTGAATTAATATGTTTATTTATTTCTAAATTTTCCAATAAATTTAATATCCGTCCTTTATTAGAGATGTGGAGGTTTTTGAAGTTGTTGTCAAATTGGTGGTTTTCTTCAATTAGGTGGTTCATTTATTCTTTCACTGAATGCTCTCCCGGTTTGGCCTATATAAATCTTCGGGCAATCCGGACAATTAAGCAAATAAACCCCACAGTGTTCACCCTTTTTAGTTTTATCCTTATTGTTTTTTTATTATTTTTGATAGTGTGTTGTTAGATTTAAACGCAACATTTATGTTTAATTTTTTTAAATGTTTACTGATTTTTTGGCTTAAATAGCCATTATAAGTTATTGATCCATAATTTTCAACCTTGCATTTTCTTGTGGGGAATATTGATTTATTTATAATTTCCTTTTCTTTGTTAATTATTAATTTATTTATTGTATCTATTTTAAAATTGTTTCTGACTGCAATATATTTAATTATGTTAATTTCTTTTTCAAAATTTTGTTTTGACATTGGTAGTGAAAATGCTCGATGAATCATGGATCGATAAGCAGATAATTTATGTTGTATGTGCGTTGGTTTATGGTATATTGAAAAGTCGTGTTTATTATTATTGCTTTTTATAGTTTGATCCAAGAAATTTATAGTATTATGTATTTCGGTTTCTAGTGTAAATTTAATTTTTTCGTGTTGAAGGTTTATTTCCTTTAAAAAGTTATTTAAAATTCTATCCGTGCCAGTGAATGCAACCAATACATCATCAACATATCTCCACCAATAGAGGCAATTTTTAAATTGAGGTAATTTGCATATTTTATTTTCTAAGCTATCCATAAAAATTTCTGCCTTTAAAGGGCTTGGTGGGTTTCCCATTGCTAGACCATCTGATTGGGAGTAAATCTGTTCGTCAAACTGTAAATAATTTTGATGAATGATAATTTCCAATAGGGATAATATTTCATTTATTATCACTGGATTAACGTTTTTTGACAATAGTTTGTTTTTTATTAGGTTCTTTACTTCTATTGGAGGGACGTTAGTGAATAGATTTGTTACATCAAATGACACAAATTTAGAGTTTGATGGTAATTTAATATCGTTAATTTTATTAACAAGTTCCATGCTGTTTTTTATTGAAAATGTAGGTTTAAATATTCAATCAGAATGGAGTTAAGTTTTTTTGCTATTACTTTCACATGGTGCATTAGAGTCATTCTTTTACAAATCGCACACCTAATTGGACTTGACATTTTTAAATTGACTGAAAATTTGTTTACGGCTAATATAAATAAAATTAATCGACACGTATTTCAGGATTTGGCTCAAAAAATTTTTTTTTCAAAATATTCACATCACAATTTTTGTCCATTTGCTGGTTTTTGTCCGTTTCTCTCATATTTGAAATTTTTTATCTCCACTTGTACTGATCCGATTGATGGCGTTTTTTTTTTAATTTACACGTTATTGCGTTAGATAACCGCTCTTATTTTATTCATGAAGTTTATTGTTAACTAATCAAAGTTAATAACAATTTTATTTTTAATTGCGAATTTAAGTACTTTACCCCAACTAAAATTGATTGAGATAAATGCTATCATGTTCGTTCTTTTGTTATCTGCAAAAATCATTTTACAAAAAAATGGTATGTATCTTGGATCGGAAATAATTAAATATTTCCGAGCGCAAGTCACGCCGCGCGCGGGGGAGTCGGCGCGCATAACATGTAGCACGCCAAAACGTGTCTGAACTTGCAGTCCACCACGCTGTAGTGTGGACATGAATGTTTTTAGTGTGCTGCCGCAAGTCGTATCATACGCATGTCTTTATGATAAAATGCCCAAATCATCTACATTTTTAAGTGCTTCGAAAATTCGACTGGATAGATGTTTCAATCCTTTCAATAAACCTTCTCATCGAAAACTAAAAAATCTTCGCCGAATTACGAAGGAACATTTGACTGCTTTAAATTTATCAGTTACGGATGAGTCTCTTCAACAAAAGATCTGCAATACTTGCCGCATTGAAGTTCTTCAATTCGACAAGGATTTTGAAGAAAAGGTAAAATAATGATTTCGTTACTTGAATTTCATTGCTGATGCAATATTTGTTCTAATTTTCATGATATCTTGGAATAATCTGTTGAAAGACAGGTTTACTGATATATGTTAAAAATATATTTTTTTAGAATGAGGAAATTCATGATAACGATTTTTGTGCGTTGGAAAGTGATGATGACAACACGGAACATTTTTCGGACAGTCCGGATGTATCATTTGAGAAAGACAAAGTAGTCGTGACTGAAGCAATTGATTTATTCAACCAAGGTTTACATTTGATGGGAGTTTCACCTATTAAAAAAAAAAAAGTTTCACAAAAGCGTTATTCGATTGAAAAGGTAAAAAATGTAACTGAGATTTTTACTGAAACAATTTTCCACCCTGTCATTCACGGTAATAATGATAGTATTGAGGAAAATGATGGAGATTTTTTATTGTAAGTCTTGAAAGACGAATTTCAGACGACGACAGAACGTTCAAAAAGAATGAAAATATTGACAATATTTAAGGGGAATATAACAGAGGTTTGAAATTTAATGTCAGGTTTATTTAAAAACTAAAGATCCTAGAAAGTTGAAATTTTGACAGCGTATATTAAGCTCAATTATCTAGTAAAATATCGAAGTACTTTTTCTTTTAACAATTTGCTTACAGAGGTATGAAAAAAATAATGTTATATTTTTCAAAATTAAAAAAAATATTCCCATATCTTACTAGTTTATACTATAAGGAATATAATGTGAACATTTCATAAGGATGCGATAGCTCATGCCCGAGTCAGGTTAAAATAAAAATCTTAAAAAATAAGACCGTAAAATACCGCCGCCTTGCGGATCTTCTCTTAGTTGAACGCGTTGTACACTCATCTGCACAATTATTGGAGGGGGGAGCAGCATGCGGCCAGCGTTTATCCCTGGGCCGGTGAACGCTGCGCGGCTTCGCGTTTGTTTTTATTTTCTTTTCTCAATCATAGTTAACAAAAACGGCTCGCGTCGTTAGCATTTATTCTCGTAAAATTAATATTTCGCAATTATAATCGATATTTTATTGTACTAGTGTTTTATTTTTATGCTCTCTGACTACTAATGGAATAAGTATTTTTTTATACTGCATGTTCACTAATATAGAAAACACGAAATGTTTCACTAATTTAAACAAAGATGTGTAATATACCTTTAATAATGGCTTTCCTAATTATTTGACAGTGTCGGTATTATTAAATTATTTTTAAAGTGTTTTAAGCTGATTAATAAGCAGAAGCAATCGAATAACAATCAGTCTTGTTCAAATCATTATTTCGTCTTAAATCTTTCGTTGTTAAAACAGTTGTTAAATGCCATTAAACTTCTCGCAATAAAACTATTAAAGTAAATTGTAAAGTTTCTAGCAATCGGACATATTTGAACCAACTGCGACTTCATCAACGCATCAATGATATCAAAACTATAAGAATAGTGAGAATAACGTCACCAATATGACGTTGTCGTAGATTAATGTTACAGATCAACTATTTTTTACTGAGCACAGGTAATATATGTTTGACGAATGTTTACAAAAATGTAGGGTTTAACTGCGTGCATATTCATTGTTAATTATTTTAGAAAAAATAGAACTATAATAATAATAAGGTAGTTATTATAATGCATTTCAAATAACAAGCTTCTTGCTCAACATTGCACCGAACCCAATATATTTTATTTCAAATTTGGCTGATTTATGATGAGTCATATTTTGATAGTAAGTAAATAAGGAATAAATGAATTGTAATTGAATGTTATTGCAATCCTCTATTTATACACATCATCATTTTGTAAACCCTGTACTAATTATAAAAAAACAGGGCAGCTGTCCGTTTAATTTTTTCAATCTATTATTTATTTGTTGCATTCATAAAAACTAGAATATTGGATAAAATGAAAATTGAAATTCTCCCCAAAATCTGGGGTATTTACCCAATTTGGCAGAGGCCAAATTAATACACATTATTTTCATGGCAATAGCAGTTATCAAAGATAATATTCCTATACAAAAAATATCATTGAAAATCCTATGTTCCGGTTTTTTCATATACAGAGTTTTATATAACACCGAACATGTTCATCCAATACAATTTTGACACCTTTATTTTTTAAGTTATGTGTAAATTGGGTTGCCTCTATGACCATTAAAAACTGTAGCCAATCAATCGCAATTAATGCCTCAACTTGTACACACAGGGAGTTTTTCTTTCAAGTATACATGTGAGAGTTACACAGTATATGTCGTAAATCTTTAGATACTCGTTGTTAAAAAAAATAATTTGAAACTTGAAATGAGTGTGTTCCACTCCCAGACTAAGCATGAAGTAAAATTTCGAGTTTAGAAAAGCCTGAAAATTTGGATTGGTCGCGTAGCGCGAAGCGCGGAGCGGCCAAACCAAATGTTCAGGCTTTTCTAAACTCGAAATTTTACTTCATGCGCCACCAGTACAAAACACTTACAAATTACGAAGTTTAAAACACACCGATAAACTTTCTATTGCATCAGTGTTTAGTACCGGTGGCGCATGAAGTAAAATTTCGAGTTTAGAAAAGCCTGAAAATTTGGTTTGGCCGCTCCGCGCTTCGCGCTACGCGACCAAACCAAATTTTCAGGCTTTTCTAAACTCGAAATTTTACTTCATGCTTAGCCTGGGAGTGGAAAACACTCGTTTAAAGCTTCAAATTAAATTCTTTTAATAAACCTAGCATCGGCAAATGTTCAACGTATGCTTCTGTATACTTAAAAGACAAATTCTCGTTATGAAAATGTTCGGTGTTACATAAAACTCTCTGTATATCCGGCATATAAATATTCACAAGGAGCTTATGAACATGAATTATTTTATTATTATATTTTTAAGAAATAATCTCTAATTTAATAAAATAAAACACATAGTTTGTTCAGCTGTCGAAACTGGAGTCTTAAAAGTAAAAATAATTAGTTATAATGACAAGAATAAGAATCATCGGTTTTGTAAATACCGAAAAATAACACAGGATCGCTTTCTAACGAATTGAAAACAATACATAGCTTGTATGTATTATCAGCGTGTTTAAATAATACGAATCGACACTTTTCTTCGATCCGTCTTTTTTATACGCTTTTTTTTCGTCTATTCCACGCGACGCGAGACCCTATCCGTTCATGCCAAGCAGCAATGCACAAATGCACAGTGAACTGCCGCTTTTCTCTCTGACTGTATTCGCCCCACTTGTCCTGTAAATTTGGCATCGGATGAGCTACTCTAAACTATGTGGGTCTTTCCAACACGATCGGCGTGTTACACTGCGATAATCCCCTTAAGGACTGGTCTTATCGGAAAATCCAACGTCATTTTCCTCTTGCTACAGATCATATGATTAAAATTGCGAAACAGATTGCGGAAGAAAAAGGAATAATGTCAGATGCAAATCCAAAAAGTCACCCGACTTTGGAGAAAGGAGTGATCGATTTAATAATAAACTTTTTTCAATTGGATGAGAACAGTCGTATCATGCCGGGTAAAAAGGATTTCGTGTCTGTTAAAATTGATGGGAAGCGCATCCAAATGCAAAAAAGGTTATTATTAATCAATTTGAAAGAACTTTATGAATTGTTTAAAGAAGTCCATCCCGAAGCTAAATGCAGTTTTTCAAAATTTGCGTCACTACGACCTAAATATTGTGTGCTCGCGGGTGCAAGCGGCACGCATTCTGTTTGCGTCTGTACAATTCACGAAAATGTTAAATTATTGATTGATGGATGTAATTTGAAAAATCTCACAGCTCATTCGCCTAATCCATTTGCAAGTTATCATGACTGTTTAAAATATATGATTTGCGTTGAACCGACACATGATTGTTATTTTGGTACGTGCTCTGACTGTCTTGGTACAGAACATCTAATCGAGGAACTAGAAACAATTTTTGAAGCAAATTACATTGATCAAATCACGTACAGACAGTGGACTCACGTTGACCGAACTACTTTGCAAGTAATGATATCTCAAGTTGATGAATTTATCCATAAATTGTCGGCTAGTTTGGAAAAATTACTTCTTCATTCGTTTCTTGTGAAAAAACAAAACGAATTCATGAAAAATAAAAAACAAGATCTGACAGAGAATGAGTGCATTGTAGTCTGTGACTTTTCTGAAAATTATGCTTTCGTAGTCCAAAATGCTGCACAAGGCTTCCACTGGAATAATGATCAGGCTACAGTGCATCCATTTGCAATTTATTACAAAGATAATGACGGACATATTCAAGTGAAGAGTCTCGTGATAATATCGGAATGTTTGCACCACGACACCATAGCCGTTTATGTTTTTCAAAAGCAGTTAGTTAATTTAATAAAAGAAGAATTAAATAAAATTTCGAAAATCATATACTTTTCTGATGGGTCGGGTGCGCAATATAAGAACAAAAACATTTTTGTCAATCTGACACATCACAAAAATGATTTCGGTCTGGCTGCGGAATGGCACTTTTTTCCGGCATCACACGGCAAGGGTGCGTGCGATGGATTGGGTGGGACTCTGAAAAGATTAGCTGCAAGAGCTAGTCTTCAAAGAACATCCAAACCAATCCAAACGCCGAAACAATTATTCGAATGGGCAACTGAATCTCTTCCTAATATTACATCAAAATATGTAACCAATGAAGAATATAATAAGGGAGAACGAAAATTACAAGCAAGATTCAAAAAGGCCATGACCGTAAAAGGAACATTGAAATTTCATTGCATTATTCCTATTGGAAAAAACAAAGTTAGAGCCAAATACTTTTCTCTGCAAAGAGAAAAGGATTCCTTCGAAATTAAAGTCATGGGATAGATAGTAGGCATTTCTTGTATACATAGTTGTAAGTTAATAAAAAAACTGTGAATGTTTTAAGCGACTTGTATTTTTTGACATAATACTCGATACTATTGATCTCATATTTTTGTGTCTCGAAATATCTTGGTTTAACAGTTTTCAACCACTTTGCCATTGTGACATTTATTTTACTAACTGAAATTATTTTTTATGTCATTATATAATTACTTGCACTAATTTCTATTAATAAGTATAATCAACAAATATTGCGGAGTTAGATTAAGAATGGTTCACATGCACTTAAAAGTGGAAAATGATGTGAGCGTCTGAGATCACTTCCGCACGTGACGCGCGCTGTGTGACTTGCGCTCGGAAATATTTAATTATTTCCGATCCAAGATACATACCACTTTTTTGTGAAATGATTTTTGCAGATAACAGAATATCGAACAAGATAGTATTTATCTCAATCAATTTTGTTTGGGGTAAAGTACTTAAATTCGCATTGAAAAATTAAATTGTTATTAACTCTAATTAGTTAACAATAAACATTATAATTAAAATTAGAGCAGTTAGCTAACGCAATAACGTGTAAATTAAAAGAAAACCGACATCAATCGGATCAGTACAAGTGGAGATAAAAAATTTCAAATATGAGAAGAACGGACAAAAACCAGCAAATGGACGAAAATTGTGATGTGAATATTTTGGAAAAAAAAAATTTTTCAGCCAAATCCTGAAATACGTGTCGATTAATTTCATTTATATTATTTGTAAACAAAATTTCATCGTATTTGGAGAAGTCGCATTTTTTTTCCTCAAATCCGTGCGGTTTGTAAAATAATGACCCATTAGTGTAAGATACTACTGGTCTTATTGGATTATTTACTTTGTGAAGTTTTATAAGACCATATAATTTAGGTGGTTTTGGATTCATATTAATTGCAAAATATTTTTCTTTGTCTAATAAAATATAATTAATATTATTTAATGTTTTTCTGATTGTTTGTTGGAATTTTTTGGTTGGGTTGTGTTAATTGCAATGACGGTGTTCCCTTTGTCAGCTTTTGTGAAGACAAGATTATTTGATAATGCTTTATTTTTGATAGATTTAGCTGTCAATGATTATTATTATATGTGTGATGTTTCGTATTTTTTGTAGTTTTTGTTAAATCGTATTTTTCTTGTAAATCATTATTAAATTTATCTAAGATCAATTCAGTTTCTACGGCTGTAATTTCTATATCTTTATGATTAATATTAAATTGTAAGTTATGTTTAAATCCTTTCTTTTAAGTTTGCTTTTAATTTTTTGACGAAAGAAGATAGCAAATTTTTTTCTCTACAAAGTTTATTCAGAAAAATTAGCTCTTTTGAAATATCTAAAAATACAGGTATGTATCTGGGGAAGTTTCAAAATTTCGTAAAATATGCAATTTTGTATTAAAATGGACCATACTCAATCCCATTTATGAACCTCTTTTCAGATATTTCTATCGTTTTTCCTTTTCTTATAATAGAGCTGAGACATCAAGTTTCGCTCACCCTGTACATTTTTTATGTAAAATGTTAATCTTTTGTTTTTTGTAAAGAGTGACTTAGAAACAATTGAGTAACTCACTTATTTGACGACTCCTAAGACCTATAATTTGCTTATATATCACCCCTGAAGACGGGCATCCAACGATATATATTTTACCAATTGTGGTGTATTTTAAACTAACAAGTGTCTTCCACTCTAGACTAAGCATGAAGTAAAATTTCGAGTTTAGAAAAGCCCCGCGTAGAAAATTTGTCGAGGGTCGCGCAGCGACCCGAGACAAATTTTCACGGGGCTTTTCTAAACTCGAAATTTTACTTCATGCGCCACGCGTATAAACCACTGATTTATAGTAAAGTTACAAATATATAACTGATTTAAAGTGAAGTTAAAAACGCACTGTAAACCAACCCAACTTCAATATTTTTCAAAATTGGATGTGTTCTTTTCTATCCATTCCTTTAGATATTCGTTATTTTCTTGTAAAAAAACTTCGATTCCATGTAGTCCTTCGGTCTCCATAGACCATGATTGGTCCTTCGAGCTGTAGCCTTTGTAAAATGGTAATAAACTTAGTCATCTAGAGTGATCCTTCAATTTGAAACTTCTAAGAACGAGTGTTGTCCACTCCCAGACTAAGCATGAAGTAAAATTTCGAGTTTAGAAAAGCCCCGCGTAGAAAATTTGTCGAGGGTCGCGCAGCGACCCGAGACAAATTTTCACGGGGCTTTTCTAAACTCGAAATTTTACTTCATGCGCCACTCGTATAAACCACTGATTTACAGTAAAGTTAAAAATATATAACGCTTAGATGTGATGATGATCAATATTTACCAAGATGTAAACGTCAGATACGTTTTAAAAAAATTTATTGACCTAAAATTGTACACGTAGACATAATTCTCGACTTTATTTTACAAATGTCGTATTAATTATAATTACATTTTTAATAATTTCATAAATATAAAATAAATCTTCCTATCAAAACCACCCCAAACCGGACAAAAGATAACGCCACGCGCCGGCTGAAAACAGATGGACTTCTTACTACCTGCTAATATCGGGTTGTCATTGACACCCAAAAAATGCGGTTGGTTTTCATAATGAATTACCCCTTCAGTGCTCGGTCTGTTTCCCCTTACCCTCCAACATTTTAGGATAGAGATAGAAATCGGAAGATTTTAGAGTTTTTGCTCTAGTCGCGTTCATAGTGCCTGCCGAATTTTATCACAACGAATAATAAAAATTTTGAGCCTTGATTGTTTGTTTAGATAGCGCCGGGCGAATGAATGAATAAATAAATATTCACGATTTTAATTTCAATCGACAACTTTTAACTGTTTTTGCTTGTCTCATTTCCAATACTTATTTATATTATATAATTATGAATTACAATTATTATAAATATATATTTAATATATACAGGGAGTTTTTCTTTAAAGTATACGTATTTCAAATTTCGACTATTTGTTGTAAATCTTCAGATATTCGTTGTTTTTTTTAAGAGTTCAATTTGAAGCTTCAAACGAGTGTTTTCCACTCCCAGACAAAGCATGAAGTAAAATTTCGAGTTTAGAAAAGCCCCGTGAAAATTTGTCGAGGGTCGCGCAGCGACCCGAGACAAATTTTCTGGGCTTTTCTAAACTCGAAATTTTACTTCATGCGCCACGCGTATTAAACACTAAAATATTGTGAAATTTACTTACATTTGAACTTCACTTGAAATCAGTGCTACTATGATTCGAATCACGGATACTCGAATAAACGTAATAGATAAATATGATTCGAATTAAAGATTTTAATCCTGTTTTTTCGAATCACGAATACAAATCCTTTAAAAATAAATTTGAATTTTTTTGCAATCATTAAAATTTTAATATTGGTACCAGTTTTTTTAATAAAAATGTTCAAAACCTAATTGTTATTAACACTGAACATCGCTGATAACAGAGTAAATATCTGATTTCGTGTTACTCTAATTAAACATATAGTTGTGCGTTTTTGAACTTTACTTAAAATCAGTGTTTTATACGCCTGGCGCATGAAGTAAAATTTCGAGTTTAGAAAAGCCTAAAAATTTGGTTTGGTTCAGGCTTATCTAAACTCGAAATTTTACTTCATGCTTAACGTGGGAGTGGAAACACTCGTTCGAAACTTCAAATTGAACTCTATTATGAAATCGACGAATGCCTGAAAATTACTTAAGAGGGCCAATTTTAGCTGGTAGTGTGTTTCTGGGGTACGAGATGGCGCAGAGATAGCAAAATTCCTAAAAGTAGTTTTGACTATGTATTGGTTCATAGTGCCTGCCGAATTTTATCACAACGAATAATAAAAATTATGAGCCTTGTTTGTTTGTTTAGATAGCTTCAAATTGAACTTTTTTGAAAAAACAACGAATATTCAAAGATTTACAATAAATAAACGGAATTTGAAATACGTATACTTTAAAGAAAAACTCCCTGTATAATAATAATACTAGAGGTTAATGTCGGTATCTAGAATTTTATGCTCTGTCTGTGATGCGAAACCCATGGAAAAGTGATAAAATGTCATGGTAAATGTGTTTAAACTTGCTAGAATTATAAAAAAATCCTAAACTCGAAAATCGATGAAATGTTTAAATTTGACCAAATGCTAACACAATGTCAAAAAGTGATGAAATGTCAAGAAATATTGAAATTTGACAATAATTTAAAGTATGTGAAAAGTGATAATTTATAATAAAAAAAGTTTTAAATACTTTAAACTTAACAATTAATCAGTATTGTTATGCGCGTGGCGCATGAAGTAAAATTTCGAGTTGAGAAAAGCCAGAATTTGGATTTACTCCAAATCCAAATTCTTAGGGCTTTTCTCAACTCAAAATTTTACTTCATGCTTAGTCTGGGAGTAGAAAACATTCGCGAAAAAATAATCACTGGCTTTTTACAATATTTTCATTAATTTACAAAATCTTAAGAGTTTTCAAGTTTTTGTTCAATTTTTAAAATCTTGTCAATTTTCGCGAATTTCCAAGATTTTTTGTAGTTTCCAACATTTATAAATTTTTTAAAATTCTCAGAAAAATCATGCACTTTTCAAGATTATTGCTGGTTTTGAAATTCTTGGCTCCTTTCGTTACTTTTTAAAACTTTGATGCCTCTCATGTGTTTCCTAGATTATCGTTAATTTTAAAAAAAATATGAATGCCGATTTTTAAATTTTCAAAGAAATTTATTTGACAAAAAATATGAGGCCTTTCTTTAAAACGTTTATTAATCGTTAACGATTAATATAACGGCTTAATTAATTATCCAATGCTGAAAAATTTATGATAAATTTTAAAATTTATTAAAAATTCAAAATAAATGTATGAAAATCTTGAAATATTCAAAATGGGCGTCTAGATTTTAAAATTTATCGAAGATCTTTGGATTTTCGAAAACCGTCGAATTTTTGAAAATTAAAGGTAATGTTGGAAATTTATGAAAAGCGTTTTGGTTTTTAAAGTTGACTAAAACAACATAAAATATAAATTCAAGTTATTTGAAACTGCATCATAGGTAATTTAAATTTAATTATAATTTTATATAATTTAAAACCTTAGACTTAAAGTTTAGCGGTTGACAGTAAACAAAACTACTGCCCGCTACACATTTTGATGTATTGCAACGAACCACACAAAAAGAATAGACGGGAACACGATACCAGGGCCTGTATTCACAGTAACGATGCAATTTGTTATCAGTGGGAAGTGACGTCATTTTACTCTATACGGTTTGGTAAATTCTTCCCAAAATTGCGTCATTTTAGTGCGATTCTCACCGATAACAAATTGCATCGGCACTGTGAGACACTCCAAGCTGAGTAGGCGACACTCAAAGCTGAGCAGTATAAACCGCCGCGCGCCGTACAAAAAAGGGAAATTACAATAATCCAATTCGAACTCGGGACCTAAAAACCCTACGCTGACTCGGTGCCTCGGTGATCAAATCGCCGAGTGCCGCACATTCAATTTGGTAAATTATAAATGAAAAAGGATTTTTTCCGACTCAGCACTTGAATCAACATCCTAGTCAAAACATGAATCCGGAAATGCAATTATATTTACAAAATGTATTAGGAAATATTTTAACATTGTCTTTCTCCCTCGGGGGGATCCTACCCCTACAGGGCGCGTCCCCAGGTGGCGGATAGGGGAACGACGTCACTCTTTGACGGTAGGAGGATTGGCCTCCCGCTTACCAACATGGAAGGAGGGAGTGAAGCGATGTTAAGATACCGTCTAGGTATCTCTAGCCTCTCCTCTCTCAAGACCGTCATGCGTGGTGACGAGCCACATCCGTACCCTAAAGGTGCAAACATGTCGGATCTAGAGGAGTAAACCTCGATAAAAAATCCGTAATCCCCGGTGTTATTCGTACCGTGCCGATGGGATGAATGGCACTACGTTAGTGTGTCTTATAACGGTGACCTTCGGATATTTGGCGGCTTCCGGTTGCAATTAGCCTTCTATCGGTATGGGAGCACTGCCGGTGGTGACAGTTTATTTCTGCCCATCTCGTGGGAACAACATGAAACCTACAAATCAACTTAACAATTCGCCATACCAGCAATTGACGAGGGGAAATTTCCCTCGGTTCTTGCTGGTCAGTAAACCCGAAGAAAACTTCGAGAAAATGAGTCCGTTTGTAATCAGCAAGTCGCTGTATAGTATAGTCGGAGAACTTAAGTGTATTAGAAAAGTTAAAGAGGGGTTACTAGTAGAAACAGTCAGTACAGCCCAATCTAAAAAGCTACTAGAAACCACTAAATTAGGGAACGATACAATCAAAGTAGCGGCACATAACACCCTAAACTATTGTAAGGGTATTATATATTGCAGAGATTTCTTAAACTGCACAGTTGAAGAAATCAAAGAAAATCTATCAAATCAAGGGGTAATTGAGTTAAGACGAATGATGTCCAAACGTGAAGGGGTATTGATTGATACTCCAAATCACATCCTCACGTTTGACAAAACGACTCTACCTCAACATATAAAAGGTGGTTTTCACAATCTTCCTGTCAGGGCGTACATTCCGGCACCACTAAGGTGCTTCAAATGTCAAGAATTTGGCCATACTGCAGTAAGATGCACAAAGGAAAGGGTCTGTGTGTGCGGGAAACCTCCACACGAGGGCACAGACTGCACCGATCCAATGATGTGCGTAAACTGTAAAGGAGGGCACTCGGCACGTTCCAGGAACTGCCCTCAATATAAAATTGAGATGGCAATTCAGGAAGTAAAAGTCAAGGAAAAAATCTCGTACTTCGAAGCAAAAAAGAAAGTGACTCCAAAAACCCCAACAACAGGTGTGTCTTACTCAGCGGCCGCAGCGTCAAAACCTGCTAATTTATTCGCTGACATGATGAAGGAATTCATGCCCCAACTGATTAGTACAATTAAAGAAGTTGTAGCGCATGAATTGTCAAACCATAAAGATAGTGGCAAATCAATGCCACCACCACCAAAACCACCGCAGAGGCCCAGTCTGGCTCCCTCTGCGCATGCAAAACCTGCGGCGGCTAAACCGTCCGCGCCAAAACAGGGGACCACAACGGTAACCCCTGCTGTTGCACAGCAGGAAATCGGGAATGTGTCCCCTGCAGTCACAGACATTTTAGCAGCCGCACTTTCTGTGGCGGCTAAAACTGTCATAAAAGAGCAACCCGTCATAGATGCAGATACCTATATGTCATCTTGCGAGTTGCAATGCAAAAGAAATGCTACCACAGCGTCTCTCTCCTCTACGGACGATTACTCCGTTGAGGAGAGGGTCGGAGAGGGTGGCACTACGACAAAGAAGAAGGTAAAAAGGAAGTCAGGCTGGCAGAAGGGAGTTCCAAGGAAATAGAACTACTGGGAATAAACTCTCCTATGTTTTGGTTCTTTCCCTTCTCTATGTTCCTTCTCTTTGATTTTTTTCTTGTATTTAAATTTTACTTATTTATTATTTATTTATGTGTCGGAGTATTTTACAACTCCTGTAGTATTTGTGATATTAGGCTAAAGGTTTCTGTTGTGATCGTTGTGGCATCGGAGCCTTTTACACCCCTGATGTCACCTGTGATATTAGTTTTAAGGTCTTGTGTTTGTCATGGCATTGGAGTCACTTTACAACTTCCATGTCTATTTATTTATTCAATTCTAATTTATTTACTGTGTTGTCGCGTTTGCTGTGATATTAGGTTTAAGGTTTTGATTATGTTTGGTGTGGCATCGGAGACTTTTAGAACTCCGGTGTCACTTGTGATATTAACTGTAAGGTCCTGTTGTGTTTGTTATGGCATCGGAGTCCCTTTACAACTCCGGTGTCACTTATCGTATGCTGTTATTAGTGTTATTTACTCTAATTTATTAATCTCTGTCTGTGTGGTGTCTTATAAATTTCAAAAATGGTTGAGCAATTGATCCAATGGAACTGTAATGGTTGCAGAGCACACTACTATGAGCTGAAATTACTCCTGTCTAGACACACGCCTTTCTGCGTATGTCTACAGGAAACACATTTTAAACCGGAAGATGAGTTTCAGCTCAGAGGGTTTTTTGTGCTACGAAGGGATGTAGTGCCTGACGTACGAGCCAGGGGTGGAGTCGCCATCCTTCTGAGAGAAGGCCTTCTTTATGGGGAGGTCCATCTCAGAACGAGGCTCCAGGCACTGGCAGTTCGTATTGCTCATCCCTTAGAAACCACTATCTGTACCGTCTACCTTCCAGAGTTCGATTGGACAATTAATGATATCGCTGAACTAGTAGACCAACTTCCCTCACCATTCATCCTAGTGGGCGATTTTAATGCCCACAGCCCACTGTGGGGGTCCGAGAGAAGAGATCCCCGTGGTCGCCTGATTAAGGATTTTCTTGATCAGAGTGACACGGTCCTCCTCAACACCGGAGCCCCCACACACTTCAGCGCTAGAGGGTCAGATTTTTCAGCGATAGATTTGTCTCTATGTTCCCCCCGTTTGGCCACACGTCTTTCGTGGCAAGTCTTTGACGACCTGCACGGCAGCGATCACTTCCCGATCGCTGTTAAAACCATCGTTCGACGAGCAAGACAGTCAGTCCCTCGGAGATGGTGTCTCGACAAGGCAGACTGGCTTGGTTTTCAAGCCAGTTTCATACCGCCTTCGTCACTTAGTGACGACGTCGAGACCGCCGTGCAGGATTTTACGCAACGGGTAACCGAAGCAGCTTGTCGTTTTATCCCAAAGTCAAGTGGGAAAACGGTTGGTCCACCTGTTCCCTGGTGGAACCATAGCGTAAGGGTGGCAATTGAAAAAGAGGGCATTTTATAAATTCAGACGAACACCTACCCAGGAAAATTTAATTGCTTTCAAGAAGCGGCGAGCTATTGCACGCTGCGTAATTCTTGAAAGCAAAAAGTCATCATGGGAGACCTACGTGTCGGCTATCACTCCGACCACGCCGGTCGGTGAGGTGTGGAGAAAGGTGGGTGCAATAGCAGGGAAGAAATTCCCAACAGTAGCACCCATCTTGCGAGTCCAAGGAGGTGATATTACCGACACACACGAGATAGCAGACGCAATCGCGTCTCAGTTCTGCACAGCTAGTAGCTCTCTAAACTATCAAGACACTTTCCTGGGAGCCAAGGGTGAATTAGAAGTCCCTCTGGATTTCTCCTCACCGGATCCCTTATGCTATAATTCGCCATTCTCAATAGGGGAACTTGAAGAGGCAGTCCGTTCAATGGGTGATTCCAGGGCCCCTGGTCCGGACGGCATCCCGTATCAGATTGTCCGACAACTCCCCTCTTGTATGAGGGAGCATTTGTTGGACATTTATAATCTGATATGGGACAGAGGCGTCTACCCCAGGCTCTGGAAAACGGCCATTATCCTGCCTCTTCTAAAACCGGGTAAGGATCCAACAAACGTCGAAAGTTACCGACCCATTTCATTGACAAGCTGCTTGGGAAAAGTCCTAGAGAGAATGGCCAACAATCGCTTGGTATGGATGCTGGAGACCAATGGTCTATTAGCAAAGTACCAGGCCCGTTTCCGTAAATTTCACTCCACAGTTGACCAGTTAGTCCACCTGGAGAACTCCATCCAGGATGCCTTCCTAGATAGAAAGCACCTCGTTGCGGTGTTTTTTGACCTAGAGAAGGCATACGACATGACCTGGAGATACGGAGTTCTTCAAAAGTTGCACGAATGGGGACTAAGGGGCCGTCTGCCCCTCTTTGTACAATCCTTCATGGAAAATCGGTCGTTCAAAGTCAGAGTTGGGGATACCGAATCCGCACAGTTTGTGCTGGAAAACGGGATTCCCCAAGGCTCAACCATAAGTTGCACCCTTTTCTCTATCGCTGTTAACGACATCGCTCTGTCTGTAGAATCCCCTGTAGAGAAATGTCTCTACGTCGATGACCTTGTAATATATATGGCGGGAGATACCATCCCCGCCATAAATCGTCAACTTCAATCGGTCATCGACAAGGTGAACAGAGATGCTGAGTCTAAAGGTTTTCGTTTCTCTGAAACAAAAACCTCATGTGTCCATTTCTGTAGACTCAGACATCCACATCGCGACCCGGTTTGTCTCTCCGGGGTAAAAGGATACAGGTTTTGGATAGTATCCGATTTCTAAGGCTGAGGTTCGACAGGACTCTTTCCTATCGGGCCCATATTGATGAGCTGGTCCAGCGGTCTCGAAAAGCACTGAACGTTATAAAGTGCTTGGCCAGCATCAACTGGGGCGCTAGAAGAGAAGTGCTGCTGCAGCTGTACACGGCTCTGGTTTTATCCAGAGTTGACTACGGCTGCGCAGTGTACTCTTCGGCAAGGAAGTCCTGGTTGAAAGCCCTAGACCCTGTTCACTATAGGGTACATCAAGAAGAAAATTACAGAGGATTGGCAGCAGAATTGGAACGGCTCCGAGAGCAAATTAAGGTCTGTAAAGCTCTCCGTGACTCCCTGGCAATCGTCGGTGAAACTTACGAGGAGGGAGGAGGTCGCCCTGTGCCGTCTTCGCATAGGGCACACCAACTTAACCTCTTCGTATCTCCTTGCCGGCGATGAAGCGCCAGAGTGTCCATCTTGTCACGACCGGTTAACGGTGGAGCATATATTAGTCGAATGCCCAGCCTACGTATTACAGCGAAATAGGCTGAGGCTTGGTGGTGATGTGGCGTCCATATTGGCGAATAGTAAGGGGTCCGTAGAAACATGTATAACGTTTCTACGTGAAACAAGTCTATTGAAGCGATTATAGCGATTTGTGTATGTTCTTTAAGTGTTAATTTATTATTAATTTATTAATTGTCTTTGTCTCGTTTATGTATAGTGGCATCGAAGTTCCTTTACAACTTCGGTGCCATCTTTTAGTTTGTGTCCGTCCGCTCCAGAGTCCTTTTACAACTCTGGAGTACATATTGTATATAGTTTTTAGGGTCCGGCATCGGGGTCCATTTACAACTCCGATACCATCAGTCTGTGATATTAGGTTTAGGTTGCGTCGTCCGTTATATGTTGGGTCGGACATCGGAGTCATTTACAACCCCGATGTCGTCCGCTCTGTGATATTAGGTTTAAGATGTGTTTGTCCATTTTATGTACGATCGGTGACATGGTATTTTACAACCCTGCCACCACAATGTCTGTGATATTAGGTTTAGGGTTATTTATTCTATTTATGTTTTGCTTAGTGTTGTTTATTTTAATTAATGTATTGTTTGTTTTTCTTTTTAAATAACACAAGCAAACTGGCTAATGACCATGCAGTCGAAGCCGGTAAGTGGGAGGGGTTTTTAGTCGGTAGTCCTCCAGTTTGGAGGGAATCCGACACTTCGTCCGTAAATGGATTTTCCCCTCCCACACAACAAAAAAAAAAAAACATTGTCTTTCTTTGTTGTGTATCAATAACATAATGAATGAACAAACGGTCTGCGTCAGAAAAAATACATTCTCAACTCAAGGTCGGAAGCTGGGAGCCAGGATCCCAAATTTCGTACACGAATTCTACATATCAAACCTAATTTCTTTTCACATGTTTTTAGAAATCACAATATATTTTTAAAATATTACTTAAAAAGCACGATGCTGCCCCCTATTTATTGAAAGTATAATCAAAATTTACATTACTCTTATGGAGATTTCTAAGCAACGATTAATTTTATTTATCATTTATTTTAGATCAATCCATTTAATACAACATGTTTATAATAATTACCTTAATAAATTAAAGCAATATGAAGAAAAAATAATGTTTCCTATGGAAGTAAGACACGGATTTATGTGATCATTTGACAGTGTTCCATTATTCAATTTAAGAAACATTTTTTTTTAAATACTGTCAATTTATTCGCAAACATTCTATGTACATTATGTATATGTTTCAATGCTCTATTTTCATTATTGTGGAAGATTATTCGTTGTTCGTTCTTATGTCCAAATAACATGTAAATTTCCGACCTTAAAAGAAAACTTCACTGAATATCATTAAACGCGAGAAAGTCAATAAAAAGTCAGGAAATATATTCAAATTGACCAAAACACTAAAAAACGCGTTATAAATAAATCGTGAAAAGTAAAAAAAATATACAGAAATTATAAAAAAAATTCAAAATTATTGACATTTAACAAGAATCATAAAACAACAAAAAAATCGATATAAGCAAAGTAAATTAAAATAAGAAATCACGAAAAAATACTAATACTATTACAGAAATCTGGAAAAATTGTTGGTCAAAAGAATTAAATATCAATTGTATAATGTTCAATTTTAACGATTTTTATTGCTAGTTTATTTTATCTATTAGTTTTGTAAGCGTTGACAACATTTATTGTTGTCATTATTTATTTTAAATGTTGACAGTTTTTATTATTATTCCATTCCCATTAAAAATTATATAACTTTAGACAATAAAAATTCTATAAATATAATTTATATGGAAATAATGATCAAAATTGTCAATAAATATATAAAATTGATCAAATAAACTATAAATGACAGAAATCTTCCAAATTGAACTTTATACAAATAATATTTATTAATAAAAAAACGTTAAAATTGAATCAATCAAAATTTGAGACCGGGCCGGGGAGAGCCGGGCCTGACTAATTTTTTTAAAATTTGTTTTTAGTTTTATCTGCAAACTATGTAACAACATATACTAGTAAATATACCTATATTTACAAGTGTGATAAATCTTTATAAACTAGAGTTTTAAAACTTTGAATTATTCAGACTAAAATACTTACCGGGCCGGGCTCTAAAGTGTAGGGCTCTAAAAGACGTTAACACTAAAAAAACCGTCAACATTAATAAAAAAATTTAATATTTTTAATTAATAACTTTTCAAAATCAATAAAACTCATAGAAAGGATTCTAAACAAATCGTCAAATTAATAGAAAATAGTCAAAGAAATCAAAATCGATAATATATATGTATATATATATATATACAGGGTGGCGCAAAACTAGCGATATGGTTTGAATGTTTAATAACTTTTTTATTTAATGGTTAATTAATATTATTATTTTTTTGTTATACAGTATATTAATGGGGAATATTTTTGGCTTAAGTATGAAAAATTATATCCCGCAAGTGTTAGCCATTTTCGGCTTCGCACATTCGTGCTCTTTCCAGTACATTTTCCATAACTTTTCGTAAAATTTCCGGTGTTATGGCTTGAATTTCATTGCGAATGTTTTGTTTTAGCTCTGGTATGGTCGCTGGCTTATTTACGTATACCCTTTCTTTTAAATAACCCCAAAGAAGACAGTCTGGAGCTGTTAAATATGGTAAACGTGGGGGCCAATCGAAATCGCTTCTGCGCGAAGTAATGCGTTCGCCAAAGAGGTCCCGTAACAGAGCCATTGTGTCCCTTGCAGTGTGGGCTGTGGCTCCATCTTGTTGGAACCACAACTGTAGATGGTTTTATATAGCTGGCCTCAAAAAATTCTCCAGCATCGTTCGATATTCAGCACCATTAACTGTAACTGAGGCACCATGTGCATTTTCAAAAAAATATGGACCAATGATCCTATCAGAGGATACACCGCACCAAACAGTACACTTAAGTGGGTGTAATTGTCGCTGATGAACTGTTCTTGGATTCTCCGTAGCTCATATCCTGCAATTTTGCTTGTTTACGAAACCATTCAATTGGAAATGGGCTTCATCGCTCATTATCAAATTGTTAATGAAATCGCCATTTTCTTCTGCTTTTTGTCGGAATGAAGTCTAGCGGCTTCAATTCTTGCACAAGCTGAACCTTATACGGGAACATGTGCAATGTGGCCAAAATTCTCTGAACGGACCTCCGCGATAGCCCCAGTAGTGCCGAACGTCTTCTTGTTGATGTTTCTGGACTGTCCTGCACACTATCCACAACACGTTGGATATTTTCTTCCGTGTGGATTGTACGTGGTCTTCCGGTATATGGAAGGTGTCTTGCTGTGCCATGTTGTCGAAGAAAATTTGCAACCAGGCGGTTTATTGTTGTACGCACATTAAAAAATCGACGATAAGCACACTGCGTCAAAACAATTGACCGTTGATTTTCAAAATAAAATTCAACAATTTTTGATCGCTGTTTTGTTGTGTACTGTTCCATTTCAAATTCCCAAAGTTTTCTTCACAAAATTCTGAAATAAAAATAAAAAATATAAATAAATTTAAAAAGTTATTAAACATTCAAACCATATCGGTAGTTTTGCGCCACCCTGTATATATACAGGGTGTTGACTTGGCGGGCTCAACATAGGAAATCGCATGTTAATTTTAAAGTGTTCAAATATTGGCTTCCCTATTTATTTAAGAGAAAATGTATTTCACTTTTTTGTAGAGGGAAAAATTCTAAATTAATATTAATGTTCACACCTAATGTTCACACCTAACACTTTACGTTTCTCTAAGTTAAAATAATTAAAAAACAGTAATGTTATTTTATAAGAATAATGACATACCATGGAATTGATACAACAATTGCGGGTATTCCCTGTTTTTTTTAAAGTTCAATTTAAAGCTTTAAGCAAGTGTTTTCCACTCCCAGACTAAGCATGAAGTAAAATTTCGAGTTTAGAAAAGCCCCGTGAACATTTTCTGAGCTTTTCTAAACTCGAAATTTTACTTCATGCGCAACGCGCACAAAACACTATAATATTGTCAAACCTATGTATATTCGAACTTCACTTAAAATCTGTGTGTTTTATACGCGTGGCGCATGAAGTAAAATATCGAGTTTAGAAAAGCCCAGAAAATTTGTCTCGGGTCGCTGGGCGACCCTCGACAAATTTTCACGGGGCTTTTCTAAACTCGAAATTTTACTTCATGCTTAGTCTGGGAGTGGAAAACACTCGTTTAATGTTTCGAATAGAACTCTTTTAAAAACAACGAATATCTAAAGATTTAAAGAAAATAAGCTGAATTTGCTGTAAATTTTCGAAATTTTTTATTTTGGTATACAAATCTCTGTTAACCTAGATAAAAAAAAGCATTGGAACAGTTTTCTTTGAGGTAAACATATGCATAAGCTGTAAATTTTCTGACATCCGTTGTGTTTTTAACAATTTCAATTTGAAGCTTTAAACGAGTGTTTTCCACTCCCAGGCTAAGCATAAAGTAAAATTTCGAGTTTAGAAAAGCCCCGTGAAAATTTGTCTCGGGTCGCTCAGCGACCCGAGACAAATTTTCTGGGCTTTTCTAAACTCGAAATTTTACTTAATGCGCCACGCGTATAAAACACAGATTTCAAGTGAAGTTCGAATATACATAAATTTCACAATGTTTTATACGAGTGGCGCATGAAGTAAAATTTCGAGTTTAGAAAAGCCCAGAAAATTTGTCTCGGGTCGCTGGGCGACCCTCGACAAATTTTCACGGGGCTTTTCTAAACTCGAAATTTTACTTCATGCTAAGTCTGGGAGTGGAAAACACTCTAAAGCTTTGAATTGAACTTTTTTAAAAATCAACGAATGTCAGAAAATTAACAGTTAAAATAATTAATGGCTCGTTTACACGTGTAAGTCAACTAAATTTTAACTAAATTTTAAGTTAATTCTCAGGTGTAAAAAATGTATTTAGTAACAAGTAGCAAGTTAACGATTAATTTAGTTGTAAGTAAAATAGAATCCAGTCAATTTTTCGAAGCAAGTTGTCTGCGCGCATGCGCCCTAATTCCACTTGGCTTGTTACTTGTCGCGTTTGGACACGCACATTTTTAGCGAAGTATATAAGTGCATAAGTAAACACATCATGCACGTGGTGTTTTTATAAAATGGCAAGGTAGAGTGAAGATACCACTCTAAAATTTGTACAAGAATATGTACTACGGGAGTGCCTTTCTAATTTTAAAGACAAAAATTACAGAAATAAACAATTGAAACAACAAGCAGTGTCATTAATAATAACAGCTATGGAAATTCCTATTTTTGGTCCAAAGGAAGTGGATTTAAAAATTAAGAGTATCCGCTCCACGTATCCACAGGAATTACAAAAAATAAAAACATCTGAAACATCTGATGCAGGCACAGATTCTCTGTATAAACCAATTGTAAAGTGGTTTACAATTTTACATGAACCGCTAAAATCTGTGAATATTGCTGGGGCAAGAAATACACAAGGGAATACGGTGAGTATAGTTTTATTGAAATTATACATATTATTAGATGTTTATTAATGTATCATTCTACTCTGCCAACTGACTGATCCTGCTCCTACGAAATAATCAGCATAATTGTCACGAATACTGCGTGCATCCCTAGATGAATGATTTTGTGCAGTTCTAGGTAGATTCACCAGTCTCTCTGTAGACACATCTCTCCAATTTCATTCAATAATGCGACGACCACTACGTGTGTCTTCAAAATCTACTGTTGGAGCATTAACGCTACTTTTTGTTTTGCGAAGTCAATTATGTAAAGCACTACATGCTTTAACCACTTTATCAATTTTTTCAGGTCTGACTGGGAGAGGTCTTTCAAATATTCTAAATCTTGCAACTAGGATTCCAAACGCATTTTCAACTATGCGTCGCGCTCGAGACAAACGATAATTAATTTTTTTTTGTTTCAACGTTAAATTATCTCCTGGATAAGATTTCATAAGATTTATTTTCAAAGGAAAAGCGTTATCTCCGACTATTAAATAATTTTTTGGAAGTAGGTTATTTTCCAAAGCTGTACTTTGTTCGCACTCCCTAAAAACACCTCCATCTGACACTTGTCCGTTACATCCCACATTTATGTAACTGAAACAATAGTCGTCATCTACTACAGCCATTAGTACTATGTTGTTGCTATGTTTATAGTTATAATAAAAACTTCCAGCATCTGGTGGTGCCTTTAACACAATATGTTTTCCATCAATCGCACCACAACATCCGGGAAAATTCAATTTTTTTTGAAACCCAGACTCTATTGCTTTCCACTCTTCAGCATTTGCAGGTGCCTGGAAATAAAAAATAAAATTGAATAATGATACATTTGGAACTTTTTTTACAGAACAACATCGAGAAAACTGCTGTAAAGGAAATTGCCAGAGAGGAAAATACTAGTGATGAAAATAGTAGAAACCCAGAACCCCTAGAACAACACTTCGCCACCCCAAGCACGGGTACTCGGAAGAGAAGATTAAAGGAGCTTACAATGTTGGTAGAAAAGGTTGGTAGCATTACCAAAACAATGAATACTACACAAAGAGACACTACACATGAATTTGATTTATTTGCGAAAAGCATCGCAGGTCAGTTAAACGCAATGCCCTTAACGATGGCATTGCAGGCTCAACAATATATTCAAAATTATTTGTGTCAATTACGTATAGAAGAGTTACAGAGGAATAATCAGGCAGCAAGTCTTCGATATACTCCATCACCTTCGTTCTCATATTACACGAATTCTCCAAATGAAGAATTTCAAAACTACTCTCAATGTTCGCCATCATCAACCCCATCCTTGCTCTCCCCAACACCACAAGGGGTTGACGACATTCTACAGAACGCTTTACTTTCTATTGTGAAAGATAATTAAACTGTTTTTTTAATTATCTATGGTTACACAAACATGTAATCTTAAATTTTCATTTTTCAGTATTGTAATAATTTGCTTGTGTTTAATTAATAAATGTTCAAAATGTAATAAATAGTTTTTCTTACCTGTATAAAATCTTTCAATACTTGGTATATAGCTTCGCACACTTCAGGCAGCATCACACATATGCTGGACTTGGATACTCTGAAGAAGTGGGATAGGCTACGGAAACTATTTCCGGTCGCTAGATAATATAGTACAATATGTAATTTTAGTTTCGGTGTTAAAGCACATCCCATTACAGTATCTTTTTTCATTAACATAGGTTCAACTTTTGACAACAAGTAGCTAAAAGACTCTTCTGACATCTGCAATGCTGACAAATACTCCATTTTGTCTTCTCCTGCAAGTTCTTTAAATAGAGTCGCACTTGCACCGTACTCATTTCGTCTTCTCTCCCACATTCGTTTACGTTGTCTTATCTCGATGGATATTTCATATTTCAGTTCTTCAATTATTTCGTTTATGACGAAATTTACAATTTCTACTCGTTGCTCAATCTCCCTTTTATAACGAACTAAAGAACTTGACTAAACGCTAGCGCTAAAACATTAAATACGTGAAACGCATGGCTACTTAAAATTAAGTTAAAAATTTAGTTAAAATTTAGTTGACTTAATACGTGTAAACGAGCCTTAAGAAAAAGTAATGTGATTTTATAAAAATAATGATATTTTTCTTGTATAGTTACTTTAATCAAGTGACTACGATATTTTTTGCCATTTTGACATCCGCAGTTGTTTCAATTCCATGGCATGTCATTATTTTTATAAAATCACATTATTTTTTCTTAATTATTGTTACGGGTCGAAAACGCCAGTAGGACTTTTTATTATTAGAAAATTAATTTAGTTAAAATGTGTACATTGAGTTGCCTACATTATTCCGAAAGGGTGTAATTTAAAAGTTCGCAGTTGGCCGTCATTTTAGGAAAACAAAAAAAAAGGTTTGTTTTAGCAAAGCGTCCGTCAAAACGGTAAAACGTAATTTTCTTCTCTATTGAGAATTATTATTTTCTCACGAAGAGCTGTTTAGAAGAATTACTTGTGTGGAATTCGCTGTCTATATTGAGTGAGTTTTGGATTCCTTTTTGGAGCTGAATTTCCACTATCGGCTATCGCCGCTTTTGAAACCCTTCGTACGGACGCGACTTGCGAAGACAATCGCATCGAAAATAGCTCCCGCCAACAACTAGGGGTAAGTTAATTAAAAATCTGTTTCGGATAGAATATTTTCTAAGGCCTTTCGTAATGTTTTAAATAGAGCTAACATAGAGCTAACTTTAGCTAAAATAGAGCTGAACTCGAGCTAAAATTGCCATTGGCTACGTTCTGAGATAAGTTCTAATTGGAATTTGAGAGATTGTTTGGTGACTGGAATATCACATTTGGCCGTTTCCTTGTCCGGACTTTTGCCGTACTGGAAGCTGTGAGACCGTCCTTCTGTATCCTTCCTGCACCACGAGAAAATCCTGTGCCGGAGCGGTCGCATCATCTCGAAACTACGACAAGAGAAAACCCAACTCGATGAGTAACTTTTAAAGTTTTATTTTTGTTTTCTCTTCTTAAAAACGGTCGCGAAACAATCCAACGAATTTTGATGCTTTGGTGCATTTTGTTGCAAATAATAATTTCGTAGTTTTTTTTTTGTAATTGTTTAATAATTATCAGGTTAATAGTAACAGTTCACTAACCTTAAGTTCGTCCGCTACGAGCGAGACAACCTTAAGCTCTATTTTTTTATATGAATTAATTATATTTTCATTGTATAAGCTTTTGTAATTGAACACTGCAGTATTCAAAAGAATAAAAGACGTTACCGTCCATTGTTAAATCAGCGGTTTAATAATATCACCAAATACCACCTAATTGCTATATATATAATTTTTTTTTTCCTTTTTGTACGCTTTAGGTAGAATTCATTTAGGCACAACGTAATTATTGACAGTTTTTTTTTTTGGTTTTCAGTAGCAATTAGTGCACAGCCTGTTAATAAGGTTGTCTGTTATTTAGATCGTGTTCTAAGTTTTCTTTCAGTTCAGTGTCATTACGGAAATTTTCCGAGTTTTTTTTGTTTTCTTCCTTTTAAGAAGGGGGGGAGTTTGTCTTTCGCAATTGTTTTATTCTTTGCTGTTATTATCTCTTATTATTATTGTATCGCTTTAATTGTTTGTAACGATATGTCAGATACAATGGAGATTAATGTTACTTATTTGAGAAAAGATGAGCTAATTTACGAATTAACAATCCGCGGTATTAAAACTACAACTGATCAAACTAAAGAAGATCTTCGTTTATGTCTAAGACCTTTACTGACTTTAGAAAATTTAAATCGACCTTTACAATATCCTACACATAACATTGATGTCGAAACTGAACTTAAAAATATCGAAATTAAATTAAAAGATCTGGACGTAGCTCTCTCGAAAGTTTTATCCGGTAAGAGTAAACTTAAATCAGACGCTCTACAAACGCGATCCATTCATATTTTAAAGCGTATTAATCGACTTCAAAGTTGTACTTTATCACAAGAGCAAGATAATGTTCGATCGAAATTAGTTATTGAAATTCTTCAACGGGTGAACGAACTTACTAAATCCGATCCAAGCGAAACGGAACCGAATATCAGTCTTTTATTTGAAAACAACACGCGCGAACTCAGTAGTTCCGATTCAGATGATGCGGTCGAACTTGATAATACCTCCAGATCTCAACATCGATCTATGCGATCACAACCGGTAGAGCGTTGGAACTTGAAATTTAGCGGCGATCCAAAAGGTTTAACCTTACATAATTTTTTAGAACGTGTGACAGAACTGCAGATTGCGAGACATGTATCAGACCGTCAATTGTTAGATTCGGCTATTGATTTATTTGAAGGCAAGGCATTATTGTGGTTTAGGGCAAATCGTAATCGTTTTCACGATTGGAAAAGTTTAACCGACCTGTTGCGTAAACACTATGAACCACCCGATTACCGTGCACGGTTATTTCAAGATATTATGTTACGAACACAAGCTCCTTCGGAATCTTTTGTAGAGTATTTAGCGTGTATGACTGCGATGTTTCGACGTTACGGAGACATACCAGATGATATTCAACTTAATATCGTTTCACGTAATTTAGCTCCATTCTATACTATGCAACTTCCCGCTGTAACGACTTTAAGAGATTTAGAAGACGAATGTCTGAAACTGGAAGTTAAGAAATTTCGCTCGGATAACTATCAACCACCGTCGCGACTTCGTCACCAACATGTCGAGCCAGACTTTGCTTACGTCAGTGCTACAGCACCTTCAGTTTCTAGAAGTACTGGGAATACTGCACATGCAATTAATACCGTCAATGTACCTAACTTATCATGTTGAAACTGTCTTAAATCCGGACACGTATTGCGTAATTGTCCTTTGCCGAAAAAGCTGCTATGCTATCGTTGCGGTACTATGAATGTAACCGTCCGTACTTGTCCGAAATGTTCCTCGGGAAACGCTTTACCGAGAACTTAAGTGATCGTGTGAGTACTCCGGTCAAACAAGAATTAACGATCGATTATTCGTCTAAACGCATTTTACTTGACTACGTATTATCCCACGCTGGAAATGATCAACGTCCATATTTAGAACTTAGCGTACTTGGTTATAAGATGCTCGGTCTACTTGATTCTGGAGCGAATCCAGTTGAACTAAAGTATTCGAATACCTCTTCTGAATTCTCTAAAAGGATTCGAATCCTGAATGATTCGAATCCTGCCCAGCTCTGGTAAATGCATATATTTACACTATTGTAAAACTATTGTAATATTAAAGCAGCGTTGTTAAAAAAAAACGTTTTTTTTCATTTTAATTAAAACAAACAGTTTTTTTTTACTTTACAAAACGTGTTTTTTTCATTGAAACAGCGTTTATAACATTAACAATTAAAAAATAGTATATTGTACAACGAGCATATAATGATAGCTATTAATCGCGGGTGGAGCAAGTCGTTCGAGTGATTAATGGCCATTATATGCTAGTTATACACTATACTTTGTTCACGACAACCACAATATATAACACAACGTTTATTGTATAATATATTTATTAAAATGAACGTTGACAATTATATAAAATATTATTATAAACATTAACCTGAGTCACTGAGTTACTGATTCACTGATTTACTGATTAACCGAAACTGAACCGTAAACCGAAAACTGGAAAAAACCGTCATTTTTGTCGGAACGGTTCAAACGCGCACGTGAACACTTTTTTAATTCTACAAGAGTTTCTGCTTTTTTGCAATTTTTAAATCAAAACTGTTTGCGGAAATATCTGTTTCGAGGTCCCCTCACTCGATTAAGACCATTTCAGATTTTTTTTTACCTAGAAATTTTAGTTTTCATTCTCCTTCGAAAAAAAGTAAATTTTAGTTCCACCTTTGTTTTTTTTTTTTAGAATAAAAAGGGTTTTGTCATTGATTTACTGTATATTCATTATTGCGATATTGTCACTTGGTTTACTGTCTTTTGATTATTTATTTATTTATTTATTCAACGGGATCCATTTACAAAACGAGACTACAGTTCAAGATTCTAAAATTAACAAAAGTACATATAAGACTAAAGTACAAGACAAAAAAAAATAATAATAAATATACAAATACAATGATAATATAATATATAATTGGCAAACTAGCCATTTACACAATAACCTATTCCTTTATTAGGAATGCGCGTAGCTGTTTCAATGTCCCATTAAAAATGTCAAAATTGACATTATTGCAATTAGCACAAAACCTATTATTACCAAAATTATTGCAGTAGTTAGTTCTGTACATTTGTTCATAAAATGACTTACTGCTCCGTAATAGGCGACTTGGAGCATGGAAGTTTACTAAACTTAACAGTTCTGGACAGATAATCACACCTGATATTAATTTTTGAAGAAAAATAACATCTGCATTTAAGCGTCGTCGCTCGAGCGATTGCAACTTAATAAACGACAATATATTTGGATAAGTGCTATCAAGCTTGAATTTGAAGGTTATGTATGTAAGGAACCTATGTTGAACCCTTTCCACTTGGTTGATGTTTTGGGATGTATTTGGGCACCATACCAGGGAGCAATATTCGATATGCGGCCGTACGAGAGACACATACAGATTTACGAGAGTTCTTATATTAGAAAAATCTGTACACTGTCTTTTAATAAAGCCTAACATTTGCAAGGCTTTCGAGGTTACAGTGTCTATATGATTAGTGAAGCTCCAAGTGTTCGTAAAAGTAACACCAAGATCTCTTACAACATTAGTGTGTGCTAATGGTGTGTTATTAAGAGAGTAATTTCTGAGTCCCTTTAATCTCTTTTTAGAATAAGACACAACAAAATATTTGGAAACATTCAGCTTCAATTTGTTTATAATACACCAACGACTTAACGCTTCCAGGTCGAGTTGTAGCTTATAGCTAGAATAATTGTCCTTAATAGGCATGTACAGCTTTAAGTCGTCCGCAAAAAGAAGGCAATTGGAATATTTGAAACACTTTACAATATCATTGATAAAAACATTAAATAGTAATGGACCAATATGTGATCCCTGCGGTACCCCCGAAGTTACAGGTATGGGACGAGAAGTGAAGTTACTGATGCGGACTGTTTGAGTTCTGTTGCTGAGGTATGATTTAATCCAATCGAGCAAAGACCCATGCACACCAGCCTCCAAAAGTTTTTCGACCAAGATTTGATGGTCAACACTGTCGAACGCTTTAGAAACGGTGTACACGGTATCAACCTCGTACCCCTCTTCCAGCGATGTAGTTATTGTTGCCCCAAAGATTAGTAAATTAGATACTGTAGAATGTCCTGGCCGAAACCCATGTTGTTTATCGGTTAAAATAGAGTTCAAGTCCCTACTAAGGCAATCAGTAACTAGCTTTTCAAATATCTTGGGAATGTGTGATAGCAATGATATTGGTCTGTAATTCTCAACAAGGTTCCTCTTGCCCTTCTTGAAGATAGGTGTTATTAGTGAATGCTTCCATCTGTCAGGAAAAGTGCCAGATTTAAGGGATTTATTAAATAAGAGCCACAAAGGTCTAGAGAGTGAAAACGCACACTTCTGTAAGAAGACGGGCGGTAAACCATCCCAGCCCTCTTTTCCACTAGAGGTCTGCCCTGACAGCTCCTGAAGTATGGCAGAAATAGAGATATCGTTAATTCGGTTGATCGATATATGATTAAGACTAGTCCTACACGAAGAGGGTTGAGAAAGCACTGGTTGTGAGGTATTATAAACTGAACCAAAGAAGTCTGCAAATATATTTGCTACATCCTGAGGGTCGGTGTATGTACTCCCCTCTGAAACGAGGGTATCCGGGAAATCGGGTGATGACCTATTGGAGTTTATAAAACTCCAAAAGCGTCTCGGGTTATTATTAATGGACGACTCAATCGAATCAATGTAATTTTTGAAACAAGCCTGTGTGAGTTCCTTGCATTTTGCTCGTGTGGACTGGAATCTAGTATAGTCGATCACGTGTTGTGATTGTTTAAATTTCTTATGCTGTTTTTTCTTTAAAAATATCAAGTCAATTAGTTCCTTACTAAACCATTTAGGATTTATGATATGGTTTTGTCAATAAATCACTATTTCAACTGTATTTTCACTATTGTGACTATATGACTGTAAGTCACTTGATTGACTGACATTAGTCTATCGTGTCAACTTGACTTAAGATGACGATAGTTGGCGTTTAGTCCATTGTGTCAACTTGACATGAGTCTATCCTGTCAACTTGAAATAACATTTAGTCCAATGTATCAAACTTGACACAAATCGGTGTCAGCCAATGATTGTCAATTTAAGACAACTATTATTTGAAATATATTATTAAATAGTTATGTTATTGTTTTTCGTTATGACACTTGCGACACACATTTTGATAGTTGTGACAATTTTCACGGGGTTTTTCTAAACTCGATATTTTACTTCAAGCGCCACCCGCACAAAATACTGGTTTCAAGTTAAAACTATACCAAAAATGTCAAAATTAACAAATTAGGTGAAAAATATTGACAGAATAAAAACTAATAAAATGTCAAAATTGATAAATTAGGTGAAAAATATTGACAGATTAAAAATAATACAATGTCAAAATTGACAGATAACAGTTGACACAAGTCGGCGCTAGCCGACATTTACTCCACACGACTAAACCACTGACATCAATTGAAGTTCATTACACATTTGACATTGCACATTGACATTCATGTCACAGTTTACATATTTTTATGTCACTTATAAATTAACGAAAAATTGGAAATATTGAAAATCTTATAAATTGATGAAAACATCAAAATAATGAAAATCTGACCAAAATCACAAAATTTTGAAAATCTCATGAAGTTTTTTTTATAAATGGAAAAAAATCACAAAGTATTGAACATTTTATAAATCGACGAAAATCTGAAAATATTAAAAATTTAAAAAACATTTTATAAACTTTTGAAAATATCTAAATCAGATGAAAATTTTATAAATCGACAAAACCCCAAAAACATCGAAAATATAAAAAAATGCCACAAATAACAAAAATATCGAAATTATTAAAAATTACAAAAATATCGAAAATACAAAATTGTAAAAACATCGAAAATGTCAAAAATATCAAAAACATAAAAAATGTAAAAACGAATTAAAATTAACTTTCTGCAAAAATTTTGTCTCATTGAGACAAGTCTCCAAATATTCATTGAAACAACTACTTCTCGAGCTAATACCCAGACAGATTTTAAATTATGCAATGAATATTTGAGTTACACGACAGATTTACTGTTCTATGCATAATTTATATGCAAAATGCAACATCAGGTCAAATTATTCTCTCACCAAACTAAATGAACTCACATTAAATTGAAATAAATTGAAAAAATTATAGGGAATAAATATTAATTGTCTAAAGCCATCTATAACGCGTTTCGAGAATTGACATTATTTACATGAAGTGCCGCTTTGACATAATTTGATTTTTTCGACACCAAAAAAGTATGTCATGATAAACAAAAATTAAAATTTTTGTTAAAAAAATTTTCGAATATATTCATGAATTTGATGAACTAAGAATTAATTTTTGAAAATTGTTCTAGGCCTGAAATTAACAAAAACTTTACAAATTAATAAAATTCTCGATATGTTGAAAATCTAACGAAAATTAAACGACTGTCGTCAACTCCCAGACTGAGCATGAAGTTAAATTTCGAGTTAAGAAAAGTCCCGCGTAGAAAATTTGTACGCGCGGGGCTTTTCTAAACTCGAAATTTAACTTCATGCGCTACGCATATAAACCACTGATTTGAAGTAAAGTTGAAAATATATACTGATGAAATGTGATAGATATTTACTAAGACAGCGAAAAAATGTAGGGGGGGGATTTGCCCCCTTAAATTGTAAAAAATCATTAAAAATGATCAATTTTTTCCGTTTTTTTCGCAGTTTTTTCACTTATTTTCTACATATTCCAGCTTCCATTCCCCCTCATCCTCCCCCAAACGCCCCCAAATAATAAAAATATATTGCAACAATATATAGCAACAATAATAAAAATATATAGCAACAATAATAAAAATATATAGCAACAGTTCGGAAGATTCACTGTACCACGCTGGCGCTCTCAATACTCCCCCCGTTTCCCCCCATCCATTGGAGGGGTGAAAAGGATTATTTTAGTTGTAAAGAATAATAAATAAAAAGTAAAATAATAAATGTAAAATAATAAATATAAAATAATAAATGTAAAGAATAATAAATAACTAAGACAAGTACCTTCATTTGGTGCTTGCTTTCCTTTTGTACCCTGAGGTAGAAGTTTCTCGTATCAAAAACCAGCAGTACTCTGATAACATGCTCGCATTCCACTTCCCCGAAAATCTCCTCTCGAACTTAGAGATCTCTTGATGAAACCGTTCCCCGTGTTCATCCGAAACTGCTCCTAAATTTTTAGGGAAGAAGTCCATCTGTGAGTGAAGGGAATGCACTTTAAGAGACATGTTACACCCCATGGCCTTGTACGCTGACAGCAATTCCTCGACATGAGCGACATAATCATCACTTTTGTTGTTACCCAAAAAGTTCTCACACACGTTTTGGAATGCTCGTTTTTTTTTTCGATTCAGGTGTTCAATAAACGTCGAATCTTGGAAAAGTTGTCTAATCTGGGGGCCCACGAAAACTCCTTCCTTGATTTTAGCCTCACTAAGACGAGGGAATCTAGTTTTCAAAAATTGAAATGCATCACCGGTCTTGTCCATTGCTTTCACAAACTGTTTGATCAATCCTGTGCGCGCGAGGTTTTGAGAGCGCCAGCGTGGTACAGTGAATCTTCCGAACTGTTGCTATATATTTTTATTATAGTTGCTATATATTTTTATTATTGTTGCTATATATTGTTGCTATATATTTTTATTGTTTGGGGGAGGATGAGGGGGGATGGAAGCTGGAATATGTAGAAAATAAGTGAAAAAACTGCGAGAAAAACGGAAAAATCGATCATTTTTAAGGATTTTTTTACAATTTACGGGAGCAAATCCCCCCCCCAAATCTACCTCCTTGCTACAAATGTTCATGTTTTAGAAGTTTTCACCTCTCTAGCCCCTCAGAAGAAACGTAAAGGCTAAAATAATCCTTTTCATCCCTCCAAATTATCGAAAAGTGATAAAAATAGGTGGGGGGGCCTCCCCCGAAAACGGTGGGTGATGGGGGAAAACGGGCGTCATATTCGGATTCAGGAGGTCATTTTACATAAGAATCAGCAGGAATGGTGTCAGGGCCGATTTTCATGCCGACCAGTGTAATCATGTAATACATCCCTTAACTACGTGTAAATACCTAGGTATACAATTCAATCCCAAACTCACATTTAAGAACCACTCTATAACCCTTAAAGCAAAAGTCAAGAATCGTGCGGCACACTTCAGAAGTTTAACTATAATAAACAAGGTATAAGTACAGACACATCTGTGCATATATATATATATATATATATATATATATATATATATATATATATATATATATATATAAAATGATATGCCGCCCTTTACTTGACTATGCTGCTATCCTTTTCCATCACCCCCACCCTGTGACGCTTAGAAATATTTAAGTTGCGAAAAGATCGGCCCTTAGAGTGCTAACCAAAATCTGACACCCCTAAAACCCCCTTCATAATCCTTCAAACACAGTACCATTTTGAAAAGACAACCGACGACTACACGTGACGATATTCTACATAAAATTCTGAATCGAAAATGTAGACGCAAAAATGTTGTATCATGCTTCATATACCATCAGGAGACATTTAAAAGAATGGACATTAGGCAACAGCGCATTCACGGGCTGCCATGTTTTTTTATTCATCTTGTGATTAGTTATGTGGGTTGTCTCAAAAGAGTAATAATAGTAGAGCAGGGTTTATTTACAGACATATATGCAATGTTAAACAGAGTATGAGTAAATGTGTCGAAAAGAGTCTCTTTTGGAAGTTGTCAAGAAGAACGCGTCGTCTAGGAGGTATTGGCGAAGCGTCTAGATTGCGGTAGTCGAGTGATTTGTGTTAACTGCAGTACTGCGGCATTTTTTCTTCTTCAAATGACACAGCATAATGCAATTCACGTATTTTGTTCGAAATGAAACCCATCTGCTTTTAAGCATAGTTGCAATCTCTTTTGTATCGTATTTATCACTCGCTCCAGTATTACTGGTGTAATTTTCAGTACCGCGTCAGGTTTTATAGAAGTTTCTGGTCAAAATTTCTAAGTTGAAAAACGTGAACTTTTATCATTTCCGTAGTGAATTTATTGATTTTAATTGGTGATATATGTCAATACAGTGTGAATCTATATTATAATGCATGTTATTTCACGGGGTGTAAAGTAAAGTGGAGCCGAAGCTTCAATATTTTAGAGTCAAGTACAATTGTTTTTAAAAAACACTAAGGATTAAATCAATCAATTAAATCAAATCAATTGCTTGTACGTAAACGGAAACAGAAGATAAATGATTGCAACAGAAAATAATTGTTTGTAGAAAATTGAAGATAAATAAATAAATACAAGAAACAAGGCCGTAGCCAGAAGGGGGATATAGGGGTTCAACCCCCCGATCCCGAAATTTTCAAAATGTTAAATTTTACTATGTAAAAGCTGCCCCGTAGGTCAAAAACATTTGTTTTACGGCAGGCACTATAAACCAGTACATAGTCAAAACTTTCAGCAATGTTGCTATCTCTGCGCCATCTCGTACCCCAGAAATACACTACCAGCAAAAATTAGCCCTCTTAATGTTCGACATTCAACATGTTTGGATTTGTTTGTGATGTAAGTTGGGATCTAATGAACAGTACTCTAGTCGGTCCATTTCGTACGATTGCAAAAATCCCAAACACGTTCACGATTAACAATCCGGTCATCAGAGAATTCCCCAACAGTTGGCAGTAAACTCCCAACTGTTGTCTCTGATGAACTGGCCCAATGATAAACAGTACGGTCATCAGAGAATTCCCCAACAGTTGGCAGTAAACTCCCAACTGTTATCTCTGATGAACGGCCCCATATATTCTTGCATCTCGTTCTAGTTCTCGTTTACAGGCGATTGTGAACCTGCCTAATATAAGTAAATGTATTGTCTCATTAGAGTATATTAGAGAAAATAAATAGTTAAAACAAGGGTAGACAATGCTTATGGGAGAACTGGATTCCGAGTTTTCGAGGATAGAGGAGAGACTGTGGTCAGGAAGTGGGTCCATCTATTTATGAATAGAGTAAACGTGGAAATATTCTAGAGAAAACTGCTCCGGTTCTGTCTACACATACACAACAAACGCGCTCGCTCTTATTTCGTCTACACCACTTGTACGATGATAAATTGTAGAATGACCTTCAGAAATAATAAACTATTCTGAAACACTTCTTTTAATTTCAGATTTCCAGCGTGTTCGAAATTATGATATGCGTGAATAAGATATATTTAAAAAAAAGCTAAAATAAACCTAAAATTAAACTAAAAATTAAAAAATAAAGTACAATGAGTTTACACAAAAGTAAATGAGTAAGTGCCAGACTTCAATTAAAAACACCAAATTTGGCAAATAATTTATATTATTGATTAGTTATACAGAGAGTTTTTTTAAGTATAAATAACTCAATATACTGAATACACTGTACATTTTCAGATATTCGTCGTTTTTTAAAAAAAAGTTGAAATCTAACCTTCTTTAAACGAAGTAAAATTTCGAGTTTAGAAAAGCCTGAAAATGTAACTTTATGCGCCACGCGTATAAAACACTGATTTCAAGTTAAGTTCTAAATATACTACTAAAACAGTAAGCTGAAGTTATAATTTTTAACTTTACACTAAATCATTGTTTATACGCGAATAAAGTAAGTAAACGCATATTCTCAAGTTTTGTATAGAGCTGGCTAACTGGATATATATGAACTGTGGTAGACGGATTATAAAATTTATTATCACCACAAAAAGTCTATTCGAAAATATTTCTTGTATTTTAGGATTTCCAGCGTGTTCCAAATTATGAACTTTGTGAATTAGTTATATTTTATAAAAACTTAAATTTACATTGAAATTAACAATTCTAAAATTTATTTTCAACGTTTTTAGTTATTCTATTTATTTTTAATAAAAACAATGTTAAAATTATTGGATTAATAGATTATTGTTTCAAATATTTAAAATTTACATAAACAAACAAAGTTATTATACAATGAAAAAATCTAAAATATATTTCCAACATTTTTAGTTGGTCCCAGACCACCTGTATCAGGCATTTTTTGAGAAAACGGCTAGTCCTTGAGAGTTGGGATAAAATAAATTATCACTAAAGCCATATTGAAGAATCGAATGGTGATATTGTTTTTCCCCATAAAGGTTGACATCCCTGAGATTTCGCTTAAAAATGTCAAAAACTCAAGATTTTCATATGGCACGATAGGTCAAAAGTGGTATCATAGAGCCTCTCCAAAATGTCTAAACCAGCAAATTTTGAAGAGAGACACCCTCTACAAGCGCGGGAGGAAGTATAATGGAAGAAAAGAAACCACAATTTACAATTTATGGTGTGTTGATGTTACAATTTATGACTTTATCTCTTACAATAGCAGGTAGTTTCCCTTTTTTTTTCCCTTTTTAAAGCGTTTTAAACGATCGCTTATGTTCATTAGATTACTCCAACAATTTAACTCATTAATCAATATGTTATGCAATGGTATTATTTTGTTACGTTTTAATCCAATCGATTAAATAAAGCACGCTAATCTAGGAATAATGCTCAAAACATGTTTCAAACACGTTTAAAAGGTGTTTAAAACGTGTTTAAAACAGAATGTACAGAATATTTTTCTTTTGAGTATACATATCCCGATAACTACAGCGCTTTTTAAAGTTGCGGGAAATCGTAGTTTTAATGCGGTTAATTTGAGGCCTTAAACGAGTGTTTTCCACTCCCAGACTAAGCGTGAATTAAAATTTCGAGTTTAGAAAAGCCTAAGAGTTTGGATTGGCCGCGTAGCGAAGCGGAGCGGCCAATCCAAATTAAGCTTATCTAAACTCGAAATTTTACTTCATGCGCCACACTTAAAAACACTGATTTATAGTGAAGTTAAAAAAACACACACTTACAACAACGATTATAGGCAACCTAATATACGTTAGAGTTATTGGGTTGCCTATAATAACTGTTTTAAACAATTTTTCAGCGCAGAATTTGACTCACGTTTTATCCACATCTACATATTAGATTGCTAAAACCGTATATTTTAAACTTTGCGATATTTCAGTGTTTTATACGCTTAAAGTATACGGCTTTAGTCTGGGAGTGGAAAACCCTCGTTTTAAAGATTCAAATTAAAATCTTGAACAGAAAAACAATGAATGTCGAAAAATTTACAGTGTATGCTGAAAGATAAAATCCCTGTATTTAAAAATCACATTTATGCACACACAGTTTTATTGTAATAAAATGTTATGTTTGATAATGTAATTTGAAATATCTTCAACAATTTAGCTAAAATCTAAAAACAAACAAAACATTTTAATGAAGTAATATAACATATAATTTAGAAAATATTTATTTTTAGCAGTTAGGATAATAAAAAAACGGTTTTAAACAAATTTAACGTTTAAAATATGTTTTGAACAAATTTAGGATTTAAAACGTGTTTAAAACAAAACTGCTTAAAACATGTTTTTAACAAATTTAAGATTTAAAACATGTTTAAAACAAAACCGTTTAAAACACGACGGCTGTTTAAAAAACTGTTTTAAAACGAAGTGTTTTAAACATAACAACCCTGGTTATGATTGATCATCTAACGAGTGTTTCCCATCCCAGATTAAGCATGAAGTAACATTTTGAGTTTAGAGATGCCTGAAAATTTGGCTCAGGCGTAGCGCAGCAGAGCGACTGAGACAAATTAGGCTTTTCTAAACTCGAAATATTACTTCATGCGCGACGCGTATAAAACGCTGATTTAATAGCTAATTGTTTGGTAATAGACCATTTCACTTTAAATCAAATGAAATACGTTTAGTACGCCAATCATCAGTTCTTTAAATGGCGGAAAAAGTGCTATAATGAACATATAATCATCATTTGTACTTGTTTTTGTATAACTTTAGAAAATTAAATTTATGAAACAACATACTAACTCAAATTCCCTTCCCGCTACTAAAACAAGGTATGTATGATCGTATTTATTAAAAACAAATAGTAGCAATATATTTTAACAGTGGTTAATTACCGTGGTTAATTTTTCGTTTTAATATATTGTTATAACGGGTTTAAAACAAAACAACCTTACCTTAGTTCTAAGAGTGTTTTAATATAAATTAAGATCACACAAGGAGGAGGGGGAAGGTTCTTGATGGTCTTTAAAAAATAGATCTGCAAACATTTTCGAGATATTATTTTTTTAATTAGAAAATCCTCATTTATAAACTCAAATTTCTCAAAAAATATTGGTTTAATCCAAATTAATTATTAAGCATTACTCACTGAACTCTTCGCATTCTAATCGAAAAATCAAACAAAACAACTTTTATTTATAAAAAAACTTGCCATTTACGTTTTCTATATATTTGCACAGAATGTATGGGGGATCTCGGTTATTTGAAGAGATAGAGAGTCGGTTAAATTGGGGCAAAGTTGCGTAATTTAGGGCCCAATAATAATCTAAAAACAAATTTGAAATATCTTCTTTCGTTTTTGAGGTATTGTGAAAAAACGGATTTTTTGAAATTTCTTTTTTTTTTATTCAAAAACTATTGAATCCAGACATTTACAACTTTGACATAACACTATAGCCAACTTTTGTTTTTCTTATGGGCGCCATTTTGGATTTTCATATTTTTTGGAAGAATATTTTTTTTCTAAATTCAATGATGTATCACACTTATAGTTTTTAGTGCAATTTAAAGTCCAGAAGAAAACTAACCATCTTAATCCATTTTAATAGTTTTATATGTAATTTACATTTAAATTAACGACGTTAACACCATCTACTGTAATAGCAGTAACGATACTACTCAAAAATTGGCAGCAGATGGCGTTCACATCGTAAATTTATATGTAAATTACACATGACTACTAAAATGGTTATAGATGTTCAGTTTCTTCTGGATTTTAAAATGCACAATCAATTGACATTTATAATAGTCATTTTGTGAGTACAATAGACAAGACTATTGACAGTAGATGGTGTTCACGTCGTCAACCTAAATGTTAATTATACAGGGTCCTGCAACAGTGTGTCGGGCTTTCCTAGCGCCATTCCCGTGAAAAAAACAAAAAAATGTTTCGTACAAAAAATTATTGATTTAAAAATATTTATGGCGTAAAATTATTTTCAAACATACAGGGTGTCCCAATTTTGCAGTATAACAAAAATATTTGTTTTTTTTAATGGAACACCCTGTATTTATTCAACTTTTCTAATGACATTTTTCAACCTCTACATTGTTGTCCATTTAGTTTTTTATTATGTTACAGTGTTGCCAATTTACAATTTTTTTCTTCAAGTATCATGCATAAGCAAGCTCAACTTTAAAAAATCTTAGCGACCTCGTTTTTTGAAGGTAAGAATAACTTTTAGCAAATATCTCAGTGTGGTTAATAAGCAACGTTTTATTAATGAGCAATTTAAATTTAGTAGTACAGGGTGTTCAGAGAAACATGCCAAACTTTACAAATTTCAAAGCGGTATAACCCTTTTTTTTTAAATGGAATGCTCCCTATTTTATGTCATTATTCGATAGGTCTTTTTCTTCTCATCAATTTGATGGGGCATATCTTATGTCTAAACCCCATAGTTGTTGAGATATTCAATATTTTTCACAAAAGTATCCATTTAATTACATTTCTATGCACTCTAGTAGGCCATGCTGCGACGAAACAACTGTCAAAATGTAATGTAAGTGTCAGTGTGACATTTGATTATGTCGAAATTCGAAACGTTAATTTGTGATTTGTAAAGTGATTCTTCGTTTCGTAGTAAAAGTAGACAGCATATAATTACGATGAATTTCGAAAAAGACGAACTAGTGGATATGATTTTTGTATTAGGGGAGACTGATAGAAATTGTTTATTGGCGGCTAGAATTTACGCGACACGTTATCCCGACAGAAGACATCCGGAAGAGAAAAGTTTTAGGAACCTGCTCAATAGATTTATTGAAACGGGAAGTGTACATTACAGAAAGAACAAAACCTATCACCAATGAGGAAAACCAATTGTCAGTGCTCTTAACAGCAACTGAGCATCCCAACTTGAGCCAAAAAGACATCTGTGAAGCAACCAGCATAAGCGAGAAGTCAGTACAACGCATTCTGAAGAAAAATCGATATCATGCATATCATATTCAGTTACATCAAGAACTGAGTAATACTGATTTTCAGTTTCGTTCTGAATTTTGTATCTGGGCAAGACTAAAAATACAGGAGGATCCTGCGTTTTTCCAGTATGTTTTATTCACGGATGAGGCGACGTTCCATAACAGCGGATCTGTCAACAGGCACAATTTTCATTATTATTCAACTGAAAATCCGCATGTTATGAGACAAGTTGATCATCAGCATCGATGATCATTGAATGTCTGGGGAGGAATTATTGGAAACCATGTGGTAGGTCCACATTTCTTCGAAGGCCATCTAAATGGGCATATGTATTTGCACTTTATGCGAAATGTATTACCCGGGTTATTAGCTCATATACCTCAACATACAAGAAACAGGCTGTGGTTTCAACAAGGCGGGGCACCTGCGCACTTCTCGCGAGATGTGAGGACATTTCTTGATGGTATTTTCCCCAACCAATGGATTGGTAGGAATGGAGCCACTAGATGGCCTGCTAGATCTCCGGATCTAACAAAAATTGATTTTTTCTTGTGGGGATATGTAAAAGAAATTGTTTATAAGGAAGCACCAACAACCCCAATGAATATGCAGCAACGAATTGTTAATGCTTTTGCAAGTATTTCACCTGAAATGTTAGGAAGAGTGAATAGGTCTTTTCAGCGGCGAATTAATTTGTGCCTAAATGAAAATGGAAAACATTTTGAACATTTACTGTAGTATCGTTTCTCTTTTGTATTAATAATTTTGAAGTATTATCTGTATTTATTCATCTCACATTGACTTTTACTTACATTTTCACACTTGTTTCGTCTCAGCATGGCCTACTAGAGTGCATAGAAATGTAATTAAATGGATACTTTTGTGAAAAATATTGAATATCTCAACAACTATGGGGTTTAGACATAAGATATGCCCCATCAAATTGAAGAGAAGAAATAGACCTTTCGAATAATGACATTAAATAGGGAGCATTCCATTTAAAAAAAATGGGTTATACCGCTTTGAAATTTGCAAAGTTTGGCATGTTTCTCTGAACACCCTGTATTACTAAATTTAAATTGCTCAATAATAAATCGTTGCTTATTAACTACACTGAGATATTTGCTAAAAGTTATTCTTACCTTCAAAAAACGAGGTCGCAACGATTTTTTAAAGTTGAGCTTGCTTATGCATGATACTTGGAGAAAAAAATTGTAAATTGGCAACACTGTAACATAATAAAAAAACTAAATAGATAACAATGTAGAGGTTGAAAAATGTCATTAGAAAAGTTGAATAAATACAGGGTGTTCCATTAAAAAAACAAATATTTTTGTTATACCGCAAAATTGGGACACCCTGTATGTTTGAAAATAATTTTACGCCATAAAGATTTTTAAATCAATAACTTTTTGTACGAAACATTTTTTTTGTTTTTTTCACGGGAAAGGCGCTAGGAAAGCCCGACGCACTGTTGCAGGACCCTGTATATGACTATTAAAATAAATTGTCAATTTATAGTGCAATTTGAAATCCAGAAGAAAACTAACCAACTTTATTCATTTAATTAGTCTCATATGTAATTTACATTTAAATTAACGACGTGAACGCCATCTACTGTCAATAGTTGTAACGATACTACTAAAAATTGGCAGCAGATGGCGTTCACATCGTCAATTTTTATGAAAATTACATATGACTACTAAAATGGTTATAGAATTTGTTTTTATCTGGATTTCAAAATGCACAATCAATTGACATTTATAATAGTCATTCTGTGAGTACAATTGACAAGACTATTGACAGTAGATGGCGTTCACGTCAAAAAATTAAAATTGTCACTTTATAGTGCAATTTGAAATTCAGAGGAAAACTAACCATCTTTATTCATTTAATTAGTGTCATATGTAATTTACATTTAAATTAACGACGTGAACGCCATCTACTGTCAATAGTTGTAACGATACTACTCAAAAATTGGCAGCAGATGGCGTTCACATCGTCAATTTATATGAAAATAACATTTGACTACTAAAATGGTTATAGAAGTTCAGTTTTCTTCCGGATTTCAAAATGCACAATCAATTGACATTTATAATAGTCATTCTGTGAGTACCATCGACAATGCTATTGGGAGTAGATGGTGTTGACGTATTTTGGATTTTCTTTTGGATTTTCATATTTTTTGGAAGAATATGTTTTTCTGAATTCAATAATGTATCACACTTATAATTTATTGTACAGGGTGAGCGAAACTCGATGTCTCAGCTCTATTATATGAAAAGGAATAACGATAGAAAAAGTCTTAAATCTAAAATCAAATGACAGCAAAACAATATTTGTCAACCATTAGTTTAATTATTGACAGATGCGGCTTTGTTATTTGCTTCCAAAGGTTACTTGTTTAAGTCGTGACAATTGGGAATTTTTGAAAATTCTTTTTTCTAAGTTTGTTTTTAATTTTTAACGAAAAAAGATAGCAATTTTTTTTCTGTACTAAGTTCATTCAGAAAAATTAGCTCTTTTGAAATATCCAAAAATATAGGTATATATCTTTGGAAATAATACTGACGTCATCGAATATTTTTTCCAAAGAAATATACCTATATTTTTGGATATTACCTCTGTTTCAAAATTTAGAAAAATATGCAATTTTGAATTAAAATGGACCTTACTCAATCCCATTTATGAACCTCTTTTCAGATTTTTTCTATCGTTTTTCCTTCTCCGCTGAGACATCGAGTTTCGCTCACCCTGTACATTTTATATGTAAAATGTTGATCTTTTGTTTATTGTAAAGAGTGCCTTAGAAACAGTTGAGTAACTCACTTATTTGACAACTCCTAAGACCCATAATTTGCTTGCATATCACCTCTGAAGACGGGCATCCTACGATACATATTTTACCAATTGTGATGTATTTTAAACTAACGAGTGTCTTCCACTCCCAGACTAAGCATGAAGTAAAATTTGGAGTTTAGAAAAGCCCCGCATAGAAAATTTGTCTCGGGTCGCGAAGCGACCCGAGACAAATTTTCACGGGGCTTTTCTAAACTCGAAATTTTACTTTATGCGCCACGCGTATAAAACACTGATTTAAAGTGAAGTTAAAAACGCACTGAAAGCCAACCCAACTTCGATATTTTTCAAGATTGGATGTGTTCTTTCCTATCCATGCTGTAAACCTTCAGATATTCGTTATTTTCTTGTAAAAAACTTGGATTCTATGTAGTCCTTCGGTCTCCGAAGACCATGATGTAAAATAGCCTTTGTAAAATGGTAATAAACTTAGTAATCTAGAGTCCACTCCCAGACTAAGCATGAAGTAAAATTTCGAGTTTAGAAATGCCCCGCGTAGAATAATTTTCACGGGGCTTTTCTAAACTCGAAATTTTACGTCATGCGCCACGCGTATAAACCACTGATTTACAGTAAAGTTAAAAATATATAACTCTTAGATGTGATGATGATCAATATTTACCGAGATGTAAACGTCAGATACGTTTTAAAAAAATCTATTGACCTAAAATTGTACACGTAGACATAATTCTCGACTTTATTTTACAAATGTCGCATTAATTATAATTACATTTTAAATAATTTCATAAATATCAAATAAATCTTCCTATCAAAACCACCCCAAACCGGACAAAAGATAACGCCACGCGCCGGCTGAAAACAGATGGACTTCTTACTACCTGCTAATATCGGGTTGACAATGACACCCAAAAAATGCGGTTGGTGTTTATAATGGGAAAAGTCCGAGCACTCAGGGGGTAACCCCTGAGTGCTCGGACTTTTCCAGGGCCTCTCCAAAATATCTAAACCAGCAAATTTTGAAGAGAGACACCCTCTACAAACGCAGGAGTATAATGTAAGAAAAGAAACCACAATTTATGGTGTGTTGATGTTACAATTTATGACTTTATCTGTTTGAATAGCAGGTAGTTTCCCTTTTTGCCCTTTTTAAAGCGTTTTAAACGGTCGTTCATGTTCATTTTATGACTCCAACAATTTAACTCAATAATCAATATGTTATGCAATGGTATTATTTGGTTACGTTTTAATCAAATCGATTAAATAGAGCACGCTAATCTAGCAATAAAAAAAATACAAAATAAGGTTATGATCTGGGTTTAAAACGTGTTCAAAACATGTTTAAAACACGTTTAAAACGTGTTTAAGACAGAATACACAGGGCGTTTTTCTTTTGAGTATGCATAGCCCGATAATTACTGCGTGTTAAAAGTTGTGGGAAATCGTTGTTTTAATGCAGTTAATTTGAGGCTTTAAACGAGTGTTTTCCACTCCCAGACTAAGCATGAAGTGAAAATTTCGAGTTTAGAAAAGCCTAAAAATTTGGATTGGCCGCGTAGCGAAGCGGAGCGGCCAATCCAAATTAGGCTTTTCTAAACTCGAAATTTTACTTCATGCGCCACGCTTAAAAACACTGATTTACAGTGAAGTTCAAAAAACACACACTTACAACAACAGTTATAGGCAACCTAATATGCGTTAGAGTTTATGGGTTGCCTATAATCACTGCTTTAAACAATTTTTTCAGCGCATAATTTGATTCACTTTTTATCCACATTTACATATTAGATTGCTAAAGCCGTATATTTTAAATATTACGATATTTCAGTGTTTTATAAGCGTGGCGCATGAAGTAAAATTTCGAGTTTAGAAAAGCCTAATTTGGATTGGCCGCTCCGCTTCGCTACGCGGCCAATCCAAATTTTCAGGCTTTTCTAAACTCGAAATTTTACCTCATGCTTAGTCTGGGAGTGGAAAGCCCTCGTTTAAAGATTCAAATTGAAATCTTGAACAAAAAACAACGAACGTCAAAAAATTTACAGTGTATGCTTATGTATTTAAAAACCACATCTATGCACACACAGTTTTATTGTAATAAAATGTTATGTTTGATAATGTAATTTGAAATATCTTCAACAATTAAGCTAGAATTTAAAAACAAACAGAAAACTTTAATGAAGTAATATAAAATATAATTTAGCAAATATTTATTTTTAGCAGTTAAGATAATAAAAAAACGGTTTTAAACAAATCCAACGTTTAAAACAAGTTTTAAACAAATTTAAGATTTAAAACATGTTTGAAACAAAACCGTTTAAAACACGACGGCTGTTTTTAAACATGTTTAAAACACTATTTTAAAACAAAGTGTTTTAAACATAACAACCCTGGTTATGATCGATCATCTAACGAGTGTTTCCAATCCCAGATTAAGCATGAAGTAAAATTCTGAGTTTAGAAAAGCCTGAACATTTGGCTCGGGCATAGCGCAGCAGAGCGACTGAGACAAATTGAGCTTTTCTAAACTCGAAATTTTACTTCAAGCGCGACTCGTATAAAACGCTGATTTATTGTGAAATGGTCTATAATCAACCAATTAGCAAGTGAAATAAGTTTAGTACGACAATCATCAATTCTTTAAATGACGGAAAAAGTGCTATAAAGAACATATACAGGGTGTCTCAGACCGCCCGTACCAGCCTTTTATTTCGACAACGCTTGGTCGAATGTGACTGGGACAAAAAATTTTATTACCAAAGTGAACCCAAGGAATCCACTGATGAATTTATTTTTTACCGGAATAATCTGGAAGTACCCGGAAACGGAAGTAACTTTAAAATTTCAAAGGCAACATAGGTCGGCTATGGTATTAATTGATAGGTCTTTTTAAAAGAAACAACTTTTATTAAAATGTTTTTTTAATATTTTGTATATTTACAAAAATAAACAAAAAAACTAGTTATCCATTTAACACTCAATTTCCTTAAGTAGGCTTTGCTTTTTTGTTTTCGAAGTATCAGAAAACGTGTACAAGATAAAAGAGCACCAGATATTCTTGCAGCAATTGCTCTGGACCCGAACATCTCGACTAGAAGAATTGAAATCGATGCTGGAATAAGTCGCTCTACTGCTTGGAGAGTTTTAAAAACAAACAAATTCGATCTATACTATATCGCTTTACACCAGAAACTTGAAGAGCGGGATTTTCAAGATAGGTTGAATTTTTGTGAATGGATGTCTCATAAAAATTATAATTTCCATTACAAAATTTTATGGACAGATGAGGCGACATTCAAAATGAACGGAGTTGTTAATTTACATAATGCTCACTACTGGAGTAATGAATACCCTCATTGGTTAAGAGAAGTTGATAATCAACACGTGTGGACCCTTAATGTTTGGTGTGGTATTTTAGGAAACCAAATAATAGGTCCGCATTCTTACCTAATAACATCAGCATATCAAAACCTTAGAGGTTTGTAAACACCATGTTGACACATTCAATACATTGATAATAATAATTTATTTTACTTCAAATATTCACTAACATCAATTATTTTGACATAACAAAAAAGCAAAGCCTACTTAAAAAAATTGAGTGTTGAATGGATAACTAATTTTCAATTTAGTTTTTTTAGTTTATTTTTGTAAATATGCAAAACATTAAAAAAACATTTTAATAAAAGTTGTTTCTTTTAAAAAGACCTATCAATTAATACCATACTCGACCTATGTTGCCATTTGAAATGTTAAAGTTACTTCCGGTTCCGGGTACTTTCGGATTATTCCGGTAAAAAATAAATTCATCAGTGGATTCCTTGGGTTCACTTTGGTAATAAAATTTTTTGTCCCAGTCACATTCGACCAAGCGTTGTCGAAATAAAAGGCTGGTACGGGTGGTCTGAGACACCCCGTATATTATTTTTGTTTTAACGACGTGAACACTATCTACTGTCAATAGCACTGCTCAAAAATTGACAGCAGATGGCGTTCACATCGTCAATTTGTATGTAGATTGCACATGACTACTAAAATGATTATGGGTGTTTAGTTTTCTTCTGGATTTTAAACAGCACAATCAATTGACATTTATAATAGTCATTTTGTGAGCACAATAGACAAGACTATTGGCAGTAGATGGCGTTCACGTCGTCAACCTAAATGTAAATTACATATGACTATTAAAATTGCCAATTTATAGTGCAATTTGAAATCCAGAAGAAAACTAACCATCTTTATCCATTTTAATAGTCTCATATGTAATTTACTTTTAAAATAACGACGTGAACGTCATCTACTGTTAATAGCTGTAACGATACTACTCAAAAATTGGCAGCAGATTGCGTTCACATCGTCAATTTATATGAAAATTGCATATGACTACTAAAATGGTTATAGAAGTTCAGTTTCAGTAATAATAAACGATTTTATTCATTATAGTATATATCAATTATATTACAAATCATCCCTCCGACGTAAAAATTTAAATTAAAAACAAACGAATAAATAAAATTATTAGGACTGTATGTCCTGCCCCAGGAGAGACAGCTGCTTCAAGAATTGCTTGGCGTTGTTTAACGTCGACGCTCCGTACACTATCCGTTTCGCATTACCCGACGATGTTTTTTGCTTTGCATAATCGACTAAATTTTGATATTCGATGTAATTCCCACCACCGACAATGAAAACAAATGCATCTTGGAATGGCGCTCGGTTCCTCGGCACGTCTGTGAGCTTCAGCTGTTTCGGGTCCAAATAGTGGTAGTCCTCCAATTCTGGACTGTGTTTGAACTCCATCAAATGATCCACAATCCGAGTCACTGGTAAATTATGTCTCTTGACGACCAAATTTTTCACACCTTCCATGACAAAGGAAGATCCCTGAGACACCAGCTTAGAAAACATGTTAACCGTTTTTGTGCCAGCGCCTTCGTATTGATTCGATCCTGTCGACATTTTACTATAACTCCTCCATCTTTTAATATAAGCCATCGGCATTAAATCGCAGCCGGCTTCCGTTAAAGCGGCTTCGTATTTCTTGTACTCGGCCTCCATCATTTGCGGACTGCAAATGTAGTAAACGATAAACAACCGCATTTTATCAGCCGGAGTGCCGATCTCCGGATCGGAGATTATTTCCAGTAAACTTTTGTCCAACGTCGTTTTGCTCATAATTTTCTCTTCCAGTTCGAAGAACGTGTCCAGTTTTCTTAATTTGATTGAATTTAAAATCGCTGTAGCAACTGTTGTGTGCATATCGATCAGCCGTTTCTTCTCTAACAACTGCGGCAAGGAATTAATGGCGGACGTTATTTTGGCCGTGTTGTCCGTCATCATCGTCATGGCCACGTCGTTCTCGGCGTCGATGCCCATGGAACTCTTCAACTTTTTCACCTCCTCTTCGGATAGCCTGTACTGCTCGAGCTCCTCCTGGATCGACTCGGCCACCGTCGGGAACGGCGAGCCTTTTTGGCTCATCCAGAACTTGTCTTTCGAGTCCAGTTCACACGACCTGTTTTTTGACCTAACACCTCCAGATGGCGCCGATTCTTTGATCACGACCCTGTTCAAGGGAAGATCTAGAACATCGTGAGCCAAAGCTTGATAAGTCCACGTGTGATGTAAAGGCGTCGCCATGTCGACGTTCCTATCGAGCACGATCAACAGCGGCCTCTGAAAATTGAAATTTCCCGCCTGGATCTCCGAGTTGAAGAGGTTGTTCCTCGCGTCGAATAAATTCTCGCGGAGTTTTTTGTCTAGTTTCTTCGCCACGACTTCTGCGGCGTTGTTTTTCGGACTTCGGATTATAGGCACGGTTCCCATTGTGACAAAGACGGAAAACAAACACTCGACCATACAGTCCATCTTTTCTTCCATTTCTGTATCTTTTGTGTCACCCTTATTGATTGCATAATACGAAATATTGTCACTGTTTTGATGTTTCAGCACAAACATATCATCTTCCAATGAAATAAAATTAACATACTGATCGTAAACTTTGTGAATATTAGCTACACAGTTCGCTTGCAACGCCGCCGAGGCCAGATCCTCCAACTTCTGTCGACTGATTGGCGAAATGAAGTTCAAGTGGTAGATGTCGTAGAGCCCTTTCTGGAAATCCTGGTTGATGCGACCCAAATTTTCCTCCGTCGGCGCACAGAAATATATGGCCGGCACTTCTGGAATCTGATCTCGATACGAATGCAATTGAACGTATAAGGTCACACCTAATTCCCTTAATTCTTTAACAGAAATCAACGGTGAGATAATATCTTGTCCCACCTTATCGTAAATTAGCACTTTCCAAACTGGCTCCGCAGCACCCGACTTTGTTTGGGGCTGATTCAAATTCAGCATTTGTTTGATGGAATTGATTTGTTTCTGACGTAGATTCGTCATCTTCGCGTAATTGTATTCCTGGATTTTTCACTCGAACGCGTAACTTAACTTAGGCTACAGTAAAAAATGATCACAAACTAATTGGAAACGTACATTTCCTTCTGGATATCAAAATGCACAATCAATTGACATTTATAATAGTAATTCTGTGAGTACCATCGACAATGCTATTGGGAGTAGATGGCGTTCACGTTTTCTGGATTTTCTTTTGGATTTTCATATTTTTTTTAAGAATATTTTTTTCTGAATTCAATGATGTATCACACTTATAGTTTATTATACAGGGTGAGCGAAACTCGATGTCTTAGCTCTATTATATGAAAAGGAAAAACGAGAGAAGAATCTGAAATCTAAAATCAAATGATAACAAAACAATATTTGTTAACCATTAGTTTAATTATTGACAGGTGCGGCTTTGTTATTTGCGTCCAAAGGCTACTTGTTTAAGTCGTTACAATTTGGAATTTTTGATAATACTTTTTTTTAAGTTTGCTTTTAATTTTGTAACGAAAGAAGGTATGAAATTTTTTTCTCTATAAAGTTCAGAAAATTTAGCTCTTTTGAAATATCCAAAAATATAGGTATGTTTCTGGGGGAAAAATATTCGATGACGTCATTACTTCACTTTCAAAATTTAGAAAAATATGCAATTTTGGATTAAAATGAACCTTACTCAATCCCAATTATGAACCTCTTTTCAGATTTTTTCTATCGGTTTTCCTTCCCTTTTAATAGAGCTGAGACATCGAGTTTCTCACCTTGTACATTTTATATGTAAAATGTTAATCTTTTGTTTTCGTAAAGATTGCCTTGGAAACAGTTGAGTAACTCACTTATTTGACAACTCCTAAGACCCATAATTTGCTTACATATCACCCCTGAAGACGGGCATCCAACGATACATATTTTACCAATTGTGATGTATTTTAAACTAACGAGTGTTTTCCACTCCCAGACTAAGCATGAAGTAAAATTTCGAGTTTAGAAAAGCCCCGCGTAGAAAATTTGTCGAGGGTCGCGCAGCGACCTGAGACAAATTTTCACGGGGCTTTTCTAAACTCGAAATTTTACTTCATGCGCCACGCGTATAAAACACTGATTTTAAGTGAAGTTAAAAATGCACTGAAAACCAACAAAACTTCGATATTTTTTTAAAATTAGATGTGTTTTTTCCTATCCATGCAGTAAACCTTCAGATTTTCGTTGTTTTCTTGCAAAAAAACTTCGATTCCCTGTAGTCCTTCGGTCTCCGAAGACCATGATTGGTCCTTCGAGCTGTAACCTTTGTAAAATTGTAATAAACTTAGTAAACTTAGTAGAGTGATTCTTTAATTTGAAACTTCTAAGAACGCATGTTGTCCACTCCCAGACTAAGCATGAAGTAAAATTTCGAGTTTAGAAAAGCCCCGTGTAGAAAATTTGTCGAGGGTCGCGCAGCGACCCGAGACAAATTTTCACGGGGCTTTTCTAAACTCGAAATTTTACTTCATGCGCCACGCGTATAAACCACTGATTTACAGTAAAGTTAAAATATATAACGTTCAGATGTGATGATCAATATTTACCGAGATGTAAACGTCAGATACGTTTTAAATAATTCTATTGACCTAAAATTGTACACGTAGACATAATTTTGACTTTATTTTACAAATGTCGTATTAATTATAATTACATTTTAAATAATTTCATAAATATCAAATAAATATTCCCATCAAAACCACCCCAAGTCGGACAAAAGATAACGCTACGCGCTGGCTGAAAACAAATAGACTTCTTACTACCTGCTAATATCGGGTTGACATTGACATCAAAAAATGCGGTTGGTGTTCATAATGGATTACCCCCTGAGTGCTCGGTCTGTTTCCCCTTACCCTCCAACATTTTAGGAAAGAGATAGAAATCTGAAAATTTTAGATATTTTCGTGTCGTCGCGATTTTTCCCCTTACCCTCCAACAGGAAATCGGAAGATTTTGGACATTTCCGTGTTGTCGCGGTATCATTCAAAAGGTCTTTGAAAAATAAGCAACTATTGTAAGAAAAGTATTTTTGTAACTGGCGTTTGTTTTAAGTAATTTTGGATTGAAGTTACCAAATATCAATATCTCATGGCTACCTTATTTTAAAAGTAGATACTTAGGGTTACTGGTATTGGGACTAGAACAGTTCAACAGTGTTTAGAAGTAAATGGAAAACAGTTTGAACCAGTGCTGTGAACTCTGAGTTGGAGTTAGAGTCAAAACTGTGGGGTCGGAATTTAAGTATTTTTGTGGTAAGGAAATCGGAGTCATAAAATCTATTCTCTAATAACGCAGAAAATAAAATTGTAGAAGGGAACGCATGAATGAATATAACGCGCATCCTTAGCTCGTTAAAAGAAAAAAAAACATGTTTGCAAGATGGAAATATCAACATCTGGAATATGATACAACGAGAAGCGCGGAATAGAGGGAGAAAGCAATTGTCTCTCTCTCTCTCTCACTCTCTTTTTGAGACTTGATTTCGCGACATCTGGAGTAAAATAGTCGTAACCGACCGATTCGTCTGTCTATATACACCAGTCCCGGCCTCCTGCGCTCTGCTCCCATTCGCGTGTTCCCAAATTTTATATAGGGACTGGCTAACTGGATATACATATATAAACTGTGGTTAAAATAAGTATACTTTCGTTATCCGTCAATTGTGAAACCAGTTTTAATTGAATGCAGGTAACTATTTTGTAAATAAGCTATCCAATTGTAGATGGCGTGTTACCACTCCTTAAGTGTCAACAGACACCGATGCAAGAAAATAATTTGCCAAAAACTCAAATGGCGTCTGAAAGCATATAATTTAAATTGTATGTAAACATCCCGATACCTATGTACCTTAAAATAATTTTTTGATTGAATTCTGTGAGTAATTACACAAACTGTTTAGACGTATAATTAAATTTAAATTAAAGAAAGTTGCAAGCATGGGAGGTTGTCGATGCAGTTACAAAAATTGCAATAGTGCAACGAAAACCATGGAGAATCCTCATTTCTTCCATTACCCTGTGAAACACAGAGAGAGATGTGCCATTTGGATCCAAAATGCAGAGAAGCCAGAATTTTTCAACCTGCCAGACGACCAGCTTCGGAATAAAGTTATATGTGGTTTGCATTTTGAGGAAAAATATTTCACAAATGTTCATCGGAAACGGTTAGTGCATGATGCTGTGCCCACTTTAGACGAAGGATGTGTGACCGATGGGTTTTCAAAAGATGTGGAAGTGCTGCCGACAAGTGTTGACGGTACGACTTTTACTTTACAAACTTTACAGCCTGGTAGTAGCCGGAGCATCGATGGTAAACTTGGTTTTAACAATGGGAAAGTGATAGTGCATAAATTTGATGACAGTGAATCGGAAGTTTATACCATCGATCCCTTGTATATTCATGAAACGTTTTATAATCCGAACAACAACAAAACAATATTTTTAAATAGCACCGGCGAGCCGACTGACGAAACAATGGTAATTGTAAAAGAAGAACAAGACGTTGCGATGCTGTATAGTCAAGACAACATTCAAATTGAGACCAACGGCCAGCAAAGCAATCCTCATCCTTTATACATCGACGAAGAATCGTTTGCAAGTGAGGAATCGTCAGTGAGTAAAAATACATACGCAGCTCATTCTCAGATAAGCAATAAAGTGAAAAAAGTGAATACAAAAAATGTTCTTAAAAGGATCAACATGCACTCTCAAGAAATCGCCAGAATTAAAAGATCATTACCCATGAACAGTGTAAAATATTCTAAAATGGATATTATCCGTATGTTAAGGGGAAAAATTCCAGACACACTTTTAGGTGCAGTTTCACTAAATTTATTTAAACGGACCAGTGATCTTAACAGGGAGGAGAAATCGTTCATAGAAGGCTTATATTCCTCTTCACCCAGTGCCTATAAGACTTTTCAGGAATTCGGCTGGTTCTTTCCAAAACCTTTTAATAAAGGGATATCTAATGGTAATTCGATGGTGGATCTTTGACTGAAATATTTTTTTATCTCCCTTAATTTGAATGCATGTCTCATATTTTAAAAATCTTAAATAATTGAATCATTACTATGTAATTTTTTATGATTTACTGCTTCATTAATAGACTTTAGAAGGCAGTTTTATAGCTCTGTTATATAGTGCTTATTGGAGGATTAAAACTCTCTTATATCTTTTATTAATAAGGCAGTTTGCTGTACTACTCATGTTTACTTTGGGTTCATATGTTGTTGATCATTTTATTTATTTCTAATTTCTGATTGCATTAAATAATTTTATTTATCTTGTTTTAACAAGAATGAAGAAGTATAGTTAAACAACTCCTAAGATAACATATTGTATTTATTATACAAATAATAACTGTATCACATACCAAGAAAAAGACAAATATTTATTTGCTAAAATGAAAATTATTGTACATTTAATTCAACTTAGAAAATGACCAACTCAGTTATGACTGAAATATTTTTTCTAATATAAGTTTTACTCGATCAATAGTAAAAATTTAATTACAGCTTACATCTGTAATTAATTAAGCAATACACACCATTTGATTAATAAATAAAGCACTCCTCACACTTTTATTTGAACTGCCGTATATACATTTCAGACAAAAAGTGACTATTATCAATGAATTAATACTAAAGGAAGGCTAGTGCTTAATTTAATTTATCAATTAAATTTGATCTTCAGGTAACTCATTCATTCAATTTATTTACCATTCGATTCAATTATCTTAAGTCATAAATTATTTTAAAATGTTAAAACTGTCAACTTTTATTCTAGTTGTAATGCTGTTTGAAATTTATTTTACAAATTCCATCAAAATGTGAAAAATAGGATAAAGAAAATTTCATGCAGTAAAACCATTATCAGGGTCCCAGGGGAGGGTACGAATGCACAAGGCGTTCTGAAGATCCTGCGCCACTAAATGATTTTGCAAAATCAAAGTAGGTTCATTATCTTTTTTGTTTTAATTTGAATATACATGCATTTGAAAGCAGGGTTGTTATGTTTAAAACACATTATTTTAAAACAGTGTTTTAAATATGTTTAAAACAAACGTAGTGTTTAAACGTTTTTGTTTTAAACAACGTTAAAATTGTTTAACCCTTTCGGCCCTGACGGCGGCATTTGCCACCACTTAAATTTGGTAAATATACTGGGGATTTTTCTTTTAAATATACATACATATGCATGATCTGTAACTTTTCCGATAATCGTTTGTTTTTTAAAATACTTTTATTTGAAGTCTTAAACGAGTGTTTTCCACTCCCAGATTATGAAGTAAAATTTCCAGTTTAGAAAAGCCTGAAAATTTGGTTTGGTTGCTACGCGGCTAAACCAAATTTTCAGCCTTTTCTAAGCTTGAAATTTTACTTCATGCGGCACGCGTAGGAAAGGCTGATTTTAGGTAAAGCCTGAAATTTGACTTCATGCTTAATCTGGGAGTGGAAAACACTCGTTTGAAAGTTCAATTTGAAATATTTGTAAAAACTACGAATATCTGCAGATTCACAGTGTATACAGTATATTGAGATATGTATACTTAAAAGAAAAACAGGGTACAAAACATTTTTTTGGGCACCAGAAAAATTCCAGGGCTCAAAAGGTTAAAACATGTTAAAAACGTTTTTTTTTTATCTTAAATTATTTAAACTGTATTTTATACTACTTTATTAAACATTTTTTGTTAAAGTTTTTAAATCTTCGCTAATTTGTTGAAGATATTTTAAATTATATTATTTAACATACAATTTAATCGCAACTTTGTGTTTAATTACACAAGGTGATTCAGAACAAGTATAAAAAATGCACATTTTATTTATAAACATATAAACAAACATGGACACGATTTTTATTATTTACAAAACTAATGCTGATTTAAAGTTTGTAAAATAAAAGAATCATTATTATATACAATTTAAACCAAACACGATTTAAAAATTTGTAAGATTTATTAACGTGATATTAAACTTGCAAAGTAAAGTGTTATCCACTCCCAGATCAAGCATGAAGTAAAATTTCGAGTTTAGAAAAGCCTGGAAATTTGGATTTGCCGGGCTCGCTTCGCTTCGCCGGCAAATTCAAATTTTCAGGCTTTTTTAAACTCGAAATTTTACTTCATGCTTAATCTGGGAGTGGAAAACACTCGTTAGAAGTTTAAAATTAATTGATAGAAACAACAAATGTTTGCAAATTTATTTAAATAATAATCTACGTTTCATAATTGGAAGTGATTTATTTATTCGGTATGAATCACTTCAAATTATGAAATTATCAAGTGATACCTATAATTTTTTTTATTATGTATTAAACGAGAGTTTCAAGTCCTTAATTAAGCATGAAGTAAAATTTCAAGTTTAGAAAAGCCTGAAAATTTTGATTTTGGTGCGGAGCGAAGCGAACGCCCAAATCCAAATTTTCAGGCTTTTCTTAACTCAAAATTCTACTTCATGCTCCAGGCATATAAAACACTGATTTAATGTGATATTTACATTTGTTTTTTTTTTCTGAGTGTGTTATGTTGTTATTACTTTGTTATTTTTAAATTGTTAAATTGTATAAATAATAATTCTTTATTTTGCAAAACGTTATTTACCTGTAGTTCTGTAAATAATGTTTTGCAAAATAAATGTTAACTAAATTGTTGAAGATATTTCAAATTATATTATTAACACGTTTGCTACCAGGCCCTCTGTGAAAAATTCTAAAGCAGTTGTCTTTATAGTTTAATAAATTGAACAATTGCTTAAAAAGCTATGAAAAGGTAATTGTCTTTTAGCACAGATCATCCTGCTGGCTTTTCAATTTTTATAGAGTAAATTATAATGATGATATCAATAAATTTGTGTCACGTATACGTGATGCTGGTAGCGAATGTGTTAAACATACAATTTTATCTCAACTGTGTGTTCATAAATGTGACTTAAAACGTGTTTTGAAGATGTTATATTTATAACACTGTCTAAACATGTTTTCAATTGTTAATGTTTTAAATGCTGTTTCAATGAAAAAAACACGTTTTGTAAAAAAAAATCATTTGTTTTAATTAAAATGAAAAAATAACGTTTTTTTCAACAACTCTGTTTGAAAGTAATGTAATAAGTAGCAGTGGCGATATCGTAACCAATGAGGTTCATCCGAGGTGCGATTATTGCTAGTTGAAAACTAAGTAGCAAAATGCAGCACAATGGGCCTAATGAGGCCTAAGTGTAGTGCAGAAATGCACACTCCCTAAAGGACCAGTAGCAAAATGCAATAAAATGTTATTTTATTGTGTACTAATTTGTTTAAAGGCCCCGCACGTCAACTTTGCATCTGGCCCTGCTTTGGTTTCTGCCGTCCTTGACCATGATTATCCATGATTGGTGTTCAAATATATCGGGTGTCTCAAAATCAAATAAAAATCAGCTATTTGTTACAAACCTAAAAAAAAAATATGGTAATTCTGTCCATCATCTTCATTCAGTTTATATTGAGGTTGATGTTACCACAAAAATATCACATATGTAATTAAATACCACTGTATTAAAATTAACATTTGAACTGATTCAATTAACAAAATGTTTAACATATAGGGTGTACAAAAAGTAATATAAAGGTTCGATATCTCAGTTTGTGATGAGTTAAGGAAAAAATGTTTCAAATAAAACTTATACCTACTAATTAGGGCATAGCAAACTTACTATTTTATAATAATATTAATAATCCATTTATTGCCCAATTACAATACAAAAACAAAACATAAGCCTGGTACATATAAAAATATAGTAATAATTAAATTAGAATAATTCTGTAACAATATAATTAATTATTAAATTTTGAAGGCATGTCCTGAGAATATAAGAAACATTTTTTAAATAAGAATAATTAATTCACAGTTGGCTCACAAGTTACTGCGTAATATTTTTAGCGAATCGTGAAAGATGCCACTACAATGTGAAATTGTATTAAAACAATTACAGATAATTCTAACAGGAGATTTTAATCCCCTGTTAGTTCGATGCGCTAATGCAAAAAATGCTGGTTTCTGCCTGCTGAGTTTAGCTAAGAAATCAGGCAGATCGTTGTGTTGTGCAAAAGTTTATAAAGGAAAGAAATACATTTAGTTTTCCGACGAGATTCAAGCGACTTAATGTCAAATCTTTCCAATAATATGGTATGATCGATCGGTGTAACAATTGTTGCACACCTTCGACCTTCCTAATTTTTATTTGACCTCGTAACTTTTGATTAGAATCATTCAGTTTCCACTAGTATATTTCTGTTTCAAGAAGTTATTGAGTACCGATGAAATATACGAGAGTAAGCTGGAAAGTTCTCGGCTTGGCAGTGAAAGACTGTGTTTTCAGGCTCAAAAATAGTTTTATTTTTCAACATAGTCCCCCTGTTGTACAATGCACTTTGTCAAATGTTTCTCCCTGAAGTGCGATTATGGAAAGCCTAAAAAATACTCATTTACTGCTGCTATCACCTCTTCCTTTGACTAAAAACGTTTTCCAGCTACAAATTTCTTTAGCTTTGAGAATAGGTGGATGTTAGAGGGAGCCAAATCTGGTGAATAGGGTGGATGATCCAACAATTCGTACTTCAAATCTCTTAGTTTTCCCATTGCCAAAGCGCATTTGTGGGCAGGTGCATTGTCCTGATGAAAGATGATTTTTTTCTTTTGCAATCCAAGCCTTTTCTCTCGAATGTTTTCATCCAGTTGGTCCAGAAGACTTGCATAGTGTTGGCCAGTTATTGTTTTTCCATTTTCAAGGTAATCAATAAAAATATTCCGTTATGAATTCCAGAAAACACTGAGATTGACTTTGCCTTTTGTGGTGCAGAGCCACCGGCTTCCACCCACTGCTTTGATTGCTGTTTCGTTTCTGGTGTGTAGTGGTGGACCCATGTCTCATCCATAGTAACAAATCAACTTACAAAATCGGTTGGATTCGTTTTAAAACGGTCCAAACATCTTTGAGAAATTCGTTTGCGTGTTTGCTTTTGGTCAGCACTTAACAAATGCGGCACCCACCTTGCACAAAGCTTTTTCATATTTATGTAAAATGTATCGTACCCTTTCTTCTGATATGCTTTAATTGCCGTTCGTCCAACACCATATTGTGCACCTTCTTGTGGATCATCTTCAAAAGATGTACGACCACGTTTAAACTCAGCCGCCCATTTCTGCACTGTTGAAAATGAAGGAGAAGACACCTTATAAACGTTTACCAACTTTGAATAAATTTCCGTTGGTGATAAACCGTCCAAAACAAATAATTTTATAACGGCACGATATTCCAGTTTTTCCATTTCATCGTAGCACACACAACACTTCTACTTTAAAAATCCGTATAAAGAAAACTATTTGACAGATCAAGTTGACACTTGCCATTCGTTATTGGGATACGTATTCCAACGTAACAAAAAAAATGATCATCAATAGCAACGCCATTTCTGTGCTAGGCCGAGCATTTACCACCTCACCCTCGTATAGTGCATTCCATTTATAAAAAGGTAAGTTTGTTTCGTATCTTAAAAATGAATGTATATCAACAATCATTATCTATTAGTAGCTTAAATTAGTAGCTACATGTTTTATTTGAAACATTTTTTTCTAAACTCACCACAAACCTAGATATCAAGCCGTTACATTACTTTTTGTACACCCTGCATATTTATTAGGAATACACTTGTAATATGATACTCTATGGATAACAATTATTTTAATGTTTAGTTTATGGAATCGGTCTAAATATCAAAAGTGAAGATGTGTCGCAGTATTATGTTACAAATTCAAAAATATCAATTTCTAGAAATTATATAAATTGTTTCATATTTTACGCTGTTGATTTCACAAAAAGTGACCCTGTTGTAGAATGAATGGCTTTCTGAAAATATATTATGTTTTATTGATAGTTTAAAGTTTTTATAAATGTCCATTGATTTTGACGCCTACGATATAGTATTTCTGTAATGCAACGTACTGTGGCATTGATGAAAGGAATTTAATTTAATAAATAATTATAATGCATTAATAATTAAATAATTGTGTATAAAAATAATAACATTTAAATATTGAATTCTATATTCAAATAATGAGTGTCTGTAAACTGTCGGCTTCCCAGTAGTCTCTGACTCCAGAAACATACGTCATAAAGTAATTCAGAATAAAAAAAACAAACTTCAAGACTATCAAAAGTAAATTTTATCTGTCAAACAATGTGCTCCTTCAAACAGAGCAAGAAATGAAAAAAGCTGTTGAATATTGTGCTCATGTTGACGAAAACCCAAAGCAATTCTTCACTTTATGCTCTCGAAAACATTTACCAACGTTTCAGGAGGTGCAAGCCGATGTCTTTCTTAAAACATTATGTTTAGTTAGGTGGTGTAAGTTTAGTTCTTGTAAAGTCCTCTAATTGAAGAGAAAGGTTGCCCTTCGATCGCATTTGTAACCTTATTTATAACATTTTCTGTACGAATGCTTAGCCATCCTCCTGCTCCCCTGTAATCAGCAGAAAAAGTTTCTCGAAAATTTGGTAATCACAATGTTCTGAAATTACTCTTGAGCATAAATGCTTCTTGTTCCACCAGAAACATGCTTTCAAACTTAAACAACTTAACGTGCTGTGACACTACCCAATGACATATAATTGAATTTAGTTGACGTTTCAAAGTTTTACCGTTTCGTATGACATAATCTAAGATATGTAATTTGTTTTACAAAGCAACCAAGATGCCGGCAGTTTTTAGACACTCGTTATATGAATATGTAATTCCTAGTAAGTCTAGGTTGAATTGAAGCTGGTTGAAAGAGCGCAGTTGCCTCGGCCATTAAATCAGAAGAAGAACTCTAGTATTTAAATAATGTTGGAAAGCAAAGATTTTAGTAGAAATATGTTTTGAGTTCCTTTGAGTTGATTAAGGCCATTTTTAATAAATGTATGTCTGTACAGCCAAAGTCTATGGAGATTTTGAGATGAATGTATAAATGGGGAAAGTACTATGATATTGAGTCAAAAAATCGCAGTGCATGGATAAACTAGACATTTTTGTTGAACACCTCGAAATAAAAGAATTTTCAAAAAGCCAGGCTGGGATAACCGAGACTAGGAATATAGTAGGGTTTTACTGTAGATGCATTTAATAAAATTAAATTACTAAAATATTCATATTTGAATATTTGAATTAATTAATAGTTAGTATAAAAATAAAGTGGATGATGGTAAAACATTATTTTTGTTTATGCATTCTATATAAATTAGTAGTGTAGCTATGGGGTTTCTTGTTCAAAATCCCATAAGGTTTACATGGGGGGTAAAATCGGGTCATTTTGGTTGTCACCAGGGTACTACTATAAGATCAATTATTATTATCATGGGTATCCCCAATAAGTGCAAGAGTGTGGAAGGGTGTAAGGTAAGAAGGAGTTGTGGGGGAAGTACCCTCTTGCCCATTATTGCGGGTACCCATAATAATAATAATTGATCCTATAGTAGTAACCTGGCGATAACCAAAATGTTGTGGGGGGGAGTACCCTCTTGCCCATTATTGCAGGTACCCATAACAATAATAATTGATCCTATAGTAGTACCCTGGCGACGACCAAACTGACCCAATTTTACCCTCCATGTAAACTTTATGGAATTTTGAGCCAGTAACCCCATATGTACACTCCTTACATTGTGATATCTTTATCATCTATGATACAAACAGATTATGCTATGCATACAGTTGTATCTACTTTATTTAAATGAACTCCATTCGTTATAACTTATTGCAAGTATAATTATATTTTACGATCCTTTCTTACTTTTACTTCTTCCTTTCTTACTTTTACTTCTTACATGTTCACGAATGAGGTCAAAAAATATTCATGCAACAATTGGATAAATTTGTAATTGCTTCAAATTGTTATGTAAGAATCAATAGAATTATAAACTGAGTTCTACGAATCCACTTATTTGTAACTATAAACTTCCTAAAATGTATTTGTAATGTAATTGTTTATTTGAAAAATTTTAATATGGACCTAAATGCGACTTATTCATTTTGTCCACATCTGCATTAAGAACTTGGTCTCAGCTCTAGAATCTTGTCCATACTGTTTAATGTTTATAGAAATTCAAGTTTAGGAAGTGACTTATTTCCTAATTAATAAACAGCAGAAATAAAATCTTAACAACTCAACTTATATCTATTGATAGCACAATTTAAAGTAATTTAAATAAATATGTTCTTAATGTTCCTAATAACTTTGTGAAAATGTTTTTCTTTTAAGTATACACCAATATACTGTATACGCTGTAAATCTTCAGATTTGTATTTACACAAAGTTCAAATTGATGCTTTAAACGAGTGCTTTTTACTCTTAGGTTAAGCATGGAGTAAAATTTCGAGTTTAGGGAAGCCTGAAAATTTGGTTTGGTCTCGAAATTTTACTTCATGCTTAGTCTGGGAGTGGAAAACACTCGTTTTATACTTTAATATCTGAATATTACAGCGTATACATATGTATACTTGAAACAAAAATATGTATACCGAAAACAAAAACTCCCTGTTCTAGATTATTAGGATTAATTATTAACTACCAAACTAATGTTCGATTTTAACCCGACTCTTCTTTGATAAGCCGGTGTAGACGAAATGAGTAGGTGCATTTTGCAATAAATACTAACTATTTGAATTTAAGTTGAATGAGGAATTCTTTATTAAACTGATGAGGTGTTCAATTTACATTTACCTTACATTTGTTATATATATTTTAAAAAGGTCCGAGATTCAGGTGCCTTGAAGCATAGACTATCAAAATATGTGGCTTTATTAAATAATTATTTGTCTAAATCGCTTCAAATAAAAAATAGAAGATTCTGTTACTTTTTGACTGTATAAAATTTAAAGTGAGAGTATTTTATACAATTAATTGATCTGTTAACTAAGAAATGACTTCAATGAGTTCATTCACTTCCATTTCAAGTTTGACCTACATTACAAAATATTAAAACTGTAATAGTTTTGGTAATGTACAATATAATTTGTGATCTGCCAATATTTAATATTTTTAATTTTTATTAAACAAAGCTTTTAATTTTGTAAGTTTACTTATTTTTTTTTTAATGTAAGAAATAAAATTAGCAAATAATATTACTTTATATTAAAGTACACAGTAACTAAATAATTATATGTGATGTAAACAACATAATGGGACTTTATACTATATTCTTCATTCTGTACCTTTTATCATTTTTTGTGTGATTAATTGAGGTTTTTTTGTACATCCCATTTTGTTAAATTATGTTAAACCATACAGAAACGATCCACTGATTATTGAAGTGAAATGTTTCAATAAAATGTAAGTAGTAGAAATTAAATCTAGCATAGAAAATTATGTTTATAATTTTTAGAATTGTCATTGCTTTGATCCGATTATTACGTGATTTTTTATTAAATAATGTTTTAACTAATTGAAGTTACTGGTTATTCCTTGTATACCTAATCTCAATTATCCTGCTAATATTGATCTTGTTAAGATTTATATTATACAAAAAATGGTGATGTGTCCGTCATAGCACTTTCCACTTAAATGGTGCGGGCCACTGCCACGGCCACATCACATCACATCACGGACACATCACCATTTCGGTAAAAAAATCTGTTAAGTTTTTTACTTTCCCCCATATGTAAAACAAAGGGAAAGTATTGTCTTTGCGAAAATTTTCAAATAAAAATGTTTACTGTATAGGTATATCTATTTTGAGGTGCCCTCGAGTTGATTAAGACCATTATTTATTAATATACTTGCAATTCGAAAGGAACGTTCTTAAAAATAGTCAAATATAAAAATCATTATGATTTACTAGTTTACAGGATTGTTTTTCAAATTGTAATTATAAAAAAATCACTTCATTTTCTTTTCCCCTATATTTGATGCAACTTTATATTTTGAGATGGTCATCTAATGTTCAATAAAATAAAACCTCTAGAATGCCATGGAACATATTGTAGATTGACAACTCTGAAATTATACCTTAATTCCTAAAGCATGTAGTCTACTTAATTTTTTAAAAAGATAAAATCATGGCACTAGAGGTTTTTTTTATTGAACATACGATATTAATTCACTATTGAAGTACTATGTGATCTATGATAGTAAGTTTGTACATCAAGAGGCTATCTTATAACAGTAAGGACATTATCATGCAGAAGAATGACACCATTTGTGAGTAGTCCGTATTCTTGATGCCGATAGGTAACCATTTCTAGGTATCTGAATATCACACAGCGTTATGTCACAGTTCATATATATCCAGTTAGCCAATCCCCATATAAATTTTGGGTACACGCGAATGGGAGCAGAGCGCTGGATGCCAAATTGGTGTATATGGCTGCCTATATACACCAGTCTGGCTTCCTGCGGTCGGTCGGTTACGACTATTTTACTCCAGATATCGCGAAATCAAGTCTCAGAGAGAGACAATTTCTTTCTCCCTCTATTCCGCGCTTCTCGTATCATATTCCAGATGTTGATTTTTCAATCTTGAAAACACGTTTTTTTTTTCTTTTAACGAGCTAAGGATGCGTGTTACATTCATTCATGCGTTTCCTTCTACAATTTTATTTTCTGCGTTATTAGAGAATAGATTTTATGAAATTATATGTGAACGTTGTAAAATTCATTAAGTATTATTTATTTTGTACAAGAAACTTAAAATACAAAACTATTTAACTTTTGATAAAAAGTAAAACAAATACATCAACTTATCATTTTATTAACTAATCAGATCAATCCTATTGATCAGATCAAATCTACTGATCGATAAGGGTTTCTTTTTTAATTAAAGGGGTCAGTGCAAAATGCAGTTAGGTCATTTTTTTTTTAGTTTTTAAATTATTACCGTATGAAGTTTTTAACCCATTAAGCGCCGTTGATGCATACACGCAACATTATTATTTTTTGATAATTAAGTTACTAAATAAGTTTATTTGATATATTATATTATTTGACCTGAATTGAAAATGTACCAAGAAAAATTTAAATATTTTGTTATTTAATGTGTATTATAAATACTTCACAATATTACAATGTTTTATACGCGTGGCGCATGAAGTAAAATTTCGAGTTTAGAAAAGCCTAATTTGGCTCGGTCGCTCCGCTTCGCTACGCGCCCGAGCCAAATTTTCAGGCTTTTCTAAACTCGAAATTTTACTTCATGCTTAGTCTGGGAGTGGATACACTCGTTCTTAACTTCATATTGCACATTTTTATATAAAATCGACGAATGCCTGAACATTGACAGCGTATACATTACATTGTTGAGGCACTAATTTTTTGGAAATCCATTATCACTTTAATATAATAATAAACTATTTATGATTATTAACTTTTTATTAAATTCACGTATACATTATGTGTATTTAAAGAAAAAAATCACAGTATGTAATGCAATAAGTCATTCATAGAAATCATAAAAAGAAGTGTAGAATTTTAATTAAAATTAACTTTTAGAGTTAAAATTGCTTGGCCGTTAATGGGTTAAAATAGTTTTAAATATACTATGTGTCCCGTTTCAAGGCGCATTGTATGTTTCATGTAAAGATTTCCAATGTAATTGGAATTTGAGTTTGTATCGCTTATTGAACCAAAACGATTACAATAAAATTAAAATCATTTCTTTACCTACTAGCAGTATTTTCCAGGTATTATTTTTGCGTTCTCCTCAGTTTCATTTGAAATATAGCTTGAAAATAGTGAACGATTATACGAAAATAAAATCGTCAAAACAGTAGTTGCTCCGAAAAGTCAGTGTTTGGCATCAAATTTATTAAAACACAAAGCAATAATTCAATTCAACATGAGTGTTTATTCTGCAAAAGAAAAAAATCAGATCCCAAAATGGACTCAGTATATATTTTAATCACGATGCGTATTTTATTAAATGAACCATACTTTTAATAAATATTAACAGTTTCAGAAATTTATGGTTTTTGCACTGACTACTTTAATTATCCGTTTACTTTGAACGATTGTTACATGATCAACTTGTACTTTTCCGATTGAAATTTTATAAACGCTTATTGTGTACCATTTGACCAACACCGACAACACTCAGCGGGCACTAAAATGTTACCTAATTTTTGGATTAAAATTTATGGCATCCGTCGTGCGGCTGCATGGGGATAATTTAAAAAAGAATAAGCAGAAATATTTTTCGATATTCTCAATACTTCCCGAGATACACGAAATGTTATATAGAGAAAGTACAAATTATATAAAAATCATGAAACTTTATAATTGAGAATATTATCACAAACTACGAAACAAACAAACTTGTTAAATCAAGTAATTAGTCACATTAATAACATTATAGATTTTACATTTTAATAGTTGTTACCGACCTCATGGCTATCTTTTTTTGTACAGAAATATACGTTTTAGGGTCCCAGGAATCAGAAACAAGTGTTATCGATAATATTTGAGATAATTCGCTCAAATATTGAAATATGTTGAAAAGTCTCGTTAAGTGATGATAATCAAAAACATTTAAAAAACAACAAGATGTCTTTTAATAGAATAAGTATAATAGATTTTCTCTGAGAAGTGTAATTGCAAAAATTATTGAATACTCTATTTCCAGTTTACAATGTTTTGTATGTCAGGTTAATTCAATTATTTCAATGGTTTTATTCTTAGTCAGATTACATTTACAAAAGGTACCGATGGGATTATGTTACAGACTAAATAGGTAAGTAAAAATAATTCAAAATGATTTAAGAAAACCCGATCAAAAAGTGTCTAACTAAAATATCGGTTAGTGAAAAACATGATAAGAAATTACCGAATTGGATTCTGCGGATACGAATTAAATGTGTCAACAGTAAATAATCTTTTTATTCCCAAAATATTTATGGTTTTTAGAAGGTTGCGGATTATCTGTAAGTTGCAGTGGTATTGTTCTGGTCGCGCAATACTTGAAGGTATACACCATAATAAAAACGTGGTCGAAAAAATGCCTACAAATAGGTAAAAACAGATAGATCATTTCGAAGAATTTGATTTTTCATCCCTTCTATAAAGCTATCCACACTAAAATAATGAATATTGTCCAAAAAGAAAATAGTCAAGGAAAAGAGTTAATTCGATATTCATACACGTTATTCAGAGTGTAAATGGATGAAAAGGAACGTAGCATTTTTAATGTTAATTTCTCAAAATTAAAATATTATCTTCCCTAATTATTTCAGGGAAATTATGATATTCATTTGGTTAGAGTAAAAATATACACACCGAGCTTTGCTATTTATTGCATTTTTAAAAACCGGAGTGTCATGAAATTAAACAAGCAAATGATGAGGTGTTGATTTGTTGGCTTTTTATTTAAAATATATTCTGTTGAATTTGTCTTACACTTCGATCAATTCTGTATAATTATTACTGAATAAAAAAAAACGAAAAAACTGCTTCTAAAATATCGTTAATAAATAAGAAAACAGTTATATGTATATTTAATATAGTTTTTTAATGTTTGTTAGTTTTTTGTATATATGAATGTTTATATGAATCTATATTTCTATGTGTTTAGTTTTGTGTATTCGTAAATAATTTATCTATTTTATTGAAATATTTTTTTTTATTATCAAAAAAGATTTTTGTATTTATCTAACTTTTAAATAAAAAATGTTTAATAACATAAATATATTAAAACTCTATTAATTTTTAAACACGTTTTTATTAAAAACATATATAATAACTAAAAATGTTGGAAATATATTTTACATTTTTTCATTGTAAAATGACTTTGTTTATTTATACAAATTATGAATATTTAAAACAATAATCTATTAATCTAATAATTTTAACAATTTTTTTATTAAAAATATATAAAATAACTAAAAACGTTGAAAATATATTTTAGAATTGTTAATTTCATTGTAAATTTGTTTTTATAAAATATATTCCCGAATTTCATAATTTGGAACACGCTTGAAATCTCAAAATAAAAGAAATATTTTCGAATAGACTTTATGTGGTGATAATAAATTTTATTATTCGTCTACCACAGTTCATATACAGGAAGTTTTCCGTTAAAGTATACATATTTCAAATTCATTTTATTTTCTTTAAATCTGTAGATATTCGTTGTGTTTTTAAAATAGTTGAATTTGATGCTTTAAACGAGTGTTTTCCTCTCCCAGACTAAGCATGAAGTAAAATTTCGAGTTTAGAAAAGCCCCGTGAAAATTTGTCGAGGGTCGCGCAGCGACCCGAGACAAATTTTCGGGGCTTTTCTAAACTCGAAATTTTACTTCATGCGCCACGCGTATGAAACACTAAAATATTGTGAAATTTAAGTATATTTGAACCTCACGTAAAATCAGTGTTTTGTGCGCGGGGCGCATGAAGTAAAATTTCGAGTTTAGAAAAGCCCAGAAATATGTACAGTGTATTCTGTATATTGAGTTATTTATATTTAAAAAACTGTCTGTATAACTAATCAATAATATAAATTATTTGTCAAATTTGGTACATACCAAAGTTTTAATTGAATTTATGAAGAAAAAAAAACAATCAAGATCAAAATAATATCAAATGAATTCTTTAATGTAAACTCATTGAATTTTATTATTTGATTTTTAGTTAAATTTTAGGTTTATTCAGGAGCTTTTTAAATATATCTGATTCCCAAAGTCCATAATTTTGAACACGCTGGAAATCTGAAAATAAAAGAAATGTTTCGGAACAGTTTATTTTTTCTGAAGGTCATCAAATTTATCATCGTACAAGTGGTGTAGACGGGATCAAATTACACGCTGAAATAAGAGCGAGCGCGTTTGTGTGTGTGTAGACGCAACCGGAGCAGTTTTCTCTAGAATACTTCTACCTTTACTCTATTCATAAGTAGATGGACCCACTTCCCTACCACAGTCTCTCCTTTTCTATCCTCGAAAACTCGGAATCCAGTTCTCCCATAAGCATTGTCTACCCTTGGTTATGTCAAGTCAGCTTCTGTAAAATCAAAGAACAGTACACAATGGTAATAAAAAAAATACGACCACTATGAATTTTCCTGCAAATAACTGAATAATAACACGCAAATAATTTTTGGACGAAGTTTTCGTCGTGGATGTAATTTTGAAACTCAATAACAATACTTTTTTTACAAATACGTCACCAGTTCTCACACAAACCAATAACTTAAATGATTTTTTTTCTTCATTTTATTGATGTATTAACATATTTACGTTTTACATAAGTCAGTTACACTTAAAAATAAAAGTAATATATAATAAATAATAAAATATTGGTTAAAACAAATACGAATTGAAGTTAAACTCCAAGTATTCCTCCCAGCTGTAAAATGCATGCTTATTTAGGAACTTTTTTATGGTTAATTTGAATTTACGGAGTGGTTGACTTTTGATGTTGTCCGGCAGTACATTGGGCCCCTTCATCATAGAAAACAGTTGGGAGTTTACTGTCAACTGTTGAAGAATTCTCTGTTGACCGGATTTTTGCAATCGTACAAAATAGACCGACCGGAGTACTGTTCATTAGAGACCAGCATACACCACAAACAAATCCAAACATGTTGAATGTTGAATATTTTGACGAACGGGCCCATTGTAAAACTTAATAGCATAGTATCTCATTCCGTGCTAGGCTCTGCTTAGTCTGATGGTGCTAGCGTATATATTTGAATTTTGTCTAGTTGGGTAATGATGTAAGTTAGAACAGCTTTCATAGAGTACGTCTCTATCTATGATCTTTAATATATAACACGCTTACGAGGATATATAGACAAGGAAACATGAGAATCCCCATCTCTATAAAAGCCGGACGACAGTCTTCTGTGTACCCATAACCAGACATGATAAGTAAAACTTTACGCTGTAGCCCAAATATGCGATGTCTTATCGCAGAGTGACCCTATGCTATTAGCCCGTACAATATATGTCTCTGGCATAGTGAATAGTATGCTACACGAAGTATTTCTTCATAGACTATTTTAGAGAGGCTGTGAATGAGGAGAATGTTGGAAAACAGTTTGGTTGCAAGAGCATCACCGTGTGATGCCCAAGTTATGTGAATATATATCCAACTGTATTCCAAGTAATTGTGCGTTGTAATTTGAGATGGTTTCTTTTGAGAGACTGAATGTCAGGCATTGAGTTTTATTGTTATTCAGTTTGAGCCTATTGTTAACGATTTAAGGTAAATCATTGATGTAAATTAAAAATAGCAGTGGGCCAAGAATGGAACCCTGTGGCACCACGTGTGGTTATACACGTGGTGCCACAGGGTTCCAGCAAGAAGTCAGATAGGCTCTCACCATCTGAGACACACTACGTTCTACCTGCGAGATGCGACATTAATAATCCACAAGTGTCAGGGTGCAAGTTATAGAAATAGAGCTTCCTTAGTAGAATTTCGTGAGAAACGCAGTCAAAAGCCTTTGACAAGTCAAGAAGACTTGACATAGTTTTTTCACCCCTTTCGAACCCCTCTACAATAATCTCTGTCAGAGCTACGATCGCATCGGTGCTAGAGAGTCCCTTTCTAAAACCATATTGCACGGTTTTCAGGAGACCTGCATTTTCAAAATACTCAGACAATTGTTGTTGGAGAATTTTCTTAAACCATATGGGGCGGAAATTGTCGATGTCATCATTATCCTCTTTCTTGTAAATTGGAATGACCATCACTTTTTTCCAAGCCTCGGGAAACACATTGCATCGGATACATGAGTCAAATATTTTCGTTAGGGGAGATACTAAAGTAGTAAGTACTGCCTTTATTATATCTGTTCGAAGCCCATATATGTTTCTACTATTATCGAGTTCAAGTTATTGATGGCTTCGCTTACTATACTCGTAGACATTTGCTACACATAAGGACTAGAGGGTCAACATGAGGTTTTGCTGGAGAATTGACAATTTTGGTGGAAATGTTAGAGAAAAAATATTAAATTCTCTTGGCGAGATTTTGGTGTTCTTTATAACATGAACGTTTAGATTTGGAGGCGAAGCGTCCAAATCTAAATTCAGGCTTTTCTAAACTCGAAATTTTACTTCATGCGCCACGCGTATAAAACACTAAAATATTCTGAAATTATAAATATACTGCTAAATCAATATTAAAAGGTCCTGTTGAAGCGGGATTAAAAATGTTCTGCTAAACAAGAATAATTTGTAAACAAAACACGTTTTACCATGTTTAACCACTGTATTTTGCACTTAATTTGTGACTATAGTTTCGACTATCTAGTAGTCATTATCAAACTAAAAGTAAATAAAAATTACACGTTAAAAGAGGGGTGTAGCTGGTCGTTAAGAAGAAAAATTTCGGAATTAATTCGGGCCTTGTGTACTTCTAGCGCTTTCAGTAAATCAATTTTACGACCTTTTTTGGCAAAATGAATTAATCCCGGAATTTGGACTGAAATTAAAAACATACTGCAAAGTCAGTATTAAAAACGTATTGCTAAAGAAGGATTAAAGTAGCATATTGTAAGCTTTACAAAATATCAGTCTTGTACGCGTGGCGCATGAAGGAAAATTTAGAGTTTAGAAAAGCCTGAAAATTTGGTTTGGTCGCGTAGCGCTACGCGACCAAACCAAATTTTCAGGATTTACTAAACTCGAAGTTTTCCTTCATGCTTAACCTCGGAGTGGAAAACATTCGTTTAAACCCACTGAGCAAAAAACAAACAAATAACGTTATGTCAACATTGTAGCAACATTAAACGTTGTTTTAATGTTGATGAAACATTACTCAAATGGATTTGCTCAGTGAATTCAAATTGAATTCTTTTGAAAAACAACGTATACCTGAAGATTTACTACTGTAATTAGGACATGTTTACTTAAAAGAAAAACTCCCTATATAAAAGAAGTACATTTTAAATACTGATTTCAATGATAATAATTAATAATCCATTTATTGAACCCAGAAGATTTACAAAAGGCCGAGGTCAGCCGCTTTATAATACAAACATACTTATGACAAATTGTACAACATTTCAATGATCTTCTTCTTCTTTCTTGTTTAATGGCCTTGGCAACTGGGCCCTTTCGACCAGTCTCTGCTATTACATTTTAAGTGATTTATGTAGTTTATTGGATTAGGAAGGTCATTAGTTGGTTAACATATAACAAACACTAGAAGAGAAAAGAATCATAGATATATATTATTTTCTAACATAAACTTATGTAAGATTAGGAAAGCTTTTATTGAACAGGATGAAATAACATAGTAGACATTGATTGGCGATTTAGAAAGAGTTGAAAAGAGAGAGAGTGATATAGAGCAATACATTTAGCATAATATTTGTTACAATGAAAGAATAGATGGTTGAGGTCTACAACCTTACCACATTCCACAAAGGAGATGGAATTTGTTTAATACGAAATAAATGTGATGGAGCAGAATGATGACCCAGTCTAATTCTTATCAAAGATGTTATAAATCTTCTATCCAGTACTTTACTGTCAAAAAACCAAGGACTAGCAGGTATAATTGGTTGTATATTATAATATTTTACATGAGATGAATTTGTAGTCCATTGATACTGCCATTGTGCCTTCATACTATCATTGAACACCTTATTATAGTCCTTATAAGGAGCAGGAATATTAGGATAAAAAGATAATCGACCCCTCTTTGCTGCCTTATCTGCTATTTCGTTACCAGAAATCCCTACGTTGCTCGGAATCCAACACAATATTATTTCTGAATTTTGTTTTTCAGACAGAGTATAATACAAATGTCTGATTTGAGCTTCTACTTGTGATATATTTTGAGAGGGTTTGGACTGATCTAACAGTTCCAAGGCACTTTTTGAATCAGAGAATATGATTGCTCTATATATTTTATAATGTAAAAGTAGAAATAAACACACCTTAATCGCATATAATTCAGGACTGATCTAACAGTTCCAAGGCACTTTTTGAATCAGAGAATATGATTGCTCTATATATTTTATAATGTAAAAGTAGAAATAAACACACCTTAATCGCATATAATTCATCTGTAAAAACTGAACATATATGAGGAATTCTTTTAGTCATTGTTATTGAATTAATGATTTAGAACCATCAGTGTAGCAAAAAGTGTAGTTTGGCCATTTTTCATTGATTGTTGCTAAGAACTGGAGATTAGTACTGGTGGTAGATAATGTAACGTTTTTGGTGAAACCTAGGTTAAATTTAATTTTGATTGGATAAAGATATTCTGGGTAAGGAAAACTATAACAAGGCAGATGATCATTTTTTTCCAAGTTAAGGCAGGATATAAGTTGAAAATCTTGCATCATTAGTGACATTTTTTTTATTCTTCCTTATTATATTTTTTTCCAAATCTTTAAATGATTTTAAAAGAAATCTGTTGTTAACGGATATAGTTTTAGAAAAATATTTTCTTGCCATTAAAGATAGCCTTAGTGAAATAGGAGGTATCCCGCTCTCAACTTCCACTCCTCGAGAGGGAGATGATCCCATTGCTCCAGTTATAGTTTTTAAACATTTTAGTTGAAGTCTATCTATTTGTGTAAATAGCTTTTTTGAGATAGGGGACAAAGCAAATAAACCATACTCAATTATAGATCTTATGAATGACTTATAGAATATCAAAAGTGTGTACGGATCCGAACCCCACCATGTATACGCTAATGATTTAATAATATTATGCAGTTTAAATACAGAATAACTTAATTCTTTTATGTGTACCATCCAGTCAACCGAGGGTCAAAATGTATTCCTAGATATTTTATCGAGGGTACTTTAGGTATTGGTACCCCATTGTATATAAGATTTAGGTTTAACAATTTTCTTTTTCTTGTAAAAATTATGTTCTGTGATTTAGAGGGAGACAATGACAGTTGATTTTCATATAACCAATCTGATAATTCCATCAATGCACCATTCAGTTTATTATACAAAGCTTGTATATTTCCACCCGATGTATACATAATCAAATCATCAGCATATTGTATTATATTGCAATATGGATAAAGTAAGTTTTGTAAGGAGTACGTATAAAGATTATATAAAATTGGACTTAGTATTGACCCTTGTGGCAATCCAATAAAAGAATATCTTGGGTTTGTATAAGATAAGTCTGACTGAAGGTACAGTATTTTGTGTTGTATTAGTTCCCATATGATCTTGATTATTTTAGTGTTTAAACCGAGATGAAATAGTTTTGAGATCAAGATTGATGGAACAACTGAGTCGAAAGCTGCTGATATATCAACTAGTAGAGCAGCTGTAGATTGTCCGAGTGTAACTGCAGATTGAATGTCTGTGGTTAATTTAGTTATACAATCCACTGTGCACTTTCCTCTTCGGAAGCCAAACTGTGAGTCCGGAAGTATATTATTTTTTTCAGCCCACCAGTCTAGTCTAGATTTAATAATTTTCTCAAAAGTTTTCCTGACACAGGAAGTCAAAGCAATTGGTCGAAAACTGGAGGGAGAGTTAGGAGGTTTGTTAGGTTTTGTAATAGGGCATATTATTTGTTCCTTCCATGATTTAGGTATTATTCCAGTATTAAATATATTATTAAATTCCTTCAACAAATGATATTTTCCAGATAAAGGGAGATTGGAAATCATAGAATATGACACTCTATCCTTTCCTGGAGATGAGTCTTTTGTATTTTTGAGGGCATAGTTAAGTTCTGCAAATGTGATATCTGAAGAAAGATAAGATACTGAGGGTTCATTAAATGTGAACTCATATTGTGGTTCAACAAAAGAGGGTGTTAAGTTACAAAAGGAGTTTAAGCAATCGGGATCATAAATTTTTGTTGAAGGAGGAACAAAGGATTTTCGATATATACGGATTGTTTTCCATACTGATGTTAAGGAAGTTCTTCTTGATAAAGTTTCACAAAAAGCTTTAAAAGAATCTTTCTTTTTTTTATTGAATAATTTTTTTGCTGATGCTATTGCTTTTTTTTGCTTCTATGTAGTAGTGCATTGTACCTATTTGATAATATTTCTTTATAGCATTTTTTCTAAGTATCTTTGCATTATAACAATCTGAATCCCACCATGGACATGGTGATCTATAATATGAGTTAGAGGAGAAGTTCGGAATCGATTTATCAGCAGAGTGATTCATTATATCGATCAGTTCTGAGTATGACAAAAAGTTATCAACAGTAATTAGGCCAGTCTGCTTGCTTGAACTTTCTTTTTGAATTAACACTTATAGGATTATTTTGGTATTGATTATTTCCCGTGTATACGTTATTTATAATTGGAAAATGATCACTTCCATAAGTGTCGTCTAAGGTTGAGGAGTCCATCAGTGGTCCTAAAGTAGGGAAGTTATAACCAAATCAATTATACTGTTTGTTATTGATATAGGGTTAAATCTTGTAGGCTTACCATCATTTAAGATTAAAAGATTATTATTTTCAATGCCAGGATTTTACCCCCGGAATTACTAAATTTTCCATTTACCACTGATAGGTGGCAATTAAAGTCTCCCAACAAAATGAAGTCAGAGTCAATTGAAAATAGATATTGCCAACATGTGTCTGAAATTGTAGTGGATGGGGGTACATATCCAGAAATCAATGTGAATGATTGTAGTTTGACAGCGATGAATTGAGCTTGCTCTGGAATGTTAGCATTATCAAGAGAAGTAATAGAATATGATATAGTTGGTTTTATTAAACAAGCTACTCCTCCTTTACCATCAAAGCTATAGGCTATAATTGGTATAAAATTTTTGATTTTAATACTATTGTTGGCTTTTAGCCAAGTCTCTGATAAACATATTATATCTGGAGAAAAGTTTTCAAATAGGTCTAAAAGATTTGCACGATTGGCTTGATAACTTCTAAGGTTCCATTGCAAGATCCTCATCGCTGTGCTGTCCATGAGATAAATTTGTTATTTGGGTGGTTAAGGGACGATTATTAATCAGAGTGTCGACTTCGATAAATTTAGATATTATTTCTATGAAGGATGCTGGATTAATTTCATATAATTTTTCAATAAGTTCTTCTAGTTGACCTTGATCACAGTCAATTACTGATTGTTGTGAACTATTGTCAAGTTCCTTATAACATAATTTTTTTGGGATAGAAGAGAGGGTTTTTGGGTATAACATTTCATGGTGCATTTTTTTTGTCTCTGGATCTATGCCCTCACTTATACTTCTTTTATTTGTCTTAGCTACCTTTGCAACCGATACATAAGAGGAACCAATAGATGATGTTTTTGAGAAAGTGAAGCCAGACGTAGTCGGTGCATTTGAATCTAAATAAGGAAAATTCCTGGGAAGAAGAGATGTTGGATTTTTTATTTCTGTTATTAAATTAGAAGCATAATTTTTTGGGAAAATACTAGTTGCTTCTGTAAATGGGACATTATGTATAGACATGTATTCTTTGATTTTTTTTGTCTCGCATATTCTGGGCATATTCTATCTTTTGATAATGCGTTTGGTTCGGCTGAAAAATCTGCGCCTTTACAGAGCAAGCATATTGGGTCACTCCTTGGACAATGTTCTGTGTTATGTTCATTAGAAGCACATTTACTGCATTTAGTTTTTGTTGATTTGCATACGTTTTTTTGTATGGCCAAAGAGTAAACAACTATGGCACTGTGTAACAGGAAAAATGTATAATTCAGGTTTTTTGTTACAACAGAACAATTTAACATTTGCCGGTAAATATGAGAGCCTGAATGTTACATTAATAGAATAAGTATTTATGTATGTAGGATTTCCATCAGTAATTATTTTTCTTTTCCACCTTTTAACCTGGATAGCCTTAAATTCATTAAGATCGTTTATACTAGACAAAATGTCTTCTTCGGAAAAGGAGGGGTCAACATCTCTTATTATCCCTTTAGTGGTTACTGTATGATTAGGTATGAAGGCCTTTAGGTTATTTTTATCTAGGAAGTCGGTTGACTGGACCAATTTATTGGCCTCAATGTAATTATTAAACACCACGCCTACCCTATTACGACCTCTTCTTGATGTTGTGACTTTAAAACCTTTTTTATACAATAAGTTTCCAATTACCATCTCATGGATGGATGGAACACTATTTTCATCATTATTTATAGGATTTTTTTTCAATGTAAACCAGATATGGGCTTCTATCTGTTTTTGTAAAGAATTGTATTTCGTTTTGTTTAATATCGGGAGGTTTCGGGTCCGGGGGGGTGCTCCCCCCGGAACATGGGCTCATGTTTTAAGGTAAAATACTATTTAATTTGATGAGTATTGGATAATGCTTATTAATAAATGAAATTAAACGATTATGTACTAATTAAACTAAATATTTGCTCTACTGTTAGTAACTAAAGTGAAACTTAATAAATTCTTACGCTCACAACAACACAGGGATACAGTCACGGTGAAGGATTCAGCACGACTCCACATTTCAATGATATTTTATTCAAAATTTAAAGACATCTCCTCTTACACCCCCACCCACGCAAATAGAATAAAAGCATGGCATTTTAATAGATAGTTTTATTGATATAAACAAAAATACATGCAGGTATGTAGATACTATTTCCTTGCAACTAATTGAGTTTTATTTTACAAAAAACTTGTAAACCACTGAATGATGATACGTTTCTCCAGGATACAGCACTCCTTTTGGAAAGTTTTTCTGTAAATTGCAAAAATATATAGTTATAATAATTGTCTTCTCAGCAAACACATGGGTGCCGCCCAACAACCGATAGGATGGAGGTATGTCGGAACGTCGTTGCCGATTCGATGACGACGTTGTCATCGGCTCAGCGTTATCATGTCCCTCCAGCGACGTTGAGAAAATGTAACTCTTGTACTTTTTCTCTAAATGACTGGGGGAGCAGGAAAATGCATATATGTGTTTTTGCATGTTAAATCCATAGCAGGGTTGTTAAAAAAAACGTTTTTGTTTTCATTTTAATTAAAACAAACTGTTTTTTTTACAAAACGTGTTTTTTCATTGAAACAGCGTTTAAAACATTAATAATTTAAAAGATGTTTAAAACATGTTTAAAACACGTTTAAAACATGTTTAAAACTGAATATACAGGGCATTTTTCTTTTGAGTATACATATCCCGATAATTACAGCGTTTTATAAATTTGCGGGAATTCGTTGTTTCAAAGCGGTTAATTTGAGGCTTTTAACGAGTGTTTTCCACTCCCAGACTAAGCATGAATTAAAATTTCGAGTTTAGAAAAGCCTAAGAATTTGGATTGGCCGCGTAGCGAAGCGGAGCGGCCAATCCAAATCAGGCTTTTCTAATCTCGAAATTTTACTTCATGCGCCACGCTTAAAATCATTGATTTACAGTGAAAAAACACACACATACAACAACGATTACAGGCAATCTAATATACGTTATAGTTATTGGGTTACCTATAATCACTGTTTTAAACAATTTGTTCAGCAGAGAATTTGACTCACGTTTTATTCATATCTACATATTAGATTGCTAAAGCCGTATATTATAAACTTTACGATATTTCAGCGTTTCATACGTGTGGCGCATGAAGTAAAATTTCGAGTTTAGAAAAGCCTGATTTCGATTGGCCGCTCCGCTTCGCTACGCGGCCAATCCAAATTCTTAGACTTTTCTAAACTCGAAATTTTTTTAGAAAAGCCTAAGAATTTGGATTGGCCGCGTAGCGGCCAATCGAAATCAGGCTTTTCTAAACTCGAAATTTTACTTCATGCGCCACGCTTAAAATCATTGATTTACAGTGAAGTCCAAAAAACACACACATACAACAATTCCAGGCAACCTAATATACGTTATAGTTATTGGGTTGCCTATAATCACTGTTTTAAACAATTTGTTCAGCAAAGAATTTGACTCACGTTTTATTCATATCTACATATTAGATTGCTAAAGCCGTATATTATAAACTTTACGATATTTCAGTGTTTTATACGTGTGGCGCATGAAGTAAAATTTCGAGTTTAGAAAAGCCTAATTTGGATTGGCCGCTCCGCTTCGCTACGCGGCCAATCCAAATTTTCAGGCTTTTCTAAACTCGAAATTTTACTTCATGCTTAGTCTGGGAGTGGAAAATCCTCGTTTAAAGATTCAAATTGAAATCTTTTAAAAAAACAACGAATGTCGTAATATTTACAGCGTATGCATATGTATACCTGAAAGATAAAGATGAATACCCTGTATTTAAAAATCACATTTATGCACACACAGTCGTGATATTTTATTGTAATAAAATGTTATGTTTAATAATGTAAATGAAATATCTTCAACAATTTAGGTAACATTTAAAAACGTAAACAAAAAATCCTAATGAAGTAGTATAAAATAGAATCTAGCAAATTTAAGATAATAAAAACAAACGTTTTAAACATATTTTAAACAAGTTTAAGATTTAAAACATGTTTAAAACAAAACCGTTTAAAACACGACGGCTGTTTTTAAACATATTTAAAACAAAGTGTTTTAAACATAACAACCTTGATCCATAGAGATACATCCCACTAAGCAAAAAACAAACAAATATAAATAAAACACTGTTTATCACTTTGTTTGTATAACAATTGGTTTATTTGGTGACTATAGTTTCGATACTACACGTATCATTATCAAACCGTTATTAATTCTTGTGACAGTTATGATAGTTTTCGATAATAATTTTTGATTATGTCTTTTGTGGCCGTTATCATCCACTGAGCAAAAACAAACAAATAACGTTATATCAACATTGTAGCAACATTAAACGTTGTTTTAATGTTGATGAAACATTACTTAAATAGATTTGCTCAGTGGGATAGGTATACGTAATCAATTCAACACCCAAATATTATCCAATTTCAATGAAATATTTATATCATTATAGTTTTCAATATTCTTGAAATATTTTGTTAAATAAAGGGTGATCCAACTAGTGCTTTAGGATATTAAAACGAAATAAATGACAAACATTGTTGCGCGGCCAAAATGTTTTCTTTTTATTCGATAGACCAACTAATTACAATTATGTTTTGAAAATATGCAGGTTGATCTATATGTAAGGCCTAGTTGCTGATAATGACGTTTATCAGACAAAGGGTACCTCCGGTTAATTATGGTAAAATGCCCCTATTATTTGATTTTTAAATTTACCTTTTAAGAGGGTGTCTTAAGGTATAAAAATAAGATCCCAATGGTTCATGGTCCATGATCCCCCCCCCCCCCTCAAGGTGAAAAAAGTGTTTTTTTCGGAATTATTTTTTTTTTCTTGATTTCTATTAATAATTAAGATATGGAAAAATTCATAGCCGTCTGTCATTTTTTTCAAAGTCATTTAGGTAATAAAAAAAATCCTAAAATTTTAAAATCGATGTTTCATTGCCTATAACCCCATGTAACCCGGTTGTTTACCTCACCATCATATTTTTTTAGCAAAAATCTACAAAAATATGCCTTAAGATATATTAATGTTTTCCCGCGCCATCTGCAAAAATCAATTTTTCAAGATTTTTTAGGGTTTTTAACTGTTTTCATGGAATTGCCCATATATATCTAAAAAAACAATTTATTTATTACTTTCCCCCGTATGTAATACAAAGGGAAAATATTGTTTTCGTGAAAATTTTCGAATCAAAAATTTTTGCGGAAATATCCGTTTTGAGGTCCCCTGAGTCGAATAAGACCATTTTTGAAAAACGTTTGTCTGTCTGTGTGTCTGTGTGCGCTGTACCGCAAAAACCGCTAAAGATATCGAGATGAAACTTGAAACTTAAGCTTTTTGTTACAATCGGAAGAACTGAAAAGCTTTTGGTGAAAATCGGAAAACCGGAAGTGGTACTTTACTCTCAGCGTTTTTCAGTTTTTTCAGATTTTTTCAATAAATGTTCATCAAACAAAAAATTCTTTCAAATAAAAGTTGTAGATAATAACAAAATGAAGATGTATTGTATACTTACTTTTTGTCATAGCACTCTTAGTTTTTGAGATATTTATTAAATAGTGTTTTTAATCTAGTCATTGATTTGTGTCAGTGTGTGCGTTGATACAATTGGAAAATGTTTCAAATAAAAGTTGTAGGTAATAAAATATTAAAGATTTTTTGTATCTTCACTTTTTGTCATAGCACTCTTAGTTTTTGAGATATTCAATAAATTGTGTTTTTTATCTAGTCATTGATTTGTGTCAGTGTGTGTGTTGATACAATTGGAAAATGTTTCAAATAAAAGTTTTAGGTAATAAAATATTAAAGATTTTTTGTATCTTCACTTTTTGTCATAGCAATCTTAGTTTTTGAGAGATTCAATAAATAGTGTTTTTTATCTAGTCATTGGTTTGTGTCAGTATGTGTTGATCCAATTGAAAAATGTTTCAAATAAAAGTTGTAGTTATCAAAAAGTTGAAGACATTTTGAAAATAATAATGCTACAAATATTTTAAAAGTGATTTAATACGCAATTTACCGGGGAAAGTACTATGATGGACATATCACCATTTTTATCTCTAGCCTAAATATTCGCTGAGATATTACATTTTTCAGTTTTTTTGAACGTTTCGTTTTAATCATCAAAGCGACGATAAACGTTCTGTTTTGCATAAAAATTTAATTTTTGCTGTTCTATAAGGTATTTTATTAAAAATAAGGAAGTTAAATAATTTAAATTAGACAAATATTAAAAGATAAAGGAATGTAGTATCCACTTTAACGTTTATATTTCAATATATGTATACTATAATCTCATAACACCATAATAAAGGGTCCTTATAATACGACATTGGGTTAAAACAATCTCGATATGCACCAGAATGCGTCGGGACGTTGTAAGCAGGGAATGACAAGTGCGCACGTATTTTTCGTTTTGGAAGTGTATATCTTTATTTTTTTAATATAAACAATTGTTATTATAAAGTATCTTAGTATTTATTGTGATCATTATCAAACAGTTTATATTTTTTCAAAGGTAAGTTAAAATTTTTTATAATATATGTAATCAATCAAAATTAGAAATAAGTGTAACCTATATATATATATATGTACTAAAATAAACTACTAAACATTTTAAATGTTCATTTTCGTATATTCTATTTATCAAATCAAAGCATCCAATACGATTTGACACCTTTAATTTTTAGGTTATGTGTAAATTGAGTTGCCTATATGACCATTACAAATTGTAGCCAATCAATCGCAATTAATACCTTAACTTGTAGATACAGGGAGTTTTTCTTTCAAGTATACATGTCTCAATTACACCGTACATGCCGTAAATCTTTAGATAATCGTTGTCTTTTTTAAAGAGTTCAATTGGACACATAAAACGAGTGTGTTCCACTTCCAGACTAAGCATGAAGTAAAATTTCGAGTTTAGAAAAGCCTGAAAATTTGGTTTGGTCGCGTAGCGCGAAGCGCGGAGCGGCCAAACCAAATTTTCAGGCTTTTCTAAACTCGAAATTTTACTTCATGCGCCACCGGTACAAAACACTAACATATTACGAAGTTTAAAACACACCGCTAAACTTTATATTGAATCAGTGTTTTGTACCGGTGGCGCATGAAGTAAAATTTCGAGTTCAGAAAAGCCTGAAAATTTGGTTTGGCCGCTCCGCGCTTCGCGCTACGCGACCAAACCAAATTTTCAGGCTTTTCTGAAATAATTACTAATTACTTCATGCGCCACCGGTACAAAACACTAACATATTACGAAGTTTAAAACACACCGCTAAACTTTATATTGAATCAGTGTTTTGTACCGGTGGCGCATGAAGTAAAATTTCGAGTTCAGAAAAGCCTGAAAATTTGGTTTGGCCGCTCCGCGCTTCGCGCTACGCGACCAAACCAAATTTTCAGGCTTTTCTGAACTCGAAATTTTACTTCATGCTTAGCCTGGGAGTGGAAAACACTCGCTTGAAGCTTCAAATTGAATTAATTTAATAAACCGAGCATCAGAAAATGTGCAGCGTATGCAAACGGTGACTTAAAAGAAAAATTCTCGTTATGAAAATGTTCGGTGTTACATAAAACTCTCTGTATGTACCCATATATATGACGAAGACTAATATACAGGGTGTCTCAGACCACCCGTACCAGCCTTTTATTTCGACAACGCTTGGTCGAATGTGACTGGGACAAAACAAATTATTATTAAAGTGAACCCAAGGAATCCACTAATGAATTTATTTTTTACCGGAATAATCCGGAAGTACCCGGAACCGGAAGTAACTTTAAAATTTGTAAAAACCATGTTGACACATTCAATACTTTGATAATAATAATTTATGTTACTTCAAATATTCACGAACATCAATTATTTTGACATAACAAAAAAGCAAAGCCTACTTAAGGAAATTGAGTGTTGCATGGATAACTAGTTTTTAATTTAGTTTTTTTTGTTTATTTTTGTAAATATGCAAAATGTTAAAAAAACATTTTAATAAAAGTTGTTCCTTTTAAAAAGACCTATCAATTAATACCATACTCGACCTATGTTGCCATTTGAAATTTTAAAGTTACTTCCGGTTACGGGTACTTCCGGATTATTCCGGTAAAAATTAAATTCATTAGTGGATTCCTTGGGTTCACTTTGGTAATAAAATTTTTGGTCCCAGTCACATTCGACCAAGCGTTGTCGAAATAAAAGGCTGGTACGGGTGGTCTGAGACACCCTGTATATATATTTTTTAATTATAGATACTCGTATATATCATTTACAATTTTATACATTTAACAAACATGAAAAAAAATATTTTGATGAAGTTAAATATTTTTGTACAAATTATTATTACATAGAATAGTTTTAAGAGATCTTATTTGTGTAGTAGATAGCACAAAATGAATATGTTCAAATATAATCATTATTTTATTTAGTGTGACATATATAACTAAATAATTAAATAATCAAATAAGAATTGAATAAATAAAATTGATAATTGTAAAATGTTCAAAAAATTTACCATTTGCTAAAAGTTATGCTTAACCAATACTAATATTTGACAAAAAGCATCTAAATATTTTTTCATTTATTTATTTTTGATGAAACCTTGTAAGAAAAGAGTAAAAATTAAATGTTTATATAAAAAATACCTTTTATCGTCGCTTTGATGATTAAAACGAAACGTTCGAAAAACTTAAAAATACAATATCTCGGCGAATATTTAAGCTACAGAGATAAAAAAAAATGTTTTTAAAAATGATTTCTTAAAATGCTAAAAGTTTTGAGATATATATGGGCAATTCCATGAAAAATGGCAAAAACCCTAAAAAATCTTGCAAAATTGATTTTTAAAGATGGCGCGGGAAAATATTAATATATCTTAGGGCATATTTTTGTAGATTTTTGCTAAGAAAATATGATGCTGAGGTAAACAACCGGGTTACATGGGGAAATAGGCAATGAAAAATCGATTTTAAACTTTTAGGATTTTTTATTACCTAAATAGCCTTGAAAAAAATGACACAGAAGGGACTTTTCTAAAGCATTTGACAATATCAATCAAGCTATTCTGATAGAAAAAATAAATAAATTAGGTTACAACAGAAATGTTGTCAAATGGCTAGATTCCTTTCTATGTTCTCGGACATTGAGAGTTAGAATTAATAATTTCATATCGGATCCAATAATAGCTACCTCGGGTGTACCCCAAGGTTCACATATTGGACCAATATTATTTACAATTTTTATCGATGACATAATTGATGTCATCAGCTTTGGCAGCTGCCTACTGTACGCTGATGATATGAAGCGCTATCAGATCGTAGAGAACATAGATGATTGTAAATTATTACAAAATGATTTAAATAATATTTGTGAGTGGTGCAGGATTAATAAGTTAACTCTAAATACTAAAAAATGTTCTACAATTTCTTTCACCAAAAATAAAAATAGTTTAAATGTGCCTTATTTCATTAATTTAATCGAGTTGGAACGCGCGGAGCAGGTGAAAGATCTAGGGATATTATTAGATAACAAGTTGTCACTTAAAGACCACATTCACTCGGTATGTACCAAAGCTTCCAGAAAATGGGGCTTTGTTTGGCATATCTCAAAAGATTTAAACGCCGAGTGCCTCAAACTATTATATTGTACACTTGTTAGAAGCAACATGGAATATGCCTGTACTGTCTGGTCTCCCTATTTGGTAGGCGATATGAACCGTTTGGAATCTATTCAAAAGAAATTTTTAAGGAATATGGAATTCAAATTAGGACATCGCCATCTTCAAGGGTCTTACGATAATGTTATGGAACTTATTAATCTGAAACCACTCGCATTTCGTAGACAAATCGCTGATCTCTGGATTAATTAATTCGTCTATCGTGTGTCCATCGCTATTGGCTGAAATAAACATCTATTCATCAAATTATTCCACAATTTTAAGAAACAAAGACCTTTTTTTCATTAAAACTCACTCAACAAATTATTCTTACAATAACTCGATGAGTCGTTTGTTGAGACTTGCCAACTCCTTAAACAGAAATGGCTGGTTTGATTTGTTCAGTTCTAATAAATATGTGTTTAAAACGTTATTAAACAAGTACTTAGAATTAGAATAGATATTGTTAAGATATAGTTGTTTTTGTTTCCTTTTTTTTAATGCTCCGGTTTGTTTTAGTTTGTTTTATAAGGTTATTTTGGTAATACAAAAGTATCATATTTATTTTTACCTGGAATCAGAACGGATTACTTTTCATGTTTTATATTTTTATGTTTATATACATATTTTGTTATTAATTATTGTTTTTCCTTGCATTAATTATGACTTAGAATAGTTAATAGTTTTATAATTTTTAGTTCTAACTAGTTTTTAAGTTTACTACATGATGTATTTTATTTGAAAATGGGTACCTCCCGTAAATAAACCATTTATTTATTTATTTAGGTCACCTATATTCATGAATTTTTCGATATCTTAATTGTTACTAGTAATCACAAAAAAAAATTAATTCCGAAAAAACACTTTCTTGGCCTTGAGAAGGGGAGATCATGGACCAAGAACCACCGGAATCTTATTTTTATACCTTAAGACACCCTCTTAAAAGGTAAATCTAAAAATTAAACGATAGGGGCATTTTACCATACTTAACCGGAGGTACCCTTTGGATTATCTCAAACACTTTGTCTTACAGCTTGATCATTATCTGCATTCAAATCGAACACGATTTAAACTTGCATTATTCAACAACGTAAGCTCATTTGCGCCAAGTTGCCTTTATAGAGCTTTGGTTTTATAATAAATTTTAATAATTTCGCAATGTTGTTGTGGTGATAAATGTTCCATGTTGTTTTGTAATAATGTAACCTACAAAACTGTCAAATAAAAATGGTTTTCACATGTACAGTGTTGTCTATATTTCACATTAAAATCCTAAAGCACAATTACACTTTATAAGCATTAATAAAATTTCCCCTCGATTACAAATGTTAGGGCGATTCACGGAGCTCAAAACTTTGATTTCATTTTCAAAAGAATAGGAGGGGGGGGGTGATCCCCTCCCCCCCCATGAGTCTTGAAATACTCATGGGGGGGGGGGGTGATCCCCTAACCCCCCCCCCCACCTATACTTTTGAAAATGGTTTAACATACAGATAGATGTTAAAATAATGTTTTTAATTTGTAAAGCAGTACCAAATGCTTCTCTATTTAATACCAACTAATTTAAACTTTGCGTTACAAAACATTTTAAAAGATGTCTGTAATATATTTAATAAAACTAGCTTGTTCTTCCGTTACAACAAGCAATCCTGTCCAATTGGAAAATATTTTAAAAAACAGAAATTGCTTATTTCCTAAAATTATATCTTTATTTTAAAATATTTCGATTATATTGATTGTAAACTAATTAATAGTATTTGTATGAACTTTTAATATTACGCCCGCAAAATTACTTGTTATTTTAATTCAATTATTTTTTAAAATTTCAAGGAAAAAAGTTAACAATAGTGTTATGACGATTCTGTGGTTAAATACGTTTACTATTAATATTACCTTAAGTTTTATGTTTGAATATTTTATTAGATACGTACGTGATTCACAGCATCAGGATAGTTTTGAGTTTCCAGGCACAGAGAGCCATGTTTGTAATAATTGGCTCCAGACTTTCCAACAATTGTTTGTAGTTTATTTTTATCCTGAAATACATCATATAAGTTTGTAAGTTAACATGTTTGATAATATTAATAATATAATTAATATATAAAATTACGAAAATGTTATTCGTGAAAATGCAAACAATGTCTTAATTAATAAGACAACTTAAGACGATAAATATCCATTGAAACAACTACTTCCCGTGCAAATACTCCTCCGGAAAGCAAAGCTATACTGAAGAGAAATAAATCTCAAAACACGTCTATAGATGGCCTAAGACATTAGTTTTAATCCAAGTCTTTTCACTTCTAATTTTTTGTTATTTCTCCTTTCATTTTAAATTTGTATTTGTTAGTTGATTTAAAGAAAATTTGACCTAAACGTTACATAAACGCTTTTTTTAATAAAGCATTGTAACAAATCAAATTAAATAAGATTTTAAATATTTCATTGTATAATTTAATATTCGGAGGTGTATTTGCACGGAAAGTAGTTGTTTCAGTGGATATTTATCGTCTTAAGTTGTCTTGTTAATTAAGACATTGTTTGTATTTTCAAGAATAACAATTTCGTAATTTTATATATAAATTTTAAAGTGTGCAAACTATAAGAAGCGTAAGTTTATTTTCTCGAATTCAAATAGTTTTGAATTTGAATTTATCTTGTTTAATAATAAAAGTTGGCAGATGTGTGCTAAGAAATTATTGTGCCCATAACAAATTGTTAAAATGTGAGTCTACAAAATTAATTTTTACGTAAATATATGCTCCCATCTGTTATACAGGGTGGCGACCAACCGGAAAAGTCAGGGGATTTTATTCATCGGGAAAAGTCAGGGAAATTCGGCCTTTTTAGCGAAAAGTCTGAAATTTTTTTAAATAAATAATAATAATAAATATGCAAATAATACCGGATTAAAGAATTGACAAAAAAATAAAAATAGTGTGTTATGCAAACAAAGTTAAAATGTTTTATTTTATTGAATTGACAAATTGTTAGTTCTGTTCGGAGCACTACCATGACAGAATAATTAATAATAAATAAAATATAAAAAATTGTGATGTTTCCATCATTGCACTTTCTCCTAGATTTAACCATTTGATAATTGACGTAGCAAATTTATTTCTCTCTAACCAATTGGTTGAAGATTTCACTTGTAGTTAGTGATTTATACGCGAGGCGCATGAAGTAAAATTTCGAGTTTAGAAAAGCCTGAAAATGTGGATTTGCTGGGGCGCGACTCGCTTCGCTCGCGCGCCCCAGCAAATCCACATTTTCAGGCTTTTCTAAACTCGAAATTTTACTTCATGCTTAATCTGGGAGTGGAAACCTTCGTCAGACTATCAACGAGAAACTTATTTTGCAGACCCCTTTATTGTTAAATTTATGTCAAAAAAGAAATAGAGTTGATGTTATTTTTTAGTTCGAATTTAGAACAAAAACAAATTCGTGCGCATTATTTGTGAGTTAGTAAACTTTGACGAGAAAATTGCAAAAGCTTAAATTAAACCGAAATAATGTAAAATAAAGGCTAATAAATAAACCACCAAAGAACCAATTTTAATAATAAAATCGCACAGATTAATAAATTATTCATTTAACAACTATCATTGTAACGTTAAAAAAATTTAATCGAATAATTTTTTACAAAAGTGCAAAAGTTCAAAGTGATTCAAAGAAATTATTTGAAATAAATAGACTTTAATTTAATAAAAAAATACTTACAAAATAGATATTCATATGTTTATTAAACAAAACACGGTTAAGCACTTTTTTGCTGATATTTTAATTTAAAACTGATATTTTAGAAAATCCAATAAAGTATTTAAATTTCAATTATATCCAAATAAATTTTAGTCATTTCTGCATAGATTCACTGAATTTTATGTTGATTTGACGATTTGTTGATTTTTTACTCGTACTCGAATTTATTGCATTATTTCAACTCTGGCTTAATATTCTAAGAAAATGCGTTGTGATAATTTATTTTCCTTAAAGCACATGTGTAAGTGCAATCAGTTTTAAGAAAGTTCTATGAAATGTTAGTTGTACAATACTTAATTTTTTTTTAAAACTTCTATTTGACATTTTGGAAAATCCAGATATTTTAACTTCAATTGCAACCAGTCAAATAATGAGTTTATTAAGTTATGTGTAAGTTTATACAAATTATTCTTTGATGTCGACTAGTTTCGTCGCATTTAATTAATTATGTAATTTTTATTCTAACTTGGAATGAAAACACTAACACTTTCTTCAAAATATTTTTTATGTTTACTAGATGTACACTTCTATGCAATAAAATTAAGCACAAGTCTTATAACTATTTTTTAGAATATTTTAGTTGTATAATTGGGGTCTATGTTAATTGCCTAGCAGCAGTTTTAATTAATGATGAAACATCATAACTTCAAACTAACACCTTTATTAAAAAACCAAAACTATGACCTTTTAATAAAAACCTTTGTAATAAATAAAACAAAGCCGAAATAGAAAAACCATCTTCAATTTTAGTTAGAATTCGAATTTTTGAATTGTTGTCTAAATGACGTAGCATTTTAACATTAAGGAAATTGACATATTTACATATTTTTGTAACCGTTTTAAACTATAACATATTTTGCGTGCTTAATTTTATTGCACAGAAGTGTACATTTAGATTTTTATTCTAACCATCAAACAAAAAATGCACTTTCTCAATTAAAAGTTCTACGACAAAAAGTGTATAAACAATAAATGTTCATTTTTTGATTATCTGCAACTTTTATTTTAATTTATTTAGTATGAACAATGTTTAAGAAAATATCAAAAATGAATGAATAATAATAAAATAGTTAAACAAATTACAATCAATTTATTTAGTTATTCTAAAAACTGGCAAAAATCATACTCTTTCGATTAAATCGTCGAAATTAACAAACATTGGAAAATACGTTAAAATGTAATAATCATTAAACAACATTTTCAAAAACCAAGAAAATTCGTTAAAAAAAGCAAATAAATAAAATACGCGTAAGAAAAAGTTGACTAAAAAAGAAAACCTTAAAAAAACCAGAAATAAACACCAAAGTTAAAATTAATCAAATCTACAAAAATTCTAAATATTAATCATTTGTAATTTTCACAAATTGAACAAAAAATAATGTTTTAAATTCAAGTTTTAGATATGTAAAATTACCTACTTGAAGTCGTGTAAAATCAAATTATTTTCAAGTCTTATTATTAGGAATTTTTACGCCATAATGGACGCGAAAAGTTTTGACAATTCTGGCATCTTGTTACATTTTCACCTGTCATCATGGATTTTGTATCTATTCGTAGATTTTAAAAAAAGAAAACTTACCAATTTTAAGTATTTCTTACAACTCTTTATTTAAAGAGTTTTCGATATTCTCAACACTTTCCAAAATATACAAATATTTTGTTGTTTGTTTAAAAACATATAAGGATAGTAAAAATTGTAGAAAAAGCAACAGATTGTTTAATTAACGTAAATTTACAATGTTTGAAAAAAAATCGTGAAATTTTAAAATTAAGAAAATCTTCAAAACCGACGAAACAAACAATATTGCAAATCAAGTAATTATTCAAATTAATAAAATTATAAATTTTATATATTAACAATTTTTTTAAATATGTCAGAAAAAGTGACATCGTCAAAAATCATCAAAATGTGTTAATAATTAAGATAACTGGCATAAATATTAAAAAATGTTAGAAAGTCTAGTTAAGTGATGAAAATCAAAAACATTTAGAAAACGACAAAATATCATTTAATTTAATAATTCAACACACAAAAAGTATAATAGATTTTCTAAAAATGATCACTTTTTTATATTTTCTCGAAATATGAACATTTCTCAATTTTTGACATTTAGACATGACAATCGAGGAATTTTTTATTTTAAGTACTTTTCATATCCCGCTATGCACCGTGTAACTATTCAAGCATCCGTTCGTTTTATGAACGAGTTTAATTTGAAATTGGTAACGGGTGTTTTCCACTCCCAGATTAAGCATGAAGTAAAAATTTCGAGTTTAGAAAAGCCTGAAAATTTGGATTTGCCGGGGCGCGCGAGCGAAGCTTTGAGGCTTTTCTAAACTCGAAATTTTACTTCATGCGCCAAGCGTATAAAACATTGTCAATTTTGCAAAGTTCAAAATATACTGCGTATGTTTGATTTCGCGTTAATAAATTTTAGAAAAGCATCATCTAATCTTGTAATTTCTCAATTCCTACTTTATGATATGTTTTCTTTCCACCTTTTACATCTGCAACTGCTAGTGTTTGTTGTTCAAATAACTAAAATTTAGATATTTAAACGGCGGGCACTTTAAAATTGCTTAAGCAAATAACTGTTCTCCCATATATTTGGCACTGTGTTAATCCATTGATAATGGTCACTTTGTGTCCGAAATGTATGTACATTTGGTAATTCAAATAAATGTGTGAAGAAAGGTTATTAATGCTTTGTTCGTCAAAGATATAAAGGTTTAAAGTTGACCAAATGTGGTATAAAATTTATATATTGTTATTCGAAAAATAATTCACCATTGGGTTTTATCAACATTGTAGCAACATTGAAACGTTATTTTAATGTTGATGAAACATTATTTAAATGTGTTTGTTCAGTGGGATACATCCCTTCGATTTTCTATTGCTAGATTCGATTTTTTAAGTAAATTATGAAAAAGCACTATTTTTTTTAAATACCAAATATCTCGAAAACGGTTAAATTTGAAGGGTAAGTTGCAATGATTTTTTTCACAAAATTTAATGTAAAATCCAAATTTGAAATAAAAAATATTGTATTCCTTTTAAAATAAGGAAGTTGGTGTTGATTTGCGGTATAACCGAAAGTTGTATAATCTTGAAAATATTTTCATGCCTTGTATGAAATAAAAATGTTTTGTATACTCGGTGAAATCAACTTAAACGCTGAAGAGTTTAGGTCGATGTCCATTTGTTTGAATTTTATTGTACGAAAAATGTTATTGATTGCTATTATGTATCATAAATTTTGCATTCTAATATACATATGTAAATGAGATCATATGATAATAAGGCATAATTATTATTATTAATAATATGTAAACACTTTAAATATCTAGTATTTGATTCCTTAAACTGTAATTATTTATGAATATTTAATAAGTGTTTCAATAATTACAATTCATGATGAAATCATTTGTCATTCAGATAAATAGATATTTGAAAGATTGTTACAAAGTAAATTTAAAAATATTACTTTACTTACTCCTTTGTATAATTTTGGGTCCTCGGGAATGTGATTTGAACTGTAAAACTGAACGCCTGGCTGATTGCTATAGACCTCCAAAATTCTTCCTGACGGAGGATGTTCAATTCTGTTTGCAGAGTGTATTTTAAATGCGTACCAAGGTTACAAGTTTTTTTATCAAAATATATATCAGCACGTGCGGTTATCGTAGAACTCCACATGTGCTTGAATTATTTCAGTTTTAAACGAACTACAGCAGCGCAACGTACCTGGCGAAAAACGTATTTTTCTGCTCAGAACCTTTGTTGATGCAGAAATTGTGGTCGTAGCCTCCTACTTCCGGAATCTCGTTAATAACGTCGGCTAGTACCTTAGGCGATTGCAGGTCAAAAATAGTGTCCGCTACCGGAAGCAGCTTGCCTAGAACGTACGTTATTGTTGATAATTCTTGGCAATTAAAATAATCATTACCTGTCGGTATAAAATCCTCATCGACATCAGTTATCTGACTTGCATTTATGCAAACGGTGTGTTTGTACAACTCTTGTGCTCCCTTATTGTGACCGGCTAAATTGAAATACGAGTGGTTCGTCAAGTTAACAGTCGTGGGTTTTGTGGTGGTTGCTCTAAAATCAACTAAAAACTTGTTGTCCTGAGTCAGCTCATAAGTTAAATTCACCAGAAGATCCCCAGGATAACCCTCATCCCCATCCGGTGAGTGATAACTTAGAATAACCTTATTCCCATCAATGTGATGGCTCCAAATTACCTAGAAAAACACAATTTCAAATATCCCGCCAAAAGGGGAAAATCAATATTTCCCTTACTTTATCAAACCCCTTGAATCCACCATGTAGTTGATGTTGGCGTAGGTTAGCGCTAACTTTATACTCCACGCCATCGATATTGATTTTAGCATTACCAATTCTATTAGCAACTCTTCCCACAGTCGCGCCAAAATACGGATTCAGTGGTTCCAGGTAACCTTCACAAATAAGTAATTAATTACAAAAAAACATGCAGATTCGCTTTGCGAGTCTCACACATTAAAATTACCTTTCATGTTATCGTAGCCCATAACAACGTCATCAATGATGTTGTTTTTATCAGGTACGCGAATCGAGGTAATCGTTGCACCGTAGCTGATAACCTCCACGCACACATTGTTCGAATTTTTCCAAGTAAATTTGCGGATAGATATTGATTTGCCGCTCGTGTTATCTACGTAAAAGTCGAAGTGATCTTCTGACAGGTTCACCTCGTCATATTCACAGCCAGATTTGGCCTGAGAATCTGCACTTACTGTCAGCATTGTCGCTTCGATTACACTGAAGTTTTATCAGTGACTCAACGAATCTTTATTTATAGCTAACGTAAAGTACTGATAACCGACCACTTCCTTTGTTTTCAACTATTTGTCGCTAGAAAAAAATAAGAACATTTTTTATATGATCACAAATAATAACATATTTTGGTAGTTATGAAAGAGTAAACAGGATGTCGTTGATTAGGTGTCGCCCATTCCTGGCCGAAAATTCAAGATTTCCTCAAATTCTGCCCATCCTTACAGTACGTACTACCAAGGAGTATATTATAAAGAAAGGGCGATCAAATGGGCTGTTTTTGGAGACGATTTTACGAACCGATGCAATGTCTATTTCATCATCCTTCTCCGTCACTAATTCCGTGATTGGTGGGCTGATTCATACACATGCATAGAACGATGCGACGTACTACGCCTGTCCAAATCGGCTCCCTGCCGTTTTTTCTCTCTTCTTTTTCTATTTTCTCTCTTTCTACCTACTAAAGCAGTAGGACGACTCGGCGGGCGAAAATGTTCGGAATAAAGGCGACCACGCTTCCCTTACGGAACGGGTGAAGAAGCGCATGTCGAGAGCGCGAAATTTTAAATTTGAGCGCTGTCTTCTAAATAATGTAATAAATGGAGCTATAACTACATCAATATAAAAGGCAATGTTTTAAAAATGTAATAAATGCTGCAATAACTACGCCATTATAAGATAAATACCCTCTTAGATTAAAATTAATAAAATTATTACAAATATAATAAATACAAATTGAAAAATAACGTCATTATTTGTATGTGAAAATTACTAATGGGTTATATCTTGTTGTTAATTGCATATTTAATAAAAAAACATATTTTGAATAAAAATTTACTTTATTATCAATAAATTATATTCATAATTAAGAACGAACTTCGATTATTATATAAATAAGAAAGAAATTTAACGAAATCACAAAATCTTGCAACAATTGTATTTAAAATAAATATACCAAGGAATAATAAAAAATATATGTAAACATTGTGGAGTGAAAATTAGTTTCATATAACGCGATTAGTTAATTAATTATTTTGATACAAATAAACAAAAATAATACAAACATATATTTCAGGCCATTCAACTTCCAATAAAACTTGCACCGGTGACTCAATATTTCAGAAAGACCAAATGAATTTTTTAAATTTGATAGCAAAACACATTGATTTCTAAATAAACACTGTATTTCTGTACATTTAATTCAAACATCGGTTAAAATATTCAAATTAAATTCGCGATTTACGAATATATTAAACAAATTATAAATTTCAATACATATAATAATAATAATAATATCAATATTTGTATACAATACATTGTAAATTGTAAAAATGTTATTATCTATTCTATATAAAATAAGAAATTGAATTTTATTCGAAACGAAAAAACAAAAACAACGAACAATCATGATATTTTTTATTTTAAGATATAGAGGATTGAATAAGTTGTATATTTATATTTATACAGGAAATTTTTCTCTTCAATATACATATGTTTTTTAAGAGTTTTTAAAACAGTTCAATTTAAATCTTTAAAAGAGTGTTTTCCATTTCCAGGCAGAGCATGAAGTAAAATTTCGAGTTTAGAAAGGCCGGGAAATTTGGATTTGGTCGTGTAGCGAAGCGGAGCGACCAAATCCAAATTCAGGCTTTTCTAAACTCGAAATTTTACTTCATGCGTCGCACGTATTAAACGCTGATTTCAAGTGAAGTTCACTCGTTCACAATATTTCAGTAATTTCAGCGTTCAATCCGCGCGACGCATGAAGTAAAATTTTAAGTTTAGAAAAGCCTGAATTTGGATTTGGTCGCTCCGCTTCGCTACGCGACCAAATCCAAATTTCCCGGCTTTTCTAAACTCGAAATTTTACTTCATGCTCTGCCTTGAAGTGGAAAACACTCGTTTATAGCTTCAAAATGAACTCTTTTAAAAAAATCGAACAAATATCTGAAAATTGCGATATGTATACTTTGAAGAAAAATTCCCTGTATTTATATTTAAACATTAACTTGCAATGTTATGCAACCAGATAGAAAAAATCATAACAATAATAGTTTCTAAACATCATCTATAATCTATTTCTTCAAACAGAAATGAATTATCATTAATCAATACGGAGAATGATAGTTAATATCGGTTGAAACACGATTCTCTTTTTCTAGCTGGTTGATTCCTAACTTCGCAATTTAATTTTTGAAAATTTTAAAAATTGTTGTTACACATTCGTGAGGATTTTGAGTTTTCGTCTATTTTTTTCGTCTTTTGACAATTTTAATACGTTTGTAATTTGTGACAATTGATTATTTAATTTACTTGTAATTATTATTTCCAAAATATACAATTTGTGGTCCCTACACTGGTCATTGTCTACAATCCATCCAATATCGCTCAATTTATTTTTTAATAATGTTCTCAAACTTTCTTTAAATTTACTCATTGATTGATTTGTTTTGAAAAAATCATTAAATATATTGAGGCATTTTATAAAAATATTTGTGAATGTTTCATTTGGTCTTATTAAATGTTCAATTCCCTCCGTCCAGCCATAATCCCTAAATTTGGTTAAAATTTCTTTTTCTGTAAAACCCCCTGTTTTAATTAACGCCGATTTACATAAATTACAATTATTTTTTTTAAAACATTTAGAAAGTACATAGCCTGCGTAATAAACTGCATTGTTCATTTCTAATTTTGACATGTTATTCATTGTTTTCTCCATCTCTGCTTCATCTTCAATGTTTTCCGCAGAATTTAATTCCATTTCTTCTTCTTCAATTTCTTTTTCGGATTCGCCAGCCGATGAAATAGTCATTTCACTGCTACAGAAATAAAATATTTAATTAAAATATTGCATAAACTCAGGATAATAAGAATAAAAGCTTTAAAAAATCGGTATTCACCTGGATAGAATATCTTCTGATGCAGTAACAAGCAATTTTTCGTCGTCATCTTCTTCACAGTTTCCGGTGCCCATGCTGTCCAAAAGCCGAATATGCATGTTGTGTTGCAAAGCCTGGCGAAAAGCTTTTGCTGTTGGATTTGGATTATGCCCACCTCTAGATCTAATACTTGAAAAAGTATTTTCCAACGCATCCTGTTGTAACCGTTTTGTTGCAACATAGGTTTTTTTTTCTCGTGGCAAGCAATCTTTAAGATATGTATGTATCTGTAACACACCACTTATTGTTTGAGCGAAACCTTCGTGGCAATAAATATTTTTAATTTCTTTGTTTTTTTTATTAAAAACTTGTATACTCTTCATCAGCTCAAATCCCTCTTGCAAAGTGTTTATGACAATTTTGTTGTCATCGTAGACAGCACATCTATATACATTTGGATTGTATAAATTGAAGCTGTTTAACGAATCAAATAAATTGTTCATTTTTAGAACAAACCATGACGTGTTAATGTATTTGTTGCTATTGCTGTCTCCATTACAGTGTGCATTCTCCTACTGAATATCTGCGTGGCTAAACTAACACTCATTTTTCTAAAATTTGTTGGATGAATATGCCTATCGGTTATTTTTGTCAAACCTGTAGCTAATTGGCAGGCTTTATTAATATTATATGTGATTCCGATATCATTCCATGATATTTGTTTATTTTGCACAAATAAGTCTCTGCTGACCAAGTTATTCCTTATGGATTTAATTAAATGGGGGGTATCGAATATTGCGAATACATTTTTATTATTCACTTCGAAATAAGGTTTTTCTGAAGAAACCCCCAATAAATTATATACTCGCCTATTACAATTCGCTTGGTCACACACAACTACACATACCTGTAGTCCAATTTGGAAACACTTGTGTATGTTTTCCATAATTAGTGATTTCAATGTTTCTCCTTTAATACTTCCAGCCTGCAAATAATAAGAAATTGGCTGCCTCCAATTCTTAAACAGCCCTCGAACCATGAAAACCATTGCATGGTTGGCAATTTTTTGATTTCTTCCATACATGCCCAAATCTTCATAACCCTCAACTAGATCAAGTGCTGAATTATATTCCAAGCCATATTTAATTTTCATTTCGTCAAACATTAGTACACAATATTTTTCAGTGTCCTCCATATGTTTTACTTTATTTTGGAAATGTTTAAATAATGTTGTGCTCGTGCCAGTTGGTAAATGAAACACTTTTAACCATTCTCTTATTGTTCGTGGTGCAGGTAGCCTTAATTTTGATTTATGGTACATGAATTTATATAGAGAAGGGGATTTGTAAAAATATGCCAATGCAAATTGTTTTTCATCAAATGTCCATTTCATTTTTTTGTTATGGTAAAGCTGCATTTTCACCAGTGTTTTCGAATCATTTGATGCATTTTTTAATAGCGTATTTAACGTTGATTGAAACACAGTTGTTACCTTTTTTTTTAACCTAATGATTTTTTTATTTTGTTGATTAAATAAATTCCGTTTCCTTGCGTTGACTTTGGGCATTCCAGCGGAACTTCGATTAGTTGGCAATATTTCAATATTATTGTGCTTGCTTTTCGACGGAGTTAGCAAATGGATTTCTTTTCCTTCAACTCCACGAGGTGGTGAGTTTTCCATATCCCTTGCCACATTTAAATTTTCCTTTCCATATGTCCATTTCGTTGGAAGATTAACCTGCACCAGTTGATCCCTTCGTATCGAAATGTCTTTCACAAATCACTTTGTTAACTAACAATTTTTTGTCAAACACTTTTAACTTATCATTTCCACTTTTTTCTATCCACAAATGTTGATATAAGGGATTTGACGGAATTTTGAAAAACGTCAAATGACTGTTATTCATTCTTGTATTTGTGCAATTTAAATACACACAACAATGAGATTTTGTAGTCGCGAACTCCATTTTAACGATATTGATAAGAAGAAGGTTTAATTTTAACTAACTTAAGAAAAAGGACAAATACCATGTCCAATGTGGTGTGATAAGAGTGGCGGAAAAACAAAGTAGTGGGAGAAATGACACCCCGTTGCTCTACCCTATATAACATTCCACAAAATTGGTCGTCTTCCAGAAATAAGGAATAAATCTTTTAATCCTCTCGTTTGTGAATTATCACGTTTTGGGAGTTTATCCTAAGAAAGAGATCGATTTTGAATAGGTTTATGAGTTTGTTAGGGTAGACCAATTTGTAACGGTCGCGCCCTTTCGCACAGCAGGGGAGTTGTTTTGGTACAAATGCGCACCCAGTTGTAAGATCATTAAGTATTGATAATGAGTGCATTGCACTCGAAATGTACATCTAACGAATAAAAATAAAAGTGAAGTAAGGAACAAAATGTTTTTCATTGTGATTAAATACTCCACATAACCCAATCAAACAATTCTATTTTTAAACATCAAGCGCTAAACATCTAAATGTCAACACATAAACATTTTGCTGTAAATACTTGTAATTATTTGAACTTTGAATATACCAAGTGTTTTATTTTTTACGAAACAAATTAAACATCTGCCTTAGAGTGGTGTTATCTACCAGCGAGATAATTAAAAAATTCTAAACACATACCACATCGCAACATGCCCTTTATCACCGATTTTAATATGAATATGACTGGCTCTACTACCAAAATGATCCACGAGCCGCCACTGAACAAAAGTACAGAAGTTCAAATTTGATAAAAATTTATGAAAATCACAACAGATTTGTATTTTAATTAATAATTTTGATAAAATTATTATTTTAATGCGAGAAAAAATCATCAATTGAAAACATTTAATTAAATAAGATAAATTACTTGTTCCCCTTAATCCGGGAATTTTTTGTAATTACGGCTGTTCATGACCAAACAAAAGAATGATTATGCGAAAGTTTGTATTTTGACTATTATTATTATTTAATTTATTATCTATTAATTTAGTTATTATCTATTAATTCAGTTATTGAAAATATGTTTTTTTTATTAAAAATGCCATAAACAACAACAAATAATGACGTTATTTTTATATTTTAATTTATTATTTTTGTAATAATTTTATTAACTTTAATCTAAGACCGTATTTTTCTTTCAATGGTGTAGTTATTGCTGCATTTATTACATTTTTTAAAACATTTCTTATTATATTGATGTAGTTATAGCTGCATTTATCACATTATTTAGAACGCAGCGTTCAAATTTAAAATTTTGCGCACTCGACATGCGCTTCTTTACCCGTTCCGCAAGCGAAGCGTGCTCGGATTTATTCGGAACATTTTCGCCCGCCGAGTCGTCCTAACTCCTACTGCTTTAGCATACTGTGATGAAATCATCTCCGCTCAACGCATATGTGTGAATGAAATTAGTGCACCAATCACATTCGGAGCGACAAACACGGAAAGATCATTCCCTCTCTCTTCAAGAAGTGAGTCGAAGTCTCGGTACGGAAAACGGGTCCAAATTTAAAACATGTGTTTGCCCCTCTATATAATATACTCTTTGGTACTACCCATGAAATGGGGGCCGGTCGTCGACGGCCGAAAATTCAAGATTCCCTCAAATCCTGTCCATCCCTACCGTACGTACCGTATGATATATACAAACTGTGGTACTACCACAGTTCATATATATCCAGTTAGCCAGTCCCCATATAAATTTTGGGTACACGCGAATGGGGGCAGAGCGCTGGATGCCAAATTGGTGTATATGGCTGCCTATATACACCAGTCTGGCTTCCTGCGGTCGGTCATTTGCGACTATTTTACTCCAGATGTCGCGAAATCAAGTCTCAGAGAGAGAGTGAGAGAGAGACAATTTCTTTCTCCCTCTATTCCGCGCTTCTCGTTGTATCATATTCCAGATGTTGATTTTTCAATCTTGAAAACACGTTTTTTTTCTTTTAACGAGCTAAGGATGCGTGTTACATTCATTCATGCGTTTCCTTCTACAATTTTAGTTTCTGCGTTATTAGAGAATAGATTTTATGAAATTATATGTGAACGTTGTAAAATTCATTAAGTATTATTTATTTTGTACAAGAAACTTAAAATACAAAACTATATAACTTTTGATAAAAAGTAAAACAAATACATCAACTTATCATTTTATAAACTAATCAGATCAATCCTATTGATCAGATCAAATCTACTGATCGATAAGGGTTTCTTTTTTAATTAGAGGGGTCAGTGCAAAATGCAGTTGTCATTTTTTTTTTAGTTTTTGAATTATTACCGTTTAAAGTTTTTAACCCATTAAGCGCCGTTGATGCATACACGCAACATTATTATTTTTTGATAATTAAGTTACTAAATAAGTTTATTTGATATATTATATTATTTGACCTGAATTGAAAATGTACCAAGAAAAATTTAAATATTTTGTTATTTAAAGTGTATTATAAATACTTCACAATATTACAATGTTTTATACGCGTGGCGCATGAAGTAAAATTTCGAGTTTAGAAAAGCCTAATTTGGCTCGGTCGCTCCGCTTCGCTACGCGCCCGAGCCAAATTTTCAGGCTTTTCTAAACTCGAAATTTTACTTCATGCTTAGTCTGGGAGTGGATACACTCGTTCCTAACTTCATATTGCACGTTTTTATATAAAATCGATGAATGCCTGAACATTGACAGCGTATACATTACATTGTTGAGGCACTAATTTTTTGAAAATCCATTATCACTTTAATATAATAATAATAATAAACTATTTATGATTTTTAACTTTTTATTAAATTCACGTATACATTATGTGTATGTAAAGAAAAAATTCACAGTATGTAATGCAATAAGTCATTCATAGAAATCATGAAAAGAAGTGTAGAATTTTAATTAAAATTAACTTTTAGAGTTAAAATTGCTTGGCCGTTAATGGGTTAAAATAGTTTTAAATATACTATGTGTCCCGTTTCAAGGCGCATTGTATGTTTCATGTAAAGATTTCCAATGTAATTGGAATTTGAGTTTGTATCGCTTATTGAACCAAAACGATTACAATAAAATTAAAATCATTTCTTTACCTACTAGCAGTATTTTCGAGGTATTATTTTTGAATTCTCCTTAGTTTCATTTAAAATATAGCTTGAAAATAGTGAACGATTATACGAAAATAAAATCGTCAAAACAGTAGTTGCTACGAAAAGTCAGTGTTTGGCATCAAATTTATTAAAACACAAAGCAATAATGCAATTCAACATGAGTGTTTATTCTGCAAAAGAAAAAAATCAGATCCCAAAATGGACTCAGTATATATTTTAATCACGATGCGTATTTTATTAAATGAACCATACTTTTAATAAATATTAACAGTTTCACAAATTTGTGGTTTTTGCACTGACTACTTTAATTATCCGTTTACTTTGAACGATTGTTACATGATCAACTTGTACTTTTCCGATTGAAATTTTATAAACGCTTATTGTGTGCCATTTGACCAACACCGACAACACTCAGCGGGCACTAAAATGTTACCTAATTTTTGGATTAAAATTTATGGCATCCGTCGTGCGGCTGCATGGGGATAATTTAAAAAAGAATAAGCAGAAATATTTTTCGATATTCTCAATACTTCCCGAGATACACGAAATGTTATATAGAGAAAGTACAAATTATATAAAAATCATGAAACTTTATAATTGAGAATATTATCAAAAACTGCGAAATAAACAAACTTGTTAAATCAAGTAATTAGTCACATTAATAACATTATAAATTTTACATTTTAATAATTGTTACCGACCTCATGGCTATCTTTTTTTGTACGGAAATATACGTTTTAGGGTCACAGGAATCAGAAACAAGTGTTATCGATAATATTTGAGATAATTTTCTCAAATATTGAAATATGTTGAAAAGTCTCGTTAAGTGATGATAATCAAAAACATTTAGAAAACAACAAGATATCTTTTAATAGAATAAGTATAATAGATTTTCTCTGAGAAGTGTAATTGCAAAAATTATTGAATACTCTATTTCCAGTTTACAATGCTTTGTATGTCAGGTTAATTCAATTATTTCAATGGTTTTATTCTTAGTCAGATTACATTTACAAAAGGTACCGATGGGATTATATTACAGACTAAATAGGTAAGTAAAAATAATTCAAAATGATTTAAGAAAACCCGATCAAAAAGTGTCTAACTAAAATATCGGCTAGTGAAAAACATGATAAGAAATTACCGAATTGGATTCTGCGGATACGGATTAAATGTGTCAACAGTAAATAATCTTTTTAAATCCCAAAATATTTATAGTTTTTAGAAGGTTGCGGATTATCTGTAAGTTGCAGTGGTATTGTTCGCAATACTTGAGGGTATACACCATAATAAAAACGTGGTCGAAAAAATGCCTACAAAAGGTAAAAACAGATAGATCACTTCGAAGAATTTGATTTTTCATCCCTTCTATAAAGCTATCCCCGCTAAAATAATGAATATTGTCCAAAAAGAAAATAGTCAAGGAAAAGAGTAATTTCGATATTCATACACGTTATTCAGAGTGTAAATGGATGAAACGGAACGTAGCATTTTGAATGTTAATTTCTCAAAATTAAAATATTATCTTCCCTAATTATTTCAGGGAAAATATAATATTCATTTGGTTAGAGTAAAAATATACACACCGAGCTTTGCTATTTATTGCATTTTTAAAAACCGGAGTGTCATGAAATTAAACAAGCAAATGATGAGGTGTTGATTTGTTGGCTTTTTATTTATCAATTCTGTATAATTATTACTGAATAAGAAAAAACGAAAAAACTGCTACTAAAATATCGTTAATAAATAAGAAAACAGTTATATGTATATTTAATATAGATTTTTAATGTTTGTTAGGTTTTTGTATATATGAATGTTTATATGAATCTATATTGCTATGTTTTTAGTTTTGTGTATTCGTAAATAATTTATCTATTTTATTGAAATAATTTCTGTTTTTTTATTATCAATTCCAATTAAAATACTCATCAAACATTTTTCAAATTGATTTTTTCATTGTAAAAAGATTTTTGTATTTATCTAACTTTTAAATAAAAAATCTTTAATAACATAAATATATTAAAAATCTATTCATTTTTAAACACGTTTTTATTAAAAATATATATAATAACTAAAAATGTTGGAAATATATTTTACATTTTTTCATTGTAAAATGACTTTGTTTATTTATACAAATTATGAATATTTGAAACAATAATCTATTAATCTAATAATTTGAACAATTTTTTTATTAAAAATATATAAAATAACTAAAAACGTTGAAAATATATTTTAGAATTGTTAATTTCATTGTAAATTTGTTTTTATAAAATATATTCCCGAATTTCATAATTTGGAACACGCTTGAAATCTCAAAATAAAAGAAATATTTTCGAATAGACTTTTTGTGGTGATAATAAATTTTATTATTCGTCTACCACAGTTCATATACAGGAAGTTTTCCGTTAAAGTATACATATTTCAAATTCATTTTATTTTCTTTAAATCTGTAGATATTCGTTGTGTTTTTAAAGGAGTTCAATTTGATGCTTTAAACGAGTGTTTTTCTCTCCCAGACTAAGCATGAAGTAAAATTTTGAGTTTAGAAAAGCCCCGTGAAAATTTGTCGAGGGTCGCGCAGCGACCCGAGACCAATTTTCGGGGCTTTTCTAAACTCGAAATTTTACTTCATGCGCCACGCGTATAAAACACTAAAATATTGTGAAATTTAAGTATATTTGAACCTCACGTAAAATCAGTGTTTTGTACGCGGGGCGCATGAAGTAAAATTTCGAGTTTAGAAAAGCCCAGAATAATGTACAGTGTATTCTGTATATTGAGTTATTTATACTTAAAAAACTGTCTGTATAACTAATTAATAATATAAATTATTTGCCAAATTTGGTACATACCAAAGTTTTAATTGAATTTATGAAGAAAAAAACAATCAAGATAAAAATAATATCAAATGAATTCTTTAATGTAAACTCATTGAATTTTATTTCTAGTTGAATTTTAGGTTTATTTAGGAGCTTTTTAAATATATCTGATTCCCAAAGTCCATAATTTTGAACACGCTGGAAATCTGAAAATAAAAGAAATGTTTCGGACCAGTTTATTTTTTTTTCTGAAGGTCATCAAATTTATCATCGTACAAGTGGTGTAGACGGGATCAAATTACACGACGAAATAAGAGCGAGCGCGTTTGTGTGTGTGTGTGTGTGTGTGTGTGTGTGTGTGTAGACGCAACCGGAGCAGTTTTCTCTAGAATACTTCTACGTTTACTCTATTCATAAGTAGATGGACCCACTTCCCGACCACAGTATCTCCTTTTCTATCCTCGAAAACTCGGAATCCAGTTCTCCCATAAGCATTGTCTACCCTTGGTACTGCCCATGAAATGAGGGCCGGTCACCGCCGGCCGAAAATTCAAGATTCCCGCAAATTCTCTCTATCGCTACCATACCTACCCATGACACGGCGATGATTTCCGAAGTTTCTGTGCATACGCCCCTCCACCAAATTTAATTCAGTCCGCACGCGGACGCCTGTGGTCTATGGCAGACGCACTCTCGAACAGCATCCCAACAAGTCTCAAGGCTCACGATTCAAACCATTGAAAATACACAGAATAAAAGCTACCGCCCGGTTTTAGAATGTAAATGCCAAATAAGTTAAAGCTAAAAATTAAGCACATAAAAAATCAAAAGCACTTAATGTCTTCTTTTATCTTATAAAATAAAAACGTTGATCAAACGTTTTCATTTTAATTAAAACAAACAGTTTTTTTTACAAAACGTGTTTTTTTTTCATTAAAACAGCGTTTAAAACGTTATCAATTAAAAGCGTGTTTAAAACACGTGCAAAACGTGTTTCAAACAGAACATACAGAGCATTTTTCTTTTAAGTATACATATCACGATAATTACAGCGTTTTTTAAATTTGCGGGAATTCGTTGTTTCAAAACGGTTAATTTGAGGCCTTTAACGAGTGTTTTCCACTCCCAGACTAAGCATGAAGCCAAATTAGGCTTTTCTAAACTCGAAATTTTACTTCATGCGCCACGCTTAAAAACACTGATTTACGGTCAAGTTCAAAAAACACACACATACAACAACGATTATAAGTAACCTAACAAACGTTATAGTTATTGGGTTGCCTATAATCACTGTTTTAAACAATTTGTTTAGCGCAGAATTTGACTCACATTTTATTCATTTATTTATATCTACATATTTGATTGCTAAAGCCGTATATTTTAAACTTTACGATATTTCAGTGTTTTATACGTGTGGCATGAACTAAAATTTCGAGTTTAGAAAAGCTTAATTTGGATTGGTCGCTCCGCTTTTCAGGCTCTTCTAAACTCGAAATTTTACTTTATGCTTAGTCTGGGAGTGGAAAGCCCTCGTTAAATTAAAATAGAAATCTTTTAAAAAACCACCGAATGTTGTAATATTTACAGTGTATGCATATGTATACCCGAAAGAAGTGATATTTTATTGTAATAAAATGTTGTGTTTAATAATGTAATTTGAAATATCTTTAACAATTTAGCTAAAATTTAAAAACGTAAACAAAAAATCTCTATGAAATAGTATAAAATATAATTTAGAACATTTAGGATAATAAAAGAAAACGTTTTAAACAAATTTAATGTTTAAAATATGTTTTAAACAAATTTAAGATTTAAAACATGTTTAAAATAAAACCGTTTCACGACGGCTGTTTTTAAACATGTTTAAAACACTATTTTAAAACAAAGTGTTTTCAGCAAGATATATATCCTGCACAATAGCCGAATAAAATTGCATTCGTCTGAAAATTTATATTTGCCGGGGCGCGACTCGCTTCGCACGCGCGCCCCGGCAAATCTAAATTTTCAGGCTTTTCTAAACTCGAAATTTTACTTTATGCTTAGTTTGGGAGTGGAAACACTCGATTTAATATTGTTAAATACTGTAATAAATATGACAATCTGAAAAAAGGGAATCAAATTAAATACTTAATTTTATTTTAAATATACTTGAATAAATGAATAAATGTTTAATTTTTTTTAATTAGCGTGTTTTTTTAAAGTGTAGTGAATATTTAAAATAATTTTTGAAAATAAAAAAAAGGTAAACGAGTTTACCCAATAGTGAATAGATTTTATCTTACTTTATATAGAATTCATTTAATACTACATCAATTTGAAACATACAGTTCATCATAAAAAGAAAGTACACTAAATTTGGTAAGTATTATTTACAAAAATGTAAAAATCAACAGTCGACATGAAAATCACTGAACATTTAAATTTCAGAACTATTTGAATTCGCGAGGATAAGCTTTTCTTTTAGTTTGCAAAACTATAAATATAATATACAATTAAATGACGTAAATTTACGTAGAAATAATGCACCTATAACTTTTTTTTATAAAGAATTAATAAATCTTGTCAAATTTGTTGAAAAGTTTAAGTAAATAGTAATTTTATATTACCAGAGAAGCACAAAAGGACCACGGAGACCGTAGTGCAGGGACGCTAAGCGATACCACCTCATGTGGAAAAAAAAAAAAATATATTATATGTTATGAAAATCACTGAATTTGCATAGAAATAATAGACCTATCACTTTTTTTTATAGAGAAATTATAAATCTCCTCGATTTTTTTTAAGAAAGTGTTTAAAAGTTTAAATAGATAGAAAATTAGGACAAAATATTTTTAAAAATTAGTGCAAAATTAACAAATGCATCAGCATAAAATAACATATAATTTACTGAATTTACACAGAATTAAATAAGTTTTAATATTTTTCAAATTATCCATAAATACATTATCCAGATTTTTAATTCAGTATATAAATCCCAAATCATCCCCCAGGAATGGAAACAGGGAATAATTACATGTTTGAACCCCCATATCCCTCCCCTGGCTACGGCCTTGCCTCCGTACCAATTTGGATTTATTAAAAACAGATCCACCACCCTTCCACTTCACTATCCTAACATCAAATTGCCAAACAGCACACATCGAAAATACAGAACCAACAATCCTTTTTCTAGACATAAAAAGCCTTTGATTCAGTCTGGCATCGAGGTTTGCTGTACAAGTGCAATTCCCTTACAACTCCATCACACCTCATCTTTCTTATTGACAGCTTCCTTACCAATAGATTCCTAAATATTCGTGTCCACAACACTACCTCTTCTTCCTTTATCCCTGAACAGGTAGGACCACAAGGTTCCCCTCTATCGCATCTTCTATATTATATATTTGTCTATGATATCTACAACCCTAATCCTCAATACCTTAATCCAAAGGCTTGTTTTCTGGTCTTCGCCGATGACACTGCCCTCGTAACCCACGAAGAAACCCTACTTAAAGCCCTTTCCACTCTCCAAGGACCGATCGAGACCCTTTCCCTTAGGTGTGCCAAATGAAGAATTTCCATTCACCCTAATAAATCCCACCTTTAAATTCCCTACCACAGATCACAAAACTCAACATGTAGTATTACCCTAAATAACGGGTCATAAATCCTCAAAACAAAAATTCAAAATAGGGCACGGCACTTTAGATCACTAACTTTTCAAAATAAAGGAATCACAATAAAAACAGCCATCCATATTTATAAAATGATCTGGCAGCCCTTCCTGAATTACGCTTTCATTTTATTCCACAATCCCCGTCCGCTAATCCTAAATAATATCCAGGTTGCAGAACGATCTGTCTTTAGGATTCTCACCAAAATCAGACACCCCAAAACGGACGTTAATAACTACAGACCAATGTCTCTATTGTCGATTGTTTCTAAGGTAGTTGAAAAAATACTATTTAATCAGATAATACATTTTTTGGACGAACACGATCTATTATGCGATAACCAGTACGGTTTCCGCAATGGTAGATCTACGGGTGATGCAGTAGTTTACTTACCTATGCGGAATAGTATATTGTACAATGAGCATGGAATGATGACATTTCCGACGAGTATGAAACTTGCTGCACGAGCCGCAGGCGAGTGCAGCAATTCATACGAGTGGGAAATGGTCATTCATGCGAATTCTACACTGTACTTTTTCTACGTCTATACACTGTATTAAAAAATTACTTTAAAATTTACTTTTATCATCAAAACGAAATCTAACATAATTTTATAATATATAAGTTTATTAATGAAATTAAACGTAATATTATTGCAATTATTAAAAACCATTTTTGGAGATATATTAAATCATTTTTGGAGATTGTGTAAATGGGATATTAGTTGTACTTTCCGTTTTTTCAACAAAAATAATTTTTGAAGTAGATGAAATGTTAGTTTTTGAAGTGGATGGCGGTTCACTTGTTTCCTAAGAGTTCATAATTTTATGTGTTACATGGTTTTTATTTTTCAAAGATTCCTCAGACCCTCCGTGCCGTTTTAAAGATGTTATGTCTTCGCCACTGTCTACAAGAATTGTTGCAGAAGATCTGCGAAAGCAATGTCTAGTATATAATTCCGGATTAGGAAGTTTTAGGAAAACAGCAATCTGTTTCCCCGAATTTCCAAATTTGTTTATTCCGATTCTCTGGGTGGTGCATTTTCCTTTCTGATAATTTAGGAAGAAGCAGGTTTGCTGAACATTTTGCGGGCGAAGATCGGCATATCTTTTATACATGTCATAAAAGTGTCCTGTTATTATAGATTTTCTGGAAACTTTTGTTTTTGTATTTGGGATTTGAACTAATACTGCTGAACCTAGATCTTCGAAATCAGTTACTTGCATTTTATACAATTCGTCCCTACGGCAAACACCCATTATTCCCATAATTAACACAACCTACAAAATACTCGTAAATATTTAATTTTTATTTTATTTAAAATGTGTAACTTACTTTTGTAAACAGATATTCATTATCTGAAACTTCAATAATAAATTTGTTAATTTCTTCAGAAGAAAACATTTTAGACTTTTTTTGGACAATAATCAGCTGATGATCGCTTAAAAAATCCTCGTAACTTTGCGAACTTTGATATATCCACATCGTTTTTAATATCTAATGTGGTTCCTAACATCGAGTACTGTGGCCATAGGGTAGGCGGTCTAAATTTCTTTGCGAGCTCCCGAAATAGGACAAGAGAACATTTTCTGAATGTGAGTTCGTTTTCTGCTCCTTACGCCAATCAATAAACGAATTGTATGCATTTTCATACTTTTTCTTCGATGTTTGTGGTATTAAATTGGAACTGGTAATTTTCGCAGCATTAACAATACTGGGAGGTGTAAGTTCAAACTCACTATCGTTACTTTCCGACATTCTTACTTTAACGTGGACGCACTCACTATTTCAATTCGATGTTTTGTTTTTACTGTCAAATGCGGGCACGGCTATACATATTACAGCTCGCATTTCAGGGCGACAGACGTATGCAAAATCGAATTCTGCACTTTTGAATGTCGCGAGTGGTCTTAACGTGTTGGGGGTTCTGATTTACCTCAAAATTGAACCGTACGAGTTCTCCATTCGGTATGTGTGAAGCAAGCCATCATATAATATTTTGAAATTTCTGACGTTCAGTCGGATTCACGTATTCTAGTTCACACACCACTGCGCATGCGCGCAAAATGTGGGAAATGGGTATTATAACTCTAGAACTACAATGGTTTATATGGCAACGACACATAATAAAAAAATCAATTATATTTACTAATCAGTGAAGGACCCATAAGTAAAACATTTCATAATGGGAGTAGAAAAACTATATTTTTATATTTTCAATCCAAAGTGCTGTCGAATGATAAGCAACTACCTTGGAAATAGATCGCAACAAGAGTCTTAATAAACGGAAAGCTATCATCATTCTTGGACCTCTGCTTTTCCTAATCTAGCTAAATGACCTCCCGATGTCTGCCAGTAATACCACATTATACGCAGACGATACATCATTCATCAACGTTTCCAACTACCAAGGTTAACAATAACACAACCAATAACAACGTATCAAACTGGTTTATATTGAATAAATTGTCACTAAATCCCGAAAAGACAATAAGTGTTACATTTTCCCTCAAACCTAATGTAGAAATATCATCATCTCGATTTGTGGGTGTAACTTTGGATAGTAGGTTAAACTGGAAAGCACATGGTGAAAATGTCGCTGGTAAATTAACTAGCATTATATTTTTACTACGCCACTTACAAACCCAACTCCCTCTTATCGCCATAAAATCAGCTTACTTTGCGCTGTTTCATGCACATTTCGTAGTGTATATTGTCTTAGGGACATAACTGTATCACACAATTCATAAAACACCAAATTTGAACATTGCCGTGCATTTATATTCTCGAATGCATTTTCTATGTAAAATCAAATGACGCAACATATAACGCTCACTCTGAAGTCCATAATCACAACACAAGATATAAACAGGACATACGTGTAAAATCTCTGCGTTTATCAAAATGTAAGAATGGTATTAATAACCATCCGCACCTTTATAATAAACTCCCCCTATCTGTAAAGCCATTGTCTAGCAAGAACTTAAAAAACAAATTGAAAGTCTACCTTGTTAACAAAGCATTCTACTCCATCCAAGAGTGCTTAACTAATAGTTTCCAGAATATGACTTTTTAAATGTATTAGTTTAATTGTTTAATTATTTTTTTAATCATGTGTCTATTTTTGTATTCATGTGATATACCTTATTATTAGTTACGTGTTTTATATTTATTTATTATTACCTTAAGCTATATTACTTTTTTATTGACATGTGTAAGCATTTTTGTAATAGCACGAAGATATTAAAAAAAAATAGTTGTTTACCTTAATTTTGCTACTTGATATCGCAGAGAATTGAGAGTAAACTGAAATAAATTTTTATCAGGAATCTTTTTCTAATGTATATGAATAATTTGTAGTAAAGTAAATTTATTCTACTTTTATTATTATTATTCTAAAACTATTCACAAAAAAGTAATCTTTTCGCTACATCTCGCTAAATATTGATCACTATCACATCTAAGCGTTATATATTTTTAACTTTACTGTAAATCAGTGTTTTATACGCGTGGCGCATAAAGTAAAATGTCGAGTTTAGAAAAGCCTCGTGAAAATTTGTCTCGGGTCGCTGCGCGATCCTCGACAAATTTTCTACGCGGGGCTTTTCTAAACTCGAAATTTTACTTCATGCTTAGTCTGGGAGTGGACGACACTCGTTACTTTAAAATATGTCACTACATTATAGTTCAATTCAAACTCGTGTCAAGTTGGTACGATTGGTTAAATGTCGGCTTGCGCCGACTTATGTCAACTGTCACGCTTACGACGTAATTGAATGTCCTTGGTTATTGTGACGTTACTATGTCAATTGTTTGTTGACTATTTGCACTATTATGGCAAAAAACGACTGCCTTTTCTTTAACTTGTATCAAAATTGACATTATGTTTTAATCTCATAGAACTTTCTCCCTTAATAAAACAACAATAATTAATTATCAATTGTTTTAATGATGAAACTAGTGTTTTCCACTCTCCGATTAAGCATGAAGTAAAATTTCGAGTTTAGAAAGCGTAGCGAAGCGGAGCGACCAAGCCAAATTAGGGTTTTCTAAACTAGAAATTTGACTTCATGTGCCACGCGTATAAAACGCTGATTTAATGTGAAATGGTCTTTAACCAATTAACAAGTAAAATAAGTTTAATATGTCAATTATCAATTGTTTAAATGACGGGGAAAGTGATATGATGGACATATCAGCATTTTTTATTTTTATTTTGTTTAGTATTATTTGATGTGTCAAATTCGTGCTGAACCAATAGAACTAACAATTTGTTAAAATGTATTTAAAAATTCCCTGACTTTTTGCTAAAACTGCCTAATTTCCCTGACTTCTCCCGATGAATAAAATCCTCTGACTTTTCCCTTACTTTCCCAGTTTTCTCAGTTGGTCGCGACCCTGTATTTTAATGGAATTCCATCAAATTTTAACAATTTTATCAACATTTTTCATTTTGGGAAAGTAAGAATATGGAAAATAATTATTTTTTCGGGAAGGGTGTTTGTATAAAAGTTACTTGTGACGTTTTTATATAGTACATAGTAAGTGCATAATTCGAGTATTATTTAAGTAAATTATATCAATCATTAACTATTTTATAAACAAATGTTATTGTGCAAACGGGAAAGTAAGGGTATTTGCATAAAATCGAAACCAATATTGCTTATGATACTCAGTTCTTCTGGAAGCACGTAAAGTCTAAACGTAAGTCAAATGGTCTTCCAAACTCTTTCGAATACAATGGAATCACAACAAGTGACCAGAACGAAATCGTAAATCATTTCGCTACATACTTTGGCTCTGTGTATAAGGACTCGACTAACTCCATTGACGCGGGTCTTAGCGATACACATTTGAATTTACATTCTATATCCGACATTAAAATATCAGATATACTGCAAGAACTTTCGAGCCTCAAAGAAAACAATTCCATGGGCTCGGATGGCCTTTCAGCATTATTTATTAAGCAATGTTCATTTTCATTATGCCGTCCCCTTTGGATTATATTTAATAATTCCTTGAAAACTGGCGAGTTCCCAACCTACTGGAAAGAGGCGATTATCAATCCCATCCATAAGAATGGTTCTAAAAACATAATCGACAACTATAGGCCAATATCAATTTTATCTCATATTCCAAAACTATTTGAAAAACTTATAACTCATCAATTATCCCCTATTATTGATCCATTGATAGTTAATCGAAATCCATGCTGTTTGATTTCGACGTGGACTATCAACGGCCACGAACCTACTTGTATACGAGAACTTTATAACAGATGCCTTGGCAAACGGTCAACAAGTTGATTCTGTATATACAGACTTTGCCAACGCATTCGATAAAGTTGATCACGGTATATTGCTGTCTAAACTGCTTAAATTGGGCATACATGGATCCCTCTTCAAATGGATCCATTCTTATTTGGATGGTAGAACACAGAGGGTTCGAGTGGGAATGTATAATTCGGCATTAATACACGTGACTTCTGGTGTACCCCAGGGGTCACACTTGGGTCCACTACTCTTTAATATTTTCATAAATGATAGCACTACATGTTTTCATCATTCGAAGTGCTTGTTGTTCGCAGATGACATGAAAATCTTCACAGCGTTGGAAAATAATTATTCATCTCATCTTCTTCAGCAAGATCTTAATAGATTTCAGTCCTGGTGTGCATTAAATAGAATGCACACCAATTTTGATAAATGTAATGTAATGTCTTTTTATAAAAGTAGGTCACATGTTGTGAATAATTATTTTCTAAATGATAAGCGCCTCACGCCATTAAATTCAGTAAAGGACCTAGTTGTGACCCTAACTAACAATTGGAACTTTTCTACTCACATTAACTTAATAACATCAAAAGCCTTCCAAATGCTTGGATTTTTAAAAAGAAATTCATCTGAGTTTCAAAATCCAGCTACACTTAGTAAACTTTACGTGGCTTTAGTTCGCTCAAACCTCGAGTATTGTTCCATATTCTGGAATCCTTACACGTTAATGGACATAAACAATATCGAAAGAGTTCAAAGAAGATTTACGAAATTTATATCATACAAATTTGGCTATGACGATAACCACTCTGTTGTCTTGAAAAAACTTAACATGCACACACTAGAGCATAGGCGATTTTGTTGTGATGTGATATTTGCTTATAAACTGTTAAATGGCCATATAAATGCACCTATTTTATTACAGTACATTTATATTCACGTACCATCTAGACCACTCAGAACTAATTATACATTCTTCGTACCTGCTTCTAGGACTGATTATGCAAAGCAATTTGGTACTCGGCGTTTACTTCACAACTGCAACAAAGTTCAAATAGATTTATTTCACACAACATTGGGTAAATTACGTAATTATTTATTTAAAGAAATAAATGTTAATGCTTAGAAATTGTATACCAATTTTACCATATTGACTCAGTCCTCGTTCAATTTTATGATGTCATTCTAATTTTGTTTGTGATTTTAATGTGTTATATTTTTTGTAGCTAGATGTAAACAATTTATATATGTTTTTGTCATTTCTTTATTGTATTTGCATGGCTTTTATTATTGTTATCTTTAAATTACTGTACCTATACTTTTATATTACATGTATGTTGCTGTAAAATGGTTGATCCGTGAATAAATATTATTATTATAATATCAAAAATATTTGTTTTCTAGAAATTGGTGTTGGTGCAAAAATTGTCATTAACACCTTTCGAAAGTGCATCATTAGTGCATAATTTAGGCCGTACCGCCAGCCTCCCTAAAACCAAAGGGATGCAAAAAAAGTTTCTTACGGTAATAAGAAGTGCATAAAGACATTTTTAGATTTGATATTTAAAATTATATTATTTTCTTTTTTGAAAAGAGTGCCTTGGAAACAATGACGTCATATCTATTAATCAATAAAATATTGACAGAATTCAATCATTGTTGGCAGTCAAAATAATTAATAACTGTCAATATTTTCTAATAATAATAATCAGTATTGATTATCAAAACATAAAGTAAAAAAATGGTGATGTGTCCAACATAGCACTTTCTCCGTTTAAAATATGATGACTTGAATATCAACAGTATGGAAAAGTTGCACAAACTAAATTTATTCTACTTTTATTATTATTATTCCAAAACTATTCACAAAAAAAGTAATTCTTGCATTTTTTCGCCACATCTTAATAAATATTGATTACTATCACATCTAAGCGATATATATTTTTAACTTTACTGTAAATCAGTGGTTTATACGCGTGGCGCATGAAGTAAAATTTCGAGTTTAGAAAAGCCCCGTGAAAATTTTCTACGCGGGGCTTTTCTAAACTCGAAATTTTACTTCATGCTTAGTCTGGGAGTGGAAGACACTCTTTACTTTAAAATAAATCACAACTGTTAAAATATGAATCGTATTAGTAATTTGTCATTAAATCACTATCTTGAATGCATTTTTTAAGTGGGTAGCCCCCTACTTAAAAAATGCAGGTCTGCCTTAAACTATTATTTAAACAAATAAAATGTTTACATTAACCTCTATAAATCACGCTGTAAAAATAGTGTTGGTCAATAACATCTAATTATTTTCTATTGCTGATATTAGAAATAATTTGTAAAATAGGAAACTATGTAAAAGTTATCATTCAAATTTCAATTACACCAATCATCAATGTTAATTTATTTCCTATAATTACTTCAAATAAATGAAGCAAATTAATTGCAGTTCATGCTGTATAAACAACACTTACAATAAACATAATTTGATATTGTCGAAGATTGCACTATTATAGCATAATAGAAGTAATTAAAACAAATAAAGAAAATTAATTAATGTATTCCGCCGTCTAAAAAATACAAACACATTTTTGACGGTATTAAGTAATTACTACTTCATTAACATCGTTTACATAATGTGTGGGCATGAATTATTTGCATTTACACGTAATTGCTTTTATATAGAGTGCAATAATATTACCAGCCAATTGGGATCCACCGGTTTTGTTTTCGCATTCCTATTCCTGTCCGACAACTTGTCTTGATACACATTTTACTTATTTTCAGGTCTTGTCTGTTCGCGACCAACGTTTTTGTCCGCTTGTAATCATAATTAGTCACCCTGAGAGATTATCGACGTGATTTAGTCATAATGTAGCAGCAGCTGATCAACTAGTGTACTATTTGTATTGATTGGATATAGACGCACTGCTGATTATATTTTGATGGTGAGTTTGCAATTAATTGCTATTATTCTCTTAGTTTTCAATGACATTGGCTCTATAAATAACTTTTTGTAAACATGAAAATTATAGTTTACATTTATTTTACACTATTAAAATTTGTAATCTATTAAAAACAGATGTACTATTGGATTGGATCGTTTTTATCTGATTAAATTGTATGTACTAGTATTATTTAAATATAAAGTAAATATTAATATAAAATTTAATATTTCTCAAATTTTTTATAATTTAATGATTTTATTTATACTGCTTTATTCAAAATCAAATAAATGAAAATAATATTTTGATTGATTGAGTTACGTGAAGATCAAATTAATTTGACAAATAAACCACTAATAACCTTTTTTCACACGTTTATTTGAATTACCAAATGTACATACATTTTGGAAACAAAGTGACCATTATCAATGGATTAACACTAAATACAAAACAGAAATTACAAACTATATATAGAACACCGGATTATAATACAGAAGTGGTGGGAGTGAAAACAAGGAAAAAACGTAAATTAAGAGGTGAGCCAAAGGAATGAGGGTGGCAATACAAAGCAGGATTAGGGGAAAAACAAATTAAGGTGGTGCAATTAAATCTAACAATGTATTATAAAATGGACTTAAATCAAAATTCAATAATTTATTCTCATTTTTTTTCATTTCAATGGCTTCTAGCATGTTTAAACGATAATTTGATGATTGTTTTAATAATTTGATGTTTTTTGTTGTAATTCTATGACCGGTTTCTAACAGGGTTGTTATGTTTAAAACACTTTGTTTTAAAACAGTGTTTTAAACATGTTTAAAAACAGCCGTCGTCAGTAGCATTCTAACTGAAGCGCAGAAAGAAAAAACAGCTTAGACAGAATAATATAATTTGCACTAAAAATATCTATTTATAATATAATTTCCAGTTAAGGTCGGAAATGTACATGTTATTTGGCCATAAGAATCTTCCACAATAATGAAAATAGAGTATTGAAGCTTATACATATTGTACATTAAAGCTTTGCGAATAAATTGACAGTATTTTTTTTGTCAAAAAAATGTTTCTTAAATTAAACATAAATTAAATAATGGAACACTTTCAAATGATCACATAAATCCGTGTATTACTTCAATAGGAAACATTATTTTTTCTTCATACTGCTTTAATTTATTGAGCTAATTATTATAAACATCTTTCATTAAATAGATTGATCTAAAATAAATGATAAATAAAATTAATCGTTGCTTAGGAATCTCCATAAGAGCAATGCAAATGTTGATTATACTTTCAATAAATAGGGGGCAGCATCGTGCCTTTATAGTAGTATTTTAAAAATATACTTAGATTTCTAAAAACATGTGAAAAGAAATTAGGTTTGGTATGTAGAATTCGTGTACATTTGTTGCGACACAGGCTTCTGGCTCCTGGCTCCCGACCTTGAGTTGCGAATGTATTTTTTCTGACGCAGACCGTTCATTCATTCATTATGTTATTGATATACAACAAAGAAAGACATTGTTAAAATATTTCCCAATACATTTTGTAAATATAATTGCATTTCTGGATTCATGTTTCTAATGGGAATGTGGAATGCCATTAAATGTTGATTCAAGTGCTGAGTCGGAAAAATTCCTTTTTTCATTTATAATTTACCAAACTAAGTATTTTTTGTTATTTGTGACATTTTAAAAGATTTTAATTTACTTTTATTATGTTTATTTAAAATAATAATAATAACCATAATTATGGGGCCCCGTAAATTTAAAAGATTTTAGTTTATTTTCAAAGTTTCGAGAACTTTTAATGAATTTCCAAAATTTTAGTTAATCTTTAATTTTTGTAACTTTTCCAAGATTTCTTTTAATTTTTAAAATTCTTGAATTGTTTAAATTTTTCTTAATTAATTTCCCCAAGATTTTTATTAATTTTTAAAATTTTGACGCGTGTTATGAAACTCTAAGATTGTTGTTAATTTATAAAATTCTAACGGATTTTGTGAATTCCGTAACTTTTTAAATGTTGATGCTATTCATAAATTCTTGAGATTTTTGTCATATTTTAAAACGTTAGCAATTTTCGTGAATTTCCTAAACTTTCGTTAATTTGCATGAATTCCCACGATTTAAGTTAATTTTCATAATCTCATTGTTAAGACTCATGAGGCCACTTTCACTGACCACCCTCGAAAAATAGCCAAACTCCTCTTGAACGCGAACATTTAGTGACCAGATGCGCACTTTTCCAGGAAAAAGGACAATGCATTTCTTGCACCCTCGGTCGAGGGATTTTTCGACCATTGTAAATATGTTTTTAGTTTGTAAGATTACTTGTTAGCCAGTCGTTGAAGGGAGCACATCTCCCAAATATACACATTTTTATCAAACACTCCGTTGAAGTTTTTCACTCCTCGAAGACGCTTAACTCGACCGCTTACAACGGTCAGTGAGTGTTTAGTGGTTAAACCGGAGCACCCAACACTCATTTTCGGGAGTTTTCAACGTTTTAGTCAACTTCAAAAACCAAAACGCTTTTCGTAAATTTTCAAAATTTCCGTTAATTTTCAAAAATTCGACGGTTTTCGCGAAATCCAAAGATTTTCGATAGTTTTCAAAATCTAGACGTCCATCATGAATTTTTCAAGATAACTTTTAAAATTTACCATACATTTTTCAGCATCTAATTAATTTAGGCGTTATATTAATCGTTAATGATTAATAAACGTTTTGAAAAAAGCCCTCATATTTTTTGTCAAATAATATTTTTTTAAATTTGCGAACCCGAAAATTATCGAAATTCTTGAAAATTTAAAAATTCATCAATACCGGGATTTTTTATAAATTAACGAAAATTTAGGAAATACATAAAAGGCGTCAAAGTTTTAAAAAGTAACGACAGGAGTCAATAATTTGAAAATCAGCAATAATCTTGAAAAATGCATGATTTTTTTCAAAATTTTAAAAATTGTTATTTTATTAATCTTGGAAATTAAAAAAAGTTTGAAAATTAGCGAACGCATTGAAAAATTCGCGAGTCGTCAAAATTTTGCAAATTAATTCAATTCTTGGAGATTCACGAAAATTGACAAGATTTTAAAAATTGGACCAAAACTTGAAAACCCTCAAGATTTTGTAAATTATTAAAAAATACTGTAAAAACTCAGTGATTATTTTTTAACAAATGTTTTCCACTCCCAGACTAAGCATGAAGAAAATTTCGAGTTGAGAAAAGCCCAAAGAATTATGATCCAAATTCTGGCTTTTCTCAACTCGAAGTTTTACTTCATGCGCCACGCGCATAAAAATACTGATTAATTGTTAAGTTTAAAATATTTAAAACATTTTTTTATTATAGATTATCACTTTTCACATACTTAAAATTGTTGTCAAATTTCAATTTTATCAAATTTAAACATTTCATCGGTTTTCGACAGTTTTTGATTTTTTCAAAATTCTGGCAAATTTAAACATTGTTACCATGACATTTCATCACTTTTCCATGGGTCGAAACCCACGGACAGAGCATAAAATTCTAGATAAAAACATTAAACTCTATTATTATTATACATTTTTCTTTAAAGTATAGGTATTTCAATTCCGCCTATTTATTGTAAATCTTTAGATATTCGTTGTTTTTTTTAAAAGAGCTCAATTTGAAGTTTCAAACGAGTGTTTTCCACTCCCAGGCTAAGCATGAAGTAAAATTTCGAGTTTAGAAAAGCCCCGTGAACATTTGTCGAGGACAAGTTTTCTTCATGCGTCACTCGTATAACACTGATTTCAAGTAAAGTTCAAATGTCCGTAAATTTCACAATATTTTAGTGTTTTACGCGTGGCGCATGAAGTAAATTTTCGCGGGCTTCTATAAACTCGAAATTTTACTTCATGCTTAGTCTGGGAGTGACAAACACTCATTTAATGCTTCAAATTGAACTCTTACAAAAACAACGAATATCTAAAGGTTTACAAAAAATAGGCGGATTTTGAAATACTTATACTTTAAAGAAAAACTCCCTGTATATATTATACATATATTTATAATAATTGTAATTCATAATTGTATAATAAAAATAAGTATTGGAAATGAGACAAACAAAAAGAGTTGAAAGTTTATCGATTGGAATTAAAATCGTAAATATTTACTTATCCAGTTTACTTGTCTACTGAAATTTAGTACCCATTCATTCGCCCGGCGCTATCTAAACAAACAATCAACGCGCTCTGCACTCATAATTTTTATTATTCGTTGTGATAAAATTCGGCAGGCACTATGAACTAACACATAGTCAAAACTACTTCCACAAATTCTAACCCTAAGTAACCCCTTCCTGGCTACGCCACTGGCCGTTGTGTTTTAAACGGTTTTGTTTTAAACATGTTTTGAATCTTAATTTTTTTTTTTTAATTTTTTTTATTTTTTTATTAGTTTAAATTTGCTAAATTATATTTTATACTACTTCATTAGGATTTTTTGTTTACATTTTTAAATTTTAGCTAAATTGTTGAAGATATTTCAAATTACATTATAAAACATAACATTTTATTACAAGAAAATATCAAATATGTGTGCATAAATGTGATTTTTAAATACAGGGAATACTTCTTTCAGGTATACATATGCATACACTGTAAATTTTACGACGTTCGTTGTTTTTTAAAAAGATTTTAGTTTGAATTTTTACACGAGGGTTTTCCACTCTCAGACTAAGCATGAAGTAAAATTTCGAGTTTAGAAAAGCCTGAAAATTTGGATTGGCCGCGTAGCGAAGCGGAGCGGAAAATCCAAATTAGGCTTTTCTAAACTCGAAATTTTTCTTTATGCGTGAGTCAAATTCTGCGCTGAAAAAATTGTTTAAAACAGTGATTATAGGCAACCCAATAACTCTAACGTATATTTGGTTGCCTATAATCGTTGTTATATATGTGTGTTTTTTTAACTTCACTGTAAATCAGTGTCTTTAAACGTGGCCCATGAAGTAAAATTTCGAGTTTAGAAAAGCCTTATTTGGATTGGCCGCTCCGCTTTGCTACGCGGCTAATCCAAATTCTTAGGCTTTTCTAAACTTGAAATTTTACTTTATGCTTAGTCTGGGAGTAGAAAACACTCGTTAAAAGCCTCAAATTAACCGCTTTGAAACAACGAATTGAATAATTCATCTGCCTGATGAAGCCACTGTGTGGCGAAACAATTGTTGCAGTGTCAATCAATAAACAGTGAAATCTTAACCAAGTGTGTTATTTACTAAAAGAATTAAAAACATGTTTAAATCATGTTTAAAACACGTTTAAAACGTGTTTAAAACAGAACATACAGGACATTTTTCTTTTGAGTATACATATTTCTATAATTAGGGCGTTTATTAAATTTGCGGGAATTCGTTGTTTCAAAGCGGTTAATTTGAGGCTTTTAACGAGTGCAGATGAATAATTCATCTGCCTGATGAAGCCACTGTGTGGCGAAACAATTGTTGCAGTGTCAATCAATAAACAGTGAAATCTTAATCAAGTGTGTTATTTACTAAAAGTGTTGATATGGAATTTCACCAAGTAACAGCCTTAACTGTTAAATAATGTTTTTAATTATTATTGTTTTGAACGCTGTTTCGATGAAAAAAACACGTTTTGTAAAAACAACTGTTTTAATTAAAATTAAAAAAACACGTTTTTTTAACAACCCTGATTATAACACAAAAGCGGTGGGAGTGAAAACAAGGAAAAAACGTAAATTAAGAGGTGAGCCAAAGGAATGAGGGTGGCGATACAAAGCTGGATTAGGGGAAAAACACAGATTAAGGTGGTGCAATTAAATCTAACAATATATTTTAAAGTGGACTTAAATCGCAATTCAATAATTTATTATCATGTTTTTTGTAATTTTATGACCGGTTTCTAGTAAATGGTTAGCCACTGCAGTTTTTTCATAGTTAAGGTGTTTGGGGTGCGCTATGTGTTCTTTGAATCCAACATTTGGATCAGGGTTGTTTAAAAAAACATTTTTTTTTTTCATTTTAATTAAAACAAATGATTTTTTTTAAGAGAGGTTTTTTTTTCATCGAAACAGCGTTCAAAACTTTAACAATTAAAAACATGTTTAAAACGTGTTTAAAACATGTTTAAAACGTGCTTAAAACATATTTAGAACATGTTTAAAACACATTTATGAACACGCAATTGTAATATTTTATTGTAATAAAATGTTGTGTTTAATAATATAATTTGAAATATCTTGTAACAACTTAGCTAAAATTTAAAAACGTTAACAATAAATCTCAATAAAGTAGTACAAAATAGGGATGTTCCAATCCCAAAAAAGTATCGATATTGTGTTTCGATTAATTCGTATATCAAAGTATGGATACGGTAAAATATCGTAATGAAAAGTAACGATATTCAAAATATCGATTGTTTTCGATACCAGATATTTTTGATTTAATATTTATAATTATTTAATACTGCAAATTAATTTATAAAAAACTTTTACCCAAGATAAATAATATTGCTGGAAATAGTTAAATGACGGTTACAAAATTAATAAAATTCAATTTAAAAAAGAAATGTATATAACAAGTCAATGTTTACTTTGTATAAATAAAATTCTGAATAACTTTTTGATTTTCAAAAAATAGTGTTTATTTTCACAACAATTGTTTCGCAAATTTATTGCTTCTTCAGGCGAATGAAAGTTTACAGTGAAATTAGTAATCTTAGAACTATATATATATTCATTAACACTATTGACACTATGGTGGGGTGGATATTTTTAGTAGTGGGGAGTTTGACAGTTCTGTTTGTTCGTTGAGTAGGAACACAGTTCATATATATCCAGTTAGCCAGTCCCCATATAAATTTTGGGTACACGCGAATGGGAGCAGAGCGCTGGATGCCAAATTGGTGTATATGGCTGCCTATATACGCCAGTCTGGCTTCCTGCGGTCGGTCGGTTACGACTATTTTACTCCAGATGTCGCGAAATCAAGTCTCAGAGAGAGAGTGAGAGAGAGACAATTTCTTTCTCCCTCTATTCCGCGCTTCTCGTTGTATCATATTCCAGATGTTGATTTTTCAATCTTGAAAACACGTTTTTTTTCTTTTAACGAGCTAAGGATGCGTGTTACATTCATTCATGCGTTTCCTTCTACAATTTTAGTTTCTGCGTTGTTAGAGAATAGATTTTATGAAATTATATGTGAACGTTGTAAAATTCATTAAGTATATTTTATTTTGTACAAAATACTTAAAATACAAAACTATTTAACTTTTGATAAAAAGTAAAACAAATACATCAACTTATCATCTTATTAACTAATCAGATCAATCCTATTGATCAGATCAAATCTACTGATCGATAAGGGTTTCTTTTTTAATTAAAGGGGTCAGTACAAAATGCAGTTGTCATTTTTTTTAGTTTTTGAATTATTACCGTTTGAAGTTTTTAACCCATTAAGCGCCGTTGATGGATACACGCAACATTATTATTTTTTTATAATTAAGTTACTAAATAAGTTTATTTGATATATTATATTATTTGACCTGAATTGAAAATGTACCAAGAAAAATTTAAATATTTTGTTATTTAATGTGTATTATAAATACTTCACAATATTACAATGTTTTATACGCGTGGCGCATGAAGTAAAATTTCGAGTTTAGAAAAGCCTAATTTGGCTCGGTCGCTCCGCTTCGCTACGCGCCCGAGCCAAATTTTCAGGCTTTTCTAAACTCGAAATTTTACTTCATGCTTAGTCTGGGAGTGGATACACTCGTTCTTAACTTCATATTGCACGTTTTTATATAAAATCGACGAATGCCTGAAAATTGACAGCGTATACATTACATTGTTGAGGCACTAATTTTTTGAAAATCCATTATCACTTTAATATAATAATAATAATAAACTATTTATGATTTTTAAATTTTTATTAAATTCACGTATACATTATGTGTATTTAAAGAAAAAATTCACAGTATATAATGTAATAAGTTATAGAAATCATAAAAAAAAGTGTAGAATTTTAATTAAAATTAACTTTGAGAGTTAAAATTGCTTGGCCGTTAATGGGTTAAAATAGTTTTAAATATACTATGTGTCCCGTTTCAAGGCGCATTGTATGTTTCATGTAAAGATTTCCAATGTAATTGGAATTTGAGTTTGTATCGCTTATTGAACCAAAACGATTACAATAAAATTAAAATCATTTCTTTACCTACTAACAGTATTTTCGAGGTATTATTTTTGAGTTCTCCTCAGTTTCATTTGAAATATAGCTTGAAAATAGTGAACGATTATACGAAAATAAAATCGTCAAAACAGTAGTTGCTACGAAAAGTCATTGTTTGGCATCAAATCTATTAAAACACAAAGCAATAATTTAATTCAACATGAGTGTTTATTCTGCAAAAGAAAAAAATCAGATCTCAAAATGGACTCAGTATATATTTTAATCACGATGCGTATTTTATTAAATGAACCATACTTTTAATAAATATTAACAGTTTCAGAAATGTGTGGTTTTTGCACTGACTACTTTAATTATCCGTTTACTTTGAACGATTGTTACATGATCAACTTGTACTTTTCCGATTGAAATTTTATAAACGCTTATTGTGTGCCATTTGACCAACACCGACAACACTCAGCGGGCACTAAAATGTTACCTAATTTTTGGATTAAAATTTATGGCATCCGTCGTGCGGCTGCATGGGGATAATTTAAAAAAGAATAAGCAGAAATATTTTTCGATATTCTCAATACTTCCCGAGATACACGAAATGTTATATAGAGAAAGTACAAATTATATAAAAATCATGAAACTTTATAATTGAGAATATTATCAAAAACTGCGAAACAAACAAACTTGTTAAATCAAGTAATTAGTCACATTAATAACATTATAAATTTTACATTATAATAATTGTTACCGACCTCATGGCTATCTTTTTTTGTACGGAAATATACGTTTTAGGGTCCCAGGAATCAGAAACAAGTGTTGTCGATAATATTTGAGATAATTGGCTCAAATATTGACATATGTTGAAAAGTGTCGTTAAGTGATGATAATCAAAAACATTTAGAAAACAACAAGATGTCTTTTAATAGAATAAGTATAATAGATTTTCTCTGAGAAGTGTAATTGCAAAAATTATTGAATACTCTATTTCCAGTTTACAATGTTTTGTATGTCAGGTTAATTCAATTATTTCAATGGTTTTATTCTTAGTCAGATTACATTTACAAAAAGTACCGATGGGATTACGTTACAGACTAAATAGGTAAGTAAAAATAATTCAAAATGATTTAAAAAAACCCGATCAAAAAGTGTCTAACTAAAATATCGGTTAGTGAAAAACATGATAAGAAATTACCGAATTGGATTCTGCGGATACGGATTAAATGTGTCAACAGTAAATAATCTTTTTAAATCCCAAAATATTTATGGTTTTTAGAAGGTTGGGGATTATCTGTAAGTTGCAGTGGTATTGTTCTGGTCGCGCAATACTTGAGGGTATACACCATAATAAAAACGTGGTCGAAAAAATGCCTACAAATAGGTAAAAACAGATAGATTACTTCGAAGAATTTGATTTTTCATCCCTTCTATAAAGCTTACCCACTAAAATAATGAATATTGTCCAAAAAGAAAATAGTCAAGAAAAAGAGTTAATTCGATATTCATACACGTTATTCAGAGTGTAAATGGATGAAACGGAACGTAGCAATTTTAATTTTAATTTCTCAAAATTAAAATATTATCTTCCCTAATTATTTCAGGGAAATTATGATATTCATTTGGTTAGAGTAAAAGTATACACACCGAGCTTTGCTATTTATTGCATTTTTAAAAACCGGAGTGTCATGAAATTAAACAAGCAAATGATGAGGTGTTGATTTGTTGGCTTTTTATTTAAAATATATTCTGTTGATTTTGTGTTACACTTCGATCAATTCTGTATAATTATTACTGAATAAAAAAAAACGAAAAAACTGCTTCTAAAATATCGTTAATAAATAAGAAAACAGTTATATGTATATTTAATATAGTCTTTTAATGTTTGTTAGTTTTTTGTATATATGAATGTTTATATGAATCTATATTGCTATGTTTTTAGTTTTGTGTATTCGTAAATAATTTATCTATTTTATTGAAATAATTTCTGTTTTTTTATTATCAATTCCAATTAAAATACCCATCAAACATTTTTCAAATTGATTTTTTCATTGTAAAAATATTTTTGTATTTATCTAACTTTTAAATAAAAAATGTTTAATAACATAAATATATTAAAAATCTATTAATTTTTAAACACGTTTTTATTAAAAATATATATAATAACTAAAAATGTTGGAAATATATTTTACATTTTTTCATTGTAAAATGACTTTGTTTATTTATACAAATTATGAATATTTGAAACAATAATCTATTAATCTAATAATTTTAACAATTTTTTTATTATAAATATATAAAATAACTAAAAACGTTGAAAATATATTTTGGAATTGTTAATTTCATTGTAAATTTGTTTTTATAAAATATATTCCCGAATTTCATAATTTGGAACACGCTTGAAATCTCAAAATAAAAGAAATATTTTCGAATAGACTTTTTGTGGTGATAATAAATTTTATTATTCGTCTACCACAGTTCATATACAGGAAGTTTTCCGTTAAAGTATACATATTTCAAATTCACCTTATTTTCTTTAAATCTGTAGATATTCGTTGTGTTTTTAAAAGAGTTCAATTTGATGCTTTAAACGAGTGTTTTCCTCTCCCAGACTAAGCATGAAGTAAAATTTCGAGTTTAGAAAAGCCCCGTGAAAATTTGTCGAGGGTCGCGCAGCGACCCGAGACAAATTTTCGGGGCTTTTCTAAACTCGAAATTTTACTTCATGCGCCTCGCGTATAAAACACTAAAATATTGTGAAATTTAAGTATATTTGAACCTCCCGTAAAATCAGTGTTTTGTGCGCGGGGCGCATGAGGTAAAATTTCGAGTTTAGAAAAGCCCAGAAAAATGTACAGTGTATTCTGTATATTGAGTTATTTACACTTAAAAAACTGTCTGTATAACTAATCAATAATATAAATTATTTGCCAAATTTGGTACATACCAAAGTTTTAATTGAATTTATGATGAAAAAAAAACAATCAAGATAAAAATAATATCAAATGAATTCTTTAATGTAAACTCATTGAATTTTATTTTTTGATTTTTAGTTAATTTTAGGTTTATTTAGGAGCTTTTTAAATATATCTGATTCCCAAAGTCCATAATTTTGAACACGCTGGAAATCTGAAAATAAAAGAAATGTTTCGGAACAGTTTATTTCTTCTGAAGGTCATCAAATTTATCATCGTACAAGTGGTGTAGAGGGATCAAATTACACGACTAAATAAGAGCGAGCGCGTTTGTGTGTGTGTGTGTGTGTAGACGCAACCGGAGCAGTTTTCTCTAGAATACTTCTACTTTTACTCTATTCATAAGTAGATGGACCCACTTCCCTACCACAGTCTCTCCTTTTCTATCCTCGAAAACTCGGAATCCAGTTCTCCCATAAGCATTGTCTACCCTTGGTAGGAGGCTGTTTTTTTCGAATCTGTTAATTTCCAACTTTTCCAGTAGATTTAATTTCCTTCCTTTTTTCTCTGCATGGAGGATCTGGAATTCCTTGTTGAAGCTGTGGTTTTCGGAGAGCAGGTGATTCGCATAGGTTGAGGTGTTTTTCTGTTTTTACCATGCACTTTTATGTTCTGCAATCCTTTTTTCAACTGCTCGTCCTGTTTGTCCGATGTATATTTTTGGGCAGTCATTACATGTAAGCATATATACTCTACAACGATCGAGTTTGTTTATTTTATCTTTAATATTTTTAATTAATTTACCTAGGCTATTATTAGTTTTTAATGCTCTTTTAATATCTAGCCTTTCTAAGGCATTTGATAATCTCGATAATAATATATTAGTTAACCGTCTTTACGATTTTAATATTAATCAAAATATTATAAATACTTTAATATTATACTTAAGTAACCGGAAATATTCTGTTGAGGTAAATGATATACGTTCACATTGGCGTACAGTAAGAAGTGGGGTACCAAAGGGATCCAACTTAGGGCCTCTTTTATTCATACTATATTTCGATAATGTGTGTAAAAATCTAAAGTGCCCCACTCTTATGTATGCGAACAACAGAGATTGTATTAATCTTCAAGCAGATATAGATAAAATATGCGAGTGGTGTAACTCAAATAAATTGGCTTTAAATATATCTAAATGTAGTGTCGTTTTCGCGTAAAATAAACACGATATGTTTTTATTATACAATAAATTCAATTATAATAGGTCGCAGCATGGAGATAAAAGATCTAGGGGTCACATTTGATAATTCTTGAAGTTTTAATGCATATTAATAATGTTGCACATTTTTCTTGAATTAATTTTTCTTGAATTAATTTTTCATCAACATATTAGAGTATGTAAAGTTATTTAAATTAAAAAACACTTGCTATTGTTTCACAAAAAAAAATAAACAATTAAAACTTTATTCCGACTAGTTTCGGTTTGTTAGACCATTTTTAAAGGAATGTTCAGAAACAATTATTGTCTAGGTATATATACATACTTTTGTTCACTTATTACGCATCTGTCAGTAATGAAACATTAGTAATTAGTCTTAATAATTATCATTAATTAAACATTAAAAAACGCATAATATGTTACTATATTACTATTATTTATTTAATAATCTACGGCGTTCTCCTTTTTACAACATTACAAAAAATATATAAAAACAAAATAATAATACGCATAAGTTACAATAAATAAATATCGCGCTTGAAAAACACTAAACAAATGAATACAGAAAGAAACAAAGTATGTAGGCAATTACTACAACAAAATTTTAATGTAACCACCTCCTACTTCTAAACAGGGTTGTTAAAAAAAAACGTTTTTTTTTCCATTTTAATTACAACAAACAAAACAAAATGAAACATGTTTTTTTCATCGAAACAGCGTTTAAAACATTAACGATTAAAAACATGTTTAAAAGGTGTTTAAAACATGTTTTAAACACGTTTAAAACATGTTTAAAACACGTTTGAAACGTGTTTAAAACAGAGCAATAGGGCATTTTTCTTTTGAGTATACATATCCTGATAATTACAGCGTTTTTTTTTTAATTTGCGGGAATTTGTTGTTTCAAAGCGGTTAATTTGGGACTTTTAACGAGTGTTTTCCACTCCCAGACTAAGCATGAAGTATAATTTCGAGTTTAGAAAAGCCTAAGAATTTGGATTGGCCGCGTAGCGAAGCGGAGCGGCCAATCCAAATTAGGCTTTTCTAAACTCGAAATTTTACTTCATGCGCCACGCTTCAAAACACTGATTTACAGTGAAGTTAAAAAACACACACATACAACAACAATTATAGGCAACCTAATATACGTTAGAGTTATTGGGTTGCCTATAATCACTGTTTTAAACAATTTGTTCAGCGCAGAATTTAACTTACGTTTTACTCACATCTACATATTAGATTGCTAAAGCCGTATATTTTAAATTTTCCGATATTTCAGTGTTTTATACGCGTGGCGCATGAAGTAAAATTTCGAGTTTAGAAAAGCCTAATTTGGATTGGCCGCTTCGCTTCGCTACGCGGCCAATCTAAATTTTTAGGCTTTTCTAAACTCGAAATTTTACTTCATGCTTAGTCTGGGAGTGGAAAACCCTTGTTTAAAGACTCAAATTGAAATCTTTTACAAAAGCAACGAATGTCGTAAAATTTAATTTACCTGAAAGAAAAATACCCCGTATTTAAAAATCACATTACTGCACACACAGTTGTGATATTTTATTGTAATAAAATGTTGAGTTTATTAATGTAGTTTGAAATATCTTCAACAATTTAGTTAAAATTTAAAAATATAAACAAAAAATCTTTAAAAAAATATAATTTAGCAAATTTAAGATAACAAAGAAAACGTTTTATACAAAGTTAACGTTTAAAATATGTTTTAAACAAATTTGAGATTTAAAACAAAACTGTTTAAAACACGACGGCTGTTTTTAAACATGTTTAAAACACTGTTTTAAAACAAAGTGTTTTAAACATAACAACCCTGCTTCTAAACATTTATCCAATCTCCGCCTTACTTCTATTACTGAAGCCTTACCTCTAGATAGTTCATCGCAAGCATGTCTGATTTTTTGTTTTAAATGTTCCAAGTTAACAGATGGTGTTTTGTAAACTTTGTTTTTGAAAGTTTCCTACAAGGAGAAGTCTAGTGGAGTCAAGTACGGTGATTTAAGCGCCCACTGTATCGGTCCATTTATACCCATCCAATTTTCTCCATAAGTTTCATTTAAATATTGTTAGACAACTCGAGCTTTAAGCGGTGGAGCTCCGTCATGCTGAAAACACATGTTTGCTCGCAGCTGTAATGGCACATTTTCGAGAAGCACAGGAAGTTGTTCGTAGAGAAATTGCAAATATTGCTCACTGCGTAAAACTCCTTCGTAAAAATATGGATCAATCAAATGCCCATAGATAATACCACACCAAATGTTATTACCGAAGTGTCCTTGGTTTTAAATCAGATTGACAAAATGTGGATTTTCAGTAGCCCAAAAATGTTCATTTTTTTATTGGGCTTACCGTTACTAACAAAACGGCTTTCATCCGTCCACAACACATGCTGGAAAAATCGATTGTCATTGATCTCCATTGATCACTTGGACACAATAATTTATTCTTCGTTGATGTTGATCTGACAAGTGTTCTAAGTTGTGAAGTTTATAATCGGGGTAACCATTTCCTTTCAAAATTTGTCGTACCAGACAATATTTTTAATTCAACTCACGACAGGCTTGTCGAATCATCCTTGGATGGTCTTGAAAATACTGCAAAACAGTGGCAACAATATTGGCAGAATTGATCCTTTTAGCAATTTGTCTTCCCTTTCGAGCAGAAAATGCCTCGTTGTTTGCACGTAAATTGCGTTTCAATCTTGCAAATATTTTTAAGGTTGAAATAATACGGTCAGGGTATCCGTGGGCGTATAACTGAACTGCTCTTCCATGGTTGTTTTGAGATTCTTCATAAACTAATAACATGTCAACATTTTCGTTGTGCGTAAACATTTTTCAAAATCAAATGACAACAAACCAATATTTGTCAACCATTAGTTTAATTTTTGACAGATGCGACTTTGTTATTTGCTTTCAAGGGCTACTTGTTTAAGTCGTGGCAATTGTGAATTTTTGATAATACTTCTTTTAAAGTTTGTTTCTAATTTTTTAACGGAAGAAGATAGCAAATTTTCTTCTCTACAAAGTGTATTCAGAAAAATGAGCTCTTTTTAAATATCCAAAAATATAGGTATTTTTCTGGGAAAAAATATTCGATGACGTCATTACCTAGATTCAAAATTTAGAAAAATGTTCAATTTTGGCTTAAAAAGGACCTTACTCAATCCCATTTATGAACCTCTTTTCCGATTTCTTCTATCGTTTTTCCTTTTCTCATAATAGAGCTGAGACATCGAGTTTCGCTCACCCTGTACATTCCTTTGAAAATGGTCTAACAAACCGAAACTAGTGAATAAAGTTTTAATTTGTAAAACAATACCAAGTGTTTTTTAATTTAAATAACTTTACATAATGTTGCACAAGATTGCTTTATAAAATGGGGATTCATACGTAGAAATTGTAAATCGTTCCGAAATATTAATGTCTTAAAGACACTTTTCTTCACTTATGTATTAAGCAAACTAAAATATTGTTCGGTTATATGGTCACCTATGTATTATAAATATATACATTTACTCGAGAGCGTGCAAAAACGATTTCTTCGGTATCTATACTATTTAAAGTAAAAAGCATGTATATCGGTGCGATATTCCTTATAGTAAGTTGTTATCTGAATTTAACTTACTATCTGTATATGGAAGATTTATATACAGAGAGTTTTATGTAACACCGAACATTTTCAATGTTCGTTTTCGTATATTCTAATTATCAAACCAAAGCATCCAATACGATTTGACAGCCTTAATTTTTAGGTTATGTGTAAACTGGGTTGTCTATATGACCATTACAAATTGTAGCCAATCAATCGCAAATAATGCTTCAACTTGTAAATACAGGGAGTTTTTCTTTCAAGTATACACGCCCCAATTACAGCATATATGCGATAAATCTTTCGATAATCGTTGTTTTTTCAAAAGAGTTCAATTCTAAACCTAAGATGAGTGTGTTCCACTCCCAGACTAAGCATGAAGTAAAATTTCGAGTTTAGAAAAGCCTGAAAATTTGGTTTGGTCGCGTAGCGCGAAGCGGCCAAACCAAATTTTCAGGCTTCATGCTTAATCTAAATTGGACGCGTTAGGTCACATTTTCCCTGCAGGGTGAACGTACGTCCGCAAATGGTTTACTCGAGTACGGAAATTTGCTGGGGCCGTACTCGCCTATGTGTCAGAGCTGGGCCTTTTAGAGGATTCAAAAGAGGCATTCGAATACTTTAGTTCAACTGGATTCGTGATTCGGATTCGTTAAATTTTTTTAAGAGGATTCGTATTCGAATCCAAATGTGGGTGATTCGAATCCATATAAAAGGATTCGAATCCTTATAAAAGGATTCGAATATTTATAAAAGGATTCGAATATTTATAAAAGGATTCGAATACTTACAAAAGGATTTGAATCGTCAAAAATAATTCGAATTAATTGTGAGGATTAACATAAAAAATGTCTTTAGTGTGTTTTTAAATTTCTTGTTAAATCACTGTTTTATACGCGGGGCGCATGAAGTAAAATTTAGAGTTTAGAAAAGCTCAGAAAATTTGTCGAGGGTCGCGCAGCGACCCGAGACAAATTTTGCAAGATTTTTATTTATTTAAAATTCATTATGTATTTTAAAATATGGATGCTTCTAAATATTGACCTTGCCATTTTACCACGGGTATTGTATTGTCTCATAAATCAATAATAGGAAATTGACATGCAATGGAAACACGTGGAGATAATTACAACTTTGTTGTTGTATCATAGACGTTTTTTTATTTAATTATAAATTAAAATTAAACACTTAGTAAAAACAATATCAATAACATGTCAAAATAAAAATATAGAAAATGCCAATATTGATTTATCATTCAATAGAAATAGAGGCAGGTTGCAAATCATATTTTTAATATTTATAATATAATATATAATGTAATTTAGAAAATGCCATTCATGGAAATATGTCAGTGATATATAATCATATAAGTAATATACTTAGAGTCAGTTATTTAACAGAAACTTCAATCAAGCTTGATTTAAAATCAATTTTAATGCAACTTAAACCAAGCCTGAGTAAAATGACAATTTTCAAATTGCAAAATTAGAATATTTCGAAATTGACAATCAATAAAATACAGAAAAAAATAAATAATTCTTTTGCACTGTTGAATGAAATTATAGAATTATTTTTATGTAATACTGAATTTTTTATTTAATATTATTTTAACGAATAAAGCAGTAATAACCTTTCTTTACAAGTTTATTTACCAAATGTACAACATACATTTCGATCAACCCCAAAATAGATACAAAATTCATTAGATTAATTTATTCCCTCAATTCAGAAAACCATTTTAAAAAATTATATATAAAAATTTAACCCAACCCCTAACCTAATTCTAAACTACGGCAACTTTTAGGGAATACATTCAACAAACCAGATGAACTTGACCAATCTGGTATTTATTCGATCGAGTGTTGTATTTGCGATAAAGTTTATATAGGTCAAGCACAGCGTAATCTAAAACAGTGTTTTAAACATGTTTAAAAACAGCCGTCGTGTTTTAAACGGTTTTGTTTCAAACATGTTTTAAATGTTTAACTCATTTAAAACATTTATTAAACGTTAAAGTTAAACGTTTCTATTTTATTATCGTACATTTGCTTAACTAACTTAACTTTTTATACTAAAATATCGATATTCCAAGATATTAATTTATATTGAATATCGATATTTTGGTGCGAAATAATCGATATTTGCATCGATATTTAATTTTCCGATATATCGCTAATACAATATGGTCGGTATCGTTACATATGATACTAGTATTAAACGCCTTTTATTGTATTAAGAAAGAAATAAAAAAAATCAAGTTAAAACTTGCAGAAAAGTAAAAGTAAAAATTATACAGGGATTTTTTTCTTTTAAATATACTTACACATAAAGCAAATTGATCGAATTTTTAAAAAATATTAAGCAGTATATTTTAAACTATACTTGAAATCAGTGTTTTATACGCGTGGCGCATAAAGTAAAATTTCGAGTTTAGAAAAGCCTGAAAATGTGGATTTGCCGGGGCACGCTCGCGCGCCCCGGCAAATTCAAATTTTCAGGCTTTTCTAAATTCGAAATTTTACTTAATGCTTAATCAAGGAGTGAAAAACACCCGTTAGACGCTTGAAATTGGACGCATTATGTGACTTGATTCATGCGTGTTCTAGAGAAACAGGAAAAATAAAAATTTCGGAAATCACAAACAATAATGATTAGGTAAGGCATCAACATTAATTTTATGTATCAGCATTTGAATGTTTTTATCTTGACAATTAATTTAATTTCGATGCTAGGTTTTTATATTACTAACGATGATTGTTATGCTATACACGGTGTCCCACCAAAACCGCACAACAGAAATATACGAAGTTATAACTAATGTATTATAATGAGATTTTCAGCTGTTGCGGTTGTACCGGAAGTCGACGCCAACTTTCTTATTTTAAACAAAACGCAGTATTTCTTATTGCGAATTTAGATTTTTCTTGAAATACCGTGAAAAAATCATTGAGTAACATAACTTTCAAATTTAATCGTTTTAGAGATATTTAAAAAATGTTCAAGGATGTAGTCCATATAAAAGGATTCGAATCCTTATAAAAGGATTCGAATATTTATAAAAGGATTCGAATATTTATAAAGGTTTCGAATACTTACAAAAGGATTTGAATCGTCAAAAATAATTCGAATTAATTGTGAGGATTAACATAAAAAATGTCTTTAGTGTGTTTTTAAATTTCTTGTTAAATCACTGTTTTATACGCGTGGCGCATGAAGTAAAATTTTGAGTTTAGAAGAGCTCAAAAAATTTGTCGAGGGTCGCGCAGCGATCCTCGACAAATTTTCACGGGGCTTTTCTAAACTCGAAAATTTACTTCATGCTTAGTTACTGAACTCTATTATAAAATCGACGAATGCCTGAAAATTACGTACATAAAAAATTCACTGAATATCATTAAAACCGGGAAAGTCAGAGAAGTCATAGAATTATATTCAAATTGAACAAAACACTAACAAAAAAGCCATATGACATTATTAAATTTGTCAAAATCAGCAGGCAAATTACAAAACACGTAAAAATTTATAAAATTAACTTAAATATTGACAAAAATAATGAAAAGAATTTAACAAAATAGAGGTTTCCCACAGAAGAAAGTTATATTAAAAGGCCAGGGAAATAATCTTGAATCAGGGAAATGTCGGTAAAATTTAACATTTCAGATTGTGGCTACCATGTCAGTTTTACTTCAAATAATATTAAACATCATTTTGAAAACTAGCTTATTATCTTTAAAAACATTTTTAGTCATTTAATGTTCTTATCTAAGCATTCAGTTTAAAGTTTCGAACGAGCGTTTCCACTCCCTGTGTGTCTTTTTGAAATTTCGCATTTACCACAACAAACCACAAACCTTGCAAGTCTTGAAAGCCAACATTAAAGAAGAAATCACCAATTTGGGGCCAGATGTTTTAAGAACAACAATTTAAAATGTTGTAAAACGAGCACAATCAACATCAACTCAGGAGATGGTCATTCATCATTTTTTTAACTTTATATTATCAATTTTACACCTTTAAATTAACTTTCAAGCCTTATCAAGCGGTGAAGCATATATTTTTTCCGCTTGATCGCTTTTCAACAGTGACGGCTCGTGATCTAAAGAAGTGGGTCGGCGGGATGTATTTTGGCGCACGCGCACTGAGAGTAAACGGCCAGCCGTACTGAACTATACATCTTCGTTAGAACGATATTTTAAATTAAGTAATTTCGCCCGACTTTAAAAAATAGAAAGAGAATATTCTCGGAATTACAATAACATTTTTAAACATGTTATATACATAATAATGTTATATAATTATAGTTATACACTGATATATTTCACATAATCTTCCTAAAATACCGAGGTAATATTTTGTAAATTACAATTAGGTAACTATTTAATGATTGCTCGCATTTTTAAATCACATCAGTTGTTTAACCATATTTAAAAATGCGAGATATGTTCTGATTTGTTAAATAAAATTAAAGACGAATATTATGTTTTAACTGTTTTTTTAATACCGGTTAATTGTTGGCCTTAATGACCAAGTTGAATTAAAGTAAATGCCTATTTTACTTTTAAATTAAATAATATGATAATAATTAGAAATACATTGGTAAATAAATCCACTAGTTCTAGAATAAAAATCTGTGATCTGTAACGTAACCGAATTTAAAGTGTGCATCGACACATAACAGAGCTGGGACGAATCCTCGTAAAAAGGATTCGAATCACGACCCCGAATCACCTAATATGATTCGAATCACGTTTACTCGAATAAAGGATTCGTTAGAGATAAATATGATTCGAATCAAAGATTAGAATCCTGTTTTTCGAATCACGAATACAAATCCTTTAATAAATTTGATTTTATTATTTTTTTTCAACCATTTATGTATAAATATCGTTACCAGTTGTTTTAACAAAAATATTTAAAACCCAATTATTTATTATTAACACTAAACATCGTTGATAACAGCTAAACATCTGATTCCCTGTTACTCTGATTAAAGATGTATTTGTGTGTTTCTGAACTTCACTTCAAATCAGTGTTTTGTACGCGTGCGCATGAAGTAAAATTTCGAGTTTAGAAAAGCCCGAAAATTTAGATTTGCTGGTTCGCGCGAGCGAAGCGAGTCGTGCCCCAGCAAATCCAAATTTTCAGGCTTTTGTAAACTCGAAATTTTACTTCATGCGCCACGCGTATAAATCACTAACTTTAAGTGAAATCTTCAACTAATTGGTTAGAGTAAAATAAATTTAGTATGTCAATTAACAATTGTTCAATTTTGTTGATTGCAGCGCGATTTATCAAAGTAACACATGTTTTTAGATAAAACTTATTTACTTTTCCACGCTCTAACCAAATCTGTAATAAAAAATAGGGTTTCGCGTTCAAGATTTCAAAGCTACCCCCTCCTCAGCTTGCGCTGGGAGCAGGGGGTTGAATTTTCTTACAGAATTGTGTGTCCCCTTCCAAATCATTAAACTTTTATTTGAAACGTTTTTTCATTCGGTGCACGGCTCTGATGATGTTCAAGGTGGTACTTTAAAATGGGACACCCTGTATACCTAAAGAATAGTTAGTTTAACTTACTTCTAGTTTGATAACAACAAGTTAAACTTGTCGAAACTATAGACACAATAATTTTATTATCTCATGTGTGTAAATAATGATTTATAACGAAGTAGAAGCCTCCACAGTCAACAGTTTCATTCATATTTATATGTATGTCTATTTGTATGTCTGTGAAGATCATCGGATCTAAATAAAAAAAATAATCTGGAGATATAAGTTCAATTTCTAAATTATCAATAACAATTTTGGCCTGGTCTAAAATCTTTCCAAAATTGTCATCACTTCTATAGTTATTAAAAAAATATATAAACTTTTAAAGGCAATTAAAGGACTTCTTAGCAATTTACTTAAAATATTATCCATGTGATCGGAATAGCAATTTGGATCCTGACGTCCAAGATTCAAATATCCCACCTCGAAGGTCAGAAAATAGCAGTATTCTTCATCGACGTAGAAAAGGCCTTTGATTCGGTATGGCATCAAGGTCTGCTTTACAAATGTTTCCTTTAAACCTACCCCATCACCTAATAATATTATTAAATAGCATCCTACCAGAGAGAACATCCCAAATTAAAATCCAGCAATCATATTCATTTGCATTCAATCTCGTACAAGGTGTCCCCGAAGGTTCTCCCTTATCCCCAATATTGTAAAATTTATACTGCTGTGATATATACAACCCGGACCCAATATACTTTAATCCTTCGCGATATTTTCTCCTTTTCGCTGATGATACAGCCCTCATCTCCCATTCTGCAACATGAAAAAATGCCCAAATATCTCTTCAAAAATCCTTCGACTCCATACAAAAATGGTTCTCAAAGTGGCGAATCAAAATAAACACAGTAAAATCCCAACTATTCTTTCCCTACCACAAAATCATTCTCCCAGATCACCATATGTGTCCCGTAATAACACTCCAATTCACTCATTATATACCTGTAAATACCTTGGTATCCTATTCGACTCAAAATTATCCTTGAAACCACACATACTCTCTAAAAAATCTAAAATAAAAACAAGGGCGCGGCACTTCAGAGGACTAACATACAAAAATCAAGGCATTTCTATTAAAACATATTTATACATCAATTTGTCGCCCCTTGTTGGACTATGAGTGCATCCTCTTTAGCCAGATCCGTCCCTCAACTCTATATCATATCCAAGTATCCGAAAGGCCAACACTCAGAACCATCACCAAACTAAGGCATCCCAACAATCCTATTCATAACCCTTCGAACGAACTCCTCTACAAACCCACAAAACTACCCCTACCCTAAGTACCAAATTCTCTACCAACCCCAAATATTTTGAAATTATTAACAAATACTGTATTCCCCGAAATCCTAACATCACGTCCAAATGCAAATTTCCAACAGAAACACTTCACCAATTCATTAGCTCGTTTCATCCAGACATACTGATTAATAATTTGGTCGATAGCCCAGACAGACTAACAAATTATTTATATGTATATAAAAATGTTATAAAACTAATTGTAATTATTGTCTGAATAAAGGTTTACTATATATTAAATCCTTGATTTTTTTGTATTTTAAATATAGAAAAGTATATATTTATTCAGTTTTATATTCGTGTAAATATATGCATGCACATTATTATCTTTTTATCAGAGCTCACATATTCAGCTTGGCTGATTAAATTACTTTTAATCGGATTAGTCATAAAATGTATTATTCACATGTAGCATTCCCAGCAGTGCTCGAAATTAATAATTTTTAACGAAAGTATTAATGGGTAAGTAAGTTTTGTTTGTTTTATTTTTTCACACTCGAGTAAAATGCAAGGTGACTCTGAATTAAAATAGCACACGCTTAAAATAAACCTAAAATTACATCCTGAGTAAACGTGAAGCAGTTTTAGGTTAGAATAAAACAACTTAGTTAATTTTCATAGTTTTTCTCGCGAAAAGCTGCATTTCTATACGGTCATCAACACGTGCACATGTGTAATTGATCTGGTAACCAACCCAAGGCCGTCAATTCGCGTGGATTCTGTTGAGCGGTTTTCTAACGTAACGTCGGAAGAACAAAAGTTTTTGCCAAACTAGTCGCGTGTTGACTCAATAATATAGCATTACTCAGTGTGATTTGTTTACATCAGGAACCCAGGAACCATCTGCTTAGCCTGTTTTCAATTATGTTCATTATTTCTACCGACATTGATGTCATCACTATCTAATTCATGCTGTGCTCTCCCACTATGTTTAGTAATTAATATGTACGTTAAGCGGCTTCATGGAATTGTCATTCATTTAGCAAAAAACAAACCACACGTTTGTTTCATTTGCAGGGCAAGATGATTTAAAATGGTACCAAAAATGGCTGAAAAACACGCCAAAAAACTGAAATGGTATGAGAAATTTTCCTACAGCATCGTCACCAACACTGAAATATTTTATTACAAGTAAGTTTATTTAGTATAAGTTTCTTTTTTTCCTAATTAATAACAAAATATGCACCAAGGCAAGCGTTATTTTTTTTAAAATACTAAGAAATTACATGACTATTGAATTTTCTCTAAATATCTTTATTGCCAAATAATAGCCAACTTAACATTTTTAAATAGCTGCCTATAATTTTTATTTTTTTTTCCATTAGACATAATTTTTCTGAATTCAATAATGCCCAATTTCTTGTTTTTTGTTCAATATTTTGTCGATAAGAAATTGAAATAAATCTTCTATTCAAAATAATATTTTTTTAAAATTATAATTAGAGTGCCTTGTAAAAAGGGGGTCAAGTGTCATTTATTGTGAGGTTATATCGAACATGAATAATAACGACCCAACAAATAAGTACCTGTGTTACAACTGAATGTAGAATAGAATAACTATTAATAATTACTAACTAAATAAGTTAATTTGATACATTGTATTATTTGACTTGACTTAAGACTGTGTGAAGAAAAATGTTTGTTATTTGAATATTTTAATTACTACTCATTTTAAAGTGTATTTCTCACTTCACCAATATTTTAGTGTTTAATACGCGTGGCGCATGAAGTCAAATTTCGAGATTAGAAAAGCCTGAAAATTTGGTTTGGTCGCGTAGCGCTACGCGTCCAAACCAAATTTTCAGGCTTTTCTAAACTAGAAATTTTACTTCATGCTTAGTCTGGAAGTGCAAACACTCGTTCAAACTTTAAATTAAACTCATAAAATAGACGAATGCCTGAAAATGTATAACGTATACATTATGTATACAGTATTAAAAGACCATTTTCTTTTCAAGGCACACTACATATATTGCCACAAAAATTAGGTGAATAGGATTAGTCATATTTTTTTAAAATAAATATTAAATTAAAATCGACATATCGGGTTTAATTAGATTCAAAAATTCAAAAAAACAATGTCTAATATAATAAAACAAGAATATATATATATATATATATATATATATATATATATATATATGCAGTCATTTAAAAAAATGTAAGTTGACTACTATTTGCCAATGAAGTTAATTTTGAAAAAATATATAACTACTGTCAATTTAAAATTAAGAAAAAAATATGGTGATGTGTCCATCATACTACTTTCCCCCGTAAATTGCGTATTAAATCACTTTTAAAATATTTGTAGCATTATTATTTTCAAAATGTCTTCAACTTTTTGATAACTACAACTTTTATTTGAAACATTTTTCAATTGGATCAACACATACTGACACAAACCAATGATAACAACAAGTTAAACTGAATATCTCAAAAACTAAGAGTGCTATGACAAAAAGTAAGTAAACAATACATCTTCATTTTGTTATTATCTACAACTTTTATTTGAAAGAATTTTTTGTTTGATGAACATTTATTGAAAAAATCTGAAAAAACTGAAAAACGCTAAGAGTAAAGTACCACTTCCGGTTTTGCGATTTTCACCAAAAGCTTTTCAGTTCTTCCGATTGTAACAAAAAGCTTAAGTTTCAAGTTTCATCTCGATATCTTTAGCGGTACAGCGCACACAGACAGACAGACAGACAGACAGACAGACAGACATTTTTCAAAAATGGTCTTATTCGACTCAGGGGACCTCAAAACGGATATTTCCGCTAAAATTTTTGATTCGAAAATTTTCACGAAAACAATACATTCCCTTTGTATTACATACGGGGGAAAGTAATAAAAGTGTGGTAAGAGCGAAGTACCTCTAGTTATCACGAAAAAAGTTATTGAAAAAAGTCATTCTAATAGAGAATTATGTCAATGTATGCAATGTATGATCTTAATGGAAACAATTTTCTTTCCTTTAAATTTATGTGTTTTCATATCTTTTTACCGCATATTTTTGACGTTGATTCATTCAAAATAATTGTATTTCTGATAATAGGGGAGAGGATGGGAAAAATCCCTCCCCCCCTAAATGGTCAGTCGACAATTGAATAATATTGTATTTTTTTGTTTAGTTTAAAATTTTTAAATGTAGATTAATAGCACCTATATTATCTCAAAAGCTCCTGCCTTTAAATTAAACTAAATTTTAAATGTTTTTGATTTTCATCACTTAACAATACTTCCATCATTTTTCAATGTTTGTGCCAATTATTCTCAATTATTAACATATTTTGATGATATATGACAATGTCACTTTCTAGAACATTTTTATAAAAATCTGCTGCCAACACAGATACCCACCGCGAATTAAAGTATTGTAGGGATATTAAATTAATTATTCCAATTATTTATTAGTTATTAATGCTAACTGAGATAGAGCCATAAAACTTAACAAATAAAATTACAAAATGAATCATTTTTAAAATAACCATAAAACTAAAAGAGTTAGGACAAAAAGTAAATTCATATTAAATGTTTATTTTAGTTTGATATAATTAAAAATGCTTTACGTATTTTTAAACTTCAGTTCAAATCAGTGTTAAACACACGTGGGGCATGTAAATATTTCGAGTTCAGAATAGGCCCGAAAGTTTGGATTGTTCCAAATTTTCTGGCTTTTCGTGTAAGCGTTTAAGAATGGCCTGTTCAAATACTTTAGCAAAATAAGATAAGAGTGAAATAGGCCTGTAATTTTGTATGTTGGAACAATCTTTTTTTTGTAGATAGGGCATATATTTGAAAATTTAAGCCAGCTTGGAAAGACACCTTGTGTGAAAGATTCGTTAATTATATGGGTAATTGGTTTAGTTATTAACGTAGCTACATCTTTAATGACAAAACCTGGGATTTTATCATGACCAGGAGGTTTAGTTGAGGGTAAATCGTTAATAATATTTAATATCTCGTGCTCATCTACTGGATCTACTTGTATTTGAAAAGTTTACTCCGGGCGTAACTGCATTTGTTACTTCAGATCCCTTAAAATGCTTTATTTACTCCATTTATTTTTAACCTAGGACTGAAAAACACTTGTTAGAATGTTACTGAATTTTAATAATTCGCTTGTTTTTCCGATATTTTTTAAAAAGATTGTATCTTCAAAATTATGAAGTCAGAGAATTTGTTGATTTTCGTAAAATTTTAATAAATCCGTTTCTTCAAATCTTTATGATGGTCATAATTTTTATCAAAATTGAATCTTTGTTTTAATTTACATTATTTTTATAATATTAGTAAAATCACAATTATTCTGTAATTTCTTTAAATTTCCTTGAAATTTGAATCTTTCCTTCAATTTACATAATTTTAATAAAGTTTTCGAAAAATCGTGAATTTCAGTAATTCGAATAAAAATTTCAACAAATCTGTACTTTCTTTAAATTTTTGTCAAATTTTAATTTTTCGTTGTTTTTAAAAAATTTGTGAATTTCAGTAATTTGATAATTTATAGTAATTTACAATAAATCTGTAATTCCTTTAAATTTTCTTGAAGTTTGAATCTTCCTTTTAATTTACTTAACTTTCATGAAGTTTTAAAAAAAATCGCGAATTTCAGTAATTTAATAATTGTCGTAAAATTACAACAAATCGGAAATTTCTTTAATTTGCTTCAAATTTAAATTTTTCTTTCAATTTATATAACTTTCATAAAGTTTTTAAAAATCTTGAATTTCAGTATTTTCAAATTTTAACAAAACTGTACTTTCTTCAAATTATCGTCAAATTTTAATTTTTCTTTTAATTTAGATTGTTCAGTAATTTGATAATTTTCGAAAAATTACACTACATCTGTAATTTATTTAAATGTTGGCTGAGTTTGAATCTGCACAAATTCGAAAAATTCGTCTGAATTCGCACAATGTATTCGAAAAATTCTTGAAGTTCAGTAATTTAACAATTTTCGTAAAATTTCAATAGATCTGTATTTGGTTAAAATGACGTCAAATTTTTATAGAGCTATTAAAAAATCGTTAATTGCAGTAATTTGATAATTATCCAATTTTATTAAATTTTTGAAAGACTTTCGTAAATCACAATGTTTATGATAATTCATCAAGCTAGAAAATAATTATGTTCTCTTTTAACTTTTCAACTTTGAAAAATCAGGAAATTTATAAAATTGTACCACTGATCAAAATTAATGAAAACGTAATAAATTGGCAAATGTAAGTAAATACACATATGTTTATGAATTTATTTCTTAATTTATTTATTTATCCAATTAATGATAATCCAATTTCAGATTATATAGATAGGAAGAATGTACTAATTTTGATCAAAACATTAAATGATAAACTTAAATAATCGTTTCTTGTTTTTCTATAATTTTATTAATATTTCCTAATTATGACGATTTTTATTAAATCGAGTATTTCATAAATGTTCAGTGATTAATATAATTGTATTTGTAAATCATCAGTAATTTTAATCAATTTATTAAATTTGTTAACTTTTCATGTTATTTCTGAAAATTAGATATTGATAATTTTTTTTAAAATAACACCAACTCTTTTTAATGTCGTAAATTTACAATAAATGAAATAAAGGGTTTCCACTCCTAGACTAAGCATGAAGTAAAATTTCGAGTTTAGAAAAGCCTGAAAATTTGGATTTGCTGGGGCGCGCAAGCGAAGCGAGTCGCGCCTCAGCAAATCCAAATTTTCAGGCTTTTCTAAACTCGAAATTTTACTTCATGCGCCACGCGTAGAAATCACTAACTTTAAGTGAAATCTCGATATACTTGGTTTGAGTGAAATAAATATAATATGTCAGTTATCAGTTGTTCAAATTACAGGGAAAGTGCTATGTTATGCTATGGACTATGCTATGGACACATCAACATTTTTTTTTAAATTTTTAATATTATTTAATGTGTCAAACTCGTGCTATAACCTAACAATTTGTCAACTCTTTATTCCTATTATTTGCATATTTATCATTATTATTAATTTAAAAATTATCTGACTTTTCCCTAAAAAGGCCGAATTTTCCTGACTTTTCTAAGACTTTTTCTGTTGAATAAAATCCCCTGACTTTTCCCTTACTTTCCCCGTTATCCTGGTTGGTCGCCACCCTGATTCAAGCTACCGAAAAGTTTAATATATGAATTGAACGTATTTTGACGAACCCTATAACTTTTAATTTAAATAATTTTGATATAATCAATATTTTAGAAAATGTTAAGAAACATTGAAAAAAACGCTAAGAGTAAAGTACCACTTCTGGTTCCCGCATTTTTACCAAAAGCTTTCCAGATCATCATATTGTAATAAAAAGCTTAGTAGCTTAGTAGAGCTCAGGAGCTCTACTCATTGACGCACGAGGGTCCCCAAAAAGTAAAATTCATTTTTGATCGCCGAAGCGAGCACTGTTATGGCCACATACACAATTTACGGGAAAAGTACTTCACCATTTTTTTGTAAAGCAATATATCAAAAATAAAACTTTTTTACTAGAGCTACAAATATCGCAATATAACAGATATTTCTAAATGTGACAAGGCACCCGAGTTAAACTAGATTCTATTTACGAGTTTTGACATACCGAACTGAAAAAGTCCGCCATCACTTACTTAGACAGTATATAATTTAATAAAACGACACTTGATTTTTTGGAATTCAAACCTAAATAATTACAGTGTGATTTATTTATGATAACCAAGTCACATCTACTACTGTACTTATGGCGCAATTTTGGTAGAGAACGCACTAAAAGAACACCATGTATATTGAAACAAGTTATGCAAAAAATGTATTTTATTAGTTTAGGAAAGAAAATAGCATCACGTCCTTGGACAACAATAGCCATCTGTTGGATTTTTGTCTGCTTAGGAGCCTTAGGGTTCTTACGTTTTTATCAAGAAAAGAACCCGCTGCAATTATGGGTTCCACAGAATTCACAATTCAAGAAAGATTCGGACCTTCTAATGAACACCTTCGAAACGGCCTACAGAATGGAAAATATGCTGGTGGAAGCTGACGACGTCCTAACGCCGGAAGTACTATTAGAGGTAAAACTACTTTCAAGTCTCTAACCTTTGATATCACCCGTTTCCAAGAATGATTCGTTTTATCGATTTTCAGGTCCTTGATCTCGACACGCTAGTACGCGAATCATTCACCCCAAGCAGGATACAGTGGACGGATGTTTGTTTTCGGTAAATAACTAAAACATCATCTAACGTAATCAGGGGCAAACATTTCCGTTGTACCGTTGTATTTCCGTTGATATTTTGCTGGTGAACAGTATGTTCCTGATTAGTGTCTAACATCGCCGCCAAAGCCAGCAAAACCTACTTTTGGGGGGGGTGGCTTTTTCCTGGCTTTAGTAGCATGACTAATAGCCATAGTAATTTAACTTATTATAAAGTTGCCATGTATATTTGAATGTGCACGGGAATCGAACCCGGTCTGTATCAAAACCTATTGAAGTACTGGAAATTCCGCATTATTTGGGAGATTCATTTACCCATGAATAGAATCACATTACTTCACGACCATGTTCTTTTTCTTCTTTAATGGCGCTACAGCTCAAATCGGGCCTTAGCCTTCTCGATTTTCCTCTTCTGCATATTCCGGTCTTCTGCGGATCTCTTCCAGTTTCGCGTGTCCATCATGTCATTGGCGTCTTTCTCAACACCATCCTCGCACCGCAATCTCGATTTTCCTATCGATCCGCTCCCTTGCATCCTTCCTTTTTTAGGACTATATTTTCCGGCATTCTACTCACATGTCCTGCCCATCTCTTAGCCTTTGTGTTCGAACATATTTGGATAATGCTGCATCATTGTACATATTAAGCAGTTCGTGATTGTTCCGGATCCTCCAAGGCCTCTTTCATTTACATATCCATATATCCTACGCAATATTTTCCTTTCGAAGCTATCGAGTGTGTCGGCGTTCTTTCTGGTGATTGTCCAGGTCTCGCTTCCATACACGATAATTGGGCGCATTAGCGTTTTGGAGATTATCTTGGTTTTTCTGCAAACAAAGGGAGATTTAATCACAGGCAGTTGTGAGAGGGTACAGGGAGCACGCCAGATGAGTCCAACTGATGGCAAGGAACGCGTAGTATGTGGTGAAGGAGAAGTCGAAAAAGTGGCTGGAAGTTAATTTTCAGATAGCGTGCAAACTGTGGGATGCATGCGTTGAACCAATTTTAATGTATGGGGTGGATGCATGGGGAATGAGAGCGTATGAAGGTATCGAGAGAGAGCAGGTGACTTTCCTGAAGCACTTACTAGCTGCTTTGTATTGTATTTATTTGGAGATATGTTTTAGTTTTGATGCCAATAAAGGTTTTTTTTGCTGCATTTACACGCTTCTGTACTTCTTTGGTTTCGTTGTTTCCTGTAGATAGATAGGATCGTAAGTAGCTAAACTCAACTACTAATTTGAAATTGTGTCCCGCGATTACTACGTTATGTGTCTGCCCGTTTTGGTTGCCGTTCCTCATTTGTACCATTTGCGTTGTTTTTTTTTTGTCGTTTACCTAAAGACCTATAGACTTGGCAGCTGCTCTAGGCTGGTAAATGTTTCCTCAACAAAGCTCATAGATCTTCCTAGTATGTTCTGGTCATCTGCATATCCTATAATTTGTGTTGATTTGTTGAGGATAATACTCTTTGTGTCGACGGGGGTTTTTCTAATTACCTATTCCAACGCGAGATTAAACAACATCGGGGCTAGACTATCACGTTGTTTAAGGCCCTGGCTTACTAGGAATGGATCCGTCAGTTCCGAACTAACTTTAACTTGTCATGGCGTGTCGGCCATGGTTAATCTCATTAGTCTGACTAATTTAATAGGTATGCCAAAATGAAGCATGTCCGTATATAGCTTCTTACGACCGATGTTATCATATGGCTGCTTGAAGTCGACCAATAGTTAGTACACATCTACAGGGATTTTTTTTTTTAAGTATACATACCTTGATGTAACATTGTAAATTTTCAGGCATTCGTTGTTTAGTAAAGCCTGTAATTGAAAGCTTTTACCGAGTGTTTCCACTTCCAGACTAAGCATGAAGTAAAATTTCGAATTTAGAAAAGCCTGAACATTTCCGCTACGCTACGCGACCAAACCAAATTTTCAGGATTTTCTAAACTTGAAATGTTACTTCATGCGCCACGCGTATGAAACACTGAAATATCGTGAAGTTTAAAATATTCTGCTTAAGTAGTATTTTAAAGCAGTATATTTTGAACTTCATCTGAAATCAGTGTTTTATACACGTGGCTCATAAAGTAAAATTTCAAGTTTAGAAAAGCCTAAAATGTTACTTCATGCTTAATCTGGGAGTGGAATCACTTGTTAGAAACATAGAATATCTGAAAATTTATAAATCGGGATATGTATACTTATCAGAGCTGGGATAAATCCTCAAAAACAGGATTCGAATCACGAATCCGAATCACCTAATATGATTCGAATACGAATACTCGAATAAAGGATTCGTAAGTGAAAAATATGATTCGAATCAAAGATTCGAATCCTCATTTTTGAATCACGGATACAAATCCTTTAAAAATAAATTTTAATCTATTATTTGCAACCAGTAATATTTTATTCCATCAGTTTCTATTAACAAAAATGTTCATTTACCGACTAAATATCTGATTAAATAATGATTTTAATTAATGATGATATATGTGTTATTGAACTTCATTTTAAATCTGTTTTATACGCGTGGCGCATGAAGTAAAATTTCGAGTTTAGAAAAGCCCCGTGAAAATTGGTCTCGGGTCGCTGCGCGACCCTCGACAAATTTTCTACGCGGGGCTTTTCTAAACTCGAAATTTTACTTCATGCTTAGTCTGGGAGTGGACAACACTCGTTCTTAGAAGTTCCAAATTAAAGGATCACTCTAGATTACTAAGTTTATTACCATTTTACAAAGGCTACAGGTTGAAGGACCAATCATGGTCTTCGGAGACCGAAGGACTACAGGGAATCGAAGTTTATTCACAAGAAAACAACGAATATCTGAAGGTTTACAATATGGATAGGAAAGAAAACATCCAATTTTGAAAAAATATCGAAGTTGGGTTGGTTTTCAGTGCGTTTCTAACTTCACTTTAAATCAGTGTTTTATACCCGTGGCGCATGAAGTAAAATTTCGAGTTTAGAAAAGCCCCGTGAAAATTTGTCTCGGGTCGCTGCGCGACCCTCGACAAATTTTCTACGCGAGGCTTTTCTAAACTCGAAATTTTACTTCATGCTTAGTCTGGGATCGTGGATCGTCAAGATTTTCTACATGTCGAGATTTTCGATATTTCTAGATTTATGTCGATTTATTCACAGTTTGTTATTGTATTAAATGCAACTTTAATATTAAATAAAAACGGTTTTTTTAAGAATTGAATATTCACCCATTAATAGCCGAGCTAATTATAAAGTTAACTCTAAAAGTTAATTTTAGGTAAAATTTTGCATCTTTTTCTGTGATTTCAATGAATGATTTATTATATTACATACGTCGATTTTTTAAAAGAGTTAAATTTAAAATTCAAACGAGTGTTGTCCACTCCCCGTCTAAGCATAATGTAAAATTTCGAGTTTAGAAAAGCCCCGCGTAGAAAATGTGTCGAGGGTCGCGCAGCGACTCGAGACAAATTTTCGCGGGGCTTTTCTAAACTCGAAATTTTACTTCATGCGCCACGCGTAATAAACACTGATTTAAAGTGAAGTTAAAAATGCACTGAAAACCAACCCAACCTTGATATTTTTTCAAAATTAGATGTTTTCTTTCCTATTCATGCTGTAAACCTTCAGATATTCGTTGTTTTCTTGTAAAAAAACTTCGATTCCCTGTAGTCCTCCGGTCTCAGAAGACCATGGTTGGTCCTTTGAGCTGTAGCCTTTGTAAAATGGTAATAAACTTAGTAATCTAGAGTGATCCTTCAATTTGAAACTTCTAAGAACGAGTGTTGTCCACTCCCAGACTAAGCATGAAGTAAAATTTCGAGTTTAGAAAAGCCCCGCGTAGAAAATTTGTCGAGGGTCGCGCAGCGACCCGAGACAAATTTTCACGGGGCTTTTCTAAACTCGAAATTTTACTTCATACGCCACGCGTATAAAACACTGATTTCAAGTGAAGTTAAAAATATGCTATTAACGTTGGATATTTTTTATGGGTAAGTAACCAAATATGCATTCACAAATATTTGAATTATTCAAAAATTTAAATATTTATATTCAAAAATGAATAATTCAGTAATTTAAATATTCATATTAGAATATTTAACTATTTGAATTATTCGAATTCGAATCCCAGCCTTAATAGCGATGATTCGAATTATTTAGGAGGATTTGAATCCGTGTATGAGGATTCGATTCCTTTTATAAGGATTCGAATCCTTTTATAAGAATTTGAATCCTTTTATAAGGATTCGAATCATCTACGTCTGGATTCGAATACGAATCCTTTTAAAAAAATGTAACGAATCCGGATCACGAATCCGTTTTCACTAAAGTATTCGAATACCTCTTTTGAATCCTCTAAAAGGATTCGAATCCGGGAATCGAATCCTGAATGATTCGAATCCTGCCCAGCTCTGATACTTATAAGAAAAATTCCCTGTATATCGTATTCTCATGCCTTTTTAAAACTTGTCTAGCTGTGAACAGTTGGTCTGTCGTAGATCTACCTCGTCTGAATCCTGCTTGGTACTCTCCAGAAGTTTTCTCCAAGTATGGCTCTAATCTTGACTTTATGGTTGCAGTGAATATCTTGTATACGATGTTAAGTAGTGAGATGCTTCTAAAATTACCACACTCAAGCTTATCTCCTTTTTTGTATACAAGACGGATTATACTATTCTGCCATTCTTTAGGTAGGATTTCGGACTTTCCATACTTCACTATCATATTCAAAACAAAAACAAATGGTGTGGATTCCACCGAACTTTCGGATACTCTAATTTTATTTTTGATGAGAAATACGTATTTCGTACCACAGGCTCATACCGGCATATACCGTGTGTAAACATTTTCGTTGAGGGAAATGCAAAAAACAAAACCAACAAAAGTTGGCCATGGATTTTTTTTAATTGTACTGTATAGACTGCTCATTGAAGAGGTACAAAAACTTCGTGCGCTATCCGCTCACCATTTACAGTTTTTTGAAAATATACACTCTTCGCACATGAAGCACATAAAAACTAAACGTATGGATACGCTCCTCGTAGCGAAAGAGTTAAATAACTCTGTTGATTATCAAGATAAATTCATTAAAAAACGTAGCTACGAGCAGAATTACCTGTACTTTCTATAGATCAAATAAAATCGCTATGTATATATATTTTTTTTTCCTGTGGGGGTCGTCTTCCTTTCGGATCCGGATGCACTGCAGCCTAGGTGACTTATTGTACTGCCCCAATATTATTACACTCACGCAACTATTCCGAACTCGATGCCCTGCCCTAGCTTGTGCAGGTCCTTCAGAGGTTGCGCGTGGAAATCATTTGGTTCCATTTGTCTGTTCCTAAATATGAGCCGTCTTTTGCTCTCCAGCGCATTGCACCTGCACAGAACGTGCATAGCTGTTTCCGGTGCCGTATTACAGAGGCGACAGTTGGTGTCGCCGTTGTATAGCCCGATTTTCCTTAGATGCTCTTTAACAGTCATGTGGCCTGTGAGCAGTCCTATGGTTGTTTTCAGCTGTGCCCTACTCAATGTTAGTAGTCCTGCAGCTTGGCTTGAGTTAGGCCCTTTTATAAGGGCCTTACTATGGTTAAGGCCTGGTCTGTTTTCCCAGTATTCCTTGTGTTTGTTGCGAGTCCACTTCCTGACTTCAAGGCGACTCGACTTTTTTGTTATGCCCAAGGCAGGTTCGGGTCCCATAAATGAAATGGTGGCTCCCTGCCTTGCTAGCTCGTCAGCTTTTTCATTACCCGCAATACCAGAGTGACCCGGCGTCCAGACAAGCGTAACCTTGTTCTGTCTCGCTAGGTCATTCAGGGTATTGAAGCATTCCAATACCAGTTTGGATGAAGTCTTTTGACTCTGGAGAGCCTTCAGTGCCGCTTGGCTATCGGACATGTATATTAAAGAAAAATAAAAGTTATTGTCATTTCGGGCTAAACCGAAAGTGCGATTTGGCACAAAATAACTTTCGGTCTAAAAAATACCTGCAAAATTTGAGATACTGTTTTAAAGTTATCATGTTCACAACCACTTACACACACACACACATACGCACATACTTACACGCAGACATAATCTCAAAAATAGGAAAATCGTATTTCGGGGACTTCGAAACGTAAAGCAATACCAAAATTTTACATAATAGTGTCAGAAAGTTAAAAAAAAGTGAAAAACTTTTCATTTTTCTAGATGCAGTTAGCACTACAAATTAGGTAACTTTATAATTAGTAATTTGTCTGAGCATTTTATAATAAGAATAAGATTTATTTGCATTTAATATAATTATGAAATGCATGTCTTGTCATGTTATAGTATTCCGGAGGTAGATCAAAGCTTATCTGATTTAATGTCAAACACAAAAAGCTATAGAAAAAGAAACAAAACTAGTGATGAAGTTGATTACGATCCCAGCATCCACATGAATCCTGATAGCTACTGTACTTTGGTGGAAAGTATAGATAAAGAATGTTTTGAAAACAGCATTTTGGATTTGTGGTCTTATAGTAGGAGAAGGATATCAAAACTGACCAAACAGGATATTATCAATAAAATCAACAACAACAAAAAAGAGTAATTACTTTAGATCTATAATAACGCATTCCTTTATAAGTGATTTTTAGTTCTTTGCTTGGGAATTTGAAGAACTATGAGAGCCTCTTAGGAGGTATTACCAGGAACGAGACTGGACATATTGTAGCTGCTAAAACAATGATGACGCAGTATATGTTGCATTTGAATTTCACAGCTGTGGATATGAGTGAAATTGGAAATTATGCTGGAACGACAGAATGGGTAAAGCCAATTGTATTATATTTAACACGTTAATTGCCGCGCGGCACTCACTTGTGCCGCAGTTACATTTACGTTTAGGTCCCCCGGCATGTACCTTCATCCAGAAACAATTTTTAAAAATCGTGGCATGCTGCCCGTGCCGCGGAACTAGTATGGCTTGAACATTTAAAAACTTGTATGTCTTTTCAAATGTTTGCTTTATTATTCTGTTATAATTAATAAGATTTTATAATTGGAACAAAAACTTTAGCAGCGGCCTGAGGTAATATTTTTATAAAGGTAGCGATCAACGTGTTAACTATCTAATTAAAATTCAAAGATATAACATGTTGAATGGCGGTAAGCGTTACAACGTTTTAATACTTGATTGAGATGTTTCGAAACGTGAATTGCCTAAACTAGTCGGAATTTGACCATGAATGTGCAAATATCTGGATTGAGCATTATTTGAGAGGGGTTTAATCCAAGGTGCGTTGAGTGACACATATTTATGTATACACATGGGCGGGTTGGCTGCCAGAGTAGAGTAAGTCATACAAAATCATAAAATAACTTAATTGTTGTTGAGTTGCGTGAAGATGGTTTTAAATTAATGAAACACTTGTATCTTTTCTTCACTTATTTATTTGGAGTACCAAATGCACATTTCGATCACGATGTGATCATTATCAATGGTTGACAAATACAAACTTGAAAGCTAAAATGCGCTTAATATATACCTGCGGATTAGGAGGAGTAATTATGTAATGAGCCCGGGGGTTATGGAGTTAAGGGAAAACCGACAATTAGGCCGACATCTTAAATCTATTTTAAGTGTAATTGGAACAAATAATATAAAATAGAAAACAGAAAAATAAGAAAAATACACAAGTTACAAAATACATAAAAACATGAAAACATATAAGAAGAAAAATACAAAAATTATTACAACGGAACGAGTTTAAGTAATGGGTTGTCTAGTGGGCTCAAATCAAAATTTAGCAGATCAGCGTTATGTTTTTTTCATGTAAAAAGCTTCGTACAGGTTTAAGTGATAATTTGTGGAGAATTTTAATAGCTTGGTGTTGTTGAGGGAGAATTTATGACCTGTTTCAATAGAGTGATGGGCAACTGCAGATTTTGTAGGGTTGTTGTATTTGATATGTGATGTATGTTCTTTGTATCTCGTAATGACATTTATTTTAGTTTGGCCTACATAAATTTTACTGCAGTTACAACATTTGATGGAGTAGATTCCCTGTTTTTCCAAGTCGTCTACTGCATCAAAGGTGTTACCCAATAGTGACTTTAAATTTGTGTTGACGTAGTAAGCTGGTGTAATTTTGAATTTTTTAAATAGTTTATCAAATCGGGTTTCTGAATTAGGTACATACATTATCCTAGTGTATGTGGTCTCTTTGCTGTTTTGCTGGCTTCTTGGTCAACAGAGTTGAACAAACATTTCCAAACTAAAACTAAAATTAAACTTATTGGTGCAGACATCAACTTTCTAAAACAGTGCATTATAAATACAGTTTTCCCAAAGTTCACCGAAATAAAAATGTGCAACCATAACAAGAATATCACAAAATTAATCACAAGTTTTAAAATAAAGTGGCTCAAGTATGAAATGGGTATATTATACAGAAAAAGGGCGGATTTGGAAATAACAGCCTACGAACAACACCTTTTTCTAGGTAAAAATCTACCAGTTAATTCATGGGACGATTTCGAAAAGAAAATACACACAGTTATTCACAAGAAAATCGTTAATAAATCCAGAACTTTGCATAGAAAGTTAAAACACCTGTTATCCCAAAAACCACAAGGAAGAAGCCTACCCACACCTTTACTAGCACAAAAACTCGTGATACACAAAACGGATATCACCTTTTCAAATAACGAAGAAGAAGTTCTACAGAAAGGTCTAAAACACGTTTTCCCCCCAAAACAAATTCCATTAGAAGATATCCTCAACGACTTGGACACCGCAGCCAGCAAGCTCCCACCATCAGAAGCAGCATGTTTTACCACCGAGGCCCAGAAAACTGTACAGAAAATACGAGAAAACAGGAAGCAGAAAACGGACTACAAAACATCCACCAATTCCAACATCATAAAAGAACTCAAGAAAAAGGATTGCTTTTATTTAAAAGCCGACAAAGGCAATAGTGTGGTTATTGTGAAAAAAGATGATTATTCCGCGAGTGTCAACGAGTTACTTAATACAGGCCCCTATACAGTTACTACAAAAAACCCAATAAATTCATATATCCGAAAAATTAGCACGGCATTAAAGGAATCAACAGGTATAATTGATAAAAAACAGATTTACAAATTAAAAGTAAGTAATCCCAAACTTCCACGCCTATACTGCCTACCGAAAGTACATAAGCCGGGGAATAAATATCGACCGATAGTGTCAAATGTTAATTCCCCGACTTACAAGGTAGCTAAATGGCTAGTTAGACAATTTGAAACCTTACAACTTGATAACAACATTTCAATAAAAAACTCAATCGAGCTAACCGACAGATTAAAACGGATAAATGTTCCTCTAATCATAAACTAATTTCATTTGACGTCGAGTCCCTTTTTCCAAGCATTCCCATAACAGATACATTAAATATTCTTGAAAATACTAATAAAAAACAATATTCCAGATGAACAAACTAAACAATACCTTTCACTAACGAAACTCGTTATGGAATGTAATACATTCGAATTTAATAACAAATTCTACAAACAAACTTTTGGCACCGCAATGGGCAATCCTTTATCCCCCTTCCTTGCGAACATTTTCCTTAATTTCTTTGAAAATCATGCTAAAAGAACAATAATTAATTTTCCCGACTTCTGGTTCAGCTATGTCGATGACATTTTCTCAATTGTCGATGACAATTTCTCTAACAACTTCGACATAGATACCTTTATTAATTCTTTAAATAGTTTATATAATAGTATTAATTTTACATACGAATCAGAAGTTAATAATTCTCTCCCTTTCTTAGATATTTTAATTACAAGAAATAATAGTAAACTAGAGTTCGATATCTACAGAAAAACCACACATACATATAATTATATACATTCAGAGTCATGTACACCTACAAAATATAAAATGGCAGCGTTTAATAGCATGATTTTCAGAGCAATTAAACTCCCCCTCTCTCCTTCAAACCGAAAAAAGGAACTCGACTTCATACGTTCAATTGCAATTAACTTAAAGTACGACATTAACACCATCAATAAATTAATTAATAGACGTTTATTTAAACAAAAAATTACCTGTTCTACCCGGTTAACTAATTTAAACAGCAAAGAGACCACATACACTAGGATAATTTATGTACCTGATTCGGAAACCCGATTTGATAAACTATTTAAAAAATTCAAAATTACACCAGCTTACTACGTCAACACAAATTTAAAGTCACTATTGGGTAACAACTTTGATGCAGTAGACGACTTGGAAAAACAGGGAATCTACTCCATCAAATGTTGTAACTGCAGTAAAATTTATGTAGACCAAACTAAAAGAAATGTCATTACGAGATACAAAGAACATACATCACATATCAAATACAACAACCCTACAAAATCTGCAGTTGCATATCACTCTATTGAAACAGGTCATAAATTCTCCCTCAACAACACCAAGCTATTAAAATTCTCCACAAATTATCACTTAAACCTGTACGAAGCTTTTTACATGAAAAAACATAACGCTGATCTGCTAAATTTTGATTTGAGCCCACTAGACAACCCATTACTTAAACTCGTTCCGTTGTAATAATTTTTGTATTTTTCTTGTTATATGTTTTCATGTTTTTATGTATTTTGTAACTTGTGTATTTTTCTTATTTTTCTGTTTTTCTATTTTATATTATTTGTTCCAATTACACTTAAAATAGATTTAAGATGTCGGCCTAATTGTCGGTTTTCCCTTAACTCCATAACCCCCGGGCTCATTACGTAATTACTCCTCCTAATCCGCAGGTATATATTAAGCGCATTTTAGCTTTCAAGTTTGTATTTGTCAACCATTGATAATGATCACATCGTGATCGAAATGTGCATTTGGTACTCCAAATAAATAAGTGAAGAAAAGATACAAGTGTTTCATTAGTCATAAAATAAACTTACCTTTTTTCTGCAACTATGCAACCAGATCTGCTAAGTCACCAAGCGGTGTGACTTCTAGTTTAAAAGTTTGCCCTCAGAATGTGTTGAATTATTATTCTTATACAAGTGCTCCCTCTGCTCTCTTACATTATCTATGATAATAACAAGCACGTAAATATCAAACATAGTCCTGCATAACCCGCCCAAGCATCATTTTCAAAAACAAAAATTGAACGTCGAAGTCCAATCCCTATGGGAACACTTTTTGATCTTTATTTTATCCTAATAAAGATCACGATTTCAACATTTTTAGTTTGGGGAGGTAGTGCAACTAGATTTTTGCAAGTTGATTAAAAGGTAACATTCAAAAGTGTACATTAATCGCACAATTTGAACTGGCTGAATTTATAAAAAGGGGCAAACTTTAAATTGACTCTCCGAAAATTTCAAATTTGGTCTTACACCTATACATACTCTCAATTTCAGCAGCCACCTTACCGCGCCCATATAGCTCTAGACCAGTGGTCTCCAAACTACGGCCCGCGGGCCAAATCCGGCCCGCGACTTGCATGAATCCGGCCCGCGATTGTTTGTAATTTTTTTGTAAATGTCATATTTTGAAATATTGTAACAATTGTTCCTTAAATTTTTCATAATTTTATAAAATTAATCGGATCTTGGCCGACTTTATTATGTAGAATTGTATTTGTGGCCCGCGAAGAAGATAGTTTGGAGACCCAGGCTCTAGACCATGTGGAGCTGTGTGTTCAACTGCAACTTTGAAACTCTTTCTTCTCCAATTTGATTAAAATACCTTGGTTATTCTTGGAACTTGAAAATTAATTCCTTTAACCGACATGGAAAAGCCATGTTCGAGTTTCACCAAATACCACAGAACAAATATCCGGCCTACCGGCACCTGAACTCACCGGGCCTTTGGAAAGTTGCTCCGTGGTTTTATAGGGCATTTAAAGAGTCATTGGCTACTTCTGCAGTAAACTTTAAAGTTTTAAAATTTCTATAAAAGGAATTTGTAGAACAATCGGTTGCTTTACAAATGAATAAAAAGTTTAGAAGTAACGTATTACTAACGTGACCATTTATTTCTTTCATCAAAGCGGGACGGCTAAAGAGTTTTGTAATAAATACTTATTAGTACTCAAAGTCTAAACCTTATACTTATTTATACTATTTAAATTATTATTTGATCTGCGAAAGCGAGACATTTTTCCTCCCATTGAGGACAGCGGGACAGACTTCCTGAAAGCAGGACTGTGCCGCTCAAAGCAAGACGTGGTCACGCTATGTATTACTAATTGATAATAAATATATTATTTAATTTGAAATTGGACCCCCATACCCCGCTTGCTATGGCCTTGTATTTAAGCTACATTCATAATGAATAAAATTACCAGAGCTGGGACAAATCCTCGTTAAAAGGATTCGAATCACGAATCCGAATCACTTAATATGATTCGAATCAGGAATACTCGAATAAAGGATTCGTAAGAGATAAATATGATTCGAATCAAAGATTCGAATCCTGTTTTTTCGAATCACGAATACAAATCGTTTAAGAATAAATTTGATTTCATTATTTTTTTACAAACATTAACATATAAATATCGTTATCAGTTGTTTTAACAAAAATATTCACAACCTAATTATTTATTATTAACACTGAACATCGTTGATAACAGACTAAATTTCTGTGTTACTCTGATTAAAGATGTATTTGTCTGTTTTTGAACTACACTTCAAATCAATGGTTTATACGCGTGGCGCATGAAGTAAAATTTCGAGTTTAGAAAAGCCTCGTGAAAATTTGTCTCGGGTCGCTGCGCGACACTCGACAAATTTTCTACGCGGGGCTTTTCTAAACTCGAAAATTTACTTCATGCTTAGTCTGGGAGTGGAAGACACTCGTTACTTTAAAATATGTCACAACTGTTAAAGTATGTATTGTCGGATGCCCGTCTTCAGGGGTGATATGTAAGCAAATTATGGGTCCTAGGAGTTGCCAAATAAGTGAGTTACTCAACTGTTTCCAAGGCACTCTTTGAAAAACCAAAAGATTAAAATTTTACATATAAAATGTACAATAAACTATCATTGAATTCAGTAAACAATATTCTTCCAAAAAATATCAAAATCCAAAAGAAAAACAAAAGTTAGCTATGGTCCCTAGGTAAATGTTATAGTTATCTTAAAATAAAATATGTTACTAGATTTATCGTTAAAAAGTGTCTATAATGTCAAAGTTGTAAATGTCTGGATTTAATAGTTTTTGAATAAAAAAATAAAAACGAATTTTCAAAAAATACGTTTTTTGGCAATATCTCATTAAGGAAATTAGATATTTCAAACGTGTTTTTGGGTTATTATTGGGCCCTAAATTATGCAACTTTGCCCCAATTTAACCAACTCTCTATCTCTTTAAATAACCGAGATCCTCATACATTCTGTTGAAATACGGACACCCGGTATAATAATAATTTATTGTATTGTTATTTTCTAAGTATTTTAATTAAATAAATATTTTAGATTGTTTGCCGTATATTTACGAATATATTAAAAATAAATACTTATTTCAGTAATTCAATATTAATTATACCATCAAATGTCTAAAAGTCTTGTGTTAAAAATCACCAGAAATAATTAGATGTTTTTTTATTAAACGAATTTAACTATGGCTTTCGACGTATAAGTCAAAAAATGTTTGAAACAAAAGTTGTAGCCAACGAAAACATAAACCTCTTTTACCTAAAAACTTTTCACCTCAGCTCTTTTGTTTTTGAATTAGAAACTAAAAAATTTAGTGGAGATTTGTTGATCTCCACCAGTTTTTTTAGTCACCGATTATGGCTTTCGACGTCTAAATCAAAAAATGTTTCAAACAAAAGTTGTTGTTGCCAACGAAAAAATAAACCACTTTTACCTAAACACTTTTGACCTTAGCTGTTTTGTTTTTGTTCAATAAACCGAGAAAGATTTTTTTAAAAATAAATACACAACTTTATGACAACTTTATGATAATTCGAAAATTTACGAACGAGTGTCTTCCACTCCCAGACTAAGCATGAAGTAAAATTTCGAGTTTAGAAAAGCCCCGCGTAGAAAATTTGTCGAGGGTCGCGCAGCGACCCGAGACAAATTTTCACGGGGCTTTTCTAAACTCGAAATTTTACTTCATGCGCCACGCGTATAAAACAGTGATTTAACGAGAAATTTAAAAACATACAAAACAAATTTTTCATGTTAATCCTTACGATTAATTCGAATTATTTTTGACGATTCGAATCCTTTTGTAACTATTCGAATCCTTTTATAAATATTCGAATTCTTTTATGAGGATTCAAATTCTTTTATGAGGATTCGAATACTTTTACGAGGATTCGAATCCTTTTACAAGGATTCGAATCCTTTTACGAGGATTCGACTCCTTTTATGAGGATTCGAATCACCAGCATTTGGATTCGAATACGAATCCTTTTAAAAAAGTGTAACGAATCCGGATCACGAATCCAGTTTAACTAAAGTATTCGAATACCTCTTTTGAATCCTCTAAAAGGATTCGAATCCAGGATTCGAATCCCGAATGATTCGAATCCTGCCCAGCTCTGCAAATTACTAACATATTTGGTAAGAGCAGGGTTGTTATGTTTAAAACACTTTGTTTTTAAACAGCGTTTTAAACATGTTTAAAACAGCGTTTTAAACATGTTTAAAAACAGCTCTCGTGTTTTAAACGGTTTTGTTTTAAACATGTTTTAAATCTTAAATTTGTTTAAAAAATATTTTAAACATTAAATTTGTTTAAAACGTTTTTTTTATTATCCTAAATTTGCTAAATTATATTTTATACTACTTCATTCGGGGCCCGCCGTGGCCGAGCGGTTGAGCCGCTGGTTTTGCCAATCGTTCACGGCGGTGATCTGGGTTCGAGTCCCGGCGGGAGCGAATAACTTTTCTAACGAAAAATGCTCGTCCCTGGTTCCATAAATGTGTGTGAATGTGTTGTGACGTCCAAATATAGATATAGTTAAAAAACTAAATAAGTTAGTTAATAAATTAATAATAAGTTTGGGCAGGTGGTGGCCGAGCGGTAACGTCGCCGGGCTGTATCGCTCGGCGAGCTACAATTCGGGTTCGATTCCCGTGCACGGCGAGACTTTGTTTAAAAATAATTTCTCGTCGTGACCCTGGGTGTGGTATGAATGTTAGTGTTTGTCCGTATGAAATAATAGCATACTACAAATTGTAATGTTAACAATTAATACAAATACAAATAAATATATAAATGATGTTGGCTAATGGGCAAGTTCCCAAGGCCAGGCAAAAGCCAAAACCAAAAAAAAAAAAATAATAATAAGTTAAAAATTGAATGATGTTGGCTAATAGTCGTGAAACTAAGGCCAGGCAAAAACCAAAAAAAAAATACTACATTGCGATTTTTTGTTTACGTTTTAAAATGTTGGCAAAATTGTTAAAGATATTCAAATTACATTATTAAACATAACATTTTATTACAATAAAATATCACTTCTTTCGGGTATACATATGCATACACTGTAAATATTACGACATTACTTGTTTTTTTTTTAAATATTTCAATTTGAATCTTTAAACGAGGTTTAAAGTAAAATTTCGAGTTTAGAAAAGCCTGAAAATTTGGATTGGCCGCGTAGCGAAGCGGAGCGGCCAATCCAAATTAAGCATTTCTAAACTCGGAATTTTACTTCATGCGCCATACGTATAAAACACTGAAATATCGTAATGTTTAAAATATTCGGCTTTAGCAATCTAATATGTAGATATGAATAAAACGCGAGTCAAAATCTGCGCTAAACAAATTATTTAAAACAGTCAGTATAGGCAACCCAATAACTATAACGTATATTAGGTTACCTATAATCGTTGTATGTGTGTGTTTTTTGAACTTGACTGTAAATCAGTGTTTTTAAGCGTGGCGCATGAAGTAAAATTTCGAGTTTAGAAAAGCCTAATTTGGATTGGCTGCTCCGCTTCGCTACGCGGCCAATCCAAATTCTTCGGCTTTTCTAAACTCGAAATTTTACTTCATGCTTAGTCTGGGAGTGGAAAACACTCGTTAAAGGCCTCAAATTAACCGTTTTAAAACAACGAATTCCCACAAATTTAAAAAACGCTGTAATTATCGGGATATATATATACTCAAACGAAAAATGCTCTGTTTGTTCTGTTTTAAACATGTTTTAAACGTGTTTTAAACGTGTTTTAAACGTGTTTTAAACATGTTTTAAACACGTTTTAAACACGTTTTAAACATGTTTTTAATTGGTAATGTTTTAAACGCTGTTTTAATGAAAAAACACGTTTTGTAAAGAAAACTGTTTGTTTTATTTAAAATGAAAAAAAAAAAAATTATCATTAGTCACCCAATAAGTGTTTCCAAGCCCTTGGAACCATAGGTAGTTGCCTACTTTGCCTATTTTGCAATCCATTTAAACGGCTAGTGAGAGATGGATATTTGATAATAAAATACCCACGTTTTGTCAGAAGAACATCTATTTTTTTTTCTTAAAACAAAAAATTTTTTTTAGGGATCACTTGAAGCATTAGAATGGGAAGAAGAATTTATAAAAGTTATGGAAGAAGCAGAAAAGAATACCGTGCTAGTTAAAATATATTATGCTGCTGCTAGAAGGTACGCTAATGGTTGGTTTTAGATAATTTAAAAAATATAAAAAGTCCAATTCTTTTCGCAATCTACAGCTAATTTGTCTTACAAAGACTAATCCAAATACTTATTGAAACAACTACTTCCCGGGCTAATGCCCGAGGGATATTTGATTATACAAACACTTCAATGTATTATCAAATATCCTTCTGGGGCATTAGCCCTGGAAGTAGTGGTTTGAATTAGTCATTGTGAAACAAATTAGTTGTAGATAGCGAAAAGATACGCACTTTTCCTATAGTATAGTTTCTTATACAAAGCATCCAAATAACCTTAACATTTTCAGCTTTGGCGATATAAGCGGTGCTACAATGTTTCAAGGCATGGATATATTATTTGCAGGATCTTTTATTATGATACTGTACGTCCAGTTTGTGATTTCAAAATTCAACTGTGTTGAAGCTAGGGTTAGATTCTTTAAATAGTATTTGAATAAAATTCATTGATTCCGATCATTTCAGATCTACCTTGGAGGCTGTGGTCTTCTGTCGGTATTAATGGCATTTGTTGTTGGATGTGGACTGTGTTCACTGTTTGGCGTATTTTACGGTCCTGTACATACATCATTACCATTTCTCCTAATGGGTTTAGGTAATAATAAATTATAATTAAAATGTTAATACTTTTGTAAGTCAAAACTTTCAGGTGTGGATGATATGTTTGTGATAGTCTCATGCTGGGATCATCTGACTTCAGAGCAAAAGAGATTACCTCGTATAGAAAAAGTTGGTTTAATGATGAAACATGCTGGTGTGTCCATAACAGTCACAACAGCTACGGATGTGTTAGCTTTCATTGTAGGATCGACTACAGTACGTGATCAAAACAAAATGGAATTTGCCTGTAACAATGATTTTTTTTCTAGGTATTACCATGTCTTCAATCGTACTGCCTATTTGCAGGAATGGGAGTTTTAATGACCTTTATATTTGCCGTCACATTTTTTGTAGCATGTTTCGCAATCGACCAAAAAAGGATCGACGAGAATAGAAACGGCTTCTTTCCTTGGAAGAAATATGAAAATTACAAGCCTAACAAATTCAGCCAAGCCGAGACTTCAAGTGAAGTTTTTAAATACATATATTCGAAAATAATCCTCACTTGGCCGGGCAAATTATTTGTGATTTTGATTACATTACTCTGTTTGGGATTCAGTGTTCAGAGTATGTTGAAACTGGAACAACGATTCGATCCTAAGTGGTTCATCCCAAACCATAGCTATTTGGGGAAGTTTTTACAAGAGAAAACTTTTTTTTATCCGACCAGTGGATATGAAGCCTTTTCTTACATGGGAGCTGTGAATTATAGTTACGAAATTAATAAAATTGAAAATATGGTTCTGCAATTGGATAACAGTACTGATATTATAGGTGATATAAGTTCCTGGGTGGAACCATTTAGGAATTATGTTATGACTTATTTTAAGAAAGGTATTATTTGTATTGAAATAATATCGAAGCCAATTTATTAACAAACTTTACTTCTTATAGATATGTTCAATGAAGTTTTAAGTGATGAAGAGTTTAATAAATACCTCTCGAAATTTTTATTTAGTCCAAAGGGGGCTAGATTCCAGGCAAATTTTCAGTTTGATAGGGAATTAAAGTGTGGTCATCCGGCACCAAAAATTATTGTAAAACACTATTGAGAAGTTATATGTTTATAGTTGATAATAATTATTTTATTTTCAGATTTCCAGTGTAGAATACAAGTTTAATTTATTTTCTGGTCCTGAGGAATACATTCCAGCTATGCGTAGGGTTATGGATATCTCCAAAAATGTTAATTTTACTACTGGAAATAAATTTTCAACAGCATGGTCAAAAATATTTGCTACGTGGATAACTGATGAAGTATGATATTGTGTATTATCATATTGAAATATAGCAAAATTACAATATAAATAAAAACATCTGGAATGGTCCCCACTTGACTTTCCCAACACTTTCAATGCGTATACAAGGTGTCCCATTTTAAAGTACCATCTGAAATATCTTCAGAACCATGCACCCAATGAAAAAATGTTGCAAATAAAAGTTTAATGATGTGGATAAGGATATCCAATTCTGTAAGAAAATTCAACCCCCTACCCCCAGGGGAGGCTGGGAAGGGAGTAGCTTTGAAATCTTAAATATGAATCCCTATTTTTTTTTTACAGATTTGGATAGAGCTTGGAAAAGTAAGTAAGTTTTATCTAAAAACATGTTTTGTTACTTTGATAGATAGCGCTGCAATCAACAAAATTGAACAATTCATAACTGACATACTAAATTTATTTTACTCTAACCAATTAGTTGAAGACTTGAAGTTAGTGATTTATAGGCGTGGTGCATGAGGTAATATTTCGAGTTTAGGAAAGCCTAAACATTTGGATTTGCTGAGCCTCATCAAATCCAAATTTTCAGGCTTTTCTAAACTCGAAATTTTACTTTATGCTTAATCTGGGAGTGGAAACCCTCGTTAGACGATCAATCAGGAACTTCATTTGCAATTTCCAAATTGGAAAAGCTTAAATTATGTAAAATAAACCCTAGTAAATAATTGCAAAAGTTCAAAATGATCAGAAGTTATTTAAAATGAATAGAATTTAATTCAATAAAAAAATACTCATAAATATTTGAAATCAAAATTTTTTATTTGATATTTTGAAATATCCCCTGATGATATTTAAATTTCAATATTATAATTTTATTCATTTCTGTGTAGATTCTATAAATAGTATTTATTTTTATTTTTTCAAAAAGTACGCACACCACTTTCATTGGTTTCGAGAAATTTACATAATAAAAACAATTTTACTGATTGCAGCGTCATCTATCAAAGTAACAAAAAATGTTTTTAAAAAAAATCTTAGTTACTTTTTTACGCTCTATACAAATCTGTAATTAAAAATAGGGTTTCTCATTTAAGATTTCAAGGCTACCCCCTCCCTAGCCTCCCCTGGGGGTGGGGGGTTGAATTTTCTTGCAGAGTTGGATGTCCCCCTCCAAATCATTGAACTTTTATTTTAAACATATTTTCATTCGGTGCATGGTTCTGAAAATATTCTAGGTGGTACTTTAAAATGGGACACCCTGTATATTTATTTGCAAGAAATAAAGAATAAAACATTTTAAATAATGTCTGGTGGATGCTTAACCATCACCATCGGGTGTCATGACGTTTCATATCTAATGTGAATATGATACCTGTCAAAAGTGACTTTTCATTTAGATATGCAGGATGAATGTTCTCAAAATGAATGCTTTAGTAACTCTCTTAATTATAAAGACATATTTATAAAAGAAACATGACCATTCGCAGAATACATTAATTAAAATTAGTATGTATATTTAGGAGAAATTAAGTTGATGTCACTTCCGGCTATACCGGAAGTGCGATATTACTTAAAAACATTATCGACCTTTTAGTCGAGGTCTAGAACGTACCTGCAAAATTTGAGATCGAATATTTATTCCCTTCAGAAGTTGGCCAGGCACAACAGACATCATCTTAAAAATATCAAAATCGTACTCAGGGGACCTGAAAACGTAAAAAAATCCCAAAATTGAATAGTCGCGTTTTTGGCATGATTACAATATTTTTCTTACACAGTAGTGTTCGGAAAGTAAAAATAGGGCCAGCCGCACTGGCTCATCTGATGAACTATTCTTTACTATCGGAACTACCGTGTATGAATTTGAACTGTTTACAAAGAGAGTGGTCCTTCTTTTTTCTCAATACTCTGTTGAAATTATGTTCCCTTATAATATTTGGAAAGTCTATTATTATTTATTGCTGTTTTCATTCCAGATTATAGATGAAGAAGTAATTAGAAATATAGAATTAGCTTTAGTGGCCGTAATGATCTGCACTTCACTATTAATAGCAAATGTACAAATTTGTTTCTGGGTTTTTATATGCATAGTACTATCCATGATAAATGTATGTGGATTTATGCAGCGATGGAATCTTACAATAGATATAGTTTCTTGTATCGGCTTACAATTGGCTATTGGGTTATGCGTGGACTATGCCACACATATTGGGCACACATTCTTAACGATAGGTGAAGGTTCCCTCAACGAACGTGTGGTCAAAACTGTCGCCAGTATAGGTACTGCTGTTTTATATGGTGGGCTTTCAACACTTATCGGGGTTTCATTTCTTGGATTCTCCGATGCATACAATTTTCAAACATTTTTTAAGGTAAATACATTTTGTTTCATACTGTTACATTCCAGGTATTAACTTGTTTTATTTCCTTTTAGATTTTTACGTTAGTTATAATTTTTGGATTGTTCCATGGAATTGTATTACTACCAGTTATTTTGAGTTGGGTTGGACCTAAACCGTACTATTCTCATAAGCTAGTGGCACAAAGTGATATAGAATCTTAATTAATTTTTAAATTTTAATATATTTTTTCAAGGCTGTGTTTGTGTTTCACGATTTTAAGAATAAAACTTATTTTGTTGGTATCTGTGGCTTAGTAATTAATAAACAAAATGTCTTTATAAAAGTACTGTCATTGAATAAAATATTATAATTATTGGTCGCATTCAGCAGAGTAAATCATGCCTGGCCGATGGTCAAACAAATTAGTAAATATCTGCTAAATATAAACATTTTGGAACTTACATGATTCGTCGGCTACTAAATTATCTAATACTGTTTTTACCAAAATATATCAATTTGAATGTCCCACTGGTGGAGATTGGATTTTCTGCTGAACGTGACCAATATCAATAGGCTTTTTTGTTACATTAACTAGTAGAGATGGGCTTAACTGCTACTTGTGATTGCTACTTTTTAATATCAGTGATTTTAAACTGTGGCTGGGGGCTGTAGTGGCTGGGCGGTTGAGTTGTTAGGCTGGACCAATAGTCCACTGCAGAAATGCGAGTTCGAGTATCGCCTGGGGCGAATAATTTTTCTAACGAAAAAAATTCGACCCGGATGCCATGGGTGTTAATCGTGCTGTCCCCATTTTCATTAATATAAACAATTATAATAATAAATTAGTCGTGACTGAATGGCTAACCGCCTAAGTCAATTCCTTGATATTCATCTCATCCCCCAACCCGATTTTCATGCATCACCCTTCCTTAAAAAAAAAACAAAAAATAAACTGTGACTATGATTATGGTTTGTAATTACAATTATACAGCATGTTAGAATTTGTTTATTATTGTAATTTTAAGTTAGTGTTATATTAAAGAAACACAATTTTGCACATTTATGAACGCATGAGTTTAATTAGAAATGAAAAACATATTTATGTCAAAAAATGGTTTATTAGACATTATATACATATTAGTAAACAAAAAATAACGGAATATTTACATCTTTAAAAATGAATTATAGTACCAAAATAAACCAACTATTTATTATAATTTGCTTTTAAAAATATTAGCATTTCTGTAATGATAAATCTTGCTTTCTCTCCGGCCTGCTAGAGATTAGATCTCAAATTTCAAGTAATAACCCACTGCGCAATCACATCTTAGTAATGTATCATCAACATTAAAACAACGTTTAATGTTGCGACAATGTTGATATAACGTTATTTGTTTGTTTTTTACTCATATTTTGTTCAGATGCGATTGCATTGCTTACTAACAAAACTGTTGGATGTTTATTGTTTAAATGTTTTCTCAAATTGGCTGTGCTTCTTTTGTAGGACAATTTAGGTTAGTGTGAAACAGAGCTGTTCCGAGTATGTACTCGAGTATTGAATACAAGTACTCTCCGAAATATGTACTCTCCGAAGGCTCATAACCGGCCTTCTAACCGGACACTGTCCTCTGAAATACCACCTCACTAAGATGGGTCAAACAACCAATTGCAGTTGCTTGAGGCACAAGAAACAGCAAAGCACCTACCTTGTGAATGCTCTGTCCTGTCCCTTCAAAGAAGGAACTAGCTGTCATCGGTCACTTTAAAGCCTGATGACATGGTACACATTAATCCTCAAGTTATTGTAGACTACACTAGAGGTCTAGACATTGAGAGACTGAAGTAGGTCAGCGATAATTATAATAGATCTTTCAGGTCGAGGTAATTTCGAAAGGCCCAGAGGCCATACGACCCACCAACCCCATAACATAACATGTACTCGGCTAAGTACAAGTACATAACAATAGGTACCAGAGCTGGGCAGGATTCGAATCATTCAGGATTCGATTCCAGGATTCGAATCCTTTTAGAGGATTCAAAAGAGGTATTCGAATACTTTAGTGAAAACGGATTCGTGATCCGGATTCGTGATCCGGATTCGTTACATTTTTTTAAAAGGATTCGTATTCGAATCCAGACTTAGATGATTCGAATCCTTATAAAAGGATTCGAATTCTTATAATAGGATTCGAATCCTTATAAAAGGAATCGAATCCTTATAAAAGGATTCGAATCCTCATACACGGATTCAAATCCTCCCAAATAATTCGAATCATCGCTATTAAGGCTGGGATTCGAATTCGATTAATTCAAATAGTTAAATATTCTAATATGAATAATTAAATCAATAAATTATTCATATTTGAATATAAATATTTAAATTTTCGAATAATTCAAATATTTGTGAATGCATATTTGGTTACTTAACCATGAAAAATGTTCAACCTTAATAGTATATTTTTAACTTCACTTGAAATCAGTGTTTTATACACGTGGCGCATGAAGTAAAATTTCGAGTTTAGAAAAGCCCCGTGAAAATTTGTCTCGGGTCGCTGCGCGACCCTCGACAAATTTTCTACGCGGGGCTTTTCTAAACTCGAAATTTTACTTCATGCTTAGTCTGGGAGTGGACAACACTCGTTCTTAGAAATTTCAAATTGAAGGATCACTCTAGATTACTAAGTTTATTACCATTTTATAAAGGCTACAGCTCGAAGGACCAATCATGGTCTTCGGAGACCGAAGGACTACAGGGAATCGAAGTTTTTTACAAGAAAACAACGAATATCTGAAGGTTTACAGCATGGATAGGAAAGAAAACATCTAATTTTGAAAATTGGTTTTTTTTTTTTTTTTTGGTTTTTAGTGCATATTTAACTTCATTTTAAATCAGTGTTTTATACGCGTGGCGCATGAAGCAAAATTTCGAGTTTAGAAAAGTCCCGCGAAAATTTGTCTCGGGTCGCTGCGCGACCCGAGACAAATTTTCTAAGCGGGGCTTTTCTAAACTCGAAATTTTACTTCATGCTTAGTCTGGGAGTGAACAACACTCGTTTGAACTTTAAATTTAACTCTTTTAAAAAATCGACGTATGTAATATAATAAATCATTCATTGAAATCATAGAAAAAGATGCAAAATTTTACCTAAAATTAATTTTTAGAGTTAACTTTATAATTTGCTCAGCTCTTAATGGGTGAATATTCAATTCCTAAAAAAAAACCGTATTTATTTAATATTAAAGTTGCATTTAATACAATAACAAACTGTAAATAAATCGACAAAAATCTAGAAATATCGAAAATCTCGACATGTATAAAATCTTGACGGTCCACTCCCAGACTAAGCATGAAGTAAAATTTCGAGTTTAGAAAAGCCCCGCGTAGAAAATTTGTCGAGGGTCGCGCAGCGACCCGAGACAAATTTTCACGGGGCTTTTCTAAACTCGAAATTTTACTTCATGCGCCACGCGTACAAAACACAGATTTAAAATGAAGTTCAATAACACATATATCATTATTAATTAAAATCATTATTTAATCAGATATTTAGTCGGTGGATGAACATTTTTGTTAATAGAAACTGATGGAATAAAATATTACTGGTTGCAAATAATAGATTCAAATTTATTTTTAAAGGATTTGTATCCGTGATTCAAAAATGAGGATTGGAATCTTTGATTAGAATCATATTTTTCACTTACGAATCCTTTATTCGAGTATTCGTGATTCGAATTATATTAGGTGATCCGTATTCGTGATTCGAATCCTGTTTTGGAGGATTCATCCCAGCTCTGATAGATACTTAAGTACTTTTATGAGTACAAAGTACTGAGTACATAGAGTGAATAAGGACATATGATTCTAACCCCTTGGCTTACGATTTACGAGGGGGTGATCAAAAAGTAAGGTTTCAAAGCCTGCAATGAAACGTGTACATTTTGTAACCTTACTTTTTGATCACCTCTCGTAAAATTACATTTAAGATGCACACAGTGATTTTTTTTCTTAGTGTATTTTTATACATTCCAAAAAAAAATCTCCGGACGTTCGAATTAATCAAAATCAACATTAGTAAAATTAATTTGCAAGAGATCAAAAACAAGCGAAGAGTATATTTTGAACTTCACAATGTTTCAGTGTTTTATACGCGTGGCACATGAAGTAAAATTTCAAGTTTAGAATAGCCTAATTTGGATAGGTCGCTCCGCTGCGCTAACACACTCGAAAACACTCGGTTAAAGCTTCAAATTGAACTCATTTTAAAAACAATGAATGTAGGAAAATTAACAGCGTATATATAAGCATATGAGCGTTGTAAAAAAATGCTTTTTCAACGTCTATTTGTAATTCAAAAACGCATTATTATAGCTCTATGCTCTATAAAGCCTAAGGACTCATGTCGTCAAGGTTTTAATTATTGCGACATTTTAACATTAGTTTCAACTTATATTACAAGGAAGCCAATGCTTATGGGAGAACTGGAAATCGAGTAGAAAAGGAGAGACTATGATCATGATATGGGGTAAGAGTAAGACAAACGACTACATACACCAATCACCGGTCTCGCTCATGGAAGCAGCATCCAAACGCGGTTACCAAATTTTATATAGAGACTGGCTAACTGGATATATATCAACTGTGATATGAAGTAGCCATATTTGTACGACAAAACACACATATCCCACTGAACAAACACATTTAAGTAATGTTTCATCAACATTAAAATAACGTTTAATGTTGCTACAATGTTAATATAACATTATTTGTTTGTATTTTGCTTAGTGGGATGTTTCCAACAGCGCAACACAATTACCCCACAAGATATAAACATCAGCTTCAGCCACCATTTCATAAATCAACCCTATTTGAAAAAGGGATTATTTATAATGGTTATAAGATCTGTAATTGTCTACCTTCAGCATTTACAGAAAGTCCATTTAAAATAATTTTTAAACAAAAACTTGTTACTTGCTTGAAAAGTTACTTGCTTGAATTAAGTTTATATACAATTAAAGAATTATTTGTTTGGCTTATGTTATATCACTCTTAGTTAAGATAAGTATAGTTAATTTTTAACATCATTTTGTTATATATAACGCATTTTCTTTTGAATTTTCATATTGTTCATATTGTATGTATTTACAAATGGAAATAAAGATGTATTAAATTATTATTATTATACATACAGAGAATTTTTCTTTTTGGCATACATTTTCACTATGTATACCTCTATAAAAAACTCATTGTATATTATATTATCTTATTATATTAGTTAATAATAAATGTATTTTGATGTTTCCATATAATTGAATATATTTCGGTTGGTTTTTGTATTATCCAAATTGTAAAAGGTCATCAAACTCTCGATGTGACATCTGACCTAATCCAACCATTAATATTTCAAAAGTTGGGCCTTTGATATTTCCTCAATTTTGCAATTTTGATTAATTCTTGTGACAGTTATGATAGTTTTCGATAATAATTTTTGGTTATGTCTTTTGTGGCCGTTATCATCCACTGAGCAAAAACAAACAAATAACGTTATATCAACATTGTAGCAACATTAAACGTTGTATTAATGTTGATGAAACAATACTTACATGGATTTGCTTAGTGGACAAATATTGAGATAAGATTTTTACACAACTCACCTAGCCTTTTTTGACATTTCCTCAATATTCCGATTTTGATTGAGTTTTGTGCCAATTGAACATGTTAGTGAATTACAGTAACACACTAGAAAATGGAATTAATGTGTTTTCACTTAAGTATAATTCTAACAAGTGCCTCCCACTCCCAGAATTAGCGTGAACTAAAATTTCGAGTTTAGAAAAGACCGTGTAGAAAATTTGTCTAAGGTCGCGCAGCGACCCGAAACTAATTTTCACGGGGCTTTTCTAAACTCGAAATTTTACTTCATGCGCCAAGCGTATAAAACACTGATTTGAGTTGAAGTTCAAAACCAATATTTCTTCTTTTATTTATTTATTTGTTAAGTTAACTGAGTCTGTTTGATACACCTAGTAATATAGATTTAGCACATTAAAATTATATATATAAAACGCAATTACAAAATATAATACAAGCCACTAGCGGCCCGCGGTCTAACTTAATGTGAGGCTCAAATCCAAGATAGAAAAAATGAGGTTGAGAGCACTACGTATCAATTTTGTTTATCAATGCTGTTTACGACACGGAATTGCGTCATTAATACATGTGTTTAGTAGCACAACGAGCGCACCTTTTAATTTGGAAATGCATTACCTTGGCATTTTTGCTTTACATGAAGTTGGCCACCGGCCGCCACAATTGAAACATATAACACACCCACGATTAAAGTTTAAAATAAATAGTAAGCAAAAACAAATAATATAGGTAAAAACATTACTATACATTTTCAATCTTTTAGGGCACTTCTTATTCTGCTCATTTAAATTCTGTATTGTGGAGGCTTCTACTTCATTGTACATGTTAATTTCACAATAAAACACTTTTTACTTTGTTTGGTGTTAAATACACTTGTAAATAAAACACTTTTTACTTTGTTTAACCACTGGATCTTACATTTAATTGTGTTCACTTTGTGGTACATCTTAAATACACTTGTAAATAAAACACTTTTTACTTTGTTTAACCACTGGATCTTACATTTAATTGTGTGACTAGTTTCGACTATCACTTTAGTTTGAGAATGACTACTAGATAGTCGAAACTAGTCACACAATTAAATGTAAGATCCAGTGGTTAAACAAAGTAAAAAGTGTTTTATTTACAAGTGCACTTTTTACTTTGTTTGTATAACACTTTATTATTGAATTTGACTGCAGTTTCGACAAATTTAGCAATTAGGACCTTGAGCCATAGATTAAATTAGATTGATAACTCATAGGGGGCTCCACGTATCATGATTTTAGTTAACCGACCCACTCGATGAGACGGCGCTGCAATCGCAAATGACGTCATTGGGCGCGGGGAGCGGACGGGATTCTTGATAAGCGGGGTGTGCGGTGCAGGGGGTCATAACATTGAATGGTGGGTGCGGTGCGGGGAACATCGCACGGTATTAAATTACAGTGCGATGCGAAAAATACCAAAGACCTAAGGAACATGTTAAATGTATATTTAAAAAGTTATTACAAATATATTTCGCTACATGTCAAAACCTAATTTTATTTCACTTTTCAACAAAATGTCTGCAGTTCGTCAAAAAATGCATCTTAGAAATGAAATAAGAGGTCTCCTTATCCGAATAAGGATGTTGGCGTAAGTAGTGTTCCATACAGTGAATTTTTCTTTAAGGTAAACATATGCATAAGCTGTAAATTTTCCAACAAAAATTGTGTGTTTTCCACTCCCAGACTATGCATGAAGTAAAATTTCGAGTTTAGAAAAGCCCCGTGAAAATTTGTCGAGGGTCGCGCAGCGACCCGAGACAAATTTTCTGGGCTTTTCTAAACTCGAAATTTTACTTCATGCGCCACGCGTATAAAACACTAAAATATTGTAAAATTTATGATATTCTAATTTCACTTGAAATCTGTTTTATACGCGTGGCGCATGAAGTAAAATTTCGAGTTTAGAAAAGCCCAGAAAATTTGTCTCGGGTCGCTGCGTGACCCTTGACAAATTTTCACGGGGCTTTTCTAAACTCGAAATTTTACTTCATGCTTAGTCTGGGAGTGGAGAACACTTATTTAAAGCCTCAAATTGAACTTTAAAAAAAACAAGGAATATCTAAAGATAAAGTCAAACAAATTTAAAACCAGGGTGTTACTACATTATTTCTTCCTAGTACATCAGGATGATCTTCAAGTACACTAAATATCCATGGTCGTGGATATTTTGATCATACTGAACTAGGAGCATTTTTTCATGGAGTGTATCCCCGTTGTTGTTGGATTCAGCAATTCTGAATACTTGGAGATGGGCGTTAACATAAATAATTAAAACCGTAAGTTTATGTAATATTTTAAGTTTTTAAGCCATTGCGTATTCTTTTAATTAAATCTGCAGTCAAACACATTTAAAACCAGTGTGTCTATATTATTTCTCTTTATTTCTTCCTAGCATTCGTGAATGATCTTCAAGTACTATGCATGAAACAACCACGGACGTGGAGATTTTCTTCACACCGGGCTAGGAGCATACTTCCATGAAGAATGTTCCCTTTGCTGTTGGATCAAGCAATTCCGAAATTCCATGTAGTCACAAAGTGCGATCCCAGAACATAAAATAATGTCTTAAATTCAATTACACGGTTTTTCTGTTGCATTTCACTATTGATCAAATGAGATTCATTGTATCCCAAATATCTTTCACCTTGTCAAATATAAGTCAAAAGATTTCCCGATTTACGAAATAAGTTTCACCATATACCAAATACTTCCCTTTCATATTTTTGCTGAACATTTTTGCAGTAACAATAACTTTCTTCTAGAAATATTTTATTTGTATTTATACATACAAGGAGTTTATTTTCTGTAAATCTTTAGATATTCCTTGTTTTTTTTAAAGTTCAATTTGAGGCTTTAAATAAGTGTTCTCCACTCCCAGACTAAGCATGAAGTAAAATTTCGAGTTTAGAAAAGCCCCGTGAAAATTTGTCAAGGGTCACGCAGCGACCCGAGACAAATTTTCTGGGCTTTTCTAAACTCGAAATTTTACTTCATGCGCCACGCGTATAAAACAGATTTCAAGTGAAATTAGAATATCATAAATTTTACAATATTTTAGTGTTTTATACGCGTGGCGCATGAAGTAAAATTTCGAGTTTAGAAAAGCCCAGAAAATTTGTCTCGGGTCGCTGCGCGACCCTCGACAAATTTTCACGGGGCTTTTCTAAACTCGAAATTTTACTTCATGCGCCACGCGTATAAAACACTAAAATATTGTAAAATTTATGATATTCTAATTTCACTTGAAATCTGTTTTATACGCGTGGCGCATGAAGTAAAATTTCGAGTTTAGAAAAGCCCAGAAAATTTGTCTCGGGTCGCTGCGTGACCCTTGACAAATTTTCACGGGGCTTTTCTAAACTCGAAATTTTACTTCATGCTTAGTCTGGGAGTGGAGAACACTTATTTAAAGCCTCAAATTGAACTTTAAAAAAAACAAGGAATATCTAAAGATTTACAGAAAATAAACTCCTTGTATGTATAAATACAAATAAAATATTTCTAGAAGAAAGTTATTGTTACTGCAAAAATGTTCAGCAAAAATATGAAAGGGAAGTATTTGGTATATGGTGAAACTTATTTCGTAAATCGGGAAATCTTTTGACTTATATTTGACAAGGTGAAAGATATTTGGGATACAATGAATCTCATTTGATCAATAGTGAAATGCAACAGAAAAACCGTGTAATTGAATTTAAGACATTATTTTATGTTCTGGGATCGCACTTTGTGACTACATGGAATTTCGGAATTGCTTGATCCAACAGCAAAGGGAACATTCTTCATGGAAGTATGCTCCTAGCCCGGTGTGAAGAAAATCTCCACGTCCGTGGTTGTTTCATGCATAGTACTTGAAGATCATTCACGAATGCTAGGAAGAAATAAAGAGAAATAATATAGACACACTGGTTTTAAATGTGTTTGACTGCAGATTTAATTAAAAGAATACGCAATGGCTTAAAAACTTAAAATATTACATAAACTTACGGTTTTAATTATTTATGTTAACGCCCATCTCCAAGTATTCAGAATTGCTGAATCCAACAACAACGGGGATACACTCCATGAAAAAATGCTCCTAGTTCAGTATGATCAAAATATCCACGACCATGGATATTTAGTGTACTTGAAGATCATCCTGATGTACTAGGAAGAAATAATGTAGTAACACCCTGGTTTTAAATTTGTTTGACTGTAGACTTATTTAAAATAATACACAATAGGTTAAAATTTAAAAATATACATACTTACGGTTGTAATTATTTTTATTTATTAACGCTCATCTCGAGACGATTTCGACTTATCGGCGTTTTTGTGCCTTCAGATCCGACGGATCTGACAGCTGTTGATTGAAAACAAGCCCACCAGACCCAGTCGACTCCATATGATCATGTAAATTCATATATATAGTTGACCGACCCACTCGATGAGAGGGCGCATATGTCGGAATTTCAAATTTCCCGCAATTTCTAACGTGGGCTCATTTTCAATCAACAGCTGTCAGATCCGTCGGATCTGAAGGCACAAAAATGCCGATAAGGCGAAATCGTCTCGAGATGAGCGTTAATAAATATAAATAATTACAAGCGTAAGTTTATATATTATTAAATTTTAACCTATTGTGTATTAGTTTAAATAAGTCTACAGTCAAACAAATTTAAAACCAGGGTGTTACTACATTATTTCTCTTTATTTCTTCTTAGTACATGTGGATGATCTTCAAGTATACTAAATATCCATGGTCGTGGATATTTTCATCATATCCCCGTTATTGTTGGATTAAGCAATTCTGAATCTTTAGGGACGGGCGTTAACATTAATAATTAAAACTGTAAGTTTATGTAATATTTTAAGTTTTTAAGCCATTGTTTATTCTTTTAATTAAATCTGTAGTCAAACACATTTAGTATGTCTACATTATTTCTCTTTATTTCTTCCTAGCATTTGTGAATGAACTTCAAGTACCATGCATGAAACAACCACGGACGTGGAGATTTTTTTCACACCGGGCTAGGAGCATACTTCCATGGAGAATATTCCTGTTGCTGTTGGATCAAGCAATTCTGAAATTCCATCTAGTCACAAAGTACAATCCCAGAATATAAAATAATGCCTTAAATTCAATTACATGGTTTTTCTATTGCATTTTACTATTGTTCAAATAAGATTCACTATATCCCAAATATCTTTCACCTTGTCAAATATAAGTCAAAATATTTCCCGATTTACGAAATGAGTTTCACTATATACCAAATACTTTTCCCTTTAATATTTTTGCTGACCATTTTTGCAGTAACAATAACTTTCTTCTGGAAATATTTTATTTGTGTTTATACATACAGGGAGTTTTCTTTTAAGTATACGTATTCCAAATTCAACCTATTTTCTGTAAATCTTTAGATATTCCTTGTTTTTCTTTTAAGTTCAATTTAAAGCTTTAAATGAGTGTTTTCCACTCCCAGACTAAGCATGAAGTAAAATTTCGAGTTTAGAAAAGCCCCGTGAAAATTTGTCTCGGGTCGCGCAGCGACCCGAGACAAATTTTCTGGGCTTTTCTAAACTCGAAATTTTACTTCATGCGCCACGCGTAAAAAACACAGATTTCAAGTGAAATTCGAATATACATAAAATTCACAATATTTTAGTGTTTTATACGCGTGACGCATGAAGTAAAATTTCGAGTTTAGAAAAGCCCCGTGAAAATTTGTCTCGGGTCGCTGCGCGACCCTCGACAAATTTTCACGGGGCTTTTCTAAACTCGAAATTTTACTTCATGCTTAGTCTGGGAGTGGAAAACACTCGTTTAAAGCTTTATATTGAAATCTTTTGAAAAACAACGAATGCCGGAAAATTTACGGCTTGTGCATATGTTTACCTTAGAGAAAAATTCACTGTATGGAACACTATTTACGCCAACATCCTTATCCGGATAAGGAGACCTCTTATTTCATTTCTAAGATGCATTTTTTAACGAACTGCAGACATTTTGTTGAGAAGTGAAATGTAATTAGGTTTTGACATATAGTGAAATATATTTGTAATAACTTTTAAAATATACCTTTAACATGTTCATTAGGTCTTTGTTATTTTTCGCATCGCACGGTAATTTAATATCGTGCGATGTTCCCTGCACCGCACCCTGCATTCAATGTTATGACCCCCTGTACCGCACACCCCGCTTAGCAAGAAGCTCCCCGCGCCCAATGACGTCATTTGCGATTGCAGCGCCGTCCCATCGAGTGGGTCGGTTAACTAAAATCATGATACGTGGAGCCCCCTATGAGTTATCAATCTAATTTAATCTATGAAGCCCACGTTAGAAATTGCGGGAAATTTGAAGTTCCGACATATGCGCCCTCCCATCGAGTGGGTCGGTCAACTATATATGTGAACTTACAGAATCATATGGAGTCGACTGGGTCTGCCTTGAGCGGTAGAACAGCATTTCCCGAACGTAGGCAAGACAGTCTAAAAACCAAGCGTGACGTTTTCACCCAATCAGTTACCATAATTTCTCTATGGTTACCATTCTGTCCATTTGTCATTGAGCGAATATACTCTTTTCGAGTTAGCGAATTTTCGATGAATTGCATTTCGATCTAAATATATAATTTCTTTTTTATTCGTGAAAGCGTAAACAATCGTGCCACCATTTCAATTAAATTGGAATTATAACTGTAAATAAATTATTCTTATTAATCGAGACAAGTCCAAACAGACCTTAGCTATGGCCGATGTATTGGATATTAACGATTCTGTTGAATTGGATGTGGACGAAGATGGAGATCGTAAGTTTCGTTTTAAAGTTACTTAACCTCAAATTAAATTTATAATGGTTTTTCTATAAAATATGTTTTAAGTATTGTTCATTAGATGCTGCAATTTTTCTAGCTAGCCTTTTTTTTTATTTCAGAAAGTGTATTACGACTTAAAGATAAAGTAACGAAAAGGAAAGGTAGAGGCTTTGGAACTTCAAATTCAAACAGGAGTGAGAAAGTACGACATTATGATAGTGTCGATGGTGGTGAAGGGAACGATACTTCAGGTCCACAAAAATGTAAGTATCAAAAAAGGTTAAATCTTACTAATGTCATCTTCTTAATGGTTGTGCTCCCTATTTTGTGATAATCCATTTTAAAGAAGTAAATTTTTATGTTGATTTATCTTTTAATATAAGCATATATCAAATTAATTCAATATTTATTTGATTTTAGCTGTGGAAGGATGGATTCTGTTTGTAACATCTGTGCATGAGGAAGCTTCTGATGAAGATTTGAATGAGAAATTCTCAGAGTTCGGTGTTATTAAAAATATCAATTTGAACCTAGATCGTCGTACAGGTTTCTTAAAGGGCTATGCTCTTGTAGAGTACGGCACCTACGAAGAAGCTGATGCAGCGAGAAGGGCTTTGAACACATCTGATATTCTGGGACAGACCATCGGTGTTGACTGGTGTTTTGTAAAAGCTCCTAAAAAGTAACATGATAAATGTAAGTTTTTGACGTGAACTAATTATGATTTTGTTTCAGGTCGAAACGCAGTCGCAAGAGTAAACATTAAAATTATTTATTGCATGATAATTAAGAAATAAAACATTTTTTATTAAATATACAGGTTATTAATTATTTTCTGAATTAATTATTTTTTTCATAAGAATATATGAATCATTGCAAAATTATTGTGTTTTTTTATCACCTCCAAAGTAATTAAAATAAAATCAGTAGAACTATTTAGTGTATAAAATATGGTAATTTAATTACAACAGTTGGGAGTTTACTGTTGAAGAATTCTCTGATGACCGGACTGTTAATCGAGATACTGTTTCGGTGTTGGTGGGTTGAGTTGTCAAGATTTTCTATGGTCAAGGTCATGGAGGTTGTATGAAACTACCTATTTAATAACATAATTTCTGAGATTACAGAATGTGAGGACATTCATGAATTATTGAAAGGTAAGAAAGGAATAGTGTTTGTGTAAATAGCTTAATTAAAGTATATATTTTTTGCTCTTTTCAGATCATTAGTATTTATCTAGATATATATTAAATAATCACTCAAAAAGCCCGTTCATCAAAGACAACAGTTAGGTGTTTACCGATAACTGTCTGAATTCTCAGATGACCAGGGCCTGTATTCACAGCACCTATGCAATTTGTCATCGGTGAGAACTTGCACCAAAAAACGTCATTTTACTCTACACGATTTGGTAAATTCTTTCCAAAATGACGTCATTTTAGTGCGACTTTTCACCAATTACAAATTGCATCGGTGCCCCTATCTGTTCAACGAGAGCGAAATGAACTGTTTAAACAATTTTTGTAAAAATAATGTATATTATCAAATTTAAATTATTAAAACTGTTTTAAGTATTTAAAATTACAAAGTCTTTGGTTTTAATTTCGTTATCCTCTTAAAAAAATAGATGTACATTTTGTGATGGGGCATTATCCATGGTTAAATATACGGCGACGAAAACAAACGAAACACGAAATTAATATGGCCGGTGTACCGTTCATCAGACTAACAAATATTACAAAAAAAATAAAAACATGGTAAATCTTCTGATGAACGGGCCCATTATCAAATTTCAATAAAAATTAAACAATATTTGTTTACTGTTCCACTTCATGTCATGTGAATGATGACTGGGCAGTGGGGAGGAGGTGGTATCAATAGTTAGAAATTTTGTAATTGTTAAATCTCAATGTGTAAATTCCGGCGAAATATAATGAACAACAAAAAAATGTGGCTAATTTAGGGACAATACAAAAACAAGTAAGTAATTGCGGTTAGAAAATAATACCAGAAAGGTTATGTTATGATAACAAAACAGATTTGTATGAAAAATCAATGATTCACAACATTATTTCACCAAAACAGCTGTTTCTAATTGAGTTAGTCACTGATTAGTATCGTATTACAATGTTCTTTACATTACAGAATCAATTTTCTTATATTCCGCACCATGGAGTCATCATCAAGTCATTTAATCAGCAATGAATACACCGAGATTTACAGTAGAATTCCTCTTTGGTTGCAATTATCGTATGGTGTTGGGCATGTCCTTAATGATATATGTGCGTCAATGTGGTTCACTTATTTGCTAGTGTTCTTTCAATATGTGTTGGGATTTAGCAATTCGGAGTCTGGTTTTGTATTGCTAGTTGGGCAGGTAAGAGTTTGATGTGTGTAAATATAATTCAGTATTTAATCTAATAAATGTGTGTAGGTTGCCGATGCGTTGGCTACTCCTTTTGTTGGATTTCATTCTGATCAAGCCGATCATTTTTGGATTTGTAGATATGGAAGACGGAAAATTTGGCATTTGTTAGGTAAGTACAGACCATTATTAAGATGTTGGCAAAAATTATTCTGCATATTTGAAATACAGTAAAACTCCGCTAATCCTAACTCTAATAATCCAGATTCTCTAATAATCTGGACAAAATTGAAATGTTAGTTATTTTCATTATGTAGTCCAAAATTCGGATCACCCATGATAAAAAGCCCAAATACGTTGAGTCGGGATTTCCCGATGGTTAAAAATCATTATTGCGCCAAAGAGACCACACAAAATGATATATCCACACAAAATTTCATTGCAATATTTCCATAATTGCACTATGGGGGATCTCGCTTATTTGAAGAGATAGAGACTTGGTTAAATGGGGGCACTGTATAATAAAATTGACAGTTATTGTAATGAAATATCAACAATATTTTTGTCGTGTGTTAAAAATTGAAAGGAGACTATTAACTCTAGTATATTTTCGTGACTTTCAAAAAGGTTTCAATAATGCTTATTAGCGGAGCTTTTTTTAAATATATCCCCTTCTAGCTCGACTACATAGTAAACGTGTCACAATTAAACAGAGTGGCGACCAACTGGGAAAGTCAGGGGTTTTTATTTGTCGGGAAAAGTCAGGAAAATTGGACCTTTTTAGCGAAAAGTCAGGGAATTTTTAAACTAATAATAAAGATGCAAATAACACGATTAATGAATTGACAAATTGTTAGTTCAGTTCGGAGCATGAATTTGACACATTAAATAATATTAAAAATAGATAAGAAAATGGTGAAGTGTCCATCATAGTACTTTCCCCGTAACTGAATGTATTTCACTCTAACCAATTAAATGAAGATTTCACTTGAAGTTAGTGATTTATACGCGTGGTGCATGAGGTAAAATTTCGAATATAGAAAAGCTTGAAAATTTGGTTTTGCTGGAGCGCGACTCACCTCGCTTGTGCGCCTGAGCAAATCCTAATTTTCAGGCTTTTCTTAACTAGAAATTTTTCTTCATGCTTAATCTCTGAGTGGAAACCCTCGTTAGACGATCAATCAAAACCTTATTTTTCAGTGTCCTTTATTGTCAAATTTATGACATAAAATAAATAGAGTTGATTTTCAAATATTTTGAAAAAATCACGTTTTTTTGATAACCACACAAAATTTCATTGCAATATTTCTATAATCCCACTATGGGGGATCTCGCTTATTTGAAGAGATAGAGACTTGGTTAAATGGGGGCACTGTATAATAAAATTAACAATTTTTGTAATGAAATATCAACAATATTTTTGTCGTGTGTCAAAAATTGAAACGAGACTATTAACTTCATTATAAAATATTCATGTTTCTAAAATTGAGCTTCAAAAACAGGCACCCTGTATATAATATAACAGAACTTCAGTTGAGACAGTCATATGTCTTTTTTGTGTAAATTTACAAAAGCCAGCAAAACCATGGCAATTCATGAAAATCATCAAAACTGACGAAATTTCCTCAGCGCGATGATGGAAATAGGGTCATTTATAGTGATGCAAGATTCATAAACAAAAGCATTTAGTAAGCTTTTTTTTTTCATAGTGTAATCTAGTTTTAAAACTATCAGCTTTCACTACAGGAACAGTAAATATACAAATTTACAACCTTTAGAGGCAGCTGGAAATGTACCTTAGCACAGGCCAGACTGTCGGACTCTGTATTACAATTTAATATTTTTAGGTACAATTTGTGTCATTGGAGCATTTCCATTCATTTTCTCTCCTTGCTTAAATTGCGAGAACAGTCACTCATGGGCAAAGTTGTTTTACTATTGTATGTTTGTCGTGATCTTCCAATTTGGATGGGCTGCTGTTCAAATTTCTCATCTCTCTCTCATACCTGAACTTACTCCTAACGAACATGATCGTACAAAACTTACAGCCGTCCGGTAATTTTCAACCAAATGGACCATATCTTGCAGCTAATTATTTATTTTCAGATATTGCTTTACTGTTATTTCTAATATACTTGTTTACGTTATAACTTGGGGTGTGCTGCAATTAAATGATGACAATCAGAGTAAAATTGGTCCAGACGATGTTGGAAAGTTTCAAACTGTGGTTTGGAGCGGGTTAGGATTTGGTATATTTACTTCCTTTATATTCCATATATTTGTTAAGGAAGCTAATGGGTATGCTGGCAATGATATACGCGGAGGGGAATTACGAACAAGTGTGTCAGATTTACTCAGGAGTATTGAAGTTTATCAGGTATTATTAAAGTATGTAATTATTGTAATAAATGTTTTAAATGTTGAATTTTAGGTTGCAGTTGTTTATATGTCTACGAGATTATTTATAAATCTAAGTCAAGTTTTTATTCCGTTATATCTACATGAAACTCTTAACATGGCTGCCAGTTCTTTAGCTTTAATTCCTTTGACTATGTTTGTTGGAAGTTTTGTAACTTCTATGCTCATTGAAACTTTAAACAGATGGTTTGGAAGGAGGGTAAGTAAGAAATATTTATTAACACGTTGATCGCCGCGGGACCTAAACTTATATTTAACGTGGCACAAGTGAACCGTGTCAAAGTTAAGTTCCTATGTAGTAAAAATGAAATCAAAAATATAATTAAAGATGTCAATATTTGGTTGAAGAATATAAAAACAAAATTTAAAAGTGTGATACTTTTTTTAATCTATAAATGATAATCGTACTAAGAATAAAACAATGTTTCAATGACATTTGTTTTAATCTTTTGTAGATTGATTTCCTTTTATTATTTTATTGAATAATAATAATAATAATAATAATAATAATAATAATAATAAGTCTTTATTGCCCAACAGGAAATTTCCCAATGTAATATAATTTAATAAACTATTAACGTATAATGTAATAATGTAAAAACCACAAGTTGCACACCCACCAAACTCAACATCATTGTAATTGTTTAACAAGTGTTTATCTAAAAAGTTACAAACTCACTGTATGTTCTATTTAAAAAACCACCGATGACGTCATACCTCGAGAAATTGGATAGCTGTTGGAAATCACATAACGTCCTTGAATAGATGAAAACGACTACAAACATTTAGAGTATTTTTTCATCGCACGTATAGTTTAGCCAGAAATCTGGTGTTTCCATACTTTTGCCTAACCCTGAATGTTAATTGGAATTGCCCATATGTATACAAACCAGAGCTGGGCAGGATTCGAATCATTTAGCATTCGAATCCTGGATTCGAATCCTTTTAGAGGATTCAAAAGAGGTATTCGAATACTTTAGTTCAACTAGATTCGTGATCCGGATTCGTTACGTATTTTTAAGAGGATTCGTATTCGAATCCAAATGTGGGCGATTCGAATCCTATAAAAGGATTCGAATATTTATAAAAGGATTCGAATATTTATAAAAGGATTCGAATATTTATAAAAGGATTCGAATACTTATAAAAGGATTCGAATACTTACAAAAGGATTTGAATCGTCAAAAATAATTTGAATTAATTGTGAGGATTAACATAAAAAATGTCTTTTGTGTGTTTTTAAATTTTTCGTTAAAACAGTGTTTTATATGCGTGGCGCATGAAGTAAAATTTCGAGTTTAGAAAAGCCCAGAAAATTTGTCTCGGGTCGCTGCGCGACCCTCGACAAATTTTCACGGGGCTTTTCTAAACTCGAAATTTTACTTCATGCTTAGTCTGGGAGTGGAAAACACTCGTTTAGAGCTTCAAATTGAACTAAAAAAAAAAACAAGGAATATCTAAAGATTTACAGAGAATAGGCTGTTTTGCGGAAAACACTATTTCTACTAGCAGAAACAACTAGCACTATTACCAGCCAGAACATCTAGCTCAGATGGTTGTAGCTTCAGATATCTTGCTACCAGCAGACGAGGCCTGTACTAGTACTATTAAGTACTATTAGCCGAAAGAACCAGTACTACAAACTGTAACGTTTACTTTTTTTCAGTTAAAAACGATTTATCCACTAGCAGAAAGAACTGCCGCTATTAGCAGACTTGGCTTCTAGTTCCGTAGACGAAGCCTGTACTACTACTAGTAGCAGAAAAAACTAGTGGTAGTAGAACAAAAAACTACTTTTAAGCTGAAAGAACGACCAAGGCCGCAGCCAGAAAAAAATTCGGAAGGGGTTACAAAAATTTCGTGTAATATTTTTTTTGCTCTTACAGTCCCACTTTTACATACAAATATTTATCAATTTTAAAAGTTCAGGGGGGTTTGATGAATCTGTAAATCTTTAGATATACCTTGTTTTTTCTTAAAGTTCAATTTGAAGCTTTAAATTAGTGTTTTCCACTCCCAGGCTAAGCATGAAGTAAAATTTCGAGTTTAGAAAAGCCCCGTGAAATTTTCGGGCTTTTCTAAACTCGAAATTTTACTTCATGCGCCACGCGTACAAAACACTGATTTGAAGTGCAGTTCAGAAACACACAAATACATCTTCAATCAAAGTAACAGGAAATCAGATATTTAGTCTGTTATCAACGATGTTCAGTGTTAATAATAATTAATTAGGTTTTGAATATTTTTGTTAAAACAACTGGTAACGATATTTATATATTAATGGTTGCAAAAAAATAATAAAATCAAATTTATTCTTAAAGGATTTGTATTCGTGATTCGAAATAACAGGATTCGAATCTTTGATTCGAATCATATTTATCTCTTACGAATCCTTTATTCGAGTATTCGTGATTCGAATCATATTAGGTGATTTGGATTCGTGATTCGAATCTTTTTTACGAGGATTCGTCCCAGCTCTGATACAAACAAATAACAGTTATAAGAACAAATGAAAATGTAAAACCAATTTGTTGCAGTCTAAAGTAGACTATTTTTAATGTTAATCATAAATAGTCGTAGACAGTTCGAATTCGGATTTGGAATGTTAATTAGTGCATTTTCACCCCCAGGTGTTAATTTATCAAAAATAAAAAAATTATGTACAGGTCGTCGCATAAAACAGTTTATTATAAAATACACTAAATAAACTTTATTCATGAAATAAATAATAGTAACACAAATAAATGACCTTAATTCAGTGTCAGAGTATCAACTGTCTGACAAGAGATGCATACAAGAACAACCAGGTATATGTTGTTATGTTATGGGATTGATGGGTCGTGTGGCCTCTGGGTCTTCTGAAATTACCTTGACCTAAAAGATCTTTGTTAATTATCTCTGACCTACTTGAGTCCCAAACTAGCTATATAGAAAATATAATGATTTAGTGCGCAAGCTTAAAACATTACATATATAAGCTTGCTATCTTTACTCGATTTGATTGTATATGAAAAATAGTATTTATTAAGTAAATACAGATATTCTCTAGCCATGTATGTATTATCACATATTGTTATTTTATCAATTTTTAGATATCATACATACTGGGAACAATAATGGGTATACTAGCGTGTATTTTAATTCGAATACGCTCGAGTCCAGAATTTGTTGAATATGAAATATATATTGTTGCCTTATTACTTGGATCTGGCGGCTCAATAATTCTCGTAACAAGCCTAGGGATAACTGCTGACCTGATTGGTGATAAAACAGGCAGTGGAGCTTTCGTATACGGTGTTATGAGTTTCTGTGACAAACTTGCCAATGGAATTGCTGTAGTAATTATACAGAAATTGTACGTCTTAATGCTTGTTTAAAATATTGTAATGTATGTAAAAAATGTATTTTAGGCACAAACCCGGTGACATGAATTATTACAGAGATGTTATTGCTTATGTGTGTGGAGGTTCAGCTTTATTAGGGTCATTAGCTGTGATATCATTTATGAAAAGAATTAGAGGTAGGTATGTATATGTGTCCATTTTGTCATGAGTTTTTATTAACAAATTTCATTACAGTGCTAACATAAAATATATACTGCAAATAATTATACTAATACAACATCCCTTATAGTAGGTGTTTTTTTTGATTACTCAAATAAAGTGTATTATTCTTGGATTGACCATGTAATTGATGTCTCTCTATTGAATGTAGGAGTATTTAGCAAGTCTTAGAACTAGCTGTCATAAACACCTAGTATTTACTGGTATTCTAATCATGCATTCTGAAAATTAGTATAAAAATACAATTTAGTCATTGCAATGAATGATAAATCATAATATTTAAAATTTCAATAAATCATGTTTCAAATATATAATAATAATATTGTATACCCAGCAAACAGAATACATAATATCAAAATAACATGAAAACTAAAAATATGACAATTATAAAAACTCTTCATGGTATACAAATCATGAGGTGAGATTCAGTAGCGGGCAATAAATACCCAACTATTATTCCATCTAAACCTAGACATTGTTCAAAGTAATATACAGTGAGGGTGTGTAGGTTGGAACAAATTCATTTAAAATCCAGGGGTTTGTTTTTTGGAAAAATGCTAGGATTTCTATTTTTGGCTGCGGTTTTTTTGATAGTAAATTCATGTAAACAGGGTGGACCAAAAATGATAACCATCAACTTTAACTACTACTACCACCATACTTATTTCTGGTTCACCTGTATACATGAATTTACCATCAAAAAACTGCAGCCAAAAATAAAAATCGATGTGTCCGAGCGTTTTTCCCAAAAACAAACCCCTAGTTTTTAAATGATTTGTTTCTCTAACAAATTATATAGCATATTGAGATTAAAAAAATATTTGTATTAATAATTTTACAAAGAGTTACCTCAAATATTTCTTACCATTTCTGACATTTGTTAGTGACTTTTTATATATATTTAAGGTAAATTAATTTGTATCAATAACATTATATTTTTCAGACGCCAGAGATGATTACGAACCAATTCCTGGTTATACAAGTATTAATGGTGCCAACGAGGACGTCCAATCTTTAATTTCCTAATAAATAATAAAGATTTTTTACAGTTAGGACAAATGTATAAATGTATATTTGCACGTAGTATTTTTTTATATATCTTTACTGTTGTTACACTTTTATATCAAATTATTAATATATTAACATATTTATTATTGAAAAGAAATAAACAATTTCTGAATCATTTTATTTTTTATATCTATGCATTATTACTTTTTTTAACGGGATATGTGTTCGATAGACAGTATTTCACAAGCAAAGGCAGCACTCAGTTGTCTTATTTCTAGACCTCAGTAAAGCCTTTGATTGCATCCCACATGACATACTATTGCAAGTTTTATTTTTATAACTTTCACTCTACCAGCTGTAAATGTGTATGTTCAAATATCTCTGAAAGGTAACGGGCAGTTATTTTGAACTAAAGTTTCTCATCGACCGTTGCACTTGGTGGATAGAGGGAAGCATTGCGTAACACCGTGTCAAATATTGACACGGTGATAAGCAACGGTGCCGAAAGGAAAGGAAATGACACATTACGCTAGTATAGTAGTTATGGCGGGTAAGCGTATCAAGTCAACCTCTTCTTATTTACCCGCCGATTAATCCATCTCACATTCGTGAGATATACTTGTATCAGTTGTTTTGAAGACGCGCGTCCATGATACGGGTAAAAATAAGCAGTCCGTAACACTATTACTTGTCATCAAATGTTACTGATAGAGTAGAGTAATAGCACTGATTCATTAATTTATATAAAGTGCGGCAAGACCAGCTTAAAACAGCGTCACGCTTTTATGCGCTCGCACGGGTGTCGGCATCTGGTTGCCTCTCCAAAACTCGTGAACCTCATGAATTGCTGAAGTAAGAAGTTTTCTGTTTGTCAACAGCAAAATACACCCAGAGTCAGTGACTTGATCGCATAGCGTAAATACTTATACCGTTGAATTACCGAAATCTAGATACACGCTCCGCTCTCTCTGAGGCACACCCTACGGGCACCGCGCCTTACCGACCCTTCCGAATAGACATTAACGGGAGCACAGAAGCACATACAAGAACGGTATCCTTGTGGATGGAGATACATCCACTCCCACCCTAGCATTTCGTTGGACGCGACCGATGGATACAAGTATGTGAGAACCCTTCTGGTGGCTGGGTGCCGAAGAGAGGAACATCAAGATGGTCCTCTTGAAGGCAGTTTCCACCGGAGTGTTTGTCGTGCTCTGCGACCCGTGTGCGAGAGGACGGTGATCCTGGTAGTTGAGCGATGGCAATTCTGCTGATATGTCTAGCAACACATCCTCTCCGGATCCCGATGTTATCCCATACGAGTTCATCCGGCAACTCTCAGCCCGTGTTATGGCCAGGATGCTGGACATTTTCAATCGTATTTGGGAAATTGGATGCTATCCGAGAGCCTGAAAAGAGACAATCGTGGTGCCGATTCCTAAACCTGGTAAAGATCCGAATCAGGAGTCAAGCTACCGTCCAATATCTCTTACATGCTGCATAGGTAAGTTGCTAGCGAAAATAGTCAACGCTCACGTGGTGTGGCTTTTAGAGTCTCGCGGACTTATTGCCAACTATCAGGCGGGGTTCAGAAAACGCTGTTCTACTGTCGATCACTTGGTTCGCTTAGAGAATTCATTTAGTAGTATTCTTTGATCTTAAAAACGCGTATGATATGACCTGGCGTTACGGAATTCTCCGTCAGCTGCATGACCGACCGTAATATTCGGGTGTGGGTTCAAGACAAGTTATCGTCTCTCCGCGTACTCAAAAATGGCATTCCACGGGGTTCCACAATTAGTGTTACCTTGTTTGCAGTAGCGACATCCGTCAGATCACCAGTAGAGAGATGCTGGTGTGTCGATGACGTGGCCATTTATGTCACCGGCCCAACTACCACTTTCTGCGGCAGAAGACTACACGATGCGATAGATGGAATAATGAAAAATGTAGAGCTAAAAAGGTTTCAGATTCTCAGAGTCCAAAACAGCATGCGTCCATTTTACCGTTTGAGAAGACCTCATCCGGACCCTCGTATCTTTATTAGACGATCCTGAATCCAGTGCGTCGAAAGTCATCGATTTCTAGGTTTTATATTCGATCTAAAAAGGCACTTAACATCATTAAGTGCCTAGCCAACATCAACTGGGGGGCGAGTAAAGAAGTGCTATTGCAGCTGTACAGAGTCTATGCATCTACCCAAAAGTCGCAATTAAAAGTCCTAGATAGTATACATGGAACAGGCATCAGACTCATAATATATAAAATTACCACAATGTTCGTATAAAATGCAAACAATACGTCTTAATTAATAAGACTACTGAGACAATAAATACCCATTGAACGACTACTTCCCGTGCAAATAAACCGCCGGTTATTGAATTATACAATGAAATATTTGAAATCTTATTTGATTTGTTACAACGCTCTATCAAAGTATATGTAACATTTAGGTCAAATTCTCTTCAAACCAACTAACAAATAAAAATGAAAAATGAAAAAAAAATTCAAGAAATAAAAAATGAAAAGGACTTGATTTAAAACTAATGTCTTAAGCCATCTATAGACGCCTTTCAAGATTTATCTCTCTTCAGTATAGCTTTGCTTATAACTTTTTTAAAATAAAATATCTATTTTAAAAAAGTTATAAGCAAAGCTATACTGAAGAGAGATAAATCTTGAAAGGCGTCTATAGATGGCTTAAGACATTAGTTTTAAATCAAGTCCTTTTCATTTTTCATTTCTTGTAATTTCCTTCATTTTTTCAGAAATAAAATTGAAATAAACTTACTTGGAAAAAGTGTTGTGTGTGATATGAAAAGGTACACAGAAATGGAATGAGTGAAAAATATAGTCGGTATTTATAAATAAAAAGGGGATTATGTCATTAGAAGGTAGGAAGAATATGGGACCGGATTATATACCTTACGGTACAGTTCAAACAAGAATAATTCAAATTTAAAACTATTTGAATTCGAGAAAATCAGCTTACGCTTCTTATAGTTTGCACACTTTAAACATAATATATAAAATTACCACAATGTCCGTATAAAATGCAAACAAAACGGCTTAATTAATAAGGCTACTTAAGACAATAAATACTTATTGAAAAAACAACTACGTCCCGTGCAAATATACCGCCGGATATTGAATTATACAATAAAATATTTAAAACCTTATTACTTTGATAGCGCGTATAAATAATATAATAATAAAAAAAATAGGATTCTATTTAAAATAAGAAAGTTAGTGTTGACTTTCGGTATAACTGAAAGTTGAATAATCTTGAAAATTTTATTGAAATGAGCACACTCGATTTTAAAAATTCTGAAAATCTCATTACAATACATTAATAAAAGGTCCATATACTTTTAATGTGCGATTTCGGTGTATACGCAGAGTGTTCGGAAAGCCGAGTGGGAGCAACTCTAGATTTTTTATTAAATATTACCTATCTAATGTTGACGTTGAAATATACAATACATGTATATAAAATATTTTTCAAAATAAAAACGGTCAATCCACTTTTCTGTGAAAAACTGATTGACAGTGTGCCGAGCAATACACGCGAAATGCGCCGGACACCAATCTGGAACCACATGACTTAACGTATCACAAACGATACATCTTTAAAAAGTTTTGGCAGTACACTTTGTAAAAATTAAAAGTACAAATTTCCATTTAAAGTCTGGTTAAAAAAATAAGGACCGATAATTTGGAGCCCGAGGATACCACACCATGTGTTCAAGCTCCATCGATGTTGGTTATCCACTTGTCGTAGCCAGGATTATCCGTTGACCAGTATTGCCTATTATGAATATTAACTTTTCTAGTACTTTTAAAAGTAGCCTTATCAGTCCAGAGAATTTGAAATATAAAATCACAATTCTGAACCAGCAATCAATTACAAAACGTAATGCGTTTCTGGAAATCATCTTCGCTCAGTTCTTGGCAAAGATAAACGTGATATGGATGAAATTTATTCTATTTTAAAATTCGACACACCGTCCTGTGCCTTATCTCAGAGTCTCTCGATATTCTTCTCGTTGAGTCATGAGAATTCCTAGTGACAGCAGCGATAACATCGGCTGCTCTTTCATTATTATATTATTATGCTCATCATTGATTGACAAGAAGTATAAAAAACAATAGTACCACAACATAAAAACTAAAATAGTTTTTATTGGCGCACCTTATAAAAATTTTAAAAAACATCTTGAAATATTAGTTCATTCGAAAGCTTTCTTGTCTGTTAATAATGTTTGATATCTTGTACGGGTTTGCCACAAAAAAATAAAATACAAATAAATTAGTTTTTATTATTTAGTAAAAACGAAATCTAGTTTTTCGGGTGATTAAAAATACATGTTTTTTTCTTGTAACCGCCATTGTTTAACAAACGTCAATTGTGTATATTAATTAACGAGCGTTTCTTTAAGAATTAATTGTTATCTTCATTATGGTATATAATTATTCCCCGAAAATTTGTCTGCGCGACCCGAGACAAATTTTCACGGGGATTTTCTAAACTCGAAATTTTACTTCATGTTTAATCTGGGAGTGGAAAACACTCTTTTAAAGCTTCAAATTGAACTTTTTTAAAAAACTCTTTTAAAAAAACAACGAATGTCGGAAAATTTACAGCTTATGCATTACCTTAAAGAAAAATTTACCGTATGTTGCTTGTATTAGGATTTTGCCAAAGAAATTGAGGATACCATAGTTATATTTTATATTTTTGTGGCAAAACCGTACAAGGTATCAAACATTATTATCAGACACAATAGCTTTCAAATGAACCAATATTTGGAGTAATATTTTTAATTGTTATAATGTGCGCCAGTAAAAACATATTTTAGTTTTCATGTTGTGGTACTACTGTTTTTTATACTTCTTGTCAATCAATGATGACCATAATATCTTAAATGATGTGTTATATTATGATAACCAACCATAATAAATTTCAGTCAATTCGAATATAGCGCTCAATCGTCACAAATAAAATAATAATATTTTTTTTAACTTTAAAGACTAATTCCGACTCGACCGTACATTTTTGGATATAGATAAGTTGCGTTAAATCATCATATTTTTACCCCAGGAATCTATGGTTAAGCCATTTCCCCACATTAACCCTGTATACTTACTTACTAAAATGAAAGATATATTACTATATAAGTCCCAGCCCCCCCCCTAGCCTAAACTCCTAAATACGCCACTGGATTATGATAATAATTACATACGTCAGAATTTGGAATTTCTTAGATTTTCGTAGTTTACACAATTTTTATGGTTTTCGTGAATTTTCTGGGTTAAATATTGATTCTAAAAATGTTGATACTTTTTATGAATTTTCTAGATTTCCATGAAATTGAACCCCCATATCCACCTCCCTGGCTACGGCCTTGGTTGAATATTCTAAAGTCTAAACATTAAGTCTTTCAACAATCTAAACTTAATTGAACATTTCTCGAAATTGTTGACATTTCTAGGTGCCACACTTACAAAAAATGTGTTGGATTTCGACCCCTGTACAAGATTAAGCAACGTACGATAATTATGAAGTCAACAGAAATTGCTGAGAAATTACAAAACATAATAAATCCTTATATGTGCGGGCGCCCGTGGGTACATGTTTTTGCTTTTATTTGCCTGCATGATTTATGGTATCTAAGGGGAGCGGTTATCCACTTGCCGCGCCTTTGCTACACCCCTGGTTGTTTTGTCAATTTGGCGCCCCCTAGTCCTCTAGCCCGCGTGCGGTGCATGCCTCGCACGCCCGCTAACGGCCGGCCTGTAAATACCAGACTGGTTATTTCATAAATGAAAACATACATAGATAATGATACATTTTTCTATTTTTTTCAAGAAATTAAAACAAATTTGTGATTCATAGTTTTGAATCGCACATGTGTTTTAATTTCTAGAAATAACATAGTTTTAGCGGAATCGGTTTATTGATAGCCATACATGTCCTGATTTTTACATTTCAGTGGCGAGAAGACACTGAAATGTAATCCAAGTGTTTTTGCGGCAATCATTCAGTTCTTATCGTGGGAGAAAAATAGCATATAGGAAAATGTTTCTAAAATAAAAAAGAAAACATTATTAGAAATCACTCAATGCATATATTGAAACATATTTAATTTAAAAAAATAAATAACACAAAATAATCATGGTTATTTCAAATGGTCAATTAATGAATATGTTTATTCTTTATTTAATTTTTGAATATTTTTCAATCCGAAAAGGTTAGATAAAAAGGTAGATTAATAGATCTCGATAGCTAACGCCATCTAATGCTCCATAGTGGCATCGTCAATGACACGAAAGCACAAAGTGTATATACAGGTCACTGTTTCGTCCACGAACGAGCAAAACTCTGTTTGTGAAACCAGAAAACAAAAATCTAAATTAAATTTCAATTTTGATATTTGTTTCCTGGTTTCACAAACAGAGTTTTGCTCGTTCGTGGACGAAACAGTGACCTGTATATGCACTTTGTGCATTCGTTCATTGACGATGCCACTATGGAGCCGTCTACGTAAGCTATCGAAATTCATTAATAGTTTTCACATATTGGCTTGAAATAGTTAGAAATGTTGAGTATTCCTCAGCACTGGGTCAGGACCACACTGAAGAGGACCTTGAAGTCCGAAATGCGTCTGTGGGTATCTGGTGCCGGAATACTGAACACAAATTCAATTTTGAATAAGGTAGATATTTAATTCAACTACAGCTGATAAGAATAATACATGTTATAGCACATAGACTCTATTTGGATTAAATAAATGAACAATTAGATGTTAACCCAACCCAACTTTACCTAATCTTTGAAATAAGTTGTTATATTAATGAATACAATTGATGGTTGAGAAACTATTTTATGTGTGCTATAGAATGAATGGCTGGAAGAAATCAAATGATATTATTTTGCTTTGGTGATATCTAAATCTAGATATATCAATATCAATAATTTAAACCGTCCTATAAGTCTGCCTCCAATTTTTTAAAAAATTATTGAAAATATATTACTCAAACAAATAATTAAACATTTTAAAAGCAATAATATCCTTAGTAAACAATAGTACGGCTTTAGGGAAGGAAAATCTACACTTAACGCTATACTGGATCGATTATTGATGCTTATGAAAATGGTAATTTCGCCTTTGCTACCTATATTGATCTATCCAAAGCCTTTGACTGTGTCCCTCATACACTGCTTCTAAAGAAGCTGTACTCGTACAACTTCAACCCACAGAGCTGTGGCATCTTGTTGTATTTTTTAACTAGGAGACAGCAAGCGGTCACGTATAAAGGGGACAAATCTGAATTCCTGGAAACGACTTGTGGTATCCCACAGGGATAAACACTAGGGCCTCTTTTGTTCCTAATTTTTATAAATGATTTTCCTCTGTACATGAAAGATGGTGAAGTGGTTTTATTTGCTGATGATACTACTATAATGAACTCATCTAATAACATCGAGGCGGCCTATGAAAAAAACAAAGATCTTTTAATGAAGGCTACTACATGTTTACTGCTAATCGATTTAGTCTCAATGCCAACAGAACTGAAACCTCAATTTATACCTTAAATAACCATCATATGGCAAATATGCCTAAATTTCTAAGTGTTTACATAGATAAATAATTCCTTGTTGTGGGATAGTCAAGGCGACGAACTTGCAGCAGAATTAAATAAAAACATCTTTGTCTTGAGAGGACTAAGAAATAACGTCACATACGAAATGCTCAGATCGGTCCATTTCGCGCTCTTTCAGTCCTGTCTTACTGATAGTTTAGCTGCTTGGGGCCATTCTGTAATAAGACACCGCATTTTCGGACTTCAGCGTCATTAGAATCCTATCCAACCTGAAATTTCGAGATGACTGTAAAATGGCTTTTATTAATAATAAAATTCTCACATTTCCCTGTTTGTATATACTGCATTGTTTGTTATCTGTTAAGTCTAGCTATGACAACCATATATTGCAACCTCTAAACTATATGTATCAAACCAGAACGAAGCACAACCTGTATGTTCCAAATTTAAGATTGCAAAGATCTAGAAATTATGTAAATTACTATGGCCCAACATTTTTCAATGTTCTACCAAATAGCTACAAAAATCTTGATATAATATTATTCAAGGCTAAGATTAAAGCATTACTACTGGAAGAAGCTTTTTATTGTTGGGAGGATTTTCTGGACGACACATTCTGATATCCAACTCCAAATGTCTTTTAATATGTGTATGTGTTCGTTTGAATTTTAAGTATTTATAGTAGAATATTTTTACACATAACCATTTTTTCAACTTCAAGTGTTTTTTAGATTTTACATTTCAAGTTTCAAAATTTTAATTCTAGATTTTAAGTCAGATTTTAAATTGTATTATTTATATTATATTTTTTTATTATAGTCATTATTTAACTGTATATGTATTACTTTTGTAATTTTGATGTGATGTCCTCCTGATAAATTTTGATAATGTAATTTAATGTATCTTATCTGACCTGTGTGCAACTAACGTTACGAACACCAATAAAGTATTATTATTATTAATAATAATTGTTACCTATGTTAATGTATCTTACCAAGATTGCATTCGTTGTCCATTTGTTTAACGTTTTGAAGATAGGTATTATTTTTTTAGAGTGCTTAAGTTAATAATGAATTGTAGGGTTGTGGCCAATTCGGAAATTGAAGTAATTCACTTTTCCGGGGAATTGAGGTCGAATATAGTTAGTATTTGAATTAAGATCAGGTGGTGGAAAATGAGTAACTGTACATTTTCTACCCGAACGAATAGAGGCGGCTGCGGCCGCTTGTTGCTGATAAGAGACGAAGCGTAGGGCTTGATCGGAAAATCGTCGCCAGTTGCTGAAATGGAGAAGGCCGAGAAGCGTCTCCGAACTATCCTCAAAAAAGCTCATCAGTGGGGCATCACGCCAGAAGTGCTCGTAAATCTAGACCCTGTGAAAAAAATTGAAAAAAAATCTTCTTCAAAAATGTATTTGCTTGGTTCTCTGTTAATTATTTTCCTCCTGGGAACTTCCGTATATAATCGGGATTCACAGGTAAGTTATTTCAATTTTATAACGAGCTGTAAAGAACAGTGTTGCGAGCAATGGAAAAACATAAAAAATGAACATTTAATTTCCATATTACCACAGTAAAATAGATAAGCCATTACTCCAAGAATTCTATTTAACAGCTACCTAAATTTGGTAATTGCCTAATAATGCACCCTCAAACCGAGGCAATGATAAAGCGGGTATACTCGACTTTCATGTCAGTTCTATTTTATGAGACCCTATAGCCGCGTCCACACAGTTTTTTCCTCCTCGAGAGCGGAGGACCTAGGTGACCTACTAAAATCGTCTTCACCGACAAATGCGTCAAAAAAAGGGACCCACCATAACATCTGTATTTACTAGAGATTGGTAACTTCTGAGCGAATCGACTCAAAGAGTCAGCTCAGTTCGAAATATGTAGTTCTTTTTAAACCATGACTCATTTTGATTTGCCCGCTCTTCTTGAGTAAATGTAGATTCGCAATGCATTAAGTATTAACAGATCTTGATTTTCACGCGGCTCGTGGATCGACAGGCCGGCTTCCCTTAGCCTTGCTGAACATGCTTTTTACTTTTTTGCTCTTCTTAGTTCACAGATACTATAATTTAAAATATTATAAGCAAACGCTGTTGTTTACTATCTAGTAAACAGTACAAATGTAATTTTTCTTTCGCCACCTTTTTGTAACCAAAATTGTAAATTTAATATGTAGTGTTTGTTATTGTAGTAAGAAAATAGCTATTGTTATATTTCTACGCGTGCCAATGGAGTTAAATAAACCCATTAAGTTGGCGAATCGACTCTAAAAGAGCCACAGCGGCTGTGGAATCCGACTGAGCTAGTTTACTCATCGGGATCCAACTCCGCGGTTCGGAGGTGGATCGTATTGATTCATGACGGCTCTCGAATCCAACTGAACGAGCTCGTTTTACGAGGGCCTCTCCAAAATATCTAAACCAGCAAAATTTGAAGAGAGACACCCTCTATAAGCGCGAAAGTATAAGAAAAGAAACCCCAATTTATGGGGTGTTGATGTTACAATTTATGACCTTATCTGAATAACAGGTAGTTTCCCTTTTTTCCATTTTTAGAGCGTTTTAAACGGTCGTTCATGTTTATTTGATGACTCCAACAATTTTACACATTAATCAATATGTTATGCAATGGTATTATTTGGTTACATTTTGATCGAATCAATTAAATAAAGCACGTTAATCTAGCAATAAAAAAAAGCAAAATAAGGTTATGATTGATGATCTAATAAGTCTTTATTAACGGACAAGCCATTTACAATGTAGAGCCAAAAACATATAACTAAAATGTAAGACACAAAACATGAATCACAAATATGCACAAAGACACATATGTTAATCTGCGTAAACCACAATAGGGTTATAACATTTAGTGCACACCAAACGAGTGTTTCTAATCCCAGATTAAGCATGAAGTAAAATTTGATTTAATGTGAAATGGTCTATAACCAACCAATTAACAAGTAAAATACGTTTAGTATGCCAATTATCAATTGTTTAAATGAGGAAAAAAGTGCTACAATGAACATAAGTTCATTTTTTGTACTTGTTTTTGTATAACTTTAGAAAAATAAATTAATAAAACAACGTACTAACTCAAATTCCCTCCCCCCCTAATCACAAAAAGCTATCTATGTCACTAAAACAAGGTATGTATGATCGTATTTATTAAAAACAAATAATAGCAATAGATTTTAGCAGTGGTTAATTACCGTGGTTAATTTTTCGTTTTATTATATTCTTATAACGGGTTTAAACCAAAAGAAGCGTACCTTAGTTCTAAGAGTGTTTTTATATAAATTAAGATCACACAAGGAGGGGGGAAGGTTCTTGATGGTCTTTAAAAAATAGATCTGTAAACATTTTCGAGATATTATTTTTTTTTAATTAGAAAATCCTCGTTTATAAACTCAAATTTCTCAAAAAATATATGTTTAATCCAAAATAATTATTGAGCATTACTCACTGAACTCTCCGCATTCTAATCGAAAAATCAAACAAAATAACTTTTATTTATAAAAAAATTATTTGCCATTTACGTTGTCTATGTCAGGTTAAGTGGAAGAGCAGCTATCGCTGAACTTCGCCTGTATTTTGTTTTTTGTTTACTTTGTATTTTCTTTCAATTGAATAAAGACAATTTATTATTATTATTATATTTAAACAGAATGTATAGTAGATATGGGAAGTTCGAATCTTTTAGGTGATTCGAATCAAACGAATCATTTCTTAAAAGTGCTTCATTCTTTATGAATAGTTCGTAAACGAATCACTTATAATAATGATAATAATAATGATAATTATAATGATAATAATAATAACAATAATAATAATAATATAGTTCGTTCTCGCCTTAATCTCCTTTTATAGTGATGATAGACACTTGTTTCATACACCGTGACCATTTACTTACCGTCAATTAACTACGCGCAATAATAATAATACTAATAGTAATAATAATAATGATAATAATATATGTTCGTTCCATACCGAACGCCGCCGAGATAGACGGCCGACCCAATAACATCTGTTAAACGAGCGAATACCGTTTTAAGGGAATTGACTTGTATAATTTAAGCAAAGATGACAGGTTTATTCGAAAGATATGTCTATAAAAAATAAAGCAAATATATACAAATTTAACTATAATTCAAAATGTTTTGTTATATTTATTTTTAAATTATCAAATAATTTTGCCTTTTCAGTAGTAAAGCTGTTCCAAATAAAACTTTGAAATACTGAACTCAAATAGAATTTTGATATTTGTTTTCTGTGGTTACACAGAGTATATATAGCTCCGTGGACGAAACAGTGACATACATATGCACTTGTGCATTCGTGTCTTTGACGATGCCACTATGGAGCGTTAGATGGCGTTAGCTGGCCAATTCACTTAAAACTTCGGTGGCTTGAAGCCATCTTGTAGATATTCTGTGATTTGTCTCATAAGTAGAGAGCAAACATTAGCTGATAAAATTACGCGTCGAGTCGTAAAAAGTACCAATAAAGGCTGGCGCAGCGGGTTCGATTCTGCAAGTCGTGAAAAATCGTTTCGGGCGGATTCAGACCACATGTACAAAGCGGAGTTGAAGTTGTGCGCGGATTCGAGCAAACGCATTAGTCATTCGATTCGGGCGGATTCAGAATTGGATCGAATGTACAACCAGAGTTGATGTTGTGCGCGGATTCGAGCAGACTCATTAGTCATCCGATTCGGGCGGATTTAGATTCAGATCGAATGTACCAGCGGAGTTGATGTTGTGCGCGAATTCGAGCAAACGCATAGTCATCCGATTCGAGCGGATTCAGATTCAGATCGCATGTACAAAGCGGAATTGAAGTTGTGCGCGGATTCGAACAAACGCATTAGTCATCCGATTCGGGCGGATTCAGATTCAGATCGAATGTACCAGCGGAGTTGATGTTGTGCGCGGATTCGAGCAAACGCATTAGTCATCCGATTCGGGCGGATTCAGATTCAGATCGAATGTACAAGCGCAGTTGATGTTGTGCGCGGATTCGAGCAAACGCATTAGTCATCCGATTACAGGGTAGTCTAATTTCGATGTTGCTTATGGGCATCTCGGTAAATATAAGAGTTAGAAAAAAACCGATGGCGATCTCTTTTTTTGAGCCTAGAATAATGCCGATAACAAAAATGCAACATCTTGTTTCTTTTCAGAAGTTATGGGGCAAAATCGGGTTTTCTTGATTTTTAACTTTAATTAATATCTTGCGTAATTTGTAAGATAGACAAAAACTATAAATACCTTCTTAAGGCACTTTTTTTAGTAGGATCCAGTGGCGTAGGTATTTTTTTATTTACGCAAATTACGCAAGATATTAATTAAAGTTAAAAATCAAGAAAACCCCATTTTGCCCTATAACATCTGAAAAAAACAAGATGGTGCATTGCTGCTTTCGGCATTATCCTAGTCTCAAAAAAAGAGATCGCGATTTTTTGTTTCTTTTATATTTACCGAGATGCCCACAACCAACATCGAAATTAAACCACCCTGCACAAAGCGGAGTTGATGTTGCGCGGGGATTCGAGCAAACAAATTAGTCATCCGTTTCGGGCAGACTCGACCAAAATCGTTCGTTCGGTCGTCTCGAGTGAATGAATCATTAACGAATCAATTCTTCTTGAAATACGGAATCAGTTCATTCAAATCACCGCACAGAATCGTTCTTTTTGAACGAATCATTCACGAACGACCCATATCTAATGTATACGGATCTCGGTTATTTGAAGAGAGGCCCAATAATAATCTAACAAAAATTTGAAATATCTTCTTTCGTTTTTGAGGTATTGTCAAAAAACGGATTTTTTAAAATTTCGTTTTTTTTTTATTCAAAAACTATTGAATTCACACATTTACAACTTTGACATTACACCATAGCCAACTTTTGGTTTTCTTATGGGCGCCATTTTGGATTTTCATATTTTTTTCTGAATTCAATGATGTATCACACTTGTAGTTTTTAGTGCAATTTAAAGTCAATTTAAAGTTAAAGAAAACTAACCATCTTAATCCATTTTAATAGTTTCATATGTAATTTACATTTAAATTAACGACGTGAACACCATCTACTGTCAATAGCAGTAACGATACCAGAGCTGGGCAGGATTCGAATCCTCGTAAAAGGATTCGAATCCTCATAAAAGGATTCGAATCCTCGTAAAAGTATTCGAACCCTTATAAAAGGATTCGAATATTTATAAAAGGATTCGAATAGTTACGAAAGGAATCGAATTGTCAAAAATAATTCGAATTAATCGTAAGGATTAACACGAAAAATTTGTTTTGTATGTTTTTAAATTTTTCGTTAAATCACTGTTTTATACGCGTGGCGCATGAAGTAAAATTTCGAGTTTAGAAAAGCCCCGTGAAAATTTGTCAAATTTTCTACGCGGGGCTTTTCTAAACTCGAAATTTTACTTCATGCTTAGTCTGGGAGTGGAGACACTCGTTCGTAAATTTTCGAATTATCATAAAGTTGTCATAAAGTTATGTATTTATTTTCAGAAAGAATCTTTCTCGGTTTATTGAACAAAAACAAAAGAGCTGAGGTGAAAAGTGTTTAGGTAAAAGTGGTTTATTTTTTCGTTGGCTACAACTTTTGTTTGAAACATTTTTTGATTTAGACGTCGAAAGCCATAATCGGTGAGTTGTTGATCTCCACTAGATTTTTTAGTATCTAATTCAAAAACAAATGAGCTAAGGTGAAAAGTGTTCAGGTAAAAGAGGTATATTTTTTCGCTGGCTACAACATTTGTTTGAAACATTTTTTGACTTAGACGTTGAAAGCCATAGTGAAATTTGTTTAATAAAAAAACATCTAATGATTTCTGGTGATTTTTAACACAAGACTTTTAGACATTTGATGGTATAATTAATATTGAATTACTAAAATAAGTATTTATTTTTAATATATTCGTAAATATACGGCAAACAATGTAAAATATTTATTTAATTAAAATATTTAGAAAATAACAATACAACAAATTTTATATTATTATTATTATACTGGGTGTCCGTATTTCAACAGAATGTATGGGGATCTCGGTTATTCAAAGAGATAGAAAGTCGGTTAAATTGGGGCAAAGTTGCATAATTTAGGGCCCAATAATAACCCAGAAACAATTGAAAATGAAACAATTGGAATATCTTATTTCCTTAATGAAATATTGTCAAAAAAAAATTGTATTTTTTTATTCAAAAACTATTGAATCCAGACATTTACAACTTTGATATTATAGGCACTTTTTAACGATAAATTTAGTAACATATTTTATTTTAGGATAACTATAACATTTACCTAGGGACCATAGCTAACTTTTGTTTTTCTTAGGGGCGCCATTTTGGATTTTGATATTTTTTGGAAGAATATTTTTTACTGAATTCAATTATGTACCACACTTATAGTTTATTGTACATTTTATATGTAAAATTTTAATCTTTTGGTTTTTCAAAGAGTGCCTTGGAAACAGTTGAGTAACTCACTTATTTGGCAACTCCTAGGACCCATAATTTGCTTACATATCACCCCTGAAGACGGGCATCCGACGATGCATACTTTAATAGTTGTGACATATTTTAAAGTAACGAGTGTCTTCCACTCCCAGACTAAGCATGAAGTAAAATTTCGAGGTTAGAAAAGCCTCGCGTAGAAAATTTGTCGAGGGTCGCGCAGCGACCCGAGACAAATTTTCACGGGGCTTTTCTAAACTCGAAATTTTACTTCATGCGCCACGCGTATAATTATAATTTGATTTGAAGTGTAGTTCAAAAACACACAAATACATCTTTAATCAGAGTAACACAGAAATTTAATCTGTTATCAACGATGTTCAGTGTTAATAATAGATAATTAGGTTGTGAATATTTTTGTTAAAACAACTGATAACGATATTTATATGTTAATGGTTGTAAAAAAATAATAAAATCAAATTTATTCTTAAAGGATTTGTATTCGTGATTCGAAAAAACAGGATTCGAATCTTTGATTCGAATCTTATTTATCTCTTACGAATCCTTTATTCGAGTATTCCTGATTCGAATCATATTAGGTGATTCGGATTCGTGATTCGAATCCTTTTAACGAGGATTTGTCCCAGCTCTGAACGATACTACTAAAAAATTGGCAGCAGATGGCGTTTACATCGTCAATTTATATGTAAATTACACATGACTACTAAAATGGTTATAGATGTTTAGTTTTCTTCTGGATTTTAAAATGCACAATCAATTGACATTTATAATAGTCATTCTGTGAGTATAATAGACAAGACTATTGACAGTAGATGGCGTTCACGTCGTCAACCTAAATGTAAATTACATATGACTATTAAAATTGTCAATTTATAGCGCAGTTTGAAATCCAGAAGAAAACTAACCATCTTTATTCATTTTAATAGTCTCATATGTAATTTACATTTAAATTAACGACGTGAACGCCATCTACTGTCAATAGCTGTAACGATACTACTAAAAAATTGGCAGCAGATGGCGTTCACATCGTCAATTTATATGTAAATTACACATGACTACTAAAATGGTTATAGATGTTTAGTTTTCTTCTGGATTTTAAAATGCACAATCAATTGACATTTATAATAGTCATTCTGTGAGTATAATAGACAAGACTATTGACAGTAGATGGCGTTCACGTCGTCAACCTAAATGTAAATTACATATGACTATTAAAATTGTCAATTTATAGTGCAGTTTGAAATCCAGAAGAAAACTAACCATCTTTATTCATTTTAATAGTCTCATATATAATTTACATTTAAATTAACGACGTGAACGCCATCTACTGTCAATAGCTGTAACGATACTACTCAAAAATTGGCAGCAGATGGCGTTCACATTGTCAATTTATATGAAAATTACATATGACTACTAATGGTTATAGAAGTTCAGTTTTCTTCTGGATTTCAAAATGCACAATCAATTAACATTTATAATAGTCATTCTGTGAGTACCATCGACAATGCTATTTTTTTCTGAATTCAATGATGTATCACACATATAGTTTATTTATTGTACAGGGTGAGCGAAACTCGATGTCTCAGCTCTATCATATGAAAAGGAAAAACGATAGAAAAAATCAGAAATCTAAAATCAAATGATAACAAAACAATATTTGTCAACCATTAGTTTAATTATTGACAGATGCGGCTTTGTTATTTGCTTCCAAAGGCTACTTGTTTAAGTCGTGACAATTGGGAATTTTTGATAATACTTTCTTTTAAGTTTGCTTTTTATATTTTAACGAAAGAAGATAGCAATTTTTTTTCTCTACAAAGTTTATTCAGAAAAATTAGCTCTTTTAAAATATCCAAAAATATAGGTATGTTTCTAGGGAAAAAAAATTCAATGACGTCATTACTTCAGTTTCAAAATTTAGAAAAATATGCAATTTTGGATTAAAATGGACCTTACTCAATCCCATTTATGAACCTCTTTTCAGATTTTTTCTATCGTTTTTCCTTTTCTTATAATAGAGCTGATACATCAAGTTTCGCTCACCCTGTACCGGTTGGGCAAATAAGCGAGGTAAGCGGCTGTATCTCAGAAACTAACGATCGTAGAGAGTTACAGCAAAAAATTTTATAGGTAAAGTGGGCAAGGGAATATGCTGGAAATTATTTTCAAGTTTCCAAGATGGCTGCCAGTGAGTGTTTCCACCATCTTGAATTAAATAAAGTTACGTTTCTCGCGATTTTCCCCAATGAATATAACAAAAAAGTATTTGCGTTTTAACGTTAACTTCAAGTGGAACATTTTTTGTAAAAACAATTTTTCTCTATCTTTCGAAATAAAGTGGTGGAGGGTATTTGAATGTTGTTTTAAATAAATGCCTGTAACTTCGAAACGGCTTAATGGATTTGGATAAATTTGGTATCATTAAATAGAGCGTTTCTTGGGCTTTTAGGTTTCTCGCAATTATGACAGTTGTGACCTACACGGCCGCCGATAGAGGGCGTTATTCGATATTATAACCAAAATATTGGATTTTCTCAAAAAATTTAAATGTGATGATATGATTTTTTTTAGACTAGAAAATAGACAAATGACCAACTAATACGCCTGCGTAAACCGCATCTTAATGTCTAATAATATTAATAATAATCTTAATAATAAAGATATTAAGATGCGGTTTGCGCAGGCTTATTGGTTCGTCATTTGTCTATTTTCTAGTCTAAAAAAAGTCATATCATCGCGTTTCAATTTTTTGAGAAAATCCAATATTTTGATTAAAATATCGAATAACGCCCTCTATCGGCGGCCGTGTAGGTCACAACTGTCATGATTACGAGAAACCTAAAAGCCCAAGAAATGCTCTTTTCAATGATAACAAATTTATCCAAATCCATTAAGCCGTTTCGAAGTTACAGGCATTTATTTAAAACAACATTCAAATACCCCCCACCACTTTTTTTCGAAAGATAGAGAAAAATTGTTTTTACAAAAAATGTTCCACTTTAGGTTAGCATTAAAACGCAAATACTTTTTACGTATAAACGATATATATTTTACCAATTGTGATGTATTTTAAACTAACGAGTGTCTTCCACTCCCAGACTAAGCATGAAGTAAAATTTCGAGTTTAGAAAAGCCCCGCGTAGAAAATTTTCACGGGGCTTTTCTAAACTCGAAATTTTACTTCATGCGCCACGCGTATGAAACACTGATTTAAAGTAACTTCACTTTAAATCAGTGTTTCATACGCGTGGCGCAATGCACTGAAAATCAACCCAACTTCGATATTTTTTAAAATTGGATGTCTTCTTTTCTATCCATGCTGTAAACCTTCAGATATTCGTTATTTTCTTGTAAAAAGACTTCGATTCCATGTAGTCCTTCGGTCTCCGAAAACCATGATTGGTCCTTCGAGTTGTAGCCTTTGTAAAATGGTAATAAACTTAGTAATCTAGAGTGATCTATCAATTTGAAACTTCTAAGAACAGTGTTGTTCACTCCCAGACTAAGCATGAAGTAAAATTTCGAGTTTAGAAAAGCCCCGCATAGAAAATTCACGGGGCTTTTGTAAACTCGAAATTTTACTTCATGCGCCACGCGTATAAATCATTGATTTATAGTGAAGTTAAATATATATAACGCTTAGATGTGATGATTGATTTATTTACCAAGATGTAAACGTCAGATACTTTTTAAAAAATTTTATTGACCTAAAATTGTACACGTAGACATAATTCTCGACTTTATTTTACAAATGTCGTATTAATTATAATTACATTTTAAATAATTTCATAAATATCAAATAAATCTTCCTATCAAAACCACCTCAAACCCGACAAAAGATAACGACACGCGCTGGCTGAAAACAGATGGACTTCTTACTACCATCTAATATCGGGTTGACATTGACACCCAAAAAATGCGGTTGAGTGCTCGGTCTCTTTCCCCTTACCCTCCAACATTTTAGGAAAGAGATAGAAATCGCGAGATTTTAGACTTTTTAGTCTGGTCGCCTCATCATTCGGTGTCAGCCATTTCCACTTTTTTTTGGTCATTCGAATTATGAGTAAAATTTTTGTTTTGAAGTGGGTACACGACCTGCTTTCGGGGTGACAAAACTGTGTGGATGAACTGAGGTGGTCCTGTTATGGTCCCCCATATACTCGCAACACTGTGGACTGTAGGGATTGCCGTTATTGGTATTCTAGATTGGTTTGATTGCAGTGCTTAATTAGGTTTCCGGTAGACAGTGCAAAGATCTTTCGGGAGCCGGAAAATTGCAAGATGTGCTTCGATGTTTCCCAAGTAGACAAGGTCAAGAATATATCACCGTCCGAATTCGAGCGAAAATATGTGGAAACTGGGAAGCCGGTGGTTGTTATTGATGGGACTAGGGGCTGGTCAGCAGTGGAGTTATTTGACTTTGAGTTTTTCAAAGAGCTTTATCTGAATAAGACCGAAGGTTCGAAGGCCGAGTGTCAATTTTTTCCTTACAAAACAGAGTTTGCGAGTCTCAGGGAAGCTCTGAGGATGAGTCCCGAGAGAGCTCGTTTGGTGCCCGGGACGGCTTCCTGGTACATAGGATGGAGCAATTGTAATGACGATGCGGGGAAAGTGTTAAGGAAGCATTATAGCAGACCGTACTTTCTGCCAGATACATCAGAGAATATTGCCCTTAGCTGGATATTTATGGGAAGTCCTGGTGATGGAGCTCACATGCATGTAAGTAATATATAAAAGTTATTACTGTTAGCTATGGATTTTATTAATACAACTTTTCTAAACACCCCCAACGTTATAATTGTTTTTAAAAAGGTTTCACTGCCGGTTATTTTATTATTTAAATGAACTGCAAGAAAGATCATGTTGTGGTAAATTTGGTGTCATTCATAATAATCTTCTTGAACTGTACCTACCAAAAGCAATTTATTTTATTTAAAACTCTTTAATGTCGTATAGAAGCTTCAATATCTAAACTATTCGAAATTTCTTAACTGTTAAAATGTTTATTTTGATAAAAAATTGTTATTCTTCGCTATAAATATTGAAGTTTCAATATCTGAAATATCCGGACTTTCCTAACTGTTGACATTTTTCATATTTGATGAAGAATGTGTTTTCAACTTTACTTAAAATCAGAGTTTTTTACGTGTGGCGCATTAAGTAAAATTTCAAGTTTAGAAAAGCCTGAAAATTTGGTTTAGCCGACCAAACCAAATTTTCAGGCTTTATTAAACTCGAAATTATACTTCATGCTTAGTCTGGGAGTCGATTGCTTTCAACTTGAAGCTTCTTACAAGTGTAAGAAGCTTCAAATTGAACGATTTTTAATAATAATGGAATGCCTGAACAAATACAGCGTATTAATCGGGATACGTATACTTAAAAGGCAAATTCCTGTTCAACTTTTGTTTATTTACAAGTAGTTGTTTGATTGTTCTTATATTCATTTATTTATCTTCAAATTTCTACAAGCAATTATTTTCTGTGGCAATCATTTATCATTTTCATTTATCTGACAGGACAATTACGTACAAGTAATTGTTCTGTCATTTATCTTCTTTTTCTATTGTAATCTCTTGAATTAATTTATCATCTGGCACTTGGTAAAACATATTAGAATATGTAAAGTTATTTAAATAAAAAACACTTGGTATTGTTTCACAAATTAAAACTTTATTCCGACTAGATCACATTCCTTTGAAAATGGTCTAACAAACCGAAACTAGTCTAAATAAAGTTTTAATTTGTGAAACAATACCAAGTGTTTTTTATTTAAATAACTTTACTATTGTAGTCATTGATCTTCAGCGTTCTTTAAAAACGATTGATTATACTTGACTCTAGAATATTGAAGCTTCAATATCTAAAATATTCTAAATTTCTTAACTGTTACAAATTTTTATTTTTATTTTTGGTAAACAATTGTTATTCTTGGCTATAAATATTGAAGCTTCAATATCTGAAATATTCGGATTTTCTTAACTTTTGAAATTTAATGAAGAATGTGTTTTTAACTCCACTTGAAATCAGTGTTTTATACGCGTGGCGCATGAAGTAAAATTTCGAGTTTAGTATAGTCTCAAAATTTGGTTTGGCCGCCTTGCTTCGCGAAGCGACCAATCCAAATTTTCAGGCTTTTATAAACTCGAAATGTTACTTCAAGCTTAGTCTGGGAGTGGAAACACTCGTAAGAAGCTTCAAATTGAACGGTTTTCAATAATAATAGAATGCCTGAACAATTACAAAAAATGTCTTGTATGTATATCTTTTAATTAAGATAATTCACTATCCCATAATTAATTCACAAATGTGAACAATACCAATGGGTACATTTTTGTAGAAAAAGGGTTCTTAGTTACTTACTTCATTTATTTGCGTAGCCATTACATTATAAAGATAATATGCCGTATACTAAGCGGATGCACGTGTCATTAGGTATTTAAGACTATTACAACCAGCGCCGCAGTAAGGACAACGGCGCCTGGGGCCAAATATCCAATTAATTAGCATTCATTTTGAAGCTTTAAACGGTGTTTTCCACTCCTGGACAAAGCATGAAGTAAAATTTCGAGTTTAGAATAGTCTGGGCGCATGTCCAAATCCAAACTCAGGCTTTTTAAACTCGAAATTTTATTTCATGCGCCATGCGTACAAAGCGCTGATTCAGTGGGAAGTTTTCAACTTTTACTCTCGCAATTTACGGCGCCCAACAAGGGCTAAGCGTTAAATTTAGATGCTCACGATTTATGGCGTCCAACTTGGGGTCGTTAGCTTGGCCCCACATTGGGCGCCAAAAAACCTCAAATCCAAGCGTTTCTAGTATTTTTAAACGAGTGCTTTTCACTCCCAGATTAAGCATGAAGTAAAATTTTGAACTGGTATATATACAGGGTGAACGAAAAGGTATGGCCAAACCTTCAGGAAACATTCCGCACACATAGAGGTAAAAAATATGTCATACGCGAACTACTTTTGCATACCAAGTTATTTGGCGATCGACAGGTTATAGATCATAAAAACAAATAAAAAACAGTATACATTTTTTTTTCTTATGACTATTCTTCAAAATTTATTGTAAATTGCTCGAATTTTGATAGCCCGAGATTTGGCAAAAATTTATTAAACGCGTCCGAAATCGTCCAAATCCAAACGCTCGGGCTTTTCTAAACTCGAAATTTTACTTCATGCTTAGTCTGGAAGTGGAAAACACTTGGTAAAGGTAAATCTTTAAATTATATTATCCACGTAACGTATTTAATGAATTTTACCCTTGAAACAACGATATCATCATTTCCCGGTGAATTATCGGTAAACCGGTTTAGATTCACTAATCACGGGTAATTTACAATTCTAAATAAGTATACAGGGTGGGGCAGAAAAACCTATCCGATTTCAAAACGTTATAAAATTAAAACCACTCAACTTGACAAATTTTTTTTTTTATTAACATATCGCAAATTTTATGCCATTTTTAAATTTTAGTTTTGAAAAGCACATCACTCAAATGTCGTCCTTGGGAGCGGATACACTGATTTAGGCGCTCGCGGTAGCTTTCCATAACTTTCACCGTCATTTCCACAGGAATTTCTTCAATTGCCCGAGCAATTTCCCTTCGTAAAGCAAGAAAGGTCCTTGGTCGATGCTGGAATACCTTCGATTTGAGGTAACCCCAAAGGAAGAAGTCACATGGAGTGAGATCCGGTGAGCGCGGCGGCCAGCCAATATCACTTCTCAGAGAAATGAGGCGTCCGGGAAACATTTCCCTGAGAATGTCCATTGATCGTCGCGATGTGTGGGCGGTTGCACCATCCTGTTGAAACCACACATTTTCCACGCCATTTTCTTCCATTTTGGGTTGAAGAAAATTTTTCAGCATGAAACAATAGCGCTCGCTGTTGACCGTTACGGTTTGCCCATTTTCTTCAAAAAAGTAAGGCCCCCAGACGCCTAGGCGGGAAAGAGCACACCACACAGTCACTTTTGGGGTTTCTGATGGATTTCCCGAGGATTTTCGTCACTCCAATATCGAAAATTCTGCCTGTTTACGGCGTCACAAAGGTGAAAATGGGCTTCGTCCGTGAAGAGCACAACATCGTCTATTGGGAGTTCTCGGAGATCGCGACACAGGTTCATACGGGTTTCAAAATCCCTTTCAATTAATTCCTGTGCAACAACCATTTTGTAGGGATGCATTTTGAGGTCCCGGTGCAAAATTCGCCGAATACTGCGGTTGGAAATCGCCAAAGCGAGCGAATGTTTTCGTGCCGAACGACGCGGGGAACGTTCAATCGCGGCTCTCACATTGGCCACGTTTTCAGGTCCTGTTGCTGTCCTGGGACGTCCAGGCGACTTCTTTTTCAATGCTGAACCCGTCTGTCGAAAATTTGACACCCACACTTTAATCGTAGCGTGATGTGGAACAGGATCATGACGCCCGAGTCCGAAATGAATTCGAAAAGCACGTTGTGTAGCAATTATCGAACCGCCGTTTTCGATAAACCGCTCAATAACAAAAGCACGATGTTCACCAGACCAAGGCATGTTGACTAATGACAAATGGCATAAAACCGCCTTTCTAACAGTTTTTACCCCAACTACTCTACCTGTTCCCTCTTCTGAGAAAAAGGGATTTGAAATCGGATAGCTTTTTCTGCCCCTCCCTGTATAAAAAATTTTACGAATCAAATTAAAGCGTATTTAGTCATTAATCAATAAGTTTACAAAAAAAAATATAATAAGCGTTCATTTTGAAGCTTAAACGAGTGTTTTTCACTCCCAGACAAAGCATGAAGTAAAATTATGAGTTCAGAAAAGCCTGAGCGTTTGTTTATAAAATTTTGAGTTTAGAAAAGCCTGAGCGTTTGGATTTAGACCCGCAGCGTCCAAACTCAATCTTTTCTAAACTTGAAATTTTACTTCATGCGCAACGCGTACGAAACACTAATTCAGTGTGAAGTTTATAACTTTTACTTTAGCAATATATGGCGCCCAACAAGGGCCCAGCGTTAGCATGGCCCCACGTTGGACGCCAAAAACCCTTAAATCTATGCAAGTATTGGACAATTTGTAGATAATTCAGAACACACTTACACCTTATAAGATGTTGGACAATTTGTAGATGACAAAGAATTACTGGTGCGGGACAATTTTTAGATAACAAAGAACTTACTCCTTACCTTAAGTTAAGGTTTAGTAAAAAGATCGTAATATTTTAAAGTAACCTTGTTTATAAAACTATAAATAAATCAAGCGTGCCATATGCAAAATGTCTTAAGTACCAAATGACATATTTTAAAGGAGAAACATAATACGTGAATGAAAGTACTATGGCACTTATGACGTCTTGATAGTTGAGTCCCTATTTCTGCCACTTGTAGTAGCACTATCGCCCCGGCATTTATTATACAAGTAAAGCATGACATTTAGAACATAATCCGTATATAAAAAGCATTACTTTAAAATTGGCACTTACGACTTTTTGCATATGGCACGCTTCAATTATTAAATCAACTCTAAAAGCGCCCTGTCTGTATGTTATAGGGAATATATTTTTAATAAATATTTCAGGCCGTCAGCGCCCTTCTGTTAGGTGCGCCAGGGGTTTGTACAAATTAAAATTTTATACCATCAACATGAAATTCCTAAAACTTACTTAGAATTGATTGCACTTACACTTTGTAGAAAGAAAATTAAATGATCTCACCACATTTTCTTAAAATATTTAGCCAAAGTTGAAATTATGCAATAAAATCAACGATTTTTGGAGATGTTTTCTTTAAAACAATTGTAAAAACTGAACAGATTATCAAATCAACATAAAATTCTAAGAAATTACACAGAAATGAATGAACTTTGATTAGTTATAATTGAAATTTAAATATCTTTACTGGATATTATAAAATATCAAATTATAATGAAAATTTGATTTGACTTATATTTATTTTATGAAATTTAGTTCCATTCATTTTGAATAATTCCTACCCATTTTGATTTCTGATTGATTGTCTAACGAGGGTTTCCACTCCCAGGTTAAGCGTGAAGTAAAATTTCGAGTTTAGAAAAGCCTGAAAATTTGGATTTGCCGGGGCGCGACTCGCTTCTGACTTCGAGTAAAATCTTTAAACAATTGGTAAGCGTGAAATATTTTTTTCCCGGTCATTTAATCAACGTATATCAATTGTTTAAATGACGGGGAAAGACATATCACCAACGTTTTTATATTTGGGTTTGAATTTTCGTTTGACGCCCTTAAATAATATTTTTTTTACTATTTGTGCAAAATAAAAACCAACAGTGATGAATATTTACGTTTGGGTTTCTATCAAAGTAATAAAAATATGTTTAGATAAAACTTAGTTTTCCACGCTCTATCCAAATCTGTAATAAAAAATAGGGGTTCACATTTAAGATTTCAAAGCTACTCCCTCCCCAGCCTCCCCTGGAGTGGGGGGTTGAATGTTTTTACGGAATTGGATGTCCCCCTCCAAATCATTAAACTTTTATTTGAAACATTTTTTCATTCGGTGCATGGTTCTGAAGATACTCTAGGTAGTACTTTAAAATGGGACACCCTGTACCTAGTGATTTTAGTTGATTTATAGAAAGAACATGTAATTCTGCGAATAGTCATGTTTCTTTCATAAATATATCTTTATCTAATTAACAGAGTTTTTAAGACATTCATTTTAAGAACAGGCATCTTGCATATCTAAATGAAAAGTTACTTTTGACAGGTATCATATTCACATTACGAGTAGATACGAAACGTCATCACACTTGATGGCGATATTATTTAATGTTTTATACTTTATTTGTTGCAAACAAATATATACGCAATCAGGTGTTCGGAAAGTCGAGTGGGGGACACTCTAGAGTTTTTTAAGAATTACTCTATTTTCTTTTTTATTTCATCCTTAATACTTCTTTCCTAACCTTTCTCTTTGTATCTCTCAATTTTCTGTCATCAATATTCTAGCTATTTTTCTTTGTTTACTTTAATTTGTAGGGAAGTGTGATGACAAAATAATGTCACTGGATAAACATCCTCTGAGAATAATAAAGTACATCAATATCTAGGAACTATATGGGGATAATTGAAAATTAGTGAGTTTTTGGTATTGCATGCCGCAGAAAAAAACTACGTAATTAAAATCAAAATATTGTTTTAAATTTGTCAGAATGTCTAAAATGTTGTTTAATTACATTAATGTCTAATTGTATGAATCAATGAATGTTGTTTTGTCTACCTTACCTCAATTTGAATAACATAATATGCACATGCTTTATAAATAATGTCTCATAGAAAGTTCACATTTCTAAAACCACAACAAAACATACAAATCAAGAAATTCATGCGTGACTAAATAATTACTCATCGTATGCAAATCAGATACCAGTTACAATTATAACACCAGAAGCATTGCATTTAATTAATGAGTAATTCATTACAGGTCGACAACGTACACTACCCCTCATGGCAGGCTCAGCTGAGGGGCCGTAAAATTTGGCGATTAGCACCGCCACCGGAATGTTTGTATTCATGTCAGGAATTCCGAGTGACCGTCGAACCGGGCGAAATCAGTGAGTCGCCTTTTGAAAAACCGACATGGCCACAAACTTAATAAATCACTGTTTCAGTTGTAGTAGACACCAATCGGTGGTATCACCAGACCCATATTCTGTCAGGAGATATCAGCATCACTATTGGCTCCGAATTCGACTAGACTTACAGTTCCAGTTGACTCGTATTTCTCGTTTAATGTATCGATTTAACTTCACACAAGTGAGAAATATATAAAATAGGAAGAGTGAACTAGTTATTCATTGTCTAATAGTGTTAGAAATAATAAACACGAAATATACTTGGTCTATTTATTTAACATCCACATATTTTGAGTCAAATTTGTTGATTATTAGAAAACATATTGTTAGTCACCATTGAAGTAGATAGCATAAAGCAGAAATGGTGTAATGTGCTGAATAGCGCGAAAGAAAGGGAAATGTAACCAGAACGCGAGAGCCCAGATGCCGAATTCGGGATATCAATCACCCGCACAACTTAGCACATTGGGTGTTACCCAAGGTACGTCGATAGGTATGACAGAATTGGATCTTTCCATGTTTTCCCCTACCCCTTTCCCCGCAGACCCTAGTGCCTGGCAAAAAGAACAATGACGTTGTATTTGGTTACGTTTTTGAGTCTATCATAACCTCTCTTTACAGTTTCGCTATACTTTCATAGATAGATTTTTTAATATTTAGTGTTTAAAATAAGTGTTATTAAAATAGGACTGTGTTAGTGTTATGTGTAATTAAAATAATAGTTTGTGTTACGTGTAATTAAATTAAAAAAATATGTTGACAATCAACGTCAACATATTTTTTAAATTTAATTACACGTAACACAAACTATTATTTTAATTACACAGAACACAAACACAAAGTCCTATTTTATATAATTATAACATATTTGAAACAAAAATTATTTATAAGAATTCATTTTTTAAATTGCTAATATTAGGTTTTTAAAAATAACGATTTTAAGAGCAAAAGATCCTAAATAAAATAAAATGCAAAGAGGAGAAAATTTAATAAAGTGTAAATAAATAAAATTGAACATGCTTTAAATATTCATTTCCTCTTTTCGCAACTTCCTTAAATGTGTATTTACATTGTACAGAGAGTTTTTCTTTAAAGTATACGTATTCTAAATTTAGCCTATCTTTTTGTAAATTTTTAGATATTCCCTGTGTTTTTTTTAAAGTTTAATTTGAAGCTTTAAACAAATGTTTTCCACTACAAGACTAAGCATGAAGTAAAATTTCGAGTTTATAAAAGCCCCGTGAAAATTTGTCTCGGGTCGCGCAGACAAATTTTCTGGGAATAATTATATACCATAATGAAGATAACAATTAATTCTTAAAAAAACACTCGTTAATTAACACAATTGACGTTTGTTAAACAATGGAGCGTTTCCGGTTAATTCATGATATCGGCATACAGAGGGACTGACACTAACGCGAATACCCAAGGCGCGCAGAGTATGTTAATAAGGTGGCCTACTATACGGGGAGTGATCGCTTGGCGTGCCATAGCCCAATTGTAATTACTAAAATCTGTTGCACTTTATTACAAATAAATAAAATATAATAAGATATAAACTTACTTCTGTGTTTTATTGGTAGTTCTTTATATTTTATTCATATTAATTCTGATACTATTATACATTATTTATAAGTGAGTAAAGTTCGTTTAAAAGTTCAAAGGACAATCATGTTTTGTCTACTGTTAATAGGAATTTGAATGTTCTAGTTGATTATGGAAATTATGAATTTTCCTATAATAACAAGATTGTTTGATTACATTTTTCATTAATATTTTGAAGTTTCTATTGTTACCATAAGTCAAAATTTGTGCTAATATCAATGTAGCAAACACAACATTGTAAAGTGCGATCTTGCCAAACCTTATTCATTAAATAGATTAATTTACTAACAAATCGCTAACATTGAGGAAATCATAAGGCGTTCATTAAAATATTGTTAAAGTTGTTGTTAACTTTAATCAATTATTTAGTTGATTGATAAGGCTGATAAATGTTGAAAGTTCATATTCACTTTTATATAAATAAAACAATTTAAACACTTTCAAATATTGTAATAACACTACAATTGTTTCGCCACACTGTGGCTTCTTCAGGCGAAGAAATGATAAATACAATTTGTCGGGTCGGGTATATATACAATGTTTATAGGGGGGGTGGGTTTTTAAAAAAATGTAAATTTAAGAGGGGCGAATTAGTTAAATCTGTTTGATCGTTGAGAAGATGTCCTGAAAATTTTCTTTTATTGATTTCTAAACACTCCATGATGTTGAGTTTCCGACCTTTCCTTTCTAGATGTAGGACTTGGAAATTTTCATAGAAGTGGTGGTTTTTTTCGATTAGGTGGTTGGAGTATGTGGAGTTTGTTTTCTTTTGTTTGAAGCTGGTTAAATGTTCTTTTATCCTCTCTTGAAACGATCTTCCGGTTTGTCCTACATATTTCTTGGGGCAGTCTTTGCAAGTTCGTAAATATACGCCACTTTGTTGAGTTTTATTATTTTTGTCTTTATTGTTTTTAATTATTTTTCCTAAGGTGTTATTTGTCCTGTATGCTATATTAATATTCATTTTTCCTAACATTCTCCCGATTTTAATACTATTGTTTCCTGTGAATGTTAATGAAGAGTAGTTTTTTATAGATTTGTTTTTGATAATTGGGTAAATGGAATGTATTAATTTATTTCTTTGTTTTTTCTGTACTAATTTTTCTATTCTTAAAACTATGTGCGCGGTATATATAGTTGACGGGTTATCGGAAAAACCAAAAAGTAATTAAACCTATTGTTAGCGGCTAAAGGTTCGAGATGGGTGTCGGTGTCATTACATTATCTGCGGGGTGGGACGGCGCGGGCGGCTTATGGGTCGGAAAGTTGGTCGGTAGGATTACATACACTGCAGGATTATTTTTGGGTAACAAATCTAATAATGGATTAACTAAGGGACTAAGATCGAAATTCAGCAAAACATTTTTATTTTTATACATTTCAATGGATTCAAGCATATTTAATCTACGATGACTTGATTGCTTTAAAAGTTTAATATTGTTTACCGAGAATGTGTGTCCTGTTTCAATTGAATGGTGTGCAACTGCTGATTTGTCCGGGTTTTGAATTTTAAAATAATACTGGTGTTCTTTAAATCTTTTTAATATGTTACGTTGTGTTTGACCTACGTATATTTTATTGCAATTGTTGCAGTTTATTGAGTAAATTCCGGATTTTTCTAGGTGGTTTGTTTCAGTAAATGTGTTGCCAAGTAAACATTTTAATTTTGTGTTGACATAAAATGCAGGAGAAAGGTTGAATTTATTCAATAAACCACCAATTTTCATACAAGTTGCTGGGTGGTACACGAATCTAGCATACTTTTTTGGGGCGGCTTCCTTTGAGTTGGTTAGTGTGGTATTTGAAATAATTTTATGATTCCTAATTTGTTTGTTAATTAATCTATTGATTGTGTCAATGCTGTAATTTAATGAAATGCCTATGTTCTTGATTAAACTAAATTCCTTTTCCCTATTTTCTTTGGATAATGGTATGTTTATTGCTCTAAAAATCATGCTGTTAAAAGCTGGTAATGTGTGTTTAAAAGGAGAAAACGAAGATGAGTGGATGTAATTAAATGTGTGTGTGTTTTTTCTGTAAATGTTGAATTCTATTTTTGTATTATTGTTTTTTATCAAAAGTAAATCTATAAAGGGGATTTAATTGTTTACTTCTATTTCATGAGTAAAGTTAATACTAGGGAAAAGTTTATTTAAATTTAATGTTAACAACAAAACAACAAAATGAAAAATTGGTTTCCTTCGACGTTGAAGCACTTTTTCCCAGCATTCCATTACATAAAACATATGAAATACTAGAACAAATTTTGATCGAAAACTCAATTGAAACTCGAAAAATAGAAGAGTACTTGAAACTTACGAAATTTGTTATGGAATGCAATACTTTCATATTCAACAACACGTACTATAAACAGACTTTCGGAACAGCAATGGGCAACCCCCTTTCACCTTTCTTAGTAAACATTTTTTTAAACCACCTTGAAAATAAGGCTAAGAAAACAATCCCTAACTTTCCGAGGGTTTGGTATAGATACGTAGATGATATTATTGCAATAGTTAAAACAGACACAGATATGAAAGACATAACATTAAATTTAAATAAACTTTTCCCTAGTATTACCTTTACTCATGAAATAGAAGTAAACAATCAAATCCCCTTTTTAGATTTACTTTTGATAAAAAACAATAATACAAAAATAGAATTCAACATTTACAGAAAAAACACACACACATTTAATTACATCCACTCATCTTCGTTTTCCCTTTTTAAACACAAATTAGCAGCTTTTAACAGCATGATTTTTAGAGCAATAAACATACCATTATCCCAAGAAAATAGGGAAAAGGAAGTTAGTTTAATCAAGAACATAGGCATTTCATTAAATTACAGCATTGACACAATCAATAGATTAATTAACAAACAAATTAGGAAGTTTTAAAATTCAAAACCCGGACAAATCAGCAGTTGCACACCATTCAATTGAAACAGGACACACATTCTCGGTAAACAATATTAAACTTTTAAAGCAATCAAGTCATCGTAGATTAAATATGCTTGAATCCATTGAAATCTATAAAAATAAAAATGTGTTGCTGAATTTCGATCTTAGTCCCTTAGTTAATCCATTATTAGATTTGTTACCCAAAAATAATCCTGCAGTGTATGTAATCCTACCGACCAACTTCCCGACCCATAAGCCGCCCGCGCCGTCCCACCCCGCAGATAATGTAATGACACCGACACCCATCTCGAACCTTTAGCCGCTAACAATAGGTTTAATTACTTTTTGGTTTTTCCGATAACCCGTCAACTATATATATACCGCGCACATAGTTTTAAGAATTTAGTTTGTTATTGATAATGAGCACCTTGTGTCTCGAAATGTACATCTAACATAAAAATAAAAAGTGAAGTAAGGAATAACAGTCTTTCTATTTGTGAGAGTAATTGTACATTATGTATTACTTCCACGGATCATTATTATATCCAGGCGGCCATATGTTTTACTCCCATTTACGTCACAGTTGGAGCCAGTGTTGCCAACTCTAGACTGCTAGATGTCTGAAAATTTCGTTTAAAAAATCACCAGAAATCACCAGATTTTATGTTTTGTTATAACATAAATAAACCAAATACAAATTAACAGAAAAACACTATTTAACGTTAATGAATAATACACGTATAATAACTAAAGATGCATTATAATATAATTTTACTATTGTCATGATAGTATAATTATAATAGTATTATGTACAGGGTGTCCAATTAGTGCGTTCTCGGAGGATATCTTGACTCACGTTAAAGAAGCAAAACACCGAAGTTGCTTAGTTTTCAGAGCTCTTTTAACAACTCTAAAGCAGTATGATTTAGACCGAATGTTTTTATTAAAAGGACACTCAATTTTCATGAGGGATTTAAAAACCAAATAAGATACTGGGTGATCCATTTAAAATAAGCAAGTTGCATCCCCTACAGTCTTTATGGCGCCCCCTGTATACCTAAAAATATTCAGGTTATGCAGTTCTTAAAACCAAGCAACTTTAGTGAAAACAGTTTTTCTCTATCTTTAACGTGAGCCGATATATCCTTCAAAAACGCACTAATGGGACACCCTGTGTAGAACTAAATGTCTAAGACTCAACAGCTATGAACATTTAGTTATATTTAACAAATCTGTATTGAAATTAGGTTGGCATTTGCTTAGGTTAAATGACAATTTAGGTTAGGTTTGATAACATGTACTAAATTTGAGTGTAAATCAAGAAGATTGTAGGATTCAAACCCAATTTTCCTTTAAAAAATGTACGTAAAACGAGCAAAAACCATATTTTTACTGATAAATTTAAACCAAATTGAGATAGATAAAAATGCAGATTATTTAACATATATCTAACTCAACGTGATATTTAATAATATCTAATCTAACATAATGATTAAAGTTAGGTTAAATAACAAATTATTTAACCCAACCCTTTATCTAATAATATCTAATCTGACAATGATAACAGGTAAGTTAGATAACAAATTAGGTTAGATATGATAATATGGTGCATGTTATCCATACTGCCTGTGTTCTCAAAAGTTTTTGAAAAGGTACTCTTCGCCCAAATTTATGAGTATTTTTCCAGAAACAAACTTTTTTCTAACTCTCAATATGGTTTTCGGGCAGGTATGTCTACTTCTGATGCAGTTAATGCTCTAATTGGCGGAATAGTAGAGTGTTTTGAGAACAGAGAATTTGCCTTAGCCACTTTCATTGACATGAGCAAAGCGTTCGATACTGTAAATCACGAAATACTTATAGCAAAATTGCATTCCTATGGTTTCCAAGCCGCTGCGTGTGGACTCATAAAATCGTACTTATCCAATAGATCTCAGATAGTACGGGTGAATTCACATGTATCAACAACCCTGCCACTAAAACACGGTGTGCCTCAAGGTTCCATTCTTGGGCCTCTGTTGTTCTTAATTTTCATTAACGACCTACCAACCTCAACTAAAGGCAGCAACGTAATACTCTATGCTGATGACTCAACATTTTTTACATCAGGTAGTTGCAGTGACAGGGTTGTTGAAAGCAGTAGAAATACACAAGAGACCTGCAAGGAATGGCTAACCGCAAATCGCCTTCACTTAAACGCGGATAAGACTGCTCATATGTGTTTCTGTCTCAGGAATGATAAACACCAGCTTTCTCAGTCAGTAAAATTCCTTGGTGTTCAAATAGATCCACTATTAACATGGAATGAACATGGGAACTATATAGCAAACAAATTAAGCAAAAATATATTTCTCTTGAGGAATCTGGCTAACTCAGTGTCGACCTTTGTTCTTAAAACATCCTATTACGCCACATGCCAGTCTATCTTATCATACTGCTTAATAGTCTGGGGTCACTCGGCATGCAGGCACAGACTGTTCGCACTGCAGAGACGAGCAGTGCGAATAGTAGCCAATGCAAATTATCGGGATGATTGTAAGCCCTTATTTGTATCTTCAAATATCCTGACACTGCCCTGTCTATACATTCTGAACTGTTTGTCATTCATAAAAAAACACATTAACAACTATCAAATGGCATCAGAAATTCATGACTACAGCACTCGACATAAAGGCAATCTAGTCTCCACTTTCCACAGACTATCAAAATCAAGGGACGGCGTTCACTATTGGGCACTAAAATTTTATAATAAGCTTCCGCCAATGATCCGTTGTTTGCCTGAAAAAGCTTTTAAAAAATATGTAAAATCTCTGCTGATCAAGAAAGCATATTATTCCTGGGAAGAATTCTTGGAGGATGACAATATTTGACCTTTTTATCTATATGTATTTGACCTTTTTATCTATATACGTACTTTAATTATATTATATGTAGCGATGACCTGTGTAAACATTGTAAAAAAATGTATTAGCACCAATAAAGTATTATTATTATCATACCTAACCTAATCTAACTTGCTATTTCACATGATGGAAAGTTAGGTTAGGTTAAATTGAATAACAGTTGCAAAAGTTAGGTTAGGTTAGGTTAAATAACAGTTATATAAGTTGGGTTAACTAATGGCTATCTAAGCTATTATAACTTTCTTAGCAGTTTATCGAACTTTAGAGAAAGTTGTTTAGGTTATTTTAAGTAGGATTTACTCAGGATAGATTTGATAATATGTAACCACTAAAGTTAGATTAAAAGTTAGGTTAACTTACGGATGAGCTTTTGTAGCAATTCTAATTAAATTAATAAAATAATTGGCGTTTGAGCTAGGGATAGGTTAGATGATACATCGTAAAATTAGTTTAGGTTATGCGTAATTATTTTCAAGTTAGATTAGATTACCAATTTCTTAGGTTAAATTGGACGTCAGTTATTGATTATTAATTTGATCTAACCTAATAATAGCTTGATTGATAAGTTACGTTATGTCGCCTGTATCTGTTTTTAGGTTATGTTAGTTCTCAATTTGTCAGGTTAAGTTAGTGAAGAGTTACTTAGGTTAGATTATGAAAGCGTTCAATTAAAGCTTCTAACGAGTGTTTCCACTCCCAAATTAAGCATGAAGTAAAATCTCGAGTTTAGAAATGCCTGACAATTTTCCGACATCCGTTGTTTTTTAAAAGAGTTCAACGTGAAGCTTTAAACGAGTGTTTTCCACTCCCAGACTAAGCATGAAGTAAAATTTCGAGTTTAGAAAAGCCCCGTGAAAATTTGTCGTGGGTCGCGCAGCGACCCGAGACAAATTTTCTGGGCTTTTCTAAACTCGAAATTTTACTTCATGCGCCACGGGTATAAAACAATGATTTCAAGTGAAGTTTGAAATATACTCCTTAGAATTGTAAGTTTATGATTCATTTGGACATAGAAATTTTTATGAATGTAAAGATAGATATTTCCGAATGTTACTAGTTTTGACAGTATTTTGGCATGTTTGACTGGTTTATCTTTAATCTTTCTCATGACAGTAAATCACTAGACTGTCACTAAAAGCATCCAACAAACACTAGAATTAAGCCACGTCTGAATCACAAACAATTTGTCTGAATCTGAAAGTTGAAATCACCAGATTTGGTGACAAAATCACTGATTGGAGCCAGTTGGCGCATGCGGGTGGAGCCAGTTGGCGCATGCGAACTTACATGAGGTCACCTGTATAAGATATATACTCTACTAACGTTGGCAGATACCCACTAACGTTAGTAGAGTACATCACGCACGACAGTTCATAAGGACCCGCTTACTTAGTTTATGTGTTGTACGTAACCTAGGATTTACTAGTGTGGTGGTAGATAAAATACTATAATGACGTACTGAAAATGATTACAGGATAAAAATAAATACACATTTACTTTTATTTTTTTGTTAATTATTATTTATAATCATTACCCTTGATCAATATTTACATAGCCTCAGACGTCTCTCATGTTTAATTATAACTATTTTAATTAAAAGTTAATATTTTTTGAGTGAATAAATCCAACAACAACGAAACATTTAATAAAAATTGCCATTCTGAAATAATACAATAAATAATTAAATTTGCTATCAAATACAACGAGGAAATATTTATTTATAATCTACAAATGAATTAAAATGTACCTATTTTCAAAATTGCAAGAAACTTAATTCATTTGTTAAGTTTTTCTTTATCCAATATAAAAAATTGCATCTAGAGTATTTTATTGTTGTCTTAGATTACAAAATATGACATACATATTTTTTCAGAGTAGTATACGATGCCAAAACCGACGAATTAACCATAAATGGTCGATTTATATTTTTTTATAACTTTTCCGTTCGACCACGGACTGTATAGTTAGAATTTCAAAATGTTTGCTTTATATAATAGGGCACATATTTTGAAAATAATTCTATTATGAATGTTAAAACATTTAATACACATTTATTTTATTATACTTTACTAAGCAGAAGTAATTTTTTAAATGTTTGACCTTATATAATGGGCCTTATATTTTATTAAATTCATTCTAGTATTATGTCGTTTACAAAACTAAAATATTAATTTTTGACAGGGTTAAAATTGTTCCTAATTTGTCATCTTATAAAATGGGCCTCATATTTTTTTATGTTTACTCCATTATGATGCCTACACTTATGTTTTTTTTATTATTTTTAATATTAATAATTTTCTTTATTTATGATCTTATAAAATAAGTCTCATACTTTTTTATATGACCTTATGAGAAACATTTTCTTACAATACACCATGTTTTATAAAATCTTGCAATAATGAAAAGAATAACATAATATTCTATACTTTTTTCGTTTCTACTTTATACATTAAAACTGTAAAATATCGTTACGAAAAAAAAAAAATACTAACAAAATTAACAACAAATCAGCTTGAACATAAACACTTAACAAACACAAAAAAACAAATACAACAAACTCGCGAAATAAGCAACCGATGACAGACATTTTGAAAATTGTAATGTATTCATTTCCCTCTTGGAAATAATTTGTAAGAGAGAAAATAATTGTGCTTAATAATTTAAGCATAATTATGATCTTACAATAGATTAATCACTCAAAATGTCATGTTTTTCAAATTGTATGAAATTTGTGATAATCTTTGGCACTTGCCTACGTCATTATTATGCTGTGTATAACCTAAAATAAGAAATACAATTGTTATTATCATAGGATTCTTATGATGCGAGTTTGCCATAATAATAAAATACGTTATAAACATTGTACACTTACAACACAAAATAATAATAAACATAATAATAGTAATGAGTAGAAAGGAGAAAACGACGTGATATCTGACTATACAAAGATGATTAATTAAAATACAATTGTATTGGGCTTTTGTTTATTTATAATTATGCATTTTATTGTTTATTTTTTAATATGCATAAATTAAATGACGTGATTTGTATTTCTAGGTGGTTTTTCTTATTTTTGTAATATGATTCTCGTTATCCAGATATGTCTGTGTCGTTTCCTCTTTTGCCTAAAATTTAAAATTAAAATACTGTACACGTTTCCTTTTTAAAATAAAACGGAGAATATAAATAATTGCGTATAATCAGACACTCGCGTAGCGGCTTAGAGTTTTAAATTACACTAAAAAACAAACAAATAATTAAAAATTAAATAAACAGTGTTTTTCATTTTTATATTTTTGTTTTTAGGCACCAATCAGGACTCGATTCTACTCGTTCATTCGTTATGTATATGTACAACTCTTATATAAAAAAATCTTTTATACATATTGCATGCGCCCCGTTTTAAAAAAAATCTGTCCTCTTTTCATTTGTTTTATTTAATAATAATAATTACTCAGGTTTCGCCATAGATAGTTTACCCTTGAGTATTCCACGTTAAGGTGATTTTAGTAACTTATCTCAACTCAAAAAGTTGCGTCACTGCAGTCCAACTTAACTTAGATTAAGTTACTGTAGGTAGGTAAGCTAAGTTAGGTTAGGGTGGGTTGCATTAGTTGAAGTTAAATTAGCGGTATAGTCTATTTTTTGCAAGAGGTTAAGGTTAGGTCACTCGACTCTAACAAGTTACATTGAGTTTCCGTATTATAACTTATGTTAGATAGTTGATTCAAATTAAAAATTATTAAATCAAAATTGATTTAGCTCAAGTTGGTTATTTCGTTACCTATATTATCAAAATGCCGTCTAATTTAGGTTTTGTTCTGTGACTGTAGTTTAACCTACATAAATTTAATTAGGCTAGGCCAATCCAACTTAAGTTAGGCTACCTACTGTTGTCCATTTTCTAGATTCGCTGTTGTCTTAAGTTAAGTTTGGTTGTAGCTATAATGTAACATATGTTATATTAGATTAGAATATAAACTTGAGTAAGGTTACATCATTGTTATTTAACTTAAGTTAGGATAGGTCAATGTAGTCTAACTGAATTCTGAGTTATGTTCACTGCAGTCTAATTTAAGAAAGATCGTTGTTGTCTTTCTACTTGATGCAGTTGTTCATGTTGATTATTATTATTAAATAAAAAAAATCTATTAACAATTGAGCACTTTGTTTCGAATTTGATTAAAAAATCAATTAAATGATTATTCATCAGTCTTTACGTTGTTGACGTGATTGACAAGGTTGCTGACGTTGACGTTTCCGTTGGGCTGGCTCTGCCTTTTGAGGAAGTTGAGGTTGATAAAGGAGGTGGCCGTTGTGGATTGTACCAGGTGGTCCCTCTGGAGCTGGTACCTGTAGAGGAGGGAGCCGGCAACAAGGGCGGACACCACGGCGGAGACTGCCACCATCACGAACAGTATGGAGAATCCCGGGACCGGCATGCAGATTCCGTACACGACCTCCTCGCGGATTTTACCTTGGAACACGGTGACGGCCTCCGCTTTTCCATCGGGGCTGAAAGCTAAATCGGCTTCCGAAATGACTTCATAGAGGCCGCTGACGCCGACGTCGGCACTCCGCGCCTTCCGGTCGATAACCATCGACCGCTTTCGGCGTTTTACGGTCGCGGATTTTTGGTCTTTTGAGGTGTTATTGGTGGGCTCGTCTTTGATGACGACAGCGTCGTCGGTTAACATTCTGGGAGCGTCCAGGGGAATCTCTGGGAGTTTTAAACTCCTGGGACCGTGCGGGAATTTGTCTTCTTCGAACGTGTAAGCATCCTGAAACCCAAAACATACATTTATTTGAAGGTTGATACACAAAACTTTGATTTTGTATCGGGTAATAATTTGTTTTTGCGCTCTAGTATGATTGTCATTGAAATTACGTGGTCACCTCCATAATAACAATATACCTGCTTCGACCCATTTTCATTGTATGAATATTTGTGCGGAACTCTTACAAATCAGTGGCAAATAAGTTTCAGCAATTGCAACACAATTTAAAAGAGGGATGAACAAGTAAAACTCGATTACTTAGGCACCTGCGCTTTGGCAAGACCGACCTAATAGCATAGCGATGATGCAGGAACGTCGTTCGCTTCGCACATCGAGTTAACTGACCCCACGGTAAACTTAGCACCCTATCTTGATTTTTTAAAATATTTTCTTGTTACTCTTAGCAGCCCAAATGCTAGCTCTATGCTCAACAGCCCATAAATCAAGCGGAAAGTATTGCTTTCGCCAAAATTTTCAAATCAAACATTTTAGTTGATATATACGTTAGAGTTGATTAAGACCATTTTTGAAAAATATCTGTCCTTTTGTCCTTCCGTAATTCGGTCCTTCTGTAATTCTGTCCTTCTGTCGCCACGATAAAGTCTAAACCTATTGAGATGTTGAGATGACACTATAAACTTAAGCTTTTTATTTTTTTATTACAATAGTAGTATCCGATCAACTTTTGGTAAAAATGCGGAAACTGGAAGTGATAGTTTACTCTTAGCATTTTTTTTGATTTTTCTTTAGTATTGATCGTATACAAAAAAGTTGTTAAGAAAAGTTGTAGATAATCGAAAAATTAGCATTTAATGCGTATTCACCTTATGTCATCGCTCTTTAAGTTATTTTCTTAAAATTGTTTTAAAATGTGAATTTCTCGAATTAATCACAGTTTGACAGTTCATAAGATATTTGTCAAAGTGATTTCAGACAACCCCGAAATTTTTAAAATGTTGAATTTTTAGTTTGTAAATGCGGCCCTGAAAGAGCAAAAATAATATTTCTACCAGTAAACCCCCAAATTTTTTTCTAGCTACGGCCTTGGTTAAGTTAGGTTAGGTAAAGTTAGGTATTTGTGTCAAATTTGAGCAACTGTAAGTTAGTTCAAGTAATATTAAATCATGTTTTGTTGATTTTTTTGTCATTTTGTAAATAGAAACAAAAATTATAAGCACTAAAAAATACAAATAAAATAAATATAAGCAAATGTCATTTTACTCCAAGTTTATAACTTTTGTTTTTCTATAAATTTCAATAATTTATTAGCAATTTTTGTGAATATTTTCTAAATGCGTAGTTTTTTTCTACATTTTCTTGATTTTTTTTTCAACGCAAAACATGCATTTCCGCATAATTATAGCAACAAATATAATAAATAACTTTTGTAGTTTTTGTTCAGTTTTAAATATTTTTGAGCTAAAAAATAAAATTCAATTGGTTTTGTTTCACTTAAACAGGGTCGCGTTTGGATCTGATGTATATCAAATAGCTGTCAAATTGTCAATTTTAAAGATAGAAGGGACAAATCAATTTTTAAATTGAAAGTGATAATGGAATTTAATTTTTACAGGTTACTTATGGAAAATAACTTCTGTCAAATGCCGTCCTTGTTGAATGACGCACTCTTGGAGTCGGTGATGAAAGTTCCACATAGTTTGCTAAAGCATGTCAATTGGAATTGCAGCAATATTATCCTGGATTGCTGTCTTCAATTCCTGAATGGCGCGGGGCTTATTCCTGTAGACCTCCACTTCAAGGTAGCCCCATACAAATTAATCACACACTGTTAGGCCCGGCGATCGAGAGGGCCAAGGCACATTTCCGTTGCGGAGATCACATGCCCAGGAACAGAGCGTTAACAGTCTGCATGGATACTCTGGCCGTATGTGCAGTGGCACCATCCTGTTGGAACCACATTGTTTCGGCGTCGTATTTATTTTCTTCCAGGTGTGGCCTCAGAAATTCTACAAACATGGTGATATAACGCTGGGAAGTAACCGTGACCGCCTAGTCTAGTTTTCAGGTGTGCGAACTGTAATTTCCTTAACATTAAATTGTTGTTTACATGAATCAGTCGTTCGAAAAAGATTCACCCATTCCAAAATCGAGTTATGAGATGGAACTATAGCACGCACTGGAATGTTGAGGTGCCGCGAGAAGAGCGCGCTTACTACAACTATGGACTCGTTATTTCGCAAAAACTGTTCTACTTCCAATACGCAATGCTTAACAGACCAGGTGCTTACTTAACTTCCCGCTGCCAAGAACACAATGAAACTGTCAGGGACATGTCGACCTGTCTCTTTCGAAAGTACTACGTATTCCAAAACCGTCAGATCCAAACGCGCCACAATGTATATTATTTTTTTCATTTTCTACTAGTTTCGGCTTAATGACACTATCAAGAAGTGTATTTATTTGACAAAACCAATATATTTTTAGAAATGTTAAAAATAACAAAATTACCTAAAACTGTAAACATTGAAACGAATTGATGATCACAATTTTACAATCGAGTCTAAAATTTTCAATTTTAATGAGCTTAAAAAGCACAATTTTTGTGCATGTTTGGATTTTTTTACATCAATTTCCTAATATGTATTTTTTCTGACGACTAATTTTTATGTTGGAATACCATTCGCCAGTGAAAATCCTGCATACGCCCATTAATAATAAAATGAATGGAACTAACTTATTTAGTTAGTAATTAAATAATTAAAAAATAATATAATAATGTTGCATTATTGTATCAATGGCGATAAATAAGTTAAATTAAGTTAAATTAGGTTTATGGTTTATGTGTTGGGTCGTTATTATTCATGTTTGTCGTAACCTCTCACAATAAATTACATAACTCAACTTTTTTTACAAGGCATACTCATTATCATTTTCTTTTTGGCTTTTGCCTGGCCTTAGTTTCACGACTATTAGCCAACATCATTTAATTTTTAACTTATTAATTTATAAACTAACTTATTCAGTTATTTAACTATATCACAACACATTCACACACATCCATGGAACCGGAGACGAGTATTTTTCGTTAGAAAAATTACTCGCCCCCGCCGGGAATCGAACCGGGTCCATTATCATTTTCGAAAAATACAATTTTAAATAGAAGATTTATTTTAATTTTTTTTTCGACAAAAATATTGAACAAAAACAAGAACTTGGGCATTATTGGATTTAGAAAAATAAAGTCTAATGTAATAAAATTACAAAATATATAGGCAGCCATTTAAAAATCTTAAGTTAGATATTATTTGGCAATAAAGTTATTATTGAAAAAAAATTATATTGATGTAATTTTTTAGTATTTAAACGGCCATTGACTTTGGTTTTTAGTTCAATAAAATCGGTCAATAAATAGTAGAATTATGGCGTTGGGCGTTTTTTATCGAACAGTCGGTATACAGGGTGTCCCATTTTAAAGTACCCTCTGGAATATCTTCAGAACCTCGGTGCATGGTTGAACAGTTTAATGATTTGAAGGAGGACATCCAATTCTGTAAAAAAAACCATCCCCCACCCCCAGGCGAGGCTGGGGAGGAGGTAGCTTTGAAATCTTAAATGAAAACCCTTATTTTTTATTATAGATTTGGATAGAGCGTGAAAAAATACGTATGGATGTTGAAGAAATATGGTTGCAACAAGACGGTGCAACATGTCATACTGCCAATGAAACCGTGCAGTTATTGCACGAAACATTTAATGGTCGTGTTATCTCTTAGCCAGGTAATGTGATTCACCACCAAGGTCATGTGACTTGACACCGTTAGACTTCTTTCTGTAGCGTTACATAAGGATAGAGTATACAGCAATTAACCACAAACAACTGAGGACCTCAAAGATAAAATTCGACACAACATTGCGAATATTTCACAGCAATTATACGAAAATGTTGTGAACATTTTTATTAAAAGAGTGAATATGTGCTCCAAGAGCAGAGGCGGTCATTTGTCAGATGTTTTGTATCACACATAACCTCCATGTCTCTACTTTATAAATCAATAAAAATATTATCAGTTATAAAATATAAAATGTGTTTTATTAACAATTTAAAATGTCAGTTACTTTTGGGACACCCTTTAGAACTGCTATCTTTAAAGGTTAAAGAAACAGCGATAAAATGAGACTTCATAATCTTTTGTATAGATGCTCGGTGGTTGGAAATATTGCATTTTAACCACCTTTGATTAAAAACTAGGTACATAAAATCATGTTTCTATACAAATAAACATATTTTGCCTATTGTCAAAATGTTTTGGTCTTTTTAATTATTGCACTCTAATTGAAGGAATTCGTCCTCTGTATGGCGGTAAAAGTGATTAGTACCACGCAGGCGACTCTGGTTCAAACTTCAGTTGCCGGCATTTCGGATATGTTTTTTTCTGCAATTTTTTCTCATCCCTTAGCACCGAATGCGCACGATGGGTAGTAATAATAATAATAAGCGACGGAGGTCACTCGCACAACAAATGTTCCTGTTTACACAGCCTAAATATAAAAGAATAATTTGAGGTATAGGAAGCTAAATTCTAAAATAAAATCGAATAAATAAATTGAAATTAAATATCTATGGGGCGCGCAAAATATACCCAGCTATGGAATATTGTTATAATTTTGTTATTTCCTTGACAACTGTCAAAAGTGAAGTTTTTTTTATCAAAGTAGAAACAGAATTGTATTAGACATGTTTAAATTGTATTTCGAAAACTCTTCTTCGATAATTTCAACTCAACGCGATTTTAGGCAAGTGTATAGTAATCGAAGAGCTCTACACGGAGAAATAATTAGACGTTTAACAAACGCTTTTTTACAAAATGGCACAGTAAGTGAGATAAAGCATATTGGAAGACCTCGTTCTGCCCGTTCAAATAAAAATATTGAGCTTGTTCGGGCTGATGTTCAGGCAGAACCAAAAATTTCCACAAGAAGACGAGCGGCGTAATTAGGGTTGTCTGAGCAGAGGTAAGAAACATTTTGCACTTAAGACTTGCACATGTATCCATACAAAATTTAAACCGTGTTCAAATAATTGATATTCAAAGACGTTTGCAATACGCACAAATCGTTACAAACTTAATGAAGGCAATTTTTGCCTTTCTGGTCGCATTAACAAGCAAAATAACCGTTTTCGGGGAATAGAACACCCTCGTTTTATTCAAGAGAACAGGCAGTTAGATCAAAAAGTCGTTTTTTTCGTGCGCAATATGCTTGGAACGAATTATTGGACCCTTCTTTTTTGAAGATGCCGTGGGCAATGCAGTTACTGCTAATGGTGAACGGTACAGAACAATGATACGAGCAACCACAGTTGGCAGAACTTGGCATAGAAAATTTCTGGATCCAGCAGGATGGCGCTACATGCCACAAAGTGTGTGAAACTGTCGCTCTTCTTAGAAAAATTTTCCTGCCAGGCTGCTCTCAAAAAAGGAGATATTGAGTGGCCGCTTCATTCCCCTGATTTGACGGTACCAGATTTTTTCTTGTGGGGATACTTAAAAAGTAGAGTCTATATTAATCGCGCATAGATGTTGAGAAGACTCAATGACTAATATTCGTGAAGAAATTGCGCAAGTTCCAGCTGAAATACTGCGCAAAGTTATGCTACACGCTCAAAGTAAAGTTGGTCATTGTCTGGCTTGTAGTGGCGGTCACTCGATGTTGTTTTAAATAAATAATGTTACATGTTTTAATAAATAGTATTCATCAAAAAAAATATTTGTTTGCGGTAATTTTTATTTATTTAAAAAAAATATATTTGAAACAATACTACGTAAATAATAATTTAATGAAAACGAACATAAGACGGAAAGACAAAATATATCTATAGATTGTAATAGTAATTTGTAAAATACATAAAATGTATCTTATAGTTTCTGCAAATAAAGAAACAATCAAGTAAATAATAATCATCATTAGACAACGGGCAGTTAGCAAACTAAAATTAGCTATGATTCCAACACGGCGGCAATTTCTCGTGCGTAAATATCTCGGTTTCTGTCTGAATTTGCCTTCTGACAGTCAATAAGGTCGAGTAATTTTATGAGATGATTATTATTGTGGATCCTTTGCTCATAAGACAAACGAACGAATATATATTTGTTAGTCTAACTCACTGGTTCTTAACCGGTGGTCCGCGAGAAGTAAAATATGGCCCGCAAAATAGTTTAGAAACATTTATTCATACAAAGAAGTTGAAAAGTTTTGATAAAAATTTGTGATGGGAATAATCGAGACATTTTAATAATCGATTATTTTGGAACGATATATTTATTAATCGATATTTACATCAGTTATTTTCACTACTACTTTTAGTTATTATTTCATCGATATAATAAACGTATTTTTCCACATCTTCCATCTATTCTAGTGATGTATCATTCGTATGGAATCCATGGATTGTTTTGATTATTCGCTCTATAAATCAAAAATTAAAGCTTACATTAATCAAATTATATCAGCAGGTTTATTGTAACGTGAGATCAAATGTCAAATCAACCTGAATTGTATGTAAAACTTAAACATATATAATTAGTATCACTTTATAATATTTAAGTGTCTGCCGGGGGTAGCTAACTTAAAACGAACGAGTTTAGAAAAAATCGTGACTATTCATAATGCAAACATTATTTACATTTGAGCTACATCTTGTTCATTATCATCACTATCAGATTAATGCTGAGTACACAATCAACTTCAAATGAAATTATTGTTTTACGTATTTGGCGCGTGAAGTTAAATTTCGAGTTTAGAGAAGCCTGAAATTTGGATTTGCCGGGGCGCGACTTGCTTCGCTCGCGCGCCCCTGCAAATCCAAATTTTCAAGCTTTTCTAAACTTGAAATTTTACTTCATGCTTAATCAGGGAGTGCAAAACACTTGTTAAAAGCTTCAAATTGAATGCATTTATGAAAATAGCGAATGTCCAAATTTCAAACTAATTATCTTAGATGCACTAGAAAATCTATACAATCTTGTTGAGAAATTAATTAAGTTCATGTTAATGTTCAAATAAATAAAATCAATTTAGTTAGAAATTATAGAAGTTTAAATTCGTTAAAATAATTAAAAATACAACAAAAGTATGCCTAATTTTATCAAACCCGAAACAAAAACCAATAAACGCTTCGCTCGCGCGCCCCTGCAAATCCAAATTTTCAGGCTCTTCTAAACTCGAAAGTTACTTCATGCTTAATCAGGGAGTGGAAAACACTCGTTAGAAGCTTCAAATTGAATGCATTTATGAAAAAAGCGAATGTCTAAATTTCTTGTTGAGAAACTAATTAAGTTCATGTTAATGTTCAAATAAATAAAATCAATTTAATTAGAAAATTATAGAAGTTTAAATTGGTTAAAATAATGAAAAATACAACAAAAGTATGCCTTATTTTATCAATCCCGAACCAAAAACCAATAAACGCCAGATTTTGGTAAATTTAATAGAGATTTATATATAAAATTACGAAAATTTTATTCGTGAAAATGCAAACAATGTCTTAATTAATAAGACCTAAATGTTACATATACTTTGATAGAGCGTTGTAACAAATCAAATAAGATTTTTAATATTTCATTGTGTAATTCAATATCCGGAGGTTTATTTTCACGGGAAGTAGTTGTTTCAATGGATATTTATTGTCTTAAGTTGTCTTATTAATTAAGATATTGTTTGCATTTGCATAATGTTTAAAGTGTGGAAACTATAAGAAGCGTAAGCTTATTTTCTCGAATTCAAATAGTTTTGAATTTGAATTATTCTTAATAGAGATTGATTAAAAATTCATAAATGCTGTGTTAATTTTGAAAGAATTAAAGCCGTTCAACTTTAATGAGAATTATATAATCCTCAAAATGTACTTCCCTGAAATGATTGAAAAGTACCCAATTCGTATCAAACCATACGATATTAAAATATGTAAAATTATCAGAGGTTGTTCAGAAATTACACAACTTTTTTACTACTGTTGGATAAAAGAAAATCGATAACTTTAAATAAACTTACAAAAGCTCAGAACTGATTAAATTTCTTATTTCTTTGAACTTGACAGAACTAAAGATATACGTTCTGTTAAGTTCAAAGAATCTTTGAGCTTTTGTAAATTTATTTGAAGTTGTCGATTGTTTCTTATTGATCACTTGGCGAAACAATAGTAAAATATAATTACTTCATTTGTTTTACCTATTTAATTATTTATTTACCGATTAGTTTCGGTTTCTACCCATTTTTAAGGAATGTACAGAACATACTAAAAAGTGTACTTATTTTTTGTGCTATTGTTTTAATGATAAAACCATAAATTGGGCGATTTTTCAACAACACTTCAACTTATTCCTTTCCCTAATTTTGAGAAACTGCGAAATATTAACGGTTTTTAAATTTCCAAACTTGAGTACCTAGAGTTAATTTGATTTTTATATTAATCCTTTAGGCCTGCATTACATTTTCTTGGAGGAAAATGCAAAAAACAAAACAAATAAAAGTTGGCCATGGATTTTGTTTTAATTATACTGTATAAACTGCTCATTGAAGAGATACACAAACATTGTGAGTGCTCCTCTCACGATTTACTGTCTTTTGAAAATATTCGCTCTTCGCAGATGGAGCACATAAAAACTAAAAGTATGGATACGCTCCTCGTAGCGAAACGGTTAATTGTCAATGCTAAAATTTCAGTGAAAAATTACCAGGTATAATAAATACATTTTATTGAACCACCCTTATAAGTTGCTAGATTCTGACATATTAATATGAGGTTATTTTTTGCGGCCACGACTATTTTGAACTTCAACTTCAAATTTCAAAAACTGTAATAGTTAATTTCTGCAAATTGATTTAATTGGGTATTGTAAATGATGATTTAAAAATAAATACATAAAACTTATAATGAAAATTTGAGAAGCTCTTTCAGAAAGCTCTTTCTTGTTTTTATTCTTGTTTTGAGTTTTGAGGTCCTTAATGTATCTGTTTACTGCTGTTTACTCTTTGGTTTTTTGCTAAGATTTCGTTATTTTTAGACATTTTTATGAGAATGGAAAGCGTCGATTTCAAAATCAAAATGAAATTGACAAAGTCATTATGACATTTACTAACTAGCAACATTCACCATAATCCGTATTCTAAAATATTGTATATTGCCAACTTAAATTAAATTTGAGAATTAATATAAAAATCAAATAAACATCAAATTTACATACGAGTACGTACTTTTTGTTTAAAATAGATTATCAAAATTATGTCAAAAAAGAAGATAGAAGACCAGCATTGCAGGCTGTAAAAATAATGTGGATATTTTGATAGAACCCCATAACCGCATTGAATTAAATTTTTATATTATATTAAAGACAAACTAAGCGAAATATTTAAAATTTACTAATTATTAAATTGAAGTATTTTGATGCTAAGTTTGTGATTTCGAAATAATTCAAAAACGCATTTTTTTACATGAAATTAAATTAGGATTAAATTAGGCTCAAAACTCAGTAAACAGCCTAGGCATTTCAAAAATCTTTGCATTCGACATTTTTAACATTAACAAATTATCCAAAATCTTGCAATAAACCATGATTGGTAGAAAATAGTAAAATCTCTTAAAACTATTTTCTACTATTCGTAGAAATTTGTGTCATAGTTAAAAATATCATGAGTTTTCAATAAAACAGAAGTAACATTTTTCTCCAAGTCCTTAATAGCGTTCTGAGTGTTTTCCACTCTCAGATTAAGCATGAAGTAAAATTTTGAGTTTAGAAAAGCCTGAAATACTGGATTTGACGGAGCGCGCGAGCGAAGCGAGTCGCGCCCCGGCAAATCCAAATTTTCAGGCTACTCTAAACTCGAAATTTTCTTTATGCGCCATTCGTATAAAACGATAATTTGACGTGATGTTCAAAATCTACTTAGCGACCAATTAAAAATTGACTGACGTCTCACAATTTAAGAAACACTAATGTAAATGATTCATAAAACAATTGATGTAACATTTGATATACGATAATTGATGTAATATCGATTATATCGAGATATTTTAATAATTGACAAATTCGGTTATCGTATCTCGATTATTCCCGTTACTAATTAAAATATATTTTAAGATTCACACAGTTGAACCTTGTGGTCCCCGCTAAGACCAAAAACGTCGCAGTGGTCCCTGATCCAAAAAAGGTTAAGAACCACTAGTCTATCTAGATTAAAACTTTTTCTGAATTAAACAAAAAAAAATATATATGTAGTAAAATGCAATCTCGAAATTTGCCGAGTGCTTCAGAATGGTTAAGAAACTGTAGGTACAAAACGTATAAAACCATGATGCAATATTTTGTAAAAAAAAAATAATTTGGTAAACATCGTCAAGTTCAGGTATTTTGTATTAGTTTCATGGAATAATTTACGTTTGATGGTCTATATTTGTTCTGCAATAAGTACGGATTCAAATGAACGCATGTAAGTGATTCGTTTATGTACAATTTATAATGAACGAATCACTTCTAAGGAAGATTCGAACTTCCCATATCTAGGGAATACACCTACACCCCGGCGCATTCACCATTTATTATCAAATCTACCAAACAGACATCCTGTATATCTAAATAAAAAGTCACTTCTGACAGGTATTATATTTACATTAGATATAAAACGTCATCACACTTGATGGCGTAGAGATTAAGTATCCACCGGTCATTATTTAAAAGGTTTTATTGTTTAACTAACTAAATATCTGTATACAGAATATTTACAATTAAATAGTAGAAATAATACGTTGTATTAAAAAGAAAATCAAACAAAATTCACAAAATGGCTATCGACCAGGGGTATTTCAGCCTGTCTTTGTCAGGTACATGTCGGTTTTTCAAAAGTCATGATCGCTAACGTCGTTGTCTAAGTCCGGATGACTAGCTGAGATGAACTGATGAAGTATTGATACTGGAAATTTGAATTTCAGATTGATTAAGAAGTTATTAGGATGTCTTATTTTGGTTAGAACTCGCAGAGCAGAACGCTCTACAACTTCGAGGTTATTTAAGACAGCGGGACGGGGATTATGGTACAGGATAACAACATATTCCAGCAGGGGACGGCATATCATGGTACATATTTGGACAGTGGTTTTTGCGGAAATTACCTCATTTTTGTACGTTAATGCCCCGAAGTGACGTGCCCTACTCTTAATGCTAGCTTTTAGGTTTTGCGTATGTGTTTTAATAGAAAATTTGGGGTCGAATGTCATGCCTAGGTATTTACAATAGGGAGATGGGGTGGTTATTAATTAAAATATGGTATTGGGTGTTTAAGGGGCGGTGGGGGGGAACAAGGAGTTGTGTTTTGGTTGGGGTTATGAATATTCTCCATTTTGCAAACCATTTTTACAGGGTGTCTATCAGCTCTTGCAGAGTATTTAGCGCTTTGAGAATGGTGGAAGCGTGAGCTATTAGGGCAGTGTCGTCTGCATATAGGAGGGAATACGCGGAGGGATTAGAATATAATGGATCAGGGTTGTACAGGTCGTGGATAAATATGTTATACAATATGGGGGAGAGTGGTGACCCTTGAGGAAGACCTTGCTGGGGAGTGAATGATTAGGAATAGGAGTTTTGGATTTGTATTTTTTATTCTTTATTTCTTACGAACAAGTATATACACAATCAGAGTGTTCGGAAAGTCGAGTGGGGGCTACTCCAGATTTTTTTCCAGGTATTTTCATCAAATTTTGTATCTAAAATGGGCGAAAACCGGGTAACCCGGAGTTATTAACACAATCGAAAACTCTTTCAAATAAAATTTGTAGAGAATCAAATAAATAACATTTTCTGTGTAAATACTTTTTGTCGTAGCTCTTTCAGTTTAAAAGTTATCTTGAAAATGGTGAAATTTTGATTTTATTTTTTGAATTTTATTGATCTGTCTCAGTAAGCATTAATATTAAGTAATTGAAATAACAAATTTAATAATCCTATATTATTTTAACTTGCAGTCGGTAGCTGTGTTGACCACAGCAATTTTATTATTAATTGGCACACTCACGTCTTTGTTTTAAGGTGCCTAAATAAATTTCTCGTGGAACTATTCCTAAATTTCAATACATGTAAACAATATAAACACTTAACTTATTTATCGTCAAGATTGTTTAATGCTTAGGATACGACCGCACTACTCAATAAATTTCTTAAATTTGAATATCCTCTAGTGAGGAACAGAGCAAACGATTTCACCGACATGTAAAGGACAGAGAGACGTTATCAAGGAGGATGGGGTGTTATATGATAGCTGACTACATTTATAACAGGTGCATTTTTAAAGCTAACTGGATATTTTGCATGAAAAATATTCGTGATGGAAACAAATGAAAGTCATTTTTGGATTCAGCCCATTGATATGCATAAATATCACTCAAACGATCCCATGCAACTGTTTAATATTATTTCAAACCTGTCTAATTTGAAATACAAGACGTTTCGAGAAACTTTAGTAGTCTACGAAGACAGAATCGTTAATTAACTTTGAAGTAAAATTGTTCAAAATTATTTCAGGCAATTCGACGTAAGCCACTTCTTTTTTACGTCAAATTCACTTAATTGGCGTATTATTGTATCGTATCTGATTGCTGCCTGGGATCTATTTAGAATAAGCCTCTTTGTAGCAACAAATGTTTCACATTTACTTACCTTTTGTGGAATGTCAATGATTTTCTTTCCATGAACCGGGAAATCAGCGCCACCTTCTCCCTCCTGAACAACATCATCATAACTAACATCATCCGAATTGACAACATCTGTATCCATCACTTTATCATCCTTCCTTTCCAAAATGTTCCCGTGGAAAAGGCCGTCCGGATGCGAATGCAACTGACCAACAGGATCCTGCTGTTGCAACTGGCAGTGATCCATACAGCCGTGCCTGCAAATCTCCACTTTGCATTTGATGTGGACGCTGAGAGCGTCGGGGAATTTGAATGCGTGAAAGAAGGCGTACGTTATCACCGAGGCCCTTTCATCGGCGCCCTTCGCTTTCAGAAAACGGCTTATCATTTTCGGCCGCAACACGCAGCCAAATTCGTCAGAGAGCTGGATCACATGACCGCCTCCGTCTGATGCCACGCACGATTTTACTCGCATGTCAAATTCACCTGAAATGAAAAAGAATAATTACAATTTTGTAATTTTTACTTGCCGACACCACTGTGTTAGGTCATGCTACAAATCCGACTATCCAATTTTGGTATTTCTTTAGGTTTTTAAGTCCCCTGAGTACGATTTTGATGTTTTCATTATGATTTCTGTGTGTATGTATGTGTACGTGTGTGTGTTTGTGCATGGGGGTGGATATATACAAGAAATACATGTAGAGTAGTTTGCGACAAGGACATACTAAAATGGAGACATTCATTTAAGGGATTATTAATATATTAATACGGTGTGAGTTAGCTTTTCCATAAATGCAACGATGGTGTCTCCTCGTCGATTTTGATTATTAATTGAGGCTGGAATTTGGATGCTTTTCCAGTTGTTATATTTAAAGGGAACAACTGATTTCGTTTCGACGAGAAGGTTTACGTGAACAGGATTATTGGATAGGTAATGTGACAGAATATGTGTTTTATTACGAATAGAATTAATGTTTGAATACAGAAAACGCATGTGAGCCATTGATAACCGGTACATTACCAGTGTGTAGCCCTTCTGTAGGGAAAACTGGAGGAAAAAGGTGTGGATTTTTCAGATCAAACATGACAATAAACATTTGGTTGCCTCAAAAATAAAGCATGTGTGTCGATTTCAAATGATTTGCAAAATCTTTGTGGGAGTTTTTTAACAGTTCATTACTGTCTATAGCTGATGGCCTGTTGATTTCTGTGGCATATGTCTCTAAGATAAAGTCATGGAGGGAGAATGAACGCGGGAGTATTTTGTTATTAATTGTCAATGTCACCAGTTTTTTTTAGTGTTATAAATTTTTAAATAATGAATTCCTTCGATCGTTTTTGTAGGGCGTTTTTTAAATTGTGTCGACCAAGCGGTGTATCTCTCTTCGCTGCAAGTCTTACATTGTTCTGGGAGTAACGTGGTGCACGTCAATGTATTATGGGGTCCATTACATTTGTTACATGATATTTCATTAACGCAATATGTGGTTTTTTGAGTAAACAAATTAAATTTACTGTATAGACCTGAAAGGTTCTCCGGCGCAAAACTCTCGACGTTTGGATATATTTTATTCAAATACGGGAAATTGTCGTTTAATAATTTTGAGTATCATTTATGTGATAAAGTAATGATACGAATACGAATGTTTACAATACCGGCGGATTATATTTCTTGCGGGTAATCCTTTGCTGATGCGTTCCTCGTCTATTTCAAATTCCATTGATTTAATCATACAGCTATACGAGAAGACAGGCTCGCATTTTTCTGATATCATTGCTGAGGTCGCAACATTGTAGTTGGTGATAATTGTCTCGGCTTGTAATGTGTTCAGGTTGTTTATGATCATCTTTCTGCATTTCATGTTACTATAAACACGAGTTTTGTTTGTATTATTATCGATGTCTTGTCGAAATTGTGTGTTATAAATGTGTGCCATTTGAATACGGTTTAATTCTTGTTTGGTTGTAAACATAAACAAATGACGATAATTTTGTGTGTTAATGTTGTTGTGTGGCTTGAGATGTGTTTTGTTTTTTACATTGTGGATTTATTGTGGGTGGTGAGCTGGCGCGGCTCGTGATCTCTTTTTAGGTAAAGCTACAATCGAAGATAGTGTAATGTATAGTTGCTGTTGTTTTCGAAATGTTTTGTAATATTGTTTTTCCAAAATTATTATCATATTATCTTTGATTTGTGAATGCTTACTATTATTCATTTTATCATATTTATTTTGTGTCTTTCAAATGTTGATTTTCGTTGTTGTTTTCAATATAATACAAATTATCATAATCGAGTAAGTATTCACTACCAGATACAATTGACATGACTGGTCTTTCTTAATGTTGTTTACTTTTCGGAGCCGAGCGGGCGCAGATAACTCTGGGAAAAACAAATAACTCATTCAAATTTGGAATTAGTGGATGAATTTAGCTTTTTCTATTATCTCAAGATGACTAAGCTGACCTCAGCGTTATGCGTGCCCCCTCTATAACTTATGTTTGTTTAACGAAGTAACCTTTTTCGAAATGACCATTTTCAAAGCCAGTTCCAGGAGTTCTGTCGTAAGATTTAGTTTGACAGTTTATAATAATTCACATTATCAGTATGGTCGCGATAGTTAAACGTTAAACGTTCATAAAATAGTCAAGTTAATTGTTAAGTGAAGTATGTAATAAAATAAGGTGATTACAAATACATAGATATTTGTGAAACATAAATAAGAGAATTGGATCTAGCATTTATTACACAAGTCACAAACCCAGAAAGAACCTTTGAATAAATAGTTAAAAATAAAGTAAAAGATAAACTTTACAATTGGCGCAGTCGAATTTGGAATTCTGGAAAGTTTTGAAAAATTGTGATACGTGTGTAATCTGCAACCAATTAAGAAAGAGGTTAATATTTTCATCGGGGACGCGGATCCACCTGGACATCACCATCGACGAGATCCAAAACCTAGACTTCGCGAGCCAACACATCAGGACCCGGAGCCCCTGGACAACCCCACAGGCGTGCCCTAGGGCAAGGACTCCAAGAGTCCACTACAGCACCGCTTCACGAATACATCAGGACCCGGAGCCACCTGGACTCATCACCGACGTGCTCCAGGATTAGGACTCTGTGAGCATCCACACAGGTCAACACCAGGGCAGGTTTATCTTTGATAATCCAAGAAACAGAGTCTACAATGTTTGCAGTTCTTTTAATGTAAGTGAAATAATTTTTTCTATACTAGGTACCATTTTACGCAATTTTCTTTAGAATAAATTTACTTCCATTTTATTTTGAATAGCAATCTTTTTCTTTTACTTAAAATTAAAATCGTCAATCAAACAAACAAAAAATGGAATTGAATAGGAATATTTCAATATTAATTCATTATACTAATCAATTAACGGCAACCTTTGATACTACTACTAATAACACAGGTTTACAAAAAAAAAAGTCCGGACTATTTGACCGGACCATGGTATCCCGGGGTATTTTTGCGTCCTGAATCCGATCCCGGGGTCAGCTGAGCCCTATCACGTCAGAAAAACGAGATTTCAAGGTCACTTAGAGGTTAAAATGGTTATTTTTTGGAACTGGACCTGGGACAATTTCTCAAGCGATCTGTTAAGTTAGAGGGTAACTGTTTAGGTCTTGAATATCTTCCAAACATCGGCAAGGAGCCCTAAATCTCGATCGGGACTATCACAGTGCCACCCCAGTGGATAAAATGTTGCCATGATTGTTTTATCTCGCGGATTTCGATCTCCCTGTCAAGGCATCCAATTCCGGCGATCCGTTCGCTGTGAGATATTGACAGGGAACCCAGCCCTGCTATTAAACTGAACTCTGCTATTAGCATCACCCAGGAATAACGACGTGGACGTTGCAGATTCTGTTCCCTTCGGGGTGCTTGTTTACAGTGAGTCCCCTTGCCTCTCACTTTTCTCCCTCCCAATTTTTGCAGATTCTGGTCTCTTCGGGGTGCTTGTTTACAGTGAGTCCCCTTGCCTCTCACTTTTCTCCCTCCCAATTTTTGCAGATTCTGTTCCCTTCGAGGTGCTTGTTTACAGTGAGTCCCCTTGCCTCTCACTTTTCTCCCTCCTAATTTTTCAATCTTTCCGCGCTTGTTTATGGGGTCTGCAGGTTTGCTCAAAACTCCTTCTAAGTGCCTTTCTCTTATGCCTCTTGGTCGTATCCCTCTTCAAGTTCCAGCAGTAGTCTGCCAAGATGTTGATGTCCCAGAAACCTTGGTAGCGTCTTTCCGTCTCTTTTATATCTTGGTGAAATCTTTCACCTTGTTCTTAGCTATAATGTCCAAGGTTTTCTGGGAAATTGTCTAAATGTGAATCCAAGAAATGGACCGTCAAGCTCATCAAACATCCAATAGCTTTGTAATTCCGGAGCAAGCCCTCCACCAATTCCCTATAGTTTGGGTCTTTATTGTTTGGAAGAAATTTCTGGGCAACATTCACGAAGCTCTTCTATGCTTCTTCCTCATCCACCGTCATCGTCTTCGGGAATTCTGGATCTTTTAGAAGTTCCCTTATTTGCGGCCCATTGAAAACCCCTTCTTTGATTTTGGCATCTGACAACTTTGGGCATTTTTTGTAGAGATATTGGAAGGCTTCGCTACTTCTTTTTTTAAGAGCCTTGATGAATTGTTTTATCAACCCTAATTTAATATGGAGCGGAGGTAGTAAAATACTTTTGGGATCCACTAACTGTTCTTGCTCTATGTTCTTCTGACCAACAAGAAAATTCTCCCTTGATGGCCAAACCTTCCTTTCATAATGCTCATCACGAGCTCGACTATCCCATTCACAGAGTAAACAAGGGTATTTTGTAAATCCATTCTGTTGTCCCAAAAGTATTGTTACTACCTTCAAATCCGTACATATTTTCCATTTGTACCTGCTGTAATTAATTTTTTTGGAGCAAATAGTCCAGATTGCAGTAGTTCTCACTCAATATCGTCGAGTAAGCTATTGGAATTGACGCGAGGTTATTGCCATTGTTCAACAAAACAGCTTTCAAACTCCTGTTTGATGAATCAATGAATAGCCGCCAATCATCCGAATCATGTTCAACTCCGAATTCGCCGAATAGACCTTCTATATCTCTGCAAAATACTAATGAATCATGCTGGTCATAATATTTCCGGAAAGGCTCATCCCTATTTCTGTAATAGGTCCCGATTGTTCCATTCTCCAGAGAACCTCTTTCTTTTAAACGAGAAGCTAACAGTTCAGACTGGTCCTTAGATAGCCCCAGATCTCGAACCAAGTTATTGAGTTCCATTTGATTCCACTTTGAATTCTGGAGTTGATCATTCTCGCTGTCAACGTCCACGTCGATTGGAGATTGTGAGAACTCCCCTTCATTTTGCTCCGGTTCTATTTCCTTACCTCCTTCATCTTCGCCATCAACAACCACACGTTCATCAAGGTCAACATCAGCTATCACTGGCATAGTAACCGACGAGGTGACCACGTAATTCAGCGATTTTCTGTTCCTGGAATTTAACCCAGGCTTAACGTTTCTGCAAAAGTAGCAATCGCGTTCGTGATTTTCTGGTTCCCGCCAGGTCATAGGAGAAGAAAACATCATTTTCCTAGAGCCAGTCTGCCAACATCCTAAACGCGCTTGGCATGTGCGACAAAGAACTTTTGGGACCCATGGGTTGTTATCTGGATCTTCGGAATTAAGAAAACACGACTTAAATTGTGCAGATATGGTCTCTGTGAAATTCACCAAGTTCGTCTTAAGGGGAATATAACAGTGGTCTGAAATTTAATGTTAGGTTTATTTAAAAACTAAAGGTCCTAGAAAGTTGAAATTTTGACAGCGTATATTAAGCCCAATTATCTAGTAAAATATCGAAGTACTTTCTTTTTTTAACAATTTGCTTTCAGAGGTATGAAAAAAATAATGTTAAATTTTTCAAAATTAAAAAAAATATTCCCATATTTTACTAGTTTATACTATAAGGAATATAATGTGAACATTTCATAAGGATGCGATAGCTTATGCCTGAGTCAGGTTAAAATAAAAATCTTGAAAAATAAGACCGTAAAATACCGCCGCCTTGCGGATCTTCTCTTAGTTAAACGCGTTGTACACTCATCTGCACAATTATTGGAGGGGCGAGCAGCATGCGGCCAGCGTTTATCCCTGGGCCGGTGAACGCTGCGCGGCTTCGCGTTTGTTTTTCTTTTCTTTTTTCAATCATAGTTAACAAAATCGGCTCGCGTCGTTAGCATTTATTCTCGTAAAATTAATATTTCGCAATTATAATCGATATTTTATTGTACTAGTGTTTTATTTTTATGCTTTCTGACTGCTAATGGAATAAGTATTTTTTTATACTGCATGTTCACTAATATAGAAAACACGAAATGTTTCACTAATTTAAATAAAGATGTGTAATATACCTTTAATATTGGCTTTCCTTATTATTTGACAGTGTCGGTATTATTAAATTATTTTTTAAAGTTTTTTAAGCTGATTAATAAGCCAGAAGCAATCGAATAACAATCAGTCTTGTTCAAATCATTATTTCGTCTTAAATCTTTCGTTGTTAAAGCAGTTGTTAAATGCCATTAAACTTCTCGCAATAAAACTATTAAAGTAAATTGTAAAGTTTCTAGCAATCGGACCTATTTGAACCAACTGCGACTTCATCAACGAATCAATGATATCAAAACTATAAGAATAGTAAGAATAACACCAATATGGCGTTGTCGTAGATTAATGTTACAAATCAACTATTTTTTACTGAGCACAGGTAATATTTGTTTGACGAATGTTTAAAAAAATGTAGGGTTTAACTGCGTACATATTCATTGTTAATTATTTTAGAAAAAATAGAACTATAATAATAATAAGGTAGTTATTATAATGCATTTCAAATAACAAGCTTCTTGCTCAACATTGCACCGAGCCCAATATATTTTTTTCAAATTTGGCTGATTTATGATGAGTCATATTTTGATAGTAAGTAAATAAGGAATAAATAAATTGTAATTGAATGTTATGTCAATCCTCTATTTATACGGCTCAGTCAACTTAGCCCCCCGAAGTTCGACTTTTTAAAAAATAACTGGTGCGCTAGATGGGCCTTAGCTAGCGCTAGCTAGCGCCACAAAAATTAGAGCTAGCGCCGTTTAGACAAGAAAGTTACGGGGGTTTGAACTTTCGGGGGGCTAGGTTGATGCTAGCCCCCCGAGTTTGGATTTTTCAAGTTTTCTTACAGTATTCGGATTCCTCAGAGCTAGCGCCAGCTAGCGCTACCAATTTAAAAGCTAGCGCCACCCCCACAACCCCAAAAGATTATAACATTTTAAACCCTAGCCCCCGAAATGAGATTTTATTAATCAAATTGGGTGCAAAAGATTGCTTAGAGCTAGCGCCAGCAGAATATGAAAAAAATATTCTCTCTAAAATATCAGGTAAAAAAAAGTTCACATCCAAACTTTGATGTGAGAGCTTTCAGCTCTTGTATGCGTATTACCATTTACTTGCTGAATTTCAATACAAAATCATGATTGGCATAGAAAATACCGCTTCCAAGAAATATGTTGGCGTTGTAATTACTTTATGTATGTTCAAAGACACTGGCTATTACAAAGATGATGCCTAGAAAACAGTAGTCTAACTGGCAAGTTTGTTTCAACAAAGTCGTACTTCGGGGGGCTAAGTTGACTGAGCCGTATAATGTAAGCAACAACTATCAAAACATTTAAGCTAAATATTTGATATGTAACATGGATTAGATATTTAGGTTTGCTTAGAGAGTTGCTCCTTCATCAGGCAAGAAATGAATCTTAAACTTAATATGAGTAATAACCTAATAATATTTAAGTTGAATACAACATAATAACATACAGGGAGTTTTTCTTTAAAGTATACGTTTTCCAAATTTAACTTATTTTCTTTAAATCTTTAGATATTCCTTATTTTTAAAAAAAAGTTCAATTCAAGGCTTTAAACGAGTGTTTTCCACTCCCAGACTAAGCATGAAGTAACATTTCGAGTTTAGAAAAGGCCCGTGAAAATTTGTCGAGGGTCGCGCAGCGACCCGCGACAAATTTTCTGGGCTTTTCTAAACTCGAAATTTTACTTCATGCGCCACGCGTATAAAACGCTGATTTCAAGTAAGGTTCAAATATACATAAATTTCACAAAATTTTAGTGTTCTATACGCGTGGCGCATGAAGTAAAATTTCGAGTTTAGAAAAGCCCAGAAAAATTTCACGGGGGTTTTCTAAACTCGAAATTTTATTTCCTGCTTAGCCTGGGAGTGGAAAACACTCGCTTAAAGCTTCAAATTGAATTCCTGTAAAAACAACATATGTATATCTAAAGATTTAAAGAAAATAAAGTGAATCTGGAATACGTATACTTTAAAGAAAAACTCCCTGTATATTGTAGAATTAGGATATTGAGATAGATTGTGTTAGAATGAAAATAAAGTCAATTGAATAGCAACGAAAGGAGCTTAATCACAATTTTGTAGCATCGAAAAGATACCCATGTTTTGATTAGGTACATACATAACCCGATGTGTACTAGGTAAATTTTCAGGCATTCATTGTTTTTGAAAAGCGTTCAGTTTGAAACTCCCAACGAGTGTTTTCCACCGAGTAATAACGATGTAAGTTATCACGTAGTAAAAGAAACAACCGTGAGGTACGCCACTGTCTTGCTAGCACTAGCTATCTCTTGAATAACTTTCTCATTTATCACTTGGTGAAACATTTTGAAATAATAATAAAGGATAAATTAAAAACACTTGGTTTGTTTCACTATTTGTTTGTGAACTTTGATAATGCCGTAAAAAGCGAAACTAGTCCAGTAAATAGAAACAAATAGTGAAACAAACCAAGTGATTTTAATTTATCCTTTAATATTACTAGCTATGTCGTTGTTAGTGTTTATAGACTTCAGTATAGCAATTACAATGCCAAAAAAAATTTTGAAATCGTACGGTTAGTTTCCGAGTTATAACGATTTCAATTATCAAAAACAATCGTCAGTTACGCCACTGTCTTACTAGCGCAAGCTATCTCGTTGCCAGTGTTTATAAACATTAGTATAGTAATTACAATGCCAAAAGAGTTTTTTAAATCGTACGGTAAGTTCTTGAGTTATAACGGTTTAAATTAGCTAGGAGTGAAAACACAATTGTCAGTTACGCTACTGTCTTCTAGGCATCATGTTTCTAATAGCCAGTGTCTATGAACATAAATAAAGTAATTACAACGCCTAAATATTTGTTGGAAGCGGTATATTATATGCCAAACATCATTTTGTATTAAAATTCAGGAAGTAAATGGTAATACGCATACAGGATCTGAAAGCTCTCGCATCAAAATTTGGATGTGAACTTTTTTTACCTGATATTTTTGAGAGAATATTTTTGTCATATTCTGTTGGCGCTAGCTCTAAGTTATATTTTCCACCCAATTTGATTAAAAACATCTCATTTTAGGGGGCCAGGGTTAAAAATGTTTTATCATTTTTTGGGGTTGTGGGAGTGGCGTTGGCTTTTAAATTGGTAGCGCTAGCTCTGAGGAATCCGAATAGTGTAAAAAAAACTTCAAAAATCCAAACTCGGGAGGCTAGCATCAACCTAGCCCCCCGAAAGTTCAAATCCCCGTAGTTTTCTTGTCTAAATGGCGCTAGCTCTAACTTTTGTGGCGCTTTTTTCAAAAAAGTCGAACTTCGGGGGGCTAAGTTGACTGAGCCTATTTATACACATCATCATTTTGTAAACCCTGTACTAAACATAAAAAAAAACAGGGCAGCTTTCCGTTTACTTTTTTTCAATCTATTATTTATTTGTTGCATTCATAAAAACTAGAATATTTGACCGAATATAAATTGAAATTCTCCCCAAAATTTGGGGTATTTACCCAATTTGGCAGAGGCCAAATTAATAAACATTATTTTCATGGCAATAGCAGTTAGGGAAGATAATATTCCCATTTAAAAAATATAATTGAAAATCCTATGTTCCGTTTTTTTGATATATGTCCGTCATATAAATATTCACAATGAGCTTAGGAACATGAATTATTTTATTATTATATTTTTAAAAAATAATCTATAATTTAATAAAATAAAACACATAGTTTGTTCGGCTGTCGAAACTGGAGTCTTAAAAGTAAAAATAATGTGTTATAATGACAAGCATAAGAATCATCAGTTTTGTAAATACCGAAAAATAACACAGGATCCGATAACGCTTTCTAACGAATTGAAAACAATACATAGCTTGTATGTATTATCAGCGTGTTTAAATAATACGAATCGACACTTTCCTTCGATCCGTCTTTTTTATACGCTTTTTTTTTCGTCTATTCCACGCGACGCGAGACCCTATCCGTTCATGCCAAGGAGCAATGCACAAATGCACAGCGAACTGCCGCTTTTCTCTCTGACTGTATTCGCCCCACTTGTGCTGTAAATTTGGCATCGGATGAGCTACTCTAAACTATGTGGGTCTTTCCATCACGATCGACGTGTTACACTGCAATAATCCCCTTAAGATGATATTCCCCACACAGAACACAGAAAGATTCTCTATCCTTCAAGCACTTAGCCATTTTCCCGAGTGATTTTCCACTTCCGGGGAAGTTAGAGTTAAGGTGCCGGAATAGCCTAAGTTCTTCTCTCTTTAAAATAAATGGAATGAATAGCCAAAAACACTTGATTAAATGACCAACAGAAACCAGTCGCGTGTGAAAGCTCACTCGAGAGGTTGACAGTGCTACTCTAATGGAGAAAAAGATAGAGCTAATGGATTTGAAACTGGCAGTGTATATTGAGTTGCGTAAATACAAAAACAGTAGTTCGTTGTTAATTAAATTATAATAAACATTTAGATACTTGATTGTACAAAATAAGCCTATTTTATTACTGATATATGCGCAATGCATTTTATTTTTTTATATTTGTTTTATAATGGATTTTAAAATCATCAATTTTATGTAATCAAAAAACGGAATCCATTCCGCCTAATTAAAAAAAACATTTAATATATTTTATTAATAACATTTTTCATATATCTCAATAATATTCGTTTTATAGTGTTGTTATAAATCGAGAAATGGGTCGCTTTGTATAGTGGTGCCCCCAGATCGAAAACACGAACTAATTTCATGCGGCAACATTGTCCCGGGTCCAGTTCCAAAAAATGACCATTTTAACCTCTAAGTGACCTTGAAATCTCCCGGGATACCATGGTCCGGTCAAATAGTCCGGACTTTTTTTTTGTAAACCTGTGTAATTTAAAAGATTTCATTAAACTTTGTGCCGCGAATTTGCAACACATACCTGAGAATTTAAAAGAAAATCAATCATTTCAAAATTCTAGTAAAAACTAGATTTCAACAAAATCTGAACCAACAGAATAACTATAGACCAAACCATCGATATTATAATAATGGTCAAGAAAACTGTCAAATTAATAATTATGAAACTAATAATGTGTACACTAATGATAATTCATCCAGTTATTTAAACTCCAATCAGCCCGAGGTGTTGGCCACACCGCGGGCAGCGAACTCAATTCAGGCCGCATTTTTACAGTAAATTTTGTTGCTATCATCGCCAAATATTGATAAGTGTCTGTCACCTGAAGATGCTAAATATATTCTCTCAAAACCAAATGAATGGGCTACCGACGATATAATTAAAATTACCGCTTTGCATTTTGATATAGTCTGTGTATTCATAAATTAGATGACGAATTTTTCATTTTTGAAGATACTAAAAATTCAGTGCATCACATAAATCATCCTAACAACCACTTTGAACCTTTTAATGTAAATACCAAAAAAATTAATTCAAGTAACCCATCATATCAAGACTTTTTTAAAAAATTTGAACGCTCTATAATTAGCCATAGCCATATTTCAGAGGTTAACGATAGCATTTTTGACAGTAAAGGAAATTTAGCATTTTTTATTCCACTTGATTTGGATGAAAATAATGAAATTGTTTAATCAGTTTTTTCAAAATATAACCATAAAGACATTATTTTAATGGAAAGTCATAACATTTTTGATTAAATGTGCATAAAAATTAACGAGGACAATATTTATTATCTATTTTATACAGAAAATTATTGGGATAAGCCTAGTTATAAGGATATTTATACAATGCTTGTTAAATTACGAAATAATTTGTTAATTAATGGTGATAATTATATCAATATCCCCAAGCTTGAAGACAAGTTTGATAAATTAAAGTGGGAAAAAGTGAGATCTATTATCAGATTAATCTTTAAAGGATCCGGACCTCAATTAACATTTATCATAATAAAATAATTATTCCAAATAAAGAGCAAATCCAGCAAATTTTAAGGGACAGTCATAACTCATTAATTCCAGGTCATACAGGATTTCACAAAACTTTTAACAGGATTTCTGAAAAATATAAATGGAAAAGTATGAGGAAAGACATACTTAATTATATTAAAACCAGCGAGTCTTGTCAGAAAAATAAACTAGTAAGAAAGAAAAATCGAATGCCTATGGAAATAACCACAATTTTTAAGAAACCGTTAGAAAAAGTATTTTTGGATATTGTAGGTCCATTGCCAGTAACTGCTAATGGTAATAAGTTCATATTAACCCTTCAGGATGATTTAACGAAGTTTTCACAAGCATATGCAATCCCAAATCATAAAGCTATTACTATTGCTGATATTTTTGTTAGGAATTTTGTCTGTAAATTTGGAATACCTGAGTTGATACTAACCGATCAAGGTAGAGATTTTTATTCAAATTTAATTAAGAAAATGTCTAAACTTTTAAACGTTAAACAAGTTTTCACAACTGCTAATAGACCTCAATCTAATGACAGTCTCGAAAGAAGCCGTTTAATATTAGCAGATTACTTGAAACATTATGTAAACAATCAAATATTGTAAAGTTTATCTTTTACTTTATTCTTAATTATTTATTCAAAGGTTCTTTCTGGGTTTGTGACTTGTGTAATAAATGCTAAATCCAATTCTCTTATTTATGTTTCACGAATATCTATGTGTTTGTAATCACCTTATTTTATTACAAACTTCACTTAACAATTAACTTAACTATTTTATGAACGTTTAACGAAACTATCGCGACCAAACTGTTAATGTGAATTATTATAAACTGTTAAACTGAATCTTAGGACAGAACTCCTGGAACTGGCTTTGAAAATGGTCATTTCGAAAAAGGTTACTTCGTTAAACAAACAGAAGTTATAGAGGGGGCACGCATAACGCTGGGGTGAGCTTCGTCATCTTAAGATAATAGAGAAAGCTAAAATCTTCCACTAATTCCAAATTTGAATGAGTTATTTGTTTTTCCCAGAGTTAACTGCGCCCGCTCGGCTCCGAAAAGTAAGCAACATTAAGAAAGACCAATCATGTCAATTGTATCTGGTAGTGAATACTTACTCGATTATGATAATTTATATTATATTGAAAACAACAACAGCAATTAACATTTGAAAGACACAAAATAAATATGATAAAATGAATAATAGTAAGCATTCACAAACCAAAGATAATATGATAATAATTTTGGAAAAACAATATTACAAAACATTTCGAAAACAACAACAACTATACATTACAATAGATACATTTTGATTAGGCACATGAAATATGCTCTTAAAAAGAGCTCTGGAAGTATATATTAGTTTATGTCTTCATTCATATTTATGGTACTTTACTTAAAGAAACCATCGAAAATGCTGCACCCTGTACTTATAAATACAGTACGGAGCAGAAAAATGGAATAAATTCAGTATCTCAATAATTGTACATATCTATAAAAAATCCCGAGACATGTCAGTTTTAGATTGTTAAATGACATCGTGTAACGTGAACATTTCATAAGTAAATTCAACGCACTGCGACTGATAGCTGCAGCTATTTTTTAAACTGGAAGAGCCTCTCCTTCCAGTTTAAAAAATTTGGTACCTCATTTGAAAGGTCTTAACATTGTCTATTCAAAAATGTTATGGTTTTAATTTATTGCAAAAATTAATTGACAAGAGAATAAATTCATCTGAGTGACGAAATTCGCGACAGTACATTAAACACTTAATAACTAATAGAAACTCGTTCTTGATAATGTAATAAAATAAAGAACACTTGAATTATTAATAGAAGATGTTAAAAATGCATGCCACGAACGTCTATGCAGGTTTTTGGCATTGTAGCGAATTTCGTTACTGAGATGAACTTCTGTTTTTCCGTTAATTTTTAGAATACATTTTAAGAGAATGCTAAGACCTTTTAAATGAGGTATTACAAGTCGCTACTTCCAATTAAAAAACACGGGGGATTGCAGCTGTCACTCGCAGGGTATTGAATTTAGTGATGACATTTTCACGTTGCATGATTTTATTTCATAATCTTTTATTTTACAAATACGCACAATCGCGGAGATATTGAATTTATTCCATTTGGCTGTTACACAATGTACTTTATAGCGTTTTTGGCTTACACGGAATCGATGTGCACCGAACGCGGGCAGTGCCGTTATTCAGTGGTCTTTGTTTTAAACCGCGTTATTTTGTCCGCCAAAAGATCTACACAATGGACTCACTCACACTACATGAGCCTGTGTCGCTTTCTTGCTCTCAATCGGCTCGAATGCATATTTTCTGTAAAAAACGCAAAACCTTGGCGAGTGCAGCACTAGTGCGCACTAGGGCAGTAAGCAGAAAAAGCTATTAGACACGTCAAAAATGCGTACATTATTAAATTGTTTAAACGTTAATTTATTACAAACTACAATTCATAAAAATTAAAATGAGCAGACATAAACAGATACAATATATAACCAACAATGATACATTAAATTGAATCATAATGTTGTAGAAAATCATTATTGCAACAAAAAACAAAGTCTTGATTAACTCACGGGACTGTGATAAATATACCGTCGATAAACCGGTTTTTACAAAAATATTTATTTTTACCAGTAACAAGAAATGGTAAATTAGGATGGCCTAATATGAAATACTAGCGAAGTACTGTAGAACCATCATAACTTGCCGTTGCGCAGTGGCAAAATTGTGGGCGGAGCGAAAGATAGGCGGTCTAGATAGGTTTCGTGAAGAGTTCGAGCGCGTGGTACATTCATTTGAAGAAGTGACAGTGCGATGGATTTTCAAAGTAAATTAACTCGTGGCCGTGCACTTGCCGGCCAATCTCGTGAAATTATTAGCAATGTATGCAAATTTACAAAAAGTGATCTTGATGCTGAGGGGAGCGACCGACCATCTACGCTGTTGAGTTATAAATGAATAGCGCGCGCGAAGAACACGTGCTTGCTTATTCCAGCGACTGTACTCGGCCGCCAGATCGCCTCTCTCTCTTGTTTCATTTTCGCTTCCTCTCTGCGCGTCTGGCCAACTTAATCTGGTTAAGCAGTACCCTGCGTTGCTCGGACAATTATTTACTTCAAACTTGCATTAAGAGTTTACAAAAAAACATTTAAAGTGCGATTCTTCACGCAATCTACAACAAATTTGTCTCTCATCATAAATCCGAATCGTTACATTTGCAGTAGGTAGGTCTAATGAAGGCAACCCAAATAAAGTTATGGAATAAAAAACTTATTTTTTTTTATTTAAATAATATTAGGTTAGACTCTCATCTCTCATTTGATATTTAGATTAATTGCATTATTACAAATATTTGCTCTTATAATAATTTTCTCTAAAGGAAGCATATTTTCTATAACGATCACGTAGAAATTGAAGTAATAGCCGTTGCATAGAAATTCGACCAAACGACTGAATCGCGCGACTAGGGCCGCGCGGCTAGAGTCGCGTGGCCCAAGTTGTGCGATTCAGTCGTTTCAGCCGTCGCTTAAGGTGGGATTCCTAAGCGAGGACTGAAACGACCTGAGCCGAGCGACTCGAGCCGTGCCCGGCTGCTCTGCATGTAAATAAACGGAAGCCTTTCCTAAGACGCGACTATAGCCGCGCGACTGTAACGACTCTAGTGCGACGACTTGAGTCGTACGACTGTACTGGCACAGAGAGCAGTATAGTCGTAAGAGCCGCGCGGCTTTTAACATAAATTGAGTTTATTTCATCATTTTAAAATTATTACATTCATAAAAAATATATTTCCTACAAGATATATTGTTTATATCAAATTGTTGGTCTAATGAAGGTAAACCGAATAAAATTATAAAATAAAAAATTATTTTTTTTAAATTAAATAAACTTAGGTTAGTCTTTCATCTCTTATTTGATGTTTTGATTATTTGCATAATTAATAATATTTTTTCGTATAACATCTTTTCTCAAAAGAAAGTCTATTATTCATAACGATCTCGTGGAAATTGAAGTAATAGTCGTTGCATAGGAATTCGACCAAGCGATGAGGGCCGCGCGACTCTGGCCGCACGCCCACAGTCGCGCGACTACAGCCGTTTCAGTCGTCGTTAAGGAATCCTACCTTTAGGAGTCCGACATTAAGGATTGTTCATGGGAGAATATACCGCGTATGCGAGGAGAATTTTGGCGAATCACAATTTGGCTTCAGGAATGGCTTCGGTACACGGGAGGCGTTATTTAGCATTCAGGTACTGGTTCAAAGGTGTCGAGATGTAAATCTGGATGTCTTCGCTTGTTTTATCGACTACGAAGTACTACTAAACATCTTGCAAGATATAGGACTGAAGGACAGAAATATCCGTATAATAGCTAACCTGTATTGGAACCAGAAAGCTACCGTCAGAGTAGATGGCCAGATGGCGGAGGAAGTAGCGATCCTGCTAGAAGTCCGCCAAGATTGTGTTCTTTCGCCTTTGTTATTTAATATGTACTCAGAACAGGTGTTTCGGGATGCGCCTGAAGGACGTAATATGGGTTTGGTTGTCAACGGAGTCGCTATCAATAACCTTAGATACGCAGACGATACAGTGCTAATAGTCACAAGTTTATAGGATCTGCAGGCTCTGTCAAATTCAGTTCAGCGCACAAGCAACAACATGGGCCTGCGAATGAACATTAAGAAATGAAACTGTAGAGAAAGTCTCAACCTATAAATATCTAGGGCACAATATAGATAATAATTGGCAAAACACCCGTAAGGTTCTAAGCAGAATTGAACAAGTAAAAAGTTCATTCCAGAAGATGTCAAAGATGCTAACTAGCCAGAACTTTAAAATTGACCTACGTCTTCGCCTGCTTCGATTTTACGTGTTCAGCGTTCTTTCATACGGGGTAGAGGCCTGGACCCTAACAGACGCCGCAATATGCTCAAAATATTCTAGACTGACAGAATAACAAATATAGAAGTACTCCTAAGTAGGTATGGGGGCACCTTGGATGACCCAGGGTCATTCGTGGTCATCCAAAATACCCACCATGAAGGGAGGGGAGAGAGGGTAGGGGGAGGAGGAGGGGTGTAGGGGGAAGAGGGGTGGTAGGGGTTAACACCCGGCCAGTGCGCACTTCTCGCGCAAACTCCCATAAGAGCCTATGGGTGTGAGAGAGAATTTTTAGAGGTGAAAGAGTGAGGTGGAGAATCCAGTGATACCAACCTACAAATATTCTTAATTAGTTAATTTTAATTAAAAACTTTTTAATTCTCAACGAGATTCGAACCAGGGTATATAGCGATGTTTGGTTTACGAGTCGGAGGCTTTTACCACTGAGCTAATTGGATAGTTGATAAGAAACCCGTTCAATGCTGTAGACTTGATAACACTTATGGTGTAACGTATTATTTTAAAGGTAATAAGAAAAGTGTAATTAGACGGGGCGTACTAAATTAAAGGAAGAGATAATTTGAGTGGGTGTGTAAGGCATCATTGGAAAGAGATTTTCTCAAGGAATCCAAATGTGTAAACAGAAGAAATGGCCCTTTGTCTTACAAGACATAAACAAGTCCAGGGGTTTTAATGGTTAGAGCAATACGGTATATAGCGGGTAGTATTATAATTTATGTACGTCAATGACCAATAGCTGAAGAATGGTACATTTTAAGAAATGTGTCCATCCGAAGCTAAGCACTATTGTGAATTATAATTTTAACAGCAACTCACCAGATATCGACAATTACCAATAGCCGAAGAATGGTACATTTTAAGAAATGTGTCCATCCGAGGCAAAACTCCATTTCTTGACACAATTTGAGCAGCTTTGCACGTGTTAACAACACAACACACTAATCACAACTGATTGAGAATAAGAAATGTCCACCTTATTGTACAATTATGCGACAGCAAATTAGCGCATGCGCAGTTGTGTCATTATTTATTTAAATTTTACATCAATGGATTGTCCAAAATTTTCCTTCGTTACATTACATATTCACCAATTAAAAATTTATCATCAATTATCCCCAAGTACCAAAAGTTTCCTTATTATATGCAATAAATAATAATTAAATTGAACAAAATAGGGGTTATGTGATATCATTTTTAAGGTAATTTAATAAGTGGACCGAATATGAAATTAGAAAAAATCTATGTAGTCCCCAACAGAGAATAATGTTAAATAATTTGCGGTTTGTCTTTGATAAGGAGCCTAGTGTGATTGTGGCGTGTGCTGGGAGATAAGAAAGGCGCGAGCAGGTAATATTCAATAAAATATTCGAGAACTCTAATACAATTGGCAAATTAAAATCCTTCGCAAGGTGTAAGCTCAAAAGTATACCGTTAAAGGAAGTGTAAATAATAAAAAATATATGGATGTGCGCAATAGAACAATAGATAAGCGGTATATATAAAATAACAAAAATGTACAAAGATAATACACTCACTCAAATTTTATCTAAGACTTCTATCAGGAAAGTGATACATTTGTCATTTAATCACTGCTGTGTATAATCACCACCAGGAGCCACTACCCGGTATAGAAATGGTTACCCTATTGAACAATTATGCGTAAGTAACTAGCGCATGCGTATTTATATAATCAATTAAATATTACCTCAACAGAATATTTCAAATATCTCTCAACAAATTCCAAATATTCACCAATAACAAATAAAATATTTTAGGATAGGGGCGGAGCGTAACACATCCTTCCCCTACGGCACCTCGATGATGGCTGATCAGAATAACATTAATCCCTAATTAAGTACCCAACCATTGAAAATAAGCAAATAGGTCCCCCTGAGCAGAATGACGCAATAAATCAAAATAGGGTAGTAGTTAACTAAACGATGAGATAGGTAATTAGAAAATACTTAGAGTAGGGAATTAGATGATAAGCTTACAGGAAGTGATCAAGAATGATTAGGAGAGGGGTGTAATTCTTTGAATGATAAGTTAACATGTATCGAATATAGATAAATTCCCTTAAATAAAGAAAGGATTAGGAAATATTAAATAATTAATAATTAAATTTTTAGACATTAAGAAAAAAACCGTCGTATGCTAGGGCTCGAACCCTGAGGTATTGGTTTATATATCTGCCTGTAGGAACCACTGAGCTATAAAGCTGCCTTCTAATCAATAACATAATTTCAAATATTACATTGACATCGTGGAGTTGATTGATAGGAAGCGGACATATGATAACACCAAAGAAATATATATATATATACATTCAATTAATTAAATAGGTTATGCGCGGTATCATTTTAAAGGTAATTTTATAAGTGTTCCAAATATGTAAATATAAAAATTCTAGGTAGGACTTACATGAAGTTATACACAATTTAAAATCCTGTGGTTAAAAGAGAAGATAAGAAAAGTACTTTGTGAAATAATTATAATTGTATTTACTAAATACATTCCTAACCTCAAATTAAAAACCCCTTTACACATAGAAATTCCTAGCCCCTAACACATAGAAATTCCTAACCTCAAAACAATATAACGATGAGAGAATAAAGGAGATGGGAGCGGAAATAACGAAAAATATGTCTGTGGTGTGAGGTATCAAGGTAAGGTAATTTAGTAAGTGCCCCGAATATAAAATTAGAAAAAATCTTGGAATAGCTCCAAAAGAATAAAGGTAAAGTGTTTACGGTCGGTGTTACTGATAAACTCCCTGTGTTGAAAAATGCGTTATCACATTCGCTATTTATAATAACACAATTTAGAATATCGCTTTCATTTTACTCTGTGAACTCACCTGAAATAGGAAAACCACATTAGATAAGAATAAAAAAGGCTCATATTTTTCAACTTCCAGAGATTATAAAATATGTTTTACAATAATAAATTAGTATTTGATTCTCTGCTAATACAAATGGAGTTCAAAGCATTTATAAAATATGTCACCTTAAAGCGTTACCCTCTGATTAAGGGGTTCCCCATAATAACAGATAGAATACCTGAAGGATACAGCGTGCCGGCCTCTGCTCACTATTTTAAGTCGTTCAAGAGTTTTGTGAACAATATTCCTTGTAGGGTGGATTTATTTGTAAATTTTACTCTGTGTGCCGTTTTCTATAGGATTGATAAGTAAACATGTGTGAGTAAATTTATACATTAACAAATAATACAATAATTGATAAAGAATCTATATATTTAAAAGGGTTCTTGCATTTAAATATTAATGTTTCTAAATGGACTATATATTGCGAATTTTGTTTCTTTGAAATTAATATTAGAAGTATTTAATAAGTTAATTTAAATATTTTTGTGCCTTTTAATGTAAAGTACATAAGGACATTTTTTCACAATAATGCATGTGTTTAAATTAACTTCAACCTAAAATATGTTTTAAAATTTTAATGTTTTATTTTATTATGAAAAGTAGTAATGTATGTCTTGTTAAAATATCATAGGCAAAAATTCACCATTAATATTTTTCACATTAGACAATATTTTATATATGATCAACATTGATGTTATCAATAAGTCACCAAACTACGTGTAATAGTTCGGCGACTTAAAATCCGCATAAAATATGCGGAAGCACCGCCTCCTCTCGTCCCTAAGGTTGTACCTAAAATTAATATACTGTAAGTGTTTGATTATATATATATATATATATATATACATATATATATATATATATATATATATATATATATATATATATATATATATATATATATATATATATATATATATATATATATATATATATAAAATTTTACCTTTGACGACGCCTTACCCTTAGAACGAGAGGGTGAACCTCCTCACAAGCATACTATAAAATAAGAAATTATTTCTATAAGTATGGAATTATTGTAATCATTTCAAAATATGCTTACCATCTCTACCTCTGTATCCGCAACGGAGAGAGAGGTAGCAGATACAGAGGGGGTTGGGGGCGGTGCTGTCTGTGTAGGGGCTTTAGGGGTATTAAAGCCCCCATACTACACACAGGCGTGCTTTATTGCAATCCCCGTACACACGGGGCAAACCATTTTTTAAAATGAATTATAAATCGCAGAGCGCATAATCTGTATACATTTCCGGACTGTTGTGGTTTCTATTTCCTACCGAGCAAAATTAGTATATATTCAATAAATAAGATTACAAACAAAAAAATGAAGAAAAACATAAAACCTTTATCTGTAGAATGGTATAGACACACGGACCAAATTATCACCACCACTATTCGAGGATTCTCATGTATATAATAAATTTCCCCAAAATATCAAAAGAAATTGTCTCAGCGCCGCTAATAATTGTTTCAGTATGTGGTTTGTGGTTAGTAATTATGTGCTGTTATCTTAATTGAGCAAATTAATAATTTAACGAAATAATAAAATAAAATGTATTTTGAATAAATCGGTAAAATTCACGCAATTTAATATGATTGGAGACATGGTTAATAAAACTGAATTTTAAAGTTTTGAATATATTTTGTTTATTAGAGTTATAATACATATTCTAAATACTCTATACAATGAGAGTATAATATAGTACAATTACATATTTCTAAATCTAGGAATATCTTCTTCAAGCTCCTCTACAAAGGTTAGATCACAATTGTCATCCATATCATAAACTTTATTATTTAATTGAACCGTGTAGTTTATAGGTTCTTGGTGTTTCACTGGCTGGTTTTAGTAAAAACTTTTATATAACAGAAATTTTGAATTGTTCCTCCACTACTAATTATTGTATCCAACTGTAAACTAACATCCTTGTACAAATCTTCAACGAGCCATTTATTAGCACTTTGCAGCGAAATGTCATCTCTACTTTCAATAATTTTAATCAAACTCTGTCCATCTGCCAAAGTGCAACTAATCCCTGTTTCTACTCTGATGTTATCCGCTTTATTTATAGTTTTACGAAGTAATACAATTAGTGTGTTTGCATACTTTTCTAATAAAAATTTAAAAGCAGCCGAATTCAAGGATTGAATGCCGCTCAGCACGAGATGCATATTGACCAATACTGGAATAAACTGTATTTTTAAAAACCTCCCTTTTTCTGGTAATTATTTTGTTTTTATTGTCCATTATATTGCCCTCTTGTTTGTTGACTTTGATCTTGTTCCTAAAGCAAATTTCGTTTTGCATATGTCGAGATAAACACACGCAACACACACAAAAGAGTCATAATTTGCGGATATGTAAGTAGGTCTTTACGGTGCAGGTTCAAGAGAGAATGAGAGACGTTGCTTCAGCGTATGTATATAATCGATAATAGCTGTTCGTCACATAAGTTCGATTAGCTATTAATGAATTATGTTCTGTTGGCGTAATTCAGCCTCGATAATCTCAATTTCTAACATTGTAGTTACAGATCTAGGTGTGCGATGTATAATCCATAAACGATCAATGACATAATTTAAGTCTGTATACGAAATAGAATGCTGATTATTGATTGACATATACTTGTAACTTGATGAACTCTTGATGTTCTCTTCATCGCCGGAACGATAGCTCATGTTTTCTTGTTCACTCTCGAAATCGTTCGTATATGTTTTAGATGGTTTTTGTGATAAAAACTCTTTTTCATTACTTATTTCGTCCAACTTTTCCTGAATCTTTTTTAATTCAACTGTTATAGATTTTGTACGATTTTCCACTTCTTTATTAATTATCTCCTTAATGTTTTGATTACTGCTAACATTATCCTCTTCTTCTGAATCTAAATCACTCAGCGTTTGACTATTCTCTCGAAGAGATACGGTTTTCGACCTAATTACGTCTCTTAGCTCGTTTATTGGTATTTCTTTATAATTGGTGCTGGAATAATTCTTTACCGCTTTATGTTAATATTCCATTTCATCTTTCGTCTCTTGGCATTTGTCTCTACTTATATTAGCATCCATACAATTAGAGATGCTTAGCTCTGGTAATTTCTTTGACAATTCGTGGTGTTGTACAGATTCGTGTCGACTAAGATTGTCACGTCTGTTAAACTTTTTATCGCAAAATCGACAACTGTATTTATTTTCATTATGCAACTTCTTATGCCTAAACAAGCCTGACAAATGTCCATAGGAAATACCACATTCTTCACATGTGTACATACTAGTGGTTAATACGATACTAATAAACTCATAGCGTTAACCCCCCTTATATAGCCTCCTATTATCCTCCTATTACCCTCCTATTACTCTCTCATTACCCTTCCATTACCCTCTTTTGTACCATCTTTACCCTCCTATTACCCTCTTTTACCCTCTCATTACCCTCCCATTACCCTCCTATTACCCTTTTTGTACCCTCTCATTACCCTCCCATTACCCTCCTATTACCCTCTTTTGTACCCTCTTTACCCTCCTATTACCCTCTTTACCCTCCTATTACCCTCTTTTACCCTCTTGGTACCCTCTTTACCCTCCTATTACCCTCTTTTACCCTCTCATTGCCCTCCCATTACCCTCCAATTACCCTCTTTGTACCCTCTCATTACCCTCCTATTACCCTCTTTACCCTCCTATTACCCTCTTTTACCCTCTCATTACCCTCCTATTACCCTCTTTGTACCCTCTCATTACCCTCCTATTACAATCTTTTACCCATTTTACCCTCCTATTACCCTCTTTTACCGTCTCATTACCCTCCCATTACCCTCCTATTACCCTCTTTACCCTCCTATTACCCTCTTGGTACCTTCTTTACCCTCCTATTACCCTCTTTTACCCTCTCATTACCCTCCCATTACCCTCCTATTACCCTCTTTGTACCCTATCATTACCTTCCCATTACCCTCCTATTACCCTCTTTGTACCCTCTTTGTACCCTCCTATTAGCCTCATTATGCTCCCATTACCCCTGTTTTCCTGCTTACCTAATACCTGTTTACCTGATATCTGATTACGCAGTTAACGACATATCAATGATAAACATACACATTTTTTGTGTTCCCTACTGCGTACGAAGGTTTGTTTATTAAACTTGCTGATTTCAAATTTACAATTTAAAGCGTTTTATTGATTGAAATTTAATGACATTATAAGAAAATAAAAAGTTTGTTTAAAATTTGACGTTTTTAATATGGTTTACATATTGATAAGATAAGGGGTTTCCGCCTCCGGTTTCCGCTTCCTCTTATACAGGATGTAGATAAGATAAGGGTTGCCGGTTATACAGGATGTAGATAAGATAAGAACCGGATGCAGATTGTGGTTTCCTGTTTTAAATAATATATAATGAGGCGCGCTCCACATACAAACAGTTTCAATTAACAATAGTACTGAGTGATTTAAACAAGTGTTTAAATTTAAAGTGTTTTGAAGTTAAAGGTAGATATATATTTATTTTTATAAACATACATTCTAATCAACAATATTGCCAATATTTGTAGTAGTCGTAGTTCATTTTCAATTGTTTTATTATTCATCGTAAGATTGACAGCATTCTATCTCTTTGGTAGATTTATAGTTAGTAGGTATTTCTTTCTGTGATAACTGATCTTTTCCATTAATAATTTCGTCAATATTTTTCAATTCAAGTGTCATCAATTTTGTATAATCATTTACTTCTTTGTTAAATCTTTGATAGTTGCTATTGTTAAAATTCTCGTCTTCCGGATTTAAATTAATTGTTGGGTTCTTTGTTATTTTCCGAGATATAAAATCTTATTTATAACTACATCTCTCACAGCATTTATTGATTCTACCTTATAAATTTATATTCCTTATTTTTCCCTAATTTCTTTGACATTTAAAGGTGTACAGATTGGAGACAACTAAGATTATCACATCTGTTACATTTTTTATCGCAAAAATGACAATTGTATTTATCTTTGTAATGTCACTTCTTATGTCTACATAAATAATAAATGTAGGAGAGACCACCTTCTTTGCATGTGTATATTTTAATAGTTAATGCGATACTAACAAATACTGGTATTACTCTCTTTATATTACCCTACGTACCTTGCATACCTGTATACAGGTATAACTGATACGTTACTTGTTCCCAAACAATATGTAACTAAGCGAAAACTAATAGTAAAATGATTGATAGCAACAGTTTTCTGATTATATATATATATATATATATATATATATATATATATATATATATATATATATATATATATATATATTTGAAATAAAACAACACAGTTGGGAGGGTTTCACTTTAATTAAATTTAAGTGAAACCCTCCCAACTGTGTTGTTTTATTTCAAATAGTATTATGGAGTTTCATCATGTATCCGCCTCATCAATTAAATATATATATATATATATATTCTATTTTATTAGATTAAAATTACATATTTTATAGCTTCATCAGTTTACTTACACTTTCATTTATTGTGCCTCTTTGTTATCTATTTAGCCTTTTAAATTCTTCATAAAATTATTTCATTTTCATACGACAAGAACTCACAGTGTGGAACGTATAATACATTTTCTAAAAACTGAAATCTAGAGTTTTCTTGAAAATTGATGAAGGGTCATTAAATTTTTAATTATTATTCATAATCTATTCTATCATAGTAGTCATATTTTATTTATTATTTAAACGTGATAAGACATTATGAATACCACCTCGAAAAACATATGCTATAAACCCTTGAGAGGCCCAGAACACGTTTATCATGACATCAAGAAGCATAGCGATCTGTATAATTATTTTATGAGGCGTGCAAATTACGTGTTGAGACAGATAAAAAAAAACAAAGATATGTGATATTGATTCATTTAACTTTATGGATGAGGAAATGGGTCTTATGATTGAGTTTGTCACAGATCCTTGCTCCGAATGGGGCCATCCTATTGTTATTGATGATGGAGTAAATATTTATATTTTAAGAGACAGCCCATTCTTTATTGCTATTCCTACATCAGGCGATGGTATATACCGTATGGAATACCAACTGTTAATGGACGCAGAAATCAAAGAGTATGTGTTCATATAGCAATCTTTACCGCAGCAGTATATGAGTGTCTTATAAATTGGCAAAATTATATACACACAAGAATTTAACACATAAAAAACAGTCTGCTAGTAATATGACAGATTTTCTATAAAAACCTCTTCTATTCATAAAAATATTAGTGTACTAACCAGTGCCCCTTCTATTATTATTTATTAGCTCGTGAGCAGCTTCAATTATATTTTGAATATTAATGATTGTTGTTGTTGTAGACTACGCATGCGCGTAAATGATTCCTTTATGTTAAGAGATGATAATGATGAGCTCAAGGGTATAGTTGTTGACTAACCGCTGAATTGATCAGCCGTGTCTTAAAGATTTTATAGGCATTTCTCAATTGTTTCAGTTAAAAATGGAGAAATTTACAATTGCAAAAGATTTTATTAAGAAAAACAGGCGTTTCAAGATGCAGGGACGAACGATCGAGTTCAATATCAAACCAATACCCGAAAACACGGAGCCTATTGGTTGGGTTAAGGCCGCAATCGAGCAGATTGTGAAGAGGTCTACAGAACACCTTTCACCTAATGACCAAGTTGGCATCACCTTCTGTTGCAAGGACTTCTCAAGAGGTCCTGGGTACATGAATTTCACGGATACGTCGAAACTCACAACAAAAGACGTATGGAATATCATCAGCGGAATATTGCAATCAAATTCAACAGGCCTCAACACTGATACTTTTTGATTGGGTGTAACGTCTATCCGTATGCCCAAAGGACGAGGCAGGGGGTCAAAATATAACACTTTTAGCGAAGAATGTGCGATGCGCAAAGGAATAGTGACTATTAACAATAAAGACAATTTGTGCCTCCCTCGCGCACTGGTGGTTGCAATAGCTCACGTTGTAAAGGATTCAGACTATAGAAAAGTGCGCACAGATACGGGGAAAATACAAACAATTAGAACCCTTGAATTGCTCGAGGCTTCAGGTATCCAAATTCCAGAAGAAGGTGCAGGCATTGAGGAATTGGATAAATTCCAGAATCACCTTAAAGACTATAAAATTGTAGTGTATAAGTACGGTAGTAAAGGCAGAGACTTATTGTTCAAAGGGGTTAGTGAAAGTGATAAAAAACTTAATTTACTGTATCACAATGGACACTATAACGTGATAACCTCTCTTATATCAGCGCTCTGTTGTAGTTACTATTGTGAAGAGTGTTGTGTGGCTTATAACACAAAAAATAAACATAGGTGTGGAGGTACCTGTCAGGCTTGTCAGCAGTCACCTGCCTGCAAATTCGAACAGAAAATTAAATGTACTCATTGTAATAGAACCTTTAGAAATCAAGTGTGTTACGCAAATCATAAGAAACCTAATTCTCTGGGTAGAGGAACCGTGTGCGGTCAAATCCGTATGTGTAATGACTGCTTGAAGACCATGAAAAGTAATAGACAACACACGTGTGGGAAAATCTATTGTAAAATTTGTCAAAAGCACCTGCCTCAGGACCATTTGTGCTACATGCAACCCGATACGAACACACCTAAAACCAAAGACTTTTTGTTTGTATTTTACGATCTTGAATCAAGACAAGAAACTCAATTAGTGAACGGAGATTTATTGCACGAGCCCAACTTGTGCGTTTTCAAAACCTGTTGTGAGTTTTGTATAAACAGCAGTGACAATAAATGTGAAAAGTGTGGTGATAGACTCCAGAGCTCAATGGAGCAGGAAAAATACAACTGGCTAAGACATACCCCTATTGAGTGGTTCATGAACTATTTATTGGCTCGTCGTAAACATTATAAGAATGTTGTGGTCATTGCGCATAATGGACAGGCTTATGATCACCAATTCATTTTAAATTACATTTTATCAAAAACTGAATTAAAGCCTGAATTAATTATGCGCGGTACAAAAATTATTCAGCTGGTGATTGATAACGTGAAATTCGTTGATAGTCTGAATTATTTCCCTATGGCCCTCTCCGCTCTCCCCAAGGCTTTCGGCCTTGGAGATAAATTCAAGAAAGGCTACTTCCCCCATTTGTTCAACAAGAGTGAAAACGATAATTATGTTGGACCTCTACCATCTAAGGAGTTTTATTCCCCGGACAACATGAAAATATGTGATGATTGCGATTTCTCATGTAAAAAGTATGGGTGCAGAAGTAACTTTTTAAAGTGGCATGAGGAACATAAGGAAGACGTGTTTAATTTCCAGAAAGAACTAGTGGAGTATTGTATCAGCAATGTTGAAATTTTATCGCAGGCATGTTTAAAATTTAGAGAATTGCTAATGAAGGTGGGTAATGTGTGTCCCCTGACCGAAGCCTGTACGATTGCATCGGCGTGTAATAAAGTGTATCGCTGTAATTTCCTTGAAGCAAACACTATTGGTATAATACCTAAAGGAGGATACAGATGTCGTGACAATCAATCAAAAATTGCTACTCAATGGCTTGTATGGGAGGAACACCATACGGAAGTAAATATTATCCATTCTTCTAAACAAAGGGAAGCTTTAGTGGAAGGGGTAAAAGTAGACGGTTTTTGTGAGGAAACAAATCAGGCCTTTGAATTCTATGGTTGTTACTATCACGGATGTACCCGCTGCTACAAACATGCTCGCGACGAACCACTTCATGACAATCCACAGGAATCCCTAAATTTACGGTATGAGTCCACCATATCAAAAACAGAGAGATTAAGAGCAAGAGGCCATGAAGTTATTGAAATGTGGGAATGCGAGTTCGACAGTTAATTAAAGATAATCCTTGCATTTCACAATTTACTGAGAATCATCATCTTGTAAATTTGACCCCTCTAAACCCACGTGATGCATTCTACGGAGGATGAACAGGAAACTGTAAAGAATATTACGCGGCAACTCCTGGTGAAAAAATCAAATATATAGACATTTGTTCCTTATACCCATGGGCATGCAAGTACGGCCGATTCCCTATTGGACACCCAGAAGTTATTGCTGGACACGCAGAGTGTGTGAAGCCAAATTTAAGTGCTAGCTGCGGAATAATTAAATGTTCAGTGCTTCCACCCCAAAACTTATATCACCCCGTGCTCGATATCCAGGAAATCTGGAATTACCGGTCAATGCAGTATGACGCCACAACAAAGACTGGTGGTTTGTTCACAGAAATGATGAACAAATTCATCAAATATAAGACACAGGCATCGGGTTGGCCAGGAAGTTATTCTACTCAAGAACAAAAAGATGTATTTATTCAAGAGTTTTTTGAGGCATAGGGTATTCGTCTAGATTTTAGTGAAATTTTAGACAACCCTGGACTAAGATGTTTAGCTAAACTAATTTTAAATTCATTCTGGGGTAAGTTAGGACAGAGGGAAAACCAGCCCAAAACATCTATTGTGAATCAATCGGAGGAACTGTTTGCTATGATAGCCAATCCGTCCATTGAAATAAATGGTATTTTACCAGTGAATGAAAATGTTGTTGTGGTCAATTACGAGATCATTGAAGAAGCGTATGATTCCCTATCCACGGTGAATGTAACTCTTGCTGCATACACAACTACACAGGCGCGACTTAAATTATATTCTCACCTAGAAAAACTCGAACATCGTATATTATACTATGATACCGATAGTGTAATTTATATAGTGCGAGAGGGTGAATACGATGTGCCCACAGGAAATTTTATTGGTGATATGACAGATGAATTAGAGCCCAAGTACGGGAAGGGTAGTTTCATATTAAAATTTGCTTCTGGAGGTCCCAAAAATTATGGATATGAGGTGTTTGGTTCAAAGGGTATAAGTGCTACAGCGAAAGTAAAGGGTATTACATTGAATTACACAACATCCAATCTAATTAATTTTGAAAACATTACTAAAATGATATTAAATAAAAGTGAGCCGGTTCCTGTAATTACCACAAACATTAGACGTACAGCGGACCATCAAGTAGTTACTCGTACAGAGACTAAATTGTACAAGCCGAACTCTACAAAAAGAAAATTTAAAGATTTCAACTCTGTGGCATACGGTTTTAAGCGACCAAGAATTAAGTGAGTTGTTTATGTAAAATTTGTATTTATTTTAATTGTTTAATATACATTTTCAATTAAGTATTTTATGTATGTAACATTTTATTGTATTTTGTTATAGTTGTATTTGTACTAATTTTATTATTATTTATATATGTATTATTTTTATTCTGTAATTTTATTTGATTTTTAAATGTAATTTTATTAACATTCTGTTCTAAAAATATATGTCTTGTAACTATAATGTGTTGTTAACTTTTAACTAATACTAACCAAGATGTCTTGCGAAAAGGTAAGTATCAAAACATAAACATTTGTATTACATTAATTACAATTATTTCATAATGTAAATTCATTAAATTTGTTATAGGCAACTCAATATACACATGAAAAAATGTATTCGTGGCCTGTTTAAGAGATAATATTTTATTTCTGATTTTATTAGTACAAGCCTTATTCATAAATTATATTAATGCTACTTATATTTATAATCAATATATTACAAGATTGTGCCATATTTCCAATTATTCCTTGATTATAGTTCAATTTGTATCCCTCGAGAGCAATGTATCCTCTAAATGTCGCTACTGTTTGTTAACATCTGAAACTAAAAATGATTAATTATTATTTTAACTTTTTATTATTTGAACTCACCTATCCAATTAGATTATATATTACGCTATACACCTGATATCTTCTACATCTGCACAGAATTGATGTTTAGCACGCACATCAAGATAAAATTATAAGACCTTCACAGTAAATCTTCTACCTCTGAAAGAAGGTGCACAAGCATCAATATGCAAATTATAAGACATACCTTTTTATTCCTGTCAGGGGCACTAACTTTCATCCCATATTTTTTGTATTTATCTAATTATAAAACACCCATAAAACGTATTTATTCATATGCACAAACTCAACACACCAGCCATTTTATTTCTCTTATCGAACACACCGGAAGAAGCGAATGTGATAACGCATTTTTCAACACAGGGAGTTTATCAGTAACACCGACCGTAAACACTTCACCTTTATTCTTTTGGAGCTATTACAAGAATTTTTCTAATTTTATATTCGGGGCACTTACTAAATTACCTTACCTTGATACCTCACATCTCCTTTATTCTCTCATCGTTATATTGTTTTGAGGTTAGGAATTTCTATGTGTTAGGGGTTAGGAATTTCTATGTGTAAAGGGGTTTTTAATTTGAGGTTAGGAATGTATTTAGTAAATACAATTATAATTATTTCACAAAGTACTTTTCTTATCTCCTCTCTTAACCACAGGATTTTAAATTGTGTATAACTTCATGTAAGTCCTACCTAGAATTTTTATATTTACATATTTGGAACACTTATAAAATTACCTTTAAAATGATACCGCGCATAACCTATATAATTAATTGAATGTATATATATATTTCTTTGGTGTTATCATATGTCCGCTTCCTATCAATCAACTCCACGATGTCAATGTAGTATTTGAAATTATGTTATTGATTAGAAGGCAGCTTTATAGCTCAGCTACAGGCAGCTATATAAACCAATACCTCAGGGTTCGAGCCCTAGCATACGACGGCTTTTTTCTTAAGGTCTAAAAATTTAATTATTAATTATTTAATATTTCCTAATCCTTTCTTTATTTAAGGGAATTTATCTATATTCGATACATTTTGATTTATCATTCAAAGAATTACACCCCTCTCCTAATCATTCTTGATCACTTCCTGTAAGCTTATCATCTAATTCCCCACTCTAAGTATTTTCTAATTACCAATCTCATCGTTTATTTAACTACTACCCTATTTTGATTTATTGCGTAATTCTGCTCAGGGGGACCTATGTGCTTATTTTCAATGGTTGGGTACTTAATTAGGGATTACTGTTATTCTGATCAGCCATCATCGAGGTGCCGTAGGGGAAGGATGTGTTACGCTCCGCCCCTATCCTAAAATATTTTATTTGTTATTGGTGAATATTTGGAATTTGTTGAGAGATATTTGAAATATTCTGTTGAGGTAATATTTAATTGATTATATAAATACGCATGCGCTAGTTACTTACGTATAATTGTTCAATAGGGTGACCATTTCTATACCGGGTAGTGGCTCCTGGTGGTGATTATACACAGCAGTGATTAAATGACAAATGTATCACTTTCCTGATAGAAGTCTTAGATAAAATTTGAGTAAGTGTATTATCTTTGTACATTTTTGTTATTTTATATACACCGCTTATCTATTGTTCTATTGCGCACATCCATATATATTTTTTATTATTTACACTTCCTTTAACGGTATACTTTTGAGCTTACACCTTGCGAAGGATTTTAATTTGCCAATTGTATTAGAGTTCTTGAATATTACCTGCTCGCGCCTTTCTTATCTCCCAGCACACGCCACAATCACACTAGGCTCCTTATCAAAGACAAACCGCAAATTATTTAACATTATTCTCTGTTGGGGACTACATAGATTTTTTCTAATTTCATATTCGGTCCACTTATTAAATTACCTTAAAAATGATATCACGTAACCCCTATTTTGTTCAATTTAATTATTATTTATTGCATATAATAAGGAAACTTTTGGTACTTGGGGATAATTGATGATTAATTTTTAATTGGTGAATATGTAATGTAATGAAGGAAAATTTTGGACAATCCGTTGATGTAAAATTTAAATAAATAATGACACAACTGCGCATGCGCTAATTTGCTTTCGCATAATTGTACAATAAGGTGGACATTTCTTATTCTCAATCAGTTGTGATTAGTGCAAAGCTCCTCAAATTGTGTCAAGAAATGGAGTTTTGCCTCGGATGGACACATTTCTTAAAATTTACCATTCTTCGGCTATTGGTAATTGTCGATATCTGGTGAGTTGCTGTTAAAATTATAATGCACAATAGTGCTTAGCTTCGGATGGACACATTTCTTAAAATGTACCATTCTTCAGCTATTGGTCATTGACGTACATAAATTATAAGACTACCCGCTATATACCGTATTGCTCTAACCATTAAAACCCCTGGACTTGTTTATGTCTTGTAAGACAAAGGGCCATTTCTTCTGTTTACACATTTGGATTCCTTGAGAAAATCTCTTTCCAATGAGGCCTTACACACCCACTCAAATTATCTTTTCCTTTAATTTAGTACGCCCCGTCTAATTACACTTTTCTTATTACCTTTAAAATAATACGTTACACCATAAGTGTTATCAAGTCTACAGCATTGAACGGGTTTCTTATCAACTATCCAATTAGCTCAGTGGTAAAAGCCTCCGACTCGTAAACCAAACATCGCTATGTACCCTGGTTCGAATCTCGTTGAGAATTAAAAAGTTTTTAATTAAAATTAACTCTTTATGAATTTGAATTTAGGCGCGAATAAAAATGAGGTCAACATCTTCTGACATATAACCAACTTTTAATTAAGAATATTTGTAGGTTGGTATCACTGGATTCTCCATCTCACTCTTTCATCTCTAAAAATTCTCTCTCACACCCAGAGGCTCTTATGGGAGTGTGCGCGAAAAGTGCGCACTGGCCGGGTGTTAACCCCTACCACCCCTTAACCCCCCTACACCCCTCCTCCTCCCCCTACCCTCTCTCCCCTCCCCTCATGGCGGGCATTTTGGATGACCACGAATGACCCTGGGTCATTCAAGGTCATCCAAGGTGCCCCCATACCTACTCTCCTACGCTTAAATAAACAAACAGGAATTCAAGAGAGAAAGCTCGAGTATTTCGGCCACGTTTTGAGAAATGATAAATGCGGGGTAAAACTGATGGTAGGCGCGGGCCAGGCCACAAAAGAACATCATGGCTGAATAATCTACGTCAGTGGTACGGGTAATCCACTAGATCGCTGTTTTGAAAAGCAGCAGATAAGGTGGAGATCATGTTGCTTTTGCAGGTGTCCTTGGAGGATAGGGCCCAAATAGAAGAACACTGTGTGTAACAGCAAACATTCGTTGTATAATCCAATGTCCATCGGGGTGTTAGTTCAGGAAGTAGTTGTTTCAATAGGTGATTGATTTAGGTCCATTTGCACCCCGACCGATTAGCTTTAATCATCCACTAATCATTAATTAAACCTCTGATTAATTCAAATTTCTATAACATAAGAATGTTATAGATTTGTAAGATATTCTAAACATGTCTCTTTCATCAATGTGCAATTGTGTAAACAATTTGTAAATACAATTATTGTGTTTTTAAAAAGTACTAATCACTGATTAAGTTAATCGACTTGGGTGCAAACGGGCATTAGGCTTTGATGTAGATTGCGTTAAGAATCTTTTAATTGTTTGAATTATACTACAAACAAGTATTGGGAAATTTATTCATTCTTATGTATTCAATTTATGTCTGCCCGGCGCCTTCACAACTTTAGTTCTTTGCAGCCCATCCCACACGTATGTTAGGGGTGTCTAAAATGTTCTATGTAGTATTAAGTGACTTGAATAATTCGGACGTAGAACTCATTCGATTTAGCTTGGCGAGAAATTGGAATACATTTATTTGTCCACATAAAACTAAAAGCCCTAAAAAGAGACTTCTGTTTAACTTATCAAAATTAAATTACGGTATTGAGATGTTATTATTTTTTTTTTTGCAATTTATTTAATTATAGTTAGGTTTACTTGTTTGAATAATAAACTTCACGTCTTGAAGGTCTTGATTGAATTAATTATCGAGTTGTCCGCATTCCTCGCCTAGTTAAATGGAATGAGCTCTATTTTTACTTTCTCCGTATGTAATACAAAAGGAAAGTATTGTTTTCGTGAACATTTTCAAATGAAAATTATGCGAGGAGAGCGATATGAGATTCTCCGCCTGATAATCGATGGGAAAAGTTAAGTCGGTCGAAGACAAAATTCATGGCTTAAAGATGGCTTGGACGGACGTCAACAGACATTTTCAGAGCTGCGGTCTCTCGCACAACAATAGCCAATTGGATCGCCAACCTTCGTTTGGAGTCGGCATCCTAAGAAGAAGAAGTCCCCTTAGTTACATAAACTATTTTCGAAAAATGTCTGTGTGTCTGTGTGTGGAACTGTCAAAACCGTGCAGCCTAAACCAATTGAGATGTTGAGATAACACAATAAACAATACTAGGCCCTGAAGCTTTTGGTCAAAATCTGTAAACCATGAATGATACTTTACTTTTAGCGTTTTTCATATTTTTTTCGATATTTTTCCAAATATTGATAATATGGAAAAATTGATGCAAAGAAAGTTGTAGATACAACATTTTTGTAATCACACTTTTCAATTGTAAGTTATTTTGAAAAAAACAGTTTTTAAAAGAAATAATCAAATCAATTGATGGGGAAGGTTATCAGAATAAACTCCCCGTCAATTGATTTAATTATTCCTTTTAAAAACAGATACCTATATACATACTTAAATTAATATCAACTAGAGTAAGGTAAATATTAAATATTTTCCAATATTACAGGTATTGTTAAATATGGTCTCAACGGAGCCTGCGGATTGCTACTGGCTTTTATGAGTTGCAAATACATGCGGTCGGTTTCATTTAAAATCAAACTGATATAATTAGAAAATATTAATCTTATATACAGGCCCAGATACAAGGTACGAGACCGTCCTGGAAAAATAACTTCCTACCGGCCCATTAGTAGCCAAGGCCCGGCCTGAACAGTGCACTAGTCTCGAGAGGACACTAGTCCACCAGAATTCTTCCCGCCAGTTGTATCTGGGTTAGCTTATAAACAATAAAAAAATAACAGAAAAGCTTATATCTGTATAAATAATAGTACAGTATTGTATGACATGGGTTGCTTTAGACCAGGGGTGTTCAACCTTTTGTAATACGCGAGCTACTTTTGTATATTAAGTTATTTGGCCATCGAAAGGTTATAGATAATAAAAACAAATAAAAAACAGTATATAAAGAGATTTTTTCTTATAAGTATACCTTAAAATTGATTGTAAATTGCTCCAATTTTGATAGCGCAAGGTTTGGGTAAATCCTACTAAACATAAGCAGTATATTTTCAACTTCACAATATGGTCAGTGTTTTATACGCGTGGCGCATGAAGTAAAATATTGAGTTTAGAAAAGCCTGAGTTTGGATTTGGACGCTACGCGTCTAAATCCAAACGCTCAGACTTTTTTAAACTCGAAATTTTACTTCATGCTTAGTCTGGGAGTGGACAACATTCTTTCAAAACTTCAAATTGAACACTGTTCAAAAACGATAAATGCCTACAAAATTAAATCGTGATATAAATACGAATAGTCGTTAGATTTTGAGGTAATTTGTTTGGGAAATTATAACAAAAATATAAATTATTATATCAACGCCAAAGGTTTCAATTTTGCTTAGAAATAATGCAGGGTTAAAATATCTCTGTATCCTTATCTACTGGGTCGACTCAGCTTTGGTGATTGCTATAAATGAGGAGTCAGGGGTGGGCTGTGTAAGTCCAGGGGGGATCTAGCCCACACAAGGGCTGGAATCTGACAAGAAGTGGTTTCCCCCGGTATGGTGGGGATCCATACAGGATTGATCACAAGAGGGGACAATCCAACAAACAGATACAAGATTGTTCACAAGAGGTGACAATCCAACAAACAGATACAAGATTGTTGATATAAATCCTAGATAATAGAAAGATCTTCCCGATAAGGCGAGCAGAGTTAACATCATCTTATCTTTCTGATGAGGCCAGAAACAAAGTCACTCGATACCTGTGAGGCCAAGGAGTGCTTAAACTTTCATGTACACATATTAAAAAAAATCAGCTTAGTTTATTATAAAACTAGCACTATTTTTGGCTATTTAAACTTTTAAACGCACAATTCTGCAGATCATTTCTTCGAGCTTTTTTTAATGTGTAGCCTGATGCGTCCCCCTCGCACTATTGCTCCGTTCTGACAGACTAAACCGCACAACAGCACTCGACTCGAAAGAGGAAAAGTTTCAATTTCGATTTATACATAACTTTCTTATTCGGCACTTTTGAGCGTCGCAAGTAGTCTTGACGTGTCGGGGGCACTAATTATGTCGGAATTAACCCGTTTGCCCCCCCCCCCAAAATGTTTTGAGGTGTGTTGTTAATTTCCGATTAAATTAATACTTAACTTTTTTATTCGGCACTTTTAAGCGTCGCGAGTGGTCGGGGGCACTGACTTACGTCGGAATTGGCCCATCCAGGGGCACCATTCGGTTTCTGTAACGGAAGCAGAGCGTATAGAAATTGACATTTCTGACGTTTTGTCAAATTCACGTGTTCCAGGTCGCACTAAGTTATGTTTTTTTTATTATGTGAACGTTGCCATAAAAATCAATTTAGTTCTAGAGTTGGAATAGGTATATCGTAACTCTAGAACAACATTGATTTCTATGGCAACGACCACATAATAAAAAATCGTATTACATTTACTAATCAGTGATGGACCCATAAGTCAGACATTTCAGAATAGGGGCAGAAAAAAATAATAACGGACAAATAGGAAAGAACATTTTAAAATTTTTCTAATCGTATAATGCATTATTACATTCCCTAGTATTAGAAAAATCAAAAATGTTTTTTTCTTTCTGTTCGTAATTAAAGATAATTATAATTATGTCCGTGTCCCAAATCTTTTTCTTGTACATGATAGATACATTCTCTAGGACTGCATTAAAATTAGAAAAATCAAAAAGATTTCTTCCCCTTTGTCCACAATTATTTTTTTTCGTTGGGGGATAGAGAAGGGTGTTTCTAAATTGCACATAATAGACGCATTCCCCAGCAATGCATTACCATCAGAAAAATCAAAAATGTTCTCCTTCATTTGCCCGTAATTATTTTTCTCGCGTTGGGGGATGAAGAATGGTAAAACAGTAGCCGTGTCCTGAATTATCTTTTTCCACATGATAGACACATTTCCTAGCAATGCAAAAATCGAACATGTTCTTTCCTCTTTGTCCGTAATTACTTTTTTTTGTTGGGGGATGAAGAAGGGTACAATGTCCGTGTCCTAAAGTTTCTTTTTGCACATAGTAGACACATTCCCTAGCAATGCATTTCCATTAGAAATATCAAACATTTTCTTCACCGACACAGGGGTAATTTTTTTTTTAAGGGAATTCTCTACCGACACAGGGGTAATTTATTTTGTAAGGGAATAAAGAAGGGTGAAATATTGTCCTCAATTTTCTTTTTGCATATGATAGATGCATTCTCTAGCAATGCATTACTATTAGAAAAATCAAAAAGCTTTCTCTCCTCATTGCCGTAATTATTATTTTTTTCATTGGGGTATGAAGAAGGGTGAAACAGTGTCCGCGTCCTGAATTTTCTTTTTGCGTATGATAAATGTTATGAATATACTAGAGTTGGAAAATTTAAAAATGTATCTCTCTATTAAAAAGGGTATTAATAAATTTACTAAAAAATAGGGTTGTTCTAGAGGCGGTGTCTTAGTTTTGTTTAGCTTTGCTCTGATAGTATTTCTAGAAATATAATGACAGCAAAATAGTTCATCCCCTATACCTGATCGACAATATCGCATAATTATAATTCATATTTTAGGGGTGGTGGTGCTTAAAACAAAAGTATTTCCAATTTAATCACCGGTTTTACCAGCCGAAATATTTTTGGCCGAAATATTCATGGCATATCTAGAATCCATTATACAAAAACATCATTTATTTAAAAACTGTCTTTTCTAGTATAGATTTATAGATGATATTTTAGTTTGCTTTACGGGCACTAACATCATTTTTCAACTTTATTAATAATTTACACAAAAATATCAAATTCATCTAAGAAGAAGAAACAAATAATTCAATAAATAGTTTGGACCTTAGAATTACTAGTCGAAATAACAAATTCGAATTTAGTATTTTCCACAAACCTACACACACAGATACTACAATGCATATGCAGCCCTTTCACCCTATGTCACATAAATTAGCCGCCTTTAACTCTATGATACATAGACTTACCCACACTCCCCTATCCGTTAATAACTTTAATTCAAAACTTAACCGTATTTACACCGTAGCAACAAATAAAGGGTTCCCTATATCAATTATTGATGACATTCTTGCAAAAAAACGGAGAAAATATGTAATTTCATTATTATTCCCTTTACCTAACAATAATAAAAATAATCACCAATCATTTGCATCCGTACCCTATTTAGGGAAAGTGTCAGAGAGGGTTAGTAAATTTTTCAACACATTAGGCATAAAAACATCCTTCAAACAAACCACCGTCTTAATAAATTTAATAATAACTCAAAAGACACTGCAGACAATACAAAAGGGTCTATCTGTTAACTTGTGGCGATTGCCCTAAAGTATATGTGGGCCAAACAGGTAGAAGTTTTAAAAGCAGAATCAAAGAACATAAAAACAGTTATTTAAAAAAGAAAACAAACTCTACTTACGCTGAACATTTAATACAGGTAAACCATAGTTGTAACGATCATTTCCAAATTTTACATAAAATAATAAAGGGCTTAAATTAAATCTACTAGAATCACCAGAAATTTATAAATATAATAAATTAGGCATTACATTAAACGACCAAATAGAAGTTAGTAGGTCCCCTTTATTAAACATATTTTAACCTGTTTTAATGTATTCTTATATCTCTTGTGTAGGCATTGTTAAAATACATATTAATAATTAGTTTACCATTTGTTCTATATATTCTCGTCCTAGTTAAGTTAATTGAAGGTTCTTATTAATCGTTAAATTATCTGTAACGTTGTTTTAATATATGGTTATTTGTACTTTGTTATTTTTAAGCTACCCAACCCCCCTTGCATTGTTACCTTTTTACCTCCCCCCGCCGCTTTCTAATAAGCCTAATTACTATTTAAGACAACTGTAAACACTCCTTGTATTACCATATATCTACCTGATGAAGCCACAGTGTGGTGAAACAATTGTAGTACAATAAATATAATTTTGAAACCTAAACAAATTATGTGTTTTATTAAAGTGATATTATGGAGTTTCAACAACTATACAGTATTTAAATACATAATGTTTAGATATTTTTATCATTATTTAGATGTATATTTCATGCTAGTACTTAAAAACTTCAAAGTTTGTGGTTATTTTAAGAAATAACAAATTGCTAACTTTACACGCGTCACTTTTGATAGGTATTAACATTAGACACGAAACGTCATCACACTCGATGGCGTAGAGGTTAAGCATCCATCCTACGTTATTTAAAATGTTTTATTCTTAAGTTGTTACAAACAAATACATATGCAATCAGCAGTTCCATATGTGGAAGGTCGTGCAATGCACAAGGGCGCCGAGGCACTAGGGGAGCCGGAGGCACCAGAGGCACGAAACTCCAAAAATAGGATACATAATATGCCATTCTTTTAGTTTGAATTTACCGCGGTATGCAAAGTGTGCCCCGTACTAATGTGTGGTGGAACCAGAAAACACAAGTATTTGATCAGTAGTATATTTAGAAAAACCTTATAGGGGGACGCAAAGCCCCTCAAGGGGGCGCACTAACATAATCTTTAAAATTAACTACACTAAGTGAGAAAATATAGGAGATTTCCCAGCCAATATGGTGACGAGGTGGCAGCGGTCTATGCTCTTGCGTCCTTTCACCCCTTTAAATCCGCCACACCGTCCTTGACAGACACATGTATTACGGTTTGAAATGTATTTTTACTTTCCTTCATATGCAAAACAAAGTATTGTTTTCGCGAACATTTTCAAATCAAAAATGTAGATATCCATTTTGAGGTCCCCCGAGTTGAAAATAATGTTAAAAGATTATCTTTAATAATTTATTATCTAATACTAAAAAAATAGCAGCCACCTTCGATTTAGAACCTAAATTCGCAAAACAAAGAGGCTTAAGATCTCGTAAAATAAAAATAAAACAGTTTGATTATGAATTTAAAGATGAACCTATGTACGACGAAGCATTAAAATTTAAAGTTGGTTGTTTTTTTTATTCGCTAGATGTAATTATCGCATCGATAGATCGACAGATGAACGTTCCTAAATTCTTTCTTTTAATTCCAGCAATTTCAGTTTTTTTGTGGAATATTGATACATTTTAAAATTATTGTGAAAAAGATCAATTACAATTATGCCAATATGTTAAAAATATATTAAGTGATGAATGGCTCAATGAGCGAGATAATATTGCTGTAGAGCTCGTTAAAGAACTACAATGTTTATGTAATTTAAATGACATAATTATTAAGTCTCCAGAAAAAACTTTAAATAATATAACCTTTAATAACTTAATGACTTCTTTTCCTTACACAAACATAGTACTGCGAATTTTATTAACAATGCCGCTTTCTGACGCGACCGCAGAACGATCCTTTTCTAAGCTAAAAATGATAAAGAACTATTTAAGAACAACTATGGGGCAAATCCTAACCTTAATGTGTTTTTGTTGTATTTTATATAAGTCTAAGAGAAGTTAGATTTTAATGGTCTTGCTTTAGATTTTTTGTTGTTCTAAATGGTCAACTAATCATTCATGCTCAACAACTGGTACCATTATCTTAATAGATTATATTATACTGTTATATGTTATATGATATGTGAATTTGGAGTTTATGTATATTTATGTAAAAGAAAAAATTTAAAAAAATTATTTACAAAAACATGTTTAATTGTGGATAATCCCTTGTATGTCCCTTCGCCCTTATTCCCCAAGCAATATCAGCCATCCCAAGGGTTATTGAATATTTAGGGCGCCATATAAAATATTGCACAAGGGCGCCAAGACTGCTAGGCGCGGGCCTCGAGATTTTTTAAAATTAAATTAATATAATACTATATTACATATCGGGAGTGGAATAAAGCAATTTACACATAAGTAGAAAGATTACGCACGAGCCGCGTAGCGGCGCACAATATGCCAAATCCGAAAAAAATTAAAATAAAAATTTCGAGAAAAAAACATATTCACTCCATTGGAGATACATGAAACCCTTCTGATCTTGCATATTTATATTTTTCAACCCCCTTTATTATTTGCAGTTAACGCTTTAAAGTTGATAGATTTAGAAAACTTCAATTTTACGGTATTTGACTCGCAATTTTAAATATTTTATTACATAGATTGTAGGCGCACTATCAATATAACATTATACATAATTATTTATAACATACTACTGTATGGTATGGTTAAAAAATCAAGTCTCTAAATATTTTAGAACTAAAGTTAACAAATTTTGAACATGAAATATATTTTAAATATAAATTGTAACTTTTGAATGTGTTATATAAAAAATGCCAACTCGATAAGGACTTATTTAAATATTTTTTCTGGAAATCTATCTATTTTTATATTAATCCAAAACTAATTTATGATCTAAAATGGACCATAAAAACTAGTCCATGAATTTTGTCCCACTAGATTGGGTGAATCGTCGTTTTAGAATTAACGTTTAGCGTTTAAGAGTTCGCTACTTTCTACTTTCCTTAAATATCCTTAAACAAAAATGGTTCTGCGCACATTTTTGCGGCGACACTTTCCGAATTTGTACTCTATTATTCGAGCACAGTGATATCAGATTTACTGAGTCAGCTATTACAACATAATAGGAAAATGATTTTAAAAATTTAGAGAATTGTTAACGGTAAAAAGAAGGAATTGGGAATTAAAAAAGATAATTTTTCTTTTATGTTTGTTAATTGTAAGAATTACTTGTAAAACAGTATTTTTATAAATTTATGATGAAATGGTTGGCAACGTCGACACGCAGACACATAACCTAAAATTCTTAAACCTTAAATATCGTATGAACTGCATCATTTTCTTAAACGTTAAACGATAATCACTAAACTGTAAACGTCCTATAAACCCGGCAAAAATTATGTTGGACGCAATTTAAATGATTTAGATTTGCACAATTATAGTGAATACACTTTGTATATCGTGTTTATTATTTAAACAGGTAACAATAGTGTATTATCGAATACATAATTGATTAATTCGTATATTTTTCATTATTCTATGATCTTAATTTATTCAAAAGCTATATACGTGTCATTCAAATTTATTGAACAACTACATTCATCACTCTAATTTTAAAGAATATTTTGTTGTATCTTTGTAACAGATACATGTGATTATGTGTGTGTCGGAATTTGTATAGGGATCATTCGTCTGAATCACTTTTCTAGATGATCTCATCGAGGTCAACGAATACACCTGATTTTAACCGAAAGATGTAAACATACAGTTTTTTTCTCCCATTATCATTTATTTAATTTCACACGTGGAAATTCTACAATGATGATGATGTCGATTTTCGGGGCCTCATTCAAGGCAAACAGAATTATCTTTTTTTGCTGTTACTCCTGTTTAATAATTTGGCAGAACTTCAACTTGGTTCTCATTGATCACTTGATTAAAGAAACATGTTTACAATAATATGAATAGAAAAAAATCTGCAGTTTAAGAAATTATCCTAGTTGCACAAAATATTAATTTTAAACATTTTGCAATGTTTATAAAAAATATTCATAAAATATTACCGAGTTTGCGGCGACAGTATCTGACCAATGTTCTATGATAACCGCAGTGTAAACAGACCTAATGGAATGGAATAATTTAAATAGAGTTTAAATAAACATGACAATACAATGCTTCATTGTATACTGGACCAGAAACTAGGCGAGCTCAGTATGAAAATATAGAACAAACGTTAAACATTAAACAAAAATATTAGGGATTTAGCACTAGAAGCGTTGAAAGACAAATAACTAGAAAAACGAAATTACAAGTTTCGAACTAGCGAAGGAACCAGAAAAGACATTGCAGAAAAAAAGAAACTATACATGCAGTATTTGAACACCAAAGCAGCAGAAGATCTAGATCGATGTAAAGTACAGAAAGAAAAGAATATCGGAACTTAGAGCAATACATCAAAGGAATAAGAAATTCAGAGTCATGGCAAGTGCTCAAAACCCTAAGACAAAACTCAAACGAACGAGCACGGATAGAGTACATACAAGAAGAAAAATGAGAAGACTGCTACAGAGAACTCCGAACAGAAACTCGTCCCGAGTTATGGACCAAAGTTGCAGCAACAACAAGAAAATACGCCTAACAAACTAGAATCAGCAGAAATAGAAATAGTCATGGAAGATGTAAGAAAGGCAATCAAATCACTAAGGAATAGAAAGCCCGCAGGACATTTATGAATAGGATTAGAACTCATCAATATAGGTCCCAGAAACTAGTCTGGATTATGCATCTAATGTTTCAAAGAACGCTAAACGGAGAAAAGCTACCAGAAGAATGGACAGAAGCCTATATAACATCCATATTGAAAAATGGGACAAAAATGTGTAAGTAAGTGTGAGAATTTCAAAGAATCAATGTGTTAGCAACAATAAGCTGCATATACTGAAAAATAAAACAAAAAATACAAAGGCAAAGCGACGGAAAAATTAGAGAAGACCTAGCAGGTTTCACGAAGAAAAAATCATGCATAGACCATGTCTATAAGATACGACAAGTCATAGAAAAGAAAATGGCAAAAAAATAGACACGTACACCTTGCGTTTGTGGATCTAAGAAAGATATACGACTCCGTCCCAATGGGAAAATACTTGAGGCGATGCACAGTATACGATTTAACCAATCTAGGACAAAATTCATGGACTAGTTTTTATGGTCCATTTTGAATCATAAATTAATTTTGGATTAATATAAAAATAGATAGTTTTCAAAAAAAAAAAATTTAAATAAGTCAATAATTAAATTCAGTAAGAGATTTGAGGTGTATTATCAACAAAATAAATATTTTTTCTTGTAGTTCATTTTGCATTCAATCAGCACTATGTTTGCCGCTCAATTCATGTTATGCAGGTTTTCTTATTCATAATGTGTATCACTGTGTATACTTTTAGACTAATCACAAGCGATTGACTTTTATTAAACATTGTTTGTATAGGGATTTTTTATTATAAGTAATACCCTCGTTATTTGTTGTCTTTTTGAAATAGTTCAATTTGAAGGTTTAAGGGCGCTCTTATATGGAGCGGATTGAACGTGTTTTGCAAGCGGGTGCTAGGCGAGTTCGCCGCCGAGCCTTCGCATGGACGAAATAGATTTAATTGCGTCATATTATTATTTATTTATCCTTTATTATTCATAGACATTACTGTACTTACCTAAATTCCACATGCACTCCGCCCACTGAGCAAAAAACAAACTAATAACGTTATATCAACAGTGCAGCAACATTAAAAGTTGTTTTAATGTTGATGAAACATTACTTAAATGGATTTCTTCAGTGGGCGGTGCCTGAATTTCTAAGATAAATCTTTCTGTATCAAGCATACTTATAAAATCACGTTTTAGCGATAGGATATAGACGTTCACTTTTTTTTCCTTTTATTTAACCCGTAACCTGTACACAAATTTCTGTCAAAAATTTCACACACCATCATGGGTAATAACCTGCATATTAAAAATAGGCTGTAAAATGGGCATTTCCCTGGTCTGTTGGCCAATTGGAAGGTAAGGGAAAAGAGAAGCTGCTGGCGGTACAATTTACGAGCACAGAGGCCGATGTCAAAAAAATGATTATTAATTCTTTTAATTATTTTTTTTCTCATCACACTATTTTTACAAGAGATTGGGGGCGATTTTAAATTGTTAGTTATTTCATTTTTCGCAATTTCTAGAAAATATCATAGATTTTTTAAATATTAAATAAAATTATACTCATATCTTAGAGGTGAAAGTTTACCTAAAAATGTATAATTTATATATTTTGTTTATTTATGTTTTTAATTTTGGACACTTATTTAAACACAAAAATATTTATTTTTGCGTTACGACTAAATATGGTAAGGAAAATATTACGAATTTAACTCGCTTTGGCAATTTTTTTACAAAAATATTGAGGCAAACGCACGCTTTGAAAACGCGTTTCACTTGCCCGTATAAGAACGCGCATAAGAAACCATGTGTTAAAACTGAAAAACGCGTCCGTCCCGCTCCGCTCAAATCTAAGCAGACGCGAGTGCTGGCGTTTTCTCCGCCTCGCACTCATCCGTCTACGGACTCTCATATAAACGTATACATGTGTTAAAACGCAAACGCTTGCGCCCGCTCCTGTTCTGCCTCGCGTTCAAACGCCCATCTAAGAGCTCCCTAAGCGACTGCCGTCCACTCAAAGACTAAGCATAAAGTAACATTTCGAGTTCAGAAAAGCCCCGCGTAGAAAATTTGGCTTTTCTAAACTTGAAATTTTACTTCATGCGTCACGAGCATAAATCACTGAAATATTGTGAAATTAAAAATACACAATTAAATCGGTATTAAAAACAATACTGCTAAAGCAGGAATAAAAATATATTGATAAATAAGAATATTTTGAACTTCACTTTAAATCATTGTTTTATACGCGTGGCGCATGAAGTAAAATTTCGAGTTTAGAAAAGCCCCGTGAAAATTTGTCTCGGGTCGCTGCGCGACCCTCGACAAATTTTCTACGCGGGGCTTTTCTAAACTCGAAATTTTACTTCATGCTTAGTCTGGGAGTGGACCACGCTTGTTTATAGCTTCAAACTGATTTCTTAAAAAAAACAACGAATATTTAAAGATTTACAGCATATACGCAGTAATTGACATATGCATACTTAAAAGAACTCCCTATATAAAATAAATACATAGGAAGTTAGAAAATATTATTTGAGTTATTTAAAATATTATCGGATAAGTTGATTTAAACAAACGTAAATATTATTAACTTTAAAAAAAAACAGCACAAGTTTGCAGTTTGTAGAGCTATATTCTACATTTTATAGATTTTTATAAAATCTGCAATTTTTATCTAAAGATTTTTTTAATAAACAATATTTTGAGGAATATTCACAACAAACAAGGCGTATTCACTTAATTTTTACACCTAACAAAAATGTTAAATATCTTAGTAATTGCAAAAAGTCGCACAATTTAACAAGATTTATTATTTATCGTTAATAACAAATCTTAAGGATCACTAGAAAACAGATAGTAGTTTATGACGATGTATGACACAAAACATGAATGTTTTTATCAGATGTTTATATTTGTTTTTTTTAATAAATTGAATAACCTATTATATATATTAAACTTGAATGAAAACACTAATACTTTTTCACAATAAGTTTTTATTTTGATGGATGTACATTTCGAATACTAAGTACTTATTTTCAATAGCTTACTGACTAGTTTACAAAAGATGCGGCGTATTTATACCTACAAATATTTCGGGAAATTACATAGGTAAGGGGATTGATTATCGGGAAAAACCCTAGATAAGGTTAGTCGGGGCTGATTGAGGGTATTAAATCTAACAAAGGATTACTTAATGGGCTTAAATCGAAATTAAGAAGTTTGTTTTGCTGCATTTTCATTTCTATTGCCTCTAAAATATTTAATTTATTTTTTGAAGAACATTTTAGAAGGCTTGTATTTTTTATCGAAAATGTATGACCTGTAGTTATTGTATGGTGTACTACCGCTGATTTCTCGGCATGCTGATTTTTTATGTGATTAATATGTTCTTTAAATCTGGTTCCTACATTTCTTTGTGCGGTAGATCTACCGCTTTTATTAATAAAATACTGCCCTACCGCTATGTTAGACTGTATACCGTAAATCCGTAAATAAATACTTTACTTTACTATACCGTTTTTTTGAATATGAATAATTCTGTAGTACAAACAAGCGATATAAAGTGATCTTGTATGGGCCACAGAATGTTTTTCATAAATTCGAACGAGGTGTTTTATCCTGGAGGGGGTCTTTTTAGGGGTCGTTTTTTGGGGGTATTATTTTGGGGTGGGTGGCTGTTGCGAGGAGTGGTTTTTCGAGGGTGGTATTTCGAAGGGTTGGTATTTCAGGGAGTGATTTTTATTGAGGGGTTTTTTCGAGGAATGAATTTCAGGAATGGATTTCCGTAAGGATGATTTTTAGGGAGATTGTTCCTTTCAAGAGATGCTTTTTCGGTAGTGGGGGTGGTTTTTCAGGAATGTTTTTACATGGGGTAGTTCATAACGTGTTTTTTTTTCGGTAGTTGTGATTTTCAATAAGAGTTTTTACAAGGGATGGTCTTTTAAGAGGTAGTTTTTTGAGGGAGTGATGTTTACGTTTTAGCGTTTTTTCTGGGGGTGATGTTTGTTAGTAGTGAAGATTAGAATTTTTATATGATTAATATTATTTAATAATTTATTTAATGAAATACAAAACAACTGTCAAATCAGTAATTATTAATATTACTATATAATAATTAGTAGTCCTGTCCACCGAGATAATAAGCGATACATTTGTTTATAGTAATTAATAGTCCAGTCTACCGAGATAATAATTAATTATTTTAGTATACTAATTAGTAATTTGCAGGACGAAATTATCGCTTAAATTAGTATATACTATTTTATCTGATCAAATAATCGCTTAAATTAGTATCTACTAATTTACCCGATCAAATGATCGTTTGAATTGGTATATACTATTTTACCCGATCAAATAATCGCTTAAATTAGTATATACTAATTTACCCGATCAAATAATCGCTTAAATTCGTATTACTATTTTACCCGATTAAATAATCGCTTAAATTAGTATATACTAATTTACCCGATCAAATAATCGCTTAAATTCGTATTACTATTTTACCCGATCAAATAATCGCTTAAATTAGTGATTACTAATTTACCCGATCAAATAATCGCTTAGATTAGTATATACAAATTTCCGCATAATAATCGATTATATTGATAGATTTCAATAATCGACTAATTACTAATTAGTATATCGATTATTCCCATCACTAATATATACTATCTGTTTTGAGTTGTAACTCATAACTGTTTTATTAACGATTTATTACTTTACGTAAATGTAAAGTAATAAATCGTTAATAAAACAATTAAATTTTCTGTTTTCGCTAATTTATTTTTCATTGCTAATAGTAACAAATAAATTAGTGAACAAAAGAAACCAAACTGTGCTTAATAAGTTATTACAGATTACTTCGTTTTGTGATAATATTGCAGTAGTTTATAATTTTTTCATTAAAAATAATAGATATCGCTTATTGTGAAATTATCTTTTTATAACTTGACTCGTTTGATACACGTAGATCAGTTGTAGTGTTTTTTTTTAATTTAGTGTCATCAAAAGATATATAAGTAAGAATTTAAAAAAAATTATAATAGTTGATTTAATCTTTGTTATTGTACTTAAAATTTATCTGTATAAATGAGAAAATGCTCTTAAAAATATAACATGGTTAATAATTATATTTTGAAAGTGTAACAAATTAGTATTGATTTTCAAACAAAAATAATTCTGTCATTCCTCTAGCAAAAGGATAACTGAAAATGCGTTAGTAGAGCCAGAAAATTGATGGATGTTGAGACATTTTGAACACGGGGATGATTTGGACATTAAATCATTTAGCACTAATTTAAATTTTAAAAAATCAGTTTATATTAGAACTAAAGATCATTTTCTAATTTAGTAAATTTTATAGGTACGATGTTATCACTTTAACACATGTGGATAACATATTTTCTCAAATGAACATATTAAAAACTAAGCATCGAAATTCATTTTCAACATGCAATAGTTGGATTATTACATTAAAAAAACCTTTTTTTCAGGAAATGATTATTACTATATCAAAATTGGATAATCTTTGTTACATGTACAATGTACAGGGTGGTGCATTTTGTAGGTGCCACATATGAACATCTTTTTTATTTAGAGAGATATTGAAAAACCGTTTTTGCCAGCCAGAGTCACCTTTTCGTGTTTTAATCAATGGCCAAAAGAAAATTGATCTATTTTTAATCGATTCCGCTCTATAACCGGAAGTTGATAAATTGTCGTTTTTCTGAAGTTACTGTAACTAAATAAATAAACAAAACACGTACGTCATTTTATTGGGCGTAAAAAGTTGCCATTCGAAAGATTTTACAGTGTGGTTATAACTTTTAAACAAATGAGTTACAGTAGCTTCATCAAAATGCCATTTTGTCAACTTCCGGTTACAGACCGGAAACGGTTAGAGATAGATCAATTTTCTTTTCGCTATTAATTAAAACACGAAAAAGTGACCTTGGCTCGCGAAAACGATTTTTCAAAATCTCTTCAAACAAAAAAGTTTTTCATATGTGGCACATCCAAAATGCACCATCCTGTATATTGTACTTAATAATAAAATCATTATAGATGTACAGAAATTTCTTTTAAGTATACATGGATGCGTTGTTAAATTTCAGGCATAAATTGTTTATTAAATCGATCAATATGAAGCTTCTCACGAATGTTTCCAGCTCTTGATTAAGCATGAATTAAAATTTAGAGTTTAGAATAGCCTACAAATTTAGATTTGCGTTCTATACTCGAAATTTAGCTACAAAGATTAATCGCAGAAATAAAAGAACGAATGCTTCAAAATTTACAGCGTAAAGGTTAGTAGGTACTTATTAACATTGGTTTGCATGTTATTAGGTTAAAAACAGAAATTTAATTTAATTAAAATAACACGATTTTAAAACATTTAAAATAAACTTACCGCGATAATCATTGATAGCGACGACTAGAGTTAGTGTTGAGCCCAGGGGAACAATTCCGCTGACTGGAGGAGCCCATGGTCCTTTTCCGTGTTGGATCTCCATCCAACAATCCACGTTATCACCTACAATTGATATAATTAAAATGCTAACGTTAGTTAATCAAACATCAGTTACTTAAAAATATTTTAATATGAAATACTGTGGTATTTTAACTTGCCCGTATGTAATAAATATAAAAGGCAAGTATTGTTTTCGTGAAAATATCCGTTTTGAGGTCCCGTGAGTCTGTGTGGATGTTGTTTGGATGTCTGTGTAAATGTCTGTTTAGATTTTTTGTAAATAAAGTAGAAAATAGGGAATAACTCAGTTATTTTTTTAAATAAGTATGTTAAGTATATCAGATTAAAGAGAAAAGTATCCCTTTGTGATGACGCTATGGTTTCTATTTAAAAAAATGAAAATTTATGTTATATCTCGAAAACTTAATTCTATAGAAAATATCTGATAACATTTAATTTTTTAGTGTAACCTAAAACTAATAACAAACTTACATTTGACATTTACCGAAAACAAACGTTTTCCCACGTTTACAGATACAATTATCTCAAATAACTCACGTCATCCATATAAACATAAAATAGCGAGTTTCTACTCAATGAAAACAAGTGCATTCAAAATCCCCTTTAGTCCTGAACCCCGGAACAAAGAAATAAATACAATAAAACAAATCGCTACTAATAATAGTTATACGGAACAACTTATATACATATAAATAAATATCAATCAAAACAAATTCAAAACTACATATGCGCTATCAGCCCAACCACAGAAAACAAATCATACAAAATTTTAACATTCTTTGGTACAATTAGTTCAAAAGTTAAACATATTTAAAAAAAAAAACGAGACTGACATTATTTTTGGATCGAATACTAAACTCTGTAATTTAATTTTTAATGCAAAAACTCTAATAAATAGTATGTACAAGTCAGGAATTTACAGATTAACATGTCCAGATTGTAGAGGAGTGTACACCGGACAATCAGATCGTTATTTTAAAACCCGATTAAAACAACATCATCGATCATCAAGTTAAAACATCATATTTCAACTTCTGCGAATCATTTAGAAACAAACCATAATTTCGGCAAGGATGTACTTTCGGTAATCCATCTCATCGAAAAAGGTAGAAACATGGATTTACTGAAAGCCCTTGAAATCCACAAAGTAAAAATTAATCCGGGAATTTCAGTCTCTAAGGCTGTGATTTATAATGGGTAAAATCATACGTTTTTGGTAGTCACTAATTCCAGCACCCTGGCTGTTCTAATTACGGTACAACATTGTATGATACATCAAAATGATTCTAAAACTTGGAGGATTGTATTGTCGCCAATTTAAAACGATTTAGATTATTAGTGTTTTTGTAAAAAAATTATGAAAATGGTTATTTTTGAATCATTAATTTACTCAATTTTCGACAAGAAATACGCGTTCTACAGTAAATTCAAGGGTGTCCTTACATTCTACATTCAAAAAAAATATTACCAAATTGAGAGCAAATTATATATTCGGTTATCCTTTTTATGCTAGCAATGGTGAAATGTTGCTATACACAACAATAAGCCATTTTTAAATTTCAGGCCTATAGTTGTCTGCAGGGTGTGGTAACATATTTACAAATTTTATTTCGGTTATTTTCCACTAGGAGGGTCTGTTAATTTTTGTTTAGCGAATTACATCTTGTGTGCGCTTTTTTTTGTGAGCGAGCGGCGACTATTCGATTACTCACCGTACTCCACGATTTGCGATGAAATTGCTTTATTTTCAACCTTTCGAAGACGGCCCAAAGGCTCGGCGCGGGGCACTATGGGTTCAAAATCTCAAATTTTCTTATATTTAGATGAAAATTAGTATACATGGGTGTTCGTTGTATGCTGATTTCGAATATGGTGATAACATGTTTAGAATCCTCTATTATTATACATTAAGACCATTCTTACGATGATAACATTTTTTACAATATAAATCAAAAGAACAATTCAAAAAATAACTTTAACTATTTAAAATAAGATTGATACAATTATAAATATACCGTGGTTTCTCTAGATTACTGCCCGAAAATAAATTATAATATATTTTTCGACAAAAAGTCGAAAAAAAAATTAAGAATAACAACGCATGATAAGTACTCTAAGTACTCGGTCTGCAAGTGTTTTAAAATCAATCAACACGGCACTCGCTTTGATCAGTGATTTCTATTAGAAATACTAATCTACAAATTATTGGCAAGTACTTATCCGTGCGTGCGTGATTGTCTACACAGTTATAACTTATATTATTCATCCTAGATCTGATAGTTTGGGTCTTATCGCTTATTAATGTAAATTAACCTCATTGATTCGTCTAATTTTGCGTCTATTTTACTTTTTTTTCTAAAATCGATTCGATAGTGTGTTGTCCGTGTGTCCGTGTGACCGTGAATGCATGTCTATCAATCGATCGCCTTTTTTATCTATTGATAAGTATATTTTCTAATTTATTATTTTAAATTGTAAAATTCCCTCTCCTTTGTTTTATTGTGTGAACCTTTCTGTCGCCTTGTCTTGTTCGTGTCTTGTTAGTCACTACCAAGGGCGGGGTCAGCGAAGAATTTGTATCCCTGTTATTTTCCTCGTAACTGTTTTTTTACATCATATAATAGTGATGGGCTTTACATGCGATCATTGCTCTAGCAATATAAGCCCTAATTCATTTTACCTAAAATGTTATGGGCTATGCGATAAATGGTTTCACTCAAAATGTACAGGTTTATCCAACGAAGAAATTGCTCAACTTAAGAAAAACCGTAACAATAATTGGATCTGTAGTAAATGTCAGCCGGTCGGCGCATTTAGTGAAAATCAATTATCACAAAATCAATTATCACAGATTGAAACAATATTCGAGAACTTATTACAGAAGTATTTTTTACCCATTAAATCAGAATTGGATCAACTTATATCCAGGTTTGATATAAAATTTAATTTATTGGACAATAAAATAAAAAAAATCGAAACTGATTTTTCTAAAATGGAACGGAAACTAAACTCGTATGACTTAAGTGTTAATACTGAGATACCTACTTTGAAGCAATCTGATATATTGAATGAATTCGAAGATCGTTGGAATAGGAAAAATAATATTATGATCTATAATGTACCAGAATCATCATCGCCTGAGGGTGTTAATAAATACAAAGATGATCTTTCTGCCATTCAAACCTCATTAAATCCGATTTCGGTGGAGTTTTCACCTTCAAAAATGTTCAGAGTTGGCCATAAAGGATCTCGCCCTAGAGCTATAAAAGCCGTACTGCAAAATCATGATGTTGTTAAGAACATCATTTATAAAACATCTAAGTTAAAAGAAAATGTTATCAAGTTCAATTATGACAACACTAAATTGCAACGTGATGAATACAAAGCAACGAAACTTGCACTGGAGCAGCGCAGGAAAAATGGCGAGGAGAATCTAGTTATTAAATATGTTTCTGGATGTCCAAAAATCATGGAGATGTCATCGTCATCGACTCGAAACTCGAATAAGGCCTCAAAAAACTAAATAATTTAAATATTTATTTCCATAATGTCGGCGGGATGAGAACTAAAATAAAACAATTTATGTTAAGTGCTAACAGTAGTGTGTATGATATTATAATTATTTGTGAAACTTGGCTAGACAAGGATATTAAAAATCTAGAATTAAATTAAAAAATTATAACATCTATAGAGTGGATCGTTTTACCGATTCAAGTCATAAATCTCGCGGGGGCGGTGTAATGGTAGCTGTTCTTAAAAACTTAGGTAGTAATTTTGTTAATATTGAGCGTAATACGGTAGAACAATTGTTTATATCAATTTCTTTACCCAATGTGAACCTTATTGTAGGCGCGGTGTATATTCCACCATCTTCCCCACTTGATAAATATGTAGACCACTGTTTAACTGTAAAATCTATCCTCGAACAATATCCTGAATCTAAGCTTTTCTTGTGCGGTGATTACAATCTATCTGCAGTTACCTGGTCCAATGATGAGCTTGGTTTGATAAATTACAATTCATCATCAATACCAGCCCAATTAATTAGTGAGACATTTAGTGTTTATAATTTATTTCAAATTTGCAATCTACCGAATATTTTTCTTGACTTAATTTTTGCTCACGAAGGTTTTACGGTATCAACAGCAACCGAGTTATTGTTTGAGGTTAAACAACATCATATACCATATTTAATTTCTTTGCCTATGTGTTCCTCTGACGAAAGGCTTACATTCAATGAATACGTATATGATTTTGTTCGTGCTGACTGTTCTGTCATTAATGACTATTTATCAAACATCGATTGGCAAATGATATTAGATGGTACTATTGATATGATGGTTGATTAATTTTACGGTATACTATATAATGTTCTGGAGCGATATATACCACTGAAATGCATCAAGCCATCAAGTTATCCAGTTTGGTTTGATGCTGAACTAATTAATGTAATTAATCGAAAACGGACCGCTCACAAAAACTACAAACAGTGCCAAACTTCTGAAAATTACAGTAAATTCAAACATTTGCGCACAAAATGTGTAAATCTAAGAAATATCTTGTACACTAAATATGTAAATTCAGTAAATGTAAGCATACGTAATAATCCTAAGAAGTTCTGGAGCTTTGTGAAGTCTAAAAATTCGCTTTCTGATTTTCCAAACGTTATGCGTTTTAACTCTAAGACCAGCACCAATGGTTCAGATTACGTAAATTTATTCGCGGACTATTTCTCGTCAGTTTATAGCAAAAATAAACCTTTAAACATGCCATCTTTCAATGTTTCATCAGAAGTTATTCATATGCCACTTAAAATATCCAAAAACGAAATATTTGAGGCTATATCAAATTTAAAACACAGCAAGAGCACAGGCCCTGATGGAATACCCACCATATTTCTTAAAAATTGTATTTACTCCATCACAGTTCTAATATTTTTATTATTTGAAGCATCGTTGTCGCAAAATGTCTTCCCTAACTGCTGGAAGAAGAGTTATATTATACCTTTGTTTAAATCCGGCAAAAAGATGACATTAAAAATTACCGAGGCATCTCATTACAATCGGTTATTCCGAAACTGTTCGATAGCTTAGTCTCAACTCAATTGAATTGGATGTGTAAAAATATGTTCATAAATGAGCAACATGGATTCCGATCTGGCAAATCTACCTCAACTAACCTTTTATCTTTCAGTTCATACATTATAAATGCATTTGAAGCTAATAGCTCGGTCGACACGATTTTTACTGGCTTTGCTAAAGCATTTGATCGTGTCAACCATGAAATACTAATTGGAAAGCTTACTGCCCTAGGAATCCATGCTGATGTAGTCAATTGGTTTAGAAGTTTTTTTAATTGATCGTATTCAGTGCGTAAAAATTAAAAACCATCTTTCTAAGGAAATCAAAGTGGATTCGGGTGTTCCGCAAGGATCACATTGCGGGCCGTTGCTGTTTTTAATTTTTATTAATGATATACATCGAGTCATTAAACATTCGTCTTTTTTGCTTTTTGCCGATGACTTGAAGCTATTCAAAAGAATCGACTCACCAAATGATTTCTTATTGTTGCAAGAGGACTTATTCTCAATTCACAACTGGTGTTGCAAAAACTATCTTTTATTTAATATTAATAAATGTAAAATAATGAGGTTTTCCAGGAAATTTACTCCTTTGGATTTTTCTCCTTCTTACTTTATAGACGGTTTTGAATTAGATGAGCTTGATGAAATTGTGGATTTGGGCATAACTTTCGACAAAAAATTGACATTCGGTAGCCATATTAATAGAATTTGTATGAGAGCTCTAAGGATGCTTGGCTATATAAGACGATTGGCAGTCGATTTATCTTCAACAGCATTCAAAGTCATTTATTTTGCTTATGTTCGTTCCGTTCTTGAATATGGATCATGTGTCTGGTCACCATATCAAGTAACGTATAGCTATAAGATCGAAACAATTCAAAATAAATTTTTGAAAATAATGCTATTTAAATTAGGTTACAACAAAGATAAAAATATAAATTTAGTTCGTCAGGAGCTTACTGTCGATAAATTATGTTGTAGAAGAACTTTCGCGGACTTGAGCTTCTTTTATAAATTAATTAGTAACCAAGCGGATTGTTTATATCTATTTAATCAAATTAATTTCTGTATTAACCCTTCGAATCGACAAATCAGACATCCAACACTGTTTTCCATTCCGTTCCATAAATCCAACTACGGTCTTAATAGTCCACTTTCTCGGTTCATGCGTACGTCAAATAAATTATCTCTAAATCCAAATTTTGATCTTTTTGTTAATTCGTATCCTAAATTTATATCTAATCTTAAGCGGTTAAATGTTTGTTGTTCTCTTTAATTTGCCAATTTGTAGACATGTTTTTGTATTTATATATATTTTGTATTATGAAATTTGAATTGTATTACTATAACATATTATGTCTAATGGATTTTTCCGTAAATAAATAAATAAATAAATAAATAAGTACCCCTATTTAAAATTTTTAAGAATTTTGTTTTGGAAAAAGTAATTTGCAAAATTTGAGTTTAATAAATTTTTTTTTAAAATTATTTATTCTTTTACTTATTTATCGTACATTTTTGTCGCTAATTCATTTTAAACTATTGTATTTCCAATGAATTTAAATGTAAATAATCAAACTGGGTAAAGTACAAGCCCAAACACAAATGTCCGGACACCAACTATTATTGTAAAAAATGTACATTATTTTGACTACATCTAAATTTTAAACGTTTATTTGTTCGAAGTTTTCAGATTTTCTACAATCAACTAAGTATTGATGGGTCATCAGTTTCTATAATTTTCATCAGTTTACGTAAATATTGGTGATTTTCGTCATTTGACATTATTAAATAAAAATTAACATATCTCGAAGTATTGAAAATCTCATGAAATTTTTATAAATCGGTCTTAAATGTTTAGAGATTTATCAATTTTGAAGATTTTCTTTGATATTGTCAAATTTCATTGTTATTTTTTCTAATTTTTTTGTCAATTTTCCTCGCTTTCCTTGGCTACATTTAAAAAATGTCATCTAATGTAAAAAAAAATGATAAATTACGAATCGATTTTTAAAAATTGTTCTAAATCTGAATAAAAATTTATTGTAAATGTTACATAAAAACTTATTAAATAATTTGACAAAAATCTCGAAATATCGAAAATCTTGTGAATATGTTATCGAAAAATTTTAAAATATTGAAAATGTCATCAACATTTTATAAATCGACGAAAATCTCAGTGTGTTAAAAATTTTATGAACATTTTATAAATTGATGAAAACATCGAAATATTTAAAATCTGACGAAAATTGCTTAAATCAACGAAATTAAAAAAATACCGAATCTCATGAAACTTCTATAAAATTTTATTTTATGTATGTTGAAAATCCCAAAATATCGAAAATATCATTAAAATTTTATAAATCGACAAAAATCTCGAAATATTGAATATCTCAATAAAAAACACTCTTATTCCTTACTTCACTTTTATTTTTATTCGTTAGATGTACATTTCGAGTGCAAAGCACTCATTATCAATAACTAATGGTCTTACAACTAGGTGCGCAACTATATATATATATATATATATATCTGACAAAGATGAGAATAACCTAATTTTAATTACATAAGGTGTCGCAAGGCTGAAAAACATTAAGGGGATTAAAATTACGGACTGTTGATGGGATTACACTTTTTCGGAACGTGTAAAAGGTTTAACAAAGAGTTTTCCAAAGGACTTAAATCAAAATTTAATAATTTATCTTTATGTGTGTGCATTTCTATGGCTTCTAACATATTTAATCGAAAATGTGATGATTGTTTTAGTAATGTGATATTGTCTGTTGAAAAATAATGTCCTGTTTTTAAATTATGGTCAGCTAAAGCGGATTTATCAATGTTTTTATTTTTAAACATTAAAAGTGCGATCCTTTTCGCAATCTACAACAAGTTAGTCTTACAAAGACTATATCAAACACTCATTGAAACAACTACTTCCCGGGCTAATACCCCGACGGACATTGAATTATACAACAAGTGTTTGCTGTTACATACAGTAACCTACTGCAAATGTAACAATTTGGGTCAAATTATTCAGGCCATCTATAGACGCGTTTCGAGATTTATCTCTCATCAGTATAGCTTTGCCATTCCCTCTAAACAATTTGACACCCCAGACTGGCGGTCACGTTACCGTTCAAACATAAATATAAATGAAATTGCCAATTCTTGGTTGCAGAATACTTCAAACATTAAAAGTGCGATCCTTTTCGCAATCTACAACAAGTTAGTCTTACAAAGACTATATCAAACACTCATTGAAACCACTACTTTCCGGGCTTCCCTGGCCTGAATAATTTGACCCAAATTGTTACATTTGCAGTAGGTTACTGTATGTAACAGCAAACACTTGTTGTATAATCCAATGTCCGTCGGGGTATTAGCCCGGGAAGTAGTTGTTTCAATGAGTGTTTGATATAGTCTTTGTAAGACTAACTTGTTGTAGATTGCGAAAAGGATCGCACTTTTAATGTTTGAAGTATTCTGCAACCAAGAATTGGCAATTTCATTTATATATATGTTTGAACGGTAACGTGACCGCCAGTCTGGGGTGTCAAATTGTTTAGAGGGAATGGCAAAGCTATACTGATGAGAGATAAATCTCGAAACGCGTCTATAGATGACCTGAATAATTTGACCCAAATTGTTACATTTGCAGTAGGTTACTGTATGTAACAGCAAACACTTGTTGTATAATTCAATGTCCGTCGGGGTATTAGCCCGGGAAGTAGTTGTTTCAATGAGTGTTTGATATAGTCTTTGTAAGACTAACTTGTTGTAGATTGCGAAAAGGATCGCACTTTTAATGTTTGAAGTATTCTGCAACCAAGAATTGGCAATTTCATTTATATTTATGTTTGAACGGTAACGTGACCGCCAGTCTGGGGTGTCAAATTGTTTAGAGGGAATGGCAAAGCTATACTGATGAGAGATAAATCTCGAAACGCGTCTATAGATGGCTTGAATAATTTGACCCAAATCGTTACATTTGCAGTAGGTTACTGTATGTAACAGCAAACACTTGTTGTATAATTCAATGTCCGTCGGGGTATTAGCCCGGGAAGTAGTTGTTTCAATGAGTGTTTGATATAGTCGTTGTAAGACTAACTTGTTGTAGATTGCGAAAAGGATCGCACTTTTAATGTTTGAAGTATTCTGCAACCAAGAATTGGCAATTTCATTTATATTTTTGACATGATATACATGTTCTTTGAATCTTTTTAATAGATTCCTTTGAGTTTGGCCTATGTAACATTTATCACAATCATTGCATTTAATTGAATAAATTCCGGACTCTTCTAAGTGGCTCCTTTTTGTAAATTGATTGCCTAATAATGTGTTTAATTTGTTGTTATTATAAAATACAGGAGTCATATTGAATTTATTCAAGATCTTTGTGAATTGATTAGAAGTTCTGTTGTTATATATAAACCTAGCAAATTTGTTATTTACTTTCTTTTTGTGGTGTGAGATTTGTGACGGAGTTTAATGTTTGGTTTCTTTTGTGTCTATTAATTAGTTTGTTAATTGTGAATTTGCTGTAACTTAATGAAATAGCTATTTTTCTTATGAGTGTTAATTCATTTTTTCTATTTTCTATTGAAAGAGGAAGATTTAAAGCTCTAAAAACCATGCTGTTAAATGCTGAAAGTTTGTGTTTAAAGTGTGTTGATAAAAAATTGTGAATATAATTAAAAGTATGTGTGGGTTTTCTATACTACATGTATATGTATGTATACATTAATTTCTATTTTGTTATTTATTTTATTGTTTGTTAGTACTAGATCGAGGAAAAGGATTTGATTATTTTGTTCAGTTTCGTAAGTGAAGTTAATGCTGGGGTATAAGGCATTCAGACTAGCTTGTATGTCTTCAATACGGGTATCATTATTGAATATCTGATGAAAATCTCGAAATATTAAAAATCTCATAAAATTTTTATAAATCGACAAAAATCTCGAAATATTGAAAATCTCATGAGACTTTTATAAATCGACAAAAATCTCGATATGTTAAAAATCTCATCAACATTTTATAAACCGAGAAAACGAGTATTGTCCACTCCCAGACTAAGCATGAAGTAAAATTTCGAGTTTAGAAAAGCCCCAAGAGAAAATTTTCGGGGCTTTTCTAAACTCAAAATTTTACTTCATGCGCCACTCGTATAATACAATAATTTCACATTTGACATTTGATATTGACATTTCATATTTCACATTTGACATTTGCCATATTTTGACAAACAGACTTTGCTTTACATTTTATTGAAAATATCTTAAATCGGCATTTTCGAGGGTATATTATTAAATAAAAATTAACAAAATGGTATATAAATGTTGCATCAAAATTTTAAACGTTGAATTTGAATGTTGATAGCCAAAAATTATAAAAGGCCGTTATCACAGTATTTAAGATTTTCTATTTTTATCTTGATTTTCGTTCATTTAATGGTCAAAAATTGATTATCAAAATTGTAGTCAATGCTCACGCAATTAAACCTATGTTTAGACAAAACACGAAATTGGATAAAACGCGAAATCTCTACTGCTCACATAGTCCGAATTAAAAAATAGTTTTAGGTTTTGTCCATACGAGTTTGGACAAGTCCTAACATGCTAAGTTTCAAAAAAATGTCAAATTTGAAAAGTTATGATTAAAAATAAAAAACATTGTGCTTCATTTTGACACTCGCAAAATACAAAAGAAATAAAAACAAATGAACAATTTGTAAAAAAAATATAAATCTGTTTGTTCTTTATGTAAAAAAAAAACAACAACAAAATTGAGCCAATAAAGCTAGAGGAGCTAAATGTTGGGACTAGAGATGGAGTGAATCGACTCAAAGAGTAAGCTCAGTGAAGTGAGCTGGTGAGCCAAGTGACTGAGTTCGAAATATGTAGCTCTTTTTGAGCCATGACTCATTTTGATTCGCCCGCTCTTCTTGAGTAAATGTAGATTCGCAATGCATTAAGTATTAACAGATTTTGATTTTCACGCGGCTCGTGGATCGACAGGCCGGCTTTCCTTAGCCCTGCGTTTGTACACTACTTAATTAATTTGTGAAAACTGAATATGTTTTACTCCAATTTCTAATCCTGCGTTATTAATTTCTTTAGATAGAGATTCGCCTCTTCTTAGTTCACAGATACTATAATTTAAAATATTATAAGCAAACGCCGCTGTTTACTATCTAATAAACATTACAAATGTAATTTTTCTTTTGTCACCTTTTTGTAACCAAAATTGTAAATTTAATAAGTAGTGTTCGTTATTGTAGTAAGAAAATAGCTATCGTTATATTTCTACGCGTGTGAATGAAGTTAAATAAACCCATTGAGTTGGCGAATCGACTCTAAAAGAGCCACGGCGCACAATGGGCCCAAATCAGAAAAAAGATGCGCATAGGAAGAAAACGTAAAAGTCATTGTAACGGTAAAATTGATAATTATTTGCAATGTTTAAGTTCATATTAAGTGGTGTTTAAGAGTTGTAGCAATACCAGATCATGTCGTTTATCAGGACAACGATCACAATATGAAGGTTTTAACTCAATAAAACTTTCTCCATATAAATAGGAAATTACGTCTTTCTTAAAAATGGTGCAACTTTTAAACATATCGAAGCACAAAGCTGGGATTTTCTTAAAATGGTGCCTATTTAATGGACTTTATTTTTAACTTAATTGCAGCTGCGTCTACTTGCGACCCTGAAAATGTTGGCGTTAAAACGGGAAATGCACAATGTACCAGAATTGTATTTTTGTTTCTTTTGGTCATTTGCATTAATAAACGTACACAGTATCGATAACGTGCACATTCAGAGGTAATCTGAATCAATAAAAGTGTACGTTATCGATAACGTACACATTTCAAGTTAATTCGCATTAATAAACATGTACGTTATCCATAACGTGTACGTTTAAGGTTAATTTGCATTAATAAACGTACACATTATCGATAACGTGCATATTCAAAGGTAATCCGCGCCAATAAACGTAACGTACACGTTAATCCGAAAGAGGAAAAACGATGAGATGATTTCAACTTGTAACTGTATAAAAAAGGTTATCCACAGCGTGCACAATCAAAGTTATTTCACATCAACTAACGTGTACATTTAAAGTTAAATCGCATTAATAAAGGTACACGTTATCGATAACGTGCACATTCAGAGGTAATCTGAATCAATAAAGTGTACGTTACCGATAACGTGTACATTTAAAGTTAATAAACATGTACGTTATCCATAACGTGCACATTTAAAGTTAATTTGCATTAATAAAAGTACACATTATCAATAACGTGCACATTCAAAGGTAATCTGCTCCTATAAACGTGTACGTTATTGATAACGTGCACATTTAAAGTTAATCCGCATAAATAAAAGTGTACGTTATCGATAGCGTGCACATTTAAAGTTAATTCGCATTAATAAACGTTATTGATAACGTGCATATTTAAAGTTAATCCGCATCAATATAACTGTACGTTATCGATAACGTGCACAATCAAAGTTAATTCGCACTAACTCATTAAGCTCTATGGATGCATACACGCAACATTATTAATTTTTGTTAAATAAATTACTAAATAAGTTAATTTGATATATTATACTTTTTGATCTGACTTGAAAATGTATTAAGAAAAATGTAATTTAAATATTTCGATTATTACTCATTTAAAAAAAATGCTGCGCCACCCTCGACAAATTTTCTACGCGGGGCATTTCTAAACTCGAAATTTTACTTCATGCTTAGTCTGGGAGTAAACGACACTCGTTTAAAGCTTCGAATTTGACGATTTTATAAACTATCTAAGTAACTGGTAACTACCCACTGAACACGGAAACATTTAAACATTGCTTAAGTGTTGAACATAATACTCATGATATCTTATCGAATTCACTTCACTTCTGTCAGACAATTTCGTACTCGTCTCGTACGACACGAGCACGAGACGTGCACCACACGAGATGAGCACGACACGAGCATAAGATGTGCACGACACGAGTATATTGAACTTCAGACTAAATCAGTGTTTTATACGCGTGGCGCATGAAGTAAAATTTCGAGTTTAGAAAAACCCCGCGCAGCGACCTGAGACAAATTTTCTACGCGGGGCTTTTCTAAACTCGAAATTTTACTTCATGCTTAGTCTGGGATTGGAAACACTCGACTTTTAACTTTCCTTTATTTCGTGTTATTACAAAAGTGTACACTCGTCATGGGTAAGATACATACACTCGTCCGAAACTTCAAACTGAATGCTTTGATATAACCATTAAAGGACTGAAAATGTTTTTAAAGTTAACAATCTAGTTTTTAAAATTTAACTCGAAATTTTACTTCATGCGCCAGGCGTATAAAACAGTGAATTAACGAGAAATTAAAAAAAAAAACACAAAACAAATTTTTCATGTTAATCCTCACAATTAATTGGAATTATTTTTGACGATTTAAATCCTTTTGTAAGTATTCGAATCCTTTTGTAAGTATACGAATCCTTTTATAAATATTCGAATCCTTTTATAAATATGCGAATTCTTTTATAAATATTCGAATTCTTTTACGAGGATTCGAATCACCCGCATTTGGATTCGAATATGAATTCTCTTAAAAATATGTAAAGAATCCGGATCACAAATCCAGTTTAACTTAAGTATTCGGATGCCTCTTTTGAATCCTCTAAAAGGATTCGAATCCAGGATGCGAATCCTGAATGATTTGCATCCTGCCCAGCTCTGTTGCACGCTTATCTGGCTTAACACGTTTACCTTCTTACCTACCATAATATTTTGTATTCGACATGCACTAAATATATCTTTGACAAATCTGAATTAATCAAATAATTTTAGCCAATGACAAATATGTTGAAAACATTTATTTTGATCAAATTGACAGTTGTCATGACAATCTTTCATGCGACAATCTACCAGAATGATAAATAATTTGAACTCAGTGAATTTTACTCAGAATTATCTATAAACATCACAAAAGTGTTGAAAAAACGTAATAGAATTGTGCGGACCATAAAACCTATAGAAAACCTTTTTCAGAGATTCACATACAGTTACATTTATAAAACATAGCCCATGCGCGCTTTTTCGACCATTTGGCCCCACTGTGCGGCGGCCGTTGGATCCGCTGTTGAATCCGACTGAGCTAGCTCATTCATTGGGATCCAACTCCGCGGCACGGAGTTGGATCGCGATGATTCATGACGGCTCTGAACTGAACTAGCTCGTTTTACGGAGCTCTTGAATCCGACTGAGCTATAGCTGAATATATGTATGTGTGTTTTGATAGGCGCGCACACGTATCCAATACATTTAAACACACTTGAAGTGTAATCACATGAAATAAATACGCGTTTACTATAATTTTGATTAAATAAATATTCACTCCTACGTTTTTATATAAATTATGATTAAATTATTGTATAACCGAAATAATTAACCACCGCGTCGCACAGTGGTCCGAAGCCGACTAAAATGCGATAAACCCCAGTCTTTTTATTTTGTAAGATATCAATTTGAAATTAGGTATGCTTATACTAAACACAAATTCGAGTTTACAGAATTACATAAACTTTATTTGCACTTCCAGTTTCACCGGAAATGACATCAATTTTAAAAATCATTATGATGATTTAAATATCAACAATATGGAAAACTTGCTCTAACTAAATTAATTCTACTGCGGCTCAAGCCGCACCCCCATGGGTGCGCGCGGGGTGTAACTTGTTTTGTAAGTACTTAGTTTGACAATGATTACCGTGTAATTGAAAATAGTCACAAAAGTAAAATAAAAGTGGTATAAAAAAGTTAAGTGTTTTCTATATATCAAATAAAATTGTTTAAAAATCATTTAAATACAAAGATTTATATATAGAAAACAAAAATAGTAACTTAATAAAACATATTATTGAGTAATAACAGTGTAGTAGGACATTAATATGAATATCATCACCTCACCCTATTTAAGTACATATCTTCATTACATCTTAATATCCCACCTTCTAGTGGGCGTAAAAAAATAAAACACTTGTTGCCTGGTTACTGCAAGGCTAAACTATTAATTAAAAGTTGAAGGCTCTGTGGGTATTAAACTGACAACGTTATCATTAATATAACACTTAAACAGGACTGTGTGTATAAGCAAAGTATCGAATATGGTAACTCCTAATATCTTTTATCAGACGAAACAAAAATTATATATTTTAAACAGTTTTTTTTTTTAATTTGAGTTTCCAGTTAACATTGATTTTACATAAGCGTTCTGGCACACACGGCCCTTTAATTCTTATAATTAATTATAATCCATTGTCAATAGAACAATATTTAGTTTTAGTTCAACAATCCCCTGCAGAGAGAGATTTAACTCACCAGGAAATTGAGGCAGTTGCAAAGATATGGTTCAGGACCCGATTAAACAGATTTGGACAGATTTAGGGATCGATCACACAAAAAATAGTGTTTTACTAATCACACTATACTGGGTGTCCGTCCTGAAAGTCGAATGTTTTTGCTAATAGGTGCTTATCAATTCAAGATGTAGGGAACTAAATCGTATTAATGGGAACATAATATTACTGTGCATCAAATTATACTAATAATAAGATGAAACATAAAATTTGTATTATAAAATACTAACTTGAAACTTAGTGATTTTTAAATATACCGCACAAAAGGATATGCTCTAACCCCGGTAGGTAGGTCAATCTGATTACTAGTAGGTATCATTTGCGGCGCAATGAAATTATATTTTGATTGATACCATTTACTTATATGTTCGTTGAATTGGTGAGCAGCAATCGGCAAAAACATAAAATTCAATGTTAAGTTCCTATATTGGACTTGACAGACGGACTCTCAGAATAAATAATTAATATCATTTATACTAAGTATATATAATTTTATGAGAATATAGTTTTAATTTATTTGTTGTTATTACATGTTTGTGATTTTGTTGTAGAATAGGTGTAAAAAAAATCACATCTTGTTTAGAGGCTCAATTGAATGCAATACGTTAAATAAACATAGATCCTATTTTTATTATTTACCAAACTAGAGAGCCGATTTAGGTTTTGTAAAATAAAGAATTATTATTGAACTTAATTTAACAACTTAAACAAAACGTAATAATAAAATAACAAATTAGTATCTTAGAAAACTACAATGGTTCTTCAATATGCCCAACTTTAGCACGAATATCGTTCAGTCATATTTAAATTGTGTCAATAGTAATTCTTTATTTGACAATATTTAAACTACCTGTAATTTTGCAAATAATAAAAATCGGACCTATGTTTTTAACCAATTTCCTTTAAATGATTTTCTTGAACAAAATGTCATTTTTTACACTAATTTTGAAACACTGTATAAAATGCGCTTCAGTACAATTCAAAAATGCCAAAAATAATATTTAAAATGTGATATTATAGTTTAGTCAAGTAATATTAATTTAGTATTAGCCAACATTAGATTAGTTAAGTTACCATAGTTTTAGTTTTAGTTACCATAACGTAAAAAATTCATAACAATTTTATTTGCCGATGCGATGAGCCCGACAAATCTAAATTTTCAAGCTTTTCTAAACTCGGAATAATTACTTCATGCACCACACGTACTTCACAAAATTGTAGCTAATGAAATCACAGTGCTTAATGCTCAAATAAGTTCGGTGGTACATAAAATAGGATCTACTAATTTCGTCTACATCTGTTTGACAAAGAAAAGCCGCCAAGAAATCGAACACAAGTTTGGTTGTTCACAATTAATTCTAAAATGTATTATTCGTGTTTAATTAATTTAATCAATAATATCTTTTGATACAGATAATTGGATTAACAATATAGACATTATTTAGAAATGTTAAGATCATTTTAAGAAAACATATTCTTAGCTGTTTCTTAAAACGTCCTGTTAACGTTTATTAATAAGCCAATGGATCACTATTACCCAAAATTAAATTTTCTTCAAATACCAATCAACATGGACAAGATTCTAGTAAAAAACAAGTTTTTAATGCAAATATCTCAAACATGAATATTTCGAATTAAAAACTATTTGAATTTGAGAGAATAAACGTACGCTTCCTTTAGTTAGCAAAATTTAAACATAATAAATAAAAATTACGATAATGTTCGTATAAACTGTAAGCAATCTCTTAATTAATGAGACTACTAAGACAATAAATATCTATTAACTATTTCCCGTGCAAATACACTGCCAGATATTGAATTATACAATAAAATATTTAAAATCTTATTTGATTTGTTACAACGCTATATGATAGTATAATTGTGTCTATCAACATACATTATTTATTAAATTAAAAAAATCATGAATAGTCAATTTTGTTTGTGAACCAAATGTTCAGGCTTTTCTATACTCGAAATTTTATTTCATACGCTACGCGTATAAACACTGAAATATTGTGAAATTCAAAATATTCTTGTTCAGCAGTATATTTTTATTCCTGCTTTAGCAGTATATTTTTAATACTAATTTAGCAGTGTATTTTTAATATCACACCCTGAACATTTGTAGGCTTTTCTAAACTCGAAATTTTACTTTATGCCGAATCAAGGAGTGAAAATACTTGGTCGAAACTTTAAATTGAAATTTTCCAGAAAAAGCAATGAATGCCTGAAATTAATAACATGTCTAGGCTACGTATCTTTTTAATTTATGCTGATTTGCGTTCGCATTTAAAATATCGTCTGTTATTGTGATTATATTAGAAAAAAAACCGAAAAATCAATTTTTAGATATTCTCCATATCCCTGTTTTTCTATTTGTTTAAAATTCTGTAGAAACTTTCTTTTGACTATATCGAATGGTAAATATTTAAAATATACTGGCCGCCATAAGTAACTAAACACCCAGTAAACGTGAGTGAATGTTAAGGAAATTGTCAGGAAAGATGTATATCAACGCCTAATAAATCGAGTTACCATCGACAATGAAACTAAAATACTTTGTTTTTTTTATTTTAACATTATTTATTTATTCGGCACTTCAAACTTAACTTTTAAGCTTAATTAGTCTTAGTCAATTGTAAAAGAATGCCACCTATTTGAATATACGCACATTTTCGTTTAATGCGGGACTTTGGCCGGGGTAGTATAATCGGTCTACGAGAAGCAGAATTTCCATTTGTAATGTTGGTAATCGTGTGGAACGCAATGTCGATAGAATTTTTCTATGTTGGCAAAAATGGACAGAATCTATTAATTGTATGAAGTATTTGACATTCTGTTGATTATGATTAGTTAAAAAATATCTCTTACATTATTACACTTGTTTAGCGGCTATGATGAAAATATATAAATAATATAAATATAATTTAACAGCGGAAATTTTAGTTTTTACATATTTTGAAAAAAGTGCATTTTCTTATTGTCTACAGTAAATTTCATAAAAATCCAGAATCTGAATCAAATAACAGAGTTATGAGCAATTTTGAAGTATCGAAATTTACAGGTTTTTTTGTTAAATTACGAAAACACAGGCACCATGTATATTCTTTTTTGAAGAATAGTAAACAAAACTGAAAAATAAACATATTTATTGGATAATTTAAAAAAAGAATAGTGGTGGGACCTTGACTTTGTTTGGCAGAACTAAGTTCAATTATGTATATGTCTATCAACAAACAGATTTCAAAATAAACATTAGTAATTTATTTTCTCCCTTGTGATTTCATGTACTAAAACGCTGTTCACACGTATAATATAAATATTTCCAAATTGTTTTTGTGCAGAATAAAAGTATAAATTTTCGGTCAACCGCCCAGCTTCGCGGGCGTTAAGCTGACAACCGGCGGGCCGGGAAATGGCCACCCATGTTGTTAACTTTTATTTAAAGATTTATTAGAAATTTATTAGTAGTGAAAATGACTTAAAACTATCAGTAGCCATTTATTAATTAGCATATTTTATTATCTAATAAACCTAGAAAAATATATTACTAAAGGAAATGAACTACTAAAGTAAAATACGTCTACAATATGTATCTTTTAATGTATATTGGTGAGGGGGGTTACAGCCCCGCAGCCCTTTTGGTCAAGCCGCCACTGATTTGTACTATTTTTAGAGTTGCCCTGTGGTATAGTTTATGCTAATAGTCCATTCTTGCGCAGTGCAGATATTAACCATTTTTGCTCATCGTAAGAAAATACATCATAGCCTATTAGTATATGCTTCTTTCTTTTTGTCACTGCCTACTAGACTGGTTGAACTAGCATTATAATAATTAATAGTGATATTAACCAATAAAAATGTTTTTGAATCTTACCTCTAAAATCCAACTGAATAACATCCAAATCCGCGATCACCATCGGCGGTTTCGTCGCGGTCTTTTCGTAATCGTTAAACCACTCGCAGCGCAACCTCTTCGCTTCATCCCACACTTCCAACAGGTCTTTATCGTACTGCACTACCACTGTGTTCTCGTAGAACTGCCCGTGTAGATCAGGCTTGGTGCCGCACCTAGCGTAAGCTATTCTAAAGGAGAAGAACGTCTGTCCTGTTGATGGTGGCACGTAAACGCACCTAGGATCGCCATGCTGGCCTTTCGAGGACACTATCCCTTCGAATGGGTGCGAAAAGGACAAGTGCACGTCCATGTGGTCCTTGCCGCACATCACCTCTAAGGATTGGATAGAGGGCATCCCATCGGGACGCTCCATCGGCCAAATGTCTCCTCCGACATTGGTCGCTGATTGCACTATTTTGGATATCTACAAACAAAAAGAACGAAGTTACCGGTTTTAAGTGGATGAGTTTTGTGTAGGTATTTTCGAGCAGGACAAGATTTCCGAGAAAATGAAAAGTAGTAGATGAACGTAGATAACTTAAGTTATCTTAGATTTGGTTATAACTGCAATGGATTCCTAAGAAAATGAACAACATTTTCGACTATTTACAAATTTTTGGGAAATATAGTTTATAGATATAGTTCACTTCCACTTCAGAAGTAATACAATAAATAATAATGAGTTATTCGTAGTACCTTCCCCGTCATTAATAGGAAAATTTCATTTATAAATTGAAAAGGCGTAGAATTTAAAAAAAAGTTGAGATTACATTTGTCAAATTCGACGTCCCTGTTTTTATTAAGTTCAATAACACTACAATTTTCCACTGGAGGTGCCTGGCTCAGAAGTGACATCACTTTTAGTGCCAATTTATTTTAAAATTTACACCTGCCTAATTGTTGTAATTTAATTTTACACCTATGTGCATAGTAACGTATACAATAAGGAATTTATGGCTGTTGCCGACATGGATTGTAAAACGAGTATGTGTTACTTACCGATTATTTTTGATTTTAAAATGTAGACTTTGTAATAGACTAAAAATTAGGTTTTGGCGTTGAATGAATATATACTAAAAGTTAATTCGTATATTTGGGTGTAGCTTACTGCATGCAATCAATATACACGTTAAATTATTCCACTTCCATAAAATAGCGCCCTCTGCCTAACATCGACAGGGATAGTATGATATAATTCAATCTCTGTTGATGTTATAGTACTAAATCGGTATGTTTCTTTGTTGAATTAAGCAATAAATTGTGCAATGGAAGGGGAGCACCCCCCACTAGGACTTCTAGATTTTCCATCTCATGTTTTTTTTGTAGTCCTCGCAAAAATAAACTGTGTCTCAACAAGAGCACCGGATTTAGTTTTCAAGAAAAACACGCTTTTTTCGAATTAAGCAAATATTTATATTTCAAAGTGAAGAGGAATAGTTGCGATTAAATATAAAATAGGACATTCGGCAAATGGCCACCACGAAATATCTGGCACAGCGTCATTCGTTTCTTCAAATTCTGGATAACGTTTTTGCATAATAACGCGCCAATAACGCGCCGTATCTCTTATCTCCGTATCTCTTATCAAGGCTGTCTAAATTTAGTATAACACGGCACTTTATACCGCCATACTCGCCACATTTTAAAGGGTTGTGGGAGAGAAGTATTAGATCAATTAAACACCATCTAAGATGTTATTTTGTAAACACAAAGTTCACGTTTGAAGAACTAGACACTGCTCTCATGCAGATTGAAGGTATACTTAATTCTCAGCCATAATGCTATTTATTAAACGATCCTAATGGCTTGGAACCGCTCACACAGTCTCATTTTTGAATAGGTAGGAAAATGGATATGGTGCCTTTAGTCGACCTCACAAGCATTTTACCGTCATGATTAAAGAGCTACGAAGCAATTCAGGTAGTGAGGCAGCTACTTTGGAAACGCTGGATTAACGAATACTCGGCAGAATTGCAAGAACTGAAGAAATGAAAGTCTTCAAAGGGTGAATTGAAAGAAGACATGGTCGTGCTGGTGAATGATAATAATAGCCCACTGTGCCATTCGAAGATAGGGCGGATAATAAAATTGTACAAGGGACGAGACAAGATAGCAAGAGTGGCTGACGTGAGGACGGTTGCAGGGAAGTTTACTCGCTCATTTGCTAAGTTGTGCTCTCTCCCGATAAGTGGTTGAAAGCAGGCACGAACAGGAACTTTCTTTTAAGGGCGGAGGAATGTTCCAGCAATTGCAGAATTTGTTACAATTTTTTTATATATGAAGTAGTTTTTGAAAAACAAAAAAAGTTGTTGAACTCGATTAACGTTGCCGTTTTGTGCATTAGCATTTTTCCTTTTCAAGCAATCTTTTATGTGATGGTCTAATTTTTTTCAATACGCACATGATAAAGTATTTACTCTTGGTTCCGATTTTATTTGTCTGTTTGAAAAATTTGGCAATGATTTGTTCGTTTTAAAATTATTACTTGATGTATTTCCTCTTCTAAAATAACAATCCTTTTCCAAATGTCCAATTTTGTTGCAAAAACTACATTTAATTTTGTATTTCTGATATATTTTGGGTTGAATTTTGAGGAACACTCGCAATCATGATTCTCTTTTTTTCTACTGCTTCTAAGATTGCTGCTGATAAGGTAGGAAAACGCGATGCTTTGATTATTAAACGATATTGATAAGCTATCCCTTGTGTATATGCTTGAAATGCTGACCTTTCATTTCATTTATGAGTTACGGCTATGTCGTTGGCACATTGACTAACAACACATGCGTCATCAAGATCGTTTATTAAGAGTCCCTGCATACTACAGATTAAATTATCGGCCGATAGTTTAGTCTGGTTGGGATACATACGCGCACATTATGGTCTATCGGCCGACTAGAATCGCCTGGGTTTGTGGACTCACAAACAGCATTCATACTAACAAGCAACCAACTAAACTGTCGGCCGATTAAACGTCTGTAGTGTGCGGGGACTCTAATTGTTCTATATTTTTTGTAAGATCGCGCACCCTATCGTTGTACTTTTGACAACTAAGCAATTCTATTTGCAATTGTGCAATAGATCTAGACTCTAAGAACTGATCCTGTAATGTATTGTATTTTGTAATATGACATGCTGTTAAAGATAATTTAATTTTTATTACAATGACGGATGTTAGTGGTGCACTGACTATGTTACAACACGTGATGAATTTATGAAATTCTGATCGCGTGCCATTAAATTCAGGAATCATTTTAAAAGCGATTGAAATATCGAGTGCACTTTGAAGCATGTTTTGATTTTGATTAGACTCTAACCTTGGTACCAGAAATGATTTAAGAGGATCTAATACATTATTACACAATGCAGGATCTGCCTGTTTCCCTAATTGTAGGCGTATTAGCATGGACAATTCATTGAATTAAACGTCTAACTTTTACTTATTCGGTGAACGGAGAGGACTGCTAGTTGATGTTGATGATTTGAGTTCCGGATGTCTTCTTCGCTGCTGTTGTGCTTTTCGACCTTCCACTAACACAGCCCCGGACTTGACACCAAATTGGTTAGTGGTCTTAATAATTGAGAAACACATTTCTTCGGAGAGAATCAGCCTTTATTGGTTAACATCTAATGTGGAACTGCTCTATTACAAGTGTACGACACTAAGTATTAGTACCGCGTAAGCAAGTACAATGTATATGGAAACAAAACGCTAGATATTCGGGAGTAATACCACGAGTGGTTTGATTTTTTCCGGTTAAATTTTATTTTACACGAGTCATCGATACGAATTTCGAGAATGAATTCAGATTGAAAAAACCACAAGCGCTTACGCGAGTGGTTCTTGCCTAATCACAATTCATTCAAGAAATTTGTAAAGCAATAATGAGTGCTAAAAATATAATTTATCATGCACAAATTCCTGCTACGAATAGTATTTGGTGAGATAGTTTAACTAATAAAGTAAATTTTCTGTAAAATTGTTCCTTCATTTTCGCTGCTGTATTTCACTCCAAATTGTCTTTACAACGTATTCCTAGACATCTTTTTATAGTCCATTTGTTTATTTTCTCTCACCATTTGTGTTACTGACGCGCTAGAATGGCGGAAGGGTGTATTGGTACGGCGTTGACGATTTAGGGTATAAAAGTCGGGCATGGGACCTGTAAATGTCCGTTATAACGTTATTTTTATTATACTTATCTGAAAACACTTCATTTCCATATGCCTCTAGAATAATGAAAACGTCGCTTTTTCAAGCCCCCGCACGGCAAGTATTTGTTTGTGCGCTCTTTTCGTGCGCCTACGAAATGTATCCATAGCAACGGTTGACGTTTGACTTTTCTTTTTCCGTCATTGAAATAATCCATTAGATTGTTTAAAATGTACGATAATCCTGATGTAGCTGATATTCCTGATGAGATATTGGAGCAAGCGGCACAAGTTAGTGCAGATTTACTACCGGCCAAATCAAGATCCAGGTACGAACAAGAATATAAAATTTGTAATGAATGGCGGACTCAGAAGAATATAGAGAGTGTGAGTGACGATGTACTACTAGTATATTTTTCTGAAAAGTCCAAATCTTTAAAATCGTCAACTTTGTGGAGTCGATTCTCGATGATAAGAAGTTGCTTGGCTGTAAAAGAAAATATCGATCCCAACAATTTTCGAAAACCGGTTGCTTTTTTGAAGCGTCAAGCTGTAGGTTATGTACCAAAAAAGTCCGGAGTTCTTACAGCAGAACAAGTTACCAAATTTGTATGCGAAGCTTCAGATGAGCAATATCTATTAGCAAAAGTCATATTAGTGTTAGGAATCTTCGGTGCGTGCCGTCGAGAAGATTTAATACGTTTAAGTTTAGATGATGTGGAAGATGATTTGCTAGATGGAAAAAATCATAAATCAAGAAGTTTTACGATTACAAATGAAGGATGTACAGTCGAGCCCTGCACACTTTACCGAAAATATGCAGATTTACGGCCTAAACAAATGGAAAGCAGAAGATTATTTGTTGCATACCGAAACCGCAAATGTTACGCTCAACATGTTAGATGCCATACTATCAGTAGTATTCCAAAACTTATTGCAAAATACCTAAAACTAAAAGATCCGGAAAAATATACTGGACACGGGCTAAGACGTTCTTCGAAAGCGGTGGTGATTTGCTCACTCTGAAAAGGCACGGAGGATGGCGATCTTCTAATGTAGCAGAAGGATACATAGAAGAATCTATACATAGAAAAATTGAAGTGCCAAGGAAATTGTTTAACCCTTCTCATGCGGAAAATACATCTGAAAAAATAACTCAGAATCGTAAAATGCTAAAGGGAATAAAGTTTAGCAATAATACTAATTGTACGATAAACCTTACTATTAATAATAACAGTTCAAATTAAATTTGATTTTCGTTAACATTTATTTTAATTCTATTTTTACTATTATAAAAATTATAGTTTTGAAAGTGAAAACAAATATGAAAATATTTGGTTTTCTATTTTTGTTTTCAGATAAGTATAATAAAAAATAGCCTTCATTACACGCCCAGAAATGGATTTTTCCGTGCTTGCATGACTTCCCGTGTTCGGTCACGCGCGCACGGAAAAATCCCTTTTTCTGGACTCCTAATGAAATATACTATTACTTACTGCATACTAAGCTATTTTGTGCATTTTCAGAAACCTACGACAAACCTTAATGCGGCTCTACCTACCTATATTTTTTGTTTAACGCATCACACTTGAAATGGATTCTAGTAACCACCTTATTTTATTCATAAATCTCAAAAAGGTTATAACAAAAATACACGCAGTTAAACTCGACCGTTTTGAAAATTGCATGAAAAAACACTACCTTTTTTTGTAAATGTACGTTGAACATGTATTATTTTTGCAAGTATAATTCTAAAAAAAAAATCGGGATATTTAAAAATTATGTATCTTTATATGGTTTAAATTTGAAAATAATCGAACCCACTGAATTCGAAATGTTTAACTTCTAAGTGACATGCCTACCTTTTTGAAAACGATAGTAGGTGTTTAAAAATTTGAGGTCCTCAGAGGCCCAAAATCAATTATCCTCTGGCCTACAATGCCAAAAACCTACCTACATTTTGTTAAGGCTCAGAAGCTCCAGGTAATAACTATAGTCAGGACCGGCATGAGATGCCTGGATTAGAGGGTAGAAACACCAACATTAAGTCATGTCGGGCCCCTTTAGACTTTTATTCATTAAATGTTATTGAATATCTTGCGTATTAAATAATTCAGATTGATGGGCCAAATTTAAACATATCCATCAATTATGTTTAAAATAACTATACCAGTTGTACGATTGCAAAACGTATAGCTTCATTAAATTTAGCATAAAATGCATTCTAGATTTGGTTTTGTTTTTGTTTCTTTAATCCCTTTTCTCTTAATAACTTGGAATATCAGTTAAATTTAATCTCAAATGTCCTTAAGAATTTAATTATGCTGCAGTATAACCGTTTTTTTATGTCAATAAATCAGAATCTTTAAAAAAAATCATTAACTTTCTTCGTACACATCGTACGCAAAACGCGCAAATAACTTCTGTCCACGGTACCCTTTGTTTCTGTCGAATCGTTTTAAAGGTGTGACACTCACATGCTAATGCGTGCATAATAAATCACCTTCGGGAATGGGAAAAAAAGCGGAGAAGAATGAGAAGTAGGCTAACGGTGAACATTTTATTGGTGGTCGCAGCGATGGAAAGAATTCGGAATAAACTAATTTTTTCGGAAATCTCGAAATCCTGATCGCAGTAACCTTTTCGAACGGTGTTTGGACACTGCGGGGTCATCGGTCAAACGTACCTAACGGTCACCCGGATTGTGTCTACGCGGGAACGAGAGATATTGGAATATTTCTGGTCCTTCGATTGGGATGAGGAAATAAAAACCATCTGCTGTATCAGATTGCAGCATTATTATGAAAAGAAAACCTGCAGGGCCGCCACTCGACTTTCCAAACAATCTCAGATTGCGTATATATTTGTTTGTAAGAAATAAAGAATAAAACATTTGAAATAATGCCCGGTGGATGCTAAAGCTCTAAGCCATCGAGTGTGATAACGTTTTGGATCTAAAGCGAATATGATACCCGTCAAAAGTGACTTTTCATTTAGATATACTCCACTTAAATGAACTAGGGGGTTAAAGAATGTTCTTCCAAAAAAGTGTGATTTCTTGAAATAATCTAGATCTAACTAATTCTAATAATGCTTTTTGGGTCAGCAGAAATCAACTATTGGATATCAATAAAGCAAATGAGCATTTTTTTTTTCTTACTAATTTATGGCCTCAGATTTAAATCTAGATGTATTGACTTTAGTATTCTACATATCTTATTGGTCACACATGTTTTTATTAAATGTCTATATTCTCCGATATTTACGCATTTTTGTTAATTCTTATTTTACATTCAAGTTGATTAAAATCAAAATAATTAAACAGATTTAAATCATTTGGAAAGAAAAATTGTAGCATGCTTCTGACAGGGATCGAACTTGTAACCTCTAAATTGAGTTGATATAAATTGCCAAAGAAACAACAAAAAATGTTTTTACACATAATATACTCATTCTTAAAGTACTTTTAATAGAGAAAATGATTATTTTATTAAAGTTATGGGGTAGTGTTTTATTTCTCAATTTCCATCAGCTAATTGCATGCACAGTTTTTTATAACCTACTTATTAAAAAATAAATGGTAAAATTTGATATAATTCAATCAAACGATTTTAATTAAAATTGAAAAAATTCACTGTTATCTAAATGAATAAGTGAGCATTTATTTATTTGAGTAAAAAAATACCGATATTATGTAACATTAAACAATTTAAAAAAATCTGGAGTGGCCCCTACTCGACTTTTCGCGACGACATGGAAATGTCCAAAATCTTCCGATTTCTATCTCTTTCCTAAAATGTTGGAGGGTAAGGAGAAAGAGACGCGACGACACGAAAATATCTAAAATTTTCAGATTTCTATCTCTTTTCTAAAATGTTGGAGGGTAAGGGGAAAGAGACCGAGTACTCAGGGGGTAATCCATTATGAACACCAACCGCATTTTTTTTTGTCAATGTCAACCCGATATTAGCAGGTAGTAAGAAGTCTATTTGTTTTCAGCCAGTTTTCAGCCAGAGCGTTTTGTCCGACTTGGGGTGGTTGAATTTTTTAAAACGTATCTGACGTTTACATCTCGGTGAATATTGATCATCACATCTGAGCGTTATATATTTTAACTTTACTGTAAATCAGTGGTTTATACGCGTGGCGCATGAAGTAAAATTTCGAGTTTAGAAAAGCCCTGTGAAAATTTGTCTCGGGTCGCTGCGCGACCCTCGACAAATTTTCTACACGGGGCTTTTCTAAACTTTAAATTTTACTTCATGCTTAGTCTGGGAGTGGACAACACTCGTTCTTAGAAGTTTCAAATTAAAGAATCACTCTACTAAGTTTACTAAGTTTATTACAATTTTACAAAGGTTACAGCTCGAAGGACCAATCATGGTCTTCGGAGACCGAAGGACTACAGGGAATCGAAGTTTTTTTACAAGAAAACAACGAAAATCTGAAGGTTTACTGCATGGATAGGAAAGAACACATCTAATTTTGAACAAAATATCGAAGTTTTGTTGGTTTTCAGTGCATTTTTAACTTCGCTTTAAATCAGTGTTTTATACGCGTGGCGCATGAAGTAAAATTTCGAGTTTAGAAAAGCCCCGTAAAAATTTGTCTCAGGTCGCTGCGCGACCCTCGACAAATTTTCTAAGCGGGGCTTTTCTAAACTCGAAATTTTACTTCATGCTTAGTCTGGGAGTGGAAAACACTCGTTAGTTTAAAATACATCACAATTGGTAAAATATGTATCGTTGGATGCCCGTCTTCAGGGGTGATATGTAAGCAAATTATGGGTCTTAGGAGTTGTCAAATAAGTGAGTTACTCAACTGTTTCCAAGGGAATCTTTACGAAAACAAAAGATTAACATTTTACATATAAAATGTACAAGGTGAGAAACTCGATGTCTCAGCTCTATTAAAAGGGAAGGAAAACCGATAGAAAAAATCTGAAAAGAGGTTCATAATTGGGATTGAGTAAGGTTTATTTTAATCCAAAATTGCATATTTTTCTAAATTTTGAAAGTGAAGTAATGACGTCATCGAATATTTTTTCCCCAGAAACATACCTATATTTTTGGATATTTCAAAAGAGCTAATTTTTCTGAACTTTGTAGAGAAAAAAATTGCTATCTTCTTTCGTTAAAAAATTAAAAGCAAACTTTAAAAAAAGTATTATCAAAAATTCCAAATTGTCACGACTTAGCAAGTAGCCTTTGGAAGCAAATAACAAAGCCGCACCTGTCAATAATTAAACTAATGGTTAACAAATATTGTTTTGTTGTCATTTGATTTTAGATTTCAGATTTTTCTATCGTTTTTCCTTTTCATATAATAGAGCGGAGACATCGAGTTTCGCTCACCCTGTATAATAAACTATAAGTGTGATACATTACTATTATAAATGTCAATTGATTGTGCATTTTGAAATCCAGAAGGAAACTGAACTTCTATAACCATTTTTGTAGTCATATGCAATTTTCATATAAATTGACGATGTGCACGCCATTTGCTGCCAATTTTTGAGTAGTATCGTTACAGCTATTAACAGTAAATGGCGTTCACGTCGTTATTTTAAATGTATGTAAATTACATATGAGACTATTAAAATGAATAAAGATGGTTGGTTTTCTTCTGGATTTCAAATTGCGCTATAAATTGGCAATTTTAATAGTCATATGTAATTTACAATCAGGTTGACGACGTGAACGCCATCTACTGCCAATAGTCTTGTCTATTGTACTCACAAAATGACTATTATAAATGTCAATTGATTGTGCTGTTTAAAATCCAGAAGAAAACTAAACATCTATAACCATTTTAGTAGTCATGTGTAATTTACATATAAATTGACGATGTGAACGCCATCTGCTGTCAATTTTTGAGCAGTGCTATTGACGGTAGATAGTATTCACGTCGTTAGTACAAAAATAATATATATGTTAATTATAGCACATTTTCCGTCATTTAAAGAATTGATGATTGTCGTACTAAACTTATTTCACTTGCTAATTGGTTGGTTATAGACCATTTCACATTAAATCAGCGTTTTATACGAGTCGCGCATGAAGTAAAATTTCGAGTTTAGAAAAGCCTAATTTGTCTCAGTCGCTCTGCTGCGCTATGCCCGAGCCAAATGTTCAGGCTTTTCTAAACTAAAATTTTACTTCATGCTTAATCTAGGATTGGAAACACTCGTTAGATGATCGATCATAACCAGGGTTGTTATGTTTAAAATACTTTGTTTTAAAATAGTGTTTAAACATGTTTAAAAACAGCCGTCATGTTTTAAACGGTTTTGTTTTAAACATGTTTTAAATCTTAAATTTGTTTAAAACATGTTTTAAACGTTGGATTTGCTTAAAACCGTTTTTTTATTATCATAACTGCTAAAAATAAATATTTGCTAAATTATATTTTATATTACTTCATTAAAGTTTTTTGTTTGTTTTTAAATTCTAGCTAAATTGTTAAAGATATTTCAAATTTCATTATCAAACATAACATATTATTACAATAAAACTGTGTCTGCATAAATGTGGTTTTTAAATACAGGGATTTTTTCTTTCAGATATACATAAGCATTCATTGTAAATTTTTCGACGTTCGTTGTTTTTTGTTCAAGATTTCAATTTGAATCTTTAAACGAGGGCTTTCCACTCCCAGACTAAGCATGAAGTAAAATTTCGAGTTTAGAAAAGCCTGAAAATTTGGATTGGCCGCGTAGCGAAGCGGAGCGGCCAATCCAAATTAGGCTTTTCTAAACTCGAAATTTTACTTCATGCGCCACGCGTATAAAACACTGAAATATCGTAATGTTTAAAATATACGGCTTTAGCAATCTAATATGTAAATGTGGATAACACGCGAGTTATATTCTGCGCTGAAAAAATTGTTTAAATCAGTGATTATAGGCAACCCATAAACTCTAACGTATATTAGGTTGCCTATAACCGTTGTTGTAAGTGTGTTTTTTGAACTTCACTGTAAATCAGTGTTTTGAAGCGTGGCGCATGAAGTAAAATTTCGAGTTTAGAAAAGCCTAATTTGGATTGGCCGCTCCGCTTCGCTACGCGGCCAATCCAAATTCTTAGGCTTTTCTAAAGTCGAAATTTTACTTCATGCTTAGTCTGGGAGTGGAAAACACTCGTTTAAAGTCTCAAATTAACCGCATTAAAACAACGATTTCCCACAACTTTTAAAACGCTGTAATTATCGGTGTATGTATACTCAAAAGAAAAACGCCCTGTGTATTCTGTTTTAAACACGTTTTAAACGTGTTTTAAACATGTTTTGAACACGTTTTAAACCCATGTCATAACCTTATTTTGCATTTTTTTTATTGCTAGATTAGCCTGCTCTATTTAATCGATTTGATTAAAACGGAACTAAATAATACCATTGCATAACATATTAATTAATGCGTTAAATTGTTGGAGTCATCAAATGAACATGAACGACCGTTTAAAACGCTTTAAAAACGGCAAAAAGGGAAACTACCTACTACTATTCTACAGATAAACTATTCAAACAGATAAAGTCATAAATTGTAACATCAACACACCATAAATTGTGGTTTCTTTTCTTCCATTATGCTTCTGCGCTTGTAGAGGGTGTCTCTCTTCAAAATTTGCTGGTTTAGAGATTTTGTAGAGGCCCTAAAGAGACCGAGCACTCAGGGGGTAATCCATTATGAACACCAACCGTATTTTTTGGGTGTCAATGTCAACCCGATATTAGCAGGTAGTAAGCAGTCCATTTGTTTTCAGCCGGCGCGTGACGTTATCTTTTGTCCGATTTGGGGTGGTTTTGATAGGAAGATTTATTTGATATTTATGAATTTATTTAAAATGTAATTATAATTAATACGACATTTGTAAAATAAAGTCGAGAATTATGTCTACATGTACAATTTTAGGTCAATAGAATTTTTTAATACGTATCTGATGTTTACATCTCGGTAAATATTGATCATCATCACATCTAAGCGTTATATATTTTTAACTTTACTGTAAATCAGTGGTTTATACGCGTGGCGCATGAAGTAAAATTTCGAGTTTAGAAAAGCCCCGTGAAAATTTGTCTCGGGTCTCTGCGCGACCCGAGACAAATTTTCTACGCGGGGCTTTTCTAAACTCGAAATTTTACTTCATGCTTAGTCTGTGAGTGGAAGACACTCGTTAGTTTAAAATACATCACAATTGGTAAAATATGTATCGTTGGATCAGGGGTGATATCTAACCAAATTATGGGTCTTAGGAGTTGTCAAATAAGTGAGTTACTCAACTGTTTCCAAGGCACTCTTTACAAAAACAAAAGATTAACATTTTACATATTAAATGTACAGGGTAAGCGAAACTTGATGTCTCAGCTCTATTATAAGAGAAAAAAATGGTGATGTGTCCATTATAGTACTTTCCCCCGTAAATTGCGTATTAAATCACTTTTAAAATATTTGTAGCATTATTATTTTCAAAATGTCTTCAACTTTTTGATAACTACAACTTTTATTTGAAACATTTTTCAATTGTATCAACACATACACTGAGACAAACCAATGACTAGATAAAAGAACAGTATTTATTAATTATCTCAAAAACTAAGAGTGCTATGACAAAAAGTGAAGATACAAAAAATCTTTTTTTCATTTCCTACAACTTTTATTTGAAACATTTTTCAATTGTATCGACACATACACTGTCACACACCAATAACTAGATAAAACACACAACTTTTGAAATATCTCAAAAACTAAGAGTGCTATGACAAAGAGTAAATAAACAATACATCTTCATTTTGTTATTATCTACAACTTTTATTTGAAAGAATTTTTTGTTTGATGAACATTTATTGAAAAAATCTGAAAAAACTGAAAAACGCTACGAGTAAAGTACCACTTCCGGTTTTCCGATTTTCACCAAAAGCTTTTCAGTTCTTTCGATTGTATCAAAAAGCTTAAGTTTCAAGTTTCATCTCGATATCTTTAGCGGTTTTTGCGGTACAGCGCACACAGACTCACACACAGCACACAGACACAGACACACAGACACACAGACAGACAGACATTTTTCAAAAATGGTCTTATTCGACTCAGGGGACCTCAAAACGGATATTTCCGCTAAAATTTTTGATTCGAAAATTTTCACGAAAACAATACTTTCCCTTTGTATTACATACGGGGGAAAGTAAAAAAGGATAGAAGAAAATCTGAAAAGAGGTTCATAAATGGAATTGAGTAAGGTTCATTTTAATCCAAAATTGCATATTTTTCTAAATTTTGAAACTGAAGTAATGACGTCAATGAATATTTTTTCCCCAGAAACATACCTATATTTTTGGATATTTCAAAAGAGCTACTTTTTCTGAATGAACTTTGTAGAGAAAAAAATTGCTATCTTCTTCCGTTAAAAAATTAAAAGCAAACTTAAAAAAAGTATTATCCAAAATTCACAATTGTCACGACTTAAACAACACTTTTTCCGTCATTTAAAGAATTGATGATTGGCGTACTAAACGTATTTCACTTGCTGATTGGTTGGTTATAGACCATTTCACATTAAATCAGCGTTTTATACGCGTCGCGCATAAAGTAAAATTTCGGGTTTAGAAAAGCCTAATTTGTATCAGTCGCTCTGCTGCGCTACGCCCGGGCCAAATTTTCAGGCTTTTCTAAACTCAAAATTTTACTTCATGCTTAATCTGGGATTAGAAACACTCCTTAGAAGATCAGTCATAACCAGGGTTGTTTTATATAAAATACTTTGTTTTAAAACAGTGTTTTAAACATGTTTGAAAACAGCCGCCGTGATTTAAACGGTTTTGTTTTAAACATGTTTTAAATCTTAAATTTGTTTAAAACATGTTTTAAACGTTAATTTGTTTAAAACCGTTTTTTATTATCCTAACTGCTAAAAATAAATATTTGCTAAATTATATTTTATATTACTTCATTAAATTTTTTTGTTTGTTTTTAAATTTTAGCTAAATTGTTGAAGACATTTCAAATTACATTATCAAACATAACATTTTATTACAATAAAACTGTGTATGCATAAATGTGGTTTTTAAACATAGGGATTTTTTCTTTCAGGTATACATAAGCATACACTGTAAATTTTTCGACATTCGTTGTTTTTTTGTTCAAGATTTCAATTTGAATCTTTAAACGAGGGTTTTCCACTCCCAGACTAAGCATGAAGTAAAATTTCGAGTTTAGAAAAGCCTGAAAATTTGGCTTGGATAATTATAGCGTTCTTTAAAGTTGTGGGAAATCATTGTTTTAATGCGGTTAATTTGAGGCTTTAAACGAGTGTTTTTCACTCCCAGACTAAGCATGAAGTAAAATTTCGAGTTTAGAAAAGCCTAAGAATTTGGATTGACCGCGTAGCTCGAAACTCGAAATGTTACTTCATGCGCCACGCGTATAAAACACTGAAATATCGTAATGTTTACACGAGTAATATACGGTTTTAGCAATCTAATATGTAGATGTGGATAAAACGTGAGTCAAATTCTGCGCTAAAAAATTGTTTAAAACAGTGATTATAGGCAACCCAATAACTCTAACGTATATTAGGTTGCCTATAATCGTTGTTGTAAGTGTGTGTGTTTTGAACTTCACTGTAAATCAGTGTTTTTAAGCGTGGCGCATGTAGTAAAATTTCGAGTTTAGAAAAGCCTAATTTGGATTGGCTGCTCTGCTTCGCTACGCGGTCAATCCAAATTCTTAGGCTTTTCTAAACTCGAAATTTTACGTCATGCTTAGTCTGGGAGTAGAAAACACTCGTTTAAAGCCTCAAATTAACCGCATTAAAACAATGATATCCCACAACTTTAAAGAACGCTATAATTATCGATATATGTTTACTCAAAAGAAAAATGCCCTGTATATTTTATTTTAAACACGTTTTAAACGTGTTTTAAACACGTTTTAAACCCTGATCATAACCTTATTTTGTATTGCATTTTTTATTGCTAGATTAGCTTGCTTTATTTAATCGATTTGATTAAAACGTAACTAAATAATACCATTGCATAACATATTGATTAATGAGTTAAATTGTTGGAGTCATCAAATGAACATGAACGACTGTTTAAAACGCTTTAAAAAGGAAAAAAAGGGAAACTACCTGCTATTCTAACAGATAAAGTCATAAATTGTAACATCAACACACCATAAATTGTGGTTTCTTTTCTTCCATTATACTCCCACGCTTGTAGAGGGTGTCTCTCTTCAAAATTTGCTGGTTTAGACATTTTGGAGAGGCCCTGACTTTTCGAGCACTCTGATTGCGTCTATATTAGTTTGTAAGAAAAAAAGAATAAAAAAGAAAAAAAGAATAAATAACGTCCGAAAAAAAGAATAAATAACGTCCGGTGGATGCTTAATCTCTACGCCATCGAGTGTTATGACGTTTCATATCTACACTAGGGATGCTCGATATATATCGATATTTTCATCTAAAATAACCAATATTTATATCGAGATTTATTTTTTTTGATATTTCGCTAGTATCGATAACATATGGTCGATATTGTTACATACGATACTGGTTATCATGTATTTATTAAGAAAGTAATTAAATATTTTATATAAAGTAGAAATCTACACAAGACTTGCGTTTTCAAAAGGACTAACCTGTTTTGTGTAGTGTTTTTTCTATGAAAAGTTACCAAAAAGAAAGGGAAAATATACAGGGGTTTGGGTAGGTATACTCAACATAAAAAATATTTTTTATCCTAAAGCAAATTGATATTTTTCCTTTCTTTTTGGTAACTTTTCATAGAAAAACAATCAAAAAACAGGTTAGTCCTTTTGAAAACATAAGTTTTGTGTAGATTTCTACTTTATATAAAATATTTAATTTCTTTCTTAATAAATTACATGACGCTTCTATAAAAACAACAAATCGTTGAAAATGTACATCGGGATATGTAGACCTAAAAATAAATTCTGTATATGTGTAACTTGAATAATGCGTGTTTTAGAAAAACAGTAAAAATTGAAATTTCAGAAATGGTATTTTTGATTTCGGTTTTCAATTATACAAAATTTTAAATAGGTTACATAAGAAAAAAATCAAGAAAAACGATCTTCAAGTTAAAAAACTAAAGATAAATAAAATTAACAGAAATTAACAGACAAAACGTTGAACTTGAGCTCGAGCTGAACTCCAGTTCAAGATGACAGTTTCTATTGTTTTAATCACGGTTGTTATGTTTAAAACACTTTGTTTTAAAACAGTGTTTTAAACATGTTTAAAAACAGCCGTCGTTTTTTAAATGATTTTGTTTTAAACATGTTTTAAATGGTTTTGTTTTAAAGATGTTTTAAATGTTAAATTCGTCTAAAACATGTTTTAAACGTTAATTTTGTTTAAAAAGTTTTTTTATTGTCTTAAATTAGTTAAATTATATTGTATACTACTTTATTAAACAGTTTTTGTTTACGTTTTTAAATTTTAGTTAAATTGTTGAAGATATTTCAAATTACATTATTAGAAATAAAATTTTATCATAATAAAATATCACAATTATATGTGCCTAAATGTGATTTAAAACGTGTTTTAAACATGTTCAGCCTTATTAATAGAATTGCCGTTGATATCATTATAGTTTAATGCTAATTAATCTCTACTAGACGCAAATACGATACTAACATTTCATATTAATATAGCAAAATCTACATGTTATAAGTTAGTTTTAAAATAATGATAGAATGAACGTAGCAACATTATTTTCATGTGTTCTAACTTAATTGTAATCAAGTAATTTAGAAGGTATGTTAAACTGATTTTTTTTTATGTTTGTGAAAATGTATTTCTTCTGACATATTATTAGATTAAAATTTATTTCTAATGAGTGTCTCCACTCCTAGACTAAGCATGAAGTAAAATTTCGAGTTTAGAAAAGCCTGAAAATTTGGTGTGGTCGCGTAACCTAATTGTTACGGCTTTACCTGATACTCCGTAACCCAACCCTCATTAACATAAGGGGTGTCCGGGTTGTGTCCAGGGCAATTAGAAATTGTATAGATTTTTATTACTAATTAAGAAATGTGTAAATTTCTAAAGAGTTTAGTGCGCTATTGTTTGTGTTCCGCGAAAAGTGCGGTATGACCAGCCCTCGGCTGAAAAGGGCTCATCGGGTTTTTCTACCACGTGTTCGTCACCAAATATGAAGGCGGTTTGGCAACACTGTGAAAGTGGTGGTAGGTTTATCATCCAACAACCAATTAGGGTGACTTCACCACCACCACTTTCTCTTTGGGTACCACCCCCAACCCTTTTGAGAATCTCAACAACAGACGACGACGAACAGAAGTAATCAGACATTACAACGAACAACATAATCGGCAACGCGACATTTTAACTTGTATATTTTCTGTAAATATTTTTAAGTATTGATTAAATCGGAAGTAGTAACATTTTTGGTCCTTCGAACCGGATATCCAAGAGTTTTTTGGATTACACTACGTAAGAAAATGTTTAGAAGTGCAGTTCAGTAAAATTTATCGAAATTCAAACAATAATCGTTATCAGCGAAAAGTACAAGTAGTGAAAGTGCCTAATAAAAGAACATCGGTAGCCAGCAGCAGCAGCTTCGCAGCATCAGAAGGAAGCGGGTGCCCTCTGGATTCATCGTAGTGAGCGAGCCGTAGCAGTACCTGTGCAAGGGAGAAGCAGCGTCGGAACACCAAGTGGAACATCAGGCGCCCTCCGGACACGCCATCGTCATACAAGGACAAGAACAGCAGATTAAGCCCTTTAAGTCACGAAGCCCAGCAAGCAAGTTTCAATTTTTAAAGGCATCAGTTAAGGGGGATGCGGCGAGAACTATTAAGTCATTAGAAATCACGGGAATTAATTATTCAATTGCCTTAAATTTATTACGCGAAAACTTTGAGAATAAGCGAATGATAGTTAATAGCCATATTCAATCGTTATTTAATTTACCTTACCTAAAAAATGAATCCAGTCAAGAGTGTCGGGATTTAATGAACAGTATTTTGCAAAATACTGATTCATTAAATGCTCTTAAACGCCCTGTAGGTTCAACAGAAGATTGGATAATTCATTTAATTGTATCGCGTTTTTCACAAGCACTCAAATTTAAGTGGGAAAGTGATTTAACGAACTCAGAAATGCCAGTTCTAGATGATGTGATTACATTTTTAACAAAACACTGTAAAACTTTAGAGTCAATTAGTTGTAATTCTACAAATGTTAGCCATTCTAAACAATACAATTCAAATTCAACAAATCAATGTTCTTGTCATGTATGTTCACAACAACATAAATTATTTAATTGTGAAAATTTTTTGAAAATGGACATTGATAATTAATTAGCGCAAAAAAGCGATTATTTAATCTAGAAAATAAATTACAGCGTAATCCGAATTTAAATGAGCAATACAACTCATTTATGAGAGGATATTCAAAGTTGGGCCACATGAAACTTATTTCACATTCGAAGGAAAATTGCGGGTATTTTTTACCTCACCACGCAGTTATCAAAAATTCAAGTCTAACGACAAAACTGCGCGTTGTTTTTGATGCGAGCGCGAAATCTCATAATAAGACATCACTAAATGATTTATTATTGAAAGGTCCGACGTTACAGGACGAATTATTTGATATGTTAGTAAGATTTCGTATGCACGAGTATGCTATTACAGCCGACATTAAAATGATGTATCGACAAATCAGAATACGCGAATCAGATACAAAATATCAACAAATTTTGTGGCGCGAAACTCCAAATCAACCAATTCAGATTTATCGATTAAAAACTGTCACATACGGTACATCGTGTGCACTGTATTTGGCAGTTCGGTGTTTACAGAAGCTTGCAAAAGAAACTGATGATAAAGTAACAGCTCAAGTTATTACGCATGACTTTTACATGGACGATGTGTTAACTGGTGCGCCAACTATAGAGCTGCAAATAATCTAGAAATTGTTAACGACTTAAATAATTCACAAATCAGTAATCATGTATTAAATCTAGCACCTGATGAACAAATTAAAACACTAGGGGTTCAGTGGAATCCTCTTAATGACCAAATTGAATATAATTCATTTAATTGTAACTACGTTAGCATAACAAAGCGAAGCATTTTATCGGAAATTTCGAAATATTTTGATCCGTTAGGTTTGTTGGGGCCGGTTATTATTAAAACAAAAATTATACTTCAAAATGTTTGGAAACATGAATTAAATTGGGACAAACGGGTTCCACAAAATATTTTAGATTCGTGGTTGGAATTACGGAATGAGTTAAATTTAATGAAAACGATTAGAATACCTCGCAAGGCGAAATCATCCCCAAATGCGGTGATTGAGCTTCACGCATCTGGTGACGCGAGTATGTGTGCGTATGGGTCAGCAATTTATTTAAAAACAATAGAATCAGATGGAAAAATATTTTGTAATCTATTATGTGCAAAGTCAAATGTTGCACCACTCAAATCTATTAGTTGCCACGCTTAGAACTGTGTGCCGCGGTGTTAACAGCGAATCTAGTTGATCGTTACGCGGGGAATCACTAGATTGTTTTTATTACACGGATTCAACTATAGTGTTGTCATAGTTGAATTCAGATGCGAGCAAATTTAAGCAGTTCGTGTCACATCGAATTGGAGAAATTAAAAATTTAACAGTTAATATAAATAAATGGCAGCATATTCGCTCGGGTGATAACCCGGCTGACATTATTTCACGTGGAATTTTGCCTTCCGAATTGACAAACAATAAATTATGGTGGAATGGGCCTGAATTTTTAAAACAAAAGTGGGCACCACAATCATTTATTCCAAGTTTTGATAACAAAGCAGAATTGAGATCATTGTTAATTACAGAGACGAAACCGAGCATATCATGGTTAAATAAATTTTCATCATTTACCAGATTAATACGTGTGACAGCTTGGGTTCAACGATTCATTAATAATATATCAAATGTAAAAAATCAAATACTTGGAGATCTCAACAATGACGAATTAAACAATGCGGAAAATGTTATAATAACGGAAATTCAATCGACAGAATTTGAAAATGAAATTAAATTGTTGAGAAAAAATCAGGTATTAAATTCGAAAAGTAATTTATTACAATTAAATCCATTTTTAGACAAAACAGGAATAATACGTGTGGGGGGTAGGTTACGGTATTCTAAATTACTATACGACTCGAAATTCCCTATTGTTTTACCAAAAAATAGTTTTGTCACAGAAATTATTATATGTCATTTCCACAACAAAAACTTTCATATAGGACATCAGGGAACATTAGCTAGTGTACGCACACAATATTGGCCTATAGCTGGAAAAAATACCGTTAAGCGTATTATACTTAAATGTGTGATATGCTTCAAAGCTAATCCGCGATCATCAGAACCAATTATGGGTAATTTGCCAGATTAACGCGCGGAACAGATACGACCCTTTTCCAAAACAGGTATAGATTACGGGGGACCTTTTTTGAATAAAGAAGGGAGACGTAAATCGGCTAAGTTCATTTAAATGTATATAGCACTATTTGTTTGTATGTCAACAAAGGCGGTTCATATCGAGGTTGTGAGTGATTTAACGACTGAATCGTTCTTAGCCGCGTTGCGAAGATTTATTTCGCGACGTGGGTTAGTCACTGATCTTTATAGTGACAATGGAACTAATTTTAAAGGGGCTAATAATAAAATTAAAAGACTGTACGACTTGGTCGAAGACGAACAAAATCAATTAAAGTCTGCACTGACTTTAGATCGCATCAATTGGCATTTCATACCACCACGCGCGCTTCAGTTTGGTGGCCTTTGGGAGGCAGGTATAAAGGCAACAAAACGGCTTTTATTTAAAATCGCGGGCGGTGCAAATTTAACATACGAAGAGTTTATAACATTATTAATTCAAATCGAAGCAATTCTTAACTCCCGACCATTATATCCCTTATCCGATGATCCCAACGATTTATCCCTCCTGACACCTGGCCATTTCCTCGTCGGAGGTAATTGAGGGCTCTACCGGAGCCGGATTTGGGGGACATCGCCATGGGGCAGCTGTCACGTTGGCAGCTGGTGCAGCGTTTGCAGCAAAATTTTTTGAGTAGGTGGCAGAAGGAATACCTGCAGGAGCTTCAAGGACGCCGCAAGTGGAAGCGGTCGAAAGGGTTATCTTTGGAGGTAGGACAACTTGTCCTCATCCATGAGGACAACTTACCACCCAGTCGTTGGCGCGTAGGTCGCATAGAGACCATTCATCCAGGAAGTGATGGCGTAGTACGATCCGCGACAGTGAAAACGCGAAGTGATTAGATTGGGGAAACTTTGCGCTTTTCCCCAAGAATAAGGACTGCATTCTCTCCCCATTTATTTAGTTTAAGTTATGTGTGTTTTTATCGTTATTTTAGTGTAGATAGATTATGTAGGTTATTGTCTTAGTATGTGTATATATTTGATCAGATTAGGTTAGCGGAGATGTTAGGAAATTTAAATGTAAATATTAAGGAAAGTAATTTAAATTCAATATTTTAATTCAACATCAATGAGTCATAATTGTATCATTTTTTGAAATTATATAATTTCAACAGGGGGAAGGATGTTACGGCTTTACCTGATACGCCGTAACCTAACCCTCATTAACATAAGGGGTGTCCGGGTTGTGTCCAGGGCAATTAGAAATTGTATAGATTTTTATTACTTAGGAAGGATTGTTTGTGTACCGCGAAAAGTGCGATACGACCAGCCCTCGGCCGAAAAGGGCTCAGCGGGTTTTTCTACCACGTGGGTGCCAGACCCACGCGCTTCGTCACCAAATATGAAGGCGGTTTGGCAACACTGTGAAAGTGGTGGTAGGTTCATCATCCAACAACCAATTAGGGTGACTTCACCACCACCACTTTCTCTTTGGGTACCACCCCCAACCCTTTCGAGAATCTCAACAACAGACGACGACGAACAGAAGTAATCAGACATTACAACGAACAACATAATCGGCAACGGGACATTTTAACTTGTATATTTTCTGTAAATATTTTTAAGTATTGATTAATACACCTCTAACTACAACCACAGTTTAAGGATATTATTAATTGACCATTATGAACCGAAATTAAATTCATCTAACAAGTTGCTCTTTCGAATCAATTTTCATCGGAAGTAGTAACACTAATTTTAAGGCTTTTCTAAACTCGAAATTTTACTTCATGCGCCACACTGATTTCAAGTGAAGTTCAAAACATACTGATAAGGTTTATACATTTATGATTTATTGCATTATTAAATGAATTCTAAATAATCCTATTTTGTTATGACAGTTGAGGTTATGTATAAGACTTAAATAAGGGCTATTAAATTATTAGTTGTAAACGGTTTATTAATCTGAAAATGTTAATATCATCCTTAGAACTGTGTTAAAGCTGCAGGCAGGGCCGGCTGCAGGGCGGTGCGAACGGTGCGACCGCACAGAGCCCCGTGCTTCTAAAGGCCCCACGCCACTGTTTTTGAAAAAAAATTCATTTTCGTTTTTTTAATCCGAATACTTCAACTTTTATAAACATACCTATAGCATAAAAACGAAATCCAAAGATCAATAGGAATAAACTAACTTCATTTATCATTTTTGGTATGACATACTGAATTTAAAAATATTGTGAGCAAAATAGTTCAACATTAGAATATAGATATCAGTATTGCAAACTTATATTTTTACGTCTTTTCAAAATATCGTGAATCGGGATTTAAATCTTCTTTAATAATCGCAATGGAAATCGCTAATGAATTGAAAGTTACGCCTAAATTTTAGAATTAAAGAACTGGTGTAAAAACGTAACAATTTTGTTATGAAGGAACCAATCAACCAACTTTATCTGGCAAAGAAATTTAAAATTCAAAGACAGTCTTAAAATTTTGGTTAAATTTCACTTTAGAATTTCACATTTTTGTTGATTTGGTAAATATTTTTAGATTTTGTCAATTAATTCCAATTTTTACAGTTCTGAAGTTTTTGTAAAATTTTATGTTGTGTGTTGGTTTTAACGATTTTATTTTATTTATATTTGTTTAAAATAAAATAAAATAAAATAAAAATATTTAAAATTTGTAATTTTTGTCAAGTATTGGCAGTATACTTTCACATATTCCATATAAACATTTGTAAAATTAATGAACATGTGATCCAACCTAAGTCGAAGTATATTTTGAACTTCACTTTAAATCAGTGTTTTATACGCGTGGCGCATGAAGTAAAATTTCGAGTTTAGAAAAGCCTAAAAATTTTGTTTGGTCGCGTAGCGCTACGCGACCAAACCAAATTTTCAGGCTTTTCTAAACTCAAAATTTTACCATATGCTTAATCTAGGATTGAAAACACCTATTAGAGGCTTTAAATTGATTTTTTTTCAAGTGTTTATCAATCAACAAAATGAAAAGATTCACGATTTTTGAATGTAAATTTTCAGACATTCGTTGTTTTTATAATAACTTTTAATTTAAAGCTTCTAACGAGTGTTTCAAACACCAGATTAAGAATGAAGTAAAATTTCGAGCTGAGAAAAGGCTGAAAAGCCTGACCAAACAAAATGTTTAGGCTTTTCTAAACTCTAAATTTGACTTCATGCGCCACGCGTATAAAACACTGATTTACAGTAAATTTAAAAATACATCCACCCCTTATGTTTGATCCTTACGTCAATACATTCTACAAAAGTTTACTATTTACTAATATACTTATATACCTCTAATTGTAACTCTTGGATTATGAGATATTATTTTTTTATATTTAATTGTCATCTTAATAACAAGGAAATAATATTATAAATATATAACAATTTTTTTTTTATTTTTGTCGTCTGGCTGAGGATATCCCTCCCAGTGGATCTTGTTCAAGGCCCCGCAACTTAAAATTGCACCGGACCCTGCTTTTGTTTGGGCCGGCCCTGGCTGTATGCTAAGGTCTATCAATAAGGCTGGTTATGTTTGAAACACGTTTAAAGCATATTTTTAATTGTTAATGTTTTAAACACTGTTTCATTTAATAAAAACACGTTTTGTAAAAAAAAACTGTTTGTTTTAACTAGACGAAAGAAACGTTTTTTTTAACTTCCCTGGTTCTAATGTCACTTTAAACTCAAATTCACAGTTGAACCAGTTTAACGCGTTTGGTGCAACTGGCCCTTATTATAGTTATCGGGATTTAAAACAAACAAAACAGTTTGTTTACCTTGACAAGCGAAGTGTTTAGTGCGATGTTCCTTGTTTACAGTACGAGTAAAAATAATATATAATAGAAAATGTTCTTGAATTTTTAAGTCGGAGAATTTGAGACAAAGAATGTGATATTCTAATCCCTAATGTCTTATATTATTAGGAATATAAAGCATCTTTAATAGTGAAAGTAATTCAGCAATAGATTATAGATGCTTATTCCAAAAAGTAAGAGGATTTTAGAGAAACCATTGTTTTTGAAATATTCTACTACCAAATATTGGCAATTCCATTTATATTTTATATTAAAGATTGTGATATCAAAGAGTTGTCTCTATGGTTCTACAAAAATCCATTTTATGGAAAATTTTCTTGGATCATGAAAATTCAGCGAATTTGTTAAGATTCTGTACATTCTAGAAAACTACATTATTTTTAAATTCAATAGGCATTGAGTTGAATAATAAAGATTCAAGCTCAGTATCATGAAGGTCAAGAGTGTTTGTACTTTCATAATACTGTGCTTAAATCTTTATTAAACACTATAATAATTATTAAATTCTCTAATAATTTTATTAAATATTAAGGAGATATCACTTAATATTTAATTGTCTCTCAAAATAGCACGAACCACGTTTGATTTTGTAATATTTATTATTAAATAAATGTACATGTGCCTTGGTTGGTTTGTTTATAAAACTTCAATTTAAAGTTTTAATTTACAAATATTTTGTATCATCAAAATTTGATTGTTTAAAGTACTAAGAAGAAGAAACACTCTGCTTGGTAAAATGAGCCTAGTTGCTATGGCCATTAAAGAAGAAAATCAAAATAAAATTAAACATGCAGAGTGTCCCGGTTTAAAGAATCGTTCAAAATATTACGAAAACAAAGCATCTCTAGTATGTTTTGTTTTCATGATCAGATAAAAGTGCGACAAATTCTAACTTTTTTTCTGAATGCATATCTGAAAACAAAAATAAAAAATGTGTGTGAAAGAAAAATACATCTAACTGTTTTTTTCACTAAACTAGTCATTCGTGCACACAAAACAATTCTCTTCGACGTGTCCAGGATCCGTCCAAATCATGGGTACACCAAAGGGCATTGATCCCCTTTTTCCGTGAATCGAATCCAAAGGATATATGTAGCAAGTTTTATACATTTTGTCTGGAACCCATTCTACATTATGTACAATTATTTCACCAAAGGATCTCTCGTATACAGTTTATACTTCATTTGTAATAGTTGTTTTTGAAGGCAAAGCAAGCTTTCCACACACGTAACAATATAGATTTAGTATTTCAGACCATCTGCGATTCATTTCTTTTTAATGAGCAAAACTTACTTACTTACTTTTTTTTACTATTTCACAGCACAATTTAATCAGAAATTATAAATAATAACATAGTAAATCTCAACCATATAACAGTATAATAAGACCACTACGAAATGGCAATATTACTTTAGAACAGCGCTATCTTTTGAGTGCTAGCAGTATAAAAGTTTAAATTTTAAAACTTCGTTAAAAACACAGATTTCAATTTGATGTGAACTTTTTGGCACAAAATTTTGTGTTTTATGCGGATCTTTTTTAAATTTTTTACATCCAAAACTAAAAAACTAATCGAATTAAAATTATTAAACTTCTTTCACCTAAAATTACGTATTTGATTGCAAATCTGATTTTTATATAGGCCATCTAGGTGATCTTTTTGATGAAAAACGTATTTTTGTTATATATCCAATTTTCTAAACTTCACTGGGTTATCAGCCCATATTAGAGCACTGCACGGGCCGGGCTTCCAATTCAAAACAAACGTTTTTTTAAGTTTGTTTTTATTTTTGATTGTAAACTATATCTATAAACAATTAAATATATATTCATAAGTGTGATCAACCTTTATAAACTAGTGTTTTGAAACTCCGTGAACATTTTGAATTATTCTGACTAAAATCTTGACCAGGCCGGGTCGGGCCTGTTCAAGTTTATTATTTCATGACCGGGCCGGGCCGGGCTTGCAAAATTTCCTAGCGGGCCCAGAAAAATCGGGTCGTGCAGGGAGGGCCTCTCCAAAATATCTAAACCAGCAAATTTTGAAGAAAGACACCCTCTACAAGCGGAGAAGTATAATGGAAGAAAAGAAACCACAATTTATGGTGTGTTGATGTTACAATTTATGACTTTATCTGTTTGAATAGCAGGTAGTTTCCCGTTTTGCCCTTTTTAAAGCGTTTTAAACGGTCGTTCATGTTCATTTGATGACTCCAACAATTTAACTCATTAATCAATATGTTATGCAATGGTAATATTTGGTTATGTTTTAATTAAATCGATTACATAGAGCACGCTAATCTAGCAATAAAAAAAATGCAAAATAAGGTTATGATCTGGGTTTAAAACGTGTTCAAAACATGTTTAAAACACGTTTAAAACGTGTTTAAGACAGAATACACAGGGCATTTTTCTTTTGAGTATACATACCCCGATAATTACAGCGTTTTAAAAGTTGTGGGAAATCGTTGTTTTAATGCGGTTAATTTGAGGCTTTAAACGAATGTTTTCCAATCTTAGACTAAGCATGAAGTAAAATTTCGAGTTTAGAAAAGCCTGAAAATTTGGATTGGTCGCGTAGCGAAGCGGAGCGGCCAATCCAAATTGGGCTTTTCTAAACTCGAAATTTTACTTCATGCGCCACGCTTAAAAACACTGATTTACAGTGAAGTTTAAAAAACACACACTTACAACAACGGTTATAGACAACCTAATATACGTTAGAGTTATTGGGTTGCCTATAATCACTGCTTTAAACAATTTTTTCAGCGCAGAATTTGACTCACGATTTATCTACATTTACATATTAGATTGCTAAAGCCGTATATTTTAAACATTACGATATTTCAGTGTTTTATACGCGTGGCGCATGAAGTAAAATTTCGAGTTTAGAAAAGCCTAATTTGGATTGGCCGCTCCGCTTCGCTACGCGGCCAATCCAAATTTTCAGGCTTTTCTAAACTCGAAATTTTACTTCATGCTTAGTCTGGGAGTGGAAAACCCTCGTTTAAAGATTTAAATTGAAATCTTGAACAAAAAACAACGAACGTCGAAAAATGTACAGTGTATGCTTATGTATACCTGAAAGAAAAAATCCCTGTATTTAAAAACCACATCTATGCACACACAGTTTTATTGTAATAAAATGTTATGTTTGATAATGTAATTTGAAATATATTCAACAATTTAGCTAGAATTTAAAAACAAACAAAAAACTTTAATGAAGTAATATAAAATATAATTTAGCAAATATTTATTTTTAGCAGTTAAGATAATAAAAAAACGGTTTTAAACAAATCCAAGGTTTAAAACATGTTTTAAACAAATTTAAGATTTAAAACAAAACCGTTTAAAACGCGACGGCTGTTTTTAAACATGTTTAAAACACTATTTTAAAACAAAGTGTTTTAAACATAACAACCCTGGTTATGATTGATCATCTAACGAGTGTTTCCAATCCCAGATTAAGCATAAAGTAAAATTGGAGTTTATAAAAGCCTGAACATTTAGCTCGGGCATAGCGCAGCAGAGCGACTGAGACAAATTAGGCTTTCCTAAACTCGAAATTTTACTTCATGCGCGACTCGTATAAAACGCTGATTTAATGTGAAATGGTCTATAGCCAACCAATTAGCAAGTGAAATAAGTTTAGTACGACAATCATCAATTCTTTTAATGACGGAAAAAGTGCTATAATGAATATAGTTATTATTTTTGTATTAACGACGTGAACACTATCTACTGTCAATAGCACTGCTCAAAAATTAGCAGCAGATGGCGTTCACATCGTCAATTTATATGTAAATTACACATGACTACTAAAATGGTTATAGATGTTTAGTTTTCTTCTGTATTTTAAAATGCACAATCAATTAACATTTATAATAGTCATTTTGTGAGTACAATAGACAAGACTATTGGCATTAGATGGCGTTCACGTCGTCAACCTAAATGTAAATTACATATGACTATTAAAATTGCCAATTTATAGTGCAATATGAAATCCAGAAGAAAATTAATCATCTTTATTCATTTTAATAGCTGTAACGATACTACTCAAAAATTGGCAGCAGATGGCGTTCACATCGTCAATTTATATGAAAATTACATATGACTACTAAAATGGTTATAGAAGTTCAGTTTCCTTCTGGATTTCAAAATGCACAATCAATTGACATTTATAATAGTCATTCTGTGTGTAGCATCGACAATGCTATTGGGAGTAGATGGCGTTTACGTTTTCTGGATTTTCTTTTGGATTTTCATTTTTTTTAAGAATATTTTTTTCTGAATTCAATGATGTATCATACTTATAGTTTATTGTACAGGGTGAGCAAAACTCGATGTCTCAGCTCTATTATATGAAAAGGAAAAACGATAGAAAAATCTGAAATCTAAAATCAAATGACAACAAAACAATATTTGTCAATCATTAGTTTAATTATTGACAGGTGTGGCTTTGTTATTTGCTTCCAAAGGCTACTTGTTTAAGTCGTGACAGTTTGGAATTTTTGATAATACTTTTTTTTAAGTTTGCTTTTAATTTTTTAACGAAAGAAGATAGCAAATTTTTTTCACTACAAAGTTCAAAAAAATCAGCTCTTTTGAAATATCCAAAAATATAGATATGTTTCTGGGGAAAAAATATTCGATGACGTCATTACTTCACTTTCAAAATTTAGAAAAATATTCAATTTTGGATTAAAATGAACCTTACTCAATCCCAATTATGAACCTCTTTTCAGATTTTTTCTATCGGTTTTCCTTCTCACCTTATGTTAATCTTTTGTTTTCGTAAAGAGTGCCTTGGAAACAGTTGAGTAACTCACTTATTTGACAACTCCTAAGACCCATCATTTGCTTACATATCACCCCTGAAGACGAGCATCCAGCGATACATATTTTATCAATTGTGATGTATTTTAAACTAACGAGTGTCTTCCACTCCCAGACTAAAGATTAAGTAATATTTCGAGTTTAGAAAAGCCCCGCGTAGAAAATTTGTCGAGGGTCGCGCAGCGACCTGAGACAAATTTTCACGGGGCTTTTCTAAACTCGAAATTTTACTTCTTGCGCCACGCGTATAAAACACTGATTTAAAGTGAAGTTAAAAATGCACTGAAAACCAACAAAACTTTGATATTTTTTCAAAATTATATAAGTTGTTTCCTATCCATGCAGTAAACCTTCAGATTTTCGTTGTTTTCTTGTAAAAAGCTTCGATTCCCTGTAGTCCTTCGGTCTCCGAAGACCAAAAAAAAAAGACCTTTATTGGCATATAGAAAAATAAAATTACAAATAAAAAATAATAATAAAACACAAAATTATATCATCTCCTTTCTTTTTTCCGCCCTCCGCCACCCCAGTACCGTTACCATCTTTACGCCAGCTCCGTCCTCTCTCATCCATTCCGTTACACTCCTTTTCCCCCCCAGCCATTCCACATTCACCCCTTCACACTCCTCTCCCAAATGACTCCATGTATCTCGTCCACTTGCGCACAACACACATTTACCATACTCTTCCCCCATCCAGACCTTCCTTCCTCTCTCCTCCGAACCACATCTAGCTCTTGCCAGGGTTATCTTAGCCTCTTTCGACAAGTCATTATTGGATAGGTACCCTGGCACGCTCCCATGCACTTGCCACCTTTCATACATTGGATTGTAGCCGCTCCTCCCGATACACCCCTGCCTCTCCTGCATCTCCACCTCTTTCCACTTCTCTTTCATCCAAGCTGCCACATTCACCCCCTTCTCTAACCATTCATTACACTATCCTCAGACTCTCCTGCCCTTTCATACATCTTGCTGCGTTTCCTACTCCACTCACTCCTCCCTAATCCCTCCTCTCCATACCTCTTTCACCAGTCTCTCACTTTCCAATTCACACAACTTCATCTCATACTTCACCACTCTCTCCATTGCCTCACCATGTATACTCATTCTATTTGTTTCCTGAAGCAGAATGTATCCAGGGGTTGACCTTTCCAACCCCAGAATCTGCTTCAGGAACCACATCTGCTCTCTTTCAATGCATTCATACTCATTTATACCCCATGCTTCCACTCCATACAACAAAATGGGCTTCACACACGCATCCCACAGTTTGCACGCCAATTGGAAGTTGCCAGCGAACCATTTTCCCCACTTCTTCCTTACCATACCCCATGCTTTCCTGGCTTTCCCTTGTACCCATTTGGCGTGCTCCCCGTAACCACCTGTAGCTTTAAATATGAAACAAAAATATTTAAATTCTTCCACACTCTCAATCACCTCCCCCTTCCACTTCAATTCATCTACTCTTCCTTCTCTTCCTCTATTCCTAAATCTCATTCACTTTGTTTTCCTTGCATTAACTTGCAGCCCTCGCTTGTCCATATACCTCTCCACCCTCTGCATCACCTCTTTCATCTCTCCCCAGTTCCTCGCCACAAACACCATATCATCCGCATACGCTAGCATCCATACCTTCCTTTTTCCGATCACTACCCCGCCCGCTTGCCCGTTTCTCAAAACTTCTTCCAATTCGCTAACATATATGTTAAATAATAACGGGCTCAGCGGACAGCCCTGCCTCACCCCCGTCCACATCCTAAACCTTTCAGCCACATTCCCTTCAACTTTCGCCCTCACCCACGTTTCCTCGTATACTCTTCTAATCCATTCAACCGTTGCTCCGCTCACTCCTCTTCTTCTCATACACTCCACTAACTTTTCTCTCGGAACAGTATCGTACGCTGCTTTCAAATCCAGGAAAACAGCGTACATACTCCCTCTCTCTTCCAGCACTCTTTCCACCATCCTTGCCAGCGTAAATGTCTCCGAAGACCATGATTGGTCCTTCGAGCTGTAACCTCTGTAAAATTGTAATAAACTTAGTAAACTTAGTAGATTGATTCTTTAATTTGAAACTTCTAAGAACGAGTGTTGTCCACTCCCAGACTAAGCATGAAGTAAATTTTCGAGTTTAGAAAAGCCTCGTGTAGAAAATTTGTCGAGGGTCGCGCAGCGACCCGAGACAAATTTTCACGGGGCTTTTCTAAACTCGAAAATGTACTTCATGCGCCACGCGTATAAACCACTGATTTACAGTAAAGTTAAAATATATAACGTTTAGATGTGATGATCAATATGTATGGAGGTGTAAACGTCAGATACGTTTGAAAAATTCAATTGACTTAAAATTGTACACGTAGACATAATTTCGACTTTATTTTACAAATGTCGTATTAATTATAATTACATTTTAAATAAATTCATAAATATCAAATAAATATTCCTATCAAAACCACCCCAAGTCGGACAAAAGATAACGCTACGCGCCGGCTGAAAACAAATAGACTTCTTACTACCTGCTAATATCGGGTTGACATTGACATCAAAAAATGCGGTTGGTGTTCATAATGGATTACCCCCTGAGTGCTCGGTCTCTTTCCCCTTACCCTCCAATATTTTAGGAAAGAGATAGAAATCTGAAAATTTTAGATATTTTCGTGTCGTCGCGTGCAGGGCTCTAGCACATATGTCATCGCGTTCCTCTTTAGCCTTCAAAGATACTTTCCATATTTTGTTTGTACCTGCTATCCTTTTCAAAAAGCAAGGCATGTCACTTTCGGGTGCTGTATTTTAAAAACAAAAAATCTCAGAAAAAACATGTCATTTACATTCCTTGGCATATACTTAATAATTTTTGAAAAAATCAATTTTTTATCACAATTATTTACCGAGATAATAAAAATGCTTAAAAAAGTACTCACATTTTTGAATTTTTACAAAGGTCAACTAATACGTTTTATAGAAATTGATTGGCTCAATATACAAATTTGAAAAAATACAGGTAATAGATAAAACCTACATTTATATAGCAACGCAAATAAAAATTGAATGTCAATATTTGTAACCCCTATTTTGAAAAAAGGCGAGCCCTACGTTTTCGGTTATTTAACAATTTATTTATACAACAAATCAAAAGTTATACATTACACAATTATATTGCAAATTTCATGATTAAGTTGTAAATATATGAAATATTCGATTTTTAGTAGATTGAAAACGCTATATCAAAGTAGTGCGCTGGAAATAGACCCCCTCTATTAAAAATCGAATATTTCATATATTAAAATTTAATCATGTAATCGTGGTTCTTGCGTACCATTTCCCCCTCTTGTTCAACGACGAGTATATGATCACCGTAGGAACGCTGTGTAGCATACTTACATCTCTCTCTACACCTGAAAACTGATTTTGAAATAAAAAGGTCTTGATTTTAATATTACACCTGAAGTTTTTGTAAGTTTAGTGTTTTATTGTTTATGACATAAAAAGTATACATACAATAGGCCAAGTCCTATTTCGATCATTTGAAAATGTAGATCTAGAGACAAGGATAAGACTGTAGTTTCAGCAAGGTGGTGCTCCTCCACATTATGCAAATATCGTGAAGACATATTTAGACGAAACCTATCCTGGCAGGTGGTCCCTATCCAATTAGATGGCTAGCAAGGTCAGTAGATCTGACAAGCTCCCGATTTCTACTTGTGGGGGTTCCTCAATGATATTGCTTATCGAGAAAGACCAACTACTAGGACTGACATGGTTCAAAGGATCCAAGCAGCGTGTAATAGTATTCCGCCAAACACTTGTTAGCATACAGTGAGAAATTTTGAACGCCAAATTCAGCTTTGTCAGGAGAAAAACGGTGCGACTTTGGAGCATCTAATTGCTTAAATGTCTGCTGAAATATCAGCCCTTTTAGGGCTACATGATGTACAAAATCCGACCGTGCAACTTCCTCGTAGTGTACATCGAGTAACGCTAATGCCGGCGGTAAGATGACGTTTCCCATGTCAATGGTGAACAAATGATCAATAAGTATTTTGTGTTGCAATCCGTCTGGCCTTTCACAAAAAAAAAAACAAAACGTTCTCATCGGAATCTTCCAAGAATAAGAATTCCAATGCGAATTAATAAAAAAAATGAATTAAACAAAGGGGGTTTGGGTATCCGTTAAAGGTTTTATATATTATATTATATGACAAAAATCTAATATTGACGATTGAGCCGCCATCTATCAGGAGTTAAAAATCTCTAGAAGTGAACTTTATATACTTTTTTTCATACAAGGACTCACGGTCCCCGGTATTTACATTTCTAAAAGTTAGTACATACAAGTAATAATAAAAATATGTAATTTAATGTTCTATTTAAAAGAAATGATCAAAATTATGTCAAAAAAGTAGATAGAAGACCAGCATTCCGAGTGGCAAAACTAGTGTGAATGTTTTGATAGGTTTCGTTCTCAACCCGTCCATATAAAACCACCCCAAATGTATTCACGAATTGAATGGCGTTGAGAAGAACCATGCATACACATCCAAGTTTTGAGTACAGGTGTTCCAAAAGAGCATAATTTCTGTTGATATGGTGTACCTTGTGGGATACCATCTCATCTCATTGCCTAATTAGCATATCCGCGTCGAAACGGTGATGCGGTGACATGTGCACGCTTCCACCATCATGCTACGGTACGGCATACCCGGCAACACCATAGCATACCAGCAATAATGCGAGGAGACCTGGGGGCCCCGGCGCGGCGTGGCGCACCCATGCCTTTTGTGCCCGGAACACTAAGTACTGAACATGTGTGTGTCACCTACATTTTGAGAAACGTTGAACCCGAGGAACCCATCGCTCGCCCAAACGTCTCATTCGACAACTCGGACACGGCCGCTGGCCCGACCTACCACGTGAATCGGATAATGCCTTGCCGGTACCAGCACACCAGAATGCAAACGACATGTGCAAACATGCGCCTAATTCACACCCGGTCGCGAAAAGTGGGCCGAAACGGGCACACCAAACTCAATCGGAACGAGACGAGCGAAACAGAAAAAGAAAGAGTCATTCTCATTTCTGAAGAAGAAGAAGAGAAGAAAAAACCGCGTGCCATGTGGTATACCCGATCGCCGCCGTCACCGTCGTCGTCGGTGGAATGTTATAATTGACCGAGCCTGAGCGGATTTACGTGCTGTATAATTTACGCATCCTGTTAACGTGTCTGACCTTTATGCAAAAAAAACAACAATTTCAGAGTTTTTTGACAATCCTAATATTAACAACCTTACAGCATTTTTCTGAAGCCCATTCAATAAATAGAAATTTTAACAGTTTACAGTTACAGTTTTTACAGTGCTGTTTCGTAATTTATTAAAATGATAATAGTGTCAATGCTTTGTTTGTACAAAATTTTAACAAATATTTTGTTCACTATTTTATGATGGATCATTAGTAGCTATTACCACTTTCGGTCATCAACTTATCAGACCTAGCATAAGCTGTTTACTACCTGCTGTTTGAAATGCAAATTAACAAATATTACAAATATTACAAAACGAGCGTTAGGTTTTGAATTCAAATCAAAATTTTACAGAGGTAAAAAATTGATATTTAGTAAAAAATATACAAATGCCTGGCCAGAAATGAGTACTGAAGAGAATTGGTTGAATGAGAAGCGATATAAATTTCGGTACAATAATGTACAGGATGCAGAAGGTTTTTTCAAGTAAAGTACCATAAATATGAATGATAGACAAATACTAATATATACTTTTAGAGCTCCATTTTCCAGCTTATTTCATATGTTATAAGCCACAACTCAGAAATTACCAATCTTGAAATATTGAAATGAAAGTTTTATTTAGGTCTGTGATTTACTATGAGTAAAATCATTCGTTTTTGGTAGTCCTAATTCCAGCACCCTGGCTGTTATAATTACTGTACAACATTGTATGGTACATCAAAATGATCCTAAAACTTGGAGGATTGTATTGTCGTCAACTTAAAACGATTTAGATTATTAGTTTTTTTTGTAAAAAAATCATGAAAATAGCTATTTTTGATTCATTTATTTACTCAATTTTCGACAACAAATACGCGTTCTACGGTAAATTCAAGAGTGTCTTTACATTCTACATTCAATTCGCTCAATAATTATTACCAAATATTTCCAATATATATTCGGTTATCCTTTTTAAGCTAGCAATGGTAAAATGTTGCTGTACACAACAATCAGCCATTTTTAAAATATAGGCCTGTAGTTATCTGCAGGGTGTGGTAAAGTATTTACAAATTTTCTTTCGGTTATTCTCCACTAGGTGGGTCTATTAATTTTTGTTTAGTGAATTACATCTTGTGTGTGCGATTCTTTTTTTGTGACCGAGCGGCGACTATTCGATTAGTCACCGTACTCCACGATTTGCGATGAAATTGCTTTATGTTTAAACTTCTCGAAGACGGCTCAAAGACTCGGCGCGGGGCACTATGGGTTCAAAATCTCAGAGTTTCTTATATTTAGATGAAAATTAGTATACATGGGTGTTCGTGTATGCTGATTTCGAATATGGCGATAAAATGTTAAAAATCCTCTATTATGATACATTATGCCAATTCTTACGACGATAACATTTTTTAAAAGGTGTATACCAGTTAAAATATAAATCAAAACAACAATTCAAAAAATAAACTATTTAAAATAGACATATTACAATTATAAATATACCGTGGTTTCTCCGGATTACTGCCCGAGAATAAATTATAATATATTTTTCTACAAAAAGTCGAAAAATGAATTAAGAATAACAACGCATGATAAATACCACTATTTACAATTTTTACGAATTTTGTTTTGGAGAAAGTAATTTGCAAATATTGAGCTTAATAACATTTTTTAAAATTATTTCTTCTTTTACTTATTTATTATACGTTTAGGTCGCTAATTCATTTTAAACTATTGTATTTCCAATGGATTAAAATATAAATAATCAAATTGGGCAAAGTACGAGCCCTAACACATAAATGTTCGGACACCAACTATTATAGTGAAAAATGTACATTATTTTGACTATATCTAAATTTTAAACGTTTATTTGTTCGAAATTTCTATAATTTTCATCAGTTTACGTAAATGTTGGTGATTCTCGTCATTTGACATTATTAAATAAAAATTAATATATCTTGAAGTATTGAAAATCTTATGAAATTTTTATAAATCTGTTTTCAATGTTTAGAGATTTATCAATTTTAAAGATTTTCTTCGATATTGTCAAGTTTCATTGTTAGTTTTTCTAATTTTTGTCAATTTTCCCCTGCTCCCCTTAGCTACATATCAAAAATGTCATCTAATGTAATAAAAGATAAATTTGATAAATTACAAATTGATTGTTCTAAATCTGAATAAAAATTTATTGTAAATGTTACATAAAAACATAATAAATAATTTGACGATAATCTCGAAATATTGAAAATCTTATGAAAATGTTATCAAAGAATCTTGAAATATTAAAAATTTTATCAACATTTTATAAATTGACAATCTCCATGTGTTAAAAATTTCATGAAAATTTTATAAATTGATGAAATCATCGAAATATTGAAAAACTGACATACATTTTTAAATTAACAAAATTCGCAAAATATAAATTTTTTAAATCGAGAAAACGAGTGTCGTCCACTTCCAGACTAAGCATGAAGTAAAATGTTGAGTTTAGAAAAGCCCCAAGAGAAAATTTGTCAAGGGTCGCGCAGCGGCCCGAGACAAATTTTTGGGGCTTTTATAAACTCGAAATTTTACTTTATGCGTCACCCGCATAAAACAATAATTTCACATTTGACATTTTATATCTCACATTTGACTGTTGGCATTTGACATTTTATTCAAAATGGCTTTAAACGTCATTTTCAAGCGTATATTATTTAATAAAAACATATAAAAAAAATGTAGTTAAGAATATGGCTAGTTGCTTTGAGAGACTGTGACTTCTCTATCAACGGTTGTCTGCTCTTTACTACTCTGTGTCTCACTCTACTAAACGACTTTAATGAAAAAAGTACAATACAACGCAAAATCAATATACAGGGTGAGTTTTTTTTCCATGTTCTGTATGGGGATCTCGGAAACTATAAGTGCCCCTCCTTACCCATATGTGCGGGCGCTCATGATATTATTTTAATAATGATTTTACAGCATATCCAGGGTTTTTTAAATACATTTCCATATATCCACATTGTAATTGAAATAACTAGTATACGTCCTACAGACCACACCCGCACCCGTCCTTTCATGCCAAATTAAACCACCCATTCAGGGGAGAGTTAATAAATGTAAAATATAAAAAATATAAAATAAGATAGTTAAATTAAAAAAAACAAGAATACAATTGTCAAATAATCCACAGACTATTTAAAGATAATTAATCTACAACCTTATGAGTTAAACTCCTCATCAAAAAGGTTAAACAGTTAAATATGTCACAATTCAAATAATTGTGACATAGGCAAATCCGACGCAATGCAGAGATATAGAACTGTCGACTAGATTGTCTAGGAACATTAAAGTTAATTGTTAACAATAGATCAGGACAATCAATCGTGTTGTGAAGGATTTTGAATATAAAAGCTTGATCTAGAATATTTCTTCGTACTAACATTGAGACAGCATCAAACTCATTCAAAATGAAGTCATGGTTAAAAGATAGATTCCATCCTTTTTATACCACAAATACTTGTAGAATTTGCATTGAATATTTTTAAGTGACTGCTTATGTGTGTGATATATTGAATTCCAGATAATCGAACCGTACTCCAATATAGACCGTACATACGAATTGTATAGAACTTTTAGAGCTTCGATATTTTTAAAATACCTAGTATTACGAATAATAAAACCGAGAGTTCTGTTGGCTTTGCAAATTATTGAATTATAGTGATGTTTGAAATTAGAGTGACAATCGAAAGTGACACCAGGGTCTTTAACCTCTTAAGTGGTACGAAGTGTTATGTTAGACGCAACCTACCTCAAATCATGCACATGCAAACATACAGGGTATTAATTTGAAAACAAGCCAACCACAATATCTTTGGAACCGTAACAGTTAGAGAAAATGTTCCAAAACCGTTTCTAAGATATGGAGGGGAAACCATTTTGATCCACAAAATAATCTTCTGCAACCAACCCCTTAGGCTGTAGCCACCCTTGCCCATTTTTTTTAAATGGCATGACCCCACTTGTGATATTTTTCGAGACAATAATAAAGTCTATTCTCAAATTCCTGTCGTACATTTTGGAAGGTCTGTCGTGGAATAGCTAGACACTCTTGAATTATTCGTTGTCGCAGATCTGCGATAGACTCGGGCTGAGTTTTATAAACCACAGATTTTAAGTGGCCCCATAAGAAGAAGTCTAATGGGGTCTAATCTGGAGATCTAGGTGGCGATTCAATTGGTCCTTTTCTACCAATCCATTGATTCCCAAAAGTGTGGCTTAGCCAGTCTCTAACAGGTACTACATAATGCGGAGGTGCTCCGTCTTGTTGAAAATATAATAAATTGTCATTCAAGATTAGTTCATCATTTTCATCTCTATGATTTTCTAATTCATGAACTATATAGGGGCTGTATTAATTGATCTAACATTTCATAGTACAGTTGACCATTTAAATTTTGATTAATAATGGAATCTCCAAGAATACCTGCCCAGATATTAATTTTTTCGGGATACTACGTGTGGACTTCTCTAATAAGATGAGGATTGTCACCATTGCAGTGGCACAATTTTGTTTGTTTACATTGCCATTAAGATAAAAAGTACATTTATCGCTAAAACAAATGTTTTTCACTAAGTCAAGCTCAGCTATAATTTTATGAGTCATCATTTCGCAAAACTCAATTCGTCTGTCTGGATCATCATCTCCAAGTTCTTTCGTAATATGCATTTTATAGGAATGAAATTTGTGCTTTTTTCAAGACTTTGAGAATGGATTCATGACTTAATCCTGTTACTCTAGACATCACACGAAGTGACGAAGTAGGGTCCATAGCAATTTCACCCAGGACTTCAATTTGAGCCGTTTCATTTAGGAGCCGAGGTTGATCTCTTTTCTTGTTGATGACCGATTCTGTTTGTTCAAATTTTAAAACTAGATCTAGGACATTGAATGAAATTGTAGTTTGTCTAGCATAACGGTTTTTAGAACTATAAATAAAAATAATTTCACCTCGTTCGGCGATTGTGTAAACCATTTTATAAAAATTAATAACAAGTTTAGGGTAAAGAGCTCAGATTACTTAATGATAGTCACAGCAATACTAATGGCAGTGTCACATGTTGTGTTTATTTGAATAAAGTTAATGAAAGATTTATTTTTATTTCATTGGTGTTTTTTGTCAACGTTATTTTTTATATTGCGGACAGGTGCAATTTATTCAGTTAATAAATGTATTTCATTGAACCAAATTTTGTTATTATTTTAATATTTTTTTTAGAGTTGTCCATATTTTAATAAAACAATAGATAACTCTGATAAATATTGGGTATTATTGTGTTAATCTGTGCTTTTTCATTTGTAATTTGTAAAAGTAAATCGTTATAATACCTAATTTGACAACAATTTTAAAATCAAATAAATTGATTTAATTTTTTTTTTGTATTTTTTATGTAACAATAAAGTTGGTACCACTGATTAGCATTTAGAAATACCTTTCTAATGATATACCACAAGTAGGGTCGTGCCATTTAAAAAAAATGGGCAAGGGTGGCTACAGCCTAAGGGGTTGGTTGCAGAAGATTGTTATTTGGGGGCAAAATGGTTCCCCCTCCACATCCTAGAAACGGTTTTGAAAATGTTTCTCTAACTGTTACGGTTCCAAAGATATTCTGGCTAGCTTGTTTTCAAATTGACACTATATAGATCTTTGCTAATACATCTACTACGCTAGCGTGTATATATGTCATAACCATACAAAATCGCAGTTGATGTAAAATATTTTGTTTTTAAATTGTATTTTTTCATCAAAAGTATTTTATTATTATGGAGGTTATTTTGAATGATACATTCCAAAACATGGAGTAGGACATAGTCCGGTATGACAAGATTCACACCAATAGCGACTTTCCTTCCTTTTGCTTTTTTCGAATCACATAACGCATCTGATATTAAATTTATTAATGCTCCAGCAACAACATGTAAAAATACTAATTAAATTGTACCTTTTGGTTGGCTTTTATTTTGTGGTGCTTGGTATGATCTCCGCATTTGAAAAACATCCTTTGTACATGTGAAACGTCGCAGCTGAGCATACATAAAAACAATAAAAGGCCCCAATAAAATATGCGAGGCGAATATATCCGTCATATGCAATGTAAGTAAACTGTTCTATAATGCAAGATAATATAAAAAAGAAGGATATAAATTCGTCTGGATAAAAAAATGGAAAAATCTTTGTACGAAACAAAAAACCTAAAATTATTCAAATTAGGAACCAAGATGACCTAAACAAATTAACATAAAACATAACAACTACCCTTTTAAAAATACATACTCGTACATTGCTTTAAAATAAACAAAAACAATTAAAATGGATACATATTCTCTGCTCAACATAAGAAGTATTACAAATAAATTTGATAAAATTAAGATTCTCCCTGAATTATACAATGACTTAAGCATTATTGCACTCTTAGAAACATGGCTGTGTCAGAATGAAACTGATTACTATAATTTAAAAGACTACAATTCAATCCATAATTGCAGACACTCGAGGGGTAGGGGTACATCAATCTACATAAAAGGTTGTTTAAATTTTTAAATCATTTTTATTAAAACTATCAATGAAGTCCAATTTATCCGAATATATATTAAAAACACAAACAGGTATGTTATTCTAATATACAGTGAATATTTCTTTTAGGTAAACATAAGCTGTAAATGTTCCGACATTCGTTGTTTTTCAAAAGAGTTCAATTTGAAGCTTTAAACGAGTGTTTTCCACTCCCAGACTAAGCATGAAGTAAAATTTCGAGTCTAGAAAAGCCCAGAAAATGTTCACGGGGCTTTTATAAACTCGAAATTTTACTTTATGCTTAGTCTGGGAGTGGAAAACACTCGTTTAAAGCTTCAAATTGAACTTAAAGAAAACAAGGAATATCTAAAGATTTGCAGAAAATAGGCTAAATTTGGAATACGCATACTTAACAAAAAAACTCCCTGTATAAGCCGCCGCATGTCGAAGATAAATATCTTTACTCCTTGCTAGAGGAGACAATAACGGTCCAGGATAGTTATCAAATTATTATGGGCGAGTTCAATATTAATTTACTTCAACAAAACGGGACAACACAAACGTATAAACATATCATCACTGAAAACGGATGTAACATAATAAATAAAATTGATAATTACAATACTACCCGAGAATCAGAAATCCTTGATCATGTAATCACAAATAGCAATGACTTATTAAATACATTGGTGCATCCAAGTGTCATTTTCAGATCATTCTTAACATTGAAATCGTAAATAGAATAAAAAAAAGAAATAAGTATTACACAAGATATAAAAATAATCCGCAAAATAATTATCTTAAGGAGATGTATCTCAATAAAAAAAAAGAATTTTAAGGGACCTCTTAGATGGACGTTTTAGGAACCTCTTAGATGGACATTTTAAACGCGAGGCGGAACGTGAGCGGGCGCAAGCGTTTGCGTTTTAACACATAGGTTTATATGAGAGTCCGTAGACGGACGGGTGCGAGGCAGAGAAAACGCCAGCACTCGCGTCTGTTTCAATTTGAGCGGAGCGGGACGGACGCGTTTTTCAGTTTTAACACATGGTTTCTTATGCGCCTTCTTATACGGGCGGGTGAAACGCGTTTTCAAAGCGGGCGTTTTTTGCAATATTGTTGTAAAAAATCGGCCAAAGCGAGTTAAATTCGTAATATCTTCCTTACAATAATTAGTCGTAACGCAAAAAAAAAATATTTTTGCGTTTAGATAAGTGTCCAAAATTTAAAAAAAATAAGCAAAAAATGTAAATTATAAATTGTTAGGCAAACTTCCATCTCTAAGATATGAGTATAATTTTATTTAATATTTAAAAAATCTTTGATATTTTCTAGAAATTGCGAAAAATAAAAAATAACTAACAATTTAAAATCGCCCCTAATCTCTTGTAAAAATAGTGTGATGAGAACAAAATAATTAAAAGAATTAATAATCATTTTTTTGAGAGCGGTCTCTGTGCTCGTAAATTTTGTACTGCCAGCTTCTCTTTTCCCTGACTCTCCAATTGGCCAACATACTAGGGAAATGCCCATTTCACAGTCTATTTCTAATATGCAGGTTATTACCCATCAAAGTTTGTGAAATTTATGACAGAAATTTGTATACCGGTTACGGGTTAAATAAAAGGAAAAAAAAATATTGTCTATATCCTAGCGCTAAAACGTGATTTTATAAGTATGTTTGATACAGAAAGTTTTATCTTAGAAATTCAGGCACCGCCCAAGGAACAAATCCATTTAAGTAATGTTTCATCAACATTAAAACAACGTTTTAATGTTGCTGTACTGTTGATATAACGTTATTTGTTTGTTTTTTGCTCAGTGGGCGGAGTGCATGTGGAATTTAGGTAAGAAATATTTATATTTATAAAAACATTAAATACATAAATACAGTAACGTCTATGAATAATAAAGCATAAATATATAATAATATGACGCAATTAAATCTATTTCGTCCATGCTTATTACTCAGCGTAGCACAACTGAATGATAGACGGCGCCGAAGGCTCGGCGGCGAACTCGAAAACGCGTCAATCCGCTCCGTGTAAGAGCTAAAAGCGGAGCGGAAAAACTGATCCATCCCGCTCCGCTATCGCGCTAAAAACGTCCATCTAAGACCGCCCTTAAACGCGAGGCGGAACGTAAGCGGGCGCAAGCGTTTGCGTTTTAACACATAGGTTTATATGAGAGTCCGTTGACGGACGGGTGCGAGGCGGAGAAAACGTCAGCACTCGCGTCTGTTTAATTTTGAGCGGAGCGGGACGGACGCGTTTTTCAGTTTTAACGCATGGTTTCTTATGCGCCTTCTTATACGGGCGGGTGAAACGCGTTTTCAAAGCGGGCGTTTTTTGCAATATTTTTTGTAAAAAATCGGCCAAAGCGAGTTAAATTCGTAATATTTTCCTTACAATATTTAGTCGTAACGCAAAAATTAATATTTTTGCGTTTAGATAAGTGTCCAAAATTAAAAAATAAATAAACAAAAAATATAAATTATAAATTTTTAGGTAAACTTCCATCTCTAAGATATGAGTATAATTTTATTTAATATTTAGAAAATCTTTGACATTTTCTAGAAATTGCGAAAAATAAAATAACTAACAATTTAAAATCGCCCCCAATCTTTTGTAAAAATAGTGTGATGAGAACAAAATAATTAAAAGAATTAATATCATTTTTTTGAGAGCGGTCTGTGTGCTCGTAAATTTTGTACCGCCAGCAGCTTATCTTTTCCCTGACTCTCCAATTGGCCAACATACCCATCAAAGTGTGTGAAATTTTCGACAGAAATTTGTATACCGGTTACGGGTTAAATAAAAGAAAAAAAAAAGTGATTGTCTATATCTTAGCGCTAAAACGTGATTTTATAAGTATGTTTGATACAGAAAGTTTTATCTTAGAAATTCAGGCACCGCCCAAGGACCAAATCCATTTAAGTAATATTTCATCAACATTAAAACAACGTTAAATGTTGCTGCACTGTTGATATAACGTTATTTGTTTGTTTTCTTGCTCAGTGGGCGGAGTGCATGTGGAATTTAGGTAAGTAATATTTATATTTATAAAAACATTAAATACATAAATACAGTAACGTCTATGAATAATAAAGGATAAATAATATAACGCAATTAAGTCTATTTCGTCCATGCTTATTACTCAGCGTAACACAACTGAATGATAGACGGCACCGAAGGCTCGGCGGCGAACTCGCCTAGCACCCGCTTGCAAAACGCGTTCAATCCGCTCCGTATAAGAGCTAAAAGCGGAGCGGAAAAAACGATCCGTCCCGCTCCGCTATCGCGCTAAACAGCAATAAGCAATAGAAAAAATCGATATTATGAAAAAAATTAAAAAATGCAGTAGGAAACTCTAAAAAAACATGACATGAAATAAACTAAATTATGAGTAAAAACAAAAAAAAATTATACACAATGAAACACATTGCGAACGAGATATCCTTTATTGTACGACTATTGGACTATTGAAAAGAATCTATCACGTATACAAAGACATAAAATGCAAAATAAATTACAAATACACTTACGAAATATATAGACACAAATATAACATTCTATTCAGTAACAGGCGAAGAAATAAAACAAATAATAAAAGAATTAAAACTTAAGTCGTAAAAATATTTATATAAAACACCTGTATATATATATAAATTAATAATAGTAATAGTTTCATTTAGTTTTGATATGGATAACCACGTAGTAACGGTCAAAACCATCGTGATGTTAAAATTAGCAAGTACAGCTAAACAGATCAAACTATACAACAATTTAATGAAGAAGTACAGATCCACATCGCAGGACATTTGGTTCAATAGTGAATGCCTCCGAAAGAACATCATCCCCAAATACGTGAACATGGATGAGAGTGGAAATTCGGAATCTCCACAAGAACACTATTTAAAGGTATTACATTCGGAACTCACATATAATTTACACCCAGTAGAATTTTTGATACTAACGATTTCGTTAGGGAAAATGCGAGAAGGTGGTTCATAAAAAGTATTTAAATCAAATTAAGAAAATAGATAACCCGGTAAAACAAAAAACAACTATTGAAAAAGTACAATCATCGGTAAATGGAAAACCAACGAATAATTTCACTAATCTGTCAAACACTAACTTCACCCCAACAGAACAGGAGTTTTTATCACAAAACCTAAACGGCAAAATGAAAAAATCATATTAGTTGTTGAGTCGGAAATTGCACTGAAAAACGTAACAGAACCTCTTATTCCTAGAGCAAATATTTCAAAAATTATTAATACAACATATTCAAAATTAAATTTAGAAGCATCAGTAATTAAATCTATTAAAAACAAAACCACAAGTAACGCACTCACCATCACCAAAGCCGATAAATCAAGTTCAATTGTAGTTTTAGACAAAAGTAAATATGTAGAACAAATTGAAAATTTTATTAAAAATGAAAAGTTAACTTGCCTTAAAAAAGATCCTACTGACCAATATCAATCTTACCTAAAGAATCTCCTAAAAGAAACTGATAGTATTTTTTCAAATTTTGATAAACCTCAAATAATTAATAAAAATCCACTGGCCTCACGACTACAAGCAAGATCTACCAATCAGGCCAGTGGATCATATATTAATAGTCCATCCAGAATTCTAGCCATTGAATTAAATACCCTGTTTAAGAAACATACTAATTTCAATTCAAAATACTCTATTAAAAATTCACTAACACTTACCGAAAAACTAAAATCTGTATCTATACCAAATAATTTAAAACTAGCTTCTTTTGATGTAGAGAATATGTTTTCTAATATCCCTACAAGGGACTGCCTAAAATTAATTAAGGAAATTCTAGACAAATCAAACATCAACATAAATCTGACCTGTATAATAGTTTTAAAAGTTGCTTGAGTACAAAATATTTTCAATTCGATAGTAAATTTTATCAGCAACCGTCAGGCTTAGCCATGGGCTCACCGTTAAGCCCTCTTTTCGCTGAAATATTTATGGCAGACATCGAAGAAAAAATATTTGATACAAACTCGAAGTAGCATGTATTGTTCTGGTTTAGATACGTAGACGATGTGTTAGCATGTTTCAACGGTACGTCTAGACAATTAGACCATTTCCTTAACCTAATTAATAACATCCACCCAAAAATAAAATTTACAATGGAAACCGAAACAAATAACGAAATCAATTTCTTAGATTTAACCATACTCAGCAATAATAATAATTTTGAATTTAATATATTTAGAAAACCCACCAATGTAAACTCAACAATCCGTTTAATTCCAACCATAACATTTCCCACAAACTTGCCGCGTACCATTCAATGATCCATAGAGCCTTTTCTATTCCACTATCCCAAGATAACTGAGCAAGAGAACTGGATACAATTATTGAAATAGGAATTATGAGTGGTTTTTCACCTCAGATGATACAAAACCTTATAAATAAAAAATACAACCAGAAAGCTATGAACCACATTTATCCAAAATCGTCAAATTCATCGGATGTATCCTTCATTATTCTCACTTATTTTGGCAAAAACACCGAGAAGATTGCTCATATTTTCAAAAAGCAGGATCGCCGAGTAGCATTAAAACCGAATAGAAAACTGTCAACATTGCTATTCAATTCAAAAGACAAAATTGATTATTATAAAAAATCTGGAGTCTATAAAATATGTTGTCCCAAATGTATTAACCTATATGTCGGTCAAACGAGCCGTAGCTTAGAAACCCGATATACCGAACATTTCCGCGCCTTTAGATTCAATCATAATTCAAGTACATTTGCCAACCATTCTTTAGATTGTAAACATACATTCCCTAAAATAAAACATGTTAAATTTCTTCACAGCTGTACACAGAACTGAACCTATTAGAATCCGACGAAATTTTCAAAAATTCGAGAAACCCCGACATTAATCTCCTAAACGAGCAAACAGATATTTTGTTTTCACCGCTATTTCATACCCTGTCCTGTAATCCTGTACCCATAATTAGTGTCTCCGAAAATGAAGCTACCTGTAAATAACCTCTAATCCCCACGTTAGTCTGTAATCCTCAAAAACGGTATACCGGGTGTGGCACTTAAGACGCCTCAGACCATAGCTCCTTTACGATAGAAGCTATCGAAAAAAATCTAAGAGCAAAGTGGTGCATAATTACCGTCGCTATGTTTCAAAAATATTTCTAATCATCAGTGGCGTGCCGTAATCAAGTGGCGTACCAAACTTATGATTTTCTAAATGGAATGCCCTATTTTTTATTGCAGATTTGGAAAGTGCTCGAAGAGTACTTATTTTTTTATCTAACATGTTATACTCTTCACTTTAGCGGTTTCGCTGTTATAACCCCTTCTTTCAAAATTGCGCCCCATTTTTGAGATTGTTTTGTAGAGAAACTAATTGACGCCGGCGCCTAAATTTTGAATTGAGGTACAGGTTAAGACCTCGTATACCTTCACATAATTTTTTTTCGGGTAATTTATGGAAAAAAAATAATTTTTGATTGAACTTCGCATGTTGACATTTTTTTCGAAAATTTCAAACGACAACCCCCTAAAAAAATTACGGCGTTGTACAGCCAAAACTCTAAATTTTTCATTGGTACAAAAAAAATTACACATTGCATAACAAAATTTCGGAGAAAAAAGGAATTTCATCGCAAATGTCGGGAAACGTTTTCCGTTCCCAAGAGTGCCATGAGAAAACAAAAGATTGGTAATTGTCAAAGTAAATTATTAGACGTCAGTAGCAGCCATAAGTCATTTTTGATAAACGTTCTAAAAATGTTCCGAACTCAAGAGGAAATGGTTGACATGATATTTATTCTTGGAGAATGTAACAAGAATTGTTTCTTGGCGTCACGAGTGTACGCTGCGAGATATCCGCACAGGGCACATCCAAATGAACGTGCGTTTCAAAAAGTGTTGGAGAGATTTACTACTACGGGAAGTGTGAAACGGCCAAGGAGAGTTAGAAAGAAGACAGTTTTTAGCAAAAATAATGAACTGCAGGTTCTGGAGGCAGTTATTGAAGATCCTCATACCAGTATCCGTGATATTAGTAGGAATCACGATTTTCAACGCGATCCGTACATCGTTTTCTTCAAAAGTACAAATTCCGTCCATTTAAGATTTAACTGCACCAAGAATTGCAACCTCAAGATTTTCATGCGAGGCAAGATTTCTGCTTGTGGGCTATCAACAAAATTGAGCAGGAGGAATCATTTCTTATGCGCGTATTATTTTCTGACGAAGCGACGTTCCATAGAAATGGGCATGTCAATCGCCACAACTACCATTATTACGCCGATGAAAACCCACACGCCATGCGAATGATAAACCACCAGCAAAGATGGTCGCTGAATGTTTGGGGAGGCATACTTGGAGAACACCTTTTGGGTCCTTATTTCATCGAGGGGCACCTGAACGGCAACAGTTATTTGAGGTTCCTTCGCGACGACTTGGATGATCTCTTGGAAAATGTCCCTCTAGCCGCTCTATGACAGATAGTTTTCCAGCACGATGGAGCTCCTGCACATAATAGCCGTGTCGTTCGGGAATTTCTCGATGAAACGTTTCCGGACTCCTGGATTGGTCGTGGGGGTCCTGTGAGGTGGCCGCCAAGATCACCAGACCTCACTCCCCTTGACTTCTTCCTTTGGGGCCATATCAAAGACGAGGTTTACAGGACGGTACCAACTACTGTCGAGGATATGAGGGAGAGAATCCGCGCGGCTTTCCGCGGTATATCACCAGAAGTCCTTAGGGCAGTGTCTAGAGCCTGTGAGTCGAAGTTGCGGTTATGCCTCCAGCAGGAAGGTCGTCATTTCGAACATTTAGTTTAAGTTGGTAAATTTTCTTTATCTGCATTTTTCATGTCATGTTGAATAAATAGGTACATACTATTATGTTGACCGTATTTGTGTTTTTATTTTCTCATGGCACTCTTGGGAACGGAAAACGTTTCCCGACAATTGCGATGAAATTCCTTTTTTCTCCGAAATTTTGTTATGCAATGTGTAATTTTTTTTGTACCAATGAAAAATTTAGAGTTTTGGCTGTACAACGCCGTAATTTTTTTAGGGGGGTGCCATTTGAAATTTTCGAAAATAATGACAACATGCAAAATTCAATCAAAAATTATTTTTTTTCCATAAATTACCCGAAAAAAAAAAAAAATTATATGAAGGTATACGAGGTCTTAACCTGTACCTCAATTCAAAATTTAGGCGCCGGCGTCAATTAGTTTCTCTACAAAACAATCTCAAAAATGGGGCGCAATTTTGAAAGAAGGGGTTATAACAGCGAAGCCGCTAAAGTGAAGGGTATAACATGTTAAATAAAAAAATAAGTACTCTTCGAGCACTTTCCAAATCTACAATAAAAAATAGGGCATTCCATTTAAAAAAACATAAGTTTGGTACGCCACTGGAGTACGGCACGCCACTGATGATTAGAAATATTTTTGAAACATAGCGACGGTAATTATATATATATATATATATATATATATATATATATATATAAATTAATAAAAGTGGTAAAAAACATAGTAATAGTTCATTTAATTTTGATATGGATTACCACGTAGTAACGGTCAAAACCATCGTGAAATTAAAAGATTACTCAGCGCATGGAAAATACCGCATAACAAATAAATTGTTAAAAGAACTAGGCGAAGGGATTATATCAATAATAACTAAACTTGCAAACGAAGCCATCTCTACCTCGATGTTCCCGAACATATCAAAGGAGGTCGTTGTTATACCTATATTTAAAAAGGACGACGATAGCTTGTTAGAAAATTATAGACCTCACTATCTTCTTGCTTTGCTAAAATATTGGAAAAACATTACTAATTAGACTACAAGAACATATCGATTAAAACAACATAACAAATGAAAGACAGTATGCCTATCAAAAACAATCCGGAACTACCACAGCCTGTATGGACGTTGTCTGTGATATTCAACAAAAACTCGATGATCACAATTATATTATACTAGTGTTAGCTGATATGAAAAAGGCATTTGACACGGTATGCAAAGAAACTCTAATAGAAAAACACGGAAAACTAGGCATCAGAGGAAAGGCAGGTCTTTTAATGAGAAGTTATCTAGACAATAGAAATCAACAAACTAGAGTGAACAATACATACAATCAAGATCTTCAATCAGAATATGGTTTACCGCAAGGAGGAGTTTTACCGCCGACTTTGTTCATAACTTACATCAACGATATATTTGAGTTAGATATAGAAGGCCAACTATACGTATACGCTGACAACACCTGTATAATATATAGCGGAAAAAATCTGAAAGAGCTAGAAACCAGTATTAATCTAGATCTTCAAACTCTGTCAACATGGTATTCCAATAATTGCGTAACCAACAATGAAACAAAAACAAACTATATGGTAATCTCACAAAAAAACAAAAAGCAAATTGATATAGAATTAAAAATCAAGAACAAAATTATAACAAAAACTAGCGAATCGGTATATCTGGGATTAACAATCACGGACAATTTTAAATGAGACCAACACATTGAAAAGTTAAAACAAAAAACTAGATCTGCGACAGGAGCTCTCTACACACCAAGAACATATTTGACAAAAAGTGTTCAAAAATGTGTATATCATACACTGTTTACTTCAAAAATAAATTGCTTATGTGCAATATTTGGTGGAACATCCGACGAAAATATAAATTCCCTACAAAGGCAGCAAAATAAATGCATTAAAGTCATTTACAATTTAGACAAAAAGACACCAACAATCACGCTATATAAATTAATAACAGAACTGAAAATTAGACAAAAAATTATTTTCGAAAGAATAAAATACATACATGCAATAATGATAGGTGAGAGTAAATCTAATGTGAGACTAGAAAAAAATTAAGATATACCGGCTGTTAGTGCCCGACGCCATAACTCTTGTATTTATTGACCGATTTTATTGAACTAAAAACCAATGGCCGTTTCGATACTAAAAAATGACATAAATATTGATTTTTTTTCAATAATAACTTTATTCCCAAATAATAGCCAACTTAAGATTTTTAAATGGCTGCCTATAATTTTTTAATTTTATTACGTTAGATATTATTTTTCTGAATCCAATAACGCCAAATTTCTTGTTTTTGTTCAATGTTTTAGTCGATTTTTTTTAAATCTTTTATTTAAAATTATATTTTTTTCAAATTATAATTAGTGTGCCTTGTAAAAAAAGTGACACATGTCATTTATTGTGAGGTTATGCGATTAATAATAACGAAACAACAAATAAGTACCTACGTAACAACTTAATGTAGAATAAAAGTAAAGGAAAAATGTAAATATTTTGTTATATCAATATTTAGACTATTACTCATTTTTAAGTATATTTATAACTTTACAACATTTCAGTGTTTCATACGCGTGGCGCATGAAGTAAAATTTCAAGTTTAGAAAAGCCTGAAAATTTGGGTTGGTCGACTAAACTAAATGTTAAGGCTTTTCTAAACTCTAAATTTTACTTCATGCTTAGTCTGGTAGTGGAAACACTCGTTCAAACTTCAAATTTAACTGATTTATAAAATCAACGTATGTAATATAATAAATCATTCATTGAAATCATAAAAAAAAGATTCAAAATTGTACCTAAAATCAACTTTTAGAGTCAACTTTATAATTTGGTAGGCTCTTAATGAGTTAATATTCTATTCCTAAGAAAAACAGTATTTATTCAATATTAAAGTTGCATTTAATATAATAACTGAATAAATCGACAAAAATCTAGAAATATCGAAAATCTGGACATGTTGAAAATCTTGATGGTCCACTCCCAGACTAAGCATGAACTAAAATTTAAAATTTAGAAAAGCCCCGCGTAGAAAAGCAGCCCGAGACAAATTTGTACGGGGCTTTTCTAAACTCGAAATTTTACTTTATGCGCCACGCGTATAAAATACTGAAATATTTCAAAGTTTAAAAAAGACTAGATTTTATTTTGTTCGGTTGGTTGACAAATTGTGTTGAATCTTCTAAGCTGATTATACATACTAATTCTATTTATAAATTTTGATCAGTATTAAAAGTCCAATTTTGTTTCAAGGCACACTACATTTATTGCCAAAATAATCATGTAAACAAGATTTATTATAATTTTTACCTAGCATAAATATTAAATTAAAATCAACATATTGAGCATAGTTGGATTCAGAAAAACAATGTCCAATATAATAAAATAAGAAAAATATATGCAGCTATTTAAAACTCGGTACATACACATTTGACCAGAAGAAAAAGCGATATACATGTAATACAAAATAAAACCAATATGCTTAAGCAAGGGATATTAGATGGAGTTATACAATATAATAAATTGCAGACATACTTAAAGAATCAGGAAGATATTAAAATGTTTAAAATAATTGAAAAAGAGCACATTTAAAAATGTATACTTAATTTGATATATGAATGTTTGTGAATGTTTTCATTAATTCATCCACTCATTAATTCATTACATCCACACTCGCATTTTAAATCATTTGAAACATCATAATATCATATATTTCATCTATAAACAATATTAACAAAATGAAACAGCCAGTCAAGAAATATTTCTTGACATAAATGAGGCAAATTCAAAAATTAAAATCGGAGGAAGGTGCATCCTCTGTAGTAATAAACAAAACTGTGGAAAGACCTAATACCGAACAAGTGAAAATAAAAACTTTGCCACTTAAGAGGGTAAATGTTGTAAGCCTTTCTAAATTTTGATTTTCAATCGTATATGTGAATAGTATTGGATTTATTTGATTAGCACAACACCATTCAGTAATTATATTAAGCATATTTTTTTAAATGTAGACAAGAAGAAAGTGAGTCGATATTCGAAAATATTGTAAGATCATCTGCAAACAGTAAATAGTTACAATCTAGTAAAGCACTTAGGTCATTAACAAAGAGAAGGAACAATAATGACCCCAAATTGGACCCTTGGGGTACATCCGAACAAGCAACAAACGGTGTAGATGAGAAACCATTGATTGAAACATAGAGATGGCGGTCAGATAAATAAGATTTTAATAAGTTATTTAAGTTGACACGAAATCCGTAATTACCAAGCTTATTTAATAGTACAGTGTGTTCAACTTTAGCAAGCTCCGTATATACACAGTCAACCTGACCCTTACGACCGAGTTCACCGCAGTTATATTCACTAAAGCTACACAAATTGGTCGTCGTAGACAGACACCGAGAATAAAGGGAGAATAAAGAATACTTCAAACATTAAGCGTGCGATGCTTTTCGCAATCTACAACTAATTAGTCTTACAAAGACTATATCAAACACTCATTGAAACAACTACTACCCGAGCTAATATCCCAACGGACATTGGATTATACAACAAATGTTTGCTGTTACATACATGAAATAAATTTTATTTCATGCTTAGTCTGGGAGTGAAAACACTCGTTCGAACTTTAAATTTAACTCTTTTATAAAATCGACGTATGTAATATAATAAATCATTCATTGAAATCATAAAAAATGATGCAAAATTTTACCTAAAATAAACTTTTAGAATCAACTTTATAATTTGCTCGGCTCTTAATGGGTTAATATTCTATTCCTAAGAAAAAGAGTATTTATTAAATATTAAAGTTGTATTTAATATAATAACAAAGTGTGAATACATCAACAAAAATCTAGAAATATCGAAAATCTGGTCATGTTGAAAATCTTGACGGTCCACTCCCAGACTAAGCATGAAGTAAAATTTCGAGTTTAGAAAAGCCCCGCGTAGAATATTTGGCAAGGGTCGCGCAGCCTCTAAAACACTGAAATATTGTAAAGTTTAAAAAATACTAGCCTTTATTTCGTTCGGTTAGTTGATAAATTGTGTTGAATCTTCTAAGCTGATGATACATACTAATTCTATTTATAAATTTTAATCAGTATTTAAAGTCCAATTTTGTTTCAAGGCACACTTCAGTTATTGCCAAAATAATCATGTGAACAAGATTTATTATAATTTTTACCTAGCATAAATATTAAATTAAAATCAACATATCGAGCATACCCGAGCTAATACCCCGACGGACATTGGATTATACAAAAAATGTTTGCTGTTACATAGAGTAACCTAATGTAAATGTAATAATTTGGGTCAAATTATTCAGGAAATCTATAGACGCGTTTCGAGATCTATCTCTTTTCAGTATAGCTTTGCCGTTCACTCGAAATAATTTGACACCTAAATAAATCCTGAATCAATCTGAATAAATATTTATCCTAATACAATATTTGACCCAAATTGTTACATTTACAGTAGCAGCAAACACTTGTTGTATAATCCAATGTCCGTCTGGGTATTAGCTCGGGAAGTAGTTGTTTCAATGAGTCCTTGATATAGTTTTTGTAAGACTAATTAGTTGTAGATCGCGAAAAGAATCGCACGTTTAATGTTTGAAGTATTCTGCAACCAAGTATTGGAAATTTCATTTATACTTATGTTTAAACGGCGCGGAAACGTGGCACACAGTCCAAGGTGTAAAATTGTTTAGAGCTCGGGAAGTAGTTGTTTCAATGAGTGTTTGATTTAGTCTTTGTAAGACTAATTTATTGTATAATTCTTACAAAGACTAAATCAAACACTCATTGTAACAACCACTTCCCCAGCTAGTACATCGACGGTCGTTGGATTATAGAACAAGTGTTTGCTGTTACATACAGTAACCTACTGCAAATGTAACAATTTAGGTCAAATTATTTACGCCATCTAAAGACGCCCTTCGAGATCTATCAGTCATCAGTATAGCTTTACCGTTCACCTTAAACCAGTGGTTCTTAACCTTTTTTTGTATTAGGGACCACTGCGGTTTTTATAATTGTAGCAGGTACCACAAGGTTCAAGAATATGAAACTGTGTTAATCATGAAATATATTTTAATTCATGATGGGAATAATCGAGATACGATAAACGAATTAATTAAGTCATTATTACGTGGGTCGTTTGATAAGTTTGGTAAAAATCTATGAAATGGCTATACAATCTATTTGGTGACATGCCAATTCGAAAAATCCACTCTTCAAACCCCCTCAGGCCAAATATCAGCTAGAAGTGACATGTTCACGTTTGGTAATCGGTTGAAGCGAGTGATTTAGCGGTTGCTGCAAAAATTATAAAACACGAATTTTGTGCAGTGATTAAACAATTACATTTAAAGAAGAAGACAGCAGTACAGATCAACGCCGAGTTAAATTAAGTTTGCGGAGACTGTGCTCCTGCATTGAAGACTGTTTATTTTTGAAAAAAAAAACAATTCAAACATGGCCGAACCAGCCCTCAAGAGAAAGCGCGCTTTGGACCCCTAGTTGAGGTCACCACATTGAATATTATGGTAAAATTATTAATTTACTATTTTTAGAATGGTAAGACAATGACAGGAGAATATTATTCAGGAATGACAAAATTACATGAATTTTGCTATGAATTAATTCTCCATCCATCCTAATCTCCGGATTTGATCACAAATAGTGTCTTTCTCTTAAAAATTTTAAAAATTGGCTTGAAAGGAGTAAATTCTCGTCGAATAAGGACGTCATCGTCACCATGAATGAGTATTTTGGAGACTTTCAGACAGTCTATTTTTTTAACGGTATCAAAAAAATGGACCTCCGTGGATTAAGTGCATAACCCTTGAAAGAGTTTATGCTAAAAAAGAAAGCAAATTTGTTTAAAACAAATTGTTTTACTGTATTTTATACCAAACTTATTAAACGACCCACGTATATCGATCATTTACATTTGGTAAGTCATTTACATTTTTCAAGCTGTGGGCCGTGAGCTAATCATCAATAGGTCGCTAAGTATATTTTGAATATTACTTGAAATTAGTGTTTTATACGCCTGGCACACGAAGTAAAATTTCGAGTTTAGAAAAATTTGAAAAATCAAACCAAATTTTCAAATAAGGACGTCATCGTCACCATAAATCAGTATTTTGCAGACTTTCAGATAGTCTATTTTTTTAACGGTATTGAAAAATTGGAAACCCGCTGGATAAAGTGTATAATACTTAAAAGAGTCTATGCTAAAAAAGAAAGCAAATTTGTTTAAAAAAATTGTTTTACTGTATTTTATATCGAACTTATCTAACGACTCACGTATATCGATCATTTACATTAGCGTTTTTTTTTAAACTGTGGGCCGTGAGTCAATCATCGATGGGTCGCTAAGTATATTTTAAACTTCACTTTAAATTAGTATTTTATACGCCTGACGCATGAAGTAAAATTTCGAGTTAAGAAAAACCTAAACATTTTGTTTGGTTGCGTAGCGTTACTCTTTACAAATAACAAAAAAAATATTTTACATATTAAATGTAAAATAAATTATTATTGTAATAGATCACTGAATTCAGAAAAAAGTACTCTTTCAAAAATATCCAAATTGGCGCCCATAAGAAAAACAAAAGTTGTCTAGGGTTCTTGGGTACATTTAATTTATCTTAAAATAAAGTATGACATTAAATCCCATATTAAAAAACGCATGTATAATATTAAAGTTGTAAGTGATTCTAATTCAATAAATAGTATTTGATTAAAACAGTTTGTCAACTTTTTTAACTTGAAGATACTTCAAATTTATTTTTAAATAATTATGGGGCCTTAAATTACGTAACTTTGCCCTAAACCGACTTTGCATCTTTTCAAACAACCCAGATCCGCATGCATTTCTACGAAATTGTATTGTAAATAGTTATAAATTCTGTTTAACAGTTATAAACTATTTACTTAAATAATCATTAATTGAAATGAAATTATTACGATAAAATTTCGTTCTTGCTCATCAATACCGTTTTTTTTGTGTTGAAATACTTGGCACTGATTCAATTTTGATATTTATTTTTTATTATCACATGTACAGCTCAAAGGGAGGCTATTCACAACACCGACGCTATTTGACATCGGTAAAATGACGTATTTTCAGTGCGACTTCTTACCGATGAGAAATTGCATCGGTGTTGTGAATAGCCCACTGATCATATTGTGGACTAAACATATTCGCTGTACACTGAAAAAAATAAATGATAACTTCAAACAAGTAATATGTTTATATACGAGCCTGCCAAGCAGGGCCGGCTGGAGGGCGGTGCAACCGCACAGGGCCCCGCACTTCTAAAGCCCCGCGCCATTGTTTTTGAAAAATCGTATTATTTTCGTTTTTTTTAATCCGAATACTTTAACTTTTATGAACATACCTGTAGCATAAAAACGAAATTCGAAATCCAAAGATCAATAGAAAATAAACAAACTTCATTTATCATTTTTGGTATGACATACTGATTTTAAAAATATTGTGAGCAAGATGGTTCAACATTTGAATATAGATACCAGTATTGCAAACTCATATTTTTAACGTCTTTTCAAAATATCGTGAATCGGGGTTCAAATATTCTTTAATAATCGCAATGGAAATCGCTAAAGAATTGAAAGTTACGCCTAAATTTAAGAATTAAAGAATTGGTGCAAAAACGTTACAATTTTTTTATGAAGGAACCGGTCAACCGATTTTATCTTGCGAAGAAATTTACCATTCAAAGACAGTTTTAAAATTTTGGTTAAATTTCACTTTAGAATTTTACATTTTCGTTGATTTATTGAATATTTTTACATTTTTGTCAATTTATCCCAATTTTTACAGTTCTGAAGTTTTTATAAAATTTTATGTTGTGTTAATTTTAACGCTTTTATTTAAAATAGTAATAATTATTTAAAATTTGTAATTTTTGTTAAATATTGACAGTATACTTTCACATACACAAATAATGGCAGTCATAGCCCGGTGTCACGCATAATTTTTTTTTAATTCTTTTTTATTCAACGGATTAGACCATTTTTACAACAATAATATATACATGTAAAATACAATATATTTATGTATACTACTAAGTTTAAAATACAACAATAAAAAAACACGTTGTAGCAAAAACTAACAGTAAACAATAAAAAAAAAATTAAAAATAAAAATACCGCTATCACTCGCCAACTCCGAGATGACAACAATGGCACGACTTTTACAAAACGGATGAATCTTGATGGCTCACCACAGAACAAATCGCAGTTTGGATAGCTCACTAGTACGCATAAGTCGAGAGAGGGGGCTGTTATTTTGAACAGTTTTAATTTGCTTGCTAAATGTTTGTTGATAAGGTGACCATATACAAGATGCATATTCAAGATGGGAGCGAACATATGCGAAGTAAACAAGTTTTAGACAAGAGGCCGACAAATCGCTAGACTTTCACTTGATGCACCCAAGTATTTTCGGGGCGCGGTTACATATAAACTTAATATGATGTTGGAAGTTAAATTTATGACAGAACCAAACACCTAAGTCTTTAATTAACTCTGTTCTTGCTATAGTCTTCTCTTCAATCATATAACTGAATATAGGACAAACCGGCAGGTCTTTTTATATCAGGTTAAAAGAGCATAAAAAAGACATAGAGAATAAAAAACAGACCACCGGTTTTTCTAAGCACTGTATCACATCTAATCACCATTTTTCTTCAAACGATTTAAACATTCTGCATACAGGTAATAAGGGAATAACGCTTAACTACCGGGAGGGTTTAGAAATTTCAAAAGCCATAAAGGCAAGTAAAAATATGGTCAACGACAACGAAGACCTTTGGAATTCCCCGATATTAAATGCCCTTATTACCCAATAAAACCTAAAACTCGAAACTGTATATATTCCCAAACAAATCCATTTGTACATCATTCTTGATAATGGCATTAAGCCGAAACTAGTAGAAAATAAAATGCATATAAGTGAAACAAAACCAAGTGAATTTAATTTAGAAACCATTACATATAACTGAAGTTGGTCAGGGTTTGCTTACGAGGAAATGTAATGCAATTACATTTATTCAGATTGAAAGTAAAACCATTGGAGTGACACCAGTCAGCTACCAGACACAAATCGCTTTGGATTAGGGAGCAATTATCGATTGCTATAAATATTTTGAGATCGTCTGCAAGAAACAAAAATCGTGAGTGATGTATTGATTAAGAAATGTCATTGATAAATAGAAGAAACAATAAGGAGCCGCAGTGGGATCCCTGCGGAACACCAGATGGGACCAAGAAAGCATTAGAGAAATAATTTGACGCATTGACTACGATTAGATAGAACACTTTGTAGCCAAGATATAGTAGAGTGGTTAAAGCCCATAGATTTTAATTTAAATAATAGAACTGCATGGCAAACTTGTAATGCAATTACATTTAATCAGATTGAAATTAAGACCATTGAAGTTAGTTAGCTACCAAACACAAATCGCTTTGGAGTAGGGAGCGATCATCGATAGTGCGTATTTCTTTAAATATTTTGAAATCGTCTGAAAAAAACAAAAATCGTGAGTGATGTATTGATAAAAAAAATGTCTTTGATAAATAGAAGAAACAATAAGGGGCTGCAGTGGGATTAGGTAGAAAACTTTGTAGCCAAGATGTATTAGAGTGGTTAAAGCCCATAGATTTTAATTTAAATAATAGAACCGCGTGACAAACTTTATCAAATGTCTTTGACATATCTAAATAAATAGCATCAGCTGCGAAGTTATTCTCAAACGATCTCACTATATAATACTGGAACATCATTAAGTTAGTAGTGGTAGATCGGAGACTACGAAAACTATGCTGCTCATTTACTAAAATATGTTTTGTTGACCATACCAATTTAACCGATAATAGCCTGTCTAGGAGTTTTGGAATTGAGGACTGAATTGCAATACCTCTGTAATTGCTAATATCATCCCTTCTGCCCGATTTACAGATTGGTCTTAGATATGTTCTGTTCCATAATACTGGAAAGTTACTCTATCTCAAAGAACAGTTAAAATGTAGCAGTAGTAACGTTGTAATAGTGCAAATACATGCTTTAATAAAACTAGATGGGATGCCGTCAGGACCGCAAGAGCTACTAAATTTCACCTTAATAAATTTCACTTTTTGGGCCTCTCCGCGCAACGTCATCAACTAATAAAGTACTGTTTACTAACGGCATACAATCAGGAATATCGTGAGTGTATACAGATGAAAAAAAAATTACAAATAGATTTACACACTACTGACCATTCCTGCTAGTAATGTCATTAAGATACATAGTCTCAGGGAAAGAGTTTTGGTTGTCTGACTCTCTAACAAAATTACAAAAATTTGATGGGTTGTGTTGAATGTTTAAATTCACTGATGTTATGTATTGATTAAAAAGCGTACGTTGTAGAATATAATATGTATTACTCAATAATTTAAAATTTCGAAAAATATCGGATGTTTAGTGACGTTTATATTTTTTGTGCGCGGCCTTCTTATCTTTAATCAATTTAATGAGTTCTTTACTGAACAAGCAAGGATACGAAGAAACCTTGATGTGCTTTACTGGTACGAATGTGTTGATGATGCCATAGACCACATATGGGCAACCCCCGGCCCGCTGTAAGATATGATCCGGCCCGCGAGACATTTAAAAAAAACAATTAAAAAAATATTACATTAGGTACTTATACTCACGGGAGTGACAGTGAGGCGGCAAACATCAAATTCTTTGATGTTTGCCGCCTCACTCTTTGATAATCGCCGCCACTCGACTTGCTCGATCAAATTCTTTGAGGTTTGCCGCCTCGCGGGCGACACATCAAAAGATTTATTGCTTCTCAATTATTCTAAACTAGTTTATTCCAGATTATTCGTTCATTTTGCCTATATAAGCGGGTGGATGGCCCGAACGTTAGTTCAGTTCTATTTGAGCTACCGAGGTGATAACTTGGACAAGCGATATCCTAGCGAACTGCTCGAGCCGTCAATTTGCTTTGTGACTTTGTGTGCATCTTGAGTGGTTACTAACTATAGTTTGTTATTAAGTTTATTGAACGAAAAGTAACCATAATCATGTCTGGTGGAAAGAAACGAAAAGTAGATACAGAGGGTTGCCATTTTCAAGAAAAATGGACTGAAGAATTCTTTTTTATCTTGCACAATGGTAAGTCTATTTGTTTGCTGTGTAATGAATCCATTTCAGTAATGAAAGAATTCAATATAAAGAGGCATTACTTAACTAAGCATGCTACGCTGCACTCACTGACAGGACAATTCAGAACAGACAAAATCCAGAAGCTTACCGCAAATTTGGAAAAACAGCAACAAATGTTTCATAAACAAAGAAAACAACTTGATAATGTTGTGAAAGCTAGTTTTATAGTTAGCTCAAAATTGGCAAAGGCATTAAAACCATTTGCCGAAGGAGAATTTATCAAGGAGTGTATTTTAGAAGTTTGCGGTATTATGTGTCCTGAAAAGAAAAAAGAATTTGAAAAAATTAGTTTGTCAAGACGAACTGTTGTTCGACGTATAGAAATGATGGCTAATGATATAAAAACAACATTGACTGACCGTATGGCTGGTTTTGAATCATTTTCCATAGCATTAGACGAGAGCACCGATTTGTCTGACACAGCACAACTGGCTATATTTATTAGAGGTGTTGATAAGGAGTTCACTGTTACTGAGGAATTGCTTGCTTTACAGCCGCTAAAAGGAACCACTACACATTCACAAGTTTTGGCTTGCCATGGTCAAAATTAATTGGAGTATGCAGTGATGGTACACCTTCTATGGTCGGCTTACGTAAAGGTTTCATCGGAATTTTGAATGAAATGAAATGAATGCATTATCCACCAACAGAACTTGCATTCTAAGTCCATTCGACTCCAGAATGTTATTAATGTGGTAGTAAAAACCATCAACTTTATTCGATCCCGAGGGCTTAACCATCGTCAGTTCAAGGCGTTTTTGGATGAAATATCAGCTGAATATAACGACGTAACATATTATTATGAAGTCAGATGGCGGAGCAAAGGAAAAATGTTGAAACGGTTTTACGAGCTTAGAAATGAGATAGCAGACTTTATGAAAATAAAAGATAAACCACTATCTGAATTAAGTGACCCAAAATGGATATGTGACTTAGCATTTCTGGTCGATCTTACAGGCTATGTGAATGATTTAAATTTGAAACTTCAAAAACAAGGACAGTTAGTAAATGATTTGTACAGCCATTTAAAAGCGTTTCAGATCAAACTACGCTTGTGAGAGTCACAGATGCTGTCTGGTAACAGTTACCATTTCAACACGCTCTCTGCGTATGAAAATATTGCTTATGCTCAATATGCTGAAGAACTCAAGTTACTGTCGGAACAATTTTCGAACAGATTTTGCCACTTCAAAAACATGGAAGACTGTTTCAGTTTATTTGCTACTCCTACAACATATATTGTACAAAATGCTCCAATACACTTACAAATGGAGTTGATCGAGATTCAAGAAAACTCACTCCTAAAATCCAAATTTGAAGACGTAGAGTTGTGCGATTTCTACAAAAAATACCTAGAAGAAGACAATTTTCCGCAGCTTAGAAAATTCGCAAGAAGATTATTTTGTGCGTTTGGCAGTACTTATAAATGCGAACAGTTCATTTCATTGATGAAAGTTAATAAATCAACACATCGTATAAGACTGACTGACGATAATTTGGACAATTCTTTACGTCTTTCTGTCAGTGGAATTAATACAAATATCGATGGATTAGTTTCCCAAATTCAAGCTCAAGTGTCTCATTGATTTCGGTGTATTTAACTTTCGTAGTTTGTAACAATTGCAAATTTAACGATTTAATTATAATGTACCATTTTTTTAAATTTCATTTTGTTATTTTAATAAATTGTACTATAATAACATTGTCGTATTATTTCATGTCTAATATCTATCGCAAAAAATATTATCACTACTTTAAAATGCACTAAGTACTTTTAAACGCGGCCCGCGAACGTATTTGCATGCTAAAGTTTGGCCCTCAACATGTCAAAGGTTTCCCATACCTGCCATAGACTATGGTATAAAATTGACTTACCATAGAATCAATATCATTTCCAGATAATACATTAATCCAGTCAACAGACGCTAAATGATAGTTGATTGCTATGTAATTGGCCTTAGAGAAGTCATGAATGAATTCATCATAATGGAGAGTTTTAGTTATTTCAGTAAATGCAGTTGAAATGCAGTATGGAATATGGTGACGACTAATAGGCAATATCAAATCAATAGCTTTAGAAACGGTACATACAGAAGAGGCAAATACTAAATCAAGAAAAACGTTATTTTCATTAGGTATTTCAACATACTGATGTTGAATCCAAATTTTATAACATTTTCAAATTCATATAATGCGTTTAAACGCACCTATCTTTTATTGATCTTGATGTTTTATATATTAATAACATTTCTGTTTAGTTTACTGTATTAGTTGTTAAGCGAGTTGTTAAGTTGTTAAGCAAAATCCAAATTTTCAGGCTTTTCTAAAGTCGAAATTTTACTTCATCCATAATCTGGGAGTGGAAACACTCGTTAAAAGTTCAAAATTGAACGCTTTTATGATAAACCTTGCATAAATAATTTAAAATAAAACTAGTTGATTTAAAAAGTAAATAATTACAGGCACACTTTACTTTACGTCAAATAATATCAAACCAAACTGGATTAGTTAATAATGAATCACTTTCAATTATGAGAAGAAGATTTTTTATACAAGGTTAATTATAAAAGCGACCAATTTGAAACTTCTAATGAGTATTTCCACTCCCAGATTAAGCATGAAGTAAAATTTCGAGTTTAGAAAAGCCTGAAAATTTGGATTTGCCGGGGCGTGCGAGCGAAGCGAATTGTTTTGATTCGAATCATATTTATTTCTTACGAATCCTTTATTCGAGTATTCGTGATTCGAATCATATTAGGGGATTCGCATTGGTGATTGAATCATTTTTACGGGGATTTGTCCCAGATCTGAAACGTATGCAGAAGATAACGGCAATTTAATTCATTTCAATTTAATAACTAATACTTCAAAAATTTGATACAATTAAACAATCCTACAAAGAAATACATTTTTGGCATAAATTGATTTTTGTTACTAGGAGTGTTACTCACATAAATTGTCGTTTTTATCAGTAATTAACATTTTTGAAATAATACATTGTCGATTTGTTATAAATTAACACTTTTGTCATAAATTGATACTTTCAGACAAAATTAACATATTTAAAACATAATTGTCATTTTTATTGAAAATTAATTGACATTTTTGTTCTATATTATTATTGACAACGAATAGTAAACTAACATTTTTCTTATATATCGCCAATTTATATTAATAATAATATGTTGTAACTGTAACGGAATGCCATTTTTGACATATAGATTGGTATTTTTGACAGTATTGTATTAATTATGCAATTTTATTCGTACTTATGTTTAATCTGCAGAGAGATACATTTTGAAACGCGTCTATAGATGGCCTGAATAATTTTACCCGAATTGTTACATTTGCAGTAGGTTACTGTATGTAACAGCAAACACTTATTGTATAATCGAATGTCCGTCGGTGTATTAGCTCGGTAAGTAGTTGTTTCAAAGAGTGTTTAATTTAATCTTTGTAAGACAAATTCGTTGCAGATTGTGAAAAGAATCGTACTTTTAATGTTTTAATTATGATTTATTTCGGCTATTGTGATATTTTGATAGGTTACGTTTTCGTAACAGTAATCATATGTTTTGACAGGCAACTTTTCGACAAATATGATACATTTTAGACATTTCTGACAGTTAGAAACAAAATATTATAGAGTGTTGTAATAATAGAAAATAGTCCAATCTTGACAAAAGTGGCCTAAAGTTTATAGTTACGCCCAGGATGTGAATAACGTTTTTTCTATAATCTTAAGAAATAAATGTCAATTTAAACACGAAAAATTGACATTCTACTCCCAAACTAAGCAATTGAGCAATTTCGAGTAAGGAAAAGGCAGAACATTTTTATTTGACAAAGCGCGCGAGCGATGCGTGTCGCACCTCGGCAAATCCAAATTTTCAGAAACGCCAATTTAAAGTTAAATTTAAAATATAGAACTTTAGAAAAACACATTTTGTAAAACTACATAAATACTAAGTCGTTAAAATCACGCGATCTAAGGCCTATAAACCCTTGCATATTCATTTAATAATAATAATAATAATCTTTGTTCAGCATACTGCTATCTACTACATGTTAATAATGTATAAATACAGGGAGTTTCTCTTTTAAGTATGCATACCCCATTTACAGTGTATATGCTCTAAATCTTCAGATATTTGTTGTTTTTGTTTTGAAACTTTAAGCGAGGGATTTCCACTCTCAGGTTAAGCATGAAGTAAAATTTCGAGTTTAGAAAAGCCTGAAAATTTGGTTTGTTCGCGTAGCGCGGAGCAGCCAAACCAAATTTTCAAGCTTTTATAAACTCGAAATTTTACTTCATGCTTAATCCGGGAGTGGAAAACACTTGTTTAAAGCTATAAATTGAAATCGTTTAGAAAAAGTGTATGCATATGTATACTTGAAAGAAAAACTCCCTGTATGTATAACAACGAATGCGTTTTAACGAACATTTTTAAAGGTGTCGCTAAATATTTGTAATTCACATTTCTAACTATTTTTACGCTAAGAATAACATTTTAAAAACCGTCTATCATTTCATATTCTTTTTTATCATGAATCGAAGAACCCGTACCAAATCATCACTGATCTCGTTCTTTTGTTCTGTTATTTCCTGAATTATTTTTTTGTCGTACGTCGGCACGAGATGAATGAATGGCCGGCGACTTGCGATGATATAAGTGTGTGTAGATATATAGATGTCTGTATGTGTGTCACAAGGTGGGAAGAGTGGTGGTGTGCCATGAGCGTAATTAACACTTTGCTCATTTGCGGGCGCGCCACGCCGTCTACAGTCGGCACCTCACCTACTCTTCTCTCCTCTACACTTCTTTTATGTTCGCGTGATGTGGACCAGACGTACCGTCATCATCGTCGAGAATACCACTTCGTCACGAGAGGCGAGGATGGAACACCCGAAAGGAACCGTTACACGCGGATTCCGCTCGTTATCTGACGTAATATTCCACGAAACGCGCAGACGAATATCTGGGGTACCTCGAGGTGTACCCAATTAAATGATGATATTCTTTTACCACCTGAAATTTTACTTCAATCTGGTTCTCTAGAATCACTTTGTATTTACTTCAAGAAGTACCAAATGAACCAAATGAAATGATAATAATATTTTTTGTGCTACTCGAACCTAGTTCGCTATTCTTAAATAATATGTTTTGTATAATACTCTTAACGCGGATTACGCGACTATTTGATTAGTCACGATTTGCGATGAAATTGCTTTATTTTCAAACTTCTCGAAGACGGCCCAAAGTCGCGGCGCCGGGCACTATCGGTTCAAAATCTCAATTTTTTTTATATTTAGATGAAAATTAGTATACATGGGTGTTCGTGTATGCTGATTTCGAATATGGCGATAAAATTTTAAGAATTCTCTATTATGATACATATGACCATTCTTACGATGATAACAATTTTTAAAAGGTGTATGACAGTTACAATATAAATCAAAACAACAATTCAAAAAATAAATTAAACTATTTAAAATAGACATCTTACAATTATAAATATACCGTGGTTTCTCCGGATTACTGCCCGAAAATAAATTATAATATATTTTCGACAAAAAGTCGAAAAAAAAAATTAAGAATAACAACGCATGATAAGTACTACTATTTAGAATTTTTAAGAATTTTGTTTTAGAAAAAGTAATTTGCAAAATTTCAGCTTAATAACATTTTTTTAAAGTTATTTATTCTTTTACTTATTTATCGTACATTTTTGTCGCTAATTCATTTTAAACTATTGTATTTCCAATGGAATAAAACGTAAATAATCAAATTGTGTAAAGTTCGAGCCCTAATACATAAATGTTCGGACACCAACTATTATTGTGGAAAATGTACATTATTTTGACTGTATCTAAATTTTTAAGTTTTCAGATTTTGTACAATCAACTAAATATTGACGGGTCATCAGTTTCTATAATTTTCATCAGTTAACGTAAATGTTGGTGATTTTTGTCATTTGATTTTAAATAAAAATGAATATATCTCGAAGTATTGATAATCTCATGAAATTTTTATAAATCGGTTTTCAATGTTTAGAGATTTATCAATTTTAAAGATTTTCTTCGATATTGTCAAATTTCATTGTTAATTTTTCAAACTTTTTATCAATTTTCCCCCGCTTCCCTTGGCTACATATCAAAAATGTCATCTAATGTAAAAAAAGATAAATTTAATAAATTAATTTGATGAATTATGAATTAATTTTTGAAAATTGATCTAAATCTGAATAAAAATTTATTGTAAATGTTACATAAAAACGTATTAAATAATTTGGCCAAAATCTCAAAATATCGAAAATCTTATAAAAATGTTATCAAATGTTATCTTGAAATAATGAAAATTTCATCAACATTTTATAAATCGACGATAATCTCCGTGTGTTAAAAATTTCATAAAAGTTTTATAAATTGATGAAAACATCGAAATATTGAAAAACCTGACGAACATTTTTGAAATCAACAAAATTCACAAAATACTAAAAATCTCATGAAATTTCTATAAAATTTTATTTTATGTATGTTGAAAATCATGAAATATCGAAAAGTTCATCAAAAAGCTTACAAAAAATATAATAAACAGAAAATACTTTAAAAATATACATAAGTTGATTATAAGTAAAAATAAAAATTTAAAATTTAAAAATTTAATCGACTAAATAGTAAATATAAAATATTAATATAATATTATAATGAAAAATGATTCAATCTAGACTTAAATTCTTCATATGACAAACCAATAAAATTGGTTGTAGCCATTTCCGGTCTTCATTAGTCTGAAAATCGTGTTCATCGATGCTGAGTCCAAATAAAAGTTCGAGTGTTAAGGCATCTAAGAGGCTAGGGGAATTAATGTGTCCATTGATTATCCGATATAGAAGGCTAAGGTCGGCATTTACTCTACGATTCTGGAGAGTTGACAAATTGAGATCTTCCATTACTTGTTTGTAATCACCGCGAACATGGCGATGCCCGGACTTATACTCGATGCATCGCAAACATTTCCTCTGTACAACTTCCAAACGCTCCATGTTGTAATTACTAAATTCCAGACGGGCGACGCATTTTCAAGATGGGATCTCACAAGGGAGAGTATAAAGTTTTAAGACATTCTGTGTCCAGATTTTTGGTTATATGCCACACGAATCCCCACATTTTGAAAGCTTTTGAAATAATATTGGAGATATGGGCATATGGGCATAGTAGCCCGAGCAACCGAACAAAAAACCTTTATCATCAGAATCTTCACTGCATGCCACAAATCCTACACGAAACTCTTAAAAGACCATTTTAGGTTTATGTGTAAAATATACCCCGTCGAGGAGAGTCATGCGCCGCCACAATCTCTCCCAGCCCCATGCAAGGAATGCTGTAAATTCGACCACATTACTAAAAATTGCAGGGAAAAAATACTTTGTGCAAAATGTGCAAGCGAACACCAAACATCATCTTGTACCACCGAACTGCCGATCAAATGTACTTCTTGCGGCAAAACAGACCACGGCGCTTGGCCCACCAAGTGCCCCAACCGCCCAACTCAGCCAATCGCGGAAATTCGAAATATTTAAATTACCACAACAAATGAAAAATCCTACAAAATTGATTGAAAAAGTCAGCTGTTCATAAGCCCATCACTGTGCATGACTTAATCCTGGATTCATACATCACAGAAGTCAACAACCCAGCTAATACCGACCGACCCTTTCATTTTCGGGTAACAGAATGTTTGTTGTAATGTTCGACCTTGACCAACCTGATAGTGTTCCTCCTACTGTTCCGATCCCGGGCATTCATGCAACTGTTACAAATATTAACAAAGTCTAATATATGCTTTTTATATAATAACATTAACTCCATCTCCAATAAATCCCATCTCGTATCCCATTACTTAGCCAACAATCCTGTTCATGTCGCCATGCTCGTTGAAACTAAACTCACGACTACCTTCAGTTTTCAAGATTGGCGCTCTATTAAATCCCAGCCTTTATTCATAACCAAAATAAGCGTGGCGGTTTATTAGTTGCTGCAATTTCTGCCATACAAATTGGTAAAGATAACCCACCCAAAATTAATAATCCCCTAAATGAATGCTTGCACTACACCATCACCCTCCCATCCCTTGTTATCCACACATTCCTAGTATACATACTCCCCCATTCCCCAATTGATTACTCGTCATCTCATTCATTCTGTAAAATTAATTCCTGACCTATGTTCGGATCATTTAGCCCTAGAGATTCTTATAAACACTCAACTTCAATTAACCCCACAACCCCCATCGTTGTACCTTAATTTCCGCAAATGTAACGTAGATAATGTATCTTGAGACATAACGGTTTACATCGCCAGCCACCCAAATATCGACCCATCCTCTATCCTTCAATTCAATAACACCATTTCACAAACCATCCAAAGCAATACTCCAAAATTCCAAAAAACGACACTATAAATACCCTCTCCCAAGATTCATTTTACGTCTTATAAAATATAAACGACATATATATATAAAGACATCCAACAAACTGACACCCCCGAACTCCGACAAACATTTACCAAACTGAACAAGGACATCAAAATATTAATCAACCAATACAAAACAGAAAACTGGCTTTAATGCTGTCAAAGCATCAATGACGCACACGGAAAAACATACTGGTCAGAAATTAAAAACTTGTCAAAATACAAAAAAACAGACAGAATAACAGAAATCAAAGACCCAATAACCCAAGAGACGATAACTGACAAAGACATAATTGCGGACAAATTTGCAAATTACTTTGACACTACATACAGACTAACAGATGATCCTTCATTTGACAACAACATGTATGACACTGTAAATGACTGGTACAAGGAATATATACATCGCCCTATCCCTCTGACAGTGACTGATAAATTTACAGAAGAAGACCCAGGACATGACCTTCTTCATAAATGCATAATAAAATCCCTCCCTATTCACATCCACGAATACATCCTAGAAATTCTAAATTATTGCTACCAATCCCAATACTTTCCCCCTGAGTGGAAAATTGGAATCATCATATGTATTTCCAAACAAGACCACAAACCTGCCCTGGTCTCCAGCAATTGCCCATCACCCTTCTCCCCGTATTAATCAAACATTATGAATCCCTTATTAAACATAAAATCCTCTCTTACACCTCCTACCAAAAAAGTCCACTACCCTCCTGCTTACTATTGTCGCATCCAACTTGCAAACGGCACACCTCGAAGGTCAAGCATCTGCAGCTGTCTTTCTAGACATAAAAAAAGCGTTCGACTCTGTAATACACCGAGGTTTGCTGTTTAAGTGTCATCTCCTAAATATTCCTAAACATCTCATCCTCTTACAACAATTTCCTATCCCATAGAATCTTAAAGGTAAAAGTTCATAATCATTTCTCCACAACATACTCCCCTGAGCAAGGTGTTCCACAAGGATAACCCCTCTCTCCCATATTATACAATATTTTCTGTTCCGACATGTATAACCCTGACCCCGAATAGTTTTATCCCTCATCATATATCATCCAACACGCCGACCATACCGATCTCATAGCTCACAAACCTTCCCTTTCGAAAGCCCTACAAACCCTGCAGCAACTAATAGATAGACTCGAAACATGGTTTGCGAAATGGCGCATAAAAATTAACCCCAAAAAAATCTCAACTTTTAATTCCTTTTCACCGACTCTCCCCTAAATATCCTTAAAACCTATTCATCTCACAAACTCCTTTATTTCCCTCCCTTTACATTAAATACTTAGGTGTCACATTTGACACTTAGTTGAAATTTAAAAAATACGCGACTGCAGTTAAAAATAAAATAAGTATAGTAGAGCGAAGCATTTTAGATGCTTAACTTATAAAAATCAGGGAATATCCACCATATCCGCTACCCGCATCTACAATATCATCTGTCCTCTTCCAATCCTCAAATCCAACTATAAAAAGCATTCAAGTTAGTAAACGATCATCTCTCAGAGCCCTTACAAGAATACGCCATCCTAACAACCCTTTGTACAACCTATCTAACCAACTCCTCTACACTAGAACGAATGTTTCCCTAATTCAAAACAGACTACTGTACTTTGTAGAAAAATTCTGAAAATCCCTTAAAACTTCCAATTCCTTTCCCAATACTGTAAACGCCTAAACCCTCATGTTACCCGAAAACACAAAAATCCGACATCTACCATTTTCAACTTCATTTCATCACTTCACCCACACTAACAGACAAAGAAAATAACAAAATCATTATCATCAATTCTCGGCGGAAAGACCTCTGGTCGATAGCCAGTTATCAAAAGGAATTTAAATTATTTATTTATTGTATAGAATAATGTATTTATTTATTTTGTATTCTCTTATAATAAAGGATTGTTGTTGTATTGGAGATGTGGATGTTAAAAATTTAATGTTACTCCAAGATCTTTAATTATGTCCATTTTCTCAAGGTTTATTGAATTGATGTTGTATATATGACATATTTGACTTTTGTTATTACAGGTGGACATAGTGGAGCACTTGGATACATTTAAATATAAACGATTGGCATCGCACCATTTATAGAGCTGGTCAAGATCGGATTGCATGTCTAGGCAGTCATTTTCAGAGTGAATAATTTTGAAGAACTTTAAGTCATCCGCAAACATTAGAGATTGGCAGTTTATAAAGATATGTTGCATATTATTGATAAATAATAAAAATAAAATTGGTCCTGAATGCGACCCTTGGAGCACACCTGATGTTATGTGTATAGGATTTGAAATAAAATTCTTACTTTTTACTAACTGGACACGACCTTATAAAAAGGAAACTAGCCAAGCTAAAGTATTGTCACAGGAACCCATAAAATGTAATTTGCCCAGAAGAATGCTAGTATCAATTCTGTCAAAGGCCTTAGTGAAGTCCGTGTAAATTGTATCAACTTGATAACGTTCTTCCAAACCCGCCATTAATGAAACCATGTTGCTTAGTGGATAGTAATTGTCTGGAGAACCAAACCAATTCATCGGCAAACAATTTATCCAACATCTTTGGGATACCTGACTGGATACATACTCCTCTGTAAATCTCAACGAGATCTGTAGAGCCTTACTTATATAGTGGAGTTATGTAACTTGTTTTCCATTTGGACGGTACCATACCATCAGGCTAATTGCGTTAAAGACCTCTTGAACACTAATCGAGAGTTTGCAGTTTTGTAACTGGTGAGATCGACAATCAAGAGAAATATTAAAAATCTCATGAATTTTTTATAAATCGACGAAAATCTCGAAATATTGAAAATTTCATGAGACTTTTATAAATCGAGAAAAATCGCGATATGTTGGAAATCTCATCAAAATTTTATAAATCGAGAAAACGAGTGTCGTCCACTCCCACACTAAGCATGAAGTAAAATTTCGAGTTAAGAAAAGCCCCAAATTTTCGGGGCTTTTCTAAACTCGAAATTTTACTTCATGTGCCACCCGCATAAAACAATAATCTCGCAGTTGACATTTGATATTTACATTTCATATTTCACATCTGACAGTTGACATTTGACATTTAGTATTTGACATTTGCCGTACTAAGACAGGTTGACTATTTTTACATTTTATTGAAAATTTCTTTAAACGTAATTTTCGAGTGTATGTTATTAAATAAAAATTAACTTATCTCAGAGTATTGAAAACCTCATGAAATTTTTATAAATCGACAAAACTCTCGAAATACTGAAGATATCATAAGATTTGTATAAATCGACAAAAATCTCGATTTGTTGAAAAGCTCATCAAAATTTTATAAATCGACAAAACGAGTGTCGTCCACTCCCAGATTAAGCATGAAGTGAAATTTCGAGTTTAGAAAAGCCCCAAGAGAAAATTTGTCTGGGGTCGCGCAGCGACCCGAAACAAATTTTCTCTTGGGGCTTTTCTAAACTCGAAACTTTACTTCATGCGCCACCCGCATAAAACAATAATCTCACATTTGACATTTGATATTTCACATTTAACAGGTGACATTTGACATTTGCCGTATTAAGACAGATTGCCTTTTTTACATTTTATTGAAAATTTCTTTAAACGTCATTTTCGAGTGTATATCATTAAATAAAAATTAACATATCTCGGAGTATTAAAAATCTCACGAAATTTTTATAAATCGACGAAAATCTCGAAAAATTAAAGATCTCATGAGATTTTTATAAATCAACAAAAATCTCGATATGTTGAAAATCTCATAAAAATTTTCTCTTGGGACTTTCAGGGCTTATCTAAACTAGAAATGTTACTTCATGTGCCACCCGTATAAAGCAATTATTTCACATTTGACATTTGATATTGACATTAAATATTTCACATTTGACATTTGCTGTATTTTCACAGACAGACTTTTCTTTACTTGTTATTGAAAATATCTTTAATCATCATTTTCGAGGGTATATTATTAAATAAAAATTAACAAAATATTATATAAATTTAGAATCAAAATCTTGAACGTTTAACTTGAATGTTGATAGTCAACATTTATAAAAGACCGTTATCACAGTATTTAAGATTTTCTATTTTTATCTTGATTTTCGTTCATATAATGGTCAAAAATTAATTATCAAAATGTTTGTCAATTGTCATAATTTTTGTAGGTTGATTTATTGTAAATAACTTCCGAACTAAAGAAAGACAAAAAAAGTAACGCGCGCTCATAAAAACAAGCATCGATATTTTTTTATACAGGGCATTCAGATCTCTAGAAAGAAAAATTCAGAAAAATAGTGCCACGCGCTCATAAAAATATACGTCGACACATTTTTTACACGGGGCATTCAGTTTGCCGTTTACGCGAAATGCAATTGACATGCGCCTTCTAACCTAACCTTCAACTCTCGTACCCCAAAAATAGGAAGCAACATAACACTTTCAAATTTATTTATAAGTGCTTATTTGAACGTAGATATAATTTGTAATGTTTTCTGCACAGATTTCTCTTAGGTCGGCACAAAAATGTAGTAAAAATATGGCTATTTGCTCCGAGAGACCGCCACTTCCTTATCAACGGTTGTCTGTTTCTTACTACTCTGTGTCTTACTCTACTAAACGGCAACCTTAATGTGTTGATTTTTTTCAAAGAAAAATGTTTCAATAATGTCGGATTCACGATAAAATTTATAATACGAATGTATAGGAAAATTAAAAGCACCTTTTACCTTAAAACCAACAATATATTCTGTATACATTTTGTAAGCGCATTTTACAATAATTTGATTTAAAAAAACATAAATAATACCTAATTTAGAAAATCAGTAATTTTTAATATGCTTGTGAATCCCTGTATGTTTCATTACTATTGTGTAGCGCGTGTACTTTATTTTCGTGGGAAATTCGGTTATTTTTGCTGTTGTTAATTACTCACCATTAAAAACACGAATGTGCATTTTATATAGACCGTCGATTGTTGTGTCAGGATCCGCCTAAAATGGCGAACAAAACTCCACATCTTCGTTTTGACCCTGGAAAACAAAAGAAAAGAAAAAACTCGAGATTATATGTAATTTACATTTCACAAATAAGATAAAAAAATCTACACAGAAACCATTATTATTACTTTCACGATTGTTATATCTATTAATCATCGCATCAGTCAAATTTAGTCTGAAGAAAATTGTAAGTACAGTGTGCAGCATTTTCGATGGTATTTTCACGTAAACTAGCATTTTTATAAATGAAATGACTTCTTTATTTAAAAAGATATTGACATGCGGTAAAAACTGTATGCATTTAGGTAGAATACGCTGGCCATTTTTGGAAAGATTACAAAAAATGCAATCGAGTGAAGTCATGGCAAGCTATGATTTGTATTTAAAATAATACAACTTTATGTTATATCTCATAAAATTTAAACTTTAAACAACATATGATATGGTCAACCTACTCTACTTAAAAAAGTGCCTCAAGAACATTTTTACTGCATGTCAATATCTTAAATGAATATTTGAAAATTGCAAAATTTTGAGTTTTGACGTATAACTTGAAAACAATTGGAGATAGACAATTTTTGATTAGGCACATGAAGCTCTAAAAAACAGCTCTGGAAGTATATATTAGCTTTTGTGTATCATTCATATTTATGGTACCTTATTTGAAGAAACCATAAAAAATGCTGCACCCTGCACAAAAGTAGTTATTTTTTTTTAGTCTAACGCCTTGAGACTAGAGTTGACAATGAACAATATAAAGACATCTGGGCCCGTATTCACAGTACCGATGCAATTTGTCATCGGTGAGAAGTTGCACTGAAATTACGTCATTTTACTCTAAACGGTTGGGTAAATCCTTCCCAAAATGACGTCATTTCAGTGCAACTTCTCACCGATGACAAATTGCATCGGTACTGTGAATACGGGCCCAGGAGTATACCCACTCGACTTTTCAAACATTCTAATTGTGTGTATATTTTTTATGAGAAATAAAGAATATATGTATTTGTTTTAAGTCTGGTGTGTGAGAATCAAACCCCAATCAGCTGGATACGACCCGAAAGCCTAACATCTACGCTATTGAAAATGATGGCATTTGTTATTGAATGTGAAAATGATAACTCTCAAAAGTGACTTTTCATTTGTTTTAATATACAGGGTGTCTGTTCTCATAGTATCTAGGAAGCATCAAGGTGTAAAACATGCTCATCAGAAGTTATCGCGATCACAAGCAAATACAAACAGCAAAATCGTACTCAAAACGTAAGGAAATATATTTAATTAATTTCTCACTTAACTCTTGGTAAAAAAATGTTAAAGTATTGAAGGTTTCAAAATTGAATAAAAACACTTGGTTTGCTCACTTAATTTGTTTTATTACTTTCCGACTAGTTTCGGTCATGGACCATTATCAAGGAATGCAAGGAAGTAGCAAAATTGGATATTTGGATTTTGGCATGATTATAATTGGTACTTTACTTACACACTAATGTTCGAAATTTAACAAACCCTACATTTTAAATTGGAGCATATTACAGAAAAATATGTAGCATCGATTTGTCTTGCTTATTTTATAAATGCCTCTAACTGTAGGTAGTTTATAGACACATTACAATTTAAATGATGTCAAATTAGAGTTGGGCGAAACTCGAGTATTGGACTCAAAATGTGTACTCTAAGTACTTATTATGTAATAGGTACTCAGTCCACAAGTACCTACTTTATATTTCAAGTACTCGTATCGATGCAAAATGAACTCATAATGACCGTGATGAGCGCGCAAAGTTTTGACAATTTTGACGCCTCGTCAGATTTTCGTCGACCATAATGTATTTATTTAGTGACATTTTCTAAAAATCGCTGTTTTTGGACCGATTTTTATAGAGTGTTCTGCACTTACTGTTTTTGCACAATAAATTCCCCGAGTTGGTTTATAGCTTGCATTTTCCAATTATCGAAAAAGAGATGGTCGTACCGCTCCGTTTTACAAAAAAAAAACAAAAAAAACGGAATAACTCGAAAAGTATTCAAGCAAATACATGGATTTGACGTATTTCGACAAGATTTCTTTTTATTTGATTTTTTTATATTCTCATAACTTACCAAGTTATAGCAAAAGCTCAAAAAATGCACTGTTTTGTATTGTAAAACAAAAGAAATGTAAATAAAACGCTGTTTGACTTTGTTTAACACGTTGATCGCCGCGCGGCATGCACTTGTGCCGCAGATAAATTTGCGTTTAGGTCCCGCAGTATGTACATTGTGCCGCATCCAGAAACTACTTTTAAAAAATCGTGGCATGCTGCCCGTACCGCGGAACTAGTATGGCCTGAACGTTTAAAAACGTTTATGTCCCTTCAAATGTTTGCTTTATTATTCTGTTATAATTAATAATATTTGTATAACTGGAACAAAAACTTCAGCAGCAGCCTGAGGTAATATTTTTATTTTTATAAAGGTGGCGATCAACGTGTTAACCACAGTATTTTATTTTTAATACAGTGGTTAGACAAAAGTAAAAAGTCTTTTATTTACAAGTGTCAAGTAAAGTTACGTTGTTCAAGAGAATCTGCAATCAAATCGCCCGCAATATAAATCGATAAATCGAGATTAATTTTTGGAACAACGAAAATGGCTATTATTTAAACGAACAAACTGTGTTGTGTCCGTTTTCCACATAACTTCTTTTTTAATAACAGGAGTATATTTGAATAAAAATAGAAATGATTAAATTTAATTTTTTATTAAATATTTCAAAAAATGTTAAATATTTCAAAAAATGTTAAATATTTCATGCAACTAAAAGTGGCTGTTTTCTTTGCAGTAATAAAGTGTCTCCACTAATTGGCACAAATAAAACGTAGCGTGACAAACAAACAGCCTTGGTGCGTAGCGACGCGTCGGTCATATTGTATACTCAATGACATTAGAAGCGTAACACCCAGAAGGAGTTATTATTTTAACTTGATTTTTTGCTAGTATGGTAGTCTTACATCAAGAATAAAATGATTACATTTTCAAGAAATTTTATTAAAAAACAATCTAAAAAAAATTAATAATGTGTTTGGCTACCCCTTTGCTGTATACACTCCTGTAGACGTCTGGGCATCGACAAAATGAGATGGTCGATGTCTTCTTGAGGCATCTCGTTCCAAGCAACTTGAATTTCATCGATCAACTGTGCTAGAGTCTGTGGAGGATTGTGCAAAGAGAATATTCTTCTTCCCATGATATCCCACACATGTTCAATGGGATTTAAATCCGGCGTACGGGGCGGCCACGCCAAAACATTAACACCAGCTTCATTAAGAAAGTTCATAGTTCGACGAGCAATATGGGGACGTGCGTTATCTTGTTGAAAAAGTACGTCTGGGCGGCCATCTAAATAAGGCAACAAAGTCGGTCGTATGACGTCTTCAACATAACGCGCAGCTGTCATACTGCCTCGAATGAATACAAGAGGTGATCGACTACCATAAGCAATAGCCCCCCAAACCATTACTCCAGCAGTCCTGTGTACATGCCTCTCAATAGCAAACCTAAGATCAGGTCGTTCTCCACGGTAGCGTCGTACCCTTCTACGGCCATTATGCGTGCCTAGACAAAATCGTGATTCATCGCTGAATACGACATCGTGCCATTCTGCCTCCCAATGCTGCCGTTCTCTGCACCAGTCCAACCTTTGGCGACAATGTCTCGCTGTTAAAGGAAGCACTAATCTTGGACGGTACGAAAGAAGCCCAAAGGATTGAATGCGGCGATATAAGGTTCGCATACTAACGGGCCTACCTTCTTCTCCAATCCATTGATCACCGATTTGACGCGTAGTAGCGAAACGGTCTCGCAGGGCTATTTGTCTTAAGCGCCGATCTTGACGTTCTGTGGTACGCCTTGGTTGACCAATTGGTCTTCTTCTTGCTCCTCTACCTTCTTCTGTCCATACCTGATACACACGTATTACAGTTGCTGCAGTGGAATCAATACGGCGGGCAATTTCGCGATAGGACATACCGACATCTCGATAAGCAACAACTCGACCCCGGTCAAAATCGCTCAAATGGTGATATTGTGGACGTCTTCGGACTCGAGGCATTTTATTTAAGCTTAACACACTCAACGGAAACACGAAAACTAAAAACATCTGTACTAAACAGCTCATATAAATAGTTTTATCAAAAAAGAAAAAGTGAAATATTTTTTTTTCACAATAAATATAAAAGTCACAAGGTTGAAATTGTTATCAATGTATGCTTTAAATATAGTCACTCTGTTGCTAAAATATGAATTCAAAAAAATCATTCCTTCTTGGTGTTACGCTTCTAATGTCATTGAGTATATTTAAAGAAAATATCAGGAGAGCATAGTTACATAGTTAGTTCTATAATACGTCATATTAGTGGTGTCACTAGCTTACAGAGACGTGTAAGGCGTGTTAAGTCTCGTATCGACTAGAGCGTTTCCCTGTTGCGGAACACTGTAACCTGAAGTTTCGTGTCACGCAACGGTGTTACAGATTGCTTCTCCAACCAGTATCATGGACGCGATCATTTATAACGAACACGTTAGAGTAAACGACACACAAGTGAGAGCGAGCATCTTGCCGTTTTATTTTATTAAAATGCTGTAGATGTTTAGGATCCCACACCATGTCGAAATTTCGATACAAATCGATAAATGCGATCGTCATTTCACGAGTCCACTTCATTATTTATTTTAAAAAACTAACCTCTATAAGCACTCTATACATACAACCGCATGGATCTGTGATAGAATGGCGTGAATGGCGCCGACTCTGCATTGACACGTCTACTCGTCCCAACTACAAAAAATGGCGTAACGTAACAATTTCTTTGATGCAACGGCGAAAAACTGCCAACTGGCCGATCAGCTTCGTTGGGGCGTGGCATCGTGACCAAATTGGACACGTTGTTATGCAACGCTTCCCCGTACCCACTAAGAGTAACATGCAATGTAACGGTGTTCCGCAACGGGCGAACGACTCGATTACCCTGGCCCAACGAAATTCGATAATTTTAATTTTTTATAGTCTAAATTATAGCACTCCTATAGCACTCTATAGCACCACCAAAAGTTAGGTAGGTCATTCTTGGGCCAGGGTAACGTTACCCTGGCCCAACGACTTTTGAGAAATTCAAATTAAACTAGTCCAATCGATAGAATTTCTATAGCACCACTAAAAATACTTGCGCAAAGCAAATAGTTTTCGAGAAAAAAAACACCCCTCCAAAACCGTTGAAATCACCAACAAATATACTCAATGACATTAGAAGCGTAACACCAAGAAGGAATGATTTTTTTAAATTCATATTTTAGCAACAGAGTGACTATATTTAAAGCATACATTGATAACAATTTCAACCTTGTGCCTTTTATATTTATTGTGAAAAAAAAATATTTCACTTTTTCTTTTTTGATAAAACTATTTATATGAGCTGTTTAGTACAGATGTTTTTAGTTTTCGTGTTTCCGCTGAGTGTGTTAAGCTTAAATAAAATGCTTCGAGTCCGAAGACGTCCACAATATCACCATTTGAGCGATTTTGACCGGGGTCGAGTTGTTGCTTATCGAGATGTCGGTATGTCCTATCGCGAAATTGCCCGCCGTATTGATTCCACTGCAGCAACTGTAATACGTGCATATCAGGTATGGACAGAAGAAGGTAGAGGAGCAAGAAGAAGACCAATTGGTCAACCAAGGCGTACCACAGAACGTCAAGATCGGCGCTTAAGACAAATAGCCCTGCGAGACCGTTTCGCTACTACGCGTCAAATCGGTGATCAATGGATTGGAGAAGAAGGTAGGCCCGTTAGTATGCGAACCTTATATCGCCGCATTCAATCCTTTGGGCTTCTTTCGTACCGTCCAAGATTAGTGCTTCCTTTAACAGCGAGACACTGTCGCCAAAGGTTGGACTGGTGCAGAGAACGGCAGCATTGGGAGGCAGAATGGCACGATGTCGTATTCAGCGATGAATCACAATTTTGTCTAGGCACGCATGATGGCCGTAGAAGGGTACGACGCTACCGTGGAGAACGACCTGATCTTAGGTTTGCTATTGAGAGGCATGTACACAGGACTGCTGGAGTAATGGTTTCGGGGGCTATTGCTTATGGTAGTCGATCACCTCTTGTATTCATTCGAGGCAGTATGACAGCTGCGCGTTATGTTGAAGACGTCATACGACCGACTTTGTTGCCTTATTTAGATGGCCGCCCAGACGTACTTTTTCAACAAGATAACGCACGTCCCCATATTGCTCGTCGAACTATGAACTTTCTTAATGAAGCTGGTGTTAATGTTTTGGCGTGGCCGCCCCGTTCGCCGGATTTAAATCCCATTGAACATGTGTGGGATATCATGGGAAGAAGAATATTCTCTTTGCACCATCCTCCACAGACTCTAGCACAGTTGATCGATGAAATTCAAGTTGCTTGTAACGAGATGCCTCAAGAAGACATCGACCATCTTATTTTGTCGATGCCTAGACGTCTACAGGAGTGTATACAGCAAAGGGGTCGCCAAACACATTATTAATTTTTTTTAGATTGTTTTTTAATAAAATTTGTTGAAAATGTAATCATTTTATTCTTGATGTAAGACTACCATACTGGCAAAAAATCAAGTTAAAATAATAACTCCTTCTGGGTGTTACGCTTCTAATGTCATTGAGTATAAATTCACTGCGTCAAAACGAATAGACAGAATTCAACAGACTGCAACTCATATTAAAGCAGAGGTAGCCTTGAATTTATGACAAAAAAACGTTTCCTATCTAATAAAAAATGTAAAATTTATCTATTAAAATTTTTGAGTTTTTATTAAAATATTGGAAATTACATACATTAGACGCGAAACCTAGGCCATAATTTTTCACTTGCTTTATTTTAAATTTAAAGAAGCCTAACCTATAGCACCCAATAGCAATGTAAAAAGTTTATCGCTCTGACCTTTAGTTTTTCAGAAAATCGAAAAAAAACATGGAGACTTCAACTGGCGATACACGCGAAACCTAAATAACAAATTCGAAATATGTTTTTGTTAGAGCTTGAAATTGATTAGATAAAGTATACTAATCTGTAGCACTCCCATAGGACCCAATAGCACCGCAAACAGTTTTTCTCTTTGACCTCTAGTTTTTGAGAAAATCGAATGTCATTCATCCTGAACTTTAGCCGGGCCCAAAAACTTGCAAAAATTACATTTTGAATTAGGGCCATTTATAGCACCCCTATAGCAATCTATGGCATCGCAAAATAAGATCCTCCCAGACCTCTGCTTTTCGAAAAAATCTAAAAGAAATTTTTTATTCAAGCTAGGGTAACGTTACCCTGGCCCAACGACTTTCAAGGAATTAATTTCTAAGTAGGCCAATCTCTAGCCCTTCCATAGCACCCTATATCGAAGTTGTTCGATACAACCAATTGTTTTCCAGAAAATCGAGAAAAATGTAGAGACTTTAATGAGCGATATACACAAACCCACATTTCAAAAAAATAAATATTTTTCAGACACTCAAAATTTATGTAATAATCTGCATTAATCTATGAAATTATCATAGCACCCCATAACACCGTAAACGGTCTTTCTCTCCGACTTGTAGTTTTCGAGAAAATGCAGAATGAAATTTTAATTTTGGCAGGCATTACCTTGGCACAACGACTTTCGAGAGATTTATTTCTAAGTAAATCTATAGCTCTTCTATAGCACCCTATAGCACTACCAAAAGTTTTTCGATTAGACTATTTGTGTTCCAGAAAATCGAGAAAAACGTAGAGACTTTAATGAGCGATATACACAAACCCACATTTCAAAAAAATAATTTTTTGTTGATCTCGATTTTGTGGAAAACGAATGGTCGTTTCGAAAACTTTTGGTGGTGGTATAGGGTGCTATAGGAGGGCTATAAATTGGCCTACTTGGAAATAAATTACTCGAAAGTCGTTGGGCCAGGGTAATGCCTGCCAAAATCAAAATTTCTTTCTGCATTTTCTCAAAAACTACAAGTCAAAATGGAAAACCGTTTACGGTGTTATAGGGTGCTATAATAGTGTTATAGATCAGCATAGTTTATTACGCAAATTTCAAGTGTCTAAAAGAAATTATTTTTTTGAAATGCGGGTTTATATTGCTCATTGAAGTCTCCACGTTTTTCTCTATTTTCTGGAAAACGAATAGTCGCATTGAAAAACTTTTGGTGGTGCTATAGAAGGGCAACAGATTGGCCTACTTTAAATTAAGTTTTCGAAAGTCGTTGGGCCAGGGTAATGCCTGCAAAATTAAAATTTTATTCTGCATTTTCTCGAAAACTACAAATAGTAGAGGAAAACCGTTTACGGCGGTATGGGGTGCTATGATAGTGTTATAGATTAGTATAGTTTATTAGGTAAATTTAAAGTGTCTGAGAAAAAAATATTTGTTTTAAAATGTGGGTTTGTGTATATCGCTCATTAAAGTCTCCAGGTTTTTCTCGATTTTCTGGAAAACGAATGGTAGTATCGAAAAACTTTTGGTGGTGCTATAGGGTGCTATAAAAGGGCTATAGATTGGTCTACTTCGAAATGAATTTCTCGAAAGTCATTGGGCCAGGGTAATGGAGCCGATCATATAAGTCATAAACGAAAATATTGTATAGGAGCGGGGATAAAGGCGAACCTTGCGGTAACCCTTGCTCTGGAGTGAAGGTATTAGAGAGAAAGTTTTTAATTCTAACTTGAAGGGATCTGTTTGATAGGAGATTGTCTATAAGTCTAATGAGGTGAGGTGAAATATTTAAGGAGTAACATTTAAACAACAGCCCGTGGTGACAGACGGAATCAAAAACTTTCTGAATATCTAGAGAGACGATGGCGGATTTACGATCTTTGAGATGTGTGGTTTGAATTTTTAGGGTGAGGATTGAGAGAGGAAGGCATGTGGATCGATGTTCAAGGAATCCGAACTGGTAAGAAGAAAGGCGATCTGATATGTGTTGGATAATTTTATGTTTGAAAATAGATTCAAAGAGTTTTCAATGACAGGAAGCAAGGTGATACTGCTAGCGGGTCATTATTTTATTTGCGAATGCATGTTATTATACCTCGCTTCCATTCGCTTGGAATCTCCTGAGTAACATAGATGTGGTTGAATTTTAGAATTATATATTTGTGCATATGAGGGAGGGATTTTAGGATCATTCTAGGAACGTTATCATAACCGAGTGCTGTGTTTTTGCCTATACATAAGTGTTCAAAATAGTCTTCTTTTCTTATCTCATTACTAGTGAGGATGGGAATGGGGTTAATTTTAAATGTATCATACCAGGAATTTATGGAATTAAACCAGTCGGGGTAGGTGTCATAGTCTGTCATTGTATAGCATTCTTCAAAGTATTTTGAAAAATGCAAGCTATTTCTGAATGATCTGCACTGACATAATTTGTTATTGGGTCTTGTATTATTTGTATTCCGTCATATTTTTTATATTTTGAGAGTTTCTTAGTTTACTGCCAATATTGTTTTCCGTTAAGTTAATGTTGCAAGCTGTAATCCAGCTGTCGGTTTTATATTCTTTTATGAGTTTATGGATAGCTTTGGTTAAACTATTGAATTTTTGTTTTAAGCTTGTATCGTCCGTTAGTCTCAGGTCTCTATATAGTTGACGTTTATATTTTATAAGTCTCAGTATGTAGTTGGGCAGTAGATATTTGTAGGGATTTTTAGTGTATGTAGAAGTGTGACTTTCAACAGATTGGGATAATTTTGAAAGAAATAAGGATATACAGGTCGCGTCTGCTGTCTCGTGGCTATTTATAGAGTCAGAAATGTCTTTTGTCACTTTGTCTATGTCGCAATCTTTATGTCGGAATATTATTTTAAGAGGAGATGGGAGTGGGGGATCCCTTCTTAGTAGAAATTCTATAGATAAATGATCGGAACATAAATTGGGTATTAATGAAACATTATGTATTAAGTGTGGGATATTACTCGTGCATAGATGATAAATAATAAATGTGGGTGCAGGATTGCTGAGGAGTGATGGATGTATATTAGGAATATATGCGAAATGAAGGAGGGAAGGGCAATAGTGCAGTGCATACACTCGTTTGTGATGATTGATTTTGGGTGGATTGGCTTTGCCTAATTTAATTTCCGGCCTCGCTGCTATGATTGATTTTCCGCGATGGTTTTGGTTAGGGACAGACGAAGGGATTTGTATAAATGACCAGTTTTGATATGAAAAGGAAAAATTGGTTTTAGTCTCTACCATTAGATTCATATGTTTGGGATTTTGGGAAAGATAGTGAAATAGTAGGTTTGATTTTTTGGGAAAGGAGTTGATGTTAGTGGAAATCTCCATTTTGTTAAATTGTTTTAATTGTTTTTGTCAATATTGAAGGTAGTTTTATAAATTTTACCGTGATTTGTTGATTTTCACAAATTTAATAATATCATATGGTTGGATAATTTTTTTGATGCTATCTATCTTATTACTTTTTGTATTGTTTATTATTGAATTTGTCAATTAAGTATTTGTTTTTTTCGTTAACTTTGGCCATTATTTATGTGTTTTTAATTCTGTAGAAAATTGGAAATTAATTAGTTACATATTTTAATTTGGTAAATATTTGCCTAATGTTAATTTTAACAATTTTGAATATTTTTTTCAATTATTATAATCGCCTGTTGCTTTTATAGATTATATATGAAATAAAATATGTTTTTAAATGAATAACTTGTAATTTTTGAGCTATTGGTTTCTAATTTTGATGTTTTCTGGGTACGATTGAATTTTATCCTTTTTTTTACAAAAAAAATGTAGCGATCCGAAAGAATATAGTTATACTTTTTTTTGTTGAATTTGAAGATTTTCACACGTATTTGCCAATTTATTTATTTATTTATTCAATCAACGAAGTACATTTAAAAATACCTAATATAGTACAACTAAGAAAATAAAATATACATTAAAATATAATTAACAATATTTGTTTATATTGACAATTCTATTGAAAGTTTATGTTTTTTGATATTTTTTTTTTTGGAATATTCATGTAAATATTATTAATTTTAATTTGTTTCACAATTTTTCATTTTGACGAATCACTTCTGTAAGTTTCATCGATTTAGAAAAATTATCAATTGAAAATGTTATAATTATTTTATTAATATAAACATTATTTTTAGTTATTATGATAAATTATTTTTAGTTTTTACGTCTTTTTAATTTAATAATAATATATATTACCCAACAGGACAACCCAATTACAGAATAATATTACAAAAAGATAACTTCTTAGAATAATAAAATAATACATATAATGAGAAAAATTAGTTTTTTACAAGTTTTTTTTTTTAATTTTGTTTGTTGATTATTTTTAAGTAATATTTTTGACGTCGTATTATTTTTGAATTTGTCAATATTGACAATATTTTGTTAATTAAGTTTATTTAAGTGATTTTTTCAATGTTAACGTGTTTTTTGAATAAGTTTTATTTGTATAATGTTTAATTTAGAAGATTTCTGATATTTCTATTTTATTTTATCAATTAACATTTTTATTATTATTCCAATTATAAATGATATTTATAGAAATTGTAATTGTCTAAATTTATATAATTTATAATTAGAATAATAATGATAATTGTCAACATTTAAAATAAATAATGACAACAATAAATGTTGTCAACGCTAAAAAAAACTAATTGATAAAATAAACTAGAAATAAAAATCTCCAAAATTAAACATTACACAACTAATATTTAAGTTTATAGACTTTAATAATTTTACAGATTTATATAAATGTTGACGGTATTTATATATTTTCATGATTTCTTATTACTCTGCTAATATTGATATTTTTTCTATTGTTTCATGATACTTAATAAATGTCAATAATTTTGATATTTTTTATAATTTCTGTGTTTCTGTTACTTTTCGCGATTTATTTAAAACGCGTTTTTTCAGTGTTTTGGTCAATTTGAATGAAATTCCATGACTTTTCAATTAATTTTTTTTACTTAATTTTAAGGCATTCACGAGTACACAGATATACTCTACAGAGATACAAATATGTTAGCATTTCTTCGAATTTCCCGCCCAGTTAAATGAAACGACCTCTATCAACATACAAATTGTTCTATTAGTCGAAAGATATCTTAGCTATCGTTTAAAATAGAAACAAATTTTCTTCACCTAAGTTGCAACAACTTGTTATTCATAGTTAATCGAAGTTTTTTTTAAATATGACGATTTTAGTGGTTTTGTAAACCTAAAATATCTCCCAAAGTCAGAGATGGGCCGAATCCTCGTAAAAAGGATTCGAATCACGAATCGGAATCCCCTAATATGATTCGAATCACGAATACTCGAATAAAGGATTCGTAAGAGATAAATATGATTCGAATCAAAGATTCGAATCCTGTTTCTTTGGAATCACGAATACAAATCCTTTAAGAATAAATTTGATTTTATTATTTTTTTGCAACCATTAATATTTTAATATTGCTACCAGTTGTTTTAAGAAAAATATTTAAAACCTAATTATTTATTATTAACACTAAACATAGTTGATAAGAGACTAGTTCCGTATTACTCTGATTAAAGATGTAATTGTGTGTATTTGAACTTCAAATCCGTGTTTTGTACGCATGGCGCATGAAGTAAAATTTCAAGTTTAGAAAAGCCTGAAAATTTGATTTGGTCGCGTAGCGCTACAGGCTACGCGACTAAACCAAATTTTCAGGCTTTTCTAAACTCGAAAGTTCACTTCATGCTTAACCTGGAAATCACTCGTTCTAAACTTCAAATTGAACTCTTTTATTAAATCGACGAATTCCTCAAAATTACGTAAAATTCACTAAATATTATTAAACCCGGGAAAGTCAGAGAAAAGTCATGGAATTTCATTAAAATTGACCAAAACACTAAAAAAAAAGCGTTTTAAATAAATCGCGAAAAGTAACAGAAACACAGAAATTATGAAAAATCATGAAACAATAAAACAAATATATCAATATTAGCAGAGTAATAAGAAATCATGAAAATATATAAATACCATTAACATTTATAAAAATCTGTAAAATTATTAAAGTCAATAAACTTGAATATTAGTTTTGTAATGTTTAATTTTGGAGATTTTTATTTCTAGTTTATTTTACTAATTAGTCTTTTTAGCGTTGACTACAATTATTGTTGTCATTATTTATTCTAAATGTTGACAATTATTATAAATTTTAAAATTATAAAATGTATAAATTTAGACAGTAACAATTTCTATAAATATAATCTATAATGGGAATAATAATAAAAATTTTCAACATTTTAATTGATAAAATAAACTAGAAAGCGACAGAAATTTTCTAAATGAAACATTATACAAATAATATTTATTAAAAAACACGTTAAAATTAAAAAAATCATTTAATTTAACTTAATCAGCAAAAAATTGTCAATATTGACAAATTCAAGAATAATACGACGTCAAAAATATTAATTAATAATCAACAAACAAAATTTAAAAAAACTTGCAAAAAAACTAATAGAACCAAAATTGACAAAATATTTATTTTTGGTAATTTTGTTCTCTTTGTATGTATTATTTTATGAAGTTATCTTTTTGTAATATTAGTCCGTAATTGGGTTGTCCTGTTGGGTAATAAACATTATTACTAAATTAAAAAGACGTAAAAGCTGAAAATAATTTAACATAATAACTAAAAATATATTTTTTATTAATATAAAAATTATAACATTTTTAATTAATAATTATTCTAAATCGATAAAACTTATAGAAGTGTTTCGAAACAAATCGTCGGATTGATAAAAAATAGTGAAACAAATTAAAATTAATAATATTTACATGATTATTCTAAAAAACGACAAAAAACATAAACTTTTAATAGAATAGTTAATATAAACAAACATTGTTAATTATGTTTTAATGTGTAGTTTACTTTATTAGTTGTACTATATTATGTATTTTTAAATGTACTCCGTTGACTGAATAAATAAATGCAATAAATTGGCAAATACGTGTGAAAATCTTCAAATTCAACAAAAAAGTGTAATTATATTTTTTCCGGTTTCAGAATTTTCTTTTTTTTGTAAAAAAATGGATACAACTCAATCGTACCGAGAAAATATCAAAATTAGAAACCAATATCTCAAACATTACAAGTTATTAGTTTAAAAACATATTTTTATTTCATATAAAATCTATTAAAGTAACAGACGTTTATATTAATTAAAAAAAATATTCAAAGTTGTTAAAATTAGCATTAAGTAAATATTTACCAAATGAAAATATGAAACTAATTAATTTATAATTTTCTACAGAATTAAAAACACATAAATAATGGCCAAAGTTAACGAAAAAAAAAATAATAATACATAATTAACAAATTCAATAATAAACAATACAAAAAGTAATAAAATAGATGGCATCAAAAAATTGATTAACCATATGATATTATTGGATTATTAAAACCAACTTTAATATTGACAAAAAATAATTTAACAAAATGGAGGTTTCCACCAACATTAACTCCTTCCCCAGAAAATCACATCTACTATTTCACTATCTTACCCAAAATCTTATACATGTGAATCTAATGGTAGAGACCAAAAGCAATAATTCCTTTTCATATCAAAACTGGTCAATTACACAAATCTCTTCTTCTGTCCCTAACCAAAACCATCGTGGAGGATCAATAATAGCAGCGAGACCGGAAATAAAATTAGGCAAAGCCAATCCACCCAAAATCAATCATAACATGAACGAGTTTATACTGCACTATTGCCCTTCCCTCCTTCACTTTGCATATATTTCCAGTATACATCCATCACTCCTCAGCAGTTCAAGACACCATCCTTACAAAAGCCTCCCTATATGACCACTTTATCATAATCGGAGATTTTAAACTAAATAAAGCCAAAAATATATAACTATCTTGTTTTATCGACAATTAAAACTTCCTATGTATCCACACTGCACCCACATTTGTCATGTCCTATAATCAATTCTCGACTCCAGATATCCTTCTATGCACGAGTAATATCTCACACTTAATACATAATGTTTCCTTAATACCCAATTTATGTTCCGATCATTTATCTATAAAATTTCTACTAAGAAAGGATCCCCCGCTCCCGCCTCCTCTTAAAATAATATTCCGACATAAAGACTGCGACATAGACAAAGTGACAAAAGAGATTTCTGACTTTCTAAACAGCCACGAGACAGTAGCCGCAACCTGTATATCCTTATTTCTTTCAAAATTATCCCAATCTGTTGAACGTCACACTCCTACATACACTAAAAATCCCTACAAATATCTACTCCCTAACTACATACTGAGATTTATAAAATATAAACGTCAACTATATAGAGACCTACGACTAACGAACGATACAAGCTTAAAACAAAAATTCAATAGTTTCAACAAAGATATCCATAAACTCATAAAAGAATATAAAACCGACACCTGGATTAAAGCTTGCAACAAAATAAATGAACTTAACGAAAAACATTTGGCAGCAACTTACGAAACTCTCAGAATATAAAAAATATAACGGAATACAAAAAATACAAGATACACCAACAAATGATGTTAGTACAGATCAATCAAAAATAGCTTGCATTTTTTTCAAACTACTTTGAAGAATGCTATACAATGACAGACAATGACACCTACGACACCGATTAGTTTAATTCCATAAATTCCTAGTATGACACATTTAAAATTAACCCCATTCCCATCCCCTATAGTGACGAGATAAAAGAAGAAGACTTTTGAACACTTATGTAAAGGCAAAAACACAGCACCCGGTTATGATAACGTTCCAAGAATGATCCTAGAATCCCTCCCTGATCATACCCACAAATATATAATTCGAATATTTAACCACATCTATATTACTCAGGAGATTCCAAGCGAATGAAAGCTAGCAGTATCAGCCTACCGCCCTATCACCTTTAAAAAACTCTTTGAATATATTCTAAAACATAAAATTACCCAACACATACCAGATCGCCTTCCTCCTTACCAATTCTAATTCCTTGAACATCGATCCACATCTCTTCCTCTCTCAATCCTCACCTCAAACGTTCAAACCACACATCTCGAAGGTCGTAAATCTGCTATCGTCTTTCTAGACATGCAGAAAGCTTTTGATTCCGTCTGGCACCGCGAGCTGTTGTTTAAATATTACTCCCTAAATATTCCACCTCACCTCATTAGACTTATAGATAATCTCCAATCAAACAGATCCCTTCAAGTTAGAATCAAAAACTCTCTCTCTAATACTTTCACTCCAGAGCAAGGGTTAGTGCAAGGTTCTCCTTTATCCCCGTTCCTATACAATATTTTCGTTTATGACCTATATGATCCTAACCCAAATCACTTCAATAAATCTGCCTATCCCATATTAAATGCTGATGATACCGCCTAATTTCCCATGCACCAACCCTACTAAAAGCACTAAGCACTCTACAGGGCTCGATCGATACAATACAACTGTGGTTTGCCAAATGGAGAATCACAATAAATCCGAATAAATTCCAATTATTTATCCCTCACCATCGCCACCATCCTTGCATCCACATCGTCACAATAAATAATAATTCAATATCACCCTCCTCCACATGTAAATATCTCGGTATAACCTTTGATAAGAAATTTACCTTTAAAACCCACTCCCAGAACCTTAAGGTAAAAGTCAGGTCGAGGTCTCGGCACTTTAGAATTTTAACCTACCGCAACCAAAGTATCACGACAAAAACCGCAGTGCATATTTATAAAATGATATGCCGTCCTCTACTCGACTATTCTGCCATCCTTTTCTTCAATCCCCGTCCTGCTGTCCTAAATAACCTTCAAGTTGCCGAAAGATCAGCCCTTAGAGTGCTTACCAAAATTAGACATCCTCAAAACCCACTTCACAACCGGTCAAACTCGAAATTTTACATTATGCTTAACCTGGGAGTGAAAAACACTGTTTGAAGTTTTAATTTGAACTTTTACAAAAGTAACGAACACCTCAATTCAACGATTTTAGAAGAATGTTTATTTTGAGAGAATTGTAAAATTTCAACGAATTATCAAATCAATCTAAAACTCATAGAATCTTTACAGAAATGAATAAACTTTGATTGGCTGTAATGGAAATTTAAATATCTCTACTGGATTTTCCAAAATATCAAGCCAAAGTCGAAAATATGCGATAAAATTGTCAATTTTGGGAGAATGTTTTCTCTGAAAATACTGTAAAAAATTAAAAGTGTATACCATCAACGTGAAATACACACAATTTACTTAGAATTGATTGGACATACGTCTTATAAAAAGAAAATATAATTATCTTGACAACTTTCATATTCAGCCAAAGTTGAAATTATGCAATAAAATTAACAATTTTGGGGCAGTTTTCTTTGAAAAAATTGTAAAAATAAAAAATGTATACCATCAATGTGAAATTCACATAATTTACTTAAAATTAAGTGCACTTATATCGGGTGTGTATAAATTGGCGGATAATCTACACGTGACGATATTCTACATAAAATTCTAAATAGAAAATGTAGACGCAAAAATGTTATATCATGCTTCATATACCATCAGGAAGCATTTAAAAGAAATAGACATTTGGCAACGCCGCAAAAAATGAACAGAAGAATAACACGAAAATAACACAGAAACACAAAAATATTGAAAGGCGTGAACTAATATTAACCGATAATAACGAGAAAAATAGAATTGGCACAAAATTGGAGTTTAAATGAAGTCGTAACAGTAAGTGTCAAAATTTGTCACTGACGTAAGCGGGAGTCGACGTTGCCGGCTGTACTTTATATGAAAATTAACTAATGAAGAAGTGTTAAAAACGGACGTTTAAGATAGAAAGATTGCACGCACTGGCAAATAATCTTCAAACTCGTCATTCTACTGAAGTTGCAGGGTTTTCTGTAAATTAATATCGAATAATAACGCAAATGAGACGATTGAATATTCAAACTCGGAGGACCTCGTGAAGGCTTAGGAAGGATGGTACATCATTTTAGAATTAAGATAATTTGCTTAAAATTTTACAAACAATATCACCACGTGTAGATTATCCGCCAATTTATACACACTCGATGTATTATAAAAAGAAAATCAAATTATCTTTCCACGTTTTCTTAAAACATTCAGCGAAAGTTAAAATTATGCAATAAAATTGACTGAGAATGTTTTCTTTGAAAAAATTGTAAAAAATTAAAACTTTACACCATCAACGTAAAATTTACAGAATTTAGTTAGAATTGATTGCACTTACATCTTATAAAAATAACATTATACTATCTCAGAACATTTTCTAAAAATAAGATGTAATTGCAATCTTATAGAAAGAAATTCAAATTATCTCGCCACGTTTTCCGAAATTATTCAGCTTAAGTTAAAATTATGCAATAAAATCACCGATTTTTCTTTTTTTAAAATCTCGGCATTTTTATGAAACAAAAAAAACTACAAATTCATTTATCTTTCTCTAGATTCTTATTATTATTATTATTAATTTAAACATTCAATATATGGCAAAACTGAGTTTTTTGAGATTATCTAAGACTTGAACGTTTCGAACTTTTAAGCAGAAGCTTAAATGTTAAGTTAGTGTTTTCGAATAAAAATTGGCTTGTTGAATCAAACGGTCGTATCTTTAACCTCTTGTAATTTATTTCTCAAGTAATGAGTTTTATTTATTCTCACGTGACAGTAAAGCGCATTCTTTGCTCTCGCGACTAAAAAGTTCATGAAAATCTGAAGTTTCGGTCATTTTTCACAATTTTTTCAAAAAGCATCAAAAACGTTCACTTTTATCCCAATGTTCATTCACTTATTATTCAACTTTAACCACCTGTAGTTTATTTCTCAAATAATTAATTTGATTTATTTCTACGTTACAGTAAAAAGCCTTCTGTCCTCTAGCGATCCCTGAATATTTCATGAAAATCCGTAGTAAATAGTAATTTTTAACATTTTTTTAAACACAGCATAAATGAGATTTTAACCGTGTCTTAAACATGTTATGTTTTAAATACGTTTTAAACGTGCTTTTAATTGTTAATGTTTTAAACGCTGTTTCAATGGAAAAAAACACGTTTTGTAAAAAGACTGTTTTAGTTAAAATAAAAAAAGTTTTTTTTTAACAACCCTGTTTTATAATCTTTCAGTCAACCTATAATTATTATTGTAAAAAACAGTCAAAGAATATATTTTTATGTATTATTATTTTAATGGTTTAATATTTAATAGCAAGTCAAGTAACAATTTTAAAAATCATTGAATTTTTTTAAAGTTTTATTTTCAAGTATTTTATAGAAACGCCAAGTTATTAGACTTGATCAATCCCTAGTGTTCATACAAAAGGATTTTTATCAGTTATAAATGACATAAAATATGCATTTTAATAAATGTCCGGTCTCTACATATTACGATAAAAATAAGCTGATTTTATTTAAATATCTACAAATAGGGCGAATATTTTTTCAATGTTGTTAGAAATTTACTGTTGGCTTAAAAATTCAAAATTTTAACAAATATATTTCAAGCAGATTGTTTTTAATTTCGACACGAACAGTAAGTTAAAAAAAACATTCCCACGATTTGTACAAAAGTGTAAAAAGAAGCATTGAGGAATAAGTAGAATAAGAACGAGGGGAGAGAAGTAGGAAAACGAAGCGCAGACGTGTTTAATGGTTTTTAATGGTTACTGGTAATGCACAATGGTAAATGTTAAATGGTAAATGGTCAATGGGCAATGGCACTAATTAAAATAACAGTATTTGCGGCATATGTTGTGCTGTGCAACGGACCATTCAATATAGTCAGTCGGATGGTTGGCTGGGTGGATGGTCGAATGGATTGATGGTTAGTTACCGTGCCAATAACCATATGGGACCAAGACCACCGCACACAAACCTAAATCACTTAATTATCTACTTATTTTAATTTTGCCTAATTTATTACTGAGAAAATACATTAAATTTTAACGGTAATTTATAAAAAAATATTACAAATGAATTATTTATTAATATAATACCCTTCATTACGCTGCTTTTGATACTATTTGAGTGCTGATAATTAAATATTTTATGTTTTATGTAATCTATGTATATAGATATATATATATATATATATATATATATATATATATATATATATATATATTTATTATGTATTATATATATATTATATATATATTATATATATATACAGTAGAACCTCGCTATACCGTGCCTCGAGATACCGTGATTCGGATATATCGGGGTCATTTTTCAGGTTTTTTTTTTTAAAGATGTAAATTTTAACAATTGACTGCGTACCGCCCTGTTTAAGTAAAACGTTCCGGCGTCATTATTGTATTATATAGTATGTCTTGTTAGTAGGTGGCTACTGCACATATGTATATATATATGTATATATATATATATATATATATATATATATATATATATATATATATATATATATATATATATATATATGCGCGTGTGTATATGTGACTATTATACAAATTACATATATTCGGATATACCGTGTTTTCCTTATATCGTGCTAGGTATAGCCAAAAGCCACCCCGGTATAACGAGGTTCTACTGTATATATATATATATATATATATATATATATATATATATATATATATATATATATATATATTTATATTTATTTGTCTAATCTATGTATCATATGTATATTATATCTCAAATGTATTCACTATGTTAGATATTTCAATAGTAATTTTATGTAATATGCAGATACCGGGAATGATTTTTTTAAGTATACATATGCATACCCCTTTTTTAAAGAGTCCAATTTAAAGCTTTAAATGAGCGTTTCCACTCCCAGACTAAGCATGAAGTAAAATTTCGAGTTTAGAAAATCCTGAAAATTTGGTTTGGTCGCTCCGCGCTTCGCGCTACGCGACCAAACCAAATTTTCAGGATTTTCTAAACTCGAAATTTTACTTCATGCGCCACGCGTATTAAGCACTGAAAACACTGAAATATTGTGTACAAGTAAACTTCACTTGAAATTAGTGTTTTGTAAGCGTGGCGCATAAAGTAAAATTTAAAAGTGGAAACGCTCGTTCAAAGCTTTAAATCGAACTCTATAAAAAAAAGCGTATGCATATGGATACTTAAAAAAAATGAAGCATAACAAGTGCATTACAAATAGAGAAATCTAGTACAGAATAATCTTGGGTAAGTTAAAAAATTTAAATATTATTTGATATGCAGACAAAAACTTTTCGAAAAATATCATGAACATTTTATTTATTAATATTTTGTTATGACCAAATTCTTAATTTTAAAATTAAAAAAAATTATTAAATTTCTAAATAATTGTTAAATATTAACAACATTCACTATTAATCTACTGATGATCATTTTATAAAGTCTGCCAATTTCTATTTAAATATTATAAAAATGTGTGAAAATTAACATCAATAACAAATCGACAAAAAAAAACAATATGGTAACAATTTGTTCAGAATTATAGAATTCTTTGTTAATATAATCAATAATCAAGGAGTGGAAACACTCGTTAAAAGCATCAAATTGAATGCTTCTATAAAAACAACGAATGCCTAAAAATGTACAGCGTGTATATCAAGATATGTATACTTAAAAGAAAAATTCCCTGTATGTACATATAAAGAGTGCCATGGATCAAATATACTCTTAGAAATAATTGTGCAGTGTGCTTAATAATATTAAAAATTGTGGTAAGATAGGGGTTAGTTAGTCAAAAACATATTCAAATAATTTAATAATTCGAGTATTCTAGTTATTCAAATATTTGAATTATCGAATTTGAATATCTTTTTGAATGAATATTTTAATACAACAATATTAAAAATTCCGACATGTATCCTTATTTTGCTTAAATCATGTAGTGGATTAACAATAACCATGTATATTTTTTAACTTTATATTAAATCAGTGTTTTAAAGTTTTGCTTCACGACTAATTTAAATTTTCAAGTTGTGGAAAACACTTGTTAGAAGACTACTTAAACCTTTATGATAAAACTGAATTCTTAAAAAAATGTAACAACAACATAATTAACGAAACTCATAAATATTATGAAAATTACTGCAGTTTCTGTTTGTTTCCCATATTCTTTAAGAAATCAGTAATTTTCATTAAAGATCCTAATAAAAAATGCTTTTATTGCCTAATAAGTGTTTTCCACTCCTTAATTAAGTATGAAGTAAAATTTCAGGCTTTTCTAAACTTGAAATTTTTCTTCGTACGCCAAGCGTATAAAACACTGATTTCACCTGAAGTTTAAAATATACCATTAAGGCTGGAATTTTTTTAAATGTAATTATTTAATTATTAATTTAAAAACGTTAAAATGAAACCTACCTCGATCATTTTCAGTCTTACGATTATTCTAATGCACTTTTTTTGTAATATTAATATTTTTCTGGCTGCTGCAGTGCCACCCCATAGTATAATGTTGTTTTGAATTATACTGTGTATGCATGCAAAATATGTCATACGGACGATGTACCAATTAACATTTTTAGCTATTTTGCGTAATATATATATATATATATATATATATATATATATATATATATATATATGTATGTATATGTATATATATATGTATATATATTTATATATATATATATATATATATATATATATATATATAACTTCTTAAGGATCTGATTTATATGTTGTTCCCAACTTAAGTATTGAAATATGTGAATAATTTAGTGATTAAAATATTTATATTTGAATATTCAAATATTTGACTATTTGAATTATTCGTATTTGAATCCCAGCCCTAGTATTAAGTTTGTTTTCACGATAAATTTATCATGTTTGCATTTAAATTTTATGAAATATCCGTAGGTCTTCTAAATAAAACAAAACAAGTTGGAAAGAAGTATATTGAGTAAATAGTTACATTTTAGATATATAATTTAGAATACCATGTATCAAACATTTATTCTTGCTCGAAAATCAAGTTGAATAGCTTGAAATCAATCAAGAGCGAATCTATTCAGTGTCTAGAATACCACATGTCAAGTTGGTTTGTACACATTTAAAAGAATAATAGGAATTATAAAAACGCCGCCAGTTGAACCGTTCAACGACTTAGCTTTAATTCATTCGTGAATAATTGCGCAATTTTCACATCATAAAAAGATCGCCGCTAAGGAATTGTGGGAAAAGCCGGGAAAGACCGGCGCCGACAAGAGAATGAAGTGCATTTTATTCAAATTTAGTTCGATTGAGTCCAAACATAATAACACTGAAAGTCTACGTGTGTAAATTTATTCACAAGAAATACAAGAATGGGCTCTACGTTCTAGAATCCAGAGATTTTCATCCATTTTACAGTTCCACACATTTCATTAATCAATAAACGAGAGCGTACAATAGAAAACGAGTATTTAAAGGGAGAATGAAAAAGGTAAGAATCGAAATGATTGATTTCTAGGGCAAAGAACGGCGGCTTATTCATTTTGTCTACATCTGCATTAATAACGTGGCCCCAGCTCTAGAATCTTGTCGACACTGTTTGATGTTTATAGAAATTCAATTTTAGGAAGTGACTTATTTCCTAATTAATAAACGTTAGCAGAAATTCAATTAGTTTATTTATTTTGCATATTATTTAACGTCTACTATAAATATTTGTCAGTTCTTGCAATTATCTTAACAACTCAACTTATATCTATTGATAACACAGTTTAAAGTAATTTAAATAAACATGTTTTTTATGTAACTAGAAAAAAAATGTCTTCATTAAAATACAAGGAGTTGTTCTTTTAAGTATACATACCCCTATACCGGGTGAGCATTTTCAATACGGAACATATAATATAATTAAAAGTGAGCATTTTCAATCCGGAACGTAACAATACACAAAAAAAGTGAAAATTATTCAATTTAATTGCATCTTAATTCCAATCTTGAGATTTTAAACAAATTGAACATCTCTTAAAAACAATAGTAAAAATTGAAATAACGGATTCTGGTCCGCGATCAGAGATACATTTTGCGTATATGAAATATTCTACAAAAATTTTGTGTTAGCATTTTTTAAAATTAATATACAATTAGTGATGTAAAATTACTGGTAATTTTAAATTGAGTAATATTCTCGGTAATATTACTGGAAACATAGTAACAATTGGTAATTTAAAGTTAGACATAAAACACACATAAATTGTAATAAATAATTTTAAGTTATTCTGTGATTTTTAGAAATTATAAGTTTTCAAGAATCTTTCAACAAACTGTCATTGTTCTCTAATGAAGAAGATAGTTACGGAAAAACTTGAAGATAGAAAAATTGTCTAAAATTGTATTATCTAAAATATTAGTTTGAACTATTTTTCTATATTCCCATTAGTTATTGAGTTATTGGCAACTTTTGGGAAATACAAAAAAAGCGAGCCCATTCGCGTAATTATTTAAACTACAGAAAGGTATAATACCCGCATTTCAGCTACTGTATTTGTTTTTATACAGGGTAATCCATAAAGTATCTAAAAGAAAATGTATCGCTACGCGACCAAATTTCAAATTTTCAGGCTTTTCTAAACTCGAAATTTTCCTGAAGTTCAAAAACATACACAAATTCCAATAAATAGTTCTAAGAAGTTATTCTATGATTTTATATTCCCATTATTTATTGAGTTATTGGCAACTTTTGCGAAATACAAAAATAAAGAGCTCATTCGCTTAAATCGACGTTTTTCAATTTTGACAAAAAACGTTATAACTCAAAAACTATTCGAGCTACAGAAAGGTATAATACCTGCATTTCGGCTACTGAGACGAGATCTACAAGATAGGCGTATTTGTTTTTATACGGGGTAATCCATAAAGTATCTAAAAGAAAATGTCAACTGTTTTTTTTTTCTAGATCAAGAAGGCGAGGGGTTATTAAAGTTAACAATATATCATATATAAGAGTGTTTTCCACTCCCAGACTAAGCATGAAGTAAAATTTCGAGTTTAGAAGAGCCTTAAGATTTGGTTTAGTCACGTAGCGCGTATCGCTACGCGACCAAATTTCAAATTTTCACGCATTTCTAAACTCGAAATTTTCCGAAAGTTCAAAAACATACACAAATTCCAATAAATAGTTCTAAGAAGTTATTCCATGATTTTGTGAAAATTATAAGTTTTTGCGAATCTTCCAACAAATTGTCGATTTTCTCCAAGAAAAAAGATAGTTACGAAACAACTTAAAATTAGAAAAATCATCCAAAATTTTTCTATCTAAAACTTTCATTCTAACGATGTTTCTGTATTACTATTAGTTATTGAATTATTTGCAACTTTTGCGAAATACAAAAAAAAGCGAGCGCATACGCGTAAATTCTCGACATTTTTCATTTTTGACAAAAAAACGTTATAACTCAAAAACTATTCGAGCTACAGAAAAGTATAATGCATGCATTTTGGCTTTTTCGACGAGATCTACAAGACGAGCGTATTTGTTTTTATGCAAGGTGATCTATAATGTATCCAAAAGAAAATGTCAATTGTTTTTTTCTAAATCAAGAAGTCGAGTGTTTATCAAAGTTGTCAATATTATACATAAGAGTGTTTTCCACTTGGATTTGGATTTGTAGCGACCAAATGTAGCGACCAAATCCATTGTAGCGACCAAATCCAAACTTTCAAGCTTTTTTAAACTCGAAATTTTAAGTCATGCGCCACACGTATAAAATACCGATTTATTGTGAAGTTCAAAATAGACTGTTTTTAATTATTTTTAAATAAAATCCTTATTATTTATTATTATTATGCAACAGTCAATAAAAATACAGGTTTTTGAAAATGCTTATACAATTATTTGAATCTTGGCTCATTTAATTATGTAGAATTGTATATGTGGCCCGCAAAGGAAATATTTTGGAGACCCATGCCCTAGCCTATTATAAAATTCATTAATTACATTCATTAGTGTTTTAGCTTTAATACGCTGTAACACTAATACTTCAAAAATTGCATTCCTTTAAGAATCAATACTTGGAGTGACGTATTTGATAAATTTTGCTTTTCATATGGTCCCACAAAAAATTATCTCAAGGCGCTAAATCAAAAGATCTGGCGGGCCAGTTAATTATTCCAGCATGACCAATAATCCAGCGATTTGAAAAGGCTTTATCTAAATATTCCCAAACATCTACTCCAAAATGCGTTGAGCAGCCATCTTGTTGAAACCAAACCACTTGACAGTCCCGTGTTGCTCCTTCTACTACAAGGCCAACTTTGTTGATTAAAAGTTCTAAAACTGATATCGAATTTAAATTTCCGATAATTTCAAACAGTTCAATAATTGTGTTATTGAAAATTCCCGCTCTAATATTGATTCTTTGAGGATACTGCGTCCTTGTGTAAAAACTAAATAAATCACGCACATTTCTTATGCGGCCTCAAGTGTAAAATGTTTTTACTATGAAAATTCTATCTTCAATGGTAAAATTGATATTCATTTTGCAAATTAAGTTTGACAACTTAAACAATAAACAAATGTGCAGTCATTTATATAATTAATTTTATTACATGTTCCAGATTGAAAATGCTCACCCGGTATACTGTATACGCTGTAAATCTTTAGATTCGTTGTCTTTACACAGAGTTCAAATTGAAGCTTTAAACGAGTGTTTTCTACTTCCAGGTTAAGCATGAAGTAAAATTTCGAGTATAGAAAATCCTGAAAATTTGGTTCGGTAGCGTAGCGCTGCGCGACTAAATCAAAATTTCAGGCTTTTCTAAACTCGAAATTTTACTTCATGCCCCACGCGTATAAAACACTGATTTAAAGTGAAGTTCCAAATATATTACTAAAGCAGCATACTTAGGACGTATATTCTGAACTTCACATTAAATCCGTGTTTTATACGCATGACGCATGAAGTAACATTTCGAGTTTAGAAAAACCTGAAAATTTGGTTAGGCTTTTCTAAACTCGAAATTTTACTTCATGCTTAGTCTGGGTGTGGAAAACACTCGTTTTAAACTTAAATATCTGAATATTACAGCGTATACATATGTATACTTAAAACAACAATTCCCTGTTTTAGAAATTATTAGAACTAATTATTGGTAGTTAATAATAAATTCTAATAAATTCTAGAACAGAAAATTTTTGTTTTAAGTATACATATGTATACGCTGTAATATTTAGATATTAAAGTTTAAAACGAGTGTTTTCCACTCCCAGACTAAGCATGAAGTAAAATTTCGGGTTTTGAAAAGCCTGAAAATTTGGTTAGGTCACGTAGCGAAGCGGAGCGACCTAACCAAATTTTCAGGCTTTTCTAAGCTCGAAATTTTACTTCATGTGCCACGCGTATTAAACACGGATTTGATGTGAACGAAATGAGTAGGTCCTAAAAAACGTGTGTGGTAAGAGGTTCATTTTAAAATTGAATATATGCAAATTAATGTTAACATACTAATTAATCTTCATTTACTGAAATTATACAAATGTTACAATTACAAACATTTCCGCAAATCAGCTATCGATCAATGCTCTTCGGCCTGTTTTACTTGTAATTAATTAAGTCGTGATGATAACTAATGTCAGTTTACTTGCCTCTCTACATATGAAATAAAAAATAAATATTCGTGTCAAATGGTCGTTGTTTAGTCGTCATGGTCAATGTGAATTGTTAAATTGATATATTTTGGGGATATGTTAGGTTTGGGGTTATGTTAGGTTTGGGGTTATGTTAGGTTTGTAGTGAATGTACAGATTATAGAAGATATTCCTGGCAAATTTCTTTTTTACATATTTTTCTTCAGATCCTGTGTTTATAAGTTTGATTATTGCATACTTAATCGTTTATTAATGAATCTAATTAACACAGTACTTATTATTAATAAACGATTTTACCCACGCTTGTATTTCTCGATATGGACGCTCTAACCTGGTTCAACGGGTGTTAATGGATTGCAATACGATCCATACTGCCAATTTTGGCTCTAAATATTATTGCAGAGTACCAAATAATTGTTATTCAACGATCTAGTGTATTAATGAGGGCGATTCATTATCAAGACATAATTATAATAATTATCGACAGTCTACGCTTTTTAATATACGAGTTCGTTATAAAAGAATCTGCTGTGGCCAACACAGGTACCGACCGCAAATTAAAATAATACAGGATTATTAAATTCATTATTCCAATTACTTATTGAAGTTAATTTGTACAATAAAATGTCCGCTCCTGATAAACTGATTTTTTTCAACTTTGTTGCTTAATAAAAAATACTTCCCGTTGGCCTAAAGAAAAATAAAAAATAGCATACACACCATAGAAAAACATAACATTTGGTAGCATTAAAAAAATATTTTTTTTGAGCTAGCTCAATGAAATGTTTGTTGTTGTTTCGCTATAATTAGAATTTTATTTGGCACCATGGCCACCTTTTTGGCTCAAAAAGCGGTTAAACGATGTCACAGTTCATATATATCCAGTTAGCCAGTCTCTGTATAAAATTTTGTGACACCGTTTGGATGCTGCCTCCAGAATCGATAACGGTGATTGGTCTATATAGTCGTCTGTCTTACTTGTACTTCACATCCTGACCATAGTCTCTCCTTTTCTACTCGATTACCAGTTCCCCCATAAGCATTGGCTCCCCTTGAGGATGTTAAAAAAAATCAGATTTACCATTTTCAAGAGAACTAAAAGTATTACGACAAAAGGCATGTACTCATTAAATGATTATTTTTTAATTCTCTACAACTTTTATTTGGAGGATTTTTCGACTATGATAATAATTTACGAGATACGAAGAAAACGCTAAGACTAAATATCCACTTCCGGTTTCCGGTCTTCACCTATTTTTCACTAGGCATGAGCCATTTTCGCTGAAATCGTGCAACAGACCGATCGATACAGTGGTCAAAACACTCATTCTAGCCGAACATTTCGTCCTTAAGTGTTTTTCTTAAAAACGACAGAAAATAGGTATGGGAAATGCTAATACAGATCAATGCAGAATTGAATTCTGTGTCAGAATATGTAAAAATATACACAGTGTTTCGTTTATAAAAATCAAGATTAAATGCTTCTAAGTTGACCAAATATGATGTGAAATTTTGAACTCTCAGTATATTATTATTCAAAAATAAATATTCACTGGGTACCTTTGGGTATTGTTTCCTATAGCAAACATTACAACCCTTTGACTTTTTTTGCGAAGATACGAATGTTAAAATGAATCATGAAAAAACACATTTATTTTTTTAAATGTCAAACATCTCAAAAACGGTTACTAATTCTTTTTTTATGGAATTGTATGTAGAATCAAGTTTGAAAATAAAAAATATAGCATTCTGTTTAAAATAAAGAAGTTTTTATTGACTTTCGGTATAACCGGAAGTCGACTAGTTTTGAAAATATTTTAACTAAAAAGAGCACACTCGATTACACATCTGCTAAAAGTCTCATTACAATTCATTAATTTCTGTTTCATTTATTCAATTTGCAAATTTGAACTCAAACTGGGTTGGATGTGATTTGATTCGTTCGACCCAAAAAATAGTTTTGAACTGAATTTGCTGCTTTAGTAAGTCTGGATTCTAGCATTACCTATCATACCGAGATTTAAAATATTTATCACATAAGAAGAAGCCGCTGATTTTTTTTAATTTAGAACATTTTCAGCGCGCCAAACATCGAACAGGCTCTTACGAGAAATAGACACGCTACCTAAAAAAAAATATAGACTAAAATCAGGCAAAGTCTGGTAGATAAAAACTGTGTGACAAGACAAATAGTTATTTCATATAAAAAAAATTCATGAGACCCCTGAGTACATCTTCGAACTTAGTTCACATTGAAATTCATTAATTTACTTCTTATTGCAAATACGCATCACATATTTTAAATCAAATTTAACGGGCGTAGGGTTTTTTAGTATACGAAATTTAATAACGTACGTTATACACATACCTTTAGAATAATTATCCATAATTGCATAAAATTATAACTTAACGGATACACGGTTTAAGAACTAAGCAAAACGAGTGCATTCCAATCACGACCGTACAGCAACTGAGTGAATTTTATGAAGCGCGTACTTTGGTCTCTCAGTATATTTGCATAACAAGGGCCAAGGGTTTTGCTTGCTTTGGGTATTCTAGTGATGGACATTTCATAAAACAAAAACCTAATTTTTACAAGTTCATTTTTGGTACAATTTTCGGCTAGAAAGGACAAATCGACCACTGTGCGACAGATCGATAGACCAACAGACCGACCGACCGACAGATCGACAAACTGACAGGCCGACAGATCGATAGACCGACTGACCGAGAGACTGACCGAGAGACTGACAGACCGACATCATTGAGATAATATTTGGATTCCTGGGACCCCAAAAAGGATATTTCCGTAAAAAAAAGAGGGGGTCAATTTTTAGCCGATCACAATATCGCCCTTATACAGCAGTGCGGTCAGTAAATATTCGGTTATTTTTAAAAATTCGAATTTCCCACGGAATGTGATAATTTCGAACCCTCTACCAGTGGAAGCATGCATATACTGTCAGTGTGGGTTCTTAGCAGGTTCTTAGCAGTGTTGCCATATTAGAAGGCATTTCTTTAATATGAAGAATTTTAGCTATAAATAATGACTAATAAAGAAAAGCATAATATTTTTATATGTAGAATCATTTTGAGTTATTGTTAAGATGAATATATTGGTTTTAAAACTTCACAGAAAAACATTGACACGTGCAATAAATATTTATTTTAGAAAAGCCTGAACATGTTCCAATATTAATCCACACTTAAATAAATATAAAGATTGGAAAGTATGAAATCAATCTAAATTATTTTTAATTTTATTTTAAATTTTATAACATTTGCCGAAAAATTGAATATTCGCTTTTGTTCTTTTTAACTTTTATTATAGGTAATTGAAGCATCTCAACATGATTTTGTTTTTCATTAAATTTACACAGAATTCAATCAATTTTAACAATCTGTAAAATTTTTCAGTTTACGTATCCTGGTAAATAAGTTGTGAATATTCAAACATTCATTGCTTTTATAAAAACGTTCAATTTGAAGCTTCTAACATTTCCCTTTTTTGATGAAGCATGAAATAAAATTTCGATTTACGAAAGCCTAAAAATTTGGATTGGCTGCGTAACGATAAGGAGCGACCAATTAAAATTTTCAGACTTTTCTAAACTCAAAATTCTACTTCATGCGCCACGCGTGTAAAACACTGAAATCATTGTTTTAATGAAGTTCCAAATATACTACTTGTGTTTGATCTCACGTTAATGAACTTTACAAACGTTTATTTTATCTAAGCAATTTGCTTAGGGCTATGATTACATTTTCACTATCTAAATTTAAAAAAAAGAAAACTTCTAAATTTTATGAGTTGAAGATGTATGAAGAAATTTTACGCTTGCGTCGAAGACAATTGTTTTACATTATTTTACTTAACCCTTTTAGCCCTGGAATTATTCTGGTGCCCAAAAAATGTTTTGTATACTGCATATTATTTATTACTATCTCATGTTCAGTATATCACATCACATCAGTGTTTAGTACGCGTGGCGCATGAAGTAAAATTTCGAGTTTAAAAAAGCCTGAATATTTGGTTTGTTCGCGTAGCGCGTAAAAAAAAGAACTTTTAAACGAGTGTTTTCCACTAGCAGATAGGCATGAAGTACAATTTCGAGTTTAGAAAAGCCTGAAAATTTGGTTTGGTCGCGTAGTGATACGCGCTACGCGACCAAACCAAATTTTCAGGCTTTTCTAAACTCGAAATTTTACTTCATGCTTAATCTGAGACTGAAAAATACTCGTTTAAGACTTCGAATTAAACTATTTTCAAAAACAAACGATTATCGGAAAAATTACAGCTCATGCATACATGTATGTATATTTAAATGAAAAATTTCCAGTATATTTACTAAATTTTAGTGGTGGCAAACGCCACCTTCAAGGCCGAAAGGGTGAATAACACATTCATGATTTTCAACGCTTATTATTATTTCACTACAATTGTTACGCTACACTTTAGGCGAGGTACTTGAATCAGTGCAATTTATTTAAATGATACAAAACATTAAAATCATCATAAACAATTGTTATAAATTTTAACTTATACCATTTGTAATTAAATTATGGTGACATCCCTGAGGAAGGAGACAAAACTATCCAAAAGCTTGGATAATAATAAATTAAATGAACACCAATTTTAAATAATCTACCAGCACAATTTTAATATAATTTTTTGACCAAATTGAATATTTTTGTGTTTTGTGCAACAAACATTATTACCTCTACTTGAGTTTCAAGTAGTTTCATAAATTAATTAGCTTTTATTGAATTTTTACAATCACTATCAAAATTATGATTTCCCTTAAACATTAAATCTCTTTTTACTTTCCCCCATATGCAAAACAAAGGGAAAGTATTGTTTTTGTAAAAAAATTTAAATCAAAAATTTTACAGAATACCGGGTGTTCGATAATAAACGCCTAACGCGATAACTCTGTTATTTATAGACCGATTTTATTGAACTAAAAACCAAAGGCAATGGTCGTTTAAATACTGAGAATTGAAATTAATATTCAGTTTTTTCAATAATAACTTCATTTCCAAATAATAGCCAACTTAAAATTTTCAAACGACTGCCTGTAACTTTTATTTTTATTACATTAGACATTATTTTTCTGAATCCAATAATGCCCAATATGTTGATTTTTTAAAATATTGTCGTCGAAAATAAATTGAAATAAATCTTCTATGTAAAATTATAATTTTTAAAAATAAAATAGGTGTGCCTTGGAAAAAATATTCAAATACATAAATTTTAAAAGTTTGGACTTCTCTTTGAATCAATGTATTATGCCCGTGGCGCATGAAGTAAAATTTCGAGTTTAGAAAAGCCCCGTGAAAATTTGTCTCGGGTCGCTGCGCGACCCGAGACAAATTTTCTACGCCGGGCTTTTCTAAACTCGAAATTTTACTTCATGCTTAGTCTGGGAGTGGAAAACACTCATTTCATCGTTAGACATTATTTTTCTAAACCCAATAATTCGCAATATGTTGTTTTATAAAAATATTGTTGTCGAAACAAAATTAAAACAAACATTCTATTTGAAATTATATTTTTCAAACATTATAATTAGTGTGCCCTGAAAAAAAAAGTGGCAAATGTCATTTATTTAAAGGTTATGTTTAACTATTCAGGTTTGACATAACACATTGATTTACATCGTTGATGTAAGCAAACAGGATTTAACCAACCTAACCTACAAATTTGATGTTAACAAACAAGATTTAACAATCTTAAACTCCGAATTTGATGCAATCCAACTGGATTCAACAAATATATCCCCAAAGATTGATGTAAACAAACAAGATTATACAAACGTAACCTCCAAATTTCATTTAAACACTCGAGATTTTAACGATGTAAGCTCTAAAATTGATTTAAGCGATGTGGAGTCTTTGATGTGTTATGTCAAACCTGAATAGTTAAACATAACCTTACAATAAATGACATTTATCACTTTTTTTCCAAGGCACACTAATTATAGTTTTTGAAAAATATAATTTCAAATAGAAGGTTTGTTTAAATTTTGTTTCGACAACAATATTTTTGAAAAACAGCATATTGCGCATTATTGGGTTCAGAAAAATAATGTTTAACGATGAAACGAGTGTTTCACTCCCAGACTAGGCATGAAGTATAATTTTCACGGGGCTTTTCTAAACTCGAAATTTTACTTCATGCGCCACGGGCGGGTGGTTTAAAGAGAAGTCCGAACTTTTAAAATTTATGTATTGGAATATTTTTTCAAATGCGCACTAATTTTATTTTTAAAAAATATAATTTTAAATAGAAGATTTATTTCAATTTATTTTCAACGAGAATATTTTTAAAAAACAACATATTGGGTATTATTGGATTCAGAAAAATATTGTCTAATGTAATAAAAATTAAAAATTACAGGCAGCCGTTCAAAAAAATTAATTTGGTTATTATTTGGCAATGAAGTTATAATTGAAAAAAAATCGATATTAATGCCATTACTTAGTATTTAAACGACCATTGTCTTTAGTTTTTAGTTCAATAAAATCGGCCAATAAATAACAGAGTTATCGCGTTGGGCGTTTTTTATCGAACACCCAGTATACCCATTTTTTGGTCACCGAGTTGATAACTATAAAAGATACTTTACGAGCTGGATACGACACTTGCAAACATTTTGAAAAAGTCAAGGGTAACTAGATATTCTGAAAAATGTGAAGTGTTATATTTTTCTCATTTATTAAACTAGAAAAAAAAAAACGCAAAATTTTAAATAATTTTACACTAAATAATAAAATTCTGTCAGGTATTTTCTATCGACATTAGTTTTCAAGACATAACACAAACTTACTTTTTTTTTACTTTTCCCCTTATGTAAAACAAAGGGAAAGTATTGTTTTCGCGCAAATGTTTAAATCAAAAATGTTAGTAGATATATCCATTTTGAGGTCCTTCGAGTTGATTAAGACCATTTTTGAAAAATACCTGACTGTCCTGAATTCGATTAAGTCTAAACCGATTGAGCTGTTGAGATGACACTATAAACTTAAGGTTTTTATCACAATAGTAGTATTTGATCAACTTTTGTTGAAAATGCGGAAGTGGTAGTTTACTCTTAGCATTTTTTTGATTTTTCTTTAATATTGATCATATATAAAAATCTTGTTACGAAAAGTTGTAGATAATCAAAAAATTAGCATTAATGTGTATACACTTTTGTCTTAGGTGTATTAATTAGTTTTTACTGATATTTTTATCTTTAGTTTGGTTCTCATTAATCACTTGATGAAATATGATTAAAATATATGTAAATTAATTTTTACAACAAATTACAAATTAATTTACAGATATTTTTATAATTTAAATTGAGATGAGAAGTTAAATGTTCGAAATCTCTAGAACGTTAAATTTCGATTTCGTTTCGTTGAAGACAAATCTCTAAAAAAATTTTAAAATTGGAATTCCTCACCAAACTAAAAATGAAACGGTGGTCTCCAAACTGGGTATTCGCAAAGACGCGAATACTTTTTCTAAATATTCGTAAATGGGTACAAAATCTAATCGTTTTGTTTATTTTTTGTATATTTATTAATCGAATCGAACGGGTTTAATTTTGATGACATTTAGTTAAAGTGTGATAGAGCAAAAATGCTTATTTTTTAGTATAATAAAATTACTATCTAGAAAAGTGGTGGTCTATAATATATTAAGATTTTTTGTATAATTTGTAAAATTAATGCAATTTTTCTAAATATTCGGAAATGATGCAAAATTCAATCATTTTATTTTTTATGTTTATTTTACAATCAAATCAAGCGCACTAAATTTTGATTAAATATAGTTTAACTGTGAATAGGGTGAAAAATGCTTATTTTTTAATATAAAAAACTATCATTTTCAAAAAAGGTGGTCTACGATATTTTGAGATTTTCTATCTAGTTTGTAAAATAAAATCAAATTGAATTTATAAAAAAAATTACGAATATTACCTACTTTGGTTTCGTAATAATCCTCAGAATTTTTAAATTAGTTAATTTTGTATTTCTGAAAATTAATCGAGAAAACAAAATTCATAAAAAAAAGACGGTAAGAATTTACTATACACCTTGGTGCGCTAAGTTTTTATAAAACCAAACAATAATATTTAGTTTAGATGAAAATATATGAAAGAATATGAGCTTTCGCTCTATCTTGTTTTTTTTAATATAAAAATTCTAAAATTAATTAACCCTAGAAGACTTGCGCAATAAGCATTTTTCTCACACTTTTTCTGATATTACAATATCTTAGATGCAAACAACAGCGGGGGATTTCCTAGCTGACTTTACAAGTCTATTTAAAAAGGTTTTCATGCAGATTGCTCATTTAGTTTATTTTAATATGAGATATCGAATGTTAGTCGACGACTGTGCGTAACCATGAGCAATTATCTCACCGTGCGAGTCCTAATGTTGTGTATATTTTAGTATCACAGGAACATTAAATTGACAAGTTTGACTTTTATTATTTATTCTTATTGGTCTAATGTATTCAAAACTAAATAAATACTGTGCGTTTTTTGGTCTCTGGACATACAAATTCCGACCATATAAAATTTCCTATTTTCAATTTAAAAAAACACACTTCAATCACATTGCACCTTGACAGTTCGCAACCAAACGTACAATTTGAGGTGTGTTTTTTAAAACTGAACATAGAAAATTTTACATGCTAGCAGTTTGTATGTTCAGAAATAAAATAACGCATGGTATACACAGTTAACAGTTTTATTTAATATATATATATATATATATATATATATATATATATATATATATATATATATATATATATATATATATATTTACACATGCAGGCAGTTTTTCTTTTAAGTATGCGTATCCCAATTATTTATTTATTTAACGGAAGATCCATTTACAAAATACATTTTGACTACATTTTATAACTACGAGAAAAATACAGTAATACTTATACATAAAATAAACATACAATACTAAGACAAATAACAAACATTTATACCCTTAAGTTTCTAATAAATTGTGAGGGTCAGAAGCAATAAAAAATATCAAAATTTGGATGCAGTGATAGTTTATTTGGTGTACGCATAAACCTTGTAAGTGGCTTATTATTCCCATAATTTGTCTTATGGAACTGGATACGAAATAAGGGTGGTGAGTAATAGAGAAAGTAATTTGCGACAGAAGATATAGGCATTCAACAATGTGACAAATTAATTTATGAAAAAATAACAAATCAGCATACACCCGCCTTATACTTAGTTTATCAATACATTGCACAGACAAAATTGTATTTAAATTTGTGCTGGTATCAAAGCCTAGCTTGTACGCAAGTACTTTTAAAAATTTGTTTTGAACGTTTTCCAAAGAATTAATATAAACACTTTGAGTTGGTGCCTATACACTGGATCCATATTCCAGATGCGAAAGTACAAATGGTGCTGGTGACAAGTCCCTACCCATTTGTTTTATATAACCTAACATCTTTCTACCCCGATTACAAATTGCGTTAATATGGCTGGCAAAACACAATTTTCTATCAAAGATTATACCCAAATCTTTAGTAGCACTGTATTGTTCAAGATGGTGACCATCAATTGTATAATTGAACTGTATAACACTTCAATTTGGTTCTCATTAATCATTTGATAAAACATGTTTACGATATTGATAATTAAATAAGTCACGTGGTTTGTTTCACTAATCGTCATTCTCAAGGAGTCATTTGACACTTGAGACTTGTATAACACTTGTTTTTTTGGAAAGTTTCATAGTTTTGCATTTTTGTACATTAAAAAACAAATGATTATTTTGACGCCAATTATAAACAGATAATAAATCATCTTGCAGCAGTAAACAGTCGTCCATAGACACAATTTCTTTGTGCATTTTCAGGTCATCAGCAAAGAGCAAACATAAGTAATGTTTTATAACCAGTGATATGTCATTAATAAAGAGTAAGAACAGCAATGGACCACAATGCGAACCCTGGGGGAGCATCCGACGGCACTTGAATGGTTTTGATAAAAAGTTCTTGATTTTGACACACTGCACACGGTTACTTAAAAAGCAATGTACCCACTTGACAACATCCGCCTGGAATCCTAATGCAGATAATTTAGCAACCAAAATATCGTGGTTGACACGATCAAATGCCTTGGCAAAATGAAGTGAAGGTCAAAAGATTTGTTGATGTAGATCTTCCAGTACGGAATCCATGCTGATCATCTATGAGTATGTTTTTGCACATCCAATTTAATTTTCGGGCTACAAGTTTATCCAGTAACTTAGGTATAACGGATTGTATTGATATACTCCGGTAATTAGATACATCATCCCTTTTGCCAGACTTAAATAGTGGTGTACCATAGCTTCTCTTCAAAAAGTCAGAAAATATATTTTGTGTGACAGAAGCATCAAATAAAATGAATGGCGCTGTAATAGAAAAAATACAATTCTTTAAAAGTAGTGAAAAGATTCCGTCAGGGCCTGTGCCATTGCTGCTTTTCAAATCATTAATTTCATGAAAATATCACTTTTAAATAATTTTATTGGCATATAGGTTGCTTCTGAAGTGCTAGGAAATGTCGGTATAAATGCAGGTTTATCAGTACTGTATACTGTGAAAAAATAGTTCTCAAATAAATGAAAACATTCAAAACCACTGATGCTACGGTTATCGTTAAATTACATTATATTAGAAAATTTAGAAACGGGTTTAGTTACTTTTAAAAACCTCTAGAATTTTCTGGATTATTGGTAATGTCATTATTTACAGAATTGACGTATTGACCATATAGTTGATTTCTTAGATGTACACATTCATACGCAATTGTTTAAAATTCTGATAATTCGTAGAACTGTGGCACGCCATTTATAATTTATGAGTAATAAGTTTTTTTTTTGTTTAATTAAATTAATTAATTCAGAAGATAACCAAACTGGATAGGTGGATGATTTTATACGTTTCACTGTTATGAAATGATCTAAAACTTTATATAAAATGTTCTAAAATGTATTGACCATGTCATCGATGTGACCATTCAAAACATTATGCCATTCAATAGAAATTAAATGGATATAAATGTCTTAATAATTAGCACGCAAAAAATCATAACTGTATTCATCAAATTGAAGTGATTTAAGTGGTTGGGTTGAAGACATGGCAATAAGGTATGGCACATGGTGCTGTTTGACATCAAAAAGCTAATCGGATGCTCTTGAGATTGAAAATCCGCCATGAGCAAATATTAGATCAAGATATACATTATTTTTGTTTGGTATATTACAGATTTTTAGAAGATTATAGAAATTAAACGTCTTAGTAAGCAATTGTGCTGGATATGACGAAGTTTTATTATTGATAAGGCCAAAATCATCATTAGAACTTTTCAGTCAGGATATCTGTCTAATATAGTTTCAATAACAAGACAATGATCGTTACATTTGTTAGGTAATGAACCCGGAGGTATGTAAACAACACCGACAATTAAATTAATATCAGAAAACGAAACAGATTCAAATAATTGCTCAACAGAGCGACATTCTATAGTAGGCCAAGCTGTAGAGCATTTTTGCTTGACATAAAGACTAGTAGCAAACCGAGTGTGCGATGATATAAAAGATAATAAGCAGATGAATAGGTAACTCGAGTTTCGGGTCCATTTGTTAGTTATTAACAATTTATTGCAAAAAACGCGATTTTTGTCTTTTTTTGCTTGTAACTTTGAAACTAATGGAGCAATCGGAATGCCCCAATGAAATGATTTACAGAGAATTAAAATATCTACAAAATAAGAGGTCGAACGTCTCAATCGGAAAACTAGGAAAAACCGGAAAATTAGGCGTTTTTTCGAAAATTCATAGCTCCGTCAATTTTTGAGCTGGAGCGCTAACATTTTGAGAGAAAGTAGGGATTGTAATGTTCTTTATATGTGCCAAAGGTAGGTGCTGTCTAAACTCGAAATTTTACTTCATGCTTAGTCTGGGGGTGGAAAACCCTCGTTTAAAGCTTCACATTGAAGTATTTTAAAAATAAGAACGAATCTCGGAAAATTTACAGCGTATGCATACAAAGAACAACTCCCTGTATGCCATGCGATTTTTATCTCTGAACATACAAATTCCGAGCAATTACAATGTTCAGTTTTAGAAAACACACTTTAAATTGTACGTTTGGTTGCGAACTGTCAAGGTGCAATGCGAATAAAGTGTGTTTTTTAAAACTGAACGTAGGAAATTTTATATGGTTGGAATTTGTATGTTCAGAAATAAAGAAAAACGCATGGTATATCATTTTGTGTATCCTTTTTTAATTATAATAACTTTGTTTTTTAGTTGATTACGTTTTTTATCGGAATTCCTATTATTTTGTAATAAGGTACGATAATATACTATTTTATGCATTTAAAACATTTTTATAATTTATTTGCTAAGCGTAAAACGTTAAATAATGTAGAGTCGCGCGAAAAATCTAGACGCGAGTCCTCCAGGGTAAAATCTGATGCAAATAGTCAATATTAAAGAATACATTTGGACAAACTTATACAGAAATTAATAAAATTTGATTGATTGCAATTGAAGTTTAAATATCTACACTGGATTTTCTTAAATTTCAAATCAAAGATGAAATTTAGCAAAAAAAGTGATTAATGGATTTGTTTCATAAAATGTAAAAAATCTACGTTTTATGCAATTAACATGAAATTCATCGAATTTATTTGGAACTGATTGCACTTACATTTTATTGAAAGAAAATTAAATTATCTCAACGTATTTTCCTAAAATATAAAGCCAAAGTTGAAATTTTGTAATAAAATCAACGATTTTGGAAGAAAGGCGATTCTTTGAATAAATTATACAAAATCAACAGATTATCAAATCAATATAAAATTCACAGAATCTACACAGAAATGAGTAAACTTTGGTTAGCTGTAATTGAAGTTTAAATATCTCCAATGGATATTCTAAAATATCATATCAAAGTTAACATTTCTTTATAATAAAGGCGAATACTCAAGCTGTTCATAATAATTCTGATTGTGTGTTAGGAGAAAATAAAAGCTTTACACTTGTCAAGTACAATATAAAAATGTTTAAAAGGTAAGGTTTCTTGTTATCTGATCTTAGATTACGATAGACATTTCGGAATTTGATAAAATTATCAGCGTTTGTCGATGAATGAATAAACTTTGCGCTAAAGTTAAAAGAAAAAACAAAATCGGGTGATCTTCGACTAAGTTTCTGATTCATCGTCTAACGAGGCTTTTCTAAACTCTAAACTCGAAATTTTACTTCATGTGCCACGCGTATAAAACGCAAATTTAATGTGAAATAATCTTTAACTAATTTACAAGTGAAATAAGTTAAGTATGTCAATTATCAATTGTTTAGGTGGTGGAGAAAGTGCTACCGTGGACACTGACCATTTTTTTAAAATTTTATCTTAGACAAATAAATAGATTCTATAAGTTTTCAAGTAATTCCGTTGGTGATTTAATTCGTCTTTTTATTTTCACATTAAACCCTTACCACCAGGCCCCAACCCCCTATGTTTGCTTAGTAATAATAAGTAGTGTATGTATCAAGTCTGGTTAAAATTGGCCCAGGCGTTCAAAGGTATAAAGAGAATATGCATACATACTTTGATTTTTATAGATTATAGCACTTAAGAAATTCCAAATAACTTTTCGAACTAAATCGAGATCTAAATACGAGTAATTTGAAAAAATCCAACACAAAGGATCGTTTTAAAATGTATACCATAATCGATAATCAAGTTCAAATCAATAAATTTATGGAAAGTGTGAATTAGTTCATCTTTAATTCATTCAATTGTTTCCGTTTTTTCCTACTTGTTTCCTTTTATTGTAATTAACCCTGTTTTCTATTTATGTAATTAGTGTGTGTGTGTGATGGTGTGTGTGCATGTGCACGTTTTGATTCTTTTCTGTTCCAAGGAACAGATGTTTTCCGTTACGGTCGATTTCTCGACTCGAGTGCCTTCTGGAGTAACACCTCTCCATCGTCTTCAACTTCATCATCACCTTCTTCCAACTATTTTTACTTCAATTACGACAACTGTTATTTCTCTTTTTCCAGCTGTTCAATTAACCTTGATTTTTCTGTGTGCTTTATTATTCACTATGCAGCCTAGATACCTGTTAAAGTTAATAATCGAAAGATATTTCCCATGTTATCGATTAATTATATGCCTATAATTTATATTTGAATATTTTTTACATATTACCAAAGTGTATATTTTAAAATTTTTATGAACCAAAATAGCTACGACAAAATGTGTATAAACATAAAATATTGAGAACCTAACTGCCTGCATATTTTTTAAATTTTGATTCGCTAATTCTTGCATAGGTTTCACCAGAGCCGTCTCATATGTACTGTTGTTTTATTGAATAAACGTTTATCGACAACAGAACTTTGCTGGATTATTAGCCAGTGAGGTCCGTCAATTGCCTGCAATTAATATTTGAAGATTTCCTATATTTATTGAATATCGACATAATAATATGTGGAAATAAACTTTTTTCAAAATGTTTCTACAATGAACATTTTATTTTATATATACAAAAACTATCGATACTAGGGATTGCATACCAGAATATATTTACTATGATTTAAAATCAGCTGACTACATGGCTATTGATGGTTATCTATCAAGTATTGATTGGAATCTCATATTTAAGGAACCCAATATTAACTCTACTGCAGACATTTTTTTACAAAGTTATTAATAATGCCATTTCGATGTTTCTTTCGACTAAACTATTTAGGTAACCAAAATATCTTAATGGTTTAACCAAGAACTCATACAATTAGTAAATGCTTTGAAAAAAGCTCATGTTGATTTTAAAGTCAGCGCTCGGTTAAGTTATCTTGAAAATTTTAAATGTTAGATCTTTATGTAGCGATTTAAGCAAATCACCATATCAGTCTTATATTATTAAAACTGAGAATACTATTAAGAAAAACTCTAAATGTTTTTGGTAATTTGTAAACGAATGCAAGAATATTAAAGGGTATCCTAATTTTATGTTCTACAAAAACAAACAATGCAATACTGCGACCAGAGATGGGTAACTCTTAAGCGCATCGGCTCAGAGAGTCAGCTCGGTGAAGTGAGTTGGTGAGCCAAGTCACTCAGTTCGAAATATGCAGCTCTTTTTGAGCCATGACTCATTTTGATTCGCCCGCTCTTCTAGAGTGAATGTAGATTCGCAATGCATTAAGTATTTACAAATCTTGATTTTCACGCGGCTCGTGGATCGACAGGCCGGCTTCCCTCAGCCTTGCTGAACATGCTTTTAACTTTTTGCGTTTGTACACTACTCAATTAATTTGGAAAAACTAAATATTTTTTACACCATTTTCTAAACCTGCGTTAATTATTTATTCAGATAGAGATTCGCCTCTTCTTAGTTTACAGATACTACAATTTAAAATATTATAAGCAAACGCCGTTGTTTACTATCTAGTAAACTTTACAAATGTAATTTTTCTTTCGTCACCTTTTTGTAACCAAAATTGTAAACTTAATAAATAGTGTTTGTTATTATAGTAAGAAAATAGCTATCGTTATATTTCTATCATTTTATTGCATTACGACGCATGTGCATGGAGTTAAATAAACCCATTGAGTCGGCGAATCGACTCTAAATGAGCCACGGCGGCTGTTGAATCCGACTAATCTAGCTCATTCATTGGGATCTAACTGCGCGGTTCGGAGTTGGATCGCGATGATTCATGACGGCTCTCGAATCCAACAGAACTAGCTCGTTTTACGAAACTCTTGAATCCGACTGAGCTATAGCTCACTCATCGGGATCCAACTCCGAGGTTCGAAGTTGAATCGCGATGTTTCCGTACTGAATATATCTATGTGTTAAGGGAAAGGACAATAACATAATTTTGACTAATTCTGTTAACTTAGGGAAAATATTAGTGAATAATAAAATCAAAACAGACAATAGTCATATTAAAAAAAGGGGAGTATATGAGCGGAAATGTGATGACTGCGATGCAATATATATAGGACAAACGGGCAGGTCTTTTGAAAAGCGATTAAAAGAACATAGGAAAGATATTCTAAATAATAAACAGACCACGGGGTTCGCAAAACATTGCATCGCGGCTAATCACTTTTTCAGTTCAAACGACTGTAAAATGTTGCATTCGGGTAATAAGGGATTAGTTTTGAATTATCGGGAGGGTTTAGAAATAAGTAAAGACATAAAGGCGGGAAAAAACGTGGTCAATGACAACGAGGACCTTTGGAATTCGCCGATAATTAGAGCGCTTATTACCTGAAATGCTGACATCTAGTATCAATAATATCAATAATCAATTTTGCTCTTTTGTACACCATTCTTGAAAATGGCATTAAGCCGAAACTAGTTGAAAATAAAACAATTTATTAGTAAAACAAACCAAGTGAATTTCAATCAAATACCTATATATATGTATGTGTGTTTTCATAGCCGCGCACACGTATCCAATATATTTAAACACATTTGAAGTGTAATCGTACGAAGTGAAAACGCGTTTACTATAATTTTGATTAAATATTTACTCTTAAGTTTTTATATAAATTATGATTAAATTATTGCAATCATTGTATAACCGAAATAATTAATCACCGCGTCGTACAGTGATCTGAAACCGACCAAAATGCGACACTATACTTTTTTTTTATTTTGTGAGATATCAATTTGAAATCTTGTATGCTTATACTAAACACAAATTCGAGTTTACAGAATTACATAATCCTTATTTGCACTTCTAGTTTCACTGGAAAGGACTTCAATTTTAAAAATTGTGATGTGTCCATCATAGCACTTTCTCCGTTAAAGATATGATAAGTTAAATATTAACAATATAAAAAACTTGCTCAAACTAAATTAATTCTACTTTTATTATTGTTCCAAAACTATTCACAAAAAAAGTAATTCTGCATTTTTTTTGCTACATCTAGGTAAATATTGATCATCGTCATATCTAAGCGTTATATATTTTTATCTTTACAGTAAATCAGTGTTGTATACGTGTGGCGCATAAAGTAAAATTTCGAGTTTAGAAAAGCCCCGTGAAAATTTGTCTCGGGTCGCTCGGGACCCTCGACAAATTTTCTACGCGGGCCTTTTCTAAACTCGAAATTTTACTTCATGCTTAGTCTAGATACCAAAAAAATCATACATTTAAAATTGTTGCAGGCAAGTTGCAGAAAAACTAAAAATATAGTTGAAGCAAACCGTTGAAATTAATAAAAATAGTTAATTCATTAATTATAAACTACTCTAAAAATTGGGGAAAATTGATTTTAAATAAATCAATATTTACAAATAAAGAGCTTCTTGCCCAACTTGTTGGAAGGAATCATTTATTAAGCCTATACTCAAAGATGGCAAAAGAGATAATATTCAAAATTATAAGGGTGTCTTCATCCAATCCACAATTCCAAAATTATTTGATAAACTAATATCTGATCAACTTGTGTGGTGTAAAAATATAATACATTTAACCTATTGGCGTACCAATTCTTTGGAAAAGGGTCACCAAGTCGATTCCGAATATACAGATTTTTCTAAAGCCTTCGACCGAGTCGATCATTTTGTTCTTTTTAATAAACTTAAAAGTCTGGGCTTTACTGACAGTATGGTAGCTATCTTAGGGGCAGCCAACAATTTGTAAAAATTGATAACTCTGTATCCAAAGCAATCCGTGTTACATCTGGTGTACTTCAGGGCCCCCACGATGGACCCATTCTATTCCTGCTCTTTATTAATGATATTAGCAGTTTTGTGAAGGACAGTAATTTTTTAATGTTTGCGGATAACTTGAAGTTATTTAGAGTAATTGATACTATAAGTGATCAGAATTGTTTACAATCTGATTGAATAATTTATTTGGTGTTCGAATAATTTGATAGGCCTAAACTTGAAAAAATGTATGACAATCTAATTTAGCCGCAGTAAAAGTAAATCATTTGATTATTCAATAAATAACCAACTATGGACAGAGTACGTGATTTGGGTGTAATATTTGACTGTCGCTTGACTTTTATTTGTTATCTAAATAATATTATAAGTAAAGCTCTCTTTACGTTAGGTTTTGGGAACAGATTCTCTAAACAGTTCAATTTAGATGTATTTAAGACGCTACACCTTCCTGTGCGAGAGCGCCACTCTAACACTTATCTTCCCCATCGGTTGTCGGTTCTTCGGCTGATATGTCCAGCCCACTGCCATTTTGGTCTACAGATTTGTTCGGCTATGTCTATAACTTTTGTTTGCCGGCGAATCTTTTCGTTGCTTATTCTATCTCCTATGTATGTATGTATTATTATATTTTTAATTGTATTTTCTGCAACTTTTATTTGGGTGATTTTTCGATTATCTTAATAATTTACGAGATACGAAAAAATCGCTGAGAGCAAACATCTACTTCCGGTTTACATCCAAAAGTTTATCTTCTACAGATATTATGTGCGCAGTGCGCACTCGCATCCTACTCACGCGCGAACTCAATGGCGTATCTAATGCACTCGCTTCGCTCGGGCGCCCCGACAATTCCAAATTTTCAGGCTTCTCTAAACTCGAAATTTTACTTCATGCTTAACCTGGGAGTGGAAACACTTTTTATAAACTCAATGAGTACTTTAATAAATACACTAAATTCTTAAAAAGGTACAAAGAAACTTACTTTATTTTCAGTTTAAAGTACTTTACCTGGAATGACACTTCTTTTTAAATTGCTTTAGTACTACAGTTTGATTACCACTTTCTGATTGTTCAATCGTTTTTACAAAAGTTTTAAAATAAAATATTGATTTTAAACATTTTTAAAAATAATAGTAATAATATATTTTTCAGAATGTAGTATTACAAAACATAACTAGTGTGTCTTCTGAAACTAATGAATGAATTTACCCATCAAAAATACAGTATTTCTATTAATTTACAGTACTGAAATTCAGTTTAAAATTTTCAGTTTTAGTACTATGAATTTATAGACATACTTTAGACATACTTTATTAAATTAATCTTATTAGGTATGCTTTACTAAAAGGTAGAATTTAATCTCTCTAATCTGAGACCTCAGATCCACGAACGTCAATAGATAATATGGTTGAGTTTTTAAATTTAAACTTTAAATTGTCGATTTTATAGAAAACACCAAAGTAGAGTTTTCTACAAAATCGACAATTTAAAGTTTAAATTTAAAAACTCTACCATATTATCTATTGACGTTCATGGATCTGAAGTCTAAGATTTTATTTGATTTAACCAATGAAATCCTACTCAAATCACATTGTTCATCATAACTTCAATTTTATAACCAGAACTTTATGCAATGATATTTTTTTAACTGTGTAGTAATGCAGTAGTAATACAGTAGTTTCTGATTATTCTAATATTATTTGTAGTTCAATTGTTTTTGTAAAAGTTTTAAAATAAAATATGTTTTTTATTGCTATCTGGAAAATCAAAAATTGAACTCTTCTATTCTATAGATATGCATGTGTAAAGTTTAGAGTTTCAATTTTTTAATCATCAATTTTCCAAATTAAATCCTGCTCAAAACCAATTAGTGATTTTTATTATAATACTACTTATATAAGAATCTCATGACAATTTTAGAGATATTACTTAATACAGAAAATTGTTTTATAACAATGGTTATTTCTTGATAAATTCTAAAAATGTTAAGTCATTTTGATAAAATCCAATATAAAACATTTTTCTGTATTACTCCTTGAGAATGACGATAAGTCAAAACTAGTCGTAGAGAATAAAAAATAGTAGTGAAACAAGTAACTTTTATTTAATTATCAATATTGTAAACATGTTTCATCAAGTGATTAATGAAAACCATAACTACAATTACGGAATAGATATTTCAGTTTATTGTACAGTAATATAAAAAATACTTATCTCTTCGTAAAATTATTTTAAGATTTTGAGCTAATTTTGACATCGTATGATTTTTTAAAAATCTAATGATTTTTTAAAACTAATAATGACCTCATCTTCAGACAAGATATTTTACTTTTCTGTACAGCAATTTGAAACATAGTTTTTTATTATTACATTTTCATAGTTTAAATAAATTTTAGAAATATGTGATTTTATAAATAAAAGTCTACCCCGATTTTCAATTAATCTTATTTGTATGATTCATATAAACTAATTTTACATCAAATATTTTGATTTTTTAATAAATGCCAAAATTAAACTGCAAATATTTTGTATTTTCGCAGTATTCAAGATTTTAATTTTTATCTTGATTTTCGTTTATTTAATGGCCGAAAATTGATTATCAATTTTTTTGTCAATATATATATATATATATATATATATACACATATAAATATACATATAAATAATTTTTTAGTCTGTCTGAGCTATCGACCAACGGTCTTTCTGCCCTGTGTGAATCTACTATTTGTTATTTAAAAATTAATAATCAGTAGGTTGTTTAACTGTCTGGATGAAACGAGCTAATGAATTGGTAAAGTGTTTTTGTTGGGAATTTGTATTTAGACGTGATGTTAGGATTTTGGGGAATACAGAATTTGTTCAAAATTTCAAAATTGTTGGGGTTTGTGGAGAAATTAGTACTTACGGTAAGTATACGCTGTTCTATTGGGGGTAGTTTTGTGGTTTTGTAGAGGAGTTCGTTCGAAGGGTTATAAAGAGGATTGCTGGATGCCTTAGTTTGGTAATGGTTCTGAGTGCTGACCTTTCGGCTACTTGGATATGATATAGAGTGGAGGGACGGATCTGGTTAAAGAGGATGCACCCATAGCCCAATAAGGGCCGACAAATTGATGTATAAATATGGACTGCAGTTTTAATAGAAATTCCATGATTTTTGTATGTTAGTCCTCTAAAGTGCCGCGCCCTTGTCTTTATTTTAGATGTTTTAGAAAGTATGTGTATTTTAAAGGATAATTTTGACGATAATTGGAAATAAGTGAGGAATCATTACCTGTTTTGGGGATACAAATTATTACACCTTTTTTCCAATCTGGTGGAAAATATTGGTGTTTGTAGCAATAGTTGAACATTTTTAGGACAAATAAATGGATTTCAGGAGGTATTTTTTAAGGATTGCTCTAGGGATGTTATCGGCACCAGGAGTGGAGTTTTTACCAGAATGCAATATTGAGCAATAGTCCGTAGTCCGATTTTTGTATGTTAGTCCTCTAAAGTGCCGCGCCCTTGTCTTTATTTTAGATGTTTTAGAAAGTATGTGTATTTTAAAGGATGATTTTGACGATAATTGGAAATAAGTGAGGAATCATTGCCTGTTTTGGGGATACAAATTATTACACCTTTTTTCCAATCTGGTGGAAAATATTGGTGTTTGTAGCAATAGTTGAACATTTTTAGGACAAATAAATGGATTTCAGGAGGTATTTTTTTAAGGATTGCTCTAGGGATGTTATCGGCACCAGGAGTGGAGTTTTTACCAGAATGCAATATTGAGTAATAGTCCGTTTCGTCCAACGTGTCATCGTCAGGAGGGGGTCCAGTGTTAAAGTCGAATGACTTATGCCAGTTTGTTACGGTGTTATAAAAGTTATTGTCAAAATTAATATCATCTATTATCTCACACGTTTTTCTTAAAGTGTCGGGCAAATGCATTAGCGATCGATAAATCGTCAGTCAGTATTGAACCGTCGGTAGGGTCTGTTATTTTGTCAGTATAGTATGTCTTTTTATATTTGGCAAGTTTTTTTTATTTCCTTCCAATAAGTTTTCCTTTTTGCTTCAATTATATTTTGACATGTCTCTGTCCATTTAAACGTTTTGTATTCTAAAATTAGTTGTTTAATGTCTCTGTTTAGTTTGTTAAATTTGTCTTTAAGTAGAATTTAAGGTCTCTGTGTACATATCGTTTGAATTTAATCAGTCTAAGGATGTAGTTCGGAAGGGGATATTTATAAAATTGTCTCTTCATTTTTGGAGAATTATTTTGTACTGTTTTTGAGATATAGGAATTGAAAACGGATACTGTGTTATGGTCTAAGCCAGGGGTGTTGTGGATAAAGGATTTTAAGCCGTCTGTTACGTTGTCTATATTGCATTTCTGGTATTGCAAAATGAATTCAGGAAGGGGGTCAAGTGGTTGTTGTAGAGTGTTGAAGTCAAACTGGACAAATAAATGGTCGAAACAAAGATCAGAAATTGATTGAACGGAGTGAATAAGGTGCCGAATATTGGATGTGCATAAAAAATTGTCAGGAGTGGTACACTGGTTATCAGTCATAATGAATGTGGGGGGAGTAGGGACTTTTACAAAATTAGAGTTATCACAAAAGGAAGAAATGTGTCGGATTTTGCTTCTATTGACATTAAAATCGCCGATAATTATTTTATTTTCGTACAGCAAAGCTTTGGTGAAAATTGTATCGTCAACATAAGCATGGGGGTGTATATAAACAAGAAATACATGTAAAATGGAGCGATGATAGGAAATAGTGAAGTGGAGGCATTCGTTTAGAGCCTGGGTCTAAAACTATCTTCTTCGCGGGCCATAAATACAATTCTACATAATAAAGTCGGCCAAGATCCGATTAATTTTATAAAATTATGAAAAATTTAAGGAACAATTGTTACAATATTTTAAAATATGACATTTACAAAAAAAAATACAAACAATCGCGGGCCGGATTCATGCAAGTCGCGGGCCGGATTCATGCAAGTCGCGGGCCGGATTTGGCCCGCGGAGCTTTGGAGGGTTTGGAGACCACTGGTTTAGAGGATTATTTATGCGGGGAAAATTAGCTTTTCCTGCAATTGATCCCCTTCGAAGATTTTCGTTTACAACGGAGGCTGGATTTCGGATGTTTTCCAGTTATTAAATTTGAAGGGGGCTTTTGTTTTAGTTTTAACAAGAAGGTTAACATGTATAGGATTATTGGATAGTTAATGTGAAATGAGATGGGATTTATTTTGTGTGGAATTTATGTATGAATAAAGGAAAGATATATTAACCATTGCTAAGCGTTATACAGTCTGTGTGTACTCCTTCTGTGGGGAAAACTGGAGGAATAAGATGTGGGAATTCAAGGTCGAACATTACAATAAACATACGGTTACCTGAAAATGATGCATGCGTATTGATTTCGAATGATTCAACGAATCTGTGGCGAAGTTTAATTAAAAGTTCTTCCCTGTCAGTAGCTGAAGGCCTGTTAATTTCTGTGGCGTATGTATCTAAAATAAAGTCATGTAATGATAATGGTTTGTGAACGCGGGAGTCTTTTTTTAATGAATCGTCGATGTCGGCTGTTTTTTTGTTAATATTATATATTTTTACATTGCATATTCTTTCGATTGGTTTTGTTGGGCGTTTTTTGCATTTGGTGGACCACACTGTATGACCCTCCTCGTTACATGTTTTAAACTTTTCGGGGAGCGACGTAGTGCAGGTGGAAGTGCGGTGAGGCCCATCGCATTTGCTGCATTTAGTTTCGCTAGTGCAATCTATGGTCTTGTATGTAAATAGATTACACTTGCTACATGGAACTGGAATTGGTTATGGAGCAAAGCTTTTAATAACCGGATAAACCTTGTTCATAAACGGAAATTTGTCGTATAATCATTTTTTGTATGCTCCATTTGATGCTGTAATAATTCGAATCAGCCGTGTTTTTTCGTTTGTGGCCTTAGCTATTATTCTTTTGCAGTATCTGTGTTCGATTCCCCTTGAATTTAATTCTTGGCTGATGGTGTTATCGTCAATTTACAATTGACCGATTTAATGATACAGTATGATGCAGACGTCTCGCGTTTTTGTGGTGTCGCGAACGCGATTGAGGTCGCTGCATTGTACTTATCAATTATTTTTTCTGCCTGGAGTGTATTTAAATTGTTCATTAAAAGTTGCCTTTCCACATCTGATTTAATAATAAATCCTAATTTTGTTTTAATTATAATTGACGTATTCTCGAACGTGTGGTTTATCCATATTTGCACCATTTGAATGCGGCTTAGTTCTTGCGTGGTGGTAAAAGAAAAAGTGTGACGATAATCTTGACTTTTATTAGTTAGTGTTGGTTTTGGTGTAGCTGGTGTAGTGTTCAATTGTGTTTGTTTTGATGTTGATGGGTGATTGGTGCTGTATGTTTGTGATTGTGAAGACGAAGAAGGTGGTGTTGCTTTAGAGGTAGTGTTTTTTGTATTCAGTGTTAATTCAGATATAGTGGCAGGTCGTTGTTGTTGATTGAAATGTTTTAATACCGATTGCAGCACTTTGTTAGTTGTTTTTGGCATATTTACCGGTATCGGCGGGCGTCGTTTAGGAGATGTCGGGACTCCAATTTTTCGCGGTCGTCCACGTTTTCTACTACTTTCAATGTTGCTTTCTTCCTCAGCTTCCATTTTAGGGTTATAACTCTATTGGTTTATATCGTTGTATTTTTACCACTAGGTAATTTATACCGGGATCGGTGCGCTTAATACATCCGTTCTCGGAGGGCTCTCTCGCGCGAATGCGTATTTTGTCAATTTTCATAATTTTTGTCGGTTTACATACTCGTTGTTTTCGAATTTTTGTAATGTTCATTAATTTTCATATAAACCTTTGTCAGTTTGTATGTACATTTTGGTGATTTGAAATTTAATTTTTAATGATGTTAAATTTTATTGTAGATTTTTACATTTTTTTTGTAAATTTTCAATTTAATATCCTGATAGTAGAGAGTCAGGGTTCGGAAATATCATGATATCAACAAAAAGCAAAATTTCAGAAAGGTATAAACTTTTTAAAATCTATACAAAAATCCTCATGATTGGTAGACCCTGATATTGCTATGTGATTCTATAAAAATTACAATAGGTCTATTTTGGATTACGGATCTATTTTTTATGGTTTCGCAGCGAATTGAAAATATTAGATAGATGTCCCCTTGTATTATAATGCTGGCAGAAACCCGCGGACCTACACTTCATCTGAGAGGGCAATTTTTAGCACAAAAGTTTGTATTGAAGCACATTCCTAAAAATAATCTTTTTTTATCAAATTTGAAGTTTTTGGCTACGGAAAATCTTACCAATTATTATTGGTCTAAGACGAACTCGCCGCCATTGGCAAAAGCAATGTTGGTTCTGCACGATATTAGGAATCTAATAGCTAAGCAAAAATCTACATTTCTATTATTTTTAATCATATTATAGCTATATAATATATATAATATGATTAAAAATGTTTTTTTTCAGCGGAAAAACAAAGGCATTTTATTTAAATTACTATATAATGTTTTTATATTCACTGCAGAAGCGGTAGCGACTTTGTATGCTTTGGATTGGTACTTAAGTAGAGAAATATATGATAGAGATTGTTTAATATTCTCAGACTCGCAATCAGTCCTTAAAGCTGTTAATAACTATCTAAATGCTAATAATTATATTATAATATCTATTATCAATAAGATAAATACATTAATTGATAGAAATGTAAAGATTAAACTAATATGGCCGAGGCCCATTCTAGCATTGAGTTAAACAACATTGTTGATAACATGGCAAAGCATGCAACAAACTTAAAACAAATTGAAATACCATTTTTAGATCTATTTCAATGATAAAAAACGATTTAGTTAAAAACTTTAAAGATTTCTATAATAATTTTGTGGCATGAAGTAACAATGAATAATGCAAAATTTATCTATCCATTGCATCTGCAGAATCTAATTGTTTATCATTAAATCGATCACTATTACCTTATTAGATTATTTACAAATCATTGTAAATTTCCAACAAATTTAAAAAAATAATAGTTGTTCAGTCATATTTGTGTGAATGTGGGGAATATGGTGCCCTTAATCACATATTTTTTGCATGCGACAAGTATTCCGCACATCGCACAGTGGTCGAAACGCTCATTCTAGCCGAACATTTCACTATAAAGTGTTTTTCTTAAAAACAGAAGAAGATAGGTAAAGGAAATGCTAGTATAGATCAATGCAGAATTTAATTCTGCGTCAGAATATGTAAAAATATACATAGTGTTCCATATAAAAAAATCGAGATTTAGTGCTTTAAAGTTGACCAAATATGGTATGAAATTTTGAAATCTCATTATATTATTATTCAAAAAATAAATCATTACTGGGCACCTTTGGGTACTGGTTTCATATTGATTTTCTTTTCAGCGGAGGTACACATTTTAAAATAAATCATGAACAAGCAACTTTTTTTAAATGTCAAAATGTAACCTTTTCGAGAAACGGTTACATTTGGAGGTTATGATAACATGTTTTTTTTAATAGAATTGTGTGTAGAATCCAGTTTAAAATAAAAAAATATAGCATTCTATTTCAAATAATGAAGTTGGTATTGACTTCCGGTATAACTGGAAGTTGACGAATCTTAAAAATATTTTTTATTAAAAATGCACACTCGATTACATATGTGCTAAAAATCTCATTACAATACATTAATTTCTGTTTTATTTATCTAATTTGCAAATTTGAATTCGAACTGGTTGGATGTGATTTGATGCGTTTCACATAAAAAATAATATTTTTTTTTAAATTTGTTGCTTTAGTAAGTCTAGATTCTCACATTAGCTACCACTTCGAGATTTAAAATATTATCACATATAAAGAAACCACTAATTTTTTTGTTATTTAGAAAATTTTCAGCACGCCAAACATCGAGCCTACTCTTGCGAGAAATGGACACGCTACCTAAGAAAAAATATAGACTAAAATAAGGCAACGTCTGGCAGATATATTTAACTGGGTCACAAGATAAATAGTTATTTTATATAAAAAAATATATTTCATGAGACCCCTGAGATCATCTTTGAACTTAGTTCACGTTGAAAATCGTTAATTTCATTCATTATTGCAAGCACGCAACACTTATTTTAAATCAAATTTAACGGGCTTAGGGATTTTTAATATACGAAATTAAATAACGTACGTTATATACATACCTACAGAATAATTATCATAATTGCATAAAATTATAACTTAACGTATACACGGTTTAAAAAATAAACAAAATGAGTGCGTTCTAAGCACGACCGCACGGCAACTGAGTGAATTTTATGAAGCGCGTGCTTTGGACTCTTAGTATATCGGTATAACAGGGCTTACGGATTTTATAACACTACCTGCTAATCCTTTGGGTATTCTAGTAATGGAAATTTCATTAAAAAAACTCAAATTTTTACAAGTTCATTTTTGGTGAAAGAAAGGACAAATCGACCACTGTGCACCGGAGAACATTTTTACAAGACTTGAAAAAATACGTCCTACATCCAATAAATGTTGGATATTTAATTTGTCTAAAGAATTTACAAATATACGACAGTATTTTTAATTATTTAAATAAGATTGAGTTGCAAATTTATAAATTGTAAATCATACCATTAATCCTTATGTTTTGGGGCCTGTGTAAGAAACCTTATTATTGAATCCGTGGTCTGTGCTTGTATGTGTTATAATTAGTCGCTCTGAAAGACCGTAGAGCGTAAAGTGAGTGTTCCAGTTTATCCTTTTCATAAAACTTATTTAGCTATTTATTCATTATTAAATCTAACCTCTGGCCGAATGGACTTATTTTCCTACGCCGAAGAAAAAAAAAACTTATATTAAATATGTAATTGATGAAATAGCGGCAGCGTGAGAAGTTACAGTGGTAAGGTGGGATTACTAAGCGACGACTGAAACGACTAGAGCCGCGCGACTCGAGCCGCGCTCAACCGCTTTGCATGTAAATAACTGGTAGCCTTTCCTAAGATGTATAGTCGCCGCGCGACTGTAACGACTCTAGTGCGGCGACTCGAGTCCTACGACTGTACTGGTACAGAGAGCAGTATAGTCGTAAGAGCCGCACGGCTTTTAACATAAATTGAGTTTATTTCATCATTTTAAAGATATTATATTGATAAAAATATATTTCTTACAAGATATATCGATTCTAACAAATTGGTGGTCTAATGAAGGCAAACCGAATAAAATTATGAAATAAAAACTTGTTTTTTTAAATGTATTAAACTTAGGTTAATCTTTCATCTCTTATTTGATGTTTTGATAAATTGCATAATTTAAATTAGTCGTTGCATAGGAATCTGACCAAGCGATTAGGGCCGCGAAACTCTGGCCGTACGGCTACAGTCGCGCGACTACAGTCGTTTCAGTCGTCGCTTAGGAATCTTACCTTTAAGGTGGGATTCCTAAGCGATGACTGAAACGACTCGAGCCGCGCGACTTGAGCCGCGCCTGACTGCTTTGCATGTAAATACATGGAAGCCTTTCCTAAGACGCGACTGTAGCCGCGTGACTGTAACGACATTAGTGCGACGACTCGAGTCGTACGACTGTACTGGTACAGAGAGCAGTGTAGAAGTAAGAATCCCTCGACTTTTAGCATAAATTGAGTTTATTTAAAAAATATATTTCTTACAAGATATATCGTTTCTATCAAATTGGTGGTCTAATGAAGGCAAACTGAATAAAATTACGAAATAAAAACTTATATTTTTTTAAATTAAATAAACTTAGGTTAGTTTTTAATTTGATCTCTTATTTGGTGTTTTCATTAATTGCATAATCAAAAATATTTTTTTTATAATATTTTTTCTCTAAAGAAAGTCTATTATTCATAAGAATCCGACCAAGCGATTAGGGCCGCGCGACTACAGTCGTTTAAATCGTCCCTTAGGAATCCTACCTTTACGATTGACACCATATCATTGTGAATTAAACCCTATATAATTAAAATGGGGGCAGGTGAAAGGTGAAGTAGCTAGAAAAACCACTACTATTAAACTAGTAGATGTGAAGGAACTATTGGTGGATGCAGTTCATAACATAACTGCTACTAAATGGCAAAATACCACTGCGCATGGAATCGAAGAGAATCGAACTTGGAAACTTGAACAAGAACAATGAAATAGTTGTTGAACCATTATTAATTACGATCAATGAAAATGATTCGTCATCGGATGATTTGACTGACGAAGAAGATATGCATTAATCTTCCGAGTTGTCATAATTGTACGTGAATTTGGTACAAATGTAATTCGTAAATTAGAGTTATTGTAAATTATTTTGGCTGTAAATACCCGTTAAAAATAATGTATGTTTATTTTTAATTGTATTAGTTATAATATTTATTAAATAATCATTATAAACAAAGCTTTCTTTATAGATTTAGTTTTTGTTTCAGTTTATAATATATATCGTACAAAATCGTTATCTTTATTAATATACGGCGGACCAATTACAATTATAATGTATTACAGTTATTTTTTATATAAATAAACCTGTAATTTCGCTCGCTATTTCTTTAATTTTAATAAATATCATTATCTAATTTAATTCCCGTTTCCAAACGTCGCACAGTATACGATTTGACCGTTCTAGCGGGACAAAATTCGAATTATTTAAATATGAAAATTACAAATGCATTACTACACATTATTCATATACATCAGAAAAGAATTCCCGATACAAATTTATTTCAGTATACTTTCAATTCTCTGCGATATCAAGTAGCAAAATTGAAGTAAACAACTAATTTCATTTGCTGTTGGTTCATTTTATTATCCATTATTTTAAAATTGCATGGTTTGATCAAAGCTGAAAAATATTTTCTCTTTGGTGCCTTTTTGTGCCAAAGTGTAGCTAGAATATCATATATTATTTGTGTAAATATAATATAATATAAACATAATAGGTTATACAATTAACAAAAAAGAACAAATATAAACATCTGATAAAAACATTCATGTCTTGTCATACGTCGGCATAAACTACTACCTGTTTTCTAATGATCCGCAAGATTTCTTATTAACGATAAATCTTGTTAAATTGTGCCACTTTTTGCGATTACTATGATATTTAATATTTTTGTTAGGTGTAAAAATTAAGTGAACACACCTTGTTTGTTGTCAATATTTTTTAAAATACTGTTAATAAAATAAATCTTATAATAAAAATTGCAGGTTTTATAAAAAAATATATAATATAGCTCTGTCAACTGCAAACTTATGCCGTTTTTTTTAAGTTAGAAATATGTACGTTTGTTCAAATCAACTTATCCAATACTATTTTAAATAACTCAAATAATATTTTATAACTTCCTATGTATTTATTTTATATAGGGAGTTCTTATAAATCAATATATGTCAATTACTGCGTATATTCGTTGTTTTTTTTAAGAGTTTAGTTTGAAGTTATAAACGAGTGGCATCCACTCTCAGACTAAGTATGAAATAAAATTTCGAGTTTAGAAAAGCCCCGCGTAGAAAATTTGTTGAGGGTCGCGCAGCGACTCTAGGCAAATTTTCACGGGGCTTTTCTAAACTTAAAATTTTACTTCATGCGCCACGCGTAAACACTGATTTAAAGTGAAGTTTAAAATATTCTTGTTTAGCAGTATATTTTTAATCCTGCTTTAGCAGTATTTTTTTAATACTGATTTAGAGTGTATTGTTAATTTCACAATATTTCAGTGTCAGTGGCGCATAAAGTAAAAATTGAGATAAATTTTCTACGCGGGGCTTTTCTAAACTAGAAATTTTACTTCATGCTTAGTCTGGGAGTGGACGACACTCGTTTATAGCTTCAAACTGAACTCTTAAACAAATAACAAATATCTGAAGATTTACAGCATATACACAGTAATTGACATATGTATATTTAAAAAAAATACATAGGAAGTTAGACAATTTTATTTGAACCATTTAAAATAGTAAACACTCAGTTTTTTCTAAACTTAGCTTAAGCTTAAAGCTTCAAATTGAACTCTTAAAAAAACGAATACCTGAAGATTTACACATATACTATTACTTCATGCTTAATCTGGGAGTAGAAACACTCGTTTAAAGCTTGGAGTTGAACCATTTCAAAAAGACAACGAATATCGAGGATATTACCTAAAATAAAAATTCCCTGTACAAAATATGTTTTATACGCACAGTGATACACATTATAAATGAGAAAACCTGCACAAAATGAACTACAAGAAAAAATATCTGTTTTGTGATAATACACCTCAAATCTCTTACTGAATTTAATTATTGACTTATTTAAATATTTTTTTTGGAAAACTATCTATTTTAATATTAATCCAAAATTAATTTGTGATCCAAAATGGACTATAAAAACTAGTTCATGAATTTTGTCCCGCTAGATTGGTTAAATCGTATACTGTGCGTCATCTACGTTAGGACCTATCCTTTATATGAGGGTTGCCTTTTATATTTCGGGATTAGGGAACAAGAACAAATATTTTTCATAGAAAATGGCTTTATTATTTTTCAAAATGTTCACGATCTATTTCATTTTCGGCCGAGATTAAATTTTTCAAGTTTTTGTACACAACACAAATAGCGCTCGTATGTTACAATGTTCTAAGTACGAATACTGTTAAAAATGTCAAACTTTATAGTAGCATTTGCCAAATAGTAGTCTTAGGATTACCCAATCCCAAAATATAAAAGGCAACTCTCGTATTGTACACGTGTAATGTATTTCAGTGATATTATAATTGCAATTCAATAAAATTACTTGTATTATATTGCAATGTGATATTATGTTATGTATTAATACATAAAACAGCAAAGGAAAATATCAACCTAACTTAGGCTCGTAAACATAATAATGTTCAATCTTTTTGATGTCCTCATTAATACACCAATCCACAAACAAATGGTTGACGATTAAGTACCTTTATACAGAGAGTTTTATGTAATACCGAACATGTGGATCCAATACAATTTGATACCTTACTTTTTTAAGTTGTGTGTGAATTGAGTTGACTATATGACCAATAAAAATTGTAGCCAATCAATCGCAATTAATGCCTCAACTTGTACATACAGGGAGTTTTTCTTTCAAGTATACATGTCCCAGTTATAGCGTATATGCCGTAAATCTTTAGATACTCGTTAATTTTTAATAGAGTTCAATTTGAAACTTGAAATGAATGTGTTCCACTCCCAGACTAAGCATGAAGTAAAATTTCGAGTTTAGAAAAGCCTGAAAATTTGGTCTGGTCGCGAAGCGCGGAGCGGCCAAACCAAATTTTCAGGCTTTTCTAAACTCGAAATTTTACTTCATGCGCCACCGGTAGAAAACTCTGACATACTACGAAGTTTAAAACACACCGCTAAACTTTACATTGCATCAGTGTTTTGTACCGGTGGCGCATGAAGTAAAATTTCGAGGCTTTTCTAAACTCGAAATTTTATTTCATGCTTAGCCTGGGAGTGGAAAACACTCGTTTAAAGCTTCAAATCTTTTAATAAACCGAGCGTCGGAGCATGCACAACGTATGCTTATGTATACTCAAAAAATTCTCGTTATAAAAATGTTCAGTGTTACATAAAACTCTCTGTATGTTGTGCTATTGGGACAGCAAATTTTTCTTCAGAGGGTCTGTTTTATGTTTAGTTTTGGTCATTTTTGGCTAGGTTAGGTTAGGTTACTTTAGGTTAGGTTAGGTTATTGTTTGTTTAGGTGTAGTGTGATACACTAACTAAACACCCTAAAGTAACCTAACCTAACCTTACCAAAAATAACCTAACCTAAACATAAATCAGATCCTTTAAAAAAAAATTTGCTGTTAAATTCAAGAAACATCATTTTAAAAACTCTGCTCTCTAAATAGAATTATTTCACTAGAAAATTTAAAAAATATTTGAATACATTTTATTTTTATAAATACTAATTGTGAATAAAATAGCGTGCAATTCCTTAATGCACCCTACCGAGCGCGATGACTCGAATGCATTGGGAGGATTCGAATTTTTTTGTAAGTATTCGAATCTTTTTAGAAGGATTCGAATAATCTAGATTTGAAATCGAATACGAACTCTTTTAAAATAACGTAACGGATCCGAATCATGAATCTATGATGACTAAAGTATTAAAATACATCATTTAAATCCTTGGAATCTTTCCTAGCTCAGTTATTTAACCCATTATGCGCCATTAATGCAATAACGCAATAATATATTTTTTTTGTTAATTAAATTACTAAATAAGTTAATTTGATACATTGTATTGTTTGACCTGACTTGTGCATGTGTCTAGAAAAATTGAAATATTTTTAATATATTATATTTTTATAGAATGAGTAACTAAAATAGTATTTTCAAGTATATTTCTAACTTGACAATATTTTAGTGTTTTATATATATTTCGAGTTTAAGAAAGCCTGAAATTTTGGTTTGGCCGCTCTGCTTCGTGGAGCGACCAAACCAATATTTCAGGCTTTTCTAAACTCGAAATTTTATTTCTTGCTTAATCTGGGAGTAGAAACACTCGTTCGAAATTTCAAATTGAACGCTTTTATAAAATCTAAATTTACAGCATATACATTATGTATATTTAAAAGAAAAATTCCCAGTATGTAATATAATGAGTCATTCATAAAAACCATAAAAAGAACTGCAGGATTTTACCTAAAATAAACTCGGCCGTTAATGTGTTAAGTGCAGAAATACTCGCAATTATTTAACGAAACAACAAACAAATAAACTAGTTTCGATCAATAAATACATTCGCTTATCACCAAACACCCAATAAACGCAGGCGAAAATCGGTGACAATTCCATTCTTTAGGGATTTATTCACCTATTCAACATTAGTTGTGGCCGATTGAATAGACGGTGCGTATCACGTCTTCACTTTTTAGAAAATACAGTTTGATTTTTGGGTTTTCAAGTGCCAGTGTTTATTTACATTTACGATAGTAATTGCTGTGACTGGTCGACAAAGCTGCAAAGCAATTCATTTTGCAAGAAGAAGTGCTACTGTTTTGATTCGTTATGAAGTTTTGAGTAACGGATTATTAAACTTAAAATCCAGTACTAGAAATTTGGATATAAAGGATCGACTTGGTGCCATCGACGATTTACATTGGTTATTGGTATGCATAATCAGATCTAAAAGTCGGTTGTTATAATTAGGGATCGTGGTAGACTGAAATAAAAGATTGTAAGTTATGAAATTAACTAATTCTTGAGTGTAAACTGTTGTCGTTATTGCATTTGCGTCATGATCGATGAAGTGGGGTACGTTGAAATCCCTAAAAATTATGGTGTGACTGGTAAGATCTACATTATTTTCAATACAGTTGAATACTTCCTTAAAACATTCCGAGGCAGAACCTGGTGGAATATAAAGACAAATAATATTTGTGTAGGTGCCATTAATAAGTAATTTGACACTAACCATTTCAACAATAATGTACGAGGGTTGCCTTTTATATTTCGGGATTAGAGAACAAAAATAAATATTAATCATTGAAAATCGCTTTATTGTTTTTCAAAATATTCCCCATTAAGATCTATACACTTTTGCATGCGTTTGAACCAATTGTCGAAGCACTTTTGCTACTCTGATTGAGGTATCTCCAAAACATGCATTCTGAACGCATCAACCGCTTCTTCAGGTGTCGAAAAACGTTGACCTCTCATTTTATTTTTTACGGATGGGAATAAAAAGAAGTCATTCGGTGCCAAGTCAGAACTATATGGCGGATGACTCATCAAATCGATGTTTTGCGTGCTCAAAAATGCAGTTGTTTGAGCCGATGTGTGAGAGCTCGCATTGTCGTGGTGAAGAGTGATCCGTTTTCGGCGGTTGGTTTTCCTGATTTCTTGGATGACAACTGGTAAACAAATGGTTGTGTACCACTCAGAATTGACTGTTCTGCGTTGTTCTAGTGGTACGGTTGCGACATGTCCAGTTTTTTCGAAAAAACAGGCGACCATTTGCTTGGAAGTGCTTCGTGCGCGAACAACTTTTGTTGGATTTGGCTCATCTTGAAACACCCATACGGTCGACTGCTGTTTACTTTCGGGCTCATACGCGTAAATCCATGATTCATCACCTGTCACGATGTCATAGACGTGTTTCGAAGCACCGCAATCGTATTTTTTGAGCATTTCTTTGCACCAATCGACACGAGCCTTCTTTTGAACGATTGACAAATTGTGTGGGATCCAACGCGAACAAATTTTTTTGACAGTCAAATGTTCATGCAATATTGAATGTATGCTGGTCCCACTAATGCCTATGGTTGTCTCAATCTCACGATACGTCACATGACGATCTTGCAATATTTGTTTGCGCACAGCATCAGTGGTTTCCGGAACAACAACTGATTTTGGACGACCTCCACGAAATTCGTCTTGGACCTCTACGACCTCGGTTGAATTCACCATACCATCGATAAACACTGGTCCTTGATGGAGCTTCATCGCCAAAAATTGAATTAAGTTCATCCATGCACTGTTGTTGAGTTAATCCACGTCGAAAGTTGTAAAAAATAATCGCACGAAAATGTTCACGATTTAATTCCATTCTTTGACCGAGATAAATCTTTTAAGTTAGTCTAAATGACACAAATAACGCTCATATGTCAAAACGTTCTGAGTACGTATAACCTCAAAAATGTCAAACTTTACGACAGAGCTCTCAGTTGCCAGATTGCAACACTAGGGTTGCCCAATCCCGAAATATAAAAGGCAACCCTCGTAAAGGATCGACTTGGTGCCATCGACGATTTACATTTGATGTTATTGGTATGTATAATCAGATCTAAAAGTCGGTTGTTATAACTAGGGATCGTGGTAGACTGAAATAAATGATTGTAAGTTATGAAATTAACTAATTCTTAAGTGTAAACTGTTGTCGTTATTGTATTTGCGTCATGATCGATGAAGTGGGGTACGTTGAAATCCCTAACAATTATGGTGTGACTGGTAAGATCTACATTATTTTCAATACAGTTGAATACTTCCTTAAAACATTCCGAGGCAGAACGTGGTGGAATATAAAGACAAATACTATTTGTGTAGCTGCCATTAATAAGTAATTTGACACTAACCATTTCAACATTAATGTATACAACATTATTGATTTGTCTAGGTAAGTATTTGTGGTCTGCCGGGATTAGGCAGCCACCACCTTTCCTTAAAGATCTGTCATCCCTAAATACAGAAAAAATTATTTGGGAACATTTCAGTGTCAAATATACCATCTCTGTGAATATAAACATTTCGTAATCTGACACCAAAACGCCTTCCAATAAAATTGACTCTTACTTCCTAAACCGCGAACGTTTTGATAGTATATATCTACAGGACTAATATTTGTTGCTGGACGTTTTTTCGACGCAGACTGTTGATTCCCATGGGATACGAATTTAGTTTTTAGATTTTTTTCTCCAAGTTTTTGTCGATCGGAAAGTTCAACATATAACAGCTTCAGGTGACTACGCTGCATAGGTGTTAGATCCTTTTTTATTGTTTCCTTGAGGATAGACGACTTACGAGATGATATCAAGGGCAGTGCTAGATTTTTCAAAGATCAACTTCAGGGGTCTTAGTTTTGATTCAGATTTCTTTCCCAGCCTATAAAGTACTTTTGGGGGAGAGAAACTACCCAGTGTTTTTAATGTAGATGATACTTTATCAGAGTCATGCTTACTTCTCCCCCTACTGTTATCTTCTTCAGATTTTGGTATATCATACATTAATAAGCTCTCTTGTTACGTTTGATTACAATTAGAAAAATATATAAAAACGAAAAATTAACCACGGGTAATTAAACACGGGTAAAGTATATTACTATTTTATGTTTTTAATCTAGAAGCATACTTTACATTTTTAAACAAAATTTGATTTGATAAAATACATACACTTACAAAAATACAATCATACATACCATATTGCCGTGGCGTAGATAGCTTTTTGTGATAGTTCGGGCGGGATTTGAGTTAATATGTTCTTTCATAAATGTATTTTTCTCAAGTTATACATAAACAAGTACAAAAAATGATATGTTCATCGTAGCACTTTCTCCGTCATTTAAACAATTGATGATTGGCATACTAAACGTATTTCACTTGTTAATTAGTTCTAGACCATTTTACATTAAATCAGCGTTTTATAGGCATGTCGCATGAAGTAAAATTTCAAGTTTAGAAAAGACTAATTTGGCTCGGTCGCTCCGCTGCGCTACGCGCCCGAGCCAAAATTTCAGGCTTTTCTAAACTCAAAATTTTACTTCATGTTTAATCTGGGATTAGAAACACTTGTTGGACAATCAATTATAAACTTATTTTGCAGTTCTTTTATTGTAAAATTAATGTTTTAGTCAACATTTGGCGTATACGATTTTTGGCTAATTTTCAATTTTACCATTTTTACCATTTTGAATTATTCAGTCTAAAAAACGATAATATTATATCGTAAATTAAAGTTGTGAGACCCCCAAATTGAAAACTTTATTTTAAACTCTTAACAAAAACGTATCGATAGTCGAATTTATTTAAAATTCTCAAGATCCACTAAGAAATAAGCATATTTTAATATTTGATACAAAAAATATATGAATCTTCAATTGAGCACAATACATCAAAAACGTAGACAGATCAAGATAACGTGTGAAAATTAAATACAGGAAACTTTTTTTAAATGTACATATGCATACGTTATTTTTTTTAAGAATTCAATTTGAAGCTCTAAACCATCATTTTCCATTCCCAGATTAGACATGAAGTAAAATTGTCAGGCTTTGCTAAACTTGAAATTTTACTTCATGTGCCACGCGTGAAACACTAAAAACACTTAAATATTTTTAACAAATGAACTTCACTTTCACTTATCACATACAGCAATATCCGTCTTACGCAAAATCAGGCGTGCACCCAGGGGGGTGGCTCGCGGGCTTAAGCCTCCCCCAAGACTAACTAAATTGTAGTACGTCAATGTATATGTTGTGAACAAAACACGAAATATGGACGAAACTCGTTTTGTCAAGACAAAATGCGAATTGTCCAATATTTTTAGACAATAGCCGAATGAAATTGCATTCGTCTGTCATTTCGCACATTGTCTGGACAAAATGCGTTGCAAGATTTTACATTGAAAAAAAAAGTACTGAAAAACCTAATTTTGTTTCATGAACAAAGTGACAAATTATTTATAAGGAATATATTTTAAACATCACTTGAAATTAGTGTTTTATACGTGTGGCGCATGAAATAAAATATTGAGGCTTTTCTAACCTCGAAATTTTACTTCATGCTTAATCTAGGAGTGGAAACGCTCGTTAAAAGTTCAAAATTGAACGCTTTTATAATAAACCTTACAGAAAAAAAACTACTTGATTTAAAAAGTAAATAATTATAGACATACTTTACTTTAAACAATATCAAACAATATCAAACAAAAGTGAATTAGTTAATAATGAATCACTTGCAATTATGAGAAGATTTTTTTACAAGGTTAATTATAAAAGCGTTCAATTTGAAACTTCTAATGAGTATTCCACTCCCAGATTAAGCTCGCTTCGCTCGCGAGCCCCGGCAAATCCAAATTTTCAGGGTTTTCTAAACTCGAAATTTTACTTCATGCAGTGTATAGAACACTGATTTAAAGTGAAGTTTAAACTATACTCCTTATAAATAATTTGTCACTTTGTTTATAAAACAAAGTGATGGTGTTTCCAGTACTTTTTTGTTTTCTTTTGTTTGATCGATTTAATTTATAATTTCAGAAAAAAAGCGGAAGAATGTCTCGTATCCTTCATAGTTTAGTCCCAACATTTAGCTCCTCTAGCTTAATCGGCTCAATTTTGTTACTGTTGTTTTTTTTTTTACATAAAAACAAAGAAATTAGTACTGCCTTACAAATTGTACATAATTTGCGAGCGTCAAAATAAAGCAGAATATTCTTATATTTTCAATAACTCCGATTAACATTAAGCTTCTGTTATTACAACTTTACAAAATTGACATTTTTATGACATTTAGCATGTTATGACTTGTCTAAACTTATGCGGACAAACCCGAAATTATGTTTTAATTCGGACTATGTCTGTGAGCAGTAGACGTTTAGTTTAGACAAAACGCGATTTGTCCAATTTCGTGTTTTGTCTGTAACATACCGGGTGTTCGATAAAAAAACGCCCAACGCCATAATTCATTTATTTATTAACCGATTTGAATGAACTAAAAAACAAAGTCAATGGCCGTTTAGATATTATAAAATGATAGTCATTATTTTTATTTTTAAAATTAAATTCATTGCCAAATAATAGTCAACTTTAAATTTTTAAACGCCTGCATATAGTTTTCTTATTTTATTAAATTAGACATCGTTTTTCTGAATCCAATTATGCTAGATATGTTGATTTTAGTTTAAGATTTATGCCAGAAAAAAAAATCTTGTTTACATGATTTTTTGGCAATAAATGTAATGTGTCTTAAAAAAATCGGACTGCAAAATATCATTTATTGTAAAGTAATGTCAACCATTTGTTATTATTCTGTGTTTTTGATATAATCATGAACAATAGCGAATTAACACACATGTTACAAATTTATTTTCAATGCTACTTATTTGTTGGATCGTTATTATTCATGTTTGGCATCAGAGCTGGGCAGGATTCGAATCATTCAGGATTCGATTCCCGGATTCGAATCCTTTTAGAGGATTCAACAGAGGTATTCGAATACTTTAGTGAAAACGAATTCGTAATCCGGATTCGTTACATTTTTTTAAAAGGATTCGTATTCGAATCCAGACGTAGATGATTCGAATCATTATAAAAGGATTCGAATTCTTATAAAAGGATTCGAATCCTTATAAGAGGATTAGAATTCTTATAAAAGGATTCGAATCCTTATAAAAGGAATCGAATCCTTATAAAAGCATTCGAATCCTCATACACGGATTCAAATCCTCCTAAATAATTCGAATCATCGCTCTTCAGGCTGGGATTCGAATTCGATTAATTCAAATAGTTAAATATTCTAATATGAATATTTAAATCACTAACTTATTCATATTTGAATATAAATATTGAAATTTTCGAATAATTCAAATATTTGTGAATGGATATTTGGTTACTTAACCATGAAAAATATCCAACGTTAATAGTATATTTTTAACTTCACTTGAAATCAGTGTTCTATACGCGTGGCGCATGAAGTAAAATTTCGAGTTTAGAAAAGCCCCGTGAAAATTTGTCTCGGGTCGCTGCGCGACCCTCGACAAATTTTCTACGCGGGGCTTTTCTAAACTCGAAATTTTACTTCATGCTTAGTCTGGGAGTGGACAACACTGGTTCTTAGAAGTTTCAAATTGAAGGATCACTCTAGATTACTAAGTTTATTACCATTTTACAAAGGCTACAGCTCGAAGGACCAATCATGGTCTTCGGAGACCGAAGGAATGCAGGGAATCGAAGTTTTTTTACAAGAAAACAACGAATATCTGAAGGTTTACAGCATGGATAGGAAAGAAAACATCTAATTTTGAAAAAATATCGAAGTTGGGTTGGTTTTCAGTGCATTTTTAACATCACTTTAAATCAGTGTTTTATACGCGTGGCGCATGAAGTAAAATTTCGAGTTTAGAAAAGCCCCGCGAAAATTTGTCTCGGGTCGCTGCGCGACCCTTGACAAATTTTCTACGCGGAGCTTTTCTAAACTCGAAATTTTACTTCATGCTTAGTCTGGGAGTGGACAAAACTCGTTTGAATTTTAAATTTAACTTTTAAAAAAATCGACGTATGTAATATAATAAATCATTCATTGAAATCATAGAAAAAGATTCAAAATTTTATCTAAAATTAACTTTTAGAGTTAACTTTATAATTTGGTCGGCTCTTAATGGGTGAATATTCTATTCCTAAAAAAAACCGTTTTTATTTAATATTAAAGTTGCATTTAATACAATAACAAATTGTGAATAAATCGACATAAATCTAGAAATATCGAAAATCTCGACATGTAGAAAATCTTGACGGTCCACTCCCAGACTAAGCATGAAGTAAAATTTCGAGTTTAGAAAAGCCCCGCGTAGAAAATTTGTCGAGGGTCGCGCAGCGACCCGAGACAAATTTTCACGGGGCTTTTCTAAACTCGAAATTTTACTTCATGCGCCACGCGTATAAAACACTGATTTAAAGTGAAGTTAAAAACGCACTGAAAATCAACCCAACTTCGATATTTTTTCAAAATTGGATGTTTTCTTTCCTATCCATGCTGTAAACCTTAAGATATTCGTTGTTTTCTTGTAAATAAACTTCGATTCCCTGTAGTCCTTCGGTCTCCGAAGACCATGATTGGTCCTTCGAGCTGTAGCCTTTGTAAAATGGTAATAAACTTAGTAATCTAGAGTGATCCTTTAACATGAAAATTCTAAGAACGAGTGTTGTCCACTCCCAGACTAAGCATGAAGTAAAATTTCGAGTTTAGAAAAGCCCCGCGTAGAAAATTTGTCTCGGGTCGCGCAGCGACCCGAGACAAATTTTCACGGGGCTTTTCTAAACTCGAAATTTTACTTCATGCGCCACGCGTATAAAACACAGATTTAAAATGAAGTTCAATAACACATATATCATCATTGATTAAAATTATTATATAATCAGATATTTAGTTAATAGAAACTGATGGAATAAAATATTACTGGTTGCAAATAATAGATTCAAATTTATTTTTAAAGGATTTGTATCCGTGATTCAAAAATGAGGATTCGAATCTTTGATTCGAATCATATTTTTCACTTTATTCGTGATTCGAATCATATTAGGTGATTCGGATTCGTGATTCGAATCCTGTTTTTGAGGATTCATCCCAGCTCTGTTTGGCATAACCTTACAATAAATGACATTTGCTACTGTTTTCCAAGGCACACTAATTATAATTTTTGGAAAACATAATTTAAAAAGGAGATTTATTTAAATTTTTTTCAACAAAAATATTAAACGAAAAAAAAAACATATTGGGCGTTATTGGATTAAGAAAAATAATGTCTATTGTAATAAAATTAAAAAATTATAGGTAGCCATTTAAAAATTTTAAGTTGGCTATTATTTGGCAATAAAGTTATTATTGAAAAAAATCAATATTGATGTCATTTCTTAGTATTTAAGCGGCCATTGACTTTGGTTTTTGGTTGAATAAAATCGGTCAATAAATAACAAAGTTATGGCGTTGGGCGTTTTTTATCGAACACCCGGTATATACATAGGTTTCAAAATTTGCTGGTATAGCCATTTTGAAGAGGCCTTTCGTGGATTTGCTTCTGAAATCACAACCTTCACATCCCAAATCTAAAGCGTTTGATTCTTAGTTTGTCTCCGCTAATTCAAGATTAAAACAAGTACAATAAACAGTCGTGCAATCATGGTCGGATTTCCGCAACCAGCTGAATCATGTTTGCTTGACATTTCAGTTCGTGTGAACAGTCCACGACCCACGACAGGTGGGGTCATTTTAGGAAATGTACGAAAGCGTTGCACTCATTATTTTTTGCGTCTTATTGGAACCTAACTTAAGACTAATTTCATTTTTTGTTTCTTGTATTTAATTTTATTGCAATAAATATAAAAACTATGGGTTTACTAGTTTTTGAGGGTTTTTACAAAAAATGTGCACTTTTTCTGAGAACCAGGAAACATTTGCAATATGAGTCTGTTAAAAATAAATAAATTTGCGTGTCATTAATTTTAACACATTTGTTTTAAGTTTTCATCAAAAAAATACTGCAATTTCTTCGGCCTCGTCGATGAACTTGGATTTTTTTGAATTAATTTATTGGGTAATTACAGTTGGAAACTAGTCCAATTCTAGACTTAAAATTCAAAATCAGAAACACCGTCTCTGATTAATTTGAAGATAAGAATGTTTTTCTTATTTATGTACAATATAAACAACTAAAGCCAGAATAAAAATGTATATATCATGAATTTCGAATGTTTTAAACAAATGTAGAAGTATGATTTATCGGAGACCTGGCCAATCTTTGATATATTATTGTCAGAAACCTCTGCTATAGTTATAATTTTAGTTTAGTCGCTCCGCTTTGCTACGCGACCAAACCAAATTTTCAGGCTTTCCTAACCTCGAAATTTTACTTTATGCTTAATCAAGGAGTGGAAACACTTGCTAGTAGTTTCAAATTGAACTCAATAAAAAAAACAAAGAATGCCTCAAAATGCATACGCATCGGGATATTTATATTTAAAATAAAAATTCTCTGTATATTATTTATGTCTGCAGCCACACTAATACGAGCCACCACTGCTCTACTACTTTGCCAGTTAGCAATTGTATCGGATTATTTTGAAGCGTGTGACTAAAAAAAAATTATTCAATTGAAGGAAAATACTCTACTACTTTGCCAGTTAGCAATTGTATCGGATTATTTTGAAGCGTGTGACTAAAAAAAAAATTATTCAATTGAAGGAAAATACTTTAAAACTATTTAAATGTTGAAAAATATTTAAAAACTTCCAAACCATCCAAGTAATAAAATAAAGTATTAAATATCCAGTCAACTGCCTAAGTGAATCGCAATTAGCAAAGTTTATGCTATTGCAGTTCTGACGCACCATTCAGGGTAGTTTTTAGTTAGAAATGAATTTGAATTTAAATATTTATTTGATGAGGCAGATGGATTATGAAGCTCTCCATATTAACGGTCAAAATAAAACAACTGAGTTTCGCCACATGGTGGCCTCATCAGACAGATGAATAATTATTCATTATTCATCTGCATGATAAAACCTCTGTGTTGCAGTGTTTAACAAAAAAGTAAAACCATTCCAACTTGATTCTTTACTTTCAAATTGGAATTTTGTAAAAAATCAAGCATACAATTGCTTGATTTTTTCTTCTGTTCTGGCAGTCTTTAATACATACATTCAAATATTTATTTATCATAATTAGATAAATTCATATCATTTCTGTTTGTATATGCCATTTGCCACCACTAAAATTTGGTAAACATACTGAGAATTTTTCTTTTAAATACAGTCTGTTTGATATATTGTGACACAGCACATATGTCCGTTATTAGTACAGATAGAAAAAAAAGTTAAAGACAATAGTTTTAGTATTTTTCATGATCTATTCAGTAGCATTGTCAGAAAAACAATTGAAAATCAAATAAACACGTGAAAGCTATTAGCTTCATTTTCTTTAATGGAACACCCTGTATATTTTGTTTATTTCAAATAGGTAATAACCTTAGCTTTATAATGATACCACATAAGTACCCCTTCATTACACAAATAACGCGACAATGATACGTATATAAATATGATTGAAAAGGATCTTAAAACTTCTCCAAATAACATCTGGAAATTCGTCAACAACAAAAAAGGCAAAACCCGTATTCCTGGGCGTCTGCGAGATGAAAATAATTTGTATTATGAAACCCCGACTGACATTGTCAATGCATTTGCGGATAACTTTTCCAGTATGTATTCAACGATTAACTTAGATTCGCACAATGTCATCTCCAATTGTCAGACGTTGCTAACCCCCGTAATAGAGGAACAAGATATCATTAGAAGCATTAATCGTACCAAAAACTCGAACACCTGTGGTGATGACAAAATTCCAAATTTTCTTGTAAAGGACTGTAAATTCACTTTCTCATATCCTTTGTCCATATTGTATAACCTTTCTCTGCAAACTAACACATTCCCTGATTTATGGAAACGAGCTGTAATTACTCCCGTGTTGAAGCGTGGTGATACGGACGTTATTACAAATTACAGGCCAATCGCGTTACTGTCTAATTTTGCTAAAATTTTTGAGCAAATTATTTATAGTGTAGTATCATTTCATGTCAAACCTTATATTTCTCCATTTCAACATGGTTTTATGTCTGGTCGCTCGACAATGACAAACCTAGCAGTAATTACACAACACATTAGCGAGGCTCTGGACAAACGCGAGCAAATTGATGTAGTATATACAGACTTTGCTCGTGCTTTCGACACCATAAATCATAATATCTTACTGAGTAAGCTGGACAATTTTGGACTTTCTAATAACTTTATCATTTTCTTTTCTTCATATCTTATAAATCGAACAAACTACGTCTATTTTAATGGCTTCAATTCTTATGAATTTTATTCCCCTTCAGGTGTTCCGCAAGGGTCTAATCTAGGTCCATTATTATTTAATTTGTATATTAATGACCTAATTGAATCCATAAATTGTCCACTTTTAGCTTACGCAGATGATATTAAAATATATAATGTCATCAACAATCAAAACGACTGTGTTACTTTGCAGAGAAATTTGGATATAATAAGTGGTTGGTGTAACAATAACGGCCTGTCTCTTAACGTTAGTAAGTGTGTCACTATTTCATATACGAAAAAATCCAATCCCATTAACCATCAATATTGGGTAGATGGTGCCTCCATAGAACGAGACCAAATTTTCAAAGATCTTGGTATTACGTTTGATCACAGGTTGTCATTCACTAATCATATTTACAACGTCACCTCATCAGCTTTCAAGATGCTTGGCTTTGTAATTAGGACTTGCAAGTATTTTAATGATACTGATTTGATCAGGGTATTATACTGTGCCTTAGTTAGAAGCCGCTTGGAGTACGGTTCCATAATTTTTTATCCATATTACACAAATCAATCCATCTTGCTAGAACGTGTACAAAAACGTTTTCTAAAATATTTAAATTTTAAGTTAACTGGTATATATACTGATTATCTCACTGACTACAGCACTTTATTATCTATACACAGTATGATATCTTTGTCTGATCGTCGTAAGTTAGCTAGTAGTACATTCATGTTCAAATTAGTTCATAATATAATAGATGTTCCTCAATTACTCTCTATGATACCTTTTAATACGCCACGTATAGTTTCGCGGCAAAGTAGTTCGTTTTTATTACCAAGAGTTAATACCAATATACTACTAAAAGCGCCAATATATCACATGTCTATTAATGCTAATTCGCGTTTTACTGATATATTTTGTAATATTGTAAATCTTTAATTATACCAACTTTTGTATATTTTACACCATTTTATATATAATTTTGTTAACTGTATGTATTGTATGATTTTGTCCGATTTGTGGTTTTTTCCGTGGACAATAAAGTGTATTATTATTAAAAAAAAAATAAATAAATGAAATTTATCAGTTGCCATGGATAACAATTAACATAAAACAATTTGTTAACGCTTTAATGTCAAAGTGGTGTAGTAACTTCCCGTCTTGCGTGTTGTTGATTCAAATCTTTAGAGATGGGTGATAATTACTATTCTAATGATTAAAAAATGGATATGCTAAAGGTCTTCGTTAGATGCAACGATAATTCTAGAGAAGCTAGTATCACTTATGGAAACATGTATCCAGAAAGAAGACAACCACATTATTGCACTTTTGCAAGACTTGAACAAAATTTACGGAGAAATGGGTGTTTTAATAATAAATTACGAAGGAGAAGACAAGAAAGAGAAGATAATAATGAAGTATTGATATTGGCCTATTTTAGAGCACATCCACGTAATTCAATACGCGAAGCAGTGGCTGACTTAGGAATAAGTATGCATAAAATATTTTCTATTCTGAGAAAACATAAAATGAGACCATATAAAATTAAGTTAGTACAAGGTTTAAGAGATGGTGATTCTGACAGGAGGATAGTATTCTGTAATTGGTTTAGCAACAATCAACATTTATTAAATTTAATTCTTTGGAGTGATGAATCAAATTTCAACAACAACGGAATCTCCAACCGAAAAAAACGACCATTACTGGGATACTGAGAATCCACGTCAAATTCGAGAATGCAGATTCCAACAAAGATTTGCAGTTAATGTGTGGCTTGGTGTGTTAGGTGATACCATAATAAGACCATTTTTTTATCAAGGAACGTTGAATGCGGAGCGATATGCCAACTTTCTTACGATAGAATTTGAAGATTATTTAGATGATATCCCCCTAGAAATACGTCGAGATATGTGGTTCCAACAAGATGGAGCTCCTCCCCATAACGCAAGAAATGTCAAAGATATTTTGGAAAGAAAGTTTGGTTTGAAATTGATTGCAAATGGTGGCCCCATAAAATAAACTGGCCAGCAAGATCGCCAGATCTGTCTATTTTAGATTTTTTTATTTGGGGATTTTTAAAGCAAAAAGTTTATGTTACTCGTCCAGAAAATCTAGACGATCTGAAAAATCGTATTCGTATGGCATGTGGTCAAATAACACCACGGATGTTGCAAAAAGCACGACGAAATTTAATGAAGAGATGTGAAGAATGTATTGCAAACAACGGACGTCACTTTGAACAGACACTTTAAATAGTTATTCATGTCAACTGATAAATTTCATTTATTGGCAATTGTCGTGTTATTTCTATAATAAAGGGGTACTTATGTGGTATCATTATAAGGCTAATATTAATGCCTATTTGAAATAAACACAATATACAGGGTGTTCCATTAAAGAAAATGAAACTAATAGCTTTCACGTGTTTATTTGATTTTCAACTGTTTTTCTGACATTACGATTGAATAGATCATAAAAAATACTAAAACTTTTGTCTTTAACCTTTTTTTATATCTGTACTAATAACGGACATATGTGCTGTGTCACAATAAATCAAACAGACTGTATACATACACGTATGCATGAGCTGTAACTTTTTCGATAATCGTTTGTTTTTTGAAATAGTTTAATTTGAAGTCTTAAACGGGTGTTTTCTACTCTCAGATTAAGCATGAAGTAAAATTTCGAGTTTAGAAAAGCCTGAACATTTTTAGGCTTTTCTAAACTCGAAATTTTACTTCATGCGCCATGCGTATAAAACACTGATTTTAGGTGAAGTTCAAATATTCTACTAAAGCAGTATGCTAAAAACGTGTATCCTGAACATCACATCAGTGTTTAGTACGCGTGGCGCATGAAGTAAAATTTCGAGTTTAGAAAAGCTTGAAAATTTGGTTTGGTCGTGTAGCGCTACGCGCTACACGACCAAACCAAATTTTCAAGCTTTTCTAAACTCGAAATTTTACTTCATGCTTAATCTGGGAGTGGAAAATACTCGTTTGAAAGTTCAATTTAAAATATTTGCAAAAACAACGAATATCTGAATATTTACAGCGCATTGAGATATGTATACTTGAATGAAAAACTCTCTGTATATCTAAGATAGTAATAAATAATATGCAGTGTACAAAACATTTTTTTGGGCACCAGAAAAATTCCAGGGCTGAAAGGGTTAACATACATACATATTTTATGGAGCTGGAAATAGTTTAAAACTCTGAAGAAAATTAAACTTTAGCTTAAAAGCGTCTGCTCTGACTTTTTAAAGATTGATTTATTGTAATTAGCAGAACTGGTAGTATTTCTATTTTGGTATGACATTAAGCATACAATTTGAATTTGAAGAGTTGAATATAAATCTTTATTTTTGGAAAAATTAAGCATTATAAAATCACATCTGGCTTTCAAAATACATTTAATGATTGATTTAACGCAATTAGCAAAGTGTATGCTACTTCGATTCTAGTAAGGCATACATTTGCAAGATTTGAATCTCAAAATAAAATTCAGACTTCATGGAAAATTAAGAAATTGTACTCTAATTTTCTTTAGTATTTAAGTGTTGTTTTATTGCAGTTAGCAAAATTTGCGCATGTTATATTCTGGTATGTCATTTAGCAGACAAACTTGTTCAATTTTGAATCGTTAGTTTGAGTAAGCTTAGTCACGTAAAACTGCTTCTTTATTTTTTAAATACAGTTAAGGATTATTTTTTAAAAATCATGCTATTTTTATTATGGCGTGGCATTCTTCATACGCATTACATTTTAGATTTGGAAATAAATCCGGATTTTGTTGAAATTTAAAATATAAAGATATTACTGCTCTAAATGTCTTTAATTCATTCATACAAATATCGAAAGGTATGTTATATCTGTTCTGGTATGGCATTTAGCATACATTTTCGATTTTTGAGTTCAAGGTTTGGCTATGTTGGTTCTGGTATGACAAATCGCATACATTGTATTTGTCTATTTTGCAGTTCAGGGGATACTTATTTTTGTTTTAGTACGAAAGACACAATAGATATCATTTTTTTTAGTTTAGAGCTCATGTTTATTATGTACTGATATTTGATATTTATGGTTAGGTTTTGAATTGTTGAGTTATTTCCGGAATAATTAAAACATTTAGAAAAAAACAAAAATGTTTTACAGTAATAAAATCTTTGGTATGGTATAATTGGGCATCTTAGAATATCTTAAAGAATGCTTTAAAACAAGCTCTAGATATTTTCGGGAATTTTAATTAGCGCAAGAACGCAGTTTTTACTGTCAACTAACAGTTTCATACCTTTTAATTATATATTTCAAAATTTGACAATGTTTTAACCTATTTTCAGAAGAATGTTTACTGTAATTGGTCTGATATTTTACCATTTTTAGGATCACTTATTGTAATTTATACATTGTCCAATATTTCGTTAATATTTAAACTTATTTTAGGAATAGGTTTTCCTATATGTTGTACATTAGTCTAATATTTTTTAATACCCTAAAATATAATGTATCTTAAGTCGCAGTAATAACTTTAGATTATTCTCGGAAAAGTTAGACAATTTTGGAAAAAGCGCGCGCGCGCGAGCGGTTTAAACATTTTTCGGACTAGTTTCGGACGGCTCGCGCGATGATCACACGAATTCCGAGACCAGTTTATCAGGATTTTTGAAACTAGTTCACTAGTCCTCGTGATGAAGATGACGGCGACGGTCGGAGACGACGGCGATGATGAAAGAGAGTGCTCACCTTTCTGCGGTCCAGCAGGAGGCGGTGTCATCGGCTGAAGCACATGTCCAACAAACTTAAAAAATGTCAAAAATTCAAACGAGCTTTCAAAACGTTTTTATACACCGCGTCAATTTTTGAACCACGATCGTAGAAACACAAAAGAGACACACTCGATTGATTGATTGACGGGATTATTGAATGAAAAGCGGGCTTTCTTCGGGATTTCGGTGTTTTAAAGAGTTTTTAATAAATACGCGCGCGGTGTAAGCCGGTCGGTCGGCGACTGAGGTTCGGGCCGGTGCCGGGCCGCTCCGCCAATCCCGTCTCTTCACGGACAGGTGGTCGAGAGGATGGTGGGGCCGAAAGGCCAACGGCCTCCTCTCCTCTTCGCTCCCTACTTCTTCTTCTTCTTCTCCGTCTCTTGGTCTTCGTCTTCTTCTTCTATCGGCGTTTTTTTTTTGCTTCTTTTCGAGCCCGACCGAATCCGTACGGGCAAAAACCCGACCTACACTCTTCCAGGAACGCGCCGGCCGTTCCGTCCTTTTAGAGCCACCGACTGGACCCATTAAACAAATTCCTGCTCAATGCTTCATCTCGAGAGAGGGGAAGGTTTTTGTTAATTTATCTTCGAAGAGGATAACGAGTCTGACTAACATTTCAGTTTTGATGATGAATGAACTAGTTTCGTTAAGGAATGTGAAGACAACATTACATTTAAATTATTTCATTGGTATAAAGGTAAAAGTCGTTAGGTGCGTAGAAAATTAATAGCACACCATTAAACCGACAATTTGATACTGAGTGAAAAAATATAATCGTTACAACCTTGAAGTTGGTACTAATCCCAGAATTCTAATATTCTGGTTTCCTATTCCTAAATGTGTTTAACAATTCTCTCTTTAGATATTTCCGACACTTTTTGAATGGTTGGGACAAGATGATATTTGCCTCTATGTTTTAATAAATTACTAAGAATATCACTGCGTGACCCTATATATCACTACACAACTATATGTGTCATTGCATGACAGTAAAAGTTACTACGTGGTTAGAATGGTTATATCGCTGGCTTAATATTATAAGGTTCTATGTGACATTTTTTTCGATTTTCAATTTGTGATGTTACAAGGCTCTATGTATGCACATAGAGCCATCACAAATTAAAAATCGAAAAAAATGTCACATAGAACCTTGTAATATTAAACCAGCGATATGTCAATTACTTTGTAAATGCTGTAAATCTTCAGATATTCGTTGTTTTTTTTTTAAGAAAAAATACTGCTAAAGCAGGATTGAAAATATACTACTAAACAAGAATGTGTTAAACTTCACTTGAAATAAGTGTTTTATACGCGTGGCGCATGAAGTAAAATTTTGAGTTTAGAAAAGCCCCGCGAAAATGTAATTTATTTTCTACGCGGGGCTTTTCTAAACTCCAAATTTTACTTCATGCTTAGTCTGGGAGTGGCCGACACTCGTTTCTCATTCTCATTGTTTTATAGCAACTCTGTAAAAACATCTAAATGTCACTGTGTCACTCAGAGTATATATAATATAACCTTTATTTTGCATCTAATATACAATCTATACATTTACTAAAGACAAAAACAAAACTAATAAATAATTCTCCCATAATCCCCAAAATAAAAGTTCTTCCGCTGCGCCGTATTAGCTACCTGGCTTTTGTTTCACAATTGCTTTTAGTCCCTCAATCCCTTTTCCACTCGCACACATACTCTCCTTTCGCCCTTTACCATTACCGCAATCCCATACATTCCCTCATCCAGTACTCCCATACATCCTTCCCACTCCCACAGAACACACATTTCATGTACTCTTCCCCCATCCATACCTTTCTTCCTCTTTCCTCGTTCCCACACCTGAACCGTGCAAGTAATCGTGCTTCGTCCTTGGGCAATCTCGCAAAATAGCGCGGGGGGCCATCAAACACTTGAATATCTTTATACTTGTCGCAATTGCAACTCGACATCTTTTGCCCTCACCGCATACTCTAGCTCCAGTCTCTCCCCCAACGCTATCTTCTACTCCACCACTTGGCACGACCACCCCACTTTTCTGTACAGCGACTCTCTGTCTCTCATCCATCCTATTCCCTTAGCATTCACCTTCCATTCCTTATAACATACATCCCATGCCTCCTTCACCAACCTTTCTTTTCCTAACATGCTTATCTTTCTCTCATATTTCACTACCCTCCTCGCTGACTCTTCTTCCACAGACATTCTTTGACACTCCTGCAATACCACATAGCTTGGCGTTGTTCGCTTCACTCCTAATATACATTTTAGGTGTTGCAGGTGTACCTTTTCCACTCTCTCATGCTCAGATACTCCCCATACCTCTGACGCATACATCATTATCGCTCTTACACAGGCATCCCACCACACTAGTTTCATGTTCATATTTCCCCCTAACACTTCCTCCCATACATTCCGCATCCTTCCCATTGCCATTCTCGCCTTCTTACATGCGTACTCTATATGTTTTGCTCTGCCTCCGCTCTGGGCGAACATATAACCTAGGTACTTAAACTTGCTCACTCTCTTTAATCTCTCTCCCATCCACTTCAATTCCTCATCCTTTCTTCGTCTACCCCCATTCTTACATACCATCCATTTAGTTTTCTTGACACTCACAATCAACTCCCTTTTATTAAAATACCTCTCCAGCCTACCTTTCATCTCATTCAATTCACCCATCGTTTTTGCAATCACTACCACATCATCCGCATACGCCAAGCTCCATATCTTCGTTTTTCCCACCACTATTCCCCCTGCCTGTCCTATCTCTAGAACCTTCTCCATATCTGCGACATACAAGTTGAACAGTAGTGGGCTCAAAGGGCACCCTTGTGTCACACCACACACTATCTTAAACCTCTCCGACTCGCACTCACCCACTCTTACCTTACACCACGTATCCTTGTACACCTCAGCCACCCAATTTACAATCTGCTCTGACACTCCCTTACCTTTCAAACATTCTACCAACAACTTTCTCTCAACAGAATCATATGCCGCTTTCAAATCCACAAACATCAAATACACCTTGCCTTTCTTCACCATCTCTTTTTCAATCAGCCAGTTCACAGTAGCTTTTTGATCCACTGTCGACCTTCCCTTCCTGAAGCCTGCCTGCATTTCAGGTAGCAGGCCCTTCTCTTCCACCTCTTCCTCCAACCGTTCCTTTACCATCCCCATCATCACTTTGTATAATGTGTCCATGAACGTTATGCCCCTATAATTTGCTGGGCACATTTCGTCCCCCGCCTTATGCACTGGAATAATTATACCCTCCCTCCATTCCTCCGGAAATTGCTGTTCTCCCCTCCATATTTTATTTAAAATGTCCCGCATGGCACACTTTCCTCCTGCACTGCACCATTTCCAAGCCTCCCCTTGGATTCCATCTGGCCCCGTCGCTTTCCTTTCCTTTATCCCTCTGAGGGCTCTTTCTAATTCCTCCTCCCTATAATCTTCTGTCCCATTGAATATCCTTCTCTCATAGCTCCCCTCTGCTTCCACGTGTCCTCCCCTTAACAGATCCTCGAAATATGACTTCCACTGTGCCATACTGATATTTACTCCCGTTATTCTTCTCTTCGGGTTCTTTATTTTTACGTACGCCAATAGCTGTTTCTCATTTACAATTTCGCCTACCGCCTTCATCTCTTCTCTCATCCAACCGTCTCTTCTGCCCTTACACACTCTTTCACGATGGTGTCTTGCTTCTATCATTACCTCCTCTGACCCTTCCCCTCTTCTCCATTTATTAGTTGCCTTTCTCAACGCCTTTCTAGCTTCCTGGCACTCACTGTCAAACCACCTCCTCTTAATTGGTCCTCCGTTCCCCTTTTTCTGCCTCGTCATGGCTAACTTTACACCTGCTCTCAGTTGCTTCACCGAGTCTATTTCTTCGAAATATACCCCCTCGATTCTCTTGATGTACTTTATTCTTGCCCACCTTGACCAGCACCATCCTTCCTTATTTCGTGCTTGCTCTTCCTTTCCCCTGTTACCAAGTTTAACCGTTACCGGAAAATGATCCGACCCACTCCAGTCCCCGGAGTATTAATTACTATGTGCCTCTAATGCTCAGTTGCATCAACGTGAGTTAGGGTTAAAGTAAATTTCGGTTGCACCATTGTGTGACCTACAATTATTAATAAGTTAACCCGGAGTTATTTGAACTCGTCATATAGCAGGGATTAAATTTATAATTCGTTGGTATTAACCTAAAAATGTTTGTTTCGACAATAATTTAAAACAGCAATATTTATTAAAGGTGTTTTATTTATTCAAGATGTCAGATTCTGATAATACATTACTATATAGTTTATCTAGTGAAAAAGAATTGGATGAGGAAGTGGTTATGCAGGTCCGGATCGTCAGAGATCGCGCAAATCCATTTGAGACGTTTGATGACTTTGATTTCATAGCTAGGTACTGTTTTAATAAAGGAACTGTTGTGGATTTGTTGAATAGGTTCGGATACGAATTGACACCAATTAATTTTCGGAACCGACCTGCATCATCTACCAACCAATTATTAATAACATTTGATTTTTATGCAACAGGCAGTTTCCAAGCTGTTATTGGTGACACTTTTAACATACACAAATCGACAGTATGTAGAATTATTAGAAAAGTCACTCATCATATTGCCCTTGTGAGACCGGAGTTAATTATGATGCCGAAAGCACCTGAAACTGCTGTGTACATTGCCAGGGAATTTTATAAGATTAAAAAATTTCCTGGTGTCATAGGAGCTCTTGATTGTACACATATTAAAATTTAGTCGTCCGGAAGAGAGAACGCAGAATTGTACAGGAACAGAAAAGGATATTTTTCTATAAATGTGCAGGCTGTATGCGATGCCTCACTGATGATACAAAATATTATTGCACGATGGCCAGGTTCTGTACATGATAGCACTATTTTTAATGGTCCTCCTTTAAATGTAGATTTTGAAAGAGGGGTTTATGGAAACTACTATTTACTGGGGGTAAAAAGTATTTACTTACTCCTTTTCTAAATCCTACAACACCAGCGTTCAATTGTGTTACTACCCGTAACACAATTGAACGCTGCTTTGGGGTGTTAAAATGAAGATTTCCTTGTCTTTCTCTAGGTTTAAAAGTAAAGATGGTGACATCATTGGCAATAATTGTAGCGTGTTCTGCTTTACACAATTTTTCAATAATAATGAATGATAATTGGATGGCTGATCATGGAGATGACATTCTTCAAGTTCCGGAATCAGAACCAATACCTGTTCATGAAGCTCAAGATACAGTGCTGTTCACTTGTAAATACTACATTTGCAAGGTCAAATTTAAGACTTTTGTATGAAACCTATTTATTTATAGAATAACAGACTAGTGCCCGGTATTATAAACGATTAATAAATCATTAGATAACTATTTGTGGAGTAAATTTATTTACGTAGTAAAATAATGGGCTAATAAAATTGCGTATTATAAAGCAAATAGCAATTCTAGAGATAAATCATTTATTTAGTAGATTACCGACCGCAATTATATATTTTCATTGTGGCAATAGATAGAACCACCAATTTTCAAAATTGAATTGTCAATCTTTTAAATTTAATTGTTAATCAAATTGGAAATTTAGTATAATTGCTTATAATTCTGGAAAATAACCGTGAAATGGGTAAGAATTACAAAGAACAAGAAAAAGAGAGCTTATTACAAATTATAAAAGACTTAAACGAGTGTTTTCCACTCCCAGGCTAAGCATGAAGTAAAATTTCGAGTTTAGAAAAGCCTGAAAATTTGGTTTGGTCGCTCCGCGCTTCGCGCTACGCGACCAAACCAAATTTTCTGGCTTTTCTAAACTCGAAATTTTACTTCATGCGCCACGCGTATAAGACACTGATTTCAAGTGAAGTTCACTTGTTCACAATATTTCAGTGTCTTCAGTGTTTAATACGCGTGGCGCATGAAGTAAAATTTCGAGTTTAGAAAAGCCTGAAAATTTGGTTTGGTCGCTCCGCGCTACGCGACCAAACCAAAATTTCAGGCTTTTCTAAACTCGAAATTTTACTTCATGCTTAGTCTGGTAGTGGAAATACTCGTTCGAAACGACGACGAACGTCTGAAAATTTGCAGTGTATATATAAAGCAATAAATGCCTTCAATTTTACAACGCATGCATCGAAATATGTACACTTAAAAAAATCTTCCCTGTACAGTTAAAATGTTCATGCTTTTCTAAACTCGAAATGCTACTTCATGCTTAATCTAGGAGTGGAAAGCACTCGTTTAAAGCTTCAAATGGAACTAATTTAAAATAAATAATTTACTGAGGAGATTTATTAGCCAAATAAGGTTATTTTGTGTTTATAATACCGAAATCTTTGAAATAAATTAATTTATTCGTAAAGTAAATTTTGTTGGGGGAATAAAACGTTTTATAATACCGGGCATAAGTTTATAAAAACATTGACATCAAATACATAAAAAATGTAAATAATAAAATATCATTAAGTGTCTCTCTCTCTCCCTGTGTATACATATTTATATATTTAAAACTTAAAAAACATTCAGTAAAATATCAACATTTAAAATAAAATAAGAAAAACAACAAGTCTTATACTATAGAACAAAGGCAAAAAAACTAGACACAATGTAAAAATGTTATCAGTAAAATTGAAAAATTAGGTATATTTCTTATTTTACTACTGAGATACACCATCTTTTAATTGTTTCCGATGCAATTTTATTTCTATGCTATGTTCCCTTTTAGTGGCAATTAATTAAAATTTCGGTAACTTGATTTTATTTTTAAAATAAATTCATTTGAATGTATTGCACGATACATCTTTTTTTTAATTTTTGCAGGTAACAGTCTGAGGAATACCTTCTTTTGGAGTCTCCTCCACCACTTCAACAACATTCATTGGTTCTAATGCATCTGAAAATTAAATCATTATATAAAAATTAATTCCAAGATTACAAAAATAAATTTTGCAATAGATTATGATCTATTTTTTTTTTAAATTTGCTAGTTGCGCAGCCAAACTTCATTTTTATAATAGTATTTAGTTCCTGGAATACATATTTCTGATCATTAAATAAAAGTATATACCATGATATGCATGCTGCATTGTCATCATAAGGATTAGGTAAGAGTCTCATTTGATCCTCCACCAAGAATAAGATCTGGGCACCATGGTCACTTGACTTTGACTGATAACTTCCACCACCAGATTTGAAAACTTCCTTCTGCTTTGTCAAGTGCTCTCTGTTTTTGTAGCTCCCTGATAAATTCTTCATTGTCATCATCTTCATCCTCGTTACTAACAACAAGTAGGAGCAAGTAGATCTTAACATGTGTACAACTAGAAGTTATTGACAAGTTGATCAAAATTGCATCATAAAATAATATATACAGCATAAAACATACCTTATCAGGTGAATGTCTTTCTTCTCTGCTAACATTTTTAAGATAATGTTCCTTCTACAATAAAATAATGTTTTTAATAATAATTTAATAACATATGACATAAAATAGATGAGAGACAAACAAAACATTTTATGAATAGGTTAGAATAACCAAATTTATCTATGAATATAATATATGCTCACATTACAAGCTGCCACATCAAGCCTGACTTTAAAAAACAATTATATAGAGTTTTTATTTGAGTAGAATTTCTGTTCCCAGATGTAGAACCGAATTAAATTCTGTACTTATGTTTTCCCAAGCAGCATTTTTCTGGGCTACTGTTGTCCCATCTGTTTTTTTTATTTTCAACTATATTTTTGTATCTGTAAATAAATATAATAGTTGTGAATATTAATATCTCTATTGAATATTCATTAGATACAAATTTATTGTATAAAACTTAAATTAATCGGGCGACACAATTCCATAAATATGAACTGATAATACTTACCGTTTTATAATTTGTAATAACCACCTCAGTATAATTTTTTGTTTTTTGTCGTTAATTGTTATTCATTTTGGCGGTTCACTCTGACTCACTCTGACTTTTGACACACTTTTGACAGATCAGACAGGTTTACAATGTACAACATTCGTTCTCCGAGTTACATAAAAGTAAACTCTAGGGTTTCGTAACTCTGACCTGTGAAACATTGGTGCAACTGATTCGATAAATAACTCTGGGTTACATAACTCGGGGTTATAGCGATCTTAATGCAACCGGGCATCAGTGTCACTGTTTGACTTTGAGTGTTATTGTGTGGTTCTGACTGTATGACTCTGACTTTACTGTCAGAGCCGCAGTAGGGAAACCTTACGCCTGGGGGCGAATATTCAATTCTCGCCCACCAGTATTTATAAAATATGGGCGCAATGAGCGCCCCTCAGCTTAATTCGCCTAAGATCTTCCTTACTGCACCTGAGACGTCTTCTCCGTGCCTATGAGTATTTATAGCATATCTCAATACCTCATTGTGTCTTTTATGATAGTGCGTGCTTCTTTGTGACTGGGTGTCGCTTAAAATTAACTCTTTGATATGTAACTTTAATCAAAACAATCTTTGACATTTTGGCATTAATCAGAACATAACTTATTTTTTTGTTGCTTCTGATATTGGATCATTCTAAGTATTTTCAAAGTCTCATTACCCCCCTTTAAAAAGTAATGACTATAATTGCTTGTATTCGTTTTTTTGTGTTTTTTAAATTCTACGCAATCCATCCTCCTCTGGACTATCAATAAATATCTCAGTTTGTGCCTACAATTCTTCAAGTTTTTCAGTCGTGTCTATTTTCGGAATATGTATGTATCATATTTGCTGAATAACTCTATCCCACCTCTCTCCCAATTAGTGAATTCTATTTACTATCTCTTTTTTACCTCCTATAATAATCTTTTTTACTCCTTTTCTGAAATGTCTACTTAGGGGTCTATCACTGATTGGCAAATGTAATACATTATACGCGATTTTTTATTATATGATAGTTGCCATAGAAACCATTGTAGTTCTAGAGTTGCAATAGGTGTATTGTTACTCTAGAACTGTAATGGTTTATATGCCAACGACCATATAGCAAACAAATCTCAACTGAGTGGGACCTGGAATACGTGAATCTGACAAAACGTCAGAAATTCCAAATTTTATACGCTCTTCTTGCGCTACAAAGATCGAATGGAGCTCCCGGATGGATCAATTTCGTTATAAGTCAGTGCCCCTAACACGTGAAGACCATAACATCCCTTCATTTTCACTCGCCCCAGTTTCGTGTACCTGTTTAACGACACACTTCAACATTCCTGTAAGTTTTTTATTTGTTTTTAATATTTTTTGGTATTGAAAGTCTAAAGCAAAGCTATACTGATGAGAGATAAATCTCAAACGCGTCTATACAGGGTGGGTGAAAAGTTCCCACAATTTTCTTTGGATAGTGATTGTCAGCAGCGGCTCTCAGCCTAACTTCAGGGTAGGCCAGAGACCCAAGGTAATATGTATCCGTTATTGAAAGGCGACTTTGTTGTGCAATTGCTTGTATTTATAAAGCGCGATCCTAACCTCAAATTTTGTGTGCCTTGGCGCTGTGGCCGACCCTGAGGTTAGGCTGGGAGCCGTCGCTGGTGATTTTGGTTTTCTGTTAATTCTAATGATTTAGTCGAATTGTCCATGCAATTTTGTATATTTTTTTTTAGGTTAGTTGTTTATTTTTATTTATTTATTGATAATAAACCGAGAAAATATGCGTATTACTATTGTTGAATTGCACAAGACGGGAATGAACACGGCGAACAACGTTTGAACAGCCGGTATCAAGAGGAAAACGGCCTGCGGCGCTGTGAACCGCTACAAGGAGGCTAGAGGGTCTGCTAACCATCCTCAGAGAGGTCGTCCAACCACCACGACGGCTCCAGAGAGCGACAACATTGAGCGATGCCGAATTCGCAGAAACCTCCAACTTTTATTAAGCAAGATGGCCACGGAGCCCGGAATCAATCGAAGAAACAAATCTTGTGATTAATCAATAGATACTGTTCAGAAAATATGTTTGAAACTTTTTAAATTAATTTTTATTCTACATTCTTGAGCGCAAAGTGTGATTTGCGATCTTAAGTGATTGGCAACTTTCTCTTGCGATCGGCAATCGATCACTTTGCGCTCGCAATACACAAATAATTATTCAACATGGCGCCGCCGACGGCAACAGTTGATGATAATAATACGAAAAATAAGTGTAATAACTGCAAGCAAAATGTAACTGACGCTAAACAGTGTAGTGAATGTGACAACATCTACCATTGATCATGCCTGGACCTTCATAATTGTCCTGGTAACAAGAAAAGCAATACAGAAGTAAACCTAACCTCAACCGATGGGAAATATGAAACCCTTGAGATAAATAGTAAAATAAAAATGGAATATTTATTCAACACGATCAATCAATTAGAAGAAATGAATAGATCTCTGAAACTATATAATGAGGCACTAATAAAAATTAACAAATCTCTATTAGGCATATTAAACAAGACGGAGAACAAGAAAGAAATCTGTATTTCCGACGAAATTGCAGATACAAATAAAATGAGCAAAAACAGGGTGGTCACTCCTCGTCAAGCAAAAACAAAAAACAATCAAAAGAGGTTAGTCCTAACATAAATATTCGTGAAGCTAGCGAACCATCGATCAAGCAGGACAGCAACTTAAGTGCGAATGTGAACAATATAACGAACATCAGGAGGTTAAACAGAACATGCACACTCAAGAAAATACATCTTATTCTAACCAAAACAAAAAGCAAGCCGATGCAATCGAAACCAATGAAGGAAGATGGACTGTTAAAACCAACAAGAAAAGAAAACGTAAAACCATCACAGGGATAAGAGGAGCCGATCATGAACTGTGTGCACCGCCGAAGTGGGCGTGAATTTATGTAGATAACTGCAACCATACAGTTAAATCCTCTACAATCAGAGATTATCTAAGCGCAATGTTTCCGGATATTAATATACACGTCTTGGAGGAACTGGAAACAAAAGGACGGAATAAGTCGTTTAAACTCGCTGCAGATTTTAGTTATCTGAATGATCTCAATGATGAACAGATGTGGCCAGTGGGACTTCGCATACGGAGATACACCTTTCGTTGGGAAAATAAAAATAACACAAATTTCCCTCCAATTACTACTCCGACAATCTCAACGTAACGGGCAGAAAAAATGTGCGATCTTTTCCTAATAAATTTAACGAGTTGGACTCACTACTATATGACAAGCCTTTTAGTGTTAGCAATCTCAGATCACTGGTAATCAAATATTGAATGCCAATCTTGTAAAATTAATAATTTACACGCCAAGGCACACTTCTCTCGTGTAACCAGCAATCACGGTGGTACAATTATTTTTGTTGATGTATAACTGCAAGTAATGGAATACAATAATATCACTTCTTCTATCAGTGTAGAAAAGGACTGTGAAATAAGTTGTGTTTTTATCCCTGATTTTAATATGTATATCATTAATGTATATCGTGCACCCTTTGGCAATTTTAACATGTTTTTAATCTAAATAAACTGATTATTTTTAACACCCGAAAACAAAACTGCATCTATAACATATTTACCAACATACATAACGAATACATTGATGTTGGAGTTGTTGATACGGCTTTGTCGGACCATTTGGGTTTGTCAGCTCGCATTGTCAATTCCTCTAAGGTTGCTAAATCTGACATCGCACACTCTTAAGATTTAATTTCTTCCACAAAGTACTGGAAATAAATTTTAATTATACAGATTTGAACACACTTACCGTGAACGAAAAATGGTCAACTTTTATGTTTAATCTGTTCTGTTGCAGGGATATTGCGTTTCCCATGAGAACATACAAATGTCCAATGCCCAAATTGGTTCGATGCTAATATACGTTACATGAAAGAAACTATGAGGCTTCTCCAAGAACACAATGAACGTCACCCGTCGATAACAGCAAGGAGGGATCGCGATTTGTTTAGGAAACAGTACAGATTGGCTATTAAAGTAAAGAAGCAACAATCAGCGTAGGATTACATAGTTCGGGCCAAACATAAATCTAAGGCAGCATGGTCAGTAATCAACAACGTACTTAATACACAAAATGTGCCTGGCCTGGGTGATCGTGTAATGAATTTAACACTTTTTTTTCCAATGTAGTTAAAAATCTACACAGTTCTTTGTCAACTACACCTGATAGCCCTTCACTCCAAATCCAGACTAATACCAGTACTTAGTTTAAGTTTACAACAGTTTCAGAATTTCAGGTTAGAGAGGCTATTAGTAAACTTAAAAATAGTTCATCTATTGATATACATGGCTTTAATACAGAAATAATTAGGATAATTAAAGATCTGTTAGTAGGACCTCTAACAAAACGAATAAATATCTGCATAACCTCTTCCGAATTCCCTGATGTCCTAAAATTGGCAAAAGTGATACCAATTTTCAGAAAAGACGATCGTAATAATATTAACAATTACAGACCAATATCCCTACTGCCTGTATTGTCTAAAATTATATAGAACACTCTTAAGCCACAAATTGTGGATTATTTTCAAAAGAATAATCTATTTTATGCAAAACAGTTCGGTTATATGTAGGTTTAAACTCATAACAACGAATGCTCTGATATTTTTATGCGACAAGATTATCCCTTGCTTTGAAAGCAAAACCAATTGCTTAGGTTCTTCTTAGACCTAAGCAAAGCATTTGGCTGTGTCGCGCATGATTTGTTGATTACTAAACTGAGCAACTACAATTTTCATGCCAAGAGTTTGGAGTTCATACTGTCATACCTATCAAACAGAAGACAAGCGGAAGAAATTAATAGTAATAAATCATCTTTGTTATCAATAGTACACGGTGTTCCTCAAGGATCAATTTTTGGCCCTGTACTATTCTTAATATTCATTAATGATTTACTAAAATGCGTTGATGACCTATGTATGTTGTTGTTTGCAGACGACACGACCATGGTAAGTGTGGAAAGAACAGAAGTTGAAGCTCTTGAAACAAACAATATTCGACTGGGCGCGGTTTTATCATGGAGCATCAGAAACAAATTAATATTAAACGAGTCTAAGACCAAGATATTAATGTTTTCCACTTCCAAGGCACATAGTACGCATGATACACCCGTTAAGCTCTTAGGTGTGCACCTAGAATTCGCCCTATCTTGGAATATACATGGTAATGAACTAGCAACTACTATATCCAAAAACGTTTTCTGTTTAAGGAACCCATTTAGACAAGCTTCGACTGATTTTTTTCGCATTGCTTACTTTGGTCTCATCGAAGCGCACTTACGCTATGAAATTCTAGTATGGGGACATTCCACCTCTAGACATCGCATTTTTGCGCTGCAAAGACGAGCTGTCCGAATTGTGGCTGGCATTAGCTATATGGTACAGTCGACTGCAAAGATTTTTTCGTTACACTAAAACTACTCACATTACCAAGTCTGTATATATTGGAGTGTCTTTGTTATGTGAAAAAGAATCTAAATATACTCCCAACTCATAGCCATGATTATTCCACTCACCACAGGGAAAATCTATGTATCCAAAGAATGCGGCTCACAAAGTCGCGCATGGGACCAAATCACTTTGGGTTATATTTTTTTAATAATTTAACGCCACAAACAAGAAACCTGCCTTTTGTTAAGTTGAAAACAGTGATTAAAGATTCCCTACATACTATGTAATGCCTTTTGACGAGTTTCTCCAGCGTGTTTTAATTTGAACACGGGATAAACTATACATTAAGTTTTAATATGTTGTCTTTTCCATTTTGTGTGTTTTAACAAAAGTTGAATTCTCTTTAACTTGACCTAAGTCAAGTAGTAAGGACTAATACTAATTCTGTGATATTAATACATCTTGTGATAATGGGTTTTACTTTTATATTCATTTTATCTGTACTCCCAATTTTAACGTTTAACTCCGTACTAATACTAATTCTGTGATATTATACATTTGGTGATAATCGTTTTTACTTCTATATGCCTTTTATCTATACACCCAATTTTAATTTATCTGTATTTCGTTTTTTTCAATACTTACCAACTTATTTTTATTATTTACAATGGATTTGAGTTGAGTGAGAGAATTCTTCAATATTACACACACATGCATCACGAACCACATGGCCATCTCTATCAGATGTCTGTGTTAATCTATTTATTTTCAAATGTTTTTCTTCGATGATTACTGTTGATGTGGTACTTACCCTGCTTGTGTAATGCTCTATTAAATATATTTTCTTATCTTTACATTCTAGCAATTAGGTTTGTATTTCTCTGTGACGATTGTAAAACTCTAGTTATCACATAATAAATAGAAAAAAAATATAGTTTTGTTAGTACAGGTCATCGGTGAGAAGACGCATATATAAGTTTTGGTAAATTCTTCTAACAAAATGCATCGGTGTTGTGAATATCCCCCCAGACGTTGAAATATTTACTTTTGATAGAAATACGATTGATATATGATTCATAGATTAATCTGAATTGCTGTAATTCAAGAATTGACATTTCTCAAAGAAGATTAGGTTCGTATCTATTGTCAATGAAAAAATATTTTCGGTTATAATTAATAATTATAACCGAAGATATTTTTTCATTGACAATAGATACGAATCAAATAAAACTGAATTTTACAGATAAAATAATTATTTTTGTTTTTAATTTAAGATCGGCATGCTAATCTAACAACGCATAATTAAAAAAGTTAATGTATAATAAACAATTTTTAGTATCTTTAATTAATTTCTCACGTAACCCGTGGTGAAACATTTTTGAATCTAAAAATTGTTATACTCGATGATTTAAATTAAATTTAAATTAAAACACTTGGTTTGTTTCACTTATTTATATTTTCTCCAAAGGAGAAAATATAAATAAGTGAAACAAACCAAGTGTTTTTATTTAAATTTAATTTAAATCATCGAGTATAACAATTTTTAGTCTTACAATTTTGCATTCAGTCGCCTACCGAGTAACTGAAGCCACCAAGGATCGAGAATATAGTGTATATAAGGATCGTTCGATTAGAATGCGCTCCTATGACGCGCTATTAACACACAGCTGAGCCACATTGTCTACGCCACAGGACCGAGAACTAAGCGAGCGGGAGAAGGCGGCTGCTGAAAACGAGGGAGACTGTGGTGAAACATATGTATCAATGTGTCACTCGACGTACCTTGGATGCCACTAGCCGGCACTGCTATTGCCAACCTTCTGATTCTAAAATCTGATCAAGATCATAGATCAAGGACGATAAAATATAAAGGGAATAGGGTTCTTACACATTTTTTTATCGTCTTAATCAATTCTTTAGGAGCAAAAAAATATTGTCCTATGTGTTTTTTTATTTTTTACTTGATTTTTAAATTATTATTAGTTAAAGTTTTCCCGCAAATTGTACTGAGTGACGTAGCGATCCACGCACACGCATGCGCTGTAAGATGCTAATGCCCAAAGTACGTCGATGGGCGTAACACATATGTGTTACAAGGTATGACAGAATTGGATCTTTCCATATTTTCCCCTACCCCTTTCCCCGCGGGTCCTAGTTCGTGCGAGAGAGAATAATGACGTTGTATTTGGTTACGTTTTTGAGTCTATCATAACCTCTCATTTCGGTTTCGCTGTACTTTCATAGATAGATTTTTTAATATTTAGTGCTAAAAATAAGTATTGTCAAAATAAGACTTTGTGTTAGTGTTAAGTGTAATTAAAATAATAGTTTGTGTTAAGTGTAATTTAATTAAAAAATATGTTGACGTTGATTGGGTTTCAATAAAAACATATTTGAAACAAAGATTACACAGGCCAACAAATTTTGACTTTTTGAAAGTTGATTTCGATCTGACATCTGATTTTGTATAATTTTGATCCGTGGAATTCAAAACCTAGTGTCATTTTGCCTGATCACGTAGGGTTTTTTATCAATGTTGAAAATAATTTAACAAAAAATTTGGTCAAAATGAACGCAACTTTTATTGATGCAGAGACAAAAACAAATTACAAATAGTAAACTAAATTGAAAAAAGTCTTAAACAATGTTTAATTTCTTTTCTTTCCAGAACATCTTTTCCTCTTGGATGAAAAACTTCGTTCAGTGGATTTTCTTCTGTATTCCAGGGGCCGATTGTTTATTGACCAGCAGTAATCAGCCATCATTGAAATATTCCACCGACCTTGATACCTGCGTTCCATTTCTTTCATGTCTTGGTGGAACCTCTCACCTTGCTCCTCACTCACATTACCAGGATTTTCGGGGAAGTAATCAAGATGCGAGTGTAAAAAGTGTAAAAGTTCACTTTTTACACTCGCATCTTGATTACTTCCCCGAAAATCCTGGTGATGTGAGTGAGGAGCAAGTTGAGAGGTTCCGCCAAGCCATGAAAGAAATGGAACGCAGGTATCATATTACATATTACATCCCAATTCCATAAATTTCTGTAGCATGTTTTTCACAATTTCCTTGTAGCTAGGATCCTTGTTTCCCAAAAAAACCTTCAATAACATTAGCAAATGAAATACATGCATCTTTCTCAGTTTTATTCATGGTATTAACAAATTCTTGATTTTTCGTTAATCTCCTTTTTTGAGGACCGAAAAAAATGCCTTCCTTTAATTTTGCATCTGAGATAGCGGGAAATTTTCTACAAAGGTATTTGAAACAGTCTCCATCTTTATTTAAAGCTTTAAAGTATTGTTTCATGAATCCTAGTTTAATATGCAGTGGAGGGAGCAAGAATTTTTGTGGATCAACAAGACTTTCGTACAGAACATTTTTGAATCCGGGAGTTAAATTATCTCTTCCTATCCTGTCCTTTATCTTCCAATGTTGATGTCTAGTTCGACTGTCCCACTCACACAAAAAAACATGGGTACTTTGTATACCCTGACTGCTGTCCTAGTAGAAGTCCCACAATTATCAAATCCCCACACATTTTCCAATATGACTGAATTTTTATTATACTTTCGGGAATTCCCCTATACTATTCTATTGATTTGTACACAATTTAATCTCAGTGGCGTAGCAATTTTTTGAATGTCATTTAATTTTTATTCGCAAATATTTAAGAAACTATAAATATGACACCTAGTAAATTTATTAAAAAAATTGTGCGTGATAGAAACAAAAAAAAAGTTGATTCTTTATTAGATTAGCCACCAAAACTTCAAAAAAATTAAGAAATCCAAATCACACATTTTTTGTTGGCCTGTGTTATTTATAAGAATTAATTATTTAAATTACTAATATTAAGTTTTTAAAAATAACAAAGATTTTAAGAGCAAAATCTCTCAAATAAAATAAAATGCAAAGAGGAGAAAATTTAATAAATTGTAAATAAATAAAATTATTATCATGTTTTAGAAATTATTCTCCCCTTTTCGCACCTTTCTTAAATATGTTATTACATAATACAGGGAGTTTTTCTTTATAGTATACGTATTCCAAATTCAGTCTATTTTCTGTACATCTTTATGCCCTGTTTTTCTTTAAGTTCAATTTGAAGCTTTAAACAAGTGTTATCCACTCCCAGACTAAGCATGAAGTTAAATTTCGAGTTTAGAAAAGCCCCGTGAAAATGCATGTGTTTTCCACTCCCAGCCTCAGCATGAAATAAAATTTCGAGTTTAGAAAAGCCTCGTTCTTCGCTTCTCTAAACTCGAAATTTTACTTTATGCTTAGTCTGGGAGTGAAAAACACTCGTTTAAAGCTTCAAATTAAACTCTTTTAAAAAACAACGAATGACAGAAAATTTACAGCTTCTGCATGTTTACCTAAAAAAAAATTCCCTGTATAATTGTATTGTATAATTGAAACTACAGTCATAACTAAAAAAATAGAATGTTATACGAACAAAGTTAAAGTGTTTTATTTTATTAAATTGCTATTATTTTCACTCCTGGAATTATTAAACTGTAGTAAGTTAGAGTTGGCAGTGCCTTAAAACTTATTATAAATTAAGGCTGTGAATTAAAATTTACAAAATGGTCAGATATTTATATAAGTAAACGATTTGAATTATTTAGTGTTAAAAAGTATGTCAAACTACTAGTAACACTAAATATCGTTATAGTTTAATTGATTACATTGGTTAATAATTCAACGTTATCAAAATTTATGTTTAAATATTAGAGTTCTCAGCTTTATTATAACCCGTTTTGTGTGAACAACTATTTTGTCATTTCAATGGTAACTTATAAAATTTAAGGTTAAGCCAACCCTTTGTGCTTCTAGTTATTAATGCTTATACATTGGAAAATTATATCATATTACAATAAAAATATAATGCATAAAGTACACATGGATAGCAATATTACGAAGAATTAAATGTGGAAATACATTATGGTGCTAATGCTATTTCTAAATCAAATTATATCTTTTATCTAAGATAATTTTTATATTATTAATATACTCAATGACATTACAAGCGTAACACCAAGAAGGAATGATTTATTTGAATTCATATTTTAGCAACAGAGCGACTATATTTAAAGCATACATTGATAACAATTTCAACCTTGTGCCTTTTATATTTATTGTGAAGAAAAAAATATTTCACTTTTTCTTTTTTGATAAAACTATTTATATGAGCTGTTTAGTACAGACGTTTTTAGTTTTCGTGTTTCCGTTGAGTGTGTTAAGCTTAAATAAAATGCCTCGAGTCCGAAGACGTCCACAATATCACCATTTGAGCGATTTTGACCGGGGTCGAGTTGTTGCTTATCGAGATGTCGGTATGTCCTATCGCGAAATTGCCCGCCGTATTGATTCCACTGCAGCAACTGTAATACGTGTGTATCAGGTATGGACAGAAGAAGGTAGAGGAGCAAGAAGAAGACTAATTGGTCAACCAAGGCGTACCACAGAACGTCAAGATCGGCGCTTAAGACAAATAGCCCTACGAGACCGTTTCGCTACTACGCGTCAAATCGGTGATCAATGGATTGGAGAAGAAGGTAGGCCCGTTAGTATGCGAACCTTATATCGCCGCATTCAATCCTTTGGACTTCTTTCGTACCGTCCAAGATTAGTGCTTCCTTTAACAGCGAGACACTGTCGCCAAAGGTTGCACTGGTGCAGAGAACGGCAGCATTGGGAGGCAGAATGGCACGATGTCGTATTCAGCGATGAATCACGATTTTGTCAAGGCACGCATGATGGCCGTAGAAGGGTACGACGCTACCGTGGAGAACGACCTGATCTTAGGTTTGCTATTGAGAGGCATGTACACAGGACTGCTGGAGTAATGGTTTGGGGGGCTATTGCTTATGGTAGTCGATCACCTCTTGTATTCATTCGAGGCAGTATGACAGCTGCGCGTTATGTTGAAGACGTCATACGACCGACTTTGTTGCCTTATTTAGATGGCCGCCCAGACGTACTTTTTCAACAAGATAACGCACGTCCCCATATTGCTCGTCGAACTATGAACTTTCTTAATGAAGCTGGTGTTAATGTTTTGGCGTGGCCGCCCCGTTCGCCGGATTTAAATCCCATTGAACATGTGTGGGATATCATGGGAAGAAGAATATTCTCTTTGCACCATCCTCCACAGACTCTAGCACAGTTGATCGATGAAATTCAAGTTGCTTGGAACGAGATGCCTCAAGAAGACATCGACCATCTCATTTTGTCAATGCCTAGACGTCTACAGGAGTGTATACAGCAAAGGGGTCGCCAAACACATTATTAATTTTTTTTAGATTGTTTTTTAATAAAATTTCTTGAAAATGTAATCATTTTATTCTTGATGTAAGACTACCATACTACCAAAAAATCAAGTTAAAATAATAACTCCTTCTGGGTGTTACGCCTCTAATGTCATTGAGTATATGTTTTAATAGTAAGAATTAATATTCAGTTTCTGTAATTACTTGTAATTATCTAAATCATGGAGTAACCACATTTAAATTCAGCGCGCATTTGTGACGTAAGCTATCTCTACCTCCACTCCAAAATCTTCGATTCTGTCGATCCTTCTTACCGTATACTCGACCGTTCTTGGCTAATGCCCTTAGATTTAGAAGTACCATCCATCTTGATGCCAAAATAATAGGAAGGTGTAACAGACACTTATTAAATTCGGTATGTATCTATAATTTGTTTGCATAACACAGCAAATAGTGGTTTATACAAAACACTCTCGATTGCCTAACAAATTCGTTTTTATTGACGGGGCAAGCGTTGCAAATATGTTTGTTTACTCAGCAGACGCGACGCCACGCTAGTCAACATAACCTTTTATACATCGCATACAAGAAACGAAACTGCAGTAAAGTTAATATTTAAAATTAGTTATTGTTACTGTATTGTATCAATGTGTCCTTACAACTCGAAAAGAAAGTTTCTACCTGAAAATAAGTATTCAGTTAGAAATAGAATTTTTATTTTATTTGAATATTTAAATTATCGCGGTTGTTTGCAATGCGCATCACTGTTTATGTACTACCAATAAGAATGCCTTTTCGGAAAAGCCGAAATTTGTTTAAAATTAGCACTTTTTAATTTTAAATTATACCTAAAATAATTTTTATTAAATGTTTCTTTTTGGTAGACAATGTTTTTAGAACTTAAAATATTATGTAATTATCGATTTTAAAACTCGCGCAAGAACCATATTTTCCTTTTGGTATATATTTCCCCATGTATGCCCAGATAAAGAACAGTGCTTTATGTTGTGATTATAGGCAACTAAACTTACACACACTATAAAATGTCACAATAAGAGGTCAAAAAGTTCAAATATAGACAATTTTTAATTATTGTAACACTGTTAAACAAAATAGTGGTTTGAATTAAACAATTTAAGAAGATTATTTGTTGTAACATTGTTAAAATGTTGCCATCTCATTAAATGATGATTAATTCATTTCACGTAACTGTAAATTATTTAATTTTTTCTAATTAATAAACATTGGAATGCAGTTATCGGAACTTACTAAGCATTTTCAATAATGCCTTCTGGGACATTAAATCTCTCTTTTAACATCTAATAACACAGATAGTAAAAGGTTTCGAATCTTATAAATTAAACCAAATCTATTATTTGAAGAATATTAAATATAGCTAATAACACAAAAAAAGTTAGGACAAATGTTCGAAATAACCATACGTACTTCTAAATGTTAACCTAGACGGTTTTTTTCTACAAAGCACAATATATTTTATTTATTGTTTAATAATAATATTTAGTTGCCTGCGCTTTAAATGTTTATTAACTACATACCCCTGCGAAGCAAACTTTGTTATAATCCTTTGGATAAAAGTGCATCGGTGGGATTTAAATCGGCGGAGACGACTCTGCGGGCAGCTTTCGGGGGTAGTATGATTTACATGGAAAAGCTAAAGGCTTTAACTTGAAGTAATTGACGAAAAAGTAGAGCCTGGGGCTTAATTTAATTCAAAAATAACATTGATCGCAATCGCCGCCGGCCGCCAGAAGGGCCTCTTCTGGCCCGGGTTGCTTGATAGTGCGGCCCAAGTAGATGGTAAACTCCATTTAAGGCTAAATATTCGTTTCCTAATTCCAAATTGCAATGTAAATAAAGAAAATAACGTTAAAAATGTTGCAACATCTAAAACGGAGCTCATTTGTGTTCAAGGTCACCGAAATATATGGCACTTTTACCATCCTTTTAATTCTTCTAATGCATGGTATTTGCCGATCTGAATATTTTGCCGAAATCCCTTACATCATTATTATTATGGAATACATCACAATTGAGTACTTTCACCCGTTCAAATAGAAACAAATTTAATTAATTTTTGACTCTTTAATGTTAGTTTGGTTGACTATAAATATGTGGCGTACCCTCGAGGAATGTACAGGCGAGAGCGTGGCAAACAAGGAGCTCCAGGCATCAGTGAAGCGGATGAAAAATCCAGGGCAACCAAAAAATAAATATTTTAGACATATAGAGAATTTTGCATGTAAAACGTTACACACATTCTTTGCATTAGAATAAAGAAATAATCTCTATTTTGACAATTTCCTGAGTAATTAATAACAAACCTCACGCATCAGTACATGAGTAGAAGTTTGTTAAAACCAACAAAAACTCAACATTGGTAACCCCGAGGGGCCTATGTTGTTGGTGACCCCTGAACACGCTGCCGTAGTAAGCAACCCGGCAGGATAAGTGCCGACGATTCGCCGATAGCAGAGGAGCAGGATCACATCGAGGAATATCGAGAGGTATCAAAACTGTCAGCTGTCTACAATCCTTCATTCCTGTACTCGTCCAGACAACACGAAAGCTACACGGAAGCACGAAAACCACGAAACATTCCTCGAAGGTGACGCTACATTAACCTTTCTTCACATTAGAAAATCCTCACCTTCTCCTTACATTTTCTTCCTTCTTGATTTTCTTTCTTCTAATTTCTTTTCCTAATTTCGAACGGTATGGAAGATCAAAGTTCCTCTGAGGAAACGATCGGTAATATTAAATGTGTGCTTCCACCATTTTGGCGTGTTGACCCCTTTATTTGGTTTATCCAAATAGAGGCGGAATTTTTAAATTCACGCGTAACCAGTTCTGTCCGGAAATTTAATAAAGTTGTCACTTCCTTACCTCCAGATATCGCAATGGACGTAAGGGATTTGTTAATGGAACCACCCGCCATCGATCCTTATGAAATACTAAAAAATGAGATTATTAAACGGACAATGATTTCTGAAAAAAAACGTTTACAAAAACTCTTATCGAACGAGGTACTCGGAGATCAAATTCCTTCCCAACTCCTACGTAAATTACAGCAACTTTTGGGGAATACCTCAATCGATGAGAACTTACTACGCGAAATTTTCTTGCAACGTCTTCCCGCTGATGTGCAAAAGATCCTAGTTGCATCACGTGGTACGTCATTAGCAGATCTTGCAGAAATGGCAGATCACGTAATGGAAATCTCAGCACCTATGTCCATCAGTGCTACTGGCATTTCCAAACAAGTTTCGAATAACACCAAATTAGACACAAAATTTAGCAATTTCGAAGCAACGGTGCAAAGTTTACAGAAGAAATTTCGGAATTAACTCAAAATTTAACCACCTTAACTGCCTCTATTTTGCAACAATCTAAAAACAAATATCTAAGTCGAAACCGTTCTTCTTCCAGGTCTCGTTCTGTACAACGTGATGACCCAAACCACAAATTGTGCTGGTATCACTATAATTTTAAAGACGATGCACGAAAATGCACCAAACCTTGCGATTGGGGAAACGGCTCAGAACGGGTTTGATGTCGACCTACGATGCCGTTTATCCATCAGGTCGACTATTTTTTATCCGCGATACAAATTCTGGCACTAAATTTCTTATCGACACTGGCGCCCAGGTCAGCATTTTGGCGGTGAATCAACTCTATGCCAATACTCACCCCCCTACAAAATTTACATTGCAAACCGTAGATGGAAATTTAATTTCAACTTTCGGATTATCTAAACTAACAGTTAACATCGGCTTAGATGTAACATTTCAGTGACATTTCATACTTTCACGAGTAAACCACTCGATTCTTGGCGCAGATTTTCTCCGGCATTTCAACATAATTGTTGATATTGCCAATAATCGATTAATGAGGACACCGTCCAGTCTGATGCAACAGCCGATCATAAATTCATTATACAATCATCATACAACATATTTCAAATTACTCAATCAATTTCCCGATCTCACCACTCCTTTTGACCTCACTAAGCCAGTTAAACATCAAGTGCAACATAGCATCGAAACTTCTGGCCCACCTGTTTTCAGCAAACCAAGGCGTTTACCGCCACACAAATTCAAAATTGCCAAACAAGAATTCGAAAACTTATTAAAACTTGGTTTTGTTCGACCCTCATCAAGTCCATGGGCATCACCGCTGCACTTGGTATCGAAATCCGATGGTTCTTGGCGACCGTGCGGAGACTATCGTGCACTTAACAAGGTTACAATTCCTGACCGATACCCTCTGCCCATATTGCATGATTTTACGTATAGCTGTTTTGTTTGCAAAGTCTTTTCTAAAATCGATTTGATTAAAGCTTATCATCAAATTCCAATTCACCCTAATGATATACCGAAGACTGCAATCACAACACCATTTGGCTTGTTTGAGTATACGCGGATGAGTTTTGGTTTGAGAACATGAGCACGTACAACACCTCCGGCAAATTTTTCAACGATTAACAACTTTTGGAATCAAAATTAATAACGACAAATGTATTTTCGGCGAAACAAAATTAGATTTCTTAGGTCATAGAATTAATAGTTCAGGCATCAAACCATTACAAATTAAGGTTGATGCAATCATGTCTTTTCCACAACCATCTGACCAGAAATAACTTCAACGTTTCCTTGGCATGGTAAACTTCTACCACAGATTTATAAAATCATGCTCAAGAATACTTGCACCGCTCAACCAACTTGCATCTTAAACTCCACGCAACAAACCCCTGGTATGGTCACAACCTACACTACAAGCATTTACGGCAGTCAAGGCTGCACTAGCCGACTGTGCTATGCTTAGCCTACCAGACCCAAATGCGGAGTTAAGCATTATGGTAGACGCATCTGATTCCGCTGCTGGTGCGGTCTTGCAGCAGAAGGAAAAATCTAGCGTTCTTCGACCGCTAGCTTTCTTTTCAAAATCATTTTCAACAACAGAACGCAAATACAGTACATTCGGTCGTGAATTACTGGCCGTTTATTTGGCAATTAATAAATTCAAATATTATCTCGAAGGTCGTAATTTTATCATTTTTACAGACCATAAACCATTGATTGCTGCTATAAATTCAACTTCAGATCGTTATTCAGGACGTGAGCACAGACATTTAACTTGTATCGCGCAATTCACTACTGACGTTAGGTTTGTTCCCGGTAAAGAAAACGACGTCGCGGATACGTTATCGCGTGTCAAAATTAATATTTTAGAATTACCGGACCTAGTCAAATTTCAGTCAGAAGACGATGAGATTAAATTTTTGTTAACAAACGGCACAACTTCACTGAAACTAGAGCAGTTCACTCCGCCTGGCACTAGCACACCCATTTACGTTGACATTGTTTCGAAACGACCTTATGTTCCCGGAGAATTACGACTTAACATTTTGCAGTCACTCCACGGGTTAACTCATCCTGGCGTTCGAGCAATGAAACGTCAAGTAAATTCACGCTATGTATGGCCGCGGATGAACCACCACATCACACATTTTGTCAAATCCTGTTTGCAGTGCCAGAAAGTCAAAATTCACCGTCACACAGTATTCCCGATTGCTAAGTTTCCTGATCCGGACGACCGATTCACTGACATCCACATCGACATTATCGGCCCTTTGCCAGTTTGTCACACATACAAATATCTTTTAGTCTGCATCGATCGATTCACGCGTTGGCCTGAAGTCCAACCACTTGTCGAAATTACTGCAGACTCTGTTTCTCAAGCTTTTTTAAATTGTTGGATCTCACGTTTCGGTATACCATCTACGGTTCTCACTGACCGTGGACGTCAATTTCAATCTGACGTTTGGAAACATTTTTGCAAAATTTTTGGCATTACATACAAATCCACAACCGCCTATCATCCGCAATGTAACGGTTTGGTAGATCGGCTCAATAAACAAATTAAAGACTCGATCCGAATGAGTAACGATCCAAAGAACTGGGTGTCACAACTACCTTTAATTTTATTAGGTTTACGCACTATTTTTAAAACTTCACTTTCGGCCACAACAGCCGAATACGTTTGTGGTAAAACATTACGTTTACCAGGCGATTTCTTGTTTTCAAGTTCAATTTCCGGTTACCTTCCTTCAGGCTCAAAATTTATTGATGACTTACGAGTCAAAATGCAGATACTACGACCTGCGTTAAGCCGCCGATTTAGGTAATTGCACACACGTTTTCATTAGGAAGGATTGTATTAAGCACCCTCTTCAACCCGCGTATGACGAACCGTTTCAAATTTTAAAGCGACAATCAACATTTTTTACGATTTCTGTTAACGGAAAAATCACAAATATTACCGTTGACCGATTAAAGCCTAGCTTCCAACCAACATTATCTGTTGCTTCATCTTCAAATTCTTTATACTTTTCTCCGTTCCCTACTATACCTCTTCGGTCTATTCTTAAACGTCATGGATCTGTAACCAAAAAAACCACTCCTACTAGAGGGGTTTCCTTCTCTTTTCCCCTTTCCTAGTTTTCTCTTTTACGCGAGAGCGTGGCAAACAAGGAGCTCCAGGCATCAGTGAGGCGGATGAAAAATCCAGGGAAACCAAAAAATAAATATTTTAGACATATAGAGAATTTCGCATGTAAAACGTTAGTTTACATTCTTTGCATTAGAATAAAGAAATAATCTCTATTTTGACAATTTCCTGAGTAATTAATAACAAACCTCACGCATCAGTACATGAGTAGAAGTTTGTTAAAACCAACAAAAACTCAACAAATACAATGTAAGGCATAGTACACTCAAATATTCCCATACCTGTTTTATTGGGGTATACATAGGGATTTGTGTAACGAAAAGAAAAATTCCCTGTTCCGGTATTACCACAATTGGTCGTACGATTAGGTCGTATGAAATTTGTCATTTAGATAAGAATTTAAGCAAGGATAGTTGAGTATAGAATAAGAAGGATCGACAGAATCGAAGATTTTGGAGTGGGGGTAGAGATCGCCTATGTCAAAAATGCACGCTGAATTTAAATGCGGTTACTTCATGATTTAGATAATTACAAGTAATTACAGTAACTGAATATTAATTCTTACTATTAAATTATATTAGTAATATAAAAATTATCTCAGATAAAAGACATAATTCAATTTGGAAATAGAATTAGCAACATAATGTATTTTTACATTTAATTCTTCGTAATATTGCTATCCATGTGTACTTTATGCATATTTATTTTGATTGTAATATGATATAAATTTCTAATGTACAAGCAATAACAACAAAAATTACAAAACCAGGCTGGCTTAACCTTAAATTTGATAAGTTTGCATTGATTGACAAAATAGTTGTTCGTACAAAACGGATTATTATAAAGTTGAGAACTCTAAATATTTAAATATAAATGTTGACAACGTTTAATTATTAACCAATGCAATCAATTAAACTATAAGAATATTTAGTGTCACTAGTAGTTTAACATACTTTTTAACACTAGGTAATTCAAATAATTGACTTATATAAATATTTGACTATTTTGTAAGTTCTAATTCACAGCCTTAATTTGTAAAAACTTTAAGGCACTGCTAACTCTAATTTACTCCAATTTATTAATTCCAAGAGAAAAAATTATTTATTTAATAAAATAAAACACTTTATCTTTTTTCGTATAACATACTATTTTTTAGTTAAGACTGTAGTTTCTATTATACAGTACAATTATACAGAGAATTTTTCTTTTAGGTAAACATGCATAAGCTGTAAATTTTCTGACATTCGTTGTGTTTTAAAAGAGTTCAATTTGAAGCTTTAAATAAGAGTTTTACACTCCCTGACTAAGCATGAAGTAAAATTTCGAGTTTAGAAAAGCCCCGTGAAATTTTCTGGGCTTTTCTAAACTCGAAATTTTACTTCATGCGCCACTCGCATAAAACACAGATTTTAAGTGAAGTGAAGTTCAAATATACATAAAACTAAAATATGTTTTTTATACGCGTGGCGCATGAAGTAAAATTTCGAGTTTAGAAAAGCTAAAACAAAAACATTCGTTAAAAAATAATCACTGGCTTTTTACAATATTTTCATTCATTTACAAAACCTGGAGGGTTTTGAAGTTTTTGTTCAATTGTTAAAATCTTGTCAGTTTTCGTAAATTTTCAAAATTTCAATTACTTTTCCAAATTTTGAAGATTCGTGAATTTTTTATTACGTTTGTTAATTTTTAAACTTTTTTATTATTTCCAAGATTTATAACAATTTTTAAAATTTTGAAAAAAATCATTCATTTCTTGGCTCGGTACTTTCGTTACTTTTTAAAACTTTGACGCCTTTTATGTATTTTCTAGATTTTAGTTAATTCAAAAGAAATCCCTGGTATTCATGAATTTTTCAATTTTCAAGAATTTTGTTGATTTTCAGGTTCGCAAATTTCAAAGAAATTTATTTGACACATAATGTCTAAATCGATGAAATGTTTAATCTGTAATGAGGCCTTCCTTCAAATCTTTAACGATTAATACAGTGCATTTTTCTTTTGACTATACATATCCTCATAATAACAGCGTTTTTTAAATTTGCGGGAATTTGTTGATTCAAAGCGGTTAATTTGAAGCTTTTAACGAGTGTTTTCCACTCCCAGATTAAGCATGAAGTAAAATTTCGAGTTTAGAAAAGCCTAGAATTTTGATTGGCCGCGTAGCGAAGCGGAGCGGCCAATCCAAATTAGGCTTTTCTAAACTCGAAATTTTACTTCACGCGCCACGCTTAAAAGTACTGATTTACAGTGAACTTCAAAAACACGCACATACATCTACAATTATAGGCAACCCAATATACGTTGGAGTTATTGGGTTGCCAATAATCAGTGTTTTAAATAATTAGTTTAGCGCAAAATTTGACTCACGTTTTATTCACTTTTACATATTAGATTGCTAAAGCCGTATATTTTAAACTTTACGATATTTTAGTGTTTTATACGCGTGGCGCATGAAGTAAAATTTCGAGTTTAGAAAAGCCTAATTTGGATTTTTAGGCTTTTCTAAACTCGAAATTTTACTTCATGCTTAGTCTGGGAGTGGGAAACCCTCGCTTAAAGATTCAAATTAAAATCTTTTAAAAAAACAATGAATAAAAATTCCCTGTATAACGTCTAAATTAATTATTCGATATATAGGTTTTTAATTTAAATTCACTTGGTTTTTTTTACTAATAAATTTATTTTTCGACTAGTTTTGGCTTGATGCCATTTTCATTGGCATCATCATCATCTTGAAAATAGCATCAAGCCAAAACTAGTCGAAAAATAAATTTATTAGTAAAACAAACCAAGTGAATTTAAGTTAAAAACCTATATATTAGTAGAAATGTTTTACCAAGTGATCAATAAGGAACAAGTTAACGATATAATTATTCGATGCTCAAAAATTCATGATTATTTAAAAAATTAATAAAAATTCATAATAAATTTTGATAGCTTCTTGTAAATTCACACTTGAATGAAAATTTTGAAGATTAACGGAGAGCTTGAAAGTTCTCGATTTTGAAGATTTACAAAAATCTTGAAAAATTCATGATGGGCGTCTAGATTTTGAAAATTATCGAAAATCTTTAGATTTTACGAAAACCGTCGGAATTTCAAAAGTTTTGGAAATTTACGAAAAGCGTTTAGATTTTTATAATTGACTAAAAGGTTGAAGATTCACGAAAAATGAGATTATGAAAATTACCTAAAATCGTTGAAATTCATGAAAATTAACGAAAGTTTAGGAAAATCACGAAAATTACTAACGTTTTAAAATATGACGGAAATCTCGAGAATTCATGAATAGTATCAACATTTTAAAAATTTACAAAATTCACAAAAACCGTGAGAATTTTAAAATAAAAATTAACAAAACTCGTGGAATTTCAAAACTCATAATCATAATCATAATCATTTCTTTATTTCCAATAGAATTACATATAATTCAAGGGTGGGTCAAATAAAATAGAATTAAAATGGTATGAAATAAAATAGAAACAGTTTGTGGGACATTACATACATATTAAAACTCGCGTCAAAATTTAAAAAATGAATAAATATCTTGCGGAAATTAATTAAGAAAAATTTAAACAATTCAGAAATTTTAAAAATTAAAGGAAATCTTATAGTTACAAAAAGTGTTAAAGATTAATTAAACTTTTTGAGAATTAATTAAAAATTCGTGAAACTTTTAAAATAAACTAAAATCTTCTAAATTCACGAGGCCTAATAATTATGATTATTATTACTTTAAATAAACATAATAAAAATAAATTAAAATCTTTTAAATTGTCGAAAATAACAAATAACATTCAATTTGGTAAATTATAAATGAAATAGGAATTTTTCCCCAGACAAAGCACTTGAATCAACATTTACTGGCATTCCACATTCCTATTCAAACCATGAATTGAGAAATACAATTATATTTACAAAATGTATTAGAAAATATGTTAACAATGTCTTTCTTTGTTGTGTATCAATAACATAATTATTTTATTAATGGACCGTTCATTAATTCATTATGTTATTGATACACAACAAAAAAATCATCAGAAAAAATACATTCTCAGCCAGGAGCCCGTGTCGCGACAAATGTAGTACACGAGTTCTACATATCAAACATAATTTCTTTTCGTATGTTTTTAGAAATCACAGTATATTTTCAAAATATTCCTAAAAAGGCACGATGCTGCCCCCTATTTATTGAAAATATAATCAAAATTGACATTGCTCTTATGGAGATTTCTAAGCAACGATTAATTTTATTTATCATTTATTTCAGATCAATCTATTTAATACAGCATGTTTATAATAATTATCTCAATAATTTGAAGCAATATAAAGAAAACATAATGTTTCCTATGAAAGGAGTGCACGGCTTTATATGATCATTTGGAACACTGTCAAATAATCGTTTAATTTATTTTTAATTTAAAAAACATTTAAAAAAAATAGTATCAATTTATTCGCCAAACATTAATCTACAATATGTATAAGTTTCATTGTTCTGTTTTCATTATTGTGGAAGATTAATCGTTGTTCGTTCTTATGGCTAAATAACATGTACATTTCCGACCTTAATACTAAAATTTTAATTAAAAAAAACCTGACCTTAAAAAATAATGTATTGAACTTGTTATAGAGTATAAAATACCCGATTTTATACGGTAAATAAGTCAGAAGTATGTTTTAACTGTTTTAAATTTAATATTTTTGCAGATTACATGGAACAAAATAAAAATCGACGGTTTATCAGTTTGCAAAAAAATAATCTCTTAAACATTTTGGGTTGGTTTGATGCCATTAGAAAATTGAATAAAGTATTTTTAGAACTTCATACTAAATTAGTGTTTTATACGCCTGCCGCATGGAGTAAATATTTCGAGGTTAGGAAAGCCTGAAAATTTCGATTTGTTGGGACGCACAGTGGTCTGGATCTTAGAAAAGTTGGCCAAAAATAGAAAGAAGTTTGAGATTTAAACGATAATTGGTAAAAAGGGGTTTTCGAGGTCGTGATAACAAATTGTATAGTAAAATTTCAAAATTCAAAATGGCGGATCCAATATGGCCGACCACTTCATTACAAATTGTTCGGAATTTCATATAAATTGGTGTATAGGGGTTTTTGAGGTCGGTGATTTCAAATTTCATAGTATAATTTTAAAATTCAAAATAGCGGATCCAATATAGTCGACCACTTCATTACAAATTGATCGGAATTTCATATAAATTGATTTATACGGGTTTTTGAGGTCGCTAATTACGAATCTCATAGTATAATTTCATAGGGGATCTAATATGGCTTGTCACTTCATTACAAACATTTAAGTTGCGTGTCCAAATCCGAATTTAAATCGTTCCGTATGATCTTGAACAGTTCTCGACGAGTACAGATTATTTTATCAATATGCGTTTCTAAAATACAGACATATTGCGATGGAAAATTAAATAAAAACACATTTCTCATATCATAAGCTTTATTTAATTATAAAATAATAATAATAATTATATTTATTCACAATAATATTTTTGCGGAGTGTTATCGTATGAGTATTTGGAAAACTGATAAAAATTTAATAATACATTAAAATTAGACACCCGGTATATACAGGGTGTCCCGATTTGAGTAGTACAACATAGGTAACTTTGTTGATATCTATGATAGAGATTCAGTCAAATGGACAAAGTAGTGCAGTTGTTTAATGTGCTTACTCTGACTCTGTTAAGAAAAAAATGAAATTTATCAACACTACAAAGTTATTGAGAAAAACCTAAAAATCACGATTTTCGAAAATCGATAATATCTTTCCTATTTAATAACATCAACTATTGATTTTTAAATGAAAGCATATGACGCATTTCATATTATTGAACTGCATTTTTCACCTTAATGTCAATGATGTGTTACACATGTACTTTATTTTTTGTATCTATTCGGTTGTTTTCAAAGGGGTAGGGAAAAACATGGAAAGATCTAATTCTTTCATACCTTGTAACACATATGTGTTTATATGTTACGCCCATCGACGTACCTTGGGATTTAACATGTGAATTTGACAGTGGGCGGGCGACCGATCGTTCGATCAATTTCAGGAATACCGGCCCTGTATTGTAATAAGGATTGTCAGACAAGCCAATTTTTGGGTTAAGGGGGCTAAAGCCGGGAACCTATGACATTGTAGTCAAATATTGCGCAAGCAATAAACATTATGAAAATAAGATAAACGTATTAAAATGTTACTAAAAACATAAAAATCAATCATTATTAACGAAATCAACTTCTCGAAGCCAACGTGCTTATAAACAAATTTGTAGATATTATTATATGACTAATGGGAAAAGTATTATGATGGACACATGGCCGTTCTTTAAATTACAGATTAAATATAACATATGTCAATATTTAGTTGTAGAATATTTAAAAAATATTAAAAGTGCTATACTTTATGCAATCTATAACGAATATGTCTTACAGAGACGAATTCAAACACACACAATCACACACTGAAACAACTACTTCCCTGGGCAATGCCCCGACGGCAATTGGATTATACAATGAATTATTTACTGTTACATACATGCTACTGTAAAATGTGACACATCAGATCAAGTTATTTACAGGCCAATTACAGGGTGTGCTTTATAAGGTTTTCTTTGGCAGTCTCGAAAACTATACGAGATAAAAAAACGGTTAAGTGGGCAAAGTAGTGCAACGTATAGATACATCTGGAAACCCGTCTATACAGGGTGTTTCTTTTCATGTTCTCTACGGGGATCTCGGAAACTATAAGAGAAAGAGAAACGGTTAACTGCAGATTAACGAGCTGAATAAATACCCTCTTAACATTTTCAAAAAGTCAAAGGTAACTAGATATTTTGAAAAATGTGAAACGTGTCGATTTTCTTAAATCGATTTGTCATAGTTATTAAAGAAGATATTTTCTATCGACGTTAGTTTTCGAGATATTACAAAAACTTAAATTCTTTTAAATGAACACTATAGTTGGTTATGTCATCATTAGAGAGAAATGACCATAAAAAAGTTATAATAATTTTTATTATTTAGTGTAAAATTATCTGAAACTTTCCTTTTTGCAGTGTTTTCTATATCTTTTAATAACTGAGTCAAATTGATTTGAAAAAATCGACACTTCACATTTTTCAAAATATCTAGTTACCCTTGTCTTTATCGAAAATTTTACAAGTGTATTTTTATTCAGCTTGTAAATCTGCACTACTTCGACTATTTATCTTATACTTTCCGAGATCTCTATAGACAAGAATTCACCCGGGTTTCCAGATTTATCTCTCATATAGTATAGCTTTGCCGTTGACTTGTAACAATTTGGACCTGATTGTCACAGTACAGTTTAAAAATACAATATAACGAAATGCTTATACTTGGTTGTAAACTAATTAAAAATTTAATAATTTTGTTTAGCGAAATTTGATTTTTCTAATTGATTTAGCCGAAAAGATCGCTGATGTTCTTTGAGCCGAGTGCTAAAATTACGACCAGATTGACCTATGTATATTCCATGACAATCGGGACAAACAAGCTTATAAATACCGGATTTGCTAAAATTACATTGTTTTGTTTTGTTATTAAAAATGTGGTTTTCTGTTTTAAAAGCAATGTTAATATTATGTTTCTTAAGGATGTTTTGAAGTTGTAGGCTGATATTCCCGAAATAAGTAATTGATCAAAAAGGTGCTTTCTGTATTGAAGGATTTTCTGCATACAATAGTTTCTGAATTTTGCTAAAGTTTTGTTTTTTCCACATGTTATTTATTAAGTTGGAGTTGTAACCATTATTAGTTGCAATCTTTTTTATGGTGTTCATTTCGTTGTTTAACGAGGTAGCTGATAAAGAGATGCTTAAGGCTCTGTGGATCATTGAGTTGAAAGCGGCTGTTTTGTGTTTAAGGGGGTGTCTAGAGTTATTAGGGATGAGGGCGTCTGTAAAGGTGGGTTTTCTAAAAATATCAAAAGAGAATGTGTTATTGACTCTAGTTATGGAAATATCTAAATATTTAATATTGTTGTTAACTTCTGTTTCTGCGGTGAATTTAATTTTAGGGTGAAAATTGTTAATAAAATCTAAAAAGTGTTTTATTTGTCTATCCGTGCCTACAAAACAAGCTAAGATATCATCGACATAACGGTGCCACATTTTGATGTGTTTGTGGGCTAATGGTGAATTTAAGATTTTTAAGGTTAAATTATGCATGAATATCTCTGCTAGCAGGGGGCTTAAGAGGGAGCCCATTGCTAAATCTTGTGTTTGTTTGTAGAATTTACCTTCAAAAGAAAAATAATTATTATTTAAAATTGTATTCAGTAAATTTAAAAATTCGGTTTTTATGGTGATGTTGACGTTGTTTTCATCAAAAGAGCTTTCTATTAATTTAATGCATTCTTGTGGAGGTATATTTGCAAACATATTTGTTACGTCGAATGAAACCAGTTTGTAATTCGATTGAAGTTTGAAGTTTGTTAGTTTATTTGTCTACGGAATTTTTAATTGAATAGGGGTCACTGAAGTTTGTTAGTTCTCTGTATAATGAATTTAATTGAATAGAAATGGTTCGGGCGGGAGAATTAATGTATGAAACTATTGGGCGGATTGGTGAATTCTCTTTATGAATTTATATTAAACCATACAGCCTGAGAGCAATTAGATTCATGGAAAGTAGTGTGAATGGATTCAACTGGGAAAAGATTTGATTAAGGTTATTAGTAAAGGATTTAAGGACTTTTTGAAAATTGTTCGTGCGATCCGATTTCAACTCAATGATCTCTGAGTCTTTTAAGGGGAATATAACAGTGGTCTGAAATTTAATGTTTGGTTTATTTAAAAACTAAAGGTCCTAGAAAGTTGAAATTTTGACAGCGTATATTAAGCCCAATTATCTAGTAAAATATCGAAGTACTTTTTTTTAACAATTTGCTTTCAGAGGTATGAAAAAAATAATGTTATATTTTTCAAAATTAAAAAAAATATTCCCATATCTTACTAGTTTATACTATAAGGAATATAATGTGAACATTTCATAAAGATGCGATAACTCATGCCCGAGTCAGGTTAAAATAAAAATCTTGAAAAATAAGACCGTAAAATACCGCCGCCTTGCGGATCTTCTCTTAGTTGAACGCGTTGTACACTCATCTGCACAATTATTGGAGGGGCGAGCAGCATGCGGCCAGCGTTTATCCCTGGGCCGGTGAACGCTGCGCGGCTACGCGTTTGTTTTTCTTTTCTTTTCTCAATCATAGTTAACAAAAACGGCTCGCGTCGTTAGCATTTGTTCTCGTAAAATTAATATTTCCCAATTATAATCGATATTTTATTGTACTAGTATTTTATTTTTATGCTTTCTGACTACTAATGGAATAAGTATTTTTTTATACTGCATGTTCACTAATATAGAAAACACGAAATGTTTCACTAATTTAAATAAAGATGTGTAATATACCTTTAATATTGGCTTCCCTAAATATTTGACAGTGTCGGTATTATTAAATTATTTTTAAAGTTTTTTAAGCTGATTAATAAGCCAGAAGCAATCAAATAACAATCAGTCTTGTTCAAATCATTATTTCGTCTTAAATCTTTCGTTGTTAAAGCAGTTGTTAAATGCCATTAAACTTCTCACAATAAAACTATTAAAGTAAATTGTAAAGTTTCTAGCAACCAGACCTATTTGAACCAACTGCGACTTCATCAACGAATCAATGATATCAAAACTATAAGAATAGTAAGAATAACGTCACTAATATGACGTTGTTGTTACAAATCAACTATTTTTTACTGAGCACAGGTAATATATGTTTGACGAATGTTTAAAAAAATGGAGGGTTTAACTGCGTGCATATTCATTGTTAATTATTTTAGAAATAATAATAAGGTAGTTATTATAACGCATTTCAAATAACAAGCTTCTTGCTCAACATTGCACCGAACCCAATATATTTTTTAAGGCCCGGCTTGGCCCGACCCGGTCATAAAATAAGAGAGATTGAGTTTTGCCTGACCCGGCCCGGTCAACATTTCAGGTCTAAATAAATAAAAAATATACTTATCTGATTATAGGCGTAGTTTTTAGAAAAAGTAAAAAATATATATAAAATGAAGATAATTTAAATATTGAATATGATACGGGAAAATCGCCTAAGAAAAATTCAGGCCCGTGCAGTGCTCCAATTGACATATCTTCCCTAAATATTTTAGATGACAAATCTCAAATATATTTTTTGTTGATTATAAATTGTCTGTCATTTTATTATTTATTTGTTGCATTCATAAAAACTAGAATATTTGATAAAATAAAAATTGAAATTCTCCCGAAAATTAGGGGTATTTACCCAATTTGGCAGAGGCCAAATTAATACACATTATTTTCATGGCCATAGCAGTTAGGAAAGATAATATTCCTATATAAAAAATATCATTGAAAATCCTATGTTCCGCGTTTTTCATACAGGGTGTCTACGGTAAACCGTTCGTTAAAAGTTTATGGGGTTGCCGTTGCACTAAAAATTTGAAAAACATCCTTGTCATACGGTTAAATCAGTTCTCCTCATGTGAAATATTTTCAACTTTATATCACTTCCGGTTCCACCGGAAGTAGCACCAAATTTGTTATTTCAAATAAACCCTATATATTAGTCTTTTTTTAGATTCCTCGATTAAATTGCAACATATTTTATTCAAATATATGTACACTTATCTCTTATAGTTTTGAAGCAAAAAAAAATATTTCTAAAATGTTGACTTCTAAAAGGCATCTTGAAATCTGTCTGTAACTTCTCTTAAGAATAAGATAAAAATATGATTTAAATCTCTACTTGTACCTAGGGGATGCCTCTATAGGTATATTAATTCGCAACTGAATTTTAGTAGGCAAGTAGTAATGTTTTTGTTTTGTCGCGTATCTAATGCAAAATGTCAAATAATAACAGTATATTACGTAACCAGAGTAGTATCCAGTATATTACATATGAGCGGACATGTTGCGCACGAGCCGCGCAGTGGCGAGTGCAGTATTCCGCGAGTATGTAATTGCCATACCACTCGAGAAACGTACGATACTTTACCTACGCCCTAACAAAATAAACAATGAGCATTAAAGAACAACTTATTTATTGTAATAATTTTTAATAGTACCTTGACAATGATGGAAACTAAATTACTACTTGAATAATATACAGGGAATAGAGCTGTACATTTTCCGACATTTGTTGTTTTTTAAAAGAGTTCAATTTGAAGCTTTAAACGAGTGTTTCCCACTCCCATACTAAGCATGAAGTAAAATTTCGAGTTTAGAAAAGCCCCGTGAAAATTTGTCGAGGGTCGCGCAGCGACCCGAGACAAATTTTCTGGGCTTTTCTAAACTCGAAATTTTACTTCATGCGCCACGCGTATAAGACACTAAAATATTGTGAAATTTATTTATATTCGAACTTCAGTTGAAATCTGTGTTTTATACGCGTGGCGCATGAAGTAAAATTTCGAGTTTAGAAAAGCCCAGAAAATTTGTCTCGGGTCGCTGCGCGACCCTCGACAAATTTTCACGAGGGGCTTTTCGAAACTCGAAATTTTACTTCATGCTTAGTCTGGGAGTGGAAAACACTCGTTTAGAGCTTCAAATTGAACCATTAAAAAAAAAACAAAAAATTTTCCGACATTCGTTGTTTTTTAAAAGAGTTCAATTTGAAGCTTTAAACGAGTGTTTCCCACTCCCAGACTAAGCATGAAGTAAAATTTCGAGTTTAGAAAAGCCCCGTGAAAATTTGTCGAGGGTCGCGCAGCGACCCGAGACAAATTTTCTGGGCTTTTCTAAACTCGAAATTTTACTTCATGCGCCACGCGTATAAGACACTAAAATATTGTGAAATTTATTTATATTTGAACTTCAGTTGAAATCTGTGTTTTATACGCGTGGCGCATGAAGTAAAATTTCGAGTTTAGAAAAGCCCAGAAAATTTGTCTCGGGTCGCTGCGCGACCCGAGACAAATTTTCAAGGAGCTTTTCTAAACTCGAAATTTTACTTCATGCTTAGTCTGGGAGTGGAAAACACTCGTTTAGAGCTTCAAATTGAACCATTAAAAAAAAAACAAAAAATTTTCCGACATTCGTTGTTTTTTAAAAGAGTTCAATTTGAAGCTTTAAACGAGTGTTTCCCACTCCCAGACTAAGCATGAAGTAAAATTTCGAGTTTAGAAAAGCCCCGTGAAAATTTGTCTCGGGTCGCGCAGCGACCCGAGACAAATTTTCTGGGCTTTTCTAAACTCGAAATTTTACTTCATGCGCCACGCGTATAAGACACTAAAATATTGTGAAATTTATTTATATTTGAACTTCAGTTGAAATCTGTGTTTTATACGCGTGGCGCATGAAGTAAAATTTCGAGTTTAGAAAAGCCCAGAAAATTTGTCTCGGGTCGCTGCGCGACCCGAGACAAATTTTCAAGGGGCTTTTCTAAACTCGAAATTTTACTTCATGCTTAGTCTGGGAGTGGAAAACACTCGTTTAGAGCTTCAAATTGAACCATTAAAAAAAAAACAAAAAATTTTCCGACATTCGTTGTTTTTTAAAAGAGTTCAATTTGAAGCTTTAAACGAGTGTTTCCCACTCCCAGACTAAGCATGAAGTAAAATTTCGAGTTTAGAAAAGCCCCGTGAAAATTTGTCGAGGGTCGCGCAGCGACCCGAGACAAATTTTCTGGGCTTTTCTAAACTCGAAATTTTACTTCATGCGCCACGCGTATAAGACACTAAAATATTGTGAAATTTATTTATATTTGAACTTCAGTTGAAATCTGTGTTTTATACGCGTGGCGCATGAAGTAAAATTTCGAGTTTAGAAAAGCCCAGAAAATTTGTCTCGGGTCGCTGCGCGACCCGAGACAAATTTTCAAGGGGCTTTTCTAAACTCGAAATTTTACTTCATGCTTAGTCTGGGAGTGGAAAACACTCGTTTAGAGCTTCAAATTGAACCATTAAAAAAAACAACGAATAACTAAAGATTTAAAGAAAACAAGCTGAATTTGGTATACTTATTTTAAAGAAAAACTCCCTATACATCAAAGAAATGTCATTACCCTGCATAAATGCGACGAAAAACGAATATTCTAAATAATTCGAAAACTACTCGCTTTAGAAGTATAGTTGTATAATACTTTTTTGTAGGAAATTTTCCCCCTAATCCTACTACGTGATAAAAATAGGATCATTCCATTAAAAAAAAATGATTTACTTGATATTGAAGAGAGCACTTAGATATTGACATTTTAAGAACACTTATTGTCAAAATTGACAGTTTCCAATTAATTTACTCATAGAGGCATTCTCTAGGTACAAGTAGAGATATAAATCATATGTTTATCTTATTCTTAAGAGAAGTTACAGACAGATTTCGAGATGCCTTCTAAAGGTCAAAATTTTAGAAATTTTTTTTTTTCTTGAAAACTATAAGAGATAAGTGTACATATGTTTGAATAAAATATGTTGCAATTTAAACGAGATACCCAAAAAATTGCTAATAAGTAGGGTGTTCTATTTAAAATAACAAATTTGGTGCTACTTCCGGTGGAGCCGGAAGTGCTAGAAAGTTGAAATATTGCACATGAGGAGAACTGATTCAACCATATGCCAAGGATTGTTTTCCAATTTTTAGTGCAACGGCAACCCCATAAACTTTTAACGAATGGTTTAGCGTAGACACCCTGTATATATCCGGCATATAAATATTTACAAGGAGCTTATGAACATGAATTATTTTATTATTATACTTTTAAGAAATAATCTCTAATTTAATAAAATAAAACACATAGTTTGTTCGGCTGTCGAAACTTTAGTCTTAAAAGAAAAAATAATGTGTTATAATGACAAGAATAAGAATCATCGGTTTTGTAAATACCGAAAAATAACAAAGGATCCGATAACGCTTTCTAACGAATTAAAAACAATACATAGCTTGTATGTATTATCAGCGTGTTTAAATAATACGAATCGACACTTTCCTTAGATCCGTCTTTTTTATACGCTTTTTTTTTCGTCTATTCCACGCGACGCGAGACCCCATCGGTTCATGCCAAGGAGCAATGCACAAATGCACAGCGAGCTGCCGCTTTTCTCTCTGACTGTATTCGCCCCACTTGTCCTGTAAATTTGGCATCGGATGAGCTACTCTAAACTATGTGGGCCTTTCCAACACGATCGGCGTGTTACACTGCAATAATCCCCTTAAGAAGTTATTGATTTTTTCAATGTAAACAGGTTTCTCTAGGATCACTACTGAGCTGCCTTTATCAGCTTTGGTTATAATTATAAGTATGTTAGCAAATAGTAAACATTTGTAGAATGTATTGACGTAAGAATCAAACATAAGGGGTGTCTGTATTTTTAAATTTACTTTAAATCAGTGTTATATACGCGTGGTGCATGAAGTAAAATTTCGAGTTTAGAAAAGCCTGAAAATTTTGCGACCAAAACAAATTTCAAGGCTTTTCTAAACTCGAAATTTTACGTCATGCGCCACGCGAATAAAACACTGATTTAAAGTGAAGTTCAAAATATACTTCGACTTAGGTTGAATCACATGTTCATTAATTTTACAAATGTTTATATGGAATATGTGAAAGTATACTGTCAATAGTAAACAAAAATTACAAATTTTAAATTATTATTACTATTTTAAATAAAATCGTTAAAACCAACACACAACATACAATTTAAAAAAACTTCAGAACTTTAAAAATTAGGATAAATCAACAAAAATGTACGATTCTAAAGTAAAATTCAACCTAAATTTTAAAACTGTCTTTGAATGGTAAATTTCTTTGCAAGATAAAATCGGTTGATATCTTTGGATTTCGGATTTCGTTTTTATGCTACAGGTATGTTCATAGAAGTTGAAGTATTCGAATTAAAAAAACTAAAGATAACGAAACGATTTTTAAAAATCAGTGGCGCGGGGCCTTTAGAAGCGCGCGGGGCCCTGTGCGGTCGCACCGTTCGCACCGCTCTCCAGTCGGCTCTGCACACAGCTTTAACACAGTTTGAAGAATGATACTAACATTTTCGGATAAATAAAGCGTTTACAACTCATAATTTAATAGCCCTTGTTTAAGACTCATACATAACCTCAACTGTCATGACAAAATAGGGTTATTTAGAATTTAATTAATAATGCAATAAATTATAAATGTATAAACCTTATCAGTATGTTTTGAACTTCACTTGAAATCAGTGTTTTATACGCGTAGCGCATGAAATAAAATTTGGAGTTTAGAAAAGCCTACTAATTTGGTTGGCCGCGTAACGCTACGCGTAACGCGACCAAACCAATTTTTCAGGCTTTTCTAAACTCGAAATGTTACTTTATGCTTAGTCTGCGAGTGGAGACACTCATTAGAAGTAAATTTTAATCTAATAATATATCAGAGGAAATACATTTTCACAAACATAAAAACAAAACAGTTTAACATGCCTTCTAAATTACTTGATTACAATTAAGTTAGAACACATGATAATGTAATGTTGCTACGTTCATTCTATCATTATATCAAAACTAACTTATAAGATGTAGATTTTGCTATATGTATAAATACGAAATATTAGAATCGTATTTGTATGCGTCTAGTAGTGATTAATTAGCATTAAACTATAATGATATTAACGGCAATTCTACTAATAAGGCTGAACATGTTTAAAACACGTTTTAAATGTCATTTATGCACACATAATTGTGATATTTTATTATGGTAAAATTTTATTTTTAATAATGTAATTTGAAATATCTTCAACAATTTAATTAAAATTTGAAAACGTAAACAAAAAATGTTTAATAAAGTATTATCAAATATTGTTTAACTAATTTAAGACAATAAAAAAAACATTTAAAACATGTTTAAAACAAAACCATTTAAAACCTGACATTGTTTTTAAACATGTTTAAAACACTGTTTTAAAACAAAGTGTTTTAAACATAACAACTCTGACACTTCACTATGAATGTAATGAAATTCAGTTAACTTCAATATTATTGCTAATATTATGAATTTAGAAAGTGATACCTTTACCATATGTATACATATGTGTCATTCAATGTACCTTGATCTAAATGACTGATTCCGTACGACCAATCTCGGGACTACGGGCCCTGGGCCGGTATTCTTGAAATTGATCGCACGCAAGGACGATCGAGTATATATTGTGTATAAGAATTCTCCGGTCTTATGACGCGATATTAACACACAGTGAGTCATACTGTATACGTCACAGGACCGAGAACTATGTGCGCGGAGTAAGGTGGCTACTGAAAATGGAGGAGACTTTTGTGAAGCATACCTTATATGTATACATTCTCGTATGTTTCACTCGATGTACCTTGGATCGCACGATCGGTCGCCCGCCAATTGTCAAATTCACATGTTAAATTCCTATCTAAATAACAAATTTTGTATGACCAAATCGTACGACCAATCTCGGGAATACCGGCCCTGTAAACGACATTCGAAATAAATTAAATATACTGCAAGCCTATGACCCCTCTCTGTCTTCTTTGTAATATTATTATTGATGCTTACGTAAATAAATACAATGAAGAATTCACTATTTTAAGATTTTTTAAAAGTGTTACGATAAAAAGTATGTATATACACATAGTATTTGATTTATTTTTGCATTCTCTACAATTTTGTTGTACAAAGATTTTTTAATATTATCAATATTTATATAGTAATCTACCAACTATATAAATATTGATAATATCAAAAAATATTTAATCCCAAAAGTTAATCAAATCGAGGTATTGTGAAGAAGTACCCAAATGCAAAATTTGATAAATGTCTATTCAGCCATTTTTCCTTAAACTGGTAAACAGGACGAGGACCGAGAAATAGCCCGGTTCCTCGGACCCCAGGACCGTACATTTCTGTGTAAAAATGAGGGTCATTCTACCCATCAGTATCCTTACCTTACATAGTAATGTGTGGTTGCTAAAAACCGATTTTGTGAAACAGTAAGTAGTATTCAAGCAATTATTTCAGTGATATAAATCGTTAATGCAGGTTATGCGAGAAAGGTTTACTGCATTTGATGACCAGTAGGGGCCCGCAGAGCCCGCGGTGCTTTAAACTCATCGTTTGGAGTCCGCAAAGACATAAAATACCATTTTTGCGGTCAGGCGTCCAATTGTTTTGTTAAGCCACTGTTGATGACAGGAAATTGAAATGAAGACAAAGAAAATATGAGCATATAATCATAAAGTTGAACAATTATTCATTTCGCACACACATTGTAAAACACGTGTCAAATGTATTGAATATTTTTGCGCGTATTAAAACACATTACAAAATAGAACGACCTCATCAAAATAGCTGTATTTATGTATCGACTAATAGGCGCAAAGCTCTACTTTGTAGCACTATTGTTAAAATGGCCAATGCATTTTTAATGGGAGTTACTAAAGTAAAGTAATAAATTTAACACTTTCATCTACGACCTTACCAAATTTCAGAGCTTCATTTATCCATCGATTAATATGCGCACAACAAAATGGCCAATGCATTTTAAATAGGACTAACTTTTTAAACAGTTTTTATTATCTATCATTTCTGACAGTTCATTGGCCACTGAATAATATATTCACGCATTTATCCAAAATGTAAAACTTTACATTATTGATGCAGAAAATATAAATCATAATAAACCACTAAAATTGATAATATTAATTAAATATAAATAAACAAAAACTGAAATGATTTCTTATTCATATTCTATCACCATGATGACAGCGCCAATTATGCCGAGCAACTCATGTCGTAACTAAACGCTTTTAAGAAATTCAAAACATCATTTGTTTATTTAATAGGCATTCTATTTATTTGCATGTGTTTGCTTGATCAAAATGTATGCCAATGGATTAATTTTATGTACAAGTATATTGTAGAAAACACTGGTCGTTTATAAAATGTTGTAAGCAATTTGCATTTGAAACGCTTTTGGGCACTCTTTGCGATTAGTGCACTCGCCTAACGGCTCATGCCCTAAACTTCTGAACCGGTTAAGTACGTTTTTATTTCTAATATCACATACTTTACTACCACCCTGTATATATATATATATATATATATATATATATATATATATATATATATATATATATATACAGCGAGTAACCGAACTAATGTACATCCTCTTAAGGGCGTATACACAAAATATTTTGACACCAATTGCAGCAAAAATAAAATCGGAAAAAAATATTGGATTTTTCATAATTTTTCATCCATTTTTTACTTTTTGAGAACTTCTGGTTACCTGTGTTCATGATATTTTTCGTGGATGCGTAAGTTGTTGTATTTTTTATTTACTTTTACTACTGCGAGGCGCATAAATCACTTCGCACGCACTAAACACGCACGTTGTCTCGAATGACTAGATGAAACTAGGTCACTCATTTGTGGTATTGTTTATTTACTGTTACTACTGCGAGGCGTATAAATCACTTAGCACGCACTACACACACACACACTGTCTAGAATTACTAGATGAAACTGGGTCACGTATAAAAAAAATCACAATAAGTGTTCAAATTGACGTCCGCCGCACTCAATGCACATTTGGGCTCTACGTATCCAATTTGCACGAACAGTAGCAAACATTTCACGAGGTTTTTCACGAATGGTATTAGCCGCGGCGTATACTCGTTGTATCAGCATTTCAGCATTGTCAATTTCCGTAGTGTAGACTTCACTTTTAAAGTATCCCCAAAGAAATAAATCTAAGGGGTTTAAATCCGGACTTCTTGGAGGCCATGGTACAGGGCCTCCACGACCAACTCAACGTCCTGGAAACTCATCATCCAAATATCTTCTAACGCGCCTTTCATAGTGAGCTGGCGCAACATCTTGCAAATACCACATTCTTCTAAGAACCGCTAAGGGTACATTTTCTAGAAGATCTAAAAGGTCATCTTGCAAAAATCGTAAATATCGTTCTCCATTCAAATTAAATGGGAACATAAATGGCCCAATTAATTGATCATTTAAAATACCTGCCCAGATATTAAGGGAGAAGCGATGCTGGAAATGAGTTCTACGCGTAACACGAGGATTTTCTATTGCATAAACATGCATATTATGGAAATTAAAACTTCCATTACGCGTAAAGCACGATTCGTCGGTCACTAAAATATCTTTGGTAAAGTTAGGATTTTGAACATTTTGTGCCAAAATTCATTGACAAAATGCAATTCTTTTGAGAAAATCACGGGGTTGAAGATGTTGTACACGCTGGTAGTGATACGGATAAAAATTATTGTCTCGTATAACACAAATGTGTGCGATACATTTAGCTGAGCGGCGATAATACGGGTACTTAAACCAGGATCCGCTTCCAACAGATTCAAAATTTCATCTTCCGCTCGCAAATATCGCATTGGACGGTCACCACCTCCTGAGGCTCCGGCGACGAGCTGCAAACTTCCAGTGTCGCCTACTCTTTGTAATAAATTTCTAAATCGATTTGGCGGTGGTAAGTGTCGTTCAGGAAATCGCTCTTGATAAATTCTTACAGCTTCCGCGGAATTCAATGTTTGAATAAACGTATCGCGCTATGTTACAAAATATAGATGTTTCATGGAATAAGTTTCACCATAGACTAAACAGCAAACTATTTTTATGTTTAAAAATCATCCACCCTCGCCGCTCTTATCTAAACATTTCAATAAGAGTGGAGATAAAGTGAAATGTGAACCTAATAAGGAAAAATATTGAATTTCATTAATACGTTTAGAAAATATTCGGAATTTAGTCAGCAATGGGTACTTATGAAAACGATAACATAGACATAATTCTTCACAATCTGACCCACTTTTCTCTGGATGGTGTAATTCGATATCCAAATCGTTTAAAAACTACCAGTCTATGTGGAATCTCTCTTAAAATACGCAATGTGCGCGTATACCAGATACCACAAACATGTGGCCTATTATTATTAATTATTTTTAATAATTATTTGTGAGCTATCTACTAAAGGTATGGTAATTTCAAATGCAGGTATTGTTTATTTAAACGCTGCTCCTTATGTGGTAGAGAGCCTGTACAGTAGTTCGGCACACGCTGTATATACAGCGTCAGTTTTATTTCATGTTCTCTATGGGGATCTCCCAAACTATAAGAGATAGAGAAACGGTTAAATGGGTAAAGTAGTGCAGTTTTACGAGCTGAATAAAAATTAATTTTTAAAATTTTAGAAAAAGTCAAAGGGTAACTATATAAACTATAAAAGGCAAAGTTTTAGATAATTTTACACTAAATAATAAAATGTTATCATATTATTTCTAGCGACATTAGTTTTCAAGATATAACATAAACTTTTTTTTTAAATGGAAACCATTGTAGGCTATATCATCAATAAAAAAGGTTTTTTTCTCATTAATCATTAATCATCACTTGACACACTAAGTTACCAGAATAACTGAGTTATTAACTGTTTTCTATTTTATTTTTTTATTTACAGCGAAAAAATAGTTAGCCATGTAATAATGACTATAGTGAAACCATTGCGATAGTTTGTAATAATTAGTTTCATTGGTATATTTTTGTCAATCAATTTAGTGTTAAAAACAATTGTTTTTTAAGGACATTTTTTCCTACCAATTTTCATTTCTTTTTATACATAACTTCCAAATAAACTTATTTGACAAAAAATGTACATACTCCTATATTACAAAAAGCTGCACTTGTTTTATAATTGCAATTTTTCATGGCCAACTATTTTTTTGTTGTAGACAAAAATAAAAAAAAATAATAACTCAGTAACTTTTATAAATAAGTATGTCAAGTAATTTATCAGTAGCTATGGTCACATTCCTAGATATATAAAGAGCGTTCAACAATGTCACAACCAACTCACTTATAGAGACACAAGCTAGAAAAGGCGTCCCGCCAAGCCTCTATCAATGGATAAGGGCTAGCTTAGAGGAAAGGACAATTATTTCCAATTTAGGAGGGTACACCATTGAAGTTTGAGCCAGCTGAAGCTGCCCGCATGGAGGGGTACTATCTCCACTGCTATGGGCAACTCTAGTGGACGACTTACTAAACTGTCAGAAGAAGGCATCCACTGCCTAGGGTATGCGGATGACTTGGCCATAGTCATTAGAGGCTGGTTCGCAGGAGTTATCTCACAACGAACACAAAGGGCCCTAAACATAGTAGACAATTGGTGTCGACGGAAAGACTAACGGTTAATCCCGAAAAAAAACTAATTGTTATGTTCACAAAAAGAAGAGTGTTAAAGGCCTAAGGCCACCGACGCTCGAAGGCACAAAAATTTCCCTTCGTCAAGGAGGTGAAATACCTGGGGGTAATCTTCGACTACAAAATGACGTGGAAGACGCAAATCACGAAAACCTCCAAAAAAGCTTCAATAGCATTGGAAAGGTGTCGAAGAATGTGCGAGAAAAACTTGGGGCTCAACCCCAAAATGACCCTCTGCTTATAAACAAGGGTGATCAGGTCCATGATAACATACGGGGTAGTAGTGTAGTGGACAAGGACGAAGCAGGAGGGGGCCATAAGGCTCCTGAACAGCACACAAAGACTAGCATGTCTATAAATCATCCTGAACCTATCACCACTGCACATTTTCATACAAGGGGAGGCCAGGGCCGTAACATACAGACTAATCCAAAGACAGGCTCCTATAAACCGATCACACGAGAAAAAGTACCAAAGGCTAGAAGAAGAGCTACAGGCAAACCCAACAACAGGAATGCGAAGCGATGCCATGATCAAGGAATATAATTTCGACAGAAAATACGACGTGATGATTCCGCAGAGGGAAGATTGCTCGGACGGCCCACCTACCAACGCGGAATCATACTGGTATACTGACGGCTCAAAGGCAGATGTAGCCGAAATATACACCACAAAACCCGAGACAAAGATTTTAGCTAGTCTGGCGAGGGACACCACAGTGTTCCAGGCAGGAGCGATCGCGGTTCACCTCTGCATTGAAGAAATAGCAAAACAAGACAACAAAAGTCGATCAATAGCTATTTTCTCGGACAGCCAAGCGCTGCTAAGAGCACTAAGCATCACACGATTCCAAGCTAGTGTGGGACTGTGTAAGCGCTCTCAACGAAATGGGCGGTCGCAAAAAAGTAACAATAGTATGGGTCTCAGGACACAAGGGTCATCAAGGGAACGATAAAGCAGATGAACTGGCCAAACAAGGCTCTTCAAGCGCATTCACTGGACCGGAACCCTCCTGCGGTATCGCAAAAATCGCAGTCAGAAAATCCATACAAATATGGACGGAGACACAGACACAAACTTAGTGGACAAACACACCAGGGTAGAGGCAGGCGAAATAGTTTCTCAAAAAACAATCGCCGACCTTTTCGACGAATCTTCTCAACCAAGAAAGTAAAATAGTTAAAGTAGTAGTCATTTGACCGGACCAGGAGGACTAGGAGGGCAGACCGGTCGACACGAGAACTGGTATATTCAACGTGGTATGGTCGTTGCCCGTCGAAAGACGCTCCCTAATCGGAGTAGAGGGGTCGATTCACCCCAATTAGACCGGACCAGGAGGACTAGGAGGGCAGACCAGACCGGTCGACACGTGAATGCGAAGGATACGGGCAAAGCCGAAAGAAACGATATTCTTCAAGATTTTGCTTGCAACTTAGATCGGTTCTAGAGCCGGTCGTAAAAAAAAGGGCAACGGCACGCGGTGTTCCCAAGCGGTCACCCATCCAAATACTGACCGCGCCCGACGTTGCTTGACTTCAGTGATCGGACGAGAACTGGTATATTCAACGTGGTATGGTCGTTGCCCGTCGAAAAAGCGCTCCTTAATCGGAGTAGAGGGGTCGATTCACCCCAATTAGACCGGACCAGGAGGACTAGGAGGGCAGACCGGTCGACACGAGAACTGGTATATTCAACGTGGTATTCAACGTGGTATGGTCGTTGACTACTACTAAGGTCTACTGACAGGACACTGTAGGCTCAACAAACGCATGCGCAAAATAGGCCTGGCAGAGGATACGATATGTAGATTCTGCCAGAAAGAAGAGGAAGACCCTCTCCAATGTGAGGCCCTAGCTAGGGTTAGATACCTAAAGCAAAGCAACACTAAACCAAGCGCAAAGAGCTACACCCAAAACTCACTGTTAGGATTAATAGGGCTATTCAAAGAGGCGAAGCTCGAGCACGTCGTCTAAGATAACAGGAATCCACAATAAATCTGCAAAGGTCGCGGTGGTACAGGCTAAGGGCCAACTCTACAATTATCTATCTATCTAATGTATCAATTTAAAGAGAGAAAAATTCTCGTTTTAATGATGACATAGTCAACTATGGTATCTATTTAAAAAAAATACAAGTTTATGTTATGTCTCAAAAACTAATGTCAATATAAAATATCTGATAAAATGTTATTATTTAAGGTAAAATTATCTAAAACTTTGTCAATAATAGATTTCTCCATCTCTTTGAATAACTGAGAAAAATCAATTTAAAAAAATCGACCCTTTCGACATTATTCAATATATCTAGTTATATACCCTTGACTTTTTCGAAAAGAATCAAATGGTCTTTTTATTTCAAATTTCGGCAACCTTCCTTACAAAAATTAAAGAATGCTGTTTGTCCATAGATTTAGTTTATATTAGATAAAGCATGAGGTGGTGGAGATGGGTTACCTTTCGTGCCAACATCTCCGATAGTTGTAAATAAAATCGATTAACTGACGTGCAGTACAGCTGATCAATTTTAACGCGAATTTTAAAATAATATGAATGGTAAACGAATTAAATATGATAATTCATCAGTTTTATTGAAATATAACAACGAATTTTACCTAATTAAGTATTATATTATACAAATAATTAATAATAACATTGGAATATTGTGTGCGTCTTTGGTGAAGCTCCTGATTTTCTGCGATTTTCTCATGAAGTTCTTTGTCTTTGACTTTGAAAGTTATACACCAAAGTGTTTAATGTGAGCGTGTAGTGATTGTGTAGTTATATACTAGACATATGATCGGTAAGCGATAGATTTGATTGAAACTTGGTGCGTCTGCCGCTGGATGTTAACTTGGCGAAATCGTACGGCCTGCGAATTAGCGTTTTTTTGTGCTTTCGCTCAGTTTTCAATAGGGTGACCTACGGCGATAAGAGCAAAACGCGAGGAATATCGAGTATCGCGACCTCAAGAATATTCATTCATTCATTCAAACGCATTTGCACCGAATTTGGACGGCGCGCCAAAACATCTGCGAGGTTGCCAAATTAACACTTTTGGCTGCATATTAAAGTATTTCCATTTAGTAAATAATTTAAAATTGGACTTAGACTTTTACTTAAGGTGGACTTAATTTAAAAATCTAAAAAAGCACAATATGGGCCCAAAAAAAAATTCTAAAGATTTAATTAAGTGATAACGAATCGGAATACGACATAAGAAATTTAAAAATGCTAATTGATGAATTTAAAAATTAAAATGCAGTGTTCAATATATGTCGGAGAAGTTTGATGAAAATATTAAACAAAATGAGGATTTAAAACATATGTTAGAACAATTTAAAAAAGAAAATAATATGTTAAAAAGCAAGATTGTAGAAATGGAAGGTAGGTGCGGAGAATTGGAGCAGGAAAACCTCAATAAATTTATGCATTTAAATGGAATTCCGAAACAAGGAAATAAAGAAGATGCAAATGATATAGTAAAAAAAGTATTAGAAGGTGTAAACTACAAAATAAATAAAGATGATATTGTGGACGCTTATAGGAAAGGAGAGGAACAAGGACCAATTATTATTCAGTTTAGAACATCGCATATTAGAGACGATGTATTAGAAAAAAGAAAGCAAATAAAATCAATAAAGGTCAAATGTAACTTAAACGGCACCAACAATATTATTTACTTTAATGAAGAGCTTACAAGCTACTTAAGTAAGCTCTTTTATGAGGCACGACGCTACAAGAAGAAAGGTTACAAATTCGTGTGGGTCAAACAAGGGAAAATCTTTGTAAGAAAAGACGAGAAATCAAAAATAATACCCGTAAAAAATGAAGGAGACCTAAATACGCTAATGTAAACAATAAAACCTTAAAGTAAAAAACAAAAAAATAAAAAAAAAGTTATAAAATGGATACCGAGACATTCTATTTGCTTAACATAAAGAGTATTAGAAATAAATTTGATGAAATACAAATCCTATCACAATATTATCCAAACCTAAATATCATCGCACTCACAGAAACCTGGCTTTATGAAAATGAAACAGATTATTACCATATAAAAAACTATAGTTCTATACATAATTGTAGGGACTTAAGAGGCGGGGGTATTACAATGCATATTAAAAACAACTTAACTTATAAAACCATTTTAAATAAAACTATAAATGATATATAAATCATGCAGATATACATTAGTAGTACGAATCGATACATTAGTTTGATTTACAAGCCGTCACATATTGATAACAAAAAATTGTTCAGTCTGCTAGAGGACAAAATAATGCACCAGAAAGAAAATCAAATTATTTTAGCCGACTTTAACATAAATATTCTCCAACAAAATCGAGCGTCACTAGAGTATAAACAGTTAATAACGGAAAGCGGATATATTATCACTAACAAGGTAAATAGCGATAATGCTACACGCGAATCTACGATTCTGGATCACGTATTTACAAATAGTAATGACATATTCAATACGTCAGTACATCCTGTATTATTTTTGGACCACTCAGCCATCGTAACAAGTTGTAAAATAAAATACGAGTCACATGGTTTATATGAAACGGTGCAAAAATTCAAGATTAACTACGAAAACATAAAAAATAAATTTAATCGTGTTGATAAAACAGCAATAAAATCTTTTACTGATTTAATAAATTTAATCACATCTCTCCTAAAAAGTGAAACAAAAAAAATTACATTTAAAAGAAGACAAAATAATGAATGGGTTAAGATAGAAATAGTAAACAGTATAAAAATAAGAAACAAACACTACGCGAGATATAAAAAAAATCCACAAAATAACTACTTAAAAGAATTGTACAAAAACCAAAAAAAGGCAGCTGCAAAACTAATAAATCTCAGAAAAAAATAGTATTATGAAAATAAATTTAAAAACGCAGAAGGAAACCCAAAGAAAACGTGGCATGAGATACACAACGCAATGAACAAAAATAAAACAAACTCGAAAACTCATATCACACAAATAAAAGACAATTGTGGCAAAACTCTAGAAAATGAAAACGATATCGCTGACGAAATAAATCTATACTATGCGAACATTGGAAAACAACTAGCAAACATAATAAATCGAAAAATCACAATAAACCAACAAACACGACCCTCTCAAATACAAATATAATATTTAAACCAGTGACAGAGGAAGAGACTAAACAAATAATACAACATTTAAAAGATTACGCTGCTCCCGGAAAAGATTGTATAACAAATAAGTTAATAAAAGATCTAGGCGAAGAAATTATACCACTTATAACGAAGCTTGCAAACGATATATTTCACACCTCGAAGTTTCCAGACATATTAAAAGAAGTAATTATTTTGCCAATTTATAAAAAGGGTGACGTAAATTTACCCGAGAATTACAGACCAATTGCATTATCATCATGCTTTGCAAAAATTTTGGGAAAATTCATTCTCACTAGGCTACAAGAACATATTTACAATAATAATTTAATAAATGCAAGACAGTACGCTTACCAAAAACGATCCGGGAACCCTACAGCTTGCATGGATATTGTTTGCCATATTCAAAATGAATTAGATATACATAAACATGTTATATTAATATCTATTGATTTGAGGAAGGCATTCGACACAATATGCAAAAAAACGTTATTGAGAAAACTAAAACAACTTGGAATCAGAGGAGACGCAAAACTTTTATTTAGCAGCTATCTAAGTAATAGGAAGCAACAAACGCGTGTTAACAATATTTATAGTGACAAACTGGAATCGGAATACGGTTTACCACAAGGTGGAGTCCTCCCGCCAACACTGTACATAACCTACACTAACGACATCTTCGACCTGGAAATCAAAGGCGAATTATATATGTATGCAGACGATGCATGCATATTATACAGTGGAAAAAATCTAAAGGAATTAGAAAACATCATAAACTTGGATCTTCAAACCTTAACAACTTGGTTTTCAAACAACTATCTAACGATCAACGAAGCTAAAACTAACTATATGATGATTTCACAATAAAATATGAAACAACTCGACTTAGAAATAAAAATTAACAATACAATAATAAACCGAACTAGAGAGATTGTGTACTTGGGATTAACTGTAACAGACAACTTTAAATGGGACAATCACATCGCCAAATTAAAACAAAAAACTAGTGCAGCCATGGGAGCACTACATAATGCAAGAAAATATTTTCTAGAAAGCGTAAAAAAATGTATATATAATACCCTATTTACTTTCAAAATAAATTACTGTGCGCCGTTTGGGGAAGAACATCCAAGGAATACATAAACAGCATACAACGACAACAAAATAAATTCATTAAACAAATTTTCAATTTAGAAAAAAGGACCGCAACATCTACTCTGTATAAACTAATACCAGAATTAAATATAACACAAAAAAGAAATAGACAAATACTCAACTAGATGGAAAAGTGATATACATGTCATCAAGCATGAAACTAATATGTTAAGCCAAGGACTACTAGTCGATGGTGTAATCCAATATAATAAATTACCCGCGTATTTGAGAAAAAATGAAAATATAACATCTTTCAAGATCGAATCAAAAGAACATATACGTAAAAATATCTTTGTAATAGACTAAAATGCTGTGAGAGCGACAATCATTTTTCATCTTCAAGACACATTCTTACATACGTTCATCAACATATCATTTTCGTCATTTCACATCCATATTATAACTTAAAATGAAAAAGAAAAATACAAAAAAGAATACAGTCTCCAACTCCATGGTAAGAAATTTCTTAACATGTCGGAGACATTTCTCAAAATAAAACCGGTGAATTCCGTAGAATTTCTGTTCTGCTTCTGTACGAATAAGCTATTACTATGGAATGCTACCACCGAACATGAAAAAAAAAAATAGTTATCACATTTGTATACAATCTTTTGTAATGATTCGTTATGCTTATATTTATAATGGCTTATTGTTTTCTTAAAGTAATCATGGATTTTTCAATTTAGTGCCACTGTAATCAACAATAGTTACTGTTTTAGCACAATAATGGCTTCGCCGGGCCTAAGAGTCATCTCAATATTAAGATAAATATAAATTATCCTAAAATTGAGATGATGAATACAATGAAATTAGTATTACTATATTAAAATAAACTATGTTATATCATGGAAAGGATTTTCAAGTTTCTCATGGTCTGCAAGACGAACCAGTACAGCAAGGATATCTTGAAATAAAGTTATACACTCCGCTTTCCTACTTGTGTCTATTAATAACAAAAAACAACCCTTATTTTATCCACTAATCATTTAAAAATAATAGTTTACTAATAACTAACATGACTTGCAACTCAAAATCACCCAAAATATAGTATTTATCTGATTTAAAGAAAGTAAACAAAGATCTGCTGTAGTGCACCAAGCGCGAAAGTAAACAATCCCCAACACTCCCCGTACCTCATGTTTGCACGCTGAGAACGGTCGTATGCAAGGACGGTCGAGTATACGGTCAGAACGATCGACAGAATCAAAGATTTTGGAGTGGGGGTAGAAATTGCTACGTCACAAATGCGCGCTGAATTTAAATGTGGTTACTTCATGATTTAGATAATTACAAGTAATTACAGTAACTGAATATTCATTCTTATTATTAAATTATATCAATAATATTAAAAATATCTCAGATAAAAAACATAATTCGATTTGGAAATACCATTAGCAACACAGTGTATTTCGACATTTAATTCTTCGTAATATTGATATCCATGTGTACTTTATGCATATTTATTTTTATTGTAATATGATATACATTTCCAATGTAAACTAACTAAAATTACAGAACCGGGCTGGCTTAACCTTCAATTTTATAAGTTAGCAATGAAGTAACAAAACAGTTGTTCATACAAAACGGATTATAATATAGATGAGAACTCTAATATTTGATTATAAATGTTGATAACGTTTAATTATTAACCAAAGTAATCAATTTAACTATAAGGATATTTAGTGTTACTAGTAGTTTGACATACTTTTTAACACTAAATAATTCAAATAGTTTACTTATATAAATATTTTACTATTTTGTAAATTCGAATTTACAGCCTTAATTCAGTAGCGTATTTAGGAATTTAGGCTAGGGTGGGCCTGGAACTTATATAGTAATATATCTTTCATTTTAGTACGTATGTATATATCAATTTAATGTGTAGCCAAAATTTTCCAATAATTTTTTAACACGTCTATTCTTTTGCCTCGCTAGATTATCTAAAACTCTCTGTAAATCGATTTAATGCTGTCGATGAACACTCAAGACTGGCAATCCGTTAAGACGATTCTAAAACAAATGTTACACATATTCATAGCATGAATCATACATCTGTTAAGTAAAATATCACTATTTCTGTTAAGTATGTATATTATTTTAAATAATTATTATATTATTTTTGAAGCTAATAGGAGGGGCCTAGGCCCCCAGCCCCCCCCTATAAATACGCCACTGCCTTAATTTTTAATAAACTTTAAGGCACAGCCAAATCGAACTTACTCCAGTTTAATAATTCCATGAGTAAAAATAATCGCAATTAAATAAAATAAAACAGTTTAACTTTGTTCGTGTAACATACTATTTTTTAGTTATGACAGTAGTTTCTATTATACAATACAATTATACAAAGAATTTTTCTTTTAGGTAAACATGCATAGGTTGTAAATTTTCTGACATTCGTTGTTTTTTAAAAGAGTCCATTTGAAGCTTTAAACGAGTGTTTTCCACTCCCAGACTAAGCATGAAGTAAAATTTCGAGTTTAGCAAAGCCCCGTGAAAATTTGTGGGCTTTTTCTAAACTCGAAATTTTACCTCGTGCGCCAAGCGTATAAAACACAGATTTCAAGTGAAGTTCGAATATACATAAATTTCACAATATTTTAGTGTTTTATACGCGTGGCGCATGAAGTAAAATTTCGAGTTTAGAAAAACCCAGAAAATTTTCACGGGGCTTTTTTAAATTCGAAATTTTACTTCATGCTTAGTCTGGGAGTGGGAAAACACTTGTTTAAAGCTTCAAATTGAACTTAAAAAAAACAAGGAATATCTAAAGATTTACAGAAAATAGGCTAAATTTGGAATACGTATACTTAAAAGAAAAACTCTCTGTATCTGTTTGCTCTGGAGGAATATGAATAATTATAATCCATAATGAAGATAAGAATTAATTAAAAAAAACACCTGTTAATTAATACTATAATACTCAAAAATACTCAATTGTGACGTTTGTTAAACAATGGCGGCGATAAAGAAAAAACATGTATTTTTAATCACCCGAAAAACTAGATTTCGTTTTTACTAAATAAATTTTAAATTTGTATAAGGTGCGCTTATAAAAACATATTTTAGTTTTTATGTTGTAGTACTATTGTTTTTTATACTTCTTGCCAATCAATGATGACCATAATAACTGAGACCTGAGACACATTTTCTGGGGTTTTCTAAACTCGAAATTTTACTGCATGCGCCACGCGTATAAAACACGGATTTTAAGTGAAGTTCGAATATACATAAATTTCACAATATTTTACTGTTTTATACGCGTGGCGCATGCAGTAAAATTCCGAGTTTAGAAAAGCCCAGAAAATGTTTACGAGGCTTTTCTAAACTCGAAATTTTACTTCATGCTTAGTCTGGGAGTGGAAAACACTTGTTTAAAGCTTCAAATTAAACTTAAAAAAAACATCGAATATCTAAAGATTTACAAAAAATAGGCTGAATTAGGAATAGGTATACTTTAAAGAAAAAGTCCTTATATAATGTAAATACATATTTAAGGAACTTTCGAAAGGGGAAAATTAATATTTAAAACATGTTAATAATTTTATTCATTTACAATTTATTACTCCTACTAAGCAAAAAACAAACAAGTAACGTTATATCAACATGGTAGCAGCATTAAACGTTGTTTTAATGTTGTTGAAACATTAGCTAAATGGATTTGCTCAGTGGGAAATTTTCTTCTCGTTGGATTTTACTTTATCTAAGAGATTTTGCTCAGAAAATTTTTGTTATTTTTAAAAACTTTATATTAGTAATTTAAATAATTAATTCTTATAATGAATTTTTGTTTTAGATACATTATATATTATAATATATTTATTATAACCCAATCAACATCAACATATTTTTTAAATTGCACGTAACACAAACTATTATTTTAATTACATTTAACACTAACACAATGTATTATTTTAACAACACTACTTTTTTTAACATTAAGTATAAAAAATCTAACTATAAAAGTACAGTGAAACCGAGAGAGGTTATGATGGACTCAAAAACGTAACCAAATACGTCATTGTTCTCTCTCTCTCTCTGGAACTATGGCTTGCGGGGAAAGGGGTGGGAAAAAAATGGAAATATCCAATTCAGTCATACCTTGTAACACATATGTGTTCATATGTGTTACGCCGATCGACGGACCTTGGGTCGTATGCTTCATCTAATTATACTAAGCCTATGTGTTTGTCAAAATATTAGATACCACCATCTCACAGCTGGGGATGAATCGCCTGAAAAAATGTGAATTGGGTTGCCTACCATAACGTACAATGATACTCATAGAGTGCATGTTGTGCAAGCTGGGTTAAAATACAATTTGTTAATCTGAATCTTGTACTTTCACTCTCCACTCTGAACACGTAATACCCGGTCAATTAAATACATCGAAACAGTTCAGTCTCCAAAGCCTATAATGTAATTTTCAACCATATTTGTTTTCCCAAATTTTTAATTTTTGTTACATTGTAATTAAAAAGTTTAAACAATTATTATAAATTAATATAAATTGACAAAAATGTAAAAATTTACCTAATCAGCAAAAATGTAAATTTCAAAGTGGAATTTAACTTAAATTTTAAAACTGTCTTTAAAACATCATCGTTCTTGACTAACGCTTCATGTCTACCTAATTCAGTGTCTCATACCAAATGATCAAACTTTGTGAACATTCAAATTAAGTTAGTTTAATTTTTATTGATTGGAATTCGAGATACAGGGATTTTTTTCTTTTAAGTATACTTTCAGATGTTCCACATAAATACAATTGTAAAATTAATGAACATGTAATCAAACCTAAGCAGTATGTTTTGAACTACACTTTAAATCAGTGTTGTATACGCGTGGCGCATGAAGTAAAATTTCGGAGTTAGTAAAGCCTGAAAATTTGATTTGGTCGCTCCGCTTCGCGGAGCGACAAAAACAAATTTTCAGGTTTTACTGAACTCGAAAATTTACTTTATGCTTAATCTTGGATTGAAAGCACTCTTTAGAGGCTTCAAATTGAAAGTTTCCAATAATACAACGAATATATATCAGGATTTTTTGATGTAATTTTTTGGATATTTTTCATTTTATTGATTTCTATTCTATTTATTAATAATTTTTTAACTCTAATAATTATTTTCAATAAAATTGTGGTATTTTATATTGTAAATTAATTTTGTAAACAAATAAATAAATTTAATTTCATCGATTTGTATAAAAAATTACAGACATCGAAAAAATTATAATTATATTTTATTTTTGGTTGAAATTGTCAATATTTACAAGTTTTATTGATTGGTAAATTTGTATATCTGTTTGTTGCTTTTGACGATTTTATTTAAAATGTATGTTTCCCCTTTTCCTCGTGGATGTTTAAAGCATGTTTAAGGCCCCCCAACTTAAGTTTGGACCGGGCCCTGCTTTTGTTTAGGCCGGCGGCCCTGACAACATTTTTATGGTATTTTTAATTTTCTTTTTATTTCAAAAAAAGATTAGTTTATATTATTTATTCAAAAAAATGGATTGACTTTTTAAAGGACTTGACTTTATGGTTTTATTTAGAATTTTTATAATGTTTATAACAGTTGGCATTTGTGATATTTTTCTAGGTGAAATGCCAATTACTTCACTTTAAATCAGTGATTTGTACGCGTGGCGCATGAAGTAAAATTTCGCGTTGAGAAAAGCCCGAATTTGGATTTGGACGCTGCGCGTCCAAATTCAAATTCTTAGGGCTTTTCTCAACGCGAAATTTTACTTCATGCTTAGTCTGGGAGTGGAAGATACTCGTTTAATATTTTCCAATTCTTGATGAGTTTTCAAGATTTTAGTTAATTATGAAAGTTTGGACGATTTTTAGTGAATTTCCATAATTTTATTTAGTTTTTAACGCTTATCGTAAATTTACAAGACTTCCTTTAGTTTCAGAAATTCTGACGTATTTCCTGAGTTTTCGTTGATTTCAAAAGTTTCCTTTAATTTTCAAATTATTGGCAATTTTCACGAAGATCACAAATTATTGTTACTTAAAAAATGTTGATTTTTTATGATGAAGTTTTAAGATTTCAGTTAGTTTTCAAAATTCTGACGGTTTTCTGAATATTCTAAATTTTCGTTAATTTTTAAAATTTCCTTCAATTTTCAAATTCTTGGTAATTTTCTTGAATTTCTTAAATATTCGTTAACTTGAAATACGTTCAAGTTTTTATGAAACATCAAGATTTCCGTTAATTTTCAAAATTGTTATGAAAACTATCAACATTTTTAAGATTAACGAAAATTTAGGAAATTGAGAAAAACCGTCAGAGTTTTGAAAAAATTTAAGGAAACCTTGGAAATTTACGAAAAGCGTTGTAAATTAACTAAAACTACCTAAAATCTTGAATATTCATTGACACTTTAGAAAAACTAAACGAGTGTCTTCCAATCCCAGATCAAGCATGAAGTAAAATTTCAAGTTTAGAAAAGCTTGAAAATTTGGATCGGTCGCGTAGTGAAGTGGAGCGACCAATCCAAATTTGGCTATTCTGAAAACACTGATTTAATGTGAAGTTCAAAATATACGTCGCGTTGATTAATTTTGCAAATATTTATGTGGAACGTGTAAAAGTATACTTAAATAAAAAAAAAATAATAATTTTGAAACCTGTCCAGATACATTTCTAGCTCTTTCATGACATAAAACCAGCATTTTTTTCGATTTTTCAGCTACAAAAGATGAACCCAAAACCTTCTCAGGTTGTTCAAATGTAATTAAGTTAAGGGGTCTAAAACGTCCTCGTCACTTTCGTTGTCTGAAATCACTTTGACAAATATCATATGATCTGTCAAACTGTAATTAATTCAAATAATTCACATTTTTAAAACAATGTTAATAAAATAACTAAAAGAGCTACGGCGCATTAAAGGACAGACATTTTTCAAAAATGGTCTTAATCAACTCGGTGGACCTCATAATGGATATATCTACAAAAATTTTTGATTTAAAAATTTTTGCAAAAACAAAGCTTTGGGGGGAAGTGGAAACGAAGAGTGCTATAAATAGAGAAAATGTTCAAAACTTAATTATCTACAAATTTTATTTAAACTAGTATTCACTATTTCTTGAATAACTAACACTTATCAAAAGATCAACTAAAAAACACTTGGTTTGTTTTACTATTTGTTTCTATTTACTCATGCCGTAAAAAGTGAAACTAGTAAAGTAGATAGAAACAATAGTGAGACAAACTAAGTGTTTTTGACGTATCCTTTAGTATTCATTATTTTCAATATATACTTTGATATTGCTCACAATTAATTTTGAAATATGAGCAAAACTTGTAGGTACAATTTATTATTACATTCTGTGAAACTTTTTTCTAAATTATTTTTCAATGGTGTTAATATTTAAGATTTTTCAAAAAATGTTTAAAGCAAAAAGTGCAAATATAAAATGTGTTATTTTCAATCTTCTATAATTGAATCTATGAGGATCAATGGTGACCAACCACTTTCCGGCTTTCAAAAATGTTCCAAGGCCAATGAATCTTCATTGTTGAATTTATCTGAATATCCCGAAAATTGTTTGATTTTCCGGAAAATCGATAAAAACTACGGAAACGGAAAAATATTGTTTGTTTCAAACGCTTGAAAATTAAGTAATAGGCTCCATTGTCCTGGCCCATTATTTTTAAATGTGGGTTTGTGTACATCGCTCATTCTCCGCGTGTTTCTTGATTTTCTGGAAAACGAATGGTCGTACCGAAAAACATTTGGTGGTGCTATAGAAGAGGTATAAATTGGAGAAATTAATTTCTCGAAAGTCGTTGGGCCAAGGTAATGCCTGTCAAAATCAAAATTTCATTCTGCATTTTCTCAAAAACTGCAAGTCGGAGAGGAAAACTATTTGCGGTGTTATGGGGTGCTATAATAATGTTATAGATTAGTATAGTTTAATACTTAAATTTCGAGTGTCTAAAAAGAAACATATTTTTTGAAATGTGTTTTTGGGTATATTGCTCATTGAAGTCTCCACGTGTTTCACGATTTTCCGGAAAACGAATGGTCTATTCGAAAAACTTTTGGTGGTGTAATAGGGTGCTAGAGGCGTGCTATAGATTGTCCTACTTAGAAATGAATTTCTCGAAAGTGGTTGAGCCAGGGTAACGTTACCCTAGCCCAAATAAAAATTTTCTTTTAAATTTTTTCAAGAACCAGAGGTCGGGGAGGATTTTATTTTGCTCTACCATAGATTACTATAGGGGTGCTATAAATTGGCCTAATTCAAAATGTAATTCTTGCAAGTTGTTGAGCCCGGCTAAAGCTTAGGATACCTTATTCGATTTTATCGAAAACTAAAGGTCATAGAGAAAACCTGTTTTAGCTGCGGTCAGGTCCTATAAAGGTGCTACACATTGGTATACTTTATCTAATCAATTTCGAGCTCTAACAAAAACATATTTTCGAATTAATTATTTAGGTTTTGCGAGTATCGCCTGTTGAAGTCTCCATGGTTTTTCTCGATTTTCTGGGAAACTAAAGGTCGGAAAGAAATACTGTTTATGGCGCTATGGGGTGCTATGGGGGTGTTATAGATTAGGCTACTTTAAATTTGAAATAAAGCAATCAAAGCCTGGGTTTCGCGTCTAATGTATTTAATTTCCAATATTTTGAGAAAATTTCAAAAATTTGAATAGATAGGAAAATTATTTTTTCATCATAAATTCAAGGTTACTTCTGCTTTAATATGAGTTGCAGTTCATTTAATTCTGCCTATTTGTTAATGCGCAGTGAATTAAATTGTTGGTGATTTCAACGGTTTTGAAGGATTTTTTTTTTTTTTCGAAAACTATTTGTTTTGCGCAAGTATTTTTGGTGGTGTTATAGGGTGCCAGAAATGCTAATGAAGAATGACCTACCTTGGTTTTTCCGAAAAATAGAAAAGGTGCTATAGAAACTTTTGGTGGTGCTATAGGGTGCTATAAGAGTGTTATGATTTAGACCAGGGGTCTCCAAACTACGGCCCGCGGGCCAAATGTGGCCCGCGCCATCTTGAATCTGGCCCGCGGCCAGAGATACATTTTGCGTAAATGATATATTTTAAAACGATTTAGTTTTAACATTTTTTAAAATTATTATACAACTAATGATGTAAAATTACCGGTAATTTAAAATTGAGTAATATTCTCACTGGTAAACATGGTAACAATTGGTAATTTAAAGTTAGACATAAAACACACACAAATTCGAATAAATAATTCTAAGTTTTTCCATGAATTAGAAAAATTATAAGTTTTTAAGAATTTTTCAACAAACTGTAGTTTTTCTCTAAGAAAGAAGGAAGTTACGAAAAAACTTGAAGATAGATAAATTGTCCAAAACTTGATGATCTAAAACTTTCACTTCAACAATTTTCGTGTATTCCCATTAGTTATAAAGTTATTTGCAACTTTTGTGAAATACAAAAAAAGCTTGCGTAGATACTCGATATTTTTCAATTTTCACAAAAAACGCTATAACTGAAAAACTACTTGAGCTACAGAAAAGTATAATACATGCATTTCGGCTATTTCGACGAGATCTACAAAATGGGGACCTTTATTTTTATACATGGTGATCCATAAAGTATCTAAAAGAGAATGTCAATGGTTTTTTTCTAAATCAAAAAGGCGAGTGTTTATCAAAGTTATCAATATTATATATAGGAGTGTTTTCCACTCCCAGACTAAGCATGAAGTAAAATTTCGAGTTTAGAAAAGCCCCGTGAAAAGCGACCCGAGACAAATTTTCTGGGCTTTTCTAAACTCGAAATTTTACGTCATGCGCCACGCGTGTAAAACTTTGATTTATTGCGAAGTTCAAAAACATACGCAAATTCCGAAAAATTGCTAAGTAGTTATTAAACGATTTTGTGAAAATTATAAGTTTTTACGAATCTTTCAACAAACTGTCGTTTTTCTCCAAGAAAAAAGATAGCTATAGAAAAACTTAAAGATATAAAAATTGTTCAAAATTTTATAATCTAAAACTTTTATTCTAAAAATTTTTTTGTATTCCCATTAGTTATTAAGTTATTTGCAACTTTTGCGAAATACAAAAAAGCGAGTGTACTCGCGTTAATTCTCGACATTTTTCAATTTTCACAAAAAACGCTATAACTCAAAAACTACTTAAGCTACAGAAAAGTATAATACCTGCATTTTGACTATTTTGACGAGATCTACAAGATGGGCATATTTGTTTTTATACAGGGTCATCTATAAAGTATCTAAAAGAAAACGTCAATTGTTTTTTTCTAAATCAAGTAGGCGAGTGTTTATCAAAGTTATCAATATTATATATAAGAGTGTTTTCCACTTCCAGACTAAGCATGAAGTAAAATTTCGAGTTTAGAAAAGCCCCGTGAAAATTTGTCTTGGGTCGCGCAGCGACCCGAGACAAATTTTCTGGGCTTTTCTAAACTCGAAATTTTACTTCATGCGCCACGCGTCTAAAACGCTGATTTATCATGAAGTGTAAAACTTCACATAAATTCCAATCAATAGTTCTAAGAACTTTGTGAAAATTATAAGTTTTACGAATCTTTCAACAAACTTAAGTTTTTCTCCAAAAAGAAGATAACTACGTAAAAATTTGAAGATATAAAAATTGCCCAAAATTTTATTATCTAAAACTTTTGTTTGAACAATTTTTTTGCACTCCCATTAGTCCTTCAGTTATTCGCAACTTTTGCAGATTTTAAGAATTTTTCAACAAACTTGTTTTTCTCTAAGAAAGAAGAAAGTTACGAAAAAACTTGGAGATAGAAAAGTTGTCCAAAACTTGATGATCTCAAACTTTCATTTAAATAATTTTTCTGTATTTCCATTAGTTATTAAGTTATTACCAACTTTTGCAAAATACAAAAAAAATGAGCGTACTAGCATAAATTCTCGATATTTTTCAATTTTCACAAAAAACGCTATAACTCAAAAACTAGTTGAGCTACAAAAAAGTATAATACACGCATTTCGGCTATTTCGACGGGATCTACAAGATGGGCGTATTTATTTATATACAGGGTGATCCATAAAGTATCTAAAAAAAATGTCAATTTTTTGGATCTTGGCCCATTTGATTATATAGAATTGTATATGTGGCCCGCAAAGGAAGAAGTTTGGAGACCACCGATTTAGACTATAAAAAATTGAAATTATCGAAAGTCGTTGGGCCAGGGCAATGGAGCCGATTTACACTCGTTTTGCAGTTTTCGGCATGCCGCCCCGCCATCTATACTTATTTCAATAGATGACGATCAGAAAATATTTGATACCACAAAATTGTCTAAAGTGCTATTTTAATAAAAACGATACTTAATTTTTATTCAACATTAATCAAAACAGCTATGACAACATAACTTGCTTGTTTTATTATGTAATTTAATACTATCAAAAAATATTTTTATGGCATTTTATCAAAACATTTAATTATTACATTTATAAGGTGAATAACGAACATTTCTGTCAATTTCCCAGGAAATAATACTTATCATAATTATAAATTAGGTATGTGTGTTAGCTTGACGATCCAGTTGGTATAAAACATAATTAAGTGAACTAAACAAAATGGAATAATTTGATTAGGTATGATTTGATTGATCGTTCTCCTCATTGCTCATTGCTCATTGCTGGCCTCCTTGAATTACATACATTTCTGCGAGTTCAATTGGTTCCGGCAACATCCTGTCGCCGGAAGCAGCGTTTTATAAAATTTGGTGTGCGTGCAAGATAGTGATAGATTAATTTACATGTTATTTTATCAATTGTAAAGTGTTTTTGGCAATCCCTGAGAATAGCGCTATCAGCATATACCGGTTGAGCATTTTTAATCCTGAACATATAACCCACTGAGCAAATCCATTTAAGTAATGTTTCAATAACATTAAAACAATGTTTAATGCTGCTACAATGTTGATATAACGTTATTTGTTTGTTTTTTGCTTAGTGGGATATAATTAAGGGTGAGCATTTTCAATCTGGAACATATAATAAAATGAATTATGTAAATGACTTTAAATTTGTTTATTGTTATAAGTTATCAAACTGAATTCGCAAAATGAACATCAATTATACCATTGAAGAAAGAATTTTCATAGTAAAAACGTTTTACACTGGAGGCCGCATAAGGAATGTGCGTGATTTATTTAGTTTTTGCACAAGAACGCAGTACTCTCAAAGAATCAATATTTGAGCCTGAATTTTTAATAATACAATTATTCGACCGTTTGAAATTATCGGAAATTTAAATTCGAGATCATTTTTAGAACATTTAATCAACAAAGTTGGCCTTGCAGTAGAAGGAGCAACACGTGACTGCCCAGCTCAGCGCATTTTGGAGTAGATGCTCGGGAATATATAGAAAAACCTTTTCAAATCGCTGGATTATTGGTCGTGGCGGAATAATTAACTGGCCCGCCAGATCTCTTGATTTAGCGCCTTGAGATTATTTTCTGTAGGACCATATGAAAAGATAAATTTATCAAATACGTCACTCAAAATATTGATTCTTGAAGGTATGTAATTTTTAAAGTATTAATGTATTAAATGCTTATATTTATTTTTTTATAAATTGAATAACCTATTAAGTTTTTGTTATATTATATTAGATTTAAACAACTAATATATGATACTGTAGCTATACCTTTGCAGAAAAAGGCAGCAAAAAGAAAATAATAGTCAGCTTTGATCAAATTATTCAATTTTAAAATAATTGATAATAAAATAATAATAAAATAATCAATAAATAATGGAATTTGTTGTTTATTTTAATTTTGCTACTTGATATCGATATAATTCTGTTTCGGGAATCTTTTTCTAATGTAAATGAATCATTTGTAATGATGCAAAACTACCGTCATTTTTATTAAAAGATTGTACTACGCTCTTACCTCTTACAACAATGTTTAACTTATCAATAAAAACGTGTACCTTTCCGCAATGTCTGAAAATCGTAGCAATTTGTCCTGTGCCTAAAACATCTTTAAGGCTTTAAAATATTAACAATTTTCGTGGTATTGCTATTCTGCCGCATATCGCAAAAGTATTTGAACGATTACTATTTTACCAAATTTTCAATCATATTAAACCTTATATATCTGATAAACAGCACGGATTTGTCCCTAATCGCTCAACTGTTACTAATCTTACCCTGATAACTCATGATATTGCTGAAACTATTGATGCGGAAGGACAAATCGATGTGATTTACACGTATCGAAAGCCTTCGATTAGGTTCAACACAAAATTCTGTTGTCAAAGTTAGGTACCTTGGGTTTTTGGGCGTCGTCCATATCGTTAATCCAAACCTATCTCAGTGAACGTGAAGCATATGTGGCCGTTAACGGATTCAAATCTTTAGAATACTGTCCAACTTCCGGGGTACCCCAAGGTTCTATTTTAATTCCACTACTATTTAACTTATTTATTATTGATCTTTTGGAATCGATATCTTGTAAACACCTATTTTACGCTGACGATTTAAAAATCTATAGTACTATTAAAAATATCAACGATTGTCAAGTTTTCCAATACATTTGATTATACAATCGATGGTAATACCTTAGAGCGTGCTACAGTTTTTAAAGGGAGTTTATTTCAACAACAATCTAACCTTTTATTATCACGTTGACTCTGTTATTAAAAATTCCTCTAGGTCCTCTAGGTTTTATCTGTGGAAACTCCTATCAGTTCCATATTCCGAATAATCGAAATATGCGGCCATAGTTTAGTTTCCTCAGAATCAGGGTCAAATTCGTGTTGTTGAAAGTGTGCAACGTAAATTTTTAAAATTATTATCTTTTAAGTCACAAGGAAATGAGTCTTTCCTGTATAAACTTCTGGACAATTCTGTTGACTCACCTGAGTTCTTAGATAAAATTATACTGCATATTCCATCGTTTCATAGCAGGTAGTCTTCTACATTTAATCTATGAGTACATAGAACTGATATTGGTCTAAAATCACCTGTCAGTATTGTATCCAGATGTTTTATTAACATTTCTTCTTCCTGTGATACACTTCATGATAAACTGAAAACTTTACTGACAGTCTGAGACCAAATACCATTACTATGAGTTGAATTTAATAAAATGTAAGTAATTATTTGTATAGGGTTCTAGTAAAATGTACTGCATACATGGTCGTCTTTATATTGTATTATTTATGTATTATTTTTATATAGGGTTCTAGTAAAATGTCCTGCACACTCACATGGTCTTCATATTGTATTATTTATGCATTATTTTTATATATTTTATAATTAATTTATTTTATTTTTAACTATATTGTCTTGTACTTAGGATATGTTTCCTGTTGGACAATATTATATATTACAATTATTATTATTTTTATTATTATTATTATTATTATTATTATTATTATTATTATTATATAGGTTGGTTATTTATGAAAATTCGAAATGGGGAGTTGTTATTTATTTAAATGAATTTCATGATAAAAAAATGATGGCAACGGTCTAATTTTATGTTTATTGTAGAAAATACTAGATAAAATATTGTAGGCAACTTGCGTGTGAAGGGCTTTTGGGCACTCTTTGCCTTAAGCTCGCAAATCGTGCCCAAAAGTCTAAATAACTACTATTTTTCCCTTTTGAGAATCCAGTGTTTTTATTAAAAAATCCAACATTTTATACCCAGTGTTTCTACTCCCTGATTAAGCATGAAGTAAATATTTACTGCATGCACCAGGCGTAAATCAATGATTTAGTTTGCATTTCTAAAAATATATTTCACTGAGTTAAAAAATATCTATTTGGATAAACTTGTTAAAGCACAATTTTCATTGTTAAATCATTAAAATTATCGTAAAAACTGGTGTTCGATGATGAACAAAAGTTGTGTTTGGAAAAACAAAAATGAATCGCTTTGCAGAAATAAAATTTACTTCATATTTTTCGAGTCGTAAAAAGTTGCTCCAAGAATGACCTTACAAATTTAGGAAAAAATAACGTAAATAGGCGATTTTTAAATGTCAACAATTTTAGTTTTTTTCTAATTCCATCGAAACAATTGATGTTTGAAATATTAAAAGCAGAGTATTAGTAAGCAATAAAATATGCAACTTTGCCCCCATTTAACCGATTCTCTTTCTCTTCAAATAAGCAGGATTCCCATAGTACAGCTCGAAAAATGGGAACCCTGTATATATATTTCTAGTTAATTTCTGTGTGTTGGGTTGTAAAAGAAGGGTTACACGCTCCGGCGGTGCGTGGCGCTCGATATTAATTAAGAGCGCCTCAATTACCTTCGCAATTACATAATTAATCCATAGCGCGCCGAGGATACGTACGTACGTACGGAAAGAAACATAAGAAATAATAATAATACAAAAACAACGTATAGGAGTATATATTTTTTTCATAATACGGTAATAACAGTATAAATTAAATTTATACCAAAAATGTTACGCTTCGATTCGAGCACGTCTGAGTCGTTGCCTTTAATTAGCGCCGTCCTCGAATAATCACAACCACGGTGAACTATGCCTCATATCCAGTTCTAATTAGTACCTTTAGTACTGTTATTTTTTTAATTAGAAAATCATCTTTGTTTCACAACGGTTTGGATGTCTTTTAATGGTAATGTTTTTATGATAATGAGGTCCTTGCATGAATTTTTAAATTAATATAATATATTATTAACTCTCTGAAGCACAGAATTGAAATGAAAATGTAGACCCATGTTGCACAGATATTATAGAAATAGAAAAATTGTTTTCTTGCGTTTTTTTATTTTATGATTATTCGACGTTGTTTGAAGTTTCGGTAACTTGTATTTAACCTTAACTACTTTTGCGTTTTTTTTTAAACTATAGAAAAGTTGTTGCCTTTGCATTTTTCCAAAATGTATATTTTTTGTAGTGAAATAGCTGTAGTCTTACCATGCACCAATTGTCAAAAATAGGTGGGATTCTGGTAATCGCACTATGCTTTAAAAAGTTCAACAATATTTTAACTTTTATCGTAATTTTAAAAAAAGGATGTACAGGGTGCAGCATTTTCGATGGTTTCTTTAAGTATATTATTTATTTAACAACCCTGGTGGTAGGGTTGTTAAAATACAAGGTTTTTTTCATTTTAATTAAAACAAACAGTTTTTTTTTACAAAATTTGTTTTTTTCAATGAAACAGTGTTTAAAATATTAACAATTAAAAACATGTTTAAAACGTGTTATAAACATAACCGGCCTTATTAATAAACCTTAGCATACAGCCAGGGCGGGCCCAAACAAAAGCGGGGCCCGGTGCAAATTTAAGTTGTGGGGCCTTGAAAAAGATCCACTGGTAGGAATTTCCTCACCCCCCAAATAGTTAGACAACAAAAAATTTAAAAAAATGGTTTATATTTATAATACTATTTCCTTGTTATTAAAATGACGATTAAATATGAAAAAAATAATATCTTAAAATCCAAGAGTTACAATAAAAGGTGTATAAGTATATTAGTAAATAGTAAATATTTGTAGAATGTATTGATGTAAGGATCAAACATAAGGGGTGCGTTTTTAAATTTACTGTAAACTAGTGTTTTATACGCGTGGCGCATGAAGTAAAATGTCGAGTTTAAACAAGCCTGAAAATTTGGTTTAATTCATTTTACAAATGTTTATATGGAATATGTGAAAGTATTCTGTCAATACAAAAATTACAAATTTCAAATATTTATTACTATTTTAAATAAAATCGTTAAAACCAACACACAACATAAAATTTTATAAAAACTTCAGAACTGTAAAAATTGGGATAAATTGACAAAAATGTAAAAATATTTACCAAATCAACAAAAATGTAAAATTCTGAAGTGAAATTTAACCTAAATTGTCTTTGAATGGTAAATTTCTTCGCAAGATAAAATCGGTTGATCGGTTCCTTTATAACAAATTGTTACGTTTTTACACCAGTTCTTCAGTTCTTAAATTTAGGCGTAACTTTCATGCGGTCTTTAGCGATTTCCATTGCGATTATTAAAGAAGATTTGAATCCCGATTCACGATATTTTGAAAATACGTTAAAAATATGAGTTTGCAATACTGATATCTATATTCGAATGTTGAACTATCTTGCTCACAATATTTTTAAATTCAGTATGTCATACCAAAAATTAAAAATGAAATGAAGTTAGTTTATTTTCTATTGATCTTTAGATTACGGATTTCGTTTTTACGCTACAGGTATGTTCATAAAAGTTGAAACGAAAACGAAAATTAAACGATTTTTCAAAAACAGTAACGCGGGGCCTTTAGAAGCGCGGGGCCCTGTGCGGTCGCACCGGTCGCACCGCCTTCCAGCCGGCCCTGCATACAGCTTTAACACAGTTCTAAGGAAGATATTAACATTTTCGGATTAATAAAACGTTTACAACTAATAATTTAATAGCCCTTGTTTGAGTCTTGTACATAACCTCAACTGTCATAACAAAATAGGGTTATTTAGAATTTATTTAATAATGCAATAAATCATAAATGTATAAACCTGAACAGTATGTTTTGAACTTTACTTGATATCAGTATTTTATACGCGTGGCGCATGAAGTAACATTTTAAGTTTAGAAACGCCTGAAAATTTGCACTACGCGACCTAACCAAATTTTCATTCTTTTTCTAAACTCGAAATTTTACTTGATGCTTAGTCTGGGAGTAGAGACACTCATTAGAAGTAAATTTCAATCTAATAATATATCAGAAGAAATACATTTTTACAAACATAAAAAAACAGTTAAACATACCTTCTAAATCATGATTTTTATGTTTTTTGTTATTTTTGTCATATATTACAATATGTATATGTACACTTATGTAATAAAATGGAGATTCCGTTGATAAATAAATAAATAAATAAATAAATTACTTGATTACAATTAAGTTAGAACACATGAAAATAATGTTGCTACGTTTATTCTATCATTATTTCAAAACTGACTTATAACATGTAGATTTTGCTATATTAATACGAAATGTTAGTATGGTATTTGTATGCGTCTAGTAGAGATTAATTAGCATTAAACTATAATGATACTAACGGCAATTCTATTAGTAAGGCTGAACGTATTTAAAACACGTTTTAAATCACATTTATGCACACATAATTTTGATATTTTATTAGGATAAAATTTTATTTATAATAATGTAATTTGAAATATCTTCAACAATTTAACTAAAATTTAAAAACGTAAACATAAAATGCTTAATAAAGTAGTATAAAATACTGTTTAGCTAATTTAAGACAATAAAAAAAACTTCTTAAACAAAATTAACGTTTAAAACATGTTTTAAACGAATTTAACATGTAAAACATGTTTAAAACACGGCTGTTTTTAAACATGTTTAAAACACTGTTTAAAACAAAGTGTTTTAAAGATAACAACCCTGAGTACCACTAATATGAATGATATACAAACACTAATATATACTTCCAAAGCTCTTTTTTAGATTTGAAATCGAACTCAGTCTGTGGCTCGCGATATACCGTTCGTCGACGTTACCGCACGGCCACCACCTGCCATATAGCTTATGATATGATAGATCATAACGTACTGCTGGGAAAAATATGGAATAAGGGGTAATGAGCCCGATTCCGTACCTCAAACGTTAATTTATCACTCTCAACGTTAAGCGCCATAACACCTGTGAAATTTTACAGTTTACGTTCGAAAATTGCACGCACCAAAGTTGTCGATGTTATGATAACGGTTTCGCAGTTTCCGAATTAATTGTTTATAAAATAGTGTTTATAGATGCAGATGCAGTGAACTTTGGAGGTTTAGTAAACATTTGTAAGCCAAGTATAAGAATAATCCTCAAATAATTATTTTGTGGCTCTATTTTTAGGTTATATATTTTTGAACAAATTATAATGCTAAATAAAATCTCTGTGTTGCGTGACACAAAATTTCACGTTATAGTGTTCCGCAACAGGGAAACGCTCTAGTCGATACGAGCATTTTTAAAGTGGGTACACAATTTTACATACAAAAATCCTACAGCTACCCCAACTTTCGCCTTTTTGATGAAGGCGGTTTTGTCAAATGTTTATCCTTAAAATATTGACTGAGAAAAAAACGCTTAAAGTTTTATTGCAGGATTCTTCCAATTTCGCCTTTTCCGATCAGAAGGTTGTAGTAAAATACTTAGGTTTAAAGTTTCATCCCGAAATCTCTGGCCATTTTTGATGTAGAGTGGTTAGTGACAGATACACATACCCACAAAGACATTTGTAAAAAAATATCTTAATCGACTTGGAAGACCTTAAAATGGATATTTTCATTAACGAAAATGTTAATAAAATGAAATACATTTCTCTAATGCGCTCATGTTCAGCAATTAGGAAATAATCACCCTAACACCCACGGTTAAGAAAATACTATCTTTTCAAGATTCGTCTTATTTCTAGAATATTTCTTTGTTTGTGTTTATTGCTCGGCAACGCAGGTATATATTTGTATGTAATTTAAAGCCGTAAATGAGTGTCCATATAAAGTGAATCCGTTTCAAGTGGACACGATTCCCCGTATCGCACCGATGCATGTGCGCGCGTCTGAATTCCGAAACGGCCGATTCTTTTGAAAAATGTTGGAATTTTTTCCGCATTTTTTCACATCACCGCATCATCCTTTTCCATCATCATCGTCTTCTTTTTCAATCAGATTTCGTGTGATTAACTGTTCGACACCGTTACGATTCACTCATATTGGACAAACAACGACCTGACCTTAACATTACCTTTTAGATATTTTACAAAAAATAGAAAAAGTACCAGCTCATTAAAATTGAATATTTCGTAATAGATTTTTATTTTTATTCAAAAACAAAATATTATTACAAAAATGCATTAATTACATTTTTTAAATTAACTTTTATTGACGTCAAATATAACAACCAATAGTCCAAGGACGGCCGAGTATACGGTAAGAAGGATCGACAGAATCCAAGATTTTGGTAGGGATAGAGATCGCTTACATCACAGTATTTGTGTATTTGTTTGTGTGTATTTGTGCTCTGAATTTAAATATGTTACCTCATGATTATAATATTACAAGTAATTACAGTAACTGAATATTAATTCTTACTATTAAATTATATTAATAATATAAAAATTATTTCAGATAATAGACAAAATTCGAGTTGGAAATAGCATTAGCAACATAATGTATTTCCACCTTTAATTCTTCGTAATATACTATCCATGTGTACTTTATTCATATTTATTTTTATTGTAATATGATATAAATTTCTGATGTATAAGCATTAACAACTAAAACTACAAAACCTGGCTGGCTTAACTTTAAATTTTATAAGTTAGCATTGAACTGACAAAATAGTTGTTCATGCAAAACGGATTATAATAAAGCTGAGATTAACCAATGTAATCAATTTAACTATAAGGATATTTAGTGTTACTAGTAGTTTGACATACTTTTAAACACAAAATAATTCAAATAGTTTACTTATATAAATATATGACTATTTTGTAAATTCTAATTCACAGCCTTAATTTATAATAAACTTTAAGGCACTGCCAACTCTAACTTACTCCAATTTAATAATTCCAAGAGTAAAAATAATAGCAATTTAATCAAATAAAACACTTTAACTTTGTTCGTGTAACATACTATTATTTAGTTATGACAGTTGTTTCTATTATACACTACAATTATACAGTAGAGTGTATCGAAAATCTAGTTTTTCATGTTTTTAAAGTTGTGAAGCCATTCCAAATGAAAGTACAAAAAGTTTCAGCCTGATCAGATAATATTTACTAATGAAAACATGCAAGTTTGCTTGTAGCCTTGCACGGTGACCCGAAGGTCGGTATGGTAATATTTTAGCTCAAGGTGTCATAAAATGTGTCTCGACATACCATGAAAGCGATTAGTCGAATAGGGATGTCCATTTAAGCTTCGAAAACCAGGTAGAAAAATGATGAATAATGTGCAATTTTAGTGAATTGTAGCAAATACGACATATACCTAGGTAAGCCCCGCAACGAGTTAGAGACTAAGAAATAGTGCTGTGGAGGTGGGGCAGCAAATTGCTGCCATCGACAACGGAGTGCTTGATCTTGATAGCAAACCATGACGGGAGGTAAACTTTCAAGACAAAACTAACTAATATTAGCGGATTCATATTAGCGGGTGGCCTGGCTGTTGCTACGTAAAGACGAAGTATCCTGCTGGCTGCGGTTAGCCACCTTGAGTCTGCAAGAGGACCGGGATGTTGCCTCGCTAGGTCCTCAGAACACACTCCTCATTGAACGGCCATTAAAATGGCAGACAGGTACTTCTGATCCTTACTCAGCTCTGCAACATCTACATCTGGCGAATCCACATCCAATTTTTTGAAGCTGCATACAGGGAGGCTTTCACATTTCTCTAACTGTTTGCCTATTGTGCCACAAAAAGTGTTAGCACCACCATCAAGAGACTGCATAAAGTACCTAAGAGGCAACTGATCAAAATGGAGGAGACAAACAATCCATTGTAATGGATGTATTAGTTCCTTTTCCAACAATCGCATTACACCACCCTTTTGTCCGGTGTTTACGTTAGTTCCATCGCAACCAACAGCAACCAGAAATTGTCTGGCTTCATTTTCATCTAAAAAGTTGAGAATGCATTCTGAAATATCAATTGCTGGGTCCGACGCTGGAGCAACGTGGCCAATATAACACGAGCCTGGCTCTCGCACAAGTGAAATGTATTTCTCGGTGTGAATGTGCCGGTAGTATTTTGCCCCTTCTTTTACTTGTACACTAGTTTTATCCGTATGGCCGTCAAAATAAAGACCGCGAAGTGGGTTTTTGGTAAAGACATCAGCAGGGGACAAATTTAATTTGATACATTGTATTATTTGACCTGACATAAAAATTTGTTAAAACATGTGAATATTTAGTTATTTAAATATTTCGATGATTACTCATTGAAAAAAAATTAAGTATTTTTCAGTGCGTTTCTTACTTAACAATATTTCAGTGTTTTATACGCGTGGCGCATGAAGTAAAATTTCGAGTTTAGAAAGGCCTAATAATTTGGTTTGGTCGCGTAGCGCTACGCGAGTTATCTTTCGCGGACCGAAGATGAACTTTTTAAAAAGAATTTATTTTGTTGGGAGTGGAAATCGACCGTACCTGCTCAACGTCGCAGCGTAAATTAATTTATCATAGTGCGATAAGATGTATTTATATCAAATGGAATTCTTCTCTAAGCATAATTCTAGTGTGGGTGGTGCGATAACTCCTCCATCCGTAGAAGTGACATCGGCTAATAAGGTCCAGATGGAACGTTAATAGGATTTGCATTACTTTTAATTATGAAAGATTTTAATTTTTGTCTGTTCTTAATAAAATATTTAAGCAAATACAATATTATTATCAAAATCAGTATGCATGAGATTGCAACTAGCATCCAATTAATTTTGTAGTTATGGGTTTCAAGCATTTGCTGAGATTCAACGTGTTTTTCCAAAGTGTTTATTTGTTGTTTTAAAGTTGAGAATTTCGATATATCGATTCCAGTTATATTTGTTGTTTTTAAGTTTACATTTAATTCACTTTGTTTTACACGAATATTAGGCATTGTAATTAACGATGGGTAATATTCTGTTTTAAATTTTGATATTAATGTTTTTGAATTAAATTTTCCTTTACATCCATGAGGTAACGAAATTAAATAATTTCCAAGAAGTGATTTTCGTTGTATCAATTTTGTTGAACAATGAATTTCGATAGTGGATTCAGTTTCAGCAATTATGATCCATGAATTGCTATTATCAACTTTGATAATTTGGTTTCCAAAATTAGAAATTTTTCGAGTTAAACAATTTCTTTCTTTTGCGTAAGTGATTAATTGTACTGCACATGTTTTTTCGTTTAGGTTATGTAAAACTTTAGCTTCACATAAATATGATGATTTTTCAAGGTGAAAGCAGCGATCGTCTTCTTCGATAAACGAATTTTCGTTTAAAAGTATGAATTTAGAATCTGGTATTATTAATTCATTATTTTTATTTGGAATAGGGTAGAGTTGATAATATTCATATTTAGATTTTTCAATTAATGGAATCTTAATGATGAAATATATGACCATTTCTTTTTGGTATGTTTTGACTTTTATAATTTCTTCGTATTTAGGCATGTTTTCTAATGTTGGTTCGAATAAAAGAGATGTATCTTGCAGATGTTCTTGAATTCCTTTCAATTAATTTTGTAATTTAAGAGGATTAATAATGCTTGGGTGCATTTCTGAATGTCTAGCAAAACTTTGAGCTGTTATCAATTGATTTAAATAATCATTGATTTCATTGATCGATGCGATTAAAGCTAGTTGGGTATTGATTGTCATTTGAATCCATGCACAATCTGATAATTTTGTTATCGATATTTTTAAAGTGTATATATCATTTACAATTGTGTTTTGGTTTTTAATTAATATTGAAATACTTTTATTAGTTTCATCTATTATTTCTTTTGTGATTGAAATTTGATTTGTAATATCAGCCTTTAAATTTTCTTGATTATGAAATAAGTTTTTAAAGTTGTTTTCGTATCTTTCACCGTCTTCTGCATCTAAGTTTCCAGTGAGTGTTTTTTGAATTGTTCCAATAAAGTTGAATAATCCTCTTTTAGTTCTTCGGTATGAAGGTGAAATTTCATTAATTAAATTGTTTGTACGTCTTGTTTCTTGTTTTAAAATATCAAGTAATTGTTTAGTTATGTCTGTAGTAGTATGACATGATTTTTCTTTTAAGGTAATTTGTCGTTGAAATTCCTCTTGGTGCTCTTCAGATATCTTTAAAATTTCGATTAATGATGTAATGTCGATTGAATGTATTAAATCCCATTCTGATATTATATTGCTCGCTGTTCCCATTCTAAATGTTATTAGTCCTGGATGATCTGGTATTTGATTGATCATTTCGGTTTTGATCCTCCATCTGAAATGTTGATTTTAGATTAGTTAAGTGAACCTTTTTAATTACGTTTTCTTTTATTTGTATTTTTGCAACATTGTCTGGGTCGATAGATATTATTGTGTAAGGGCCGTGGTATTTAGCGACGGTTTTCTGACCTCTTTTAATTTTTTCTCTTATATAAACTTTTTGATTAGGCCTAAAATTTTGAACATTTTTTAATCTGTCGTTATGATATTTGATATATTTTTCTTTTTGTTTTACATTCGTGGTTTTTACTAAGTCATGTAAAATTTTCATTTGTTTTAAATGTTCGTCGATAATATTCTCATTCGTAGTAATTTCATTCACGGTGTTTGTATCAGTTCCGTATAATATTTCTTGTGGTGATTTTCCGGTGTTTGTATGAATTGTATTATTGTACGCCAATAATGCTAATTTGACAAATTCTTCAATATTTAATGATTTTGTTTCTTCTTTAAGTCGAAATATTCTGATATGTTCAATTAATGTAGAATGAAGTCTTTCGATTGGTCCATTGGAATTTGGGTGATCCGGTGTAATAAAGTCAACGTTGACAGCATGAACTTCTAAAAGGTCTTGTACTAAAGTATTTTTAAATTCTGAACCATTATCTGTGGTAATTTTTTCAGGAGTTTTATATAATGAAAAATATTCAATAAATTCTTTTCCAATAACTGCTGCTTCTTTACATAAAATCTTTTTCGCATATCCAAATTTCGAAAAGGAGTCTATTATCGTAAGATAAATTGTTTGTTCGATCTGAACAACATCCATAAATAAATGTTCGAATGGTTTTCTTGAACACGGTGTCAAGTTCAATGGAATTTTAGGTGGGTGTCTGTCGTATTTTGCTTTTTGGCAAATTTCGCAGTTGTTTATATAATTTTGGATTGTTCTTATCATATTTTCGAAGTAATAATGCTGTTTTAATTTATTGTATGTTTCAATGGCTCCTCTGTGATTTGTTTTTCCTTCATGGTACATTCTTATTACGCTTTCAATTTTTTCTTGAGTCTTCAAATTTTTGTTCTGTTTAGTATGCCATATTATTTTGGGTCCGTTGTTGTTGAATATTTCTGAATACAATTTTGAAAGTTCAGTATACAATTCTCGGAGAAAACATGTGAAATGTTTCGTTTTCCATAGTATAATTTTTTAAGATGTTTATCAAATCCTGTTTTGAGTAATTAACGTCTATATAGATTTTTGTTATTTTTCTCTGTCCTAATTTTTCTGATTTCGATTGTTTCGAGTTCTCTGATATTTTTATTATTATCTGACGTCTTTCTTTATTAATCGGTTCTTCACTTATTTTTATTGATTCTCTCGGTTCATCTGTTTGTGTTGAATGAACAGTGTTCATGGTTTCGTCTTCTAGTGGAATTTCGTTGTAATAATCGATCATAGGTTGTGATGAATTTGGCTGTTGATTGTATGGATTTATATCTGGTGTTTTCAAGATTTCTCTTTCTCTAATGATGTCATCTAGTAATTTATCAATTTCTTCGTCTACATTTCCTTTTGTAGAAAAATTCTCTATTGGGTGAATTTCGATTGGTGTTCGAGATAATGCATCAGCATTTGTATTTAATTTTCCTTTTTTGTATACTACTTTGTAATCGAATTCCTCAAGTTTTATTTTCCATCTCATTAGTTTACTGTTGGGTTCTTTTAAATTATTTAGCCATTGTAAAGGTCGATGATCGGTGTAGATTGTGAATTTTCTTCCGTATAGGTATGGTCGGAAGTATTTGGTTGCCCAAACGATTGATAATAATTCTTTCTCGATTGTTGAATAATTTCTTTCGGTGTCATTTAAAGTTCTTGAGGCATATGATATGGGTCGATCTTGTCCTACAGTTCCCTGTGATAAAACTGCTCCTAATGCTTCATTTGAGGCATCTGTTGTTAATATAAATGGTTTGGTAAAATCCGGGAATTGAAGTATTGGACTGTTTGTTAAAAGATGTTTACAAGTTTCGAATGATTTAATGAATTCGGATGTATGTTTTATTTCTGCGCCTTTTTTAAGACACGATGTTAAAGGTTTAGTTAATTTCGCATAATTTTTTATAAATTTCCGATAGTATCCTGTTAATCCTAAAAAAGCTTTAATTTGTTTTGTTGTCTTTGGAATTGGATAATCTAAAACTGCTCGAATTTTATCTGGGTTAGGCGATATTCCTTTTTCTGTGATAATATGTCCTAAATATTTAACTTCTGTCTGTAAAAATTCAGATTTATCTAGCTGTACTTTGAAATTTGTTTTTCTAAGTCTTTCGAATACTTTCTTTAAACTTTGAATGTGTTCTTGAAGAGATGTTGAAAAAATGATTTCGTCATCTAAGTAAACCATGGATATGTCTCTTAATCCTGTCAAAACGTTATCCATTGCTCGTTGGAAGGTCGCTGGAGCATTTTTGAGTCCAAAAGGCATCCTTAGGTATTCATAGTGTCCTTTGTCTGTCGAGAATGCTGTTTTTTCTATGTCTTCTTTATCCATTTCTATTTGGTGAAATCCACTTGCTAGGTCCAAAGTAGTGAAGTATTGGCATTTTCCTAGTTTGTCGAATATATCTGTTATATTGGGTAATGGGTATTTATTATCAATAGTCTTATCATTCAATTTTCGGTAGTCTATGACTATTCTCCATTTCTTCTTTCCGCTTGCATCAATCTTTTTCGGAACTATCCATAGTGGTGATGACCATGGTGATTTTGAGGGTCTAATTATTCCTTGTTTTGTCATAGATTCAATTTGATTTTCGATTTCTGTTTTATGAATTGGTGGGTATCGATAAGATCTAGTATGTATTGGTAAATTATCTGTTGTTCTGATTGAGTGTTTAACTTGATTGGTGAATGATAAAGGGATTCCTGGACAGTACATAATATCTCTGTATTCATAACATAAATTTCTAATTGCTTTATATTCTTCTTTGTTTAAATGTTCTAAACGTAAGTTTTTTAAATTTTGTTTTTGAAGTGCGTTAAAGTTTATTTCTGTTTTTAATTCATTTTCTTCAAAATTAATATTATTAATTTCTAACGGTCCTGAGTGAATGTTTAGTTCTGGAAGTATAAATGTAATATCTTCTTGAGTTGGATTTATTATGAGAATGTTTGTTGAATTATTTTCTATTTTACATATTCCTGCTGGTATTTCTAATTCGTTATTAAATTTGTAATTTTCTATCATTCCTTCTTTATTCTCACAGTTATGTGTCATTAGATGAATTTGTATTTGTGTTAATGATGGTACTTTAATTTTCTTTTTGCATGTTAAAATAATTTCGTTGCATTTGTTTTCTGGTAAATGAAGTGGAATTTGAGCATGTGGTGTAATTATTTTATTATTTTTGAAGTCTATTACTGCATGTAGTTTTTGAAGTAAATCGGTTCCTATTAATCCTTGATAATCCTTATGAAAATTAAAAATATAATGTTTATGTAAAATATCTGGTCTGTTGAATATATCTGATAATCCAATGTTTATTGAGTAATTATGATTTGTAATTTGATGTGGAGTTTTAATTTGGAAGGGATCTATTTCAATTATGTCTGGAAAATGTTCTTCTGCAATTTCTTCATTTATTAGGGTTCTAGTTGATCCAGTATCAATCATAAATTTCGCGTTAATTTCGGGAATTATTATGTAAGGTAATTTATGAAAATTCGAGATATTGAGTTCTAAGTATTGGGGTTGTTCAAGGCTGGTGTTGTAAAATTTTCTTCTGTTGAATCTTTAATCTTTTCTTCATATTGCTCTCCATCATAGAATTCTTCTTGTTCATATTCTTCAAATTGTTCGTACAATTGTTCAGGGTCTTCTTGGTGATAGAGTTCTTGTGCTATATATCTTGGTTGTTGTTGTTGTGGGTATATCATTGCAGTATTTCCTGATGAAATTTCCATTGGTGTTGGTGTCGGTTTATGAAATTTGCGAAGTTTTGAGGTATTAGTTACTCCGGAAAATTGTCTTTTTATTTGATTTGGTCTGACAAATTGTTGTTGTTGTGGTTGAAATTGTTGTTGAGATTGAAATTGTTGTTGAGGTTGAAACTGTTGTTGAGGTTGAAACTGTCTTGGTTGTTGATATTGTCTTTGTGAAAATTGTTGATTAGAAGTTGAAGGATTTTGTTGTTGTTGATAATTCAGATTATTTCGAATCGGTAAAGGTTGAATTCTCAAATTATGATTTGGTGTTTTATTTTGTTTTCCTGAATTTTGATTTGAATGTAACTGAGTTCGGTGGTAGTTCATATTTTCTTCTTCTACTGCCATACGCATTGCGTCTTCGATTGTTGCTGGTGATTTACAACGTAATAGATGACTCATGTGGCTGTTTAGTCCTGCTAAATATGCTTTTAGTGTTGTTGCATTATATAAATTTCTCTTTGCGTCTTTGATATCTTGGTGAATATTTTGAAGTTCTAATTTATTCAATAAAAGGCATCGAATGTCGATACATTTGTCTGCAAATTGTAAAGGTGTTTCATTTGCTTTTTGCTTTATCATGACAAGGTCTCTTAAAAGTGATTCTTCATCTCTCTGATCTCCAAATAGTGAAATTAGTATATCTTTTAATTCTTGTAAGGTGTTAAACGGTCTGGCTGCTAACATTACTGCTGCTTTTCCAATTAGTTTTGATCTTATGTGACATAATGTGAAACCTGTTCTTGCGACATCGTTATTTGGTGCCATCATTGCCATTACAGATTCACATGAACTTATGAAAGTAGATAATTTTGAAGGTTCTCCATCAAATTTAGGAATTATGTCTAGAATGTCTTTAACTGAAATTTGTGGTAAAGCCATGTTGTTTATTTGGGGGTTATTTATTTGAGGGTTATTTATTTGAGGGTTTATATCGATGTTTTCAAAATGTTCTATTAGTTCGTCTAAATCGTTTAAATTATTTAAATTGTTATTCATTTACTTACACGAGGATTAAAATGATGATTCCTTTGATAATGTTCATTTGAATTGTATCACTTGCACAATTAAATTATTATTTTAATTTTGATTGGAAAAATATGTTGAATTGAACTGTATTATTTTTGTAAATTTCGAATTTTTGAAAATGCTATTGTTTTTTGAAAAATGCTATTGTCGTCGATATCGTTTAATTTGACGTTTTATAACCAAACAATGATATCGGCATTTTAAGGTGAGGATGGGAATTTCGGGTAGTCTCGATGGTTTCTTTAAAGATGGTTTCTTTCTTCTGTGTCAAATTTCTACATAGGTATTAAGTTCTCCTATGGTCTTTGAAATTGACAACTGTCTTCTTTTCTTCAAGGGCTTATAATAATTTGACACTTCGACATCAAATTATTAAGTGCAAGGCCTCATGGTGATCCTGGGATTGCTTCTTTTTCTTTCTTCTTTTCTTCTCTTCTTCTTGGGGGACTGGGATCCGTCGGAGAGTCTGGTCGATCCAGATGTCGAACACGATGTTCCTCTCTCGTGGTTGACTCCAATAGTCAGGGGGAATTTGTTACCGTTGGAAGAGTCTAGGCGATTCTAGAAACCGAACACGATGTTCCTCTTCGATGGTTGCGACTCCGATAGTCAGGAAATTGAATTTACGTTACAAGCCGGACAAATACACGACGATTTTGGGTTTTTGGTGAATCGTTGAAACGAACGAATTTTTGATTAATTCTCCAAAAAAATCCGAACGACTGCGCCAGTTATCTTTCGCGGACCGAAGATTAACTTTTTAAAAAGAATTTATTTTGTTGGGAGTGGAAATCGACCGTACCTGCTCAACGTCGCAGCGTAAATTAATTTATCATAGTGCGATAAGACGTATTTATATCAAATGGAATTCTTCTCTAAGCATAATTCTAGTGTGGGTGGTGCGATAACTCGCGCTTGATTATAGCATCCACACTATTAATAAAATCATAAATAAACATATGAGAAAACGCCTAATACAAACTATAACCACATTAGATCAAATCTCCACCACACATAAGGATAAAGCATTTATTAAAATAATCCACGTTCCACAAGTCAACCAGAAACTTAATAACATTTTCAGAAAAATGTAATCTCACCCCAGCTAATTACTCAAATACAAAACTTAGCAGGTTATTAGGCAACACTTTTTAAAAACAATCAGTTGTAGTAATTATAGCAAAATATATGTAGGACAAACTAAAAGAAACGTAAATACTAGATTCAAAAAACATTCATACTACATCAAAAATCTAAACCCTTATAAATCAGCTTTGCCCACCACATTCTGGAAACAGGACACAAATTTAACAAAAATAATGTCAACTTATTAAAACAGTCATCATCTTACAATTTAAACAAGATAGAAGCGATTGAATTGAAAAAGAACCTTTATTATCTGCTAAATTTCGATATGAGCCCGTTGAGTAATCCCCTGCTTGACTTAATCCAACACAGGTGTTAACGCTAATAAAACTGTGGCCTTCCCGACAAGCGGCTAGTTTTAAGAAATAGGGTCTATCATTGTAATAATTACATTTAGGTTTTTCCACTAATCCGTTTTATACTATAAATACACCGACACCTTTGTAATTTTTGTTAGTTAACTATTGATAATGGACACTTAGTGTCCGAAATGTACATATAGTACTTAAATAAAAACAGTAAAGTAACCGCGTTTTATTAGTATTATAACAATCTTCGCATAACTCACGAATGCATATATCTTATTTACAAAACGGTTTAGCTACGGTTTTCGGTGGCACCACTAGAAAATCTTAATGGGAAACTGTAAAAATGGTAATCATTAATTTAACAAAAATGCACTGGATGTCTCCACATCTTTCTGTTTACATCTTTTCGTCTTATTCAACGCCATTTCTAATTTATATTTTTCGTTAGGCTCATGTTGTCCCTAAACCGTCACCCTACCTCCACCGCACTATTTCTTAGTCCCTAACTCGTTGCGGCACTTACCTAGGTATATGCCGTATTCGCTACAATTCACTAAAATTGCACATTTTCCACCATTTTTCTACTTGGTTTTCAGGGCTTAAATGAAAATCCCGGTTCGACCAATCGCTTCCATAGTATATCGAGACACATTTTATGATACCTCGAGCTAAAATATTACCGTACCGACCTTCGGGTCGCCGTGCAAAGCTATGAGCAAATTTGCATGTTTTTATAAAATTTCAAGGGCGCTGTGGGGATAGTAAATATTATCCGATCAGACTGAAACTTTTTGTACTTTCATTTGAAATGATTTCACAACTTTTTCACACCCCATCATCCAAAACATAAAAAACTGGATTTTCAATATTATACGGTGAATTTTTCTTTTAGGTAAACAGCATAAGTTGTAAATTTTCTGATATTCGTTGTTTTTTAAGGGAGTTCAATTGAAGCTTTAAACGAGTATTTCCGCTCCCAGGCTAGGCATGAGGTAAAATTTCGAGTTTAGAAAAGCCTCGTGAAAATTTGCGCAGCGACCCGAGGCAAATTTTCTGGGCTTTTCTAAACTCGAAATTTTACCTCATGCGCCACGCGTATGTGGAAAAGTTGTGAAATCATGCCTTTTATCATGGAACTTTTCTAAACTCGAAATTTTACTTCATGCTTAGTCTGGGAGTGGAAAACACTTGTTTAAAGCTTCAAATTGAACTTTTAGAAAAAACAGGAAATATCTAAAGATTTACAGAAAATAGGCTGAATTTGGAATACGTATACTTTAAAGAAAAATGCCCTGTGAAATGTAAATACATATTTAGGGAGGGGCGAAAAGGAGACATTAATTTTTAAAACATGTTAATAAACTTATTTACTTACAATTTATAAAATGTTCTCCTCTTTGCATTTTATTTTATTTGAGAAATGTTGTCCTTAAAATCATTGTTATTTTTAAAAACCTAATATTAGTAATTTAAATAATTATTTCTTATAAATAATATTTGTTTCAGATATGTTTTTATTATAACCCAATCAACGTCAACATATTTTTTTTAATTCGATTACACGTAACATAAACTATTATTTTAATTACACTAACACAAAGTCTAATTTAAATAACACTTATTTTCAACACTACATATTAAAAAATCTATCTATGAAAGTACAGTGAAACCGGAAAGAGAGGTTATGATAGACTCAAAAACGTAACCAAATACAACGTCATTGTTCTCTCTCTCTCTCAGGAACTAAGGCCTGCGGGAAAAGGGATAGGGGAAAACATGGAAAGATCCAATTCTGTCATTCCTTGTAACACATATGTACGCCTATCGACGTACCTTGCCAATAGTCATTCATCGTTATTTAATAAATACCAGTAATATACGTACTTAGTTAAATAACTGCCAATAAAATCAATCAATGGTCGTTACTTGACATTCGTAAAATCAAAATTGTCTCGTTTATTTGCCCAAAATATTATTTTAATTTGTTTGTAGGGGGGTCATTCCATGTGAAATCAACAACTGCTACAACTTCACCCCCTGAAATTTCAATAAGCATTTGCTTGGTTCAAATATATACATAAATGAATAGAAAATATTTAACGAAGGATTAAGTTTGATGATGGTGTTAACGGCTTGGGCTGAACATGAGCAGCATAACCTTAATTTCTGGTTCTGGCAAGTACATATTTTAAATAATAATTAATAGTTTTAAAGTGCCCATACTTTTGAAAACGGAAAAATTCTTAGGAAGGATCAGAATATAACATATATATTTTTTAAGGAAATTAAAACATGAGTATTTGATTATTTTTTTAGATGTTATATTTATTAAAAAAATCTATCTAAATAAAGTTTTTTTTTTGGAAAAAATGTATTATAAACTTTGAACATTTAAGCACAAAGAAGTATAGAATAACTTTTTTGTATAGGTAACGGTTTACGATGTATTTGAGTTCAAAATAAAAGTGTACTAAAAGTTTATATTGTTATAACTTTTGACACAATAATTTGTTTAACCTCTAGTAACAACTAAAAGCCATGTCCTGATAGCCTTTATATTATATGTAAAATTCGCTAAAATCCCTGATGTACCCCCTTATGGAATAGACATAAGTTTCGTCGAAACTTTGCTGTCAGGGTGGTGTGGAAATCTATCCTCCATTTCGAATTTCTCCATCGTAATTAATTTACACTGTTGTAAACAGTGTAGATTAATTACTTTACATTTTATAACTTTCAAGTTGCAATACATTAACTGTATCCTAACTTAAGATAAAAATAAATGTCAAGTTATGTTACATTAACTGTATCGTAACTTGAAATAAATATCTTTGAAATAATTACAAAAATATTTTTTATATGAAATTCTAGCCCCCACATCTTAACTTGGGCCCCCAGGCCCCCCTATGTTAGGGTTGAAAACAGCATTATACTAAATAGGATTAACAATACAAAAAAAATGTGATGTGTCCATCATAGTACTTTCCCCGTTAAAAATATGATCATTTAAATATTAAAAATTAAGAAAGAATTGAGACAAAAAAAATTGTTGCACTTTTCTTATTATTATTATTATTATTGAAATATTCACAAAAAAGTAATTTTTATATTACATCTTAACACTAGGTATATATTTTCAACTTTCCTTTAAATCGGTGTTGTATACGCGTGGCGCATGAAGTAAAATTGCGAGTTTAGAAAAGCCTGAAAATTTAGTTTGGTCACGTAGCGCTACGCGCCCAAACCAAATTTTCAGGCTTTTCTAATTTCATTTTTATTTTATGCCTTAGTCTGGTGAAGTTTGGTAACAAAACTTTGTTTTTTTAAAATATAAATAAGTTAGACAATACTCATATCGTAGTTTTTAAGTTATTTTCACTCAAAGTAAAACCATGCATTTTAATAAAACTTTCTGCGGGTGTTAATAAAACGATGCTCTTTCAAAATATGTAAAAGTTAGCAAATACCTAAATTATAGTTCTCAACTTATTTTCACTCAAAGTCAAAGTTTGTGTTTTTTTTATCATGACTTTCGTAGCAGTTGGATTTAAAAAAAAATCATAACTCAAAAAAAAAACATGGATTTTCATAAAACTTTCTGCGGGTATTAACAAAACTTAGCTCTTTCAAAATATGTAAAAGTTAGAAAATACTCATATCATGGTTTTTAAGTTATTTTCACTCAAAGTAAAAATTTGTGTTTTTTCACCATAGTTTTTGTAGCAGTTGGATTTAAAAAACATCATAACTCAAAAAACAAACCATGCACTTTAATAAAACTTTCTGCGAGTGTTAACAAAACGATACTCTTTCAAAATATGTAAAAGTTAGCAAATACCTAAATTATAGTTTTCAACTTATTTTCACTCAGTTTGAGTTTTTTTATCATAATTTTTGTAGCAGTTGGATTTAAAAAACATCATAACTCAAAAAACAAAACATGGATTTTCATAAAACTTTCTGCGGGTATTAACAAAATTTAGCTCTTTCAAAATATCTAAAAGTTAGAAAATACTCATATCATGGTTTTTAAGTTATTTTCACTCAAAGTAAAAATTTGTGTTGTTTCACCATAGTGTTTGTAGCAGTTGGATTTAAAAAACATCATAACTCAAAAAACAAACCATGCATTTTAATAAAACTTTCTGCGAGTGTTAACAAAACGATGTTCTTTCAAAATATGTAAAAGTTAGCAAATACCTAAATTATAGTTTTCAACTTATTTTCACTCAAAGTCAAAGTTTGTGTTTTTTATCATAATTTTTGTAGCAGTTGGATTTAAAAAAACATCATAACTCAAAAAACAAAACATGGATTTTCAAAAAACTTTTTGCGGGTATTAACAAAATTTAGCTCTTTCAAAATATGTAAAAGTTAGAAAATACTCATATCATAGTTTTTAAGTTATTTTTTTTCGTAGCAGTTAGATTTAAATAAACATCATAACTCAAAAAATTAAGCATTGATTTTTATAAAACTGTCTGAGGGTGTTAACACAACTCTTTCAAAATATGTTAAAGTTAGAAAATACCTGTATCATAGTTTTTAAGTTATTTTCACTCAAATTCGAAATTTGTGTTTTTTTCACCCTGATCAGTTAGATTTAAAAAAACATCATAACATGTAAACACTTGGAAAGTTAATTTTACTTACCCCTAACGAGTGTTGTCCACTTCCAGGTTAAGCATGAAGTAAAATTTCGAGTTTAGAAAAGCCTTAAAATTTTACTTCATGCGCGACGCGTATAAAATACTGATTTCTATTTAGTATACGAGTATATCGACAAATTCACGTGAAAATAATTTAGCTTAATGCATTTTTCATTACTAAAAACAATAAATATATATATTTTCGTAGCTGCTGGAAACAATTATCTACTGTTTTTTTATTTTATGTAAAAACAAATGACTTGTGCTTTAGAAAAATCAAATTAATATCTTCATTAGGTAATGAATTATCATTTTTTCAATTTTCATCATTTTTAAATATAAATTTTAACTTTGCGAGACCCGCAAAAACTAAATTTAAATTTGTCCAACCTATAATTACTACCAAATCATTGCCCCAAGTTTCCTCTACAACAGGAATTTTTTATTTTAAAAATTTCGAACCAAATTTTTGAGAAAAAGCATTATTTTTGTCGCGAGTCATCTCAAAACATCTATTGCGCGCAGGAATAAGTTAGTTCGCCAGAATGATCGCGCTGCCGCACGCTCTTTTAAAAATATTCAATATCACTTATAGAAATAGACTTTTTCAAGTACTAATCCATTAATTATGATAGTTTACTAGGTAAACATGAATACATAAGTATTTATTTTTTATTATTGATTCAAAGTAATTAAAGTTATTTTCCGAAAATTATTTATATTACAACTTTAAATGCTAAATTCAAGTTTTCAAGAAAACTTGTCCCTATTTTAATTAAGACTATACCTTTTTATTATGACAAATGACAAGTTTATTTAAATTTCACCAACTTCAATACAAATAAATACATTTTTGTAAGACGAGATTTGACCGACCATATGGGCAACCACCGGCCCGCTGTAAGATATGATCCGGCCCGCGAGACATTTTGAAAAATCTCAATTAAAAAAATATTACATTAGGTACTTATACTCACGGGAGTGACAGTGAGGCGGCAAACATCAAATTCTTTGATAATCGCCACCACTCGACTTGCTCGATCAAATTCTTTAAGGTTTGCCGCCTCACGGGCGACACATCAAAAGATTTATTGCTTCTCAATTATTCTAAACTAGTTTATTCCAGATTATTCGTTCATTTTGCCTATATAAGCGGGTGGATGCCCCGAACGTTAGTTCAGTTCTATTTGAGCTACCGAGATGATAACTTGGACAAGCGATATCCTAGCGAACTGCTCAAGCCGTCAACTTGCTTTGTGACTTTGTGTGCATCTTGAGTGGTTACTAACTATAGTTTGTTATTAAGTTTATTGAACGAAAAGTCAACAAAAATAATGTCTGGTGGAAAGAAACGAAAAGTAGATACAGAGGGTCGCCATTTTTAAGAAAAATGGACTGAAGAATTCTTTTTTATCTTGCACAATGGTAAGCCTATTTGTTTGCTGTGTAATGAATCCGTTTCAGTAATGAAAGAATTCAATATAAAGAGGCATTACTCAACTAAGCATGCTACGCTGCACTCACTGACAGGACAATTAAGAACAGACAAAATCCAGAAGCTTACCGCAAATTTGGAAAAACAGCAACAAATGTTTCATAAACAAAGAACACAACTTGATAATGTTGTGAAAGCTAGTTTTATAGTTAGCTCAAAATTGGCAAAGGCATTAAAACCATTTGCCAAAGGAGAATTTATCAAGGAGTGTATGTTAGAAGTTTGCGGTATTATGTGTCCTGAAAAGAAAAAAGAATTTGAAAAAATTTGTCAAGACGAACTGTTGTTCGACGTATAGAAATGATGGCTAATGATATAATAACAACATTGACTGACCGTATGGCTGGTTTTGAATCATTTTCCATAGCATTAGACGAGAGCACCGATTTGTCTGACACAGCTCAGCGGGGTGTTGATAAGGAGTTCACTGTTACTGAGGAATTGCTTGCTTTACAGCCGCTAAACGGAACCACTACAGGAGAGGATATTTTTATTAAAGTTCAAAAGGTATTCACAAGTTTTGGCTTGCCATGGTCAAAATTAATTGGAGTATGCACTGATGGTGCACCTTCTATGGTCGGCTTACGTAAAGATTTCATCGGAATTTTGAATGAAAAAGCAACAGAATTAAATGTGCAAAAAGATGATTTGATAGTCCTTCATTGCATTATCCACCAACAGAACTTGTGTTCTAAGTCCATTCGACTCCAGAATGTTATGAATGTGGTAGTAAAAACCATCAACTTTATTCGATCCCGAGGGCTTAACCATAGTCAGTTCAAGGCGTTTTTGGATGAAATATCAGCTGAATATAACGACGTAACATATTATTGTGAAGTCAGATGGCTGAACAAAGGAAAAATGTTGAAACGGTTTTACGAGCTTAGAAATGAGATAGCAGACTTTATGAAAATAAAAGATAAACCACTATCTGAATTAAGTGACCCAAAATGGATATGTGACTTAGCATTTCTGGTCGATCTTACAGGCTATTTGAATGATTTAAATTTGAAACTTCAAAAACAAGGACAGTTAGTAAATGATTTGTAAAGCCATTTAATAGCGTTTCAGATCAAACTACGCTTGTGGGAGTCACAGATGCTGTCTGGTAACAGTTACCATTTCAACACGCTCTCTGCATATGAAAATATTGCTTATGCTCAATATGCTGAAGAACTCAAGTTACTGTCGGAACAATTTTCCAACAGATTTTGCGACTTCAAAAACATGGAAGACTGTTTCAGTTTATTTGCTACTCCTACAACATATATTGTACAAAATGCTCCAATACACTTACAAATGGAGTTGATCGAGATTCAAGAAAACTCACTCCTAAAATCCAAATTTGAAAACGTAGAGTTGTGCGATTTCTACAAAAAATACCTAGAAAATTTTCCGCAGCTTAGAAAATTCGCAAGAAGATTGATTTGTGCGTTTGGCAGTACTTATAAATGCAAACAGTTCTTTTCATTGATGAAAGTTAATAAATCAACACATCGTACAAGACTGACTGACGATAATTTGGAAAATTCTTTACGTCTTTGTGTCAGTGGAATTAATCCAAATATCGATGGATTAGTTTCCCAAATTCAAGCTCAAGTGTCTCATTGATTTCGGTGTATTTAACTTTCGTAGTTTGTAACAATTGCAAATTTAACGATTTAATTATAATGAACCATTTTTTTAAATTTCATTTTGTTATTTTAATAAATTGTACTATAATAACATTGTCGTATTATTTCATGTCTAATATCTATCGCAAAAAATATGATCACTACTTTAAAATGCACTAAGTACTTTTAAACGCGGCCCCCGAACGTATTTGCACGCTAAAGTTTGGCCCTCAATATGTCAAAGGTTGCCCATACCTGCATTAGATAGACACATTTATAACATGTGTATGAATTAAAATTGGTCATTATTTTTATTTATACTTATTTATGGGAAACTCCTCTTATAAAGTTTATTTACAATAATAATGGCAAGAGATAATGACAGCGAAAATTAATAAAAACTCGGTTTTAATTCATACACATAATATAAACATGTGTATCTATACACGGTCAAGTCTCGTCTTACAAAAATGATTTTATTTTTAATAAAGTTGGTTAAATTTAAATAAACTTGTTATTTGTAATAATAAAAAAACATAGTCGAAAAATAATAGTATTAATTAAAATAGAGACAAGTTTTCTTGAAAACTTGAATTTAGCATTTAAACTTATAATACATACCGGGTGTTTGATTAAGGGTGGCCATCGGCTGTATCTTAGAAACTATGCATCGTAGCACGTTGCATTAAAAACATGCATAGTAAAAGTGGCCAAGAGAAATTGCTGGAAATAATTTGTAAGTTTCTAGCTTTGACGCTAGAGGGCGCAATCTTTACCTTACAAGATAAAAACAAGTTTATATCAAATAAATACCAAACTAAGCTACATCAAAAGTATTAAATTCTTGATCTACGCGCAATTTTACGTGATTTTAACTATTTTCTCGTTTCTTTGGCTTTTATGTAAAACGCAGGGGGAATAGAACTCTTTAATCATTTAAATGCCTATAACTTAAGTTAGGTTTTACCGAATTTAACAAACTTAGGCTCATTTGATAGATAACTGAATGCACCTTAAAATAAATGTACACAGATTTACTTTAGTTTAAATATTAAACGTCAGATGGCACGATTTAGACACCCACCATATTATCTCTGTTTTGTTTAAATTTTCAAATCAGAAGGTATAAGTTAGTCACGTTAGTTAATTAAAATGAAAATAAGTGCGAAAACTGGTGCAAACTACATCTCGTTATCTCTATCCCAACCGAAGATATAGTAAAAATTTGACAGAATGGGGTATTTTTACACTAATAGCGCCCTCTGGCCATTAAGATAGAAACTATAGTAAATCAGAGTACATATAGTTTAAAGTGCTGTCAGTTATCAATCGAATTATTCGTTTATTAAATTTGGATAAACCTATTTTAAGTTACAATCATTTTAATGGTTAGACTTATCTGTTTTCTCCTGCATCTTATGTAAAAGCTAAAAAAAACTATAAGGTACTTAAAATCGAGCAAAATTTAGCGTAGATTATGATTAATATATATTTGACATACTTTAATTTGACATCTTTTGATAAAACCTTGTTTTTTCCTTTGCAAAGCTAGATTATATATTTTATTCGTTATTTTGTTATGTTTTGTTTGGTATTATTTCAATAAAGTAATGTAATAAGTGATTTTAATTGCAGTAAATATACGCATTTTTAAACATTCTATTAATCTCATACGGTCGCGTAGATAGGAGGAGGATTTAGGGAATAAATCCTCCCCCATGAGTCTTGAAAATTAGGAGAATGAACTAAAGGGCTATTTTTCTACAAGCGATTTATTTTGTCATAATTCTATTTCATGCGCTATACGAAATGAATTTCAAGTGAAGTTCACTTGTTAACAATATTTCAGTGCATTCAGTGTTTTATACGCGTGACGCATGAAGTAAAATTTCGAGTTAAGAAAGGCCTGAAATTTTACTTTATGCCTAATATGGAAGTCGAAAACGCTTCGAATTGAATTCTTTTAAAAAAGCTTATCCACATGTACACTTAAAAGAGAAATTCCCTGTATTTAATTTTAACACGTTATCTTAATCTGTCTACGTTTTTAATGTATTGTGTTCTATTGAAGATTCCATAATAAATAAGCAAATACAAATACAAAAAAATGTCTAAAATGGAATCTATTATATTTTTTTATTTATGTAAATCTACTTCCGGGTCTCATAATTTTTAGACGTAAAAGAATTATATATTTTTTTGTGTCGAATATTAAAATAAGCTTATATCTTAGTGGATCTTGAGAATTTTAAATAAATTCGACTATCGATACGTTTTTAGTCAGCTTTTGAATGAAAGTGTTCAATTTGGGGGTCTCAAAGTTTAAATTTATGACACAATGTTATCGTTTCTTGGACTGAATAATTAAAAATTGTGATTTTTGAAAAATGTAGGCTTCTAAAGTATGTAAAAGTAAACCTTATTCTGAATAAAAAATCAATTAAACTTTAGATTTACTTGCATAAAATTTATAAAAATTACTGTTACCATTTTTTTAACGTTATCAAATTAAAAATTAGTCAAACTGGAAGGAAAATCCTATACGCCAAAAGTTGACTAAAGCATCAACCCTATTTGTTTTAGTCATAAATTTTACAATAAAAAATACTGCAAAATAAGTTTATTATTGGTCGTCTAACGAGTGTTTTCAATCCCAGATTAAGCATGAAGTAACATTCCGAGTTTAGGCTTTTCCAAACTCGAAATTTTACTTCATGCGGCACGCGTATAAAACGATTATTTAATCTGAAATGGCCAAGTGAAATACGTTTAGTATGTCAATCATCAATTGTTTAAATGAGAAAGTACTACGATACATCATCATCATTGTTTGTACTTGTTTTTGTCAAACTTTAGAAAAAAAAAATACATTTATGAAATAAAATAGTAACTGCTATAATTTGAGATTGTAAATAATCTTGGATTTACTCACGTATTGGATTAACATAACATATAAATGGGGAAAAGTGGTCTTTGTTATTTTTCAATTCTCATTGACCTCTTGGACATAAAACAAATGAGCCTAAATACCTACTAGATTTAAACATATATTTTTATATGGTGCATAGTTGGAAATGGGCATATCTGCCAAACTTTGATTATAACTTCGGTTAGGATAAAGATATTAGGATGAGGTTTTCCCCATTTTTCTCAGTATTTCACGCATTAATAAATGAGTGTAAGAGAACTATATCTTACAATTTGAAATTTTTAACAAAATCTAGAAAATAGTGCATTGTCCCAACTAAAGTAAACAAGAGTAGAACGTCTTTTAAAAGTGCTTTAAATTACCTATCAAATGAGACTAATTTTATTAATTTTGGTTAATTGTAACTAAAGTTACATGCAGTTTAATGATCACACTGTCCCGCTCTCCCCTACTTCATACATGTAAGATAAAGAAACAAGTTAGTTGTTAAAATTGAGTAAATTTCAGCGTAAATTATGATTTGTATATTTTCAATCTAGCTTCAGTTAGCAGTTTTATAATAAAACCAGTTTTTGTGTTTGGCGATAAATGTTACGCCCTCTAGCGACGAAGTTAGGAACTTAAAAATAATTTCCAGTGATTTCTTTTGACCACTTTCACTGTGAATTTTTTTACGCCAACATGCTACGCTGCATAGTTTCTGATATACAGCCGGTGACCACGCTTAATCAAACACCCGGTATAAATAATTTTAGGAAAATAACTTTTAATACTTTGAATAATAAAAAATGACTACTTATGTATTCATGTTTACCTAGTAAACTATTATAATTAATGGATTAGTATTTGAAAAAGACTGCTTTTATAAGTGACATTGAATAGTTTTAAAAGAACGCGCGGTCGCGCGATCAGCTTCCAGCCGAACTAGCTTATGCCGCGCAATAGACGTTTTGAGGTCACTCGAGACATAAATAAATTTGTTTCTCAAAAAGTTGGTTCGATATTTTTAAAATAAAAAATTCCTGTTGTAGAGGAAACTTGGGGCTATGATTTGGTAGTAATTATAGGTTGGACAGATTTTTGCGGGTCTCGCAAAGTTCTAATTTATGTTTAAAAATTATGAAAATTTAAAAAAATCATAATTCATTACCTAATCAAGATATAAATTTGGTTTTTTATGTGTCTGAAGCACAGGTCATTTGTTTTTACATAAATAAAACAGTAAATAAATATTTAGAGCAGTTACGAAAATATATCTACTTAACCGCGCATCGATTTTCGTTACAAATTCACATCTGAAAATTGACGATGTTTATGAATTAATTACTCGTTAATTATAAACACTATTTTATTGAAAATCTATACTTCGGTGTTCTGAAGTACGAGGAACATGATGCAGTACCTAGTTTTTTTTTAAATATAATGTTGAGAATTACCGCGCACACCCGTGGCCGCGCTGCTATCAATCGGCCACACTGTGTGGGGGGCGCTTTTTTCGGGAGACAGTGGGGCTGTTAAAGGTGCTAGTCCGTGCCAGTCCGTGCCTGTCTTTGGTTGATAATCGAAGAGATTCGATAACACAATTCCTTTATATGCATAATAGATTTCTAACACATGCATTTGGGTGAGTTACGTGAAGTTCACAAATTTATTCTTTACCAGATGTACATTTCGGACACAAAGTGATCGTTATCAATGGTTTGATACTGATTACAAAAATTAATTTTAACAAAATATATGTATACAGAAATGGGGGACGGATTAACTAGCATGATAGGGATAGACAAAGGCTATTCGCGGAAAACATCATCATTAATGATAATTTCCGCTAATAACCTTTAGCTATCCCTACTATGGTCATGCTAGTTATTGCGTGCCCCATCTCTGTAGACATATACAGGGTGTCCCGTGAATGTGGGGAAATGGCTTAACCATAGATTCTTGGGATAAAAATATGATCTATATCCAAAAATTTACGGTTAAGCCGGAATTCGTCTTTAAAGTTCAAAAAAATATTTTTAATTTTATTTGTAACGACTGAGCGCTATATTCGATTTGGCTGAAATTCATTATGGTTGATTATCATAATATAACATATTATTTAAGTTATTACGGTCATCATTGATTGATAAGAAGTCTAAAAAACAATTGCACCACAACATTAAAACTAAAATATATTTACTTCATAGATGGGTTTATTTTAAAGCTTTTTTGTTTGTTAATAATGTTTCATATCTTGTACGGTTTTGCCACACAAATATAAAATATGAATATGGTATCCTCAATTTCCTTGACAAAATCCTAATACAAGCAACATACAGTGAATTTTTCTTCTCGGTAAACATATGCATAAGCTGTACATTTTTCGAAATTCGTTGTTTTTTAAAAGATTTCAATTTGAAGCTTTAAACGAGTGTTTTCCACTCCCAGACTAAACATGAAGTAAAATTTCAAGTTTAGAAAAGCCCCGTGGAAATTTTCTGGGCTTTTCTAAACTCGAAATTTTACTTCATGCGCCACGCGTATAAAACACAGATTTCAAGTGAAGTTCGAATATACATAAATTTCACAATATTTTAGTGTTTTATACGCGTGGCGCATGAAGTAAAATTTCGAGTTTAGAAAAGCCTACTTCATGCTTAGTCTGGGAGTGGAAAACACTTGTTTAAAGCTTCAAATAGAACTTAAAAAAAACAAGGAATATCTAAAGATTTACAGAAAATAGGCAGAATTTGGAATACGTATACTTAAAAGAAAAACTCCCTGTATCTGTTTGCTCCAGAGGAATATAAATAATTATAAACCATAATGAAGATAACAATAATTTCTCAAAAAACACTTGTCAATTAATATTATACACAGTTGACGTTTGTTAAACAATGGCGGCCACAAAGAAAAAACATGTAATTTTAATTACCCGAAAAACTAGATTTCGTTTTTACTAAATAATAAAAAATAACTTATTTGCATTTTATTTTTTTGTGGCAAAACCTTACAAGATATCAAACATTATTGTGAGACAAAAAAGCTTTTAAATGAACTAATCTTTCAAGATGTATTTTTTAAATATGTATAAGGCGCGCCAATAAAAACATATTGTAGTTTTTATGTTGTGGTACTATTGTTTTTTATACTTCTTGTCAATCAATGATGACCATAATAACTGAAATGATGTGGTATATTATGATAATCAATCATAATAAATTTAAGTCGGATCGAATAAAGCGTTCAATTGTTATAAATAAAATTAACAGTATTTTTTTGAACTTTGAAGACTAATTCCGGCGTAACCGTAAAGTTTTGGATATAGATACGTTATGTTAAATCATCATATTTTGATCCCAGAAATCTATGGTTAAGCCATTTCCTCACATTACCGGGACACCCTGTATATTGTCAAAATTAATTTTGATGATAAGGCAGGTAGAGCAAATGGGCAAAGGTGTTAGTTAAAACACAAACAAATTAGGGAGGATTAATAAATTCTAATAATACACTATCTAAGGGGCTTAAATAAAAATGTAATAGTTTGTTTTCGTGTTTTTTATCTCTATAGCCCCTGACATATCTAATTGACAATGTGTTGATAGTTTTAATAATTTTACTTTATCTAAAGTTAATTTATGCCCTGTTTCTTTTGCATGGTTAGCCACCGCGGATTAGTCTGGATTTTGATATCTGATATGTGCGGCACGTTTTTTAAAGCTTAATAATATGTTATGTTGCGTTTGTTCAATGTACATTTTTTCGCAATTACTGCATGGGGATCTTGGTTATTTGATATCTCTCTTTTGTTTTCAAGATATTGTCAAAAAACTATTTTTTTAAATTGCTTTATTATTTTGTTACTTAAAACCTATTGAATCTAGACATTGACAACTATGACATTATACAGGCACTTTATAATGAGGAATTTGGTAAAATATTTGATTTTAAGATAGATCTAAAACTTACCCAGATACTGTAACCAACTTTCGTTTTTCTTAGGGTGCCATTTTGGCTTTCCGTATTTTTTGAAAGATTATTTTTTTTAATTCACACTTATAATTTAATTTAAACTTGATATGTAGAAATAAATTTGTATGATTTTTCTCAAAGTGCTTTGGAAACATTTGACTAACTGACTCATTTGACCATTCCTAGTAGAGCCCTGCGCGGGCCCATTTTTTTCTGTCCAGCCCAGACCGGCCCGCTAGCAAATTTTGTCCGGCCCGGCCCGTTCATGAAATACATGGCTTGAGCCTGGCCCGGCCCGGGTAAATAATAGAACAGGCCCGGTTCGGGTAAATAATGGAACAGGCCCGGCCCGGTCAATATTTTAGTCTGAATGTTTTAAACTTTTGAGGGAGTTTCAAAACACCAGTTTATAAAGGTTTATCATAGTTGTAAATATATATTTACTTGTTTATAGATATAGTCTGCAATTAAAAATAAAAACAAACTAAAGAAAACAGTCAGGCCCGGCCCGGTTTCATATTTTGGATTGGAAGCCCGGCCGGCCCGACGTGCTTAAAAGAATAGAAAATATTATTATTATCTTAAAATGAAGCATTTTACTAGATTCCTTATTAAAAAGTTCCTGTATAATGTCAAAGTTCTAAATATATAGATATAATATCATATGTTCAATAAAAAAAACCTCTATGATTTTCACTTTTTTTAAATTTATGTTGGCTACACGCTTTAGAAATTGTCATATAAAACGTCAGACATAATAATTATAATGTATAATTTCAGAGTTGCCAACCTACAATATATTCCATGGCACCCTAGAGGTTTTATTTTATTGAACATACGATAGTTTTTGAATAGAAAAAAATAAACGAAATTTTAAAAAATCAGTTTTTTAACAATATCTCGGAAACGTATTTTAAATTTGTGATTGTTATTGGGCCCTAAAATACGCAACTTTGCCCCAATTTTACCGATTCCCTATCTCTTCAAATAACTGAGATTCCCATGCATTTCCACGAAATACGGACACCTTGTACATTTGAAATAATGTTAATTAAAAAAACAGAAAGTGTTCTTTTTCGGCCGGTGTTTTATAAACTTGATAGATATTTTTTTGATTAATAAAATGATCCTATTTATTCATTAATAGGATAATGTCTTGTTATGATTATTAACAATTGTTTATTTAAAAAATTGATTGAAATTATATGAAGCGTTTTTAGTCTGTTATACAGAGCAGATCAGAACTGAGCAGAGTAGAGAGGAGTGTAGTTGTTGTTGGTCGTTGGATGGTTTAATAGTTTAATGGTTTAATGGTTTGTATTTTGCTTTAAATGGTAACTTACGGCTTCTGAGAGGTGCTTCGAAAGGCTAAATAAAAAAGGCGCAACACATTACATACCGACCGGTATTGCACTCTGAGGGGAATGATCAACAACATACACACACATTCACTTACAAACAAATGCTATTCATTCTAATTTTTGTTGCGAGCGTTGGGGAGCATATAATAAATTGAAATGTAAACAAAACTTTTCCTTACGTACGACGACAACCCGCAAAGGCCCTAGATTCGGCTAGAGTGGACCAGTCGCACAAATTATATATTCGCGCACGGCACTGTTATACTTAATTGACTTGACTGACTGCGTTGAATCTTGCGTATGAGTGTAAAATCTGTCTTATTTATTTTCATTTACGAAAAACATTCATGGCATGGCAAACTTCATTTAATTTCAGTAGAAATGTTTGTTGCCAATAAATGTTCACTATTTTGGCACTTTTATTCAAATTACAGGTCAATTTAAATGTAACGTCATTATGTTACAAATGGAAATACGACAATTATATATAATACTCCTATACAGGGTCTCCCACTGAAACCGCACATTAAAAGTATATAGACTTCTAACTAATGTATTGTAATGAAAATAGTTTTACTAAAAATATTTAGACTGGGCACAAATTAAATGCTTTTTTTACGTTCCAACTAAATTACATGATTTAATTTTGAATTATAGGTGATATATTTATTTTTTATAATGCACAAAGTATATGCTATAAGCATATGTAATTCCTGAATTGCTAAAGTTAATAAATATAATTACATATAACATTGTATGCAACTTATTTCACGACGTTACTATTATTTATTTATTAAAATATGCAAAAATCGCCCTAAAATGTTGATGTAGTCAATTAAATTTTATTATTCTTTTCATTCATTTGTCAGTATTGCTTTGCATATGACTTTTTAATTTTAAATCTCCAAACGCGTCTATAGATGGCCTGAATAATTTGACCCGAATTGTTACATTTGCAGTAGCTTACTGTGTGTATCCAATGTTTGTCCGGGTATTAGCTTAGGAAGTAGTTGTTTCAATGAGTGTTTGATTTAGTCTTTGTAAGACAAATTTATTGTAAATTACGTAAAGAATTGCTCTTATAATGTTTTCAACTATTCTACAACCAAGTAGTGAAACCACTACTTATTCATACTTATTTTTAAAATACGCGGTGACGTCTATGCCAGTTTAAGGTGTCAAGTTGCTTAGAGTAATCGGCAAAGCCATACTGATGAGAGATACATCTCGAAACGCGTCTATAGATGGCTTGAATAATTTGACCAGAATTGTTACATTTGCAGTAGGTTACTATATGTAACAGCAAACACTTGTTGTATGAGCCAATGTACGTCAGGTATTAGTTTGGGAAGTAATTCTCTCAATAAGTGTTTGATTTGGTCTTTGTAAGACAAATTTGTTATGCTTGAATGCTTTGAAGTATTCTACAACCAAGTATGAGCAATGTCATTCATACTTAAATTAACATTTACCCTAAAGGTTAATATAAGTACGAATCTCTTTAACCAATGACTAGATTGTATCTCTTTTTTGAAATTATCTTATTTTTTTAAATTCTCTTTAGAAACATCTCTTTTATGTTTTATCTGTAATTTAAAGTAAACGTTTAATGTACAAATACGATTCTTGGCTCTTTGCAAACTATACTCACCTGTTATTTTAAAAATTGTTATTTAGTGAGTTTCTTTGTTTTTTAAGAAGTCTAATTCTGGATTAGTTGCATTGAGTGTCTGATCTTTCAAATAAGACATCAGATATTGGCAATTCAACCAAAACTAAAAGCGAATTACTTTTCCTTAAGTTTCATAACAAAGGCAATTTTAGCGAAGGTATTAACGGTAGACCATACATCGTTATGTTGTAGGAATGTTCACTACGAACGCTAGTGTCGAGCTGGTTCCCGCCTGCCCTTCCCATCTCACTCAAAATTCAAAATTATAGTTCAGCGATATCTCGTCATGGATTTCTTGTTCTGTTTAGAGATGAGAAGCAATAAATTACCATTCCGACGGTATGCCACTTCAGATAACGACCTTTACGATGTTGACTAAAGATTCACTCAATGCGCTGGGATTATCAATTTACGTTTTGTGAATCGCCAAGATTTAGTCAGTTTTACGTGTAACAACATGTTATAATCGCGAAATGGTATGATATGTATAAAATGTAACCGTCAAGTTGACAAAAAATTAAATACATTATTATTTTGACACTATGACAAGTATTGCGATTATTGTGATACAAATTAACAAAATTACTATAATAAATAAATGTTCTAATACCACAGTAGTCTATTTAATAAATGCTATCCGCTGTTTTCATTGGTGCCAGTTAGCCAAGGTAGATTGCCGGAAATTATATTGTTTTGTAAAAATTTTAAAAACTACAAATTGAAAAAAAAATTAAGTTATGATATGACCATAAGATATTCAATGTTAATTTTTTTATATTGGAATACTACACGTATATTCTTTAAGTATTTTAGAGCAAATATGTAAATATATTTTTTGTAGAGTAAAATATTACGTATGAACTCATGCTATTATTTTTTTGCGTTCATACAAACTCGATAAAATAATATAATAAAAATTAAACTTTTCACGCAAATAAATAGAAATTAAATTCATTACACAGAAGTGAAATTACAGCAACTCACAACGAGAACTGGAATATTTTAGTAGGATTTTGTTTTAAAATTTATAAAAACAAAACTGTTTTTGCCTTAAAGCTTTTAAACATTAGTAATTTATTTAGAATGAATCAAAGTTTAGGACACCATTTGTTGTTTAATTTCATGGCACCCTTCATGAAATTAAACAACAAATGGTGTCCTAAACTTTGATTCATTCTAAATAAATTACTAATGTTTAAAAGCTTTAAGGCAAAAACAGTTTTGTTTTTATAAATTTTAAAACAAAATCCTACTAAAATATTCCAGTTCTCGTTGTAAGTGAGTTGCTGTAATTTCACTTCTGTGTAATGAATTTAATTTGTATTTATTGTGTCTTGTATTTTAATCAATTCTACATCCATTACCAACATTTTAAAGTTTTTAAAATCGATTTTTTTTAAATTTTAAACAACAAAAGCCCTCTGAAATATCAAACATTTTATACTATATTCACATTTTTCTAGCTGTAATTCCACTTCTGGGTGGAAAATTCAATTTCTGTTTATTGTATCTTAAAGTCTTGTTAAATGTACATAAATTGCCTTTTTTTTAAGTTTTAATGAAACTAGATCAAATTGTACAGTTATAATTATTTCAAATACAATCTCACTTAAATAACCAAAAATATTTCCTTAGTTTTATGTTTGAGTGACTGCAATTTCACCTCTACTTCTTAAATTAAATCTGTTCTATGTATTTTAAACAAATTCATTCTAAGCATATCTCTATATTTTTGAAACGTTAACAAAAAACCTGTAAATAATCGATTTGACAGAAACCAACAAATCAGCACGACATCATTTTTGTTAAATTTTTAGGTTTCTATGAATGTAAAAAATGAATAACAGTATAACTCCACGCAGAAATATTTACTCTACAAATAAGGATGATAATATTCCAATATTAAAAAACTAACATTGAAAATCTAATGATCTGTTTAACCCATCTACATCCTATATACATTTAAGTTTCTGTTATAATATCAGTCATAATTTATTTTAAAATAATCAACACCCGACTTACAATACAACTTCAGCTCCATATTTAAACTACAAAAACACTAGCAGATAAAAACAATTCTAAAAACAATGACCAAATTCACCTCATCTACGCTTAACATTTTAAACTTGAATTAATTTTTTTTATTTAATTGTACTAATACAAACAGAAACAGTTTTTACTTTAATAGTGAAAATATTTAACATAATATTTTAATTAAGAAATATAATAATATATAAGTAATTAAATTAGTGGTAATAGGATATAACACCTATGGCATGAAAAATCCACGACAGCGCGTAGCAACTAATATCGAGTTTATTTTAGGGAAATGAATAAATAACTCAAATATAGCATTTTATTAGATTAATAAAAGTTTATTTAAATAACATCGATTACACATTTTTATGATTATTTGTAACATTTGTATGATCATTATTAACGTTTATAGTTTTTATGTTGAATACTACAGATATCGATACTATTTTTGTGTTTTGTAACATTGATTGAATTGTTTCCAAATCAAATTTCGGCAATACTAACTGGATTTCGGGATATTACTTTTAACAGCATTCGTAATAAATTCTTTGCACGCACTACCAAAGCGCGTGTTATTATTACACATTTTAATTAGCTCAGTACGTTTTGACGTACTTGTTACGCTGCGAGAAACGTCAAATATGAAAGCCTACGTCGATATTTTTAACAAGGAACATGGACCTTTACCGGCGAATATAGAACATTCTATATTCGCTGGTAAAGGTGATGTTGCTAGAAGATGTGAACAAAATTCTGTATTTTTTTTGTTGTGAATCACAAGAGGTGTTAATTAATCAAGTATGACAATTTTCGGACTTGCAGATTAATATATATATATATATATATATATATATATCGTTTTTGAGGATTATAGACTAGCGTGGGGGTTGGAGGTTGTTTACAAGTAGCTTAATTTTCGGAAACACTAGTTATAGGTATCTGTATCTGGTAATGGGGGAGTGCGCAGTACTGCACTGCACTTAGGCCTCATTAGGCCCCTTGCGATCCTCCCGCTTCTGGTCATCCGTCCTCAGTTCAACTAACCCACATTGTCTAGGTAGGCTAGTATTACTGAGGGGTGCCAGATCTCTGATGATGGCCATCGTCACGTACCCAGTATGGATCCTCTCGTTAAAGAGAGTGCCGGGCATTGACTGAGAATATGCCTGGCAATCTCGTCTTCCATTTCACACCCTCTACAAGATGGAGAGTCAACTATTAACTTGTATAGGTGTTCATTCAGTCTGCAGTGATCGTTTAGAACGACAGTCACCCGTCTTACGTTTCTTCTAGTCAGCTGCAGGTACTATCTCGCTGATCTCTCATTTGGGTACAATAATGTCTCCTTAGAGAGTTTACAGCCTTCGTCATCATCCTAGCGCTTCCTAAGTTTCTAAAGTGTGTTGATATGTAACATGGTACATACTGACTGGGATGCCAGGCGCACAAGCTGCTCCTACTGTCCGTAAGAATCAGTATGGCTTTATTTGACACATTGAGGCTTAAAATGATTTCACCTGCAAGTGTTTTTTACCCATCGTCTCGAGTTGTACGACGGTCGCGTATTTACCCCTTGGGATTTTTGTATGGATGTTCAGGGTTCTAGAGAAAACTCCAATCCCTAAACTGTCTTTCAATTTCGAGGCGTCTAGACGCGTCTGTAAAAATTCTTACAGTCGACTCCCTTGTGTGTTTTATGGGTATGATTTTAGGTGTAGGGTGCATTTTGTATGAGTGTCGGCATGCGGTAGTCAGTGGCTGCCTCTAAAGAGGTATATCTTTGCAGACATTCCTCCAGAGGCGACCTCTTATTTCCCCACATTTGTTTCTGTCCCAAATCCCACTACTTTGCAGACGAAGTATGGTCGCCATTGCCTTCCTCTTCGCCTAAATATCAAGTCGCGAAAGGCATAGCATGACCTCTATCGCTATTGTAAGTAGTATGCAAGGCGTCTGTTAAACCTAGACAGATTGCGCGTTGCTTGTGGTTAGTTGTTTTGTATTGGGCCACCAGATTGAAGCGCCATACGTAAGCATCGGCCGCTATGTAAAGCCACAGGGTCGTGCGCGGTTTTAACCCCCAGGGTTTCCCCACTGCCCGACGACACTACCAAAAAGCCCGTATTGTTTTATTAGTTCTGATATCGACGCGCGCTTTCCACTTCAGTTTGCTGTCGAGAGTAATGCCCACGTATTTCACCTCGTCGCTGTGCTACAACATCGCATTCAATAGTTTTGGTGCTCTTTTCGTCTACTTCCTTTTTTTGGTGAACATGATCATCTCCGTCTTGGCAGGGCTTACCGATAGTGAGAGATCATTACACCACCGCGAAACTAAATTGAGGGCTCCTGCATCTTGTTTCTTGTTTCATGCCAAGATCCGATCAAAACATCCACACAGTCTTTCTAAAGAATGCGTAAAAATGACATTTTAAAAAGCAGAGATTTCTTGTACACATTTTTTTTTGTTTAAGTAAAGTGAGCTTTTGAAATAAAACCAACACGATTGGGCTTAAAGAAAATATTTACAACTCGCGAAACATTAAGCACACTATTTTTAATGTAAATTGCATATTTTAAGAAGAAACTGCAAAATATTACAGGTATTTAAATTTCTAAAAGTTAGTACATACGAATAAGTATTTTAAGTTTTTACTTAAAAGAAATTATTAAAATTATGCCAAACAAGTAGATAGAAGACCAGCATTACCGCTGGCAAAAATAGTGTGGATGCTTTGATAGGGTCCCTTCATGCCTAGGGTCGGCCTTATTTGAAACTATCAACATTTCGATTGCTTGGAATGTTTTTAGTGAATACTCAAACCCCGTTTTCAACATTTTTATTTATACCTTACGTACATCTTTCAATATTTACAATAATCATATTTTTTGTGGAATCAATTTAAAAATATCAGACTTAAATAAACCTAAAACTTAAACGATAATAAAATATTAAAAACAAAAATAGAGTCACTACGTGTGTATACTGGTTTTGCGTTTTGTAGGTATCCTCGATAGAATCCTCAGCATGGATACGACAGGCGCTTCGAACGCCACTGAAACCACGAAGCCCAAGGCATACGAAGCGACGACTTGGCCCAGGAAAATGATTATCATAACCTCTTTGCCTAGATGAAGAGGACTGTCCATGTTCATTGCCATCAATCTTATGACTATTGGATGTAAGAGGTACGCGCAATATGTAACTCTGCTGAATGGGTAGAGAATCGTTGCTGATAGGATCGAGTTGACATAACCTTTAATATAATAATCACACGGTTAACATGTACGTCTGCACACGGGCGAAAATTTAGACCATTTCCGGTGGCAATTTAAGGATTTCGATTCAGTTTCGACATTTGTTTTTTTAATATTTCATTTTTGCGGAAAAATATGTATAAATATTTTGTTCATACCCCCTTAAAAGCCTGTTCAGTAATTAAAATACACCCTGTATTTATATATTTTAATCACCTAGTTGAAGATATGCTTATTTATTTTCTTACCTCCGTGTCCAGTCGTGCATGCTATAACAATCCACGCTAAACCTAAAGCCCAGGCTGAGTGGGAAAGGCTACTATATGCTGCACCCGCTATAGGCGAAAGCTCGGCCTCGTACAAACCATAAACCAAAGACAATAGACATGCGGATGAGACTAACCAGCCTACTGTCAATGCCAACTATAAGAAAAAGCATGATATTTAAACAATCTGAATCATAAAATATTCTCGGAAATATCACGGAAATGCATCATTACCTTTGACATATTTATCCTGCAATTCGTTTTGAATAGGATCCAACCAACAGCCATGCCGATCAAATAAGGTCCCAATCTCGTGTACGGTTTGTCGTAGATTTTATCGAAAAGGGCCAACGGGTCGTCAGAATTCGGCATGTGGCTGTTGCTGAACGCTATGAAGCCTGTCGTCACCCAAGAGCTTACCATGAAGACGATTACCAAAGAAGCCGCGCTCTTAAAATGACTGCAGAAAAAAAAGTGTTAATTTATTACACTAACCTTGCTTACGAAGATGTCACAAAAACAGATGTTAGTTATGTTAAGATATTCGTTAACCAATATCATATATAGCACTTAATCTAATAATGCAATAAGTACTATTACATATGATATTGGTTAGGTTAGGTTAAGTTGCAGCATTTAGTCAAGTATTGGTACATAAGGTTAGGTTCTGGACTAGTGTGAATTAGATGTAATATATTTTACCTCGTTGCTAGGATAAGCATGATGGCACCAACAACATAAAACTGTGTATCATCCGACAGATACCAACTCCAGAGCATGCACTGAAATCAGTTAAAATTAATATGAAGGACAAGTGAAACGAATAGAAGGGTACCGGAACTGACGGATAAATGTGTCGGAACGGGCAGATAAAAATGTCGGGCGGGCGGATAAAAGTTCAGGAACGCATATTTATGATTTTCAAAATTACATAAAAAACATATGCGTCAAGAAAAGGTGTTTATATTTTATTATATCGGAGCTTCCTAAATAAATGTTTTTACTTTTATAACATATCCATTTTGCAATGTTAAATCACTCTTAGAAAATCTAATACCTAGTACAATTAATTAGTTTGAAACAACAGAGTTTTGAGAAGGGCCAAACATACATATACAAGTGCCAAATATACACAAACTTCGACAGAATGTATGAGGATCTTAGTTATTTGAAGGAATGGGAGAGCCGGTTAAACTGAGACAACGTTTCATATTTTAGCCTTAAATAATAATCTGAAAACTAATTTAAAATATCTTCTTTTGTTCTCAAGATACTCTCAAAAAAATGTATTAGTGGATTTTTGTTTTTATTTTCTCGAAAACTATATAATAATAATCTGATAACAAATTTTAAATTTCTTTTTTTGTTTTCGAGATATTGTCAAAAAACTGTTTTTTTTTAATTTTGTTTTTATTTTTCTACTCGAATACTATTGAATCTAGACATATACAATTTTAACATTGTACACTCACATTTTAATTACAAATCTAGTATCATGCTTGATTTAATATAATTCTAACATTTACCCAAGGAACCATAACCAACATTTGCTGGTTATAGTTGCTGGGCCGAAAATGGCGGCCATTAAAAAAACAAATGCTATGGCTATGGTTCCTGGGCAAACGTTAGAGTTGTCCTAAAATCAAGTAAGTACTTTGCTGATTGAAAAGTACATGTACAATGTTAAACTTGTAAATGTCTGGATTCAATAATTTTCGAGTAAAAAAACAAAAACCAAATTTCGAAAAATCAGTTTTTTCAGAATATCTCGAAAACTAAAGAAGATATTTCAACTTTGTTATTAGATTATTATTGGGAACTAAAATACGCAACTTTTCCCCAATTTATTCGACTCTCTATCTTTTCAATACCCTCAATACCATACCAACAGATAGATATTTTCCAAAAATGGTCTTAATTTTTGTGTCGTTTCTTTGCATTAAGACCATTTTACACAATTTAATTTAAAAAAAATTGTATAGAGTTTTTTTGCTTATGTTGTGTTTATACTTTAATGTCTTGGATTTATAGAATTGTTACTAATTATTCTAGTTAAAAAAATACTATTCTATACTATAACTTTACAAAATTTATAAAGATATACATTACCATTTCTTCAACTGGAAACAGTGTATTTATGTAGAGGATGTTCCTCCACCAGTATTTTGGACAATTTTCGTGATCAAGCGTAGGCGGTTCAAAAATTGAGTTATAGTTGAACCACTTCATGCAGACCTCAACCACTCCCAAGATGAACAGATATGGCGCACTCAGTCTGAAATAAAAAATAATCATACTCACGATAACAAATTAGAAACTGATTTCAAACACTACAAATAAAAAAAAATAAAAATCAATTACTGGCGTTTCCATTTTGTTGATGTCGAGACATTTTTGATAATACTCGACAGAAACTCGAAACTTCAGGTTGTACCAACATTGCTAAAATATAATTGCATAGAAGGTTATCTAGCGTCATACTCCGTGCATGAGACTAAAAAGGTATCCCGAAACGGTCTAAAAACTAGATTTTGTTACGTCATCCTGATATCTGCACATGACCTACCTGGATGACGTAGCACGTCTTATTACCCGAACTCCCACCAATCTTCCGCCAGATAACCTTCTACAATACAATAATACTTTAGCGACGTTGAGGCTGTAGCAGCCGAATACGGGTAGAGGGTACATACTGTTCTCATATAATTAACGCTTTACTCATTATTGTATAGTCATGACCTTGAAGAAGGGACGAATTAAGTCCCAAAAGCTCGGTTTTGGAATAAAGTTAATACTGTTCTTCTTTTGTCGAATGACTTGTTTTTGCGAATTGTTCTGTTTCTAAATCATCACTGAAGAATGTTTTTTCCTCTTGTGTGAACAAGAAATAAAAGAATTCTAAGATCAAGTAAGCGATCTTACCGCCATAAAAAAATCCACCACATTAACATCAATATAGGAGATTTTAATGCTATATATAGTACTAGAATTCGGCTTAGCAATACGAAACTATAGGGGAGAACATTTAAATATAGTATACAATGTGTAAAGACCTATTCAGGAGCTGATATAGCTTCAGATCACAACCAAGAAGATCATTTAAAGAAGTACGATAGCTTTAACCTCCACAAAAAACTAGGTTATTAGCCTAAATAGAAAAGGAACTATAACAGCATTGACAGATGAGAACAAGAAAATAATCCGGGATAAAGAGCAACACTTGAAAACATGGGAAATCTTCATCACCAAACTATTTAATGATAATCGAATGAACTCGGAAATGTCATGTTAAATATCACGTATAAAATAAATGGGCAGCCTAGGTAAACGGACTAGACGGAAACAATAAAACTAATTAAAGGCGAGAACATAAACATCATCCACGACCTAATTAACAAAATCGATACAATCGATACCAAATGAAATGGATAAAATCCGACTTCCGAATCATCAAATATTTCTAAATATCATCAAAACAGAATATATAATACAATTATAATGGAGAATAGTGACGTCACGATAAACTCTTTTCGCAACACAAATGCTAGTACAAAAATACCTTAATCTCCAAAAGGGTCATACATATGCTTTATAGACTACCAAAAATCATTTGACGGGGTAAGATTTGATAATTTGATAGAAGACCTGAAAAAATTAGGAATTGATAGGGAGGACATTCGCATCATCCAGAATCTGTACTGGCATCAGAGGGCAATTCTGACGGTCGAATGTGAAGCCCCAAAAGAGATACAGATTAAACGTAGAGTCTGTCAATGGGTATATTTTCCCCTATGCTCTTCAACGCCTTACTTGTAAAATTGCCCTAGAAGATGAAAATAGGGCTTTAAAAATTAAAGGCCGATGGATAAATTATACATGCTTTGCGAACGATTCCTGTATTATTGCTGAAAACGAAGCAGATTTACAATATTTGCTTGCCAGAGTTGAATGTAAAAATACCGCAGCAGGCCGATCAATAAACAAGGCAAAAACAAAAGTAATTAAAGTAAGTAGAGCCAGCACACATACCGGGGATATAGACATAAAACTCAACAATGTAAAAATCGAACAAGTTAAAAAGTTCAAATATCTGCTGCTTTAACTCTCCTCAAGCCCGCATATTTAGTCCTTTTCCGTTTTTTTTAAATTGCTCTTTTGATTACTTCTATCAGTTGGCCTATTGTTTCCACCCCCTTAAAATTTGCTGTGGCTAACCTGCGTTTGTAAGACTCCAATGCCATTTTTGACCAACACCATCTTATCTCTCCCAATCTGCTCTTTTGCTCTCTGTCATAGTTCACCCCCACCTGTACTGTAACTGGCATATGATCAGAACCCATTCTATTTTCGACAACAAACTCCACCACTTCATCTCTGATTTCGTCACTTACTAGTATTTAGTCGATGACTGAGCTGCCCCTTGATCCCATGTAGGTAAACTCGCCATCCTAATCCCCATCTGCACAACCGTTTAACACATCCAGCCCTTGCTCTTTTGCCCAATCCATAAACTGTATCTCCTGTTTGTTGACATTCCCGTCCTTGGAACATCTAGCTCTTCTATAACTACTATTTTCTCCTACGCCGATGGTATCCATTTTACCTGTACTTACGTTCCAATCTCCCGCTACAATCAAATATCTGGGATATTCCATATCGGCCAACTCTTTACCAATTGCTGCCATGATTTGTATCTCTCGTTTTTGTAAGTATATCGTAACAGTTTTCTATCGTTGTCCCCCTTTACAAAATGTTCTCCACATAATCTCTTCTACTTCTCCCGTCTTAATATCTACTTCCACTTTTTTAAGGTTTTCCCTTACTCCCATTATTATCCCACCGTTTGCTCTGCCTATCGTGCTCACCCTTGTAGCCCCAACACACTTCCACCTGAATCCATTTGGTAATCTAACTATGATCTGATCCCATTATGTCTTTTCCACCCATGTTTCCACCAATACAACCATATCCTTACCTGTCACCCAACTTTTTCATTTCTCAAATTCTCCCGCCTCGTCCAATTTCTTTTTAATACCCGCAATATTCCAGAAATATGCTCCACCATCCCCATTTTTCCCTTCTTGCCTTTTGTTAATTCTGTTGTTTAAAGTCTTTTCCTTTCTTCATTGCCGTATTCGTTGCCGTATTCTCTTTGCACATTTTATCTCCTAGTTTTGTATCATGAAGGTGTTCTTAGTTGTTTCCCAATCATACACTTTATTGTTAATTATTATTTTTTTATAGCTCACTTTTACGCTGTTTCCTTTTTCCCTTTCATTTTTTGCTATTTGGCGTACGTACCTCTGAATTTCTCTTTCTTGCTTGTTCATGTCATCGTCAATATATATAGCTGATCCTGCTAATCTTTTCTTATTTTCGAAAATTTTCATTTTCTCTTTCCATGATTGTAATTGTAACACTATTATACCATTTTTCATTTCATATGCGCCTTCTAAATTACACTGAGTCTTTAGCTCTTTTTCATTTCTTGTCTATCTCTTCGCCAGTAATATTTGAGTTTTTTAACACTACATTTTTTCTCCTTTTTTCCGTTCCGCCGATTTCCCTATCTTCTAAGGTTTGATTTTTTTTAAATAGTTCATCCCTTTCCTTTCCCCATTCCGCTTCTCTCTTTTCTATTTTTTTTTTTCTTTAACAGAGTTACTTCGCTGCTTAACTTTTAAAAGAAATTAAATCATGTCGTCATTTCGCTTTTTGCTTTCGAATCGACTATTTATATTTCTTCTCATTTCTTTGATTTGTTTGAATATCTCATCCATCTCGTTGATGAGCGTGGCGCATAAGTAATATTTCGAATTTAGATTAGAAAATTTTCAGGCTTTTCTAATCTAGATGTTTTACTTCATGCTTAATCTGGGAGTGGAAACCCTCGTTAGACGATCAATCAGGAACTTAGTTTAGAATTTCCTTTATTGTCAAATTTATGACGTAAAATAAATAGAGTTGATGTCATTTCATACTTCAAATTTAAAACGAAAAGAAATTCCTGTGCATTATTTGTGTAACATTAAACTTCGACGAGCAAATTGGAAAAGCTTAAATTATGTAAAATAAAGACTAATAAATAATTGCAAAAGGTCAAAATGATCAGAAATGAGTCAAAATTAATAGAATTTAATTAAAAAAAATACTCATAAATATTTCAAATCAAAATTTAACTTTTATTTCATATTTTGAAATATCCCGTGACGATATTTAAATTTTAATTACAGCGTATCACATTTTATTCATTTCTGTGTAGATTCTATAAATTTTATTTATTTTTATTTTTGCAAAAAGCACGCGCGCACACCGCTTTCATTGGTTTATCAAAGTAACAAAAAATGTTTCTAGACAAAACTTACTTACTTTTCCACGCTCTATCCAAATCTGTAATAAAAATAGGGGTTCTTATTTAAGATTTCAAAGCTATCCCCTCCCCAGCCTTCCCTGGGGGGTGGGGGGTTGACTTTTCTTACAAAATTGGATGCCCCCCCTCCAAATCATTAAACTTTTATTCAAAACATTTTTTCATTCGGTGCATGGTGCAACTCGTTGTTTTGTAATCATTTTATCAATCAATAAAATTCTCTCAGATTCAAAACGGGAAAAAGGATGTAATCTTTTTCCCTCATTATTTTGAAAAATTTAACGTTTCATTTTGTTTTAGCAGAGTTTCGGCGAACACTTTTCTTTTAAAGTTATTGGTTGAGTTAATCTTATTAATTTTCCTAGTAAAAATATGCTAATTTTAGTTTTTGTTGTTTATAAAATGATTTCTACTCTAGATTAATTATTTATAATTATTCTAACCTGGCGAATCTGTAAAAGATAAGTCCTATGAAATGAAAGAATCCTGCTATGATGCCTTTGTTTCCCAAAGTGTCCAGTTTCCCTTTGGCGTTTGTTCTGAAGTACAAGAATGACACCAAAAGTCCACTCGTGAAGAAAAACGTGTCAACGCTGAAGGCAGCATTGGAAATTGTCTGGAAGAAGAACTCTTTTTGGACTACTTTCCGGTACTCCATATTATCTGAAATCAAACGAGAAGAGACATTAAATTATTTAATACATTTATTATGTAAGTTACAGTGACATTTTGTCAAAACAATAATTAGCACAGCCGCACAGTGGTCTGGGCGGCGACAAAACCCTACTTATTTCAATTTGCTGGAATGAAAATAACTTTTATTCTCAGTTTATAGGATAGCTAACTACTCCATTCCAGTTACCCAAGTCGCAGAATTTAATATTTTTATTATAGATATCAATTTTCAAAGTTCACGAGTAGAACTGAGAATTTTTACAATATATTTTATTTTTTTAGTTCAAATTTTTTTACACAATAAAATGATGTTAATATATTTTTCTCATATTTTTAGCATATTAATGTATGTCAAAATGTACTCATAAATTTAAAATATATGTTTTTTAAAAATGTAATAATTTTTGAAATATGTTGTAAAACAATGGCACTTTCCTAAAGCGTAAATTTTAGGCGCAGGCTAGCGCAGGCTTCTAAATTGATAAAAGACCTAACATAAGCTCTAAAGAAAACAAATTGATGAGTTTTAGCTGCGACGACCTGCGACCTTGGGATATAACTTGTGATTCAAGCCACCCGTGCCAGACATTAGTTTTTGAATTATTTGTATCCTTTTGACTTCGAAAAAAAATCATTTGCAAAACCTACCCGAATATTTCAACGAGACTAGTCTCGACTTTGTAACCCTACCGCTAGGGGGCGCATCTGCAATTATCATTAAAATGTTAAATAGCAACCTAAGTTATGTTGGGCATCATCCGATAGATAATTAAAAAAACAGCTGTGCTCAACACAGGTACCGACTGCCAATTAATATAATATAGGAATATTTCCAATTACTTGATATTAATAATGCTTACTGAGATAAATAATTAAAGTTAAAAAATTTACCATTTTCAAGAAATCCAAAAGATCTACGACAAAAGATATATACTCATTAAATGTTAATTTTTTGATACTTTACAACTTTTATTTGAAACATTTTACAACGACGTTAATTATTTACGAGATACGAAGAAAAAGCTAAGAGTAAACATACACTTCTGGTTTCCGGTTTTCACCCAAAAGTTGACTTTAAAATGAAGAAAACCAAAAATTTAGTTTAAACAAAGCGTTGAAATTAATAAAAATAGTTTAATTAATAATTATAAATTATTCCAAAAATTGGGAAAAAATAATTTTAAATAAATCAATATTTACAAATAATAAAATTAATCAAAATTTTCTAAACTAGCAAAATTGGCATTACATCAATTACTTTTTTTTAAGTTAACAATTTCAAATAAAAATCATTTCTAATTTTATTCAGTTTTCAGTATTTTCTTGGAAAAATAAATAATTATTAACAAAAAAACTTCAAAATAGGAAAGAAATTAAAAAATCTCAAAAAATTTATTGAAATAAAAATGTTTGACATTATTTGATAATAACAAATTGTGTTAATCTTCTGAGCTAATTATACATACTAATTCTGTTTATAAATTTTGACAGCTTTTTGTCAATTTTCAAGTAGATAATTTCCTTAGTTATGAACATTTTATTTTGTAATCGCTAAATAATAAAACTTGCCTGCAACAGTTTGAAATGTATGATTTTTTAGTATCTAAAAGGGAGCCCGGGCACTCCCCTTTAAAGTAACGAGTGCTTTTCACTCCCAGACTAAGCAGGAAGTAAAATTTTGAGTTTAGAAAAGCCCCGCGTAGAAAATTTCTCGAGGGTCGCGCAGCGACCCGAGACAAATTTTCATGAAGCTTTTCTAAACTCGAAATTTCACTTCATGCGCCACAGGTATAAAACACTGAATTATAGTAAAGTTAAAAATATATAACGCTTTGATACAATATTTACCTTGGTGTAGCAAAAAAATGCAAAAATTACTTTTTTTGTGAATAGTTTTGGAATAATAATAAAAGTAGAAGAAATTTAGTTTGAGCAAGTTTTCCATATTGTTGATATCTAAATCATCATATCTTTAACGGGGAAAGTGCTTTGATTAACACATCACTATTTTTAAAACTGATCTAATTTCCGGTGAAACCGGAAGTGCAAATAAGGTGTATTGTGTTTAGTATAAGCATACCAAATTGAAAATTGATATTTCAAAATAAAAAAGCTGTGGGGTTTTGTCGCCTTTTGGTCGGTTTCAGACCACTGTGCGCCGCAAAGGAAAATAGCTCCCGTTTGCAAAGCGGTCACATACATGTTATGATAACTTCTGACGTTTATTAGACAATGTTTTAATACAAGTAATTATACTCCAGAATTCAGAAAAAATAATCTATCGAATGATGACAACTTTGATTGGTATTTAAAAAAATCAAGTTGGCGCTGTATCTTGGAAACTTGGACAGATAAACATTTGAAAAATTATCATCAAAAGATTTTACTTGATTAAATTTACATTCTAAATTTCATGTTGATTCGAAAAATAGTTATGGAGATATTAAGCCGGTTCCATACATATTAAACACCCTGTATTTACGACTACCAAAAATAGTGATGTGTCCATCATAGTACTTTGCAGGTCAGTCATATACCGGTTTCTTTTTTCAGTGAAACAGGGTGGTCCGGTGGAAAAAACGTTTAAAGAGGAAGCGCTTCTAGTCAGATAACAGATTGAAGGCTAGACATTTTACTTTGGAAATCACGCTCTGCGGCATAAGGCATATCGCCCTGCAATAGACTCCTTACAGCTCGTTTAACTTTTCCCAATTCTAACAGCTTTCATCAGCGGCCTGATTTAAAAAACAACCAATACATCATTCCCTTTGCATTACATATGGAATAAAAAACTTTTAAAAGTTCAATACATGAATTTAACGTATTTCGACGAGCTCTACAACTTTTCATTAAAACATTTTTCGATGTAATCAATATTTTAGAAAATATACTCAATGACATTAGAAGCGTAACACCCAGAAGGAGTTATTATTTTAACTTGATTTTTTGCCAGTATGGTAGTCTTACATCAAGAATAAAATGATTACATTTTCAAGAAATGTTATTAAAAAACAATCTAAAAAAAATTAATAATGTGTTTGGCGACCCCTTTGCTGTATACACTCCTGTAGACGTCTGGGCATCGACAAAATGAGATGGTCGATGTCTTCTTGAGGCATCTCGTTCCAAGCAACTTGAATTTCATCGATCAACTGTGCTAGAGTCTGTGGAGGATGGTGCAAAGAGAATATTCTTCTTCCCATGATATCCCACACATGTTCAATGGGATTTAAATCCGGCGAACGGGGCGGCCACGCCAAAACATTAACACCAGCTTCATTAAGAAAGTTCATAGTTCGACGAGCAATATGGGGACGTGCGTTATCTTGTTGAAAAAGTACGTCTGGGAGGCCATCTAAATAAGGCAACAAAGTCGGTCGTATGACGTCTTCAACATAACGCGCAGCTGTCATACTGCCTCGAATGAATACAAGAGGTGATCGACTACCATAAGCAATAGCCCCCCAAACCATTACTCCAGCAGTCCTGTGTACATGCCTCTCAATAGCAAACCTAAGATCAGGTCGTTCTCCACGGTAGCGTCGTACCCTTCTACGGCCAACATGCGTGCCTAGACAAAATCGTGATTCATCGCTGAATACGACATCGTGCCATTCTGCCTCCCAATGCTGCCGTTCTCTGCACCAGTCCAACCTTTGGCGACAGCGTCTCGCTGTTAAAGGAAGCACTAATCTTGGACGGTACGAAAGAAGCCCAAAGGATTGAATGCGGCGATATAAGGTTCGCATACTAACGGGCCTACCTTCTTCTCCAATCCATTGATCACCGATTTGACGCGTAGTAGCGAAACGGTCTCGCAGGGCTATTTGTCTTAAGCGCCGATCTTGACGTTCTGTGGTACGCCTTGGTTGACCAATTGGTCTTCTTCTTGCTCCTCTACCTTCTTCTGTCCATACCTGATACACACGTATTACACTTGCTGCAGTGGAATCAATACGGCGGGCAATTTCGCGTTAGGACATACCGACATCTCGATAAGCAACAACTCGACCCCGGTCAAAATCGCTCAAATGGTGATATTGTGGACGTCTTCGGACTCGAGGCATTTTATTTAAGCTTAACACACTCTACGGAAACACGAAAACTAAAAACATCTGTACTAAACAGCTCATATAAATAGTTTTATCAAAAAAGAAAAAGTGAAATATTTTTTTTTCACAATAAATATAAAAGGCACAAAGTTGAAATTGTTATCAATGTATGCTTTAAATATAGTCACTCTGTTGCTAAAATATGAATTCAAAAAAATCATTTCTTCTTGGTGTTACGCTTCTAATGTCATTGAGTATATTAAGACAAATCGAAAAAACGCTTAGAGTAAACTACCACTTTCGGTGTTCGCATTTTTACCAAAAGCTTTTCAGATTCTCATATTATAATAAAAAGCTTAAATTTCAAGTTTCATCTCAATATCTTTAGCAGTTTTTGCTGTACATAATCCGCAGACACGCAGAATCTGTGTCACAGATACACACCAAAATTTTTTAGAAATGGTCTTAATCGACTCACGGGACCTCAAAACAGATATTTTTGCAAGCATTTTTGATTTGAAATTGTTCACGAAAACAATGTAACTTTGTATTACAAACGAGGATAGTTAAAATTACCTGAATATTTGAATGCTATCAAACAGGTATGTCCTAAAATGACCCAGGCCATACTAATCGATTTCAATCCGTGTATCACTGGAATCGTGTCGCTACCTACAGATCTGTCACAGATGTGCTTCACGTTGATCCTCATGGAGAATGACAGGATCAGATCCTTGATGACTGAAACTAAACGAAAGTTATAAGATAAATAAAATAAATCTGCTGCTATTATTTTTACGTTTTAAAGTTTTTCTAACAGACACATAAGAAGTGAACAAAGCAACCATTACTTACTAATAATTGATCTTTCATCCGACATTGGTTCAACACTATTTGACATACTGTTATTGTTGTTAATATTATTGTTATTTACCACGTACAAACTACATTTGCCTGAAACATCAAATATATTATTGTATTTATAGAAAAATAGTGAATGCAGGTAATCCTATTACATCATCAACATACAGGGAGGTTTTTGTTTAAGTATACATATCTCAAATATATGCTGTAAATCTTCGGATATTCGAGTGTTTTCCACTCCCAGGATAAGCACAAGGTGAAATTTCGAGTTTAAAAAAGCCTAAAAATTTTCAGGCTTTTCAGGCTTTTCTAAACTCGAAATTTTACTTCATGCGCCACGCGTACAAGACACGGATTTCAAGTGAGGTTTATTTATTCATAATATTTGAGTGTCTGTTGTGTAATACGGGTGGCGCATGAAGTAAAATTTCGAGTTTAGCAAAGCCTGAAAATTTTACTTCATGCTTAACCTGGAAGTGGAAAACACTAGTTTAAACCTTTAAATTGAACTCTTTTTAAAAAAATCGTACGCATATGTATACTTAAAAAAAAAACATTCCCTGTATAAGTAATTCATATGAATTATGAAGATTCGCTTTGCAATATACTTCGGTTTCTGATTAGAGTAGCGTAACTAAATGTTGCGGTCGCAAAAATATTTTCTTAACTAGGTAAAGCTATTACCGTTTTTTGATATCGGTTCAGGCATGGTCATGTCCAAAGTGATGGCCTTGTCGCCAAATTTGTGATTTGGATTCGTGTATGTGGTGCAGTTGATCGTCATAACTTTCTTCGTGGCGTCTCTTTTCTGCAAATAGAGGTCGTACGATGTGCCGATGATGAGCATAACAACTACGAAACTTGTTGCTATTCTATGAAATCAAAAAAGCACGTATTACTTAGACGTATAACAAAGTTTATTAAATACAGATTAAATTAATATATATGCGGCTGCAAAAGCATTTATGGGACCTCCCATTAATGCTTTTGCAGCCGCACGAAAATTTGGTTTGGTCGCTCCACTTCGCAGAGCGACCAAACTAAATTTTCAGGGTTTTCTAAACTTGAAAATTTACTCCATGCGCCACGCGTATAAAACACTGATTTGATGTGAAGTTCAGAATATACGTCTTAAACATACTGCTTTAGTAGTATATTTTGAACTTTTTATACGCATGGCGCATACAATAACATTTCGAGTTTAGAAAATCCTGAAAATTTTGTTTGGTAGCGTAGCGCTACACGAGCAAAACAAATGTTCATTCTTTTCTAAACAATTTTACTTCATGCTTAACCTGGGAGTGGAAAACACTCGTTTTAAGCGTCAATTTTAAATCTCTGTAATTACAACGAATCTGAAGATTTACTTCGTATACAGTATATTGGGATATGTATACTTAAAAGAAAAACTCCTTGTACTTTGATAAAGATATTTTTTCCCAGTTGCATTAAGAACATGTTTATTTGAATTACTGTGACGCGCATGGAATACACTGGGGGGCTGGGGGAGATTCCATGGAAACGGGGAGTTGATAATAAAACAGAGGCTCGAGATATAAATCAATCTTTAAAGTTTATGGATTTGTCTTTGTGTTAATAAAAAGCTACGTTAAATTGGTGATCACGTTTTAGAAGAGATCTCTAAATTATGTGTTGTGACTATCGAGTTGAAAGAGAATCAATTGACGTCAATGGATTCGGAATCATCGCGACTGCTTGCAGAACAGGTAGAAGATGAACTTTGAAATCCTATATTTCGATATTTGCAGAAGAAATCGATCAGAAACAATTTACCGCAGGCCGCGCAATCATTATGTGACCTGAAACCAGAACTATCTGAAGATGGGATTCTTGGTTTGGCGTCCATAGACGAGTTGTCTAAGCGTCGTACCCAAGGCACTGGTGAATAAAATTGTGAGTGTATGCCATGTAAATTGTGAGTGTATACTCTGGGCAAATTGCATGACCGCTTTTATTGGCTAAATATGCAACGAGATGTTACAGAATAGTGCCGTAAATGTGAGGACTGCAACCGCCGAAAATCGCCGAAAATCGCCTAAAATCGCCGACTGCGACGTGCAAAGCTAATTCTCGACGCGGCCATTGGAGAGGGTAGCATTAGATATTTTGGGTCCCTTACCTACTTCAACACGAGGGAATAAGTAAGTGCTGGTGGTAATTACTTTACTAAGTGGACCGAGTCCTATACTTTACCCGATCAGTCTGCAGAAACTGTAGGAACTGTTTTTGTAAGGACCCGCTTAAAACATCCACACAGTAAATTGCATATTTTAATGGAGAAACTGCAAAATATTACAGGTATTTATATTTTTAAAAGTTAGTACAGTGCGATCGTTTAAAACATAATTTAGGGTAGGCTTTGAATTTTATATTAGATTAACACTACTGACTGTTAACACATAGTTTACCATAACCTCAAATGTATTTCATCATTCTATTAGTATTTTGGGCAACCACACAAAAAAAATACGCCTACTCTAAATCACCATTTAAACGATCGCACCGTACATACGAGTAGGTACTTTAATTTTTTATTTAAAAGAAATTATCAAAACTATGTCAAAAAAGTAGATAGAAGATCAGCATTAAGGGTGGCAAATATAGTGTGGATGTTTTGATGGGGTCCCTTTTTGTAAACGAATTCATATGTCGGTATGGTGCATCGGAGGTTTTGCATTCTGATCACGGGAGACAATTTGAGTCACGACTATTCCAAGAGATGTGCAAATTGCTGGACATCGATAAAACTCGTACTTCCCCATTTAGGCCTTAGTCTGACGGAATAGTTGAGCGTATTAATCGCACGCTCTTAAGTATGCTGAGTCATTGGGCTGAAGAGCGTCAAAAGGATTGGGATGTTGAGCTGCTAAAAGTTATGATGGCTTATCGCGTGCGCTTTGTGCTGTCATGAGCCCTTGCAACTTATGACACCACGTAGCGCACGCCATTTTTGCTTATGTTTGGCCGAAAAATACGTCTACCTGTTGATGCTCAGTACGGAGTTACTCCGGATAATTCTTATTATTCTAATCAAGAATATACTCGGCGTTTAAGAACAGCTCTAGACGAGGCACGCGAGACGGCAAGACAGGATCTACAAGCTTCACATCAGCGACAGAAATTGAACTGTGAGCGGTCTGCCCGGCTGACAACATACCATCTGGGAGACGCGGTCTGGTTTTATCAAAATACGACTCGGATTGGCGAGACTGTAAAATTACATCGTCCATGGACAGAGCCATACCGATTAATAAAGCATATGGGAATGAGTACTTTCAGAATTCAGCATTGTGCTTACAAGCACAAGAGGCTTGTTGTACACCAAGATAGGCTGAAACCCTGTTTAAAAATACCAACACCACAACAAACTTGTCGTGAAGAACGAGCAGCTCGACGACCTGGACGTCTACGCAAGCAAATTCTGTCTCAGCGGAGGCTAGAAAAGGAAGACGAACACGTTCGACAAAATTTGAGACAGCCTCTTTCAGATGCTGTTGCTGTTATTATAATATTATTATATAATATTGAAGCTTAAACTCTATCACTAAAGAGACCCGCTGCAAGTGGAAGTTGGTCTAGTCTAGCGACTTCCAACCTTCGGGATGGACACAGACAGCTGGTATCCTGTTTCGTCTCTTGGTTCGCAACTTGAGTCTATAAGCAAAGAGTTACATTCAAAGGGAAACTCTGACGATGAGTACTTGTCAATGGACGAAAACGTGGAGGAGAGTGATGATCACAGCAAATCATCGGGGTCTGGGGTGTGGGAAATCAGTCCGCTAAAGAAGAGTCATCTGGAAAACCATGTGACAGCCAGTCAAAAGATAGTGGGTATAAGAAACGCGAGATACTTCAACGTGCAGCTAAGGGTATGGCAAAACTGCGAATTGCAAAAACTTTCAGGAGAAAGTTATAACTTAGGAGGGAGTAATGTGACGCGCACGGAATACGCTGGGGGAGGCCTGGGGGAGATTCATGGGGTGAGTTGATTAATAGTCACAGTTTATATATTATAAAGAAGCTTTAATTTATTGCACATCGCGTACATAAGCCGATTAATGTTGATACGTTTTTTTTTAATAAACTATTATAGCAGTGTATTAAGTTTTAAATAAGCTTTAATTTAAGCTTTGCAACTTTCCATAGTTTCGAATATAACTGCGTGAAAGCAGATCATGAAAACGCGTATAGTGAAGCGATGAGGCACTTTATATGAGTTTTATAAAGCAAACAAAAAATTGTTTTTTGATCAGGCAATCGCGTGTGGTAAGGCGATGGCAGAAGTTGGCTTAAACGGCCAATTTCACCCTGTATGTACTTACACTAGAATTCTGAAAGTAAAATCATCCCAAACATTGAAATGTTTATGCGGCGAACGAACTGCTTCAACTTTGACACTAACCCTCGGCGACGCTTTCGCTGTATCTTCCATGATGGCTATGACGTCATCGTCAGAACAGACGCTTGGCAAACAAAGGCCGACATGAAGAGTTCTTTCCTGAAATTTTGTAATATGTGATCTCAAAAATCTTAGAATTAAATCAAGGATTACTTGTAACAGGTTTGTAGAAGCATTCAAATTCAAAGTTCATATTTTCTTACCACTGTAGCAAAGGAAGAGTTCAAATTGATCCTCAACATGAAAAATGAAACGTCAAATGGAGGAAGTGATGTGTACGTTAATTTTCCTGGAGTGTAACCTTTTGAAGAGCTAGGGTTGATTGTGTTAGTTTTCTTCTTAGTTTCGACATTTCTTTCGATTCTCGTCTGATTCTGCATCTAAAACCGGTATATTAGTTTGTATTTCTTTTTAAAATGTTGCCTACTTGATTTCAAGGTACTTTGGCTGATTTTAGTTACTAGAGTTGATTTTCCAGTTATTTGATTCGATTTTCATGTTTGTTTCTCGCGTTTTTTTGGCGTCAGATTTAACTTTCAATATACTAAGGTTGATTTTCATTTTACTACAGTTGATTTGTAAGTGACTATAATTGATTTTCATTCTATTTCAGTTGGTTTTCAAGTTACTCCAGTTGATTTTTAAGTTACTATAGTTGATGTTCAAGCTACTTGATATTATTGAGGCAAAGAAATAAAAAGAGTTTTTAAATATCCGGTAATGTCAAGAAATTGTTCTTAGACATATAAAGAGTATAGATTTCTAAGTTTTCTGAAAAAGTTAATTAGCTTAAAAGTTGAGTTGTGATGATCACCAGAAGTTTAAATTTTGTATCGATAAGATAAAGTCATTCTAACCTCTTTTTCCAAGTGATGTATGTTTTTCGGTGCGATATTTTCGCAAAGACTTTGAGATCCCGTCCAAAAATGGTTGCCCCAGAACCAGCCTGTCGAATACCGTCCGCTAGCATCATCCACTGAAACAAACAACAATTTAATGATGCAAACAATTATTTCATTTTATTCGGGGTAAACAGTTAAATTTAAAATCAAATGAGTTGTAAAATCGACTTTTCATAAACTGCCAGTTCTAAAGCGGAAACGATTAGAAATGGATCGATTTTCTCTTCACCATTGATTAAAACACGAAAAAGTGATCCTGGCTCTCGAAAACGGTTTTTCAGTATTCTTTTAAATAAATAAGTTTTCCATATATCGACTTCCAAAATATACTACGCTGTACAATGGTAAACAAAAATTAAAAAGTAAATTCCAAGAGTAAAGGTCGCTATCTCGATTCATGGATGTTATTTATTTGTGTTGTCCACATTTCATTAAATTAAATTATTTAAAAGTACAAACTCTGGTCTTGACCGAATGGCAAACGCCTAAGTCAATTCCCTAAAATTAATTTTATCCCTAACATGATTTCCCGTCCATCGCCTTTCTTTTAAAAAAAATCGATGATTATTTTTTAACATATAGTATCACAATTATTACTATTGTGAGACGTCACAACACACTCACACTACATCCATGGGCCCCTGAATAGAATGTTTTTTTTTATAATGACCCCACCCAGACGAGATTTACACCCGTGAACTTTGAGTTTATGGGCAGAGAGTATCTACGCACTAGGCCACGACGGACCTCAAAAAAACAAATTTAAGAAATAGAATCTGGGCCTTGAGTAACTGCTATATCGGTTATAATGTTAAGGGAGGAGGCAGGCTATAATGTTTGTAAAAAGCTTTGGGCCCGTTCATCAGAGACAACAGTTGGGAATTTACTGCCAACTGTTGGGGAATTTTTTAATGACCGGACTGATATTCATGAACTTGTTTGAGATTTTTGCAATTGTTCGAAATTGACCGATTGGTGTTGGCGGTTGATATTATCGGGTTAAAGTTTCAAAATGACCGGAGTACCGTTCATTATCTAATGAACGGTACCAACATACATCACAAAAAAATCCAAACATGTTGAATGTTAAACATTTTGATGAACGGGCCCTTTGTGAACTTTTGAGATTATTTTTGAAATCGAAATGTTCATCTGAAAATCAATTTTTTCCACTTTCTTACAATAACTTCAATTTTCGCATAATTTTTTATAAACCTAAAAAAATTGTAGATGTTCTTAATAATATAAATAATAATTCTGCTAAATATATATATATATATCTTTACGTTTTCAGGTCCCCTGAGCACGATATTTTTGTGTGCATGTGTGTGTGTATTTTTTCAAAAAACATGTTTCGATAGAATCAATATTCAAGAAAATGTCAAGAAAATTAAAAATTAAGTTTATTGTGTCATTTTAATATCTCAATTGGTTTAGTCTGTACGGCACAATCGGCCAGACAGGCAGGACAGACGTACATACATTTTTTTTTTTAAATGGTCGTAATCAACCTCAAAATGGATACAATATGTTTGTTTTGAAAATATTTACGAAAACAATATTATCCCTTTGTATTACAAACATACATAAGTAAATAATGAAGCGTGGATTTTCATGAAATTTTCTGTGGATTTAAAAATGTTGAGAACTCATGGAGGTTAAGGCATAAATTAAAAAAATTATTCGATAGAAACTATTATGGCAAAATTCGAAATAATGAAACGAAGTTCATTCTATTCTAGAGATTATATTGATTCAATGTAAAAGAAATAAGATTGATTTTCAAAATGATGAAAAATGACAAAAGCAATTCTAAGTGCAAGCCATTCACTATATAGGGCGCTCACATTAAATTTTGTCTAAAGAAAAATTGTGCAGGTGCTTAACTTAACCCTTTTACCGCTAGAATTTTTCTGATGTCCAAAAAAATGTTATGTACACTGCATATTATTTATTACTATCTTAGATTTACAGAGAGTTTTTCTTTTCAGTATACATATTTCAATATACTGAAATCTTCAGATATTCGTTATTTTTGCAAATATTTCAAACTGAACTTTCAAACGAGTGTTTTTCACTCCTAGATTAGGCATGAAGTAAAATTTTGAGTTTAGAAAAGCCTGAAAATTTGGTTTGGTCGCTCTGCGATTTTTGTATCAGTTGGATTTAAAAAATATCCTATCATGTAAACACTTAAAAAATTAATATAACTTACCCCTAACAAGTGTTTTCCACTCCCAGGTTAAGCATGAAGTAAAATTTCGAGTTTAGAAAAGCCTGAAGGCTTCTAAACTCGAAATTTTACTTCATGCGCCACGCGTACTAAACACTGATGTAATGTGATGTTCAGAATACACGTTTTTAGCATACTGCTTTAGTAAAATATTTTTAACTTCACCTAAAATCAGTGTTTTATACGCGTGGCGGATGAAATAAAATTTCGAGTTTAGAAAAGCATGAAAATTTGGTTTGGTCGCGTAGGTTTAACTTTCAGATATATTAATCGTGGTATTTGAACATCTTTATAACTATGAACGCAGAGAATATTTTCATTGAGTTTCAGAGATGTTAATCAAGTCATTAGAATTTCTAACAATGAATATAATGACTATTTTCTGTTTAATTTGAATATTATTCAATCAAGCTTTTATATAACTCATTATTTAATTCTTCCTCATCGTTGCGGTTATTAAATATTCTCTTCATTATTATTGTGTGTACATTTTTTTTCCTGCATCTTCCACTTTTGTAAAAGACAATTATTTCTAACGAAGCCAAACCCTGTGTTTTCCAAGTACGAGCAATTATTTTCAGTGGAGCGTCACCGAGACATGCAAAATTTAACTCAAAGCGAACTTTCGCTTTCTTCATTCGGATGGTTTAATTAAGTCATGTTGATTCTTTCAAAATTACACCTCACAAAAAACGCGCAATCAGTGAGAAAGTTCGCGTGCATATCTATTTTTCAAAATAAAGCAAATGTCAGTTTTGTTTTTAATATTGGTGATATATTGGCTTAATGTTACACTACTATATTTTTCACATGGTGTATTCTTAAATTATAATAATAATAATAATAAGTCTTTATTGCCCAACAGGAAATTTTCCAAGTACAAGACAATGTAAAATGATATAATAAAAATTAACGTATGTATTTCCAGATACTTTATTAAGAGAAAAAGTTTAAAGGCCAAACAAGATTTCCAAGCTACCCCCTCCCCAGCCTCCTCTAGGGGTGAGGGGTTGATTTTTTTACTGAATTAGATGTCTCCCTTCAAATCATTAAACTTTTATTTGAAACATTTTTTCATTCGATGCATGGTTCTGAAGATATTCCAAGTGGTACTTTAAAATGGGACAATCTGTATATATATAAAAATTCTGATCTTCACTACTAACAAACATCACCCCTGGAGAGAACTCTGATCCAAATCACGTGAGATAAAAATCAAAATACCCTCTCAAAGAACTACGCCGGGAAAGACCACCTGTAAAAAACATTTCTGGAAAATTACCGCTCCACCAAAAAACAAAAATAACATCCCGTGTAAAAACACTCCTGGAAAATGACCCCTTAAAAAACATCTCCCGAAAGAAACAACGCACCCCCCAAAAAACCACCCCCTGTAAAGCCATTCCAGAAAATCACCCTTTAAAAAAACCACCCCTTATAAAGCCATTCCTAAAAATTATCCGCCTAAAAAACCATAAAAATGACTCTCCTTGTAAAATATAACTGAAAAACCACCTCCCGAAACGGCTCAGTCAACTTAGCCCCCCGAAGTTTAATTTTTTTGAAAAAAACTATTGCGCTAGACGGGCCTTAGCTAGCGCCAGCTAGCGCCACAAAAATTAGAGCTAGCGCCATTACGACAAGAAAGTTACGGGGGTTTGAACTTTCGGGGGGCTAGGTTGATGCTAGCCCCCGGAGTTTGGATTTTTTAAGTTTTTTTACACTATTCGGAATCCTCAGAGCTAGCGCCAGCTAGCGCCACGAATTTAAAAGCTAGCGCTACCCCCACAACCCTAAAAAATGATAAAATATTTTTAACCCCAGCCCCCCGAAATGAGAATGTTTTAATCAAATTAGGTGGAAAAGCTAGCTTAGAGCTAGCGCCAGCAGAATATAAAAAAAAATTCCCTCAAAAAAATCAGGTAAAAAAATATTCACATCCAAATTTTGATACGAGAGCTTTCACATCCTGTGTGCGTATTACCATTTACTTGCTGAATTTTAATACAAAATTATGTCTGGCATTTAAAATACTGCTTCCAAAATATATCGGCCTTCTAACTACCTTATTTATGTTAATAGACATCAGCTATTATAAATATGATGCATGGAAGACAGTAGCGTAACTAAAAATTGTGTTTTCACTCCTTGCTAATTAATATCGTCATAACTCGGAAACTAACGGTACGATTTTAATTTTTCTTTCGTCGTTGGAACACCTAAAATGATGTTTATTAACACTGCTAACGAGAGAGCTAGCGCCAGCAAGACAGTGGCGTACCTGACGATTGTTTTTTTACTCCTTGATAATTTAAGTCGTTATAACTCGCAAACTAATAATACGATTTCAATTTTTTTTTTCGTCGATAGAATACCTAAAGTAATGTTTGTTACCACTGCTAACGAGAAAGCTAGCGCCAGCAAGACAGTAGCGTACCTGACGATCGTTTCTTTGTTCCTTGATAATTTAAGTCGTTATAACTGGAAAACTAACCGTACGATTTTAATTTTTTTTTCGTCGATTGAATACCTAAAGTAATGTTTGTTAACACTGCTAACGAGAAAGCTAGCGCCAGCAAGACAGTGGCGTACCTGACGATTGATTTTTTACTGCTTGATAATTTAAGTCGTTATAACTCGGAAACTAACAGTACGATTTCAATTTTTTTTTCGTCGATTGAATCACTAATGTATTGTTTATAACCACTGCTAACTAGAAAGCTAGCGCCAGCAAGACAGTGGCGTTCCTGACGATTGATTTTTTACTCCTTGATAATTTAGGTCGTTATAACTCGCAAACTAACGGTACGATTTCAATTTTTTTTTCGTCAATTGAATCACTGAAGTAATGTTTATAACCACTGCTAACAAGAAATCTAGCGCCAGTAAGACAGTGGCGTACCTGACGATTGATTCTTTACTCCTTGATAATTTAAGTCGTTATAACTCGGAAACTAACAGTACGATTTCAATTTTTTTTTCGTTGATTGAATCACTAATGTAATGTTTATAACCACTGCTAACAATAAAGCTAGCGCCAGTAAGACAGTGGCGTACCTGACGATTAATTTTTTACTCCTTGATAATTTAAGTCGTTATAACTCTGAAACTAACAGTACGATTTCAATTTTTTTTTTTTCGTTGATTGAATCACTAAAGTGATGTTTATAACCACTGCTAACAAGAAAGCTAGCGCCAGTAAGACAGTGGCGTAGCTGACGATTGATTTTTTACTCCTTGATAATTTAAGTCGTTATAACTCGGAAACTAACTGTACGATTTCAATGTTTTTTTGTTCATTGAATCACTAATGTAATGTTTATAACCACTGCTAATAATAAAGCTAGCGCCAGTAAGACAGTGGCGTACCTGACGATTAATTTTTTACTCCTTGATAATTTAAGTCATTATAACTCGGAAACTAACTGTACGATTTCAATTTTTTCTTCGTTGATTGAATCACTAATGTAATGTTTATAACCACTGCTAACAATAAAGCTAGCGCCAGTAAGACAGTGGCGTACCTGACGATTAATTTTTTACTCCTTGATAATTTAAGTCGCTTTAACTCTGAAACTAACAGTACGATTTCATTTTTTTTTTTTCGTTGATTGAATCACTAAAGTGATGTTTATAACCACTGCTAACAAGAAAGCTAGCGCCAGTAAGACAGTGGCGTAGCTGACGATTGATTTTTTACTCCTTGATAATTTAAGTCGTTATAACTCGGAAACTAACTGTACGATTTCAATTTTTTTTTGTTCATTGAATCACTAATGTAATGTTTAAAACCACTGCTAATAATAAAGCTAGCGCCAGTAAGACAGTGGCGTACCTGACGATTAATTTTTTACTCCTTGATAATTTAAGTCATTATAACTCGGAAACTAACTGTACGATTTCAATTTTTTCTTCGTTGATTGAATCACTAATGTAATGTTTATAACCACTGCTAACAATAAAGCTAGCGCCAGTAAGACAGTGGCGTACCTGACGATTAATTTTTTACTCCTTGATAATTTAAGTCGCTTTAACTCTGAAACTAACAGTACGATTTCATTTTTTTTTTCGTTGATTGAATCACTAAAGTGATGTTTATAACCACTGCTAACAAGAAAGCTAGCGCCAGTAAGACAGTGGCGTAGCTGACGATTGATTTTTTACTCCTTGATAATTTAAGTCGTTATAACTCGGAAACTAACTGTACGATTTCAATTTTTTTTTTTCGTTGATTGAATCACTAAAGCAATGTTTATAACCACTGCTAACAAAAAAGCTAGCGCCAGTTACACAATGGCGTACCTGAGGATTGATTTTTTACTCCTTGATAATTTAAGTCGTTATAACTCGGAAACTAACAGTACGATTTAAATTTCTTTTTCGTCGATTGAATCACTAAAGTGATGTTTATAATCACTGCTAACAAGAAAGCTAGCGCCAGCAAGACAGTGGCGTCCCTGACGATTGATTTTTTACTCCTTGATAATTTAAGTCGTTATAACTCGGAAACTAACTGTACGATTTCAATTTTTTTTTTGTTCATTGAATCACTAATGTAATGTTTATAACCACTGCTAATAATAAAGCTAGCGCCAGTAAGACAGTGGCGTACCTGACGATTAATTTTTTACTCCTTGATAATTTAAGTCGTTATAACTCGGAAAGTAACTGTACGATTTCAATTATTTTTACGTTGATTGAATCACAAAAGTGATGTTAATAGCCACTGCTAACAAAAAAGCTAGCGCCAGTAAGACAGTGGCGTACCTGACGATTGATTTTTTACTCCTTGATAATTTAAGTCGTTATAACTCGAAAACTGACTGTACGATTTCAATTTCTTTTTCGTTGATTGAATCACTAATGTAATGTTTATAACCACTGCTAATAATAAAGCTAGCGCCAGTAAGACAGTGGCGTACCTGACGATTAATTTTTTACTCCTTGATAATTTAAGTCGTTATAACTCGGAAACTAACTGTACGATTTCAATTTTTTGTTGTTGATTGAATCACTAAAGTAATGTTTATAACCACTGCTAACAAGAAAGCTAGCGCCAGTAAGACAGTGGCGTACCTGACGATTAATTTTTTACTCCTTGATAATTTATGTCGTTATAACTCGGAAACTAACTGTACGATTTCAATTTTTTTTTCGTTGATTGAATCACTGATGAAATGTTCATAACCACTGCTAACAAGAAAGCTAGCGTCAGTAAGACAGTGGCGTACCTGACGATTGATTTTTTACTCCTTGATAATATAAGTTGTTATAACTCGGAAACTAACAGTACGATTTCAATTTTTTTTTCCGTCGATTGAATCACTAAAGTAATGTTTATAACCACTGCTAACAAGAAAGCTAGCGCCGGCAAGACAGTGGCGTCCCTGACGATTGATTTTTTACTCCTTGATAATTTAAGTCGTTATAACTCGGAAACTAACTGTACGATTTCAATTTTTTTTTTCGTTAATTGAATCACTAAAGTAATATTTGAAATAAAACAACACAGTTGGGAGGGTTTCACTTTTATTGTTGAACACTGCAACATGTTTCACCACACAGTGGCTTCATCAGGCAGATGAAATAATGATTTGACAAAGTACAGGTAAAAGCTTATATACTAATGCAATTAAGTTAATAGGAAACTATTCGTCAAGTACGCCACTGTCTTACTGGCGCTAGCTTTCTTGTTAGCAGTGGTTATTAACATTACTTTAGTGATTCAATCAACGAAAAAAAATTGAAATTGTAAAGTTAGTTACCGAATTATAACGACTTAAATTATCAAGGAGTAAAAAATCAATCGTAAGGGACGCCACTGTCTTGCTGGCGCTAGCTTTCTTGTTAGCAATGGTTATAAACATTACTTAAGTGATTCAATCGACGAAAAAAAAATTGAAATCGTACTGTTAGTTTCCGAGTTATAACAACTTAAATTATCAAGGAGTAAAAAATTAATCGTCAGGAACGCCACTGTCTTGCTGGCGCTAGCTTTCTAGTTAGCAGTGGTTATAAACACTACTTTAATGATTCAATCGACAAAAAAAATTGAAATTGCACTGTTAGTTTCCGAGTTATAACGACTTAAATTATCAAGCAGTGAAAAATCAATCGTCAGGTACGCCACTGTCTTGCTGGCGCTAGCTTTTTTGTTAGCAGTGTTAACAAACATTACTTTAGGTATTCTATCCAGTTATAACGACTTAAATTATCAAGGAACAAAAAAACAATCGTCAGGTACGCTACTGTCTTGCTGGCGCTAGCTTTCTCGTTAGCAGTGGTAACAAACATTACTTTAGGTATTCTATGAACGAAAAAAAAATTGAAATCGTATTATTAGTTTGCGAGTTATAACGACTTAAATTATCAAGGAGTAAAAAAACAATCGTCAGGTACGCCACTGTCTTGCTGGCGCTAGCTCTCTCGTTAGCAGTGTTAATAAACATCATTTTAGGTGTTCCAACGACGAAAGAAAAATTAAAATCGTACCGTTAGTTTCCGAGTTATGACGATTTAAATTAGCAAGGAGTGAAAACACAATTTTTAGTTACGCTACTGTCTTCCATGCATCATATTTCTAATAGCTGATGTCTATGAACATAAATAAGGTAGTTAGAAGGCCGATATATTTTTGGAAGCAGTATTTTAAATGCCAGACATAATTTTGTATTGAAATTCAGCAAGTAAATGGTAATACGCACACAGGATGTGAAAGCTCTCATATCAAAATTTGGATGTGAATATTTTTTTACCTGATTTTTTTGAGGGAATTTTTTTTTCATATTCTGCTGGCGCTAGCTCTAAGCTAGCCTTTCCACCTAATTTGATTAAAAAATTCTCATTTCGGGGGGCTGGGGTTAAAAATATTTTATCATTTTTTAGGGTTGTGGGGGTAGCGCTAGCTTTTAAATTCGTGGCGCTAGCTGGCGCGAGCTCTGAGGAATCCGAATAGTGTAAAAAAAACTTAAAAAATCCAAACTTGGGGGGCTGGCATCAACCTAGCCCCCCGAAAGTTCAAACCCCCGTAACTTTCTTGTCGTAATGGCGCTAGCTCTAATTTTTGTGGCGCTAGCTGGCGCTAGCTAAGGCCCGTCTAGCGCAATAGTTTTAAAAAAAAAATCAAACTTCGGGGGGCTAAGTTGACTAAGCCTCCCGAAACATCGACCTTTTTCAGTAATATCATCCGCCGAAAAAAACGATCCCTAAAAATGCCCCCGTTTATAAATGTCTTATGTTGTTCCAATTGTTCATATTATTCGTCTCCCCCCAATTTTAAATTTCAATTCTGCAATTTATTTATTAATCCTCACTTTCTGGTATTTGCAAAATTTATAATTCAAAATTAAGTATAATTACACCACAAAGCATAACTAAAATGTAATATAATCATTCATTAAGTAACAAGTATTTAAACAACAAATATTTTTTTAGTGATGACCAAATAAGATCCGCTCGATCCTTGCAAATGATCGAGCCGCTCGGTCTTTTTGATCAGCTCGATCTTTCCGAGCGGCTCGATCTTTTTGATCGGATCGATCTTTTGATCGATCTGCTAGATACTTTAACTGGTCGATCATTGCTTGATCGATCCTTGAGATCTTGCCCATCACTAGTATTTAGTCAGTGTTAACGTATTAGCTAGTATTAAAATGCATTTTTACTAAGGTGGCGGCGCCTGTGACCGCTAAGCACGCTGGCGCAACTTTTCTTTGCGGCGCACAGTATACATTTGACCGTTCTAGCGGCACAAAATTCAAATTATTAAAATATGAAAATTACAAATGCAATACTACAAATTAAGCATATACATCAGAAAAAGATTCCTGATACAAATTTATTTCAGTTTACTTTCAATTCTCTGCAATATTAAGTAACAAAATTGAAATACACACCTAATTCCATTTGTTGTCGATTCATTTTATTATCAATTATTTTAAAATTGCATCGTTTGATCAAACCTGAAGAATATTTTCTCTTTTGTGTCTTTTTCTGCCAAAGTGTAGCTACAATATCATATATTATTTGTGTAAATATAATATAATATAGCATGAACATAATAGGTTATTCAATTTATAAAAAAACAAATATATACATCTAATAAAAACATTCATATGTTTTGTGTCATACATCATCATAAACTACTACCTGTTTTCTAATGAACCTCAAGATTTCTTATTTACGATAAATCTAGTTAAATTGTGCGACTTTTTACAATTACTAAGATATTTAACATTTTTATTAAGTGTAAAAATTAAGTGAACACGTCTTGTTTGTTGTGAATATTTCTTAAAATACTGTTAATTAAAAAAAATCATCACATAAAAATTGCAGGTTTTATAAAAATCTATAAAACGTATGATATATCTCTATCAACTGCAAATTTATGCCGTTTTTTTTTTAAGTTAGAAATATCTACGTTTGTTCCAATCAACTTATCCGATACTATTTTAAATAACTCAAATAATATTTTTTTACTTTCTATGTATTTATTTTATATAGAGAGTTCTTTTAAGTATACATATTCCAATTACTGCGTATATGCTGTAAATATTCAGATTTTTTTTTTAAGAGTTCAGTTTGAAGCTATAAACGAGTGTCGTCCACTCCCAGACTAAGCGTGAAGTAAAATTTCGAGTTTAGAAAAGCCCCGCGTAGAAAATTTGTCTCGGGTAGCGCAGCGACCCGAGACAACTTTTCATGGGGCTTTTCTAAACTCGAAATTTTACTTCATGCGCCACGCGTATAAAACACTGATTTGAAGTGAAGTTTAAAATATTCTTGTTTAACAGTATATTTTTAATCCTGCTTTAGAAGTATCTTTTTTAATACTGATTTTACAGTGTATTTTTAATTTCACAATATTTCAGTAATTTATACTCGTGGCACATGAAGTAAAATTTCGAGTTTAGAATATATTTCCTTGAATTTATTCATAATAATATAGTAAAAGCAACCTACGATTCTGCAAATAGATTTTAAAAGAACCTTACTCGATTTATCGTACAAAAATATATTGTTGATTTGATAATTATACAAGTTTTATTTAAAAATTGTTTGTATAAAAATTAAATGAACAATAAAATAGATTTATTATTTAGCAACGATAAGTTATTATTTCTTAGAATTGTTTAACAATATACATAGTACATCCAGAGAATTCAGACAAAATGGGAATCTCAGACTAGATAACCTGTTCAAACTCCAGAAGGTTACAGGATCCGGATGAACCATGAGCTCTGCGAGGGTAAATCAATCACTGGATCCATACGGGCCGGCCGGATAAGAGGGCTGGGTCACGTAAATCGGATGACAAACAGGACAACAAAAAATATTCTTGAATCCCGACCAGCAGGAAATAGACCACCAGGATCGCTGAGAATACGATGGATAGATGATGTCGAGAAGAATTTGGCAAAGCTAAACATACGAAACTGAAAACGAACCAATGTGGACCAAAAAGACTGGAGATCGGTGGTTGTGGCGGCAAAGCCCCTTAAAGGGATGTAAAACCAAAAAAAGAAGAAGAAAAGGGTAAAATACTGTTTTACATTGATTTATTTTGTTGCTGTATGTACTGTAATAGTATAATATTAAAGTGAGTGGGTCGATTAAAAGCCCTTCACTGTGACCGCAGAGATCTATTGTGACTCTTATACTTGTCCTTTACCCGTTTTAGAACAACGAAGTATTGCACTAGTACATAAACAAACAGACCTTATATTGTAATTAGTAGAACAACTTTTCTCTAGGTTTAATTGATATTTTTTCTATATTTAATTTTGGATTTCGTTTATAACAATTTTTATTTCTTTAATTTTCACATTCTTTACTTGTTTTTACGAAGAATTGATTATATAAAACACCGCATTTGTATGTGTACTTATATATTGTTATTATATGTTACTGATATTCAAATTACTTTGAAATAATTTGTACACTATTTTACACAAATTAATTACCTAATAACTGTTTGACGAATAAAGCACTAATAACCTTTCTTTACACTTTTATTTGAAGTGTTAATAAAGTGTTAATCCATTGATAATGGCACAGTTCATATATATCCAGTTAGCCAGGGTACACGCGAATGGGAGCAGAGCGCTGGATGCCAAATTGGTGTATATGGCTGCCTATATACACCAGTCTGGCTTCCTGCGGTCGGTCGGTTACGACTATTTTACTCCAGATGTCGCGAAATCAAGTCTCAGTAAGAGAGTGAGAGAGAGACAATTTCTTTCTCCCTCTATTCCGCGCTTCTCGTTGTATCATATTCCAGATGTTGATTTTTCAATCTTGAAAACACGTTTTTTTTTCTTTTAACGAGCTAAGGATGCGTGTTACATTCATTCATGCGTTTCCTTCTACAATTTTATTTTCTGCGTTATTAGAAAATATATTTTATGAAATTATATGTGAACGTTGTAAAATTCATTAAGTATTATTTATTTTGTACAAGAAACTTAAAATACAAAACTATTTAACTTTTGATAAAAAGTAAAACAAATACATCAACTTATCATTTTATTAACTAATCAGATCAATCCTATTGATCAGATCAAATCTACTGATCGATAAGGGTTTCTTTTTTAATTAAAGGGGTCAGTGCAAAATGCAGTTCAGTCATTTTTTTTTTTAGTTTTTGAATTATTACCGTTTGAAGTTTTTAACCCATTCAGCGCCGTTGATGCATACACGCAACATTATTATTTTTTGATAATTAAGTTACTAAATAAGTTTATTTGATATATTATATTATTTGACCTGAATTGAAAATGTACCAAGAAAAATTTAAATATTTTGTTATTTAAAGTGTATTATAAATACTTCACAATATTACGATGTTTTATACGGGTGGCGCATGAAGTAAAATTTCGAGTTTAGAAAAGCCTAATTTGGCTCGGTCGCTTCGCTTCGCTACGCGCCCGAGCCAAATTTTCAGGCTTTTCTAAACTCGAAATTTTACTTCATGCTTAGTCTGGGAGTGGATACACTCGTTCTTAACTTCATATTGCACGTTTTTTATAAAATCGACGAATGCCTGAACATTGACAGCGTATACATTACATTGTTGAGTCACTAATTTTTTGAAAATCCATTATCACTTTAATATAATAATAATAATAAACTATTTATGATTTTTAACTTTTTATTAAATTCACGTATACATTATGTGTATTTAAAGAAAAAATTCACAGTATGTAATTCATAGAAATCACAAAAAAAGTGTAGAATTTTAATTAAAATTAACTTTTAGAGTTAAAATTGCTTGGCCGTTAATGGGTTAAAATAGTTTTAAATATACTATGTGTCCCGTTTCAAGGCGCATTGTATGTTTCATGTAAAGATTTCCAATGTAATTGGAATTTGAGTTTGTATCGCTTATTGAACCAAAACGATTACAATAAAATTAAAATCATTTCTTTACCTTCTAGCAGTATTTTCGAGGTATTATTTTTGAGTTCTCCTCAGTTTCATTTGAAATATAGCTTGAAAATAGTGAACGATTATACGAAAATAAAATCGTCAAAACAGTAGTTGCTACGAAAAATCAGTGTTTGGCATCAAATTTATTAAAACACAAAGCAATAATTCAATTCAACATGAGTGTTTATTCTGCAAAAGATAAAAATCAGATCCCAAAATGGACACAGTATATATTTTAATCACGATGCGTATTTTATTAAATGAACCATACTTTTAATAAATATTAACAGTTTCAGAAATTTGTGGTTTTTGCACTGACTATTTTAATTATCCGTTTACTTTGATATATAAAGAAAGTACAAATTATATAAAAATCATGAAACTTTATAATTGAGAATATTATCAAAAACTGCGAAACAAACCAACTTGTTAAATCAACTAATTAGTCACATTAATAACATTATAAATTTTACATTTTAATAATTGTTACCGACCTCATGGCTATCTTTTTTGTACGGAAATATACGTTTTAGGGTCCCAGGAATCAGAAACAAGTGTTATCCCTAATATTTGAGATAATTGGCTCAAATATTGAAATATGTTGAAAAGTCTCGTTAAGTGATGATAATCAAAAACATTTAGAAAACAACAAGATGTCTTTTAATAGAATAAGTATAATAGATTTTCTGTGTAATTGCAAAAATTATTGAATACTCTATTTCCAGTTTACGTTTTGTATGTCAGGTTAATTCAATTATTTCAATGGTTTTATTCCTAATCAGATTACATTTACAAAAGGTACCGATGGGATTATGTTACAGACTAAATAGGTAAGTAAAAATAATTCAAAATGATCTAAGAAAACCCGATCAAAAAGTGTCTAACTAAAATATCGGTTAGTGAAAAACATGATAAGAAATTACCGAATTGGATTCTGCGGATACGGATTAAATGTGTCAATAATAAATAATCTTTTTAAATCCCACAATATTTATGGTTTTTAGAAGGTTGCGGATTATCTGTAACTTGCAGTGGTATTGTTCTCGTCGCGCAATACTTGAGGGTATACACCATAATAAAAACGTGGTCGAAAAAATGCCTACAAATAGGTAAAAACAGATAGATCACTTCGAAGAATTTGATTTTTCATCCCTTCTATAAAGCTATCCCCACTAAAATAATGAATATTGTCCAAAAAGAAAATAGTCAAGAAAAAAAGTTAATTCGATATTCATACACGTTATTCAGAGTGTAAATGGATGAAACGGAACGTAGCATTTTTAATGTTAATTTCTCAAAATTAAAATATTATCTTCCCTAATTATTTCAGGGAAATTATGATATTCATTTGGTTAAAGTAAAAATATACACACCAAGCTTTGCTATTTATTGCATTTTTAAAAACCGGAGTGTCATGAAATTAAACAAGCAAATGATGAGGTGTTGATTTGTTAGCTTTTTATTTAAAATATATTCTGTTGATTTTGTGTTACACTTCGATCTATTCTGTATAATTATTACTGAATAAAAAAAAACGAAAAAACTGCTTCTAAAATATCGTTAATAACAAAACAGTTATATGTATATTTAATATAGTTTTTTTATGTTTGTTAGTTTTTTGTATATATGAATGTTTATATGAATCTATATTTCTATGTTTTTAGTTTTGTGTATTCGTAAATAATTTATCTATTTTATTGAAATAATTTCTGTTTTTTTATTATCAATTCCAATTAAAATATCCATCAAACATTTTTCAAATTGATTTTTTCATTGTAAAAAGATTTTTGTATTTATCTAACTTTTAAATAAAAAAATGTTTAATAACATAAATATATTAAAAATCTATTAATTTTTAAACACGTTTTTATTAAAAATATATATAATAACTAAAAATGTTGAAAATATATTTTACATTTTTTCATTGTAAAATGACTTTGTTTATTTATACAAATTATGAATATTTGAAACAATAATCGATTAATCTAATAATTTTAACAATTTTTTTATTAAAAATATATTAAATAACTAAAAACGTTGAAAATATATTTTAGAATTGTTAATTTCATTGTAAATTTGTTTTTATAAAATATATTCCCGAATTTCATAATTTGGAACACGCTTGAAATCTCAAAATAAAAGAAATATTTTCGAATAGACTTTTTGTGGTGATAATAAATTTTATTATTCGTCTACCACAGTTCATATACAGGAAGTTTTCCTTTAAAGTATACATATTTCAAATTCACCTTATTTTCTTTAAATCTGTAGATATTCGTTGTGTTTTTAAAAGAGTTCAATTTGATGTTTTAAACGAGTGTTTTCCTCTCCCAGACTAAGCATGAAGTAAAATTTCTAGTTTAGAAAAGCCCCGTGAAAATTTGTCGATAGTCGCGCAGCGACCCGAGACAAATTTTCCGGGCTTTTCTAAACTCAAAATTTTACTTCATGCGCCACGCGTATAAAACTCTAAAATATTGTGAAATTTAAGTATATTTGAACCTCACGTAAAATCAGTGTTTTGTGCGCGGGGCGCATGAAGTAAAATTTCGAGTTTAGAAAAGCCCAGAAAAATGTACAGTGTATTCTGTATATTGAGTTATTTATACTTAAAAAACTCTCTGTATAACTAATCAATAATATAAATTATTTGCCAAATTTGGTAGATACCAAAGTTTTAATTGAATTTATGAAGAAAAAAATAACAATCAAGATAGAAATAATATCAAATGAATTCTTTAATGTAAACTCATTGAATTTAATTTTTTGATTTTTAGTTAAATTTTAGGTTTATTTAGGAACTTTTTAAATATATCTGATTCCCAAAGTCCATAATTTCGAACACGCTGGAAATCTGAAAATAAAAGAAATGTTTCGGAACAGTTTATTTTTTCTGAAGGTCATCAAATTTTTCATCGTACAAGTGGTGTAGACGGAATCAAATTACACGACGAAATAAGAGCGAGCGCGTTTGTGTGTGTGTGTGTGTGTGTGTGTGTGTGTGTGTGTGTGTGTGTGTGTAGACGCAACCGGAGCAGTTTTCTCTAGAATACTTCTACGTTTACTCTATTCATAAATAGATGGACCCACTTCCCGACCACAGTCTCTCCTTTTCTATCCTCGAAAACTCGGAATCCAGTTCTCCCATAAGCATTGTCTACCCTTGATAATGGTCACTTTGTGTCCGAAATGTACATTTGGTAATTCAAATAAAAGTTTGTACTTTATTCGTCAAATAAATTTGATATTCACGTAACTCACAATCAATTTATTTAACAACTGTTTTTATTAAAATTCAAAAATATTATAATTCTTGTAATGTATATACAGGGTGTCAATTTAAAAACAAGCCAGCTAGAATATCTTTGGAACCGTAACAGTTAGAGAACATTTTTCAAAACCGTTTCTAGGATATGGAGGGGGAACCATTTGATCCACATAACAATCTTCTGCAACTAACCCCTTTGGCTGTAGCCACCCTTGCCCACTTTTTTTTAAATGGCACGACCTTACTTGTGATATATTATTAGAAAGGTCTTTCAAAATGCTAATCAGTGGTACCAACTACATAAAAAATGCAAAAAAAATTAAATCAATTTATTTGATTTTAAAATTGTTGTCAAATTAGGGATTATAACAATTTATTTTTACAAATTACAAATGAAAAAGCACAGATAAACACAATAATACCGAATATTTATCAGAGTTATCTATTGTTTAAATAAATTATGGACAACTCTAAAAAAAATATTAAAATAACAACAAAACTTGGTTCAATGGAATACATTTATTAACTGAATAAATTGCACCTGTCCGCAATATACAGAAAACGTTGACAAAAAACACCAATGATATAAAAATAAATCTTTCATTAACTTAATTCAAATAAACACAATATGTGACACTGCCTCTAGTATTGTTGCGACTATCATTAAGTAATCTGTGCTCTTTACCTTAAACTTGTTATTAATTTTTATAAAATGGTTTACACAATCGACGAACGTGTTGAAATTATTTTTATTTATGGTTCTAAAAACCGCTATGCTAGACAAACTACAATTACATTCAATGAATTACATCCTGAAAAAAATGTACGTCATCAGTATGTACTAGATCTAGTTTTAAAATTTCAACAAACAGGATCGGTCATCAACATGAAAAGAGATCAACCTCGGCTAAATGAAACGGCTCAAATTGAAGTCCTGTGCCAAATCGCTATGGACCCTACTTCATCACTTCGTTGTATGTCTAGAGTAATAGGATTGAGTCATGAATCCATTTGCAAAGTCTTGAAAAAGCACAAATTGCATCCCTATATAATGCATATTTCGCAAGAACTTGGAGATGATGATCCAGACAGACGAATTGAGTTTTGCAAAATGATGACTCATAAAATTATAGCTGAGCCCGACTTAGTGAAAAACATTTGTTTTAGCGACGAATGTACTTTTTATCTTAATGGCAATGTAAACAAACAAAATTTTCGATATTGGAGTGGTGACAATTCTTATCTTATTAGAGAAAAAAAGATCCCGATATTAGATCCCGAAAAAAAAAAAATGTCTGGGCAGGTATTCTTGGAGATTCCATTATTGGCCCGTTATTTATTGATCAAAATTTAAATGGTCAACTGAACTATGAAATGTTAGATCAATTAATACAGCCCCTTATAGTTCATGAATTATAAAATCAAAGAGATGAAAATGATGAACTAATCTTGAATGACAATTCATTACATTTTCAACAAGACGGAGCACCTCCGCATTATGTGGTACCTGTTAGAGACTAGCTAAAAAGCACTTTTGGGAATCAATGGATTGGTAGAAGAGGACCAATTGAATCGCCACCTAGATCTCCAGATTTGACCCCATTAGACTTCTTCTTAACTTAAAATCTGTAGTCTATAAAACTCAGCCCGACTCTATCGCAGATCTGCGACAACGAATAATACAAGAGTGTCGAGCTATTCCACGACAGACCTTCCAAAATGTATGACAGGAATTTGAGAATAGACTTTATTATTGTTTTGAAAATAATGGAAATCATTTTGAGCATACTATAATTTAATAATTATTTTTTTTCACATTTAAAAACACAATAAAAATGTTAGTTGGTACCACTGATTAGCACTTTGAAAGACCTTTGTAATGATATATCACAAGTGGAGTCATGCTATTAAAAAAAATGGGCAAGGGTGGCTACAGCCTAAGGGGTTGGTTGCAGAAGATTGTTATGTGGATCAAAATGGTTTCCCCTCCATATACTAGGGACGGTTTTGGAAAATTTTCTCTAACTGTTAAGGTTCCAAAGATACTGTGGGTGCCTTGTTTTCAAATTAACACACTTTATAATGTTTAGTATAAGCTGTTGAAGTTATATATTACATGTAATGAGTATTTGAAATATACATTTCATACTTTAATTATGCTTTCATTATTTCTAGCATCGTGTGGCAATTCAATAGCGCGCGATGCTGCCCGTACCGCACCACACCCCTCCCATAACCATAAGCAATATGCCCTCGCGCTCGATGACGTATTTTAAATGCAGCGCCCTTCCAGCGGGTGATGCACCGAATTAAAATTATACGAAACATGAGGTGCTATAGGGGTAGTCGATCTAAATTAATCTATGCTGAACATTTCTGACTATTTCAAGCCAGTATGTGAAAACTATTAAAAAATTCGATAGCTAAAGCCATCTAATGCTTTATAGTGGCATCGTCATATCGTCATCGACAGGAATGCAAAAAGTGCATATACAGGTCACTGTTTCGTCCACGAACGAGCTAAACTCTGTGAAACAAGAAAACAAATATCAAAATTGAATTTGTGTTCAGTATTTCGGCATCGGATACCCACAGACGAAAATTTGCAAAATTCACAGTTATTATATTTAAGTGATTCTAATATTTAAATATTTAAAATATTTGTTTTTGAATTAATATTCGAATAATTAAATTTAAACAGTTGCCAGCAGTAAAATATATTACATTTTCTATATTAGAGCTTCCTCATCTATCACCTAGCCTACTAATAAGCACCCACATTAGTAATATATTGGAATAATAATTTACTACTCGAATATATTCCGAACAGTGCATCCTTAAACAAAAGAGATTATACATAACTACTTAACCGATCAAAAGCTGTTGACTAAGATGATTGTCGGTTGAGAGAAGGAAGAAGAGTGAAACGGCAGCGTGGGCGGGAAAAGGACAGAAGCCGGTAATAATAACGATCCGTAAGACATCTGCTGGTCGGGTATGCCGGCGAGTGAAAGTGTTAATACAAAAGTTCGACTCGTTCCAAGTTAGATGAAAGCGTTGCGTAATTTTATGGCCCCGGTATTCGTATTCAACTTAATTATTTATAATATGTATAGCGCAAGTATATTCACTTGTTTTCCACCATAATGCATTATTTCATCATACCGGAAAGACAAGATTTCAACGCCTCGATACATATATTATATTTTTCCAAAAAAACAGAAGTCAAGTTCTAAACGCTTTCTTTAATTCTATCAAATTATTTAAGATTACCCTAAAAAAATCAAAAACCTGGAGTTGTAAGTTTTCTAATAAATGCTTAAACAATGCCTGATACCCAAGGCTTTTTTTACACAATTAAAGAATATCTGGGATTATATTTTAATATCTTAAATATCTCAGTATTGCATTTATCCCTAGACAACAGTAATAGCAGAGAAATGGTTCATTGTACTCCGTATATATGGCATTTTTCTTGCATGAAGTAAAGTTTCAGGCTTTTCTAAGCAGTAATTTTGAATTTCACCATAAATCAGGGTTTTATACGCGTGGCTCCGCTTCGCTACGCGAGCAAGACAAAATTACAGGCTTTTCAGACTCGAAATTTTAATTCATGTCTAATTAAGGAATTTAAACACAACATCAATAAATGCCTGAATATGTACACCATATACATCAGTATACGTATACTTAAGAGGGCCATTTTTTGCTTGTAGTGTGTTTCTGGGGTAAGAGATGGCGCAGAGATAGCAAAATTGCTGAAAGCAGTTTTGACTGTGTGCGGAGCGCGTTGTTTGTTTAGATAACGCCGGGCGAATGAATAAGTATTGAATTACAGTAGACAAGTAAACTGGATAAATATTAACGATTTTAATTTGAATCGAGATACATTCAACTGTTTTTGCGTGTATCATTTCTAATACTTATTTTTATTATATAATTATGAATTACAATCATTATAAATATATATTACATGTAAATATTTATTTATGTGTATACAAATTAAGAAAATATAAATGATGTATATTAATGCCGACTGCATTCAGACGGCAGTTCAAAGGTACAAATTCATTATTTGTGTTGAGATGAATTAACCTAAAAGGTACATTTAACCTAAACAGAATAAGACTGCACTTACTATTTCTTATTAATTTTGTATAAAATTTAAAACCTTGTCCAGTTAATATACAATTATTAGACCATTCAACATTTGGAAAGAATGCGTATGTAAATTATGAACATAAAATATTATTTGAAAATTTCTTCTTTCTTACACTTATTGATATTATCGGTGCCGCACATTTGGTAAATTATAAATGAAAAAGGAATTTATCCGCCTCAGCACTTGAATCAACATTTACTGGCATTCCACATTTCTATTCAAAACCTGAATCCAGAAATGGAATTATATTTCCAAAATGTATTGGGAAATATTTTAATAATGGCTTTCTTTGTTGTGTATCAATAACATACTGAATGAACGGTGCGCGTCAGAAAAAATACATTCGCAACTCAAGGTCGGGAGCCGGGAGCCAGGAGCCTAATTTGTTTTCACATGTTTTTCGAAATTACAGTATATTTTTAAAATACTACAAAAAAAAGCACGATGCTGCTCCCTATTTATTGAAAGCTTAATCAAAATTTACATTGCTCTTATGAAGATTTCTAAGCAACGATTTATTTTATTTATCATTTATTTTAGATCAATCTATTTAATGCAACATATTTATAATAATTACCTCAAAAAATTAAAGCAATATAAGGAAGAAATAATCTTTCATATGGAAATAATACACGGATTTATGTGGTCATTTGACAGTGTTACATTATTTAATTTATATTTAATCTAAAAAACATTTTTTTAAACAAATACTGTCAATTTTCTCACAAAGCTTTGTTGTACAATATGTATAAATTTCAAGGCTCTATATTCATTATTATTGAAGATTAATCGTTGTTCGTTCCTATGGCTAAATAATATGTAAATTTCTGACCTTAATAGAAAAAAATCTGTAATTCGCCAAGTTTTAGAAAATTAGTTCAAGAATTATCCTTATTGATGTTTTTTATAATACCAATAATAGTTTTAATTTATTGATTTTCTACAAGATAAATCATTCATGTTTTTAGTTAGGTAAATCAATATTAATGATTTGTGTTCATTTTCATAATTTTTGAGAACTTTGGTAATTCGATACTAAGGCACTGGTATTCGCTCCAACTTAATGCAATTTTTCATGCTGGTTTTTTAAATGTATACGGCAATTCTTTGATAAATGCACATCAGTCAAGTTACATTTGTTATACTATAACAATATTTAAATCAACATTTTATGATTGTGTTATTTTGACATCATGCTATCTGTATGAGAGCCCTATGCGACCCGTTTTATTTTAACCTGAATAATTAAATAATTACACAGATTTAAATTTAAAATCGGTCAGGCCCGGCCCGGCCAGTTCTCATATTTAGGTTGGATGCCCTGCCCGGCACGGCCCGCACAATAGCAGTGCAATGCTCCAGTCTGTATGTATGTATGTACATTTAACCCGAAAATTCCCTAATTATTTTTTTTTTTTTGAGATTTTATATTAAATTACAACTTTTCAAAATTAAACTGACTGCGCAATTGTGACAGAAAAGTTTTTTTTAGTTTCAATGCATTTTTATTTCCTTTGTCTCTTCAAATTCTGTGTCGATAAATAAATCACATAAAAAACACTAACCAAATTAAATATTGAACCCATTACGATATCCTTTACTGTCATTTCGGGTAATCTGAGGCCGCTAGGAATTATTTTACTGTTGCCACTGGTTTAGTATTATATGCTCAATTGCAATTAAAAATAATACTAGATTTAATCACGCAATTTTATTCTATCTGATAATTTAATACAATTACAAATCTATCCTTCAGAACAAATCTAATTAATAACAAATTGAATAGTATCGTTAAACTTGAAACATTTTTTGTTCACGTCGGCAGCTCCGTGTCCGTTTTTTCCTTTCATAATTTGTAAACCAGTAGAGGGCCGACCTTTACTTTATGAAAGTGAATTGCATCGTGGCCGACGTGATCCGTATACACTATTTGAATAAATTAGAACAAAACGTTCATAGCACGATTTTACCGCTAACAAAAATGCATTCAATGGAGAACTTTAAAAATTATAAGAAAATCTCTAAGACTGTAATTACAAATAAATCCAGAGTGATTTTGATTAAGGCTGGGATTCGAATACGAATAATTTAAATATTCGAATATTTAAATATAATTATTTCAATCAGCAAATTATATGAATATTCGAATATTTGAATATTCGAATATTTAAATATTTGAATTTTCAAATATTTGAATATTCGACTATTTAAATATTCGAATTTTTGAATATTCAAATATTTGAATATTCAAATATTTGTATAAATAAATATTGAAATATTTAAATATTTTGAATATATATATATATATTCTAATCTTCTCTGCGCTCATAATACATCGTGAACAAAAAGATATATTTTATGATAGATATATTTTATGTACGATTGTCGTTGATATTGACGCAACAGTAAAAATTGGTTGGATGTACGAACATTGATGTTTTTCGTCACATTTGATAGTTAATTCTAAAAATTGACAAACTTCTCGAAAATAGTCAATATTGTCAAGATGTAGACAGTTAAATGACTCTGAATATAGTCAGTATTTCATGTGGGTTGTTTTAGATTATTTAACTTGACAAAGTGATATCTGATCTGACAATTTTCGAGTTTTTATAGAATATGTGTGACATTATGATGGTTTTGGACAGTTTTTGACAATTATAATATATATTTTTAACATCATGAATTTTTTACGGTTACGTTTTTTTAAACGGTTATGATATTATTGATATTCTTGAACATAATGTTTTTTTCTCTGTCAGTTATGGCATATTTTTTGGTTATAGTATTTTTTGATGATAACGGGTGCTCGATAAAAAAACGCCCAACGCCATAACTCTGTTATTCATCGACCGATTTCATTGAACTAAAGTCAATGGCCGTATAAATACTAAGAAATTTCATCAATATTGATTTTTTCAATAATAACTTCTTTACCAAATAATAGCCAACTTAACATTTTCAAATGTCTTCAAGGCCGTAGCCAGGGGGGGGATATGGGGGTCCAACAAAATTGGACTTTTTATACTAATCAAATTAGTATGTATGATCAGCTTAGAAGATTCAACACAATTTGTCAACCAGCCAAACAAAACAAAGGCTAGTATTTTTTTAACTTTACAATATTTAAATGTTTTGTACGTGTGGCGCATGAAGTAAAATTTCGAGTTTAGAAAAGCCCCGTGAAAATTTGTCTCGGATCGCTGCGCGACCCTCGACAAATTTTCTACGCGGGGCTTTTCTAATCTCGACATTTTACTTCATGCTTAGTCTGGGAGTGGACCGTCAAGATTTTCAACATGTCCAGATTTTTGATATTTCTAGATTTTTGTCGATTTATTCACACTTTTAAAGATGAGGTATAAAAGAGAGATAAAACACACACTGGTGGGAGAAGTTGAAAAGAGAAAAACGTACACCACTTATAAAACAATTGAAACATACCAGTGGAATTTGTATTACGGTGAAAAAAAAAAGAGATAAATTATTCACTCGGCCAACTCAATTTTATTCACTTGCATATTAACAATATCATAATATACACATATATTTTATTATGTTTCTATAGCAACCAATTGCTTTTTTGTTTTGTTATGAGGCATTTTTCGTTGACATAAACTCAATATTACATAACCTACAAATCTAATTTGTAGACATAAATCCAATATTATTTAATCTACAAATCTAATTTGTTGACATGAACTCACAAATCTAATTTTAATCAAATTAAAAGATAAACATACAAAAAATTTGTCTTTTAAGTATACATATCCCTCTCAATACGCAGTAATTGTTCAGGCAATCGATTATTATTGAAAATCGTTTAATTTGAAGCTTCTTACGAGTGTTTCCACTCCCAGACTAAGCATGAAGTAGAATTTCAAGTTTAAAAAATCGTTTTTAAAGATCACTGAAGATCAATGATTACAATAGAAAACAGAAGATAAATGATTGCAACAGGAAATAATTATATGTAGAAAATTCAAGATAAATAAATGAATACAAGAAAAATCAAACAACTACTTGTAAATAAACAGAAGACGGAGGCATTCGATTATTTTTTAAAATCGTTCCATTTGAAGGTTCTCTAAAGAAACACTCGTATCCACTCCCAGACTAAGCATGAAGTAAAATTTCGAGTTTAGAAATGCCCCGTGAAAATTATATGGGGTTTAACCCCTCTCCCTGGAGTTTTCAAAATATGAAATTTTACTATGCAAAAGGTCAAAAACAAAATGTTTACTATAAACCCCCACCAACGAAATTTTATATCCCCCCCCCCCCCCAAATGTTCTTTCTGACTACGGCCTTGAATGGCTGCCTATAGTTTTTTTAATTTTATTACATTAGACATTATTTTTATGAATCCAATAATGCCCAATTTCTTGTTTTGTGTTTACCATTTTTGTCGCAAAAAAAATTAAAATACATCTTCTATTTAAAATTATATTTTTCAAAAACTAAAATTAGTGTGCCTTGGAAAAAAAGTGACAAATGTCGTACTGCAATATGTATTTTTGAATGTATGAAATTTATGTGGAAACAAAATCAATTATTTGAATATTTTAGATTGAAAAGTAGGCATAACACAAGGCACGGCATTGTATTTAAATATCCTTATCATAAATTGGCGTTCACTGAAAAAAAAACACTTTATGCGTGTATAAAAATATACAATGATTTGCCAAAGCATATACAAAATTGTGACACCTTTTCGAGCTGGAATTCGAGCTACAATTGTTTTTCAAGGCACACTATTTATTGCTAAAAAATAATTTGAACAAGATTTATTATAGTTTTTTTCTGGCATAAATATTAAATTAAAATCAACATATCGGGTATGATAGGAATCAGAAAAACAATGTCTAATATAAAAAATAAGAAAAGTATATGCAGCCATTAAAAAATTTAAAGTTCACTATTATTTGGCAATGAAATTAATTAAATAAATATATATAATTACTGTCAATTTATAGTAATGAAACAGCTATTGACTTTGTTTTTTAGTTCATTTAAATCGGTCAATTAATAGAGAGAATTATGGCGTTGGGCGTTTTCGAGCAAAATTCAAAGGGTTTTCTGATCAAATGTTGATTTTTCACGATTTTTTAAATGTTTATGATATCAATGAATTTATGAGGATTTTTGAAAATCCTGTTTGAATCGAAGTAACTGAAAAACTCGTCGAAATATACGTTATTTATATATACTCAATGACATTAGAAGCGTAACACCCAGAAGGAGTTATTATTTTAACTTGATTTTTTGCCAGTATGGTAGTCTTACATCAAGAATAAAATGATTACATTTTCAAGAAATTTTATTAAAAAACAATCTAAAAAAAATTAATAATGTGTTTGGCGACCCCTTTGCTGTATACACTCCTGTAGACGTCTGGGCATCGACAAAATGAGATGGTCGATGTCTTCTTGAGGCATCTCGTTCCAAGCAACTTGAATTTCATCGATCAACTGTGCTAGAGTCTGTGGAGGATGGTGCAAAGAGAATATTCTTCTTCCCATGATATCCCACACATGTTCAATGGGATTTAAATCCGGCGAACGGGGCGGCCACGCCAAAACATTAACACTAGTTTCATTAAGAAAGTTCATAGTTCGACGAGCAATATAGGGACGTGCGTTATCTTGTTGAAAAAGTACGTCTGGGCGGCTATCTAAATAAGGCAACAAAGTCGGTCGTATGACGTCTTCAACATAACGCGCAGCTGTCATACTGCCTCGAATGAATACAAGAGGTGATCGACTACCATAAGCAATAGCCCCCCAAACCATTACTCCAGCAGTCCTGTGTACATGCCTCTCAATAGCAAACCTAAGATCAGGTCGTTCTCCACGGTAGCGTCGTACCCTTCTACGGCCATCATGCGTGCCTAGACAAAATCGTGATTCATCGCTGAATACGACATCGTGCCATTCTGCCTCCCAATGCTGCCGTTCTCTGCACCAGTCCAACCTTTGGCGACAGTGTCTCGCTGTTAAAGGAAGCACTAATCTTGGACGGTACGAAAGAAGCCCAAAGGATTGAATGCGGCGATATAAGGTTCGCATACTAACGGGCCTACCTTCTTCTCCAATCCATTGATCACCGATTTGACGCGTAGTAGCGAAACGGTCTCGCAGGGCTATTTGTCTTAAGCGCCGATCTTGACGTTCTGTGGTACGCCTTGGTTGACCAATTGGTCTTCTTCTTGCTCCTCTACCTTCTTCTGTCCATACCTGATACACACGTATTACAGTTGCTGCAGTGGAATCAATACGGCGAGCAATTTCGCGATAGGACATACCGACATCTCGATAAGCAACAAATCGACCCCGGTCAAAATCGCTCAAATGGTGATATTGTGGACGTCTTCGCACTCGAGACATTTTATTTAAGCTTAACACACTCAATGGAAACACGAAAACTAAAAACATCTGTACTAAACAGCTCATATAAATAGTTTTATGAAAAAAGAAAAAGTGAAATATTTTTTTTCACAATAAATATAAAAGGCACAAGGTTGAAATTGTTATCAATGTATGCTTTAAATATAGTCACTCTGGTGCTAAAATATGAATTCAAAAAAATCATTCCTTCTTGGTGTTACGCTTCTAATGTCATTGAGTATATTTTGTTGTCATATTTTGTTTTTGTGATATTTTTCCACAGTTTTTTACAATTATGAGAGTTTATTTGTTTACAGAAGTTGCAATTGTTTTGACATTATGACTATTTTTAAAAAATTACAAAGATTTTTCCAGAAATTAATAATTCGTAAATAATAACAATTCCACGCAGAAAGACTCTCGGCATCCACGAATTGACAGTGTTTTTTAATTGGAGTTTTGTTGGTCACATAAATTGCCGTTTTTATCAGAAATTAATATTTTTGTTTATCGATTTGTTTTAGATTGACAATTTTAACATATTTATAATTATTGTAGATAACAATAGTTTAAAAATGTATTTTAATGGTTTTATCTTTACACCTTGTGTTTTAAGTTACTACTTATTTGAAACTATTTATAGTTTTAATTATATTTTAATAGGTAATTTTACATTTTTAGTTGTATTATATGATGAATATTTGATATGGACTCCGTTGACTGAATAAATAAATAAATAAATATTTGAAGCTTTGCTCGCGCGCTCCCACAAAACCAAATTTTAAGGTGTTTCTAAACTCGAAATTTTACTTCATGTATTATCTTTATAAACGCTGTAATAATCAGGATATTGCCTGCATAACTCAATTAATGCAAATTGACGATATTTAAAATGTTGTTGGACACAAATGAAACAGTTTGACAATTCTGTCAATTTTTGTTATTTTTATCTTAAAGCAAGGCTGGCCAACCCAAATTACCTCGAGGGCCAAAACTAACACCTAAAATGTCTTTTGGAATTCTTTTGATACATTTCTAGAAGTTTAGAAAGTTATAATTCCGTTTTTTTTTTAATATACGAAGAATGTTTCATTCATATTCAGATACGTATGCATTTTGAGGCGTTCCTTTGTTTGATGTTGAAGGTGAAGTAAAATTTCAAGTTTAGAAAAGCTTGAAAATTTGGTTTTTCGCGTAATATTGTACTAAAATATTGTGAAATTCAAAATACTCTTCTTTAGCAGTATATTTTTAATAATAATTTAGCAATATATTTTAATTTTACAATATGTCAGTGTTTTATACGCGCGGCGCATGAAGTAAAATTTCGAGTTTAGAAAAGCCTGAAAATTTGGTTTGTTCGCGTAGCGCTACGCGCTACGAGACCAAACCAAATTTTCAGGCTTTTCTAAACTCGAAATTTTACTTTATGCTTAACCTAGGAGTGAAAAAACTCATTCGAAACAACAAATCTAAAATGCGAAAACAGTGATAATGCATAATTTATAAATATAAATGTTAATGTTGAATGTGATATTTTAATATAGATATATTTCCTTATAAAATAAAAATTATTCAAACAATACATTTTGACAAAACAAAATTCCACATATTAGTCAGAATTTTAAGATTTGACCAAAAATTATTAATCAGTAATCTTTTTCACATCTCAATGAAATAAACTAACTAAGAATTTAGAAAACGAAATGATAAATTAGCAAATAGAAAATACCATTAAATTTGACTACATGTTTATAGAATATTAAAAAAGATAGTCATTATTACATTTAAATACTCTTCGGAAAATGTATAAGAACTCCACAGCACGAGTTTAAAAAAAAACTAATAAAATTGTCGATGCTTAGAAGAGTTAACATGTTTTCTTAAATTTACATAGGTACTTAAAATCGACTGCGTTTATTCATTCAGTTGAAACAAACTTATATCTTAATAACTTGATCATCGCTAAAATACGCCTATAAGGCGATATATATAAAAAAAACTAGTTTAGATATTTAACTTTTCCTTAAACCATCTTAAAATATATTCACTTCTATGTGCTTTGAGGCAATTTTATATTAAATATATTTTTTTATTTTGCACAATTTTATAAACATATTTTGTCCTAGTTTTCTGTTTATTTTAAGGTTTTGACATTTTCTTAGAAAAAGGTATCCATAAAAAAGTTATAAAGCCATTAAAAAAGTTATAGATCCATTCACTTTGCATTAAACAATCTTGAAATGTATTCACTTCTGGGTAATTCCAGATAATTCTATATTAAATATTTTTTTTTATTTTGCACAATCTTTTAAACACATTTTGCCTAATTTTCTGTCCATTCCATATTCTTAAAAAATCGTATCTATAAAAAAATCATAGATCCATTAAAAAAGTTATAAATGCATTACCTTTTCATTAAACAATCAAAAAATGTATTCACTTTTCAGGCAATTTTATGTTGATTTTTTTTTATTTTGCACAATCTTGGAAATATATTTTGTCCTAATTTTCTGCTTATTTAAAGTTTTTTCTTAGAAAAATGTATTCATAAAAAAGTTATAGATCCATTAAAAAAGTTATAGATCCATTAACTTTTCATTAAACAATCTTAAAATGTGCTAACTTCTGTGTAATTTTAGGCGATTCTGTATTGAAAATTTTTATTTTATTTTGCACAAAGTTTTAAACATATGTTGTCCTAGTTTTCTGTTTATTTCAAGTTTTTCACATTTTCTTTAAAAAAACCTATCGAAAAAAAAGTTATAAATCCATTAAAAAACTTATAGATCTCTTAACTTTTTATTAAACAATCTTAAAATGTATTTAGTTCTGTGTAAATTCAGGCAATTTTATATTAAATTATTTATTTTTTAATTCTGCACAATTGTTTAAACATACTTAGTCCTAATTTTCTGTTTATTTTAAGTTGGAAAAACGTGTTTATAAAAAAATTATAGATCTATTCTTTTTGTCTCGTGGGTTTTTACATATTTTACAAACTTTTGTGGATTTTCTCTTTGTAAAAAAAGCATATTCAAAAATGAATTTTCTAAAAAAACTAGTAAAATACAGTTTGATTTCCTTCTTTCATATCTTCATATTTATTGAAGTGTTTAATAATATTCAAACAAGTGTTTACAATCCTTGTTCAAGCATTAAATAAAATTTCGTGTTTAGGAAAGTTTTAAAATTTGGATTTGCCGGCGCGATGCGGCAAATCTAAATTTTCAGGCTTTTCTAAACACGAAATTTTATTTCATGCGCCAGGCGTGCAAAACACGTGTTTATTGGATATTTGGCCTCTGGCGCCGTTTTTCCTTACTGCTGCGCTGCCAAGAGCATTTAATGATAGCTATTAATCACGAGAACGAGGTTTGCGAAACGACCCAAAGGCGAATGGAGCAAGTCGTTGGAGTGATTAATAGCCATTATATGCGGGTTATACACTATACTTTGTTCACGAAAATAATAATATATAACACAACATTTATTATATATATTTATAAAATACGCGTCAGTTTTAATGGTGGGTTTTGTTTTATAATAATTTGACAGATAAATGATGACAAATTGCGGTATTATGAGTTGAATTTGTAATAGGGTTCATTCTACTTTAACACAAATATGAACAATCGTTCAACAATAAATAATACTCACACAGTCTACCCTTTCGCCTAAGTTACATATAAACACGCTCTTTGCACAAAAAATCGAACTCTTCCGTTTGCATGGAGATTTCACGGTGGTAAGGTTTGTTCCGCTTTAAAAAACACTCTCGACAGATAGAAGCTCATTTTTTTAACCGATTTAAGAATGATTTATGTTTAGAAACGCGGGTTGCGCGGGTTAAACTAGTAAGAACGGCGGAGATGTTGACTCTATTACTTCGTACTTTAACAAAATGGCGTCGACGATGTCATCACTACCATGGTCAAATGTAAGACAAAAGACGCTGATTTGACTAGCACAGCGCTGTTACTGCATAGCGGCACAACTAGGCAATTATTTATATTCGTGTTAAAAAATCACATTTAACACGCAAATCCCGTGTTTAATGTACTTGAGTGTTAAATGCACCCCATTTATGCTGCTCACATAATTAAATAATGCACATATTATAAGATTATCGTGAATAAAACATTAATACATTAATAAACATAGAACGGCGTTTGTTGCCGCGGCCGCATAATAGCACTCCAAGAGCCGCATGCGTCCCGCGGGTTGGCCGGCCCTGTCTTAAAGGATTAAAATATTTATGTTTTTATCTAGATACCAAAACGACACGATCGGGATTATATCTTGAAAGAATATTACAAACAAAATATATCAAACTTGGTTTATTTAATCTTAAGAAATGTCACTTATTATTACTCCTTGTTTAAGCATGAAGTATTAGCTGAAGTTTTGTATATAATAAAAATCGGATCTATGTTCATATAACCTACTATCTTCAAATGAGCCCCTGACCAAGATCCGCATTTTGTACAACTTTTTTGATCACCCAGTATTTTTTTCTGAGTTTCATTAACATGTTACAAATGTTAGAAGTTAAAAAAAAATTACAACACTCTTAAAAATTATGAAAACAAAAAAATCACAGTTTTCAGTTAAACACTATTCGGAAAACATGCACTTACTCTATAATACTCTATGTCTTCTCGAAGTGAATTGTGTAATTCGATTTTACAAACTATTATAAGATAAGTTACACGCGAGATCAATACCCGTTTTTCGAACATTTCGAAATTTTGCCTTGGTTGGCATTATTTCGAAATTTTAATTTCGTTAAATAATTTACAGCTTATTTTCGAATATATTTTTCGGACCGATTAGGTCACAAATTACCACATGATGTGCACACACATTTGAAAATATTTTTTTCTCTCTCCCGCAGATATACATATTTATATTTCATAACGATCTAAATCAACACACATGTAAACGTTTCTGTGTGCATGTTAATTAATTGATATCTAAAAAAACGAGCTCACCCAACGGAGAAAGAAAAAAACGAGGCCGAATAATTAACGTTCGAAATGTGCAAATTAAGTTAAGAAATAATTTAAGAAATTTTGAATATTTTCTCTTCACTTGATATTTGAGTTGATATTTTGTTTGACTAGAAAAAAATGGTTGTATAATTTGTATTTGTGTAATAGAAATATTATCGTGTTATTAATAATAGCAATGTAGTTACACAATATAATTACAAATTATTTATAATTATGTACTTTAAAGAAAAACTCCCTGTGTTAATAATTGAAATCCTGCTAAAATTGTATGTTTGATTTTTCAATTTTTATAGGAATAATATAAATTATGGTGATTTTCATGATATCCAATTTTATACAATCCAATTTATTTATTTCCAAATAGAAGTAATGATACTTTCATGGGTGAGTCAAGTTTAGTTAATATAATTTTGCAAAAGTATAGCAAACAATAGTAAGTAGACAGACTTACAAAAATATAACAAAGACAAATAATTAATATTTTTAAAATATTCTATTTTGTTGATTTCTTTAATTTTCAATATTTTTCTAATGATCAACTGATTTGTTAATGTAACTTGACATTCTGAAAATAAAAACTAATTCTATTCTTTTCTATTCTATAATTTTTCTGACTTATAATTTTTATCATTTTCGTAGGATTACTTATTCTAAGTTTTTCATCAATTCTCGAAGATTTCAGTTAAATATTCCTATTTTAACCAATGTCTATGATTTTTATAAATTTTTGTGAGATTTCTAGGATTTCGTTAAGTTACGAAGAATTATACAAATATCTTTAATTTATGCCCGGTATTATAAACGATCAATAAATCATTAAATAACTATTTGTGGAGTAAATTTATTTACCTAGTAAACTAATGGGCAAATAAAATTGCGTATTATAAAGCAAACCTACCAAATAAATAGCAATTCTAGAAATAAATAATTTAATTAATAGATTACAGACCGAAATTATACATTTTTATTGTGGCCACCAATTTTTTAAATTGAATTGTCAATATTTCAAATTAAATTGTCAATCAAATTGGAAATTTAGTATAATTCCTTATAATTATGGAGAATAACCGTGGAGTAGGACAGAATTACACAGAACAAGAAAAATAAAGCTTATTAGAAATTATAAAAGACCTTAACAAATGTTTTCCACTCCCAGGCTAAGCATGAAGTAAAATTTCGAGTTTAGAAAAGCCTGAAAATTTGGTATGGTCGCGTAGCGCGAAGCGCGGAGCGGCCAAACTAAATTTTCAAGCTTTTCTAAACTCGAAATTTTACTTCATGCGCCACGCGTACAAGACACTGATTTCAAGTGAAGTTCACTTGTTTACAATATTTCAGTGTTTCCAGTGTTTAATACGCGTGGCGCATGAAGTAAAATTTCGAGTTTAGAAAAGCCTGAAAACGCGACCAAACCAAGTTTTCAGGCTTTTCTAAACTCGAAATTTTACTTTATGCTTAGTCTGGGAGTGGAAAACACTCGTTTAAAACTTTAAATGGAACTAATTTAAAAAAAGCGTATGACTTCGAAAACTCTAGGTCTTCGACTCCTTAGAATGTCTTGTGGTTCGAATTAATCACTGCCAGGGAAGATACTATGAGCGAACTTAAATCTGACACGGATGATATGATAGACATGATAACTGTAATGAAATTAATAAATACAAGTAGTAGTAGAATCTAAAGTAATTATAATAATATAATACACTTTTGACTTTTAACTGTCAAATTATTTAGAGAATAAAATTTACTTGGCAGAAAAACAAACAAATAATTTACTGAGGAGATTTATTACCCAAATAAAGTTATTTTGTGTTTATAATACCGAAATCTTTGGAATAAATTAATTTATTTCTAAAGTAAATTTTATTTAGGGAATAAAACGTTTTATAATATCGGGCATTAATTAATTAATTAATTTGATAAATAATGCAATATTTAGGAAATTTTTTATTTAGGTAACCATATCATGATTTTTTGCTGAAAATTTTAAGACATTCATTGTTTTTGTAAAAGCTTTCAATTTGAAGTTTCTAACGACTGTGTGCAATCCCAGATTAAGCATGAAGTAAAATTTCGAGTTTAGAAAAGCCTGAAAATTTGAATTGGTCGCGTAGCGAAGCGGAGCGACCAATCCAAATTAGGCTGATTTAGTATTTTCTTTTGTTGAGTACAAACTTATATTGACAAACATTTATATTGATTTTCAAGGTTTTTTCAACTTAAAGAGTCTTATTATATTAATAGACGTTAGTATACAGCAAGGCCGTAGCCAGAAAAAAAAATCGGAGGGGGGTAATAAACATTTTGGGGAGGGTTTTAATGATAAACATATTGTTTTTGCTATTACAGGGCCGCTTTTACATACAAACACTTAACATATTGAAAATTTCGGGAGGGGGGTGAACCCCTATATCCCCTTCCCTGGCTACAGCCTTGGCATACAGCTTTACCATGGTTCTAAGGATGATATTAACATTTTCGGATTAATAAAAGGTGTTAATAGATTACTATTGTTAGTGTAACTAATAATTTAATAGCGTTAAAACAGTGTAACATAACCTCTAAATTACTTGATTACAATGAAGTTAGAACACATGAAAATGCAATGTTACCACGTTTAGTTTATCAATAGACAGTTCAAAACTAAAAAACTAGATTTTGTTTTATTAATTCGAAATGTTTGTATTTCGATTATACGCATCTAGTATAGATTAACTAGCATAAAGTCTTGTACATAACCTAAATTGTCAACAAAATAGGGTTATTTAGAATATTTCTGTATTTAATAACGCTATAAATCATAAATCTACATACAATATCAGTATATTTTGAACTTCAGTTAAAATCAATGTTTTATACGCGTGGCGCATGAAGTAAAATTTCGAGTTTAGAAAAGCCTGAAAATTTGGTTTGGTCGCGTAGCACTACGCGCTACACGACCAAACCAAATTTTAAGACTTTTCTAAACTTGAAATTTTACTTTATGCTTAGTCTAGGAGTAGAGACATTTGATCGAAGTAAATTTCAATTAAATAATTTAGCAGAAGAAATACATTTTCACAGATATACAAAAACAGTGTGACATAACCTCTAAACTACTTGATTGCAATGAAGTAAGAACATATAAAAATGCAATGTTGCCACTATAATTTTATCAATAGTTCAAAACTAACAAACTAGATTTGATTCCGATAATACGAAATGTTGGTATCGTGTTCGTTTGCGTGTAGTAGAGATTAACAAATGTTTAAATTCTCACAACTTTTACCCTTAATACTCAGGATATTGTGATGAAGACCATAGCCACAAAAATTTCGGGGGGGAGGGAGGGTTAATGGTAAAAATATTGTTTTTGCTTTTACATAGAAAAATTTTGCATTGTGAAAATTTCGGGGGGGGGGGGAGGTTGAACCCTCATTCTCCCCCCTCCTGGCTACGGCCTTGATTATTGACGTAAAGTAAATCTATACTACAACAATAGTCCACCTAACAGCGATTACTTTACTGTATATTCCGAAAGCAGAACTATTAGTTAATTTTTGAGAAAGTTGTGAACCGAAAAAAAAACAATAATTCTCACAGAATCGTCTTCATAATTTTTAAAAAAACTTTATAAGGATTTTATGAATAAAATCCTTGTACTACCCAATAAATAATAATTGTACGACTATGCACACGCGCACTAGCGATTATACTCTCTTGCTAGCCTCTAAACAGGTTCCATTTACATCTTTAGTGTCCACATCTTTTGTTTGTTTTATTTTGTGTTTATCAATCAATGCAGCTGTGCCTTTAACGCACTAATATAATGTTCTTGACATCTATATTCAATTTGATGCTTGATTTTGTAATTTTTTTGTTATTTACAATTATAAATAATAATATCAAAAAATCATACAAACAAAGTTAATTGTCTTATTTGTGTAAATAATGATGTATAAAGAAGTAGAAGCCTCCACAGTGAACAGTTATCAAAAAATATTGGTTCTCTCGTTAAAAAGTAGCACAAATGACGAAACTTAAAATGTTTATATATTAAAAATAGTCCAAACTGCACGAACATATAATATTTATGTAAGAAAATAAAATGATTTTTTTTGCCGAAAAATCTCAAATTAAATGATCCTTAAGGGCTGGGCCCGCTGGAGGGCGGTGCGAACGGTGCGAACGCACAGGGCCCCGTGCTTCTAAAGCCCCCGCGCCACTGTTTTTTTTTTTTTTTAATCCGAATACTTCAACTTTTATGAACATACCTAGAGCATAAAAACGAAATCCGAAATCCAAAGATCAATAGAAAATAAACTATCTTCATTTATCATTTTTGGTATGATTAATCTGGGATTGAAAACACTCGTTAGAGGCTTTAAATTGAAAGTTTTTAAAAAAAGTGTTTATCAATCAACAAAATGAAAAGATAAATACTGGAAATTTTTGTTTTAGGTACACGTATCACGATTTTTGAATGTAAATTTTCAGACACTATTGTTTTTATAATAACTTTCAATTCAAAGCTTCTAACGAGTATTTCAAATCCCAGATTACGTATGAAGTAAAATTTTGAGTTTAGAAAAGCCTGAAAATTTGGTATGGTCGCTCCGCGAGCCAAATTTTCAGGCTTATCTAAATTCGAAATTTTACTTCATGCGCCACGCGTATAAAACACTGATTTACAGTAAATTTAAAAATAAATGATTACACAATATAACTTATATTTAATTCCTAAATTCTATTTACTTAAAAATAGGTACATTATGCACAATAATAAGGAACACAAAATATTGAGGTGATGGAGTTAAGCAGGAAGACTTTCTAAATCAATACGCAGCAAATTACGATTAAAAGTATTTATAGAATCAGCAAACAAATCAAAATTTTCAAAACGCTGTGACAAATTTGCAAAACGCATCATCCTCGGGAGTGGACTGCAATAAGTGTAAACGGTATGATGTAGAATATCATAAATAGTCTATTCTAAATAGTTTATTGCTCCTAGTCGTCGCCCCACAGGGTTGAAACCAAAAGTTATATAATGATAATATTTCGGAACAATTTAAATAACTGTTTAGTATTAACGTTATACAGTGTATATAAGTCAGTGACATGTCTAATATGTAATGACTGGATGGTGTATGTTAATCTAAATGCACAAAAATGTTAAAAAGTTGGATGAAAAATACCTGATTTATAGATAGATGTTCTTAAAAAAACGTTTTTCTACCTGATCGACCTTGTTTACTAGTTAGCTTTGTTGTAGGGATCAAATTTGAGACGCATATTCAAGTTTGAATCTTACAAGTAAACAGAAAAGGGTCTTATATGTACGCACTGATAATTCCTTAGAGTTCCTATTAATAAATCTCAACATTTTGGACTCACTATGAGACATGGACAAAATCTAATGTTTAAAAGAATAGTTAACGCTAAAAACTACACCAAGATCTTTAGCATTGTCTGTTCTATTTAATGTATTGTTGTTAAGACTGTAATCGTATATACGAGTATCTCTTTTTTTGCTAAAAGAAACCTCTTTACATTTGTCTATGTTAAGGTGTAGTTTCGACGTTCTGCACCAATTAAACACTCTATCCAAATCTTCATGTAGGCTGTAAACATCCATGATGGTTCTGGTGGTTGTAACTAATTTCATGTCATCGGCGTAAAATAGAAATTGACTGTTCATAATTACGGTATTGATAATATTTATAAAGATATTGAAGAGAATAGGACCAATGTGTGAGCCTTGAGGTACCTCCGACGTTACGCATAATGCTTTAGAAATACAATTATCTATCTTCACACACTGAAATCTATCCCTTAAAGCACTCTCTATCTAATTAACTACACCATTATTTATGTTTACAGCCCTCAGTTTCCCAATTATTATGTCATGGTTAACTCTAACGCCTTTGAAAAGTCTGTATAGATTGTATCAAACTGACACCGACCCTTCAAAGCTGCTAGTGAGTAATTTTGAAACTCAATAAAGTTAGTAACAGTTGATCTTCTAGAGTAAAATCCATGCTGGTTAATGATTATAAAACCCTTTACCATCTACAATAATTGCTTTGCAAGAATGCTATCAAGTTTTTTTGGAATACACGATTGTATGCACACCCCGCGATAATTTTTTATATCGCAGCGTTTGTCTGATTTGAAAATAGGAAAGATAAAACTGCGTTTCCAAATTACAGGCATATATTGCAAGGCAATAGAGCGTTCGAACAAATTAGTGATAGGTTTAGAGAGTGTGAAAATGCACTGTTTTAAAAAGATATTCGGAATATTGTCGGGTCCACAAGTAGATGTTAATTTTAGTTTATTTATTTCATTAAAAGAATCGAAAAGGTATAATTGGAAGTTATTAAACTATTAGCAGCGACGGCTTGCAGCCTAACTTCAGGGTAGGCCACAGCGCCAAGGCACACAAGGCTTTGTAAATACAAGGAATTGCACAACAAAGTCACCTTTCAATAACGGATACAAATAACTTGGGTCTCTGGAATACCCTGAAGTTAGGCTGCGAGCCGCAGCTGACTATTAGAGTAAATGCGCGAAGGAGTAACCGTTTCATCTAAAGAGTAAACGGTAGAAAAATAATTTGCAAACAGGTCTATGGTTTTAGAGTCATTTTCGATGGAATTAAATCGTTTCAGTTTTATTATTGTTGTCTTTCTGGTAGTTATTAAATACCAAATATTTGTTTAAACAAGCAAATGCAAAACCAGCATCGCTCTGTAAATTGTACATAACCTAAATAAGTCCTTAGAAATACAATGAAATTGCGAAATGGCGCCCATGCCCCGACGGATATTGGATTACAGTGTTTGTGTTACAATACATTTAAATACTGCAAAATGTAACAATTTAGGTCAGGAAAGCGACACTGGCCCAAGTAGTGAGTGCTCCATTTCCAGTGTAGATACAGTCCGCGCCCCATACCTTGGCGAGAAGCCGCGCAGCCCGAATAGTCCCGAGTGCACCGTTTATAGCCGACCGACAAATGTAAAATGTACCGCGCGGCGGTCAGTGGCGTAACGCAGATTCTTTAGCCCTTTTGTTGTATGAAAATCACTTATAAGTCTTCACTTGTTGTTCTCGAAAATATTGCATATTATTTAAATATTTAATACGACGCGCCCGAATATCATTTTTATCAATCAACACTTGTCGATTATTCTTTGTTTTGCGAAATCTAAAACCAAGATCCTTGACAATTCTTCTTAATGTTGTTAACTTTCCCTGCCACCCAAAATCTTCTTGTAATTTTGCTCGTAATGCTCTGAGATGAACTCTGTAGCCTTCAGTTTTATGGAAATTATAAATAACATTCCGAAAGTCCACTTTTTCGAAGTGTTCCAACTCCCTCACTGAGGGACGCGTTTTTTATCCGGGCTCTTAAATATTAAACCATTTTCGGGTGCATTGTTTCCCTCACTCACTGTTCGTTCAACACTTCTCACTGAAACACCCGTCGCCGTGGACACAATGTCTTTTATTTCCCTTAGGGTACAATCCACCTTAATAGTTTTAAAATAATTATACACATTAAAAATTACTTCGCGTGCCTGACTGTGAATCACCTTATTACTTAATGTACTTGTCATTTTGATATAAAAATTGTAACGTTCACTATGGTAGTTTACTCTCAATTAACACATTTCGGAAAAGCGGCCGTAATGTAGGTGTGTTGAATGTAATTAGTAGGGGATTATCTCCCTTTTGGTATTTATTTACCTACCTGACGGGCAGGTAATTTGTCCTAAATAACCTTACTAGATTAAAATTACGTAAATTGTATTAAAAATACATGCCCAATACCACCGCTTTTCGTCGCTACTTCTATCGCATGTTATTCGCCGCCGCGGCGCCGTTGGAATTTTTAAAATGTCGCGGAGAGCAATATACCACTGCGCATCCGAGCCACTCGCCAAGGTATGGGGCGCGGACTGTATTTAAGCAGATAGCGTTTTTTTTAATAACGCAATTTGAAAACAAAGACTACTGAATGACGGCATTGCCCCCGTTCGGTGCGCACCGACTCCGCTGAAAACGTTATAAGCACGGTTATGTTTAAAACACTTTGTGTTAAAACAGTGTTTTAAACATGTTTAAAAACAAACGTCGTGTCTTAAACGGTTTTGTTTTAAACATGTTTTAAACATTAAATTTGTTTAAAACATGTTTAAAATGTTTTTTTATAATCTTAAATTACCTAAACTATTTTTTATACTGCTTTATTAAGATTTTTTAAATTTTAGCTCAACTGTTTAAGATATTTCAAATTACATTATTAAACATACAATTTTATCAAATCTGTCTGCTCAATTAAACAGGGTCATTCAGAACAATGTGTAAAAAATTGACTTCTTGCTGATTTAAAGTGTGTGAAATAAAGAATCGTTAATAAATACAATTTAAACAATAGCATTTAAACAAAACACGAAATTTGTAATATTCATTAACGTGAGATTAAACTTAAGAAGTATTTTATTAAACTTCAATTCAATTCAGTGTTTTATACCGGCGCATGAAGTAAAATTTTGAGTTTAGAAGAGCCTGAAAACTTGGATTTTGGCGCTCGCTTCGCTCCGCGCCCAAATCTAAATTTTCAGACTTTTCTAAACTCGAAATTTTACTTCATACTTATTCAAGGAGTGGTAACACTAATTAGAAGTTTCAAATTAATTGATAAAAACAACAAGTGATACATTTTCATTTTTAAATAATAATCTACTTTTCCTAATTGGAATGGTTTATCGCCGAATATCAAATTTTGTTTGATATTAATAAAAGTAAAAGTGGTACCTATAGTTTTTTTATTATGTATCAAACGAGGGATCCCAGTTCTTGATTAATTAAGAAGTAAAATTTCGAGTTTAGGAAAGCCTGAAAATTTGGATTTGGGCGCGGAGCGAGGCGAGCGCCCAAATCCAAATTATCAGGCTTTTTTAAACTCCAAATTTTACTTCATGCGCCAGGCATATAAAACACTGATTTAATGTGAAGTTTAAATTTGTTCTTTTTCTGTTTGTGTTATGTTGTTTATATTTAGTTATGTTTAAATTGTTAAATTATATCAATAATAATTTGTTATTTTGCAGAACATTATTTTCCTGCAGTTTTGTAAATAAATGTTAGCTAAATTGTTAAAGATATTTTAAATTACATTATTAAACATACAATTTTATTACAACTGAGTTCATAAATGTGACTTAAAACCTGTTTTAAACATGTTATATTTTAAACACGTTTTAAACGCATTTTATAGATGTTTTAAACACGTTTTAATCATGTTTTTAGTTGTAAATGTTTTAAACACCGCACAGTGGCCGAACCGACAAAATTGCGACAAAACCCCGCAGTTTTTCTTCTAATGTGAGATATCAATTTGAAATTTGGTATGGTTATACTTAAAACAAATTCGAGTTTACTAGTGACTCAGACACCTTACTTGCACTTCCGGTTTTACCGGAAATGACATCCATTCTGAAAGTGTAAATGAAATACTATATACTTTTTTTTTGTTTACGGATTAAGGTGGACATTTTACATGCAAATAAATTGTTTGTTCAAGGCTTAGCTTACTTAATTGACAAAAAAAAAACTTTTCAGATATATTTCCTCAAGCCTCCTAGTGGTAAGTTTAGGAACTCGAAGCTAGTCTCGGTGAATTCTTTATGTAGGTTTTTACAATGATTTACAATGATTTTCTCGAAGCCAATCGAAACACTGAGTCAAAAACAAATGTCTGACACGGGTGATCTGAAGCACCCAGTATATCCCAAGGTTGCAAGTTGTCGCAGCTCAAAGTCATCAGTTTGTATTCTTTGGAGCTTAGGTTAAGTGTTTCATCAAGTTAGAGCCCTGCGCTAGCCTGCGCTTAAAAGTGACGCTTTATAAAATTGCCATTTAGCACATATTTAAAAAATTATGACGTTTTTATATAACATGTGCTTTAGTTTCTGGCTATATTTTATTATTCATTTATATGCTAGAAATATAAGAAAAATATGTTAACATCACTTTATTGTACAAAAAATATGAAATCACAAAAAAGAAAAATTATTATTAAAATTCTCAATTCATTTGTGAACTATAAAAATGTAAAACTAAAATAAAAATATAAAATTCTGCGACTTAAGTAACAGAACTGTAGTAGTTTACTATTTTATGAGCTGAAAATAAAAGCAATTTTTAATTCCAGAAAATGAAAAAGGTAGAGTTTTGTCGCCGCCTAGACCACTGCACGCCGTACTCAATTCATTTGTGAACTATAAAAATGTATAACTAAAATAAAAATATAAAATTCTGCGACTTAAGTAACAGAACTGTAGTAGTTTACTATTTTATGAGCTGAAAATAAAAGCAATTTTTAATTCCAGAAAATGAAAAAGGTAGTTTTGTCGACGCCTAGACCACTGCACGCCGTACTCAGGGGACGTAAAGAAATATTAAAATTGGATATCTGGTTTTTGACATGATTACACAACTTTTCTTACACAATAGTGTTCGGAAAGTAAAATACTACTTATATTATTATTTTTGTTGTCGTTACTATAGCGTTTTTTTAAGTTACGCTAATCGTCATAATCATTTGCTAATCAAATAGTACCACATTTGCATCCACAGCTTTTTTCTTAAGCGGAAAAGAAAGCGATTATTTTGATTACTCAACAAACAAAGGCGCACCGGCGACCGCTTTTTGTCACTCTTCGCCTTTTTTGTGGGACACTTTCAAGGACATAGGAAATCGAAAATTATTGTATTTTCAGTCGATTTTTTAGAAATAAGATGCTATTAATCACTATTTTAACTGCGAATGACAATATTTAGCAGGATTATAAATGGACAAATAAATAAAATAATTTGTTGTCAAGTGAAACTTCAGGAAATTAAAAAAAGTTACAAAACGTGTTTTTTATTTTTTTTTTATTTAGAAAAATGTGTCATTAACACATTTTATTGGTATCTCTAATAGTATTAGATAAACCAAAGAAAAATCCCTAATTTACTTAACTATCATTTTTCATGGTGTAAAGTTTGAAGTTTTCAAAAATACGCTTTTTAATAAGAATCAAAAACAAAACTTCTTAAAGGAGAATCCGTCTACTTTGCGATTTTTTTGTTTTTTCTAAGGAGCACTACGTTTTTTTTGTCACAAGAGGTGGTGTCGCTTAGCGTCCCTGCACTGCGGTCTCTGTGGTCCTTTTGTGTGCCTCTGGATGGTTAACTCCATGCGTACTCTTGTGTCTTATATTCTAGGAACTTCAAGAGTTTCAACCAGGGGATTTTCTTGAGCTCTATTTCAGGAAGCACGGGCTACCCGAATTGTTCCGCGCGTTGCCTTTTAGAGGCTTGACATGTACAGTGGGGTAAAATGCGGTCATGTGGGATCTGCGTGCGTGAAGTGCGATCGCAACCTAAGTCAGCGCATTTCGCTAAAATCCGCGGTAGAATAACGGTCTGGTTCGTTCGTTCGAAGGGAATCGCGGGTCTATTTTCGCTGAAACTGAATACTGTGTAATCGGATATCCTTATCGCATTGTATGAATTTCGTGTTTATAAGAGAATCTTACTGTTTAAAATGATATATTTTGATTTATAATTGAAATAATGCATCTATTTTAATATATTTTTAATATTAGATAGTTTTTTTAATTTACTTAAATAATTACAATATAATAAAAATTATTATTATAATTATCTTTTAAATATAAAATAACATCAAAGTAAATGTAGTTAATATTATGTGCTCATTTTGAATATGCAAATTGCAATGTTGACAGCAGAATCCTGGATTCAAATCCATTTAGAGGACTTAAAATAGGTGTTCCAATACTTTAGTAAAAAATGATTCGTGATTCGGATTCGTTACATTTTTTTAAGATGATTCGTATTCGAATCCAAATGTAGGTAATTCAAATACTTATAAAATTATTCGAATACTTACAAGAGGATTTGAATTCTCCAAAGGGATTCGAACCGTCAAAGAAAAAAATTAACTCATTGTTCGGATTTGCATGAAAATTTGACTTTTTGTGTTTTTGAACTTAATGTTAAGTCAGTGATTAAAATGCCTGGCACATGAAGTAATGTCGCCTTTAACCCAGTAAGCGCCCCGATGCATTCACACAACATTATTAATGTTTTGTTAATTACATTACTAAATAAGTTTTTTTTATATTTTAGAGTGTTTGACCTGACTTGAAAATGTTTGAAGAAATATGTAAAGATTTTCTTATTTCAATATTTCTATTATTACTTGTTTAAAGACAATAGTGTATTTCTAACTTCACAATATTTTAGTGTTTTATACGCGTAGCGCATAAAGTAAAATTTCGAGTTTAGAAAAGCCTGAAAATTTGGTTTGGTCGCTCCGCTTCGCGGAGCAACCAAACTAAATTTTAAGGCTTTTCTAAACTCAAAATTTTACTCAACCGAATCATTCCTTAAAAGTGATTCGTTCTTTATGCATTGTTCGTAACCAAATCAGTTATAATAATAATAATAGAGAACAAACATCAGCTGATAAAATTACGCTACCTTATTTACAGTAAACAGACAAATACACACTAAATTTAGACCTAAAAATCAGGGCTTCGAACCGCTACTTTTTGCGTTCCGGTTCAATCAATAAAATATATATATATCGGTTCGGTTCCGGTTTTCGGTTCAGCTCGCAAGTGATTGTTTTAATTTTTAAAATGTTTTTATTTCATATTAAAAAACCATTGCTGTGTCTATCTATCACCGTCCTTCTTATGTCCTAGACCACTCTTATCAGTCTTTTTTAAGAGTTGAGACTAAAAAAAATATTACAAAATCCGTATTAAAGAATCGAATGGTGATATTGCTTTTTCGCAAAAAGGTTCGCATACCTGAGAGTTTGCTTAAAAATGTCAATGACTCCAGATTTTTACATGGCACGATAGGCCTGATGCGGGTGCTCTAGGACACCCTGTATATGATGATTTTAATATTAAGAATATGGAAAAGTGTCTCAAAACTAAATTTGTTCTACATTTGTTATTATTATTACATTTACAAAATATTCACAAAATTAATATTTTTTGCATTATTTTGTTATATCTTAGTAAATATCTGTCACACCTCAGCGGCAAAATCTCCCACGACAAATTTTCACGGGGCTTTCCTAAACACAAAATTTTACTTCATGCTCAGTCTAGGAGTGGACGTCACTCGTTTTGTCGATATATGAAATTTTCATGAGATTTTGCAATATTTTGTGATTTTCGTCGATTTATAAAGCTTTCATCGATTTATAAAATGTTCATTAGATTTTCGTTATTTTGACGTATTCATCAATTTAGAAAATGGTCATGAAATGTTTGACATTTCGACATTTTCGTCGATAAAATGAAATGAATGAAATGTCAAATGTCAATGTTAAATGTCACGTGCGAATGTCGTTTAGTGACTGTTAAAGTTGTTTAATGGCTATGAAAGTCGTTAACTAACTGTAAAAATGGCATACTTTGAAAACTGCCCGGTAAAAACAACCCGACAAAGGGGCTGCCGAACATTTTGGTGGAATAAGAACCTTGAAAAGCTAAGAGCCCAGGTTCGACGGCTATTCAATAGGGCCAAAAACACACAGAATTGGGACACCTATAAGGAAAAGCTTACGCAGTACAACAAAGATATCCGAAAAGCCAAAAGAGACTCGTGGAGGAAGTTCTATGAAAAGTTAATTGATACTCCGGCATGTTCAAGAATCCACAAAGTCCAGGCTTAGGATGAAAGTGCTGCAAAAGAGGTAGGTTTCCTCAGATTTGACGGGACCTATACTGAAACAAAGGAGGAAAGTCTCAAAGAACTATTAAAAGTCCACTTTCCAGCCTCAACAATCCTGCCAGAGGAGGGCATACTCGACAATCCCGGCCAAAGGCAAAAAAAGCTAGACCGAAATGATTGGAGGTTAAACACAGAGGTCACAAGACTAAGTAGAATCAGATGGGCCATAAGCAGGTTCAAACCTTATAGCTGGGATGCATGGGATCTATCCCATTCTACTGCAGAAGGGCATAGGGGAGCTGATGCCGCATCAAAGATCTTCAAAGCCTGTCTGGCTTTGGGGACACGTACCAAGGGCCTGGCAAAGTGTAAGGATAATCTAGGTAGGTAAAATAGCAGATCTAACACCGAAGTCCTACAGACCCATCAGCCTATCTTCATTAATACTAAAAACAATGGAGAGACTGGTCGACAGATATCTACTAGACGAGATACTGGGGAAAGATCCCCTCAGTAATCGTCAGTACTCTTACCAGCCAGGAAAGTCTACGAACTCGGCGCTGGACGACCTAAACAAAGAGATAGCTATGGTCACATTGCTAGATATGGAAGGGGCATTCAACAATGTCACAACCAACTCGCTTATAGAGCCACAAGCAAGAAAAGGCGTCCCGCCAAGCCACTACCAATAGATAACGGCTAGCCTAAAGGACGGCACACCACTCTAGGAGGGCACACCATTGAAACTAGAGTCGGCGGAGGCTGCCCGCAGGGAAGGGTACTATCTCCACTGATATGGGCAACCCTAGTGGACGACTTACTAAGGAAACTGTCAGAAGAAGGCATCCACTGTCTAGGGTATGCGGATGACTTGGCCTTAGTCATCAGAGGCCGGTGCGCAGGAGTTATCTCACAACGAACACAAAGGGCCCTAAACATAGTAGACAATTGGTGTCAACGGGAACGACTAACAGTTAATCCCGAAAAACACAAATTGTCGTGTTCACAAAAAGAAGAGTGCTGGAAAGCCTAAGGCCACCGACGCTCGGGGGCACAAAAATTCCCTTCGTCAAGGAGGCCAAATACTTGGGGATAATCTTCGACGACAAAATGACGTGGAGGACGTACATCACGAAAACCGCCAAAAAAAGCTTCAATAGCATTGGGAAGATGTCAAAAGATGTGCGGAAAAAACTGGGGGCTCCACCCCAAAATGACTCTCTGATTATATACAAGGGTGACCAGGCCCATGATAACCTACGGGGCAGTAGTGTGGTGGACAAGGACGGAGCAGCATGTCTCAGTGTCACAGGAGTCCTAAGCACTACCCCGACAGCAGTCCTAGAAATTATCCTGAACCTACCACCACTCTTCATACAAGGAGAGGCCAGGGCCGTAACATACAGACTAATGCAAGGACAGGCTCCCATAAACCGATCACACCGTAAAAAGTACCAATGGCTAGAAGAAGAGCTGCAGACGAACCCTACAACAGGGATGCATGCATAGTCAAGTTATTAGTAAAAATATTGTGTTTGCTCTTACAGAGTAGCTTATACATAATACATAAATTTAACATAACATTTTGCAAATTTCGAGGGAGGCTTCAACCCCCATTCCATTATTAAACATTATTAAAACACACAGCTTAAATTAAAATCACGATTTAAAACTAAAATTCAACTTTCATTGCTTTTATCAGATATAATGTTTAATTTATAAAATCACAAAACAACTTAAATGAGTACCTATTTAATTTTACAAAAGTTATTGTATTGCGTTTTTTTGATTTCTTGTTTTCTAAATACTCTCTTTAATAAATTTGCTAATTGTTTCATCTAAACTGCTCTGATCGAATAAGGTTTAATTTAAGTAGTAAAATGTTTACATAAGTATAATTGAAATTGCCGATTCTTGGTTGCAAAATACTTCAAACTAAGGTGTCAAATTGACAAATTGTTTAGAGAAAATGGCAAAGCTATACTGATGAGAGATAAATCTCGAAACGCGTCTATGGATGGCCTGAATAGTTTGACCCAAATTGTTACATTTACAGTAGGTTACTGTATGTAACAGCAAACACTTGTTGTATAATTCAATGTCTGTCGGGGTATTACCCCAGGAAATAGTTGTTTCAATTAGTGTTCGCTATAGTCTTTGTAAGACTAACTTGTTGTAGATTGCGAAAAGAATCGCAGTTTTAATGTTTGAAGTATTCTGCAACCAAGAATTGGCAATTTCAATTATACTTATGTTTGAACGGTAACGTGACCGCCAGTCTAAGGTGTCAAATTGTTTAGAGAAAATGGCAAAGCTATACTGATGAGAGATAAATCTCGAAACGCGTCTATAGATGGCCTGAATCGTTTGACACAAATTGTTACATTTACAGTAGGTTACTGTATGTAACAGTAAACACTTATTGTGTAATTCAATGTCCGTCGGGGTATTAGCCCGGGAAGTAGTTGTTTCAATGAGTGTTTGATATAGTCTTTGTAAGACTAACTTGTAGATTGCGAAAAGAATCGCACTTTTAATGTTTGAAGTATTCTGCAACCAATTTTATTTATCCATTCAATTTGATTTTAACTCAACACAACAACCTATTGACCCTCCTACAGAATTCATCTATCATTATCAGAAATGTAACATAGACAAAGTGACCGAAGACAAAAAGTCCTTCATACAACCCACTATCAAAATAGATCCTAATACTATATCCCTTGTTAACTTGTGTCTTTCAAAATCGATAGAAATAAATACTCCAAAAATCCATAAACAATTTTATAAATATCCACTTCCTAAATATATCATCAGGCTCATAAAATCATTAAGAAAAAGACAAGTGTACACAGACATTAGATTCTACAACGACGATTCACTTAAAGAAAAATGTATAAAATTAACAGAGACACTAAAAGACTTATTTTACAATACAAGACATTTAAGTGGACTGATGCATGTCAAAAAATAAATGAAATGAAGGGACGAACGTACAGGAGAGAAATCAAAAAACTGTCAAAATACAAAAAATTTAAAAATTACCCAGACAATCTCATTGACCCTACTGACGGTTCAACTCTTACTGAAGATATAACTATTGCTAACGCATTCTCACGACATATTAAAAAAACTTATGAACGGACAGATAGTACTCAATTTGACAGAACCGTTTATGACTTTGTGACTAACTGGTTCAATTCTTTCGATATGAACAGTAGACCCCCGCTTAACGACGACAGACTTGACGAAACAGACCATTTCACATTATTACATTCTGGTAAAAACTCCACCCCAGGTTTCGATAACATTCCTGGTGCAATCTTAAAAAACTCCTACCTGAAATCCATGAATTTATTTTAAAACTATTTAACTACTGTTACCACAATCAATATTTTCCGACAGAATGGAAAAAAGGTATAATCATTTGTATCCCCAAACCCGAAAACGACAATTCACTTATTTCAAACTATCGCCCCATAACACTCCTTCCAGTTATTGTAAAACTATTTGAATCCCTGCTAAAACAAAAAATCCTAAAATCCTCCCTTAACACTATCCCTGAATATCAATTAGGCTTTGCTCCCAAAAAATCGACCATACTTACATCCAACATCCAAACAGTCCACCTTGAAGGGCAAAAAACAGCAGCATTATTCATAAATATTGAAAAAGCCATTGATTCAGTGTGGGATCAAGGTCTCCTATATAAATGTTCCCTCTTGAACTTACCCCAGCATCTATTAATATTAATAAATAACTTCCTGTGCAATAGAACTTTACAAATTAAAATCCGGCAATCTTATTCATTTCCCTTCGCCCTTTAGCAATGTGTACCCCAAGGATCCCCACTATCCCCTCTCCTATACAATTTATTGTGCAGAGATATATACAAGACGGATCCCTTATATTTTAATCTTACAAAATACTACCTTCTATTTGCAGACGACACGATACTTGTATCTCACGCATCCACCCTAAAAAATGTCCAAAAATCCCTCCAGAAATCCCTTGATTCTATTCAAAAATAATGCTCTAAGTGGAGAGTAAAAATAAACCCCTTGTAAATCCCAGCTTTTAATTCCCTATCACAAAATCTCTCCCAGATCACCTAACCCTAGCCATTAACAATACCTTAATCAAAATATTTATGCAAGTATCTTGGAATCCTATTTTACACAAAACTATCCTTTAAACCACATTCCCTCTCCATTAAACTGAAAACAAAGGCAAAGGGCTGGCATTTCAGAGCGCTGACATACAAAAACCAGGGTATTTCCATCAAAACAGCTACACATATTTATAAATCGATATGCCGCTTACGGATGCATCCTCTTTAACCACATCCGTCCTTCCACACTCTACCATATCCAATTATCAGAAAGAACAGCCCTTAAAACTCTTACCAAATCAAGACATCGTAACAACCCACTTCACAATCCTTTAAATCAAGTACTTTATGAAACCACAAAAGTCATCCCAATATCCCAACGTATGCTAGAATTAAGCAGCAAATTCTCCTCGAATATCTTAACAATATCAACATTTTAAATAAATTCTGTATCCCTCGCAATCCAAATATCCCTCCCAAATACATTAGTTTTCGCTACACATCAATTCATTAGTTTTCGATTCACCAAGACAGTTAAATAAATTAAATTATTATTATTTATCAATAAAAAATAGATTCAGACAGGGCAGAAAGACCACAGGTCGACAGCCCAGACAGACTAACCCATTATTTTTTATAAACTGCATATAAATTAAATATAAATGTATTTGTAAAGTCTGAATAAAGATATGTGTCTCTCTAAAAATCGTATACCCATCCAGGCAGTTATCCGGGAACTTGATTGTAAAGAGGTAATGTAATAAAAATGTAATTATTTTGAATAAATAAATATTAGTAAAAATACAACAAAAAAACATCGAAAAAATAAATAATTTTTAAAAAATAAAATTGTTTATATCAAGAAAAAAAATGGTATTTAGACTTAATTCTCCATTACAAATTACTTATTCCAGTAACATTTTTGCCTATAAATATAAATAGTAGTACTTCTCTCTTATCATACCTATTGTTTTTCTTAATTTTTGAGCGCCATCTGTGGTCAAATTAGGATTTGATAATAAAAATGTTGGTTTTAAGTCATCCAAAACTTTTTCTAAAGAATTACTTTTTGTAAACAAATGGTTAATAAAAGAGTTTTTCCTAATTTATTGGTTATTCCGTTTGTCATGACCATAGCGCGGATTTTTGCAGGGATCGCTCGTAAACCGTTGTCGCCCAGTTGAGTTAAGCATATAAAGCACGCGACTTGACGCCAAATACATAAGCGGACGACTGTATCGCCCGACACAGCACCAATCGTCTAACTCGACTGATCGGCCCCGGTTCAGGAGCAATCCCTGCCAAAATCCGCCCAGTTGTCATAGCATACTTAAAATGTCATTACCGATGCCACTATAGAGCATTAGATGGCGTATTTATCGAAATTCACTAATAACACTGGCAAACAAAACATGTTTGTCTGTTTCCTGGTTCTAAATAGGCAAATCTTACTAGTTTTCGGTCGAGAAAAACGAATATGGCAATTACTTTTTTTTATTAGCTCTTGTTTTCAAAATACACAACAGCCCACTGAAGACATCAATTTAGAGGTACATTTAAGAAGAAAAAAATGTCTGTGTAATAAATATAATACAATAGCTCATGTTTCAATAAACAATGTTTATTTTTAGCTGCATAAGAAAAGAGTGGTCGATTTTAACCTATTCGTGTGGACGCTTCCTTTTGGGTTGCCTCTTGTAGGTCAAATCCGGGGCATCTTTTTAGCAGTCCAGCAGAAGTCGGCGAGCATTGACTCGTCCCAACGTCTCTTATATTTGCTTTTCATTGTAATTTCATTCTAAAGGTTAAACAAAAGGCCTAAAAGGTCCATTCAAAACCACCAAGTAGGTTCTGTATCTGTATCTCTAACCATTAACTGCTTTATAACTGGAAGTTGATAAAATTACGTTTTTATGAAGTTACTGTAACTCATTTGTTTTTAAAGTTATAACCCAACTGAAAAAACTTTAAAATGGCAAATTTTTACGCCCATTATGTTTTATTTCAAGGATATTTCGTGTTTGATTTCTTATATCAAAATCAAATTTTTCTTATGAGCGCATATGGAGATATGCATATCAATAAATGCCATTCGCAAAGTTACCGTGACAACCGGTAAACCATTTCGTTACCAGGTGATGCTTGCAATTCGTTTGAAAATATGACTACTATCAATGTGGAATATTTTGTTTTATAAATTCTTGATTGACATAAAGTGCTTCTTTGCTTGTCGTATATAACAAATAATATTTTTATACAATGGTATACAAGTGGCACATCGTTGAAATTAGCAATTCCGTTCAATGATGTGCATATCTTCATATGCGCCCACAAGAAAAGAGTAAATTTAGTGTAGGAAAACAAAAAAAACAAAAATTTCAGTTTCACACCCAAAAATAAACATATCCTGTGATAATCATAAAGTACACAAATCACAAAATACTGTACAGATTTCTGTGGAACCGAAATCCGCCGTGTCACCAGGGTTGTCTAATATCAATTTTGACACCGAACGCGGCAGATCGAAATTCAGCGAGCAAAAAACCAAAACAAACAATTTCTAGTGTCCGCGAAAATCAGGAGAAAAAAAAAACAACTTTTTCACATCTCGGATAATAAGAATAACTAAATTTTATCACCGCACATTTCCGGGACTGACAAAGACTGGACATTAGTGCAAAAGAAGAAATAATAAAACTACACAAAGATTGGAGTGGCATTGAATTCTTCAGTTAAAGGGGTTCCAGTTAAGAGGAAAGGACATCTATACGTTTTTCGGGTTAATAAGAAAACTACGAAAGAAATGATATTTGAATATTTAATAAAAGAACAAGGTTTCGTAGTTATTGAATGCGCAAAATTAAATTCAAAATATCCTAATGAATACAGTTCTTTTAAAGTTACGTTTCCAATACAATATTTGGCCAAAATTAGGGATCCCAATATATGGGATGAAGTAATACGCTATCAGCGTTTTTTTCTTTTCGTACACTACGGAAAAAAACACCACCATATTGAATGATTCATCAATCAATATATTTTATGTAAATCTACAATCAAACCGACACAAAATTAATGAAATTAAATCATTTTTAAACGAGTTCGATGATAGCTAGGAAATCGTAATGCTAACTGAACATTGGTTGTCTAATCAGGAGGCGGAGGGAGCTATGTCGATTAAATGGAAGACGTGCGATATCTTCTTTCTGTAAGCCATCATCAAATAACAGCGGAGTAATGACTCTGATAAAAGCAGAACTTCGCATGAGGTATTAGTTATCCAGGACGTACCGCAAGAATCTCATCTAGGGCCACTTTTGTTTTTGATTTATGCGAATGACTTCCAATTAACATTCTGTAAAGAAAAATATAGTAGTGTGCAGTTGGATGACGATACATCAATCTCCGTACCAAATTTGAAATTAGATCTTCTAGTTAGTAAGATTGATGCTCGAAACAAATGTATGTCTTGGTTTTCAGAAAATCAGTTGTGAATGAACGACCAGAAGACAGTCAGGATGTTGTTTACAGTAAGAGAACATGAAGAACAAGTCACTGTGAATTAAACTAAATTTCTGGGAATATATATAGAGTCAGATCTAAAGTGGGAAGTACACGTCAATAATTTAACAACAAAATTGATAAAAATATTTTTAGACAGACATCTTGATACATTTCTTAATAAATATAATTAAGAAATGTATCAAGATGTCTGTCTAAAAATATTGTTAAATCCGCCTATCATGTCTGTGTCATTCACTTTTATCATATGGTCTTCTATCATGGGGCCATTAGAGCTCTAGCCAGGGTTGTTAAAAAAACATTATATTTTTATTTTAATTAAAACAAACAGTTTTTACAAACTGTAGGTGTTTTTTTTTTAATGAAACAGTGTTTAAAATACTAACGATTAAAAACATGTTTAAAACATGTTTTAAACATAACCAGCCGTTTTAATAGACCTTAGCATACAGCTTTAACACGGTTCTAAGGATGATATTGACATTTTCGGATTAATACAAAGTTTTAGTAGATTTCTGTTGTTAGTTTACAACTAATAATTTAATAGCCTTAGTTTAAGTCTTATACATAACCTCAACTGTCATAACAAAATAGAGTTATTTAATTTAGAATTTATTTCATAATGCAATAAATCATAAATGTATAAACCTTATCAGTATGTTTTGAACTTGAAACACTTGAAATCAGTGTTTTATACGCGTGGAGCATGAAGTAAAATTTCGAGTTTAGAAAAGCCTTTGGTTTGGCCGCGTAGCGCTACACGACCAAACCAAATGTTCAGGCTTTTCTAAACTCGAAATTTTACTTCATGCTTAGTCTGGGAGTCTGGGACTCATTAGAAGTGAATTTCAATCTAATAATATATCAGAAGAAATACATTTTCACAAACATAGAAAAAACAGTGTAACATACCTTCTAAATTACTTGATTACAGTGAAGTTTGAATACATGAAAATGTAATGTTGCCACGTTCATTCTATCATTATTTCAAAACTAACTAATAACATATAGACTTTGCTTTAATAATACGAAATGTTAGTATCGTGTTTGTGTGCGTCTAGTAGAGATTATTTAGCATTAAACTATAATGATATTAACGGCAATTCTATTAATAAGGCTGAACATGTTTAAAACACGTTTTAAATCAGATTTATGCACACATAATTGTGATATTTTATTATGATAAAATGTTATTTTCAATAATGTAATTTGAAACATCTTCAACAATTTAACTAAAATTTGAGAACGTAAACAAAAAATGTTTAATAAAGCAGTATAAAATATAGTTTAACTAATTTAAGACAATAAAAAAAAACTTTTTAAACAAAATTAACTTCAAAACATGTTTTAAACGAATTTAACATTTAAAACATGTTTAAAACAAGAGCATTAAAAACACGACGGCTGTTTCTAAACATGTTTAAAACACTGTTTTAAAACAAAATGTTTTAAACATAACAACCCCGGCTCTAGCAGACGGATATTTGCTCTGCAACGCAGGGCTATCGGAATAATATCTGTATTGGGATACATGGAAGATTGTAGGAATATGTTTAGTGAGCTACAAATATTAACATTACCATCCCAATTCATACTATACTGTCTATTATGGGCAAAAGAACGCCAGGAAAGCTATCCAGCCAATAATGCCTACCACAGATACCCGACATGCAAAAATGAAGAAATGAGAGTGGCACAGAGTAGGTTAACTCTATCACAAAACGGAGCTCGGTATTATGCACCAAAGTTATATAATAAACTTCCATCTAACATGAAACAGCTGGATAGTAAAAACTTTAAGACATGTATTAAACATTTTCTGATTAGTGAAGCCTTTTATAGCGTAGATGAATTTCTGTTGTGTGATTTTAATACCTGATTCTAGTCTGTGATGTATTTATCTGATTTTAAACATTTTGATATATTTCTATTTTAATATGTTTTTTTGTTTGTTTGTATATTTTTATATTTCTATTTTACTCTGTTGAATTGTTCATTCACATATTTTTATATTTTTATTTTAATCTGTTGTATTGTTAATTTATATATTTTTATATTTATTTTGCATTGTATATATACTATATTTTTTTTTATAATATATTTTAAATTGAGTAACTTTTAACCCCTGTTTTTATTCTGTTGAGTATCTATCTTGTTTTTAATATGTCGATATATTTCTATGTTAATATGTTGTTTTTTCATTTATATATTTTAATATGTTGTTTTTTCATTTATATATTTTATTATGTTGTATTGTACACTTATATATTTTCATATTAATGTTGCTTTCAATATATTTTCTAGTAATTAAAATACTTATTATATCTCTGTGATTGACATGTGTAAACCTTGGTACTAGCACAAATAAAAGAAGAAAAAAAACAAAAAACGAAACGTCCTTGAAATAAAATACGTATGTCATTTTGATGGGCGTAAAAAATGCCATAATAAAGTTTTTATAGTTTGATTATAACATTTAAAACAAATCAGTTACATTAACTTCATAAAAACGACATTTTTTCAACTTCCGGTTATAGAGCGTATACGGTTAGAGATAGATCAATTTTCTTTTCGCCATTGATTAAAACACGAAAAAGTGACCCTGGCTCGCAAAAACGGTTTTTCAATATCTCTCCGAATAAAAAAGTTTTCCATATGTGGCACCTATAAAATGTATCACCCTTTAGTGTGAAGTTATAGGTTTAGACTTGATTACAATGAAAATGTAAAAAAAGCTAACGAAATTTATTCAAAAAGCTAATTAATTCACACATTATGTCATTGAAATTGGTCAATAAATAAGGAAGTTATAGCTTGGGTAGGTTTTTTTTTATTAGACAGAATGTATGCATTTAAATTTTAAAGTTGGTGTACTTTTAAAAGCTATCAAACTTTTGAATGAAAAATATAACAAACCAAGTGATTTTAATAATTTAATAATAATTAGTAACATGTTTTCTTTCAATATCATTTTAACACTATTTTACCAAATATAAAAACGAATTAAAATTAATATCGACTTTCTGCAAAAATTTAGTCTCGTTGAGATTTCTCCAAATATTCATTGAAACAACTACTTCTCGAGCTAATACCCAGAAAGATATTGGATTATACATTTTACCATTTATTTGATTGAAATCGTTTAATAAATTAGGAAGTTATATCTTTTTCAAATATAACTATAAACTTTCAAGCCTTAATGAATAAAGCACTATTTTTATTGTAGACTTACTTTTAAGCGCCCAATCTTCGATTTGATGTAATCCCTTGATGTATTTCCCGACGTCATTCCGGCAACCATCCCCCAAAGTCCTGCTCACCCTGTCAAAATTGGCAGCAAGTAGTTCCGTGTTGTAAAAATCCAAAACCCGCGACAAACTCGAAGTTACCAAAATGTTCTCACTAGTAACATTCTCGCCATCCCCTTTTGGAATTTCGGTGATACCATCACAGGAAAACCGCGGCATCACCAAACCCAACAGAAAAAGGTTTACTATCATAATTTTAAAAAGAGCGACAACAGTTTATTGAATTATATCACTTTTGTTATTGTTTTTTTTTTAAGATGACAGAAAGGTGCGTGTTGACTCCGCGGTGTCACGTACTTTAATCACTTTCACTCTCTTAGTGCACCTCACCCCACCTCACCCTACCTCTACTGCTTATTGGTCTTCGGCTTGAGGTATTGGTGGTATGCACACTCTCACCGGGTATGTACCTACCGTGAAGAGGAAAAAACTCGAAAATTCTCTCTCTGTCTGATTATGTGGTAATACCGCGGTAATTGTTGCGCACGGATTTTCTTTCCGGTATGTCCACACTTATGCACACGCACTTACATACCACCACACACACATAAATACGACGACACTTACCACATCGTTTTCTTGTTAATGGGTTGATATTCTTGTTGGCGTGCTGAGACATTTTTTTTCCTTTCTTTTATTAGGCAGGCAAAAAAGAAATGAAAATTAGTGTCTTACTAGGAATTATCATTATATAAAAGTTGCCTAAAATATTCTTCGATAATATTTCAATTAAGAGGTAGTGTGTCTTTACTACATTCTTATTTATGGATGAAATATTTTACAAAAATAGGAAAGTCTAATAGAATGGTTCAACATTCAACATGTTTGGATTGTTTTGTGATGTATGTTGGTATCCAGGCGTGAACCTTGAAGGGGGCCTATCCCGGTCTTATGGGGGGGGGCTCATGCATTTAAGCCTATGTATATATGTTACAGATAAAACGTGTTCGTATGAACACAGGTCCGATTCTGGCGGGAAAACGTCGTGAATCACCCTGTATATCGTTAACTAAACTCGTATGCGTATTTTAGCTATGATCAAGTGTTTAAGATATAAGTTTGTTTAAACTGAATGAATAAACGCAGTCGAATTTAAGCTTCGACAATTTTATTAGTTTTTTCTTAAACTCGTGCTGTGGAGGCGACCAGACCAAAAAGTCTAAAATCTTCCGATTTCTAACTCTATCCTAAAATGTTGGAGGGTAAGGGGAAAGAGACCGAGCACTCAAGGGGTAATCCATTATGAACACCAACCGCATTTTTTGGGTGTCAATGTCAACCCGATATTAGCAGGTGGCGTTATCTTTTGTCCGGTTTGGGGTGGGGTGGTTTTGATAGGAAGATTTATTTGATATTTATGAAATTATTTAAAATGTAATTATAACTAATACATTTGTAAAATATAGTCGAGAATTATGTCAACGTGTACAATTTTAGGTCAATACATTTTTTTAAAAACGTATCTGACGTTTATATCTTGGTAAATATTGATTATCATCACATCTAAGCGTTATATATTTTTAACTTTACTGTAAATCAGTGGTTTATACGCGTGGCGCATAAATAAAATTACGAGTTTAGAAAAGCCCCGTGAAAATTTGTCTCGGGTCGCTGCGCGACCCGAGACAAATTTTCTACCCGGGGCTTTTCTAAACTCGAAATATTACTTCATGCTTAGTCTGGGAGTGGACCACACTCGTTCTTAGAAGTTTCAAATTGAAGGTTCACTTTAGATTACTAAGTTTATTACCATTTTAGAAAGGCAACAGCTCGAAGGAGATCGAAGGACTACATGGAATCGAAGTTTTTTTACAAGAAAATAATGAATATCTGAAGATTTGCAGCATGGATAGAAAAGAACACATCCAATTTTGAAAAATATCGAAGTTGGGTTGGTTTCAGTGCGTAACTTCACTTTAAATCAGTGTTTTATACGCGTGGCGCATGAAGTAAAATTTCGAGTTTAGAAAAGCCCCGTGAAAATTTGTCTCGGGTCGCTGCGCGACCCTCGACAAATTTTCTACGCGGGGCTTTTCTAAACTCGAAATTTTACTTCATGCTTAGTCTGGGAGTGGAAGACACTCGTTAGTTTAAAATACATCACAATTAGTAAAATATATATCATTGGATGCCCGTCTTCAGGGGTGATATGTAAGCAAATTATGGGTTTTAGGAGTTTTCAAATAAGTGAGTTACTCAACTGTTTCTAAGGCACTCTTTACAAAAAACAAAAGATTAACATTTTACATACAAAATGTACAGGGTGAGCGAAACTTGATGTCTCAGCTCTATTGTAAGAAAAGGAAAAACGATAGAAAAAATCTGAAAAGAGGTTCATAAATGGGATTGAGTAAGGTCCATTTTATTCGAAAATTGCATATTTTTCTAAATTTTTAAACTGAAGTAATGACGTCATCCAAAATGTTTTCCCCAAAAAAATTCCTATATTTTTGGATATTTCAAAAGAGCTCATTATTCTGAATAAACTTTGTAGAGAAAAAAAATTGTTATCTTTTTTCGTTAAAAAATTAAAAGCAAACTTAAAAGAAAGTATTATCAAAAATTCACAATTGTCACGACTTAAACAAGTAGCCTTTGGAAGCAAATAACAAAGCCGCATCTGTCAATAATTAAACTAATGATTGACAAATATTGTTTTGTTGTCATTGTCATTTGATTTTAGATTTCAGATTTTTTTTGTAGTTTTTCCTTTTCATATAATAGAGCTTAGACATCGAGTTTCGCTCACCCTATACAATAGTCTATATGTGTGATACATCATTGAATTCAGAAAAAAATAGCACTGTCGATGGTACTCACAGAATGACTATTATAAATGTCAATTGATTGTGCATTTTGAAATCCAGAAGAAAACTGAACTTCTATAACCATTTTAGTAGTCATATGTAATTTTCATATAAATTGACGATGTGAACGCCATCTGCTGCCAATTTTTTAGTAGTATCGTTACAGCTATTGAGAGTAGATGGCGTTCTCGTCGTTAATTTAAATGTAAATTAGATATGAGACTATTAAAATGAATACGGATGGTTAGTTTTCTTCTGGATTTCAAATTGCACTATAAATTGACAATTTTAATAGTCATGTGTAATTTACATTTAGGTTGACGACGTGAACGCCATCTACTATCAATAGTCTTGTCTATTGTACTCACAGAATAACTATTATAAATGTCAATTGATTATGCATTTTAAAATCCAGAAGAAAACTAAACATCTATAACCATTTTAGTAGTCATGTGTAATTTACATATTAATTGACGATGTGAACGCCATCTGCCGCTAATTGTTGAGTAGTATTGTTACTGCTATTGACAGTAGATGGTGTTCACGTTGTTAATTTAAATGTAAATTACATATGAAACTATTAAAATGGATTAAGATGGTTAGTTATCTTTAACTTTATATTGACTTTAAATTGCACTAAAAACTATAAGCGTGATACATCATTGAATTCAGAAAAAAATATTCTTCCAAAAAATATGAAAACCCAACCCAAAATCTTATGGGCGCCATAAGAAAAACAAAAGTTGGCTATGGTGTAATGTCAAAATTGTAAATGTCTGAATTCAATAGTTTTTAAATGAAAAAAAAAACGAAATTTCAAAAAATCCGTTTTTTGACAATACTTTAAGAACGAAAGAAGATATTTCAAATTTGTTTTTAGATTATTATTGGGCCCTAAATTACGCAACTTTGCCCCAGTTTAACCGAATCTCTATCTGTTTAAATAACCGAGATCCCCATACATTCTGTTAAAATATATAGAAAACGTAAATGGCAAGTTTTTTTTTATAAATAAAAGTTGTTTTGTTTGATTTTTCGATTAGAATGCGAAGAGTTCAGTGAGTAATGCTCAATAATTATTTTGGATTAAACCTATATTTTTTCAGAAATTTGAGTTTATAAATGAGGATTTTCTAATTAAAAAAAATAATATCTCGAAAATGTTTGCAGATCTATTTTTTAAAGACCATCAAGAACCTTGCCCCCCCTCCTTGTGTAATCTTAATTTATATTAAAACACTCTTAGAACTAAGGTACGCTTCTTTTGTTAAATATAATAAAATGAAAAATTAACCACGATAATTAACCACTGTTAAAATATATTGCTATTATTTGTTTTTAATAAATACGATCATACATACCTTGTTTTAGTGGCTTAGATAGCTTTTTGTGATTGGGGGGGGGGGGGATTTAAGTTAGTATGTTGTTTCATTAGTTTATTTTTCTAAAGTTATACAAAAACAAGTACAAAAAATGAACTTATGTTCATTGTAGCACTTTTTCCCTCATTTAATCAATTGATAATTGGCATACTAAACGTATTTCCCTTGTTAATTGGTTGGTTATAAACCATTTCACATTAAATCAGCGTTTTATACGCGTCTCGCATGAAGTAAACTCAAAATTTTACTTCATGCTTAATCTGGGATTGGACACACTCGTTAGATAATCAATCATAACCTTATTTTGCATTTTTTTTATTGCTGGATTAGCGTGCTTTATTTAACTGATTCGCTTAAAACGTAACCAAATAATACCATTGCATAACATATTGATTAATGTGTTAAATTGTTGGAGTCATCAAATAAACATGAACGACCGTTTAAAACGCTCTAAAAAGGGAAAAAAGGAAAACTACCTGCTATTCAGATAAGGTCATAAATTGTACCATCAATACCCTATAAATTGGGGTTTATTTTCTTCCATTATACTTTCGCGCTTGTAGAGGGTGTCTCTCTTCAAAATTTGCTGGTTTAGATATTTTGGAGAGGCCCTCTGTGGAGGAGATTAAGTGGCGTCTATTTACTAAATTGCCAAGACTGTCCCAAGTCATATGAAGGACAAACCGCAAGGTCGTTCCAAGAGAGGATGAAAGAGCATTTAACCAGCTATGAACAAAAGAAATCCAACTCCACATATGCTAACCATCTCATCGAAGAAAACCACCACTTCGATGAAAACTTCAAAGTCCTACACCGAGAAAGAAAAAGCCGGAAACTCAACATAATGGAGTGTACGGAAATCAATAAAAGAAAAAACACAGGACATCTTCTCAACGACCAAACAGATTTAACTAATTCGCCCCTCTTAAATTTACATTTTTTTGATAAAACCCACCCCCTCATAAACATTGTATGTATACCCGAACCGACAAATTGTATTTATCATTTCTTCGCCTGAAGAAGCCACAGTGTGGAGAAACAATTGTAGCGTTATACAATAGATATTTGAAAGTGTTTAAATTGTTTTATTTATACAAAAGTGTAGAATATCCTTGTTTTCCAGAGCAGTTTCAGCACTTCTTGTTAGTCGGCTGAGAGCTGCCTCCGTTGATCGACCTGGAAGATAGGCATATTGATCTTGGAATAATGGGTTGGAGACTAGTATCCCATCTCTGATATGCCTGTCCATTATTTTTTTCATTGTCTTCAGTACAAATGACATCAGACTAATGGGCCTGTACGACTTTGCACGAGAATACTCTGCTCTGCCAGTCTTTGGTATGAAAACTACCCTGGTTAGCCTCCATATTCTCGGCAGATATCGTAGGGCCCTTAGAATCTCGCAGAGCCTTCGCCACAGAAGTTTCGATCCCTTCTGTAGCATGATGGGTAAGATTCCATCAGGCCCTGGCGATTTAAAAGGTCTGCCAGTCTACCTTGAATGCTCTGTTGCCAGACGCATCATGTCCCTGACTGATTCAGCCATTCAGTGATCCATCATAGATTTTCCCCCAGGGAAGTGTACCCGTAAAAGTTCACCCATGGTTTCCTTCTCCGTTTTAGTATACATTCAGTCATCGAGTTCTAGAGTTTGGAGAGCACTTTAGGGATTCTTCGAAAGTATCTTGTAGAGTCTGACACTGTCTGGGACAGATTTAATGTCTGCGCCAGTAAGATCTTCGAGCTTTCCTTAGTGCTTTGTTGTATTCGGTTAGGGAGTTCTTATAAACCCTTCCATGCGCCCGATGTGTTTGCACCATTGAAGAGTTTTCTCACCTGCTTTCTCTGTTTGTCCAGCGCACTGTTTCACCACGAGACACACATCTGTTAATAATAATAATTATTATGACCTTAAAACAAGTTCAGGCGAAGAGGAAGACCTTTATGTCAAAATAAATTTTATTTTATTAACAATATTGGCCGTTTCAAAATATGTAGGCCAAGAAAAGATCTTTATAAAACCTGATTTAATTTTCTTGTCTTAAAAACTCCTTCTGTTTTAATGATCATTGTCTGCAATCGATGTAATTAAAGATTGCACTCAATGTCTTCGCTTAAATCTCTTGACCTTCGATTTTTACGCAAGTCGTGTGCAATACCTGCATCTTCAGTATTATTGCATTTGTAAATTAATAATTACATCCTTGATTGAAGAATATTCCAATTGGCGATTGCACACGGGGAAATTGTGTTTGTCAATATTACAACATAAATGCGTTCGTGAAGTAGTAACTAGTGAAATGGTCAACCGTTTTTTGTAATTTGTACTTTATGCAGGATGTTTAAAATTAGCTTTGCTGAGTATGTTTTTTTTTTATTTCAAATAAATGTGTGTGAAGAACTTGGGAAATATCGTTGAAAGCAAAATTGGCCGCAAATATAAAGCAGAGAATAATAATAAATATAGTCAGTCTGTATTAAACAAAAATTATTATCATTTTCTTCCTTTTTTTTCTCCAGCACCTCTCTGCGTAATGACGTCATCGCCATTTTTTTTAATGGTCATTTATTTTTTTTGTATACGACAACTTTTGTAGAGCTTTGAATTTTCCTTATAATGATATAATTTTTATTTTTAATAAATCATTAATTTTGAAGAAGAAGAAGAAATTTTTTAGTTTTTTCTTCAAACATAAGATTTTTTAAAAATAAAAAATATATTACAAGGAAATCTTAAAGCTCTACAAAAGTTGTCGTATAAAAAAAATCAATGACCATTTAAAAAAATGACGAGGACGTCGATACGCAAAGGGGTAGAGGTATATAAAATTGACAAACATCACAAAAGATGAAAAGATTAAGGTTAACGTGCCGGAGGATTTTGGCCGCAGATGATCGGGGAAATTTGTATTTGGTGCGTTCCAGCCAACGTTCGCACGGTATATTTCTGTACATATAAACTCTGAAAACCATTCTCCGTATTTACACTACTTAAAATCCAGCGCTTTGACGACAGCATACATGTGGATATGTATATAGGGTGAGTTTATTTTATGTTCTGTGTTAAACTTTATAGAGATAGGCAAAAGTTGTACAATATTATGGAGCCTACTTTTAAAATTATCAATAAAAAATGGTGATGTGTCCATCATAGCACTTTCCCCGTTAAAGATATGATGATTTAAATATCAACAATATGGAAAAGTTGCTCAAACTAAATGTATTCTACTTTTATTATTATTATTCCAAACTATTCACAGAAAAAGTAATTCTTGCATTTTTTCGCTACATCTCGGTAAATATTGATCACCAGCACATCTAAGCTTTATATATTTCTAACTTTATTGTAAATCAGTTTTTTGTACGCGTGGCGCAAAAGTAAAATTTCGAGTTTAGAAAAGCCCCGTGAAAATTTGTCTCGGGTCGTGCTTAGTCTGGAAGTGGAAGACACTCGTTACTTTAAAATATGTCACAAGTGTTAAAATGTGTATCGTAACTGTCACAAAGAAAATCAAATAACATGGCGATCTCATTATAGTTCAATTCAAATTTGTGTCAAGTTGGCACGATTTGTTGTGGGTGCAATGATAATCCTACAGTCCCACAATTTATTGATTCATTTAAAACACAAGTTATAAATAATTTGGCTAATCAATCTTTTAAAAACACTAATTGTGAAAAGGATGAATTTGAATTACTCTCTGATTTAAGATCACTAATTGAATTGAATTTACAACGAGATTCTGAAACAAATTTAAACAATTTACGTTTGTCACCGAAACCACAATTGACTCTTGACAGTATTTCATTAGATATTGAAGATTTTGTTAAAAGTGGAAGTATGAAATGCTTGTCAGTAGCGAACGTTGCTGGTTACATCGTGAAAAGATTATTTCTCAAATTTTCCTGCGATATTTGTTTAACTGTATTATGCTCTGATGAATTTGAGCCTTGTAATTCATTGATTTTTGCTAAAGAGCCAAATCAAAATAACACACAATTTCATTATCCATCAGAAAATTTAGTTATTTTTGTCGGTAAAGTTGTAACAGGCATCGAGAAATTTATGAAAACTAACAAATCAGAAATAAATTTAACACAGAAAATCTTAACAAATTTAAGCGAATTGATTGATTATAATTTTCTAAATAAATGCATAGACCATTCATTACTTATGAGAGATCATATTATAGTAAGTACTTGTAAAGTGGGTTTACCTTGGTATTGCAAAAGATTGTCGAGAGAACTTAACCAGCAACGTAAGTTATCCAAAGCAGATAGAAAACTTAGAATTTTGCAACATATGTGATTTTAAATGAAACGTTGATGTGGATGGTTCAATGTATATACTGGTGAATTGGATAACGGGTCATATTTTACAAGTAAAATTTGTCATGCGTAAAAATTTGCTCTTCTAATTATTTGATATCATTATTATTACATCATTTTTAATGCGCAACATTATTTTGTGAATTTTAAACAATTGTTTGCTATGATTTCACAATGACGTTTATTAAATTCAATTTTTTTGCCCAATTCACCACCTGGTCGTATATATGTAATAATATACCGATCTACAATTAATTCGCGCAGCATAGCTTTTATAATGTGTTGGAGAGTACAGATATACAAACAATAGGAGGAAGCAAGATAGATTATAAACAAAAATCGGATTCCCTTGATTTTCGGCCAATGACAGATATCCTGACATTTCAATTAATTGATTAAGAACGTAGGCTTGGTAACAACAATTATTACGATTCATCTGCTATATATTTTTTGTCTTTCTCTTACTTCAGAAAATCCTATTATACTGTTTTAACCTATGGATTTTGTATGCTGCGTGTATTTATTGTAGATCGGTAGAATGTTTCTCATGTTTTCTATATAGGTTTAATTGTTTTATTTAATATGTTAATTACATTTTCTTCGAGCATATTATTTAAAAGGAGGATGACTATGATCTATATAAATTTTTAATGTATTCATTTTTTATAATCAATAATTTTAAATGTATTAATTTATTTATCAATTTTTAACCAATTCCGTTCTAAAAGTTTATAATAGTAACAATAGTTTCATATTAATTCATAAAGTTTGCTTCCTGAATGTAGAAAATTCTCACCCTCCGCTTAATAATACAGTTCAGATTGGTTTTTATGGGTTTTCCAATCTTTTACGACAAATGTCGGAACTGGATAGCCCATTTTTTTTTTTTTTTTTTATGATTTGTAGTATTTTTTTACAATTTTCAATATAAAATTAAATAATTATTTTATATATTTATATTTTAATATATATAATTTATATTATACTCTTTAACATTTTTAAATTTAGATTGCTTTGCTTTATTTAACAATTATATATAATTTCATTATATTGCTAACTTCTTTTTTAATTATTTTCGTAAATAAACAAAGTTAAAGTGATATATGCTTTTTATTCTATTAAACCCTTCTGTCTAATTTTGCTGTCATAATAGAATTATTGCTTACTTCAATGTAAGCAATAATTTTATTATGGACTTAGAATTGAAAAAATTATTATTGAATATATGACATTTTAAATATACCGCCATATTTTTGTGGCGCCACCCAAATGGTTACCCCAACGGGGCATTTTTTTTCTCACGTAGTTGTGCATCTGTAATCTGTGGGTTTGCTATTGAGAGGCATGTACACAGGACTGCTGGAGTAATGGTTTGGGGGGCTATTGCTTATGGTAGTCGATCACCTCTTGTATTCATTCGAGGCAGTATGACAGCTGCGCGTTATGTTGAAGACGTCATACGACCGACTTTGTTGCCTTATTTAGATGGCCGCCCAGACGTACTTTTTTAACAAGATAACGCACGTCCCCATATTGCTCGTCGAACTATGAACTTTCTTAATGAAGCTGGTGTTAATGTTTTGGCGTAGCCGCCCCGTTCGCCGGATTTAAATCCCATTGAGCATGTCTGGGATATCATGGGAAGAAGAATATTCTCTTTGCACCATCCTCCACAGACTCTAGCACAGTTGATCGATGAAATTCAAGTTGCTTGGAACGAGATGCCTCAAGAAGACATCGACCATCTCATTTTGTCGATGCCCAGACGTCTACAGGAGTGTATACAGCAAAGGCGTCGCCAAACACATTATTATTATTTTTTAGATTGTTTTTTAATAAAATTTCTTGAAAATGTAATCATTTTATTCTTGATGTAAGACTACCATACTGGCAAAAAATCAAGTTAAAATAATAACTCCTTCTGGGTGTTACGCTTCTAATGTCATTGAGTATACTTCAAATGTCGGCTACCGCTGACTTATGTCAACTGTTATTATAGTAAAAATGTCGGCTGGCGCTGACTTACATCAACTTTCATTATAGTTCAAATGTAGGCTAACGCCGTCTTATGTCAAGCTAAAACGATAGACTTATGTCAATCAACCTAGTGATTTACTATCAAAAATTCACATTTTGAATATTTTGAAATTATGACTGTAAGTCATTTGTTTGACTGTCTTGACTATCACAATATTTCGAGTATTCTGGTATTATGACGGTAGAGCACTTGGTTGGGTGTCTTTTAATTTATTAGGATTTTGTCATTAAATCACTATATTGACTGTATTTGATTAGTCAGTTCAGTGACTTACATTTATAATACAAAAATAGTCGAAATACAGCCCATAGACACATAATTAGACAATATTCTAGCTTAGTCAAAAGACAATCAATCAAGTGACTTACAGCCACAATAGTCAAAATCTTACGATAGTCCAGTCACGCCAGTCAAGCAATTTACTAAGATTAAAAAGGCGCAAATGTCAATATACAGTCGATCAAGTAATTTAATGACAAAATCCTATCATACCTAGAGACTTATAGTCAATGTTACAAAAGTCAATAATCAGGTAATCACTAAATACTATCATTGCTTAAAAACAGTTCACTAATTGAGTAATAATTATAATGCAATCAATTTACAGCTGACTAAGCGATTTTAAGTTTAAGTTAAGTTAACGACACAGTGATTATATGATGATAAAAATGTCGTGATAGTGAAATTAGTCGTAATTTAATTTTATAGATCACATGTTGATTATATTGACTGTCTTTACTATTTTGACTACCATTTGACGACAACATCGACTACTACCTAATTAGTTACAGAAATAAACTCCACAAAGAACTTTGGAGATATAATAATAATAATAATAACAATATTTATTGTGTGAGCTATTTACAACACTCGTCAAAAAAAGAAATACAACTATTTAAATGTATTATTAAAAAAATCAATAAATGTAAATGGGCACTTTTTATCTATTAAAACATTTAATATATATTTTGAATTTACTAATGTTTAACTCTCTGACGTAAATCGGCAGCGTATTGTAGAACCTTATTTAATAATAGTTGACACCTCTCCGAGTTCTGTTCAGTCTTGAGTAAGGAATGCGGAGATTATCTTTTATTCTTGTACTGTATGTATGAGTGTCGCTAATGGTTCCATATTTGGAATTGTTTTGTTTAATATATAACAAACATTTGAATATACCGGGTAAGCATTTTCAACCCAGAACATATAATAAAATTAAAGGTGAGCATCTTCCATTCAGAACGTAACAACTCCCAAAAAAGGGGGATATTATTCAATTTAATTGCATTTTAATTTCGACCTAAAGAAAAAAAAAATTGAACATCTCTTAAAATTAATAGTAAACATTGAAATAACCCTTAATTCTGTGCCAGACCTAGCCCAGGAGTCTCCAAACAACCGCCCGCGGGCCAAATCGGGCCTGCGGCATTATGATTCTGGTCCGCGACCAGAGATACATTTTGCTTGAATGAAATATATTATTAGAATTTAGTGTTAAAATTTTTTAAAATTACTATACAATTAGTGCTGCAAAATTACCGGTATTTAAAAATTGGGTAATATTTTCGGTTATATTATTGGAAACATAGTAACAACATAGTAAAAATTTATAACTTTTTAAGAATCTTTCAACAAACTGTCATTGTTCTCTAAGAAACAAGATAGTTACGAAAAAACTTAAAGATAGAGAAATTGTCCAAAATTTTATTATCTAAAACTTTTGTTTGAACTATTTTTCTGTATTCCCATTAATTATTGAGTTATTTCTAACTTTTGCGAAATACAAAAAAAGCAAGCGCACTTGCGTAAATTATCGACATTTTTCAATTTTGACAAAAAGCGTTATAACTCAAAAACTATTCGAGCTACAGAAAAGTATAATACATGCATTTTGTCTATTTCAATAAGACCTATAAGATGGGCGTATTTGTTTTTACACAGGGTGATCCATAAAGCATCTAAAATAATATGTCAATTGTTTTTTTTTTCTAAATTAAGAAAGCGAGTGTTTATCAGTTATAAAAGTCTTAAAATTTAGTTTGGTCGCGTAGCGCTACGCACTACACGACCAAACCCAATTTTTAGGCTTTTCTAAACTAAAATAAATTACCTTATTAATTATTATTATCATGTAACAATAAATAAAAAATACAAGTTTTTAAAAATGCTAATACAATTAATTGAATCTTGGGCCATTTGATTATGTAGAATTGTATATGTGGTTCGCAAAGGAAAAGGTTTGGAGACCCCTGCCCTAGCCTATTATGTAATCCATTAACCACATTCGTTAGTGTTTCAGCGTTAATCCGCGTACGTACTTCAAAAATTGCGTTCCTTTAAGAATCAATATTGTGAGTGACGTATTTGATAAATTTTGCTTTTCATTTGGTCCCACAGAAAATAATCACAAGGCGCTAAATCAAGAGATCTAGCGGGCCAGTTGATTATTCTACCAAGACCAATAATCCAGCGATTTGGAAAGGTTTTTTTCAAATATTCCCCAACATCTACTAAAAAATGCGCAATCTTCTTGAAACCAACCTTCCTGATTGTCACGTGTTGCTCCTTCTACAGCAAGGCCAACTTTGTTGGTTAAAAGTTTTAAAAATAATCTCAAATTTGAATTTCCGATAATTATAAACTGTCCAATAATTAAATTATTGAAAATTTCCGCTCAAATATTAATTCTTTGAGGGTACTATCCTGTTGCAAAATCTAAATAAATCACGTGCATTCCTTATGCGGCCTCCAGTGTAAAACGTTTTTACTATTAAAATTCTTTCTTCAATGGTATAATTGATATTTATTTTGCAAATCAAGTTCGACAACTTATAACAATAGACAAATTTAAACTCATTTATACAATTCATTTTATTGCGTGTTTCATACAAAAGTGCTCATTTATAAATATATTTTATGTTCCGGATTGAAAATGCTCACCCGGTATATGCGCTTGGAAAGGTTAATATTTTTAGTTTCTGAAATAATTATTTTGTTTCATATTTTTGTTTTCATATCTGTAACGTAACGTATATCTTTGAATGAGTGATATGCATTCAGCAATGCATTTATAGATGCAGTGATATTTCTGATTAAGAATACTAAAGAACTCTATTGTCGGTTCAAAATATATGCCTAACAACTTGCCTTTTTGTTCTTTGAAATGGTGTTCCAAGGACCGAGTACTAATAAACATTGTTTTAGTCTCATTAAGTGATAATTCGTTTGCAGCGAACCAGGTTTTTAGTTTATTTTTTGTTAGATGGGTGATAGATTCTAACGTTTCAAAGTTGTTGTCATAATTCAAATCGTCTACATATATTTAACCAAGCTTGTGTCATTAGGACCTTTTACTTTCGTCGACGATTGAACGGCGCTCTTGCCTGCGTTTCTGCGTCAAGGAAAGCGCCGCGCGCTGGCTAAAAGATGTACTTTTTCAACCCCACTTTTGCGTCGAGGATTGTACGCCGTTCAGAAGTGGCGTTCAATCCTCGACGAAAGAGTGGAACGAAATTAAGCGCCCCGATTTTGCGTCGACGCAAACGTCGACTCTTGCTTGGCGTGTGGCGTTTCCATCATGTTGCCGTTCATTCGTCTACGCAAAACCGTGATGCGGAATAAAACGCACTCCCCTCTTTAATCGACTCTTTCCTTGACTCTTTCGTCGACTCTTTCCTCGACGTTGTGTCATTTACACATGCAGTTTTTATTCCACTCTTTCCTCGGCTCTTTCGTTGGCTCTTTCCTCAACGTAAATGTGCATTTACACGTACACTTTTGCGTCGACTCCCGGCGTGTGCCCTTCAATCGTCGACGAAAGAGTGTACGTGTAAAGGGCCCTATCATTAGGACCTTTTACTTTCGTCGACGATTGAACGGCGCTCTTGCCTGCGTTTCTGCGTCAAGGAAAGCGCCGCGCGCTGGCTAAAAGATGTACTTTTTCAACCCCACTTTTGCGTCGAGGATTGTACGCCGTTCAGAAGTGGCGTTCAATCCTCGACGAAAGAGTGGAACGAAATTAAGCGCCCCGATTTTGCGTCGACGCGAACGTCGACTCTTGCTTGGCGTGTGGCGTTTCCATCATGTTGCCGTTCATTCGTCTACGCAAAACCGTGATGCGGAATAAAACGCACTCCCCTCTTTAATCGACTCTTTCCTTGACTCTTTCGTCGACTCTTTCCTCGACGTTGTGTCATTTACACATGCAGTTTTTATTCCACTCTTTCTTCGGCTCTTTCGTTGGCTCTTTCCTCAACGTAAATGTGCATTTACACGTACACTTTTGCGTCGACTCCCGGCGTGTGCCCTTCAATCGTCGACGAAAGAGTGTACGTGTAAAGGGCCCTATTAATATGTTCTTGTAAATTATTTATGTAAATTATAAAAAATGGTGGGTCCAGGGGGGATCCTTGTAATACACCTCGGTGTATGGGTGATGTAGGTGATTTCGTGTACTTTATTTCTACGTATTGACGTCTGTCTGCAAAATAAGACTTGAAAAATGTAATAAAATTGTCATCAATGTTGTATGTTTTTAGTTTATTTATCAGTATTTCGTGGGATATGTAATCAAAGGCTTTTGATAAGTCAAGTCACATAGTAGTGCGCTTATGTAATGGCCGCTGTCAATATGTGAACAGATGAATGACACAAACTCGGTCTTGCAGAAATGGTACCTAAGTGTTCCCGAAAACCAAATTAGGCTTTTGAAAAAAATGTATGCTCCTCAAAATATTTTAGGAGTCTCGTTTTTAAAGCTTGTTCAAAAATTTTGCTGAATGTAGGAATGATTTTGCTGAATGTAGGAATGTAGGAAATTGGTCTATAGTTGTCCATGCTTGATTTATTCCCTTTCTTATAAATAGGAATAACTCGAGACTATTTTAATGATTTTGGAAACGTATTTGTTCTTATAGCTGTGTTTATTAGCTTTGTCAGGTAGAAGATTAAAATACTTCTTGAATGTTTAATTATCTTGCTATTAAAACCAAATAGATCGACGCTAGAGCTGCTTAGTTTAATAATTATGTCTCTGATTTTAACCTCAGATACAAACTCTATTTTAAATTGGATCCTATTTGCTAGTTTATTTGGATACTTTGATGGTTGGTATCATGACTCAATGTATCGTCAGATTAAGCAATGTTCTTCATAATATCATCCGCTACAGAGAAACTGATTAAATTTGGACGGCTCTATATCACAGTGGGTATTTGACTTTAGCTTAGAGTTTAATACGCTCTACATTGCTTTAGCTAAATTATTAGAGTTACTAATATTACGCTTATATGTCGCTAATTGCTTCTGATTTTAATTCTCGTTACGGTAGCGGTTTTTTTTAATTTTTTTACTGTCTCAGTAAGTTCGAGATTAGGGGACATGTTTTTTAATTCTGAAACAAACATTATGTTTTCACGCATTTTTTTGAGATTATCATTGAACCAGTTGACTTTTATGTGACCTTTTTTAGTTTTAATGTTTTTTTTCTGGGAAATGCGAGATCAACAGCATTTTGAATAGTAGTTATAAAATTATGGAAGCAGACATCGATGTCTTCGTCAATGTTAGAGGTTGCACTCCAGTTAACGGTTTTAAGTATATGGAATAACGTTGTCAAGCCCACATCGGTTATCGGCTGGATAGTTCTAAATGAGGTGGTGTGTTTAATAGACATATCAAATGAGATTTTTGTGCCCATTGTGATCTGAGAGTCCGTCCCAATGACAGAAGACCGATATTCGACATATAATAAAAAGTTGTCAGCATTTCTCGCCTAGTTAAATGAAATAGATATACAGGGTGTCCCGTTAATGTAGGAAAATGGTTTAACCATAGATTTCTGGGATGAAAATATGATGATTTAACATAACTTATTTATATCCAAAAGTTTACGGCTAAGCCGGAATTAGTCTTCAAAGTTCAAATAATAATTATCTTCATTATGGTTTATAATTATTCATATTAATCCGGAGCACACAGATACAGGGAGTTGAGTTTTTCTATTAAGTATACGTATTCCAAATTCAGCCTATTTCTGTAAATCTTTAGATATTCCTTGTTTTTTTTAAGTTCAATTTGAAGCTTTAAACAAATGTTTTCCACTCCCAAACTAAATATGAAGTTAAAATACAAATTGTCCATATTATCAACATATTTTCTGTTTTCGCCATTACAATAAGCATAAAATTATTACTTTCCACGTATGTTAGACTTCTGAAAAGTGGTTACACCGTATTTCAAAAGCATCCAGACCATTTTATAAAGAGTAACATTTATTCGTAAATTTTAAAATTTACAAGTTTATACAGGGCATTTTTCAAACTATACATTTATATAAGTATACATTTTTCGATGATATCGCTGTAAAATTTCAGGCATTAATTGCTTTTTTTTCGGGGACCCTCGCGAGTCAGTGAGTAGAGCTCCTGCTCTTGGGCCAGAGGGTTCGAGTCCCACCGGGATTCTTTTAGGGAAATTAGCACCCTCTGGACATATTCTTGTGCCGTCCTAAATCAGTAAGATAAGTGTGTAAAAAGACAAAGTAATTAATTAAGTTAAAATTACAATAAATAGATGACTGTTTGCTACGAGCCGAGGTCAAACAAAAATTGCTTTTTTTAAAGCGTTCAATTTGAATTTCAAACTCCTAGACTAAACATGAAGTAAAATTTCAAGTTTAGAAAAGCCTAAAGCGTTTGGAACTTCAGGCTTTTCTAAACTCGAAATTTTACTTCATGCACCACACATAAAAACACTGATTTCAAGTGAAGTTCACAATATACTGCTTTAACATTTTGATTTAAAAGTATATTTAAAACTTCAGAATATTCAGTGTTTTATTATTTTTTTCTTTTGTTAATTCTGATGATTTAGTCGAATTGGCAGTTTCGTATAATTTTTGTTTTAATTATTTCTTAAGTTTTATTTTTTTATTGATAATAGACCGTGAAAAAGTGCGTGTTACTGTTGTTAAATTACACAAGACGGGAATGAAGACGGCCGGCATCGTTCAAACGACCGGTTTCAAGAGCAAAACCGTCTACGACGCAGTGAACCTCTAAAAGGAGGCTGGAGGGACTGCGAACCATCCTCGGCAGTCTCACAGTAAGGACGGGGCTAAGGGGACGACGGCCACAGGCGCATTATGCAGAGGAGCGCCATCGACGCCCGAGAAATTTCGTAAATTTAAAATCACATAAAGAATCTGTATTTTAAACTAGGGCTGCGAATTTGAATATTCGCGAATATTGAAATCCCACATTTTTAAATCACTCATTTTTTTACATATTTGATTAATTTAGCTATTTGAATATTTCAATAAATTAGTTTTAGAAAATGTCTAATATATTTTCTAAAACTAAACAATTTATAAATTCAAATAGAGTTTTAAGTTAAATACTCTAAACTACTTCTAGACGCCTCACAGTGCTAAAACAACCATTTTGCAAAAGTAAAGTTTGCCTTTCTAAAATACGCTTCTTCTAGTATGCTTATCGTAAAATTTAGCTATGTTAATTGTTATACGAATAAAAATATCTCTCGTGTAGAAATAACCAAAAGAGGATTAAATTTTGCGTCAAATTGTGTCAAAAAATTTGATAATTCCCTTTAGAAAAATCAAAATACGCATAATTGATTGGGTGAGTTACGTGAAGAATTAATTTAATTGATAAATAAAGCACTAATAACCTTTCTTCACACTTTTATTTGAATTATCAAGTATTAATCCATTCATTGATAATGGTCACTTTTTGTCCGAAATGTACATTTGGTAATTCAAATAAAAGCGTGAAGAAAGGTCTTTATTTATCAATCAAGATATCCTTGATTGAAAAGTTATAAATTCAGTTGTTTTTATTTTATAGCCACTTAACCCCAGTGCAGCAACTTTATAGCGATTACGCCTTCTATGCTCAAGAGAATGACGAAAACTGCAACTCAACTTTTAAAACGTGTTTCTTTTTTTCCGTTGAATTATCTATCGTCCGAAAACTGCCTAAACATTTTGTTTGTCACAATATACTCGTAGATATCTAGTTAATAATAATTTAAAATGGTTATATCATTAATGATAATAAAATATATATAGCAAAGCGAGTCACGCCACGGCAAATACAAATTTTCAGGCTTTTTTAAACTCGAAATTTTACTTCATGCGCCACGCGTATAAAACACTGAAATATTGTAAAGGTAGAAATACACTTAAAAATACTTTTTTAAAATAAGTAATAGTCAAAATATTTAAATGACAAAATATTTACATATTTCTTCACACATTCTCAAGTCAGGTCAAATAATACAATGTATCAAATTAATTAATATAATTTTTACATATTTGATTAATTTAGCTATTTGAATATTTAAATATTTCAATATATAAGTGTTAAAAAATGTCTAATATATTTTCTAAAACTAGACAATTTATAAATTCAAATAGTTTATTTGTTTAAATATTTACTAATTTGAATGTTTTATATTTAAATATTCACGAATGTTCGAATTCCCAGCCCTATTTTAAACCTTACATTGAATCGGTGTTTTATACGCGTGGCGCATGAAGTAAAATTTCGAGTTTAGAAAAGCCTGAAAATTTATATTTGCCGGGGCGTGACTCGCTTCGCTATATATATTTTATTATCATTAATGATATAATCATTTTAAATTATTATTAACTAGATATCTACGAGTATATTGTGACAAACAAAATGTTTAGGCAGTTTTCGGACGATAGATAATTCAACGGAAAAAAGGAAACACGTTTTAAAAATGTCTCGATTATGCAACGGAACACAAAAAATTGCAAAAATTGTAGAAAGCGATCCGCTCGTACGCTTTTTCGAATTATTTTCTCACCGGTCGTATATTACGTAAATCTAATTGCCACCCAATTATAAAGAACAACACACATATCGTCTCATTGTACATTTTGCGACAAATAAATATATAAATAATAATAATAATCTAGTACAAGTACAAGTACTTAGAAAAGAAAGTACTCGTGGACTGAGTACCGAGTACATAAAAAGTACTCAGAGTACAATTTTTGAGTACTTGTATAATAATATTAATAATTTATTGATGCCAGTACACACAAATAATGTTTACATAAGTCAATTAAAGAAATACAGATAATGTAATGTTATATACTAAAAGTAGTGGTAGCAGACAATGAAGATAAACATATCAAAGTCAGTGTAAAAATAAATAAATATGCATTTTAATTTCAGTCTAAAATTAAGGTAAAAGACGATAAAAAAAAGATAAAAGGTCAGTAAAAGTATAAAATTAATGAAGACTATAAATATAAATAAATAAATAGTAAACACAAAATAAATGAAATAAATAATAATAAATAATAGGAGAAAATGGCATCACAGACTATAATATATCACAGTTACATCACTTACTCTTCCCATGTAAGATATGGTGTTGAGCTCAAATTGTCTTTCAGATAAGTTTTGAAATTTCTCAGTGGCAGGCATTTGACAATAGCAGGTAATTTATTGTAAAACTTAAGTCCCCAGTATCTAGGTCCATCCCTTGATTTACTTAGCCATGTATATTGAATATATGTATATATATATATATATATATATATATATATATATATATGTATATATAATTTCTTTAACGAGTATGATAGGTATAGAGGCGGCACACTGATATGACTCGATGTTTGTTTTAATCTAAACAAGGCATTTGTATATTTATATAGACAGGGTAGCGTCATAATTTTCAGATTTCCAAAGTGTGGCCTGCATTTTTCGAGGTATTGGACACCGGCCACTATTCTGATAGCACGTCTTTGCAACCCGAATATTCTCTTTTTGATGGCAGAGTAACCCCAGGCAAGGATGCAGTAAGATATAATTGAGTGGCATGTACCGAAGTAAGCTGTTTTTAAAGCTGCAGGTGAAAGTGAATTAGACAAATTGCGTAAAAGAAATATATTTGAGCAGAGTCTGTTTGCTAACTTATTGTCATGTGCACTCTAAGTCAAAGAAGAATCTAGTTCAACACCCAGAAATGTTGCGGAAGTTTCAAAGTTATGTTCACACGGTTTTAATGTAAAGATAAAATCAATGGTTTTATTTTTGTTTATGGCAAGTCTGTTGCTATTAAACCAGTCGAACGAAGTTCGTTTTGCATTACGGTTCTATTGGACCAGCTCAGGCAGATCGTTTCCAGTATTAATCAGCGATATGTCATCCGCATACAATACTGTTCTACAGTTGTTCTGATGTATTATGCAGTCATTAATATATATTAAGAACAACAGAGGGCCCATGTTGGACCCCTGTGGTACACCGTGTTGTACTGTAGGCATAGATGACGTTGCATTGTTAACTCTAGCAACCTGACTCCTACTGGATAAATAGGATTGAAATAATTTCCTGCTGGCGTCAAAAAACCGTAATGCAATAATTTGTTCAACAGTATGACGTGATTGGCGCAGTCAAACGCCTTTGTAAGGTCTAAGAAAGTTGTTATACAATGCTGACGATGTTCATAGGCATGCAAAATACTATCAATGAGATGCATGACTGTGTCTTTAGTAGGCTTGCCAGATATAAAACCAAATTGATTATCGCATAGAATTCCATTTGCTTTTAAGTAACGATCTACTTCGAGGGAAACAACAACGCGGACGAACTTGCGCGTAAAGCAGCATCAACAACAACAACAAACTATGCAAAAGTAGGATTATCCCCTCGGTCCTTGAGTAGACACATGCGCGAGTTCACCGCGGAAAAACACAAATCCAGGTGGGAAAACTTAACAAAATGCGGCCAAACCTATGCATACTTGCCAACACCTGACCGCGAAAAAACAAAGAACTCTCCAAACAAAACCTTAGAACACTAACCGGCTACATCACCGGACATTACAGCTTCCAAAAGCACCTCGCCAAAATGGGAATCACCAACGATACCATATGCCGAGGATGCAACGAAGAAGATGAGACAGCAAGGCGCATACTTCACAAGTGCCCGGCCCTGTCAAAACTAAGGGACATTATGTCAAGGGAAACCCCACCCAAACGTGAAGGACCCGGATGGAACTGGTCCGCCGCACAAATATTGGCAATCACCAACAGTGCCGAGTGGGTCTGACCATCAGGAGGGATGCACTACAATGGGCCTAAAACTTGGCCTAAGTGGGCGCGGCTGCGGCTGCCCTCCCGACAACCAACACCTAATCCTTAACGATTTACTTGTGTGAACATAACTTTTTCCAGAACTGTAGAAAAAACGAGCTGGGTCCTGTGCATCGCCCTTAATGTGCAATGGCACTACCATAGCAGGTTTTAAGGCATCTGGAAAAGTAGATGTCAACATAGAAGAATTAATAATTTGTGTTAATGGTGATATTAATACATCAATGCAACCCTTTAAGAGTTCCACTGATACGCGATATATATCTTTACTTCTACTACTTTTCAAAGAACGCACCACCTTCCTTACTTGAATGGTAGATACTGGTTCAAAAGTAAATACACTAACAGGTTTGTTTTTTATTAATAGTATAGAATCATGTGCAGGAGGCATTGAATTTACAAGATCCGTTATTGAATTCAAAAAGGTGTCATTAAAAGTGTCCGGTAAAATATCACATTTGTTATCACAGTTTTGGTTTTATTTTTTAGTATTGGATTTTATGATTTGCCTCATGGCTTAATTTTTATTGCCTGAATTATTAATAAAACTGCAATTTGCATTATTTTTTTTTTTATTGCTGTCCGATATTACTCTTTTTGCATGCGAAGCAGTGCTTAATTAGCAGGTGATTTGTATTTATCATAGAATTCATGCAATATTTTCACTGTATCTCGCATGCGCTGCAAATCATTGGTGAACCAATGTAATTTATTTACATGACATTTTTTGTTACTTTTGGTTTTAAACATTAAAAGTGCGATTCTTTTTGCAATATACAGCAAGTTAGTCTTACAAAGACTATATCAAACACTCATTAAAACAACTACTTCCCGAGGTAATACCCCGACGGACGTTGAATTATGCAACAAGTGTTTGCTGTTACATACAGTAACATACTGCAAATGTAACAATTTGGGTCAAATTATTCAGGCCATCTATAGACGCGTTTCGATAGATGGCCTGAATAATTTGACCCAAATTGTTACATTTGCAGTAGGTTACTGTATGTAACAGCAAACACTTGTTGCATAATTCAACGTCCGTCGGGGTATTAGCTCGGGAAGTAGTTGTTTTAATGAGTGTTTGATATAGTCTTTGTAAGACTAACTTGTTGTAGATTGCGAAAAGAATCGCACTTTTAATGTTTGAAGTATTCTGCAACCAAGAATTGGCAATTTCATTTATACTTATGGTTTTCACAGGGAAGGCTAAGTGGAAATTGTTTAAGACAATATTATGAAATATATCGTATTTTTTGTTACTATGTACCCAAGTTATGATTACTTGCCAATTGACTTTAGATAACAATCTGTAAAAATCAAATTTATCGGTTTCAGTGATAGGCCTTATTATTTTATTTGTAAAATTATCTCTACTGTTTCCGCTCGTTGTACTAATAATGGATATGCCACTATGATCTGAAAAAGTTGTATTTATACAAGTTACTGAAAACTTACTGACTGATATACAGGGTGAACCAGAAGTCCGTTTAAATTTGAATCGGTAGCTGCGACTAGCAGCGACGGCGGGGTGAGGCGGAGGGGTTACGAAGCGCAAGAGCGGCCAATGGGAATTCAGTACCATGGCGTCGTTCAGCGAAAGACAACGTGCGTTCTGTGTACGCGAGTACTACCGCAACAACGATTCTTTTACTCTAGCGCAACGAAAATTTTGCGCTCATTACAACATACGGCGTAAAAATAAAGCTCCATCGATTCAATTAATTCGAAAATGGGTACAGAAGTTCGAAGAGACAGCTTCAACAATGAATCAACCACGATCCGGCCGACCTAGAACATCAAGAGATCCCCAAAACGTCGAGCGTGTAGAATCGTCTATTCGTGAAAATCATGGACTCTCTACTCGGAAGCGGTCTAACACCTTAGGTGTGCCCAGAACATCTTTGATTCGTATTCTTCACAAAGATTTACATTTACATCCGTACAAAATCCAAATGGTACAGGAATTAAAGCCTCAAGATCACGCTCATAGGCTTCAATTTGCAAACAAAATTTTAGAGAGGTTCGCCAGTTTTAGCAACATTTTTTTCTCAGACGAGGCACACTTCCATCTAAATAGACATCTGAATAGGCGAAATTGCAGGTATTGGAGTGACACTAATCCTAAATTGAAGCATCAAAAAACCTCTGCATTCACCCAAGATTACTGTATGGGCAGCTTTGTCAGCAAGAGGCATTATTGGTCCATACTTTTTTGAAGATCGCCAAAGAAATGCTGTTACAGTGAATACAGAGTGGTATATTGCCATGCTACAGAACTTTTTTTCACCAGCGCTACAGGATTTCGATGGTTTTCATCAACGATCGTGGTTTCAGCAAGATGGGGCAACATGCCACACTTCCAATCACTCATTAAGTGCTGTGCGAAATTTTTGTACAAAAAGTGGTATCCAAAAGAGGTGCCATTAACTGGCCACCTCGTAGCCTGGACTTATCCCCACTGGACTTCTTTCTTTAAGGATACCTTAAAAGTAACGTTTTCAACAGCTACCCAGTGTCCCTAGAGGAATTAAAGAAAAATATTCGAGAGGAAATGCAAAACATTTCACGAAACACTTGTGAGACCGTCATTGAAAATTTCCGCTCCAGGTTGCAGCAGTGTCAAAATAGTCAAGGATCACATATGGGTGATGTAATTTTTAAAAAAACCCTATTTGTGTACTTTAATAATAAAAAGAAAGTTTTTATCTCACATAACTAGTTTCTTTTAAATCATCATTTGAAATGTAAACGAACTTTTGGTCCACCCTGTATTAGTAAAAATATTATCTAGAGTATTTTTTGCTCGAGTTGCAAAGGTGACTGTTGGATGTAACCCAAAACTTTTAAAAATATTACAGATTTGTAGTACTTGTAATCGAGTACTGGTCGGCATGAATACCATAATCCAAGTTTTTTTTTTGCCTTTGGAGTTTAAATTTTTTTAAATTATCGTACAGGAAAAATGAAAAAATGTTTTTAAAAAACAATCAAAATATGACACGACATTGTATTGCATTTTGAATATACTTTGAGAATTACAAATAAAGTTTATTATTATTATATTTACAATGTAAAATACAATTTGTTTTTGTATGAAATTGTAGTAAATTGATTGTCATATTTGGGGGTAGAAAGGTCAACACCCGGAGAGAAACTAGAGTGTAAGGAAATGGTGAGAATGGCGAGGTATGAGATGAAGTTATGGGATCTGGAGGAAGAGAGATTGGTGAAGGCCAGGGCCGGCCCAAACAAAAGCCTGGTGCAAATTGAAGTTGCGGGGCCTTAAACAAGATCCACTGGGAGGGATTTCCTCACCACCCAAATAGTCAGATGACAAACAATTTCAAAAAAAATGCTTATATATTTATGATACTATTTCCTCGTTATTAAAATAACGATTAAATATGAAAAAAATAATATCTCAAAATCCAAGAGTTACAATAAAAGGTGTATAAGTATATTAGTAAATAGTAAACACTTGTAGAATGTATTGACGTATGGATCAAACATAAGAGGTGGGTGTATTTTCAAATTTACTATAAATCAGTCTTTTATCCGCGTGGCGCATGAAGTAAAATTTCGGGTTTAGAAAAGCCTGAAAATTTAGTTTTGTCGCTCCGCTTCGCGGAGCGACTAAACCAAATTTTCAGGCTTTTCTAAACTCGAAATTTTACTTCATGCTTAATCTGGAATTTGAAACACTTGTTAGAAGCTATAAATTGAAAGTTATAATAAAAACAACTAATGTCTAAAAATTTACATTAAAAAATCGTGATATGTGTTCCTAGAAAAAAAAAATCCCAGTATTTATCTTTTCATTTTGTTGATTGATAAATACTTTTTTTTTAAAACTTTCAATTTAAAGCCTCTAAGGAGTGTTTCCAATCCCAGATTAAGCATGAAGTAAAACTTCGAGTTTTGAAAAGCCTGAAAATTTGGTTTAGTCGTGTAGCGCTACGTGCTACGCGACCAAACCAAATTTTCAGGCTTTTCTAAACTCGAAATTTTACTTCATGCGCCACGCGTATAAAACACTGATTTGAAGTGAAGTTCAAAATATACTTAGGGTTTGATCACATGTTCATTAACTTTACAAATGTTTATATGGAATATGTAAAAGTATACTATCAATATTTAACAAAAATTACAAATTTTAAATAATTATTACTATTTTAAATAACATCGTTAAAACCAATACACAACATAAAATTTTACAAAAACTTCAGTACTGTAAAAATTGGCATAAATTGACAAAAATATAAAAATATTTACCAAATCAACAAAAATGCAAAATTCCAAAGTGACATTTAACCTAAATTTTAAAACTGTCTTTAAATGGTAAATATCTTCGCAAGATAAAATCGGCTGATCCGTTCCTTCATAACAAAATTGTAAAGTATTTAATTGATGAGGCGGATACATGATGAAACTCCATAATACTATTTGAAATAAAACAACGCAGTTGGGAAGGTTTCACTTTTATTGTTGAACACTGCAACATGTTTCACCACACAGTGGCTTCATCAGGCAGATGAAATAATGATTTTACAAAGCACAGGTAAAAGCTTATATACTAATGCAATTAAATTAATAGAAGGGGGGGGGGGTAATGAGGTAATTAGGCTGAAACTAATACAAACAATTTTGAGCGACTAAATATTGATTAGGGGTGAATTATTTACTTCTATTTGGTCATTTAATAGAATACCTTTTTTGTTATATTTATTAATTTCTAATTCTTCTAATAAGTTTAATTTACGACTTTTGTTACATTCGTGCAAAATTTTGAATTTAGGGTTAAAGTTATGTTGGTATTCGATTAAATGATTGGCGTAGGTTGAGGAGGTTTTCTTAAATTGAAAGCATTTTTGATGTTCTGAAATGCGATCTGGGAAGCTACGTCCAGTTTGTCCAACGTATACCTTAGGGCAATCTCCACACTCTAGCAAATACACGACAGAGTTCGTAGTTTTATCAGATTTGTCTTTAGAATTATTAATGAATTTATTAAGTGAATTGACTGTTCTAAAAGAAGGAGTTAGGTTTAAGGATTTGAGTTTTTTGCTGATGGCAATCGAAGGGGGGCCGTTAAATGTTAATGAGCAATATTTATTATTCTGATTTTGAAAATTGGTGGGATATACTAATTTCAGGGCTTGTTGTTTTTGTTTTTTATAAAGGATGTCTAAGATAAGCTTTTGACGAAAGCCGTTGTTATTAGCTATTATGAGAATTCTGTTGAGCTCATTATTAAAATTATTAATTGATAGGGGGATAGTGGTTAGCCTATGCAACATGGAATGGTAAGCTGCTAGTTTATGTTGCATAGGATGGAATGATGGATCGTAGTATCTGTATGGGTCGGCTTGTGAAAAATATTGAATTCATGTTTTTGACCTGGATGTGAAATTGTTAAGTCTAAAAAATTAATAGATTTATTATCGATCGAATCTAATAAATCTATTAATTTTTTAGACTTAACAATTTCACATCCAGGTCAAAAACATGAATTCAATATTTTTCACAAGCCGACCCATACAGATACTACGATCCATAGCACATCATTCCATCCTATGCAACATAAACTAGCAGCTTACCATTCCATGTTGCATAGGCTAACCACTATCCCCCTATCAATTAATAATTTTGATAATGAGCTCAACAGAATTCTCATAATAGCTAATAACAACGGCTTTCGTCAAAACCCTCCCAACAAAAAATTGTAAAGTTTTTACACCAGTTCTTCAATTCTTAAATTTAGGTGTAACTTCCAATTCTTTAGCGATTTCCATTGCGATTATTAAAGAAGATTTGAATCCCGATTCACGATATTTTGAATAGAAATTTGAGTTTGCAATACTGATATCTAAATTCGAATGTTGAACTATCTTGCTCACAATATTTTTAAATTCAGTATGTCATACGAAAAATGATAAATCAGGTTAGTTTATTTTCTATTTATCTTTGGATTTCGGATTTTGTTTTTATGCTACAGGTATGTTAATAAAAGTTAAAGTATTTGGATTAATAAAAGAATAGAAAACGAAAATGAAACGATTTTTCAAAAACGAGGAAGGACGCTGGAGAAGTTGGGGGAAGAGAAGGAAAGCAGGAGGAAGAGGCAATTAGTTGTAGCTAGTAAACTGTAATGCAGTATGCCAATAAAGGCTTTTTTTAATTGTCATATTGAAAAACTCGTAAAATAAACAAAAACATAATCAATATTTTCAAAATTAATTAAAATATTGAGTATCGAGTTGCCATTTAATGAAATTAAAAATTATTAACAATTAAATCAACTTAAACTAACAAAATAAATTAAAATAAAAAATATATCCGACAAAATCACAAAAAAAAATTGGAAAAATTTAAAACTAGTTAGAAAATTACCTATGCTTGATAAATTTCCAAATATTATAAAATAATAAATAAAACAGAACACATTACTTTGTGATATCTTCCAGGTTTGGTCGATCTTCTCGATTTTTGTTTATTTTAATTTTTCATGTTTATATAGAAGTGTTCGATTTGAAACTTTATGAACGAGTGTTTTCAACCCCTAGATTAAACATGAAGTACAATTTTGAGTTTAAAAAAGCCAAATGTTGAGGCTAATGGACACATAATTTTTTGTACTTGTTTTTGTATAACTTTAGAAAAATTAATTTATGAAACAATGATACAAAATCAAGGGGAAACCGCCTCAGTTATAGGTTTACCTCCTTGTATCTGAAAGTAAAGTCTACCAAGAAGGAAGAAGAGGAAAAGGGTAGGGTAAGTTAGGAAGTGACTGAGATCACACCTAAGGAATCTAACTCGCCTCTTCTTAAAAATCGCACCCCTCAGCAGGCTGAGCAGGTGGCTGCTACGACTAATTTGGAGCAGCCACCAGGCTCGCCAGCAAGGGAAGGGCCTGTCCCAGAGGATGTCCTTATGGAATCACCACTGGCCGAAGAAAGGTCCGACGCCACACCTCCAGAGTCGCTCGAGTCCACGCTCGTTGGGTCGGAGGGAGATTGGTGGAACGGGACCGGCCGCACATCACTAGGGTAATGGCTATCAAGGTAATTAGATTTATCCAAGGTAATCTGAGTCATTCAAGAGCGGCCACGGCAACATTATGCCGCCGCCTCGATTTAACTACGGATACTGTAGCCCTAATACAGGAACCCTGGATTGTAAAATCCAGGATATGTGGTATAGGGAGATTAACCGGTAATTTATTTCACAGATCGAGCACGAAACCTAGGACTGCCATCTACGCACCTAGGCAAATAGAAGCCCACCTGCTGCCACAACTTTCCGATGGTGATACTACTGTGGTAAGAATTTGTGGAGCGATGGGCAAAGGGAAAGACGCAGTTCTGGCGGCGGTCTACCTACCTGGAGACTCCACCCTTCCGCCCCCTACAAGGGGAATGGAAGGGCTTGTTGAGTATTGCAGGAAGGAGGGACTACCACTGATCATGGGCTGCGACTCAAATGCACAACATATCTCATGGGGGAGCAGAGCTTCTGACAGAAGAGGTAAGTCTTTACATGACTATTTAGTTAGTAATAATTTAGAAATACTCAATCGTGGGACGGAACCCACTTTTGTGAATACGCGTGGCCAGACAGTGATTGATATCACACTGGCTACCATTGGTATCTCTAACATTATAGATAAATGGGAGGTCAGTCGGGAAGCGTCCACGTCTGACCACAGATGGATCACTATTCAACTGGGCCTAAAATTGAGTCCGAGCAAACCTTACTGGAATCCGAGACTTACGGATAAGGATGCATACCGTATGCACCTTGGTGAGGGATTGCAGGATATAAAGAAGCAATGCCCTAAGGACTATGCCAGCCTAGACCTCCTAGCGGAGGAAGTGCAGGCAAAGATTCTTGGGGCATATAAACTGTCCTGCCCACTTAAGAGGAGGCCTGAGACAGGGACGGCCACCCCATGGTGGTGCCCAGATCTCGACTCCTTAAAAGATGAGGCCAGGAAAGCATTCAATAGAGCACAACGCTCCAAAGAGGCCTCCGACTGGACCATTTACAAGGTCCGCCTTAGAGAGTACAAAAAGCTCATAAGGCAATGTCAAAGAGCGTCATGGCGTGCCTTCTGCGAAGGAATTGAAAGCACTCAAGAAGATAGCAGACTTAAGAAGACTCTATCACAGGACCACCATCAATCTGTGGGAGTCCTGAAGAAGGAGGACGGCACCATGACTGACAACCTCCATAAAAGTCTGCAACTATTGCTCAAGACTCACTTCCCTGGATGCACTTTACTATCTACGCAATCTAGGGGTGTGGTTGAAATCACTTCGGCAATACCAGAAGACTGGGAACTGGCTGATGAAGTGATAAATGAAGAAAACACCCTTAGAGCAATTGCATGCTTTTCCGCCTTTAAAGCACCCGGACCCGACGGCATCTTTCCCGCCCTGCTACAGTGGGGACGGGAAGAACTAGCTGAGTTTGTAGTGATGCTGTTTCGGTCCAGTTTGGCGCTGGGATATGTCCCTAAGGTCTGGAAACGAGCCAGGGTTGTTTTCATACCGAAGCCCGGTAGAGCAGACTATACTGCTCCCAAGGCATACAGACCAATTACACTTTCCTCGTTTCTCCTTAAAACACAGGAAAGGATTTGTGAATGGCACACAAGAACATCAGCCAGACAGCCGCTGATGGCGACACAACATGCATACACACGGGGGAGGTCCACTGATTCAGCCCTGCAGAGTGTAGTGAGCAGAATCGAGAGAACATTGGATGTTAAAGAATCCACCCTAGGTGTTTTTGTTGACATAGAAGGTGCGTTTGATAAAACGACCATACCGAAGATAGGAAACGCGCTAAGCAAGCGCGGAGTACCATCTAAAATGTGTGAATGGATTGGCAATGCACTGGCCAATCGTATAGTCACAGTGGAACAGGGAAGGGAACGTATAACCTGTAAAATTGACAGAGTCTGTCCTTAGGGAGGTGTTTTATCACCACTATTATGGAACATGGTTCTGGACAGCCTACTAGACGAATTTCAGCAACTAGGCTTGTTTGTGACAGCCTATGCTAATGATCTGGCCATATTAGTATGTGGTAAGTTTGAAGACGCGCTATGCGACCAGATGCAAGGAGCTCTAAACATAGTTTCTAGGTGGTGCAATGATCACTCCCTATCGGTAAACTCTGCCAAAACGGAGATGGTCCTGTTCACCAAGAAAAGGAAGGTGTCGATAAAAGCACCAAAATTATTGAATACGATGTTGCAGTACAGCGACGAGGTGAAATACCTGGGCATCACTCTCGACAGGAAACTGAGCTGGAAAGCGCACATCGACATCAAAACAGACAAAGCTATAAGGGCCTTCTGGCAATGTCGTCGGGCAGTGGGGAAAACCTGGGGTTTGAAACCACGCACGACTCTGTGGTTGTACACAGTTGTCATAAGGCCCATGCTGACTTACTGAGCTTCAGTTTGGTGGCCCAGAACCAAACAAAAGGCCACGAGGAAGCAAATCTCGCAAGTGCAGCGGATAGTCTGTCTTAGTGTAACAGGCGTCATGCATACTACTCCGACGATGGCGATGGAAGTCATGCTATGCCTTCCACCACTTGATATCCACGTGGAGAAGGAGGCCATGGCGACTATACTTCGCCTTTAGTGCAGTGGGATTTGGAACAGTAACAGCTGTGGGGAAGTTTGAGGACACCTCTGGAGGAATGTCTGTAGAGATATACCTCTTTTAGAGGCTGTTAATGACTGCTGTGTACCAACACTAATACGGAACACACCCTACAACGTTACTATTCAACCCACTAAGCGGATGAGAGAGTCTGCTATAAGGATCTACACAGATGGATCTAAAAGGAAAGAAGGATCGGGCCTTGGAGTTTTCTCTAAAACCCTAAAAATCCAAGCAAAGGTTCTGATGGGAATTCATGGAACCATCACGCAACTGGAGCTGATGGGAATAACACTCGCGGCTGAGTACATCATAAACCGCAAGGTGACAAATGTAGCCATACTAATCTTAACGGATAGCAGGCAAGCGATTCTGTCTCTGCAGAAAGCCTATGCTTCGTCAGAGACCGAAATAGAGTGCCACGGGAAACTCAGACAGGCAGCAATGCACAACAACATTGAAGTCTGTTGGGTGAAAGGGCATGATACAGACACAGGTAACGGGAGAGCTGACGCGCTGGCAAGAGCTGCGGCTGGGATGAATCTACTCTCACCGGAGCCGCTAGTGCGATTAGCTCCTCTCTCCCTGTGTAACATGTTACAAACCAATGCCCTGGAGAAATTCAGGATGCGTTGGGATGATATCGAGGGCTGCAAGCTCTCTAAGGAAACACTTGTGTATCTCAATGAGAGATCAGCGAAACGGTACCTGCAGCTGGCTAGAGGGAATCTCAGGCGCTTAACTGCCATCCTTACTGGTCACTGTGGACTAAACGGGCACCTCTATAGGATGGGGATAGTTGACTCCCCATCTTGTAGAGGTTGCAGCATGGAAGACGAGACTGCATGGCATTTTCTTTGTGAATGCCCGGCACTATCGTCAATCAGGGAGTCCATATTAAGTGATAGATGGCCTACAATGGCCTACATAAGAGATCTACCCACCTCAGCTATGCTAGAATACCTAAACAAGGTGGGCTGGCTAAACTGAGGATGGGTGATCTACGGGAGGTGGCACAATGGGCCTAATGAGGCCTAAGTGCAGTGCAGAACTGCACACTCCCCTTTGCACCAGAACCAGAACCAGAATGATACAAAATAGTGACTAATGCGTTCGGATGTTCGTGTGATTTGCGGGTAGATGCAATTTGAGATATATTGACTGAAAAAACAAAGTAAGTGTTTCGAAGCAGGCAGAAGACTACATAAAAATGTCATTTTTCATTTTTGTTCAGTTAAGATATTATCCACAAAACATGCAATATTGGTGAAATTTTAGTTATTTTTTGTAAAGTAAAATGATACAATACAAAAAATGTTAATGCCTCTTGTCATTTGTACGTGCTGACACTCTTCAAACAAGCGTTTCATTGTAAGACACCAGAACATCTTTAATGTTTCACCTGTCTCGATTACAGCGGCATCTATCAGAGTGACAAAAAAATAAGTTATATGAATTCATCCTATTTTTTATGAGGAAACCGAAACTGCAATTAAAATGGACCAAGGAATCATTTTACGCCGATGGCTAAACATACTTTTGCTTTTTCCATCAATACACTCATAAAATAAAACTTGGAATAATTCAACGATACACAGCCACGTGCTGTCAAACATATGCGAAGAAATCTGTTATAATCAACGCAAGGACGATCGAGTATACAGTAAGAAGGATCGACATAATCGAAAATTTTGGAGTGGGGGTAGCCTTAGCAACATAATGTATTTCCACATTTAATTCTTCGTAATATTGCTAACCATGTGTACTTTATGCATATGTATTTTTATTATAATATGATATACATTTCTAATGTATAAACATTAACAACTAAAATTGCAAAACAGGGCTGGCTTAACCTCAAATTTTATAAGTTTCCATTGAAGTGACAAAATAGTTGTTCATACAAAACGGATTATAATAAAGCTAAAAACTCTACTATTTAAATAGAAATTTTCATAACGTTTAATTATTAAACATTAAAAGTGCGATTCTTTTCGCAATCTACAACAAATTAGTCTTACAAAGACTATATCAAACACTCATTGAAACAACTACTTCCCGAGCTAATACCCCGACGGACATTGAATTATACAACAAGTGTTTGCTGTTACATACAGTAACCTACTGTAAATGTAACAATTTGGGTCAAATTGTTCAGACGCGTTTCAAGATTTATCTCTCATCAGTATAGCTTTGCCATTTCCTCTAAACTGTTACATTTACAGTAGGTTACTGTATGTAACAGCAAACACTTGTTGTATAATTCAATGTCCGTCGAGGTATTAGCTCGGGAAGTAGTTGTTTCAATGAGTGTTTGATATAGTCTTTGTAAGACTAATTTGTTGTAGATTGCGAAAAGAATCGCACTTTTAATGTTTGAAGTATTCTGCAACCAAGAATTGGCAATTTCAATTATACTTATGTTTGAACGGTAACGTGACCGCCAGTCTAAGGTGTCAAATTGTTTAGAGGAAATGGCAAAGCTATACTGATTTATTGTTACATTTACAGTAGGTTACTGTATGTAACAGCAAACACTTGTTGTATAATTCAATGTTCGTTGGGGTATTAGCTCGGGAAGTAGTTGTTTCAATGAGTGTTTGATATAGTCGTTGTAAGACTAATTTGTTGTAGATTGCGAAAAGAATCGCACTTTTAATGTTTGAAGTATTCTGCAACCAAGAATTGGCAATTTCAATTATACTTATGTTTGAACGGTAACGTGACCGCTAGTCTAAGGTGTCAAATTGTTGAAAGGAAATGGCAAAGCTATACTGATGAGAGATAAATCTCGAAACGCGTCTATAGATGGCCTGAACAATTTGACCCAAATTGTTACATTTACAGTAGGTTACTGTATGTAACAGCAAACACTTGTTGTATAACTCAATGTCCGTCGGGGTATTAGCTCGGGAAGTAGTTGTTTCAATGAGTGTTTGATATAGTCTTTGTAAGACTAATTTGTTGTAGATTGCGAAAAGAATCGCACTTTTAATGTTTGAAGTATTCTGCAACCAAGAATTGGCAATTTCAATTATACTTATGTTTAATCATTAACCAATGTAATTAATTAAACTATAAGGATATTTAGTGTTACTAGTAGTTTGACATACTTTTTAACACTAAATAATTCAAATAGTTGACTTATATAAATATTTGACTATTTTGTAAATTTATAATAAACTTTAGGGCCCTGCCAACTCTATCTTACTCCAATTTAATAATTCCAGCAGTCAAAATAATAGCAATTTAATAAAATAAAACACTTTAACTTTGTTCGTATAACATACTATTTTTTAGTTATGAATGTAGTTTCTATTATACAATACAATTATACAGGATTTTTTTCTTTTAGGTAAACATGCATAAGCTGTAAATTTGCTGATATTCGACGTTTTTTTTAAATAGTTCAATTTGAAGCTTTAAACGAGTGTTTTCCACTCCCAGACTAAGCATGACGTAAAATTTCTAGTTTAGAAAAGCCCAGTGAACATTGGTCGAGGGTCGCGCTGAGACTCGAGACAAATTTTCTGGACTTTTCTAAACTCAAAATTTTACAGATTTTAAGCGAAGTACATAAATTTCACAATATTTTAGTGTTTTATACGCGTGGCGCATGAAGTAAAATTTAGAGTTTAGAAAAGCCCAGAAAATTTGTTCACGGGGCTTTTCTAAACTTAAAATTTTACTCTTAGTCTAAGAGTCGAAAACACTTGTTTAAAGCTTTAAATTAAACTTTTATAAAAAAACAGGGAATATCTAAAGATTTACAGAAAATAGGCTCTATTTGGAAATCGTATAATTAAAAATAAAACTCTCTGTATAATGTAAATATATATTTAAAGAGGGTGCGAAAAGGGGAAATTAATATTTAAAACATGTTAATAATTTTATTTATTTACAATTTATTAAATTTTATTTGAAAGATTTTGCTCTTGAAATCTTTGTTATTTTTCAAAACTTTATATTACTAATTAAAATAATTATTTCTTATAAATAATCTATGTTTTAAATATGTTTTTATAATCCAATCAACGTCAACATATTATTTTAATTTAATTACAAGTAGCACAAACTATTATTTTAATTACACTTAACACTAACACAAAGTCTTATTTTAATAACACTTATTTTTTATACTAAATATTTAAAAAATGTATCTATGAAAGTCCAGCGAAACCGGAAAGAAAGGTTGAGATAAACTCTAAAACAAAACCAAATACAACGTCATTGTCCTCTCTCTCATGAACTAATGCCTTCGGGGAAAGGGGTAGGGTAAAACATGGAAAGATCCAATTCTGTCATACCATGTAACACAAAAGTGTTCATATGTGTTACGCCCATCGACGTACCTTAAATCAATGTAATAGATTTCTGTTAAAAAAATAGGGCACTGCCATCTTTCGGATATCGCTAGAACTTCTTGGTAACTTCTTAACGCTAAACAATATGGCGGAACATTTAAATTAACATTGGGAAACGTTTAGACTGCAGAAAGGTTATTGCTTCCATTTATTGTTGAAAAATATCAACACTATATTACTAATTAAAATAATTAATTCTTATAAATAATCTTTGTTATAAATATGTTTTTATTATAGTCCAATCAACGTCAACATATTATTTTAATTTAATTACAAGTAACACAAACTATTATTTTAATTACACTTACCACTAACACAAAGTCTTATTTTAATAACACTTATTTTTAATACTAAATATTTAAAAAATGTATCTATGAAAGTACAGCGAAACCGGAAAGAGAGGTTATGATAGACTCAAAAACAAAACCAAATACAATGTCATTGTCCTCCCTCTCTTGAACTAATGCCTGCGGGGAAAGGGGTAGGGGAAACATGGAAAGATCCAATTCTGTCATACCTTGTAACACAAATGTGTTCATATGTGTTATGCCCATCGACGTACCTTGAATCAACGTAATAGATTTCTGTTAAAAAATAGGGTACTGCCATCTTTCGGATATCGCTTGAACTTTTTGGTAACTTCTTAACGCTAAACAATATGGCGGAACATTTAAATTAGCATTGGGAAACGTTTAGACTGCAGAAAGGTTATCGCTTCCATTTATCGTTTTATTGCTTCATACATTTTAATACTGACCATTATGTCATAAAATGGGCCAGACAGAATTTTTGTATAGACTTGTATTTCCAAATAAATACTTTATTATTTTATTTCGAAATAGACCTAAAAACAAAAATTAGTTTTTGTTAAGGGTCTTTTTTGATGTACGAAAATCGTCATTTTTTATTCCAGCCTTCCCAGAAAAGCTAGAGTTACGAAAAAATTCATACATAATCTTGACCTCATTTTAGGACCTGTGTGCATCGCTTATGATTCTAGCTATTATCGTTTTTCTGAAAAAAATCATAAAAATTGCAATAATTTTTAATCACGAAATAATCTTCAGAAATTCTCACGGATTTGAAAAACCGATGCACACCGGACCTATTTTTACTCCCTGAACATTTCTGTAAAGTTAGATTTTTACGAAATGGCCTGGGAAGGCTCAAATAAAAATTTTCACTCGTTTTGCAATTTTCCGCATACTGTCACGCCACCTAGTGGTTGTATAGCGGAAATGGGGTATTTTTCAGTTCAGGGTGTCTTTAATAGATGGCGATCTTACGTGACAACAATTTGCGGGATTTCTTTGAAAAAGTCGTTATCTTAACGATTTTAAGAGACTGCTCGCAGATTTTTATGATCTGCTATCGTGGCTTTTTAGATAATTTGCACTTTTTCTAATCTTTGCTTTTCAAACTGCTGTTTTTACAGCAAACTTATTACGAAATTGCTATCTTAATAGCAATTCTGAGTTGTTTTCACAACTTTTATTATAGAATTTTTTACACGTGTGTTTTTTGACATGCCATTCTTGGTGGAGAGAGGTAACAGAGAAGATCCGTATGATGTTTCTGGTAGACGGATTGTGAACATTGCCTCATTTTGTTTTAGAATATTTAGAACATAACTGCTCATATACAGCGTGTAAACGAACAACTGTACAGGCTCTCTACCACATAAAGGGCAGCGTTTAAATAAACAATACCTGCATTTGAAATTACCATACTTTTAGTAGATAGCTCACAAATTATTATTAAAAATAATTAATAATAATAGGCCACATGTTTGTGGTATCTGGTATACGCGCACATTGCGTATTTTAAGAGAGATTCCACATAGACTGGTAGTTTTTAAACGATTTGGATATCGAATTACACCATCCAGAGAAAAGTGGGTCAGATTGTGAAGAATTATGTCTATGTTATCGTTTTCATAAGTACCCATTGCTGACTAAAGTTTAGTGCGTGCGAAGTGATTTATGCGCCTCGCAGTAGTAAAAGTAAATAAAAAATACAACAACTTACGCGTCCACGAAAAATATCATAAACACAGGTAACCAGAAGTTCTCAAAAAGTAAAAAATGCATGAAAAATTATGAAAAATCCAATATTTTTTTTCCGATTTTATTTTTGCTGCAATTGGTGTCAAAATATTTTGTGTATACGCCCTTAAGAGGATGTACATTAGTTCGATTACACGCTGTATTGCTCAATGCTAACTCAAACAAAATATTATGCCACTTATTAATTATATACAGACTCCACCAAAAAAATGTATTTTTTGCGTTTGCTTTACATTTATATACTGATCACACATGTAATACTGTCTTCAGTTAAGCACATAGTTACTTTAGATGTTCAAAATGTTGGCCGTTGGCAGTCAGACAGATAACAGAATGACAAGTGGTCGCTGCAATTTACATCGGTCAACGTTTCAATGGAGCTTGCTGCACAAAAGGCTGTAATCTCCCGGCGAAGGTCCTCCAGCACCTACAAGGTCATAGCCAGGTATTTTTTTTAACTAGGAATCCCCCCCGAAATATTCAAATACTTAAATTTTTAAAAATTTCAAAATCTTCGCTGTAATTTTCCAAAATGGAATTTTTGAAAATTTCGGGGAGTGAATTTAAGCTCCCCTATCCCTCCCCTTGACTAGGCCTTGTTGGTACTGGAGGAACTTCGGCAGCAGATTACGGCGGCTCGTGCAGCGATCTTCATTGACACGTTGACCGACATAACATAACTGCGAGGACCGTGGCGTTCCTTTATGCGACAGGCCGCCAAGGGCCAACATTTTGCACATGTAAAGTAACCATGTGCTTAACTGAAGACTGTACTACAAGTATGATGAGTATCACAATACATAGTTTTCGTTCTTTAAAGAGTGTATACATTTTTCTGGCGGACTCTGTATGTATAGTACTTGTAACATTTACTGTAATTTCCTGTAGCTAACTTTTTGAAATTTTCTACGATAACATTTATTTATAGATGTAAACGTAAAATAAAGGTTTTTATTTAGGTAACCATTCTTGTCTTTTTTATTCCTTGAGAATTGAAGCATGGGCTTATATGTTGGAGAAAACAAATTGTAGTTATGGATATAATAACCACAATTGCATTTCCTATTTAGACGTATTCCATAAGCAATAAAATAGAATGCATTATTCATCGAGTATTACATTGCAAGTGCTGATTACCAGAGCTGGGCAGGATTCGAATCATTCAGGATTCGATTCCCGGATTCGAATCCTTTTAAAGGATTCAAAAGAGGTATTCGCATACTTTAGTGAAAACGGATTCATGATCCGGATTCGTTACATTTTTTTAAAAGGATTCATATTCGAATCCAGACGTTGATGATTCGAATCCTTATAAAAGGATTCGAATCCTTATACACGGATTCAAATCCTTCCAAATAATTCGAATCATCGCTATTAAGGCTAGGAATCGAATACGATTAATTAAAATAGTCAAATATTCTAATATAAATAATTAAATCACTAAATTATTCATATTTGAATATAAATATTTATATTTTCGAATAATTCAAATATTTGTGAATGCATATTTGGTTACTTAACCATAAAAAATGTCCATCCTTAATAGTATATTTTTAACTTCACTTGAAATCAGTGTTTTATACGCGTGGCGCATGAAGTAAAATTTCGAGTTTAGAAAAGCCTAAAAATTTGGTTTGGTCGCGTAGCGCTACGCGCTACGCGACCAAACCAAATTTTAAGGCTTTTCTAAACTCGAAATTTTACTTCATGCTTAATCTGGGAGTGGAAACACTCGCTCGAACTTTAAATTGAACTCTTTTATAAAATCGACGGATGCTTGAAAACTTTCAGCGTATAAATTGTGTATATTTAAAACAAAAAAGAAGTATTCATTATATATTAAAGTTTAAATACAACTTTAATATTTAATGAATACTTCTTTTTTGTTTTAAATATACACAATTTATACGCTGAAAGTTTTCAAGCATCCGTCGATTTTATAAAAGAGTTCAATTTAAAGTTCGAGCGAGTGTTTCCACTCCCAGATTAAGCATGAAGTAAAATTTCAAGTTTAGAAAAGCCTTAAAATTTGGTTTGGTCAATAACAAACTGTAAATGTATAATAAATTAGTTAACGGAACACACGGATTAAATATAAACCAGAAAACAATTTAAACAGTATAAAAAGGCCAATTTCTTTCATGGCACACTACATTTATTGTCAAAAAATCATGAGCAAGATTTATTCTATTTGTTTTCTGGCATAAATCTTAAATTTATATCAACATAAAGGGCACAATTGGATTCAGAAAAACAATGTCTAATATAATAAAATGAGGAAAGTATATACAGCCATTTAATAATTTAAAGTTGACTACTATTTGGTAATGAAGGTAATTTTGAAAAAATATAGAATAACTGCCAATTTACAGTAATAAAACAGCAATGTTTTTATAGTTAATTCAAATGGGTCAATAACTAACAGAGTTATGGAGTTGGTCATTTTTTATCGAACACCCAGTATATACAATTTCTGACTAATATTCTTAAAACAATATTTTCTTTTTAGAGCCAATCTTTTATAAACATTAAGAAATTCTAAACGAAATTAGAAAATCTAAAAGTTAATTAAAACTATGAAAATTACTCGAAACCAGTTTTTTATAAAATTATCAAAGATTGTTTAGAAATTAATAAACCATCACTGTGTGCGAAATAAACACATTTTTTTTTTATTTTCTAGAAAAGTTGTATCAAATCAATAATTAACTAAAAATAAAACCTTTGGTTTGTTGTCTTTTCTTCAGGGGTTCTTATTTTTTGAAGCGTTTAATATTTGAATAAAATTATACTCTATAACACTTTATATTAGTTTTATCATAATTTCTTGTTGTCGTTAATTGCACTTTATTTTTTTTAATGGTTCTAATCGTAATAACAATAATGTAGTGTTATTACGCATATGTTTTTTTTAATATTTATATATTTTGTAATAAATGTTAATCCGCATTAAATATAAATATATTCCAACCCCCGATTAAGCGTGAAGTAAAAGACAAAAATAACAAAAATCAGGATAGGTATTTAAATGGGTTTAAGTTTCATGAAATTAGTAAAAACGTTATTAAATCCTGTACACAAACTAATTTGTTAGTTTTATTTATTTTAACAAAACATATTTTAAATAAATACAAAGTTGGTATTATTTATAAAATGTACAACAAATATAATTAAATATTTTAAATTATTTAATCTATTGCCGAATAAATAAAAAAAAATCGTGGTAAACAAATTATATAAATTAGTATATACTGGTGAAACAGTTGAAACAATCATGAATTATTAATAAAATTGGGTAAAATGATTTATTAGGTTTTTATTGAAGTTCTTTAATTAAACTAACGGGTGTATTCCATTCCAAGACTAAGCATGAAGTAAAATTTCGAGTTTAGAAAAGCCCCGCATAGAAAATTTGTCGAGGGTCGCGCAACTCGAAATTTTACTTCATGAGCCACGCGTATAAAACACTGATTTAAAGTGAAGGATAAAATGCACTGAAAACCAATGCAACTTTGACATTTTTTCAAAATTAGATGTTTTCTATTCTATCCATGCTGTAAACCTTCAGATATTCGTTGTTTTCTTGTAAAAAAACTTCGATTCGCTGTAGTCCTTCGGTTTCCGAAGACCATGATTGGTCCTTCGAGCTGTAGTCTAGTAAACTTAGTAATCTAGAGTGATCCTTTAATTTGAAACTTTTAAGAATGAGTGTTGTCCACTCCCAGACTAAGCATGAAGTAAAATTTCGAGTTTAGAAAAGCCCCGTGTAGAAAATTTGTCTAGGGTCGGGCAGCGACCCGAGACAAATTTTCACGGGGCTTTTCTAAACTCGAAATTTTACTTCATGCGCCACGCGTATAAAACACTAATTTAAAATGAAGTTCAATAACACATTTATCATCATTAATTAAAATAATTATTTAATCGGAAATTTAGTCGGTAAATAATTAGGTTTTTAATATTTTTGTTAATAGAAACTGATGGGATAAAATGTTACTTGTTGCAAATAATAGATTCAAATTTATTTTTAAAGGATTTGTATCCGTGATTTAAAAATGAGGATTCGAATCTTTGATTCGAATCATATTTTTCACTTACGAATCCTTTATTCGAGTATTCGTGATTCAAATCATATTAGGTGATTCGGATTCGTGATTCGAATCCTGTTTTTGAGGATTCATCCCAGCTCTGCTTATTACTTTAATCAGTCAGCGATTAAACTTCTTAAAAAAGTATTTTTATTCACAAATTGTTTATACATTTGCATTACGATAAAAGAGACATGCTTAAGATATCTTACAAATTTAAAACATTTTGTCAGCTGTTGATTTAATTGTGGTTAACTTCTCAGCCACGATTAAGTTCCTGCGGTGCAGGCGGGCAAAAGCCTGAATAATACAATATTCTGTCACCGTTTCTGCCTACTAAAATACCAATAACATAAGTATTTGCTAGTATTGCTACTTTTGATTTCCAGTGCAAGTAAAAGTGATGGTTCTCACTGATCAGGGGGTCTATTCACAGCATTGATGCAATTTGTCGTCGGTGAGAAGTCGTACTGAAACGTCGTTTTGGAAACAATTTACTAAACCGTATAGAGTAATTTCAGTGCAACTTCTCACTGATGACAAATTGCGTGGGTGCTGTGAATATCCCCCCGAGTATTTTTGCAAATACCAAAATAAAAACAAATATTACATAACCTCCTTAACCATTTGCCTCTGTTATGTGATTATTACAGCAAAACCCAGTTCTAATAAGTAGAGTCAAACATGAATCCTAAAATATCAAAATCACATTACGATCACATATTATTTTATTTTTCACTTTCACTTTATATAAAATCGGATACACAATTCAAAATAACCAACCAAACGATGAAATTGCAAGCAGCGTTGCCATCTGGCCGCTTGTTATTTCCGCCAGAAAACCAACCTAATTCCTCCAGAAAATATAAAAGTACGAAATAAATAAAAATACATAAAATTTCTGAAATAATTGACTATATTTAAAATAAAACAACTAGGTATAGTACAAAACACAACAATGTTATAAATAACAATAACAAAAATAAAATAATTAAAGGATTTGTAAACATTCCTCAAGTATTACTTCATCGTCTTCAGGCCATACCTGAAATACGTTGGCAGATTTCAATTCATCCAAAATTAAATCTGGTGCCTTAAATTCATGACAACAAATGTTTTGTCTAGTCAACCCTTCCCTAATTGCAATAATTGAATTTAACATTTTAACATTAATGCGGTTGCGCAATTTATTTTTTATTAAATTCATTTTTGAAAATAATCGCTCTACTTCAGCATTTGAATAGGGGAGGGTTAATAGAGATAATGCTAATGATGATATTCCAGAAAATGGATTTTAACCATCCGCATTTTTAAAATTAAAAACTTCTATACAAAAATTGACTGTGTGGTTAGTGTTTTGCCATGTAAATAAATTAATTTGTCGCCACTGATTATTTATTTTTGATATATTTTCATCGGAATATTTAAATTGTATGAGTAACTGTGATATGTCATTTTTTACTGTTTTTAGCGTATTTTCTACAGAAAACATATTAATTTTTTTTAGAATATCTATGTTTTCTGGTAATCTGTTTTTTATTTCTTTTAAAAAATGTTTAATAAAATGAATGCACCTTTCTCTTATAGCATATTCCCCTACGAACCCGTGCTCTTTCATTTCACTATTTTTTTTTTTCAAATATGTATCCAAGATAGGAGCTTTTGTTTATGTATTTATCGATTTCATCAAATGGATGATTAGATATATCGAAAATAGATCCTGGTATTACAATTTTATTTACAAACGAATTTATTAGCATGGATAAATCAAAAAATAATTTAGTTGGATCGGCGTTTTTTCCTTCAAAAGTCTTGTTTACTTTTTGAATGTCCGCCAAAATGGGTTTTAAGAAGCAAACATAAGCATAATTAATATCATCGTTATACATAGTGTATAACATTTCGGCAGCGTAACATTTTTCGGATAATCTGCAGATCTCGAAATGTGTTTTTAATTCTAACCACTGTTCAAATATTCGGTGTACAGCAGATTCAATAGATAGCCACCTTGTATTGCAAGATTGAACAATTTTGAGTGGGTCATGGTCATTATTTATTAATTTGAACAGTTGTTTATATGCCAATTGCCTTTGACTGGACCGACTAAACCAGTCATACGTTTCTCGAATTAAAAATTCTAAATTTCTTGGCAAAAATGTAGCAGCTGCCGAAGAAACTGACAATTGCAATGAGTGGCACACACATCTTACAAGTATCAGATTGGGTACAAAACTTTTAAGTTTTGTGTACACCCCGTTATTAACTTCTGTCATTACAGACGCGTTATCGGTGCCTATACCCTTTAAATTTTGCAAAGGCAGCTTATATTTTTTTAGTACCGCTAATAGCGTTTGAACAATACTTTCTGCATTACAACTGGCAAGTTCTGCTAATTCTAAAAAGGTGCTAAATATTCTATTATTATTCTTACTAAAATAATTAATAATAATACCTAAATATTTATGAACACTTATATCAGTTGACTCATCCAATAATAAACTAAATGAACTTTCTCCAATATTCAAAAGTTCACTCATAAAGTATGGTCCCAACACATTTTGAATAATATTAGAGGACTTAGTACGTTTTAACTTAATATTCATACTAATATCGCCGGGAAATATACTTTAGCATAAGGGCGTTAGATGATCTATATGTCTAATACTACCATGCATTGCTATATATAATGATAGTTTACATTCACATATTTTTGATTTTTTTTCATCCGACGTTTTACCAAAGTTAATTGTTTTTTGGTTGTAATTCCAGTAATTACATTTCCATGCGCAATGTGTTTTTTGACTTTGCATGCATTTTTAAATCACAAAGCTTATTGTTAAGCATCACTTTGCAATATTTGCATTTCGGCATTGGTCCAGAAGTGGATTCGACAACATCCAACCACTTTTTTAAATCCGGATCTTGCAACCATGCTGTTGGGTGCTCGGGTTTAACCACTAAACACTCACTGACCGTTGTAAGCGGTCGAGTTAAGCGTCTTCGCGGAGTGAAAAACTTCAACGGAGTGTTTGATAAAAATGTGTATATTTGGGAGATGTTCTCCCTTCAACGACTGGCTAACAAGTTATCTTACAAACTAAAAACATATTTACAATGGTCGAAAAATCCCTCGACCGAGGGTGCAAGAAATGCATTGTCCTTTTTCCTGGAAAAGTGCGCATCTGGCCACTAAATGTTCGCGTTCAAGACGAGTTTGGCTATTTTTCAAGGGTGGTCAGTGAAAGTGTCCTTATTAGTCTTAACATGCCGCCCCCGTTGAAAAACTATTGTTTTTAAAAATAAATGTAGTCGTAAGAAGCGCACATCCCGCACAATTTCTTATTATTTACGAAGCAAGCATTTCCGCACATGTTAATCGATGGGCAGAATGGAGATACGTCTCGTTGCTCGCTTGAACCGGCCTGATGTGGTCTCCAAAGTAACAACACGAACTACGTCGTCTTTTCCTGGGTGGAGCTCGATGATACGACCGACGGTCCATCTCATTGGTGGTATGTTGTCTTCATGAAGCAGTGCCAATTGTCCAACCTGAGGGTTTATTTCGGACGCTGCTTGCCATTTGGATTTTGACTGTTGGCTTAACAAGTATTCCTTTAACCAACGCTTCCAGAAATCTTGCCTCATTCGTTGGAGATGTTGCCATCTACTAAGTCTGTTTATGCTGTGGTCCTGTAGCTCGGGATCTGGCACCGATGTCAAGGTGTCTCCGATAAGGAAATGACCAGGGGAAAGAAAATTTAGGTCGTTGGGATCACTGGATAGAGGACTGATAGGACGTGAATTTAGGATTGCCTCTATCTGAACCAAAAGTGTATATAACTCTTCAAATGTTAATTTGCATTGACCCACTACTCTACGTAAATTGTATTTAATTTGCTTTATATTGGATTCCCACAACCCACCAAAATGGGGCGATCTTGCAGGAGAAAAATGCCAAGTAATTTCTTTGGGCGTTAAAAAATCTGTTATTTCATTTTGAAATTGATTATTATTCACGTGTTTATAAAGCTCTTTTAATTCTTTGTTCGTACCTACAAAATTAGTGGCATTATCGCTGTAAATATGTGAAATATTTCCGCGGCGTGCAGCAAAACGGCGAAGTGTAGCAATAAATGCTTCTGTACTTAAACCTGAGACTAATTCTATGTGTATCGCTCTAGTTACGAAGCAAATGAATACCGCCCCATATGCCTTTGTTGACACCTTCGATCTAGGCCCTGCCTTTATTAGAAATGGACCACAAAAATCAACTCCGCACACCGAAAAAGGTCTATTTATCTGCGTTCGCGAGGCAGGTAGATTGCCCATAGTGGGCTCTAAAGTCCTTGGTTTGACTTTGAAACAAGGAATGCATTTATGTATTATTTTTCGTACTATGCCCTTTGCTGCAATTGGCCAGTATCGGGTACGGATTGCGGCTAACGTAGACTGTATTCCGGCATGCAGGTTAATTTTGTGATAATATGTAATTTATAAATGAGTAAAACGATGTTGAGCAGGAAGTAATATTTGATGTTTGTTATTGTAGTTTAGTTGGGAATTTTTTAGCCGTCCGCCTACCCTTAGCAATTCATCTTCATCTAAAAATGGACTAAGTGATAAAATTCGGCTATTATTAGAAATTGCGCTGCCCTTCTTTAAATGTTTAATTTCTTGTCCAAAAACTTGCCCTTGAACTATTTTTAATAACGTTTTTTCTGCATCTTTGCACTCTAAAACACTTAATGGACCACTGCTCCTTACACCGTTTGGTTTAATGTTTTTGATAAACCGCCGACAATAAGCTATCACTTTAATTAATTTTGTAAAACTTGAGAATCTGTCAAATATATCAAATTCTATAACAATATTGTTAATTGAACATACCTTTTTTTGTTCGGGAATATCCTTCATAACAATGAATTCTGAGTCGATTAAATAATTATTGTTTGTACTTAAAAACCTCGGGCCATGCCACCAAAATGAATTATTAATTATTCGATTAGGCATCAAACCACGCGATAGTAAGTCAGCAGGGTTTTCGCCGGTTTTAACATGGTTCCAATCTGCTGGATCGGAGAGATTCCTGATTTCGGTTATTCTATTAGCCACAAAAGTTTTGAATTGATTTGACTCGGATTTAATCCATGATAAGACTATCGTTGAGTCTGACCAATAGAATACCCGACTTATGTTAAAAGCTATCGATTTAAAAATTGTCCTTAATTTGTTTATTAGTTCTGTTAATAGATGGGCGGCACATAGTTCTAGCCTAGGCAGTGAAATAGTTTTAAGAGGCGCCACCCTGGATTTCGCGCTTAATAAATTAACTTTATTATTATCGCTATTTGCAATTTTTATGTAGACGCATGCTCCGTACGCCTTAGAACTTGCATCAGCGAAACCGTGCAATTCAATTATTTGTGACTTGATATTAGAGCTGATGAATCGTTCAATATTTATTTGTTTTAACAAAGTTAGTTCAATCCGAAATTTATCCCATTGTTGAAATAATAATTGCGATACAGATTCGTCCCAACTTACTTTCTCCTTCCACAAGGTCTGCATTATCAATTTTGCAGTAACTACCACAGGATTAATTAATCCTAACGGGTCGAATAACTTCGCAATGTCCGACAGAATTGTTCGTTTTGTAATTCGCGTATGATCACTTTTATTTACATTAAATGATAAAATGTCTAATTTAGAGTTCCACTTCATGCCTAATATAGTAGCTCCCTGTTCCCTGTCTAAAAATATTACATCTTCAGAATTTGAAGTTAACTCATCTAAAAGGCCACTGTTATTTGAATTAAATTTGTTTAATTTCATTTGCCCGTCACCCAAAATGAAAATAATTTGATCGCGAATCGATTTTAATTTGTCTAAATCTTCGCAGCCAGTTAGGAGATCATCCATATAAAAATCTCTTTTTATGATCGCTGCTGTTTCAGGGTAAGACAGAGAGTGAATATCTGCTAACTGGTGCATTGTTCGTACCGCTAAATATGATGCTGGGCTTGTGCCATAAGTTATTGTTTTTAATTTGAAAACCTTGAGTTTGTGTTCCGGACCTTCGCGCCAAAATATATTGTGGAAATTTTGCGAATTTGAGTCTATCCAAATTTGTCGATACATTTTAATTATATCGGCATTTAAAACGAATCGATGCGAACTAAATCTTATCAAAATCGAATACAAATCATCCTGTAACACGGGACCTGTCATAAGGATATCGTTTAGCGATACACCTGTGCTCGTTTTCATTGACGCGTCGAAAACTACTCTTAATTTAGTTGTTATGCTCGATTCTTTAATAACCGCATGGTGAGGAAGAAAATACTGAATTTCGTTGATATTGTTATGCATAACCTCTTCCATGTGACCTAATTCTAAATATTCACTAATGAATTCGTTATATTGTTTACGTATTTGTTGGTTTTTTGAAAGTTTATTTTCTAAATTATAAAACCGTTTCAAAGCTACCTGTTTTGAATCCCCGAGGGATGAATAACCGTCAATAAACGGAAGGGATACTGTGAATCTACCTGATTCGTCTCGTACGACCGTTTTTAAAAAATGTTCCTCGCATTTATTGTCGCTCGGACTTTTGAAAACTGATTTGACGGGTATTTCTTCGATCGCCCAAAAGCGTTCTAAATTGAATGAATTTTCTGAAATATTTACATTACAAGTTGAAAACAAAGCACTCGGCGCACCACCACCAAATATCCAACCGAATTTAGATTTATGCAAATACGGCAACCCTTCCCCTAATTTAATTTGTCCAATTAATAAACTAGACCAAAAAACATCCGCGCCCAATAATAAATCAAACTTTATATTGACATTGAATTTTGGGTCTGCTAATTTAATATTTTTTGGGATATTAAGAATTGTTTTGTCAAAGGTTACTCGCGGTAAAGGGTCTGCTACCTGCGGGACAACAAAGGCACTGAGTTGTAGATTGAAAATATGGTAATTAGAGCTTATATTAATTTCTGCGCATTCATTCACCATCGTGATATAACCGTTGATTCTGCTAATTGACATAGTTGTTTTATTTAATTTAAGTTTTAATTTTGAACATAATTGTTTAGATATTAAATTTGTTTGTGATCCTGGGTCTAATAATGCGCGTGCTTGATGCGTTTTACCAAACCTGTCCTGAATTTTAATGACAATTGTTGATAACAAAGTTTCGTTTAGATTAGAAGATACATGTGCAACCGAAGTTGATGGTTGATTTTCTTCCCGCTTAATATGCAGCAAAAAAAAAAAAAAAAAAAAAAAAAGACCTTTATTGGCATAGCTCAACATCTTACAATTCTCATATCTCAACATTTACAATTCATTCGTTATTTCTCCATTTCCGTATCCCTCTTACCCTCCCTTCTCTTTTCCCTCTCCCTCCCCAGCTTTTCCAACGTCCTTACCCCGATCCCATCCTCTCTCATCCACTCCACTACCCTTCTATTCCCTTTCGCTCCCAGCCACTCCTCTTTCACCCCCTCACATTCCTCCGCCAAGTGTCCCCACGTATCCTTCCCCTGTCCACACAACACACACCTTCCATATTCTTCCCCCATCCATACTTTCCTTCCTCTCTCCTCCGATCCACACCTCGCCCTTGCCACAATCACCCTATCCTCTCTACCCCATCCCTTCTCTATCAAATACTTCGGCACTCTTCCATACACCTGCCACCTCCCATACATATCATTATACTCACTTCTCTCAATACGCCCTTGCCTTTCTTGCCCTTCCACTTCCTTCCCTTTCCCCCTCACCCACTCATCCACCTTCACCCCATTTCCTAGCCATTCCATTACCTTCGCCTCCGACAGCCCTACCCTCTCATACATTTTCCTCCTCTCCCCCCTCCATCTACCCTCACCCCCACACACACTCGTCACCCATACATCCTTCACCAATCTCTCTTCCTCCATTTCCCACAATCTCATCTCGTACCTCACCACCCTCACCATTGCCTCCCACTCTAGCCTCTCTCTGTTCGTCTCCTGAAGCACTATGTAGCTGGGCGTGGACCTCTCCACCCCCAACATGCGCTTCAGGAACCACATCTGCTCCCTCTCTATCAGCTCGTACCCTTTCGTACCCCACACTTCCACTCCATACATTAGCACCGATCTCACACACGCATCCCATATTTTACACGCAACCGTCATATTGTTCCCCATCCACTTCCCCCACTTGCCCCACGCCATTCCCCACGCTTTCCTCGCCTTACTCTGCACCCACCTCACATGCTCCTCATACCCTCCCGTTCCTTTGAACCAAAACCCTAAATACTTGAAAGTTTTCACCCTCTCAATAACTACCCCCTTCCACTCCAATTCTTTCACCTTCCCCTCTCTCCCTTTATTTCTAAACTTCACCCACTTCGTTTTCACTACATTCACATTCATTCCTCTTCTATCCATAAACCTCTCCACTCTCTTCAACATCTCTTTCATCCCTTCATATTCTCTTGCCACTAACACAACGTCATCCGCATATGCCAACATCCATACTTTACTTTTACCCATCACCACTCCCCCTGCCTGCCTCATCACCTCTTCCAATTCACTCATGTATACATTAAAGAGCATCGGGCTCAGCGGGCACCCCTGCCTCAAACCCTCCCACGTTCTGAAACACCCCGACACCTCCTTCCCCACTTTCGCCACCACCCATGTCTCCTCATACACTCTCCTCACCCACTCCACCATCCCCTCACTCACTCCTCTCCTTCTCAAGCACTCTATCAAACTCTCCCTCGGCACCGAGTCATACGCTGATTTCAGATCCATAAATACCGCATACACACATCCTTTCTCTTCCATCACTCTCTCCACCATTCGCGCCAGGGTAAAAACCTGCTCCCTCGTCCCCCTCCCCCTTCTAAACCCCCCCTGCGTCTCCGGTATTATCCCCTTTTCCTCCACCTCCACCTCCATGCGATTCCTCACAATCATCATCGCCAGCTTGTATCCAATGCTTGTTATTGTTATCCCCCTATAGCTACTGGCCTCCTTCTCATCCCCTCCTTTATACACCGGACACATCATCCCAACCCTCCACTCTTCCGGAAAGCTCACCTCCCCCCTCCACATCTGATTCAACAGCTCCTTGAATTTTTTCTTCCCTTTTTCCCCAATCTCCTTCCACATCTCTGCCTTGAGACCATCCCTCCCTGCCGCCTTTCCACTCTTCACTTCCTTAAACGCCCTCTCCACCTCCTCCTCCGTGAACTCTTCCCCTCTGTCTCCACATCTGCTTTCTCCAATCTCCCCCGGTACTCCACTCCCTTCTCTGCATTTCCTTGTCCATTCCCTCAGCGATACCCCTACCTGCCTCCTTCCCTCCCCTCTCCTCAATATTCTCCACATTTCCGCCTCGTTTTTACATTCCCTCAAATCCTCGCTCGCTTTTTCCACCGCCTTTAGCTTCTTCTTCTCACATACATCCTCATACCTCCTCCTTACCTCCGCCACTCTCCTTTCTCCCCCTACGCCTCCTACACACTCTTTCACCGCCCTCCTCAGCTCCTTTTTTCTCTGCCTGCATTCCTCATCAAACCACGCCTCCGCCCGTCTTCTCTCCCCCTTTCTCTTTCTTGCACACCCCACTATTATCCGCTCCATCTCTTCTATCGTGCTGACCTCCTCCCATTTAACCCTCCCCAACTTTCTCCTCATATCCTCCAGCGCTTTTATCCCGCACTCCAGCACCTCGCTTTCCTGCTCTCTTTCACTCCCGTGTCCCTCCTTTATCCACATCTTCACCTTTAACGGTAGGTGATCCGATCCCAACACCTCCTCTACCTCCATACTCCTTATCTCCCCTCTTGCTATTCCCTTCACCACTACATAGTCAATCACTGATGCCCCTCTTGCCCCTATGTACGTTTTCTTCCCCTCCCAGTCCCCCTCCGTGCACCCGTTTAACAGTTCCCACCCTTCCTCCATCACCCACTCCTTCATTCTCCTTCCCTCCCCGTTTATACATTTATCCTGCGAGCTCCTTTTCCTCATTGAACCGTCCTCCTTAAGTCCTCCCCCCGCTTCTCCTATTCTCGCGTTGAAATCCCCCCCCACCATCCACCTTCCTCCTTCTCCTGCTCTTTCATCTATCTCCCTCCTTACGTCTCCCCAGTTTTTACTCACATATAACACCCCCACGTTCATCTTGTATCCCCCTCGCTGGTACTTGACCCACACCAGTCCTTCACATCCCTCCATCATCTCCCCCTTGCTTCCTTTCCTGTCTTCTTTCCATCCAACAATCATTCCCCCCTTCGCCCTTCCCTTTTTCGCACATTTGGTCGCCTCTTTCATCTCCCATCTAAACCCCCTTGGTAACCATCCTTTCACCTCCCTCCAATCCTTCTTCACCATCCACGTCTCCACTATCCCCACTACGTCCTTCCCGATTACCCACTCCTCAAAATCTCTCCTCCACTTGCACTCCTGCCCTTTAGACTTTATTGCCGCCACATTCCAAAACCCTAACGTTATCACCTCTTCTTCCTCCCCTCCCCCACACCTGCTTCCTCGTCCCCCGCTCCTCTCACGGCTCTTCCGCCTCTGCCCTATCTTCCCCCCTTTGGCCCTTCTATCTCCGCTCTCCCCGTCTCTCCTCCCCCCTTCCTCCACCTCCACACTTTTCCCAACTTCCTCCTCCATCCTCCTATTTCCACCTTCCTCCCCTCCCACTACCTCACTCCTTCTTACTTTTTTGCCACCTCCTGCCTCTCCAACATCTCCTTCTCCTTGTTCCATCTCCACTCTTCCCCGTTAATTATCACTTTCTGGTACCCCACTCTTGTCACTTTCCCCTTTCCCCTCTCCTGTCCTGCTATCTCTCTTAGGCGTTTTTGCACCCTCCTCTCCTCCTTCGTCAGGTCCTCGTCTATAAAAATCCTTTCTTTCATTTCTCTTAATTTACTTTTGCTTCTCAATATGGCCAGTTTTTCGTCTAGTTTTCCCAGTTTTACCACCACCAATCTTCCCACCCTATCCACCACATAACTCTCCTGCACCTCCGCGTCTACGCCCAGCGCCTCCTTCAGGAAGTCCTTTACTTCTCCCTTCCCCTCTAACACCTTCCCTTTTATTACGATGTTGTTCCTCCTCTCCTGTTTCTCCCTCTTCTCCGCCTGCCCCTCCAGGTCCACTATTTTGTGTAGCAACTGCTCTCTTTCCCTCCTCCATGCTTCTTTCATCTCCCTCATTTCCTCTCTCCACATCTCCCTTGCTTCTCTCATCTCCTCCTTCCACATCTCCCTCTCCTTCCTTGTTTCTCTCATCTCCTCCTTCCACATCTCCCTCTCCTTCCTTATCTCTTTTAGCACTAATTCCACCATCTCTCTACAATTCCCATTGCATCCTTCACCACTCTTTTCTTCATCCCTTCCCTTTTCTCCTCCCGTCTCAAACGAGGTGTCTGCCACCTTCCTCTTATCCCCTCCCTCTCCCTCTCTCAACTCCCCTGTTCCTTGCGGCGATCTCTGAACTCCCGCTCCTCGACCAAACACCCCCCTCCTGACCTCCTCCTCCTGCCTTTCCCATCCCTCCACCTCCTTTCTCTCTTTCTGCCTCTTTGCCGTCGCCATTCTCGCTCCTCGGCCTCTTTATGCGCGCTGTAGCCGGGCGTATTATGCAGCAAAGAATTGTGTTTTTTATTGCATATTTTGCACCCGCGAGTACGACAATTATATGCTATATGATTACCGTTTAAACAATTTTCGCATAACTTATGTCTTTTAACAAGATTAATTCTTTCATTAACTGAATATTTCATAAACATTTCGCAATGGTACAAGCCATGTGGTTTGTGACATAGTACACAATTCTTTACTTGCATGTGAGCGTTATTCAGGCGTTTACTTGAAGAGGATGGGTTATCTAATGAATCGCATTTTTTAGCGATAAATTCTGACAATTCCTTAAATGATGGAGGTTGATTTTTATTTATTTCGCGTTTCCATTCAGATAGTGTGGCCGTGTCTAATTTTTGCATCATTATTACAACTAATATGTCGTCCCATGTATCAACAGGACGTTTCATTGCCTTTAATGTTCGGACATGCATTAAAAATGTGTCTAGTAAATTTCTTAGACCCGGCCCGCACTCTGATGTAACCGATTTTGCGTTTAAAAATTCGAGAATATGAGATTGTATATTTCTTACCCTATTGTCATATCTATCTAAAATAATATTCCATGCTTCTTCGTAATTTTCGCTCGTTGTTTCAATACCGATTAATTTTCTCGCGGCATCACCAACTAGAGCAGATACTAAATAACGATGTTTTTGTATATTATTTAATGAATTGTTTTCGTGAACTAAAGATAAAAAAGAGCTTTTAAAATTTAACCATGAATCAAATGAGCCTGAAAATTCTGGAATTGACATTTTTGGCATTTTTATATCGCCTGCACAATCGCCACCAGGTGCTGATTGCATTGGTGGAGGTACGCTTACTAACTCCTCCGCATATTCAATTAATTGATAATAAGCTTCGTCGAATGCAATGCAATTTTTCTCCGCGTCTTCAGCTTTATCCAATTCAGCTATGTTGAATGTTAAACTAATGTATTTAGCTTTAGTTGGTTTGAACTCCTTTATTCTACTTTCTAATATTCTGATATTTATTTCTTCGTTATTTGTTTGTTTTTGTTTAATTTGATCAATTAATTTTTCGAATCGTGTGAGTTCGAATTTAATAGCTCTGCGCTCGGCGCGCAGTGAAGTTAAATCTGCCATGTCAATTTAATTTATGCAAAAAATGGAATAATTGTAATGTAAATTGATTTTAATTTAAAAAAGTTAAAATACACTCTTGGCTTGAACGAGGACGCTAGAGAACAGAGAATGAAAATAAAGGATTCGGAGACTTACCGATGAACCTCTCTGAACCTCGTCGCGTGTTGAATCTCGCCTCCCGATGACGCGGTTTTCCAAACTTCCTGGTGCCGATGAGGGTTGCACTCGCTGTAGGAGTGACCGGTGATAACAGCACTGGAGATCCGGTTCGAAGGACCAAAATGTTGGGTGCTCGGGTTTAACCACTAAACACTCACTGACCGTTGTAAGCGGTCGAGTTAAGCGTCTTCGCGGAGTGAAAAACTTCAACGGAGTGTTTGATAAAAATGTGTATATTTGGGAGATGTTCTCCCTTCAACGACTGGCTAACAAGTTATCTTACAAACTAAAAACATATTTACAATGGTCGAAAAATCCCTCGACCGAGGGTGCAAGAAATGCATTGTCCTTTTTCCTGGAAAAGTGCGCATCTGGCCACTAAATGTTCGCGTTCAAGACGAGTTTGGCTATTTTTCAAGGGTGGTCAGTGAAAGTGGCCTTATTAGTCTTAACACATGCACTTCCGAATTTTTGAATATATTGTGGTTTTGGCATTTTCACTTATTTTGTGTACTGTCTGAAATTGTTTTAAGTTAATTTAACTATTAAACGTATTATATTTAAATATTATTACCGAAAATATATATGTAGGTCTATGAAAATTAAACTGAACTTAATTCAATTAATTCCTAGCTGCTAGTAATATACATGTACGGTATATTACTAAAATAAAAGATATCATTATATTTATCCCAGAATAAAAACAACAGAGTTACCAATAACTAAATAAACTATTGAAATTGAATTATAAATAACTTCAAATAACAGCCGGCTTGTAATACTAAAATAATAGATTTTATTGACAATTGTATCCCTCAATATAAAGTAACAAACTTACCGGTAATCGTAAAGTACAACGAAAAAAAGATAAAAAAGTCCAATTAACACTAAAGAAATACACAATTCAAAAGTTCAAAACAGCACAGACACAACTTCACACAACGAGTACTAAATGATTATGGTAATCCTTTTAAGAATAACTTTGGAATTAGATGGAAGGAGAATGATAACAAATCTCGATTGTGCTAATTTTGTGCTCAGCATTAAAAATTGAGTAGTGTTTACATTTTGTCAGCTAAAGAGGAAATTCGATTAATCGGGATTTTTGTAACATACTCATTCTATAGTGTGTTTAAAAACTAGAAGGAGTAAGTGCCAAAGCCCAATTTACACTATAAAAAGTTACCAGAAATATCACAAGATAAATTTGGCGCCAATTTTAAATAATTTCATAATTAATCTTTAAATAAAATCAAATATCCATTTTGTACTTCTTAATTGTGGTTAAGTATTTTCTTTTTCATCGTACGATATTGTCAGTTCAATTAAAATGCTTATACGGCATCTCGCCATATATCTGTGAAATAAAACATATTTACATTATGTTCATAATATAATATGGAATTTATATAATAATGTGTCTCTATCAGAGCTGGGACGATTCCTCATAAAAAGGATTCCGAATCACCTAATATGATTCGAATCACGAATACTCGAATAACGGATTCGTAAGATAATAATGATTCGAATCCTGTTTTTTCGAATCACGAATACAAATCCTTTAAGAATAAATGTGATTTTTTGCAACCATTAATACATAAATATACCAGCTGTTTTAACAAAATTATTCAAAACCTAATTATTTATTATTACCACTGAACATCGTTGATAACAGACTAAATATCTGTTACTCTAGTTAAAGATGTATTTGTGTGTTTCTGAACTTAACTTCAAATCAGTGTTTTGTACGCGTGGCGCATGAAGTAAAATTTCGAGTTTAGAAAAGCCCGAAAATTTGTCTCGGGTCGCTGCGCGACCCTCGACAAATTTTCACGGGGCTTTTCTAAACTCGAAATTTTACTTCATGCTTAGCCTGGGAGTGGAAACACTCGTTTACCAGCTGTTTTAACTAAAATATTCAAAACCTAATTATTTATTATTACCACTGAACATCGTTGATAACAGACTAAATATCTGTTACTCTAGTTAAAGATGTATTTGTGTGTTTCTGAACTTAACTTCAAATCAGTGTTTTGTACGCGTGGCGCATGAAGTAAAATTTCGAGTTTAGGAAAGCCCGAAAATTTGTCTCGGGTCGCTGCGCGACCCTCGACAAATTTTCACGGGGCTTTTCTAAACTCGAAATTTTACTTCATGCTTAGCCTGGGAGTGGAAACACTCGTTTACCAGCTGTTTTAACTAAAATATTCAAAACCTAATTATTTATTATTACCACTGAACATCGTTGATAACAGACTAAATATCTGTTACTCTAGTTAAAGATGTATTTGTGTGTTTCTGAACTTAACTTCAAATCAGTGTTTTGTACGCGTGGCGCATGAAGTAAAATTTCGAGTTTAGGAAAGCCCGAAAATTTGTCTCGGGTCGCTGCGCGACCCTCGACAAATTTTCACGGGGCTTTTCTAAACTCGAAATTTTACTTTATGCTTAGCCTGGGAGTGGAAATACTCGTTTAAAACTTCAAATTGAACTCTTTTATAAAATCGACTAATGCCTGAAATTTACGTAAATAAAAAATTCACTGAATATCATTAAAACCGGAAAAATCAGAGAAAAGTCATGGAATTATATTCAAATTGACCAAAACACTAACAAAAAAGCCATATGATATTACTAAATTTGTCAAAATCAGTAGGCAAATTACAAAACACGTAAACATTTATAAAATTAACTTAAATATTGGCAATAACAATAAAAACTATTAAACAGAATGGGGGTTTCCCACAGAAGTTATATTAAAAGGCCAGGGAAAAATCTTTAGTCTGGGAAATGTAGAAAAAATTTAACATTTCAGATTGTGGCTACCATGTCAGTTTTACATCAAACAATACTAAACAAAATTTTGAAAACTAGTATATTATCTTTAACAACATTTTCAATCATTTAATGTTCTTATCAAAGCATTCACTTTGAAGTTTCGAACGAGCGTTTCCACTCCCAGACTAAGCATAAAGTAAAATTTCGAGTTTAGAAAAGCCCCGTGAAAATTTGTCGAGGGTCGCGCAGCGACCCGAGACAAATTTTCTGGGCTTTTATAAACTCGAAATTTTACGTCATGCGCCACGCGCATAAATCAGTGATTTAACGTGAAATTTAAAAACACACAAAAAAACATTTTTCACGTTATTCCTCACAAGTAATTCGAATTATTTTTGATGATTCAAATCCTTTTGTAAGTATTCGAATCCTTTTACAAGGATTCGAATCCTTTTATAAGGATTCGAATCACCCACATTTAGACTCGAATACGAATCCTCTTAAAAAAATGTAGCGAATCCTGTTGAACTAAAGTATTCGAATGCCTCTTGTGAATCCTCTAAAAGGATTCGAATCCTAAATTCGAATCATTATCCTGCCTAGCTCTGGTCTCTCTCTTACTTAAAATTTATTTGTTTCATAAAACTATACAAGGTAGAACGACTCATCTTCGAGATGCCTGCATGATCGTTTACTTCTTTTAAAACGTTATTCAAAGTTGGCAGTTCATTTTTATAAAAGTAACTATGCACGGATCTCTTCACTACGTCATCAAAACTTTTAATTATGTCCTCCAAGCTGTTTAGGGCTACAAATCTCTCCGGATTTCTTATATTCGCTAATTCTACGATAGACAGTGGAATTTACAACTAAAAATTAAACATTTTATTATTTGATGCATATTTTTTTGCTATTTGATATCTCACCTACTGCACCAACAATGTCTGATACAACAGCAGTCATTCTCATATGTGGATCATCTGTTATCATCTGCTTATACATATTTATTATGCACTGTTTTTCAGACAGATATAAATGAGCCAAATCCAACTTCTTACGCTTTTTTTGGAGGTGAAGGTGATATTATCACTGAGCTTGTACTGGGTCCATAATCCATCACAACAATATAAACAAAACTAACTTTTAACTATGCTAAAGAAACACCGCACAAAAGGTTATTACGAAACAGGCAAAGTTGCAACTCGGTAACGCTTCGAATTAAGGTTATGTCAGCTGTTGCGTCTAATAATGACGTAATTAGCATAGTGTAAATTGGGCGCGCTCTCGGCCAATCAGAGTTGTAGGTTTTAGCGCGTGAAATTTAAAACGCTCCTTCTAGTTATTAAACAGATTATAAATGAAGGTTTATTTATTTTATTCCTTACTGAGTATCGCCTGTTATTCGATATTTCCCGTGTGTGAAGATGTGTGTTATATTTACTAAGCGGAAAAGAATAATGTGTTTAGATAAACAAGAAAATAATCTTAGTTATTACATTTGGTTTAACCTTTATTGAAAATAATGAAGTTTACAAATTTAAATCAAATTCCGCTAGTTTTTTCGACAATTCAAAATAATTCCGCTAAAAAATCCGCCAGCCGCTAAAATGAAAAATATTCCGCAATCCGGATTGAAAATCCGCCAGATCTAGATTTTCCGCTGACATGGTAACACTGATTGCAAGGATTTGACAGAAGTAAAATTAAAAGAACAGCGCAAAACGTTAGAAAGAGATGGATGCACAGCTAGTCTGGCTCGAAAATAAAAATGTATCGAGAAATGAATAAATGTTTTCCCCTTTTACTCCCCACAGCCCAACAACGCGTAAAAAACCGGTTCCGTGCCGCTAACAAACGAAGTATCGCATGATGAGTAATTTTATAGAAATCATATATGATGAACAACTGTGTTGTAAAACCAATTCCATGTCAACCATCGCCACCAGGGGCGCATTTTCCTTTAGACTCGATTTCGTCAAGGTCAAAAAGTGATAAAGACCCTTAAATAAAAAAGTTAAAAAAAGTCTGTTCGCGTCATTTTCTTACGAAAGGTTCAATACAAATCTCTGTAAAAGAAAATTTGAAAAATATTATGTTATAATAATGCTGGAACGAAAGTCTGAACATACACATTTTACATGGTCAAACTCCCCTCTTAATATTGTAGCAAGCTTTTCTCGTTTAAAGCTGACATGGAAAAGCTCTTCCTTCTACGTAGTAATGAACGGTACTTTATAGCCCGTTAAAGCACAATCCTGTGCCCGACAAATAAATCAGAATAGTGAAACGTATTTACTTTACACAGAATAAGATTTGTTTTGAACAAACGACCGTTTTTAGTATTTGGCCAGGACGGAAGGTTGTATTTACCATGTTGTTATAAATAACAAATCGGTAACTGCATTTAAAACTGAAAATGTAGATCAAATGTTTCATTTTTTGACAAAATGTCGGCGTCATATTCCATATAATAAAGAAATATTACGCAAGAGTAAAAGTATTACCCATCATGCAAAAAGTAAGCAATACTGGTCTCGGGCAATAATTTCAGTCATTAATCGTTCTTTTTCCAAAGAATGCTTTCGACTAGTAACCAATCCTTAAGGATTGTTAAGTAAGTAACCAATTTTTAAAGAAGGGTATTGAAAATAAATAATCACTAAACAACTACGTAGGTTTGTAAGTGATGCAAAGATATTTAGTGTTACTAGTAGTTTGATATACTTTGTTACACTAAATAATTCAAATAGTTTACTTATATAAATATTTACAATACAATTTTACAGGGCCCGAGACAAATTTTCTCGGATTTTTTTAGCTCGAAATTTTACTTCATGCGCATAAAACACAGATTTTAAGTAAGGTTTGAATGTACATACATTTCACAATATTTTAGTGTTTTATACGCGTGACGCATGAAGTAAAATTTTGAGTTTAGAAAAGCCCTGAACTTTTCTAAACTCGAAATTTTACTTCATACTTAGTCTGGGAGTGGAAAACACTTGTTTAAGGCTTCAAATTAAACTTTAAAAAAATAGGAAATATCTAAAGATTTACAGAAACTAGGCTGAATTTGGAATACGTATACTTTAAAGAAAAACTTCCTGTGTAATGTAAATACATATTTAAGGAAGGTTTGAAAAGGGGAAATGAATACTTAAAACATGCTAATAATTTTATTAATTTAGCATTTGTTAAGTTTTCTCCTCTATGAATTTTATTTTATTTAAGGGATGTCGCTTTTAAAATCTTTAATATTTTTAAAAACCTAAAATTAGAATTTAAATAATTAATTCTTATAAATAATCTTTGTTTCAAATATGTTTTTATTATATCAGAATCAACGTCAACATATTGTTTTAATTTAATTACACGTAACATAAACTATTATTTTAAATACATTTAACACTAACACAAAGTCCTATTTTAATAACAGTTATTTTTAACACTAAATATTAAAAAATCTATCTATGAAAGTATAGCAAACCAGGAAAGAGAGGTTATGATAGACTCAAAAACGTAACCAAATACAACGTCATTGTTCTCTCTCTAAGAAACTAAGGCCTGCGGGGAAAGGGATAGAGGAAAACATGGAAAGATCCATAACTTGTAACACAAATGTGTAATACGCGAGCTACTTTTGTATATAAAGTTATTTGGCGGTAGATAATAGAAATAAATAAAAAAAGTATATAGAGAGATGTTTTCTTATAAGTATACCTTAAAATTTATTGTAAATTGCTTGAATATTGATAGCGCGAGATTTGGTTAAAATTTATTAACCATAAGCAGTATATTTCCAACTTCCCAATATGGTCAGTGTTTTATACGCGTGGCGCATGAAGTAAAATTTCTAGTTTAGAAAATCCTGAGTTTGGATTCGGACACTACGCGTCCAAATCCAAACGCTTAGACTTTTCTAAACTCGAAATTTTACTTCATGCTTCGTCTGGTAGTGGGAACACTCGTTTAAAACTTCAAATTACACACTGTTCAGAAACGATGAATGCCTAAAAAATTAAATCCTGATATAAATACGAACACTCGTTAAATTTTGAGGTTATCTTGTTTGGGAATTATAAGAAAATTATGAATTATTAAATCAACGTCAAAACATTAAATTTTGCTTACAAAAAACACTATAGAATTCTATGAGTGGGCTCAAAATATCTCAACTAGTTTTTCTAAAAAATCGTGACAAAGTTAAGATTTAGTGAAAACAGCGTTAGATTATAATCTTGTTTGAAGAATTTTGAAACAATCTGGAATTATTGAATCAACTTTGAATGCACTAATTTTTACTTTAAAATAGACAAGCTTTAAGAACTTGAAGTTGGGGTTACAATATCTCAACTGGTTTTTCTTGAAAATCCTGTCAAAGTTGTAATTTTAGTGAAAAAAAGCATCAGATTACCTCAAAATCTAATGATTTTTCTTGTTCGGAAAATTATTTATAAAGAAAAAAAACTATTAATTATTAAGTCGGAATTGAAATAACTCAATTACTTTTTTCTTCTTCTAAAAAATCATCTCAAAGTCAAGATTTAGTAATATTTTAAGGTAATCTTGTTTGGAAAATTATAAATAGATCATGAATTATTAAATCAACTTTAAAAGCACTCAATTTGCTCGGATACAAACACGTTTTAAGATCCTGAAGTTGGAAATAAAATATCTCGACCAGTTTTTCTGAAAAAATTAACGAAGCAATAACGACTGATATTGGTTTGTTTACTAATTTTGTTAGACAGAAATTCCTTTCTCTAAATCAGGGTTGTCGTGTTTAAAACACTTTGTTTTAAAACAGTGTTTTAAACATGTTTAAAAACAGCCGTCATGTTTTAAACGATTTTGTTTTTAACATGTTCTAAATGTTAAATTTGTTTAAAACATGTTTTAAACGGCAAATTTGTTTATAACGTGTTTTTTATTATCTTAAATTAGTTAAACTATATTTTATACTACTTATTTAAACATTTTTTGTTTACGTTTTCAAATTTTACGTAAATTGTTGAAGATATTTCAAATAACATTATTAAAAATAAAAATTTTTAATCATAAAATATCACAATTATGTATGCATAAATGTGATTTAAAACGTGTTTTGAACATGTTCAGCCTTATTAATAGAATTGCCGTTATATTATTATAGCTTAATGCTAGTTAATCTCTACTAGACGCATACAAACACGATACTAACATTTCGTATTAATAGAGCAAAATCTACCTGCTATTAGTTAGTTTTGAAATAATGATAAAATGAACGTGGCAACATTACATTTTTGAGTGTTCTAACTTCAATCAAGTAATTTAGAAGGTATGTTGACACTGTTTTTTTTTTTTCTATGTTTGTAAAAATGTATTTCTTCTAATAAATTATTAGATTAAAATTTACGTCTAACGAGTGTCTCCACTCCCAGACTAAGCATGAAGTAAAATTTCGAGTTTAGAAAAGCCTGAAAATTTGGTTTGGTCGCGTAGCGCGTAGCGCTACGCGACCAAACCAAATTTTCAGGCTTTGCTAAACTCGAAATTTTACTTCATGCGCCAGGCGTATAAAACACTGATTTCAAGTGAAGTTTAAAATTTACTGATAAGGGCTATACATTTATGATTTATTGCATTATTAAATAAATTTTAAATAAACCTATTTTGTTATGACAATTGAGATTATGTATAAGACTTCAACTAGGGCTATTAAATGATTAGTTGTAAACTAAAAATAGTAATCTACTAAAACGTATTATTATTCCGAAAATGTCAATATCATCTTTAGAACTGTGTTAAAGCTTTATGCTAACGTCTATTAATAGGGCTGGTTTTGTTTTAAACATGTTTTAATCACTTTTTTAATTGTTAATGTTTTAAACACTATTTCAGTGAAAAAACACGTTTTGTAAAATAAACTGTTTGTTTTAATTAAAATGAAAAAAACGTTTTTTTTTAACAACCCTGCTCTAAACGCATTTTATTTTATTTTCGTATATCAGGTTTTTTTTGGAAATTCCTCGTACTATTGTTCGTACAATGGTCGAAAATTTCGCTCAATGTTGCCCTTTTTCGGAATAGTAATAGACGAATTGCAGATTAAACAATAATATTTTTCACCAATCACTGAAAAATAGATAATTTTTTGAAAAATCTCACCGGAGGTTGAAACCGGTAGGCGATACAATTTAAAAATGGTCCAGCGATCGACCGCTATCGTTGGGTTTAACACCTCTGCTCTAGCTATTCAAACTCTTTGGTTTTTCTATGTTTAGGGGGAGGAGCGGCTAATTTTGATGGGCCTAGTGCGCATCTTGCTACAAATCCGCCCCTGCCTGTATGTATAAATAACTTAAATAGGTACTCAAATTACACACCACAAAGTTTTCATGGCAAGTTTCTTCATTTTCCCCATTCGTTAACTGTAAATTAGTTGAGAGAATTGATATAGGGTGCCAGTGGCGCTGTAATCAGACAACGTGACATTTGTTCAAAACAAACATATTTAAAAACAAATGTTAAACTGGTAATGCTGAAAGCATCCGTTTTCCATGCAAACCCGGCAGTGGTAGTGCGAGGTGTTTCCTGTTTTCATCAGTTATCTGTAAAAAAACTAGTTACTTACGTGTCTAGCAGTTCGAGTGAAGGATGTACCTTTCTTTAATACCCCGTTTTTTCAACGATTGACAATATCAGCCAGTGTTATTTGATTGTCATAACCTCAATTTTAAAAAAAAACATTGTCAAGACAAGTGTAATCAGAAAGTGTAAATCAGTGTGCTTATAAACATGGCTAATTACAAGAAATTAATCAAGAAAAGGAGAAGAGATCAAGAAGATACTGCGCACGTGTTCGAGGACTTCATCGACACTTTTCAAAACCCGACACCAGGGAAGAAAACCTTTGTGAAATCCGAGGAGGCGGACGAGGAGAAAGGTAAGCTGTATGAGCCTTCAGCAAAACTGCAAAGCTTTGAAGCCGGCAAAATAGCCACGGAATGCGCTAAGCTAATAGATGACAATAAACTCACGAAGTCGAAAGTCGAAAAGCCAAAATCGAATTTGGTTTCGCTGAAGGAGGAATTTTGCGCGAACCAAACGCAGCGGGTACCAGAAGTTTTATTAAAGAAATTTTATGAGGACATAAATTTGTACGAATTATCTTTAAAGCAGCCAAAGGGGGATCGAAAAGAAAAACCAAGACAAAGTAATGACACGTTAGATACATCAATGAATAACACTACTAATTTATTCTTAGGCGAATTAAGCTCAAAATTAAGAGAGACTGATTTGATGCATATTTTTGGAAAATACGGTCCTCTAGCTAGTGTTAAAATCATGTTACCTAGAAGATCCAAAAATCAAAATAACAAGGTAGGCTTCGTTGCTTTTATGAGTAGAATAGATTCCGAACGGGCTTATGCTGATATTGGATTACGCGAGGATATGAAAGTTTCTTGGGCTAAGCCAATTAAAATTCCAGCTAAACCTGCTTACATCCCTCCTGAATTAGCCAAAGATTTATTACCACCCCCTCAAACTGGATTACCCTTTAATGCGCAGCCTTTTGACAAAAACTACAAAACTCCCACGAATGTTGATGAATTGAATGACCTGCTCTATAATTCCTTTGTTAAGGTCACAATACCTACAGATAACAAAATCCGCTGGACTATACATAAAATGGTGCAGTTTGCCCTGAAGGAAGGACCTGAATTGGAGTCAGCAATCATGAACAAGGAAATGTCTAACCCCTTATACCAATTTTTGTTTGAGAACAAATCACCAGCGCACGCCTACTACAGGTGGAAGCTTTATTCAGTAGGGCATGGAGAGAGTATCAACAATTACTCCCTAAAACCCTTCAGAATGTTTTTAAACGGACCAATTTGGATACCTCCATGCGTCCCCGATTACACTAAAGGAATGCGCGTTTTGGGGGAATTAAAAACCCCAACTCTCTCTGATAATCAACAATTACGCCTTATAAAAATTTTGCGAGATTTAACTACGAGCAGAAATAACATAGCCGAAGCGATGGTATTTTGTATAGACCACGTTCAGGGAGCCGAAGATGTGATTAAAATCATAAGTGAGTCTTTTAAAAACACAAAAAGCAATCCAATGAAAAAGATTGCTAGGCTGTATTTAATTACAGATATTCTACATAATGGGAAATCGAAGAAAGAACCGTTCAACATTTTTGTCAATTTGTTTGAAGCTCACTTAAGTGGAATTTTCGAAAAATTGGGGCTCATTTTGAATAACTTAAATGAAAGTGGCGATAAACTCGCTTTTCACATGAGAGTGTTAAAGGTCCTAAGAACTTGGGAGATGTGGAAAATGTACAGTACTTCTTTTCTTAAAAAACTTGAGTCGCTTTTCTTAAATAGATGTTTAGACGACGATAAGCCTATAGATGGAAAAACCCTGATCAACCGTTCTTTGGTGTACAATTCAGATCGTAACTTGGAAAACGAAATAGAAAACACCAACACGAATTACATTCCGCCAACGTGTCAAATTTTGGATCCTTCGGAAGTCGATTCCCAGGCTTTAACTAAGAAAAAACACTGTGAGGTTAGAGGAGATGAAAAGATAAAAACGGAAAAACTCGCTAAAATGCTGATGACTACGGTTCAAGATGAAGAGAAGGAAGCGAAAAGTCTCCATCGTATCCTGGTGGCTAATACAGTTGAGGACGATGCAAATAATATAACGGAACGCCATGAAATTGTGTTACCTATAGTTAAGTATAAACCTGAAAATTCGATTGCCACAGTCAAGGATAAGGAATTGAAAACGAATAAACTCCGTGAAATTGCGGTGGGTACAATTTATGAAAAGAACAGAGAGAAGTTGAAGTTCAAGGTTGAAAAAAGGGAAAAGATCAAGTTCAAAGTTGAGAATAGAGAAAAATGTAAACTTGATGATGATGTGATGGACAAAAATACCGATAAGAAACGAAAAACTGTGAGGGAAACCGAGTTGATGGCTTTGAAATACCAGGATAATTTGAACAGTGGGAAGTTGAGAATGAAGCAGCAGAGGAGTTTAGGGGAGGATTATAGAAAGAAGCATATTGAAAGGACGTTGGCAAAATCAGAAGAGTTTTCAGTTGAGCAGAAAAAACTCGAACTAACGGACAAGGAAAGAAGGAGGCTAAGAGAGATCGAGATGAATGTTTTGAAGTACCAAGATGATTTGGAAAGGGGGAAGAGAAGAATGAAGAAGGGCGAGTGCATTGAAAAGAAGCTAGATGATTACAGAAAGAAGTGTATTGTTGAAGATAACTCATCATCAGAGGAAGAGAAAGCGCCCAAAAGAAAGAAATATTCAAAAACATTAGAGGATTCTGAACAAAAATCATTATCATCATCAGAGAAGAAGGAAAAACAAGCAAGCTTTAACGTTCAAATGGCCAACAGTAAAGAAGTAAAAAAGGAAAAGTTAAGGGAGAATGAGATAAAGATTTGGAAGTACCAGGATAATGTAGAGAGTGTGAAGACTCCTCTGTGGAAGAAGGAAAAGAGTTTAGAGAAAAGGATAGATGATTGCAGAAAAAAAAATGTCGATGATAATTTATTTTCACTTAAGGAGAAAAAGCAAAAGAAGAAGGATTCGAAAAAGTTTGAGTATTCTTTTGGTGAGAAGTCATCTTTAGAGGAGAAGAAAAACGAAGACAGTGGTGGCGATAAAGGAAAAAAGAAATCAGAAAAACTCCATGATATGGTGGTGGCTAAAACCAAAGTTCTTAAAAGGAAGCAGTTGAGGGAGATCGAGAAAAAGGTTTTGAAGTACCAGGATGATTTGGAAAGTAGGAAAAGGATCATGCATAAGGAGAAGAGCTTGGAGGAGGAATTAAATGATTACAGAAAGAAGTGTATTGTTGGTGATAACTCATCTTCAGAGGAAGAAAACGGGCATAAAAGAAACGAAAAGTTAGAGTTTTTTGTTAGAGAGCAGTCATCTTTAGAGGAAAAGAAAAAACAAGATAAGATGGCCAAAAGTAAAGATGTAAAAAAGGAGCAGTTGAGAGAGAATGAGATAAAGGCTTTAAAGTATCAAGATAGTATGGGAAATAGGTATACTCCTCCTATGAAAGAAAAGAGTTTTAAAGTAGAGCTAGATGGTTCCAGGAAGATATATGCTGGTAGTAGCTCATCTTCAGTGAAAGAGAAAGAGCATAAGAACGATTCGAAAAAGTTGGACAATTCTGTTGCTGAAAAGACATCTTTTGACGAGAAGAAACAACAAGCTAGCGTTAAGGATATGAAAAAAGAAACGGAAAAACTCTATGATATGATCGTAGCTCAAACAAATGATGAAAGAAGGCAAAAGTTGAGGGAGATCGAGATTAAGGTTTTGAAGTACGAAGATGATTTAGAAAGCGGAAAACGTAAAACGAAAAAGGGGAGGTCTTTAGAAGAAGAGCTGCACAATTTCAGAAGGAAGTGTCTCAAGAAGATGGTTAAAAAATCGAAAGGCTTTGCTGGGGAAAACTCATCTTTAGGAAAGGAGAATGACTATAAGAGGAAGGGAAGTTTAAAAAATGTGGAGGTTTCTGTTGGTAAAAGCTATTCTTCATCTAAGGAGACGGGGCGTATAAAGAAGAAGTCAGAAGATCCTGCTGGCGAAACTTCATCTTCATCGAAGGCGAAGGAGCACAAGAGGAAGAGACATTTCAAAGAGATGGAGGATTCTGTTCGTAAAAGCACTTCTTCAGTAAAGGAAAGGGGGTACAAAAAGAAGACGAAGTCAGAAGATCCTGGAGGCGAAAGCTCATCTTCAGTGGAAGAGAAAAAGCATAGGAAAAAGATAAGCTACAAAGAGCTGGAGGATTCTGTTGGTGAAGACTCTTCGGTAGAGGAAAAAGGCCACAAAAAGTCGGAAGATCCTGTTGTCGAAAGTTCATCTTTAGTTGAGAAAGAACGTAAGAGGAAGAGATACGTCAAAATGGTGGAGGATTCTGTGAGTTCTTCAGTTGAGGAGAAAAGGCATAAACAAAAAACTAATTTGAAAAGTCGATGCGTTAGGCTAGTAAAAAATTCATCTCGAGATGAAAAGGAGTAATTTAGTAGGAAGAAGAAGTTTAAATACTAATTCAAAAAAATAATTAAATGTCGAAAAATTGTAAAGTTTTGTAATTAAGTGTTATATACTATTTTGTTTGTTAAATAAATTATGAGAATTCTATGACCCAAAACTGTTGTTTTCCGTAGAAAATTATGAAATGATGTTAATTCAATTATTTAATTATTCTAAAATATTTATAACATGCCTTTTTTAATTTTCTATATCTAATGAGTTCTTCCTCTGTCCCTCTCTTTCTTTGACAGTTTTTTGATGATCTTCCGTCCTTAACAGACAAGGTAAGTATGTTCAGAAATGCTTAATAGTAAAATTTTATCTTATGCAAAGCTTAGTATTATCGTAAATATTTCTTAGGATTGTTATTATACCTAATAATTATATTTAACAAATAAAATTATCAATAATTTGATTTTAGCTTTGCAAAATTATTGAAAAGTAAATATTTTGAAGAAAGTAATTACATTTTAGATATCCGAGAAATGATTTCAACTGCCCAATGACTGTGTAAATATTTTGATAAAAAGGGACAGTTAACTAATGACTTATTTTACATATGTCCTTCTCTCCTAATTAGAACCATTTTGTTTTAGTTTTAAGTCTGTAAATTATTTTTCTGAGAGAAGTAATTTGGCCTTTGAGCTGGATAATCCTTAAATGTAACACTTATGTAAATTTTTTTCAATACAAGTACAAGCTAAAGTTTGAGAAAGTGTTATTTATAACTGTTGATTTTTAGTCAACGTGACTTAATTGATTTATTAATTGTAATTAATTTGTATTATTTATACGTTATTCTATCTCTGGCCTGATTAAGTAGTTAACACTTGTCATATATGAACAATAAAAAATGTAATCTACTGTAGAAATCATCAATTATATTATATTTTGGGAAGAATTTACCTAACCGTTTGAAGTAAAATGACGTCATTTCAGTGCAACTTTTCACCGATGACAAATTGCATGAGTGCTGTGAATAGCCCCCCCTGGGGCAGCTGCGGATATTCCCCCCTCCCCCAATTGGTCAGTCGACAATTAAAAAATGTTATATTTTTTTGATTTTTACTTCTACCATGTTTCGACTTAAAACAACACATTCCGTGTCTCCTTCTCACTTAAATTACATTAAAGTTAAACCAGACCCTCTATGTGAGTGCGGTAAACATGGAGATATCAATCACATCCTGTTCGAATGTTCACTAAATGTATTACGTATTAATAACTTTTTCAAGGAACTCCATCAGTTAAATGTAGATTATCCAGTAAATGCAAATTATTTATTGAGTCTAAATAATATGGCTGTGTATGACTGTATTGTTAATTTTCTCCTAAAATCAAATATTAAAATTTAACTTTGAATTGGCTCCATCTTCTAACGTGTAAGAAGTCAAATAGATCAAAAAAAAATGTAAGTGTTGTCCTATGTTGTGATTCCTTTGTGGTATAAACCCATTAACCGTGGTACACCTGTTTGTTGTTAAAGTCGCCTCGATATACCCCTTGGCGTGAAGAGTATCCCTTGTATATTCCCATTTATAGTAAGTTTTGATAGAGATACATATTAAATAGGCGTTAGTGGCTGAATGGTTAAACCTATGCCAAAAACAAAACAAAAACAAAAAAAATATTTTTTTGATAAGTTTAAAATTTTTAAATGTAGATAATAGCATCTAGTTTAACGTTAACAAATTAGAGAATAAAAATATAATAAATATGTATTCATAGTAGCGACCAATTTAAAATGTTAAATTTCCCTGACTTTACGCTGACTCTTCCCTGAGGCCAGATTTTTTTCCCTGACCCCTTAAAATAATTTCATATAACCAAACCAAATATAGGGGAGATAAAAGTTATTCAAGTTATATTAAGAGGTAAAAAAACATATTATAAAACTCGAATTTTGAAATCGCAAGATTTGATAGTACTTTTCTAAAATTTATCAACACGAAATCAAATGTAAGCACTATATTTTGAACTTAACAATATTGTCAATGTGTTGTACGCGTGGCGCATGAAGTAAAATTTCGAGTTTAGAAAAGCCCAGAAAATTTGTCTCGGGTCGCTGCGCGACCCTCGACAAATTTTCACGGGGCTTTTCTAAACTCGAAATTTTACTTCATGCTTAGTCTGGAAGTGGCTGACACTCGTTACAAATTTCAAATTGAACTTTTTTATAAAATCAACGAATACCTGAAAAATTACATGGTGTACATCGGGATATGTATAAGTAATTAAAAGAAAAATTCCTTGATTGTCGTGTCTAGACGTCAACTGAGTCAATTGAGAAATATCAAAAATGTCGAGGAAGTATAAAAAAAGAAAAATCTTTACAAAATCTATTATACTTTTAACAAGGAAGAGGCTCGGCTACTGGCAAGATTTAGATGTGGGAACGAGGAAAGAGGAATGAAATGGTGGATGGGAGAAGAATATATGAAGTGTGTGTTTTGCGGGATAGAGAAGGATGAATGGGAGCACTGGACGAGGGAATGTACGGGTTTGCAAGTAACGGAAGCGATTAAAGGTATGAGTCGAAATAAAAGTATGTGTGAGAGTGGAGAGGGTATGGGTGCAATAATGGAAGTGGTAAATCAAAGGCCAGGGAGGAGTAGCTAGGGAAAGGAGGACGTAGGAAGAGGAGGATTAGGCTCTAGTTAATAAGTTTAGTTTATAAGTTAAGAGTGAATTGTTAATTTATTGCGTTTTAAATAATTAGATTTGGAAGTGCTAGGGTTATATGCCAAATAAAGGTTATTTATATATATTAAATTATTGTAGTATATTACGTACAAGTTTCGTAAATAGTGTTTTACATACGAGTGAAGTAAGCCGTTAGGGAATGGCCTAAATCCGAGTGCGTAAAACGCCACTTTCGAACGAGTAATGTACTATACTTTTTCTACGCCCACTATGTAAAATTCACACAACTAGACAAAATTAGAAATAAATTTCATCAATGAACAATAATAATAAAACAATTACTACAAAATATTTACTTATTGCAGTATATATTAATTGTACAGTCTTTACAATGGCCATATATTTATTTAATTTGTTCACTCCTACCCCAATTCATAAATTTGTTATACGTAATTTCATACCTTTCCCTGGAGTTTGTGGGCAATAAACTTTCGGCTGTGGAATTAGCAGCTTCTATAATACTTGGCGATGTCCACAGTCCACTATCTGAATCACTGTCGGCTAACATTACATTTTGAGTATTTAATTGATTAGCTTAAGCACTTGCAGCGCGAAGTTCAACTGACATTTATATTGATGTCAAAAGTAATGACTATCTGATTTATACTTACGAATAATGAGCCAATGAAAATTATCCATTTGCCGGAAATAGAATGTTTGAGAGTTTTACATACACTTCTGGTGATTACGGCACAATGTGTGTTAAAGCCAACTTTCGTTCTCAAAAATCCATTTGTAAAACGCATTTTACATAGTGGGCGTAGGAAAAAATTATTTCTAAATGTTTTTGGTTTTCATCACTTAACATTAAAGTCTTGTTAAGTGATGAAAATCAAAAACATTTTATTAATTTGCTTTTACTTTTTTTTTAAATTGTATGTTCATAATTTTGGTCAGGAAATTTGATAATTTTCGTAAAATTTCAATAAATACTTTTTTTCAAATTATTATGATGTTGATAATTTTTATCAAATGTTTATGATAATTCATAAGACTAGAAAATAATTATGTTTTCCTTGAACTTTTTAACTTTGAAAAATTGAGAAGTTTATGAAATTGAACGACTGATCAAAATTGATGAAAACGTAATAAATTGGCAAAATTATTAAATAAATGAAGAAATAAATGTTCAAGAACATTTGTGTAGTTACTTACCTACACAAATGTTCTTGAACATTTATTTCTTCATTTATTTAATAATTCAATTAACGAACAAATCCAATTTCAGATTATAGAAATAGAAAAAATGTACTAATTTTAAGCAATGCATTAGATAATAAACTTAGATAATTTGTTGCTTTTCCATAATTGTATTAATATTTCTTAATTATGATAATTTTTATTGAATTGAGTGTTTCGTAAATTTTCAGTAATTAATTTAATTTTGTTTGTAAATCATCAATACCCACTGAACAAATTCATTTAAGTAATGTTTCAACAACGTTAAAAAAATGTTTATTGTTCGTTGGGGGTCATTTTTCCTCTACAATTTTTCCCCTAGGTTATTTTTCCCCGCGCTATTAATTTTCCCCTCAAATTTTCCCCCGGCTATTATTTTCATAAGAAGATGAAACTTAGACTCAGAAATGTATTCAATTGCATGCAATGATTGTAGCAAATGTTATATAAGCCAAACTCAAAGGATTTTTTTTTTAAATATTTAAGGAATATAAAGGGTGTTTCACCTAAAACTCCCCAGACTAAATAACAAGAAACTAAAAATGTTAAATTGCGTATTCCCAATTCGATTGTGTTTTAATTGACAGCAATGTTTTAAGTTCCAATGGGAAATTGTTTTATCAGAATTTTATGTTAATTAGTCTCAATTTGAAGTTGAAAAGTTATAGCTTAAATATCAGTTGCGTAGAATATGTTTGAGGTAAGTAGAACTATTTTGTTTTTATTTTTATTAATATTTGAAAAATATGATATTTTGTATAAATATAAATAATTCAAATATTCGAATACTCAAATATAAATATTACAATCATTAAATTTTAAACTTTAAATCAGTGTTTTCTACGTCTAGTGCATGATGTAAAATTTCGAGTTTAGAAAAGCCTAAAAATTTGGATTAGCCGGGCTTCGCTTCGCTTGCACCGACAAATCCAAATTTTCAGACATTTTTAAACTCGAAATTTTACATCATGCTTAATCATGGAGTACAAACACTTGTCATGACCATGATGCGACAACTCTCGCTAGGACAGCCCATTAGAAGAGCCAAATCGCATGACCAGAGAAGGATTGAACGTCGAATCAAAAACATAGTCGCGAAATATGATGATTGCAGGGAGGAAGACAAACTTTTAGATTATTTACGAAATATTGGTTGTAATATAACTTTATAAATTTTGTAATATAACTTAATTAATTTGATTGTTGCGTTATTATTCATTTGGGGGAAAATTAGATTAGGGGAATATTAATTTGGGGGAATATTAATTCGGGGGAAAAATATAAGGGGAGAATTTGCCGGGGGAAAAATGAACCCCAATCTATATTGTTGCTACAATGTTGATGTAACGTTATTTGTTTGTATTTTGCTTAGTGGGTAATTTCAATTAATTTATTATGTTTGTTAACTTTTTCACGTTATTTCTGAAAATTAGATTTTGATAATTTTTATCCAAAATTTTAAAGTTTAGTAACACATAAATAATGCTTACAAATTGGTTTTGTTCTAAATTTAACCTAAAAAATATCATCAACTCTATTTATTTAATGTCATAAATTTGACAATAAAGGAAACTGCAAAATTAATATCTGATTAATCGTCTAAGGAGGGTCTTCACTCACAGATTAAGCGTGAAGTAAAATTTCGAGTTTAGAAAAGCTTGAAAATTTCAGGCTTTTCTAAACTCGAAATTTTACTTCATGCGCCACGAGTATAAATCACTAACTTCAACTGAAATCTTCAACTACTTGGCTACAGTGAAATAAATTTAGTATGTCAATTATCAGTTGTTCAAATTAAGTGCTATGCTTTGACCATTTTTTTTAAGTTTTTTAATATAATTTAATGTCTCAAATTCGTAGTCCGAACTGAACTAACATTTGTCAATTCTTTAATCGTATTATTTTCATATTTATTATTGTTATTAATTTAAAAATTCCTTGACTTTTCGCTAACAAGGCCAAATTTCACTGACTTTTCCAGTTATTCCAGTTGGTTGCCACCCTGTACACACATTTTTAAAACAGTTTTTATTAGTAAACTCCCCCCTCCCACCCCCCTAAAATTTCTTCTTGCTAAGCGGGGTGCGCGGTGCAGGGGGTCATAACATTGAATGGAGGGTGCGGGGCGGGGAACATCGCACGGTATTAAATTACCGTGCAATGTGAAAAATAACAAAGGCATAATGAACATGTTAAATGTATATTTTAAAAGGTATTACAAATATATTTCGCTATATGTCAAAACCTTATCACTTTGTTAATTACATTTCACTTCTTAACAAAATGATTGCAGATCATCAAAAAATGCATCTTAGAAATGAAATAAGATCACTCTTTATCCGGAGAATGGATGCTGCCGTAAGTAGTGTTACATACAGTGAAATTTTCTTTAAGGTAAACATATGCATAAGCTGTAAATTTTCCGACATTCGTTGTTTGTCAAAAATGTTCAATTCAAAACGTTAAACGAGAGTTTTCCACTCCCAGACTAAGCATGAAGTAAAATTTCGAGTTTAGAAAAGCCTAGAAAATTTGTCGAGGGTCGCGCAGCGACCCTCGACAAATTTTCTAGGCTTTTCTAAACTCGAAATTTTACTTCATGCGCCACGCGGATAAAACACTAAAATATTGTCAAACTTATGTATATTCGAATTTCCTCGAAACCTGTTTTATACGCGTGGCGCATGAAGTAAAATTTCGAGTTTAGAAAAGCCGTGGAAATTTGTCGAGGGTCGCGCAGCGACTCGAGACAAATTTTACTTCATGCTTAGTCTGGGAGTGGAAAACGCTCATTTAAAGCTTCAAATTGAACTTTAAAAAAAACATGGAATATCTAAAGATTTACAGAAAACAGGTTGAATTTGGAATATGTATACTTAAATATTGTATTGTTGTTACTGCAAAATTGTTTAGCAAAAATATTAAAGGTAAAAGTATTTGGTATATAGTGAAACTCATTTCGTAAATCGGGAAATCTTTTGACTAATATTTGACAAGGTGAAAGATATTTGGGATATAGTGAATCTCATTTGATCAATAGTGAAATGCAACAGAAAAACTCTGTAATTGAATGTAAGACATTTGTTTACGCGTTTCAGCGGTTATTTAAATAAATTACTTAGACACGTAATATTATAACAAATTAGATTTATTAATAACAACATGTTATTCGGGCATTTCAGTTCTGCCAGCTGTTTGAATTTCGGTGAGGTATCGCACGGTTTAATTTCACAATCTTTGTGAGGGATGACGTGGAGTTTTTTGGATAAATTACTTAGACACGTATTATTATAACAAATTAGATTTATTAATAACAACATGTTATTCGGGCATTTCAGTTCTGCCAGCTGTTTGAATTTCGGTGGGGTATCGTACAGTTTAATTTCACAATCCTTGTGAGGGATGACGTGGAGTTTTTTGGACACATGTTCGACGATTGTGTCACAGCAGGTCGCTTTTGAACTTCAAAAGTGCAAAGTTTAGAGTTAGCCCGTTCAAGAAGCGACACGTATTTGTGCTTAACCGCGAGGACTTCCTTATCTAAGATGATGTTTAGATCTATGAGGTCGTCCTCGAGTTCCAGGATTTCCTCGTACCTCAGAGTTAAAAAGTCGATGTAAAAGATCAGAGTCTTGTACTCTGGATCTGCGGTTCAATTCGAGGTCTCGTTCAAATACTCCTCAAGCATCGTCATGGTGTTCATGATTTGAGCCGTCCTTCTCTGGAGCATCTTGATGAATAAAGCTGCCATGTCTTCTTCTGTTTGCTCACACAGAATGTCGATTCGCAAAGGAAATTTTAGACACCCGCACTTTAAACCCACACGATTTAACTCGGATGTCGTCGTACACAGAGCAACGCGAACCGAAGTAGACAGAAGATACGAGCACATGTAACAGGCGGGCACTCACGCAAGACAAAAAAATTAAGTTTGACAAAATAAGCGGTGGTGCTCACTGTTAACCTCCGGCTTGGCTCACTTGATCGGCAAGCTGAAAAAAATAATGTTAGTTATTTCTGACCTTTGTTGCTCTAAAGTTTACGACTTAGAGTTGTAGTCTTCTTTCGTCTGGCTATTTCTTCGCTGGATTGGCACAAACACTTTCACTTTGTTTATTATCAATTTTAGAGGTAACGGGGGTAAGCAAATGAGTTTAGATAAAATAAAGTAAAAAAAAAAACTCAATTAGTTCATGAAAGAAACTGTGGTTTATTTACAAACAAAAAACAAATAGAGGAATTAATTAATATTTACAAAAAAAAAGAACGAAAGAAAAGACAAGAACTAATTAGAATAAGGGAAAAAAAAATGTCGCACTCGCGTAAACTGGCCTCAATAATAGTTGAAGTAAAAAATTGAAATAAACAGACACGACTTAGAAGTGCTTCGTGAAATTAAAAGAAGAAAAAAACAGCACTTGTAACTTTGAAAAAATAATTTGTAAACTCCACACGACCAACCCCAACTTCCAACTCTCAACTTCCGCTTCCAACTCCACTTCTAACTAACTACCCCAACTTCCAACTTGTTGGGGGGAGAGGCTGGTAGGGCTAGCGCTTCTCCCATTGGCTGACCCGTGGGGTTGGGGGTAAACGCAGATAGCGCTTCGCTCAGCGCTAGGGCGCGAGCATGCGCTCTTTAAATTGCCTACCGCCGGGAACCAGTACGGATGTACAACCACATAATTAAATTAAAATTATTGCAAAATAATTGTATTTACAACTTTAATATATTTGCATGTTCTGGTTGTAGCATCTGTACCAACGGTAGGACTTTTTACCATGTTTGGTAAACTAATCGCCGATGTTCCCTGTATGAGTGGTATACCAACTAGTATATGTGTGTCATTTATAATTAAATTAAATCACACATATTAAAAATTGAAACAATTCCGCAGCTGTACCCTCTCGCGTGTTTGCGCGTACTTTCCCTCTATTACCCTTAACAATAGCCCGGGTCTTTGGAATACCCAGGCGTCATAAACATGGATTACAAAAATTCCCAGTCCGTAAAATGCGGGGCGTAACTGGTACCTGGGGTAATTCTAAAGAAAAATTTCGGGTACAGCGTTGTGGGCGTAACGTGCGGATTATTGAGCGTTTAACGCGAGTGCAATTTGTACATGGGGAAAAACCTACTAATCCTAAAAAAAACCTATGTAAACTTAAAATTAAAATATACAAATTCAACTTTAAATGTATGTACTACGGACTTTACTCATTTTATAATTATTATGATTTATGAAGCTGATAAATAAAGGGAATAAATAAAAACAAATGGGTGCCGCTGTAAAAAAAAATGAATCAAAAATTATGTTGCCCGAAAAATTATTAAATTACGCTGATTAAATCAAAGTTCCGGCGTTTGCGGTAAAACGCCGGTAACACACAGCAGCAACACACAATTTTTTCCGTAAACACGAGTAAGTTTACACACACAAAAACACGAGTTTGAATATAACGTGAAACTTTGTTATTTAAACACTAGCATGAATTGACGTTACTAAATGAATTTAAATTTTATTTAACATCCGGTTCGAAGGACCATGTCTACGCGTTTCCGCGGTTTTTTAAATAAATTACTTAGACACGTAATATTATAACAAATCAGATTTATTAATAACAACGTGCATCAAAAAAGTATATACAAATGAATTTAGCACAAAGATAGATAAAATAACAAATGAACAAAGCAGCAAATGAAATGAATAATAGCACAGATAAAAGAAAGGTGAAACACAAACACAAAATCCTACAAAGTTACAAGATAAAAACACAAGAGACAAAGTTTCACGTTAGCAAGAAGAGATTTAGAACTTACTCGTGTCGTGGTTGGAAAAGAACTCTTAGAGTATTAGAAAAAATACACAAGGGACTTAAAGTAAAAAAGAATAGGGTGAAACGTAATAAGGAAAGAAAGTAATTTGACATGAGATAAGCAGAGAAAGAAGAGGAAAACACACAGAGGTATATATTTTGGCAGCGCCTGCCTGCGCCTGCCTGCATAGTCGCCGTGGACGGCCAATCTTGCATTGCGCCCAATTTGGCATGTCCGTGCTCAAAACCATTGTCCAACAAGAAACTCTTTACAAAAGGGTTTATTGGTGGCTTCGAGCGCGTTTGACCGTCATAAAATACAGCCTACCGCGACCAGATCGTAACCTCTAAAAATCGGTAGGACCCCCGACCGCTATGTAATGGATACATTTCTGCGGGGGATGGGCCCGAATTTCACGCCTTATTATAACATCTGACGTTCCGGAACCGAATGCAAAATAGGAAAGGGTCTTGAAAGGGAAATACTACCTGATGCCATTGACACACTTTTACTTATTAACATAAGTTAATAAATTCCTCATAGTAAGTTAAATATAACACATAATTCGTCATCATATTTAAAACCTAATATAAAGAAAATGAAATAGGAAGTGAGCAACAAAAACAACAAAAATGCAGATTACGGGTAATGAAAAGATATTGATTTAATAAAAAAATATTTTAATTGTTCTAAAAGCCCAGAGAATTTGGCGAGGTCGCGCAGCGCTGCGGACCAGCCGAGCCAAATTCGGGCTTTTCTAAACTCGAAATTTTACTTCATGCGCAGCCGAGCGTATTAAACGCTGAAATAACTGAAATATTGTGAACAAATGAACTTTACTTGAAATCGTTGTTTTTATACGCTCGGCTGCGCATGAAGTTTTTTATTACCAATTTTAGTTTTTAGAACAATTAAAATATTTTTTTATTAAATCAATATCTTTTCATTACCCGTAATCTGCATTTTTGTTGTTTTCGTTGCTCACTTATGTTTTCATTTTCTTTATATTAGGTTTTAAATATGAAACGAATTATGTGTTATATTTAACTTACTACTATGAGGAATTTATTAACTTATGTTAAGTTAATTGTAGTAATTACAATTCATATAAGTAAAAGTGTGTCAATGGCATCAGGTAGTATTTCCCTTTCAAGACCCTTTCCTATTTTGCATTCGGTTCCGGAACGCCAGATGTTATAATAAGGCGTGAAATTCGGGCCCATCCCACGCAGAAATGTATCCATTACATAGCGGTCGGGGGTCCTACCGATTTTTAGAGGTTACGATCAGGTCCTCAGCCTACCTCACTGACACAAAGGGATAAACACAAAAGAAATATACACAAAGAAATAGAAATTTTCAGTTAAAATGCATAAAATTACAGAAAATTATTAACATGTAAAATAATTCGAAATTCGCGATTTAGCACGAACAACATTATTTTATGTTCTGGGATCGTACTTTGTGACTAGATGGAATTTCAGAATTGCTTGATCCAACAGCAACGGGAGCATTCTCTAAGGAAGTATGCTCCTAGCCCGGTGTGAAGAAAATCTCAACGTCCGTGGCTGTTTCATGCATAGTACTTGAAGATCAGTTACAAATTCTAGGAAGAAATAAAGAGAAATAATGTAGATACCCTGGTTTTAAATGTGTTTGTCGCAGACTTCATTAAAAGAATACACAATAGCTTAAAAACTTGAAATATATAAACTTACCGTTTTAATTATTTATGTTAATGCCTATCCCCAAAGATTCAGAATTGCTTAATTCAACAACAACAACGGGGATATACTCTATGAAAAAATGCTCCTAGTTCAGTATGATGAAAATATCCACGTCTATGGGTATTTCGTATACTTGAAGATCATCCACATGTGCTAGGAAGAAATAAAGAGACAATGTAGTAACACCCTAGTTTTAAATTTGTTGACTGTAGACTTATTTAAAATAATACACAATAGGTTAAAATTTAAAAATATTATATATACTTACGGTTGTAATTATTTATATTTATTAACGCTCATCTCGAGACGATTTCGTCTTATCGGCATTTTTGTGCCTTCAAATCTAACGGATCGGACAGCTGTTGATTGAAAACGAGCCCACGTTAGAAATTGTGGGAAATTTGAAATTCCGACATATACGCCCTCCCATCAAGTGGGTCGGTCAACAATATATGTGAACTTACAGAATCATATGGAGTCGACTGGGTCTGGGTAAAAAGTTGCACTTAAATGACTCTTAACGGTTGTTTAAATGTTTTTCAAAATGACGTAATTTCAGTGCAACTTGTCACCGATGACAAATTGCATCGGTATAATACTGGGCTATTCACAGTATTATGAACGATATATGTTTCCCGCAAACTATGAAATTGCGGAAAATTTGGTACACCTAACCACAGTTCATATATATCCAGTTAGCCAGTCCCCATATAAATTTTGGGTACACGCGAATGGGAGCAGAGCGCTGGATGCCAAATTGGTGTATATGGCTGCCTATATACACCAGTCTGGCTTCCTGCGGTCGGTCGGTTACGACTATTTTACTCCAGATGTCGCGAAATCAAGTCTCAGAGAGAGAGTGAGAGAGAGAGACAATTTCTTTCTCCCTCTATTCCGCGCTTCTCGTTGTATCATATTCCAGATGTTGATTTTTCAATCTTGAAAACACGATTTTGTTTTTCTTTTAACGAGCTAAGGATGCGTGTTACATTCATTCATGCGTTTCCTTTGTAATGTACCTCTCACTTGTATAAATTTAATGTTTTCATGAATCACTCTGTATATTATTATCATTATAGTGTAATTATCTCATTGTACAGATAATTTTGGAATAGTAAATAATTCGTAAATCAAATAGTTTTCACATTCCAAAATCGATTCTTAGGAATTATAATCTTGTTTTGTTATTCCATTTTATCTTATGTTATCACTGAAGAAATAAAATTGTTCTGGTGTTAAGGAGGACAACTTCTATTTCGACAGTTGAGCAAGACAGCATATTCAATTACAAATTCTAAACTCTGAATCTTTGACTTCTAATTCTTATTCTGTTTCAAACTGTAAATTGATGTATTAAGTAGCAAATTAAATATCAAGTAAAAGGTTTATCTTTGAATCTCTTTGTTTGGACCCAAGTTGACTAAATCGCGTCTTCGACGACAAATCCAGGAAATCTAAATATGAACAAAAGAACCGTAACGACAAACAACACCTTCGTACGTTACAAATTGGCGCAGTCGATAGGATTTCCTGTAAGGAAGTTTGTTCGCGAAAACGCCGTCAACATCCAATTTCATAGAGGTTTCTGCGCCGTAGCCGCTTGGACTTCATCATCGAGGTGCCCCAAGACGTAGACGAGTGCCAACACATCAGAGCCGCTTCTGAATCAGAAGCCGCCTTTTGGACCATCTTTGATCTACAAAGAACCTGGAGCACGAGGACGTACTAATCACATCAACCACCTAGAGGACGTCAGCCATTGTTTTACCTGAATGTAAGTCGAATTTTCTTACGCAAACAAATAAGGGATCTTGCAATTTTTTAAATTTTATCTATTTTTTTCTATCATTTTAAAAATGGCTCTAGGTACAGATTTTTATATGATGAATTTCGCTTTGGAAACTTTAAAGCATACTTATTTTGAATATTCAGAAACTTCAAAATACAATAATTTAGATGATTTTATTAACAGATGTGAGTATGCAATAAATTTAATTAACGATAACGATTAGTCCAAATTTCTAGTTGCAATTAAAAGTAAATTGCTAGGCGAGGCTGGCAGACGAGTTTTTAGCAGGGAAATAAATTCATGGGGTGAGCTTAAAATATTTTTAAGGGATCATTTTTCACCAAATATTTCATTTTATGATGTTCTCTCTGAATTAAATTCATGTCATCAAAAAACGAACGAATCTGTCAATGATTATGTATTTCGAATTGAACGGTGTCATTTAAAGTATCTTAGAAAGTTAGATACAAATTTAACAGCTGTTGCTCAAGAAGCGCAATTAAATTTAGTTAACGATAATGTTCTACAAGTTTTTCTGTTTGGTCTAAAAAACCCATTAAGTACTGACATTAGATCTAGGAAACCGAAAACACTAGACGAGGCAATTTTAATGGCATTTCGCGAAGAGCCCTATTTCTTTGAAAGAACAAATAATTTTCAAAATGTTAAATTTTGCCATATTTGTAATAATAATTCACATTCTACATCAAATTGTACATTTAATTCATTGAATCAGAAATTCCGTTCAATTTCAAGCCAAGCAAATAAGTCAATAGTTTCATGCAATTATTGCAAACATTTGGGACATTCCATAAACAATTATATTAAAAGGCAATATGCTAACAAAAAACGAGCTTATTTTAATGCAAATAATAAAGCAAATTATTATAATTCACAAAATAAGCAGTTCAATCCGAATTTTCAAAATAGTCAAAATCAATCAAATTGTATTTTTAATCAATCATTTTCTACGTCAAACAAGTGTAATCAAAGTTCGAAAATCGTTGAAAACAATTCAGATGGAGTAGAAATTATTAAATTCCAAGAAAATTCTCAAATAGAACATTTGAATACTCCTAGTGGTAATATGGAACAAAAACATTATGTAGTAGATGATAAAGATCATCATATAACTCGTGAATTCCAATCTAAAAATCCAGTTCCGCAAACTAAATTTAAGGCTCAAAAGGACTTAAGTAAAAATAACAAAATTAATGCCAATAAGATTGTAAGATTTAATGAAAAAGAAAATATTTACCTTTGTAATCAATTTGAAAATAACGTTTCCTCTTTAAGTAATTCTAATATTTCGCACAGAAAATCAAATCATACGGAAAATGTAAACTCTAGACATAAAGGAAAACAAAGACTAAATATTAATTCTAGATTTAGATGAAAAATTATTTAGTTTATGGTATTTAACTGCAATAGTTTCAAGTTTAACTTGAAAACTGATTTTTTAATTATCATTGTACATATTTTTCAAATTTATTTATTTGTTTGTAATAAGCAAAAATCAATACGTCAATATTTAGCCACATAATTTTAATATTTTAATTTCAATTAATTTAAAAATATCCCTTATTGTAAGAAATTCGATATACATTTTAACAATATTTTTTCCGATTGTGTTTTTAGTGAAAGTGAACAGTGATTTATTTAATTAATAGTGTTGATCTGATTTTTTTTTCTTTTCGCAAAAAAAAAATCAAAATTGCATTTTGTTATTTTTTTTTTTCTATAAGGGGAGGAGTGTAATGTACCTCTCACTTGTATAAATTTACTGTTTTCATGACTCACTCTGTATATTATGACATCACTCTGTATATTATTATCATTATAGTGTAATTATCTCATTGTACAGATAATTTTGGAATAGTAAATAATTCGTAAATCAAATAGTTTTCACATTCCGAAATCGATTCTTAGGAATTATAATCTTGTTTTGTTATTCCATTTTATCTTATCTTATCACTGAAGAAATAAAATTGTTCTGGTGTTAAGGAGGACAACTTCTATTTCGACAGTTGAGCAAAACAGCCAATTCAATTACAAATTCTAAACTCTGAATCTTTGACTTCTAATTCTTATTCTGTTTCAAACTGTAAATTGATGTATTAAGTAGCAAATTAAATATCAAGTAAAAGGTTTATCTTTGAATCTCTTTGTTTGGACCCAAGTTGACTAAATCGCGTCTTCGACGACAAATCCAGGAAATCTAAATATAAACAAAAGAACCGTAACGACAAACAACACCTTCGTACGTTACACCTTCTACAATTTTATTTTCTGCGTTATTAGAGAATAGATTTTATGAAATTATATATGAAAGTTGTAAAATTCATTAAGTATTATTTATTTTGTACAAAAAACTTAAAATATAAAACTATTTAACTTTTGATAAAAAGTAAAACAAATACATCAACTTATCATTTTATTAACTAATCAGATGAATCCTATTGATCAGATCAAATCTACTGATCGATAAGGGTTTATTTTTTAATTAAAGGGGTCAGTGCAAAATGCAGTTGTCATTTTTTTTTAGTTTTTGAATTATTACCGTTTGAAGCTGTTAACCCATTAAGCGCCGTTGATGCATACACGCAACATTATTATTTTTTGATAATTAAGTTACTAAATAAGTTTATTTGATATATTATATTATTTGACCTGAATTGAAAATGTACCAAGAAAAATTTAAATATTTTGTTATTTAATGTGTATTATAAATACTTCACAATATTACAATGTTTTATACGCGTGGCGCATGAAGTAAAATTTCGAGTTTAGAAAAGCCTAATTTGGCTCGGTCGCTCCGCTTCGCTACGCGCCCGAGCCAAATTTTCAGGCTTTTCTAAACTCGAAATTTTACTTCATGCTTAGTCTGGGAGTGGATACACTCGTTCTTAACTTCATATTGCACGTTTTTATATAAAATCGACGAATGCCTGAACATTGACAGCGTATACATTACATTGCTGAGGCACTAATTTTTTGAAAATCCATTATCACTTTAATATAATAATAATAATAAACTATTTATGATTTTTAAAGTTTTATTAAATTCACGTATACATTATGTGTATTTAAAGAAAAAATTCACAGTATGTAATGCAATAAGTCATAGAAATCATAAAAAGAAGTGTAGAATTTTAATTAAAATTAACTCTTAGAGTTAAAATTGCTTGGCCGTTAATGGGTTAAAATAGTTTTAAATATACTATGTGTCCCGTTTCAAGGCGCATTGTATGTTTCATGTAAAGATTTCCAATGTAATTGGAATTTGAGTTTGTATCGCTTATTGAACCAAAATGATTACAATAAAATTAAAATCATTTCTTTACATACTAGCAGTATTTTCGAGGTATTATTTTTGAGTTCTCCTTAGTTTCATTTGAAATATAGCTTGAAAATAGTGAACGATTATACGAAAATAAAATCGTCAAAACAGTAGTTGCTACCAAAAGTCAGTGTTCGGCATCAAATTTATTAAAACACAAAGCAATAAATCAATTCAACATGAGTGTTTATTCTGCAAAAGATAAAAATCAGATCCCAAAATGGACACAGTATATATTTTAATCACGATGCGTATTTTATTAAATGAACCATACTTTTAATAAATATTAACAGTTTCAGAAATTTGTGGTTTTTGCACTGACTACTTTAATTATCCGTTTACTTTGAACGATTGTTACATGATCAACTTGTATTTTTCCAATTGAAATTTTATAAACGCTTATTGTGTGCCATTTAACCAACACCGACAACACTCAACGGGCACTAAAATGTTACCTAATTATTGGATTAAAATTAATGGCATCCGTCGTGCGGCTGCATGGGGATAATTTGAAAAAGAATAAGCAGAAATATTTTTCGATATTCTCAATACTTCCCGAGATACACGAAATGTTATATAGAGAAAGTACAAATTATATAAAAATCATGAAACTTTATAATTGAGAATATTATCAAAAACTGCGAAACAAACAAATTTGTTAAATCAAGTAATTAGTCACATTAATAACATTATAAATTTTACATTTTAATAATTGTTACCGACCTCATGGCTATCTTTTTTTGTAGGGAAATATACGTTTTAGGGTCCCAGGAATCAGAAACAAGTGTTATCCCTAATATTTGAGATAAATGGTGTTTACCGTAAATAAATTTACTTTACTTTACTTTACTAGAATTGGCTCAAATATTGAAATTAGTTGAAAAGTCTCGTTAAGTGATGATAATCAAAAACATTTAGAAAACAACAAGATGTCTTTTAATAGAATAAGTATAATAGATTTTCTCTGAGAAGTGTAATTGCAAAAATTATTGAATACTCTATTTCCAGTTTACGTTTTGTATGTCAGGTTAATTCAATTATTTCAATGGTTTTATTCTTAGTCAGATTACATTTACAAAAGGTACCGATGGGATTATGTTACAGACTAAATAGGTAAGTAAAAATAATTCAAAATGATTTTAAAAAACCCGATCAAAAAGTGTCTAACTAAAATATCGGTTAGTGAAAAACATGATAAGAAATTACCGAATTGGATTCTGCGGATACGGATTAAATGTGTCAACAGTAAATAATCATTTTAAATCCCAAAATATTTATGGTTTTTAGAAGGTTGGGGATTATCTGTAAGTTGCAGTGGTATTGTTCTGATCGTGCAATACTTGAGGGTATACACGATAATAAAAACGTGGTCGAAAAAATGCCTACAAATAGGTAAAAACAGATAGATCACTTCGAAGAATTTGATTTTTCATCCCTTCTATAAAGCTATCCCCACTAAAATAATGAATATTGTCCAAAAAGAAAATAGTCAAGGAAAAGAGTTAATTCGATATTCATACACGTTATTCAGAGTGTAAATGGATGAAACGGGACGTAGCAATTTTAATTTTAATTACTCAAAATTAAAATATTATCTTCCCTAATTATTTCAGGGAAATTATGATATTCATTTGGTTAGAGTAAAAATGTACACACCGAGCTTTGCTATTTATTGCATTTTTAAAAACCGGAGTGTCATGAAATTAAACAAGCAAATGATGAGGTGTTGATTTGTTGGCGTTTTATTTAAAATATATTCTGTTGATTTTGTGTTACACTTCGATCAATTCTCTATAATTATTACTGAATAAAAAAAAAACGAAAAAACTGCTTCTAAAATATCGTTAATAAATAAGAAAACAGTTATATGTATATTTAATATAGTTTTTTAATGTTTGTTAGTTTTTTGTATATATGAATGTTTATATGAATCTATATTGCTATGTTTTTAGTTTTGTGTATTCGTAAATAATTTATCTATATTATTGAAATAATTTCTGTTTTTTTATTATCAATTCCAATTAAAATACCCATCAAACATTTTTCAAATTGATTTTTTCATTGTAAAAAGATTTTTGTATTTATCTAACTTTTAAATAAAAAATGTTTAATAACATAAATATATTAAAAATCTATTAATTGTTAAACACGCTTTTATTAAAAATATATATAATAACTAAAAATGTTGGAAATATATTTTACATTTTTTCATTGTAAAATGACTTTGTTTATTTATACAAATTATGAATATTTGAAACAATAATCTATTAATCTAATAATTTTAACAATTTTTTTATTAAAAATATATAAAATAACTAAAAACGTTGAAAATATATTTTAGAATTGTTAATTTCATTGTAAATTTGTTTTTATAAAATATATTCCCGAATTTCATAATTTGGAACACGCTTGAAATCTCAAACTAAAAGAAATATTTTCGAATAGACTTTTTGTGGTGATAATAAATTTTATTATTCGTCTACCACAGTTCATATACAGGAAGTTTTCTGTTAAAGTGAAAAGCCCCGTGAAAATTTGTCGAGGGTCGCGCAGCGACCCGAGACAAATTTTCAGGGCTTTTCTAAACTCGAAATTTTACTTCATGCGCCACGCGTATAAAACACTAAAATATTGTGAAATTTAAGTATATTTGAACCTCACGTAAAATCAGTGTTTTGTGCGCGGGGCGCATGAAGTAAAATTTCGAGTTTAGAAAAGCCCAGAAAAATGTACAGTGTATTCTGTATATTGAGTTATTTATACTTAAAAAACTGTCTGTATAACTAATCAATAATATAAATTATTTGCCAAATTTGGTACATACCAAAGTTTTAATTGAATTTATGAAGAAAAAAAAACAATCAAGATAAAAATAATATCAAATGAATTCTTTAATGTAAACTCATTGAATTTTATTTTTTGATTTTTAGTTAAATTTTAGGTTTATTTAGGGGCTTTTTAAATATATCTGATTCCCAAAGTCCATAATTTTGAACACGCTGGAAATCTGAAAATAAAAGAAATGCTTCGGAACAGTTTATTTTTTCTGAAGGTCATCAAATTTATCATCGTACAAGTGGTGTAGACGGGATCAAATTGCACGACTAAATAAGAGCGAGCGCGTTTGTGTGTGTGTGTGTGTGTGTAGACGCAACCGGAGCAGTTTTCTCTAGAATACTTCTACTTTTACTCTATTCATAAGTAGATGGACCCACTTCCCTACCACAGTCTCTCCTTTTCTATCCTCGAAAACTCGGAATCCAGTTCTCCCATAGATTAATTTAGATCGACGACTCCTAGAGGGCCTCACGATTCGTAATTTTAGTTTGGTGCATCACCCGCTGTGAGGGCGCTGCATTCGAAAACGTCGAATAGCGCGGGGTGCGGGCGGTATATTGCCTACGGGTTGCGCGGTGCGGTGGGTAATGAAATGGGTGGAGGGTGGTGCGGTACGGGCAGCACCAGGCGGCGTTTGAATTGCCACGCGATGCTAGAAATTATAAATGCACAATTAAAGTATGAAATGTATATTGCAAATATTCAATATATGTAATGTTTATAACTAATTACAAATTAATTAACCACATATCCTCTCTACAAATATTCTTCTTCAACAACTTATACTAATGATTATATACACATTACAGGATTAAAAGATAAATTGTTATAAATAAAATCCAAAATTAAATATAGAAAAAACGTAAATCAAATCTAAAGAAAAATTGTGAAATACCTTTTTGTTGTTAAATGGGTAGAGGAGAAGTATGAGGGTCACAATAGATCATAGTGAAGATCTCTTATTCGACCCACTCACTTTAATATTACAGTACATAATAGTAACAAAATAAATCAATGCAAAACATTATTAACCCAATATAATATACACTTAACATCCGAGGAAACAATGGCATACTTAGGGCTCACAACATTGCAACATCGTGTCATGGAATTAGATATATCTGTTTTCTTTACAAAATTTTAAACTGGAAAATCAATTCAAATCATATACGACCGTAACATTTCTTCAATTTTATGTGCTTCAGATGCACACTCAAGACGCTTCTTGATAGAAGCGTTTTGAGCATGCAATTTTCTGGCAACCCGTTGAATGTCTTGGGCATACGAATGTAACACCTTTGCTTGAGGGGAAAGCTTTCTTTTTCTTGTCACATTTAAAGTTTTCAACAAATTTACTTTAAGACATTCCTTTTTGCTCCGAGAACATACTTTGTGACAAAATGAATTATTTTGGAGCGAAACTTTGCTGGAGCCAGATGTATTGGAAAGGTGACAGCTAGTGCTGGAACTCGCCACTGGCTGAATGTTAGAATGTTCCATAAGACGGGTCCCAATACAATCAGTCTCCCTCGGCTGATCCACTTGTGAAAAACTGCATTGCAGATCATCTATAGCAGAATCGTCCAGTTCACCCACATTAGACCAATCCGTGAGTGCTATAAACAAATAATATACTAAGATATATGTATTTATGTATTTTTTTTAAATTAAAATTTATTGAACTCAAATAGATTCGTTTACAGATAATTATCACAATTTCAAATCACATTTTTTGGTATCTTATTTACAAGATTGTAGTATCAAATAGTCAAAATTTTGAGTAAAAACAAGTACTGTTTCATGCTTTCCATTTCCATTAAAAAATTTATTAATTTAACTTACCAATCGGTTCATCGAAAAATAATGTAGGGACACTCCTCAGTTTTAAATTAGTCTTGCTGGTCTGACATTTTGTGCTCTCAGCAAAGTGCTTGTCGCAAACAAAATATCTTTGCACTACTTCTTTCTTCAATTTTTGATTCAGGTCCTCCCGGCCTACGGCTTCTAGCCACTTCTCGTAGACCTATACAAAAAATGAAGACTTAGATGTTGTCATTTAAGATTCTTATTGTTTTGTTTAAAGAAAATTTAGTAAAGTAAATAGAATAAAATCTGTATATATTTATGTTTGAATTAATCTTATGCAAAGCTTAATTAGTATTATTGTAAACATTTCTTAGCATTCTTATTATACCTAATAATTATATTAAGCAAATATAATTAACAATAATTTAAATAAAATTGCTTTGGAAATTATTGAAGATTAAATATTTTGAAGAAATTGTTAACCAAGAAATTATTTCAACTGCCCAGCAATGTGTAAATATTATTATTATAACCAATTTATTTTAGTTTTAAGTTTTAGGTGAGATAACCAATTTGTTATATGAGCTGCAGTTAATCTAGCTAAAGTTTGAAAAAGTGTTATTTATAACTGTTGATTTTTAGTCAACGTGAGTTAATTGATTTATCAATCTACTGTAGAAATAATCAATTCATATATAATATATGAAATATTTGAAGTTGCTTGCAATATTTGCTATAGAAATCAAATCAGACAATATGAATTAATTTTACAAGTTATTTTAATAATGGGAATTACTAGTTAACTAAGTTTTGAAAGTTTATTTTGATCACTGAATTTAAACTGGTTTAAAATAACAGGTACACTTTAATAATAAAGTAAATTTACATATTTAAATGAAATGATATAACAAATTAAGGCTTACCCCATTTTTCCGAGTAAATCTATGCATACGAATATTTTTTTCGCAATTGTTGCAAGACTTAATCGCACAATAACGGGTCATAATTATAAATTTATCACACTGTCTTGATTGAACGAATACAAAACAGAATTTAACTTAAAACTAGAAAATATTTCCAATACTTACGGTTTTGTTTATTATTCTCCAGATAATTTCGTCTAATCAGCATTCTTGTGCCCACTTGGGCCATCAGATGTTGATTGACATATGTTCCCCACTTCCCGAAAACTACGAAATTGCGGGAAATTTGAAATTTCGACATTAGCGCCCTCGAAGCGGGTGATGCACCGAACTAAATTTATGAAATTACGAAATTATATGGAGTTGACGGGGTCTGCAGTTCTCCCATAAGCATTGTCTACCCTTGACCTAACTAAATTTACGAACTTACGAATATATAGAGTTGACAGAGCCTGCTCTACCCGCTCCTTATCTATGATTAAATGTCAACGAATAACACTAATGTCAAAACATAAAACGTCAAATAATTAAGTATTAAAATTAATTTCTGCTATGAATTTGTGATAAGTTACGTTTAAATAAAGTAATAGGAGAGGAGAGGAAGCTCCGATTTCTAATCCACGCCGGCTTTGATTTGTTATGTGGGTGAATGTAATCAATTAATCTTTAGTCTTAATTTTATCTTTTCGATAATCTTTAAAAGTTGTTAAAATCTAAACAAAAAAAGATACAACAATATGTTAAGTGGTTTATTATTGCATAAAAGTTTATGTCTAAAACAGTTTTACTTTATTATCATCATTGGCATATTTTATTGAGGTTAACCTTTATATTTGAGATGTTTGTAATAGCATTTTCGGCTTACACGGAATCGATGCGCACCAAACGCGGGCAGTGCCGTCATTCAGTAGTCTTTGTTTTCAAACCGCGTTATTTTGTTCGCCAGAATAACTACACTAGAAATGGAGCACTCACTACTTGGCCCAGTGTAGCTTTCTTGCCCTGAATCGGCTCGAATGCACATTTTGCTGTAAGAAGTTCGGAAGCAGAAAACGCAAAACCTCGGCGAGTGCAGCACTAGTGCGTACTAGAGCAGTGAGCAGAAAATGTTATAAGTTATAATCCATGTCCCTTGAGGCCATTATGCTCATAGGAGTACAAGTAATTTATATATTTTAATTATAAGTAGGGAAACGGGCCTAGAATCAAATATCATACCACTGATAACAATGAAACATAACCAATGTATTGTTGTACTTTTTTATTTATTAATTCATAATATTTACAAAGGAATTTGACAAATAAAGCACTAATAACCTTTTTTTTTTTTTTTTGGTTTGTTTGGCATAGGTATTACCATTCAGCCACTAACGTTGATTTTATAATATCTATATTAACATATATTTCGACTATTTGGACGTCACAACACATTCACACACATCCATGGAACCGGAGACGAGTATTTTTCGTTAGAAAAATTACTCGCCTCCGCTGGGAATCGAACCTAGATCACCTCCGTGTCCGACTAATAACCTTTCTTCACATGTTTATTTGAATTACCATGGTAATTCAAACTATCGAGTGAAAAATGGTTATTAGTGCTTTATTCGTCAAATTAGTTTGATCTTTACATAACTCAATCAATCAACTTATTTACAGAGGATGTGATAATCAGTTTGTTTGATATAAATAAATCAATTAAAATGGCTTTAGGAATGTTAACCGCTGATTGGTTCCTCCTCGGCAGAGATCTATATTTCAGGTAATTTTTTTTTATTTCCGGAGCCTTTACAGCTCTTTTTGCTAATTATCCCTTACATATTGCATTGCTGCAATCATATACAGGGAATTTTACATTTTAGTCCCGATGTGTACTCTGTACATTTTCAGATATTCGTTGATAATAAAAATTATTCAGTCTGAAACTCCTAACAAGTGTTTTCATTCCTTAATTATGCACGAAGTAAAATTTCAGGGTTTTCTAAACTCGAAATTTTATTTCAAGTGTCAGGCATATAAAACACTGAAATATTGTGAAATTCATTTTTTAGCATTATATTTTTTAATACAGATTTAGGAATGTTTTTTTAATTTCACAATGTTTTAGTGTTTTATGCACATGGCGCAAGAAGAAAAAATTCAAGTTTCAAACAGCCCGAAAATTTGTACCAAACCAAGTTTTTAAGTTTTTCTAATCTCGAAATTTTATTTCATGCTTAATTCAGGAGTAGAAACACCCATTAAAAGTTTGAAATTGAACACTTTCATAAAAACAATGCCAGAACATTTACAGAGTATGTATCGGCATATGTATACTTAAAATAAAAATTCCCTGCATGAGTGAGTTTAAAGATATCATTATTTGATTTTATTTAGAATTTAAACATAAAATGCTGTATTGTCTTTTCAGGAAATTCGAAATATATTCAATGGAATGGCAACTCGATATCAACATGGAGTATGCTGTGATGGTGGCGGCACAGTACGGAGGCCCCGTCGCTGTAATGAGGGACAAGAACAAGCTGCAGAAATTAAAGGGAAGCCCACAAATTGTGATAAATGTTTTTTCTGGATCTGGAAAACCGATGATTCCAATCAAGGTATTTCAATAAAAAAATGCATTATAAGTAATGCAGAACTAGTACATCCAACCATCAATTTTTTTAGTTTAAAAATTTTACGCAAAACGTGCAGATTTTTTAAAATCTGTACGTTGTTCAATTAACTGAAATCTTAAAAATGTAAAGAAAATTTGGGTAGTTGACGAAAACTGTCAAAATTTTAAAAATTTATGAAAAACTCACGAGAAGTGTGAACATTTTTAAAATCAAAAAAACATAAAAATTTGTATAATTATTTGAAATAATCACGATAGGAGTATAATTTTTTAAATTTCAACCGTCAATATGACCAAAAATCTAGAAAATTCAGGAAAACCATTAAAATTTTGAAAATTAAAGGAAATCTTAGAAATCTATGACAAGCGTTAAAGCGTACATTTTGGAATTTAACGCAAAGCATCAAAATTAGAAAAATGAACAAATATCTAGGAAATTCTCACACGTAACGTGCCATATTGTGTGCATAAAGTGCTTATAAAATCTTTTAAATTATGTACAAAAGTGGATCATAAATCACATATCTTGATTAATGATCATCTGTGGTCACTAATAAATGTTTTGCGAAAATAACATTTTTAGTAAAACCAATGTAAGTACATTTTTTAACAATTTCATCGTTTTAACCTACAAATTCAAATACCCATTAAGCGCGCATGCGTGTATAACATAAACGCGCTGCTATTCCTCAACCGCAGTCTCGTTCTCCCTGTTTGTCTATTTAAAAGTCAACACGAAGGACCCCGTGTTGTGAAGCGTGTATACATCGTTTTGTTCTACTATCCTTTCTAACCCTTTGTTTTAACCCTATTTGTTCTCTCAGTTATTACTATTTAACATTTTTTTAAATAATGACGTCGAATTGTTATAAATGTAAAGTTCTCGTTCAATCGGGCATCACCTGTTCCGATTGCTCTGCTCAATTTCATCGCAGCTGTATTGCTTGCTATAAAAAATGTATCAATTTATCTAGCATCGTTGATACAATAGTTCAATGTCCCAACTGCAGTAAAGTATCAAGAGGCACCATCCTCTCTACGGATCAATCCAATTGTGACAGCTCCTCCCCCATTGCCAGGTGGTCTTTGTCTGTGCGCAACAAGCCAAGAACTCATCGTGCTAAGATGCGAAATGCTGTCATTGATGGATGAAATTTTATCAATTAAAACAACTCACCAGGATTTACTTATTCAATTAGCTAAAAATATTATCGCAAATTGAAAATAGATTTATCCGAACATATGAACATCTATGATCAACTTGAATTAAACAAGATTGTAATTAATAAACCTCTGTATAGTGAAACAACTATTGATCAAACGAAAGCTATACATAATGTTACCTCAAAGAACATTACCAATGTTACTACCACTGGTTTAATAGATGTTCCAGCAACTTTAAACAAAACGTCAGCCACCGCCGAAATCAAAAGTACCCCGGTTAGAGCCATAAATCATGAAGCTACCGATAATGTTAATTTATTGTAAGATAAGAAAAAATCAAATGCGGAAAATCTTAAACATCAATAAAACCAACTCAGCCAAATATTCTCCGTGAAAAAGCGGTTAATGTAGGAATAGAAGGCGCATGTCAACGTACATTCTATCATATTCACAACTGCGACCGTCAACAACGGCTGAACTGATGAATGAATATATTAAGGATCACGTCGGCATCAAAAAATTTTCGTGTACATACATGGTTGAACCAATTTCTACGGGAGGATAAATGGCCTAAAAATGTAATTATTCGTGAATTTAAAAATTGGCAACGTAAATTCAGAAATAATAAATATCGTAGGAATATCTCACAAAATTTGGGTAAAAATTTGGATAAAAACACTGTTCAAAACAACGAAAACAGCAATAATTTTTTAGGAAAGACTCTGCCATTAGAGACGGTTCCCAAAAATCCCATATTGATTCTACAATAAAAATATTCTACCAAAATGTTCGCGGACTTCGCACTAAACTTTCCACTGTAATTGAATCTGTACCGTTGTTTACTTATGATGTCATTGTGCTTTTTGAGACCTGGTTATGCCCTGATATTTTTGACACTGAATTATGTCTCCTTAATTATAATGTATACCGATGTGATCGCAATTGCGTGTTATCAGGGAAGAGATGGGGAGGGGGAACACTTATTGCAGTTGCCCACCATTTTAATTCACACCTATTCAGCTCTGTGTCTAATATTCATGAGGAACTTTTTGTTTCGATTACTATTAACGAACAAAAAATTCTCCTCGGTGCAGTATATATTCCACCTAACTCGTTGCTTTCAACATATCAAGAACACTGTCTGTCTGTCGAGATCTCTGCAGACCATTACCCTGATCACCAGGTCTGTATAATAGACGAGTACAATCTCCCTAACGTCATTTAGTCAAAAGGTGATCATGGCGTCTATACAGATTCTACTAATGATGCTGCGACATCAATCGCAGACACGTTTGGTTTTATCAACTCCTTTCAAATAAACAATATTACTAATGACAACTCTGTGCTGCTAGATCTTTTCTTTTTACAGACAGCTTCTATTGAAGAATATACTATCTCGCGACCTGATTATCCACTTGTGCCGTGTGACCCTCATCATCCCGCTGTAGAATTAATTGTTAACTATAAGGTTGACTGCACTACCCAATCTATCTGGGAATCCAATGTAAAATATGATTTTGCTAAATCAGACTATGCAGGTTTAAATGATTTCTTTATTAACATAATAACTTACTTAAAAATGAAAACATAGATGACCAAGTGCAAACTTTCTATAATTGTCTTTACAACGCAATTAATATATGCGTCCCAGTAGTACAGATAAAAAATCCGTCAAGCTTTCGCTTTCCTAAATGGTTTAGCACGGATCTCAAAAATAAGATATTTATAAAAAAAACGACTTCATTCTCAATTTAAAAAATCTAACTTGGAATCGGACTACTACACTTTTAAACAAGTAAGGACCAAATGTAAAATGCTTACTAAATTTTGCCATCAAGAGTATTTACAATCACTGGAATGTGAGATTGCCAGCGACACAAACCTATTCTGGAAACATGTGAAATCAGAACGTATATCTAATAATTTTCCTAACTCATTTGAACAAAGTGGATCAATTACTAATGATCAGAATGAAATTGTGAATTTTTTAGCTTCCTATTTTGGTGGGTGTACAAAACCTCTACTAATTTTACTAGTACTGTTAATAGTGACTCACACTTAAACTTGCACTCAATAACAGCTATTAATATATCATCTATTATGGAGGAACTTTCGAAACTAAAAGAAAACTACTCTATGGGCTCAGATGGTTTACCTGCAATATTTCTGAAACATTGTTCATTTTCTCTCAGTCGACCTCTGTGGCTTATTTTTAATAACTCATTAGAAGCTGGCGTATTTCCTTCTCTCTATAAAGACTCACTTATTACGCCTATCCATAAAAGTGGGTCTAAAAATTCAGTAAAAAACTACAGGCTGATTTCGATTATATCGCACATACCAAAAATATTTGAAAAGTTAGTGACACTACAAATATCGCCAATCATAGACCCACTTATAGTAGAGGAGCAGCACGGTTTCAAACGAGGGCTCTCTACAACTACGAACCTTCTTGTGTACGGGACTTACATTACAGACGCCTTGGAAAAGGGCCACCAGGTTGACTCAGTATATACCGACTTTGCCAAGGCGTTGGATACAGTCGACCATGGCATTTTATTACCAAAATTACTCAAACTAGGTATATACGGATCACTTTTTAACTGGATAAAATCTTATCTTAGCGACAGATCACAAAGAGTTCGCGTAGGCTTCTTCGCTTCAACATCTATATCTATATCTTCTGGTGTCCCCCAAGGTTCACACCTAGGTCCGCTTCACTTTAATATCTTTATAAACGATGTCACCGCATGTTTCCAATATACACAGTGTCTTTTATTTGCTGACGATATGAAAATTTTTTATACTGTAGAGAAAAACAATACATCTAAACCATTTGAAGATAACTTGAATAGATTTAATAATTGGTGTGCATTAAATAAAATGCAATTAAATCTAGATAAATGTAATGTGATCTCATTCTATAAAAACAGGTCACATATATCTCACGATTATTTAATTAACAATAGGCACCTCACTCCTTTAGACTCAGTTAAGGACCTAGGTGTGATCCTCACCAGTAATTGGAGCTTCTCTACTCATATTAGCACTATAACATCAAAAGCATTTAAAATGCTTGGATTTGTGAAAAGAAATTGCGCTGAGTTTCAGAATCCCTATACACACATTAAACTGTATGTGGCATTGGTTCGTCCCCATTTGGAGTATTGCTCATTGTTTTGGTACCCCCATACTGCCACTGAAATTAATGCGATTGAAAGGGTTCAGCGTAAATTTGTTAAATTTAGTTCATTTAAATTTGGCTTGGGCGATGACTACCTTAATTTATTAAGTAAATTCCGTTTACATACATTGGAACAAAGACGTTTTATTAATGATATAATGTTTGTGTATAAACTATTAAATAGTCATACAAATTCACCATTCTTATTAAACAACATTAATATTCATGAACCATCTAGGTCTCTTAGAAGCAATTACAATTTTTTTATACCAATTAAAAAAACAGAATATGCGAAACATTTTGCAACTTCGCGTCTGCTTCATAATTCCAATGTTGTAGATGTGGATTTATTTAATGTTACTTTAGGACAGCTCCGTAGTAAACTTTTAAAATTAAATGATTTTTAATATATTGCTACTGTGTTGGTACCTATTTAATTATATTGACGATACTTTAAAATTGTATTATCTTAATGTGTTATTGTGACTATTCTCACTTTCCCTGATTTTTTACATGTAGTATTGTTTCGCTCCTGAATGCGTTTATACCTATTGTCTATTTTATTGTATTTATTTCATAATTTATTTTTATAAACTATATTTTATATAATTATTGTAGAATGGTAATCCGTAAATAAAGATATTATTATTATTATTATTATAATTCACGAAAATTTGAAAAATTGTCAAAAATTTAGGAAAACTGCTAGAAAATGCATTATTGTTGTATTGTTAAGTTAGTTTTCTACTGTATTTAATTTTATATCACTGTAAATATGCAATTTGTCAATAAATGGTATATTATTATTATTATTATTATTATTATTATTAAATTTAAAGCAAATCTTGAAAGTTTACGAAAAACGCAAAGCTTTTAAAATTTGACTGAAAACTTTTACATTCACAAAAACGGTAAAAATTAATACAAATTTTGTAAATTTAATGAAAACTATCAAGATTAAAAAAAACTGACGAAAATTCAGCAGAAGTAATAAAATTTGAACGATTAACGAAAATTTACGAAATTCGAAAAAACCGTTAGAATTTTGAATATTAACAGAAATTCATGAAAAACATTAAAATTTCAGAAATTAATAAAAATATTAAATTATGATCTTGAAAAAGCTGAGCGCAATTTAATAAAAAATAATCTAATATGTGCATCAATACATTTTTTGATTGATTGTTTAATTGGTTGATTGATTTTTCACAATTATTGATTTTTTTTTTAATTTGTTACAATTTTCGCAAAATGGTGATTGGCACACAAGTATATAAAGGTTTTGAAATAAATAGTGATCACTATCTGGTTGTAGCTAAAATAAAAGATACAGGATTATCAACTGAAAGCAAAACTAGGAGAAAGGTACAAATCCCATGTGAATATATACGAAACTATCAGGTAAGAAATAAAGACACAGCCAAAACATATGAAGATATATTATCCTGGAAGATGGAGGACATACTAAATAACATAAAAAACATGGAATTGAAAGAGATGTAGAACACATTCAAGGAAACAGTACTCAATGCAGCTAAAGAAGCATGCGGTATAAGTAAAAATACAAACAATGGAAAGAAAACAGCTTAGCTGATGGACAGAAACAATTAGAGAACAAGTCAGAATAAAGAAACAAACGTGGCACAAATACCTAGCCCAAAAGACAGAAGACAATTATACCAGATACAAAGAACTAAGACTAAGTCAAGAGAATGGTAATTGAAGCAAAGCGGGGTACTTGGAAACCAGAAACTTTTTTACAAAGCACAAAAAAATTTAAGAAAGAAGCAAATGATTGACTGAATGGAAATAAAAACGGAAGGAGGAATTATACTAAGATACAAAGCGGATATCATGAAGAGATGGAAGGGATATTTCTAAAAACTATTAAACTAAACGAAACAAACATGCGTGAAACGATGGAAGATAAGGACAAATCAAAAGGGAACGAACAAGAAGAAATAGGTATTACAAAAGAAGAACTAATGAAAGCAATAAAACTGACGAAAAATGGAAAAGCTCCTGGCGTATACTAAATAACAACAGAGATGATAAAAAATGTGGGGGATTTAGGGATTCGGGTACTATTAGAAATTTATAAAACGGCATGTAAGGAGGAAACAATCCCGAAAGACTGGACAATAGGTCTGATTTTACCTATATACAAACATGGCGATAAACGAGTGTGTAACAACTACAGAGGTATTACGATACTAAGCACTGCCTTAAAAATATATGTCCGAAACCATATATTTACAATAACAGATCTAGCAAGCAAGAACTTAACAGCCCGTAAGAAAATATATATGGCATTCTTGGATATGGAAAAGGCATTTGACAGAGTTCCGAGAGGCAAAATTTGGAAAAGTCTAGAAAACAGAGATGTTAACAGCAATTGGCAGTAATCAAAGGATTATATAAAATATGCAACAACTATGTAATAAAAGGTAATACGATGTCAGAGATCTTTGAAACAAAAGAAGGACTGAGGCAAGGCTGAGGACTTAGTCCCTTACTATTTATAATGTTTATTATAATAGAGTGCAATAAACAGACTAAACCAATGGCAATCGGACACAGAAACCTACAAAATGTATTTATAACGGAATGTGCATTTGCAGATGACGTAGTGTTCTTTGCTAATAATGAACATGATCTACAAAAAATATAAACATTAGGAATGAAGTACTGCTGCAAAATAAAATGAAACTAAATATGAATAAAAGTAAAGTGATGGTTGTATCGAATGAGAAAATAAGCACTAATATCTGCATAGAAGGAACCCAACTAGAACAAGTAGACACGTATAAATATCTAGGAATATTAATAGAAGAAAGAGACAAGAATGATCTTGAAATAAATAATAGAATTAAAAAAGTCAACAAAACCTATTATGCAATGAACAAAGGTTTTCTAAGCAAGAAGGAAGTATCGAACAAGACAAAATTAAACGTGTATAAAGCAATTTACAGACCAATACTGACGTATGGATGTGAAACCTGGGTTTGATCCAAACAACAACAAAGTAAAATACAGGCAAGCGAAATGAAATACCTAAAGGTATAACAAGAGGATGAGAGGAAGACCAAAGAAAACCTGGGATAGTATAGTGGCAGCATACCTTAATGAAAAAGGACTCACTTGGAATGAGGCAAAAATGCTTGCAAGGAAGAAGAAAGAGTGGAGGAATCTTGTATATACAACAGACAATTAACATTTATTTACTAGGTTAAATTACATTATTTTTATTGTCCTACACCCGAATGGGTAATTGGATTTCTCGATTATATATATTATGTATATATCGGGTGTGTCAAAATCAACGGACACTCTCTTTAATGAAGGTTAGCTATGGTACATATAGTATTAGTTTATCCAAAAAATCGAGTGTGAGGAAATAGTGAGAATAGCTAGGTATGAGATGAAGTTATGGGATCTAGAGGAAAAGAGATTGGTGAAGGCGGTGTGGGTGGCGTGCGTGAATAAGAGAGAGGGTAGATGGAGGAGCGAGAGTTATGGAATGGCTGGGGAATGGGGTGAAGGTGGATGTGTGGGTGAAAGAGAAGGAGATGGAGGTGGAAGCACAGGAAAGACAGGGGTGTATAGAGAGGAGTGAATACAACGATAGGTACGGGAGGCGGCAGGTGCATGGGAGAATGCCGAGGTATTTGGTGGAGGGGGGATGGAGTAGGGAGGAACGGGTGGTGCTGGCGAGGGCGAGGTGTGGGTCAGGGGAGAGGAAGGAAGAGAGGAAGGAAGGTGTGGATGCGGGAAGAGTATGGAAAGTGTGTAATGTGTGAGCGGGGAAGGGATACGTGGAGTCATTTGGCGAAGGAGTGCGAGGGGGTGAAGGTGGAATGGGTGGGAATAAGAGTAAATAGAAGAGTGACGGAATGGATGAGAGAGGATGGGGCCGGGGTAAGGACGCTGAAGAGGTTGGGGGAAGAGAGCGAAAGCAGAAGGAAGAGACGGGGTAGCGATTAGTGTAGATTATTATTATTATTATGTATTATGCCAGTAAAGGTCTTTTTATTTTGTTAGAAACCAAAGAATAAAATGGCAACGCTGTCATAAGCTTACTTAATAAAATAATCATTAAGGATGATGTTACCATAACGACACCAAGGTAGTAACAAAAATAAAAATGCATAATTAATTAAAAGCAGCAAACACATTTTTTTTTCAAAAATGAACCAAATGTTAATTTAATAAAATATAAAAATAAATTCAACAACTAAGTAAAATTACAACACATGAACGAACGTTTGACCATTACAAAGAATCATATTGTCTGGAATTCTTTGCAACATTCCGGTATAGTTTGGTAAACTTTATGTTTCATGAATGCCCAGAATAAAAAATCTATTGGGTTAAAGTCTGGCGATCTGGCAGGCCATGGGGTAGGTCCACCTCCTCCTATCCACTGATCAGGGTAATTTTCATTTAACCAACCTCTAACAATCCTGGCATAGTGCACACCAGCGCTATCAAGTTTTCAATTTTGACAAAAACATTATAACTCAAAAACTATTCAAGCTACAAAAAAGTATAATACATGCATTTCGGCTATTGCGACGAGATCTACAAGATGGGCGTATTTGTTTTAATACAGGGTGATCCATAAAGTATCTAAAAGAAAATGTCAATTGTTTTTTTTTAAATCAAGAAGGCGGGTGTTTATCATAATTATCAATATTATATACAAGACGGTTCTCTACTCCCAGACTAAGCATGAAGTAAAATTTCGAGTTTAGAAAAGAATTAAAATTTGGTTTGGTTGCGTAGCGCGTAGCGCTACGCGACCAAACCAAATTTTAAGGCTTTTCTAAACTCGAAATTTTACTTCATGCGCCCCGCGCGTAAAACGCTGATTTATCCCGAAGTTCAAAAACATATACAATTTCCAATAAATAGTTATAAGTATAATTATAAGTTTTTACAAATCTTTCACCAAACTGTCGATTTTCTCCAAGAAAAAAGATAGCTACGAAAAAGCTTGAAGATAGAAAAATTATCCAAGTTTTATTGTCTAAAACTTTCATTCCAATAATTTTTCTGTATTCCCATTAGTTAATGCTCAAAATTCGCATTGTATCCTGTTCATTAATAATAATGTATACTGCTCATTTAAAGTCGGCATTAGCACCGAACATGTAGCATCCATATTAGATACTGATAAATGTATATTACCGTTAGGCCATTCTCCAACAGAAGGAAGACAGAAAACCATCTTCTGACGTAGGACGTAATCGTTTTTTATCCCGAGCTTCGGTACCCGGGATTCCGACAGATTAAATGCAGCTACTCAAAGTAATGAAAAGCTGAACACGGGATCCAGTGTCTTAAGAGTTAACATTTTTTACCAAAATGTGCGCGGATTAAGAACTAAACTCTCAAACGTTAAAAAATCAATATTTTTATATGAGTATGACGCTTTCATTTTATTCTTGAAACATGACTGTCAAACGACTTTTTTGATGCTGAATTAGGATGTACAAATTTAAATTATTTGGTTGCGACCGAAATATGATTGTCACTGGTAAATCTCGAGGTGGAGGTGTGCTAATTGCAATCAGGACAACCTGGAACTCTCACTTTTTAACATGTATTGCTTCTCACCACGAAGAATTTTTTATTTCCGTCAATTTCGGGTCAAAATATATTCTGCTGGGGGCAGTATATATTCCTCCTGGATCTGACCTTATTTATCATCATCACTGCTCTATGCTTGAACAATTATCCGATACTTATCCTCAGCACAACGTATGCATTCTGGGCGATTATAACCTCCCAAACATAATTTGCGAGAACAGCAACTTGAGGGTGTATAGAATTTCATCATCTTCTATAGCAAATCAAGTGGCGATATCATACGGATACGCAAACACATTACAAGTGAACAATATATTAAACGATAACTCAGTGATGCTTGACCTGTTCTTTTTACAGTCTGAGTTGGTAGCATTATGTTCTGTTGCGGTAGCGAATTCTCCACTAGTGAATTGTGTTCGGCAATATCCTGCTCTCGAATTATCTCTCGAAATCGAAAACAGAAGCACCGATAATCAATGCAGCTATAGCTTTAAATACAAATTTGAAATGGCAGATTTTATGAAATTATACGACAGTTTTATTAACGTGAGATGGGATGATATATTTGTAAGTGAAGACATTAATAGTGATGTTTCAAAATTTTATAATATTTTACTTGACGCAATTTATCTAAATGTTTCTGTTATCCATATACGTCTGGCAAAGCAACTTAAATTTCCAAAATGGTACAGTCCCGACCTTATAGAAAATATTTTCTTGAAAAAGAAACTACATAAAATATATAAACAGTCAAATTCATAAATCGACTATTTCAACTTTCAGTCGGTTCGCACGCGATGCAGGGAGCTAATTGACCTATGTTTCCGAGACCACATCGTTTCCGTAGAAGACTCTATAAACAATAATCCCAATTATTTTTGGAACTTTGTCAAGTCGAACAGAGCATCACCTGTTCTTCCAGATGCAATAAATGCCGATGGTGATATGTTCAATGACAAGTCATTGTCAACAAATTTGCCGACTTTATTGGTTTCATATACACCCGTCCATCTAATTACGGTGACCCAAATACTTGTATAAATTTAAACCACCTATGTTTAAGCCGCATCGATGATATATCTATATCTTCAACCCATAACAACTAACCAAATTTAATACTTCTGGTAGAGAAGGATGGGATGGCCTACCGCCTATATTTTTACAAAAATGTGCCTTTTCCTTAAGCAGGCCTCTTTGGTTACTCTTTAATAAGTCATTGCAACTAGGAGTTTTTCCTGACATGTGGAAATATTCGTTAGTGTCTCCAATTTACAAGGAAATAGAAATGTTGTTAATAGCTATCGGCCAATATCAATGCAATCTTGTATTCCTAAAGTGTTCGAAATGTTAGTGAAAGATCAAATATCTTTATCATTAGATTCAATCTTATCTGATAAACAACACGGTTTTCGGCAGGGTCGATCCACGGTATCAAATTTACTTACCTTTAGCAAAACCACTTGCAGCTATTTGGAAGCAGGAGCTGAAGTTGACACAACCTATACTGATTTTGCCAAGGTGTTTAATACCGTGGATCACCACATTCTAATCAATAAGATAGAAAACTTAGGTATAAGTTCTACGCTACTGTCATAGATTGAATCATACCTTGCCAACAGAGTACAGATAGTTAGAATTGGGCATTCTCAGTCTTATCCAATAATGATTTCATCAGATATACCCCAAGGGTCTGACATTGAGCCACTATTATTTAATCTCTTTGTGAATGACATTGTTGATTGCTTTCAATATTCCCACTGTCTTCTTTTTGCAGATGACTTAAAAATCTTCGCTCCCATCGAGAACGATCACTCTTCAAGTAATTTACAGATAGATCTTGACGCTCTATGCAATTGGTGTCAATTAAATAATTTAAAATTAAATATCTCCAAATGTTCGGTTGTTCACACCAAATGAGTGTGAAATAGCTAATATATATTCTATTAAAGATCTAGGTGTCACTTTTACAAGTTCATGGAACTTCACAGATCATATTGAAGCTATAACATATAAAGCTTTCCAAATGCTTGGATTCATTAAAAGACAGTCGAAAGATTTTACAAATATCCGTAGCATTATAGGTATCGCTTGTGAGATCACACCTTGAGTACTGTTCTATAATTTGGAGCCCTAGTACCCTACATGGTGTTAATACTATAGAAAAAGTTCAGGCAAAACTTATAAAAAATTTTAAATTTAAATTTAATGTCAACCATTCAGATGATTATATTTTACATTTTCCTAGATTACATTTTTGCAACAACAGCTTATTAACGCAGACGTAATTTTTGCATTTAAGCTGTTGAATGGGTTAGTCATGTCACCAGACCTACTCAGCTCGTTGAATATTTATGTTTCAAGAAGACCATTACGTAATACACCATCGTTTTATGTTCAGACACATAGAACAGATTATCGTCCTAATTTTGGTCTTAACAGAATCAGTGCTAATGCCATTGATTTTGATTTTTTTTAGTGGTTCCCTGAACTAAAGGAATTCTATCTACCATATATGTATATAGTGTATTTTTGTTAGTTTGTAAGAATTTTTAAATTGTAATATTTTATTGTAAATTTAATTGTAAATGGATCCTGTGTAATAAAGTATATATGTATTAAGTTATTCGCAACTTTTGCAAAATACAAAAAAAACGAGCGCAGTCGCCTAAATTCTCGAAATTTTTCAATTTTGACAAAAACGTTATAACTTAAAAACTATTCAAGCTACAGAAAAGTATAATACACGCATTGTGGCTATTGTGACGAGATCTACAAGATGGGTGTATTTGTTTTCATACAGGGTGATCCATAAAGCATCTAAAAGAAATTGTCAATCGTTTTTTTTTATACAGGGTGTATTTGAAATATCGAACAGGCTCTTAACCACAAAGAGATTATATTATTTCTAAACATAATTCACAATTATTTTGTTTATAGTTCTAACAATGAGCCCGCAATTAATTATTAAAATAAATGAGTAAAAATAGACAACATTTTTGGAAGCACTGGCAATTAGAAATAATTTTTAAACGGCATGCGGCATCAGCTTTATCAAATTACAACAAGCGCTTAGGGAAAATATCGGAGTGCACTTAATGCAAGGTCGTCACACCGTATTGTGTCAATGGAGCAGATCGACGGCCGGGCCTCGGGATTTATGGCACACTTGTAAAAACATTTATTGCTTACACATTTTTAGAAATTTACAATGAATTAAGTAGGGGTAATAAGGGCGGATTTCAAGAAAAAATATGTTTGAGTTTAGTCTTTGCTGAAAGTTCTTCAGACAAACAATTTTTTTTTGTGAAAATGGCGCGACACATTTATTCTAATATTGAACTAGCCGATATGTTAATTATTTACGGCGAAGCTAGGTGCAATTCCGCGGAAGCAGTAAGGCTTTATCAGGATCGGTTTCCCGAACGGCATTTACCAACACCAAATCGTTTTCGGGAGTTACTTCAAAGAGCACGTGATACAGGAAGTTTGCAACCCGTTGGCGCAGTTGACAGAGGTGTTAACCGAGCAGATCATTTGTTTGCAGTGGAAAATCAAATTTTAAATTTGTTAGAAGCGGATTACGGTTTAAGTACACAGATTATCTCTCGGCAGTTGGGTGTTTCTCATAGCTTTGTGCATAAAATCATCCGCGAAAATAATTTTCACCCCTATCATTATCAACGGGTTCAACATCTTCAGCCAGGTGATTTTCAACAGAGAGTTGCGTTTTGTGAATGGCTTTTAGAACAAAGTGCCCGAAATCCAAACTTCACTAATAATATTTTAGTGACGGATGAATCGTGCTTTACGCGAAATGACTGTTTTAATTTTCATAACATGCATGTTTGGGCAGAGAATAATCCCCATTCTACGCGCCGATCGCATTTTCAGCATCGTTTCTCCCTTAATGTTTGGGCAGGCATTGTAAATGACCAATTAATTGGACCTTTCAGTTTTCCATTTAATTTAAATGGCGGCCGTTATTTAGATTTTCTAGAAAATGAACTTCAAGATCTTTTAGAAGATGTGCCTCTAGCTGTGCTGAGACAGTTATGGTTTCTGCACGATGGTGCACCTCCGCATTACGATCGGCGTGGACGTGGAGGTGCTGTTTGTTCCATGGCCTCCTAGAAGTCCGGATTTAAACCCATTAGACTTTTTTCTTTGGGGGTATTTTAAAAGTGAAGTATATGTCGAGGAAATTGACGATGCTGATACACTCAGACAACGAGTTCACGACGCAGCTAACGCAATAAAAGAAAAACCGCGGCAAATGTTCACTTCGGTTCGTGAAAACTGACTAAGGAGAGCCCAATTGTGTATTGAGTGCGAAGGGCGTCAATTTGAACATTTAATTTAGTTTTATGTGACTTTTTATAAAACAATTGTGACCGATTTTTAATTGTTTTATACGTGACCTACTTTTAACAAATTGCATGCACGAGTGTGTGGTAAGTGTTATCGTAGTAGAACTGCTATTTTACTGCTATTTATACATGAAAATAACATGTGTAGAAGATATCAATTTACTAGCTCAAGTCAAGTGCATTTTTCTTAATGAATGTGAATGAACTTGAGGAATGTTTATCTTTTACAAAAAAACGTGATTACACTTCAAATTTCGAATGCAAAGACTCTCGCGTTTAAAGTAAATAAACACGTATTCCACGCAGACCGAATTAAACGAGAAAAGCATTGGTTCTCAAAATGTATAGAAAAAAATGTTGAAAATTAAAAAAAAAAAATCGAAAAAATTTTGGTGGAGATAGGTTTACACATATTTTGTGTATGTGCCCTTAAATGCCTGTTCGTTATTTCAAATACACCCTGTATATCAAGAAGGCAAGTGTTTATCAAAGTTATCAATACAATATACAAGAGTGTTTTCCACTCCCAGACTAAGCATGAAGTAAAATTTCGAGTTTAGAAAAGCCTTATAATTTTCAGGCTTTTCTAAATTCTAAATTTTACTTCATACGCCACGCGCGTGAAACGCTGATTTATCCCGAAGTTCAAAAACATACATAAATTCCAATAAATAGTTCTAAGAAATTATTTCATGATTTTGTGAAAATTAAAAGTTTTTACGAGTCTTTTAACAAACTGTCGATTTTCTCCAAGAACCTTATACCTTCAAGTTTTTTCGTAGCTATCTTTTAGCTATGAAAAACTTAAAGATAGAAAAATGATCCAAAATGTTATTATCTAAAACTTTCATTCTTTCTATTCGAGCTACAGAAAAGTATAATATATGCATTTTGGCTATTTCGACGAGATCTACAAGATGGGCATATTTGTTGTATTTTTTATACAGGATTATCCATAAAGTATCTAAAAGAAAATGTCAATTGTTTTTTTCTAAATCAAGAGGGCGAGTGTTTATCAAAGTTGTCGATATTATACAAAAGAGTGTTTTCCACCCCTGGTTAAGCATGAAGTAAAAATTTGGATTTGGTCATGGTAGCGACTAAATCCAAACTTTCAGGCTTTTTTTAACTCAAAAGTTTACTTCATACGCCATACGTATAAAACACCGATTTGATCTGAAGTTCAAAATAGACTATTATTAATTATTTTTAAATAAATTACCTTAATAATTATTATTATGTAACAGTAAATAAAAATACAAGTTTTTAAAAATTCTTATACAATTATTTGAATCTTGGCCTATTTGATTATTTAGAATTGTATATGTGGCCTGTAAAGGAAAAAGTTTGCAGATTCCTGCCCTAGCCTATTATAAAATCCATTATTTACATTCGTTACTGTTTCAGCGTTAATATGCGCACATACTTCAAAAATTGCATTCCTTAAAGAATCAATATTTTGAGTGACGTATTTGATAAATTTTGCTTTTCATATGGTCCCACCGAAAGTAATCACAAGGCGCTAAATCAAGAGATCTGGCGAGCCAGTTAATTATTCCACCAGGACCAGTAATTGAACGGTTTTTTCTAAATATTCCCGAACGTCTACTCCAAAATGCGCTGAGCAGCCATCTTGTTGAAATCAAACCTACTGATTGTCACGTGTTTCTCCTACTACTGCAAGGCCAACTTTGTTGATTAAGAGTTCTAAAAATGATCTCGTATTTGAAATTCAGATAATTTGAAATGGTCTAATAATTGTATTATTGAAAATTCCTGCTCAAATATTGATTCTTTGAGGCTCAGTACCCTTTGTGCAAAAACTAAATAAATCATGCACATTCCTTATGCGGCCTCCAGTGTAAAACGTTTTTACTATGAAGATCCTTTCTTCGATGGTATAATTGATATTCATTTTGCAAATTAGTTTGACAACTTATAACAATAGAAAAATTTTAAGTCAATTATATAATTCATTTTATTACATTTTCCAGATTGAGAATGCTCACCCTTAATTATATTATATGTTCCGGATTGAAAATGCTCATCCGGTGTATCAAAACTAAGATACCAAGTGTTAAAGTTGTCGAATAGTAAGGAAATGTTTAATATGTTAAATAGTAATAAAACGTAAAAAAAAAATCATTAAAAATTGTGAAAACAGAAAACAGGACATTTCAAGTCCCTAATATAATTTTAACAATGTTTTCCAATTCCAGACTGAGCATGAAGTAAAATTTCGAGTTGAGAAAAGCCCTAAGAATTTGGATTTGGACGCACAGCGTCCAAATCCAAATTCGGGCTTTTCTCAACTCGAAATTTTACTTCATGCGCCACGCGCACAAATCACTGATTTAAAGTAAAACTTAAAATATACATTATTTAGTTTGATTATTGGTTATATGAAATTATTTTAAGGGGTCAGGGAAAAAATCTAGAATAAGGGAAGATTCAGGGAAAAGTCAGGGAAATTTAACATTTAAAATTGGTCGCCAACATATTAGTTGAGGTACTTTCTAAGATCAATAAAAATTGTAGTAATCCCTGATAAAAAAAATGTAAAGAACTACTGATGTAGATGAAAAGGAAGTATCATTCGATTAAATGATGATTCAAACGATTATAATAATCACAAATGAAACACGATTTTAACTTTGTTTGTATAACTGAGACTTTATTAAGTGACTATAGTTTCGACAACTTTAACGTGTCATTTTCAAAACAAAGTTTTTTTTGAAAATGACAAGTTAAAGTTGTCGAAACTATAGTCACTTAATAAAGTCTCAGTTATAAAAAACAAACTTAAAATCGTCTTTCATTTGTGAATTATGATGTATAACGAAGTAGAAGCCTCCACCGTTAACGATTATAATAATCGATTATGCCTAGCACTAAGTGGAACAGTAAGAAACATTTTAAATAATTTTTGTGTAGTGGACTGGTAAACGTATTGTAAAAATGGGGTGGTCGGGTGAAGAAGAATTAATTTGCATTCAAGAGGATGGCAAAGTTGTAATCCATGATGTTTTTACTGGAGAAATCCGCTCTCTCAGTATTTTCCAAGAGGTACAAGTGAAAGACGCCATCATTTACACGAATCCTCAAAATTTCACTGGAATAGCGATCCTCACCAGAACCCACAAAGTTTTCTATGTGAACAACGTCAAGGAGCCGACTAAAAGACAACTATCCGATGTAATGAGTAAGTACAAAAAATGTATGTGTGTTGGTAATAATTCATATTTTATTCTATAATAAAATATATAAATACAGATTTAAATAATTTTTTTTAGTATCGCTTACAATTCAAATTATCATTTAAATATATTTTTGTTAATGATCATTACATTAAATACCATCAAAAACAAATAAAATATAAATTACAACCAAACTAACTTAGCTAGTTTTATTTATTAACGAAAGCAATGAACATTGCTAATTAAAATTAGCTGGGTTTTATTGGTTGTAATTAATATTTTATTTGTTTTACTACATTATTCCTTAGACAAATAAATGTTTACTTATAACATATTTCTCATTAAAATGTTGTTTCTAGGATCATCATCACCATCGACGAGCTGGGTAGTGATATCTATGGAAAATAACCAAACAGAAGTTCTACTTGCCAGAGAAAGAGAACTTTACAGGTTGACCACAGACGAGATGCATCCAACGACAATGGTATATATTTTGAAAATTTATATTTACTAAACTTTTAAGTTTGATGTTAATTTGTATATTTATTAATACAATGAGTAATTGAGCTGCTTATTTTGAAAGTAACCTAAGTTCATTTATATTTAAATGAAGATATTTAAGAGTTTGTGTTTCAATAAAATTAAAAATATGCTGTTACGGGTCGAAAACGCCAGTAGGACTTTTTATTATTAGAAAATTAATTTAGTTAAAATGTGTACATTGAGTTGCCTACATTATTCCGAAAGGGTGTAATTTAAAAGTTCGCAGTTGGCTGTGACCGGCAACAACTTCCGCCGTTGGCCGTCGTTTAGAAAAACAAAAAAAAAGTTTGTTTAGCAAAGCGTCCGTCAAAACGGTAAAACGTAATTTTCTTCTCTATTGAGAATTAATTTTCTCACGAAGAGCTGTTCGCATTTAGAAGAATTACTTGTGTGGAATTCGCTGTCTATATTGAGTGAGTTTTGGATTCCTTTTTGGAGCTGAATTTCCACTATCGGCTATCGCCGCTTTTGAAACCCTTCGTACGGACGCGACTTGCGAAGACAATCGCATCGAAAATAGCTCCCGCCAACAACTAGGGGTAAGTTCATTAAAAATCTGTTTCGGATAGAATATTTTCTAAGGCCTTTCGTAATGTTTTAAATAGAGCTAACATAGAGCTAACTTTAGCTAACATAGAGCTAACTTTAGCTAAAATAGAGCTGAACTCGAGCTAAAATTGCCATTGGCTACGTTCTGAGATAAGTTCTAATTGGAATTTGAGAGATTGTTTGGTGACTGGAATATCACATTTGGCCGTTTCCTTGTCCTGACTTTTGCCGTACTGGAAGCTGTGAGACCGTCCTTCTGTATCCTTCCTGCACCACGAGAAAATCCTGTGCCGGAGCGGTCGCATCATCTCGAAACCACGACAAGAGAAAACCCAACTCGATGAGTAACTTTTAAAGTTTTATTTTTGTTTGCTCTTCTTAAAAACGGTCGCGAAACAATCCAACGTATTTTGATGCTTTGGTGCATTTTGTTGCAAATAATAATTTCGTAGTTTTTTTTTTGTAATTGTTTAATAATTATCAGGTTAATAGTAACAGTTCACTAACCTTAAGTTCGTCCGCTACGAGCGAGACAACCTTAAGCGCTATTTTTTTATATAAATTAATTATATTTTCATTGTATAAGCTTTTGTAATTGAACACTGCAGTATTCAAAAGAATAAAAGACGTTACCGTCCATTGTTAAATCAGCGGTTTAATATCACCAAATATCACCTAATTGGTATATATATAATTTTTTTTTGTACGCTTTAGGTAGAATTACACAGGTTGAACTGATTTATTAACTTATTGTAACTGTCGCAAATCAATTAAATGCATACAAATAATAAATTCATTATTAATTGCAACTTACAAATTTGTAACGGTGTATTTATTAAATATCGATATCTTGCGTATGTGTTGTGGTTAGTTGACTTCCTACTTGATCATGGACTATCGTCTTCGGTCATTTTACGAGTAGGTGGCGCTGTTAATATCTTTGGGTCGTACCTCTCCCTGAGGACACTGAGTTAGTCTTGGCTGAGCGGTGAGTATTCCGGTAGTCCCCACAACGTTACGGATAGATACATTATTCCGTAACGAACTGTTACGTTAGAACAAAGCAGCCCACGAACGTAACAATGCGTATAGGATATCGATGTGTCACATTTCTTAAGGGTCATTTCTGATGTATGAAAATCGTCGTTTTTTATTCCAGCGTTGGCAGAGAAGCTAGAGTTGCGAAAAAAAATTATGTGTGACATAATCTTGGGCCTATATTAGGACCTGTGTGCATCGCTTATTCTAACTATTATGGTTTTTCGAAAAAAAAATTATGAAAATTGTGATTATTTTCAATCGCAATCTAGCATTTGAGGCTGTATTTAAAGTAGTGATGAGCAAGATCGAGTATCTCAAGGCATCGAGCAGATCGATCAAAAGTTCGATCTGATCAAAAAGATCGAGCCGCTCAGAAAGATCGATCCAATCAAAAAGATCGAGCCGATCAAAGAGATCGAGCCGCTTGGAAAGATTGAGCCGCTCGGAGAGATCGAGCCGTTCGCAAAGATTGGGCTGATCAAAAAGATCAAGCCGATCAAAAAGATCGAGCCGATCGAAAAGATCGAGCGCCTCGATCATTTGCAAGGATCGAGCGGATCGCGCAGTCGATCTTATTTGATCATCACTAAAAAAAATACTTGTTATTTTAATCTCGTTACTTAATGACTCGTTACTTAATGACTAAATTAATTAATAAATAAATGTAAAGTATGCTTTTTAGTGTAATTATAATATAATTAATATTGAATTTGTAATTAATATTTGTACAAATTCGAAAAAGTGAGGATTAATAAATAAATTGCAGACTAGAATTTTCGCGACCTCCCACAATACAATATTTACATCAGGGCTGGCCAACCCAAATTGCTTCGAGGGCCGAAATTAACACTTAGAATGTATCACAGATTTTCTTCTGTAAAATCAAGTTTTTTTTGACATTTCATTTTTCATGCAGAAATTTTAAAGACTTGTTTTGGCATTTTTGACATTTTTAAAAGTTCAGGAATTTTTCTTTTCCGTATTTTTCTTTTCCGTATAGATAACCCTGCGCATATGCTGAAAAATGTTCAAATATGATTCACATATGAAATAAGTAGTATATTTTGAACTTCACTTTAAATTATTGTTTTGTGTGCGTGGCGCATGAAGTAAAATTTCGAGTTTAGAGAAGCCTAAAAATTTGGATTGATTGCTTCGCTTCGCTACGCGATCAGTCCAAATTTTAATGATTTTCTAAACTCGAAATTGTACTTCATGCTTAATCTGGGAGTGGAAACACTCGTTTAAAGCTTCAAATTAAATTCTTCTAGAAAAACAACGAATATGTATACTTAAAAGAAAAACTCCCTGTATACAGTGAATTTTTTTTTTAGGTAAACATGCATAAACTGTTAATTTTCCGACATTCTTTGTTTTTAAAAGAGTTCAATTTGAAGCTTTAAAAGAGGGTTTTCCACTCCCAGACTAAGCATGAAGTAAAATTTCGAGTTTACAAAAGCCCTGTGAAAATTTGTCGAGGGTCGCGCAGCGACCGGAAACAAATTTTCTGGGCTTTTCTAAACTCGAAATTTTACTTCATGCGCCATGAGTGCGCCATGAGTATGAAAGTAAGGTTCGAATATACATAAATTTCACAATATTTTAGTGTTTTATACGCGTGGCTCATGAAGTAAAATTTCGAGTTTAGAAAAGCCCAGAAAATTTTCACGGGGCTTTTCTAAACTCGAAAATTTACTTCATGCTTAGTCTGGGAGTGGAGAATACTCGTTTAAAGCTTCAAATTGAACTTAAAAAAAACAAGGAATTTCTAAAGATTTACAAACAATGGGCTAAATTTGGAATACGTATACTTAATAGAAAAACTCCTTGTACATTATTTTCTGTTTCTATAAAATAAAAATAATGTACACATACCACAAAATTTTATTTTCTGCGTATATTATAATTAACAAAGTAAAATTCTTAAAATTTCTATCAATTATTTAGAAAACTAAATACAAATTATTAAGTAGAAAGAAAACACCATCACCTACGATTAAAATTTTGTAAAATATTAAACAAAATATTAATTATAAATGGCGATTATTTTTACAATGATTTAATGTCTCTTTAGTAAATTAATAAAAACTCCATAGCACATGCTTAAAAAGACATTTGTCGATGGTTATAAGAATTTACATGTTATCATGATTTAGTTAACAAAAAAAAAATGGTAAAAAACGATGAAATTATTGTTTTGGGAGTTAATCAGCATAAACATAATTTCTTTTTTTTTTATTAAAAAAAAAATTATTGAAATGCATAATCAACTTACATTTTTTATATTAATCGTAATTAGGAATTAAACCTCTTAAAAATAACATACAATTTCTTCGAGTTTGGTTCAAAATATTTGAAAAACTAGTTGAGATAATTAACTTTTCTTTGAAAAATATTAAACATCGATGAATTCTGTGTAAATTAACAGAATTATATGTTGTTTTATGTTGAATCATTTGGTTATTTTGCATAAATGTTTAAACATATTTTGTCTTCATTTTCTATTTGCTTAAACTTTTTAATATTTTCGTAGACAAATTTTACGAGATTTACTAATTCGCTATAAAAAAAGTTATAAAAAAAGTTATAGGTCCATTACTGTAAATTCAATGATTTTCATAATAGATAAAATTACGTTAATGTTCGCTTAATTTAATTGTATTTAAAGTTTTGAATTCAAATATTCAGTGATATTTGTTGATTTGATTAACTGTTGATTTTTTACATTTTTATAAACGATGCTAAAGTTACGTTAATTTTCGCTTCATTTAATTTTATATATTATATTTAAAGTTTTCAATTCAAATAGTTTTCAAATTGAAATATTCAGTGATTCATGTTTATTAGATTAACTATTGATTTTTTAATAAGATAAACAATTAGAACAACATAAGACATTCATAAACGGGGGTATTTTTAGCGGTAGTTTTTCCGGGGGGTTGTATTACAGGCAAAGTTATTTTATAGGTTGTTGTTTCGGGGGTGGTTTTGCAATAATATTTTTACAAGGGGTGGTTTTTCTAAGAGGTGATTGTTACGGGGGTAGTTTTTTAGGGAGGTTTATTAAATGGCTTTACAGGGGGTGGTTTTTTGAGGGGATCATTTTCTGAAATGGTTTTTTGAGGGGATAAATTTTGCTTCTTTCAGGAGATGTTGTTTTTGGAGGTAATTTTCCAAGACTGTTTTTACAGAGGAGGGGTGATTTTTCAGAAATATTTTTTACAGAGGGTCTTTCTGTGATTTTCCAAGCCGCGTGATTTTCCAAGACGTATTTTAATTTGTAGGGCCCGTAGTTTTAATGAGGGGTTTCTCCGGGTGTGATGTTTGTTAGTAGTGATGATTAAATTTTTATATAATTATAATTATTTCACTACTATTTTACTTTCATCGTTTATTTTATGAATTATTTAATACAGAATAACTTTTTATGTGATTTTCTGAATACATTTTGCCGGCAAATGTTAAATAATAGAAGCAAAATAAATATAATTAATTTACTTTGAAAATTTACGAATTACCTATTTAATCAAATGAAATAGTGTGATAGTTCAATGATACCTCCTAGGCCGATTGATCTGCTCAAAAATAGCTCAAAATGGCTCTATAGCACGCAACTAGAATACCTCAAATCGTATAACTTGATCAATTGTCTCGAGCCGATCGATTTGATCAATCTGCTCGAGCCGATTGATCAATCGACTAGCTCGACAAGTTAGAAAAGATCGAGCGGCCCGAACCGTGTTACGGGTCGAAAACGCCAGTAGGACTTTTTATTATTAGAAAATTAATTTAGTTAAAATGTGTACATTGAGTTGCCTACATTATTCCGAAAGGGTGTAATTCGCAGTTGGCTGTGACCGGCAACAACTTCCGCCGTTGGCCGTCGTTTAGAAAAACAAAAAAAAGGTTTGTTTAGCAAAGCGTCCGTCAAAACGGTAAAACGTAATTTTCTTCTCTATTGAGAATTAATTTTCTCACGAAGAGCTGTTCGCATTTAGAAGAATTACTTGTGTGGAATTCGCTGTCTATATTGAGTGAGTTTTGGATTCCTTTTTGGAGCTGAATTTCCACTATCGCCGCTTTTGAAACCCTTTGTACGGACGCGACTTGCGAAGACAATCGCATCGAAAATAGCTCCCGCCAACAACTAGGGGTAAGTTCATTAAAAATCTGTTTCGGATAGAATATTTTCTAAGGCCTTTCGTAATGTTTTAAATAGAGCTAACATAGAGCTAACTTTAGCTAACATAGAGCTAACTTTAGCTAACATAGAGCTAACTTTAGCTAAAATAGAGCTGAACTCGAGCTAAAATTGCCATTGGCTACGTTCTGAGATAAGTTCTAATTGGAATTTGAGAGATTGTTTGGTGACTGGAATATCACATTTGGCCGTTTCCTTGTCCGGACTTTTGCCGTACTGGAAGCTGTGAGACCGTCCTTCTGTATCCTTCCTGCACCACGAGAAAATCCTGTGCCGGAGCGGTCGCATCATCTCGAAACCACGACAAGAGAAAACCCAACTCGATGAGTAACTTTTAAAGTTTTATTTTTGTTTTCTCTTCTTAAAAACGGTCGCGAAACAATCCAACGAATTTTGATGCTTTGGTGCATTTTGTTGCAAATAATAATTTCGTAGTTTTTTTTTTGTAATTGTTTAATAATTATCAGGTTAATAGTAACAGTTCACTAACCTTAAGTTCGTCCGCTACGAGCGAGACAACCTTAAACGCTATTTTTTTATATAAATTAATTATATTTTCATTGTATAAGCTTTTGTAATTGAACACTGCAGTATTCAAAAGAATAAAAAACGTTACCGTCCATTGTTAAATCAGCGGTTTAATATCACCAAATATCACCTAATTGGTATATATATAATTTTTTTTTGTACGCTTTAGGTAGAATTACACAGGTTGAACTGATTTATTAACTTATTGTAACTGTCGCAAATCAATTAATTGCATACAAATAATAAATTCATTATTAATTGCAACTTACAAATTTGTAACGGTGTATTTATTAAATATCGATATCTTGCGTATGTGTTGTGGTTAGTTGACTTCCTACTTGATCATGGACTATCGTCGTCGCTCATTTTACGAGTAGGTGGCGCTGTTAATATCTTTGGGTCGTACCTCTCCCTGAGGACACTGAGTTAGTCTTGGCTGAGCGGTGAGTATTCCGGTAGTCCCCACAACGTTACGGATAGATACATTATTCCGTAACGAACTGTTACGTTGGAACAAAGCAGCCCACGAACGTAACAACCAAGCCGCCCGAAGAGATCGAACCGATCGAAAATATCGAGACAATAAAGAAGATCGAGCCGATCAGAAAAATCGAATTGATCAAAAAGATCGAGCCGATCAGAAAAATCGAGCCGATCAGAAAGATCCAGCTGATCAAGAAGATCGAGCCGATCAAAAAGATCGAGAGGCTCGATCGCTTGCAAGGATCGATCAATCGATCTTTTTTGATCGATCTTGCCCATCACTAATTTAAAGCAATTTAACAGTGTACACTTAATTGAGTAGATGGCGCTGAAAAAACGGTGGAATAAAAAGTATAAATTGAATCATTTTTCAATATTTAATCATTTTACAAACCATATTTTATACGATCCATTTCTATAAAGTGCTATTTTTAATGTCATATTCCTAATATTCTGCCTTTAATTTTCAATTATCAGATTTATAAAGTGAAAATCGAACATTTCTGTTGATTTCCCAGGATTATTAATTTGTTATGTGTGTTAGCTTGACGATTTAGTTGAAGTAAAACATAATCAAGTAAAAGAAAATATATTTTGATTAGGTATGATTTGATTAACCTTTTCTCTGTTGCTGCTGCAGCGTTTTGTATAACTTAATGTGTATGCAAGAAAGTGATTGATTAATTTACATGTTAAAGTATTTTTGACAATCCCTGAGAATAAATGTATTATTTGCGACAATGCTATTACTCCCAGAACTCCCTCTATCGTATGTTCTGGAAAATGTAATAAATCATCTCACATTAAGTGAGCCGATTTAAAAGATATAAATGATTCGGAAGAAATAATTTGGTGCTGTAATAAATGCAACATGAATGTAAATAAATCTCCATCTCATGATGATTTATTTGAGCTTATTTCAATGAAATTTAATGAATTCAAGGCAGAAATAAAAACTCTCACAAATAGAAAGACTGTTATTCCTTACTTCACTTTTTATAAAAAGTGAAGTAAGGAATAACAGTCTTTCTATTTGTGATTAATCACTTCACGTAAACTCGAAACAATACAGTTAATAAAAACTCTTATCGCAACAAAATTTAATGAATTAGAATCACGTATAGTACAACTTGAAGCAAAAAGTAATTTGATTAACTGTAATTCAGAGCGTAGGCATGATAATGAGTCTTTTGAAGAAATTCTTACTGAGCTGGATGAAAGGAATAAGAGAAAGAAAAACGTTATCCTATTTAATCTTCCTGAACTGAATTCAAGTGAAATTGAAGCTAAGAAGAAAGCTGATTGCGAGAGTGTTGAGAAAATATTAGAACCAAGGGGTTTACAGTTTAAACCTACAAAAATATTACGTTTGGGATCATTTAAAATAAATAGTAAGCCACGACCTTTAAAAATTGTGTTTGCGAAAGATAATGAAGCTATACAAGTACTAAAAAGCAATTCACTGGAGAGTAACAAAAACTTTCATTTCTGATCTGATAAGACAAGAAAGCAACAGGAATATTTTAAAAAAATACAAAATGAACTTGAATCTCGGAAATCATTAGGTGAATTAAATCTCATGATTAGATATAATAATGGAGTTCCGTTTATTTGCTCTAAGCAGATCCAAGCCTCATATTCCAAACAAAAAAACTAACCGTATATTATCAAAATTGTGGCGGGTTGCGAACTAAACTTCAGGCATTTATGTTATCAGTCAATAGTAATGATTATGATGTACTTATCTTAACTGAAACATGGCTTTTTGAAGCTATTTCAAACAGTGAATTACAATTAATAAATTACAATATATATAGGGTTGATCGTTCCAACAATGGTGAAGTCCGTGGTGGTGGTATTTTAATCGCCGTTAAACGTCACTTCAAATCATCTATTATATTAAAGAATAATGCTATAGAGCATCTATTTGTGTTATTATCAGTCAATAAGACCAATTATATTCTTGGCGGTGTATATATACCGCCATCGTCGCCTGTAGCTTCTTATTCTGAGCATTGTGAAGTTGTGGAAAATATAGTTCAACAATATTCAGATTGTCAGTATTTAATTTGTGGAGATTACAATCTCCCTAATATTAATTGGAGTACTTCTCTTTCTACCTCCAATAAATATAATTTAGATGACCATAAAACACAATTGATTGTTGATACATTTAAGTTTCTAAATCTTGAACAAATAAATAAAATTCCTAATAGTAGATCCGTTTTTCTTGATTTGTTGTTTTCTAATATTTTAGAGTGTGAAGTTGCATTATCGAATAACTTATTATCAAATACAAGTTAACATCATTGTGCTTATGATATTTCGATTTCTGTGTGTTTTTATAAACCGCTACAATCTGTACAAAAAATATTTTTATATCATCTTGCCGATTTTGATGCTTTAAATCACTTTTATAATATTATGTTTAGTTGTTCTGAGTGGAAATCTTTAGTAATCGATGCTGATATTAATATGTTAGTTGACTATTTCTATAATATTGTTAATAACGGTATAACTAATTTCATTCCTCAGAAATTATTTAAGGATAGCGATAGCTACTATCCTAAATGGATGACGCAAGATCTTAAGCTTCTCATAAGAAGAAAGAAATCTGCTCATATCAAATACAAACAAACAGGCAATCGTGATGACTATTTATTGTTTAATTCATTACGAAGTCAATGCAAGAAATTAACAAATTTATTACATTCAAATTTTTTATCAGACGTCGAAGCTAAAGTCAATGCAAACTCTAATTACTTCTGTAAGTATGTCAAAGATTTAAAGAGCAACGATGGCATTCCTAATGTCATGGAATTTGATTCAAGAACGGGTTCAGACGGTAATCAGATTGCTGATATGTTTGCAGAGTACTTCGCTACTGTTTATACCAATGACACTAGTCCATATACTAACGCTTCGTTACAGAATAACTTCTCGGTCAATAATTATAAGTTCGTAATTTCCAAGGAGGGTGTTTTTAATGAAATAATGTCTCTAAACCCAAGTAAAAGCTCAGGCCCTGATGGCATCTCTCCCTATCTTTTAGTTAACTGTATTTATTCATTATGCGGTCCTATATCCGATATATTTTCTATGTCTTTGGCACAAGGTGAATTCCCATCAATCTGGAAACTAAGCTATATCAATCCTATCTTTAAATCTGGGGAACGGAAGCTTATATCAAATTATAGGGGCGTTGTTTGTCTTCAATCTTGCATACCGAAAATACTTGACAAAATAGTTGCGACACAAATGCATTGGGTTGTTAAAATGTTTTTGTCAGAGAATCAGCATGGTTTTGTACCGGGTCGGTCAACAAATACAAATCTTTTATGTTTTAATCAATATTTGTTGAAGGCTTTCGAAAATAATAGTCAAGTTGATTGCATATGCCTAGATTTTTCGAAGGCCTTCGACAGAGTTGATCATAATATTCTATTACATAAAATAAGATCATTAGGTTTTAATGATATGGCCGTTCGTTGGCTATCTGACTTTTTAAGTAACAGGTTTCAAATGGTAAAAATACACAATTACATTTCTAAACCAATTTCTGTAACATCAGGGGTTCCGCAAGGAACTCACTCTGGGCCAATATTATTTTTACTATATCTTTAATTAATTTCTCACTTAACCCGTGGTGAAACATTTTTGAATATAATACTGGATATTTAATTAAAACACTTGGTTTGTTTCACTAATTTATATTTTCTCCGACTAGTTTCGACCATTGGTCATCTTCGGGGAGGAATGTACAAAAAATATCTAAACAACTATTTATATACAAATACAGGCTATCATAAAATATCGGCAATAAGGGCGGACGCAATCGGAGAGTTCCAAAGCTCTTCCATATTATTTACAATCGGTTTTCCCCGCTTTAGCGCCTTCCTAATTTCTAGTCCCTCACGGAAATTTAAGTATCGACCCTTATTGCCTGGGTATAAAATTTTACAATCTGTTGTGTTAAAAATATGATTTTCTTCTATGCAATGCTGTGCGAATCCGGTTGAACATTTTTTATTAATTTTTTATGTTCTTCTAAGCGTGTTCTAAAATTTCTTCCAGTCTGACCTACGTATGTTATCACAATCACCACACTTAATTTCATAAACGCCGCACTTGTCAAGTTTATCGACCGCTGATTTGTTATTAACTAGAAGTCTTTGTAGGTTTATTGGATTAGTCATTATAACATTAAAATCATACCCCTTAAAATTTTGTGTGATTTTTTCGGAAAGATTATTAACAAAATCCAATCTATGCCAAATTGTTTTAACTGATTTTGTTTCGCAATAAAAATATTTTTTGAATTGTTTTAATTTTTTCTTTTTTACTAAGTTATTAATTAGTTGCTCATTGTAGCCATTATTAGTAGCTATAGTTTTTATTGTATTTAATTCTAAATTAAAGTTATTTTCGTTAAGTGGAATATGTATAAGCCGGTGAATTAAAGAGTGAAAGGTACTGTTTTTTATTTTGTGGTGAGTATTGGAGCTACTAGGGATAATTACATCAGTAAAGCTGTCTTTTCTGTAAATTTTAAACTCTAGGGCGTTATCTATTGTTTTAAAAATGGTAAAATCTAGAAAATTTAGGCTATTGTTGAGTTCCATTTCTGTGGTAAACTCAATATTATTATTTATGGAATTTAAAAATTTTGTGAAAGCGTTTAATTGTCGTGTTGTACCATCCCAAATGCAAAACACATCATCTACGTATCTCGCCCAATAAACAATATTTTTACACCTGTTATCTTTAAATAAGTGTTCTTCAAAATTAGACATGAAAATTTCCGTTAATAGAGGCGATAAAGGCGAACCCATCAGCAGACCGTCTGTTTGGCAAAATATTTTGCTGTTAAATTCAAAATAATTTTGGTCTATACAAATGTTGACAAGAGTTTTCATCTCTAATTTGTGTGTATCAGGTTGATTTGTATTATCAATTAATTCGACTAATATTATTTTTAATTGTTTAGTTGGTATAGACGTAAAGAGACTTTTTTACGTCGAATGCAAAACTTTTATCATTCGACTTAAAAAGTCTCTTTACGTCTATACCAACTAAACAATTAAAAACAATATTAGTCGAATTAATTGATAATACAAATCAACCTGATACACACAAATTAGAGATGAAAACTCTTGTCAACATTTGTATAGACCAAAATTATTTTGAATTTAACAGCAAAATATTTTGCCAAACAGACGGTCTGCCGATGGGTTCGCCTTTATCGCCTCTATTAACGGAAATTTTCATGTCTAATTTTGAAGAACACTTATTTAAAGATAACAGGTGTAAAAATATTGTTTATTGGGCGAGATACGTAGATGATGTGTTTTGCATTTGGGATGGTACAACACGACAATTAAACGCTTTCACAAAATTTTTAAATTCCATAAATAATAATATTGAGTTTACCACAGAAATGGAACTCAACAATAGCCTAAATTTTCTAGATTTTACCATTTTTAAAACAATAGATAACGCCCTAGAGTTTAAAATTTACAGAAAAGACAGCTTTACTGATGTAATTATCCCTAGTAGCTCCAATACTCACCACAAAATAAAAAACAGTACCTTTCACTCTTTAATTCACCGGCTTATACATATTCCACTTAACGAAAATAACTTTAATTTAGAATTAAATACAATAAAAACTATAGCTACTAATAATGGCTACAATGAGCAACTAAATTATAACTTAGTAAAAAAGAAAAAATTAAAACAATTCAAAAAATATTTTTATTGCGAAACAAAATCAGTTAAAACAATTTGGCATAGATTGGATTTTGTTAATAATCTTTCTGAAAAAATCACACAAAATTTTAAGGGGTATGATTTTAATGTTATAATGACTAATCCAATAAACCTACAAAGACTTCTAGTTAATAACAAATCAGCGGTCGATAAACTTGACAAGTGCGGCGTTTATGAAATTAAGTGTGGTGATTGTGATAACATATACGTAGGTCAGACTGGAAGAAATTTTAGAACACGCTTAGAAGAACATAGAAAATCAATAATTAATAAAAAATGTTCAACCGGATTCGCACAGCATTGCATAGAAGAAAATCATATTTTTAACACAACAGATTGTAAAATTTTATACCCAGGCAATAAGGGTCAATACTTAAATTTCCGTGAGGGACTAGAAATTAGGAAGGCGCTAAAGCGGGGAAAACCGATTGTAAATAATATGGAAGAGCTTTGGAACTCTCCGATAGCGTCCGCCCTTATTGCCGATATTTTATGATAGCCTGTATTTGTATATAAATAGTTGTTTAGATATTTTTTGTACATTCCTCCCCGAAGATGACCAATGGTCGAAACTAGTCGGAGAAAATATAAATTAGTGAAACAAACCAAGTGTTTTAATTAAATATCCAGTATTATTTTTACTATTTGTAAACGACATTGAAGACATTGTTACTAACAGCAAGGTTTTATTGTATGCTGACGACATCAAAATATATTGGATCGTCAAATCGTTTGAAGATTGTAAAAGCCTGCAGGATGACTTAAATAAGATTAATGACTGGTGCTACTCCAATAAATTACACGTTAATGTGAAAAAATGCAATCTTATTTCATATTATAGAAAACGCTCCAGTCTCAATTACGCATACAGCATTGATGGAAATGATTTAGCTAAATCAGCAGAGCTGAAAGATTTAGGAGTGACATTCGATAATAGGCTTGCATTCAACTCACATATCAGTAACGTTTGCTCCAAAGCTTTAAAAGTGTGGGGTTTTGTCTGGAGGGTGTGTAAAGATTTGGGTCCATCGTATTTAAAACGATTATATTGTGCATTGGTTCGCTCCAACGTTGAATATGCTTCGGTAATATGGTCTCCATATCAATCAACACATATTAATAGATTGGAACAAATACAACATAAGTTTTTACGTAGCATGGAGCTCAAATTGGGTAGATGTCATAGGCAAGGTTGTTACTAGGAAATAATGACCGATTTGAACATTAGACCTCTAGCTGATCGTCGCTTAACTGCAGATTTATGCATGATCTACAAAATAGTAAACAATTTAATTGATTGTCCTAATATTTTGAAGCAACTTCATTTTTATACTCCATCCAACTGCCGAAATCTGAGGAATACGCCCATTTTCCGCTTACAGACATTCACTACAAACTACTCCCACTACAATCCACTGGCCAGAATGATGAGGACAGCAAATAGCTTGGCCGATAGGGAGTGGTTCGATTTATTTAATTCAAATTTTGATAGTTTTAAGTGTAAACTGAAGAGGATGCTTTAGATTTGTGATTTTTATTGTTATTATTTTGTGAATAGTTTTAATTTTTTGAATGGCTCGAATTAATAATATTAATAGTATTATTTAATGTAATGTAATTTTGATTGTTGTTTGAGTTATTAGTGCTCTATTTTTGTTAAATGGGGTTTTCCCGTATAAATAAATAAATAAAAAGAATAGGGACATCAGCATATGTGACATTTCTAAATGAAAACATTGCGATGGTAAATTTGTAATTTTTTTGTTCTGGGAGAGAGCTTCAACGATATAGAGAGCCAAATGTTTATCAATAAATGCAATTTACTGGCCTAGTATTTTCTACTAGCTTCATTACTCATGATCCGAACTAATTTTTAAGAATTATTCCGTTTTCTTCTAAATTAGCTTCAAAGTACTAGACAGCAATTGTCATTACATTTATTCAGAGTTTATAATATTTTTTGCACAATCGACCCTTTTTTAATACATACTACATATTCAGTAATTGGTTTCGAGTTATGTGAAGTTGTAAACTTAAATTAAAACACTTATTTGTTCCTTTCTTCACTTATTTTATTTTACTTGTTAGATGTACATTTCGAGTACTACGTACTCATTTTCAATAACAGAATGCCTTAAAACTAATTTACAATCGTTTATATATGGTTTGAGGATTAGTGGAAAAACCTTAATCTAATTATGTCGGTTACCTGTTTGGGGTGGATTGGTGTTAATGAGTGTCGGTGATTTACAATTTTCCGAAAGGAGGGTTAAAAGAGGATTATCTAAGGGACTCAGGTCAAAATTAAGTAGTTTGTTTTTGTTTTTATACATTTCTATTGATTCCAACATATTTAATCGATAACTGTTTGATTCTTTGAGTAATTTTACATTTTTTATTGGGAATTGATGGCCGGTTTCATAATTATGGTATGCTATCGCGGATTTTTCGGGGTTTCTATTTTTTATATGATACATGTGTTCTTTGAATCTTTTTGATAAATTCCGTTGAGTCTGACCTATATAAACTTTTTCACAATTGTTACATTCTATCATGTAAATTCCTGATTTATTTAAATTATCCCTGTTATTCGATTTTTTGTTTAATAATATGTTTAATTTTGTGTTGCTGTAGTTAGCAGTTGTTAATTTGAATTTTTTGAATATTTTGTTGATTTGGTGGTGAACTAGAGGGTTGAAAATGAATTTAACAAATTTGTAATTCTTAATGTCGCTGGTTTCTTTTGAGGTATTCAGCTTTGTGGTATTTTTAATCAAATGTCTTTTCATATGCCTATTAATGAGTTTTTCAATTATGTTCCTTTTATATCCTAATGAAGTAGCAATGTTTTTAATGAATTTTAATTCGTTTTGTCTGTTTTCTTTTGAAATCGGTAAGTTTATTGCGCTATAAATCATACTATTGAATGCTGCGAGTTTATGCCTGATGGGCGTTGTTGATGAAGAGTCAATGTAGTTGTATGTGTGTGTTGGTTTGCGATATATATTAAAGTTTATTGTTTTTGTATCTGTATTTTTAATAATTAATAAATCTAGAAACGGGATTTGATTGTTATTTTCAATTTCGTATGTAAATGAAATGCTCGGAGACAATCCGTTCAAATCCGACAACAAGCTGGTTATTTCTGTTTTGTTATCTATAACAGCTATTATGTCGTCTACGTATCTAAACCAAACTTTCGGAAAGCCAGGTATTGTATTTTTTGCATGATTTTCTAAATTGTTCATAAAAATATTTGCTAGGAAGGGTGATAATGGATTACCCATGGCTGTTCCTACATATATCTGTTTCAAGGACGGTAGGTTGTGTTTACCAAGTTGTTATGAATGTAAATCCAAATATGTGCCACGTGTATAAAACACTAATTTTAAGTGAAGTTCAAAATATATGCCTTATAAATAATTTTTCACTTTGTTTATGAAACAAAATTATGTTTTCCAGTACTTTTTTTTTCAATGTAAAATTTTGCAACGCATTTTGTCTAATAGCCCTTAGACAGAAGGCATTTTGTCTTGACAATGTGCAAAATGACAGACGAATGCAATTTTATTCGACTATTGTCTAAAAACATTGGACAATTCTCATATCACATTACACAACTATAGACATACCGTGTTTCCATCTTTAAAAATTGTAGTTTTCCCACCCTTTTCTTTTTCTAACTTGCACTAGTTACACCGACTCTTGACCAGGGGCAAAAAGTGTAGGTTCAGTGCAAGTGAACTGACACAAATGAACACAGTACAGTTCAACTTGGTTCATGTAACAAACGGTTTCAGTACAGAAAGTGTAAAAAGTGCTGCACCAGTTCATGTAATGAACAAACCTATTGAAGATCCGCACTTTTGGACATAACAATAATACACAAATAAGACAATTAACTTTGTTTGTATAACTGAGGATTTTATTGTGACTATAGTTTCGACAACTTTAACTTGTCATTATCAAACATAAAGTAATTTAAAACAAACAATTCGTCAGGTATATATACGAAAAAATTACGGTTACAAAACGGCTTTTTTCGTATATATAATTGACGAATTGTTTGTTTTAAATTACTTTATGTTTGATAATGACAAGTTAAAGTTGTCGAAACTATAGTCACAATAAAATCCTCAGTTATGCAAACAAAGTTAATTGTCTTATTTGTGTAAATAATGATGTATAACGAAGTAGAAGCCTCCACAGTGAACAGTATAACAATAATATATCAAATCAATTTTTTTTTATATTATTGAATTAAGTGTGTAAACTTATGTGTCTAAAATTATTATATATTCTGAATATACTTAACCACAAATTGTTGTTTATGCCAGAAAACCTCAAATTATAAAAATTATTACAGTCAACAACAAAGAATTGAAAAACAAACTTGGGCCACTTTCAAATTAAACGGCTCAATTATCAAAACTAATTCTGCTACTTGTTTGTATTTTCTCAGTTGGAGCCTGATATCAAGAGTCAGTACACTTCAATTTTGGAAATGTCCATCTCGATAAACTCAAGACATGTTGTCATGTTCACTAACGCTGGCTATTTGTGGTTGGGCTCATCTGATTTGAGGACGAAGTACGCTGAAGTCGAAACAGGCATTATTTACAAACCAAAGCAATTGATCTGGTAAGTTCTGAATAAATCTCATTCAACTTAACTCAACCTAATTTTGACAAGAAAAGTTGGCTAGAAATTAGAACACATTTGTCTTCATAAAACTAAAAGTCCTAAGTAACGGTCGTACTAAGTTAGAGGCCGAGTTCGGAAAATTTCTTAACAGGGCATTCGACCAATAATAAGGCAGGAGAGATGTATGTAATCTACTTTATTGTAATACCAAGCTTTCGGGACTCATTTTGTCCTTTCCTCTGGTTTACTATTATAAACAATGAACAAAAAATGTATTAATTGTTTCTTCATAGTTTATAGTGTTAATAATAAAGTAGATTACATACATCTATTCTGCTTTATTATTGGTCCCTGTTAGGAAATTTTTCGAACTCTGCCTTTATATATATATTATCGAAAAACCCTCAGGGTGTAGGGTAGATTTCACAATTAATTTACAGTCTATTTTTAGTAATGCACAATGATAGAATATATTTCATCTTTTAGTCTGTGTTTCCTTGCACGATGTTTCTCCAGTCTTTTTTATTTCTTGCCCTTTCCTTTGTTTCCTTGAAAGTCAATCCCTTTTTCTGTAGATGTTTTGAAATTATATTGTTCCAGGTTTTTTTGGTCTGCCGGGTCTTGTTTTCTGAGGATTCTTTGTCTCCCATATCCTCTTTATTTCTTGTTTCTCCGACATATGCTGTAGAGTATAAATTAAAATATAAAATTCAGTCGAAATGATGCACGAAATAATCCGCCAGGGAGAGCTGACTCAATTTCGTCAAGGTCAAAAACTGTAAAAGACCCTTAAATCCACAGAAACACAAGCAAAAAATTGAATTATTTCAAAAAATAAAATGGTGATTCAAAAATAAGTTATCTTATATGTGTCTAGGTATCATTTTAATACCAAAAACAGCTTTTGCCTGGTAATGTACTATCTTAAAAAGTACCCTTGGCAGTGAGAGTGTTAAAACTCTAAACAAACTCAATTTGAATATGAGCATACAAGTGATTATTTGAATGATCATACAAGCGATGCAGTGGACATTTGAGTAACCAGTTGAGTGAGCATTTGTGCTATCTCTTAATAATAATAACAATCTTTATTTCATATAAATACACAAAAATACATTCGGGTATAATGTAAAAACAGTGTCAAAAGATAATTTGACAAATAAAGCACTAAAACCTTTCTTCACACTTTTATTTGAATTACCAAATGTACATTACGGACACAAAGTGACCATTATCAATGGATTAACACTAAATACAAAACAGAAATATTAAACTATATATAGACAGGCAGATTATAATACAAAAGCGGTGGGAGCGCAAAAAGGGAAAAAACGTAAATTAAGAGGTGAGCCGAAGGAATGAGGGTGGCGGTACAACCAGGTAAAGTGGATTGGGGGAAAAAACACAGATTAAGATGGTGCAATTAAATCTAATAATGTATTGTGAAGTGGACTTAAATCAAAATTCAATAATTTATTTTCATGTTTCTTCATTTCAATGGCTTCTAACAGGTTTAAACGATAATTTGATGATTGTTTTAATAATTTTATGTTCTTTATTGTGATTTTGTGGCCGGTTTCTAGTAAGTGGTTAGCCACTGCAGATTTTTCGTAATTAAGATATGTGGCGTGTGCTAAGTGTTCTTTGAATCTGGTATTTAGATTACGCTGTGTTTGACCAATATAAACTTTATCGCAGTTACTACAATCGATTGAATAAATACCAGATTGGTCTAGTTTATCTGGTTTCTTGAATGTGTTCCCTAAAAATCAACATAAAAGGCGGGGGTTAGGTTGAATTTTTTGTATAATTTGTTGAAATGGTTTTCTGAATTGGGGGAATAAATTAATCTAATGAATTTTGTATCTGAGTTTGGGTTAATCGGTGAAAGAGAGGTGGTATTATGAAGTTTAATTTTGAATTTATGCATATTAATTAATTTGTGAATGGTCTGGGGGTTATATTTGAGATTTTTTTAATGTTCTCTATAATTTAAATTTAAAGAAATCTTCAATAGTTTATAGACTAGATCATAAATTAAATATTTATATGTTACATAATTCTGTTCTTGCTGAATATGTTTAGGAAGGTGATTATAGAAACGTAAACAGTCATATTGGACTCTTTTTTAGGTAAATGAGCGATTTAAGATCGGGTATCGCATATTAGGTTTGTTGCGAGTATTAAAACTTTGCATTATTTTATAGGATTTAAATTTGTCTTTATGTTTCGCCAGAAACAAAAGACATTCGTAGATATAAATCCTTGTTGCTGTCGAGATATTTTGTGATGAAAATTTAGTTCTGCATGATTCTCTTTTAAATAAAGAATAATTCGCAAAGCCCGTTTTTGTACGACTTAGACCCTGTACAAGTTTTGGGAGTCACCCTAGTGAATAATGCCGAACTTTATTATTGGTTCAAAACTGGCAAAATACACTGTTTGCACCAGTTTTACATCTAAATTTTTAGTCAGGACCCGCAACATGTAACAGATGCTGCTTAACCTATGGCAAATAGCATTAATGTGTTGTTTCCACCTCAGGCCAATCATAAACTGAGTTGTTTAGGTGTATTTTATTCGGGTTTTCATGTCTTTTATTTATATGAAATAGGAAAATAATGGATGTGTTTGAAGGTGTGGAAATGAGGCTGTGGTGGCATTCTGGGAAGAGGACCACACGCTGTTGGTTGTCGGCAGACACGGTGAAAAAATGCTGTATTCCTACGACTGTTCAGTGCACTTAGTGCCGGAAATAGATGGCGCTCGAGTTCTCTCAGCAACATCGCATGAACTGCTCCAAAAAGTCCCCGGAGTTGTCGAAAGAATTTTTCGGATCAACAGCACCGATCCTGGAAGTTTTCTACTCGAAGCCTCCAAACAATTTCAGGTAAACAAACTCACCATTAAATTGGCTATTTCTATTTTTACTTTTAAATCTAACATTTTTGTCTAAATATCCCTCTGATTCGATTAAGACTATTTTTAAAAAATGACTGCACAGCAAAAACCATTATAGATAATAAGATAAAACTTTAAACTTAAGCTTTGAAACTAATGCTGGGTTTATAAGACATTTAACGTTTAAAAGTGTTTAAGGTTTAGCGCTTAAGCGGAGTAGAATTTAGTGTTTAAGAATGTTTAAGGTTTAGCGTTTAAGCGGTGTAGAATGTAGAGTTTAAGAGTTTGCTGTATTCTATTTTTCTTAAATATCCTTAAACACAAATGGTTTTGCGCACATTTTTTGTGCCGACACTTTAAAACTTTATACTCTATTATTCGAGCACAGTGATGCCAGATTTATTAAGTCAATTGCTACGACATAATAGTAAAGTAATTTTAATAATTTGGCCAAATTCCTAATGGTAAAAAGAAGGAATAGGAAATTATAAACCATAATTTTAAATTTCTTCTCTGTTAATAGTAAAATACTGTTTTTACAAATTTGTGATGAAGTAGCTGGAACCGTCGACAAGCGGACACACTTTTAAAGGAGGAATCGGAAGTTATAAACCTAAAATTTTTAAAAGTTAATTCTTGTATGAGCGGCATTATTTCCTTAAACATCAAACAATAATCACTAAACGTCTTATAAACCCAGTATAAAGCGCTTTTGGTGAAAATGCGGAAACAGAAGTAGTAGTTTACTCTTATCGTTTTTCAATTTTTCTTGATATTTTATTAAATATTGATCATATCAAAAAATCTTTCAAGCAAAAATTGTACATTTTATTGATATATTAGAAATCTATACATTATACTTCTCTGTATCCTGAATAGTTTTCGAGTTATTTGTTTGTCCAAATTTTGTGCATTTGACTAGCCATAGTTAAATTATATTCTACCTTTTAGGTGAATCATTTGAACAAATGACTATAGTTTTATTGGTTGTTACAGAAACGTAGTCATAGAGCGGATGAGTACATATGCTTGGTCAAAAACGACTTAGAACGAGCTGTGGAGCAGTGCATACAAGCAGCAGGTTACGAGTTCGAACCGGAAGTCCAAAAAATGTTGGTTAGGGCTGCTCAGTTTGGAAAGTGTTTCTTGTCGAATGTGATCGATTCTGACGAATATGTCAGGATGTGCCGGATCCTGCGTGTGTTGAACGCTGTTAGAGATACCAGGATAGGCATTCCACTCACGTTTACAGAGTAAGTCAGACACCTGAATAATAAGGTTGAAGATATCATTAATCTACAAATCAGTTTTCGAACAATGTATATCATTAGATATCTATCACGATATTTATCATGATATATTTCGATATTTATAAACTCCTATATATATCATAGATATTTGTGGAATGCACAAAACTATAAATATTGCAGAAAAATCAGGGAATTTTTTTTGTAATTAAAAGCCAGGGATATTTTTAATAAATATTAATAATAAAGATACAAATAATGCAATTAAATAAATAACAATCTTTAGAATTACATTGCCTTGTAGATTGGCCCTTTTTGCACAACACTAGGGATTGTAATACGGGTAAATCTTATTACCGGAAACTCGTAAAAAACTGGTAATTTGCTGATTTTTGGCCAGTAAATTAAATAAATCTATTGTTTAATTGAGACACTTCAATAAGATAGTGTTATTTTAATTAAATGTGTATGTGTTTTTGAACTTTGGATTTGCCGGGGCGCGACTCATTTCGCTTGCAGACCCCGTCAAATCCAAATTTTCAGGCTTTTCTAAACTCGAAATTTTACTTCATGCTTAGTCTGGGAGTGGAAACCCTCGTTAAAGAAAAGGCATTAAATGCTAAATCTATTGTTTAATTGAGACACTTCAATAAGATAGTGTTATTTTAATTAAATGTGTATGTGTTTTTGAACTTTGGATTTGCCGAGGCGCGACTCACTTCGCTTGCACACCCCGTCAAATCCAAATTTTCAGGCTTTTCTAAACTTGAAATTTTACTTCATGCTTAGTCTGGCAGTGGAAACCCTCGTTAAAGAAAAGGCATTAAATGCTAATAATTGTCCATATTCCTCCTATTCTTACCCTAACATCTTAACATCCGTATCCACATAATTTTTTAATTGAACTCATGGAAAAATCAGTTAAAATACTTTCAGAAATAATTAGAAATTAATCAATCCCACAAAATTCAAATTACTTATACTTAGCTTAATTTTTAAGTTACAAACATTATTTATAGCTAAAATTGAAGCTTATTTAATGAAGACTGAATAAGTTTTCGAAAAAATCCAATTAAACATTTCAGAACAAAAGTAAATTTTGTTAGGCGATATTGTGATTTACCGAATTCACTTTTATTTTCGCAAAAATGCCAAATATAAATGAGAAAAAAAGTAGAGATTGTGGATTTATCATCATGAATTTTTCTTTTAAATATACACATGATCACGCTTTTTTTAAAAGAATTCAATTTTAAGCTTTAAACGAGTGTTTTACACTCCGAACTCGAAATTTTATTTCATGCGCCACCTGTATTAAACACTGAAACCACTGAAATATTGTAACAAATAAACCTTACTCGAAATCTGTAGCTTGTACGCGTGGCACATGAAGTTAAATTTCGAGTTTAGAAAAGCCTGAAAATTTGGTTTGGTCATGTTGCGTTGCGCGCTACATGACCAAACCAAATTTTCAGGCTTTGCTTAACTCGAAATTTTACTTCATGCTTAGTCTGGGAGTGGAAACCCTCGTTAAAGAAAAGGCATTAAATGCTAATAATTGTCCATATACCTCCCTCTTACCCTAACATCTTAACATCCGCATCCACATAATTTTTTAATAGAACTCATGGAAAAATCAGATAAAATACTTTCAGAAATAATTGGAAATTAATCAATCCCACAAAATTCAAATTACTTATACTTAGCTTAATTTTTAAGTTACAAACGGGGACCCTCGTGGGTCAGTGAGTAGAGCTCCTGCTCTTGGGCCAGAGGGTCGTGGGTTCGAATCCCACTGGGGGGTGCCAGTTTCTTATGGGGAAATTGGCACCCTCTGGAGCCATGGTTGTGAGTGAATGTGTTGTGCCGTCCATAATTAGTTGCATAAGCATGTAGAGAATTAAATACTTAAATGGAATAAATAAAAATTAAGAATTGATGTTGGCCAATAGTCTACGTTACTAAGGCCAGGCAAAAGCCAAACCCTAAAAAAAAAAAAAAAGTTACAAACATTATTTACAGCTAAAATTGAAGCTTATTTAATGAAGACTGAATAACTTTTCGAAAAAATCCAATTAAACATTTCAGAACAAAAGTAAATTTTGTTAGGCGATATTGTGATTTACCGAATTTACTTTTATTTTCGCAAAAATGCCAAATATAAATGAGAAAAAAGTAGAGATTGTGGATTTATCATCATGAATTTTTCTTTTAAATATACACATGATCACGCTTTTTTTAAAAGAATTCAATTTTAGGCTTTAAACGAGTGTTTTACACTCCGAACTCGAAATTTTATTTCATGCGCCACCCGTATTAAACACTGAAACCACTGAAATATTGTAACAAATGAACCTTACTCGAAATCTGTAGCTTGTACACGTGGCGCATGAAGTTAAATTTCGAGTTTAGAAAAGCCTGAAAATTTGGTTTGGTCATGTTGCGTTGCGCGCTACATGACCAAACCAAATTTTCAGGCTTTGCTAAACTCGAAATTTTACTTCATGCTTATCCTGGGAGTGGAAAACACTCACTTGAAGCTTTAAATTAAACTCTATAAACACTTGTTTATAGCTTTAAATTGTATTCTTTAAAAAAAATACGAAATTTTACTTTATGCTTAGCCTGGGAGTGCAAAGCACTCACTTGAAGCTTCAAATTAAACTCTATAAACACTTAAAATTGAATTTGTGTTCAGTATTCCGGCACCAGGTACCCACAGACGCGTTTCAGACTTCAAGCTCCTCTTCAGTGTGGTCCCGACCCAGTGCTGAGGAATACTGAACATTTCTGACTATTTCAAGCCAATATGTGAAAACTATTAATGATTTCGATAGCTAATGCCATCTAATGCTTCATAGTGGCATCGTCAGTGACACGAATGCACTTTGAAGCTTTTTAAGCTTTTGTGCATTCGTGTCACTGATGATGCCACTATGAAGCATTAGATGGCGTTAGCTATCGAAATCATTAATAGTTTCTATAAACACTTGTTTATAGCTTTAAATTGTATTCTTTAAAAAAAATTACGAATATTTGAAGATTTACAGGATATAATTGGGATATGTATACTTAAAAGAAAACCTCCTTGTATAACTAATAAATATTATAAATGTTAATATTAATAAACAAGCATAATTATCAAGAAGTTTATATGTATCAGATACATATCAGGGTCGGCCAGAGATCCAAGGTAATATGTATCCGTTAGTGAAAGGTGACTGTTGTGCAATTCTTTGTATTTATAAAGCGCAATCCCAACCTCAAATTTTGTGTGCCTTGGCACTGTGGCCGACCCTGAAGTGAGCCCGCGAGCCGTCGCTGATCGATATATATCTGATATTTTGATATTTATATAAATATCATGATATTTCTGAACCCTACTACAAATGCATTGATTGCATTTCTGCCTATTAGCAAGGGTAGCCAATGCTTATGGGAGAACTAGATTCTGAGTTTTGGAGGATAGAAAAGGAGAGACAGTGGTCAGGAAGTAGATCCATCTACTTGTAAATAGAGTAAATGTAGAAATATTGTAGAGAATATTGCTCCACTTCCGTCTACACACACACAAACGCACGATGATAAAATTGATGACCTTCACAAAAAATAAACTATTTCGAAAAATTTCTTTTATTTTCAGATTTCCAGCGTATTCGAAATTATGGACTTTGAGAATGAGATATACCTGTATTTAAAAAAAGCTAAATAAACCTAAAATTAAACTAAAAATAAAAAAATTAAACTCGATGAGTTTATACAAAAGTGAACGAATTTTATCTTACTCTGCCAGAATTCATTTGATATTATATTTATCTTGACTAGTTTTTTTTTTCATAAATTCATTTAAAAACATACCAAATTTGGCAAATAAGTACTAACATTTATATTATTGATTAGTTATACACAGAGTTTTTTTTTAAGTATAAACAACTCAATGTACTGAATACACTGTACATTTTCAGATATTCGTCGTTTTTGAAAATTTAACCTTTAACCTAAAGCAATATTTCGACCAAACCAAATTTTCAGGCTTTTCTAAACTCAAAATTTTACTTCATGCTTAATCCGATAGTGGAAAACATTTGTTTGTAGCTTCAATTTTACCTGTTTTCATATAGAATTAATATCTAAAAATTAACAGCGTATGCATTTGCATACTTAAAAGAAATATTCCCTGTACAATACTTAATTTATTTTACTTTTATTTATGCAAAAAGAAACACAGATGGTTGAAAAATAATAAAAAAACATAACATTTTAGATACTTTTAATTGTAAAAAACTTAGGAATCTGCACAACCAATCTGAATTGTTAAAATTTTCCCTAATTCAAGGTATTTTCTCTAACTTCTTAAAATAACTTTTTGTGAAAATGCGACAGGCTACAAATAAAAGTCGGGATTGTTGTTATTAACAGAGCTGGGATGAATCCTCAAAAACAGGATTCGAATCACAAATCCGAATCACCTAATATGATTCGAATCACGAATACTCGAATAAAGGATTCGTAAGTGAAAAATATGATTCAAATCAAAGATTCGAATCCTCATTTTGGAATCACGGATACAAATCCTTTAAAAATAAATTTGAATCTATTATTTGAAACCAGTAATATTTTATTCCATCAGTTTTTATTAACAAAAATGTTTATTTACCGACTAAATATCTGATTATATAATGATTTTAATTAATGATGATATATGTGTTATTGAACTTCATTTTAAATCTGTGTTTTATACGCGTGGCGCATGAAGTAAAATTTCGAGTTTAGAAAAGCCCCGTGAAAATGTCTCGGGTCGCTGCGCGACCCTCGACAAATTTTCTACGCGGGGCTTTTCTAAACTCGAAATTTTACTTCATGCTTAGTCTGGGAGTGGACATCACTCGTTCTTAGAAGTTTAAAATTAAAGGATCACTCTAGATTACTAAGTTTATTACCATTTTACAAAGGCTACAGCTCGAAGGACCAATCATGGTCTTTGGAGACCGAAGGACTACAGGGAATCGAAGTTTATTTACAAGAAAACAACGAATATCTGAAGGTTTACAGCATGGATAGGAAAGATAACATCCAATTTTGAAAAAATATCGAAGTTGGGTTGGTTTTCAGTGCGTTTTAACTTCACTTTAAATCAGTGTTTTATACGCGTGGCGCATGAAGTAAAATTTCGAGTTTAGAAAAGCCCCGTGAAAATTTGTCTCGGGTCGCTGCGCGACCCTCGACAAATTTTCTACGCGGGGCTTTTCTAAACTCGAAATTTTACTTCATGCTTAGTCTGGGAGTGGACCGTCAAGATTTTCTACATGTCGAGATTTTCGATATTTCTAGATTTATGTCGATTTATTCACAGTTTGTTATTGTATTAAATGCAACTTTAATATTAAATAAAAACGGTTTGTTTTAGGAATAGAATATTCACCCATTAAGAGCCGAGCAAATTATAAAGTTAACTCTAAAAGTTAATTTTAGGTAAAATTTTGCATCTTTTTCTATGATTTCAATGAATGATATTATATTACATACGTCAATTTTTTAAAAGAGTTAAATTTAAAATTCAATCCCAGACTAAGCATGAAGTAAAATTTCGAGTTTAGAAAAGCCCCGCGTAGAAAATTTGTCGAGGGTCGCGCAGCGACCCGAAACAAATTTTCGCGGGGCTTTTCTAAACTCGAAATTTTACTTCATGCGCCACGCGTATAAAACACTGAATTAAAATAAAGTTAAAAAAGCACAGAAAACCAACCCAACTTCGATATTTTTTCAAAATTAGATGTTTTTTTTCCTATCCATGCGGTTTTCAGATATTCGTTGTTTTCTTGTAAAAGAACTTCGATTCCCTGTAGTCCTTCGGTCTCCGAAGACCATGGTTGGTCCTTCGAGCTGTAGCCTTTGTAAAATGGTAATAAACTTAGTAATCTAGACTGATCCTTCAATTTGAAACTTCTAAGAACGAGTGTTGTCTACTCCCAGACTAAGCATGAAGTAAAATTTCGAGTTTAGAAAAGCCCCACGTAGAAAATTTGTCGAGGGTCGCGCAGCGACCCTCGACAAATTTTCACAGGGCTTTTCTTAACTCGAAATTTTACTTCATGCGCCACGCATATAAAACACTGATTTCAAGTGAAGTTAAAAACATACTATTAACGTTGGATATTTTTCATGGTTAAGTAACCAAATATGCATTCACAAATATTTGAATTATTCGAAAATTTAAATATTTATATTCAAATATGAATAATTTAGTAATTTAAATATTCATATTAGAATATTTAACTATTTGAATTAATCGAATTCGAATCCCAGCCTTAATAGCGATGATTCGAATTATTTAGGAGGATTTGAATCCGTGTATGAGGATTCGAATCCTTTTATAAGAATTCGAATCCTTTTATAAGGATTCTAATCCTTTTATAAGAATTCGAATCCTTTTATAAGGATTCGAATCATCTACGTCTGGATTCGAATACGAATCCTTTTAAAAAAATGTAACGAATCCGGATCACGAATCCGTTTTCACTAAAGTATTCGAATACCTCTTTTGAATCCTCTAAAAGGATTCGAATCCGGGAATCAAATCCTGAATGATTCGAATCCTGCCCAGCTCTGGTTATTAATTAATTAATCACAATATTGTAAAGAAAATTTACTTTTGTTCAGAAATGTCTAATTAGATTTTTTCGAAAAGTTATATTTAATTTGAGCTATAAATAACGTTTGTAACTTAAAAATTAAGCTCAGTACAGGCGCTTAAATTTGGATTTTGTTAGATTGATTATTTTCTGAATCAAAACGGGCTTTAATTTTTTTTTTCTTGGTAACCTTGTATATTTCTAGTCTTTTTAAGAAGCTTTGTATTTTAATATTTGTTAAAATATCAGAAAAAATCGCAGTTGATCCTAACAATATAAACAATAATTTAGGCTACGTATTTTTCTCAGGAAATAGCCAACGACCTAAATTAAAACTGTAGGGTTGTCCGGGTTGTATTAAAAGGTAGGAGTGTAGATTTCAGCAACAAGCAGATATTTATTAACGTATATGTACAAAACACTTAGAACTATTTAAACTTAGCGTAAAACTTTCCACAAACGGCACGTCCGGGCGACTTGGAGATAACGCGGGGCTGTCGAGACTGTAGTAGTGCTCGAGAGGGTTGTTGCGACGATTAGACTGTATTCAGTGCTAATGGTTAGGCCAAGACTGTAATTAGTGCAAGACTCTGGCAGTTGTAGGTCCTGCTTCTGGTTATAAAGGGTATTTGGGCCATAAACTTGAGCGGCCGGTCACGGGCGCATCGTTCATTGGGTGAGGGTGCTGCGTGGGGTAGTACCATGAGGGCGAGTACCGTGAGGGCGAGTCTCTGTGCGAGAAAGTATTCGAGCACGTCTCAGTAGTTGTCTCTGTCTACTCGACGTTACAAAACTCATTTTTGTCTAATTAAGCTTAAATAGAAGAACATGAGTTTTAATTTAAGTCGTTGCCAATTATTGTAACTTTAAAAATGTGTTCAGAAGAAGCTTGAACTTGAAATTTTATGAAAAACCTACTATTTCAGAGTACCTTGGAGTTATTTTTAAATTTCTCACAATTTAAATAATTTATACATATTTTATTTTTGATGATATTCTCCCTTTTTTAATTTAAAACGCTGTGTTTACTAAAACACTTAATAGTGGGTTTTCGAAAAGAAATAAAATAAAACATTAAAAGTGCGATTCTTTTCGCAATCTACAACAAGTTAGTCTTACAAAGACTATATCAAACACTCATTGAAACAACTACTTCCCAGGCTAATACCCCGACGGACATTGAATTATACAACAAGTGTTTGCTGTTACATACAGTAACCTACTGCAAATGTAACAATTTGGGTCAAATTATTCAGGCCATCTATAGACGCGTTTCGAGATTTATCTCTCCTCAGTATAGCTTTGCCATTCCCTCTAAACAATTTGACACCTTAGACTGGCGGTCACGTTACCGTTCAAACATTAGTATAAATGAAATTGCCAATTCTTGGTTGCAGAATACTTCAAACATTAAAAGTGCGATTCTTTTCGCAATCTACAACAAGTTAGTCTTACAAAGACTATATCAAACACTCATTGAAACAACTACTTCGAGGAAGTAGTTGTTTCAATGAGTGTTTGATATAGTCTTTGTAAGACTAACTTGTTGTAGATTGCGAAAAGAATCCCACTTTTAATGTTTAAAGTATTCTGCAACCAAGAATTGGCAATTTCATTTATACTAGAAATAAAATAGATATTAATTTGAGCTATAATTATGTTTCATAACTTAAATATTGAGATTAGTATAAGTGCTTAAATATGGATTTTGGTCGATTGCTAGATTTTGTTGATTGTAAAAAAAACGCATATAAAACACTGATTTAATATGACGTTCAAATACACATAAATATCCATATCGGAGTTTATAAATAAATATATAATAAGCGCATCATGTACAAAAACTATTGATTTATTACTAACAATAAAAATTTACTTGAAAATTATATGATAAAATACATTAACACAAGGTATAATTTTTAGCACATAAAACCCTATGGCCCACGATAAAAAAACATACTGTATATCGCCGAATCCTGCATAGAAATAATGGATTTACAACATTTTTATAAATAATTAAAAATCTCGACATGTTATTCTAAGAAAATGGTGAAAAATTAAAACCAACAGAGAATTGGAGAAAATATGTTTAAACATGTCTGCAAAATGAACAGATGTTTCAGCATGAAATAACATAAATTATACTAAATTTACACAGAATTCATTTAGAATTTAATTTATGAAAAAAATATTCTTGAAACAAAACTTAATTAGCTTGACTAGTTTTTCATATATTTTAAACCAAACTCGAAGGAATTGTATATGTCTCATTTTAATAAAAATAAAGATCATAATTTTAAATTACGATTAAAATAAAAATCTAAAAGTAACATATCTATGAATTTGATCATTTTTTTTCTTTTGTATGTATAAACAGCAAAAACAATATTTTTACAGTTAAACCGCTGGAAATGTTTAAAATCTTCTCCCTTTGTTTTTTCTCGCTAAGGTCTTGCTCTCGGATATCTTATAAATGTATTTTTGAGATATTTAAGAAAATTGAAAATCGCCTGTTTTCCAAATATTATTTTTAATTAAACGATGACAATTACCGAAAAAAAATATATAACAATAATTTTATTGTGTTACACTTTTCAGTACATAATTAAAGCTTATTATTAAAATTCCTTTTTTGTTACAATCTTTAATAACTGCACACTGTTTTCTGAATACTTTTCAGTTAATGCTATAGAAATTAATGCTATAGGAATTGCGTCGGTATATTTTTCAGTAATTATGGTCACACGAACACAATAGCCATTGTCCCGATGCAGCCGCACAGGGGATACCATAAATTTTAATCGGAAAAGTAGGTAAAATTTTAGTACCCGCTGACTGTTGTTGGGGTTGATCAAATGGCACACAATAAGTGTTTATAAAATTTCTATCAGAAAATTCCAAGTTGCTCTGATCACGTAAAAAATGTTTAAAGGGAACGGATAGTTGACAATTTCTGAAATTGTATTATTATTTCTAATTTTTTTTATATCCCTAAATTTTTTTTATTCCTTAACATTATATGCGTGATTATATTTATTAAAAGTATGGTTTATTTGAAAAAAAAGTAAAATACAGGGTGCCCGCATTTCAACAGAATGTATGGGGATCTTCGTTATTTAAAGAAATAGAGAGTCACTTAAATTGGGGCAAAGTTGCTTATTTCAGGGTCCAATTATAATCTAAAAACAAATTTGAAATATCTTCTTTCGTTTTTGAGATATTGTGAAAAAACGGATTTTTTCGTTATTTTTTTATTCAAAATCCATTGAATCCAGACATTTACAACTTTGACATTATACAGGCAGATTTTAACGAGAAATCTAGTAATATATTTTATTTTAAGATAACTATAATATTTACCCAGGCACCATAGCCAACTTTTGTTTTTCTTATGGGCGCCATTTTGGATTTCTATATTTTTTGGAAGACATTTTTTTCTAAATTCAATGATGTATTATACTTATAGTTTATTGTACCGGGTGGGCAAATAAGCGAGGTAAGCGGCTGTATCTCAGAAACTAACGATCGTAGAATCGTAGAGACTTACGGTAAAAAATGTTATAGGTAAAGTGGGCAAGGGAAAATGCTGGAAATTATTTTCAAGTTTCCAAGATGGCTGCCAGTGGGCGTTTCCACCATCTTGAATTACATAAAGTTACGTTTCTCGCGATTTTCCCCAATGAATACAACAAAAAAGTATTTGCGTTTTAATGTTAACTTAAAGTGGAACATTTTTTGTAAAAACAATTTTTCTCTATCTTTCGAAATAAAGTGGTGGAGGGTATTTAAATGTTGTTTTAAATAAATGCCTGTAACTTCGAAACAGCTTAATGGATTTGGATAAATTTGGTATCATTGAACAGAGCATTTCTTGGGCTTTTAGGTTTCTCGTAATTATGACAGTTGTGACCTACACGGCCGCCGATAGAGGGCGTTACTCGATATTATAACCAAAATATTGGATTTTCTCAAAAAATTTAAATGTGATGATATGATTTTTTTTAGACTAGAAAATAGACAAATGACCAACCAATGAGCCTGCGCCCCCTTCTCATAAGGAGATGACACTTACTGCGGCTAGGGTTAAGTCAGTGGTGCGAAGGCCGGGTTCACTGTTAAAAGTTAAATTCAACACTATTGTGGGCGCCAGCTACAGGGTAGCAGAAAGGGGAAAAGAACTATTGAGATCGGGTCACACAATTAACTATTACATAATTCAACTCAACAACAATATATTATAGCTATCAATGTGTCACAAACAATCTGATTTAAAAAGTATCTTATGACTAAATAACGTAGTGAATAATAAGGAATTTAGAACCTGTACAAAAAAGACCAGCCGTTAGCTAAATTAAATGAATGAAAATCGACTTGTTAGGTACGATGGTAGTACTGGCTCTCTCCTCAGGCGGTAGGTTTGTCTCACCAACTGATGTGTAGGGTATTGTGACTCTCCTGTTCAGGTGGTATTGGCTGCAGGACCTGTGTGTTTAAGTAAGCAAGGTGTAGCGCTCAAGCATGCATGGATGGAATGCAACAGCATGCAATCGGGTGAAAGCGGTAGTGGTGGTGCTTCACTCTCGTTGGCGGTCAGTCCACCTGCTTGTTTCAGTCCCTCTGTGCAGTGTTAGATTTGCAGTCGTCAGAACCCTCTCCTCCCTCAGTTATGTGATGATGTACCTACAAGTTCGAAGTGGTCGGCAGTAATATGTTTAATGAGTCCCTATTGGCCGGGTCGCTAACAATTGTAATGAACTCTACGCAAGCGCAGGAATTAGGGTTCAGGAAAATACGCCTGGTTTCTTTTCTACAATGTTCCGAAACACAGCCAAGGGTTTAACTACTATGGTTTAATTTTGAGTACAAGAACCGACTACATGCACAGATTTCAGATAATAAAATTAATATTTCCCTCTACGAGGAAGATATTAATTTGAAACTGTTAAATAACCGGAGTTACGGCTAAAGCAACTGTTCAAAAAACAAATACTATAAATCTACCACTAACAAACGGCAACAGGACTGGCCCATCATTAATACCATAATTATTTAATAAGAATAAATCACTACGTCAGCAAAAAAAATTAATGCTCTTCTCTCCGAGAAGAGGATTAATTTTAAAACGGCGGAGAAACCTTCACACCGGCGTGGAGTTCCTACGAGCTATAAAAATTCTAAATACTACGTAACACATTGAAAATTGGAAATTGAAAACACACTAAGCAAAATTTACAAAAAACTGAACATAACCACAAATACGTGGGTCTCAACGGTGAGCATTTTCATCTTCTCAATAACTGCCTCATTTTTACTGCTGCCTAAAGCAACGGCAACTCACCGCAATGACATAACTCGTAGCAAGGAGTTTATTAATGAAAGTGCTCACCTGTTAAGTTAACCTCCGACGACACAACCGCTCTCCGTGACAACCCAGACCAGAAGCCTTTTCGCTCTCCCACGCTCACCCCCAGCGCCATCCTTCTTACACGCATAGGCGTAGCAACAATCTTAACCTAAGCGGTCCGCGCAACCAGTGGCGTAACATAATAAATAATTAATTGTGCGGTCTGCAAAAGTGACCGTCACAAATAATAATTTTAATAATAAAGATATTAAGATGCGGTTTGCGCAGGCCTAATGGTTGGTCATTTGTCTATTTTCTAGTCTAAAAAAAGTCATATCATCGCATTTTAATTTTTTGAGAAAATCCAATATTTTTGTTATAATATCGAATAACGCCCTCTATCGGCGGCTGTGTAGGTCACAACTGTCATGATTACGAGAAATCTAAAAGCCCAAGAAATGCTCTTTTCAATGATACCAAATTTATCTAAATACATTAAGCCGTTTCGAAGTTACAGGCATTTATTTAAAACAACATTCAAATACCCCCCACCCTTTATTTCGAAAGATAGAGAAAAATTGCTTTTACAAAAAATGTTACACTTTAGGTTAGCATTAAAACGCAAATACTTTTTTGTTACATTCATTGGGGAAAATCGCGAGAAACGTAACTTTATGTAATTCAAGATGGTGGAAACGCCCACTGGCAGCCATCTTGGAAACTTGAAAATAATTTCCAGCATTTTCCCTTGCCCACTTTACCTATAAAATTTTTTACCGTAACTCTACGATCATTAGTTTCTGAGATACAGCCGCTTACCTCGCTTATTTGCCCACCCGGTACATTTAATATGTAAAATTTTAATCTTATGTTTTTAGTAAAAAGTGCCTTGGAAACAGTTGAGTAACTCACTCATTTGACAACTCCTAGGACCCATAATTGTTGTTAAAATACATCACCAGTTGTGATGCATGTTAAACTAACGAGTGTCTTCCACTCCCAGACTAAGCATGAAGTAAAATTTCAAGTTTAGAAAAGCCCTGCATAGAAAATTTTATGGGGCTTTTCTAAACTCGAAATTTTACTTCATGCTTAGTCTAGGAGTGGAAGACACTCGTTAGTTTAATATACATATAAACGTATATAAGCGTATAAACCACTGATTTACAGTAAAGTTAAAAATATATAACGCTTAAATGTAATGGTGATCAATATTTATTGAGATGTAGTGAAAATGTAAGAATTACTTTTTTTGTGAATAGTTTTGGAATAATAATAATAAAAGTAGAATAAATTTAGTTTGTGCAACTTTTCCATACTGTTGATATTTATGTTAGGTCATCATATCTTTAACGGGGAAATCACCATTACCATTTTTTTAATTTATGTTTTGTGTTATAATCAATACTTATTATTATTATTACAAAAGATTGACAGCTATTAAATAATTCAGACTGCTAACAATGATTGACTGCTGTCAAGATTTTATTGATTAATAGATATGACCTCATTTTTTCCAACGCACTCTTTGCAAAAAAGAAAATGTTATAATTTCAAATATCAAATTTAAAATAAATTATAAGTGTGATACATCACTGAGTTCAGAAAAAAATATTCTTTCAAAAAATATGAAAATCCAAAATGGCGCCCATAAGAAAAACAAAAGTTAGCTACGGACCCCGGGTAAAATCTTAAAAAAATATATGACTACTAGATTCCTCATTAAAAAATGTTGTCAAAGTTCTAAATGTCCAGATTCAGTAGTTTTTGAATAAAAAAATAAAAACGAAATTTCAAAAAATCAGTTTTTTGTTGATATCTCGAAAACAAAACAAGATATTTCAAAATTGTTTTCAGATTATTGTTAGGCCCTAAAATACGCAACTTTGCCTTAATTTAACTGATTCTCTATCTCTTCAAATAACTAAGATCCCCATACATATATATTTAAAACTATTTAAACAACATTCAAACAGTAATTACTCAAAAACTAAAAAATGTAATACCATCAAATTTACTCTCTAATAATGCAGAGAATAAAATTTTAGAAGGAAACGCTGGAATAAATTTAACACACATCGTTGGCCTGTTATAGAAAAAAACACATGTGTTCAAGATTAAAAAATAAACATCTGGAATATGATACAACGAGGAACGTGGAAGAGAGAGAGCAATTATCTCCCTGCGACTTGATTTCGTGACATCTGGAGTAAGATAGTCGTAACTAGGGGTGTCAATCCCGGGATTCTGAAATCCCAGGGTCCAGGAATTCCGTTAAAAAAACGATCCCAAAAAACCCAGGATTAATCTCGTAATAAATTTAAAAAAATCCAAAATACTCTTTTTATTGGCATTCATTGTTTTTATTTTTTTAATGATACAAATTATTTTATTGTTATTATTTATTGCAAGACTTGGCAACACGGTGGTGTCCGCACAACGACCGATATATAGGGAATTTTTCTTTTAAGTACTTTAAACGAGTGTTTTCCACTCCCAGGCTAAGCATGAAGTAAAATTTCGAGTTTAGAAAAGCCTGAAAATTTGGTTTCATCTTGTGAACAAGTAAACTTCACTTGAAATCAGTGCCTTATATGCTTGGCGCATGAAGTAAAATTTCGAGTTTAGAGAGGATTGAAATTCAACTACGAGATCTAATTCATTCGTCAGGGTTGAGTTTTTATTTTAATTATCCTCCCTGCCTTGTGCTCCTTCAACATTGTAGTTTTTTTTAAAACAAATGCAATAAGTGTCTACTGGATGTTCGATATAAAATATTTAATACGAGTTAATAAAATATTGTTTCGCAATAACCCTTACCTTTTGAATATCTTCATGTTTTTTAAAACAGATTGGAATGTCAGACACATCAGGTGCTCCTCGACAGACTGGTCGCTAGGCGACAGTATTATTTAGCTATCCAGGTTGCCAAGTATCTCAAAATGTCGGACAAAGAGGGCAGTAACAGAATCTTAGTACATTGGGCAAAATACAAGGTAACGAAATCCCGACAATTTATCTTCATAGTTTTCGACTTGTTTGAAAAATATGTCTTAGGTTTGCTTCTATATTAGGTTAGCAAAAGGCAATCGACAAACGATGATCAAATAGCCAGCGAGATCGCCGAAAAGCTAGGTTACAATCCGTGCATTTCTTACAGTGAAATTGCCAAAACTGCCTCCGATAACGGTAGAAAGAAACTAGCAATGAAGGTAATCCTGAAAACATTTTTTTGATATTTTTATTTACCAATATACAGGGTGGTGAATTTTGGAGATGCGGATAACTTATTTATTTGAAAGGATATTGATAAACCACTTTTGCTTTCCAGGGTCACTTTTACGAGTTTTAAAGTAATAGGTCCTCCAAATGAAAGATGTACAACATTTTAGGGGATGTGAAAAGTTACTACAAGAAAGTTTTTACAGTTTTGTTAAACTTTAAAAACAAATGAGTTAAAATATCTTCGAAAAAACTACATTTTATCAACTTCCGGTTATAGAGCGGAAACAGTTAGAGATAGTTCTATTTCTTTTCGCCATTGATTTAAACATGAAAAAGTGATCCTAGATTGCGAAAATGGTTTTTCAAATAAAACAGTTTAGCATATGTGGCATCTCCAAAATCATCACCCTGTACGTAACTCTTTTTTAATTTGCTCAAATATGTATTTTTTTAGCTACTTAACTATGACTCTTGTTCAATAACTTGACTATGACTTTTGTTCAGCTGCTTAACTATAACTTTTATTTATTTGCTTGACTATCACTTCTTTTAGTTACTTAAATATGAACCAAAGGCCAGCGAGCAAGTCAAGCTTCTAGTGGAACTGTCAGAATATGAGCCGGCGCTGATCCATGCCATCAACAGCGGTGATAGTGACTTGGTCTATGATGTCATCTTGAAAATTTACTCGACCATACCTTTGGGCGAGTGCAAGCTTCTTTTCCATAAGTATGCTGTGTGCCTTGTGCTTTACGTTAAATATTGTCGGGAACACGACGTCGTAGCCCACAAAGAGATTCTAGTCCAAGAAGACGACTTCAACTCGCAAGCTCAGCATGCCCTTATTTCCAGTCTGCTAGTAGACGTAAGTTTAAATATTTTATGATTAATTTGTTCTTTTATTAAAAAATTATATGGCAAGTGTTGATATTTCGTGGTGTGCCTATGAGAGAAATATAAAACATTTAGAAAACGTCTGATAGTGTTTTCTGCTTACTGCCCCATCGCCCATGAGTGCTGTACTCTCCAAGGTTTTGCGTTTTCAGCTTGCAAACTTTTAAGTGCGCACTGTCAAAATAATGTTTTGCTTCTATCAAAATATGCACTCGAGCTGGCTGTTGGCAAGAAAGCTGGCCCATGTAATGACTGAACCAGTGCAGATATTTTGGCGTAGAAAAAACGCGGTTTGAAAACCAGGGTAGTGGAATGACGTCACTCATTTATCAATACTCCCAGTTAAACTATTAATAAATAGGACTATTTTCACACAACAAAGTTTTTGGTCAACGGTCTTTTGATACCATTGCCAAAATATATGTCAATGTTGACATATGATAAAAAGAGCTTCTCAACTGTCTTTTGTCGGTTTGTCGTTGCAATATAACGAAACTCCCATCAACTGCTATTATTGACATTAGATATATTAAAATATCAATTTTGGCATTTGATAATTAAAACAGTTGGTTGACTATCTATGGCATTGTTCATTCACAGCTTGCCTAACTTTTGTCAATTTTGACAGTTAATAACCAAAAATCAGGTCTAGCTATCTAATCAAGAATATGAATTTGTGTTCAGTACTCATTCATTCACCAGATAACTATATACCCGTTTCAGGCTTCAATGCCATCATCAGTATAGTCCCGAACCAGTGCTTGAAGAATACTAAACATCTTTAACCATTTATTATGGCCTGTGCAATTTACATATGTACTTAAGCAAATGGGCATTTGGCGTTTACTTTGTCGAACATAATCTATCTATCTAATGTTGACCTAATGGGATACCTTTTTCAAACTATCTTCTACATATTTCTATTGTACAATATTTTTATTATAATGTTTTGTTAGAAAGCTAGTGAGCGTGAAGTGCATTTGACTCAAGCCGTGGAAGCGTACAAGAAGTGCAGGAGTGATCTGAATGCGTCGATTTGCGACGAAGCTCTTCGACTATCGAAATTCCAAAAAACTCTAGAGGAGAAACTGAAAGAACCCGGATTTCTGGGAAAATCAGTTCACGATACTTGTTATGAACTTTTGCAACAGAAGCAATTCAAGTGGGCCGAGAAACTCAAGTCAGACTTCAAAATACCAGACAAGAGGTTAGTATCTACATTTAGTTACGACTGTAATTGCCAAAAATTCAAATTATGTTTAATGTCTTAACAATGAGCTAGCGGAGGCAGCTGCCTCGGGGAACCAGAACATTTGATTTAAGGATGGGCCCTAAAATGTGGGTTTGCCTACGAATGATAAATTTGAAGTTATGCTGGAATGGTATAGATGAGGGGGATCCAGAGAGTAATTCGTGTGGGATAATTTTCTTTTTTTTATAGGAAAAAATATATATAAAACTGTAAAAGAAATGCATCAGTTATTATTAAATTTGTTTATTGTCGACTGTTTATTTGGGGGAAGATTTTATCCGTTCCCTTCAGTCATTTTAGCCCTATCCGACAGAGGTACAGTATTCTGTCGGATATGGCTAAATTAACTGCAGTCGTATTTTAATAGATACTGGTGGTTGCGGATACAAGTTTTGGCAGAACAGCAGCAATGGGAGGAATTGGACAAATTTTCAAAATTGAAAAAGTCGCCTATAGGTTATGCACCTTTTGTTGACGTTTGCCTACAGCATGAGAAGGACACCGAGGCCAACAAATACCTACCGAGAGTGGCTGAGGAATTAAAAATCAAGTACTATGTCAAAGCTAAGTAAGTAATGATGATTAAAATTGCCTGAAACCTGAGTAACAAAATAGGCTTTGTAAATACAAATTAACCACTTGTAAGAAGTCTAACATCTAAAGGGTGTTCACAAAATACAAAAATCTGAAAATGTGTTTTTGAAAATGTTATGATTTGTGCGTATTTTAACGTGAAAACAGAAAAACCAACAAACAACGTGTTTAGGAAATATTCACAAAATAAGATGTAAGAAAAAAAGGAAAAGGACTAATATTATTCATTACAAATGCAAAAATAATAGGATTCTCAACAAATGAGTTCCACTGTACTTATTTTTAATGTCTCGGATTATAGCATTGCGTTCTGCATAGATACGTGGTCGGGAAAATGTCACAGAATTCACTATTCATTTATTATGGAAATAAATTTGTAAAATATAAAATTACGACTATAATATATTGAATTATTCAATGAACATTTCAAAAATCCTATTTGTTTTGTTACAACGCTATCAATAGTATATATGTAACTTTTAGGTCAAATTCACTTTAGACCAACTAAGAAACAATGAAAAAATTTGTAATTACAAGAAAAATGAAAATGAAAAGGACTAGAATAAAACCAATGTTATAGGCCATCTATAGACTCCTTTCGAGATATATCTCTTTTTTTCTAAATTAAAAATGTGAGAATAAAATTGAAATAAACTTACTTTGGAAATGTGATGTGTGTGGCATAAACAGTTAAACAACAATGGATTGAGTAAAAAATAAGGTCGGTATTTAAAAGCAAAGGGGTGGGATTATGTCATTAGTAGGTAAGAAAAATATGAGACCTGTTTGTTTACCTTTTCAGAATAGTTTTTAATTCGAAATATACTCCTGGTTCTGGTTCTTTAAGGAGTGCGCATTTCTGCACTGCACTTAGGCCTCATTAGGCCACAAAAAAATACTGTTATTCCTTACTTCACTTTTTATTTGTATCGTTAGATGTACATTTCGAGACACAAAGTGCTCATTATCAATACCAAACTGAATTCTTACAACAACTTATAGATATATATACTGCGCAAATAGTAAGAATTCAGTTTGTTATTGATAATGAGCACTTTGTGTCTCGAAATGTACATCTAATGATACAAATAAAAAGTGAAGTAATGAATAACAGTCTTTTTTAGTGTAATAATCACTTCACATAACTCAAAAACATACACTCCTTAGGCCCATTGTGCTTCGAAGTTATTTATGTAATAAATTCGGGTAATTTTATTACTTTATTAAATATAAGAAATATTTTTTTAAAAAATATATGAATTTACAGAAAATTGTCTCATTAAAAATAATCCGTTTAGATGAGATTCCAATGAGATACCATACATGTAGAAAGCGAAATATCTAGTAATCACTTTGGATAGATCTCTGAACTCCCACTTAGAAAAGACAATCCGTAAAGCACGGTACGCCCTGCGGACGTTATGAAATCATTTTTTTTTATCAATGTTTAACTTAAAAATTATGAAATAAATCAATGCTAATAACCGTGTGGCTGTTACGATTATACTGCTCTCTGTAGTAGTACAGTTGTACATTTTAGCCACCTGGCCATAGAAAAGGGTTTCATTGATCTACAGCAGTCTTACTTAGAGCCCCGTGGCAACGGTCATTTCAGTTGTCCCTCAGAAATCATACCTTAAGGTTAAGAAAGAAATTGTTAAAAAAATGATTATTTCTAGAATGTTATAATTATTTTAATTGTGGTACATGATAAAGTAATTCAATATCCAATGAATTTTTTTAATCTTATTTCGTTAATATTTATTAAACCCTACAGATTGATTTGTTATTCTGTTTTCACCTTTAAACTAAGCACAAAAAGTAGTATTAAATGACCATTTTTTCGCTGAAATTATAATATTTGTCCTTAACACATTTCAGATACTCTGTAAAAGGGTGTCCAAATTTCATGGAGATGCATAGGGAACTCAGTTAGAGATCAAAACGTTAGTTACGTTGGGGCAAAGTTGCATAAATAATAATTTGAAATATCATCTTTCATTTTTAAGATAATGTCAAAGTTATAAATGTCTAGATTTAATAGTTTTTAAATAAAAAAATTAAATCGAAATTTTAGAAAATCAGTTTTTTGACAAAATTTCTCAAACAGTAAAAGATATTTTAAATTTGTTTTCAGATTATTATTGGCCAATATTTAACCTTTTCAAATAACTGAGATCACTATGCATTTTCACGAAATATAGACACGCTGTATGTTAAACAGCTAAAACGTGGTTACATTTTATTTTAAAATAAAAAAAGCAAAAAGATATTACTCTTTATGTAATATCTTTTTCTTAAAATTGCAAATAAGAATGTTTATATACAGTGTGTACCGTTAGTGTGATTTAGAAAGATATCTCAGCTCTCATTAAAAATAGAAAAATAATGTCTTCATCAAAGACCTTATAAGCTGCATAACCTAGAAATATTTGCATGTAAATAGGGTGTGCCATTAAGAGAGTTGCAGATGCAACTTTCTTATTTTAAACATTTTTTGAAACTTTTCTGTCATTAACGAGAGCTGTATGTTCCTAATTTGAAGATCATGACTATAGTGATAAATTTGTGTTTATGTCGATTTAGCAAGCTGGAGGAGGCTGCTAAAATCGCATTCGAACAACGTGACCACCAGGGATTGCTGTACGTGCAGAGCAGGTGCAGCCAACAGTCAGAACTTAGCGAGACCATCAAAAAACAAATTTCCCAACTTGGTGTCCGAAAATAACCAAACACACTGTATACACAAAAACATTAATATATTATTACTGTTATAAACTATGTATTAAATGCAAATATATCATTTCAAGCTAAAGTACATCTAAATCAACTAAAGTCACCGTGATAACAATAATAATGTCTTCAAAATCAGCCCTGCCGCAAGCGAAAGTTTCATTTTAATACTAGTTAGTAAAAGCAATTCTATATATTTATTAAAAATTATACATTTATTTTTTTATTTTAAACAACAAATAATATTTTAAATAAAGTTTACTTTTCTGCTTTTGACCGCCGCAAATTATTTCAATTATTTCCAGTTTTTCTAATGAGTTGTTCTCTATAAATACAGGAAATTTTTCGGTTAAGTATACCTATCCCTATGTATACGCCGTCATTATTTAGGCGTTCGTTGAATCTACAAAAATGTTTAATTTATACCTTTTAACCCGTGTACAGTCCTTGATAAGAGAGATTAATACAATAATCGGAGTTTCTGAGAAGCGCCGTAGGTGAGAATGGCCAATAGACAGGCGCAACATAATTATCCAAAGCCATAGAAAAGGAAAACAGGCGCATAGCATAGGGAGAAAAAGGACACAGCTACTTTAATTTAAATTACAGAGATTCTTGCAAACTTGAACTGACAACCAATAAGCCTATTCATGCTTTATAGTATTTACTGTCTATCGGGGAAAAAATATGGAAGGAATATATACATTTCTATTAGATCTACATACTGAGTGTTAACCACCAAACTTGGAGATAGCGAAATAGGGTTATTATACAGATATAGACATAGAAATACTGTTAACATCATTACAGTTTAATTCTGATTAATTTATACTAGACCCATACGAACACGGTACTAACATTTTGTATTAATACAACAAAATCTACATGCTATTAGTTAGTTCTAAACTATTGATAAATATGAAGTGTTTCCATTCCTTAATTAGGCATAAAGAAAAATTTCAGGCATTCCTAAACTGGAAATTTTACTTCATGCGCCACAAGTATAAAACTTTGTTTAAAAGTTAAGAACCTAGGACGAACCAAACAGGAGCAAACGCAAAAACAGTATCCAAAGGCTAGCGTGTACGTGCACAACTGGCGCATTTAGAACAACACCCACCGCAGCATTGGAAACAATACTCTGCCTCCCACCGCTGGATATACATATCAAAGAAGTGGCAAGAAATAGTGTAGAAAGACTGAAAGCCATGGACACTTGGTCATACCAAACCTCAACAGGACACGGAATATTCTCAAATGGGGCCCGCCCCATCTGAGCGGCAAACTAGACCAGAAGATCCTCCAATACATCTTCAACAAGAAATACACTGTGAACCCAAATGAGCAAACACAAACGAAAGACCACTTGATGTTTATAGATGGAAGCAAAACAAAAACAGGGTGTGGAGCGGGCGTATACTCGGCAGCTCTAAACATCCACAAATGTCTTCCCATAGAGAACTATGCTACCGCAACACAGACCGAAATCTAGGCAATCCTGGAGAGCGCCAAACTAATCTCAGAAAAGCAACTGAGAAAACAAAACATAACTATCGTCACCGATAGCTAAGCTGCATTAGCAGCAAAAGATAAGTTCAAAATAACATCAGAACTAATATATGAATGCGTAGAGACACTGAACATAGCAGCGACACTCAACCGCATAAAATTAACATGGACAGAAGGCCATAACAATAACGAGGGAAACAACAACGCGGACGAACTTGCGCGTGAAGCAGCATCAACAACAGCAACAAACTATGTGAAGGTAGGACTATCCACGCGGTCCTTGAGTAGACACATGCGCGAGTTCACCGCTAAAAAATACAAATCCATATGGAAAAACTAACAACGTGGGCCAAATCAAGGCATACTTAACAATACCTGACCGCAATGAAACAAAGAAGTTCCTAGAACACTAACCGGCTACATCACCAGACACTACATCTTCCAAAAGCACCTCGCAAAAATTGGGATCACCAACGATACCATATGCCGAGGATACAACGAAGAAGATGAGACAGCAAGCCACAGACTTCACGAGTGTCCGGCCCTGTCAAAACTAAGGGATACCCAGCCCAAACGTAAAGGACCCGGCTGGAACTAGTCCGTCGCACAAATATTGGCAATCGCCAGTAGTGCGGAGTGGGTCTGACCATCAGGAGGGAGGCACTACAATGGGCCTAAAACTTGGCCTAAGTGGGCGTGGCTGCGGCTGCCCTCCCGACAACCAATCCTTAATCCTAAGAACAAAATATACTGCTTACATGTGTACGCTTACTTTTGTAGGAAACTTACGCTTTTTAAGTTATCTTTATTGTATTTACTATTATTATTTAGATAGGAATAAATTATATTATTTTCGTAATAAAAAAATAACTGTCTTTAATTTTGTATTTACTACATGCCTTGACTATAATTATTAAAACTACAGGAAATATTAATAAAATTTCAGGAAATTGCTGTTTTATTTTTTATATCTTGACAAGTCAAACAAACGAAATATGTTAAATAAATAAATAGTATTTTTTACAAGAATGAATAAATTTTGTTTAAATATAAGAAAAAGTTATGTACATTAGAGTTGGTAAATTTATAGAACAGTGATGGAATGGATGAGAGAAGATGGGGCCGGGATAAGGACGCTGGAGAAGTTTGGGGAAGAGAGGAAAAGCAGGAGGAAGAGAGGGGGCAGCGATTAGTGTAATGTAGTATGATGCCAATAAAGGTATTTTTTTTTTAAATTGTAAATATTTTTATCTCATCGAATCTTAAAGAATTTCATATATAAAATTAACAAACAATATAAACAACACTTACTAACGTTTGTAAATAAATAATTTGTCTAAGAATTATACATTTTTGAAGCAACGTAGCTGCAATGAATTATTCTTGTGAAGTAGTAAATTCAAATAGAAAAATGTTATTCGGAACTTAAATTACTGAACAGTGTGTGTGTATGCAACACAATATACTGCGGTGTACATTAGGTTGCCTATACTTAAACAATACATTTGGGTAAATACATAGTTAAATTTTGAATTCATACGCAAGGGTGTGAAAATTAGGTATTAAACACTTATTCGTGTAATTAGCGACATATTAAAGTTACAAAAACTACAGAGTTTTTGTGTTTTATTTTTTCTTTCATAAAAAGTGAAACAGACAAAAACATTTTCATAAAATTAAATGACCCACTGAGCAAACAAACGTTGCATGACACGTTGCATCAATGTTACCGTGCAACACGAAACGTTGCGTTTTAAATTGCATGAATGTTGAAAAAACGTTGATTAAATGCTGAATGTCCGCCTACAGGAACGTTGCATCCTAACGTTCAAGGAAAAATGTTGCTGCACCGTTGAAAAAGCAACGCCTACGCAACACGAGCGATTACTCTTATTTGTATGCAACCCAACATACGAATGTGTGTATGAATGTTCAGTTGCATACGATAAATATATAGAATCAGCATTCTATACAACCCGATGTGCAGCAATTAAGTGAACGTTATAGGAATCTTTCTCTCGTAATCTCAATGCATTTATTTCTGAGTTTAAATAGGTCAAAAAACACAAATATATAATGTTGCTGCACCGTTGAAAAAGCAACGCCTACGCAACACGAGCGATTACTCTTATTTGTATGCAACCCAACATACGAATGTGTGTATGAATGTTCAGTTGCATACGATAAATATATAGAATCAGCATTCTATGCAACCCGATGTGCAGCAATTAAGTGAACGTTATAGGAATCTTTCTCTCGTAATCTCAATGCATTTATTTCTGAGTTTAAATAGGTCAAAAAACACAAATATATATTGGTAACAAGAAAACAATAAAAATAACTGTCTTACAAAAAGTAATGTATAGTCTAGGAGAGACAGTATCCCGGAACCAAGTACCTAGTACCCTTAAACTCTGAAAACATTAAAATATTGTTAACAAGTGCATGAACTTCAATTGATATTAGCGGCTTATACGCGTGGCGCATGAAGTAAAATTTCGAGTTTAGAAAAGCCCAGATAATTTGTCTCGGGTCGCTGCGCGACCCTCGACAAATTTTCACGGGGCTTTTCTAAACTCGAAATTTTACTTCATGCTTAGTCTGGGAGTGGAAAACTCTCGTTTAAAGCTTTCAGTTGAATACAACGAATATCTAAAGATTTACAGCATATAATTGGGACATGTCTACTTGAATGAAAAACTATCTGTATGTTCAATGTCCATGAAATGTGTAAACCACGATGCTGCATTACAGCAACAGTTTCAACAATTATACAATGTTAAAAATGCAATGTTACAATTTTCAATATATATCCAATGTTTACAATACAATGTTGCATAAAAGTCAAATTGTAATGATTATATAACGTTGTGTTACTTTGCCCCAATATTTTTAAAACGTTATAAAACAATGTTGAATTTTAGTATCATGTTTAACATTTCGGTAATGTATATAAATCAATATTGCTCGAATCACGTTTATATGATGTTTGTAACGTTGCTAAAACATTGTTGTAATAATTTGAATGCAATGTTTTATTTTAGTATCATGTTCAATATTCCTGCAATATTTAAAATGTTTCCGTGTTCAGTGGGGAGATTGTTGGGAAATTAAATAATTGGTTTTAATATTAGAAAATAACAAAATAGAGTAATTGAAAAAAAATATTTGGATGTTCAAATTAGACCGATATTATTAAAAATCGTGAACATTTGCATATGTAAAATTTCCAAATTTTCAAGTGGCAAGGTTCTTAATTTTGAAGTTCTTGGCCATTTTCATTTTATGAATTTCATATATTTCGTTGATTTTAAAAATGTCTATACTTTTCGTGAATTCATAAAAATTCTTTCAACTTTCAAATAAATTTTTGGTAATTTTCATGAATTTCATGAATTATTATAAATTTCCTGAATTTTGTTAATTATATTTAGTACATCACGATATTTCAGTGTTTTATACGTATGGCACATGAAGAAAAATTTTGAGTTCAGAATAGCCTGAAAATTTAGAATTGCCTGAACTTCATATATTTCGTTGATTTTAAAAATTTCCATACTTTTCGTGAATTCATAAAACTTCTTTCAACTTTCAAATAAATTCTTGGCAATTTTCATGAATTTCATGAATTATTATAAATTTCCTGAATTTTGTTAATTTTCAAGTAAAGTTAATAATATACTTCTTTAGAAAACTGCTTAAGCGGTATATTTAGTACATCACCATATTTCAGTGTTTTATACGTATGGCACATGAAGTAAAATTTTGAGTTCAGAATAGCCTGAAAATTTAGAATTGCCTGAACTCTGAATTCTCTCTCTGTCCAAATGTCAGATTTCATTCAAACTTACAGATTTCTTTTATTGTCTTTGAACTTTGAAACTCGACTAAATTAATTCAACAACGAATAAAATCCATCGTGAATTTCATTGAAAAAAAAAACAACACTGCGCTAGATTGTTACAAAACTTGAAAATTGGCATTAGCAATGAAAAATAAAAATGTATTTAAAAATTATAACAATAACACACGAATTATTGTCTTTGAATGTTGAAATTCCCAAAAATTAATTCCACAATAAACAAAATCGATCGTGACTTTCTTAAAAAAAAAGACAATGTGCTAGATTGTTATAAATTATTATTAGCATTAGCAATGAAAAACAAATATTAATTAAAAAATCATAACATTAACACACAACCCACTGAACAAACACATTTAAGTAATGTTTCATCAACATTAAAACAACGTTTAATGTTGTTACAATTTTGATAAAACGTTATTTGTTTGTTTTTTGCTCAGTGGGAAATTAAAGGTCATTTAAAAAGAACTAAAATCTTTATAACCATTTACAGAGTATACATATCTCAATTATATGCTGTAAATCTTTAGATATTCGTTGCATTTTTTAAAAGAGTTTAATTTGAAGCTATAAACGAGTGTTTTCTACTCCCAGATTAAGCATGAAGTAAAATGTTCAGTTTCCAAAAGCCTTAAAATTTGGTTTGGTCGCTCCGCGATGCGGAGCGACCACACCAAATTTTCAGGCTTTTCTAAACTTGAAATTTTACTTCATGCGCTATAAGACACTGATTTCACAATATTTCTTCACAATATTTTAGTGTTTGATACGCGTTGCGCAAGAAGTAAAATTTCAATCTAATTCCTTACAGTTTTCTTTCTTACACAAATTAATAGAAAAAATAGTCTTGTATAAAGTAGTTACTAAATCAAGGATTAATCCGCTTAGATGGATTTAAATAAAAAAAAATTGTCGTAATTTTATATATTATGTTTGAAAGTAAGTTTGTCCAAATTAAAAATCTTAGACAAAGTTCTAACCTACATTCGTTCATGTTAATGATACTCGTCAATTTTATTTCTTATTCTTGTTATGAATTATTATTAATAATACAGTTAATCTTCTTTTGTATTATTATTATCATTAAAACGATAATGTGTGTGTTTTAGAGGAACGCAATATTTCAGTGATTTATACGCGTGGCGCATGAAGTTAAATTTCTTGTTTAGAAAAGCTTGAAAATTTGGTTTGTTCGCGTAGCGCTACGCACTACACGACCAAACCAAATTTTCAGGCTTATCTAAACTCGAAATTTTACTTCATGCTTAATCTGGAAGTGGAAAACTCGTTTAAAGTTTTAAAGTAACCCATTAAAAAAAAGCGCATGCATAAGAAAATTTCTCTGTATAATTGTATTGCAATTATAATTCAAAAATTAACAGTTGGAGGCTAAGGGTTCTTTCAAAAAATAACAATGAAACGGTAAGTTTAAATCGTCAGAAATGAAGAAAAGAGACAACTATTCTGACGTTGAAAAAAAATCAAACTGTTTTTCTTTGAACAAATCCAAACAAACATGAAAAACGTTTCAGATTTTTAAGAACAGCTGCTAAAATTACTAAAAAAATAGAAATCTTCCTTATAAACCACTGAGTAAAAAACAAACAAATAACGTTTTATCAACATTGTAACAACATTAAATGTTGTTTTAACGTTGATAAAACATTACTTAAATGTATTTGCTCAGTGGGTAAAGTTAGAATCAATAAAATGGATTGCCGATCAAATAGTTGATTTTTTCCGGATGAGAGACGTTTATAATTCTGAAAAATAAGAAAAATAATACTGATACGTTAGATTTTCATAAAATGTTTAGAAATTGTTGAGAAGAGAACTCTGCATTCCAATGTTGTAAAAATAAACAGAGCTGTTTTAACTTTTCTTTTCGGGTCAATTGGGGACAAAAATAACTAGTCACTAAAAATCGGGACTAAGGCTAAAAATTCTCGATGTCCCGGGAAAATCTAAGCGTAATGTTCTGAATGAAACATTTTAAAATTGAAAAAAGAATATGCAAAAACTGGTAGCTATGCAAGGAATTAAAATTAATATCGACTTTCTGCAAAAAAACCTTTAGTCTCGTTGAGACTTTTATAAATATTCATTGAAACAACGTTCAATGAATGTTTGGAAAAGTCTGAACGAGACTAAAAATTTGTTTGCAGAAAGTCGATATTAATTTTAATTCGTTGTTATATTATGTATATATTCTGAAAAAAAGTCAGTTTATGTTATACAGGAAAGTAATTTTTTTACTGTTGTATACGCTATCAATTTTCAAACGTTCGTTATTACTTAAAAACCTCAAATTTAAAATTTCAATCGAGGGACTCCACTCCTTCGTTAAGCATAAACTCAAAATTTTACTTCATGTTTAATCAAGGAGTGAAAACCCTCGTAAGAAACTTTAAATTAAACTCATTTAAAAAACTACGAATATCGGAAATTTTATAGCGGTTGCTAAATCATTAAAAAACAAATTCTTGCAGTTGCAAGTGTTATTTTTCTATTAATTTATTTGACATTCTGAGCATAATCACTTGAAACCTCTTTTTCCTACGTATCTATAAATTTTGAATAATATACTTGCAATTGCATGGCTAAGCCAAAGAGCAGATCTTGATTGATAGTGCATTTAGTTTATTTATAATTTATAATTTTTAGGTAAATCTAAGGAGCAACATACGAGGTGTTTGAATAAAGTAATGAGACCCATTTTTTTTATTCGAATAGAATTACAATTCAGTATTGTCACCCTCAAAATAACTTTGGGAAGCAACACATCGCAGGATACGGTTATTCCAATTCTCATAGCAGTGCTGGAATAGGTTTCAGAAGGTCGGTTACAACCGAATGCTTTAGAGCAGGTATGGGCAACCTTTGACATGTTGAGGGCCAAACTTTAGCGTGCAAATACATTTGCGGGCCGCGTTTAAAAGTACTTAGTGCATTTTAAAGTAGTGACAATATTTTTTTGCGATTGATATTAGACATGAAATAATACGACAATGTTATTATAGTACAATTTATTAAAATAACAAAATGAAATTTAAAAAAATGGTACATTATAATTAAATTGTTAAATTTGCAATTGCTACAAACTACGAAAGTTAAATACACCGAAATCAATGAAACACTTGAGCTTGAATTTGGGAAACTAATCCATCGATATTTGGATTAATTCCACTAACACAAAGACGTAAAGAATTTTCCAAATTATCGTCAGTCAGTCTTGTACGATGTGTTGATTTATTAACTTTCATCAATGAAAAGAACTGTTCGCATTTATAAGTACTGCCAAACGCACAAATCAATCTTCTTGCGAATTTTCTAAGCTGCGGAAAATTGTCTTCTTCTAGGTATTTTTTGTAGAAATCGCACAACTCTACGTCTTCAAATTTGGATTTAGGAGTGAGTTTTCTTGAATCTCGATCAACTCCATTTGTAAGTGTATTGGAGCATTTTGTACAATATATTTTGTAGAAGTAGCAAATAAACTGAAACAGTCTTCCATGTTTTTGAAGTCGCAAAATCGGTTCGATAATTGTTCCGATAGTAACTTGAGTTCTTCAGCATATTGAGCATAAGCAATATTTTCATACGCAGAGAGCGTGTTGAAATGGTAACTGTTACCAGACAGCATCTGTGACTCCCACAAGCGTAGTTTGATCTGAAACGCTTTTAAATGGCTGTACAAATCATTTACTAACTGTCCTTGTTTTTGAAGTTTCAAATTTAAATCATTCAAATAGCCTGTAAGATCGACCAGAAATGCTAAGTCACATATCCATTTTGGGTCACTTAATTCAGATAGTGGTTTATCTTTTATTTTCATAAAGTCTGCTATCTCATTTCTAAGCTCGTAAAACCGTTTCAACATTTTTCCTTTGCTCAGCCATCTGACTTCACAATAATATGTTATATTCAGTCGTTATATTCAGCTGATATTTCATCCAAAAACGCCTTGAACTGACGATGGTTAAGCCCTCGGGATCGAATAAAGTTGATGGTTTTTACTACCACATTCATAACATTCTGGAGTCGAATGGAGGACTATCAAATCATCTTTTTGCACATTTAATTCTGTTGCTTTTTCATTCAAAATTCCGATGAAATATTTACGTAAGCCGACCATAGAAGGTGCACCATCAGTGCATACTCCAATTAATTTTGACCATGGCAAGCCAAAACTTGTGAATACCTTTTGAACTTTAATAAAAGTATCCTCTCCTGTAGTGGTTCCTTTTAGCGGCTGTAAAGCAAGCAATTCCTCTGTAACAGTGAACTCCTTATCAACACCTCGAATAAATATAGCCAGTTGAGCTGTGTCAGACAAATCGGTGCCGGTGCTCTCGTCTAATGCTATGGTAAATGATTCAAAACCAGCCATACGGTCAGTCAATGTTGTTTTTATATCATTAGCCATCATTTCTATACGTCGAACAACAGTTCGTCTTGACAAACTAATTTTTTCAAATTATTTTTTCTTTTCAGGACACATAATACCGCAAACTTCTAACATACACTCCTTGATAAATTCTCCTTCGGCAAATGGTTTTAATGCCTTTGCCAATTTTGAGCTAACTATAAAACTAGCTTTCACAACATTATCAAGTTGTGTTCTTTGTTTATGAAACATTTGTTGCTGTTTTTCCAAATTTGCGGCAAGCTTCTGGATTTTGTCTGTTCTTAATTGTCCTGTCAGTGAGTGCAGCGTAGCATGCTTAGTTGAGTAATGCCTCTTTATATTGAATTCTTTCATTACTGAAATGGATTCATTACACAGCAAACAAATAGGCTTACCATTGTGCAAGATAAAAAAGAATTCTTCAGTCCATTTTTCTTGAAAATGACGACCCTCTGTATCTACTTTTCGTTTCTTTCCACCAGACATCATTTTTGTTTACTTTTCGGTCAATAAACTTAATAACAAACTATAGTTAGTAATCACTCAAGATGCACACAAAGTCACAAAGCAAGTTGACGGCTCGAGCAGTTCGCTAGGATATCGCTTGTGAAAGTTATCACCTCGGTAGCTCAAATAGAACTGAACTAACGTTCGGGCCATCCACCCGCTTATATAGGCAAAATGAACGAATAATCTGGAATAAACTAGTTTAGAATAATTGAAAAACAATAAATCTTTTGATGTGTCGCCCGTGAGGCGGCAAACCTCAAAGAATTTGATCGAGCAAGTCGAGTGGCGGCGATTATCAAAGAGTGAGGCGGCAAACATCAAAGAATTACTCACTCCCGTGAGTATAAGTACCTAATGTAATATTTTTTTAATTGGGTTTTTTTAAAATGTCTCGCGGGCCGGATCATATCTTACAGCGGGCCGGGGGTTGCCCATATGTGCTCTAGAGCGTCCCAAAATGAGTTTTCTTGAGGTGATTTTTTTGATCTGAGGAAAAGGAGAAAGTCACAAGGACTCAAGTCAGGCGAATTAGGAGGCTGAGTAACCACAGGAATATTTTTGCTGGCCAAAAGCTAGTTATCCCCAGTTCGTTGGTCAAAATCTTATAAACGGTGGTGTGAGTTAAATTAAACTCTTCCCCGATCATTCTGACTGCCACAACCGTTGATTTTTTAAACGCACAAAATCCCGGATTCTGTAAACCTTTGAATCGATTCTTGAAAATAAGTGCCTTCCGTTACGTGATTCATCTTCAACCACTCCCTTCCTTTTAAAAATAATATAAACCAATTTTGAAGTTAAACTTGATATAGCACATAGGTGCTCGAAATTGTTGTTATTCAAGTGTTTTACGAAAAAGAAAATGCAACTAATGACTCCAGAGAGTTCTAACTCGTACTAAAGACGTGTCACATGTTTACCAGTGTTGGGAACGGAAGTAATTACATTTTTCCTCAAGAAAATTTTCAATATCTCTGTTTTAGACAGAAAATCTCTTCCACTTTTTATTTACTTATGTAAAAAACGCGAATGGTGATGTGTCCATCATAGTACTTGCCCTGTCATTTAAACAATTAATAATTGACATGATTAACTTATTTTACTTGTCAATTGGTTAAAAACCATTTCACATTAAATCAGCGTTGTATACGCGTGGCGCAGGAAGTGAAATTTCGTGTTTAGAAAAGCCTGAATTAGGATCCAAATCCAAACGTTCAGGCTTTTCTAATCTCGAAATTTTACTTCATGCTTAATCTGGGATAACTGTATTGTTTTGAGTTTACGTGAAGTGATTAATCACAAATAGAAGGACTGTTATTCCTTACTTCACTTTTTATTTTTATGTTAGATGTACATTTCGAGACACAAGGTGTTCATTATCAATAACAAACTAAATTCTTAAAACTATGTGCGCGGTATATATAGTTGACGGGTTATCGGAAAAACCAAAAAGTAATTAAACCTATTGTTAGCGGCTAAAGGTTCGAGATGGGTGTCGGTGTCATTACATTATCTGCGGGGTGGGACGGCGCGGGCGGCTTATGGATCGGGAAGTTGGTCGGTAGGATTACATTCACTGCAGGATTATTTTTGGGTAACAAATCTAATAATGGATTAACTAAGGGACTAAGATCGAAATTCAGCAAAACATTTTTATTTTTATACATTTCAATGGATTCAAGCATATTTAATCTACGATGACTTGATTGCTTTAAAAGTTTAATATTGTTTACCGAGAATGTGTGTCCTGTTTCAATTGAATGGTGTGCAACTGCTGATTTGTCCGGGTTTTGAATTTTAAAATAATACTGGTGTTCTTTGAATCTTTTTAATATGTTACGTTGTGTTTGACCTACGTATATTTTATTGCAATTGTTGCAGTTTATTGAGTAAATTCCGGATTTTTCTAGGTGGTTTGTTTCAGTAAATGTGCTGCCAAGTAAACATTTTAATTTTGTGTTGACATAAAATGCAGGAGAAAGGTTGAATTTATTCAATAAACCACCAATTTTCATACAAGTTGCTGGGTGGTACACGAATCTAGCATACTTTTTTGGGGCGGCTTCCTTTGAGTTGGTTAGTGTGGTATTTGAAATAATTTTATGATTCCTAGTTTGTTTGTTAATTAATCTATTGATTGTGTCAATGCTGTAATTTAATGAAATGCCTATGTTCTTGATTAAACTAAATTCCTTTTCCCTATTTTCTTTGGATAATGGTATGTTTATTGCTCTAAAAATCATGCTGTTAAAAGCTGCTAATTTGTGTTTAATCTGGGATTCGAAAACACTCGTTTCATCATTAAAACAATTAATAATTGACATAATACATTTATTGCTGTTTTATTAACGTAAAAAGTTCAATGACATTAAAACATAATGTCAATTTTAATACAAGTTAAAGAGGGGGCAGTCGTTTTTTGTACCGGACGCCAAAAGACAATTCACAGTTGATCAAGGGACTTAACGTCAAATTGCCGTAATGGTGAAAATTCAGTCGGCTAAGAAACTTACCCACTGAGCAATCACATCTAAGTAATATATTATCAACATTAAAACAACGTTTAATGTTGCGACAATGTTGATATAATGTTATTTATTTGTTTTTTGCTCAGTGGGTACAGTCAAAATGTTACAATAGTAATTTATTGATGAAATACTATCACAGTCAAAATCACAATTACCACAGTGATTTAATGCCCTAATTTATTTTTTATTTATTCATATTCCCAACAGATAGTGGTTTGTCCAGTTGTCGTAGCCTTGGTTTACAGACACAACTTTGAGTTTTAGATTTGAAGTACTTTACTACTTCGGAATTAATTAGACTCTTAATTCCAATTACTAAGAAAAAGATTAATGTGTTTTTTTTATTTATCAAGAACTGACATTTTTTTACAAAAAATCAATAGTTTCTATAACAACATGAAAGGTGGGAGTGCGATTCTGGACGCGGTAATAAATAACGGCGAAACGGCGCGTCCATACCGCCCCCCTTGAAAGACTTAAATGAGTCTTTCGAAAGCAATCCAATGCGCATTTATTTGTTGGTCTTACTGGTGAGTGTTGCTTTTGGCGTCTTGAGGCAAAACACTTAAGCATTTTACAGATCGCTTCTGTACACCATTTATTGTTTTGATTGATACGACGCGCACTATCCCATCTTGTAGAGGATGTACTTCGATGATTCGTCCAAGTCGCCATTGAAGAGGGGGTAGATTATCTTCACGAATTAATACTACATCGTTGACATTGAGGTTAGTGCTTGTGTTTCCGCGCTTCCATTTTGATCTTTCTTGTAATCTAGATAGATATTCTCGGGACCATCGCGACCAAAACTGTTGGACAATCCGCTGCAATAGCTGATATCGACTAAGACTGTTTTCTGGAATTTGCCTCACGTCCGGATCGGGAATCCCAGTTAAACGACGACCAATTAGAAAATGTCCAGAGGTTAAACGCTCGAAATTATCAGGTTTACTTGAGATTGAAGTTAATGGACGCGAATTAAGAACTGCCTCTATTTGCACTAAACAAGTCAAAAATTCCTCATACGTTAATAAAGCATTACCTACAGTTCTTCGTAGGTGCGTTTTTATGGATTTTATTCCCGCCACCCAAATGCCACCAAAATGAGGTGATCGAGGAGGTATGAAATGCCAATTTATATTAAATTCGGTAGCGACATTAATTATTTTGTTTTGAAAATTGTTTTGTTTAATGAATTTATACAATTCAATTAATTTTGAATTCGCTCCGACAAAATTAGTTCCATTGTCGGAATAAACATGAAGCTGTTTTCCGCGCCTTGAAATGAATCTACGCATTGCTGCTATAAAACATATATATATATAATCATTTAAAATCCCTTTTACCCTTTAGGGTGTCGAGATGCTATAAAACATTCGGAAGTTAAATCACTTACTAATTCCAGGTGCAGTGCCTTAGTAACAAAACAAACACACATATGTACGCTCTATTAGTACTGGCACCTCTACCTCGCTTGTTTTTTATTAAAAGAGGTCCTGCATAATCCACACCACATACATGAAAAGGAGGCGAAGGCGTCACTCGTGAGGATGGTAAATCACCCATTATGTAATTTGTTTGATTTGGATTAGTTCGGAAACACTTTAAACAATTGTGTACGACTCGTCTACATACACTTCTACCTTTTATAGGAAAATATTGGTCTCTAACTATTGCTAACAATGTTTCAGGGCCACAATGAACGTTTTTTATGTGAAAGTTAGTTACTATTAATTGATATAATATATAAAATTACGAAAAAAACTATTCGTGAAAATGCAAACAGTGTCTTAATTAATAAGACAATTTAAGACGATAAATATCCATTGAAACAACTACTTCCCGTGCAAATACACCTCCGGATATTGAATTATAGAATGAAATATTTAAAATCTTATTTAATTTGATTTGTTACAACGCTCTATTAAAGTATATGTAACGTTTAGGTCAAATTCTCTTCAAACCAACTAACAATACAATTTTGACCTAAACGTTACATATACTTTAATAGAGCGTTGTAACCTATCAAATTTTATAAGATTTTAAATATTTCATTGTATAATTCAATATCCGGAGGTGTATTTGCACGGGAAGTAGTTGTTTCAATGGATATTTATCGTCTTAAATTCTCTTATTAATTAAGACACTGTTTGCATTTTCACGAATAGTTTTTTTCGTAATTTTATATATTATGTTTAAAGTGTGCAAACTATAAGAAGCGTAAGCTTATTTTCTCGGATTCAAATAGTTTTGAATTTGAATTTATACTATTAATTGAGTTAATATGTGCTTAGCCGGTAAAGTAATAGGATGACCTTGATCAAAGTTTAAAGATGAGTTTCTTACTCTCAAGATTTCATAATTATCCAGCATCGGATTAAGACTAATCAAAGAACTTTTTGCAGGAATTTCCCTTTTAGCTTCAAATGCTTTAATTTCGGTAACAAAATATTGCTTCTGAGCTATTTTTATTAGTTTTTTCGTTGCCTTGTCAAGTTCATCTATCGATAAGGAATCATAGCGTCGAACTCCGATTAGATTTTCTACATTATATTTAAATCTTAGGCAATAAGCACGTACGCACGTACGTTGTAACTTGGTGAAAGTGGAAAAGTTGTCAAAAATTTTAAAACGTTCTTCTGTGGAACTAAAAACATGTATGTCATTTCGTTACTCAGGAATGTCAATACAAAGAGATATTGAATTAATTGGCCACGTATCACAATGCGAGATTAGCCAATCAGGTCCACGTTTCTAAAGACATGAAGTTGATAGTATTTTAGGGGTTGTACCACGAGAGATCAAATCAGCTGGATTTAAATGAGTTCTGATGTGATTCCAATTACTAATGTTAGAGTTGGTTTGGATTTCACTAACGCGGTTAGCGACAAATGTTTTCCATCGATTGGAAGGTGATCTTAACCAACTTAACACTATAGTAGAATCACACCACATATATTCATTAGTAACTGTAATTCCCAATACGCTCCGAACCTTATTGACAAGTCTGGTTAATAAAAGAGCGCCGCATAATTCTAATCTGGGAATGCTTGTTTTATGTAGTGGAACTACTTTAGATTTCGCGCATAATAATTGAACATGTACTGTTCCATGGTCGTCAATTGACCTGAAGTACAAGCATGCCCCATAGGCGGTTTCGGAGGCATCGCAGAAGCCATGAAGCTGTATTTCATGTGGTTTATTACATAGCACATGTCTGTTAAATTGAATGTGATTAAGGTAATTTAGATTATCTAAGTATCTAATCCACTTTGTATGCAGATCTTTGGGAATGGACTCATCCCAGTTTAACCTTAACTGCCATAATTGTTGCATAATTATTTTAGAAATAATGATAATAGGCGCTAATAATCCCAGTGGATCGTAAATTTGAGCTATTATTCGCTTAGTGACTCGTGTACTGCTTAAATCTCTATTTAAATAATGGAAACTATCTGACTTGAAATTCCAAACTACACCAAGTGTTTTGACTTCGTCCGTGTTTGCTAGATCGACAATATCAACAGATGAATGATTTTCAGTTATTCCTTTTAAAATTGAATTATTATTTGATGACCATTTACGTAGCGTGAAGCCGGCAGATTCAAGAATAGGAGTAACCTGTGTTCTGATTATAATTGCATCTTCAATTGTACTCGCTCCGGTCAAAAGATCGTCAACATAGAAATCGTTTTCTATGACAGAAGAAACAAGGGGATGTAAAATTCTATTTTCAATGCCTAATTGCTTTAAGCTCCGAATTGCTAGAAATGGAGCGGATGTTGTGCCGTATGTCACTGTGTTTAACTCGAAACAACAAAGAGGTTTATTTGGTGAATCTCTCCATAAAATTCTCTGTAAACATCTTTGTTCTGGATTTATTAATATTTGCCGATACATTTTTGTTATGTCAGCTGACATTACAAATGAATGTTTTCTGAAACGTATCAAAATTGAGAATAAATCAAGTTGAATCGTGGGACCCGCATCTCGAATTGAATTTAATGAAAGACCCTTATCAGATTTGGCTGAGCCATCAAATACAACCCTTAATTTGGTTGTTGAGCTGGTTTCCTTTAAAACGGAATGATGAGGCAAATAACATACAGGATTGATTTCTGGCTTATGTTCTGAGATTAATGTCATATGACCTAATTGTTCATATTCTTACATGAAGCTCGTGTACAATAGCTTTAATTGAGGGTTGCGGCACAATTTTGATTCAATAGAATAAAAACGCTTGATAGCCACCTAGCGTGTATCGCCTAGTTTATTAAAGTTTTCACGTAAAGGAATGTTGACCATGAATCGGCCATTTACCCTTGTGGTCGTGTTTATGAAATTCAGTTCACATTTATTTTCCTTTAAAGAAAAAGGTGGGCTATTGTCGAGATTTTGTTCTATATCCCAAAATGTTTCTAATTGTTTATCTAAATTTAGCAAGTGTTGGTTAATATGATTCTGTTGTTACTTATGTTTATAGATAGAGGACCCCCTATAATCCAGCCAAACATGGTTTTTTGTAATGTTGGCAGGTTGTTTCCCATCTTTACTTGACCAATACACATCAATTCCCAGAATAATTGTGTGCCGATTATCATATCAATTTCCCCTTGCTTATTAAATGTAGGATCAGCTAATGCAATGTTTTTTGGAATTGTCAAATTTGATGTATGAAACGAGTACAGTGGCAGTCGTTCTGTAATTTTGTCTAGGACAAAGCATGATATTAAATTAGTGTAAGCACTATGATTTGATTCTAATTTAACACTTGTCTTATATTTAACGTCAACTAGTTGACTGTTAACACCTACAATGTTTACACTCACCTCTTCCACCTTTTTACCCAACTTATTGCACATTTGTGTTGTAATAAAATTTGCATGTGAGCCTGAATCCAGCACAACTCTGCAATTAAATGCCCTCCCATTGTTATCAAATACTTTAATGCATGCTGTGGCTAATATCATTAAATTATTTGACGTTGTGTGATTCGATACAAAGGATGTAGAAGGTTGAGAATCGATAGAAGCATTTTTATTAGAATTAATATGTAAGAGTGTATGATGGCGTTTTGAGCACTTTTTACAGACGTGTACACTCCTACATTGCTTATTGGCATGACCCTTTCCAAGACAGTTCGTGCATAGTGACAACTCTCGAACCTTTACTAGTCGAGCATCGGTTGACATTGAAATAAACTTCTCAGATGAAAAAATAGTGTGTGAGTTATTGCACAAAAAACAATTGAGCTTTGTAGATATTGATGTATTAACATTGAATTTAGGAATGTGTTTGATTTGAGTTTTATTGGCGTTTACAAATTCATAATTACATTTTTCGGCAGATAAAGTTTCCAAAACATCACACTTCTTTTTTAAGAATTCTAAAAATACACTAAATGTAGATTTCAATTTTGAATTATTTTGTGACTCCCATTCGCGTTTTGTAAACTTATCCAATTTTTTGCTAGTTATATAAATAAGAATACTATCCCAATGATTAACCGGCTCTTCCAAAGCTTCGAGAGCTCTTAAATTACTTTGAATGCAATCTATTAAAGTTCTGAATGAATGGTGAGAATCTGTTATTATATGAGGTGATTCAATAATGCATTGCAGATGTTTTGTAATTATTAATGACTTGTTATCAAAACGCTCTTGAAGCAATTTTCAAGCAATTTGATAATTAGGAGCTGATATTGATAGCGACTGAATGGTGTTTGCTGCCTCATTTTTGAGACACGCGCGTAAATAATAGAATTTTGTATATCATCAATAGTATTATTTTTGTGTATTAATGACTTAAACATGTCGGTGAATTGGGTCCATTTGTCATATGAACCATCAAATATTGGCAGACTTAATGTAGGTAATTTAACATTAGGAATTGAGCTAACTGAACTACCTTTAGGTGAATTTGTTCGATTGTTTGATTCGGCATCTGCCCCTGAAGTGGTTTCACCGCTCACTTCATCTAAAATTATATCATATTTTGCCTTTACCTGATAGTATGCATCCTCAAAGGCCTCTCTTTCAGAGTTATGAGAATCCATATTATCCGGATCTAATGATTATATTTTATTCATTAGAGTGTTAAACGAATCACTCACTGGCAAAATAGAGTTAAGGCGATCTTCAAGAGATTTGCGTACCTTGTCTGTAATTTTACCTTGGGTATTATTTTTAAAGAACGTATCTGCAGGTGTTATTATTGATTTTAAATTACCACGTTTTGTGATGAGAGGCTTTAACGTATGAGTACTCATGATTGTTGTAAACGGCTGGTGAAGTTGATGGGTTCCTTGTTATGGACTTTCTGACGCTAGGGTGGTCTTCGTGTCGCTAAAAGGATACCTCGAAGATTGTTCCTCTGCTTGGATTGGACGTGGCACTCGTCAAAACAGCTCCCTCGGTGGTGGACTTGGTGTCGCTGGGCCGAGTGTGTTTTGCTTGAGCCTTAAAACACGTGTTGATATCCGGTTCGACGAAGCAATGGTTTGTCCAGTTGTCGATGGCTTGGTTCACAGACACAACTGGGAGTTTAAGATTTGAAGTACTCTACTACTTCGGAATTAATTAGACTCTTAATTCCAATTACCAAAAAAAGATTAATGTGTTTTTTTTATTTATCAAGAACTGACATTTTTTTTACAAAAAATCAATAGTTTCTATAACAACATGAAAGGTGGGAGCGCGATTCTGGACGCGGTAACAAATAACGGCGATACGGCGCGTCCAGAAAATCCAATTACAAGGAAAAAGTAACTATAAATATATCCATGAATACTTACAATAATATATGTATGTAATAATAACAATAATAATAAATTTATCGTAATAATTAAGCTCATTCAATTATGTAACTTAAAGTCAAAATGTCATGTTAGTAAAAAGGTAAGTTAGGTTAGAAAAATAACGTTTCTTTCTTTTAATGTGCCGGGTTTGAAATTACCTGGAACTAACTTCACAACTTGTCACCTAAATCTAACTTAACAATTCGTTTAATCTAGCCTGACAACCCGTCATTGAACCTAATCTTGCTTTATTCAATTTTAAACAAAATAAATTGTCCTGAAAAACTGTTTCAAAATATCATAATTGGCCAAAATTTTTTTGTCCACCTAAAAAATCTCAAATTATTTATTTATTTATTAGTTTAGTCAAAAATTCAGTAAAAATTGCATATTTAAATTTTCTAAATCGTTAAAAATATCATTTCAAAATTAAATCGTATGTAACCAGGTAGGCAAAATTCACTGCAATTATCGTTTTTAAACATCATTTATAATCGCTTTTTTCAAAGAAAAATGAATTATCATTAACCGCATTGGAGATCACCGACAAAGGTGACCGGAATAAAGCGCAAAGGAGAAATGCCCACCGGAAAACTTCCCACTGTAAAATACCCCATTCCGAATAGGGCAAATTCCGATGCGAAAAGATCCTCACTCGGAAAGATCCCCACAGGAAAATAATCCCCCGAGGAAAAAACAACACTCGGAAAATATCCCACGCGAAAAAAAATCCACGAGGACATAATATCTTAATCAATAAACCTAATTTTAGTTATGGCATTAGAAATATTGTTTTTCTCCTTCTATTCTGAAATGTCTTACTTATGGGTCATCACTGATTAGTAAATGTAATGCGATTTTTTATTATGTGGTCGTTGCCATAGAAACCAATTGAGTTCTAGAGTTACGTAATACCTAATCCAACTCAAGAACGGAATTGTTTTTCATGGAATAAGTGAATCTGACAAAACGTCAGAAATTTCAAATTTTATGCGCTCGGCGAAACCGAATAGTGCCCTTGGATGGGTCAATTCGGACGTAAGTCACGTGTCGGGACGTGGAGACGTTTTTTAGCTACGGCCTTGTTTCCGATTAATACTCAAATCGGAAACAAGGCCGTAGCCAAAAAAATGAGGGGGGCTGTTTAATAGTAAAAATCAGAGCTGATCAGGATTCGAATCATTCAGGATTCGATTCCCGGATTCGAATCCTTTTAGAGGATTCAAAAGAGGTATTCGAATACTTTAGTGAAAATGGATTCGTGATCCGGATTCGTTACATTTTTTTAAAAGGATTCGTATTCGAATCCAGACGTAGATGATTCGAATCCTTATAAAAGGATTCGAATTCTTATAAAAGGATTCGAATCCTTATAAAAGGAATCGAATCCTTATAAAAGGATTCGAATCCTCATACACGGATTCAAATCCTCCTAAATAATTCGAATCATCGCTATTAAGGCTGGGATTCGAATTCGATTAATTTAAATAGTTAAATATTCTAATATGAATATTTAAATCACTAAATTATTCATATTTGAATTTTTAAATTTTCGAATAATTCAAATATTTGTGAATGCATATTTGGTTATACTTAACCATGAAAAATATCCAACGTTAATAGTATATTTTTAACTTCACTTGAAATCAGTGTTTCATACGCGTGGCGCATGAAGTAAAATTTCGAGTTTAGAAAAGCCCCGTGAAAATTTGTCTCGGGTCGCTGCGCGACCCTCGACAAATTTTCTACGCGGGGCTTTTCTTAGTCTGGGAGTGGACAACACTGGTTCTTAGAAGTTTCAAATTGAAGGATCACTCTAGATTACTAAGTTTATTACCATTTTACAAAGGCTACAGCTCGAAGGACCAACCATGGTCTTCGGAGACCGAAGAACTACAGGGAATCGTTTTTTTACAAGAAAACAACGAATATCTGAAGGTTTACAGCATGGATAGGAAAGAAAACATCTGATTTTGAAAAAATATCGAAGTTGGGTTGGTTTTCAGTGCATTTTTAACTTCACTTTAAATCAGTGTTTTATACGCGTGGCACATGAAGTAAAATTTCGAGTTTAGAAAAGCCCCGCGAAAAGCCCCGTGAAAATTTGTCTCGGGTCGCTGCGCGACCCTCGACAAATTTTCTACGCGGGGCTTTTCTAAACTCGAAATTTTACTTCATGCTTAGTCTGGAAGTGGACAACACTCGTTTGAATTTTAAATTTAACTCTTTTAAAAAATCGACGTACGTAATATAATAAATCATTCATTGAAATCATAGAAAAAGATGCAACATTTTACCTAAAATTAACTTTTTGAGTTAACTTTATAATTTGCTCGGCTCTTAATGGGTGAATATTCTATTCCTAAAAAAAAACGTTTTTATTCAATATTAAAGTTGCATTTAATACAATAACAAACTGTGAATAAATCGACATAAATCTAGAAATATCGAAAATCTCGACATTTAGAAAATCTTGACGGTCCACTCCCAGACTAAGCATGAAGTATAATTGCGAGTTTAGAAAAGCCCCGCGTAGAAAATTTGTCGAGGGTCGCGCAGCGACCCGAGACAAATTTTCACGGGGCTTTTCTAAACTCGAAATTTTACTTCATGCGCCACGCGTATAAAACACTGATTTAAAGTGAAGTTAAAAACGCGCTGAAACCAGCCCAACTTCGATATTTTTTCAAAATTGGATGTTTTGTTTCCTATTAATGCTGTAAACGTTCAGATATTCGTTGTTTTCTTGTAAATAAACTTCGATTCCCTGTAGTTCTTCGGTCTCCGAAGACCATGGTTGGTCCTTTGAGCTGTAGCCTTTGTAAAATGGTAATAAACTTAGTAATCTAGAGTGATCCTTCAAGTTGAAACTTCTAAGAACCAGTGTTGTCCACTCCCAGACTAAGCATGAAGTAAAATTTCGAGTTTAGAAAAGCCCCGCGTAGAAAATTTGTCGAGGGTCGCGCAGCGACCCGAGACAAATTTTCACGGGGCTTTTCTAAACTCGAAATTTTACTTCATGCGCCACGCGTATAAAACACAGATTTAAAATAAAGTTCAATAACACATATATCATCATTAAACAAAATCATTATATAATCAGATATTTAGTCGGTAAATGAACATTTTGGTTAATAGAAACTGATGGAATAAAATATTACTGGTTACAAATAATAGATTCAAATTTATTTTTAAAAAATTTGTATCCGTGATTCAAAAATGAGGATTCGAATCTTTGATTCGAATCATATTTTTCACGTACGAATCCTTTATTCGAGTATTCGTGATTTGAATCATATTAGGTGATTCGGATTCGTGATTCGAATCCTGTTTTTGAGGATTCATCCCAGCTCTGGTAAAAATAATGTTTTTTACAAATCCGCTTTCAGATAGAAAATTTTACCATTTTGAAAATGTCTACTTCGTCAAAGTCAGATCACACAATTAAACCTATGTATATATGTTACAGACAAAACACGAAATTGGATAAAACGCGAAATGTCTACTGCTTATCGACATAGTCCGAATTAAAAAATAATTTCGGGTTTTGTCCAGTTAAATCGTGTCTGCATGAGTTTAGACAAGTCCTAACATGCTAAGTGTCATAAAAATGTCAAATTTGTAAAGTTGTAATAACAGAAGCTCAACCTTAATCGAAATTATTAAAAATATAAGAACTTGTGCTTTATTTTGAAGCTCGCAAAATAATAAATAAATAAAAACAAATGAACAATTTGTAAGAAAATATTAATTTCTTTGTTTTTTATGTAAAAAAACAACAACAAAATTGAGCCGATAAAGCTAGAGGAGCTAAATTTTGGGACTAAATTTTTAAAAATACGAGACATCCTCCCGCTTTTCTACGAAATTATAAATTCGACCAAACAAAACAAAACAAGACTAGAATTACTAGAAAACATCACTTTGTTTTATAAAAAAATTGAGAAATTATTTGTAAGAAGTATATTTTATATGTCACTTTAAATCAGTGTTTTATACGCGTTTAGAAAAGTCTAAAAATTTGGATTTGCCTTATACCCATTAGAAGTTTTAAATTGAAGGCTTTTATAATTACCTTGTATAAAAAAATCTACATCTCATAATTGAAAGTGATTCATTATTAAATAATTCAGTTCGGTTTAATATTATTCGAAGTAAAACTTATAAAAAGTAGATCTTTTATGCAAGGTTTCTTATAAAAGCGTTTAATTCTGAATTTTTAACGAGTGTTTCCACTCTCAGATTAAGCATGAAGTAAAATTTCGAGTTTAGAAAAGCCTGAAAATTTGAATTTGCCGGGGCCCGCGAGCGAAGCGAGTCCCGCCTTGGCAAATCCAAATTTCAGGATTTTCTAAACTACGCCACGCGTATAAAACACTGATTTCAAGTGCCCGCGAGCCACCCCCCTGGGTGCGCGCCTGGCTGCACTTACCTGCGGCTCTTGCAGCAAGTTTCATACTCATAGGAAATCATATGATTCCATGCTCATTGTACAATATACTATTTATATGCATAACTATATGTTATGTTGATCTCAAGCGGGCCCGGGTGGAACTCAGGCGATTTAGGTTATGTTAGGTTAGATTATATCTATGCATTGTCTATAATATGATTTTCTCTATGTTTGGAGTATTATTATATCGTGGGATTTTTTGGCGAGGGGTTAGTTCCGAGTGGGGATCTTTCCGCGTGGGAATGTTTCCACCTGGGATTATTTCCCCGTGGGGATCTTTCCGCTTGGGAATTTTTGTGTTCATATTGCCAGCATTCATTTTAGGAAAATTATGGATTGTATGTCTTCACTCCTCCCTTTTTAGAGTTAAACAAACTTAAATACACAACAATTTGTATTACACTTATACAATATCACACGGCGGCCAATAAACGACCATGTAAAATTTGAGCGAGTATACTTTTTTACTTGTGGTACCGCCGTTCGCCACCAGAGTGCGTTTGCTTAGCTGTAGAGGTTAACAAAAATTCGAACGAAATTTACTAAATTCGGAAGATACGGGAATTAAGTAAATTCCGCTCGATCGAGAACGATGCTTGCACAACGAGCCGAAGGCGAGTGGAGCAAATCGTTCGAGTGATTAATAGCCATTATATGCGAGTTATACACTATACGTTGTTAACGAAAATAATAATACATAACACAACATTTATTATATATATTTATCAAATACGCGTCAGTTTAAATGGTCGGTTTTGTTTTATAATAATTTGACAGATAAATGATGACAAATTGCGGTATTATGATTGGAATGTGTAATAGGGTTAATTGCACTTTAACACAAATATGGACAATCGTTCAACAATAAATAATACTCACACAGTTTCCCCTTTTGCCTAAGTCACATAGAAACACGCTCTTGCACAAAAAACAAACTCTTCCGTTTGAATGGAGTTTTCACGGTGTTAACGTTTGTTCCACTTTGAAAACACCCGCGACGGATATAAGCACAATTGTTCAACCGATTTGAGAATGATTTATGTTTACAAACGCGTTTTACACGGGTTAAACTAGTGAGAACAGCGGAGATGTTGACGCGATTATTTCGTACTTTAACAAAATGGCGTCGACGACGTCATCACCACCATGATCAAATGTAAGACAAAAGAAGCTGATTTCACTAGCACAGCGCTGTTACTGCATAGCGGAAGAAAATCGAACTAGGCAATTATTTATATTCGTGTTAAAAAACCACATTAAACACGCTAATTCAGTGTTTAAAGTACTTGAGTGTTAAATGCACCCCATTTATGCTGCCTATACAATTAAATAATGCACATATTCTAAGATTGTCGTAAACAAATGACAGTTATTAAATTTCTGAATAGGCCTCGTACAATATAAATTTGATAATCAAATTTCGCAAATGTCCGGCCTCTATAAATAAACATCCCCAGTGTATTTATACACTTACGTATGTACGTGTGTATAAATGTAAAAATAAAATTTGTTTATCTATAATCTGTGCCAAGAGCAAAATTTCGCCAGTTTAATACTTTCTCACAAACGAAAAGGACATATATTTTTTCGAAAATATACGTTATTAAAAACTCAATTATTAATAAGATAATTAAAGAAAATGAATTTTGGTTCGAAATCTAAAAAACTACCGGAACTTTTGCTGAACAGCGTGATCAACATGGATTTCGATTGTGCGGCCAATAATGAGATCCTTTATGACACTATGGTGGAGAAAAGTGGACGTTTTGAAAACGTCGAAGTGAAAAAGTGCGGACTAAGAAGTCGTAGTCGGAGTTTGTTAGATATTAACATTGATGATGGTGAGTATTATGGAATTTGTAGTAGCATTAATGATTTGTTGGTGATTTAATTACTCAATACGGAATATTCCAAAACACGACATTACTGTCTCTCACTTAACCCTCCAGTGATCGAATTTGTTTCTTCATCAAGCAATTATAGTAGGTCAAATTGAAGTTTGCTCTAAAATATAGTGTTTTTGACTTGACCACTATGTATATGTAGAAGATGACTGTCTACTGTTACCTATAAGCGGGCTTGAACCTCAAGATAAAACTTAGGCTCCCCCAATTTTTAGAACGATTTTTCGAATAACCACTTCAAGGCGGTTTTGGGCACTAAAGGATTAATAAACTTAACATAAAAAATATTAAAATAATTTAACATAACATAACATTATTTTTGATGTATGGGTCTTACAATATCTAGAGGTATCCGTGGATAAATTTTCCTAGATTCAATCTTGCGCTTTCAAAGTTCTAGCTATTTGCATTGGGATATGTATATATAGGGTGCTCGATTAAGCAGTCCTACCATAGGTATCTTCTAAACAGTAAGGGATGAAGAACCGGTTAGATGAAAGAAAATAAGCAGGACTATCTATTTCCGTTGTAAAACTAACCAAACAGTTGAACTTTCAGAGCACACTGCGCGAAAAATGAATTTCGCAATTTTTTATTGGTCTGTATAACTTTGTTATTATCGATGATAGACGAATAATATTTTGACATTTTAAACGCACTTTTTATGCACTTTAATAATATGTAATTATTTTTAACATAAAGCAAATATTTTCCAAGATATGCATATTAATTTCCTTTTTCATATGGACGTTAAAATCGACTATTATCCTTTTCAAAAAGCGTGGCATGTTTCGATTGCTGTATTTTCAAAATAAAAAATCTCAGTGAAAATATGAGTTTTCCTTTGCGCTCCTTTACTAGAACCAAAAATATTGAGTGAAACGCCCGCTTTGAAAAGGCGGTTCACCCGCCGATATAAGAGAGCGCATGAGAAACCATGTGCTGAAACTGAAGTTATGTTTAAAACGCTTTGTTTTAAAACAGTGTTTTAAACATGTTCAAAACAAGCCGTCGTGTTTTAAACGGTTTTGTTTTAAACAGGGCTTTGAACCGGAACTAAACCGTAAACCGAAAAAAGCCGTTATATTTGTTGGAATAAAAACCGGAACTGAACCAAAAAAATATCGGTTTATTTCGGTTCATACACGCACGTGAACATTTGTTTAATTCTACAACAGTTTCTACTTTTTTGCAATTTTTAAACCAAAACTATTTGCTGAAATATTTGTTTGGAGATCCCACTCGATTAAGACCATTTCTGATGTTTTTATTTTCGTAGAAATCTTAGTTTGCGTTCAGCTTTGAGAAAAAGTGAATTTTAGTTGAATTTTAGTTTAGGGGCAGCTTGGTGGTGTAGTGGTTAGAGTGTTGTACTGCCACGCCACGGACCGGGGTTCAAATACCGGCCTAACAAGTTGTCTGCATTTATATAGGTTAGGATAAAAATGCCAAACACTCCGTCTTCTCGGATATGATGTTAAATGCATGTAGGACCCGCGTACTGCCTGGATGTTGCGTGCACGTTAAAGATGCCTACCGGTGGGTTGGAACTCCCACCGGGTTCGGCAAAATTCCCGGATAGCTGTAGACCTAATCTCCGGTGTCATGATTGGCCTTAGCAGCGGAAATAGATGACGTAAAACCCAAAATAAAAAAAAAAGTTCCACCTCGGTTTTTTTGAGAAAAAAAAAATTACAGAATTAACTAAATCTGACGAAAATAGTCAACATTAAAGAATAAACTTACTCAAAAATTATATAAACGTTGGCTGGTTGTAATCGCAATTTAAATATCTTCACGGGATTTCCCAAAATATCAACTGTTTTGTTGAAAATCGTTGGAAGAAACAAAATCGACTTTGTTTTTACTCAGCAGATGCGGTCTTTTTGTAAATTTAAATTTTTCGGCTATAATGCCATTTTTGTCTTTTCTGACGTAAACATCGCGATTTTGATTAAAAATGTCTATTTCATCAAAGTCAGATCAACATAAATATTGACGTAAAACGCTGACAATTGTCAATTTAGTTAATACAGTCTGTTTTCGAATGACAGTAATTGAATGGTAGTCAACAATTAGCATGGATGTAATAATAATAATAATATTTAATATGAAAATCAATATTAAATAGTAGTCAACAATCATCATAAATCATGTGGTCAACATAATCGAATAATAGTCAATATTGTCAAATGAGAGTCAATAAATAGCATGTAGTCACAATATAATCGATAAATAGCCAATATTGTTAAATGACAATATATTAATCGTAGTGAATATTCAGTATGTAGTCAACCTAATCGATTAATAGTTAATGTTTTCAAATCCCAATCAATATAGTAAAGACTGTCAATATAATCAACACGTAATTTATAAAATGAAATGACACCTAATAATTTGACTATCAGGACATTTTGACCATAATCACTGGTCGTTTGTTTTTCTGCCGCTATAATATTTTAACTTAAAATTGCTTGGTCCGCTGTCGATTGATTGTATTATGATTAAAAGTCACTGTGTTGACTGTCTTTTTACTATCATGTATCGTATGGTCAATAAAAAAAGAAGAAGAAGAATGCCATTAAAAATATTGTAGGTTGGCAACTCTAAAATTATATAATAAATTAATTATAGCCAACTTAAATTAACAAAAATATTAAATTATGTCACTCTAGAGGTTTATTTTTTATTGAACATACGATTTGGTAAATATATTTCTTTATTGACTGTTTATTGACTATTGCAATATTGACTATAAGTCTCTAAGTATAATTTCGTCATTAAATCGCTCTGTTAACGGTATATTTTCATTTGTGACATTTTGATTGTACAATTGGTTGGCTGACTAGGCTATCATAAAATTTTGTCATATTATATCTTTATTTACTGTATTTTAAATATTGTGACATTATGACTGTACTTCACTTGATTGACTGTCTTTTGACTATGTTGGATTTTATCATTAAGTCTTTATATTGACTGTTTTTTTTTTCTATTGTGACATTATAACCTTAAGTCATTTGGTTGGCTGTCTTTTAGCTTATGTTATCGGGGTGCGGGACGTCGCTTGCTGTTGTGCTAATTTTTATAAAGAGCATGAGTTATGCACTAACGACGTTCCTCCGTAACAACTCCGGTGGCTCAGGATTGGTCACACACAAAATAATAATAATAAATTGACTTACCTAAATATCCTTGGTCAAAAGGCACTCATTTTTATTGTATACAAAAAGATTGTTTGAATTTTGTATGAATTTAAAATGACTATTGTTTTGAAAAAACAACACTTAAAATTTATTAACAAAAAAAAATGGACCAACAAAAATGTAATGAATGAAACAAATGAACACAGAAATACAATGATTAAGCTAAACAAACAATGATAAAATGAACGATGATAAAAATATATGAAATGAACAAATGAATGAAATTGAACGAACGTGATGTGACGATTCAATAAATAATGACACCGACAACTTATAGGTACGCGACGACTTACTGATGATGAAAACTTCACTTGATAAAACTTCGAACTTCACTTCATGTATCCTGAATGCGTTTTTGAACTTGATGTCTGGAGTTCGACTGACTTGTGATGACCGAATCAAGTTTTCGAACTGTACTGCCCTTTTCTCTGTCTTCCGCTGTCTCTTATCTTCCCAACCACCGCTGTCTTCACCCCCGCCATGTATCTTGGGGGTGACGGTGATTGGTCGAGAACGTGGTGGAAGAAGCAGAGGGTGGAGTTTTCATATTTACCTGAGGCCAAAAAGTTTTGGGCCTCTGGTTTTCGACTGCTCCGGCGTGTCGAAGTTTGTGCTGCAGATGTTACGACCATAAACCTTTGTTCTCGCTGTTTTTCCGAAATTTTGAGAAGTTCCCAAAGGCTTTGTTTTCATGGTCGTAAACATCTACAGCGCGCCATGGGTTTTATGGCGCTGGTCCTCGGAGGTGCGGAATTTTATGACCTTCCTCGGGGTTGTAAACATCGGCCGGTGCTGGTCGCGCGGTTAATGATGGGGTGGTTTGCAAGTCGTCATTGTTGGTCACGTTCGGGGGAATTCAATGTTGGACTAATTTACATATTTACAAGAAAAAAATATATACAAAAGAACATCGAATGAATGGTTACGAACTTGAGTCATTTGGAATTAAAATGATTATGAAATAAATGAGCAAAACAAATGGAGTCCGATGTTTTCGCGAATGTGAATAAAATAATCAAGTTACGACGTTTTCGATAAAACGCCGGTAACACTTATTAGGATTTAGCTGTTTTTGTCTATTCTAGGATTTTATCATAAAATGTCGTATTTGATTTTAACTGTAAGTCGCTTGGTTGACTGTCTTTTGACTATGCTAGGATTTTGTAATTTTTTGTCTCTATTGACTGTATTTCAACTATTGTGATATTATGACTGTAAGTCACTAGGTTGACTGTATTTCAACTTATTCGGATTTTGTCATAAATTCAGTGTATTTTCACTATTACGATATTATGACTGTAAGTCAGTATTTTGATTATGATATGATTTTGTCATTAAATCACTATATCGACTGTATTTTCACTATTGTGGAAGGCTCATAGCCAACTGTGACGTCCGTATAAAAAAATAAAGTAAGTATGCGTATCTTGGAAAATGTTTGCTTCATGTTCAAATTAACAACATATTATTAAAATGCATAAAAAAGTTGCTTGATAATGTCAAAAAAATTATCCTTCTATCATCAATAATAACCAAGTTACAAAGGAAAAAGTGTGCTTTACAGATAGTACTCATTGCCCAGCATATTTTCTCCCTTCAACCGATTCTCTACCTCTTACTATTTAGAAGATATCAATTTATGGACTGCATAGTGGGAACACCCTGTATGTATGGAAATATTTAAAAGAAACTGCACAGAACATAGATGAGTCTTAAAATTTAAAAATACCTCTTTAATGAACCACATCTATCGACTCTAGTAAGCTTCTTTACAAGGATAGTTAATAAAATGTGTAGTATGATTTAGTTAGTAATTATTATTAAACGTCCTTGACAAGTTACTGCTGCGCTAAGTTGCGTCGATCGGAATCAACTTCAGCAAGCAGTTTGTAAAGCGGCTGAAAATGCACTACATTTTCGCTCTAATGCCCGTTCGCACCCAAGTCCATTAACTTAATCAGTGATTAGTACTTCTTATAAACACAACAATTTTGTTTACAAATACTGATGAAAGAGAAATATTTGGGTTATCTATATGTATGAATGAAATTGCCAATAATTGATTGTAGAATACTTCAAAACATTAACAGTGCGATAATTTTCGCAATCTACAACTAATTGGTCTTACAAAGACTAATTTAAACACTAATTGAAACAACTACGTCCCGCGCTAATACCCCGATGGAGATTGGAGTTATATAAGAAATGTCCGTTCTGGTGTTAGGTCGGGAAGTAGGTGTTTCAATGAGTGTTAAGTATTTGCTGTTACATACAATAACCTACTTAAACTGTAAAAACTTGGGTTAAATTATTTAGACCCTCGAGATTTATCTCTTATCAGTAACCTACAGAAACAATAACATCAAAAATAATGCTTTTCATTGAAACGCACTTGATGAATCACTGGGTTGGGCCATTTGTCCTTTTATCCCTCTCCTTACGTTTCATCACTATTTGGACGAACACACTGCCCTCCTGACTGCTTCGTCTGCCATAATTTTGCTAACCAGTTTTCTAATCTCTATGCGCCCAAGTTTATTTTGCCATTCATTTAATCATTTTGTAGCCGTGTGCCGTACACATTTAGGTAAGATGGTAGATTATCTGACCATTGCTTCCGGCCAGTACATAACTTTATTCCAGCCTTCTGTTTCAGACTCATAACATTTTTGTACACCTAAGTCCTTACCAAAGATGTATCATCGGCTTGCTTAGCTGCCCAGTACTCCTCGCTTCTCTTATTACCTCGAGATCTTCCGGTATAGCAGCGTTTCGGATCACGCTATTCCCCACACCTTAGATTGGTGCTGCGTAAGCCCATTTGGCCTTTGCCACGGTTGCTAGTAGCCGTCTTCATCCTTTGCCAAATCACCTTTATCGGACATTGCCCTCGCTACTGCCAATTTAATTTTTCCTAGCCGCTAAAGTTGCTTCTGCTACGTGCAAACTAAAACGTGAGCATACAGAGGCCCAAATGCTTCAGAATTTTTTGAAGTTAGGTGTCGTCTTTTTCTATTCAGACTTGATTGGTTGTCTGTTTTCTCTATCTGACGAAAGCGTAGGCCAGTATTTGCAATTGACTTTAAAATGTTGAACAATAAATGCTACATCATCTGCAATGCAACAATGTATGCCACAGGAAGTGGAAGTTCAGGGATCTGGTCATACACCTTACAGGGAATTTTGATTTTGTTCCAAGGTTCCAGTTTACCAGTTCAGAACTGCGCTCGGCGTATGAGCCTCTAATGTCCAATGTGTCTAGGGCCGGTATTCCTGAAATTGATCGAACGATATTTCGCCCACCAACTGTCAAATTCACATGTTAAATCCCTATCTAAATGGCAGATTTCATACGACCGAATCGTACGACCGATTTCGGGAATACCGGCCCAGACACTCTTCTCCTCATGTGAATTTTCTAATTGAGGAGAGGGCGGGTATTTCAAAAGTAGGTGCTCTGCTGTCGCCTCTTCCCTTTCACATCCCCGACATATTAGATCGGTCAGCAGTGGGAGTCTATGGTGTTGGTGTTTCCTCAGTGCACATTGTCCTGTTAATATGTCTGTGATGTTCTTCAGGTTCTCTCTCGACAAATGTTTATCGTACTCCGCTATGTTGTGGTTAAATGTTATGAAGCTTCCCACTATGTTTCCATTTGTGACACCCCATATCTTAATATGTTTTATCAGTTAGTTTTTTTGCAGTTGCTATTATGTCAGACATGTTTGGTGGTATTACAGCCTACAGCCTATTGCAGCCTTACGTGCTAGCTTGTCTGCCCATTGGATAAACAAATGGATAAACAAATTATTATTTTCTGCAACTGTTTCTAAAGTTTTTCGGCATTTTGAGTTTATAATTGTGTTAGAATCAGGGTCGTTCGGGCAGTTAGATTCCTCGTCATTAGAGTTTCAGCTGCATGTTGAATGGCAGACATTTCGGCTCTGGTTAGATACTTGATTATTTTACCCAGAGGGTGCCCTTTTCTTAGTGACAGGTGTTTCGAAAATATCCCAATGCCTGATCTAGTTATTGTTACCACTCCTTTGGACCTCCTACTTGTCTACGCATTTTTAAGATTTCCACCAGTATGTTCCAGTGTTTACCATCTCATCAGAGCTGTATAAATCCATAGGATTATATTTGGTGGCTTTCCTACTGCTTGTTTGCATTGCATTCAAGCAATGCATGCTTTCCTGAATTTCGTATTAATGTGTATCTTCCAGTTTAGTTTACTCTCTAGTATCACTTCCAGATATTTGACGTTTTGAGAGGTACAGAGGTTGGAAGTAAGGAATGTAGGTCATTCTACTTTTCCTTCTTCTGAAAAGTTCCAACTCCGTCTTAGTGTTAAGGATTGATCCTTACTGTTCTACGAGTTTCGGGGCATTCTCGCTTACCTTTCGCCCCACTTTCTCTTTACCTAACATTTGTCATTGTCCTCTATTCTCTAGATACGTTTCTATCAAGCGCGACAGACCCTATAGAAGTTTCCTCCTGAAAGCCCCCCTTCATTAGATTCCATGGTAGGGCGTTAACGCATTTTAAGATCTAGTGCAGAGAAACATAGTGAAAGAAGGCGAGTTATTTTGGATGACACAAAATATATCACAGCAGCACGGAAGTAGTTTGACATTATTTTATATACTTTATTGATATTAATTTCGGTCCGCGCTCGCTTCTTAGACCTAATTGATACTTACTATGGTTGCCGGGTTAGATAGCCCTCATTTAGTGCTACCAGAGCTGGGATGAATCCTCAAAAACAGGATTCGAATCACGAATCCGAATCACCTAATATGATTCGAATCACGGATACTCGAATAAAGGATTCGTAAGTGAAAAATATGATTCGAATCAAAGATTCGAATCCTTATTTTTGAATCACGGATACAAATCCTTTAAAAATAAATTTGAATCTATTATTTGCAACCAGTAATATTTTATTCCATCAGTTTCTATAAACAAAAATGTTCATTTACCGACTAAATATCTGATTATATAACGATTTTAATTAATGATAATATATGTGTTATTGAACTTCATTTTAAATCTGTTTTATACGCGTGGCGCATAAAGTAAAATTTTGAGTTTAGAAAAGCCCCGTGAAAATTTGTCTCGGGTCGCTGCGCGACCCTCGACAAATTTTCTACGCGGGGCTTTTCTAAACTCGAAATTTTACTTCATGCTTAGTCTGGGAGTGGACAACAATCGTTCTTAGAAGTTTCAAATTAAAGGATCACTCTGGATTACTAAGTTTATTACCATTTTACAAAGGCTACAGCTCGAAGGACCAATCATGGTCTTCAGAGACCGAAAGACTACAGGGAATCGAAGTTTATTCACAAGAAAACAACGAATATCTGAAGGTTTACAGCATGGATAGGAAAGAAAACATCCAATTTTGAAAAAATATCGAAGTTGGGTTGGTTTTCAGTGCGTTTTTAACTTCACTTTAAATCAGTGTTTTATACGCGTGGCGCATGAAGTAAAATTTCGAGTTTAGAAAAGCCCCGTGAAAATTTATCTCGGGTCGCTGCGCGACCCTCGACAAATTTTCTACGCGGGGCTTTTCTAAACTCGAAATTTTACTTCATGCTTAGTCTGGGAGTGGACCGTCAAGATTTTCTACATGTCGAGATTTTCGATATTTCTTGATTTATGTCGATTTATTCACAGTTTGTTATTGTAATAAATGCAACTTTAATATTAAATAAAAACGGTTTTTTTTTTAGGAATAGAATATTCACCCCTTAATAGCCGAGCAAATTATAAGTTAACTCTAAAAATTAATTTTAGGTAAAATTTTGCATCTTTTTCTATGATTTCAATGAATGATTTATTATATTACATACGTCGATTTTTTAAAAGAGTTAAATTTAAAATTCAAACGAGTGTTGTCCACTCCTAGACTAAGCATGAAGTAAAATTTCGAGTTTAGAAAAGCCCCGCGTAGAAAATTTGTCGAGGGTCGCGCAGCGACCCGAGACAAATTTTCGCGGGGCTTTTCTAAACTCGAAATTTTACTTCATGCGCCACGCGTATAAAACACTGATTTCAAATGAAGTTAAAAATATACTATTAACGTTAGATATTTTTCATGGTTAAGTAACCAAATATGCATTCACAAATATTTGAATTATTCGAAAATTTAAATATTTATATTCAAATATAAATAATTTAGTGATTTAAATATTCATATTAGAATATTAAACTATTTGAATTAATCGAATTCGAATCCCAGCCTTATTAGCGATGATTCGAATTATTTAGGAGGATTTGAATCCGTGTATGAGGATTCGATTCCTTTTATAAGGATTCGAATCCTTTTATAAGAATTCGAATCCTTTTATAAGGATTCGAATCATCTACGTCTGGATTCGAATACGAATCCTTTTAAAAAAATGTAACGAATCCGGATCACGAATCCGTTTTCACCAAAGTATTCGAATACCTCTTTTGAATCCTCTAAAAGGATTCGAATCCGGGAATTGAATCCTGAATGATTCGAATCCTGCCCAGCTCTGAGTGCTACCATGGCACGTGAACCCTTTTCCTCATAAGACCCTCATTTGCGCTTAACGTAATTTCCAGAACTGCTTTGACTATACAGGGTAAGTCGGGAGGAGCGCACCAAACTCTAGGAATGTATTATACACGTGAAAATAATGTAAAAAAACTCATTTGTTCTTATCCGATTTTTATTTGTTTTCAAGTTATAGCATATTAACAAATAAACAAGTTATTATACAAAAAATTTTTTTTAATCATAGCGTTCTTTCAACAAATGTTCAAAAATACCGCCATTGACTTCTAAACATTTTCTGCTTCGTCTACGAACTGCGTTTATTGCTCTCCCAATTGATTCATTCCATTCTTCTTTTATATGGGCTGCAGTATTCTCAATTCGTCTAATTAGTGATTCCCGTGTGTCCACTTTTATTTTGTAGACTTCATTGTTCATCCAGCCCCATAAACAAAAATCTAGTGGTGTGAGGTCTGGAGATCTTGCAGGCCAATTAATAGGACCTCCACGACCAATCCAACGCCCTGGAAAACGTTCGTCCAAATGTTGCTTGACTTGACGAGCGACATGTGCAGGAGCTCCATCGTGCTGATAGTACATCTGCATTCTAATATTTATAGGAACATCTTCTAGCAGGCCTTGTAATTCATTTTGTAAAAAATTGAGGTAGTTGCCTCCTGTGAGACGATTCTCCAAAATGAAAGGGCCGATTAAATAACTGTCAACCATACCACACCACACGTTTACAGAAAACCGATGTTGAAAATTGCTTTCGACTGTTGCGTGGGGATTTTCATCAGACCATACATGAGAGTTACGAGTGTTGTTAATGCTATCACGGGTAAATATAGCTTCATCCGTAAAGAGTATACTCGATACATTACGATGATTATTATTTATCCACCGACAAAATTCCGTACGGTTAGCGTAATCCCCTGGTTGTAGGTACTGTACTCTCTGAACGTGATAAGGATATAAGCCTTGCTCGTGTAGCGTGTTCATCACTCTTTTTTGTGGAATTGCCAATTGAGTGGCAATTCTCCGTGAGCTAGTAGTTGCATCTTCTTCTACTAGATGCAGAATATTTTCTACTTCTACAAAACCTTGTCGAGCAGCGCGCTCATATGTTATGTTAGCACTGGGAAGCTTACCAGTCTCGCACAATTTGTTGAATACTCTAATAAATATGTTTTTATCAGGATGTCTTTGGTGTGGAAAACGTTCACGATATTCTTCAACAGCAGCTGTAGCATTTCCATTACAGAAACCATATACAAACACCATATTTGCATATTCTAAATTTGAATAAGTATGTGGCATTTTGCAACACTAACAATTACATTAATTCGAACTTAAACGTTCAGTTACTGTTCACCGTACACTGACAGTTCATCAAAACGTCAGAATTATCAAATGTTTATAAGCCTCGAACATGGCATACTTTGATAATGTTAAAATTCAGATAGAAGTGGAAAGCTAGATGAACATTTTTAATTACGCCATAACTTGAAAACAAATGAAAATCGGATAAGAACAAATGAGTTTTTTTACATTATTTTCACGTGTATAATACACTCCTAGAGTTTGGTGCGCTCCTCCCGACTCACCCTGATTATGCACTATACAGGGTGAGCCTATTGTTTATAACTGTTTCTTAAATCTTTGCCAATCCGTCCAGTAGACATACTGGTCTGTATGAAAAGGGGTCTGTCTGGTCTATATGCAATGACTTGATGTTATTGTTTTTCTTTGGGATGAGCGCTAGATACACCCCCTTAAAAGACTAATCTAGCTTAAATTCATTGTGCCCACAAGTAAAGTTTAATTTACTCTTTTACAGATTTTAAATTTCCACCAATGTTGATGAGGAAACGCGCCCTCTCGTGGTGTCCAAAATTTGAAATTTTGGAACATAATTTTGGGTAAGTAGAGAGTTTCGAGTTAGGATGAAATCAGATTAACTCTGGAAAACCAAATGTTATATTTCAAACTGTAATATACACCTTTGCTGTTATATTTAAAGTACTAAGTGTTTAGTACTCATTCATTTACCGGATAACTATATACGCGTTTCAGGCTTTAACGCAATCAGTATAGTTCCGAACCAGTGCTTGAAGAATACTGAACATCTTTGACCATTTATTATGGCCTGTGCAATTTACATATGTTCGACAGCGTTAACGTCATCTCATGCCCATTTGCTTAAGTAGCATCGTCAATAGCTGGCAAACTAAACGTTTCTATACAGCAATTGTTTGTCCACAACAGGGCTTCATTTTATAGAATACAAATATCAAGAATTTGAATTTGTGTTTGCATAAGTAGACGTGTTGTGGCGGAGTTTTGGATGTAATCGGTTCTCTCAAAAAGAACAGTAGAAACTGTTTCTTGCGCAAAGATCGCCCTGGAACGTGAACACCCAGAAGACTGAGAAAGTAGGGGGTCTGTAACTCGCGGCCATATTGGGCGCCATATTTGTCGCCATTACCCACCGTTAGGCAAATAATAGTAGTAGTCGAAACACTTGGAATCCATATATTATAATATATAAAACTTACGATAATGTTCGTATAAACGGCAAACAATAAGACCTAATTAATAAGACCAGGCGCGCCACGCGTTTAAAACACTGATTTCAAGTAAAGTTCAAAATATATTCCTTGCCACTTTGTTTATGAAACACGATTTTGTTTTTTAGTACTTATTTTTTTTCAATGTAAAATCTTGCAACGCATTTTGTCTAATAGCCCTTAGACACAACGCATTTTGTTTATTCAATGTGCGAAATGACAGACGAATGCAATTTTATTAGGCTATTGTCTAAAAACATTGTCCAATTCGCATTTTGTCCGCAACATATACATCGACATACTACAATTTAGTTAGTCTTGGGGCTTAAGCCCGCGAGCCACCCCTTAGGTGCGCGCCTGAATAAGACTACTAAGACAATAAATATCTTGGTTTGCACGAGAAGTAATTGTTTCAATGGATATTTATCGTCTTAGTAGTCTCATTAATTAAGATTTATTGTTTACAGTTTATACAAACATAATCGTAATTTTTATCTCTGAAATTCAAATAGTGTTGAATTTGAAATATTTATATTTATATATCATACTTTTCAGTAGCTCAAATATCTTTTGATGACTTTAGCTAAGTATTTTTTTTGGTCACAAAATAGCTCAGTCAGCTTATATCTTGACTATTTTGACATGAAACATAAAATCAAAGTTTTATTTGTTTTATGGTTTTACATGACATATGGTCAGAAAAGTGAGAAATGAAAAAATGTGAGAATTGTTAGAAATGTACTTATTGTAAAATGTCGAAATGGTTAAGGAACAGTCGATATTGTCAATTTAGTTAAATGATGGTTGATATAGCCTACATAGTCAACATAATCGATATAGTCAAAATATAACCAAAACAATTGAAACAGTTAATATAGTCAGTACTGTTAAAATAGTCAATACAATCATTACAGTAAATTTAAAGTCCGCTTAAACTCAGTACAGTTGGTATAGTCCAAAAAAATTACTAAAAAAAATACTTAAAATTATTGATTTTTGATTTGTCTATTGATATTATTAATTTAATTTCTTGTAATTTCTAATTTTATTTTTCATCTTATGATCTGATTAAATGTTATCTCGAATAGTTTAAAAGTTACAGAAAATCTAATCTAGAAAATCTAAATTAAACCAGTGTATGACTGACAGGGAAATTAACTTGCATATTAATTGTTTTTTTAAATTCCTCATAAAAACGGTCTAAATCGTGCCGTTTCAGAGTTATCCCGTATATTTCAGTCAATTTGAGCAAGTGTAATTTCATTGATAGTCAATACATTTATTTAAGTTAGAGTTCATTGATTTCTTAACAATAATAAAGTAATATTGATTTTTTTTAAACAAAGCATATTTTACTGCCCGGATAGGAAAAACACTTTTCTATTTTCAATTTTTTGACAAAATATCATTCTCTGCAAACAGTGTTGGATGACTTGAAAACAATATTTTTATTGTCAAATCTTAAATTTACTCTAGATAGCGCTCAATAATTAAGAAAAACTAAAATTGTCATAATTAATAATTTTAAACAAAGATGTTATTTGAAAAAGTCATTTATAATCGAGAATTATGTTTAGATACAAAATATGAACTTAATAGAAACATAAAAAAGGTTATATTTTGTATTTTTACCAAACTCATTTATTTTCATAATTATCTATCGTATATTTTTGACACGTATTCATTCAAAGAAAAACTGTCTAATAAATGATCAGTTTTTTCATCAAATTTGGTGATGTTTAGATAATAAAAATTAACATAATCGATGTATTGTTAGTTTTAACAATACATTACATAAATTCATTAATAATGCCAAAGACAAAACCGACAAAAACAAAAAATCGGGAGTCTACTTGTTAGAATGTGGAGATTGCCCCATGATATATGTTGGCCAAACCGGACGCAGCTTTGAAGAAAGGATAGCTGAACACCAAAAAAGCTACATTAACCATAAGACAACATCTACATATGCCAATCACCTCAGGGAACATAATCACAACCCCAACAACAACTTCAAAATTTTACACGGATGCGCTAAAAGCAAGAAATTAAACCTCCTTGAGCAGCTGGAAATTAACAAATATAATCAACGCGGTTTGATACTCAATGATCAAACCGACGTAAATAATTCACCACTATTAAATCTAGGTCTATAAATTGTAATGTGTAAAATTGTAAATGTCTTCATTAATTATGTCATTCTGTTAAATCATAAATATTATATTAAATTACACTGTTACGCACACCCCCTCCACAATAATTTAGTATATAAGCAACGATTGTAGTTTCATGTAATCATTACTCATCTGCCTGATGAAGCCACTGTGTGGCGAAACAATTGTCGCAGTGTTCGACATTAGAAACTGTGAAAATTCTTAAACGATCGTGTTTTATTTCCTACATAAAATTAGTAACGTTTTAAGGTAAAAATTAGACTCGGCTAAGCCACAAAAGTAACGATTTGACATTTCTTATACTTTGGACAGTTTTGATATTTTACGTTTACGTTTATCAATAACCGGACACATGCCAATAGTGACAGGTGACACAAGCCGGTGTCAGCCGAGGACGATGACGATTTAGTCCAAGTATGAAAGTTGACGGTATTAGTTGAACGTCAATTTTGACATTGATAATATCACTTTTTGACAGTTAGTGTTGTGTGGACGTGTTTATTGTCGTTAAACGTGAAAATGTCAACGATATCAAGTTAAAGATAAAATATCACCTTGTTTGCATAGTGTTTTTAAGATTTCAAACGCCTCGACTCGCTTGTTTTGACATTTAGAATAAAATTAAACGAGTGGGTAATTCTACAGATCTAAAACTTGAATTTAAAACTCTATTTTTTGTTCTGTTTGCACAAATTATACTTAATAAATATTGTCAAATTTTCCAATTTTTGTAGATTTGATCAATTTTGACTTAGGTGTTTATTTGTGATTTTCGCAACTTTGCCATTATTCCTTATTTTTTTCATTTGTTTTTTTTAAATTTTGTTTGTTAGTTTTTGAAAGTTTTATTTATAACAAAAATTATTATTTTTTATTTATGTTTTTTTGTGAAATTTGTTCTTCTAAAAAATACAAAAATCGGAAAAAATGTAATAGTTTTTTTTAAATTAACTAAACGCATTTTCTTAAAATACTAAGCCAAAGTTGAAATTATATAATAAAATCAACGTGTTTAGGAGAATATTTTCTTTGCAAAAATTGTAAAAAAATCAACAGATTACACTGGTCTGCAAAAAAAAAATTTTTTCGAGCCCTGACACCATTCCTGCTGATTCTTATGTAAAATGACCTTCTGAATCCGAATATGACTTCCGTTTTCCCCCATCACCCACCGTTTTCGGGGGAGGCCCCCCACCTATTTTTATCACTTTTCGATAATTTGGAGGGATGAAAAGGATTATTTTAGCCTTTACATTTCTTCTGAGGGGCTAGAGAGGTGAAAATTCCAAAACATGAACATTTGTAGCAAGGAGGTAGATTTGGGGGGGGGGGGGGGGATTTGCCCCCTTAAATTGTAAAGAAATCATTAAAAATGATCAATTTTTTCCGTTTTTTTCGCAGTTTTTTCACTTATTTTCTACATATTCCAGCTTCCATTCCCCCTCATCCTCCCCCAAATACCCCCAAATAATAAAAATATATTGCAACAATATATAGCAACAATAGAAAAATATATAGCAACAATAGAAAAATATATAGCAACAATAATAAAAATATATAGCAACAGTTCGGAAGATTCACTGTACCACGCTGGCGCTCTCAATACTCCCCCCGTTTCCCCCATCCATTGGAGGGGTGAAAAGGATTATTTTAGCTGTAAAGAATAATAAATAAAAAGTAAAATAATAAATGTAAAGAATAATAAATAACTAAGATAAGTACCTTCATTTGGTGCTTGCTTTCCTTTTGTACCCTGAGGTAGAAGTTTCTCGTATCAAAAACCAGCAGTACTCTGCTAACATGCTCGCATTCCACTTCCCCGAAAATCTCCTCTCGAACTTAGAGATGTCTTGATGAAACCGTTCCCCGTGTTCATCCGAAACTGCTCCTAAATTTGCAGGGAAGAAGTCCAGGTGTGAGTGAAGGAAATGCACTTTAAGAAACATGTTACACCCCATGGCCTTGTACGCTGACAGCAATTCCTCGACATGAGCGACATAATCATCACTTTTGTTGTTACCCAAAAAGTTCTCACACACGTTTTGGAATGCAATCCAAGCTCGTTTTTCTTTTCGATTCAGGTGTTCAATAAACGTCGAATCTTGGAAAAGTTGTCTAATCTGGGGGCCCACGAAAACTCCTTCCTTGATTTTAGCCTCACTAACACGAGGGAATTTAGTTTTCAAAAATTGAAATGCATCACCGGTCTTGTCCATTGCTTTCACAAACTGTTTGATCAATCCGAGTTTGATGTGCAAAGGCGGCAAGTTAATATTTTCCTTCGGGACCAGAGGATCGTGAGCGACGTTTTTCTGACCGGGAGTAAAACTTTCTCGCAGAGGCCAGTTCCGTACGATGTAATGTTTGTCTCGGGCTCGGCTGTCCCATTCGCATAGGAAGCAGCAGTATTTTGTGAAGCCCGATTGCAGGCCCATGAGTAGAGCAACAACTTTTAAGTCAGCGCAAAGTTTCCAATTATAATCATGGTATTTGATTTTATCAAGGATCCGGCTGATGGTTTCGTACGTCTCCTTCATATCCACAGAGTATGCAATCGGGAGTGATGGTAACTCATTCCCATTGGCCAATAGGACAACTTTCAAGCTTGTCTTTGATGAGTCTATAAACAGTCTCCATTTGTCTGGGTCACATGGCATCTTCAGTTCTATCATCAATGCATTTGAATTAGGGCAGAACACTAAGCCTTCATCTGCCGAAAAAAGTAATTTCAGGGTTGACTGCCTAGTCCTGTAAGAAAAGATTTTTACACCCTTTTCTAAGAGATTCCACTGCTGAAGTCGAGATCCAAGAAGTTGAGATTTACTCTTAGGTAACTCCAAATCCCTGACGAGATCATTCAATTCCGACTGAGTAACGAGGTGAGGTTTTCGATGAGCTGAATCAGCAGAACACTCTTCATCATCGGTGAACGTATCATAAGATGGTCCAGGCTGTGGCTCAAAGTCTTTCAAATCCGTTTCTGGCTCTAGAGTATAGGTTTTTGGTGGCACTGGGATTGGCAAAGATTCGTTGTGAGGAACTGGTCTTAGAGCTGAAGGGATATTAGGATACTGAATTGTATGCTTACTTTTGCTAGATAACCCGACGGTGGAAGTCATACAAAAGTAACAATCTGTGAGATGACAGCGAGGTTCGCGCCAAACCATGGGCACAGCAAATGGCATTGATTTACGCGTACCTTTAAGCCATTTGGTCAAGCTACTGTAACAAGTAGTGCAGCAAACTGTTGGAGCCCAATTCTTGTCCTAATCGCCAACTTGGCAATCAAAGTAAAATTTATAAGCAGTTTTAAGAAGCGGAGAAAGGGGTTTTCGTTGCGCTTTTAAAGTCAATTCCCCGCAAACATAGCAGAAGCTATCGGGATGATTTTTACACTCGTGTGGCATAATTTAACAGTAAATAAATGCTCGATATTAATCACAACTCACACTCACGTACTGTAATTCACTTGGAAAAAGCCGGAATTAAAAAATGTCTACCGTTATACACAATTAAACAACTTGGAAACACAAAATACCCGCCTAGAGCACCGACAAGTTGACTCTACGATCGCTAGAGATGTACTGAGGGAAGATAAGGATTACAGTGCAGGTCTATAGTGACAAGAGCAATGCAAGTTTAAACCTGTCAAATCATGAAAATTCCTGGGCAAACCTGTGCGCGCGAGGTATTGAGAGCGCCAGCGTGGTACAGTGAATCTTCCGAACTGTTGCTATATATTTTTATTATTGTTGCTATATATTTTTATTATTGTTGCTATATATTTTTATTGTTTGGGGGAGGATGAGGGGGGATGGAAGCTGGAATATGTAGAAAATAAGTGAAAAAACTGCGAAAAAAACGGAAAAATCGATCATTTTTAAGGATTTTTTTACAATTTAAGGGGGCAAATCCCCCCCCCCCCTCCAAATCTACCTCCTTGCTACAAATGTTCATGTTTTGGAACTTTTCACCTCTCTAGCCCCTCAGAAGAAACGTAAAGGCTAAAATAATCCTTTTCATCCCTCCAAATTATCGAAAAGTGATAAAAATAGGTGGGGGGGCCTCCCCCGAAAACGGTGGGTGATGGGGGAAAACGAGGTTCATATTCGGATTCAGGAGGTCATTTTACATAAGAATCAGCAGGAATGGTGTCAGGGCCGATTTTCATGCCGACCAGTGTTATCGAATCGACATAAAATTCATAGAATCTACACAGAAATTAAAAAACTTTGTCTATAATTGAAATTTAAATATCGTTACAGGATATTTAAAAATATCAAATTAAAGATAACTTTTGGGTAATCTTATGAGTGTATTTTATTATTGAATTAAATTCTATTCAAATTAAATAATTACTGATCATTTCAAACTTTTCCAATTTTGTTAAAAATTGTTCACTTTAATGTTTTTCTACGTTACAATAAAAGTTGTTAAATTAATAATTTATTAATCTGTGCGATTTCATTATTTAAATTGTTTGTTTGGTAGTTTATTTATTAAGCTTTATTTTACATAACTTCGGTATAATTTAAACATTTCCAATTTGTTTCTCAATGTTTTGTAAGACAAAAATAATACACCCGAATTTGTTTTCGTTCTAAATTTAAACTAAAAAAATTACATCTATTATTTATTTTATGTCATAAATTTGATTGCAGAATAAGTTTCTGATTGATTGTTTAACGAGGGTGTCCACTCCCAGGTTAAGCATGAAGTAAAATTTCGAGTTTAGAAAAGCCTGAAAATTTGGATTTGCTGGGGCGCGCGAGCGAAGCGAGTCGCGCCCCAGCAAATCCAAATTTTCAGGCTTTTCTAAACTCGAAATTTTACTTCATGCGCCACGCGTGTAAATCACTAACTTCAAGTGAAATCTTTAACTAATTGGTTAGAGTGAAGTAAATTTACTAGGCCAATTATCAATTGTTCAAATTACTGGGAAAGTAAAATAATGGACACCTCACTATTATTTTGATTTTCTTTAATATTATTTAAAGTGTCAAATTCGTGCTCCGAGCAGAACTAACAATTTGTCAATTCTTTAATTGTATTATTTGCAAATTTATTATTATTAATTTAAAAATTCCATAACTTTCCGTTAAAAAACGCCGAATTTCCCTGACTTTTCTGTAACATTTCCCTATGAATAAAATCCCTTGACTTTTCCCTGACTTTCCAGCTTGGTCGCCACCCTGTGTATGTATAAATAATTTAAATTAGTACTTAAATTTTACCCTTTTCTAAATACTCAGCAGATTAGTCATGTTTTTTAAAATGTTTATTTACTAATTAAACCTTGTATTAAATAAAAATATTTTCGACACTTACAAGCGGTAATGCATCCAGAATAATTTCATATTATGAAATGATTAACACACGCCACTGGAATTTAATTCAGCGAGGGCGCCACCGACGTCGAGACGCCGACGTCGCCGCCGTCTAGAACGACAACAAGAGGTGGAAAATCCATAAACCCACAAACACAAAAACCCCTTCTAGAAAAAAACCCATCACAATTTCAAAACTATTATATCTTTCATCACTATTTTAAAATTAGTAATTCAAAAAACCGATTGACACAATTCTGTCAGAAATCAACCCCCTCCTCGCCTGCTCCTCTCACCCCCCGGTGGTGCGCACAAAACAGTTCAATAAAATCAAGACGTGCGAGTGTGTTACTGTGTCTTCCAATTTTCCACTTCTGGAAGGAACTTATTATTTCGCGTTTTCCGTTTTGATTTTGCATTATTGGAAAGTGGACTGGTATATATGCATACATTTTTTTGATACAAGGAAGCTCAATTGAAGGTAAACAGATTATTCAATTAATTAGGGATAAATTGTGTTTACATAGTTTTGAAATAGGGTTATTTTCTTCCGACAGCAATTATGTAATTTATTTTAGAGGTATTTATTATTTTTTAAATATTATACAAAATTTATAAAATCTTGGAAGTGTGTTTTTCTTTTTGAAAAATAGTTTTGAAAATAAATAATACAGTGATTAAACAATTTAATTGTATATTAAAGAAAACGATGTATTTTAAGAAACAGCATTTTCTGGAGTTTCAATTGGGTTGGCTTGATTTTCAATCTATTTGACTTCATTTAACTTTCAAGTTCAAGTTCAGCATTTGTAACTGAATACCAAATTAAGCCCAAGTCAAAGAATAATGGTAGAAAATATTCTTGTCCAATTAGAATGGTTGAATGTCAAGTTAAGTTCAAATAAAGTCAAAATATTATATTATATCATTATTATAATTTGTTTAATATTTTTTATAATATTTGGAATATGCTGGCTGTAACACAACAAAACACACACAATCCTGGATTCGAATCCTTTTAGAGGATTCAAAACAGGGATTCAAATACTTCAGTTCAACTGAATTCGTTACATTTTTTTAAGAGGATTCGTATTCGAATCCAAATGTGGGTGATTCGAATCCAAATGTGGGTGATTCGAATCCTTATGAAAGGATTGGAATATTTATAAAAGGATTCGAATACTTACAAAAGGATTTGAATCGTCAAAAATAATTCGAATTAATTGTGAGGATTAACATGAAAAATGTCTTTTGCGTGTTTTTAAATTTCTCGTTAAATCACTGTTTTATACGCGTGGCGCATGAAGTAAAATTTCGAGTTTAGAAAAGCCCAGAAAATTTGTCTCGGGTCGCTGCGCGACCCTCGACAAATTTTCACGGGGCTTTTCTAAACTCGAAATTTTACTTCATGCTTAGTCTGGGAGTGGAAACGCTCGTTCGAAACTTCTAACTAAATGCTTAGATAAGAACATTAAATGACTGAAAATGTTTTTTAAGATAATAATCTAGTTTTTAAAATTTTGTTTAATATTATTTGAAGTAAAACTGACATGGTAGCCGCAATCTGAAATGTTAAATTTTTCCGACATTTCGCTGATTCAAGATTTTATTCCCTGGCCCTTTAATATAACTTTCTTTTGTGGGAAACTCCCATTTTGTTAAATTGTTTTCATTGTTTTTGTTAATATTTAAGTTAATTTTATAAATTTTTACGTGTTTGGTAATTTGCCAGCTGATTTTGACAAATTTATTAATAACATATGGCTTTTTTGTTAGTGTTTTGGTAAATTTGAATATAATTCTCTGACTTTTCTCTGACTTTCCCGGCTTTAATGATATTCGGTGAATGTTTTATTTACGTAATTTTCAGGCATTCGCCGATTTTATAATAGAGTTCAATTTGAAGTTTTGAATGGGTGTTTCCACTCCCAGGCTAAGTATGACACATTTTCGGGCTTTTCTAAACTCGAAATTTTACTTCATGCGCCACACGTACAAAACACTGATTTTAAGTGAAGTTCAGAAACACACAAATACATTTTTAATCAGAGTAACAGGGAATCAGATATTTAGTCTGTTATCAACGCTGTTTAGTGTTAATAATATATAATTAGGTTTTGAATATTTTTGTTAAAACAACGGGCAACGATATTTATATATTAATGGTTGTAAAAAAATAATAAAATCAAATTTATTGTTAAAGGATTTGTATTTGTGGTTCTAAAAAACATATTTATTTCTTACGAATCCTTTATACGAGTATTCTTGATTCAAATCATATTAGGTGATTCGGATTCGTGATTCGAATCCTTTTTACGAAGATTCGTCCCAGCTCTGGTATAGGTTAGGTTAATATTTATAATACTTTAGATCAGGGCTGGCCAACCCAAACTGCTTCGAGGGCCAAAATTACCACCTAAAGTGTTTCAAGGGCCGCACCTTAGAAATATATATATATATATATATATAATAGTCTTTATTAACAGAGGTTAACATACAAAATTAAAATAAATCATATTTAACCGTACAAGAGCTGGACAGGATTCCAATCATTCAGGATTCGTTTCCTGGATTCAAATCTTTTTAAAGCATTCAAAAGAGGCATTCGAATACGTTATTTAAACGGGATTCGTTCTTCGGATTCGTTACAATATTTTAAGAGGATTCGTGTTCGAATCTAAGTGCGGGTGATAATATTATAAAAGGATTCGAATACTCACAAAAGGATTCAAATACTTACAAAAGGATTCGAATATTTATGACACTCTAGTGTTGTCTCTGAAGTAGTGCATAACTTCTTCAGCGACATTAAGGCTTGCCTGCTGTCTGTTATAGTCTATTTAATAACCAGGCGGGCTAAAGGCGAAAGTCACAATTACACTATAAAAAGTCACCAGAAAAGTAACCAGAAATATTTTGGCGGTAAAAATCAATTTATTTGAAATTATTTTACCCACAACATACCTGCAAAAATTATATCAACCCATATATTTATTCTACGCAAACTTTCTTCATTATATATTTTAGTATGTAATACTAAAATATTATTTAACATAATTATATTATACTTCGTAACGGAGGAAGTAAAAATATATATAATTGTGTAAAAACACTAATAGTTGTGTACATTATTGCACCTAATAAAATAGTTATGTACTGGGAGTTTCGTAGATGTATGCAGACCTACGAGCTTAATTGTTTTTAATTAAAATAACTACGAAACTACCTATATACACTACATACATTAAACAATAAATATTAGAGGGTTACAAGCCAGGGACTGAAAACGGGACGAAAACGAAATAACGAAATTATATTTTTTACATCTACTAATTTAAATGTTTTATTCCTTGAAGCTACTTCATTTTTAATTTGAGTCCAAATCAACTCTATGGGATTGAGTTCACAGTGGTATGGCGGTAATCTTAACACGGTTTTGTTATATTTTTCAGCTATTTCGTCAACAACATACCTGTCGTAGTTGTTTCTGTACTTACGAATAATTTGTATTAATTCCATTTTCACCATTTCTTCCTCAAATGGAATATTTTTGGATTTTAACCAATCCTGCATATCCCTCTTTCCTGTGCAGTTGGTTGGAACTTTTTCAAGTTTTCTACTGTGGTAGGATGCATTGTCCATGATAATCACCGCGTTATTGGGTAAAGTTTTTAGTACACCTTCAAACTATTCTTCAAAGACTGCCACATTCATCTCTTCATGGTAGTCTCCAGACTTCTTACCCTTAAAAACTAACAGATGTCCATCAACGAACCCCGACTCCGAACCAATATGATTAAGATTATAAGTCGCCTTCCTTTTCCCGATGGACTTTTAAGGCCTGTACTTAAACCTTCAACGAAGGTATCTCTTTTACTTTGAATAGTTGTGTCTGTCCACACTTTTTCTTTTGTGTGACCTTTGTTCAACCAGGTTTCATTTAGGTAATATATTAATTTACCTGCCTTTCTATGTTCTTTCATCAATTTTAAGTACTTTCGTCTCCAAATAATCACATCTTCTCGTTCTATTAAAACGCATTTACGGTTTCTTTTTAGAAATCTGCAAGCAAACACCATATATTAATATATTTTAGTTAATAGACTATATTAATGAATATAAACCACTACACCGATATTTATGTTTATTAGTATAATATTATTATTTGTAAATTACTTAAAATTAATTTATTTCATTAATGTATATAATGTTCAACGGTACATCTTTGGCAGGTCATCTCCATCATGCAATTCCATTATAATTTTATCCAATGTACTGATTTCATTTTTAAAGAAAAAACTGTAATATAATTAAATTATGAACGGTGGAGGCTTCTACTTCGTTATACATGGTAATTCAATAAAATAACTTTAACTTTGTTTGTATAACACAATCCGTTTGATAATGGCAAGTTGAGTTACCGAAACTGTAGTCACAAAAATAAAAAATATTGTGTTATACAAACAAAGTTAAAGTGTTTTATTTTATTGTAATATAATTCTCCGCACACCATATTTTGTCATTTCATTGTGAATATCTTCGATCACCCGACATCCTCCAAGACGTTTAGGACTTGTAAGTGCCCCAATCTCTTTACACTCCCTAGTTGTGCGATACACCGTACTTCTAGCCAATCCTAAAAATAATGCATGTTTACGATTTGATTTCATATTGAAACAACTTTCTCCACACTTACCTAATGAATCGACAATTTTATGTACGACGGCAGTAGGTTTTAAACCGTCTTATATCAAAACTTTATATAAGTTCATTATCGACTGTTTTTCCACTAGGGTTAAAGCACCCAAATCCAACTTTATCCGTTTTTTGGGGGGCAAAAGTGACGCCGAACTGGTGCTGGGTACTGGGTATCCATAGTTAAAAACAAAATAACTGGTAAAAAACTAGTGATGGGCAAGATCGAGTATCTCAAGGATCGATCAAGCAATGATTGATCAGTTGAAGAATCGAGGCAGGTAAATTAATATATTACCTAAATGAAACCTGGTTGAACAAAGGTCACACAAAAGAAAAAGTGTGGACAGACACAACTATTCAAAGCAAAAGAGATACCTTCATTGAAGGTTTAAGTACAGGCCTTAAAAGTCTATCGGGGAAAGGAAGGCGACTTATAATCTTACATATTGGTTCGGAGTCGGGGTTCGTTGATGGACATCTGTTGGTTTTTAAAGGTAAGAAGTCTGGAGACTACCATGAAGAGATGAATGTGGCAGTCTTTGAAGAATAGTTTGAAGGTGTACTAAAAACTTTACCCAATAACGCGGTGATTATCATGGACAATGCATCCTACCACAGTAGAAAACTTGAAAAAGTTCCAACCACCTGCACAGGAAAGAGGGATATGCAGGATTGGTTAAAATCCAAAAATATTCCATTTGAGGAAGAAATGGTGAAAATGGAATTAATACAAATTATTCGTAAGTACAGAAACAACTACGACAGGTATGTTGTTGACGAAATAGCTGAAAAATATAACAAAACCGTGTTAAGATTACCGCCATACCACTGTGAACTCAATCCCATTGGACTCAAATTAAAAATGAAGTAGCTTCAAGGAATAAAACATTTAAATTAGTAGATGTAAAAAATATAATTTCGTTATTTTGTTTTCGTCTCGTTTTCAGTCCCTGGCTTGTAACCCTCTAATATTTATTGTTTAATGTATGTAGTGTATATAGGTAGTTTCGTAGTTATTTTAATTAAAAACAATTAAGCTCGTAGGTCTGCATACATTTATGAAACTCCCAGTACATAACTATTTTTTTCGGTGCAATAATGTACACAACTATTAGTGATCAAAAGATCGATCTGATCAAAAAGACCGAGCCGCGGAAAGATCGAGCCGCTCGCAAAGATCGAGCCGATCAAAAAGATCGAGCCGCTTGGAAAGATCGAGCCGCTCGTAAAGATCGAGCCGATCGAACCGATCAAAAAAATCGAGCCGCTCGCAAAGATCGAGCTGATTGAAAAGATCGAGCCGATCAAAACGATGGAGCCGATCAAAACGAACGAGCCGATCGAAAAGATCGAGCATCTGATCATTTGCAAGGATCGAGCGGATCGCGCAGTCGATCTTATTTCATCATCACTAAACTATTACTTGTTATATAAATACTATGACTAAATGGATTAATATAATAAATTTATTTTATGCTTTTTGGTGTAATTATAATTACTTTTGATTGCAAATACGAAAAAGTGAGTATTTATAAATAAATTGCAGACTAGAATTCTCCTAATCTGCCACAATACAATATTTACATTCTACGAGATTTTCAACAATAAGTCGTGTGTAAACAGAAAACCAATGAATGATTATGTATACTACAAAAAACTGTGGAATTCGGCAGAAATATTGAATGTGGTAATAATTCCAAAGATGAGTATTGATAATGTAGGATACGAAATATGATTCTTCCTTATAAAATATTTATATGTTTAGTGAATTTTCCGGATTTTATCTCAACGATCAATATTTATTTTTGGGGGTGGTTCTTAGGGGGATGATATTACAGGCAAAGTTTTTTTATGGGTAGTTGTTTCTGGGGGGTGGTTTTTCAGTAATATTTTTACAAGACGTGGTTTTTCTAGAGGTTTTTTTTTTTCGAGGAGGGATTTTTATAGGGGTGGTTTTTTCGGGGTGTGATTTTCAGAAATGGTTTTTAAAGGAGGTGGTTTTTTGAGGGGGTAGTTTTCTGGAATAATTTTGGTTTTTTGAATTTTAGGAGGGTTGTTTCTTTCTGAGGATGTTTTTTTCGGAGGTGATTTTCCAGAAATGTTTTTACAGAGAGTCTTTCAGGGGGGATATTTTTTAAGGGAGTGATTTTCCAAGACGTATTTTTGTTTTTTTAGGGTCGGTAATTTTCATAACGGTTTTTTTTTTTCTCCCGGGGGTGTTATTTGTTAGTAGTGACGATTACAATTTTTATATAATTATAATTATTTAATTATTGTTTTATATCCATACATTATTATTTTATTTTATGAATAATTTAATACAGAATAACTTTTTATGTGATTTTCTGAACACATTTTGCCTGCAAATTTTAAATAAATCAAATTAGAAGTAACTCATTTACTTTGAAAGTTAAAGAATTACTAAATCGATCAAATTAAATTAAATTAAATCATGTGATAGTTCAATGATACCTCCCCTAGGTCGATCGATACGCTCGAACATATTAAACTGATCTATAGCATGCAGATAGACTAGCTCGAGTCGTACAACTTGATCAATTGTCTCGAGCCGACCGATTTAATCAATCTGATCGAGCCTATTCGAAAAGATCGAGCCGCTTGAAAAGATCAAACTGCTCGAAAAGATCGAGCCGTCCGAAAAGATCGAGCCCATCGAAAAGCTCGAGCCGATAAAGAAGATCAAACCGATCAGAAAGATCGTTCCGATCGACAAGATCGAGCCGATCGAAAAGATCGAGCCGATCAAAAAGATCGAGCTGATCAAAGAGATCGAGCCGATCAGAAAGATCGATCCGATCGACAAGATCGAGCCGATCAAATAGATCGAGCGGCACGAGAAGATCGAGCGGTTAGATCACTTGCACGGATCGATCAATCGATCTTTTTTGATCGATCTTGCCCATCACTATAAAAAAACACAAAAACTAAGACGAAACACGAAACAAAGGGAGAAATAACTGGTAAAAAACACAAAAACTGAGGCGAAACATGAAACAAAGGCACAAAAAACTGGTAAACAACACAAAAACTGAGACGAAACGCGTAGGATGCAAGTAACAGTGGCAGATCAGCTGATCATAACAAGCGCCATTAGCATTTTAAGCAATTTTGGCCTGTGTAAAAACGGCGTCCATTTGGCCAAACACAAAAACGTGTTTTCGAGCCTACAATTTGATTTAGTCCGCCTAGTTATTAAATAAATAGGATCAGTACGGCTTCATTTGACACTTTACGGCTTAAAATGATATCGGCCGCAAGTGTTATACCCATCGTCTCCAGTTGTGCAACGGTCTCATACTTACCCATGAGGATTTTCGTATGGATCCTTCTCACATTTGGACTATAATAATAGTTGAGATAAGTCAGCGGCAGCCGACATTTAAAGTACAATGACAGTTGACATAAGTCGGCGCAAGCCGACATTTAGTCCATCGTGTCAACTTGACATAAGTCGGCGTCAGCTGACATTTGGACTATATTAACGGCTGACATAAGTCGGTGCTATCTGAAATTTGGACTGTAATAACAGTTGACATAACAGTTGACATAACAGTTGACATAACATAAGGCTATAATGACAGTTGACATAAATCGGCGCAAGCCAACTTGGAACGAGTTTGAATTGAACTATAAATGAGATCGCCATGATATTTTTTTTCTTTGTGTCAGTTACGATACACATTTAAACACTTGTGACATATTTTAAAGTAACGAGTGTCTCCCACTCCCAGGCTAAGCATGAAGTAAAATTTCGAGTTTAGAAAAGCCCCGCGTAGAAAATTTGTCGAGGGTCGCGCAGCGACCCGAGACAAATTTTCACGGGGCTTTTCTAAACTCGAAATTTTACTTCATGCGCCACGCTTATAAATCACCGATTTACAGTAAAGTTAAAAATATATAACGCTTAGATGTGATGGTGATTCATATTTACCGAGATGTAGCGAAAATGCAAGAATTACTTTTTTTGTGAATAGTTTTGGAATAATAATGATGAAAATAGAATAAATTTACTTTGAGCAACTTTTCCATATTGTTGATATTTAAATCATCATATATTTAACGGGGAAAGTGCTATGATGGACCCATCACCATTTTTTTTTTAGATTATTGTCGATTTAATTATTTATGTTTAAAATGTTGTGAAGTTATTATAGTATTTACTTCATACAATTTCATACATTTCACGTAAAAAACTGTAGTTACGCCACTGATTACCACATGTTTAACTATTACTGTTATTTTGAATTTCATTTTTTCGAACAAGCAATTCTGTTTGCATTTGTTTATTTCTGATGTAGATTTCGATAGGTGAGCGAGAGAGTGTGGTTTTATAAAACAACCTTGACGGCATTAAAAATAATTGCACGGAATTAACAATATCCTGCAGACGGTCCATCATCGCTACCATCATCATTATTATTACGAAACGACATTTTGTTTATGATACGATCCACTCAAGCTAACTAAGTCAAACATGACTAAAATAGTGCCTGATGTGCTGTGAGTATCTGTGCATTTAAACTTCGCGCCATTTTAATTGTTGTATTCCGTAGAATTTAGGTTTTATCTGTGAAGTGGCAAAGTGAGTGTTTTTTTTTAAGAAAACTCGCCAATTTAAAAGAAACCCGTGTTAATTTTTAAATGTTTAGTCAGCACGTGTTCTTGTGTTATTTCGTTTCACTACTGAACTTGGTATCTAAGACGTTTGAGCTATTTTTGTTGCATACTAAATGTTTGGTAATTCATGTGATTTATACAGGGTAATTCAGAATTAGTGTAAACAAATGTCATATCTTGAGTCCCTGAACAACAATACCCACTGAGCAAACACATTTAAGTAATGTTTCATCAATATTAAAACAACGTTTGATGTTGCTACAATGTTGATGTAACGTTAGTTGTTTGTATTTTTTTCAGAGGCCTGGCTAAAAAAAACATAGGACCGATTTTCATTATTTATTAACTAACAACAACTAACTTTGATTTTGCAAACAAAGAATTAATATTGCTACAATTTAACAAATAAAACATAAGTGAATAATAAAATCACAAAATACAAACAAAAAATAACAAATTTGTACTTTACAATAAATTAATTATTCCGAAATGTTTAGGCTTTTCTAAACTCATTGTTTGCATTTTACACGAAAAACATTTTCGTAATTTTATATAATACATTTTTTGTTTTTTCTTGATATTATTTATTCGGCACGTTAAGAGGCCCAATTTTTGCTGGTAGTGTGTTTCTGGGGTACGAGATGGCGCAGAGATAGCAAAATTGCTGAAAGTAGTTTTGACTATGTATTGGTTCATAGTGCCTGCTGAATTTTATCACAACGAATAATAAAAATTATGAGTGCGAAGCGCGTTTTTTTGTTTGTTTAGATAGCGGCTGGCGAATGAATGGGTAATAAATTTCAGTAGACAAGTAAACTGAATAAATAAATATTCACGATTTTAATTTCAATCGACAAGCATTTAGGTGTTTTTGCTTGTCTAATTTCCAATACTTGTTTTTATTATATAATTTAGAATTACAATCATTATAAAAATATATTACATATAAACATTTATTTATGTGTATATATAATAACAATATTAATAGAGTTTAATGTCTTTATGTAAAATATTATGCTCTGTCAGGGGTGCGAAAATCATGGAAAAAAGATGAAATGTCATGGTAAATATGTTTAAATTTGCCAGAACTGTGAAAAAATCGGAAACTGTCGAAAATCTATGAAATGTTTAAATTTGAGAACAATGTCAAAAAGTGATTAAATGTCAAGAAATATTGAAATTTGACAACAATTTGAAGTGATAATCTATAATAAAAAAATGTTTTAAATATTTTAAATGTAACAATTAATCAGTGTTTTTATGCGCCTGGCGCATGAAGTAAAATTTCGAGTTGAGAAAAGCCAGAATTTGGATTTGGACGCTACGCGTCCAAATCCAAATTCTTAGAGCTTTTCTTAACTCGAAATTTTACTTTATGCTTAGTCTGGGAGTGGAAAACGTTCGTTAAAAAGAATCAATGGCTTATTACAATATTTCATTAGTTTACAAAATCGTGAGGGTTATTAAGTTTTTGTACAATTTTTAAAATCTTGTCAATTTTCGTGAATTTCCGAGATTTTAATTAATTTTTAAAATTTTGACAACTCGTACATTTTTCAATACGTTAATTAGTTAATTTTCCAACTTTTATTTTAATTTTCAAGATTTATAACAGTTTTTAGAACTTTGACAAAAAAACATACATTTTCCAAGATTATTGCTGATTTTCAAATTCTTGACTCCTTTTGTTACTTTTTAAAACTTTGACAACTTTCATGTATTTCCTAGATTTTCGTTAAACTAAAAAAAAATGCTGGTATTCATGAATTTTCGAGAATTTCGTTAATTTTTGGGCTCGCAAATTTCAAAACGTTTATTAATCGTTAACGATTAATATAACGTCTAAATTAATTAATCGATACTAAAAAATTCATGAAAATTAATGAAAATCTCGATATGTTAATAATCTATCGAAAATTAAACGAGTGTCGTCCACTCCCAGACTGAGCATGAAGTAAAATTTCGAGTTTAGAAAAGCCCCGTGAAAATTTGTCGAGGGTCGCTGGCGCGACCCTCGACAAATTTTCTACGCGGGGCTTTTCTAAACTCGAAATTTTACTTCATGCGCCACGCGTATAAACTACTGATTTGAAGTAATGTTGAAAATATATACTGTTGAGATGTGATAGATATTTACTAAGATTTTAAAATGTCGAAAATAACAAAAATTAACAAAACCCTAAAAATTTTGCGAAGCATCAAAAAAAACATAAAAAATTGTCAATTTCAACGAATACGAAACAATACAATTTAAACACAAGTCGTCTAAATTGATTTAAAAAAAGTTAAAATTGCTTAATTTAACAGAAGTATAATTTACAGACGAGACAAGATTCAAAACTCATATCATCATCAAAATTGAAATAAACATTGGAAATTCGGTCAAAGTGATCAATTTAGTAAGTAAAATGTAAGTTCTACTTGCCGTTTTGTTTTGTATGTATAGCAACTTGCTAAATACAACCTACCACCGTGATGAGGTAAAAAACGATAATGATTTATTTTCATTTTAATGATTTAAAACCTTAGACTTCAAGTTTAGCGGTTGACACAGTAAGCAAAACTGCTGCGCGCTGCACACTTTAATTTGATATATTGTAACGATATATTGTAACGAACCACACAACCACACAGAAAGAAGCCGACACTCTAAGCTGAGTAGTCTAAACCGCCACGCGCAGTACACAAAAGGGAAATTACAATAATCCAGTTCGAACTCGGGGCCTAAAAAACGCTAAGCTGACTCGGTGCTTCGGTGATCAAATCGCCGAGTGCCGCACAAATAAATTTGGTAATTTATAAATGAAATAGGATTTTTTCCGACTTAGCACTTGAATTAACATTTACTGGAATTCCACATTTTTATTCAAAACATGGATCCAGAAATACAATTATATTTACAAAATGTATTGGGAAATGTTTAAATATTGTCTTCTTTGTTGTGTATCAATAACATAACTCAAGGTCGGGAGCCGGAAGCCAGGAGCCCAGCCCGTGTCGCGAAAAATGTCGTACACGAATTCTACATATCAATCCTAATTTATTTTCACATGTTTTAAGAAATCATAGTATATTTTTAAAATATTACTTAAAAGGCACAATGGTGCCCCCTATTTATTGAAAGTATAATCAAAATTTACATTGTCTTGTAGAGATTTCTAAGCAACGATTAATTTTACTTATCATTTATTTTAGATCAATCTATTGAATACAACATGTTTATAATAATTAACTCATTAAATTAAAGCAACATGAAGAATAAATAATGTTTTCTATGGAAGTAATACACGGATTTATGTAATCATTTGACAGGTCCATTATTTAATTTATATTTAATTTAAGATTTTTTTTGAAAACAAAATACGGTCAATTTATTCATAAAGCTTCAATGTACAATATGTATAAATTTCAATGCTCTTTTTTCATAATTGTGGAAGATTACTCGTTGTTCGTTCTTATGGCCAAATAACATGTACATTTCCGACCTTAAACCAAACTTTTCAGCTCAATTAGGGCCTCTTCTACGATCGATAGCTGCAGGTTTGGCAAAGTAGACCTTTGGTACTTTGCTTTCTAGTTTAAACCATTGGTACACGGCCTTTTGATTCTCCAATCGTTTCAGTTGTTACCTACATATTTTTCATTCAGTTGGCATAATTTGCTTCCTCCATTTGTTGTCCGGCTTTTGGATTTATTTAAAATGAAAATTTAATAATCTATAAATGAAATGATTTATTAACTAGCCTTTTCATGTTACAACTAAATCCTTATCAATATGATAAATAATATATTATATATCTGGTCCTAACATCTTATAACTTCTTCGAAACTTCAGCCGGCGTCCTTTCAAAATCCACAGCTATACCTATAATAATAAATAAATATAACCTACATCAAAAAATAGAATAAAACAAGACACTAAACACTAATGAAACTAAATAACCTATTCAATAAAAAAACCTATTTAAATATAATAAAACTAACCTACCTTTATAAAAGAAAATGAATACTAAGCTTTAAACCAGGGCTGGACAACCCAAACTGCTTCGAGGGCTAAAATTAACACTAACAATGTCTCAAGGGCCGCACCACGATCTTCTCTTGCAAAATCATTTTTTTTTTGATATTTTATGTTTTATTTAGAAGTTGAAAATACTTTTATGACATTTTAAAAATATCTAATATTCTATTTCAATTGTTTTTTTATGCAGGGAATATTTCTTTTTAGTACAGATATTAATGAGTATATGCTAAAAAATGCATCATTCACATATAAAATAAGTAATATGTTTTGAACTTCACATTAAAATCAGTGTTCTATAGGCGTGGCACATGATGTAAAATTTCGAGTTTAGAAAAGCCTGATAATTTGGATTTGCCGGGGCGCGACTCGCTTCGCTCGCGCGCCCCGGCAAATCCAAATTTTCAGGCTTTTCTAAACTCGAAATTTTACTTCATGCTTATTCTGAGAGTGGAAAACACTCGTTAGAAGTTTCAAATTGAACACTTAAAAAAACAATAAATACCTGAAAATTGCTAACGTTTTAAAATCTGACGAAAAACTAGAAAATTCATGAATAGCATCAACATTTTAAAAATCTACGAAATTCATGAAAACCGTCAGAATTTTTAAAATTAATAAAATCTTGGAATTTTACAAAAACTGGAAAATTGACGAAATGTATCAACATTTTTAAAATTAAAGAAAATCTAAACAATTCAGGAATTTTAAAAATTAACGGAACTAAAATCTTCTAAATTCATTTACAGAAACGACAAGATTCAAAACACGTATATCATCATTAAATTTAACATAATGATTGAAAATTGGGCGAAATTCATAAATTCAATATAAAATGATTAAGATCTTCAGAATATGAAAATCTAATGTCAATTTTAGAAAATTAGATTATTATAAAGGAATACCTAAATATTAGTTTTTAAGATATATTGAACTTTATAATTTTTTAAAGCGTTCAATTTAAAGCTTAAACGAGTGTTTTCCACTTTTAGACTAAGCATGAAGTCTATATGGTTTTATTAAAATTCATAAACCCGATAATCCCATCCGTCCTGTAATATAATACATAAACTTTACAGCCAAATATCAGTTGAACCTAATTCTGTTATTAAATTTATCACCAACTTCACCGATCCTTATTCCATTAAAAACCCTGCAGAGTGAACTAATAATTTTAAAAATCTAGTTGTAGTTGTAAGTATCAAATATGTTTGGGAAAATACCCCCTGAAGAATGCCTCTAACTAATAATTTAACATTTGGATTGTAACAATGTTAACCCAATAGTCAAGTCAATTCTAAAACATAATTATTTTTCATTTAAAAATCTAGTTGTAGTTGTAAGTATCAAATATGTTTGCGAAAATACCCCCTGAAGAATGCCTCTAACTAATAATTTAACATTTGGATTGTAACAATGTTAGCCCAATAGTCAAGTCAATTCTAAAACATAATTATTTTTCATAATAATAATAATAGTAAATTCTACATACCGAAAGAAGAGCTAGCAATGGGTTTACCCCTGAACCCGTTGTTAGCCTACATTATTACGAATAACCTTACTAATCAGATATTACTCACCCCAAGGAAAAAAACACATTAAAGTATATGTATATGGTATAGATACGTAGACGATATTCTTATATGCTTCGAAAGTACTGATAGACAAATTAACCAATTTCTAACTATCTTAACCCCCTTCACCCAACCATTAAATTTACAGTAGAAACAGAATAAAATAACAAGATTACATTTAATATTAACTAAAACTAATAACAAACTTACATTTGACATTTACCGAAAATTCACTTTCACAGACACAATCATCCATTTAAACATAAAATAGCGAGTTTCTACTCAATGATAACCCGTGCATTTAAATCTCCCTTAGCCCTGCATTCCGGAACAAAGAAATACATACAATAAAACAAATTGCTACTAATAATGGTTATTCGTAACAACTCATATACAAATTAATTTATTTACTGTTTGTTTTGAATGTTGTGAAGTAATCAATCACTAAAAAAACACGATTTCCTTTCTTCACTAATTTATTTTACTGTTAGACATTTGTACATTTCTATTGATTCCAACACGTTTAATCTGAAACTATTTATTATTTTATTAATTTTAATTTCCGAACCGGACATCCATTTTCATTACATAATTGAAAATTATTAGAGCAATCAAACAATTTCAGATTAAACATGTTCGAATCAATAGAAATGTACAAATGTAAAGACAGGTTATTAAATTTCGATTTAAGCCCGTAAGTGAACAGTGGATATAATTTGTTTTGTATTGATTCGAAAAATGTGAATGTAGTGAGTTTTTTTTTTGTAAAAACATAAATGTCTTTATCGATTACTTCTAACACTGTAGTTTTATTTTTAATAGGTTATTTCGTTTTTACTTTTCTAATAATAACATCCATCTATTACCTAGATAGATGGATAGATAATTGTACGGGTAGACTCTTGGCCTATACCACCGCGACCTCTGCAGATCTATTGTGAATCCCTGTTATCTTAGACGACGTGCTCTAGCTTCGCTCAGCTTTATGTATTTAACCCTTACTAGGGCCTCACATGGGCACAGGATGTGGAGAGGGTCCTCCTCTTCTTCCTGGCAGAATCTACAGATTGTCTAATCAGACCTATTTTACTCATTTGTTTGTTGAGCCTACAGTGTCCTGTTAGTAGACGTACTATAGCCTTAACCGTTGTCCTCTCTTGGTTGAGAAGATTGGTCGTAAAAGTCGGCTATTGTTTTTTGAGAAACTGTTTCGCCTGCCTCTGCCCTGGTGTGTTCATCCACCAAGTTTGAGGCTGTGTCTCCGTCCATTTATTTATGGATTTTCTGACTGCGGGTTTTGCCATACTGCAGGAGGGTTCCGGGCCAGTGAATGCGCTTGACGAGCCTTGTTTGGCCACTTCGTCTGCTTTATCGTTCCCTTAATGACCCTTGTGTCCTGAGACCCATACCATTGTCACTTTTTTGCGACCGCCCATTTCGTTGAGAGCGCTTACACAGTCCCACACTAGCTTGGAATCGACCTGTGTTGTGCTTAGTGCCCTTAGCAGCGCTTGGCTGTTAGAGAAAATAGATACACAGTTTTGTGCGGCTCCGACTCCTTCATTTGTCTTTGAGCCGCCAGTATACCAGTTTGATTCTGCGTTGGTAGGTCAATACGTTGTATTTTCTGTCGAAATTATATTTCTTGACCATGGCATCGCTTGGCATTCCTGTTGTAGGGTTCGTCTTCAGCTCTTTGTCTAGCCTTTGGTCCTTTTTTCCGTTTGAAAGGTTTATGGAAAAGTGTCCTTGCATTAGTCTATAGCTTACGGCCCTGGCTTTCCCTTGTATGAAGATGTGCAGTGGTGGTAGGTTCAGGATGATTTCTAGGGCTGCTATCGGGGTAGTGTTTAGGGCTCCTGTGATACTGAGACATGCTAGTCGTTGTGTGCTGTTCAGGCCTTATCGCCCCCTGCTGCTCCGTCCTTCTCCACCACACTACTACCCCGTAGGTTATTATCGGCCTGATCACCATTGTATATAACCAGAGGGTCATTTTGGGGTTGAGCCCCCAGTCTTTCCCGCACATTCTTCGACACCTTCCCAATGCTATTGAAGTTTTTTTGGCGGTTTTCGTGATGTGCGTTTTCCACGTCACTTTGTCGTTGAAGATTAGAAGTATTTCGCCTCCTTGACGAAGGGAATTTTTGTGCCCCCGAGCGTCGGTGGCCTTAGGCCTTCTAACACTCTCCTTTTTGTGAACACGACAATTTGTGTTTTTCCAGGACTAACCGTTAGTCGTTCCTGTCGACACCAATTGTCTACTATGTTTAGGACCCTTTATGTTCGTTGTGAGATAACTCCTGCGAACCAACCTCTGATGACTATGGCCAAGTCATCCGCATACCCTAGGCAGTGGATGCCTTCTTCGGACAGTTTCCTTAGTAAGTCGTCCACTAGAGTTGCCCCATAGCAATGGAGATAGTACCCCTCCCTGCGGGCAGCCTCCTCTTAAAGGGATGAAGACTCCACTACTTTCCACATCCTTATTTAAATTAATAAAATATGGTTCTAGTAGGCTGTGATTTTATATTAAAACAAAAGAATATTTTAAATTATAAATTTAGTATAAGAAAGCAATAAATTAAATAAGTTTTTAACAAAATTTTAGCATAAAATACAGCAACAATACGCAAATTTTATCCAATTTTACTATTAATTAAAAAACCACCACGTGGTATATCAATGGGAAATAAAAACTCTAGAAAATGAACTTATAGCCAACTTTGACGTCCATATGAAAAAATTAAGTTAGTACTAATATATTGTAAAATATTTGCCTCGTGTTAAAACATATTATTAAAATGAATAAAATAGTGTCTTAATAATGTCAAAATATTATCTTTCTATCGTTATTAATAACCAAGTTATAAAAAAAACAAAAATCAGTTTTTCGCAGTGTGCTCCGAACATTCAACGTTTCAGTTAGTTTTATACCGGATATAGAGGGAACTTATTGTGTTGCATATTTTTTCTCATTTATTCGATTTTCTATCTCTTACCGTTTACAAGATACACATGCACGGACTGCTTAATCGGGACACCCCATGATGTCGGAAAACTAATTAGCCTAAATCAGCATCTGGTTTGTGAGTGAAAAAAAAAACTGATCGATGGTGGTAGAAGACTAATCAGCCAATGTAGCCTTCAGTTGATGGTAACCGACATCTGACCACGTCAAATCGAACACATCTTCCATGATCAGATTTAAGGACACCATCTCGAACCCGTGAGCAGTGAAGGGAAGACATCCAGAACTTGTGCGCAGTGAGATGAACACACCCTAAACCTAATTTTACCGACCGCATTAGTGGGAATTGTGATGGGACAAAAATTGACCCCCCGTTTTTGTTACACGGAAATATCCGTTTTGGGGTCCTAGGAATCCAAACCAAGTGCGATCTGTGGCACGATTTTAGCAAAAATGGCTTATGGTATTTTCATCAAATTTTGTATTTGGGTTCTATTCCATAATATCCCACGACGAGTTAAAAATGGGTGAACACTGGAAGTGCATGTTTACTCTTAGCGTTTTTTCGTATCTCGTAAATTACTAACATAGTCGAAAAATGATTCATATAAAAGTTGTCGAGAAACAGAAAGTAAACATTTAATGAATATATGCTTTTTGTCGTAGTTCTTTTAGTTTTTTTTTTAGAAATGGTTAATCTGATTTGTTCAAAATCGGTTAACCCCAATTTATGGTCGTAGCTCATCAACACCCAAAGGTGTGAATTTTTCAAAAATTTCAAACACCTTATTCGCTAGGCGTGTAAACACTGAAATATTGTGAAGTTCAAAAACTCATACATATTGATTAAATTTGTTAAATTTGACAGAAATAATAAAACAGCTATTTCTGTCACTTTTGACAGGTGCATGACTATGTAAAAAATTGACAGGTATTTGCAATAAATAAAGCAATATCGCAGTAACCGGTACAGTGAGGTCTAAGATACACTAGTAAATATTTAACTGTAACATCCCCATTCAAGTGTGTCTACTTTTAGTATGCAGCCAGGGGGATTTTTAGTGCTTGGTTTGTTTAGTAGCCAAAGAAATTTGTGACATTCATTTATGTACCGATTAAGTTTTAAGCATTTTTTTGTGTCTTTAATATTTTGCCAGATATAAAGATGTTATACAATTAAAATTGATACAAAATTAAATCATAATAATTTTATTAAACAAAAACAAATTAAAAACAGAATCTATATACCCACCCAAATAAACAAGAAACAAATATACCGGGTGAGCATTTTTAATTCGGAACATATAATATAATTTAAAAAAGAGGGAAAATTATTCAATTTACTTGCATTTTAATTCCAACCTAAAGATTAAAAACAAATTGAACATCTCTTAGAAATAATAGAAAAAATTGAATAACCCTCCATTTTGCGCCAAACAGTATAGATGTATTACCCAAATAAGACACTTGCGCGGTAGAACAGCATTTCCCGAATGTGGGCAAGACAGTCCTGAAAGCGTTGGGCCGTAAATATACCATTCGACGCTGGCTCTCGCAGAGATAACACCATTGAAATCCCGAAGGGTCCTCGTCCGATGCACCACCTGTCATGTGCGCGCGAGGTCCGTTCTTTCAAATAAATGTGCGTCCAACCACAGTTCATATATATCCAGTTAGCCAGTCCCCATATAAATTTTGGGTACACGCGAATGGGAGCAGAGCGCTGGATGCCAAATTGGTGTATATGGCTGCCTATATACACCAGTCTGGCTTCCTGCGGTCGGTCGGTTACGACTATTTTACTCCAGATGTCGCGAAATCAAGTCTCAGAGAGAGAGTGAGAGAGAGACAATTTCTTTCTCCCTCTATTCCGCGCTTCTCGTTTTATCATATTCCAGATGTTGATTTTTCAATCTTGAAAACACGTTTTATTTTTCTTTTAACGAGCTAAGGATGCGTGTTACATTCATTCATGCATTTCCTTCTACAATTTTATTTTCTGCGTTATTAGAGAATAGATTTTATGAAATTATATGTAAACGTTGTAAAATTCATTAAGTATTATTTATTTTGTACAAAAAACTTAAAATACAAAACTATTTAACTTTTGATAAAAAGTAAAACAAATACATCAACTTATCATTTTATTAACTAATCCGATCAATCCTATTGATCAGATCAAATCTACTGATCGATAAGGGTTTCTTTTTTAATTAAAGGGGTCAGTGCAAAATGCAGTTGTCATTTTTTTTTTAGTTTTTGAATTATTACCGTTTGAAGTTTTAACCCATTAAGCGCCGTTGATGCATACACGCAACATTATTATTTTTTGATAACTAAGTTACTAAATAAGTTTATTTGATATATTATATTATTTGACCTGAATTGAAAATGTACCAAGAAAAATGTAAAAATTTTGTTATTTAAAGTGTATTATAAATACTTCACAATATTTCAATGTTTTATACGCGTGGCGCATGAAGTAAAATTTCGAGTTTAGAAAAGCCTAATTTGGCTCGGTCGCTCCGCTTCGCTACGCGCCCGAGCCAAATTTTCAGGCTTTTCTAAACTCGAAATTTTACTTCATGCTTAGTCTGGGAGTGGATACACTCGTTCTTAACTTCATATTGCACGTTTTTATATAAAATCGACGAATGCCTGAACATTGATAGCGTATACATTACATTGTTGAGGTACTAATTTTTTGAAAATCCATTATCACTTTAATATAATAATAATAATAAACTATTTATGATTTTTAATTTTTTATTAAATTCACGTATACATTATGTGTATTTAAAGAAAAAAATCACAGTATGTAATGCAATAAGTCATTCATAGAAATCATAAAAAAAAAGTGTAGAATTTTAATTAAAATTAACTTTTAGAGTTAAAATTGCTTTACCTACTAGCAGTATTTTCAAGGTATTATTTTTGAGTTCTCCTCAGTTTCATTTGAAATATAGCTTGAAAATAGTGAACGATTATACGAAAATAAAATCGTCAAAACAGTAGTTGTTACGAAAAGTCAGTGTTTGGCATCAAATTTATTAAAACACAAAGCAATAATTCAATTCAACATAAGTGTCTATTCTGCAAAAGAAAAAAATCAGATCCCAAAATGGACTCAGTATATATTTTAATCACGATGCGTATTTTATTAAATGAACCATACTTTTAATAAATATTAACAGTTTCAGAAATTTGTGGTTTCTGCACTGACTACTTTAATTATCCGTTTACTTTGAACGATTGTTACATGATCAACTTGTACTTTTCCGATTGAAATTTTATAAACGCTTATTGTGTGCCATTTGACCAACACCGACAACACTCAGCGGGCACTAAAATAATACCTAATTTTTGGATTAAAATTTATGGCATCCGTCGTGCGGCTGCATGGGGATAATTTAAAAAAGAATAAGCAGAAATATTTTTCGATATTCTCAATACTTCCCGAGATACACGAAATGTTATATAGAGAAAGTACAAATTATATAAAAATCATGAAACTTTATAATTGAGAATATTATCAAAAACTGCGAAACAAACAAACTTGTTAAATCAAGTAATTAGTCACATTAATAACATTATAGATTTTACATTTTAATAATTGTTACCGACCTCATGGCTATCTTCTATTGTACGGAAATATACGTTTTAGCGTCCCAGGAATCAGAAACAAGTGTTATCGATAATATTTGAGATAATTGGCTCAAATATTGAAATATGTTGAAAAGTCTCGTTAAGTGATGATAATCAAAAACATTTAGAAATCAACAAGATGTCTTTTAATATAATAAGTATAATAGATTTTCTCTGAGAAGTGTAATTGCAAAAATTATTGAATACTCTATTTCCAGTTTACAATGTTTTGTATGTCAGGTTAATTCAATTATTTCAATGGTTTTATTCTTAGTCAGATTACATTTACAAAAGGTACCGATGGGATTATGTTACAGACTAAATAGGTAAGTAAAAATAATTCAAAATGATCTAAGAAAACCCGATCAAAAAGTGTCTAACTAAAATATCGGTTAGTGAAAAACATGATAAGAAATTACCGAATTGGATTCTGCGGATACGGATTAAATGTGTCAACAGTAAATAATCTTTTTAAATCCCAAAATATTTATGGTTTTTAGAAGGTTGCGGATTATCTGTAAGTTGCAGTGGTATTGTTCTGGTCGCGCAATACTTGAGGGTATACGCCATAATAAAAACGTGGTCGAAAAAATGCCTACAAATAGGTAAAAACAGATAGATCACTTCGAAGAATTTGATTTTTCATCCCTTCTATAAAGCTATCCCCACTAAAATAATGAATATTGTCCAAAAAGAAAATAGTCAAGGAAAAGAGTTAATTCGATATTCATACACGTTATTCAGAGTGTAAATGGATGAAATGGAACGTAGCATTTTTATTGTTAATTTCTCAAAATTAAAATATTATCTTCCCTAATTATTTCAAGAAATTATGATATTCATTTGGTTAGAGTAAAAATATACACACCGAGCTTTGCTATTTATTGCATTTTTAAAAACCGGAGTGTCATGAAATTAAACAAGCAAATGATGAGGTGTTGATTTGTTTAAAATATATTCTGTTGATTTTGTGTTACACTTCGATCAATTCTGTATAATTATTACTGAATAAAATAAAACGAAAAAACTAAAAAATATCGTTAATAAATAAGAAAACAGTTCTATGTATATTTAATATAGTAGTTTATGTTTGTTAGTTTTTTGTATATATGAATGTTTATATGAATCTATATTTATTTTATTTATTTATTTATTTATTTATTTATTTATTTATTTATTTATTTATTTATTTATTTATTTATTTATTTATTTATTTATTTATTTATTTATTTATTTATTTATTTATTTATTTATTTATTTATTCAACCAACGGAACAAGGTCCAATTACAGATTGAAGTTAATACAAATAAAGAAAAAACACAATAATTTTAATTAAAGAAAATTAACATTGTAAATAAACGAAATTTTCAGGTTACTAAGCTAATAACAAGAAATAAACTAAAAGTAAAAAAAAACTAAGAAAATAAACTAAGAAAATAAACTAAGAAAGATACTCAATGATCACATTGAAGAATTCTTTCGCTGATTTAAAGTTGAATATATCCACATCTGTATTTGTATTAATGAGTTGGTTGTACGTAGCGCACATAGAATACATCGGCGATCTGACCAGTACGTTCGTTTTGGGTATTGGTAGCTGAAATAAACGTTTAGTTCTTACACTACAGGGCACCAATATATTCAGTTGCTCCAACAATTCAGGGCAATCAATTTGACCATTGAGTACCTTAAACAGCGTTGTCACTAAATTCGCCTTACGGCGACATATATTGCTATGTTTTTAGTTTTGTGTATTCGTAAATAATTTATCTATTTTATTGAAATAATTTCTGTTTTTTTATTATCAATTCCAATTAAAATACCCATCAAACATTTTTGAAATTGATTTTTTTCATTGTAAAAAGATTTTTGTATTTATCTAACTTTTAAATAAAAAATGTTTAATAACATAAATATATTGAAAATCTATTAATTTTTAAACACGTTTTTATTAAAAATATATATAATAACTAAAAATGTTGGAAATATATTTTACATTTTTTCATTGTAAAATGACTTTGTTTATTTATACAAATTATGAATATTTGAAACAATAATCTATTAATCTAATAATTTTAACAATTTTTTTATTAAAAATATATGAAATAACTAAAAACGTTGAAAATATATTTTAGAATTGTTAATTTCATTGTAAATTTGTTTTTATAAAATATATTCCCGAATTTCATAATTTGGAACACGCTTGAAATCTCAAAATAAAAGAAATATTTTCGAATAGACTTTTTGTGGTGATAATAAATTTTATTATTCGTCTACCACAGTTCATAAGAGGAAGTTTTCCGTTAAAGTATACATATTTCAAATTCACCTTATTTTCTTTGAATCTGTAGATATTCGTTGTGTTTTTAAAAGAGTTCAATTTGATGCTTTAAACGAGTGTTTTCCCCTCCCAGACTAAGCATGAAGTAAAATTTCGAGTTTAGAAAAGCCTCGTGAAAATTTGTCGAGGGTCGCTCAGCGACCCGAGACAAATTTTCGGGGCTTTTCTAAACTCGAAATTTTACTTCATGCGCCACGCGTATAAAACACTAAAATATTGTGAAATTTAAGTATATTTGAACCTCACGTAAAATCAGTGTTTTGTGCGCGGGGCGCATGAAGTAAAATTTCGAGGTTGGAAAAGCCCAGAAAAATGTACAGTGTATTCTGTATATTGAGTTATTTATACTTAAAAAACTGTCTGTATAACTAATCAATAATATAAATTATTTGCCAAATTTGGTACATACCAAAGTTTTAATTGAATTTATGAAGAAAAAAAAAACAATCAAGATAAAAATAATATCAAATTAATTCTTTAATGTTAACTCATTGAATTTTATTTTTTGATTTTTAGTTAAATTTTAGGTATATTTAGGAGCTTTTTAAATATATCTGATTCCCAAAGTCCATAATTTTGAACACGCTGGAAATCTGAAAATAAAAAATAAAATGTTTCGGAACAGTTTATTTTTTCTGAAGGTCATCAAATTTATCATCGTACAAGTGGTGTAGACGGGATCAAATTACACGACGAAATAAGAGCGAGCGCGTTTGTGTGTGTAGACGCAACCGGAGCAGTTTTCTCTAGAATACTTTTCTACCTTTACTCTATTCATAAGTAGATGGACCCACTTCCCTAACACAGTCTCTCCTTTTCTATCCTCGAAAACTCGGAATCCAATTAGCATTGTCTACCCTTGGTCCAACGTAGTCAGGTTCCAGTTTCTCATTTTTTGAGTAGCGATAATACACAAACGGCGCTCGTTCTGCGCATGACAGTGCCTAATTAGAAAAATTCTACTATACCCTAGCCCAGGGTCTCCAAACTAAGGCGCGCGGGCCACGACCATAGATACATTTTGCATAAATGAAATATTTTATAACAACATTTTTTAAAATTAATATACAATTATTAAAATTACCGGTAATTTAAAATTGGGTAATAATTATTACTGGAAACATAGAAACAATTGGTAATTTAAGGCTAAAAACACACATAAATTCTAATAAATAATTCTAAGTTATTTTATGATTTTTAAAAATTATAAGTTTTTAAGAATCTTTCAACAAACTGTCATTGTTCTCTAAGAAAGACGATAGTTACGAAAAAACTTGAAGATTACAAATTGTCACAAATTCTTAGTTTTAGATAACTTTTGTTTGAACCATTTTTCTGTATTCTCATTAGTTATTGAGTTATTTGCAACTTTTGCGAAAAACAAAAAAAGCGAGCCCACTAACGCGAGTGGGCTCGCTTTTTCTCGACATTTTTCAATTTAGACAAAAAACGTTATAACTTAAAAACTATTCGAGCCACAAAAAAGTATGATACATGAATTTCAGCTATTGCGACCAGATCTACAAGATGGTTGTTTTTTTATACAGGGTGATTCATAAAGTATCTAAAAGAAAATGTCAATGTTTTTTGTCTAAATCAAGAAGGCGAGTGTTTATTAACGTTATCAATATTATATACAACAGTGTTTTCTAATCCCAGACTAAGCATGAAGTAAAATTTCGAGTTTAGAAAAGCCTGAAAATTTGGTTTGGTCGCGTAGCGCTACGCGACCAAACCAAATTTTCAGGCTTTTCTAAACTCGAAATTTTACTTCATGCGCCACGCGAGTAAAACGCTGATTTATCCCGAAGTTCAAAAACATATACAAATTCCAATAAATAGTTCTAAGAAGTTATTCCAGGATTTTGTAAAAATTATAAGTTTTTACGAATCTTTCAACAAACTATCGATTTTCTCCAAGAAATAAGAAAGCTACGAAGATAGAAAAATTATCCAAAACTTGATTATCTAAATCTTTTATTCTAACAATTTTTCTGTATTCCCATTAGTTATTGAGTTATTCGCAACTCTTGCGAAATACTAAAAAGCGAGTGCACTCGCGTAAATTCTCGATATTTTTCAATTTTGAAAAAAACGTTATAACTCAAAAACTATTCAAGCTACAGAAAAGTATAGTACATGCGTGTTGGCTATTTCGATGAGATCTACAAGATAGGCGTATTTGTTTTTATACAGGGTGATCCATAAAGTATCTAAGAGAAAATATCAATTGTTGTTTGCTAAATCAAGAGAGCAAGTGTTTATCAAAGTTGTCATTGTTATACAAAATAGTGTTTTCCACTCCTTGGTTAAGCATGAAGTAAAATTTGGATTTGGTCATGGCAGCGACCAAATCCAAACTTTCAGGCTTTTTTAAACTCGAAATTTAACTTCATGCGCCACGCGTATAAAACACCGATTTGAGGTAAAGTTCAAAATAGACTTTTATTGATTATTTTTAAATAAATTACCTTATTAATTATTATTATTATGTAACATTAAATGAAAATACAAATTTTCAAAAATGCTTGTATAAATATTTGAATCTTGGCCCATTTGATTATGAAGAATTGTATATGTGTCCCGAAAGGAAAAAGTTTGGAGACCCCTGCCCTAGCCTATTATAAAATCCATTAATCACTTCGTTAGTGTTACAGCGTAATACGCGCACATACCTTAAACATTGCATTACTTTAAGAATCAATATTTTAAGTGTCGTATTTGATAAATTTTGCTTTTCATATGGTCCCACAGAAAATAATCACAAGGCGCTAAACAGGAGATCTGGCGGGCCAGTCAATTATTTCACCACGACCAATAATCCAGCGATTTGGAAAGGTTCTCTCTAAATATTCCCGAACATCTACTCCAAAATGCGCTGAGCAGCCATCTTGTTGAAACCAAACCTCTTGATTGTCACGTATTGCTCCTTCTACTGCAAGGCCAACTTTTTTGATTAAAAGTTCTAAAAATGATCTCGAATTTAAATTTCCGTTAATTTCAAATAGTCCAATAATTGTATTATTGAAAATTCCCGCTCAAATATTGAGTCTTCGAGGGTACTGCGTTCTTGTGCAAAAACTAAATAAATCACGCACATTCCTTATGCGGCCTCCAGTGTAAAACGTTTTTACTATGAAAATTCTTTTTTTAATAGTATAATTCATATTGATTTTGCAAATTAGGTTTGACAACTTACAACAATAAACAAATTTAAAGTCATTTATATAATTCATTTATTACATGTTCCAGATTGAAAATGCTCTGCTGTAATTATATTATATGTTCCGTATTGAAAATGCTCACCCGGTATATATGGGTGGCTGATTGGCTGATTTTTCAGTGTCCAGCTGGAAACTAAAAAATCAGCCACCCTGTATGTATATTTGTTTCTTGTTCATTTGCGGGTATATAGATTGTGTTTTCATTTAGTTTTTGTATAATAAAATTATTATGATTTAATTTTGTATCTATTTTAATTGTATAACATTTATTTATTTATTTAACGGTTTCACCTTTTACAATAGTGTATTCATATATATAGAACTTTAACGCAACAGTAATGTTCCACAAAAATATAAGAAGTGGGGTGTGAATATACATAATATAAATCAAACACAAGCTTAAAGTAACTAATTAAAGTAAAAATAAAAGAAATAAACAATAGTAGCACTATAGCAAATGAATAATATAGAAATCAATTGTATCTCAACTAAGAATTGAAAAATCAATATATCTTAATTGAGATTTGAAGGCTGTAAATGAAGTCCTAAAGAGAGTGATGGTTCTGAGTCGATCAATTATATTATAATGTCTCATCATTCTGCTCAATGGACCATTTCTGCCAAAGTTTGAGCGGTGAAAATGCTCACGAAATGTTAGGTTAATACGTGTATTGCTAGCCACGTTGAAATTAATTAAATGGAGCAACTCAGAGCAGTCTATTATCGAATTTACAATTTTGAATAGAACACAGAAATCAAAATAAATGCGCCTATTTTCAAGGCTGGCTAAGTTAATTGTAGCCAGCATATGAGTGCGACTATAATTTATTCTTAAAATGCCAAATTTGTAACTAATATTTAATAGGAATTTGTTTTGCACTCGTTCGATTTGGTCTTTACGGTTGGAATAATGTGGAAACCATATACATGACGCGTATTCTACTTGAGTTCTTACTAATGTGATATAAAGTAATTTTTGTGTGCGAATGGAAAAGTTTGTACCATACCTAAAAACAAAGCCTAAAGTTTGCATGGCTTTACAACAAATGTTATCAATATGCTTCGCAAAAGACAAACGACAATCGAAGGTTACACCCAAGTCTTTAATGTCTTCATTTAAATTAAATGTAACTCTAAATTATTGTTGTTTTAATATTATTATAAATAGTTCATGTAGTTATTTCAAAGTGAAATAATGTTACAATACATTTTTCAGGTTTATCTAAATGAACTGTGTTCCTAAACTAGAGTGTGTGCAGTAAAGTACAAATTTCAGTTTTATTATTTATTATTTTTATAAAAATCTAAAGTAGAAATGCTATATTGTTACAAGATTGAATTACAACTTAAAAATCAAGATTAAATTATTATTGTGTCATGATTGAATGAATTTGGGTGAGTTACGTGAAAATAATAATAATAATAATAAATAAAACACTTTTAACCTTTCTTCACAAACTTATTCATTACCAGATGTACATTTTGGACACAAAGTGACCATTATTAATGGTTTGATATCATTGATATAGGTCACTTTGTGTCCGAAATGTACATCTGGTAAAGAATAAATTTGTGAAGAAAAGTTAAAAGGGTTTTATTTAAGAGTATCAAGATTGTATGAACATTACACAATATTGTATCAACTTGACTCAATCATGTGTCAATCTTGTATTAAAAATCATTTTAAAGTTGTGTTTCAATATTGTTATAATCTAGTGTCGTGTTAACATCCCAATATATATATACAGGGTTTCAATTTGAAAACAAGCCAGCCAGAATATCTTTGGAACCGTAACAGTTAGAGAACATTTTTCAAAACCGTTTCTAGGATATGGAGAGGGAACCATTTTAACCCACATAACAATCTTCTGCAACCAACCCTTTAGGCTGTAGCCACCCTTGCCCAATTTTTTTAAATGGCACGACCCTACTTGTGATACATCATTAGAAAGGTCTTTCAAAATGCTAATCATATACAGGGTGTCAATTTGAAAACAGGCTAGCCACAATATCTTTGGAACCGTAACAGTTAGAGAAAATGTTCCAAAACCGTTCCTAGGATATGGAGGGGGGACCATTTTGATCCACATAACAATCTTCTGCAACCAACCCCTTAGGCTGTAGCCACCCTTGCCAATTTTTTTTAAATGGCATGACCCCACTTGTGATACATCATTACAAAGATCTTTTAAAATGCTAATCAGTGGTACCAACTAAATGTATTCCATTGAACCAAGTTTTGTTATTATTTTAATTTTTTTTTAGAGTTGTCCATATTTTAATAAAAGAATAGATAACTCTGATAAATATTGGTTATTATTGTGTTTATCTATGCTTTCTCATTTGTATTTTGTAAAAATAAATTGTTATAATACCTACCTAATTTGGCAACAATTTTAAAATCAAGTAAATTGATTTAAATTTTTGTTTGCATTTTTTATGTAACAATAAAAATGTTAGTTGGTACCACTGATTAGCATTTTGAAAGACCTTTCTAATAATATATCACAAGTAGGGTCGTGCCATTTAAAAGAAATGGGCATGGGTGGCTACAGCCTAAGGGGTTGGTTGCAGATGATTGTTATGTGGGTTAAAATGGTTCCCCCTCCATATCCTAGAAACAGTTTTGAAAAATGTTCTCTAACTGTTACGGTTCCAAAGATATTCTGGCTGGCTTGTTTTCAAATTGACACCCTGTATATATATACAAAATTGTAGAATTGAAATTCTATATTGATCCAAGATTGTTTTAAGCGGTAATTTCTATTATGGAGAGGCCTTGAAAATCTACTAGATAGATGAAAGAACATTGTAGGATCTTTTTTACTTTAAAAAAGAACTAAGGTTATGTTCATTTTTAAAAATAAAAGAAGTATAAGAAAAATGCATTATTTTTGGGTGACCTAATAATACTGTTATTTGTTATGTGTTTAGGTCGAGTGGTTCACTTTTCCAATCGGAGAACCAACAAACAGAAGAAAATGGCGACGATCTGGAAGACCTAAAGCACCAAATCGACCCCGCGCTCCTAAATGGGTAAGTCAACTCCTTTATAAAAACAATGCGTTTTTTCAATATTAATTAGCTCGGGCAGATGAGACAAAAATGAAACAATTTTACAAATGTATCTGTCCAGACAGAGTAAAACAATAAACTGTCGATTTTTGCCATTTTTACTTTTACTTCCCGAACATCGATTTCAAGTCGTCAATTTTCATATTTTAATTTTTAAATGTTCATTAACTTACTATACAGGGTGTTTTATTTAACTTGATACCGCTAAATACCTGTAGAATTACGCATTATATCAAAAAGTATTTAAAGTAAACCCTCAATATTTTTTTGGGAGCAAATCAAACAGTTATAATAATTTCATTCGTCTGTCATTTCGCACATTGTGTAAACAAAATGCGTTGTGTCTAAGGGCTATAAGACAAGCGTTTCAAGATTTTACATTTACACAAAAAGAAGTATTGGAAAACATCACTTTGTTTTATAAACAAAGTGTCAAATTATTTATAAGGAGTATATTTTCAACTTCACTTAAAATCAGTGTTTTGTACGCATGGCACTGAAGTAAAATTTGGAGTTTAGAAAAGCCTGAAAATTTGGATTTGCGGGGGCGCGACTCGCTTCGCTCGCGCGCCCCGGCAAATCCAAATTTTCAGACTTTTCTAAACTCCAAATTTTACTTCATGCTTAGACTGGGAGTGGAAACACTCGTTAGAAGTAAAAAATGTAACGCTTTTATAATAAAGCTTGTATAAAAATTCTATTTTTAATAATTGGAGGTGATTAAATATCAAATAATCCAAATTGGTTTGATATTATTTGAAGTAAAACTAATACTTATAATTTTTTTTTAAATCAAATAGTTTTGTTTTAATTTAAAATTAAAAAAGTATGTAAATTAAAATATAATCAATTAATTTGGTTTAAAATAATGTTACACAAATCAAGATATTTTATTTGAATTTAATATTAAAAAAAATAATTATAATAATCATGTTTTAATCATTCTATAATAGTAATAATTTTTCGACATTACTACCACTTTTTAAGTTTATAATATTTTTAGACAGTCGTAAAAATGTTGTGTTTGTCACTTCATCACTTTTAAAATGTTTGTCTCACTTATTATGTTTATTGCCTATTTTTACGTAAGTTGTGTTTGGCATTTTTTAAAATCAAGTGACTTTATTTTAATTTAAAATTTAAAAAAACATTTAAATTAAACATTAAAAGTGCGATTATTTTCGCAATCTACAATAAGTTAGTCTTACAAAGACTATATCAAACACTCATTGAAAAAACTACTTCCCGAGCTAATACCCCGACGGACATTGAATTATACAACAAGTGTTTGCTGTTACATACAGTAACCTACTGCAAATGCAACAATTTGAGTCAAATTATTCAGGCCATCTATAGACGCGTTTCGAGATTTATCTCTCATCAGTATAGCTTTGCCATTCCCTCTAAGTAATTTGACACCTTAGACTGGCGGTCACGTTCTGTCGCCAGTCTAAGGTGTCAAATTACTTAGAGGGAATGGCAAAGCTATACTGATGAGAGATACATCTCGAAACGCGTCTATAGGTGGCCTGAATAATTTGACTCAAATTGTTGCATTTGCAGTAGGTTACTGTATGTAACAGCAAACACTTGTTGTATAATTCAATGTCCGTCGGGGTATTAGCTCGGGAAGTAGTTGTTTCAATGAGTGTTTGATATAGTCTTTGTAAGACTAACTTGTTGTAGATTGCGAAAAGAATCGCACTTTTAATGTTTGAAGTATTCTGCAACCAAGAATTGGCAATTTCATTTATACTTTTATATTTAAAATAAAACAAAATCAACTTATTCCTATAATAGTTTCAAAATAAAACAAATAAAGTAATCACCAAGTAAATATTGATTAACTGATTACTCATTAGTCACTTGGTGATTACTGTATTTGTTTCAGTTTATTTGAAACTATTATTAAAATCAGTTGATTTTTTAATCATACATTTACTGACATCTATTTTTTGACACTATTTTTTACGATTGTAATATTTTCGACAGTCGTGAACTTGTTTTGTTCATTTGTCAGTTAATCGCTTTTGACATTTATTTGTTAATTATTATGTTTGTTTCACGTTAAAGACAGTTGATACAATTTGATATCTAAACTATGATTACAGTTAATGTAAATCGGAGCCTTAGACATCTTACCTAACCTAACTTAACAGAATGACACCTAACCTAACAAACCCTGACGATGTTGTCTGTTAACCCAACTTGACACGTTGACAACATCGATTGTGGTAAAAGTTAGGTTAGTTTAGATGTTACATTGTCAAGTTAGGTTAGGTTCTAAATGTGACACCTAACCTAACCTAACTTTTTACACATTCGACGTTTTAGACCACTTTCAACACTTAATGTTATGTTATTTCAATGTTGTAATGTTTGATTGATTTATTTTATAATTTCAGAATACAAACAAACAAACTGTAAGAAAATATTCAATTTTTTGTTTTCGATGTAAAAAACAACACAAAATTGGGCCAACAAAACTAGAGAAGGTTAAAGTTGGGACTAAATTATGAAAAATATGAGACATTTGTACGAATATGAAAATTAGTCCCAACTTTTAGCTTCTCCACTTTTATTAGATAAAAAAAATGGATATTTCCTTACAATTTGTTTATTTGTTTTTATATATGTGCAATTTAAGCAAAATGTTCTTATATTTTCAATAATTTCGGTTAACTTTAAGGTTCTCTTATAACAACTTTACCAATTTGTGTAAAAATGTTTCATACATGTGTCAAATACAGAGAACAGTCATATCTAAACAAAATAAAGACACTTTGTACAAAATTTGTCAATTTCATTTTATTTCGAAGGACATTTTTAGGTTATGTACAAATTACGGAGCAATGTTTTCTTGTATAAAAATTGTGTTATTAGGTAAAAAAATATATGTCTGTTGGTTTTGCAATTGCTTGCTTAAACAAATATTTGGTATTTAATAATTTGACCAGAAAGACAATGAAAAAGATTTTTTTTTCAAATCGATATTTTCCGAGAACTTTAAAAGAATCACATTTTTTCTTATATGAATAATCGAAAATAACTCAAAAACTACGATTGGAGTATTTTTAGAGTTTCACATATCTAAAAAAATGATGTTTACCTAATATCAGGATTTCACAAAAAACTTTTATTACGCTTTCAAACTAGTTTTTTTTTATCTTAGTTTCGCTAAAACTACATTTTTTTGGACCTCGGTGACCGAGTAGGTAGAGACCCTGCTCACAAACCAAGAGGTCGCGGGTTCGAATCCTGTCCGGTAGAATAATTTATGAATAATTATTCCATCGGGGTCCATGAATGTAGTGTAATTGTAATGTGGCGTTAAATGAAACAATACAATGGCAGATGGCTGTATTGCGATAGCCAGGGCTAATGAAATGAATAAAAAAATACATTTCTTCATTATATTTTTTCTTATGTTCAATTGAAAATGACTCAAAAACTATTTATTATTTTTGGATTTTCACAAATTTGAAAAGAGCAATTTTTGCTCAATATCCTTACAGGATTTCATAAAGATATTGTATTGCGTTTTGAAGTTAGTTTTTTTTATATCTATATTACCATAAAAGAATTACCCTTTTTCTTATGTTTTGTGTTCAATTAAAAATAATTTAAAAACTATGAATGGAGTGTTTTCGAGTTGTCACATATTTTGGCAAAGCAATGATTTTTTAAAACTTACGAATTTTTTTGATATCCTAATCTCCTTGAAATGAATATAAAAGTTTTGATGATACTTTAAAAATATCTCAAACTCAAGATAAGAGCATTAATTTCTTGAAATATTTTTATATTATGGCGTAAAAAACAGACGAAATTCCAACCGGTTTTGACATAAACTATCATTTGTTGACATAGATTGACATTATTAACGTAAATAATTATAATTTTTGTTAATTAACATAAATTATAATAATATATTTATTAGTGCTAGTAATAAAAACTTAACATTTAACTCAAATGAGTCTCTAGAAATATGATATTATGTTGAAATGTTATACAGGGTGTACCATTTTATGAGATATAATAATTACTATTTTAATTTGACATAAAACGATTGGTATATGTGCTTATATTACTTTTTATATACAGGGAGCTTTTCTTTTATGTATACATATCCCAATGTATATATTGTAAATCTTTAGATATTCGTTATTTTAAAAAAAATTAATACAAAGTTTTAAACAAGTGTTTTCTACTCCCAGATTAAGCATGAGGTAAAATTTCGAGTTTAGAATAGCCTGATTATTATTATTATATTCCCCCTTCCCTGAAAAAAATTCTGAGAGCGCCCATGTATCTAGTTAGTAGACTATCGCCCTGACATGTGTCGTGTGACACAAGGAATACATACTGAGCACCCTCCCAAAATAAACTTCAAGAATCAAGTTATAAAACAGTGTAAACGAATTTATAATAACATTAGTTTTGTATACATATAAAAAATTCAAAATGTGTAGTTCTTTTGTAGTAACCCTGTAATCAAAGAACAAGCTAGGCATCTAGGTACAATCCTAGACCGTAAGTTTAGCTAAAAACAAAACATTCAAGATAGAGTATGGAAGGCAACTGTCGCGCTGTACTCCTGTAACAAAGCGGTAGGTAAAGGATGGGGCATGTAGCCTAACATCACCTACTGGCTCTACAAAGCCGTGGTTAGACCTATACTCTATTACGGTCCTTTCATTTGGTGGACAGCTTATGATCACAGGTGCCATTAAGACATCACCTTCTAAGGCATTGGAAACCATCCTCAACTTGACCCCTGTGGATTTCTTTGGCAAGCAGATTGCGTTAACAACTGCCGTAAGACTAAACCTAATTAGCAGACTGATACCGGACACGCAGGGATACACAAGAATCCTCAAAAGAATTGCTAGTGTCCCCTTGAACATTGACCGCTGTCTACCAATTTCTGCTTTTGGCAATATATTTTCTGCCCAAGTACCCACTAGGATGGACAGGGGGTGGGGTTTTTTGTGAGGACCTGTACCTCCGCATCTCCTTTAGACTGCCGAACCACTGTAGTGTTCTGACAGCGGAAGTGGTGGCTATTAAGACAGCTGCAGACTGACTAATGGGACTTCTGCTGGTCAGGTCCGTATACATACCGATAGCTAGGCTGCGATTAAGGCTCTAACAGGTGTGTGTAGCACCTCGAAAGATGCTCTTGACTGCCGGAAGGCATTGAATGAATTGGCAGCTCAGGTACACCTCCAGCTTATCTGGGTTCCAGGCCACAGCAACAACCCAGGTAACAATACAGCGGACGAGCTAGCAAAGAACGGTACGAGGCTACACTCGTCCTCAATAAATCAACATCCAGGAATTCCCTGTTTAAGGCGGTTCTTAATAATACCATTTTTAATATCACAAACAGTAGGTGGGGAAATGAGAGCTGCTGTAGCATTGCCTCGATGCGACAGGGAACAGAAGCGATGCTCTTATCTCGCTAAAGAGGAGTGAGATCGCTTACACCGTGGATGTCATTACGGGACATTGCCCGTTTGGCAAACATGCTCAAAGGCTGAGGTTATCCTGTAATGTTTTAATGTAGGGGGTGCCTTGATGTCAATGCCCCTCTCTGGCTGGAATAAGAAGTTCCTCCCTTGGCCGATGCTGTATCGACGCTCTCAGATCTCGAGTCGGTAGACGTTAGAGATCTTGCAAGGTTTATCATCGGCTCCAAGTGGTTCCCGTGAGAGGATGGAAGTCGTGGTAGCACAATGGGCCTTTTAGTCCTAAGTGTGCACCTTCTTGGGTGTCGCAGCCACTAAAACCTAACCTTACGTAACACTGTATTTTCTTGAATGGAATTGCCTTCTGGGGACAATTTCATGTAAGAAGAATCTAACATTAAAAGTGCGATTCTTTTCGCAATCTACAACAAGGTAGTCTTATAAAGACTATATCAAACACTCATTGAAACAACTACTTCCCGAGCTTATAACCCGACGGACATTGAATTCAATGTCCGTCGGGGTATTAGCTCGGGAAGTAGTGGTTTCAATGAGTGTTTGTTATAGTCTTTGTAAAACTACCTTGTTGTAAATAGCGAAAAGAATCGCACTTTTAATGTTTGAAGTATTCTGCAACCAAGAATTAATAATTTCATTTATACTTAAGAACAATCTATTGGCAACAACAACATATAAATACATATTTTCTTACAAACTCAAAATCTGAAGATGGACTGCTTACTAACCTCACTCAACATAAGCAAGATTAATGTAATTAACTTATCTTTAATGTTATTTGTGTCTGTTTATAAATTTTGCAATATTTCTTTTAAATTTCAAACTAATGACAATTCGGAAATACATTACTTAATTATTTTTACTGTGTACGTTTACTTCTTTTTTGTGAAATAGTTAGTATAATTTAATTAATATTGGAAGACTAACGATTCAAATATTTACAATTGGAATATTTTATAAAGCAAATAATTTTATTCCCACACATACACACACGAACTATACAGTGATAACCTCTATTAGATTACACTGGCACTCTTAGATAAGTGATAGCAAACATTTGCAGTAAGTGCGTGCATTCGATGCTCGACAAACGAGTTTATTTAAATTTTCAGTTTTGAGAGGTGCCGCGACCGATCCGTTTCGGGATGAGCCCTGAAAAAGGTAGAAACCGGTCAAATATTTTTTCAATTATTTACAATGCCTAAAAATATACTCACTATAAATTAGAAAAAAATGTCTACCAATTTTTTACATAATATAAAGTAGCATATCAAAGAAATGTGTAAACATTTTTTTGCGGGACTTTACTAGTTTTTATATAATTAACTAGTTTCAAAACCCTTATATTTTTAAATTTTGCTGCTTCTGACAGACAAAAACAATAATTAATTACTAACATTTAAGTGGAGTTAAAGAAGTGAGTTTACAAATATTTTGACAGCTTCGTTGCTCTAAAAGAATTGCAATTTAAATAATTAAATTAACAGTTGTTTTATTTCTTCTTCAAAAATATTTGTCTCTAATTGTGTTTTCTTAATGTAAGTGTGTGTATAAATGTAAATATTTTCAAACATGTTTTTTTTATTGGTGCTAGTAACTACCATGTTTTACAAACGTCATTATAAAATGGTCATACAATCTTAGATAAAACAAAGTGACAATAAGTTAAAGTAATATTAAACAAATTAAAGAGAGTGTTCTATAACTAAGCTTAAAACTAATGCTTAAAATTATTGTAAAAACCTTAAATAATTAATCACATAACACATATAAAAAGAGATGATAATTTTATACAAGCTATTATATATTTTAAATTAAAAAGTATAGATAAATAAATAAAACGGTATAGAAAAATGGTATAGAAAGCTATGAACTCTTCCTTTCTATATTTAAAAATATTTAACTTATTTCAACATTTTTTTTATAATAAACTATATTCAAACTAAATTTAAATTAAAATAATATAACTTTATGGTTTAGTCGAGCGAAGGCAACTCCGAAGTGGTTCAGGTACAGACAATAGAGAAACAATCGTGCATTACGTTATTTTTTGCGTTCTGGTTTTCGTTCCGGCTCAATTAATGAAATATACAGGGTGGCCGATTTATCTGAAGACATTGAAATATTTCGAAAACTACGCATCGGTTTAAAAAAAGTTCTGAATAAAATTTGTTCGCCTGGAAAAAGGTCATCCAATGATACTAAAGTTTACCCTTCACCCCCACTCCCTGGGGTGGGGTGGGGGCAACTTTGAAATCGTAAATGGGAACCGCCATTTTTTTTTCGCTGATTCGGATGCCCCATAAAAAAATAAGTAACTTTTATTTGAAACATTTTTTTCGATTCGTGACAAATGTAATCGCAAGAAACCTGATTTTTGCGAATATCTCGAGAAATTACACATCGGATCGAAAAAAGGAAAAAACTTGTTTAATTTTTCAAAAAGCTATTCAGCGATACTAAACTCGATCCACCCTCCCCCCATTCCTACGTCATTGTGGTGAAAATGTAATTTGCTTCAAAATCGTGATTGAAAAACCCTATTTTTTATAGCAAATCCTGGCTTTCCAAGACAAAATCCATTGATTCCACTTTATTGTTGATATTACATTTTCTCACACATGGCACTGCAATCGTAAGCATTCTAACCTTGACGTGCCACTGTGACCGAAAAGACTATCTTTACCTTTCATTCATTAAACTGAAGTACGAGTGCGAAATGAATGCTGCAACCGTAGAAATAAAAACTGAAATGATTCTGATTTTCGGTGAATATAGGCGGCATGTTGACGATGCTGTTGCCTTGTATGCTGAGCGTTTTCCAGATAACGTTCGCTGACGTTCTTGTTTTACAAAGTTGTTTAATCCTTCATATCCACTATCACAGGATGAGCTAATGAAATTGCTGTGGTAGCAGCTATTCAACAAAACCCTCATGTAAGCACTCGGCAGTTACATAGGGATTCCGGCATTTCTAGAGATAGGATTCTCAGAATATTGCATCGTCACAAGCACATTTCGCTGCATCAGGAACTTCATGGCGATGATTTTCGTCTGCGAGTAGAATTTTGTGAATGGGCAGTTCAGCAAATACAAATAAATCCCAATTTCTTTGCTAATGTACTATTTTCAGATGAGTCCACATTCACAAACCATGGTGCTGTTAATCGGCATAACATGCATTACTGGAGTGTAAAAAATCCGCACTGGTTACAAGTTGAACATCAACGTTCCTGGTCGATTAACGTTTGGTATGGAATTATAGGTAAGATACTCATTGTTCCTTATTTTATTGATGGTACTGAAAATGGAATCAAATATCGACATTGAACATGAACTACAAACTCTACTTGAGGATGTTGCGGTGCCCATTCGACAAATTTTGTGCTTTCAGCATGACGGTTGCCCAGCGCATTACTCAATAATAGCACGGGAAGTATTGAACCATGATTTCATTGGCCGATGGATCATCAGAGGTGGCCCGATTAATTGGCCTGCTAGGTCGCCTGATTTAGCATCGCCGGATTTTTTTCTGTGGGGTCATCTAAAAGATAAGGTTTTTCAAAGAACACCAACAACTCGTGAAAACATGATACAGCACGTACGAAACGCTTGCGCTGAAATTCCCGCAGATATTCTCCTCTCATGTGTACAATCAATCGAGAAAAGAATAATTAAGTGCATAGAAGTAGTTCAAGGTCACAATTTTGAACATTTAATCAAATTTAGGGACTCTTCTAAAACAAGCACCCCGATGGTGAGAGGCAAGGGGACTCACCTAAAACAAACACCCCGATGGGAACAAAAAACGACTACGTCAACGTCGTTGTTCTTGGGTAACGCTAAAAGTAGTTGTTAACTTATTGATAAACGAATACATGCTTCCGATTGCTGCGCCATGTGTGCGAAATGTAATATCAACAATAAAGTGAAATCAATGGATTTTGTCTTGGAAAGCCAGGATTTGCTATAATACAATCACGATTTTAAAGCAACTTCCATTTTCACCACAATAGGGTAGGGATGGGGGGAGGGTGGATCGAGTTTCGTATCGCTGAATAGCTTTTAAAAATTAAACATGTGTTTTTCCTCTTTTCGATCCAATGTGTAATTTCTCGAGATATTCGCGAACATCAGATTTCTTGCGATTACAGCGCCATCTGTGACGAATCGACGAAAAATGTTTCAGATAAAAGTTATTTATTTTTTTATGGGGAATCAGAATCAGCAATAAAAAATGGGGGTTCCCATTTACAATTTCAAAGTTGCTCCCACCCCATCCCATGGGTGGGGTGGCGAACAATTTTTTTTCAGAACTCTTTTTGATCTGATGCGTAGTTTTCAAAATATTTTAATGTCTTCAGATAAATCAGCCATCCTGTATATAGGCTCGGTTTTGGTTTTCGTTCCGAAAAAAATACGGTATTTTGCGGTTTTCGGTTCAGCTCCGGAAAAGTGATTGATATTTTAATATTTGAAATGTTTTTATTTCATATTAAAAAAAAAAAAAGATCTGTCCATCATAGCACTGTCCTCGTTATACAGGGTGTTGATTCGTTTAGGTAAACATAGGGATTTAACATGCAAAAGGATTTTAGAGGAAACATACAAGAGTAAACAAAAATTGAGAAAAATTTAATAAATTAGCCTCAAGCCGGGTATAAGAAAATAATATGGGTATTTACAGCACGTGATTAAGGCTATTTAGAGGTCTAATACTTGACTTTTATGCCTAACACCATCAACGCCGTATCTGTGGCTTTCGCGATTCCATCGTGCCCATATCAAAAATAATGAGTGAAGACGGGTGTTCATGAGACTAATTATTTAAAATTTTCGTGATTTTCAAGCGTGGATAAAAAATAGTAAACGGTGTTGGATTTTAACCAAATAGCGACCTAAATGACCCGAGAAGCAGGAAAATGCATAAATGTGGTTTTACATCTTAAATCCCTATGTATACCTGATCGAACCAATGCCCGGTAGATATGATTTAAATATTAAGAATATGGAACAGTTTTTTTTATTAACTAAGGTATATATGATACAAATTTTCTACGCGGGACTTTTCTTAACTCGACATTTTACTTCATGCTTAATCTTGGAGTGGAAGACACTCATTGGTTTAAAATATGTCACAACTATCAAAATGATATTAAAATTATTGAAATATATATATATATATATATATATATATATATATATATATATACATATATATATATATATACTCAAAGACATTAGAAGCGTAACACCCAGAAGGAGTTATTATTTTAACTTGATTTTTTCCCAGTATGGTAGTCTTACATCAATAATAAAATGATTACATTTTCAAGAAATTTTATTAAAAAACAATCTAAAAAAAATTAATAATGTGTTTGGCGACCCCTTTGCTGTATACACTCCTGTAGACGTCTGGGCATCGACAAAATGAGATGGTCGATGTCTTCTTGAGGCATCTCGTTCCAAGCAACTTGAATTTCATCGATCAACTGTGCTAGAGTCTGTGGAGGATGGTGCAAAGAGAATATTCTTCTTCCCATGATATCCCACACATGTTCAATGGGATTTAAATCCGGCGAACGGGGCGGCCACGCCAAAACATTAACACCAGCTTCATTAAGAAAGTTCATAGTTCGACGAGCAATATGGGGACGTGCGTTATCTTGTTGAAAAAGTACGTCTGGGCGGCCATCTAAATAAGGCAACAAAGTCGGTCGTATGACGTCTTCAACATAACGCGCAGCTGTCATACTGCCTCGAATAAATACAAGAGGTGATCGACTACCATAAGCTCCAGCAGTCCTGTGTACATGCCTCTCAATAGCAAACCTAAGATCAGGTCGTTCTCCACGGTAGCGTCGTACCCTTCTACGGCCATCATGCGCGCCTAGACAAAATCGTGATTCATCGCTGAATACGACATCGTGCCATTCTGCCTCCCAATGCTGCCGTTCTCTGCACCAGTCCAACCTTTGGCGACAGTGTCTCGCTGTTAAAGGAAGCACTAATCTTGGACGGTACGAAAGAAGCCCAAAGGATTGAATGCGGCGATATAAGGTTCGCATACTAACGGGCCTACCTTCTTCTCCAATCCATTGATCACCGATTTGACGCGTAGTAGCGAAACGGTCTCGCAGGGCTATTTGTCTTAAGCGCCGATCTTGACGTTCTGTGGTACGCCTTGGTTGACCAATTGGTCTTCTTCTTGCTCCTCTACCTTCTTCTGTCCATACCTGATACACACGTATTACAGTTGCTGCAGTGGAATCAATACGGCGGGCAATTCGCGATAGGACATACCGACATCTCGACAAGCAACAACTCGACCCCGGTCAAAATCGCTCAAATGGTGATATTGTGGACGTCTTCGGACTCGAGGCATTTTATTTAAGCTTAACACACTCAACGGAAACACGAAAACTAAAAACATCTGTACTAAACAGCTCATATAAATAGTTTTATCAAAAAGAATAAATGAAATATTTTTTTTCACAATAAATATAAAAGGCACAAGGTTGAAATTGTTATCAATGTATGCTTTAAATATAGTCACTCTGTTGCTAAAATATGAATTCAAAAAAATCATTCCTTCTTGGTGTTACGCTTCTAATGTCATTGAGTATATATATATATATATATATATATATATATATATATATATATATATATATATAGGTTCGGTTCCGGTTTTCGTTCCGGAAAAAATTACGGTATTTTGCGGTTTTCTGTTCAGCTCCAAGTGATTGTTATAATATTTAAAATGTATTTATTTCATATCAGATAAATTTTGATCTGTTCATCATAGCACTGTTCTTGTTATAGATATGATAATTTAAAAATTAAGAATATGGAAACTTGTTTTTTTATTAACTAAGGTATATATAATAAATATCTTAGGGTTATTAAAACTCGTCTAACAGACTAACCATTAATTTAAAAATGATAGATATTATGGAAAAATGTCTTTACTTTTATCATTATATTCACAAAATAAATATTTTTTGCATCTTATCGCTATATCTTAGTGAATATCTGTCACATATCAGCAGTATATATTTTCAACTTTACTTTAAATCAGTGGTTTATACGCGTGGCGCATGAAGTAAAATTTCGAGTTTAGAAAAGCCCCGTGAAAATTTGTCTCGGGTCACTGCCTACCCTCGACAAATTTTCTACGCGGGGCTTTTCTAAACTCAAAATTTTACTTGGTTTAAAATATGTCACAACTATCAAAATGTGTGTCGCAAATGTCATAAAGAAAAACAATAACATGACCATATAATAATATATTTTAAATAATAGTTGTCACAAATTGACAATAGTCCTAACGTCGGCTTTTTTTAAATTTATTTATTAACAAGCAAAACACTTAATGGTATTTTACTATAATTATTACAATCTGATCAAAAATAGATCAATGAATAATGTTATGCCAACTTAAATTACTAAATGAAGGTTTATTGTTAAGGGCTCACTCATTAGTATTCCTTAGATTCTAACAACTTAATTACACTAATATAAGCTTCCACACTAGCACTATGCTCTGCTTTTGCACTAACACAATATTAAACTAACTCGAATGGTTTGGTCCGCTGTAATCTTCTTGTCAAATTCGTGTGATCGAGAAGCTGGATGGCTTCGACGTTGACGTGTTGAAGCAGTCGCTCGCTGTTCATGACTTTTGGCAAATTTGTTTATTGTCTCATTAACAGTGTCAATTTCCAAGTCTCTGTGGAAATACCAAGGTGCTTTGACAATACTCCTTAGTACTTTGTTTTGGTATCGATGAGTTCTATATTACTCTTTTTGGCACAACCACTCGGCTGGATGTCTATACGGGACTAAGAATTTGTTTATACAGAAGTATTTTATTATAAATTGACGGGGTGTAGTTTTTCCTTTTCCTTCTTGACATGAGCTCTCCAGCGTAGCTTATCGTCCAATGTAATAACACCTGGTACCTGGATATCATTCATACTAACAGGGATATGTCGATTCCTTTTATTTGTGAAATTGACGTGGATCGATTTAGTCTAATATAATTTGATTCTCCATTAGAGCCCTTTATAGGTACACTCTTTCGTAGACGATTGAATGGCACACCCCGGGAGTCGACGCAAAAGTGTACGTGTAAATGCAAGTTTTGCGTCAAGGAAAAAGCCGACGAAAGAGTCGAGGAAAGAGTAGAATAAAAACTACAATACGTCGAGGAAAGAGTTGAGGAAAAAGTGGAATAAAAACTGCATGTGTAACTGCCACTACGTCGAAGAAAGAATGGAGTGCGTTTAATTCCTTATCACGGTTTTGCGTGAACGAATGAACGGCAACATGATGGAAACGCCACACGCCACGCAAGAGTCGACGATTGCGTCGACGCAAAACCGGGGCGCTTAATTTCGTTCCACTCTTTCGTCGAGGATTGAACGCCACTCCTGGACGGCGTTCAATCTTCGACGCAAAAGTGGGGTTGAAAAAGTACATCTTTTAGCCGGCGCGCCACGCTTTCCTCGACGCAGAAACGCAGGCAAGAGCGTCGTTCAATCGTCGACGAAAGAGTGTACGTGTAAAGGGTCCTATTGTTTAGTCTAGTTGTTAATTTTATTAATTGATGTTGGCAGATTTACTGCTGCTTCTTCGTGATCTTTGCCTACAAATCGAATCCTAAATAGCAATCTACCTAGTTTTGATGAAGAACATAATGTAAATAATTCTAGGACTTAATCCCTTATGACTTACTAAATATTTTACACTTGCAGGAGTTTAATAAAATTAGAAATAACAACAATAGACTTCTGGACTTAGTATTAACACAGTTCATATATATCCAGTTAGCCAGTCCCCATATAAATTTTGGGTACACGAGAATGGGAGCAGAGCGCTGGATGCCAAATTGGTGTATATGGCTGCCTATATACACCAGTCTGCCTTCCTGCGGTCGGTCGGTTACGACTATTTTACTCCAGATGTCGCGAAATCAAGTCTCAGAGAGAGAGTGAGAGAGAGAGAGACAATTTCTTTCTCCCTCTATTCCGCGCTTCTCGTTGTATCATATTCCAGATGTTGATTTTTCAATCTTGAAAACACGTTTTTTTTTTCTTTTAACGAGCTAAGGATGCGTGTTACATTCATTCATGCGTTTCCTTCTACAATTTTATTTTCTGCGTTATTAGAGAAAAGATTTTATGAAATTATATGTGAACGTTGTAAAATTCATTAAGTATTATTTATTTTGTACAAGAAACTTAAAATACAAAACTATTTAACTTTTGATAAAAAGTAAAACAAATACATCAACTTATCATTTTATTAACTAATCAGATCAATCCTATTGATCAGATCAAATCTACTGATCGATAAGGGTTTCTTTTTTAATTAGAGGGGTCAGTGCAAAATGCAGTTAAATCATTTTTTTTTTTTTAGTTTTTGAATTATTACCGTTTGAAGTTTTTAACCCATTAAGCGCCGTTGATGCATACACGCAACATTATTATTTTTTGATAATTAAGTTATTAAATAATTTTATTTGATATATTATATTATTTGACCTGAATTGAAAATATACCAAGAAAAATTTAAATATTTTGTTATTTAAAGTGTATTATAAATACTTTACAATATTACAATGTTTTATACGCGTGGCGCATGAAGTAAAATTTCGAGTTTAGAAAAGCCTAATTTGGCTCGGTCGCTCCGCTTCGCTACGCGCCCGAGCCAAATTTTCAGGCTTTTCTAAACTCGAAATTTTACTTCATGCTTAGTCTGGGAGTGGATACACTCGTTCTTAACTTCATATTGCACGTTTTTATATAAAATCGACGAATGCCTGAACATTGACAGCATATACATTACATCGTTGAGGCACTAATTTTTTGAAAATCCATTATCACTTTAATATAATAATAAACTATTTATGATTTTTAACTTTTATTAAATTCACGTATACATTATGTGTATTTAAAGAAAAATTCACAGTATGTAATTCATAGAAATCACAAAAAGAAGTGTAGAATTTTAATTAAAATAAACTTTTAGAGTTAAAATTGGTGGGCCGTTAATGGGTTAAAATAGTTTTAAATATACTATGTGTCCCGTTTCAAGGCGCATTGTATGTTTCATGTAAAGATTTCCAATGTAATTGGAATTTGAGTTTGTATCGCTTATTGAACGAAAACAATTACAATAAAATTAAAATCATTTCTTTACCTACTAGCAGTATTTTCGAGGTATTATTTTTGAGTTCTCCTCAGTTTAATTTGAAATATAGCTTGAAAATAGTGAACGATTAGACGAAAATAAAATCGTCAAAACAGTAGTTGCTACGAAAAGTCAGTGTTTGGCATCAAATTTATTAAAACACAAAGCAATAATTCAATTCAACATGAGTGTTTATTCTGCAGAAGATAAAAATCAGATCCCAAAATGGACACAGTATATATTTTAATCACGATGCGTATTTTATTAAATGAACCATACTTTTAATAAATATTAACAGTTTCAGAAATTTGTGGTTTTTGCACTGACTACTTTAATTATCCGTTTACTTTGAACGATTGTTACATGATCAACTTGTACTTTTCCGATTGAAATTTTATGAACGCTTATTGTGTGCCATTTGACCAACACCGACAACAGTCAGCGGGCACTAAAATGTTACCTAATTTTTGGATTAAAATTTATGGCATCCGTCGTGCGGCTGCATGGGAATAATTTGAAAAAGAATAAGCAGAAATATTTTTCGATATTCTCAATACTTCCCGAGATACACGAAATGTTATATAGAGAAAGTACAAATTGTATAAAAATCATGAAACTTTATAATTGAGAATATTATCAAAAACTGCGAAACAAATAAACTTGTTAAATCAAGTAATTAGTCACATTAATAACATTATAAATTTTACATTTTAATAATTGTTACCGACTTCATGGCTATCTTTTTTTGTAGGGAAATATACGTTTTAGGGTCCCAGGAATCAGAAACAAGTGTTACCCCTAATATTTGAGATAATTGGCTCAAATATTGAAATATGTTGAAAAGTCTCGTTAAGTGATGATAATCAAAAACATTTAGAAAACAACAAGATCTATCTTTTAATAGAATAAGTATAATAGATTTTCTCTGAGAAGTGTAATTGCAAAAATTATTGAATACTCTATTTCCAGTTTACGTTTTGTATGTCAGGTTAATTCAATTATTTCAATGGTTTTATTCTTAGTCAGATTACATTTACAAAAGGTACCGATGGGATTATGTTACAGACTAAATAGGTAAGTAAAAATAATTCAAAATGATTTAAGAAAACCCGATCAAAAAGTGTCTAACTAAAATATCGGTTAGTGAAAAACATGAAAAGAAATTACCGAATTGGATTCTGCGGATACGGATTAAATGTGTCAACAGTAAATAATCTTTTTAAATCCCAAAATATTTATGGTTTTTAGAAGGTTGCGGATTATCTGTAAGTTGCAGTGGTATTGTTCTGGTCGCGCAATACTTGAGGGTATACACTATAATAAAAACGTGGTCGAAAAAATGCCTACAAATAGGTAAAAACAGCTAGATCACTTCGAAGAATTTGATTTTTCATCCCTTCTATAAAGCTATCCCCACTAAAATAATGAATATTGTCCAAAAAGAAAATAGTCAAGGAAAAAAGTTAATTCGATATTCATACACGTTATTCAGAGTGTAAATGGATGAAACAAAACGTAGCATTTTTAATGTTAATTTCTCAAAATTAAAATATTATCTTCCCTAATTATTTCAGGGAAATTATGATATTCATTTGGTTAAAGTAAAAATATATAGAATATATTTATTGCAATTTTAAAAACCGGAGTGTCATGAAATTAAACAAGCAAATGATGAGGTGTTGATTTGTTGGCTTTTTATTTAAAATATATTCTTTTGATTATGTGTTACACTTCGATCTATTCTGTATAATTATTACTGAATAAAAAAAACGAAAAAACTGCTTCTAAAATATCGTTAATAAATAAGAAAACAGTTATATGTATATTTAATATAGTTTTTTAATGTTTGTTAGTTTTTTGTATATATGAATGTTTATATGAATCTATATTTCTATGTTTTTAGTTTTGTGTATTCGTAAATAATTTATCTATTGTATTGAAATAATTTCTGTTTTTTTATTATCAATTCCAATTAAAATACCCATCAAACATTTTTCAAATTGATTTTTTCATTGTAAAAAGATTTTTGTATTTATCTAACTTTTATATAAAAAATGTTTAATAACATTAATATATTAAAAATCTATTAATTTTTAAACACGTTTTTATTAAAAATATATATAATAACTAAAAATGTTGGAAATATATTTTACATTTTTTCATTGTAAAATGACTTTGTTTATTTATACATATTATGAATATTTGAAACAATAATCGATTAATCTAATAATTTTAACAATTTTTGTATTAAAAATATATTAAATAACTAAAAACGTTGAAAATATATTTTAGAATTGTAAATTTCATTATAAATTTGTTTTTATAAAATATATTCCCGAATTTCATAATTTGGAACACGCTTGAAATCTCAAAATAAATGAAATATTTTCGAATAGACTTTTTGTGGTGATAATAAATTTTATTAATCGTCTACCACAGTTCGTATACAGGAAGTTTTCCTTTAAAGTATACATATTTCAAATTCATCTTATTTTCTATAAATCTGTAGATATTCGTTGTGTTTGTAAAAGAGCTCAATTTTTAAACGAGTGTTTTCCTCTCCCAGTAAAATTTCGAGTTTAGAAAAGCCCCGTGAAAATTTGTCGATGGTCGCGCAGCGACCCGAGACAAATTTTCCGGACTTTTCTAAACTCGAAATTTTACTTCATGCGCCGCGCGTATAAAACACTAAAATATTGTGAAATTTAAGTATATTTGAACTTCACGTAAAATCAGTGTTTTGTGCGCGGGGCGCATAAAGTAAAATTTCGAGTTTAGAAAAGCCCAGAAAAATGTACAGTGTATTCTGTATATTGAGTTATTTATACTTAAAAAACTCTCTGTATAACTAATCAATAATATAAATTATTTGCCAAATTTGGTACATACCAACAAAGTTTTATTTGAATTTATGATGAAAAAAAAACAATTAAGATAAAAATAATATCAAATGAATTCTATAATGTAAACTCATTGAATTTAATTTTTTTGATTTTTAGTTAAATTTTAGGTTTATTAAGGAGCTTTTTAAATATATCTGATTCCCAAAGTCCATAATTTCGAACACGCTGGAAATCTGAAAATAAAAGAAATGTTTCGGAACAGTTTGTGTTTTCTGAAGGTCATCAAATTTATCATCGTACAAGTGGTGTAGACGGGATCAAATTACACGACGAAATAAGAGCGAGCGCGTTTGTGTGTGTGTGTGTGTAAACGCAACCGGAGCAGTTTTCTCTAGAATACTTCTACGTTTACTCTATTCATAAGTAAATGGACCCACTTCCCGACCACAGTCTCTCCTTTTCTATCCTCGAAAACTCGGAATCCAGTTCTCCCATAAGCATTGTCTACCCTTGGTATTAAGTAACTTTGATTGTAAAATATGCGTGGAACATGCAATATATTCGATCCTATTTGTTAAAAAGACTCACATCATCCGGCATTGTCAATGAATATGCAACTCAAAACACGTAATAAACAACAACTATTTCCTACAAATGACAATAAATTATTTAATTTTAAAAAGCTAATTATTTTAACTAGTATTCTGGGGTACTTGATGCGGATTGGTCGCCTCTGGAATCGTTTAGTACTTCCGATGAAGCAACTAGTAAATTTAACAATATATTATACAACGCCTTAAACAGAAATGTACCAATGTATACTTTAAATAAAAATAATAATTATTCTCCGTGGTTTACTACAGAAATAAAAAAAAATTAAGCTAAAATTGCACTATCATCAAAAATTGAAATCAACTGGGTATTCTTTGTATTATTTAGAATTTCAAAGGTTATTCAAAAATTGAAGTTGATCTTGAAACAAATCCTAAAGACTTTTGGATATTCGTCCGGCAAAAGAATAATATTCAGAATTCCTAGTCAACTGTTTACAACTGAGATTGCAAATACATACTTGCAAAACAAAATATGCAATCTAGCTATTCAGACCTCGTAATTTTCTGAGGTATAGAAAACTGCTGTTGTAACACCTGTATTTAAGAAAGGCTATCCATCTCATAATTCTAATTATCGGCCAATTTCCCTATTATCAAACTTTGCTAAAGTGGTTGAGCATATAATTTATAACTCTATTTATAATCACATTCATAAGTATCTGTCTCCATTTTAGCATGGTTTTCTATGGGGCAGATGGATCTCAAATTTAGCTGTAGTTACTCAAAATATAAGTAAAGCTATCAATAAGCGATTACAAACTGACGTTATCTATACCGATTTCAGTTGAGCTTTTGACTCAAGTAATCACAATTTATTGCTGCATAAACTAAATAGATTTGGATTTACTAGTTCATCTCTTGAATTTATGTCCTCATATCTCAGCAACAGAGTGAATTATGTACACTTTAATGTCTTCAAATCTAACAAGTTTGTTAGCACGTCAGGGGTACCTCAAGGATCGAATTTGGGTCCGCTCCTATTTATTGTTTACATCAATGATCTGTTAACCTCTATCTCATGTCCGGTATTAGCATACGCAGATATTAAAATATATTGTACACTTAAATATGTTGATAATGCTCTACTACTTCAAAATAACCTTGATCATATTACACATTGGTGTTCAGTAAATAAAATTGTACTGAACATTAATAAGTGTCGTGTAGTGTCTTACCGCCGCAAGAATACGCCTATATTATTTACCTACCGTGTTCAAGACAGTATTCTTGAACGTATCACTCAATGTAAAGATTTGGGGGTTTTGTTTGACTGTAGATTATCCTTTTCTGAACACAAAAACGCACATCAACCTCTTCATTAAAAACGCTAGGTTTCCTTATGCGTACATCCCGTTTTTTAAGGACTTCACGTTATTAAAAGCTTTATATTATGCTCTTGTTAGAAGTAAGCTTGAATTAAAGCAACGCATCTTTATCAATTGAGCGTGTTCAGAAAAGATTTCTAAAATTCTTGTCATTTACTCACGACGAGTATCCGGACATATCTTGTGATTATGTGAGCTTATTAAATAAATTTCAGTCGTCTCTTTGTCATCACGGAGAGAAAAATACAGTGCGACGTTTATGCGTAAATTAATTGAAAACAAAGTTGACTGTCCGCAATTACTCTCTAAGATTAATTTTCATCTTCCACGCATATTGTTAAGACATAGCAGCACATTTTATATTCCACACTTAAGAACAAATATTTTACGTAAGTCACCTATCATTCATATGTCTGTCAATGCAAATAATTTATTCAATGATATTTTCGTTGGTAACCATGTACAACAATTTATGTATCTCTTGTTACGCTGAACCCATACGTTTACAAATTATCTTGCACTTATATTCCTAAGTTTTATCTGTTTGTGTTATTTTCGTATTAATATTTAGTTTTTATTTATATTTTTGTCCCTGTATTGGTCTTCCTTTGCACAAATAAATATTATTATTACCATTACAGCCAATATAGCAGTGTCGTCGGCAAAAGTGGCTATCGTATCATGGTCTAACTCAGGTATATCGCTGGTGTATAAGAGGTAGAGGCCCTAACACACTGCCCTGTGGCACACCGGCCTTTATTTATTTTAGTTAAGAGTAAGCATCTTCCTGCTTAATTCTAAAAACTCTATCTGATATGTATGATTCTAGTGATTGTGTATATGATCTGGTTAGAAGTTTTCTTAATTTGTATTTGAGTCCCTCGTGCTACACTTTGTCAAAAGCTTGCGCTACATCAAGAAAGATAGTAGAGCAAACTTTTCTTTCTTCCAATGATTTTTCAATTACGTCTGTTATTCTGTGGACTTGATCTATAGTTGAATGACATTCTCTCAAACCCAGCTGATGTTCTTTTATTATGTTTTTGCCTTCAATAACTGATTTTAATTTTTTTAAGTATTTTTTCAAACAGTTTTGATATTATAGGTAATAACTAGATTGGTCTGTAAGAAAAAACTTAATTTGGTGGTTTTCTAGGTTTATCAATCATTATCACTTCTGCTACTTTCCATATCTTAGGTACATATTTTAATCTTAAAGATGCATTAATAAGATATGTAAGTTTAACGGTTGCTTTACGAGGTAGTTGTTTGAGAATTTCGCCAGTTATTAAGTCAAATGCTACATTTCAATTTTTCGTAATGAATATTTTATTTAAAATTAATTTTTTTATTTTCAATTATTTCAATTTTTAAATTAAATATATCAAGTTGCATATAATGTTTGTCCGCATTTTAAATTATTTAAAATATTTGCGCATGCTCTTTTGATGTTTCTTCCGGAACGTTCGTTCTGAGCCATTTTGATTTCTGAGTGCAAAAGAGTAATCACAGAGTATTAAATGCAAAATTTATTATCGTGATTTTATTGATATCGCGCCAGTTATCTGGATTTGTATAATTTAGTGAGTTAAAGTCGGCGTTCGCTGGTTTGATTAATTTTCTTAGCATCCGATTAATCGATATTTTATCGGATTTTTCTCTAGACAACAGTACTCGTAGCACGTGATCAACTAAAAACTTCCCTCCTAAGGGGTAAGTGGTTTCCATTTTTCTAATTCACTTTTCTAAAATATTTTCCGTGTTTTAGAGTTTTTAATTTTAATTTTAAATTTCGTATTTGAAATTTATTCTGGATTTTTCCCCTTGGAGATTAATTCGTTGGAGTTGGGGTAATTTTCATTTTTGTGAAGGGCTTTATCGCAGGAAGAATTTCGAGTCCGTTTTCTGCATTCATCCACAGGCCGTTATCTTCTACGTACGCATCCGCCGCGCTCGTACACCAGGTCGAGTCGCCAAGGTGAACATAGCAGATGTCGATGAGTATTTTTTTTGTTATCAATGAACTTATTAATTAAAATTCAACAAAATAAAATCAGTAATATGTTTGTGTGGATATTTCGGTAATATTTAAATTCGCGTGTGCGTCAATTTCAGTGAAATCGATTATTTTTTTTACTTTCCTCAATCAATTATTAAAAATCATTTACCTCCATTATTTTGCAATGTTGCCGATAAAGTTTATCATTTAATTAAATTAATTTGGTAATTCATTCACTATTTTTTTATTCAAATTTTGTATGCGTTTTTTTGTGTTTATCATTATTAAATTTGATTAATATAAATAATAAAATCAAGAATATATTCTGATTATTAAATAATTAATTCTGATTTGTGAACCAAAGGATATAGGTATATTTGAGGGCAGAAAGGTTATGTAAATTGGATATTTTTTTTTTGTGAGTTTTTATGGTTTTGTGGGAATTACAGAAATGGTTAAATATATTTTTTTTTGTGAAATATTGGCTATGAAATAAATTTTATTTTATTTTTCTTCAACGTACTTACTTGATTGTTATTCTTCTTTAATACCTTATCAATCAATCATAATATTTCAGATTCATTTAAGAAGTTTAAATTCAAATATAATATTTGCGAATGGCAAGGGAGAGTGTACTTTCTTCGTTAAGGTAGGTGGTATTTTATAAGCCAAGTGGCGCCCATTAAATATAAATTGTTTAAACCTACGACAAACCTTCCATTGCAGCTGGCCGAGGTGCGTCGTTTGCCACCCGCCCTCTCCATAAGCAAATGTTTGAATAAGTTCATTTGTTGGTGATATTTATTTTTATTATTATTTAGATAATATTTGATTTCAGTTAAACGACGCTTGCTAGTACACCTTGGGCATAAAAAAAAAGATGTAGGACAAATCCTGGAGCTTTCTTAGTGTTAATGTTTTTTTAAATTTCTATTGCAATTTCTTTTGGGCAGTTTTTATCTATCTCTTTTAATAACTAAGAAAAATCGATTTGAAAAAATGGACACATAATAATTCCCTATAATCATAATACAATCGACAGCCAACCAAGCAATTTTAAGTTAAAATTTTATAGCGGCAGAAAAACAAACGACTAGTGATTATAGTTTTACAAATCCATTTATAACCACTGTAACGCTTTTATCTCCTCTAAACAGCATGGATTTGTCAAACACAAATCAACTGCGACAAATTTGTGTCATCTTACCGACTTTTTATCTAGTGCTATGGATCAACGTCACCAAGTAGATGTGATTTATACAGATTTTTCGAAGGCTTTCGATAAGGTCGATCATGACTTGTTAATTGACAAACTTCATCATTACGGGTTTGACTATAATCTAATTGCTCTTATGCGTAGCTATCTACATGATAGGGTGGCTTATGTCGAATATAAAAGTGTCAAATCTCGGGTATTTAGTTGCCCCAGTGGTGTTCCTCAGGGATCTAATCTCGGGCCACTGTTATTTCTGCTATTTGTCAATGATATAGTAACATGCTTTGATTCAGACTGTTTACTTTACGCTGATGATCTGAAAATATTTAGGAAAATTGAAACTTTAGATGATTGCTCGGTTCTTCAGCGTGATTTAAACAAGTTGTATGAATGGAGTATTAACAATAAGCTAGACTTAAATATTGCCAAGTGCAAGTCAATGACATTTAGCAGAAAACAAACAAAAATACAAGCAACTTACGTAATTAATGGAACAAGCCTAGAATCAGTTTTATCTTTTCGTGATCTAGGGGTATATTTCGAAACAAAATTAAATTTCAATATGCACATAGCAACAATTAGAAAATCGTGCTATTCACTGCTGGGTTTTTTATTGCGTAATACCAAGCCATTTAAGACTATGCAGCCTCTAATTAATTTTTATTGCGCATTTATACGTAGCAGATTGGAATACTGCTCCGTAGTATGGAACCCTAATTACAATATTCATATTCAGGACATAGAAAATATTCAAAGAAAGTTTCTAAAAGCCCTTTACTATAGAAAACATAATCAATATCCGGTGCAGGGCTATCCATCTTCAGAGTTGGAAAAAGAATTTGAAATACCTTCACTTCAGCACAGGCGTCAAGTAGCACAAACTATATTTATTTACAAGTTGCTGCATTACGATATCCATGATTCGTACATTTTATCAAGGCTAACCTTTTCTGTGCCCAGGTCATCCAGTCGAAATAAATATACATTTTATAATCCCCGTTCAAACACTACCCACCATCTACATTCCCCCATAGTCTCTATGTGTAACACTGTGAACAGAATAGCTGATAAAATTGATATATTCCATGTAGATCTCCAGACGTTACTTAAATATTTAAACTCGGTTGGATAGTTATATATGTACGTATGTTTGTATTAAATAATATTTTTTTTTGTCTTTCTAGTAAAATTCATAATGTTATTATTATTATTTAGAATTATAATATAATTTTAAGTCACAGCGCACTCGAATTTGCTTATGTTACTGTTAACATGTTATCCTGTAATAAGTTTATTGTAAACTGTTGGATAATAAATAAATAAATAAATAAATAGTCAAAACGTCGTGATAGTCAAATTAAGTATCATTTAATTTTATAGATTATATATTGATTATATTGACAGTCTTTATTATTTTGACTGCCATTTGACGAAAACATTTAAAAACATCAACTAATAATAGATTAGGTTGACTACATACTGATTATTGATATTATTATATGTTGTCATTTAACAACATTGAATATTTATCGATTACATTGTGACTATATGTTATTTATTAACTCTCATTTGATAATATTGATTATTAATCGATTATGTTGACCACATGATTCATACTGATTGTTGACTACTATTTAATATTGATTTTCATTTGACAAAATTAATTATTAATCGATTATGTTGATTACATGCATGCTTATTGTTGGCTACGATTTATTGATTGTTATTCAAAGTGACTGTATTAACTCAATTGACAATTGTCGGCGTTTTGCGTCAATATAGTTTTATAATATTATTGTACTCAAATGGACATCAGTTAATAAATAAATAAATATTTATGTTAATCTGACTTTGACCAAATTGAAATTTTGCGTCAAAATCGCGATGTCTACGTCAGAAAAGACAAAAATGGCATTATACCCGAAACACTGAAATCGACGAAAAGACCGCATCTGCTGATTTAAGACAAAGCCGATTTTGTTTTCTTCAACGATTTTAAACAAAACAGTTGATATTTTGAAAAATCCAATGAAGATATTTAAATTGCGATTGCAAGTAGTCAACGATTATTAATTTCTGATGTTGACTATTTTCATCAGATTTAGTTAATTCTGTAATTTTTATGCTCAAAAAACCAAAATAGAACGAAAGTCACCTTTTTTCAAAGCCGAACGAAATCTAAAATTTCTACAACAAAAAAAAAATCAGAAATGGTCCTAATGTTTACAATTAAGTATGTCAAGTGATATATTAGATTAAAGAGAAAAAAACCCTTTCTAATGATGACATAGTATGGTTTCTATTTAAAAAATGCAAGTTTGTGTAATATCTCGAAAACTAATAATAATATAAAATATCTGATAGAATTTTATTATTCAGTGTAAAATTATCTAAAACTTTTTCCTTTACAGGTTTTTCTATCTCTTTTAATAACTAAAAAAAATCGATTTGAAAACATCGACACTTCATATTTTTCAAATTATCTAGTTACTTTTTCGAAAATTTTACAAATGTCTTTTCAGCTGGTAAAACTGGCAACCAGACCAAAAAGTGTAAAATCTTCCGATTTCTATCTCTTTCCTAAAATGTTGGAGGGTAAGGGTAAAGAGACCGAGTACTCAAGGGGTAATCCATTATGAACACCAACCGCATTTTTTGGGTGTCAATGTCAACCCGATATTAGCAGGTAGTAAGAAGTCCATCTGTTTTCAGCCGGCGCGTGGCGTTATCTTTTGTCCGGTTTGGGGTGGTTTTGATAGGAAGATTTATTTGATATTTATGAAATTATTTAAAATGTAATTATAATTAATACGACATTTGTAAAATAAAGTCAAGCATTATGTCTACATGTACAATTCTAGGTCAATAAATTTTTTTAAAACGTATCTAACGTTTACATCTTGGTAAATATTGATCATCATCACATCTAAGCGTTATATATTTTTAACTTTACTGTAAATCAGTGGTTTATACGCGTGGCGCATGAAGTAAAATTTCGAGTTTAGAAAAGCCCCGTGAAAATTTGTCTCGGGTCGCTGCGCGACCCTCGACAAATTTTCTACGCGGGGCTTTTCTAAACTCGAAATTTTACTTCATGCTTAGTCTGGGAGTGGACAACACTCGTTCTTAGAAGTTTCAAATTGAAGGATCACTCTAGATTACTAAGTTTATTACCATTTTACAAAGGCTACAGCTCGAAGGACCGTGTCTTCGGAGACCGAAGGACTACGTGGAATCGACGTTTTTTTACAAGAAAATAACGAATATCTGAAGGTTTACAGCATGGATAGAAAAGAACACATCCAATTTTGAAAAATATCAAAGTTGGGTTGGTTTTCAGTGCGTTTTTAACTTCACTTAAAATCAGTGTTTTATACGCGTGGCGCATGAAGTAAAATTTCGAGTTTAGAAAAGCCAGGTGAAAATTTGTCTCGGGTCGCTGCGCAACCCTCGACAAATTTTTTACGCGGGGCATTTCCAAACTCGAAATTTTGCTTCATGCTTAGTCTGGGAGTGGAAGACACTCGTTAGTTTAAAATAAATCACAGTTGGTAAAATATATATCGTTGGATGCCCGTCTTCAGGGGTGATATGTAAGCAAATTATGGGTCTTAGGAGTTGTCAAATAAGTGAGTTACTCAACTGTTTCTGAGGCACTCTTTACAAAAAACAAAAGATTAACATTTTACATAGAAAATGTACAGGGTAAACCTCTTTTTAGATTTTTTCTATCGTTTTTCTCTTTCATAAAATAGAGCTGAGACATCGAGTTTCGCTCACCCTGTACAATAAACTATATGTGTGATACATCATTGAATTCAGAAAAAAATAGCATTGTCGATGGTACTCACAGAATGACTATTATAAATGTCAATTGATTGTGCATTTTCAAATCCAAAAAAAACTGAACTTCTAAAGCCATTTTAGTAGTTATATGTAATTTTAATATAAATTGACGATGTGAACGCCATCTGCTTCCAATTTTTGAGTAGTATCGTTACAGCTATTAACAGTAGATGGTGTTCACGTCGGTAATTTACATGTAAATTACATATGAAACTATTAAAATGGATTGGACGTCGTTAATTTAAATGTAAATTATATATGAGACTATTAAAATGAATAAAGATGGTTAGTTTTCTTCTGGATTTCAAATTGCATTATAAATTGACAAATTTAATAGTCATATGTAATTTACATTTAGGTTGACGACGTAAACGCCATCTACTGTCAATAGTCTTGTCTATTGTATTCTCAGAATGACCATTATAAATGTCAATTGATTGTGCATTTTAAAATCCAGAAGAAAACTAAACATCTATAACCATTTTAGTAGTCATGTGTAATTTACATATAAATTGAAGATGTGAACGCCATCTGCTGCCAATTTTTGAGTAGTATCGTTACTGCTATTGACAGTAGATGGTGTTCACGTCGGTAATTTACATGTAAATTACATATGAAACTATTAAAATGGATTAAGATAGTTAGTTTTCTTTAACTTTAAATTGACTTTAAATTGCACTAAAAAGTAAAAACTATAAGTCAGAAAAAAATATTCTTCCAAAAAATGTGAAAATCCAAAATGGTGCCCATAAGAAAAACAAAAGTTGGCTATAGTATAATGTCAAAGTTGTATATGTCTGGATTCAATAGTTTTTGAATAAAAAAAAACGAAATTTCAAAAAATCCGTTTTTGACTATACCTCAAAACCGACAGAAGATATTTTAAATTTGTTTTCAGATTATTATTGGGCCCTACATTACGCAACTTTGTCTCAATTCACCGACTCTCTATCTCTTCAAATAACCGAGATCCCCATACATTCTTTTCAAATATATAGAAAACGTAAATGGCAAGTTTCTTTTATAAATAAAAGTTGTTTTGTCGATTAGAATGTTCAGTGAGTAATGCTCAATAATTATTTTGGATTAAACCCATATTTTTTGAGAAATATGAGTTTATAAATGAGGATTTTATAATTAAAAAAAAATAATATCTCGAAAATGTTTGCAGATCTATTTTTTAAAGACCATCAAGAACCTTTCCCCCTCCTTGTGTGACCTTAATTTATATTAAAACATTCTTAGAACTAAGGTACGCTTCTGTTGTTTTAATCCCGTTATAAGAATATAATAAAACGAAAAATTAACCACGGTAATTAACCACTGTTAAAATATATTGCTATTATTTGTTTTTAATAAATACGATCATACATACCTTGTTTTAGTGGCGTAGATAGCTTTTTGTGATGGGAGGGGGGGGGGCGGATTTGAGTTAGTATGTTGTTTCAATAATTTATTTTTCTAAAGTTATACAAAAACAAGTACAAAAAATGATTTTATGTTCATTAGAGCACTTTTTCCGTCATTTAAATAATTGATGATTGGCAACTAAATGTATTTCACTTGTTAATTGGTTGGTTGTAGACCATTTCACATTAAATCAGCGTTTTATACGCGTCGCGCATAAAGTAAAATTTCGCGTTTAGAAAAGCCTTATTTGTATCAGTCGCTCTGCTGCGCTACGCCCGAGCCAAATTTTCAGGCTTTTCTAAACTCAAAATTTTACTTCATGCTTAATCTGGGATTAGAAACACTCCTTAGATGATCAATCATAACCAGGGTTGTTATATATAGAATACTTTGTTTTAAAACAGTGTTTTAAACATGTTTGAAAACAGCCGTCGCACAATGTGCCAAATCCGAGCGCGAGCGCCAGGGGGGATTTTGAGGAAAAAAATTAAATTAAAAATTTCGAGAAAAAAACATATCCACTCCATTGTAGATACATGAAACCCTTCTAATCTTGCATGTTTATATTTTTCAACCCCCTATATTATTAACAATTAACGCTTAAAGTTGAGCGATTTAGAAAACATCAATTTTACGGCATTTCATTCGCAAGTTTAAATAATTTATTACATGGATAGTAGGCGTACTATCAATATAACATTATACACTATTGTTTATAACATAATACTGTATATTATGGTTGAAAAATCAAGTCTCTAAATATTTTAGAACAAAAGTTAAAAAAAAATTGAATATGAAATATATTTTAAATATAAATTTTAACTTTACAAAGTGTTATAAAAAAAATGTCAACTCGATGAGGTCTGGGACTATCACTAAAAATTAGTTCTATGTTTTCTCTAACTACCCTCTAAATTTCGTATCTCCACCGGTGCGTTTTTGGGGTCTTTTTAATTTTTTTATTTGACGCCACCAATTAAAATTGGGTCGGGCAAGGCCCGTGTGCGGTGAGTATCGTGTAGTCGAGCGCGCGCTATTCTTCAGCAGCACGCAACATGATTTTTACGTTGGCCCCGAACAAAAAATAATAATAACGCACTTAAAACGCACAAGTAAAAATTCAAAAAAATTAGGGCAGTTACAGAAAATATTAACAAATGTTTATATGATAGTCACAGTTCTTCCGGTTTGCAATCTTCTAAAAAAAATAATATAATAATAATTCAAGGCAGCAAAAATATATACAATTGTTATAATCATTACATAGGTTGTGACTTTCACCAAAAAATGTGGTATGTTTTTAAATGCCCTAAAAGCTACATGTGCGTTTTGTGTCAGGTTTTTGCGAATGACCGAGTCGATTTTTATCGGTTGCGCCTAATAAAAAATAAAGCACCTCAAAAAAACGTACAAATGTGAAAAGTATCTGCTGTAGTTTAAAAATAATTTAATCTGTTGTTTAAAATATGAATTTTTAATCAGAATATACATTACATTTTTCTGATTTTGCACAACGAAGTTATGTATTTTATACTGTTTTATTTTCTTACTTTTTTAAAATGAAAAATTGTCAGTATCCCCATCAGTCTGTTCGTCTTCGCTGTCACTTGTGTCCGTTTCACAAATAACTATTTTTTTAGCGTCTGCAGGTAGTTGTTTTTTATGAATTTTTACATCGCTTCTCAAAGAAGAAATTATTGGATCAGAACATACAAGAAGCATATTAAATAAATCTCGAATTGTATTAAGCCTAGAGTTTTTCCTAGTATGGTTTTCTTTAACTCTCTTATATATTTTATTGGTTGCTTCCTGTGCCTCTTCCGAAAGTTCTCCGATTGGTAAAAGACATTGTCCAATTATTTTGCTCCCGTGAATTAAAATTTTATGGACACTAGGAGACATTCTATACCATCCATATAACGAGGTGTAAAGGCGGGCCGTATCTTCTGCATATTTATCAAACATCAATACATTTATTTTACGAGAACTCGACATTGTTATAAGAATTGTATAAAATCTGTTCAATAATTCTTCATTCAATTCAGTGATGACAGCTACTTTCTCATAATTTCGAAAAAATATTCGAGCAACGTTGCCAGTATTTGAAGTACCTCCTCCTTGCACAACAATGTCAACCCTTATCCCTAACTCTGTACGTAATAGTTTTTGTATTCTAGTTTTCCGACTAAATATATTATTTTTCTCTTCTATCGTACATCCGTGAGTAGTTGTTTTCTTCAAATCTAATTTATAGGAGATATGAAGCACACATTCCATGAACTTAATCCATGCATGGAGGGAAGAAATACCATAATTTAAATTATCTTCGATAATATCAATATTTTTAATTCTTTCAATATCATTCATCTCCTTCGGAGAACATTTGCATATAAAACAATTTGAGCTCGGAGTATTTATTAAGGTATTTATAACTTTGCCGTCGATCATTGTAAACTACAAATTAAATTTTACCTTTACATGGTTACCATTGATATAAATTTGTTGTTTTTCCAATAAATTTACCTCTTGCCTCATACTATTAACTTCCTCTAGAATAAGCTGTTTTGTTTCTTTAGCATAAATAAATTTTATCGGTCTACATAATTTAATAGATGAAGGTTTTTCGTTTTTCCAAATAACACTTTCATCAGAAAATAATCTAAGTGGAACCAGTGAAAACACAAAGACACTCTTCTCTGTAATTTCTTCTTCATCTGTACTGCTATCATCAGATGGCTTTTGCATATAAGTAGAGTGCCCTGAGCTGCCATTGCAACCAGATTTACACAACAAAATTAATTTACTAAATGATGTATCTTGAGGAAATTTAATTGTTGATATTAATCTACATAAAGTATGCTCAAGAAGGCTCTGCAAAGGTACTGATGCTCCATTTTGAGAAATAGAAATATTAGCTGGGTAACACAATGTCTTCATTATTTTAATTTTATTGTAAGATGGTAAAAGGTCTTTTGCTCCATGAGAACGTAGTTTTTTTCTTAAATTTTTATAACTTGCTGCCGTCATTTTTGAATCAATAAAAATTGATAGAACTTCTTCATCTGTAAATTTTTTTACAGTTTCAACTTCATTTGTTTTTAAATAAGTTAAGACTTTTTTTATTTTTTTCTGTGAATCCGAGGAAGCACTTTATCGCGTAAAATTTTTTTTTGCTGCTGAAAATATTTGTTCTGGTGTATTTTCGGTGATCAATAAATTAGTTTGTCTTCTTTTAGATGTATTACTTTGTATTGTGAACTGTGTACCTGATGTACTTGGTATTGGTGAAATATTTTCTATATTTTCAAAGAGGTTTGTATTTTCAATTAAGGCAGAACCCTCGTTGTATTTAAAAGGCAGCAGTAACCAATTTCTATTTTTTTTATGAAATTGATATGAGATCTTGAGCACATTTTCCACTTTCTATTAAGAGTACTGCAGAAACCCTTAACTTTTTTAAGAATGTCATCATTTTCACTATTGTTTTTCGTCGAAACATTTTCAATATATTTTATTAAATAATCAATGGTATTGCTTGACTGAATAAGGTTTTTAGGTTTTAGTTCGTACTATACCTTATATAAATCACCGTTTGTAATTTTAATTTTCTCCATTATCACTCAGCGTTTTGGATTAATTAAATTACACTAACACTAAACACTAGTTTAATTAAAGTAAACTATTAAACACTAAACTAAACTATTTTATACACAAAAAAACACTAAATCAAAGATAGAGTATATAGTCAACAAATTAAATAACACTTAACACTAACTTAATTAATAACTACTTTATAATGTTCAATCGTTCGCTTAGGGATCAGAAAAATATGTGAACTGTTGGAGACTTCGTTCAACACTAAACGCATATTTTGCTTTCAAGAAAATTAAGAAAAATCCATTTCAGATACTTAAACCGTAAAAACTGTGTGACAAGAATGCCATTTGTTACGGTAAATGACAGCTCCAATCGGACCCCTAATAAAAATGTAAGATGACCTTTATCAGTAACAGATGTACACCCTTGTATATCAATAAGAAAAAAACCCATAAAACTATTTTTGTAAATGTGATTTAAATGGTGCAAAAAATACTCAGAGAAGAAATAATTTCACTATGATATATACCTGTATATTAGAAAAATTGTAGATTGTGAGGATTATGACTATTATATAAACATTTGTCAATATTTTCTGTAACAGCCCTAATTTTTTTGAATTTTTACATGTGCGTTTTAAGTGCGTTTTTATTATTTTTTTGTTCGGGGCCAACGTGTTGTTGCGTGTTGCTCGAGAATAGCGCGCTTGACTCCGCGATGCTCACCGCACACGGGCCTCGCCCGACTCAATTTTAATTGGTGGAGTCGAATAAAAAAATTAAAAAGACCCCAAAAACGCACCGGTGGAGATACGAAATTTTGAGCGTAGTTAGAGAAAACATAGAACTAATTTTTAGTGATAGTCACAGACCTCATCGAGTTGGCATTTTTTTTATAACACTTTCTAAAGTTAAAATTTATATTTAAAATATATTTCATATTCAAATTTTTTTAACTTTTTTTCTAAAATATTTAGAGACTTGATCTTTCAACCATAATATACAGTATTATGTTATAAACAATAGTGTATAATGTTATATTTATAGTACGCCTACTATCCATGTAATAAATTATTTAAACTTGCAAGTGAAATGCCGTAAAATTGATGTTTTCTAAATTGCTCAACTTTAAGCGTTAATTGTTAATAAAATATAAACATGCAAGATTATAAGGGTTTCATGTATCTACAATGGAGTGGATATGTTTTTTTCTCGAAATTTTTAATTTAATTTTTTTCCTCCAAATCCCCCCCTGGTGCTCGCGCTCGGATTTGGCACATTGTGCGTCGTGTTTTAAACGGCTTTGTTTTAAACGGTTTTGTTTTAAACATGTTTTAAATCTTAAATTTGTTTAAAACATGTTTTAAACGTTAAATTTGTTTAAAACCGTTTCTTTTATTATCTTAACTGCTAAAAATAAATATTTGCTAAATTATATTTTATATTACTTCATTGAAATTTTTTGTTTGTTTTTAAATGTTAGCTAAATTGTTGAAGATATTTCAAATAACATTATCAAACATAACATTTTATTACAATAAAACTGTGTGTGCATTAATGTGGTTTTTAAATACAGGGATTTTTTCTTTCAGGTATACATAAGCATACAGTGTACATTTTTCGACATTCGTTATTTTTTTGTTCAAGATTTCAATTTGAATCTTTAAACAAAGGTTTTCCACTCCCAGACTAAGGATGAAGTAAAATTTCGAGGTTAGAAAAGCCTGAAAAGGCCAAATTGGGCTAATCCAAATTAGGCTTTTCTAAACTCGAAATTTTACTTCATGCGCCCCACGTATAAAACACTGAAATATCGTTAAGTTTAAAATATACGGCTTTAGCAATGTAATATGTAAATGTGGATAACACGTGAGTCAAATTCTGCGCTGAAAAAATTGTTTAATATAGTGATTATAGGCAACCCAATAACTCTAACGTATATTAGGTTGCCTATAATCGTTGTTGTAAGTGTGTGTTTTTTGAACTTCACTGTAAATCAGTGTGTTTAAGCGTGGCGCATGAAGTAAAATTTCTAGTTTAGAAAAGCCTAATTTGGATTGGCCGCTCCGCTTCGCTACGTGGCCAATCCAAATTCTTAGGCTTTTCTAAACTCGAAATTTTACTTCAAGCTTAGTCTGGGAGTGGAAAACACTCCTTAAAAGCCTCAAATTAACCGCATTAAAACAACGATTTCCCGTAACTTTAAATTATCGGGATATGTATACTCAAAAGAAAATTGCCCTGTAAGTTCTGTTTTAAACACGTTTTAAACGTGTTTTAAACGAACGTGTCTTAAACATGCTTTGAACACGTTTTAAATCCTAATCATAACCTTATTTTGCAGTTTTTTATTGCTAGATTAGCGTGCTTTATTTAATTGATTTGATTAAAACGTAACCAAATAATACCATTGCATAACATATTGATTAATGTGTTTAATTGTTAGAGTCATCAAATAAATATGAACGACCGTTTAAAATGCTTTAGAAAAGGAAAAAAGGGAAACTACCTGTTACCCCATAAATTGTGGCTTCTTCTCTTCCATTATACTTCCGCGCTTGTAGAGGGTGTCTCTCTTTAAAGTTTGCTGATTTAGATATTTTGGAGAGGCCCTGTAAAACTGCACTACCTTACCCATTTAACCGTTTCTCTATCTCTTATAGTTTCCGAGATCCCCATAGAGAACATGAAATAAAAACTCACCCTGTATATATTTATAAATTTTAATAGACAGCCGTGGCATTTGTTGGTTGCGAAAAAAATGTTGCGCAACTTTAGAAGGCAATGTTATAAAAAAATTGTGTGCTGTGTTCTATGTGTTTGTGTGTGTATAATAGTTTGGTCTACATTTGCATTAACATTTACAGCAGACATTGAAATGTGATTCAAAATTCCCTCTCTCTTTCACTTGGACCGATTTTTTTCTGGTCTCGTCGAGTCAGTTTTAGGTGTGATCTCTTTCTGACTTTAGAAAAATTTCGGCAGCTGAAAAAAATAGTGATATTGTTAAAATTGGAAAATAAAAAATTCTTTAAAATATGTTTAGTGAGCTTATAATTAGAAAATTAATAATTATTAGAGTAATAATAATAATAATAATAATAATAATAATAATATTAATAATAATAATATTAATAATAATATTAATAATAATATTAATAATAATAACAATCTTTATTGTCTAACAAATTTACCATAAAAATACAAATAACAAAAAGTATATAAAATTCATAAACTAAATAACTATAATTAATAAGTAAATATAGTTAATAACCGCATTCGAAACAAAATATTTCCATAAATAAATACAAAATCAAAAGTAGATTATTATTAAAAAAAACTGTATGTTGGAGTATAATTGCAATTCGTAATGAAAATATCAAAAAAATAATCTCTTAATAGATATATACAAAAAACATTTGTTTAAATTGGAACATAAACAATTATTTAAAAAAAAGTTGAATAAGTTTGATATTATTAGAGAATGAAGAACAAATTTTAATGGATTATTATAAAAAATGTCTGTATACTAAAGTATCATTATATTTCATAATGAATGTAATAACACTCCGCTCTTCATGGATAAAAAAGTTTAGTTCTTTATTCTTTACTTAAAAGGTTCAGTGACTTTGTTCTAACTGTAAAATAAACAATTGTTCAAGATAGTTTAGTGAGTTTGTTAACTTTAAAAAATGGAACAAGTCTTAGTAGATTAATAATAAACATGTCTGTATAATATAGAAAAATTAAAGTGTTTACTGAGAATGTAATCGTTTCCGTGGTTTTAGAATATTATATTACTCTTAAGAATAAAATTCAGAATTTAAAATAAAAGTATAGTTGCATTTTTATTCTAATAAATATCAAATCATTTGTTGCCAAATTAAGTTTTTAGCAGCTACAACACACGTTATTTTTTGTATTCTTTTAACTTTGAAGTTAATTTTTCTGCAACGAAATTAATTTTAGAAATCTAATTGTAATTGAGGGTTTTGGCCTATTTAATTAATTTTTTTATTCTTAAATAAATTATATTAAATGTCATTGCGACAATTATATCTTTTCTTAGTCACTAAATTGATCGGATTCTGCGTATTTCGGGCATCCTACGTGGGTTGATTTATAATTTTAAAATTAATACTGTAAAGTGATTTAACCACTAGTGAATACATTTTTTTTAAATCAGTGCAATGGAGAATTTTAGTAAAAGTGACTCGAGGAGAAATACAGTGCCGGCTTTGGGGATAAAAGATGTCACAAATAGGTTTAGGAGTAAATCCACAGCTTCTTGGTGAGTTAAAAAATGTTATTCTAGGTTTTTAAGAAGAACACTTTAATTTATTTTTGTAATTTTGAAATTTCCTAATAACTTTTATAAAACAATAAATAGTGTGTATATTAACTATAGGATTAAGTTTGATGTGGGTGTTAAGGTTGCGATTTATTATGGGTAAAATCCAACGTTTTTGGTAGTCACTAGTTCCAGCACCATTCATGTTCTGATTATCGGACAATATTACATGATACATGAAAATAATCCTAAAAGTTAGGGGGTTTTAATGTCAACAGTTTTAAACGATAAAGATATAACTAAATATCGTAATATTGTAAAAATATCCTGAAAATAGCTATTTTTGAGTCATTTATTTACTCCTTTTTAATCATCAAAAACTTGTACTACGTAAAATTCAAGGGTGTCCGTACATTCTGCATTCAATTAGCTTAACATTAATTAAAAATATGTCCATGATATATTACGTTTGCCTATAAATATAGGTCTATCTCACTCTAGCAAATGGCTGGGCAGAGTCTGTCTCACTCTAGTAAACCGCAACTTTAACGGCTTGGGCTGAATAAAATTAAACAATTTTATTTAATTCCGATATTTCGCCGGCATTAACGGCTTCTTCGGGGAACTGACATTGTTTTATTGAACATGAGCAACATAACCTCAATTTTATAATTCTATTGTACTTACAGAAATGTTTAGTTTTTTACACTAAAAATGCTCAGTTTCACAAATATCTGTGCTCCATGTATGCTATTTGATTTATTTAACTGTAAATAATGACGAACACAACATTTAAAAAACTAATTTCGTGGCAAATTAAAAACTTCTTTAAATATTGCGAATGCTATGACAGTTGGCATTCGTAATATTTCTTAGTTTGAAATGCCAATATCTTCACTTTAAACCAATGTTTTGTATGCGTGGCGCATGAAGTAAAATTTCGAGTTGAGAAAAGCCCGAATTTGGATTCGCGTCCAAATCCAAATTCTTAGGGCTTTTCTCAACTCGAAATTTTACTTCATGCTTAGTCTGGGAGTGGATGACAGTCGATACGTTTTTTTTTTAATTTTGATGAATTTTCAAGATTTTAGAATTTCCAAAGTTTCGTTAATTTTTAACGCTTTTCTTAAATTTCCAGGATTGTCTTTGATTTTCAAAATTCTGATGCTTTTCCTGAATTTCCTAAATGTTCGTTAATTTGAAAAATGTTGATACTTTTCATAAGTTTTTAAAATTTCCTTCAATTTTCAAATTCTTGGCAATTTTCATAAATTTTTTTAATAATCTAAATGTCATGTGACATAAGATAAATCTGACATTATGAATTACATTTGTTTGTTCTATTTGTACATTGTTTGTGGTTTTATGTTTTAGCTTATTTATTACTTTTAATTTATTATTAGTAAACATTAAACATATATATTAAATGTGACATTACAGATCAAATGTCAACTGTCATGGGGGGGGGGCATCAATTTTAAATATATTATAACTGTCAACACAACAAAAATTAATTATATTTTTTCCGATTTCTGTGTGTTTTCGTAAAGAAACTGATAAAATTTAATAGTATCCAAATAAAACATCAAAATTAAATAAAATGTAAATGCCAATATTTCAAAAATGACAAATTTTGAATTTTAAATAATGGTTTTTATTTTATATACAACTTGGAAAATTCAATTGGTATTGACAGCAGTTGACAAATCTTCAAAATTGATCAGAATGGGGGTTTTTCACAAAATGAAATTATGTTAAAAAGACAGGGAAACAAATTCTTGAAGTTTATTAATAAACATACATAACTTTTTTATTTATACCCTGTATAATATATAATAAAAAATGTATTCTTTCCAAAAAAAGCCATTAGGAATACTGTAAATTTTGGAGCCTTTTATATTTAAATACCTAAATGAGGGGGCAGCGAATTCGGCCTACGCCCCGGGCGGCCGAAACCCACGCTACGCCAGTGTTGTTGGAGCTTTTTTTTATTTTCAGGTCTGTAATGTCTTCTTAAAAGTTGTCCTATCCTACACATGACGAAACACCCTGTATATTTTTTTTATTTCGATTTAATGACTTTGCAACACTGATCAATGAGAATTACAGCTGTAACGTTGCTAATCTTATGTAAGCATTAAATTGAAAAATTAAACTTCCATTTAAATTTTGAAACAAGCAGCTCGGTAATTTTTTTAAATAAATTCACAGCGTTTCGACTGAATGGTCATAAAATTTCCTGCATAATTTAGCATACAACAGTAAATCTTACGGTCTAACCGGAAATTAAATCAACCTTAAGCTGTTACATATTTTGACTCAATAAAGTCTGAATTTCGAAATTGAACGAATTCGCAAACCCAACGAAATGTTCGTTGCCACGCCGGCGGCCAAGACGCAAAGTATCGACCGAAAAGACGACACAGCAAAACGGATTCGCCACGCGTCTCTCTCGCGCTCGTCAAGCGAACTTATTGTTGTCCCTCTTCCAAACATCCGCCTGCTGCGATCAGCTGTTCGCCCGTCTCCAGGCGGGGCGGCGGGGGTGCACGAGGTGCGGCGGGGGGAGCCGACTGACCTCCAGTCCGGTCCTGTCTTGCCGGTCATTCAGTCACGTCTTTGCCTCGACAGCGTGCGCGTGGAATAAAACAATACCTTCAAGAAACAAAACTTAAATAGTTAAAACATGTAACAAAAGTGCTGGAAAAAGTAAAAATCATCGCGAACGATGACGTCCTAACGAATGTTTTGTTCAGTTTTTTGTTTTCGTTTCTTAAAAACGCGTTAAATTTGAATGTTGTAACATAACCTAAATGTATTTATAGTGAGATTTATAAACAAACGCCAAATTGATTTTATTTGTTTGTAAGTAGTGTTGTTTTTGATAACAGGCAAAATTTTATAACATAACTTAAATTAATATTCAAGTGCGTTCCTAAAAAAATAAGGCCAAGTTAAATTTTATGAAAAAACCTAAATTAATGTTGTTTTCCTAAAAAACTAGCTTACGCACATTTTCTAATGTCTTTTCTTAGAGAAAAACAGACCAATTTTTAATTTCATAATATAGCAAATATTAACTAACTGGTGTTTTTTTCATCTTCTAAAAATAAACTCTAAATTAAATTCGAGTGCGTTTTCTAAGAGCCGTTTTACACACACAAGAATTCTCGCAGAAATTGACAATATATTTAATAAGAAAAATATATTATAAGTTTATGCAGGTGTAAGAGCTGCTCTACACACACTAGAATTCTCGCAGAAATTTGTTTGAAAATTTTATATAAAAGTTTATATATAAAAATTCGTCCCTGTATTACACAGCAAAGAATTACTACCATAGGCACGCAGGCTAAAATATCATATGTGCTGAACATCAGCTGTTCTCCATCTCTTGCTGTGGCGAATATATTACAAAACGGTAAAGCATATATTTAGTTGCACAAACTGCTATTAATTAAAATACTTCACTACCGTTTGTAATAATAACTAGTAACGACTAATTTTTAGGTTATGAATAAGCGCGTAAATTGCATCTGTCAAAAATTCTTTTCTAAATTATTTTGAATGTGCCCAATATTTTGCTTGCGAGGTTTCTCGCGAAAAAAATATTGTAAAAATTGCTGTATTACACTTCCATAAACTTATAATATTTTTCCTTATTAAATATATTATCAATTTCGGCTAGAATTCTTGTATGTGTAAAACGGCTCTAATACAGTAATTTTAAAAATATTTTTCTCACGAGAAAAATATTGGGCAAGTTCAAAATAATTTAGAATAGAATTTTTGACAGATGCAGCTTACCTAACGTAAAAATTGGTCGATACTAGGTATTATTACCATAGCGCGGATTTTTGCAGGGATCGCTCGTGAACCGTTGTCGCCCAGTCGAGTTAAGCATATAACGCATGCGACTGGGCGTCAAATAAACAAACGGACGCACAGTCGCACGCGTTATATGCACAACTCAACAGAGCGGGGCCGGTTCATGAACGATCCCTGCGAAAATCCGCGCTATGATTATTACAAACGGTAGTAAAGTATTTTTAATAATACCAGTTTGTGCAACTAAATGTGCGTTTTGCCGTTTTGTAATGTATTCGCCACAGTTTCCTCCGCATGCCCGCATTTTACATCAATAGTGCCTAGTGATGCGAGCAGCACACACTTGCGGTAGCCCGAGCGCAAGTCCTGTTAAAATTGGCACCTTTTAATTTTTCGTGCGGGATGGAGCACTGCACGTTGCGCATACTGGCGCCAAATCCATACAAAATGTGACAAATGCATTTGTCACATCTCGTATATCCCAACGTGTCATCGCTTTAAGTCCGATTTTGGGAGTAACGATTTGTGTCAAATCATATTTTTTGCCAGTGTGCGCAACGTGCAGTCCTCCATTCGGCACGACTAATTAAATTGTGCCAATTTTAACAAGACTTGTTCTAAGGCCACCGCAGGCGTGCGCCTACTCGTATCACTATTTGTGCTCAATGTTTAGTGAACACCCTGTATACCTAGAATATTTCAAAACTTATAGCTACAATAAAAAAAGTTAATTTTTGAGCACCGGTTAAAAGGTAATATTTTTGTGGATTTACTAAAATATACACCAAATTTTAAATTTCTAGAAAAATGTTTAGGAATTTCAATTGCTAGTTATCTTTTCCTTTGTTTCTTAATTTAAAAGTTAAATCATTTTGGCTGAAATATAACACGAACGCTTGAATATTAATTGTTGTGACTATTGTTTTCAAATGACTAATCAGACAATCCTCTTTGCCTAAAAGTAAACTAGTTGTATTTATCGAAGTGAAACTTGAATACCTAAAAATCTTAGCGAATTCGAAGCAAACTCTAAACCTAAATTAGTTGCAAAAAAGGGAAATTCGAATACCCAAACCAAAGAAGGTTGTAAACAATCCGCTAAGTTTATGTAACGAAAAAATGTAGATAGTCTTCTTTGCCTAAACCTAAATTAGTTGCAGAAAACACGAATTTAGATAACTAAAGATTGTAAGAAGTCCAAAAAACCTAAATTAGTCCAATTTTCAGAATAAAGTGCCTTTACGTAAATTTTACATTACAAATTGGTTACAGAAAACACGAATTTAGATAACTAAAGATTGCAACAAGTCCAAAAAACCTAAATTAGTCCAATTTTCAGAATAAAGTAAATTTTACATTACAAAAAATCTTTTTAGTCTAAACCCACATTCATTAGTCTAGGAGTGGACGACACTCGTTTATAGCTTCAAACTGAACTCTTAAAATAAAACAATGAATATCTGAAGATTTACAGCATATGCGCAGTAATTGACATATGTATACTTAAAAAAACTTCCTATATAAAATAAATACATAGAAAGTTAAAAAATATTATTTGAGATATTTAAAATGGTATCGGATAAGTTGATTTAAACAAACGTACATATTTCTAATTTAAAAAAAAACGTCATAAGTTTGCAGTTGATAGAGCTATATTATAAATTTTATAGATTTTTATAAAATCTGCAATTTTTATTTAATTTTTAAATTTTTTTTTTAATTAACAGTATTTTAATTAATATTGATAACAAACAAGGCGTGTTCACTTAATTTTTACACGTAACAAAAATGTTAAATAACATAGTAATCGCAAAAAGTCGCACAATTTAACAAGATTTATCGTTAATAAGAAATCTTGAGGATCATTAGAAAACAGGTCAGCGGCGACTCTACCCTATCTTGCGCCTGGGTGCAAGTATTACCTTGGTGCCCCCAGGTAATTTAGAAAATGTCTATACATATATAAGGACTCATAATATAATGCTTATTCACAATTTGGCATTAAAAACTGTATCGACTGGAATAGACAACTTTTATTTTAGGGCTTACAAACAACACATTTTGTCATGTTATAATTTATCAGAGCTGGGCAGGATTCGAATCATTCAGGATTCGATTCCCGGATTCGAATCCTTTTAGAGGATTCAACAGAGGTATTCGAATACTTTAGTGAAAACGGATTCGTGATCCAGATTCGTTACATTTTTTTAAAAGGATTCGTATTCGAATCCAGACGTAGATGATTCGAATCTTTATAAAAGGATTCGAATTCTTATAAAAGGATTCGAATCCTTATAAAAGGATTCGAATTTTTATAAAAGGATTCGAATCCTTATAAAAGGAATTGAATCCTTATAAAAGCATTTGAATCCTCATACACGGATTCAAATCCTCCTAAATAATTCGAATCATCGCTATTCAGGCTGGGATTCGAATTCGATTAATTTAAATAGTTAAATATTCTAATCTGAATATTTAAATCACTAAATTATTCATATTTGAATATAAATATTGAAATATTCGAATAATTCAAATATTTGTGAATGGATATTTGGTTACTTAACGATGAAAAATATCCAACGTTAATAGTATATTTTTAACTTCACTTGAAATCAGTGTTCTATACGAGTGGCGCATGAAGTAAAATTTCGAGTTAAGAAAAGCCCCGTGAAAATTTGTCTCGGGTCGCTGCGCGACCCTCGACAAATTTTCTACGCGGGGCTTTTCTAAACTCGAAATTTTACTTCATGCTTAGTCTGGGAGTAGACAACACCGGTTCTTAGAAGTTTCAAATTGAAGGATCACTCTAGATTACTAAGTTCATTACCATTTTACAAAGGCTACAGCTCGAAGGACCAACCATGGTCTTCGGAGACCGAAGGACTGCAGGGAATCGAAGTTTTTTTACAAGAAAACAACGAATATCTGAAGGTTTACAGCATGGATAGGAAAGAAAACATCTAATTTTGAATAAATATCGAAGTTGGGTTGGTTTTCAGTGCATTTTTAAGTTCACTTTAAATCAGTGTTTTATACGCGTGGCGCATGAAGTAAAATTTCGAGTTTAGAAAAGCCCCGCGAAAATTTGTCTCGGGTCGCTGCGCGACCCTCGACAAATTTTCTACGCTGGGCTTTTCTAAACTCGAAATTTTACTTCATGCTTAGTCTGGGAGTGGACAACACTCGTTTGAATTTCAAATTTAACTTTTTTAAAAAATCGACGTATGTAATATAATAAATCATTCATTGAAATCATAGAAAAAGATTTAAAATTTTATTTAAAATTAACTTTTAGAGTTAACTTTATAATTTGGTCGGCTCTTAATGGGTGAATATTCTATTCCTAAAAAAACCGTTTTATTTAATATTAAAGTTGCATTTAATACAATAACAAACGGTGAATAAATCGACATAAATCTAGAAATATCGAAAATCTCGACATGTAGAAAATCTTGACGGTCCACTCCCAGACTAAGCATGAAGTAAAATTTCGAGTTTAGAAAAGCCCCGCGTAGAAAATTTGTCTCGGGTCGCGCAGCGACCCGAGACAAATTTTCACGGGGCTTTTCTAAACTCGAAATTTTACTTCATGCGCCACGCGTATAAAACACTGATTTAAAGTGAAGTTAAAAATGCACTGAAAACCAACCTAACTTCGATATTTTTTCAAAATTGGATGTTTTCTTTCCTATCCATGCTGTAAACCTTAAGATATTCGTTGTTTTCTTGTAAATAAACTTCGATTCTCTGTAGTCCTTCGGTCTCCGAAGACCATGATTGGTCCTTTGAGCTATAGCCTTTGTTAAATGGTAATAAACTTAGTAATCTAGAGTGATCCTTTAATTTGAAACTTCTAAGAACGAGTGTTGTCCACTCCCAGACTAAGCATGAAGTAAAATTTCGAGTTTTTAAAAGCCCCGCGTAGAAAATTTGTCTCGGGTCGCGCAGCGACCCGATACAAATTTTCACTGGGCTTTTCTAAACTCGAAATTTTACTTCATGCGCCACGCGTATTAAACACAGATTTAAAACGAAGTTCAATAACACATATATCATCATTAATTAAAATCATTATATGATCAGATATTTAGTCGGTAAATGTACATTTTTGTTAATAGAAACTGATGGAATAAAATATTACTGGTTGCAAATAATAGATTCAAATTTATTTTTGAAGGATTTGTATCCCTGATTCAAAAATGAGGATTCGAATCTTTGATTCGAATCATATTTTTCATTTACGAATCCTTTATTCGAGTATTCGTGATTCGAATCATATTAGGTGATTCGGATTCGTGATTCGAATCCTGTTTTTGAGGATTCATCCCAGCTCTGTAATTTATTTACATACAAAAACAGATACTAGATAACTAAAGATTGCAACAAGTCCAAAAAACCTAAATTAGTCCAATTTTCAGAATAAAGTGCCTTTACGTAAATTTTACATTACAAAAAATCCTTTTAGTCTGAACCCACATTCATTCAATTTAGTAAAAACAAGGACATTAGTTTTAGTTATCAATTTGTTGTGACTTTTTACTTTAAGTAAAATATAAATTTGTTGCATTTATCATTTTCGTGACCAACATTTAAATTTGAATACGTGAACCAAATAGGGCAAACTATTCTCTTCACCAAAACCTAAACCTAAATTCGTTGCATATATCAATTTCATGGGAAACATGAACTTTGAACATAAATTAAACAGGCTTGTTTCCTCCTCTTCTTGTTCGTCTAAACCCAAATGCAACTAATTCATAAATTTCCAGTGACGGCTCGCGTTAGTTTTTATTGGTGGGCTTCAGACACAGACATATAGGGTCGCTGATATTTCAGTGTCCAGCTTATACCGGGTGTTGACTTGGCGGACGCAACATAGGAAATTGCATGTTAATTTTGAAGTGTTCAAATATTGGCTTCCCTATTTATTTTAGAGACAAAATGTATTTTGTAGAGGGAAAAATTCTAAATTTATGAATGTTCACACGTAACACTTTACGTTTCTCTAAGTTAAAATAATTAAGAAAAAGTAATGTGATTTTATAAAAATAATGCTATACCATGGAATTGATACAACAATTACGGATATTCCCTATTTTTTTAAAGTTTAATTTAAAGCTTTAAACAAGTGTTTTCTACTCCCAGACTAAGCATGAAGTAAAATTTCGAGTTTAGAAAAGCCCCGTGAAAATTTGTCTCGGGTCGCGCAGCGACCCGAGACAAATTTTCTGGGCTTTTCTAAACTCGAAATTTTACTTCATGCGCCACGCGTATAAAACACTATAATATTGTCAAATTTATGTATATTCGAACTTCACTTAAAATCTGTGTCTTATACGCGTGGCGCATGAAGTAAAATTTCGAGTTTAGAAAAGCCCAGAAAATTTGTCGAGGGTCGCGCAGCGACCCGAGACAAATTTTCTGGGCTTTTCTAAACTCGAAATTTTACTTCATGCTTAGTCTGGGAGTGGAAAACACTCGTTTAATGCTTCAAATTTAACTCTTTTAAAAATCAACGAATGTCAGAAAATGTACAGTTAAAATAATTAAGAAAAAGTAATGTGATTTGATAAAAATAATGACGTACCATGGAATTGATACAACAATTGCGGATATTCCCTGTTTATTTAAAGTTTAATTTAAAGCTTTAAACAAGTGTTCTCCACTCCCAGACTAAGCATGAAGTAAAATTTCTAGCTTAGAAAAGCCCCGTGAAAATTTGTCGAGGGTCGCGCAGCACGAAAACACTTGTTTAAAGCTTTAAATTAAACTTTAAAAAAACAGGGAATATCCGTAATTGCTGTATCAATTCCATGGTATGTCATTATTTTTAAGGCTTGCGTTTTGTTTTAATGAGTTTAATTTGAAACTTCTAACGAGTGTTTTCAATCTTTGATTAAGCATGAAGTAAAGTTTCGAGTTTAGAAAAGCCTGAAAATTTGGGTTGGTCTCGTTGCGAAGCGGAGCGACCGAACAAAATTTTCTAAACTAGAAATTTTACTTTATGCGCCAGCCGTGTAAAACACTGAAATATTGTAAAATTCAAAATGTTCTTGTTTAGCAGTATATTTTGAAGGCCGCGTAAGCAGTATATATGCAATACTGATTTAGCAGTATATTTTTAAATATTTAATTGATGAGGCGGATACATGATGAAACTCCATAATACTATTTGAAATAAAACAACACAGTTGGTAGGGTTTCACTTTTATTGTTGAACACTGCAACATGTTTCATCACACAGTGGCTTCATCAGGCAGATGAAATAATGATTTGACAAAGTACAGGTAAAAGCTTATATACTAATGCAATTAAGTTAATAGGAGGGGGGGGGGGTAATATGGTAATTAGGCTGAAACTAATACAAACAATTTTGAGCGACTAAATATTGATTAAGAGTGAATTGTTTACTTCTATTTGGTCATTTAATAGAATACCTTTTTTGTTATATTTATTAATTTCTAATTCTTCTAATAAGTTTAATTTACGACTTTTGTTACATTCGTGCAAAATTTTGAATTTAGGGTTAAAGTTATGTTGGTATTCGATTAAATGATTGGCGTAGGTTAAGGAGGTTTTCTTAAATTGAAAGCATTTTTGATGTTCTGAAATGCGATCTGGGAAGCTATGTCCAGTTTGTCCAACGTATACCTTAGGGCAATCCCCACACTCCAGCAAATACACGCCAGAGTTCGTAGTTTTATCAGATTTGTCTTTAGAATTATTAATGAATTTATTAAGTGAATTGACCGTTCTAAAGGAAGGAGTTAGGTTTAAGGATTTGAGTTTTTTGCTGATGGCAATCGAAGGGGGACCGTTTAATGTTAATAAGCAATATTTATTATTCTGATTTTGAAAATTGGTGGGATATACTAATTTCAGGGCTTGTTGTTTTTGTTTTTTTAAAAACGATGTCTAAGATAAGCTTTTGACGAAAGCCGTTGTTATTAGCTATTATGAGAATTCTGTTAAGCTCATTATTGAAATTATTAATTGATAGGGGGATAGTGGTTAGCCTATGCAACATGGATATATATAATTTTATATTTTTAATTTTACAATATTTCAGTGCTTTAACTTTATGCCTAATCAAGGAGTGGAAACACTCGTTCGAACTTCACTGAACACTTTTAAAAAAATCAATGAATGCCTGAAATTTTACAGTGCGTTCATTGGAATATGTACAATTATAAGAAAAAAAGCAAAATGTCGGGGCTGCAGCTCTGCAGCCCTTATGGACGAGCCGCCACTAGTCTCTTCTCTTATTTCTGTGGCTAAAAGGAAAAACGAATTAACTCCACTTTTCAATTATTCGAGAAAAATGCAATTTAAATTCTGAAATACAGGTTTGGGATCGGGGAATAATGTGACATCTTGCCGAAGATTTATAAATCCATATCTTAGCGATATTTATGAACCGTAAAAAGTAATAAAATAATGTTATAGTTATTATCATTATATATGCACTTTTTAGCAAAGTAAATGGAGTTAACCGGGTTTTCCGTATCGTGATGGAGTTAACTCGTTTATTCCTAAATGTAACCATGAATGGTTTGGTCTAATTTCTCTATCTTAAATGAAAGTGGACCAAAAAATAATACAAATTATAGTAAAAACTCATATTTTTCAAAAAGTGGAGTTAACTCGTTTTTCCTCTTAGCCACAGATTTATGGCCTACATCTATATTGGTTAAATTAATCGATTTCGTGAGAAGATTGTAAATAATCCCGTGCAGGCGCGCGCTCAGGGCGGTGGCTCGCGGTCTTGAGCCGCCTCCGAGACTGACTAAATTGTGGTATGTCGATGTATATGTTGCGGACAAAACACAAAATAGGGACAAAACGCGTTGTGTCTAGACAAAATGCGAATTGTCCAATGTTTTTAGACAATAGCCAAATAAAATTGCATTCGTCTGTTATTTCTAACATTGTGTAGACAAGATGTGTTCTGTCTTAGGGCTATTAGACAAAATTCGTTGCAAGATTTTACATTGAAGAAAAAGTACTGTAAAACATAATTTTGATACTTAAACAAAGTGAAAAATTATTTATAAGAAATATATTTTGAACTTCATTTGAAATCAGTGTTTTATACGCGTGGCGCATAAAGTAAAATTTCGAGTTAATCAATACGGAAACGTTGCTTAAACTAAATTTATTCTACTTTTATTATTATTATTCCAAAACTATACACATACATCTCAGTAAATATTAATCACCATCACATCTAAGCGTTATATATTTTTAGCTTCACTGTAAATGTGTTTTGTAGGCGTGGCGCATGAAGTAAAATTTCAAGTTTAGAAAAGCCCCCTGAAAATTTTCTACGCGGGGCTTTTCTAAACTCGAAATTTTACTTCATGCTTAGCCTGGGAGTGGAAGACACTCGTTACTTCAAAATATGTCACAAGTGTTAAAATGTGTATCGTAACTGTCACAAAAAAAGAACATGGCAATCTCATTATAGTTCAATTCAAACTCGTGTCAAGTTAGCACGATTGGTTAAATGTCGGCTTACATCGACTTATGTCAACCGTCATTATAGTTTAAATATTGAAAATCTGTCGAACATTTTATAAATTCACAAAAATATTAGAATATTGAAAAGTTGATAAAAATTTTAGAAATCGTCAAAAATCTTGAAATTATAAAAATCTCACGAAAATGTGATAAATTGGCGAAAATTTCAAAATATCGAAAACGCGAAGAAAAACTAAGAATCTGAATAGAATTGTACAACTTGATTATAACATAAGCGATACATTTTATTTTTATTTTTATCAAACATGCTATTTGTATTTTTTTTACTTTTATTTGTAGTATTTTTTTAAATTATCTTGATTTATGGATTAGGTTACTTTTAATTTATTTAAGTTTTTACAATTAAAAGTATTTACGTTAATGTTTCAAGATTTTATTTAAAATTATTATAATTGAAAATCATGATTTCAGTAAATTTTTTGAGATTTTATTATTTCTTTCAATTTTGTTTCCGTTTATTTTGAAGTTTTACTTATCGAAAATACTGAAACCGAATAAATCGAATGAAAAATAAGATTAAAAAAATATTAATGAAATATTGACGATTTATTTACGTTTATTATTTTTATCAATTTTTAAAATGTCGAAAAGTCGAATGGAAAAAATTCTATTCATGTTTCCATTTTTAACAATAGTAGATTCTTTGATAAGTTTTGAAAGCTTCGTATTGCATACGAATACCAAATTGCATTTACGAGCCCGCAGGACGAGTAAATGCAAGGTATGAGCGTGCAATGCAGCTTTCAAAATGTGTTTAACACTCTGCTTTTCCCACGACCAAACAGCGGCGGCGCACAGTAACCGTTGCACTGAAAATTGGACAAAAATACTAAATAATGTTGATTAATTTGCAATGTTCATGACATATGTGTTCTAAAGACTTTAATTAATAGGAATAATAGTTTTTTTAACACAAAAATGTAATATTAAAAAAAACGTTAAATTTCTTGTAGTGATTATGCTTTTATAAACAAGTTTAATTACATAATAAACTCACAATGTCAAATCAAAATAGACACATATTATAAAATGTAATTCTATTAATGATTATTTAACTTGATAGTTCACATATAGACCACTAAAGTGTGCGCTATTTATTAGATTCTCTCACAGAATTGTCTTCTTGAAAGTATAATAACTTCCTAAGTTGACAATAAATCAAAGCAAAAAAGCCTATGCATCTAATCTGAAGTATGCAGAAGTGATTATGAAATATAATTTTGTTTAAGGTAGACGTTTTATTTTGATACCTTTATTGTATTTTTGGCTATTTTCGGAGTTACGGTTACACTGTGCGGCGTTAATTGTTCTTCGTCACTACTCAATTGATTTTAATAATTTTGACACTGACGTCCTCAAACGTCTTTACTTTTAAAACTAGTTTTGAAAATTCAATTTTCAATACTATCATTACTTGTCAAAATACAAATACTCAATTGACACTTTTCAATGCTGAGGTATAGCGACGAAATGTCTGTTTTCGGGAACGGTCGTAGGCAAATTAAATTTATTTTTCAAATTAACAAAAATTTATTAATATGAAATCCATGAAAACTGATAAGATTTTAAAAATTTACGAAAATTTATGAAAAGTGTGAAGTGTTCGCTCACGCGCACCGGCAAATCCAAATTTTCAGGCTTTTCTGTACTCGAAATGTTACTTCATGCTTAGTCTGGGAGTGGAAACGCTCTTTAAAAGTTCAAAACTGAACGCTTTTATAATAAACCTTGCACAAAAAAGCTACTTTTTATAAATGAAGGTGATTAATTATATATTTGGGTAAAGTTAAACACTTGTATTGTTCCATGTTTTTATTTTCAGTTGCCTGATACGTATTTCGATCCGTTACTATCATTTTCAAAGTTAAAACTAATTGACAAATGTTATAATATATATATACAAATCTATGGAAACTAATTGATGGATAATCCGGAGCTAATGATATTGTGGGTGTTGTTCATTTCGTTTCGGTTATTTAGTAAATAATCCCCCCTGCTGAAGGCTCGTTTGATCTCTAATCCCTCTAATAGGATCAGCTTCCGACCTTTTCTACAAGTATGGATTGGTTTGTTGTCCTGTGTTTGTTGTCCTGTTAATTATTGATTTTTTATGTTCGCGTTGTTTTCTTTCGAAATTTAATTTCATTCATGCCATCACAATTTAAACAATTTAGTTTATAAATCTTTTAGATTCTATTTTGTTATTAATAATTTTGTGCCCTTAATTTGTTCTATTGACTGCTATTGCCTTTACATTGTGTGATCTTATATGTTTTTTTAATTTTTGTGCTAGTATTGTTGACGCATGTTATTGCTGCGAATATACCATTTTCTGTATCTTTTCCGCTGCCCGGACTGTATAGGAGATATTATTTCTTCATTATCTTCTTCCTTTTGAGCATCTAGGAGACTGTATCCTGATTATATCCGTTGTTGTTGGCTATTTGTATTATGGTGTTCAGTTCTTCTCTGTAATCCTTCTCGGACATTGGAATTGATAACAGACGATGGATATATGAATTTATTGCTGCTCCCTTGATTTGTTCTGATTGGAATGAGTCATTCGGTATATTCCGTATTGAAGTTTGTTGTTGTTGATGGATACTATGAGATCTAACAAGTTAATTTTGCCATTCTCTTCTGTCTCTATTGTAAACTGTATGCGTTTCTTGATGTTGTTAATTAATTGTAGAAATGTTATCGATCTGATCCTCCCCATGTTGTTTAGCAGTTTTTCTTCAAACGACTTCATGAAAAATTCTGCAAATAATGGCGAAGTCGGGGAACCTATTGGTAGACTATCTTTTTGAATATAACATTTGTCGTTGAAGCATAAATAATTTTGTTCTAGGCGAATATCGATGGTGTTGTAGATCTTGGTTTCTTGCGGACAATGCTGTTCAAATCAAATCAAATCAATTTATTACACTTCAGCCACATTTAGAATATACATATTTACAATGGTAACAATAACAAAACATGATAATTGCGGGTGTGTTCGTCAACTTAATAGCTAAACAATTTAAAAAATGACAGATGTAGTAAAGACAGTTTTACAAACATGTTAAAATTCTAAAATAATAAATATATGAATAAATAAATAAAATGTATAGAAGTCCAAAGGAAGCGACTTATATCTCATGAAAATAGTTTCAAGTAGAACAAATATTAAAGGTCGCATTCAGTACAGTACTATATTCAGTAAAGCTATAATAGCATTTACTAACCAAACATTTCTTCAGGTTATTTTTAAATATCGCTTTACTAGTAAATTCTTTCAAGGTTTTTGGAAATTTGTTAAATATTCGCGCACAAGAGTATTTGCCCGATTTAATAACGTGGTTTTATGAGAAGTTGTACATATATCATTTTTATGCCTTGTGTCATACCCGTGATATTTCCCATTTGTTTTAAAACTGCTATTGTTTTCCTAGACATACATTGCACAATTATATATATATATATATATAAATAGAATTAACAGTAAGAATATTATTTTCTGGAAAGTGTTCCGACATGAATCCCGTTTTTTGAGACAAAAGATTAGTCGGATGACACGTTTTTGGGATACTAATATTCTCTTAAGGTTGATGCTACCCCATACCATAATATTGTAGTTCTGATGAGGGTAGACTGAGGCATAGTATATGCTCATTACGATTTCCTTTGAGAATTTGTTAGATATTTTCATGATAGCGAAATACGCACTATTTAGTTTGCCACATACATGGTCAATTTGCGCACTACGACAATCTGCTATCTAGAAGATTTGCTAAACATTTAGTGCTAACTGGAGTGTCATCTGTCGGTGTAGTTGAAGTTCCTTTTCTGTACAATTACATCTTAACCGTTTTTTCGGCGTTCAAAATTAATTTGTTTTTAGAACACCATTTTCTTGTTTCACAGTTAGTTTTCCGAATTTTATGATCCAATTCAGATTGGGTTGGCGCTGATGAAATAATTGACGTGTCATCCTCAAAGTTGACCATGTACCCTTTTGTAATAAACTCTTGTAGGTCGTTTATGCAGAGAATAAACAGAAGAGGTCTCAATGTCGATCCCTGCACTATGCCTTTGGAGAGGGTGTAAATGTCTGATGGCGTGTTATTTATATGAACGTATAAGTGTCGGTCCAAAAGAAAAGATACAGTTAGTTCGAGCACGTTTCCCCGAATACCAATTGCAGTTAGTTTTTCACGCACAAACTACATCTATGGTATCAAATGCACACGAGAAATCATAGAATAGTCCACTCACGCACTTTCCGCATCTAGATTCCTTGCAATGATGTTTTAAATATGTCTTTTAATTCCGGGATTGGTATGGATGTGAACAAACTTTTAACGTCAAATGATACCAATGTTACTTTTCTGCCCAACCTCAGGTTGTTGAGTTGACGAATCCTACTGAGTTCTTAATTTTTCCTATGTATTCCGTTTTGTTGAGTATTGTAATTGTGTTCCCTTTGTCTGCCTTGCATATTATCAGGTTGTGTTCGCTGCTCTTCTGTTTTATTTGTTTGATAGTTTTCTCTTCGCCGTCTTTTGTTAGCTTAGACTTGGATGCTTTCTTCCTATCATGAATTATTATATTAGAAAATGGTATTTTGTCCATTTTATTTGTTACACCAGCTCTGTTTAATGCAAGTTCTGTTTCTACTGCCAGTTCTTCGAAGTTGTTTTTGAGAGTGGTTGGGGCAGGTGAATATTTAAGTCCCTTTTCCATTAATTTGATCTCCTTCTCTCTAAATGTTGTGTCTGAATAGTTTTTTTAATCTGGGGTAGAACACGTGAGTCGTGGTTGAATGTTGCGATCGTTTGTTCTTACTGGTTTCTTTCAGTTTATCCAGTTTTTGCTTTTGAGCTGTGTAATGTTGGCGTGACATTTCGTTGACGTGTTCTGTAGTGTCAGCGAGAAAGCAATCTAGAGTGATGTTATCTAGTCGTTTTGTGAGCTCCATATGTATAACCTTCAGGTGTTCGCCAAGATAAAACCTTCTTGTGTATCATTTTCCATCTTCTAATTCGATCCTATGTGGTTGCAGCAATAACATTCGTCAACAATACTAGCACAACAATTAGGAAACACTTAAAATTACACAATGTAAAGGCAATAGCGAACAGAAGACAACGTGAACATAAAAAATCAATAATTAACAGGACAACAAACACAGAATTAGCGAACCATTGCACAACCACAGGACACCACATAGAGGAGATCAAACTAATCCATATTTGTAGAAAAAGTCGGAAGCATTACAGATCAAAACGAGCCATCAGCAGGGGGGATTATCTACTGAATAACCAAAATGAAATCAGCAACACCGACAATATCATTAGCTCCGGATTATCCATCACTTAGTTTCCATAGATTTGTATATACCGGGTGTTGACTTGGCGAACGTAACATCGGAAATCCCATGTAAATTTTGAAATATTCAAATTTTGTCTCCCCTATTTATTTTAGAAACAAAATGTATTTACTTTTTTTGTAGAGGGAACAATTCTGAATTCATTCATGCTAACGTTTATGACTTTAAGTTTCTCTAAGCTAAAATAATTAAGAAAAAGTAATGTGATTTTATAAAAATAATGACATGCCATGGAATTGAAACAACAATTGCGGATGTCAAAATGGCAAAAGATATCGCACTCATTTGATTAAAGTAAATGTTTTCAAAATGATTTACACTATACAAGAAAAAATCCTCCTCATAAAGTATGCAGACCACGGTTATCACGATGTTTGCGTTATGTTTTTTTGTCGTTAATTAAGTAACTTGTGCTATTTTGACATCCGCAATTGTTGTATCAATTCCATGGTATGTCATTATTTTTATGAAATCACATTATCTTTTCTTAATTGTCTTAGCTGTAAATTTTCTGACATTCGTTGATTTTTAAAAGAGTTCAATTTTAAGTGAAGTTCGAATGTACATACATTTGACAATATTATAGTGTTTTATACGCGTGGCGCATGAAGTAAAATTTCGAGTTTAGAAAAGCCCAGAAAATGTTCACGGGGGCTTTTCTAAACTCGAAATTGTACTTCATGCTTAGTCTGGGAGTGGAAAACACTTGTTTAAAGCTTTAAATTAAACTTTAAAAAAACAGGGAATATCCGTAATTGTTGTATCAATTCCATGGTATGTCATTATTTTTATAAAATCACATTATCTTTTCTTAATTATTTTAGCTGTAAATTTTCTGACATTCGTTGATTTTTAAAAGAGTTCAATTTGTTGCTTTAAACGAGTGTTTTACACTCCCAGACTTTTCACGGGGCTTTTCTAAACTCGAAATTTTACTTCATGCTTAGTCTGGGAGTGGATAAAACTTGTTTAAAGCTTTAAATTGTTTAAATTAAAAAAAACAGGGAATATCCGCAATTGTTGTAACAATTCCATGGTATGTCGTTATTTTTATAAAATCACATTACTTTTTCTTAATTATTTTAACTTAGAGAAACTTAAAGTGTTAAGTGTGAACATTCATAAATTTAAAATGTTTCCCTCTACAAAAAAGTAAAATACATTTTGTCTCTAAAATAAATAGGGAAGCCAATATTTGAACACTTTAAAATGAACATGCGATTTTCTATGTTGCGTCCGCCAAGTTAACACCCGGTATATTGTAACATTTGTCAAATTTAAATTAGTTTTAACTTTGAAAATGATCGTATCGAATCGAAACAGTGTCAGGCAACTGAAAATAAAAACATGAAACAACGCAAGTGTTTAACTTTACCCAATGTGAAAATCTAGTCCACCAAGAAAGTAGCAGAACAAGTATAGAATAGATTAATTCTATATATTTCTATGTTATTGCATAGCAAAAGATACTAAATAAAGATTATTCACATTATCAAACACGGGCAGCTGGGGGCCGAGCGGTATATCGCTCAGCAAGCCACAGACCGGGTTCGATTCCCGTGCTAAATTAAATATATAAAAATCATCGTTAGTGACTGAATAGTATAAAACCTATGCCAAATACACAAAAAATATGTTTTGTGTTGTAGGCGTTCACTTTGTGGTACATCTTAAATACACTTGTAAATAAAACACTTTTTACTTTGTTTAACCACTATATTTTGCACTTAATTTGTGACTATAGTTTCGACTATCTAGTAGTAGTATAATGACTACTAGATAGTCGAAACTATAGTCATAAATTAAGTGCAAAATATAGTGGTTAAACAAAGAAAAAGTGCTTTATTTACAAGTGTAAAAAATATATCAAAAACTTATGCCTATAATTATTTACTTTTTAAATTAAGCAGTTTTATTTTAATTTTAAATTAAAAAAGTGTCTAAATTTAATTCAAATCAATCTATTTAGCTTAAAAAAAATGTTGTACAAATCAAGTAATTTTATATTTTATTAATAGTTATAACATTTTTAAATTTTGAAAGTTGTAATATTTTTAGACAGTCGTGGACATTTTTCGTTTGTCTCTCTATCACTTATGACATTTTTATGGCACTTATTATGTTTATTTTAAATTTGTAACTTATTTACTATGTCTGTTTTACGTTAATCCATTAAGACAGTTGACGTAAGTCGATATCTGAAGTATACTCGCAGTTGACGTGAGTCGACATTTAGTCGACAAAATGACATTATACCTAATTGAATTTGGGTGAGTTACGTGAAGATTATAATAACTTTAATTAAAACACTTTTAACCTTTCTTCACAATTTTTATTATATACCAGATGTACATTTCGGTCACAAGGTGACCATTATCAGTGGATTGATACTGTATCAATCCATTGATAATGGTCACCGTGTGACCGAAATGTACATCTGGTATATAATAAAAATTGTGAAGAAAGGTTAAAAGTGTTTTAATTAAAGACATTATACCTAACCTATCAGAATGACACCTAACCTCAAAAACCTTGACGATGATACAACAATACAATTATACTTGACACGGTGACCACGTTGAATGTGTCTAACGTTAGGTTAAGTTAGATGTTACATCGTCTACCTAAATGTATATGGCATCTAACCTAACTTTTGACAAATTCGCCGTTTTACACCACTTTCAACACTCAATGCTATGTTACTTGATGACATATAATAATAAGTAGTTTATTTTCCAGAAATTGTAAACAAATATACGAATTAGTGAAAAACTATGTCACTATGACTGTCGAAAAATATTACAATTTTCAAATATTACAAAATTATAGCTATCAATTATTATATTGTTTATCATTCATCACTTAATAAAACATTAACATAATTTTTTTAATATTGAATTGAAATGAAACGGCTTTATTTCAATAACATTTTTTTTAACCAGATTAATTAATTGTATTTGAATTTCGATACTTTTTTTATTTTAAATTAAAATAAAACTACTTAATTTAAAAAGTCAATAATTATAGGCATAAGTTTTACTTCAAATAAAATCAAACCAAGCTGGATTATTTAATAATGAATCACTTTCAATTGTGAGAAGTAGATTTTTTATGCAAGGTTAATTATAAAAGCGTTTAATTTGAAACTTCTAATGAGTATTTCCACTCTCAGATTAAGTATAAAGTAAGATTTCGAGTTTAGAAAAGCCTGAAAATTTGCATTTGACGGGGCGCGCGAAAAGAGCGAGTCGCACCCCGGCAAATCCAAATTTTCAGGCTTTTCTAAACTCGAAATTTTACTTCATGCGCCACCCGTGTTAAACACTGATTTAAAGTAAAGTTTAAAATATATTCCTTATAAATAATTTGTCACTTTGTTTATAAAACAAAGTGATGTTTTTCAGTACTTTTTTAGTTTTGTTTTGTTTGAACGATTTATTTTATAATTTCGAAAAAAACCGGGAGAATGTCTCGTATTTTTCATAATATAGTCCCAACATTTAGCCTCTAGCTTTATCGGCTCAATTTTGTTATTTTGATGTTGTTTTTTTACATAAAAAACAAAAAAAATTATATTTCTTTACAAATTGTTAACTTGTTTTCATTTAAGTTGATTGATTGAGTTACGTGAAGATCAAATTAATTTGACGAATAAAAGCACTAATAAACTTTCTTCACATGTTTATTTGAATTACCAAATGTACATACACTTCGGAAACAAAGTGACCATTATCAATGGATTAACACTGTGTTAATCCATTGATAATGGTCACTTTGTGTCCGAAATGTATGTACATTTGACAATTCAAATAAACGTGTGAAAAAAGGTTATTAGTGCTTTTATTCGTCGAATTGTTTTCATTACTTTATTATTTTGCGAGATTTAAAATAAAATACATTGCTCTTATATTTTCAATAATTTCGATTAACGTTGAGCTTCTGTTATTACAAATTTGATATTTATATGACACTCAGCATGCTAGGACTTGTCTAAACTCATGCAGACAAAACGCGATTTGTCTGGACAAAACCCGAAATTATGTTTTAATTCGGACCATGTCTGTGAGCAGTAGACATCTCGCGTTTTGTCTAGACCATTATAGGCCCCCTTCAAGACGCGTGAGCCCTCCCTAAGGTGCGCACCTGATCTTATTTGTCTCAATATAAATTTAATCATTTTTTTCTCTGATAAAGTTGAATTAATTGAAATTATCAGTGTCTTAAGAAAAGTAAAGTTTGTAAGCAACTAAATTTTGCCTAAACCTAAACTTATTCAATTAAAAAAATGCCTCTTTTCAGCCCAAACCTAAATTTAAATACTAACCTAAATTGTACACACAATATTACGTTTTTCAAGAATATGAATTTGTGTTCTGGGCCCGTATTCACAGCACCTATGCAATTTGTCATCGGTGAGAACTTGCACAAAAATGACTTCATTTTAACCATACAGTTTGGTAAATTCTTCCCAAAATGGCGTCATTTTAGTGCGACTTCTCACCGATGACAAATTGCATCGGTGCTGTGAATAGGGGCCCAGTACTCATTCATTCACCGATGACGATGCTACTTAAGCAAATGGGCATTAGATGGCGTTTACGCTGTCAAACATATGTATATTACGGCATTTGTTTGCCGAAATTGATCAATTTCCTAAACGTTAATACAACTAGTTTATTAATTTCTTGTAAAAGGTGAAATATCAATACCTGTAACAAAGAGCATTGCAAATAATCTTCTTTTTCTAAACCTTCAATTTCTTATTTTTAGTTGAATTCATCGATTTCGTAAGGATACAGCACTAAATTTTTGGAAAAAATTAAATGCAAGCTGTGATTTCTTATTATTAAATAACACCAGAGTTATATCATATCCATCAATGTGAAACTTTTTTTTACAAACTTAATTAAATCTGTGATTATTAAAAAAAAAAACGCTAGTCGTATTTATAAATTTCGCGATAAAAGTTAGTTAGCTTTTAAATTGTGTAGTACAGTCGGCTCTATAATATACAGTACTGAAGCGGTTATTCTGTATTATTTTTATCATTTTTATTTGTATTGTATAAATGTTCAAAATGTGCACCGCCGCGCTGCAGGCACCGTTCATAACGGTCACGCAGATTTTTCAACATATTCTGGAACAAAGGTTGCTTCAGATTCCTGAAAACCAAGCCGATCTTCTCACGTAATGCAGGTACAGCTCTGGGTGGATCTGTACAGCTACAATACACTACCGGAAACTTCTTAACGATAGATAACATAGTTGCTATCTACTGCCTTATTTAATTGTTCGCGGTTTTGTTCCGACACCAACTTCAAACTCAGCCTGCTTTGATTACCATTTCCTTACGAGCGAAAATTCAACTCCACCTTCTCAGCACAACGTTCTTTGCACTATTAACAACACATAGTGATGAGGCAACAATTCTCCGATGAACGAACATGCGCATGAGAACTGCGCGTAATCCAGTACTGTATATTTTGGCGCACACTGTATTTTAAATGCGAGCTGTGATGTGTTGCTGTTGAACTATTTGGATTTTATTGGGTAGAAAATTAAACGTTATCTCGAAAAAAAAATGACGTGTGCCTTCTTTTCGGACGAATGAGTTCCCGGCCGCTGGTTCTGGTTTTTGGAATTTTTTGGGAAATCCTCGTGAATGAGTGTCAGTGATTCTGTGATGTTGTGTTTCGTGCAGACGTTCGAGGGCAACAGCGGCGGATGCGTCAAGGAAAAAGAGAAGGATGTTGGCAGAGAGCCAACATTGCGGATGGTCAAAAATCGACTTTTACGAAAATCACGGTGAGCCACAGAGCAGATATATAAAAACATTAAGTCATTAAGTAAAAAAAAAAAAAATACTAATTCGCATATTATTAATTGAATATTCAAATAATCTGGATATTCTGATACTTACATTTGAAAAGTGCACAGCCTCAATAGTATAATCTAAACTTCACAATAAAAAAGTAAGGTAGTTTATCGAGTTTAGAAAAAGCCCCGAACATTTTTTTCTTGAGGCTTTTCTAAATTTTTTATTTCATGCTTATCTGGGAGTGGACGACACTCGTTTTCTCGATTTATAAAATTTTGATGAGATTTTCAGCATATCGACATTTTTGTCGATTTATATAAGTCTCATGAGATTTTCATAATTTCGAGATTTTCGTCGATTTATAAAAATTTCATGAGATTTTTCATATTTCGAGATTTTTATCAGATATTCGATATTTCGAGATTTTTGTCGATTTATAAAATTTTGATGAAATTTTCAATATTTTAAGATTTTTTGTTAACATTTTCTGAGATTTTGGATATTTCGAGATTTTCGTCAAATTATTTAATATGTTTTTATGTAACATTTACAATAAATTTTTATTCAGATTTAAAACAATTTTTAAAAATCAATTCGTAATTTATCAAATTAATTTTTCAAATTTATCTTTTTATACTTCAGATGACATTTTTGATAATGGGAGCGGGGAAAAATTGACAAAAAATTAGAAAAATTAACAATGAAATTTGACAATATCGAAGAAAATCTATAAAATTGATAAATCTCTAAACATTGAAAACCGAATTATAAAAATTTCATGAGATTTTTAGTACTTTGAGATATGATCATTTTTATTTTAAAATGTCAAATGACGAAAATCACCAACATTTACGTAACCTGATGAAAATTATAGAAACTGATGACCCGTCAATATTTAGTCTGAAAATCTGAAAACTTCGAACAAATAAACGTTTACAATTTAGATATAGTCAAAATAATGTACATTTTTCACAATAATAGTTGGTGTCCGAACATTTATGTGTTAGGGGTCGTACTTTACCCATTTTGATTATTTACATTTTAATTCATTGGAAATTAAAATGAATTAGCGACAAAAAGACCTAATCTCCGGCGTCATGATAGGCCTTAGCAGCGGAAATAGATGACGTAAAACCCAAAAAAAAAAAAATATGTAGGATAAATAAGTAAAAAAATAAATAATTTAAAAAAAATTTATTGAGCTTAAATTTTGCAAATTACTTTTTCCAAAACAAAATTCTTAAAAATTTGAAATAGTGGTACTTATCATGCGTTGTTATTCTTATTTTTTTTCGACTTTTTGTAGAGAAATATGTTATAATTTATTTTCGGGCAGCAATCCGAAGAAACCACGGTATGATCTAGTTAATCATGAACTGCTCTTGGAGAAATTGCACGCTTATGGGATAAAAGGCAATGCACATAATCTCATCAAGTCATTTTTGGATAAGCGGACACAAAGGGTAATGATACGATCAAATCAAGGCAATATTATTAATCAAGAATATCACCCAAGAAGCGAAGTAATCAATCAAGGCACTCCTCAGAGATCAATTTTAGCACCTTTTTTATTTGTGATTTTCATGAACGATTTGGATTCTGCCCTGAGTATTCTGCCAAATGTTACATTATATAAATATGCGGACGAGATGTTACTAATAATTAGTGAAAACACCACTTATGCCGCCAATAATACATCTTGTCAAGCAATCAATAAATATTGATACTTATGGTGCAGGAGAAACAAGCTGGTGTTAAATTCTGACAAGTCAGGTTTCATTCAGTTTAGAAACCCAAGAAGTCATAATTACTAACAAATTTTAAACTTAACTATTAATGATATTGAAATAAAAGCATTGGAAAATGAAAATTTCGTAGGTGTCCTCTTAACACCAACACTTAAATGGAGTGAGCACATAAACAAAATAAGTAGTAGACTCAGGTCAGCAAGCTTTGCGGTTTTATCAATGAGGGGCGCGGGTAGTAGGCAAGGTTTGTTAACATTCTACTATGCTTATGTTAATAGTTATATAAGGTACAGGTTAATTATCTGAGGGGGTTCTTCTGAAACAATACGTCTTTTCAGATTGCAAAAGCAACTTATAGGGAGGATAACTTTTTCTCGTTCTAAAAGACACTGTCGCCCCCTTTTTAAAAACTTGAAAATCCTAACATTTTATTCGTTATATATATATTGCTGCTGTCTGTATGTGTATCAGCATAAAAGTAAGTTTTCTACAAACAGACGTTTCAATACATCATTCGCTACTAGACACCTAGATAATATGATATACCTCTACATAACACAACACTGTATAAGCAAAGCCCATATTATAGGTGTCTCACTTTGTATAACAAATTGCCCAATATAATAAAAAATATTAAAAATATGAAGCCATTTAAGCGCAAGCTAAAGGAACTGCTTATCGAGAAAGCATATTATTCAGTCGCGGAATTTCTGCAGGATGATGTTTAACTACTCATCTCATATTTAACGTGTCTTTATTCTTAATTAAACTCATTATGTAATCGTTTATATGCTATATGTTATTGTTTCTTATCTGTATGACAAATGCAATACGTGTGAAAACTGTACATGTCTTTTGCTAAATTAATAAATTGAAATTGAAATTGTTTGGTGTTGTAGGCGTTCACTTTGTGGTACATCTTAAATACACTTGTAAATAAAACACTTTTTACTTTGTTTAACCACTGGATCTTACATTTAATTGTGTGACTAGTTTCGACTATCTAGTAGTCATTCTCAAACTAAAGTAAATACAAATTACACGTTAAAAACTATTCTCTTCGAAGCCGTATAAATAGTTTTTAACGTGTAATTTGTATTTACTTTAGTTTGAGAATGACTACTAGATAGTCGAAACTAGTCACACAATTAAATGTAAGATCCAGTGGTTAAACAAAGTAAAAAGTGTTTTATTTACAAGTGAAATTGAAATATTTATAATTGTAATATGTATATTTTGAATAGTTAAATTTATTTTTTGAATTGTTGTTTTAATTTATATTGTAACTGTTATAAACCTTTTAAAAAATGTTATCATCATAAGAATGGTCATAATGTATCATAATAGAGGATTATTAACATTTTATCGCCATATTCGAACTCAGTATACACGAACACCCATGTATACTAATTTTCATCTAAATATAAGAACATTTGAGATTTTGAACCCATAGTGCCCCGCACCGCACAATGTGGCCGATAGTGTGGGAAGGAAAAATGAAAGCCAAAATTGACGAATAAAGAAAATACTATTACACTGTAGATACTTCAATCCTTATAAAATTTCAAGTTAACGATTTTTTGGACACACTCCTTTTGTGCAATTAATTTAAAGTTGATTAATTTCAAATCGCGAACAACACGCGAAAAGTGGATGAGTTTTGATAATTGATTACATCACACTTACCTAATGTATACAATTTTTTTTAAAGTTTATTAAACATACATTGTTCTATAATATACCACTAAGTGTGAATTAATTGATAATGTTTAACGATAATTGTAATTATTTAAACATAACAACTTTTATTTGATTTAAACTTCTAAGTGGCCTATATGAATTTTATAGAACCGCGGAGGGCTCACCACCAAAAAATAGCTCAAACTTTCCTCTATCATACCCCATCGAAATCAGATTTTTGTCGATCCGTGTAAAGGGCTTTTTTATTTTTTTTTATTAAGAACGCGTATTTGTTGTCGAAAATTGAGTAATTTTTTTTTTGGCTTTTTTGCCTGGCCTTAGTTACTGGACTATTAGCCATCATCAATTGTTATTTTGTATATATTTGTTAATTAACTTATTATTAAGTATAACATACAACTATATATTTGGACGTCACAACACATTCACACACATCCATGGAACCGGAGACGAGTATTTTTCGTTAGAAAAATTACTCGCCTCCGCTGGGAATCGAACCCAGATCACCTCCGTGACCGATTGGCGAAACCGGCGGCTCAACCGCTCGGCCATGGCGGGCCCAATTGAGTAAATAAATGACTCAAAAATAGCTATTTTCACGATTTTTTTTACAAAAAAACTAATAATCTAAATCGTTTTAAATTGGCGACAATACAATCCTCCAAGTTTTAGGATCATTTTGATGTATCATACAATGTTGTACAGTAATTAGAACACCCACTGTGCTGGAATTAGTGACTACCAAAAACGTATGATTTTACCCATTGTAAATCACAGCCTTAATATTCATCATTTCACGATTTTTCTTAATATTTTATATATTTTTTTGTATAAACCAGAATAAAACAAAATAATTAATTGAGAAATGTCGAGCGAGTGTCTTCCATTCCCAGACTAAGCATGAAGTAAAATAAAAAGCCCTAAGAATTTGGATTTAGACGCGAAGCGTCCAAATAAAAATTCGGGCTTTTCTCAACTCGAAATTTTACTTCATGCGCCACGCACATAAAAACACTAATTGACAGTTGGTTCAAAATATACTGCTTAAATGTAATGCGATCAATACTTATCGAGATACAGTGAAAAAATGCAAATATCACTATTTTGTGGAGATTTCGTTAATGTGCAGTTAGCACATTCTTAATATTTAAATCATTGTATTTTGACACTATTCCAATATTTTGACATTTATGGCAGTATTTAACTATCAATATATTTCTGACAAGGGGAAAGACTCTTTTAAAAACCAACGAGTTCAGTTTGAAATTGTAAACGAGTGTTTTGCAGTCCATGATTAAGCATGAAGTAAAATTTCGAGTTTAGAAAAGTCTCAAAATTTGGTTTGGTAGCTCCGTGAAGCGGAGCGACTAAACCAAATTTTCAGGCTTTTCTAAACTCAAAATTTTACTTCATGCGCCACGCGTATAAACACTGATTTATTGTTAAGTTCAAAATATACATCTTTAGCATATTGCCTAAGTAGTATATTTTGAACTTCACTTAAAATCAGTGTTTTATACGCATGGCGCATGAAGTAAAATTTCGAGTTTAGAAAAGCCTGAAAATTTAAAGTTCAAAATATACATCTTAAGCATATTTCCTTAGTAGTATATTTTAAACTTCACTTAAAAACAGTGTTTTATACGCGTGGCGCATGAAGTAAAATTTCGAGTTTAGAAAAGCCTGAAAATTTGGTTTGGTAGCTCCGTGAAGCGGAGCGACCCAACCAAATTTGAGGGCATTTCTAAACTCGAAATTTTACATCATACTCAATCTGGGAGTGGAAAAAACACTCGTTTAAAACTTCAACTTGAACTCTTTAAAAAAAAATCAATATCTAAAGATTTACAGTATATACCCTGTAATTGGGACATGTAAGTATACAAACCAAAAGAAAAGCCCAGAAAATTTGTCTCGGGTCGCTGCGCGACCCTCTACAAATTTTCGCGGGGCTTTTCTAAACTCGAAATTTTACTTCATGCTTAGTCTGGGAGTGGAAAACACTCGTTTAAAGCTTCAAATTGAACTCTTTAAAAAATCAACGAATGTCAGAAAATTTACAGCTAAAATTTTTACTTCATGCTTAGTCTAAGAGTGGACGACACTCGTTTATAGCTTCAAACTGAACTCTTAAAAAAAACAATGAATATCTGAAGATTTACAGCATATGCGCAGTAATTGACATATGTATACTTAAAAAAACTTCCTATATAAAATAAATACATAGAAAGTTAAAAAATATTATTTGAGATATTTAAAATAGTATCGGATAAGTTGATTTAAACATACGTACATATTTCTAATTTAAAAAAAAACATCATAAGTTTGCAGTTGATAGAGCTATATTATAAATTTTATAGATTTTTATAAAATCTGAAATTTTTATTTAATTTTTTTTTTAATTGACAGTATTTTAAGGAATATTGATAACAAACAAGGCGTGTTCACTTAATATTTACACCTAACAAAAATGTTAAATAACTTAGTAATCGCAAAAAGTCGCACAATTTAACAAGATTTATCGTTAATAAGAAATCTTGAGGATCATTAGAAAACAGGTCAGCGGCGGCCCTACCCTATCCTGCGCCTGGGTGCAAGTATTACCTTGGTGCCCCCAGGTAATTCAGAAAATGTCTATACATATATAAGGACCCATAATATAATGCTTATTCACAATTTGGCTATAAAAACTGTATAGACTGGAATAGACAACTTTTATTTTAGGGCTTACAAACAACACATTTTGTCATGTTATAATTTATCAGAGCTGGGCAGGATTCGAATCATTCAGGATTCGATTCCCGGATTCGAATCCTTTTAGAGGATTCAACAGAGGTATTCGAATACGGATTCGTGATCCAGATTCGTTACATTTTTTTAAAAGGATTCGTATTCGAATCCAGACGTAGATGATTCGAATCCTTATAAAAGGATTCGAATTCTTATAAAAGGATTCGAATCCTTATAAAAGGATTCGAATTCTTATAAAAGGATTCGAATCCTTATAAAAGGAATCGAATCCTTATAAAAGCATTCGAATCCTCATACACGGATTCAAATCCTCCTAAATAATTCGAATCATCGCTATTCAGGCTGGGATTCGAATTCGATTAATTCAAATTGTTAAATATTCTAATATGAATATTTAAATCACTAAATTATTCATATTTGAATATAAATATTTACATTTTCGAATAATTCAAATATTTGTGAATGGATATTTGGTTACTTAACCATGAAAAATATCCAACGTTAATAGTATATTTTTAACTTCACTTGAAATCAGTGTTCTATACGCGTGGCGCATGAAGTAAAATTTCGAGTTTAGAAAAGCCCCGTGAAAATTTGTCTCGGGTCGCTGCGCGACCCTCGACAAATTTTCTACGCGGGGCATTTCTAAACTCGAAATTTTACTTCATGCTTAGTCTGGGAGTTGATAACACTGGTTCTTAGAAGTTTCAAATTGAAGTATCACTCTAGATTACTAAGTTTATTACCATTTTACAAAGGCTACAGCTCGAAGGACCAACCATGGTCTTCGGAGACCGAAGGACTGCAGGGAATCGAAGTTTTTTTACAAGAAAACAACGAATATCTGAAAGTTTACAGCATGGATAGGAAAGAAAACATCTAATTTTGAAAAAATATCGAAGTTGGGTTGGTTTTCAGTGCATTTTTAACTTCACTTTAAATCAGTGTTTTATACGCGTGGCGCATGAAGTAAAATTTCGAGTTTAGAAAAGCCCCGCGAAAATTTGTCTCGAGTCGCTGCGCGACCCGAGACAAATTTTCTACGCGAGGCTTTTCTAAACTCGAAATTTTACTTCATGCTTAGTCTGGAAGTGGACAACACTCCTTTGAATTTTAAATTTAACTTTTTTAAAAAAATCGACGTATGTAATATAATAAATCATTCATTGAAATGATAGAAAAAGATTCAAAATTTTATTTAAAATTAACTTTTAGAGTTAACTTTATAATTTGGTCGGCTCTTAATGGGTGAATATTCTATTCCTAAAAAAACCGTTTTTATTTAATATTAAAGTTGCATTTAATACAATAACAAACGGTGAATAAATCGACATAAATCTAGAAATATTGAAAATCTCGACATTTTCTACATCTTGACGGTCCACTCCCAGACTAAGCATGAAGTAAAATTTCGAGTTTAGAAAAGCCTCGCGTAGAAAATTTTTTTTTCTAAACTCGAAATTTTACTTCATGCGCCACGCGTATAAAACACTGATTTAAAGTGAAGTTAAAAATGCACTGAAAACCAACCCAACTTCGATATTTTTTCAAAATTGGATGTTTTCTTTCCTATCCATGCTGTAAACCTTAAGAAATTCGTTGTTTTCTTGTAAATAAACTTCGATTCTCTGTAGTCCTTCGGTCTCCGAAGACCATGATTGGTCCTTCGAGCTGTAGCCTTTGTTAAATGGTAATAAACTTAGTAATCTAGAGTGATCCTTTAATTTGAAACTTCTAAGAACGAGTGTTGTCCACTCCCAGACTAAGCATGAAGTAAAATTTCGAGTTTAGAAAAGCCCCGCGTAGAAAATTTGTTTCGGGTCGCGCAGCGACCCGATACAAATTTTCACGGGGCTTTTCTAAACTCGAAATTTTACTTCATGCGCCACGCGTATTAAACACAGATTTAAAACGAAGTTCAATAACACATATATCATCATTAATAAAAATCATTATATAATCAGATATTTAGTCGGAAAATGTACATTTTTGTTAATAGAAACTGATGAAATAAAATATTACTGGTTGCAAATAATAGATTCAAATTTATTTTTTAAGGATTTGTATCCGTGATTGAAAAATGAGGATTCGAATCTTTGATTCGAATCATATTTTTCACTTACGAATCCTTTATTCGAGTATTCGTGATTCGAATCATATTAGGTGATTCGGATTCGTGATTCGAATCCTGTTTTTGAGGATTCATCCCAGCTCTGTAATTTATTTACATACAAAAACAGATACTAAAAATAACAAAAATATACATTCATAAAAAATCCACTTTTCGTGCTTTTGCATTGGCAAAATCCTTAATAATGTCACTGCTTTCGATGTGCATTTCGTGTTCAATACTAATTAACGCTAAATTAGTTAGTGTACTTTGCCATAATGTCGATCTAAAATAATTTTTTATCAATTTTTATTTTGATTAGTAAAAAGATTAATTAGTAAAATTGAATAAAACTGTAAAATTCATTGAACAATTGCCTTAAATTTGCAACTGTTGTAGGACATTTCCGATTGCGAAAAAATAGTATTTACATCAGCACTAAAGCTTTTTATTATTACTCCTTTGGTTTATTTGCCTCGGCCCAGAGTCGTAATAAAAAGATCAACTTTCATGCCTTGATAAAAAAATAACTATTTTATCGATAGTACACATTTACAATTGCCGCGCCGTCAAATTAAGGCGCCCCGCTCGCCTAATTAGAGGCGCCCCGCCATGTTAAATTAGAGGCGCCCCGCCATGCCAAATTAGAGGCGCCCCGTCATGTCAAATTAGAGGCGCCCGCCAAACCAAAGGTGCCCGCCAAATCAAAGGCGCCCCGCCAAATTAAAGGCGACCCGCCAAACCAAAGGCGCCCCGGCAAACCAAAGGCTCCCCGCCAAACTAAAGGCGCCCCGCAAATCCTAAGGCACCCCATCAATCTAAAGGCATCCCACCAAATAAAAGGCGCCCCGCCAAACCAAAGCCGTCGCCCAAAACCAAAGCAACCCCGCCAAACCAAAGACGCCCCAAACCAAAGGCGCCCCGCCAAACCAAAGACGCCCCGCCAAACCAATGGCGCCCCGCCAAACCAAAGGCACCCCACCCAACCAAAGGCGCCCCGCCAAACCAAAGGCGCCCCGTCAAATTAAAGGCGCCCCGCCAAATTAAAGGCGCCCCGCCGCATTAAAGGCGCCCCGCCGCATGCAGGCGATCGGAATTTTTAGCGCTGTCTTTTTTTTGAACGAAGCACTTGATGTACCAGAGTTAGTAGGTAGAGTTTGTATTTAGCAAGCACAGAAGCACACACACGAAGCGCGCGCGGAAATTCTCCAGAAAAAAAATTGGTGTATGTAAGGGAATAATCGTACGGTGGTACGGTCATTGACCACTCAAAGTCAAACAAACAGCTAAGGCCCAGATCTTCGGCACCCCCCAGGACTTGGCGCCCGGGTGCTGTGCACCCCTTGCACCATAGGTAGGGCCGCCCCTGTAACAGGTAGTAGTTTATGACGATGTATGACACAAAGCATATGAATGTTTTTTATCAGATGTTTATATTTGTTTTTTTTATAAATTGAATAACCTATTATGTTTCTGTTATATTATATTATATTTACACAAATAATATATTATATTGTAGCTACACTTTGGCAGAAAAAGACAATAAAGGGAAAATATCCTTCATCTTCGATCAAACGATGCAATTTTAAAATAATTCATAATAAAATAAATCAACAACAAATTAAATTGGTTGTTTACTTCAATTTTGCTACTTGATATCGCAGAGAATTAAAAATAAACTTAAATATAAATTTATATTTGGAATCTTTTTCTGATGTATATAAATAATTTGTAGTAATGCATTTGTAATTTTCATTTATCAATAATTTGAATTTTGTCCCGCTAGAACGGTCAAATCGTATACTGTGGGATGTCCAAAATTCAAGCGGCGACAGACATGTACGAATAGACGGAAACGACGTACATGAACGTTAATCTATGGCCCGTTTTAGGAATAAAAGATCTACTTGGATAATTATCTAAATACGCGAAAACTTTTGCACTTCCAAAAAATCATATCGCCACCTTAGTTTTTATTCATTCAGTTCTTAAAATCATATCCTTTTTGTTCTATCGTGTCCCATAATAATGGCATTATCAACTCTTATTCAATTTAGTTCTAAAATAATATCGTGTTTAGGCTTTAATAATTCAGATGTTAGACTACTTAAAAAAAATTCCACGACATTTAACTTTACAGATAATTCGTTGGCGGTGAAACCAAGATTTTTTTCTGACACTATCGATTTACAAAAAGAATTAATTTGAATGTAAAAAACTGGTTTGCATTCTGGTTTGGTCGTTTGTTCGTCTTCCAGGAGAGAAAACCGCACACACGTAACACACTCATCCACACAGCACATCCACACACACGTAACACACACATCCACACACGCTCACACACAACACACACTCAAATACACACACGCCACACATTATGAATCAGGGTCAACATTTGAATTATTGGATCTTGAAAAGTCGAATTAAATCATAACTGTGAATTTTAAGCGTGGTATATAAAGGTTTTTTATTATTATTCAGGATGATACGTCTGATACGTAATCAAAATTTTAATTGCTGGTTATCGTGTACGAAATTGTATTAGAAAAAAAAATGCAAAAGTGATTCAAAAGAAATGTCCGGCTTTGTAACATTTACAATAGGCGTTATACAACTTAATGTAGGCAATTAAAAATAAGAACTGAGAATTGCATCTAAAAACAATGGATATGGATTTTAGAAATGACAAAAACGTGCTTCTGAATTTTTCAAATTTTCACCATAACATAATTAAATTAAGTTGAGTCCTCTGTAACACTCCTTTTGTGTCACTGTTTTAAAACTAGCGTACGCCGTCTCCGATTTTATCTGTTTTACAAAATGATTGCGTGTAATTAAAATATATTTAACATAATCAATATTACTAAAATAAAGGTACGTTACATCTTACCCCTTATGAAAAGAATAACGATTAATAAAACATTGAAAGATATTTAAAAAAAAAATACTAATAATAATAAAAAAAATGTGCATAGTATTAACTAGAAATAAAAATAATTATTTAAGACAATAAAAATATAAATATTTGTTAATAAGTTGTACAAGGTTTTACTGTACAAGTCAGACCATAGATTTAATTTAAATTTATGATAGTAAGTTTACAAAACAAAAAGAAATATTGAAAAATAGAATTCAAGAGAGCCAAACAAGAATCATGGACACAATTTGGAAAAAAATGACAAGTAATTACCGAGACAATAAAAAAATATTCAAGGGAACACTAAAGCAGAAAGCAGGAGAAAGAATATAATATGATGAATATAAAATACAAAGAAGGAAACGTAATTACAAGAAGGTAAAATATAGGAAAGTTGGAGACTATATTTTGAAGAACTTACTGAAGCACGGGAAGAGACAACAGGAATAATAGAATTACCAGAAACAGCTGAAATACAAGAAAATGAAGTAATAGAAACCATACAACAATTAAAAGCCTAAAAGCACCAGGGAAAGATGACATAACACCCGAAATTATTAAATATATTATCGAAGAAGGTATAAAGCAGCTAACACAACTCATAATTGACATCGTAAAGAATATAATAGTACCAACAGAATGGAATACAGGAGTAGTATTACCAATATACAAGTCAGAAGACAAAAGAGACTGTAGAAATTATAGGGGAATAACACTATCAAGCGTCCTAGGAAAGATCTTAGCTAGAATAATGGAAAAAATAATTAGAGACCAGATTGAAGAAACTATAGAAGAAACGCAATGCGGCTTCAGAATAGGAAAAAAAACACTCAAGACTTAATATTTACATCAAGACAAGTCAGCGAAAAACTTATAAATAAGGGAAGGGAGATACGAGGCCTGTTCAGATAACAACCGAACATTTTGAATTACGTACCAGCGGAGATATTTAATGGTATGTTGTTGGCAGCACTGCCATGTGCATAACTTCCTTTGTAAGCGCATGTTCTTGGATTGTTGATATCTCGTTTAGTTTTCGTGATATTCTTATTTAAGTGCAATGTGTTTAAGTGTTAGTGGCCATTTTCGAAATGTGCGAGTTTCTAGAGCAACGATGCAACACAAAGTTTTGCGTAAAACTGGGGAAAACGGTTATAGAAACGGTTAATCTTTTGAAACAAGCTTACGGAGATGATGCTCTGGGTCGTACGCAATGTTACGAACGGTTTTCACAATTTAAAAGCTGTTGTCGGTCAATTGAAGATGATCGTCGACGGCGAAGGCCTTCCACTTCAACAATGACTGAGCTGGTGCGTGCAAATCGCCGATTGACTGCCAGAGAACTTGCAAAAGAGGTTAGCGTCTCATCTGGGTCATGTCATGCAATTTTGATTGAAAAATTGAACATGGGTAGAGTTGCAGCAAAATTTGTTCCTCGTTTGAAGACCGAACAACAGAAAGAAAATCGAGTTGTCTACTCGATTGTCGGCAATTCCTTGAACAAGCAAATGACGAAGCTGGGTTAATGGCTACGACATTGATACAAAAGTTCAATCATCATAATGGAGTGGCAAAGGATCCCCGTTTCCCAAGCAAATTCGTCACTGACCTAACAGGCCATCTCAAATCAAGCTATCCAAGACTGCTTCGCGAAATGGAAACACCGCTGGGAAAAGTGTGTGAATTAAGGAAGGGGGTACTTTAAAGGGGAAAAGGCCCAATAATTTGTAGAATGAATAATAAGATTTGGAAAAATTAAATTCAGTTATTATCTGAACAGACCTCGTAAATGAAGCGAACAGATCGGATTATGTATACCTAAAAATAAAATTCCCTGTATGCAAATTCATGGAATTATAAAATGGCAAAATGTTGTAGTTAAACAAAGTACTTCTTGATATTTTAATTATTTTGTTTTATTTTCTGTACCGGCGCCGAGCACTAAGTGTTCATCATCAGCAGAAAAACGTCTAATTGTTTAAGGTTAAGAAATGTGATTTTTGAAGTTTGGAGATAAATTGTTGGTGATTTAAGTTGAAACGCATTATGTAATGATATTCTTATTTAAGTGCAACGTGTTTAAGTGTTAGTGGCTATTTTCGAAATGTGCGAGTTTCTAGAGACACGATGCAACACAAAGTTTTGCGTAAAACTGGGGAAAACGGTTATAGAAACGGTTAATCTTTTGAAACAAGCTTACTGAGATGATGCTCTGGGTCGTACGCAATGTTACGAACGGTTTTCACAATTTAAAAGCTGTTGTCGGTCAATTGAAGATGATCGTCGACGGCGAAGGCCTTCCACTTCAACAATGACTGAGCTGGTGCGTGCAAATCGCCGATTGACTGCCAGAGAACTTACAAAAGAGGTTAGCGTCTCATCTGGGTCATGTCATGCAATTTTGACTGAAAAATTGAACATGGGTAGAGTTGCAGCAAAATTTGTTCCTCGTTTGAAGACCGAACAACAGAAAGAAAATCGAGTTGTCTACTCGATTGTCGGCAATTCCTTGAACAAGCAAATAACGAAGCTGGGTTAATGGCTACGACATTGATACAAAAGTTCAATCATCAGAATGGAGTGGCAAAGGATCCCCATTTCCCAAGCAAATTCGTCACTGGCCATCTCAAATCAAGCTATCCAAGACTGCTTCGCGAAATGGAAACACCGCTGGGAAAAGTGTGTAAATTAAGGAAGGGAGTTCTTTAAAGGGGAAAAGGACCAATAATTTGTAGAATGAATAATAAGATTTGGAAAAATTAAATTCAGTTATTATCTGAACAGACCTCGTACATGTTTGTTTTATAGATCAGGAAAAGGCGTTCGACCGAGTAAGAAGAGAATACATATGGAAAGTGCTGAAAAATGGAGGAATAGACATAAGAACGATAAAAGTAGTAAAAGCTATGTAAAAAAACAATAATAACGTAGTTAAAACAAAAAATGAAGAGTCAAGAGCAGGGTTGTTAAAAACGTTTTTTTTTTCATTTTAATGAAAACAAACAGTTTTTTTTACAAAACGTGTTTTTTTTACAAAACGTGTTATTTTATTGAAACAGCGTTTAAAACATTAACAATTGAAAACATGTTTAAAACATGTTTAAAACATGTTTAAAACATGTTTAAAACACGTTTAAAACGTGTTTAAAACAGAACATACAGGGCATTTTTCTTTTTAGTATAGATATCCAGATAATTACAGCGTTTATTAAATTTGCAGGAATTCGTAGTTTCAAAGGGGTTAATTTGAGGCATTTAACGAGTATTTTCCACTCCCAGACTAAGCATGAAGTAAAGTTTCGAGTTTAGAAAAGCGTAAGAATTTGAATTGGCCGCGTAGCGAAGCGGAGCGGCCAATCCAAATTAGGCTTTTCTAAACTCGAAATTTTACTTCATGCACCACGCTTAAAAACACTGATTTACAGTGAAGTTCAAAAAACACACGCATACAACAACGATTATAGGCAACCTAATTTACGTTATAGTTATTGGGTTACCTATAATCACTGTTTTAAACAATTTGTTCAGCGCAGAATTTGACTCACGTTTTATTCATATCTACATATTAGATTGTTAAAGCCGTATATTTTAAACTTTACGATATTTCAGTGTTTTATACGTGGGGCGCATGAAGTAAAATTTCGAGTTTAGAAAAGCCTAATTTGGCTTTTCTAAACTCGAAATTTTACTTCATGCTTAGTCTGGGAGTGGATTAAAATTGAAATCTTTAAAAAGAAACAACGAATGTCGTAATATTTACAGTGTATGCATATATATACCTGAAAGAAAACATCCCTGTATTTAAAAATCACATTGTTGCGCACAGTGCAAAACAGTTGTGATATTTTATTGTAATAAAATGTTACGTTTAATAATGTAATTTAAAATATCTTCAAAAATTTTGCTAACATTTACAAACGTCAACAAAAAATCTCAATAAAGTAGTATAAAATATAATTTAGCAAATTTAAGATAATAAAAAAAAAACGTTTTAAACAAATTTAACGTTTAAAATATGTTTTAAACAAATTTAGGATTTAAAACATGTTTAAAACAAAACCGTTTAAAAAACGACGGCTGTTTTTAAACATGTTTAAAACACTGTTTTAAAACAAAGTGTTTTAAACATAACAAACCTGGTCAAAAGAGTTCGTGACAAAGATAGGAGTAAAACAAGGATGAGTCCGCTACTATATACAGTGTTTCTATTCAAAATGTTTAATTAATAGATTTTGCCATTTTATAGTTTTATGAATTTGCAACAAACTAACACACAGGGAATTTTACTTTTAAGTATACATAATCCGATGTGTTCGCTGTAAATGTGTATGCATTCGTTATTTTTATAACAGTGTTCAATTTGAAGCTTTAACCGAGTGTTTTCCACTCCCAGACTAAGCATAAAGTAAAATTTCGAGTTTGGAAAAGCCTGAAAATTTGGTTTGGTCGCTCAATTTGTAGCTTTAACCGACTGTTTTCCACTCCCAGAGTAAGCATGAAGTAAAATTTCAGGCTTCTCTAAACTCGAAATTTTACTTCATGCTTAATCTAGGAGTGGAAAACAGTCGGTTAAAGCTACAAATTGAACACTGTTTAAAAATCACGAATGCATACAAATTTACAACGAACAGATCGGATTATGTATACCTAAAAATAAAATTCCCTGTATGCAAATTCATGGAATTATAAAAGGGCAAAATGTTGTAGTTAAACAAAGTACTTCTTGATATTTTAATTATTTTGTTTTATTTTCTGTACCGGCGCCGAGCACTAAGTGTTCATCATCAGCAGAAAAAACGTCTAATTGTTTAAGGTTAAGAAATGTGATTTTTGAAGTTTGGAGATAAATTGTTGGTGATTTAAGTTGAAACGCATTATGTAAGGTATATTTTGTTAAGTGGAAACAGTTTTGATTGATTTAGTGGGCGGATAGTGATAGATGAAGCTATAAGGGAAGCAAAGAAGAACATGAAGACACTAAAATTGGGATACTGGAAAATGGAAGAAACACATATAACGGAAATGATGTTCGCAGATGATATGGCGATAGTGGCAGACACAGAGAAAGACTTACAGAACAACATAGAAATACTCGCAATAACAAATAAATATGAAGATAAATATAAACAATACTAAAACAATGATATTATCTAAAGAAAACAAATTACATACAATAAAATTACATGAAAAACAGATCGAACAGGTAGAAAGTTCCAAGTATTTATGAACAATAATTTTCTATTAATGTTCCTAATGGGAAGATAGACAAAGAAATAAATGATAGACTGGGAAAAGCAGGAAAAATATTCATTATGATGAAGACGACGTTCTTTGGTAGGAAAGAAATAACAAAAGACATAAAAGCAGAAATAGTGAAGAAAGTTATAAGACCCACAATAATATATAGTAGCGAAACATGGACCATGACAGAAAAACACAAAACGAAATAAATGCAATTGATATGAGATTCTTAAGGAAATTGAAAATGAAACCAGAAGACATAGAATAAGAAAGACGTATAGACAAAATCTGCAGATAGATCCTATTAATGTTACTATTGTAGAAGGACAACTAAGATGGTTCGGACATGTGTGCCGCATGCAAAAGAATAAAATAGCAAGAAGAATATATGAAACAAGAGTGCAAGGAAAAAATTACCGGGGAAGGCCGAGAAAAACTGGAGGGAGATCAAAAATTTAACTCAAGACAAAAAGCATGGAGAGAAAAATATAGAAACAGACACTAAATAAAACTCCTTACACCTAACGGTAGAAAGGAAAAAGATTTAAAAAAAAAAGTTCACATAGTAAGCCTAAGATCACGTCTTAGGGTTTCAATGCTTGAATACCTGAATACTCAAATGGCCCCTTACTGATTAAATATGTCAAGATACAAAATTAGTTTCGATCCGATTTTGTCGAGTTCAGGATTTTTTTTCCGGCTACTACTAATTATATAATGATTAAATAATATTCAATGCTGACTTTTTCTTAAGGATTAAGGATTAGTTGTCGGGAGGGCAGCCGCAGCCGCGCCCACTTAGACCAAGTTTTAGGCCTATTGTAGTGCCTCCCTCCTGATGGTCAGACCCACTAAGCACTAGTGGCAATTGCCAATATTTGTGCGACGGACCAGTTCCATCCGGGTCCTTCACGTTTGGGCTGGGTTTCCCTTGACATATTATCCCTTAGTTTTGACAGGGCCGGACACTCGTGAAGTATGTGCCTTGCTGTCTCATCCTCTTCGTTGCATCCTCGGTATGTGGTATCGTTGGTAATCCCCATTTTTGCGAGGAGCTTTTGAAAGCTGTAGTGTCCGGTCATGTAGCCAGTTAGTGTACGTAAGTTTTGCTTGGAGAGTTCAAGGAACTTCTTTGTTTTTTTGCGATCAGGTGTTGGTACGTATGCCTTGGTTTGGCCGCACGTTGTTGAGTTTTTCCATTTGGATTTGTGTTTTTTAGCGGTGAACTCGCACATGTGTCTACTCAAGGACCGCGGGGATAGTCCTACTTTTGCATAGTTTGTTACTGTTGTTGATGATGCTGCTTCACGCGCAAGTTCGTCCGCGTTGTTGTTCCCCTCGTTATTGTTGTGGCCTTTTGTCATGTTGATATTATGCGGTTGAGTGTCGCTGCTGTGTTCAGTGCCTCTACGCATTCATATATTAGTTCTGATGTTAATTTGAACTCACCTAGTGCCGCTAATGCAGCTTTGCTATCGGTGACGATAGTTAAGTTTTGTTTTCTTAGTTGCTTTTCTGGGATTAATTTGCCGCTCTCTATGATTGCATAGATTTCGGTCTGTGTTGCGGTGGCATGGTTCTCTATGGGAAGACATTTGCGGATGTTTAGGGCTTCCGAGTATACGCCTGCTCCACAGCCTGTTTTTTGTTTTGCTTCCATCTGTGAACATCAAGTGGTCTTTAGTTTGTGTTTGCTCATTTGGGTTCACAGTGTATTGTTTGTTAAAGATGTATTGGGGGATCTTCTGGTCTAGTTTGCCGCTCAGATGGGGCGGGCCCCATTTAAGAATGCTTCCGTGTTCTGTTGGGGTTTGGTATGACCAAGTGTCCATGGCTCTCAGTCTTTCTGCACTATTTCTTACCACTTCTTTGATATGTATACCAAGCGGTGGAAGGCAGAGTATCGTTTCCAATGCTGCGGTGGGTGTTGTTCTAAATGCACTAGTTGTGCACGTACACGCTAGCCTTTGGATGTGGTTTAGTTTTGATTTTGCTCCTGTTTGGTCTGTCCTGGGCCACCAAACTAGAGCTCCATACTTGAGTGCCGGTCTGATAATACCTGTGTATATCCAGAGTGCTATCTTCGGTGATAGTCCCTAGGTATTGCCGATAGCTCTCCTACATTGCCAGAAGGCTTTGCTTGCTTTATCAGTTTTGTATTCAAGGTGTTTGGACCAACTTAATTTGGAGTCAAGGTATACTCCTAGGTATTTGACTTCTTTCGATAGCGTTAGTTGTTTGCTAAAATAGGTAGGTAGAGTGTATGAGCCTATCTTGTGTTTGTTGGTGAACATCACTACTTCTGTTTTTGTGGGGTCCACTGATAGTGAGTTGGAGTTGCACCAGTTTTCCACAGTTGTGAGTGCATCCTGCATTCTGTTGCATAGGATGTTTTTGTATTTGCCGTTCAGGAGTATTGCTATGTCATCCGCGTATCCCACCGTGTAGAATCCTTGGATGTTTAGTTTCGTTATCAGTTCATTCACCAGTGGTGTCCACAGAAGTGGTGATAGGACTCCGCCCTGCGGACAGCCTCTGGTGACTGTTGCCTTTAGCGTGACGTAGCGTAAGAGATGCTGTGATTTGTCTGCTGTGTAGCATATTTCCTATCCAGCTGCAGAGCATTTTCTCGACAGCTGATTTATTGAGTGCCTTGTGTATGTTTTGGAAGGATGCTTTGTCAAAGGCTCCTTCGATATCAATAAAAGTCCCGAGTGTGGTTTGTTTGCCAGTGCCTGTTCAATCCTTGAGACTGCCAGGTGTAGGGCAGATTCAGTGCTTTTGCCTGGTGTGTAGGCGTGTTGGTTTGGGTGAGTGACTTTTTCTTACTTTTAACTCGATTTCTTTGAATGTCTCATTTCAATAATATATAAAACAGTATTCAGACGATATATATCACAAGATATCTATCACGTTATTCATCATGATATATATCGATAATTATAAACTACGATATACATCATAGATATTTTTAGGCAGCAAAAATTACTAAGTTGCGCGTCACCGGGTATTCCCGCGATTCTTGAATATTTCCAGCTGCAGTTTTTTTAATCAATTGAAGGATTGGTAATAGTTATTGCAACTGGGGCACTCCAGAGACAATCTTTATTATTTCGCTTGGTGTAATCAAAATTAGGAAATAGTTCGGAAAATTAAAAGGCTGCCAAAGTTGTGTTTTTCTTTAAAGTTTTCTTTAAGTTTTGAAAATGTTCTTAAAGATTGCAATTTAAACTGTATTTGGAAAAATGCTTCCATTAATGAATCAAACACCATGGATTCTACCGACTATGAGCCATTAATTAACCTAATATGCTAAGATTGCTAAGTATGTTTGCAAGTTAAAAGCAGCTTAAATGTTTCTACTATTTTTTACCAACTGTTTTTTTGCAATAAATGAAAATAAATTAAATAAAGTATGTGCATTATACAGAGAATTTTTCTTTTAATATGAATACGAAGTTAATTTTCCGAAATTCTTTGTTTTTTAAAAGAGTTCAATTTGCATCTTTCAACAAGTATTTTCTACTCCCAGGTTAGGCATGAAGTAACATTTCGAGTTTAGAGAAGCCTGAAAATTTGGTTTGGTCGCACCGCGAAGCGGAGCGACTAAACCAAATTTTCAGGCTTTCCTAAACTCGAAATGTTACTTTATGAGCCACGCGTATAAAACGCCAATTTTAAGTGAAGTTCAAAATGTACTACTAAAACAATATGCTAAATATATATATTTTGATATTATATATATTATAAATCAGTGTTTATACGCGTGGCGCATGAAGTAAAATTTCGAGTTCAGAAAAGCTCCGCTTTGCGGAGCAACCAAACCAAATTATCAGGCTTTTCTAAACTCGAAATTTTACTTCATGCTTAATCTGGGAGTGGAAAACACTCGTTTAAAGCTTCAAATTGAACTCTTTTAAAAAACAACAATAACCAAATTTTCAGGCTTTTCTAAACTCGAAATTTTACTTCATGCGTCACGCGAACAACCACAGATTTATTGTGAAATTCAAAATATATATCTTTTGCATATTGCTTTAGTAGTATATTTTGAACTTCACTTAAAATCAGTAACATTATAATGGCATCTGAATATGACTCTTCTTTTATAACAGAGATGAGCCGTATCGATTACATTATTTTCAAAGTAAAAAATATATGTTATAGGGCTGTGTTATTTTCTTTAGTTTTAACATGCCACTACAATTTTATTGCTTGATATTACTCTTCAGGCCTAAGATAGAGAATTTTTATTTTTAAAAAATGCCTGAAATCACTAGAAAAAAATATCAATACAAGTTTCACTTTTGACATTTTTATTTGACATTTTTAATTGTCGTCAATTTTCATGGTTTCCTTTATGATCGTTACAGGACATGTGTTTTTATAGAAATCGAAGTGTTGTTTAAAATAATTAAATTCTTCTGAATTTTGAGTAAACTTCAAGGGATTATATACATTATTCTATAATATAATACGGTTTCGTATTTAAAACTGTCTTATCATAGACTATCGACCAGAGGTCTTTATGCTATTGTTTGAACGTATATATTTTTTTAATTTTTCGTTTCCCGCGAAAATCTGATAAAAGAGGAAACGTTGGATGACGATTTCGAAATTCATCCGAATTCCGCTTCTTATTTTGGAAGCGTTCCCGTTTTTCTTGCGCCGCCTAAATTTAGCCGGCTCTGGAATCTCAACGGAAATAAACTCGTAATGAAAAAAAGTAAATTGAATGAATTATAAGTGTGTACATGAAAAATACAGGCACACACAAAAATAAATATCAAACAAGACGATTATCTCTATTCGATCGTATTAGACAACATGTGTGTTCGTTTGTACTGCACTGAGTTGAACTGAGTTCAAGTTTGTTACGCCACCAGTTCAAGTTAGAGCAACTTTATATTGACAATTGCAGACGTCCAGTTCATGTAACTAACAGATTCATTGCAACATGTGTAAAAGACAAGATTGTTAAAAAAATGTTTTTTTTTTCATTTTAATTAAAACAAACAGTTTTTTTTACAAAACGTGTTTTTTTCATTGAAACAGCGTTTAAAACATTAACAATTAAAAACATGTTAAATACGTGTTTGAAACAGAACATAAAGGGCATTTTTCTTTTAAGTATATATATATATATCCCGATAATTACAGCGTTTTTCAAATTTGCGGGAATCGGTTGTTTAAAAGCGGATAATTTGAATCTTTAAAGGAGTGTTTTCCACTCCCAGAATAAGCATGAAGTAAAATTTCGAGTTTAGAAAAGCCTAAGAATTTGGATTGGCCTCTTCTTTCCATTATCAATCACATCTTCTTTTATTTTAAATATTTAAAAACACTTTTGGTAAATTCACGTAATTAAAACTGCTCTATGTGTTTCTGAAGTTTAGTTTAAATGAGTGTTTTATGCGCCTGGCGCATGAAGTAAATATTTTGAGTTTAGAAAAGCCAGAAAATTTGGTTTGGCCGCGTAGCGCTTCGCGCTACACGACCAGACCAAATTTTCAGGCTTTTCTAAACTCGAAATATTTACTGCATGCTTAATCAAGGAGTGGAAAACACTCGTTAGAATTATACCGATAAACATTTGAATAACTCGCTTGGTTTTTTTTTCATTATTTTCAGACAAAAAATTTTAGATAATTATAATCAAAAGATTGTCCTAGAAATAAAGACTTGCAATACGAGTGTAATTGTTTTTAAAAAGATGTAAAAACATTTAATGCGAGTTTTTTTTTTGTGTATTGTTATTTTGTATACATTTGTTAATTAACTTATTATTAAGTATAACATACAACTATATATTTGGACGTCACAACACATTCACACACATCCATGGAACCGGAGACGAGTATTTTTCGTTAGAAAAATTACTCGCCTCCGCTGGGAATCGAACCCAGATCACCTCCGTGACCGATTGGCGAAACCGGTGGCTCAACCGCTCGGCCACGGCGGGCCCTAAATAATGCGAGTTTGAATCCCTTTAAAACTTACGATTTTTTTTTTAAATTTAACGCAGCTTAATAATTAATAAAGAAATATCACTCTTGATTATTCTTACTCATTTTAAATTAAATTTTATGGATTTAATAAATTTAAATTGTCATAAAATTACAATTTTGTGTGAGTTCTTTATAAAATTTTATGTGGATGTTAAGAAAACATTGCCTTTTGAGAATATGTGAAAATTGAAAAATACTTTTTCGATAGTTTTCGAGTTATTTTCACCTGAATGTTAAAAATGGCGGTTATAAATCAAATTTAATGTATTATAAAAATTAAAAAAATCATATCTTTAAAATTTTGTACAAGATATTTATGAATTTTTATGAGTATGACAAGAAAACATTGCTTTTTTAGTATATGTAAAAAATACACCATCGATAGTTTTCGAGCTATTTTTGTCTGAATTTCAAAAAGTGCAGCTTTGAATTAAATTTTTTGTACTAAGAAAATTTAAAAAATCATAACTTTAAATGTGTTTTGGAGAGATTATCTCTTTGACGATTTCTTTTTGCACTGGTTCGGAAATCGCAAATAGTTTTTTTTATGCAGGTGAATAAAAATGAAATAAAATATTTCTTTGCACTTATAACTAACTCTATTTATCACCATAAATGTACAAATATATACACTTTATACACAAATCTTTACAATAACATTGTAGTAGTTAGAAATTTATTAAATTTAGAGATTTAACTTATTGATGTTGATAGTTTGAAGTTGTTGACAACAGTGCTGTTTATGTTTAAAAATAGAGGAAAATTAAAAATGAGTATTAAGAGGGGGGAGCGATCTTATTGGTCAAACACATTTCGTGGGTGTGATTTTCGCACCCCTTCCTTCGTCTAGAGAAAGGGATGAATTTCTTAGAATTAACTGATGCTTTGCAACGGACCAAATTTGAAATATCACAGATGTCTGAAGGATAACCGTTCCACGAAATGTGCTAAGACCAAAACAACACCCCCTGTAGTGCAAAAAAAGGGTCTGCTACAGTTTGAAACAGCCCAATAAATTCAATGAATTTCTGAAGGCGTAACTAATTTGCTAAAAGAATAAAATATGTTCGAATAAAATTTAACTTCTAAAATAAAAACAAAAATAAAACTTCGACCAATGCAATGCACCAAAATGCCAAAACAAAATGTTTGTGTAAGATATACCGAGTGTTGACTTGGCGGACGCAACAGGAAATCCCATGTAAATTTTGAAATGTTCAAATTTTGGCTTCCCTATTTATTTTAAAACAAGATGTATTTGCCTTTTTTGTAGAGGGAAAAATTCTGAATTCATTCGTGTTAACGTTTATCACTTGTTGTATCAATTCCATGGTATTCCATTATATATTTTAACTTAATTATTACTTTTAACTTATTTTAGACTAAGCATTATGTATTTATTTTAAATGGATATCCGTAAATAAACAATAACTAATAAACAATAAACAGTATGTCATTATTTTTATAAAATCACATTACTTTCAATTTCAATTTATTTATTTAGCAAAAGACATGTACAGTTTTCACACGTATTGTCATACAGATAAGAAACAATAACATATAGCATATAAACGATTACATAATGAGTTTAATTAAGAATAAAGACACGTTAAATATGAGATGAGTAGTTAAACATCATCCTGCAGAAATTCCGCGACTGAATAATATGCTTTCTCGATAAGCAGTTCCTTTAGCTTGCGCTTAAATGGCTTCATATTTTTAATATTTTTTATTATATTGGGCAATTAGTTATACGAAGTGAGACACCTATAATATGGGCTTTGCTTATACAGTGTTGTGTTATGTAGAGGTATTGATATATTATCTAGGTGTCTAGTAGCGAATGATGTATTGAAACGTCTGTTTGTAGAAAACTTACTTTTATGCTGATACACATACAGAGAGAGAGCAGCAATATTTTTATAAGAGTTCAATTTGAAGCTTTAAACAAGTGTTTTCCACTCCCAGACTAAGCATGAAGTAAAATTTCGAGTTTAGAAAAGCCCCGTGAAAATTTGTCGAGGGTCGCGCAGCGACCCGAGACAAATTTTCTGGGCTTTTCTAAACTCGAAATTTTACTTCATGCGCCACGCGTATAAAACGCAGATTTTAAGTGAAATTCGAATATATATAAATTTGACAATATTATAGTGTTGTATATGCGTGGCGCATGAAGTAAAATTTCGAGTTTAGAAAAGCCCAGAAAATTTGTCTCGGGTCGCTGTGCGACCCTCGACAAATTTTCACGGGGCTTTTCTAAACTCAAAATTTTACTTCATGCTTAGTCTGGGAGGGGCAAACACTTGTTTAAAGCTTTAAATTGAACTTTAAATAAAGGGAATATGCGCAATCGTTGTATCAATTCCATGGTATGTCATAATTTTTATAAAATCACATTACTTTTTCTTAATTATTTTAACCCAGAGAGACGTAAAGTGTTTTATTTAGAATTTTTCTCTCTACAAAAAAGTGAAATACATTTTGTCTCTAAAATAAATAGGTGAGTATATTAAATAGCATTTCTCTTTTAGTACATAGTATCGGCGGTTTTCAAGTTAATTCCGTCTGAAAGTCAAATAGTGCGGTTATGAATCAAATTTTGTATATTATAAAATATTTAAAAATCGTAACTTTAAAATTTTTGGTGAGATCTTAAAAAAAGTTTTTGACTATGTTCAGAAAATATTGTTCTTTCTGAAAATGTAAAATACCCCATCGATAGTTTTCGAATTATTTCCGTCTGAAAATCAAATAGTGCGGTTATGAATTAAATTTTATGGATTATAAAATTTAACAAAATGCTACTTTAAAATTGTGCGTCAAATTTTTCTGAAAATTTGTGAGTATCTTCAGAAAACATTGCTTTTTCTGAATATGTAAAAAATGGAAAAATACCCCATTGATACTTTTCGAATTATTTCAATCTGAATGTCGAAAAGTGCAATTATAAATCAAATTTTCAGGATTATAATTGTTTACGTGGTTTGCGCGATTTGATTACAAAATTACTTAAACACGATGGTATGGTATGGTATGGTATGGGGTCGGTGGGTCGTGTGGCCTCTGGGCCTTTCGAAGTTACCTCGACCTAAAAGATCTTTTGTAACTATCCCTGACCTACTTGAGTCCCTCAATGTCTAGACTTCTTATGAAGTCTACTATAACTTGAGGGTTAATGTGTACCAGTTCCTCGGTGTTTAAAGTGGCCGATGACAGGTAGTTCCCTCTTTGAAGGGACAAGGCAGGGCATTCACAAAGTAGGTGCTCTGCTGTTTCTTGTGCCTCGTTGCAGAACCTGCAGTTGGCATCAGTTGTCTGACCCATCTTGGTGAGGTGGTACTTCAGAGGACAGTGTCCAGTTAGAAGGCCGGTTATGAGCCTTAGGTTGCCCTTGCTTAACCTGAGAAACTGTCCGGCTCTTACGGCAGAGAAGGCGATGAACCTTTTCGCCTGCCGCAGACCAGGTGTGTTTCTCAGGTGAGCACTTTTGGCAGCATCTTCCCATTCCCGGATCATCCCCTTGATGCGGACTTTAGTTATTCCACTGTAAGGTTCTGGTCCGACAAATGGAGTCTTGGACCCTTCCTTGGCAAGGTTGTCGGCAATTTCATTGCCTTTGATCCCTGCGTGTCCCGGAACCCAGACCAGTTTGACTCTGTTGTTCCTAGCCAGCTGCTTTAGGGATAGCTTGCACTCCCAGACAGATTTAGACTTGCATGTAGGCGATTTTATTGCCTTTAATGCAGCTTGACTGTCTGAGCAGATGCAAACCCTCTGTTTGTTGTATCCCCTGTCTAAACATATGTGGGCGCATGTGTTCAGGGCCTCGATTTCTGCCTGAAATATCGATGGGGATCGTCCCAAGGCCCTTGATAACTCGCATCGAGGGCCAGTGATACCGATTCCGACTCCGTTTTCAGTTTTGGATCCGTCGGTGAACCAAACTATCGAGGAGCCTTGTAACTGCTTGACCCTCGCTCCAACATCATGGCGGCCATGGATGGCCACTTCAATCGTTGTGTCGAGGTCGTAGTCAGTTGACATGTAGTCTTTGGGCATGTATATCGCTCTTTCACACACAGTGTTAAGGATTTTTAGGTGCCCGTTAAGGTATCCATATTTTGGTGTGTCTGTCTGGATTATTCTTAATGCGTCTAGTGCTGCTTCCCTTTTCACGTGCAGATGCAGAGGTGTGAGATTTAGCATAGCCTCCATTGCTCCAGTGGGGCAGGTGTTCATAGCCCCTGTGATGCCCAAACATGCCAGCCGTTGAACCTTGCTGAGCCTTGCTTGGGTTGTGATCTCCGTTGTCTTTGTCCACCAGACAACGGAACCATAGGTGATTATTGGTCTTATCACCGTAATGAAAAGCCAGTATATCATCTTGGGGTGTAAACCCCATCGTTTGCCAAATAGCCTGCGGCAAGCCCATATTGCCCTTACTGCTTTGGCAGTGATGTTATCTACATGGGTTTTCCAGTTTAGCCTCTGGTCAAAGGCGAGGCCGAGATATTTAACTGTGTTGGAAAGCCCAATGAGTGTCCCATTCATGGTTAGTGCCTTAAGATTTAATCTTCTATGACCTGTAAATGGGACAATTACAGTCTTGTTGGGATTGATAGTGAGCCCCTTCTGCACGCACCATGTACTTACTTTCCGAAGGGCTGACTGCATGCGGTTGGACACCGTATCGTCATGCTTTCCCCTAACTATAATGACGATGTCGTCAGCATAGCCTTGTACGTCAAAACCGTCGTTGGATAACACCGATATTAGCTCATCGACAACTAGTGACCACAGCAGGGGCGATAGAACCCCGCCTTGTGGGCACCCCTTTACTGCGAACACAGTTGCCGACTCATCGCCAATGGACAGTGTGATCCTACGACCTTTGGGCATAGCATGGATCCATTTGGATGTGGAGGCATCAATTCCTCTTGATTTGGTGGCCGTGTCTATGGATTCATAGGAGGTGTTGTCAAATGCACCTTCGATGGCCAAGAATGCGCATAGAGCCACTTCTTTGCTTGCGATGCTCTTCTCTATTATACTTGTTAGTGTGTGACGGGCATTTGTTGTTGATTTGCCTGCTTGATAGGCAAATTGGTGTTTGTGAAGGGGAAACGACTGAAGAGCTTTCCCTCTGATATTTCTATCAATGATTTTCTCCATTGATTTTAGGAGAAAGGAGGTGAGGCTTATGGGGCGATATGACTTAGGCTCGTCAATTTGGCGTTTGCCAGCCTTTGGTATAAACACCACCGTCACCTCCCTCCACTGCTTGGGGATATACCCAAGAGAGTAGCTAGCTCTGAAAATTTGCGCGAGACGTGGTAATAACTCCTCCCCTGCCCTTTGCAAAAGGGCTGGAAAGATGCCATCTGCCCCCGCGGATTTGAACGGCTTGAAGCCGTTGATCGCCCATGTTATTATGCTTGGAGTGAAGATCTTTGTTGCCAGTTTTTTGCATTCTCTGGTAGGGCGTTCTTCTACCTTAAAGCCGATGACAGGTAAGTCTTCACTGTTAATTGCCTGGGACCCAGGAAAGTGAGCTTCTAGGAGTACTCTTAGACTTTCTTCTAGGGTTCCAGTGTATTCACCGTTGGACTTTTTTAGTAGTCCAATACCGTTCGTGTGATCCTTTGCAAGGACTTTTTGGAGGCGTTGTGCGGGAGGTAGATCATCTATCCCATCGCAGAAAGTCCTCCAAGTTTTCCTTTTGGATTTTCTCAGTTCTTTGTTGTACTCCGTAAGGGCCTTTCTGTACTCCTCCCACTGTCCAGAGGCTTTAGCCCTATTAAAAGTACGCCTAGTTTTGGCCTTTAGGCTCGCGAGTTCGCTGTTCCACCAGGGCACTTCTCTAACAACAGCCCTTTGCTCTAGTGGACAACTACTTTCGTAAGCGATGTTGATTACATCTTGTAATTGTGTCGATGCTGCTTCTAGCTGCTCGACTGTTTCAATAGGATTCAGTGGTCCCGCAAGTTCCGACGTAAGGCGCTCTTGGTAGGCCTCCCAGTCGGTATTTTTGGGATTTCTGAATCCATTGATGTGGTTATTACCACTATCGATGTCAAACCGTATATGCTGATGGTCTGATAGTGAGACGTAATCTGAGACGTGCCAGTTTTGTATGTACTGGCTTATGTAATTATCAGCTAGGGAGATGTCTAATACCTCCTTTCTAACTGATGTGATAAAAGTAGGTTTATTGCCCTTATTGACTATATCTAAGTTTTCACCTAAAACATAGTCTAGCAGGAACTCACCTCTTCTGTTGGTGTCCGTACTGCCCCATACAGTGTGGTGCGCGTTGGCGTCGCAGCCCAGGACCAGGTGTTTTTTTTCCTTCCTGCACCAGGTGATGAGGCGTTTGACCTCTTCTGGTGGAGGGGATGTGAAGTCACCCGGGAAGTAGGCCGAGGCTATAATGATTGTCCTCTTGCTCGTCCCCTTAGTGACTCTAATTTGAGCTGTGACCAGATCTCTCGTGATGAATTCTGGAACAGGAATGTAGTTAGTGCCGGCTTTGAATAACAAAGCGGCCCTAACGTTATTGTGTAAGGTACTATAGATCAACTTACAGTTTTTGGATTGGAGTCCCATAATTTGGCCTCTTCTGGTCCAGGGCTCTTAAATGAGCCCTATGTCTAACTGCTCCTTAATAAACCTCCTTGAAAGTACGCTCGAGGCCGCTTTAGCATGGTGGAGGTTTATTTGGACGCAAGTTAGTTTTTGAGGTGATCGGGTCATTTTGGCTTTCCGGGGGCAGGACTCAGTGTTCCTTTTCCCCTGGGGCCAGTTTCTCCGATCCCCTCACCTGCTACGGATGGGCTGTCCGGCTTGTTGTTTTTTGCCGGTCCAACCTCCTTCTCGGCATTGGGTGCGGAAGCTGGTGAGTAGGGCATCTCGTCCGTCCTTTCCTCTAGCTCCATGGTTACTGGAGCGTTGTCCAGCTCCATGATTTCTGGAGCATCCGCTTTTTCGGGCTCATTTTGTGGGGCTGTCTTATCTGCCCCCGTGGTCCTTATCGGCCTTAATTGAATGTGGCCGAATTTGTAGCTCACCCTATATGCAGCCTCTTTGAGGCTTGCCGACGATATGCTGTCCACTGATAGGGGCGAGCTCTACTGTGGGGCCATTGGAGGTTCTCCTTAGCACCCTCCATCTTTGTGAGGCTTTGAGGCTGTTTTGGGCCTCTAAAAGCTGCAGTATCCTCTCATTGGAGTATCCTGCGCTCGATGGGAAGTAGCCAATTACTATATCCGTATGTGGAAAATCTTTTTCTTCCACATACTTCAGCAAGGCGCCATCCCACGGTTTTAGTGCTGGCACGACGGACTTTAGCCAGTCTGCAGTGGCCTTATCCGCGCATACCAACATAAGCCATCCTGGTCTATTGTTGGAGCTTAGGAATTTTGGGCGAATGTCCCCTTCCTTTAGCTCCACAATTTTATCCAGGATTGTTTCCTGAAGCATTGTTAGTTGATTCGCATCAGCTAACGCCTCAAGGAACTTACTAGGCATTATACCTACCCGTATGCTCCCTGCTGCCTGACTGAAGGAAGGCTTCGGACCGTCGCCTTCAGTTGATTTACTGGGAGGCCTTGATTTGGTAGCCTCTGCCCGTTTTTTTGCTGCTCCCGAGGAGGAAGCAGCAGAGGGAGAGGTGCGAGGTCTGGAGCCTCCAGCCTCAGCCTTTGCGGTCTGATTGCCGGAAGGTCTTTCCCCCGCCTTCACCCTCTTAGTTGGAGCTTTTTTCTCTGGGGTACTGCCATCGGACATGGGCCTTTTGTTGTGGCCCGCTTCCTTGGAGTTGGGAGGATTAAGGGGAATTACGGCTTGTGCTCGGGCCTCCTCCATGGTAACCCCTTGTCGCAGGAGGAATCTATACCTCTTCTTTGCCGCACCACCTAACTTGGGATATTGAAATCCCTTAGTTGAGGATTGCTCCTCTGTGTTCTGGCCAGGCCTCTCAGCCTGCTCCAGATTTTTAGGGATGTCGGTGACATCCGTGGGGGGGGGACGTAGTATCCCCTTCTTTTTTGTTTTCTTTATTTGTTCTCATATTTGGTCCCACGAGAAGCTAGGGAAGTAACAGGTCACCCGTAACAGAGCCCCGCATGCTACGAGAAGGCTAGTTGCAACCAGGGGGCGCCATCTCCCTGGAGGTTGGGACCGGTAAAGACTAGTCTTCTATCTAGCCACGCATCTTATCGGCCCAGTCCCCTACCTTAAGATTTAGGATTTTATTGAGGTGTCCTCCTCTTGGTCCAGGCGGTTAAGCCACGACCCCCCTCAATCTCTGCCCGCGAGACATGACCACGTCAGCAGAGATTGAATGGTATTACGAGGGCACACTGCCAGGCAGTATGTGGACCTCGGCATCGTTAACCTCAGTGCAATCCCTTAGCCACGATACGACAGCCGGGATGAGGGGAGTTGGTCCGCGGCGATAGCCTTCGGTACCACCACGCAGGATGTTAGGCCTGGAGTGATCCCTGTAGCCACCACTAGCCATTTCAACTGGGTCGATATGGCCGATCCCCTATCCGCCACCTGGGGACGCGCTTGATAGCTCTCCACTTAAACACGATACTTAGGAACAAATTTCTTTATTCACATAAATATGTGCATCGTTAACAATAAAACAAATAGTAACAAATATTTACAAATAAAATTAGACAAATTGAACAAAATTAAGTAAAGAAACAAATTAAATTAGATAAGAAAATATGCACGAAAGATTAAAATGAAATGAAATACACAAGTGAAATTACACATGAAGTTAGAAAATGAATAAAGCAAAGTTTAAGTTGAAGGAACACAGACAAAAAATATAAGTACAAATATGACACAAAAATACAAGTTTCACGTAAAGAAGGAACAACTTACTCGATTAGAAGATGGTGAGAGAATGAATGAGTTCTTCTCATTGAGGGAAAAAGTTAACACGAAAAATATAAAAGTAGGGATGAAGGTAGGGGTGAAAGTAGGGATGAAAAGTAACAAGGACAAGAAAAAACACGCCAAATGTAAGAAAGTGATAGAAGAAAAATAGATAGAATTCGAAGAACACTTTCCCCAGGGAGGCACTTTACGACTCATATCCATAAACTCAAACTCTGGATTATCTCCTAGTGCCCGTCATCGGTCACGTACCCGCGGAACACCATTGTCCGGCTAGAATTTTGAAGAAAGAGTTTATATTTATTCTGTTTGCTCGGGATTCAGCACGTACTGGCAATGAAGTGCACACCCTGGGTGAAAGCAAGCAATAAAATACGGGCTAAAATATAATTTCTAATTCTAAAAGGTTATTTCAAGTTTTACCAAAAGGTTCGTTTTTCCCGAAATTAACACGATTATTTATTCGCGCAATTGTTAGGCGCGAACAATAATAATTAATAGGTATATAATGGTACTTCACTTTATGTTACATGAAATTATGTTAGAATTTGCCGTAGATTACGAATCCGCAAATTGCCTTAACCTCGAAAATAACCCAGCTACTAACTGTCTTTATTTATTTACGTCACATCAGTTTTGACAATCGCAGTCGATCTGTTGGCGAATTTTAAGCTAATTTTACGAAAGTGCTTTAACCTTTAATAGAGCGGAAATGTAACGATAGAAACTGCGCTTGCATTAATCTTTATATTCTGAAAATCGACGGCTGGCCGATTTTGCGGATACGAAGTTGCATACTAAACATATATTACATGAAAATAAATTCCCGCATTTATCGGCCTTATACTGAGTGCTTATTAATATTACTACCGATTAGCCTGATATATGTTAATTATTAAAAATGTGCAATATTTATTTCTGAGAAAATTCAAATTTATAATTTTTGTTTAATCAAATTTAACGGTACGGCCCGGCCGACCCTGCCGTCCGTGACGAGCCGTCACTGGTTTTTAAATATGTTTGAAACACTCTTTTAAAACAAAGTGTTTTAAATATAACAACCCTGGTAAAAAGTGCTTCACTAGTTCATGTAACGAACGTCATTTGAGTTTTTAAATGCTCTAGTGAGCATAAAAGTGCTCAGTGCAATCTCCAGAACTAGCCTTTAATGAATAGTTTGAAGACTTGTTTAAGGTCTGCTTTTTTCTTTGTGTAATGTACCGGGTAATTGAACCCTTCGTTATTTTATTCCTCAGTTTAAATTATACAGGGTGGACTAACGGGTATGCTCAAAGTAATAAGATGCGTATAACAACTAGCCCAGAAATAAAATACAATTGTTGTTAGTTTGCAGGAATTTATTTTCAATAGCGTTACTAGTCAAAATCGAATTTGTGTTCAGTATTCCGGCGCCAGATACTCACAGACGCGTTTCAGACTTCAAGGTCCTCTTCAGTGTGGTCCCGACCCAGTACTGAGGCATACTGAACATTTCTGACTATTTCAAGCCAATATGTGAAAACCATTAATGTATTTCGATAGCTAACGCCATCTAATGCTCCATAGTGGCATCGTCAATGACACGAATGCACAAAGTGCATATACAGGTCACTGTTTCGTCCACGAACGAGCTAAACTCTGTCTTGAAATAGTCAGAAATGTTCAGTATTCCTTAGCACTGGGTCGGGACCACACTGAAGAGGACCTTGAAGTCGAAGCGCGTCTGTGGGTATCTGGTGCCGGAATACTGAACACAAATTCAATTTTGATATTTGTTTTCTTGTTTCACAAACAGAGTTTAGCTCGTTTGTGGACGAAACAGTGACCTGTATATGCACTTTGTGCATTCGTGTCATTGACGATGCCACTATGAAGCGTTAGATGGCGTTAGCTATCGAAATCCATCAATAGTTTTCACATATTGGCTTGAAATAGTCAAAAATGTTCAGTATTCCTCCGCACTGGGTCGGGACCACACTGAAGAGGACCTTGAAGTCCGAAACGCGTCTATGGGTATCTGGTGCCGGAATACTGAACACAAATTCAATTTTTATATTTGTTTTCGGGTTTCACAAACAGAGTTTAGCTCGTTCGTGGATGAAACAGTGACCTGTATATGCACTTTGTGCATTCATGTCATTGACGATGCCACTATGGATCATTAGATGGCGTTAGCTATCGAAATTCATTAATACATTACTAGTGATTTTTTTTAGAACTTTAGAATCTAAAGAACATATTCGTAAACAAATTTATTTTTTACTTGGGCAAAAAGCCCAAAAGTGAAGTTATAGATAATTTTGAAGATGAGGTAATACCAATTTCCACAATTTATCGGGTAATCAAAAGATGGGAAGCAGATCTGCCTTCAAAAGCACTTGCAAAAATGGATAGACCTCTGATCTTAAGCTAGAAATAGCGAAACAACGTGGTAAAAACCGCTGAAACCGTCGCACAGTGGCCGAATTTCGTCAACTAGAGTGCAATAATTTAAAAAAACATACTTTTCTGATATTTGTCAAAATATGTGTATTTTTACAGAAACATGATTTTAGGTACTTCTTTCTATTTATAATTAATTTTAATTTTAGAATGAGTTAATGGTATATAATTACTACATTTTAGAAATATCGCTTTCATTACGTTTCATAAAAAAGCAATTCCAATAATATCGCTTAAATAATATACATTTTAAATTTTGTTTTAATGAAATTCATATCTCGTTTATTGTCAGTAACTAAACTTCGTATAATCTTTGATAACTTAATATCTATACTTTCTTACACCATTTAAAATGTTTGCTCAAAATTGACCTCCGTAAAGTTTGCACCCCCACTTCGCCAAAATCAAATTAAAATATGCCTATAATTTAGGACTAATTAAAGACTAATTTGTACCCACAAAATTAGAATTTGTACCAACTTAGTTTAGCCGGAAAACCGATTATTATTATGGGGGGGCTAGCTTGACTAAAGTTAGCACCCCCACCATTCTCAATTGAAATTTAACCAGGTGCATCCAAAACTTTGAATTAAAGACTAATTTGTACCCATGTTTGTTTCTCATTGTTTAAACAATTATAAATTATTTAAACAATTTATACATTATTTAGCCAATTTATAACAAAAAAAGTACTTTTTATAATTAATAAACAGAAATGTAGAGTATAAAATTAGGACTAATTAGTACCCACAAGTATTTTGTTTTAAACATTTTTTTTTGTTGATAAAATAATTTTCGGATTAATTAATTTTAAATCTCGATTTTCGGTATATATCCGTAATAAAAAATTGAAACCACAATAAAACTAGATAAACTTGTGTTTCTAATCTAGGACTAATTTGTACCCACAAGCATTTTGTTCTAAACAATATTTTTGTTGATAAAATAATTTTCGGTATAAAACCGTCAAAAAAATTGGGATCACAATAAAACTCGACAAACTAGTGTTTCTAATTTAGGACTAATTTGTACCCATAAGCATTTTGTTATAAACAATTTTTTGTTAATAAAATAATTTTCGGTTAAATCTCATATTTCGATTTTCGCTATAAAACCGTAAAAAAATTTAGAACCACAATAAAACTCGACAAACTAGTGTTTTTAATTTAGGACTAATTTGTACCCATAAGCATTTTATTATAAACAATATTTTTGTTAATAAAATAATTTTCGGTTAAATCTCATATTCCGATTTTCGGTATAAAACCGTAAAAAAATTTGGAACCACAATAAAACTCGACAAACTATTGTTTCTAATTTAGGACTAATTTGTACCCATAAGCATTTTGTTATAAACAAATATTTTTGTTGATAAAATAATTTTCGGTTAAATCTCAAATTTCGATTTTCGGTATAAAACCGTAAAAAAATTTGGGACTACAATAAAACTCGACAAACTAGTGTTTCTAATTTAGGACTAATTTGTAACTATAAGCGTTTTGTTATAAACAAATATTTTTGTTGATAAAATAATTTTCGGTTAAATCTCAAATTTCGATTTTCGGTATAAAACCGTAAACAAATTTGGGACCACAATAAATCTCGAAAAACTAGTGTTTCTAATTTGGGACTAATTTGTACCCAGAAGTATTTTGTTATAAACAATTTTTTTGTTCATGAAATAATTTTCGGTTAAATCTCAAATTTCGATTTTCGGTATAAAACCGTAAACAAATTTGGACCCACAATAAAACTCGGCAAACTAGTGTTTCTAATTTAAGACTAATTTGTACCCTTAAGCATTTTGTTACAAACAACATTTTGTTGATAATATAATTCTTGGTTAAATCTCAAATCTCGAGTTTCGTTATAAAACTGTAAAAAAATGGGACCACAATAAAACTTGAAAAACTTGTGTTTCGAATTTTGGACTAATTTGTACCTATAAGTATTTTATAACAAACATCCATTTTTAAACTGATATCATTTAAGCGCAGCGACAGCAACAAATGCCTGATTCAATGATTACTTTTCGTTATAATAATTGCTACAGTTTGTGTACCAATATTAGAGTAATTGGTTAAAGTTAAATCATGGATTCGTTACATACTTTTCACGAAGTTACGTTTCAACATTAATGTTTAATAACTATGATTATCTATCAACTATATAAATTACATCCAAGGCAAATTTTCTCATGGTGCTGTGATCAGTACTTTTTGCATTATGATATAAATTGTATAGCAAGTAACAGAGCTGGGACAAATCCTAGTAAAAAGGATTCGAATCACCTAATATGATTCGAATCACGAATACTCGAATAACGGATTCGTAAGAGATAAATATGATTCGAATCAAAGATTCGAATCCTGTTTTCTCGAATCACGATTACAAATCCTTTAAGAATAAATTTGATTTTATTATTTTTTTGCAACCATTTATATATAAATATCGTTACCAGTTATTGTGTGTGTTTTTAAACTTCGGGATAAATTACCGTTTTACGCGCGTGGCGCATGAAGTAAAATTTCGTGTTTAGAAAAGCCTGAAAAATTGGTTTGGCCGCTCCGCGCTTCGCGCTACGCGACTAAACCAAATTTTCAGGCTTTTCTAAACTCGAAATTTTACTTCATGCTTAGCCTGGGAGTGGAAAACAGTCTTGTACATAATATTGATAACTTTTGATAAACAATCGACTTTTTCTGTTAGATACTTTATGGATCACCCTGTATAAAAACAAATATGTATTATACTTTTCTGTAGCTGGAATAGTTTTTGAGTTATAACGTTTTTTGTCAAAATTGAGGAAAGTCGAGAATTTACGCTTTTTTGTATTTCGCAAAAGTTGCGAATAACTCAATAACTAATGGGAATACAAAAAAATCGTTGAAACAAAAGTTTTGGACAATTTTTCTATCTTTAAGTTTTTTCGTAACTATCTTCTTTCATTACTGAAAAAATATATCATTAGTAATTAGTAATATTTAATGTGTTTTTATTGTGCGCGTTGATAGAGATGATAAAGTTTGTTAATAATCTAAGCATTATAACATAAAAACATTTTATATGTACAGAGAGTTTAGAGTTTAGTGACCACGATTTTTGCGTAACAACAACAAATTTTCAACACTCTTGGTAAATAACACACTTGGTTAAGATTTCACTGTTTATTATTTGACACTGCAACACTTGTTTTGCCACACAGGCAATTTTTTAGTTAAAACAATTAAAAATGTTCGAAATGAAAATAAACACATTAATCACTCACTGCACGCTGTATAAGTTCCAATTGTAAAAAAAAACAAATTGGCAAAAAAATAGTTGCAGTCCTCTCGATGAAGGTGCTATGACAATTGAAAATGTCAAAGTTGGTTTTAAAAATTTCGTCACAGAAAAACTTCATTAGATTATGAAAGCAACCATTGCAGTGTATCCAGCCATGGTAGTGTAAACTGAACAAATATCCATAATAAAGAGACACTAAAAATGGTCTTGCCAACTGCTTTTTAATCAAAACTTGAAGAATTTTATAGTAGAGAAATAAAAACTTTATCAAAACGTTCGCTAGAAGAAGTTGGAAATGATAGCAATTAAATTATAACGAGTGTATATAAACTGTCGTCGGCATCTCGGTTGCTTTGAAAAACAAATTACATATCTCAGATTATGCCATACGAAACGGTAAAGCGGTGTAAGTGTGTTCTTAATTATCTAGAAATTGTCCAATACTTGCATAGATTTGAGGTTTTTTTGGCGCCCAACCTGGGGCCATGCTAACGCTAGGCCCTTGTTGGGCATCATAAATTGTGAAAATAAAAGTTCAAAACTTCACACTGATAAGTGTTTCGTACGCGTGGCACATGAAGTAAAATTTCAAGTTTAGAAAAGATTGAGTTTGGACGCTACGGGTCTAAATCAAAATGCTCAGGCTTTTCTAAACTCAACATTTTACTTTATGCTTAAGCTAAGAGTGGAGAACACTCGTTTGAAAATACTTAAAACGCTTCTATTTGAGCTTTTTGGCTCCCAACCTGGGGCCAGGCTAACGCTCTGGCCCCTAGTTGGGCGCCATAATTCGCAAGCATCTAAATTTAAAACTTTCCACTGAATCAGCGTTTTGTACGCGCGGTGCATGAAGTAAAATTTTGAGTTTAGAAAAGCCTTAGTTTGGATTTCGACGTTCAGGCTTTTCTAAACTCGACATTTTACTTCATGCTTTGTCTGGGAGTGAAAAACGCTTAATAATTTTTTATTAACTTATTGATTAATAACTACTCGTAAATACGCTTTAACTTGATTCGTACATTTTTTATACAAGGTATTTATACGGGTAATTTACCCGGTATTCAATAAATCAATGATTATAAACCGGTTCACCGATATTTCAACGAGAAATCATGATATCGTTGTTTCAGGGGTACAATTCATTAAGTACGTTACGTGGATAATTACTAGAATTTAAAGATTTACCTTTACCAAGTGTTTTACACTCCCAGACTAAGCATGAATTAAAATTTCTGGGCTTTTCTAAACCCGAAATTTTACTTCATGCGCCACGCGTATCAAACAGTGATTTAAAGAGAAATTTAAAAACACAGAAAAGACATATTTTATGTTAATTAATTGTAAGTATTCGAATAAAATGCTTGTGGGTACAAATTAGTCCTAGATTAGAAACACAAGTTTATCTAGTTTTATTGTGGTTCCAATTTTTTATTACGGATTTATACCGAAAATCGAGATTTAAAATTAATTAATCCGAAAATTATTTTATCAACAAAAAAAATGTTTAAAACAAAATACTTGTGGGTACTAATTAGTCCTAATTTTATACTCTACATTTCTGTTTATTAATTATAAAAAGTACTTTTTTGTTATAAATTGGCTAAATAATGTATAAATTGTTTAAATAATTTATAATTGTTTAAACAATGAGAAACAAACATGGGTACAAATTAGTCTTTAATTCAAAGTTTTGGATGCACCTGGTTAAATTTCAATTGAGAATGGTGGGGGTGCTAACTTTAGTCAAGCTAGCACCCCCATAATAATAATCGGTTTTCCGGCTAAACTAAGTTGGTACAAATTCTAATTTTGTGGGTACAAATTAGTCTTTAATTAGTCCTAAATTATAAGCATATTTTAATTTGATTTTGGCGAAGTGGGGGTGCCAACTTTATGAAGGTTCAAAATTGCTCTGATATGAAATATTTTGATTTCTTTTAGGTAGGGCTGTCATTCATTATTTATTAAATATTTAAAGTTTGGGCTAGCAAAAGGAAGATTTCTAAGAAAATATAGGAGTATTTACTTATGTTTTATAAAAATACGTATTACAGAATAATGATAGAAAAGTTAGAAAATGTATTAAAGGTAATGCAACGACAAAAGCTGTGTAACAATGTAAACAATGTCTATAGACAATATACAGGAAATTTTTCTTCTAGGTATACATATACATACGCGTTTTCTAAAAGAGTTTGAAATTTGTAACGAGTGTCGTCTACTCCCAGACTAAGCATGAAGTAAAATTTCGAGTTTAGAAAAGCCTGAGCTTTATAATACATTTAAAACTGTCCTGAGTTCAAACTTTCAGATTTCAAAAGATATACACATAGGTGATCCGTAATATATGTCTTTTATCAGATTTCTAAAAGTACAGTTTTTTTTTAATTCTATGTACAGAATTTGGATTGTTTCAAACATTTGAATTGTGCTTTTAATTTTATTGTGTTGTAAAGGGTTTTTCATTAGGAGGTTCCATTTTAAATTCCTTGGCATTTTTAAACTGTTAAATAGAGGGCATTGATTGTTTCACACTTGTCAAGTGAAAAGTGTACGATTTAAGAAAATGGAATGATATACGCTCCAACAACGTATAGAAATAGTAAAAATTCATTATCAATATGGTGAAAACTTTGCCCAGACACTTCGCAGCGTTCGTCGTATTTTCGTTCGGTATGAAGTTTTGAGCAAAATGGACAAATTACTGATGTAAAATTGCCAGTTAGTACTCGTATCGCCAGGTCGACTGAGAACATTACCGCAATCCAAGCGCTCAAAGAAAATATTCGAGCGAAGCAGAGCGGCCAATTCAAATTAGGCTTTTCTAAACTCGAAATTTTACACTATGCGCTACGCTTAAAAACACTGATTTACAGTGAAGTTCAAAAAACACACACACAACAACGATTATAGGCAACATACGTCAGAGTTATTGGGTTGCCTATTATCACTGTTTTAGACAATTTGTTCAGCGCAGAATTTGACTCACGTTTTATTTACATCTACATATTAGATTGCTAAAGCGGTATATTTTAAACTTTACGATATATCAGTGTTTTATACATGTGGCGCATGAAGTAAAATTTCGAGTTTAGAAAAGCCTAATTTGGATTGGCCGCTCCGCTTCGCTACGCGGCCAATCCAAATTTTCAGGCTTTTCTAAACTCGAAATTTTACTTCATGCTTAGTCTGGCAGTAGAAAACCCTTGTTTAAAGATTCAAAGTAATCTATTAAAAAAACAACGCATGTCGTAAAATTTACAGTGTATGCATATGTATACCTGCAAGAAAAATTACCTGTATTCAAAAATCACATTTATGCACACACAGTTGTGATATTTTATTGTAATAAAATGTTATGTTAAATAATGTAATTTGAAATATCTTCAAAAAAAAACCTGGCTACAACTAAAAACCCGCAGGGCAAAAAATATCTAAAAAAAAAATCATTTTCTATTTATTTACATTTGCATTTGAAGCAAACAAAAAGGCTAAGTTTGAAGCCCTTGTTGATTTCACATGAAATGACCCGCCTATAAGAAACACAAAAGTTGGCTATAATTCCTGTAAATTTAAGACCTATATTAAAATCAAGTGTATTACTAGATTCGTCATTAAAAAAGCCTGTATAATATCAAAGTTGTAATATCTAGATTTAATAGTTTATGAATAAAAAAGTAAAATAGAAAATCAGATTTTTGACAATATCTCGAAAACAAAAGAATATTTTTTAAACGTTGCCCCAATTTAACAGACTCTTTATCTATCTCTTTATATAACCGAGACCCACATCTATGCATTTCCACGAATTACGAACACCCTGTAGATGGAGTTTATTTGTTATTAGTAACAAATCAAATTCCATCGTTTACAATTTGAAAGATCAAAGTCGATATCCATTTATAACACTCTCCATAATTTCGCGTTTTACTGCCTGGAAAATTCGCTCAATATTTCTAGAAGCCAATTAAATCCGCCATTGGGTTATCGGAAAAAAAGTGCCCATTTATTAAATCGATCTAGCGGTAAATGGGGAAAGTATCGACACATGTACTGCTGTGTTCCTATTCAATAATAAATGAACGTTTTGTCATCCCCCTGTAATAACAATTTTATCAAGGTAAAAAATGACAAGTGAACTTGATACACCTATTCCACGGACTTGACCTTGTCGTCCTATTAAAAATAAACCGGCATATACACTTACGAAAAAAAGTCAACAAAAGAATAATTACACCTGTCACTGTTCACACGAGCCTGTAATAAATGTTGCATTATTTAAGAGTGGGATAAAAACATGTGCGTTAACTTTATTGAATAAGTAACGGGCTTGGGGAAATTAATGTCAATTTGTTTAAACAATTACCAATGGAAGTTAGTTATCGAAATTGTTAATTACTGTAATTGGGTGCAGTCATAAAATGATTTATGGTTTCCTTTCAATTTTAAAAATCACCACGTGTTCGCCGTGTTAAATAAACAAATTAATTTTCGTGTAAACAATACGGAAATTTTCATATCCCGATAATTACCACGTTTGTTAAATTTGCAGGAATGCGTTGTTTTTATAAAAAAAAAACGGTCAATTTAAAGCTTCTAACGAGTGTTTCTACTCCTTAATTAAGCACGTAGTGAAAGTTTGAGTTTAGAACAGCCTGAAAATTTGGATTAGTCGCTCCGCTTCGCTACGCGAGGCTTTAGGCTTTCCTAAACTCGAAATATTTACTTCATGTTTAACCCTCGCGGCACGGGTGTGGGTCTGTGTGACCCATACCGTTTTTTTTTTGTTGTAATATCATTCGCGCTCTCGCGAAGATCGTAAAAAATATTGTTATTACTACGAATAGATATGCTGCTATTATTTTATTATATATTATGTTTTAATAAAAGTTTTAAAACATACATACAGAGAGTTTTATAAAACACCGAACATGCTAAAATGTACTCAATGTAAATTTTCCTATGTTCGATGTGTACTGGGACGCATCAAAGCATTCAGTGCGATATGATTGCCTACGATTTCTAATTGTAATATAGTCAACCCAATTTACACGTTCCCTTCAAAAATAAATGTACTGTCAGTTATCGCAAGCAAATGATATTTGCTGTTCTAGCACTTGAAGCAGACGTAGACTAAGAACGGAGAGTTGAACATATCAATAATATTTACAATGGAGGAAAAGATTTTTCTGGTAAACCTATACCATGGAGAAAACAGATCAAGAAATTCCCATGAATCATTTACTGTAAAATTTTCTGATTGACTAATACCATTTATTTCAACCATTTCGAACCTTATAAAACAGTTTTTTTGGATAAATTTCATGAGCTAGGAGTTAGAAGTCCGTCGATATTATTGGAAGAGATGAAATTAAACAATGTATGTTATGTCGAAGAGTGTCCAATAAAATCCTTACTATTGCAAAATCATTTCATTTAAAAATTGTTTGTACATAAAAGTTCTACAAGAATTTAGTTTAGGTCCTACAAATTGCAATATTATTAGTTGCTGTATAACAAAATTAAGCGATAAAATGTTTGTAAAATTATATTTAATATGTTAAATTAAACAACTAAATGTTGCGAAAATTGTGTTTACTGATGAAGCGTTTATATCTTCTTACCTTCTTTAATTAGTATTTTACTGATTAAAAACATAACGAAAGTTGATAAGCATTCTGTTGAACTATAAAATTCAAAATACAACATATTGTGGATGATATAATAATTGACAAATTTAATTTATTTTTGGCAGCAAGAGTACATTGGGTTGACTATATTACCATTAGAAATCGTAGCCAATCACATCGTACTCAATGCTTTGATGCGTCCCAGTACACATCGAACATTTACATTGAGTGCATTCTAGCATGTTCGGTGTTACATAAAACTCTCTGCATATCCATTGTAATTGGAATAACTAGTATGGGTCCCACAGACCCCACTTGTGCTTTCATGCAAAATTCGGTCCGTCGTGCAAATTTACCCATCCACTGTCGTACACGGACCAACGTACGTGTACGTCGTGCAAGTACGACAGTGGATGGCCTCTTTATGAACATGAAATCCAAACAACGCAATAAGGATATCCGATTACACAGTATTCGGCTTTACCGAAAATGGATGGCCTGCGATTCCCATCAAACGCATCGAATGAGCGAATTAGGGCGTCATTCTACCGCGAAAAATGCTTACTCAGATTGGGATCGCACTTCGCGCACGCAGACCCCGCATGCCCCACCGAACAGCTTCCCCCGCATGCCCGCATTTTACATTACTAGGTTAACTATGACCAATTTGTTATCATATTTGTCGAATGATTTAGAAAATGGGTTTCAATACACTGATTTCTCCAAAACATTCGATAGAGTTCAACATAGTGTTCTGCTACAAAAGTTAGGTATGATGGGTATTGGTGGTAGTGTTTTGGATTGGCTTAAAAGCTAATAACATACAGGTCACCTCGGGGGTACCGCAGGGCTCTCATTGTGGCCAATGTTATTTTTATTATTTATAAATAAAATTTGTTCTGCGATCCAAAGCAGTGATTTGCCGACGGTTTGAAGATTTTTAAACGAATAGATAAACCAATCGACCAACGTGAATTGCAACATCTGCATAGGTTATCTTCGTGGTGTACATGCAATTATCTGGATTTAAATATCAGTAAATGCTTTAATATTCCATTCTACCGCAGAATTGCTGCTATGCTAGATTATGGTATTGGCGGGAAACTGTTGGTAAGATCTAACGCAATTAAGGATCTAGGTGTGCTTTTCGTATCAAATCTCGACTTCACGAAGCCTGTTTCAGCAACCTGTGGTAAATGTTTCGTGATCGGTAGATTCTCCACTCATTTTGATACTCAGACATTAAAAAGACTCTACCTTGCACTTGTTTGGCCACACAGCATTGTTCCTTTGTGTGGGCACCTCATACTTCTACGGGTATTAGTCATATCGAAAAAGTTCAGAGCAGATTTCTAACATTAATACACTATAGACTAGGCGGAAAAAGACAGAATTTTAGTCACTCTTTAATGTTAGTTTAGCTTTATTATTCTTCAATTGTTGGCGGACAGGAATAAGTTTCTTGATTTGTCTTTTTTTTGCATCAACTAGTTATTAGTGGCGTTGATTGCGATAACTTAGTCACTATACTAAATCTTCATGTACCTAGAGGATTTGAGACTCGAATTTCGAGACCAGACAGAAGCCGTTGTTTCGTTCAGGATTTCATTCAACACACCACAGTGCTTAATCGGATGATATGTTACGCTAATATCCTATATGCCAAGGTTTAAAAACGTACCTCCAAAATTTGAAATCGATCATTTATTCTCTTAAAAAAATGAAGGTGGAATGTCACTAGTGTTTTTGAGTCAAATCGCACTTAGGTTTAGCCGGAAGTGATATCCACTGTTATTTTTTCTAAATATTCGTGGTGTATCCAGAAAGTAAGTTTCGTTTGTATTTCTTGCCACCGTAGCGCATTGAGGAAAGAAATTGTAGACCTTATCTCAAAAGCGGCGGGGTTTTCAATTTTATTCGCCATCCGCTATAAAGGAGCGACGCACTATTCTGGCTGCAAGTCTATAACACAAAATTATTATTACTAAACAACCTTCATATCTTTACAATAAAATTTTCTTTAGAGAAGACGTTCATAACTTAAAGATCAGATTTAAAGGACGATTATCACTTCCTAAGTATCGCACTGCAAAATTCCAACGCTCATTTTCTTACAATATTTACAAATTATACAACATAGTACCCCAATCATTCAAAACTCAGCCACTCAATAAATTTAAAACTAATGTAAAAGATTCACTAATTAAAAATAAAGACTTTCTGGCTCGACTTTATTTTTCACCCCGTAGAATAACATGCATTATAATATAGATTCACACTGTATTGACATATATCACCAATTAAAATCAATAAATTTACTGCGGAAATGATAAGAATTCGATTTTTTTAACTTTGAAATTTTGACTAGAAACTTCTATAAAACCTCACTGATTGCTGTTAACCATTGCAATCTTTACCAGAGACATTGGGGAAGTCGAAAGAAATGCTTGTTAATGACTTCAATCTAACTTTAACATAAAGTTAGATTTAACCGGATGACGATTATAACATATTAGCACATTACACTTGGACTCATATGGATTTATAGAATAACTAACATAAATTAATACACTCTTGGAAATTCATTTGGGCTGAATTCTAGTTTGTGTCAACGGCTATATTTTGCCGAAAAAATGTTTGCTCACATTGAATATTCTACATACTTCTAGGTTAGGTCAGGTTAGGAGAAAGATTTGCAATTGAATAAATTGCGTAAATCTCTTTGCGCAAGATTATTATTTTACATACTGCGAGGACTATATTATTCAAAATATATTCAAAATTTTTAAACTAAATTTTTTATTTATTTATTTATAACATTTCCGGTCGAAATTAATTGCATATCTAGATAGTACTCGCCGAGTACTTTCGAATATTATCATTTTTATTTATAATACCCACGGGGTGTATAGTAAATTCTTACCGATTTTCTGTCACATGGTTGATTGTTTATTTCAATTGTTCATTATAGCTTATGTTTGTATTTCAATTGTTTATCATAGCTTGTGTTTGTAGAAATATAAGTATTATTGTTTTGTTTGTTATTTTTTATATATGTTAGGTATGGATGGAAGACAGGTGGGCGAAAGCCTAACTGAATTCCGCCTAATGGTTCACTTGTTATATGAATCGAATACTGTAACTGTGTACACAAAAATGTACCTTGTGGTTAAAGATTATTATTTCAAACAAGCACTAAAAAGCGTACACAACAGTCAGCTAACTCATAATAACGTCAACTTCTTCTCAATAGGTTATGGTAAGTATCGCAATTTCGCGCATGCACGGTACTTACCCTAACCTATTGAGAAGAAGTTGACGTTATTATGAGTTAGCTGACTGTTGTGTACGCTTTGTAGTGCTTGTTTGAAATGGCGAATAAAATTTAAAAAACCCGCCGCTTTTGAGATAAGGTCTACAATCCCTTTCCTTAATGCAAAGAACATTAAACCAGTCCACATTCATCCACAGATCTGTGAGGTGTAAGGAGAAAATGTGATAAGTGATTCAATGGTAAGAAAATTCTCGCTTATCTCCATACCATTGAATCACACATTTTCAATGAAGGACGTGATAATGTGCATGATGACGAACGAAGTGAGCTTCCATCTTTAATTAGTGATACACTGGTTACTGCAGTTGGAAAAAAGTTTCACGAAAACCGTAAGTGTACAGTTTCTACTTTATCTGAGTCTTGGTGATAAGTGGTTCAACAATGACGACAGGATCAAGAACATGTTACTTAGTTGTCATCACAGGCGGCATCTTCCTATAAAGAAGGAATACAAAAGCTTGTGCCAAGCTGTGACAAGTGCCTGCAAAACTTTGGGAGTTATATACAGAAATAGTTTAAGGTTTAAGGATTCTTTTACAATACAGTTTTTTTATGAATATGTACTTGTTGTTTAATTAATTTCTCACTTAACCCGTGGTGAAACCTTTTTGAATTTAATTTTTGATATTTAATTAAATCACTTACACTTATACATTTAAAGTTTTGGGAGTTTAATAAAGTTTCTAATTTATTTACGTAATCTCTTTTACTTAAAACCGTTGCTGTGTTTCCTTTATCTGCCTTTGTTATTATTATATTTTTGTTTTTAAATTTCTTTTTTAAGCTTTCTATTATTCTGTGTTCTGATATTTTTAACTTTTTACTGATTTTATGTTCTGTTATCAATTTGGCTATTTTGTTCTTTGTCAATAATCTGTCATTTTCTGGTTGGATGTTGTTGCATATAATTTCTGAATTAATATTTTATATATTTTAAACCTTTTTCAATAACTTTAATTCATTTGATGTTATTTCCAAATCACTTATATTTTGCAGTCTAGGGTAAAATTTAATGTCACAATGCTCACCCATATGTTCTTAATTTGCACGGATTTGCACAGCATTGCATCGAAGAAAATCATATTTTCAACTCAACAGATTGTACAATTTTATACTCAGGCAATAAGGGTCGATACTTAAACTTCCGTGAGGGATTGGAAATCAGGAAGGCGCTAAAGCGGGAAAATCTGATTGTAAATAATATGGAAGAGATTTGTAACTCTCCTATAACGTCCGCCCTTATTTCCTGATGTTTTATGATAGTTTGCATTTGTATATACAGGGTCCTGCATCTCACCTCCCGTCTTCTGTAGCTCAGTTACTAATTAAGTTAGGCTTTTGATATTTGGCAGACTTTACCTGTATCCTAGGGCGTATTTCAGGAAAATATTTTTGATTATACAGGGTGTCCCAAAAAAGTTTGACGTCATTATGATATATATTTTTAGATTACATGCTATATATTTTGTTCGTTATTTGGGTGCCTTCTATGGATACCTACATACCCCTAACATTTTATTTTTGGTTTAGTAATTTTAGCAAAAAAAAATAAATACTAAATAAAATCAGTTTTGCACCATTGGTTTAAAAAATTAATAAAAAATAAAAATAGTGCCTCGTTAATAAAATTATACAATGTACTTATTAAATAAGGTCTGGCAGTCCCGTTAACCAAGTTTTATTCATATGAATTATACAGAGTGTCTAAAATTTAGTGTCAAACTTTTCAAATTTGAAAGCACTTTATTTTTCTTATTTTAAATTAGACCCCATGTATATTTTCATGTCTTTCCATGCGGAATTGTAGAACAAACATTTTTCCTAATTACAACCCTATCGCATTTCCTAACACATTAAAAGTTATTTGCAGAAAACTCGTTTTATCAACTAATCCAATCGCCATTTTAATGATAAAAATCGAAGGTGGCATTCAAAAACAATTTATTTTTTAACAAAGTGACAAGAGCCTATTTTGACTTTAGTAATGTAAAAGGTTGTACTTCATGACAACAAATTCTTGGATATAAAGAGCTTAACTCATAATGCTTTTATTATGAGTTAAGCTCTTTATATCCAAGAATTTGTTGTCATGAAGTACAACCGAGACGATCTCGTAGATATGATTTTCATATTAGGAGAATACGAAAAGAACTGTTTTTTGGTAAGTCGAGTTTACGCACAGCGGTATCCAGAACGACGACATCCAGACAACAGGAGCCTGGAAAACTTATTGGAGAGATTTATACATACGGGTAATGTAAACTATACAAAACCAGTTAGAAATAGGCCGGTTCGAACTGAAGAAAATCAATTCGCTGTTCTATTATCAATTACGGAAAATCCTTCCCTTAGTCAACAAGCAGTTCCATCAAGAACTCTTTGAACAAGATTTTGATCGAATTTTGCAACTGGGTGCAAACTAAAATTAGGGTACATGTTGACTTTTTTGATAACGTTTTGTTTTCTGATGAGGCCACCTTTCATAAAAATGGATTTGTGAATCGTCATAACTTCCATTATTATTGCGACCACAATCCAAGACTTTTTAGGCATGTTGATCAACAACATTTTCGGTACGCTTAATAATTTACCATAAAATTATAATTTGCTTACGTCTTTAAACAAATGAGTGCAAAATTGTTTAAATAAATTATTAATGTTCATAGATAACGATAAATTTAAAGTATGTGGCAGCGTGACAGTTTAACGATTTTTTTGCTTTTGAAAAAAATCCTTATCATTTGAAGCGATTATCAATTCGAGAATTATATTTGAATAATAGCTGATAATACTGAAATATATAAGTAAAAATTGGTGATTAGATCATCATTGTACCTTGCATTTAATTGATGTGATGATTTAATGTAACACATAAGATTTCGAAATATCTCAAAAACTAAAAAAGTGGATAGACAATAATTGTTTATTTTTTATTATGTATAAGTTTTATTAAAAACATTGTTTCTTAATCTTATCAATATTTGCTGAGACAAGCAATACTAATAATTCAATAACTAACAAGTCTAGGACAAATAAAAAATGCTGATTTGCTGTTTCCCTACAACTTTTATTAGAAAGAATTTTTACTATTGTCAAAATTTTACAAAATATCAAGCAAAAACGCAATGAAAAAAGTTCCATACTGCAACCCTCTTGGATTTAAGTCAATTTTGGAAACATATCAACGGTGGGTTAGAACTCCTACCGGATTCGGCAAAATTTCCGAATAGCTGTAGACTTAACTCCGACGCACAGTGGTCGATTTGTCCTTTCTAGCCAAACATTTCCCAAAAATGAACTTGTAAAAATGAGGGTTTTTCATGAAATGTCCATTACTAGAATACCCAAAGGATCAGCAGGTAGTGTCAAAAATCCTGGGGCCCTGTTATACAGATGTACTGAGAGACCTAAGTACGCGCTTCATAAAATTCACTCAGTTGCCGTACGGTCGTGCTTTGAACGAACTCGTTTTGTTTATTTTTTAAACCGTGTATTAAGTTATAATTTTATGCAAGTATGGATTATTATTCTGAAGGTATGATATAACGTACGTTATTTAATTTCGTATATTTAAAATCCCTACGCCCGTTAAACTTGCTTGCAATAATAAGTGAAATTAACGAATTTCAATGTGAACTAAGGTCAAATATGTACTCAGGTGTCTCATGAAATATTTAAAAAAAAAAACTATTTGTCTTGTCAGTCAGTTAAATTGATCTGCTAGAATTTGCCTGATTTTAGTCTATAATTTGTTTTAGGTAGCGTGTCCATTTCTCGTGAGCGTCTGCTTGATGTTTGGCGCGCTGAAAATTTTCTAAATAACAATATCAGCGTTTTCTTCATATGGGATGAATATTTTGAATCTTGAAATGGTAGCTAATATGAGAATGAAGACTTACTAAAGCAACAAACTAAAAATTGCAGTTTAAAATTATTTTTTAAATGGAACGAATCAAAACACATCCAACCCAGTTCGAATTCAAATTTGCAAATTAGATAAATATAACAGAAATTAATGTATTGTAATGAGATTTTTAATACATATGTAATCGAGTGTGCTATTTTCAATGAAAATATTTTCAAGATTAGTCGACCTCCGGTTATACCGAAAGTCAATACTAACTTCTTTTTTTTTAAATAAAAGGCAACATTTTTTATTTTTAAAGTAAATTTTACAATTCTATAAAAAAACATTAGTTATATCCTCCAAATTTAACCGTTTTCGAGATATTTGACATTTAAAAGAAAGTGCCTTTTCACGATTCATTTTAAAATTTGTATCTCCGCAGAAAAGTAAATCGAAGGGATGTGATGTTGGCTATAGAAAACCAATACCCAAATGTACCCAGTAATGATTTTCTGAATAACAGATCTCTTGATTTAGTGCAATGTGATTATTTTCTGTGGGACCATATAAAATGCAAAATTTATCAAATACGTTACTCAAAATATTGATTCTTAAAGGAATGCAATTTTTGACGAATGTGCGCGTATTAACGCTGGAACACTAACGAATGTGATTAATAGATTTTATAAAAGGCTTCGGCAGGGGTCTTTAAACTTTTTCCCTTGCGGGCCACATACAATTCTGCATAATTAAATGGGCCAAGATTCAAATAATTGTACAAACATTTTTTAAAACTTGTATGTGTTTTTATTTACTGCTACATAATAATAATAATCAATAAAGTAATTTATTTAAAAATAATTAAAAACAGTCAGTCTATTTAAAACTTCACATGTTTTATACGCGTGGCGCATGAAGTAAAATTTCGAGTTTAAAAAAGCCTAAAAGTTTAGATTTGGTCGCTATCGTTTCCAAATCCAAATTTTTATTTCCTGCTTTACCAAGGAGTGGAAAACACTCTTTTGTATAATATTGACAAATTTCATAAACACTCGCCTTCTTGATTTAGAAAAAAAAACAATAGACATTTTCTTTTAGATACTTTATGGATGTCCCCTGTATAAAACCAAACACGCCCATCTTGTAGATCTATCTCGTCGAAATAGCCGAAATGCATATATTATCCATTTATGTAGCTCGAATAGTTTTTGAGTTATAACGTTTATTGTCAAAATTTGAAAATGTGGAGAATTTACGCGAATAACTCAATAACTAATGGGAATACAGAAAAATCGTTATAATGAAAAAACTTATAATTTTCACATAATCATGGAATAACTTTTTAGAACTGTTTATTAGAATTTGTGTATGTTTTTTTTTAACTTCGGGATAAATTAACGTTTTACGCGAGTGGCCCATAAGGTTAAGTTTCGAGTTTAGAAAAGCCTGAAAATTTGGTTTGGCTTTTCTAAACTCGAAATTTTACTTCATGTTTAGTCTGGGAGTGGAAAGCACTCTTATACATAATATTGATAACTTTGATAAACAATCGCCTTCTTGATTTAGATAAAAAAAAATAATTGCCATTTTCTATTAAATATTTTATGGATCATCCTGTATAAAAACAAATACGCCCATCTTGTAGATATCGCCAAATAGCTAAAATGCATGTATTATACTTTACTGTAGCTCGATTAGTTTTTGAGCTATAACGTTTTTTCTCTAAATTGTGTGCTCGCTTTTTTTGTATTTCGCAAAAGTTGCAAATAACTTCAAACAAAAGTTTTAGATAATAACATTTTGGACAACTCTTCTATCTTCGAGTTTTTCGTAACTATCTTTTTACTTAAAGAACAATGAGAGTTTGTTGAAAGATTCTCAAAAACTTATAATTTTTACAAAATCATAGAATAACTTAGAATTATTTATTGGAATTTGTGTGTGTCTTATGTCTAACTTTAAATTACCAATTGTTACTATGTTTCGAGTAATATCACCGCGAATTTTACCTAATTTTAAATTCGCGGTAATTTTACATCACTGATTGTATATTAAATGAATGTTAACACTAAATCGTTATAAAATGTTTCATTTACGCAAAATGTATCTCTGGTCGTCGGCCAGAATCATGATGGCACGGGCCGGATTTAGTCCGCGGGGCGTAGTTTGGAGACCCCTGGGCTAGGGTACTGTTTGGCGCAAAATGGAGGGTTATATCAATTTTTACTATTATTTTCAAGAGATGTTCAATTTGTTTTTAATCTTTAGGTTGGAATTAAAATGCGATTAAATTGAATAATTTTTTTGTGAATTGTTACGTTCTAGATTGAAAATGCTCACCTTTAATTATTGTATATGTTTCGGATTAAAAATGCTCAGCCGGTATATAGAGATGCATACATACAGTAAGTACTACTTTGAAGCACATTTTTACAATTACTTTTGAAGCGTTGTAAATTGACACCAAAAATAATAATTATTTACAATACATATTAATGTTATTAATTAAAACATTTCTAGGGCTGTTCTAAGCATAACTTTTTGCCTGATACTTGCTAGCAAGAAGCTGCTGCTGCCTAGTAATGCGCGTAGGAACATATAATGAAATAGATGAGAGTATCACAGAGTAATTACTTCTGCTATTTATGCGATACGCAAAACATACTGAAAAGTAGATTCTTCGTTTAACTAAAGAAAGGAACAAAAGATATTTTTGATCATATTGTAATCGTGATAAAATACATGACAGCGAAAACAAATAAATTTTACGTTGTACATTTTCTAGCCGATCTACGTGAAATTTATAGTAAGGTGGCCATATAATTGCACAGTAATCTATAATAGGCCTTACAAAAGATATATACAAAAATACAAAAGTTCTAATAGAATTAATATGTGAAGTAAACCCACGTATAAAACCAAACATCTGAAACCCTTTGGCCGAGATTATGTTGATGTGATTATTAAACTGAAGTTTGGCATTAAACAACACTCCCAAATCATTAATTGAGTGAACTCTGAAGAATAAGATTATTTAATGAATACTCAAAAGGTAACAATAGGACCCACACTGGAATGATACGAGTGTGAATCTGGAAAAAAAAAACTGGCGAATAAATTGGCTATATTTTTATTAAAAGTAGCCATCGCTGTTCTTTTGTGCATATATAATGGAAAAGTACCAACACTATCTCTTTTAGATTTGCAGTATTTCCAAAAAGCATTAACATTATTTGGTATGTTATTTTCAATATTACGAATGTAGATAAGGTAATCATTTTGAATGAGTCTTTTGCAATCTAATCTTAATTTAGAAAAGGTGTTGTAATCTTTTATACATCGAGTATTCCTACATTTTCTGTGCGCAAGACGTTTATATTTAATTAACGATCGCGAAAACTGGAACATGTTTATACAAGATATTGTATAATATTTCATATAAAATATCAACAGTATAATCAATACAATTCTAAATGGTATACCCAATTGCTACTGCTTATTTTATTACAAATAGCATTAATATTACAGTTCGTAAAGTCCAAATAAAATTCCTCATTTGAATCATCATTAGCAATTGCAGCATCAAAGTCTATATGCAGAGGCGGATGGAAACTATCTGGATTACATATATCATCACCTATGTCACAACTTATACAGAGAGTTTCATGTAACACCGAACATTTTCATCCAATACAATTTGACACCTTTAATTTTAAAATAATGTGTAAATTGGGATGCCTATATGATCATTACAAATTGTAGCCAATCAATCGCAATTAATGCCTCAACTTGTACATACAGGGAGTTTTTCTTTCAAGTATACATGTCCCAATTACAGCGTATATGCCGTAAATCTTTAGATACTCGTTTTTTAAAAGAGTTCAATTTCAAACTTAAAATGAGTGTGTTCCACTCCCAGACTAAGCATGAAGTAAAATTTCGAGTTTAGACAAGCCTGAAAATTTGGTTTGGTCGCGTAGCGCGAAGCGCGGAGCGGCCAAACCAAATTTTCAGGCTTATCTATACACGAAATTTTACTTCATGCGCCACCGGTATAAAACACTGACATTATGAAGTTTAAAACACACCGCAAAACTTTACTTTGCATCAGTGTTTTGTACCGGTGGCGCATGAAGTAATATTTCGAGTTTAGAAAAGCCTGAAAATTTGGTTTGGCCGCTTCGCGCTACGCGACGAAACCAAATATTCAGGCTTTTCTAAACTCCAAATTTTACTTCATGCTTAGCCTGGGAGTGGAAGACACTCGTTTAAAGCTTCAAATTACATTCATTTAATAAACCGAGCGTCGGCAAATGTACAACGTATGCTAATGTATACTTAAACGAAAAATTATTATTATAAAAATGTTCGGTGTTACATAAAACTCTCTTTATAAGGGTTATTAGAAAATATTAGATCTAAGATATTACAAGTACTATTTATATTGTTATTCAATTGATATAAACCATTGCTCATAACACCGCCAGACAAAGCGGGCACAAGCACTATCAATACTAGTTGGTAAGAATCCTACGCAATCTTCTTCTGAAATCCATCCAACATAAGGTAAGCTGAAATCTCCAACCACAAGTAACGTAAGATCTTCATATTTATGTATGATATCTGTTATTGTGTTTATATGTCCAGAATAAGTGTCCTCGTGAGATCGCGGAGGAAGGTAAACACATCCAATAATATAAGAATAATTAACTATACTCTAGATCTCCTCCCGATTTCGACTATTGATTGATATTAGTGACGATTGTACATTCCTCTTCACAGCGATAAAAACTCCTTTACCTCTAGTAGTATCACTCGCAGCATAATCACGATCACAGCGATGTAAAATATATCGATCATCAATAATTTCATTATCTAAAATATTGTGATGTAGACAAGATTCAGTTACGCATATAATATCATAATCATTTGCTAGAGTATTGTTATAAAATTCAAAGAGTTTACTTTTAAGACCACGTACATTTTGATAAAAGATAGATAATTTACTTATATTTCTGTTTGTTGTATCCCGGCAGTTTGAAAATGGCGGTTGTGGCGAGGTATAAACTCTTTCAGAGCCACACCTGGAGGCCACTTCGAAGAGTCCATAAGAGAATTAAAGTGAGGTTCACCGACTCCAAGTTTTAATAATAATATCATAATCATTTGCTAGAGTATTGTTATAAAATTTAAAGAGTTTACTTCTAAGACCACGCACATTTTGATAAAAAATAGATAATTAACTTATATTTCTGTTTGTTGTATTCCGGCAGTTTGAAAATGGCGGTTTTGGCGAGGTATAAACTCTTTCAGAGCCACATCTGGAGGCCACTTCGAAGAGTCCATAAGAGAATTTAAGTGAGGTTCACCGACTCCAAGTTTAATAATAATAATAATAAACTTTATTCCAATAAATAAATAGACAATATAATAATAACACATAATAGCATAATAATATGATCATTACTAACCGCCACTTGATATCAGAAACCGTCAGAATATAATGGAATTTAGATCAAAGCACATAACTTCCTCTACTGTATACGGTTCAATTTGCCGCAAAATTTCAAACAAATATTTTTTGTATTTTACGAGATTCACCTCTGTTCTAATAAACACTGGTAGTTTGTTGTAAAATCGCCAGCACGAGTAATGAACACCCCTCCCAGTCAGTGTAAATTTATGTTTTGGGTACATAAACCTACACTCCTCGCGTCGTTCCATAACTATGTTCATTTATATCAGATTTGAAGTAATAATTATATTTCCTGTCAAACGTCAGACATTCTACGATATATATACCCACTACCGTTAATAAGCTATTATTTTTAAATAATGTCCTGCAAGAGTCGTACGGACTTAAACCTAACATGGTTCGCAGCGCACGTTTTTGTAGATTCAATATATTGTTGAAATGCGTGGAGCTACCCCAGAAAACAATACCATAGCGAACTATTTGCAAAAAATGTGAACTATATACTAATTTTTATATACAAAAGGATACATTTGGTTTTAGAATTTTCAACATATAGCAGGTTGTACATAAACACGAAGACACATATTGGATATGTTTTTGCCATTTTAATTTATTGTCAATAAATATTCCCAGAAATTTGGTGTCACCTGTTATATCAACACAAGTTTTATTAATAGTTATTTGCTGAGGAAGGTGTGTACCCTCGGATTTTTTAAAGATGATATATTTTGTCTTACTCTCGTTTAAAATTAGTTGATTGTTGTCAAACCAAGCTTTTGGTCTTCAACAAAACGGTGATGTTACTCTCTAAATCTGAGATATTCTTAGATCGTACACAGATATTCGTATCATCAGCATAGTTGATGATATTATATGTTTCATTGTCAATTATTTTAAACATATCATTTATGTATATATTAAAAAGGAATGGACCCAGGACACTCCCCTGAGGCATCCCCAGGACTATGTCCAAAGCCTTCGATATGTAGTGCTTCCGGATACCACTTCTACTAATTGTTTTCTACCAGTTAGATACGTTTTGAACCAATCATATGCTGCACCTCTAATTCCATAATTATACAGTTTAGAGAGCAGCAGCACACTATGGTTGATATAGTCGAACGCCTTGGACAAGTCCAAAAATATGCCACAAGCCATCTCACCCGACTCCATTCCCTCTATAATGAATTGTGTAAAATCGTATAGAGCTGTGTTGATGTTTTTGCCTTCCCTACAGCCATGTTGATGCTCGGAAATAAGTTTAATTTTTTTGAAAAATGATTTACATTGCACAGTTACTATATATTCAAATATTTTAGAGAAGGATGACAAGAGACTGATTGGTCTGAAGTTTTCTATTTTTGATGAATCTCCACTTTTGTGAATAGGTTTGACAACGGCAGTTTTTAACTTTTCTGGGAATATACCGGAACTAATTGAATTATTTATAAGAAAACACAAAGGCTCACATAAGTGCTCCGCACATTCTTTGATAACGAACATAGATATTTCGTCAATTCCATAGCTTTTTTTATTTGGCATGGTTTTTATAATATTCATTAACTCACTATATGTGATAGGATTGAAAAACAGAGAGTGTTCGTTCATATTAACATTTATATTAAGATTCGCAATTAGTTTTTTCGAATGTATTAAGTCCGGTGAGGCATTTACAAAATAGCTATTTATTTTATTCACGTCAGATTCTAAGGTAGAGCTTTCGTAATTGGTTATTTGTTTTTTTCCAGTAATGTCTTTTATAACAGCCCATGCTGTTTTATTTATGTTGTTTGATGTTAAAATTTTATTGTTATACTGTTGTTGTCGGTCTTTTTTAACAATATATTATATCTCTGTTTGCAACGCTTTAATGTATCTTTACATTTGCTGAAATAATGTGACAAAATATCATATAATTCCAACTCTTTCTTGCAGACGATAGTTTCTGCTGATAGCACTATTTTTTGTTTTTTATTACCGGATTTAACTGTCTCTAAACGAAATTTATTATTGAAATGATTTAGAAGAATGCGCGTAAACTTATTAAATAGTTCATTTACGCAAATTTTGTCATACATTGTTAGCCAGGTTTCAGATTGTAATGAACTGTTGAATAATTTGATTTTGTTACTGATTATGCGTCTATATATTTTTGGTGGTGAATCATTTTCTCTGTCCTTGTTCACAAATATGGCAATTTGAGCAAGGTGATCAAAGAACCCCGTACCTACGACTTCACAACACATTGCACTTTCGTAGTTTGTAATGATGTTGTCTATACATGATTTAGTTCTGTTGGTTATTCTAGTGTAATCATTAATTAAGAATCTGCAGTTATATGATTGAATTAACATATACAGTTCGTTAGATATTTTATCATGCTTAAATATATCAATATTAAAGTCTCCGCAAATAAAAAAGTTTACGTTATTGCTGATTAATAGTGACAAGATCTGTTCTAGTTTATTATCGATTATGGTGAATTTATTTTTATCTTGAAGATAATGTTTTATATCATCAGTTGTCATATGGGGTTTAAACCCCGACGTATGTATGTATCCCATACGGGATGCAATTTCTAATGTTTTTGTTTCGGATGAACCATAAACACGTTTAGATTGACGTCTCTTTCTGCGATTGGGCATTTTAAACACCTCGTTATTTTCAACGGTTTTTGTAATCTCGCCTGGTTTATTTTCGTCGTTCGATGGTTCAGTGTTTACCTTTTTTGCTGAATTGGGATTTAATTTTAAATTTAAATTTCCAGCTTGTGGTACGAGTAACGACATCTCAATTTATTTTTGTAGGTTGAATGAGTTTCCACAGTATTTACAGAATTCTGTTGCTTTTAATTGTTCTTCTTCTTCTTCTTTCGCATATTTAATGGCCTTGGCATCTAAGCCCTGTTGACCAGTCACAGTATTAATTAAACAAATGTTTGTTTAACCATTTGAATAAATAAATAAATATAGGGGTAGTTATCAAAGGAAAAGGTTATGGGAATGCTTGTAGTTCTTTTGATAATAAGATTATTGGAGTGTCGACAGAATTTAAAATTTGGACTAACGCCCTTACCGAGGGATAGGAAAAGGAAAATACACGTGCAGTTAGCAGGATGAGGTACACTAGAAGGGAATGCAAGGAATAGGAATATGAAAATGGATGTGACTGAAAGGATGCAAAAGGATAGGAGTCTAACCACGTGCTGGCTTTGCGTTTTAATTTTTGCGCAGCGGTCCGACCTGCTCGGGATCTGGACACGGACTCCTTGATTGTTGTTATTTGTTATTTTGCTATTTAAGGTTAAGATTTCCCTTTTCATAATATTCATCATTTCAAATAATTCATCGATGTTAGTGTTAATTTTAGGATCGGTGGTTGGTGGATCTACTGTAGATGTTTAAACCGCTTTGGTTTTGGTTTTAGGAAATTGTACTAAGCAAGAATCACATACCCATTTAAGGTTTTTATTTTCTAGGCATCCAGCGTCAGACCTTTTTAGTCCACATGATAGGTGCAGTTTGCCAGCGCATATGAAACACTGTAGATGTTTATCACTAACACTTAACTGAACTTTGCAGGAGATACACGGCTCCTTACATTTCATCTTTTCAATAGAGATTGCAAATGATGAAGATTGATCAGAATTTATAAGACGAAAACATTTAATATCCACATTTACGTTTAATATTGTTTTATCGTGATTTACAATCGTTTTAGGTTCAACGTTTGGTTCGACTCTGTAGACGTGTAATGATTTTTTCTTTACAATACTCGATTTAAAACCATAGTTCGAAACATTCGTTGATTCGTCAGTTGTAGAACTCGAGCCAATTATATTAGTATTTATATTATTATTGCGCTTTTTATTATTCTTATTATTCTCTTCAGTAATAGTATTAGGTTTAGTTAATCTACTATCCTACTACTAGCAATTACAGAATCTACATTATTATCCATAGGCAAACCATTACTACTATTCCTATTTAAGGATTCGCTATTTATAGATGGTCGTGGAATTTCTATTGAAACAGTTTGAAGCTCTCTAAATTATGTATTTGATACAGCATTTATTATATCAGCACATTTATTCGCAGATATATTTTCTTTTAATTCAGTAAATTCCTTTGATAACGATTCCAGTTAATCTATTACCTCCGTTTTAAACGAATTGAAAACGGAAATAAAGCTTAACAATTTATCAAACAAGATATTTTTATCAGCAGAATTTACACTTATAGAACGGTTGGGTTAACGATTACAACAGTCAACAACGCCTACACTTACAGTCAAGATATAATTTAGTCAAATTGCACAAGCAGAGTGAAAAGTTGATGCAACTAACATATCTACCAGAAACATATATTAATTGCTTACATTTAGAGCAGAAAATATCGGTAGTATTAGGATTGGTGGACATTATTAAATTGATTCAATTAATTTGTAGTGACAAGTAAAGACAAGCTACACAGGGACACACGTTTCGCCTCACAGGGCCTGTTGTGAGGACTTAATAGTACGTAAGACAAAGGAAGACCACGGTAAAAGAAATAATGTTAAAAATGAAAATAATGTAAATAAATCATTCATTAATGAATACTAATACTATTGTTTTTAATTGTTTTAAAACAGGAATAATAGTAAAAATAAAAATAAACCTAAATAAATCCTTCATTAATAAAAATACTATGCCCTTAACAAAACATTATCTAGTGAGAACAATGGAACACCTGTGCTGCGGAATATTGACTCTACGACACAATTAAATGAAAAATAATAAAAATGTAATTTGAACACTAATATTATCAATTGATAAATAAGTAAGAGGGTACTCACGTACAGTAGTTATGTTTTATTTGATTACTATGTTATTAAATCGAAATAAAACGCACCTAAACCTTCATTAACACGAGAGAGCAAATCACCTTGCACGCACCACATATGCTATATATACTGAGAGTTCAAAATTTCATACCGTATTTGGTCAACTTTAAAGCATTAAATCTCGATTTTTTTTTAGATGGAACACTATTATACCGAGTGTCTGGGATAAGGGGCGAACATAGGGATTTAACTTGTAAAATTAAATATGCGTAATTATTAGCTCCCCTATTAATTTTAGGGAAAAATCGTAAAGGAATATTTTTTAGAGTATTAAAAACTGTATTAAATGTATCAATTTAATTTGCGTTTGTACCAGAATTCACCTCAAAAATAATAAAAATAAGTTGAACAATGTACCATTTAATAAAAACCCTTGCCATGAGTTTGACAAATGTCATGTTATAGTGAAAATAATTTTGCTACTCAGATATCAATTTACGCATTATAATTATTATGAATAATAATCTGAGTTTTTCCAATGAAGAGAGGATATTCATTATAAAAACATTTTACAGTGGCGTCAGTTTACGCAGAGTTCGTGACTTATTTTCGGTTAAATTTAACAATAGACCAATTCCGTCTGTATCAACAATTACCAAGTTTGTGAACAAGTTTGAAAATACATCAAGTGTAGCTGCAGATGATTCAAAAGGTATTTTAATAGTCCAATTTTAACAAATATTAATTCAAAAACATTAACCTTACAGGCAAACGGAACAGAAGATGCAACGATGAATTGGAAGAAAGAGTTTTGGGTTTGATAAATGCTGAACCAACAACTAGCATACGATGTATTGCTCGTGAGTGCAACGTGTCTAAATTCTCTGTACATAAGATTCTGAAGAAGCATGGATATCATCCCTACAAACATCAATGTCATCAGGAGATACTACTAGTGGATGAAAAAAACAGGCGTGTATTCTGTGAAGTAATGCAGGATTCATCAAACACAGACCGAAACTTTATCAGTCTATCTGTTTTACTGATGAATGCACGTTAACTCTTAATAACGAGCCCAACACACAGAACACGCGATACTGGACCCAAGAAAATCCACGGATACGCTTACAAACTAGAACCCAGTTCCCGCAAAAAATAAATATTTGGGCTGGTACTTTTAAAAATAATATTATTGGGCTATTTAAAATTCATAGAAATTTAAATTCGAATTCTTATTTAGACCTTTTAATAGACCAGGTTGGCCCTGCGTTAGAAGAAGTTGTACGTGAAAATCAGGAGATATGGTATCAGCATGATGGATGTCCGGCCCATTATGGTTTAAATGTGAGGGAATATTTAAATGCTAATTTTCCCAATTGTTGGATTGGTCGCGGTGGCACTATCAACTGGCCACCAAGATCTACTGATTTAACACCATGCGATTTCTTTTTATGGGGTCACCTGAAAAACAAAATTTATAAAAAACGCCATCCAAATATTGAATCTTTGCGGGAAGCAATTTTTGTGGATTGCAGATTAATTACAGATAGGCACTTGGCTAATGTAAGGCAGGCATTTTATAACAGATTGGGTTATTGTTTACACCAGAATTGAGAACTTTTTGAGTACTTGCTCTAACATTTCCCATTGGACGTAAATACAGTAAAATAAAAATTTGAACAAAAATAAATCACGAACTGTTTGTAATCCGACACCACTATAAATTATCTTGATAATGAATAAATAATTTTTCTTCCACTAATTAAGTGTTATTATTATGATTTATTCCAAACGACAAACATACATTAATTATTTTTCATCATTTAAATTCCTTTGGTAGCATTTCGATAATATGGATTCTGGTACAAACGTAAATTAAATCGATACATTTAGTACAGTTTTTATTACTCTAAAAAATATTCCTTTACGATTTTTCTTTGAAATGAATAGGGGAGCTAAAAATTACACATATCTAGTTTTACATGTTGAATTTCTATGTTCGCCCCTTATCCCAGACACTCGGTATATTTTTACATATTACAGAATTCAATTCTGCATTGATCTATACTAGCATATAGGGAATACCTACCTTCTTTTGTTTAAAAAAAAAACACTTTATAGCGAAATGTTTGATCACTGTGCGGCGCACACTGGTCGAAATGCTCATTCTAGCTGAACATTTCGCCAAAAATCAACTGTTTAGAAAATAGATTTTTTCTTGGAATACGATGCGTGCACTTTGGGTACCGATGGACCAAAGGTCGGAGGGGTTCATGACTTTACCTGCGCACCCTCTGGATATTAAACTACTATCCAGAGGGTGCGCAGGTAAAGTCATGAACCTCTCCGACCTTTGGTCTATCGGTACCCAAAGTGCACGCATCGTTTACGTCGTTCAGTTTTTGATTTTACGCGCTCCAAACGCCTAGGTTTAATTTCTTTTTTTACATTTGTGTTTCATGCAAAATATAATTTAAAAATGAATATATATTCTACTGATATGTATACAACATAGTTTTAAATATTTTTCACATTAAGGTTATGTGAAAAATATATACATATAGATACACTAATTTAAATACAGTAAAGAATCCTACAGTAAAATTTCACAACGTTAAACTTGAAAAAGGTTAAAGTATACATTCTTAGCCGTTTTTACTAATGAATCTTTGTTTTTTATACATAATAACTAATTATTTTAATATATAAATAATATTTAGCTGCTCGTTTTTGCCCGTTTACAAGCAGTGATTTTTTTTTAGGTAGCGTAACCATTTCTTGGAGAACATTTTTCGATGTTTGGCGCGCTCAAAAAACGCTAGAACAAAAAAAATAAAGCAGTCTATCGCTTTGTGATTGACATTATGAATATTGATATTGTATCACACACTGAAAATTTAGATTTATTGATACATAAAATAGATAATTTTAAGCTACAATTTACAATCAAACGGGAAACCTCTCATAGAACAATTTCAAATTTTGAAAATAAATATTCTAAGTGGCTAAACGGAATGGATGTGTTCTCTATTGAAGGTTTACCAAATGGATTCCAACCTGGATGTTTTAATAGTAAATCCAGAGGTTTCACGACCGCTTACCATTTAAAAATTGAACACAGAGGTGTTAAAGTTATTAGTAAAAACAGAACAAGCATCTTTACCAGAGGATTATGACTGTGAATAATTTCTGGCTTTAGTGTAAATTGTTTGTATGATGTACCTAAATTCTCTATACTGCTTGTATACATAGAGTTTTATATAACACCAAACATTTTCATAAAATACGATTCGACACCTTTAATTTTTAGGTTTTGTGTAAATTGGGTTGCCTATATGAACATTACAAATTGTAGCTAATCAATTGCAATTAATGCCTCAACTTATATATATGCCGTACATCTTAAGATAATCGTTGTTTTTTTAAAAGAAGTTAAATTTGAAATTTAAAATGAGTGTGTTCCACTCCCAGACTAAGCATGAAGTAAAATTTCGAGTTTAGAAAAGCCTGAAAATTTGGTTTGGACGCGTAGCGTGAAGCGCGGAGCGGCCAAATCAAATTTTCAGGCTTTTCTAAACTCGAAATTTTACTTCATGCGCCACCGGTACAAAACACTGACATATTACGAAGTTTAAAACACACTGCTGAACTTTTCATTGAATCAGTGTTTTGTACCGGTGGCGCATGAAGTAAAATTTCGAGTTTAGAAAAGCCTGAAAATTTGGTTTGGCCGCGTAGCGCTTCGCGCTACCCGACCAAACCAAATTTTCAGGCTTTTCTAAACTCGAAATTTTACTTCCTGCTTAGCCTGGGAGTGGAAAACACTCGTTTAAAGCTTCAAATTGTATTCTTTTAATAAACCGAACGTGGTAAAATGTATAACGTCTGCATATGTATACTTAAATAAAATATTCTCGTTATGAATATGTTCGGTTTTACATAAAACTCTCTGTATATTGTATATTTTTATTTATAGATATGTGTGTGTGTTTCTATTTGCATAATTTTATAATTAAATATAACATAATTATAAAATTTTAAATGATCATTTTTTAATAATTCAAAGGGAAGGGGTTGTAATATTATTACTATATTTAGATAAAAATTGTATAACAAAAATGCGAATAGTGAAGTTATCTTTAAGTTTTATGTTAACAATTTTTCGTAAAAAATTGAAATTAAAATAGGAGTGAAGGGCAGAAGGGAAGAATTATTTAATATTGAGTAAATTATATTTTTAATCATCTATTTTCTTCGACTCCGAACAATTTTAAGTAGATTAAAACGCTTTATAGCGAAATGTTCAGCTAGAATGAGCGTTTCGACAAGTGTGCGGCGTCATGATTGGCCATAGTAGTGGAAATAATCATTGTTTGGTGTATACAGATATAAAAACTCTCTAACAAAAAATAAAAACATGTTTTATTTTAGAAAATATCTCCAAATGTAATTATTAATTTAAATACATAGCATGTTTTTAATTTACTTTTGAAAATATCTCCAAGTTTATTGAGCGCAACAAACACAGTGTTTCGAATCGAGTGAATTCCTTCACTTCCTGATGCATATACTGTTCAAATAAATACACGCACATACGAAACGAAAGACGCATTTAGAATGGATTTCAAGGGAATTTTTTGGCGCAATTCCAAAAAGCGAACTTTCATTCGGATCAAAACACAAATCGCCTTCGGCTATTCAATTTTGTTTACTTTTTATCGAAGTCGTTTTTTTGTCAACACGTTTCGCGGATTTCAAGGAAACTCGTCAGGATTTGAATTGAAACGAAAATTGTGAAATACTAGATTTGAATTAAAAAAGGAAATAAGAGTCGTGACCTTTTCACTATTTTTAAGGTGAACTTATCGCGCTGTGCAAGGGAATTTAAATTGAAAACATGTTAACTGCGTGATTTGAATTGAGACAAAAATATAAAAAAAAATTAAGGAATCTTATTAAGCTTGAAGCAAATGAACATCAAAATAACATAGACAAAATTATTATCATTATTATTTTTTAATACGATAATGTTTTATAGTTTTATTATTAGTGTAGTTGAAGTATGTATTTTAACTTTACAATAAGTCAGTGCTTTATACGCTTGGTCCATGAAGTAAATATTTCTAGTTTAAAAAAGCCTAAACATTTTAATTGCTCGCTTCGCCTTTTCACCAATTCAAGTTTTCAGGCTTTTCTAAGCTAGAATAAAGTATAAAATTTACACATTTCATAATAACCAAATAAAATTATAATGGTTAAAATATTGCTTTGCTTTTACAGGGCCGCTTTTACATACAAAAATTTAACATGTTAAAAATTTCGGGGGGGGCGGGGGTTGAACCCCCATATCTCCCCCCTGGCTACGACCTTAGATGAACACATCACCATTTTTTAAATTTTTATATTTTAAATTTATAATGTTTACTAAAGTCTTAAAACTGAATTAAATATTCAACGATTATCTGTTTATGAAATATTGTCACTTAGTTTTCGATGATTTTTTACGTTTCAAAAACGCAAATAAAGAATACAAATTAGGAGAAAATATTTGTATAAAGGAGAATTATCTGTCCTTGTTTAAACGCATTTTGAGTAGAGTTTTGAGCCTGTCGAAATAATTAGGAACAAATCGCGACCTACTTTTTTAAAACGTTGCGGAATAATTATTTATTGTTTAGGAGTTGTGAAAGCGGACGCAATTTTGTTCTCTTCGTACTTTTCTAAATTTCATTCATCGCGAAATTTTTCGCCAAGCATTCTCCTAATATCCGTTCCAAAAGTTTTAGCCCCTGCGTTTAAAGGGTAATGAAAAAACATCCGTAGAGCAAAACAAATTGATTTTTTTACCGGTTAGTAATTGAGTTTTCCAATAACATACTGAAGTTTCAATTTTATTGAATAGTTTGATAAATTATTATGGTAAAAAGTGTTTAAAAAAGTAGGAATTTTTAAGTCGTTTCATAATTAACCCAAATTTAACCTGTCCCAACTTCTTTGTTTATAAACAATCACGAATAAAACTTTACATATAAACAAGTGAATATGTTGTGATGCCATTGGTATAAATCAAATTTGTAAATAATTTCTACTTTTAAAGTTATTAATTTATTTATAATAATACGATATTTTCCTTAATGTTTAAGTAATAATGTTTTGATTACAACAGTACGTTGAATATAAAGTGCAATGGCAAAATAATATCATATTTTTTATATAATATATTTTTTAAATAATATATTTTTAACATAATTCAAATAAACCCTCAAACCGTAAGCAACATTTCTTTTCTAAAAGTTTTAAAAAATCATAGTGACTATTTCATCGAAAGTGATTTTGAGTTTTTCAAAGAAGTTGATCTAATTTATGAATGTCAACAACCCAGTGTAAGAATTTTGAAAATAACTCTATTCATTTCCATAATACCACCTTGTAATATGTTAATTATTTAATCAAATATTATAGAATATACCGGGTGAATATTCCAAAACCAAACATAGGCAATTAACATGGAAAAAAGGTTTTTTTGCATATCGCTTCTTTCCATTTTAACTTAGAGGGTTTATAATGACAGGCGCGCACCTAGAAATTGTTTTTTCTTGGGAAGGGGCGCTTCTTGGTCTTGGGGGGGGGGGCTAACGCATTTAAACCTATGCAAAAAAAATATTCCCCTGACACTATTTATATCCGAAATAATTTTCATTTTCTTTTCGAGTTTTGCGCCAAACTATAAGTTCCATAAACAAACTAAGGCCATTTTTAGATTCAACATACATCAGCTAACATAACTAAACAATAAAATTAGGATTACCACCCCCGGAACATAGAAAAAAAATCTTCCCCTGAGACTGTTTATATCCGAAATAATTTCCATTTTCTTTTCGAGTTTTGCGACAAACTAAAGGTTCCATGAACAAACTAAGGTCATCTTTGGATTCAGCACACATCAATTAACAAAACTAAACAATAAAATTAGGATCACCAACCCCGGAACATAAAAAAATCTTCCCCTGAGACTGTTTATATCCGAAATAATTTCCATTTTCTTTTCGAGTTTTGTGACAAACTATAAGTTCCATAAACAAACTAAGGCTATTTTTGGATACGGCATACATCAATTAACAAAACTAAACAATAAAATTAGGATCACCACCCACGGAACATAAAAAAAATCTTCCCCTGAGACTGTTTATATCCGAAATAATTTCAATTTTCTTTTCGTGTTTTGTGACAAATTATAAATTCCATAAACAAACTAACGCTATTTTTGGATTCAGCATACATCATTCAACAAAACTTAACAATAAAATCAGGATCACCACCCCCCGAACATAGAAAAAAAATCTTCCCCCGAGACTGTTTATATCCGAAATAATTTCCATTTTTTTTCGAGTTTTGTGACAAACTATAAATTCCATAAACAAACTAAGGCTATTTTTGGATTCAGCATACATCAATCAACAAAACTTAACAATAAAATTAGGATCACCACCCCCGGAGCATAGATAAAAAAATCTTCCCCTGTGACTGTTTATATCCGAAATAATTTCCATTTTCTTTTCGAGTTTTGTGACAAACTATAAATTCTATAAACAAACTAAGGCTATTTTTGGATTCAGCATACATCAATCAACAAAACTTAACAATAAAATTAGGATCACCACCCCCGGAACATAGAAAGAAAATCTTCCCCTGAGACTGTTTATACCCGAAATAATTTCCATTTTCTTTTCGAGTTTTGTGACAAACTATAAATTCCATAAACAAACTAAGGCTATTTTTGGATTCAACATTCATTAATCAACAAAACTTAACAATAAAATTAGGATCACCATCCCCGGAACTTAGAAAAAAAATATCTTCCCCTAACACAGTTTTTATCCGAGATATTTTCCATTTTCTTTTCAAATTTTGCGACAAGTTCCATAAACTAAAGCCATGTTTGGATTCAGCATACATCAATTAACAAAACTAAATAATAAAATTAGGATCACCACCCCCGGAACATAGAAAAAAAAAAAATCTTACCCTGACACTGTTTATATCCGAAATAATTTCCATTTTCTTTTCGAGTTTTGTGACAATTTATTTACAGCTTTTTTAGTTGTTTATTATCTAATTATTGATACATAGCTCTAGAAATTTCAAAAATGTGATTTTTTTTTAAGTCGAATTTATTCCGAATTTTTGATAAAACAATAAATAAATACAACTGAAAATTTACTAATTCGACATCATTAGATGAGGAAGAAAACTTCTTTCGATTGGTATCATTTAAACTCTCGGAGTTAAAATGGGGAGCAGCAATCTGCGAAAAACGTTGTTCCAATGTTAATTGCCTATGCTCGGTTTACAGAGTGACAACAACCAACCGGAAAAGCCAAGAGATTTTATTGGTCGGTAAAAATCGAGAAATGCGGCCTTTTTAGAGAAAAGTCAGGGTAGTTTTAAACTAATAATAATAATAAATATGCAAATAATACGATTAAAGAATTGACAAATTGTTAGTTCTGTTCGAAGCACGAATTTAACATATTAAATAATATTAACCAAAATAAAAAAAATTGTGAAGTGTTCATGAAAGCACTTTCCTCGTAATTTGAATAATTGATAACTGACATACTAAATTTATTTCACTCAAGTTAGTTGAAGATTTCACTTGAAGTAAGGGATTTATTCGCGTGGCGCATGAAGTAAAATTTCGAGTTTAGTGAAGCCTGAAAATTTGGATTTGCTGTGGCGCGCGAGCAAAGCATTCCAATTTTTCAGGTTTTTCTAAACTCGAAATTTTACTTCATGCTTAATCTGGGAGTGGAAACCCTCGTTAGAAGATCAATCAAAAACTTATTTTGCAGTTTCATTTATTGTCAAATTTATGACATACAGTTGATGTTATTTTTTAAGTCAAATTTAGAACAAAAACAAATTCGTGTGCATTATTTGTATGTTAGTAAACTTTGTCGAACAAATTGCAAAAGCTTAAATTATACCGAAATTATGTCAAATAATAAATATATAAACTACCAAAGAATCAATTTTATTAATAAAACCACACAGACGTTGGAAAAAATAAATCGAAGATTTTTTAACAAAACTGCAAAATTAAGTGAATAGGATAGCTAACGCCATCTAACGCTCCATAGTGGCATCGTCAATGACACGAATGCAGAAATGCATATATAGGTCACTGTTTCGTCCACGGAGCTATACACTGTGTAACCACAGAAAACAAATATCAAAATTGTATTTGAGTTCAGTATTCCGGCACCGGATACCCACAGACGCGTTTTGGACTTCAAGATCTTTTTCAGTGTGGTCCCGACCCAGTGCTGAGGAATACTGAACATTTCTTACTATATCAAACCGATATGTGAACACTATTAAGTGAATTGGATAGCTAACGCCAACTAACACTCCATATTGGCATCATCAATGACACGAATGCAGAAGTGCATATATAGGTCACTGTTTCGTCCACGAAGCTATATTCTGTGTAACCACAGAAAACAAATATCAAAATTGTATTTGAGTTCAGTATTCCGGCACCGGATACCCACAGACGCGTTTCGGACTTCAAGGTCCTCTTAAGGTAGTCGGTGCCGGAATACTGAACTCAAATACAATTTTGATATTTGTTTTCTGTGGTTACACAGAGTATAGCTACGTGGACGAAACAGTGACCACTTCTGCATTCGTGTCATTGACGATGCCACTATGGAGCGTTAGATGGCGTTAGCTATCCAATTCACAGCTTTATTTTATGTCATAAATTTGACAATAAAGGAAATTCCAAACTAAGTTTCTGATTAATCGTCTAACGAGGGTTTCCACTTTTAGATTAAGCATGAAGTAAAATTTCGAGTTTAGAAAAGCCTGAAAATTGGGATTTGCTGGGGCGCGCAAGCGAACCGAGTCGCGCCCTAGCAAATCCAAATTTTCAGGCTTTTCTAAACTCGAAATTTTACTTTATGCGCCACGCGTATAAATCACTAACTTTAAGTGAAATCATCAATTAATTGGTTAGAGTAAAATAATAGTATGTCAATTATCAATTGTTCAATTTTGTTGATTGCAGCGCCATCTATCAAAGTAATAAAACATGTTTTTAGATAAAAGTTACTTAGTTTTCCACGCTTTATCCAAATCTGTAATAAAAGAAAAGGATTCGCATTTAATATTTCAAAGCTACTTCCTCCCTCGCCTCCTCTTTGGGTGGGGGGTTGAATTTTCTTGAAACATTTTTTCAGTCGGTGCATGGTTTTGAAGATATTTCACGTGGTACTTTAAAATGGGACACCCTGTATTTCTAAATTTCATTCTTTGGCAAATGTTTTACAAAACATTTTTTTATACTCACTTACCAGTTTTAACGAACAATTTTTAAAAACTTCAACGGTATTTTTACTTTCCGAACACTATTGTATAAGGAAAGTATTGTAATCGTGCCAAAAATACGACTATCCAATGTTAGTATTTCTTTACGTTTTGAGGTCCCCTGAGTACGATTTTGATATTTTACGATAATGTCTGTCTGTATGTATGTGTGTAAAAGTTTGTATGTGTGCACTTTAAAACCATCCTAAATTATATTCTTTGCATTTGTTGTCTAACATTTTCTAATTTGTACAGGCTTTTCGTGATTAATTTAATTTTTCTACATCAGCGATTAATTTTTCTTTCGAAAATTTGATTCAGCGTGCAAACTTTCACCGAACATTGGTTGTAACTCACTTTAGAAATTCATATTTTCTTTGAAAACCTGAGCGGTATTTTTAATTCAAAGAATGCTCCTTCAATGAAAGCAAAAATTGTAAACTCGCTAAATATTTTGCTGAATGTGCGCGGGATTTCCCCAGAACGTAAATATTTTTAAATTCGTTACTCACTTTTGTCAACGAATAAATATAATTTATAATCATATTTCATTAATGTTCACATATTTTTTTTCTTTTTACTTTTTCTATCAACTAGAAAGTCGACTATTAAGTATAAAGTATTATTATTTTACCCATGGTTATAACGGGATTTTATCAATATATTTAAAAAAACATGCAATTTGAAAATAATATTAAGAATAATATAAAACACTAAATATATCGATTTTAATATTCTCAATCTTTGGTCGCGTAGCGCTTCTCGACCAAACCAAATTTTCAGGCTTTTCTAAACTCGAGATTTTACTTCTTGTGCCACGCGTATAAGACACACTGATTTCAAGTGAAGTTCACTTCTTAACAATATTTCAGTGTTCCAAATTTGGTTTTGTCCCTCCGCTTCGCTACGCGACCAAACCAAATTTTCAAGCTTTTCTAAACTCGAAATTTTATAGCTTCAAATTGAACTCTTTTTAAAAAAGCGTATGTACATGTATACTTAAAAGAAAAATTCTCTGTACATTATCTCTAGACGTTCATCACATTGTTATACAGCTTTTGTTGTTGCATTACCTTTAAGTTCTCCCATGAGCATTGGCTCTCATTTGGTTAAAACCTTTGATTAAAGAAAAAGTATCTAAAATCATGTATCTGTACAAATAAACATAAATACTTGGTTTGTTTTACTATTTGTTTCTATTTACTCGACTAGTTTCGCTTTTTACGGCATTATCAAGAGTGGATTACAGAGGAAACCGACCGGCTTATATATAATCAGGTAATAAGAGATTTTGCAATTGGGGAATTCCAAATCTCCTCGTTGTTGTTGACGAGGTGTCTTTATTAATTTCTAAGCCCTCTCTGAGATTTAAAATTTGTCCCTTATTACCTGAACATAAAATCTTAAAATTATTGGTATCTATAAAATGATTATTATTAATGCAGTGTTTAGAAATTCCTGTATTATGTTAATTATTTAAAATTGATTTATTATGTTCTTCTAATCGTGTATGAAATGATCGTCCCGTCTGTCCTATATATGTTGCGTCACATTCACTATACTTAATTTCGTACACTCCGCACTTTGTTGTTTTGTCCACGGGGGATTTATTGTTTATTAGAAGTTTCCCTAAATTAGTTTGGTTTGTACATATGATATTAAATTCCTTACCCTTCACAGTATTAATTATTTTATTTGACAAATCTTTCACGTAATTTAATTTGATCCATTTTGTTTTTTTCAATATCTTGAATGTAGACATGTTTCATTAGTTGTTTTTTCTTTTTCTTTTTCAAAATTGCATCGATTATTTCTGATTTGTAACCATTATTTCGGGGGATTGTTTGAATTATATTTAATTCATTATTATATGCCTGGCTATTTAAAGGGATATTTAGTAAGCGGTTTATATAAGAATTAAATGTGCTAAATTTAATTTGATTTGGATGGTTTGATGTATTGGGGATTATCGTGTCTGTAAACGTTTCTTTTCTATAAATTTTGAAATTTAAATGATTATTGTATTTCTCTATTGTCAAATCTAGAAAGTTTAGGCTATTATTAATTTCTATTTCCGATATAAATTGGATTTTATTATTTATTGAATTTAAATATTTTTCAAATAAATTTAGTCGTCGATTAGTACCAGTCCAAATACAAAATATATCATCAACATATCTACTCCAGAAAATTATGTTATTTTTATTTGTAAAGTCGGGATTGTTGAACATTAATTTTTCGAAATTTGCCATGAAAATTTTCGCAAATAGAGGTGATAAGGGTGACCCCATAGGTAAACCGTCAATTTGAGTGTAAAAGGTGTTATTAAACTCAAAGTAATTTTGTTTTAGGCAAATTTCAATCAATTTCATTATTTCCGACTTTTCTTCAATGCTATTATCAGACTTATCAATTAACTTTTTACGTCGAATGATATTAATTTTGCGTTAGTGGGAATATTTACAGATTTTAATTTTTGTATGAGTTCTATAGAATTTTTAATGGCATATTGTGATTTAAAGTTTAGAAAACAAGGTAAACGTTTATTTAAGAATTTACATAATTTATACGCTGGTGCATATATGTATGATACAACGGGTCTCATAGGGGTACCTTCCTTGTGTAATTTAGGTAACCCGTAGAGCGCTGGAGCTTTTGAGTTCATTCTAATAAAATTGTAATTTGTATTCTCTAATAGGTTTTTGCATAACTTCAATGTATTTTTTATTTCTTTTTGGAATTTATTGGTTGGATCTTTATTTAGCTTTTTAAAATCTGATTGAAATAGCAGTTCTGTTTTTTGTATGTAGTCTTGTTTTGTTAAAATTGTTACTGTATTACCTTTATCTGCTTTAGTTAGGATGAGATTATTGTTCTTGATTTTATTCTGTATATTTGTTATGACTTTTATTTTAAATTGTCTTTTCTTGTGTATTTTGTTTTTTGTGTTATTTTTATAATTGTTTATTAAATTGGCAACTCTTAGTTTGGTAAGTGAAGTTTTGTTTTCTGATTTTAATTTGTTTTAAATCATTTCTGCGTCTATGCCTACTGATTCTATTTCTTTATTTGTATTTAAACAGGGGTTATATTTTAAACCTTTTTCCAAAAGTGTAGTTTCAGATTTGTCAAATGTTATACTTGTAAGGTTGACGATTCTAGGGTAGAATTTAATATCACTGTACTTACAATCTGATTCTCTATTCATATTCTCGTGTGAATTTCTTAGATTGGAATCCCGTACATCTCATAGTTGTTTTAACTTCTTCAGCTGGTTCTCATATTGTTCGAATCCACACCTCCTCGCGTCTTCTCTGCATTCGGCATCAATGATGTCGAACTCGATCGGATGTAACAGGTGGACAAGTCTTTGGTGAAGAAGTTTCCTTAGATGTGATAACGGGTTACTCGAAAAAAAATCCCTTATTACCTGATTATATATAAGCCGGTCGGTTTCCTCTGTAATCCACTCTTGATAATGCCGTAAAAAGCGAAACTAGTCGAGTAAATAGAAACAAATAGCGAAACAAACCAAGTGTTTTTAATTTATCCTTCAATATTATTTCAAAATGTTTCACCAAGTGATAAATGAGAAAGTTATTCAAAAAATAAAAAAACAAAAAAATTGAAAAAAATACTTGTCATACGGTTGAATCAGTTGGAGCCTCATGTGAAATATTTTCAACTTTATATCACTTCCGGTTCCACCAGAAGTAACACCAAATTTGTTATTTTAAATAGAACACATATGTACACTTATTTCTTATAGTTTTAAAGCAAAAATAATATTTCTAAAATTTTGACCTCTAATAGGCATCTTGAAATCTGTCTGTAACTTCTCTTAAGAGTAAGATAAAAATATGATTTATATCTCTACTTGTACCTAGAGGATGCCTCTATGAGTAAAGTAATTAGGAACTGTCAATTTTGACAATAAGTGTTCTTAAAATGTCAATATCGAAGTGCCCTCTTCAATATCTCGTAGTTCATTTTTTAAATGGAATGACCCATTTTTTATCACATGGTACAATTGGGGGAAGATTTCCTACAAAAAAGTATTAACAACAACTATACTCCTAAAACAAGTGGTTTTCGAATTATTTTAAAAATTCGTTTTTCGTCGCATTTATGCAGGGAATAATGCGCGCATAAGTCGCAACTGAATTTTAGTAGGCAAGTAGTAATGCTTTTGTTTTGTCGCGTATGTAATGCGAAATGTCAAATAACAAAAACAATTAGTACAAAGTTATACAGAAATCAACAAAATGAATAAATACACCCATCAACAAATTATCAATTTATTCTTTATACATGGCAACTGCCATAGAATTTTTACTCGAACATGTATAGTATTTAATGAAACTTATTCACATTTGCCGCCAATGAATAAAACAAGATTTAGAAGATTGGAATCCAATTTTGTTCAATTGGCAGTTGCCATGTATAAGGAATAAATTGATAATTCGTTCATTTTGTTGATTTCTGTAAAACTTTGTACTAATTCTTTCTATTATTTGACATTTTGCAATACAATCGCGGCAAAACAAAAGCATACTACTGGCCTACTAAAATTCAATTGCGACTTATGCGCGCAATATACCCTGCATAAATGCGATGAAAAACGAATTTTCGAAATAATTGGAAAACTACTTGCTTTAGGAGTATAGTTGTTAATACTTTTTTGTAGGAAATTTTACCCTCAATCGTACCACGTGACAAAAATTGGGTCATTCCATTTACAAAAATTGAATTACATTGAAGAGGCCACGTAGATATTGACATTTTAAGAACACTTATTGTCAAAATTGACAGTTTTCAATTAATTTACGCATAGAGGCATTCTCTAGGTACAAGCAGAGATATAAATCATATTTTTATCTTATTCTTAAGAGAAGTTACAGGCAGATTTCAAGATGCCTTTTTCAGGTCAAAATTTTAGAAATATTTTTTATTCTTGAAAACTATAATAGATAAGTGTTACATATGTTCGAATAAAATATATTGCATTTAAACGATGAATCCAAAAAATTACTAATATTATAGGGTGTTCCATTTAAAATAACAAATTTGGTGCTAACTTGAAAATATTTCACATGAGGAGAACTGATTCAACCATATGGCAAGGATTTTTTTTAAATTTTTAGTGCAACGGCAACCCTATAAACTTTTAACGAATGCAAAGTAGTATCATCCACATATAACACAACGTTTGTTTGATCCATTGTTCTAAGAAGATCATTGATATATATCAAAAATAGAAGTGGCCCTAGGATAGATCCTTGAGGCACACCTCGCACAACAGGTTGCATAGTAGAGGTAATATTTTGGGCTAGTACTCTCTGCCTTCGGTCACTAAGGTAGGATATTATTAGTATGCAGCTATTCGGATGTCAGTTATAGAAATATAGCTTTCTTAAAAGAATCGCATGGGAAACACAATCAAACGAATTCGAGAGGTCGAGAAAAGTAGATTTGCAAGTATTCTTTTCCTCAAAACAATCAACTGTCGTTTCAACAAAATTGCATATAGCTTCGGTGGTTGATCTCCCTTTTCTGAACCTATGATATTGTTCCTTACAAAATATCTTATAATGTTTAAAGTCCTCGGTCAACTGAGACTGCCATATATGTTCGAAGACTTTGCCAATTAAAGGTAAAAGTGAGATTGGACAATAGTTATCCGGATCTGAACAGTCGCCTTTTTCGTAGATGGATATAACTAATCCTATCTCAAGACAAGCTTGACAAGCTTTCTCTCTGATACATTTATTTATTAACTTTGTCAGAGGTATTAGAATGACTGTTACGATTGATTTTAAAACGTCAGTTCTGAACCCGTAAATGTCCCTACTTTTACTTGGTTTTAAACTGTTTATAGCACTACTTACTACACTAGTACCCTAGTGGGTCACGACACATTAATAAAATAGGATCAACGTCAGATCCAGGTACAGAATTTACCAGATTGATGGATACATTTGAAGAGAAATTATTAAATTCATTTAATTGATAACAACTCAGTTATTTTTATAAATAATCAACTCAAGTGTGATGCAATAGACAATTATGGTTTATATTTTAAAAAAATGTTTGTTATGTACAGTAGTGCAAAATTGATAATTTTCGGCCATCGTGAAGGGATTAGAATGGAAATGTTGCTAGAGTTTGTTTAAATTCAAAAGACAGAGACATCAACGCGTGATCACAATGTTGGTTGTTTTTGCCATTTTTTATAATATCGATTTTTTACCATCACTCAAGTAGTTTTCAACTTGTATCTTCAAATAATTAATATACAACTATAATAATTAATTGCATTACAATGACTATACCAAATGATTATACCAAATACAAATGGTCGCCAGATTTACTGAGCTTTAAATATACAGCTAATCAATCACATACCTGAACTAATGAGATAACTAACAAAACACAAACAACTTTTAGCTTGCAGAATTATGGGTTCTTCAACAAATATCCAAAATAAAACAGAACGACAGAATAATAACAATTTTCATTTTCTTTAATTACTAAATTGATTTAAAATATTGTATACATATTGACCAAATAAATTCAACAAATGCAATTACACACTAATTAAAGCGAAAATGCTTTTAAGTAAATTACCCTTACGATTTCCTAAAATGAGAGCACTCAATTAAATAATTAAAAAATGGTGATGTGTCCACCATACTACTTTCTCCGTCAGTCATGTTCCGGTTCCTTTTTTTTGTAAAACATTGTTTGAATTTTGAAACAAAAAGAAATATTTTTTAAGATTAAAAATCAATGAACTCACAAAATTTGTATCTGACGTACTTGCGCATTTAGTTGGATACCAAATTGACGGCCATGCCATTTTACTTTGGCATTCACTTTTCTGGGGCGGGCATGTCCCCCTGGACCGCTTGCATCTCGCCTTGGTTAGGTTAAGTTAGGTTTTAGTTTCTGCACCGTCCAAGGAGGTGCACACTTAGGTCTGAAAGGGTCCATTGTAATACCACGACTTTTATCCTCTCACGGGAACCACTTGGAGCCGATGACAAACCTTGCAAGATCTCTGACGTCTAGCCACTCGAGATCAGAGCTTCCGTCAATATACCATTGGCCGAGGGAGGAACTTCTTATTCCAGCCAGAGAGGGGCATTGACAGAGATAGCGGAGCACGCTTTCCTCCTTCGCTTCTTCAAAGCACCCCCTACAGTAATCATTAGGGTAACCTCAGACTTTGAGCATGTTTGCCAAAGGGGCAATGTCCCGTAATGACGCCCACGGTCTGAGCGATGTCGCTCCTCTTTAGCAAGATAAGAGCATCGGTTCTTTTTCTGTCGCATCGAGGCAATGCTACAGCTGCTCTCATTTCCCCACTTACTGTTTGTAATGTTAGAAATGGTATTATTGAGAACCGCCCTACATGACACTTAAGGGAATTCCTGGATGTTGATTTATTGAGGACGAGTGTAGCCTCGCACCGTTCTTTGCTAGCTCGTCCCCTGTATTGTTACCTGGATTGTTGCTGTGGCCTGAAACCCAAATAAGCTGAGCTGCTAATTCATTCAATGCCTTCCGGCAGTCAGATACAACTTTCGAGGTGCTGCATACACCTGTTAGAGCCTTAATCGCAGCCTGGCTGTTAGTATATATATGGACCTGACCAGCAGAAGTCCCATTAGTCTTTAGCCAGTCTGCAGCTGTCTTAATAGCCATCACCTGCGCCTTCAGAACACTACAGTGGTTCGGCAGCCTGAAAGAGATGCGGAGTTGCAGGTCCTCACAGAAAACCCCACTCCTGCCTTATCATCACACTTAGAACCGTCCGTAAAGACGTTGAATGAGCCTGTGTCCGGAACCTGTCCTAATCCCACTCCATCCTAGTGGGTATTTGGGCAGCGAGCATATTGCCGAAATCAGGAATTGATAGACAGCGGTCGATGTTCAAGGGGACATTAGCAAATTCCTTGAGGATTCTTGTGTGTCCCTGCGTGTCCGGTATCAGCCTGCTAATTGAGTTTAGTCTTACCTCAGTTGTTAGCGCGATCTGCTTGCCAAAGAGATCCACAGGGGTTAAATTGAGGATCGTTTCCAATGCCTTAGAACAGGTATGGGTAACATTTGACATGTTGAGGGCCAAACTTTAGCGTGCAAATACGTTCGCGGGCCGCGTTTATAAGTACTTAGTGCATTTTAAAGTAGTGATAATATTTTTTGCGATAGATATTAGACATGAAATAATACGACAATGTTATTATAGTACAATTTATTAAAATAACAAAATGAAATTTAAAAAAATGGTACATTATAATTAAATCGTTAAATTTGCAATTGTTACAAACTACGAAAGTTAAATACACCGAAATCAATGAGATACTTGAGCTTGAATTTGGGAAACTAATCCATCGATATTTGGATTAATTCCACTGACACAAAGACGCAAAGAATTTTCCAAATTATCGTCAGTCAGTCTTGTACGATGTGTTGATTTATTAACTTTCATCAATGAAAAGAACTGTTCGAATTTATAAGTACTGCCAAACGCACAAATCAATCTTCTTGCGAATTTTCTAAGCTGCGGAAAATTGTCTTCTTCTAGGTATTTTTTGTAGAAATCGCACAACTCTACGTCTTCAAATTTGGATTTTAGGAGTGAGTTTTCTTGAATCTCGATCAACTCCATTTGTAAGTGTATTGGAGCATTTTGTACAATATATGTTGTAGGAGTAGCAAATAAACTGAAACAGTCTTCCATGTTTTTGAAGTCGCAAAATCTGTTCGAAAATTGTTCCGACAGTAACTTGAGTTCTTCAGCATATTGAGCATAAGCAATATTTTCATACGCAGATAGCGTGTTAAAATGGTAACTGTTACCAGACAGCATCTGTGACTCCCACAAGCGTAGTTTGTCTGAAACGCTTTTAAATGGCTGTACAAATCATTTACTAACTGTCCTTGTTTTTGAAGTTTCAAATTTAAATCATTCAAATAGCCTGTAAGATCGACCAGAAATGCTAAGTCACATATACATTTTGGGTCACTTAATTCAGATAGTGGTTTATCTTTTATTTTCATAAAGTCTGCTATCTCATTTCTAAGCTCGTAAAACCGTTTCAACATTTTTCCTTTGCTCAGCCATCTGACTTCACAATAATATGTTACGTTGTTATATTCAGCTGATATTTCGTCCAAAAACGCCTTGAACTGACGATGGTTAAACCCTCGGGATCGAATAAAGTTGATGGTTTTTCCTACCACATTCATAACATTCTGGAGTCGAATGGACTTAGAACACAAGTTCTGTTGGTGGATAATGCAATGAAGGACTATCAAATTATCTTTTTGCACATTTAATTCTGTTGCTTTTTCATTCAAAATTCCGATTAAACCTTTACGTAAGCCGACCATAGAAGGTGCACCATCAGTGCATACTCCAATTAATTTTGACCATGGCAAGCCAAAACTTATGAATACCTTTTAAACTTCAATAAAAATATCCTCTCCTGTAGTGGTTCCTTTTAGCGGCTGTAAAGCAAGCAATTCCTCAGTAACAGTGAACTCCTTATCAACACCTCGAATAAATATAGCCAGTTGAGCTGTGTCAGACAAATCGGTGCTCTCGTCTAATGCTATGGAAAATGATTCAAAACCAGCCATACGGTCAGTCAATGTTGTTTTTATACCATTAGCCATCATTTCTATACGTCGACCAACAGTTCGTCTTGACAAACTATTTTTTTCAAATTCTGTTTTCTTTTCAGGACACATAATACCGCAAACTTCTAACATACACTCCTTGATAAATTTTCCTTCGGCAAATGGTTTTAATGCCTTTGCCAATTTTGAGCTAACTATAAAACTAGCTTTCACAACATTATCAAGTTGTGTTCTTTGTTTATGAAACATTTATTGCTGTTTTTCCAAATTTGCGGTAAGCTTCTGGGTTTTGTCTGTTCTTAATTGTCCTGTCAGTGAGTGCAGCGTAGCATGCTTAGTTGAGTAATGCCTCTTTATATTGAATTCTTTCATTACTGAAATGGATTCATTACACAGCAAACAAATAGGCTTACCATTGTGCAAGATAAAAAAGAATTCTTTAGTCCATTTTTCTTGAAAATGGCGACCCTCTGTATCTACTTTTCGTTTCTTTCCACCAGACATCATTTTTGTTTACTTTTCGTTCAATAAACTTAATAACAAACTATAGTTAGTAACCACTCAAGATGCACACAAAGTCACAAAGCAAGTTGACGGCTCGAGCAGTTCGCTAGGATATCGCTTGGTTAAGTTATCACCTCGGTAGCTCAAATAGAACTGAACTAACGTTCGGGCCATCCACCCGCTTATATAGGCAAAATGAACGAATAATCTGGAATAAACTAGTTTAGAATAATTGAAAAGCAATAAATCTGTTGATGTGTCGCCCGTGAGGCGGCAAACCTCAAAGAATTTGATCGGGCAAGTCGAGTGGCGGCGATTATCAAAGAGTGAGGCGGCAAACATCAAAGAATTTGATGTTTGCCGCCTCACTGTCACTCCCGTGAGTATAAGTACCTAATGTAATATTTTTTTAATAGGGTTTTTTCAAAATGTCTCGCGGGCCAGATCCGGCCCGCGAGTCGGGGGTTGCCCATATGTGCCTTAGAAGGTGATGTCTTAATGGCACCTGTGATCATAAGGGACGCCATTATTTGCACCTTTCCGAATACTTGCTGGTGGACCGTCTTTTCAAGCGCTGACCACCAAATGAAAGCACAGTAGTAGAGTATAGGTCTAACCACGGCTTTGTAGAGCTAGTAGGAGATGTTAGGCTGCATGCCCCATCTCTTACCTACCGCTTTGTTACAAGAGTACAACGCAACAGTCGCCTTCCGTACTGTATTGGATGTTTTGTTTCCAGCTAAGGGTACGGTCTAGGATTGAACCTAGATACCTAGCTTGTTCTTTGATTACCAGCTGGCAGTTTGAAATCTCTACATCTCGCCTAACTTTTTACAATTCTAACAGCTTCCGTTAGCTATACGGAAAGTAAAAAAAATAAATAAAGGGAAAATAAAGTAAAAGTTAATTATTAATCAGGAATTTCATCCTACTGCTTCACAACTCTTTGAAACTGGTCAATGATTTTCAGTAACTGCTCTACAGAAAATAATTTTTATAGGGCCACTTAAAGTCCAAGGTTTATCCTACGCCACCTGAATCTCTTCAAGTGCTTCGAGTAACAATCATCGCAGAGTGCCGTCTAATCACCCAGGAAATGTTGCAAAACGTTAGACAAGCTTTTGAAAATTCATTATGTTATATTGTATGGAAGTTCGGGATGAAGATTTTGAGCAGTAAATTCGTTAAATGTATTTGTTTTTTCATAGCCACTTTTGTTTCCCCAAACAGTAATTTAGGTAGTTTTTCCAACAAAAATGGTTCAACATTGAAAATAAAATCATGGTTGCATAGACAATGAAAGCAGCTTCAAAATGATGTGTCACTCGACCTCTTTTGCCATTTAATTTTTTTAAAGGGGTGGCTGTGGGCGCTAGAGGGATGCAGAAATAATTTTGAAACCAAGATAAAATTTGGTCCCCCTTTAAGTAAACATTGACCTGTTTCAGCATATTTTTCAAACTTGGATCGAATCGGAAATTTTATGGGGTGCAACTTTCCATTGGGACACCCTGTAAATATATATCTTGTAAAACTTTGTCTTTATTAATCCTTGAGAATTACGATCTAAAATAAAAACAGTAGTGAAACAAACCAAGTGACTTTTATTCAATTATCAAACAATAATTAGATACTCAGAATTAAGGGCTTTCTTTGAATACTTAATTTGAAACCTGCACTGTCCATGTTAAACCCTCTGAAGGTAATCTAAATTTCTTAAGGATTTGTTGACAATTGTTTGTTATTTTCATAACACATGAACATTTTTTTTTGTAAATATCGTAAATGTTTTTAATTTTGACATTTGTTTGTTTTTTAGGTCGTCCGGAAATTTCGGGAGCGCGGGGGCGCGTTCGGCACCGAGCACACCTCACGGCATCTTTCCCAGCCCCCAGCACCCGCTGCTGCCACCCCCACAGCAGGGCAGCCACCTCGGCGACGTCGGGACGCACCCGAACATCAGCGTCAGCGGCGTCGCGGCCGACAGCAACGGCACCGCCGCCGCCCACCACTCCCCCCCACCGACGAGCGCCGCTGGCGGAATCTCGCCTCCCTGCAGCCTTCCCCGCAGCCCTAGCCACCATCTATTTAATAAATACGACAAGTAAGTATTCATATTATTCAAAGGCGGCGCCGCACACTTTTGCCGATTCGCATCGGTGTGGCCAGCCCTCCCGCGGGGGTCAAAATAAAACTTAAAATTAAAATATAAAACATATAAATATGGAATATGAATTAATTTAAGTAAGTAGTTATCTCAACAATAATTCGCAAAGTTGAGCAATTTATACTAATGAGTTCGGTAAGAACGGAGAGTGGTTTAATAATTTCAGGATTAAAACCTTACAAATAATTTCCAAATAGTTGTTTTTTTTTCTGAATATGGGTATGGCACTTTTCAATCGAACAGAAATGTTATCAAGAATAAGTAAAATAACTTAAATATGAATTTTCAAAAATGATCAATTTTAAAAATAAAATTACAACTTTGGTGTACTCGCAGTCCCTTTAATCAAATAGGAATGTAATACTGCTTAGATTATGGTATTCTGTAAATATTTATCTATTTATTCATGTCAACCTTTTTTTTAAGTCGATCCATCCGCCGAAGTTATGATTTTTTTTCCACCAAAGGATTACATTTTTGTACAAATTAGAGCGTGTTACATACGCGTGATAAACACGTCGCGCGCCGCGCCACTCCAACGGCAGTCTAAACTCAACGCATATAAACAAGAGGTTTATTTATAAATATTTCTGTATGTTAACTGTCATTGTATTATAATATTAATAATATATTTTAGTGATTATTAATTTTAACATATTTTATATTAATTCTATCTAAATCACTTATAACATATCCCTGTTTTATAATTTCTTGTTGTAAGAGAACAACAGAGTCTTTAAGGCTGTGATTTTTAATGGGTAAAATCATACGTTTTTGGTAGTCACTAATTCCAGCACCCTGGCAACATTGTATGATACATCAAAATGATCCTAAAACTTGGAGGATTGTCGCTAATTTAAAACAATTTAGATTATTCGTTTTTTTGGAAAAAAATCCTGAATATAGCTATTTTTAAGTCATTAATTTACTCAATTTTCAACAACAAATACGCGTTCTATGGTAAATTCAAGGCTGTGCTTACATTTTTCATTCAATTTGCTCAATAATTGTTACCAAATATTTTCATTATATATTCGGTTATCCTTTTTATGTTCATTCATATGGCACAACACTCCTATGAGGAGTTTCGCCGCTTCTTTTTTGAAGCCCTTACAATCCTCTTTTCGGGGTGGATTAATCCCCATTATACAATGCGTTTTATGTACATATCCTACTAATTTTCATTTTCTTCGCTATCTCTCTCCAAGCATTTCTATCCTGTGCTTTCGACTTCCAGTTGTTAATTCCCAGGCCCCTTATATCCTCTTCTACCTCGTCTTGCCACCTACTTCTTGGTCTTCCGCGTCCCCTCTTTTTACTTGGTTGCCATTCCATTATGGTTTTTAAAGTACTGCGCTCTCCTGATCTCCAAACATGTCCTAACCATTTAATTCGAGTTGCTTTGATTGAGTTTACTATGTCTTCTCCTCCAAGTTGTTCTACAATTTCTATGTTCATTCTTCGTATTATCTCGTTCTCCCCTGTTCTTACTGGTCCTAGTATTCTTCGCATTATCTTCCTCTCAAAAACTTGTAGTTTGTGTTGATCTTGGTGTTATAATGACATGGTCTCTGCGGCATATGTTATTGTTGGTTTAATTATTGTTTTATATATATGAATTTTGGTTCTGATATGCAAGGTCTTATTTTTTATAATATTTCTGTTGGCATAATACGCTCTGTTTGCTGCTTGAATCTTTTCGTCTATTTCTGTATTTACTCCGTTATAATTGTTTATAGTTATTCCTAAGTATTTTATTTTATTAACCTCCTCAAATTCGTGTTGGCCTATTTTTATCTTTCCTGTATATTTTTGGTTTCCAATCCTCAATATTTTTGTTTTGTCTTCATTTATTCTCATTCCCAGCTTTCTCCCTTCCTCTTCGATCTCGTTTAAGATGTTCTCCATTAGATTACGGCGTTTTGTCACTATTACCAGATCGTCTGCGTATGCGATAATTTGACTCCCTTTTGTTCTCAGTGTTCCTCTTTTATTGATGTTTCTTAGTATGTATTCCAGCGCGATATTAAACAGAGTAGCGGATAATAAGTCACCTTGTCTTACTCCTTTATTCACGTTGAACACATTTGTTTTTACATATGCTGTCTGTACGAATGAGCCTGTGTTGTTTAACGTTAGTTGTATTAGTGATCTGATTTTGGTTGGAATTTTAAATTCTTTTAGTGCTAACATTAATTGATTTCTGTTTATTGAGTCGAACGCTTGCTTAAAATCGACGAATAACATTTCGATATTGATGTTGTGTTCATGTGCTTTCTCCGCTATTTGTTTAATGACCTGAATTGCATCTACCGTTGATTTTCCTGGAACGAACCCACATTGGTAGTCTCCTATAATATTTGGCGTATATTTGGTAAGTCTTTTCTGTATCAGGCCCGATAGTATTTTGTAAGTGTTGTTTAACACCGTAAGTCCTCTGTAATTGTTACATTCCGTTTTATCACCCTTTTTATGTATGGGAATAATCACGCATATGCTCCATTCCCTGGGCATTATTTCGTTGGTCCATATTTCCATTATCAGGTTGTATACTTCTTCGTGCAGTTTCTCTCCTCCGTGTTTGATCATCTCCATACATATATTGTCCTCTCCTGGTGACTTTCCATTTTTACTCTGTCTAATTAATTCTTGTATCTCTTCTATTCGTAGTTCGACAACATGGGTGATTATCTCGTCGGTTGTTTCTATTTCATCTACTTATGACAAATCGTTGGTGTCTGTCAATACATTTTTAAAGTAGTTTTCCCATATTATCTTTGCTTCATCTTCACTTTCAGCTATTTTTCCATGTCTGTTTCTTATTCCTAGATTTTTCATTTTATTTCGTCTTGTCTGCGCATTAATCTTTTGGTAGAATTTTTTTGAGCTATGGTTTATATACTCTTTTTCGATTTCCTCCGTCTTGTTTTGTATCCATACACGTTTACTTTTCCTTACTAGCTTGTTACATTCATTTCTTTTTTCGTCGTATTTAATTTTGTCTTCCTGTTTGTTTGTTTGTATCCATCTCATTCTCAACTTTGTTTTTTCTTCAACTGTTTTGCAGCACTCTTCATTCCACCAGTCGTTGTTAAAACGTTTTTGTATTGTACCTATATTTTGTTCTGTTGTCTCAATTATAGTTACTTTCAGCTTTTTCCACTTTTGGTTAACATCTGTGTTTGTTGTTGACGTTTCTTTCTCAATTTTCATCTTTAATGCCATTTTGTATTCTTCCCTTGTCTTAGTAATATTGAGTTTTTCGATATCCCATTTTTCTTGCTTTTCCTGCTTTCCCTGCTTCCTCCAGTTCGCTACTTTCTGTTTTATGACTGCTGTAACCATGAAATGATCAGTATCTGCATTAGCGCCTCTATAGGATCTTACATCCAACACATTTATTTCTCGTTCTTTCTTAATGAGGATGTGATCAATTTGGTTGCTATACTGCCGTCCTGGTGACATCCATGTTATTTTATGTTCTTTTCTGTGTGCAAATTTTGTGCTGACTACTTTCATTCTTATTGTTGTTGCTAGATGACATAATCTGTGGCCGTTGTCATTGGATGTTTCATGTATAGTATGCTTCCATGCTGCTGTTTTTAAATAGTCTTCTTTTCCGATTTGAGCGTTGAAATCGCCTACGATTATGATTGTATCTTGCTTGGGTATTTTATAGTATACTTTTTCGATTTCGTCATATACTTCATCTTTCTGCTTCTCATCTGTTACATCGGTTGGTGCGTACACGTTTATAATAGATGTATTGAAAGGTTTTGTGTTCAATCTAAGATACGCTATTCTACCACTAACAGGTTTAAATTCCATTATGCAATTCCTTAATTTCTTAGTTAGTAATAAAGTGTATTTATTTTTGCTTACATGCCCAGATTCTTTCCATCTTATCTCTTGTAATGCGGCTACGTCAATTTTATACTTTATCATTTCTTTAGATATTTCTTCTACTTTCCCTACTTTTAACATAGTTTTGATGTTCCATGTACTTATTTTTATAGTATCGTTTCCTTTTGCCTTTTTTCCTTTTTTTGACATCGTTATGTCCAGAAAATTTTTGCTTTTCAGTTTTTGGAGAAAAAGTTTGTTTTTATCTGTTCCCATCCAAGCGTTTTATCGTTTATTCTGATCTTCTTGTATCCCACTTTTGCTGTATTTCCTTTTTCCTTCTCCTCTCTAGCTAGCTGTCTTAAACTTTTTTGAATGTTTTTTTCTTGCATAGTCATGTCGTTATCTATGTATATCTCGGTTCCTTTTAGATTTCTTCTGCTTTTAATTACGGTCATTTTGTCTTTCCAGTTCTGCATTTTCACTAATATTGCACCGTTCTTCATTTCGTGAGCTTCTATTATTTTAATTTGGATTTTTAATTTTTCCTTCATTAGGTCATCTACTTGATTAATTATATGCTCTCCGTGTATGTTTGCGTTTTTAATAACGACATTATTTCTTCGTTTTTCTTGTTCTTGTTTTTCTTCTCTCTCTTCCATCTTTTGTATTTTGCAGCATAATTCCTCTTTTTCTTTTTGCCATACTTCTTCCTTTCTTTTCATTTCTTTTTTAATCAGTGTAAGTTCTCGATTTATGTTTTCAACTTCCATCTTCAATGTTTTATTCTGTTCCTTGCTTCTATCAAATCTCTCATTCATCTCAAGTCTCATTTCATCAATTGCTCGTAATATCTCGTCCATCTCTTTATTGGCAATGTCTCTGTTCTCTGGGGATCTAGCGATAAGTTTGCTCTTATTGAAGATTTTTCGTTTAGAGTCGTTCCTACTCATATGTATTTTTGTCTATGCTGATTTCTTGCAATTAATTATGCTGTATCTATTGCGGTTTTTAAATAATTGTTCAAAATGGCGCCAGCCACTTCCTTCCAAGTCTACCTTTCGGAGAAAGACGTTACTACCTTATAAATAATACACTCGTCGCTTTATTATTTCGTTTATTTTATATTATGATTTAGTTTGTTCGATATTCAGATATTTAAAAAGGATCGTCGGATCCGGGGTTCGAACCTCTGTTGTCTGCGTTATTAACCACACTGATCATGTAATAATAATCTACGTGACAGGTGAAAAACGTGTAAAGAATAAAACTGAGTGATCGACTTCTAATCGTATAAAAATTACCTAAAAGTTTTCAGAAACAGTAGTGGCTTTTTTAATACAGTTGGCGAAACATTATACCGTTTATTCTAAACTAAATAAGTGAGTAAGACGATATTTTTTAAAAGTGGAAACGACATAATCTATACATTTGTTTTTGGGTCCTATCTCCCTAATACCAAGAATATACTTTCTTATAGCCGAGCGACGAATTAGCGTATATCAAACAAGTTGGTGCAGTGGTGAAAGCGAAGGTTTATAACGCAGACAACAGAGGTTCGAACCCCCTTTTTATGTTAGCAATGGTGAAATGTTGCTATACACAACAATCGGCCATTTTTAAATTTCAGGCCTATAGTCATCTGCAGGGTGTGATAACATATTTACAAATTTTATTTTGGTTGTTCACTACTGTTAATTCTGTCTGTTAATTTTTGTTTAGCGAATTACATCTTGTGTGTGGGTTTTTTTTGTGAGCGAGCGGCGAATATTCGATTAGTCACCGTACTCCACCCGCGACCATCGAAAACTAATCTCTATAGGAGACCCACTCCCATATAGTCGCGGAGACTGCATTCAGCGCCATTGATGGTCCTTTCTCCAACTAAATTCTGTGCCAGTGGGCCAGGCGGGAATCTTGCATCTTTAAAATAAACTGTGTATTTCATAACATTTTGTTTATTTATTATGACGATGTTTTAAATTACACAATTATTTTCAAATTGGAAATAAAAATTGAATGATTAATATAGTCACAATAAAAAATAAAAATAATAATAGTATTTTTTAAGTTAATATTTTTATATTTGTTTCTAAAGTGAAATAGATTTATTTTTTAATATATTACTACACTCGTTTTAGTATAAAAATAAAGATGAAAATAATAATATACTTACCTTAGTATATTTTGCATGAGAAAAAAAATGGTTAAAAATGGAGAAACAAATATTAACAAAAAAGTTTAGTTTTATACATTTATTAATAAGTTAACAGTTTATCATTTCTAAAATATGTCATGATTCTTGAACCATTTGATACCTATAAAAAGATATAATATAGAATTAAGAATTAAAAACTAAATTAATTTAAAGTATATATTCACCATTTTTCAAACATTTTGCTTAATTTTTTTTATATGTAGTATCCCCAATAGATCTAATCCACATGTGTGTCTATAGTAGACAAAAACACTTATGTCTGGTTTCGCAAACGGCAGGTTATTTATTTTCATATTTTTTAACCGGACAAGTATGATATCTAGTTAGTAATTTTTATAAATTCCCCCACGCGCCTATTTAAATGTTAATAGTAAAACTTATGACTAAAAGCTATGTATTAATGATATAAAATAAGATTACAAACAAACCTCAACTTAGATAGATAGATAATTGTTGGGGTGGCCTCTTGGCCTGTACCACCGCGATCTTTGGAGATCTATTCCGGATTCCTGTTATCTTAGACGACCCGCTCGAGTTTCGCCTCTTTGATTAGCCCTAGCCTCAACTTATAAAGAAAATGAAAACATGACTAACCCTTATTGACTTTCGCCACAGCTTATATCCAGAAAATGGTAAAGAAGACACATTATAACCGTATTAAAATACTTTCAATCGAATATCTTGCTAATAATCGCAAAATAATGTTATTTCAAGAACGATAACCTAAAAATAATCTCTCGCAACAAGAACTAATAACAGGAAATTTCTAGATATTACGTTTTCAATGAGGAATGTAGCGGGACATTCAAATCTAGTACTGGTTGCGCCATCTATCGGTCCTTTCTCCAACTAATTTGATAATATAAACAACTCCGTATGAGTGGACCGACCCTGCACGCGACCGCTCGTCTAGAAGGAGGTTTTTGTGTTTGTGGCACGAGTCAAAGGGATACGAGGCGACATAATTTCATTTAGTAAACAGTGCATTTATGTAAAACACACACGATTATTTTTAATAAATATAAATGGAGTGGACTAATGAACAAACATTAGATTTTTTGGGGGGTTATGCAGAAGAAACATTAATATGAAAAAACAAAAAAATTGTGAATGATGCGTGGGTTCGTTTATCCAAGACTACGGACTACACGAGCGTGTACATGGTCATCTTGGCCTCTCGCGTTACATGTCTCGCACGAGGGGCTCAGCGAGGCGCCTCGGCGAGTGTGTACTGCAGGCATCAAACTTCTCGAAGACGGGCCAAGGGCTCGGCGCAGGGCACTATGGGTTTATAATCTCAAATTTTCTTATATTTAGATGAAAATTAATATACATGCGTGTTCGTGTATGCTGATTTCGAATATGGCGATAAAATGTTAAGAATCCTCTATTATGATACATTATGACCATTTTTACGATGATAACATTTTTTAAAAGGTGTATAACAGTTACAATATAAATCAAAACAAAAATTCAAAAAATAAATTTAACTATTTAAAAAAGATATATTACAATTATAATTATAATATATTTTTTGACAAAAAAGAGAAAAAAAAAATTAAGAATAACAAATGCCACTATTTAAAATGTTTAAGAATTTTGTTTTGGAAAAAGTAATTTGCAAAGTCTGAGCTTAATAACATCTTTTTTTTTAATTATTTATGCTTTTACTTATTTATCGTACATTTTTGCCGCTAATTTATGTTAAACTATTGTATTTCCAATGGATTAAAATATAAATAATCAAATTGGGTAAAGTACGATCCCTAACACATAAATATTCAGACACCAACTATTATTGTGAAAAATATACATTATTTTGACTATATTTAAATATTAAACGTTTATTTATTTGAAGTTATCAGATTTTCTACAATCAACTAAATATTGACGGGTCATCAGTTTCTATAATTTTCATCAGTTTACGTAAATATTGGTGATTTTCGTCATTTGACATTATTAAATATTAATTAACATATCTTGAAGTATTAAAAATCTCATGAAATTTTTATAAATCGATTATCAATGTTGAGAGATTTATCAATTTTAAAGATTTTCTTCGATATTGTCAATTTTCCCCCGCTCCCCTTGCCTACATATTAAAATAGTCATTTATTGTAAGAAACGATAAATTTGATAAATTAGAAATTTATTTTTGAAAATTGTTCTAAATCTAAAAATTTGTTGAAGATTGCGCAAAAAATCGCACTTTTAATGTTTTGAAGTATTTTACAACCAAGTGTTGGCGATTTCATTCATATGTTTAAACTGCACGGCAACGTGTATGCCAGAAGGATAAATCTTTTTAGGGTCAGGGTTTCTCTTTGTTTTTTTCCTTGTGGGTTTTTTCCTAGTGGAGAAATTTCCGCGTGATGATCTTTTCAGTGTTTTTTTTTTCTGGTGGGCATTTTTACTTTGCTATGTTTTCCTGTCACTGATTTCCAAAAATGTTGACATTAATTGGACCCCTAGGTTTTGCGACTTGACGATTTATTCCTCTGTGGTTTTGTAAAATCTAAGTTCTGTGCTAACAAACGACAATCAATTCTTAAACATAAATCCAACGCGTTCTCTTCTAAAAAGTCTGCGAAAATTTGATCAAAAGGGCCAGATAGTCCATAATTCAGATAGTCCATAATTCATTTCAGCAAATCTACTTTGTAAATTAATAAAATTGCCTGCCCAATTAAATTTAATTTACTGTGTTTTATTTTAAAATTAAATCGGGCCTATCCGGTGGGCCACCCTTTATATTAGTTTTGATCGTGGCGTCTAAATGTTAGAGTCGGGATGAATCCTCAAAAACAGGATTCAAATCACGAATCCAAATCACCTAATATGATTCGAATCACGAATACTCAAGGATTTGTAAGAGAAAAATATGATTCGAAACAAAGATTCGAATCCTCTTTTCTGAATCACTGATACAAATCCTTTAAAAATAAACTTGAATCTATTATTTGCAACCATTAACATTTTTCATATCGCCGTCAGTTTTAATTAACAAAAATGTTCAAAACCTAACTATTTACGGACTAAATATCTGATTAATTAATTATTTTAATTAATGATGATATATGAGTGATATAACTGCAAAACTCACATTCTCCACTTTTTGTGAATATTGAGTTGACGGTTTTTTTTATGTCCGCCATGTTAAAGTACACGTGTTTTTTGCGTTTTGTCAAACGTTTTCTAAAGTGGAGAATGTGAGTTTTGCAGTTAGACCACTCATATGTGTTATTAAACTTCAGGATAAATCAGTGTTTTATGCGCGTGGCGCATGAAGTAAAATTTCGAGTTTAGAAAAGCCCCGTGAAAATTTGTCTGGGGTCGCTGCGCGACCCTCGACAAATTTTCTACGTGGGGCTTTTCTAAACTCGAAATTTTACTTCATGCTTAGTCTGGGAGTGGAAGACACTCGTTAGTTTAAAATACATCACATCGCAGTGAAAAGTATCGATATTCAAAATATCGGTTATTTTCGATACCAGATATTTTACAGTTAACAGTTAAAACAATCATGAATTTTCAAAAAATTAGGTTAAATGAATTATAAGGTTTTTTATTGAAGTTCTTAATATTAATCTAACAAGTGTTGTTAAGCATGAAGTAAAATTTAGAGTTTAGAAAAGCCTGAAAATTTGGATTTACTGGGGCGCGCGAGCGGAGCGAGTCATTAATATATGATTATTATTATTTTGTAAAAGGTAAATATGATAATTTCGTAACCGTCATTAAACTAGTCTTGGCACTATTATCAATCTTAGGTGAAGGCCTTTAAAAAATAATGACGTTTGGAAGTCATATAACTCGTACTTGCTCGCGGGCCATAAAGATGTTTGGATTTATTAAAAGGGCTGCGGTTGATTTATCACCAACTGCTTTTAAAATGATATATTATGCATATGTTCGTTCAGTAGTGGAATATGATTCTTGTGTCTGGTCACCACATCAAAAAACATATATTAATATGATTGAAAATATCCAAACAAAATTTTTGAAGATAATGCTGTATAAATCAGGATATAATAACGAGAGAAATATTAATACAATCTGTACAGAATTTCGAATTGATAAATTGTGCTGTAGAAGGTTATTTGCGGTTATGTGTTTTTTCTATAAATTAATTTCTTGTCAAGTGGAGTGTACATTTCTGTTGGATCAAGTAGGTTTTCATATAAATACTACAAATCGTTTAACCAGACATATACCACTATTTTCCATACCATTTCACAAATGTAACTATGGAATTAATAGTCCACTCTCTCGCTTTATGCGCACGCCAAACAAACTGTCGCTAAATCCAAACTTTCATCTTTTTAGTAAGTCTCTCTGTAAATTCGTATCCGGTCTCAAACGTATTCAGGTTTGTTGTTGTATGTAACTTGCCACATCCATATATGTATATATATAACATGTATGATCTACATTTTGTAATAGCTTTAAGTATTTTGTATATTTAAATGTATAAAAATGGATTTTTTCCGTAAATAAATAAATACTTTACAGGAATAAATAGTTGTTAATATTAAATCTAAAATATCTGGTATCGAAAATAACCGATATTTTAAATATTGATACTTTTCATTACGATGTGATGTATTTTAAACTAACTAGTGTCTTCCACTCCCAGACTAAGCATGAAGTAAAATTTAGAAAAGCCCCGCGTAGAAAATTAGTCGAGGGTCGCGCAGCGACCCGAGACAAATTTTCACGGGGCTTTTCGAAATTCGAAATTTTACTTCATGCCCCACGCGTATAAAACACTGATTTATCTTGAAGTTCAATAACACATATATCATCATTAATTAAAATAATCAATTAATCAGATATTTAGTCTGTAAATAATCAGGTTTTGAACATTTTTGTTAATACAAACTGACGGCGATATTAAAAATGTTAATGGTAGCAAATAATAGATTCAAATTTATTTTTAAAGGATTTCTATCAGTGATTTAAAAAAGAGGATTCGAATCTTAGATTTTGATTTTCTCTTACGAATCCTTTATTCGAGTATTCGTGATTCGAATTATATTAGGTGATTCGGATTCGTGATTCGAATCCTGGTACACTTGGTTGTGATAATAAAATATTTAAAACTTCTGACGAGTGTTTAGACTCCTTGGTTAAGCATGAAGCAAAATTTCGAGTTTAGAAAAGCCTGAAAATTTGGATGGTCGCGTTTAGACCTATCCAAATTTTCAGGCTTTTCTAAACTCGAAATTTGACTTCATGCACCACGCGTATAAAACACTGATTTCAAGTGAAGTTAAAAATTTACTATTAATGCTAGGAATGTTTCAAGTTTAAGTAGCCCAATTTACATTCACAAATATTTGAATTATTCGAAAATTTTAATATTTAAATATTCTTTTAAAAACATTTTCAAATATGAATAATTAAGTGATTCAAATTTTCATATTAGAATATTCGCCTATTTGAATTAATCGGATTCGAATCCCAGTCTTAATAGCGATGATTTGAATTATTTGGGATGATCACCTACGTTTGGATTCGAATACAAATCCTTTATAAATATGTAACGAATCCGGATCATAAATCCGTTTTCACTAAAGTATTCGAATACCTCTTTTAAATCCTCTAAAAGGATTCGAGTCCGGGAATCGAATCCTGAATGATTCGAATCCTGCCCAGCTAAATGTATACAATAATGAGAAAGTGATTTTCAGGTAATTCATTTAGTAAATTTGCACATACTGTTGCAATTCTGTAAATGTCTATTTTATTCTTTTATTAGTTTTATTTAATGATTAGTCGTTGTTATTTATTTATAAAAATATACGAATGATATTCAAAGATTCGTAATCGATTCATATTAAATAAGAGGATTTGGATTCCTGATTAGTATCCTTTTTTTTTGAGAATTCTGCCCAGCTCTGCTTTACACGTACATTTTTACGTCGACTGCAGGCAGGAAGTCAATTAACTTCCCGCAAAATGGCAATATCCCACCGGCTAGCCTAATAGTTTTTGTGTATTGTAAATTAATTAGTAAAATTAATTTAAAAAATCAATCAATATTAGGCACTAATAGCACACAGACCTATTTCTTCTAAATGATTATATTTTATGCTGTAATTTAGTTTATTATCATTATTTATTTTATTGAGAAAATTGCCGATTTCAAAGTTCGGATTCGGAATCGTAATTAATGTTTCCGTAAGTACACATAAATAACTTTAATAACAGTTGAAAACCAGTAACAGCAATTTTCCACGTCATCCCGTATAAATATCAATTGACGGTTTTTAATAAACTTTCCTCGGATTTCTCAGTCGGCGTTCGTTTGCGGGAAAAATGTGAACGATTCTTGAATTTCAAGTCCGTTGCTTTTGGTTATGGTGAAAAATTTCGAGAAGTTCTTCAAAAACGGTTGTCTCTATCTGTGCCTCGGAGATATGTCAAAACTAGAAGACGAAAAGTGAGTAATGCATAAAAGAACGAAGATTTTTGTATAAAAAAACACAGTGAAAATAATCTCTATACTTTGATTCTGCAGCGTCTACCTGATTTCTCACGAAAACATTTAGAAGGGCACGAAATTTACTTATGAAAAAAATCAGGCCTCCAAGCGTTTAGAAAGAAACAACTTTTTTGTTCAAGATAATCCAGTGGAAACTGTTCAATACACTATAAGGAAAAATAGGGGACCGAGATATGGCCGTAGCCAGGATTTGACCAGGGAGAGACAAAACATTTGCCATACTTTGTTGAAAGCTTAAGAAATATATACTAAACTTCTCATTAACTCTATATCGTCCAGTTTTAAGCTTCCGTACATTAAGAAAATAATTATTATCAATGCAAACGAAACACACATTTCTCAATCAAAATGTTATTTCTATTTAAGGGTTAAATAAATATAACACAACAAGATTCGTATTCAAAATCAAGTTAAATAGGTAAAAATGACAATGTTTTGCGACACATATAATGCTGTGTGATAATGGAACAAATGTGGGACTGTCCCGTAATCATTTCAAATCATAGCCTTCTTTAACGAAAATGTGTTCTTTATCCTCTTTAAACGTAATTAAAACAATCAGCAGCAGCTATTAATACGAAATTGATGATAATAACGATTTGAGTAAATTAACTTAAGCCTTATTTCATTGCGCAACCGCGCTTCAGTTAAGTAATATCGCTGAGTCTAATCAGCGCTCGCCAAGCACCAATTATTGCCGCACACCGCACGGCTAATTACTGTACATTTCGTTTTTCATTTCACTTTCACTCAACAAAGCACGTTTATTTACAGTAGCGATCTGTACCGAAGTCAGTTTTGTGATATTGTGTCGGTGTATGTGAATGAGTTTTGTGATTCTATTCTGTGTAAGAACTGATATTACTACTTTATATTTATGAGCTTTATGATACTACTTTATCTGATTGAGTTTTGTGAAACTTTTTTTGTGCTTACGAGTTTTGTGATACTATTGCATATGTGTAAGTTGTTTAATGCTTCTTTATTTAATGTTTGTGAAATAATAGTGTACATACCGGGTGTTTGATTAAGCGTGGTTACCGGCTGTATCTCAGAAACTATGTAGCGAAGCATGTTGGGGTAAAAAATTGCAGAGTAAAAGTGGATAAAAGAAATCACTGGAAATTCGTTTTAAGTCCTTACCTCCGCCGCTAGAGGGCGTAACATCTATAGCTAGTTACAAAAACGGATTTTTACAAAAAACTGCAAAATTAAGCTAGGTTAAAAATATTCAAATCTTAATCTACGCGGAATTTAACTTAATTTTAACTACTCACTCGTTTCTTTATCTCGCACATATGAAGCAGGGAGTGGCAAAGTGTAATCATTAAACTGCGTGTGACTTTTGTTACCATTAACCGAAATTAATCAAGTTAGTCTCATTGGATAGTTAATTAAAAGCACTTTTAATCACTGTTTACTCTTGTTTACTTTAGTTCTTATAGAAAGCGCCAGAGGGCGTTTTTCGAACAACCGTCATATTTTCTACATTTTCTCAAAAATTTCAAACAATAAGCTATAGTTCTCTTACGCTAGTTTATTACAGGAAGGAACACTGAGAAAAATGTTGAAAACCTTATCCTTATATCTTTATCCTAACCAAAGATATAGTAAAAAGTCTGATAGATTTGCCCATTTTCAACCACGCACCATATGAAAATATATTTTAAAATCTACTAAGCCTTTAAGCTCTTTTGTTTTATGTTCGACAGGTCAAAAACAATGATTTTAAAATGATTGAAAATTACTTTTCCCCATTTGCATGTTTTAGAAAGCGAATATATAATTAAATTCATGATTATTTTAAAAGCTCAAAGTATAGGAGGCTATGAGATTAGTAAAATGTTTAAAACAACCTATATTTACCAAAATTAAAAACACTTATTACAATACTTACTTTATTAGAACAAAAACAAACAAAATAAAACAAATACAATAGTTAAATCTAGCTTCAAGATGATTATTTTAAAAGCTCAAAGTATAGGAGGCTATGAGATTAGTAAAATGTTTAAAACAGCGTATATTTACTAAAATTAAAAACACTTATTACAATACTTACTTTATTAGAACAAAAACAAACAAAATAAAACAAATAAAACAAGATCTTATTTAAAATGTCAAATTAAGCTACATATGTTAAAAATATGTATATCCTAATCTACTTTTACTTTTGCTTCATTTAAACTACCTTCTTGTTTCTTTTGCTTTTACATAAGATGCGGAGGAGAATGGAAAAGTCTAATTATTAAAATGGTTGCAACTTTAATTAGGCTTAACCGAATTTGATACTTTGACTAATTTTATAAATTATTGAATGCACTTTTAAACACATGTATTCCGATTTAATTTAGTGTCTATAGTAAGAATCAGAGGGCGCTATTAGTACAAAATATCCCATTCTGCACAAATTTCAATACATCTTCGGTTAGGATGAAGATATCGGGATGCGGTTTTTGCCAGTTATCGAAACTAAAATAAACCAGAGTAAATAATGTTTTAAAGTGCATTCAATTATCTATCAAATGAGCCCAAGTTTATTAAATTCAGTAGAACCTAACAAAAGTTACATGCATTTAAATAATTAGATACTTTTGTTCTCCCGCGCATCTTATGTGAGACATGAAAAAACGGAGAGATAGAGATAAATTAGGTAAAATTTACCGTAGATTAAGATTTTCATATTTTTCACATCGCTTAATTTGGAATTTATTTGATAAAAATTGTTTTACTCTTTTACTATGGAGCTAGCGCCCTTTTGCGGAGAAGCTATGAACTTAAAAATATTTTCCAGCGATTTCTCTTGGCCGCTTTTACAATGAAATGCTTTACCGCAACATGCTACGATGTATAGTTTCTGAAATACAGCCGATGGCCACGCCTAATCAAACACCCGGTATGTATGAATTTTGTGATCACTTTATGTAAATGAATATTTCGAATTCCAAACTATTTTGAATTCGAAAAAAATAAGCTTACGCTTCTTTTAGTTTGCAAAACTGTAAGCATAATATATAAGATGACGATAATGTTCGTATACACTGCAAACAAGAAGTCTTAATTATTAAAACTACTAACGACAATAAATATCCATTGAAACAACTACTTTCTGTGCAAATGTACCGCCGGATATTGAATTATACAATATAATATATTTAAAACCATATTTGATTTGTAACAACGCTATCTGATAGTATATGTAACATTTGGGTCAAATTCTCTTTAAACCAACTAACAAATAAAAATGAAAAATGAAAGGAGTAATTACAAGAAAAATAAAAATAAAAGGGAATTGGATAAAAACTAATGTCATAGGCCATCTAGTATAGTATAGTATAACTTTACTTATAACTTTTTCTTGTAATTACTTCTTTCATGTTTCATTTTTATTTGTTGGTTGGTTTGTAGAGAATTTAATCTAAATTTTAGATAAACTATCAGATAGCGCCCACTGAACACGAAAACATTTTAAACATTGCACGAATATTAAACATGATACTAAAATAAAACATTGTATTAAAATTACTACAACATAGTTTTAGCAGCGTTACAAACATTGTATAAACGTTTTCCGTGCAATATTGATTTATATACATTACCTAAATGTTAAAAATGATACTAAAATTCAACATTGTCTTATAACGTTCCAAAAATATTGCGGCAAAGTATCATAACGTTGTACAATCATTACAATTTGACTTTTAGGCAACATTGTATTGTAATGTGAACATTGGATATATTTTGAAAATGGTATTGCATTTTTAACATTGTATAATTGTTGAAACTGTTGCTATAATGCAGCATCGTGGTTTACACATTTCATGGACATTGAACATACAGAGAGTTTTTTATTTAAGTAAACGTCCCAATTATATGCTGTAACTCTTCAGATATTCGTTGTTTTTTTAAAAGAGTTCAACTGAAAGCTTTAAACGAGTGTTTTCCACTCCCAGATTATATAAAAGTCGCCGGAGCTACCTCTATTGCGAAGCTTCTCGCAAAGTCTCTGGCTCCTCATCGCTCTCAGACTAGCTTCTCGCGAAGCGAGCCTATAAAAGTCCCCGGAGCTACCTCTATTGTGTAGCGAGTTTTGCAGGAGTCCCTGAACCCTCCACGCTACCCGACAAGCTTCTCGTGAAGCGAGCCTATAAAAGTCCCCGGAGCTACCTTTATTGCGGAGCTTCTTGCAAAGCGAGTCTCGTAGAAGTCCCTAGACCCTCACCGCTCTCCGATTAGCTTCTCGCGAAGCGAGCCTATAAAAGTCCCTAGAGCTACCTCTATTGCGAAGCGAGTTTCCCAGAAGTCCCTGGACCCTCATCGCTCCTCGACTAGCTTCTCGCGAAGCGAGCCTATAAATGTCTCCGGAGCTACCTCTATTGTAAAGCTTCTCGCGAAGCGAGTCTCGCAGAAGTCCCTGGAAATCCCTCATCGCTCCCCGACCATCTTCTCGCGAAGCGAGCTATAAAAATCGCTGTATTGCGAACCTTCTCGCGAAGCGAGTTTCACAGCTTCTCGCGTAGCGAGCTTTAAAAGTCCCTGGAGCTACCTTTATTGCGAAGCTTCTCACGAAGCGAGCTTCGCAGAAGTCCCTGCACCCTCACTGCTCCTCAACTAGCTTCGTGCGTAGCGAGCAGAGCTGGGACGAATCCTCGTAAAAAGGATTCGAATTACGAATCCGAATCACCTAATATGATTCGAATCACGAATACTCGAATAAAGGATTCGTAAGAGATAAATATGATCCGAATCCTGTTTTTTCGAATCGCGAATACAAATCCTTTAAGAATAAATTTGATTTTATTATTTTTTGCAACCATTAACATATAAATATCGTTACCAGTTGTTTTAACAAAAATATTCAAAACGTAATTATTTATTATTACCACTGAACATCTTTGATAACAGACTAAATATCTGACTCCCTGTTACTCTGGTTAAAGATGTATTTGTGTGTTTCTGAACTCCACTTCAAATCAGTGTTTTGTACGCGTGGCGCATGAAGTAAAATTTCGAGTTTAGAAAAGCCCGAAAATTTGTCTCGGGTCGCTGCGCGACCCTCGACAAATTTTCTAAGCGGGGCTTTTCTAAACTCGAAATTTTACTTCATGCTTAGCCTGGGAGTGGAAACACTCGTTCAAAACTTTAAATTGAACTCTATTATAAATTCGACTAATGCCTGAAATTTACGTAAATAAAAAATTCACTGAAAATCATTAAAATCGGGAAAGTCGAGAAAAGTCATGGAATTGTTTTCAAATTGACCAAAACACTAACAAAAAAGCCATATGATATTATTAAATTTGTCAAAATCAGCAGGCAAATTAACTTAAATATTGGCAATTTGGACGCGCAAGATTTCCGTTTGTTTTCAAAATATTGACTAATTTCGCAAATTTCCAAGATTATCGTTAATTTTCAACGTTTTCACGACTTTCGAGAATTTTTCAAGATTTTGACTTTGTAATCACCGTCAAGGCCGTAGCCAATGGGGGAATAAGGGGATTCAAATACCCTCCCGGAATTTTCAAAATGTACAATTTTTGGAAAATCACAAAAACCGTGAATAAAAAATTGACTAAAAATATGGAAAACCGGGAATTTAAATATTAACAAAAATGTATAAAGTAATGATACATATGGAAATTCACGGAAACTATTTAATTTTCAAAGTTGAGGAAAATCTTAAAAACCGTCGAGTTTTTAAAAATTATGAAAAAACTTGGAAAAGTCATCGATTGTTCTCTAATCAGTGTTTTCTAATCCCGGATTAAGCATGAAATAAATTTCAAGTTTAGGCTTTTCTAAACTCGAAATTTCACTTCATGCGCCACGCGTATAAAACACTGATTTCTAGTGAAATTCAAAGTATGCTGTAATTAAAAATAAATCACTTCAACGGGTATATTTTATGTAACAGTAAATTAAAATAAAATTTAATTTACTTTGGGAAACATTTTTGACATATTTTTATCCCTTGCGCATGCACACGAAAGAATGTTACTAATTTTACTGAAACATCAGGGTTATATACTGTAATTTACGGTAATTATAGAGGTAAATTACCACAACGAAAAAATAAACCTATTTTACCTAAACACTTTTCACCTCAGCTCTTTTGTTTTTGAATTAGAAACTAAAAAATCTAGTGGAGATCAACAACTCAACGATTATGGCTTTCGACGTCTAAATCAATAAATGTTTCAAACAAAAGTTGTAGTCAACGAAAAAATAAACCACTTTTACCTAAACACTTTTCACCTCAGCTCTTTTGTTTTTGTTCAATAAACCGAGAAAGATTTTTTTGAAAATAAATACACAACTTTATGATAATTCGAAAATTTACGAACGAGTGTCCACTCCCAGACTAAGAATGAAGTAAAATTTCGAGTTTAGAAAAGCCTCGCGTAGAAAATTTGTCGAGGGTCGCGCAGCGACCCGAGACAAATTTTCACGGGGCTTTTCTAAACTCGAAATTTTACTTCATGCGCCACGCGTATAAAACGGTGATTTAACGAGAAATTTAAAAACATACAAAACAAATTTTTCATATTAATCCTTACGATTAATTCGAATTATTTTTGACGATTCGAATCCTTTTGTAACTATTCGAATCCTTTTGTAAGTATTCGAATACTTTTATGAGGATTCGAATTCTTTTATGAGGATTCGAATCTTTTTATGAGGATTCGAATCCTTTTATGAGGATTCGAATCCTTTTACGAGGATTCGAATCTTTTTATGAGGATTCGAATCACCCGCATTCGGATTCGAATACGAATCCTTTTAAAAAAGTGTAACGAATCCGGATCACGAATCCAGTTTATCCAAAGTATTCGAATACTTCTTTTGAATCCTCTAAAAGGATTCGAATCCAGGTTTCGAATCCTAAATGATTCGAATCCTGCCCAGCTTTGGTAGCGAGTTATAAAAGTCTCCGGAGCTGCCTCCAATGCGAAGCTTCTCGCGAAGCGAGTTTCGCAAAGTCCCTGGACCCTCATCCCTCCCCAACTAGCTTCTCGCGAAGTGAGCCTATAAAAGTCCCGGGAGCTACCTCTATTGCGGAGCTTCACGCGAAGCGAGTCTCGCAGAAGTCCCTGGACCCTCATCTTTATTACATACAGTGAATCTAAGGTATATTTAAATTATTTCAGGAGACTTGAATATTTTATTTGGACTTTTCTTTGTTTGCCAAGATGGTCTGACACGTGACTGTAAATATTGATGTGTATGCAACTGTCAGGTGCTTGTCATTATCTTATCAATAACATAAAGAAACATTGACTTTGCCAATAGTTTACACAATATTTACAAAATATTAAAACGAATTAAAATAAATATCGACTTTCTGCAAACATTTTATCTCATTCAGACTTTTCCAAATATTGTAGTTGTTTTAATGAGTATTTGGAGTCTAGAAGTCGATATTAATTTTAACTCGTTTTTGTATTATGTTATAAAAATAGGTTTCGTTACACCATTATTTCTAGTAAAATTTGTTATAGTCGCCACTGCATTAAAAGGTTTGAACAGAGTTAGAAATTCAAATAATTCAGGCGATTCTTCAGTAATATTTATGTTTAAGTCACCTGATATAATATAGATTACATTTCCACTTAACAGTTGATTTAAAAGTAAATTAAGTTTACTAAACAATCATTAATATTGTGATTGTAGGGGGTGCGCTTGCTTAGTAGTCTTATTAATTAAGACGTATGGTTTGCAGTTTGTACAAACATTATCATAATTTTATATACTACTTTATCTATATGCATTTTGTAAAATGATTTGTTTTGTGAGTTTGTATCTGTGTGAACGCGATTTGTGTTACGACTTTATGTGTGTGTATTTTATGCAATTAGTTTACACCCATGTATCAGCTCTATAATACTAAACTAATTTTTACTAGATAAATGTATCTGTATGTGAGTCAGGTTTGTGAAGTTCATATGTGTACGAGTTTTATGATACTGTTTTATGTTTACGAGTTCCGTATTCTACGATAAGTAGTATACCTCACGAGTATGCATTTTTTTATTGTGTATGTATTAGTTTTGTAATACTGCTATATGTGGATGATATTTTCACTAACCTCACCTAACCTAACAAAACACACTACGAAATTATAATATAATAATATATAATATAATACACGTAGTAACACAGAACTTGTACACCTTATTATGACCATGAAATTATTGAATACGTGTGAGTTTTGTTATCATTTCTGTGCGCGAGATTTGTGATATTACTTTAGGTGTATACATTTTAGGATATTAGTTTATGTGTATGAGTTTTGTAATACTACGACCAGTGCTGCCAGGTCGAAAAATGTATTAGCGGTAGATGACATACAAAAAAAGTAGTAAGCGGTAGATTTATAAAAATCTACCGCTTTCTACCGTTTTTTCTTCTTCTCTTTTCTATAGGGCCTAAACACGGTTTTATTATATAAAGGGATTTTTTCTTTCAAGTATACATTTGCATACGCTTTTCTTAAAAGAGTTTAATTTAAATCTTTAAACAATTGTTTTCCACTCCCAAATTAAGCATGAAATAAAATGTTCACGCTTTTTTAAACTCGTTATTTTACTTCATGCGCCACGCATATATGACACTGATTTCAAGCTAAGTTCACTTGTTTACAATATTTCAGTGGTTTCAGTAGTTAATACGCCTGGAGCATGAAGTAAAATTTCGAGTTTAGAAAAGCCTGAAAATTTGGTTTGGTCGCTAGGCGGTCGAAATTATACTTCATGCGCCAGGCGTGTTAATCACTGAAAACACTGAAATATTGTAAACAAATGAACTTAGCTTGAAATCAGTGTCTTATATGCGTGGCGCATGAAGTACATTTTTAGGCTATTCTAAACTTGAAATTTTACTTCATGTCATGCTTAACCTGGGAGTGGAAAACACTCGTTTAAAGCTTAAAATTAAATCTTTTTTTAAAAAACAACGAATATCTGAACATTTACAGCACATATTTGACATACTTATACTTAAAAGAAAAACTCCCTGTATAGAATACAACATTTTTGTTTGATTTATTTTTTGAACCTTATTATAGATTTTAAATAATAAAATTAACCGAAACACCCTAAGGGTGCTCTTATATGGACGTTTTGAACGCGAGGGGAACGGGAGCGGGCGCAAGCGTTTGCTTTTAAACACATGGGTTTATATGAGAGTTCCTAGACGGACGGGTGCTGGCGTTTTCTCCGCCTCGCACCCGTCCGTCTAGGAACTCTCATATAAACCTATGTGTTAAAACGCAAACGCTTGCGCCCGCTCCCGTTCCGCCTCGCGTTTAAAACGTCCATATAAGAGCGCCCTAAATCGACATTTTCTGTAACCTTGAATGATAACAGGCCGTTAAATTTAACGTTTTGTGTACGGAAGAGGGATAAATATATATATTTTTTGTAAACCCCGAATCATAATTTATCTTTAAAATATTGCTCCTATAAGTTATAGTAATTTTATAAGAAAAGAAATAATTTGTAATTATTTGAAAGAAGTAAACGAACAAACAAACGGTATATAGCTGCCTGTAGCTGTAGGGCGGTATCTTATCAATAGAAGCGGTAGATCTACCGCTAAAACGGGAGGTCTGTCAGCACTGACTGCGAGTGTGTGTATGAGTTTTGGATTCTACTGATTCTACTTTATGTAAAATTAAATAACGTTCACAAACTACTTTCACCGTCTTTATCAGTATGTGAATCAGATTTTTGCCCGCATGCGCACTAGTTGTATAATATTACGTTGTGTACGAGTTTTGTTATGCATATAAAGTTTTCTAAGATAAATTGTATAGAGGAACACTATCTATGGGTGCATGCTTTGTGATGTTTTATGAATACGTGTTTTGTATTCATACTTTATGTTATTGATTGTTTTACATAAAATAAAATTATGTTTGCCAATTGTTTGCAAAATATTTACAAAATATTCATTGAAACAACTACTTTTCGAGCTAATACCCCGACAGATATTGAATTAAAGAATGAATATTTGAGTTACACAAAATATATGCAGCCGGTTTCATAATAATTGGGTTAAAGTGACTTTAACAAAAGTCGACTTTAAGTTAAAATCGACTTTAAGGTAACGAATATAGGTTGGTAACGCCTTTTTATAGTTATTTTTATTATTTAATGTTGCATAACCGTCATTTTGATGAAACATCTTTCAATTGTATCATGGAAATGTCTCAACTAACAATAAATAAAAATAATAAAAGAATTAATTTTACAAAAGATAAATATCGTTTAATTTATCCTCTTAAAAGTAAAAAGATCAGAACTGAGTGCAATAATAAACTAATAAATTGTCAATATGGAAAGAGGTAAAAATTATTTGCTGAATTGGCTGAATATAATTAATAAATATTAATAAACCTGTTCGATGCAAGTGATATCTTATCGTTTTAATTTGGTACAACATTATTACTCTTGCTTTTATTAATCGAAAAATTGAAAAAATCTGGGTTGAATTTTTCTTTTAGGTAAACATATGCATACGCTGTAAATTTTTCGACATTCGTTGTTTTTAAAAGAGTTTTTTTTTTAAAGAGAATTTTAAGCTTTAAACTAGTGTCTTCCATTCCCAGACTAAGCATGAAGTAAAATTTCGAGTTTAGAAAAGCCCCGTGAAAATTTGTCGAGGGTCGCGCAGCGACCCGAGACAAATTTTCTGGGCTTTTCTAAACTCGAAATTTTACTTCATGCGCCACGCGTATAAAACACAGATTTCAAGTCAAGTTCGAATATATAAATTGAACAATATTTTAGTGTTTTATACGCGTAGCGCAAGTAAAATTTCGAGTTTTGAAAAGCCCAGAAAATTTTCACGGGGCTTTTCTAAACTCGATATTTTACTTCATGCTTAGCCTGGGAGTGGGAAACACTCGTTTAAAGCTTCAAATTGAAAAAACAAATAATATCTAAAGATTTACAGAAAATAGGCTAAATTTGGAATACGTATACTTAAAAGAAAAACTCCCTGTATGAAAACAGTATACTCTCATTCTATACGCGTTTTTCCTTGTTACCAATAAAAATGCTTTTAATTCTTCTTCTGCGTCTGCGAAATTAATCTCCCCGGTTCTATCGACCATACATGAGTCGTCTTTTAAATATTCGAGAACATTTTAGTTTTAAAGCCCGCTTTGTCTATATAAAGTGTCGAAAAGCCGACAATAACTTTAAAGTCGACTTTTATTTTAAATTTACATTTGTAACAGAATTTTATGTTAAAGTCGGCTTTAAATATTTAAAGTAGCTTTGAATATGAAACCGGGCGTTACTGCTCTATGCATAATTTATATGCAAAATGTAACAGCAGGTCAAATTATTCTCTTACCAAACTAAATAAACAAACAGATTTTTTTTTCAATTAAGTTTTGTAATGCATGAAGCATGAATAATTGATATCCATTTATGAGTAAAAGATACTATTTTATATGTGTGAGTTTTGTGATCTATTGAGTGAGTTCTGTGATATTGTTTAGTGTGTATGAGTTTCGTGATACTATTTTAGGGGTATACGTTTTTGTAGTATCAAAAACGTATTCACATGAATGAATGTTATGATATTATTGTATATCAATGCTGTTTTTGTACTCTTTTATCTTTATGAGTTGAATGATACTAGTATATGTGTGTGAGTGTATTTAATTTAATTAAGAAACACGCTTCCTGTATTTGTGTGCGAGAGTTTCACGTTTATAACTGTGCAAGTTCTGTGATAGTGTGTATGTGTTTTTTTTTTTTCTTTGATAAGGCGGTGGTTGCTGATAAAAACTGTTCCTTATCACGTACGGCCAACATTGGCGGGCGGGCGTCCAGTTTATTGTACCTTGCTCGTTTGCGCGGAGATAAAGCACATTTAATGTTTTCATTATTATTCATAAATCGAGCCGAATGGGAATAAACCGTCCGAAAAAAGAACAATCGAATTAATCACGCCAGCAGAAAAACAAATACACGCACAGACACAGGCTTAAGTTAAATTAAATTTTAAAACGCGATGGTTGTGAATGTGATCCGGCTCAGTCGTTTCGGTGGTGCGCCGTGGAGTGCACTCTTTTGCTTTAACTTTCTTCAAAGCTGAGGAGTAGAATACTTTCTAAGATTTGTGCTTTTTAAGTGAGGCGAAGTGTGTTTCCAAAATGACGATCAAGGATTTGGAAGACAGCAGCAGCTGCATCTCCAGCAGCAGTTCTGGTGATTACAGTTCAGAGTGAGTTTCGCAAAAAAAAATTAAAAAAAACAATTCAATGTAAAGGATACACAAAATTATAAGAACTGGTTTCCCCATAACAAACCAAAGGTTATTATTTATTAGTTATGATTATTAATAGTCAATAATAACTATGTATAAACAGGGCCGGCCTAAACAAAAGCGGGACCCGGTGCTAACTTAAATTGCGGGGCCTTGAACAGGCGCAGATCCACGGGCGAAAGGGGAAAATGCCTTCCCCAATAGTCAAACGACAAAAAAATGTTTACTATTTCCTCGTTAATAAAATGACTATTAAATATGAAAAAGATAATATCTTATAATCCAAGAGTTACAACGAAAAGTGTGTAAGTATATAAATAAATAGTAAACATTTGTAGAATGTATTGAAGTGGGGATCAAATATAAGGGGTATATGTATTTTGAAATTCATTTTAAATAAGTGTCTTATAGGCGTGGCGCATGAAATAAAATTTCGAGTTTCGAGTTTAGAAAAGCCTGAAATTTTCAGGCTTTTCTAAACTCGAAATTTTACTTCATGTTTAATCCCGGATTGGAAACACTCGTTAGAAGCTTCAAATTAAAAGCTTTTATAAAAACAACGAATGTCTAAAAATTTACATAAAAAAATTGTGATATGTATACCTAAAAGAAAATGTATCTGTATATCGAGAGGCCCAGATACAGCAAAAAATAGCTTAATTTAAATATCAAAAAAAAATGAACGAATTCATAAAAAAAAAAAATGAAGATTGTAAAAATCGTCAATGTTTACAGAAACAGAAAATGTCTGAATTTTGACAAATCGATAACCTCGTAGAATTGATAAATAAATAGTGAAATTTAAAAAAAAACAGTAAAACGTAATCAAAATCAAACATAATATAATTTTCTAGAAGCTGTCATAAAATATTAATTATAAATGAAATCGTAAAAGCAGCAAATTCATTTAAATTTACCAATCAATAAAATTCGTAAATATTGACAATTTTAACCAAAAAGATAATGTAATTATAATTTTTTTGATGTCTGTAATTTCGTGTACAAATCGATCAAATTAAATTTATTCATATATTTACGAGATCCATCTACAATATAAAATACCACATTTTTGAAAATATTTATTAGAATTGAAAAATGATTAATTAAAATGGTATAGAAATGTTAAAATCAATAAAATGATGAAAAAAAGACTGGGAATTTGTCTTTTAGGTATACGTATCAGGATTTTTTAATGTGCATTTTTAAATATTCGTTATTTTATTAAAAACTTTTAATTTGAACCCTCTAAGGAGTGTTTCCAATACCAGATTATACATGAAGGAAAATTTCCAGTTTATAAAAGCCTGAACATTTGTTTGGTCGCGGCCAAAACCAAATTTGTTGCTTTTGACGATTTATACTTTATATATACTTTTATATATATATATATTTCTAAACTCGAAACACTGATTCAAAGTGAAGTTTAAAATATACTGCTTAGGTTTTGATTACATGTTCAATAATCTTTCAAATGGTTATAAAAAAATCACAAATGTTAAATAATTATTACAAATTAATAATAATAATAATAATGTTTATTGCCCAACAGGAAACAAATTCCCAATTACAAGACAATTTAGTATTAACAAAAATGTTCTAAAACTATAAACTAAAAATAATAACATTTCTTCGTAATTAACAAAATTCTAATAAGGATGTCAATGGTTGAAAAAATACATCACAAGTTGGTGAAAGTTGATTAAACAAGATCACATTAATAGGCGATTTTAATCCAAAATTAGTTCTATCATACTTCATATTGAATGTGGTCTTATATCTACTATTGAAAGTTGGAATATGCAAGCCAACTAGCTGTAAAATATCAGGGCTGTCAATTCGATCATGCAGAAGCTTGTGTAAGAACGTGATGCCTAGTCTGTGATGTCAGCATACAAGAGATTCGACATTAAATTTGTCTAGCAATAGTGAATGATCACAGTCAAGGTAAACTCCCTTAACTTTGAAGTGCAGAAACTTCAGGAACTTACGTTGAACACTTTCTACTAGGTTAATCTGAAGTTGAGTTTGTGGATACCAAATTAAAATTGCATATTCTAACCTTGAACGGACATAAACATTAAATAGAAATTTCAAAGCATTTGGATTTCGCAAATTTGCAAAATTACGATGTATAAAGAGAAGGAACTCTTAACAAGTGTTTGAACTCGGGGATTAAATGTAAAATTGTCATCAAACCAAATTCCTAAATCTTTGAAGACTGTGACTTGCTCAATAGAATTATTGCTAACTATATAATTTAATTTGCTCTTATTGCTATTCAAATTAAGATTACTAATACTACACCAGTTTGAGATAATATCAAGTTGATTTTGTAAGCGTTGACAGTCAGCAGCGTTAGCAATTGTTGAGTAAATCTTTAAGGCATCCGCGTTTAAGAGATGTTTACACTTAAATAAATAAGAAAGATCATTTATAAAAAGGTTGAAAAGTAAGGAACCTATAATCGAGCCTTGGAGTACACCTGAAAGTATGAGTTCGGTTTGAAATTATTTATTGCTACATACGATTCACGATCTGTAAGAGATGCTATAAGCGAGGTTGAATTGTCACAAAAATAAAAGGATCTAAGTTTACCTATTAACAATTGATGGTCTACCCTGTCAAACGTATTTGACATATCAGTATATATTACATCAATTTGACGCTCTGAATCTGATGATTTGGCTATATCATGCGTAATAATGGTCAAATTAGTTACTGTAGAACGTTTTGGAATAAAGCCGTGCTGTTGAGAAGATAGGTATAGAGAAAGGTGGAAATAGATTTGATCATAGATAGTTTTCTCGAATATTTTAGCGATGTGAGATAGTATTGCTATAGGACGGTAGTTTATTATATTCTGTTGATTAAGTGACGTTTTTGATGCAATTTTTAATTTACTAGGAAATATAGATGTTTTTATAGATAGGTTAAATATTATTGAGAGCGGGTAACATAGAATAGTAGCACAATCTTTTAATATATAGGCTGGTAAATTATCATTATCTGATGAAAATCTATTTGGTAATTGCTTTAAAAATGTAAAGACAGTTTTCTCGGATATTTGCGCAAAGGAAAATGCAGGGATATTGTTAACATTTGGAACTGTGGTTCCGACAGATGGCATTGTGAAAACTGATTGAAAGTATTTTCGAAATCCATTAGCAATATATTCGGGTGTTTGATATGCCTCATCCTCTTAAATAAGTTCTGCAGGTATTCTCAAAGGATTACATTTTTTACAATTAATATATGACCAAAATTGTTTTGGATTGCTAGTAAGCTGTGATTCTATGTTTAAAATATGTCTCTATGTGCTGAATTAATTTTATTCTTAATAAGTTATCTTAGTTTTTTAAATCGTCCCCTTAGCGCAGTCTCGTTTAACATTTTTTCGGCAGTAATTTTTCTCCTTAATAAGCAGTATAGCGTCATTATTAAACCACGGAGGATATTTACGTTTTTGTTTGAATTTAAGTTGCGGAATAAATTTGAAAAATGCTTCATGAATAACTTTATAGAACTGATCCAGAGCTAAACTAGCGCCGGAACAATTCAAAAGAATACACCGATCAACAGAACCTAAATAATAATACAAAGACAAGTAATTTCCCTTTCTGAAGTTAATTTTAATAACATCTATGTTCATAGGAGACATAGTAGAGGTACATTGTAATGATAATATGTGTGCTCGTGTACTAACGGATCAAGTTCTCTTAGAATGCTATATTGTAATATATCAAATCAGGAATGTTACTAGAACAATTTTTAATCACATTGAATTGTTGCAATCCTAGAAACGTACACGCATTTGAAATAGTTAATGCTTTTTCTGTCACATTACCCATCGAATGAAATAGACAATTAAAATCTCCAGTAAACAGAATGAGGCTATTGTTAAAATTTAGTTCTTTTAATAGATCAAAAAATTATTTGATATCAGTTGTTACTATATCAGGTGGTATATAAACTAGAATTATATATAAACAAATAGAATTAATTGTAATTTTACAAACTAAAAGGTCAATAACTGGAACTTTATTGGACATATTGACAAAAATGTAAAATTTTACCAAATCAGCAAAAGTGTAAATTCTAAAGTGGAATTTAAGCTAAATTTTAAAACAGTCTTTGAAAGATAATCGTTCTTGACTTGATGTCTACTTAATTTAGTATCAACTCAAATTAAGTTAGTTTATTTTCTATTGTTTGGATTTTTAATTTCATTTTTATGCTACTGGTATAATTCATAACAGTTCAATTATTTGTTTTAAAAAATAAAAAAAAGGAAACCATTATGATTTTTTTAAATCGCGGTGCGGGCCTTCAGAAGCGAGGGGCCGTGTGCAGTCGCACCGTTTGCACCGCCCTTCAGCTGGCCCTGTGTATAAACATAATAACACTCGGTTAAGTAAACTGTATACTTAATTTCATTAAGTATCCCCTACTTAATGAAATTAATTATACATTATGACTAATTATATTTACAATAACAATTCACTAAGTAATAAAGTCATTAAAGAAATATACAAATTAATATTCTATCAAGATTCTAAAAGAAATACATATCTTAATTTGATAAATGAATACACTTCAAAAGTAACAAATTATATTTTAGGTGTATTAATTGATTTAATAACAATATTTTACTCAATACATAATTTAAACATTTAAAAAAAAAACTCGTTAGTCGTTTCCAATGAAATAATTTCCAAAAGCTTATGTTGTTATTTTAACTTATTGTTGATTTTCTTAAAATAATTGATGATACAAAAATTCAACGATTTTGGTAAAAATGGTTGCTTTATAATTCAAAATGTAGGCAAATATTGTTTCTCTTCTGTATAATATATTTATTATTTCTGAGTTCATTCTGGTAATTTTTAGGTTATTTTGACAAGAAATACATTGGTGAAGTTTTAAAGAAAAGTTTACTGATTTGAAGTGTATACTATATATGGGAAGTTCGAATCTTTTGTGATTCGAATCAACCGAATCATTCCTTAAAAGTGATTCGTTCTTTATGAATCGTTCGTAAACGAATCACTTATAATATTAATAATAGTTTTGAAAGAGAAGAAAAACGGACAAAATACCTACCAAGTTGGTGATCTTATATTATCAAGTTGGGTGTTGAACCAAATTTAATTGATATTGTCGCTAAACACAATTCACATTTTGTCATAACTTTCGTAAGGCTGTTCAAAATAAAATTTCAGTGCCTTGAATTCGTCTTGCAAATATTCTGTGATTTGTCTTATAAGTAGAGAACAAACATCAGCTTATAAAAGTACGCTGCCTTATTTGCAGTGAACAGATAAATTCACACTAAATTTAGACCTAAAAAGAACATTACTATTACATAACAGCTAATCAAATTAAATTCGTTAAAGCCGCACGAATTCAGGCGAGCGATTTATACCACGGCCCACAATGTGCCAAATCCGAGCGCGAGCGCCAGGGGGGGATTTTGAGGAAAAAAATCAAATTAAAAATTTTGAGAAAAAAACATATCCACTCCATTGTAGATACACGAAACCCTTCTAATCTTGCATGTTTATATTTTTCAACCCCCTATATTATTAACAATTAACTCTTAAAGTTAAGCGATTTAGAAAACATCAATTTTACGGCATTTCACTCGCAAGTTTAAATAATTTATTACATGGATAGTAGGCGTACTATCAATATAACATTATACACTATTGTTTATAACATAATACTGTATATTATGGTTGAAAAATTAAGTCTCTAAATATTTTAGAACAAAAGTTAAAAAAAAATTGAATATGAAATATATTTTAAATATAAATTTTAACTTTAGAAAGTGTTATAAAAAAAATGTCAACTCGATGAGGTCTGGGACTATCACTAAAAATTAGTTCTATGTTTTCTCTAACTACCCTCAAAATTTCGTATCTCCACCGGTGCGTTTTTGGGGTCTTTTTAATTTTTTTATTTGACGCCACCAATTAAAGTTGGGTCGGGCGAGGCCCGTGTGCGGTGAGTATCGTGGAGTCGAGCGCGCGCTATTCTCGAGCAGCACGCAACATGATTTTTACGTTGGCCCCGAACAAAAAATAATAAAAACGCACTTAAAACGCACATGTAAAAATTCAAAAAAATTAGGGCAGTTACAGAAAATATTAACAAATGTTTATATGATAGTCACAGTTCTTCCGGTTTGCAATCTTCTAGAAAAATAATATAATAATAATTCAAGGCAGCAAAATTATATACAATTGTTATAATCATTACATAGGTTGTGACTTTCACCAAAAACTGTGGTATGTTTTTAAATGCCCTAAAAACTTCGTATCTCTACATGTGCGTTTTGTGTCAGGTTTTTGCGAATGACCGAGTCGATTTTTATCGGTTGCGCCTAATAAAAAATAAAGCACCTCAAAAAAACCTACAAATGTGAAAAGTATCTGCTGTAGTTTAAAAATAATTTAATCTGTTGTTTAAAATATGAATTTTTAATCAGAATATACATTACATTTTTCTGATTTTGCACAACGAAGTTATGTATTTTATACTGTTTTATTTACTTACTTTTTTAAAATGAAAAATTGTCAGTATCCTCATCAGTCTGTTCGTCTTCGCTGTCACTTGTGTCCGTTTCACAAATAACTAATTTTTTAGCGTCTGCAGGTAGTTGTTTTTTATGAATTTTTACATCGCTTCTCAAAGAAGAAATTATTGGATCAGAACATACAAGAAGCATATTAAATAAATCTCGAATTGTATTAAGCCTAGAGTTTTTCCTAGTATGGTTTTCTCTAACTCTCTTATATATTTTATTGGTTGCTTCCTGTGCCTCTTCCGAAAGTTCTCCGATTGGTAAAAGACATTGTCCAATTATTTTGCTCCCGTGAATTAAAATTTTATGGACACTAGGAGGCATTCTATACCATCCATATAACAAGGTGTAAAGTCGGGCCGGGCCGTATCTTCTGCATATTTATCAAACATCAATACATTTATATTACGAGAACTCGACATTGTTATAAGAATTGTATAAAATCTGTTCAATAATTCTTCATTCAATTCAGTGATGACAGCTACTTTCTCATAATTTCGAAAAAATATTCGAGCAACGTTGCCAGTATTTGAAGTACCTCCTCCTTGCACAACAATATCAACCCTTATCCCTAACTATTTACGTAATAGTTTTTGTATTCTAGTTTTCCGACTAAATATATTATTTTTCTCTTCTATCGTACATCCGTGAGTAGTTGTTTTCTTCAAATCTAATTTATATATTATGTATTTTCGGTGATCAATAAATTAGTTTGTCTTCTTTTAGATGTATTACTTTGTATTGTGAACTGTGTACCTGATGTACTTGGTATTGGTGAAATATTTTCTATATTTTCAAAGGGGTTTGTATTTTCAATTAAGACAGAACCCTCGTTGTATTTAAAAGGCAGCAGTAACCAATTTCTATTTTTTTTTTTTATGAAATTGATATGAGATCTTGAGCACATTTTCCACTTTCTATTAAGAGTACTGCAGAAACCCTTAACTTTTTTAAGAATGTCATCATTTTCACTATTGTTTTTCGTCGAAACATTTTCAATATATTTTATTAAATAATCAATGGTATTGCTTGACTGAATAAGGTTTTTAGGTTTTAGTTCGTACCATACCTTATATAAATCACCGTTTGTAATTTTAATTTTCTCCATTATCACTCAGCGTTTTGGATTAATTTAATTACACTAACACTAAACACTAGTTTAATTAAAGTAAACTATTTTATACACAAAAAAACACTACATCAAAGAAAGAGTATATAGTCAACAAATTAAATAACACTTAACACTAACTTAATTAATAATTACTTTATAATGTTCAATCGTTCGCTTATGGATCAGAAAAATATGTGAACTGTTGGAGACTTCGTTCAACACTAAACGCATATTTTGCTTTCAAGAAAATTAAGAATAATCCATTTCAGATACTTAAACCGTAAAAACTGTGTGACAAGAATGCCATTTGTTACGGTAAATGACAGCTTCAATCGGACCCCTAATAAAAATGTAAACACAAACCAGATGACCTTTATCAGTAACAGATGTACACCCTTATATATCAATAAGAAAAAAACCCATAAAACTATTTTTGTAAATGTGATTTAAATGCTGCAAAAAATACTCAGAGAAGAAATAATTTCCCTATGATATATACCTGTATATTAGAAAAATTGTAGATTGTGAGGATTATGACTATTATGTAAACATTTGTCAATATTTTCTGTAACAGCCCTAATTTTTTTGAATTTTTACATGTGCGTTTTAAGTGCGTTTTTATTATTTTTTTGTTCGGGGCCAACGTAGAAATAATGTTGCGTGCTGCTCGAGAATAGCGAGCTCGACTCCGCGATGCCACCGCACACGGGCCTCGCCCGACCCAATTTTAATTGGTGGCGTCGAATAAAAAAATTAAAAAGACCCCAAAAACGCACCGGTGGAGATACGAAATTTTGAGGGTAGTTAGAGAAAACATAGAACTAATTTTTAGTGATAGTCACAGACCTCATCGAGTTGGCATTTTTTTTATAACACTTTCTAAAGTTAAAATTTATATTTAAAATATATTTCATATTCAAATTTTTTTAACTTTTTTTCTAAAATATTTAGAGAGTTGATCTTTCAACCATAATATACAGTATTATGTTATAAACAATAGTGTATAATGTTATATTTATAGTACGCCTACTATCCATGTAATAAATTATTTAAACTTGCGAATGAAATGCCGTAAAATCGATGTTTTCTAAATTGCTCAACTTTAAGCGTTAATTGTTAATAATATAGGGGGTTAAAAAATATAAACATGCAAGATTATAAGGGTTTCATGTATCTACAATGGAGTGGATATGTTTTTTTCTCGAAATTTTTAATTTAATTTTTTTCCTCCAAATCCCCCCCTGGCGCTCGCGCTCGGATTTGGCACATTGTGCGGCCCGACGCGCGACCGTCGAGTCGTATAAAATACAAATGAGGGCTGGCGCAGCGGATTCGTTTCCTCAAGTTGTGAGGAATCGTTTCAACCGATTCGAGCGAACGAATTAGTCATCCGATTCGGGCGGATTCAGACCGAATCGGAAATACGATTACGCTCGGCTTCATTCAAATCACTGCACAGAATTATTCTTTTCGAACGAATCATTCATGAACGATCCATCTCTAGTGTATACAATACACCTCCTCTTTCATTCCAAAGTGTACCACTCACTTAATTCAAGCTTAAATTGAAACAGTTCCTTCTAATGCAAGTTTTTTATGCTATTTCTGAGGTTAAATTCTCCAATTTAGCTTAAAATCAGCATTAATTTTAATATGTTCTTTTAGATATTCTATATTTATAACTTTTAATCTATATATTACCATTTGTATTTTATTTGTATAATTATTATGACTTATCTAATATTGTATTATACAATCTTACGGACCAATACATTGATTGATTGATTTAAAACACAAATTAGCTAAGATAGTTGCTTCAAATAATTTAAGTCAAATGTTTAAATTTTCTTTATTAAATAATTAAAATTAATTCAATTTATACATTTTATTTGTATACCTGAGTTTTTTTTATGTGACTATAATTTCGACAAGTTTAACTTGTTATTATTAAACTGAAAGTACTTTTACATTTGCAATGATGATAATTACCACGTTCATTTCAAGAATTTCAAAGCAGTGGCGTTTTCATGATTTATAGGGGGGATTGATCCCCTACCCCCCCCCCCCCCCTACCTATCTACGCCACTGAGTGTAACTGTATTAGTTAAAACACGAATAAAGGAGAAACTCAGTTGTGTTTTCAAAGATTATTTCCAAGTCGATTCTGAGAATGTTAAGTAATTTTGACTATAAATGAATTATTGTTCAAGATCATTTTACTAAAATTTGAACTATTTCATCCCAGTAGTAGAAAGATCTTTACCCATTCGACCATCTAATTAATAGTTAATTAAGAATCTAGTGCATGAGTATTAATAAAGGCGATTAGTGATCGATATACAAGGTGAATTCATTGTCATCAACACTAAATAAAACAAATTAAAAGCGTATAACATTTAAAGTTTTAAACAAATCTTCCTGCAGTCAATTCTTGCAAATTTTACAAGAAAATAATAAACAATCATCACTATTTCCGTGTAAAATCTGTGTTATATTTTATATTTTTATTTATTACGTTTGCAGATTCAGCCACTCAACTTACCATTTTCAAACTTGTTTTATAATGCGAAGCTGAATTGCCAAAACAGCAGTAAACAAAAAGTGTGTTATATCAATATGGTTCAAATGTTTACTTCACAGAAATAACGTGTAAGCACACAAGTGTATGCATCTCTCAGGTGTCTAATTGTTTAGAGTGATCGGCAAAGCTATACTGACGAGATATAAATCTCGAAACACGTCCATAGATGGCCTGAATAATTTAGCACGAATTGTTACATTAACGGTAGGTTGCTGTATATAGCAGCAAACACTATAATCCATTATCCATCTGAGTATTAGCTCAGGAAGTAACTTTAAATGAGTTTTTAAATTAGTCTTTAAACAAAGTAGTTGTAGATCGTGAAAAGAGTCGCACTCTCTATAATTTTAAAACATTGCACAACAAGTATTGGAAATTTCATTCATATCTATTTCATGTCATCGATGTGAATTTGACGCAAAATTACGTAGATTTGCATTTGCGTAATACTAAAGGTTCAGCTACACTTTTTTTCAGTTTTTTTTTCTTATTGCACGTGTAAAAATAAAGCAGTGACTACACTAAAATGCGTGTACTCTTGTTTGTTTTCAGGGGGAATATAAAGCAGCTGTCGTGTTCGGCACCGGTGATGACTGCGCAGGCGCAGAGCCCAGAACCGCCTAGCCCGAAGGCTCCTTCAAAAGATGGAAAGCATCCTACCACTTCCAAGGCCAGGCAGAAGAAGTTCAACCGACATTTTCCCGCCGCTTTCAACGACATCGTCTTAAACTGTAAGTGCGAGTAAGGTTCAGTCACACGCATAACCTAAAATTGAAAGTAATGATTATTAATTTATTAATATTAATTGTTTAATACACATAAGTAGAAGGCTCGGTAGAGTCGGCATAATGTTATAATAAAAATCTAGAACAGGTCACCCTTTACTGCACGGAGTATGTATGCCAGAGCTGAGCAGGATTAGAATCAGTCAGGATTTGAATCCTGGATCCTAGATTCGAATCCTTTTAATGGATTCAAAAGAGGCATCCGAATACTTTATTTAAACTGGATTTGTGATCCGGATTCCTTAGATTTTTTTAAAAGGATTCATATTTGAATCTACGTTTTATTTATAAAAGGATTTGAATATTTATAAAAGGATTAGAATATTTATAAAAGGATTCGAATACTTACAAAAGGATTTGAATACTTGAATCGTCAAACATAATTCGAATTAATTGTCAGGATTAACATGAAACATTTGTTGTGTGTGTTTTCAAATTTCTCGTTAAATCAGTGTTTCGTACGCGTTGCGTATGAAGTAATATTTCGGGTTTAGAAAAACCTACAATCCTACAATCCATGGTTTGGTCGCGTAGCGCTACGCGACCAAACCAATTTTTTAGTCTTAGTCTGGGAGTCGAAAGGCTCGTTCGAAACTTCAAACTGAATACTTTAATAAGAACATTAAATGACTGATAATGTGTTTCAAGATAATAATTTAGTTTTCAAAATTTTGTTTAATATTATTTGAAGTAAAACTGACATGGTAGCCACAATCTGAAATGTTAAATTTTTCCGACATTTCCCTGATTCAAGATTTTTTCCCTATAACTTTCTTCTGTGGGAAACCCCTATTTTGTTTAATTGTTTTCATTGTTTTTGTCAATATTTAAATTGTTTTTATAAATTTTTACGTGTTTTGCAATTTTTATGATGCCTATTGATTTTGAAAAATTTAATAATATCATATCGCTATTTTGTTAGTGTTTTGGTCAATTTGAATAAAATTCCATGACTTCTCTGCCTTTCCCGGTTTTTAAATTCACTGGATATCAATGATGATTTTTTTATTTACGTGATTTTCAGGCATTCGTCGATTTTATAATAGATCCTTAACTTGTTTCTCATTGATCACTTGGTAAAACATTTCTATTAATATATAGGTATTTGATTGATATTCACTTGGTTTGTTTTACTTTTAAATTGTTTTATTTTTATTTTAATAAAACAATTTATTAGTAAAATAAACCAAGTGAATTTCAATCAAATACCTATATATTTATAATAAAGTTCAATTTGAAGTTTTGATCGAATGATTCCACTCCTAGGTTAAGCATGAAATAAAATTTCGAGTTTAGAAAAGCCTGCATTTTTTTTCTAAACTCGAAATGTTACTTCATGCGCCACGCGTACAAAACACTGATTTGAAGTGAAGTTCAAAAACACACAAATACATCTTTAATCAGAGTAACACGGAATCAGATATTTAGTCTGTTATCAACGATGTTCAGTGTTAATAATAAATAATTAGGTTTTGAATATTAATGTTAAAACTACTGGTAACGATATTTATATTTTAATGGTTGCAAAAAATAATAAAATCAAATTTATTCTTGAAGGATTTGTATTCGTGATTCGAAAAAACAGGATTCTAATCTTTGATTCGAATCATATTTATCTCTTACGAATCCTTTATTCGAGTATTCGTGATTCGAATCATATTAGGTGATTAGGATTCGTGATTCGAATCCTTTTTACGAGGATTCGTCCCAGCTCTGATATATGCTACACTTTTAAAAATACACTGTATTCACTAACTAATACAGGCTCTAAACACAGTGTTTTAACCATAACAACTCTGTGTAGCATATATGCTACAAACGTACATACCGGGTGGCCATGAAAGTATTGCCTACGCAATTACTTAAGCAACATAAATGGTAGACATTTTAGTTTTAGAATGTATATATAATTTAACTATAGCTATCGGTCTACTTTGTGATGTTTTATCGCAGTAACAATTCCTCGGTTTACTAAGTCAATTTTAAAAAATGTTCATTTTGAGGCTAGTTGTGACGTAAATATCAACTTGCTATACATCATTGAAAAGGAAATTTAGAGAAAATACTTACCATTTACATTGCCTGAGTAATTGCGTTGGCAATACTTTCATGGCCAGCCGGTAGAGTACCACTTTTTTGTGAGGAACGGCAAGAAAATGGGAAAGGGAAGGGAAATTCAAAGAAATTGCGGATATTTTTAGTGATTTCGCAGATATCACTTCAGATAATATTTATCCTCAATATATGGTCACCTGTATACAAAACCCATATAGATAGATTAGAATCGGTACAAAACAAATTTACTAAAGTTCTTGCATTTAAACTCAGTACTTCGGGAATATACCTTACACCCCAGCAATCCAGTGCATACGGCCTACGTATGCACTGGATTGCTGGGGCTGAATACTCGGAGGAAGAGAATGGACCTTACATTTACATTCAAATTACTGAATGGGCGAATTGACTCGGAACATCTTTTAAATTTAGTCAATATTAATGTACCAAGTCGTGAGTTGAGATGCAAGAACTTCTTGTACGTGAATCACCACATGACTAATTATGGCATGCATGGTTCCATGACGCGGATCGCCAGAAACGTTAACAGCGCGGGTTCGTCACTCGAGGTGGTTGGGATTCCCTTTTCAACGTTCAAGGCCCAGCTAAGACATATTGAATGACCTTATTTATTATTTATATATATCTACTTTTAATCTATCTTGTAAATGCAGTTAGCGTAAATAAAGTATTATTATTATAATATATGGAAGAAAACACGTGCATTCTTGATAAAAGTGAGTTTGCTATTGTTAAAACATTGCATTCGCACAGCTAAGAGAAACAGAATTCTGTTTAATTAATTCCCAACTGTACTTTACCGACTAAATATGTGCTTAAAAAAGTGGACCGTGGTCAATCCTATGAATATATAGCCGACATTGATAACATCCACCTTTGGTGGAGAATTGCCGAAAGGACAGAACCTAAGAGCCAAATCAAGTTGCCTCATTGGCCAATACAAGATTTTAGAAACAGATGCAAACTACAAAACATTGTAAAGGTTTCTCCTACATAATCTGTGAGGAATACAGGTTCATTCATGTATAAACAAAAACATAAATTGTCTTGTTGCATTTCTATAGGTACTGGATTAGCAGAGCTGGGCAGGATTCGAATCATTTAGGATTCGAATCCTGTATTCGAATCCTTTTAGAGGATTCAAAAGAGGCATTCGAATACTTTTGTTCAACTGGATTCGTGATCCGGATTCGTAAAATTTTTTTAAGAGGATTCGTATTCGAATCCAAATGTGTGTGATTCGAATCTTTATGAAAGGATTCGAATATTTATAAAAGGACTCGAATATTTATAAAAAGTGTCGAATATTTATAAAAGGATTCGAATATTTATAAAAAAAAGGATTCGAATGCTTACAAAAGGATTTGAATCGTTAGAAATAATTCGAATTAATTGTGAGGATTAACATGAAAAATGTCTTTTGTGTGTTTTTAAATTTCTCGTTAAATCACTGTTTTATACGCGTGGCGCATGAAGTAAAATTTCGAGTTTAGAAAAGCCCAGAAAATTGGTCTCGGGTCGCTGCGCGACCCTCGACAAATTTTCACGGGGCTTTTCTAAACTCGAAATTTTACTTCATGCTTAGTCTGGGATTGGAAAACACTCGTTCGAAACTTCAAACTGAAACTGAACATTAAATGACTGAAAATGTTCTTAAAGATAATAATCCAGTTTTCAATTTTTTTTTTTTAATATTATTTGAAGTAAAACTGATTCAAGATTTGTTTCCCTGGTCTTTTAATATAACCCCCATTTTGTTAAATTGTTTTCATTGTTTTTGTCAATATTTAAGTTAATTTTATTAATTTTTACGTGTTTTGTAATTTGCCTGCTGATTTTGACAAATTTAGTAATATGATATGGCTTCTTTGTTAATGTTTTGGTCAATTTGAATATAATTCCTCGACCTTTCTCTGACTTTCCCGGTTTTAATGATATTCGGTGATTTTTTTATTTACATAATTTTTAGGCATTCGTCGATTTTATAATAGAGATCAATTTAAAGTTTTGAACAAGTGTTTCCACTCCCAGGCTAAGCATGAAGTAAAATTTCGAGTTTAGAAAAGCCCCGTGAAAATTTGTCGAGGGTCGCGCAGCGACCCGAGACAAATTTTCGGGCTTTTCTAAACTCGAAATTTTACTTCATGCGCCACGCGTACTAAACACTGATTTGAAGTGAAGTTCAAAAACACACAAATACATCTTTAATCAGGGTAACAGGGAATCAGATATTTAGTCTGTTATCAACAATGTTCAGTGTTAATAATAAATAATTAGGTTTTGAATATTTTTGTTAAAACAACTGGTAACGATATTTATATATTAATGGTTGCAAAAAAATAATTAAATCAAATTTCTTCTTAAAGGATTTGTATTCGTGATTCGAAAAAACAGGATTCGAATCTTTGATTCGAATCATATTTATCTCTTACGAATCCTTTATTTGAGTATTCGTGATTCGAATCATATTAGGTGATTCGGATTCGTGATTCGAATCCTTTTTACGAGGATTCGTCCCAGCTCTGTGGATTAGCATTTATGCAACAGTATGCAACGAAATGTAGATTTTATATATTAATTGTTGATAATAAATAAATAAAAGCAATAGTATACATTTTTAAATTATTTTTCCCGCATTCCCAGACAGTTTTAACACCAAAACCATTGTTTTACTAAAATTTACAAAATCCTGCAGTAAAGTTTTAATAGAATGTTTTAAGTATCTATAATAGTTTTTAAACGTTCTACTAACATTTATTAATAAGCATGAAATTGATTCTTGATCGAGCTTTTCATAACACTAAAGTAATCTTGACTGAATATTGATGTTAAGTGGATTAGAAAAGCCCAACCCAGTCAATATTTTAGCCTGAATAATTTAATATTTAGGCAGAGTTTTAAATAACTAGTTTATAGAGACTTTTCATGTTTTTTATTTACTTTTTTACTCCGGTTCACTTTCTATAACTGTTGTTAATGTAATTCCCCGAGTTTGGATTTTTAATAGATAAACTTTGCTTTTGAGGTTATGAATGGTGTATTTTTGTAATCTAGTCGATTTGTTTGTTGTTCTTAATTCTATGTTTTTTCTTTCATGTTGTAGATTACTCTTGTGCCCTGATTGGAGATATACTGTTGCAAGGCAATCTATATATCACTCGAAATTACTTCGCCTTTTACTCAAACGTCTTTGGATACGTCACAAAGGTTAGTCAATTTATGTCAAAAATGGAAAATGTTAAATTGGTCGTTTATGATAAAAATTGTGACTTACCAAACGAATACCTATGCCTAGTACGGATCCTCCTGATATACAAATAATAATGTTGAATACAATTGTTGACCTTACAGACATTTTCTGTTTTGTTTATAAAATAATAATAAATTAAACTTTAGGTTTTCATCAAACTTACGCGATTAACGTACGACTAAGGTTTATTAACTAAAATAAGTTATATACAGGTACATAATACTTATTCCGTAGCATAATTTCTGTTGTCTTTGACAGCGGCGGACACTCGCACAGTGGGTGAATTGCGTAAATTAGACTGCAATCATTAAAAATCATAGGTTTCTGATTCTCATTAAAATATTTTTTTTGAAAAGAAACATGATTTCAGATGCTTCCTTTCAAAAAATACAACATCGAAGTTCAACTTTTTGTCTATAAATAAAAAATTAAGAGCTGTTTATTTACCGCTGTCCAGTGAACCCATAAATACGACCGCATTAAAAGTTTCATAAAAATTGCTATTTGTGTTTATAATAAATGTTTAATTTCAGAATTAGATAAAGGTGAATAATTACTATATTTTTGGAATATTGTCTTACCTAGTTCTTATATATGTTCCGACGAAAATGCGATTTTAAAACTATCTCTTAAAAAGTATAAATTTGAATATAATTAAAAAAAAATCATATCTCGTTCATTCCTGGTAACTGAACTTCCTGCAATTTCTGATAACGTAAGGTTGCCGTTTAGTAGAGTGAGACACAGAGTAGTAAAGAACAGACAACCGTTGAAAAGGAACTGGCAAATAGCCATATTTTTAACTACATTTTTGTGCCAAGCTAAGAGAAATCTGTGCAGAAAACATTACAAATTATATCTACGTTCGAATAAGCACTTGTAAATAAATAGGAAATTGTAATGTTTCTTCCTATTTTTGGAGTACGAGAGATGAAGGCGTTTTGCATAAACGGCAAACTGAATGCCCCTTATGAAAAAAAATGTCGACGTATATGTTTATGAGCACGCGGCACTATTTTTGCTGATTTTTTCTTTCTGGAGATCAGAATGCCCCGTATAAAAAAATATCGATGCTTGTTTTATGAGCGCGCGGTACTATTTTTGTCTTTCTGGAATTCGGATGTGATTTAAAATAAGTTAATCGACAAAAATTATGAAAATTTACTAAAATTTTTGACTGAAAATGAAGATCAAGATAAAAATAGAAAATCTTAAATACCGCGAAAACGACCTTTTATAAATTTTGACTATCAACATTCAAGTTCAACGTTTAGGATTTATATTTAAAATTTATATAATATTTTTTCATTTAATAATATACCTTCTAAAATGACAATTAAAGATATTTTCAATAAAATGCAAAAAAAGTCTATCTGTCAAAATACGGCAAATGACAAATGTGAAATATGAAATGTCAATATCAAATGTCAAATTATTGTTTTATACAGGTGACGCATGAAGTAAAATTGCTTAGTCTGGGAGTGAACGACACTCGTTTTGTCGATTTATAAAATGTTTATGAGATTTTCAATATTTGGAGATTTTCGTCGATTTATAAAAATTTCATAAGATTTTTAATATTTCGAGATTTTCATCAGATTTTCGATATTTCGAGATTTTTATCGATTTATAAAATGTTGATGAAATTTTCGATATTTCGTGATTTTCAACACACAAGATTTTATAAAAATTTCATGAGATTTTCAGTATTTTGTTGATTTAATAAAAATTCGATGTTTTTATCAATTTATAAAATGTTCTTAAATTTTTAACATACGAAGATTTTCGTTGATTAAAAAATGTTAATGAAATTTTCAATGTTTAAAATTTTTTGATAACATTATAAATTATCAGTATATACATAAACATCAGTATATACATAAACATTTAATTGTAATTATGATCCTATGTTACTCATAAGGGCTATCGACTATAAGTCTTTCTGCCCAGTCTTATTAATTTTATATTTTATTGTGGGTTAGGCTGATGGAAGGAGGATATATATTCGAAGAGGGTTGTGTGGGGTTTTTTGAATTTAGGAGGTATATTGGGATTTCTGTGGATGCACATGTTTGTTAGAATTTCGAAGTTTTGTTCATTGCATGCAAATCGTTCGGTGAGAAACCGAAGTCTGTCTTCAATGGGGACTACATTTGTGGTTTCATAGAGAAGGGTGTTGGAAAGATTGTATATTGGATTAAGTGGATGTCGGAGTTTGGTTAATATACGGAGTGAGGATCTTTCGGATACTTGTAGGTTATTGAGGGTGCGAGTACAAGGGTTGGTATACAGTATTGAATTGTAATCCAACAACGGACGGCATATCATTTTGTATATTCTAGTTGCTGTTGTTTTATTAATGCCTTCAGCTTTATATGTAAGGCAGCGAAAGTGTTTTGATCTACATTTGATTTTATTTTTAATGGCCAATGTGAAAGATAATTTGGGATCAATGAAGATTCCTAGGTATTTGCAGGAGGGGGATGTGTAAATTGTGTAGTTGTTAATCATAACTGAGAAGGGATTGTTTGGAGGAATGCGATGGTAGGGTAGGAGCAGTTGGCATTTGCTTGGATTTATTTTTAGTCTCCATTTCGAGAACCAAGAGGATGTGGTGGTGATAAATGTTTGAAGGGATTCTAGTGATGCAGGTAAGGTAGAGGAATGGTTATTAGGGCGGTGTCGTCTGCGAATTGTAAACAGTAACAGGAGGGGTTTATGAAATTAGGATCAGGGTTGTATAGGTCGTGGCAGTATATATTTTAGAGTAGAGGGGAAAGTGGAGATCCTTGGGGTACCCCTTGCTGTGGATAGAAAGGGAAAGAAAGGGTTTGTCCGATTTTAATTTGTAATTTACGATCGAAGAGGAAATTTTGGATATGATTAATTAAATGGATTGGTAGGTTTATTATACTGCACTTGTATAGAAGCCCTTTATGCCATACTGAATCGAATGCTTTCGATATATCTAAGAATAGAATTGATGATTTTCGTCCTTCTAAATGAGTTGTTTGGCAGTTGGAAGTAAGGATTGTCAGTGGGAGGGTGGTAGAGCGGTTAGGTAGGAATCCAAATTGGTGGTTGGGGATGTGTTTTAATATGTGCGATAGGATTTTTTCTTTGATTAAGGATACGAATAATTTTCCTAGGACTGGTAATAGTGTGATGGGTCTGTAGCTAGTGACTTGGGCAGGGTGCAGGCTGGGTTTGAGGATACATGAAATGACCCCGTGCTTCCATTCTGGAGGGAAAGTTTGGTTGATGTAATTAAAGTTGAGGAGTTTTAGGATATATTCATGGATATCCGTGGGAAGAGCTTTGAGGATAGTTCGATGTATTTTGTCGTGACCTGGAGCCGTGTTTTTGGTTTTATTTAGCAGTTGATAGTATGTACTTTGGTCAAATTTGTCGTCAGGAGGGGGAGGCGGAGGGGGTGCAGGAAGGTTGCGGGTTTCGTACCAGTCATTTACTGTGTTGTATAAGTCTTCGTCGAATGATACGTCGTTGGTCATTTTGTAAGTGTCGTTAAGTGTCTTTGCAAACGTGTCTGCTTTGTCCTTGTCTGTTTTTAATATGCTATGTGTTACTGGGTCTTCAATTTCGAAAATAAAGTTATGTCTCTTGTACTTACTTAGTTTTATAATTTCTGTCCAGTATCTTTTTCCGTGAAGGTTGTTGATATTTCTGCAGGCCTCTAGCCATTTGTGGGTTTTGTATTCGGTTACAAGTATTTTTATGTCTTTGTTCAGTCTGTTGAACGTCATCTTTATGTTTTCGCCTTCTAACTGTCTATAGTCTCTGTAAAGCTGTCGTTTATATTTAATTAGTCTAAGGATGAATTTTGGAAATGGATATTTGTAATATTGTTTGGGAATTTTTGGTGTGTGGAGATCGATCGATTTTGCTAGTTGAGAGTTAAATTGGGAAGTAGTATTAGGATTGATGGAGGGGTTGTTTGAAATAAAATGCTGTATATCATTTGAGATTTGTGTGACATTTGCTCGTTTGTAGTCGGGTATTGCTTCCGGCAGAATTTGTGATGGGGATCTGAGGATGTGTAGTTGGAAGTATATGGAGAGATGGTCTGAGCATATGTCGGGAATTAGTTTCAGAGAGTGAATTAGGGGTTTCAGGTTGTGAGTACATAGCAGTATATCTGGAGTGGATGATTGATTGGGATTCATAATGAAAGTTGGGTCTGTTTTTATTTGTATAAAGTTGGAATTTTGTAGGAAATTGGATATATGTTTTCTTTTTGTTGCGTTTACATTAAAGTCTCCTATTATTATTGCGTTATCGTACAGTGACGCTTTTGTGAAAATTGTATCTTTAATTGGTGAAGTTGGGTGTACGTAAACTAAGAATAGATGGATTTGAAATGAAGGAAATGAAAGCGTAGTATGCAAACACTCGTTAAGAGTATTGTTAATTTTTGGTGGATTACATTTTCCTAGATTAATGGAAGGGTGAGCTGAAATTATGGATCCTCCACGGTAGTTTCTGTTTGCAATAGTCGCTGGGATTTCGATATTGGACCAGTTTTGATAGTGGATTGGAGTTTTAGATTTTGTTTCTACCATCATATTCAATTGGATAGGATTATTGGACACGAAATGAGAAACTAGGTGGGATTTTGGGTATAGGAGTTTATGTTAGTGTATAAGAAGCCCACATTATTCGATATTTTTACTTACTAATTCTGCTGATCAGAATTACAGTTAGGATAATATCTGGGAAATCGAGGTCGAACATTACAATAAACATTCGGTTTCCCGAAAACGACGCATGGGCATCGACGCGGTATGAAGTAATAAACATTTCTTTTAGTTTCTTTATTAGGTTTTGTCTGTCTGTGTTTTTATTATTGTTTATTTCAGTGGTGTAGGTGTCTATTATGAAGTCATGGACGGTGATGGGATTGTGGACTCGGGATTTTGAGGTTAGTTTCTGGTCTATTTGATAGGATTTTTTATTAGTAGGGATGATCTTTACGTTAGGAATTCCTTCTAATGGTTGCAGAGGTCTATTCGGACACTTGGTGGACCAGGCTCCGTGTGATGTATCTCCACAAGCTCTGCATTTAGGTGGTAGTGTTGTGGTACATGCCGCAGTGTTGTGTGGTCCATTGCACTTGGCGCAGCAGATGTTTTCATTGCATTTTTCAGTGGTGTGGGTGAATTTATTACATTTGGCACATGGTAGGGGTATCGGGTTTGGTGCCATACTTTCTTCTACTTGGTATACTTTGGAGTGGAGTAGTTTGGCGTAGGCATCGTGTGAGGTATTATTACGCGTATCATCCTAGTTTTTTGTCCAGTGGCTTTCGCAGTGATGCGTTTACAAAATCGATGGGTGATACCTAGCTCGTTTAGTCTATCACTTACGCTTTCGTCTTGAATTTCGTATTCTACCCCACGAATCACGCAGCAGTATGATGGACTCGTTTGTGATCTGATAGGGTTGGTGGTTTTCTGTTCGTAGTATGACGTAATTACTTTTTCAGCTATTAGATGTCGTAATTGAGCTTCAAATGGATTTTTGTCTTGGTTTATTTTGATTACAAATCCAAATTTTGTTTTTATTATCTCGATGTCGGTGATATTATATTTATTAGAAGCCCAAATGTGTGCCATTTGGATTCTTGTTAGTTCTATTGTTGGTTTAATTATATATGTGTGTTTGTAAGTTGGTAGGAGAGTGTTTTGCAGACTATTTTGTTGTTTAATGTGGGCGGTTTGTGTGGAACTACACTGTATTGTTTGATTTCCGAGTTGGCTGGGTCGTAGAATAATATTTTCTAGAGCGATTGAATGGGCTGTCGTCGGTGAATGTTTAGATGAGGATGGTATTGGCATTTGTTGTGTTTGCGTTTGTGGGTTGTGGCTGTGGCTGTGGTAGTGTTTGCTTTAGTGTTTTTGATTGTAGTTGTTGTTGTTGTTGTTGTGGTGGGGGTTGTGCTTGAGGTTGAGAGGCCGATAAACTGTTAGTTTTATTTATAAACTGTTGTAATGCTGGATTTGTTGTTTTGGGTATATTTAATTTACCTGCATTGGGCCCGCCGTGGCCGAGCGGTTGAGCCGCCGGTTTCGCCAATCGGTCACGGAGGTGATCTGGGTTCGATTCCCAGCGGAGGCGAGTAATTTTTCTAATGAAAAATACTCGTCCCCGGTTCCATGGATGTGTGTGAATGTGTTGTGAATTCCAAAAATATATGTTAATAATTAATAATAATTAGTTACATTACAAAAACTGAATTAATAATAAATGATTGATGGCTAATGGTCATACTAGACCAAGGCCAGGCAAATGCCAAAAAAAAATGTACCTGCATTTGTTTTCTTTATCACCTGAGTTGGTTTTTTCTTCGGCCGTCCGCGTCCACGACCTCTCTTTGTTTTTACGGCGATAAATTTGCCCGCTGCGTCCTTGTCCGCATTAGTCTGTGTGTCGGTTTCCATTACATCCGAAAAAGATGAATCAGAATCGTCCATTTCTATTTCCTCCATTTTTGTAGGATTACACCCTTTTTGGGGGTGATATCCGTTTTGTTGTTTGTTATGTTGATTATTTATTTAATTTAACAATAAATTTCGCGATTTTAATTCACTCGCTCTTGGCACGTCCGTACTCTAAGGATTCTCGCTCATCTGTGTTTTTGATAACATTTTCAGAAGATTTTCGATAGTTCAAGATTTTTGTCAAATTATGTAATATGTTTTTATGTAAGATTTACAATAAATTCTTATTCATAATATGAACAATTTTCAAAAATCAATTCGTAATTTATCAATTTTTTTTTACCTTAGATGACATTTTTGATATGTAGCCAAGGGAAGCGGAGAAAAATTGACAAAAAATTATAAAAATTAGCAATTAAATTTGACGATATCTTTAAAATTTATAATTCTCGAAACATAAAAATTTCATGAGATTTTCAATACTTCGAGATATGTTAATTTTTATTTAATAATGACAAATGAAGAAAATCTCCAACATTTACGAAAATTGATGAAAATTATAGAAACTGATGACCTGTCAATATTTAGTTAATTGATGAATATCTAAAAACTACGAACTAATATACGTTTAAAGTTTAAACAAGAATAATTCAAATTCAAAACTATTTGAATTCGAGAAAATAAGCTTGCGCTTCTTATAGTTTGCACACTTTAAACATAACATATAAAGTTACGAAAATGTTATTCGTGAAAATGCAAACAATGTCTTACTTAATAAGACAACTTAAGACAATAAATATCCATTGAAACAACTACTTCCCGTGCAAATACACCTCCGGATATTGAATTATACAATGAAATATTTAAAATCTTATTTAATTTGATTTGTTACAACGCTCTATTAAAGTATATGTAACATTTAGGTCAAATTCTCTTCAAACCAACTAACAAATATAAATTAAAAATGAGAGGAGAAATCACAAGAAAATAGAAATGAAAGGACTTGGATTAAAACTAATGTCTTAGGCCATCTATAGACGCGTTTCGAGATTTATCTCTCTTCAGTATAGCTTTGCTTATGACGTTCTAAAAAAATTAGGAATAAAATTGAAATAAACTTACTTGGAAAAAGTGTTGTGTGTGGAATGAACAGGTACACAGGAACAGGAACAGTGTTAATAGTGAGGGAAGAAAGATGGGAGAGTGGATGTTGGAGGATGGATGGGATATGTTAAACGGGTGTATAGAAGGCGATTGGGATGGTAAAAAACTTTCATTGGACCACAAGGATTATCGGTGATAGACTATGTGATAATAAAGGGGATAGATAGGGCAATAGTGAGAAGAATGGAGGTGGAAGAAGTGCTAGGGTCAGATCATCTGCCAATAGCAGCAGGGGGCAGACGGAGCAAAGGAAATGGAAAAGATGGGTAAACGATTGAAGAAGGTCAAGTGGAGTCAGGTGGAAAACATGCAGGAGATGGAGGAGGTTATAGCAGGATGCGGAAGGAAAACGAAAAGGAGCAGTGGAGGTGGGTGCCCATGGTTTGACGAAGAGTGTCGGGAGGCGAAGAGAGTAATAAGGAGGGTAGTAAATGAATGGAGGAGTGGAAGAGGGGAGGAGAAGTAGGTAAGGGAGGCAAGAACAAAATACACGAAAGTATGCGAGGAAAAGAAGGTCCAGGCTATAAAAAAAAATAGGGAAGGACATGGACTGGAAAAAGAAATGTTTAGAAAATTGCGGGGAACCGGTAGGGGTGGGGGAACGAGAGTTGAGAACAGAGGTGGAGGAGTTTACAGAAAAGGAGGTGGAAAAGGGTTTTGGAGAAGTGAAAGGGGGAAAAGCGGCTGGGCTGCATGAAGTGAAAGCGAAAATGTGAAAGAGGATTGGAGTTGAGGGAAAACGAAGATTTGGAGAGCTGCTCAATCAGATGTGAAGGGGAGAAAAGCATATTCTGGGAACATGGCGTGTGGGAGTAATGTGTCCGATACACTAAAATGGAGATAAAAAGGAAGCGGCAAATTATCGTGGTATAACCATTATGAGTATCAGGTACAAGATTGACATGACGAAAGTAAAGAACCGGCTAGAAAAGGAAGCAGAAGAAAAAGGGTTGTTACCGGAATCGCAAGGAGGGTTCAGAAAAGGAAGGGGAACCAGAGATCAAATTTTTACGCTAGCGAGAATAGTTGGGAGAGTGTTAGAGGAAAAGAAAAGTGTGTATGCAGTGTTTCTGGATTTGAGAGCAGCGTATGATTCGGTTCCGAGAGAATGGTTGATAGAGTGTTTGAAGAGGAGAGGTATGAGCTATGTAGCAGTAGAATGGGTGAGAGGAGTGTATGAGGAAACATGGGGGAGAGCAAAGGTGGCCGGAAAGGTATCGAAAAGTTTAGAGTATGAATGGAGGTAAGACAGGGATGTCGGTTTAGTCCGTTACTGTTCAACTTATATATGAGTAAACTAGAAGAGGTCTTGAGAAAGCAGGCGGGGTTGTGATAGAGAAAATGAAGTTGTGGATGTTGGCGTATGCGGATGATGTGGTGTTGCTGGCGAAAGAATGAGGAGAAATGAAGGAGATGTTACAAAGGGTGGAGAGGTATATGGATAAGCGAGGTTTGTATGTAAATGCAGGGAAAACAAAATGTATGAGATTTAGGAATAGAGGAAGAGAAGGAAGAATGCAAGAATTGATATGGAAGGGTGAAGTGATCGAAAGAGTGAAAGAGTTTAAATATTTGGGTTTTGTGTTTAGATGGTACTGGGAGCATGCCATATGGGTACAACTGAAGGCAAGGAAAGCGTGGTATGTGGTGAAGGAGAAGTGGGGAAAGTAGCTGAAGGGGAATTTCCAAATGGCGTGCAAACTGTGGGATGCATGCGTTAAACCAATTTTAATGTATGGGGTGGAGGCACGGGGAATGAGAGCGTATGAGAGTATCGAGAGAGAGCAGGTAACGTTCCTGAAGCAGCTACTATCGGTGGAAAAATCAACGCCCAGCTACATTCTGCTTCAAGAAACGAACAGAGCATGTATGCATGAAGAGACAATGGAGAGAGTAGCAAGATACGACATGAAATTGATTGGATTGGGTAGTGAAAGGCTGGTGAAAGAGGTGTGGAAGACATGTGTGGGAGTAGGAGAGAGTAAGTGGAGAATGGAGAGGAGAAAAATGTATGTAAGAGCAGGTGTGTCTGAAAGTTTGGTAAATGAGTGGTTGGAAAAAGGGGTGTGGCGTCGTGGATGAAGAAAAAATCGGAGGAAGTGGAAAGGCAGGAGCGTCAATCCTCTATATAAAAGGTGGCAGGTACACGGCAAAGTGCCAAGATACCTCATGAATAGTCCACTAAGTAGAGGAGAGAAGGTAGCACTGGCTAGGGCTAGGTGTGGATCGTAGGAGAGAGGAAGAAAGGTATGGATCGGTGAAGAGTATGGTAGGTGTGTGTTGTGCGGGAGTGGAAGGGATACGTGGAAACATTTAGCGGATGAGTGTAAGGAGATAACTGAGGAATGGACGAGAGGTAGTAAAAAGATAGAGGAGTGGATGCGAGAGGACGGGGCAGACGTAAAAATTATGATGAGATTAGGGTAGGAGAGGGAGAGGAGAAGAATGATGTAAGGAATGGGGTAGTTGACATACATTTATTTTGTATTGTATTTATTTAGAGATGTGGTTTAGTTTTAATGCCAATAAAGGATTTTTTTTTACAATAGTTCAAAATGAAATAGGGACAAATATATACGATAAATAAGTAAAGGAATAAATAATTTAAAAAAATGTTTTCAAGCTCAAATTTTGCAAATTACTTTGTCCAAAACAAAATTCTTTAAAATTGTAAATAGTGGTACTTCTCCCTCATCATGGGTTGTTATTCTTATTTTTTTTTTGTTTTTTTGTCGAAAAATATATTATAATTTATTTTCGGGCAGTAACCCGGAGACACCACGGTATATTTATAATTGAAATATGTATATTTTTAATAGTTACTTAACAAAAAATAAAACAACCGTTGATAAGGAAGTGGCGGTCTCTCGGAGCAAATAGCCATATTTTTAACTACATTTTTGTGCCGAGCTGAAAGAAATCTGTACAGAAAACATTACAAATTATATCTACTTGCAAATAAATATGAAATTGTAATGTTTCTTCCTATTTTTGGAGTACGAGAGATGAAGGCGTTTCGCGTAAACGGCAAACTAAATGCCAATTATAAAAAAAAGTGTCGACGTATATTTTTATGAGCACGCGGCACTATTTTCTCTGATTTTTTTTCTCTGGAGATCTGAATGCCCCGTATAAAAAAAAATATCGATGCTTGTTTTCATGAGCGCGCTGTACTATTTTTGTCTTTCTGGAGTTCGGAAGTGATTTAAAATAAGGTAATCAATAAAAATTATGAAAATTGACTAGAATTTTATAATCAATTTTTGGCCATTTAATAAAAGTAAACTAAGATAAAAATAGAAAATCTTAAATATCGCGAAAACGACCTTTTATAAATTTTGACTATCAACATTCAAATTCATCGTTCAAGATTTTGATTTAAGATTTCTATACATTTTTTTTTTAGTTAATAACATACCCTCCAAAATGACGATTAAAAATATTTTCAATAAAATGTAAAAAAAGTCTATCTGTCAAAATACGGCAAATGTCAAATGTGAAATATCAAATGTCAATATCAAATGTCAAATGTGAAATTATTGTTTTATACGGGTGGCGCATAAAGTAAAATGTCGGGTTTAGAAAAGCCCCGAAAATTCATATCGAGTCGCTGCGCGACCCTCGACAAATTTTCTCTTGCTACTTTTCTATACCCGAAATTTTACTTCATACTTAGTCAGGGAGTGGACGACATTTGTTTTGTCGGTTTATAAAATTTTGATGAGATTTTCAAAATATCGAGATTTTTGTGGATTTATTAAAGTCGCATGAGATTTTCAATATTTCGAGATTTTCGTCGATTTATAACAAATTCATGAGATTTTTAGTATTTCGAGGTTTCCATCAAATTTTTGATATTTCGAGATTTTTGTCGATTTATAAAATGTTGATTAAATTTTCGATATTACGTGATTTTCAACATACATAAGATTTTATAAAAATTTCATGAGATTTTCAGTATTTTGTTGATTTAATAAAAATTCGATGTTCTCATCATTTTATAAAATGTTCATATATTTTTAACATACGGAGATTTTCATCGATTTATAAAATATTGATGAAATTTTTAATATTTTAAAATATTTTGATAACATTTTCATAAGATTTTCGATATTTCGAGATTTTCGTCAAATGATTAATATGTTTTTATGTAAGATTTACAATAAACTTTTATTCAGATTTTGAACAATTTTCAAAAATCAATTCGTAATTTATCTTTTTTTACATTATATGACATTTTTGATATGTAGCCAAAGTAAGCTAGTTGGTGTCCGAACATTTATGTGCTAGGGGTGGTACCTTACCCAATTTGAGTATTTATATTTTAATCTATTGGAAATACAATAGTTTAAAATGAATTAGGGGCAAAAATGTACGATAAATAAGGAAAAGAATAAATAATTTAAAAAAATGTTATCAAGCTCAAATTTTGCAAATTACTTTGTCCAAAACAAAATTCTTAAAAATTGTAAATAGTAGTACTTCTCCCTTATCATGCGTTGTTATTCTTAATTTTTTTTTTCCACTTTTTGTCGAAAAATATTATAATTTATTTTCGGGCAGTAACCCGGAGACACCACGGTATATTTATAACTGAAATATGTATATAGTTTCTTAAAATAAAAATTCCCCGTACAAAAATTGTTTTATAAAAGTTAATCGCTTGTGATTAGTCTAAAAGTATACACAGTGATACACATTATGAATAAGAAAACCTGCACAACATGAATTGAGCGACAAACATAATGCTAATTGAATGCAAAATAAACTACAAGAAGAAATATTTGTTATGTTGATATGCACCTCAAATCTCTTACTGAATTTAATTATTGACTTATTTAAATATTTTCTTTGGAAAACTATCTGTTTTTATGTTAATCCAAAATTAATTTATGATCCAAAATGGATCGCTAGATTGGTTAAATCGTGTACTGTGCGACGCGCTTTTATCTACCTGGGCCTTATAAACCGACTCATAGGAATGCTCATATTACACGCTGTGGACGAAAACATGAGTAGGAGCCCAAATTGCTTGACGGGGATGTTGTCCGGGTCATTTTGGGCGTCCGGAAGCGTGTTTTGTTGCGAGCCGTGAAAAAATCCAAAATCATCGGATGCTCATTGCCATATCCCCCTTGATTAAAAAAGTTTTGTTCTTTTAAAAAAATATTCTACAATCCTCATGCGTGAAAAATTGATAGCATTCGCTTCTTCGTCGCGCGTGCTTCAAAAATGCCTTCTCGCGGGAAGATTGTTTTCCCGCACATCGTACATTATTATTTTGTTCGTTTATCGATCGATTTTCGATAGTTTTTATATTTTATAAAATCAAAAAAATTATTTCAGTCTGTTATCAACACCTGTTATTTCGTGTACAAGTGTAGATAACTAGAAACAGGTGTTCGTAAAATAATCTATGGGCAGATAACAAATTTGTATGTGTGTGTAAACATTTAATTACATAATTTTTTATAATCCTGCGATAACAGTTTTTTTAAAGTCTGCTTATTCTATTTTTGTTTTTTAAAGAAATAGCGAGTCGGTCAAATTGAGGCAAAGCTGCATATTTTAGGATCCAATAATAATTTAATAATTAATCTTCTTTTGTTTTCAAGATATTGTAAAAAAATATTTTTCAAAATTTCGTTTTTCTTTGTTTTTTTTTCTACAAAAACTATTAAATCTATAGTAGGAGTTGGCAACGCGGTGCCTGCGAAGCAATTTTAAAGTGCCCTGAACCACGGGCTATCTACATTCTATTTTTTTTATATTTGATCAACACACGTTCATTGTTGTAATGAATCCATTTTAAGATGATGTTTTTTTAACTACGAAGGTTGCCTTTCATATTTCGGGATTAGAGAACAAAAATAAATATTAATCATTGAAAATCGCTTTATTGTTTTTCAAAATATTCCCCATTAAGATCTATACACTTTTGCATGCGTTTGAACCAATTGTCGAAGCACTTTTGCCACTCTGATTGAGGTATCTCCAAAACATGCATTCTGAACGCATCAACCGCTTCTTCAGGTGTCGAAAAACGTTGACCTCTCATTATATTTTTTACGGATGAGAATAAAAAGAAGTCATTCAGTGCCAAGTCAGGACTATATGGCGGATGACTCATCAAATCGATGTTTTGCGTGCTCAAAAATGCAGTTGTTTGAGCCGATGTGTTTGAGCCGATGTGAGCTCGCATTGTCGTGGTGAAGAGTGATCCGTTTTTGGCGGTTGGTTTTCCTGATTTCTTGGATGACAACTGGCAAACAAATGGTTGTGTACCACTCAGAATTGACTGTTCTGCGTTGTTCTAGTGGTACGGTTGCGACATGTCCAGTTTTTCCGAAAAAACAGGCGACCATTTGCTTGGAAGTGCTTCGTGCGCGAACAACTTTTGTTGGATTTGGCTCATCTTGAAACACCCATACGGTCGACTGCTGTTTACTTTCGGGCTCATACGCGTAAATCCATGATTCATCACCTGTCACGATGTCATAGACGTGTTTCGAAGCACCGCAATCGTATTTTTTGAGCATTTCTTTGCACCAATCGACACGAGCCTTTTTTTGAGCGATTGACAAATTGTGTGGGATCCAACGCGAACAAATTTTTTTGACAGTCAAATGTTCATGCAATATTGAATGTATGCTGGTCCCACTAGTGCCTAAGGTTGTCTCAATCTCACGATAAGTCACATGACGATCTTGCAATATTTGTTTGCGCACAGCATCAATGGTTTCCGGAACAACAACTGATTTTGGACGACCTCCACGAAATTCGTCTTGGAGTGAACTACGACCTCGGTTGAATTCACCATACCATCGATAAACACTGGACCTTGATGGAGCTTCATCGCCAAAAATTGAATCAAGTTCATCCATGCACTGTTGTTGAGTTAATCCACGTCGAAAGTTGTAAAAAAAATCGCACGAAAATGTTCACGATTTAATTCCATTCTTTGGCCGAGATAAATCTTTTAAGTTAGTGTAAACGACACAAATAACGCTCATATGTCAAAACGTTCAGAGTACGTATAACCTCAGAAATGTCAAACTTTACGATAGAGCTCTCAGTTGCCAGATTGCAACACTAGGGTTGCCCAATCCCGAAATATAAAAGGCAACCCTCGTATATTTATGTGTAAACAATTTTATGTGTAAACAAATTATGTATCAATATTACACAACCGGCTTGCCGGTTATTTATCGGTAAATTACAATACAATTCTCTACGGGGTAAAACTTAATAAGTTTTACCCCGAAGAGAATTGTATATAATGTTTAATTACTTCGTCTTTTAACTTTACAATATGTAAGTGTTTTATACACCTGGCATATGAAGTAAAATTTCGAGTTTAGAAAAGCCGCAACGATAAACTTCGTACGCTAAGCCATCGATATATTAAAAATATTTACAAACAAATACAAACACAATAACAGAAGAAAACAAATTCACAAATTGAATGTTTAACGCGAATTTACAAAAACTATAACACGAAAAATAATTGCAAGTTGCAGTAATTTACGAAACATATGACCACTGGGTCGAAGCAAACATTGCGCGATGCAGCTACTGACAGTGAATATGCTGGGCTCAAAGCTGAACACAAAGTTATCTTTTTGGTCGAGGGGCTGGCTGTTTTATATTCACGAAGTCAACCCTCCATCCCTTATGACCATTTCAGGTACTCAGCACTTTTCGCCACAGAAAATTAAAGAAAATAATTAACAAAAATAAATATAATGAAATAAAACTTAGATCAACATGTGTGTGTGTAAAATTCTGCGTCTATACATATGTCGCACACGTTGATCAATGGCAAAAAATTATGGTTTACTCGGATAAAAACCCATAGCGTTCAAAGTGCACGCTGCAGCAAAGTTTATTTTATATCATAAGATGCGTCAACACATACATTAACAATTACAGATAATAATGACTAACAACTATTTACAAAGGAATTATGACTCATTATACCTGGACTAAAAATAAAATATAAAGACTTACGTGAAGGTACCGCATGAAACTTCATGAAACTTCGTTCAGACATAAAGGAAGGCAAGCCAATTGTTTACGTATAGTTGTTGCCGCGCGCGAGGAAATTCGTTGGAAAAGACAAAATCGAAGTTAATTCCACACTATGTCAGCTCTAATTTATTGCGTCCTACTTAAGTGGCTTGAAAATAGATTTCCTGGCTTCTATCCATTCGCGTATGTGACGATCACGTGTGATGAAGGGCTTCGCGGTAGGCCACGAAAAACGTACAGGCTCTTTGTCTTCGGCGTTTATGGCCCTGGGCCCTGAGGACGGCCCTTGCCAGATGTGGCCAATTTGGGAATCACCGAGAATTTCGTACACTTTGCTGGTTGCGACACCAATAGGTGGTAATATGTTAGATAGTGGATCGTGTATAGCGTAAACTTTACTCATTTGCAATAAAAAGGAATAAGGCACATTGAATCTAAATTGCTGCTGAATGACGGGTTGGCGGCGCTTAGCAAGAAGCGCCGGTAAGAACATCGGCCCCGTCCAATGAGTAAAATTCGCTATTACACAGATCCACTAAAATATAAACAAAAAACACAATAACATGCATGATATGTACACGCTAAAAAATAAAAACACAATAAAAGGACGCGAATATTAATGATATCCTGGTTTGTATCTGCTTCGGCTCATCGATCACCAAAACAAGATATAGCAGCACTTGTTGCTGTGTGTTGCTGAAGTTCGGTAGCACTATCGTTTGCTTCTGAAATGGCCATTTTTGATCCATGGTTTTGATCCAACAGCTCTATGACGTTCCTGGAGCGGTGGACGGCGCACTGGCGTCATCTTCCTGAGCATAGCATTCGCTATATGTTCTCTGAGCGCCACAATGGGTTAAATAACTTCCCATTGTTAGTCGCGACCTGATGATTTGGTGGCGTCTGTTTCCACCATGGAAAACTGGTTCATCATTACAGTTCATTTTCGAGATTCGCTAATAATGGCGTCTGGTTCTATCATTCGTCGACAGGAATCCCATGGAGTTGGTCTTGAGGCGTATGTCTTCACGCTTGTGGATTTGAGATTGTCCCTTGACGATTGCTCGTACCAACTTTGGAAGCGAATATTTGCATCACTTCCCTTCCTCAGCACTGGCTGATAGCACCCTCTTCCTGTAGGGTGTTCAAAGTACATTGTAATGCCCGAACTTTATTTTCAGCGACACTTGGATTGCTCACTTAAACATGACGTTCGGGGTCGGAAGATTTATATACACTTAATGAATACGTTATGTACACTTAACTACACTATAATCTAAACTCCCGTTTTTTGCAAAGCAAGCGAATATGCCTTTGGTTCGCAAAAACTAAAACGAACTTATCTAAGGCTCAACCTAAAGCACTCGGCACATGAGCGTCCATGAGGAAGGGTGTCTCTAGTTTTCGGGAAAGCGTCCAAAACCGTGAAAAAATAGGCACTTTTGGCTGGATTAAACGCTTGCTGTGTTGGTTCATTCCTGAGCTGGGACCATAAGAGCAGGAACTGGCCTAATGTCATCTGCGGAGTCAATAACATCGTGTCCATCCTTCGTGGAGATGCTGAAACTACTTGTTGTTGAAGCCCCGAGAACAACTTGGTTGGTGAAAGCGCCGGGAACAATTTTTTGAGTGGAGAAGCCGGGAATTGTGTGTTTGGTGGAGATGCTGGGAATCAATTGATTGGAGGAAGCGCAGGGAACGTCGTCGAATTCGTCGGCTTTGCCTAATAGAGGTGGCGGCAGGGTCGTAAAAATTGTCTACTTGTGGTCCTTCCGCTGTTGACCGTTTCCCGGCTGTTTTTTGGGCAATCGCGGTGCCAATGCCGTCAATTCTTGCAGAGTCGCTAATTCTGATTTCACAAATTCTGAGGCTGTGAAGAACGTTGGTGGTATTGTTAAGGAGGGAGAGCATGTTGATCGCTCTTCGTTGAGATGCCGACACCAATCTCAACATTATTTTTGTTTTTAAACATTTGGACTAGTAACGTAGATGCTAGTCAAAAAGTATTTCCTTGCATTTTTTGTGAACAGTTCAACGACTTCATCGTGGGTTTCTAACTCTCGATCCGTGGAAATAATAAAAAGCTGCTTGGCTTTCGTCCAGGTAATGTCGTCCAGGCCAACCAGTAATTGTAATTGTAAATTATTTCTCCATCCTAGATATGAATTCTCTACGATTATTTCCTTCATATTTAACTTGGTCGCTTTCATAATACTTCATTGTACAATTAAAATACTTCACAGCTTCCTGTGCTCTTTGAGTAGCTAATATTTCATGACTGGAATTCTGGGGAGGTACCGGTCCGTACTGGGTCTGCTTCTGCTAGGCGGCTAGATTCGGAGGCCCGTAGATTTGAACCTCCACGTCTTTTGGTCATATTGTTTTTTCATGTCCTTGAATATCCGAAGCAAGTCAATGTAATCTGGGATTCTGTTTCTTCGGTTTGTCTAATGCAATCTTCTTTTAATTTCTTTAAGGGTTCTTCTTCTTTGTCATTCTCGGTAATGGTTGGTGAGTGCACATCATTTCTCGATTGACTCACTGCGTATTGTCGTCTTAACTACATCCGTATTTATTAATAAATTATTTTTAAAAAATAGGTAAACTTTAAGGAAAGTACAAACTTCGTGCTTATCTCAATAAAACGTTTCCTACTTTTACCGTTATTTTATAAAAGAATATCAAACATTGGTAACGTAACGTTATCACGACTTAAATTTGATTTGTTTCTGCAATATCTATATAAAAAATATTAGAAAACTAAATCAGTCACATTGTAAAAGGTTCCTTTGCGAAGATGTGTAATTTTTTTCAATTATTTCTATCCTACAATAAATTTACTGGAATGTCGCGCGATATTGAATTATCCGAAAATTTGAAATAATCAGTAAACATATGAATGAAAAAAACTAGAAATCTTCGCAAAAGAATATTTTAGAATGCCACTGAATTCGTTTTTTATTATATGTTGTAGATATTGTAGAAAAACGTGTAATTTAAGAGAATATTATGCTAATTTAGCGATGGCTAATATGTTTTTATGAAACTACCACGAGAGTAGGAAACATTATATTATAAAGCTTGTACTTTCCCTAAAATATATCATTTTTTTTTTAAATATTTCATCCTAAAATAAGGGCCGCAGTTAAGACGACAATATGCTGAGTTGTATACCTTTAGATAGCGGTCGACTTCCTCTTAATAACAACAAAACTCACAAATGTACATAATGAAATGAAACATTTACTTAAAACGTACGTATAAGCTTAATGAACATTAAAATATGTAAAACTAAACAAACACAAGTTGGACACAGTGAGGAATTTAATAATTAAATCATAGTTCAATGTGACAACTGTATTAGGAAATATACTTGAGTTTCTAAGTGAACGAATGTACTAAATGCATTGAATTCAAAACGTTTTCAAATTGAGATCACTTTAAAAAGTGGTGTTCAATTAAGAATATAAATTACCTAATTTACTTGCGAACCAAAATATATACACCCTTTCGAATGTACTACGTATTCCAAAACCGTCAGATCCAAACGCGCTACCCTGTATACGGATACAAGACCAAAGTGCCTGAAAATTAGTTTCAACGACTGTTATAATAACAACAAGAAATTTGGAGTGGCCCTCACTCGACTTTCTAAACACTCTGATAAAGAAGAAAACATTTTAAAATAATAGACTTGAAAATATACGCTCTTCGCACATGGAGCACATAAAAACTAAACGTATGGATACGCTCCTCGTAGTGAAAGGGTTTAGATATTGAATTATTTTATAATCGGAAGAATCAATTATTTTGATTAGAATTTTCCCATCACTAATACGTATTCAATTTTAAAATTCACGAACGAAACTATTAAAACATTTACTTGATAACTTTTATTTATGTTTCACAGCTATTAATTCCAATGATTTCGGTGAAGAAAATCAGCAAAGAGAAGACAGCCAGGATCATCCCCAACGCTGTCGGCATCACCACTTTCCAAGACAAACACGTTTTTGGCAGTCTGATGTCGAGGGACAGCACATACAGGTTTATGACTCAGGTCTGGGAGTCCGCACAGGAACTCGAACAGACCTGTGGGGAACCCACTGTACCTTCAATTCTGGTAATTGATAATTGATTGATAAGTCTTTGACAATCGCTATAGTTTATTTTTTTATCAGGGTCCTTCTGATTTGAGCGATAGCAGCGAGACGAGGGAGGAGAGCGGTAGGGAGTCAGTGGCGTCCGACGTGGCTTCGAAATTCCCGAAGTGCGTCAAACAACCGGAGAGCTTCTCGCCGAATGGAAAATTTATCAATGGAGCTGGTATGTATCAAAATTTAATTTGCATATCTGCAGACATTTTACACACACCTGACCTAGCAAAAACAAATTTTAGCTCACCCAATGTAACCTAACAAAACCCAATGACTCTATTTCTATAAGTTTACTGCCAATGATTAAAACCTGTGGGGGCAACATTAGAAAATAAATGTTCCCTCCGTATTAGTTAAATGCTTCATTATGGTAAAAAATATCCTGTGTCAAACAAAAAAATCAAACAACAAGTTTTTCTTATTAAAATCATAAAAAAACCTGATAAATTCAAATTCAAAACTATTTAAATTCGAGAAAATAAGCTTACGCTTCTTATAGTTTGCACACTTTAAACATAATATATAAAATTACGAAAACACTATTCGTGAAAATGCAAACAGTGTCTTAATTAATAAGACAATTTAAGACGATAAATATCCACTGAAACAACTACTTCCCGTGCAAATACACCTTCGGATATTGAATTATACAATGAAATATTTAAAATCTTATTTAATTTGATTTGTTACAACGCCTATGGCCTAAGACATTAGTTTTAATCCAAGTCCTTTCACTTCTAATTTGTTGCTATCTCTCCTTTCATTTTAAATTGTATTGTTAGTTGGTTTGAAGAGAATTTGACCTAAACGTTACATATACTTTAATAGAGCGTTGTAACAAATCAAATTAAATAAGATTTTAAATATTTCATTGTATAATTCAATATCCGGAGGTGTATTTGCACGGGAAGTAGTTGTTTCAATGGATATTTAACGTCGTAAATTGTCTTATTAATTAAGACACTGTTTGCATTTTCACGAATAGTTTTTTCGTAATTTTATATATTATATAAAAAAACCTATTTAAAATAAATTAAACATATTGAAAAATCATTTAAAATGTTTACTACATTGGAAATGTTAGAAATTATCAAATTGAATAAAGAAACACTTGTAAATAAAACACTTTTTACTTTGTTTAACCAGTGTATTTTGCACTTCATCTGTGACTATAGTTTTGACGATCTAGCAGTCATTATCAAACTAAAAGTAAATAAAAATTACATGTTACAAACTATTTATACGGCTTCGAAGAGAGGAGGGGACATTAGGTCAACCTGGTCGTTAAGAAGGGAAATTCTGCGATTAATTCGGGCCTTGTGTACTTCTAGTGCTTCCAGTAAATCCATTTTACTACCTTTTTCGGCAAAATGGATTACTGAAAGTACATTCTCGCTATCTTTTAAAAGAGAATCACACTTTTGGTGAGGATGTACTTTCTCATATGTCACTATGGGTCTTATGGCCACGGTCTATAGCCATTTGGTCATACTCAGTCCCCATATGCGTCCTACCATGGAAAAAAGTTCTCTCCTGGCCTTTTTGGTTATGTTCTCTAAGTGGAAGTTGAAGTTCAATCTAGTATTAAGTATGATTCCTAGACATTTTACTTCATTTCATTTTTGATGGGGACTTCCATATTATACATGCGTAGCGATTTTATGTCATCGGTTTTTCGTCTCCTTGTGAAGAGGACGATCGCTGTTTTGGCCGGGTTTTCTGCTAACCCTTCGTCCTTGCACCATATTTTTACGGTACTTAGTGTCCTCTGCATCAAGTTGAATACAGTGGTTCCAAACTTTCAGCAGACTATTGCTTCTGCTGTTTTTCATATAGGGTTGTTGTTACAGTCCGGCTTCTGAGCATATTGTTCACTTATTGTCGCAGTCGCGGGTTAATCCCACTTTTCTTCATTGCTGTTGCTATGGAGTTGAAAGTTGTGTTGTCAAACGCCCCTTCAATATCTGGAAAGGCCCCTAGCGCAATGTCTTTACATTATATGCTCCTTTCGCATCTGCTCACTAGCTGGTGGATTGCTAGTTCACACGACTTTCCCACTTGGTAGGCATATTGTTGACGGTGTAGTGGTGACTCCTTCCTGTATGTGCCTGTCTACTAGTTTTTCTAGTAGTTTTAGTATAAATGATGACTAACTGATTGGTCTGTTGGATTGGGCCTGGGCAGACGAGGCACGCTAGGGCTTGGGTATAAATATCACCTTTAGACTGCCAACTGCTTGAGATGTATCAAAGAGTAAGGCTTGCTCTGGGGATCTGACATAATGGTTTCCTTGGTGTTACTATCCCCTTTTGTAGTATGACAGCATATATCTTCTTAGAACCTGGTGATTTAAATGATTGGAATGTTTTAATTCCCTATTAAATGTCACCAGGTTTGATAATTGTTTTCGCTGTATCCCAGTCCCTTTTCGGAGTCGATTTGTTGGGCTCGCTTAGGTCCTCGCATACAGTGTTATCAAGTATTACAGGGCCCGGGAAGTGCTTCTGCAGTAATACCTGCAGGGTCCCTTCTACCGAGTCTGTGTACTTTCCACTTTTGGTCAGCAGTGAGCCGATGTTTCAAGCATAATCTTTTCTGAGCGCCTTGAGTAGACGGGAGCTTGTGGGTTCACTTTCTATGTCCCTACAGAATTTTTGCCAGCAGTCTCTCTTGGCTTTTTAAATAGCATTGTTATATATCGTGACGGCCGTTTTGTACTGCACCCATTTATTTCTCTTGGTTATATTAAATATCCTGCTGATGAGTCCCTTTGTCCTACCAAGATCCTTGTTACACCAGGTAACCCTGGTCGAAATAGGTTTGGTAGTTCTTGGGCAGCTCGTTTCAAACGCCGTATTGATGGAGTCCGTGATGCTTTGCACCATGACTTCCAGCTCATGCGTTGTTCTTGCTATTGTTCGACAGTCCCCGATTTAGCTGGCTAATACCTCATTGTAGAGGTCCCAAACAGTTCGCCTCGGGTTTCTGTTTTGAATTTCTAGTGGTTTTTCCGATTTAATATCGAATCGTATATATCTATGGTCTGATAGTGATGGTTCATCAGACACATGCTAACGTTTTATCAATTTACTTGCATTGCGAAAAGTAAATGTAACGTCTATTACTGCGTTTCGCGCCGCATTTACGAACATTCTCTGTAATAAAATCTAATAGCTTCTCATCTCTCGAATTGATATCCGTGCTTCCCCATATGATGTGGTGTTCGTTGGCATCGCCTCTAAGGATCAAAGGTATGCCATTGTAACTCCCACGATGTATCAACTGCTGGACTTCGTCCCCCAACTATTGCTCTAAGGCCGTGGCATCGTGTAAAGCATGATTCTTAAACAGAGTGTCGCATGCAGTGTAAAGAGGACCACGAACAAATAAATTGTAAGATTTTTGTTGCCAACTGTTTGCAGAATATTTACAAAATATAAAAACTAATTAATATCGACTTTCTGCAAAAATGTAGTTTATTTATGAAACAAGTACTTTCCGAGCTAATACCCCGACGGATATTGAATTATACAATGAATATTTGAGTTACACTAACAGATTTACTGTTTTTGTGCATAATCTATATACAAAATGTAACATCAGGTCAAATCATTCTCTTACCAAACTAAATTAAAAAGCAGGAAATTGAAAATTTGTAAACAGGGAATGAATATTAATTGAAAGAATCCTAGGCTTTCTTAGAGAAAAAGTCTCAAGCCATCGATAGAGGCGTTTAGAGATTTATCTCTTATCAGTTTAGCTAATATTCATTCCCTGTAATTTTTTTAAAAATTTCAATTTCCTGTTTCTTCATTTAGTTTAATGAGAGAATAATTTGACTTGATGTTACATTTTGCATATAAATTATGCATAAAAACAGTAAATTTGTTTGTGTAACTCAAATATTCATTGTTTAATTCAATATTTATTGGGGTATTAGCTCGGAAAGTAGTTGTTTCAATGAGTATTTGGAAAAGTCTTAGGTAGACTAAATTTTTGCACAAAGTCTATAATAATTTGTTTTTATGTTTTTGAAATATGAACTATGGAAATATTAGAACTGTGGAAATACCATTTTAACGAGTTATGGGTGCGTATGGAGATATGCATATCATTGAACAGAATTTTTTACGCCGATTTCAATGATGTGCCACATGTTGATTTTTAAAATATGTATAGTTTTTATGTTGCCATGGAAACAAGCGCGCAATGTCTACAAAACTATTTGAGTAAAAAAATATAACCAATCATTAATAGTCTTCCTTATAAATAACATCTCGATTATTGCATAGCATCTTGACATTTTTTATTGCTATGACAACTTAACTGCAACAATAATTAAACAAAAGCTTGCATGTGGCATATCAATGAAATCATAATTGCATTTCATTAGGTTCCTTTACACGTACGTACACTCTTTCGTCGACGATTGAATGCCACACGCCGGAAATCGACGCAAAAGTGTACGTGTAAATGAAACTTTTGCGTCGAAGAAAGAGTCGAGGAAAGAGCGGAGTAAAAACTGCACGTGTAAATGCCACTTCTACCTCAAGGAAAGAGTCGTGGAAAGAGTGGAGTAAAAACTGCACGTGTAAATGCCACTTCTACCTCAAGGAAAGAGTCGAGGAAAGAGTGGAGTGCATTTATTATTATTACACGTCCGCTTTTGAGTCGACGATTGCGTCGACGCAAAACCGGGGCGCTTAATTTCGTTCTACTTTTGCGTCGAGGATTAAACGGCGTTCAGTCCTCGACGCAAAAGTGAGGTAGAAAAAGTACATCTTTTAGGCGGCGCTACGCTTTCCTCGACGCAGAAACGCAGGCAATATTGCCGTTGCTGTTCAATCGTCGACGAAAGAGTGTACGTGTAAAGGGCCCTAATGATGTTTGTTTCTATAATAAAAACAAAAGTTGCGTGTATAAAACAAAAACGAAACGCTCTAAATATTTTAAACGTTTACTGTTCGATAAGTCATATAAAAGAAGCTTTTACAGAATTTGCAAAAAATAAAAAAACAACGTAAATATAGACAACATAGACAAATTTTCAGTTTTTTCAAAATACATCGAAACAATTGAAGATGTTTCAAATAGACTGATTTACCTTAACACGGGAGTTTATATGTGCAATGTGACAGGTAACTTAAGGCACAGTTTTACAAAATTGCGCAAAAATCTGAAAGTAATGACTATATTTACTTTCAGATTTCCCGTGTTAAGGTAAAATCAATCTATTTGAAATATCTTCAATTGTTTTGGTGTATTTTGAAAACACTGCAAATTTGTCTATGTTGTCTATATCTCTGTTTTTTTTTTTTTTTTTCGTTAATTACTGGGTTTCTCGGATTAACATTCCCGTTGTTTTTGAAAATAGGATTTATCCGGACTTGTGCAACATTGGTTTTAGTGATACTTTGCGTATTAAAGATCTAAAAAGAACACTCCTGAACTGGTTCGCAAAAAAGGAGTTGCGGTTCAGGAGTGAGTTTGGATCCGTTTGGAACCGGTTCGCGAAACGGTTCGTGAGCGAGTTAGGATCCGCTCCTGAATTCAGGAGTGAAACACTCACGAAACAGATCAGGCACGAGTGAGTTAGGATCCGCTGTTTACCTGATCGTGGGGAGTGGTTACAGTGAATCCTCTAATGAGCGATGCATTTTGTAAGCGCGGTGGCGATTTCGGTGCACTTTTTTTTTTTATTTGCGCGGTTGTTTGTTTTAGAATCGTTTTCGGTATTATTTTAATGCGATATGAAATTTATTTTCAGATACGTTTATTATTAAAAACTTTATTTCAAAATTTTTAAATATTAATGTACCCTTACTTTGTCCAATTTATTATACATTTTTTATTTAAAAAAAAATAATAGCCGTCAAATAATGACTGCAATAAAAACAATTGCAATTGTTTGTTTTATTGTTGTAATGTTTTCAATTAATTAAAATCGCTTGGAAATTCATTTTTAAATTCATATAACTGCGGCAGCTTTGATTATTGTCAAAAATGTAATATAGATTAAAGATTCAAATCCCATTGGATGATTCGAATCCTTTTGTTAGTATTTCAATTCTTTTAAAAGGATTCAAATCCTTTTATAAGGATTCGAATCACGTACATTTGTATACGAATCCTCTAAATGGATTCGAATCCAGGATTCCAGGAATCCTGAATGATTCGAATCCTGCCGTCAAGTATGAACAATAAAGATTCAGTTTTTATATTTATCAAAACATGTCGAAAATCTAGGTACAATTAAGAACAGTGATTTAGATTTGTACTATTCCTGGTATTTATGGAAAAACTTATTAAATAACATTAAACATTAACCAATTTTCTGCAAATGTTCTCCTTTTATAGTCGGACTAAACACGGCGGTAAATTTCACCGCTGTTTGCCCTAAACAAACACAGTGGGTTTCTTAGCCATTCCAGATTACATAATATTATCTAATTTAGCTCCCTTATTAATAGGCATTAGTAGACAGTTATAAGACTTCACTAAGGATGCTTAGGATAACAGGAAATGGATACATTTGCTGTGTTACGACTTTCAGAGAAATATCATTGTTTCTAACGCTCCCTGCCATTCCAGATCACACAGTATTATCTAATGTAAGCTTTATTAATTAGTATAAGTAGATACTTTTAAAACTTCACAAAGCATGACACGTAATGCTTAGTGAATAATTAAAACACTTCTTTTACCATCTATCAACAAGGCAGTAATTGATTCTATTTAATTTTAGATAAATTGGAGAAGAATGGTGCTGGCAACACAGGCAACATCTTCAAAGAGAGCTACTACAAACTAGCAACGGCGTCCAAACAAAGCGTACTACTCTTCACAACTACCTTCATCCTTATCCTGCTGTTCCTGTCGGCCGCCATTTTGCTTTATCGAATTGGTAAAGTGCAGAACCGATACACTCAAGCCTTGCAGGTATTTAAAATATCATTTAGTTAAATTACATATAAATACTAAATAAAATATGTAAGTACAATGAAAAATTAATTCAATTTTTTGTTTTCATTTTAGGATAATTTTGTGCTGTCGGAAAGCGATGACGTTTACGGTGAACTTTTGCAGTGGCAGACCCACTTACATTCCAAATCAGCGGGGGCGGTGCACAGTTTTCTGGACACGAATTTGGATCAAATCGCCAAAGTAATTATTTTATTCTTTCCATTAATTATCTTGCAACATCATCATTACCCAAACACATAGTGCGGCCGACAATGGACAGAAGTCGAAAAAATCTCATATTTTTTTACAATTTTAAAGCAAATATACGTAAAGTTCACGTTTGATAATGGCAAGCTAAAGTTGCCGAAACTGCAGTCACGAAAAATAAATTAGTGTTATACAAATAAAGTTTAAAGTGTTTTATTGTTAAATTAACATGTATAACAAAGTAGAAGCCTCCACAATACAAAATATAAAGAGAAATAGTTGCATTTATTGGAAATCGTGTTTTTTTAAATAAACTAACCACAGAATAAGTACACGGGGTTGAAAGTGCCTATAATACATCTCTTTAGTTACGAATTTAGTATAGAAGTGAGTGCCTGTATAAATCTTATTTTAATCTTAATAAAAACCGTGATGGAAAAGATCAACGAAAGTACTTTTAGTTTTTGAGTTAAAATACAATTATCAGAAAGATATTGAGGCATGACTTAAGGAAAATTAATAAAATTTAATAATGTTTTATAACTTTGACTAAGCTTTTAAAAAGTTTGACTCAATTGATCCTGTCACGATGGTTTTGACCGTTACTACGTGGTAAACCATATCAAAATGAAATGAAACTATTACTATGTTTTTTACCACTTTGATTAATTATACATATACAGGTGTTACATATAAATATAAATATTTTTACGACTTGAGTTTTGAGAATGTGAGTGTCATTATCAAGTACAACAATGTCCAGACATACAGATCAATATATACCGTTTTTGAGGATTATTATTAATCCTCAAAATCGATATATATTGATCGGCATGTCCGAAAGTTGTTATACTTGATATGTTTATATATATATATATATATATATATATATATAAAATTATTAAATATATATATATATATATATATATATATATACATATATATTTTTGGTTGGAGTTTCTTGGGCTGCTCTCTCGCTTCAAATTGTTTCTTTGCGCTCTACGTTTCAGCAGCATCACTTCTGCCATTATCAGGAGCTTCTTTATACTGAGTGATAGATGTCACGTTCACTGTCAGGACACTTCTTTTATAAACTAGGGACTTCTAGTCTAGATTTGCTGCGTGTCATTGGTCCACTCGATGTATAAGGTACTAACGTTTCTTGATTTGTGGCCGATGTATCTGCATTGTTGGTATTACTTAAATTTGTCTGAATGTCCCGAAAATTGTAAAATATTGGGGGCAAGTCATTTATTTGATAATGTTGTTGTTTTATTATATTTATTAAAGGTTTCCATGTGGTTGGTAATTGGTTATTTTCCAACAATCTAAGGTTTAAAACTAAATTTGCTTTTTTAGAGCATTAGATGGCGTTAGCTATCGAATTTCTTAATAATCTAACGGTTTCCTGAAATTATTAAATTTTCGATAAGTGAAATATTTTACATTTTTCATGAAGTTTCGTTGATATTTTTAAAATCTTGGCGTAAATTCCCTTAATTTTTATTAAATTTAAACATTTTGATACTTTTCATGATTTTTTAAGATTTTCTTTCGTGAATTTTAAAACTTTTCCTAAATGTCCTTGATTTTCTTTTGTTTTAAAAATCTTGACATTTTTCGGTAAATTGAATTTTTAAAGATTATTTATTTTTTTCAAGATGTTCATTAATTTTAAAAATATTCACGCTTTTCGAGAATTTTCAAAATTGTCGTTTATTTTCAATATTTTTAGGATTTTCGCAAATTCACGTTTATTCGTGAATTTTAAAAACATCCGTTAATTATCAAAATATTGATATGTTTCGTAAATTTAATACATTTCGTTATCTTCCAAATTCTTAACGGTTTTCGCGTTTGTTAATTTTTTTGGTAAAAATCCAAGATTCCCGTTGATTTTTAAAATCTTGATGTTGAAACAGCGTCAAGAATATTTCAAAATTATTATTATTATTATATTATTATTACTATATTATACAGGGTGTTTTAGCGAGGATGAAAAGTTCTATAGCTCACTTAATATTAAAAATACGAAAAAAATGTTTGAAATGAAAGTTGCAAGGAATAATTTTTCTTATAACATAACATTATTTTCACATATACAGGGTGTCCCATATTTACTGGACGCCATTCAACTTAGTTATTCAGCAAGCTTTATTAATAATGCTTGCTGACGCTCTACTTTAGAAATTGCAATATCATCTTAACTTTTTTCAACAGTTTTAATTAAAAAAATATCTGTTAACGATTTGCGAATAATTTGTTCAATGGTGTTTTTTAATTTACAGGTTCGACAGTCTTTGGAGGCCCTTTCGACCCTTTTGATACCGAGCGGGCACAGATCGGCCCAGACCGCTGCCAAGCCGATTGAAAACCCCGAGAACAGTTGAAAATCCGAAGAAAGCAAAAAAAAACGAATCGAAACCAGACGAAGAAGACGATACCAGACGAAGAAAGTGAGATGATTTTAATTTTTTAGAAGAAACCAAGAAAAAAAAACACGTTGCCAAATAACAAGGAATTCAAAAAAGTACGGACATTATAAGATAAAATAATTTTAAAAAAGAACAATAGTGAGTAGTGTGGGATGAATAATAGTAAGTTATTTATTAAATCATTTAAAAAAAAACGCGGTTTTTAAACGTTTATAATATTCCGAAACAATTAAGGGGCGTATTAACAAAAACAACAACAATTGTTGATTATATTTAAAATGGATAAAAAAAAAAACAAGAAGTAAGGTTATAGAAACAACTATTATAGTTGAATTTTTATGAGGATTCTAAACTGTCGTTAAAGTGTGAAATGGATTTCCTTGAAAGACGAACCTCTTCCCTTTTTGTTCAATAAGTGCGTCAAAATGGGAAAGGTGTATCAGTAAATTGTCATTGGACCCATTGGACATTGGCAAAGAAATAATTCCCACAGAGGCGAGGACCCAATCAAAACATTCACACAGTCTCTCTAAAGAATGCCTAAGAATAAAATTGTAAAGAGCAGAGATTTCTTTTACAAAATTAATTCTTTTGTTTAAGAAAAATGGGCTTTGAAAACAAAACCAACACGATTGGTTTTAAAGAAAATGTTTACAATTCGCGAAACATTAAGAACACTACTTTTAATCTAAATTGCACATTTTAATGGGCAAACTGCAAAATATTACAGGTATTCAAATTTCTTAAAGTTTGTACATAGTAATAAGCAAGAAATTAGTAAAATTATGCCAAACAAGTAGATAGAAGACCAGTATTACGGCTGGTAAAAATAGTGTGGATGTTTTGAAAGGGTCCCCAGAGGCGGAACACCAAATTCATCCATGAGGACCCGATCAAAACAACCACACAGTCTCTCTGAAGAATGTCTAGGAATGCAGTTTTAAGTGCGGAAATTTCTTGTACGAAATCGATTTTTTTTTTGTGTGCTTTGAAAACAAAACTAACACAATTGGTTCTAAAAAAATATTCACAATTGGCTTAACATTAAGCACACTATTTTTAAAGTAAATTGCATATTTTAATTGAGAAACTGCAAAATATTACAGGTATTTACATTTCAAAAAGTTAGTACATACAAGTAGGTACTTTAATTTTTTTATTTGAAAGTGATTATCAAAATTATGTCAAAAAAGTAGATAAAAGATCGACCAGCATTACAGGTGGCAAAAATAGTGTGGATATTTTGATAGGGTCCCCACCCATTTCACTCGCTCTCTCGCAGTTAAGAAAGGAAAGAATAATTCGATCCCGGACACCCTACGGGTGATTTACAATCAATTACAACCGTTTGGAATCCTTATAAAAATTAAACTATAGATAAAACCCCACGTAGCAGAATAAGTCTAATTGACGTCATTAAACCGACAATTTTAGTTATTATGACGTTAACTTAAGTCATAATGACGTCAACCTATGTTATTGAGATGTCAACTTCCGTCATAATGAGTTCAATTTATATCATTATGACGTAAACCTACCTCATTACGACGTATACCTACTTTATAGAGGACATCAAATAACATTAATTTACGTCATTGTGACGAGAACTTACGTTGATAAGACGCGAACTTACGTTAATGAGACGCAACTTACATGATCATGACGTTTACTTATATCAAATAACGTGAACGTGAACGTAGTGACATAAACTCAAGTAATTATGACGAAAACGTATTTCATCATGACGTCAACTTATTTCATTATGACACCCCATTACGTCAATAAGAGGTGAAATTATCGTTTTTATTAAGTCAAACATCGTACAGACGTATGTGAACTTATATTATTGGAATGTCATTATGACGTCAACTTACATCATTATGCCATCAAATTACATCAATATGCCGTAAAAGCATCGTCATTTTGACATAAATCCATTATTGTTATTCGGCATAATATAGACTTGGCTTACGTCGAATGGCTGTCTGGGATCAGTATGTAGGTAGAATTCAGATGTTAACTTACATTACTATGATGTCTTTCACAACATTAGAACGTCAAATTACTTAGTTGCGATGTCAACTATATTATTACAACTTATCATTATGAGTCAACTTACGTTATTTTGAATTTTACATACGCCTCTATGATATCAACTTATGTTAATTTGACGTCAATCAGTCTCAGTCTGTTATCTGACAAAAAAACAAAAAAGAAAAACATTTCTAAATAAAATAATAAAATAACCGTTGCTATATATAGACCAAAAAATACAACAGTTTGTTTAAAATTATAGCAAAAAATGTTGCTAGCTGAAGGAAAATACTTACGAGAATAATGCATAGCATATTTCTTAAAAAAACAGATCGTTATTGATAGAAAACAAATATTATTTTCGTTTTAATCCCCTAGATTATCAAAATAATATCATTCGAGTTTATTTGGGTTTCACAAAATAATTCTATACAGGGTGATTCTTGACTTATACGCATAATTACGAGGAATGATGTGTATTGATAGGAAATGAAAAAAAAAAAGTGTAGTAAATTTGTCTATAACCCAAGATAATGAATTAAATATGTTGAGATGGGTGAACTGATAAAATTATCGCATTTGCCTTGAATTATATCTGTCACTCTTTATCACCAGTGAAGCTATGCACTAGAATTGTGAATGGATTACTAATTAATAATAATAATAATATGTCTTCATTTTCAATGTGTCAAAATATCTACAAAGTGAAAACTGCGCCAGGTTAAATAATAATAAGTGTATATTCATATAATAACAAAGCAGAACAAAATAAGTAAAGTGTAAATTGACACTATATTCCTATACATATATACAGGGAATTTTTCTTTTTGGTATACATATCCCAATTATATACTGTAAATTATCATACATGCGTTGTTTTTCTTTTTAGTTCAATTGGAAGCGTTAAACGAGTGTTTTCCACTCCCAGATTAAGCATGAAGTAAAATTTCGAGTTTATAACAACCTTAAACCAAACCGAATTTTCAGGCTTCTCTAAACTCGAAATTTTACTTCATGCGCCAAGCGTATAAGACACCAATTTCAAGTAACGTTGACTTGTTAACAATATTTCAGTATTTTCAGTGTTTAATTAATGGCGCATAAGTAAAATTTCGAGTTTAGAATAGGGTGAGTTTGGATTTGGACGTTTCGCGTTCAAATCTAAACGCTCAGGCTTTTTTAAACTCGAAATTTTACTTCATGCTTAGTCTGGGAGTCGACAACACTTGTTTAAAGCTATAAATTGAACTCTTTTAGAAAAAGCGTATGTATATTAGACTGTGCCAAAAAAATTGATACTTTTTTATTTTGCTCTTCATCAAGTATGTTGTTCCCTACTTAAACTCATTAGGATTCCCTAAAGTTCAATCAAATCGAACAGTATTTAGAGGTCCATCAAGTAAAAAACGTGGTTTTAGATACTTTATCCATATTTTTCAGATGTTTCATAATACCAATTTGCATTAATGACGGATCTGAATATGGGGATGAATTATTCCATTAAAAACCAAAATATTGTGTTCGTTTCATTCGCCACATCCGTTCTTTGAAGTTTATATTGATAAATAGAGCCATTTTTTTACTGACTAAGCATTATATATTTACCCTGAGAATAAAAATTTAAACAATAAATTTACAGCTATTGGTTCAAGTTTTCCGGCAACATCATTCGAAGGTGGCGCGCCTGTGGTGACGGCATGCACTAGATTCGTTTGCGTCCCGTGCTGTTTTTTAATGTTTTCATTGATGGACCTCTAAATACTGTCGATTTGATTGAAATTTAGGGAATCCTAATGAATTTATATAGGGAACAATATACTTGACGAGGACCAAAATAAAAAATATCGATTTTTTGGCACAGTCTAATGTATACAGAGAGTTTTATGTAACACCGAACATTTTCATAACGACAATTTTTTAAGTATACATAAGCATACGTTGTGCATTTGCCGACGCTTGGTTTGTTAAAAGATTTAAAGCTTCAAACGAGTGTTTTCCTCTCCCAGGCTAAGCATGAAGTAAAATTTCGAGTTTAGAAAAGCCTGAAAATTTGGTTTGGTCGCGTAGCGCGAAGCGCGGAGCGGCCAAACCAAATTTTCAGGCCTTTCTAAACTCGAAATTTTACTTCATGCGCCACCGGTACAAAATACTGAGGCAATGTAAAGTTTAGCGGTGTGTTTTAAACTTTGTAGTATGTCAGTGTTTTGTACCGGTGGCGCATGAAGTAAAATTTCGAGTTTAGAAAAGCCTGAAAATTTGGTTTGGCCGCTCCTGGCTTCGCTCTAAGCGACCGAACCAAATGTTCAGGCTTTTCTAAACTCATTTTACTTCATGCTTAGTCTGGGAGTGGAACACACTCATTTCAATTTTCAAGTTAAACTCTGTTAAAAAACAACGAGTATCTAAAGATGTACGGCATATACGCTGTAATTGTGACATGTATACTTGAAAGAAAAACTCCCTGTATGTACAAGTTGAGGCATTAATTGCGATTGATTGGCTACAATTTTTAATTGTCATATGGGCAACCTAATTTACACATAACTTAAAAATTAAAGCTGTCAAATTGTATTTAATGAAAATGTTCGGTGTTACATAAAACTCTCTGTATGTATACTTAAAAAAAACACACACTCATAAAGAATTGAGCCATTTATAATGCAAAATCGTCAACCTAGTGATGCTTATTTAGATTTTTTGCAAGAAAATTTACCAGAATTGCACGAGTAAGTTAATATTAATGTTCGACAGCGAATGTGATTCCTTCACTAAGGCGCACCACCACCAACTGCTTGGCCTCCTAGATCGCCTGACCTAAATCCCCTTAACTTTGATTTTTAAGGACACTTAAAAAGTTTGGTGTACTCAACCAAAGTGAATACTAAGTAGTAGTTGCAAAATCAGATACTCAACCAAACCAAAGTGAATACTAAGGAATATTAGCAAAATCGGATACATCCTGTTACCGAGTTAATTCGGCAACGTGCTGGTTTACGCCATGCGTGTGGTTGAGGATGAATTCGACACGCTCAATTGTGCACCGAGTTAATTCGGCAACATGCTGGTTTACGCCATGCATGTGGTGGAGGATGGATTCGACACGCTTAGTTGTGCATTGAAAACGAAGGAAATCACTTCAAACACTTATTGTGATACTTCAGTTTAAGTTACATAATTAATAAATTATCTCTGTTAATAAAAAACTTTTGTTCACGACAATCTTATAATATGTGCATTATTTAATTGTGTAAGGTGCATTTAACACTCAAGTACATTGAACACGGAATTTGCGTTTTAAATGTAGTTTTTTAACACGAATATAAATAATTGCCTAGTTCGGCTTTTTGCCGTAACAGCGCTGTGCTAGTCAAATCAGCTTCTTTTGTCTCTTTGAACATGATGGTGATGACGTCTCGACGCCATTTTGTTAAAGTACTAAGTAATTGCGTTTTTCGCGTAAAACGCGTTCGTATACATAAATCATTCTCAAGTTTGTTAAACAATTGTGCTTCTGTTCGCCGCAAGTGTTTATAAGGCGGAATAAACGTTAACACCGTGAAAACTCCATCCAAACGGAAGAGTTCGTTTTTTGTGCGAAGAGCGTGTTTCTATATAATTTAGGCGAAAGGGTAGACTGCGTGAGTATTATTTATTGTTGAACGATTGTTCATATTTGTGTTAGAGTGGAATTAACCCTATTAGACATTCAAATCATAATACCGCAATCTGTCATAATTTATCTGTCAAATTATTATAAAACAAAACCGACCATTAAAACTGATGCGTATTTGATAAATATATATAATAAATGTTGTGTTATATATTGTTGTTGTCGTGAACAAAGTATAGTGTACAACTCGCATATAATAGCTATTAATAATTCAAACGACTTGCTTCACTCGCCTTCGGCTCGTTCCGCAAACATCGTTCTCGTGATTAATAGCTATCATTATATGCTCGTTGTACAATATACTATTACTACTTTTTTTAAATTTTCCATTACTACACATCACGAACTATAATTACTCGCAATTATGCGTATAAGTCAAGAACCACCTTGTATATTAAACGAGTTCATTTAACATCTAACAAGCATTATTGTTGTTGTTCAGCTAGAAAATTTAATATAAACTTCGAACTTTCGTTCAGTAAGCAACTTAAGTATAAAGAAACAACAAACACAGATGCATTTTAATTGATATATATATATATATATATATATATATATATATATATATATATATATAAAGGTCTATAACTCTTCACGTAAACAAAAATTGCAAGTAGTGGAAGAAAATCAACGGTTACTATTGAAGTAAACATTGAAAATAACGGTTGTGAGAGCTATAAAGAGTTAAATATGAGTTGCAACGCAAAATAAACAAAATCGATGGTTGTTAGAGCCAGGGCCGGCTCTTCCATTAGGTGACTACCTAGGGGCGCACAGGCGATTTGACCGTTCTAGCGGGACAAAATTCAAATCATTTAAATCTTAAAATTAGAAATGCATCGCTACAAATCGCTCATATACATCAGAAAAAGATTCCTGATACAGAATCATTTCAGTTTACTTTAAATTATCTGCGATATCTAGTACCAACATTGAAGTAAACAACTAATTCCATTTTTATTGATTCATTTTATTATCAATTATTTCAAAATTGGATCGTTTGATCAAAGCTGATTATTATTTTCTCTTTGGTGCCCTGTTCTGCAAAAGCATAGCTACCATATCATATTTTATATCTGTAAATATAATGTAATATAACAAAAACATAACCGGTTATTCAATTTATAAGAAAAATAAACCCACTGAGCAAATCCATTTAAGTAATATTTCATCAGCATTAAATCAACGTTTAATGTTGCTACAATGTTGATATAACGTTATTTGTTTGTTTTTTGCTCAGTGGGAATATAAACATTGAATAAAAACATTTATATGTTTTGTGTCATACATCTTGATAAATTACTACCTGTTTTCTAATGATCCGTAAGATGTCTTATTTACGATAAATCTTTTTAATTTTACGACTTTTTGCGATTACTAAGATATTAAACATTTTTGTTATGACATATGTTTGAGAGCGTAAACGCCATCTAATGCCCATTTGCTTAAGTAGCATCGTCAATAGCTGGCAAACTAAACGTTTGTATACAGCAATTGTTCGTCTACAACAGGGCTTTATTTTATAGAATACAAATATCAGGAATATGAATTTGTGTTCAGTACTCATGCATTCACCGGATAACTATAGTTATCCGGTGAATGCATGAGTACTGAACACAAATTCATATTCTTGATTTTTGTTATAAGTAAAAATTAAGTATAGACGCCTTATTTATTCAATAAAATAAAACACTAACTTTGTTTATATAACACAATATATATTGAATTAACATGTATTACGAAGTAGAAGCCTCCACCGTCCAGCCTTATTTATTGCCAATATTTATTAAAATACTGTTAATATTAAAAAATTCTATAAATAAAAGTTGCAGGTCTCACAAAAATCTACAAAATGTGTATAATATACTTTTCTATAGCTCTATTAACTACACAGCTCTGCCGTTTTTTCAAGGTTAGAAACATGCACGTTTGTTTAAATTAACTTATACGATACTATTTTGAATAACTCAAGTAATATTTTATAACTTCGTATGTATTTTATATACCGATTTCTTGTTTTAAGTATACATATCTCAATTACTGGGTATGTGCTGTAAATGTTCAGATATTCGTTGTTTTATGAAAAAAAGCTCTTGGGGAAGTAACGGTCGTACTTTGTCGAAGCACTCAGGGATTAGTAACAGGGACGTCGACCAGTGAGTAGGCTTTCTTATATCAAGTAATCAATTTATTGATTTCGGTTGGTTTCAATGAATTGATTACTTGAAATAAGAAAGCCCACTCACTGGTCGACTTCCCTGTTACTAATCCCGGAGTGTTTTATTAAAAAAAGTTCAGTATGAAGCTTTAAACGAGTGTTTTCCACTCCCAAGTTAAGCATGAAGTCAAATTTCGAGTTTAGAAAAGCCTAAACGTTTGGATTTGGACGCGTAGCGTCCAAATCCTAATTCAGGCTTCTCTAAACTCGAAATTTTACTTTATGCGCCACGCGTATAAAACACTGATATATTGTGAAGTTTAGAATATTCTTGTTTAGCAGTATATTTGTAATCCTGCTTTAACAAAAAAAAAAAAATATGATTTAATACTGTATTTTTAATTTCACAATACTTCAGTGTTTTATACGCGTGGTGCATGAAGTAAAATTTCGAGTTTAAAATAGCCTGAAAATTTGGTTTCATCGCGAAGCCAAATTTAAAGGCTTTTCTAAACTCTAAATTTTACTTCATGCTTAATCTGGGAGTGGAAAACACTCGTTTAACGCTTTCAGTTAAACTAAAACGCGACCAAACCATATTTTCTAGCTTTTATAAACTGTAAATTTTACTTCATGCTTAATCTGGGAGTGGAATCACTCGTTTAAACTGAACTATTAAAAAAACAAAGAATGTCGGGAAACTTACAGCATATCCGTATCAGAGCTGGGCAAGATTCGAATCATTTAGGATTCAAATCCTTTTAGAGCATTTAAAAGAGGCGCTGGAATACTTTAGTTAAACTGGATAAGTTAAATTTTTTTAAGAGGACGTATTAGAATCCAAATGCGGGTGATTCGATTCCTTTTAAAAAGGATTCGAATATTTACAAAAGGATTCGAATACTTACAAAAGGATTCGAATATTTTTTTTCAGGCTTTTCTAAACTCGACATTTTACTTCATGCTTAGTCTGGGAGTGGAAACGCTCGTTCGAAACTTCAAACTGGATGCTTTGATAAGAGCATTAAATGACTGAAAATGTTTTTAAAGATAATAGTCTAGTTTTCCAAATTTTGTTAAATATTATTTGAAGTAAAACTGACATGGTGGCCACAATATGAAATGTTAATTTTTTCCGACAATGCCCTGATTCAAGATTTTTTCCCTGACCTTTTAATATAACTTTCTTCTGTGGGAAACCCCCATTTTGTTAAATTGTTTTCATTGTTTTTGTCAATATTGAAGTCGGTTTTATAATTTTTTACATGTTTTGTAATTTTTATGATGTAAAGTGATTTTGACAAATTTAATAATATCGTATGGCTTTTTTATTAGTATTTTGGTCAATTTGAATAAAATTCCAAGACTTTTCTCTGACTTTCCCGGTTTTAATGATATTATTCAGTGAATTTTCTATTTACATAATTGTCAGGCATTCGTCGAATTTATAATAAAGTTCAATTTGAAGTTTTGAACGAGTGATTCCATTCCCAGGTTAAGCATGAAGTAAAATTTCGAGTTTAGAAAAGCCTGAAAAAAAAACTCGAAATTTTACTTTATGCGCCATACGTACAAAACACTGATTTGAAGTGAAGGTTAAAAAAACACAAATACCTGTTTAATCTGAGTAACACAGAATCAGATATTTAGTCTGTTATTAACGATGTTCAGTGTTAATAATAAATATATTTTGAATATTTTTGATAAAACAACTGGTAACGATATTTATATGTTAATGGTTGCAAAAAATAATAAAATCAAATGTATTCTTAAAGGATTTATATTCGTGATTCGAAAAAACAGGATTCAAATCTTTGATTCGAATCATATTTATCTCGTACGAATCCTTTATTCGAGTATTCGTGATTCGAATCATATTAGGTGATTCGGATTCGTGATTCGAATCATTTTTACGAGGATTCGTCCCAGCTTTGATGCGTATGTATACTTAAAATACAAATTCCTTATATAAGAAACGTTTTATAATAGCCAATTGCTTGAGATAAGTCTAAAAGTATACACAGTAACACATATTATGAATAAAAAAAACTTCACAACATGAGTTGAGTGACAAACATAATGCCAAATGTATGCAAGATGAATTACAAGAATAAACATTTATTTTATTGATAGCACCCCTCAAATTTCTTAATAAATATACTTATTGACTCATTTAAATAATTTAATAATTTGAGTTAATCTAAAATGGATCAGAAAAACTTGTCCATGAATTTTGTCCCGCTAGATTGGTTAAATCGTAGGCGCCTCAGCAGAGAGGAATAAATAGTTAATACATATTTGTCCTTTAAATGGCAATTTACTGTTTTGTTGTTAAAAAAAATCAGTATTTTTTGTCAATATTTATTATTTATTTTTGCATGTTAACATGCAGGGGCATTAGATTTTGTTATCCCTAGACGCACCAGGTACCCTAGGATCGGCCCTGGATACAGCTGTAAAGATTTAGGATATGTTGCTATACAAAAAAGCATAGACAATACAGAAACACTGTAGTAGTTGCTAAGTGAGAAAAATACACAGTAATTTGTTGTGGGGGATCTGAAAGATATAAATATTGATTAAAGAAACAAAAAATGGTTGTGAGAACAGGGCTGGTATTCCTGAAATTGCTCGAACGATCGGTCGCCCGCCAACTGTCAAATTCACATGTTAAATCCCTATCTAAATGACAGATTTCATACCACCGAATCGTAGTTATAATTTCGGCCCTGTAAGGAATTAAATTTCGCTGCTAAGCAAAAGCAACCAAAATCCACGGTTGTGAGAGCTGTAAATAATTTAAATGTTGGTTGCTATGGAATAAAAAAACAAAAACTATAACTGTGGCTGATGTTGCCATACTTGAAGAAATTTATTTAATTAAAAGAATTTTAGCCACAAATAATGAATGACCAATAAAGCAAAAATTAATATTTTTTCATTTAAAAAATTCTGTGGTTTATTTTGTGTTATTGTTAAGATAAATTAAGTGTTTTTAAAACAACGTACTGAATCAATGTTTAATACACCTGGCACATGAAGTCAATATTTCGAGTTTAGAAAAGCCTGAAATATATATTTACTTCATGCTTCATCAAGAAGTGGAAAACACTCGTTACAATATTATTACACTTAAATAAATATAAAGATGTGAAAGTATGAAAACAAACTAGATCCTTAAGAATAATAAGTATTTAGTTTAGTTTGTTTCATACTTTCATATCTATTTAAGTGTGCAATAATATTGTAAAGAGCAAGGCCATAGCCGGAAACAAAATTCGAGAGTAGTTTAATGGTAAAAATATTGTTTTTGTTCTTACAGAACCGCCTTTACATACAAAAATTTAACATTTTGATAATTTCGGGGGGGTTTGAACCCCCATAACCCTCCCCTGGCTAAGGCCTTGGTAAGTAGTGTTTTCCACTCCTTAATTAAGCATGAAGTAAATATTTTGAGTTGTAACAACCTAAAAATTTCCAATATTAAACACTAATTTTGTGTGAAGGTTTAAAAACACTCAATTTATTTTAAGAATAACATAAAATAATACCAAAACTCTTTTAAACGTGAAAATATTCTAGTAATGTTTAATTATCATCATAACAATGTTCCTTCCCACTGAGCAAAAAACAAACAAATAACGTTATATCAACATTGCAGCAACATTAAACGTTGTTCTAATGTTGATGAAACATTACTTAGATTTGCTCAGCGGGTTGTTGTTGTAATGTTCATCAAACGTTGTTTAACCACACGAGCAACACATACCCTCGATTTTTTGTAGCAACGACTCTAGCATGTTCAAATTTATTTCAGTCATAAAAATGTTTGCAGATACAGGGAATTTTTCTTTTAGTATAAATTTAATCTTGTATAAATATTAAAGAACAATTTTACAATCTTGTAATAATAATTAAATGTTAACACGAGATCATATTGTAACAATATAGAATTAAAATATGAAAATCGTTATTAAGAATATATTTCTATTTTATTATTGAATAATTATTCTATTAAGATAATACATGTTGATACAGTATTGATTCAATGTGAATACAAATATATTCTCAGTACCGATTATCATATTTGTAATCTATATTGTTACAACACGATCTCGTGTTAGCATCTTATTATTGTTACAATATTGTAAAATTGTTATTTATACAATTTTAAATGTCAACTAGGGTGAATGGAGTTTGGTAAAACTCATCTATGGGGGGCGATTTTTCCGGAAGACAGTGGAGTTGTTAAAGGTGCCAGTCCGTGCCTGTCTTTGGCTGATGATTAAAGATATTCAATAACACACCTCTTTTGTAGCTGATAACAAATTGTAGGAAAGCAAGTAGGGGTTTATTTTGAGGTTATGTTTATATATTTTGTGGCAACGTTCGCAACGATTGCATTACATGCATGCCCACACTCATATGTATTTTAAGTACTTACCACAGAAATAACCAAACACTTAAAATTTTGATCAAACAGAATCACTGTTGTGCAAGAATAGGCGGAGGAAAAACAGGCGTTTGTTGACGTGTTAGCTCAGCAGGAATCAACAAGTTGACAACTGCGCAATCGCAACCGATATCTGTTATTGAATGATCAATGGTATTCGTTATTGATACAATATTGATATTTTGTATTGTGGAGGCTTCTACTTCGTTATACATGTTAATTTAACAGTAAAACACTTTTAACTTTGTTTGTATAACACTTTTTTTTTATTTTACGTGACTGCAGTTATGGCAACTTTACCTTTCTAAATGTTTGATAGTGGCAAGGTAAAGTTACCGAAACTGCAAAAAAGGGTTATACCAGAGCTGGGCCGAATCCTCGTAAAAAGGATTCGAATCACGAATCCGAATCACCTAATATGATTCGAATCACGAATATTCGAACAAAGGATTCGTAAGAGATAAATATGATTCGAATCAAAGATTCGAATCCTGTTTCTTCGAATGACGAATATAAATCCTTTGAGAATAAATTTGTTTTTTTTTGCAACTATTAATATATAAATATCGTTACTAGTTGTTTTAACAAAAATATTCAAAACCTAATTATTTATTATTAACACTGAACGTCGTTGATAATAGACTAAATATCTGATTCCCTGTTACTCTGATTAAAGATGTATTTGTGTGTTTCTAAACTTCACTTCAAATCAGTTTGTACGCGTGGCGCATGAAGTAAAATTTCGAGTTTAGAAAAGCCCGAAAATTTGTCTCGGGTCGCTGCGCGACCCGAGACAAATTTTCACGGGGCTTTTCTAAACTCGAAATTTTACTTCATGCTTAGCCTGGGAGTGGAAACACTCGTTCTAAACTTCAAATTGAACTAGAAAATCGACGAATGCCTTAAAATTACGAAAATAAAAAATTCACTGAATATCATTAAAACCGGGAAAGTCAGAGAAAAGTCATGGAATTATATTTAAATTGACCAAAACACTATCACAAAGCCATATGATTTTATTAAATTTATAAAATTAACTTAAATATTAACCAAAACAATGAAAACAATTTAACAAAATGGGGGTTTCTCACAGAAGAAACTTGTATTAAAATGCCAGGCAAAAAAATTTTGAATCAGGGCTATGTCGGAAAAATTTTACATTTCAGATTGTGGCTACCATGTCAGTTTTACTTATAATTTTAAACAAAATTTTTAAAAACATTTTCAGTCATTTAATGTTCTTCTCAAAGCATTCAGTTTAAAGTTTCGAACGAGTGTTTCCACTCCCAGACTAAGCATGAAGTAAAATTTCGAGTTTAGAAAAGCCCCGTGAAAATTTGTCGAGGGTCGCGCAGCGACCCGAGACAAATTTTCTGGGCTTTTCTAAACTCGAAATTTTACTTCATGCGCCACCCGTTTAATACACTGATTTAACGAGAAATTTAAAAACTCACAAAAGACATTTTTCATATTAATCCTCACAATTAATTCGAATTATTTTTGACGATTCAAATCCTTTTGTAAGTATTCGAATCATTTTATAAATATTCGAATCTTTTTATAAATATTCGAATCCTTTTATGAATATTCGAATCCTTTTATAAGGATTCGAATCACTCACATTTGGATTTGAATACGAATCCTCTTAAAATAATGTAACGAATCCGGATCACGAATCCAGTTGAACTAAACTATTCGAATTCCTCTTTTGAATCCTCTAAAAGGATTCGAATCCAGGATTCGAATCCTGAATGATTCGAATCCTGCCCAGCTCTGGGTTATACAAACAAAGTTAAAAGTGTTTTATTGCTAATATTGATATGAATTGAATATCTATATTGAATGATGCCATTTATACATTATTCTACATAAATTTAATATTTATATGGAAGGATGATTGATATTAATTATTGATACAATATTGTACAGAATTTGAATATCATTATTGAGTGATCAATTATATTCATTATTGACACAATATTGTACAAAAATTGAATATCTATATTGAATTGTACCGTTGACTTAATATTGTACAAAAATGAAATATCTATTATTCAGTAAGCAATTATAATCTTTTTTGGCACAATAATGTAGAGAAACGAAATATCTGTTATTGAATTTTCTTTATTGATACAAAATTAAAAATTAAGTATTTTTATACTGAATTTATACTGTATTGAACCTATAATAAATAATAATATAGTATCAATAATCGTAAACTATATTGTGACAATATTGTGTGCACATTGATCAACAATTTCTAGATATAAATACAGATACAATATTGCTACAATGTAAATACAAGATTAATTTCTACTAGGGAACGCTTATTTTAAAAGAGATGAATTTAAATCTTTAAACGAGTATTATCTACTCCCAGGTTAAGAATGAAATAACACTTCGAGTTTAGAAAAGCCTGAACGCTTGAACGCGAAGCATTCAAATCTAAATTCAGGCTTTTCTAAACTCGAAATTTTACTTCATGCTAAACCTGGGATTGGAAAAAACGTTTAAAGCTTCAAATTGACTCTTAAAGAAAAACAACGAATATTTGAAGATTTACAGCATATAATTGGGATATGTATACTTAAAAGAAAAACTCCCTGTGTGTATACAACATGGTCAAATGAAAATATATAAAATAAGTCATAAACACACGTTAGATGGCGTTAGCTATCGAATTTCTCAATAGTTTTCACGTATTGGCTTGATATAGTCAGAAATGTTCAGTTATTCCTCAGCACTGGGTCGGGACCACACTGACGAGGACCTTGAAAACGCGTCTGTGGGTATCCGGTGCCGGAATACTGAACACAAATTCAATTTTAAACACACTTGTTTACATTGCGCAGAATAAGAACATGATTTTTTGTTTGCCCAAAAATCTATAATTTAGGGGTTGCATTTTTTTGCTCAGTGGGGAAAAATATGATTTCTCCACAAAACTAGCTCAAAATGGAAAAAATAAAGTTGGTGCTGATTTTCTTCATTGTACTAATAATATGAAGGAGATTAGCAAATAAAATTGGTTGCTACGCAAATAAGGAAGAAACAACTGTTGCTAATAAAAATTAAGAAAATATATAAAATGATTAAAGAAAATTAAGAACGTTTGCTATGGAATTAAAAAGAATAAACAACACTTGCTATGAAACTAAAGGAAACCAGAAGGTATTAAACTAAGAAAAAACAAACGGTTGCTAAAAAATTAAGCAAGCAAACGTTTCAGCAATTAAATAGACTGTTGCTATACATAATAAAAATAGAGAACACACACATACCTTGTGTCCTCCCCGGATTACTGTCCGGATAGTAAACACTTTTTTATTGTTCATTTTTCGACAAAAAGTCATTCTTTACAAAAAGTTTTGGATGACTTTAAAACACTTTTTTCATTGTCAAATCTTGAATGTACTATAGAGGGCACTCAATAATTAAGATAAACTAAAATTGTCATAAGAAAAAGTACCTCTAGTTATAATTTTAGAAAAATATGTTATTTGAAAAAGTAATTTGTAATCGAGAATTATGTTTAGGGGAGGGTGGGCCACTATGGGACTGAAAAAGATTCGTTTTTTTTAAATCGCGTCAGCTTTTCAAAAATATTTTTTTATTTTTTATGTGTTGTCTCATCGTGGCCGTTAGTTCGGGATAAGTTGAGACATGATTAAATTTTATAAAATAAAACAGATTTCTAAGAAAACAAATTTATTTAACACAAATCTTCGACAAAGTAACATATAAACCTAAATTTAACAGTAATGTTTGATATTAACACACCAAAAAATGCAGAAAACTCATTTAACTATCGTATTAACGCATTTTTAAGTTACTGAAGTTCATTTCAAATCTGTTATATTCTTGCAGCATTTTTGTCTTTCCAAACAGAACTGGTGGGGGTAAAATCAATTTCACATCGTCAAGTGGAACTGTTGACACATCACCATAAGGGAATATAAAATTACCTTCGATTTTCGCAGATTTTCTTAGAAAATTCACTTTAATGTCATTTGTCGATATTTCTAAATTTACCACTTTTCTTACGTAAAATATGTTATTTTTAGCATGAAATTCTACCAATAGAAAATCGTCAGGTTCTGGATCTTTGTCTAGCTCTTCAAATGATGAAGGTTGAGATTCAGGACTTTTACTTACTTTTTGTCAAAAAGTGGTTATTAAAACAGTTTTCCTATCCGGACAGTAATCCGAAGACACACGGTATATCAAGCAAAACACAAACCACAATGAAAGAAACCAAGGCCGTAGCCTGGGGGAGGATATGGGTGTTCAAACCCCCCCCCCCCCCCCCCCCCGAAATTTTTAAAATGTGAATTTTTTGTGTGTAAAAGCGGCCCCAAAAAGAGCAAAAACAATATTTTTACCAGTAACCCAGTATAACCCTCTCCGAATTTTTTTTCTGGCTACGGCCTTGAAAAAAACAAACATATACAGGGGGATTTATACCAGGAGACGCAAAATGGATATTCGTGTTCGAGATTGGATTCTAAGCAAAAAATGAAAAAATAACATTTTTTCAGATCGGCATTTGTTTTGAAGATATATGTTATTTGTTCCTACTTAGAATCCAATCTCGAATACGAATATTAATGTTTCGCTTTCTGGGATCCTATTCACAGCACTGATGCAATTTGTCATCGGTGAGAATCGCACGAAAATGACGTAATTTTAGGAAGAATTTACCGTATGAAGTAAAATGACGTCACTTCTCACTAATGATTAATTGCATCGGCACTATGAATACGGGCCCAGGTATAAATCATCCTGTATTGTGTAAACTTGAAACTCGTACAAAATTTAAACCAATAAATAATAATCGCAAAAAATATCCAACGACTAGAGAAACTACATCATTGTTACGTGATTAAAGAAAATAAATGTTTGCTCTTAAAACAAGATAAATACAAAGACATGAACAATGGTAGCAAAAGAAAATATAGTAGCAGACGACCGTTACAGGTTTTAGCAACCGAATAAAAAACGTTAAGCAACCGTTGCTAATCAAAAAAGAAATAGAGAACATACACACACACACACACACACATGTAAAGGAAAATGCAAACTATTCAATAAAGGTAACAAAAATAGTGTGGACTTGAAGAGTAAAAACAAAATCCAAAAATTATACATAATAAAAATAAAACTTACGTGAGAGTAGAATTTAATGTGTAGATAACTTATTTATTAGTTAAAAACAAAAATAAAAAACGAATTAGTTTAATTTACATGAATATTTAAACAAAAAAAGTAAAATCAGTGTTATTAAGGCCATACAAATAACGCAAACAAATCAAGTAGAAATTATTATCGCGAGCACAAAAACCAATATATTTATTTATTTTATTATTAAATCGTTTAAAAATAATGCACTCAATCAAAAACTAATCATAATGTTTTGTTTTAATGTATGCGATTATAAGGTTGTGTTGTATGCAATCGTGTTAATACACGTATGTGTGGTTGCATATAATGATGTTTCTTAAGTCATAGATTTAGCATATATAGGGAGGTTTTTTTTATCTGTATACATACGAGTACAGGGAAATTTTCTTTTAAATCTGCAGATATTCGTGACTCAAGTTAAAGTTGCAAACGAGTGTTGCCCACTTCCAGATTAAGCAAGAAGTAAAATTTCGAGTTTAGAAAAGCCTTAAAATTTGGCTTGGTCGCTCCGCGAAGCGAAGCGACCAAACCAAATTTTCAGGCTTTTCTATACTCGAAATTTTACTTCATGCGCCACACGTATAAAACACTAAAATATTGTAAAGTTTCAGTTATATATCTTTAGCATGTTGTTTTACTAGTATATTTTAAAGCTCATTTGAAATCAGTTTTATACGCGTGGCGCTTGAAGTAAAATTCTAAGTTTAGAAAAGGATGGGAATTTTACTTCAAGCTTAATCTGGAAATGGAAAACACTTCTTTTAAGCTTTAATTTGAACTCTTTTCAAATACGACGAATATCTGAAAATGTACAGTATATTGGTTTGTTGGTTTTAAATTTGGTTTGGTCGCTCCGCGAAGCAGGGCGACTAAACCAAATTTTCAGGCTTTTCTAAATTCGAAATTTTACTTCATACGCCACGCGTATAAAATACTGAAATATTGTAAAGTTTCAGTTATATATCTTTAGCATGCTGTTTTAGTAGTATATTTTGAAGCTCATTTAAAGTTAGTGTTTTATACGCGTGGTGCTTGAAGTAAAATTTCGAGTTTAAAAAAGCCTGGAAAATTTACTTCAAGCTTAATCTGGGAGTGGAAAGCACTCCCTTTAAGCTTTAATTTGAACTCGTTTCAAATACGAAAGATGTACTCTCTGTATGTATACAGATAAAAAACCTCCCTGTATATACTAAATCTATGTTTTAAGTAGATCAACAAAAATCCACGTTTATATATTTTTTTGTTTTTTTAAGCTAACATAAGTTTTAGTGTTAGAGAGGGGAAATTGAAAAAAGGCTCAATTTTGAAACTTAAGAGAAAAAAAAAACACAAAAATATTATTAATAACGCGCCCTTTTTGTAAAAAAATATAGGAAAAATGAGGCGAGGTTTTGTTTTGTTTTTTTTTTTATTGTTGTTTCTGATGTTATTTGTTCCTACTTAGCAATCGTAATAGCGTAATTATAAAAGTTAGTACTTCGAATTTTGTTTTGATGAATCTCGGCGATTAATCAAAAGAAAAATCATATTACTTGCTATTTTTTTTATTTGTTGCTAAAAAAATATTGAAATAAGCAAATATATAAATAAAATGTAATAATTTCGTCTGAAAAAGTAGTTGTTAACAATAATAGGAATTTTTCTATTTTATTATCGTTACTTTTTATGTTTTTCCTATATACCTGTTGCTAAGGACAGCAGTTGCTACCTGATAACAGCAAAATATTTTATCACCTTTTCTTCGTTACAGAAACTATGAAAATAACCAAAAGGTGTTAAAAGAATAAAGAATTGTAATACGTAAAGTTATTTAAATTAAAAACACTTGGTATTATTTCACAAATTAAAACTTTAACTATTCTCCTCTACAGCCAATGTTATTTTTCCGTTAGCAACTGTTGCTAAGTAGCAACCGCAATAGCTTGACTCACAGAAAAACAAAACAAAATCCTGCTTTTATAAATTAAAAATTTAATCTAGTCATTAAGGTTACTGTAAATAATTAATTGTTATTCACTTGTTTTGTTTTGAATTTTGTAATATTTAATTTATCTTGCCAAGCTATTTGTTAATTAATTAATAATTTAATCGATTGTGAAATTAAGTTTCAATAAATAAACAAAGTTCATTCAAACAAAGAAACAAAGTCATAAAACTGCTGAATTATTTAATAATTTGTTTGAAGAAATTAACACATTTTGTTTATTTATTTGTTTGAAGAAATAAAGACATTTTGTTTATTTATTTGTTTGAAGAAATAAACACATTTTGTTTATTTATTTGTTTGAAGAAATAAACACATTTTGTTTATTTATTGTTTTCGTTTGTATATATATAAACAAATGCATATTAATATCTAATTCTTTGTTTGCGTTCGTTTATAAACGAATCTAAATTTGATTAGAGATTTGTTTTTAATGGAATTAAAAAACAGTTGTTTAAATTTATTTAAATTGTTTCTTATGTGAAACAAGAAATTATTTAAATCAATGTTATGTTATTTATTAGAAATAAGAAATAGATCAAATAATAAAGTTTATTAATTTATTGTTTTTATTTCGTCAAAATAAGCAAAATAGAATTAAAATTCAATTCTATATTTCCATAACTTTATACACAAATTTAAAATTGTTTCATAAGCAATAAAAATCAATTGATTAAATTGATCCTAATTGTTTTTTATGCAGAACAAAGAATTATTTAAATTAATGTTATTTTTGTTATTTAATGAGAAAACGCAAACAGAGAACAGGAGCAATTGTTGGGTAACTTGTACTTTAATAAGCAGCTACGTTTTAAATAATTTATTTTCGCTTGTATTTGTTGTTAAACTAATTAAATTAATTAATTTTAGTGATTAAGAATGGTGAAAGGACTGATAACGAGGTGGACCTGTGATATCTATTATTTTTTTGTTTTTCTTGTTGATTTGTGTAACTTTTTATTTACCTCTGGCTTTTCCCCAATTTATTTAAAAAAAATAAATGAATGAATAAAATTGCTGTAAATATACATAATTGAAAAATTAAACTAGTGTTTTATTTATACTCAAATGTTTATTTCATTTAAGTATTATTATTTTGTTTATCTGGATCCTGACTTTTGTTGCACGTCCAAACAGTGTTACCAGGTATAATTTTAAAATTTACCTAAATCTTTCAGAAAAATCACCCCAAATTACTATAATGTTTAGAAATGAATAATGCAATGCTTTTTGTCTAATTGGTTGGAGAGTCGTAGCGTAGGGGGGGCGGCTCACCCCTGGCAGCACAGAAAATTTTACAACAAATAATGTTAATATCTTGTAATTGGAACTAGGGATGTTCCAATCTCAAAAAATATCGATATTGAGTATCCATTATATTGTATATCAAAGTATCGATATGGTAAAATACCGTAATGAAAAGTATCGATATTTTGAATATCGATATTTTTCATTACGATATTTTAACGTATCGATACTTTAATATACGATATAATCGATAACAGATATTTTAGGTTTATTATTTATTATTATTTTATACTGCAAATTAATTTTTAGAGGACCTAAGATAATTATTATTGTCAGGAAAAGCTAAATTTACCTTTTACAAACATAAAAATACAATAAGTCGATGTTTTATACACGTGGCGTATGAAGTAAAATTTCTAGTTTAGAAAAGCGTGAAAATTTGGATTTGCCGGGGCGGGACTCGCTTTGCTCGCGCGCACCGGCAATTCTAAATTTTCACGCCTTTCTACACTCGAAGTTTTACTCCATGCTTAATCTGGGATTGTAAAACACTCGTTAGAATTTCTTAAAAACTTGAAATTGAATTGTCTAGCGTTAATCACAAATAAGTGACTAAATAATAAGCGAATTTATCTCTGTAATCATAATCATTATTAAAATCATAATAATACTAAACTCAAAACTGTTAACATTTCACCATAATCACGACAAATGTATCAACAATGTATGAAACTTGACACAAACAAGACAACTATTACTTAAAATATATTATTAGATGGTCATGTTATTGTTTTTCGTTATGACACTTGCGACACACATTTTGATAATTGTGATATATTTTAAACTAACGAATGTCTTCCACTCCCAGACTAAGCATGAAGTAAAATTTCGAGTTTAGAAAAGCCCCGCGTAGAAAATTTGTCAAGGGTCGCGCAGCGTGTCTCCACACACTACGTGTTCTTTTTAGTGTCCCCTTTGACTGTACATAAGGTACATTAATTAATACACTATTGATAGATATACATTTATTTTTGAATCTTACCAAAAAAACATACTAAATTTGAATTACTAATAAATATACTCTTAATATTACATATTGACAGGCCCGGATACAGCAGATGGAACACCAAGACAAGGCCGAACCTTTGCTACTAATCTAGCGGTAGGAAGGTATTTTTCCTGGGCGGTTCTCACCTTGTATCCGGGCCTACATATTGAGAGGCTAAACATTTTACAGGTTAACTGTATTGTTTCGAGTTTACGTGAAGTGATTAATCACAAATAGAAAGACATTTCGAGACACAAGGTGCTCATTATCAATAACAAACTAAAAGCTGTTTTTAGTTTGTTATTGATAATGAGCACCTTGTGTCTCGAAATGTACATCTAACATAAAAATAAAAAGTGAAGTAAGGAATAACAGTCTTTCTATTTGTGATTTTACAGGTTCTTCATCGTTAAACCACATTTATTAACATTATAGTTTCGTTCGGACCATTGATTTGGGGCATTTTTAATTTGAATTTCTGGCTGTTCAGATTATAGAGGCTTTAAACTCCATGCAAATTACTAGTTATGTAATTTATTTAACAATAATTTACATTGTTAATAAATATTATATATATATATAATCAGATGCCCTGTCTACCCTTAGGGTGTAGGGTGGTTTTTTGGCCCTTGATTAATTTATTCCACTTCTTTCTGTCCAATGATGTTTCTTTGGCTTCCTTCCATGACATCCCCTTTTTCTGTAGTATTTTTTGTATTCTGTTGTCCCATGTGGCCTGTGGTCTCCCTCTTTTCCTTTTCCCTTGCGCCTTAGCTTCCCATATTCTTTTAGTTGGTGCTGTTTCGCTCATTCTGTTCATGTGTCCCCACCATCCAAGCTGTCTTCTTTCTATATATTCTTCTATTGGTTCGATGCCCAGCTCCTGTCTTGTCAGGTCACTCCTTATCCCATTGTTTCACATCCATGGGCAAGAATAGGTCTAAACACTGCCCTGTATACTTTCATCTTTGTTTGTTTTCTTATTTCTTTCTTACTTATTAATATCTTGTTGAGTGCATGATATGTTCTGTTAGCTTTCAGTAGCCTTCTGTTGAGTTCAGCTTCTTGCTTTCCTGTTTCGTCAATTGTTATTCCCAGGTATTGGTAGCTATCTACTTGCTCTATGGCCTCACCCCCTAACTTTATATTTATCTTTTCCTTCTTTGCTGACACAACCATAATCTTTGTTTTCTTTTTATTCGTTTTCATACCGTTCCCTTCCAATACTTGGTTCCACACGTTCAGATTGTGTTCCAGGTCTTTAGCATTCTTCGCTATTATGGCTATGTCGTCTGCGAACGCACATTCTGCTATACCTATGTTTTCCAGTTTTCGGTATCCTATACTTCGTGACCTTGTTCTTAGTTTTGAGAGTTTGATTAGGTCATCCATAAAGATTATAAATAGTAGTGGGCTAAGGCTGCCTCCCTGCCTTACTCCTTCTGTGGTGTCAAATATTTGGGATCTGGGGACCTTGTCGAATGCCTTTTCCATGTCTATGAATGCTAGGTATACTGACTCTGACCTTGCTAGTGCATTGCTAATAATTTACTTGATTGTGAATACATGGTCCTGGGTGCATCTGCCTCTCCTAAAGCCACTTTGTTCCTCTGACAAAGTCTGTTCAACTTGGTCCCTCAGTCTTTTTTCTAGGATTTGCTCAACTAGCTTCATGCATGAGCATAATAGTGTTATACCTCTGTAGTTATTACAGTCCGTTCTGTCTCCTTTTTTTTAGTATTGGTACTATTAGCCCTATTTCCCATTGCTTTGGGATTACTTCTTTTGTCCAGACTTTGTTCACAATTTGTAATAGTAATTCTTTTCCGCTGTTTCCCATATTTTTTACCATCTCTGGTGTTATTTGGTCCTCGCCTGCCGCTTTTCCGTTCTTTAGCCTGCTTATTGCTTCTTCTAGTTCTTCCATTGTTATGCTTGTATCCGTGTTTAGTTCTTCTATTCCTGTATCTGTCCTATTTGGTGGTTGGTTATCTGGGTCCTTTTGCTCACTCTCTTCGCTGACTAGTAGCTTCTGGAAATAGTTCTTCCATCGTTCCATTATATCTGTTTCCTTTGTTAGTATTAGGCCTTTCTCATTTTTAATCGATATTCTGTCGGATTTTTTGCACGTTCTTGCGTTTTTTAATACTTTATAAAATAGCTTCTGGTTACCTTTACTGTCTCTTTCCATTTTATCACCAAATTCCTCCCATATTTTTTGTTTCGATTGTGATACCAAATTTTTTACTTTGGTTCGGAGTTCTTTGTATGTATTGTAGCTGCTTGCCGTCTTTTTTTGTAGATATGCTTGCCAGCACTTTTTCTTGATCTTTACTTGTTGTTTTATAGCATCTGACCACCATGCTGTTTGTTTTTGTGCTTGTTTTGTCTAGCTACTCCGCATGTGCTTCTTGCTGCCTCAATCTTTGTCGTCCTGACTACTTCCCATAACTCTTCCATCTCTAAATTGTCCATTTCCCTTTTTATTCCCAGTAGACTTATTTCTATTCTCTCTTCGAACTTCTTTGCTATGGTTTTGTCCTTTAACTTGTATGTTCTTATTGTTTCTGGAGGGCCTTTGGTATTATTTTCCGGTATTGGATTGCTTCTTTGTTCACTTAATTTGATGGCTGCCACTACAAGGTGGTGGTCGCTATAAATTTCCCGTCCCCTTTTCACTACTACATCCCTTACTCTCGATCTATTGTTCCTTCCTGTTATTATATAATCTATTATCGATTGTTCGCCTCTGCTTCGTTGTACTCGGGTGTATTTGTGTATGTCCTTGTGCTCGAAAAAGGTGTTTGCTATGATTAAGTCATGTAGCGTGCAGAAGTCGAGTAGTCTCTTCCCGTTTTTGTTTCTTTTTCCTTCACCAAATGTTCCTATTGTCGTTGTATGTATATGGTCGGTAAGGCCCACCCTCGCATTCAGATCCCCTAAGATGTATATGGTTCCACTTGCCGTTTCAACTACTACGTCTAGCTTCTCCCAGAAATTGTCTTTGTTGCTCGCAGTTTCATTTTCGTCTGGGCCATACACAGCAATTATCGTTTCCACTTCACTTCCTGCTTTCAGTTCTATTGTTAATATTCTTTCAGTTACTGCTGTCCATTTATTCACTCTATTTTTTATGTCCTTATTTATTATGCATCCCACTCCTGCTCTTGCTTGCTCTCTCTCTTCAACTCCGCTGTATATTAGTAGGTGGTCCCGTCCTATTTCTTCTTCTCCTTTCCCCTTTTTCTTTGTCTCCGTTATAACTAGTGTTTCTAGGTTAGATATCTCAAATTCTCTTGCTAGTTCCATCTCTTTCCCATTTAGTCCTCTGACGTTCCAAGTTCCTATTTTTTGTGTCCTTTTTTGCAGTTTCGCTTATCCTTGCTTACCTCTGTTTTCGTTTCCGGTTTCGTCTGGGTCGTTATATGTTTTGGGCTTAATCGTTTTTTAAAAGGGTTATTCCTTGTTTCTTTGGGTCCCAGTCATGCCTGACTCCGTCTATTATAATCTTTTGGTAACCCACTTTTATCTTTTTCCCTTTTAGCTCTTCTTCTCTGGCTATATTTCTTAATGTGTTCTGTACGTGCCTTCTTTATACGTTTGGTCGTTCTCTATGTATATATTCGTTCCTTTTAATAAGCCTTTTCTCTGCATTATTTTCTGTTTGCTTTCCCAATCACTTATTTCGACTCGTATTATATCTTTTCCCTCTTTGTTTCTGATTTTGTGTCCAGTCTTCACTCTCACTTCCAAGTTCAATTTCTGTTTTATTGCATGTTAATGTTAATAAATATTATCATATTATTATTATAAATTTTCGTTTAATACAATCTTCAATCGTAACCTAAAACTTATTCTATGAATATTTAACACTTTTAAAATTAATATGAACACGACCCTAGCTGTTTCACTAAATGCATAATTAATTTCCAATTAAATTAGTGAGAGTAATTAAACATTATTTATTATTGCCACGGATTATTATTATGATTATCAATCAGGCTGCCATATTTTTCACTCCCCTTTACGTCACAGTTGGAGCCAGTTTGCCAACTTACGAACTTATATGAGGTCTCCTGTATAAGATATACTCTACCAACGTTGGACACCGAACATGCTAGAATGTACTCAATGTTAGTTTTCCTATGTTCGATGTGTACTGGGACGCATCAAAGCATTGAGTACTGTATGATTGGCTACGATTTCTAATAGTAATATAGTCAACCCAATGTACACTCTTCCCGTCAAAAATAAATTATATTTGTCAATTATTTTGTCAACCACAATATGTTGTATTATGAATATTTTAGTTGAACGGAAGGCTTATCAACTTTTGTTATATTTTTAATCAGTAAAATACTAGTTAAAGAAAGTAAGAAGCAGCGACGGCTCGCAGCCTAACTTCAGGGTCGGCCAAAGAACCAAGGTACAATGTATCAGTTATTGAAAGGTGACCTCAAATTTTGTGTGCCTTGGCGCTGTGGCCGTCCCTGAAGTTAGCCTGCGAGCCGTAAAAAGATATAAACGCTTCATCAGTAAACACAATTTTCACAACATTTCTTTGTTTAATTTAACATATTAAATACAATTTTACAAAAATGTTATCGCATAATTTTGTCATACAGCAACTAGTAATGTTGGAATTTGTAGGACCTAAACTTAAGAGGGCCAATTCTTGCTGGTAGTCTGTTTCTGGGGTACGAGATGGCGCAGAGATAGCAAAATTGCTGAAAGTACTTTTGACTATGCATTGGTTCATAGTACCTGCCGAATTTTATCGCAACGAATAATAAAAACTATGAGTGAGTAGCGCGCTGTTTGTTTAGATAGCGCCGGGCGAATGAATGGATATTCCATTTCAGTAGACAAGACAACTGGATAAATAAATATTCACGATGTTAATTTCAATCTACAAACATTTAACTGTTTTTGCTTGTCTCATTTCCAATACTTAAATTTATTATATAATTACATTACAATCATTATAAAAATATATTACATATAAACATTTATTTATGTGTATATATAATAATAATATTAATAGAGTTTAATGTCTAGAATTTTATGCTCTGTCCGTGGTGCGAAAATCATAGAAAAGTGATGAAATGTCATGGTAAAAATATTTAAATTTGTCAGAATTTTGAAAAAATTGTCGAAAATCGATGAAATGTTTAAATTTGAGAACAATGTCAAAAAGTGATAAAATGTCAAGAAATATTGAAATTTAACAACAATGTGAAAAGTGATAATCTATAATAAAATAATGTATTAAATATTTTAAACTTAACAATTAATCAGTGTTTTTATTGCTCATGAAGTAAAATTTCGAGTTGAGAAAAGCCAGGATTTAGATTTGGACCAAATCCAAACTTCATGCTTAGTCTGGGAGTGAAAAACATTCGTTAAAAAATAATCAATGGCTTTTTACAAAATTTTCATTAGTTTACAAAATCTTGGGGGTTTTTAAGTTTTTGTCGAATTTTTAAAATCTTGTCAATTTTCGTGAATTTCCAAGATTTTAGTTATTTTCAAAAATTTGACGACTCGTGATTTTTTCAACACGTTTGTTAATTTTCAAACTTTTTTTTAACTTCTAAGATTTATAACAATTTTTAAAATTTAGCGTTTTCCAACATAATTGCTAATTTTTAAATTGTTGACTTCTTTCGTTACTTTTTTAAACTTTGACACCTTTCATGTACTTCCTAGATTTTTATTAAACTAAAATAAATGCCGGTATTCATGAATTTTCTAGAATCTCGTTAATTTTCGGGCTCGTAAATTTCAAAACGTTTATTAATTGTAACGATTAATATAACGTCTAAATTAATTAATCGATGCTGAATCCATAAACATTTCATCTTTGAAGTTTCTCTTCTGTTCAAATAAACGAACTACTAGCGATTACAACTTTATGTTGAAAGCTGTTTTATTAATGTCAAAACAAATGAAAACTATACCAAATTCCGCACACTGTCAATCTTTGAAATTTCGCTCTAACTGTCAAAACAAGTGATGCACTCGAAATGTCAAAAAGTGACACACAATGTGGATAGTGCGTTAAAAAGTAATGAAACTTCAAGTTACTTTATCAAGGTTAGGTTATGTTAGGTTAGATTTCGGTTTGTCAAATTAGGTTAGGTTTGATATCACTCAAATAAGGTTAGGTTAGATACTCTGTGGACTAAATATCCGCTTACGCCCACTTATGTCAACTGTCTCTACAATTCAATAACCTGTCAAAACACAAGCAATGCACTCGAAATCTCAAAAAGTGACATACAATGTGGATAGTACGTTAAACAGAGCTACATTATTTAGGTCAGGTTAGATTTTGCCTTGTCAAGGTAGGTTAGGTTAGATAACACTCTGTCAAATGAGGTTAGGTTAAATGTCACTCTGTGGACTAAATGTTGGCTTACGCCGACTTATGTCAACTGTCACTATAAGTCAAATGTCTGTTAATTCTTATGTAAACTGCCATTATAATTCAAATGTCGATTAATGCCGACTTATGTAAATGTAGATCAAATATGGGCTGATGCCGATCTACATGTGGGTTAGCTGTCATTATAGTCAGAATAATGGCTAACGCCGACTCGTCTTGTTGTCAGCTTATATTATATGTCCTTGCAGAATTATGTAACTTTTTTTGAGGGAAAAATTTATTAATGTTCACACTTAACACTTTACGTTTCTCTAAGTTGAAATAATTAAGTAAAAGTAATGTGATTTTATAAGAATAATGACATACCATGGAATTGAAACAATTGCGGATGTCAAAATAGCACAAGTTATTGCTGTGGTTTGCATAATACCACTTAATTAGAAGGGTTTTTCTTGTGTAGTGTAAATCATTTCGAAAACATTTACTTTATTTAACTGACAGCGATACCTTTTACCATTTTGACATCTACAATTGTTGTTTTAATTCCATGGCATGTCATTATTTTTATAAAATCACATTACTTTTTCTAAACCATTTCAACTTATAGAAAGTAATAAACGCGAACATAAATGAGTTCAGAATTTTTCCCTCTACAAAAAAAAGGAAAAGACATTTTGTTTCTAAAATAAACAGGGGAGCCAATATTTGAACATTTCAAAATTTACATGGGATTTCCTATGTTGCGTCCGCCACGTCGACAAACATCAAAATGATGGAAAATGTAGAAAGTGACATAAAATGTATAAAAAAAATCTCATAAACTGTAGAAAATATTCTAACCATTTTTAAATTTTTCACTACCTTGCATTTTTTTAATGTCAAATGTGTCAAAAATAGTGTTAAATGTCGAATGTGGCAAAAGTGTGGATTACAAGTTAAAAAGAGATGGCATGTCAAAAGATTAGTCTACAGTTGCTTACGTTAGATATACAACTGTCAACTTAAGTTAGATGACAGTAAGGTTGGGTTGTAGGTTAGATTAGTCAACAGTTGCATATTTTAGGTATGCTAACTTCACTAACTGTCATCTAACCTAACCAAACATACAAGGATTTTGTTTTTAGTTATGCATATCTCGATTTTCTCTGTGCATTTTCAGATGATCGTTGTTTTTTAATAAGTTTTCAATTTGAAGCATCTATCAAGTTTAGAAAAGCCTGCAAATTTGGGTTCTGTTGCTAACCAAATTTTGTAAGCTTTTGTAAGCTTTAAATTTTACTTCATGCGCCACCCGTAACAACATCGATTTAAGGTGAAGTTCAAAATACACTGTTTAAGCACTATTCTGAAGCTATATATTTTGAACTTCACTTAAAATCAGTGTTTTATATCGGTGGGGCATGAAGTAAAATTTAGAGTTTAGAAAAGCGACCTAACCAAATTTTCAGGCTTTTCTAAACTCTCAATTTTACTTCATGCCTAACCTGGGAGTGGAAACACTCGTTTGAAGCTTCAAATTGAACCTTTTTAAAAACGATTATCTGAAAATTTACAGCGTATACATCTGAATATGTTTACTTAAACGAAAAATTCTCCGTGTGCAACGGTCAATCAACCTAACCTATAACCCAAAACCAAACATATGCAACTGTCATCTAACCTACACTAACATACACAATAGAGCTATCTAGAATGCTGTCACTTGACTCTCGACTGTCACTGTCAAAATTCTTGAAAAATGTGAACTCATTAAACATTTTAAAAATTTATAAGACTTACTACTTTTAAAATTCACCACTTTTAGTAAGTAAGTCTCATACATTTTTAAAAACTTTCAAGAGCTTATTTTTTTTGACCTAATTCACATTTCATTTAATTCTAAGTGTAACTTTAAAGTAGGAAAATTAATGAAAATCTCGATATGTTGAAAATTTAATAAACATTAAACGAGTGTCGTCCACTCCCAGACTGAGCATGAAGTAAAATTTCGAGTTTAGAAAAGCCCCGCGTCGAAAATATGTCGTGGGTCGCGCAGCGACCTGAGACAAATTTTCGCGGGGCTTTTCTAAACTCGAAATTTTACTTCATGCGCCACGCGCACAAAACACTGATTTATTCTAAAGCTCAAAATATATGGATCATGTATGTACATTTACAAATCATAGCATAAATAAATATATTTGGTCGATTTTCAGCGTACTGTAATAAATAATTAAGAAATCAGAATTCCATATGTGCGGGCGCCTACATTATCATAATAAATGTTGATTGAAACTAAATAAGTCAGAAATACCTAGTACGCTAAATATTCACGGGACCTTAAAAACGCTAAGCTGACTCGGTGTCTCGGTGAACAAATCGCCGAGTGCCGCACATTCAATTTGGTAAATTATAAATGAAAAAAGATTTTCTCCGACTCAGCACTTGAATCAACATTTATTGGCATTCCACATTCCTATTCGAAACATGAATCCAGAAATACAATTATACAGGGCTTTCATTAATTCCCGAACCCCACGTGACTAAATTTAAAATTGCCGCGTAAATTATTGTATTTGTACGTTGGAGGCTTTGAAAAAAGTAACCAAACGTTACTAAAGTCAAATTTGACATAAACGTTTATGCGCGGTGCATCGTTAAACCAACCTTTGAGATCTTACAAGATTCGCCCGGAATTTCCAGGTAAGCAAAAATTGTTTAATTATTCTGAAACATTGAGTTTTATTTCTATTTATTTTTCAGAGTCAATTTGCTAGGATAAGCAAATACTGCGAAAATTAATAAAAATTAGTTACATTTTTGAAGATGAGCCTATGTTTTAATCATTTTATTAAATATAATATTTTCAGTCGTCATAAAAATACGCCGGCGAATAAATATTTTTAAATCTAGGGAATTTTTGTGTGAGCCATACCACCTTGTACATTTGGTTGCCTATTATTTTTGGTCACGTGGGGTTCGGGAATTAATGAAAGCCCGGTATTTACAAAATGTATTGGGAAATATTTTAACAATGTCTTTCTTTGTTGTGTATCAATAACATAATGAATGAATGAACGGTCCGCGTTCGCACCATTCGCAACTCAAGGTCGGGAGCCGGGAGCCAGGAGCTCGTATTGCGACAAATCTCGTACACGAATTCTACATATCAATCCTAATTTCTTTTCACATGTTTTTAGTAATCACAGTGTATTTTTAAAATATTACTAAAAAGGCACGATGCTGCCCCCTATTTATTGAAAGTATAATCAAAATTTACATTGTCTTATGGAGACTTTTAAGCAACGATTACTTTTATTTATCATTTATTTTAGATCAATCTATTTAATACAACATGCTTATAATAATTACCTCAATAAATTAAAGCAATATGAAGAAGAAATAATGTTTTCTATGGAAGTAATACACGGATTTATGTAATCATTTAACAGTGTTCCATTATTTAACTTATGTTTAATTTAAGAAACATTTTCTTGAAAAATAAATACTGTCAATTTATTCATAAAGCTTTAATGTACAATATGTATAAGTTTCAAAGATCTATTTTTATTACTGTGGAAGATTAATCGTTGTTCGTTCTTACGGCCAAATAACATGTAAATTTCCGACCATAAATTCTTGGAGAACTCTTATGTACAGAGGATTTTTAAATATTAAATGAGGATATTATTGGGTACTCTTCGACATCACAGAAATTGTTTAATTTCATCTTTTTCGATAATATCGACGGACTTCTAACTCCTCGCTTGTGAAATGTATCCAAACAAACTGTTTTATAAAGTTCGAAATGGTTGAAATCAATGGTATTGGTCAATCAGAAAATTTTACAGAAAATAAATTATGGGAATTTCTTGAACTGTTTTCTCCATGATATAAGTTTACCAGAAAAATAATTTCCTCCTAATTATACATTATTGATATGTTCCACTCTCCGTTCTTCGTCTACGTCTGCTTCAAGTGCTAGAACAGCAAATCACTTGCTTGCGATAACTGACAGATTGCATTTATTTTTAAAGGGAAGAGTGTAAATTGGGTTGACTATATTACAATTAGAAATGTTAGCCAATCACATCGCACTCAATGCTTTGATGCGTACACATCGAACATAGGAAAATTTACATTGAGTACATTTTAGCATGTTCGGTGTTACATAAAACTCTCTGTAGCATCCACTCAGATGCACAACTTTTAGAAGCGTTTTCTAATAATGCGCATGCCTGGATTTACCGCTCGGCGAAATTTAAACTGATCAGCTGTTATAAACTATATCTGTACTTTTTATGTTTAGAATAGGAACATACGTTGCCGAAATAGAAAAACAACATAGCAGTTAACAAGCACGATTCAGTGTGTTTAAAAAGAATATTTTTAGAGATTTTAGAATAACTGAATATTTGCGAAATAATAAGTGTATGCGCAAGTTTAAAAAATCGAAACTTTAATTAAAGTTAAACTTATTTTTTTGTTATTGTGAATATTTTTTTTTAATAACGGTGAATATATTCAAAGATGTAAAATCATTTATCCATTTTTATATGAAAATCTATTTTAATTCCAATCATTTAATATCAACAGCGATTAAAATTTAATTTAATAATTTTACGCGCAAATAATTTTTTTAAATGAAATAATAAAAATATTGTTATCTTATTTGAGTATAAATTCTTATATCCCTACTTATGGAAACTTATTTTATCTCCCGTTTTTTCTCTTTTTGGAATCCAAATAACAATTTTTTTATGTTTTCGCATTTTAGAAGAAAAAATATATAATAGAGAGTAGAGGAGCACTTAACTTATTAAAAATCAAAACAGAATGCATGTTTCCTATTTTTTCTAAAAATAAAACTACCCTGCAAATACTCCACCCAGATGCAATGACACTGGGGGGTATGGCATAGTCTACCACATGGTCAGTCAAGACTATTTTTCCTTTAATGTCTTGAGTTGTACTGCGTACATACCAGAGCTGGGCAGGATTCGAATCATTCAGGATTCGATTCCCGGATTCGAATCCTTTTAGAAGATTCAACAGAGGTATTCGAATACTTTAGTGAAAACGGATTCGTGATCCGGATTCGTTACATTTTTTTAAAAGGATTCGTATTCGAATCCAGACGTAGATGATTCGAACCCTTATAAAAGGATTCGAATTCTTATAAAAGGATTCGAATCCTTATAAAAGGATTCGAATTCTTATAAAAGGATTCGAATCCTTATAAAAGGAATCGAATCCTTATAAAAGCATTCGAATCCTCATACACGGATTCAAATCCTCCTAAATAATTCGAATCATCGCTATTCAGGCTGGGATTCGAATTAGATTAATTCAAATAGTTAAATATTCTAATATGAATATTTAAATCACTATTCATATTTGAATATAAATATTGAAATTTGAATAATTCAAATATTTGTGAATAGATATTTGGTTACTTAACCATGAAAAATATCCAACGTTAATAGTATCTTTTTAACTTCACTTGAAATCAGTGTTCTATACGCGTGGCGCATGAAGTAAAATTTCGAGTTTAGAAAAGCCCCGTGAAAATTTGTCTCGGGTCGCTGCGCGACCCTCGACAAATTTTCTACGCGGTGCTTTTCTAAACTCGAAATTTTACTTCATGCTTAGTCTGGGAATGGACAACACTGGTTCTTAGATGTTTCAAATTGAAGGATCACTCTAGATTACTAAGTTTATTACCATTTTACAAAGGCTACAGCTCGAAGGACCAACCATGGTCTTCGGAGACCGAAGGACTGCAGGGAATCGAAGTTTTTTTACAAGAAAACAACGAATATCTGAAGGTTTACAGCATGGATAGGAAAGAAAACATCTAATTTTGAAAAAATATCGAAGTTGGGTTGATTTTCAGTGCATTTTTAACTTCACTTTAAATCAGTGTTTTATACGCGTGGCTCATGAAGTAAAATTTCGAGTTTATAAAAGCCCCGCGAAAATTTGTCTCGGGTCGCTGCGCGACCCTCGACAAATTTTCTACGCGGGGCTTTTCTAAACTCGAAATTTTACTTCATGCTTAGTCTGGGAGTGGACAACACTCGTTTGAATTTTAAATTTAACTTTTTTAAAAAAATCGACGTATGTAATATAATAAATCATCCATTGAAATCATAGAAAAAGATTCAATATTTTATCTAAAATTAACTTTTAGAGTTAACTTTATAATTTGGTCGGCTCTTAATGGGTGAATATTCTATTCCTAAAAAAAACGTTTTTATTTAATATTAAAGTTGCATTTAATAAAAAAACAAACTGTGAATAAATCGACATAAATCTAGAAATATCGAAAATCTCGACATGTAGAAAGTCTTGACGGTCCACTCTCAGACTAAGCATGAAGTAAAATTTCGAGTTTAGAAAAGCTCTGCGTAGAAAATTTGTCTCGGGTCGCGCATTTTCACGGAGCTTTTCTAAACTCGAAATTTTATTTCATGCGCCACGCGTATAAAACACTGATTTAAAGTGAAGTTAAAAACGCACTGAAGATCAACCCAACTTCGATATTTTTTCAAAATTGGATGTTTTCTTTCCTATCCATGCTGTAAACCTTAAGATATTCGTTGTTTTCTTGTAAATAAACTTCGATTCCCTGTAGTCCTTCGGTCTCCGAAGACCATGATTGGTCCTTCGAGCTGTAGTCTTTGTAAAATGGTAATAAACTTAGTAATCTAGAGTGATCCTTTAATTTGAAACTTCTAGGAACGAGTGTTGTCCACTCCCAGACTAAGCATGAAGTAAAATTTCGAGTTTAGAAAAGCCCCGCGTAGAAAATTTGTCGAGGGTCGCGCAGCGACCCGAGACAAATTTTCACGGGGCTTTTCTAAACTCGAAATTTTACTTCATGCGCCACGCGTATAAAACACAGATTTAAAATGAAGTTCAATAACATATATATCATCATTAATTAAAATCATTATATAATCAGATATTTAGTCGGTAAATGTACATTTTTGTTAATAGAAACTGATGGAATAAAATATTACTGGTTGCAAATAATAGATTCAAGTTATTTTTAAAGGATTTGTATCCGTGATTCAAAAATGAGGATTCGAATCTTTGATTCGAATCATATTTTTCACTTACGAATCCTTTATTCGAGTATTCGTGATTCGAATCATATTAGGTGATTCGGATTTGTGATTCGAATCCTGTTTTTGAGGATTCATCCCAGCTCTGGTACATACTGCTTATTTTAAAATGGTAAAAAAATATTTAATTTACATCGAAGAAATTGAGCTTTATTAGCAAAAACACATGCATAATTACATAAAATTAAACAAAATTCTCACCCATATTTCATTTAAATATTTATTATAGACATTTATTTATACCTATATTAATCAATCATATTTAAGTAATATTTAATTAACATTACAACTTTGTATGTTCATGTGATGTTCAAGAAATATTATTTTTCTTTGCTTATTGGAATACACATTGATCATAATATCAAAATGTTACTGAATTTAAATTTAAAATACGCTGCGCGCCGGTAACGAGACGTATGTTCATTGGTGCTTGGCGTAGAGTTCGTCCATGCCCAGTGTGAGCGTTTCATGCTATTATTCTCTCCAACAGATCCCATTTCTGGCCCACGCAGTAAATATGGAGTTAGCGCTATAGACATAGATTAGATTAGATTGATAACTCCTAGGTGGCTCCACGTATCATGAATTTAGTTAACCGACCCACTCGATGGGGCAGCGCTGCAATCGCAAATTACGTCATTGGCGCGGGGAGCGGGCGGGCTTCTTACTAAGCGGGGTGCGCGGTGCAGGGGGTCATAACATTGAATGGTGGGTGCGGGGCGGGGAACATCGCACGGTATTAAGTTACCGTGCAATGCGCAAAATAACAAAGACATTATGTCTTTCTTATTTTGCGCATTGCATTATGAACATGTTAAATGTATATTTTAAAAGGTATTACAAATATATTACGCTATATGTCAAAACCTTATCACAGTTTGTCAATTACATTTCACTTCTCAACAAAATGGTTGCAGTTCGTCAAAAAATGCATCTTAGAAATGAAATAAGATGACTCCTTATCCGGAGAATGGATGCTGGCGTATGTAGTGTTACATACAGTGAATCTTTCTTTATGGTAAACATATGCATAAGCTGTAAATTTTCCGACATCCGTTGCTTGTCAAAAAAGTTCAATTTAAAACTTTAAACGAGTGTTTTCCACTCCCAAACTAAGCATGAAGTAAAATTTCGAGTTTAGAAAAGCCCCGTGAAAATTTGTCGAGGGTCGCGCAGCGACCCGAGACAAATTTTCTGGGCTTTTCTAAACTCGAAATGTTACTTCATGCGCCACGCGTATAAAACACTAAAATATTGTGAAATTTATGTATATTCGAATTACACTCAAAATCTGTGTTTTATACGCTGTTAACTTGGCTCTTTCGCGCTTGATTCGAAAGCGGGGAATCCTTCTGAGGGTTCCCACCGGGGACAAACAATAATCATCTTTAAGAATAATTTAAAAGAAAATACTATGATTTGTCTGTCCCTGCCTTGATAACCGCTCGGTTTACTCAGGGGAAAGCACAACACAAAATATCACCAAATAAATGAACTTCTTACTTACCCGACTTTCTTGATGTTCTTCAGGAACACACTTACACTTATGATTTTTTGGAAGTTAAAGTGAAGTAAAGTAAAGTTAGTCAGTTTGAATGAATTTAAATAAAATATATATATATATATATATATATATATTAAGAATATTATATACAACAATTAACACAAGAACAAGAAATACAATAACTTACGTACGACCACTGGGTCGTAAAGAATACTTGCAAAAATTTTCGCGGACGCGGACGCGGACCGAAATTTAGCGTAGTGACGATGCACGGTTCGAAGACTTTTTCGAAGTGATGTTGACAGGTCAACAGACTTTTTTGAAGTGATGTTGACGAGTCAACGGACTTTTTTGAAGTGATTTTAGCCCTTGAGGCCGGCGGTATTTATTTGGTTTTTTTGGTCAACCCTCTTACGTCTTACCCCTCTGGCGACCACCAACTTTCGTTGGCCGAAAGAAAAATGGCCAAAATAAATAGTAAATTTTAATATTTTGAAATACAAAATATGTCATTATATGCGCGATATGATTCTGCGTCCGGGCATATATGACATATTTTGATTCGAGCTAAGAACGGGGTTTAATAGACGTTTAATTTAATTAAGCCGAAGGGGTTGACCGAATTTGCCTAAAAGTAATACCAACGATGTGGAATGATAAAGCGCATCGTTTGGTATACCTAGCAACGATATGCATAAACAATTACGCCTACCAACTCCAAAAAACATATAAACAATAGGGGTGTTATGCCTGGACTTAGAAAATGTATAATAATTAGGAAAATACTGAATAGAAGTTTATGAAAGTTCGTCCAAGCATAACGGGGAGCATAGTAATGGTTTATACATATTTGTTGCTATGTGGAACCTCGTCTAAAAGCAAATTAGTAACAATTAAATATCATGACAGCTCGCGGTTTATATCCTTCTGGTTTGAACTAACCATATCGTGTTTGGAGTCGTTCGAATCGTCTTCTTCTCAGTTATCCGATTAGGGTTGTGACGTTCGCGTATGTATTCTACATACGCGAACCACGTAGGGGATGTTCCTATCCCTTGCATTCGGCGGTTTTATAACTCCTGACGTCATGCCCGATTCTTTTGTGCTTCGCACGTACGTTTCGCTCACGCGATCGGGTCGCAGGTAGCAGCGTCCCATCGCAGATGTGGCTAACTCGGGGATAACCGGGAAATCCGTATATATTTTGGACAACCCTGGAACTGGAAATAGCGGATGCCGTAGAGTTCTACCATTAGATGGCCGAGAGGAGTTTTGAGCTGAATTGAGCTGTCTGATGTTCGAGGGCGCTATTTGACGAGATTCCACCTAGATAGGCAACCTATTTAACTTAAATAATATCAATGTATGGCGCGAACTTTACTCATTTGGAAAATAATAGAGAATGAAGCAATATTGTGTACTGAAAAATAGAATGAGGTGAATTGGGACCGTTGTTCCGAATGTTAAAATATGTAACAAAATAACGCCCGTGGTTATGTTGCAGCTGAAATATTGCTGAATGAACAAGTTGACGACGCTTACGGAAAAGCGCCGGTAACAACGCGTGGCGCATGAAGTAACATTTCGAGTTTAGAAAAGCCCAGAAAATTTGTCTCGGGTCGCTGTGCGACCCTCGACAAATTTTCACGGGGCTTTTCTAAACTCGAAATTTTACTTCATGCTTAGTCTGGGAGTGGAAAACATTCATTTAATGCTTCAAATTGAACTTAAAAAAAAACAATGAATATCTAAAGATTTACAGAAAATAGGTTGAATTTGGAATATGTATACTTAAAAATTGTATTGTTGTTACTGCAAAAATGTTCAGCAAAAATATTAAAGGTCAAAGTATTTGGTATACAGTGAAACTCATTTCACAAATCGGGAAATCTTTAGACTTATATTTGACAAGGTGAAAGATATTTGGGATATAGTGAATCTCATTTGATCAATAGAGAAATGCAACAGAAAAACCCTGTAATTGAATTTAAGACATTATTTTATGTTCTGGGATCGTACTTTGTGACTAGATGAAATTTCAGAATTGCTTGATCAAACAGCAGTGGGCACATTCTCTATGAAAGTATGCTCCTAGCCCGGTGTGAAGAAAATCTCTGCGTCCGTAGCTGTTTCATCCATTGTACTTGAAGATCATTCATGAATTCTAGGAAGAAATAAAGAGCAATAATGTAGACACCCTGGTTTTAAATGTGTTTGACTGCAGACCTTATTCAAAGAATACACAATAGCTTAAAAACTTGAAATATTATGAAAACTTATGGTTTTAATTATTTATGTTAATGCCCCCAAAGATTCAGAATTGCTTAATCCAACAACAACGGGGATATACTCTATGGAAAAATGCTCCTAGTTCAGTATGATGAAAATATTCACGACCATGGGTATTTCGTATACTTGAAGATCATCCACATGTGCTAGGAAGAAATAAAGAGAAATAATGCAGTAACACCCTGGCTTTAAATTTGTGTGATTGTAGACTTATTTAAAATAATACACAATAGGCTAAAATTTAAAAATATGATATATACTTACGGTTGTAATTATTTATATTTATTAACGCTCATCTCGAGACGATTTCGTCTTATCGGCATTTTTGTGCCTTCAGATCTGACGGATCTGACAGCTGTTGATTGAAAACGAGCCCTCGTTAGAAATTGCGGGTAATTTGAAATTCCGACATATGCGCCCTCCCATGGAGTGAGTCGGTCAACTATATATGTGAACTTACAGAATCATATGGAGTCGACTGGGTCTGCCTATAATAAGTAATAAGTATATGGCTGCACGGAATACGGTTTGTAGGTTGGTCGCCAAGGAGAAAGCGAAAATCCAGTAGAAAAACGCGCTAAATTAAAATATTCCTCAATAATCGCCGACGCTAGCGCACTCTAGATTAGTCTGCTGAACTACTGCCTAAAAGACGATTTTCCATTGTGGTGACACACCTCTGTGTGCGACTCTCCGAGTGGTTGGTATCCCCGAGATCGTGCGATGCGAGCGTATACGACCGATCCGAACGCACCGTCATTCACCTCGCATGGTTCGTGGCTCGGCATTCCTGAAATAAAGGGAAATATAACAGTGGTCTGAAATTAAATGTTAGGTTTATTTAAAAACTAAAGGTCCTAGAAAGTTGAAATTTTGACAGCGTATATTAAGCCCAATTATCTAGTAAAATATCGAAGTACTTTTTTTTTTAACAATTTGCTTTCAGAGGTATGAAAAAAATAATGTTAAATTTTTCAAAATTAAAAGGAATATTCCCATATCTTACTAGTTTATACTATACGGAATATAATGTGAACATTTCATAAGGATGCGATAGCTCATTCCCGAGTCAGGTTAAAATAAAAATCTTGAAAAATAAGACCGTAAAATACCGCCGCCTTGCGGATCTTCTCTTAGTTGAACGCGTTGTACACTCATCTGCACAATTATTGGAGGGGCGAGCAGCATGCGGCCAGCGTTTATCCCTGGGCCGGTGAATGCTGCGCGGCTTCGCGTTTGTTTTTCTTTTCTTTTTTCAATCATAGTTAACAAAATCGGCTCGCGTCGTTAGCATTTATTCTCGTAAAATTAATATTTCGCAATTATAATCGATATTTTATTGTACTAGTGTTTTATTTTCATGCTTTCTGACTACTAATGGAATAAGTATTTTTTTATACTGCATGTTCACTAATATAGAAAACACGAAATGTTTCACTAATTTAAATAAAGATGTGTAATATACCTTTAATATTGGCTTTCCTTATTATTTGACAGTGTCGGTATTATTAAATTATTTTTAAAGTTTTTTAAGCTGATTAATAAGCCAGAAGCAATCGAATAACAATCAGTCTTGTTCAAATCATTATTTCGTCTTAAATCTTTCGTTGTTAAAGCAGTTGTTAAATGCCATTAAACTTCTCGCAATAAAACTATTAAAGTAAATTGTAAAGTTTCTAGCAATCGGACCTATTTGAACCAACTGCGACTTCATCAACGAATCAATGATATCAAAACTATAAGAATAGTAAGAATAACACCAATATGACGTTGTCGTAGTTTAATGTTACAAATCAACTATTTTTTACTGAGCACAGGTAATATTTGTTTGACGAATGTTTAAAAAAATGTAGGGTTTAACTGCGTGCATATTCATTGTTAATTATTTTAGAAAAAATATAACTATAATAATAATAAGGTAGTTATTATAATGCATTTCAAATAACAAGCTTCTTGCTCAACATTGCACCGAGCCCAATATATTTTTTTCAAATTTGGCTGATTTATTATGAGTCATATTTTGATAGTACGTAAATAAGGAATAAATGAATTGTAATTGACTGTTATTTTAAAAAATAACTGTTGCGCTAGACGGGCCTTAGCTAGCGCTAGCTAACGCCACAAAAATTAGAGCTAGCGCCGTTTAGACAAGGAAGTTACGGGGGTTTGAACTTTCGGGGGGCTAGGTTGTTGCTAGCCCCCCGAGTTTGGATTTTTCAAGTATTCTTACAGTATTCGGATTCCTCAGAGCTAGCGCTACCAATTTAAAAGCTAGCGCCACTCCCACAACCCCAAAAGATTATAAAACATTTTAAACCCTAGCCCCCTGATATGAGATTTTTTTAATCAAATTGGGTGCAAAAGATTGCTTAGAGCTAGCGCCAGCAGAATATGAAAAAAATATTCTCTCAAAAATATCAGGTAAAAAAAAGTTCACATCCAAACTTTGATGTGAGAGCTTTCAGCTCCTGTATGCGTATTACCATTTACTTGCTGAATTTCAATACAAAATCATGATTGGCATATAAAATACCGCTTCCAAGAAATATGTTGGCGTTGTAATTACTTTATTTATGTTCAAAGACACTGGCTATTACAAAGATGATGCCTAGAAAACAGTAGCCTAACTAACAAATTTTTTTCAACAAAGTCGTACTTCGGGGGGCTAAGTTGACTGAGCCGTATAATGTAAGCAAGAACTATCAAAACATTTAAGCTAAATATTTGATATGTAACATGGATTAGATATTTAGGTTTGCTTAGAGAGTTGCTCCTTCATCAGGCAAGAAATGAATCTTAAACTTAATATGAGTAATAACCTAATAATATTTAAGTTGAATACAACATAATAACATTCAGGGAGTTTTTCTTTAAAGTATACGTTTTCCAAATTTAGCTTATTTTCTTTAAATCTTTAGATATTCCTTGTTTTTTAAAAAAAGTTCAATTCAAGGCTTTAAACGAGTGTTTTCCACTCCCAAACTAAGCATGAAGTAAAATTTCGAGTTTAGAAAAGCCCCGTGAAAATTTGTCGAGGGTCGCGCAGCGACCCGAGGCAAATTTTCTGGGCTTTTCTAAACTCGAAATTTTACTTCATGCGCCACGCGTATAAAACGTTGATTTCAAGTAAGGTTCAAATATACATAAATTTCACAAAATTTTAGTGTTCTATACGCGTGGCGCATGAAATAAAATTTCGAGTTTAGTAAAGCCCACGGGGCCTTTTTAAACTCGAAATTTTACTTCCTGCTTAGCCTGGGAGTGGAAAACACTCGCTTAAAGCTTCAAATTGAATTCCTGTAAAAACAACATATATCTAAAGATTTAAAGAAAATAAAGTGAATCTGGAATACGTATACTTTAAAAACTCCCTGTATATTGTAGAATTAGGATATTGAGATAGATTGTGTTAGAATGAAAATAAAGTCAATTGAATAGCAACGAAAGGAGCTTAATCACAATTTTGTAGCATCGAAAAGATACCCATGTTTTGATTAGGTACATACATAACCCGATGTGTACTAGATACATTTTCAGGCATTCATTGTTTTTGAAAAGCGTTCAGTTTGAAACTCTCAACGAGTGTTTTCCACCGAGTAATAACGATTTAAGTTATCACCTAGTAAAAAAAAAACAACCGTGAGGTACGCCACTGTCTTGCTAGCACTAGCTATCTCTTGAATAACTTTCTCTTTTATCACTTGGTGAAACATTTTGAAATAATAATAAAGGATAAATTAAAAACACTTGGTTTGTTTCACTATTTGTTTCTATTTACTTGACTAGTTTCGCTTTTTACGGCATTATCAAGAGTGAACTTTGATAATGCCGTAAAAAGCGAAACTAGTCGAGTAAATAGAAACAAATAGTGAAACAAACCAAGTGATTTTAATTTATCCTTTAATATTACTAGCTATGTCGTTAGTGTTTATAGACTTCAGTATAGCAATTACAATACCAAAAAATTTTTTGAAATCGTACGGTTAGTTTCCGAGTTATAACGATTTCAATTATCAAAAACAATCGTCAGTTACGCCACTGTCTTACTAGCGCAAGCTATCTCGTTGCCAGTGTTTATAAACATTAGTATAGTAATTAATTACAATGCCAAAAGAGTTTTTTAAATCGTACGGTAAGTTCTTGAGTTATAACGATTTAAATTAGCTAGGAGTGAAAACACAATTGTCAGTTACGCTACTGTCTTCTAGGCATCATGTTTCTAATAGCCAGTGTCTATGAACATAAATAAAGTAATTACAACGCCGAAATATTTGTTGGAAGCGGTATATTATATGCCAAACATCATTTTGTATTAAAATTCAGGAAGTAAATGGTAATACGCATACAGGATCTGAAAGCTCTCGCATCAAAATTTGGATGTGAACTTTTTTTTACCTGATATTTTTGAGAGAATATTTTTGTCATATTCTGTTGGCGCTAGCTCTAAGTTATATTTTCCACCTAATTTGATTAAAAACATCTCATTTTAGGGGGCCAGGGTTAAAAATGTTTTATCATTTTTTTGGGTTGTGGGAGTGGCGTTGGCTTTTAAATTGGTAGCGCTGGCTGGCGCTAGCTCTGAGGAATCCGAATAGTGTAAAAAAACTTAAAAATCCAAACTCTAGCCCCCCGAGTTTGGATTTTTAACCCCCGAAAGTTCAAATCCCCGTAGTTTTCTTGTCTAAATGGCGCTAGCTATAATTTTTGTGGCGCAAGGTAAGGCCGGTCTAGCGCAATCGCTTTTTTCAAAAAAGTCGAACTTCGGGGGGCTAAGTTGACTGAGCCTATTTATACACATCATCATTTTGTAAACCCTGTACTAAACATACAAAAAATAGGGCAGCTCTCCGTTTAATTTTTTTCAATCTATTATTTATTTGTTGCATTCATAAAAACTAGAATATTTGACCGAATATAAATTGAAATTCTCCCCAAAATTTGGGGTATTTACCCAATTTGGCAGAGGCCAAATTAATACACATTATTTTCTTGGCAATAGCAGTTAGGGAAGATAATATTCCCATTTAAAAAATATCATTAAAAATCCTATGTTCCGTTTTTTTCATATATGTCCGGCATATAAATATTCACAATGAGCTTATGAACATGAATTATTTTATTATTATATTTTTAAGAAATAATCTATAATTTAATAAAATAAAACACATAGTTTGTTCGGCTGTCGAAACTGGAGTCTTAAAAGTAAAAATAATGTGTTATAATGACAAGAATAAGAATCATCAGTTTTGTAAGTACCGAAAAATAACACAGGATCCGATAACGCTTTCTAACGAATTGAAAACAATACATAGCTTGTATGTATTATCAGCGTGTTTAAATAATACGAATCGACACTTTCTTTCGGTCCGTCTTTTTTATACGCTTTTTTCGTCTATTCCACGCGACGCGAGACACCATCCGTTCATGCCAAGGAGCAATGCACAAATGCACAGCGAACTGCCGCTTTTCTCTCTGACTGTATTCGCCCCACTTGTGCTGTAAATTTGGCATCGGATGAGCTACTCTAAACTATGTGGGTCTTTCCAACACGATCGGCGTATTACACTGCAATAATCCCCTTAAGGGCATGATTTTGTTGATACCGTTGGATACGGTATTTTATATAAAGGTGATTAAGTTGCATATGTTATATTAGTAATTGTAAATATTAATGTAACGAGCGAAGAAGGGAACCCATCCGTTCTAGCGCGTGTTTTTACCAAGTCAGAGATAGATAAAACGCGAATGATGGCCGAGCCGAATGCGATATTGTTCGGGGCGTTTCGGCAACCCAAAGGGAACGTAATTCCAACACTCCAACATGTATGCTGTGCTTGGAATAAGGAATAATAAACAGTGACGGCTCGTCAGGGACGGCAGGGTCGGCCGGGCCGTACCGGTAAATTTGATTGAACAAAAATTATAAATTGTTATAGCAGGCTAATATGAAGTAATAATAATAACCATTCAGCATAAGGCCGATAAATGTAGAAATTTATTTTAATTTAATATATGTTTACTAAGCAACTTCGTATCCTCAAAATCGGCCAGCCGTAGATTTTCAGATTATGAAGGTAAATGCAAGCGCTACGTCGTCACAAGTGTCAGTGCAGTTTCTGTCGTTACATTTCCCCTGCAGGGTGAATGTACGTCCGCAAATGGTTTACTCGAGTACGGCAAGTTTGCCGGGGCCGTACCCGCCGTTCTTCCACACAATACACCGATGGCTGTGTCGTTGCACACTTCAAATTCGATTACGTTACACATCACAGATTTTTATTCTATAACTAGTGGATTTATTTACCTATGTATTTCTGATTATTTTTATATTATTTAATTTAAAAGTAAAATTGTTGGCCTTAATGACTAATACAAATTAGTCATTAAGGCCAACAATTAACCGGTATTAAAAAAACAGTTAAAACATAGTATTCGTCTTCAATTTTATTTAACAAATATTTAACAAACATCTTTTTAAATATCGTTTATGTATATAAACAACTGATGTGATTTAAAAATACAAACAATCATTAAATAGTTACCTAATTGTAATTTACAACATATCACCTCGGTATTTTAGGAAGATTATGTGAGTGTATACCTATAATTATTTAATTATACAACATTATTATGTATATAACATGTTTAAAAATGTTATTGTAATTCCGCGAATATTCTTTTTCTATTTTGTAAAGTCGGGCGAAATTATTTAATTTAAAGTATCGTTCTAGCGAAGGTGTATGGTTCGGTACGGCTGGCCGTTTAGTCTCAGTACGCGTGCGCCAAAATACATAATAAAGCAATATTTCTCGTGCGTTCGGATTTGTGCCCGGCGTGTAAAAACTGTCCGTTGAGGCGGCGGTGACATTAATTATGAGTCATTAATACCGATGGGAATTTAAATATCCTATATTTAAAATAGTCAAATATTGAGAAAATTTAAACGATTTTAATAACTTTATGTCAGAAATAAGATTACATTTTCTAGTATTGAATTATTATTATTTTATAGTAAAACTTAAAATATTATTAATTTTGTGTTTTTGTAACATATGTAAATACTCTACCATTATTTCATGTCTGGTTTGACAAATGGTTAGTTAAATCTAAACAAATAGGTTCTAATTGAATAATAGTTTTATTAAATATGAAATAATTCAAGAACAAGTAAAGATATTTTAGTATTTTTAGATAGTAGAAATTACTGTAAAAAACCTATTTTATATTTTTGTGATGCCGTGGGAAGTAAATGATTAATATTTAAAAGAAAAAATCATCGACCGACGCACCACCCGGTAAATGTAAACAGGGTGTCCTATTTTAAGTAGGACAGTATGGGTAACTTTGTTATTAATAATGATAGAGATTCGGTTAAATGGGCAAATTTGTATATTTTTATGTGCTCATTTTCATCCCATTAAGAAACAATAGAGATTTTAAAAACCTTTGAAGTAATTAAGAAAAAACTGAAATGAGCAATTTTCGAAAATACCCCATACCTTTCTTGTTTGTAATTTTATTCAAAATCTGTAACAACCTTGTCAAAGTAAATGCTATAGCGCAGCAGATGGTGATCGATTTTAATTTATTTAGCGATTCGTTTTTGTTTTATTAATATCAGCTTTTATTTGTCATGTGGAAACATATGGTGATATGTATATCATTAAACTGCATTTTTTGTTCTGATTTCAGTGATGTGTAACACCTGTACACTTTTTTATTTAATGTTTTTAGTTGTTTTAAAACAATTTATTTGTTACTTTAGTTTCTAAGATACATATGATACCTTATTTGAAAAAATATTACTGTAGATTGGTTGTAATTTGTTTTGTCAACTCTTTAAACAAACAAATATGTGAAAAATTGCACGTGTGGCACACCGTTGAAATCAGCGTTAAAAATACAATTCAATGATATGCATTTCACCATGTGTTCCCATTTGAAAAACAAAAGTTAATATTTATAAAACAAAATCTTATTTCCAGATAAATTAAAATTGATCACCATCTGAGGCGTCATAACATTTACTTTGGCAAAGTTTTTACAGTTATCAAAAATTCTCACTAATAAAGTAGATATGCACGATTTTCAAAAATCGTGATTTTCAGTTTATTCACAATAACTTAAAAGTTTTCCAATATTTAAAATTTCTCTTGGTGGAATCTGAAAAATGCACATAAAACTATACAATTTTGCCTATTAAACCTCTAGCTCTATCATTAATAATAACAAAGCTACCCATACTGTCCTACATAAAATAGGTTTACTGTGTATTTAGGAATGTTCATGTTGTAATCAGTGGCGTACCTAGAACTGTTGCCGCCTGGGGCGGTCTCCAGTTTTCTAAGTCAATTAAATGGTAAATATACTGCCTTTCAAAAAAATCAGAGCACCAAGTATTTATTGCATGATTTTAATAAAATTTACACAATTTGATCATGTAAACGAACTGTATCGATGATCAAAAAATCAACTTGAAAAACAAAAAAACAAATGAATAAAAATTAATAATGTGTTGGGCCTCCACGATTTCCCAAACACTCATTAACACGTCGAGGCATGCTAGAAATCAGGCTGTCAATATCGACTTGGGGTATTTCATTCCAAACTTCGATAATTTGACCTCTAAGTTCCATTACAGTGTTAGCGGGGCGCTGTAAGTTACTTATTCTAACACCTATCATATTCCCAACATGTTCTATTGGCGATAGATCAGGAGAACGAGAACATGTTCTATTGGTGATAGATCTGGAGAACGAGATGGCCAAGGTAACAAATTGATTTCGGTACTATCAAAAAACTGTCTTGTAATGGCCGCTGTGTGAGGTCGAGCATTATCTTGCTGAAAAATGGGGTTCTGCAAGCCATTTACATAGGGCACTAACACTGGCCGTAAAATGTTGTCAATATACCGAATCGCGTTAAGACTTGCTTCTAAAAAAACTAGAGGAGACCGACTACCATATGCTATCGCCCCCCAAACCATAACTCCCTGTGTAAGAGCCGTATGTCTTTCAACAGCAAATTGTAAAATTCTGCGTTCACCGCGTCGACGTCTCACTCTTCTGCCACCATCATGAGCCCATAAACAGAACCGAGACTCATCGCTGAAGATAATGTTATTCAAGTCTACGTCGATTCTCCCCAGCTTCGGACCATCTAGACCAGCAGCGTACGATCACCGATACACTACGGCCTACCCTTTCAGCAATAGCACGAACCGAAAAACCCGCATTCCAATAATGCGACCCCTTTCAAATTCACTTAGATGATGATATTGTGCACGCCGACGAACAAGGGGCATCTTTTTATGTTTTACAAACTGAAACGTCAAACTACTCAGATGCTACTTGGATATTAGAAGCAATTACATTAAATAATCAGCAGCTCTTCATAATGGTGAAATCAAGGAAAAATACCATTAAATAGTAACCAAACAATTGATTTTTTGATCATCGATGCAGTTCATTTACATGATCAAATTCTGTAAATTTCATTAAAATCGTCCAATACTTTGTGTTCTGATTTTTTTGAAAGGCAGTATAATTGTAATTGAGACAAACTATAGGTAGGGAACTTTTTTACCATTGAATGCCATATTTAAATTAGGCAGTAATAAAGGATAAAAATCGGAAAAATGTTAGAAAAAATAAATATAAATATAGCATATAGAACCAATAACACCTTAGGTAAAATAATTAAAAACAATAAAGACAACGTTAATAAAACTTAACAAAGTGGCGTCTATTTACTGAATTGCAAAGACTGCCCCAAAGTATATGTAGGACAAACCGGAAGGTCGTTCCAAGAGAGGATAAAAGAACACTTAACTACCTTCCAACAAAATAAAACCAACTTCACATACTCTAACCACCTCATAGAAGAAAAACACCATTTCGATGAAAACTGCAAAGTCCTACATCAAAAAAGAAAAGGCCGGAAATTCAACATCAACGACCAAACGGACGTAACAAATTCGCCCCTCTTAAATATACATTTTTTGAAAAAACCCACTCCCCCCATAAACATTGTATATATACCTGACCCAACAAATTTTATTTATTATTTCTTCGCCTGAAGAAGCCACAGTGTGGCGAAACAATTGTAGCAAATGCACAATATATATTTGAAAGTGTTTAAATTGTTTTATTTATATAAAAGTAATAAAGGAGGCCGCAAAAGTTGATATACCCACAAATGCAATTTTTATAAATATACAAGATACTTTTTCAAATGCCACAAGAAACTTACAGAGGTTCCAGGTTCTCCACCTAAGAGACAAAACATATACTTAATTTACAAACAAAAATTACCATTAAATATTTTTCATTTTTTATTTATAAGAAAATTATTTCATTTCTTTTGGATAAACAAACAAATTGTTCACATATGTATATGTAAACATATTTATACCGGGTGTAACTCAAAACTGGTAAGCCCTCTTTATTTTTTTTATTGTTTGAGAAATCAATTTAAAATTTGGTAGGCTTATATTAAGCAGAAATTGGAGTATAGGTGTGATCTGAACGCTTTAGTTGCACTTCCGGTTTCATCGGAAATGACTTAAATTTTCAAAACTCAAATTAAATGCATAATATATTTTTTTGTTTTTGGATACAGGATGCTACTTTAAATACAAATATATTTTTTTAAATTACATGTGTAAATTAAAAAAAATATATTGCATCTAGGTATTTATGACCGCTCCAAAATGCTTTAATTCGTATCATAGACTTACAGAAAATTTAAATCAATAACTTTTGTTTTATATTTAACAGTATATAGCTATTGCCGCAATTTTGTAAGTCTATGATATGAAACAAAACATTTTGGGGTGGTCATAGAGCAAGTGTAATTCTTTAAAAAAAAAAACAATTGACTTGTATGTAAAATTGCATCCTGTATCTAAAAACAAATAAATATGTAGTGCATTTCATTTAAGTTTTGAAAATTAATGTCATTTCCGGCGAATGAATTTCTGCTTAATATAAACCTGACAAATTTTAAATTAATATCTCGGGGTGTACAAGTTTTGAGTTACACCCGGTAGGTACTCTTCTAACTTTCATAGTAGAAAAATCGTGTATAAAATATAAAAAATGACGCCCCAAAATATGTGTCGCACGATGTGGAACGCACCCAACATCTTTTACAGTTACTGAGATCCCTATAAATAAAATGGCTCCTTACCCTATATACACAGGTCTATTTATTCTAATTAAACACACTCACTGAAACGTCGGCCCGATACCTTGGCCTATTTGTATTTTTTTATGTCCGTACCATTATTAGGTAATGCATCGAACAAATCGAACGTAATCTGATATTTGTAGCCATCCCTTGGGTTTTTTACAGTGTTGACCACTATATGTGAATCCATATGTATAAGAATTATTTATCGATATTAAAAAAAACAACCTGCAAAGACCCGTAGCGATAATTTCGATAATACCACGTGGTGGTCGTAAAAAACTGCCATTAGTGATCAGACTAGGAACAATTTACATTTATTTCATTGATGCAATTTAGCGCGGCGGCCAACGGGTGTTACTCACTATATTGCTTTGTGTTTAGTTGTCTATCATTTTACATCAACTATGATTGATCAACCTATCGGCAATCGTCTGAACTGAGAGCTGCTATTAGATGCTGAAAACCATGGCGCCTTTTTTAAACAAACTAGATTATTCTCATTGATAGTTATAATACATTGGCGGGTACAGAAAGATATATTTTCAATTTATTTAAGTGTACATTTAAAAAGGAATATTTTCCACATGAATTAATGTTTTTTTTTAAGGAAAATTATAAATTATTTTCTGTAATAAATTACTTTTTGAAAAACATTTTTTCAATTTTTTATGATTATAGTTTAAGAGCCAATCTCCAATGTTTAGAAAGCACTAGCGGGATCATAGCCTCAAGTGACCGCTAGATCTTATGCGAACTACAGATGAGTAATTCCTGAGCGAATCGACTCAAAGAGTCAGCTCAGTGAAGTGAGCTTGTGAGCCAAGTGACTCAGTTCGAAATATGTTGCTCTTTGTGAGCCATGATTCATTTTGATTCGCCCGCTCTTCTAGAGTAAATATAGATTCGCAATGTATTAACAGATCTTGATTTTCAAGGGGCTCGTAGATCGACAGGCCAGCCTCTCTCAGCCTTGCTGAACATGCACTTTTTACTTTTTGCATTTGTACACTACTCAATTTATTTCTAAAAAGTGAATATTATTTACGTCAATTTTTAAACCTGCGTTATTCGTTTACTTAGATTGAGATTCGCCTCTTCTTCGTTCACAGATACTATAATTAAAATATCATAAGCAAACGCCGTTGTTTACTATCTAGTAAACATTATAAGTGTAGTTATTCTTTCGTCGCCGTTTTGTAACCAACATTGTGAATTTAATAAGAAGTGTTTGTTATTGTAGTAAGAAATTAGCTATCGTTATATTTCTATCATATTTCTTAAATAACTTTCTTATTTATCACTTGGTGAAACATTTTGAAATAATATAAAAGGATAAATTAAAAAACACTTGGTTTGTTTCACTATTTGTTTCTATTTACTCGCGTAGTTTCGCTTTTTACGGCATTATTAAGAGTGGATTACAGAAGAAACCGACGGGCTTATATATAATCAGGTAATAAGGGATTTTGCAATTGGGGAATTCCAAATCTCGTTGTCGTTGACGAGGTGTTCTCCACATTTTATTGCTTTGTTAATTTCTAAGCCCTCTCTGAGATTTAAAATTGGTCCCTTATTACTTGAGCATAAAATCTTAAAATTATTGGTATCTATAAAATGATTGTTGAATTGTGTTTGGCAATTCCTGTATTATGTTTATTATTTAAAATTGATTTCTTATGTTTTTCTAATCGTGTATGAAATGATCGTCCCGTCTGTTCTATATATATTGCGTCACATTCACTACACTTAATTTCGTACACTCCGCACTTTGTTCTTTTGTCCACGGGGGATTTATTGTTTATTAGAAGTTTCCCTAAATTACTTTGGTTTGTACATATGATACTAAACTCGTTATTTTATTAGTTGTTTTTTCTTTTTATTTTTCAAAATTGCATCGATTATTTCTGTTTTGTAACCATTATTTCGGACGATTGTTTTAATTATATTTAATTCATTATTATATGCCTGGCTATTTAAATGGATATTTAGTAGGCGGTTAATATAAGAATTGTATAATATTAAAGGATAAATTAAAAACACTTGGTTTGTTTTACAAATAGTGAAACAAACCAAGTGTTTTTAATTTATCCTCTAATATTATTTCAAAATGTTTCACCAAGTGATAAATGAGAAAGTTATTCAAGAAATAAGAATTATATTATTATGGTTCTATCATGTTATTGCAGCATCATCGATTCGATTTACGGCGTGTGCGAATGGAGTTAAATAAGCCCATTGAGTTGGCGAATCGACTCTATAATATGATCGTGGACTGTTGAATCCGACTGAGCTAGCTAACTCATCGGGATTCAACTACGCGGTTCTGAGTTGGATCGCGATGATTCACGACGGCTCTCGAATCCAACTGAACTAGCTCGTTTTACGGAGCTCTCCAGTCACACCTCTTTTCAGGCATGCAACCGTTCACACAAATCTTTTTATTAGTATGCAGATTTATTTTGTAGTAGCAAAGTATTGCATAAAGCCGATAATTATAACAAATTCTGTTCAAAATTAAATATCACAGGAAATGTGTTTGCAATTATCAGATTTTGGCGATAATGTGCTACAATACAAAATAAATCCACACACTATAAGTATAGTGGTAGGATTATCATGAACAAACATACATTAATTTGAATACATTTTGACATTTCATATTCAACAAAACATTATTATATACAATTACTTAAAACACACATAAAAATGTGCAAATATTTACAATAAAAAATTTGCACATTATTTGTCCCGAATAAAATCTAAAAAAAAAATCAACAGTTGCAGCAGCAGGCCTGTAGAACTGGCTAAGTATTTATTGGCTCGTCCGGTACCAGATGTGTTGTGTATCTTATGAATTTGATAAAGTAGTATCCTTTTCAATATATGGAGCAGCTTTAAACGGGGTCTTACTACATTAAACAACTAAATACTACATACTATTTGATATAGTTGTATTCCTTTAATAAAAAAAACTAAATGATTAATCATACTTATAATTTTTATTTAATATAAAAAGAAAGGGTGATGGATGAAAAATCGTGTTAGGGATGATAGAAATTTTAGGGAATTTACTAATGCCCGCAGTACATACTCGCCGAGCCAAGGCGAGCGTGTACTTGGTCGCTTCGCCTTGCCTTGCCTTGCGACCTCTCGCCTAGAAGGCGGTTTTTGTGACACGAGTCAAAGGTACACGAGGCGAGACGAGTGTCAAGCACCCAGTACACGCTCGACATAATTTCATTTAGTACGCAGTGCATTTATATAAAACACGCGCGATTATTTTTAATAAATATAAATGGAGTAGACTAATGAAGAAACATTCGATTATTTGGAGGGTTATGCAGAAGAAACATTAATACGGAACCTATCACACCCGCCAGGAAAAAACAAAAAAATTATAAATGATGCGTGGGTTCGTTTATCTAAAACTACGGATTACACGAGCGTGTACATGGTCATCTCGGCCTCTCGCCTCGCGTCTCGCACGAGGGGCTCAGCAAAGCGCCTCGGCGAGTGTGTACTACAGGCATTAGGCGTTAGCCATTCAGCCACAACAACTTTACAATTTTACTAATTTAATTGAATGAAATGTGGACAACACAAATAACATTTGTTTGTCAGAAAACTTCGAACTCGCTTTCTGCGGCGAACACCACGACGAGACTAATACTTTGCCTGGTCGGCTACTGCAGCCCATAATTCATGCACTAAATTTGTCTTAAATAACATTTAAATTTTTACCTTTAAAAAAATATATATTTTCAAGAGAATCATATTCTCAAGAATCAAGCACCCTTGGGGAGAGTGAAAATGATTGCCAAGTCTTTTTGAATTTTCTGTTTAGCTTGCGTAGATATTCTTCCTTGTTTTTAATTACCTTCATCAGTAATTTTTCCTGGGTGATGAGTTGACCTCTTTCTTAATTAAAGAGTCCAATAGGGACTTACACTTTTTCAATGTGGATGGTGCGGGATGCAATTCTGCCCGTAAAAGATTTTTATTTGATTGTAAATCTATAGTACTTGCCTGCTCTATCATTTCTGTATCTGAAACTACGGCTTGTTGGCTCAACTCAACGTCCACATCCTTTAAAGAAAAATAAATGTGTGAATTAACATTTGTTTTGTGATTTCATTTTGAATATTTTTTTTTGCTAGGCCTAACAAAACAGTATAGTAATTACTTACATGTGTGTTTCTATCAGCAACATTAGAATTAGTAATTTCTTGGGTAGAATCAATTTAAACATCCTAAAAAAAACAAATAGTAGTTGATAGATTTACTTACTTTTAAATATAATAACCTGAGTTGTTAGTTGTTTAATAACTTATAAATTTTCCTCTGAAATGTTAGGGTTTAATTCACTTTCTGTTGTAGTTGTTGTTGAAGCCTCATTTGTCGGGGGGCAAACAAAAATTAAGTTTTCCACGAAAATGGTAGGGTTAACCTCACAATCTGTTGTTTTGATTTTTTTGGGAAATAAAATAATGTCCGCACTTGAATCTCGCCACGACCATACATTATGCATGAGCTAGCCATAATCCTACGAATAATTGAATTAATTTAATAAAATTAAAATTACAAAATGAACTTACCAGTGTGAAAACACTAAATAAAATGGCGTTTTTGGCGCTAAACACATATTCACTCAAACAAAACAATGGTTGTGGTCAGGGAATTTTTAGACATGTAGTGCTGCAGCGGTAAACGGTTAATGTTTCCTGAACGGACAAAATTCCAGTTGGTAGAATTGCTATATTTACTTCTGTTTGTATGCAAATTTAAAGGTATTCTCTGAAAGCGAAGGGGAATAAATCGAAGATTAATTGATTGAATTAACATAAAAGATTAGTTTAAACGCTGATTTTAAATATATCAAGTAATTGAAGACTATTTTGTTTATGAAACGAATAAGTTGTTGACTTAAAGAAGGAAATAGGTATAATAATACTTTTCTCCATGATTAAAGAACAAAACATTACAGAACAATGAGCGTCTATAACCTCGAAAGCGTGTTTAGCTGTTTATATCTCGAAAATATGGCGGTGTTGTTTACAGCTGCGCGGCTTGGAAAGCGATCAAGCAAAACAATATATGCTTTACCGCTTGATAAAGCGCTGCAGCGCCACACATAAAGCGGTACCGTTCAGCGACATCGTTTTCGTAAAGCGCTGCAGCGCTACAGTTCCCTGAACGCAATCAATGTAAAAGCAGATGTGCAATCTTTAACGTCAACGAGAACAGTATCGCCACCTGTCGTATATTCACGTATTAGTCTGTGGCCCATAAGGCCCGTAGGTTAGAGAAAGAAAGACGAGACCAGAAACTCAGATTTTAACGGACAGATTTTATGTGGAGCTAGCCGGGCCTGGGTCACAAAGTACAATATCAAATTGACGTATTGACACGTATAGTACGGCAAACATTATTTGCTGCTGCGCAGTGTTAAAATTGTGGCGGGAAAAGGAATGTGGTCTCGCTCTCACTCATTTTTGTTTTTCGATCCTTCTCTGCGCGTTTGCCCAACTTAAATTTGCCGCGCTATGCGCGCGTTTTTTTAGTGTGAACACGCTCTTTCTCTTTTCTAGTGAATATTTCTGTGACTACGGATAGAATAAACAACCCACTGAGCAAACACATCCAAGTAATGTTTCTTCAACATTAATACAACGTTTAATGTTGCTACAACTTTGATACAACGTTATTTGTTTGTGTTTTGCTAAGTGGGAAGTCATACCTTAAAAATAACAAAAATTATAATAACATACCCAATCTTTAAAAAAGCCAGTAAAATATTTACTGCGGCACCGCACAGTATACGATTTGACCATTCTAGCGGGACAAAATTCAAATTATTGAAATATAAAAATTACAAATGCATTACTACAATTTATTCATATACATCAGAAAAAGATTTCTAATACAAATTTATTTCAGCTTACTTTCAATTCTCTGCGATATCAAGTAGCAAAATTGAAGTAAACAACTAATTTCATTTGTTGTTGATTCATTTTATTATCAATTATTTTAAATTTGCATCGTTTGATCAAAGCTGAAGAATATTTTCTCGTTGGTGTCTTTTTCTGCCAAAGTATACCTACAATATCATATTTTATTATTTGTGTAAATATAATACAATACACCATAAACATAATAGGTTATTCAATTTATAAAAAACAAACAAATATAAACATCTTATAAAAACATTCATATGTTTTGTGTCATACATCGTTATAAACTACTACCTGTTTTCTAATCATCTTCAAGATTTCGGATTAACGATAAATCTTGTTTAACTATGCGATTTTTTGCGATTACTAAGATATTTACCATTTTTGTTAGGTGTAAAAGTTAAGTAAACACGCCTTGTTAGTTGTCAATATTTTTTAAAATACTGTTAATTAAAAAAAAATCTTTAAATAAAAACTGCAGGTTTTATAAAAAATCTATAAAATGTATAATATAGCAGCTCTATCAACTGCAAACTTATGCCGTTTTTTTTAAGTTAGAAATATGTACATTTGTTCAAATGAACTTTAACTCAAATAACATTTTCTAACTTCCTATGTATTTATATTATACAGGGAGTTCTTTTAAGTATACATATCTCAATTACTGCGTGTATGCTGTAAATCTTCAGTTATTCGTTTTTTTTAAGAGTATAGTTTAAAGCTATAAACGAGTGTTGTCCACTCCCAGACTAAGCATGAAGTAAAATTTCGAGTTTAGAATAGCCCCGCGTAGAAAATTTGTCGAGGGTCGCGCAGCGACCCGAGATAATTTTTCACCGGGCTTTTCTAAACTCGAAATTTTACTTCATGCGCCACGCGTATAAAACACTGATTTAAAGTGAAGTAAAATATTCTTGTTTAGAAGTATATTTTCAATCCTGCTTTAGCAGTATTTTTTTGAATACTGATTTAAGAGTGTATTGTTAATTTCACATTATTTCAGTGATTTATACTCGTGGCGCATGAAGTAAAATTTTGAGTTTAGAGAAGCCCCGTGAAAATTTTCTACGCGAGGCTTTTCTAAACTCAACATTTTACTTCATGCTTAGTCTGGGAGTGGACGACACTCGTTTATAGCTTCAAACTGAAAAAAAAAACAACGAATATCTGAAGATTTACAGCATATACGCAGTAATTGACATATGTATACTTAAAAGAACTCCCTATATAAAATAAATACATAGGAAGTTAGAAAATATTATTTGAGTTATTTAAAATAGTAAACGCTCAGGCTTCTCTAAACTCGAAATTTTACTTAGTCTGGGAATGGAAGACGCCTAAAGCTTCAAATTGAACTCTTAAAAAAACGAATACGTGAAGATTTACAGCATATACTATTACTTCATGCTTAATCTGGGAGTAAACTTGTTTCATTTAAAATGGGGATCGCACGCATAGACTATAGCCGGTCACACATATTAGATTGTCTGAATTTAGAATCTTTACAGTATAGAAGAATATCACTAGACTTGTTCTATGGGTTTAAACTGATTAATGGATATATCAATTGCAGTTTTTTATTATCGTTGTTGAACTTTAATTTTTTTTATAACTCCAGTCCGTTTAAACTTCCATCGAACATTGTATGGTTCTCATAATCCTGTGATACGTATAATGCGGTATTGTAATGTCCTTATGTTAAATCCAAATTTTTATATTTTTAGGTATTTTTATAGTTTATTCAAACGTCGTTTACGTTTAATTAATCTTGATATTTTTAATTAGTACAGTTGCTTTCGTTATATTTTTCACACTATTTTATGTTATATTAAATTTATATTAAGTTTATCTCAAATTACTGTTGTTAAAATGTATATATTATGTACAAAGGAGATTTCCGAAAATTAATAAATAAATAAATAAAACACACGTTTAAAGCTTCAAATTGAACTATTTCGAAAAGACAACGAATATAGAGTATCCTCTAAAAATAAAAATAAAATAAAAATTCTCTGTACATAAAATGTTTTACAAAAGTCAATCGCTTGTGATTAGTCTAAAAGTATACACAGTGACACATTATGAATAACAAAACCTGCACAACATGAATTGAGCGACAAACATAGTGCTAGTTAAATGTAAAATAAACCACAAGAAAAGATATTTGTTTTGTTGATAATACACCTCAAATTTCTTACTTAATTTGATTATTGACTTATTTAAATATTATTTTAGAAAATTATCTATTTTTATATTAATCCAAAATTAATTTATGATCCAAAATGGACCATAAAAACTAGTCCATGAATTTTGTCCCGCTAGATTTATTAAATCGTACACTGTGCACCGTTGACTGTGCACCGTTCACGAAAAATTGCATACATTTTTTTATATGCAGATTTAGATTTGGCTGGAACCAAACATTCACTGGCTTTCGCCGCCTGCGTTAGCACGTACGACATTTCAAATTATGACATGATGAAAAAGTCAGATCCACGTTAGACCGGTCTACTATGATAATTACAAACATGGCCCTTAGGAACGTTATAAATAAATTCAAAAAATGAATCTAATACTTTCCTATTTTCCTTTAATCAGAAATAAACTATTGATTACAACAAGGGAAATATGAGTATATTTCCCTTGGTTAGCTATACATCCCTCCAGGGCCCGTATTCACAGTACCGATGTAATTTGTCATCGGTGAGAAGTGACGTCATTTTACTTCATACGGTTTAGTAATTTCTTCCCAAAATTACGTCATTTTAGTGTGATTCTCACCGATGACAAGCTGTGAATGCTGTGAATAGGGGCCCAGGGCTTCGCCGTCGGGATATAAGTAGCCAACCTAGGGAAATAATCTCTTTATATTTCCCTAGATATAATAATAATTATATTAACTAGTATATGTAAAGTTAATTAAATAAAAAACACTTGGTATTGTTTCACAAATTAAAACTTTATTCCGACTAGTTTCGGTTTGTTAGACCATTTTCACATTCCTTTGAAAATGGTCTAACAAACCGAAACTAGTCAGAATAAAGTTTTAATTTGTGAAACAATACCAAGTGTTTTTTATTTAAATAACTTTACATATTCTAATATGTTTCACCAAGTGCCAGATGAGAAATTAATTCAAGAAATTATATTAACTAGTGTTTTTTTTTAACCACGTATACTACGTATCAAGTAATGATTCTAGTAAATATCGCACTTTTTTTCAAATTGCTATTTTTTCTTTATTTATTAAAATATTTTAGTTAAATACATTGATTTAAATTTATGAATTTAATACACTTTTTCGGATGGAATTTTAAATTGGGTTAATAAAATTCTGCTACACAAAAACTATAATTGCTATTCAAATCCAGCGGACTAAAGTTTTTTTTAATTACATCTAGAAAAATACTAACAAATTTTCACAATAAATTAAAAAGTGTTTTATTATAATCAATCTTGAATCAGTGCAACAAAATATATTTTAGTTTAATTAATAAATATTGAAGCTGATCAACAAATATTTTTATATAATATTAAAAGCATATTTCAATTAAAATTGATATGAATCTACGAATTTAATGAAGCAATGTAATTTAATGCAGTGTAATAACAATTTGCCGCCGCTCCATTTAAATGAAACAAGATAGATTGTAATGAAGCGGTAGTAAATTATTATTCAAAAACAATGTTATAATGTAATTCTGTGGTTTTGAAATGTATACAAGTAAGTGGGTTATTAAACGTATAAAATGTGGGTCCGTAATCACGTTCCCATGAAGATGGTAATGAATGGATTAATTGAAATAAATAATGCATAGAGGTAAAACGCGTTGATCCCAAAAGACGAAGAGTTGAATAGGTATACCATGAGTATGACAATAGTTTATAACTAAGAAACTGAAGAGATGGCGTGTTACAGGTAGGAAATGGAAACACCGGTTTACCTGTGCGCATCTATACCAGCAGCCATCGGGCAACTTTTAGGTGGGGTGGTCTTTTAGGAGAAGGAAGGTCCTAGCGTTAGTCACTCATCAAAGTACAAGCTTCAAGTGCAATTCGTAGTGTAATCAATTGTTGATAAAATGTTAAGGAGTTATTGGTTTGCACGCATGTGGAGAGGGGACTGAATATTATGCTTTAATTTATAAGCGAAAGTGAGCAAGTGAAGATCGTCAGACTTAGTTAGTGTGCGGCTTTGTCAAGCAGTATCACAATATGGCCGAGTATACCAAGCTGACTAAAGATGAGCGTGATGAGATCTTGGAACAATTCAATATCGTAAGTATTTGAGTGTTTTTGCAAAAAAAAAATTTGTTGGATTTTATTATCGTGAAAATCAATTTGGAGTGTATCTGCGCCCGCGGCCGGTCGATCACTCTTTTCCTCAGCTACGCCCAACTGTGTGCAGTGATAACTTATTGTTATAAACAGTTCTTCCCCAGTTATTTAATTAAATCAAACCCAATAAACCTCGTGTAAATTACTGTGATTTTAACGAGTGAACCGGCTTCAACCAACACCTCCAATCACGGTTGGAGGTTATGTGACGACAATTCAAACACAATTACCAATGACAAACTACAATTTTCCTAGTTTTCAACAGAAACTTCAAGGTTTTTCACGAGGAAGCACAGAAAACTTCACAACAACGTTGATTCATGCATTGGCACGCCTATTACTCATACGAATTCGTTTTATACTCTTTGAATACGGAATTTATATTCTCCTGTGAAAATGTTTTTATGTCATATAAAATGACGCTTGTTCATCAAGAATTTCAAAACATCGTGGGTGGGGTTAACCTTTAACCCAGACGCGCCAGCTGTGAGATTGAAATATCAATAACGCTTAAATTTGCAGCTCTCAATGCATCTGCGTTTATTCCCCGGAAATTCTTATCGGAATTTGGTTGTGTACACAATTTGTTGGTGATAAGTTGTGTAAATGTATGTGTGTCGAAATCCATGTGCTTCATATTTTCCATTTCATCAAGTTTGATTCATTCATAACATATTTTCCTTATACCACACAAATATTCAAATAAGTTTATCTAAGTACATATCTAACAACAGGTATGTACTTAGATAAACTTGATATAGCTTCTTTTCTTTTTTGACTCACGTTCGATGATTGATTGGATGAGTGGTCATAATTTGTAATGATAATGATTTATTTATCACTATTAACAACATTCCTTAATATCAGAGCTTCCTAAACTATTTCATGTGGCGGACCGGTATTTTTGGTCCTAGTTTGTCACAGATCGGCATCCGCAGACATGGGAAAAAAGAGAATGGAGAGGGCACTTGGCCCCCTTGGACCACATCAAGAAATTATACATTTTTTGATATCATTTTACTATATTATTTCAGAATACCAACTAATACTTTCTCTGAGCTAACTTTTTTAAGTTTTCAGTACCTACTTATCAACTCTTCATACTATCAGGCTATTCAGAAAACTTACGATTTAAAGTAACATTTAGAATACATACGGGGATATTTATATTTTAAACATCACAAAATTTCAAGTTTAGATTACCCCAAAAATTTCATAATATTACAAGTTTCGTTAACTTAGTTGTTTAATTTTTTTTAACAATTTTTCTAGTATGTATACATATGTATGCATACGCTGTAAATTTTCCGACATTCGTTGTTTTTTAATAAAGTTCAATTTGAAGCTTTGAACGAGTGTTTTCCACTCCCAGACTAAGCATAAAGTAAAATTTCGAGTTTAGAAAAGCCTAAAAATTTGGTTTGGTCGCGTAGCGCGTAGCGCTACGCGACCAAATCAAATTTTCAGGCTTTTCTAAACTCGAAATTTTACTTCATGCGCCACGTGTATAAAATCAGTGTTTCAAGTGAAGTTTACTTTTTCACAATATTTCAGTGTGTTCAGTGTTTAATACGCTTGGCGTATAAAGTAAAATTTTGAGTTTAAGTTAGCCCAACAATTTCATAATATTACAAGTTTCGTTAACTATCTTGTTTAATTTTTTTACAATTTTTCTTTTATGTATACATATGTATGCATACGCTGAAAATTTTCCGACATTCGTTGTTTTTTAATAAAGTTCAATTTGAAGCTTTGAACGAGTGTTTTACACTCCCAGACTAAGCATGAAGTAAAATTTCGAGTTTAGAAAAGCCTGAAAATTTGGTTTGGTCGCGTAGCGCGTAGCGCTACGCGACCAAACCAAATTTTCAGGCTTTTCTAAACTCGAAATTTTACTTCATGCGCCACGCGTATAAAACATTGATTTCAAGTGAAGTTTACTTGTTCACAATATTTCAGTGTTTTCAGTGTTTAATTCGCGTGGCGCATGAAGTAAAATTTCGAGTTTAGAAAAGCCAGAAAATTTGGTTTGGTTGCTCCGCTTCGCTACGCAACCAAACCAAATTTTCAGCCTTTTCTAAACTCGAAATTCTACTTCATGCTTAATCGGGAAGTGGAAACACTCGTTAGAAGCTTCAAATTGAAGGCTTTAATAAAAATAACGAATGTCTAAGAACTTATAATGAAAGTTTGGGATATGTATAAATTAAAGAAAAGTTCCCTGTATGTTACAAATGTTAATTAATTTTTCTAGTATTTTGAAAAACCATGGTATTTTATTTCAAAAACTTGGTTTTCGGATTACACAAATCTCGAGCGATATTTGTGACGTCTGCGACACATAAAAATCGACTATTACATATTAAAATAATGTACGTCTCTAATACGTAATTTTATGTGAATGGGTTAATAAAATCAATTATTAATTTCATTGAAATTTGATGAAAAATTATGAAAATCAATAATTAACTTTGACAGCATTGAAGAAAATTTTTAAAATTGATAAATACATTGAATACGAATTACTTGTGATTAGCGAAAATCATAGAAATACGTACATTTGATAAAAATCATGAAAACTGACGCAAAGCAATCAATATTTAGTGGATTGATAAAAATAAAAAATATCGAGTACCGTGTAAATTGACAAAAACTATGAACATTGACTAATATTATAAAAATCAATTTTAGATTAATAGACGAATATCAAGATAAAATTTCTTGAATTAATTTATTATCTGGGACTTGGTGAAACATATTAGAATATGTAAAGTTATTTAAATCCACTACTCTACTTTATTTCTACCATTTTGTATTAATGTTTATTTTTAGTATTAATGTTTATTTTTAGTTAGTATATTTAAAAAAAAAACTGTATTTTTCTCTGTAAATAGAATTTATTCTGCTGAGAAATAAATGATTATTATTATTATAATTATTGAATTCAAAACACTTGGTATTGTTTCACAAATTATTTTGTGAAACAATACCAAGTGTTCTTAATTTAAATAACTTTACAAGATATTCAAGATAAAACATGAAAATCATAAATATCTTGAAAAAAGCTATAATGTGTGTTACAAATTAATGTCTTTAATAAATGTTGACCATCAACATTGAAAAATAACTAAAACTGACAAAAATTATCAACATTCAAATAAATACTTAAGTTCAACATCTAGGATTTTTATTCAAAATGTATAAAAATACTTTTCTACATTTTTATTAATTTATTTAATAACCTAACAGACTGTGAAAGTCCAATAACAGGGTCATATCATTAGTATAATATACTAGTATATATTACGTATCTTAAATGATGTATTGCTTTCTGTCTTTCACACGTCAGGAGTGACTATTATATAATAAAATGGGGAAAATAGAATCTTTGTATGAACTTATATTTCCATATAAATAATAAATTACTTTATATCAAAATAGACCTTTAAACAAACAATATTTCTGCGTTAACCAGTTAAAAAAGCTGTTTCCGCCATATTGTTACGAAAGGTTCAATGCATATCTTTGTGAAAGAACATTTGTAAAATATTATCTTATAACAACGCTGATAGAACCGAAGTCCCAACATAAAAATTTTACATGGCCTAACCCTTCTCTTAATCCAATGTATGTGAGGGACGGATGAACCAAACAGTTGACGTTAAAAGTTGACTAAAACGTATTTAATCAACTTTTAACTGTGTTCAAAATATAAAATTAAAACGAACAACAAAAATTAAGAAAATCTTAGGACTCTTTTAAAAATTACCTTATTTTACTATCTTACACAACAAATAAATTCTATTTTAATTTCAAGATATAAGAATTCAGAGTAATGAATGAAAAATAAAAAAAATTAAGTGTTTAAAATGTGGAATCGATACAAACAAACCACAAAACTCAAGTATATATATAAGTATATATTAGCATATACATACAATATAGCAACATATGGATAATATTACAAATAATACAGTATGAAAAGAAAACTATAAACTAAGGTAAAGCAGATAATATTTTAATACGATCACTAACATTAAGCTTAAATGCTAAAAATGTTGGGCGTAAAAATGTCTACATTATACGCGTAATTATTGTAGAACCGCGATAATCTTATAATGGGAGAGTTAGAATAATAATTATTAGTTGGAGTGTCGTAAATAAAAGTCCTAATAAATCGTGAACAAACTCGACGAACATTAAATTTAAAGCGACTGAAAAAGTTTATGTCATCAATCAAATTATGCAACAATTTATTGAGGAAGCAAATATTTATAAATATAATTCTGGTATGTACAGAAATTAAATCAAATGCTGTAAGGTATATCAAATCTATACTGGCGGTATTTTAAAAAATAAAGATAACGAAGCAATTTTTTATTAATATATTATTAAATAATATTTAGATATAGTAACAAAGGAGATGCAAACTGAAAATAACTACCTTGCAAGTACTGAAATACATTTAAAAAATTTGCGCAGTTTTATCTAGGCTTTTTTATAGAAAATGGAAAGATTTTATGTAAAATTAGTTTAAATGAATATTTCTATCAAATTCATTGAATATTTGGGTACAATTTAATTTAAAATATTACATATTCTCAAAATTAATTTAAATTATAAAAATGTATTAGAAAAAATTATGTTTCATATTGTTAAAGTTATTAAAATCTAAGGGATACTAATGAGTAAACCCTTAGTATTAAACCTTTAGTAAATTAAGTTAGCTAAATATTACTCATTGATCCATTTGTGATCAGATTGTAATTATAGTAAAATACAACTAAGTGTTTTGCAAATAACAAAAAAAAAATATTGTTGAACAGAAAAGTAAAATACCCGTCTAAAGATAAGGGTTCAAAACGAACTTTATAAGAATCATTTGATTTTTTTCAAAAATCATTAAAAAAACATACATACATACAAATCATTAAAAAAACACAATAAATTCCTTCAAAATCTCAGAATAATTTTACTAAAAAAATTAATAATTGCACAAAAAACTTAAACATCATGTCTGAAATGTTAGTTTTCTTAGAGTCTCTAATTGATTTAATTTTTTTTTAATCATTAAGTTTTAAGATATGTTATCAAAACTACTTCAAATCATTAGAATTAATTAAAAAATAACCATTATTATAATACAACTTTCTGAAATAAACAATTTCACTAAAATCGAAGTTATGAGATTCCTAAATAGCTGTTATCACAATAAATATACCTAAAGGGTTTTAACTAAAAAAAAACATATTCCCATAAAGCTATTATTGAAAAAAAAATGTGGATGTCATTTTTTGGTATTTAAACGGCCATTGACTTCGGTTTTAGTTTAATAAAATCTGTCAATAAATAACAGTTATGGCGTTGGGTGTTTTGTATCAAAACCCGGTATATCTAACGATAACGTATATATGCAATCAGAGTCAGGGTTGTTAAAAAAACGTTTCTTTCATTTTAATTAAAACAAACATTTTTTTTAACAAAACGTGTTTTTTTCATTGAAACAGCGTTTAAAACATTAACGATTAAAAACATGTTTAAAAGGGTTTAAAACATGTTTAAAACACGTTCAAAACGTGTTTAAAACAGAACATACAGGGAATTTTTTTCGTTGTCGTCGTTGTTTTAAAGCGGTTAATTTGGGGCTTTTAACGAGTGTTTTCCACTTCCAGACTAAGCATTCGTTGCTTTTTTAAAAGATTTCAATTTGATTCTTTAAACGAGGGTTTTCCACTCCCAGACTAAGCATGAAGTAAAATTTCGAGTTTAGAAAAGCCTAAGAATTTGGATTGGCCGCGTAGCGAAGCGGAGCGGCCAATCCAAATTAGGCTTTTCTAAACTCGAAATTTTACTTCATGTGCCACTTCATTTAGTTCATGTGCCACACTGATTTACAGTGAAGTTCAAAAACACACATCTAACAACAATTATAAGCAACCTAATATACGTTAGAGTTATTGGGTTGCCTATAATCACTGTTTTAAACAATTTGTTCAGCGCAGAATTTGACTTACGTTTTATTCACATCTACATATTAGATTGCTAAAGCTGTATATTTTAAACATTACGATATTTCAGTGTTTTATACGTGTGGCGCATGAAGTAAAATTTCGAGTTTAGAAAAGCCTAATTTGGATTGGCCGCTCCGCTTCACTACGCGGCCAATCCGAATTTTCAGGCTTTTCTAAACTCGAAATTTTACTTATTGTCCGCGTAGTGAAGCGGAGGCGCCAATCCAAGTAAGGCTTTTCTAAACTCGATATTTTAGCAATTTAATATGTAGATGTGAATAAAACGTAAGTCAAATTCTGCGCTGAACAAATTGTTTAAAACAGTGATTTTAGGCAACCCAATAACTCTAACGTATATTAGGTTGCCTATAATCGTTGTTGTATGTGTGTGTTTTTTGAACTTCACTGTAAATCAGTGTTTTTAAGCCTGGCGCATGAAGTAAAATTTCGAGTTTAGAAAAGCCTAATTTGGATTGGCCGCTCCGCTTCGCTACGCGGCCAATCCAAATTCTTAGGCTTTTCTAAGCTCGAAATTTTACTTCATGCTTAGTCTGGGAGTGGAAAACCCTCGTTTAAAGATTCAAATTGAAATCTTTTAAAAAAAGCAACGAATGTCGTAAAATTTACGGTGTATGCATACGTATACCTAAAAGAAAAATTCCCTGTATTTAGAAATCACATTAATGCACACACAGTTGTGATATTTTACTGTAATAAAACGTTAAGTTTAATAATTTAATTTAAAATATCTGCAACAATTTGGTTAAAATTTAAAAATGTAAACAAAAAGTCTTAATGAAGTAGTATAAAATATAATTTAGCAAATTTAGGATAATAAAAAAACGTTTTAATAATAATAAGTTAACGTTTAAAACATGTTTTAAACAAATTTAAGATTAAAAACATGTTTAAAACACGACTGCTGTTTATAAACATGTTTAAAACACTGTTTTAAAACAAAGTGTTGTAAACATAACAACCCTGATCAGAGTGGAGGAAAGTCTAGTGGGGCCACTCCAGATTTTATTTTTTATATTTTCTTTGAAATACACTGTTATTTTGTTACTGTTTTTAAGTGCCTATTTTAAATTATTGTAATGGTTTTAAGTTACAGATTACAAATCAAAATTAATTACATGCAAAAAGTAATAATTCAAGTGTAGACATTGTTATTTTACGAGTTAGCAAAATAATTCGCAAACACCAAGCTGTGCACATTATTCAACGTATTGCTGATAGTAAATGCATTAATTGCAATGTTGCATTTTCATAAAAAAGGCTTAATTAATATAATACCATATTTATTTTAAACACATACGTAATTTTTATAATTATTATTACATCTAGGGAAATATGAAGAGATTATTTCCCGAGGTTGGCTAGTTACATCCTGGCGAAGCCGGAAGGATGTATAGCCAACCAAGGGAAATATATTCATATTTGCCGTGTTGTAATCAATAGTTTTTTTCTGATTAAAGCAATACCTTTCTGAAAATAGAAAAATTTAGTATAACTGTTAAAATTATGAAAATCTTGGAATTTCATTAAAAAAGTCAAGGTATTCCAAAAACCAAAAACTTACGGTATTCACAAAAAAAATGGTCAAGGCATTAATAAATGAAAATTTTTAGTAAATTGATTCAATTGACGAAAATTTATGAAACGTGTTGACATTTTGAAAATCGACGGAAATCTGCGAAATTTTATGTAGGACAATCATTAATTTTGAAAAATTAAATTAAATTTTGAAAAAAATCGATATAAACGTGAAAATTCAAGAATAACTACGAAGAATTTGAATATTGACAAAAAGCTTTGAAGCTTCATGAAAAAGTATTTTTTTTTATAAATTGATCATAATGATGGATATTCATGAAAACTGTAATAAATAAAAATATTTGACGAAAATCATAAAAACCGTCAAGGTTTTATAAATAAATGAACATCTTTAAAAAGCTATTGATAATTCCCGAACGTGTGAATAAAGGATGGGGTTGGGTCTGACTACCTGCAACATCATAACAATTTATGAGAATTGAAGTATAATCAAAGTATACACCTATGCGGAATTTAAAGAAAAAAAAAGAATAATTATGCAAATAAATTTTGTTTTTCAAATGGGAACATATGCTGATATCCACATCATTGAACTGCATTTTTCGCTTAGATTTCAATAATGTGTAACACATGAATATTTATTGATTGTAATTTTCAATTGATTGTTGACGAAATTGAATTATTCATATCTTTATTATTTGTGATTTTGTTGATAAACTGTAAAAACATTGTCAAAGTACTTTTAATTGTGCATCAGATAGTGATTCATTTGAATGTGTTAGGTGATTCGTTTTTATTTATTAATAAAAACTTTTGTTTTTCTAATTGCGGCATTGGTGATATGCACGTCATTTTTAACGGTGTGTCACACATAGAAACAAATATTTTATCTAAGCAGAAAGTGCTTATTATCAACAAAAATTACAAGCAAACGTTAGTAGTATGTGTTCAAATAAGGTTTCATAAATACTTTGTCAACTGAAGAAATAATTGAAATATAAATTAGTAGTAGTCATTTCCTTTATCTTCACTTTTTTATTAAAATTCTAAATGTACATTCCATGCACAATGTGTCCTTTTTTAATAGATGAACTCAAATTTGGTTAATTTATTGAAAAAAGATCCATTTTTTTGTTGTTATTGGATATTAGTTTTAACCATTCCACCATACTACCTTTATTTCTTTGTAATTTAAGTATTAACGAATATTTCGACGCCACAAACACATTCACACACATCCATGCACCCAAGCGACCCGCAACCCCTGGGTTTGGAGGCAGGGCCTCTACCCACTAAAAGGCTTAAAGGCTCTATTCTATGGCTTTTCTAAAACTATTTATTTTTCAAATTCAACAACAGTTTTAACAAAACTGGCCATGGGCGTAGCTAAGGGGGGGCAGAGGGGTGCCCGGGCCACCTCTTAGACTCCAAGAAATCATGCAGCAGATTGTAGCAAAAATATGTAAATGTTTTTACGTGATTTTAAATAAAATACGAGTTTTAAAAAATCAAAATGTCGTGTCCAGTTTCATTAAAATTATTTACTTATTAAGTTTACTTAAAAATTGACAACAAGTTGAGGAAATTCCAAAAAAATTGACATTATATGTTAATTGACAAAAATCATAAAAATCTCGAAACACTAAGGAAAATCATGATACACCAGAAAATGCATGCACGTTGTAAATACTATGACTAAAGAATTTAAATTAAATTAGAATTTGTGTGGAATAAACTCTACTGGTACGAAATAAATAATTGTTAACCCATTAAGCGTCATTAATGCAATACCGCAACATTATTATTTGTTGCTTATCAAATTACTAAATAAATTAATTTAGTACATTGTATTATTTGACCTGACTAAAGAATGTGTAAAAAAACATGTTAATATTTTGTAATTTAAATGTTTTAATTATTACTCATTAAAAAAAATATGTATACGTGTGTTTCTTACTTCACAATACTTCAGTGTTTTATACGCGTGGCACATGAAGTAAAATTTCGAGTTTAGAAAAGCCTGAAAATTTGGTTAGGCCGCTCCGCTTCGCGGAGCGACCAAACCAAATTTTCAGGCTTTCCTAAACTCGAAATTTTACTTCATGCTTAGCCTGGGAGTGGAAAACACTGGTTTAAAGCTTCAAATCTTTTAATAAACCGAGCGTCGGAGCATGCACAACGTATGCTTATGTATACTTAAAAAAATCTCGTTATGAAAATGTTCGGTGTTACATAAAACTCTCTGTATATTGAAAAAAACAATTCCCAGTCTGTAAAATAATAAGTCGTTTATTAAAATCATAAAAAGAAGTGCAGAATGTTACCTAAATTCAACTTTGAGAGTTAACTCTACAATTGTTTTACCGTTAATGGGTTAAAATCATAAAATTAGCTAAAATTAACAGTCAAAAAACCTTAAAAATTTAGGTAGGTATTTATTATAAGTGCGATTTTTGCTGACCAATATTGTTATAAAAATTGTTAATTAAATCTAATTACAATGAACAAATTTACTCTCACCAGCCTCTTCTCATTATATTAGTTACAAAATTTCGAAAATAGGTCTGAATCATTTATGAATGTGAGAAGAAAACATTTCTTTTTACAATAAGTTATACAAAATCTTTTTTTGCTGTTCTTATAAAAAGCGCTTTGAGTAACTTAAATCGAAATTGATTTTAATCATTCACAATATAAACGACACAGATTTAAATAAGTTTTAAACTGGCATGACTAGCATTTTTTTATGATATGGTGGACGCTCAAAGTTAGAATTTATTTTTTCTATCAGTTTTCCGGTGATTGAAAAAGTAAGTAAAAAGTTGTAGAAATACATATTCAACAAGAAATAAAAATAGATGACGTTTTATTTCTAACGCGATAAAGAAAATCAATCACACTTTTTAGAACTATTTTTTTAGTTGGTTTGACCTAAACGTTACATATACTTTACTAGAGCGTTGTTACAAATCAAAATAAGATTTTAAATATCTCATTGTATAATTCAATATCCGGAGGTGTATTTGCACGGGAAGTAGTTGTTTCAATGGATATTTATCGTCTTAAGTTGTCTTACTAATTAAGACATTGTTTGCATTTTCACGAATAACATTTTCGTAATTTTATATACTATTTTTTTTTAAATGGATTGTAAATTCTCACTATTCATCAAATAAAAAGTAAATTAAAAAAATATCAAGAATATCACACTCAAACTTACCAATATTAAAAGCAATGTTAGTTGTTAGTTATTGTCGAGAGCTTGTCTTAAGCATAATAACTAAACAATGTAAAAACATTTTACTACTTAAACTAAACCTTATTCGATTACTTTTTTAATAAATAATATAGGATAAAGTTAATTAAATCAGAGCAGTTTAATGAAACAATTGGCAAATTTATTAAAGAGAGGATTAAAAAAAAAGAATTCAACAAATGCAATACATTAACTTTTAAAAAATTAAATAGGTACCTACTAATTTAAGTTGTTTCGTGATTTTATAACTTAAACATTATATCCGATAAACGCAATGAAAGTTGAATTAATGTTTTGAATCGCGATTTTAAAGAAATTTTTATGCAAGCTATGTGCTTTAATAACGTTTTCTGTAAAAACAAAATATCGAGGGAAAAGTCTGTGATTTTTTAAGAATCCAACAAAATCTATGAATTTTGAATTTCGTGGTTTTTTAGATAAACATTTTTATTCTAAAAATATCTCGAAAATTGCATTCCATTAAAATTTTAATTTTTCTTTCGATTCTCAACATAGTATTAACATGATTAACTTTTTATAGCGGGATATGAAAAATCTCACTAGTGTTTCCTAAAAAACTTACGGCATTCACAAAAAAAATTAATAAATTCATTTAATTGACGAAAATTTATGAAACGTGTTGACATTTTGAAAATTGACGCAAATCTGCAAAATTTAATGTAGGACAATCATTCATTTTGAAAAATTGAATTAAATTTTGAAAAAAATCGATAAAAAAACGTGAAAATTCAAGAATAACCACGAAGAATTTAAATATTAACGAAAACCTTGGAGATTCATGAAAAAGTATTTTTTTTTTTAATAAATTGATGATAATGATGATGATGATATGCATGAAACTGTAATAATTAAAAAAATTTACGAAAACCTAAAAAACCGTCAAGATTTTATAAATAAATGAAAATCTTTATAAAGCTATTGATAATTCCCCAACGTGTGAATAAAGGATGGGGTTGGGTCTGACTACCTGCAACATCATTACAATTTATGAGAATTAAAGTATAATCGACGTATATACCTATGCGAAATTTGAAGAAGAAAAAAAGAATAATTATGCAAATAAATTTTATTTTTCAAGCGAGAACATATGCTGATATCCACATCATTGAACTGCATTATTCGCTTAGATTTCAATAATGTGTAACACATGAATATTTATTGATTGTAATTTTCAATTGATTGTTAACAAAATTGAATTAATCATATCTTTCTTATTTGTGATTTTGTTGATAAACTGTAAAAACATTGTCAAAGTACATTTAATTGTGCATCAGATAGTGATTCATTTTAGATTGTTAGGTGATTCGTTTTTATTTATTAATAACAACTTTTGTTTTTCTAATTGCGGCGGCATGTGGTGATATGCACAACATTTTTAACGGTGTGTCACACATAGAAACAAATATTTTATCTAAGCAGAAAGTGGTTATTATCAACAAAAATTACAAGCAAACGTTAGTAGTATGTGTTCAAATAAGGTTTCATAAATACTTTGTCAACTGAAGAAATAATTGAAATATAAATTAGTAGTAGTCATTTCCTTTATCTTCACTTTTTTATTAATATTCTAAATGTACATTCCATGCACAATGTGTCCTTTTTTAATAGATGAACTCAAATTTGGTTAATTTATTGAAAAAAAAGATCCATTTTTTTTGTTATTGGATATTAGTTTTAATCATTCCACCATACAACCTTTATTTCTTTGTAATTTAAGTATTAACAAATATTTCGACGCCACAAACACATTCACACACATCCATGCACCCAAGCGACCCGCGACCCCTGGGTTAGGAGACAGGGCCTCTACCCACTAAAAGGCTCAAAGGTTCTATTCTATGGCTTTTCTAAAACTATTTATTTTTCAAATTCAACAACAGTTTTAACAAAACTGGCCAGATAGCAGCAAAAATATATAAGTGTTTTTACGTGATTTAAAATAAAATACGAGTTTTAAAAAAAATCAAAATGTCGTGTCTAGTTTCATTAAAATTATTTACTTATTATATTTACTTGAAAATTGTCAACAAGTTGAGGAAATTCCTAAAAAATTGACATTATATGTTAACTGACAAAAATCATAAAAATCTCGAAACACTAACGATAATCATGATAAACCAGAAAATGCGCGCCCGTTGTAAAAACTATGACTAAAGAATATAAATTAAATTAAAATTTGTGTGGTATAAACTCTACTGGTACGAAATAAATAATTGTTAACCCAGTAAGCGCCATTAATGCAATACCGCAACATTATTATTTTTTGCTTATCAAATTACTAAATAAATTAATTTAGTACATTGTATTATTTGACCTGACTAAAGAATGTGTCAAGAAACATGTAAATATTTTGTTATTTAAATGTTTTAATTATTACTCATTAAAAAAATATATTTATACATGTGTTTCTTAATTCACAATACTTGAATGTTTTATACCCGTGCACATAAGGTAAAATTTCGAGTTTAGAAAAGCCTGAAAATTTGGTTTGGCCGCTACGCGTTATAATTAAATTTTCAGGCTTTTCTAAACTCGAAATTTTACTTTAATCTGGGAGTGGAAAACACTCGTTCGTAACTTGAAATTGAACGCTTTTATAAAATTGACGAATGCCTAAACATTTACAGCGTATACAATATACAGGGAGTTTTTCTTTCAAGTATACATGTCCCAACTACAGCTTATATGCCGTAAATCTTAAGATACTTGTTGGTTTTTAACAGAGTTCAATTTGAAACTTGGAATGAGTGTGTTCCACTCCTAGACTAAGCATGAAGTAAAATTTCGAGTTTAGAAAAGCTTGATAATTTGGTTTGGACGCGTAGCGCGAAGTTTTACTTCATGCGCCACCGGGACAAAACACTGACATACTACAAAGTTTAAAACACACCGCTAAATTTAACATTGCATCAGTGTTTTATACCGGTGGCGCATGAAGTAAAATTTCGAGTTTAGAAAAGCCTGAAAATTTGGTTTGGCCGCTCCGCGCTTCGCGCTACGCGACCAAACCAAATTTTCAGGCTTTTCTAAACTCGAAATTTTACTTCATGCTTAGCCTGGGAGTGGAAAACACTGGTTTAAAGCTTCAAATCTTTTAATAAACCGAGTGTCGGAGCATGCACAACATATGCTTATGTATACTTAAAAAATTCTCGTTATAAAAATGTTCGGTGTTACATAAAACTCTCTATATGTATATTAAAAAGAACAATTCCCAGTCTGTAAAATAATAAATCATTAATTAAAATCATAAAAAGAAGTGCAGAATTTTACCTAAATTCAACTTTTAGAGTTAACTCTACAATTGCTTTACCGTTAATGGGTTAAAATCATAAAATTAGCTGAAATAACTGTAAAAAAACCTTAAACATTTAGGTACGTATTTATTATTATTGCGATTTTTGCTGACCAATATTGTTATAAAAATTGTTTATAAAATCTAATTACACTAAACATATTTACTCTCACCAGCCACTTCTCATTATATTAGCTACAAAATTTCGAAAATAGGTCTGAATCATTTATGAATGTGAGAAGAAAACATTTCTTTTTACCATAAGTTATACAAAATCTTTTTTTGATGTTCTTATAAAAAGCGCTTTGAGTAACTTAAATCGAAATTGATTATAATCATTCAAAATATAAACGACACAGATTTAAATAAGTTTTAAACTGGCATGACTAGCATATTTTTATGATATGGTGGACGCTCAAAGTTAGAATTTAGTTTTTCAGTTTTCCGGTGATTGAAAAAGAAAGTAAAAAGTTGTAGAAATTACATATTCAACAAGAAATAAAAATAGCTGACATTTTTTTCTAACGCGATAAAGAAAATCAATCACAGTTTTTAGAACAATTTTTTTTAATTGGATTGTAAATTCTTACTATTCATCAAATAAAAAGTAAAGTAAAAAAAAATCAAGAATATCACACTCAAACTTACCAATACTAAAAGCATTGTTAGTTGCTCACTTTCTCCTTAGATATTTTTTATCAACTTTTTACATTTTAAAACATCAAAAAATTCAACAATCATACAAATATTATCGTCGAGGGCTTGTTTTAACCACAACTTTTAAGCTTTAAAAACATGTTACTACTCAAATGAAGCCTAGGCCGAGGGCTTGTCTTAAGCACAATAAGTAAACAATGTAAAAACATTTTACTACTTAAATTAAACCTTATTCGATAACTTTTTTAATAAATAATATACGATAAAGTTTATTAAATCAGAGTTTAATGAAACAATTGGCAAATTTATTAAAGAGAGTATTAAAACTAAAGAAATCAAAAAATGCAATACATTAACTTTTATAAAATTAAATAGGTTTCTACTAATTTAAGTTGTTTTGTGATTTTATAACTTAAACATTATATCCGATAAAAGCAATGAAAGTTGAATTATGTTTTGAATCGCGATTTTAAAGAAATTTTAATGCAAGCTGTGTGCTTTAATAATGTTTTCTGTAGAAACAAAATATCGAGGGAAAAGTCTGTGATTTTTTGAAAATCTAACAAAATCTATGAATTTTGAAATTCATGGTTTTTTAGATATCTCGAAAATTGCATTCCATTAAAATTTATAATTATTTTTGGATTCTCAACATAATATTAACATGATCAACTTTTTATAGCGAGATATTAAAAATCTCACTAGTGTTTTCAAAAAAACTTATGGTATTCCCAAAAAAAATTTAAGAAATTCATTCATTTGACGACAATTTATAAAACGTGTTGACATTTTGAAAATTGACTACAATCTGCGAAATTTTATGTAGGACAATCATTAATTTTGAAAAATTGGTTTAAATTTCGAAAAAAATCGATAAAAAACGTGAAAATTCAAGAATAACCACGAAGAATTTGAATATTAACGAAAACCTTGGAGATTCATGAAAAAGTATTTTTTTTATAGATTGATGATAATGATGGATATTCATGAAAACTGTAATAATTAAAAAAATTGACAAAAATCTTAAAAACCGTCAAGATTTTATAAATAAATGAAAATCTTTAGAAAGCTATTGATAATTCCCGAACGTGTGAATAAAGGATGGGGTTGGGTCTGACTACCTGCAACATCATTATAATTTATGAGAATTGAAGTATAATCGAAGTATATACCTATGCGAAATTTGAAGAAGAAAAATAGAATAATTATGCAAATAAATTTTGTTTTTCAAATGGGAACATATGCTGATATCCACATCATTGAACTGCATTTTTCGCTTAGATTTCAATAATGTGTAACACATGAATATTTATTGATTGTTAACGAAATTGAATTATTCATATCTTTCTTATTTGTGATTTTGTTGATAAACTGTAAAAACATTGTCAAAGTACATTTAATTGTGCATCAGATAGTGATTCATTTTAATTTGTTAGGTGATTCGTTTTTATTTATTAATAACAACTTTTGTTTTTCTAATTGCGGCGGCATGTGGTGATATGCACATCATTTTTAACGGTGTGTCACACATAGAAACAAATATTTTATCTAAGCAGATAGTGCTTATTATCAACAAAAATTACAAGCAAACGTTAGTAGTATGTGTTTCATGAATACTTTGTCAACTGAAGAAATAATTGAAATATAAATTAGTAGTAGTCATTTCCTTTATCTTCACTTTTTTATTAAAATTCTGCACAATGTGTCCTTTTTTAATAGATGAACTCAAATTTAGTTAATTTATTGAAAAGAGATCCATTTTTTTTATGTTATTGGACCATTTCACCATACAACCTTTATTTCTTTGTAATTTAAGTATTTACGAATATTTCGACGCCACAAACACATTCCCACGCATCCATGCACCCAAGCGACCCCCGACCCCTGGGTCAGGAGGCAGGGCCTCTGCCGACTAAAAGGCTTAAAGGCTCTATTCTATGGCTTTTCTAAAACTATTTATTTTTCAAATTAAACAACAGTTTTAAAAAAACTGGCCATGGGGACAGAGCGGTGCCCGGCCACCTTTTAGACTCCAAGAAATCATGCAGCAGATAGCAGCAAAAATATTGTTTTTTTCAATAGGAGTTTTAAAAAAATAACAATGTCGTGTCCAGTTTCATTAAAATTATTTACTTATTATATTTACTTGAAAATTGACAACAAGTTGAGGAAATTCCTAAATAATTGACATTATATTTTAATTGAGAAAAATCATAAAAATTTCGAAACACTATGGAAAATCATGATAAACCAGAAAATGCATGCACGTTGTAAAAACTATGACTAAAGAATTTATATTAAATTAAAATTTGTGTGGTATAAACTCTACTGGTACGATATTAATAATTATTAACCCATTAAGCGCCATTAATGCAATACCGCAACATTATTATTTTTTGCTTATCAAATTACTAAATAAATTAATTTAGTGCATTGTATTATTTGACCTGACTAAAGAATGTGTGAAGAAACATATATTTTGTTATTTAAATGTTTTAATTATTACTCATTAAAAAAATATGTTTATACGTGTTTCTTACTTCACAATACTTCAGTGTTTTATACGCGTGGCACATGAAGTAAAATTTCGAGTTTAGAAAAGCCTCGACAAATTTTCACGGGGCTTTTCTAAACTCGAAATTTTACTTTATGCTTAGTCTGGGAGTGGAAAACACTCGTTTAAAGCTTCAAATTAAACTTTTTTAAAAACAACGAATTAAGCATGAAGTAATATTTCGAGTTTAGAAAAGCCCAGTGAAAATTTGTCGATGGTCGCGCAGCGACCCGAGACAAATTTTCTGGGCTTTTCTAAACTCGAAATTTTACTTTATGCGCCACGCGTATAAAACACTAAAATATTGTAAAATTTATGTATATTCGAACTTCACTTGAAATCTGTGTTTTATACGCGTGGCGCATGGAGTAAAACTTCGAGTTTAGAAAAGCCCAGAAAATTTGTCGAGGGTCGCTGCGCGACCCTCGACAAATTTTCACGGTGCTTTTGTAAACTCGAAATTTTACTTCATGCTTAGTCTGGGAGTGGAAAATACTCGATTAAAGCTTCAAATTGAACTCTTTTAAAAACAACGAATGTCGGAAAATTTACAACTAATGCATATGTTTACCTAAAAAAAAAAATCACTGTATACAAGAAGTTTTTCTTTTAAGTATACATATTCGTTGTTTTTATAGAAGAATTCAATTCGAAGCTTTAAACGAGTGCTTCCCACTCCCAGATTAAGCATGAAGTAAAATTTTCAGTTTAGAAAAGCCCAGACAAATTTTCTGGGATTTTCTAAACGCGAAATTTTACTTTATGCGCCACGCGTATAAAACACTAAAATATTGTAAAATTTATGTATTTTCGAACTTCATTTGAAATCTGTGTTTTATACGCGTTGGGCATGAAGTAAAATTTCGAGTTTAGAAAAGTCCAGAAAATTTTCACGGGGCTTTTCTAAACTCGAAGTTTTACTTCATGCCTAGTCTGGGAGTGGAAAACACTCGTTTAAAGCTTTAAATTGAACTCTTTTAAAAACAACGAATGTCGGAAAATTTACAGCTAATGCATATGTTTACCTAAAAAAAAATCACTGTATACAAGAAGTTTTTCTTTTAAGTATACATATTTGTTGTTTTTATAGAAGAATTCAATTCGAAGCTTTAAACGAGTATTTTCCACTCCCAGATTAAGCATGAAGTAAAATTTCGAGTTTAGAAAAGCCTAAAAATTTAACATTGATTGTGTACCGAAGCGATCATTTTAATTTAATATAAATTCTTTAGTCATAGTTTTTACAACGTGCATGCATTTTCTGGTTTATCATGATTTTCCTTAGTGTTTCGAGATTTTTATGATTTTTGTCAATTAAAATATATTGTCAATTTTTTAGGAATATCTTTAACTTGTTGTCAATTTTCAAGTAAATATAATAAGTAAATAATTTTAATAAAACTGGACACGACATTTTGATATTTTTAAAACTCGTATTTTAAAAAAAAACACTACTTTTGCTCTGTCCCCCCTTAGCTACGCCCATGGCCAGTTTTTTAAAAATTGTTGTTTAATTTGAAAAATAATTAGTTTTAGAAAAGCCATAGAATAGAGCCTTTTAGTAGGCAGAGGCCCTGCCTCCTAACCCAGGGGTCGCGGGTCGCTTGGGTGCATGGATGTGTGTGAATGTGTTTGTGGCGTCCAAATATTCGTAAATACTTAAATTACAAAGAAATAAAGGTGTATGGTGGAATGGTCCAATAAAAAAAAAATGGATCTCTTTTCAATAAATTAACCAAATTTGAGATCATCTATTAAAAAAGGACACATTGTGCATGGAATGTACATTTAGAATTTTAATAAAAAAGTGAAGATAAAGGAAATGACTACTACTAATTTATATTTCAATTATTTCTTCAGTTGACAAAGTATTTATGAAACCTTATTTGAATACATACTACTAACGTTTGCTTGTAATTTTTGTTGATAATAACCACTTTCTGCTTAGATAAAATATTTGTTTCTATGTGTGACACACCGTTAAAAATGTTGTGCATATCACCACATGCCGCCGCAATTAGAAAAACAAAAGTTGTTATTAATAAATAAAAACGAATCACCTAACAAATTAAAATGAATCACTATCTGATGCACAATTAAATGTACTTTGACAATGTTTTTACAGTTTATCAAAAAAATCACAAATAAGAAAGATATGAGTAATTCAATTTTGTTAACAATCAATTGAAAATTACAATCAATAAATATTCATGTGTTACACATTATTGAAATGTAAGCGAAAAGTGCAGTTCATTGATGTGGATATCAGCATATTTTCCCAATTGAAAAACAAAATTTATTTGCATAATTATTCTTTTTTTCTTCTTCATATTTCGCATAGGTATATACTTCGATTATACTTCAATTCTCATAAATTGTAATGATGTTGTAGGTAGTCAGACCCAACCCCATCCTTTATTCACACGTTCGAGAATTATCAATAGCTTTTTAAAGATTTTCATTTATTTATAAAATCTTGACGGTTTTTAAGATTTTCGTAAATTTTTTTAATTATTACAGTTTTCATGAATATCCATCATTATCATCAATTTATAAAAAAAAATACTTTTTCATGAATCTCCAAGGTTTTCGTTAATATTCAAATTCTTCGTGGTTATTCTTGAATTTTTACGTTTTTATCGATTTGTTTTCAAAATTTAAATCAATTTTTCAAAATTAATGATTGTCCTACATAAAATTTCGCAGATTTTCGCCAATTTTCAAAATATCAACACGTTTCATAAATTTTCGTCAATTGAATGAATTTCTTAAATTTTTTTTGTGAATACTGTAAGTGTTTTGGAAAACACTAGTGAGATTTTTTATATCTCGCTATAAAAAGTTGATCATGTTAATAAATACTATGTTGAGAATCCAAAAAATAAGTATAAATTTTAATGAAATGCAATTTTCGAGATATTTTTAGAATAAAAATGTTTATCTAAAAAACCATGAATTTCAAAATTCATAGATTTTGTTGAATTCTCAAAAAATTACAGACTTTTTCCTTGATATTTTGTTTTTACAGAAAACATTATTAAAGCACAGCTTGCATTAAAATTTCTTTAAAATCGCGATTCAAAACTATAATTCAACTTTTATTGCTTTTATCGGATATAATGTTTAAATTATAAAATCACGAAACAACTTTAATTAGTAGGTACCTATTTAATTTTATAAAAGTTAATGTATTGCATTTTTTGATTTCTTTTTTTTAATCCTCTCTTTAATAAATTTGCCCATTGTTTCATTAAACTGCTCTGATTTAATAAACTTTATCGTATATTATTTATTAAAAAAGTAATCATATACGGTTTAATTTAAGTAGTAAAATGTTTTTACATTGTTTACTTATTGTGCTTAAGACAAGCCCTCGGCGTAGTCATTTGAGTAGTAACATGTTTTTAAAGCTTAAAAATTGTGCGTAAGACAAGCCCTCGACGATAATATTTGTCTGATTGTTGAATTTTTTGATGTTTTAAAATCTAAAAAGTTGATAAAAAATATCTAAGGAGAAAGTGAGCAACTAACATTGCTTTTAGTATTGGTAAGTTTGAGTGTGATATTCTTGATTTTTTTTAATTTACTTTTTATTTGATGAATCGTGAGAATTTACAATCCATTTAAAAAAAATAGTTCTAAAAACTATATTCGACAAACATATTTGTTGGTTTTATAGAAGAATTCAATTCGAAGCTTTAAACGAGTGTTTTCCACTCCCAGATTAAGCATGAAGTAACATTTCGAGTTTAGAAAAGCCTGAAAATTTAGATTGATCGTGTACCGAAGCGATCAATCCAAATTTTCAGGCTTTTCTAATCTCGAAATTTTATTTAATGCGCCACGCGCACAAAACACTAATTTAAAGTAAAGTTCAAAATATACTACTTATTTCGTATGCGAATCTTGTTTGAACATTTTGCGCAGGAATATCTATACGGAAAAAAAAAATTCCCTGTACAAAAAAAAATGTCAAAAATGCCAAAAGCAAGTCTTTAAAAAATTTTTAATGGAAAATGAAATATCAAAAAAACTTGATTTTGCAAGACAAAATCTGTGATGCTCTCGAAGCAATTTGGGTTAGACAGCCCCGATGTAAATATTGTATTGTGGCAGGTCGGTAAAATTCTAGTCTGCAATTTATTTATTAATCCTCACTTTTTCATATTTGTACAATTTTTTATTACAAATTCAATATTAATTATAATTACACTAAAAAGCATAATCTAGATTTATTATATTTATTCATTTAGTCAATAAGTAACACGTATTTTTTTTAGTAACTGTATGTTTTTGAGTTTACGTGAAGTGATTATTACACTAAAAAAGACTGTTATTCCTTACTTCACTAAAAAGTGAAGTAAGGAATAACAGTATTTCTTTTTAGTGATGATCAAATAAGATCGACTGCGCGATACGTTCGATCCTTGCAAATGATCGAGCCGCTCGATCTTTTCGATCGGCTCGATCTTTTTGATAGGCTCAATCTTTGCGAGCGGCTCGATCTTCCCGAGCGGCTCGATCTTTTTGATCAGATCGATCTTTTGATGCTCGATACTTCAACTGATCGATCTTTTGATGCTCGATACTTCAACTGATCGATCATTGCTTGATTGATCGTTGAGATACTCGATCTTGCCCATCACTACCATAAACCAAATAATTGATACCTTTCAAAAAAATCCCCTAAAGTTAGCGTATCTCTTAATTCAATAAAGCACCTAAGCATACTATGTTAGGTGTTACGTAGAATAGATTGATATTAATGTAAAACGAATCTCCCACATTCTTGCAATTCGTTGAACTCTTTATAATTTATTGCTAGACTTACTAGTAAAGCAATTAAGTGTGAAATTGTCAAAGATAAAGAAACATATGCACGTTTTAATCGCGGTTACTGACCTTGATTAATAAAATAAATCATAACTTACATGTAAAACGATTGTATATGTACGACATACTATTATTGTTCAAACATGAAGATGTATTTATTTTAATGATCGTCTCTGCATTAACAAAGCAATATTGAAATTCCAATACTTTACGCATTCTACAAATGACTAAAACAAATATTCATTGAAATAGTACTTATTGTTTGCAGATTATGAAAAGTATCAGACTTTTAATTTGTATTCTATATTCCTTAAATACAAGGAAACGCACTTTCAACTAAATTTAGTTAAAAAACTAAGTAATTTTAAAAACAGTATCTTAGATCAGTGGCGTATATAGGGGAGAGGGGGGGGGGGGTTATTTTTTTTTAAACTTGAAATGTTACTTTATGCTTATTCAAAAAGTGGAAACACTCATTAGAAGTTTTGAAATAACCGCTTTTCAAAAACAACGAATACTTGAAAATTTACACAATCTTAAATATTTAGTATCGAAAAGTATCGATATTTTTCAATATGATAGTTTGCCGTATCGATACTTTACCATAAAATATAATCGATTCTCAATATCGCTACATTTTTTGGGATCGGAACATCCCTAGTAAGAAGTCACAACCCTCCCCCCCGAAAATAATTTCTGCCTGCAAGCGGCACTCTTGAGACATTTTGTGCGGCCCGCGGTATGGATTTATAAACTTAAAATATATTTATTTTCTATTATGATTTCGGAATATTTAAAATTGTAAATATTATGAATATGAATCAGTGGCGGTTCTTCCAGGTAGGCACCTCCTAAGTTTCTAAATTGTCATTTGTCATAACTATTTATCAGTAAATAATTCATTATTTGCATACAACATGAATAGATGAAATCACTTATTACTCATAAATTGATCTGCTTTAAACATTTGTCATAATATATGCGTTTTGCAGTAAAATGCCGTCGATTAAAAACCGTCTGAAACATGTGTTTTTATCATTACAGCAAAACCAGTGTGAAGGAAGAGCTTTTGTTATAAATGATTCAATTTACCATAATGATTCTCTAAACCATTTGCTGACCTTTAAGTTTCTATAATGAAATGTAGAAAATACGAATAACAAATTACTGCCAATAAATAAAGTTACATTTTCAGTTGCCTGACAAGTGTTTCGATCCGTTGCGATTATTTTCAGAGTTAAAACAAGTGTTTTACTTTACCCAATTTAAAAATTTGGTTCCATTAAGAAACAAGTATCGAATGTTCTAAACTTAATTATGTATTTTGTTTGTAGTGATTAAAAAAAGGAAAAGCAAATTACAACAACAAAGTGTTTTATTTAACGTATATTCGGTATTGATATGTAGTAATTTGTCTTTAATTTATATTATATATACAAGGATATTTTCTTTTAAGTATACATTTGCATACGCTGTACATTTTCCGCCATTCGTTGTTTTTTAAAAGAGTTCAATTTGGAGCTTTAAACGAGTGTTAACCACTCCCAGATTAAGCATAAAGTAAAATTTCGAGTTTAGAAAAGCCTGAAAGGTTGGTTTGGTCTAACCTTTTAGGCTTTTCTAAATTCGAAATTTTACTTAAAGCGCCACGCGCATAAAACGCTGGTTTTAAGTGAAGTTCAAAATATACGTCTTTTATTAACGTTTTTATTCACGTCTTTTATTCATATCTTTTGTTAATTAGTGTTTGATATAGTATTGTGGTAGATTGCGAAAAGAATCGCACTTTTAATGTTTGAAGTATGCTGCAACCAAGAATTGGCAATTTCATTTATATTTATATTTTTGTTAGTCTTTTATTAACGTATTTTATGCACGTCTTTGATTAACGTCTTTTATTCATATCTTTTGTCAACGTCTTTTATTTACATCTTTTAATAACGTCTTTTATTCACGTGTTGTATTGTGATGGTCAATGTTTATAAACATTTACATGTAGTTATTCACACATCACAGTATTGACGTCTTTTATTAACCTTTTTTATTTACGTCTTTTATTAACGGCTTTTATTCACATCTTTTATCACGTCTTTTATTAACGATTTTTATAAACGTTATTTATTGTGAACTTCACAATATTTCAGTGTTTTATACGCGTGGCGCATGAAGTAAAATTTCGAGTTTAGAAAAGCCTGAACATTTGGTTTGGTCGCTTCGCGGAGCGACCAAACCAAATTTTCAGGCTTTTCTAAACTCAAAATTTTACTTCATGCTTAGTCTAGGAGTGGAAAACACCGTCTAAAGCTGCAATTTGAATTGTTTTAGAAAACAAGGAATATCTTAGGATTTACAGCTGTAATTGGTATACAGAGAGTTTTATGTAACACCGAACATTTTCATAACGAGCATTTTTCTTTTAAGTATCCATATGCATACGTTGCACATTTTTCGATGCTCGGTTTATTAAAAGAATTTAATTTGAAGCTTTAAGCGAGTGTTTTCCACTCCCAGGCTAAGCATGAAGTAAAATTTCGAGTTTAAACTCGAAATTTTACTTTACGCGCCACCGGTACAAAACACTGACATATTACAAAGTTTGAAACACACCGCTAAACATTACATTGAATCAGTGTTTTGTACCGGCGGCGCATGAAGTAAAATTTCGAGTTTAGAAAAGCCTGAAAATTTGGTTTGGCCGCTCCGCGCTTCGCGCTACGCGGCCAAACCAAATTTTCAGGCTTTTCTAAACTCGAAATTTTACTTCATGCTTAGCCTGGGAGTGGAAAACACTCACTTAAAGCTTCAAATTAAATTCTTTTAATAAACCAAGCATTTGAAAATGTGCAACGTATGCATATGGATAATTCAAAGAAAAATTCTCGTTATGAAAATGTTCGGTGTTACATAAAACTCTCTGTATGTATACTTAAAAGAAAAACTCTCTGTATATTATATATTATTGTTCATTATGCAGATAATTTTATTTCAAAAACTTGTACAGTCCGCGCCCCATACCTTGGCGAGTGGCTCGGATACGCAGTGGTATATTACTCCCCGCGACATTTTAAAAATTCCAGCGGCGCCGCGGCGGCGAATAACATGCGATAGAAGTAGCGACGAAAAGCAGTGGTATTGGGCATGTATTTTTAATAATACAATTTACGTAATTGTAATCTAGTAAGGTTATTTAGGACAAATTACCTGCCCGTCAGGTAGGTAAATAAATACCAAAAGGGAGATAATCCTCTACTAATTACATTCCACACACCTACATTACAGCCGCTTTTCCGAAATGTGTCAATTGAGAGTAAACCACCATAGTGAACGTTACAATTTTTATATCAAAATGACAAGTACATTAAGTAATAAGGTGATTCACAGTCAGGCACGCGAATTATTATAAGTGATTTTCATACAACAAAAGGGCTAAAGAATCTGCGTTACGCCACTGACCGCCGCGCGGTACATTTTACATTTGTCGGTCGGCTATAAACAGTGCACTCGGGACTATTCGGGCTGCGCGGCTTCTCGCCAAGGTATGGGGCGCGGACTGTACCTATTATAACTTATAAATGTTAAAAAGTCATAGTTGAAATGGTAATGAAATTATATTTTTATTAAAAAACGAACTAACATTTTAAATTTAAACAAAAGTAATTCATTTTGTATTGATAAAGCATATACGTAGTGAAATTTCATTTCAAATTTAAATAGGTTAACATAAAATATGTGTTTTAAAGTGATTAATATGATGATAATTTTGCTGAATTTCGTCTACATGTTCTGAAAATCAATTTTAACCTATAGTATTAATACTGTTATTGATATTACTTTTTGGAAAACATTACAAATAAAACAATTTATTACACATTTTACGAAACAAAATTATTATTATTTCGATTTTAACATAAAATATCTAAAGATGAAGACGTTGACAATCCAACAGTTTCATAGAAAACAAGACTCGTTAGAGAGAAACCCGAATATATAATACGTGGTGCATCCAGAAAGTAAGTTCCGTTTGTATTTCTTGCCACCGCAGCACTGCGATCGCAATTTCGTGCACGTGTGGTACTTACTATAACATATTGAGAAGAAGTTGACGTTATTATCGTTATAATGAGTTAGCTCAGGGGTGCGACTGTCTATGTTCCATTGACTGGACTGGAACTATTACTAACCCAAACGCACATATCTATGTTGGTGTGAGTGTAGATGCGTGCATCGTGTGCATGTGTTAATGAAGAATACAGAAAACTGTAATATGAAAATCACGTGCACACAAACACCATCTTTTAGTTATGTGTATGCTATATATATATTAGCCTAATACTAATAAGTGTATGATGTATGCAAAAAATAATATATTTGATATTTTTTGTTTGTTTGTTTGGCATAGGTTCTAGCCATTCAGCCACTAACGATGATTATATTAATTAATTTAACCGATTTAATTTGGACGTCACGACACATTCACACCACACCCAGGGACACGACGAGAAATTATTTTTAAATAAACTCTCCTCGTGCACGGGAATCGAACCCGAGTATGTGGCTCGCCGAGCGATACAGCCCGACGACGTTACCGCTCGGCCACCACCTGCCCTATTTGATATTTTCAATTAATAAATCTATACAATCTATACTTATAAATGACTTTATTAATAAATACAAATTGAATTAATACTAACTTTTATTAATATTATCTAAAAGAATATATTAAGAAAAGTGGCCGAGACGACTGAATAAGCGCGCAAAAATTGCAAAAAAACGCTTAGTAATTCATTAGATCAAAAAATGTTGCCTCGAAAACGCAAAATTAACACAAGCTGCGCCACTTAACGGCGTTGACGAGTACTATTCTCAAAAACGGGAATTTGCATTGCCGGGTGCAGGGTTGCCAAATCAGTGATTTTGTCATCAAATCTGATGTTTTCCACTTTCGGATTGAGACAAATTGTTTGTGATTCAGACGTGGCTAAGTTCTGGTGTTTGTTGGAAGTTTTCAGTGACAATCTAGTGATTTACTGTCATCAGAAAGTCATTAAAGTTAAAACAGTCGAACGTGGCAAAATACTGCCAAAACTATCAAAAATTGGGAAATCTTCATATCATAAAATTGTCCATCTTCAAATGGTCGAACATTTGCAAAAGAATTCTTGTTGATCAATCTTGTATGAATCATTTCTAAGGAGTATATTTTAAACGTCATTTGAATTTAATGTTTTGTACGCGTGGCGGATGAAGTAAAATTTCGAGTTTAGAAAAGCCCAGTGAAAATTAGTCTCGGGTCGCTAGCGCAACCCTCGACTAATTTTCAAAGCGGGGCTTTTCTAAACTCGAAATTTTATTTCATACTTAGTCTGGGAGTAGACCGTCAAGATTATCAACATGTCGAGAATTTCGATATTTCGAGATTTTCGTCAATTTATAAAATTCTTATCAGATTGTCAAGATATCAAGATTTTCATCAGATTTTCGACATTTTGAGATTTTTCTCGATTTACAAAATGTTTGTCTATTTTCAATATTTCGAGATTTTGAACGAAAACGTTTTATATTTTCGTTCAAATATTAAATTAGAGATTTTATCGGTCGCATCAGCAGAAAAAAAAACAAAAAACGATTGATTACATTTAAAGTTTTGAACTTTTATTTATTTAAGAGATATTTTTGAATGTAATAAAGAATCCAGTAAATAATTTTTTGCGTTTTTGTAATTCCGTAATTTCATAGAACAAAATAATCATTTATAATCGAGAAATCCAACGCGAAATTTTACAGATTTATATTTATTTCTTGTCGAATCACAAAAGTTGTAACAAAAAAAAATTAATATTTAGGTTTTTCTTCTTTAACTTGATAAAGAAGACAATAACTTAAAATTATTTCCTTAATAATCTTGCCAAAAGAGGAACTGCATTAAAAAATTTAATGAACTCAAACTAAATCTCAATTTTGATTAACTGTAAATCAATTTGTAAAACCCGGATTTAATCCCCGCTTAACGCACCTTAAACTCCGATTAATCACCTTAATCCAAGTTTTTAAAACTCTAGTGCAAAATTTGAATTTATTAAAAATATTCAAACACACACCCAACCAATTAACCATTGCATTATCCAACGATATCTCGATGGTTATACAAAATAGCAAAATACAAAATGTTTTAAACAAAAGACGTTCAGCATCAAATTCTTGACAATTTCGCTGAAACAATTTTTTTTCATAGCACGTAATCGACTTGAATCGCGAAAACGTCAACCTAACCTAACCCTACTCACCGTTCCTATCAACTCCTACAATCCCACGCGCGATTCCAAATTTTTAAAGCCCTAGAGCGAAAAATCGAATTTATCACACATATCCAAAACGTATAATTGTTTATCCAACGATATCTCGATTGTACAAATTAACAAAAATTGTTTCAAACAAAAGACGTTCGGCTTCAAATTATCTACAATTTGTTTCATAGCACGCTCTATTTGCAAGATAATCGGCTTTAATCGCGGAAACGTTTATAAAATCCGGTGATTTGTGGAGATTTTTGAAGCGACATTTTTAGACATCTAGAGTTGGCAACACTGGCCGGGTGGCCCTCCCGAGTTAGCTGAGTGTTGTGTACGCTTGGTGGTGCTTGTTTGAAATGGCAAAAAAACAGAAAATCCCGCCGCTTGTGAAATACGGTCTGCAATTTTTAATTTTTTTTATTTTGGGTTTTACGTCATCTATTTCCGCTGCTAAGGTCAATCATGACGCCGGAGATTAGGTCTACAGCTATCCGGGAATTTTGCCGAACCCGGTGGGAGTTCCAACCCACCGGTAGGGATCTTTAACGTGCACGCTACATCCAGGCAGTACACGGGTCCTACATGCATTTAACGTCATATCCGAGAAGACGAAGTGTTTGGCATTTTTATCCTAACCTATATAAATGCAGACAACTTGTTAGGCCGGTATTTGAACTCCGGTCCGTGGCGTGGCAGTACAACACTCTAACCACTACACCACCAAGCTGCCCTGGTCTGCAATTAATTTCCTCAATGCGAAGAACATTAAACCAGTCCACAATTATCAACTGATTTGTCAGGTGTACGGAAAAAATGTGATATATTTATCACATTTTTTCCGTACACCTCACAAATCTATGATTCTATGATAAGCAAATTCTCACCCATCCTTACCATTGCATCGACTATCACATTTTTAATCAAGGACGTGATAATGTGCATGATGACGAACAAAGTGAGCGTCCATCTTTGATTAGTGATGAACTGGTTCCTGCATGTAAAGAAAAGATTCACGAAAACCAAAAGTGTAAAATTTCTGCTTTCTCTATGAGTCTTGACGGCAAGAGGTTTAACAATGACCACGAGATCAAAGAACACGTTACTTGGTTGACATCACAGGCGGCACCTTTTTATAAAGACAGAATACAAAAGCTTGTGCCACCCTACGTCAAGTGCCTACAAAATGGTGGAAGTTATAGAAAAATAGATTAAAGTTTCAAGATTCTTTCACAATATTTTGTTTTTTTCTAAATATGTACTTGTTTTCTTTAACCAATCAAACGGAACTTACTTTGTGGATACACCACGTACACTTCTGTGCAATAAAATTAAGCACAAGTCTTATAACTATTTTTTACAATATTCTAGGTGTTTAATTCGGGTCTGTTTTAATTGCCTAGCAGCAGTTTCAATAAATAATAAAACACCACAACACTTCTTTACTGCTCCCAACGTTTCTTAACTCTAAAACAGTGTCTTTACTGATGTTCACCAATCGAACAATTTGTCTAATAGAAAAACCATCTTCTATGTTAGTTACAATTCGAAGTTTTGAGTTGTTGTCTAAATGACGCGGCATTTTGACATTAAGGAATTGACATTGACATTTACGTAACTAGGAAACTCATCATGTCCGCTTTAAACTTTAACATATTTTGTGTACTTAATTTTATTGCACAGAAGTGTACAACAAAGTAAATGTTTTTATTAATAACTGGATTATATTCAAAATTAGTTGGTTTACTAATATAGCAAATATCATTAGAAAAGTGTACTTACAAAATGTAATATGTTTACTATAACATGGATTTAGTTGTGGGCAGAGTAGACGGTAGCCCATGGGCCCCCACCAAGATGGGCCTTTGAGCAGCAATAGCGATTTTTTGAGAACGTTGGAATTTGACGATTTCGCGACGAGAAAGAAAAGTGCCTTTCTAACGATTATTAATATATGTACAAATAAATAATATACAGGGTAAGTTTTTTTTCATATTCTCTATGGGGATCTCGGAAACAATAAGAGATAGAGAAACGGTAAAATGGGCAATGTGAAGTTTTACGAGCTGAATAATAAGAATTTGTAAAAGGGTAACTAAAGATTTTGAAAAATGTGAGAAGTGTTGAATTTTTCAATTCGCTTTTTCTCTCTTATTAAAAGAGATCGAAAAAAGTGTAAATGGCAGAGTTTTAGATAATTTTACACTGAATAGTAAAATGTGATCAGTTTTTTTGTATCAACATTAGTTTTCGAGATATAACACACATTTGCAACTGTAGTTGGCTATGTCATCATTAAAAAGGGATTTTTTCTCTCTTTAAACTGATACATCACTTGATATACTTATTTACAAAAATAACTAAGTTATTAAATATTTTCTATTTTATTCATAACAAAACAAACAGTTAGCCTTGAAATAATGACCATAATAACAAATGCGATTGTTTTTAACAGTTAGTTTCATTGTTGTATTTTTGTAAATTCATTTAGTGTTAAAAACTGCTGTTTTTTATGGAAATATTGTCCTACCAATTTCCATTTCTCCCTACACATAACTTCTAAATAAACTTAATTGACAAAAATGTTACAATCTCTTATATAACAATAAGCCGCAATTGTTTTATATTTGTAATTTTTTCATGGCCAACTTTTTGGTTGTTGTAAAAAAATAGAAAATTGTTAAAAACTCAGTTATTTTTATAAATAGGTATGTCAGCAGATACATCACTTTAGAAAGAAAAAAATCCGTTTTTAATGATGGCAACCAACTATGGTTTCTATTTAAAAAAATGCAAGTTTGTGTTATATCCGAGATTCCCATAGAGAAAACATGAAAAAAAAAACTGGCACTATCTCGCGGCACTATTTGGATCTCACTTATTTGAAGAGATAGAGAATCGGTTAATGGGAGCAAAGTTGCGTATTTTAGTGCTTACTAGTATTCTGTTTTTACATTTCAAATATCTTGAATTGTTTCGATATAATTTGAGAAAAACTGACATTTTCGATACTTAAAATTTCACTATATCTCCGTTATTTTTGAACTTATCCAAATTTATAAAAACATTCTTAGAGCAATTTTTTACTACTCCACTTATGGAATAAGTTATAAAACTGCAAAGCAATTCGTTTCTGTTTTTCCAGACACAACTTTTGTTTTTCTTATTGGCGCATATGAAAATATGTATAGTAATGAACAGCATTTTTTACGCTGATTTCAATAATGTGCGACATGTTGACTGTTTAAAAATGTATTGTTTTTATGGTATGTTGCCATAGAAACATCCGCGCAATGACCACAAAAACTATTTATTTGCGTAAAATAAGGTAACCAATCATTAATTGTCTTTCTTTTACATAATATTCCAACTATTGCATAGCAACTTTATATTGTTTGGTTGCCATGGCAACTTGAACAACAACAATAATTACACAAAAGCTGACGTGTGGCATATCGTTGAAATCAAAATTAAAATGCATTTCAGTGATGTGCATAAATTTGTACGTTTCCCTAAGAAAACCAAAGTTGAGTGTATAAAACAAAATCGAATCGCTTTGAATGTTTTAAACGATAACCATTCGATAAGTCATAAAAAGAAAATTTTTACAGAATATGAAAAAAATTAAAAATAGCGGAGTTATTCGAACCAGGGTTGCGGTTATCCGGATATAAATTATTCCAATATTCGAATAACGGATATTCGCTATCCGGATAACGAATTTTCGGATAGTCCGTAACAATATATTCGAATATCTGGGATATCCGGATAATGTGGATATCCAGATAATGCGGATATCCGGATAATGCGGATATTCGGATAATGCGGATATTCGGATAATGCGGATATTCGGATAATGCGAATATCCTGATAATGCGACCATCCCGATAGTGCGAATATCCTGATAATTCGGATGTCTGTATTATTTAATTTTCATGAGTTTGAGTGCAGATTGTAAAATTCACAGTGGCGGATCCAATATGCCGGAACGTAACTTTAAAAGATCAAAATCTTATTAAATTTTATTTAATCTCGGAATTTACAGGAATTTTCGTGTGTATGAAGTTTTAAAAAATGTTTGCAATTTTTTTAATCTTTCATCTATTGCAATAGGACAAAGAGCAGAGTGTGGCAGGGGAACAAAAAAACGGCATCTTGGTCTTTCCAACGCGCTGAAGCAACGTTGCTTCTACGTATCGCTGCAGATAATAATGCGAAAATATCCGAATATTGCGGATATTCGGATAATGCGGATAATACGAATAACCGATTGTCTGGATAGTTACTATCCAAATATTTCGAATATTTTTTATTTTATTCAGATATTCAGATATTCGAATATTCAGCTATAGTGGAATTTTTCAAATTCAAATTCAAATTTCAAATGCGCAGAACGAGCGTTGTTTGTGTATTTCCGCTGCTCAAAAAATGAGAAAGTAGAACCTGACTACGTTGGGCGCACATTTGTTTGAAAGAAAGAAACACGAATATCCGGATTTTAATCGCAGCCCTAATTCGAACATTGAAAAATCGAAATTTTTAGTTTTTTTTCGAAATACAACGATCAGTTGAAGATATTTCAAATGTAAAAGGAGATTATTATTAAGGACCAAAATTCGCAACTTTGCCCCCATTTAACCGATTCTCTTCCGCTACAAATAAGCGAGATCCCCATAGTGCCGCTCGAAAAACGGGCAACCTGTATACCTCCCAGAAAAGTTTTATTTTAATGACATTACTATTGCATTATAATTTTGTGTTGTGAAAATACTCAATGGCATTTGAAATTACCCTCTACCATAAGAGCCCCCACCAAACTTGTGCCCACGGGCCCCCACCACTCTAAATCCGGCCCTGATAACAATAAACATACTTACATAATAATTTAAGCTTATTAATTTATGACTAAAAATTTCATATCTAATCTATATTTATTTCACCAGAATGAAATGATAACATTTTTTACAAAATACAGATATGTATGAATATTTCCACACAATTGATTTCTAATAGTTAACATGTAGCCAATAAAATAAATCATATCGTTTCGACATTGAATTGTTATTGATTTTAATTAATTGAAACCATTAGATTAACATCATCCTGGGACTACAAATTTAATTTATTTGGAATTTACCAATGCTTAAAACATAACTTTTTACTATAGTTTTGATAATTTTGGAAGTTTGAAGGTAATATTACAACATTTTTTCCGGACCTATTTTTTGAAATTCCTTATAAATTTCGAGTTAAAAAAATATTCTTTATAATTAATTATTTTATGAATAAAATCACTCGTCATGTTACTTTAATTGTATTTATTTAATCTATACATTATATTTAACTTAATCTAGATTTTTTGTTGACTTTTCAATTCTTGATTCTTCTTTTCCATTCCTCCCTATTTTGTGCTAGCGTTACTTTAATTAATTTTGTAAATATAAATCCGTTTTCAGAAATTAAATCTAAGAATTAATAATCGAGTAAACGCGTTGTTGTCTATTTTTTTCTAGGATATTATAAAGATGGCGAACACACATTTTTTTTACGCGAACCCGGTTAATAATTAAGCCTTGTATGAACATGAATTTGTACCCTTACAAGCGGCAAAGCCCCTCCTAAAAACAATAAATTAGCAATTTCTAAAGGGGTCTACTGTCGTACTAGCGCGACGTACACGTCTGTTGGTCCGTGTACGATAGTGGATGGGTAAATTTGCACGACGCACACTGTTTCGAGCAATGGACAAAAATGGAAAAATGAACATTACATTTTAAGGATTTTCATATTACCACAGTAAAGTAGAGAAACCATTACTCCAAGAATTCTATTTAACAGCTACCTGAGTTTCGCTAATATCTTGTTAATGTACTCTCAAACCGAGGCAATGATCGAGCGGGTACTTGTCTTTAATATCAGTTCTATTTTATCAATTGTTCTAACCGTTATACTACAATTGCTGCGACGTATTTGTAAATAATCTGTGATGGATTTTGTAGCCCAGGGTATGTAGTTTAAGATATCATTTAAAGTTTATCTTTTGGTGTACGATTTACTCCGCAAATAATTTTTAAACAAACTAAATAAATTTTGTATAAAATTTATGCGATTACAAACTTTGAAGAGATTTAAAAAAAAACGTATCAAAACGTTTTGGGGTGTTAACATCCCCTTATTAGTACATTAATATACTTCAAAATGTGATAGGGATCATCTGCTTCTGACTGCTCTTTTACAAGTTATGATTTTTTTTATGGAGAAAGGTGCCGTCATAAAAAAAAATCATTTAGCAAATATGTGCTTAAATGCTCAGAAAAGTGACCATAAACAGTGTGTATTCGACGATATATGTTCGCGATTGAATATTGCGGGTTGTGATTGTGAAATACGTGAAAGTATTAAAGGTTTGAAGTTATTTTTAAGTGAATTTACCAATATTATTTAAATATAGTATTACTAATCATTATTTATACGTTATCATAAGGTCACAATTAGAATATGGTAGTATTGTCTGGTCCCCCTCTTACGTTACTCAAATTTCAAAAATTGAATGTGTGCAACAAAAATTTATAAAAATGATTTCGTTCAAATTAGGTTTCATTGATCCCAGCAATTATTACTTAATCTTAAATGATTTAAATCTCAAGACATTACAGTCTCGAAGATTGGAATTAGAGCTATGTTTCTTCCACAAATTACTCTCAGGAAATATACAATGTTCGGAGCTTCTAGGTTTGGTCAATTTCAATGTGAATCCTTATTGTACAAAATTTAGGAATTTTGCATTATTTAAGCTTGGCATTAATAAAACTAATTATACTTTTAATAGTCCGCTTAATAGACTATTAAGAACTTCTAATCAGCTTAATAATGATTCACGTTTTAATTTAATTGGTAGCGAATTTAGTTTATTTAAACGAAATTTAAAATTATTGATTTAGTTGAATTAATTTTAATAATTTTTGTTATGTTTATTATAATTTTAATTATGGGCATTTATATTCAAACAAATTTGTTTTATGTTGATCTGACTTATTGATTTGTAGTATTATTTTTAATTGTTTAGTTAGTTAGAGGTGATATTACTTGTACATTTTATGTATTTAATTTTGAAATTGGGGATAATCCCGTCAATAAACGATTTATTTAATACTAATTTAAAAATATTAACAAACGAGCTTAAGGGGTCTTTATCGCTTATAAGTGTCTAAAACTTTTATATCAAATACAAAGCTCAATTAGTAACCGAATTTCATGAAAAAAATACAGAGTTTTTCTTTAAAGTATACGAATTTCAAATTCAGCTTATTTTCTCTAAATCTTTAGATATTCATTGTGGTTTTCAAAGAGTTCAATTTGAAGCTTTAAACGAGTATTTTCCACTCCCAGACTAAGCATGAAGTAACATTTCGAGTTTAGAAAAGCTTTTCTAATTTCGAAATTTTACTTCATGCGCCATGCGTATAAAACACTAAAATATTGTGAAATTTATGTATATTTTCCTTTCACTTGAAATCAGTGTTTTATACGCGTGGCGCATGAAGTAAAATTTCGAGTTTAGAAAAGCCCAAAAAATTTGTCTCGGGTCGCTGCGCGACCCTCGACAAATTTTCACGGGGCTTTTCTAAACTCGAAATTTTACTTCATGCTTAGTCTGGGAGTGGAAAACAATCGTTTAAAGCTTTAAATTGGACTCTTTAAAAAAAACAACGAATATCTAAACATTTGAAGAAAATAACCTGAATTTGGAAAACGTATACTCTAAAGAAAAACTCCCTGTATATATTATGTATTAGTCACATCTATTAATATATGTTGAAAAAAAAATTGAGAAAAAACTGTAAACAAAATAATTAAGAACTTACTTTCAATAACTGTATCTTTTTTAGTTTACGTGAAGTGATTATTACACTAAAAAAGACTGTTATTCCTTACTTCACTTTTTAAAGTAAGGAATAACAATAGTCTTTTTTAGTGTACTTATTTTCAAATCTATTTTACTCGCTTATTAATTTTTATATTTTATTTCTGAAAACGGATTTATATTCACAAAATAAATTTGAAAACTTTGTCGCATGCTTTTTTGGTAAACGGATTTTATTCGCTTATTAATTTTTATATTTTATTTCTGAAAACGGATTTATATTCACAAAATAAATTTAAAAACTTTGTCGGATGCTTTTTTGGTAAACGGATTTTTGTAGGAAATTTTAAAAAATAAATCCTTCAAAGATTTTGTGATGTGATCTAGTACATAGAAAATTTAAAAATTTTTAAAGCAACAATAAAAAAGTTAATTTGTTGAGCACCGGTAAAAAAAATATATGTATATAAGTGGTAAATGATGAGAATATATCTTTATTATTAAAATATAAATAAATAAAAAAATTGCAACCACTAAAAATTGTATTATCGATTTTTGTCCCATGCTCCCATATACTCGAAACACTGTGCGACGCACACTGGTCGAAATGCTTATTCTAGCTGAACATTTCGCCGAAAATCAACTGTTTAGAAAACAGATTTTTTCTTGGAATATGGGCAGTTTAATGTCCAAAGGGTGCGCAGGTAAAGTCATAAACCCCTCCGACCTTTGGTCCGGTAGTTATCAGTACCCAAAGTGCAGTTGTGGATTTTACGTGCTCCAAACGCCCAAGTTTCATTTCTTTTTTTACATTTGTGTTTCGTGAAAAATATAATTTAAAGATGAATATATATTCTAGTGGTATATATACAACATAGTTTCAAATATTTTTCATATAACTTTAGTCAACAGATAGATATACTAATTTAAATTAAGTAAAGAACCCTATAGTAAAATTTTACGAAATTAAACTTGAAAAAGGTTCCTAGCCATTTTTAGTAATGAATCTTTGTTTTTTATACATAATAACTAATTAGTTTAATATATAAGTAATATTTAGCTGCCCGTTTTTGCCCGTTCACAAGCAGTGATTTTTTTTAGGTAGCGTAACAATTTTTCGGAGAACATTTTCTATGTTTGGCGCGCTCAAAAAACGCTAGAACAAAAAAATAAAGCAGTGTATCTCTTTGTGATCGACATTATGAATATTGAAATTGTATTGCACACTGAAAATTTAGGTTTATTAATACATAAAATAAATAATTTTCACAATTGACAATCAAATGGCGAACCTCTCATAGAGCAATTTTAAATTTTGAAAATAAATATTTTAAGTGGCTAAACGGAATGGATGTCTCTACTGAAGGTTTCTCAAATCGGCCCCAACCTGGATGTTCTACTGGTAAATCCAGAGGTTTCTCGACCGCTTACCATTCAAAAATCGAACACAGAGGTGTTAAAGTTATTAGTAGAACCAGAATAAGCATCTCTACTAGAGGATTCTGACTCCAAATAATTTCTGTTTCAACAGAATGTATGGGAATTTCGGTTATTTGAAGAGATAGAGAGTCGGTTAAATTGGAGCAAAGTTGTGTAATTTAGGGTCTAATAATAATCTAAAAACAAATTTAAAATACCTTTTTTATTTTTTTATTCATCTAGTAACATATTTAATTTTAAGATAACTATAACATTTACCCAGGGACTATAGCCAACTTTAGTTTTTCTTATGGGCGCCATTTGGGATTTTCATATTTTTGAAAGAATATTTTTTCTGAATTCAATGATGTATCACACTTATAGTTTATTGTACATTTTATATGTAAAATTTTATTCTTTTGTTTTTTGTAAAGAGTACCTTGGAAACAGTTGAGTAACTCACTCATTTGACAACTCCTAGGACCCATAAATTGCTCACATATCACCCCTGAAGAATCAGAGCTGGGCAGGATTCGAATCATTCAGGATTCGAATCCTTTTAGAGGATTCAAAAGAGGCATTCGAATACTTTAGTTAAACTGGATTCGTGATCCTGATTCGTTACATTTTTTTAAGAGGATTCGTATTCGAATCCAAAGGCGGGTGATTCGAATCCTCATAAAAGGATTCGAATCCACATAAAAGTATTCGAATATTTATAAGAGGATTCGAATACTTACAAAAGGATTCGAATACTTACAAAAGGATTCGAACCGTCAAAAATAATTCGAATTAATCGTGAGGATTAACATACAAAATTTGTTTTGTATGTTTTTAAATTTCTCGTTAAACCACTGTTTTGTACGCGTGGCGCATTAAGTAAAATTTCGAGTTTAGAAAAGCCCCGTGAAAATTTGTCTCGGGTCGCTGCGCGACCCTCGACAAATTTTCTACGCGGGGCTTTTCTAAACTCGAAATTTTACTTCATGCTTAGTCTGGGAGTGGAAGACTCTCGTTCGTAAATTTTCGAATTATCATATAGTTGTCATAAAGTTGTGTATTTATTTTCAATAAAATCTTTCTCGGTTTATTGAACAAAAACAAAAGAGCTGAGGTGAAAAGTGTTTAGATAAAAGTGTTTTTTTTTTCATTGGCTACAACTTTTGTTTGAAACATTTTTTGATTTAGACGTCGAAAGCTCGGTGAATTGTTGATCTCCACTAGGTTTTTTAGTTTCTAATTCAAAAACAAAAGAGCTGAGGTGTTTAGGTAAAAGAGGTTTCTTTTTTCGTTGGCTACAACTTTTGTTTTAAAACATTTTTTGATTTAGACATCGAAAGCCATAGTCGGTGAGTTGTTTATCTCCACTAGATTTTTTAGTTTCTAATTCAAAAACAAAAGAGCTGAGGTGAAACGTGTTTAGCTAAAAGTGGTTTATTTTTTCGTTAGCTACAACTATTGTTTGAAACATTTTTTGATTTAGACATCAAAAGCCATAGTCGGTGAGTTGCTGATCTCCACTAGATTTTTTAGTTTCTAATTTATAAACAAAAGAACTGAGGTGAAAAGTGATTAAACAAAAGTTTGTGCTGTGTGTTTTTATTATCTTTTGTTTGATTTTGTTTTGATTAAGTTATTAATAAAGCAGCAATTTGTGAGTGATTATCAAATAAAAAAAAAGCCTAGAGAAGATAACTTTTTCGTATAGTGATCATAAACAAAATAGTTAAGGTGAAAAGTTGTGTATTTTTTATTATCTCTTTTTCTTTTCTTAACTTTGTGTATCTCTTTATAAAATATCATTGTATTTATTTATTTTAGTTTAAACTTTTCCCCGAAGAAGCTAACAAATGTATAGCGAAATATTGGCTAATTAAAATAAAGTTCTGGCTAAAAATAGAACTATAATTTTTGAATTCTGCCGCTTTTCCACAATAGTTTATAGAAGTTTTTTATTATCTTGTTTGAAACATGTTTTTGAAAACTATAATATGATACATTAAGGTAAAAGTAAGCATTAAGTTTATAAAATTTTGAAAAGGTATTGCTTAAAAATGTTTATAAAAAAGTTTAAATGAGCAAATATATGCCAAAAAAGAAAAGTAGGAACCAAATCTTTTTAAAAATTCTTTAGTCTCAAAAAGATCTTAATTATATTAGAGTTTTTCGTTGTTACAATAATTGAAATTCGTTTAATAAAAAAACATCTAATGATTTCTGCTGATTTTTAACACAAGACTTTTAGACATTTGATGGTATAAGTAAAATTAAATTACTGAAATAAGTATTTATTTTTTAATATATTCGTAAATATCCGGTAAACAATGTAAAATATTTATTTAATTATAATATTTAGGTAATAACAATACAATAAATTTTATATTATGATTATTATTATTATACAGGGTGTCCGTATTTCAACAGAATGTATGGGAATCTCGGTTATTTGAAGAGATTAAGAGTCGGTTAAATTAAAGTCTCATAACTATTTTTCACAATATTCTAATTGTATAATTCAGGTCTGTGTTAATTGCCTAGTAGCAGTTTCAATAAATAATAAAACACCATAAATTGAAAATAACACCTTCATTAAAAAACCAAAACACTGACCTTTCCAAAAAAACTCTTGTAATAAATACAAGAAAGACGAAATAGAAAAACCATTTTCTATTTTACTTAGAATTCAAATTTTTGAATTGTTGTTTAAATGACGCAGCATTTTGACATTACATATTTACGTAGTTTTGTAACTAGGAAACTCATCACGTCCGTTTTAAACTATAACATATTTTGTGTGCTTAATATTATTGCACAGAAGTGTACGTTTTATATGTAAAATTTTAATCTTTTAGTTTTTCAAAGAGTGCCTTGGAAACAGTTGAGTAACTCACTTATTTGGCAACTCCTAGGAGCCATAATTCGCGTACATATCACCTCTGAAGACGGGCATCCGACGATACATACTTTACCAGTTGTGACATATTTTAAAGTAACGAGTGTCTTCCACTCCCAGACTAAGCATGAAGTAAAATTTCGAGTTTAGAAAAGCCCCGCGTAGAAAATTTGTCGAGGGTCGCGCAGCGACCCGAGACAAATTTTCACGGGGCTTTTCTAAACTCGAAATTTTACTTCATGCGCCACGCGTATAAGCCACTGATTTGAAGTGTAGTTCAAAAACACACAAATACATCTTTAATCAGAGTAACACAGGTATTTAGTCTGTTATCAACGATGTTCAGTGTTAATAATAAATAATTAGGTTTTGAATATTTTTGTTAAAACAACTGATAACGATATTTATATGTTAATGGGTGTAAAAAAATAATAAAATTAAATTTATTCATAAACGTTTTGTATTCGTGATTCGAAAAAACAGGATTCGAATCTTTGATTCGAATCATATTTATCTCTTACGAATCCTTTATTCGAGTATTCGTGATTCGAATCATATTAGGTGATTCGGATTCGTGATTCAAATCCTTTTTACGAGGATTCGTCCCAGCTCTGTGAAGAATTTTACTTCATGCGCCACGCGTATAAAACACTGATTTAAAGTGAAGTTAAAAATGCACTGAAAACCAACCCAACTTCGATATTTTTTCAAAATTGGATGTTTTCTTACATATCCATGCTGTAAACCTTCTGATATTTGTTGTTTTCTTGTAAAAAAACTTCAATTTCCTGTAGTCCTTCGGTCTTCGAAGATCATGATTGCTCCTTCGAGCTGTAGCCTTTGTAAAATGGTAATAAACTTAGTAATCTAGGGGGATCCTTCAATTTGAAACTCCTAAGAACGAGTGTTGTTCACTCCCAGGCTAAGCATGAAGTAAAATTTCGAGTTTAGAAAAGCCCCGCGTAGAAAATTTGTCGAGGGTCGCGCAGCGACCCGAGACAAATTTTTACGGGGCTTTTCTAAACTCGAAATTTTACTTTATGCGCCACGCGTATAAAACACTGATTTAAAATAAAGTTAAAAATGCACTGAAAACCAACCCAACTTCGATATTTTTTCAAAATTGGATGTTTTCTTGCCTATCCATGCTGTAAACCTTCGGATATTCGTTGTTTTCTCGTAAAAAAAACTTCAATTCCCTGTAGTTCTTCGGTCTTCGAATATCACGATTGGTCCTTCGAGCTGTAGCCTTTATAAAATGGTAATAAACTTAGTATTCTAGAGGGATTCTTCAATTTGAAACTCCTAAGAGCGAGTGTTGTCCACTCCCAGACTAAGCATGAAGTAAAATTTCGAGTTTAGAAAAGCCCCGCGTAGAAAATTTGTCGAGGGTCGCGCAGCGACCCGGGACAAATTTTCTCGGGGCTTTTCTAAACTCGAAATTTTACTTTATGCACCACGCGTATAAAACACTGATTTAAAATTAAGTTAAAAATGCACTGAATACCAACTCAACTTCGATATTTTTCAAAATTGGATGTTTTCTTGCCTATCCATGCTGTAAACCTTCTGATATTCGTTGTTTTCTTGTAAAAAAACTTCAATTCCCTGTAGTCCTTCGGTCTCCGAATACCACGATTGGTCCTTCGAGCTGTAGCCTTTATAAAATGGTAATAAACTTAATAATCTAGAGGGATTCTTCAATTTGAAACTCCTAAGAACGAGTGTTGTCCACTCCCAGACTAAGCATGAAGTAAAATTTCGAGTTTAGAAAAGCTCCGCGTAGAAAATTTGTCGAGGGTCGCGCAGCGACCAGAGACAAATTTTCACGGGGCTTTTCTAAACTCAAAATTTTACTTCATGCGCCACGCGTATAAACCACTGATTATCAGTAATGTTAAAAATATATAACGCTTAGATGTGATGGTGATCAATATTTAGCGAGATGTAGCGAAAAAAATTACTTAAGAATTACTTGTTTTGTGAATAGTTTTAATAATAATAATAAAATTAGAATAAATTTAGTTTGTACAACTTTTATGTGATAATCGATACTTATTTTTATTATAAAAGATTGACAGTTATTAATTAATTTTGACGTGATTGTTTCCAAGGCACTCTTTAAAAAGAAAATATCATGATTTTAAATATCAAATCTAAAATAAATTATGAGTGTGGTACATCACTGAGTTCAGAAAAAATATTCTTTCAAAATATATGAAAATCCAAATGGCGCCCATAAGAAAAACAAAAGTTGGCTATGGTCCCCGAGTAAATGTCATAGTTATCCAAAAAAAAGCTACAAAATTCCTCATTAAAAAGTGCCTGTATATTGTCAAAGTTCTAAATGTCCAGATTCAGTAGTTTTTTTCATTTTCAAATATCTCTATTGATAGTTCTAATATTTTTAATTCAATTACTGGTTTGTCTGATTCTTTAAATGCTGGGCCGGATGCTGTATCTCCTTACTTCTTAAAAAGATGTGTTTTCTCTCTTACTAATCCCATTAAGTTATTATTCAATAAATCTTTAACATCTGCAGTATTTCCTACTTATTGGAAGGACTCATACATTAATCCGATATTTAAAGATGGTAAAAGAGATAGTATTGAAAATTATAGAGGTGTTTCCATCCAGTCCACTATCCCAAAGATATTTGATAAACTTATATCGGAACAACTTAGATGGAGCTGCAAGAACATAATATGCGACGAACGACATGGATTTTTTGAGGGGAGATCTACAACATCTAACCTGTTGTCATACCAGATGTATTTAATGAATGCTTTGGAAAGAGGTCTTCTAGTAAATTCCATTTATACAGACTTTTCTAAAGCCTTCGACCGTGTCAATCACTCAATTCTTTTGAAAAAACTCGAAGGTCTTGGCTTTAGTGACAATATGGTAAAATGGTTTTCCAGTTACTTAAATAACCGACAGCAGTTTGTTAAAATTGATAATTTTATATCTAAAGCAGTTCATGTGACATCTGGTGTGCCTCAGGGATCTCATTGTGGACCAGTCTTGTTCTTGCTCTTCATTAATGATATTGGTAGTATCATACAAAACTGTAGGTACCTTATGTTTGCAAATGACTTAAAGATTTTTAGAGTCATTGAAACGGCTACTGATCAGAGACTTTTACAACATGATTTAAACAATTTATCTACCTGGTGTACCAACAACTGTCTACAACTTAACTTAAAGAAATGTATGGCTATATCTTTTGGTCGAAATAGACGTAATTTAGTTGAGTACTCTATAAATAACTACAATTTACCATTTGTTGAGAAAGCGCGTGATCTAGGGGTTATATTTGACTGCCGCTTAACCTTCATCCCACATGTAAACAGTATTATAAGTAGATCTCTTTCGACGTTAGGTTTTGTAAACAGATTCTCTAAACAGTTCAGTATAAATACATCCAGAACTCTTTACGTTACTTTAGTTCGCCCTCATTTGGAGTACTGTTCTGTAATATGGACACCACATTTTAACAACCACAGTGACTTAATTGAAAAGGTCAAAACTAGATTTTTATTACTTGCTTCACAGGTATTGCCCGGATAAATTATAGCCGATCTTATATGCTAAATGTATTAAATTTAAAATCTCTGCGCTACAGAAGAGTTATGCTAGATTTGTGCTATGGGTACAAACTAATTAATGGCTTTGTGAACAGTAGCATATTGGTTGGGGCATTAAACTTTAATTTTTATTCATCCACTGTTCTACGAAACAAACATTTGTTTCGATTAAACACCTATCGCACAAATTATGCCTCTAATAATCCTGTTTGTCGCATAATGAAATATTGTAATATACTAAATACATTTCCAAACTTTTTAATATTTTGTAATTCTTACAATATGTTTAAGCGCCACCTTTCGCTCATTGATCTTGTAGTTGTTTTTTAATTGTATTTATTAGCTAATTGTAACTTGAATTTTATAACTATCATGTGCATTGTATTATTTGTTATATGTTTAATTTACACACATTTATTATTATATATATATATATATATATATATATATATTTAATGTAAAATGGAGATTTCCGAACAAATAAATAAATAAATAAAAAAATAAAACGATTTTTCAACAAATCAGTTTTTGTTGATCGAAAACAAAAAAAATATATTTCAAATTTGTTTTTAAATTATTGTTAGGCCCTAAAATACGCAACTTTTCCCCAATTTAACCGTCTCTCTATCTCTTTAAATAACTGAGATCCCCATACATTCTGTCGAAATACGGGCACCCTGTATATTGTATATTCTTATTTATAGATATGTGTGCTATTTTGAATTTCTATTTGAATGATTTTATAATTAAATATAACATGGAAAATTGTTGTAATATAATTACTATTTTTAGATGAAAATTGTACAAAAATTCTACCATTCACCACCCCCATTTGAATTTTATTTTTTTACGAAAAACTGTTAAAATAAAATTTGAAGATACTGTCATTATATCTTCAAATTTTATTTTAACAATTTTTCGTAAAAATTAAAATTAAAATGGGGTGGTGAAGGGTAGAAGGGAAGAATTATTGAATATTGAGTAATTTATATTTTTAATAAAATATTTTCTTCGACTCCGAACAATTTAAAGTAGACTAAATCGCTTTATAGCGAAATGTTCAGCTAGAATGAGCGTTTCGACCAGTGTGCGACGGACCGAATTTTTGTCGCTGCTTTGATGGTGATAACTGCCGCCACTGCTAGCATTTCACTACGGTTCATTGGGAGCAAATGTCTGAATGGTGTTAACGGACAAATAAAGGAAAGGTGTGTCGCCTATGTTATCATAGCAAATGTTTTGAATGCTCCGAGGTCTGATTGAAATTAGATGCACTGGCGCATGCTAAGCTCGACTTAAGGAAATTAACTTAACCTTGGTCTGATCCGATGTGTTGTAATAGTTTAATTAAAATTCGCGTATTGTTTCCAACTGATGTTTACTGCGCGCTTGCTATACTCAGTGAAAGCAATCATTAGGTCTAATAACATTCGCGCATCGAAGTTACCTGACATTTTCTAGTTGGTCTACATCCAGAGCTATGATTCAATATGGATTGGTCATTCAAACAATGACGTGTTCATGATGTCGATGAAATTGCAATGGTGTTTATATTCAAAGCTTGTATGAAAAAGTGAAAACACCCATGAGGGTTACATATGGCATGCCCTCATGGACTCTCATACATATTGATACTAAAAACAACCATTTCGAAATAATAATGTCTAGGATAGCAAAATGATTGACTATTCGTTAGGAATGTTATCAGTAGTAAAGTCCTAATCAAAAAAATTATGATAATGTGTTTTATTAAATCCATCAATTTATAATAATTAATCAATTTTTAATAATTTAGGTTTAAATTATTACAAATTGATTGATTATTATAAATTGATGGATTTAATAAAATACATTATTATAATTTTCTTGATAACATTCCTAACGAATAGTCAATCATTTTATTATTTCGAAATGATTGTTTTTAGTATCAATAATAATTTAAACCTAAATTATTATAACTTGATTGATGGGTTGTAAATTAATGTTCATATCATTTGAACAAAAGTCATTTTACTTTACGAGTTGTTGATATTATATTATTTTAAGAGGTTATCGCCCACGACATAAGCACAGAAAACTGGGCATTTTGTTGTGTTTTGTATGCATCCTTATTTAGGGATAAAATAAAGGTATATATTTAATTAAATAAACAGCGTATCACGTCTTCCATTTTTTTTTGCGGAATATATGCATATTAAAAACTAATTCGGTCACATTGTAAAAGATTTCTTTGTGATACTTCTTTCATTTCTTTCTATCCTACCGAGATGTAGTGCGATCTATAATTTCTAATCATTTTCTAATCATGTATTATTGACAATTTTATCCCTTTTGGTGCTTAACAATAAAGACTTATTATTACTCTTATTATATTTTTGTTTGTTTGTTTTATTGGCCTTGGTAACTATGACCATTAGCCATCAATCTATATTTTATTGTTTTAACTAATTCTATATCGAAATTACATCTAGGACGCCACAACACATTCACACTACAACCATGGACCCGGATGGAATCATTTATTATTCATAAATGATTCTACCGGACGGGACTCGAACCCGCAAACTTCTGGGTCTGTGGGCAGGGTTTCTACCCACTCGGCCACCGAGGCCCCCACTCTTATTATATATTTACCGACAATTTTAAAAAACTGTTTTAACCACAATATTCTAGTTAGTTTTTCTTGGTAAATAAATAAGTAGATAAAATTAAAAATGTTCGTAAAGGAATCCTTTAGAATGTGATCGAATTAGTTTTTTTATCACATGTTGTGGATATGCAGAAAAAAATATAATTGCAATAATATAATAATTTCGAAATGTTGCTGTTTCCTTAGGAATCAATGAAATTGAAAACAAATGATACCGTTGTATTCAGAATCAAAATAGCCTTTTAACGATATATCACTGGACCTACTTTCCCTATTTAAAATCGGGGGATGAAGTTAACTTAGGTTAGGGGGTTGAGGTTGTGAAGGTGGAAATGTCATCAAAAGTTATCCCCCTCGAAACAAAAATCGACGTGCCTCGGCGATTTGTTTAAAAATGAGGGACCACCCTGTATACCCGAAAATTTTATAAATCGTTGAAAATCTCATGAACATTTTTTAAATTGAGGAAATATTGAAAATCTCACAAAAATGTCATTGAAACTACAAAAATCTAAGAAATTTACTAAAACTGCAAAGGTTTTAAAAGGCGACTGAAAATTTGAAAATTAAGTGAGCAGTAGTTGAGAAAAGCTGCGCGTCCAAATCCAAATTCTTAGGGCTTTTCTCAACTCGAAATTTTACTTCATGCTTAGTCTGGTAGTGGAAAACACTCGTTAAAGAATAATTAATAACATTTTCAAAGATCATTCGTTTATAAAATCTTAACGGTTTTCAAGATTTTCGTCAATTTTAAAATGTTTCCAGTTTTCATGAATTTTTATCGCTATCATTAATTTATAAAAAACAAATATGTATTTTTTTTATAAATTAATGATTTTTTTTTTATAAATTCATCAAAACTGGAAGAATTTTAAAATTGATAAAAATCTTGATTTTCACAACGGTTTTCGTTAATATTTAAATTCTTGAATTTTAGGGTTTTCATTAATTTATTTAAATCTTGGCGGTTTTTGTGAGTTTCCAAAATATCATTTAATGTAATAAGGTTCAGGAGAATTTCAAAATGTCATAGATTTTTCTGATACTTTTCGTGAATTTTCAATTCTTTCGGTAACTTCAACAAAGAAAACATTAAGATTTTCGGTAATTTTTAAATTCTTAGCAATATTTGTAAATTTTCTTAAAATTCGTTAAGTTTAAAAAGATTAAAGTTTTTCATGAAATTCCAAGATTTCCGTTGATTTTTAAAATGTTGATTAATTTTTATATTTCTAATGAATTTTCGCCAGGTTTTTGAATCTTAGCAGTTTTCGTGAATTTCCTAAATTTTTGTTAGATTTAAAAATGTGTTTCCTTAATTTTCAAAATTCAACACGTTTTATTAACTTTTAAAATGTTGACGTATTTCGTGAATTTTCAAGAAAACAATAATATTATAATAATAAATTTATTTCATTTTCAAAATCTAATTATTAATTTTAAAAAATTATATGTTTTTATGAATTTTACAAAATGGACAATGATTGCAAAGTCAAAACTTTTAAACTTTTAACATGTTGATGTGAATACAAATAAACAATAATATTATAATAATAAATTTAATTAATTTTCCAAATCTAATTATTAATTTTAAAAAAATATATGCTTTTTATGAATTTTCCAGAATGGACAATAATTGCAAAGTCAAAACCTTGAATGATTCCCGAAAGTCGTCAAAATGTTAAAAATTAACGATAATCATAAAAAGTGTCGTGATTTTTATAATTAATGAGGATCTTGAAAATTAACGAAAATATTTGAAATTTACAAAAACAGTCAAGTTTTTATTTAAATTAATGAAGATCTTGGTAGTTCGCCAAAAGTATCAACATTTTTTTTTAATATTAATCTATATTTCTAAAATCTATGTTGTTTGATAATTTGTAAAAAATCAAAGTTTTATGCAATCAATATGAAATTCATTGAATTTACTAAGAATCAATTGCACTTACATCTTATTTAAAGAAAATTAAATTATCTCAACGTATTTTCTTAAAATACAAAGCCAAAGTTGAAATTATGTAATAAAATCAACGATTTTAGAAACATGTTTTCTTCTAAATTGTAAAAACTCAACAGATTATCAAATCAACATAAAATTTATAGAATTTACACAGAAATTAGTAAACTTTGATTGGCTATAATTGAAGTTTAAATATTTCTAATGGAAATTCCAAAATAACTAATCAAAATTTACTTTTCTTTATAAAAAAAAGGCGAATGCTCGACGAATTTGATTTATTTGAAAAGTTATTTAAAACAAAATCAAACGTTTGTACATAATCAACTAAATAAAATATAATCAATTTAAATGAACAAATAATAAATTATTAAAAGGTACAGTTTCTCATTCTTTGATCTTAGATTACGAAAGACATTTCGGATTATGATAAAATTATTAGCGATTGTCGATGAATGAATAAACTTTGTAGTAACGTCGAAAAAAAAAATCGAGCGATTTTTTGAGAAAGTTACAGACGCTTAAAGTTGAATAAAATGTCATAAATAAATAAATAAAAGGTAAAGTTTCTTGTTTTCTGATCTTTGATTACGAAAGACATTTAGGATTCTTATAAAATGATCAGTGGTTGTCGAGGAATAGATGAACTTTGAGGTAAAATACAAAATAGCATATATGTTAATTTATATTATTTAAGGTTTAGATAGAAGACCAATTTAGTATTTTTTATGCTAAACTGAATCTCGCCTTATGGTTTGTAATTATTTAGAGTTGTATTTTGAATATACTTTAGGAATTACAAATAAATTATTATTAAATTAGATAGACGAGTAAAGTTGCAATAAATTTTATCAACGAATTAATAAAAATATATTAAAAGGTACAGTTTCTTGTTTCCTGATCTTATATTACAAAAGACATTTCGGATTTTGATAAAAATTATCCACGATTGTCGATGAATGAATAAACTTTGCGCTAAAGTTGAAAGAAAAAAAATATATCCGGCGATTATTGACTAAGTTTTTGATTCATCGTCTAACGAGTGTGTCCACTCCAAGGTTAAGCATGAAGTAAAATTTCGAGTTTAGAAAAGCCTGAAAATTTGGCTCGGCCGCGTAGCGAAGCGGAGCGACCGAGCCAAATTCAGGCTTTTCTAAACTCGAAATTTTACTTCATGCGCCAGGCATATAAAACACTGATTTAATGGAAAATGGTCTTTAACCAATTTACTAGTGAAATAAGTTTGATATGTTAATTATCAACTGTTTAAATGACGGGGAAAGTGTTATGATGGACACATCACTATTTTTATAGATATTGCAGAACAAAAAATCAAATTTATAACGTGATTACGCTACTTTACCAATGTTTGCTATTTTTTTATGAAATAACGGCAAAAGTAGGAAATATTTTATTGAGACAATCGCGAAGTTTTTACTTTCCTTAAAGTATATTTTATTAATCTGCCTCATTAAGCATTATGAATAATAAATAATTGGAATAATCAATTAAATAATCCTATACTATTTTAATTTGTGGTCGGTACCTGTGTTGACCACAGCAGTTAATATATTTAATGTGACTGCAGTTTCGACAAACTTAGTTCATCATTATCAAACATGTAATTTAAACTAGAGGTATATATACTGCATTATAAGGCAACAGTAAAAATAGGTGTTTACATAAAATCAATGTGGTCGTGAATTAAGGGAATTCCTGAATTAGCGCGCACTTTGTGTATTTCTAGTGTTAAGAAAAAGAAAACAAATCGAACCTTCAAATTGAAACGGAAACTTTTGTTAGAAAGGGAGCAATAAATACAATCTATATTACAGTTTCTAAAGATATTTAGTTAATATCATTTGATAGCGATTTCATTCGATTTCAATGCATTGAAATATGTTCGCTAACCTTAGAAAATTAAACATGATGTCATTGAGTAGTAATTATTATCAAGAATGATAAGAGAGCAGTAATTAAAGTGCCGACAAAATACCTGGCCGAAATCAGTTCGCAATAGAGTGTTGATTCGGTCGCTACTTCGCCATGGATGAGTTAATTCCCCCGCCCATCCTTACTAGATCCAAAAGCCACCACGAAGACTTCCTCAGTGATATTAAAGAGAACAAGCCGTACGCGTTTGTAAGAGAACGTTATGTCACCGGTATTGGGCGTGTTTGCTGCTTACTCAAATCCTTTAAAAATAAACTAAGCGTGGACGCTAGAAAGTAAAATACTAGTTAATCTCCTTCATTTTAATACAAAAGAATTTGATGTCGCTGCGCTTACCGCTGCTATCAGCCATATGATGCTTCTGTCATGTATCGATTATGCAATAGATAAACCTGAATTAACTAAATGATTTGTTTGATATTAATTGCAGATTGATAAGAACAACGATGGATATATCGATATTAAGGAATTACGTGAAGCTCTCGATGTCTGCGGGTTTAAATTGCCGGCATGGAAGGTTCGCCAAATGGAGGAGGAATTCAAAAACAAGCGCCGTACATCCACCACCACCATTGACGGCAAAATGTCCTACGAGGAGTTCGAAAATTTGTGCAGTGACCTAAAAGCCAACGAGGTCGCCAGCACATTCAAACAGGTCGTTACTAGAAGGGAAAATCTGCAGCACTTGGGCGGCACTTCCGATGCGTCCAACGAGGGCACAACGCATTCCGTACGAGTCGAGGAACAATTAGCGTTTTCAGACTGGATTAATTCCAATCTCAGATATGATACTGATCTCAAGCATCTGCTTCCAATTGATCCCGAAGGCAAGGCTCTTTATAATAAAGTTAAAGATGGAATTTTGCTGTGGTAAGTATATTCATATTGGATATCAACCAATATTTAGTAGGGATCGGGATATACAGGGTGTAGAATTGGCCGATGCACAATAGGGATTTCAATGTAAATATCTTAATATTCGATTATTTGCTTCCCTATTTTTTTTAGACAAAAAGTCTATTTAATTTTTTTGTAGAGACAAAAATTCTGAATCGACTAATACACTTATTTTTGTTTTACATTTTTCAGAAAGCAAATATTTGGGCAAATAAAAATGTCCACTTTCTCAAAAATCGGCGATGCCTTGAAATTGTTGACAGATATTAATTTAATAAAAAAATAAACTTTGCACAATGCAACTAAAATCGTTTAATTATTAAAAATTATATAAAGAAATAAAACAACTTCATTTAAAGAATGAATTATTCCCTGGCACTACCATTTTTTGTCTAAGTATCATTTTTAAATTTCAAATTTTCTTCATACTGTATTATGCAAACTACAAAATAATAAAATGTAAGGATGCAGATTTTTTTAATCTACAAAAAAGTTAAATAGACTTTTTGTCTAAAATAATTAGGAAAGCAAATAATCAAACATTATTTCTTTTACACTGAAATCCCTATAGTGTGTCGGTTAATTCTACACCTTGTATATATCAAAAAAAAAAAAATCCCTGTATATCAATTAATTATAATAATATATTTAGATATTGAGAAATTACTTCCTAGAAATCTATAGCTCCATACAAACGTGATTTATTATTTTTTTTATTATTAGCATAGTGTGTTTCAAAAGTGAGTTGTAGATAGGTTAGGTTAGGTTCTAATGGCAGCAGTTAGACCGCTCACTTAGGCCCAAAGGGCCTCTTGTGATACCATAAGGGTGAAAAGGAGTCAGATCTCCCCTCCCTCCCCACCTATACAAACCAATCCGAGCACCTAATGAACCCGATCAGATTTCTCACATCTAGGGATGTGAGGTCCGTTGGTCCAATTGCATAGTGCATACCAAGGTACTTGATCCTTTTCCCTTCGAGAGCAGGGCATTGTCCCAGATAGTGGAGTAGCGTCTCTTCCTCCTCCACATCCAGGCATCCTCTGCAATAGTTGTTGTGCTCAAGACCCATCTTTTGTGCATGTCTGCCTAGGAGGCAGTGGCCCGTGAGGATGCCTACCACCTTCTTTATCTTGATTCTGCTAAGTGCAATTAATCTGTTGCTGTTTATAGTATCCCATATAGGCCATAGCTGCCTTGTTATGAGACACGTATCTTCTTCTTCTGCAGTAGAGGTCGACTGGAGCTAGATTTAGTATTATATCTAGCGCCTTGGAGGGGGTGGACCTGACCACCCCCATTATAAGCAATTCAGCGGCTCTCTGAGCTTTGCCAAGTGCAGTTTGATGGATCCTTTTGTCGAGGGCAGTCCACCAGACTGCGGCCCCGTAGAACATAATGGGCCTTACCACGGCCGTGTAAGGCCCATTATGTTCTACGGGTTGTAGATAACCGTGTCTTGTTTTATTCGCCAATGAACCAGGAACCTGATTTTAGTTACCTTAAACTCCGGAACGAGGAATCTAGTTTATTTTAGTTTCAATTATCGCATTATTGCCAATATCCACTTTATAGAAAAGACGCTATATTTTCTATAAAGCGACAGTCGTAGCCGAAAGGAACTAGAATCTGCATATATAATTGATACCGAATAGAAATGTTGGTGTCGACATATAAAGTCACTGATACAAAGCAACGGCATATGGATTTATTGATTTTAAATTTAAACTTGAGAATTAATAAATCAAATGAATAAGTCAGCTGAATACCTATTGAATTATATCAGTATTTTCTTTTAATTTCAGTAAAGTCATCAATCACTCTTGCCCGGACACTATTGACGAACGTACAATCAACAAAAAGAACCTGACTGTCTATAAGAAACTAGAGAACTTGACACTAGCACTCTCTTCCTCCCAAGCTATCGGCTGCAATGTAGTAAACATCGATGCCCATAATCTTGAGAAAGGAACTCCGCATTTGGTGCTAGGTCTCCTCTGGCAGATCATCAGAATCGGCCTCTTTAATCAAATCACTCTTGAACACTGTCCTGGGCTTACAGCTCTGTTATCCGATGACGAGAAGATTGAAGACCTTCTCAAATTATCCCCTGAAGCGATCTTGCTGCGTTGGGTTAACTATCATTTGGCCCGTGCCGGTGTCAACAGAAGGATCAACAACTTCACTAACGATATCACTGATTCAGAGATTTACACGCATTTATTGAAGCAGATCGCTCCTGGTGATATTGATGTTACTACTGAAGCTCTTTATGTAAGTATTAATTTTTATTATATATTTATACAATTCATTGACTGACAGATTTGGAAATCGTAAAGTTTCCTGATATATAATTTTTTTAGTAGTAGCACTGATATTGTACTTTTTTGTTTAATAAATGTTAGCCAGTTGCCGCCTGCTTTTTTCTATAAATTTACAAAGAAATCTATTTGACTATTTTAATAAAGTATCCATCCAAGTAAATATTTAGATGCATAAGGCTCTTACATTTTTCAAATATGAATTGACTTTTCAGAAATTAGTATTATTTCATGGAATGTATTAGATGGAGGTAGTCGAAATTTGTTTGGCTGTTATTTTAAGCCAGGATGACATCAATATAAATTCATAGATTGATTACTGCCTGGATGGGAAAAACTTTTTAATCACCCATTTTTCAACAAAAAGTCATTCGTCACAAAAAGTGTTGATGACTTGAAAACACCATTTTCATTATCTAATCTTAAATTTACCATAAAGGGTGCTCAAAAATTAAAAAAAAAACTAAAGGTGTGAAAAGAGAGAAGTACCTCTAATTATAAGTTTAGAGAAAAATGTATTAGAAAAAGTAATTTATAATCATGAATGGTGTTTTGAATTTCCTATCCAGGCTGTAATCCAGAGGCTCGTACCGAGTATAATAAATCATTAAATAAATAAATTAGTTAAAACCATTGTTTCTATTAAGCACACATTTTGCATGTAGACTTAATTCTCTTGTACCTTGGGTAATTTGCCTGATCAGAAGCGAAATATGAGAATTAGAAATTGTAGTTTATTGATGAAACTTAAATAAACAAAACTTATGTTACAGGAAAGGGATCTTCAAGCCAGAGCTGAAATGATGTTGCAACAAGCTGCCAAACTGAAGTGCCGTTCATTCGTAACCCCTCAGGACGTAATTAATGGAGTCTACAAATTGAATGTAGCCTTCGTTGCTAACTTATTCAATAATCATCCAGCATTAGAACAAACCAATGGAGTGTTGGTTGAAACTGTTGAAGAAACTAGAGAAGAAAAGAGTAAGCATTTTCCTTATTTTCATAAAATAATACAAGGTTTTTGTGGTAATTATTGAGACCTGTTCTGGAAAATTAGTATATTGGAAGATACCAGTGGTTTTGCTGCATGTCATAGTTCGCCAGGAAGTACCGAATGGCACTTGGAAACAAAAAGAAGTTAGATGGGGAGAGGTCCGAGTTGTATGAAGATTGGTGCAGTGATAAGACTAAAAAAAAATGTACTTTTGACAAGACATCCTCCTCTTATACTTATATCATAATAGCGGCCGTTTCAATCGCTGATTTTTCGAATTTAACATAACATCTTCTTGTGCATCTTTGATCAATAATGCACTGTATTTCCAACTGTGTGATTCACCACTCAAAAGTCTGCACACTTCACGGGAAATACATACTCTGTAAAAGTTCAGCTCACTGAGATTCCATGTTTACATCCAGCAATTTCACTCCTAAATCTGCCTGCTCAGTACAACAAAACCAATCTCATTAATTTCTTGACAAACCATGTATGCGGATTGACTTTTTTGAATTTATTTTAACACAAATATTTTTCCAGCATATAGAAACTGGATCAACTCAATGGGTGTAAACCCTCATGTAAACTGGCTGTATTCAGACCTAGCTGATGGCATGGTCATCTTCCAACTGTACGATATCATCAAGCCCGGTATTGTGAACTGGAACAAAGTGCACCGCAAGTTCTCGAACCTGCGTAAATTTATGGAGAAACTCGAAAACTGCAACTATGCTGTGCAGTTAGGCAAAGATCTTAAATTCTCTTTGGTGGGAATTGCAGGGCAAGACATTAATGATGGAAATGTAACACTGACCTTAGCAGTTATCTGGCAACTGATGAGAGCGTATACCCTTTCGATGCTTTCAAAACTTGCTCAGAGCGGTAGCCCAATTGTTGAGAAGGAGATTGTACAATGGGCTAATAAGAAGCTGTCTGAAGCCAACAAGAAGTCTTCCATTAAGAGTTTCCAGGATTCTTCAATAGCAGATGCCACCGTTGTCATTGATCTTATTGACGCTATCAAACCAGGTGCCATTACTTATGACCTTGTTAAAAGTAGTGGAAGTGAAGAAGTAAGTAGTATATTATTAAATAAACAACATTTAAAGGCAATAAGCAGATAGCTTTTTAATTACATTTTTTTTTAATCTGTGAATTGTGGTGCAAAAATTGTGGGCAGATGTTAAAAAGAAAGCAGTTGATCTTTTTAACATCTGCCCACAATTTTTGCATCTCACTTACTAATTGGTAGTATGGTAACAATCGTAAAGCATGCATATTAAAGTCAAGAGCTACCCTGGGCCGTAAACAAAGGTATATGTTTGTGTGGGCCTATAGTCGAAGCTGGGATGCAAAGAGCCCCGAGTTTATCATGCATGATCTAAAGAATTGTTTAATGGACGTCACTAAATACGACATTTGTTTCAGGACAATTTGGCAAATGCAAAATATGCCATCTCAATGGCACGCAAGACTGGCGCAAGGGTGTACGCCCTCCCTGAAGACATAACTGAAGTAAAGCCTAAGATGGTAATGACGGTATTTGCTTGTCTGATGGCATTAGAGTACGTGCCTAACATGGATAGCATGCAGGAGCAATAGACTTCTTTAATCAGTAACTTGTATATTATTTATGTTATGCTTTAAGCAAGTTTTGTAATTATTACTTAATATTCCATTGTTTTAACACATCTGTGATTGACACATTTCAGAAACGTACATTCCATTTAGAGATACTTATATATTTATACATACATATTATAGAATCATCAGGAAGTAACTAGTCCACAAAAGTATTATAATTTTGGTTACTAAGTTTTTCAATCATTTTAAATCATCTGGCCCAGGTGTATCAAGACTGGGTGTTCAAAATTAGAGTCAATCAGGTGATCTGAGTAATTCGGTAATTTAATAAAGTGTGCAATAATAAATTCACTGTTGATCATAAGCAAATATTAGATTTTGATATCGTAGATGTGACTACGTGAAACAATTTTATACTTATATACAAACAAATGAAATTGGTGAGCATGTATCCCGTGTAAATCTTATTAACAAAATTTACCCAGTAAAGGTATCGTTTAAGGAGTTTATTGATTTTTTACGTGTATTATATTTTTATGATTATTTAATGTATATACTCCAGGGAACACTGGGTGTACTGGAATATTGGCGTCAGGAAGAACCCAAGTGCCATTTACTATTCTTATAAAATGTGTCCAGGACACAAATGACTAACATATACATATATCTTAGAATTTTTTATGTACGTTGTATACAAATTAGCACGTTTGTGCTATTTGCTTCTATAAACCAAATATAAATTATTAAATAATATTTTCATATATTTAGCCTACCTTATCCTTAAACTACATGATATGACAGAGTGAATATCTTTGGCTGTGTGTGTGTGTATGTGTCCCATATGAATAAAATAATTAAACATTTAAAAAATAATAATGACAGTTTAGTTATTTGTTCATTAAATAAACTGTTACTCAAACCATTTCTCCAAGTATCAAGTTCATTTCCAACATATAATTCTCTTCTTTCTAGTTACAAATTCAATATATAAATAAGTTAAATAAAAACCAATAGATGGCGTCTCTCTATCGACATTTTAAAATCATTGGAAAGATCTATATCGAATGCCACTTGTAACTTTCTCTGGGGGTAGTTGCACCAAATAAATTAACTCTGAACCAAGTTCAAAATATCGTTAGAGCATATAACATTATATTTTGAATAGTGATTCAGAGACGAACTCAAGTCTTCTGGTGCAAATCAAGCGCAGATAGGGCAGCACAAAAGGCGGTAAAGAAATCAAATAATATTGTCCACCGGACCGGTTGGAATAGATAATTAGTTTTTTTTACCACCTTTTGTGATTGTAAATACAAATGGGGGCCGGCGATCTCATTTTTTTTTTTGATCTAATTATAGGTGAATATGCTGGCTAGATGCAGTTGTCAATAATTGGATTTAAATCCCAGACACCAGCCGGACATCGCCTTCGCCATTACACCCACCCCACTGTCACCTTGTTTGCAAACGAGACAGTTACTAATTTTAACTATCGCCCAATCACTGTCCTTCCAGTTCTCGAATTATTTGAATCCCTTATCTAGAAAAACAACTGTAATTTCTCACCCACGACCACATTCCTCTGTATCAATCTAATTTCATTGAACATCGTTCAGCCTCACTTACCCTCGAATGACAAAATAACTCACCTCGAAGGCAGAACAGATGGTATACGATTCAGTGTGGAATCGAGATTTGTTATTAGGTCTAATTCGTTCGGAATTCCTCCTAGTTTAATTGATATCCAGTAACCTTACAGGCTTTGAACATTTTTAGGGAGGAACTTTTTCAGTGTAACAAATAACAATAATTGTCTTCTGCGCTTCCAGCACATCAAACTTCACAACTTTCCTCGTGGTAATACATACAAAAATAAGTTTCTTGAAGAATCGGAAATCTTGCACTATTACTTGTGTGCTATAATTTTCACGTTATAATAGTAGATCCAAGTTTTGTCACCTATTAAGATGCTGTTAACATAGCACCACAAAACCTGTGTTACCATCTGTCAAGGCAAGGATAGCACTGCATTTCCTGCATTGTTTAAACAATCCCTTACACTGTATTTAAATAAATAAATTAATGACTGCAATATATATTATTATCCTACTCATAAGAATAATATACAAAAATTGCATTTATTTCCCAAGTTCTTCTTCTTTTGCGTAATTAATGGCCTTGGCAACTAGGCCCTGTTGACTAGTCACAGTAATTTTGTTTAATTTAATAAATAGAATTTCGTTATCCCCGAGGAAAGGAAAGCGATTTACGGGAAATACACACGTAGTTGCAAGGATAAAGCGCACAAAAGGACTACAAAGACCGCAGTGCAGAGACGCTAAGCGACACCACCCTTATGTTAAAAAAAAAAAGGAAGGATAATAAATGAATGGATTTTCAGGATGTAGGTGAGTGGATAAAAGGATTAAATAGATAGGATGAAAAAGGATTTATAAAACAACCACGTGTAGGTCAAACGTGAGCAGGGATGGAACGAACGACATTTTGGGTAACCTGCAACATTCTTATTAATTCATTAACTTAGTTTCATTACAGCTAAAACCAGTGGGGTAACTAGAACTTTTGCTGCCCGGAGCGGTCTCAAATTTGCCGCCCTTTCTAAGTCAATGAAATGATGGTTTTTATAAATTAATAAACATAAATAAGTAATTGTAATTTAGTCAAATTTAAATTAGGCTGTAATAAAGGAGGCCGCATAAGTTGATATACCTATAAATGCAACTTTTATAAAAATACAAAAAAATTAAGGAGGTCGCACCTATAAGACAAAACATATTCCTAATTTTCAAATAAAAATTAAAAATAAATTAAATATTTTTTATTTTATACTTATAAATAAATAATTTCATTTCTTAGGATAAACAAACAAATTGTACATATATGTGTATGTAAACATATTTATATATTTACTCTTCTAACTTTCATGGTGAAAAAATTGTGATACTAAGCATTCAATAAACATCGAACACAGAGTAGTACATAGAACTACTGCTCAACGTCGGTACCATTGATGTTTGTATCCGAGAATACTTTTTAGAGATAATATTTTCAACCCTACATCGACTTGACGATGAGGAAAAATATTCGAAATCACATAATAATTCGTAGAAATCGAATAGTAAACTTATGAAGTGAACAAGTTGTTTTTTTACAACTAAAATTAAATATAAAAAATGCCGCCCCAAAATATGTGTGGCCGGGTGCAGGCCGCACCCACCGCAATTAATTAGTTATACTCACTCAGTGTTATAGTTGATTTTATTTCACATTTACTACAAGTTATATATATATATATTCACAACTTTGCCTGATGAATACTTATGACTTCACCTATACACTTATTAATTCCAGGTTGGTAGAAGAATGGAGAAATAATCATTAATTCCAGGTTGGTAGAAGAATGGAGAAATAATCAATTTATTTTCTATCTTGGTTATTTGTTTACGTTTCGGTGGGCGCATTTTGCATTTAACTTAACACTTGGGGACACGCAGTGATGCCAACTGAATCATAGCGGAAGTATTGGGCCCGTTCATCAAAATGTTCAACATTCAACATGTTTGGATTTTCTTGTGATGTATGTTGGTATCTAATGAACAGTACTCCGATCGGTCTATTTTGTACGATAGCAAAAATCCCAAACACGTTTACGATCAACAATCCGGTCATCAGAGAATTCCCCAACAGTTGGCAGTAAACTCCCAACTGTTGTCTCTGATGAACGGGCCCATTATTATACTTCGCCTGAGATGTATAAATAATGAAGAATTTGAGGATAAGACTTGTGTTTTAGTAAGCTACGATGTTGATAAGTTATGTTTATCGGATTAGGGCCCATATTCCCGAGACTGGTCGTACGAAATCTGTCATATAGATAGTGATTTTACATGTGAATTTGACAGTTGGCGGGCGACCGATCGTACGATCAATTTCAGTAATACCGGCGCAGAATCGCTTCGGGAAAATAATATTTAAAAACTTTAATTTATGTTATTAGCGCCATCTACATTCTACCTGCGGAAACAAACATTATTCGTTGAAAATAATAACAGTTTCTTCGCTTGCCCACTGAGCACGGAAACATTATTAACATTGCACGAATATTGAACATGATACTAAAATAAAGCATTGTATTAAATGTATTACATTAAAGTTTTAGCAGCGTTACGAACATTGTATAAATTGTTTTTCGTGCAATATTGATTTATATACATTATCTAAATGTTGAAAATGATACTAAAATTCAACATTGTTTTCTAACCTTTCAAAAATATTGCGGCAAAGTTGTAAACATTGGCACAGAGTATGGAGTAACCAGAGTATTCACGCTGGCTGTGCGGGGTCAGGGGGGGCGGCTCTGTCAGGTGGCTCACCCAGCAGGCGTGTGATTTAGAGTAACTACTAGGTTTCCCCACTCTTCCCAATTCATTTGTATATCGGATCCGCAGAGGAATGTTTATATTTTTTCCTCTCTAACGGTACCGACGGAACGAAAAATGATGACGCTCGGTTTGTTTATTTTATCAAAATAAACAAATCGAGCGTGAATCTACACCATTCAATTTTTAATTCCACATATAATATTGAAATCTAGATTTACTCTCATGTAATGCAATTTAAATTAAAATAAATACAGTTATATGATACAGGTAGGGATTGGAATACCGGCATACCGGTTAATCGCAAAAATTGCTCTTCAAAATGTACCGGTATTTTGGTAAATCATATCAACATTATGTACATTTATTTCACATCTTTAACTATACTTCTGACAAAAATAGTAGATCGATTATGTGTTTTTGAACTTCATAATAAATCAGTGTTTGTACGCGTGGCGCACGAAGTAAAATCTCGAGTTTAGAAAAGCCTGAACTCGCTTCGCTCGTGCCGCCAAATCCAAATGTTCAGGGTTTTTTAAACTCTAAATTTTACTTCATGCTTAATCGGGGAGTGGAAAACACTCACACAAATCCATGTTTTATATTTATAGATTTTTTAAATAGGTTTTTCACTAATTTCCACGATTTCTTATTAATCCACTTCTTTTGAAATGTTGTAACAGGTTTCAAGTTTTTGCCAAGATTTTATAAATAAAATTTAATATTCAATATAATTTGTCAATCAACCGAACAAAATAAAGGCTAGTATTTTTTAATTTTACAATATGTCAGTGTTTTATACGCGTGGCGCATGAAGTAAAATTTCGAGTTTAGAAAAGCCCCGTGAAAATTTGTCTCGGGTCGCTAGCGCGACCCGCGACAAATTTTCTACGCGGGGCTTTTCTAAACTCGAAATTTTACTTCATGCTTAGCCTGGGATTGAAAACACTCGTTCGAATTTTAAATTAGACTCTTTTATAGAATCAACGATTGTCCGCAAATGTACAGAGTATACGAATATATAAGGATATGATATATAAAAAGAAGTAAATTATTATGTCATATATTAAAAATTTTTGTTTATTTTTGGAGTTAAAAACCTTACTTCTTTGGATGTAGATGGCAAATCCTCTTCCAATTTTCGGGTGTACATGTGAATGGGCTTTAACACTTCTAAATCGGAATCCGAATCATTTAATACTATGTCAAATGGTTTTGGAATTGCTGATTTTAACAGTCTATTTTGTAGGTAATTTGTAAAATCACTTGCTCGAAAATGTTTATTACACAGGCGGTTTGAAGAAAGTTTCTTTTCGGACAAAATAAAGAGATCCATATTACCACCATTTTTTAACCAATGATCACATCTTTCGCTATTATTTACAGGAAATGTAAAGAAGTGTACTGTACATCGTCGGTTTTCCTCGCGCCACAATCACGATAGGCGCATTTTAAATAATTAGCCATATTTTTACAACTAAATATCACTAGAACTACAACTATTATGTAAAAACACTAAATGTTCACTATACTTAATTAAATTATAGTTTGTCCGTATAAAATTAGAAACCGTTAACGTGCACACTGGAGAGCGAAAAACATACAAATATTTTTCTATGTATTTTTTACATCCTTAGTAATTGATTTCTAGGGCTTAAGGACAAAGGCAGATAAGAAGGGTACGAATTTGGACTGTTTCATCTGTCATCATCTGTGGGGCGAGTGAACACTTGAAAACGAACACTTTAAACCAAATTATCAGTAGATTTATGGGTTTCCAAACAGTCGTATGATGCATTATTTTTACTAAAAAATTTAACTATATTAAATAAATCGATAAAAATTGTGATAAAAATATAATTCATTGCTCTCTATAAAGAAAATACAGTATGTCCGTTTTAAGACGCATATATACTTACGATTGAAAAATAATTTCAATATACAGGGTGTCCCGGTTAAGCAGTCCATGCATGTGTATCTTCTAAACGGCAAGAGATACAGATCTGTTAAATGGTAGAAAATATGCAAGCCGATGAGTACCAACTATACCCGGTGTTAAATTAACAAAAAAGTTGAACCATCAGAGCACATTGCGAAAAAACTGATTTTTGCGATTTTTTTATTTTCCTTTATAACTTGGTTATTATTGATGATAGAACGATATAGAGCAAAAGCCGCTGGAGATATCGAGATGAAACTTAAAACTTAAGCTTTTTGAAAGGAAAACCGGAAGTAGTACTTTACTCTTAGCGTTTTTTAGTTTTTTCCAGATATTCACAAAACTAAAAAATGTTTCAAATAAACATTGTATACAATAAAAAAGGAAGATATATTGTATATTCACTTTTTATCATAGCACTCTTAGTTTAGGAGTTATTTATAAATAGTGTTTTTTTAGATAATTATTGTTGGTTATAACACCGATAGGCCATGAAGTGTCGTGGCGCAGGCGGTAACGCGCCGGACTCATAATCGAAAGGTCCCGGCTTGAAATGCAGTCGCCGGTTGCTTTTTCTTTTTTATTAATTTATATTTAATTACATTTAATTCAAAAATATTAAATCTAAACGGGGAAAGTACTATGATGGACACATCACCATTTTTTTTTATATGGGCGTCAAAGTTGGCCATGATATCATTTTGTAGACATTTCTTTTTTAATTTGATGTATCATATGGTAGGTTTGTTTTCATTAATAGGAAACCTGGACGATATTTTCATAGTATTTGAAGTTGGCTATGAATATACCAAAATAAATGAAATAATAACAATAACAATACTAACATAAAGCGTTATTTGTTTTTGAAAAAATAAACATATCATATGATATACCAAATTAAAGAGAATTAAAAATCTATAAAATTAGCTCATGGCCAACTTTGACGCCCATATAAAAAAATGAAGTTAGTATGCATATATTGGAAAATATTTGCTTTATGATAAATCTGACTACATATTATTAAAAAGCATAAAAAAGTGCCCTAATTATGTCAAAATATTATCCTTCTATCATCAATAATAAGTATGGTCTGAACTTTCAACTGTTTTGTTAATTATATAACGGATATAGCTAGTACTCATCGTCCTGCATATTTTTTCCCCTTTAACCAAATCTCTATCTCTTACCAGTTAGAAGATACCCATGCATGGGCTGCTTAATCGGGACACCCTGTATAGATTATTTAACTTTTTTTTAATTTAGTAAACCTTCATGGAATTCGTTTAAATGTCAATTTTGAACTTGAAAATATTACAAAAAGCATTTCAGTGTTTGCCTCCCGGCAAATCCAAATTTTCACGCTTTTCTAAACTCGAAATTTTACTTCATGCTTAACCAGGTAGTGGAAAACACTTGTTTATAGCCTCAAATTGAACTTTTATAAACAATAGAAAGTCGGAAAATGTGTACTTAAATATTACATACTTACTTAATTTTAATATTTTTCATTACAAGAATATTTTTATAGGAACAATAAATTGTAGGCGTTAATTCCAAAGACAATATATGTATTAAATAATCATCAATTTTATTTATTAAATTTGATTATACAATAAACAAAATATCCAAATTTTCAGGCATTTCTTAACTCGATTTTACTTCATGCGCCACGCGTATAAAAGACTGATTTAATGAGATGTTTAAAAAACGTATTCTTTTTAATCACTCTTGTTCCCTCGTGAACACCGATAATAATAAAATAAACCGTTCAAAATACACGTTTTTATTTTTCAAATATTATATTATAAGCTCCCCCAGTTAGCCCCCCCCCCCCCCCGTGGATCCGTGCCTGATTGACATAATTAGTTCTCAGGTAATACCTCGGCGGTGGCGGAGAACTTTGCTTAATCGCAGAGGAAACAATATTATTGTTTACTCTGTGGCTATATATTAGTGGAGATATAAAAGATCAAATTATCTAGAAACTGAACGCATTGAAACAATAATGTTTTTATTTCACATCTGTCAATCAGTAGTAAATTGGTGTATGGGTCTATTGAAATATGAGTATATTTATGTTTACATTAACATTCCAATGAACGAATCATCCTTTAACATATGTTTTTGTGCCTTAAATCGCCATCAAAATTACAGGAAACTGTTTTGGTTGAAGGTTTTAATAGGTGGATGTTTTGATAATTGCCTCAGAGATGGCTACACTATGCAAACTGTGGATTCCGAGTTACAGGCGTGATTACTCTGGTTATTCTTTCCTCTGTGACATTGGATAAATATTGAAAATGGTTACATTGCATTTTTAACATTGTGTAATTGTTGAAACTGTTGCAGTAATGCAGCATTATGGTTTACACATTTCATGGACCTTGAACAAACAGAGAGTTTTTCTTTTAAGTATACATATCCCAATTATATGCTGTAAATCCTCAGACATTCGTTGTTTTGAAAAGAATTTAATTTAAAGCTTTAAACGAGTGTATTCCACTCCCGGATTAAGCATGAAGTAAAATTTCGAGTTTAGAAAAGCTTTTAAATTTGGTTAACAATATTTTTGTGTTTTCAAAGTTTAAGGGTACTGGGTACTGTGATACTGCCCCCTGTAGATTACTTTTTGTAAGACAGTTTTGTTTTTCTTGTTTTCTTATTACCAATATATATAAATATTTCAAAAACATTACGAAAGACACATTTCCATAACGTTTACTTATTTGCTGTACATCGGTTTGTACACAATACGGATTCTATACATTCATCGTATGCAACTTAACATACATATATTTTATGTTGGGTTGCATACAAATAAGGGTAATCGCTCGTGTTGCATGGGCGTTGCTTTGTCAACAGTGCAGCAACATTTTTCTTTGAACCTTAGCATGCAACGTTCCTGCAGGCGGACATTCACCGTTTATGCAATGTTTTTTCAACACTCATGCAACTTAATACGCAACGTTTCGTGTTACGCGGTAACATTGATGCAACGTGTCATGCAACGTTTCTTTGCTCAGTGGGTCATTTTTATACGTAATACGTATCTAAATATGCCCTAATACGAGGGTTGCCTTTTATATTTCGGGATTGGGCAACCCTAGTGTTGCAATCTGGCAACTGAGAGCTCTATCGTAAAGTTTGACATTTTTGAGGTTATACGTACTCAGAACGTTTTGACATATGAGCGTTATTTGTGTCGTTTACACTAACTTAAAAGATTTATCTCGGCCATAGAATGGAATTAAATCGTGAACATTTTCGTGCGATTATTTTTTACAACTTTCGACGTGGATTAACTCAACAACAGTGCATTGATGAACTTAATTCAATTTTTGGCGATGAAGCTCCATCAAGGACCAGTGTTTATCGATGGTATGGTGAATTCAACCGAGGTCGTAGTTCACTCCAAGACGAATTTCGTGGAGGTCGTCCAAAATCAGTTGTTGTTCCGGAAACCATTGATGCTGTGCGCAAACAAATATTGCAAGATCATCATGTGACCTATCGTGAGATTGAGACATCCTTAGGCATTAGTGGGACCAGCATACATTCAATATTGCATGAACATTTGACTGTCAAAAAAATTTGTTCGCGTTGGATCCCACACAATTTGTCAATCGCTCAAAAAAAGGCTCGGGGCGATTGGTGCAAAGAAATGCTCAAAAAATACGATTGCGGTGCTTCGAAACACGTCTATGACATCGTGACAGGTGATGAATCATGGATTTACGCGTATGCGCCCGAAAGTAAACAGCAGTCGACCGTATGGGTGTTTCAAGATGAGCCAAATCCAACAAAAGTTGTTCGCGCACGAAGCACTTCCAAGCAAATGGTCGCCTGTTTTTTCGGAAAAACTGGACATGTCGCAACCGTACCACTAGAACAACGCAGAACAGTCAATTCTGAGTGGTACACAACCATTTGTTTGCCAGTTGTCATCCAAGAAATCAGGAAAACCAACCGCCGAAAACGGATCACTCTTCACCACGACAATGCGAGCTCTCACACATCGGCTCAAACAACTGCATTTTTGAGCACGCAAAACATCGATTTGATGAGTCATCCGCCATATAGTCCTGACTTGGCACCGCATGACTTCTTTTTATTCCCATCCGTAAAAAATAAAATGAGAGGTCAACGTTGTTCGACATCTGAAGAAGCGGTTGATGCGTTCAGAATGCATGTTTTGGAGATACCTCAATCAGAGTGGCAAAAGTGCTTCGACAATTGGTTCAAACGCATGCAAAAGTGTATAGATCTTAATGGGGAATATTTTGAAAAGCAATAAAGCGATTTTCAATGATTAATATTTATTTTTGTTCTCTAATCCCGAAATATAACAGGCAACCCTCGTAGGATGTTATAAACCGGATCCTTTATTAAATAAATATTTTTTTCATTTTCTTATTAAAATCTAAATTCTGATTTTTTTTCTTTCTTTCGGTTTTGACTCAAAATTTGCGAAAAAGAAAGTGTGGAGAACATTTTCCATCGGATCCTGTTGAGTTCTTTTCCGTTTCACCTGTTTACATCGTAATTGCGCTAAAGCTATAAGATACAACCCACTGAGCAAATCCAGTTAAGTAATGTTTCATAAACACTAAAACAACGTTTAATATTGCTACAATGTTGACATAACGTTATTTTTTTGTTTTTTGCTCAGTGGGAATTTTGCTTAAGTTTTTAACACTTTGTTGATTTTCTCGTGTTGGAGGGTTTATTTTAATCAAACAATTTAAACGTTTGCTGGGTTGTTGGAATTATCACTCAAACGTTAACGTCCTAAGATGGATTATAAATCCTCAAAGATTTGCCGGGGGGGTCTGCAGGGGGTCATAAAGCCCTGTCGGTTAATTTATTAGGGTAAAGGAATAGGTAGTTTTCGGCACTCAGAAATTTTGCTAGTTTAACACATTTACAAAAATACCCAACAACCCGCGCAATCATTATGTAACTCAAATTGGGGTAAAGAAGTTACCAGATGTATAATATATGTAATTATATTACTATCTTTATACGGCTACAAAGAAACTACGCATGCAGTTTAATCGTGAGAGACACATATCTTTATTCAGACCTTTACAATATATACATTTATATTTAATTTATATACAGTTTTATAAATATAATAAGTTAGTCTGTCTGGGCTATCGACCTGCGGTCTGTCTGCCCTGTCTGAATCTATTTGTTATAATGATAAATAATAATAATGCAATTTATTTGTTTAACTGCTTGGTGAATCGAACTCTAAATGTTACTTTATGCATCAGGCATATAAAACACTTAAGTTCAAAATATACTCCTAAAGCAGTATGTTAAATTATATTTTGAACCTAAACAAAATATTGTCAGTGTTTTATTGGCCAAAATATTATGAAAAACAAAACATACACCTAAAGCATTACCTAAGGTATCTTTTGAATTACTTGATGAGGTTTCGAACATCGTTTTGACAACTCAAAAGTTGCAATTCCGGTATCACACTTTCGGCACGAGTTATAAAGATAAAACCACGCACGCAAAACGTAAGTTGGCAGCACTAATAAAGTTGACAGCTGAACTGTCAGTTTTAGTTGAATTATCATTTGATTATGGAATGTAGGGCTAAAGTTCAATTTAGTTTCACAGCTATTTATCGCCCAACATATTTAACGATATGTCATGAATTTTTTATCATAATAAAAAGACAGGAAAAGTGTTTTTAATGTGATTAGATTTACCGTTTGCTCAAAATCTGTAAATGAAAATTACGTTTCTAAAGTTACGTTTATAATTTAGGCTGTCGATATTGTCACAGATAATGCATTTAAACATAGTGTGTGATCCTTCCACCAGGTGGCGTATTTTCACGAAGGGTAATTCAAAATATACCACATAAAATAAATCTTAGTTTTGAAGGTAAAACTCATTAAGTTTATCTCTTTGCGCACTTTAGAGACTCCATATTTTTCCAGGTTAGGTTAGGTTAGGTTAAGAAAAAATAAATCATTATAAAAATCACTTCAAATCGCATTATTTCTCATATACTCGTAGTACTAAATCAAAAAGGATTTGTAATCCGGATTCCTTATTTTTTTTTAAGAAGATGTAGGTGATTAGAATCGTTACAAAATGATTCGAATCCTCCATCCCTGTATTTATTAAATTCACAATAAACAGCGTTTTACACGCCTTTCGCATGAAGTAAAATTTCGAGTTTACAAAAGCCTGAAAATTTGGTTTGGTCGCTCCGCTTCGCTACGCGACCAAACTAAATTTTCAGGCTTTTCTAAACTCAACTTTTTACTTCATGCGCCACGCGTACAAAAAAGAAACTGATTTATCGTGAAGTTTAAAAAAACATGCATTCTCATTAATTAGAATAATAAATAATTAGGTTTTGAACATTTTTGTTAATAAATAAAAACTGGTAACGATATTAAAATTGTTTATGGTTGCTGGAAAATATTTGGATGATCTCCATAAAACTATCTACAACATAACCTATGGGGTAGATTGTGATGCAACGTATGATGCAATGCAACTAAATAATAAATTAACTAAAACCACTGAAAACGGACATAATAAAATAGTGAAAATTAATTCGTAATCTTGCAAATAGAAATTATAATAGTGAAAAGCGAGTGGATGGATGATAAATGAATTGAAACAGGGACGAGTGAATGTTGTACATTTATAATAAGAATTTAGCCTAGCGCTTACAATTTTAAATCCTAACACAAATCATTTTCCTGTAAATTAACTTTATTACTTAATTTATTTGACAAGCATGTCAGTGAGCAATCAAATTATTTCAAGCGAATTAATTGACAATTGATTATGGAATGTATAATCGGTTTTTTTCATTGGCCAACCCGATTTTGGATTTATTTTTCTTAGGTTCTTTGATAATTTGTATGTCCTTACTGTTTGTCATGTTATGATATACAGGGAGTTTTTCTTTTAAGTATGCATATCCTAATTACAACGTATGTACTTAAATCTTCCGATATTCGTAGTTTATTAAAAGAGTTTAATTTGAAGCTTTAATTGGGTGTTTTCCACTCCCAGGCTAAGCATGAAGTAAAATTTCGAGTTTAGAAAAGCCCCGTAAAAATTGGTAAGGGTCGTGCAGCAACCCGAGACACTTTTCTGGGCTTTTCTAAACTCGAAATATTACTTCATGCGTCACGCGTATAAAACACTAAAATAGTGTAAAATTTATGGATATTTGAACTTCACTTAAAATTGGTGTTTTATATACTTGGCGCATGAAGTAAAATTTCGAGTTTAGAAAAGCCCAGAACATTTTACACGGGGCTTTTCTAAACTCGAAATTTTACTTCCTGCTTAGCCTGGGAGTGGAAAACACTCAATTAAAGCTTCAAATTTTACTCTTTTAACAAACTACGAATATCGGAAGATTTAAGTTGCAACGCATGCATATGTATACTTAAAAGAAAAATTCCCTGTATAAATGCCATGCTGCAATTCATTCATTATTTGACAGATAAGTGGTAATAACATGCCGAAAGTAATGCTCCGCCACTTAATTAATCTTTATGATAGGGTAATTAAGCACATGGCAACCATGTGGAAAACATAACCAGATCTGGTTAGCGAATAAAAAAAAGATGACTGAAATGGATATTAGTTCAGTACCAAATACCATGTATTTGAGTTATATAATGATTGCGCGGGTTGTTAAGTATTTTTCTGAATGTGTTGTATTAGCATAATTTCCGAGTGCCGATAACTAACTACTCCTTTACCCTAATAAATTACCCGACAAAGCATTACGACCCCCTGCACACCCCTCGCAAATCTTGAGGTTAACCGCAAAAGCCCCGACCGTCTAAGTCTTTAATGGCCGTGGGTGAAACTGGATGCTCCCGTCAGACCCACTCTGCACTATTAGCAATTGCTCCTTTACATCGGGGGGGTTTTTCCTTGACATAATATCCCTTAGTTTTGACATCCTCGGCATATGGTATCTTTGGTGATTTCCATTTTTGCGAGGTGCTTTTAGAAGCTATAGTGTGCGGTGTTGTAGCCGGTTAGTGTTCGAAGGTTTTGCTTGGAGAGTTCTAGGAACTTCTTGATTTTTTTGCGGTCAGATATTGGTAAGTATGCCTTAGTTTGGCCACACGTTGTTAGATTTTTTCATCTGGTTTTGTGTTTTTCTGCGGTGAACTCGCGCATGTATCTACGAAGGGACCGAGGGGATAGTCCTACTTTTGCATAGTTTGTTGCTGTTTTGGACGCTGCTTCGCGCGCAAGTTCGTCCGCGTTGTTGTTTCCCTCGTTATTATTGTGGCCTTACGTCCATGTTAATGTTATGCCATTGAGTGTCGCTGCTATGTTCTGTGTCTCTACGCATTCGTATATTAGTTCTGATGTTATTTTTTACTTATCTAGTGCTCAAGGCCCTAGCCGTGGGGGGAGGGGATATGGTAGTTTAAAGCCCCCCTTCTCCCAAAATTTACAATAACAATATATTGACGATATCGGCATAAATTCAAAATATTGACTTTTTGAATGTCACATATCGACACTGGTGTAAAATGTCCGTACCGACAGTGACATAAAATACAATACTGCCATAAAAGGAGCAAACATTACGATACAGACATAACTTTTCCATATACCCTACTACTCACAACGATTGTACTATAAACAATTCCTCTTTTCACCCTCCCCAACACAAAATAGCCGCGTATAGATCAATAATTCATAGATTGTTTTCTATACCAATGAATTCAGCTAATTTTAAAACAGAATTAGATATTATTCATCAAATTGGAAAAAACAATGCATACGATAAAAGTATTATAGATGAATTAGTCATAAACAAAGAAAAACTTAATACCTCCTCTAAGTACTAAAAATAACAAACAATACAATAGACAACTAAGTAAAAATTAGCTAAAGAGAATTAATATTAATATAGCCTTTCGCCCCAATAATAGTCTAGGAAAATATATTAAAAACAATAAAGAAAAACCTAAAAAGTACATAAAATCTGGAGTCTATATGTTAAATTGTAATGACTGCCCTAAATATTACACAGGACAAACCAGAAGATCGTTCGAGGAGAGGATAGAGAAACACAAAAAAGCCCACGTTAAACAAAATAGAACATCAACGTTTGCCAACCACCTAATAGATGAAAACCACAACTTTAACCAGGATGTAAAAATCTTACAACCATTAAAAAAGGCAGAAAATTAAACCTACTAGAAAATTTGGAAATAATTAAACAAAAAAATTCCGGACTTCTCAACGAGCAATTAGAATCATTCACGTCCCCACTACTGAAAATGTTCCTCCCACTAAAGTAGTTTGTATATAGATAAATAGTCATAAGAAATCTGTACATTTTGCAACTCTCTTCACCTGAAGAAGCAATCAATTTGTGAAACAATTGTAGTGAATAAACATTCCAATTTTTGAAAATCAACGAGATTTTTCTTTAAAATTAGTAAAGAAAATACGATATTAACATAAAATGACAATATCGACCGAAAAAATACACAGTGTCGTAAAATCACAATAACATCGTTCAATTTGAAACTACTAACAAATGTTTTCCACTCCTTGATTAAGAATGGTTAGGTTAGATGTCATTTTATGGAGTTAGGTTAGGTTAGGTTAGAATTTATTTTGTTGAGTTGGGTTTAATTAAGTTGGATGATACTTTGTGGACTTGGGTTAGACATTTCTAATCATAGATTCAAGTGGTATTTTTTGAAATTAACAATTTATTTTTATTTAAGCCCCCCAGTAATATTTTAGTGTTTTCCACCCGCTACATTAATCATGAAGTAAAATTTCGAGTTTAGTAAAGCCTGCGAAAGTTTACAAATTGATGAAAATCTGAAAATATTATAAATCGGGTGAAAATTTTAAACATTGTCAAAAATCTCATACATTCTTTTATAAATTAACGAACATTTTGAAATATCGAAAATCTGATGAAAATCTCGAAATGTTGAAAATGTGCTGAAAGTTTTAAAAATCGTCAATAATCTCAAAATATTGAAAATCTTATGAACATTTTATAAATTGACAAAAATATCAAAATATCGAAAATCTTATGAAAATCTCAAAATATTGAAAATCTGATAAAAATTTTAATAATCATCAAAAACCTCGATATGTTGAAAATTTGATGAAAATTTTATAAATGGACGAACATCTCTAAATATCGAAAATCTGATTAAAATCTCGAAATATTGAAAATATGATGAAAATTTTAATAATCGTCGAAAGTCTAGAAAAATTGAAAATATCATGAAAATTTGACGCACGTGACATTTCATGAACTATTATTCAATAATGATTGACATTTATCATTTCAGAACGTGTGTCTTCCACTTCCAGGTTAAGCATAAAGTAAAATTTTGAGTTGAGAAAAGCCCGCGTGTAAATTTGTGCCGGGTCGCGCAGCGACCGGAGACAAATTCTCTTAGGGCTTTTCTAAACTCGAAATTTTACTTCATGCGCCACGTGTACAAAACACTCAAATATTGTGAAGTTTAAAATACACTCGGCTCGATTTTACGTTTTTGTCGACATAAAACACGTCAATATTAAACATTTTTGATATATCGACATTAAATAACTCAAATTAGGACATTTCCGATGTACCGAGATTAAACACGTCAAATTTGACATTTTTCGATGTACCGACATCGAACAACTTAAATTTGACATTTTCGATGAATCTATATAAACCGTGTCGATAAATGACGAACGTTTTAACAGAACATTAATAGAACACAAAAAATCTAAAAAATGTAGTACACATTTATACGCAATACTAAATTTTTCAGGTTTTTCTAAACTCTACATTTTACTTCATGCGCCATTAAGGCCGTAGCCAGGGGGGGGGATATGGGGGTTCAACCACAAAATTTTGAGTTTAGAAGAGCCTGAAAATTTGGATTGGTCGCTCCGCTTCGCTACGCGGCCAATCCAAGTTTTAAGGCTTTTCTAAACTCGAAATTTTAGTCAATATAATTATAAAAAAGTAAAGCACAAAATGGTAAATAGACAGACTTACAAAAATTCTTAATTTTTCTGACTAATAATTTTTATCGTTTTCGTAAAATTACTTATTCTAATTTTTTTATCAAATTTCGAAGATTTCAGTTAAATATTAAAATTTTAACCAATGCCTGTGATTTTTATGTTTTCGTGAATTTTCTAGTATTCCATTAAGGTTGTGATTTATTATGGGTAAAATCTAACGTTTTGGATAGTCACTAGTCCCAGCACCATTGATGTTCTAATTACTAGACGATATTGCGCGATACATCTAAATAAGGCTGAAACTTGTAGGATTTTAATGTCACCAATTTAAAACGATTAAGATATTTAGTTTTTTTGTAATAAATTTCTAAAAACAGCTATTTTTGCGTTATATATTTACTCATTTTTAGGCAACAAAAACGTATGCTACGTAAAATTCAAGGGTGTCCGTGAATTTAGCTATTGCTCAACAATTATTAAAAAAATCCTTATATCTCCTTATATCTTACGTTTACCTTTTTATGTTGGAAAATGTAGTATCTTACTCTGGCTAACGGCTGGAAAGAGTCTGTCTCACTCTAGTAAACTGCAACCTTAACTTATAAAATGTTTATTCAATTTCACTTATTTAGTACATTTTAATAACTATCGGACAATTATACAAATATCTTCAATTCAAGTAATTAATTAATTTGATAAATAATGCAACATTCAGGGATTTTTTTTATTTAGGTACTCGTATAACGATTTTTCGCTGAAAATGTAGACATTAGTTGTTTTTGTGAAAGCTTTCAATTTAAAGCTTCTAACGAGTGTTTCTAATCCCAGATTAAGCATGAAGTAAAATTTAGAGTTTAGTAAACCCTGAAAAATTGGTTTTCTAAACTTGAAACTTTACTTCATGCGCCACGCGGATAAAGACTGTAATATTGTAAAGTTCAAAATATACTACTTAGGTTTGATCTTATGTTGATTCATTTTGTAAATTATTATATGGAATATGTAAAAAATTAAAAAAAAGCAGTATGTGGTGCCTAATATTAATATTTAAATAAATATAGTTAATGTTACCGTTTTTATTTACATCACTTTAGTTATTTTCAACAAATTGCCCAACAGTTGATATTTTTCCTCAAGTCTAAACATTAAATCCTTTTACAATCTTAACTTTATTGAAAATTTCTCGAAATTGTTAACATTTCTACAAACATATGGATTTCGACCCCTGTACAAGAATAAAAAAACGTACGATAATTATGAAGTTAACAGAGATTGCTGAAAAATTACAAAACATAATAAAAAATTAATTCGTATAATGAAAATTATACATATCCTAATAAATACTTATATATTTTTATTTATTTATTAACAGTAAACACCTTTTACAAAAATAAGAAAACATATTGTAATAATGATAATAAAAAAAATAAATCTATAAATTATAAACCCACGACTCTGCCTACTGACAAGGAGTTGCCGTACGTAGATCACAAATTGTACATGTAAAATAATTAAAAATGCACGTGTGATATTTTATTGAAATCAGCATGAAAAATTAAGTTCAATGACATGCTTCTTCGTCTTCTTCTTTGGGTAATTAATGGCCTTAGCTATTAAAGCTCTGTTGACCAGTCACAGTAATTATGAAATAATAATTTAAATTGTTTAATTTTTTGCAGTATCGACTGTGTGAATGAATAAACGAGTAAATGAAGGGATGAATAATGTAATCTTAAATCTGAGTCTTAGATGTAGGTTGAGGTCTGAACAGAGTTAAACAGCCAGTGCTGCGCCCTCTGTCGACCCCAAGGGATAGGAAATTGGAAATACACGTGGGTTTTTAAAGGAAAAGGCTTAACTGAAAGGAATTTAAGAAAAGGATTATTAAAAACGATGTGATTGAAAAGATGATTAAGGACATGGTGGAACACGTGGAGGCCGCACGTTTTAATTGTGCAGCGGGACGGACTGCTCGGGGTCAGCTCTCGAACTACACTCTCAAATGACATGCTTATCGACATCTTTGAAAAACAAAATATATTATCAATGAAACAAAAACAATTTGCCTGACCAATTAAAATCAATTACCACCTGTTGCGTCATAGCATAACCTTTAATATTGTTTTTACAGATTTCCAATAAAATTTTAAGTAAGAAAGATATATACAATTTTCGAAAATCGTAATTTTCAGATATTTCTCAATAACTTCGAAATTTTACAAGATTCCTATTTTCTCAATGGAATCTGAATAAGGACATAAAACTGTACAACTTTGCCCGAACCTATTAAAAATGGGACATCCTATATACGATATTACTTATGAAATACATTAAAAAACGCCGAGGATGGTCGCACACGCAACTCAGATTATAACATATGAATAAAAAAAATCCAAATTTGAGCTTATTTGTAAAGGTGACACAATAATAACATAATATCAATAAATATATGATTAGTATTTATTCTTATTCTAACTGATTATGGAAACAATAGTTATAACATATCTTACATTGAATACTTGCAGATTCTAGCAATATAAACTACGTGCTTAAAAAATTGCAACACCTTGAAGGAACCGAGTCACAAAGCTGAAATTTTAACAAAACAACTGGCTGCATGTAAAAAGTCGTTATTAAGAATATTATATCGATATACAAAGAATTGCAAGTTTTAAAATATTTTTTTGTTGTGAAACAGACAATCTGAATCAAGAAAATTAAAAACCATATCAAAAAGTAGACCGCGGTTTAACAAATTGTCTGACTTTGAAAGAGGGCGAATTTTTGGCCTGTTCAAAGCAGGTATTCTGTTTCCTCAAATTGCTCGAGTATTGAATTAAAACCCTTCAACTGTGCTTCGAGCATGGACTGTGTGGTCTGCGGACGTTCTCAAGGGACTAACGAACATGAAGATCGTCGCCTTAGACAAATGAGTCTTCGAGACAGATTTCATTCTTCGGCTGCAATTGACGTTGACTGGATGAGAGATCTGAGGCAGATAGTGTCGCGTAGATCTGTGTACCGACGAATGCTATCTCTTAATCTCCACTCATACCAACCTTTACGACGTCTTCTTTTGACGGAACTTCACAAAAGAGCGAAACTTCTATGGTGCGAAGAAAGGCAGCATTGGATCGATGAGTGGGATCACATAATGTTTAGCGACGAATCCCGGTTCTGTTTGTGGCACAATGATCGACGGGTAAATGGTAAGAAGTTCCGTGGCGAGCGGCGCAGTTTAGATTTTGCTCGGCGGCCAAACATCTGGTATTATGGTATTGGGTGCCATATGGTTGGGGTATAAGTCACCTCTAGTTTTCATCCCTGGCAGTTTAAATGCAGACCGATACATTCCCCAGATTTTACAGCCCGTTGTAGTACCCAAGCTTAGCGAACGCTCTGACATCATGTTCCAGCAGGATATCGCCCGACCTCATATCGCCCACATCTGTCAAAACTTATTACATGAAGAGGAAGTAGACATTTTCTCCTGGCCTGCTTGCTCTCCGGAATTAAAGCATAAGGCGTTTACCACAAGCAGGAACTTCGTCGGCATCTACAGCAAACCTGGGATGAGACCTCACAAGACGCCATTGCTCATCTTATTCAGAGCATGTCTCCAAGAGTTAGACAGTGCATAAACAATCGTGGGGATGTGACATTTCATTAATACATTTTTTTAATTGTTGGTATTTTTTTCCAATCGATCTGATTTACTACTGAAGTAAATACAAATAACTTGCCAACATTTCAACTTTGTGACTCAGCTCCTCCAAGATGTTGCATTTTTTTTGGTACGTTGTTTATATATAATTGATTAGAGTTTCTTGGACTCCTATCTTGCGTCGTATTGTATCTTCGCGCTCTACTTTTTAGCAGCAGCACTTATGCCATTATCAGGAGCTTTTCTATACTGAGTGGTGATAGATGTCACGTTCATTGTCAGTACACTTGTTTTATAAACTAGGGACTTGTAGTCTACACTTGCTGCGTGTTATTGGTCTACTGCAAACTGCACATCTAGACTACAAGTCAGTAGTTTATAAAACAAGTGTACTGACAGTGAACGTAACATCTATCACTCAGTATAAATAGCAGCTCAAGAAACTGTAACTAATTATATTTTACTCGCAATAACCTAAATATATATACACATACATATAAATAAATACAGGCTGCCAAACCGAAACCGCACATTAAAAGTATATAGATTTCTTATTAAAGCATTGTAATAAGACTTTCAGTATCTTTGTAATCGAGTATGTTCTTTTTAATGAAAATATTTTAAAGATTAGTAGACTTCTGGTTATACCGGAAGTCAATCGCAAATTCGTCGTACAATAAGTTCCGTGATTTTTTTAAATGTAGGACTTTTTCATGATTCATTTTAATATTCGTATCTCCAAACAAAAAAAAATTGAAGGGATGTAATGTTGGTTTTTTTATAAAAATATTTTCATGTTTAGTAGATTTCCGGTTTTACCGGAAGTCAACACCAACTTAGTCATTTTAAATAGAACGATATATTTTATATTTCAAATATTCCAATATAGCATTCCATTTTATAAATATAACACTGTTTATCACTTTGTTTGTATAACAATTGGTTTATTTGGTGACTATAGTATCGATACTACACGTATCATTATCAAACCGTTAGTAACAAAAAACTACAAAGGAACATTATTATTCCATTATTCCAAAATAAGAAAGTTGGTATTTCGGTATAACCGGAAGTCTAATAATCTTGAAAATATTTTCATTGAACAGAGCATACTCGATTAGATAGTTGCCAAAATTGTCATTACAATTCATTAATTATAAGTCCAGATATTTTTAATGTGCGGTTTCGGTGGGACAGTTTTTTTTGTCATGTTCTCCATGCAGATCTCGGAAACTGTAAGAGATAAAAAACTGTTAAATGGGCAAAATAGTGCAGTTAAACGAGCTGAATAAAAAGTCAATTGTAAAATTTTCGAAAACGTCAAGGGTAACTAGATATTTTGAAAAATGTAATAAGGGTCGATTTTGACAAATCCATTTTTCTCAGTTATTAAACTAGATAAAAAAACTATAGGGTGGGGCGCGAAATGTTTCTTTTTTTGAAAATGAAATAAAATAACTTCACATATTTTAAAACTATTTATTGTTACTTTTCTTCTGTAACACAACACGGAAAATTTTATTTTATACCGTTTACAAAAGAAAAACATATTGCAAATATCGCCCTCTATTGTCAATACACTGAGCCAGTCCAATTAGGTCCATTCTTTCTAGCATCCACAACATCCGAGCCGAAATTGTCAATATAGTGATATTGACAATTTTGGCTCGGATGTTGTTCTGTCTGTTTTCCAGGCTCTGTGCACGATTGTTATAAACTCAGAATTTGAGATTACTTCACAAAAAATAATCACAGGGGGTTAAATCAGGCGAACGTGCCCCTCTCAGGGAGTTTAGCCGTACGGGGAAGAATTCTTTCAACAAATACATTTAAGTCCTAGATGTGGCCCGGATACAAGGTATGAGACCGGCCAGGAAAAATTACCTTCCTACCTAGTAGCCAAGGCCCGGCCCATTTATAGTCTGGTCTCAAGAAACCACTGGCCCACCGGGAATTTTTCCGATGTCCCGCCGACTGTATCCGGGCCTGCACACACCCATTGTCCACTTCTTCGAGAGCAGGCAAACAAAACTCCGGATCATTTTTCAATAACAATCTGAATTCACCTCTACCGTGAAAAGTGGGCTACTGCGGTAAAAACGCGTTGCTGTCTGGACCAAAGCATTTTTGCTATTAAAATGGATAGGGACACACATTTCCCATGTAGGCCCTTCCATTGAGTCCTTCCCCATCTTTCTATTACTCTCAGAAACTTCACTGCGCCCCTTTCAAAAAAAAGAAGTTCCCACACCACACCCTGTATAACTAGCATAGTTTTAGATAATTTTACACTAAAATAACATTTTATTAAATATTTTACATTGACATTAGTTTTCGAGATATAACACAAACTTGCATTTTTAAAATAGAAACCATAGTTCACTATCTTATCATTAAAACATGATTTTTACTTTAAATGTATATATCACTTGACATATTTATTTATTAAAATAACTAAGTTACTAACAATTTTCTATTTATATTACAACAAAAAATAGCTTGCTATGAAAAAATGACAATTATAAAACAATTACGGCTTTTTGTAATATAGGAGTTTGTTAAATCAAACAAGTTCCTGTATAGGAAGAAATAGAAATTGTTAGGAGAACATGCCTATAAAAAAAGCATTGTTTTTTTTCTATACATTTACTGGACATTGGTCCCAGACCATTCCACCATTTTCCCTTTATATTTTTCGTATTTTAACTATGTTTAGACACGCCACAAACACATCCATAGACCCAGGTGGAATCATTTTGTACTTTAAAATAATGAACCTACCCCGCAGGACTCGAACTCGCGACCCCTGGGTTAGGAGGCAGGGCCTCTACTCACTACCCCCACCTGGATCTCAAAACCATTGGTTTTAATACTAAATTAATTGACAAAAATACAACAATGAATCTATCTGTTACCAGAGCTGGGATGAATCCTCAAAAACATGATTCGAATCACGAATCCGAATCACCTAATATGATTCGAATCACGAATACTCGAATAAAGGATTCGTAAGTGAAAAATATGATTCGAATCAAAGATTCGAATCCTCATTTTTGAATCACGGATACAAATCCTTTAAAAATAAATTTGAATCTATTATTTGCAACCAGTAATATTTTATTCCATCAGTTTCTATTAACAAACATGGTCATTTACCGACTAAATATCTGATTATATAATGATTTTAATTAATGATGATATATGTGTTATTGAACTTCATTTTGAATCTGTGTTTTATACGCCTGGCGCATGAAGTAAAATTTCGAGTTTAGAAAAGCCCCGTGAAAATTTGTCTCGGGTCGCTGCGCGAACCGAGACAAATTTTCTACGCGGGGCTTTTCTAAACTCGAAATTTTACTTCATGCTTAGTCTGGGAGTGGACAACACTCGTTCTTAGAAGTTTCAAATTAAAGGATTACGCTAGATTACTAAGTTTATTACCAATTTACAAAGGCTACAGCTCGAAGGACCAATCATGGTCTTCGGAGACCGAAGGACTACAGGGAATCGAAGTTTATTTACAAGAAAACAACGAATATCTGAAGGTTTACAGCATGGATAGGAAAGAAAACATCCAATTTTAAAAAAATATCGAAGTTGGGTTGGTTTTCAGTGCGTTCTTAACTTCACTTTAAATCAGTGTTTTATACGCGTGGCGCATGAAGTAAAATTTCGAGTTTAGAAAAGCCCGGTGAAAATTTGTCTCGGGTCGCTGCGCGACCCTCGACAAATTTTCAACGCGGGGCTTTTCTAAACTCGAAATTTTACTTCATGCTTAGTCTGGGAGTGGACCGTCAAGATTTTCTACATGTCGAGATTTTTGATATTTCTAGATTTATGTCGATTTATTCACAGTTTGTTATTGTATTAAATGCAACTTCAATATTAAATAAAAACGGTTTTTTTTAGGAATAGAATATTCACTCATTAAGAGCCGAACAAATTATAAAGTTAACTCTAAAAGTTAATTTTAGGTAAAATTTTGCATCTTTTTCTATGATTTCAATGAATGATTTACATACGTCGATTTTTTAAAAGAGTTAAATTTAAAATTCAAACGAGTGTTGTCCACTCCCACACTAAGCATGAAGTAAAATTTCGAGTTTAGAAAAGCCCCGCGTAGAAAATTTGTCGAGGGTCGCGCAGCGACCAGAGACAAATTTTCGCGGGGCTTTTCTAAACTCGAAATTTTACTTCATGCGCCACGCGTATAAAACACTGATTTAAAGTGAAGTTAAAAATGCACTGAAAACCAATCCAACTTCGATATTTTTTTCAAAATTAGATGTTTTCTTTCCTATCCATGCTGTAAACCTTCAGATATTCGTTGTTTTCTTGTAAAAAAACTTCGATTCCCTGTAGTCCTTCGTTCTGCGAAGACCATGGTTGGTCCTTTGAGCTGTAGCCTTTGTAAAACGGCAATAAACTTAGTAATCTAGAGTAATCCTTCAATTTGATACTTCTAAGAACGAGTGTTGTCCACTCCCAGACTAAGCATGAAGTAAAATTTCGAGTTTAGAAAAGCCCCGCGTAGAAAATTTGTCGAGGGTCGCGCAGCGACCCGAGACAAATTTTCACGGGGCTTTTCTAAACTCGAAATTTTACTTCATGCGCCACGCGTATAAAACACTGATTTCAAGTGAAGTTAAAAATATACTATCAACGTTGGATATTTTTCATGGTTAAGTAACCAAATATGCATTTAAAAATATTTGAATTATTCGAAAATTTTAATATTTATATTCAAATATGAATAATTTAGTGATTTAAATATTCATATTAGAATATTTAACTATTTGAATTAATCGAATTCGAATCCCAGCCTTAATAGCGATGATTCTAATTATTTAGGAGGATTTGAATCCATGTATCAGGATTTGAATTTTATAAGGATTCGATTCCTTTTATAAGGATTCGAATCCTTTTATAAGAATTCGAATCCTTTTATAAGGATTCGAATCCTTTTATAAGAATTCGAATCCTTTTATAAGGATTCGAATCATCTACGTTTGGATTCGAATACGAATCCTTCTAAAAATATGTAACGAATCCGGATCACGAATCCGTTTTCACTAAAGTATTCGAATACCTCTTTTGAATCCTCTAAAATGATTCGAATCCGGGAATCGAATCCTGAATGATTCGAATCCTGCCCAGCTCTGTCTATTACAAACAATCGCAATTGTTTTATTATAGTCATTATTTCATGGCCAACATTTTTTTTTGTAAATAAGTATGTCAAGTGATATACAGGGAAACTTTCTTTTAAGTATACATATCCCGATAATTACAGCATTTGGTAAATTGGGAGAAGTTCAAAGCTTCGAACGAGTGTTTCCACTCACAGACTAAGCATGAAGTAAAATTTCGAGTTTAGAAAAGCCTTTAATTTGCTTTATGTTGACCAAACCAAATTTTCAGGCCTTATAAACTCGAAATTTTACTTCATGTGCCACGCGTATACAACACTGATTTATAGTGTAATTAAAAACATACTCCTTAATTTTGATCTTAGGTTAATAAATATTACAAATAAATATAAATAATACATCCAAAACTCAAGCGCATTGAGCAATTTACCTTAGGATTTTTTCTTTCAATTATACTTGCATATTTCAAAGAAAATTGCTTGAATTTTAAGAGCGCAGGATTTGGTTACATGCAATAATTATTTGTAAAATGTATAAGCAAGTGATTAAACTTAGAAGTAGTATATTTTGAACTTCAGTTTAAATCTGTGTCACTTGGCGCTCGAAATTTTACTTCATGCTTAATCACGATGTGAAAACACTCGAACGTCAACGGGAGGGAAGGTACCCGTATACTTAAAAGAAATATTCCCTGTAACTGATTAAAGAGAAAAAAATCCCTTTTTAATGATGACATATTGTTTCTATTTAAAAAAATGTAAATTTGTGTTATATCTCGAAAACTATTGCGGATAAAATCTGTTATTTTTTTTTTATTAGTCTAAATTTATCGAAAACGTTTTTATAGTTTTGTCTATTTCTTTTAATAACTAAGAAAAATCGATTTAAAGAAACCGACACTTTTCACATTTTTCAAAACATCTAGTTAGACTTTTTTGAAAATGTTACAAATATATTTTTACCCGGCTGGTGAAACTGCACTACTTTGCCCCTTTAACAGTTTCTCTATCTCTTATAGTTGCCGAGATCCCCATAGAGAACAGGAAAAAAACTCATTCTGTATATATTTAAAATCTTGCAACACAGTGACTAGAAAAAAATCATAAAATGGGAAATTCTGCCAGTAAAATAAAAGGGTTAAGTTTGCCACAATTGGTCAAACTCTTAAAGCAATAACTGTGTGCTAAAAACACAATACATTTCAACAGTGCTCATAATCATTACATATTTACATATATAATATACATTTCATTCTATAACCGATATGTTTGAATTAATTTTATAAAACGTTACGCATTAAATTAGTAGGAATACTATTTGTGTGACTAAGGTGTTAGTTGGTTGTTTTCAGTTGAACTGAATTGGGGTTCGTGGTTGATGCAGGTCGAACAGTCCAGGCTAGATTTTGATGTAACAGATATCGGGCTCCTAGGAAGGGTTGGTGAATCTGAAAAAGGTAATCGATTATTTAAGCTGTTGTTGAGTTTTATCCAAAATTTGCAGTATTTACTGACTGTAAACGCAGAAGGTGTAACTTAACTTTACAGTACAATCATTAAGCGGATTTCTGTTAATTACCAAAGTGTAATCAAATCACATAAGTACACACTTTGCATGAATAGAACTCAAAATCAATTAATGTAACAGCTACCATAGCAACGTATTGCTATTCCTACGTAAAGCCCCCTTTGCGTCGTCTATTTTCAGAGAGTTTCCACATTGATGCAGCCACTTGTTTCTAAAGTGCGCGTGCCTCTTTCTGATATGTCGCCGGAATGCTATTTATTACGCAAAGAGACTAACCTGCAGCGACGACGAAATGTCTGTGTAGGTCTTGTCTGTACAGGAAATTAGTCCTATCCGTGCCGTCAAATGATAATCTCGATAAGTTCCATATCCTGTGGGATAACGACGGGATTACTTCTGGCTGCGACGAAGCTATTGATACGTGATCAATTGGTTTCGGACTTTTTATCGACTCCAATGTTGGCGGCATCTAAAACCAATTATATATTGCCATTAATACTATATCGGGTATGTTAAAAACAACGGATACGCACTCTCATGATATGGTACTGATTGTAATAATTTAAGAAAAAAAAAACGATGTCGAAGACATCCATTAGGTGATATTTATTGAAAACCAAGAAGAAAATGGCAACGCTATTATGAACTTGCTTAATGAAAATTTAATTAAGGATGATGTTACAATAGCAACGCCAAGATTTGTAGTAACAAAAACACAGGTTATAAATCTGTTCATTAAAATTAACATTATGACATCAGAAGATATACCCCTATATTGTGCCACAAATTCTACAATCTCAATTTCTGTCCATTTTATTAGATCATTTGTGATACTATTTTTGGAAACTTATAAATGATTCTTTAATTTTATGGGGTCTGTTTTTGTAGATTCAACGGTTTATTGTAGATTAACGAAGGGTCTGAATAAAAACATATTGTTTTCACAACAGCAGCACGAGGTGACAGCCGAGTGCTGCGTCACTCCACACCTCACAGAACAAGGCGTGAGCCGAGTTCTGCATTAAATCCGCCACAAAAAAGCAATCTACCCTTAATTTGGCGAGCGCAGCGAGCTTGACGCTAGAGGCGAGCGAAGCGAGCTCGTCCGCACTATTCCGATTCCGACTCCACAATAACCCCTCACCACCCTATTGATGATCTGTTTCATAGCAACCACAATTCGGCTTATTTACAACCCGTTTTTATTTGTCGCTAAACATCGTTTTATTGGATAACTTTGGCTATGGTTAAATTTTATTTGTTTGTTGGGTAGTTCCACCCGAACGTAGTTCTAGCGGCTTACTAATTAATATATAGGTTGTCAATTTGAAAACAAGCCAGCCAGAATATCTTTGGAACCATAACAGTTAGAGAAATTTTTTCAAAACTGTTTCTAGAATATGGAGGGGGAACCATTTTGACCCACATAACAATCTGCAACCAACCCCTTAGGCTGTAGCCACCCTTAGCCATTTTTTTAAATGGCACGACCCTACTTGTGATACAGCATTAGAAAGGTCTTTCAAAATGCTAATCAGTGGCACCAACAAAAATTTTTATTGTTACATAAAAAATGCAAAAGAAAAAATTAAATAAATTTATTTGATTTTAAAATTGTTGTCAAATTAGGTATTATAACAATTTATTTTTACAAATTACAAATGAAAAAGCACAGATATACACAATAATACCCAATATTTGTCAGAGTTATCTATTGTTTTATTAAAATATGGACAACTCTAAAAAAAATATTAAAATAATAACAAAACTTGGTTCAATAGAATACATTTATTAGCTGAATAAATTGCACCTGTCCGCAATATATAAAAAGAATCATTTTGAGCATACTATAATTTAATAATCAACTTTTTTTTACATTTTTTATGTAACAATATAAATTTTAGTTGGTACTGATTAGCATTTTGAAAGACCTATGTAATAATATATCACAAGTAGGGTAATGCCATTTAAAAAAAATGGGCAAGGGTGGCTACAGCCTAAGGGGTTGGTTGCAGAAGATTGTTATGTGGATCCAAATGGTTTCCCCTCCATATCCTAGGAGCGGTTTTGGAAAATTTTCTCCAACTGTTACGGTTACAAAGATATTGTGGCTGGCTTGTTTTCAAATTGACACCCTGTATACTAAATAGCTTCAGCTTCAACCTTAATAGCATCCTTACGCAAAGAGCTAAATCAAGTTTATTGAAGCCAGATTATACACCGAGCCGCTTTCGAAAAAAATATTCATATTCAGGTATTTTGCAGCTTATTAAATAAGCTTTCAAATTATGTACAAACTTTTGACTGAGGCCCCATTATAGGGCCCATAATAAAGAAAAGGAGCGATGCGAGCGCTGCAACAAGGTTAGGTTGGTTGATTCATAACTTGGCGCAAAATCGTTGCAGGCACTCGATTTTTTGCGCGCTTAAAGGAAAATAATTGAACTTGATTTCGTGAGCGGTGAGTTGAGTCCAGGATTTTTTTTCCACCCGGTGCACCTTGGCAAAGTTTGACATTTTTTTACACCAGAAACATTTTTTTTCTCAGGAGGTGGCAGGGGGTGCAATAAAAAAACTTCAAACCGTCCAGAACTCGAAAATTCATCCATTTTTAACCAAAAGCATATTCAAGTGGTGCGTTTTTTGCCGAGTGTATTAACATCTTCTAAAAACGTGCTAATTTAATATCATCTACAATAGAATTTGTGTGTAATATATCGATAAATCAAAGTATTGTAGACGCTTCAGTGTATTAATACAAAAAAGTATGTATGTATATATAACTGGATAAAAAAATGAAAACATCAAAATGTTATTCTTGCGATTTCAATATGTAATACAAGTTTTGTTAAATTAAATTATGAAATTATTGTCATGCATGAAAATAAAATAATATGAAATAAACATAATATTACTTTCTGTGTAGAAAATTAATTAAACTATTTAATAGCAAAAAAGACATAATTATGAATGCAAGAGTTAAATTAAGGTAAATGAATTTTGGTGGGTGGAATGTTCGGTTTTGTTTTAATTTCCGCGATATTTAAATATTCGCACGCTTGGAGTAGGGTGCGCGAACGCGAACAGCGCCACTTGCAGAAGAAAAGTGATTAGAAGCCCGTGCAAGAAACACGCGCGAGTGAGTTCGAGATCTCTTCAAAATAACCTCAACTTTTGGAGACTATCTTGTCTTAGACCAAGGCACCTGCAGAAGCACACATGACGTAAACTGGGGTAATTCACCTTTAAAAACCAGTTTCCAACGGGTCACGCAGATCGCAACCTATCAGCCCTTAAACTGAAGTTGTGAATTATACAATATATTTCCTTTAAATCTATTCTGAATCACCCTGTGTAAAATATATTCGATCGTTATTTGAATATTTAAAAAATAGTAATAATGTCCATTTAATGCACAATAGGTAATTGTTTTGAAAGCACATCAGCCCATCAAAAAATAAAGAAATAATTTTAAATGGATAGACATCATGATGACAAATAACATAAAAGAACTAAAGCGAGGGGATGAAATGATATTTAAAATTCACCATCATGTAAGCGGTTTACGTATAGTATCTAATCACTTAATGTAACATCAAACATGAAACCCGACTCTCGCGGAACGGGCAAGTATTACACTCTCTCAGCATATAAAATATAAACAATTTTAATAGATTGATAGCATACGCTCAATTAACGAATTAAAACAGTATTTAAGGGCCACTGGAACTACGGACAAGAGACACATTTCTCGGCTACAGATAAATATAAATCGCGGTATAATTAAATTCCACTTACTTTCATTATTTATAATTTAACCACTAAATATACAAAGCTTTTTACTCTAAAACTATTAAAATCTAGACATTTACAACTTTGACATTGTATAGGCACTTTTTAATAAGAAATCTAGTACCATACTTTATTTTAAGTTAAGAGGGAGAGAGATTTCCCACGAAATTTCGCCGCATCCGGGGGCCGAGCGACCGAAGCAAACAAACGCTCGGCAAAGAAATGAACAAGTAAAAAGGGCAAGCTCTACTCCTCCAAAACTACACATTACATAAAAATTCTAAAAAGTTTGACAGCCGCTTTTTATAGTGCTTAGGCTATATAAGACAAAGATCCGTTCACATGGGCACGAGTAAAAAAATATCCATTCATTCCGGGGGCCCGAGTGCGATTTTGTGGCATCCTGCCGAATGCCATCGCGCCTTTTCGAGCCCTTTCACGCGGTGCCCCGCAACACGGGGGCCGAATACTAAAACACGTAGGCTTCACTTTGCATCAAGATAGCGCGCTTATTGGCACTTTTGCAATGTTAACCAATTTGTACCCAAAACTATGTTTTATAAGCGACGTTCAAAAAAATCTTTTCAGAGGTATTTTTCTTTTTTCACTATTTTGCAATGATTAATAAATATTATTGAACCTTCAGTGTAGTTACTGTTAACCTCAATGGTTTTTATTATAATTAATTCGTTTTTAAAGTCTATTTCACTTAGAGCGATACTGATTAGTAGAGCCCGGTTCTTCTGGCAAAATGCCTTAATTGGCTATAAATGCCTATTTTAGCTGTTTTAAGGCATGCATTCCATTTTTTCTTATACGCTTCTTTTTAAGTATTACGAATGACAAATATGGCGATGTCCATAAATCATAAATATTCATTCCAAAAAATAAATAGTTCGGGGTATAGGGGATTACAAGACCTTAATTGCTCATTTAAATATGCCAAACTATCTGAACATTTTATAATCCGTTGTAATCAAAATAGTAACCGCCTTCTTATCTAGGTGCTTTGCGGAACATTTTTGATAGCCGATTACAGAATGCATATAAATACATTCAGAGGGTGGTTTAGTTGAGTTTCGATTTAAATTTACCACGTTTACGTCTGTGTACCATGCCGAAAATACGTGCATCAGTAACCGACAAAGTAAACAATTTCGTGAACGATTTTAGAACTGACACTTTTTCGAGCGATGGTTCTGTGCTGTTTTGCAAAGTGTGTGAAAAATCGGTGGAGTTTGAGAAAAAATATTGTATTTCCTAACACACCGAAGGGACTAACCATAAAAATGCAGCACAGTTGAAAGTGGGAGCCCCAAAACTCCCCTGTTGCCGACATTTTTAACTCAGGTGGAAGTAACGGTCGTACTTCTTCGAAACAGTCAGGAATTAGTCACAGGGACGTCGACCAGTGAGTAGGCTTTCTTATATCAAGTTATCAACTTGAAATAAGAAAGCCTACTCACTGGTCGACTAAACCCTGAGTGTTTCGACATTTTTAACAACATCGAATCGTGCATCTGAGTTTTCATTCGACTTGTGCAATGCGTTTGCACGTGCTGGAATTCCATTATGGAAACTACAACATTAATCTATGCCAGCTTTTTTTAAAACGTATATTAAAGAAAAATTGCCATGTGAATCAACGCTAAGGAAAGATTATCATGAAAGACAAAAAGATTTTGATATTAATAGATGAAAGTACAGATGCTCTAGGAAGGTAATTTCTTGATCGATTTAAATTTAAATTATGCATGAATTAATGTACCTATGATCTTCCAGACACATTTCCAATGTAACCATTGGATCACTGAACAAGATCCCACCTCCGGGATCTACTTACTAGATTCCGATTGCCTCGAAAGAACCAACCACTCTAGCTAGATATGGGTCGTTCGTGAATGATTCGTTCAAAAAGAACGATTCTATAGGGTGATTTGAAAGAACTGATTTCGTATTTTAAAAAGAATTGATTCGTTAATGATTCATTTACTCGAGACGACCGAACGATTTTGGTCGAGCGGAATCGTATTCCCGATTCAGATTTATACATGCGGTCTGAATCTGCCTGAATCGGATGACTAATTCGTTCGCTCGAATCCGCGCGCAACTTCAACTCCGCTTTGTACATGTCGCCTGAATGCGCCCGAAATGATTCTTCACGACTTGCAGAAATGAACCCGCTGCGCCAGCCTTTATTGGTATTTTGTACGACTCGACGCTTAATTTTATCAGCTAATGTTTGTTCTCTACTTATGAGACAAACCACAGAATATTTGCAAGATGAATTCAAGCCACCGAAGTTTTATTTGGAACAGCTTTACTACTGAAAAGGCAAAATTATTTGATAATTTAAAAATAAATATAATAAAACATTTTGAATTATAGTTAAATTTGTATATATTTGCTCTATTTTTTATAGATACATATCTTTCGAATAAACCTATCATCTTTGCTTAAATTATACAAGTCAATTACTTTAACACGGTATTCGCTCCTTTAACTGATATTATTGGGTCGTTCGTCTATCTCGGCGAGGTTCAGTATGGAACGAACATATATTATTTTAATGATCATTATTATTATTACTTTTAGTATTATTATTCAATTTTGCGCGTAGTTAATTGACGGTAAGTAAATGGTCACTATTTATGAAACACGTGTCTATCGTCACTATTGAGGGAGATTGAGGCGGGAACGAACTATATTATTATTAATATTATCATTATTATTATCATTATTTTTTTAAATTTATTTATTAGTATCCGTTTGAGGAAGACAATAAGAGAAGCGTCGACTGCATTGATCATTGGCTTGCTCGTATTTCTTCAGCAGATGGTGTTGCTGTCCGCATGTGCTGTACTGGGAGTGGATACTAAGTTCGAGGTAAGTATGTTGTTCTTTTTTTTTTCTCTTTTCCGTCTTTACAGTTTGTCATATATCTTTATTTGTTTTAGGTATTCGATGACTCTGGTCTGGTTTTCCCCACTTTGCAAGATGAGTGTGTAGCTAGTATCATGAATACGACTCAGCTGTCTATATATTTCTAGTTCCTTGCATTCGACCAATATGTGCTTTACGGTTAGTAAAGTAGAGTTTTATTGATTTTTATCTGCTGTGATTGCCATGGTTTTAGGAGAATATTCTCATAAATCGGCAAATTCATGAGTTTATATTCATCTAGCAATTTTCTGGTTAGTATTAAACTTGGGATGGATTTCGTTTGTTGCCACTCGTACTGAGGTCTCATCATGGGTGAGTTTATCAGATTGTATAGTGGATGATTCCTATTCGTAGCTCTCTTAATTCCATATTTGACATAAACTTGTTGCAACCGAATGTCTAGAGGAATCATGTTACTACTATCATGCTACTCTTGAGAGACATATAGCGGGCGAGGTTCGGTACGCTCCTGTTGCTATACGAAGTGCATTATTCCATAGTATTTGTATCGGTCGGAAAGTAGATTTCGGGGAGGTTAGTGCATACGCCTGTGAACCGTACTCGATTCTGGATCTTATCAAGGTATTTATTATCATGTAAAGTGTTTCGTTTTCTGCGCCCCATGTATGGTGTCCAACGACTTTAAGCATATTTATCGTCTTCTTAATTTTCTGTTGCAGCATTTCAATGTGGGATCTATATTTTAGTTTTTGGTCAAATACTATTCCCAGAAATGTTTGTTTTTTGACAATTGGAATTGCAGCGTCATTTTTCCTTAGCAACGGCGGGTCGTGCGGGGAACGTAGCCTACAGAAGTGTACTAGTGCTGACTTGGAGAGTGAAAAGGATAGGCCTCGGTTTTCAGCTTCCCTACTTAAGGTAAGTATATTTTTCTGTAGTATATGTTGTAGATTTTCACAGAGCTTGCCTGATATATAGATCGTCAGATCATCAACGTATAGCAGCTTTTGGATTCTATCATCTATATTATCGGCGATACCGTTAATTCCAATTGCAGAGAGAGAAAAATTTAGGACGGAGCCCTGTGGGATTACGTTTTTTTGGTTATATGTTTTTGAAAAGTTGTTGCCTATTCGTACTCTAAATTTTCTATTAGTTAGGAAGTTGTCTAGTATTCTTATTAAGTTACCCTTTAGGCCCCATTTATGTAAACGTTTGATTATGCATCTGCGCCAGATGGTATCATAAGCTTTTGTCATGTCGAAGAATACTGCAATAAGGTGTTCCCGTTATGCAAACGTATCCCTGACAGCTGAGTCTAGCATTACGACGTGGTCTGTAGTTGAGAATCCCTTCCTGAAACCGGCTTGGTAGTTACTTATGAGTTTATTATCATTATTATTATTATTAGCATTATATATATATATATATATATATTTTTTTTTAATTTTGCACTTAGTTAATTGACGGTAAGTACATGGTCACGGTTTATAAAACAAGTGTTTATCGTCACTATAGAGGTAGATTGAGGCGAGAACGAACTATATTATTATTATTATTATTATTATCATTATTATCATTATTATTATTAGTATTATTATTCAATTTTGCACGTAGTTAATTGACGGTTAGTCAATGGTCACGGTTTATGAAATAAGTGTCTATCGTTACTATAGACTGAGATTGAGGCGAGAACGAACTATATTATTATTATTATCAATATTATTATTATTATTATTATAAGTGATTCGTTTACGAACGATTTATAAAGAACGAATCATTTATGAGAAATGATTCGGTTCATTTGAATCACCTGAAAGATTCGAACTTCCCATATCTACACTCTACAATTTCGCAATTATTTATAAATTCGCTATCGTTACTTTGGCTGGAGAAAATTCTACACGACAACGTGGAAGAAAATCCTCTCAAAACAAAGTACTAAAGGCACTATACAAATTAGAACACAGAACTAACACCAAAGTGCTCTATAGTAAAACAAATGAACATAACACACAAGACCTGATAACAATAAATAAAATACTGCTATTGTATAAAATTAAAAACAACACTATAAAAACAAATATATCTCTAATATATAACAAAGACATTTTCAACTATGAAACAAGAAGAAAAAAACATCAGAATACGATACCACAATATAACAAAATAGACAAACACATAGAGACTGTAAAATACCCAGCTTTTAAACTACAAATTTAAAACCTAGTAATACATAACCAAATATAAAGTGGCACCCTCCAATACCAGCAGCCCAAGACGGACCAACTCTTGGACCACTCTCTTATGGCTAAGACAGGAGAAAGAAAAAAATTGATACTAATTCTTCAGAATAGTTCATTAAGTTGTATATCTATGTACGAGCCCTAACAGCGCGCATTTCTTAAAAAAAACATATTTAAATAACAAACTAGAATTCATTTATAAAATATTTTTTATTATTATATAAAAACATAGTTTTTTTCAACAATATTATTTAGCTAAACAATAGTAGAAACAATATTATAACTTACTACACAGGTAAAGTGATAATGTTAACAAAATTGTTTGACACATAAATATTCGGATAAGTATTACTTAAGTTAGTCTAATAGGGAGTAACATCGCCTATGGGTCTTATATCTGCTGCAATACGAGCTTGTGGTAGCGGGTAGATACTCCTTTTCGAACCCGGAGGAGAACAGTTCTACTTCAGGGATGCGACCCTGCCCACGTGAGCCATAGTTCTCTCACCTCCTTTCACCGGGGGAACAATGTCCTAGCACTCCTCCATCCAACTATTTACCAGCATTTCCCACTTTCCTATCCTATCCATCATCCAACCCATCCAGTCAGCGTGGAAGATTATGGCATTAACACCCTATCATGGCGAATTTCAAAACCGAAGAAAGTCCCCAGGTGGGTGCGGCATCTAGCCAAAAAAACCCACACCTTAAAAAAGGTCTGCCTCGAGGAATCTGGCGGAAAACTAAACAACGCACACTTACATAGAAACGTAAACAACGAAATTTAGAAATCAGAACATACAACACGAGAACACTTATGTCCGAAGACAGTCTGACCGAGCTGGAAATTTAAATAGGCATCTCCTTTACTACGCAGGGGAACCCGACAAATCAGAAGAAGGAGTTGGCTTTCTAATCCACAGACGCTTGAGCAACGACATCCTATCAGTCAAGAAGTTCTCAACGAGAGTAGTTTCCCTGCTACTAAACCTCAATAAGAGATACACCATTAAGATAGTACAAGTATACGCATCGACGTCATCTCACACAGACGAAGAAGTGGACATATTTTATAAAGATATATGTCAGGCTTTGGGGGACAATAAAACTCAGTTTACCATAGTATGCGGCGATTTTAACGGCAAAATCGGTCTTAAAACAAACAAGAGACATGTCTGGGAAACTTCGAATCAGAGGGAAGAAACGTTCGCGGTGAAATAATGTTGGACTTTGTCCTAAAAATCAATCTCTACCAAATGAATAGTTTCTTCTATTAAAAAATAAATAAAAGATGGACTTGGGAAAGTCCAGTCCAGACCGAAAAACTCGCAACGACGTCAATTTTATAATATCTAATATATAATAAGCAAGTAGTCAAAAACGTAACAATACTCAACAACTGCAGAACAGGAAGCGATCACAGAATGATAAGAAACAAAATCCAAATAGACCTGGGAAAATAAAGATACAAACTTACAGAGACAACAAAAAATCGAGCATGGACAACGACATTGGACATCGATAAGTTTCAAAAGGATATCACTAGGAAATAGCAACCACTCAGACACAAGCATAGAAGGTCTGCATGATACAATAACGGAAGCCCTACAAAAAAGCCAAGATACCAACTGCCCTAAATCCCGGAAAGAAGAAAGAATCGGTCAAGATGCGAAAAACTGAATAGCTAAACGAAGCACAATAAGAAACAACTCAAACCCAACCAGAGAGGAACTAAAAGAAATAAATAAGTAAATCTCCAAAACCATCAAGCGGGACAGCGGAACAAAAACATGAGGGTGTTACACAGTAACCTTAGTGAAGGAGGAAAAAAATAACAAAACTAAAGAACAGGCAAAAAAATATCATAACGAACAGAAAGAATATACTACGTACGGTAGAAGTGTTCTACCACAAACTGTACAGAAGTCGTCAAGCAGAAGATCCGGACTATAAAATACCAACACCAAAAGAAAGGATCGTCAACCAAGAAACTGAAGAACCAAAATGCCAAAATCGAAAAACAACAAATCTTTCGGCTAAGACAGTATAGTTAAAGAAGCAATACAAGCAACCTTTGTCTATGGCACCATCCCAGATATGTGGCGAGACGCAATTACTATCCTGCTCCAAAAAAAAGAGGATAAGGCTGACTTGCAAAACTACCGACCCATATTACTTTTGAGCCAACTATACAAACTGACTTGCAAAACTAATGACCAATATTACTTATGAGCCAACTATACAAACTGTTCACAAAAATAATAACATCAAGACTAGGGATGAAATTGGGTTTTTACCAACCAAATCAACAGGCGGGATTCCGCTCTGGGTTTGGAATAAACGACCATCTGCAAAGCATCAAGGCTCTAATCGAAAAGTCAGTGGAATACAACAGACCACTAGCACTTGCATTTGCGGACTTCCATAAAGCGTTCGATACAGTCGAGTTAAACTCCATCATACCATGTCCCCAAAATTGTTCATATCGGTCCTGGAGTACGCCCTCAACAAACTTAATTGGGACACAAGAGGTATTATCATAGATGTACAAAAGCTTAACCATCTTCGTTTTGCGGACGACATAGTCCTCATAACCGACAACCTAGGAGAGTTAAGAAGATGCAAGTTGGATTGGAGATGAACTTTTGGAAAACAATGACTAATTTGATACCTAGGGAATGCTTTAATATCGGAAACACAAACGCAGACCTAGTCTACAAATACAATACAATTGGTCATGAAATCAGAATATTTAGAGATAACCAGACCTACACGGGAGAACCAACCTGGCTTGGGCAGCGTATGGAAAACTTAGCCACATCTTTAAAAGCAAAATTCCGGTATGCCTGAAAAGAAAAGTACATGACCAATGTATTCTGCCTGTCCTTACATGTGGGGCGGAAACCTTAACTTTAACCGCCAAAACGGCAAGAAAACTTAAAATAACCCAACGTAAAATAGAAAGATCAATGATCGGAGTATCCCCAGAACACTATACCACCAATGAGGACCTACGGAAGAAAACTAAAGTGGCAGACGTAATCGAGCTAATAACAAAACTCAAGTGGAGATGGGCTGGCCACGTGGGTTGAATGAAGGAGGGGAGATGGACAAAGAAGCTATTAGTGTGGAGACCAAGAGCGGACAAACGTAGCAGAGAATGACCACCTACGCGTTGGGATCGCAAATAACTGGATCCACGAAACTCTAGACAGAAGACGATGGAGTGCTATGGAGGGGGCCTATGTTCAGCAGTGGACGGAACGGGCTGGTTGATGATGATGATGAATACGAGCAGGCATCTTCTGACAAGAGATTTACATTGCTCAATGATAAAAATACTATTTTTTTATAAATTGTTAGGTAAATCAATAACACTTCGCTGTGTAAAATCGTTTTGTTCTTGTTTCATTTTATGCCATGTGTTTTCTATAATATTTAAGTCCTAACTATTTACAGACTAATCCATAACAGTAATGTTATGATCTATTAACTATTATTTCGCTGTTTTTGCGGTATGGCAAGATGCACCATCTTGTTAGAAAATAAATTCTCCATCTGGTGACATTTCCGGAATAGAACTGGCTCCGAAGAGGGCCCTGTAAAATTAAAACACGGCTTCAGCCTATCGAAATTTATGTTCAATGATTTATTTTCGGTCAAGTGAATTTCTGCGGTATTTTTATTAATTAATTTTATTATTTTATAAGGTCCGTTGTATATATTTTTCATTTTATTTCCAACTTGTGATTTTTTAATATAAACATACTCTATTCTTTATAGTAAGGTTTATTTTTTTTTACTTGCTTATCAAAGCTGTCTTTCGCTTTTTCTTTACAATTTCTTAAGTTTTCTTTTATGGTTTTGTGCATAAAATTAGATGTGTTTTTAATGCCATTTACGGAATTAATTGTACATTTTCTTCATTAAATAATTCTTTGTTTTCATAGTCTCTAATGTGACCAAAATAATTTCTTCGTGAGAATATTTTGTAGAAGATGATTAACTTCAATTGTATGCTTTTAGGCAATTACCTTATTGCCTAAAAGCATGAATAACTGGCTTATGAGGCTGATCTAAATGATACCTTTTTAATGAATCTAATAGTGTTTGATTGGAGATGTGCTAACGCACTATGTGTACATTTAAATGTATATAATTCCGCAAGATCTTTCATATGTTGATTATTAAATTCTGATCCTACGTCAGAATGAATTCTTTTCGGCGTAGGATAATGTTGAAAATATATCAACAATCCATTTACTACGGCCACGGCTTGTTTATTTAAAATAAGATATGCTGCTTTGTTACGCGACCAAACAAAATTTTCAGGCTTTTCTAAACTCGAAATTTTACTTCATGCTTAGTCTGGGAGTGGAAAACACCAACACATACTTATTAAAAGAATTTTCAAAGTTTAGTTTATCTAGTCCGCAACCTAATCTTGGAACGTCTAGTTTCGATATTTTATTATTTATACAGAATTATTTTAATTTTAGTTATGTTTGGAAAACGTCCCTGTATGTGAGTTTATTAAAATAATTTTATTTTACTATTAGTTATATTATGTATCGATGATAATCTTTTACATAAACTAAAGAATGTAATTGTAAATTTTGAGATTTGAAATTTTCAATATTTTTGAATTTTTCTCTAAATTGAGAAATTTTTAAATGTTTACTTACATTTTGAGCCAGAGAAAATTCTTTCGGTGCATCAAAAATATCACTGTATATTAGTAATGTTTACATTATGTTTATTTTCAGAAGTTTGTTTGAAAAATTTTTATAATTAATTGATTCATCCTTACTTATTTTTATTCTACTTAGAGCACAAGTAATTTTAAATTTTTTATTAATAATTATTTCGTTACAGAAGCCTTCTTACAAGGAAGTATGGTACGTAAACTGATTTAATTTTTTTTGGAGGAACACAAATCTTTCCTGTAGTAAAATTTTTATTTGAATTAAAATTTTCAAATTAGACATCGTAGTTCAGAGAAGATGAGTATACAGGAATGTCCTTATTAAAATTAGAAATTAATTTTTTGTTCGGAATATCTAGGACACACTTATGTTTTTCTAGGAAATCTAAACCAAGGATTACATCAACATCTTGATTTAGGTCAAAAAGATAGAATGTATCTGAAATATTTTGATTAATATTTAATTGTACGCTTTCAGTAATGACGTGACCGGAAGGGATTATTCCTTAGATTCTAAATTGTTGTTATTTATTAAAAATGTATTTCGTTCTTTTTGTAAGGCACTTAGTTAAATAAAATAATAGTTGAACGTGTATTAATTAGATATGTTCGTGTATTTGCCTTATCGAAAATATAAAAGATGTAGGTTCGGAAAGTAATGACGAAATGATTAGAAAATTGGCAGTATTTACAACGTACATAAGGGCGAGAATAAAATAGGTTATGTTTGGAGGCTTACTGTACCTAAGTTTTACATATTTAAGAATTCAATTGCATTGATTTGCTAAATATATTGCATTATCTAATGTCTGGAACGAACACATTTGCTGTAAATCACGGAAATATATTTTAAATTGAAAATAAAAAATATACGGTACATCGGCGGAGAAATTTCGGTCTTGAGAAGTACTTGTTTGAGGAACGAGGGCGACCTCTTTTCGCTCCTCTTTGGAGTTTAAATGATTCACTCGATATTGAGGTGAAGAATGCGGTTTACTTTTTATTTTTGTTTTATTAGAATTAGAAGCATAATTGAAAGTATTACCTGTGCCCTGATTGTTATTTCTTTGTCTTGAAAAACAATTTTCAAATAAATGTCTTGCCTTTTTGCAGTAGTTGCAAAATTTTTCATCTTTCGTATAATGAGGATTCCAATAATTTTCACGGGGATACAATTTTCTTTAAGTTATGTTTTTATTAACATTTATTTTAGAATTTTTGACTTTGCTGTGTGAAATTTTTTATGTATGAAATGTTTTCTCCTTCGATTAAAAACTGCTCTGCTTCATTTAAGCTATCAGGTTTTTGCAATCAGATAATCGATCAAAGTGTGTTTAGTCTCGCTAAGAATGTTTTTAGAACTACTTTTTCATGAGATTGTGTATTAATTTCTTTTTCTCCTTTATTTAGATCGTCATCTAGGGCAACGGGCATCGAAATGTCCTACTAACAGATCCCTAATATCATCCCAATTTTGGATGTTTCTTGAAGAAATTAATTTTCTTGCTCTACCACAAAGTTTTGTTTTGATAATAAAATTTAATGCATCTGTCTGATTTGTATTAATATTTGCAATTGCGAAATTGCACGATTCGATAAAATCATGTAATTGTGATCGTTCGCCATCTAATTTTGGAATAATATTCTTGCAATTGTTAAGTTAAATTCTGCCATTTTGAGAATTTGTGAATTATTTATGATTATTGAAACACTTTAATATAATTTTATACGCTCGACTTAATAAATGTATAGCAATTGAGCAATATTTAAAATAACAAGCAATAATTAATAAACACTTACATTGCGAAAAATAGGAGAGCTTTCATCAACGAGTTGGCAAGCTGCTTCATGGGTCACTGCTACTTTCTCTGACCTGAGAAATCTTCTTTCTGCAACGGTGGATGTCTTGAAAAGCGGCCGCAAGACAGATCCGGTGTCGGGTTGCTTGGTGCTGCTGGATTGATTGACTCTTGCAGGGGTTGGACTTCAAGGGATGTCTTAGAAAGTCGCCGCAAGACGGGATCGGTGTCCACTTGAAACCAACTGATATTGTTCTTAAGCGATGTTGAGCTGCGAAGAACTAACACTCGCGAACAATATTTTTCTTGTAATTTTTTACACACGGAATCTGCGATTAAGTGGTAAACCAAGAGTTTTCGCGATTTTTTCTTTCATGAAAACTTCACCGAAATCCTACTGATGACTGCGCCAATTTTTACGTCGTGGCCGCATAAAAATAAATTTTAAAAAACTATTTAATTTTATTCAGTTTTATATATAAGTATAATTATAATTTACAAGTGTGTTACAAGGTAATGAAATAAAAATTGAATAGAGTCGAGCGATCGCGTTGATAAGGCACTACTCACACGGGGGTACTCAAATCTCGGAGCGACCGGGATACTCGGCGACTAAAAGACGCGGTATGTGAAATTAATCGGTGTTACTCAGACGGGGATATTTAAGTCGTAAATACTTGGCAACCACGCGACGCAGAGACTAGGCGACTCGGCGTGCTGGTCTCTCAATTTTCCAGTTGCTTAGTTTCCTTCACCGCTATGAGTGAACAAGCGTATAATTTAAAGTTTATGCCTTTAGAATCTGATTCCTGCATTCTTATGCAGCAACAAATAATCTGCAGTTTATATTCCTTTCAATATAAGAGTGCATCCAGAATCTTCTCACTTATCTCTTTCTGCGGCGCTGATAATACTAGATAATATTATCAAAGAAAGTCTCGAGTCTCCTAGTCTCCGTATCTCGGTCGCAGAGTATCCAAGATTTGAGTACCCCCGTGTGAGTAGTGCCTAAGTGTTACGCGTTTGATGGTTACGACAAGAGCATTTTCTTCTGCTTATGGCGAGGTCTTTCTCCAGGCGAAGCGACGGTGATGGTTTGCACCTTGTCAGCGTTTTCCTTTGTTTAAGGCGTGAAAACGCTGTGGTCCCATAATGATCTCATCGGGGATGATGTAATGTTCCCGTTCCTTCCAGGTTCCCAGAAATAAGCTCGGACTTGTTCAAGATGCAATGTTGCGGTACGCAAATACATGGTAAAATAACAATAATATAAAGGGTGACATAATCGGTAGGATTACATCATCATGGTTAGAGATTACACTCATAAAATATTTAATATAATAATTAAGAAATATAATAATATATAAGTATTTAAATTAGGGTTTATAGGATATAACATATATTTGTTGCATTCTCGAAAAATATATATAATTTGTGTTAGTCACCTTTATTTATACAGGCTAGTCAAAATTAGACAAAAAACGCGCCATATTCCAAAAAAGGTTATGAGTTCATCATAATATTTTCACCGTCCGTCATATACCGGTTTCTTCTTTTATAAAATAGGGTGCTCCGGTGTTTGAAGCAAAAAAAACATTTTCAAAAATTAATTTACTCACAAAATTTGTATCTGACGTGTTTGCGCTTCTAACCAGATACCAAATGACTCCTCCGTGCTTGGTATATCGGCCTGCACTACTCTGCCTGCTGCTCGCTTAACTCACAATTCTCTAAACTTCCGTCAGATATCACGTCAGCAGCCTATATACAGGGTGTCCCGATTAAGCAGTCCATGCATGGGTATTTTCTAAACGGTAAGAGATAGAAATTCGGTTAAATGGAAGAAAATAAGCAGGACAATGTAGATGAAGACGGTGTGCCAAATGTTACGGTAATAGTAGATGGGGAATAGGTAAGAAGATCATACATTCATTATTTTCAATCTGTGTCAGGAGTAGCTTGCTTAATTGGAAAAAATTCTAAAAAAATCTTATGTTTAGGCGTGAAAAACAAATTTTCTTGTGCCTGCGTAATATCACAAAATAATCATATTAGAAAGGACCTTCTACTGCAATGGAAATTGTATTTTGGTAGAAGCTGTTCAGCATAGCGTTTCAAATTATGATCTTAAATATAAATATCTAATTGGTGATGGGGTACATGCACGCATTATCGAGAAAGTTATCCAAGGAAGGTCTGTTGTAAAATTAGAGTGTGCCAATCATGTAACTAGGTGTTTAACTAGTTCACTATATAAAATTTCCAAAGATCCAAAGAATATGAGTAAAATCAAAAAAAACATTTACCTACGATATTAGGGACGAAACAATCATTGACTTCATTAAAAAAAAACTTAATGATACGCCCAATGAGTATACTTTGGAACAGAATTTATTGAAAAGCTCCAGTGTTTGGCCTGAAATATTGAAATGTTCTGACCGAGTTTCCATGAAAACTGAAAGACTCTTACAGGGAGTAACGACTAATTATGCTGAGCGATATATGTCAGTTGTGGCAAAACTCCTTGTAATATAACAGATAAATTTAATTTAAAGGGGGCTTTATCAAAATAGGTGTATGGGTGCGGGTTTCCAATATAATATGAATTATAAATTCCATACTATTTCAAGTAGTAATGAAAAAACGTATTTAAATAAATTTATTCCGCGATTAAAAAAAAGACCAAAGAGATTATTTAGTTCACGATTTTACTTATGGAATTGACAGCGAAAAGTGATGACGTCAACAATAAGTGGAAAATTTAAACGTGAGTCATACTTCAAAAACACTGTCAAAATAATAGCAGCATTGACAACGTACATAAGGGCGAGAATAAAATAGGTTATGTTTGGAGGTTTACTGTACCGTAGATTTACATATTTAAGAATTCAATTGCTTTGATTTGATAAATATAATGCATTATCTAATGTCTGGAACGAACACATTTGCTGTAAATGACGGAAATATGTTTTAAATTGAAAATGAAATGTACCCGAAATCTGTCGAAGTACCGCATATTTTTCATTTTCAATTTAAAACATATTTGCAAAATAATAATTTACTATAAAAGAAGATATTTACCCTGAATCCAAAACGAAAGATTATAAATAACAAATGAAGAATAATTATTTAAAAATTATCTGGTTAGTTGGAAACATGGCCTATAATAATAGACCCACTTTATATAATAACCGCTCCTCATCCACGTGTCGTTAATTGTTATTTGAATAAATTCATTTGCAGACATGAAAAGCTTCCCAACGAGAATGACTGCATGTCAATTTGACGCCGCCCTTAAACTCCACACGTAGACATAGGACGGAATACTGTGTATCATGATTCGCATGACTGATAATACATAATTAAATATACTCATAACACAGTTTTATGTCATTATTGGCTTTCAGTATTGTTCAAATGCGTGATTTCATATCGAGATTTCGTTTGATAATTCTATTGTTCAAGTGTAGTTAGAGTTTTCATTGCTGTGGATATAGTTTTTATCACTTTTAGAAATTAATTTAATACATTTTATTAATTTTAGTCTACATTTCTACAAGAATCATTTTTTATACAATATTTTTTAACGTATTGAGATGAAACATTAAACTTAAGCTTTTTATTACAGTGGTAGGATCTAAAAAGTTTTTGGTGAAAATGCCGAAACCGCAAGTAGAAGTTTACTTTTAGCACTCTTGACAGACCGACAGAAATTTATATAAAATTTCTTTCTAGATTTTATTGTAATATTTAAAAATGTTGACCTTAAATTTACTTTGTATTAATAGTAACAAAACATGTTTCAAATGAAAGTTTATAAAAAAATGTGTGTCATAATGTCGGGATAAAAACTTCGGCATTTTAAATGTAATAGCCCATATATTATTATATGTTTAAATTCTTGGTGAAAATAAATACTACATTAGAAAAATACCATTTTTTTATAAAGTTTACAGTGCTATTAAAAACAATTATCTCAGAAGCTAAGTAAACACGCGTTGAGATTCGCAAAGTTGCTACGGCAGAGTTAGGTTGAATATATAAATGTTTAATCAACTTATTTTTCTAAATGGACCCATATATTTTTTGACACCATTTGAGTGAAAATGTAATTTATTTTTGATTTTGTTAATAAAAGTAGCTGCTTATATCGAAAGATTCAAAAAACAAAAGTCTGTGATTGATTACTATTGTTTCATAAAAGAGAATAATTATAAATGAAATTGCCAATTCTTGGTTGCAGAATATTTCAAACATTTAAAGTGCGATTCTTTTCGGAAACTACAACAAGTTAGTCTTACAAAGACTACATCATACACTCATTGAAACAACTACTTCCCGGGCTAATACCCTGACGGACATTGAATTATACAACAAGTGTTTGCTGTTACATACAGTAACCCACTGCAAATGTAACAATTTGGGTCAAATTATTCAGGCCATCTATAGACTCGCTTCGAGATTTATCTGTCATCAGTATAGCTTTGTCATTTCCTCTAAACAATTTGACATCTTAGGCTGGCGGTTTCATTTATACTTATGTTTGAACGGTAACGCGACCGCTAGTCTAAGGTGTCAAATTGTTTAGAGGGTGGCAAAGCTACACTGATGAGAGATAAATCTCGAAACGCGTCTATAGATGGCCTGAATAATTTGACCCAAAGTGTTACATTTGCAGTGGGTACTGTATGTAACAGCAAAACACTTGTTGTATAATTCAATGTCCGTTGGGGTATTAGACCGGGAAGTAGTTGTTTCAATGAGTGTTTGATATAGTCTTTGTAAGACTAACTTGTAGATTGCGAAAAGAATTGCACTTTTAATGTTTAAAGTATTCTGCAACCAGGAATTGGCAATTTCATTTATACTTATGTTTGAACGGTAAGGTGACCGCCAGTCTAAGGTGTCAAATTGTTTAGAGGGAATGGCAAAGCTATACTGATGAGAGATAAATCTCGAAACGCGTCTATAGATGACCTGAATAATTTGACCCAAATTGTTACATTTGCAGTGGGTTACTGTATGTAACAGCAAACACTTGTTGTATAATTCAATGTCCGTCGGCGTATTAGCCCGGGAAGTAGTTGTTACAATGAGTGTTGGATATAGTCTTTGTAAGACTAACTTGTTGTAAATTGCGAAAAGAATCGCACTTTTAATGTCATAAAAGAGTAACAAAAACAAACAAGAACGCTCTAATTTAGTTTCAGAGATGTTTAATGTATTCAACTCTGAAACGGTACGACTTAGACTGCAAGTTATATTAACAATCTGGCCTTCATTTTAACCAAGAAATAAAAAATAAATAATGTATGAACTTTCCCATTTAAAATAACAACGTTGTATAGTGTCTAGTGACTATTGTAATATTTTTATTATTAATTTGTGTTTAATATTAATTTGTATTAATATTGCAGATAAATCAAATATTGAATTTGATAGTCCAGATATATCAAGTTCAGATTTCGTACCCAAGACCGATTATGAAACATTTTAATCTACTGACAATATAAATTCATCAGGAATTAGCGATGTTTTACCATTGCTTGGTAATTTGTTTGAGTCCCAATTAGATAATAGTCGAAACGTACAACTCAAACGGGACAACACACATTTAGCTGATCGTCCAGACATATTAAGTTTAAATAACCTAATCTCGACCGATTATGAATCGTTTCCTTCTAGTAAAAATTTAAATTTATCAGGAACTAGTGATATGTTCCTGTTGCTTGGTAATGAATTTGAATCCCGATTAGATAGTAGTCGAAATGTAGAACCCAATCGAGACAACATACATTTGGTTGAAAACTCAAATTCTTCATTTGGTCAAATTTTAAAATCAATAGAAAATTGGGAGTCGGCTCAATTGTCATCCAACAAAAAATATAACAAAACACAAAATCACACATGTACTTTTTGCGATGAATCCGTTAACAACTTTTCACGTTATTTAGAACGTCATCACAAAGACGATCTGAGTGGTCGAAATCATGTCTTTATAAAATCGGTCACAAAAGGGAAAAAAAACTAATAAACAAATTATGACGAGAAGGTGATTTTCCGACATCTGATATAGTACCTGTAATAAAAGGAAAATTTTAGCTTCTTGACAAATTAATTCCATGGAAATTTTGTTTTGGATATTATGCTTCTCGAAATTTACGGTGGCATGGAAAAGAATGTTACTTTAATCCGGATTCTTCTAAACGACTCTACGCTCAAATTGAAGAACAAACCCTAATGTGATCTCGACTTGAATACTGTTGCTGCGTTTGGAATCCCTATTAGATAAAATATTCGAATTTAATTGAATCTGTACAAAAACGTTTAGTTAAATACCTGTATCTAAAGAAATATTTTAATGATCCAGATTATAATGTAGGTTATGAGGCACTTTTAAGAGAATTAAGTTTAGAATCTCTAGAAAATGGACGAAAAGCACACCTCATTACTGTCTTATTTAAATTGTTAAACTACTTGATCGATTGCCCCGATGTAGCTCTAATTAATTTTCATATCCCCCACACAGACAAAATAGATTTTTCTATACTCCTATTCCTAAAACTAATATCATTGTTAAATGATCAGTATATTAGTGCAATTGTAGCAAAAAATCTTGTGATAAATCAAATAGATACCGTTTAGAATATATGTTTAAAACTTTTTAAATAAATGTTTGTTATACATTGTTAGGGCGATTGTAGGTAAACTAGTGTGTGTAGTTTGAGCGCAAAGTGTGATTGGCGATCTTAAGAAATTGGCGCTCTCCGCTGCGCGTCGAGCGCCAACATTCTCTTGCGATCGCCAATCGATCACTTTGCGTTCGCAATACATAAATAACTATATTGTTGTGTTTGGTTGATTACAATTTGAATATACATATATCAAACTTGTGTAATCAGGACGTAATCAGGCCACAGTTTATTTGATTCACAGTTTTGTGCGTCCTGGGTGGTAATTATCAGAAAAATTCCCCACTTTCTGCCGACGCCCTACAGAGCCTTGATAACAAGTGGCGCCCAGCCAACAAAACTCACGACCCTGCTACAATTAGATTTTTTTTAATTATTACATTTTTGTAGCGCACTTGTGTCTTGATAACTAGTGGCGCCAAACCATGAAAACTCAAGATTATGTTAATTTAAATTATTTTTTTTTATTGTTACATTTAGTTTTTTTAATAATTAGTATTTTTGCGAACTTGAGCCTTGCAACAAGTGACGCCCAATCACCAACACACGACGCCGATATTTTTTTTTCTCGTATACTTTTGTCTGATAAGAAGTGGTGCATAATTTTACTAGTTCCAATGTTGATCTTACGTTTTAAATATTTTAATTAAAATTTTAATCATTAAGACATTGAATAGGAATATGAATTCATTCGATTATTGTTTTTTTTAATTTTGTATAGATAAATATTTTATTGTAAGATAATATCCTATCTTTTTAATTAAGTTCATTAAGGTAACATATACATTGTTTTATTATTATTATTCACTAAAATTTTATTTATGTGATTCTCGTTTAACTTTAATATTTGGAAAACATTATTTTTTTTATTATTACTGGTTGTACGTTTCGCGTTGGTGCAGAGACTAAATTGCTTCGTTCTGCCAGAAGTGTAAACGTGGATACCATTGGCACCGCGATTGCCAGAATCGGTCAGAAACCGGCCAACAGCAGCAGGATCACCAGTAAACTCTGTAATCCACCCGGCCGCAGCTTCCACCAGACGACTTCAAATACACCGTTCTCCACCCACTTCTACTCCCCAACACTTTCACCATGTAAATACTTCCCGACACCTTCATCATGCAAATGCTCCCCGACACTTTCACTTTCACCATATTGATACTTCCCGGCACCTTCAACATACTGATCCGCACCCCGCACCTTTACCATGATGAGTTATACCAGCACATCCACCCTGTAAATTATCCTCCACTATGCAAAGATGTCCCTAAACTGCCGACGCCGTCACCAGGAATTTAACGCATCGAATCAACATCGTCGGAATACGTGTTCATCCGCGTCGGTTCATCGAGTTTCACCCGCGATAGAGACGTTTTACCAATCGCTAATTCCTTGTGCGCGTTTGCACCTAGACATTGAAAATTAGTGTTGTTACCTGTGATTGTGCGCGTAAGAACGATTCCATGCCTGCTGGACCTGGGTGCCGACTAGAATTTTATACGTCCCGAATTCACTAAACATATACGTTCAATGAAGGTGCAGACCAATCTAGCAATGATGAATGCAACATCGCAAATCACAGGCTTATCGACAGTACAAATTCAACTGGGTACGCAACACTTTGAGGAAATATTTCTAATTATGGCTGATCTGAGATACGAAGCGATTCTTGGAATAGGGTTCTTCCTGAAACACGACGTCGTTATCGACTGCAGCAAGTGCTGTGTGCATATCGGTACGAGATTAGGATACACGATCCGGTGGACGGATCTTAATTCCAAATTGGAACCTCAACACGTTCCACAGCTCGATCCCGGGTTTAAAGAACCAGTAGCAGCATTATTCGACGACCTAGTGGAACGGTTTGTACACACGTTCCAACCAAAAGACCAGTTTGCTCAACGACAGAGGATAACATAGCACAAATTCCAGATGACAACAACGAAGCCTATTAGAATCCGACCATATCACGTGAATCCTGCCAAAAAAAAGGAAATCGATCGACAAATCAGAAGAAGAAAGATGGGGACAGCCGCTTCTGCATTGATTATAGTACAATCAATAAGGTGACCATATCAGAACCGACACAAATGCCAATGATACAGGAAGCGCTCAAAGACTTTGGGGATGCCACTATTTTTACGTTAGATTTAAAAAGTGGATACTGTCAGATCCCTATGGAAGAGAACTCAAAGCAATATACTGCATTTTCCACTCAGAATAGCTGGCCCTTTGGATTAAAAACACTCCCTCAACTTTCCAACGCTTAATGTCAGAAGAAGTGCTCTAGGGGGCGATCAACGACTTCACAATGGTGTACTTGGATGATATTATCATAGTTTCTAGAACACCCAAAGATCACCTGAGACACTTAGCCTGTTCTATCGAAAAGGAAGCGCTAGAATATTTGGGACCTATGGTCGATGCAGACAGAGCGCTCCCGCTGCTGAAGCACATCGAACAAATTAAAAATCACCCCAATGATGGCTCATCATGTGAGCATTAAAACGATACCGTCCTCTCTTCGAGGCACATTTCCGCGCGGTGACCGGCAGCAACGCTCTCACTTGGCTGTCAAAATTTAAAGATCAAAAGGCAAAACTCACACAATGGACCCTATTATTGCAGAGTTTTGATTTTAAAATAGTTCACTGCGCGGGAAAAGACAACCAACTTTTAGATCTCCTTAGCAGAGATTCCTAGGAAGAATCTGTCGGAGAGCTCCCGAAACTGGAAAATATTCTGTCCCCAGCGCTCAATCTTATCAAGGTTCCTGTTTTGCATGTCGTGCAGGATACACAACAGACAGACGAAGAAACCGATGATAACGTTCAGATTCTGGAAGATCCAAACCAGGCTGAATGGCAGAAAATTAACCTCTTCTACGAAGTTTTCAACGAGGTGTTACACTATCGATAACCGAGACAGGACCGTTTACGTACCCTTCGCAACTCGCTCCCGAGTTTTTTCAGTGTGTAAGAACAGAGCAATAGAGCAAGAGGGACACATCACATCTCGTATCGCTCGCGACGGCAAATAAATCCGAACTTTAAAGGCACATTTCCGCGCTTAGCGCTACGCGACCAAACCAAATTTTCAGGCTTTTCTAAACTCGAAATTTTACTTCATGCACCAGGCGTATTGAACATTGATTTATCGTGAAGTTTAAAAAAACATTAATCCTTTTTAATGAACATGAAACGGATCAGATATTTAGTCTATTATCAATTATGTTTAGCGTTAGTTACAAATAATTATGTTTTGAACATTTTTGTTAATAAAAACAGGCAGCGATGTTAAAAATCTTATTGATTGCCGAAAAAAAAAGAAAATGTATCCTGTTTTCCGAATCGCGGACTTGTTTCTTTTGCGAATCCTTTGAATGAATAAAATATAGTATTTACTACTGTAAAATTGCGTTCGTTCACCGATTTATTTACACCATTTTTAACATTAAGAAAACGTGGATTTATTACCATTTTAGTATCATTCAATATTATCCGTACTAATATTTGAATTGTTAATCCAGAAACAACATATTAGATATAGTTTAGCAAGCAATGTATACATGTGTATTATCTACGTTTAAGAATATTATTTATAAATATGTAATATTATATGAAATAATAACACACCGCTTACAGTCACGCCCAGCCTAGCCGCAGCGATAAAAGTCACGTGGTAAATTCATACCCACAAACTGGTCAAATTTTCTGTAGCAAATTTCTCAAAAACTAAAGGGTTAATCTTTTTTTGTTTGCGGGATTGGTCTCATTAAGACCATAATTTTCTGTTCAATTAATGCAAATTGCAAAAACAAATTTTTAATTTTAAAAATGGATTTTCTCCGTTATTAATAAACGTTTTTCTCTAACATTTTTCAATACATGCAGTGAGCCATGGTTAAAAAGATACAGAAAATATATTTTCTTCATTTCGATTTGCTTTCGACAAATTTGCTACACGAAATTTCAGACACGAATTTGCCCCTCCTAATCTTGTGCTTGGATCTTCTACCACAGGAGCTAAAACCTTAAACTCATCATCCTTATTATTTATTGGTAAATTGTTCTGCTCTGCATTTGATCTCCTCTTAGAATTTCGGAATTTTGAACCAGTTGTCTCAAATGTATAATTTAATCTTTGAATTATTGCAACAGAGGGAATTGGTCGATCTGGAAAGTTGACGGTAAGCATATCCTGTACTAAACGAAAACTGCTACCAGCATATTATCACTTCACAATTTGCACTTGATCTTGAATGGATTACATTTTTAATAAAAAACTTGTAAACTATTATCAAGTATTCAATCAATTTGACACACGCCAACAATTTAACACAAATTTTTCAGGGGTATTTTAGCATGGCTGCATGCAGAAATGATTACTCTACAAAAAAATAATTTACATATTTACTCTAAAATAATCAGGGAAGATAATATTCCAATATAAATAAATTAACATTAAAAATTCTAGGTCCCGTTTTGTTCATCTACAGCCTGTATATAAATATATTTTTAATCAATCGGGAGTACGAATGTATACACATCTTATATAAAACAATGAAATGAGGGCTGTAAGAAGTGAACCTCGTTCCGGCGCCTTTATTTACTGTATTTATCATTATATAGTTAATTCAATGTGACATTTTAAAATGGGATGAGCTACATTTTAAATTGCTTCAGTGAAACGATGGAGGGAAATGTTGTACCCAGACCTTTGGCATAATAAAACGCCTACGAACTCAAAGCAGCGATACAAATAGCTTTTTTCACAAGGTTTAATTAAATGATACGACAACAGTTTGAAAATTAATAAACACATGGAGATATTTAAACGTATAAGAACGAGGGAACACATAAGTAGCTATAGCACTTTACCCAACGTAATCCCATATGACAGCATACCCCTGGGACCACCATCCCATTACGCGTTTCCATGTTTACAACCCGTGTAAACCTTTGACTAAGGGAATTACGCCCTTTATAAGGACATGCTTGTTTATTAAATATTATTTTTTTGGAACTGGAATTAAATTAACATTTCTACCGGCATTTAGTCAAAATAATTAAGCGATAAAGCAAGTAATTACTCGGAGGTGCTCCAGCTACCCACTGAATAATTACAAATTGAACAAATAAAATAAATTAACTTTTTCGAGCGGCTCATTTAGTATTCATGAAATGTATTTAGCACTAGTGGCACTGCAACAACGAGGGACGACCCTCGATAACTGCAAGGGGAATTTTTAACATAGTGGAGATTTCAACTTAGTTTTTTCTAATCAGGTACATGGGTACATAAATAAGTGAGGATTTCTGTGCTCTATACATAACATAATATAATATTACTTTTCTCTCATCGGCATATTCTTTATTTCAAATATACAGCGTGCTAATGAATTGTAGGGACAAACTTCTAGGGCTGGCAAAACACAACAAAGCAAACAACTTTTGTTAATAAATGTGTAGTTAAAAGTATTTCCTTTAGAAACTGGACCCTCTTAAAGATTCTTTAGGAAGTACCTGAAAATAGGTAACCTAAATTGCATTTTTATTTATTTTGCACAGGTCACACGAAATATTAAAAAAACGATATAGACGTACATACATACATGCATTCAAATAACGTCAATTTTAAAGCAGGTCAATGTTTTCGTGATATTTTTTTACTTTTTTTGCAGTAAATTCTGTCGTAATGGAAACAAATAGTAGGTTCTTAAAAATCTTTAAGAATTTTTATCTCTGAAAAAAAACACTTTTGACTATTTATTTATAAACAAAAAATGCGTGTTTTATGTATACTTTAAGCTCTAGAAGTTTGTCCCTGCAATTCATTTCACCCTGTATATTTGATTTACATTTGATTTAATTATACCAAATATACAATTACCCTATACCATTATTAATATAATTAAAAAATGAATAACTGTACAATATGCAATGCGCCACTGCCCCCAATTCATACAGCTCTTCAATTAAATGCAATACAAGTTGTGGAAAGTGGTTCCATGCTGCGAGATACGAGATACCTGATGTGGAGCTGAAACATTATCGTGAAAATGATAATAAAGAAATAAAATGGTTTTGTAGTATTTCATGTCAACTAGGATTGACGAACAGTACAACAACTTCTGTCTCTAATGCGGACGCAATTTCTGATCTAAGAAAACAATCGAGAAATTCGATGACTTCAAAAAACAAATTGAAAAACTTGTCAACACAAACACATAAATTGCACTTTTAGAAAAGGAAAATGCCAGCTTGGGTAATCATTTTGAGAAACTAATTGAGGTTAATAGTAAAACTGATGTGAATGTTGTCTGCAACAAAGTAACCGAGGGAATTAAAGATCACATAATATGATTCTTTATAACGTACCAGAAAACAACAAGTTAACAAGTAACTAGATTGTATTAGATATCCTTAAATCAATAAATACTAATATTATTGCTCCTAAATATATTTTTCGTTTGGGTAATAAATAAATGCGGCTCGATTGAAATCAAAGGATGATTTCAAAAATATCAACTTAAAAAACGATAAAACCTCCACGGAAGTAGAACTTCTTGTATCGTTACGATATTTTTATCAACGACTATTTACATGCAGCCAGTTGTTTTGTCAACATTTCAGCTTTGTGACTCATTCCTTCCAGGCGTTGCAATTTTTTTGGCACGTTGTTTATATTTAAATGAACTTCTTAATGTGCAATTGTATCTGTCGGACAAATTATATTCCACTGCTTAATCACATAATTCTATGTTATTTATCTTATTAATATACTGGCAGTCATAAGTAAATGAACACCCAGTAAACGTAGGAGGATTTTGATGAAACTTTCAGGAAACATGTATTTTGTCCGTGCTGAGAATCTATAGAGATATCAATAAGATTAGATTATTAAATCGAGTTACCATTGATAAAGAACCAAAAATCTTATTTTTTTTATTTTGATATTCTTTAATAATTTAGCACTTTAAATGAAATTTGTAAGCTTAATTAGTCTTAGTCGATTGTAAAATAATGCCACTTATTCGAAGAATTGTACATTTTTGCTCAATGAGTCACTTTGGACGGAGTAGAATAATCGGTCTACGAGAAGCGGAATCCATTTGTAATGTTGGCATTTGTGTGGAATGCAGTGTCGCTATAATTTTTCTATATTTGCGAATATGGACAGAAACACATAAGGAACGACGACGGTTACAACCCGGATGTCCTAAAAGCACAAATGATCGTGAATATTTTCGTCTGGCGGCGATTTTAACGTTCTAGCAGGACAAAATTTAAATGATGGAATAATGAAAATTATAAATGAATAGCAATAAGTTGTTTATATACTTCAGAAAAAGATTCCCTATACAGAATTTTTTCTGTTTACTATCAAATCTCTACAATATCTAGTAGCAAAATTGTAATAACCAACTCATAACATTTTCTATTGTTTAATTTTATTGTAGATTATTTTTCAAAATTGCATCGTTTGATCAAAGCTGGAAATATTTTCTCTTTGGTGCTCTTCTCTGCATAAGTGTAGCTACAATATTATATATTATTTGTGTAAGTATAATATTTAATAATAAAAATAAAATAGGTAATCAAATTTAAAAAAAAAATACGAAAAAACATCTGATATGAACATTTATATGTTTTGTGTCATACATCGTCATAATTTGCTACCTGTTTTTGATTACTCCTTAGGATATCCTATTGACAATAATTCTTGTTAAATCGTGCGATTTTTTGTGATTACTGAGATATTTAACATTTTTATTAGTTGCAAGAATTAAGTGTTATTGTCAATATTTCATAAAATAGTGTCAATATTAAAAAAATATTTAAATACAATTGTAGATATAAAAATATACAAAATGTATACAAGAAAATTTTGTTTCAAGTATACGTATCCTATCTTACATACACTGTAAATCAGGTATGGGCAACCTTTGACATGTTGAGGGCCAAACTTTAGCGTGCAAATACGTTCGCGGGCCGCGTTTAAAAGTACTTAGTGCATTTTAAAGTAGTGATAATATTTTTTGCGATAGATATTAGACATGAAATAATACGACAATGTTAGTATAGTACAATTTATTAAAATAACAAAATGAAATTAAAAAAAAAGGTACATTATAATTAAATCGTTAAATTTGCAATTGTTACAAACTACGAAAGTTAAATACACCGAAATCAATGGGACACTTGAGCCTGAATTTGGGAAACTAATCCATCGATATTTGGATTAATTCCACTGACACAAAGACGTAAAGAATTTTCCAAATTATCGTCAGTCAGTCTTGTACGACGTGTTGATTTATTAACTTTCATCAATGAAAAGAACTGTTCGCATTTATAAGTACTGCCAAACGCACAAATCAATCTTCTTGCGAATTTTCTAAGCTGCGGAAAATTGTCTTCTTCTAGGTATTTTTTGTAGAAATCGCACAACTCTACGTCTTCAAATTTGGATTTTAGGAGTGAGTTTTATTGAATCTCGATCAACTCCATTTGTAAGTGTATTGGAGCATTTTGTACAATATATGTTGTAGGAGTAGCAAATAAACTGAAACAGTCTTCCATGTTTTTGAAGTCGCAAAATCTGTTCGAAAATTGTTCCGACAGTAACTTGAGTTCTTCAGCATATTGAGCATAAGCAATATTTTCATACGCAGAGAGCGTGTTGAAATGGTAACTGTTACCAGACAGCATCTGTGACTCTCACAAGCGTAGTTTGATCTGAAACGCTTTTAAATGGCTGTACAAATCATTTACTAACTGTCCTTGTTTTTGAAGTTTCAAATTTAAATCATTCAAATAGCCTGTAAGATCGACCAGAAATGCTAAGTCACATATCCATTTTGGGTCACTTAATTCAGATAGTGGTATATCTTTTATTTTTATAAAGTCTGCTATCTCATTTCTAAGCTCGTAAAACCGTTTTAACATTTTTCCTTTGCTCAGCCATCTGACTTCACAATAATATGTTACGTCATTATATTCATATTCATATTTCATCCAAAAACCCTTAAGCCCTCGGGATCGAATAAAGTTGATGGTTTTTACTACCACCTTCATAACATTCTGGAGTCGAATGGACTTAGAACACAAGTTCTGTTGGTCGATAATGCAATGAAGGACTATCAAATCATCTTTTTGCACATTTAATTCTGTTGCTTTTTCATTCAAAATTCCGATGAAACCTTTACGTAAGCCTACCATAGAAGGTGCACCATCAGCGCATACTCCAATTAATTTTGACCATGGCAAGCCAAAACTTGTGAATACCTTTTGAACTTCAATAAAAATATCCTCTCCTGTAGTGGTTCCTTTTAACGGATGTAAAGCAAGCAATTCCTCAGTAACAGTGAACTCCTTATCAACACCTCGAATAAATATAGCCAGTTGAGCTGTGTCAGACAAATCGGTGTTCTCGTCTAATGCTATGGAAAATGATTCAAAACCAGCCATACGGTCAGTCAATGTTGTTTTTATATCATTAGCCATCATTTCTATACGTCGAACAACAGTTCGTCTTGACAAACAAATTTTTTCAAATTCTTTTTTTTTCAGGACACATAATACCGCAAACTTTTAACATACACTCCTTGATAAAAATATAAATATTTAAATATAAATGGTTTTAATACCTTTGCCAATTTTGAGCTAACTATAAAACTAGCTTTCACAACATTATCAAGTTGTGTTCTTTGTTTATGAAACATTTGTTGCTGTTTTTCCAAATTTGCGGTAAGCTTCTGGATTTTGTCTGTTCTTAATTGTCCTGTCAGTGAGTGCAGCGTAGCATGCTTAGTTGAGTAATGCCTCTTTATATTGAATTCTTTCATTACTGAAATGGATTCATTACACAGCAAACAAATAGGCTTACCATTGTTTAAGATAAAAAAGAATTCTTCAGTCCATTTTTCTTGAAAATGGCGACCCTCTGTATCTACTTTTCGTTTCTTTCCACCAGACATCATTTTTGTTTACTTTTCGTTCAATAAACTTAATAACAAACTATAGTTAGTAACCACTCAAGATGCACACAAAGTCACAAAGCAAGTTGACGGCTCGAGCAGTTCGCTAGGATATCGCTTGTCCAAGTTATCACCTCGGTAGCTCAAATAGAACTGAACTAACGTTCGGGCCATCCACCCGCTTATATAGGCAAAATGAACGAATAATCTGGAATAAACTAGTTTAGAATAATTGAGAAGCAATAAATCTTTTGATGTGTCGCCCGGGAGGCGGCAAACCTCATAGAATTTGATCGAGAAAGTCGAGTGGCGGCGATTAACAAAGAGTGAGGCGGCAAACATCAAAGAATTTGTTGTTTGCCGCCTCACTGTCACTCCCGTTAGTATAAGTACCTAATGTAATATTTTTTTAATTGGGTTTTTTCAAAATGTCTCGCGGGCCGGATCATATCTTACAGCAGGCCGGATCCGGCCCGCGGGCTGGGGGTTGCCCATATGTGCTGTAAATGTTCAGGCATTCGTTGTTTTTATAAAAGTGTTCAATTTGAAACTTCGAACGAGTGTTTCAACTTCCAGATTAAGCATGAAGTAAAATTTCGAGTTCAGAAAAGCCTGAAAATTTGATTTGGCAAATTTTTAGGCTTTTCTAAACTCGAATCTTTACTTAATGCGCCACGCATATAAAACTCTGATTTAATGTGAAGTTTGAATTATATCGCATTAGCATACTCCTTAAACATTATGTTTTAAACTTTACAGTATTTCAGTGCTTTATACGCGTGGCGCATAAAGTAAAATTTCGAGTTTTAAAAAGCCTCAAACTTTTACTTCATGCTTAATCTGGGAGTGGAAACACTCGTTAGAAGCTTTAAATTGAACGCTTTTTAAAAACAACGGATATCTGAAAATTGACTGAGTACACATTTTGGATACGTATACTTAAAAAAATCCCTGTACATTAAATTATTCTGTAGCTCGAATAATTACAAAGTTATGCCGTTTTACAAAATTAAAATTATGTACATTTGTTCAAATTAACTTATCCGATAATATAGTGAATAACTTAAAAAATATTTTCTATACTTTCTATGAATTTTCTATAAAAAAAATATTTTATAAATGTCAATCGCTTTTGATTTGTGTAAAAATATATAGAGTGATAATATGGAAAAGAAAAACTTCACAACATAAGTTAAGTGACAACGATAATGTTAAATTTATGCAAATGTAACTACAAGAAAAACATTTGTTTTGTTAATAATACATCTTAAATTGCGTACTTAATTTAATTATTTACACATTTACATCACTTTCTGTAAAACTATCGTTTGTTTATGAAATTTAGTTAAAAATCGGCCATAGAAACTAGAATGGCTAAATCGTTTACTGTGCGGCTCTTCGGGACTGTTCGTCTTTAACAAGAAACATTTTTGTTGGTGGAAAGTTTAATTAATCCTCATATATCCATAGAAATTGTCTATAGAAAAATTAGAAGTATTGGCCTTAAGTCGTACCGACCATTTCCTTGTTTACCAGTAACTCCCTAAGATCGAATTTTTTAATGTAAATTGTTAAAATTTTGATATTTTTATTAATTATCAGTAAGAATAATTAGAAAACATGAATTTTACTCTTACTAGTAATTAGTTATTAACAAATAAATTGTCGGTACTATTCAAGGCCAAAACTATGAATTCTTCTATAGACAGATTGTATGAATATTTGATGATTAATTAAACCTCTCCACCATAAGAAGAGCAGCCAGCCGAAGAGAACGATATTCATGATCATTTGTGCTTTTAGAACATCCTGGTCGTAACCGTTTTCGTTCCTCCTGTGTTTCTGTCCATCTTGACCAACATAGAAACATTTTAGCGACACTGCATTTCACACGATTACCAGCATTACAAATGGATAATCTATCTTCTTGTAGACCAAATATTCTACCCCGTCCAAAGTTAACCATTGAACGAAACTTTGGGCATCTTCGAATAGGTGGTATTTTTTTACAATCCACCAAGACAATTAAGCTTAAAAGTTTGGTTTATTGTGCCGAATTAATAAATCTAAAAAATTGCTGTTTAATTGTCTGTGGCAACCCAATTTATGAATATAATTTTGTGAAATTTTTCTCGTTTCTTAGCACGCATAAAATACACATTTTCTGAAAACTTTATTAAAATTGACCTACGTTTACTGGGTGTACATTTACTTATAGCGGCCAGTATACAGGGTGGCCGTATTTCGACAGAATATATGGGGATCTCGGTTATTTGAATAGATAGAGGAGTCGGTTTTAGCGTCCGGTAATAATCTGGAACCAAATTTAAATTATCTTCTTTTGTTTTCTAAATATTGTCAAAAACTGATTCCTGAAATTTCGTTTTGATGTTTTTCTTGAAAAACTATTGAATCTAGACATTTATAAATTTGACATTATAGAAGCACTTTTTAATAAGGAATCTAGTAGCATACTTAATTTTGAGATAATTGTAACATTTACTGTATATTATAATAAAGAGGGAAGCTAGTTTTTTGGTATAAAGTTATGCGGTGAGTGAGTTTGGTTAAGAAATTACAACTATTACATGATCATTTGATCGATTTAGATTCAGCAAATTTCCGCTGTAAGTGTCTCGCTTGTCGTTGCTAGACAAGGCCACTACCGCAAATAATCGTAGTAGTAAGCAAGCATTGATTGAAATTTATATTATCTACATTTGTGGTCATTGACTCATTAATCAATTTTAACTGTATTGACGGAATTCTTTATTGTTTACCTATTAATTTACAATTTCCTCCCTATTACTCTACTACCTTTTCCGTGGTCTAACGAGTCTGTCTAAAAAGCCCTCACAAACAACCCTGTGAGGTGAAGTGTGTCTATTATTTATTATTTGTTTACCCTTGTAGATTTCATTAATATTTTGTTTGTTCCTGTAATTAGAAATAACTAAAATGGTTATTAGTTGCAAGGTTTGCGATTTAAATATTAGCCCGCGTTCAGATGCTATCAAAAGTCGCGGTAAATGTGGTAAATGGTTTCATACGAGTTGTATAAATTGCACAGTCGATTTAATTGAATATTATTTAAGTGAAGCTAAACAGCCTGATGGCGACCATTGGATTTGTCCGTACTGTTTACCTAACGACCCAAAAATGCAACTCCGCCAAAATACCTTGTCGTCGTCTAGTAATGAGACAATTAAAACAACAATGAAAGGTCTTTTGGATGAAATTAACAATGTTAAAGACTGGCTTACAAAACTGGAGTCTTCAAATTCAGTTAAATCTCAAAATGTTTTATCTAAAGAGAATATCATGGCTGAAATGGAAAGAAGACAACAACGTGCGTTCAACGGCATTGGCATTCCCGAACCATCTGGCACAACAGAGGAGAGAATTGAAAAGTGTATAGCAGCTTTAAAACCTATCATAGGTTCACAGATTACTGATTTCCGTCAAGACCAATAAAATTGGCTTATCAGACTGGTGAATCAGCTTGTTTTGCGTTTGTGTTTGTTTTGCTAACGACCGAACTAAACAACAACGCGATCATTTTATCATTTATGCAAATGTTAGAGTTATCTCAAAATCAAGTACTGCACTAGATTGCTCATTAAAAAGTGCCACGTAAATGTGTAGATTCAATAGTTTTCGAGTAAAAAAATAAAAACAAAGTTAAACAAATCATAAAATATTTCACATTTGTTTCTAGATTATTATTGGGCACTATAATACGCAACTTTGCCGCAATGTAACTGACTCTATCAAACGCACACGCACACGCACACGCACACGCACACGCACACGCACACGCACACGCACACGCACACGCACACGCACACGCACACGCACACGCACACGCACACGCACACGCACACGCACACGCACACGCACACGCACACGCACACGCACACGCACACGCACACGCACACGCACACGCACACGCACACGCACACGCACACGCACACGCACACGCACACGCACACGCACACGCACACGCACACGCACACGCACACGCACACGCACACGCACACGCACACGCACACGCACACGCACACGCACACGCACACGCACACGCACACGCACACGCACACGCACACGCACACGCACACGCACACGCACACGCACACGCACACGCACACGCACACGCACACGCACACGCACACGCACACGCACACGCACACGCACACGCACACGCACACGCACACGCACACGCACACGCACACGCACACGCACACGCACACGCACACGCACACGCACACGCACACGCACACGCACACGCACACGCACACGCACACGCACACGCACACGCACACGCACACGCACACGCACACGCACACGCACACGCACACGCACACGCACACGCACACGCACACGCACACGCACACGCACGCGCACACGCACACGCACACGCACACGCAAACGCACACGCACACGCACACGCACGCGCACACGCGCACGCACACGCTGTCGCCTCGTGCTGCTGTTGTGAGATAGATGTTGTGCATAACTCGATTGTGGCCTCCTTTTGCGGGGTGTGGATTGGCTAATTATGTTTTTGTTGTAAAAAAAATAGAAAATTGTTAATAACTCAGTAATTTTTACAAATAAGTATGTCAAGTGAAATATCAGATTAAAGAGAAAAAAAAACCTTTCTAATGATGACATAGCCAACCAAGGTTCAAACATGCAAGTTTGTGTTATATCTCAAAAACTAGAATCAATATAAAACGTCTGATAAAATTTTATTATTCAGTGTAAAATTATCTAAAACTTTGCCATTTACAGTTTTTTTCTATTTCGTTTAATAATTGAGAAAAAAAACTTTTCACATTTTGCTAAATATCTAGTTACCCTTAACTTTTTCGAAATGCTACAAATGTCTTTTTATTCAGCCAGCTCGTAAAACTGCACTACTTTAGCCATTTAACCGTTTCTCTATCTCATATAGTTTCCGAGATTAATATAGAGAACACGACAACAAACTCACTCTGTATATATAAATATTAGCCCTTTATCAAACTGTGGCAATAAAAAGTAGATTGAATTTCATGATGAAATGTTCATGTAACCGGAGGTCCTACCTTTCTTCGTTCAAAAGCTATAGCGCGTTTAAAATGTTCAAGTTGCAAAACGTAGTAGTCATGATTTAGCAAAACAAAATTTAGTTACTCCTATTTTAAATAATCACCCGTCAGAACTAGTTATGATATAGCTTCTGTTTATGATATAGCTTCTGTTTCTATTTGTGCAAGAGAGTTTAATTCATCGTTGCCAAATGTGTAGGAAAACGGACAAATTTTTGAATATTTTATATAGGTAAATTTTGCTTTGTGTTTGTTACAATAAATGTTCGTGATTTCTCTTTGTTACACATACGCACATACGCACATGCGCCCATACGCACATACGCCCATACGCACATGCGCACATATTCACACACGCACATACGCTCATACTCACATATGCACGTGGGCGCATAAGCACATACGTACATCCGCATATGCGCACATACGCAAATGTATTTAGGGGACTTCAAAACCTAAAGAAACACCAAAATTAGATAGTCTGTTTTCTTTTTCTAAACAGTAGTGTTGGAAAAGTAGAAAGACGTTACCTGGAACAGGACTAAGGAATGTCAAAACTCTTTTAATAAAATAAGAAGTATTTTAATGACGAAATATGTTTTAGTGCATTACAATTCTGAACTCAAAATAAATTTAACTGTAGACGCATCGCAATTGGGTTTAGGAGCAGTAGTTTCCCATGTATTTGATTCAGGTGTAGAACGCATGATAGCTTATGCATGCTGTTCTTTGACGCAAGCTAAAATATATTCCCAAATTGACAAACAGGCTCTAGCCATAGTTTTGAAATAAAGAAATTCTCTCAATATCTCAATGGCATACAGTTCAATTTAATCACCGACCACAAGCCATTAGTGTCAAAATTTTGTGTTATGACAGCTAATAGATTGCAGTGAAGCGCATTGTTTTGATGCGGATTTACGTGACTCTACTGCGCCAATTCTTACGTTCGGCCTTAAAGATGCAAATGCTATCTCAAGTGATAAAATAGGCAATAATTATAAACATATAAATTATATTAGAAAAATCAAAATTTAAAAATGATGTAAATGAAGTAAGAGTTGAATATAAGAATGATTTTAAAAAAGTTTGTAATAAATGGTTAGCCAAAACATTGTAATGAGAACCAAATTGAATCCTTTTAGTCGAGGAATATACCAGGGTGAGTGTCGTAGAGAACTCATTTGGATTTTTTAAGGCCGTATAAAGGGTTTAATATGTAGGTTGTGACTAATGCATTTTCAAAATAGTTAGAAGTTTTTCTAATAGTAAAAATTTCGTCACAGACAACAATATATAAAATACTTGATCTATTTGCAAGGTTTGGTGTACCGAAAACAGCTGTATCTGTCAATGAAGCACAATTTGTTTCGAATGAATTTTAAGATTTTCATAATCAAAATAGTGTATCATTTGTCAATTCTCGACCATATCAATTAGCGTAAAAACGTAATAGTTATTTATCCACAACCACTCTATAATATTATAATTATACATGCTAAGAGTCAATAATAATGACGTTTATTATAAATAGGTTATGAAACCTGTGAGTAATATTTTGACTTATCACTACTCAACTGTGAATAATAAGAAATCACTACAAAATCAGGATACCTCATGTTAATCAATTTTGACATAAACAAAAACAATTTATAAATTGAAAGCAAATTGTGTTAATTGTGTTGTGATAGTGTGGTTAATAGTTTATCGAAGGTGAAAGAAGCAACATGGAATCCGATCCTGACTTGTTGACACCCCCGGAAATAAGGGACGCGGCAGAAATCGCTTCCATCAATTTGTTGCCTAAAAAGTCTCGCAACATATACCAAAGTACATACAACACGTTTTGTGAATGGAAAAAGGAGAAAAAAGCACATTCTTCAACTGAGTTGGTAGTTTTGATGTATTTTACTGAATTATCAAAAAAATACAACAACTCATCATTGTGGCAGAAGTATTCGATGCTAAAAAGTACATTGAAAGAAAATCTTTGAAAACATCAATATTGGAAACTATGGCAAACTTCTAGCTTTTTTGAAAAGAAAAAATGAAGGGTTTACTCAGAAAAAAGCCAACACTTTCTCCCCAGAAAATGTTAACAGTTTCATTGCAAATGCACCGGATGACAAATTTCTTGCAACAAAAGTAAGTTTTAAATTATTTTAATATTTTTAAAAAATTGCAGTAATTTTTTCTTCAGGTTGCATTAATTATGGGTTTAATGGGCGCTTGTCGTTCAAATGAGCTGTATAACATGAAAATTAAAGATAAAGAAGACCTTAATTCCTGCTATATGATTAAGGTGCCAATCACAAAAACTAAAATTTGTAGGAAATTTACAGTATCTGGTAATTTTTACCACATTGTAAACAAATATTTGTGCCTCCGAAAGCAGATAAACTGTGATTATTTCTATCAAAATTTTCAAAATAGAAAGTGTACTACAGCGAATTGGTATTAATAAATTTACAAAAATGGGAAGGGATATCGCCAGTTTTTTGAAATTACCCAATCCTGAGCAATATACAGGCCATAGCTTTAGAAGAACCTCAGCCACCATTTTGGTTGATGCTGGTGGAGACATCACTGCGTTAAAACGTCATGGAGGATGGAAGTCAACTGCGGTTGCAGAAGGCTATATTAACGATTCTTTGGAAAACAAAAAGGAAACGGCCAGAAAAATTGCATCGTCAATAGAATCGACAGCAAATAATGTAACAGCTGCATCTTCCAGCAGAAATTCCGTTAATTTCGATATTTTGGATCAAACCGTAAATCTTGGTGTACCCACTTCAATGCCCCCTATTGTGTTTAATAATTGTTCTAACGTTACTATTAACATTAATCCTAATAAATAGTATTATTATATGTATTTCTTAGTTATAATTAAAAGTAAATGATTTAATGAATTATGTTCTTATTCTTGAAAAGTTGCAGTAAGCAAGAATGAATATACATTTTGTGGTTGTGGATAAAGTATAGTATTCTACTCGCGCATAATGGCTATTAATCATTCGAATGATTTACTCCACTCACCTGCGGCTCGTTCCGTAAACCTCATTCTCATGATTAATAGCTTTAATTATGCGCTTGTTGAATAATATACTATTACAAAATTGATTTTTCCTAGTCATGGAAGAAAACAGTTATCATCCCTTTACCAAAGAACAAAGATCCTACCCTACTTAGCCATTTAAGTGCAATTAGTATCCTTCCCTCTCTTTTAAAGGTCTTAGAAACGGTTGTGTGTAATTAGTTAAAACATCATTTAGTGGACTATAAAGTCTTACCTAAACTTCAATTTAGTTTCAATGAAGGCCGCAGTTGCACTACAGCACTTTTAAAAGAGACAGATGACATTCTAGAAGCTACTGACAAAGGATTAATTACTGCATTAATACTCTTAGATTATAGTAAAGCCTTCGACACTCTAAATCTATTGATTTCAACTTCCATACCTAATTACATCGGTCTTGATAATTCCGCTATAAGTTTATTCAAAAATTACTTGCTTAGACGATACCAGGCAGTGAAACTCAACTCCACTACTTCTCGTTACTATTACTGGGGGTCCCCCAAGGGTAGATATTGGCTCCGATCCTGATTACTAGATACACTTCGCAAATTTTCAAGTATATTCGTCACTGCAAGTATCACATACAAAGAGTTTTATGTAACACCGAACATACTAAAATGTACTTAATTTTAATTTTACTATGTTCGATGTGTACTGGGACGCATCAAAGCATTGAGTACGATGTGATTGGCTAAGATTTCTAATGGTAATATAGTCAATCCAATGTACACTCTTCACGTCTAAAATAAATTAAATTTGTCAATTATTATGTCACTCACAATATGTTGTATTATGAATATTTTAGTACAACGGAATGGTTATCAACTTATGTTATATTTTTAATCAGTAAAATACTAGTTAAAGAAGGTAAAAAGATATAAACGCTTCATCAGTAAACACAATTTTTCGCAACATTTCGTTGTTTAATTTAACATATTAAATACAATTGTACAAACATGTTATAGCTTAATGTTGTTATATAGCAACTAGTAATGTTGGAATTTGTAGGATCTAAACTTAAATTTTTGTAGAAGTCCTACGTACAAAGGATTTTTAAATATTAAATAATTTTGCAATAGTAAGGATATTATTAGACACTCTACAACATAACAGAAATTGTTTAATTTTATCTCTTCCAATAATATCGACGGACTTCTAACTCCTCGCTTGTGAAATTTATCCAAATAAACTGTTCTAGAAGCTTCGAAATGGTTGAATTAAATGGTAATCTGAGTGAACAGAACATTTTTCAGAAAATAAATCATGGGAATTTCTTGAACTGTTTTCTCCATGGTATAAGTTTACCAGAATAATCTTTTCTTCCTTTGTATACATTATTGATATGTTTAACTTTCCGTTCTTCGTCTACGTCTGCTTCAAGTGCTAGAACAGCAAATATCACTTGCTTGCGATAATTGACAGATTTCATTTATTTTTGAAGGGAAGAGTGTAAATTGGGTTGACTATATTACAATTAGAAATCGTAGCCAATCACATCGCACTCAATGCTTTGATGCGTCCCAGTACACATCGAACATAGGAAAATTAACATTGAGTACATTTTAGTATGTTCGGTGTTACATAAAACTCTCTGTATACGCAGATGACACACAAATATATTTATCCTTTCCACACAATAATGTCGCCAGTGCCTTATAGATGATCAATGAAGACCTGAACTCGTTATATGAAGCTTCAACATCTCACTGTCTCGTACTAAATCCCCGGAAGTCATCTTGTCTCTTGTTTGGACCAAAAAATATGCACCAAATTAATCGACGCATTTAGACCAACTGTAAATAATATGATCACCTCAATAAGTATTAATGGTAATAGTGTTGGTGTTATCCTAGATAACAGTTTCAGATATAATTTTGTTTGTATTTAACGTGCATTTAATTATTTAAGACTCATCTAGCACAATAGAGTGTATATTGATAAAAAAACAAAAATTCTACTTTGCGAAACAACAGTACTCTCTGAATTTAGTTTATGTTCGCCTCTTGTACACCCTTGCCTTGATGAATACACTAAAGTAAAGATTCAACGAATTAAAAATTCGTGTCTGAGATTAATATTCGAAATTAGAAAATATGTGAGATATAAACTATGTGAGTTGAAGTGGTTGAACATGAATAATCGCAGAAAGATGCATAGCTGTCTATTTTATGATATGATCTTATTTAAAACCCCTTCCTATCTATTCAAAAAACTTGAATTTCGCTTCAATGTTCATAATATCGCCGTAAGAAATCGGAATCACTTGACACCTCCAGCACACAAGACGACCATGTTCGAGAGATCGTTCCAATACACCATTGTCAAATACTGAAATGGTCTCAGTCGCGCCTCTTGTGATTATACCAGTAAACATACCTTCAAACGCTACATTTTCATTATGCTCTATAACCAGCAATGTACTGCACAATAAGTACACACATATATATATATATATATATATATATATATATATATATATATATATATATATATATGTATATATATATGTATCATTGTTTCTTCGGGTTTGGTCCCGCGTATTTTCTTGGCTCTGGTCCATTTTATTTTTAATTCGACGTTTCGATGACGTCGCAGTTATCATCGTCAGGAATAACTATCAAAATTCCATTGCTCTAGCAACCACTTGTTTGACTTTTACGTACTACTTGATGCGTGAATTTCTTGTTTGGCTTCGTGTTACTCTTCTGTTTTGTTCTTCTAATGATGTAGTAGTGACAATTTCAATATTATTTTCGGAAGGGGTTGGATTTTGAATTTCTTGGTTGTTGTTCGGAGATAATATATTTTGACCAGAATTTATACAAGTTTTCCAAATTGGTGGTAGTCTTTTAGCATCATCTCTTTGATTTAGACTGTTCGGCCTCTTTTCAATTTCTATCGCTTCTCTAATAATCCTCGCGTGGAAGAAGTCTGTCTTTTTTAAAATTCTCGTTTTTTCGAAATTTATTGTATGTTTAGAAATGTTTACGTGTTGAAATAAAGAAGATTGTGGATCAGACTTTCTTACTGCTAAAATGTGTTCATCTCGACGAGTACTGATTTTCCGGTTTGTTTGTCCTACATAGCTCTTCTCACACATACCACATGGAATTTCATATACGCCTTGAGCTTCAAGTGGGATAATTTCTTTTGGAGTTCGGAGTAAATTTTGAATTTTTGTGTGTATATTGAAACAAGTTCTAATATTGTATTTGGAGAGGACTTTTCCGATTTTATCAGTTGTTCCTTTAATGTAGGGAAGGGTGACGTTGCTACACGGACTTTCACTTCTTGTTTTTGGACTTTTGTTTCTGTTTAATTTATTGATTGTTTTTTTGGAAAACCCATTTTGCATTAATGCCTTTTTGACATTGGATATTTCATTATTTAAGTGGTGTTCGTCCGATATATATATATATATATATATATATATATATATATATCAGAGCTGGGACGAATCCTCGTTAAAAGGATTCGAATCACGAATCCGAATCACCTAATATGATTCGAATCAGGAATACTCGAATAAAGGATTCGTAAGAGATAAATATGATACGAATCAAAGATTCGAATCCTGTTTTTTCGAATCACGAATACAAATCGTTTAAGAATAAATTTAATTTTATTATTTTTTACAACCATTAACATATAAATATCGTTATCAGTTGTTTTAACAAAAATATTCACAACCTAATTATTTATTATTAACACTAAACATCGTTGATAACAGACTAAATTTCTATGTTACTCTGATTAAAGATGTATTTGTGTGTTTTTGAACTACGCTTCAAATCAATGGTTTATACGCGTGGCGCATGAAGTAAAATTTCGAGTTTAGAAAAGCCCCGTGAAAATTTGTCTCGGGTCGCTGCGCGACCCTCGACAAATTTTCTACGCGGGGCTTTTCTAAACTCGAAATTTTACTTCATGCTTAGTCTGGGAGTGGAAGACACTCGTTATTTTAAAATATGTCACAACTGTTAAAGTATGTATCGTCGGATGCCCGTCTTCAGGGGTGATATGTAAGCAAATTATGGGTCCTAGGAGTTGCCAAATAAGTGAGTTACTCAACTGTTTCCAAGGCACTCTTTGAAAAACCAAAAGATTAATATTTTACATATAAAATGTACAATAAACTATAAATGTGATACATCATTGAATTCAGTAAAAAATATTCTTCCAAATAATATCAAAATCCAAAATGGCGCCATAAGAAAAACAAAAGTTAGCTATAGTCATTAGGTAAATGTTATAGTTATCTTAGAACAGAATATGTTACTAGATTTATCGTTAAAAAGTGCCTATAATGTCAAAGTTGTAAATGTCTGGATTCAATAGTTTTTGAATAAAAAAATAAAAACGAATTTTCAAAAAATACGTTTTTTGACAATATCTCATTAAGGAAATAAGATATTTCAAACTTGTTTTTGGGTTATTATTGGGCCCTAAATTATGCAACTTTGCCCCAATTTACCCGACTCTCTATCTCTTTAAATAACCGAGATCCCTATACATTCTGTTGAAATACGGACACCCAGTATAATAATAATATAAAATTTATTGTATTGTTATTTTCTAAATATTTTAATTAAATAAATATTTTACATTGTTTACCGTATATTTACGAATGTATTAAAAATAAATACTTATTTTAGTAATTCAATATTAATTATACCATCAAATGTCTAAAAGTCTTGTGTTAAAAATCACCAAAAATGATTAGATAATTTTTTATTAAACGAATTTCACTATACGTCTAAGTCAAAAAATATTTGAAACAAAAGTTGTAGCCAACGAAAAAATATAGCTCTTTTACCTAAACACTTTTTACCTCAGCTCTTCGTTTTTGAATTAGAAACTAAAAAATCTAGTGGAGATCAACAACTCACCGATTATGGCTTTCGACATCTAAATCAAAAAATGTTTCAAACAAAAGTTTTTGCCAACGAAAAAATAAACCACTTTTACCTAAATACTTTTCACCTCAGCTCTTTTGTGTTTGTTCAATAAACCGAGAAAGATTTTTTTTAAATAAATACACAACTTTATGACAACTTTATGATAATTCGAAAATTTACGAACGAGTGTCTCCACTCCCAGACTAAGCATGAAGTAAAATTTCGAGTTTAGAAAAGCCCCGCGAAGAAAATTTGTCGAGGGTCGCGCAGCGACCCGAGACAAATTTTCACGGGGCTTTTCTAAACTCGAAATTTTACTTCATGCGCCACGCGTATTAAACACTGATTTCAAGTAAAGTTAAAAATATAAAATCATATTAAAACTGTTTTCAGTTGTAAAAGTTATCAAAATATGTCAAAATTATTTAAAATTGCCAAAAACATCAAAATGACCTAAATGTCATCTCGTAAATATAAAAAATATCGAAAAAGTCAAAAATTCGGCGTGTTGATAAAATCGATTTACGTCAAAATTATCATTTTATGTCAGTACGTGACAGTTTGACCAAAACGTTCTTACAAAAACAAAAATTTCTGTTAAAACCAGTAATAATGTAAAAAAAGTTTTCTAATAATAAAAAAATTGTTATCTAATGTAAAACAAGTAAATATGTAATATCAAAAATATCAAATGTCAAAATTGTCGTCTACTGTCAAAAAAGTAAAAAAATATAAAATATCAGAACTGCCATCTAATGTCAAATACGTCATTTAATGTCAACATCAGAAATAGTAAAAAAGTAAAAAATGTCATTGTTTATCAAAAGTAACATCTAATGTGAAACATGTCATTTAATGTCAAAAAACGTAGTCTAATATCAAGAATATAATCTATTGTCAAAAATGTCATCTCAAAAGGTAAAAAATATCAAAAATGTCATTCAATGTCAAAAATGATATAAATGTCTTGTAGAAAAAAAAATCTCAAATTTGTGTGTTCAAATAATGATTCAATAATTTTTGAAAATCGTTACAAATCTAAATAAAAATATTGAAAATCTTACATATAAACATTTTATATATTTGACGAGAAAATCTCGCAATATCCAAAATTTCATCAAAAGTTTATAAATCGATAAAAATGACAAAATATCAAAAATCAAGATATGTTGAAAATCTGATAAACATTTTCATAAATTAATTAAAAATCTCGAAATGTTGAAAATTTCTTCAACATTCGATAAATTAAGGAAAATTGAGGAAATATTGCAAAATCTGATAAAAATTTGATTAATCGACGAAAATCTCGAAATGATGATAATTTTACGAAAATATCGATTTGTTGAAAATCTTATAAAAATTTTAAATCGACATGTTAAGTGTAAATATTTGATTGGGAATGTCAATTCATATTCATCAAAATGTTATATTTGGCGAAATTACCGAAAAACAATTAAAAATCTCAAATCTGGCAAAAATCATCAAAATTTATCAAAATATCAAATTTGACACAAATCATTAATTTAATTGATTTTATCACTTACAAACGAGTGTCGTCCACTCCCAGACTAAGGATGAAGTAAAATTTCGAGTTTAGAAAAGCCCCGCGTAGAAAGTTTGTCGAGGGTCGCGCAGCCACCCGAGACAAATGTTCACGGGGCTTTTCTAAACTCGAAATTTTACTTCATGCGCCACGCGTATAAAACACTGATTTAACGAGAAATTTAAAAACATACAAAACAAATTTTTTATGTTAATCCTTAAGATTAATTCGAATTATTTTTGACGATTCGAATCCTTTTGTAACTATTCGAACCCTTTTATAAATATTCGAATCCTTTTATGAGGATTCGAATACTTTTACGAGGATTCGAATCCTTTTATGAGGATTCGAATCCTTTTACGAGGATTCGAATCCTTTTATGAGGATTCGAATCCTTTTATGAGGATTCGAATCACCAGCATTTGGATTCGAATACGAATCCTTTTAACAAAGTGAAATGAATCCGGATCACGAATCCAGTTTAACTAAAGTAGTCGAATACCTCTTTTGAATCCTCTAAAAGGATTCGAATCCTGCCCAGCTCTGATATATATATATATATATATATATATATATATATATATATATATATATATATATATATATATATATATATGTATGTATTCATGTGTAATATCTTTTAAGATATATCTTCTTACTCCTCACTTATTTTTGTTTGTTATTTTATTGTCTATACATTGTATTATTAGGATTATAGTCACTTCCAAGGCACAGTGGAAGAACAGGGGATGTTTCGACACCCACTTGATCTTGTGTCTTGTTTTCCTTATCATTATAAATGTGATAATTTTTATATATGAAGCACGAGCGACGAAGGATCGAGTGCCTTCAAATGCGTAAACTCGGGAAAATTGTTCACGCACGAGGATTGTACATTTTTTTTGAAACGAGCAAAATCATCAATTGTCTTATGTAGCTCAATCTAAAATTATCCTTAAAAAAATCAATACACTCTCATGATATTACTAATAATATTTTCACCGATCGTTAGAATTAGTAATTCTTTATAAAATATGTATAATTAATATATATATATGTGTAATAATTAACAGTTGTAAATATTGAAATTAGTCTATTTCTCTTCATCGATTATCATAATTAAACATTTAATTTTTATTTTAGTATAGTGAACGTGTAAACATGTTTAGGAATTATTGCATTCCTTTTTTTTTAATTTAATTACTCATGAATATACAAGAAGTATTTATTTTAAGTATACATACCCCAATATACTGTATACGCTGGAAATCTTTAGATTCGTTGTTTCAACAAAGAGTTAAAATTAAAGCTTTAAACGAGTGTTTTCCACTCCTAGGTTAAGCATGAAGTAGAATTTCGAGTTTAGAAAAGCCTGAAAATTTGGTTTGATCGCGTAGCGCTACGCTTTATTTCATGCGTCACGCGTATAAAACGCTGATTCCAAGTGAAAAATATACTACTAAAGCAGTATGATTAAGACTATATTCTAAACTTCCCTTCAAATCAGTGTTTTATACGCGTGGCGCATGAAGTAAAATGTTGAGTTTAGAAAAGCCTGAAAATTTGGTTTAGTCGCTCCGCGCTTCGCGCTACGCAAGCAAACCAAATTTTCAGGCTTTTCTGAACATTTTACTTCATGCTTGGTATGGAAGTGGAGACACTCGTTAGAAGTAAATTTCAATCTAATAATTTATTAGAAGAAATACATTTTCACAAACATAAAAAAATAGTGTAACATACCTTCTAAATTACTTGATTACAAAGAAGTTAGAACACATGAAAATGTAATGTTGCCACATTCATTTTATTATTATTTGAAAACTAACTAATAGCGTGTAGATTTTGCTCTATTATTACGAAATATTAGTATCGAGTTTGTATGCGTCTAGTAGAGATTAACTAGCATCAAACTATAATGATATTAATGGCAATTCTATTAATAAGACTGAACATGTTTAAAAAACGTTTTAAATCACATCTATGCACACATAATTATTTTTATTAATGTTATTTTTACAATATCTTCAAGAATTTAACTTAAATTTAAAAAGGTAAACAACAATGTTTAATAAAGTAGTATAAAATATAGTTTAACTAATTTAAGATAATAAAAAAAACGTTTTAAACAAATGTAACGTTTAAGACATAGGTTCTCAACGTTATTTTACCCACCGCCCACTTTGAGTTTTTTGTTTTCTAGAGCCCCCCATTTTTTTTACTTACATTTACATGCTATTTGGCCATCAGAACAAACAACGATTAATCTTCCACAATAATGAAAATAGAGCATTGAAACTTATACATATTGTACATTGAAGCTTCGCAAATAAATTGATGGTATTTTTTTTTTAAATATTTCTTAGATTAAATATAAATGAAATAATGGAACACTGTCAAATGATTACATAAATCCGTGTATTAGTTCCATAGGAAATATAATTTGTTCTTCATATTGCTTTAATTTATTGAGGTAATTATTATAAACATGTTGTATTAAATAGATTTATCTAAAATAAATGATAAATAAAATTAGAAATCTCCATAACAGCAATGTAAATTTTGATTATGCTTTCAATAAATAGGGGGCAGCATCGTGCCTTTTTAGTAATATTTTAAAAATATACTGTAATTTCTAAAAACATGTGAAAAGAAATTAGTAGGATTGATATGTAGAAATTGTGTACGACATTTGTCTCGACACGGGCTCCTGGCTTGACCTTGAGTTGCGAATGTAGTTTTTCTGACGCGGACCGTTCATTCATTCATTATGGTATTGATACACAACAAAGAAAGACATTATTAAAATATTTCCCAATACATTTTGTTAATATAATTGTATTTCTGGATTCATGTTTTGAGTAGGAATGTGGAATGCCAGTAAATGTTGATTCAAGTGCTGAGCCGGAAAAATTCATTTTTTATTTATAATTTACCAAATTGAATGTGCGGCATTTGGCGATTTGATCAGCGAGTCAGCTTAGCGTTTTTTAGGTTCCGGGAATATTTAGTGGACATTCTTGGCTTACGCTTACTAGGTATTTCTGACTTATTTGGTATAAGTCAACATTTATTATGATCATGTGGACGCCCGCACATATGGAATTCTGATTTCTCTATTATTTATTACAATACGCTGAAAATCGACTAAATATATTTATTTATGCTATGATTTGTAAATATACATACATGATCAATATATTTTGAGCTTTGGAATAAATCAGTGTTTTGTGCGCGTGGCGCATGAAGTAAAATTTCGAGTTTAGAAAAGCTTGAAAAAAAGATTTTCGATAATTTTCAAAATTCCACGATTTCCGATAATATTCAAAATTTTTATACAAGTGTGAATTTACAATTTGAATAATTTTTAAAATTTATCATGAATTTTTCAGCATCGATTAATTAATTTAGACGTTACATTAATCGCTAGCGATTGATAAACGTTTTGAAGAAAGGCCTCATATTTTTTGTCAAATAATTTTTTTTTTAAATTTGCAAACCCGAAAATTAACGAAATTCTTAAAAACTCTTGAATACCGGGATTTTTTTTAAATTAACTAAAATCTAGTAAATACATGAGAGGCGTCAAAGTTTCAAAAAGTAACGAAAGGAGTCAAGAATTTAAAAATCCGCAAAATCTTGGAAAATGCATGATTTTTGTCAAAATTGTAAAAATGTTAAAAATCTTAGAGATTAAAAATAAGTTTTAAAATTAACAAACGTATTGAAAAATTCACGAGTTGTCAAAATTTTGAAAATTAATTCAAATCTTGGAATTTCACCAAAATTGACAAGATTTTAAAAATTGAACCAAAACTTGAAAACCCTGAAGATTTTGTAAACTAATAAAAATATTGTAAAAAGCCAGTGATTATTTTTTAATGTTTTCCACTCCCAGACTAAGCATGAATTAATATTTCGAGTTGAGATAAACCCTAAGAATTTAAAGTGAAGTTCAAATTCTGGCTTTTCTCAGCTCGAAATGTTACTGATTAATTGTTAAGTTTAAAATATTTAAAACATTTTTTTATTATAGATTATCAGTTGTCACATACTTCAAATTATTGTCAAATTTCAATATTTCTTGACATTTTAACACTCTTTGACATTGTATTAATATTTTATCAAATTTAAACAATTTATCGATTTTCGACAGTTTTCGATTGTTTCAAAATTCTGGAAAATTTAAACATTTTTACCATGACATTTCATTTTCATTTTTCCATGATTTTCGTTCCATGGATCGAGAATACAATTCTAGATAAAGACATTAAACTCTATTATTATTATACCGGGAGTTTTTCTTTAAAGTAAACGTATTTCGAATTCCGCCTATTTATTGTAAATCTTTAGACATTCGTTGTTTATTTTTTAAAAGAGTTCAATTTGAAGGTTTAAACGAGTGTTTTTTACTCCCAGGCTAAGCATGAAGTAAAATTTCGAGTTTAGAAAAGCCCAGAAAATTTGTTTTAAATCTTAAAGCGAGACAAATTTTCACGGGGAAATTTTGTTTTAAATCTTAATGTCGTTTAAAACACGTTTTAAACCACAGGTTCTCAACGTGGGCGTTTGAGACTTTCAGGGGGGCAGTAGAGACCCCAGACAAAATTAGGGGGCGTATAATATTACTCGTTTAAGAGGGCCAATTTTCAATAATTTTCTGGGCTTTTCTAAACTCGAAATTTTACTTCATGCGCCACGCGTATAACACTGATTTCAAGTGAAGTTCAAATGTACGTAAATTTCACAATATTTTAGTGTTTTACGCGTGGCGTATGAAGTAACATTTTGAGTTTAGAAAAGCCCAGAAAATTTGCCTCGGGTCGCTGCACGACCTTCGACAAATTTTCACGGGGCTTTTCTAAACTCGAAATATTACTTCATGCTTAGTCTGGGTGTGGAAAACACTCGTTTGAAGCTTCAAATTGAACTCTTGAAAAAAACAACGAATATTTAAAGATTTACAACAAATAGGCGGATTTTGAAATACTTATACTTTAAAAAAAACCTGCACATATTATATATATATATATTTTTGTTTTGTTTTCGAGATATCAACAAAAAACTGATTTTTTGAAATATCGTTTTTATTTTTTTGCTTAAAAACCATTGAATCTGGACATTTAGAACTTTGACAATATAATCTAGTAGCATATTTTTTTTAAGATAACTATAACATTTACCAGGGGACCATAGCCAACTTTTGTTTTTCTTATGAGCGCCATTTTTGATTTTCATATTTTTTTGTGAACTCAGTGATGTATCACACTCATAAATTATTTTAGATTTGATATTTAAAATTATAATATTTTCATTTTTGCAAAGGGTACATTGGAAACAATGACGTCATATCTATTATTCAATAAAATCTTGACGGCAGTCAATCATTGTTAGCATTAAAAATTATTTAATAGCTGTCAATCTTTTATAATAATAATAATAAGTATCGATTATAACACAAAACATAAATTAAAAAAATGGTGATGTGTCCATCAGAGCCCTTTTCCTGTTAAAGATATGATGACCTAATTATCAACAGTATGGAAAAGTTGCACGAACTAAATTTATTCTACTTTTATTATTATTATTCCAAAACTATTTACAAATAAAGTAATTTTTTCATTTTCCCAACATCTCAATAAATATTGATCACCATCCATTTAAGCATTATATATTTTTAACTTTACTGTAAATCAGTCGTGTACACGCGTGGCGCATGAAGTAAAATTTCGAGTTTAGAAAAGCCCCGTGAAAATTTGTCTTCGGTCGCTGCGCGACCCTCGACAAATTTTCTACGCGTGCTAAAACTCAGCAGGTACTATAAACCAAGACATAGTCAAAACTACTTTCAGCAATTTTGCTATCTCTGCGCCATCTCGTATCCCAGAAACACTACCAGCAAAATAGGCCCTCTTAAACGAGTAATATTATACGCCCCCTAATTTTTTCTGGGGTCTCTACTGCCCCCCTGAAAGTCTCAAACGCCCACAGGGGGGCGTTATCGCCCACGTTGAGAACCTGTGGTTTAAAACGTGTTTTAAACGACTTTAAGATTTAAAACATGTTTAAAATAAAACCGTTTAAAACATGACGGCTGTTTTTAAATGTTTGAAACACTGTTTTAAAACAACGTGTTTTACATATAACAACCCTGTATTTAAGTAAAATATTGAGAAAAAAATGACTTGTTATCGCCGGAGCGAGCGCGCCCGCGGCCATACACAAAATTTTCTGGGAAAGTAAGTACTATGATGGACACATTACCATTTTTTTGTGGCAGAACCAATAATAATAAATTACATTAATTTAGAGATTACTTTCACTAACTTTTCATGGCAACTACTATTTTGAGGATTTTATTTTATTTACTTACGTGTAAAATGTTTTCTTTAAGTAATCGAATGATTTGAATTGTATTCCAATTAGTGATGGGATCATTTGAATAAAAAGAATAGATTCGTTCGATTATGCAAATGATTGAACATCTAAAGATCCTATTATAATTATATATGGAGATCGTTGATTACTTGTGAAAGTACCCGAGAGATTATATTTTTATTGTCATTATTTAATCATCTGAATTTTCATTCAAGCAGCGACGGCTCCCAGCCTAACTTTAGGCTCGGCCACAGAGCTAAGGCACACAAAATTTGAGGTTCGGATCGCGCTTTAGAAATACAAGGAATTGCACAACAAAGTCACCTTTCAGTAACGGATGCATATTACCACAGTTCATATATATCCAGTTAGCCAGCCCCCATATAAATTTTGGGTACACGCGAATGGGAGCAGAGCGCTGGATGCCAAATTGGTGTATATGGCTGCCTATATACACCAGTCTGGCTTCCTGCGGTCGGTCGGTTACGACTATTTTACTCCAGATGTCGCGAAATCAAGTCTCAGAGAGAGAGTGAGAGAGAGACAATTTCTTTCTCCCTCTATTCCGCCCTTCTCGTTGTATCATATTCCAGATGTTAATTTTTCAATCTTGAAAACACGTTTTTTCTTTTAACGAGCTAACGATGCGTGTTACATTCATTCATGCATTTCCTTCTACAATTTTATTTTCTGCGTTATTAGAGAATAGATTTTATCCACAACCACTCTATAATATTATAATTATACATGCTAAGAGTCAATAATAATGACGTTTATTATAAATAGGTTATGAAACCTGTGAGTAATATTTTGACTTATCACTGCTCAACTGTGAATAATAAGAAATCACTATAAAATCAGGATACCTCATGTTAATCAATTTTGACATAAACAAAAACAATTTATAAATTGAAAGCAAATTGTGTTAATTGTGTTGTGATAGTGTGGTTAATAGTTTATCGAAGGTGAAAGAAGCAACATGGAATCCGATCCTGACTTGTTGACACCCCCGGAAATAAGGGACGCGGCAGAAATCGCTTCCATCAATTTGTTGCCTAAAAAGTCTCGCAACATATACCAAAGTACATACAACACGTTTTGTGAATGGAAAAAGGAGAAAAAAGCACATTCTTCAACTGAGTCGGTAGTTTTGGTGTATTTTACTGAATTATCAAAAAAATACAACACCTCATCGTTGTGGCAGAAGTATTCGATGCTAAAAAGTACATTGAAAATCTTTAAAAACATCAATATTGGAAACTATGGCAAACTTCTAGCTTTTTTGAAAAGAAAAAATGAAGGGTTTACTCCGAAAAAAGCCAACACTTTCTCCCCAGAAAATGTTAACAGTTTCATTGCAAATGCACCGGATGACAAATTTCTTGCAACAAAAGTAAGTTTTAAATTATTTTAATATTTTTAAAAAATTGCAGTAATTTTTTCTTCAGGTTGCATTAATTATGGGTTTAATGGGCGCTTGTCGTTCAAATGAGCTGTATAACATGAAAATTAAAGATAAAGAAGACCTTAATTTCTGCTATATGATTAAGGTGCCAACCACAAAAACTAAAATTTGTAGGAAATTTACAGTATCTGGTAATTTTTACAACATTGTAAAAAAATATTTGTGCCTCCGAAAGCAGATAAACTGTGATTATTTCTTTCAAAATTTTCAAAATGGAAAGTGTACTAAACAGCGAATTGGTATTAATAAATTTACAAAAATGGGAAGGGATATCGCCAGTTTTTTGAAATTACCCAATCCTGAGCAATATACAGGCCATAGCTTTAGAAGAACCTCAGCCACCATTTTGGTTGATGCTGGTGGAGACATCACTGCGTTAAAACGTCATGGAGGATGGAAGTCAACTGCGGTTGCAGAAGGCTATATTAACGATTCTTTGGAAAACAAAAAGGAAACGGCCAGAAAAATTGCATCGTCAATAGAATCGACAGCAAATAATGTAACAGCTGCATCTTCCAGCACAAATGCCGTTAATTTCGATATTTTGGATCAAACCGTAAATCTTGGTGTACCCACTTCAATGCCCCCTATTGTGTTTAATAATTGTTCTAACGTTACTATTAACATTATTCCTAATAAATAGATTTATTATATGTATTTCTTAGTTATAATTAAAAGTAAATGATTTAATGAATTATGATCTTATTTTTGAAAAGTTGCAGTAAGCAAGAATGAATATACATTTTGTGGTTGTGGATAAAGTATAGTATTCTACTCGCGCATAATGGCTATTAATCATTCGAATGATTTACTCCACTCGCCTGCGGCTTGTTCCGTAAACCTCATTCTCATAATTAATAGCTTTCATTATGCGCTTGTTGAATAATATACTATTATGAAATTATATGTGAACGTTGTAAAATTCATTAAGTATTATTTATTTTGTACAAAAAACTTAAAATACAAAACTATTTAACTTTTGATAAAAAGTTAAACAAATACATCAACTTATCATTTTATTAACTAATCAGATCAATCTTATTGATCAGATCAAATCTACTGATCGATAAGGGTTTCTTTTTTAATTAAAGGGGTCAGTGCAAAATGCAGTTGTCATTTTTTTTTTAGTTTTTGAATTATTACCGTTTGAAGTTTATAACCCATTAAGCGCCGTTGATGCATACACGCAACATTATTATTTTGTTGATAACTAAGTTACTAAATAAGTTTATTTGATATATTATATTATTTGACCTGAATTGAAAATGTACCAAGACAAATTTAAAAATTTTGTTATTTAAAGTGTATTGTAAATACTTCACAATATTGCAATGTTTTATACGCGTGGCGCATGAAGTAAAATTTCGAGTTTAGAAAAGGCTAATTTGGCTCGGTCGCTCCGCTTCGCTACGCGCCCGAGCCAAATTTTCAGGCTTTTCTAAACTCGAAATTTTACTTCATGCTTAGTCTGGGAGTGGATACACTCGTTCTTAACTTCATATTGCCCGTTTTTATATAAAATCGACGAATGCCTGAACATTGATAGCGTATACATTACATTGTTGAGGCACTAATTTTTTGAAAATCCATTATCACTTTAATATAATAATAATAATAAACTATTTATGTGTATTTAAAGAAAAAAATCACAGTATGTAATGCAATAAGTCATTCAAAGAAATCATAAAAAGAAGTGTAGAATTTTAATTAAAATTAACTTTTAGAGTTAAAATTGCTTTACCTACTAGCAGTATTTTCAAGGTATTATTTTTCAGTTCTCCTCAGTTTCATTTGAAATATAGCTTGAAAATAGTGAACGATTATACGAAAATAAAATCGTCAAAACAGTAGTTGCTCCGAAAAGTCAGTGTTTGGCATCAAATTTATTAAAACACAAAGCAATAATTCAATTCAACATAAGTGTTTATTCTGCAAAAGAAAAAAATCAGATCCCAAAATGGACTCAGTATATATTTTAATCACGATGCGTATTTTATTAAATGAGCCATACTTTTAATAAACATTAACAGTTTCAGAAATTTGTGGTTTCTGCACTGACTACTTTAATTATCCGTTTACTTTGAACGATTGTTACATGATCAACTTGTACTTTTCCGATTGAAATTTTATAAACGCTTATTGTGTGCCATTTGACCAACACCGACAACACTCAGCGGGCACTAAAATATTACCTAACTTTTGGATTAAAATTTATGGCATCCGTCGTGCGGCTGCATGGGGATAATTTAAAAAAGAATAAGCAGAAATATTTTTCGATATTCTCAATACTTCCCGAGATACACGAAATGTTATATAGAGAAAGTACAAATTATATAAAAATCATGAAACTTTATAATTGAGAATATTATCAAAAACTGCGAAACAAACAAACTCGTTAAATGAAGTAATTAGTCACATTAATAACATTATAAATTTTACATTTTAATAATTGTTACCGACCTCATAGCTATCTTTTTCTGTACGGAAATTTACGTTTTAGGGTCCCAGGAATCAGAAACAAGTGTAATAACATTATAAATTTTACATTTTAATAATTGTTACCGACCTCATGGCTATCTTTTTATGTACGGAAATATACGTTTTAGGGTCCCAGAATATCGATAATATTTGAGATAATTGGCTCAAATATTGAAATATGTTGAAAAGTCTCGTTAAGTGATGATAATAAAAAACATTTAGAAAACAACAAGATGTCTTTTAATAGAATAAGTATAATAGATTTTCTCTGAGAAGTGTAATTGCAAAAATTATTGAATACTCTATTTCCAGTTTACAATGTTTTGTATGTCAGGTTAATTCAATTATTTCAATGGTTTTATTCTTAGATTACATTTACAAAAGGTACCGATGGGATTATGTTACAGACTAAATAGGTAAGTAAAAATAATTCAAAATGATTTAAGAAAACCCGATCAAAAAGTGTCTAACTAAAATATCGGTTAGTGAAAAACATGATAAGAAATTACCGAATTGGATTCTGCGGATACGGATTAAATGTGTCAACAGTAAATAATCTTTTTAAATCCCAAAATATTTATGGTTTTTAGAAGGTTGCGGATTATCTGTAAGTTGCAGTGGCATTGTTCTGGTCGCGCAATACTTGAGGGTATACACCATAATAAAAACGTGGTCGAAAAAATGCCTACAAATAGGTAAAAACAGATAGATCACTTCGAAGAATTTGATTTTTCATCCCTTCTATAAAGCTATCCCCACTAAAATAATGAATATTGTCCAAAAAGAAAATAGTCAAGGAAAAAGAGTTAATTCGATATTCATACACGTTATTCAGAGTGTAAATGGATGAAATGGAACGTAGCATTTTTAATGTTAATTTCTCAAAATTAAAATATTATCTTCCCTAATTATTTCAGGGAAATTATGATATTCATTTGGTTGCAGTAAAAATATACACACCGAGCTTTGCTATTTATTGCATTTTTAAAAACAGGAGTGTCATGAAATTAAACAAGCAAATGATGAGGTGTTGATTTGTTGGCTTGTTATTTAAAATATATTCTGTTGATTTTGTGTTACACTTCGATCAATTCTGTATAATTATTACTGAATAAAAAAAACGAAAAAACTGCTTCTAAAATATCGTTAATAAATAAGAAAACAGTTCTATGTATATTTAATATAGTTTTTTAATGTTTGTTAGTTTTTTGTATATATGAATGTTTATATGAATCTATATTGCTATGTTTTTAGTTTTGTGTATTCGTAAATAATGTATCTATTTTATTGAAATAATTTCTGTTTTTTTATTATCATCCCATTGCGGACCAGTATTATTTGTACTATTTATTAATGATATTGGCCAGTATATTAAATATAGTAATTATCTTCTATTTACCGATGACTTGAAATTGTTTAAATCTATTAAATGCCTGGATGACCAACACAAATTACAGTTGGATCTGAATAGTTTGTCCACGTGGTGTGAAACTAACAAATTATTTTTTAACTTACAAAAATGCAGCTCAATTTTATTTTATCGCCGTAACAGAATGGAATTTAATTATGCGATATGTAATCATGCATTGCTTTGCGTTGATAACATCAAGGACCTGGGTGTCATATTTAATTATAATTTAAACTTTAGCCATCATATTAAACGCATATCTAACAAAGCACTGGGAGTCCTTGGTTTTATTGGACGCTTTTCGAAAGATTTTGATGTTTCCGTTTTACTTAAATTATATACTTCCTTGGTCAGACCTCACTTGGAATACGCATCTGTCGTTTGGTCTCCTCATACAAGGGTACTTTCAGCAGAGCTGGAGAAAGTCGCTTTTTGCGCTTAGTTTCTGCTAGGCTGGGCAACGCTAGATACCAATTCAGCAATAGTACTATGCATAATATGTTGTGTCTCAGCTCATTGGAAAATAGAAGAATAATAAATGATTTGTGTTTTCTATTTAAGCTTATACACGGCGAGATAGACTGCCAAAGCTTATTAAAACAATTAGACTTTTATGTGCCTGCTAGAGGTCCCAATAGATCGAAATTTTTATTTTATTTGCGCTATCATGCAGTTAATTACGCAAAATTTAATCCAATATGCAGAATGATGAGTTACTGTAACGAATTAAACAATAACAATCATTTTTTATTACATCATTCTTCATTTTCAACATTTAAGGCTAATTTGAAACGAATCAATTTATCCGCTATTGTTAATAATGTTTTATCTTAATTTTAATTACTTAGTTTGTGAACTCATATAATTTTAATTCGATATTATATTATACAATTTAGTCTTTACTGTGATATTTTGCTCATCAATTACTGATATTAATTTCAATATGTTATTTGTACAATTTATTAGTTGTTTATGTATTTGTCTTTGTACCGATTTGTTGATTTTATCTCTAAATAATGTATTCACTCTTTAGTATTTTTTATTATTATCATTTTAACTCGCGTAATGTAAGAGTAACATGAACATGTCTAATACAATTGTTATTATTCTGTTATCCACTCTGTATATATAAATATACTAATATTATAAATTTATGTAAAAGGAGATTCCGTAAATAAATGAAATAAACAATAAACAATTCCAATTAAAATACCCATCAAAAATTTTTCAAATTGATTTTTTTATTGTAAAAAGATTTTTGTATTTATCTAACTTTTAAATAAAAAATGTTTAATAACATAAATATATTAAAAATCTATTAATTTTTAAACACGTTTTTATTAAAAATATATATAATAACTAAAAATGTTGGAAATATATTTTACATTGTTTCATTATAAAATGACTTTGTTTATTTATACAAATTATGAATATTTGAAACAATAATCTATTAATCTAATAATTTTAACAATTTTTTTATTTTTTTTGAATCTGTAGATATTCGTTGTGTTTTTAAAAGAGTTCAATTTGATGCTTTAAACGAGTGTTTTCCTCTCCCAGACTAAGCATGAAGTAAAATTTCGAGTTTAGAAAAGCCCCGTGAAAATTTGTCTCTCGCGACCCGAGACAAATTTTCGGGGCTTTTCTAAACTCGAAATTTTACTTCATGCGCCACGCGTATAAAACACTAAAATATTGTGAAATTTAAGTATATTTGAACCTCACGTAAAATCAGTGTTTTGTGCGCGGGGCGCATGAAGTAAAATTTCGAGTTTGGAAAAGCCCAGAAAAATGTACAGTGTATTCTGTATATTGAGTTATTTATACTTAAAAAACTGTCTGTATAACTAATCAATAATATAAATTATTTTCCAAATTTGGTACATACCAAAGTTTTAATTGAATTTATGAAGAAAAAAAAAACAATCAAGATAAAAATAATATGAACAGAATTCTTTAATGTAAACTCATTGAATTTTATTTTTTGATTTTTAGTTAAATTTTAGGTTTATTTAGGAGCTTTTTAAATATATCTGATTCCCAAAGTGCATAATTTTGAACACGCTGGAAATCTGAAAATAAAAGAAATGTTTCGGAACAGTTTATTTTTTCTGAAAGTCATCAAATTTATCATCGTACAAGTGGTGTAGACGGGATCAAATTACACGACGAAATAAGAGCGAGCGCGTTTGTGTGTGTTTGTGTGTGTAGACGCAACCGGAGCAGTTTTCTCTAGAATACTTCTACCTTTACTCTATTCATAAGTAGATGGACCCACTTCCCTACCACAGTCTCTCCTTTTCTATCCTCGAAAACTCGGAATCCAGTTCTCCCATTAGCATTGTCTACCCTTGATATTACCTTAGGTCTCTCGCCTACCCTGAAGTTAGGCTGCGAGCCGCTTCTGCATTCTAAGTGATCTCACTACGAATTATTCAAGCAAGTGTAAAATGTTTTTATTAAGTAATCGAATGATTTGAATTGTATTCTGATTAGTGATGGGATCATTTGAATAAAAATAATAGATTCGTTTTATTATGCAACTGATCGAACATCTAAAGATCCTCTGGAGATAGCTGATTACTTGTGAAATTCCCCGGAGATTATATTTTTATTGTCATTAGTTAATCATCTGAATTTTCATTCAAGCAGCGACGGTACCCAGCCTAACTTCAGGCTCGGCCACAGAGCCAAGGCACACAGAATTTGAGGTTCGGGTCGCGCTTTAGAAATACAAGGAATTGCACAACAAAGTCACCTTTCAATAGCGGATACATATTACCTTGGGTCTCTCGCCTACCATGAAGTTAGGCTGCGAGCCGCCGCTGCATTCTAAGTGATCTCCCTAGGAATTATTCAAGCAATCATTCAAATGATCACCCGAGTGATCATTAAAGAAATCGTTTAAGCAACCTTTCGAATCATCTCTCTTTCTTCAAAAGATCTATCGAGCAATCATTTCAGCGATAGTTTAATTATCAATTTAATTCCAATACCAATAATCGATTATTGATATCATTCGATTACTGCCGTCACTACTTTGTTGGCATTTATTATTGTAAGACAGTTTTCTGAAATTATGTTAAGTTTATTTAATTTCATATAACAAATTCCTTGGTTAATCAAAACATATTTTTAAAAACTAAGGACGAATTGTTTTATTATATTTATTTCTACTTTAATTGGCATTTCAAGTAACAATGAAAGAAAAATATCATTCATTCTTTTCCTCTAAATTTTTACCAACCACACAGTGAGTAATTTACGTTTTCGAGGTCCCAGAAAACCAAAAGTGTTATGTCGATACGTCCGTATGTCGGTCTGTGTACCGAATTCAAGTGAGTGAGTGAGTTTTGTTTTCAGTGACAAAAAATAAGAAATAAATATGCGGCGTCTGTCGGAATGATTGGATAAACGTGAAAGAAATGGTACGTATCATTGCATATGCTAAATAATAGCAAATAAAATTGTACCCCACAAGATTTGTAACATTGAAAAAGAAATGTAATACACCATTAGTTGCGAGCATAATAAAATAAGTACACATTCCAAGTTAAATGAGTTCTTATCCCGCTGGGACTTCGCAGCTCTAAGCAAGCGAACAAATGCGTCCCGCCGGTAACATAGAAATACTCGATACCGACACTGATTTTGTACATGATTGCTTTTTTATATTGCAAACGAAACACGTACAGACAAAAGATAGGCACATCCATTCGAAACGACGTTAAATGTATGTCTTGGCTCATTGCTTCCAAAAGTAATGCGGGTAGGTAATTCTAATCCTAATGAAAAGCCGACTAATAGCTATAACAATATTTATAAGCTTTAGATAAATATGGCGCTCGCACCCGCGTCCCTGTTTTCAAATTGATTGCGTTAATCGGAAGGGTTTAACGCGATTATATCCACAAACAGTTACCATCACCACTATTAGCGGTGGTGAAATGTTTGAATAATCCCCGATATGAATTTTTTAGTAGAGTATAGAGAAGTTAGATAAACGGTGAATATACAGGAATAGGGGACAAATGCAGTACAAGCATTGTCTGTATCAGGCTCGATTCTTTAATTATTCATACTCCTATAGAAACGGAGTAATTTTAATCTATTGTTAAGTTAAACAAACGCTCGATCTCATTGTTGTACCATATTCATTTTAATTGCTTTTAATTTACAAGCAAGAACAGTATTATGTAGCCATGTTTGCACATTTCATTTATGTTATGTGTTTAAACAATCTGGCATTATCTCGAAGCGAGCTTTTTCTTCAGCGCGCTACAGAGCGCTATCTCCGTCACACTCCGGCGAGTTTTTTTCTAGGGGGAGCACTCGTGGGTAGAAAAAAACTGCTATTATTTACACACTCAACTTTTAATTGAGTTAACGGGCCGCATTTTAATTCTTGACCGTACCACTGGTAATTTATGCGATTGGCATTGCATTTTTCCTACGCTTCCCCGCAGCGATGATTAAAATAGTCGCATTCCAGTGTTAGGTATCCTATAAAAATTGACTCATATTATGTCTGCTGTAAACGAAATGTGGATGAATGAGTGGTGAGGGACATTTCTAAATGTCAACTAGTGACCTTTTTTTACTACGAAAATTAAAGCGGATGTTATTCATGCCTAACTGAAAGTTATGGTACCTAAACTGTGCTGGCTTAATACTAAAACATATAAATAAAACTTTATTTTGAGTCAATTCTTAAATAATTTCATTTATACCGGGTGATCGATAAAAAAACGCCCATCGCAATAACTCTGTTATTTGCTGACCGATTTTATATAACTAAAAACAAAAGTCAATGGCCATCTAAATACTAAGAAATTACATCAATATTGATTTTTTTCAATACTAACTTCATTGCCAAATAATAGCCAACTTAACATTTGTAAATGGCTGCCTCTATTTTTTAAATATTTTTCATTAAACATTATTTTTCTCAATCCAATAATGCCCAATTTCTTGTACTTTGTTCAATATTTTTTTGAAAAAAAAATTAGAATAAATCCTCTATTCAAAATTATTATTTTCAAAAATGATGATTACTGTGCCTTGTAAAAAAGCGACAAATGTCATTTATTGTGAGGTTATGTCAAACATGAATAATAACGAAGTAACAAATAAGTATACGTTATACCTTAATGTAGAATAGAGCTAGTATTAATTTAACGCATTAAGCGCTATTGATGCAATAAGGTAACATTATTATATTATTTTTTATTTAATTACTAACCAAATAAGTTAATTTGATACACTGACTTGAGAGAGTGTGAAGAAAAATGGCATTATTTTGTTACTTAAATATTCGATTATTACTCATTTTGAAGTGTATTCTATCTTCACAATATTTCAGTGTTTTATACGCGCGGCGCATGAAGTAAAATTTCGAGTTTAGAAAAGCCTTAAAATTTGGTTTGATCGCGTAGCGCTACGCGACCAAACCAAATTTTGAGGTTTTTCTAAACTCGAAATTGTACTTACTTATGTTTAATCTGGGAGTTTAAACACTCGTTCGTACTTCAAATTAAACTCTTTTACAAAATCGGCGAATGCCTAAAAATTTACAGAGTATACGTTATGAATATTTAAAAGAAAAAATTCCAGTTTGTAATATAATAAGACATTCATTGAAATCACAAAAATTAAAATAAATCTTCTATTTAAAATTATATTTTTCAAAAATTCTAATTAGTGTGCCTTGTAAAAAAAGTAACAAATGTCATGTAGAATAGAATAAAAAAGTAGTGATAGTATTAATTTAACCTATTAAGCGCCGTTGATGCAATAACGCAACATTATAATATTATTCTTAAATTACTAATTAAATAAGTTAATTTGTTACATTGTATTATTTGACCTGACTTGAAATTGGGTGAAGAAAAATGTAAATATTTTGGTATTTAAATATTTCGATTATTACTAATTTTTAAGTGTATTTCTAACTTCACAATATTTTAGTGATTTATACGCGTGGCGCATGAAATAAATTTCGAGTTTAGAAAAGCCTGAAAATTTGGTTTGGTCGCGACCAAACCAAATTTTTAGGCTTTTCTAAACTCGAAATTTTACTTCATGCTTAATCTGGGAGTGGAATCACTCGTTCAAACTTCAAATTAACCTTTTTTACAAAATCGACGAATGCCTAAACATTTAAAGCGTATACGTTATGAATATTTAAAAGAAAAAATGCCAGCATGTAATATAATAAGACATCCATTGAAATCATAAACAAAGGAGAATAAATTGTTTACATTCAGTCATTTATTGATTATAAGTCCATTTTTGCTTATAATAATTTTGTTATAAAAATCTCTTTAGTATCTATGTACCCGTTTTTACTTAAAAAAAACATTAACATTAATTTTTTTCTTTCATTATTTTGCAGACATGTCTCCAATTGCTCCTTTTTGCAATTATGGCAATATATATATATATATATATATATATATATATATATATATATATATATATATATTTTATAAAAACTTTTATGCGTGCACTGCTAAAATCCAGCAAGATGCTTTTGTTTGAAACAGAAAGGCGGTCGCTGTAAAATATTTTGTTAATTTGTCCTGATTTTCACAGTTCAGAAGTTTTTATAAAATTTTATAATGTGTATTGGTATTGACGATATAAATATTTGTAAAATTAATTAACATGTAATCAAACCTAAGCAAATTACTTATATAAAAATCAGTGATTATTACACTTGGCGCATAAAGTAGAATTAACGTATTATTTCATTCCACAACCTATTTTCAATAAAATTGTAGTATTTTATATTGTAAATAGATCTCAAAAATTAATATAAAAATTAAGTTTTGATAAAAATCACAGATATTGAAAAATTATAATTACATTTTCTTTTTGGTTGAAATTGTTAATATTTACAAAGTTTATACTGATTGATTGGTAAATGTTTGTTGCTTTTAAACATTTCATTAAAAATATATGTTTTTAGCAGTTTTTAGAAAATATATTAGGTTAATTAATTTAAACTATTTAAAGTGCACAAATTTTCTTTTTATTTAAATTTTGACGATTTTTCCAATTTTAAGGGAATGTTTATTTTAAGTTACATATCACGATTTTTCGATGTAAATTTTCAGACATTTGGTTTTTATAAAAGTTTTCAAGTGGAAGCTTCTAACGATTGTTTCTAATCCTAGATTAAGCATGAAGTAAAATTTCGAGTTTAGAAAAGCCTTAAAATTTAGTTTGGTCGCGTAGCATTAGCATGTGTCAATAGTGACAGTAAACATTAGTCAACATTTAGTTTATAATCACATATGACATTTATTATGATTGTCAAGTTGAGGGCGCGAATTGAATATGTGTCCGCAGGCACAAGTTTTCCTTAATGCGGAGCTGCTCAGATGTATATAAAAATAAACGAAAAATAATAACAAGAAAGCTAACGGCAAATTTATTTTTAAGGATTCATGGGGGGATTGATCTCCTAAATCCCTCTCCCCCATCTACGCCACTGGGCTGCAACGTTTTATACGCCTGGTGCATAAAGTAAAATTTCGAGTTTGGGAAAGCCTGAAAATTTGGTTTGATTGCTTCGCTTCGTCTCTCTTAAAAGTCACCTATTTTTAGATGTGTATGCAATCAAGTACAATGGTTAAATAAACAACATTAATTAAATTAACAATATTTTACCTAGTTTTATGTAAATAGTTACACATGATGTAGAAATAAAATTATTGTTTCCAAAAAAACTTATATAAACACGGAAACTGTAATAATCTGTTACAATTCCAAAAAGTATAAGAATGATTTGAAATTCGAAAAAAATAAAAATGATCATTTAAGTCATCATTCGAATGATCATTTAAATGAACATTTAAATGAGCATTCAAATGATCATTCAAAAGATCATTCGAATGATTATCCAAATGATCGGTCAATTGAGGCGTGTAAAAGCAAAACTCGTCTTATCCACTTTTGGTGTAAAGTGAGTTGCATACGTCATCGTGTAGATCTTTTAATTCTGTATGTGCTAGATACTTTCTTATACCGCAATATTCGATTTATCCCATTCAAATTAAATGGTGAAATATCGATGCAGTTGCAAAACTTGTCTTATTCACTAGACGTTGAGAAGCAAAACTGGTCTTATCTACGCAGCCAATGAGGTCTATATACCCGTATCTATTTTTACTTAAAAAAAACATTATAATTATTTCTTTTCATTATTTTGCAAACATGTCTCTAAGTGCGAGGACCTTAATCTGCATAATATACAGATTTTATAAAAACTTGTATGCGTGCACTACTAAAATTCAGCAAGATGCTTTTGTTTTGAAGTTTTCATAATGCTCGAAACCAATGAAAAATAGGCAGAAAAAGGAGGGTAGCAGCAGAAAGGCGGTCGCTGTCAAATATTTTGTAAAAAAGGCAAATTGCAAAACATTTGAAATACAAGTTTGCCAAAAGACCTTCATAAATATTCTGCGGATACAAAGAATCACCAAAAGGCATCTAGAGACTGGTCGTATGCCCCAAGAAAATCGAGGAGGTGATCGAGTGAGGCATAAATTTGGAGCTAAGCGATTTGTTGTCAGGCAAATTTTAAAGGAGTGGAAAGCCACTACTGCCGTTCGAAAGCAGATAACCGCCAATATTTGGCCAGTGGTCTTAGCATTTCGAAGCTTTGTCAATTTCATAATAAATCATGCGATCCACTTGTTAAAGTGATGAGATCTTTTTTTCAAGGTATTTTCTCGAAAGAATACAATATTGGATCACAGAATAGCGCTCAGAAGAAAACACATTAATAATAGAAAAAATAGTAAACAAGCTAAGAGCAAATGCGTTTTGTTTAAACTAAAAGAAGTTAATGATCAGATGACATTTTCATTTGACTGCCAAAAAAACCTGGTAAATCCTAAGATTCCAGATTAAATTGCCCGCTATAGTCGCCAGATATATACGTACAACTTCACGATTGTCGAGGAAAGTTCCAAAGAGAAAATGACGTTTGGTAATACTTTCATTTAAACATGGATGGAGCACGAACGCAGCAAAAGTTCCAATGAAATTTGCTCTGCCGTATTTTGCCGTCTTTCCGCAGCAGATTTCTCTACATATTCTATTATCAGACTTTGCGCTGATGGATGTGTGGGGCAAAATCGCACCTCAACTATGATTGGCATGTGCTCATATTTCCTGGCAAATATTGCGCCGCCTAATATTAAAAAATTGAAATAGTAGTAGTATACGGATGCAACTATTACTGACCCTTGAGTTTATGTAAATATTTTTAAAAAGCATGGCACTGTAAGAGAATCAGGTAAAGATTGCCCTGTGAGAGTTGGTGAGTTTTTTAAACAAGTCTCATCATGACATTTTAAGTTTTCTCCTGCTAAAAGATTTATCATAATTACTAAAACCGTCCATATTAAAAAGGGAAAGAAATTGGATTATCATTTTGCTCCCGATATAATTCTAATGAGAGTTCCAGTTAATCCCAAGAATATGTAAAGTTATTTAAATTAAAAACACTTGGTGTTGTTTCACAAATTAGTTTAATTTGTGAAACAATACCAAGTGTTTTTAATTTAAATAACTTTACATATTCTAATATGTTTCACCAAGTGCCAGATGAGAAATTAATTCAAGCAAATAATCCCAAGAAGTTGACCGATGACAAAAATTTATTGGAAAAACATTTCGGAAATAAATGGAAGAGTGAGTTGGCCTTTTATAAATCCTTCCTAAATGACATAGTACTAGTACAAAAGAGAGTACAAGAAGAGATTCGTGAACCCAATTTCTGTAAAGGCTACAATGACGAAAATGTAGATTTAAGGATTTGATTTCTTATAGTACTATTATTTAAATTGTATTTCTTTTTGTAAAAAAATATATTTTTTTTCCATATTTCAAATTTATTGATTCTGCAAAACTTGTCCTATCCATATTAAATTATAATTTATATCAAAAACGCTATAAATACTGTTTAAATAATTTTCTGTTGACAATTTGTATCAATTTCTTACATAGGAAGTTTCTATTATTCATAATAATTACTAAGTAATATAACGTGCACACCTTTTGTATCATTTATCTCGGAATCGATTAAAGTAGATAAAACGAGTTTTGCTTTTACACGTGTCAAATATAAACCAATAAACAATTTAAACAGCATTAAAAGACCTATTTTTTTTTTCAAGGCCACTACATTTATTGCCAAAAATCGTGTACACAAGATTTATTATAATTTTTTTCTGGCAAAAATCTAGATTAAAAACAACATATCCTGCATAATTGGAATTAGAATTAGAAATTAGAAACAATGTCTAATATAATAAAATAAGAAAAATACTATTATTTGGCAATAAAGTTAATTTTGAAAAAAAAAATTACTATCTATTTAGAGTATTAAAACGGCCATTGATTTTGTTTTTAGTTCATTCAAATGGGTCAATAAATAACAGAGTTATGGCGTTGGGCATTTTTTTATCGAACACCCGGTATACAGAATGTCCCAGGATAGGTGGAACGATATATAAACGATTTTATTTTTGATTTTACAATAAAATGTTACTCTTTATAGAGTCGACATGATGCTTTAAAAATAAGATGTAACCATTATTCACAGTCTAAGATATACAGGGTCAAAATCTGAAAGTGTTTTATAAACTTGTAATAATTCAAGCTAAATAATAGTCACATTAATAATAAAATGTATGCTTATTGTAGAGGCGAAAACAGAAAAACAAATCAACATCGCGCTTAAAAGGTATCCACAAAATAAGATTGAAAAAATCAACACTTAAAATGTTGCATCATAATTGAAATAATTATACTATTCTTGACAAAATTATATTAAATACATTTTTTGCATTGAAAGTCTGAAGCATAGCTATACTGATGAGGGGTAAATCTTGAAACGCGTCTATAAATGGCTTAACACTTTTTCTTTAAGATCGCCTAAGATTCTTTTAATTAATATTTATTCCCTGTAATTTTTTCAATTTATTTCACATTCCTGCTGGGTTATTTAGTTTGGTGAGAAAATATTTTGACCTGATGTTGCATTTCGCATATAAATTATGCATAGAACAGTAGATCTGTCGTGTAACTCAAATATTTATTGTATAATTAACAATCTGGTATTAGTACGAGAAGTAGTTGTTTCAATGAATATTTTGAGAAGTCTTAGCGAGACTAAAGTTTTGAAGAAAGTCGATATTAATTTTAATTCGTTTTTATATTTTGAAATAATTTATATTCAAATTATTCCTAATCAAGCTCAGAAATATCAGAAACAATGGCATAATAGCTAAAATGAGTTAGAGGATTTTATTTGCGAATTTCACAGAAAAAAATATAAGTTTACAAACAAAAAAAATACGTAACTTATTTTGTATCACTTTTATTTTTACTTTGTGACTTACTTTTTGTGTGAGTTTTGACAAGCTTGTCATTATCAAACTAACTCTTTGGTTAAACGTGATACAAAATTAAGTTATTTGTTTTTTTGTTTATATACAAAATGTATAAAAGTTAAAGCCATAAGAATTAACTTCCTAAATGCCAGTTTTCCTCCGGTCCCTCTGGGTCAAGAATATGAACTTACTATTACTTACTTACAGGGCCCGTATTCACAGCACCGATGCAATTTGTCATCGGTGAGAAGTCGCACTAAAATGACGTCATTTTGGAAATAATTTACCAAACCGTATTTAGTAAAATGACCTCATTTTGGTGCAAGTTCCCACTGATGAAAAATTGCATCAGTGCTGTGAAAACGGGCCCAGGGGGGCTATTCCCAGCACCGTTGCAATTAGTCATCGGTGAAAAGTTGCACTGAAACGACGTCACTTTACTCCAAACGGTTAGGTAAATTCTTCCCAAAATGACGTAATTTTGGTGCAACTTCTCACCGATGACAAATTGCATCGGTACTGTTAATAGCCCCCCAGGGCCCGTATTCACAGTACCGACGCAATTTGTCATTAGTACAAGTTCCCACCGATGAAAAATTGCATCAGTGCTGTGAAAACGGGCCCAGGGGGGCTATTCCCCGCACCGTTGCAATTAGTCATCGGTAAAAAGTTGCACTGAAATGACGTCACTTCACTCCAAACGGTTAGGTAAATTCTTCCCAAAATGACGTAATTTTGGTGCAACTTCTCACCGATGACAAATTGCGTCGGTACTGTGAATAGCCCCCCAGGGCCCGTATTTACAGTACCGGCGCAATTTGTCATCGGTGAGGAGTGACGTCATTTTACTCTATGCGGTTTGGTAAATTCTTCCAAAAATTACGTCATTTTAATGCGATTCTCGCCGGTGACATATTCCATCGGTGTTGTGAATAGGGGCTCAGATCGGCAAACATATCTTGTCGTTGCGCAGTGGCAAAATTGTGGGCGGTACGAAGGGTAGGCGCTCTCAATAGGTTTCATGAAGAGTTCACGCGCCTGGTACATTCATTTTCAAAAGTAAAGTCTTCCCTGTTGAGTTTTAAAGGAATGACGCATGCCCAGATTACGTGCTTGCTTATTAAAGGCTTCTTCTCTGCGCGTCTGTCCAACTTATATTTGACGACCTGTACTTTTGCGATCAGATAAGTTATTGATTCAGATAATAATTATTTTATTAAATAAAAGTATACCCACCTACACGAAATGTATGTTTTGGGAATTTAATTACTGCGTACTCTATTTTTCGAGGGTGAAGTTATTATCAATCACGAAATATGTGTATATTTGTTTATAGAAAGCAATTTAGTTGTTGCGCGATGTAAATATTAATAGTCAGTGGCGCATGGAAAACAATCAAAGCCCTACAGAATGGGGTGTAAAAAGTGAGGCACATTTCACATTTACGATAAGAATATTAATTGTGACAAAGCACTTATACGTAACAATAGAAGGCTTTATTTATTATTCATCGATATTGATCCGATGATGTAATCTAAATAATATGAATACAAAACATGATTGTGTTCGCTTTATTGTAGCTTTTAGTTATTTTTATGAAATGATTTTTACTTGTGTGTACGTGTGCGCCTGTGTAAATAGTAAAGCAACAACAACTGATAAACAAAGAGCATTTGGTTGCTGTCTGCGCTTTCTGTACACATTCATGCATTTTTTTATGAGAAATCAATTTAATCCTCTTTTATTTCGGTTTATATAAATAATAACGAAATAAACAGGACTCTATTCAATCCATTATTATTTTTCTAGCATACAATAAATAGGATATTTGTTGTTATTAAAAATATTTCTGTAATAAATTGTTATACGAAGTTTGGGCTAAGTAGAAAATTTAATTTATTTTTTATTAAATTTTATTCTTCTTCTGCGTATTGGCCTTGGCAATTAGGCCCTGTTGACCGGTCACAGTAATTTTGTATAATTTAATAAATAATTTAATAAATAGAATTTCGCTACACACGTGGTTGTAAGGATGGGTAATAAATGAATGAATTTTAAGGATATAGGTGACTATAAAGGATGAAATAGATAGGATGAAAAAGGATTTGTGAAACAACCACGTGTGGCTCAAACGCGACTAGGGATGGAACGTACTACAAACAAAGATGTTACCTTTTTTGCTGCAAGTTGCACTAGAGACAGCGAATAAATGCTTCTCCTTTCAAAAATGTTGTTTTATATCTGCACGACCTCCATGTTCGATGGAAAATAGCGATTTACATACAGTGCATTCCACTTTTACTATTTCAGAAGTATATTTTAAAAACGGAAATTCAGTTTTTAAGCTTGGTGTAAAAACGCATCTTCTCTTTGGCATTTTATAGGATTTTTTGTACTGAAGCCTAAAATAAATTTAAAAAACAAATTTGATTTGAAAAGTACCGTGAATAAATTTAAGTATTTACCAGATTGAACGTAGTGCGTTATTAAATAATTATCTTGTGGTGGAGGCGGTTACTTTGTGAAACATTGTAAATATTTAAATAATTAACACTGATTACTTTTTTGTATTCACTTTTTATTTTAAACTGTGACTATTTTCGGCTCAACAGCGAGCCATTATCAAACTAACTTCCTCATTTGTCGTCAGTTCTATTAGTTCTTCTTCTAACTGGGATGATCCTGCTGTGCTGATATTTAAAAAAGGATCCAAGACCCAGTCTGATATGTCCATGTTTAAAATATCCTGGAATTGTTCCTTGAAATCACTGTGGAGGTTTTCCAAGTGTTGACAGTAAACAAGCAAGCCGTCCTTCTTAAATGATACTGCTGATAAATTTGGGAAGTTATTGAACTCCCGTTTGCCGATATTGCTTTTGTAGAATAGCAGTTTGGATACAAAAGCAGCAACGCTATTTTTTGTCCACATCAAGTTTAAGTCGTCGCCTTGAAGTTGGAGATTGACATCATTAAACAATTTATACAGGTTTGTCAAGTACGTAATATCGTTCGTTGATGAGATGAGGTTGTCGCGCAATTCTGTGTCTTTGTTTCCTAGGAACTCTATCGCAGAACCAAACAAATTGTAAAATCGAGTCAAACAAGTACCTTTGACAGCCACCTTTTTGTGTGAAGTAGCAATCGGTTGACATCTTCATCATTGGCAATGCAAAGCTGACTAAATAATCTGTCATTCAATGAGTTACTTCTGCTTTACTTACTGCTCTAATAATATATTGCAGTGATGTATGAAGGCGTCCACTCAGATTTTTCGCAATCAAATGCTGGCGATGAATTACGCAATGCACAGCAAGCACGTCAGGAACTTCATTTTTTAAGCGCGCTATGAAGCTTTTCTGACGCCCTGTCATTGCCGTTTCGCCATCCGTAGTAACTGACAAAATATCATTAAAAAGAATTTCCTCTTCGCCACAAAGCTTTTTCAGTGTAATTTCCAGTGTATGGTTTCTCCTTTTGTCCGTTTTAACATTTCTAGCAAACAATAGTTATTGACATTTTTTTCATCTTTGAGGAACCTCATGTATGACAATAACAATGCTTCATTGGTTGGTAAAGTGGACTCATCCAGCTGAATTTAAAATTGATAAGTCTGCAGATGATTGCACAATGATTTTTCAATGTTTTCAGCCATTTCATCAATTCGTCTTTGCACAGAACTATTGCTCAAAGGAATTTTTCGGATATCTGCAGCTGATTTATGGAGCACAGTGGTTATTACTTCTTTTACTGCTGGTAAAATTAAATCTTTCCCAATAGTATGTGGTTTGTCTGTTTTAGCAATCAACAATGAGATATTGTACAAAGCTCGAAGTCCGTCATCGTCTTGCTTAGAGGCTGATAATAAAAGTTATAATGTAGTTGGCTGAATTTCGTACTTCTTTTTCATGTCTTGAAAATAGGTTACATCTTTGTCTTTCTTATCCGCCTGTATTTTATTAAAATGATCTTAAAGCCTAGAAGGCTTCATTGCTTCATTTAAAAATGTTTTTTGAGGAATAAGGCACATGATGGATTTGTGGGATTTTCGATAAATCACTATTTAATATAATCCACACTATACTGCCGTCTCTTCTTTTTTGCTCCCAATATGGTATGTACTTTACACTTAACAACTTTTAAAACCCTGTTATCAATTGCGCGCAATTGCTAATGAAAATAAAATGAACAATCACTGCCTTTATATAGGTTGGAGACATATAACACGCATCGGCAGGAATAAGATAAACATGTTGTCACTCGTTTATAACACCCGGCGCGGAAATAAAGCGCGGCCGCCGCGCGGGGGCAGGGACGACGCGGGAGCAGAGTGCGGGTCGGGGCTGCGGGGCCAGTCCTGTCGACGCATGTATGCTCACTTGCTGACTCCCGCATGCCCCGAAGACACTAAGCAAGTTAGAACAAGCACAAATAATACTGTCAATTCTCGCAGGATTGCAAAAATCGCGTTATTTGCCAAATTTGGAAGTTTCGAATTTTTTCTATTCAAAATCAAAAATTAAGATATTTCGTATCATCCAACTTCCCGAACTATCGAAATATGTGAATTTTGACACACGTGATAAAAATGATTACAATACATACAATAACAAAAATTAACCAATATTAAAGTTTACTTTACTTTAGTACGTGATAAGCGTGTTTTTTTGTCTTTTTAAGACTATATTTTTTAACCTGCCCACGCCCCTTAATCTAGGCCTGCTACTGCCCCCTGAAAGTCTCAAACGCCCGCAAGAGGGCGTTATCACATTAAACATTATCATGACACCACTTGTAAGCATTCCGGGAAGTTTATTCTTGATGCTGACACGTTTCAAGGTATCTGAATATCGCTCAGCGCTAATATTAACACCAGATTCTTTAAAATCCAAGAGCACACACACTCGTAATAACAAAATAGAGTCACTATTACATTTCCTGTCAAAAACTAAATAAGAGCACGCACACAATTTTGGACGAATTTTCGATCATGGATGTCATTTTATACCTCAGTAACAAAGCTTAAGAGGAGGGTAGCACTGCATTTCCTGCATTGTTCAATCAATCCCTTATACTTTATTTAAATAAATAAATTAATGACGCAGTATATATTATTACCCTAATTATAATGATAATTATAATAATATACATACAAAAAAATATTAGTTCTGACTTAAATCAAAGAAATTAGGTTACTGCAAAGAATTTTGAGTAATTATTTTTTAAAAATAACTTAACTTTACAGAGCACTAGATATGATATAGTTACATGTCATGAGCAAATTTAATAAAATTTACATCAAGTGTTAAGAAGTTATTTGCTGATAATTAAAAAAATAATAATTTGTTTTACTATTTTGCCACCTTTTTCTAATTTATTTTTATGGCGTTTTAATTAAGAAAAATTTATCTTAATTCGTGAATAAATAGCTGAGATTGTTTGCATATATTAGTAAGCAATTTTATTAAACGATGTGTGTTGGCGTTTATACGGTCGTCATATAACGGTCACTTGCCCGAACGAGCTAGGATTTATTTGAGGCCGCAAATGAGATGGCATGGCCGACCCTTTATTGAGCTGTATAATGTTTTTTTTTTTCACAAATAACTAACGAATTTTAACATCAACGAGAAAGCGAATGCATGAAATTAAAATATATTCCTAAAATATAACATAAATAAGATAAAAAGTTGAAGTTTTCGTAATTTTTTTGAGGATAGAGGATACTATCGTTGCACTGGATTTAAGTGGCTATGAAATAAAAACAGTTGCATTTAATCCAATTAATCAAGTGTAACTTGATTTTTTTTTCTAAATCATATCGATTTCTGTCACCATTCAGGTCCGCATTTAATTCTCTTTCGATTAAGATAATAATATTTTTCTGCAGTTGCTTTTTTTTAATAGTAATTACGGATATGTTGGTGTTAATTGAATAGAATTTTGAGTCGATTAATGTTAAAATAGTTATATAGATATATTTTAAATAATCAAGTTACACCTGATTCAACATTTTCAAATTCAACTGTTTTTATAACATAGCCACCTAATAATAATTTTATTCTGTGAAGAATCTGGCAACTTGTATCTGAAACATGTTTTCGTGTATTTAACATTAACGGAAATATCGACCTTTCCGTCCTTGCTAAAGCACCCTCTATATGTATGTATGAGTTCAAACAAAAAGCAACGAAAGGTAAGCATTAAATAAAAGCAATTGTTCGAATAAATTTAATTTATTATCTAATAAATATAAACATATATTTGTGTACATAGTACATAGTAACAATATAAAATAATGCAACAAAATAAAATAAAACATACATTTAGTATACATATATAATATAAAATCCGAATAATGACAAACACACTAAAATAAATATTATATTTACAGGAAATTGTACAGTTAGATTTACATATACCTAATGTTAAGTAATTTTATTTTTTATCGTACCACCTCTTTTCATTCCTCTTTGAATGCGAGAGTTTACTAACTCTGGAAGAGAAAAATATAAGATAGTTGAGTTTAATAATGACACTTGTGTTCGTATTCGCAAATAGAGAATTTTGAATATTCGAAACATCCCGCTTCTGTAGTAATTCAATGAAGACAAAATTATAAGTACATAGAAATTAACATGTTATTTTAATGACGTTTGTGTACTTTTTGCCGTCAAGTTGCCAAATTATTCGAAATATTGTCAAGGAGATAGGGAGTGCAAATTTTATTTAACTGAGTATAGGGGCATCTTATACTTTTATTTATATTGTGCTATAAAATAAATATTTCATATTTTTGCGTTTTTTTAAAGTGGGCGGTCAATTAGGGTCCTATAAAAACCGGGCTCTACACATTTGTCCTTTTTGTCTACGCCATGATCCGATCCAGCCTTGTATCAAGGTGGCTGTGACCACCCTAATATGGTTTGTTTTGTCGTTTGGCCCACACACATATTATACATTTTTTTTAAGTAACTCACTTCTTTTAAATGCAAACCTGAGGGCTAATTATGATTATTTGAAAGATTAATAAATTCCCTATTCAAATTTATTTATTCAAGACTTGCGAAACAAGAAAATGCAATACATAAATTTAGATAGTGCATTTTTTTCACTTAAGTGTCAATCTGAATCAGAAAACAAAACCATATAGTGTATTTTATTTCAAATTTAGAAACTGAAGTGATTTCCTAAAAAACCGATAGTACAACTATTTATTGCCACTAAACTAGAAATTGTGTTTACTATAAACTTACCCCATCTCAAATTGATATCTTAAATAATAAAACAGCTCTGTTTTGGGTTTCACCCGGCATATATGCTATATACTCCTAACAATTAGTTTATCATTTGAGATATCAAATTTTGCTGGTTATATAATTCGACAATGCAGAAACATTAATGAAATTAGTTATTATTTAACAATAATACTAAATAATTAATATTTTCAATGCCTCGTGTTATAAGTAATATACGGTATAATATTTACAATATGGACGGAGTTTAGAAATACAACAATTTGTGTTACTTCTTTGGAACTACGGAAAACCCGAAATATATTAATTAGTCTATGAGTTACAGGTAATTTAAATGAATTAATATCAGTTTTTTTTTTTTTCATTTTGGTAATCTCTCTAATACAGCGACTTATTCATTTTGTCCACATCTGCATTAAGAACGTATTCTCAGCTTTAGAATCACAGTATATAATCTAAACAGTAGTCTAACTTCGCGAGTTATTGTAAAATAAGTGAACCTCGCGCAGCTTTGGTGCGCAGCTGTCATCGCGATTACATGGCGGTAATTTTAAAAGTCGGTTCGAATGTCAAAAAGTTGGAAATTTTAATTTCAACCCTTCCAGTCAAGCTTGTTACGAAAAAAATCACACCTAGTCTAGAGGTCATGTTAGAAGTCGTATGCATCGTTTATAATTCTAGCTTTTATAATTTTCTCGAAAAATATATTATGAAAATTGCAGTAATGTTCACAGTATATCAGAGCCGTCATCGCGATCATAGGTTAATAATTAATGTCATTTAGCTTCTTGTGTGATTACTTCGTGCTCGTTAGTTTAAACCACGAAAACATATATGAGTTGTACGTGCCTTCTTGTAACAGTATGCATTCTAAATTATCTAATATTAGCTTTTTTACATTAGCCCAAGATGATAAGTAAGTACCACTACATTTCTCCAATTTACAATTTGGTTCTACATTCTAGAAATGGTTTAAGTTCCAAATTACAAATTAGGCGCGGTCCAGAAATCGTACAGGGATCGCTTCTCATTCAACAAATCAACCAACACTAATCAATTGGATAATTCTGAATTGGTAAACAAAATACGTTTAGGCTTTAATAATACTAATTTATTACTAGAACGTACACTTTAGATGCACAGCTAATTAATATCTAATTACACTAGTTTTTATAGGCACATAATACTTTATTGTTTCTACTTTTATTTATGTTATCATTTTTGTTAGTGTTAGTAAATTGTACTAAAAATGCTTTAACACTTTTAATGTCTTCTTTAATATTACTGTTACAAGATATGTGCCGCAACTTATTCATTTATAGAATATAATTTTTGTACAATGCTAAATACCTATTTAAAAGAATAAATTAATCCTCACGTTTACCTGATAAACCTGGTCTACCTTGGTCTTTTCGTGAAAACACAATTTATCCACTATAAATGTATTGAAGAGGAAACATTTACTGATTGCATTAATCTTATATATCATATTTAGGTTATAATTATAAAATACGCCCAGTTCAAATACAGCACCTTTTGCCGAAAAAATGATTTGAAATAATTCTATCTAGATAATATATGTACTATGAGTAGTTTTGACAGCTGCGCACAAAACCTGCGCGAGGACCGGTTATTTTATGAAATATCAAAGCGCCGACACGAAGTGACACTACTGGGTAGGATATATACTGTGCTAGAATCTTATCCATACTATTTAATATTTATAGAAATTCAATTTTAAGAAGTGACTCATTTTCAAATAATAAACGTTAGCAGACATAAAATCACTTTATTTGTTTCGCATATTTTTTAAAGACTATTGAAAATATTATTAGGCACTTGCAGTTATTTTACCAACTCAACCTATTGATAACACAATTTGAAGTAATTTAAATAAATATGTTCTCAATGCAACTAGGACAAAAATATCTTTATCAAAATACAAGGAGTTTTTGTTTTAAGTATACATACCCCAATATACTGTATACACTGTAAATCTTCAGATTCGTTGTCTTTATACAGAGTTCAAATTAAACTTTTAAATTATTGTTTTCCACTACTAGGTTAAGCATGAAGTAAAATTTCGAGTTTAGATAAGCCTGAAAATTTGGTAGCGCTACGCGATCAAACCAAATTTTCAGGCTTTTCTAAACTCGAAATTTTACTTCACGCGCCACGCGTATAAAACGCTGATTTCAAGTGAAGTTCAAAATATACTACTAAAGCATGAGAAGAAGCGTCCGATTTAAGTGAAGTGTAGTAACATGAATGAAAAAAAGTAAGTAAAGACAAAGAAAAGTGGATTAAAAGATCTGAAAAGGGGGGTGTATCTAGACGATGACTTAATGAAAGACGAAAGGGAAATACAGATGAAGATAAGAGAGAGGGTAAAGGAAGAGAGAAGTAGAGGAAAACAATCACAAATATTCTACTAAAAGATGCGAGTAGATAATAAATACTGGTACTGGAACAAGGATAAAGGTATGTTAACAGCAGAACAGATGGCATCAAAAAACGTAATTAAGACATAAGGAAGAGAGACACGATCAGATGTAGGGTTTGAAGGAAAAAAGGGGATACACGCATCACTTTAGAATGTTGCGGGGTTAAAGAAAAAAATGGAAGATGGGCAGTGGCGTAGAGAAGTGGAAGACTGGGTTAGGGATAAAGATTTGGTTGGTGTAGTAGAATCATGGATGGGGGTAGAGGAATGGAAAAAGTTAAAGGCCAAAATGGATTTAGATGGGATTGTGTAGGGGCGACACGGGAAAAGACAAGGGGGAGGGCAAAAGAAGGAATTATCACCGGAATTCGTAATGGTTTTAAGGAACTTGGGGAAAAGAGGTAGTAGAGGGGTTCGTAAGCTGAACCTTTAGTAGGCGAAAGCAGAAATGGAGGATAATAACTGTCTACAATCAGCAAAGAGGGAAGTAAATTATGAATAGTATAGCCAGGATGCAGCAAGAGGTAGAGGATAAAGGGAATGCAATTATAGGGGGTAATTGGAATGTAAGGATAGGAGGTTTGGGAACTCAACGGTTAAACAAAGAGGGAAAGGCGACAAAACGAGAAAATCCAAGGATAAAACAGTAACTAAAGAAGGAGGGCAGTAGATAGAGTGGGCTGATGAACAAGGGTTAGACGTTTTGTACACCCATTCAATGGTGATTGGGAGGGGGAAATAACTTATGTGGGACCAAGGGGAAATCGGTGATTGACTATGCAGTTGAGGAGATGGGTTAAACAGGCGACCACTAGACAAAAAGTGTGGATAGGGCAACAAAGCAGAGTCGAGCGGTTTGATCAGGGGTGCATTGATGCCAAGAAAGTGCTACGGAGAGCAATAAGAGCGTGTAGGGAAGGGAGTGGGGGCGAAAAAAAGATGAGAGCGGCAAAGACTGAGTTTGACGAAACATACAAAAGAAGTAAGAAAAAGTGGACGAAGGAGGAGTTGGAGAAGGTTGGAAAGATAAGAAAAAGATAAGAGATGGAGAGAAAACAGCTGTGGACATACATAAAGAAAAGGACACCAAAGAAATAAACAAAAGGAGGCAGCATTCCAATTGAAGAATGGAGAAAATATTTCCAGGAGCAGGTTGGGATGGAAAATAGTGAAAGAAGAATTTTAGATAAGAAGGAGACGTTTCACACTAATGGAGAGTCTCTATAATATCGTGATGATAATTGTGAAAAAGAGGCTAGAGAGGGAAGTAGAGGAAAAATGTTAGTACAAGAGGTCCAAGCAGGGTTTAGGAAAGGGCGATCAACGGTGGAGCAAATAGCGACATTGAACTGGCTTATTGAGAGTTGTTAAAACGAGGAAAAGTATACCTGTTGTTTGTGGAGAGAGGGCTGTTAATTGAGTGTTTGAAAGAAAAGTGTGTATCAGAGCAAATTGTGAATTGGGTGAATGCAGTATATAGAGAAACGTGGTGTAAGGTTAGAGTGGATGAGGTGGTGTCTGAGTGTTTTAAAGTAGAGCAAGGAGTGAGGCAGGCTTGTCCACTTAGCCCACTACTATTCAATGCGTACGTAGCCGATTTAGAGAGAGTGTTAGATTTGGGGCGGGTGGGAGACAAAGTGGATGGTATGTAAGAATGGGGGTGGTAAAAGAAAGGTAGAGGAGGTTGAATGAATGGGAGAGAATGTGAAACGGGTAAAAGAATTTAAATACTTGGGGTATATGTTTTCTGAAAGTGGTGATAGAGCCCAACACGTGGAATTGGTATGTAAGAAGGTGAGAGTAGCAATGGCGTGGACGCAGAAAATATGAGATGAGATGTTAGAGGAGAATGTTAGTATGCAAATGGCATGGTGGGATGCATGTATAAGGGCAATATTGTTGTATGCGGCTGAGGTATGTGGAGTGAGTGGGAATCAGAGAATGCAGAGGGCAATACTTAAAAATAATTATAGATTTGGAGAGGACGACTCCGAGTTATATAGTATTGCAGGAGTGCCAGAGAATGTCAGTGAAATGGGTGGCGGCGAAGAGAGTGGTAAAGTTTGAGAGAAAAGTGAGTGAGTTAGGGGAAGAGAGACTGGTGAGGGAAGCTTGGTATGCTTGTTACAGAGAATGGCAAGTAAAAGGAGTGGAAGTTAGATGGATGCTAGAGAGAGACAGAATGAATCAGAAAGGTGGTCGGGGTTAAGAGTAAGGGAGAAAATAGCGCGGGGGGAACAGCTGGAAGTAGAATTTGCGGAGAGACTAAGGCGAGTTGAGCTCCAGGTTCGGCAGGAGAATATACAAAAGAGCACTTATTATCCCAACTATCGCGACCAAACCAAATTTACAGGGCCGCTGCGCTAATTTAAAATATTAAATGGGGGGATGTGCCTTTACTAGCTCGGTACAGATGTGGGAGTGAAGAAAATGGAAAAATGATATGGATGGGAGATGAATGTGTGAAGTGTGTTTTTTTGTGGAAGGGAGAAAGATGAATGAGAGCAATGGATGAATGTGTGTGCGAGGGTACAAATAAAAGGAAGTATAAAGGGTAGTACACGTGAAGAGAGTTTGTGGAAGAGCGGAAGAGGGATAGAGGTGCTAAAAGAACTAAGGAGAATAAGACAAGCGAGATGTACATTGAAGGAAGAGATGTTTATTTAGATTTTTTGTTGTCGTTCGATCTTCTGTTTTTGTTCGTTTGTATAATTTTAATGTAGGATACGAGTGAGAATAATGTTTAAATTTGTATAATAGTATGTATTATTTTATTTTGCCAATAAGGGTTAATTTCTTCTTCTACTAAAGTATGCTTAAGACGTATATTTTCAACTTCACGTCAAATTAGTGTTCTATACGCCTGGCGCATAAAGTAAAATTTCGAGTTTAAAAAAGCCAAATTTTCAGGCTTTTTTAAATTCGAAATTTTACTTCATGTTTATTCTGGGACTGAAAAACAATCGTTTTAAGCTTTTATTTCTAAATATTTACAGCTTATATATGTATACTTAAAACAAAAAATCCCTGTATATTATTTATCGAATGAATAGATTATTAAAATTAATTATTAACTACCAAACTAATTTTCGATTTTACACCGACTCTTCTTTGACAAGCCGGTGTTCACCACTCGCCGTTTCCAGTGGGTCGTTACAGGTGTCGTGTAGCTTTATTTTGAATATAGATTACGAAATCGACGAATAAAGGATTAGAGAAGATTTGAGCTTTTTTGTATTAGCGATCTCAGGTAATGGATTATTTTTTCGGTAAGTAACACCTAATCATACAGGACTGCAAACAGCGGTGGTGTCAGTGTCCAAGCAATTTTGGCGTTCGAAAGATTACCAATTACTTAAAATCGATACAAAATATTTCGGTTTATCCGTTGTTCCAAAGAAGTAGCACGTATTTTTATTTTTTTAAACTGTGCTTTTCAGTGTAACCGCTTCTTTATTAAAATAATTATACTCCTTCCACATTGTTAACATTATATATTTTAATACGAGGCATTGCAAAATACAGCGTTGTCCGAGATTTGGCCACTTTTTCTGTTTGCAGCCTACCCCCACTAGTGAAGATTGGTAACAATTGTCATTCAAACCTGACTTTTTTATTTATCTATGTTTTATCTGTAAGGTGTTCACATGAATTTATCAAATGTCTCTAAAATTCAGTAAGGTACCTGGCCGGAGAAACGAGCAGGTACGGCTAACGCAAAGGTTAATAAATACATTATTGGCGACAATAAATGGTCTTTGTTGAATGAACACAAATCTTTATAGCACTAATGCCAGCCGAAAAATGCGTCCTACATCTAGGAGGACCCGGCTGTTCTGTCCAAAATCGGTAGCACCCGCAATCTGCAATGCTCGAAAATAAATGAAAATTAAATTAAAAAAGCGCCGAGATGAAAGGTGCCAGAATGCTGTTGCGGTGCATTAATTTTTGTAGGCACAAAAGCGGTTAACTAATGAAAATAATCAAATGGTGTTATTGTCTGTTCGGGAGGATTGCCGGGATACCCGTCGAGGTAGGTGTGCTAGAGCGAGAGCGAAGCGTTTTTTCCTTTCTAAAATTACAGATACGATTTCGGCAATTCAATCGCTGGTATGAATATTGATGCGATTTGATCAAGTCGTTAACCTCTGGGTGTATTTTTGTGGGTTCAAACAGAAAACTTCTCACTTCAACTATTAATGCAGTTTATGAGTTTTCGACATGTCGAACTAGATGTCGACCCCCGCGACAGGCCTAAAATGCGTGACGATATTTTTAGCTGCGCTTACTCCTCTGAAAATTACGTATTCAGTGGTAAAAGTAGGAAACATTCTATTAAGACAAGCAAAAATTGAACATTTCGTGTACGCCCCGATTATACCGCTATCTAACCGCAGAAAACTCGGCATTTAGTACATCATTATTTAGGAATAAAATATTTTACAAATATAGGTATACTTTAAGGAAAGTAAAATCGATGATTTTTTTTAATTTTACCGTTATTTCATTAAAATCAAATTTTAAATATTGATAAACTAGCGTTATCACATCTTTTTCTAGAATATCTATAAACCATTTGACAAATTAAATTATTCACATTGTAAAATATTCATTTTAGAAGATTTGTATTTTCCCGATTTGTTTCTATCCTCCAATAAATTCACTAGGATAGTGCACAGTATTGAATTTTACGAAAACTTAAAAAACTGTGTTACTTTATTTAGTGAGTTTATTTTAGAAAAGCAATAAATGAAAAATCTTTACAGAGGACCCAATTAGTTTTTTATTTTAATGTATGTATTGCAGAAAAAATATAATTTAAGATGCTATTGTGATAATTTAGTGATATTTAAGGTTTTTTTATCAAACAAACATTTTTATAAGACGATTACACAGTTTATACTTTCCTTAAAGTATATCTATTGTTTTAAAATATTTTATCCTAAAATAAGAATGTAGTAAAGACAACTGTAGTTTTCTGCGTTTACATAGCGGCATAATTTAAGCGAAATGTTAAATTTAACGTATGTCAGTTATTCTTTGGCCTTACCTTCTAGTTATATATAACAAATATCACTAACAGATTTCTTGATCTATTTTATTGTGATTCCACAATTTTAATCTAATTCACACTTTATAGTTTTAATTGTGTATTAATAAATTATCTTACTAAATTAAATTCATTTCTTGTTATTTTAAATTGTAATAGTAATGATAATAAAATTTTAATCATTACTATTAAGAAAGTAATTATAGTGAACTTACTATCATTACTATTACATAAGAGAAGTTTTTTATACTACGGTACTTTTTTTGTTACTATTTTTCTCTTTAATATTTTGAATTACTATTTTGTAAAATAATTTCTGTTCTGTAAAATGGTTTATCCGTCAATAAAGATTTATCTATTTAGAAGTCATCGGCCCGACCGACTGCCGCAGGTAGATATCCCTTTTCTCCCTTACACTTGAACTCCGAAGATTCCGAGCGCCGAACGCCAGATGTTATTGTGAAGCGGAAATCTCAGGCGGACCCCCCGCAGATATCTATCCATCCCATCGCGGCAATTGGTGCTACCGATTGCGGCGGGAGATTTGAACATTTTGAACCTGTCGCGACTCTCCTTCCTCGGCGTACTAGCAAACTGGCCATAAATTACGACGCGGCGTGCATGGGTCATCCCAATCTAAACAAACACTTGAGTTCCTTTACTCGGTTGAAGGCCAATCCTAAAATACCGTTTTACCCCAAACAATTACAGCAAATACTCCTTTTGGCAATACTTTACCCAAAAACATTTAGAATTTGCTTAATATAAATAAAATTTAATTCAATTTCAAAAAATCTATATTTCAAAACTTTTACTTTCCCCCATATGTAAAACAAAGTGAAAGTATTGTTTTCGCGAAAAATTTTAAATCAAAAATGTCCTGTTAATAAAAGTTGTAGATAATACAATAATTGCTTTTTATGTATATTTAATTAATCAATTATGCGGTCTAAAAAATCGTATTGTTTTTGTTTCAACCATCAAATACGTATGAACAGAGATAACTAGAAAGTTTCCTTTTATTTTATTTTTAATGAACGGAAAAACGCAGCGTATTAAATTCCTTTACAAGTAATTTTGAATAGAAGAAAAAACGCAATGTTTTCAATTTCCTTCTAAATAATTTTTATTATGAAGATAAACGTCATTTTAATTTTAGGGTGTGAGAGGAAAATTCTGGTCCAAATTTAGATATTGAATTTTTATACAAATAAAACCCAAACGTAAATATTTATTACTGTTGGTTTATCTTTAACACAAATAGTGTTGCGATGTGGTGTATGTTTAGAATTTTAATGAATTATGTCACTGGAAGATAATACCACTATAAGGCAGATGTTTAAGTTCCTTTGTATAAAGAAAAACACTTGTATATAGAAAAACACTGCACGTTTAACTTAGTATATCAAAAATTTAAATAATTACCAGTATTTACAGCAAAATGTTTGAGAGTTGATGTATAAATGTTTAAAGTTTGATGTTTGATGTTTGGATACAAAAGCATTAACGTTTTTTGTTTGTCGTAATCAAGTTTGAGTCGTCGAGTTGAAGTTGGAGATTGACATCATCAAACAATTTATACAGGTCTGTGCAATTCTGTTTCTTTGTTTCCTAGGAACCTTATCACAGACCCAAACAGATTGTAAAATCGAGTCAAACAAGTACCTTTTGATAGCCAGCGCACCTCTGTGTGAAGCAGCAATCGGTTGAAATCTTCATCACGGGCATTACAAAGCTGACTAAATAATCTGTCATTCAACAAGTAACTTTTGATTTTAGTAACTACTCTGATAATATATTGCAGTGATGTATGGAGGCATTCACTCAGATTTTTGGCGATGAATTACGCAATGCACAGCAAGCACGTCAGAAACTTAATTTTTAAGCGCGCTATGAAGCCTTTTTGACTCACTCCCTGTCATAGCCGGTGTGCCATCCGTAGCAACCGACAAAATATTATTAATCAATTTTCCTTTACGTCACAAAACTTTTCTAGTGTATTTTCCAGTGTATGGTTTCTCCTTTTGTATCTGTTTTAACATTTCTAGCAAACAATAGTTCTTGACATTTTTTTTCATCTTTGATGAACCTCACGTATGACAATAACAATACTTTATTAGTTGGTAAAGTCGACTCATCTAGCTGAATTGAAAATTGACAAGTCTGCAGATGATTGCACAATGATTCTTCAATGTTTTCAGCCATATCATCAATTCGTCTTTGCACAGAACTATTGCTCAAAGGAATTTTTTGGATAATATCTGCAGTTGGTTTATGGAGCACAATGGTTATTACTTCTTTTGCTGCTGGTAAAATTACATCTTCCCCAATAGTATGTGGTTTGCCTGTTTTAGCAATCAATAAAGAGATATTGTACGAAGCTCGAAGTCCGTCATCGTCTTGCTTAGAAGCTGATAAAAAAAAGTTTTAATATAGTTGGCTGAATTTTGTACTTCTTTTTAATGTCTTATCCGGGTGTATTTTATTAAAATCACCTTGAAGCCTAGAAAGCTTCATTGCTTCATTTATAAATGTTTTTTTGACAAAAAAGGCACATTGGCGATTATGGTTTTTGGATAAATCCGTATTTAATATAATCCACATTATACTGCCGTATCTTCTTCTTTGCTCCCAACATGATTTTTACTTTACACTTTACATCTTTTAAAACCCTGTTATCAATTGCGCGCGATAATGCTAACGAAAATAAAAAGAACAATCACTGGTTAAAGACATATAACACACGTCGATAGAAATAAGATAAACATGCAGTCACTCGTTTATAACACCCGGGGCGGAAGTAAAGCGCGGGTGACGCGGGACGCGGGTCGGGGGCTGCGGGTTCAGTCCTGTCGACGCATGTATGCTCACTCACTGACTTCCGCATGCCCCGAAGACACCGATCAAGTTAGAACAAGCACAGATAAATTCTTGGAATCAATTCTTGCAGGATTGCAAAAATCGCCTCATTAAACAAAAACTTGTTATAACTTAATTGCTACAAACATATTTTGTTGCTATTTTTTATTAACAGGTTTTTATTAACTTCACCTGTAATTACCAAATTACGTGAAATCGTAACTTTAATTTTTTTTTATTTCAAATCAAAAACTAACATTTTTCATATCATCCAATATAATGCAGATCTAAATGTAATAAAATCTTTCAGTTCAATTTTCATTCACTTCCCGAACTATCAAAATATGTAAATTTTCGCACACGTCATAAAAATGATTAAAGTAAAATTAACCATTAAAGTTTACTTTACTTTAGTACGAGATTAGTGTTTTTTTTTTCTTTTTGAGACTATATTTTTTTAACCTGCCCACGCCCCCTCTGTGCCATCTCAACGCCCCCTAATTTTCTCTAGAATTTCTACTACCCCCCTGAAAGTCTCAAACGCCCACAAGGGGGCGTTATAGCTCACGTTGAGAACCTATGCTCTAAACAATTTGACACCTTAAACAGGCATACATGTCACCGTGTTGTTTAAACATAAGTTTTAATAAAATTGCGAATACTTGATTGTAGATTACTTTAAAATAATAAACCTACTGCGCAAAGAACCGCACTCTTTACGCAGTAGGTTGCTGTATGTAATAGCAAACACATGTTGTATGATTTAATGTCTGTCAGGGTATTAGCTCGGAAAATAGTTCTTTTAATGAGTGTTTGATTTAGTCTTTGTAAGACAAATTTATTGTAGATTGCGTAAAGAATCGCAGATTAAATGTTTTAACCCTTTCGCTACGCAGTTTGAATTTGAAATGTGTGCCCCGTGTGCGGTGCTCGAAAACACAATGCGTACCCGTACGTATTTCGTACCACAGGCTCATACCGGCATATACCGTGTGTCCCACGAAAAAGAACCCAATCTCTATTTTTGAATAAAAAAATTAAAAATTGCTATAATATACCTGTAACAGATTTTTTGCAAACATGCAAAAAACAAAGCAAACAAAAGTTGGCCATCCATTTTTTTAGTTATACACTGTACAGACTGCGCATTGAAGAGGTACCAAACTCCGTACGCTCTCCGCTCACGATTTACAGGCTTCTGAAAATATACGCTCCTCGCACATAGAGCACATAAAATCAAAACGTATAGATGCGCTCCTCGTAGCGAAAGGGTAATTCAAAATGAATTTTTATATGTTCAAAACCGTGAACATAACAGAATATATAAATAGCTTAAAAAATACAGCAAATTAAAAACTACACTTTCGAAAATAAATTATTCACACAAATATTAATCTCTGAATTCTTATAATTTTAAGAAATGACATCAAATTAATCCGAGTATTTAAAACGCGTGTCATCCTTCAAAAGTCCGCAAAAACGTGTCATAAAAATGATAACGAATTTAAAACATATAATAAAATAGGTTACATATGAAGGCTCACTATTAGTAGATAAAATACAGCATGTCTTTCGAGTCAATTTATGTGTTATTGCACATATTCTTTATTAAAACCTAGTAAAATGCAAATTATAATTTAAATATTATTAAAGAATAATAGTATGTTGATGTATACGCACAAAACACCAAAAAAATATAATTAACTGTGTCATGACCGCCTCATGTTCCGACTTGGAATATTGTCTAATATCGCCCCATTCTTTCGGGTGATCACCAGAAGATTTCCAAAGGCTACTTATGTTTCATTTTTAATTTAAATACAGGGTGAACCCTTTTTAACTAAGCGGTACTGACTGGCTATAAACATTTATTTAACATAGAGAAAATATGATCACTTTATTTAGATTTGGTTTTTTAAATTAAGTCTTCAAAAGATGGCAACCGTTAGCAGCAATACATTGTTGTATTGCGGCACATAGCTTCAATTCTATGTTAGTTAATCTGGGGAGTTACCTAGCAAATAAAACTAATTTTATTAAATTTGGTAAACCCTATCTTAAGTTACACGCATTTTAATCATCATCTCAGTCTTTGCCAGTCTCCCCTACACCTTGTAGTGAATACAGATGTTATGGTAGGTCCCTTTTTTGCTGGATTTGTCGGTGGAGACGATTTTAGTAGGTCGCGTCTCGCCTGGGGGCGGATAATTTTTCTGACGAGAAATAATAGTCCCGGATTCCATAGTAGAGGTTGTTATTTGTGTTGTCCACATTTTCATTAGAAAGAAATATATAATTAACAAAATTTTGTCGTGACTGAATGGCTAACCGCCTAAGTCAGTTCCTTCCAATCTCATCCCCCTACCCGATTTCCGTCCATCACCCTTCCCTTAAAAAAAAAATAGAAGTCGAAACAACGTCATAATTGAACAATTATAATACAGGGTGTTTACTAAACATGGGACACAAATTAAGGGGGTTATTCCTTGGGCTATTATAAGATGTTTTGGAAAGACACTTCGTTACAAAGATACAGGACGATAAAAGTTTGGATATTTAAAAAAAATGTATTGTAGCCTATGAGCATTATAACTTGTCATTTCACTCTTAGAAAGATGTCAAAATTGAATACGCCTGATTGATAAAAAATGCATTCGCAATTCAAGGTCGGGAGCCAGGAGCCCGAGTCGCGACGCGGGCTTTTGGCTCCCGGCTGTCGTACACGAATTGTACATACCAAATCTAATTTCTTTTAACATGTTTTTAGAAATTATAGTATGTTTTAAAATATCACGAAAAAGACACGATGCTGCCCCCTATTTATTGAAAGCATAATCAAATTTTACATTGCTCTTATGGAGATTTCTATGCAACGATTAGTTTTATTTACCATTTATTTTCAATCAATTTATTTAAAACAACATGTTTATATAAATTACCTCAATAAATTAAAGCAATATGAAGAACAAATAATATTTCCAATGGAAGCATTTCAAGGATTTATGTGATCGTTTGACAGTGTTCCATTATTTAATTTATATTTAATTTAAGAACCATTTTTTTGAAAAAATAAATACTGTCAATTTATTCGCAAAGCTTAAATGTACAATATATAAGTTTTAAAGATCTATTTTCATTATTGTGGAAGATTAATCGTTGTTCGTTCTTATGGTCAAATAACATGTAAATTTCCGACCTTAAACATTTGTTAGTGAAACTCTCTAATATGAATCGAGGATCAGGAAGACCAAATACAGCAATAACAGTCGAATTGGAAGTAAATGTGCTGAACATAGTAGAGGAAGATCTACTTCTATCAAAAAAGAATGACTACTTGGATTTTTAGAGAATGTACTATTGCTAACGAGAAATGTAATATGGTATTCAATAAAAAAGCGTACACTTACTGTTTTACATTGTAAATATGGGTTATAATTCAAGTGGTTGCTATGGTAAATGTTTCAAATATTTTATAACTTACAGATACAGTTTAAAAAAGCCAGAATCACATTAGCGAAGTGTGGTTGCTCTTGAGTTTGTAAACGCAACATATGAAAACCACTGAATTGGCAGAGATTTAGCTCACTTGTGGCCAGCACGATCCCAAGACTTAAATCCATCGGATTTATTCCTATGGGGCCATTTGAAGACATTATTGTACACTACTCCAGTGCAAAATGAAGAAGAATTGAGAAATCGGATAATTGATGGGTGTAATGAAATAAGAAACACCTCTGGTGTTTGTGAACTAGTTCGGCGATAAGGAGAACATTGCATGCATGCATCCTAGTTGGTGGTAACCATTTTCAGCAGTTTTTGTAATTCTTGAATCTTGAAAGTAATAAAGTACTGTTTCTTTATAAAAATCTGTAATTGCCCTGTATTTTCGCAACAAAGCATCTTTCCGAAAATCACCCAAGTACAAAAACATCTTAAAATAGCCCAAGGAATAACCCCCTTAATATGTGCCCCATATTTAGTAAACACCATGTATATTAGAGGGCCTTAGAGTTTAAGGGGCCGCAAGTACATATTTTTGTAAAATCAACATTTTTACATATTTTATTTCATTTTGAGACTTTTAACATATTTTTAATATTTTTACGAAAATTCACGAACCTAAAATTCAGTTTTGATGACTTTTTTTTTAAAATACAGTAAATTTTTCTTTCATATTCCGATACGTGTAAATTGTTCGTTGTTCGAGCTTAATTTAAAGTTTCAAACTTATTTTCAATAACACAGAATTGGACTGAGAGTAATAAATTATTAATTAATACATTGAAAACAAACTTGGTCATATTTACAACAAAGAACAAAGATATTCCTCAAAATATCACAATAAATCAGTCAAGCTTCAATATTAAAATATCCACAAACTTTTTAGGAATGGAAATTGACAAAAACTTGAACTGGACGAACCACTGTATCAAGCTTTCCTCGAGATTGAATTCCGTATGTTATTCATTAAGAATTCTTAAACAAGTCCTGGATACAAAAACCCTTATTACAACTTATAGAGCAAATTTTGAGAGTGTAATAAGGTATGGTAATTCACTATGGGTGCTCAAAATCAATAAGTAATTTATTTACCATACAGAAACGTGCTCTCAGAATAATTTTTAATCTAAAATATCAAGATAGTTGTAAAGGATTGTTTAAGAATGCATGTTTACTTACTATCCATAGCTTATATATCTATGAAACGTTGATTTTTAACTTTAAAAACAAAGATAAATTTATGGCATTTAATAATACACATAATTATAATACCCGTTTCATGGATAAATATGCGTATCCTAAACATAGACTCACTCTATACGAGAGCTCACCCATGTATGCGGCATTGAGGCTCTTTAACAATTTACCTGAGCAACTGAAAACAATAACATCGCTAACAAAATTCAAAAACAAATTAAAATCATATTTAATAGAAAAAGAATATTACTCTGTTTTAGAGTATCTTAATTAAGTTGTATTCTTACTTTAGGTACTATGTATGTAGTTTGACGTATTCATTTAGCGAGTAAGTGTCCTGTTGATTGTTATATTTGTTTTATAATAATGCTGTGTTATATGATCTCACTATTGTGAATAAAGTATATATTATTAAGCTTGAAATACACTTTCGAGTTGTACTAAAATATTGTGAAATTCAAAAATTTTTGTTTAGGAGATTATATTAAATACTGCATTAATACTGATTTAATAGTAAATTCTTAGCTTCACATTATTTTAGTGTTTTATACGGGTGCACATGAAGTAAAATTTTGAGTTTAGAAAAGCCTAAAAGCTTCGCGGAGCGACCAAACCAAATTTTAAGGCTTTTCTAAACTCGAAATATTACTTCATGCTTAATCAGGGAGTGGAAAAACTTACTCGAAATATCAAATTTAAACTGCGCAAAGAGTGATAATGCTTAATTTAAACAAATATATTAAAGTTGAATATAATATATCAATATACAGGTGTATTTCCTTTTCTTTATAAAATAAAAATAATGAAACCTACAGATTTTGATACAACTAAATTACAGTTTGATATAGGTGTTTAATTGAATTTACTTGGTTTGTTTTACTAAAAATATTTTATTTTAACTAGTTTCGGCTTAATGCCATTTTACAGTTTGAATTGTAAAATTTGACAAAAATTAATTAATAATCCTTTCCACACCTTAATGAATAAAATTACCTAATTATGAATTTAGAAAACGAAATAGTAAATTAATAGAAAGAAAACAACATCAAATTTGACATTTTTGATAATAATAATAATACTTTTATTTCCCAACAGATATACAATTATCCTGTTATAGGGAAAAATATACAAAAACAGAATTAACAACTGACTGTATACGTAAGATACAAAAATAAAATAAACTGCTAACGAATAAATACCGTGCAATCGTTGGTGATTTAGAGTAGGCAGCATTTTTTTTTTTTTGTGCGGTTGCCCAGAATGCTAATTGAATGATGGAATACATTTGAGGTTATGGTAAACTATGTATTAACAGTCAGTAGTGCCAATCTAATTTAAAATTCAAAGCCTACTCTAAATCATGTTTTAAGCGATCGCACAGTACAAGATATATACAGAGAGTTATGTAACACCGAACATTTTCATTACGAGAATTTTTCTTTTAAGTATACATAAGCATACGTTGTACATTTGCCGACGCTCGGTTTGTTAAAAGAATTGAATTTGAAGCTTTAAACGAGTGTTTTTCACTCCCAGGCTAAGCATGAAGTAAAATTTCGAGTTTAGAAAAGCCTGAAAATTTGGTTTGGTCGCGTAGCGCGAAGCGGCCAAACCAAATTTTCAGGCTTTTCTAAACTCGAAATTTTACTTCATGCGCCACCGGTACTAAACACTGATGCAATGTAAAGCTTAGAGGTGTGTTTTAAATTTCGTGATATGTCAGTGTTTTGTATCGGTGGCGCATGAAGTAAAATTTCAAGTTTATTGTTTCAAAGCGGTTAATTTGACGCTTTTAACGAGTGTTATCCACTCCCAGACTAAGCATAGAGTAAAATTTCGAGTTTAGAAAAGCGGAACGGCCAATGCAAATTAGGCTTTTCTAAACTCGAAATTTTACTTCATGCGCCTCACTTAAAAACACTCATTTACAGTGAAGTTATTTATTGTCATTTGTGTATTGTAATGTTATGTATTTTGCAAATATTTTCTAATAAACGTTTTTTTACCGATTTTCGAAATTTATATATACTTATTCAAAATTCTACCAAGTACCTATAATTAAACATAAATTTAGTTTTTGAATAAGAGATTATTTTATAGAAATTGTCCATTTTATTGCCAGAGCAGGGTAAGATTACAACATTTTTCAAGAACGCAGTTATAGAAGCTCACACCGGGTGCATAAAGGCTAGTTACGGCACTGGCTTTAACCAGGTTTGTTAAAAAAAAACGTTTTTTTCATTTTAATTAAAACAAACAGTTTTTTTTTACAAAACGTGTTTTTTTCATCGATACAGCGTTTAAAACATTAACAATTAAAAACATTTTTAAAACGTGTTTAAAAGATGTTTAAAACACGTTTAAAACATGTTTAAAACAGAATATACAGGGCATTTTTATTTTGAGTATACATAGCCTGATAATTACAGCGTCTTTTAAATTTGCGGGAATTCGTTGTTTCAAAGCTGTTAATTTGAGGCTTTTAACGAGTGTTTTCCACTCCCAGACTAAGCATGAAGTAAAATTTCGAGTTTAGAAAAGCCCAAAAACTTAGATTGGCTGCGGAGCGAAGCGGAGCGGCCAATCCAAATTAGGCTTTTATAAACTGGAAATTTTACTTCATGCGCCACGCTTAAAATCACTGATTTACAGTGAAGTTCAAAAAATACAAACATACAGCAATTTATATTATAGGCAACCTAATATATGCTAGAGTTATTGGGTTGCCTATAATCATTGTTTTAAACTCATGTTTTATTCACATCTACATATTAGATTGCTAAAGCCGTATATTTTAAACTTTACGATATTTCAGTGATTTATACGTGTGGCGCATGAAGTAAAATTTTGAATTTAGAAAAGCCTAATTTGGATTGCCCGCTCCGCTTCGCTACGCGGCCAATCCAAATTTTCAAGCTTTTCTAAACTCGAAATTTTACTTCATGCTTAGTCTGGGATTGGAAAACCTTCGTTTAAAGATTCAAATTGAAAGCTTTTAAAAAAACAACGAACGTCGAAAATTTACAGTGTATGCATATGTATACCTGAAAGAAAAAACCCCTGTATTTAAAAATCACATTTATGCACAAAAAGTTGTGATATTTTATTGTAATAAAATGTTATGATTAATAATGTAATTTGAAAAATCTTCAACAATTTAGCTAAAATTTAAAACGTAAACAAAAATGTTAATGAAGTAGTATTAAATATAATTTAGCAAGTTTAAGATAATAAAAAAATCGTTTTAACCAAATTTAACGTTTAAATCATGTTTTAAACAAATTTAAGATTTAAAACGTGTTTATAACAAAACCGTTTAAAACACGACGGCTGTTTTTAAACATGTTTAAAACACTGTTTTAAAACAAAGTGTCTTAAACATAACAACCCTGGCTCTAACACAATAAGTCTATGACATATTTTTACACATTTTCCATACTCGAATAAAAATAAAACGTTCAAATTATATATATTATATTTATAACAATGCTTCGTTTAATTTTTTGTAAAAAAAGTTGTAAACAAATGACATTTTTGTTTAAGAATTATAATAATTGTTGATTTATTTAATAATAATTATTTTGAAGTTTCATTTTAACAATAATTATTTTGAAAAAATGCTTTAAAAAATATGACTTTTTTATACATTTATTGGATGTTGGTTTTAAACCATTCCACCATTTCACCTTTGTATTTAGTAATTTACTTTATTTAGACGCCACAAACACATCCATGGAATCAGGTGGAATCATTTTGTACTTTAAAACCCACTACCCCACCGGGGTCCCTAAAATATGACTTAAATACGTTGGACACATTTTGCGTAAAGGTTTTTGATTTGAGGATAACAAGTAATGTATACTAGGTGTTGAATGATATTACAAACTAATTATGAGCTTAGATTCAGACAACTGTAAAAATTCCTAAAGCCAAACATATTTCTGTGAATAAAAGCAAGAGATAAAGGGAATTTTTGTTTAAAGTTTAAATATGTATACGCTGTAAATATTCAGATATTGAAGCTTATAACGAGTGTTATCCACTCCCAGATAGTATACTCCCAGTAGTATAATTTCGAGTTTAGAAAAGCCTGAAAATTTTGCGTAGCGCTACGCGACCAAATCAAATTTTGAAGCTTTTCTAAACTCTAAATTTTACTTCATGCGCCACGCGTATAAATCACCGATTTGATGGGAAATTTAGAATATAGTCTTCAGCATACTGCTTTAGTAGTATATTTTGAACTTCACTTAAAATCAGCGTTTTATACGCGTGTCGCATGAAGTAAAATTTCGAGTTAAGAAAAGCCTACAGGCTTTTCTAAACTCGAAATTTTACTTCAAGCTTAATCTGGGAGTGGAAAACACTCGTTAAAAGCTTCAATGGGTCCGTTAATCAAAATAGTCAACATTCAACATGTTTGGGTTTGTTTTCTAATGAAAGGTAGGAGCCGGTCTTTTTTGTACGATTGCAAAACATGTTCACGATTAACAATCCGGTCATCAGAGATTTCTCCAACAGTTGACACATGTCATGTAAAATTAAAACCACTCACGCAAAACCTAAGTTGGCAGCACTGATAAAGTTGACAGCTGAACTGTCAGTTTTAGTTGAATTATCATTTGATTATGGAGTGTAGAAGTTGTGGATTTTAAAGAATGACAAAAAATAACGTATTTGAAGAAGTTTGCGAAAAGGATTGTTGATTTGAAGAGAACAAATAAAATATACTAGGTGCTGAATGAGTTTCTCATGAGTGAGCTACAGGGGTAAGCTACGATACAGAGGGACAACTGTAACGGGTTGGAAGAATATATGCCCTAAGGTGTCTACGTAGTGAACTATGCCTGAGAAGAGAGACCGTGATTAGAGGTATGATACCCGTTTGCACTGATCTCCATTAAACTACCTACTAACATAACGTATGCGGTGAATTAAAGTATGCTCATATAGCGCCTTTAACGTAAGTATGTGATGCAACTAGAATATAATCTTAAACATACTGCTTTAGTAGAGTATTTTGAACTTCACTTCAAATCAGCGTTTTATACGCGTGACACATGAAGTAAAATTTCGAGTCTAGAAAAGCATGAACATTTGGTTTGTTCTCGTAGCGGGAAGCGCGGAGCGACTAAACCAAATTTTCAGGCGTTTCTAAACTAGAAATTTTACTCCATGCTTAACCTAGGAGTGGAAAGCAGTCGTTTAAAGCTTTAATTTTAACTCTTTGTAAAAGCAACGAATCTAAAGATTTTCAGCGTATATAGTATATTGGGGTATGTATACTTAAAATAAAAACTCTTTGTATATTTATAAGCGATTAAATTGTAAAATAAATGTAATAATTCCTGAACATGATCTTCACTATACTAAAATAAAAATTAAATTTTCAATCATAATAATTGATGAAGAGAAATAGACCAATTTCAATATTTACAACTATTAATTATTAACGAATGTTTTCCACTCCCAGAATATGCATGAAGTAAAATTTCAAGTTTAAAAAAGTCTAAAAATTTGGTTTGGTCGCGTAGCGTAGATTTTCAGGCTTTTCTAAACTCGAAATTTCACTTTATGCTTAACCTGGAAGTGGAAAACACTCGTGTAAAGCTTTGATTTTAACTCTTTGTAAATGCAACGAATCTAAAGATTTTCAGCGTATATAGTATATTGGGGTATGTGTACTTAAAATATAAACTCCTTGTATATTTATAAGCAATTAAATTGTAAAATAAATGTAATAATTCCTAAACATGACCTTCACTATACTAAAATAAAAATTAAATGTTCAATTATAATAATCGATGAAGAGATATAGACCGATTTCAATATTTACAACTATTAATTATTAACGAGTGTTTTCCACTCCCAGATTAAGCATGAAGTAAAATTTCGAGTTTAGAAAAGCCTAAAAACTTTTCTAAACTCGAAATTTTACTTCATGCTTAACCTGGAAGTGGAAAACACTCGTTTAAAGCTTTAATTTTAACTCTTTGTAAAAATAACGAATCTAATGATTTTCAGCCTATACAGTATATTAGGGTATGTATACTTAAAATAAAAGCTTGTATATTCATGAGTAATTAAATTTTAAAATGAATGTAATAATTCCTAAACATGTTTGCACGTTCACTAAAAATAAAAATTAAATGTTCAATTACACAGTGCAACACATAAAATGTAAACTAAATTCTGACTTCAGTTTATGTAAGTATCCACCCAAACTAGCAAAACCCTATTTTGTTTTGATAGTTTAGTTCGAATTTTTTGTTTGCCATCATGAAGTTTTTTGCTCGAGCTTTGGTTTTGCACGGCTATACCTCGTAAATTATTTCGAATTTCTCAATGGAATCTTGAAGAGAAATGTTCTTCACACCAAAATACAACTTTTGTGAGCATGTCGAGGCCAGACAACTGCGAAATAAACTTTAATACAAAAAAAGACATATTTTTCCACGAAAGCTGAAATTTGGGTGTGAAATGTACTATTTGGTGGCGAAATTTATTACAACGGCCAAAAGAACTATAAGAATCGATTTCAGGTTATTGCAATCTGCAGCAAAGTTACTCATGTTGATTTAGATATCATTTTATCGAAGACAGTTATGTTAAAATGTGCACGGTTTGTGAGTTATGGCCGATAATGTGAAAAAATGGCTTTTTTTCGTGCTTTCTGCACTAAAAACACCCCGAAAGAGTGAACATCTGTCCTCGACATGTTCACAAAAGTTATGTATTTTGGTGTGAAGAATATTTTGTCTGAAGGTTGCACTGAGAAATTCCCAATTAATTTCGAGATATAGCCGTGCAAAACTAAAGCTCGAGAAAAAACTTCATGATGGCAAAAAAACTCAAACTCAAATAGGGTTTTGCTAATTTGGGTGGGCACTTTTAGAAACTGAAGTCAGAATTTAATTTACATTCGATGACCTCGAAAATGTTGCACTGTGTTATAATAATCGATGATGAGAAATAGACCAATTTCAATATTTACAACTATTAATTATTACACATATATATTAATTACACATATTTTATAAATAATAAGTTCATCGCTCAACTTTTGACAACTAATTCTAACGTTCGGTGAAAATATTATTAGTAATATCATGAGAGTGTTTATTGATTTTTTTAGAATAATTTTAGATTAGAATTTTTATATAAGTAACCTTGCACATTTTCCATAACAGGAATATTGTGATGATTTTGTTCGTTTCAAAAAATATTGTACAATCCTCGTGCGTAAACAATTTTTCCTAGTTCACGCATTCCTTCGTCGCTAGTGCTTCAAAAATGCTTTCACTCGGGAAAATTGTTTTCCCGCACTTGTTTTGTAAATAACTATTTAAATAAAGAATCAATCTAATGCCAGGAATGTTTGCTTAAAACTTAGTAATAATAATTAATTTATAACAATAATTGCTTACAAGTAGCGGATACAGAAGTTATCTGACTTTCATTGAAGCTGTTCAGATTTATTAGTTAGAAATTTACTTCAGTACAATAACTTATAATCGCAAGTTTTGTTAAAATAATTCTGGATATTTAATTAAAATACTAAACATCCCATCAAAACTTTTAATTAAATATCCAGAACTGGATTCAAAGATGTTTCACCACGAGTTAGGTGAGAAATTAATTAAACATTTATTAAAATGTTTTTTAGAAACAATAATTCTACTCATAGTTAACTTACTAATGATCGTGAGCTAAGAAGTATATGAAAAATTGAATTGAATATCTATTTAGGTAGATCGTGCCTTAAAAATATTACGATCTTTAAAAAATATTGTATTATTATTAACTTTAACTCAATACATACACACACAAGCATCAAGTCGTAAAACAACTCGAACGTTCTAATTTTCGGTGAACTCTTTTGAAAACACATGTATTCTCAAACTCAAAAACCTTATATCACACTCGCTTTACAAACAACACTAGTCAAAAATAATCATTCCGAAATAGCTTTTATAAATATCAAATAAAAAATTCCATTTTTGCCGTACTCAAAGTTGTGAACTACTGATCAGTTCATATAAAATACCAAGAGTGCCCGATTAAAACACATCAACATGCAGTAGACATTTAATGGATCTTAATAAATTACCTATCAAGACTAGATTGTAATTTTCTTTCGAGATGAAATGCTTACTTTGCCTAAAAATATAGTTTTTCTAAAATAAATTGCAACTGTCAAGTTATCAAAATTGGAATTTTAAAGAAACAGTATTTGATGTAAAATGTCTATTCTTGGAATAAACTGAAAATACTATTCGAGTTTCAACAAAGACCATTTCTAATTATATAATAAGTTTGATCTTTTGAATTGAAATAATATTGAAAAAGACAACAATGCTTGGTTGAACAAAACAAGTCTTTTATTTTTTAAATTTTGTGATCTTTACCCTAGCCAAGCAGGATTGTTCAGTGTGCTCAGCACCCAGGAGGCGGTAGGGCCGCCCCACCGTCTGCCGCCCTGGTGCTTGTTCATTTTTACTACCCAGTCTTTATATGTAACATTATAAAATTAATAACATAAGACTACCTCTTTTACGAGCGATTTTATTGTCTCCGGCGGCAACGGCGTTGTTACCGCTCTACCTTTACCAACGAAAGATTGTAATGTTTTTTATTATAATAATTTCCCCTAAATTCACCAGGGGGGAGGTTTAAAAACAGTTCGCGAATTATTATTGATAAAAATTATATATCTCAACCAATTTATTTCATAATAATAATATTGTTTCTTGTTTTAAAAACTGTGTTCAGTGTTTTAAAAATATAAATAAAAGCACACAAAATACATATGTAGTAATAAATAACTGCACATTTATTTGTATGCCTATAAATACTGGTGTTTCTGACTTTAGAAATATACGTCGTGCTGCGACACTACCCATTGACATACAATTAAATGTATTTGACTTTTCCGAGATTCCCCAACTCGTATGACCTAATCTAAGATATGTAATTTGTTTTTTAACGCAAACGAGATGCTGACAGTTTACAGACACTCGTTAGTTTTAACTGTATCGTTTAAAAACTACTTTTCAAATTTGTTAATATTCATATTTTCAATAAAAGAAAAAATATGGATTTTATTTATATTAAGTTTTTATAGTTTCAAATTGTAATCTTTTTCGTTGAATATTTCAATATAGTATCTATCGTGTTTGCTGGATATATAATTGCGGTTGTGGTTGTGATTTATGCATTACGGAGTTAATAATCATATTAATAACATATAATATGTAAAATTACTACTTTGTAATACCAACGCGGATTGTGTATGCATATATATTTTAATTATTACAAATTCAATACATTTTAGTTGAAATATAATTTATAGAAACTGATGTACAATATTGAATTCGTATTACTTTTTTATTGAATAAGCTTAAAACGCGATAAAGAGGTAATTATTAGTGGTACTTAACAGATTATTTATAAGGGTGTGTGGGCGCATACAAAGTCACCCTTTCCCTTCGATTAATGTGTTAGTCTTTTTAATCAAATGTAACGCAATACAGGAGTGTTTGTGTTTAACACTGGCGCTGAGCAACCTTTTAGTATGATTAAACGTAAACACACTTATGGCGGCAGTGTTTTCCAAAATTAAATTTGAATTATTTATTAGGACATATTTAGTATCACCGAATAAATATTTGTGGTAGTACGGTGCCAAAACAGCAGAAATAAATACAATTATATATTAAAAGAACGTACCTTTTCAGGTTTAGGGTTCCATGGCGGGCAACTGGTGGGGATATCGGTCTTTTCGTCCGTGGTTTCAATGTCCACTTCGTCGTCGCTTTGTTCTTCTTTTTGAAGCGCTTCCTCAGCGATAGGCTGAACAGGTTTAAAAGCAGATTGGTAGTTTTTGTCGATTGGGAAAAATGGATTTTCGTGTGGGAATAGAATGGGATTGCGTTTTAACCATGGAAACGAGGAATATGATGAAAATGCGAATGGTTTATTGTAAATGAAATCCATTGCGACTCGGGAAATAGGTAATGAGATTTCTTGACAATTGGGAAGTCGAGGTGCTGGTACGATTGGTTGGGGTATTGGGGGTTCTGTTATTTTTGGTTGTTTTGGAGTTCTGGGTACAACTGAATTCGCCAACATTCTTTTTCTAGTTCCGCCGTTGAACATAGCTTTTACATCTTCCCAAGCGTGCACTATTTCTTCTAGGGGGTTCCCACTAAGCTTCATGTGTCTCCTCCAGGAGTTAAAATTAGCTGCATCTGGTTGCACGTACTTATCCGTAGGACTGAGTCGGTGTGAATGAAAAATGAACTTATTCGGAGAAAAGAAAAGCCCGCATACTGTGCATTTTATACACTTAGCTCTTGATGAATTATAGCGAGACGGTAAAAAGGATCCGCGACATCCCCAAGCACACTCGTGATGAACTGAGAAGGCAAAATCGTCGGGTAGTCTAGGTGGAGCATTGTCACCAAGAAAACTCTTGCAAAGTCTTTCAGCTTCTCTACGCGTAATCATTCCACATCTTCTAGAAGAAACTGGCATCGCACCAGCACGCCTCAGGATCTCCAATTGAACAGGGGTACATTGCACACATGTTATCCCTAAAGCATATTACGTTATTGACACCACCCTTTATCACTTTAACAATCCACTCACCCAACGCGACACGTCTATTATGAATTTCGTTATAGCTGAACTGTTTCAAAAGGGTGTTGGAAATCTGAGCCAAACACAGCCTCTCCTGCTGCTCAATTACCAGAGAAACAATAGGAATCCCATAAAGCACAACAGTTCCTACCTACAATGCTCCCAATTAACTACCATTGCGACACCACAAACACCACATACCTGATTAGGTTTCGAAGGTAATTCACTCCTTTGCAAACTTGGCGAAGGGGGCTCAGACCCGGACTTCAAGTTATGCTGCTGCTGTTCCACCCTAAAATCAACCTCAATGCACCACTTGCGCAAAGTAAAACAAAAAACACTTACATATTGCACCTTCACAGTAAATTTATCAAATGCTCGCACTAAAATACAATATCACTAAACACACTAATCATTCAGGATGTTATTCCGCTGGCTGCTAAGGTGGAAATGAATGAGCTTTCATCCCTTCAAAGTTACCCTTAAATAAACCACGCCCATCGACACAGCTACAGGGCTGTGTTTACATTTGAACCGCTGCAGACAACCAATGGATTCGCCGTATTTAAATTGGAAGCAACTGTTGGCTTCCACCCCTAACCGGCAACCAATAAACGGTGTCCGTACAGTGCTCATTCAAACAAGTAAAATAAACTCATCAGGAAACTTGGAAATTTTAGGTGTTCGCAAAAATAAATAACTCATTTCTTAAGCTTCAATTATTAATTTCCACAATCGTTACTGTTCAACGAAAAAGCTTGGCTTTCTACCTACGTTTTAATTTACCTTACTTTACGTGCAATAATGTTAAACTCTCAGTTTGTTTAAAATATGAATGCTTACATTTTGTGAATGTTAATTTGCAAGGCCGTAGCCAGGGGGAGGGGGTTAATTGAATACTATAACTTTTCCAACAAGTTCGCACATCATTTCATAGTATGGCTACAAAATATAATCATTACGCAAAAAAATAGGTGAAATTTGAATGTTGGCTCATAACATTTTACAATTTTACAATTACAGTATTAATAAAACATTGCTGAATTTTTAATACAATAAAGTGAATTAATTTTGCTGGAATATTATTAAAATGTTTTTTTTGTAAACTGCAATTTTATATAGTCTTAAATAATTTGAAATGTATATCAATATTTTTAAATATTAAAAAAGCATATTTAGAATTTTCATTTTCTATTACTTTTGATTAAAATTGACAACTTGATTTACATTTTGACATAATTAGTTTCGATTCATAACACTAATTTTAATGTTCGCCTCGAATATTCTTCTCTCTTCGACTGGGTGTCCAATTGCGTTCGAGATTTGAGACAAGGGTTACTGCATATATGGTTAACATAATAATTAGTGCTAGAAATAATCAATATACTAATCCTATAACATTTCAATTTACAGTTACCTGTGTTGGCCATAGAAGAAAAGCAATTATTGTTATTGAGAAAATAGCAAAAATAAAAAATGATAATTGTAATAATTGCTCACATCAACAGTGGCGCAGATAACTTTTTGTGATTAGGGGGGGGGGGGGGGACTCTGAGTATTTGAGTTAGGATTTCGTTCCATACATTTATTTTTCTAAAGTTATATAAAAACAAGTACAAATTTGATGATGTGTCCATCGTAGCACTTTTTCCGTCGTTTAAACAATTGATGACATACTAAACGTATTACGTATTTCCCTAGTTAATAGGTTAAAAACCATTTCACAAATAATAGTAAATTGTCATTATTTAAAACCAATAAAAAAAAATACAATGTAGAGCAGACGAAGTTCAACCAGCCAAGTATGACTTTAATTGCTGTTCCACTTAACCTGCTTCGAGAAAAAAAAATCCATAGAGGAGTACGTAGGTTTATTATTAAGCGTAAATAAAAGCAATTTGACTTTTGTTAAATAAACAAAGTATACAAACTCAAATTAAATCAAAAATAAACTCAAATCAAAATCAAACACATAGTTTTTCAAATCTAATTTGTCATGACATGGCCTTTTTGAAAACAAAGGGTGACAGCTGTTTGAGGTTAGAGGGGATTTTATTAAAAATAGTGTAAACATTATACGTAAAACATCTCTTAAAGAAGGTGGTTTTGAATTTAGAAGGTGAGATAGTTCCTCTAAACCTCAAATTTATATTGTGTACATCTGACCGATACACGATATTGTTATAGATAGGGATGTGTGCGTTCTCAACAATTTTATATATCACGCAGCAATTTAACAGTCGACGCTAAGCCATATTTAGCCAGTTAAACTCTTCAAGTTTACCTGAGATGTGGTCAAATTTACGTATGCCAAAAACAAGTCTAATGCAGGCATTCTGAACCTTTTGTATGCTTTTCGTTGTTACAGAGCCTAGGCTGGCATTGTATACGGCATCCGCAAAGTTGAAGTGGCTAAGTACCAGAGTATCACATAGCAGTCGTTTAGTGTTTATGCTTAACACATTTCGGTTAGATAAAATCATTTTTAGATTTATACAGCCACGATAGATACATTTATTAATGTGTAATTTGAACAGTAGATTGTCTTCGATTACTAGACCTAGGTTTCGTACAGAGTCAACAAAAGGGAGTGTTACATTACCTATTTTAATTTTTAATTGTGATTTTGCTGTTTCTATCAATTTTTTTGGACCGAAAAGCATAGCTGATGGTTTAGATGGATTTATAGTGAGTGAGTGACTAAACGATGTATGGACTAGCTTACTGATATCAGAGTTAATGTTGGGGATATATCATTAATATTGAAAGCGTATGATAGTTGTGTGTCATCAGCGTATATACAGCGTGTAATCGAACTAATGTACATCCTCTTAAGGGCGTATACACAAAATATTTTGACAGCAATTGCAGCAAAAATAAAATCGGAAAAAAAATATTGGATTTTTCATAATTTTTCATGCATTTTTTACTTTTTGAGAACTTCTGGTTACCTGTATTCATGATATTTTTTATGGATGCGTAAGTTGTTGTATTTTTTATTTACTTTTACTACTGCGAGGAGCATAAATCACTTCGCACGCACTAAACTGTCTCGAATGACTAGATGAAACTAGGTCACTCATTTGTGGTATTGTTTATTTACTGTTACTACTGCGAGACGTATAAATCACTTAGCACGCACTACACACACACACACACACTGTCTAGAATTACTAGATGAAACTGGGTCACGTATAAAAAAAATCACAATAAGTGTTCAAATTGACGTCCGCCGCACTCAATGCACATTTGGGCTCTACGTATCCAATTTGCACGAACAGTAGCAAACATTTCACGAGGTTTTTCACGAATGGTATTAGCCGCGGCGTTTACTCGTTGTATCAGCATTTCAGCATTGTCAATTTCCGTAGTGTAGACTTCACTTTTAAAGTATCCCCAAAGAAAAAAATCTAGGGGGTTTAAATCCGGACTTCTTGGAGGCCCAACATCCTGGAAACTCATCATCCAAATATCTTCTAACGCGCCTTTCATAGTGAGATGGCGCACCATCTTGCAAATACCACATTCTTCTAAGAACCGCTAAGGGTACATTTTCTAGGAGATCTAAAAGGTCATCGTGCAAAAATCGTAAATATCGTTCTCCATTCAAATTAAATGGGAACATAAATGGCCCAATTAATTGATCATTTAAAATACCTGCCCAGATATTAAGGGAGAAGCGATGCTGGAAATGAGTTCTACGCGTAACACGAGGATTTTCTATTGCATAAACATGCATATTATGGAAATTAAAACTTCCATTACCCGTAAAGCACGATTCGTCGGTCACTAAAATGTCTTTGGTAAAGTTAGGATTTTGAACATTTTGTGCCAAAATCCATTGACAAAATGCAATTCTTTTGGGAAAATCATGGGGTTTAAGATGTTGTACACCCTGGTAGTGATACGGATAAAAATTATTGTCTCGTATAACACTGCTGACAAATGTGTGCGATACATTTAGCTGAGCGGCGATAATACGGGTACTTAAACCAGGATCCGCTTCCAACAGATTCAAAATTTCATCTTCCGCTCGCAAATATCGCACTGGACGGTCACCACCTCCAAGCTCCGGCGACGGGCTGCAAACTTTCAATGTCGCGTGCTCTTTGTAATAAATTTCTAAATCGGTTTTGCGGTGGTAAGTGTCGTTCAGGAAATCGCTCTTGATAAATTCTTACAGCTTTCGCGGAACTACACCGAGTTTCACCGTAAATAAGAAACATGACTGCCAATTCAATGTTTGAATAAACGTATCGTGCCATGTTACAAAATGTAGATGTTTCATGGAATAAGTTTCACCATAGACTAAACAGCAAACTATTTTTATGTTTAAAAATCATCCACCCTAGCCGCTCTTATCTAAACATTTCAATAAGAGTGGAGATAAAGTGAAGTGTGAACCTAATAAGGAAAACTATTGAATTTCATTAACACGTTTAGAAAATATTCGGAATTTATTCAGCAATGGGTACTTATGAAAACGATAACATAGACATAATTCTTCACAATCTGACCCACTTTTCTCTGGATGGTGTAATTCGACATCCAAATCGTTTAAAAACTACCAGTCTATGTAGAATCTATCTTAAAATACGCAATGTGCGCGTATACCAGATACCACAAACATGTGGCCTATTATTATTAATTATTTTTAATAATTATTTGTGAGCTATCTACTAAAGGTATGGTAATTTCAAATGCAGGTATTGTTTATTTAAACGCTGCCCCTTATGTGGTAGAGAGCCTGTACAGTTGTTCGTTTACACGCTGTATTTACGGAGCAGTGATTTATAACAGATGGTAGAGAGAAAGTATAAAACTAAACTGGCCCTAAGATGGATTCCTGGGGAACACCCCCCTCCACACTACAGGTAGTTGAGATTGAGTCGTCAATTTGTACAAACTGGGTACGACCTTTTGAAAAACAACCGATTAAATTTATAGATGGATTAGTAAGTCCTAGATAGTGGAATTTTGCTAAAAGCATATCGTGATTGATAGTGTCAAAAGCCTTACTATAATCCAACAGTACGATAGATGTTAGTAAACCATTATCCATTGCAGAAATTATATCATCTGTGACATTAGGTAAGGCAGTTATATAACTTTAGTTCGGTCTAAGCCCAGATTGTATTGCAGGAAGGAGTTGGTTTCCTCACGATAATTCAGAATTTGATTTTTTATAATGCGCTCTAAAATCTTTAATAATTTCCATAGAATGCAAATTGGCCGGAGATCGTTATAATTATTAGGACACGTTGTTTTAGGAATGGGCAAGATTTTACCGTGCTTCCATATGGTCGGAAAGACTGATTGTTCGAGGCAGCAATTAACTATATGTGTTATATATGGGATGATGTAAGGACAGCATAATCTAATCATGTTATTGTTTATATCATCAGAACCCGCAGCCTTGGTTTTTTATAAGATAATATCCTCAATAATTTCCTTATTTACTAATTTTACAGTAAAATTAATTGTAACGTTATGGTGGATATTTTAGGGATAAAAAGTAATAAGAAGGTCGTTTGTTGTATCCATTAACGTCCTTTAAATGATTTGGAATGGCAGTTCGTTTTTTAACTATTACGTCATTACTTTTAAAACAAGACCACACATCTTTCCTGTTGATTTTGATGATATGTTCGAAGCTTTTTTTTTCATGAGTAACGGTAGAGTTGACAATATTTCTTGAATGTTTATAGTGAGCAAAATCACATCGATCTTTAGTTGTCTTAAATTGTGTCTGTTAACCAGGGAGCTTTCTTTTTAGTTACTCTTGAAGTTATTAGAGGTGCATGTAAGTCAAATAATTGTAAGAGGCAGTAGTTAAGATGTTTAATTTTGTCATTTTGAATGTAAATCAAGCTGTCAATTTTAATCAGTTCAAGGTCGGATTGCAATATATTTAAGTCGCTTAATGTTGAAAAGTAGCTTACAGTGTATCATATCGTGATCTGCTATGTTGTGAACTTTAATTACACCAAAATCAGTACAGCAGTTTTTGTTTGACAAAATGATTAAGCCAATTAAAGACCTAACTGACTAGTTAAGCGCGTTGGTTGATTTAATGCTTGATGTAGCGCATATGCGTTAAGAAGGTCAAGAAAGTTGCTAGTAGTGGTAGAATTGATGTTTGATAAATTAATGTTTAAATCACTTAAGCATAAGATCTTCACATTGTGGTAAAATATAAGAACATGTGTCTTCTAATTTATCCACAAATACGCGGAATTGGCCGATAGGTGGTCTATATAAGACACCAACACAGCATAACTTGTTGTTGAACTTGCACTTACAACATAATCCATAATCCATAATCAGCGTTTTATACGTGTGGCGCATGAAGTAAAATTTCGAGTTTAGAAAAGCCTAATTTGGCTCGGTCGCTCCGCTTCGCTACGCGCCCGAGCCAAATTTTTAGGCTTTTCTAAACTCGAAATTTTACTTCATGCTTAATCTGGGATTGGAAAAACTCGTTAGACGATCAATTATACACTTATTTTGCAGTTTTTTATTATCGTAAAATTAATGACTAAAATATTGATGTTGATGTTTTAGTTAACTTTTGACGTATACGATTTTCTTTACAGTTTGACCAATTTTAAATTTGTTAATGCTGAAAGAATGGTAATAGCAATTTTTGTGAATTTCATACAAGTAAATAAAATAAGCATATTTTACTTTTACATACTGTAACTGAACATCCTACATTTTTCAAAAATTACCATTTTTAATTGTTCAGTCCAGAAAACGATATATTGTATCCTAAATTAAAGTTGTGAGAGCCCAAAATTGAACACTTTATTTCAAAGCATTACCGAAAACGTATCGATAGCCAAATTTATTCAAAATTAGCAAGATCCACTAAGAAATAAGCATATTTTAATATTCGACACAAAAAAATATATCATTCTTTCACGTCTTAAAGTTATGAGGCCCTAAAGTTGATTTGCATAAATAAAAATAATAGATTTTCTTTTAGACATTTTTGTATTTGTATTTGTTTAATTATTACGGAATCTTCAATTGAACACAATGCAATTAAAAACGTAGATAGATTAAGATAACGTGTTAAAATTAAATACGGGGAATTTTCCTTTTAAATATACATATGCATAAGCTTTTTTCAAGAATTCAATTTAAAGCAAAAACGAGTGTTTTCCACTCCCAGATTAAGCATTAAGTAAAATTTTCAGGCTTTTCTAAACTCGAAATTTTACTTCATGCGCCACGCGTATTAGGCACTGAAAACACTGAAATATTGTTAAGAATTTCACTTGAAATTTATGTTATATACACATAGCACATGAAGTAAAATTATAACAAAATAAATCGCTAACAGCTAAATAGCCTTTTATTTCATTCCCTTCATTTTCAAGACCCTGGATCTACGCCACTGCACATCAATATGTTTCTTTACAAAAAAGAACAAAGTAGTATGCGTATTCTATCGTGTTTGCAAATCTATGAAAATCATTGCGCTTCAATTAGTCATGCATTTTGTTTATTGTTAACGTAGAATTCCTAAGCGATGACTGAAACGACTGTAGTCGCACGACCGAGGCCATGCAGCTAGAGTCGTGCGGCCCTAATCGCTTGGTAGGATTCCTATGCAGCGACTATTACTTCAGTTTCTACAAGATTTTCATGGAATCTGTTGACTTTCTTTAAAGAAAATTATTTTTAATTATAAAATTAATATAAATATTAAATGAGAGATGAGAGACTAACTTAAGTTAATTTCATATTTTTTAAAATAAGTGTTTTATTTCATAACTGTGTTCGGTTTGCATTCATTAGACCACAATCTTGATAGAAACGAGATATCTTATTAGAGATATATTTTATATTAGGTTCGTTTGTTACATGAAAAGTAACATGGCTGCACCAGCACTTTTTACACTTTTTGCACCGAAACCGTTCGTTACATGCACTAAGTTGAACTGAACTGTGTTCGTTTGTGTCAGTTCACTTGCAACGAAAATGCACTATTTGCCATTGGTCCAAAGTAGGTGTAACCTGCACTAGGGTTAAAAAAAGAAGAAGGTGGGAGATATACAATTTTCAAAGATGAATACGGGACATTTCTATGGTTGTGCAATGTGTTAATTAACGAGCAAATATTCTGAAATCGTCACCCAACAACCCTACATTTTTTCATTAAATTATGGAACACGTATTTCTTTCAGTTTTCCTAGTTTTATTTGTTTATAAAATACAGTACCAACATTTTATTATTAGTGTTCCTTAAATTGTTTTGTAGTGTATTGCAGAAATATATCTTTTTTTATATGTTACACCACTAGCGTGCGTTTGTTTTCAGTTCAGTTCATGTACACTGACATGAACTGACCTGAACTGTTGACGTTACAAACCTAAACTCAGTTCAACTTAGTGCAGTACAAACGAACAAACCTACTAATGTAATAATTTTGAAATTATGAAACAAACTCAATTAATAGTAAAAGCCGTTCGGCTCTTACGACTATACTGCTCTCTGTACCAGTGCAGTCGTACGGCTCGAGTCGCTTTACTAGAGCCGTTCCAGTCGCGCGACCACAGTCGCGTCATAGGAAACAGTTCCATTGATTAACATGCAAAGCAGTCGGGCGCGGCCCAAGTCGCGCGGTTTAGGTCGTTTTAGTCGTCGCTTAGGAATCCTACATTTAGAAATACATTTTTTTTCTTGTGAATTTTTACGATTCATCAAATGGTATACATTTTGTACAGGAATTAGTTTTATAGTGATCAACTCACTAGTGATACGTATATTTTTTTACCGAGCACACTACTGTGTAACATTACCTCATTGAAATCTCACAAATCCGGATCAAGTGTTATCTTAATAATGTCGGTCTGTCGTCCTATCCTTTTGTCGGCCTGTGGAGAGATTTCAACGAAAACGAATCATGGGATGTTTATTAAATTTTGTATTTAGGTTCTACTCTATAATATCACTAATAGATTAACGTTTGGTTAAAATTTGAAAACCAGAAGTGAATGTTTACTTTTAGCATTTTCTTCGTATCTGGTAAATTATCAACATAATTGAAAAATCTTTTAAAGAAAAGTTGTAGTATTTTTTTTTATATACATTTATTGGATATTGGTCCCAGACCATTACACCATTTCACCTTTTATATTTTTTGTATTTTAACTATATTTAGACCCCATGAACACATTTACACACATCCATGGAACCAGGTGGAATCATTTTGTACTTTAAAATGACCCCACACGCCGGGATTCGAACCCCTGGGTTAGGAGGCAGTGCCTCTACCCCTACCCCACCGGTGTCCCCAAAATAAATACTTAGGGCGCTCTTATATGGACGTTTTAAGAGCGGAAGCGGAGCGGGACGGATCGTTTTTTGCTCCGCTTTTAGCTCTTATACGGAGCGGATTGAACGCGTTTTGCAAGCGGGTGTTAGGCGAGTTCGCCGCCGAGCCTTCGGTGTCGTCTATCATTCAATTGTGCTACGCTGAATAATAAGCATGGACGAAATAGATTTAATTGCGTCATATTATTATTTATTTATCCTTTATTATTCATAGACATTACTGTACTTATGTGTTTAATGCTTTTATAAATATAAATATTACTTACCTAAATTCCACATTCATAGAATAAGCAAAAAACCAACAAATAACGTTATATCAACAGTGCAGCAACATTAAACGTTGTTTTAATGTTGATGAAACATTACTTAAATGGATTTGTTCAGTGGGCGGTGCCTGAATTTCTAAGATAAATCTTTCTGTATCACTACTCACTTTTTTTTCCTTTTATTTAACCCGTAACCTGTACATAAATTTCTGCCAAAAAATTCACACACTTTGATGGGCAATAACCTGCATATTAAAAATAGACTGTAAAATGGGCATTTCCCTAGTCTGTTGGCCAATTGGAGAGTAAGGAAAAAGAGAAGCTGTTGGCGGTACAAAATTTACGAGCAAAGAGACCGCTCTCAAAAAAATGATTATTAATTCTTTTAATTATTTTGTTCTCATCACACTATTTTTACAAGAGATTGAAGGCAATTTTAAATTGTTAGCTATTTCATTTTCGCAATTTCTAGAAAATATCATAGATTTTTCAATTATTAAATAAAATTATACTCATATCTTAGAGGTGGAAGTTTACCTAAAAATGTATGTTTTTTGTTCATTTATTTTTTTAATTTTGGACACTTATCTAAACGTAAAAATATTTATTTTTGCGTTACGAGTAAATATGGTAAGGAAAATATTAAGAATTTAACTCGCTTTTGCCGATTTTTTACAAAAATATTAAGGAAAACGCCCGCTTTGAAAACGCGTTTCACCCGCGTATAAGAACGCGCATAAGAAACCATGTGTTAAAACTAAAAAACGCGTCCGTCCCGCTTCGCTCAAATTTAAACAGGCGCGAGTGCTGGCGTTTTTTCCGCCTCGCACTCGTCCGTCTACGGACTCTCATATAAACCTATGTGTTAAAACGCAAACGCTTGCGCCCGCTCCCGTTCCGCCTCGGGTTCAAAACGTCCATCTAAAAGCTCCCTTAATGTGAATACTTTTTTTAAATGCAAAAAAGGTGATTTTCTTATTTTTTGTTTAATTTTATTGCTCCATCTCAGTATACATTAATAATAAGTGATTGGGATGATCAATTCAGAAATCATTTAATTAAATTACACTAATTACATTTTTGTATTCACTTGGTTGCAAAAATTCGCCCACATGAGTGTCTAAAGTTAATTAAAAAATCGTTCTATATTAACAATAAAATTACAGAATGACTTCATTCAACTTTTCGAAACAATATTACATTTTAATTATTTCGCTTTTAGCAATGAATTCTTTGATAAAAAGGAGGGGCTAGCAATGTGACCCCATTGCTAGCCCCTCCTTTTTATCAAAGAATTCATTGCTAAAAGCGAAAACTTCTTAATTGCGGAAATATTTTTGAAAAATATAACATCAGTAAATTAAATTCCCCCCTTGGAAAGAAACACATTGTAAAATGGTACAGATATGTTGACGTTTTATAGGTTCTAATAGACAACTCGATCCATTTTTAAATTTTAATTATAAATTACACCACAACATTAATTTTACATTAGATATAGAACAAAATAATTGCATTAACACTTGGAATTGAAACATTGAAAGTAAACACCAAGTTATAATTTTAAATTTATAGAAAACCAACTTTCACAGACACAATAATTGTAGAAAATTCTAGATATTCAATAAAACATAAATTAGCAGCGTTTAATTGTATGGCTTACAAAGCACTACACTTGCCCCTAACAATAGACGCATATACCAAAGAAAAAGGAATAATTAAGAAACTCGCAAATAATAATGGATATAGGGCCGTAAAATGAACCTTCTTGAGTCATTAGAGATTTATAAAGCAAAGCTCAATCCGGGAATTCCGCTAATAAACGACCAGACTGAACTCATGTACACCCCTCTTTTTGACGCGTTTCTTCCTCATCCCTAATTTTTAAGGACCTTAATGTTAATTGGTTTGATAATAGCTCGCGGACGAGTCGAAACTAGTCACCTTAAAGATAAATAAGTAAATACAAAAAGTAATTAGTGTTATTTAATTAAATATCACAAATATCACAAAACAACCGCCTCCACTGCGAAACATTTAATAATCCTGTATTACTTTAATTTGAGGTAAAAAAAACATACAAAATAAACAATTAGCTTAAACTGTTTATCAATTGCCAATCCTACAAATAAAAACATGGTTTATTAAAAGTCAGACATTTACAAAATCAAATATCTAAAAGAATTATTGTAATGGCAACCACATTCATTTATATCTTTATCTATCAGATATTCTTCCCAGCTATTGTAGGTTTTATCAATGAATATACTTTTAAGTTTATTTTTTATTTTTTTTAAGCGGGAGCACACTAATGGCTTCGGGGATTTTGTTATAAAATACAAGTCCCCAATATCTTGGACCATTTCGTGTTTTCGATAGGCGTAGTTTATTTGTATATAAATTCCCAGCATGCATGTTTAAGGTCGGAAATGTACATATTATTTGGCCATAAGAACGAACAACGATTAGTTTTCCACAATAATCAAAATATAGCTTTAAAACTTATACAAATTGTACGTTGAAGCTTTACGGATAAATTGACACTATTTTTTTGTCAAAAAGACGTTCCTTAAATTAAATATAAATTAAATAATGAAATACTGCCAAATGATCTTATAAATTCAAGAAATATTTACATAGGAAACAGTATTTCTTTTCCATATTGCTTTAAATTATTGAGGTGAATGTTATACACATGTTGCATTAAATTGATAGATCTAAAATACATGGTAAATAAAATTAATCGTTGCTTAGAAATCTCCATAAGAGCAATGTAATTTTTGAATATGCCTTTAATAAATAGATGGCAGCATTGTGCCATTTTGGTAATATCTTAGAAATATACTGTGATCTCCAAAAACATGTGAATAGAAATTAAGTTTGATATGTAGAATTTTGCGTACGGCATTTGTCAAGCACCGGCTTCCGGTTCCCGTCCTTGAGATGCTAATGTAATTTATCTGTTGCGGACTGTTCATTCTGTTATTGATTGATAATAAAGAATGGCATTGTTAAAATATTTCTAAATACATTGTGTAAATATAATTTCATTTCTGGATTCATGTTTAGAATATAAATGTGGAATTCCGGTAAATGATGATTCAAGTCTTGCTGAGTCGGAAAAATGCCTTCCAATCTATAATTCATGCATTTATATTGTAATTAAATTTACTTCTAATATGGATTATTGTATAATAATTTCCTAAATTATTTATACAGTGCGCGTTTGTTTGGCTCAGCATATGGCTTCATGGCAATTGAACAAATTTGCTGGGGTGGGCGACATTGTCGTTTACTCAGCTTAGTACTTGAAGATCAAGTGCTCGAATTCCAGATTCTGGTTTAAAAAAAAATTGAAATATTGCCGGACTTTATACTTCAGAAGTCATAGGCGCAATTCAGTTTTGAGGCCTCTGAATATTTTCGATGCAAGTTTACTTTAATTTACAAATAATGTTACTTATTAACATTTAGGAGTAGTCTACAAAAACTGGAATAGTCTATAGGTCTGTTTATTACATATTATTATTACTAGTGTAGAACTTTTTACGCCTGCAATTGTAAATGTAAAGTTACACTAAGTTGAACTGTGACGTCACAAACTTGAACTCAGTTCAACTTAGTGCAGTACAAACGAACAAACCTAATGTCCGTACCTTTTTAAATACCCTTAAAACTTATTTTATTTTGGTAATGAATAATTCAGGTACGGACATTAGGTTTGTTCGTTTGTACTGCACTAAGTTGAACTGAGTTCAAGTTTGTGACGTCACAGTTTGTGATTTAAACAAAATGGCAAAAATTAAAAAAAACGAATTTTAATAGAAAATTAATTGTTTTGTTATGAAATGAATAAACTTTAATCTGACGTTAATGAAAACAAAATTGATTGACTCTTAGGGAAATTACAGTTGCTTAAAGTAACTTAAAAATGTGCAGAATATGTTTGATTTATATTTATAAAAAATCAACAAATCGTCAAACTTTAATAAACGTTAAAAAATGAATAAACTTTGCACCAACATTGGGAACAACAAAATTGATTGACAACGAAATTACATTTGTTTAAAGTTGACTGATATGTAAGTATTTCTTAGAAGTGCAGGAAACGTGTGATTTCTTCCAACATTCAACAATGCGTCATTGTCTGATTAAATTAAAAACAAATTATTAAGAAATGAAAGAACTTTGTTTGAACGTTCAAAAAAAAATCAATTTTAATTCATTGGGAGCGAAATTACAGTTTGAAATTGATTAAACATAGCTTTTTTTTAAGTGCTAATAATTTATGTTTGTTCTAACGTAAAGAAATTTTATTATTTTCTAAATGAAATCTGAGTATGCACATAAACCTGCACGAGTATGCCCATTTAACCGAATTTATTTTGTTAAAAATAATAAAGTTATTCATACATTAATATACAAAATTATAAATATGTTGCATATTATTTTCAAATTCACTATATTCTTATATGGTAAAGTTTGAAATATAACTATTAGATGTGTATATTTTCAAGATTGTTTTTTAATAATATTTAAATAAAAATTTGGAACAAAAATGAGTTTTCGAATTATCGACGTTTCTTTGTTACCTACAAAAATAATTTTAATTGAAAAAATAAATCTTGACTATACATATGCATACGCTGTAAGTTCAATTTAAAGCTTAAACGAGTGTTTTCTACTCCCAAACTAAGCATGAAGTAAAATTTCGAGTTTAGAAAAGACCCGTGTAGAAAATTTGTCGAGGGGATTTTCTAAACTCGAAATTTTACGTCATGCGCCACGCTTATAAAACACTGAACTGTTGTAAAGTTTCAAATATTTTAAACATCACTATAAATCAGTGATTTATACGCGTGGCGCATGAAGTACAATTTCGAGTTTAGGAAAGCCTGAAAATTTGGTTTGGTCGCTTGGGTTTGCTACGCGACCAAACCAAATTTCCAGGCTTTTGTAAACTCGAAATTTTACCTTATGCTTAACCTGAGAGTGGAACACTTGTTAGAAGTTTTCAATTGAAATATAAAAATACAAATTCCTTTACATTTACATGAATCAGAATATCTATACTTGAAAGAAATTTTAATATGCAATATAAATTTATAATGATTGTAATTTATAATTATATAACAATTAAGTTAATATAAAAATAAGTATTTGAAATAAAACAAGTTAAAACAGTTGGATGTATGTCGATTAGAATTAAAATCGTGAAAATGTATCCAGTTTACTTGTCTACTGTAATTCAATACCCATTAATTTTCCTGGCGTGATCTAAACAAACAAACAACGCGCTCCGCACTCATAATTTGTATTATTCGTTGTGATAAAATTCAACGGACACTATAAACCAATAAATAATCAAAACTACTTTCAGCAAATTTGCTCTCTTAGCGCCATCTTGTACCCTAGAAACACACTACTAGCGAAATTTGGCCCTCTTAAGAAGAAACTTTTTTCCCTGTCTTTTTAATTTAAATTCATTTTGTAGGGGGTTTTCCACAAAATGAATTTATAAAATGAATTTTATTTTGATCAATTTTGAAGATTTGTCAATTTTAATTGAATTTTCTAAATTTTATACAAAATTAAAAGTATTATTAAAAATTCAGAATTTGTTATTTTTGAAATATTAGTATTTAAGTTTTATTTAATTTTTATGTTTTATAAATTCTTTATTTATACCCTGTACAATATCATTCATAAAACTGTTCATGTTAAAATGGTCGAACATTTGCAAGAGAATCCTTTTTGATGAATTTTCATTTCTAAGGAGTATATTTTAAACGTCATTACACAAAAACGAATGCATTCTTGCCGAAAATATCTTTATAATGACTGTACATTTTAGTGCCTTTTAGATTTAAATACCTAAATACGGGGGCGGCAAACTTGTCCTCCGCCGCGGGCAGCTGAAACCCACGCTACGCCACTGTTGATAAGCTTAATAAATTAATAAATGATGTAATAAAACCGATACTAGCAAATAATTAAGGGCTTCAATGCTCACATTTCAAATTAATAGTATTTATTTAATTTGTAACAGGATTTTATTTATAAACATCAAATTATAAACTCCCTGTAGCGTTGCCAAATCAGTAATTTTGTTCAATATTCTTCTTTTAGTTACGTGAAGTATTTTCTATTGGTTATTATAGTAATTCCTTTCTTCACTTTATTTTTATTATGCTAAATCTACATTTCAAACACTACGTGTTTAGTTTATAAAATAAATATATTTGTCAATTGTATTGCTATTGAAAATGAACACCTAGTGTTTGAAATGTACATTTAGCATAATAAAAATAAAGTGAAGAAAGGAATTACTACAATAACTAACAATGATTTTGTCATCAAATCTTGTGTTTTTTTAGGATTTAGGTGTTTTTTGGAAGTTTTCAATGACAATCTATTGATTTACTGTCAGCAGAATGTTAAAACAGTCGGACGTGGCAAAATACTGTCAAAACTATCAAAAATTGGGAGATATTCAGCATATCATTTATAAAACTGTCCATGTTCAAATTATCGAACATTTGCAAGATAATCCTTTTTGATGAATTTTGTATGAATCATTTCTAAGGAGTATATTTTAAACGTTATTTGACTTCAGTGTTTTATACGTGTGGCGCATGAAGTAAAATTTCGAGTTTAGAAAAGGCCCGTGAACATTTTCTACGCGGGGCTTTTCTAAACTCGAAATTTTACTTCATGCTTAGTCTGGGATTGGAAACACTCGTTCAAACTTTGAATTGAAGTCTTTTATAAAATCAACGAATGTCCGCAAATGTACAGAATATACGAATACATACAAAATGTTTGTTATTTAGACATCGCTAAATTCTGGTGTTTGTGGGAAGTTTTCAGTGACAGTCTAGTGGTTTACTGTCATCAAAATGTGATTAAAGTTAAAATAGTCGAACGAATTAGTAATTTATCAAATTAATTTATCAAATTCATCGAAAATTATTTGGACATTTTTGACATTAGATGTTACTTTTGATGAACAATGACATTTTTAACTCTTTTAAAATTTTTGATGTTGACATTAAATGACATTTTTGACATTAGATGACAGGTTCGACATTTGAAATTTTTCATATTTCTTACTTTTTGACATTAGACGACAATTTTAAGATTTGATTTTTGACATATTTTATATTTACGAGTTCTAAACATTTTTGATATTTTTGACATTTTGGTAATTTTGATGTTTTTGACAATTTTAAATAGTTTTGATAATTTTGACATATTTTGATAGTTTTAAATAATTTTGATAATTTCGACATTTTCGACTTTGATTAGGTAAAAGTGACAAAATATTAAAATTAACAGATTAGGTAAAAATTGATAAAAAGTAAAAATTGATGGATAACATTGACGAAATATCAAAACCGACAGATTACTCAAAATTGACAAAATATAAAAAGTTAACCTAACTTTTGTAACTGTTGTTCAATTTAATCTAACTTTTCATTAGATGAAATAATATGTTGGATTAAGTTAGATTGGATATGATTATTACACGCCCTACTGTAAATTTTCAGAAATTTATGATTTTATTAAAAACTTTCAGTCTGAAGACTAACGAGTGTTTCTAATCCCAGATTGAGCGTGACGTAAAATTTCAAGTTTAGAAAATCCTGAAAATTGTTCAGCTAAATCAGGCTTTTCTAAACTCGAAATTTTACTTCATGCGCCACGCGTGTAAAAATCTGATTGAATGTGAAGTACTGCTTAGTTTTGATCACATGTTCATTAGTGTTACAAATGTTTATATAGAATATGTGAACGTATACTTAAAAGAAAAAATCCCTGTACGTGTTGTAAAGTTGCAAGTTGTAGCGTTCTCATTTTTAAAACTCTCTGTATCGTTACAATTTATTTGACAAATTATGATTTATTTGTCCCATTGATAATCAATTACCAATATCTTAAAATTTTATGTTTAAAATACCCTGTTGTTAGCGACCCTATCAAAACATCGATTCTATTTTTGCCACCCGTAATGCTGGTCTTCTATCTACTTTTTTGACATAATTTTGATAATTTCATTTAAATAAAACATTAAATTACATATTATTATTTTTACTCAGATGTACTAACTTTTAGAAATATAAATACATGCAATATTTTTCAGTTAATCCATTAAAAAATGCAATTACATTAAATATAGCGCGCTTAATGTAGGACCCGATCAAAACATCCACACAGTCTCTGAAGAATGCCCAAGAAGGAAATTTCAATGAGCAGAGATTTCTTGTACAATATATATTTTTTACACTTGTAAATTCAATTCAATTCAATTCAAATGCATTTATTTCCAAATACACACACCGGCAAAATTAAAGGAACGGATACAACATTTAATTTTATTCATTAAATTTCTTTTTTTACTGGCTAGATCTAGACGGCGTCGCATTTCCTACTACCATGTCATTTTTTAAAACATTCGTTAAAACTTGAGACTTGTAATTACATGTTGACATCTCTTTAAGTTGTATAGTATTGTGTTAATTGTTGCCTTATATTTGAAACGCGTGTTTTCTTTGGACAAAAGTTCGTATTTTTTAATAAGTTATCGTTCGAATTTGTTTTTTTTATTTACAATCGTCAATTTGGTTATCAACCAGTTAATAATGGGTGATTTAGCACCGACTGATATCGCTAGGGCAATAGAAATGATCGAAAATGGTCGGACCTTCCGAGAGGTTGCCCAAATGTTTGGAAAATCAAAATCAACGATCCATCGCAGTGTTACCCGTTGGAGACAGACTGGTTTGTATGTCAGAAGACGAGGTCAGGGTAGAAAACGCTCAACCACTGCCATAGATGATCGATTTATAGCGTTGCAAACACTGCGAAACAGACGTCAAACTGCAGTTCAAACAAGAAACGTACTGGAAGAAGTTCGTGGAACCAATATAAGTGAACGTTCAGTAAGAAGAAGACTTAAAGAAGTTGGTTTGAAGTCATATGTGCCAATAAAAGCCCCAAAACTTCAGAGAGAACATCGAGTAGCGCGACTAGACTTCGCTCGAGAATACCAGCATTGGAATAATGACCAATGGGGTCATGTTTTGTTTACGGATGAGAGCCGTTTCTGCGTAAATTCGATTGACGGTAGGGAAAGATTGTATCGACGTTAAGGAGAACAAAATGCACCATTTAATTTTACTCCTGCTGTCTCTTTTGGTAGAGGCTCAGTTATGGTATGGGGCGGCGTATGTTTAGGGGCACGCACAGAGTTAGTGGTGATTCAGGACGGCACTTTAAATGCGGATAGGTACATTAGGGATATCCTGCAAGACCATGTGATACCTTTCGCTCCACATATTGGGGAAAAGTTGTCTTAATTCAAGACAATGCTCGTCCGCACGTCGCTCGCTGTGTAATTGCCTATTTAAACCAAATGGGTATAACAAAAATAAATTGGCCAGCATGTTCTCCGGACCTGAATCCGATTGAACATGTCTGGGACATACTAGGTAGACGACTTAGGTCAATAATTCCTGCTGTCCAAAACACAGAAGAAGTGAAAGCTGCTTTAATTGAAGAATGGGATAATTTGCCTCAAGAAATGATCGACGGCGTAATCAGAAGTATGGGAAGGCGGATGACTGCAGTCATAAGGGCTTGTGGAGGCAATACACGATATTAAAAAAATAATATGTTTAATTTCTCTTATTTATTACATGTTTAAACAAAGTCAAAGTGTATAATTCTTCTAGAGCAAAAACGCTACTTTTTGGTTTATTTTTTTAAGAGGTTTCACAATGGCACATAGCTTTGCAAAAGGAACTGCTATTAGTTAGTTTACCTTGGTTGTACGACATGCCGCTGAAATTGCCCAAAAAAAAGTTGCACGGAGAAAAAAATATCGAATTTATCTGCGTTCCTTTAATTTTGCCGGTGTGTGTAGAATAGATTTACATTCATGGGTGGGTCAAATTTGGCTTGACGCCAATATTCAAATAATAAAGTAAAAATATTAACATAGCGAATAAACATAATCACATAGCTACCATATAGACGGACAATTGACGATTTCAAATTTTAGGCGAAAGTAGAATTAGTTAAAATAGTTAAAAATCTTAAAGTAGTAAATGAACATAATCACATGGATACAATGGAGACAAACAATTGACACTTTAAAATTTGAGGCAAAAGTAAATATAGGTGAAATTCTTGAGAATAATAAAAATGTTGAAATAATATTAAAATAATAAATTAACATAATCACATTGTAGGCGAGGTGACCAACGATTGATATTTTAAAATTTATGTTAAAAGCAAAGATAGTCAAAATAGTTAAAAATAGTAAAATATTTAATACACATAATCACATGGATACAATTATAAATAGAATTTTTAAGTAAAAATTTGCGCTTATTTGCTAAAGAAATTCTGAGAGGGAATAACAACATTTTTCTATTAGTATTTGTTTTAGTTCGTTTTTGAATATCCTGAACGACTTTGCATGTTTTAATTGTTCATAACACATCACTTTGTTGTAGCATTTTATTCCAATATACGAGGGATTTTCTTTGTTTATGTCCAGTCAAATTTCGGGTGTGTTTAAATCGCGTTTATTGCGTACATTGTAACAACGGCAGTCTTCTCTGGTTATTCTGCTTGGTTTTGTATCGTATATGTACATTATAAGATTAAAAATGTACAGACTTGGGAGTGTCATCAATTCCAGTTTGCGGAATAGCGGTCTGCATGGTGTGTGCATGGGTTTATTGCACATAGCTCTTATTATTCTCTTTTGGATTGTAAAAACGTCCGTATATGATGGTCCCCAGAATAGTATTCCGTAATTCAGTGTTGATTGAACTAAGGAGAAATATACAGATTTAAGAACGTTGGGCGATATTAGGTGTCTGATATTTTTTATAAGGTATAGCTTACTGCTACATTTCGTTAGAATGTAGTTGGTGTGATTTCTCCAGGTCAGTTTTCTGTCGATGTAAAGGCCTAAAAACTTTACATTATCTGTATCTGTTATACTTTTATTCCCTAGTTTTATAAGCGGCCAAGAGATGAAAGTTTTATTTTTGGGGCAGAATTGCATAAAGACTGTTTTATCCTTATTTATAGCTAGCTTAATATCCATAGCCCAGGAAGATATTAGGTTGAGGCATTGCTGGGTTTTATATATTGCTTCGGTTTCTGTGTCGGCTGTGATTATGGCACTAACATCGTCCGCGTATAATACTGGTAAAGCGATGCTGACGATTTTGTCCCCCAAGTTGTTGATGAATATATTAAAAATGGTAGGTGATAGACATGAGCCCTGTGGTGTACCTATACCAATTTTTCTCTTTTCGGATCGATATCCGTCTACCTCTACCTGCTGATATCTTTGATCAAGATAGGATTTAAGAAACGAGTTGGCTACTCCTCGAATACCTAAATCGTTCATTTTTTCGAGTAAGAGATGGTGGTCAATGGTGTCGAAAGCTTTACTAAAATCGACGAACAGCCCGAGTATTACATTATTATTTATAATGGCTGTGTGATTTTTTTCCGTTGAAGTGAGTATAGCTTTGTTTATTGACTTGGTGGATCGGAGACCAAACTGGTATTAGGAAAGTAAATTATTGTTTTCAAGGAAATGGTTGAGCCTAGTGTTATAGCAATATTCAATTATTTTGGAAAAGTGGCTTTGGAGAGCTATAGGTCTATAGTTATTGACATTGTCTTGACTACCTTTGTTTTTGAAGATAGGGACTACTTTTGATAGCTTTAATCTGTTTGGATATGTACCTTCTTGAAAACAATTATTTATCAGATCTGCTAATATTGGGGCAATAGATGTTTTTACGCTTGAGATAATTGAGCCAAGGATATTATCTTCTCCTGATGAGTTCTTTTTGCAGGTAATGGTGATTATTTACTCGATTTCGAATTTATCGGTGGGGTTTAAAAATAACGATGCGTTTGTTTTTGAGTTGGCTTTTGGGTTGTCGGTACTGGCAATATTGGAATTGAGGGCTATGACTGAATTTATAAAATTATCGTTGAATTTTGTTGCGATTTTCTCCTTATCGGTAATTATCTCAGAATTTTCGACAATGCGTGCGATTTCGTGTTTAGGTTTTCTGTTAAAATTTTCGTTTATAATCGTCCAGGTTTCTTTATTTACATTTTCTGAGTTTAATAATCCGTTATTATAGTGTGTTTTCTTGGAATGAACTACTATTTCAATTTCAAATATCTGTATTGTTGGTGGTAGAACTCTCTGTTGTATGTTTTTCTTAAGTTGTTCATTTCGTTTACCATATTTGATATATTTACTATTTTTAGTGTTTAGTGTTGATGTTGTCAGTCGATTTTTGAAATCGTTTCTACAAAGGTTTGGAAATTGCTGTCGTTGAAATTTCGTTTAATAATTTTCTTGGGTCTGATAATGGGGTATCTCTAACTTTGACATTAAATGTGGTCGTATCGGAGAATATATTGTCTATACATGTTTTTGATGAAGTTGTTAAACGGGTGTACTGTTCTATGCATAAATTCATATTGAATTCTTTGAAGAGATTAATTATAGTTTTCGAATAATTGCTATATGTTAAGAAGTCGATGTTGAAGTCGCCGCACATAATATGCCTGAACTTTGGATTGTATATTTTGCTGAGCATTTCGTTTAGTTTAAGTACATATTCTTGAAAGTTTGCTCCGGGAGACCTATAGATTGCTGCGAGTATTATTGTGGTGTTTTCTGAAAAAGTGCATTTTACTGCCGTCATTTCAAACGTTTTTTCTGCGCTATTATTGAAGTTTATAGTTTCCGTCGTTATGTTATTATTACAAAAGATTGCGACTCCACCACCTTTATATTCGTTTCGGCTGTAGAACGACCTACATGTAAAATTGCCTAATTTTAGTAAGTTGATATTTTCGTTTTGAAAGTGTTCCGTAATGCAGATCATATCTATAAAACACATTTTAGTTTGATTGATAAGGCTGATTAATGTTGAAAGTACATCTTAACTTTTATATTAATAAAACAATTTAAACACTTTCAAATATATATTGTGCATTCGCTACAATTATTTCGCCACATTGTGGCTTCTTCAGGCGAAGAAAAAAAAAAGTTTTTTCTTCGCCTGAAAAAGCCACAGTGTGGCGAAACAATTGTAGCGAATGCTATATATATTTGAAAGTGTTTAACTTTTTATTTTGTTTAACCACTATATTTTGCACTTAATTTGAGACTATAGTTTCGACTATCTAGTAGTCATTATCAAACTAAAAGTGTTTAGTTTGATAATGACTACTAGATAGTCGAAACTATAGTCACAAATTAAGTGCAACATATAGTGGTTAAACAAAGTAAAAAGTGTTTTATTTACAAGTGTATTTAAGATGTACCACAATGTGAACGCCTACAACACAAAACAGTTAATATATTTTTTTGTTTTAGCAAAATGTAATTTGAAAAAAAAACCAACACGATTGGTTTTAAAAACAATACTTACAATTCGCATAACATTAAGGAGACCCCATGAAAACATCCACACAGTTTTTACCATCCCAAAACAAATACTTTACACACAATTTAAATAGATTTATTGGTTTTCTAAATGGTCGAGGAAAAAAAGTGGCAACATAGATTTATGTATTCCCTAAATGGTCGAAAAAATAATGGAAATAAATGTCACCGAATAAAGAGGCTAAAATGGAATGATGTATAATCTTTTTGTAAGTGCAAAACACACAAAGAAAATCTAATTAATTTTTAAGTGCTCTAATAATTTTCTGTTTTCCAGCGTTTATTTTAGGTAAAATCCTGCAATTCTTTTTATAACTTCTACGAATGACTTATTATATTACATACTAGGAATTTTTATTTTAAATATACATAATGTAGACGCTGTAAATTTTCAGACATTCCTTGATTTTATAAAAGCGTTTAATTTAAAGTTTGGAACGAGTGGTTCTACTGCCAGATTAAGCGTGAAGTAAAATTCCGGGTTTAGAAAAGCCTGAAAATTTGGTTTGGTGGCGGCCAAGCCAAATTTTCAGGCTTATCGAAACTCGAAATTTTACTTCATGCGCTAGGCGTATAAAACACTGAAATATTGTGAAGTTAGATATATACTTAAACATACTTTTTTAATATGAGTAATAATAAAAATATTTAACAAAATATTTACAATTTTCTAGACATATTCACAAGTCAGGTCAAATAATACAATGTATCAAATTAACTTATTTAGTAATTAACAAAAAAAATATTGTTGCGTTATTGCATCAATGGCGCATAATGGGTTAAATAACAGAACTGGAAAAGATTTCAAGAATTTAAATGATGTATTTCAATACTTTAGTCATAAAGGATTCATGATTCGGATTCGTTACGTTATTTTATAAGGATTCGTATTCGATTTTAAATCTAGATTATTCGAATCCTTCTAAAAGGATTCGAATACTTACAAAAATATTCGAATCCTCGCAATGCATTGCACGCTATTTTATTTACAACTAGTATCTATAAGAATAAAATGTATACTAATATTTTTTTAATTTTCTGGTGGAATAATTCTATTTAGCAAGCAGTGTTTTTAAAATGATGATTCTTGAGTTTGACAGCAAATGTTTCTTTAGAGGGTCTGTTTTATGTTTAGGTTAGGTTACTTTTGGTTAGGTTAGGTTAGATTATTATTTGTTTAAGTGTTGTGTGATACACTAACTAAACAATAACCGATATGCAAATATAAAATCGCATATCGGTTATTGTTAAGTTAGAGTATCACACAACACCTAAACAAACAATAACCTAACCTAACCTAAGCAAAAGTTGAGTTTGACAGCAATTTTTTTTTTAGGGGGTCTGTTTTGTGTTTAGGTTAGGTTACCTAAACATAAAACAGACCCACTAAAGAAAAAAATGCTGTCAAACTTAAGAAACAGTATTTTAAAAACACTGCTTTCTAAATAGAATCATTTCGCTCAAAAATGTAAATACTAAGCGATATGTGACTTTATAATCGCATATCGGTTATTAATTAGTTAGTGTATCACCCAACACCTAAACAAACAATAACCTAACCTAACCTAAAATAAAATTTGGTGTCCCAATAGCACAACATATAAAGGTACGTAATCGTTATTATTATATAACATAATCGTAATCGTTTATTATTATATAACATTATTACGTTTTCCTTTGCTGCTTTAAACAGTATTACATAACATAATATCACATTGCAGTATAATACAAGTAATTTTATTGAATCACAATTATAATATCACCGAAATACATTACACATGTACAATACAAGAGTTGCCTTTCATATTTCGGGATTAGGTAATCCTAGTGCTACTATTTGGCAAATGACGCCTCTACTGTAAAGTTTGACATTTTTAACAGTATTATTATTATTCTAAGAAAAATGTAACTAGAAGCCTGGTTTATACGGCTAAAATGGCGGAATCTGGTGACGTTTTTGAGCACGGAATTTAAAATTTAGCGGAAACGTAAACTGACTCGAAATTGGTTAGAACATTATTTAAAAAAAAATTATTCAAATAAAGCTGTTAAGCAACAATATTTAAAGTTAATTGTTTCTTTGAATATCAAATGACTCCTTTTTACAATATTTTTCAGTATTAATAAAGAACTATATTATTTTTACAATTACATAACTTATTATAACATTATTCATTAATAATTCAGCAAAGCTGTTTTCATCACTCAAGACATAATAATCGTTTAATTACATACACAGCTGAAAAAAAATGGAAATATTGAAAACCTTATGAACATTTTTATTTAATTTTAATAATTTGACGAAAATCTTGATAAAAAAATCTCATTAAGATTTTATAAATATTGAAAATCTTATGAAGATTTTATAATATGACGAAAATCTGGAAAATCATACAAAAATCTCGATATATTGAATATCTCATTAAAGTTTTCTAAATCGACAAAAATTGAAAAGTTTACGAAAATCTCAAAATATCGATTATCTTCGTGAACATTTTATAAATTAACGAAAATCTCGAAATATTGATCTTATGAAAGTTTCCGAAATCGACAAATCTACAAAACGAGTGTTTTCACTCCCAGACTGAGCATGAAGTAAAATTTCGAGTTTAGAAAAGTCCCGCGTAGAAAATTAGTCGAGGGTCGCTTAAACGACCCAAGACTAATTTTTACGGGGCTTTCTAAACTCGAAAATTACTTCATGCGTCACGCGTATAAAACGTTGAAATATTATTATTATTATTTTGTAAAAGGTGAATATTGATAATTTCGTAACCGTCATTAAACTATTCTTAGCAATATTATCAATCTTAGGTAAAGGCCTTAAAAAAATAATTTACAACATTAAATAATTGTAAATAATTAATCTAAAATATCTAGTATCAAAAACTATCAATACTTTGAATATCGATGATTTTCTCGACGATATCTTACCCCTTTCCTAATACAAATGTACTCATAATGTTAACCCTTTCTCTTGAGGGAGTGGACAAATTGTCGTATGGATTTTTCTTCACATTCAGTCATCTTTAAATAAGTATCACGATGGACTTTCTTTTTTTGCCATGTTTTAACTTCTCCCGTTGATTCCATTTCAGCAATAATTTTGAACATGGATGATATTGATGTTCCCACATCAGCACTCGCAAGGTTTTTAGCTTCGCCTTTAAATTTAAATTTTGTCGCAGACTTGCACTTTAAATAAATGTTGAGGGCTATTACCTTCTGTCCACTTTAAGTTATTTTTCCTTGTTTATTTTTAAAACCAAAAATTTGAAAACACAGTGACAATTGTGACAATTCTGACAATTCGTTTACCACTATAAGTGAGAGTGAGTGGGGAATAGAACGAATCAGCGATCAAGGACAAATAAGCTCTATGTTTCCCTAACATTAATCTAATCGCGAATAGAGTAAAGAACATTTTAACATACGAGCGCTATTTGTGTTTTGTACAAAAACTTGAACAATTTAATCTCGGCCAAAAATATAATTACTCGTGAACATTTTGAAAAACAATAAAGCCATTTTCGATGAAAACTATTTGTTTTTGTTGCCTAATCCCGAAACATAAAAAGCAACCCTCGTATATTTTTAACATTTTTTATTAATAACACTGCGTTAACAAATTTCATCTAGCATAAGCTTGTTTTCAAGATATGGAAAAAAATGTGAAAATAAATGTTGATAACCTCTAAGAATAATACAAACCCTTTATATAATAAATGTCATACTGTTAGTACTAGCACTAATAAATATATTATAATGTAAGCTAACTACGTCCATAATGTCAACTTAAGGCAACAAAATTTAATTTTGTGAGCTTTTCACGTCAAAATATCAAGAAAATGCATTCGCTAGTAAATTAAATAATAATTTACTTAAACGTAAAAAAATAAATCGTTACTTATAATTCTGCTTTTGTGTTATTCTAATCAAAATTCATGGGTATGTAAATAATTTCTAACTTTAGAGTAAATCGGTGTTTTGTACGCGTGGCGCATGAAGTAAAATTTGGAGTTTAGAAAATTCGCGGAGCGACCAATCCAAATTTTCAGGCTTTTCTAAACTCCAAATTTTACTTCGTGCTTAATCAAGGAGTGGACATCACTGTTTAGGATAACATTAAATGCTTTATAAAAACTACAGTAAGCACAAAATGTATCTACTTAATTTTGCAATTTATTGAATATTTGAATTAGTCTTTGTAACTAATATTTAACATCCATTTTCTAAACTCAATGTTCCTAAAGCTTCCACTTTTAGATGATTATTTCAGATTTAAATTCATTAATTCTATCCGAAAATGTTACCCTAACACAAAATCTTCTTTTTCTAAATTGAACTCTGATCATTTTCTTTCAACTTTAACTTTTTTAGTTGAATTATTTGATGTTTATAACTAAACAAGTTGTTAAAATATTATTTTTTAAAAAATATTTTCATTTAACAGTTTCTTACTTAAAATTCTGAAAACAATGGAGTTACATTTTTTGAAACCCTCATCCTTGAAATGCTATTTTATTTTATAAGAATACACATTCTCGAAAAAAGACAAGATTTTTTATTTTAGGTGAACGCATTTTATTGAATTTATTTAAAACGGGTAGGAATACTAATAGACTTTGACTGAAAACTTTAGTTGCTTAAGTTTGAAAACAATCAAATTTATTTATGGTATATTTAATTAAAACACTTGGTTTGTTTGACTGATTTTATATTTGCTCCAAACTAACCAAGTGTTATAATTAAATATACCATAATTAGATTAAAAAACGCTTCACCACTAGTTAAGTAAGAAATTAATTAAACTAAATTTTGTATCACTTTATGGTAATTCCATGTCAAATCAACAGTCTTTAACCTTACCATCTCAGATTTTTTTAATTATTTTCAATTATTGCCTTTATACAGAAAAAAGAAGATATCTAATTTTAGGATAAAATGTCAAGCAGTTTTGAAGAAATGCGCATCTAAATTTGAGAAAAATCAGTAAACATTGCAAATAGCAACATTTTTAAATTACGATTATTGGTCTCCAAATTGAGCTAGAGATGTGAAATAGCTAGCAAATTTCCTGAACTTTCTTATGATATACAACACAAAAAACTGCAATCAATTTTTTTATTTAAATTCAAAATTTTGATTTTGAATACCTCAAAAATCTCATCTTCAAAAATGTTTGAAATAATATATATAATATTCATTATTGTAGTAATTCCTATCTTCACTGATTACTTAATATTTATAATAGTTCATTCAATTGTTAATTAATTATATATATATTTCAAAGTGGGATCATAATAGATTCATATTAAAAAAAACTCGTTAAGCTTTATTTAAGAAATATTTGATGTATTTATTAATACATCTAAAAAATATTTTTCAAATAAAACTTAACGCGTTTATTTTTTTGAATATGAACCCATCATAATTTATCCCGCTTTGAAATTTATAGGGATAATCAACAACTGTATGAACTATAATATACCGGGTGTTAGATAAAAAACGCCCAATACCAATACTCGGATTTCGGATTTTTTAAAATGATGTATTCGAATATTTTGTCCAAGGCACATAAGTTTAATTTTTTTTAAAATATAACTTTAAATAGATTTTTTATTTCAATTTACTTTCAACGATAATATTTTTGAAAAACAACATATTGTGCATTATTGGATTTAGAAAATGAATGTCTAATCTAGTAAAAATGAAAAATTACAGGCAGCCGTTTAGAAATGTTAACTTGGCTATTATTTGGCAATGAAGTTATTATTGAAAAAAACTAATATTAATGTCATTTATTAGTATTTAAACGGCCATTGACTTTGGTTTTTAGTTCAATAAAATCGGTCAATAAATAACAGAGATATCGCGTTGGGCGTTTTTTCTCGAAAGCCCGGTATGTCATTTTAAACATTTTTGAAGATGCGGTTTTTGAGAAATTCAAAATCAGAATTTTGATTTTGAATAAAAAAATTGAATAAAATATCAAATTATTGTGTTGTATGTCATATAAAAGTTCAAGAAAAATACTAAAAAAGTGAGACCTGTTTTACATCTTTAGCTCAATCAAATTTAAATGCGTATATCTTCAAATCGGCTTGATATTTAATCCTAAAATTAGATATAAATCTTTTTTAATACAAAGGCAATAAGTTACCAATTTAAAAAACAAATCTAAAATTGCAAAACAACCCTTTAACACATTATTATTTCGCTTTGGTTTTCTTTTAGTTTCATGAACGTAGCACGTTTTTGAAAAAAGGTATAACTATATTTTGACTTCCATCTAATTTTATTTTATTTAATTATTTGTTTAATTGTGAATTAAAATGTTATCCTTAAAATCGAATTTTATTAAAGCAAAATTAAATGATGTAATTGAATAAAAAAACATTCAATTTTCAATCTCAAGAGTTTTTTCATGTAAACATTTAATAATTTATGAAATAGTAGTAAAATAAAAACTACAGTTTTTTCTATTACTAGTAAATAAAATAGTTTTCTTTTCAATTTTTTCAATTTAATATCTTTGTACATAACCTAAATGAGTCCTTAGAAATACAATGACATTTAAATTACAGAAACTAATCAAACAATTCAAATATTTAATATTGCTATCTGTACTTTGTATTAACGCATTTAACATTACTTCTAAAGAGTGTTTTCCACTCACAGATTAAGCATGAAGTAAAATTTCGAGTTTAGAAAAGCCTGAAAATTTGGATTTGCCGGGGCGCCCCGCGCCCGAGCGAAGCGAGTCGTGCCCCGGCAAATCCAAATTTTCTATACTCGAAATTTTACTTCATGCGCCCCGCGTATTTTTATACGCGGGGCGCATGAAGTAAAATTTCGAGTATAGAAAATTTGGATTTGCCGGGGCACGACTCGCTTCGCTCGGGCGCGGGGCGCCCCGGCAAATCCAAATTGTCAGGCTTTTCTAAACTCGAAATTTTACTTCATGCTTAATCTGTGAGTGGAAAACACTCTTTAGAAGTAATGTTAAATGCGTTAATACAAAGTACAGATAGCAATATTAAATATTTGAATTGTTTGATTAGTTTCTGTAATGATTTATTCTACAGATCAAACTGGTAGACACACATATTAACAACAACTTAAGTGAATCGATAAAAATGCGAAGAAATTGTCAAATGTCTTTTTTGCCATTTTAATTTGACGTATGACACATGATTTTAGGCTCAAATTTCCTGTTTTTTTCAAGGGTGTAAAAATAAAATATGGCTGTAATAAGAAAAATTAAGCTTTCATGTCGTATCTTCAAAATAAGGTACCTTGTATAAACTATGAACAGTTGTTTTGAGTACATTTCAAATTTCAACTTGTCATCTTTCCAATCAACAAAGTTAAGGCAAAAAGAAAATGTTGACGATTTTTACATTCTTCGCTATATTGTGAAAACAAATGAGAATATTAAAATTTGTAAACATCTTTTTATTTTGTAATAAAAATGGAAACGCTTGCCTAATTTAACCCTTTTCATACCTCTAATAGATAATGGGATCCCGATGGTGAGCACGATAAAACAAACGAACGTCTAATTCTATTAATTGAATCGAAATTATCATATCACTAAATTTAAATTATAAGTGGGCAATAGAAACATTAGGAAATCAAATGAGGATAGCCACATTTGGCATTAAAAAGTAGTTCACCCTCATCATTCAGTGTAAACCTATAAATCTATATAAATTATGTGTAAAGTGTTTGTTTTGAAGTAGCTACACGACCCGCTCTCGAGGCGACGACACAAAAATGTCTAAAATCATCCGATTTCTATCTCTTTCCTAAAATGTTGGAGGGTAAGAGGAAAGAGACCGAGTACTCAGAGGGTAATCCATTATGGACACCAACCGCATTTCTTGGGTGTCAATGTCAACCCGATATTAGCAGGTAGTAAGGTAGTCCATCTGTTTTCAGCCGGCGCGTGGCGTTATATTTTGGCCGGTTTGATAGGAAGATTTATTTGATATTTATGAAATTATTTAAGATGTAATTATAATTAATACGACAATTGTAAAATAAAGTCGAGAATTATGTCTACGTGTACAATTTTAGGTCAATAGAATTTTTTAAAACGTATCTGACGTTTACATCTCGGTAAATATTGATCATCATCACATCTAAGCGTTATATATTTTTAACTTTACTGTAAATTAGTGGTTTATACGCGTGGCGCATGAAGTAAAATTTCGAGTTTAGAAAAGCCCCGTGAAAATTTGAAAAATTATCTACGCGGTGCTTTTCTAAACTCGAAATTTTACTTCATGCTTAGTCTGGGAGTGGAAGACTCTCGTTAGTTTAAAATACATCACAATTGGTAAAATATGTATCGTTGGATCAGGGGTGATATGTAAGCAAATTATGGGTCTTAGGAGTTATCAAATAAGTGAATTACTCAACTGTTTCCAAGGCACACTTTACAAAAACGAAAGATTAACATTTTACATATAAAATTACAGGGTGAGCGAAACTCGATGTCTCAGCTCTATTATAAGAGAAGGAAAAACGATAGAAAAAATCTGAAAAGAGGTTCGTAAATGGGACTGAGTAAGGTCCATTTTAATCCAAAATTGCATATTTTTCTAAATTCTGAAACTGAAGTAATGACGTCATCGAATATTTTTTCCCCAGAAACATACCTATATTTTTGGATATTTCAAAAAAGCTAATTATTCTGAATGGACTTTGTAAAGACAAAAGTTTGCTATCTTCTTTCGTTAAAAAATTAAAAGCAAACTTAAAAAAAAATATTATCAAAAATTCCCAATTGTCACGACTTAAACAAGTAGCCTTTGGAAGCAAATAACAAAGCCGCATCTGTCAATAATTAAACTAATGGTTGACAAATATTGTTTTGTTGTCATTTGATTTTAGATTTCAGATTTTTTCTATCGTTTTTCCTTTTCCTGAGACATCGAGTTTCGCTCACCCTGTACAATAAACTATAAGTGTGATACATCATAGAATTCAGCAAAAAATATTCTTCAAAAAAATATGAAAATCCAAATGAAAATCCAGAAAACGTCAACGCCATCTACTCCCAATAGCATTGTCGATGGTACTCACAGAATGACTATTATAAATGTCAATTAATTGTGCATTTTGAAATCCAGAAGAACACTGAACTTCTATAACCATTTTAGTAGTCATATGTAATTTTCATATCAATTGACGGTGTGAACGCCATCTGCTGCCAATTTTTGAGTAGTATCGTTACAGCTATTGACATTAGATGGCGTTCACGTCGGTAATTTAAATGTAAATTGCATATGAGACTATTGAAATGAATAAAGATGATTAGTTTTCTTCTGGATTTCAAATTGCACTATAAATTGACAATTTTAGTAGTCATATGTAATTTACATTTAGGTTTACAACGTGAACGCCATCTACTGTCAATAGTCTTGTCTATTGTATTCACAAAATGACTATTATAAATGTCAATTGATTGTGCATTTTAAAATCCAGAAGAAAACTGAACATCTATAACCATTTTAGTAGTCATGTGTAATTAACATATAAATTGACGATGTGAATGCCATCTGCTGCCAATTTTTGAGTAGTATCGTTACTGCTATTCACGTCGGTAATTTAAATGTAAATTACATATGAAACTATTAAAATGGATTAAGATGGTTAGTTTTCTTCTGGACTTTAAATTGCACTAAAAACTATAAGTGTGATACATCATTGAATTCGGAAAAAAATATTCTTCCAAAAAATATGAAAATCCACAATGGCGCCCATACGAAAAACAAAAGTTGGCTATGGTGTAATGTCAAAGTTGTAAATGTCTGGATTCAATAGTTTTTAAATAAAAAAAAAACGAAATTTCAAAAAATCCGTTTACATTACCTCAAAAACGAAAGAAGATATTTCAAATTTGGTTTTAGATCATTATTGGGCCCTAAATTACGCAACTTTGCTCCAATTTAACCGACTCTCTATCTCTTCAAATAACCGAGGACCCCATACATTCTGTTCAAATATATAGAAAACGTAAATGGCAAGTTTTTTTTTATAAATAAAAGTTGTTTTGTTTGATTTTTCGATTAGAATGCGAAGAGTTCAGTGAGTAATGCTCAATAATTATTTTGGATTAAACCAATATTTTTTGAGAAATTTGAGTTTATAAATGAGGAGTTTATAATTAAAAAAAGTAATATCTCGAAAATGTTTGCAGATCTATTTATTTTTAAAAGACCATCAAGAAGAAAATGATTATATGTTCATTATAGCACTTTTTCCGTCATTTAAAGAATTGATGATTGGCGTACTAAACGTATTTCACTTGCTAATTGGTTGGTTATAGACCATTTCACATTAAATCAGCGTTTTATACGCGCCGCGCATGAAATAAAATTTCAAGTTTAGAAAAGCCTAATTTGTCTCAGTCGCTCTGCTGCGCTACGCCCAAGCCAAATGTTTAGGCTTTTCTAAACTCAACATTTTACTTCATGCTTAATCTGGGATCCGATCATTAAATGATCAATCATAACCAGGGTTGTTATGTTTAAAACACTTTGTTTTAAAACAGTGTTTTAAACATGTCTAAAAACAGCCGTCGTATTTTAAACGGTTTTGTTTTAAACATGTTTTAAATCTTACATTTTTATGAAACATGTTTTAAACGTTAAATTTGTTTAAAACCTCTTTTTTATTATCTTAACTGCCAAAAATAAATATTTGCTAAATTATATTTTATATTACTTCGTTAAAATTTTTTGTTTGTTTTTAAATTTTAGCTAAATTGTTGAAGATATTTCAAATTACATTATCAAACATAACATTTTATTACAATAAAACTGTGTGTGCATAAATGTGGTTTTTAAATACAGGGATTTTTTCTTTCAGGTATACGTAAGCATACACTGTAAATTTTTCGACATTCGTTGTTTTTTTGTTCAAGATTTCAATTTGAATCTTTAAACGAAGGTTTTCCACTCCCAGACTAAGCATGAAGTAAAATTTCGAGTTTAGATAAGCCTGAAAATTTGGATTGGCCGCGTAACGAAGCGGAGCGGCCAATCCAAATTAGGCTTTTCTAAACTCGAAATTTTACTTCATGCACCACGCGTATAAAACACTGAAATACCGTTAAGTTTAAAATATACGGCTTTAGCAATCTAAAATGTAAATATGGATAAAACGTGAGTCAAATTCTGCACTGAAAAAAATGTTTAAAACAGTAATTATAGGCAACCCAATAACTCTAACGTATATTAGGTTGCCTATAATCGTTGTTGTAAGTGTGTGTTTTTTTTAACTTCACTGTAAATCAGTGTGTTTAAGCGTGGCGCATGAAGTAAAATTTCGAGTTTAGAAAAGCCTAATTTGGATTGGCCGCTCCGCTTCGCTACGCGGCCAATCCAAGTTCTTAGGCTTTTCTAAACTCGAAATTTTACTTCATGCTTAGTCTGGGAGTGAAAAACACTCGTTAAAAGCCTCAAATTAACCGCATTGAAACAACGATTTCCCGTAACTTTAAATTATCGGAATATGTATACTAAAAACAAATGCCCTGTATGTTCTGTTTTAAATACGTTTTAAACGTGTTTTAAACATGTTTTAAACACGTTTTAAACCCTGATCATAACCTTATTTTGCAGTTTTTTTTATTGCTAGATTAGCGTGCTTTATTTAATTGATTTGATTAAAACGCAACCAAATAATACCATTGCATAACATATTGATTAATGCGTTAAATTGTTGGAGTCATCAAATAAACATGAACGACTGTTTAAAATGCTTTAAAAAGGGAATAAAGGGAAACTACCTGTTATTCTAACAGATAAAGTCATAAATTGAAACATCAACACCCCATAAATTGTGGTTTCTTTTCTTCCATTATACTTCCGCGCTTGTAGAGGGTGTCTCTCTTCAAAATTTGCTGGTTTAATGAAAAAACTGTGTAGACGTGACTATGGGCTCTCAATAAATATACTGTAATGTACCCTGTACATCATTATTATATTACATTTTATTATTATATTATTTCTCATTATTATTATTATTATGTATATTTCGCACAGATAACATTAGGGCCAACAAATAGTCAGAAACCGATCAATAACAATTTGTTTATCAGTACTTTCACTAAAGATGTTATTTCAAATCATTATCTTAAGTAAATGTTTTCTACCGCGCTCATTAGACATTGCCCCTAACGTTATGCGCGTCCCTTTTGTTATAATCTCTTTCTTCCAGAGCTTGATTAGAATAAGTTGTTAGTCTTATTTCAGACATCGCGAAAAGCACTCTTACTCTTGTAATCCGTTTATACTAATTCTTTTATATTAATAAATCTGTTAAAGTCATAAACAGTATATTAATAACAATTAATATCCGCCTCCCGCTCAACCATTACACTGGCGCAGTCGGTAAACGTGAAATAAATAAGTGTAAAAAGTAATTAGCGGGTTTTTTCGCGAGTAAATAATACAAAATTGTGCATAAAATCCGAAGTACGTTCCTCAACACATAGAAGGACGCCAAAATCGTAGTGCCGTTCCCAAGCTACCATCTCAATAGCGTCCTACTCCTGTAACGATCATATCCACAGTGCCAGAAGGAAGCCATCCACGTCGTGAAGTTCCAAGCATTTAAACAACGAGCTACCATATCAAAACTGAGTCGTCGTACTCAGAAAAGCGCTAAGCAGATTACCCGAGAGGGTAACACAACAACCGTTTCCACAGCCCCACCAGGAAGTGCGCGTACCACCAGAAGACGAGTGATTAAATCGTGCGACGAAATGCTCATCGTAATTTTCTTCTCGATTCTAAGGTAGGAAAGAATACACTCATTTATTTTTTTGCAACCCACATTGACCTTTTATTTTTCAAAATTATTGAATTTTCAAAACTGAATTTAAATTGTTTCAAATCTTTTTAAATTATTTTTCATATTGCTATTTTTTTTTTTTACAAACAAAAAAGTTTACATAATGGAAACTTTAAATTTAGCATTTTTGACTCTGTCCGAAGCTAGATTCGATAACTCAAAAAAATCAAATTTAGAAGACTTTATTGGTCAGTGCAACAATGCTACGACATTGGTTACTGCTGAGCAACAGGCAACATTATTAATTTTCATTAAAAATAGAATCACTGGCGATGCAGGTGCTCTTGTTAGAGGTCGTGTTACTAATACTTGGAACGAACTTAAACAATTGCTTCGCGAGAATTTTTCAGTTAAAAAATCCTTCGATCATTTACAATCAGAACTTAGGTGCATCAAACAAGAAAGTAATGAGTCAGTAGTAATGTTCGGTAACAAAATCAAAAAGTTATATCAAGAATTAATTAATTCATTAGATCTTACATTAGATGATGCTGTTTTACAAGCACAAGCAGATTTGTTAAACAAACAATGCTTAAACGTTTTTATGGCCGGTCTAAATAGAGATTTATGCGTTATTTTGAAAGCGAGAAACTGTGATTCACTAGAAAAAGCTATAAATATTGCATCTTCAGAAGATTTTTCATCGCCTCAAAACAATTTTCAAATAAATTTAAATCAATGTCAAATATGTGGCAAAAATGATCATATTACAGCAAACTGCAGGTACAACTCGTTTCCCAAAAACAATGGAAATTCAACAATCACATGTAATTATTGTAAAAATGTTGGTCATTCTATAAACGAATGTCGCAAACGAATGTATAACAACTCACAGGGAAATTTTAGATCTCAGCAACAAAATACTAATTTACGATATTCACAAAATCTTAAACAGCCAAATTTTAATAACTCAACCCGAGAGCCACAAACCATACATTCTAATATTAACAAAAATAATTCAACACACAATTATCAACCGCGTAGTTTAGATATTTCACCTCGGCAACGTGATAATAATTTACATCAAAATCAATCATTTCCAAAAAATTCTAATAATAGATTCATAAATTCTGATTTAATTTCTTCTCAGCAGTTAAATTTAAACTCTTTGGAGTCCGAAGTTGCGGACGAACTTCGGACAGCATCTCAAGTCCCAGAACATCAATTTTTTCAATAGACATCGACGCAATTTCTTCCTATGTCAACATAATCTCACCTCAATTAAAATCCCAAGGTACATTTTTAATCGACACTGGCGCTGAAGTCTCTTTAATAAAATTAAACAGACTACAACCTCACGTGTATGTTTTTGACGATTTGAAAATTACCTTGCACGGCATCAATGCATTTAACAAACCGACTCACACCTTATGTTATTGCACCTTACATTTTGAATTTGATAACAATTATAAATTTGAGCATGTGTTTCACATAGTTCCTAGTTCTTTTCCGATCCCTCAAGATGGACTTATTGGGAATGATATTCTTAAAAAGTTTAATTCTATTATTGATTATAATAATGATACAATTAAATTTGGAAATGCTTTATTAAAATTACATACTATCAAGAAAGTTTTAAAGAAAAGTACACCCAATAACAGAACTAATCAAATCAATCAACAAATTCCTAATAAATCTATTGTTCCAAATTCCAAACCTAATCAAATACAATGTGAACCGAAAACATCTCCTAAAATTCCTCGTAATGTATTCAAAAATCCTAATCTTCAAAAAGATATAATCAATGCAATCAATGCAAATAAAACACCCTTGCCAAGTCCAACAAGTCCAACCCCATTAAACATCGAAGTAAATAAACTAAATTCTGATAAAATTTTTGTAAAAGCTAGAACAGAAAAAGTGATTAAGATTAAAATCGATAACCCAGAAATAATTGTGGGAATTGTAAATAAACAAGAAATATTTCCTAAAATTTACTTATGTAGTAGTATTGTCACCGTAGATAAATCAAATAATACAGCAATAACAACACTGCTAAATACTAGTGATAATGACTATGAATGCGATAATATTTCTGTTACATTAGAGCCATTAGAGTCAACAAAGAAACAATTATCTTTAAATAAAATAAATACAAGTGAATATTCGAACGATAGTAAAGACATTAAAAGTTATAATAATTATTTAAATATACTTAACAAATTAAAACCACAAACTGTTAATCACTCTTTACCTGTTTTCTCATTTTTAAATTCTTCTTTAAAACAAAGCAAAGTCACGTTTCATTTTATTCATGATCGCACCACAAAATCTGATGGCACACCTTTTGGTTATGCAGGTTTTGCAGGTGAAATAATGTCAGACTGTGGTTCATCATATTTTATAAGTCATAATTTGGAAGCAAAATTGCAGTGTAATTCCATTGACAATCGTCTTTTTACTATAACACAAGGGAAACATTTTGGGATTTGTATTAATTTAATCTGTAATCCAACAAATTGGGCACAAAAATTCACTAACTTCTTAGATATTTTTCCTAAACTGTATAACAAACCTCTGAACATTCGTACGATTCTATTAGGTACAGGTTTATTTAATATACCAATCAACGATATTGTAGATTTTCTATGTAATTTTTCTAATAATAACCCCTTCTATCCACATCACTATACGGTATATATTCCTGAGAAAGAAAAATTCCATTATGTTGCAAGTTATTCCGAAAATTTTATTCAACCTACTCTAAATTACACATTTAGCTCTAAATGCATTCAACATTCAAAACATTTTTCAACACAAAAAGTGCCAAGCGACGGTAACTGTCTTTTCCATTCAATTATTTACTTAACGGGTTTCTTTAAATCAGTAGAAAAGCTTAAAATATTTTTATTGAATTCAAAACATATTAAAAATTGTCTGTCACCAAAAGAAGCAGAATATATACTCAGAACTCCTAATGCTTTTGCAACAGACGACGTCATTAAAATTGCAGCATTAGAATTAAATATTTGCATATGTGTTCATACTCCTGAAAATCATAACTTTGTTTTTGGGAATCCGAATAACGAAATTATTCATATTTTTCATTCAAATAGCCACTTTGAGCCTTTAATTACAATTTCCGAATCTGGCAATAATCAAGATTTACAATCCAACCCATCCGAATTCGTAAATAATAATTCCAGTAGATTAAACATATTAAAAGAGAAGTTACAGACGAGTCATCTGAATTCAGAAGAATATAACTCATTAATTTCACTGTGTCTCGAGTTTAACCATATTTTTAATTTAGAAGGAGATATTTTATCCAGCACGGATTTAGTTTACCACGAAATTCACACCTCTACCGACATACCCATAAAATCAAAAACTTATAGGTTCCCCCAGTCTTTGCAAACCGAAGTAGAAAATCAAATTGACTCAATGCTAAACCAAAACATCATAAAACCTTCTTTCAGTCCCTGGAACTCACCTATCTGGATTGTTCCTAAAAAACCTGATTCCGAGGGAAACAAAAGTTGGCGGTTGGTCGTCGACTACAGAAAATTAAACAGCGTTACGGTAGGCGACGCTTATCCTTTACCTAACATAGAGGAAATTCTCGACCAACTCGGTCACTCCAAATACTTTTCTACTCTCGATTTAACATCCGGTTTCCATCAAATAAATATTCATCAGAAAGATATTCCTAAAACCGCATTTAGTGTACCTTCTGGGCACTATGAATTTTTACGTATGCCTTTCGGGCTAAAATCTGCCCCCGCAACCTTCCAACGCTTAATGAATTCTGCATTAGCGGGTCTACCCAACCATTTGCGCTGTCTGTGCTATCTCGATGATATTGTTATTTATTCCAACAACCTCGAAAATCACTTAGATAAATTACGAGCTGTTTTTACTCGTTTAGAGAAATTTAATTTAAAACTTAAGCCGGAGAAATGCCAATTCTTACGCCACGAAATAGTTTATTTAGGCCATCTTATTACTAAAAACGGTGTGCTCCCAAATCCTGAAAGTATCATGTATAAAACTTTTTCCTCAGCCAAAAAATACTAAAAACATTAAGTCGTTTCTCGGTTTAGCAGGCTATTATAGACGTTTCATTCCAAATTTTAGTAACTTAATTTTTCCTTTAACAAAATTATTGAAAAAAGATGTTAAATTCAGGTGGACCAGTCTTGAACAGGATTGTTTTGAAAAACTAAAAACCCTATTATCAAGTGAACCAATTTTACAATTTCCTGATTTTTCTCAAGAGTTTACTATAACTACTGACGCATCGAATTACGCAATCGGTGCCGTACTTTCGCAAGGCCCACCCTCACAAGATTTGCCAATCGCGTATTATAGTAGAACCATGAGCAGAGCAGAACAAAACTATGACGTTTCCTCTAAGGAATTGTTAGCTATTGTGTCTGCTGTCAAGCACTTTAGGCCCTATGTTTTTGGTCGACGATTCAAAATAGTTACGGATCACATCGCTTTAAAATACCTTGACAGTGTAAAGGACCAATCGTCCCGACTCTTGCGATGGCGTTTATGCCTATCAGAATACGATTACTACATTGAATACAAGCCGGGGAAATCTAATCACAATGCAGACGCTCTTAGTAGAATTCAAATTAAAAATGATTCGAACATCACTAACATTCCTACCGCGAACACTTATATCACAAATACCATTTCAGATTACACAGATTTTTTGAAAAAATTAGAGAACACAATAATACAAAATGCAAACGTAGTCGAGAAAGATGAAAATATTACAATTTCTCATGGTAATAAGGCATTCTTTCTTTCTACAGACTTGAATTTAGATTATATCAATTCCAAAGAAAATATAGAAAAATATAATCATTTAAACACACTCCAACAGGAGTCCCTCAAAGTTTTTGACATTGTAAAATTTAAAGACAATTTCATCTTCTACTGTTTCTACAAACAACATTTTTGGAATTCCTCAACATTTGAGATCATTTTTAAAACCCTTCAAATCTTACGTGACGAATTAATTCAAAACAACATTAACTCTATTAGCATTCCAAAAATTACCACAACTCTCGATAATTTACAATGGAATAAAATTCGCTCTATTATTAGGTATATTTTCAAAGACACAGATATACTAATTAATATATATCATAATAAAGCTATTCTCCCGCAAACAAAAGATATCCCTGACATCCTAAAAGAAAATCATGACAGTCCAGGCGCAGGACATCCCGGTTTTCATAAGACATATCGTAGGATCAAAATGAACTACAAATGGCCAAATATGAAATCCACAATATACGATTACATCAAAAGTTGTAAATATTGCCAAGAAAATAAATTAAATCGTAAAAAGAAACACGCGCCTATGGAAATCACCACAACCTCAATTAAACCTCTTGACAAAATATTTCTTGATGTAGTTGGCCCTTTGCCACTTACAGAATTTGAGAATAGATTCATACTTACTTTACAAGATGACTTAACTAAATTTTCTCTAGCTTTTCCTATTCCTAACCACGAAGCCTTAACTATTGCTACTACATTCACTGAACATTTTATCTGTAAATTCGGTATTCCTAAGTGTATATTGACAGATCGAGGGAAAGAATTTACCTCCATTTTGCTTAAAGAGGTGACGAAATTATTTAAAATTAAACACATACTAACTACCGCATACAGACCTCAAAGTAATGGTGCTCTTGAAAGATCACATTTAACACTCGCCGATTATTTGAAACATTATACCTCTAAACAACAAGATTGGGATAAATACGTTGCATTTGCTACATTCTCTTATAATACGTGCGTTCATTCTTCTACAAACTACACCCCTTACGAACTAATGTTTGGCCATAAACCTAATACACCTAGAGACTTAACACGGGAACCCGAGTTTAAATACACATATGATAATTATGTAGACGAGTTAAAATTACGTTTCCAATATTCCCACGATATAGCAAGAAAAAATCTATTAATTTCCAAAGAAAAAAACAAATTCTATTATGATGAAAATTCAGCGATCCCCCAATTTCAAGAAGGCGATTTAGTCTATCTGCAAAATGAACAGTTTCAACCAGGAGTTTCCAAAAAATTATCTTCCAGATATTCTGGTCCTTTCAAAATTATTAAAATCAATTCTCCCACTAACTGTACAATTAAAATTAAAAATAAACATGAATTAGTACACTTCGATAGACTAAAACATGCTACTGTTTTAGAATCTCCGGCACAGTGATGGCCAACGATTTCTACAACAACACCCCTTTACAAACTTCACCTGGACTTTACTTCGAGGGATTAGGACAACTAAATTTGCAAGAACAATCATGGAAGCTAATTGCTCACCTAGACATATCCGCTTTACAAGGAAAAACCGCAAGCATTGACAATACATATCACAAAACTTTAAATTTTTGTACTTCCGCTTTGTTCGGTATATTTTCAAGTTGCAATACAACACTAGTTCTATTAAGTCACGAAATCAAAGAAATTGAATCCAAAAGCTATGTATTACACCAGATTATCGGACATCGCCAAAAACGCGCATGGTTTAACATTGTCGGCTCAGCTTTCAAAACAATTTTTGGCACTCTTGACGAAAATGATGCAAATAAATACACTCATGCCATTAATTCCATTAATAATGACGAGGGGCGTTTGGCCAAATTACTACAAGAGCAATCATCAATAGTACAATCAACTATTAAAAATATGAACCAAACTGTTAATAACTTCAATGATAATGAACAAGCAATTAACAAAAATTTCGAACTCTTCCAAAATTATACTCAGAGTTACAATAAAAAAATGTGGGACCTAGAAACTAAAACTGCTTTAGACGAACATATTGCTTTATTGACGTCAATGGTAAATAATTTATTAAGGGAGTATGACAATTTAATTAACGCAATTCTTTTTGCCAAATCGAATCAAATCCACCCTATCGTATTGACACCCGATCAATTAATTCAAGAACTACAAACTACACTTCAATATTTACCTTCCTCCACAAGCTACATATTACCTCTCGAAATAGAAAATGCAGTTGATTTGTTAGCAGTAACTTCTTTAACTGTTTTTTATTCAAAAAATCAAATAATTTTTATAATTTCCAACCCATTGATTTCGCAAAACATTTTCAACTTATATAAAACTATTTCTCTACCAACCTCTCATAATCACGATAACTACGTTTTTATAGAACCTACATCAAAGTATCTTGCCATGTCACAAGATAGACAACATTACACTCTTTTTGATGACCTAAGTTCATGCGTTAGAATATCCAACAAATATGTTTGCCAAACTAAACAACAACCCGAACGTATTGCTGAAGATAATATTTGCGAAATAGATATTTTAGTTAACGGAAAACTTAATAAATATTGTAATACGAGACTTATACCATTAAAGAACGTTCTATGGAAAACACTTAATGAGGAAAACACCTGGTTATATATTTCACCCGCGAACAAGACAATTTCTATTGCTTGTAATAATAGAGATACTTTCGGCTTAATAATATCCAATAACGGAATCTTGCAGGTAGCGCGCAACAAGCAATCTGAGATACATTTTGCCAAATTTTAATATTTTAGACCATGAATGTTGTTCCAAAAAGGTTTTAAATGTTTTCAAAAATATATCTTTCGGAAAAGTTAAAATTAACTACTTTGATAATAATGATCTAAAAATGGCTAGTCATAAACTCGATGAAATTTCAAAACTTAGTGAGAATATAGTAAATAATAGGAACTATAGTTGGATTTCAGAAATTCATTACTCTTTCCTATCATATATTTTGCTTTTTGTTATAGTTATCTTTATTCTTTACAAGATTATTAAACGCACTAGAATTTTGCATTCATTTAGACAAATAAGACCTAACCATAACAGAGTCGCCGCATATGTACCAGAAAATATACCAATGAATATTAGAGACATGAATATAGCTCCAGACATGCTTAATGATGCTCCTGCAGTTCCGCCATTAAGAAGAAGCGAACGAATTAGATTCAATCGTAATCAATAAAGTCAAAAAAAAAAAAAAAGAAAAAAAAAAACTATGTCATTACTTGGGTTTGCAAAAGATAAATATTTTTCTTTCCTTTACCTGTTTTGTATTGTCAAAGAAATACCATATTTAAATGTACGTTGTGTATATAAGTACTCTGCATTTTCTGTATAAACAATTATTGGTATTGGTGTATTTTTATTTTCAGTATCATATATTTTTATATTATTTCATGTACATATGTATTTACAAATGAATTCATTCTATTGTGTATTCATATTTATATTATCTATAGTTCTTCAAATTAGGCAAAAAAAAAAAAAAAATCAATTTATCACATTACCCTCTATTCAAGTAATTCTTTTAACTTTTAAATTTACATTGTAAATTTTTTTATAAGGGGGGGAGTGTAATGTACCCTGTACATCATTATTATATTACATTTTATTATTATATTATTTCTCATTATTATTATTATTATGTATATTTCGCACAGATAACATTAGGGCCAACAAATAGTCAGAAACCGATCAATAACAATTTGTTTATCAGTACTTTCACTAAAGATGTTATTTCAAATCATTATCTTAAGTAAATGTTTTCTACCGCGCTCATTAGACATTGCCCCTAACGTTATGCGCGTCCCTTTTGTTATAATCTCTTTCTTCCAGAGCTTGATTAGAATAAGTTGTTAGTCTTATTTCAGACATCGCGAAAAGCACTCTTACTCTTGTAATCCGTTTATACTAATTCTTTTATATTAATAAATCTGTTAAAGTCATAAACAGTATATTAATAACAATTAATATCCGCCTCCCGCTCAACCATTACAATACTCTAAGTTTAAAAATTAATTAATTAAAAAAAACAGAGTTTACAATCCGGTGATTTCTGAAGATTTTTCAATCGGCATTTTTAGACATCTGGTAGTATAGAGTTGGCAACACTGACTCCCTGTATAATTATTACAATAATATAATGTCAAAGAGTGTATTAAGTTCAAATTATATGAACAACAAACACAATAAAAACAATTCTAACACAATTGCAATTATGGCTTCCTCGCCTTAGTGAGAGTGTTCTCAATATGTTTTAATTATTTATTCCACCCTTAGAGTCATATTCAATGACCCCTGGCCCTAAAAAAACTGTGTGGACGTGACTATGGGCTCTCAATAAATATACCCTAAGTTTGGTCATATTAAAAATAACAGGGTTTACAATCCGGTGATTTCTGAAGATTTTTAAATCGGCATTTTTAGGCATCTGGTAGTATAGAGTTGGCAACACTGACTCCCTGTATAATTATTACAATAATATAATGTCAAAGAGTGTATTAAGTTCAAATTAAATGAACGACAAACACAATAACAAAAATTCTAACACAATTGTAATTATGGCTTCCTTGCCTTAGTGAGAGTGTTCTCAATATGTTTTAATTATTTATTCCACCCTTAGAGTCATATTCAATGACCCCTGGCCCTTACGAGCCCCTTCAATTTTATTGAATATTTACACGCATTGCCTTCCTGATAAACGTGAAATAATGACGAGTATATAGATGTAGTAAAGGTACACAGTAAGCTAAAACTCGTTAATTTGATCCGGTTGTTGCATTTAGGCATAGGCTGTAAGCCATGGGCTCGTTATGTACATTTAAAACTCCGCGGTATTACATGTTAAAATCCAGGATAATCTTCTTCCCATCTTGGGGTATCACAATAATACCAATAATTGCGGCGCCCATGTATTATCCCACATGAATACACACTGGATCATAGTGTTTACAGTGATTGAAAACATGTTCACCGGCCGTGTAGTAACCGATTCAATCCAGTATTATTGGCTATCTTTATCTTCGTCTTTCCTACTCTCCTTCTTTGGTTAGTTAGGATACTATTTCGGGGTATTATGTCGCAATACAACTTTCCACACTTATTTGTTTATTACTTGTAATCGCACATTCGTCTTCTATAGGTGAAGGAATGTCGGAATTATAATGACATACGGGCAGTTTTTTGGTGCCCCCATAAAAATAACGTGGAACTGCAAAAATATTGCTTATTACAAATATATCTATTTAGATTTAGAATTTATATTAAATCGTTTTGTGTTTTCAATTTTATCATATTTTTTTTTTAATTAACGAAAACTAAGGAAATCCATAAAAACTGAAAGGACTTGAAAAATTAACGGAAAATCATAAAATTGACCGCCAACATTTTGAAAATCAATGAAAATCCTAAAATTTTACGAATCTTCTTTCGAAATTCATGGAAGGCGTTACTATCTTTTAAGTTGGCGAACATTTAGGAAACTAACAAAAACTCATTCCTGAAAATTATTTAATGATAATGATGAAAATTCACGAAAACTGCCAACATTTAAAAAATTGACGAAAATCTTGAAAACAATCGAGTTTTTATAAATCAATTAAAAAGTTATCTAACGAGTGTTTTCCACTCCCAGACTAAGCATGAAGTAAAATTTCGAGTTGAGAAAAGCCCTAAGAATTTGGATTTGGACCCCGCGCTTCTAAATCCAAATTCTTAGGGCTTTTCTCAACTCGAAATTTTACTTCATGCGCCACGCGTACAAAACACTGATTTAATGTAAAGTTCAAAATATACTGCTCATTTCATATTTAAATTTCCAGTCGATTTTTAAAACCTTGGCAGTTTTCGAAAATAAAATAGATTTTCGTAATTTTGATGAAATGATCATGAGATTTTTAATATTTCGAGATTTTCGTGAATTTATAAAATGTTCATGAGATTTTATAATGTTAATCCATGTATTGTCCAACAGGAAACATTTCTCAATTACAGGACAAAAACAAAACATAAGCCTGGTACATATAAAAATATAATATTAATTAAATTACAATAATTCTGTAACAATATAAATAACATTTTCGGATATACAGAGAGTTTTATGTAACACCGAACATTTTCATAACGAGAATTTTTCTTTTAAGTATACATAAGCATACGTTGTGCATTTGCAGATGCTCGGTTTATTAAAAGAATTTAATTTGAAGCTTTAAACAAGTGTTTTCCACTCCCAGGCTAAGCATGAAGTAAAATTTCGAGTTTAGAAAAGTCTGGAAATTTGGTTTGGTCGCGTAGCGCGAAGCGCGGAGCGGCCAAACCAAATTTTCAGGCTTTTCTAAACTCGAAATTTTACTTCATGCGCCACCGGTACAAAACACTGATGCAATGTAAAGTTTAGCGATGTGTTTTAGTCTTCGTAATATGTCAGTGTTTCGTACCGGTGGCGCATGAAGTAAAATTTCGAGTTTAGAAAAGCCTGAAAATTTGGTTTGGCCGCTCCGCGCTTCGCGCTACGCGACCAAACCAAATTTCCAGACTTTTCTAAACTCGAAATTTTACTTCATGCTTAGCCTGGGAGTGGAAAACACTTGTTTAAAGCTTCAAATTAAATTCTTTTATTAAACCGAGCATCTGCAAATGCACAACGTATGCTTATGTATACTTAAAAGAAAAATTCTCGTTATGAAAATGTTCGGTGTTACATAAAACTCTCTGTATATCCGAAAATGTTATTTATATTGTTACAGAATTATTGTAAATTTGGTTTGGCCGCTCCGCGCTTCGCGCTACGCGACCAAACCAAATTTTCTTTTCTCTTTTGAAAAAAACAACAATGAGTATCTAAAGATTTACGGCATATATGCTGTAATTGGGACATACTTAAAAGAATAACTCCCTGTATGTACAAGTTAAGGCATTAATTGCGATTGATTGGCAACAATTTTAAATAGTCATATAGGCTTCCCAATTTACACATAACTTAAAAATTAAAGGTGTCAAATTGTATTGCATGAAAATGTTTGGTGTTGTATAAAACTATCTGTATGTGTATACGCATTAAATGCTTTTTTTATTATCTACAACTTTTCTTAACAAGACATTTTTATATGATCAATAATAAAACAATCCAAAAAAATGCTAAAAGTAAACTACCACTTCCGGTTTCCGCATTTTCACCAAAAGTTAATCTTACACTACTATTGTAATAAAAAGCTTAAGTTTATAGTTTCATCTTAATAGCTTAGTCGGTTTAGACTTTATCGTAACGACAGAAGGGCAGACATTTTTCAAAAATGGTCTTAATCAACTCGTGAAACCTCAAAATGGATATATCCACTAACATTTTTGATTTGAAATTTTTCACAAAAACAATACTTTCCCTTTGTTTTGCATACGTGGGAAAGTAAAAAGAATTATTTAAGTTATATATATATATATATATATATATATATATATATATATATATATATATATATACATATATATATATATATATATATATATATATATATATATATATATATATATACAGGGTGGTGTTCAGAATTAAGTGTACACCATTACTTACTTTGTTATTATTTAAGCTTAGTTAAATAAACATTTAATAATTTAATAACAATCACGCTGATCAAATTAGAAAAACAATTGAACGTCATATTTTATATACCGGGTGTGGCACTTAGGACGCCTCGGACCATAGCTCCTTTACGATAAAAGCTATCGAAAAAAATCTAAGAGCAAAGTGGTGCATAGTTACCGTCGCTATGTTTCAAAAATATTTCTAATCATCAGTGGCGTGCCGTACTCCAGTGGCGTACCAAACTTATGTTTTTTTAAATAGAATGCCCTATTTTTTATTGCAGATTTGGAAAGTGCTCGAAGAGTACTTATTTTTTTGTCTAACATGTTATACCCTTCACTTTAGCGGTTTCGCTGTTATAACCCCTTCTTTCAAAATTGCGCCCCATTTTTGAGATTGTTTTGTAGAGAAACTAATTGATGCCGGCGCCTAAATTTTGAATTGAGGTACAGGTTAAGACCTCGTATACCTTCACATAATTTTTTTTTCGGGTAATTTATGGAAAAAAAATAATTTTTGATTGAACTTCGCATGTTGTCATTTTTTTCGAAAATTTCAAATGGCACCCCCCTAAAAAATTACGGCGTTGTACAGCCAAAACTCTAAATTTTTCATTGGTACAAAAAAAATTACACATTGCATAACAAAATTTCGGAGAAAAAAGGAATTTCATCGCAAAAGTCGGGAAACGTTTTCCGTTCCCAAGAGTGCCATGAGAAAACAAAAGATTGGCAATTGTCAAAGTAAATTATTAGACGCCAGTAGCAGCCATAAGTAATTTTTGATAAACGTTCTAAAAATGTTCCGAACTCAAGAGGAAATGGTTGACATGATATTTATTCTTGGAGAATGTAACAAGAATTGTTTCTTGGCGTCACGAGTGTACGCTGCGAGATATCCGCACAGGGCACATCCAAATGAACGTGCGTTTCAAAAAGTGTCGGAGAGATTTACTACTACGGGAAGTGTGAAACGGCCAAGGAGAGTTAGAAAGAAGACAGTTTTTACCGAAAATAATGAACTGCAGGTTCTGGAGGCAGTTATTGAAGATCCTCATACCAGTATCATTGATATTAGTAGGAATCACGATATTTCAACGCGATCCGTACATCGTGTTCTTCAAAAGTATACTCAATGACATTAGAAGCGTAACACTCAGAAGGAGTTATTATTTTAACTTGATTTTTTGCCAGTATGGTAGTCTTACATCAAGAATAAAATGATTACATTTTCAAGAAATTTTAATAAAAAACAATCTAAAAAAAATTAATAATGTGTTTGGCGACCCCTTTGCTGTATACACTCCTGTAGACATCTGGGCATCGACAAAATGAGATGGTCGATGTCTTCTTGAGGCATCTCGTTCCAAGCAACTTGAATTTCATCGATAAACTGTGCTAGAGTCTGTGGAGGATGGTGCAAAGAGAATATTCTTCTTCCCATGATATCCCACACATGTTCAATGGGATTTAAATCCGGCAAACGGGGCGGCCACGCCAAAACATGAACACCAGCTTCATTAAGAAAGTTCATAGTTCGACGAGCAATATGAAGACGTGCGTTATCTTGTTGAAAAAGTACGTCTGGGCGGCCATCTAAATAAGGCAACAAAGTCGGTCGTATGACGTCTTCAACATAACGCGCAGCTGTCATACTGCCTCGAATGAATACAAAAGGTGATCGACTACCAAAAGCAATAGCCCCCCAAACCATTACTCCAGCAATCCTGTGTACATGCCTCTCAATAGCAAACCTAAGATCAGGTCGTTCTCCACGGTAGCGTCGTACCCTTCTACGGCCATCATGCGTGCCTAGACAAAATCGTGATTCATCGCTGAATACGACATCGTGCCATTCTACCTCCCAATGCTGCCGTTCTCTGCACCAGTCCAACCTTTGGCGACCGTGTCTCGCTGTTAAAGGAAGCACTAATCTTGGACGGTACGAAAGAAGCCCAAAGGATTGAATGCGGCGATATAAGGTTTGCATACTAACGGGCTTACCTTCTTCTCCAATCCATTGATCACTGATTTGACGCGTAGTAGCGAAACGGTCTCGCAGGACTATTTGTCTTAAGCACCGATCTTGACGTTCTGTGGTACGCCTTGGTTGACCAATTGGTCTTCTTCTTGCTCCTCTACCTTCTTCTGTCCATACCTGATACACACGTATTACAGTTGCTGCAGTGGAATCAATACGGCGGGCAATTTCGCGATAGGACATACCGACATCTCGATAAGCAACAACTCGACCCCGGTCAAAATCGCTCAAATGGTAATATTGTGGACGTCTTCGGACTCGAGGCATTTTATTTAAGCTTAACACACTCAACGGAAACACGAAAACTAAAAACATCTGTGCTAAACAGCTCATATAAATAGTTTTTATCAAAAAAGAAAAAGTGAAATATTTTTTTTTTCACAATAAATATAAAAGGCACAAGGTTGAAATTATTACCAATGTATGCTTTAAATATAGTCATTCTGTTGCTAAAATATGAATTCAAAAAAATCATTCCTTTTTGGTGTTACGCTTCTAATGTCATTGAGTATATAAATTCCGTCCATTTAAGATTCAACTGCACCAAGAATTGCAACCTCAAGATTTTCATGTGAGGCAAGATTTCTGCTTGTGGGGTATCAACAAAATTGAGCAGGAGGAATCATTTCTTATGCGCGTATTATTTTCTGATGAAGCGACGTTCTATAGAAATGGGCATGTCAATCGCCACAACTACCATTATTACGCCGATGAAAACCCACACGCCATGCGAATGATAAACCACCAGCAAAGATGGTCGCTGAATGTTTGGGGAGGCATACTTGGAGAACACCTTTTGGGTCCTTATTTCATCGAGGGGCACCTGAACGGCAACAGTTATTTGAGGTTCCTTCGCGACGACTTAGATGATCTCTTGGAAAATGTCCCTCTAGCCACTCTACGACAGATAGTTTTCCAGCACGATGGAGCTCCTGCACATAATAGCCGTGTCGTTCAGGAATTTCTCGATGAAACGTTTCCGGACTCCTGGATTGGTCGTGGGGGTCCTGTGAGGTGGCCGCCAAGATCACAAGACCTCACTCTCCTTGACTTCTTCCTTTGGGGCCATATCAAAGACAAGGTTTACAGGACGGTACCAACTACTGTCGAGGATATGAGAGAGAGAATCCGCGCGGCTTTCCGCGGTATATCACCAGAAGTCCTTAGGGCACTGTCTAGAGCCTGTGAGTCGAAGTTGCGGTTATGCCTCCAGCAGGAAGGTCGTCATTTCGAACATTTAGTTTAAGTTGTTAAATTTTCTTTATCTGCATTTTTCATATCATGTTGAATAAATAGGTACATACTATTATGTTGACCGTATTTGTGTTTTTGTTTTCTCATGGCACTCTTGGGAACGGAAAACGTTTCCCGACATTTGCGATGAAATTCCTTTTTTCTCCGAAATTTTGTTATGCAATGTGTATTTTTTTTGTACCTATGAAAAATTTAGAGTTTTGGCTGTACAACGCCGTAATTTTTTTAGGGGGGTGCCATTTGAAATTTTCGAAAAAAATGACAACATGCGAAGTTCAATCAAAAATTATTTTTTTTCCATAAATTACCCGAAAAAAAATTATGTGAAGGTATACGAGGTCTTAACCTGTACCTCAATTCAAAATTTAGGCGCCGGCGTCAATTAGTTTCTCTACAAAACAATCTCAAAAATGGGGCACAATTTTGAAAGAAGCGGTTATAACAGCGAAACCGCTAAAGTGAAGGGTATAATATGTTAGATAAAAAATAAGTACTCTTCGAGCACTTTCCAAATCTGCAATAAAAAATAGGGCATTCCATTTAAAAAAACATAAGTTTGGTACGCCACTGGAGTACGGCACGCCACTGATGATTAGAAATATTTTTCAAACATAGCGACGGTAATTATGCACCACTTTGCTCTTAGATTTTTTTCCATAGCTTTTATCGTAAAGGAGCTATGGTCCGAGGCGTCTTAAGTGCCACACCCGGTCTATTCAGAAAATAAACATTTTTTCAAATGTAACACCCTGTATAATATATTACAGAAAGTATTCACATATTACTCTTTTATTTAATAAAACTATGAAAATATTTAAAATTGTATAACAATATACACAACTGTGAAAATCACTTTAAATAAGAATTTTATTAATAGGTACAATCAACAGATTTTATTTTGGTAATTTTTTAGAATTTTCTTTTGTTTTTAGGGCTGCTTGATTTAATTGAACAAAACAGAAATAAGTGAATAGCTTTCTTATTTATTATTCGTATTAATTATTAATAATGTATTATACCTTATTGTTAAGAATAATCTTCTCTATCGATCAATAATAAAGTGTACAGGGTGTTCCATTTATAAAAAAAAAACGTTAATTTTCGTAGTACCTTCAAAATACGACTTTCAATTGTTCCACTGATTTGACCTTAAATTTCCTACTACTTTACTCATTTAACCGACTCTGTACAAAATTATAACAAAGTTAGCAATGGTGCGCATTTGATTCTAAAAACCCTGTATATACCGTGTGTAAATAGAAAAATTTATAAAGTAACAGTTTTACATTTTTACATTCAGTCGCCTAATCAGTAACTGAAGCCACGAGTCGCCACTGATCTGATATTTTTGTAGTTTATTTCATTTTAAAATCATATCATACTCGTATAAGTTTGATAGTTGTGAGAAAGTTCTGATTATTATACGATTCAAATATTATTTGATAAAAGTTTACCGAATCAGGTTAATGTTATAATAGTGTGGTTTCGCATTTATGAATAACCTTCCCCTAAATTTCAAACAAATATTTATGAGAAGGAAGGCATAGGAATGGATTTTTACATGGTAGTTGTTTGTGAATCATTTACGTTGGTATTGTACGTCGTAAATTTTAACAAGTAGCACCTGACGTATAATAAAATAAGGCGATATCCGCTTAAGAAGCGTGAATAAAGTGATGCTCTGTAGATTCTTTGGTGGGGATTGAATATAATTCAAGATATAATTGAATGTAGGTTGAATAATGCATGTGGTCTGCGTCAACGGTGGTCCCGGGAGACGCTGTTATATATGCCATCAGCCAAACGTGCCAATGTGCCAGTCTCATCGTTAAATACGCTACACTGCACGATTTTTTACCGTAGAACCTAGCATAAATCAATTACCCTCTAACATAAAATTCCCTGTTATTTCGTTACTTGTGTGCACATACAAACGTTACTTATTTTTTATTGTGTATATCACATTATATCAGCGCTGTACACTGCTGCAATATATTCTAGCTCGTCATCAGTAGTTTTTTTTTATGATAATTATAAAAAGGGAATGTTTTTTATGCTTCGCAGTAAATAGACTACAATATCATATTTAACTCTGCCGATTTTAACAATCAATACTGTATTTGTAAGCCAGAGTGGATGGGATATGTTAGACCAGCAGCGGAAATATGACATACCGGTATCTAAACCCAACGAATTCTGTCGGTCTGTTGGTCTATCGGTCTGTCGTCTGTCGGTGTAAATGTTATTTTTAAATAATTATAACTACCTATCTGCATTGTCAATTAATTCATTCTACTTCATAATATCTCTAAAAGACAAATTTTTGAGTGAAAACTGGAAACCGGAGTGGATGTTTACTCTTTTCGTTTTCTTCTTATTTTTTTTTTTTTTAATTTGGTGCTCTATCTCAGTAAGCACTAATAATAAGTAATTAGTCCAGTCGTCAGAGATCTGACCTCTAAAAATCGCCTGAATTAGCTAAAAAATGGCATATCAAGTACTGGACTCCTAATAAGATAAAAGAGTTTACCACTCCTGCCCCCGGGCTTACCCCGAAAACCACCCCCGTAAGGGGTAAAAAACGGAAAACATCGGTTTCTCACAAATCTGCACATGGCAACAAATATATTTCAAACAAAAAATGTAGCTGTTAAGAATAATTTTTGAACAAAAGAATTCCCTAACGCTTTTTAGTGAAATAAACCGTTCTCTCAGAAATAACGATTCAAGTAACTGGTCATTTTGAATTTTAGTTGTATTGAGCAAATGTATAACAGATTGACGGTAGAAATTCTATAACTTTTGATCACAGTGTCCCACTGGAAATAATAAAAATGTATTTTAAAGGGGAAGAGTTCAGCTTTCTTGTAAAATAATTACATTTTACCATAGATGAAGTCAGATTCTACAAATCTGTTAATTATATAAACGCTGTGAAGTTATAGCGGTACGATTTTCAACATATTAATAAAATGTATCAGTCCCATTGAAAAATCCATATGGAATATTAACGTTGACAGTATAAACTTCAATATCTGTACCATAAACATTCGATTTCGAGTTTCGGGAAAAAATATGAGAAGTTTGAATTATCGTTGGAAAACACGGAATTTAAACTTTTATATTAAAAATGATCTCACGTCATTGACGTGAGAAAAATTCGATTGAAATTGAAGCTACTTTACGAAGGAATATTTAAAAAGTCGATAAATGTTAAGTTTTAAACTGTTATCTAGAAAGAGAAGGTAAATGACAACAGTCCGAGTTTTCCTGGGATAATTCAAACTTCTCATATTTTTTCCTTAAACTCAAAATAGAATGTTTATGGTACATGTATTGAAGTTTATACTGTCAGAATTAATACTTCTTATGTATTTTTCAATGGGACTGATACATTTTATTAATATGTGGAAAATCGTAAAAGACCGCCGTAACCTTGCAGCGATTATATAATTAACACACTTGTAGAATCTGACTTCATCTATGGGAATATGTAATTATTCTACAAGGAAGCTGAACTCTTCCCCTTTAAAATAAATTTTTATTTTTTCCATTGCTCAAATTCAAAATGACCGGTTATTTGTTATTTCTGAGAGAACGGTTCATTTCACAAAAAAGTGCTAAGGAACTTTTTTGTTCAAAATCCTCTCAGCTACATTTTGTTTTATATGTGCAGGTTTGTGGGAAAGACTTGTTTTCCGTTTTTTACCTCCTATGGGGGTGGTTCTCGGGGGAAGCCCGGGCGTGGGAGTGGTAAACTTTTTTTCATCTTATTAAGAGTCAAGTACTTGACATGCACATACATTTCCAGGCTATTCGGATAATTTTTAGAGGTTGCGTAGAATTATTGTCTTTGACGACTGGACTAGATTGTAATAATTAATTTAAGAATCCTATATAATATTAATTCGCCGCCAGTACTTGTGTTAGCCACAGCAGATTTTTATTTTATAAAATGCATTAATATGTACTGTACAAATAAATAAATACATTAAGTGATTAATATTGATTTAATTCAATTTGTTTTTAGTAATAAGTATTTTATTTTATTATAATACAATTTGTTTTATGATCAGGAGTGAAATATATTTAATCATACAAATAAACCGGGCGCATTCGCCATAATTTAATAAATAATAAACGTATTAATGTTGGGTTTAGTTGATTAAATTGATTGCATAAAATAGTGATTATAGCTACCAGTACTTTTAGAGTAGGATTGACAGAATTATTGAATTTGTGTAATGAATGAACACCAATAAAACTTTTATCCCAGGCAGGATATAAAATAAATAATTGTGTATAGAATCGATGTTGGTATATACCAACAGTGACCAGGCTATATCTCTTGTCCGCAGGATATCCCTTAGGGACTTTTCCTGTTGAATTTTGTGGTAACTATAAGATTCCATCCCCAGTCTTGTTAGGTGTGCAGTTAGTTAGGTTCGGAGATGGGATTATTGGACGCGCACGTCCGTCGTTTGTCATCGTTATTGTTATGTTTGTCATTACGCGGATTTACACGCACTATGTGAAATCGATTTAATAACTTGTTTTATAGCTTCTTTCTTTTCACTTTGGGTTTTTATACGTCACGTATTAAATGGGGGCCGTGCAATGGTCAATTCAAATTGATGATGATTACTTAACGCCAGCGGAATTGTTATCGTGTACCATTTTCTTTTTTCCCTTTTGAGTGAAAAAGAGAAAGATAATTACTGGCAGTGATGAGGTGTTGATTTATTAAAAGGGCCGCCCGCGCATTTCCGATAAATGCATTCCAGAAAAAGAACTCGATTAAGAATTTATGGGGGATTCGCACAACTCTTTTTAAGGTTGTGATTTTTTCAATCAGCTCAAGCGGTTTATCGGGGACAATTATTCAGGCTACCATATTGCGCTACATAGGAATAACAATGTTAAAGAGGACCTTTTTGAGTTTCGAGTTCGGTTTGCAAACATTAACAAGGCGCGTGGCTGTCACGTGGTTCGCGATTTTGAAACGATTGTTGGGTAATTGGGAGTGCGCCTGACCTCATTATTATGCACAAATGCCTTTTATATTTGATACGTAATACAGCTGGTACTATAGCTGTTAAAGCCAGCTATATGATCTTCGCCATCGATTAAATTGGGGTTGGATATTAAGAATTAGAGACCCTTCCTTCTATGCATTACGAGAAGAAATGAATAATTATCATGTGTGAAATATTTTATTACTGACTGTACCAAAATACAAGATTAAAGTTGTGGAATTGGATTATAACCGAATTAAGTACAGCCGAGAGGTGAATAGTTGTGCATTTTGCAGTATAATAAAAAAAATGAGTGGTATACACAATGCGGGCTGGTGGTTTTTTCAATTATAAACTCTATTTGGCTTAGCACAGATTGTTGTGTAATCAGTTTAGCTCGTTACAGGCCGCGAGCACTCAACGGTGAACTACAGCGGGGAAACAATCTAACTAAAGCAAACCTAAACCTTAACTGGAGTAGAATGATTGCATTTCGGAATATCGTTATAGCTAGCAGCCATTTCCGTCGCTTCGTGCCACGCTTCACTCATCGCGAGTTATTATTGAAACATCACTCATAAATACTAATCAGTTATCTCCGTGGCGCTTGTAATTACTCTCCCGGCATTCTATTACTTACAACGTTTTCTTTCTTCGCAAATTAATAACATCACTTAATTTTATCAACACTGATTTTTGTAAATGTTATTACAAAATCCATAATACAATACACTTCAATCTTTCCATTAGAGATGAGATCAATTGTTACTTTTCAATAACGATTATAATCTGTTACTATGAAATAACTAGTTATTTTTTTATTTAATAACTGTTAGTAAACAGCAAACATTTAAAAAAAAGAAATTGTGTTCAGAATTCGGGCATCAGATACCCACAGAAGCGTTTCGAACTTCAAGGTCCTCGTTAGTGTGGTCGCGACCATAGATTACATTAGATTGATAACTCCTAGGGGGCTCCACGTATCATGATTTTAGTTGACAGACCCGCTCGGTGGGGCGGCGCTGCAATCCCAAATGACGTCATTGGGCGCGGGAAGCGGGCGGGCTTCTTGCGTATGAAACCTGTACGAACCTGTAGATTCTCAAAAATAAGCCAGTCGTGGAAAAATTATGATTTTTGTATTTTCGCACGGCTATTTTTGATAAGCGTTTAATCAAGGTGGCGCCTGTCATTACATCACTATTGACGTATCGACTGCTTAAGTTTCTTCTTTAATGTCTTTTATATTTACTACGGAGGAGTACGCCGATATGGTGTTAATTTATAGATTTGCAAATTGAAAATTAAAATAAAATTAAACCTAAAGTTTACCCTAACTCACTTATTTTTGAGAAGCGTACCCGTATTAATATGAACTTTTTTGCTTAAAATGACCTCAAGAATACACCCCCTTAAGTAATGGGAAAACGTCGTAAATCACCCTGTGTATATTTTTTTATTATATTGAACCCATCACATTAGTCCCGATAGTTTATAAGTTGAATGAAAGATCAGCTGCACTTCGGTTGCGCTGAATTTGTACCTTTTAATTTTCCCCTGGTAAAATTATTTTGTAATTATTAATTGTAATATAGTTGTAACCAGGGTTGTTATGTTTAAAACACATTGTTTTAAAACAGTGTTTTAAACATGTTTAAAATCAGCCGTCGTGTTTTAAACGGTTTTGTTTTAAACATGTTCTAAATCTTAAATTTGTTTAAAACATGTTTTATACTTTAAATTTGTTAAAAACGTTATTTTTTTATTATCTCAAATTTGCTAAATTATACTTTATACTACTTCATTACGATTTTTTGCTAACGTTTTTAAATGTTAGCAAAATTGTTGAAGATATTTCAAATTACATTATTAAACATAACGTTTTATTACAATAAAATATTAAAACTGTGTATGCATAAATGTCATTTTTAAATACAGGGGATTTTTTTCAGGTATAAGATTCGCTGTTTTTTTAAAAGATTTTAATTTGAATCTTTAAACGAGGGTTTTCCACTCCCAGACTAAGCATGAAGTAAAATTTCGAGTTTAGAAAAGCCTGAAAATTTGGATTGGCCGCGTAGCGAAGCGGAGCGGCCAATCCAAATTAGGCTTTTCTAAACTCGAAATTTTACTTCATGCGCCACACGTATAAAACACTGAAATATCGTAAAGTTTAAAATATACGGCTTTAGCAATCTAATATGTAGATGTGAACAAAACGTGAGTAAAATTCTGTGCTGAACAAATTGTTTAAAACAGTGATTATAAGCAACCCAATAACTGTAACGTATATAAGGTTGCCTATAATCGTTGATGTATGTGTGTGTTTTTTTAACTTCACTGTAAATCAGTGTTTTTAAGCGTGGCGCATGAAGTAAAATTTCGAGTTTAGAAATGCCTAATTTGGATTGGCCGCTCCGCTTCGCTACGCGGCCAATCCAAATTCTTAGGCATTTCTAAACTCGAAATTTTACTTCATGCTTAGTCTGGGAGTGGAAAACACTCGTTAAAAGCCTCAAATTAACGGCTTTGAAACAACGAATTCCCGCTAATTTAAAAAACGCTGTAATTTTCGGGATATGTATATTCAAAAGAAAATGCCCTGTATGTTCTGTTTTAAACACGTTTTAAACGTGTTTTAAACGTGTTTTAAACTTGTTTTTAATTGTTAATGTTTTAAACGCGGTTTCAACGAAAAAAACACGTCTTATAAATAAAACAGTTTATTGTAATTAAAATGAAAACACGTTTTTTTTTAACAACCGCGGATGTAACATGATTTGTAAACTTCTTCTTGATTTTACTTGGTGAAAAATAAATAAATAAAAAATAAGTAACGATTTAAATTATCAAATAGTGAAAAAACAATAGTTAGTTACGCTAGTGTCTTCGAGGCTTCATCTACCTGGTAGCCAGTGTCAATGAACACAATTATAGTAATTACTCGCCAAAATATTTTTTGGAACCGGTATTTTATATGCCGAGCATAATTAAGCATTGAAATTCAGCAAGTGAATAGTAATACCCACACGGGATCTAAAAGCTCTCCCATCAAAATTTGGGTTTGAATATTTTTTTATCCGATTTTTTGAAAGAATATTTTTTTTTATATTCTGCTGGCGCTAGCTCTAAGCTATAATTTTCTCCCAATTCGATTAAAAAAATCTCCTTTCGGGGGGCTGGAGTTAAATTTTTTTTTATTTTTTTGGGCGTGGGGGTGGCGCTAGCTTTTAAATTTGTGGCGCTAGCTCTGAGGAATCTGAATAGTGTTAGAAAACTTGAAAAATCCAAACTTGAGGGACTAGCGTCAACCTGGCCCCCCAAAGGTTCAAACCCCCATCACTCTCATGTCGAAGTAGTTGACTGAGCCATCATTTTGTATAGTTTTTCGCAGAAAGGTGTAGATAAAGTTGTATTTTACAATATTTTTTACGCGTATATAAAACGTCGGCTTCCAAAACCAAGAATTGCATTAGAAGTACAGTAAAACCTCGCTATACCGGGCCTCGATATACCGTGATTCGGATATATCGGGGTCATTTTTCAGATTTCTTTTTTTTTTTTAAAGATGTTAATTTTAACAATTGACTGCGTACCGCCCTGATTAGGTAAAACTTTCAGGCGTCATTATTGTATTATATAGTATGTCTTGTTATGTAGGTGACTACTGCACATATGTATATATATATATATATATATATATATATATATATATATATATATATATATATATATATATACCGGGTGTTGACTTGGCGGACGCAACATAGGAAATCGCATGTTAATTTTAAAGTGTTCAAATATTGGCTTCCCTATGTATTTTAGAGACAAAATACATATAACTTTTTTGTAGAGAGAAGAATTCTAAATTTACTAATGTTCACACCTAACACTTTACGTTTCTCTAAGTTAAACTAATTAAGAAAAAGTAATTTGGTTTTATAAAAATAATGACATATCATAAATTGATACAACAATTGCGGATATTCCCTGTTTTTATTTAAAGTTCAATTTAAAGCTTTAAACAAGTGTTTTCCACTCCCAGACTAAGCATGAAGTAAAATTTCGAGTTTAGAAAAGCCCCGTGAAAATTTGTCGAGGGTCGCGCAGCGACCCGAGACAAATTTTCTGGGCTTTTCTAAACTCGAAATTTTACTTCATGCGCCACGCGTATAAAACACTATAATATTGTCAAATTTATCTATATTCGAACTTCACCTAAAATCTGTGTTTTATACGCGTGGCGCATGAAGTAAAATTTCGAGTTTAGAAAAGCCCAGAAAATTTGTCTCGGGTCGCTTCGCGACCCTCGAGAAATTTTCACGGGGATTTTCTAAACTCGAAATTTTACTTCATGCTTAGTCTGGGAGTGGAAAACACTCGTTTAAAGCTTCAAATTGAACGCATTTAAAAATCAACGAATGTCAGAAAATTAACAGCTAAAATAATTAAGAAAAAGTAATGTGATTTTATAAAAAAATGTTATTTTTAAGTTCAATTTAAAGCTTTAAACAAGTGTTTTCCACTCTTTTTTGGGCTTTTCTAAACTCGAAATTTTACTTTATGCGCCACGCGTATAAAACACTAAAATATTGTGAACTCTATGTACATATATTTGAAAGTGACTACGATATTTTTTGCCATTTTGACATCCGCAGTTGTTGTTTCAATTCCATGGCATGTCATTATTTTTATAAAATCACATTATTTTTTCTTAATTATTTTAACTTAGAGAAACGTAAAGTGATAAACGTTAACTCGTATGAATTCAGTATTTTTCCCTCTACAAAAAAGGTAAATACATTTTGTTTCTAAAATAAATAGGGGAGCCAAAATTTGAACATTTCAAAATGTACGTGGGATTTCCTATGGTGCGTCCGCCAAGTCAACACCCGGTATATATATATATATATATATATATATATATATATATATATATATATATATATATATATATATATATTATATATGCGCGTGTGTGTATGTGACTATTATACAAATTACATATATTCGGATATACCGTGTTTTTCTTATATCGTGCTAGGTATAGCCGGTATAACGAGGTTCTACTGTATATACTGCCATATGTATAAAATCCTGTAGCCACATGTTCAGACAAAATTAATTCGTTCCGCCCTCAATCTTACGGTGATTATTTTGAAGTGATAACAATGATAGTAATCAAAAGAATGGATTGAGCATATAGGGTGCAACCCCTATGTACAACAGGTCACGGCTTAGTCCCTGTAACTACTCGGTGCACCTCTTTTAGAGCCGGCCCGAAGGTACCTAACGCCCTTAGGCAAAACAAAACCAGACGCCCCTTTGAATGTGTATTTAATTGTATACGCAAATATAAATGCTGACAAAAAATGTAGTTGTTATTTCAAATTAACAAATGTGTAAATTGCACAAAATCACGATTAGTGTTTATTAACCATAAATTAATTTTTGTTCAGGCGCCTCTTCATTCAGGCGCCCCTTGGCGGTTGCTTAGAATCACTTAATCGAGCCCGGCCCCGTTTTTTTGCAAGCCACTAATTCCGATATATAATATGAGAACTGGCCGGGCCGCTCCTGACTGATTGTTTTAAAGTTTCATTTTATCTTCGATTGAAAATTATATCTATAAGCAAGTAAATATATATTTACAAGAACCACAAATCTTTATAAACTAGTGTTTTAAAACTACGGGCCGGGCCGGGCTCGATTTAAGTATTTCATGAACGGGTCGAGCCGGGCTTGTAAAATTTGCCCTACCACAAATACATAAAACTTTATTAATTAACGATTGTTATCTATAGCAATAAAATCTCCAATTACTGGAGCTGTAGACCACTTTTATTTTTATTTGTTTTGGCTGCAGAAGGGGAACTAATTACCCAGCTTTCCACAATTCTTTAGAATGCATCGAATTTTTACTTGGCATAAATACTGCATATCAACGAAGCTTCACATTTTAAATAAAAATGAAGGAATTTAATGAGCACTCGTTCATAAATACGTCTATTCATTTTTATAAAAGCCCCTTTTTAGACAGATTATGTGCTTTGTATTAAATACACGCGACGAGAAAATACACAATAAACATATAATTGATTGGGTGGTGCCTTTCTGTAAAAAAGAAGTCATTTCTTTTCCGGACATTAAGTCTAATGACAACTAGTTTAATGTCAATATTTTTGAGTATGCAAGCCTCGACAAGGAGCAAGGGTCGCACTTAAATCAAACTGGGGATTAAAATCCCAGGACCCTAGGTCCCTTAATAGAATCGGATCGAATTTTAATTAACAAACTCGACAAGCAATTAGTGTACTCGGACCGTGACGGACATTTACTTTAACAAATGTCACAGCATACACAACTAAATAATTATGTAGTGAATAGGTTTTGTTAGTGAACACGAATTTATATTGCAATTTGAATAATTCGTGATTTGAACAGGGTGGTGCATTTTATAGGTGTCACATAAGAATCACTTTTTTATTTAAGGGAATATTAAAAAGTAGTATTTGCGAGCCAGATCATAAATAACCAATTCTTGATAAAACATCGATTTTACTAAGTACAACAGACCGAAACTGGTTGTCACCAAAATCAAACTTATTAAATTTAAAAAAAAATAGCACGCGCTTACTAACAATGTAATACACCATTCGAAGCTCTTGTATTTAATGCACATTTTTAGCTGTATACATTGTCAAATTTTTTAGATGAAATTTATTTTCTACTGTTTTGAAACGTTTAGAAATATTGTGGCAACCGAACGTTGGTAGAGTATATCTTATCAGGATTGTTAAATAAAAGTTTTTTTCATTTTAATTAAAACAAACAGTTTTTTTTACAAAACGTGTTTTTTTCATTGAAACAGAGTTCAAAACATTAACAATTAAAAACATGTTTAAAGCACTTTAAAACGTGTTTAAAACACGGTTAAATCCCATTTATGCTGTTTAAAAAAAAATTACTTCGTCGAATTTTCATGAAATTTTCAGGGATCGCTAGAGGAAAGAATGCTTTTTACTGTCACGTAGAAATAAACCACATGAATTACTTGAGAAATAAACTACAGGTGGTTAAAGTTGATTAATAAATGAATGAACATTAGGATAAAAGTGAACATGTTTGTTGCGTTTTGAAAAAATTGTGAAAAATTCCCGAAACTTCGGATTTTCATGAACTTTTCATTAATCGCAAGAGCAAAGAATGCGCTTTACTGTCACGTAAGAATAAATAAAATGAATTACTTGGAAAATAATTTACAAGAGGTTAAAGTTACGACCGTTTGATTCAACAAGCCAATTTTAAACTGAAAACATTAACTTAAAATTTAAGCTTCCACCTAAGTTCGAAACGGTTAATTCTCCAATAATCTCAAAGTGTCGATCATTAGCAATTGTTTTCATTCGGTTTTGTGAAAAAAAAATTAGTTTTATTTTTGTGAGAAACTAGAAAAAACAAATAAATGTATTTATAGTTTTTCTTTGTCTCATGCTCGATTTTTGTAAAATCTAGATATTTTTTCTGAAATAATGAAAACGCGGCTCAAAATTAGAACATTGATTTAAGCGTAAAAACAATTGAACGTTGCGTCACATCAAAGTTTGAATCTTTATTAGTCGTTTGCAATAAAGTTGAGCTTAATTATTTGAGCCATCCATTTTTTGTTGTATTAAATTTAATTCACTTGACGAAAAAGCAGTAGTTTTGATTTAATATCAAGGCTTAATTTAAGCGTGAAAACAATTGAACTGTATTTCAATTCTAAGCCACATTCTTCGGCTGTGATCTGCCTTTCGTTTAATGAAAATATCAAATCCGCGGACAAAGTTACGCTTAATTATTTGAGCCTTAAAAAAGGCTTATTTTTAATAACTAATTACTAAAATACGGACTTGGACTTAACATTTAAGCCTTGATTTAAGTTTAAAATCAATGGAGCGTTACGTCACTTCAAAGCCACATTCTTCGGCTATCGTTCGTCTTTTGTTTTGAGAAAATATCAAGTTCAAAAGAGTTGCGCTTAATTATTTAAGCGACTATTTCTTGAGAATTTATTATTTATTAAAACACGGACTTTGACTTGAAACTTAATTTATATTGTTGGAATATCTAGTAAAGATATTCAAATTTCAATTACAACCAATCGAAGTTTATTTCGTTCTGTGTAGATTTTTAGAATTTTATGTTGATTTGATAATCTGGTAATTTTTTACAATTCTTTAAATAAATAACATTCACCTAAAATCGTTGATTTTATTGCATCATTTTAACCGAGAGTTTATTTAATTTTTTTTCTATAAGATATAAGTCAATCAATTCTAAGTAAATTCTCTCAATGTTATGTTGATAGTATAGATTTCTAATTTTTTACAATTTTTTTAAAGAAAATTTTTCTCAAAATTGTTAATTTTATTGCATAATTTTACCTTTGACTGAATATTTTTATAAAATGTGATAATATAATGTAATTTTCTATCTATAAGATATTAACGCAATTAATTCTAAGTAAATTCTGTGAATTTCACGTTGATGCTGTAAAATTTTAATTTTTTAAATTTTTTCAAAGAAAACATTCTCAAAAAATTGTCAATTTTATTACATAATTTCAACTTTCGCTGAATGTTTTAAGAAAACGTGGCGATATAATTCAATTTTCTTTTTTAATATATATAAGTGCAATCAATTCTAAGTGAATGTTACGTTGATGGTATAAAATTTTAAATTTTTACAATTTTTTCAAAAACATCTCCCAAACTTGTCAATTTTATCGCATAATTTCAACTTTGGCTTGATATTTTGGAAAATCCACTAGAGATATTAAAATTTCCATTGCGGCTAATAAACATTTATTCATTTCTGTGTAGATTCTATGAATTTTAGTATGGTTTGATAATTCGTTGAATTTTTACAATTCTCACAAAATAAACATTCTCCTAAAATCGTTGAATTAAGGCATTCTTTATTTTGTAAAAGTTCAAATTGAAGCTTAAAACAGTGTTTTCTACTCCTAGGTTAGGCATGAAGTAACATTTCGAGTTTAGAAAAGCCTGAAAATTTGGTTGCATACTCATACCAAATTTTCAGGCTATTCTAAACTCGAAATTTTACATCATGCGCCAGGCGTATAAAACACTGAAATAATCTGAAATTTAAAGTAGACTTTTTCAGCAGCATACTGATTTAGAAGTATATTTTAAACATCACAATACGTCAGTATTTTATACACCTGGCGCATGAAGTAAAATTTCGAGTTTAGAAAAGCCTGAAAATTTACTTCATGCTTAATCAGGGAGTGGAAAACACCCGTTAGAAGCTTCAAATTAAACTTAAAAGAAAAATTGCATAATTTCAACTTTGGATTAATATTTTGGAAAAATGCACTGTCATAATTTAATTTTCTGTAAAGCATATGCAACTGCAATTCATTCTAAGAAAATTTTATGTTGATTGTATAAAACTTTGTATGAAACTTTTTTAACGCACACGAATTTGTGTTTGTTGTAAATTTGAACACAAATTTATTTTACGTGTTTAAGTTTACAATTTTGATGTTTTTGAAAATGTTGTCTATTATAATTTGTTTGACGTTATGTTTTTTGGTGATAGTAATGACATGTTTTAACAGTTACAACGTTTTTGAATATTTTTCGACAATTATATTAATATACTCGACTTTAATTTGCCTAAATATTTCCATAACATTCTACTTTTTCGACTTTCAATTGAAAATTATTCGAAAACGGCCCATGGCGTATTTTTTGTTTTTCGTATATTCTGAAAAAAACATGTCTTCTTAACATTTATATGAATTTTCATAAACATTTTTTAAAGAGTTTCCATGTTTTGAGTGTTTATTAAAACTTTGATTTCCCTAAATATTTCTATAAAGTTCTACGATTTTGACTTTCAATTAAAAATAACTCATTTAGAAACGAAAATGGTATAAAATATAGTTTAGATAACTTAAGACAATAAAAAAATCGTTTTAGACAAATTTAACGTTTAAAACATGTTTTAAACGAATTTAACATTTAAAACATGTTTAAAACAAAACCGTTTAAAACATGACGGCTGTTTTTAAACATGTTTAAAACACTGTTTTAAAACAGTGTTTTAAACGTAACAACCCTGTATCTTATACAGGTTACCTTATGAAAGTTCGCATGCGCCAACTTGCTCCAACTGTAATGTAAATGGAAGTAAAAATTATACCGCCTGGATATAATAATAATAATAATCCGTGGCAGTAATAAATAATGTACAATTGTACATTACTAATTTAATTGGAAATTAACGATTCACTTAGTGCAACAGGTAGGGTGTGTTCATATTAATTTTAAAGGTGTTAAATAATCATAGAATAAGTTTTAGATTACGATTGAAAATTGTTAGATTATGATCTATTTGTAATAATAATATTTATTAACAGTGTAAAATTTGGTTCCTGGGCAAATGTTAAAATTATCTTAAAACCAAGTATGGTACTAGATTGTTCATTAAAAAGTTGTCAAACTTGTAAATGTCTCGACTTAATAGTTGTCGAGTAAAACATAAAAACAAAATTTGACAAAATCAGTTTTTTGACAATGTCTCTAAAACAAGTTAAGATATTTCAAATGTGGTCTTAGATTATCATTAGGCCTTCTAAAATGAGCAACTTTTACCCAATTTATCCGACTCTCCATCTCTTCAAATAATTGTGATCCACAGCGGCAGCTCGCCGCCTAATTTCAGGGTAGGCCACAGCGCCAAGGCACACAAAATTTGAGGTTGGGATCGCGCTTCATAAATACAAGGAACTGCATAACAAAGTCACCTTTCAATTATGGATACATATTACCTTGGGTCTATAGCCTACCCTGAAGTTAGGCTGCGAGCCGCCGCTGGTGATCCAAATACGTTCTGCCGAAATATGGGAACCCTATAGGTATACATTTGTGGGAGTCTAGAATTTTCGGCCAGCGACGACCGGTCCCTCGGGAAGTTGCACATCTATATTTGTCTAGGGCAGACCCCGTTAATTCTATATAATTCTGTAAAGTCGGTCGACTATGCGCTAAGAAGGATCGACAGAATCGAAAATTTTGAAGTGGGGGTAGAGATCGCTTACGTCACAAATGCGTGCTGAATTTAAATGTGATTACTTTATGATTTAGATAATTACAAGTAATTACAGTAAATGTGTAACGTGCCGTATGCTATGCAACCCTGTACACCTTTCCTATTATAGATTGTGTATTTTTGTTTTCCCTCTTTATCATAGACTACCCAATTTAGACCCGAATTTGGACAACTTCACAACATAATTTCCACTTCCAACACCAATTCCACCCGCGTTTTTTCATCAACCCCTTTCCTATATAAACGGACCGCACTCGTCTCCTAGACAGAGTTCTGTGGCCGCCCCAGAAAAATGAACTCTCTAGAAGGTTCACGCCCATGTATTGGAAAATACTGCAAAGAGCGCCTCTGGATGGCCATTACGCCAACTAACTCGAAAAAAAATGTGCCTGGCGGTTCGGTTTATTCATTTAAATTTACTGATTTGACATTTGAAAAATTAATGAACAGCATTAAAAACAAATGTTACGTATTATTCATTCATAACTAATAAAAACCCTGAATGATAAATATATATTTATGGATATCTCTTACCTTTTTTCAAGAAACTAACTTAAGTTTATATTTTTGTTTTAATTTGTATATGAAAGGAATTATGTATAAGAATAGAATCAATATTCATAGCATGTAATCATTTAATAAAAGTTGTAGTAAAAATACAATATTAAACGCAAATCTTGAAAATAACTTTGCCCATCATTCGTGTAGTACAACTCTAAATCCAGATTTATGCTAGTAGACAGAAAGAAAGAAATTAATATTTGAATTAAAATTGAAATTTGAATGTACCTTTGTTTAAATATATTCCGAGCAATAACGGCACGTGGTCTAAGGAAGTGGGTCGGCCGAATGTAGGCAAGCTGCAGGTAGTCAACTTAATTTTTTGGTAGTTATTAAATATTATTTATATACTGTCGATGCACTTTGTGGAAATACGGTCCCGGCAAATTTTCCGTACTCGAGTAAACCATTTGAACGTAGGTCCACGCCGCAGGGAAAATGTAACGACCAGTGCTGCCAATCCTAAAATACCGGTTTACCCCAAACCCTAACAGAAAATACCCCTTTAGGCAATACGTTCCCCTGAGTTAATTAGGACCATTTAAAAAAAAAGTGTGTCCGTCACTATTGTACAACCTAAACCAATCAAGATGTTAAGATGACACTATAAACTTAAGCTTTTTATTACAATCCTAGGATGGGAAAAGCTTTTGGTGAAAATGCGAAAACCGGAACTGGTAGATTACAAGATAAATTCAAATTCAAAACTATTTGAATTCGAGAAGATAAGCTTACGCTTCTTATAGTTTGCACACTTTAAACATAACATAAAATTACGAAAATGTTATTCGTGAAAATGCAAACAATGTCTTAATTAATAATACAACTTAAGACGATAAAGATCCATTGAAACAACTACTTCCTGTGCAAATACACCTTCGGATATTGAATTACACTGGTCGGCATGAAAATCGGCCCTGACACCATTCCTGCTGATTCTTATGTAAAATGACCTCCTGAATCCGAATATGACCCTCGTTTTCCCCCATCACCCACCGTTTTCGGGGGAGGCCCCCCCCACCTATTTTTATCACTTTTCGATAATTTGGAGGGATGAAAAGGATTATTTTAGCCTTTACGTTTCTTCTGAGGGACTAAAGAGGTGAAAAGTTCCAAAACATGACCATTTGTAGCAAGGAGGTAGATTTGGGGGGGGATTTTCCCCCTTAAATTGTAAAAAAATCCTTAAAAATGATCGATTTTTCCGTTTTTTTCGCAGTTTTATCACTTATTTTCTACATATTCCAGCTTCCATCCCCCCTCATCCTCCCCCAAACAATAAAAATATATAGCAACAATATATAGCAACAATAATAAAAAAATATAGCAACAATAATAAAAATATATAGCAACAGTTCGGAAGATTCACTGTACCACGCTGGCGCTCTCAATACCTCGCGCGCACAGGTTTGCCCAGGAATTTTCATGCTTTGACAGGTTTAAACTTGCATTGCTCTGGTCACTATAGACCTGCACTGTAATCCTTATCTTCCCTCAGTACATCTCTAGCGATCGTAGAGTCAACTTGTCGGTGCTCTAGGCGGGGATTCTGTGTTTCCAAGTTGTTTAAATTGTGTATAACGGTAGACATTTTTTAATTCCGGCTTTTTCCAAGTGAATTACAGTACGTGAGTGTGAGTTGTGATTAATATCAAGCATTTATTTACTGTTTAATTATGCCAAGCGAGTGTAAAAATCATCCCGATAGCTTCTGCTATGTTTGCGGGGAATTGGCTTTAAAAGCGCAACGAAAACCCCTTTCTCCGCTTCTTAAAACTGCTTATAAATTTTACTTTGATTGCCAAGTTGGCGATCAGGACAAGAATTGGCCTCCAACAGTTTGCTGCACTACTTGTTACAGTAGCTTGACCAAATGGCTCAAAGGTACCCGTAAATCAATGCCATTTGCTGTGCCCATGGTTTGGCGCGAACCTCGCTGTCATCTCACAGATTGTTACTTTTGTATGACTTCCACCGTCGGGTTATCTAGCAAAAGTAAGCATACAATTCAGTATCCTAATATCCCTTCAGCTCTAAGACCAGTTCCTCACAACGAATCTTTGCCAATCCCAGTGCTCCCAAAAAACTATACTCTAGAGCCAGAAACGGATTTGAAAGACTTTGAGCCACAGCCTGGACCATCTTATGATACGTTCACCGATGATGAAGAGTGTTCTGCTGATTCAGCTCATCGAAAACCTCACCTCGTTACTCAGTCGGAATTGAATGATCTCGTCAGGGATTTGGAGTTACCTAAGAGTAAATCTCAACTTCTTGGATCTCGACTTCAGCAGTGGAATCTCTTAGAAAAGGGTGTAAAAATGTCTTCTTACAGGACTAGGCAGTCAACCCTGATATTACTTTTTTCGGCAGATGAAGGCTTAGTGTTCTGCCCTAATTCAAATGCATTGATGATAGAACTGAAGATGCCATGTGACCCAGACAAATGGAGACTGTTTATAGACTCATCAAAGACAAGCTTGAAAGTTGTCCTATTGGCCAATGGGAATGAGTTACCATCACTCCCGGTTGCATACTCTGTGGATATGAAGGAGACGTACGAAAACATTAGCCGGATCCTTGATAAAATCAAATACCATGATTATAATTGGAAACTTTGTGCTGACTTAAAAGTTGTTGCTCTACTCATGGGCCTGCAATCGGGCTTCACAAAATACTGCTGCTTCCTATGAGAATAGGACAGCCGAGCCCGAGACAAATATTACATCGTACGGAACTGGCCTCCGTGAGAAAGTTTTACTCCAGGTCAGAAAAACGTCGCTCACGATCCTCTGGTCCCGAAGGAAAATATTTACTTGCCGCCTTTGCACATCAAACTCGGATTGATCAAAGAGTTTGTGAAAGCAATGGAGAAGACCGGTGATGCATTTCAATTTTTGAAAACTAGATTCCCTCGTCTTAGTGAGGCTAAAATCAAGGAAGGAGTTTTCGTGGGCCCCCAGATTAGACAACTTTTCCAAGATTCGACGTTTATTGAACACCGTGTGTGAGAACTTTTTGGGTAACAACAAAAGTGATAATTATGTCGCTCATGTCGAGGAATTGCTGTCAGCGTACAAGGCCATGGGGTGTAACATGTCTCTTAAAGTGCATTTCCTTCACTCACACCTGGACTTCTTCCCTGAAAATTTAGGAGCAGTTTCGGATGAACACGGGGAACGGTTTCATCAAGACATCTCTAAGTTCGAGAGGAGATTTTCGGGGAAGTGGAATGCGAGCATGTTAGCAGAGTACTGCTGGTTTTTGATACGAGAAACTTCTACCTCAGGGTACAAAAGGAAAGCAAGCACCAAATGAAGGTACTTATCTTAGTTATTTATTATTCTTTACATTTATTATTTTACATTTATTATTTTACTTTTTATTTATTATTCTTTACAGCTAAAATAATCCTTTTCACCCCTCCAATGGATGGGGGAAACGGGGGGAGTATTGAGAGCGCCAGCATGGTACAGTGAATCTTCCGAACTGTTGCTATATATTTTTATTATTGTTGCAATATATTTTTATTATTTGGGGGTGTTTGGGGAGGATGAGGGGGAATGGAAGCTGGAATATGTAGAAAATAAGTGAAAAAACTGTGAAAAAATCGGAAAAAATTGATCATTTTTAATGATTTTTTTACAATTTAAGGGGGCAAATCCCCCCTCCTTGCTACAAATGTTCATGTTTTGGAACTTTTCACCTCTCTAGCCCCTCAGAAGAAATGTAAAGGCTAAAATAATCCTTTTCATCCCTCCAAATTATCAAAAAGTGATAAAAATAGGTGGGGGGGCCTCCCCCGAAAACGGTGGGTGATGGGGGAAAACGGAGGTCATATTCGGATTCAGGAGGTCATTTTACATAAGAATCAGCAAGAATGGTGTCAGGGCTCGAAAAAAAAATTTTTTTGCAGACCAGTGAATTTTACAATGAAATATTTAAAATCTTATTTAATTTGATTTGTTACAACGCTCTATTAAAGTAAATGTAACGTTTAGGTCATTTGACCTAAACGTTACATATACTTTAATAGGCTAGGCTAGGCTAGGCTAGAAAAGCCTAGACAATTTTCACGGGGCTTTTCTAAACTCGAAATTTTACTTCATGCTTAGTCTGTGAGTGGAAAACACTCGTTTAAGGCTTCAAATTGAACTCTTTTAAAAATCAACGAATGTCAGAAAATTAACAGCTAAAATAATTAAGAAAATGTAATGTGATTTTTTAAAAATAATGACATTTTTCTTGTATAGTGTAAATCATTTCGAAAACATTTACTTTAATCAAGTGACTACGATATCTTTTGCTATTTCGACATCCGCAGTTGTTGGTTCAATTCCATGGCATGTCATTATTTTTATAAAATCACATTATTTTTTCTAAATTATTTTAACTTAGAGAAACGTAAAGTGATAAACGTTAACACGAATGAATTCAAAATTTTTCCCTCTACAAAAAAGGTAAATACATTTTCTTTCTAAAATAAATAGGGGAGCCAAAATTTGAAAATTTCAAAATTTACATGGGATTTCCTATGTTGCGTCCGCCAAGTCAACAACCGGTATAGACATTGAAACTTATTTTTTACGTAGCAAATACACATTTTTAATGTATACTGCATGAAGAGCTAAATCTAATACTTGTATCCTTTTTTAGGTGTATGAGAAGTGTTGACCGGGAAGAACTGTGAGTAAAACCAAAGCTGCAAGTTTTTAAATCAACATTTATTTGCGACAGGCATTTTGACGAGGGCAGTAAATGTTGCACCAACAAAACGAATTTAAAAGGCAAGGAGCGTCCCCACATTATATCTGGATACACCGGCTGGTAAGCAAAACATTTGTTACTTTTATAAACAAGGTGGCCTGAAAAGATGAGATAATCTTCAGGTAGTGCGATTCATTAATCAATTTTGAGTACATCAAATTAAAAAAAATATATAAAATTAAAAAATGTAAAAACTAAAAAAAATGGTTTCATGATTATTCAGTAGGTCTCACAAGGCCATTCATATTCTAAATATGTGGCTAGAAATGCTTTATAACATTTGCTATTAATAATCGACTAAACATTACAGAAACATTTATTACGTTTAGCTGGTTGTTAATAGAAATGAGTTTAATCAAAATATTTGAAAATATTAATAATTGCTGGTCACATATTAATCAAGAACCATGATACTTTTTTACTTCATTTTTTTTCTTGGAATTAATCAATGAACTACCTGTTGATTATCACGCCTTTTCTGGCCGGTATTACGACAAAGGACGACTTTAAGACGCTGTCATTTGGACGCGTGAAAAATGGACGCAACGAAAATTGGTAACGTGGATATATAGACGCGAGACAAACGAACGCACGACATTTGGACGCCTGCATATGTTTATAGCATTCGACGAAGAACACGAACATGTTAAATAATTGCGAGAAAGTTAAAAAACTCGAAATACGAGACCAATCTTATAAATTGATATACATTAACACCTTTTATATTTTATTAACAATTTTTATGTAATTTACAATTATAAGATTCAATTTATAAATAATTCTTTTCATATATATCTAAAACAATTTTTACATACTCAAACGTACAATTTAACTGTTAATCGTATGGTAAAAAATACATTTTATCTAATTTTTGTTTATATTTTCATATTTGTAGTTTTCTGCTAATGATGAACTAATTTTTTACTTTGAAACCGGTTCAGAAAATAAAATTTCTAAAATTATATCAAGGAGTACTTCATTACACATCATCTTTCAACATACTTGATACGACGGACTATAACTTACTTCTAGGTTAGATTAGGTTAGTATAAGGTTTGCAATAGAATAAATTTCGCAAGTCATTTTGCGCACGATGGATATTCCACATACTTTTAGGTTAGGTTAGGTTAGGAGGATGGTTTGCAATGGAATAATTTTCGTATGCACGATGCCTATTGCACATACTTCTGGGTTAAGTTAGATTAAGAGAAAAGTTTGCAATAGAATAAATTACGTAAAAGTATCTTTGCGCACGATGCCTATTCCACACATTTCTAGGTTTGGTTAGGTTAGGAGAAAGGTTTGCAATAGATTTATAGCATTCGACAATGAACACAAATATGCTAAACAATTGCGAGAAAATTACAAAAATCGATTTTTTTTAAGTAATTGAAAATTGCTTAATAAGACCAATTTTATAAATCGATACACATTAACACCTTTTATATTTTATTATTACACTTGGTAAAAAATTTAAAAAAAAGTTTAGTTTATTTAGTCTCCCATAATAAGAACGTTAAAGCAGCGGGGATCCGAGAAGGCTGCGATTCGGTCGCCATGGCAACCACTTTTACATTGCTCTTATGGGAGACGACTGTCACCGGGAGTGGAAAAATCGAAGAATTCATTTTAGAAAGTTCAAATTTTCACAGGACCGAAAAAAAAATTCCCCGTGTCTTAGGCTAAGCGGCGTTCAAATCCGACCGCGTTTTCTATTTTAAATCATTTTTTTAATTTTACGCCGGGCGGAAGATTTCCTAACCTCAATACTTTACACGCTGGTCTTGCTTCACACGGAACTTTTTCAGGTCGCGCATACCACAATTTAGATGGGATTTGACCTGGCCTTACCAACGCGACACTTCCGAGCGCTCAAATCGCCCGATTAAAAAAAATATCGCATTTAATCGATTTTGCAAAAAAAATAATAGATTTTCAAAATTTTGCGTCTATCGTGTTCAGAATTCCATTAGAAACACGACCTATCTATCGAGAATTTTTTCTATCGAGGAAAAGTTTTTTTTTTTTGCAATTGAAATTTCATAAAAATATATACCGGGTGTCTAAATCTCGCATTTAATCGATGGTTTTTATTTTTTCTTCAAAATGTTTTGTTTAAACGCAGATCGCTAGGATTAAATTTAGCGGTGTTGGGACATGTTTTTTTTTTTTTTTATTGGCCGCCTTCACGGGCTGTCGGTCGAAGAATTGCGATAGAGGAATTTGGTTTTCACATTTCGATTTCGAATAATTATCCGCAACCGACAAGATGAAACAAGACGAAACAAAACAATTAAAATTAATTAATTTTTAAGTTTAACGTGTATATACAGGGTGGTCTAAAACCGTGATTTTCTTGATTATTTTTTTTTTGGCCGACTTAAAATGCTCCAAAACGATTTGTTTAAACGTAGGGTGGTATGGTTTGACCAACAAATGGCCGCCTTCCCGGTGTTTCAGCATATTTTCGCTCCAAAAATTGCGCTAGAGAAAATTTGTTTTCGCGGGGATGAAGGAGCAACTAGCCTCTCTACGTGCGAGCGAAGCGAGCAAGGCAAGCGAGCGGCTGAAGCGAAGCGACCATCTCTTCCAACCTTTTCACGGACCTTTACATCCATCCACTCCATAACCACTACAAAACAACGATTTACCTTGCAGTCACCACCATTCGGCTTATGCACCAACGCCTCTCCCCCTCCCTTTCCCCTTGCTACTATTATACATATATTTTTCTTTAACATCATTTTTTTTTTTTAATTATGCAATTCTCTTTACATTTCTACATTTCCTTGATTCGGCCCTCTGCTCCTCGGTTGGTAAATCGGGCTAAATGCTACCATTTAAATAAAAAAGTAGTATAGGAGCAACTACCCTCTCTATGTGCGAGCGAAGCGAGCAAGGCAAGCGAGCGAAGCGAGCGGCTGGAGCGAAGCGACCATCTCTTCCAACCTTTTCACGGACCTTTACATCCATCCACTCCATAACCACTACAAAACAACGATTTACCTTGCAGTCACCACCATTCGGCTCATGCACCAACGCCTCTCCCCCTCCCTTTCCCCTTGCTACTATTATACATATATTTTTCTTCAACATCATTTATTCTTTTTTTAATTATGAAATTCTCTTTAGTTTCTTTAATAAATTTAGAACCAACTCGATTAAAAAAGCGAAACCGATTTTTAATGCACTGATTTTAATAAAAGTTTGGACAACGCAAATAACATACATATTTTGTGTCTTAAATATTTTAGCAGGTATAAGGTAAAGAATCAACAGTTACATTATTCGTTCAATGCGTCTAAATATCGCACGTCCAAATATCACGCGTCCAAATGTCGTCGCGTCCAATTGTCGTTGCGTCCAAAAGTCGCGCGTCCAAAAGACCGCGTCCAACTGTCTGGAAGCAAAATTGTTAAAAACATTAAATGTAACAGGAAAAAGAAAGCTATTCCCTCAAGCACAGCTGTTGCATTCGTATACCCGAGGTATTAAAAAGGTTGCAAGAAAATTTCAATTTCAATCTTGATCATTCACATGATGTTCTTTAAAATTGGAGAAATGTTTTAGAGGCATAAATACAACATCTTCTAACTTTTTCGTGTCACAAATAAAGTTGCAATATATTATAGCTCGTAGAAGACGTTTCTCGATGGAAGATAAAACTTTTGCATTAGCTATGTATAAACAAAGCCCTAAATTGAACAGATTTTTGGCAAAAGTATTTGCTTTTCCATCGATAATATTTCTTGCTATCTTGACAAAAATAAATATTATTAATTACATGCGTAAATGTACATATGTCATTAATAGATTCTATTTTTTTATAGTTCTTTATTTTCTTTTTTTTTGTCTAGATGCTTAGTTCTGCGTTTTATTTGTAATAATTTGTATTTCATTAATAATTCTTCTTGTTTTAACATGAACAATTAATTCTTTTAAGCATCAGAAGTAATAATGAGACCAAACAAGGTGAAAAACAATCCATCTTGACAGAGATATATATTATTAATTTTGTTCATAAATTTATGTATTAAGTTAGTATTTGAAAAATATTTCAATGGTTATTAAAATTATTCATTCAGTAATTCACCGAAATCGCATTGCTTAGTAACTATTATGTTATGGTTAATAAATGTTATTCTATTTCAAATATGTATCAAATCCTAAATCGAAATAATTTGATCAATGTTTTATTAAATCTAATTGTAAATATTTAAATTTTATAATTATTTGTAATATACATTTTATACTTAAATTATGTTGTTGTTATATCTCGCATCGTGCGGTTATTCTAATAGTATAACCCCCCGCATTGCGAAACTAAAATGTCTTCCTTGTCTAACACACTAAAATACCTACAGCTCTACTTCACCGATGGTTTACCCAAGGATTTCGGAGCCGTAGGCAGCGCCACTAGAAAATCATAATAGGAAACTGTAAAAATGCTACTCTGTTTTAACAAAAATGCACTAGATAGATAGACGTTACATTTGTCTGCTTACCTCCAATTTCGTGTTCTACACACTGAAATATAGTAATACTGGAACGCGCTCTGGCGACGCCAGCGCGAGCCGACAAAGATAGCGAGTAACGGGTCTTGTGTCTCCGTCGTACTTTTGTGCCGTGATGTACGCCGCCTGACTTTAGTTCTAATGCGCATGCGCGAGGAGCGTGAGACAATGACACAAGACCCTTTGGTCGCTGTCTCTCTCGGCTCGCTTTCTTAACCCAGCGATCATAGGCAGTGCGCGTTCCAGTATTACTATATTTCAGTGGTTCTACACCCCAACGGGGTGTCAACAATATATGGAATTCCAAAATTTCTTCCTTGTCTAGCACATTAAAATGGCTATAGCTTTTACTCACAAAACGGTTTACCCAAGGCCACTAGATAATCTCATAACAGGAAACTGTAAAAATAATAATCTGTTTTAACAAAAATGCACTAGATGTCTGTACATCAATTTGTCACATAGACGCTACGCTATTTGTAATTTATCTTTTATTTAGGCTACAAGTTGTTTGTTCTTCATTACAAATCGTGAAAAAATAATTTCTATCCAAAGCAAGTGTAATATTGGAATACATTGGAGACTGTGCAGAAGGTACAGTGGCAAATTGTTGTTTCTAGTGAATAACCAAATTATAAGTGCATACATCAAATAATTTACAATTAATCATTTCATTGCTATTAATCAAGAATGTGTTCATATCTATTACAATATTATGTTAAATGAAATATTCAATACGTATTTACAGTAAATGATTTCTTCCGACAACCCGGAAAATCCTATTGTGTTGGGACCCGAATTTAGAAGGACATTACTCTTTTGTACATTATTTATATAAATAAAATCTTTAACGATAAATATAGCAATTTTGATACCCCTCTGTGTAATTTAAATAATGTTCACATTAAAATTATTGCTTACTTCACCGTAAACAATAACTTTTATTTGGACTTGAAATTAAATTCCTTGAAATTTAATACCCAATATTTTTAAATAAACCGCCACATTTTGAATTAAGCGACTCTCGCGCACACTATGGTTTGCGACCGTCTTTTTATCCCATAGTTGTGCATCTGTAGATCTGTGTGCACTGCGAGAAGCCCGAAACCCGCACCCGATAACGTAATTTTTAATCGCAGCGCCCCCGAGTGGTCCGGAGAACTAAATGCACGATACGAGGAACCCCCCTATGAGTAAATGAATCTATTGTCTACGGTTTGCATTGATATCCTAGAAAAATGAACTCTATAAAAGGTTCACGCCCGAGAGGGCGTCACGGCATTGGAGATTCCGATTTTTGATAATAGTTCTATAGAGCTTTACTAGATGACGTTATATTCGAGGCAACGCCTTTTCGACACAACAAACTTCTTTATAATGAATTTTTAAGCTATTTTTGGGCCTGCCCGCCCTGCCATTTCCGCCGTTTCCGCCATTTTTCTTGGTTTATCTTCGAGAATATGTGCGGTTTTAAAGTGTTCCATAATTTATGTTTTAACGTTTTGCTCCAATTAAGAATTATTTTCCTTTTTCCTTAATCTCTATTATCGAATAGATTTCTTTGTTATTTCCCACTGAACACGGAAACATTTTAAACATTGCACGAATATTGAACACGATAAATAAAATAAAACATTGCATTAAAATTATTACACCAAAGTTACAAACATTGTATGAACGTTTTCCATAGAATATTAATTTATTAACAATGCCATAATTTTAAAAATAATACTAAAACTCAATATTGTTTTATAACGTTTCAACGGCATTTACGACATTATATCGGAAACTTTGGATAAATATTGAAAATGGTAACATTGCATTTTAAACGTTGTATAATTTTTGAAACTGTTTCTGTAATGCAGCATTGTGGTTTACACATATCATGGACATTGAACATACAGAGAGTTTTTCATTTATGTAAACGTATCAAAATTATATGCTGTAAATCAGATATTCGTTGTTTTTTTTAAGAGTTCGGTTGAAAGCTTTAAACACGTGTTTTCCACTCTCATATTAAGCATGAAGTAAAATTTCGAGTTTAGAAAAGCCTTAAAATTTGGACTGGTTGCGTAGGCTTTTCTAAACTCGAAATTTTATTTCATGCGCCACGCGTATAAGACGCTGATTTCAATTGAAGTTTATGCACTTATTAACAATATTTTACTGTTTTTAAAGTTTAAGGGTAGGTACCAGGGTACTGTCCCCCTAGACCAGTGGTGGGGAAACTTTTTTTAAGACGGGCCATTTGTAATAACCAGACAATCGTAGCGGGCCAAAGAATAATGCTTAATCGTAGGTAGGTAGTTTTTATGCGGGTCGTCACATTACGAAGTAAGAACGCGTTCAAACATTCTCACGACGGCACTCTTAAACGGGCCGGATTAAACCTTTCCGCGGGCCGGACTTGGCCCACGGGCCGTAGTTTCCCCATCACTGCCCTAGACTATACATAACTTTATGTAAAATAGTTTTTTTTTTGTTTTTTGTTACCAATATATATTTGTACTTTTTGATCCACTTAAAAAAATAAATTTTGTATTGAGATTACTAGAGAAACATTCCTATAACGTTCACTTCATTGCTACACATCGGGTTGTAAACAATAGGGATTCTATGCATTCATCGTTTGCAACTTAACATACATACATTCGTATGTTGGGTTGCATACAAATAAGAGTAATCGCTCGTGTTGCATGGGCGTTGCTTTGTCAACGGTGCAGCAACATTTTTTTTATCGTTAGCATGCAGCGTTCCTGCAGGCGGACATTCAGAGTTAGTTCAACGTTTTTCAACATTCATGCAACTTAAAACGCAACGTTTCGTGTTGCGCGATAACATTGATGCAACGTGTCATACAACGTTTCTTTGCTCAGTGGGTTGTAATTATTGCATGTACTGTTTTTATTTTTTTGTTTACCTACTCAATTGTTGAATTATTTTTCATGAGCATTTGAGTCGAGTGAACGTGTTTTCTATCGCTCGTCTTAAACTCATAATTTTCGTCTTCAATTAAATAAAAAATGCCGTCATCAGTGAGTACTAGACTAATTACCGAAAAGGACGGGGCAATTATTCAGCGCGTCGTCGAAAAAATATTTGACAGCCCCGATTTTAATAATAAATTAATTGATAAAATTCAAGAACAAATAGACGCCAGAGTCAAGGTGTTAAGCACGGAGGTGAACTCGCTTCAGACTAAAATTAGCGCCATGGAGTCAGCATACGATCGATTGGAACAACAACAATCTTCATTTTTGTGGCCTTTCTGTCGGTATAGATAAAACACCTATAAAGTGCATAGTGAAGGCCTGTAATAATAAATTGAAAATTCCTGTAACAGAGTTGGATGTAGACCGATGTGTACACATCAAAGAAAAAGGTTCATTAATACTTGTAATATTTCACAATAAACAATTACAAAATACAGTATTCGCTGCGAAGCGTGAGCTTAAGGGAACTAAAGTGGTCATGCGAGAAGATCTTACACAAAACCGTTTATCCATTGTTAAGGAAGCCATAAAAATGTATTTAAACAAAAAAAAATTCACAAACTATGGCAATGTTTTTCTCAAACTACCTAAAGGCATTAGTCAAATCAACTTAATTAGTGATTTAACCCCACCTTGCATCGACTGAGGATTAATGCGAATCGAATATAAACAAAAAATTACTTGGTTATTACTTCTACTTTATATTTTTTGTATCTTATAATCAATGTTGCGGACAAACATTCTTGTTGCTTATATCAATGTCAGATCATTGATTGCTAAATTAAGTGAAATTAAACAGTTAATCAGCGATAGAAATATTGATATTTTAACAATAACAGAATCGTGGCTGAACAGTAGTATTACTAATAATATTCTTAATATCAAGGGTTATAACTTTATAATAAATTATCGTGGAACTAGAGGTGGCGGTGTTGCCATTTATATGAGCAATTCTCTAAACATGATTACAGTTGAAATAAATAACAATATAGAACTTATTTGGATTATTGTTAAATATCATACTGTAATACGTCAGTAGGGGTCATGTGCAAATATTATTTTTGACGAAAATAATTTACATTATTACTTTAAAAATCATCGAAGAAAATAATAAAAGCAAAATCAACATTCAGCAATTAACTAAAGAAAATTTGGTTCAAGGTTTAAAGAGCACAAACACAGAGAGTCGCGAAATTGTGAGAATGGAAATGACGTCAAGATCGGGTGGGAAACATAAGTTATAAAAGAGCGAGGAGCGAAAAACAAAGGAAGTCAAGAGACAGTTCGGTAGAAGAACGGCTGAGGAAACAACACGTAAACTAAGACTAGTTCCAAATCAAAGGAGAAAAAGAGACAGTTCGGTAGAAGAACGGTTGAGGGAGCATCATGTAAAGTAAGATTAGTTCCAAATCAAAGGAGAAAATAGAAATTAGGTTGACACAAAGAAATGGTGAAACGATCTTCAATATCACTTCAACCTCAATGGCTGGTATAGAATTATACAACAAAAACAAAAATAACACAACAAAAACAAAAATAACACAACAAAAACAAAAAGAAAACAAAACAGTTAACGGGTGAGGTCGAGCTGTGCGAGGAAAACAAAGAAGTGTTCCCGCTAGTGATTTGCTGATCACAATTAACGGATGAGGTCGTCCCGAGTTAGTACTGCAGAGTTATGTTCCCGCTAGTTAATAGCACAAAAACAATTAACGGGCAAGGTCGGGATGTGCTTGGAAAACGAAGGAATGTTCCCGCTAGTTGGTTGTATGGTAAGCACCGGGATGGTTTTTTGGGTTTCCTATCTCGTAATGCAAATGCAGGGGTTATTTAATTTTGCTCCCATAAGTAGTCATAACATTTTTTAGTTTAACTAAAATTCACATGGCTTCTAAGCACAAACGAATTATTAAGTATTTTAAAAATATTTAAAAATGTCATAACATTGCATCCTGTTTTATTTATGGTCCACACATCCTCCTGATCAAATTAAAAAAAGAAAGAAAGACAGTATTCCGATAATGCATATTGACACAAACAACGAATCTGTTAAATAAATTAAAAGGGTTACTACAAACACAACACAATGTAAATAAAATACAAATTATAAATTTGTATAACACCTAGGGTCGAATCATTACAATACTAATAAATTTGTGGTAGGAGTGGTTTATAGGCTCCACAGCTAAAGTATAAATATTTTCTAGATGAACTAGAAACATTGATTACTAACTGTTATATACATTCCAATAATATTATTTGTATTGCAGCCAGATTCTGCTCCCTCGCTCCTTCTTACTGAGATAATGGAATCGCACAACCTAAAGCAATTAATTGATCAACCAACTAGAGTTACGGGTACTTCTGCATCGCTCATCGACTTAATTATTATTGAACAAGAATTATCAATTGACATCTTTAGGGTTCTGGAATGCGAATGATGTTATACAGAGAGTTTTATATAACACCGAACATTTTCATAACGAGAATATTTCTTTTAAGAATACATATGCATTTCGTTGTACATTTTCCGACGCTCGGTTTACTAAGAGAATTCAATTAGAACTTTAAACGAGTGTTTTCCAATCCCAGGCTAAGCATGAAGTAAAATTTCGAGTTTAGAAAAGCCTGAAAATTTAGTTTGGTCGCGTAGCGCGAAGCGCGGAGCGGCCAAATCAAATTTTCAGGCTTTTCTAAACTCGAAATTTTACTTCATGCGCCACCGGTACAAAACACTGACATATTACGAAGCTTATAACATACCGCTAATCTTTACATTGAATTAGTGTTTTGTACCGGTGGCGCATGAAGTAAAATTTCGAGTTTAAAAAAGCCTGAAAATTTGGTTTGGCTGCTCCGCGCTTCGCGCTACGCGACCAAACCAAATTTTCAGGCTTTTCTAAACTCGAAATTTTACTTCATGCTTAGCCTGGGAGTAGAAAACACTTGCTTAAAGCTTCAAATTGAATTCTCTTAATAAACCGAGCGCCGGAAAATGTACAACGTATGCATATGTATACTTAAAAGAAATATTCTCGTTATGAAAATGTTCGGTGTTACATAAAACTCTCTGTATATTGTTTTATTAATCATATCTATTCACAGGTCGAAAGTGACCCAAATTACTCCAAATACTTTAAAAATATAAAGTGAGTTGATAAAAATCCATTTGGCAATATTTACTATACTACTGATATTAATGATAAAATTTGTCTTTTTAATAACTATATTTTAAACTTGTTCAACCAATCAAGCTCCACTTTAGTAAAAAGCGGACTCCCTGGTTCACTGATAATATAAAATTCCTTATTAAAATTCGAGATAAAGCAAAGGCTAAATTTAGAAGAACACAAAATGTTGCTTACTGGGAATATTATAAAAGTTTACGAAATTATACTAACTTAGCTATTTGAAATGAAAAATGAGCTTTCTTTGAATACAATTCTCGTACAAGTAATACAACTCAGTTATGGAATGAACTTAAACTATTAAATATTAAAAAGTCTTCAATTAACATTCCAAATCACCTAATAGATCTGGACATGATAAACAATAATTTTAAAAGACAAATTTTAATTCCAGCGTGACTTCTAATATAGCATTATCTCAAGATTACCTAAATGCGCTTTCTCCAAAATGCCATGATTCTAAATTTAGATTTGTACTCGTTGATGAACTTCTAATTTGCGACTTATTAAATCAAATGCACTCTGGTAGCACAGGTTACGATGGAATAAATATTTTTATGCTTCACATGTGCTGTCCTACTATATTACGAGCTATTATTAATATCATCTTATGGTAGTTTTTTGTTAATTAATGAATACACTCGTATATTTAATAGTAGCAACTCATGTATAGACAATGTTATAACTAGATAAATTCAAATTCAAAACTATTTGAAATTGAGAAAATAAGCTTACGCTTCTTATAGTTTGCACACTTTAAACATAATATATAAAATTACGAAAAAACTATTCGTGAAAATGCAAACAGTGTCTTAATTAATAAGACAAATCCCGTGCAAATACACCTCCGGATATTGAATTGAGAATTGAGAATTTGACCAAAACGTTACATATACTTTAATAGAGCGTTGTAACAAATCAAATTAAATAAGATTTTAAATATTTCATTGTATAATTCAATATCCGGAGGTGTATTTGCACGGGAAGTAGTTGTTTCAATGAATATTTATCGTCTTAATTTGTCTTATTAATTAAGACACTGTTCTGGAATTCAAATAGTTTTGAATTTGAATTTATCTTGTTTGAACTGTACCGTAAGGTAAATAATAAGGTCTCACATTCTTCATACCTGCTAATGACATAATCCCCTTTTTTACCTATAAATACCGACCATCATTTTCACTCATTCCATTTCTGTGTACCTGTTCATTCCACACACAACACTTTTTCCAAGTAAGTTTGTTTTTATTTTATTCCTAGTTTTTTAAACGTCATAAGCAAAGCTATACTGAAGAGAGATAAATCTCGAAACGCGTCTATAGATGGCCTAAGACATTAGTTTTAATCCAAGTCCTTTCACTTCTAATTTGTTGCTATCTCTCCTTTCATTTTAAATTGTATTGTTAGTTGGTTTGAAGAGAATTTGACCTAAACGTTACATATACTTTAATAGAGCGTTGTAATAAATCAAATTAAATAAGATTTTAAATATTTCATTGTATAATTCAATATCCGGAGGTGTATTTGCACGGGAAGTAGTTGTTTCAATGAATATTTATCGTCTTAATTTGTCTTATTAATTAAGACACTGTTTGCATTTTCACAAATAGTTTTTTCGTAATTTTATATATAATGTTATAACCAATTACCAACATGTGATTACTTGTAAAGTGATGTCCACAGGATTTTCCGACCATCTTGCGCAATTGATTACATTTTCTGCAATCTCAAAAATGAATAAAACTCAAACTAAAACACGATTCCTCTCCGAGAAGAATATTAATGCATTTAAAATAAGTCTAAATTATGCCAAGCAATGGTCATCCATTTACAATAGTACAAACGTAGACTCTCAATTTGATTTATTTATGAACATATTCTTGAAACATTTCAATATTTGTTTTCCATTGGCCTTAAAAAAAGTAAACGATCCTGAAGTAGCAATTCCTATGTCAAATGAGACAAGAGAATATAAAATATTAATACATCTGTATGACACAATATCTAAACACCAACCAACGTATTTACCGCTTCTGAAACATTATAAGCAACAATATAATATTCATTTAAAATTTGATAAAACCAACTACTACAGCAATAAAATTGCATGTGCGTCAAATAAGTGCAAAGCTTCATGGTCTGTTATTAAGGAAGTAACAGGTACTACACCTAAAAACCAAGTATCTAAAATAGGCATGACCATAGATCCAGACCAAATAAACGAATATTTTGCAATCAGATTACAACAATGTACCTTCCCGATAATATTAATATAAAAAAAAATCAATAATAGTATGTTTTTGCATCCTATAACGGTTGACGACTTGAGAGACATTATTCGAAATATATCTACGAAAAGAAGCAGTGGGATTGATGGAATATCGCCGTTTATACTAAAAAAATGCATGGATTGTATTGTTGACCATCTATGTTTTTTAATAAACGAATCGCTGCAAAATGGAACTTTTCCACAACAATTAAAATTAGTTAAGGTAGTACCATTATTTAAAAACGGTGATCCTGAAGACGAAGCCAATTATAGAGCTATAAGTCTCATATCCACCTTCTCTAAAATATACGAGTACGTTGTAATTAAACAAATGAAATCTTTTTTACTCAAACATAATATTCTGTCTCAGTACCAACATGGGTTTAGTAGTAATAAAAATTGCAATACAGCGTTATACGATTTTACCAATTTCATATATTCATCAATAGAAAAAAATCAATTAACATGCGGTGTGCTGCTCGATTTGTCTAAGGCTTTTGACTGCATTGATCACGCAGCCCTATTATCAAAATTAGACCAATACGGGCTCAGAGGTGTTGCACACAAGTGGTTGACATCTTATCTAACCGGCAGAAAACAAATTGTTGAGATAAAACAAGGAAACGGCGTCGTGGTGCGATCAAAAGTCTTAGACATTGTCAGCGGTGTCCCGCAAGGGAGCATTTTAGGCCCTCTGCTATTTAATATTTATATTAATGATTTATTTGCTTATAAAAACAATCCGAATTTTGAAATTATTAACTACGCAGACGATACAAATATCGTAATCAAAGGTAGTGACATGACGAACCTATGGCAAAACGGGACGGATGCGCTGCAATTAATTTTCAAATGGTTTGATGATAACGGCTTAGCTATAAATAAAAGTAAGACAAATTGCATTCTATTTAAAAAGAACGAAGCTCTTGCCACGCCGTCAAATTTGAGGTTTGGTGATTGTATATTAAATGTAACCAATTCTGCGAAATTTTTAGGCATCTATATAGATGACAAATTAAAATGGAATGATCAAATAACTCATGTTTCTAAAAAGCTAAGCAGAGCAAGATTTATGATCTGGTCCTTAAAATTAACTGTTGATTTTGACATTTTAAAAATGACATACCACGCGAACTTTGAAAGCCATATTAGATATGGAATAATACATTGGGGGAGCTCCACACAGCTTAATAAAATTTTCATTTTCCAAAAGCGTACACTTAGAGCGATGTTAGGGCTTAAAACAACTGCTTCATGCAGAACATTGTTTTCTGAAAATGGTATACTCACAGTAACTGCAATATATATACTAGAAAGTCTACTATTCGTTTAGAAACAACAGCATCTATTTTTGAAAAACAAAAGTTCACACGAGCACGATACTCGACACAAACAAAGTTTTGTATACCCTATTCACAAGTATACTTTCACTGAAAAAAGTCCCGAATATAGGTGTATGAAATTTTATAATTTTTTGCCGTCTAACCTAAAAATGGAGAATAGGATCAATAATTTCAAGAATAGACTAATTAATGTGCTATTGTTAATGGAACCATATAATTTGGGAGAATTCTTTCATTATAAAATTGTATAACATTGCTATACATACGTGTTTCCCTTGACGCAAATTCCTATATTAAGTATATGTTTATTTTCTTTCTTATGTATATTTTTAAAGAAATTAAGATTGTTTATTATTATTATTATTAGTGTATACTGGAATCCTCGTTTCCTGATCATTAGAAAGTTGCTATTGTAAGGCCTATTCCTAAAAACAACAACCCATCAGAATTTTCACACTTACGACCAATCAGTAGTTTAAATATCCTTACGCTAATTTTCTTACAATATTTACAAATTATACAACATACGTCATTTAAAACTCAGCGACACAATATATTTAAAAGTAATGTAAAAGATCCACTAATTAAAAGTAAAGATTTTCTGTCAAATGGTTGATTGTTTATTTCAATTGAAATAAACCCGCCTAATGGTTCACTTGTTATATAAATCAAATACAGTATCTGTGTACACAAAAATGTAACTTGTGAATAAAGATTATTATTATTTTTCTTCATAATAAAATATTTTTAAAAAACATTACTATTTTATTTGTATTTATTTTATTATTTCCTTGTTTGTACTTATAATAATGTATTTCTACAATGTTTCGAAAATATCAATGATAGTAGGTGTTAATTAAAAAGGTATTAATAATACAATAACGAATATATTCAATTTTACATTCACTTATATGAAAAGTAAGCGTGTGTGAATTTCAAATAACAGTTTTCTGTATTCCTAACTTATCCATATACACATCGCACGCCATACGCAGATCCATACGTGTTTGGTTAGTGATGGTTATCAGGAACCCTCATAGGTGGCGCCAAAAAACAGGGCTGACGCCCCCTTGAGCGTGTTTACATTCGGTGTTGGATCACAAATATTGCCTATCCCTACCATCGCATTACACGTCTATATTATACTTCGTCTGAGTATTTTATAATTTCAAATTTCCTGCGAAATGGACCGTTCTTTGTTTCAATGTTGGCAGAACTGATATGCCGTTTACAATTTTGTGTATTAATGTTGGCATTTGCGAAAAGTTTGTTGCTCTTTCGGCCGAAGGCTCAAAACTATGTACGATTTTTTTGTAACTCTAGCTTTTCTGGGCAGGCTGAAATAATTGACGTTTTTTTTACTTCGGCATAAACCCTTAACTGCATAGATCTTAATAGAAGGTCGCTTCTATTAAGATTTTCTATGCAGTTAAGGGTGTATGGCGAAGCAAAAAAACGTCAATTATTTCAGCCTTCCCAGACAAAAAAAATCGCACATAATTTTGAGCCCATTTTAGGAATCGAATGTATGGTTTATACTTCTAGCTTCTATAATTTTTCCGAAAAAAAATCATGAAAATTGCAATAATTTTCAATCGTGAAAAAATTGTCACAGATTTACAAGATCGAACATAGGCCTCATATTTTTACCCCCTGAACATTACTGTAAAGTTATATTTTCACGGAATTGCCTAGGAATGCTCAAATAAAAATGTACACTCGTTTTGCAATTTTCGGCATGTCATTCGCCATCTAGCGGTTAGATACCACCCTAAAGCCATTTAACAGTCTACACTTATTTTAATAGATGGCTTAATATAAAAATAATAGTAAACTATTGATGATTTTCAACTTTTTATTTTATTCACTACAATTGTTTCGCTACACTGTAGCTTCTTCAGGTGAAGAAATATAATACAAACATTTTTACAAACTTATTTACATTATATACCGATTTCAGAAGTGTGGGTGGAGGGTGTATTTTTCTTTAACTTCAGTAGGGGGGAGTTGGAGAGTTCTAGTTGGTCGTTTAACAAATTTCCTGAATGAATATTTTTATTTATTTCTAAATTTTCCAATAAATTTAGTTTCCGTCCTTTGTTGGAAATGTGGAGGATTTTAAAATTGTTGTTAAAGTGGTGGTTTTCTTCAATCAGGTGGTTTGAATATGTAGACGTGTTTTTCTGATGAATAAATGCTTTTTGATGTTCGTTTATTCTATCATCGAATGCTCTTCCAGTTTGGCCTATATAAAACTTTGGGCAATCAGCGCAATTAAGCAAATAAACCCCACAGCGTTGACCCTTTTTTGTTTTATCCTTATTGTTTTTTATGATTTTTGATAAAGTGTTGGTAGATTTAAATGCGACATTTATTTTTAATTTTCTTAAATAATTACTGATTTTTTGGCTCAAATAGCCATTATATGTTATTGATCCATAATTTTCATCCTTGCATTTCGTTCTGGGGAATATTAATTTATTAATTATTTCTTTTTCTTTGTTAATGATTAATTTGTTTATTGTTTCTAATTTAAAATTATTTCTAACCGCAATGTATTTAATTATGTTGATTTCTTTTTCAAAATTTTGTTTTTTCATTGGTATTGAAAATGCTCGGTGAATCATGGATCGATAAGCAGATAATTTATGTTGAATAGGGTGAAAAGAATTATTATTTATTGTCGTATCCGTGTGCGTTGGTTTATGATAAATTGAGAAATCGTGTTTATTATTGTTTTTTATTATGGTTAGATCTAGAAAATTTATTGTGTTGTGTATTTCGGTTTCTATAGTAAATTTAATTTTATTGTGTTGAAGGTTTATTTCCTTTAAAAAGCTATTTAAAATTCTATCCGTGCCAGTGAATGCAACTAAAACATCGTCAACATATCTCCACCAATAGAGGCAATTTGTAAATTGAGGCGAACATCAAAAAGCATTTATTCATCAGAAAAACACGTCTACATATTCAAATCACCTGATTGAAGAAAACCACCACTTTAACAACAATTTTAAAATCCTCCACATTTCCAACAAAGGACGGAAACTAAATTTATTGGAAAATTTAGAAATAAATAAAAATATTCATTCAGGAAATTTGTTAAACGACCAACTAGAACTCTCCAACTCCCCCCTACTGAAGTTAAAGAAAAATACACCCTCCACCCACACTTCTGAAATCGGTATATAATGTAAATAAGTTTGTAAAAATGTTTGTATTATATTTCTTCACCTGAAGAAGCTACAGTGTAGCGAAACAATTGTAGTGAATAAAATAAAAAGTTGAAAATCATCAATAGTTTACTATTATTTTTATATTAAGTGATAATGGATTTTCAAAATATAAGTGCCTCAACAATCAACGAGATTAATAGATGGCGATCAGAAAAATTGTTTATTCAAGAGATTAATTTAATATTTATCCACTTTTATAAACCATATTTGATACCATAAAGTTGTATAAAGTGCTATTTTAATAAAAACGATACCAAATTTTCATTCAACACAAATCAAAATAGCTGTGATAACATAACCTATTTGTTGTCTTTTTCTTCTTTCGCGCATTTATTGGCCTTGGCATCTAAGCTCTGTTGACCAGTCACAGTAATAATTAAACAAATGTTTGTTATATAAATATATAAATATAATGGTAGTTATTAAAGGAACAGGTTATAGGAATGATTGTAATTATTTTGATTATTGGAGTGTCGATTGAATTTAAAGTTTGGACTAGCGGCCTTCCCAAGGGATAGGAAAATTAAAATACACGTGCAGTTAGCATTATGAGGTACACTAGAAGAGAACGTATGGAATAGGAATATGAAAATAGATGTAACTGAAAGGACAGGAGTCTAACCACGTGCTGGCTTTGTGTTTTAATTTTTGCGCAGCAGTCCTACCTGCTGGGAATCTGGACATGGACTAGCTATTTGTTTTATTATGTAATATACCAAATAATATTTCTAATAAAACAATAGAATTTTATCAAAACTTTCAATTATCAGATTTATAAGGTGAAACACGAACAGTTCTATTTCCCAGGAAATTATCGTAATTATAAATCAGGTATGTGTGTTAGCTTGACGATCCAGTTGCTATAAAACATTATCAAGTCAACTAAACAAAATGAAATAATTTGAATTACATACACTACTGCGAATTTGATTGGTTCCAGCAACTGTAAATAATAAATTTGTGAAGAAAGGTTAGAAGTGTTTTATTTCAAGTTAACGGTAACACAAAAATTCTTTAAATTGTAAAAATATTCTTATGATTTTAGAAGAAACATTTTTAATTAAGGTTAAAATAAAACACTAGGTTAAATTTCATTAATATTTTGGTTTTTTATTCCAAGTAGTTTCGACTTTGAGTCAGTCTTTAGGAATACGGTATTCTCTCAGAATAACTCAAAATCGAAACTAGTTGAAATTTAAGTTAGTGTTTCCTTTTAAAATCACAATTAAAAATGTTTTTTTTTAAATCATAAGAATATTTTCACATTATGAAGAATTTTTATGTTATTATTAAGATGAATCAAGTGATTCATGAAAGACGTTTCTTACTTGTATTCTTCATATTCTTCAAATATGGCAACACTTCTTAGGTGGTTTAACAATTTTATTAAAATGGTGTTTATGACGGTAACAAATTTAAAAGCGGGTTATTTAAGGAACTCGAATCGAAGAGCAATAAATTACCTTTTTTGCATTGCAACCAATTCCGACATTTAACTGATAATTGAAAGGAGACATCCAATGCTCGGCTCTTCTTTCTCGCATGTGTTTTTTTTTTGTAAAATTTAATAATTGCTTATGTTGGAACCCCTGCAATGGGCTTAAAACTTGGCCTAAGTAGGCTGCCCTCCCGACAACCAATCCTTAATCCTTATGTTGGAATCCACCACTTTTTCGCATACTGTTGTTTTTTTCCGAGTTTGTACGGAAAACAAAGGAATAAAGTTATACCAGGTGATTTTGACAAGTTATTCTGCGACTTCAGCTGTAATCCTCTTGTCTACATCTAGATCCCTGCGATCCGCTTGTCTACGTCTCAATCGTTGCGATTCTCTTATCTACGTCTAGATCGCTGCTATCCTTTTGTCTACATCTCGATCGTTAAAATCCTCTTGTCTATGTCCAGATCGCTGCGATCCTCTTGTCTACGTGTAGATCGCTTCGATCCACTAGTTGAAGTCTAGATTGCTGCAATACTCTTGTCTACGTCTAGAACGCTGCAGTTCTCTTGTCTACGTTTAGATAGTTGCCGACCTCCTCTTAATCTCTCGAAGATTGTTCTAGCATAGCGAGTTGGCTGCGTAACCTAATCTATCCATTAAATAGAAAAGTCTTTAGGCGACTGTGGCGACAGCTACTTCCAGTTTTAAGCCCTCAAGTGAATATCCAATTATCTAAACAAAAAGGAAAATACATTCGGCAGTAAAACAGTCTGAAATTTGTGGTGCTTTAAGGATTTTAAGTTACAGAAGAAAATCAATCATAGTATTAATTCTTCTCATTTACAATAAAAGGTGGGTTATAATAATGCAGAAAAAAAAATAAACCTGAAGAAAGGTAAAGTGTATCCTAAGTACTTGAGCAAAAATGTAATCAATTTTAAGAAGAAACGGTAATAAAATAGAAGGAAAATGTTTATACTTAACTTTGCTTTGTTGATCCTTTTGAACAGCAGTACCATTTGTAAGTGTATGAGCTTCGACATCCCGCATGTGACGATATCCAACACAGACGACTATATCTAATATACGGAGACATCCAACAAACATCGACATCCAGCACAGTGTTGCCAACTCTAGACTACCAGATGTCTAAAAATGTCGCTTAAGAAATCTACAGAAATCACCAGATTTTGTATTTTGTTATAACATGAATAATATAAAGACATACTAACAAAACAACAAAAAATAGTTTTTTTATTTATTACCGTTAAAATATTTAAAAACTCTAGAATAACTAAAGATGCATTGTACTATGATTACATTATATAATTGTAATTATACTACTATTATAAAAACAGTGGTCCTAAAATTAAACCCTAAGGAACACCTCGTATTATGTTATGAAGAGAACAACGTTTTTTTGAAACTTTCAAGTATAATCTTCTACAGGGTGATTCATTAACCTCTTTACAAACTTCAACAATGTAGGTTTAATATTACAAAGAAATGTTCAATAAACTCATAAAACCTGCGTTTATTGAACATTTCATTGTTTAGAAGTTATAGCGCATTTAAAATAAATTATAAAAGCGTTCAATTGCAGCTTCTAACAAGTGTTTACAGTTCTTGATTAAGCATGAAGTAAATGGAAAAAATTGTCTGGTATGGAAAAAATTGTCGGCGAAAATGTCGAGAATTTGATGCTGAACGTCTTTTGTTTGAAATATTTTTTGTTATTTCGTACAGCAATCGAGATATCGTTGGATAATGCAATGGTTAATTACTTGGGTTTGTGTTTGATTATTTTTAATAAATTCAATTTTTGAGCTACAGTTTGAAAAACTTGGATTTAGGTGTAAGATAAATCGGAGTTTAAGGTGCGCTAAGTGGGGATTAAATCCGTAATTTACGAATTGATTTACAGTTAATCAAAATTTAGATTTAGTTTAAGTTTATTTAATTTTTGAATACAGTTCCTTTTTTCTGCAAGATTAGATTGTTAAGGAAGTCTCGGATTTTGTTGAAATCGAGCGGGTATTCACTGAATTACAGACGCACAAATTTTCATTAAAGTTGTGTTGATTCAATAGAAATAATTTAAAGCTGTACAACATTTGAGTGAAACACTTGGTTCGTTTCACTGATTTATTTTTATGTTTACTCCAACTAGTTTTGACCTTAGGTCATTATCAAGGAGACCTAAGATCCTAAGGTCGAAACTAGTTGGAGTAAACAAAAATAAATCAGTGAAACAAACCAAGTTCTACTATTAATTAATTATGTTTCACCACGAGTTAAGTGAGAAATTAATTCAACATATAATTTAAAGTCATTGTTTTCTTTAGCGCGTAAAGGAAAAAAAACCTAAATATGAATTTCAATTTTTGTTACGACTTTTGTGATTCAACAAGAAATAAATATATAAATCTGTAAAATTTCGCGTTGGATTTCGCGATTGAAAATTATTCTTTCGTTCTATGGTATTACGGAATTCGAACAACGCAGTAAAAAACAAAAAAATAAATTGGTGGAATTTTTATTTCATTCAAAAATATCTCTCAAATACATTAAATTACAAAACTATAAAATGAAATCAATCGTTTTTTGTTTTTTTCTGCTGATGCGACCGATAAAATCTATAATTTAATAGTTGAATAAAAATATTTTACAAAACAACAAACAATAAAATAATAATTATAAGTTGTCGAAAATCTCGAAATATTGAAAATTGACAAACATTTTGAAAATCGAGGAATATCTTGAATTATCGAAAATCTTGATATCTTGAAAATCTGATGAGAATTTTATAAATTGACGAAAATCTAGAAATATCGAAAATCTCGACATGTTGAAAATCTTGACGGTCTACTCCCAGAAGAATGAAGTGAAATTTCGAGTTTAGAAAAGCCCCGCGTAGAAAATTAGTTGAGGGTCGCGCTAGCGACCCGAGACCATTTTTACGGGACTTTTCTAAACTCGAAATTTGACTTCATGCGCCACGCGTACAAAACACCGAATTCAAATGACGTTTAAAATATACTCCTTAGAAATTATTCATACAATATTCATCAAAAAGGATTCTCTTGCAAATCTTTGACCATTTGGATACGGACAATTTAATGAATGATATGCTGAACATTTCCCAATTTTTGATAGTTTTGACAGTATTTTGCCACGTTCGACTGTTTTAACTTTAATCACTTTTTGACAAAGCCGTAGCCAGAAATAAATGTCGGAGGGGGTTATAAAAATTTCGAAAAGGGTTTTAATGACAAAAATATTGTTTTTGCTCTTACAGTGCCGCATTTACATACAAAATTCAACATTTTGAAAATGTTGTTAAACCTCCATAACCTCCCCCCCCCCCCCTCGGCTACGGCCTTGCTTTCTGATGACAGTAAATCACTAGATTGCAGTGACGGCTCGTCAGGGTCGGCCGGGCCGTACCGTTAAACTTGAATTTGATTGAACAAATATTATACATTTTTATGAAATAAATATTGTGCATTTTTTATAATTAATATATAACAGGCTAATAGATTAATATATAACAGGCTAATAGATAATAATATTAATAAGCATTCAGTATAAGACCGATAAATGCTGAAATTTATTTTCATTTATTAAATGTTTCGGCCAACAGTAAATTTTCTGAATATGAAGATTAACGCAAGCACTACGTCGTCACGAGTGTCGCTGCAGTTTTTGTTGTTACCAGTGCTGCTGATTTTGGAGATTTTACCCCAAATTAGGATATTTAAAGATGTGAGTTTTTTGAGGGGGGGATTTATATATATTTTTTATTTTACCCCCAAAATTCATCAGATTATTATTTTATCGCTATTGTTCTTAATTTTTTGTTAAATTTACAGATACGTCATCTATGTTGTAATTATATTTTATGAAATGAGACAAAAATTATACTAAAATCTCAATTGCTTCTTCAAATCATAATCAAATATTGTGAAAATTAAGTTTGTTGAAATTTGCTTTCTTAGACTTATTTGTACATGCATATTGATGATTCTAATCAATATTCTTTAATGCTGATTACTTTCGTCAGTTTTAGTTAACTATCCAAATTTGAATTTTTCTTTATTTTTTATTTAATCTGAATCACAGAAAATCATGGACAAAATAAATGTTTATGTTATCTTGTAATGTATTATTATTATAGATGAAGTATGTTTATAAACTTCATTTTAAATCAGTGTTTTATATGCGTGGCGCATGAAGTGAAATTTAGAGTTTAGAAAAGCTTGACCACGCGACCAAACCAAATATTCAGGCTTTTCTAAACTCGAAATTTTACTTCATGCTTTACCTGGGAGTGGAAACCATCGTTAGACGATTAATCAGAAATTTATTTTGCAATTTCCTTTATTGTAAAATTTAACACACAAAATAAATTAATTGTTTAAATTTAGAACAAACACAAAAACAATTCACAATTCACAGAACTTGTTTAGACTTGATTACACCTGCATTTGCTTAACTGAAAATAAAATTATGTCAACGTTTTTTCAAAATATTAAGCAAAAGTTGAAATTAGGCAATAAATTGACCGACTTGAGAAGAATGTTTATTTTGAGAGAATTGTAAAAAATCGACGGATTATCAAATTAACCTAAAATTTAAAGAATCTACACAAAAATGAATAAACTTTGATTGGTTATAATAGAAATTTAAATATCTCTACTGGATTTAATGAAATTTTAAATGAAAGTTCAAATTTCGTGAAAAAAAAAATAGAATAATAAAAAAAAGTTTTATGCAGTCAACATGAAACTCATAGAATTTACTTGGAATGTATTTAACTCACATCTTATAGAAAGAAAATTAAATCGTTTTAACGTCTTTTTATAAAATATAAATGGTCTTAGTTAACTCAGGGGCACTAAAAATCCACAAAATTATTAATTTAAAATTTTTTGCTAAAGCAGTACTTTCCCTTTGTTTTACTTTACATATGGGGGAAAGTAAAAAAAAACAGTTTTGAAATATATTTTTTTAAATTGAATTAAATTTCATTTAGATAAAGCAAATTCTAAATGTTTGGGGTTTAAAGTATTGCTTAAAGGGGTATTTTCTGTTGGGGTTTGGGGTAAACCGGTACTTTAGGATTGGCAGCACTGGTCGTTACATTTTCCCTGCAGCGTGGACGTACGTTCAAATGGTTTACTCGAGTACGGCAAATTTGCCGGGACCGTATTTCCACACAGTGCATCGACCGTATATCAATAATATTTAATAACAACCAAAAAATTAAGATGACTGCCTGCAGCTTGCCTATATTCGGCCGACCTACTTCCTTAGATCACGAGCCGTCACAGCTAGATTGTCACTGAAAACTTCCAACAAACACCAGAATTTAGCCACGTCTGAATCACAAACAATTTGTCTGAATCCGAAAGTGGAAAACACTAGATTTGATGACAAAATCACTGATTTGGCAACCCTGATCCTGCGTGCGTCGGCGTCTAGTTTGCAATGGCGGATCCAGAGAGCAATTTTGGGGGGGGGGGGGGGACAATTACTAATTAAAACTGTTTTAAAAATGTATTTATTATATGTAAATGCATGTTTTATTCTCTAACTTGTTAACGTTATTATAAACTAGGTTCTATTAATCTGCATCTAAACATTTTAAACTTCACAAAAAAATAAAATATTTTTTAATTGTGGACCCGCGCCAGGTATGCAAACCACACTTTGGAAAGCGCTGCACTAGATTATAAAAAGTGGACATTTACCATCAAATCATTGGCTGTCCCCTTGTGCATTAATATTTTTAACGGACACAAACATAATTGTTTAATTTTTCCAGCATGGTTGAAAGTTACACGCGAAGTTTTTTTATGCACCCCTTAGGAGAGTTTCTGCTTAATAATTAGGAAATCGCCCCCGGTGTATACTCGTGAAGATGTATCGCAAAGAATAATTCTTCGTTTTCGCATTGATATATGTAATAGTTATTCAAATCTTCTTTTTTTAATTTTACGTTTTCCACAGCAACATTGTGATTGTTCGTATTTATAAAAATAATGTTTGCTTTCCTACCAGGAAAAGCAAACATTACTTTTATAAATACGAACAATCACAATGTTACTGTGGAAAACTTAAAATTAAAAAATGAAGAGTCAAATAACTATTACATATATCAATGCGAAAACGAAGAAGGGGCAGAAAACGAGCTTTTTTATCACAATTAGTCACTAATATTCCAAAAAATATTAAAGAAGAAGTCACAAAGTTATGTGTAGCCTATTCAGACGTGTTTTTTTACTAAAACACGACATATTAACACCTAATAATTTTTGCGAAAAATCACTATACATAAAAAAATATAAAATGATATTATCGAGCCATCTACCAGTTCTTTTAAATCTCCTATTCTCGTATTCTCCGAAAAAATCCTCAACAAGAGATAAAAAATGGCGGTAATGGATTTCAGGCAAGTAAAGAAAAAATTAATAGCTGATCGATATCCTTTACCAAAGATAGATGATGTATTAGATCAACTCGGTAGAGCGAAATGATTTTCGATTCGAGACTTAATGTCTGGATTTCATCAAATTCCCTTAGCAGAAGATTCACGCGATACTACAGGTTTTACTACTGATTCTGGTACGTTCAGATGCAAAAGACTACCCCATTTGGACTATCAGTAAGCCCCAACAGTTTCCAACGAATTATGAACATAGCGTTCGCAGTACTTAAGACCAGGGTTGTTATGTTTAAAACACTTTGTTTTAAAACAGTGTTTTAAATATGTTTAAAAACAGACGTCCTATTTTAAACGGTTTTGTTTGAAACATGTAAAATTTGTTTAAAACGTTAAATTTGTTTAAAACATATTTTCTATTATCTTTAATTTGCTAAATTATATTTTATACTACTTCATTAAGATTTTTTGTTTACATTTTTAAATTTTAACTAAATTGTTGAAGATATTTCAAATTACATTATTAAACTTAACATTTTATTACAATAAAATATCACAACTGTGTGTGCATAAATTTGATTTTTAAATACAGGGAATTTTTCTTGCAGGTATACGTATGCATACACTATACATTTTACGGCATTCGTTGTTTTTTTCAAAGATTTCAATTTGAATCTTATAACAAGGGTTTTCCGGTCCCAGACTAAGCATGAAGTAAAATTTCGAGTTTAGAAAAGCCTGAAAATTTGGATTGGCCGCGTAGCGAAGCGGAGCGGCCAATCCAAATTAGGCTTTTCTAAACTCGAAATTTTATTTCATGCGCAACACGTATAGAACACTGAAATATCGTAAAGTTTAAAATATACGGCTTTAGCAATCTGATATGTGGATGTGTATAAACGTGAGTCAAATTCTGCGCAAAACAAATTGTTCAAAACGGAGATTATAGGCAACCCAATAACTCTAACGTATATTAAGTTGCCTATAATTATTGTTGTATGTGTGTGTTTTTTTAACTTCACTGTAAATCAGTGTTTTTAAGCGTGGCGCATGAAGTAACATTTCGAGTTTAGAAAAGCCTAATTTGGATTGGCCGCTCCGCTTCGCTACGCGGCCAATCCAAATTTTCAGGCTTTTCTAAACTCAAAATGTTACTTCATGCTTAGTCTGGGAGTGGAAAACACTCGTTATAAGCCCCAAATCAACCGCTTTGAAACAACGAATTCCCGCAAATTTAAAAAACGCTGTAATTATCGGGATAAGTATACTCAAAAGAAAAATGCCCTGAATGTTCTGTTTTAAACACGTTTTAAACGTGTTTTAAACATGTTTTTAATTGTTTATGTTTCAAACACTGTTTAAATAAAAAAACACGTTTTGGTAAAAAAAAAAAGTTTGTTTTAATTAAAATGAAACAAACGTTTTTTTTAAGAACCCTGCTTGAGACCAGAGAAAGCATGATGATTTAATCGTAACTGGATGCTCAGAAAAACATCACTTGAAAAATCTAGAAGTAGTTTTGCAAACATGTAGGAAATATAGCCTTAAGTTAAACCCCGAAAAATGTAATTTTTTTTCACCAACCTTGGCCATCAAATCACAGACCAGGGGATTCTTCCGGATAAATCAAAATTCGAATTAATTAAACAATAATTCTTGCATTCCTCTGTCCACGTGAACGTTGATTTTTTTCTAGATAACGTGTTTAAACAGTAAGTATATGATGCAACATTTTTAATGAATCTGCGATAATAGTTGCAGAATGCAACAAATCTTTTTACCGCGTCGGCATTCTTGGGTCGTTCTGCAACTATTATCGCAGATTCATTAAACATTTTGCATCATATACTTACTGTTTAAACACGTTATCTAGAAAAAATTCAACGTTCGCGTGGACAAAGGAGTGCAAGAATTCTTTTCAAGCTCTTATAAATATGTTAACAAGACCTCCTATACTACAGTACCCACAGTTTAATAAACCATTTGTAATAACAACCGATGCATCAAAATTTGCTTGTGGTGCAATTTGAAGTCAAGAAGAAACTGGTATAGATTTACCTATTGCGTACGCTTCACGTGCATTTACGAAAGGAGAAATCAACAAATCAAAAATAGAGAAAAAAATTAGAAGCCACTCATTAGGCAATTTTGCATTTTAGACCTTATGTTTTTGGACACAATTTTTTACTAGAGTGGGATCACCGCACTTTAGTATACCTATTTTCTATGATAAACCCTACATCCAAGCTAACACGAATGACATTAAAAGTGCGATTCTAAGGTGTCAAATTGTTCAGAGGGAATGGCAAAGCTATACTGATGAGAGATAAATCTCGAAACGCGTCTATAGATGGCCTGAGTAATTTGACTCAAATTGTTATATTTGCAGTAGGTTACTGTATGTAACAGCAAACACTTGTTGTATAATTCAATGTCCGTCGGGGTATTAGCCCGGGAAGTAGTTGTTTCAATGAGTGTTTGATATAGTCTTTGTAAGACTAACTTATTGTAGATTGCGAAAAGAATCGCACTTTTAATGTTTGAAGTATTCTGCAACCAAGAATTGGCAATTTCATTTATACTTAACACGAATGAAACAAGATCTTGAAGAATATGATTTTCGCATTGAATAAGGCTCGGATAAAGTTGGTGTAAATGCTTTATCAAGAATCATAATAAACGACCTTAAGGATATTCGAGAAACATAAGTTAAAATAATGATACAAAGGTGTGCGAAGTAATCGAGAATTTTAAAGCAAAAATTGGTATTTATATTAATTGAGAGTCCAAAAATGGAAATAAGAATTAAAAGGTGCGAACCAGTTATTATATACTTAGACGGTTTCACTAAGGACAAACTTGATCTAGCGCACGTCATGTCTAGGCTTGAAAAAATAGCCGGTGATAAAGGATTAATTAAATTAAAATTCTAGTTGAATGATAAGTTATTTGAATAAATACCGCCGTCAGATCTTCAAGAAGTTGGAAGTATGACTCTCAGAAAAATAAATTTATTATTGACAAGACCCATTCAAACCATCAAAGAAGGGAATCTGAGACAGGAACTTTGTTGGATAAAATCGCTAAGCTCTGGCGAGCGTTTTTATATTGTTTATATTTAGTTGAATGTCATAAGTGATTTTGTAAAAAGTTGTTCTGTCAACATACTAGAACGGAGAGAAATAAACACATTTATCATAATCCATTCTACTTATTAAAGTCTACGGGAATACCTTTCAATAGGTTATGGGCCCAGAATAACGTTAAATAAGAGAAGTGAAGGATTGATTTGATTTATTCGTGGAACAAGAATAAATAAAGTGTATTAAGGAAAATTATCGCTTGAAGGAAAAAGAGATGGCTTCTTCAAACAGTGTGAGGATTGAACTCTTAAACAAGGATAATTATGATACATGGAAGATTCAAATGGAAGCTCTCCTGATAAAGAATGATGCTTGGTCATACGTCATCGGAGTAAAACGGAAGCCCGATCTCGTCGCTGGTGATAGTGCGTCGGCTGAAGAAATCGCAAGATGGGAAACAGAAGATCGAAAAGCAAAATCGGACGTGATTTTGTCGATAAACCCAACCGAGCTTAAGCAGATCAAGAACTGCGTTACATCAAACGAGGTATGGAAAAGATTAAAAAATATCTACCAATCTCGTGGACCAGCCAGAAAGACAACGCTGTTGAAATGATTAACTTTGCATCGGATGGAGGATAACGAAGAGATTGGTGATCATCTTCGGAAATTTTTCAACACGCTAGATAAATTGAGTGAAATGGATATCGAGGTAAATCCAGATCTGTTAACAATCATGTTATTGTATAGTCTTCCTCCAAGTTTTGAAAATTTCCGATGTGCAATCGAGTCGCGCGACGACTTACTGACACCGGAAGCCCTGAGGGTAAAGATCGTGGAAGAGGCTGAAGCACGAAAGAATGACACTCGAATAACCTCATCGGACGCGATGTTCGTGAAGAAGAAATTCGATAAACGGCGGAATTCAAACTCCAAAAACGGTGGATCGAACGAAAAACAAAAACAGTTTTTCAATTTTAAGTGTCATCGCTGCGGAAGGAAAGGACACAAGGCTGCGGATTGCAATAGTGCGAGTTCAGCAAAAACCGTGAGTTTCTACGCCATGGGAGAACACTCTGAGCAAGTTTTTAGAGCATAATCGACACATCTCGACAAAAATTGGTATCTCGACAGTGGCTGCACGTCACACTTATGTAAAAATGAAGGAAATTTTGTGACGATATCTGAAACGAGAAATCAGAAGTTGAATTTAGCTAGCAACGCTTCAACGGAAATAAAGTCTCGAGGAAAAGTTTGTATTGCAAGCGAATTCAAAGGGAAATCAAAGAAAGTTGATCTTCAGGATGTTTTCTACGTGCCAGATCTCCGCACAAATTTATTATCCGTTGGAAAAATCACTGATCGAGGATTCGAAGTATCTTTCAAAAGGAATAACGCCTCGATTATCGATAAACATGGCAAAGCAGTGCTACAAGCAAAGCGAATCGACGGATTATATTTCATAAAAGAAACTGAAGATGTCTGTCATGCGTTAACAGAATCGACGTTTAATGCAACTACTGATTGGCATCGTAGAATGGGACATCTGAACGTACGCGATCTGGTAAATGGCAGTAAAAGCGGAGCTGTTCTCGGAATGAAGCTGACCGAATTAAAAGAAAATTTGGAGGGTGATATTTGTCTAAAAGGAAAGATGACGAGGTCACCGTTTCCTAAGAAATCTGACAGAGGTTCCGAACTTCTAGAAATTATTCATTCCGATGTATGTGGACCGATGAGAGTTAAGTCGAACGGAAAGGCTCGATATTTCGTTACATTCATTGACGATTATTCAAAATGGTGCGAAATACGAATGATCAAGACCAAGGACGAAGTTTTCAAGGTTTTCAAAGATTTTAAAGCGCTCGTTGAAACCCAAACACAAAGCAAACCGACAACGGCCGGGAATATTTTAATAAAGAATTTGAAGATTTCTTGAAGCAAAATGGAATAATGAGACGCTTAACCGTAACACATACCCCTGAACAAAATGGAGTAGCAGAACGTAAGAATCGAACTCTGGTAGAGATGACGCGATGTTTGTTGCTTCAATCAAATTTGCCTCATTCGTTCTGGGGAGAAGCCGCGAATACGGCAAACTGCATAAGAAATAGATGTCCGTTGAGATCTTTAAATGGAAAGACTCCATTCGAAAAATGGACCGGGAAAGCACCAAACGTAAGTTATTTTAGACATTTTGGATGCAAAGTGTTCACGTTTAATCGAATACCTGTCAAAGGAAAATTCGAATCTCGATCGAAGCGAGGAATTTTCGTCGGCTATTCAGAAACGTCAAAAGCCTACAGAGTATGGATTACGGAAGAACAGAAAATCGATATCACACGAGATGTAAGATTTAAAGAAAACTCAACGATCTCATCTGAAAAGAAAAATGAAGAGTTTTATCAAACAAACGAAGAAGTCTCGAAAGTGAGAGAAATCGAATTCGAAATGCAAAGAATTGCGGAATATGAAATCGTAAGAAATAACGAAGATTTGCATCAAATCGAAGAAGAAGAAGACGGAAACCATGGAACCAAGGAAAGACAACAAGAGAGTAACGACGAAGACGCAGTTCCAGAATGCCCAAAAAGAGGACCAGGAAGACAAAAAAAAAATAACTACTGGATTAAGAGGGAGACCTCGCAAGGAATACCAAATGGTTAATAATGCCGAGGAAAATCCACCAATCGAAGAATCAGTTACTGAATGTGTTGCTTGCCTTGCTGAAATCCCAATACACGAAGCCGTCAACAGTTCGGATTCGAGCGAATGGTTCCACGCTATGGGAGCGGAATTGAGGTCTATCATAAAAAATAATACGTGAACATTCGTCGATCGGCCGAGGAATCAACAAATCGTTGGAAGTCGCGTTATTTTACGAAATAAATATAACTCGGACGGAACATTGAATAAAGGGAAAGCAAGAATCGTCGCGAAAGGATTCTCTCAACGTCCTGGAATAGATTTTAATGAGACTTTTGCGCCCGTAGCACGCCTAGGTTCAATTCGGACTGTAATAGCTTTGGCTGCTGAATATGACATGGAAATTCAACAGTTTGATGTAACAACGGCCTATTTAAATGGAATCTTGGACGAACATATTTACATGGAAAATCCCGAATACACTATTCAAACATTAGAGAAGATTATTCACTGTGAAGAACCGTCGAGCGAAGTCGGAAGAAAAGCACAACAGATGATGCGAGACTTAGAGGGAGGGAATAAGGTATGTCTTCTGAAAAAGGCACTCTATGGCTTACGTCAAGCCGGACGACAGTGGCACATACGTTTATGTGAAGAACTGAATAAATACGGATTGATTCAATCGAAGGAAGATCCCTGTGTATTCCACGAAAAACGAAACGACGATATACTATTGATGACTGTATTTGATAGTTGCATCAAGTTGATAGTTTTAGTTGCATCAAGCAATAAAGACATGATCAAAAAACTCACCAATCACTTGTCGCGAAGCTTTGAGATTAAACACCTTGGAGAAGTTAATTACTGCCTTGGTATAGAATTTTCTCGACAACACAATGCAATTTCGATGCATCAACGAGGATATATCAAAGATGTACTTGAGCGTTTTGGAATGAACAAATCTCGTTCTTGGGCAACTCCTCTCGATCTAGGCACAAAGCTGCAGAAGAGCAAAGAATCATCGAATTCAAAACTGAGCAAATTGCCATACAGAGAATTAATCGGTTCCCTCATGTACCTCGCAGTTTGCGCTAGACCAGATATAGCATATGCTGTCAGTTATCTGAGTCAATTTAATTCATGCTACGACGACACCCATTGGAAATCGGCGAAGAGAGTACTTAGATACTTACGAGGAACTTCGGATCTCGGGCTAAAATTCAGGAAAACTGCGCAGCCTTTAATGGGATACGTTGATGCTGATTGGGTTAACTGCCTCATCGACAAAAGATCTTATACTGGATTCGCTTTTATTCTAGGAGGGTGTCCAGTCACTTGGGAATCACGGAAACAACCAACAGTGGCTCTTTCGTCAACTGAAGCGGAATATATGGCTCTTACCGAAGCTGCAAAAGACGCCATACATCTTCAGAGATTACTTAATGAATTTGGTTTCGATAAGATGACGAGAGTGAAACTTTTAAGTGACAATTGTGGTGCACAGAAACTGGCTAAAAAACCAATTTTTCACAATCGCACCAAACATATTGATGTTCGACATCATTTTGTACGCGAAATAATTGAAGCTGGAGCTTTGGAAATTAAATATGTCCCAACAAATGAAATGGCGGCTGATGTGTTAACCAAAGGACTTTCGGGATCCAATCATCGCAAATGTCTCGAACTCCTGGGACTTAATAACGTTTGATCCTCAAAAATACGTCATCATCTCGAGAGGGAGTGTTGGATAAAATCGCTAAGCTCTGGCGAGCGTTTTTATATTGTTTATATTTAGTTGAATGTCATAAGTGATTTTGTAAAAAGTTGTTCTGTCAACATACTAGAACGGAGAGAAATAAACACATTTATCATAATCTATTCTACCTATTAAAGTCTACAGGAATACCTTTCAATAAACTTATTACCACATTTTATAGGGACCCAATCCTAAGGGGGGCAGTGTTTGAGGAAAAAAAATCAGATCTTATTTTTATTGGAAAAATATGCACAGAGATGTGTCAATATTTTTAAAACATTGTCATAATTGCCAAATCAATAAGGCAAAAATAAAAACGTTCAACCTATTTGTATCACAGAATCTCCAGCGAACGCATTCGATATCGTTATTATTAATAGGATAGGTCCTTTTACGAAATCAATAAATGAACATTTGTATTCAGTAACCATGGAATGTAAACTAACTAAATACTTAGTAACTATTCCAATTTCTTACAAAAATGCGAAAACATTAGCTAAAGCCATATTTGAAAACTTCATATTTAACTACAGACCAATGAACTGAGTACTGAGTATGTCAACGAAACAATTAGCGAATTGGCAAAATTAATACACATTCAATTATTATTATTACAATTATTGTAACAAAATGTTCATTATTTTGACTATACCTAAATTTTTTATGTTTATTTGGCATTATTACTAGAAGCAATATATCTTGTATCAACTATTATATTAAATGTAAAAGTATTATTAAAAAAGTTGTAAATTTAGAAAAAAAAAATATTTGAATTTTATTGACACATAAATATTCGGAAAAATACATTAAAATAAATAAAACCACACTTTTTCTTAAAGTAAAACGATTGGTATTGATTCTAGCGAATAAATAATCTCTTGTTACGTCTATTTGCTTCTATCAAAATGATTTGTTATAAAAAAATCGATTACAGTGAAGTAACAGACTCAAACATTTTAGAGCTAATTATTAATGTTTACCACAAATGAAAATTCTTTCGAAAAATGAGTAAAGAGATAAATATTGCGAAATTTAGTCGTCAAAGAGTTTGGAGAGATGACTTCAATCGAAATAGCTAAAAAATGTTCTGAACAGCCATAAAAAGTTACGCCAAGAAATCAAAATACTTTAGTGAATACTTGTAAATCTGGAGTTTCGTCTGTTATACAGAAAGTAGAAGTGTGCGGTGGTACTTCTAATACATACGGTCGCTAACTGTAGAGAGTTTCAGCTACTCCCGACCTACAGCGCTAGTTGCAGATTAACAGAAATGGCGATGGGTTTGGAAAAGTGATCTCGCGAAGAAATCCGCTCAGTTATTCGATGTTTGTGGGCGAAACATGTAAACGCGGCTCAAATTCACCGGCAGCTGGTAGAGGTTTAAGGAGAGACTGTACTGTCTCGTCAACATGTCGCAGAATGGTCGTCGGTGACCTTTTCTGTACCGGCCGCCAACTCTTAAAACCATTCTGCGACATGCTAACGAGACTACAGTTTCTTCGTAAACATCTACCAGCTATAGTGGAATTTTTTAAATTAGGCACTCTCATGCGCAGAACGAGCGCCTTTCGTGTATTTCCGCTGCTCAAAAAATGAAAAAGTGGAACCTGACTACGTTGGGCGCACATTTATTTGAAAGAAAGGATCTCGTACGCACATGCCAGGTGGTGCATTGGATGAGGACTATTCGGGATTTCAATGGTGTTATCTCTGCGAGAACCAGCGCCGAATGGTACATTTACGGCCCAACGTTTACAGGACTGTCTTGCCTACGTTCGGTTAATGCTGTTCTACCGCGCAAGTGCCTAATTTGGGTAATACATCTATACCGGCGCATTTCAGCAGAGCTAACATGTGTCATCCACATAAATCGAATAACTGAGCGGATTTCTTCGCGAGGCCAGTTTTCCAAACGCGTCGCCATTTTTGTTAACTTGCAACTAGCGCTGTAGGTCGAGGGTAGCTAAAACTACCGCACACTTCTACTTTCTGTATAACAGACGAAACTCCAGCAATATCTGCCTTATAACCTTACATTTTGATCACCCCTTGTATATAATAATGTTGAAAAAACTTTGATATTAGATGACAATAAAAAAATATTTCATTAATGACATATAGTATGTTATTTAAATATGTTTTTTTTAAGAAGTACGCACTGTCCGAACATTTATGAGATAAGACTCGTATAACTTAAACTGTATATCGATCTCAAAAAATAGGCACAGTTTAGAGCGAAACCATAGAGTAGTAATCGAGTATTTAAGAATGTATTTATATGATTGCAAAGACGACTGGAATACGCTACTATACCTATTGTTATAACACAACTCCATCTACATTTCATGATTACTGTCCTTATAAATAAATTTTTGCAAAATGTTGCCCTTAGATTTTTCACAAGATAAAATAGATCCATTGTATAATGTAGATAATTATGCAATGAAAGTCAAATTTAGACTACAGTTAGCACTGAATAGAACTAATAAATTATTGCAGCAAATTAAAACAGAACGTAAAAAAAATACGATATTAAAGCACGACCAATTAATGTGAAAGTATGAGATTTAGTTTTAGTAAGATAATGAACAAAAAAAAAAAATAAAGAACTGAAGCAAATTTAAATTCGAAATTACTGACAAAGCACATTTTAGCTGGGGCTGTTGTGTTTCTAAAAAGTTTTGGCAGGCCCCAGAAAATAGGGCAGCGGGCCGGGGGTTGCCCACCCTGCTCTAGCCCATACCTTAACATTGCTAGCGCCTTCCCCGCATCGCAGGGTCTCGCACCCCTTAGTTACGCCGCTGTATCCCATAGAAATCCGTTGACGCTGCTTTAAGTTATCGTATTTCAAAAATTCTTACAATAAAATAATAAATAACGCCCCCCCCCCAAATTCGAGGGTGTTCTGACAAGGCCGGAACTAGGGCGTGGCAAAGGTGGCATTTGCTTTGCCACGGGCGCTTCAATCATAGGGGCGCCGCGTGGCACAGTGACCAATTTGCCAAACAGCGGAAAAACGTAATACCTTTTGAAGTAATGATTGTATTGACTTGCGGCTAATGTCGTTTGATTCATAAGGAAAAACTACAATGAGAAACATCAAACCACGTGTTACATATTTTGTTGTTCAAAATAGGCGGCAATTGCCGAGGGCGGCCGCCAAAAGTCGTCGATCCAGGGGAGTTTTGTGCAGGCATTCAAACCGGTTTTTTTTGCGTTCCGGTTTTCGTTCCGGTTCAATTAATAAAATAAATATCGGTTCGGTTCCGGTTTTCGTTCCGGAAAAAATAACCGTTTTTGCGCTTTTTGGTTCAGCTCCAAGTGATTGTTTTAATTTTTAAAATGTTTTTATTTCATATTAAAAAAAATTGATGTATCCATCATAGCACTGTTCTCGTTATAGATATGATGATTTAAATATTAGGAATGCGGAGAGTGTCTCAAAGTTTGTTCTACTTTTATTATTATTATCACATTTACAAAATATTCACAAAATATTTTTTTTTTTGCCTTTTTTCACTATATCTTAGTAAATGTCACATCTCAGCAGTATATATTTTCAACTTTACTTTAAATCAGTGGTTTATACGCGGAGCGACCAAACCAAATTTTCAGGCTTTTCTAAACTCGAAATTTTACTTCATGCTTAGTCTGGGAGTGAACGACACTCGTTTATAGCTTCAAACTGAATTCTTGAAAAAAAACAATGAATATCTGAAGATTTACAGCATATACGCAGTAATTGACATAAGTAAGTAAGTAAAATTTCGAGTTTATTCTGGAAGTGGAAGACACTCGCTAGTTCAAAATATGTCACAACTATCAAAATGTTTGTCGTAAGTGTCATAAAGAAAAACAATAACATGACAATCTAATAATATATTTCAAATAATAGTTGTCTGAAATTGACAATAGTCCAAATATCAGCTGACGCCGATTTGTGTCAAGTTTGATACATTGGACTAAATGTCATTTCAAGTTGACAAGATAGACTAATGTCAAACAAAAGTTGTAGCCAACGAAAAAATAAATCACTTTTACCTAAACACTTTTCACCTCAGCTTTTTTGTTTTTGTTCGATAAACCGAGAAAGATTTGTTTGATATATTTTGCTAATCAACTGTAGCTTAATTATCGTTTCAATCAAACAAAGCTTTAAACAAAAGTTGCAGACTACGATAAAATACAGAACTGCTCAGACTATGCATGAAGTAAAATTTAGAAAAGCCCTGAACAAAATTTGGCCCGGTCGCCCAGCGACCGAGCCAAATTTTGCAGGCTATACTCGAATTTTATTTTTTTTAACTTTAAAGTCTAGCCCAGATTTATTCCTTTAGCAATTACTCAATAACTGTAGCGTTATTATCGATCGAATCGAAAAAATTCAAACAAAAGTTGTAGATAATTAAAAAACAAACAACTTTTATCTAAACGCTTACACCTTAGCTCTTTTGTTTTTGTTCAATAAACCGAGAGAGATTTTCTCGGATATGTTTTGCTAATTACTCACCAAGCTTCATTAGCTTCATTATTGATTTAATTTTGAGATTTTATTGATTCTTGTACAGTCAATATGCGATTTGAATTTTCAGTACATTCAAATGGCAATATTGCACTCATTATTGTCAAGATATAGAGAGTCAATATATAATGCGTTTTTTGCTATCTCTGAACATATAAATTTAGAGCATATTAAATGTCCTATATTCAGTTTTAAAAATTATCAAAATATGTCAAGATTATCAAAATTATTTAAAATTGTCAAAAACATCAAAACTAACAACATGAAAAAAATATCACATATTTTTAAAACTCGTAAGTATAAAAAATCAAAAACTTAAAAAAATCGGCGTGTCGATAAAATTGATTCACGTCAAAATTTTCATTTTATGTCAGTACCTACGTGACAGTTTGACATTTTCTTACAAAAACGAAAATTTCTGTCAAAATCAGCAATCATTTTAAAAATGTTATCTAATAATATAAAAATTGTCATCTATTGCTAAAAAGGAAATATTTAATATCAAAAATATCAAAAATATCTAATGTCAAAATTATCATCTTATGTCAAAAAAGTAAAAAATATCAAATGTCAAAACTGTCATCTAATGTTAATAATGCCATTTAATGTCAACATCATAAATGGTAAAAAGGGAAAAAAGGTCTTTGTTTGTCAAAAGTAACATCTAATGTGAAAAATGTCATCTAATGCCAAGAAACGTAGTCTAATATAAGTGTATAATCTATTATCAACAATGTTATCTAATGCCTCCCACTGAGAATACTCGGCAAAATATTTAAGCCTACCGGCGGCAAAATCGTAAATCCGCCACTGGCTAACACTAGAGAATATACCGGGTGTTCGATAAAAAAAACGCCCAACGCGATAACTCTGTTATTTATTGACCGATTTTATTGAACTAAAAACCAAAGTCAATGGGCGTTTGAATATTAAAAAATGAGTTCAATATTAATTTTTGTCTTTAATAACTTCATTGCAAAACAATAGCCAACCTAAATGGCTGCCTATATTTTTTTTATTTTATTACATTAGACATTATTATTCTAAATCCAATAATTTCCAATTTCTTAATTTTGTTTAAAATTTTTGTAAAATAAAAAAATTAAATAAATATTCTATTTAAAATTATATTTTTCGAAAATTATAACTAGTGTGCCTTGTATAAAAAACTGACAAATGTCATTTATTGTGAGGTTATGTCAAACATGAATAATAACAACCCAACAAATATGTACCTACGTTACAGCTTAATGTAGAATAGAGCTAGTATTAATTTAACCCATTTATCGTCATTGATGCAATAACGCAACATTATTATATTATTTTTTAATTACTATCTACATAAGTTAATTTGATACATTGTATAACTTGACATGACTTGAGAATGTGTGAGGAAAAATGTAAATATTTTGTTATTTCAATTGTTAGTAATTTTTAAAGTGTATTGCTAACTTCACAATATTTCAGTCTTTTATAGGCGTGGCACATAAAGTAAAATTTCGAGTTTAAAAAATCCTGAAAATTTTAAGGCTTTTCTAAACTCGAAACTTTACTTCATGCTAAATCTGCAAGTGGAAACACTGGTTCGAAATTTAAATTGAACTCTTTTATAAAATCGATGTATGTAATGTAATAAATCATTCATAGAAATCATAAAAACAAGCGCTGAATTTTACCTAAAATCAACTTTTAGAGTTACCTCTATAATTTGCTCGGCTGTTAATAAAAGTATAATAAATTAGTTAACGGAACACACGGATTGGGTATAAAACAATAAACAATTTAAACGGTATCAAAATGCTAATTTTTTTTTCAAGGCACACTACATTTATTGCCAAAAAATCATGTGAACAAAATTTATTATATTTTTTTCTAACATCAATATTAAATTGAAATCAACATATAGGCCGAATCTGGCTCGTGGGCCAGGGGTTGCCCATATATGCTCTATGGGCAACCCCTGGCCCACGGGCCGAATCCGGCCCTTCACCAGCCTTAATACGGCCCGCGAGAGAAAATTCAAATAACGCCAAGATTAAACACACATAGTTTATTTTTAATTACCGCCAACGAACCTAAAACTGTGTTTATTCAAATCATAAAGATTAAAATCGATAAATAATATTATTAAGCGTACGCAGTGGAACGCCACAGATCGAGTCAGAAATAGTCGTTAGAAAGAGATAAACAGATAAACATTCAAGATGATGACCTTGAAGCGCTCCAGAACCGACTGTTATTCATAACGCGGATAGCATCGCATATTCGCGTAAGATCGAGGGTATTCTAGTTGCTTATTGCGGGTAATATATAAACCGCTCAGTGCGCGTGTAAACTCATTACTTATTAACAACAAAAAAGTACGCGGGAAATATTCAAGCAAATTCAGCTCAGAAGAAATAAAAATCTATCAAGATGTCTGGTTTAAAAAAGCGGAAAGTGGATACAGAATGTCGTAAATTCCAAAACAAATGGACTAATGAATACTTTTTTATCATGCACAGTGGAAACCTATGTGCTTGTTGTGCAATGAAACAATTTCTGTTTTAAAAGAATACAATATGAAGCGGCATTACTTCAGCAAGCTATTCGCTCAATATTATTCGCTCAGTTAAGAAAGGATAAAATTAAAAAACTCATTCCCGATTTAGGGAAACAGCAACAATGTTCCATTCACAAAGATCAAATCTAGATAGTGTTGTTAAAGCTAGTTTTATAGTTAGTTCGCGAAATCATCGAAGTCATTTTCTGAGGGAAAGTTTGTTAAAGAGTGCCTAGTAGATGTTGCAGAACTTTTGTGCCCAGAAAAGAGGAAGAGTTTGAGAAAGTGAGCTTATTGCGACGTACTGTTGTTCGACGTATAGATATGTTGGTTAGTGATATCAAAAAAACATTGACTGATAGATTGCCTGGTTTTCAAGAATTTTCGATTGCTTTAGATTAGAGTACAGCTTTATCAGACACAGTCCAGTTAGCTATTTTTATACGAGGTGTAGTTGAAGAATTTGTAGTGACAAAGGAATTATTGGCATTACGGTCGCTACAAGGGACCACTACCGAAAAAGATATTTTTGCCGAGAAGTACTTTTGAGCAATATGGTTTGCAGTGGTGTAAATTAGTTAGAGTATGCACTGATGGTGGCCTTCAATGGTCGGTTCACAAAAAGGTTTTATCGGAATTCTGAAGGAAAGAGCAACCGCTATGAATGTGCAAGTGAGTGATTTAATAATTCTGCATTGCATTATTCACCAACAAAACTTGTGCTCTAAGTTCATTTGACTGAAGAACGTTATTGATGTTGTAGTAAATACCATCAATTTCATTAGATCCCGCGGTCTTAACCATCGCCAGTTTAAAGCATTTTTGGATGAACTCTCTTCAGAACACGATGATGTGACATACTATTGCGAAGTAAGGTGGCTAAGCATAGGCAAAATGCTAAAAAGATTTTATGACCTTAGAAAAGAAATAGCTGATTTTATGGAAATAAAAGAGAAACCATCGCCGCAAATTTGTGATACAACATGGCTTTGTAAATTGGCATTCCTGCTAGACATCACAGGACACTTAAACGACCTGAACTTGAAGCTTCAAAAACAAGGGCAACTATTAAATCAGCTTTACAGTCATCTTAAAGCTTTTCAAAAATTCACTTGTGGGAAACACAAATGAGAACTAAAAACTGTTTTCATTTTGTACCAGTATCCAGTCACGAAAATATTGATTACGGTCGCTATGCTGAAGAACTGAAAGTACTGTCAGAGCAATTCACTGACCGGTTTTTCGATTTTAAGAATATGGATAGCACTTTCAATATTTTTGCAAATCCGTGTAAGTGTAATGTGGAAGATGCTCCGCTTAACCTACAAATGGAGTTGATCGAGCTTCAAGAAGACTCATATTTGAAGTCTAAATTTGATGATGTGCAACTAAGCGAATTTTACAGAACATACCTTTCCGAAGAAAAGTATCCACATCTAAAATTTTTCGCAAGAAAAATAATTTGCACATTCGTAAGCACGTATAAATGTAAGCAGCTTTTTGCAATCATGCAAATTAATAAAAATAAGCATCGTACTCGGCTTACAGACGTTAATTTAGAAAACACTCTGAGCCTATGTACTAGTGATATTGACCCCATTATTGATCATCTTATTTCTTAGCTTCACACCAGTGACGGCTCGTGATCTAATGAAGTGGGTCGGCCGAATGTATTTTAGCGCACGCGCACTGAGTGTAAACGGCCAGCTGTACCGAACCATTCACCTTCGCTAGAACGATATTTTAAATTAAATAATTTCGCCCGACTTTAAAAAATAGAAAGAGAATATTCTCGGAGTTACATAACATTTTTAAACATGTTATATACATAATAATGTTAGATAATTAAATAATTATAGTTATAATAATAATAATCTTTATTGTCCAACATTCACCAATTACAGGACAATGTAACTAAATATGATATAAATTAAAACACAAATAGGTATGTATATATAAGAAACAAACAAAAAATAAAAGAAAAAAAACATATATAAAAAAAACTTAATTACAATACTTAAAGACTAGACGTGTGACTCACTTAACATTCACTCAACAAAAGACATCATCAAAAACTTTATTTGCATTTCTGGACATATGAAATAGTGGCGATTTATGTAGAGTGTTCGATTTGGCCAATTTTGTGTAGAACGTATTATTATTATGACGTGATTGAATTCTTGGGATAGATAGGTTGACTTGCGATAATAATTGTGAACAATCTATATCATTATGTAGTAGCTTGTACATGAATTTCGCACTATGGAACTCTCTACGTACTGACAAAAATTCTACTTCAAACCTATCCAATAACCGGGCATAAACAATGCCTTGTACAGGATATTCCCCATCTAGTTTGTAAGACAGGTATTTCAGAAATCTTCTTTGAATACCCTCAATTGCTATGGATAGGTAAGCATAGTGGGGATGCCATACTACAGAAGCATATTCCAATTTGCTACGCACAAATGAAAAATAAACTGATTTAAGCAATTCGACATTGTAAAAATATTTAGTTGTGCGTATAATGAAGCCTAGCATTTTAGAAGCACTTCTACATATGGTTTGTATATGTTTGGAAAATGTTATACGGTTGTCAAAACATACACCGAGATCCTTTATTTCTGATATTTTCTGCAACGCTGTTCCCAAAATATTATAATAAAAATTGTTAATACGAATTACTCGACCAAAACTATCTACAGCACATTTCTTGACATTTAGTTTTAGTTGATTATTGGCACACCAGGTGGTTATCGAATCTAGATTATTTTGTAATAATTGACAGTCTTGTTGACATGTAATATTATTGTATATCTTAATATCATCTGCATAAGCTTGAACATGACAAGACATAGACATAATTAGGTCATTTATGAATGTAATAAAGAGTAATGGACCAAGATTCGAACCCTGGGACACGGACAGATGTCGACCAAAACTAAAACTAATATACACTGATATATTTCACATAATCTTCCTAAAATACCGAGGTTATATTTTGTTAATTACAATTAGGTAACTATTTAATGATTGTTCGCATTTTTAAATCACATCAGTTGTTTAACGATATTTAAAAATGCGAGATATGTTCTGATTTGTTAAATAAAATTAAAGACGTATATTATGTTTCAACTGTTTTTTAATACCGGTTAATTGTTGGCCTTAATGACCAATTTGTATTAAAGTAAATGCTTATTTTACTTTTAAATTAAATAATATGAAAATAATCAGAAATACATTGGTAACTAAATCCACTAGTTCTAGAATAAAAATCTGTGATCTGTAACGTAACCAAATTTAAAATGTGCATAGACACATAGCAGAGCTGGGACGAATCCTCGTAAAAAGGATTCGAATCACGAATCCGAATCACCTAATATGATTCGAATCACGGTTACTCGAATAAAGGATTCGTAAGAGATAAATATGATTCGAATCAAAGATTCGAATTGTGAATTTGATTTTATTATTTTTTTTCAATCATTTATATATAAATATCGTTACCAGTTGTTTTAACAAAAATATTTAAAACCTCATTATTTATTATCAACACTGAACATCGTTGATAACAGACTAAACATCTGATTCCCTGTTACTCTGATTAAAGATGTATTTGTGTTTTTCTGAACTTCACTTCAAATCAGTGTTTTGTACACGTGGCGCATGAAGTAAAATTTCGAGTTTAGAAAAGCCCGAAAATTTGTCTCGGGTCGCTGCGCGACCCTCGACAAATTTTCACAGGGCTTTTCTAAACTCGAAATTTTACTTCATGCTTAGTCTGGGAGTGGAAAACACTCGTTTAAAGCTTCAAATTGAACTCTATTATAAAATCGACGAATGCCTGAATATTACATAGATAAAAAATTCACTGAATATCATTAAAACCGGGAAAGTCAGAGAAAAGTCATGAAATTATATTCAAATTGACCAAAACACTAACAAAAAAACCATATGATAATTAAATTTGTCAAAATCACCAGGCAAATTACATAACATGTAAACATTTATAAAATTAACTTAAATATTGACAAAAACAATGAAAACAATTTAACAAAATAGAGGTTTCCCACAGAAGAAAGTTATATTAAAAGGCCAGGGAAAAAATCTTGAATCAGGGAAATGTCGGAAAAATGTAACATTTCAGATTGTGGCTACCATGTCAGTTTTACTTCAAATAATATTAAACATAATTTTGAAAACTAGATTATTATCTTTAAAAACATTTTTAGTCATTTAATGTTCTTATCAAAGCACTCCCTGTGTGTCTTTTTGAAATTTCGCATTTACCACAACAAACCACAAACCTTGCAAATCTTGAAAGCCATAATTGAAGAAGAAATCACCAATTTGGGGCCAGATGTTTTACGAACAACAATTCAAAATGTTGTAAAACGAGCACAATCAACATCAATTCAGGAGATGGTCATTTGACCGATATCATTTTTGTAACTTTAAATTATCAATTTTACATCTTTAAATTAACTTTCAGTCAAAACATTGCCCATATTTTTCATTTCTAATAAAATGACAGCCAATTCATAATATGACATTACTTTTGCCTTATATTACGCGAGACAAAAAGTTTATATCTTAAGAAATGTTAATTTTTGTTTTTTAACATAAATTTACTGTCCTTGTTTACGTACGAAGTAAAATATAGAGTTTAGAAAATTCTGAAAATTTGGTTTAGTTGCGTAGCGAAACGGATAAAACACTGAAATATTGTTAAATTGAAAATATACTGGTTTTTACTTATTATGTTTGAATTTCATAGCAAATTCAGTTTGATTTTATTAGAAATATCTATGTCCCGAGAAATACAGGGAGTTTTTCTGACGTCACACATGAAATTCCTCGCGTGACATGAAAAGTCAATGTTATTAATCTAACAAGGTCGACTCGGTTTTAAATTAGGACATCCTTATACACTAACCACCTTGATTGCTGACGTCACGCGTGGAAGTTCTCACGTGACGTCAACAATCAAGGTAATTAAACAATAAAAGGTCGGCTCGGTTTAAATCAAGACAAACTTACTTACACACCTTGGTTGATGTCGTCACCCGTGGTAATCCGTACGTGACGTCAAAACCAAGATCATTACTGTGCAAGGTTGTCTCGATTTAAACCGAGCCGACCTTATCACGCGCAGAAATCCTCATATGACGTCAAAATCAAAGTCATTACTGTATAAGGTCGACTCGGTTTAAACTGAGGCAGTCTTGTATAAGGTTGTCTTCATTTAAACAAGTGTTTTCCACTCCCAGACTAAGCATGAAGTAAATTTTCTGGGCTTTTCTAAACTCTAGAAATATCTATGTCCCGAGAAATACAGGGGGTTTTTGACGTCACACATGAAATTCCTCGCGTGACATGAAAAGTCAATGTTATTAATCTAACAAGGCCGACTCGGTTTTAAATTAGGACATCCTTATACACTAACCACCTTGATTGCTGACGTCACGCGTGGAAGTTCTCACGTGACGTCAACAATCAAGGTAATTGAACAATAAAAGGTCGGCTCGGTTTAAATCAAGACAAACTTACTTACACACCTTGGTTGATGTCGTCACCCGTGGAAATCCGTACGTGACGTCAAAACCAAGATCATTACTGTGCAAGGTTGTCTCGATTTAAACCGAGCCGACCTTATCACGCGCAGAAATCCTCACATGACGTCTAAATCAAAGTCATTACTGTATAAGGTCGACTCGGTTTAAACTGAGGCAGTCTTGTATAAGGTTGTCTTCATTTAAACAAGTGTTTTCCACTCCCAGACTAAGCATGAAGTAAAATTTCGAGTTTAGAAAAGCCCCGTGAAAATTTGTCGAGGGTCGCGCAGCGACCCGAGACAAATTTTCTGGGCTTTTCTAAACTCGAAATTTTACTTCATGCGCCACGCGTATAAAACAGTGATTTAACGAGAAATTTAAAAACACACTAAAGGCATTTTTCATGTTAATCCTCACAATTAAATCGAATTATTTTTGACGATTCAAATCCTTTTGTAAGTATTCGAATCCTTTTATAAATATTCGAAACCTTTTATAAGGATTTTAATCCTTTTATATGGATTCGAATCACCCACATTTGGATTCTTAAAAAAATGTAACGAATCTGGATCACGAATCCAGTTGAACTAAAGTATTCGAATGCCTCTTTCGAATCCTCTAAAAGGATTCGAATCCAGGATTCGAATCCTGCCCAGCTCTGACACATAGGTATTGGTGTTTTGTGTGGAAGAACGGCGAGTACGGCCCCAGCAAATTTGCCGTACTCGAGTAAACCATTTGCGGACATACGTTCACCGTGCAGGGAAAATGTAACGACAGAAACTGCACTGACATTTGTGATGACGTAGCGCTTGCATTAATCTTCATAATCTGAAAATCTACGACAGGCCGATTTTGCGGATACGAAGTTACTTAGTAAACATATATTAAATTAAAATAAATTTCTACATTTATCGGCTATATGCTGAGTGCTTATTATTATTACTACATATTAGCCCACTATATATTTATCAGAAAAAGTGCGCAATATTTATTTCTGAGAAAATAAAAATTTATAATTTTTGTTCAATCAAATTTACCGGTACGGCCCAGCCGACCCTGCCGTCCCTGACGACCCGTCACTGCTTCAAACTCAAGTCTCTTATTAACTTTTATTTGATTTTTCTATTCTTTTTCTTTATGTTTGATTATGCTATTATAATTCCAATAAATAAAAACCTGATTAAGTCGAGAAATTACGCCCTCAGCTAAGCAAAGGTTGCTCATACCTGATATAGAGCATTATTGGATTTAGAATAACAATGTCAAATATAATAAAATAAGAAAAGTATATGCAGCCATTTAAAAACTTAAAGTTGACTATTATTTGGCAATGAAATTAATTTTTAAAACATATAATTACTGTCAATTTATAGTATTGAAACGGTCATTGGCTTTGTTTTTTAGGTTATTCAAATCGGTCAATAAATAACAGATTTATGGCGTTGGGCGTTTTTTATCGAACACCCGGTATATCTAAATTTAGTCAATGCATTGAGAATCTTTTTATTCATGCCTGTAACGACAGCTATGTGTGAACGTTCATTTAGCAAGTTCAAACTGATAAAATAATAGCTACGCTCTTTATTGGGGCAGGAAACACTGGGGAATATGTCAATAGTGTGTATTGAAAAGGAAACTGCAAACAACTTGAACTACGATGAAATCATCGATTTATTTGTGGATGCTAAATCTAGAAAAGTAATGGTATAAATACCTTTTTTATACTCCTATAATATATAAGTATAAGTTTGCTAGTTTTTATTTTGTGAGATAATTGTGAATATATAATATAGAAAGAAAATATGCTTATACATATTTCCTACTATATGAGTATTTGGTGGTAGGTGCGCAAGACAGTTTTTTTTTGCCACGGGCGCCAAAGGACCTTGTTCCGGCCCTGTGTTCTGAAACCTCAGATATGCCACTGGAAGAAATATGAATAGTTTTATTGGAAAATGTAAACAGTAAATTGTTGCAGGGACCAAGCTTTGTATTGTATTAATTGTATAGTTAGCGAATCTAAATTTCAATTAACTAAATAGAGTATTTAAATACTATTAATTGTCAAATTGTGTTTATTGAATTCGAAGGGGAAGATGTGAAGGAGGATGAGAATGGCCGGGTATGTATAATAAGGGCTTTCGGTTGCACACTTGCATCACATCCGGTGCACTAATTGTAGGGGATATCGTTAGGCATGGTCCAGAGAGAAGTTCGCTTGATAGGCTAAGTAAATTAGCGATAAGTTTAAAAGATTAGGGTATGTTTTTGGTGATTGAATAGCAATAGGGAATACTAATAGCAATATCGCTGGTTAGATTTTATTTTGATAAGAATTTGCGCAAAGTGGGGGCAGTGTGCGCACAACAGTGCTCTGTGATAGTATTCTCGCGTCATGGGTGCGAGCGAACTGTTCACACAAGCCAAACCAGTTGGTAAGGTTAGTCTATCGGTGTCGGTAACATCTTAACGCTGCGCTCACTACCTATTCCGTTTTCGGTGTTACGGCCTGACAAAATGTGGATTATGGACTTTTCCATGTGTTCCTTCCATTTCACTAATTTAGTGCTCAACTATCCCAATATGTGATCCGCGAAAAGGTGTTCACCACTCATCCTTAACGCTTGCCTTCACGCTGTTTTGTTATCGTTTCGTCTTATTATTTTTTGCTCTCTCCGTCAACTTACGAATGCATGTTTCACCAAAACTCGAAAATCACTGCCGAATTGTGCCACCTCTTCGAAGCCTAAAGGTAATTCACCTAAATGCAATTTTAATTACTTATAAATAACTCTCCTATAATCTTAGAGTCATTGGATAATAAACGTAGGCAACTAACAATTCCAAACACGTGTTTTTTCCACTCAACCATTTTTTTGCATAAAACTCGTAACTAATCTTAATGATATAACTCGAACATTTCTATTATTCACGAAATTTATACGCTGTCGCAATCGCTTAGAAAGTAACAATGCCTAGGCATGGGCGTATATTTTTAAATAATTAATTATAAATTAGTGGGAAAGGCCTTATAAAACTTGGGGAAATTAATGCTGAGGACGATAAATTACCCGTCGCGGGGATTAATAAAAATCTCGACGGGGAATTTTTAATACGCAAACGCTACCTATATTTAATTCTTTATTAAAAAGAACACAAAGCTAAATATCTTGCGAACATACAGTAGCGTACTTTCTTCCTCTAAAATGACTACTTGTCATCGGAGATAGAAAAGTACACAGGTAAATTTGTACCTGTTCCCAACCGTAAATCCACCATAACTACAATTACTTAAAACACGACAACCAACTCCAGCGATATTTGTGTCTATATAAATTATCATAACAAATACCTTCTTGAAATTACTGTATACGGATACTGGACGATAACACGAAAATCACTAAAATTCCACACATGTTTATAATAATGTTGCGGGCTGTATTTATAAAGCTTTCAAATGCCATGAAGTGGTGCCAATATTGCAAATTAGTGAAATTGTTTGCCCTCAGCAATAGTAATTTATTTTATACTGCGGTAGATTTAATTGTATAAACATTGTAGTATTAATTTACATAGTACTTAATATATTAACACCTCCGTAAAGTTGGCACCTCCACTTCGCCAAAATCAAATTAAAATATGCCTATAATTTAGGACTAATTAAAGACTAATCTGTACCCACAAAATTAGAATTTGTACCAACTTAGTTTAGCCGGAAAACCGATTATTATTATGGGGGTGCTAGCTTGACTAAAGTTAGCACCCCACCATTCTCAATTGAAATTTAACCAGGTGCATCCAAAACTTTGAATTAAAGACTAATTTGTACCCATGTTTGTTTCTCATTGTTTAAACAATTATAAATTATTTAAACAATTTATACATTATTTAGCCAATTTATAACCAAAAAAGTACTTTCTATAATTAATAAACAGAAATGTAGAGTATAAAATTAGGACTAATGAGTACCCACAAGTATTTTGATGTAAACATTTTTTTTGTTGATAAAATAATTTTCGAATTAATTAATTTTAAATCTCGATTTTTGGTATAAATCCGTAATAAAAAATTGGAACCACAATAAAACTAGATAAACTTGTGTTTCTAATCTAGGACTAATTTGTACTCACAAGCATTTTGTTCTAAACAATATTTTTGTTGATAAAATAATTTTCGGTTAAATCTCAAATTTCGATTTTCGGTATAAAACCGTAAACAAATTTGGACCCACAATAAAACTCGACAAACTAGTGTTTTTAATTTAGGACTAATTTGTACCCATAAGCATTTTATTATAAACAATATTTTTGTTTATAAAATAATTTTCGGTTAAATCTCATATTCCGATTTTCGGTATAAAACCGTAAAAAAATTTGGAACCACAATAAAACTCGACAAACCAGTGTTTCTAATTTAGGACTAATTTGTACCCCTAAGCATTTTGTTATAAACAAATATTTTTGTTGATAAAATAATTTTCGGTTAAATCTCAAATTTCGATTTTCGGTATAAAACCGTAAACAAATTTTCGACCACAATAAAACTCGACAAACTAGTGTTTCTAATTTAGGACTAATTTGTACCCACAAGTATTTTGTTATAAACAATTTTTTTGTTCGTGAAATAATTTTCGGTTAAATCTCAAAAATCGATTTTCGGTATAAAACCGTAAACAAATTTGGACCCACAATAAAACTCGACAAACTAGTGTTTCTAATTTAAGACTAATTTGTACCCTTAAGCATTTTGTTACAAACAACATTTTGTTGATAATATAATTCTTGGTTAAATCTCAAATCTCGAGGTTATAAAACTGTACAAAAATGGGACCACAATAAAACTTGAAAAACTTGTGTTTCGAATTTTGGACTAATTTGTACCTATAAGTATTTTATAACAAACATCCATTTTTAAACTGATATCATTTAAGCGCAGCGACAGCAACAATTGCCTGATTCAATGATTACTTTTTGTTATAAAAATTTCTACAGTTTGTGTAATTGGTTAAAGTTAAATCATGGATTCGTTACATGCTTTTCACGAAGTTACGTTTCAACATAAATGTTTAATAACTATGTAATATAATATAAATATAAATTACATCCAAGGCAAAATTTCTCATGGTGCTGTGATCAGTACGTTTTGCATGATATAAATTGTATAGCAAGTAACAGAGCTGGGACAAATCCTAGTAAAAAGGATTCGAATCACGAATTCGAATCACCTAATATGATTCAAATCACGAATACTCGAATAACGGATTCGTAAGAGATAAATATGATTCGAATCAAAGATTCGAATCCTGTTTTCTCGAATCACGATTGCAAATCCTTTAAGAATAAATTGGATTTTATTATTTTTTTGCAACCATTTATATATAAATATTGTTACCAGTTGTTTTAACAAAAATATTTAAAACCTAATTATTTTAATTAACACTGAACATCGTTGATAACAGACTAAACATCTGATTCCCTGTCACTCTGATTAAAGATGTATTTGTGTGTTTCTGAACTTCACTTCAAATCAGTGTTTTGTACGCGTGGCGCATGAAGTAAAATTTCGAGTTTAGAAAAGCCCGAAAATTTGTCTCGGGTCGCTGCGCGACCCTCGACATATTTTCACGGGGCTTTTCTAAACTCGAAATTTTACTCCATGCTTAGCCTGGGAGTGGAAAACAGTTTTGTATATAATATTGATAACTTTTGATAAACACTTGCCTTCTTGATTAAAAAAAAAACAAGTGACTTTTTTTATAGATACTTTATGGATCACCGTGTATAAAAACAAATATCATCTTGTAGATCTCCTCGCAATAGCCTAAATGCATGTATTATACTTTTCTGTTGCTCGAATAGTTTTTCAGTTATAACGTTTTTTAGTCAAAGTTAAAAAATGTTGAGATTTTACGCGATCGCGCTCGCTTATTTTGTATTTCGCAAAAGTTGCGAATAACTCAATAAATAATAGGAATGCAGAAAAGTTGTTAGAATGAAAGTTCTAGATAATAAAATTTATAATAATTTTTCTATCTTCAAGTTTTTTCGTAGCTATCTTATTTCTTGGAAAAAAATCGACAGTTTGTTGAAAGCTTCGTAAAAAACTTATAATTTTTACAAAATCGTGGAATAACTTCTTAGAACTATTTATTGGAATTTGTGTGTGTTTTTAAACTTCGGGATAAATTACCGTTTTACGCGCGTGGCGCATGAAGTAAAATTTCGAGTTTAGAAAAGCCTGAAAATTTGGTTTGGCCGCTCCGCGCTTCGCGCTACGCGACCAAACCAAATTTTCAGGCTTTTCTAAACTCGAAATTTTACTTCATGCTTAGCCTGGGAGTGGAAAACAGTCTTGTACATAATATTGATAACTTTTGATAAACAATCGACTTTTTCTGTTAGATACTTTATGGATCACCCTGTATAAAAACAAATATGTATTATACTTTTCTGTAGCTGGAATAGTTTTTGAGTTATAACGTCAAAATTGAGGAAAGTTGAGAATTTACGCTTTTTTGTATTTCGCAAAAGTTGCGAACAACTCAATAACTAATGGGAATACAAAAAAATCGTTTAAACAAAAGTTTTAGATAAGAAAATTTTGGACAATTTTTCTATCTTTAAGTTTTTTCGTAACTATCTTCTTTCTTAGACAACAATAACAGCTTGTTGATTCTTAAAAACTTATAAGTTTTAAAAATCATGGAATAACTTGATTTTGCGCATTACTGAAAAAATATATCATTAGTAATTAGTAATATTTAATGTCGTTTTTATTGTGCGCGTTGATAGAGATGATAAAGTTTGTTAATAATCTAAGCATTATAACATAAAAACATTTTATATGTACAGAGAGTTTAGAGTTTAGTGACCACGATTTTTGCGTAACAACAACAAATTTTCAACACTCTTAGTAAATAACACACTTGGTTAAGATTTCACTGTCTATTATTTGACACTGCAACACTTGTTTTGCCACACAGGCAATTTTTCAGTTGAAACAATTAAAAATTTTCGAAATGAAAATATACACATTAATCACTGCACGCTGTATAAGTTCCAATTGGAAAGAAAACCAAATTGGCAAACAAATAGTTGCAGTCCTCTCGATGAAGGTGCTAAGACAATTGAAAATGTCAAAGTTGGTTTTAAAAATTTCGTCACAGAAAAACTTCATTAGATTATGAAAGCAACCATTGCAGTGTATCCAGCCATGGCAGTGTAAACTGAACAAATAATCATAATAAAGAGACACTAAAAATGGACTTGCCAACTGCTTTTTAATCAAAACTTGAAGAATTTTATAGTAGAGAAATAAAAACTTTATCAAAACGTTCGCTAGAAGAAGTTGGAAATTATAGCAATTAAATTATAACGAGTGTATATAAACTGTCGTCGGCATCTCGGTTGCTTTGAAAAACAAATTACATATCTCAGATTATGCCATACGAAACGGTAAAGCGGTGTAAGTGTGTTCTTAATTATCTAGAAATTGTCCAATACTTGCATAGATTTGAGGTTTTTTTGGCGCCCAACCTGGTGCCATGCTAACGCTAGGCCCTTGTTGGGCGTCATAAATTGTGAAAGTAAAAGTTAAAAACTTCACACTGATTAGTGTTTCGTACGCGTGGCACATGAAGTAAAATTTTAAGTTTAGAAAAGATTGAGTTTGGACGCTACGGGTCTAAATCAAAACGCTTAGGCTTTTCTAAACTCAAAATTTTACTTTATGCTTAAGCTAAGAGTGGAGAACACTCGTTTGAACATACTTAAAACGCTTGTATTTGAGTTTTTTTGGCTCCCAACCTGGGGCCAGGCTAACGCTGTGGCCCCTAGTTGGGCGCCATAATTCGCAAGCATCTAAATTTAAAACTTTCCACTGAATCAGCGTTTTGTACGCGCGGTGCATGAAGTAAAATTTTGAGTTTAGAAAAGCCTGAGTTTGGATTTGAACGTTCAGGCTTTTCTAAACTCGACATTTTACTTCATGCTTTGTCTGGGAGTGAAAAACACTCGTTTAAACTTCAAAATGAACGCTTAATAATTTTTTATTAACTTATTGATTAATAACTACTCGTAAATACGCTTTAACTTGATTCGTACATTTTTTATACAGGGTATTTATACGGGTAATTTACCCGGTATTCAATAAATTAATGAATATAAACCGGTTCACCGATATTTCACCGGGAAATCTTGATATCGTTGTTTCAGGGGTAAAATTCATTAAGTACGTTACGTGGATAATTAATAGAATTTAAAGATTTACCTTCACCAAGTGTTTTCCACTCCCAGACTAAGCATGAAGTAAAATTTCGGGTTTAGAAAAGCCCCGTGAAAATTTGTCGAGGGTCGCGCAGCGACCCGAGACAAATTTTCTGGGCTTTTCTAAACCCGAAATTTTACTTCATGCGCCACGCGTATAAAACAGTGATTTAAAGAGAAATTTAAAAACACATAAAAGACATATTTTATGTTAATTAATTGTAAGTATTCGAATCCTTTTATAAAGATTCGAATCCTTTCATAAGGATTTAATATAAATTAAAAATAAAATGAAAAATAGCAACTAATATCCTATAATAAGTAATAGTTGTCATGAACTGTCATTACAATTACTTCACATTCACTGTTGTATATCATAATATTAGGTAAAATGAGTATGTATTCCGTCATGGACACTCGTTACGGAGTTAAAGGAGGAAAGGAGAAAATAACTAGCGTATTGGTAAGAATTATAGAATAGAGAAAAAATTGAAATATTTTTTTTACATGTAAATTTCCTCTGGGTACAAATAAGTCCTCAATTCGAAACACAAGATTCCCCAGCTCTACTGTAGCCATTTTTTTTAATGGTTTTATAACAAAAATCCTTGACTTCGCGATCTGAGATATAACCTCATAATATGAACAAAAAAACGGTTTATAGCAAAATAGTTGAGGGTCTAACTAGTCCTAAATTCGAAATACAAGTTTTTAGAGTTTAACAATAGTCCCAATATTTTGAATGGTTTTATAAAGAAAATCGATATCTGATAATTAACCGAAAATAAAAGTATCAACAAAAAATTGTTTATAACAAAATACTTGCGGGTACAAATTAGTCTTAAATTGAAAACACAAGTTTGTTGAGTTTTATTGTGATTCGAAATTTGTTTACAGTTTTATACCGAAAATCGAAATATAAGATTTAACCGAAAATTATTTTCGCAACAAAAATATTGTTTATAACAAAATGCTTATGGGTACAAATTAGTCCTAAATTAAAAACACTAGTTTGTCGAGTTTTATTGTGATCCCAATTTTTTTGACGGTTTTATATCGAAAATCGAAATTTGAGATTTAACCGAAAATTATTTTATCAACAAAAATATTGTTTAGAACAAAATGCTTGTGGGTACAAATTAGTCCTAAATTAGAAACACAAGTTTATCTAGTTTTATTGTGGTTCCAATTTTTTATTACGGATTTATACCGAAAATCGAGATTTAAAATTAATTAATCCGAAAATGTTTAAAACAAAATACTTGTGGGTACTAATTAGTCCTAATTTTATACTCTGCATTTCTGTTTATTAATTATGAAAAGTAGTTTTTTTGTTATAAATTGGCTAAATAATGTATAAATTGTTTAAATAATTTATAATTGTTTAAACAATGAGAAACAAACATGGGTACAAATTAGTCTTTAATTCAAAGTTTTGGATGCACCTGGTTAAATTTCAATTGAGAATAGTGGGGGTGCTAATTTTAGTCAAGCTAGCACCCCCATAATAATAATCGGTTTTCCGGCGAAACTAAGTTGGTACAAATTCTAATTTTGTGGGTACAAATTAGTCTTTAATTAGTCCTAAATTATAGGCATATTTTAATTTGAATTTGGCGAAGTGGGGGTGCCAACTTTATGGAGGTTATATTAACACTTTCCCTGTATTAATATTAATTTAAAATAATCAAGATGTTTCCTAACATAATTAAATTAGAAGTGGTAGGAATAAGAATTTTTGCAATTTTGTCAAGCTCAAAAAAATACGTATTGTTTTTAATCCATTCATTTAATATAACCTCCATTTACCAGCATAATGCACTTTTTATGCACTTCTCATTACGGTAAGATACTTTTTTTTGCGCTCCTTTGGTTTAGCGACAAAAACGATTTTTTTTATGGGGGGGCTGGCGGTACGGATAGCCAGCCCCCCACCTAGTATATATTAACTAAATCAAAGAAAAACTATGCCTAAATTATGCACTTTCGAAAGGTGTTAATGACAATTTTTGCACCAACCCCAATTTCAAGAAAAAAAATATTTTCAATATTTTTGCCGTTTGCAGAATGACATTTCTTTATAAACTACTATGTACAGGGTGTTTTTTTTTCGTTGATATTATAGGGTATAGGCTAAACGGTAAGAGATACAAAAAACTAAGATATGTGTCCCGTTCTCTTTTTTAGTGTTTAGTATAATAGCGCAGTCAGATCTAAGCTAACTAGATTGGTTTAGAAGATACAGGGTGATTCTCAAAATGCGCATATTTTTATTATCTCTTATGACTTGGTTATTTATGGAGATAAAAAAAAGTTAAATACGAAAGTTTGATGACTTTACGTAGAATCCAGTGGTGTATTTAAAAAAATATAGATGTTTTCATTTTTGAGATATTATCAAAACTAGCATTTTCTTAAATGGGACACCCTGTATCTGAGTACCTCCAAAAATTCCTTTTTTTCTTGTGAATGCAACAATTAGTAACACTTAATATTTAGCTCTGTCCTAAATAGCTAAAATACTAAAAAAACCATAAAAAAGATTTTCTAGATGGCCATGAATTGAACTCTTAAAGTGTTTGTTTTTGTTTTTTTTTTTCATGTCATAAAATTCAATTACAATTACGTATTGGTTTTGATATTCCGTTGTTAACGAAATATTTTCGATTATATTTAAAAAAAGGAGTCAAATAAATATTTTTCAAAACTATGAAAAGTTAAACATGTTTGAGTGCTATATTGAGAGTTATAAAAATAAAGACGCAACTTTAGACCGATATTTTGAGCGTTATCCGGAACGACGACAGCCAGAAAACAAATATTTCAAAGATTATATCACAATTTAAGTATGGATCATTTGGAAAACTAAGAAATAAGATTTACAGAAAGAAAATAGAGAAAGAGATAGAATAAATTCATTAGCTTCTGTTACTGCTGATCCGACGGTATCTAGCCATAATATTGAGAAAGATATTGCTTTAAATGGGTGTTTTCCACTCCCAGGCTAAGCATGAAATAAAATTTCGAGTTTAGAAAAGCCCCGTGAAAATTTGTCGAGGGTCGCGTAGCGACCCGAGACAAATTTTTTCTGCACAACATTAAACTATTGTGAAATTTATGTATATTTAAACTTCACTTGAAATCAGTGTTTAATACGCGTGGCGCATGAAGTAAAATTTCGAGTTTAGAAAAGCCCAGAAAATTTGTCTCGGGTCGCTGCGCGACCCTCGACAAATTTTCACGGGGCTTTTTCTAAACACGAAATTTTACTTCATGCTTAGCCTGGGAGTGGATAACACTCATTTAAAGTTTGAAATTGAACTCTTTTAAGAAGCAACGAATATCGGAAAATTTGCAGCTCATGCATATGTATACTTAAAAGAAAAATTCACTGTATTAGTATATGAGAAAATTGTTTAGTTATTATAAATTATTGTTTGTTTTTTGTAGTTGTTGTTTTAGTTTATCAATGTTTCAATATTCTTGTTAACTGGGTTTTTAATATACCTATTATAAAAGAAAAGAATAATCATTCAATTCATGGCCATCTAGAGAATCTTTTTTGTTTTGTGGTATTTTAGCTATTTAGGACAAAGCAAAATATTAAGTGTTACATATTGTTGCAATCACAAGAAAAAATGCAATATTTTGAGATACTCAGATACAGGGTGTCCCATTTAAGAAAATGTTAGTTTTGATAAGAACTCAAAAATGAAATCAACTATATTTTTTTAAGTACACCACTGGATTCTACGTAAAAAGTCAAAAAACTTTCGTGTTTAAAATAGTTTTTTATCTCTATAAATAACCGAGTCATTAGAAATAATAAAAACCAGTAGATTTTGAGAATCACCCTGCATCTTCTAAACCAATCTAGTTAGCGTAGATCTGATTACGCCATTATAATAAACACTAAAAAAGAGAACGGGACACATATCTTAGTTTTTTTGTATCTCTTGCCGTTTAGCCTATACCCTATAATATCAACGAAAAAAAAACCACCCTGTACATAGTAGTTTATAAACAAATGTCATTCTGTAAACGGCAAAAATATTGAAAATATTTTTTTTCTCGAAATTGGGGCTGGTGCAAAAATTGTCATTAACACCTTTCGAAAGTGCATTATTAGTGCATAATTTAGGCATAGTTTTTTTTTTTATTTAGTTAATACACTCGACCGCAAAAAAAAACGCGCCACTTGAAAATTCACGTTTTTTCGTGAATATTCAAACAGCCATAACTTCGGTCGATGTGGAAGTAATTTGATGAATTTTTGAGTTTTTGGAACGCTAAAGTTTTCTCTTTAAGGACACATAAGTGGATATAACGAAATTTAAGCACTTCTGCATTTAAAAGTCCTACCAACAAAAAAATGTTCAGAATGTTAGAAATGATAAAAGTTGAGAAGTTATACTGTTCCCAAAAAAAATCGTAGCTCCACTTCAAAAAAAGCGCAACAAAATTCCATCATTTTCCTTTGAAATAAGCGAAAAATCATGTCGATCCAATGATTTGGCTCGAAGTTATGGCAGTTTTTTTTAAAAAGTGTATTTTGGGGCATAACTTCAGCGGACAGGCATAACTCTGCTCGCAAACCTGTGACATTATGCGATTTAAAAAGAAGAAGTTTTCTCTTTAAGGGCATGTTAGTCAGATCTTCAAACATGCACATTTTACCCCCTTCTACCCCCTAAAGGCGATGAAACGTTTTTCACTCTAAAACTTTTAACTTTGTTAACTTGTACAATGCGCAAAAAAAATTGTGGCTTCGAGCAAGGGACATCCAGAATAAATTTAGTCCTTCTCCTTTAATATGCGCAAAAATTCAGATCGATAAATTTATTTGGAGTAAAGTTATGACAATTTGAGAAAAATTGATTTTTTCCCCAAACTCAATGAGCTGAAGTTAATTTTGGCCTGAAATAAGGCAAAAGCCTTACATAAACTTGCATTTCACCTCTACCTTAAAAACCTACTGCCAAATAAATGTTTTGGCTGGGTGACAATTTTTTGCCCCAAAATACACTTTTTAAAAAAACTGCCATAACTTCGAGCCAAATCATTGGATCGACATGATTTTTCGCTTATTTCAAAGGAAAATGATGGAATTTTGTTGCACTTTTTTTGAAGTAGAGCTACGATTTTTTTTGGGCACAGTATAACTTCTCAACTTTTATCATTTTTGACATTCTGAACATTTTTTGTTGATAGGACTTTTAAATGCAGAAATGCTTAAATTTCGTTATATCCACCTATGTGTCCTTAAAGAGAAAACTTTAGCGTTCCAAAAACTCAAAAATTCATCAAATTTCATCCACATCGACCGAAGTTATGGCTGTTTGAATATTCACGAAAAAACGTGCATTGTGTATATACTAGGTGGGGGGGCTGGCTATCCGTACCGCCAGTCCCCCCATAAAAAATTGTTTTTGTCGCTAAACCAAAAGAGCACAAAAAGCCCCTATAATATCAACGAAAAGAAACCACCCTGTGCTATATAAAAACGTCACAAGTAACTTTCACACAAACACCCTTCTCGAAAAAATAATTATTTTCCAACTTCTTTAAAATGAAAGATGTTCATAAAATTGTTGAAAGTTGATGGAATTCCATGAAAATATTTTATATTAATGCACCTACTATGCACTATAATGCATAATAAAAATTAATTAATTTTTCGAGTAGGGGATGACTGTGAAAATTGCTTTTAATGTTGTTCGATGGTGCATAGTGGGTGCATTATTATAAAATATTTATTGGAATTGCATTAAATTTTAACAATTATATAAACATATTTCATTTAGGGGAAGTTCGAATATCAAAAATAATTAATTTTTCGAGTAAGGGTTGACTGAAAATTGCCTTTGACGTTGTTCAATAGTGCATAGTGAGTGCATTATTATAAAATATTTATTGGAATTGCATTAAATTTTAACAATTATATAAACATATTTTATTTTGGGAAAGTTCGAATATCAAAAATATTTGATTTTTCAAGTAAGGGATGACTGAAAATTGCCTCTAACGTGCATACTGGGTGCATTATTATAAAATATTTCATAGTGGCGACCAATTCACTTTCCCCGTCAAAGGTATGATGATTTGAATATCAACAATATTGAAAAGTTGCTCAAACTAAATTATTCTACTTTCATTATTATTATTCCAAAACTATCCACAAAAAAAATAATTCTTGCATTTTTACATCTCTGTAAATGTTGATCACCATCACGTCTAAGCGTTATTTATTTTTAACTTTACTGTAAATCAGTGGTTTATACGCGTGGCGCATAAAGTAAAATTTCGAGTTTATAAAAGCCCCGTGAAAATACGCGGGGCTTTTCTAAACTCGAAATTTTACTTCATGCTTAGTCTGGGAATGGAAGACACTCGTTACTTTAAAATATGTCACTACTATCAAAATGTGTATCGTACCTGTCACAAAGAAAACCAATGACATAGCGATCTCATTATAGTTCAATTCAAACTCGTGTCAAGTTGGCACGTTGACTCATGTCAAGTTGATATGAACAACTATGTACCATATAAAAACGTCACAAGTAACTTTCACACAAATACCCTTTTCGAAAAAATAATTATTTTCCAACTTCTTTCAAATGAAAGATGTTTATAAAATTGTTAAAAGTTGATGGAATTCCATTAAAATATTTTATATTAATGCACCTACTATGCACTATAATGCATAATAAAAATTAATTAATTTTTCGAGTAGGGGATGACTGTGAAAATTGCTTTTAATGGTGTTCGATAGTGCATAGTGGACGCATTATTATAAAGTATTTAATGGAATTGTATTAAATTTTAACAATTATATAAACATATTTCATTTTGGGGAAGTTCGAATATCAAAAATAATTAATTTTTTGAGTAAGGGATGACTGAAAATTGCCTCTAACGTTGTTCAATAGTGCATAGTGGGTGCATTATTATAAAATATTTATTGGAATTGCATTAAATTTTAACAATTATATAAACATATTTCATTTTGGGGAGGTTGGAATATCAAAAATAATTGATTTTTCAAGTAAGGGATGACTGAAAATTGCCTCTAACGTGCATACTGGGTGCATTATTATAAGATATTTCATAGTGGGGACCAATTCTAATTGTTAAATCTTCTTGATCTTTCCCCTGACTCTTTTCTGATTCCAGATTTTTTTCCTGACCCCTTAAAATAATTTCATAAAACCAAACCAAATATAGGGGACAAAAATGGAGATGTGTCTATAATAGCACTTTCCCCGTCAAAGGTATGATGATTTAAATGTCAACAATATTGAAAAGTTGCTCAAACTAAATTTATTCTATTTTTTATTATTATTATTCCAAAACTATTCACAAAAAAAAAAATAATTCTTGCATTTTTACATCTCTGTAAATGTTGATCTCCATCACACCTAAGCGATTGGATTGATTCCAACCTTACTAAACAGCTTTGCCAATTTATAGAGTCATATGGATTTCACCAGATTATTGAAGAGCCCACTGTCACGGATACTTCGGCTTCATTGATAGATTTAATTATTACCTTAAATAACACAAATATCACCGAAAGTGGAGTTGTCAAAATTCACGATATTGCTGATCATGATTTGACCTATTGTAAGCTTCTAATTGATTCTCAAAAACCTGTTAATATGGTTACCTATCGCTCACTAAATAAAATCACCATACTTTTCTAAATGACTTATATTCTCTACAATTAGATCAACTTCTGTACTTAACAAATATTGATGATAAGGTCTGCTTTCTTAATGATTCCTTACTATTCCTGTTTAATGTTAATGCACCCCTATAAACCTCGCGGATAACTAGGAAACCTGCTCCGTGGTTGACACAAACCATTAAGGCAATGATGTTGGATAGAGACAATGCCTATAAGAGGTTTAAAATTACGAGGGAAATGACTAACTATAATACCTATAAATATTACCGCAATATGGTCAACTCGGCAATCTTACGTGAAAAAAAAGCATACCTAAATATGATGGTCAGCAAAGATCCTAAATTTCTCTGGAAACATTTAAAAAAATCTGAAGTTACAAAGCCTAAAGTACGTAACGTACCTTCTTTGTTGAAAAATGTAAATGTTGCTAATTCCTTCTTAGTCGACTCGGTCAGTAGTGTAACCGACCCTAATCTAGTCTCATGGTACACCATAAACTCCCATCCTAACATTAAAAATAAACTCAGTTTCTCTCTTGTGGATACCCATGATATTTCTAAATTATTATTAAAAATTAAAACCAATGCAGTGGGATCAGATGGTCTTAGCGCGACAATGCTTAGAATGTGTTCTCCATTTATTGTCCCCTACATTACACACATCATAAACTGTTGCTTAGAACAATGCATTTTTCCACAGTCCTGGAAGTTATCGACGGTTATTTTAGTACAAAAAAGAGAAAATCCGGAAAGCCTGAAAGATCTAAGGCCAATTAGTATCACCTGTCTTATCTAAAATTCTGGAATCTATAATAAAAGACCAACTGACCCTGTTTGTAGAAACCCATAGTATCCTGCCCACGAACCAATCAGGCTTTAGAACAAATTATAGCTGCTCTACTGCTTTACTGAATGTCACTGACGATATTATCAAGGCAACTGATAGAGGTTTACTCTCTTGTTTAATCCTTATTGATTACAGCAAAGCTTTCGACACAATTAATCATGATGTATTGCTAGCCAAAATGAAGTACATTGGCTTAGAGTCAAATGCATTAAAGCTTATAAGTAGCTTTATCTATGGCCGCCAACAACAGGTGAAAATTGACAACATGGCGTCTGGTATATCTGAAATGAAGACCGGTGTCCCCCAAGGATCAATTCTAAGCCCACTGTTATTTTCGATTTATACATCATTTATTCCTGAGACTTTAAAATTCTGTACCTATAACTTATACGCAGACGATACCCAACTACTTTACTCCTTTCCTTTTGATGACATAATAACAGCAAATCAAAACCTAAATCTTGACCTATATAATATTTTATCAGCTTCCCAGAAACACTCCTTACTAATTAATCCAAACAAAACCTCGGCTATGTTGTTCGGCCCCAAAAAAGTACTTAACGCTGCCAAACGTTCACTTTCACTGAAATTGGATAATATAGCAATACATTTTGTAGACTCGGTGCGTAACTTGGGTTTAGTTATTGATTCTGACCTGCGCTTTAAATCTCATGTCAGTAAATGTATCTCTAGAGCTTATAATAATCTAAGAATATATGCGAATAGAAATATCTTAAGTAAATACACCAAACGACTTCTCTGTGACACTCTAGTGCTGAGTCATTTCAACTTTTCGGATGTGGTCTATAGTGCCTGTTTAGATAGTATAACAATAAATCGTATACAAAAAGTTCAAAATTCTTGTATACGGCTTATCCTGGGAATAAGAAAATTCGATCACATTTCAGGTAAATGCACTGAACTTAACTGGCTGAACATGGCTAGTCGAAGAATTCTTCATTCTTGTTTACTCTACTATAAGTTAATTAATTTCCGCAAACCCTCTTATCTATATCGTAGAATTGTGTTTCGGACTGATATTCATAATGTCAATGTTAGGTTCCGGGGACTCATATCGCCACCGAAGCACAGATCTGCTATTTATACGAGATGTTTTTCTTACAACATCTATAAATTATTCAATAAAATTCCCCAAAACCTAAAACAATTAAAACTCAACAGCTTCAGATGTCACTTGCGCTCTCTGTTACTACGAAATGAGCTTTGAATTTACAGAATTAATTCGAGATATTGACGACGAAATATGTTTGTCTATTATCCCTCACATGTTGCAATTATATTTATGTTTAATTTTTTGTAATTTAAGTGGAAGATCAGTAACAGGTTAAGCTGACTGAACTTCGCCTACGCTTATAAGTATTTATTTTGTATTTATTTTTTGTATGACAAATAAAGGCATTTTTTTTTTTGATACCGTACAGAGAGGGAGCCGCGTTTTTCCAATTGCAACCTCCTCCAAACCTGGAGGTAAGGTAACTATTGGTTTCCGCTACTGTGAGCTCTAAGTAGACGAAGAGAGCCTAGGATAACCGCCTTTTGCATATGTCCGGCTAGAGTGTTTGTTGCCTCACGGCAGGCCGGAATGGTTTTTAGGTTTTCGACTAGCGCCCGGTGTATACCACCTAACGAACCAATTATGAGGACAACCAGCTTGACAGAGTAGCCTGAGTGCAGCGCGCTAAGCTCATATATAAGGTCTTGGTATTTCCTCCGTTTTTCCTCATGTTTCAAGACAATGTTTGCGTCTGCCGGTGCAGAGAATTCGATAACAAACATTGTCTTGAGTTGGTGGTCCATGAGGACTACGTCAGGCTCGTTTGCTTGTATTTGCCTAACTGTGGGGAATGAAAAGTTCTAGAATATCCGGCACCTCTCATTCTCCACGACGGAGTCTATTTCCCTAGGAGCGTAAGGCGGCACAGCAGTGTCATCTATGCCATACGAGTACCTGAGATGGAAGTACAGGACTCGCAGTGCCGCGTTGTGTCGCTTGATGTAGGCCGAAGATGCATACACTCCGCAGGCAGAGAGTAAATGCGTTAAAGTCTCCGGCGCCCGATGGCAGGCTCTACAGCTTACATCGGGGACTTCTACACCCATTATGCGGCTACGGTATACTAGCGTGTTAATTACACCGTCCTGACATGCGATGATAAAACCCTCCGTCTCGGATTTTAGTCTAGCCGATCGTAGAAAATTAAAAGTAAGCTGTCTGGACAAGCCAAGTTCTTCAATATTCTTGAAGAAAATAGAGTGCATTGACGTCCATATGGCTTCGGAGCAGATCCATGTTTTCTGCTTCTTTTAGCTGGGTTCTTAGTTTGGCGGGAGATAGGTTGGCGAGCTCCCCGCGACCATTGCTGAAATCTAACCCATAGTTTTCCAAGACTTTTTGTGCTGCCTTGAATAGAAATGCTCCAGTGCCTGCCTTCTCATGCTCTCGCACAAAACGCAGTAAGGGATCTGAGCTTTTTGATATTTTACATGCTGTACATAAGACTACTCTGTCGTGTGCCCTTTCCAAGTTTATGAGTCCTCTGCCTCCTACTGAACGTGGTAAGTATAAGCGCTCCACCGAAGACCTAGGATGCAGGCTTCTGAAGAGGTGCATTCGCTTACGGGTGTCTATATCGAGAGCGTGCAGTTCTTCTCTCGTCCACTTGATGACACCGAATGAATACGTAACAATCGGGACGGCCAGCATGTTTGTTGCTTGCACCTTATATTTTCCTGATAGTTCAGAACTCCATATTTGTCTGACCAGGTGTTTATACTTGTTCCGGAGAGTTGACTTAACGGCGCCCGTATCTTGGGAACGGTGTTGCGGCATTTATTATTATTATTATTATTATTATATATTTTTAACTTTACTGTAAATCAGTGGTTTATACGCGTGGCGCATGAAGTAAAATTTCGAGTTTAGAAAAGCCCCGTGAAAATTTGTCTCGGGTCGCTGCGCGACCCTCGACAAATTTTCTACGCGGGGCTTTTCTAAACTCGAAATTTTACTTCATGCTTAGCCTGGGAGTGGAAGACACTCGTTACTTTAAAATATGTCACTACTATCAAAACGTGTATCGTACCTGTCACAAAGAAAACCAATGACATGGCGATCTCAGTATAGTTCAATTCTAACTCGTGTCAGGTTGGCACTTTGACTCATCTCAAGTTGACACGATTGACTAAATGTCGACTGGTGCCGACTTATGTCAACTGTTATTATAGTCCAAATGTCGGCTGCCGACAAGTCTGTCAAGTTGACATAATTTGATGATTTTCTCAAGTTTTAGGATTTTCATCAATTTTCACAAACGCTGTAAATTTATGTTAATTGAACAATCTGCCGATTTTTCTCCAATTTTTACTATCCCCATATGCAGTACAGAGGCAAAGTATTGTTTTCGTAAACATTTTGTAAATTTTGAAAAGTATTGAGAATATCGAAAAATGTTTAAATAAAGAGTTGTAAGAAATATTAAAAATTCTACAGATCTAAAACTTAATTAACCTTTCGAAGAGTTGGTTGATATCTCTATTCTTCGTGATATTTAAGAGTTGGTTACGTTTTCTATTTTTCGTTTTAATAAAGTGACCTAAATCTTCAAGTAACTTAAATAACTACATCTTCAAAAACTGCTTCATCGGTCATTAGGCAAAGACTCGCTTGATTCAAAATGTTTGCTACATATATTCAAGTATCGAAGTTCTGCTACTTTCTTGATGGAAACCAAATTTCGAAATTGGGCACAGTAAAACACTTGTTTTGTTCCATATTTTTATTTTCAGTTGCCTTGCACATGTTACGATTCGTTACGATTATTTTTAAAGTTAAAATGATTTTTTTTAACTTTGAAAATTATCGTTACGGATGAAAACACGTGTCAGATAACTGAAAATAAAAATATGTAACAAAACGATTGTTTTACTTTATTCAATATTTTTGCAACATTTACGATGAACTGGTTAAGAGAGAGGTAAATTTTTGTTTAAAGTATATTGAAGTTTGAAGTATTTCTATTTGTGAAAATTATACCTTAATTTACTTAGCCTCCCACTTAAAAAAAATAATTAAAAAAAAAAGTAGCATAATGCACTCTTTATGCACTTCTTATTACCGTAAGAACATTTTTTTTCACCCTTGTGGTTTAGCGACAAAAACGAATTTTTGGTAGGGGGGCTGGCGGTATGGATAGCCAGCCCCCCACCTAGTATATATATATTATATTAACTAAATCGAAAAAAAAACTATGCCTAAATTATGTACTAATAATGCACTTTCGAAAGGTGTTAGTGACAATTTTTGTACCAACCCCAATTTCGAGGAAAAATATATTTTCGATATTTTTGCCGTTTGCAGAATGACATTTGTTTATAAAGTGATTAATGATTGATATAATTTACTTCGATAATACTCTAAGTATGCACTTATGATGGGCAAGATCGATCAAAAAAGATCGATTGATCGATCCTTGCAAGCGATCGAGCCGTTCGATCTTTTTGATCGGCTCGATCTGGTCGATTGGCTCGATCTTGTCGATCGCCTCGATCTTTCTGATCGGCTCGATCTTTTTGATCAATTCGATCTTTCTGATCGGTTCGATCATCTTGATCGTCTCGATCTTTTCGATCGGCTCGATCTTTTCGGGAGGCTCGATGGTTTCAGGCAGCTCGATCTTTTCGAACGTGTCGAGCTAGTCGATTGATCAATCGGCTCGAGCAGATTGATCAAATCGGTCAGCTCGAGACAATTGATCAAGTTATACGGTTTGAGGTACTCTAGCTGCATGCTATAGAGCTATTTTGAGCTATTTTCGAGCGGATCGATCGGCCTAGGAGGTATCATTGAATGATCACATTATTTAGTTTGACTAAATAGGTAATTTGTAAACTTTCAAAGTAAATGACTTCTATTATTTAACATTTGCAGGCAAAATGTATATAGAAAATCACATAAAAAAATTATTTTGTTAATTATAATATACGCAGAAAGTAAAATGTTGTGGTATGTGTAGATTATTTTTATTTTATAGAAACAGAAAATAATGTAGGGAGTTTTTCTATTAAGTATACGTATTCCAAATTCAGCCCATTGTAAATCTTTAGATATTCCTTGTTTTTTTTAAGTTCAATTTAAAGCTTTAACGAGTATTTTCCACTCCCAGACTAAGCATGAAGTAAAATTTCGAGTTTAGAAAAGCCCCGTGAAAATTTTCTGGGCTTTACTAAACTCGAAATTTTACTTCGCCACGCGTATTAAACACTTACATATTGTAAAATTTATGCATATTCGAACTTTACTTGAAATCTGTTTTATACGCGTGGCGCATGAAGTAAAATTTCGAGTTTAGAAAAGCCCAGAAAATTTGTCAAATTTTCACGAGGCTTTTCTAAACTCGAAATTTTACTTCATGCTTCGTCTGTGAGTGGAAAACACTCGTATAAGCTTCAAATTGAACTCATTTAAAAACAACGAATGTCGCAAAATTTACAGCTTATGCATATGTTTACCTAAAAAAAAAATCACTGTGTACAGGGAGTTTTTCTTGAAAGTATACATATTCGTTGTTTTTTTAAAAGAATTCGATTTGAAGCTTTAAACGAGTGTTTTCCACTCCCAGATTAAGAATGAAGTAAAATTTCGAGTTTAGAAGAGCCTGAAAATTTGGATTGATCGCGTAGCGAAGCGACAATCCAAATTTTCAGGCTTTCTAAACTCGAAATTTTACTTCATGCGCCACGCGCACAAAACACTAATTTAAAGTGAAGTTCAAAATATACTACTTATTTCATATGTGAATCTTGTTTGAACATTTTTCAGCATATGCGCAGGGATATCTATAGGGAAAAGAAAAATTCCCTGTACAAAAAAACAATCAAAACGGAATTTTAGATTCCTGAACTTTTAAAAATGTCAAAAATGCCAAAACAAGTCTTTAACCTTTCTGAATAAAAAAATGAATATCTAAAAATTTGATTTTGCAAAAGAAAATCTGTGATGCGGCCTTTGAAACATTCTAAGTGTTAATTTTGGCCCTCGAAGCAATTTGTGTTGGCCAGCCCTGATGTAGATGTGGCAGGCCGGGAAAATTCTAGTCTGCAATTTATTTATTAATCCTCACTTTTTTGTATTTGTACAATTTTTAATTACAAATTCAATATAAATTGTAATTACACTAAAAAGCATAATTTACATTTATTATATTAATTCATTTAGTCATTAAGTAACCAGTGTTTAAATAACAAGTATTTTTTTTTTTTTAGTAATGATCAAATAAGATCGTCTGCTCCGCTCGATCCTTGCAAATGATCGAGTCGCTCGATCTTTTCGATCGGCTCGATCTTTTTGATCGGCTCGATCTTTTTGACCGGCCCGATCTTTTTGATCGGCTCGATCTTTTTGATCAGCTCGATCTTTTTGATCAGCTCGATCTTTTTGATCAGCTCGATCTTATTGACCGGCTCGATCTTTGTGAGCGGCTCGATCTTTCCTAGCGGCTCGATCTCTTTGATCGGTTCGATCTTTGCGAGCAGCTCGATCTTTTTGATCAGATCGATCTTTTGATCGATCTGCTCGGTACTTCAACTGATCGATCATTGCTTGATCGATCCTTGAGATGCTCGATCTTGCCTATCACTACTTATTATGTACTATATAAAAACGTCACAAGTAACTTTCACACAAACACCCCTCTCGATAAAATAATTATTTTCCATATTTTCACTTCCCCAAAATAAAAGATGTTTGTAAAATTGTTAAAACTTGACAGAATTCCATTAAAATACAGGGTGGCGACCAACCGGAAAAGTCAGGGGATTTTATTCATCAGGGAAAACCATAGAAAAGTTTAAAAAATTAGGCCTTTTTAGCAAAAATTTATTCTAAAATGCATTTTTAAACAAAATGTTAGTTCTATTAGTCCAGCACGAATTTGACACATCAAATAATACTAAACAAAATTAAATTAAAAAATGGTAATATGTCCGTAGGACTTTCCCTCTCATTTAAACAATTGATATTTGACATATTAAACTTATTTTACTTGTTAAAAATAAGCTCGATTAATTGGTTATAGACCATTTCACATTAAATCAGCGTTTTATACGCGTGGCGCATGAAATAACATTTCTAGTTTAGAAATTTCAAAACTCGAAATTTTTCTTCATGCTTAATCGGGGAAAGGAAAACAATTGTTTCATCAATAAAACAATTGATAATTGATTATTGTTGTTTTATTAAGAGAGAAAGTTCTTTGAAATTATAACAAAAAGTCAATTTTGATACAAGTTAAAGAAGAGGCAGTCGTTTTTTTGCCATAATAGTGCAAATAGTCAACAAACAATTGACGAAGTAACGTCACAATAACAAAGGACATTCAATTACGTCACGTAAAGTCAAAATGTCATGATCGCCAAAAGATGGGTTAGGTTAGAAAAATAACGTTTCTTTCGTTGCAACTTGTCATCTAACCTAACTTAGTTTTACTAATTTATAAACAAACTAAATTGTCAGAAGTGTACTAAAATGTCAGAGTTGGCCAGAATTGTCATTTTGTGTTAAAAATAGCAATACATTCCCAAAAAACGACAATTTTATTCAAATCGAGGTCGTTTTTAGCTGTATGTTTTGAGTTTACGTGAAGTGATTATTACACATAAAAAGACTGTTATTCCTTACTTCACTTTTTATTTGTATCGTTGGATGTAATAAGACACAAGGTGCTCAATATCAATAACAAAGTTTGTTGACAGTATTTATCAATAACAAAGTTTGTTATTAATAATGAGCACCTTGTGTCTCGAAATGTACATCCAACGATACAAATAAAAAGTGAAGTAAGGTGAAGTAAGTGTAAGGTCATTTTTTTTACTAATTTGATATTTTCAACAAGAAATAACGATACAAATATTATTTGAAAAATGACAAATTGTATTAAAACGGCCAGTTACCTCACTATAATAAAGAGAGAGTTATATGATAAGAATGTCAATGTTTGATATAAATGTGAAATTACTTTATTATGTAATATAGAAAATTAATTTTTTGTGTTTAAAATGAAATTAAATTGTCAATAGTTCGCTAGATAATATCAGAGCCATGATTTGTTTGTCGGTACTCCGACAATACAAAAAAGTAATAATAATAATTTTATCAATAAATGTCAAACACTTTATGAAATAATAGTAAATGTTCTACAGATAATATGAAAAATGATACAATGACCTGCGGCTACATACAATTTGTGTTTAGTGACACAAAGTTATCAAAAATGCGATATTTAAACTATATTAGACTCATATATAAAATTACAAAAATGTTATTCGTGAAAATGCACACAATGTCTTAATTAATAAGACAACTTAAGACGATAAATATCCATTGAAACAACTACTTCAGAGCGTTGTAACAAATCAAATTAAATAAGATTTTAAATATTTCATTGTATAATTCAATATCCGGAGGTGTATTTGCACGGGAAGTAGTTGTTTCAATGGATATTTATCGTCTTAAGTTGTCTTATTAATTAAGACATTGTTTGCATTTTCACGAATAGTTTTTTCGTAATTTTATATATTATACCTAATGGGCAAGTTGAGCTGCATATCGTTGCAGTTGTGCTGAAGTAAATTTGTGGAGATATGCCTGTTACTGTGTGATGAGAACAAAATTATTAAAACAATTAATAATAATTTTTTTGAGAGTGGTCTCTATGCTCGTAAATTTTGTACCGCCATCAGCTTCTCTTTTCTCTGACTCTCCAATTGGCCAACATACTAGGGAAATGCCCATTTCACAGTCTATTTTTAATACGCAGGTTATTACCCATCAAAGTGTGTGAAATTTTTGACAGAAATTTGTATACCGGTTACGGGTTAAATAAAAGGAAAAAAAAAAGTGATTGTCTATATCCTAGCGCTAAAACATGATTTTATAAGTATGTTTGATACAGAAAGTTTTATCTTAAAAATTCAGGCACCGCCCAAGGAACAAATCCATTTAAGTAATGTTTCATCAACATTAAAACAACGTTTAATGTTGCTGCACTGTTGATATAACGTTATTTGTTTGTTTTTTGCTCAGTTTTTGCATGTGGAATTTAGGTAACTAATATTTATATTTATAAAAACATTAAATACATAAATACAGTAACGTCTATGAATAATAAAGGATAAATAAATAATAATATGACGCAATTAAATCTATTTCGTTATTACTCAGCGTAATGATAGACTGAATGATAGACGGCACCGAAGGCTCGGCGGCGAACTCGCCTAGCACCCGCTCGCAAAACGCGTTCAATCCGCTCCGTATAAGAGCTAAAAGCGGAGCGGAAAAAACGATCCGTCCCGCTCCGCTATCGCGCCAAATAACGTCCATCTAAGACCGCCCTAAAACAAACCAACGGTATGTGTGATAAAAAAAAAACAGCGGGACGAAGTAAAACTAGAAAAACAGAGAAAAATCAGTTCACGTATTTCCACTCACAATTAGTGAAGAGAAGAAAAAAGCAATAATTAATTATAAACAATAAAAATCGTTGATAACAGACTAATGTCCGGTTTCACCAACTTTAAATAAATCTTAGTCGTTGATTAAAATTATTTGTCGATTGTAATAGACATTTTCCATGTCATAAACATCAATATCATCTGAATTGATTGATTTTTTGACATGTATGTAACTATCACTAGATTATAATCCATGAATCTATTGGTCGATTTAACTGACGTTGGTGAAACCCGGCATAAATATTTTATACCGGTGTGTAGTTAGCAATAGATTCCATTCCTCATTCTACGCTACTAGTGTATTATTTATTGTTTCGTAAATTGGTAAATTCCCATTTTTACTATCTTTTTATGCAAAATCGATACACATAATTAATACTAATGTTTTATAATTTTGCGAAATTGAACTAGTTGTAATCGAAAGTTTATTTTATTGGAAATAATAAAAATATGATATTTTTGCCCAAAAATGTATTGGCTTAATTTGACACAAAACTTGCATGAAGATAACAGAAATAGAATAAAAATGGTCTCTAGTAAATTTCAGTTTTTCTATTTAAATTCGCCGTTATAAAATATTTCTCTAAAATTTGAGACATTTATCCTTTCCTTTTTCTTAATTTAGGAGCGCTCCTCAATGTAGGGATGTTCCAATTCCAAAAAAATATCGATGTTGAAAAATATTGAGATAGAGTATCGATTAAATCGTATATCAAAGTATCGATACGCTAAAATATCGCAATGAAAAGTATCGATATTGAAAATATCAAAAAATATAAATATAATAAAATTCGGATTTGCCAAATCCAAATTTTCACGCTTTTCTAAACTCGAAATTTTACTTCATACTTAATCAGGGATTGTAAAATACTCGTTAGAATTTGTCTTTTCTAAACTCGAAATTTTACTTCATACTTAATCTGGGATTGTAAAATACTCGTTAGAATTTTTTAAGGATTTGAATTGAATTGTCTAGCGTTAATCACAAATAAATGACTGAATAATAGGCTGTAATCATAATCCTAATTATAATCGTAATCATAATCATACTAAACTCAAAACTGTTGACATACCTAAATTAAATAAACGATAATTTTTGCTAACATCCTAGACCTGAATTTTATTGCAGATTTCTGCGATTTTGCTAACTTCACAGTTAAGTCAGCAGAATCTTAGATTTAAAAAAAACTATTGCAGCGAAAAAAAATATTTTTAGGCATTTAAATAGCCGATAATTTTTGCTGTCATATTTTGCCATTGTAGTGCCATTTTACGCGGTACAGTTAAGCTAGCAGAACCTTATATTAAAAAAAATATATCGGGGGAAAAAATATGTTTGGGCATTTAAATTGCCGATTGTAGTGCCGATTTTGCTGACATATTTTGCCATTGTAGTGCAAATTTCTGTGGTTCTGCTAACTTTACGGTCAAGCCAGCAGAACCTTATATTAAAAAAATATTTACTGGTAAAAATATGGTTTTTACTTTTTCATGGCCGCTTTTACATACAAAAATTTACCATTTGAAAATTTCGGGGGGCTTGAACTCCCATATCCCCCCCTGGCTATGGCCTTGATTCACGCAGTTTAGATTTAACACTGAACACAACAGACATGGTATATCTTACGCATACCAATTGCATAGGTTGTCTATGTTTGAACAAGGCAGACTTTACAGTTGTGTAAAGTTATATAACCATTTACAGCAAGACATATAAAAAATGAAACACTATCGAAATTCAAACGTATATTGTTCGATATGCTGTGCACAGTAGAGTTGAGCCATACGATATACAAGAATATTTTACTACCAAAAGTTAGCTCTTAATTATATTTATGTAATTTTTATTTTTTATCTCTTTTTTCTGTTGACGTATTATCATGTTGTGATGTATTAATTGTATTGTACATTCACTTACCCTGGTAATAAATATTATTATTTAAGAAATTTCAGTAGAGTATTCAAATTTCAATTATAGCCAATCAAGTTTTATGAAGTTCTGCGTAGATACAATGAATTTTATGTTGATTTGACAATATCTTCGAATGGGCTTGCAGAAATAGAGACTGCGTTGAAATATTGTCTTGAAATGGCTGAAATATCGATGAAATTCAACTTTTCGACGTTCAATTGACAATAACTCAAAAGTAGGGGGGCTGATGGGGTGTTTTTAAATATTTAAAATAAAACGATATTTTCTTGATATGATCACAAAATTTTATCGCGATATTTCTATACTTGTCCTAGTTATTGCTTGTTGTTAATGTTTTATTCATCGAAAATATCGAAGAAATTCAACATTTCGACGTTCAATTGGAAATAACTGAAAAACTATCGATGGGGTGTTTTTTTTTTACATATTTTGAAAGAACTACATTTTCTTGATATCTACACAAAATTTCATCGCGGTATTTCTATAATCGTTTTAGTTATTGCTAATTTTTTTTTTTTGGAAATAACTGAAAAACTATCGATAAGATGTTTTCTGATTTTTACAAATTTTGAAAGAACCACATTTTCTTAATATCCACACAAAATGTTATCGCGATATTTCTATATTTGTCCTAGTTATTGCTTGTTCTTCATTTTTTATTTATCAAAAATATAAAAAAGTCAACAACAACATTTTAATAGAACTACAGTTTTTTGATATAGACACGAAATTTTATCGAGATATTTCTATAATTGTTCTAGTTATTGCTAGTTTTTCATTTTTTATTCATTAAAAATATTTAAAAAATCAACATTTCGACGTTAATTGGAAACCATATTCAGTAATAAAATTAGTTTTAAATATTTTATAATTAACTTTTCTTATTCAGTTCTTATTTAAAATTTTGAATTATCCATTAATTCGCGAGCAGTGGCGGCTCGTTCATAAGGGCAGGACAAATTTAGTGTATGTTTATGACTGCAGCCACACTAATAAAAATATTTACGAGCTGCCACTGTTTGCGAATAGTGTCAACAAATACTCCCGGTTTTGAACAAGTAATATTAAACATTTATTGACTTTTATTATAATTTATTGCATTTTAGTGACGAAAAAAGTAACTTTCGGTCGGCTTTGTTGTTTTGTATTGGCATTCAAGATTTAAAATCAGCAAGCTAAAAAAATTAATAATCGCTTTACAATTTTTGAATCCAAACATTTGTCTAATTTTGCCGATTTTTATGTTATCTAGCCCACGGCGTGACGTTATAATTGAAATAGTTAAACAAATCACAATCAATAATATTATAGTTATTCCAAAAATTGGCAAAAATCATAAACTTTAAATAAAATCGTCAAATGTACAAACATTGGCAAATACGTTGAAATGTACAAAAAGTATAATAGATTCTATAAAAAAATCACTTTTTTATACTTTCTCGACATTTTGGACATTTCTCAATTTTTGACATCAAGACATGACAATCAAGGAATTTTTCTTTTAAGTACTTATACATATTCCTATACAGGGTGGTAAATGTTTCGATGCTCACCATTGGTATCTCGGAAACGATAAGATACACGAGGTTGCTTAAATTAGAGAATAGTAGCTCATTTTAATGGCGATTAAGAATCTGAAAAAAATATATAATTATTTTGATAGGTTTCTGATTTATCGCGAAAAAACTGAAAATTGTGATTTTAGAAAAAAAATCTTCCCTGCCATTGGCGGTATTTACATCAAACTTTACAACATCATATTTTTGAACCCTCTGTATCGATTGGCGTCGCCAGAAATATTCTAGGTACTTGAGATTTCGAGTTACGATATTTAACTTTTTTATTTCTTATGGCAGCCATATTGCATTTTCACACTTTTAGGTAGACCAAAACAAATTGCTTTTCAAAATGGTAACACACATAACCTCTGATTACCAAAAAACCTGTAGAAATTTAAAAATGAATGTAAAGATTTGCTTAAATCGCGAATGCTTTGAAAAACAATTGGAAGAATAATTAAAGTGACAATTGGTAGTGCGAACTGTCAGAGCGATCACAAGTGCGTACGTTTCTTGGTTTAATTAAACATGTACACCGACGAGGAAAAGCAGGACATGTACGAAGTCTACATTTGGTGCAATAGAAATTCTTTTTGGTAGCTGAATCATATGAAAATATGTATCCTGAGAGACGACAACCCCATCGAATAATGTTCCAATGGATTTCGAAGAATTTGGCAATTTGTGGCAAATTGTGGCTCACGTTATTGATCCAAGAACTTCGAGTCGAAGAATATCTTAAGGTTGCGGTATTGTAGACTCATATGTGAGGAAAATTATAAAAAAACATAAGTATCACGATTACAAATTCAGACCGGTACAAGCTCTTCATCCTGGTGATTCAAATATTGCAGTTTTGCAATTGGTCTCGCGAAAAATTGCCGCATGATAATAATTTTCCAAGAAAAATATTATGAAACGATGAGTGTTTATTCACAAATTCCGGAAACTTTAATAAAAAAAATCTGCACTACTATGCAACGGCGAATCCTCATTTAATAAGAGAAACGACGCCGCCAGTCTGATATTCTTTAAACATATGGGCTGGTATTTTAGGTAATGCTATTCTTGGTCCATTTTTTCTCGATGGACGTTTAAATATGGTGCTGCATATTTACATTTTTTTGCAGAGAAATTTAGAAGATATGTTAGACGAATCACAATTCAAAATCTTCAGTATTATCAGCAAGACGGAGCTGGGCCTCACAACTCCCGAGTTGTTGGCGATTATTTAAATGCATTGTTTTCATATTCATGGCTCGGCAGGTTTGGTCCTGTTCGTTGGCCGCCACGATTGCCCTACTTAAATCCTTTGGATTATTTTCTGTGGGGCACTGTCAAAGATCTTGTTTATTCAACTGAAACTGAAGATATCGAACATCTCCGAATGAAAATTAGAAATGCGTTCGACTCATTCAGAAGCGAACAATCCAAAGAGTAGTGGATAAAATTAATCTTAAGACCAATCTTTGCATCATTTATATTATTTATAATTATCTACTAGTGTTTTTTTTACTTATCTCGTTAAAGTTGCATAATTACAATGTTTTGAAAAAATATTTTGTTTTCTATCTAAAAGATGTCAAGATCCATAATGGCGGCCATAAGAAAACAACATGCACTACCAACTGACACTTTAATTATTCTTCCAATTGTTTTTCAAAGCATTCGCGATGTAAGCAAATATTTACATTTATGTTTTAATTTCTACAGATAATCAGAGGAAATCAGAGGTTATGTGTGTTACCTTTTTGAAAAGCCATTTTTTTTTTGGTCTACCTAAAAGTGTGAAAATCCAATATGGCTGCCGTAAGAAATAAAAAAAAGTTGAATATCGTAACTCGAAATCTAGAGTACCTAGAATATTTCTGTCGGCGCCATTCGATACAGAGGGTCTAAAAATATACAGTTGCCAAGTTTGATGAAAATACCGCTAATGGCAGGGAAGATATTAGTTTTTTTCTAAAATCACAATTTTCAGTTTTTTTTTGCGATAAATCAGGAACCTATCGAAATTATGATATTTTTTTCAGATTCTCAATCGCCATTAAAATAAGCTACTTTTCTCTAATTTAAGCGACATTGTGTATTTTATCGTTTCCGAGATACCAATGGTGAGCATCGAAAAATTCACCACCTTGTGTACATCGTGCAATTTTTCAAGCATCCGTTGAGTTTATGAAAGAGTTCAATTTGAAATTCGTAACGAGTGTTTTCCAATCCCAGATTAAGCATGGAATAAAACTTCGAGGTTAGGAAAGCCTAAAAATTTGGATTTGCCGGGGCGCGCGAGCGAAGCGAGTCGCGCCCTGTCAAATCCAAATTTTCAGGCTTTTCTAAACTCGAAATTTTAATCATGCGCCGCGCGTATAAAACATTGACAATATTGCCGAATTCAATATACACTGCGTATGTTTGATTTCGCGTTAATAAGTCTTAGAAAAGTATTATAAAAATCTTGCAATTTCTTAATTCGTACTTTATGATAAATAACTAAAATTTAGATATTTTACTTTAAAATTGCTTCATGAAATAACTTTGTTCTTCCCTATATTTGGCTATTTACAAAATAAAGTTAATTTAAGGGGACATGGAGAAAATCTGGAATCAGGAAATTTAATATTTATATATTTATTTATTTTTATTACAAATTGGTCGCCACCATGAATAAGAAGTAACTTTTATTTAAACATTTTTTTTCTAATCTCAATAGATGGCGTAAAATTGATTGTAATAAGTAAAATTGATTGTACTCATTTTTTGCTATTTGTTTGATATTTTCCAGATAAGTAAGAACAAATATTTGCTAAAGTGATTACAAATAAATTATCTTTAATCAACATATATAAAAACACTATAATAATAGGATTTAAATGAGAACTGAACAAGAACTAAAAACGGGAATGAGAATTATGTCAATAAATATTCAAAATGATGGCCACCCACTTCGATGTATTTGTTAATTCTTACGTGGAATGATGCTTCACACTTTAAACGTGTCTCTTAAGGAGACACGCATGCGTACTTAATTATTTGAATCATATCTTTTTTAGTTGTGGGGTTTTCTTCTTTGCCCTTTAAATAACCCCATAAAAAATGTCCAGTCAGGTAAGATCTGGCGATCCGGCAGGCCAATGAACGGGACCAGCTCTACCGATCCATCGATCATAAAATTTTCGATTTAGCTCTTCGCGTGCGACTGCTGAGAAATAAGATGGACATCTATCATGTTGGAACCACATATTCTGCCTTGTCTTCAAAGTGATGTCTTCAAGCAAAATAGGCAGTTCATTTTCTAACATTTTTTTATAACTTGAAATGATCGCGTTGAATCGCTCTATTACTGATTCCCAAATAAATTATAAAAATTATCCCTTAAGACGCCACTACAATATTATTGGCCAAAAATGAACTTTAGGCTGTTGTGGACATAGTGCTGTAAGAAAACCAACCTTTAATTTGGCCGAACTACCTTTTCTATGGTTTTAAAAGAAATAAACTATAAAAATCTGCTGTGGCCAACACAGATACCGACCGCGAACTCAAAGAATATAGGATTATTAAAGTAATTTTTTGCATTACTTATTATAATTGCTTACTGAAATAGAACAATAAAATTCAAAATATAAAATTAAAAAAATCACCATTTTCAAGATAACCATAAACTAAAAGAACGATGACAAAAAGTATATTCACAAATATTGTTTATTTTTGGATTCTCTAAAACTATTATTTCAAAGATTATTTTAAGAGTTTACGAGATACGAAGAAAACACTAAGAGTAAACATCCACTTGCGGTTTCTCGTTTTTACTAAGGGAAGCCAATGCTTATGGGAGAACTGGAAATCGAGTAGAAAAGGAGAGACTGGTCAGGATGTGGGGTAAGAGTAAGACAGACGACTGTATACACCAATCACCAGTCTCGCTTCTGGATGCAGCATCCAAACGCGGTTATCAAATTTCACTTCAATTATATTCGCCACAAATGCACTCATAAAAATGCGGGAATGGGACGTTTCATCGCCGGGCCAGTTCATCGCCTGGCCAGTTCATCGCCGGGCCAGTTCATCGCCTGGCCAGTTCATCGCCGGGCCAGTTCATCGCCTGGCCAGTTCATCGCCGGGCCAGTTCATCGCCAGTTGTTTCATCGCCAAGCCAGTTTATCTCCAGGCCAGTTTATCTCCAGGCCAGTTTATCTCCAGGCCAGTTCATCGCCAGGCCAATTACGATAGGATATGTCAGAATAGGTTAGGATAGGTTTGGATGGGTCAGGATAGGTAAGGATAGGTTAGGATAGGTTAGGATAGGTTAGGATAGGTTAGGATATGTTAGGATAGGTTAGTATAGGTTAGTATAGGTTAGGATAGGTTAGTATAGGTTAGGATAGGTTAGGATAGGTTAGGATAGGTTAGGATAGGTTAGGATGGGTTAGGATAGGTTAGGATAGGTTAGGATAGGTTAGGATAGGTTAGGATAGGTGAGGATAGGTTAGGATAGGTTAGGATAGGTTAGGATAGGTTAGAATAGGTTAGGATAGGTTAGGATAGGTTAGGATAGGTTAGGATATGTTAGGATAGGTTAGGATAGGCTAGGATAGGTTAGGACCAGACGCCCAGACTTACTGTTTTTCTCAAAAATATACATATGTATATATGTATTTTTCTCTGTAAATAGAATTTATTCTGATGAGAAATAAACGATTATTATTATTATTATTATTATTATTATTATTATATGTCCTCCGTGGATAAACTTTTCATTCCCTCTTTTAGTCAAAATTTATGTTTCCATACTTGCAAATAGTAAACCTTAATCTGAATTGCACTCAATGACATATATCAAAAAATTACAGCATTCTCATTCGGTTTTTTTTAAGTTTGAGTAACGATTACTTGGTTATAAAACCTAATATTAAATTAGTGGACAATTTCCAGAATTGGGTAATATTTGAAATTTTATTAGTAGATATGATCTTTTTTTCAAAATTTATTTTATAAAATAATTGGCGATGAACAGGCCTGGTGATGAAACGGCCGGCGATGAACTGGCCCGGCGATGAAACGGCGGCGATGAATCGGTGGCGATGAATCGGCGGCGATGAAACGTCCTAGACCGTAAAAATGCACCCTTTGCGGATATGGTGCTGTAGGAAAACCACCCTAATTCGTTCGAACCACCAATTTTTATAATTTGCAAACATACGTTAAAAACGCTCTATCACTCACTGTAACATTAGTTATAAAGATTAACTCTAATAGGTATTTACAAAACAAGTGCGGGAAAATTGTTCATGCCCGAGGATTGTACAATATTTTTTTTTAACGAGCAAAATCATCACAATAATGCTGTCATGGAAAATGTGCAAGATCACTTATATAAAAATTCTTAAGTTTGATTACTGTTGTTTTATGTAGTTCAATCTAAAATTATCGACAGTGCAAACAGGTATCAAGGGTGCAAGGTGTGTCGAAGTTGCGACTGCAAGATGTAAATACGATACAACCGCATACGAAAACGCATCAAAATCGGTCCGAAAATGGATTTTTGGCGATTATTTTAAGATTTCCACGATTTTTATTTTTTACAAAATATGATTTTATTATCAAGGGACTCTACGTTATTAGCTCGATGAGTTTATGAAACCTCCTATGCAGTAAAGTTAACTCCTAAATCTTATACAAGGATTCATAAGAAAAAATGTTTGAAAAGAACTACTTAACACATTTTTTGAAACAGTTTTTGTGTCTTCTGAAAATTTTTGTTTAACTAACATAGGAGGTTTCATTAAAATAACGACGAAATATAATTTTCATAATGGCTGACCGAATCTGACAAAAATCACGAAATTTTCAATTTTCAAATGCTCGCCTTGCGTCCCCCGCGGCTTATGCCAGTTGCAAATAGGTCAATTTCAACATAAATCAATCTCGCCGACACTATGCGACCACTCCGAATCCTTCTAATCAGCCGAATAAAAAAGTTAGCAACAAAAATTATTTTTACAAGAGGTACGTAAAAACTACAACAACAACAACTTCGAGTTGGGCGCCGGCCGCGTACCGTTGTTTAGTTTATTGTGTCCAAGCCAGGCATCGGGGCGTTGGTAGAGCAGCAGAATTGCAAGCAGGACACTTTGAGCTACGCATTGCATAAAATTCCAACGAAATCCGTGCAGAATTCGATTTTTGGTGAGCGTTTGAAAAATCCAACCCGCAATTCTAACCCTCAATGACGAAATTTTGTACACTGGGGTTGCTCACCAGAGGCCAAATGGGGCCTTCTGAGACACGGCTGACACAACGAGACATTTCCCAACACCAAAATGTGCCGATTAAGAAAGTTGTGTATATCCGTTTTTTTGCAATTTTTCAAGTTTTTTTTTTAAACTTGAAAAATAGATTTGGTTAAAAATACGCTTAATTCAGTTCTAACAATTACCCATCTATCATACCTCTAATCATGTTCTCTTTTCTCAGGCTACGTAGAGACCTTAGGCCAAATATTCTTCCAATCCGTTACAGTCGTCTCTCTGTATCGTAGCTTACACGTATAGCTCACTCATGACAAACTCATTCAGCACCTAGTATACTTTACTTGTTATCTTCAAACCAACAACCCGTTTCGCAAACTTCTTCAAATACAATATTTTTTGCTATTTTTAAAAATCCACAACTTCTACATTTCATAATCAAATGATAATTCAACTGAAACTGAGAGTTCACCTGTCATCTTTATCAGTAGTGCCAACTTAGGTTTTGCGTGCGTGGTTATAACTTTACATGACTCGTGCCGAAAGTGTAATACCGGTTTGCAACTTTTGTCAAAACTCTATTCGAAACCTCACTTTCGAGGCGGCGAGTTAAAAACATAAATTATAAAATTAAATCCTTAAGACACCACTGCTATTTTATTGACCACAAATGCACTTTAACCCCTTTGTGGATATGGTGTTGTCGGAAAACCACGCTTCAATTCGACCGAACCACCTTATTTTATAATTGGAAAAGATGCGGTAAAATCGCTCTGTCACTCACCCCAAAATAAACTATAAAAGCAACCTTTAAGGCACCACTACAATTTTATTTGCCACGAATATGCTTTAACCCTTTAAGGATATAGTGTTGTAGGGAAACCACCCTTAAAATCGCCTACCTACTTAACTACCTTTTTACTTCTCGACACTACTGTGTAAGGAAAATATTGTAATCATGCCAAAAATCCGACTATCCAATTGGTATTTCTTTACGTTTTCAAGTCCTTTGACTACGATTTTGTTATTTTTACGATGATGTTTGTGTGTATGTACGTGTGTGAACACGCTAACTTCTGAAGGGAATAAATGATCGATCTTAAATTTTGCAGGTACGTTTTAGACCTCGGCTTAAAGTTCGCCAGTGTTTTTGAGCCAAATCGCAATACCGATGAGAATTTGGCCACAACTCTCCAGCCTCGGATTTTAGCGCCTCCATTACCACCTAAATTTCAATGACTAAAGAATTAATATCATTTATCAGGAACCATCATTTATTGTTTGCCACAATTGGATTCCAGAATAATTAGTATTTGTAGTTTTCGTTAAAAAATTCGTTAAAATGAGTTTTTGAAGACCGTTCATGTATTCAATCACGTACCGGGTGATCAAAGTCAACTGTCGTGAATTGGCAATACTAAATTTAAGGTAGTATGATTGAATAATTGGCTATCATGATATATTCTATATCCGGTTTTAATCTGATAACCGAGCTATGTTTTGGTTATGTTATAAACTGGATGGTATTTGTATTCGTTATTTTCATGTTCCACAAGGTTCTACGAGATATAAAATGTTAAACAATATCAAGAAAAACAATTTTCTTTAAAAATACTTATTAATCCTTGCAATCGTAGTTGCTTTCATTTAAATAAATCACGAGTCAAAGATTAGGTAATCAACACAATGACCAGGTAATGTTTTTTGGTTAAATGTTTGTATTCAAATCAACGTGATCATTTTGAACTTGTGATTATACAAATCGCAGTCAAAATAGCCTAATCAGAGACGTGGGACAAACACTTTTCTTAACGAAAACTTCATTTGTGAAGTAACAAACAAAAATAAATTTATAAATATCCATACTGACTAGAGTAAATGTTAAAAATGACCACCTTCACACTGTAAACAAAAGTCCAGGCAGGCCCGGATGCAACCGGCGGGACACCGGGACAATTCCCGGCCGGTGTACTCTCGAGACTAGTGCACTGCACGGACCGGGCCTTGGCTACTAATGGGCTGCTAGGAATATATTTTTTCCGGGCGGGTCTCATACCTTGTATCCGGGCCTGGGTCCAGATGCCATCTTCGTTCTAGGTTCCACTTCGAAAGTGCGCTATAACAATATATATCGGCCATTCCATAAATAAGTGCACACTTTTTGGGGGTACATCAGGGATTTTAGCGAATTTCTCATAGATTATTTTTCAAGAAAATTAAAACATGAGTATTTGATTATTTTTCCAGATATGTTTTATTTATTAAAAACAGTCTATCTAAATAAAGTTTCTTCGTTTTGGAAAAAATGTATATTATATTTTTTGTATCGGTAACGGTTTTCGATATATTTGAGTTCAAAATAAAACTTTACTAAAAGTTTATATTGTTATAACTTTTGACACAATAATTTGTTTAACCTCTAGTAACAACCAAAAGCCATGTCTTGATAGCCTATATAATATATGTGAAATTCGCTAAAATCCCTGATATATCCCCAAAAAGTGTGCACTTATTTATCAAATGGCCGATATATCGTGCGGTATTGTAAATGGCATTGTCTTAGTAAATTCGGAGAAAACAATAAACACGAGTGACAGCACAACGTCTGACAATTCAGCGGAAATAATAAATTACTGAATCATGTTTGTAAACTTTCAAACATAAAAATGTACTAATGTAGGGATTTTTTTGTTGCTAACCCCAGACACTTGAGATTGATCACCCGGTACCTAAACAAAAATGCATAACTTTTGTTTGCACAAAAAATCATAATTTTCTCATCGGATATGAACTAAGCACACTCTAACAATATTAAGCAATTTGTTTATAGTGTCACTCGTAAATTGAGACTTGGTGTGACTTTATAACTGACATATTCTCAACCACGGATTGAACGGAATGTTTTAAAAAACGCATAACTTTTGATTGCACAAGAAAACCTAATCATTTCTGATCGGATATGAATTAAGCACACTCTAACAATATTAAGCAATTTGTTTATAGTGTCACTCAAAAATTAAGGCTTGCTGTGACTTTAAAACTGACACATTCCCAATCACGGTTTGGACGGACTGTGTTTAAAAATACATAACTTTTGTTTGCACATGAAAACCATATAATTCCTCATCGGATATGAACAAACACACTCTAGTTAGCAATATTAGGCAATTTGTTTTTAGTGCCACTAAAAAAATAATCTTATAGTGCCACTTATAAATTAAAACATGTTGTGATTTTAAAATTGATACATTGCTAACCACGGATCCAGCGGACTGTCCGTGGTTTCTAAGCATTTGTTTTAAAAAATGCATCACTTTTGTTCGCACAAGTAAACCATATAATTTCTCATCGGGTATAAACTAAGCACACTCTAAATAAAAATATTAAGCAATTCGTTTATAATGCCACGTGTGTATTAAAACTTAGTGTGACTTTATAACGTACACATATTTCAAACCACGGATCGGACAGACTGTATTAAAAAATTCATAACTTTTGTTTGCACAAGAAAACCCTATAATTTCTTATCGGATATGAACTAAGCACACTGAAATTAACAATATTATGCAATCTGTTTATAGTGCCACTCATAAATTAAGACTTGGTGCGACTTAAAAGTTGACACATATTCCCAACCATGCACAGTATACGATTTTACCAATCTAGCGGGTCCATTTTGGATCATAAATTCATTTTGGATTAATATAAAAATAGATAGTTTTCCAAAAAAATATTTAAATAAGTCAATAATTAAGTTTAGTAAGAGATTTGAGGTGTATTATCAACAAAACAAATATTTTTTTGTAGTTCATTTTGCATTCAATTAGCATTATGTTTGTCGCTCAATTCATGTTGTGCAGGTTTTTTTATTCATAATGTGTATCACTGTGTATACTTTTAGACTAATCACAAGCAATTGACTTTTATGAAACATTTATTGTACAGGAAATTTTTATTTTAAGTAATATCCACGATATTCGTTGTCTTTTGAAATAGTTTAATTTGAAGCTTTAAACGGGTGTTTCTACTCCCAGATTAAGCATGAAGTAATTGTATATGCTGTAAATCTTTCGATATATTTTTTTTTTTAAGAGTTCAATTTAAAGCTTTAAGAGAGTGTCGTCCACTCCCAGACTAAGCATGAAGTAAAACCCGAGTAAAACCCGAAATTTTACTTCATGCACCACGAGTATAAATCACTAAAATATTGTGAAATTAAAAATACACTGTTAAATCAGTATTACGAAAAATACTGCTGCAGCAGGATTAAAAATATACTGCTAAACTGCTAAACAAGAATATTTTAAACTTCACTTCAAATTAGTGTTTTAACAGTATTTTAAGAAATATTTTAATTTCAATTTCACTTTATTAACGGAATCTCCATTTCCAAAATACATTTATAAATACATATTAAAAATATACAAGAAATACATATTAAAAATATACAATATATTCATAACAAACAAGGCGTGTTCACTTAATTTTTACACCTAACAAAAATGTTGAATATCTTAGTAATCGCAAAAAGTCGCACAATTTTACAAGATTAATCGTTAATAAGAAATCTTGAGGATCATTAGAAAACAGGTAGTAGTTTATGACGATGTATAACACCAAACATATGAATGTTTTTAGTAGATGTTTATATTTGTTTTTTTGTATAAATTGAATAATCTATTGTGTTTATGTTATATTATATTATATTTACACAAATAATATATGATATTGTAGCTACACTTTAGCAGAAAAAGACACCAAAGAGAAAATATTCTTCAGCGTTGATTAAACGACGCAATTTTAAAATAATTTATAATAAAATTAATCAACAACAAATGAAATTAGTTGTTTATTTCAATTTTGCTACTCGATATTGCAGGTAATTGAAAGTAAACTGAAATACATTTGTATCAGGAATCTTTTTCTGATGTATATGAATAATTTGTAGTAATGCATTTGTAATTTTCATATTTCAATAATTTGAATTTTGTCCCGCTAGAACGGTCAAATCGTATACTGTGCCACGGGTCAGACGGACTGTTTTAAAAAATAAGCAACTTTTGTTTGCACAAGAAAACCATATAATTTCTCATCAGATATGAACTAAGCACCCTCTAATTAACAAAATTAAGCAATTTGTTTATAGTGCCACTTATTAAAACTGACACATATTCCCAAGCACGGATCATTCGCACTGTACATTGATTTAATTATAATATGAGATATGTAACCCAACGCATTAAAAACGTGACCCCAAAAACTGGGCCAGTTTAAGCGTTGACACCAAATGGGAATTCATTCGAACTAAATTATTTATCCCCTCATTTCTCGTCTATTGAGTGATAAATGTGCGTGAACAAGCAATTGTCCAATTAGTACAATTAATTGTACTACTTTCGTTCTTACAATTTCCGAATAAAGATGAATGTAGACAAGGAATTCACAAACATAATTAAATATATATTATCTTGTAGTAGTGCCATGCATGGGTACTTCTAGTTCCAATGATTTCTCGAATTTGTTGAAATCTGCGATTCAAGCACAAAGATGAAGAAGAAACATCCCCATATCCATACTCTCGTGGAAAATGTTTCAAAACTAGATTATTTCGATTTGATTTGATCACTTAAATTTGTGGCCAAATCAGAACTTCTTTCCGTAACAGTGTTTTTGTATAAAGAGTTTGCTTGAAAAGCGTTCACAAACACGGGACTTCTGCAGTCCCAACTTGAACACTTTAAACTTTTCGATTCTCATAAATCCTTCTTAATTATCATATTCTAATTTATGTTGTTCATAATGACGTTTAATAGCATACAACTTTGGGCCCGTTCATCAGAGACAATAGTTGGGAGTTTACTGCCAACTGTTGGGGAATTCTCTGATGACCGGTTAATCGTGAGCATGTTAGGGATATTTGCAATCGTACAATATAGAACGATCGAAATTAGAGATGGGAGAAATGGCTTTTTTCGGTGAGCTGGTTCACAAGATCTGACTCACTTTAAAGAGCTGGTTCAATGAAAAAACTCCACAGTTTTTTTTATTTTGTGAGATATCATTTATTTGAAATTTGATATGCTTATACTAAACACAAATTCGAGTTTACAGATCTTCCATAAACCTTATTTGCACTTCCCGTTTTACCGGAAATGACAACAATTTAAAAAATGGTCATGTGTCCATCATAGCACGTTCACCGTTAAAAATATTATGATATAAATATCAACAATATACTTTCAACTTTACTGTAAATCAGTGTTTTATACGTGTGGCGCATGAAGTAAAATTTCGAGTTTAGAAAAGTCTAGGAGTGGAAAACACTCGTTACTTTAAAATGGGGTGCCCGGGCCCCCCTCTAGATTCCAATCATACATTTAAAGTTGTTACAGGCAAGTTTTCACCAGAACTAAAATAAATAATTAATTATCTAACGATTCTAAAATAACAAATGTTCTTAACTAAGAACATTATCTACTTAAAAATTAACAAAAAGCTGTCAAAATTGATAAATAGAATTAGTATGTATAAGCAGCTCAGAAGATTCAACACATTTTGTGAACTGTACCAAATAATGGCTAGTATTTTTTAAACTTTACAATATTTCAGTGTTTTATACGCGTGGCGCATGAAGTAAAATTTCGAGTTTAGAAAAGCCCCGCGTAGAAAATTTGTCATTCAAACTTTAAATTGAACTCTTTTATAAAATCAACGAATGCCCGCAAATGTACAGAGTATACGAATACATAAGGATATGATATATAAAAATGGTAAATTATTATGTCATATATTAATGACTTTTTTGTTTTTGAAGAATTTAATCAGATTTAATGTTCGGTTTTTTTAAATTTTTTTTTTTAGTTTTCTTATTGATAATATATATTATTGCTATTTGTATTATTTGATATTTATTTGTAGTTTTTTTGTCAATACTTTGTTAAAATGGAGGATAGATAGATTTATGTTAACTTTACAATTTAGAAGAGTACTGTTAATTTTTATATTTATATATTTTATCTAAAATAAAAACTGTTATTTCAATTACAAATCAATTCCAATATTATTCAGTATCAGTATTTTCTAAATACAAAAAATTGCAAAGAAATAATTAAATATCAAATATTTTGATTTCAATAAATTTTTTGAGATTTTTTAATTTCTCTCCTATTTTGAAGTTTTTATTTTCAGTTTTATTTATGTTTCCAAGAAAATACTGAAAACTGAATAAAATTAGAATTGATTTTTATTTAGAATTGTTAACCTAAAAAAAACGTTATTGATGTAATGCTAATTTTGCTTAATTTAATATTTGTATATATTGATTCATTAAAAATCATTTTTCCCAATTTTTAGAGTAATTTATAATAATTGAATTAGCTATTTTTAATTAAATACTGCAACTTGCCTGTAACAATTTTAAATGTATGATTTTTTGGTATCTAGAGGGGGGCCCGTGCACCTCTCTTCAAAGTAACGTGTTTCCCACTCCCAGACTAAGCATGAAGTAAAATTTCGAGTTTAGAAAAACCCCGCGTAGAAAATTTCACAAACAAATTTCATCAGATGATCATCAGATGTGATGATGACCAATATTTACCTAGATGTACAAAAAAATGCAAAAATTACTTTTTTGTGAATAATTTTGGAATAATAATAAAAGTAGAATTGATTTAGTTTAAGCAAGTTTTTCAAATTGTTGATATTTAAATCATCATATCTTTAACGGGAAAAGTGCTATGATGGACACATCACAATTTATAAAATTGATGTCATTTCCGGTGAAACTGGAAGTGCAATACCAAATATCGAATTGATATCTCACAAAATGAAAAAAACTGTGGGTGGGATTTTGTCGCATTTTGGTCGGGTTTAGACCACTGTGCGACGCACGCGGTGATTAATTATTTCGGTTATACAATGATTGCAAAACGTAAGAGTGAATATTTAATCAAAATTATAGTAAACCCGTATTCATTTCGTGCGATTACACTTCATGTGGTTACACTTCATGTGAAAACACACATACATATATTCAGCACGGAAACATCGCGATCCGCCTCCGAACCTCGGAGTTGGATCCCAATGAGTGAGCTAGCTATATATTAGTGATGGGCAAGATCGATCATTGCAAAGATCGATCAAGCAATGATCGATCAGTTGAAGTATCGAGCCGCTCGATCCGATCGATCTGATCAGAAAGAACGAGCCGAACGAAAAGATCGATCCGATCGAAAAGATCGATCCGATCGAAAAGATCAATCCGATCGAAAAGATCGATCCGATCGAAAAGATCGATCCGATCGAAAAGATTGATCCGATCGAAAAGATCGATCCGATCGAAAAGATCGAGCCGCTCGATCTCTTTGAGCGGCTCGATCTTTTCGAACTTGCAAGGATCGATCAGTCGATCTTTTTTGATCGATCTTGCCCATCCCTATTAATAACACACTCATCATTAATACTTCAACATAACAAAGCAAGCGTTTTAATTTCAAATCCAAACGCTGACCTATATTCAGAAAATAGGCGCTTAAGCAAAACGAGGCAGAATAATCATAAAGAAGCACTAACCGACATTCCAGACACCAATAAAAAAAAAATGCAAACGCAAGTGATTCAAAAATCAAAAAGAAACGTGTTGGTATTTCAAGTTCAATGCTGGCCTACTTTTTATAAAATAAACACACTAAAAAAGGAAGAATAACAAAAAAAATTATTAGGATAGAAATGCAGGAATGCACAAAGCGCGCATAATAAATTCACAAAAAAGACAAGGAAAAACATTCTAAATTCGGTAATGCTAGTTAGCAACACTTAGGTAAAAATAATAAAATAAACCATTCAAAAATAGGTACATGAAAAAACACGAGTAAACACCAAATATATGGCAAACCAAGACTAAATATATTTTCGTTCATTCAACAAAACTAATCACTAAAAGAATATGAAAAGAAATAAATACTTGCAAAATGCACAGAAATAATGACAAAAAAAAAATTAATAAAAAAATAAATTGAAACTAAATATTAACGAAAAAAAATCATAAGTTAGGAATGATGAAGAACTCATTTTCAAGAGCGAGCCATAACTTACTCATGAAATAAATAAACATCTGTATCCAGAAATTCTAGTAAGCATAAAATGAAAGGTACAGACGTTTAGCGTTCAAGAGAGCGCAAAGACGTATATGCCAGCAGAAAAGACAAAATTGTTAGCATGTGATACTCATAATAAACGAAAACAGAAACAGGTTTCGAAAAAATAAAATCAAATAAATAGATATATAATGTTGGATCGAATATTATAACACCGATAAGGCATTATTTAAATCAAGTGTCGTAGCGGAGGCAGTAGCGCACCGGACTCATAATTAAGAAGTGCGGGTTCGATTCCATTCCCCGGTTGCTGTGTTAATATTTCTAATTAATTTATTTTTAATTATATTCAATTATATAATTAAACGGGGAAAGGACTATGATGGACACATCACCATTTTTGTTCTTTAGTATACACTAAAGATGAGAGAAGCAGTTAATTTTCAATAATGGTGATAACTAGTTATTTTTAACGTTATTTAACAGCTGTTACTAAATAGTATTAATTTTAATAAAGATTTATAATATTTCATTTCATATTAGCTATTTATGTATTTACTAAATATATAAATAGCTAATATGAAATGAAATATTATAAATTTTTATTAAAATCTCTATAATATAATAGCACGCTCGGATATAAAGTGTGAGACTAGCCCGGGAAAAATAACCGGCTCATTAGTAATTTTTTCTCGGCCCTGCCAAGACCCTGCCTATATCCTTTTTTTAATAAATGCTGTCTCACTTTGCGCAAAACAGAATACAAAAATAGTGTGATCGTTCAATGATCGATCTGCTCAAAAAGATCATTGCTCGAGCCGCACAACCTGATCAATCCACTTGTGCCGATCGATATGACCAATCTGATCGAGCCGATTGATCACATCGATCAGCACGACCCGTTCGCACGGATTGAACTGCCCCCAAGATCGAGTCGCTCGAAAAGATAGAGCCGTCCGAAAAGATCGAGTCGTCGAAAAGATCGAGTCGTCGAAAAGATCAAGCCGATCGAGCGGTCTGAAATGATCGATCCGATCGAATAGATCGATCCGATCGAAAAGATCGATCCGATCGTAAAGATCGATCCGATCGAAAAGATCGATCCGATCGAAAAGATCGATCCGATCGAAAAGATCGATCCGTTCAAAGAGATCGAGCGGATCGATCACTTGCAAGGATCGATCAGTCGATCTTTTTTGATCGATCTTGCCCATCACTACTATATATAGCTCAGTCGGATTCAAGAGCTCCGTAAAACGAGATGGATTCGAGAGAAATTTACAATTTTTTTTACAAAAAGGTGACGAAAGAAACATTACATTTGTAATGTTTACAAGATAGTAAACAACGGCCTTTGCTTATAATATTTTAAATTATAGTATCTGTGAACTAAGAAGAAGCGAATCTCTATCTAAATAAATGAATAATGCAGGTTTATAAATTGGAGTGATAAATATTCAGTTTTTACAAATTAATTAAGTTGTGTACAAACGTAAAGAATCAAAAGCGTCCAGCAAGGCTAAGGGAAGCCGGCGTGATCCACGAGCCACTTGAAAATCAAGATCTGTTAATACTTAATGCATTGCGAATCTACATTTACTCAAGAAGAGCGGGCGAATCAAAATGAGTCATGGCTTAAAAAGAGCTACATATTTCAAACTCAGTCACTTGGCTCACCAGCTCACTTCACTGAGCTGACCCTTTAAGTCGATTCGCTCAGGAGTTACCCATCTCTAATCGGAATACCGTTTATTAGATACCAACATACATCACAAACAAATCCAAACATGTTGAATGTTGAACATTTTGATGAATGGACCCTTTGATACACGAATAGAATTATTGCATATTAAGCAGATTCTTTTATTTTTTCCTTTGCAGCAAAAATATTCCAGTTCACACTTTTCTTGGAAAATTCGATGTTCGTCACCAGTTTTTCGTTTATTACCACTTGGTTTCAATGAAAACATATCGAATATTAAATCCTAAATAGATGAACATAAAACAATAAATTATTTTAATAAAAATGTCGTTTTAATAACTGCCTTCCAAAACAAAACACATTATTGGCATTATTGCTTAGAAATTAAATCTATCGGACCTAGAATCTATGCTCGATAGATGATCTATTTTTACCAATGGCGGCCCGAACTTAATTATCCGTTGCTTGATACTTCGAGCCGACCCTTACTTTTACTATTGGCCTCTACAGCTAACAAAACGCACTCTGGTAGCTAACGCCAGTACCGAGAAGAGATTATTATTGATTTTTCTTTCCGTTATCAAGGGTGTATTGTGATATAATGGTTAAGTATAATACAAATTGCTGTGCATTTGGATTTAACACTAAAACGAGATCGATAAAAACATCTATTACCAAAATTATCATAAAATGAATGCAGGTTATATGAACACAACAATTAGGAACGGAGTTGCTAAAAACATGGATAGAAGAGCAGCGTGGGCATGTGTATTACTAATAGGTAAAAAGTTACTACCAGTATGAAAGTATAATACAATTGTAGAAATGTATTAAACAACTGTTGGTACGTATACTGTTTTATTGAGACAATAAAATTGAATTATTTGTTATTGCAGCTAAAATCCAATTTGTCTATAACTACAGTTTTTCCTAAAGTAACCCCTTATTTAATTTTGTGATGATTTCCAATAAAACAAACGTGGTTAGTAAACAAAGCTCCAATATGTCGACACATTCTTCAAAATTGTTATTTTTACGACCACACAATATTAAATGCTTTCTATTTATACTCTACTCCCTCAACTATGCACTGCCGTCTGAAGACGCACCCATTATAATATATACAAATTCAGGCTCAGGCTTAAAAAAATTAACCATGCGGGATACAAATAACATGGGCAGTTTAAGTGGAAAAAATGACGTGCTGAGACAATTTGGACACAATTACGTACTTAAAAATATACTATATACACCACTCTAACAATGCCACTTGTTTAAAGATGTTAACAAAGACACGATTTCAAAATGAATACTCCAATGTATACCTGTTTAATTTGGAGAGATTAATAATCTTTAAAATTGACTTATTTAAAAAAATCGCTTGGATTTTAAGAAAAAGGTACCTTACTTTTTACTGGCTTTTCAAACTACCTCGCACATTGCCTTATAGTTGGCCATATACGAGGTATACTTCTCTTCTTCAGCTGATTTCGGCGATCGTAACGCTCCCATCACCCGAATTTCAATTACTAATAAATTAATATCATTTATCAGAAACCACAATTTATTGTTTGCCACAATTGGATTCCAGAACAATAAGTATTTGCAGTTATCGTTGGAAATATCCTATACAATTAGTTTTTAAAGTCCGATTATGCATCCAAACGCGTACATAAACAAGTATGCATAACTTTTGTTTGCAAAAAAACATATAATTTCTCATAGGATATAAACTAAGCACAACTTACGATTTGTAATTTCTATAGATAAACAAGAGTTGTGATGAAAATAGCCACAGAGTCTACACTTGGTTTCGTTAGTATTTTTTCCACATTTTTTATAATTATTGGTAGTCATTGTTGATGAATTAATTACTACTAACTTTAAATACTTTCGCTAAAGGTAAGGATTAAAATTGTGAGACATTGTAGTATTGCGGATTATAGATTCTGCATAATATAGAATGAATATTCCGCAATTCCAACCATCAGTCTGTGTTGGGTATGTGATTTTAGTTAGAGGGATACGGTCAGAGACTATTATTCATTTTATGCCAGTACAAATTTCTATTGTGGCTTTTGGTTGAACTGGGATCAAAAAACCGAAGTCCTTCTGGATTTGTATAAATCAACATCCAGTGTTTATCTTTAAAAATCGGCATGATCAAATTAGTAATTCGTACTTGATTACTTTGGGGTAGAACTTACAATCTGGCCAAATTTCGTTCCTCATTCTATTTATCCAGTCGAGATATATACTCTGTATAAATAAAAATAAATCTACTTTTCTACAGTAAAAAAGAATCACCGTTTCTTCTCGGTTCATCTTAAAGGGTTGACATTTTCATCAAACTACTTTGAGTTAGTACTTTTTATCGCTTCTTATCTTTTTTTTTTTCATAAGCCGAGATAGCATTTTTGAAATTTTGTCGAAATTGTCGAGTATCATTTATTGAAACCCGTTTTAGGTATCATCCACTGGTATGGGGACATTCCACCTTAAGACATCAATTGTTGAATTAGAATAATTGCATCAGTACTTTATAGGGAAGATTACAGGGAAATATTAAAAACAATAGGAAATCCTTACTTTGCGTTCACTATACCGTTCGTTTTTTTAACGAATACAGTTAAATTAGACAAAAGTTTCCATTTCTAATACATAATAAAACTGCGCTGACAAATTTCATCTAGCGTCTTTTGTTTCCAAAGTATGGCGAAAAAAAGTTAAAACCTACAATATTTAATTTTTGCTATAACTTTATTATTTAAACAGATATCAAGCTGGAATTTTAAATGTACTCCAAATGACATTCGAAAAACAACTAAATTGACAGCTTTTATACAGGGTGTTTCAAGATACGAAATCATATTTTTTTTTATAGAAGTCATATTGGGTTTTGTTATATGTCAAATTAAAATGTTAATTGTCATAAAATATGACAAAATGAAACGTGTTGTATAAATTCTGATTTTTTTCGTATTTCAACTACTTATTTAGACCAAGTACAAAATTCCAGTTCAACGTTTCTTTTTATTAACAAATTATCGTAAGAATTAAATTAAAAATTAAACTTTGATGTTTCATCTTGAAAAGGGACACCTTAAATAAAATCTGCCAAATGAATTGTGATGTGTGTTTCTCGGATGTTATTTAGAATACATTTTAAATTTTATCTTTCTAATTAACAAAGTTATAGCAAAAAGAAAGTTTTGTCGATTTTCACTGTTTGCGCTATATCTTGAAAACAATTGATACTACACGAATATATTACCACAGTTTAATTTTGTATTAAAAGTAAAAACTTTTGTCTAAATTGAATGTGTGTTCAGTATTCCGTCAGATACCCACAGACGCGTTTCGGACTTCAAGGTCCTCGTCAGTGTGGTCCCGACCCAGTGCTGAGGAATACTGAACATTTCTGACTATATCAAGCCAATATGTGAACACTATTAATGGATTCGATAGCTAGCGCCATCTAATGCTCCGGAATACTTACCACAAGTTCAATTTTGATATTTGTTTTCAGGTTTCACAAACAGAGTTTAGCTCGTTCGTGGACGAAACAGTGACATATATATGCACTTTTTGCATTCGTGTCATTGACGATGCCGCTATGGAGCATTAGATGGCGTTAGCTATCGAATCCATTAATAACTTTTATTTATTTAACCGTATCTCGAATAGTTTACAAAATCCCAATGGTGAGCACGATAAAACAAACGAGCGTTCGTTTGTTTTATCGTGCTCACCATTGGGATTTTGAGCATTAGATAGGTATGAAGCGCTAATTTACATTAAGAAAACTGCATTTTCTACCCACGATCATCTACCAAAATATTAGATTGGCAAAATCACAAACAGCAACGAGATACTACGGGATTAAGTTGTATAATAAACTACTTAAGCGGTCTCAGAAAATAAATATTGAAAGATTTAATACTTACCATACTGAACGTCTTAATAATATTTTATATTTATCTTGTCGTGTCGTGGGTACTTAATTCTATTTAGTTCATTTTATATTTTTATATACATTTCAATTTCCAGACGAGTGTAATAGCAAATGTAGTTGTTAATAACACAATAAAGATATTATTTGAGCTGGGAATTCGAATATTCGTGAATAATTCGTGGGCCTACAATCTGTGCGAGTTTCCTTCCTCCAGCTTATTACCGAACCGAGATATTACTTTTTTTTAGAATTTTCTCAGTTTCCGCGTCCGGCAAAATTCAGGAACAAGGGAGAGATACAGATGATAGGAAATACGGGAGTGCGAGTAAGATAGATTATAAAAACAGAAAATTTAAAACAATTTTTCTTCAAAAATATATACAGGATGCCACGAAATACAATTAATTTACTGTGCCCATACTCCACCTCGCAGAACAAGACGTCAGCCGAGTTCTGCAATAAATCTCTCCCAAAAATAGCAGAATGAGGCGACAGCCCCGTACTGCGTCTACACTCTACGTCACAGAGCGAGGCGTTAACAGAGTTCTGTATTAAATCTCTCCCCACAAAAGCAATACAAGCCAATAACCGAGTACTTCGTTCACACTTCTTCCCGCAAAACAAAGCAGTACGATGCAATAGCCGACTGATTTCACACTTCACCCCGCAGAACGAGTCGTTAGCTGAGTTCTGCATTGAATTCCTTCTCAAAGAAGTAGTACGAGGCGATAGCTGAATACTGCACCCACACTCTTCTGCAAATAATCCAACAACTAACGAAACATGACGAACCATGTTGTTGAAGAAAAATGATAAGATGCAAGTTTTTTCCCATTTCTATATTTGATAATAATGTAGGTACTTTAGAGAGCTCTTCTTTTCGTCCATTTAGTAAAACCATATTTGGCGAGCGGAACGAGCATGATGATGCTAGGTGCGAGCGAAGCGAGCCCGTCTGCACTATTCCGACCACAGTATGCGGATATCAACAATTAATTAATTAAACCGGCCAAACAATATTATTTAAGTAATATTGTTCTAGTAAACTGGACGATTTCTGAAGTCAGTCCTAAAGCCTAAACAATCTGTTTGATAAGTCCAAGTTAAATGTGAAGCGGAAAAAACAAAACTTTAATTTTCAAAATTAAAGACTCATGAATACCGTTTTTTGACTAGGAATAGTTTGTTTCTAATTGATTAATAGCGCGGTGGGAAAACTGGAAGTAGAATTTGGGGAAAGGCTGAAGGGAGTTGAGCTGCAGTACAAGAGGAGATACAAAGAGCACTTACAATCCCAACTATAAGAACAACCAGATATTTACAGGTCCGCCGCGCTATTTTAAGATATAAAATGAGGAGGAGGTGTGTTTGTTATCTTGGTACCGATGTGGGAGTTAAGAAAAAGGAAGGAAAGGTATGGATGGAGAGAAATATGTGAGGTGTGTTTTTGCGGAAGAGAGACAGATAAATGGGAGCACTGGATGAATGTGTGTGCGGGGGTAGAAATAAAAGAAAGTAAAGGTAGTACATGTGAAGATAGTTTGTTCGAGAGCGGAAGGGGGATAGAGGTGGTAAAATAGCTAAGGAAAGTATGGCCAGGGAGATGTAGCTAGCTGCTGAGCGCGGTGTACATAGTGGGAGGAGATGTTTATTTAGATTTTTTGTGGTTATTTCATTCTTTGCTTTTCTCTGTTTGTATAATTTTAATTTTGTATACGGGCGAGAATTATGTTTGAATTTGTGTAATAGTGTGTATTATTTTTTTATTGTGCCTATACAGGTTAATAATAATAATAATTTGGTTCTAAAATGCGAGTTGCGTCTAATGTAGTAATCCTTGTTTGCTATATGATCCAAAAGGTATAAAAACATGAATATTTTAATATACAGCCCATACACGTAATAATAATAATTGTCACTAAAATGCTTACAAACTCTCCACGGCGACATTTTTCACTGATTTAAGTAAAACAAATATATTGGTAGCAATCAAGATCATCGCCTGCTTAATTTCAGAAGAAAACATTGTCAGTACAACAACTTTTTGAACTTAACATATAAAGCAGTAAGTACGAAGAATGTAGCTAATAGATCCACAACACAAGGCTTTTGATTATTTTCATTAAATAGTACATAAAATGTAAACTGTTTTGAATTTATTGGGTGGTAAACTGCTGGTTTATGGTTGCTAATAATCCATGGACGATATTTTATTGGCGAAACGTGCCGGTTCGCCAAACATTTGCAAATATTTGGTCACGTGGACAGGAGAGCACGTGCTTGGGCCCAGTGTTTCTGTCTGTGCATAAGCAGAAGTAGGAGCAGAAGCAGTGGTTATAGATCCTTCGTGAGGCATTTTGATCATTTTGTGTTTATTGAATTGATCAATGCATAAACATTATTACCATCAGAGTCATTCGAGTGCAAAAATACACGGAGAAAACTTGATTTAAATCTAATATGTGATTCTTGTTTACAGATTAGCCATCGAAATTTGATATCGATACCGTAGCTTCCCAGGTACCAGGCGTGTCTTACATAAGGACAGTAGAGGTTTAATAGGAATTGATGTGTTTTATAAACTTAAGTGAGTGCAAATAACTTGTGCCGGCGCTATTAGCAGTGTGTGTGTGTAAGTGAATGATGATGTACACTTACCCGTTGTGTTTGTGTGCAGTACTCGTAATAATAGTTCGTCAGTCTTCATCTCATTACACGAGACAATGGGTGGTGCACATCGCGGGAGGACGAGATGTCGCAGACCAAGTTGCTGCCGATCATGACTTCCAGAACTTAGGAGAGGTAAGGGATTAAAATAAAAATAATTGAATTGCGCTAGATTTATATGGAAATAAAATCTTGGTCCATATCTCCGCTCTCTGTGTGTTCCCCATCTTACCTCGAAAACCGGGTTTTAATATGCATCCTGACATTTCCTACTGCCCGACACTCGTAAATCTAAATATACATTTGTTTGTAAAGGACCTTGGCCTGCAATCGTATTTGTTTTCCTAACTCTTGTATGTTGCGATGGTTTCTGAGTGTGTCATTTTGTTTCAGTCATTATGTCACTTACTTAATAATCTATTAAGGTGTAATTATATTTTTTTTTATCACCGGCACTTTAATATTAACACTCTGAAGAGTCTAATATAAGTCGATCCTTGACCTCTGTTTAAAATTTCGAACTGTTAGATCGTTCCACTGGAAAACATTTTAAAACATTTTAAATTAAATTCACTTGGTTTGTTTTACATAGAAATTATTTTATTTTCAACTAGTTTCAGCTTAATACAATTTCCAAGAATGATGTACAATAGAAAAAAAATATTATATATATTATATGTCGAAATTTCAGGTAATAAGCGCTTTAATTATCAGAAATTTTAAAGATACTCGTTTTAGTTTACCACGTTTTAGCCCTACTTTATGGCTTTGCTCATTTCTAATCCTCGGTCATTTAAAACTAATCACTTATTAAACATAAGTATAAATGAAATTGCCAATACTGGGTTACAGAATACTTGAAACATTAAAAGTGCGATTGTTTATGCAACCTACAACAAGTTGGTCTTACAAAGAGTAATTCAAACATTCATTGAAACAACTACTTCCCGAGCTAATACCCAGACGGACAATATATTGTACAACAAGTGTTTGCTGTTACATTACGGTAAATGTAACAATTTGGGTCAAATTATTCAGGCCATCTATAGACCCGCTTCGAAATTTATCTCTCATCAGTATAGCTTTGCCCTTCACTCTTGAACAATTTTACACCTTAAACTGGCAGCGACGTTACCGTGCAGTTTAAACATAAGTATAAATCAAATTGACAATACTTAATCTGTTGTAGATTACTTAAAGAATCGCACTTTTAATGTTTAAAGTATTCTGCAACCAAGTATTGGCAATTTCATTTATACTTATGTTTAAACTACACGTTAAAGTTGCTGCCAGTCTAAGGTGTCAAATTGTTTATAATGAATTATCATTCCGACGGTATGCCACTATAGATAACGATCTTTACGATGTTCACAATGAGCTAGGATTATCAATTTACGTTTTGTGAATCGCCAAGATTTAGTTAAATTTGTCGTAGCAAAAAAACTATTTTAACAATTTTTCAGATCCAAATCCCTGATTTTTGTTGTTTTACAATTATGCCTGTCAAGCTGGCAATATAACGGCAATAACCTGGCGCATTCACCATCCAGCAAAAAAGGACATGCGTGCCTTGATTAAAATTAATAGTTTTAACATACCTTTAAGGTGCAGTTCTAATAAAGCAATCATTATCCACCTTGTGACATAAGTACCTTTTGTCGATTATTTTAACAATTTTTCCTGACATAAATTAGAATATTGAAATAAATAATCAGTAATCTGTCACACAGTGGTTTGAAACCGACAGAAATGCGACAAAACCCCACAGTTTTTTTTTTATTTTCTGAGATATCAATTTCAAATTTAGTATGCTTATACTAAACATAAATTCGAGGTTACAGATCTTCCATAAACCTTATTTGCACTTCCGGTTTTACCGGCTCAAATTGAATTTATTCTACTTTTATTATTATTCTAAAACTATTCACAAAAAAGTAATTCTTGCATTTTTTTTTTGCTACATCTAGGTAAATATTAATTATCATCACATCTAAGCGTTATATATTTTTAACTTAACTGTAAATCAGTGTTTTATACGTGTGGCGGCATGAAGTAAAATTTTGAGTTTAGAAAAGCCCCGTAAAAATTTGTCTCGGGTCGCTGCGGGACCCAGCACAAATTTTCTACGCGGGGCATTTCTAAACTCGAAATTTTACTTCAATGCTTAGTTTAGGATTGGAAACACTCGTTCGAACTTTAGATTGAACTCTTTTATAAAATCAACGAGGACATTCGTTGATTTTATAAAAGAGTTCAATCTAAACTTCGAACGAGTGTTTCCAATCCCAAACTAAGCATTGAAGTAAAATTTCGAGTTTAGAAATGCCCCGAGTAGAAAATTTGTCCTGGGTCCCGCAGCGACCCGAGACAAATTTTTAAAAAAATGTACAGAGTATACGAATACATAAGGATATAGTATATAAAAATGGTAAATGATTTTGTCAAATATTAATGACTTGTTGATTTTAAAGAATTTAATCAAATTTTAAAAGTTCGCTTTTTTAATTTTTTTTTTTTAGTTTTCTTATTAATAATACATATTATTGCTATTTGTATTATTTTACTATTTATTTGCAGTTTTTTTTTTCAATACTTCTGTTGAAATAGAGGATAGGTAGATTATCCTTATTTTTTTATTTTGTAAATTTGTGTTAACTTGAAGAGTACTGTTAATTTGCATATTTGTGTATTTTATTAAAAATAAAAACTATTATTTCAATTACAAATCAATTACAATATTATTCAGTATCAGTATTTTCTAAATATAAAAAAATAGGAAAGAAATAATGAAATATCAAACGTTTTTATTTCAATAATTTTTTTTATTTTCATCTTAATTTATTTTTCCAAGAAAATACTAACAACTGAATAAAATTAGAATTGATTTTTATGTAAAATTGTTAACTTAAAAAAAACGTTATTGATGTAATGCTAATTTTCCTACATTTGAAAATTTTGCGTAATTTTAATATTTGTAAATATTGATTTATGTAAAATCATATTATTTCAATTTTTAGAATGATTAATAATTATTGAATTAGCTATTTTTAATAATTTCAACGGTTTGTTTAAACAATATTTTTAGTTTTTGGCATTTTTAAATCTTAGCTTTTTCTTCGTATCTCGTAAATTATTAACATTGTCGAAAAATGTTTTAAATACACGTTATAAAGTATCAAAAAATAAACATTTAATAAGTATATACTTTTTGTCGTAGCTCTTTTAGTTTTCTTGGAAATGGTAAATTTTTGAATTTTATTAATCTATCTCAGCAAGCATTATTAATATCAAGTAATTGGAAATAATCCTATATTATTTTAATTGGCGGTTGGCACCTGTGTTGGTCACAGCTATTTTTTAAATTATCTATCGAACAATGCCCTACATAACTTAGGTTGCTATTTAACATTTTAATGATAATTGCAGATGCGGCCCCTAGCGGTAAGGTTAAAAAGTCGAGACTAGTCTCGTTGAAATATGCGGGTAGGTTTCAAAAGGATATAAATTATTTAAAAACAAATGACTTGCACGGCAAGGTTGCAGGTCGTCGCAGCTAAAACTGCGTTTTCTTTGGAGCCTTAGGTTAGGTCTTTTATCAAGTTCAAAACCTGCGCTAGCCTGCGCTTTAAAGTTACGCTTTATGAAAGTGTCATTGTTTTACAACATGTTTCAAAAATTATTAAATTTTTGAAAAACATATATTTTAAATTTGTGAGTACATTTTGACATACATTAATATGCTAGAAATATGAGACAAAAATATATTAACACCACTTTATTGTGTCAAAAATTATGTGATAAAAACAAGAACATTTATTATTAAAATTCTCAATTGTAATTGTAAACTTTGAAAATTTATACATCATTATAAAAATATAAAATTCTGCGACTTGAGTAACTGGAATGCAGTAGTTAGCTATCCTATAGACTGAGAATACAAGTTATTTTTCATTCTAGCAAATTGAAATAAGTAGGGTTTATTTTATCAATTTTCCAGATCGAAATCCCTGATTTTTGTTATTGTACATGCTTTATATTAGCACTATTGTTCATGCCCAGCAAGTTTTTCTATTTGGGATATGTAACTTTCAATTTCTGGGCTTAACTCAGCAAATCCAAAAAACGAAAAAAAATGTCGTAGAAAATAAGTTATTTCAACAATTTTTCTAAATCAAAATCCAAAATAGCGATCCAATTGGCTATTATTGTGCGAGAGACCTTAGCTCTGAAAATTTCTGTTGACGTCCGTCCAAGTCATTTACGTAAGTCGTTTTGTGCTTTTAGTATATTTCATCCTAATTAAAAAAAATTAAACTGTAATTTCATTTCCAATTGTTCTAAAATTCAATTGAAAGGATAACAGTTTAACTCACAATGAACTAAAGCATTAAACAAAATAAAATGAATTGATAGTAAATTATAACTTTTTTCAAAAACAAAAAAATAGGATTCTGTTGTGGGAAAATTTTCTCATGAAATCATTTAATTTTGGAAATAAAATCTGAAATCAATCAACTAGAAGTCGAAGTTTGAGGAAAATTATTCCTTTGTCTAGGATGCATATGCACGCATGCATCAGCATAATGTAATCAGCTTCTTATATTACTCTTTTTAGATAAGTGTACTGTATTGTAACTCACATAATAATTATTTTAGTGTTGTAATTGTTCTGTTTGATGTAAGACGTAGTTTTGATAATAAAATCCTTTTTAAAAACTCAAGTTTAATCACGAGAAAAAAATTGGCGCAGTCGGTAGGATCTTCCGATCAATTTGAGTGAATATCAAATTGGTTCGTGTTTACGATTTATCGGGAGAACGAATTTTGTGAACTTTGTGACTTGTGATAACGGACTCTTAAAAAATCAAGACATCCGCCATCCGTCCCGTCTACAAGTTCAACATCGTCCCAGCAGCTAGCGAATCATCGAGAGCTCATGGACAGGATTTATTATCTGTAAGTACTTAAGTCTTTTAGAGGTCAAGCGCGTTGCTAAATCGTCAAAATCACGAAATAGTCAACTTAGAACAATCAAACTCAAACTGATTAGGAATATATTAAAGAAACGTAAAACAAGAAAAATGGCTAATCCTCATCCCCAAGCTGCTGGTGTACCAGTTGTACCCCCAGTTGCACCCCTAGTCGTACAACACATTCCTGTCTTGAAACCGGAATATTTAAATATGCTGCCTGAGTTTCGGGGCGAGCCTGAATTATTAGCATGATTTCTTGCAGTTAGTGAAAAACTAGTTAGCCGATTTTATAATCAACATGATATAAACGATTTTTAAAATGAATATTTGATATCGTCAATATTCGCGAAAATAAAGGGCGATGCCGCCGTAAATATTTCATCAAGTGTAATTAACACTTTCGTAGATCTAAAAAATTGTTTAATTAATTCTTATGGCGATAAACGCGATTTGTTTAACTTAAATCACGAGTTAGGCATATGCAAACAGACCATTGGTGAGTCACCGTTTGATTATTATAATAAAATACAAAGCTTGCTAAATCTCCAAGTATCATGGCTAGTGAACCATTCTGGCGACGCCAACGAACGAAACATTATGAATACCTTCTTTAGAAAAAATGCGTTGAGATTTTTATTGAAAGGACTTAGAGATCCAATCAGAGCTCAAATGCGAGTGAAAAATCCCGCAGATTTAGATGTGGCATTATCAATGCTCACGAACGATTTTCAATTAGATGTTTCAAATAATAGAGTTGACAGTATCAATTTGGTGCAAAAACAAAATGCTACCCCACGTAATAATGTACCGACGAGAGCTTCGCCTCGCTTCGTTACACCTTTTAATAGAAATTTTCAACACCAACATTTTAATAACAATTACACACTAAATAGACCTAATCCAAATACTTTTCATAACGTAAGACCACAATATCGTGCTCCCCAAACAATTAATCAAAATATTCAACGTCAACCAAATCAAACTCGTAATAATCAATATACAAGTAATAATTATCGAAATAATAACAACAATCAAAATTTACCAACACCAATGTCCCTTTCAATCCATCACACCGCTAGAACAATGGGGAATGGGACGTTTCATCGCCGGGCCAGTTCATCGCCTGGCCAGTTCATCGCCGGGCCAGTTCATCGCCTGGCCAGTTCATCGCCGGGCCAGTTCATCGCCGGCTGTTTCATCGCCGGCTGTTTCATTGCCAAGCCAGTTTATCGCCAGACCAGTTCATCGCCAGGCCAATTGCGATAAGATAAGTCAGGATATGTTAGTATAGGTTAGGATAGGTTAGGATTTTTATTAAGTTTGAGTAACGATTACTTGGTTATAAAACCCAATATTAAATTAGTGGACAATTTCCAGAATTAGATAATATTTGAAACTTTATCATAAGATATGATCTTTCTTTCAAAATTTATTTTATAAAAATATTGGGGATGAACAGGCCTGGTGATGAAACGGCCGGCGATGAAACGGCCGGCGATGAAACGGCCGGCGATGAACTGGCCCGGCGATGAAACGGCGGCGATGAATCGGTGGCGATGAATCGGCGGCGATGAATCGGCGGCGATGAAACGTCCTAGACCGAGAACAATGTACCCTGGTGCATTACAAAATATTGAAGAACCCGGAAATGAAGATTTTTTATGCGAAATCGCCTCGGGGATTCAAAATTAATTGAATTATTTGGCATAATAAATAATCAAAGCCAACTCCCATACATTATCGACCCGCATACACAACTAAAAATGTTAATCGACTCAGCGAGTACACACTCCTTTGTCAACCCCTATATTGCTAATAAGTTTTATAAAAATAAAATAAAGTACGACCCATTCCAAATTGCCACTGCACATGGCAACTCTGTATAAAAATATAGTACTATGATTAATTTTAAGGAAACCTTTAATACTGTTAATAATTTAGTTATGAAATTTCATTTATTCGATTTCCATTCTAGTTTCGGTATATTAATCGGACTCGATAATTTAAAAATTCTTAAAGCAGTAGTAGACTTTCCTAATAATATATTAAAAAAGCGTAAAGCCATATTTCCGCTTTATTGTAATAATAATCACACGAAGAAAATAAAACAAATTACCATTCCTGGTAGAGTTCAAGAAATAGTTCAAATCGAAGTGTCTAACATCGACAACGGAGATGTAATTATTCCTTATATGAAACTTAAAGATTGTGAAGTTCCACAATGCGCAACGAGCGTGCGAAATAATACAGCACTTATTTCTACAAATAATTCTAATGAAGATAGAATTATTTTTTTTTAAAAACCATTTATTGTCGAAACACTCGACAACTTTAATTTAAATAATAATAATAATAATAATCTAAATAATTTAGAATTGAATATCAAATTCGATATTAATGAAGTTCGCACAGAACATATGAACGAAGAAGAGAAATGTGCAATTATGAATTTAATCAAAGAATATCCAGATATTTTTCAGGTGAAAATTAATAAGTTAACTTTCACAAATAATGTAAAACATAATATGATTACTAGTGACGAAATTCCCGTCTACACAAAGACATACAGATACCCAGAAATCCACAGGGTAGAAGTACAAAATCAAATCCAAGATATGCTCAGTCAAAATATTATCTGACCATCTCATAGCCCTTGGTCATCACCGATCTGGGTGGTACCAAAGAAGCTCGATGCGTCCCAGAAGCGCAAGTGGCGCGTAGTAATTGACTACCGCAAGTTAAACGAGAAAACAATAGGCGACCGTTACCCTTTACCCAATATCGAAGATTTGTTAGACAAATTAGGGCGTTGTCAATATTTCTCGACCCTCGACTTAGCTTCTGGATTTCATCAAATTGAAATCGATGAAAAAGATATTTCGAAAACAGCCTTCAATACACAAAACGGCCATTACGAATTCTTACGTATGCCGTTTGGATTGAAAATGCTCCTGCTACTTTTCAACGAGCTTTGGATAATGTCCTACGTGGCATTCAAAACGAAATATGTCTCGTTTACATGGATGACATAATCATATTTAATACTAGCCTACAAGAACACATCCAAAATTTAAGAGAAGTTTTTAATCGACTCCGTAAGTCGAACTTCAAAATTCAAATAGACAAATCCGAATTTCTGAGAAAAGAAGTCGCATATTTAGGCCATGCTATTACGCCAGAAGGTGTAAAACCGAATTCCGGCAAAATTAGGGCAATCGAAAATTTCCCCATACCAAAAACCACAAAACAAATTAAAGGATTCCTAGGACTCCTGGGATACTATAGAAAATTCATTAAAAATTTTGCTAGTTTAACAAAACCACTTACAAAGTGCCTAAAAAAGAATGCTCTCATAGATATCACAAACTCTGAATATCAAAATTGCTTTAACACATGTAAAAATATTTTAACAAACGAACCACTTCTTTAATACCCAGATTTCTCTAAACCTTTTGTTCTCACCACAGACGCTAGCAATTTTGCTGTTGGCGCTATTTTATCACAGGGCAATATAGGCTCTGATTTACCCATTGCGTACGCAAGCCGTACTCTTAATGATTCCGAATGTAATTATTCCACAACGGAAAAAGAGCTTCTTGCGATTGTATGGGCCGTAAAATATTTTAGGCCATACTTATTTGGTAGGCAATTCAAAATCATATCCGATCATCAACCTCTCAAGTGGCTCATGAATGTAAAAGAACCTAACACTAGACTTGTTAGATGGAGACTTAAATTGTTAGAATACGACTATAAAATAGAGTATAAAAAGGGAACGCAAAACGTAAATGCTAACGCGTTGTCACGCATAGAACTAAATGTAAATGATGAGTTTAATTTTTATTTAAAACATTTCGATGAAAATGTATTCGTGGATAACGAATCTCAAATAGTGGAAACACAGGTAGTTTAAAAACCGCGAAAGAACTAGATAATGAAGAGATAAATAATCAGTGTCACTCTGATTCCGTAACTATGCATTCAAACGAAGAGGATCCAATATTCATTATACCAATTGTTGAGAAACCCGTAAATATTGGCAATAACCAATTAATAATTTCAGAAGTAAACTAAAATCCAACCAAACCGAAAATTGCTTATCTCTATAATAAAAAGAAAATGCGCTTACACATTCAATTAAGTAAGAATAACTTTGAAAAAGATGTAATAGATTTAATTAAAGAATATATCGTCCCTAAAGTAAAATATTATCTTTATTTTGAAGCCCAGTTTATGAGGAATTTTGTGTAATCTTACAAAAATATTTTAAAAATTCAGGATACGATTTTGTCAAATGTGTAACGAAATTAGCCGATGTCGAAAGCGACGAAGAAATTACGAATACTATTCAATTACATCACGAAAGCAAAACTAATCACCGCGGAATCGATGAGACAGAGTCTCAATTAAAAAGAAAATTTTATTGGCCAGATATGAGGCGTACTATCCAAAATTATATAAATGAATGTCAAATATGTTTAGTATGTAAATATGAGAGAAACCCTATAAAAACAAAATGTAATTTAACCGCAACTGCTGTAAGACCTTTTGAAATTGTCCACATCGATAGCATCGCATTAGAAGGTGCAAAGTTTTTAACTATTATAGATTCATTTTCTAAATACACACAGATGTATAGACTAAATTCGTATGAAGCAATAGAAATTGCTAATAATTTAATCAAATTCTTTACCCATCACGGTGTACCTAATACGATTATCGCTGATAATCATTTGGAATTCAAGAATTCCGTAATTAAAGAGTTGCTCGCGAATTACATAAAGTAAATTTACATTTTATAAGCTCGCAACAACCAGAATCCAATGACGTAGTTGAACGAATAAATTCAACAATATTTGAACATATTAGATTATTAAATAATCAAGATAATTATAAAAAGGAACCTATTGAAATAAAAATTAAAACAATAACTCTGTACACTCTGTAACCAAATTAAAACCATTTGAAATAATTTCAGGACACATAAAAGATTTAGGTGACCCTTTCGATATTAGTTTAGAAACTCATTTAATAAATAATTACGTCATAAATCATAAAAATAAAGTAAAAATATTGTATGAAAACATCAATGAAAGATTATAAAGTAATAAAGAAAAAGTACTAGAAAGATGTAATAAAAATCGTGAGGAAATACCTCATATAGACGAAAAATAAATATAAACCTGAAAAAATAGAAAGTGTAAATAAAAAATTTAAAACTGCAAAGACTTATCCTAGCCATCATAACACAGATGAAAAAATTCACCTGTCCAATATTAAAAGACCTCGAGTTAAGAGGAAGAAATTAGGTAAAGTAATCGATGACACACTATTATTTAATTATGATAATTTTAAAAATAATCAACAAAGCTTTAGTAGTAAAAACGTAAAGGAAATTAAAGCCAATTTATTTTCCGCATCAAAAGAATTTTCATTAGCTCACTGCGTAAGCAAAGATTTACACATGAGTGCCGGAATAGCAAAAAAATTTAAACAAAAATTCGGTCAAGTCGAATTGCTGAAAGCGCAAAACCCTGAACTACATTCAGTGGCTTACCTCAAAAGCGAGGAACAATACCTCCTGTATTTAATTACAAAAGAAAAGTATTATAATAAACCGTCTTACAAAGACCTATTTTTATCCCTAATAAATTTAAGAAAATTCTGTGAATTAAATAATCTAACTAAATTAGCAATACCAAAATTGGGTTGTGGTTTAGATATATTAGACTACAAAATTATAAAATCAATGATTAGTTATATTTTTGATGAATCAAATATTGAAATTAATATTTATCTAAATGAACCTAACCCCAACTATTCCGTTGCAGGTTCTTTCTCGTCAGCGTGACGCAGGCAACAGAAATGAAAAATATCAACAATAATATTGGAATACTCCCAATTAACATGGGATCGGCTAAACTCCAAAAAGGTGTACACACTTTCGTTCATCATTACAACTTAATACCAATTTTTAACGAACTTATTAAATTAGATACCCAACGTAGCCTTTTGAAAATTCATTAAAAAATATCTCCATATACGGAAGAGATTTCGCAAACTATAATAAAAGTTTAATATTTTCCGTGAACGAAATCTATAATAAAATTAATAATATTAAATCGCACGTTCCGATAACGCATAGAAACAAGCGAGGATTGATCAATGGTCTAGGCACAATTGCTAAAACAATTTCAGGAAATTTAGATGCCAACGACGGTAAGAGAATAGACGAAATTTTGAATCACTTACAACAAAACCAAAATCTCCTTAAAAATCAAATTCAATTTGGCTATAGCCTATATAACGAATTTATTAAAAGAATTGATGAAACTGTCGAAATATTGAACATAACGAAGATATTCTGCATGCCAGAATTAAACAATTAAGTGTTATACTAGTTGAAGACTTAGATCATCAAAATTTATTGTTTGCTAAAGACTTATTCAATCAATTAATTATTTTATATAATTCAATCTTAAAAATTATAGAAAATATTGAAAATTCAATCACGTTCTGTAAACTAGGATCACTTCACCCTAGCGTCCTAAACCCCAAGGATTTATTTTCTGAACTTAAAAGAATTTCCACTTATTATAATAAACAATTGCCATTTGAATTAAAATATGAAAACGTACTAGATTTTGAATCAATTATTAAAGTAAATTGTAAAATCGAATCAACAAAAATTAGTTAATTCCTATCAATTCCAAATACTATGAAACTGAATTTGAATTGTATTACTTAAATTCTATTCCTACGAAGTTTGAGAATAAATTTATAACAATCATACCTAACGTAAATACCTTATTAAAAACAAAAGACTATAAGATTTGGCCTCTAGACCGCTTATGTACAAAAGGTATAATTGATTACGAATGTCCAAGACACTTGCTCACAAGCCATAAGGCCGAATGTGAAAAACAAATTCTGCTGACCGGAAATAACAAAAATTGTTAATATACTACTCTGCACATCGAAGAAAATCATCTGGAAATTCTACCCTTCATAAATCAATACCTAGCTGTATTTCCCGTTAAAGAAGACATCAAAATAAGCTGTAAACATGGAACCGAAAATAAAAATATAATCGCTATTTATCTAATACAAAAAGGAAACTGCGAAGTATTCTTCAGAGGACATCAAATCTCTTATCAAGGCGCGACCTTTGGCAGTCCAGCCATAATAAGGAGCAGCGAACTACATTTCAACAAAATTAACTTCACAACATTCAAGATATCTCTACGAAAACTGAATCTTCAAGAAATCCCTGTACTACAACAGATTCCGATAATTACGGAAAATCAACATATCTACACTCCAAGTATCTGGACGTCGATCCTATACCTGTTTATTTTGGTTGGTTCAGGATACTTACTATCACGCTGGATCCAATCAAGAAAGAAGACGCTTCCGAAGACGACACAACCACCAGAAGATACATCAATCGATTTCCATCTTCGGGTGGGGTCCTAAATTTAAGGGGGGAGGAGTTAGCTATCGCTCACCCTATATAATTCTCTTACATAATTATTCTTATTCCTTTGTCTAGGATGCATATGCACGCATGCATCAGCATAATGTAATCAGCTTTTTATATTACTCTCTTTAGATAAGTGTACTGTATTGTAACTCATATAGTAATTATTTCAGTCTTTTAATTGTTCTGTTTGATGTAAGACGTAGTTTTGATAATAAAATCCTTTTTAAAAACTCAAGTTTAATCACGAGAAAAATAATTTGGATATTTAATATTAGTTACAGAAACATAATTAGGTATATGATTTTTGTGCTTACCTTATTTTTTTTATAAAGCATTTAATATTATCCTAAACAATGTTTTCCACTCCCTGATTAAGCATGTATAGATTATAGGTCGCGTAGCGAAGCGGGGCGACTAAACCAAATGTTCAGGCTTTTCTAAACTAGAAATTTTACTTAATCCGCCATGCGGATTAAAACACCTATTTATTCTAAAGTTTAAAATCATTTACACACACACACACACATCAACTTTAATCAGAATTACACAATACCAGAGTTACAAGTATTACTGATTTATTTTTTATGATTCAATAAAAAAATCTTTGATTTACTAAAGAGTGCATTTTCTTGACATTTTGACGTAAAAATAAACAAAATATCAATAAACTATTGACATAAATTGAGTTTTGTTGCCATAAATTGACGTTATTGACGTAATTAGCATTTTTTGTACAAAGTGTCTGTGTGTCTCTTGAAGTTAGTAAAGAAAATTGCTACAATTATTTTTTTAAATGAAAAAACACTAAAAGTCAACGGCAATTAAGTTATATTGAGGTAAAATTATGTACGTAACTTAAATGAATAGTAGAAATACGAAGAAAGTATCAAATGTTATTATACAGGGTGTTCCATTTTATGGGATATGACAATTACCATTTTAATTTGACATATGATAACTAAAATTTCCTGCTCTATTGGTGTAAAAATAAAACATAGCTACCATCAAAACAAATTAAACTTTGCTGTCGTATCTTGAAATTATAATACCCTGTATAAAATCCGTCAATTTTGTTGTGTTTTTCGGATGTTATTTGGGGTACATTTTAAATTTCAGCTCGTTATCGTGCGACTTAACAAATTTCACATGAAAGAAATAAACAAATAAGTGATTTTTGTCAAACGAGCGCTCAAAATAATCCGGACTAGTTGAAATAAAATTACCCTTGTTTGCTGATATAGTTACTACAATGTTAGTCATAATAAGATTATTTATGACATTTAGTTATAGATACAAGAACTTCTATATTCCGGTATAACCGGAAGTAAAATAATCTTGAAAATATTTTCATTAAAAAGAGCATACTCGATTATATAAATGCTGAAAATCTTATTAGTTAGAAGTTCATATACTTTTAATGTTCGGTTTTGGTGGGAAACTCTGTATAAGAGTATCATAATAATTATCGTTTTTGCATTTGTAACGTAATGATGTTACGCTCAAATTGACCTGTAATTTGAATAAAAGTGCGAGAACGGTGAATTCGTTTGAAATGTTGGTTTCTACTGAAATTGAATGAACAAGCGTGCCATGCGATGAATGTTTTTCGTAAATAAAAATAAACCCTGGGTACCATGTATTTATGAAAAAAAATCATATCTTGCCTATTAGTATATATATTATAAATTCGCCTTTTATTTCTTTTCTAAAATTAATTTTCCGGATACACTTAGATTTAACATTTTATTAATTTTTGTTTGTAACAAAAGTAAAACTAAAAATGGTGATGTGTCCATCATAGTACTTTCCCCCGTAAATTGCGTATTAAATCACCTTTAAAATATTTGTAGCATTATTATTTTCAAAATGTCTTCAACTTTTTGATAACTACAACTTTTATTTAAAACATTTTTCAATTGGATCAACACATACTGACACAAACCAATGACTAGATAAAAAACACTATTTATTGAATATCTCAAAAACTAAGAGTGCTGTGACAAAAAGTGAAGATACAAAAAATCTTTAATATTTTATTACCTACAACTTTTATTTGAAACATTTTCCAATTGTATCAACACACACACTGACACAAATCAATGACTAGATAAAAAACACTATTTATTAAATATCTCAAAAACTAAGAGTGCTATGACAAAAAGTAAGTGAACAATACATCTTCATTCTGTTATTATCTACAACTTTTATTTGAAAGAATTTTTTGTTTGATGAACATTTATTGAAAAAACTGAAAAACGCTAAGAGTAAAGTACCACTTCCGGTTTTCCAATTTTCACCAAAAGCTTTTCAGTTCTTCCGATTGTAACAAAAAGCTTAAGTTTCAAGTTTCATCTCGATATCTTTAGCGGTTTTTGCGGTACAGCGCACACAGACACACACACAGACAGGCAGACAGACAAACAGACAGACATTTTTCAAAAATGGTCTTATTCGACTCAGGGGACCTCAAAACGGATATTTCCGCTAAAATTTTTGATTCGAAAATTTTCACGAAAACAATACTTTCCCTTTGTATTACATACGGGGGAAAGTAAAAATACAAAATAATAGGAAAAGTTTAATCACACCGCAATTAAAATTATAATATATTGTATTCCAATAAATTTTATTCTAATATCACTATTAACTGATATATTAATTATATAAGTATTTTATACAATTTTAATATTTTAATCCGTAATAGTCTACTACGAAACCGACGGAAACAGACGAACGTCGGCAGGCCAAGTGAGCGTTATTTCGCTGATTTTTTATCAGTTTAAGATAAGATATATAAACAGCAACACGCGTTCTTTGATTATATTGTACGGATAAGTGTTGAATGAAAATTATTGATTTAATTGAAAATTTTGATACAGAACGGATCTATTGACGATCCTATTAATTGGACATTCATAGTATTTCTTTGAATGTTTTATTGTTCTAATATATTTCATTGTAATGAACTTCCTATTTACTACAAGTAGCGGAAGGGTGGACTCTATGTCCACCCTTCCGCAACAACAATAGCCGCTGCAATTATTATTTCAATCCAATAACACAAACAATTTCTAACTTGTTTTATTTTGTATTTTATAAACTACAAATATACATGTTATCATGTATTAGTGTAAGTGGAAAACAATAAATAAATCAATCCATTGTTATGCTTCCTAGAAAACAGATTAAGCGAATCTGGTCATAAAGGTTTGTTTTCAGCGATAATTAAAGCAATTCCATGAAAATGAGATTTTACGATTAGTACCTAGAGCAAATTAGTCTGTATTCAAAACAGGGATATTTATTTGCATGATTAAATTACCTGTAAAGGTAGCCACACACGCAACTGCAAGCTTGACAAGCATGCACGTACAAACTTTTTGTACATGCATGCTTAAGCGTGTGTCTGAGAATTTTGGTCAAGCATATTTATTGTTCAAGCAGCTTGAGGCTTGATGGAAATTTCATGATGCATGCCTGAACAGCCCGCGCTTGCACAAGGAAAACTAAGCGTGTGTGCGAATGTGAAAGCTCGCACACGCAAAAGTAAGCATGCGCTCTTGTAGTGGTGTCATACCAGGTAAATGTGACCTATGTCTAACGATTTGAAAAAGCAAAACCAGGTGTTACTTGAGGATTTCATGTAAATATACAAAAATCACCCATGTGTATGGCGTATTAAATCGAAAGATTACCACAATAAATCTAAAAGGAAGGCGGCATACGATATATTATTAGCGAAATATAATTGAATACATCCAAAATCAAGTAGCGGGATTTGGAACAGTAACAATTGTGGGTAAGTCAGAGGTCACCTCTGGAGGAAGTTCTGCAACAATATACCTCTATTAGAGGCTGACACTGACTACTGCATACGAAATGCACCCTACATACTTAATATCCAACCCACGAAACATGAGAGAGTCGGCTATAAGAATCTACACCGATGGCTCAAAAAGGAAGGATAGATCAGGGATCGAAGTTTTCTCTAGAACCCTGAGGATCCATACGAAAATCCCCATAGGTAAGTATGCGACCGTCGCACAACTGAAGACATGGGTATAACACTTGCGGCCGACATCATTTTGAGCCTTAAAGTGTCAAATGAAGCCATACTGATCCTAACAGACAGCAGGTAAGCCTCAATGTCCCTAATGAAGTTATACACTATTTCACAGACAACACTAGAGTGCCATCAAAAACTGCGGCAGGCAGCAATGCATAGCAGCATTGAAATCTGCTGGGTGAAGGGACACGATATAAACATAGGTAATAGGAGGGCTGATAAACTGGCCAGGGCAGCGGCTAGGATGAACGTCATCTCACCGAAGCCGCTAGTGCGATTCACACCCCTGTCACTATGTAACAAGTTATATTCCAACAAACTTGATAAATTCAGGAAGTGTTGGAATGATACGGAAAGCTGCAAACTCTCAAAGGAGACATTACTGTACCGCAACGAGAGTTCAGCTAAACAGTACCTGCAGATGACCAGAAGGAGCCTCAGACGGATAACCGCTGTTCTAACCGGTCACTGCGGGTTCAATGGACACTTATACAAGATAGGAATAGTTGACTTCTCATCTTGTAAAGGGTGTGAAGTGAAAGATGAGACTGCTAGGCACATCACCAGCGAATGCCCGGCACTCTCATCTACGAGAGGGTCCATACTGGGTGAGAGATATCCGACGATGGACATCATTAGAGATTAGCCCACCTAAGTAATACTCGACTACCTAGACAAGGTAGGATGGTTGAGCTGAGGATGGGTGATCCGTAGTGGGAGGCAGCACAATGGGCCTAATGAGGTCTAAGTACAGTGCAGCAATGCGCACTCCTATACCAGCTACCAGATCCAAAAGCTAGTAAGGATGCCGTTATTAAAAAGATTATTAGCTTTAGGACGAACTACTGAAGGGAACAGAAAAAGAGTTCAGGGGACATATTATAAATGTTAGGATGTCCCCTGTATAAAAGGTTCAAATACGTTTCTTCATTCATTCTGACATAATTGTGCCAATCCTGAGGATATATCTTTAGTTCACTCAATAAATTAATGCGGGAGTAGGTTTTTCTTTTTTTGCATTCTTTGCACCAAATGGAACGTCTCTTCTGTTTGTTTTTACATTTATCGATAAAAAGAGGAGCAGTCAAAGCAAGCGCATCGTCGTTTGAACTCGACATCGTTTAACCACAACCTGACACGTGTACAAGCATGCATGAGCGTGTGTTAGCGAAAGGAATTTGCGCATGCTTGTTCAAAAAGTTTGATCATGCATGCTTATTAGGCTTGCAGTTGCGTATGTGGCTACCTTAACCCTTTCTATTATTATTTACTGTGCGGGAACGTTGAGTTCCCATTTATACTCATCTAGTAAGACATTTTTATAGTAATTGTTACCCGATCGCCACAGCGCAAAGTTTTATGTGTAGTGAACTTTTAACGTATTAAGTTTTTATAAGTGTTTAGTTAGCTAAATATGGGAAATTGAAGAAAAATTTGTAGAAGACTCTCTTCAAGAGCTCTTTCTAAAATTTTGATGAAAGGCTGGTAAGTTAAATATTTATTTACTATTTTAACATTTATGTATAGGTCGTACTGTAGAAATTTGTGTTTTAACAAAATAATTTGAAATTCATAAGAATAACTTATCATAATTAACCATCTTTGACTACACATACATTTTTAATGTTCATAGTATATAACATATAAATTTATCAGTGGATTTTACAGAGGTTGTATGGACTATAAAACAACTTGAAATTTACATAACACTGCCTTGTATTTCAATTGCATAAAACAAACAATCTACCATTATATTTAATATAACTATAAACTGGTAATAAAATTTAATACCGACTTACAAAAACCGGATTTAATTTAATGTTTTAATTTCAACATATAACATTTATAAAATGTTATTTCAAATCCAATATTTTTTTAAACCATCTAATTGTTGAAATATATGTTTATAATAATATCATTAATCATTTATTCAATGATGAAAATAACTTTAAATTGTTAAAATTTACTTAAAAATAACTATACCGTTCGTTTGTTTTATCTTGGTCACCATTAGGATTTCGGAAACTATTAGAGATACGAAAACGGTTAAACTAGACAAAAGTTTCCATTTTTAATACATAATAAAACTGCGTTAACGAATTTCATTCAGCATCATTTGTTATTAAGATATGCAAAAAAAAAGTGAAAATCGACAAAATTATCTTTTCGATATAAATTTGTTAATTAGCACGATAACCAGCTGAAATTTGAAATGTATCCCAAATAACATCCGATGAACACCACAAAATTGTCAGATTTTATATAGGGTGTCCCACTTTTAAGATACGACGGAAAAGTTCAGTTTTTCTTATGGCAGTCATATTTTATTTTGACACCATTAAATAGAGCAGGAAATTTGAGTTGGAAATCATGTGTCAAATTATTAGGTAAATGTCATATCTTATAAAAATGGATCACCCTGTATAACATTTGACAATTTCTTCGTATTTCTAACTACTGATTTAAGTTATATACATATTATTGATATGTGTGTGCATAATTTAGAACATAGGTTCTCAACGTGGGCGATAACGCCCCCTGGTGGGCGTTTGAGACTTTCAGGGGGGGCAGTAAAAGACCCAGAGAAAATTAGGGGGCGTTAGATGGTACAGAGCGGGCGTACACAGGTTAGAAAGATAAAGCCTCAAAAAGACAACAAAAAACACGCTAATCAGGTACTAAAGTAAAGTAAACATTAATATTGGTTAATTTTTGTTATTGTATTCATTGTAATCATTTTTATCACGTGTGCGAAAATTTACATAGTTCGGTAGTTCGGGAAGTGGATGAAAATTGAACTGAAATATTCCATTACATTCAGATCTACAATTAATTAGATGATTTAAATAATGTTAATTTTTGATTTGAATTAAAGTTTTTCAAAACTTCCGATTTTTCGTGAACTGTTCCATATATAAACACAGGCTAAGTTAATAAAAGCCTGTTAGTAAAAAAATAGCAAAAAATGTGTTTGTAGTAATTAAGTTATACCAAGTTTTTTTTAAATAACGCGATTTGTACAAACCTGCAAGAATTGGCAGTATTATCTGTGCTTGTTCTAACTTGCTCAGTGTCTTCAAGGCATGCGGGAGTAAGCGAGTGAGCATACATGCGTCGACAGGACTGAACCCGCAGCCCCCGACCCGCACTCTGCTCCCGCGTCGGGTTTTATAGACAAGTCACTGCATGCTTATGTTATTCCTGTCGATGCTGGTTTTAAAAGTTGGAAAGTGTAAAGTAAAAACCATGTTGGGAGTAAAAAGGAAGAGACGGCAGTGCAGTGTGGATTATATTAAATACGGATTTATCGAAAATCCCATCATCGCCAATGTGCCTTATTTGCCAAAAAACATTTTTAAATAAAGCAATGAAGCCTTCTAGGCTTTAAGATCATTTTAATAAAATATACCCGGATTAGAAACAAAAACATATAACCTACTTTGAAGACATGAAGAAGTACTAAATTTAGTTAATTATATTAAAACTTTTTTTATCAGCTTCTACGCAAGACAATGACGGACTTCTAGCTTCGTACAATATCTCATTGTTGATTGCTAATACAGGCAGACTACATACTATTGGGGAATATTTCACCAGCAGTTAAAGAAGGAATAACCACTGTGCTTCATAAACCAGTTGCAGATATCCGAAAAATTCCTTATTATTATTATTAAAAAATAAAGTTCCTGACGTGCTAGCTATGCATCACTGCAATATGTTACAAAGCCGTTAATATAATCAGAAGTAAGTCGTTAAATGACAGATTATTTAGTCAGCTTTGCATTGCCAATGATGAAGATTTCAACCGATTGCTTTTTCACACAGAGGTGCGCTGGCTGTCAAAACGTACTTGTTTGACTCGATTTTACTAACTGTTTGGGTCTGTGATAGAGTTCCTAGGAAACAAAGACACAAAATTGCGCGACAACCGCATCTGATCAAAAAACTATATTGCGTACTTGACAGACCTGCATAATTTTTTTAATAATGTCAATCTTCAACTTCAAGGTGCGACTTGAACTTGCTTAGTTGCTGCTTTTGTATCCAAACTGTTATTTTACGAATGAAATATCGGCAGACGGATATTCAATAACTTCCCAAATTCATCAGCAGTATCATTCAAGAACAACGACTTTTTTGTTTACTGTCAACACTTGGAAAATCTCAACAGTGATTTTAAGGATCCTTTTTCAAATGTCAGCACAGCAGGATCATCCCAGTCAGAAGAAGAACTAATAGAACTACTGACAAATAAGGAATTAAAAATTAAATTAAGAATCGCTACCAAGAATTTTGGCTGCAGAAGTCGATTTCGCAACTGTAAGGATTATAGTCGATTGTTCAACGATTTCTGATAGCATTCCCATCGTCCTATTTAGCTGAACGTGAATTTAGTGCTGTAGCAAAGTTGGTAACTAAACAGAGAAATCGGCACCATGTTACTGAACGCTGACTTACGGTTGTTTTCAAGTAAATCCTGATCGAGCCTGATATTAACAAACTCCTTAAGATGCATCAAATTCAACCTTCTTATTAGATATTTTATAAATTCAATGTCTTTTCACTGTTAATAAAAATACTTCTCAATATAATTAATAGAACCATATCATTTAGTTGATATTCAACGCATAATGTCCGAAATTATTAAAAAAATGATCATACATCAACGGAAAAAAACTGTTAACCTAATCAAAAGAAAATTAAATTTTAAATCGAGTGGTGTAAAAAAAGTAATATTTAAAAAAAAATCAAGTTACACTTGCTTGAAAATTTTGAAATTCAACTTTTATTGCATAATTTATAGTGCTAACGACAACGCCCTCTATGTCCAGAGAATAACGAAAACTGCAACTCTCTATCTCATTGAGTTATAGAGATATATTAGGTTTACGGAGCCACTACAAACGTATTTTTTCCAAATATGTCAAATAACTGCGAAATGGTACGACTTAGACCAAATGTTATATTAGCAAACGACATACATTTTTAACAAGGAATCCAAAAATTTTATAATATATGGGGTGTCCCATTTAAAATAACATGGTTGTATGGCGTCCAGGAATTATGGACGCTCTGTGTGCATAAAAATATTTTCCGATTATAGATTGGATAAATATGTACAACTTTTATAACAATCATACTTTTTAATCTTAAATATTTAAGGTTGCTTTGACGCTTAAGTGAGACACCCTGTATAATCCAGATTGTTTTTAATATCGATTGGAGTGTCTGTGATTTTTGATGATAATGTCAAAAATTTAAAAAAATACTTTCGTAAAGCATAAATCACCTATGTTTATTCAACCTATGTCCTATAAATTAGCTTCTCGGGATATAGCTAAGCTCGGCTGTTTGCGCCGAGTTTAGCTATCTTATCCCTCGATTATAATCAAATCTGTTGGCTAGCAATCTACTATTACTCACCAGTTAATGTTTACTGTTCAAATAAAATAATGTTTAATATATTTCAGGATGAATAAACATAGGAAACATGATCCAAATGTCGAAAAATCGCAAAGTTCAATTGCTAGTACGAGTACTTCAGTTAAGGACCAAGAAACAGACAACAACACTTGCATTTCCGCATGATCCTATTGTTGAAACTCCCCAAAGATCAATTGCTACTATGAGTACATCGATTGAAGCGCAAAAAATAGATAACAACACTATTACATCGACTAAATTTATAAAAAATTCCACTCGTAATTTCGTAGATCTATCGAATTTGGGTAGGCGCATCGTAGACATTGGATATGTGTTTCAACAAATGATAAATAGTAATAGGCATGCTCGATTTGATTGTTCAATGAAAAACAAAAAGGAATAAGGAGCATTTTGACTATGAAGTATAAAATGTATAATGTTATACACAAAGCTAGTACAGACAGACCTGAGTCCGATGTCAATACTGCAGTTGCACTGGGGTCAATATCGACAGGAATCGGCTATTCGCAAATAAAGGAAGATTATGGAGTTATGAATATTCGATCAATGGCTAGTAAAACTTTCAGCAATCATCTTGAGATTGTTTCAGACATCGTACATGAAACAGCATTGAATTCAATGGAGGAGGCCGCCAAAGAAGGTTAGAGCTAAGGATAATGGTGATGTGGATATTCACGGAATTCTATACATTGCCGTAATAACAGGTGGAGCTTGGTGTAAACGGTCATACAACATTAATTATAATGCTTCGTCTGGAGTAGTGAGGCTATAAAATATTTTGTCTTCAAAATAAATATAATTGATAACGTTTATTTTTAGGCGTGTATTATAGGGTACCGCACAAAGAAAATAATTTTTATACGAGTGCGGGACAAATATTGTAGCGCATGCGAACGGACGAGCCAAAGTGAAATGAATTAGAACCCCGCATCAACAAGCATGGAAACTAATATAATTTTAGATGGTTTTAAGCGTAGCATGGAAACATACGGCCTAAAATATTTAAATCTAGTGGCAGACGGAGATAGCAGTGTCTATAGAAAAATTATAGAAAAAAAACCGTATGGTCTCCATAGCGTAGAACAGATCGAGTGTAAAAATCACTTGTTACGAAATTTTTGTAAGAAAACTAAAAGAATTATGTGGTAAGTAATCAAATTTTTGTTATGTTGTTAAAAATTCATTGTTTTAAAAATCTAATAGCTGAGGCTGTTACTTGCATATAAACACTTTTAGTAAATAACACACTTGGTTAAGATTTCACTGTTTATTAGTTGACACTGCAACAATTGTTTCGCGACACAGTGGCTTTATCAGGCAGATGAATGATGAAGCCACCGTGTGGCGAAACAATCGTTGCAGTGTCAACTAATATACAGTGAAATCTTAACCAAGTGTGTTATTTACTAAAAGTATTTATTGTTTTTATTAATTACAGACCGAAGACGCAATAATATTAAGCGATTTCGATCCGCAATTATTGTTGCGATAAGACATCGAAATAGCGAAGACAATGTAGGATAAAATATTACCCCTGCAAAAGAATATATGGAACATACCGTCGCATATTTATATATAATGTGAAGCGATTGAATATTTCAAATGCTCAAAGAAATTGGAAGTTAATAATATTTTAGGAATGGAAGATTGTGAATTATTAATAGATTTAATAACGCTTAACTCCGGGGGGTTTAGAAGTTTCAACAAAACCAAGTGAATTGAAGTTACAAAACGAGTTTATTCTTAAACTATTTTATTATTATGTTATATATTCGGTATACTAATTTTTAAAATAAAAATTACAAAAAAATTGAACTTTTCTTAGCAACAACCTTGCCTTCGGCACCTAGTTTGTCTAATGGTTAATTGTGACCCTGAACTTGTTGGATTGGACCTGGAAAGTAAAATCTGGACTAGTTTTTTTGAAAAAGTAGAAGTAGTCTTATTACATAATGTTGTGTTGTCGGTGAACGGTAATATTAATAATCAGCTATAACTTGATTGTTTCTGTATAGATCAAGGTGGACATGGGGACTAATTTCATTAACATAATTTAGAAACTGACCTTCAGAACAACACTTAGATAACGCTTACTTTTTGTCAACGAATTTATTATCATTGATGACAGTCATTAAATGGTTGTTTGTTTGCCAAGAAACAGTAAATTAGAATAGTTTGTTCAAATTTAACGTATGTACGATATTTATTTCGTTGCGTAAATGTGTCAATTAAAGACAAATATTTACACATCATAGTACTAAAACGAAATAAGAACTATTTGTTTATAAAATCCAAACTAAAACTTATTTTAAAAAATTAACGAAGTTATTAAACTTTAGGTCACTCCTCGTGCTTTTTGAAAACAGATTATCGAATCCAGTCCATGTACGAACGACCGACGTGCATACATGGAGGCTGCTTTAAAAATGAGAAAGTAGAATCTGACAACGTCGCACATTTATTATTTTTATTTTATGATTATTTTTTAGTCGCTCTTGTCGCCACTAATGAAATGTTTGTCTACTGCGCAAGTGGCTGGATTCAGTAATCGAACTATATTTAGATAAATTGACGCTTAAATGATTTTTGCCAAGATAAATTGCTTTTTTATTTGCTCCGTCTCAATAGAATCACCTATAAAGTTATTGAGATGTAACATAACAAATAGTTACATTAAAATCGGCTTAGAGACACTATTGCAATTATCGAAGAATGAAGGTATTCTAGTTGTACAAAATAAAGTATGACATAAACAAATTGCACACAAATAGCATTTAAGCATGCGCGGAACGAGGATTGCAACACATGATTTAAAATTCCAATCCGGCAAAATTTATTAATTTCATGTTCTAATTTTGCTTAAATTGTGAAAACAATATGCTTTTTGTTTTAGTGGCATGTAAAATCTTTATGGGCAATAAAATTAGCAGTGACTATTTGCATTGAAAATTAGTAATAATTTTATAAATAATTACATAGTGATTAAGGGCATACTATTCGCTTGAAAAAGAAGAGAAAATAGTGCTTTAAGTGTATGCCGTTGTTACTACCAATTTTAATACTGACGTATTAAAATTTTAGGATAAGAAAGTTAAAGGATAAATCAATGTTTGTAGTTTTTTAGTTTTTTAAAAAAAAACCTTTATTGTTTATATAAAATGTATTTCAAATGCTCAATATTTGCACTAATTTGATCGTCAATTTAACCATATTTATATTTACTTTTTAAAAAATAGGTACCTATAATCAACTATTGTCAATTATTAAGACTTTGAATGATAAAAATATATTTATTAGTTTGCCCACAACTATATTTCTTTCGCCATGGATTCATTTCTTGCCTCGACTGCATTTCCGATTACGCACCACTTTTAGGATAGTGTTACTTGATTTATGGTATTATTCTCATGACAAAAAACATCTTTTATGGGGTTTCGAGATGAGCGTGTTACAATATTATAAGAATAATTGAATCAGTATAAAACATATTATTTTCAAAATCGAGTGTATAAAACGGGTGTTGTTATTGTGTGATAATTTAGTTCCGAATATTTAAATATAATTACTTGTAATAAAAAAAACTAGTTATACGGGACGATTTCGCAATAGGTATGTATAATAAATTGACATACATTTTGAAATCTAACCCACGATCGTAATTAGCACTCCTTTTTGTAAATAGTCATACCGGAACGTCGGAAAAAAAAATAATAGAACAAAAAAACAGATTTTTAGGCATTTCTAAACTTGAATTTTATTTAATGTGCCACGCATTTAAAATACGGACTATTAGAATTTAAAAATATACTACTTTAGCATACTGATTTTAAAGTATATTTTAAACTTTACAATATATCAGTGTTGTATACGTGCGGCGCATGAAGTAGAAAGAATATTAATTTAACACTTGCTCTACTTCCTTATTCTATGCGACATAAAGTTTCCAAATATACAAGATTCAACTAATCTAACCTTCAAATTTGATGTTAAGAAACAGGATTTAACAATCCAACCCCCAAATTTGATGCAAACAAACAGGATTTAACTAACCTAACCTACACATTTGATGTAAACAAAGAAGATTTAACCAACCTAACTTACAATTTCGATGTAAACAAACAAGATTTAATCAACTTAACCTACAAAATTGATGTAAACAAACAAGATTTAACCAACCTAACCTACAAACTTGATATAAACAAACACGATTTAGCAATCCTAAATTCCGAATTTTTAAACAAACAGAATTCAACAAATATAACCTCAAAGATTGATGTAAACCAACAGGATTTTACAAACGGAACGTCTAAATTTGATTTAAACACCGGGGATTTTAACGATGTAAGCTCTAAAATAGATTTAAACGATGTGGAGTCTTTGATGTGCTATGTCAAACCTAAATAGTTAGACCTAACCTTACAAGAAATCACATTTGTCACTTTTTCCCAATTAATTATAAATTTTGAAAAATAATAATAATAATAATTTCAAATAGAAGGTTTATTTTAATTTTGTTTTGACAACATTTTTTTTGAAAAACAACATATTGCTCATCATTGGGTTCAGAAATATAATGTCCAAGGATGAAACCAATGTTTTCCACTCTCAGACTAAGCATGAAGTAAAATTTCGAGTTTAGAAAAGCCACGCCTAGAAAATTTGTCGAGGTTCGCTGGCGCGACCCTCGACAAATTTTCACGGGGCTTTTCTAAACTCGAAATTTTACTTCATGCGCCACGGGCATAAAAAATTGGTTCAAAGTGAAGTCCAAATTTTTAAAATTGATGTATTTGGATATTTCCTCCAAGGCACACTAATTTATTTTTTTTAAATATAATTTAATATGATAATAATTTGATTTATTTCAATTTATTTTCAACATTTGAAAAAAAAACAACATACTTGGCATTATTGGATTTAGAAAAGTAATGTCTAATGTAATAAAAATAAAAAATTACAGGCAGTTGTTTAAAAATTTTAAGTTGGCTATTATTTGGCAATGAAGTTATTATTAAAATCAATATTAATGTCATTTCTTAGTATTTAAACGGTCATTGCCTTTGGTTTTTAGTTCAATAAAATGGGTCAATAAATAACAGAGTGATCGCGTTCGACGTTTTTTTTATCGAACACGGTATATAGTTAATAAACAATATGTTGATTAAAAATATTAATAATTTACAAAAATACGTTACATAGACATTGGTGTCCACCGTATAAGACTCTAATAATGCCTACTTGAAGCGACAACAACAATGATATTGATAAATAACAAAAATATGATTAATTTTTATAAATTGGTAGTTTATCAATAAATTACAAATTATTACCAGCAAAACAGCATTATCATTATATGTACTTATAGTAGGCTTTAATTTGTATGAATTAAAATTTTATTTATATTATTACTTGATAAGAATACACTGCTCGAAAAAATTAAAGCAGCACTTTACAATTTCTTAAAAATTATAACTTTTTAAGTTTAGTAAATTTAATTTTATTTACCTTTTACGTGTTTAAACAACTGAAACCTGTCAAAATGAACAAAAGAATCAAAGCATTTTCTTTATTTTAAAGATGCTAACGTAAAATACCCAAAAATAATAAACATTTCTAAATGTTTAGAAAAATTCCAGGAGGTGCGTTAATTTCTTGGAGCAGTATACATGGATAAAATCTGAAAATTCATTAAATAATCGCAAAGTGTTTATGAAGTTCATAAATATAAACTAAAAGAAACGTTTACCGAATTTTACCAGAAAATATAAAAAAGGTAGTCGCTGTGCTAGAAGCACACTTAAAAGAGGATAATAAATTATGATAACATAAACACACGGCCAGGCCGATAAGCCATCGACTCGAAAATCCAATAATACAAACAAAAAATTAAACTGAATGCTTTCAAAAGGGATAGCAATATGTTTCAAATTATTTTACACTACGATGTGCTACGATCCATGAGGAGGTAAAGGCTGTTAATTCTTAAAATTAGAAACGTACTCTGCCTTTAAATATAGTACCAAAACTGAAATACAGTATTTCTGATTACCATTTTTTCAAAGCGTTTCGTGATAAAACATTATTTACGGAATACCTTTAAAAATGCAAATTATAGTAATTTGGAATTTTCATAAATTTCATCTGCAGAACCACGATAAATGATTTATATAAAATGTAAAAACACGGGCGAGACATATATTTTAACAAAGATAGAATGCTCCTGGGGACCTTCACGCTACCTGGCTACATAGCGAGTGTGTTTACGCGGATTACGCGATGTGTTTTCAAAACTAAATAAACAGAATAATTTATAATAAAAATAATGATGTGTGCGTCATAGTACTTTCACCATCAGTCATATAATTTTTTTTTAATTTGTTTGTAAAGATGTTGATTACGAGAATGTTGTTTTGTTGATAGTGATCGATTTTTATATTTTTATTTACATATAACCCACACGTTTAAGAGGGGAGTTAGGCCATGTAAAATTTGTATGTTGGGACTTTGGTTCCAGCATTGTTATAAGATAATATTTTACAAATGTTCTTATACAAAGATATGCATTGAACCTTTCTCAACAAAATGGCAGAACAGATTTTTTTTTAACGCAGAAATATTGTTTGTGTAGAGTTCTATTTCGACATAAAGTATGTCTAATACAATCATCTAAGTGACGAATCTCGCTACAACACACTAAAAACTTAATAACTAATAGTGTCTTGTTCTAGATAATGTAATAAAATATAAAACACATCAAATATTAATGTAGGCAATGTTCAAAATGATGTAGCGAATATACAGACTGTGTTGTAACGAATTTCGTCACTAGCTTTTTTATATATTGCACAACTTACTATCTTTTGAGGGATATAATTTTTGATAAGATAGGATTTTTTATTAAAACTATTTATGTTTAAATACAAAAAGTTGTAGATAGCCATGAGTAGTAACAATAGTCTGTTGTCAATATTCGGACGTGTCGAGGAAATTGGATCATTTGACTCTAAGTCAAACATCAATATGTACATTCTGCTTCCAGAAAACGTAACAGTTGAGTCGATATTGAAACTTTCTATGAAACGCTTTTTGTAATAGACAATTGTTTCTTCGCGATGGATACAAGAAGGTGTGTTCAAAGCACTAGTATACATGTCAATTATATAGTCATGTACAGATAGTGGTTCGTGTACTCAACTATTTTCTTTTACGTCATCATCTAGTTCATATGTTCTTTTGTTTATCGGTTTTATCCTAACATTTACGATGCCTGGAACTGTGGCCTTCGGCTGATTTTTACATTTAGTCGACTACGCATTGTGGCCTTCTTCTCGACAGGAAGCGCGTTTAATTGGTAACTGGGAGTTACAATTGTGTGTTTGATGAGCACCAAAACAATTACAAGTAACCGTTTTATCGCAATCTTCGGTTCTATGTAAAAACTGCGAGCATTTTGCACAGGATGTTGGAATAGGTTTTAGAGGGCGGCTTTCAGTAACTCGATAATATTTAAATTTAAAATAGAGTCCTTCTTGCAGTAGTTTCTGGTGAGAGTTGGCACATGATGTGATGATGCGAATTTTTTGTGTAGGCATGTCGTTTATCTTGGCGACTATACGTTTGCAGTTGTGATAGATTATACCGCTATTCTTTAAATCGTCACTGATTACATCTTCAATATCTTGCTCAACCATACAAATAATGGATAACAATGTTAAGGTACTATTTTGTGTTCGGGTTGTGTTTGGTTGTGGTGTCTGTTTAAAGCTATGTATTTGTTTTAGTGATTCCAAGGATTGTAATTTAAGTGCAAGTTTTTCTCGCGGCGAATTCGATTTCAAAGGGAAACCGTATTTTGTATTTAAAATAATGTCGTTTGGGGACCCCGGTGACCGGGGCCATTAGAGGCCCTACTTCCTGACCCAGAGATCGCGGGTTCGAGTCCCGCCGGGTGGGGTCATTTTAAATTCCAAAATGATTCCACCAAGGTCCATGGATGTGTGTGAATGTGTTTGTGGCGTCTAAATATAGTTAAATTACAAAATATAAAGTTGAAATGGTTTAAAACCAATATGAAATAAATGTATAAAAAAAATAATGTCGTTTTTGTTTGCTTGTTAATTTACCCACGCATCGGCCAATTGTGTACGTGATAATGTTTTTTCTGTATTCGGACTGATATGAGACATCTGCGCGAATGTCTTTTGGACTATCTACCTCATCTGCGGAGATTGAATGGCATGATTGATGTTTCGTTCCCGCGTTGCTCGGTCGAACTGTTTGTGATTGGTTGTTTGAGAGTATTTGTTGTAATTGAGGAATTTGTTGTGGTTACTGTTTATATGGTTCGTATTGTGTTATTACATCTTCTTCTCTGCCGCCGTTGTTTTGGATTTCGGTGGAGGCTCTTGCTCCTTTTTCGATCTTCCTCGTTTTTTCGTCATAGGAATTTGAGTGGCCCCGATCCGATGGTTGTAAAATTTAATTTTGTATTAATACTTCAACTTTAAAATAGCTTAATTAAATACGTCTGCCCTCTACGAGTGTTGTCGGACGTTGCCCAGTCATGTAATTGTAGGAAAACTGCGTTACATAAAATTAATGTATAAAAAAAAGTGTAAGATATTTAAGATAACTGTGATATGTAGGAAAAATGTTATAATTGTTGTCGAAATATGAACCTGTTTGTTAGTTCTCACTTTTCGACGGGTGAATAGTGATGATGTATAGAACTTAGGCTTGGCGTGCTACCGATGTGAAGATAGCGACGGATTTTCCAGCCCCGGTTTTTCAGGGCCCAGACATTTGAAATATTATAAATAGTATTATATTGATAAAAGAGATATATTCAAGTAACCTGTAACTTATTTAAATTTAATTAAGCAATTTCGTATATTTCAATTTTGCCAACCAGAATTCGAACCAAAACGGCGTCGATTTCAAAATTAAAAATGACGATGTTGTCCACAGTACTCTAATAACTCTAATTAGCCACTGGCAATTAACAGTTTTGAAATAACTCGTCGATTTAATAATTTATACGAAATTCCTTAATTAATTTTTAATAAGTTATAGGTCACTTGAATATATCTCTTGTATCAATATAATACTATTTGTGGAGGCGATGGGAAAATCCGTGGCTATCTTTACATCCCCAACTGCCGCCTCTCTCCTCATGGCGTGACATTTGCTTACTAATATTTTGAGACTTACTCCAGTCTCATTTGTGGTTAGTTTGCCGTGGAAAAATCATGTCGGGGTCTCAAAATGCGTCCAGCATAAGCAGTGAAAACGATTCGCCTGTTTTGAAGCGCAAAAAGGGCGTGATAAACAGTCACCTTTACAAAAGGAATGTAAATCGTGATTCTAGAGTCAAAGGAGTAGAGTTCGAGAACACAAAGGGTGAAACAGTTGCGCTAAAACACCAACAACCGATTGCACGTAAGTACCTATTTTCCTGCTAATAAACCATATCCACAAAACTAGTACTTCTACAGCGCAGGTTCCTTCCTACCTTAATATTGCCTGTTTTATTATTGTGTAAAGTACAGATTTGTGTTGAGAATGCATTATAAGCATCGCAAACGCGTTTCTTATGAGGGGTTTTCTTATTTTAATTTCTTCTTTAACTTTTTTTCATTCACACGTTTCATTTCAGATACAAAGACACCTGCCTGACTCGCTGGAATAACGAAGAAATGCTACTTCTGCAATTAGTTTGTAGGTTGAAGAACAAGGACGAAAATACCTGCAAGGATTGATGGAACTTACAGATCCAAAACGTCGAACAGTTAGTCAAGAGGATGCCAAGAAACATAGGGCAGTAAACGTAAATTACCGTTTAATTAACATAAAATGGTCAAAGGGAACAGGTCTGCATAAATGGTTTTTGGAGCGTCGTAGGAATATCAAAAAAATGTTTGAACGATTGATTACTCTAATGAAAAAAAATGCCCCTTGACATAAGGACGAAAATACCTGCAAGGATTGATGGAACTTACAGATCCAAATCGTCGAATAGTTAGTCATGAGGATGCCAAGAAACATAGGGCAGTAAACGTAAATTACCGTTTAATTAACATAAAATGGTCAAAGGGTACAGGTCTGCATAAATGGTTTTTGGAGCGTCTTAGGAATATCAAAAAAAAGGTGTGAACGATTGATTACTCTAATGAAAAAAAGGTGCCTCATGACATAAGTGGTAAATCAAGAAGTAAGAATGCTATTCCAGCAGTGGTTTATGCTGATGTTCATAACCATATTTCTATGTATCCAGTTAAGGTCTCTCACTATACAGGGAAAGAAGTGTTTTATCTTCATTGTTAGTTGAATGTCAAGACGATGTACGACATGTTCATGAAGAAATATTTCAGCCATAAAATTTGCTACAAAACGTTTTGGGTGTATTTCAAAGAGAATTTTCGCCTAAGATTTGGCAGACCACAAAAAGATACTTGCGTTTTGTGTGAAGAATTATGTATTAAAAAAGGAGCCCAACATTGTGTGACAATGATAAAAGAGTGGCAGCAGCTGAACTTGTGGTTCATAAAAGAAAAAGTAAGCAGTTTTACAGAGCTCTCGAAGAAGCCAGCAAGGATCAAAGTGATGATGTACTGGCCATTGCTATTGACTTCATGGCAAATGTTTCTCTACCTGTGATACCAGTTCAAGACCTTTACTACTTACGAAAACTCACAGTCAATACAATGGGGATTCATATAATTTAAAAACGAATTGTATGCAGAAAGGCCCCAACGAAGTTTGGTCTTTGCTTAAATATTACATAGACTTATACACGTCCCTAAACCCAAACGTTCGTAAATTGAATTTTTCATGTCTCAAGTGAAGTCAGGAAAGTTTAAATCTTCCAAACTCTTGTACCCAGTCAGGGGACATTGCTTTATGCCTTGTGACAGGGACTTTGGACTTATCAGGAGGAAACTGAGACGTGTTGACCGGCTTTGCGTAATCGAAGAGTATGTCGATCTCATACAGACTGCCACGAAACGTCACTCAAAATTCACCGTTAACTTTATTTCATCCGAATTCTTTAAAAGTTTCAGTGATTAGTGGAGCTCATACTATACAAAAATTGCTTGAGTAACTTGTCGTACAGGAAGAATGTGCCTAAAGATCTCAAGCAAATCCAGTGGTGAAGAAGAAGGGAGGAACAAATGCTTTAACATTTTACAATATGATCTGTAAACTTAATTAATATTGTAAAATAAAGAATACTTAAAAAAATCAAACTTATAATCACAGGTTATATTAATATTGATTACTGTTAAAATATATTTTTATACTTTGGCTCCCACCTATATCTATTTCGTTATACATCGCACAAAGCCTTAATATCTGACTATAGTTTAGTTTTATAATGACAAGCTGAAATGTTGAAAAGTTGAATTGTCGATAAAATAAACATACGGCCGATAAGCTATCGACTCGAGAATTCAATAACACACACAAAGAATTAAACTGAATCACATATTGGGGAGAATCGTTCGGATGCTTTCAAAAGGGATAGTATTAGGCGCGAATCTACGGGGGCGAAATGGAGGAATCTACCCTCGTCTCCCAAATGGTCAGTCGACAATTAAAAATATTGTATTTTTTTGCCAAGTTTAAAATTTTAAAAGTAGATTAATAGCACCTAGTTATAATAATACATGGTGGCGACCAATTTGAAATGTTAAATTTCCTTGACTCTTCTCTAATTGCAGATCTTTTTCCCTGACCCCTTAAAAAAATTTCATATAACCAAACTAAATAATGTATATTTTGAACTTTACTTTAAATCAGTGTTTTGTGCGCGTGGCGCATGAAGTAAAATTTCGAGTTGAGAAAAGCCCTAAGAATTTGGATTTGGACGCGCAGCTCAGTTTGGGATTGGAAAACACTCGTTAAAATTATATTAGGGACTTGAATTGACCTTCAGATGAATAATTTTTGTTTGGTGATAACATATACAAATCGTAACAGCTGTCGTTTGTTTTTTTCTGTTTTCACAATATTCAATGTTTGTTTTTCGCGTTTTATTACATTTTAACACATTTAAAATTCCATTACTATTCGGCTACTTTGACACTTGGTATATTGGTTTCTAATATCGCTGGCTTAATATTACAAGGTTCTATGTGACATTTTTTTCGATTTACAAGGCTCTATGTCTCCAAAATACTTCTTCAGTTCAGTATATGCGTTCATTTACAAATACCAACATTGAAAACTTTATAGTTGAACTACAAAAAATAAATTGGCAAGGTATATATTCCCATAATTCAAAATCAGTAAAGGACAAGTGGAATTCGTTTAACAATATCTACTCAGACTTAATGAATAAGCACTTTATTGAAAAAAGATTAATATACGAAAATATACAAAAATGTGTAAAATTCAGAAGAAATTAAATAAACTCACAATGAATTAGATATATTATATGTAATATCACGGCACAATCAAGATTATCAAGAGACTTACAATAATACAAAGAAAAAATATAACAAACTTCTTATTGAACGCGGATCGAGCCTATACAGGGTGCCTGTATTTCAACAGAATGTATAGGGATCTCGGTTATTTGAAGAGATAGAGAGTCGGTTAAATTGGGACAAAGTTGCGTATTTTAGGGCCCAATAATAATCTAAAAACAAATTTAAAATATTTTTTTTTCGTTTTTGAGATATTATCAAAAAAACGGATTTTTTGAAATTTGGTTTATATTTTTTTATTCAAAAACTATTGCATCCAGACATTTACAACTTTGAAATTATACTTTTTTAACGAGAAATCTAGTAACATCTTTTATTTTAAGATAACTATAACATTTACCCAGAGACATAGATAACTTTTGTTTTTCTTATGGGTGCCATTTTGGATTTTTATATTTTTTGAAAAAATATTTTTTTATGAATTCAATGATACATCACACTTATAGTTTATTGTACATTTTATATGTAAAATTTTAATCTTTTGTTTTTTGTAAAGAGTACCTTGGAAAGAGTTGAGTAACTCATTTGACAACTCCTAGGACCCATAATTTGCTTACATATCACCCCTGAAGACCGGCATTCAGCTGATTAATTACTGTACTGATAGAAAATGTATTTGTTTATAAACGATTTTAAATCTTATTAAATTGCTTGACTGTCTTTGGACTATCTAGGATTTTATCATATTATATCTTTATTGGCCGTGTTTTGACTATTGTGACTGTAAGTGGCTTTATTAACTGTCTTTTGACTATGCTAGGGTTTTATCTGATTATATCTCTCTATGGACTGTATTTCGGCTGATGATATGATTGTAAGTCACTTAAATCATTGTATCAAAGACAGTCAATATAGTAATTTAATGACAAAATATTAATACGATACACATTTTAACAGTTGTAATGTATTTTAAACTAACGAGTGTCTTCCATTCCCAGACTAAGCATAAAGTAAAATTTCGAGTTTAGAAAAGCCCCGCGTAAAGAAATTGTCGAAGGTCGCGCAGCGATCCGAGACAAATTTTCACGGGGCTTTTCTAAACTCGAAATTTAACTTTATGCGCCACGCTTATAAACCACTGATTTACAGTAGAGTTAAAAACATATAACGCTTAGATTTGATGATAATCAATATTTATTGAGATGTAGCAAAAAATGCAAGAATTCCTTTTTTTGTGAATAGTTTTGGAATAATAATAATAAACGTAGAATAAATTCCGTTTGTGCAAACTTTTCCATGCTGTTGATATATAAGTCATCATATCTTAAACGGGGAAAGTGCTATAATGGACACATCACCATTTTTTTACTTTATGTTTTGTGTGATAATCGATACTTATTATTATTATTACAAAAGATTGATAGTTAATAATTAATTTTGACTACTAACAATGATTGACTGCTGTCAATATTTTATTGATTAATAGATATGACGTCATTGTTTTCAAGGCACTCTTAGCAAAAAAGAAAATATTATAATTTTAAATATCAAATCTAAAATAAATTTTGAGTGCGGTACATCACTGAGATCAGAAAAAAATATTCTTTCAAAAAATATGAAAATCCAAAATGGCGCCCATAAGAAAAACAAAAATTGGCTATGGTCCCCGGGTAAATGTTATAATTATCTTTAAAAAAATATGCTACTAGATTCCTCATTAAAATGTGCCTGTAAATTGTCAAAGTTCTAAATGTCTAGGCTCAGTAGTTTTTGAATAAAAAAATAAAAACTATTTAAAAAGAAACTGTATTTTTTATATCTCGAAAACAAAAAAGATATTTCAAAATTGTTTTCAGATTATTGATAAGCCCTAAAATACGCAACTTTACCCCAATTTAACCGACTCTATATCTCTTCAAATAACTGAGATTTCTATACATTCTGTCGAAATACGGACACCCTGTGTAGCAACAAAATTATCATATCTAATAATCCAAATAAAAGCACATGGCAAATAGTAAACGGAATTAAGGGTAATTCAAAACAAGAAAACAGATTTAAAAGTTAAAGGGCCACCGGCAGAAATTGCTGAAAATTTCAACACATTTTTTTTAAACATTACTACCGAACTAACATCTAAATTAAATTCAATTCCATACTCAGATAACATATCTGAAAATCAAAAGTCTATATTTATTACTCCTATATCTCAAGAAGAAGTAATTAGCGCCACCAAAAGACTGAAGAATATAATGTCATGCGGTTATGACAATATCCCAACATTTTAGTTAAGAATAGCATACATTATATATTTGAACCACTTACACACATTATCAATAATTCCTTTTAATTTAGAATATATCCCAATAGACTTCAATTAGCAATAATCAAACCTATATTTAAAAGAAGAGATGCGACTAAAAATGAAAACTACCGCCCAATTAGTCTACTACCGATATTTTCAAAAATATTTGAATATCTGATAATTCTAAAAATAACAAACTTTTTAAACTCAGCAGGTAACAACGGGTATCTTTATTGATCTCTCTAAAGCATACGACTGTGTTGATTATAAAATCTTATTGCATAAATTAAAAAAAAAATGGTATTAGAGGGATAGGATTAAAATGGTTTAACTCCTACCTAGAGGGTAGGAAACAGCAGGTAAACATATTAAAGAATGGAAAATCGGCAATTTCAAAAGAATCATTCATTATTCTGGGACTTCCACAAGGAAGCCTCACAGCCCCGACACTGTTTATAATCTTTATTAACGATAATTAATGTTATAGCCAACAGCAGCGAAAAAATTGTAAATTATGCGGACGATACTAACCTTCTCACATCAGGCAAAACAGCACAGGACGCGGGAATGAAAGCATTAGAATTATTAGCAAATGTAAATAGCTACTTTTGTAAAAATAAATTATCAACAAACAACGACAAAACAAATATAATAATTTTTAAAAACAATCACAAAAATGATGAATTGCCAAATGCTGCGCTTAACTTGGACAATAATGTAGTAAGTGAGGTAAAATTCCTGGGTCTGAAAATCGACAATCGTCTAACCTGCGACTCGCACATAAATGATTTAAAAAAGCCTCTATCCTCAACAATACACAGTATTCGGGAAATAGGAAAATATTTATCTAGGTCAGTTGACATAATATACAGGGTGTCCGTATTTCGAGGAAATGCATGGGGATCTCGGTTATTTGAAGAGTTAGAGAGTTGGTTAAATTAGGGCAAATACGTGAAATTTGGAGCCCAACAATAATCCGAAAACAGATTTGAAATATCTTTTTTGTTTTCGAGATATTGCCAGAAAACTATTTTTTTCGTTTTTATTTTTTTATTCAAAAACTATTAGATCTAGGAATTTGCAACTTTTACATTATACAGGCACTTTTTAATCAGGAATTTAGTAGTGTACTTACATTTAAAATAACTTTAATATCTTCTCCAGAACCATAGCCAACTTTTGTTTTTCTTATGGGCGCCATATTAGATATTCATATTTTTGGAAAGAACTTTTTTTTCTGAATTCAACGGTATATCACACTTATAATTTATTTTGCGTTTCATTTGAAACAAAGCAACCTTTTGTTTTTTTTTTAAGAGTGCCTTGAAATCAGTTGCACATTTTAAAATTCCTGAGGCCTACAACTATATTTTTTTAGGGAAGGAACCAGAATAATCACTCTGCTGCTTGATGAAGTTTTTCATAATATTAAATAATAATAAACAAATTAATTAAATATCTTTTGAACTAAAATTATCACAAACTTAGAGTAAGTGTTCGAATATATCACCATTGACCTCCAAACATAATTCTAGTCTTTTCCTTAAATTTTGGACTGCCCGAAAAATGTCTCTTCTTCTTAATTGCTAAATGGTAACTATTATAATTCTTCTTAAATCGTCTTTGTCCTCTGGAATAGTTTTATAAACTTTTTCTTTTATAGCTCCCCAAAGAAAATAATCTAGAGGTGACAAATCAGGTGAGCGAGCTGGCTAACGTATATCACCATTATTTGCCATAACTTTATTTGGAAACATTTCGGACAGACAATTAGCGACAATTTGGCTGTTGTGAGGTGGTGCACCATCTTGTTTAAACCATACATTTCTTAACATATTTAAGGGGATGTTATTGTCTACGTAATCACTTAAAAATGTTCTTAAAAAATCGTGATATCTCTGTAAATTTAATGTATCTTCGTAAATGTATGGACCTACAATATTGTCTCCCAAAATACCGACCCATACATTTAGTCCGAATCGCACTTGTCGTCGTCTTTCTTTATGTTGTCTAGGATTATTTATACTCCACACATGTTCATTATGCCTATTGAATATCCCTGTGTTGGTAAAACGGCATTCGTCAGACCATATCACATTTGACAAGAAATTCGGATTTTCGTTTAATTTTCCCAATAAAATACGACAAAAGTCCATCCTTCGTCTAGCATCTCCAGGATGGAGAGCTTGAGTAACTTTAATTTTGAATGGGCGATATTTATTTTTTTTTCAAAATTCTTCATACACCAAACTGGTTCGCAAGTTCTCTCGTTGAGGAAGAAGGGTTATCTTGAATCTAGGGGAATAAATATTATCTTATTGTAATTAAAATGAAATCATTTTACCGCTTGCAAAATTTGGTTTTCATTTTCATGGGGTTTGTGATATCCATATCTTTGTCGTGGCTTTACGAAGGAACCATATTCCAATAAATTTGTATGTAGTTTTATGAAATGACTTTCACTTGGCTGTTGCCTTTCTGGATAGCGCTGTAGATAGACTTCGGATGAAATACGTACATTTTTGTTTGAAGTATAATAAACTTCGATCATATCTCGTTTTTCTTGGTTCGAAAACACCATTTTTAACTTTATTTTATGTATTATGTATAATGATCGTATCTTATTGACACATCAATAACTGAATAACGTATCAATATTATTGTTTCCAAGGCACTCTTTACAAAAAACAAAAGGTTGCTATGTTTCAAATGAAACGCAGAATAAATTATAAGTGTGATATACCGTTTAATTCAGAAAAAAAAGTTCTTTCTAAAAATATGAAAATCCAAGATGGCGCCCATAAGAAAAACAAAAGTTGGCTATGGTTCCGGGGAAGATATTAAAGTTATTTTAAATGTAAGTACACTACTAAATTCCTGATTAAAAAGTGCCTGTATAATGTAAAAGTTGCAAATTCCTAGATCCAATAGTTTTTGAATAAAAAAATAAAAACGAAATTTGAAAAAAATAGTTTTTTGGCAATATCTCGAAAACAAAAAAAGATATTTTAAATCTGTTTTCGGATTATTGTTGGGCTACAAATTTCACATATTTGCCCTAATTTAACCAACTCTCTAACTCTTCAAATAACCGAGATCCCCATGTATTTCCTCCAAATACGGACACCCTGTATATATTTTTTAAATTTTGTTAGTAGAATGAGATATGATTAGATATTCTGCGGAAGCAACTCGCTTGCAGTAAATATCTTTCTATTACAGAAGAAAGCCATTAGGGCTGAAATAAAATTGAGTTACAATGAGTCATGTCGAGGGAAATTTAGAAAAATCAATAGCCAAACACTATTCGAGTACTATACGGGGTGATTCAGTTCCATCCCCTTTTAACTTATTTATTTTGAAAGTAAAGTATAACAAACTATATATATATATTTGTAAACGGCAGGAAATACTGTAATTAATGGCGTCCCTGAATCTACAATACGATGACATCTGTCAGGAAGCGATAGTCAACTTTTTTTTCTCAAATGACGCCATACCTATTTTTTGTTCAATTCGGATAGAGATCACTTTCCTGCATCCAAATATCTATCACAACTATACGCTTAGATAACAAAAAATATCAATAAAATTGGTTTATTTTATAAAAAAATCATATGTGTATAAAACGAAATATAAGGATTCACAAGGAAGCGATACTCAACTTTTTTTTTCTCAAATGACACCATACCTATCTTTTGTTCAATTCGGAAAGAGATCACGTTTCTGTATCCAAATATCTATCACAACTATAGGCTTAGATAACAAAAAAAAATAATAAAATCGGTTTATTTTATAAAAAAATCATATGTGTATAGAAAAGAAATGTAAGGATTCACAAGGAAGCGATAGTCAACTTTTTTTCTCAAATGACACCATACCTATTTTTTGTTCAATTCGGATAGAGATCACTTTCCTGCATCCAAATATGTATCACAACTATACACTTAGCTTACAAAAAAGATGAATAAAATCGGTTTATTTTATAAAGAAATCATATGTGTATAGAATAGAAATATAAGGATTCACAAAAATATACGCTTTTGTATCTTCATTTGTGGCTATTTTTCTTTTAAAAGAATGTTTCAATTTCTTAAATGACCCACCTTCAAGAATTAAACACTAATTGAAATAATTTGGTAATTTTTTTATAATTTTCGTAGCCACATATAATTTTTGTATAATATAAACCGATTTAGTAATTTTTTTATATTATTCATTTTTTGTTATATTCGGATGCAGGAAAGTTCTGTCTATCCAAAATTAACAAAAAATAATGATGGTGTCATTTGAAAAAAAAAGTTGACTATCGCTACTTTGACAGTTGTTTCGGCGACACCATTGAATAGATAATTTTCTGCTGTTTACAAATATATATATGATTTGTTATACTCTACTTTCAAAATAATAAAGCTAAAAGAGGGTGGAACACGAAACTGAATCACCCTGTACATATGACTATTATATTTTACCTAAAACACATACAAGGAAATTATAATAAACGTGGTATGTACAACACCAGAACAGTAGACTTTACATATCCCAAGCATAAACTCAAAACCACTGAACAATCAACCCATTATATGGGAATAAAGTTATTCAATGCTTTACCGGAATTTCTCAAGAAAAATGTTTGTATACCGAAATTATTCAAAACGAATGCAAAAATAGCTGAAAACATCTTCGTTGCATCTGTATTTATGTTCATATGTATAATAGTCAAATGCATATGTGTGTATATAGATAAAGATAGTTTAGTTTAGTTTATTGACGGATAATCACCTATTACAATAATATACACACACACACACACATATAGCAGAGCTGGGATGAATCCTCAAAAACAGGATTCGAATCACGAATCCGAATCACCTAATATGATTCGAATCACGAATACTCGAATAAAGGATTCGTAAGTGAAACATATGATTCTAATCAAAGATTCGAATCCTCATTTTTGAATCACGGATACAAATCCTTTAAAAATAAATTTGAATCTATTATTTGTAACCAGTAATATTTTATTCCATCAGTTTCTATTAACCAAAATGTTCATTTACCGACTAAATATCTGATTGTATAATGATTTTAATTAATGATGATATATGTGTTATTGAACTTCATTTTAAATCTGTGTTTTATACGCGTGGCGCATGAAGTAAAATTTCGAGTTTAGAAAAGCCCCGTGAAAATTTGTCTCGGGTCGCTGCGCGACCCTCGACAAATTTTCTACGCGGGGCTTTTCTAAACTCGAAATTTTACTTCATGCTTAGTCTGGGAGTGGACAACACTCGTTCTTAGAAGTTTCAAATTAAAGGATCACTCTAGATTACTAAGTTTATTACCATTTTACAAAGGCTACAGCTCGAAGGACTCATTTTTGAATCACGGATACAAATCCTTTAAAAATAAATTTGAATCTATTATTTGTAACCAGTAATATTTTATTCCATCAGTTTCTATTAACCAAAATGTTCATTTACCGACTAAATATCTGATTATATAATGATTTTAATTAATGATGATATATGTGTTATTGAACTTCATTTTAAATCTGTGTTTTATACGCGTGGCACATGAAGTAAAATTTCGAGTTTAGAAAAGCCCCGTGAAAATTTGTCTCGGGTCGCTGCGCGACCCTCGACAAATTTTCTACGCGGGGCTTTTCTAAACTCGAAATTTTACTTCATGCTTAGTCTGGGAGTGGACAACACTCGTTCTTAGAAGTTTCAAATTAAAGGATCACTCTAGGTTACTAAGTTGATTACCATTTTACAAAGGCTACAGCTCGAAGGACCAATCATAGTCTTCGGAGACCGAAGGACTACAGGGAATCGAAGTTTATTTACAAGAAAACAACGAATATCTGAACGTTTACAGCATGGATAGGAAAGAAAACATCCAATTTTGAAAAAATATCGTAGTTGGGCTGGTTTCAGCGCGTTTTAACTTCACTTTAAATCAGTGTTTTATACGCGTGGCGCATGAAGTAAAATTTCGAGTTTAGAAAAGCCCCGTGAAAATTTGCCTCGGATCGCTGCGCGACCCGAGACAAATTTTCTACGCGGGGCTTTTCTAAACTCGAAATTTTACTTCATGCTTAGTCTGGGAGTGGACCGTCAAGATTTTCTAAATGTCGAGATTTTCGATATTTCTAGATTTATGTCGATTTATTCACAGTTTGTTATTGTATTAAATGCAACTTTAATATTGAATAAAAACGGTTTTTTTAGGAATAGAATATTCACCCATTAAGAGCCGAGCAAATTATAAAGTTAACTCAAAAAGTTAATTTTAGGTAAAATGTTGCATCTTTTTCTATGATTTCAATGAATGATTTATTATATTACGTACGTCGATTTTTTAAAAGAGTTAAATTTAAAATTCAAACGAGTGTTGTCCACTTCCAGACTAAGCATGAAGTAAAATTTCGAGTTTAGAAAAGCCCCGCGTAGAAAATTTGTCTGGGGTCGCGCAGCGGCCCGAGACAAATTTTCACGGGGCTTTTCTAAACTCGAAATTTTACTTCATGTGCCACGCGTATAAAACACTGATTTAAAGTCAAGTTAAAAATGCACTGAAACCCAACGTCGATAATTTTTCAAAATTAGATGTTTTCTTTCCTATCCAAGCTGTAAACCTTCAGATATTCGTTGTTTTCTTGTAAAAAAACTTCGATTCCCTGTAGTTCTTCGGTCTCCGAAGACCATGTTGGTCCTTCGAGCAGTAGCCTTTGTAAAATGGTAATAAACTTAGTAATCTAGAGTGATCCTTCAATTTTAAACTTCTAAGAACGAGTGTTGTCCACTCCCAGACTAAGCATGAAGTAAAATTTCGAGTTTAGAAAAGCCCCGCGTAGAAAATTTGTCGAGGGTCGCGCAGCGACCCGAGACAAATTTTCACGGGGCTTTTCTAAACTCGAAATTTTACTTCATGCGCCACGCGTATAAAACACTGATTTCAAGTGAAGTAAAATGTATACTATTAACGTTGGATATTTTTCATGGTTAAGTAACCAAATATGCATTCACAAATATTTGAATTATTCGAAAAGTTAAAAATTCAAATATGAATAATTTAGTGATTTAAATATTCATATTAGAATATTTAACTATTCTGATTAATCGAAATCGAATCCCAGCCTTAATAGCGATGATTCGAATTACTTAAGAGGATTTGAATCCGTGTATGAGGATTCGAATCCATTTATAAGGATTCGATTCCGTTTATAAGGATTCGAATCCTTTTATAAGAATTCGAATCCTTTTAAAAGGATTCGAATCATCTACATCTGGATTCGAATACGAATCCTTTTAGAAAAATGTAACGAATCTGGATCACGAATCCGTTTTCACTAAAGTATTCGAATACCTCTTTTGAATCCTCTAAAAGGATTCGAATCCGGGAATCGAATCCTGAATGATTCGAATCCTGCCCAGCTCTGACATATAGGCATTATATTACATTAGTATTTAAGAAGTATGTAAGTAGGAATAGGTATTGACACAATTTCATTTTGTACATCATGTAATGACACTCTGAAATAAAGATTATTATTGTATTATTATTGTATGCACATAGATTGTAATATCACAAATTAAAAATCGAAAAAATTCCACATAGATCTTTGTAATATTAAGCCAAAGGGTCAAAACTGTTGAAATTGTCGATAATGTAAAACTGAAACTGAAAATATAGAAAAGTGATGAATTGACAAAAAGAAGGTTGAAATATTCGAAAATTGTAACAAATTTTTAAAAAATTAATAATTGTGAATAATCAATCAATCAAAAAATGTATTGATGCACATATTAGATTATTTTTTATTAAATTATGCTTAGTAGCTTTTTCAAGGTTATATCATTTTTTTAAATGTTTTTCATGAATTTACACAATTTCTATTAATTTTCAAAATTCTAACAATATATCTCAATTTCGTAGATTTTTATTAATTATTCAAATGTTGATACTTTTCCTGAATTTTCGTCAGTTTTTTTTAATCCTGATAATTTTCGTTGAATTTAAATATGTTAATGTTTTTATGACTTTCCAAAATTTGTATCAATTTTTACTGTTTTTCGTGAATGTCATTTTCAAGATTTGCTTTAATTTTAAAAATTCTGGCAGTTTTGGAAATGTTTGTGAATTTCGGTAATTTTTATAATTTCGATGCTATGCGTGAAATTGCAAAAATTTTACGTACAGCGAATGTGAACGTCACAAGTAACACATTTTCAGGTTTTTTTTTTCCTTTAATTTTCAAAATTCTAATGGTTTTCCTGAATTTTCTAGATTTTTGTTAATTCTAAAAATGTTGACGGCTTTTGTGAAATTAAAAAAAATATACTTCTATGGTGGTTATTTCAATTAATTATAAAAATCTTGTTGCTTTACATACATTTTCTAGAATGTTTGTTAATTTTTAGAAATTCAACGTTTATTTTGTGTAAAATTATAAATCTAGATTTTCCTTGATTTTCAAAATGTTCACACTTCTCGTGAGTTTTCATAAATTTTAAAAATATTGACATCAAGATTTATCTCTCTTCGGTATAGCTTTGCGTAACGGGTGTGAAGTTAGCAATAGATCCAGCAATAGATTTTAAAAAATTCATATCTCGGAAAAAACAAAAGCAAATTAAATGAAATTTGAAAATATATACTTCAAATAGCCCAAATTATTACCCTAAGAAATATAAAACCCTTAACTTTTACCCTTCATATTTTTTCACCCCTTCCAAAAATATGTTATGATTTTTTTTTAATTTGGCAATATTTCATAAAGTTACTTTTTAGCTCAAAATATCTCTATTATACCTTCTTTTGATAAGTGAAATCAAAAAAACGCATCGACGAACGGGGTCGCCACTAAACTATTGTTTTACCCTAAGATTCCAAAAATTAATATCTCAGAGAAAAAAAATACAAATCGAATAAAATTTGGAATACACGATAAGAGATGTCTAAGTTATCACCCAAAAAAAAATTGACCCATAATTTTTACCTATAATATTTTTTCACCCCTTCCAAAAATGTAATCAATTTTTTTCTACTTTGGCAATGTTCCATAAAATTCATTTTTATCTCAAAATATCTCTATTCTACCCTCTTTTAATAAACCTAATATTTTTTTTACACCGTAAATATGGAAATCAATATTTCCGAGAAAGCAAAATCAAATCAAACAAACATTACTGAGGAATACATCTTAATTAATAGCACAAAGAAGATCAACCCCTAAAATTACCCTTTCATTTTTTCTTGTCTTTAAATGTAATATATATATTTTTTTTAATTCACAATCTTCTTAAATGTTGATATGTATCATATATTATTTCTTTTTATCATGAGTGTATTTACTCTAATAAGCAAAAGTAAAAAAAAAAGTGTCAGGCACTTTACGCCCATATAATGAAATAATAATCTCCTGCTCGTCGTATGGATTTATATGCGTATGGAAATATGTGCAACGATTTAAACATATTTTTTCTGAATTTGGCAAAGGGCCATAGATAAATAAAAATTGTTATTCTTATCATAATTGTATGTACTTTCATAATCAAAAGTCAAAAAAACGTTTGGAGCACTTTTTCACCCCCGAAAAAAAAAAAAATCTCCCGCCCGTCGCGTATGGATCCATATGCAATAAATGAAACATTATTTTTTCCGAATTTGGCAAAGGGCCATAGATAAATAAAAATTGTTATTCTTATCATTAATGTGTGTACTTTCATAATCAAAAGTCAGAAAAACGTTTGGAGCACTTTTTTACCCAAAAAAAAAAAAAAATCTCCCGCTCGTCGTGTATGGATCCATATGCAACAAATTAAACATTATTTTTTCCGAATTTGGCAAAGGGCCATAGATAAATAAAAATTGTTATTTTTATCATTAATGTGGATACTTTCATAATCAAAACTCAAAAAAACGTTTGGAGCACTTTTTCACCCCCGAAAAAAAAATAATCTCTCCCTCGTCGTGTATGGATCCATATGCAACAAATTAAATTTTTTTTTTCCGAATTTGGCAAAGGGCCATAGATAAATAAAAATTGTTATTCTTATCATTATTGTATTTTCACCCCCTGAAAAAAATTCGGAAAAAATAATGTTTAATTTATTGCATATGGATCCATACGTGACGAGCGGGAGATTTTATTTTTCGGGGGTGAAAAAATGCTCCAAACGTTTTTTTGACTTTTGATTATGATAGCACACACATTATTGATAAGAATTGCAATTTTTATTTATCTATGGCCCTTTGCCAAATTCGGAAAAAATAATGTTTAATTTGTTGCATATGGATCCATACACGACGAGCGGGAGATTTTTTTTTTTTCGGTGGTGAAAAAGTGCTCCAAACGTTTTTTTTACTTTTGATTATGAAAGTACACACATTATTGATAAGAATAACAATTTTTATTTATCTATGGCCCTTTGCCAAATTCGGAAAAAATAATGTTTAATTTATTGCATATGGATCCATACGTGACGAGCGGGAGATTTTTTTTTTCGGGGGTGAAAAAGTGCTCCAAACGTTTTTTTTACTTTTGATTATGAAAGTACAAACATTATTGATAAGAATAACAAATTTTATTTATCTATGGCCCTTTGCCAAATTCGGAAAAAATGATGTTTAATTTATTGCAAATGGATCCATACGTGACGAGCTGGAGATTATTATTTTTTTTTTCGGGGGTGAAAAAGTGCTTCAAACGTTTTTTTTGACTTTTGATTATGAATGTACATACAATTATGATAAGAATAAAAAATTTTATTTATCTATGGCCCTTTGCCAAATTCGGAAAAAATAATGTTTAATTTATTGGATATGGATCCATACGTGACGAGCGGGAGATTTTTTTTTTTTTCGGGGGTGAAAAAGTGTTCCAAACGTTTTTTTGACTTTTGATTATGAAAGTACACACATTATTGATAAGAATAACAATTTTTATTTATCTATGGCTCTTTGCCAAATTCGGAAAAAATAATGTTTAATTTATTGCATATGGATCCATACGTGACGAGCGGGAGATTATTTTTTTTTTCGGGGGTGAAAAAGTGCTCCAAACGTTTTTTTGACTTTTGTTTATGAAAGTACATACAATTATGATAAGAATAACAATTTTTTATTTATCTTTGGCCCTTTGCCAAATTCGGAAAAAATAATGTTTAATTTATTGCATATGGATCCATACGTGACGAGCGGGGGATTTTTTTTTCGTGGGTGAAAAAGTGCTCCAAACGTTTTTTTGACTTTTGATTATGGAAGTACACACATTATTGATAAGAATAACAATTTTTATTTATCTATGGCCCTTTGCCAAATTCGGAAAAAATAATGTTTAATTTGTTGCAAATGGATCCATACACGACGAGCGGGAGATTATTTTTTTTTCGGCGGTGAAAAAGTGCTCTAAACGTTTTTTTGACTTTTGATTATGAAAGTACCCACATTATTGATAAGAATAACATTTTTTATTTATCTATGGCCCTTTGCCAAATTCGGAAAAAATAATGTTTAATTTATTGCATATGGATCCATACGTGACGAGCGCGAGATTTTTTTTTCGGGGGTGGAAAAGTGCTCTAAACGTTTTTTTGACTTTTGATTATGAAAGTACACACATTAATGATAAGAATAACAATTTTTATTTATCTATGGTCCTTTGCTAAATTCAGAAAAAATAATGTTTAAATCGTTGCACATAATTCCATACGCATATAAATCCATACGACGAGCAGATTATTATTTTATTATATGGGCGTAAAGTGCCTGACACTTTTTTTTTACTTTTGCTTATTAGAGTAAACATACTCATGATAAAATGAAATAATATATGATACATATCAACATTTAAGAAGATTGTGAATTTAAAAAAAAAATATATATATATATATATATATATATATATATATTACATTTAAAGACAAGAAAAAATGAAAGGGTAATTTTAGGGGTTGATCTTCTTTGTGCTATTAATTAAGATGTATTCCTTAGTAATATTTTGTTTGATTTGATTTTGCTTTCTCGGAAATATTGATTTCTATATTCACGTGGTAAAAAAAATGTTTTAGGGGTGAACAGGGTGACGAAACGTTATTTTGATTAGGTTTATTAAAAGAGGGTAAAATAGAGATATTTTCAGATAAAAATGAATTTTATGGAACATTGCCAAAGTAGAAAAAAATTGATTACGTTTTTGGAAGGGGTGAAAAAATATTATAGGTAAAAATTATGGGTCAATTTTTTTTGGGGGTGATAACTTAGACATCTCTCATCGTGTATTTTAAATTTTATTCGATTTGTATTGTTTTTCTCTGAGATATTAATTTTTGAAATCTTAGGGTAAAACAATAGTTTAGTGGTGAACGGGGTGTCGAAACGTTTTTTTTTGATTTCACTTATCAAAAAAAGGTATTATAGAGATGTTTTGAGCTAAAAAGTAATTTTATGAAATATTGCCAAATTAAAAAGAATCATAACATATTTTTGGAAGGGGTGAAAAAATATGAAGGGTAAAAGTTAAGGGTTTTATATTTCTTAGGGTAATAATTTAGGCTATTTGAAGTGTATATCTTCAAATTTCATTAAATTTGCTTTTGTTTTTTCCGAGATATGAATTTTTTTAAATCTATTGCTGGATCTATTGCTAACTTCACACCCGTCTTTGCGTATGACTTTTTTTTAATTTAAAGAAAGATAAATCTCGAAACGCGTCTATAGATGGCCTAAGACATTAGTTTTAATCCAAGTCCTTTTCTCATGTTTTGTAATTTCTCCTTTCTTTTTTTATTTTTATTTGTTAGTTGGTTTGAAGAGAATTTGACCTAAATGTTACATATACTTTGATAGAGCGTTGTAACAAATCAAATAAAATAAGATTGTAAATATTTCATTGTATAATTCAATATCCGGAGGTGTATTTGCACGGGAAGTATAAATTAAGACACATTGTTTGCATTTTACACGAAAAACATTTTTGTAATTTTATACATTATGTTTAAAGTGTGCAAACTATAAGAAGCATAAGCTATTTTTCTCGAATTCAAATATTATTGAATTGGAATTATTCTTGTTATAAAAAATTTTTGATTTTTGCTAATTTTTAGAATATCTATTATATTAGTTATTGTGATTTGTTCAACTATTTAATTAGAACATCTTATTATTCTTGAATTTGTCAATCTTGATGATTTTTGTTGATTCAATTAATTTAAATGATTTTTTTAATATTAGCGTGTTTTGTTCTTTTTTTGTTTGTTTAATATTATTTAATGTGCCAAATTTGTGCTCTAAACAGAACTAACAATTTGTCAATTTTTTAATCGTGTTATTTGCATATTTACTATTATTATATATTTACAAATTCTCTGACTTTTCGGTAAAAAGGCCTAATTTCCCTGACTTTTCGTTAAAAAGGTCTAATTTCCCTCACTTTTCAAGACTCTTCCCAATGAATAAAATCTCCTGACTTTTCCGGTTTTCCCGGTCAGTCGCCACCCTGTAATAACGTTAACAAATTAAAGAATAAAATATGTATTTATATATAAAATACATTTCTAAAACAGTTTTTATTAGTAAATGCCCCCCCCCCCCCCCAAAAAAGAATTGCTCTCTTGATACGCCACTGGATAGTATTATGTTTCTATAATGTGTTAAAAAAAGATACATTTTACTCAAATCATTTTTCGGTTTTGACAAGAACGAAAATACTATCAATACTGAAAATTAGAAATCTGCTCTGCGAGAAAAAACAAAATTATTAAGAAATCGGGGCAGTTTTCTCTAAAATCTTGTTGCATAATTCGCACTGATGAACAATTGTTTGGTTTTAGGACCTGATTGTAATAGGGCTTCGTTACGATGCGACAATCATAATAAAATAATATTGCTCCTTATTTGCTATTCAGCAGGAAAAGTCTAGCTATTCCTATTTGCTGGTATTGCTATCGACCGCTGGCTTCTGGGCGAGGTCAAGTAAGGCCGAGTTTATAGGGCCGAAATTATCTTTTGCAAAGTATTCTTGCCTTTTTCAGAGGCGCCACATTGTTGCAGGTATTCATTTGCATTTAGTTGAACCCATGAATATTTATCCATAACCCAGTTGCAATTCGAAAATTACTCCAAGCAATGCTGACAATGCAAAGCATTTAAGATTTAAATACGAAATTACAATAATATTCGTATAAATCGCAAACAATATGTCTTAACTAATAACACTACTAAGACAATAAATATCCATTGAAACCACTATTTACTGTTTGCAGTAATTATATATTTTGTATTAAAGTTCTGCAAACTAAAATCTAATTTTTCGAATTCAAAGAAGATTTAAATTTGAAATACACTTATTTTTTAACTGTGTGTAAACAATGAGGTCTCATATGTTTCTTACCTACTAATGACATAATCTTCTCTTTTTGCCTTTAAATTCAGATCTTATCTTTCACTTAATCCATTTCTGTTTACTTGTTCATATCACATACCCATCTTCTAAGTAAGTTTTTTTTTTCAAAGTCATAAGCACAGCTTACTGAAAAAAGATAAGTCTCGAAATACGTCTTTAAATGACCTATGACATTAGTTTTTTCTATATCCCCTTAATTTTTATTTTTATTGCAATTACTTCATTCATTTCACTTTGTTAATTGGTTTAGAGATAATTTGATCTAAATATTACATAAACCATCAGATAGCGCTGTAAAAAATCTAATAAGATTTTAAATATTTCATAGTATAAATCTATATCCGGCGGTGTATTTGCAAGGGAAGTAGTTGTTTCAATGAATATTTATTGTCTTATTAATTGTTTATGCTTTATACGAATATTAACGTAATTATATATTTTGTATGTGTAGTTCTGCAAACTGAAAGCGTAAACTAATTTTTCAAATTCAAAATAGTTTTGAATTCATAATATACTTATTGTATTTTCTTAACCGGACGTTCGAAGAAAATAATTAGTACAATAGATTGGTTTGAAATACTGATAATTTGCAATTTTTACTTTTCAAACAGTACTGTGTAAGGAAACAATTATAATCATGCCAAAAATCCGACTACCCAATATTGGTTTTTCTTTACGTTTTTAGGTCCCCTGAGTACGTGTGTATGTGCGTATGTGTGTATATCGGCAAGAAAAAATATACTTTTTAAGTTTTTATGCTACTTACAGCCAAACTGTACAGCTGATTTCTATGGTTGATCACTATATACGTTAATTTTTCTTCTTTTTTTTTACTATATTTTCATGTACAGTGTACCACTTTTTATTTAATGTCTTGTTGAAAATAAATAAACATATGAATATTATTATTATTATTATTATTATTATTATTATTATTATGTGTGTATGTGTGTGCATCTTGTGAGCAAGCTAACTTCTAAAGGGAATAAATGATCAATCTCACATTTTGCAGGTCCGCTTTACACTATGGGGGGTTTATTTGAAATCACTCGCAAAAATGCGCATGCAAAAATTCGCACACGAATTGAAAAATTGATATGGGTGGCTTATTTGAAATCATACGATTATTGTAGTGTTAGGACCCGATAAAAACATCCACACAGTCTCTCTGAAGAATATTAAAAGTGCGATTCTTTTCGCAATCTACAACAAGTTAGTCTTACAAAGACTATATCAAACACTTACTGAAACAACTACTTCCCGGGCTAATACCCCGACAGACATTGAATTATACAACAAGTGTTTGCCGTTACATACAGTAACCTACTGCAAATGTAACAATTTGGGTCAAATTATTCAGGCCATCTATAGACGCGTTTCGAGATTTATCTCTCATCAGTATAGCTTTGCCATTCCCTCTAAACAATTTGACCGCTAGTCTAAGGTGTCAAATTGTTTAGAGGGAATGGCAAAGCTATACTTATGAGAGATAAATCTCGAAACGCGTCTATAGATGGCCTGAATAATTTTACCCAAATTGTTACATTTGCAGTAGGTTACTGTATGTAACGGCAAACACTTGTTGTATAATTCAATGTCTGTCGGGGTATTAGCCCGGGAAATAGTTGTTTCAATAAGTGTTTGATATAGTCTTTGCAAGACTAACTTGTTGTAGATTGCGAAAAGAATCGCACTTTTAATGTTTGAAGTGTTCTGCAACCAAGAATTGGCAATTTCATTTATACTTATCTCTGAAGAATGCCTAAGGAATGGAATGCGAATAAGTACTTTAATGTTTTACTAAAAGAAATGATCAAAATTATGCCAAACAAGTAGACAGAAGACCAGCATTACGGCTGGCAAAAATAGTGTGGATGTTTTGATAGGGTCCCGTAATGTTCACATGCAAAAGATGCGAAGGGTACATCACTTTTTAATGAAAAATTGATAATAAGTCATTTGAAACAGTAATTCGGAGACATGTGGTATATAATTTGATTAAAAATGTATTTAAATAGAAACGCAATTATTTTGAATGAATAAACGTTAAAAATATACGAAAAATCATTGAGAAATTAAATAAACTCCACAAAAAATAAATTGTTACTATTAAGTTAACAATTTGTGTTTAGACTTAAGTTTTACAATGTAATGCCGGACAACATCAAAAGTCAACCACTCCGTAAATTCAAATTAACCATGAATGAGTTCCTAAATAAGCATGCATTTTACAGCTGGAAAGAATACCTGGAGTTTAACTTCAATTCGTAGTTGTTTTAACCAATATTTTATTATTTAATATATATTGTTAGGAGGGTGGGTTTTAAGTTTCCGGAAACCGTCGAGAAAACGAGCCTGTGTTAACAGACAGACTGACTTAGGCTGGCTTAATTTTAGGGCAAAAGGAACCCACACTCACCTGATTTAACTGCTGTGACGTGCGTAACGTAGGCCGAAGGTTTGTAAGGTCATTACACGCGTTACCCCATGTTTTTGATCGGGTCCAGAGGTTTCTTGCAGACGATCACAGATCACTATACCAATGTGGCTGATCACTAATTAAGTTAATAATGCACTCTACAAAACTATTGACGTCACTAATACACAGATGCCCCCTACAGGCCCCAACAATAACATAAAAAGCGCCAACCATTCCCTACTTGAATTCAAAAGACGATCACATCAAAGTCACACGCTTTTTATGCACCATCTTTCGTGACTTCTTTGCGACTTTCACGCGCCCGCGCAAGTGTGGGTTGATGAGGGTTCACAAAAGAAGGTTTAGATATTAGTTAGGAAAATGAGCTAATCTGTCATCCCTTTCAATATCTCTACTAAACAGTTCCTTATCCGGGCAGTAATTCGGGGATACAAGGTATATGTAGGCTGTGGACGTAATACCTGACGGAACCTGTCAGAATTGTGAAATGATAAGCAAGCTGCAAGCGGTCCAGGGGACATGACCGCCGCACACCAGGCTGAATCCCGATTCTAGCTTGAAAAATTAATTTATAGGCTGAACAAGGGCTTTAAGACTATAATAGTTTAAAAAGAAATAATAAATAAAAATTTAAGAAGAAAAAAAGTTGGTGTTTTAGTACTCAGTACAGAATTTTGACTGCATTTTAAAGTCTTTCACATATTTTTTAGGGGAAAACTGGTATAAAATAAAATGGAAGATAAAATAGATGGTAAATTAATTTATTTTCTATTAAAATAAAGTATTATATTTAAAAAAAAAATTAAATCAGAATCAACTTCCGATTCACTCGTAGAATTCTTCTCCGCTTCGCTATGCTGCTCATAGCCTAGATCCTCTTCCACTGAATTTTCTCTAGAATATTTTATAGTTCTGACCTCAGATTCGTAATCAGCACCCCAAAAGATCCCATCAATACCAAGTTTTATATAAAAAAAACAAGGGAAAATGTATGCTTTAAAGTGTTAACGGTTTGCTTGGAGTTTCAACTGGCGAATTTTTGTTATATCTTAACCTATGGTTAATTATGGCTTTCCTCCTTTGAATATATTATCTGGTATAAGGGGAGTGCGCATTGCTGCACTGCGGGTCACCCATCCTCAGCTCAACCATTCCACCTTGTCTAGGTAGTCCAGTATTACTGAAGTGGGCAAATCCCTGATAATGTCCATCGTCGGCCATCTTTCACCCAGGATGGATCCTCTCGTAGACGAGAGTGCCGGGCATTTGCTGAGGATGTGCCGCGCAGTCTCGTCTTTCATTTCACACCCTCTACAACAGCGGTTACCCGTCTGAGGTTCCTTCTAGTCATCTGCAGGTACTGTTTAGCTGAAGTCTCGTTGGGGTACAGTAATGTCTCCTTCGAGAGTTTGCAGCTTTCCGTATCACCCCAACTCTTCCTGAATTTATCAAGTGTATTGGAATGTAGCATGTTACATAGTGACAGGGGTGTCAATCGCACTAGCGGCTCCGGTGAGATGTGAGATGACGTTCATCCCAGCCGCTGCTCTGGCCAGTGCATCAACCCTCCTGTTACCTATGTTTATATCGTGCCCCTTCACCCAGCAGATTTCAATGTTGTTATACATTGTTGTGTAGTTTTTTATGGCACTCTAGTGTTGTCTGTGAAGTAGTGTATAACTTCTTCAGAGACATCAATGCTTGCCTACTGTCTGTTAGGATCAGTATGGCTTCATTTGACACTTTACGGCTTAAAATGATGTCAACCGCAAGTGTTATACTGATCGTCTCCAGTTGAGCGACGGTCGCATACTTACCCATTGGGATTTTCGTATGGATCCTCAGGGTTCTTGAGAAAACTCGAATCGCTGACCTATCCTTCCATTTTGAGCCATCGGTGTAGATTCTTATAGCCGACTCTCTCATATGTTTCGTAGGGTGCATTCCGTATTGGTGTCGGTATGCAGTAGTCAGTGCCAGCCTCTAATAGAGGTATATCGGTGCAGAACATCCTCCAGAGGTGACCTCTGACTTCCCAACAGTTGTTGCTGTTCCAAATCCCGCTACTTTGGAGGCGAAGTATGGTCGCAATAGCCTCCCTTTCCACGTGTATATCAAGTGGCGGAAGGCATAGCATGACCTCCAGCGCCATTGTCGGAGTTGTGTGCATGGCGCCTGTTAGGCTTAAACAGACTGTCCGATGCACTTGCGCTAGTCTCTTTATAGTCGTTACTTGTTTGGTCCTGGGCCACCAAATTGAAGCTCCATATGTTAGCATAGGCCTTATGACAACTATGTACAGCCACATCGTCGTGCGCGGTTTCAACCCCCAGGTTTTCCCCACTGCCCGACGACATTGCCAAAAGGCTCTTTTAGCTTTGTCAGTTTTAATTTCGATGTGCGGTTTCCACTTCCTGTCGAGTGTAATGCCCAGGTATTTCACCTCGTCGCTGTACTCCAGCATCGTATTCAGTAGCTTAGGTGCTCTTTTCATGACCTTCCCTTTCTTGGTGAACATGACCAACTCCGTTTTAGCCGGATTTACCGACAAGGAGTGATCATCGCACCATCGTGAAACTGTATTTAGAGCTCCCTGCATTTGATCACAGAGAGCGTCTTCAAATTTGCCATGTATTATAATGGCTAAGTCGTCAGCATAGGCTGTCACAAAGAAGCCTTATTGCTAAAGTTCTTCTAGGAGGCTGTCCAGCACCATGTTCCATAGTAAAGGAGATAGGACACCTCCTTGTGGACAGCATCTGTCAATCTTGCAGGTGATACGTTCTCCACCTTTCGCCACTGTGACCAGTCGGTTGGCAAGTGCATTGCCAATCCAGTCACACATTTTTGATGGTACTTCGCGTTTGTTTAGCGCGTTTCTTATCTTCGGTATGGTCGTTTTATCAAACGTACCTTCGATGTCAACAGAAACAACCAGGGCAAATTCGTTGTTATCCATTGATCTTTCGATTCTACTCACTATGTTATGTAGGGCTGACTCGGTGGATCTTCCCCGTGTGTAAGCGTGTTGCGATGGCATCAGCGGTTGACTTATAAGTGCTGACATTCTTATGTACCTTTCACAGATTCTCTCCAGCGTTTTTAAGAGAAACGAAGAGAGTGTGATTGGGTGCAGTATAGTCTGCTCTACCAGGCTTCGGTATGAATACAACCCTAACTTATTTCCACACCTTTGGGACATTTCCCAGCGCTAGACTGGACCGGAACAGCATCACTATGTGCTCAAGTAGTACATCCCGTCCCTACTGTAGTAGGGCAGGAAATATGCCGTCCGGTCCAGGTGTTTTAAAGGCGGAGAAGCTATTTATTGCCATTAGGGTGTTTTCCTCGTTAACCACCTCCTGGGCTATCTGTTATTAATTATGTATATCATAATAAAGAAATTCTCAAAATTTGAAGTCAATCAAATCTAATTAAAAAAAGTTGCGCGTTAAAAAATCACACTCTCTTATATTTTATTGGTATTAATTTACCTTCTTTAACCGGATGTTTTCAGTGCTTGAAACTTCTTCTTAAAAGGTATCTAAACAAGTTAAGTTGACACTCAAACGAAAATAAACAATCATGTCGCTGAATAGATGATATAAAGGAAGGTCACATTTATGTACCTGGAGAGCGTTACGCGCTCTACTTGCATTCGACAGTTTTTACAGTAACTTCTTACACTTTGTTGTTCGCTAGAATTTTTTATAGAATAAGGTTTACTAAAGCCATAAGAAAAATGTTCTATACTTGAAAACGTTACATTTCGACATTGATTTTTGACTTTTGTCCAGCTAGAATCGGGGTTCAGCTCAGTGTGCGCTGCGGAGGAGTGGCTTCCAAAATAAAATCGCATAGCCTTCAATCTGGTCTCCGAATAGAAGCGCAAAAACACCAGATAAAAATGTTGTGAGTAAATTGATTTTTGATTATATTTGTTTTTGCTTCAAAATCCTTCCTATTTAAACATTTTTTAATTGATTTTTCCACCGAAGCGCCTTGTTTTATTAGTACAATTATGGACGCTTCACCATTTTTGCTCAAAAACTATTGACATTTACAACTTTCATACTTGACTTTATGCTAACTCTAAAATGACCCAGGAACCATAGCTAACTTTTGTTTTTCTTATGGGCATCATTTAGGATTGTTATATATTTTTAAAGAGTATTTTATTCTGAATTTAGTGATGTATCACACTTATTTGATATGTAAAACTAAATATGTTTGTTTTTTTTTGTAAAGAGTGCCTTGGAAACAGTTAAGTAAGTCACTCATTTCACAACAATTAATAGGATGGAATATTTTGTGGGCAGTACAAAATCTAATCAAAATAGCGAAATTATGTTTTTTACTCCTATTATGAAATGTCTTACTTGTGAGTCCTTCACTGATTAGTAAGTGTAATACATTATTTTAGTCAAGAGTAACCGTGGATTGGAAATCGACTGTCTTAGCTTATAGCATCTATTCAAAATAATTCTGTCAACAAAATATGTCATAAATTTGTTTGACTTTATAACTTGATCTATAACCTGTTACATAGGTTATGTGAATGTAGGTCTAAGAAAAAGTGGTTATATTTCGAGATATTCATATAAATAAATAACAAAATAAATAAATAAATACAATTACCTTCATTAGTTGAACTTTAATAACTGCTCAGGTGCAAAAAGTTACATGTGACTTTTTAAGATTTGTTGATTAACCCACTAATGGCCGAGCAATTATAGAGTTAACTTTAAAAGTTTATTTTAGGTAAAATTCTGCACTTCTTTTACTAATTTCTATGAATGACTTATTACATACTGAAAATGTGTCTTTTAAATATACATCATGTATACGCTGTAAATTTTCAGGCATTCGTGGATTTTATAAAAGCGGTTAATTTAGAGTTTCGAACGAGTGTTTCCACTCCTAGATTAGCATGAAGTAAAATTTCGAGTTTAGAAAAGCTCCGCGAGGCGGAGCGACCAGTGGCTTTTCTAAACTCGAAATTTTACTTCATGCGCCACGCGTATAAAACACTGAAATATTGTAAAGTTAAATATACACTGAAAACATTTGTTTTAAATTAGTAATAATCGGAAAAATATTTACATTTTTTTTCACACATTCTCAAGTCAGGTTAAATAATACAATATATGAAATGAACTTATTTAGTAATTTAATTAATACAAAATTAATAATATTGCGTTCGTGCATCAATGGCGCTTAATGGGTTAAACCCCTCCTAACAAGAAATGAATGTGAAAAACCGTAGTTTTGCAGAGCTTTTCTTCTATTATCTCAGAAATAAACAAGTTCATTAAAATAAAGGAGTCTTGGAATATTGTCTACTGAATCCACATTAAAAGATTTTCCTTAGAAGTTTTTGATCGAAAGAATACCTAAGGATAAGCACAACAAAAATATAACTAACTCATTCGCTTAAAATCACCAAGTAGAACTAACTATATGAATATTTCGAAAATACATGTTAAAATCTTGTTGATTTGAAAGTGTCTGCGTGTCAACTAAAGGGGTATGCTGATTTCTGAGCGTCGTTCTAAACAATACAAACTTCAAATGACGTGTAACGACTTTTTGAAAATGCAAAATTGATATTGGGTTTTTATCCATTTCAGCACCACTGTGTGTCGGTCGGTCGGTCAAATTTAAATTTTGAATTTTTACCGACCGCACTAACTACAGGGTGGGGCAGAAAAACCTATCCGATTTCAAAACGTTATAAAATTAAAACCACTCAACTTGACAAAAAAATGTTTTTATTAACATATCGCAAATTTTATGCCATTTTTAAATTTAAGTTTTGAAAAGCACATCACTCAAATGTCGTCCTTGGGAGCGGATACACTGATTTAGGCGCTCGCGGTAGCTTTCCATGACTTTCACCGTCATTTCCACAGGAATTTCTTTAATTGCCCGAGCAATTTCCCTTCGTAAGGCAAGAAGGGTCCTTGGTCGATGCTGGAATACCTTCGATTTGAGGTAACCCCAAAGGAAGAAGTCACATGGAGTGAGATCCGGTGAGTGCGGCGGCCAGCCAATATCACCTCTCAGAGAAATGAGGCGTCCGGGAAACATTTCCCTGAGAATGTCCATTGATCGTCACGATGTGTGGGCGGTTGCACCATCCTGTTGAAACCACACATTTTCCACGCCATTTTCTTCCATTTTGTGTTGAAGAAAATTTTTCAGCATGAAACAATAGCGCTCGCTGTCGACCGTTACGGTTTGCCTATTTTCTTCAAAAAAGTAAGGCCCCCAGACGCCTAGGCGGGAAAGAGCACACCACACAGTCACTTTTGGGCTATGGAGGGGTTTCTGATGGATTTCCCGAGTATTTTCGTCACTCCAATATCGAAAATTCTGCCTGTTTACGGCGCCACAAAGGTGAAAATGGGCTTCGTCCGTGAAGAGCACAACATCGTCTATTGGGAGTTCTCGGAGATCGCGACAGAGGTTCATACGGGTTTCAAAATCCCTTTCAATTAATTCCTGTGCAACAACCATTTTGTAGGGATCCATTTTGAGGTCCCGGTGCAAAATTCGCCGAATACTGCGGTTGGAAATCGCCAAAGCGAGCGAATATTTTCGTGCCGAACGACGCGGGGAACGTTGAATCGCGGCTCTCACATTGGCCACGTTTTCAGGTCCTGTTGCTGTCTTGGGACGTCCAGGCGACTTCTTTTTCAATGCTGAACCCGTCTGTCGAAAATTTGACACCCACACTTTTCGAAAAGCACGTTGTGTAGCAATTATCGAACCGCCGTTTTCGATAAACCGCTCAATAACAAAAGCACGATGTTCACCAGACCGAGGCATGTTGACTAATGACAAATGGCATAAAACCGGCTTTCTAACGGTTTTTACTCCACTACTCTACCTGTTCCCTCTTCTGAGAAAAAGGGATTTGAAATCGGATAGCTTTTTCTGCCGCTCCCTGTACTAATATGTAAGGAAGGTATTGGATCAGTCCAAAATTGACCCCCCAATTTTCTCACAGAAAATATACGTTTTGGGATCCCAATAACCCGGATCACGTGTTATCACAATGGTGTCAGTCTGTCGGTCAGTTCAGCGAAAACGGCTCTTAGGATTTTGATAAAATTTAGATTCTACTCCACAATATCTGGATATGATAAACTCTTTGGTTAAATGTGTAGTGTATTATATTAATTTAATTGAAAAATCTTTCAAATAAATGTTATAGAGAAACAAGAAATAAATATTTATTGTGTTAAGTTATTCGAAAATATATACTGAATCTATAACATTTTAATTTGCGGTCGGTACCTGTGTTGTCCTTAGCAAATTTGTTTAAATTGTTTATTGCTCAATCTCTCGAAGCATGAGTAATAAGCAGGGCGAAAAAATTTGCAGGAATCATTCGTAAACCGTTGTCCCCCAGTCGAGGTAAGCATATAACGCAAGCGAACGACTGCATAGCCAGACACAGCCGCAATCGCCCAGTTGTGCATTCGGCGCACAGTCGCGCGCGCTATATGCCTAAGTGTATAAACATGCTGAAGAGTGAGAAGCTAGAAGCTAGCCTAACTTTGATGCTAGCTGCATACATCGATGTGCGTGCGCAACTTAGAAGCGAGCATCGATCATCAAAAGCAGAAGGTAAACATGCGCTTACGCGTGGAGTGCGAGCGACAATAATTATTCAGTAATATTATTCAATTTGTCGAGCTATGATGGACTCACAAACGATACGCGTACAAAAAAGTGTTTACTATTTCAGCTTCAGTTTGTAAATATTATGCATACCGTCAATGGGCGAAAGAAGTAAAATAAACAAGAACGAAAGTTGCGCATCCGTCCTATCGACAAACCCTTCAATATCTCTTTTTCTCAACCGAGTTCGTTTCTAATTTTATAAAATATAAAACTGTGCAACTATCGTCATTTGAAGTTTAAGTACATTTCTGGTTCAGTTCATTTCTTTTTGTGCTTCTACAAAATTTTGAGGCAATGGGCCCGTTTATAAGAGATAACAGTTGGGAGTTTACTGCCAACTGTTGGGGAATTCTCTGATGACCGAATTGTTAATCGTGAACGTGTTTGGGATTTTTGCAATCGTACGAAATAGAACGACCGGAGTATTGTTCATTAGATACCAATATACATCACAAACAAATCCAATCATGTTGGATGGTAAACATTTTGATGAACGGGTCCAATGGCTTTATATTATCGATTCTTTTAATAATAATAAGAGTTTTATGTGTACAAATATTTGCTTTATTGTAGTGATTTGTATTTAATGCATATCATTTGTCATTATTATATAAATTACAATTATTTAGCCATTATATTATTTATATTTTTTTATGCAATTCTTCCCAACTTGATCCGCTAACGAAAGTTTATTAGTGTCAATAAAGATCAATGACCTTCCTTACAAATTATGAGTATTGTCTCCAGTTATTGGGTCAGGGGGATCAAATTTCACAAACTGAGATTGGTTAAAAACAAACAGACTATTTAGAATGCTGGTTATTCACACACGTACGCATTTACAAGACACTTTATTACGAGCCTATTAAAGGTACAAAAATTTCAATTGTTTATTAGTTCACATACACATTCAACGGGTGAACATTATACTTTTTCAACACTATCGATGACATCTTGAATACTAGTTAGATTTAATGAAAGTCGCGCGCGTTGGTTATTACGCGCATGATTTACTTGCGGCTTCTGACGATCGATGCTCGCTTCTAAGTTGCGCACGCATATCGATGCATGCAGCTAGCATCGATGCTAGGCTAGCTTCTCACTCTCCAGCATGTTCATACACTAACTCGACTGAGCGGCCCCGGTTCACGAGCGATCTCTGCCAAAATTCGCCCAGTAGTAATAAGCACTAAAATCAATTTGGCAGGGAACGCTCGTGACCCGTTGTCACCCAGTTAAGTTAAGCATATAACAAAGGCAACTTGACGCCAAATACACAAGCGGACGACACCGCGGCAATCGACACACAGTCTCGCGCGTTATATGGCCAACTCGATTGAGTGGCTCCGGTAAACAATCATTCACGAGCGATTACCGCCAAAATCCGTCCAGTAGCAATAAGTGATAGAAATAACCGACATAATTAACTAATACTATAACATTTTAATCCGAGGGCGGTACCTGTATTGGCCATAACAGATTTATTTGTATTGAAGGTATTATTAAAGTACACGTAACGTCACAATTTTCTAAAATTACTTTTACATAATATGTAAAATTACGACAATATTCGTACTTTTACATTCTATTATAATATATTTTTTTTAATTTCAGGTAAGCACCAATCAAGCTCCATTGATATATGTTTTCGGCCGATGTTCATAGATGCAAGCCATTGCAAAGTTGATTTTAAGCCGTAAGTTGTAACGTATCATGAAGATTTATATTTATTTTATTAATATAATCTACTAATATTAATGCATTGAGTAATAGAAGATTGCTACTGTTGAATTGTTGTATAAAGAAGACATTGTACAATTTTTCGCAAGCAGTACCATGCCTCTCTTTTTCGTTAATTGAAGACATTGTACAATTTTTTGCAAGCAGTACCATGCCTCTCTTTTTCGTTAATTTTTTTTTCGGCTGTATTAACTAAGACCCAATCAAAAATTGGAGATGATAAAACGTGTAAGGAAGAAAGTTGTGAATTCTTTAAAAACAATCCGTGGATAGAAAACAATTCATTACTTGTTACGGCACATTTTCGCCCTTAACATCAGATACAATTAAATAGAAAAATAAGGCAAAATTATATTCGGTTTGGACAAATGTATACCTTGGGTTGAATATATTATGAGATATTTCACTCGATTTGCCTCTAAATATTAGCTTCACTAACTACTTAATTTTGGTAGCTTAGATATCCTAAAACTAAGTAGAATAAACAGGTAAGATTAGATTTTAGGTAAATTCATGTCCAGAATTTTAAAAATAATGCATTTGGTAACAATTCGAAATTCTAGGTTAATATGTTTGTTTGTAAAATAATGTCTAATGAAATTAAATGTCACTAACATCTAAACATACCTAATTTGGCCACTTTATTAATCCAAATATCACATAATTAATCTTGTTTAATTTCTTAGAGTTTTATTTACATTTACTTTCGTCAACTGTCAGCTTTCACTTTTGTCGCTGTCAACAAAACTCATAGTTAGGAGATTATAGAGAGGACACGGAGAATGAGTAAATTGTGTATCTTAATTGATCTCGGGTCATATTATGATGACATAAATTGTATTTTAATGATCTTGAGATTGGGATTATTTCGTTCATTGGGTCAGCGCCATCTATTAGGCCAGGGTTTCTCAATCGGGGGGCACGCCTCCTTAGGCGCTGCAAGATATGAGGAGGGGCTCGATTTTCTAAAGAGTAGGTAAAGTGAAATAAGGCTATAATAATGTTAGAATCTAACTAAAAAACTCAAATAAAATCAGAGAGGGGGGTGTAGAGTTATGAGAGGGGGCGTGACCTGAAAAAGGTTGAGAACCCCTGTATTAGGCGAATGCGTTATCGATAATCGGTGGCTTTATGAAACTACTTATTACAAGATACAGATACGCAGGTGCTAGATTTAGTGACGGTAAATACAGGTAAGTTGCAGTTCGTTGAATTCTGTCTAAACTAATCTGTAATAAAAATGTTAGGGTTTTTAATGCGCACCGCTAACAGTTTCAGTAATACCTCACTTTTGAAAACATTGTATTTCTCCTTAGTGCGCAGTAAGCTGGAATATGGTTCAAATGTTTGGTATCCATGCTACGTAATCAATGAACTTAAAATTAAGCGTGTCCAAGCACGTTTTTTGAAGTATCTATCTTACATAATCGATCACGTATACCCGGAAAGAAACTCTGATTACCATGAGTTCTTGTTAAGGCATGATGTTTGCTCCTTGTCGGCTCGTCGCGAAGAATGTAGTGCAGTATTTATGTTCAAATTAGTCCACAACATTATTGATTGTCCTAACATGTTGAGTAATGTAAATTTTTATGTTCCACAAATATCTGTTAGACATGTAAAAACATTCAAAACATCATCTGCGAAAACAAATGTCTTAGATTAGTCACCAATAAGTCATATGTGCCGAAATGCCAATAAGCATTTTTGCGACATATTTATTGGTGATCGTCCAGGGTAAAACTTGAATCTGCTACCTGAGTTTTTTTGTGTGCAATGTTATATTTTGTCATTTATTTTTAAGTTTTATTTATTATTTCTTTTGTAATCTAATAATTTTTATTTACATATTTTTATGCAAATGTTTAATCTTTCCCTGTATTGGTTCTTCTGTTGGGAAATAAAGTATTATTATTATTAAACGTTTTGGGGCAGTGAATTCATTTGTTGGTGATTTCAACGGTTTTGAATGGGTTCCCTATTTTTTTTCTCGAAAACTATTTGCCTTGCCCAAGTATTTTTGGTGGTGCTATAGGGTGCTATAGACATGCTATCGATTGAACTATTTTAATTTGAATTTCTAGAAAGTCGTTGGGCCAGGGTAACGTTACCCTGGCCCAAGAATTTTTTATGAAAACGCAAGGGGTGCTATAAAACGTTTGGTGGTGCTATAGGAGTGCTATAATTTAGACTATAAAAAATTTAAATTATCGAAAGTCGTTGGGCCGGCTTAATGGAGCCATATATTTCCGCAGAAAAGTTGTGCGGAGTTTCACATCGACTTCTTTCTCACACAAAACATTCCTGTTGTTGCATTTTTGCCACCTGAATCCCATCTAATTTAAGAAACTAAGTAGACTAGCTCGACTGATTTGCAATAATTCTATTACTTTGATTTCATCTAGTAGTGTTTGATGCGTCAGGTATTGTTTTTTGCACACATATCGTATTTAATTTCTTATTTCGAATTTAGTATTCTAGTCCACATCTTGATGTATCCTTTTCGAATATTTTCTCTCCCTTCACCGATTTTTTGCTACAACTTGAGACGTAGACATTTGATTGGCACCTGCACCGACGTTCATGGACAAACTTGTTTCTTCGTTGCGTTTAATAATATTTCGCACCGTTTTATCACAAAGTCATACGGCTTTTGCAACTCTGCTTTGTACATTTAGAAAGTATCTGTCACCATATTTAACACAACTTTTTTTCGTTTTTGAATCAATACTGCTAATTAAATGTTTTGGATTGTAATTAGCCATAATTGTAAATACTTGTTTCATTCTTTCAGTACTGTAGTAAGTCTAACAGTACAGCACTTGTTGGAAATACTTTTTCTCTTCTTTTAAGAAGCAGAAGAGAGAGGGGTCATATTCCTATTGGTCGACTATATTAACCCTCTTCATGATAATGTTATTTTCCAAAGGACGTGTCTGCAGGTAGGTAATTTCGAAAATCATTAGGTAAAGATTAAGATTCTGGGAAACCTGAATAAGTATTTCTAGGTTCTGCATCATTAGCAGCGAATGACGGTCAAGACACCTTTAAAATTATTAAATATTCTGAAATTCCAGATTTTTTACCATTCGCTGTTTAACGAGTGTTTAGGTGCCATAAATTACCTACGATAAATAACAACTTTTGCATATACGCTACGTGCAAATGGTAAAAAAAAAATTGTTTAGGAACCGCTAGGACGTGTCACTTTTCCGAGGCAAGGCATCGGTTTACAGCTGGTTCTAGTTCTTTGGGGAGTGCGTATTTCTGCACTGCACTTAGGCCTCATTAGGCCCATTGTGCTTCCTCCCGTCGATTACCCAGCCTCAGCTCAGCCAGCTTACCTGGTTTAGGTAGTCTAGCAAAGCCGAGGTGGGTAGATCCCTTATGTAGGCCATTATAGGCCATCTTTTACCCAGTAAGGAGCCTCTAGTTGACGAGAGTGTCGGGCAATCGCTAAGAATGTGTCCGGCAGTCTCGTTTTCCATGTTATACCCTCTGCAGGATGGAGAGTCAACTATCCCCATCCTGTATAGGTGCACTGCACCTATACAGGATGGGGCCTCATTAGGCCCATTGTGCTTCCTCCCGTCGATTACCCAGCCTCAGCTCAGCCAGCTTACCTGGTTTAGGTAGTATAGCAAAGCCGAGGTGGGTAGATCCCTTATGTAGGCCATTATAGGCCATCTTTTACCCAGTAAGGAGCCTCTAGTTGACGAGAGTGTCAGGCAATCGCTAAGAATGTGTCCGGCAGTCTCGTTTTCCATGTTACACCCTCTGCAGGATGGAGAGTCAACTATCCCCATCCTGTATAGGTGTCCTTTTAGCCCGCAGTGACCAGTCAGGGTGGTAGTTATGCGCCTAAGGTTCCCCCTGGTCAGCTGCAAGTACTGTTTCGTTGATGGCTCGTTGGGATACAATAGTATTTCCTTAGAGAGCTTGCAGCCCTCGATGTTATCCCAACGCTTCCTGAATTTCTCCAGTGCGTTGGTTTGTACCATATTGCACAGAAGGGGACAGAAGCGCAAGGCGCACTAGAGGCTCCGGTGAGAGAATGTCCATCCCAGCCGCTGCTCTTGCCAATACGTCAGCTCTCGTGTTACCTGTGTTCAAGTCGTGCCCCTTCGCCCAGCAGACTTTAATGTTGTTATACATTGCTGCTTGTCTGAGTTGACCTTTGTTTGGATTTTCAGGGTTCTGGAGAAGACTCCAATCCCTGATCTATCAATACTTTTGGATCCATCAGTGTAGATGCTTATGGCCGACTCTCTCATTTGTTTAGTGGGTTGAATGGTAACCGTGTAGGGTGCATTCCGAATGAGTGTCGGTCTACAGTAGTCAGTGCTAGCCTCTAAAAGAGGTATGTCTTTGCAGACACTCCTCCAGAGGTGTCCTTTGAGTTCCCCACAGCGGTTACTGTTCCAGATCCCACTGCCCTGAAGACGAAGTATGGTCGCCACGGCCTCCCTCTCCACGTGAATATCAAGTGGCGGAAGGCATAGCATGACCTCCATCGCCAGCGTTGGAGTAGTGTGCATGGCGCCTGTTATGCTTAGACAGACTGTTATGCTTAGACAGACCACTGCACTTGCGAGAGTCGCTTCCTCATAGTTAGCTGATTGGTCCTGGGCCACCAAACTAAAGCGCCGTATGTTAGCATGGGCCTGTTGATGGCTGTGTATAACCACATCGTCGGGCGCGGTTTCAACCCCCGGGTTTTCCCCACTGCCCGACAGCATTGCTGAAAGGCCCGTATGGCTTTGTCTGTTTTGATGTCGATGTGCTTCTTCTAGCTCAGTTTCCTGAGAGTGATGCCCAGGTATTTCACCTCGTCGCTGTACTGCAGCATCGTATTCAATAATTTTGGTGCTCTTTTCGTCACCTTGCTTTTCTTGGTAAACATGACCATTTCCGTCTTGGTAGGGTTTACCGATAGGGAGTGATCATTGCACCACCGCGAAACTGTATTTAGAGCTCTTTACATTTGGTCGCATAAAACGTCTTCGCATTTGCCACATACAATCAGGGCGGTTTACAGCTCACCGGAACGATTTCGCTGGATGTACTGTACGCGCATACAAGCTTACACGCATTCACGCATACACGAGTTCACGCTTACACAGTTACACACACATGCACACACATACATCATCGTAAAAATATGAAAATCGTACTCGGGGGACCTTAATCATTTTTGGCATGATTACAATACTTTCTTTACACAGTAGTATTCGGAAAGTAAAATATATAGTTTTTTAATTGTTTCTTTTTTTGTAATACTCGGTTTGACTTACTGTCGATAAAATTAAAAATGAGCGCTAAATTCACTAATCCTTAAACGCGCTTGAACATTCAACATCTTATAAACCCAGCATAAGTGATTATTAGAGTGTCTGATGTTTATGAGCACTCGTAGGTCAGTGCTCTGTGAGTTCAATGAGCGGTCGACATATACTCATCGCCGTAAGTAAATGAACACCCAATAAACGTGGGTGAATTTTGATAAAATTTTAAGGAAAAATGTATTTTATCCGTGCCAAGAAACGATGAAAATTGATTGGTTTTTTATTTTGACATTATTTATTAATTCGGTACTTTGAACTCAACTTTTAAGCTTAATTAGTCTTACTCAATTGTAAAAGAATGCCACCTATTCGAAGATACGCAATTTTTTGCTCAATGAGTGACTTTGGACGAGGTAGAATATTTGGTCTAAGAGAAGCAGAATTATCCATTTGTAATTCTATGTTTCTATGTTGGCCAAAAATGAACAGAAACACATGAGGAATGTGACAGTTACGACCTCGATGTCCTAAAAGCACAAATGACCGTGAAGATCGTGTTCTTCAGCTGGCGACTCTTCGGCACCGTTCATCGTCAACTAGGACATTTTCAAAATTCACTCACGTTAAGTGGGTGTTCATTTACTTAGGGCGGATACTAATGGCGTATATTTTTATATGCATATGTTAGTAATCTTTGTCTTTATTTTTTCTAAAACTTGAGCTTTTATTAAAAACAAATACATATGAAGGAAGTAAGAATGTTTTGTGTTGTTATACATGTACTATACAATCGAAAATTGAATACAATAAAAAACTTTATAAATATTGTAGAATTTTAATAATTCCAATATTTTTTGTTTTCAAAAAAGATTATACAAACGTACCAAACTCAGAGTTACAAAATCCATGATATGACATTTCGGAATTTGTAATGAAATAAGTTATTCGATGCAAATTAAATGAATTAAATACAATGAAACATTCTATAGGAAATAATAAACGTAATTAATTGAAATTGAAAAACAGTTCAATCAACCATTAACTAAAAGTTCAAAGCAATTTAACCTAGTAATATTATTAATTTAACCTTTTATTATTTTATTTCAGATATTTGATAATTACTACCACTTTTCCCACAATGAAGTGATGAAAAGGTCCTTAAAACGTCACCCTTGGAAAAGAACAGCACTGGCTGTGGATACCCGAGTTCATTGGGCGGAGCAACAAGTGGCTAAGAAAAGAGTTAAACGCGATTTTAAGCTTCAAGACTCGGATCCTAGATGGCCTATGATGTGGTATTTGGTAATTTTGATGATCTGTTTTTGTCAGTGCGGGGCTTGACTGTGATTAATTAATTTCAGAACAGGGGAAATGGTTTGGACATGAATGTAATTCCAGCGTGGTTAGAAGGTGTAACAGGAAAAGGCGCGGTAGTGACTATTTTGGACGATGGGTTGGAGAAGGATCATCCAGATTTAATTCAAAATTATGTAAGTTACGTTTTGTTGGTTTCTAAGGTTCTTGAATATTAAAATATACTGCGTGGAGTAATATACAGGGTGAGTTTTTTTCATGTCTATGGGATCTCGAAAACTATAAGAGATAGAGAAACGGTTATATGGGCAAAGTAGTGCAATTTTACGAGCTGAATAAAAAGACATTTTGGTTTTTGTCGAAAAAGTCAAGGGTAACTAGAATTTTTGATAAAAGTGTCGATCTCAGTTATTAAAAGATATAGAAATAATAGTGATGTGTCCATAGCACTTTCACTATCACCTAAACAATTGATAGTTAACATAATAAACTTATTTCACTTGTAAATTGGTTAAAGACCATTTTACATTAAATCATTGTTGTATACGCGTGGCGCATGAAGTAAAATTTCGAGTTTAGAAAAGCCTAATTTGGCTCGGTCGCTCCGCTTCGCTACGCGCCCGAGCCAAATTTTCAGGCTTTTCTAAACTCGAAATTTTACTTCATGCTTAACCTGGGAGTGGAAGACACTCGTTTCTTTCATCATTGAAACGATTGAAAATTGACGTAATAAGTTTGTTGTCGTTTTATTGACGGAGAATGTCAATTTTGATACAAGTTAAAAATAATTTCAAAGATAATAGGTAAATTGCAGTCAATTTAATGATGAAATACTATCAAAATGCCATAACAGTGAAAATACAGACGACTATGATGAAATACCATCAAAATTACATAAATGCGAATATATGATCAATATTAAAGAATAATCCAAAAAAATGCTAAAAGTAATGTACCATTTTCGGTTTCCACATTTTCACCAAAAGTTGATCGGATACTACTATTGTAATAAAAGGCTAAGTTTATAGTGTCATCTTAACAGCTCAATCGGTTTAGACTTCATCTTGGCGACAGGACAGACATTTTTAATAGTCCTACCTAGCTCGGAGGATCTCAAAATGGATATATCCACTAAAATTTTCGATTTTAAAATTTTCTCGAAAACAATACTTTCCGTTTGTTTTCCATGTGGGGGAAAGTAAAAAAAAAACTATAAATGACAAAGTTTTAGTTTTACGCTAAATAATAAAATATTATTAGATATTTTATATTGACATTAGTTTTTGAGATATAACAAATAGTTGGCTGTGTCATCATTAAAACGGGATTTTTTTCTATTTTAACTTATTTATCACTTGACATACTTATTTATACAAATTTCTGAGTTATTAACAATTTTTATTTTTTTTTACAACAAAAAAATAGTTGGCAATGAAAAAATTACAATTATAAAACAATTGCGGCTTTTTGTAATATAGGAGTTTTTTGTCAAATAAGTTTATTTGGAAGTTATGTATAGGAACAAATGAAAATTTGTAGGAAAAAATGTTTATAAAAACACAGTTGTTTTTAACACTAAATTGATTGACAAAAATACAATGAATCTAACTTTTACAAACAAATAATAATAATAGCAGAAGAAAAGGACTATCTGAGTGATTAAAGGATTATTGTGACTCAGATTGTGATTAATAAGAAGAAAGTAACTTTGTGCAACCCGAAGTGCAAAGAGTCGAATCAGAAAATAAAATTATAATCTGGATGCTGAAACCATTGTCCTACATGGATGACTATCTGCATCAAATATTATAAAATTGACTCCCAATTCAACATCTAGAATCAATCACATAGTCATGCTTAGAGCTTGTATTTAATAATCAAGTCCAGTAAAAGTTATTAGATGTATTAAACGTAGAAGGAAACACTATTTTCGGTGATATGTGAAATAAAATAGATGCAATAAAAATGTGAGGGATGTATTCGACTAGTGTTACTATCTGGGGTATACAAGTAACTTTCTTATTTTATTTTCGTGGTTTTTAATTGTTTATTATATACAAGACAAATGCGTATAATTGTTAAACAATATGTACTATCCTAAAACAAATTTGTGTTAAAAAATGATTATTTTATTTGTTAATAAGTTATTTAGGACGCCTGGGTGTGTATGGCCCGAAGAGCACAAGTGTAACGCGAGAAGAACAGCAGGGTTAAATTGTTTTGACGTTGGTCCGCACAAATAGCAGCGTATAGCTGATGTCGTAGACGTTATAGCATTACAAACCTTGCCATCAATCATGGTGAAAACCATTTCTTAATTTATTATTATTTCTTTTCCGTTCCGAATAGTTTCGGAGATAAGGAGAGACGCAATTTGACCTTCAATATGTTTTTTTTTTAATTTAAAGTAGACTACATTCTCGTGCAAAAAGTGTAGCCTTATAGGTCTTCAAAAACGAGGTGACGAAGGCGCAGGGTTTTTCCATGTCACTACTTCCTTTTGAATTGTTTATCTGTGAATACTAGTTACAATGGAACTAATGAAGTAAAAAAAAACATTAACTTCCGAATCACTTCCATCAGTAAACTTTTGTGAAGAACCATCGCACCTCTATTTTAAAACAAACCTGACATTTTTTAAATTTCTGGATATAACGTTTTTATAGTATCGTTTTGAACATGTAAAATTCTTTCTGTGTGATTTAAAAGAGCTTGTACACTGCACGTGTCTCAGTTATCTGTATATTTGATGGATAACATCGAACTTTGGCTTCTACAATTTTTTCGTAAGCGGGATATATAAGAGCGTTGTGGTTTTTTATTGAGTTTCTAATAAGCATGTACTGATATTTCGATAACTTTCCTTCAACGACATCGGACAATGCCTCATCGACAGACATTTTAATAATATAGGGAGCTGCTAATAATTTTAACGCTGCTCTGTATTTATCAGCTCGTTGGTGACTTTATCGTGATTTCTTTGACGATGTTGGTAGCACTAGAGGCCTCAGAAGAACGAAGGCTCATTTAAGTAGCCAGCGATAATTATAATGCTTACTGTATTACACAAATCAGTGACTTTTCTTTGTTTTGCTTCGATCACTTGCTTTCTCGAACTCCATACTTAGTCGACCACGCTTCTTTAATTCCGTGGATTTTGATTTCGCTGTACTCGTTGTCGCCTTACTCTGTGTCGCCGTGCTCGTTGTCGCCATACTCGAATCCGCAGGTTCTTCATTAGTAGTTCTAAGATTCTGTGGAGTATATAATAGAATTATTTTGAGGATTTTTAAATCTTACTTTAAGTGTTTTTTAATAGTTCGAATTAAATTTACATAATTATGTATTAAATTTCAATACTCACGGTAATAATCGTAAGAGAACAAAGCCACTCTTCATTGTTTTGAAGAAAGCGTTCTGTTGTTTTTTGAGATAATTTCCATCTCATTTTAAGTTAAAGTTTAAGTCTTTAAAGATTGTCAATTCTCGTCATGGATTTAAATACAACATTCCATCTTTGTAACAAAATGTTGTTCCAAACATTTAAGTTGCTTGTCCAAGTCCGAATTCAAATCGTTCCGTATGATCTCGAACAGTTCTCGACGAGTACAGATTATTTTATCAATACGCGTTTCTAAAATATAGACATAATGCGATGTAAAATTGAATATAAACACATTTCTCATATAATGACATTTATTTGATTAAAAAATAAGAATTATTATATATATTCACAATAATTTTTTTTGCGGAGTGTTATTCTAATGATTAATTGCATAAATAATAAAAATAAATACATTAAAATAAGACACCCGGTATATATCCGAAAATTATCAAAAAAGCAACGGTATGCTATTCTACATCTTTCAATAGCATGTAGTTCCGAACCTCTGCTGTGTGCCTCTGTGTCGACCCTAATCTAACAAAGCGGCTGCCCGGCGTCGGGTATTACTATCCTCAAAAGTACAGGGGCAGAGACGGGCAGAATTTTCTTTCAAATTGTATTACAAGACATCGTAAACTATATGCTCTATATCTTAACTTCTTGGTTCCCGCTGGATAGATAACTTTTTTGCTAATTTACGGTAAAAATGTTTACAGGAAAAACTATTATGTAAACACATCTTTGAAAAAATGAAAACGTAATAAACTCAAATAAAATGAAAACGTTATATACGTAAGTATTCTACATACCTTCCACAATATCCTCCATCAAACAGAATTGAGAAAGGACACTCGAATAAAAAGTTGCACGCACTTATAGTAACAGTAATATTTCGGAGCCGCTACACGCGGTTCGCGCTGTGCCGAGATTGTAAACTTTGAATTACCGTAGCGTCTCAGGCATAAAACGTATGTTACTTTCCATTTGGAATAACATGCACCAAAGCCTCCTCTACAAAATTCCTTGGTACAAAACTCATTCGGTGACTGTCAATTTTTCGATTTTTTGCCATCTAGACTACTGTGCGACGCTCAAAAGTGCAGATAAACAAAGATATAAGTAGCCGTTTATTTTTAAATTTTTGACGTTTTAATTTTAAACTTGAAAAATAGATTTGCTTAAAAATACGCTTAGTAGTAGTAGGTGCGGAATACAATTAAGAATTACCCTGACAATTTTTTTATCCACAAAGAAAACATCTCCCGTTTAAAAAACATGATTTTTTTTTTCAACAAATATCTACAGGATGACACAAGATTTTTTTTGGTCAAAACTAGTTGGCCGATTTCATTTTTTTCAACGTAGTTTGCAATGATATAACACCCTGCACTTATTATATTTTTTTAAGATCAATAAAGGCGCGGCACGTTTGATAAAAAAAATATATCAAAATCAAGTTTCCTGACAACGGTTTGCAATTTGATGATGTCTACTGCCACCCTGCGCACGCCCCTATTACTACCGGAACACTATTTTATACAAGCTCTAATTTGATTCGACTTCAGTTCCCCGTAAGGAGTACCGGGCTTACAGCTAGTTATCTATAAAATCCAAAATCAGGTGGAAATCAAAGACTACTTTAAATCCGCATCGCTGGAGCATCATCGGAAAACAGAAAAAGGGTCGGGTGCATCAAAATTGCCAATACGAGAGTTTAAAATTACCCTTTGCAAGGTCAAATTCGCTTTTGAATCACTAGAAAAATCGATTTTTGTGAAATTTTTAACCGACACCGACACGATGCGACCAATCGGAGCCCCCAAACAGGCCGAATAAAAAATTGGCCAACACGGAAAATTAGGTGCCCCGTTTCGAGTCGAGCGCCGTCCGCGTACCGTTGTTCAGTTTATTGTGTCAAAACCAGGCATCAGGGCGTTGGAGAAGTGACAGAATTGCAAAGAGGACACATTATGCTACGTATTTCAGAAAATCCGAACGAAATTCGTGCAGAATTCGATTTCTGGTAAGCGTGTGAAAAATCCAAAGCATAACCATAACCAAAGCATAACCCCATATCGAATAGGGCCCTATAATAAGTCAGTTCCGATGTTGCAAGACACGGTCGAAACAACGAGACCACTGGCGATGTTTAAAAGTGCCGATTAATAAAGTGATGAATATTCGTTTTTTTTTTAAAATGTTTGAAGTTTCATTTTTAAACTTAGAAAATAGATAGCCGAGTGCTGCGCCGCTCAACATTCCGCAAAACGAAACGACAGCCGAGTTGTGCACTATATCGACCCCGCAAAAGCAGCACGAGGCGCCAGCCGAGTGCTACGTTCATTCTTCTTTCCGTTCAATGAAACTATTAACTGTTGTTAAACAGTCGCGAGCGCAACGAGCGACGACGAGCCAAGTGTGAGCGCAAGCGAGCTTCAGAGTTCACTTAGTATACGGACTGGATGGAGGAAGATCAAACCTATCATCATTTATCACATAGAGAGCAAAACTGAGGTGTTAACGTGCGTTGTTTAGTGAGAAAACCTACCATATATACATGGTGTTTCAAATTTAAGCCATCATTGGCATCTCGTTTAATGATATAACCCAGAAACCCTTCCAGCTACAGCGTAGCTCGGATATGAACTCCTACGTCCAGGTGAAAGAGATATCGACGTCGACGAACCAGCTAAAGCACCTGCCATTCACCAGAGGGAAGAGCGTATGGACGCTATTCGGAACCAACAACGCCGGTAGATGCTAGATGCTACGACCGCCCAGACGAATACGCTCGTTTTCAACGAGGACAGCCTGTCTACATCCTAAATCAGGTATGGGCAACCTTTGACATGTTGAGGGCCAAACTTTAGTCTGCAAATACGTTCGCGGGCCCCGTTTAATAGTACTTAGTTCATTTTAAAGTAGTGATAATATTTTTTGCGATAGATATTAGACATGAAATAATACGACAATGTTATTATAGTACAATTTATTAAAATAACAAAATGAAATTTAAAAAAATGGTACATTATAATTAAATCGTTAAATTTGCAATTGTTACAAACTACGAAAGTTAAATACACCGAAATCGATGAGACACTTGAGCTTGAATTTGGGAAACTAATCCATCGATATTTGGATTAATTCCACTGACACAAAGACGTAAAGAATTTTCCAAATTATCGTCAGTCAGTCTTGTACGATGTGTTGATTTAATAACTTTCATCAATGAAAAGAACTGTTCGTATTTACAGCGTGTAATCGAACTAATGTACATCCTCTTAAGGGCGTATACACAAAATATTTTGACACCAATTGCAGCAAATATAATATCGGAAAAAAAATATTGGATTTTTCATAATTTTTCATGCATTTTTTACTTTTTGAGAACTTCTGGTTACCTGTGTTCATGATATTTTTCGTGGATGCGTAAGTTGTTGTATTTTTTATTTACTTTTACTACTGCGAGGCGCATAAATCACTTCGCACGCACTATCGAGACGTATAAATCACTTAGCACGCACTACACACACACACACACACTGTCTAGAATTACTAGATGAAACTGGGTCACGTATAAAAAAAATCACAATAACAACATAGACATAATTCTTCACAATCTGACCCACTTTTCTCTGGATGGTGTAATTCGATATCCAAATCGTTTAAAAACTACCAGTCTATGTGGAATCTCTCTTAAAATACGCAATGTGCGCGTATACCAGATACCACAAACATGTGGCCTATTATTATTAATTATTTTTAATAATTATTTGTGAGCTATCTACTAAAGGTATGGTAATTTCAAATGCAGGTATTATTTATTTAAACGCTGCCCCTTATGTGGTAGAGAGCCTGTACAGTAGTTCGTTTACACGCTGTATAAGTACTGCCAAACGCACAAATCAATCTTCTTGTGAATTTTCTAAGCTGCGGAAAATTGTCTTCTTCTAGGTATTTTTTGTAGAAATCGCACAACTCTACGTCTTCAAATTTGGATTTTAGGAGTGAGTTTTCTTGAATCTCGATCAACTCCATTTGTAAGTGTATTGGAGCATTTTGTACAATATATGTTGTAGGAGTAGCAAATAAACTGAAACAGTCTTCCATGTTTTTGAAGTCGCAAAATCTGTTCGAAAATTGTTCCGACAGTAACTTGAGTTCTTCAGCATATTGAGCATAAGCAATATTTTCATACGCAGAGAGCGTGTTGAAATGGTAACTGTTACCAGACAGCATCTGTGACTCCCACAAGCGTAGTTTGATCTGAAACGTTTTTAAATGGCTGTACAAATCATTTACTAACTGTCCTTGTTTTTGAAGTTTCAAATTTAAATCATTCAAATAGCCTGTAAGATCGACCAGAAATGCTAAGTCACATATCCATTTTGGGTCACTTAATTCAGATAGTGGTTTATCTTTTATTTTCATAAAGTCTGCTATCTCATTTCTAAGCTCGTAAAACCGTTTCAACATTTTTCCTTTGCTCAGCCATCTGACTTCACAATAATATGTTACGTCGTTATATTCAGCTGATATTTCATCCAAAAACGCCTTGAACTGACGATGGTTAAGCCCTCGGGATCGAATAAAGTTGATGGTTTTTACTACCACCTTCATAACATTCTGGAGTCGAATGGACTTAGAACACAAGTTCTGTTGGTGGATAATGCAATGAAGGACTATCAAATCATCTTTTTGCACATTTAATTCTGTTGCTTTTTCATTCAAAATTCCGATGAAACCTTTACGTAAGCCGACCATAGAAGGTGCACCATCAGTGCATACTCCAATTAATTTTGACCATGGCAAGCCAAAACTTGTGAATACCTTTTGAACTTCAATAAAAATATCCTCTCCTGTAGTGGTTCCTTTTAGCGGCTGTAAAGCAAGCAATTCCTCAGTAACAGTGAACTCCTTATCAACACCTCGAATAAATATAGCCAGTTGAGCTGTGTCAGACAAATCGGTGCTCTCATCTAATGCTATGGAAAATGATTCAAAACCACCAATACGGTCAGTCAATGTTGTTTTTATATCATTAGCCATCATTTCTATACGTCGAACAACAGTTCGTCTTGACAAACTACTTTTTTCAAATTCTTTTTTCTTTTCAGGACACATTATACCGCAAACTTCTAACATACACTCCTTGATAAATTCTCCTTCGGCAAATGGTTTTAATGCCTTTGCCAATTTTGAGCTAACTATAAAACTAGCTTTCACAACATTATCAAGATGTGTTCTTTGTTTATGAAACATTTGTTGCTGTTTTTCCAAATTTGCGGTAAGCTTCTGGATTTTGTCTGTTCTTAATTGTCCTGTCAGTGAGTGCAGCGTAGCATGCTTAGTTGAGTAATGCCTCTTTATATTGAATTCTTTCATTACTGAAATGGATTCATTACACAGCAAACAAATAGGCTTACCATTGTGCAAGATAAAAAAGAATTCTTCAGTCCATTTTTCTTGAAAATGGCGACCCTCTGTATCTACTTTTCGTTTCTTTCCACCAGACATCATTTTTGTTTACTTTTCGTTCAATAAACTTAATAACAAATTATAGTTAATAACCACTCAAGATGCACACAAAGTCACAAAGCAAGTTGACGGCTCGAGCAGTTCGCTAGGATATCGCTTGTCCAAGTTATCACCTCGGTAGCTCAAATAGAACTGAACTAACGTTCGGGCCATCCACCCGCTTATATAGGCAAAATGAACGAATAATCTGGAATAAACTAGTTTAGAATAATTGAGAAGCAATAAGTCTTTTGATGTGTCACCCGTGTGGCGGCAAACCTCAAAGAATTTGATCGAGCAAGTCGAGTGGCGGCGATTATCAAAGAGTGAGGCGGCAAACATCAAAGAATTTGATGTTTGCCGCCTCACTGTCACTCCCGTGAGTATAAGTAGCTAATGTAATATTGTTTTAATTGGGTTTTTTCAAAATGTCTCGCGGGCCGGATCATATCTTACAGCGGGCCGGATCATATCTTACAGCGGGCCGGATCCGGCCCGCGGGTCGGGGGTTGCCCATATGCGTCCTAAATCATCCTTCGTATCAACCCAACAGCCCAGCCGGTTTTCCTGTAAAATGGTTAGGACCATTCATCATCAACGACGCCGTAGATGGTCGCGTTTTTCGCATCCTCGAGGACAGGAAAATCGTAGTAGTTCATGCAGATGACATTCGACCTGCACCATGCCACGCAATCTCACAGCCTAATCGCCCACGCCGCAGACGGAGGAACCGAGTTGTCGATAGGAAAGAACCCAGAGAGGACAGCGACGACATCGATGATCCTGTGACAGCAGCTCCAACCAGCTCCGAACCGGATTCTCAGGAATAACGTGTAATGAACTTAAGGACGCTCAAGTGTGCGAGTTATTGTCATGTGTATTTTTCAATACCAGCCATTGTTTATCTATATGACACTTTAGTGCGCGTAGTGACTCTTATGTAAAGGGTGGCCCAAAATGGATGTTACTATAGGAAATCTCGGTTATTAGAAGAGATAGAAAAAAATCGATGGCGCATCCTCGAGCTCTTTTTTCGAGACAAACTCAATGCCGAAACGGAAATCAGCTATCGTCTTTTGATTTCAAGTTATAGCCAAAAATTTAATATTTTCCATTTTCGATTTTCATTAATATCTCCGTCATTTATAATTTTATCAAGATAAGAATTGCATGTTTTAGGTACTTTTTTGACGAAAATCGAATGCAGTTTAGAGATTTTTTCTATCTTCATTAATAAAAGAGATGCAGCACTAAGTATTTTTTTTTTAAACAGAAGTCATAGTTAGCTGTGCTATTAATAAATTGGTTTGTTTCCTTTTTATTAATATATAATATGTTGATGTTATAATTGCAATATATTGAGATATATTATATTTTTATAAAATTTTAAATATTTCTCATTAAACGCAGTAGGGTTGTGAATAAAATGATGCCTGTTATGCATAAAACAAAATTAGATTAGTTATTTGTTGTGTTGTAATGTGTATTAATTAGCTAAGTGTTTAAACATGAAGTACGACAATAACGAATAATTTGATATGTTAGAATGCTTTATTCAAAGCAACAGTAATTCTAATATTGCATTGAAAACAAATTATACTCGATATCCGGAGAGAAGACAGTCCGATAAATCGATATTCCAGCGGTTAAAGACAAATCTCATCAACCACGGTTCCTTTAATATCTTAGACGCAGAAGAAGCTGGATTTAGTCTTATTGGTACTGTAATTAAAAATCCACAAATTTCAAGTAGGCAAATAGAAGAGATGCAAAGAATTTCAAAAAATCGTGCCTTAAGAATTCTGAAGAAAAATAAATTCTATCCTTACACAATTTGAAAAAGACACCATTTGAATCCTGAGGATTTGAAACGAAGATTAGAATTTTGTAACTGGTACAAAGCTAGATGTTTAACAAATCCGAATTTTTACCTCGACATTATTTGGACCGACAAGGCATACATAAGCTCCGCGGGAATATTTAATAGGCAAAGTTCAAGGGTAACATTTGTATTTTCAACAACGGCGCCGCCTCCCCATAATTGCAGAGAAGTGACAAATTTATTAAATATTAATTTTGGAGCAAAATGGTTAGGCACGAATGGACCGGTAAAATGGCCTCCGCGATCTCCGGACCTAACACCACTGGACTTCTTTTTTGGGGGTATATAAACGACAATTTATATAAATTAAATATCAATAATATTAATAATTTACAACAAAATTTCATTAATATTTTAAATTCTATATCTAATATTCATATTCATAATGCATGTAGAAGTGTCATAAATAGATGTAACTCTAATGATAGCTAATTTCTGTTTTCGCCATTGAGTTTGTCTCGAAAAAAAAGCTCGAGAATGCGCCATCAATTTTTTTCTAACTCTTCTACTAACCGAGATTCCCTATAGTAACATCGAAATTAGGCCACCCTGTACATACATCCTACGAAACGCAGTGTTAATCCATGATCAAACATTACTTCAGTGGCCATTAAAGACGTTTCTACAATGCGCAGACTTTACCCCATGCCAATATGTCACCAGGATCACCCTACAGGATGAGGGTTTCATCTAGAAACATCCTGTGACGCTGGACGGTAACCATTTGTCATCTCCTTCTCAGGGAAAATCAAACTTTCATTCATTTCCCAAGCGCTGGGTCATTTTCTGCAAAATTTAGGCGTCGAGACGCATATTCTCCTCCCGCCAGCAAACTGTCAATAGGCAGTTATCCCCATCGTGGCGCCTACACTCAACGTTCCTGCTTATCTTCGGATCCGCATCATTGCTAACCAGAACGTTACATCCAGTCGTTTTATCCCAATGGAATAGATCACGTCGCACATAGATCTAATCGAACGCTGGAATTTACTTGGATGTTGCTCAGAACGCATTATTTCGCATCATGCCAGCACTCCATTTCATCATCGGGATCATCTTCGCATCGGGTGTACCAGGTGCTTCCACCAGTTTAATCAAAACCTGGATATGCCCGAATCAGATGTTAGCCGACGCCAAACGCGACGTCGACCCGGCACCTCCACCATATGACATTCAAACAAGTGTTAGCCGACGCCAAACTCAGACCTTAGCCCGGCACCTTCACCAGGTACGCAACAAGCAGCAGAATGTCGCAGTTTTCCTGTGCAGGATTCGCACGACTTAGCAGTTTACCAGCAGGAAAAACATAGGCTAATACCTGATAGTTAAACGTCACACCAGCCCTGTTTATTATTCTGCGCCTTTCACATCGAACATTAATGGATCTAAGATCGCTTTGTATATATCATGTTAGTTTTAAGCATTTCCAATTATCCATGTAAACGAACTTAACTCATTTACGGGTCCGAATTATTACCGGCGCATACTGGGCTGAATCCCGAATCTAAAAATTTATTTTAGGGTCTTAACAAATGCTAAAATAATAGAATAGTTGAAAAAAAATAATAAAAAAAAATTACTAAGAAAAAAGTAAGTAGTAATTTATACTGTATTTTGAAGTTTTTCACATATTTTTTAGAGAAAAATTGGTATAAAATAACTTAATTTATTTTCTAGTAAAATGTAGTATTATATTTATAAAAATTCAAAATCATAATCATCTTCCGATTCGCTCGTAGAATCCTTTTCCGTTTCGCTATGCTGCTCATCAACCATATCCTCTTCCACTGAATTTCCTCCTGAAAATGTTATAATTCTGACCCCATATTCGTTATCAACACCTCAAAAGATCCCATCAATACCAAGTTTTATATAAAAAAAAAAACAAAGGGAAATATATACTTTAAAGTATTAACGGTTTGCTTGGAGTTTCAATTGGAAAATTTCATTTCATTTCATTTCATTTCATTTATTAACGGAATATCCTTTTTACATAAAACTATAACAACCTGTAGAAATACAAACACTTAATGTAAATAACAAGGCACTGATCGAGTTCAACTAACAATAATATAAAAATTAGATAGTGTAGAAAGTAAATACAATACATAAATACAGAATTAAAAATTGCATACAACAAAGAAACAAAAATTATTTATCAATATCGGAGAGGCAAATACGGCGCAGACTAGATTTGAACAGTGACGTAGACTGTGCAAATAATATAAAGTTACTATTATTTTGTAATTTATTTGCATAGCGCATAAGTCTATCAATGGGGTTGAACATACCGTAATTTGTAGGATGAAAAGACAAACGAAATAATGGCTTGTGCCTGCAATTAATACCTCTTGGTATATTAAAACACAACTTACATATTAAATCCTGACATTCAATAATCCCATTGACTAGCTTATGCAGAAGACATAAATCCAGTAGAACTCTCCTGTCATGCAGTGATTGAATATTGAGCTCACTGAGCATAAAGCTATGGCTGAAGTTGATAATGTGCCCGCCCATCCTACGATGAATAAGTCTTAAGAATCGACTTTGAACAGTTTCAAGTTGCTGAATCGTAGTTACCGAGTACGGTGCCACACTACAGATGCATACTCAACATGGGGTCGAACAAGCGCAAGGTATAAAAGTTTCACAGTAGTTATACTAAAATCCAATGTAAACCTATTGACAAAACCTAACATTCTCAACGCCAAATTACATATATTGTTAATATGTTTATTAAAATTAAGTGTAGATGTAAATAGTACGCCCAAGTCTTTAATTTCAGTTACACAAGTTAAAAGATTATTTTTAATGGAATAAGGAAATTTTATACCATTGCCACGACAAAATGATACATGGAAACACTTGTTAATATTTAAGTATAGATTATTGTCATTACACCATTCAGCAACACTGTTCAAGTCCGATTGCAACAAGGTTTGATCCTCGACTGATCTGACTTCTCTAAATATTTTTAGATCATCTGCATACAGGAGAAATCTGCTATGCTTAATCCTAATGCTGATATCATTTATAAATAATAAAAATGTTTGCTATATCTCAATTTATAGTTAATTGTGGCACTCCTCCTTTGAATATGGTATTAATTATATCATAATAAAGAAATTCTTATAACTTAAAGTCAATCAAATCTAATAAAAAAAGTTGCGCATTAAAATGTGAAGAATTTTTCATTTTCCACGAAGCAAAATCACACTCTCTTATGTTTTAATGGTATTAATTTACCTTCTTTAATGAGATGTTTTCAGTGCTTCTTAAAAGACATCTAAACAAGTTAGGTTAACACTTGAACAAAAATAAACAATCATGTCGCCGAACAGATAATATAAAAAAAATGGTCACAATTATGTACCGCGAGAGCGGCTCGCGCTCTACTTGCATTCGACCGTTTTTACCGTAACTTCTTCGACATTATTGTTCGCTGTAATATATTTTTTTTAAATTAGGTTTTCCTTAAGAAAAATTTCCTGTACTTGAAAACGTTACATTTTGACATTGATTTTTGACTATTGTCCAGCTAGAATCGGGATTCAGCCCAGTGTGCGGTGCTTTATCAAAAACGTCGTAGCTTAATATTATTTTATCCACATTTGCGTAAACATCGGACACCAATTGTTTTGCTCACATATCATTTCATAATCATTTTAATTATAAATGATTCAAGTTTGTAACCATTACTCGATGTTCTTTTCTATATATTTTTATGTTTGTAAATGCGGTAATAACTTGTGTACATTTAATTTCGCTCGTACGTGACAAGACAAACAGCTTACAAACTGTTCAAACAACTCCCCATCATAAACCACGCGACCAGCACCGGCCAAGATTACAACCCCGAGGACGACCGTCATATAATTCCGCACCTCCAAGGACCAGAGCTATAAACCCCACGGCGCGCTATAGATGTTTACGACCATAGAAACAAGGGCCTTTAGAAAACCAACCAAATTTTGGAAACACTTCGAAGACAAAGATTTATGGTCGTAACATCTGCAGCACAAACTTGGACACGCCGAACGGTCGAAAACTAGAGTCCCCAAACTTTTCTCTGGTACAGGAAGATGTGCCAACTCCACCCTCAGTTTCCTCCAACACATTCTTTGACCAATCACCGCCACCCTCAAGATACATGGCGGGGTGAAGACAGAGGTGGTTGGGAAGATAAGAGGACTAAGGAAGACAGTGGAAAAGCAGTCAAGTTCAAGAATTTATTCAGACTATATCAAGTCAAGTTCGAATCATCATTCAGTCAGTTACATTTTCATCTTGAGTCGAAGTTTAGTTTCACCGAGGGAAGTCTCATCAAGTTCCATTATTTCATTAAGTGGCTCGAATCATCTCTTAAATCATTTACATTTTCGTAAATCGTCGCGTCGCCTTCGTTTTCACTCTCTTCATTCTCTTTCTTCATTTTGTTCATACATTTTTACCATCGTTAATTTTTATATTTTGTTAGTTTTAATCATTAGTCATTGTATTTTTGTCATTGCGCTCCTATTCTTTTAATCATTGTACATTGTTATTCATTGTAAATTTTTGTTATATTTTTGTGTGTCGTGAATAAATATTATATTCTTGTTATGGAATTCAAAGATTAATTTTCAATCCTTACTTTTAAATTCAAATCAACCTTTTTTTTATAACAATGGTGAGTGCCTACTACTTGGAGACTTCGGTAAGTTTACTTTATTGTTATTTTTGTGTGTGTTAACTGAGCTAACGGAGTTGTGTCGGAGGAACATCGCTTAGTGCATAAGTCATGCGGTATTGTAAAGGGCATTGTCCTAATAAATTCGGAGAAAACAATAATCACGAGTGGCAGCACAACGTCTGACAGTTCAGCGGCAATAATAAATGACTGAATCATGTTTGTAAACTTTAAAAAAAAAAATGTACTAATGTAGGGATTTTTTCGTTGCCAACCCCGGACACTTGAGAATAATCAAGCTGTACTTACATCCATTTTATGTCTAATAGACAAGGTATATTCTAAAACAGAATAATGGGTCCATAAACTTGAGGATTTACACTTCATAAGCAATTCATCAAAATAGACAATTAAAACGTTTTCAGAAAAAACTGCTAACCTTGTTTCTAATCCTCCAATCCATAATTTGTGAATAACATTTTTCAACAACGGTAACACATTTCCTGCCGTTATGTTAGCACGTTCAATTATTTCCGGAGGTGTTAAGTTTTAAAAACCACTATCACCTCCAGACATTTTTTTACTGCTCTTATTCACTGATTCACAGTGGAGCTTGTTTATTTATAACAATCTATGTTTCTCCTGTACGTCAAAGCAACTTTGATCTTAATATAAAATCACCTCGCAATTCTATTGGTTAAAAATTTGAATCATAAAAAAAATTCTTTATAATGAGTTACATTAAAGTACAGTTATTATAATTATAATTGACATATTAAAATCTGGGAGTATAAAAAACATTATACGAGATACGAAGAAAACGCTAAGAGTACACATCTACTTCCGGTTTTTGGTTTTCACCTAATGCCCGCAGTACACACTCGCCGAGCCAAGGCGAGACAAAACGAGCGCGAGCGTGTACTTGGCCTTGCGACCGCTCGCACAGAAGGCGGTTTTTGTGGTACGAGTCAAAGGGACACGAGGCGAGACGAGTGTCAAGCACCCAGTACACGCTCGACAAAATTTCATTTAGTAAACAGTGCATTTATATAAAACACGTGCGATTATTTTTAATAAATATAAATGCAGTGGACTAATGAACAAACATTCGATTTTTTGGAGGGTTATGCAGAAGAAACATTAATATGTAACCCATCACACCCGCAACACAAAAACAAAAACATTGTGAATGATGCGTGGGTTCGTTTATCCAAGACTACACGAGCGTGGTCATCACGCCTCGCGTTAAATGTCTCGCACGAGGGGCTCAGTGAGGCGCTTCGGCGAGTGTGTACTGCAGGCATAAGAGTTATTGTTCGCGAGATAATATAGAATAGAACCCAAACATGATCAAAATATCATGAGCCGTTTTCGCTAAAATCTCTCTTTAAAACGACTGGACAGACCGACGAACCGACCAACTCATCTGGAAAAAAAAAATTGGGAAACTTCCAAAAAAGAACTGCTCTATAATCTATTCCTATTTTAAATTTTAAAGCGAAAACGGTCGCCATTTTATGGTTGACTGTAGACGAATATCTATAGTAATGTTAGGGATCACCATAAAAAAATTAACGTATCAGAGCGTTTTTTAAAATCGTATTGTCAAATCCCTCAAAATAGCACTGTTTCGATTTAGTGGTCCAAATCCTATCACATCACATATTATGCTATCCATAATACTTACGTGTTTTCACGCAGCATCGCAGGGTGAAATAAATGCCGGTGTGGTCTTATTGAATGCCATGCTTTTGGGGACTACCCTATTTTCACATTAAGTATTTTTTTCGAACTCAAACAAACCCAGTTTCCAAACGTGCCTTATTTCTTTGAATGTTGAAATATTTTAATGTTGTGACATGGAACTGCACGTAAATTTCAACTATGTTAGCAAAATCGATTTCTTAAAAAATAAAAGTATCTGCTCACACTTGCACAATTTTATTTTATTTCAATTTTTTATGGCGATGCATTCTAATAATAATAATAATACTTCATTTATTTTTCTAACAAACAATTGTCCAATTACAGAGAAAATTTTAAGTATACATAAAGCCGTCGTTAGTTACTAAATTAATATACAAAGTATAATTAAATAATACAACCTATTAATACAAACGAAGTGCGTTGTTACGCTGCAAAATAATATCTTTTATTAAAATTCATTTATGTTTTCATAGGTCTGCTATATTAGATCCGTAATTTTATTTTTATTGTATTATTTATAAAATTCGAAACCACCGACCTCAAAATCTCCCAGTATGGGTTTAATAAAATCGAATTATGTTGTCGAATCATGTTAAGTCCATTATAGTGGATCCCTCCATACACCTTAACGTACAGATTTTTTATAAAGAATAAATTAAGTTTTCGAATTTGGCCACCGTTTTGGCGATCCCGTTTGATATTTTCAGATTAAATGATTTTGCTATTTGATTTTGGCCGCCCATTTCTTCTCGTACAGGGACATTGAGTTGGTGCGGGCCTGGTTTATCGGGCTTTTCATTTACGCCACTGTCTTCAAGCCTATTAATATTATATGTACATACAGCGTTTATTTTTTCGCTGTTTTCAGGATCCGTTAGCATCTTATGATGTAAACAATCAAGATTCCGATCCAAGTCCAAGGTATGACATGATAGATTCAAATAGGCATGGGACTCGTTGCGCTGGTGAAGTAGCAGCAACTAGCAATAATTCCGTTTGTGCTCTGGGTGTTGCTCACGGAGCACAAGTAGGGGGTGTGCGGATGTTGGATGGAGATGTCACAGATGCTGTTGAAGCTCGATCGCTCAGCTTGAATCCACAACATATTGATATCTATAGTGCTTCCTGGGGACCGGACGATGATGGGAAAACGGTGGATGGTCCAGGAGAATTGGCTACCAGAGCGTTCATTGAGGGCGTGACTAAGGTGAGTTAAAAACAAACTCGGAAGATCTATGATTACAATATGTTTTTAAAGAAAAAAATAGTACTTTTCCCGTTAATCGTTACTTTTTGTAAAACAGGGCGGTCAGAGGAAAAATCAAATATTTTCGACGATCAAAAATCAGTTTACTGACACATTTTTTATCTGACGTTTTTGCTTTTCCATGCTATTTTACTTTAAAAATCACTCATCCGCGGCATAGGACACGTCCCACTGCACAGAACCGCGTGCAGCTCGCTTAATGTTTGCATTGCATTTCTCGGAGCGGCTTAATTTACAGCAAAAGAAACGGTCTAATTTTTTTAACTATTTAAGCTACAGAAAAGTTTAATACATACATTTACGGAATTTCGACGATATCTACAACTATTTATTTAAACATTTTTCGATATGATCAATATTTCAGAAAATATCAAGATAACACGTTAAGAGTAATTCCGCATTTTCAGCAAAAGTTGTTCAGATCCTCATATTGTAATAAAAAGCTTCAGTTTAAATTTTTATCTCAATATCTTTAGCGGTTTTTACTATACAAGATAACACAAATTCGACGTTTTTATACAGTAAAGCAGGTAACCAGAAAACTTGATATACACGTCATGACCTCTTTTTCTAAGAAAATAACAATGGCATTAACAAATCATAGGTAACCAGCATAGCCATGATTAGTTTAAGAAATATCGGCCGATTTTGCCTTTTTAAAGAACTTTTTTTTTTCAATAACTATAAGAAATACAAAAAACAGTTCACTAGTTATTATGGTAGTTTTCTTCGTAAAATTCAGTGGGGTACTTATTTTTTATTCTGACTTTTAGTTTCAGAATTATGACACATGGTTGCGTTTTTTTTTTTTTTTTTTTTAAATGAGAAAGTATTGTTGGGCCCGCCGTGGCCGAGCGGTTGAGCCGCTGGTTTCGCCAATCGTCCACGGCGGTGATCTGGGTTCGATTCCCAGTCGGGGCGAGTAATTTTTCTAAGGAAAAATATTCGTCCCGGAGTCCATGGGTGTGTGTGTGTGTGAATGTGTTGTGACGTCCAAATATATAGTTATAGGTAATTAGCAATAAGTTAAAGAAATAAAACAAATACGAATATAAAATAAAATAATGTTGGCTAATGGGCAAGTTCCCAAGGCCAGGCAAAAGCCAAAACCTAATAAATAAAAAAAAAAAGTATTGTTTTCCTGAATCCCTGTGTATTTTTATGTAATTGAAGAGCGCTTTAAATTATCTTTACATTATTGTAACAAAATTTATAAAAATTCAAAAGAATACGTAAAACAAATTATATTAAAATCAAAGTTCAATTTAATATTGCATTTTAAACTGCAAACTAAATGACATACCTAGTCAGAACTTGTATTTTCGTAATGATAAAATGTGTTTTGTCCTATACAGGGTGATTCTTGACTTATACGTATAATTGCGAGTAATTATAGTTCGTGATGTGTAGTGGCAGGAAATTAAAAAAAATGGTGAAGGTTTTTTATTAACAGAGATAACGAATTAATTATGCAACATAAACTGAACTATTACAATAACTGTTCGAAGTGATTTCCTTCGTTTTCAATGCACAACTGAGCGCGTCCAATCTATGCTCCACCACACGTATGGCGTATACCAGCATGTTGCCGAATCAACTCGGCAACAGCGTGTATACGATTTCGCAACTCTTTTTCAGTGTTTGCATTGGTTGAGTACACTAAATTTTTCAAGTGTCCTCCAAAATGAAAGCAAGAGGATTTAGGTCACACGGCCTAGGAAGCCAAGCAGTTGTACCTCCGCGACCTATCCATCTTCCCGAAAACAAGTTATTAAGATAATTTCGTACCTCTAGCGCAAAATGTGGTGGTGCACCACTGTGAAGGAACCACATTCGCGGTTGATCGTCATTATTAACTTCCTCACGCGATTCTGGGAAATTTTCTTGCAATCATTCTAAATAATAGTCACCAGTTAAACGATTTGGCACTATAAAGGGCCAAATTTGTAATCCATTCACAATTCCATAACATAACATAATAATAATTAATTCGTTTTCTCTGTTTATACAAAACTTTGACTACACTTTTTTTGTATTTTCCATGAATACACGTAAGAAACTATAATTGCTCACAATTATGCGTATAAGTCAAGAATCACCCTGTATAATTATTTACTGAGTTTTAAAATGGTTTTGACGTTACAAGATCAGATCTTATTAGTCTTGCATATAAAAACTGAAAACAAAACATAATTGAAGAAATGGCCCATGGAGTTTACAAAGTTACGTTTACAAAGTTTACAAACTTACGAGTTAATGGACTCTATTTACTTTGCTGTTAGTATAAAATTAATGAATTAATTAAACTCATTTTTGTTTTTATCTAATTTTCATTATTTTTGTATTAATTATCTTTCATCATTGTAAAGCTAATGCAAAGTGGTTTTCAATAACATACAAATATACAGGGTTATAATTTAAAAACATGCATTTTTTTTGTTATAACTCTAAAAGTAAAAGTCGGAATAAAATAATAAGACTGCCACTGATTTCTACGAAAAACTACACAATTAACTATTAAACTGTTTTTTGAATATTATATAGATATTAAGAAAAATGCGTGTTTTAAAAAAGGCAACAATTGAAAGTCGGCCGGTATCTCCCAAAATAATCAAGTTAGCAATGATAAATTAATGCCATTGTTATTTTCCCAGAAATAGAGGTCATGGCTTGTATATCACATTTTTCTAACTCTTCTCGTTACCGAGATATCATAATAAAACATAGAATTTAGACCACCCTGTATAGCGTCCGCGAATATTCACACATCCACACAGCCAGACAGACATTTTTCAGAAGTGGTCTTTATCGACTCAGGGGACCTTAAATCGGATATTTCCGCTAACATTTTATATTTGAACATTTTCACGATTACAATACTTTCCCTTTGTATTACATACGGGAAAAGTAAAAATATATATTCTTTTATAGGGACGGCAGGGGAAGGGATCAATATTCGTATGGGCTTCTGGCAATGGGGGGAGAGATCACGATAACTGTAATTGCGATGGTTATACAAATTCAATATACAGTTTGTCTATATCGAGTGCAACAGAAAAAGGGCTTGTGCCGTGGTATAGTGAAGCTTGCAGTTCCACATTAGCTTCAACGTATAGCAGTGGAGCTGTTGGAGAAAAACAAGTAGTTACGACTGATCTACATCACTCTTGTACGAGCAGTCACACAGGAACGAGTGCATCCGCTCCATTAGCAGCTGGCATTTGTGCGCTAGCTTTGGAGGCGAATCCTAATTTAACTTGGAGGGATATGCAACACATAGTAGTTAGAACAGCTAGACCGCAACGCCTTATAGCCCCGGATTGGCAAACTAACGGAGTCGGAAGGAATGTCTCTCACAGTTTCGGCTATGGGCTTATGGATGCTTACGCGATGGTGCAATTGGCCAAGAAGTGGATTACAGTGCCCGAACAGAATAAATGTGAAATCACTGCTCCTCAAGTTGAAAGGTAGGATTCACTTCATATAAGTAATATTAATTATTATATATCTAATCTTGAAGTATGGACAAGTATACAATTGCTATAAAAATAGGTTTTAATGATATAATTAAGTATAAACATTGATTAAATAGTATAAGATAGGCAACGCAATGCATTAAGAACGTGATCTCGAAAATTGGTTCACCTTTTACCCATTTGAACCAGTAACTATTTTTAAGTATAATAAAAATAATATAGTTTATTGTCTATCTAGAATTGTATGCTCTTTCAGTGCACCGCAAACCATTGAAAAGTGATGAAATGTCAAGGTAAATTTAAGAAAAACTTAAATTTCAGAAAATATTGAAACAATGTCAAAAAGTGATGAAATGTCAAGAAAAATTGAGATTTGACAACATTTTGTAGTATGTTGAAAAGTGTAATCTGTAATAAAAAAATGTTTTAAATATTTTAAACTTTACAATTAATCAGTGTTTTTATGCGCACCGCACAGTATACGATTTGACCGTTTTAGCGGGACAAAATTCAAATTATTAAAATATGAAAATTACAAATGCATTACTACAAATTATTTAAATACATCAGAAAGAGATTCCTGATACAAATTTATTTCAGTTTACTTTCAATTATCTGCTATCAAGTAGCAAAATTGAAGTAAACAACTAATTTCATTTGTTGTTGATTCATTTTATTATCAATTATTTTAAGGTTGCATCGTTTGATCTAAGCTGAAGAATATTTTCTCTTTGGTGTCTTTTTCTGCTTAAGTGTAGCTACAATATCATATTATTAATCGAGGTGGCTGATAGTTGTTGAAAGTTCATATTCATTACTTTAAGTAAAACACTTTGTTTATAACTTTCACAAATTGTTTATTTTGTATTCATAACAAATGTTTCGCCACACTGTGGCTTCTTCAAGTGAAGAACAAGTGATTAACTTAACCTAATTACAATGTATATATAGGGCTAGCTGATAAGTAAGAGGGGTGGGGGTTACAGTTTTAAATTGAGCAATGGGGAGTTATTAATATCTGTCTGATCGTTTAGTAATTGATCGCTGAATTTTCTTTTGTTTATTTCGGTGCTTTCCAGGATGTTTAATTTTTTTCCTTTCTTCTCGATGTGTAGTATTTGGAAGTCTTCGTTGAAGTTGTGGCCTTCATCTAGCAAGTGGTTGGAATAAGTCGAGTTGTTTTTCTTTTTCTCGAAGCTGGTTTTATGCTCGTTCATCCTTTCTTGAAAGGCTCTCCCAGTTTGGCCGACGTATACTTTAGGGCAGTCACCGCAACTTAACAAATAGACACCGCTATGTCGAGCTCTGGATATTCTATCTTTATTATTTTTTATGTATTTTCCTAATTTGTTGTCTGTTTTATACGCAATTTTAATATTTAGTTTTTCTAATTTTTTAGTGATAATATTAGTTTCTTTGCCTGTGTATGTGAAAGATGAATAATTTGTTTGGGGGTTATTTTTTATTAAGGGGCAAATTAAACATCTTGGAAAGCACCGAAATAAACAAAAGAAAATTCAGCGATCAATTACTAAACGATCAGACAGATATTAATAACTCCCCATTGCTCAATTTAAAACTGTAACCCCCACCCCTCTTACTTATCAGCTAGCCCTATATATACATTGTAATTAGGTTAAGTTAATCACTTGTTCTTCACCTGAAGAAGCCACAGTGTGGCGAAATAAACAATTTTTAAAAGTTATAAACAAAGTGTTTTACTTAAAGTAATACAATATCATATATTATTTGTGTAAATACAATATAATATAACATAGACGTAATAAGTTATTTAATTTATTATAAATAAGAAATATAACCATCTGATAAAAACATTCATATGGTTTATGTCACACATCGTCATAAATTACTGCCTGTTTTGTAATGATCCTCAAGATTTCCTATTAACGATAAATCTTGTTAAATTGTGCGACTTTTTGCGATTACTAAGATATTTAACATTTTTGTTAGGTGTAAAAATTAAGTGAACACGCCTTGTTTGGTGCCAATATTTCTTAAAATACTGTTAATTAAAAAAATCTTTAAATAAAAATTGCAGGTTCTATAAAAATCTATAAAATGTATAATATAGCTCTATCAACTATAAACTTATGCCGTTTTTTTTTTTTAAAGTTAGAAATATGTACGTTTGTTCAAATCAACTTATCCGATACTATTTTAAATAACTCAAATAATATTTTCTAACTTCCTCTGTATTTATTTTATATAGGGAATTCTTTGCTGTAAATCTTCAGATATTCGTTGTTTTTTTTAAGAGTTCAGTTTGAAGCTATAAACGAGTGTCGTCTACTCCCAGACTAAGCATAAAGTAAAATTTCGAGTTAAAAAAGCCCCGCGTAGAAAATTGGTCGAGGGTCGCGCAGCGACCCGAGACAAATTTTCTTCACGAGGCTTTTCTAAACTCTAAATTTTACTTCATGCACCACGCGTACAAAACACTGATTTGAAGTCAAGTCTAAAATATTCTTGTTCAGCAGTATATTTTTAATACTGATTTAACAGTGTATTTTTAATTTCACAATATTTCAGTGACTTATACTCGTGGCGCATGAAGTAAAATTTCGAGTTTAGAAAAGCCCTGTGAAAATTTGTCGAGGGTCGCGCAGCGACCCGAGACAAATTTTCACGAGGCTTTTCTAAACTCGAAATTTTACTTCATGCGCCACGCGTATAAAACACTGGTTTAAAATAAAGTTAAAAATGCACTGAAAACCAACCCAACTTCGATATTTTTTCAAAATTTTATGTTTTCTTTCGTATCCATGCTGTAAACCTTCTGATAATAGTTGTTTTCTTGTAAAAAAACTTCATTTCCGTGTAGTCCTTCGGTCTCCGAAGACCATGATTGGTCCTTCGAGCTGTAGCCTTTGTAAAATGGTAATAAACTTAGTAATCTAAAGGGATCCTTCAATTTGAAACTCCTAAGAACGTGTGTTGTCCACTCCCAGACTAAGCATGAAGTAAAATTTCGAGTTTAGAAAAGCCCCGCGTAGAAAATTTGTCGAGGGTCGCGCAGCGACCCGAGACAAATTTTCACGGGGCTTTTCTAAACTCGAAATTTTACTTCATGCGCCACGCGTATAAAACACTGGTTTTAAATAAAGTTAAAAATGCACTGAAAACCAACCCAACTTCGATATTTTTTCAAAATTTTATGTTTTCTTTCGTATCCATGCTGTAAACCTTCTGATAATAGTTGTTTTCTTGTAAAAAAACTTCAATTCCCTGTAGTCCTTCGGTCTCCGAAGACCATGATTGGTCCTTCGAGGTGTAGCCTTTGTAAAATGGTAATATACTTAGTAATCTAAAGGGATCCTTCAATTTGAAACTCCTAAGAACGTGTGTTGTCCACTCCCAGACTAAGCATGAAGTAAAATTTCGAGTTTAGAAAAGCCCCGCGTAGAAAATTTGTCGAGGGTCGCTCAGCGACCCGAGACAAATTTTCACAGGGCTTTTCTAAACTTGAAATTTTACTTCATCCGCCACGCGTATAAAACACTGGTTTAAAATAAAATTAAAAATGCACTGAAAACCAACCCAACTTCGATATTTTTTCAAAATTTTATGTTTTCTTTCGTATCCATGCTGTAAACCTTCTGATAATAGTTGTTTTCTTGTAAAAAAAACTTCAATTCCCTGTAGTCCTTCGGTCTCCGAAGACCATGATTGGTCCTTCGAGCTGTAGCCTTTGTAAAATGGTAATAAACTTAGTAATCTAAAGGGATCCTTCAATTTGAAACTCCTAAGAACGTGTGTTGTCCACTCCCAGACTAAGCATGAAGTAAAATTTCGAGTTTAGAAAAGCCCCGGGTAGAAAATTTGTCGAGGGTCGCGCAGCGACCCGAGACAAATTTTCACGGGGCTTTTCTAAACTCGAAATTTTACTTCATGCGCCACGCGTATAAAACACTGGTTTAAAATAAAATTAAAAATGCACTGAAAACCAACCCAACTTCGATATTTTTTCAAAATTTTATGTTTTCTTTCGTATCCATGCTGTAAACCTTCTGATAATAGTTGTTTTCTTGTAAAAAAACTTCAATTCCCTGTAGTCCTTCGGTCTCCGAAGACCATGATTGGTCCTTCGAGCTGTAACCTTTGTAAAATGGTAATAAACTTAGTAATCTAAAGGGATCCTTCAATTTGAAACTCCTCAGAACGTGTGTTGTCCACTCCCAGACTAAGCATGAAGTAAAATTTCGAGTTTAGAAAAGCCCCGCGTAGAAAATTTGTCGAGGGTCGCGCAGCGACCCGAGACAAATTTTCACGGGGCTTTTCTAAACTCGAAATTTTACTTTATGCGCCATGCGTATAAACCACTGATTAACAGTAAAGTTAAAAATATATAACGCTTAGATGTGATGGTGATCAATATTTAGCGAGATGTAGCGAAAAAAATGCAAGAATTACTTGTTTTGTGAATAGTTTTAAAATAATAATAATAAAAGTAAAATAAATTTAGTTTGTACAACTTTTATGTGATAATCGATACTTATTTTTATTATAAAAGATTGACAGTTATGATTTAATTTTCAGTGCTAACAATGATTAAGTGCTTTTATTGATTAACAGGTATGACGTGATTGTTTCCAACGCACTCTTTGCAAAAAAGAAAATATCATAATTTTAAATATCAAATCTAAAATAAATTATGAGTGTGATACATCACTGAGATCAGAAACAAATATTCTTTCAAAATATATGAAAATCCAAAATGGCGCCCATAAGAAAAACAAAAGTTAGCTACTAAATTCCTCATTAAAAAGTGTCTGTAGTAGTTTTTGAATAAAAAATTAAAACGATTTTTCAACAAATCAATTTTTTGTTGATATCTCGAAAACAAAAAAAGATATTTCAAATTTGTTTTTCGATTATTGTTAGGCCCTAAAATACACAACTTTGCCCCAATTTAACAAACTCTCTATCTCTTTAAATAACTGAGATCCCCATACATTCTGTCGAAATACGGGCATCCTGTATATTGTATATACTTATTTATAGATATGTCTGCAATTTTGAATTTTTGTTTCTATTTGAATAATTTTATAATTAAATATAACATGGAAAAGGGTTGTAATATAATTACTATTTTTAGATAAAAATTGTATAACAAAAATTCGAATAATGACTTTATCATCAAATTTTATTTGAACAATTGTTTGAGTAATTTATATTTTTAATCAAATATTTTCTTCGACTCCGAACAATTTAAAGTAGACTAAATCGCTTTATAGCGAAATGTTCAGCTAGAATGAGCGTTTCGACCAGTGTGCGTCGCCACGTGCATAAAAACACGAATTTCCAAATCCAAATTCTTCGGGCTTTTCTTAACTCGAAATTTGACTTCATACTTAGTCTGGATAGCCATGCGAGGTGCGAAAATACATAAATCTAAAGTTTCCTACAACTCGCTTATTTTTGAAAATCGGACCTGTGTTCATACGAACTATTTTTACTTACTTAAATGCCCTCTAGAATACACCCCTTAAGTGGCTGTAAAACGTCGTGAATTACCCTGTATGTCTTTTAATTGTCTAGTTTCGGCACGAGTAACAATTATCAGCTATAATGTCCCAAGGGCAATGATAATTACGCATTAATTTTGTTTAACCCGAAAGTCTGTTGTTTGGTGATTGCCCGACGCCAGGAGGGCAATTACCTGAAGCAACAAACTTGAGGGATCAACAAAATGTTGTAATTATCATTGCCCGAGGTACATGTGGTGAGATAAGTTCTTGAATAGGCACGTATAATCTTAGGTAAGATAAAAACAAAAATTCTGTAGACAAAAGAATGTGAAAGATACAATGTCATTGATTATATGAAAGCAAGGACGGTCGTTTATACGGTAAGAAGGATCGACAAAATCGAAGATTTTGGAGTGGGGTAGAGATCGCTTACGTCACAAATGCGCGGTGAATTTAAATGCATTTTAGACGAAAAACATTTTCGTAATTTTATATATGAATTTAAATGTACTTCATGATTTAGATAATTACAAGTAATTACAGTAACTGAATATTTATTCTTACTATTAAATTATATTAATAATATAAAAATTATCTCAGATAAAAGACATAATTCGATTTAGAAATAGCATTAGTAACATAAAGTATTTCCATATTTAATTCTTCGTAATATTGCTATTGATGTGTACTTTATGCATATTTATTTTTATTGTATTATGATGTAAATTTTGAATGTATAAGCATTAACAACTAAAATTACAAAACCGGGCTGGCTTAACATTAAATTTTATAAGTTAGCATTGAACAAAATAGTTGTTCATACAAAACGGATTGTAATAAAGCTTAGAACTCTGATATTTAAATATAAATTTTGATAACGTTTAATTATTAACCAATGTAATCAATTAAACTATAAAGATATTTAGTGTTACTAGTAGATTGACATACTTTTTAACACTAAATAATTCAAATAGTTTACTTATATAAATATTTGACTATTTTGTAAATTCCAATTCACAGCCTTAATTTATAATAAACTTTAAGGCACTGCCAACTCTAACTTACTCCAATTAATTAATTTCAGGAGTAAAAATAAAATCAATTAAATAAAGTAAAACACGTTAACTTTGTTCGTATAACATACCAATTAGTTTCTATTACTATACAATACAATTATACAGGCAATTTTTCTTTTAGGTAAACATGCATAACCTGTAAATTTTCTGAAATTCGTTGTTTTACAAAAGAGTTCAATTTGAAGCTTTAAACGAGTGTTTTCCACTCCCAGACTAAGCATGAAATAAAATTTCGAGTTTAGAAAAGCCCCGTGAAAATTTGTCGAGGGTCGCGCAGCTACCCGAGACATATTTTCTGGGCTTTTCTAAACTCGAAATTTTACTTCATGCTTTATGCGCCACGCGTGTAAAACATAGATTTTAAGTGAAGTTCGAATATGCATAAATTCCACAATATTTTAGTGTTTTATACGCGTGGCGTATGAAGTAAAATTTCTAGTTTAGAAAAACCCAGAAAATTTGTCTCGGGTCGCTGCGCGGCCCTCGACATATTTTCACGGGGCTTTTTTCTGGGAGTAGAAAACACTTGTTTAACGCTTTAAATTGAACTTAAAAAATCAGGGAATATCTCAAGGTTTACAGAAAATAGGCAGAATTTGGAATACGTATACTTTAAAGAAGAACTCCTTGTATAATGTAAATACATATTTAAGGAAGGTGCGAAAAGGGGAAATTAATATTTAAAACATGGTAATAATTTTATTTATTTACAATTTTTTTAATTTTCTCGTTGCATTTTATTTTATTTAAGAAATTTTGCTCTTAAAATTCTTGTTATTTTTAAAAACTTGATATTAGTAATTTAAATAATTAATTGTTATAAATAATCTTTGTTTGAAATATGTTTTTATTATAACCCAATCAACGTCAACATATTTTTACAATTTAATTACACGTAACACAAACTATTATTTTAATTACACTTAACACTAACACAAAGTATTATTTTAATAATACTTATTTTTAACACTAAATATAGAAAAATCTATCTATGAAAGTACAGCGAAACCAGAAAGAGAGGTTATGATAGACTCAGAAACGTAACCAAATACAACGTCATTGTTCTCTCTCTTAGGAACATGGAAAGATCCAATTCTGTCATACCTTGTAACACATACAGAGAGTTTTATGTAACACCGAACATTTTCATACCGAGAATTTTTCTTTTAGGTATACATAAGCATACGTTGTACATTTGCCGACCCTTGGTTTATTAAATGAATTCAATTTGAAGCTTTAAACTAGTGTTTTCCACTCCCAGGCTAAGCATGAAGTAAAATTTCGAGTTTAGAAAAACCTGAAAATTTGGATTTGCAAATCAAATTTTCAGGCTTTTCTAAACTAAGTTTTACTTCATGCGCCACCGGTACAAAACACGGATGCAATGTAAAGTTTAGCGGTGTGTTTTAAACTTCGTAATATGTCAGTTTTTTGTACCGGTGGCGCATGAAGTAAAATTTCGAGTTTAGAAAAGCCTGAAAATTTGGTTTGGCCGCTCCGCGCTTCGCGCTACGCGACCAAACCAAATTTTCAGGCTTTTCTAAACTCGAAATTTTACTTCATGCTTAGTCTGGGAGTGGAACACACTTATTTCAAGTTTCATATTGAACTCTTTAATAAAACAACGAGTATCTAAAGATACGCTGTAATTGGGACATGTATACTTGAAAGAAAAACTCCCTGTATGTACAAGTTGAGGCATTAATTGCGATTGATTGGCTACAATTTTTAATGGTCATATAGGCAACCCAATTTACACATAACTTAAAAATTAACGGTGTCAAATTGTATTGAATAAAAATGTTCGGTGTTACATAACATCTCTGTATGTGTTCATATGCCGATCGACGTACCTTGATGTGAAAGTATAATTTGGTTATATATTATTATATCTTATAACACAAATTATTATTTGAATGTACAATTAATTTATAATTTCTTACTCCCAAATACCTGCTGTTGTGTATGTGAGTGTTGTTTCTTCAATCCATTTATCTCTTTCTGTAATATTTTGGCAGACATTGGAAAATCATGTGAGCCAACTGAAAGCATTGAAAAGCAGCGGTCTTTTCAGTTTGAGCCAATTGGAACCGATAGTCTTTTATCAGAAGTGATAATGGCCCTCGGAGAATTGTTCTAAGTTTTTATAGAATGCTCTATGAGACGAAAATCTAGCAATTCCATTGGTTGTTTATTTTTGAAAGAACTTATCAAGGGAGTTTTAATTTTCTAGAAATAATTGCACAAATTTAAATCATTCATGGATTTTCGTAGGTAGATAATTGTATTTTTATTAAATTATATCATTTCTCGTTAAATTATGAATTGACAACGCACACAGTATTAATTAAATAAATGATTCAATTACTTACCTATACACGTAATATCTCTCCTTGCTCATTTACTTTACTTACTTAACATTTTCACGATTCATTGTTGATACAAAATAAAGGTCCCTATTCAATTATTAAAATTAAATTCTTATTATTCAATAATTACACAGTGTTATACAGGGTGTCCCAGACCACCCGTATCAGCCTTTTTGAGAAAACGGCTAGGACTTTTGTCAAAAAAAGAGTTGTGACAAAAAAATGTATTACTAAAGCCGTATTAAAAAATCGAATGGTGATATTGTGTTTTCGCAAAAAGGTTGGCATCCCTGAGAGTTTACTTAAAAATGTCAATTACTCAAGATTTTCAAATGGCACGATAGGTCAAAAGTGGTATCATTGAGAAGGTCTTTAAAAAATAAGCAACTTTTATAAGAAACATAGTTTTGTTATTGGCATCGATTTTAAGTAATATCTCATCAAGATTATTAAATTTAAATTTTTCATGGCTAACTTATTTTAAAATATTGAGTTTCAAATGTCAGTTAGACCTCTCAGATACATTTTGACAACGGCCGAGGAGTCGCTAAAGAAATATTCGACTCCAACTCCGTCTCCGACTCCTCTATTTTTCGATAATCCTACGCCAACTCTGACTGCTGCTTCGAATCATGTAATCATTTTAAAACTTTACTTAATAATGCAATTTTTTGCAATGCAAATTAATGTTTAATGGTTACTACATCTGCATAATTGCAATCTAATACTTTAAAAAAAAAATAAATTTTGATTTTCTCTCATATGAAAATTACAGGGTCTGTCAACTTGGCCCCCCCCCCCCAACTCAAAATTTTCAAATAAAAATATTGCGCCCGAAAGGTCTTAACTTGCGCTCACTTGCGCCCAAATATTAAAACTTGCGCTGTTAAGGGTAGAAAGTTATAGCGATTTGAAAATAGGGGGGGCTAAGTTGACGCCAGGCCCCCCATCTCGGAATTTTTAACTTTTTCTTTCATAAATACATTCTATGGAACTTGCGCTGTCGATACCACCTAACTTTACAAGTTGCGCTGCAAAAATACACCCCCTATAAACGAAATAAAGGAGGGTGCCAGCCCCTCCACTTTACATTTTTTAAGTTTTATAGCATTGTACACAAAGCTTAGAAGTTGCGCTCACTTGCGCCATCGAAATTTTTTCAATATCAGTTCTCATGAAAAAGTTATGGCATATTTTATATATACTCGAATCCAGTGCGCGTATTCCCATAATCTCCATGCAACTACAGAAGAGTAATACAGTAAACATACTTAACTCACAACCACTGTCCATCTTCGTTGAAAAGCATACATTATACAACCAAAACAGTAATTTTCTATAATATTTGCATATTTATTCCAGTGCCGTATTATGGTGGAAATATATATTTTTATTATTACTTAAATAATTTTATTTCCAAAACGAATAACAATAATTCGATTCAATTAATAAATATAACTTTAACAATGTATTTAAAATGCATTTCTGCTGATTAGAAAAGTTGCGCTGTTTTCCCAGTAGCGTTACAAATAATTTATTATTTAATTTAATTAAATATTTTCAAATCCAAACGTGAAAATTTAAATTCATTAAGTGATTTTACTTAAACAATGCATAAGAAATGCATCTATGCCAATGAGAAAAGTTGCGCTGTTTTCCCAGTGGCGTCACAATTAATTTATTATTATTTAATTAAATTAAATATTTTTCAAACCAAACGGAAAATTTTGAATTTTCTAAGTGATATTACTTTAACAATGCATAGGAAATGCATTTATGCTAGAGAGAAAAGTTGCGATGTTTTCCCAGTGGCGTCACAATTAATTTATTATTATTGAATTAAATTAAATATTTTCAAAACCAAACGGAAAATTTTGAATTTTCTAAGTGATATTACTTTAACAATGCATAGGAAATGCATTTATGCTAATGAGAAAAGTTACGCTGTTTTCCCAGTGGCGTCACAATTAATTTATTATTATTGAATTAAATTAAATATTTTCAAAACCAAACGGGAAACTTTGAATTTTGTAAGTTATATTACTTTAACAATGAATAGGAAATGCATTTATGCTAATGAGAAAAGTTGCGCTGTTTTCCCAGTGGCGTCACAATTAATTTATAATTATTGAATTAAATTAAATATTTTCAAAACCAAAAGATAATTTTGAATTTTCTAAGTGATATTACTTTAACAATGCATAGGAAATGCATTTATGCTAATAAGAAAAGTTGCGCTGTTTTCCCAGTGGCGTCACAATAAATTTATTATTATTGAATTAAATTAAATATTTTCAAAACCAAACGAAAAATTTTGAATTTTCTGAGTTATATTACTTTAACAATGCATAGGAAATGCATTTATGCTAATGAGAATAGTTGCGCTGTTTTCCCAGTGGCGTCAGTGATCATTCCCAAAAACAGATGGTTCCCGTCGGTCACCCTACATTGTATATAGCAACATATTAACCTCTACTTCTTTTGATCTTGAACAATGATTTTTGCTTGGAAGCAAGTCATTGTATTCCCTTCATAAGCCATTATGTCTTCTGCAAAATGCTATAAAATGACCCGGTATAAAACCCACAACACCACGTAAAATAAACAGTTTGTTCTGTACATTTAGTTTAAACGGAATATTTTCTAAATTAGTTACCAAGTTCAATGTTTTACTGTCCGTGTTAACTGGTTCTATGAATATGAAATTGTTTAACTGTGTTTCAAATAATTATTTATTATTACACAAACTGCAATTTTGTTTTGTTTTTGTTTTTTGTTTTCGCCACTGGGAAAACAGCGCAACTATTCTCATTAGCATAAATGCATTTCCTATGCATTGTTAAAGTAATATCACTTAGAAAATTCAAAATTTTCTTTTGGTTTTGAAAATATTTAATTTAATTCAATTATAATAAATTAATTGTGACGCCACTGGGAAAACAGCGCAACTTTTCTCATTAGCATAAATGCATATCCTAGGCATTGTTAAAGTAATATCACTTAGAAAATTCAAAATTTTCCGTTTGGTTTTGAAAATATTTAATTTAATTCAATAATAATAAATTAATTGTGACGCCACTGGGAAAACAGCGCAACTTTTCTCATTAGCATAAATGCATTTCCTATGCATTGTTAAAGTGATATCACTTAGAAAATTCAAAGTTTTCCGTTTGGATTTGAAAATATTTAATTTAATTCAATAATAATAAATTAATTATGACGCCACTGGGAAAACAGCGCAACTTTTCTCATTAGCATAAATGCATTTCCTATGCATTGTTAAAGTAATATCACTTAGAAAATTCAAAATTTTCCGTTTGGTTTTGAAAATATTTAATTTAATTCAATAATAATAAATTAATTGTGACGCCAGTGGGAAAACAGCGCAACTTTTCTCATTAGCATAAATGCATTTCCTATTCATTGTTAAAGTAATATCACTTAGAAAATTCAAAGTTTCTCGTTTGGTTTTGAAAATATTTAATTTAATTCAATAATAATAATTTAATTGTGACGCCACTGGGAAAACAGCGCAACTTTTCTCATTAGCATAAATGCATTTCCTATGCATTGTTAAAGTGATATCACTTAGAAAATTCAAAGTTTTCCGTTTGGTTTTAAAAATATTTAATTTAATTCAATAATAACAAATTAATTGTGACGCCAGTGGGAAAACAGCGCAACTTTTCTCATTAGCATAAATGCATTTCCTATGCATTGTTAAAGTGATATCACTTAGAAAATTCAAAGTTTTCCGTTTGGTTTTAAAAATATTTAATTTAATTCAATAATAACAAATTAATTGTGACGCCACTGGGAAAACAGCGCAACTTTTCTCATTAGCATAAATGCATTTCCTATGCATTGTTAAAGTAATATCACTTAGAAAATTCAAAATTTTCCGTTTGGTTTGAAAAATATTTAATTTAATTAAATAATAATAAATTAATTGTGACGCCACTGGGAAAACAGCGCAACGTTTCTCATTGGCATAGATGCATTTCTTATGCATTGTTTAAGTAAAATCACTTAAAAAAATTAAATTTTCACGTTTGGTTTTGAAAATATTTAATTAAATTAAATAATAAATTATTTGTAACGCTACTGGGAAAACAGCGCAACTTTTCTAATCAGCAGAAATGCATTTTAAATACATTGTTAAAGTTATATTTATTAATTGAATCGAATTATTGTTATTTGTTTTGGAAATAGAATTATTTAAGTAATAATAAAAATATATATTTCCACCATGATACTTGTAAAATTAGGTGGTATCGACAGCGCAAGTTCCATAGAATGTATTTATGAAAGAAAAAGTTAAAAATTCCGAGATGGGGGGGCTGGCGTCAACTTAGCCCCCCCTATTTTCAAATCGCTATAACTTTCTACCCTTAACAGCGCAAGTTTTAATATTTGGGCGCAAGTGAGCGCAAGTTAAGACCTTTCGGGCGCAATATTTTTTATTTGAAAATTTTGAGTTGGGGGGGCCAAGTTGACAGACCCCAAATTACATAAATTTCCATTGTAATTAAAAACTCCATTTGGATTTAAATTTTAGAAAAGGAATGAAATATGTTTAGCACGTTCATATTTAAATAATTATATTGAAAATCGGAGACGGAATTAATCGAAATTTCCAACTCTACGGCTCCGATTTCTTCATCACAAAAATACTTAAATTCCGACCCCACAGTTTTTACTCTAACTCCGACTCAGAGTTCACAGCACTGGTTCAAACTGCTTTCCATTTACTTCTAAACACTGTTAAACTGTTCTGGTTCTAATACCAGTGGCCCTAAGTATCTACTTTTAAAATAAGGTAGCCATGAGATATTGATATTTGGTAACTTTAATCCAAAATTACTCAAAACAAACGCCAGTTACAAAAATATGTTTCCTACAAAAGTTGCTTATTTTTCAAAGATCTTTTGAATGATACCACTTTTAACCTATGATGCCATTTGAAAATCTTGAGTTTTTGACATTTTTAAGCGAAATAAGGGATGCCAACCTTTTTAGGAAAAAACTATATCACCATTCGATTCTTCAATACGGCTTTAGTAATATTTTTTTTTTATCCCAACCAAAACAAACGCCAGTTACAAAAATATGTTTCGTACAAAAGTTGCTAATTTTCAAAGATCTTTTGAATGATAGCACTTTTGACCTATGATGCCATTTGAAAATCTTGAGTTTTTGACATTTTTAAGCGAAATATCAGGGATGCCAACCTTTTTAGGAAATACCAATATCACCATTCGATTCTTCAATACGGCTTTAGTAATATTTTTTTTATCCCAACTCTCTAAGACTAGCCGTTTTCTCAAACGGTGGTCTGGGACAGACTGTATGTAATTTAAAAAATTAGAGTAAAAACAATTGAACAAATAAAACAAATCTGGAGTAGATCCCACTAGGATGAGACCTCTGTTAAGATAGGAGGGCCAAATGGGCAGAACGCACTTAAACCTATACCAGAATTAAGGGCTAATTTAGTGCCCTTTTCCTAATTTTAGAGCTCTACCCCTTAGGGTGCAAATCGCAACATTGCTACCTTAATATTAAGCTGGCAAGGCAACATTCAGAAAACAAGGATTAAAATTCACTTTATACGACATAATTAAGGTCTAATTAAGTTAATAAAATATTCTCCACCCCGACTTCCTGTTACTCAAAAATGGACGAGCTAACTGCAACAAAACTATGCAATAATTTAGGGCGATTTTACTGCTCCACCCATACTTAGAAAAAAAAATTACACCCCGATTTTATGTAACTCTAGAATGGACTAGCAGACTGCAACGAAACTATGCAATAATTTAGGGCTCCTTACCTACTAATTGGGTGCCCCATTGGCAATTTTAGTGCTCCACACTTTACTTAAAAAAATATATTTTACACCCCGCTTTCATGTAACTCCAAAATGTACGAGCAGACTGCAACAAAACTATGCAATAATTTAGGGCTCCTTACCTACTAATTAGGTGCCTCATTGGCGATTTTAGTGCTTCGCCCTTTACTTAGATACAAAAAAATGTTCACCCCGCTTTCATGTAACTGCAACAAAATGATGCAATAATTTAGGACTCCTTACCTACTAATCGGGTGCCCCATTGGCGAGTTTAGTGCTCCACCCATACTTACAAAAAAAACATATTACAAATATATTCATGTAACTCTAGAATGGAGTAGCAGACTGCAACGAAACTATGCAATAATTTAGGGCTCCTTACCTACTAATTGGGTGCCTTAGGCTAATTAAGTGCCCTATTAATGATTTTAGTGCTCCGCCCTTTACTTAGAAAAAAAATATCCTCCACCCCGATTTCATGTAATTCAAAAATGGACGAGCCAACTGCAACAAAACTATGCAATAATTTAGGGCTCCTTACCTACTAATTAAGTCCTCCATTGGCGATTTTAGTGCTCCACCCATACTTAAAAAAGAATTTATTACACCAAGATTTCATGTAACTCTAGAATGGACTAGTAGACTGCAACGAAACTATGCAATAATTTAGAGCTCCTTACCTACTAATTGGGTGCCCCATTGGCGATTTTAGTGCTCCGCCCTTTACTTAGAAAAATTATACTTTCCACCCCGATTTCATGTAACTCGAAAATAGACGAGCAGACTGCAACGAAACTATACAATAATTAAGGGCTCCTTACCTACTAATTAGGTGGCCAATAGGGCACCTAATTACTAGGTAAGAAGCCCTTAGGTATTGTATAGTTTCGTTGCAGTCTGCTCGTCCATTTTTGAGTTACATGAAATCGGGGTGGAAAATATTTTTTTTCCAAGTAAAGGGTGGCGCACTAAAATCGCCAATAGAGCACTTAATTAGCCCTTAATTATGTGGTACAAAAGTGGGTTTTAGTTCTGGGTATGTGAATGTTGCCTTGCCAGCTTAATATTACGATAGCAATGTTGCAATTTCCACCCGGAGCGGAGCACTAAAATCAGGAATAGGGCACTAAATTAGCCCTTAATTCTGGTAAAGGTTTGAGTGCGTTCTGCCCATTTGGCCCTGCTATCTTCACAGAGGTTCGGATGAGTCACCGCGTAAGTCAGCAAAATGGCGCAGGACCGCACCCGATATTTTCTCAATTATAAGCCCCATCAATTTAGACTATTGATTGATTTCCAATTTTTTTTCTGCAACCCGTTGTGTTTTCCACGCCTGTTAGAACCACTATCAGAACCTTGTCATCGTGAGGGAGGGCACCTCACGCTGATTTTCAACAAGTTCAGGTTGGTTGAGGTTATGAGAGATGTAGTCGCTCATCTTTTGAAACACAGATGCAGTTTTTACTGATTTTTCCTGGCTCCGACAGAAGAGTTCCTCTTGAATCCATATGCGATCCCCTGTACAGCAAAAGAGTGGACTGATTTGCTGGATGCCGGCCCCCAGTATTTAAGCCACAAAAAATGGCGTGGAGAACGAATGTTTTGAGGACTGCGTAACCGTCGGCAGAGAATTCGCTAGAAAGTAATTATCGCATACAAGATAATTACTTTCAGCGAACCCTCAAATCCAAACAACCGTTAAGCTGCATTTTGAAAGAAGTATAGAAATTTATAATCTCTTATTTAAAATTGCCGATTTTGAAAAACCTAAGAGGTAATTCGCCACACCTGCCCAGGTAGATGTTGGCCCGAGCACGGTCCGAACCGCGGGAGATAATCCTTTGGGCCTGGCAATTAGTTAATTGCAAGGTACGAACTCATTTAAAAAAAAGGAAGAATTGTAAATGTTATTTACAATTCTTGTTGCCGGAGATTAAAATAATCACTGGTTACAAACTTGCCCGCTCAAATTTGAATGTTAATGTTTAATTGTAAGAATAAATTCAAAACAAAATTAAATAAACCCTCGCCAGTCTAAGTATTACTGTCATTTATTCTGTATATATATATATATATATATATATATATATATATATATACAGGGTGAGTTTTTTTCGATGTTCTCTATGGGGATCTCGGAAACTATAAGAGATAGAAAAACGGTTAAATGGGGAAAGAAGTGTAGTTTTATAGGACGAAAAAAATGACACTTTCAAAATATTTGAAAAAGTCAAGGGTAACTAGATATTTTGAATAAAGTAAAATGTGTCAATTTTTTGAAATCAATATATCTCTATTATTATCATAGATAGAAAAAAACTGTAAGGGACAAAGTTGTAGAAAATTTTACACAGATTAATAACAAAAAATAAAAAAAAAATTATTTTCGCCCATATTTTGGGAGATATGACACAAACAAGGTAAGTTTGTAAGTTTTTTAAATGTTGGCTATGACTTTATTAAAAGGGCTATTTTTTTCCCTTCAATTCGATATAACATATGCCATAGTTATTTTTAAAATAAAATAAGTTACAGTCGTTTTTAATTTTACAATACACCAAAAAATAGTTAGCCATGAAAAAGACAAAAGTATAACAATTGCAGTTGTTTATTCTAAACACATATTAATTCATTTCCATATTTGGTTTGTTTCGATAAGTTTGTTTTGTATTTATTTGGTGTTGAAAGTTTTTTAAAGTGATAATGAATTTTTCCAACGAAGAAAAGCGTGATATGCTTGTTTGTTACATTCAGTGTAATAAAAACGCTGCGGATGCTGCAGAACAATATTATAATCAATATATCGATCGTCGGCAGCCATCTTTACCAACATTCAGAAGAATTTACCACAATTTGGGTGAGTACGGATCCTTTACAAAGCCGAATCTTGAAAAAAACGAAATTAATGAAGTTTCGGAAATAAACGTATTAGCATTGGCGATGATAGATCCATCCACATCGACCAGACAAATTGCAACAGAAGCAAGCATATCTCAACGGACTGTAGTACGAGTTTTGAAAAAACACAAATATCACCCATATAACGTATCAATTTCACAAAATTTACATGACGGTGATACCAATAAGAGAATGGTCTTCTGTATTTGGTACAAAAACATGTGCCAAGAGGATAATACGTTCCCTACAAAAATAATTTGGACAGATGAAACGCGATTTACTAATTGTGGGATTTTTAACCGGCACAATGAACATGTTTGGAGTCAGGAGAATCCACGAGAAGTTGCACAACGTAGACCACAAATTAAATTTGGATTTAATGTATGGTGCGATGTGTTCGGATCGAGAATTCTCGGCCCATATATTTTTGATAACACATTGAATGGAAATGATTACCTTCGTTTTCTTCAAGAAACATTTGAAAATATGCTCGATGATTTAAATTTATCAGTACGGGCAAGATTGAAGTGGTTTCAACACGACGGAGCTCTACCTCATAGCAAGTTGGCTGTGCGAAACTATTTAAATGATGCTTTTTCTAATTCATGGGTGGGAAGAAATGGACCAATCCTATGGCCACCTAGATCACCCGACCTATCCGTTTTAGACTTTTTTCTGTGGGGTTGTGTGAAGAACAAAGTGTATCAACAATCATATCAATCCGTGGAGGATCTTAGACTAGCTGTACTTGAAACATTTAATTCTATTGACAGAAGAAAAGTCAAAAAGCCACAAATTCGATTTTAAAAAGATATACTTTATGCCATAATAATAATGGTGGACTTTTTGAGCATCTTATCTAATATTTAAAATTTTCTTCTATTATTATTTTGATAATTTTGGAATTATTTTACTTTATGTTGCTTTTGACAAATCTAAAGAAAGATAATAAATTAAATATTGATTTCGTTGCTATAAACAACCGCAATTGTTTTACTTTTGTCTTTTTCATGGCTAACTATTTTTTGGTGTATGGAAAAATTAAAACGACTATAACTTATTTTATTTTAAAAATAACTATGGCATATGTTATATCGGATTAAAGGGAACAAAAATAACCTTTCCAATGAGGCCATAGCCAACTATTAAAAAAGATAAGTTTGTGTCATATCTCCCAAAATATGGGCGAATTTTTATTTTTTATTTTTTGTTATTAATCTGTGTAAAATTTTCTACAACTTTGTCCTTTACAGTTTTTTTCTATCTATGATAATAATAGATATATATATTGATTTCAAACAATTGACACATTTTACTTTATTCAAAATATCTAGTTACCCTTGACTTTTTCAAATATTTTGAAAGTGTCATTTTATTCGTCCTATAAAACTACACTTCTTTCCCCATTTAACCGTTTTTCTATCTCTTATAGTTTCCGAGATCCCCATAGAGAACATCGAAAAAAACTCACCCTGTATATATATATATATATATATATATATATATATATACAATTTTTTATCTCTGTGCCGAGTAATTCAATAATTTTATTTTGAATTTGATCTCCTAAATAATGAGCCATACCCATCCGACTGGAATCAGATTTCAGTTCCATTTTGGGAATATGTTACCGCATTACTAATTCAAAAGAAGCTATCATTTCTATTTCTTTTAAAAATGGCCGTTATCATGCTAAATATGGTTTTTCGATGAACCTCGAAAAGCAAGACATTAACGTGAAAAAAAATTTATAACGGCAACGAAGGCAACGCTATATAGATATAGATGTGATGCAGATAGACGATTACGCAACATTTGTGCGAGTCTAACCGGACGATCAAATGTGCATGATTAAACCGCGAATTTCGCGAAATTTATTGCGCCAAAGCCGTGCGCATTTTTGTGCGCACAACCATACCGCAATTTTTTCACCATGTTCGCGCAATGTGTAGCACTAGCTCCTACCAAAGCAACTTTGTGGTAATTACGACAATATCTACCCCACAGTATTAATTAAATTAATTAAATAAAGTCGAGAAAGAGTAGCAAACAGACACACAATAGACAGATTCTTAGAAGACTGTTTCTATTTCAAATAATGTCTAAAAGAATAATTTATTGTAGATTAACATGCAAAATATTAAAAATAAAAATAAGACAATTTTCGGGGACAATCATTTGTGATTAGTAAATAGAAACAGTGCTTACCGTGTTTAGAAATTGTCCCACTTTTAATAATCGATGAAAGATATATGTAGGTATGACACAACAAGTTTTAATTAGTATTAATTATTCACTTTATAATACTAGCAATAATATTAAATAACTAGTCATGAACACCGGTAAGCAAGTGCGCCGTGCGTTGTTACATGAAAACAAGTGACTGGAGAATGAACAATAACGTAAAACATAAAACTATTGCTCGGTCTTGTATCAATGGCTATTATATTGTACAGTATGTAGTCATTGGCTTGGTATGGAACAGCGGGGATGTCCCCGCGTCGAATTATAATATAATAAAAAAACATTGGTGCAAATTATATCAGTGAGATCGATAAGGAGATTTCTGTGTTTGCCGCCACCTTGAATGTGCCGCATTCAGCTGGCCTGATTAAAGGTCGGATCGGGAAGCTATTAGTAAAAATATGAATTTTCTAAAAAATGCACGAGAAATTCAATGGTTTTTTTTACCGCTCCCCCGTAAAGATATGTTTAACTTTTATAGCCTATCGTCCCGAAAACATTCGGGGTCAACTACTCGTGTTTTTAGAACTTCGCTGTGATATTCGGTTCAGCCGGAAAATGGAGTCTTCCGGAGTTAAATTATTAAATTTTATTAAATAATAATAAATTAATTTGTGAAGCTACTGGGAAAACAACGCACTTTTTCTCATTGTTTTAAATTCATTTTTGCATTGTTAAAGTTATATTTGTCGTTAGATTCCAATTAGTACTATTGCTTTTTGAAATCTGAGTTTTTAAATAATAATAACAATATTTGTTTCCACCTTGATACGGCACTGGAATAAATATGCAACTATCATAGAAATAAATATAACTGATTGTATCATGAATGCTTTTGGACGAAAAAGTGTAGTGGTTGTTACTTAACGATGTTTTTTATATTATTTTTCTATAATTCTACGGAGATTATGGGAATACGCTCACTGGATTTGAGTATTATATAAAATTTGCTATAACTTACTTTTTTGTGTGAACTGATATTGAAAAAAAAAATCAATAGCGCAAGTGAGCACAACTTCTAAGCTTCGTGTTTAATGCGGAAAAACCTTAAAAATCTCAAAGTAGATGGTATCCATAGAGCAGGTTCTATAGAATATATTGATGAAGCAAAAAGTTTAAAATTCTGAAAAGGGGGCTGGCGTCAACTTAGCCACCCCTATTTTTAAATCGCAAGTTAGCGCAAGTGGAGACCTTTCGAGCGCAACATTTTTGTTTAAAAATTTTGAGTTGGGGGGTCAAAGTTGACAGATCCGAAAATGAGATACCGTGTATAAAATTTGTAAATGTTGTTGTTTTTCGGGTATTATTTGGGTACATTTTAAATTTTAGCTCATTTTCTCTCTATTCAACAAAGTTATAGCAAAAGGAAAATTTGGTCGATCACCTTTTCCGCCATGCCTTGAAAACGAATGCCGCTAGATACATTTTCTTAACGAAATTTTATTTTGTATTAATATTAATTTTGTCCAATTTAACCATCTTTGTCCCAATGGTGAGCACGATAAAATACAGGGTGAACAAAAAGTAATGTAACGGCTTAATATCTCGGTTTGTGATAAGTTTAGAAAAACATGTTTCAAATAAAACTTGTAGCTACTAATTTAAGCTCCTAATAGACAATATTTTTTATTATACAGGGTGATGTATTTTCAAGATACGTGATAATTTTTTTTTTAGATGGAACACCCTATATATTTTTTTGGAATTCGATAACTTATTAAAATAGAAACATACTAGTGAAAACCTCAAGTTGTTAGTTACTTGGGTAAGAAGTTAGAAAGAAAAATATGAATAAAAATAAAATACCTATTATAATCAGGTGTAGGTGTTTCCAATTTGTTATTGTTCGTTTTTTGCAAAATACCAAAAAGTATGCTTGCCAAACTCAAAAAAATAACTATTTTAATGATCTACCGGACGGACTTAAAATTTGAATTATAAAGGATTCTGAGAAAATATTAATCGGAAAGTGGCATACTGTCATAACTGGAATGAGTCAAATTGAAGGGGGAAGGCAATTTAAGAAGTTGCTTTAATAAAACAGTTAAATATTTTGTTATTAACATTGAAGTTCTTATCAATAAAGTATATTTTTATTAATCTGTAACTTTTGAACAAATCAACTTAAAAACATTCGGATTTCACCGGTACCTTTCTATTTTAAAATGTTATCGAATACCAACGGAATATATAGAATGTTCCTTTTCAAAAGAGGTAAGTTTGATATGTATCATGAAAACTAATCACCATGTGTATTAAAAAAATGACAACTAGTAGCTTATATGAGTAGCTACAAGTTTTATTTGAAACATTATTTTTTCTAAACTCATCACAAACCGAGATATCGAGCCGTTACATTACTTTTTGTGCATCCCCGTATTGTCTTGGTACTAGTCCATTTTATTTGAATTGCGAACAAACAGTTTAACATGATCTTGAACAAGTTTCTCATATTTCACGTGGTAAAACATTTTTAACTATGATATTAAAAGAAAACACTTGATTAAATTTCACTAATATTTGGTTTTTTTATTCTAACTAGTTTCGACTTTGAGTCATTCTCAATTAATACTTACTCTAAGTCAAAACTAGTTAAAATAAAAAACCCAAAATATTAGTGAAATTTTACCAAGTGTTTTCTTTTAAAATCACAGTCTAACATTTTACGCCCATAAAAATCTATGTTTTAACATATATATACATACTCGTATGTTAAAACGTAGATTTTCGCGGGCGTAACATGTTCAACAGTTTCTTCGGGTTTGGATCCTCGTATTTTCTTGACTCTAGTCCATTATATTTTCGATTCGACGTTTCGATGATGTCACAGTCATCATCGTCAGTAATAAACTATTACAATGCTATCACTCTAGCAACCACTTGTTAGATTTCTACATACTACTACTTGATGCGTGAATTTCTTGTTTGGCTTCTTCTTACTCTTCTGTTTTGTTCTTCTAATGATGTGTTTGTTGTCAGTTTCAATTTTGAGATTAATTTCGAAAGGGATTGGGTTCTGAATTGTTTTATGGTTGTTCGGAGATAGTGAATTTGGCTGGAATTTATACAAGTTCTCTAACTTAGTGGTAGTCTTTTAGCATAATCTCTTTTGTTTAGACTATTTGGCTCTTTCCGATTTCTATAGCTTCTCTAATAATCCTAGCCTGGAAGAAGTCAGTCTTTAAAAAAAAATCAAAAAAATAAACGATAAATAAATTAGGCAGAGACAAAAATCCCAAAACAAGAAGAGAAAATCCTTGTGGCAATGTCACCTTTCCTTGCATTAAAGGAACAACGGATAAAATCGAGAATACCTCTCGAAATACAATATTAGAACTTGTTTTAATACACATACGAAAATTCAAATTTTACTTCGAACTCCAAAAGAAATTATCCCACTTGGAGGTCAAGGCGTATATGAAATTTCATGCGGTATGTGTGAGATGAGCTATGCAGGACAAAAATCAGCACTCGTCGAGATGAACATATTTCAGCAGTCAGAAAATCCGATCCACAATCATCTTTATTTCAACACGCCTGTAACTTGGAGAGGATGGGGTTTTGAATATAAAATTATATGAAAGACCTCCTTTCATTTTTGCTGGAAAATCACCCTTTAAAATCTATCGCATCAATTTAGAAACACCCTGTATATACAGAGAGTTTTATGTATAGTGTATTCATCGCTCTTTTGCTGAGCAATAAAAATCGAACTTGAATACCCTCAATAAAATTATAACCATTATACAACCTTGCGGCTACCGGCACTGCGGGTGACCAGCGCGGGGGGTAGTTGGACCGGGACGACAAAGACGCTAAATGGTTCGGTTTGCTGTTTCTTCTTCTACCGGCTCAAAATATACCTGCGATCCTGACCCTTCGCACTATTCAAAGGTCGTGAGTAAAATAAACGTATCTTCCAATATTTGTTTTTTTCTTTCAGCGAAACCTCACACTTTTGGCATAAACATAGGTCTTCGGATGCAAAGCACGCCCTGATCAGACGTGTATTTGTATTATTGAAAATTGTAATAAGATGTTTATCTAATACTTAGGGGAAAGTGTAAGGTTAGAAATAAATTTTAATTAATTGAATTACATTGTCATTTAATAAAACAATGTTTACATATGCAAATATAAAATTTTAAACAAAATACTGTTAACTAACCATTTAACTAATAAAAAACTAATAAATTAAAAGTTAAATTTCTGAATCTGAGGAGTCTTCGATTTCGTCGTCGGTATCTTCCATATTAATAATAAATTGAAAATTTGAGTCATATGTATTATATTCCTTTTCCACTTTAATAGTATGTTTCACACATCTCGACCAGCGAAGCGAGGTTATTTTTTTCATATCCATATTGATACTATCTATAACTGTTTTGTTTAAATTCGGTGAAATGTTATTGTTTCTTAATGTTCGCTTCAATTGGGCCCGGATTAATTCAATTTAGTTAAAAATACAGTGATACGGGGGTAGCCGTACCACCGTATGCCCATGTTTTTCCGCCAATGTGTCAATGTAAAATTGCTTTTTGTTTGTTTGTGTTTTCAACACTTCCAGAAGCTGCGCCTTTGTATAGTAGTCGGTAAAATAAATCATTTTTATATAAATAATCAGATATTTCTGATTTTTTACTAGACGTAGTCGGTGCCTTATCAATTTGTCGACTATGGTATGATGCATTGTCCATAACTATTACGGAGTTTTTGGCTAAATTCGGTATCAATTTATTTTTGAACCAGTTTTTAAATAAAACCGCAGTCATATCGTCATGATATTCAAGGTGGCATTTAGAGATCTGCTTTCCCGATAGAAGTAAACAATCGTTTACCCATCCATTTTCGTTGCCGCAATGTAAAATTGTTATTCGTTTTCCTCTAGATGGAGGAACTTTCATGATACTATTATCTGTCTGGTCTGACCACATTTTTTTTGAAGTATCATGTGTATCACACTAAGTTTCATCTAAATAACAAATATTTCTTCCAGAGACGCTGGAAAAAATATTTGTTATTTAGATGAAACTTGGTTTGATACACATGATACTTCAAAAAAAATGTGGTCAGACCAGACAGATAATAGTATCATGAAAGTTCCTCCATCTAGAGGAAAACAAATAACAATTTTACATTGCGGCAACGAAAATGGATGGGTAAACGATTGTTTACTTCTATCGGGGTTGAATTTTCTGTAAATATTCGTATCGCCATTTTTTTAAATTTTCCGTTTCCATTAGATGCTTCCTTTTATCTATAGTGGCGAATTTAAATCCATTGTCCTTTAAAGATTTCCATAATGTTGTTGGACTGCACAATATAATTTCCCTTTCTTTCAAAATATTATTAATAATTTTTAGTGTAGGTGCCTTTTTAGCCTTTATTACGTCATAAGTAATTTTTCTAATTTTATTGAATACTTTAGGCGTAATTTTTTTCACAACCCCTTTATCGCACCGATTTGTTATTTGGTCGGTAGGAATTTTTATTATGTGGCTAATTGATCTTGCAGAAACATTGGTTAAAAGTTCTGCTATTTCCAAAAAATTCTTTACTCCAAGAACATCTTTAAGAACTCGATATACGTCCTTTATAGTGTGTTTCGCGTCGGGTGAAAAATTATTATGTTTCGCCTGGTTATTTCGTTGGCGGGAACTTGGGATTTCTATAACTAATAAAAACCATTATGAGATAAAGATTCTATAATTGAAAATGTAAAGCCTTGTTCAGAGTTCATTATTTACACCATTTACACTTTCCCCTTTTTTGTGTAGTACAAGTGAAAACAATGTATTGAACTTTTTTATGTATGTGAAGTTGGCAATATTTCTAGCAATAACCCGGCGCATCCACCATTTAGGAAAATTCATAATTTTCCGTAGTTTTGATCACAAATTCAAATATTCTATGCATTTATTATACTATTTATAATAGGATATATCCTCTAAACATAGAATTTAGTCCAACACATAATCATTTCCAAAAACAACAGAATTTTGATGCTACAAAATATTACTGGCTAGTTATGAGTAGAAAAAACATTTTTTTTCGACTGCACATATGAGTCGGTGACAATATAGATGCAATGGAAAAATAATCAACCCTATGGAATATGTACTTTGATCGCTATAGCCATACTTAGGACGTTTCTTTAAAGAAACGTCAACTCCTTCCCTGAAATGGTGATTGTCTGGTAGTTACAGGTCAATAAAACATTTTTTTTCGGCTGAAGTTCTTGGTTAGTGACCCAACGGAAGCAATGCATAAAGAATTATCCATATGGGATATGTACTTTGTTCGCCATAGCCACACTTAGAACGTTTCTTAAAATTAGCGTATTTCTCTGCCAAGAAATAGTTAATGCTGGGTAGCTACAGGTCGATAAAACATTTTTTTCCGACTACAGTTATTAGTTAGTGACCTTATAGAAGCAATGCAACAAGAATTATCCATATGGGATATGTACTTTGTTCGCTATAGCCACACTTAGAACGTTTCGTAAAATTAACATATTTCTCTGCCCAGGAATAGTTATTGCTGGGTGGTTACAGGTCGATAAAACATTTTTTTTCGCCTACAGTTATTAGTTAGTGACACTATAGAAGCAATGCAACAAGAAATATTCATATGGGATATGTACTTTCTTCGCCATAGCCACACTTAGAACGTTTCTTAAAATTAACGTATTCCTCTGCCAAGGAATAGTTATTGCTGGGTAGTTACAGGTCCATAAAACATGTTTTTCCGACTACGGTTCTTAGTTAGTGACCCCATGGAAGCAATGCAATAAGAATTATCCATATGGGATATGTACTTTGTTCGCTATAGCCACACTTAGGACGTTTCCTAAAATTAACGTATATCGCTGCCCAGAATAGTATTGCTGGGTAGTTACAGGTAGATAAAACATTTTTTTTCGACTACAGCTATTAGTTAGTGACCCTATGGAAACAATGCAATAAGAATTATCCATATGGGATATGTACTTTGTTCGCTATAGCCACACTGAGAACGTTTCTTGAAAATAACGTATTCCCCCGCCCAGAAATAGTTATTGCTGGGTAGTTACAGGTAGATAAAACATTTTTTTTCGAGTAAAGTTATTAGTTAGTGACCCTATGAAAGCAATGCAATAAGAATTATCCATATGGGATATGTACTTTGTTCGCTATAACCACACTTAGAACGTTTCTTGAAAATAACGTATTCCCCTGCCCAGAAATAGGTATTTCTGGGTAGTTACAGGTCCATAAAACATTTTTTCTCGACTACAGATTTTAGTTAGTGACCCTATGAAAGCAATGCAACAAGAATTATCCATATGGGATATGTACTTTGTTCGCTATAGCCACACTTAGAACGTTTGTTAAAATTAGCGTATTTCTCTGCCAAGAAATAGTTATTGCTGGGTAGTTACAGGTCTATAAAACATTTTTTTCCGACTACAGTTATTAGATAGTGACCTTATAGAAGCAATGCAACAAGAATAATCCATATGGGATATGTACTTTGTTCGCTATAGCCACACTTAGAACGTTTCGTAAAATTAACATATTTCTCTGCCCAGGAATAGTTATTGCTGGGTGGTTACAGGTCGATAAAACATTTTTTTTCGCCTACAGTTATTAGTTAGTGACACTATAGAAGCAATGCAACAAGAAATATTCATATGGGATATGTACTTTCTTCGCCATAGCCACACTTAGAACGTTTCTTAAAATTAACGTATTCCTCTGCCAAGGAATAGTTATTGCTGGGTAGTTACAGGTCCATAAAACATGTTTTTCCGACTACGGTTCTTAGTTAGTGACCCCATGGAAGCAATGCAATAAGAATTATCCATATGGGATATGTACTTTGTTCGCTATAGCCACACTTAGGACGTTTCCTAAAATTAACGTATATCGCTGCCCAGAATAGTATTGCTGGGTAGTTACAGGTAGATAAAACATTTTTTTTCGACTACAGCTATTAGTTAGTGACCCTATGGAAACAATGCAATAAGAATTATCCATATGGGATATGTACTTTGTTCGCTATAGCCACACTGAGAACGTTTCTTGAAAATAACGTATTCCCCCGCCCAGAAATAGTTATTGCTGGGTAGTTACAGGTAGATAAAACATTTTTTTTCGAGTAAAGTTATTAGTTAGTGACCCTATGAAAGCAATGCAATAAGAATTATCCATATGGGATATGTACTTTGTTCGCTATAACCACACTTAGAACGTTTCTTGAAAATAACGTATTCCCCTGCCCAGAAATAGGTATTTCTGGGTAGTTACAGGTCCATAAAACATTTTTTCTCGACTACAGATTTTAGTTAGTGACCCTATGAAAGCAATGCAACAAGAATTATCCATATGGGATATGTACTTTGTTCGCTATAGCCACACTTAGAACGTTTCTTAAAATTAGCGTATTTCTCTGCCAAGAAATAGTTATTGCTGGGTAGTTACAGGTCTATAAAACATTTTTTTCCGACTACAGTTATTAGATAGTGACCTTATAGAAGCAATGCAACAAGAATAATCCATATGGGATATGTACTTTGTTCGCTATAGCCACACTTAGAACGTTTCGTAAAATTAACATATTTCTCTGCCCAGGAATAGTTATTGCTGGGTGGTTACAGGTCGATAAAACATTTTCTTTCGCCTGCAGTTATTAGTTAGTGACACTATAGAAGCAATGCAACAAGAAATATTCATATGGGATATGTACTTTCTTCGCCATAGCCACACTTAGAACGTTTCTTAAAATTAACGTATTCCTCTGCCAAGGAATAGTTATTGCTGGGTAGTTACAGGTCCATAAAACATGTTTTTCCGACTACGGTTCTTAGTTAGTGACCCCATGGAAGCAATGCAATAAGAATTATCCATATGGGATATGTACTTTGTTCGCTATAGCCACACTTAGGACGTTTCCTAAAATTAACGTATATCGCTGCCCAGAATAGTATTGCTGGGTAGTTACAGGTAGATAAAACATTTTTTTTCGACTACAGCTATTAGTTAGTGACCCTATGGAAACAATGCAATAAGAATTATCCATATGGGATATGTACTTTGTTCGCTATGGCCACACTGAGAACGTTTCTTGAAAATAACGTATTCCTCCGCCCAGAAATAGTTATTGCTGGGTAGTTACAGGTAGATAAAACATTTTTTTTTGAGTAAAGTCATTAGTTAGTGACCCTTTGAAAGCAATTCAATAAGAATTATCCATATGGGATATGTACTTTGTTCGCTATAACCACACTTAGAACGTTTCTTGAAAATAACGTATTCCCCTGCCCAGAAATAGGTATTGCTGGGTAGTTACAGGTCCATAAAACATTTTTTCTCGACTACAGATATTAGTTAGTGACCCTATGAAAGCAATGCAACAAGAATTATCCATATGGGATATGTACTTTGTTCGCTATAGCCACACTTAGAACGTTTCGTAAAATTAACATATTTCTCTGCCCAGGAATAGTTATTGCTGGGTGGTTACAGGTCGATAAAACATTTTCTTTCGCCTGCAGTTATTAGTTAGTGACACTATAGAAGCAATGCAACAAGAAATATTCATATGGGATATGTACTTTCTTCGCCATAGCCACACTTAGAACGTTTCTTAAAATTAACGTATTCCTCTGCCAAGGAATAGTTATTGCTGGGTAGTTACAGGTCCATAAAACATGTTTTTCCGACTACGGTTCTTAGTTAGTGACCCCATGGAAGCAATGCAATAAGAATTATCCATATGGGATATGTACTTTGTTCGCTATAGCCACACTTAGGACGTTTCCTAAAATTAACGTATATCGCTGCCCAGAATAGTATTGCTGGGTAGTTACAGGTAGATAAAACATTTTTTTTCGACTACAGCTATTAGTTAGTGACCCTATGGAAACAATGCAATAAGAATTATCCATATGGGATATGTACTTTGTTCGCTATAGCCACACTGAGAACGTTTCTTGAAAATAACGTATTCCCCCGCCCAGAAATAGTTATTGCTGGGTAGTTACAGGTAGATAAAACATTTTTTTTCGAGTAAAGTTATTAGTTAGTGACCCTATGAAAGCAATGCAATAAGAATTATCCATATGGGATATGTACTTTGTTCGCTATAGCCACACTGAGAACGTTTCTTGAAAATAACGTATTCCTCCGCCCAGAAATAGTTATTGCTGGGTAGTTACAGGTAGATAAAACATTTTTTTTTGAGTAAAGTCATTAGTTAGTGACCCTTTGAAAGCAATTCAATAAGAATTATCCATATGGGATATGTACTTTGTTCGCTATAACCACACTTAGAACGTTTCTTGAAAATAACGTATTCCCCTGCCCAGAAATAGGTATTGCTGGGTAGTTACAGGTCCATAAAACATTTTTTCTCGACTACAGATATTAGTTAGTGACCCTATGAAAGCAATGCAACAAGAATTATCCATATGGGATATGTACTTTGTTCGCTATAGCCACACTTAGAAAATTTCCTAAAATTAGCGTATTTCTCTGCCAAGAAATAGTTATTGCTGGGTAGTTACAGGTCTATAAAACTTTTTTTTCCGACCACAGTTATTAGTAAGTGACCTTATAGAAGCAATGCAACAAGAATTATCCATATGGGATATGTACTTTGTTCGCTATGGCCACATTTAGAAAGTTTCTTAAAATTAGCGTATTTCTCTGCCAAGAAATAGTTATTGCTGGGTAGTTACAGGTCTATAAAACATACAGTAATCGTTTTAGGGAATGCCCAGCCTTTGAGCGTGTATACCAAAGAGGCAGTGCCCCGTGATGATACCCACTGACCTGGATTATCTCCAGGATGGTGGACGGGTCGGAGGGTTCCGCTGGGATCCAGGTGCTAGATCTCGGTCTGTTTGGGATCTGGTCCCTTGATACAGACTCTATTCTAGTCCCGGACCATACTTCCCCCAGTTCCCCGATGGCTTGCATGTATAGCTCAGCCGATCTTTGATCAGCACAAGCTACCAGCTTGACGTGTCCCTGGTGCCAACCTGCGTTTCTGCACCTGAGAGCGGGACCTGGATTCTTCTTCTGGAGAGTGTCCAGGTACGCTTTGAGGAGTCCCGTCTCCACCAGCTTCCAGTTAGCCGGTGATATGGTTCCCTCCTTGTGGCTCCTATCGATGACCGCCCACACTAGATGATCCTTGAGGATGTCACTGTATGAGCGGTTTGGGGGCCGTGAGGATTTGGGAGAGGGGCCTACCCTCGCTTTCTTAACCACAGGAGAAGCCTCGTCTAGGGAACTCGTCCTCTTGGACGAGCCTGCCTGACTCGTACTTCCCTCATGATCCTTAATGATTTTGAGGGCTCATCCCAGAGTAGCTTTATCCTCTCCGGACAGCTGTGCATCTGGGATGGCACCCAGTTTGTCTCGGAGCCTGTAGGCCGCTCGCATGTTGCGAAACGACCCAACTGAAGGCCTAACCTCGGTCTCCTTATAGGTGGTAGGCCCAGGTTTGGTGGCCGCTGGCTTTGCAACTGCTACGGAGTCCTTTTTGCAGAGTTTCCCTTCAAGGATTGACTCTTTGGAGGGCTGTTGCCCGGGTAATGAATAATTGCCCACACCAGATCCGACTGGGCTGCCCGCTTTGGCGGGGTGGGATTGCGAACCCACCTGGTGACTTTTCTCTCGTTTTGGATTATTCATTAGGAAGGGTGCTAGTTTTGGTCCGCCCCTCCCATTACTCTTGTTGCATTGCTTTCATAGGGTCACTAACTAATATCTGTAGTCGAGAAAAAATGTTTTATGGACCTGTAACTACCCAGCAATACCTATTTCTGGGCAGGGGAATACGTTATTTTCAAGAAACGTTCTAAGTGTGGTTATAGCGAACAAAGTACATATCCCATATGGATAATTCTTATTGCATTGCTTTCATGGGGTCACTAACTAATGACTTTATTCGAAAAAAAATGTTTTATCTACCTGTACCTACCCAGCAATAACTATTTCTGGGCGGAGGAATACGTTATTTTCAAGAAACGTTCTCAGTGTGGCTATAGCGAACAAAGTACATATCCCATATGGATAATTCTTATTGCATTGTTTCCATAAGGTCACTAACTAATAGCTGTAGTCGAAAAAAAATGTTTTATCTACCTGTAACTACCCAGCAATACTATTCTGGGCAGCGATATACGTTAATTTTAGGAAACGTCCTAAGTGTGGCTATAGCGAACAAAGTACATATCCCATATGGATAATTCTTATTGCATTGCTTCCATGGGGTCACTAACTAAGAACCGTAGTCGGAAAAACATGTTTTATGGACCTGTAACTACCCAGCAATAACTATTCCTTGGCAGAGGAATACGTTAATTTTAAGAAACGTTCTAAGTGTGGCTATGGCGAAGAAAGTACATATCCCATATGAATATTTTTTGTTGCATTGCTTCTATAGTGTCACTAACTAATAACTGCAGGCGAAAGAAAATGTTTTATCGACCTGTAACCACCCAGCAATAACTATTCCTGGGCAGAGAAATATGTTAATTTTACGAAACGTTCTAAGTGTGGCTATAGCGAACAAAGTACATATCCCATATGGATAATTCTTGTTGCATTGCTTTCATAGGGTCACTAACTAATATCTGTAGTCGAGAAAAAATGTTTTATGGACCTGTAACTACCCAGAAATACCTATTTCTGGGCAGGGGAATACGTTATTTTCAAGAAACGTTCTAAGTGTGGTTATAGCGAACAAAGTACATATCCCATATGGATAATTCTTATTGCATTGCTTTCATAGGGTCACTAACTAATAACTTTACTCGAAAAAAAAAATGTTTTATCTACCTGTAACTACCCAGCAATAACTATTTCTGGGCGGGGGAATACGTTATTTTCAAGAAACGTTCTCAGTGTGGCTATAGCGAACAAAGTACATATCCCATATGGATAATTCTTATTGCATTGTTTCCATAGGGTCACTAACTAATAGCTGTAGTCGAAAAGAAATGTTTTATCTACCTGTAACTACCCAGCAATACTATTCTGGGCAGCGATATACGTTAATTTTAGGAAACGTCCTAAGTGTGGCTATAGCGAACAAAGTACATATCCCATATGGATAATTCTTGTTGCATTGCTTCTATAAGGTCACTAACTAATAACTGTAGTCTGAAAAAAATGTTTTATCGACCTGTAGCTACCCAGCATTAACTATTTCTTGGCAGAGAAATACGCTAATTTTAAGAAACGTTCTAAGTGTGGCTATGGCGAACAAAGTACATATCCCATATGGATAATTCTTTATGCATTGCTTCCGTTGGGTCACTAACCAAGAACTTCAGCCGAAAAAAAATGTTTTATTGACCTGTAACTACCAGACAATCACCATTTCAGGGAAGGAGTTGACGTTTCTTTAAAGAAACGTCCTAAGTATGGCTATAGCGATCAAAGTACATATTCCATAGGGTTGATTATTTTTGCATTGCATCTATATTGTCACCGACTCATATGTGCAGTCGAAAAAAAATGTTTTTTCTACTCATAACTAGCCAGTAATATTTTGTAGCATCAAAATTCTGTTGTTTTTGGAAATGATTATGTGTTGGACTAAATTCTATGTTTAGAGGATATATCCTATTATAAATAGTATAATAAATGCATAGAATATTTGAATTTGTGATCAAAACTACGGAAAATTATGAATTTTCCTAAATGGTGGATGCGCCGGGTTATTGCTAGAAATATTGCCAACTTCACATACATAACTTTTTTAGGTAAATATAATCACAATTTTAACGACAATATCCGTTTTGACATCCCTATAATCGATTAAAACCATTTTTTTTCAAATTTCTGTCTGCTCGGCTGGCGGAAACCATTAGAATATCGACATAAAACTTATCATATTTGTAGGTGCTAAAAATATTTTGAAAATTGAAAGTGGTAGTTTACTGTTAACGGTTTTTAAATGTTTCCCGATATTTTGTTAAATATTTACCAAACCAAAAAATTCACTTTTACCAAAACAAAATATATTTTTGTCATAGCACTCTTAATATGTAAAATATGATAAAAATAGTGTTTTTTTATCTAGTTGTCGGTTTATATCTGTGAAAGTATTGGTAATATTGAAAACTGCTTTACATAAAGTAGATAATGAAAAATTATTCATAAATTTTAATCACTAGAGAGCGGATAAAAAGCGTAAAAAATGTGAAATAAAGCACTTAAAAAAGCACTACATTTAGAGAAAAATAGCATATAAACAACATTAAAACGGGAAAAAAGCATTTAAAAGGCATTAAATGAGTAAAAATACATAAAAACTATAACATTATTTAGTATTCAATATGCTTATCGACATTTTTTAAAAAGAAATTCTACAACTAACAGGTTAAAAATAAAAAAAATATTTTCGTTACGTGTTATGTTATGTGAAGTATTTCAAAATAAAAGGTTTTTCTTTTATACATTTCAAAATACATACAATTTGATTAAAAGCATTTAGATCCTTTCTTCAACACTTTATTTTGTAACCAAATGTACATTTCGGACACAATGTGTCCATTATCAATGGATTGATACTAAATACTAAAAAATAAAAATTATGTTTTAGTATTCAGTATCAAACCATTAATAGTGGACACATTGTGTCCGAAATGTACATTTGGTTACAAAATAAAGTTTGGAATAAAGGATCTAAGTGTTTTTAATCAAATATTATCATCTTCAAGTAACTTAATCATTGGGTTATTTATTCATGAAAACAATTGACCACTAAATCTTATTCTAAACGAGGGTTTGCCAACCTTTTTTTATTTACTTTAAACATTTAACTTAAACAGAAAAACAAAAAATAATTGAAGTAGCTCTTGACGCAACAGGAATTTTACAATACGCATTAGTGACTATTATGATCGATATTAATATATTTTTGAATAACGTTGGAGTTAGATATTCATTTTAACATTTTCAATAGGTGGTTTAAAGTATCATCATTTTAAACATGTTTTGAAGTTTTAAACGGTGTTTCAATAAAAAAGAAAAACACGTTTCGTAAAAAAACTGATTGTTTTAATTAAAATGAAAAAACATATTATTTAACAACCCCGGTACAAAATAGATTTTTTTTGTTTTAGCATATTGCCTATTTATTTAAAATAAGCGTAATTTTTTATTAAAATCAAATAGTTGTCAAAACTTTAAGAAAATGATTTAAATAAGCATAATAATCTAAAATAGGCATAAAATTAAAAATAAGCACAAAAGGACAAAAAAAGAAAAAAATTCTTAGTGCCAAATTATCACATTTTTCGTGTTTCGTATACATTTATAGAAACTCTCTCGATGCTATATATATATTAAGCATAAGCATAATAGCTGGAAATCCGCTGTCTAGTAATTACACTTCTTGTCATAGCTTTCGGTCAATAAGTGTTGTGTATTATAAATCAGAATTAGCTTTGCGTATTCTCTAGCTATAATGCGCTCTTTTATAGTGCGCTTTACCCAATGAAAACTAATATTAGTGATTTTTTTTGTTATTATTTTGAATATTTTAATTCTTTCTTTATACATCCGTCTAAAATTAATTTGCAATTTTGATTTAATTTAATTTATTATTTTAGAATTAATAAAATTTAAAAAAATTAAAATATGACTTCATCATGCACTCTATAACGATTTTATGATTATATAATTGTAATATATTCTCGTAACATCTATAGTTATAAAAACAACTTTTTCCATTAAAAAAATTAATCGTTTATAATATCATTACAGACCATTTTATTAGACAATTAATATTTTTTCAAGCAAGAGTTGACAATTATGTACCAAAATATATATTAGTATATCACCACTTTGTGTGCCTTCATAGTATAAAACGATTTTAAATTATAACGACGGTGAGGCTTAAGCGCAGCCTAAATTTAATCGACTCAGGAAATGCCAAAACGCATATATCTTGTTATTATTTTTTACATAAAAATATGATATTATTTTGTTAAAATAATAAAACATGTAATAAAGATATTATTAGATATTAAAGAAGTGTTGTTATAAATAAATTAAAATTGTTTAATGTATATTCTTATGTTTTAAAGTATGTAGAATACTATAACATAAATGAATTCTTACAATTTTAAATGCGCTGGACACTGATATTCTGAACACGGCTTTAGCGATTTGGATCAGTAAAAATATTTTTAAAATACTTTCAATAATATTATATATTTATATGATATTATTAAATACATACCCTGGCTTTTCACTAAAATTCTAGTGTTGCTATTATCTGCTTCAACGGCGCCCTCAATCAATTGATTTTGGTCCATGATGAAACAATTATCCCAGGGTCGCCACATAATTTATCAAAAATAGGTAGTCGTCACAAGCAAAAAATAAACAAAATCCGTGAGAATATAAACTCGTAAGTAAAGTAGGCACAATAAGAAACAATGAGAAAACCGAGAACGAAATATGCACTAACATAATTGCTGATAAAATGATGAATTTTTAACCAAGCAAAACGACCTGTACTTACAAAAATGGGGGTAAAAGGAACATTAAAAGCTAATTATCAAACCAATTCACAGAAATACATTCCAAAAATGATTGGAAATGCATACAGGGTTTTCCCATTGGAAATCCAATGGACACCCCTGGATCGGTGTAGGTTTCAGGGAACATTTCGAAAAGGATTATTTTTGCTTTCCAAAAACACGCAGGTAGTTATATACATTTTGTGCGAGGCGAAATAGAACCGATTTAGCATCCATGTCGGCGCGCACCAAGTACCCCCCGCGCTGGTCACCCGCAGTATCGGTAGCCGCAAGGTTGTATAATGATTATAATTTTATTGAGGGTATTCAAGTTCGATTTTTATTGCTCAGCAAAAGAGCGATGAATACACTATAACACCGAACATGCCAGAATATGCTAAATGTTAATTTTCCTATGTTCGATTTGTACAGGGTGGTCTTATTTCGATGTTGCTTATGGGCATCTCGGTAAATATAACAGTTAGAAAAAACCGATGGCGCAATCGCTATCTCTTTTTTTAGAATAGGATAATGCCGAAAACAAAAATGCACCATCTTGTTTTTTCAGAAGTTATGGGGGGCAAAACCGGGTTTTCTTGATTTTGAACTTTAATTAATATCTTGCGTAATTTGTAAGATAGACAAAAACTAGAAATATCTTCTTAAGACATTTTTTAAGTGGAGTAGGCATTTTTTTATTTTAGGCACACATTTTCGAGTTGAGGCCAAATCATTATTTAAATGTACATCATAGGTGGCTTTGGCACAGTTAAAAAGAGCGTTTTTCACTGATTTAAAAAAAAAACTTTTGTGAATTTATCTTAAAAACAGTGTTCCTGTAGAGTAGAAACTAGCATTTAATCTGCTAAATAATATAATACGGAAGACAATAGCTATTATTGTTCTGTTCTTCCAACAAGATAGAGCAGATTGCTTCTGAATGCAAATTTAGGGGGCAATTGGTTCGAAACATTTAGACCGGTTAGGTGGCCTGCTAGATCTCCAGATCTGACACCGCTAGATTTTTTTTATGGGGATACCTGATCGACAAAATTTACAAGCAGCCTCTAATTAATTTAGACGTATTGTAGCAACATTTTTATAATGCCATAGGAAATATTCCCAACATTCAAATTTATAACGCCATTCGAGCTGTAAGAGGTAGATGCCAAAGATACATTAAAAATAATTACCATCAGTTCGAACAAATGAAATAGATTTTTTTTTATAAATAAAAATTTAATATTGAAAATAAAATTATGTTCTGCTTAATAAAATATTTATTACTCAAAAAATAATAATTGTTATTTAAAAATCCTTTAGTTTATAATGTTTATCATAATTAAAATTAGCATGCAAATGATTAAAAATGGCTATTGTCTTCTATACTATATTATTTAGCAGATTAAAAGGTAGTTTTTACTCTATAGTAAGATTTTGAAGATAAATTCACAAAAGTATATATTTTTGAAATCAACTATGTCAAAGCCAACTATGACTTACATTTAAAAAATAATAATTTGGCCTTAACTCGAAAATGTGTCCATAAAATTGAAAAATGCCCACGCCACTGGATTCTACTTAAAAAAGTGTCTTAAGAAGGTATTTATAGTTTTTGTCTATCTTACAAATTACGCAAGATATTAATTAAAGTTAAAAATCATGGAAGCCCGATTTAGCCCTACAACTTCTGAGAAAAACAAGATGGTGCATTTTTGTTTCTGGCATTATCCTAGTGCCCATAAGCAACATCGAAATTAGACCACCCTGTACAGGACGCATCAAAGCATCGAGTGCGATGTGATTTGCTACGATTTCTAATAGTAATATAGTCAACCCAATTTACACTCTTCCCTTAAAAAATATAAGAAATCTGTCAGTTATCGCAAGCAAGTGATATTTACTGTTCTGGCACTTGAAGCAGACGTAGACGAAGAACGAAGAGTTGAACATATCAATTATGTATACACAAGAGGAGATTTTTTCTGGTAAACTTATACCATGGAGGAAATAGTTCAAGAAAACAGTTTAATAGAACTGAATGTTTAGATAAATTTCACACGAGGTTGATATGCACACCGCTGAACTAAAATATCCTTAATACAAGATATTGTGGTTGACATAATAATTGACAAATTTAATTTATTTTTAACGGCAAGAGTGTAAATTGGGTTGACTATATTACCATTAGAAATCGTAGCCAATCACATCAGACTCAATGCTATGATGCGTCCCAGTACAAATCGAGCATAGGAAAATTAACATTGAGTATATTCTAGCATGTTCGGTGTTACATAGAACTCTCTGTATATAAAGGGTGTTTTTTTTAGAGGTATACAAGTTCAATGATGGATATCTGGCAAACCAATGTCAGAATGGGAAGCTGTTGGTGGCAATTTTGTTCAGTAAGCTTTAGCAAATTATTATGCCAAAGCGCACACTCAACCAACGATTTCAAATTTTGGAAATTTATTTTTGAAATGCGTGCTTTGTGCGTTAAACTTATAGAGCACTTTGCCTATAACTGATTTTTACCGCCAAATAATTTTTAGTGATTTTAGTGAATTGTTGGTTCTAGAGCGAAAACAATGCCCACGAAATTATCACGACCTCATTACAACCGTTAAAAGTTACTATGCAATGTAGATTGCATGCTGAAAGCATCATTGGCCCCTACGTTTTTAAAAATGAAGTTAGAGCCAATGTAACCTTTAATGGGTTCCAGGTCAATGATTCGAAATTTTTTAATCCCAACATCAATGCAAATCCGTTGAGAACTAAATCGTTTCAACAGGACGGCGCAACTTGCCACACCGCGCGCAATACCCTCACATTGTTGGGAGAGTCGTTTGGTGATCAAATTATTTCGAGACAGGGGCCTGTTAATTGGCCGCCTAGATCATGTGATTTGACTCCATTGGACTACTTTTTGTGGGGTTACGCTAATTCCCTCGTTTATAAACCAGCAACAATTGAAGTCTTAGAGGTCAACATTCTGCGAGTGGAGAGATTAGCCCGGTCATATTGAAAAAAGTTAAGAAAAATTGGGCCAATAGAATGATTTATCAAAAACGCAATTATTTTTAAACATTAAATGTCATTACATTGGTTACCTATGAAAGCCAAAACATCTGTTGTTATATTGATTTGTATGTATTTTATTTAAAAAAGAAGTTCTATACCTCTTAAAAAAACACCCTTTATATACAGTGTGTCCCAGAGCACCTGTATCAGTCTTTTTTGTTTGAGAAAACGGCTAGTCCTAGAAAATTGAGACAACAAAATTTATTACAAATTCCGCGTTAAAGAATCGAATGGCGATATTGTTTTTTTCTCAAAAAGGTTGGCATCCCTAAGAGTTTGCTTAAAAATGTCAATAACTTCAGATTTTTAAATGAATAGGTCAAATGTGGTTTCATTGTAAAGGTCTTTAAAAACTAAGCAACTTTTGTAGGAAACATAATTTTGTTACTGACATCGATTTTGAGTAATATCTGATGAAAGTTTTTAAATTTTAATTTTTCATAGCTAACTTATTTTAAAAGATTGAGTTTCAAATGTCCGTCAGACCTGTCAGATGCATTCTAACCCGCACCGCGGAGTCGCTAAAGAAATATTTGACTCCAACATCGTCTCCGAACTCATTATTTTTCGAAAATCATACGCCAACTCCGACTGCTACTTTGAGTCATGTAAACATTTTAATTTTTTGTGTTCAATGGTTACTACATCTACATTATTGCAACTTAATAGTTTTTTTGGAAAAAAAAATCGAAATATAATTTTTTTCTTATATGCAATTTACATACCTTTCCATTGTAATTAAAACTCTGTCTGTGGGTTTAAATTTTAGAAAAAAAAAACGAAATATGTTTAGCAGCATTATATTTAAATAATTATATTGAAAATTATACGAAATTTACAATTCCACGGCTCCGATTATCTCATCACAAATATACTTAAATTCCGACTCCACAATTTTGACTCCAACTCTAACTCAGAGCCCACAACACTGGTTCAAACTGTTTTCCGTTTACTTCTAAACACTGTTCAACTGTTCTGATCTCAATACCAGTGGCTCTAAGTATCTACTTTTAAAATAAGGCAGCCATGAGATATTGACTTGGTAACTTCAATCCAAAATTTCTCGAAACAAACGCCAGTAACAAACATATGTTTCTTATATAAGTTGCTTATTTTTCAAAGACCTTTTCAATGGTACCGCTTTTGACCTACCATTGACTTACCTCTTAGGGATGCCAACCTCTTTGCGAAGAAATAATACCACCATTCGATTCTTTAATACGGCTTTTGTAATAGTATCTTTTGTCCCAACTCTCTAGGACGAGCCGTTTTCTCAAAAAAAAAACCTGATACGGGTACTCTGGGACACCCTGTCTAAATATATATTTTTTTTTTAAAAGGGCGATTCCTGCAAAGAGTGTAGCTGTTCTAAAACTGCTGGTTACTAAGTGTGAAGGAGTAAATATTTTGGAACATGTACAAGCAAAATTATCAATTTACTCGCACAGAAGAGGGGATTTAAACATTCAACTCATATCTCCAATGGGAACAAGAGTAACTTTACTAGCCCATAGGTACGTAATCCCCAATATTCACTTCAGAATGATATGTTGCAATTATTTATTAATTCCGCAGAATTAATGATTTATCACGCGCCGGCTTCAACCACTGGCCATTCATGTCCGTCCATTCCTGGGGTGAATCTCCATTCGGTACGTGGCAGCTGGAAGTCCACAATGATGGCAGATTATTAGGTAAATATTAGAGCAGTCAATGCCATTACAAATTCATTGCGCGCCCCTATTCACCGCACTAATAAACTTACAGTTTTAAGCAGCATTATTAACAATACTAATTCACTTTCAGGCCGCGCGACTCTGCAAAGTTGGTCACTAGTTCTGTATGGAACTAAACAAATGAATCCTAATGATATAGATCCGACTAAAATCAATAACATAAAACCGAATGCTTCTAAAAAGAAAAATAATAAAAAGCAAAAGTGCAAGGGCAACCAGAAAACGACAGTGGCCCCGCCGAAACAGCTTAATAAAGTGAAACAATCTAAAAATGTCAACAATACCGCCTCGAAGTACTTCGTCCCTATAGGTTTAAATAAAAATAAGAAAACTAAACCCCCGTCGGACATATCCTCATTTTTTTACGCGATAAACAACTCCAAATTCAATAAATTCGTTAAAAACATTACGATCACATACCCTATCATGATCCCCACGCGCGAATTCGATTATCGAAAGATGCAAAAACAGAAGGAAAAGAGTCGGGATATAAATTCGATTCGTAATAATAAAATTTTTACGTCTCGCCCAACAACGGTTGCTCCTATTGAGCATTCAGTTACTAGTCCGAAGGATAAATCCACCGGTAAATAAATCCATAAATTCTTGCATGCTTTGATTCATATGTTGCGTTTGTATTTTGAGTTGACCTATTTTATGTTATTTTGATTAGCACTGCACTGCCCTTGGTTTAACATGCGAGTTTCTATTACTAGAATTTATGTTTTTTTTTGTACTGAATAGATTTTGTGTAAACCCTTTTAACATTTTCGTTATTATTTTTTTTTCAGCGCAAATAAGCGCCTGGGACCTTGTTCTGTACGGAACTTCTACTGGACTTGCCATTGATGCCTCCGAGCCCTCCTACACAAATAATGACTTCGAGCACAATTCCATTGACACTGTTTCTCCATCAGGATCTAGGAATGGAGATGCCGAGGTAATTTCCTATATCAAATTTTATTAAGCATTATATTGTCTATAATATCATTCTTTCGTAAATGAAACTATAGTAAAAAAACTAAACCATAGAGACCTCTATACACCAGGGGTACTACCTATCGATTGCGATCGACTGGTCGATCGCTAGACCATTTTTGGTCGATCACCTACCGATTTCATCCTAAACTGAGATTTTTCGAAAAATAATTTATTTTCAGTATGATTGGTGAAAAAAAATCTTGTTTTATCTGCAATTTGTCTATTACTATTCCGAAAAAGGTGGAGAATGGACGCAGTACTTGGCTATCGCCTCGTACTGCTTTTGTCGGGTGGATTTAATGCAGAACTCGGCTAACGCCTCATTCTGTGAGGTGGAGCATAGACGCAGTACTTACGCCTCGTAATGCTTTTTTGGGACGGATTAAATGCAGAACTCGGCTAGCGCCTCGTTCTACAACGTGGAGTATGAACGCAGTACTCGGTTATCGCCTTGTACTGCTTTTTTGGAATGAATTGAATGCAAAACTCGGCTAACGCCTCGTTCTGCGAGGTGGAGAATGGACGTAGTGCTCGCCTATCTCCTAGTACTGTTTTTATCTGGTGGATTTCATGCAAAGCTAGCTCGGCTAATGCTTCGTCCTGCGAGGTAGAGTATGGGCTCAGTACTTGGCTAACGCCTCGTACTGCTTTGATGGGGTGGATTTAATGCAGAACTCGGCCAATAAGGTGGAGAATAGACGCTTCACTCTGCTATCTCCTCCTGCTGCTTTTATCTGGTGGATTTAATGCAGAGCTCAACTAACGCCTCGTTCTGCGAGGAGTGGAGTGTATGCGTAGTACTCGGCTTTCGCCTCGTACTGCTCCTGTGAGTAGAGATTTAATGGTCCACGCAGGGGTTAGAAAGGAAAGTGGAAGAGTGCGGGGTCATTGTAGTGCAGAACTCGGCAAACGGCTCGTTCTGCAAGGTGTGGAGTGGCGCAGCAATTGGATCTCGCATCCTGTTGTTTGCCCAACAAAAATTTACAAAACTCAATACTTTTTTGTCCTGTATATTTTTCCTTAAAAACAAATATTGCATTTGTCTGAACAAATTTTCTTTTTTGTTTAAGTGAACGCAAAATAGCTTGTTAATTCTTAAGAATTCATTCAAGCGTGTTAAAAAGCTAATCTATTCATCCATTAGATCTGTCGAACGCAAGAGCAGAGTTTAAAATTTTGAAATGTTTATCGTTAGATTAGGAATTTAGGGGTGGATTTTTAAAAGCACTCACTAAAAATCAAATTTCACCGAGTTTTCTCCTTTGCGTAGCCTTATGTGCCCCCGTTGCATTATTGTTGCTCCGCCGACGCTACGAGGTTCCGTTCAGAGTGATAATCTGAACCGCACAAAGGCACTCTCTGCAGTAAAGGGTAAAATTATTGCATTATTGGCTGCCCCGTGCGATGAAGGAAGAACACACTATACCAATTCTTTAAAGCGTTTTGAAAGCGGGTGCGAGGCGACAACAATTATGGGAATCATATATTGGTATACAAAAATATTGAGTGAAACGCCCGCTTTGAAAACGCGTTTCACCCGCCCATATAAGAGAACGCGTTTCACCCGCCCATATAAGAGAACGCGTTTCACCCGCCCATATAAGAGAACGCGTTTCACCCGCCCATATAAGAGAACGCGTTTCACCCGCCCATATAAGAGAACGCATAAGAAGCCATGTGTTAAAACTGAAAAACGCGCCCGCCCCGCTCAAATTTAAACAGGCGCGAGTGCTAACGTTTTTTCCGCCTCGTACCCGTCCGTCTAGGGGCACTTATATAAAATGTAAAACCTGCACAAGTCTATCTCGCTCGTACTCACCTTCCCCATTATCTCCTTCTCACTCTTGTTAGCGGATTTCTCCGGCCGCCGAAGCTGAGAAAATGATGAAAAAATTCATATCTCGGTTCGATGATGAGCTGGAGGAATGAAATTCGCACAGAATGCAGGCCCCGCCCTAGAGTATCTCTCTGCAAAAATTCAACCTAGCACGTTAAGTTTATACGATGCTAGGAATACATTATTGTCAATTAATCGCATTCGACCAAATTTAAAAAATGACATCACGGCCTATAAACAAAAATAGGAAGCGATCTGGGACACATGAAAGTTACTACTCTAAAGTATGTTTGATGAAAATTTCAACCCACTAGTATGAACTCAGAGGAAACGGTTATTTTTTTTCTGTTCGAAAGTGGCACTTTTTTAAATTAAAAAAATATATATATCTCGGCTCGATAAAGAGATTGAGGAACAATATTTGGTCAGATTGTAAGTTCTATCCCACTGAATTTGTGTGCGATAAAAACGAACAGAACCGAGAATTTTTCTTACAGATGATAAAAGGCATAAATCAATATAACCCTAATAGTTAGACAATTCCCGAAAAATGTAAACCGTGATAACTACGCTTCTAAGCAAAAGATAAGACGCGATCCGTGGCTTATAAAAGGTACTACCCCAAAGAATATTAAAATTGTCATTTTAAAAGTGGACATGTTTTTTCAACATTTGGTTTATTTTCGGCCCCATAGGACCCCATGTGGCGGGCGGAGCGGGCACCTCTTCTAGGGTGATCCTTTGGCTATCTGCTGGTGTTTCTTTCTTCTTCTTCTTCTTCTTTAAGTACCGTATCCTCCTAGGACGTTGGTAATCAGCATGATATACGACTTCTGAACTGCTTGTCTAAATAATGTTACGGTGCCGACTCCGAACCATTGCCACAAGTTCTTTAGCCAAGACGTCTTCCTTCTACCCGGTCCGCGCCTACCCGCTATTTTGCCTTGCATGATATTCTGCAGGAGTCGATATTTCTTGCCCCTCATGACATGACCTAGGTACTCAAGCTTACTTTTCCTTATGGTGTTAAGGATCTCTGTGTTATTACTTAATCGAGCCAGCATCAACACATTCGTCACCCTTGTCGATGCTTCCGCGCTGTAAAAAAGTGCCGAAAAGACGTAACACTTTACCAAACAAATACGCAGTGGCAGTTTAAGATCACGATTGCATAGAACCTTTCTCATTCTGTTAAATGCGACACGAACTTGTTCTATTCTTGCTCAGATTTCTTTAAGTTGATCCCACTGGTCCCACTGGCTTAGAGAACATCCTGCGTTCACCCGGCCAAATTGTGTTCCTGCATTTGTTTTGTGACTATTATTATGTTGACAAATTATTGTCTAATTTCTTTAAAGTGATTTTAGAATGTAGGTGTTACTCGTTGATTTATTTATAATATCTTAAGTTAAAGATAATGATGTTTTATCTAGTAGCGTTTAATGTGTAATTTTAATATGTTAATTTATTAGTTGTATTTTATATGTTTATTATTATATTTATTTAATTATATATTCATTACACAATTAGGAGTACCATTATGATGTTGTGATAGGTTGTGATACCTATAAATATACATGACGTGTTTGAAGTTATGAGTGTGGATAGGTGGTAACCACGACGATACATTGATTAGCAGTTCAATCATATCAACACACTAGTTCATCCATTGGTGGTAAAAATTAGTTTAAAGAATACATTTTTTTTATTTTAGATCCGAAAATCAACGGCTGAAGAACCAGAAATAAATGTACTGAGCGGCTGCAAAGAAACAAGAGGGAGTGTTTGTATAGGTTTGTTGATTGCCATAACTATCTACTATTCATACTGCAACAATCTTCAAGTTGCCGTCCTACTACTACTAACGTTTCTATTTAATTTATTAATAATCATAAAATTAATGTTCATCAAAACACGCGGCTTCTTCGTTTGTTCGAATCACAAATGCCAGTTAAAAGATATTTATAATTTTTTAAAACAATCTGACAACAATATCCAATTAGTTAATAAAAGTAAACACAGTATGCTTAACCAGCAGGTCAATACAAAATGTGATATACTTAATCAAAAACCAGCTGGACAAATAAGTAATTTTGTGAATAAACCCCATATAGGATTATATAAGCTTTAGCTACAATTATTCAATTTTAAATGTTATAATTTACTTATTGTCAATGCTTGTTTATAATTTATGTATATTAATTTAATTCATTGTAACTACTTGTTATATTATTTAGCCAATTAGGTGTACATAAAACCAATGATATTTAAGCAATTATTTATTCAGTATTTTAAAAAAAATACAAACGTCTTATTTAGAAATAATTACATACACCGTCAGGCTGTGGAAACATAATTGTAACTTAGTTATTTTTAAATATTGAATAATTGTTAATTTGATATTTGCAGTATTTTTACTGATACGTGTGCCAAATTATGATTTATCTTAACAGATGTACGTATATTACAACATTGAATGAAGAGACATTTAAGTGCAATTACAACACACAATGGTACCAATACATATTAATAAATGCATTAACCACGCGAAATAGTATTTCGAAGTTAGTGGTATGCATAAGCGTCTGTTCATGCAACAAAATAATCTTTTTACCCCAACAATTTAGTTTGTAAATATTAAGGAAATTATTTAACTCGTATTATCGTATTTGGCAATTACTTAACATAGGATATTTTGTTGCATATTTTGAAACAGTAAGTACTTGTGCATGGTTATAATAACTATTGTGTGGTGTGTATGATAAAATCATTTTAGAAAAACTTTATTTTAAAAACGGACAAAGAGACCTTGCTCGATGGGATAGAACACTTAATTAATAATTATACATATCTCATTTATTGTGATTTTATTTCTTGAATGGTTTACTTCATATAAACATAATTACAATTTGCTGTGATTTTTTAATTGTGTACATATAATAATATTTTATACATTAATTTAACAACGTTAGTTCCTCAAATTATATATTTATATATGCATATTTATAAATGCGTATATATTTATATATAGTATACATATTTTATTTAAGTGATATATATATATATATATTCGTTTCTGTTCTACACTTAAAATATATTAATCGTATGTTAAATATTAAATGAGAACATATTTTTAGCTCCACAGTGACATTTATGTATAGTAAATGTTCGCAAGTAAAATTATCCTTTAGCTTTAGGAATTTTGACAGAAATTAGTCCTAAAGGCCTAGTCATAGCGTTTTTGTTAAAATTGCTAGTTTTAAAGAAATTGGTGCTTCTTTCATACATTTGTACTAATGGTTCATCCACCATTTAAAACTAGCACCATCTTAACAGATATGTTATAATATAAAGATATGTTGTTAAAATACATGTAAAAAGAATACATATTTGTAAAACTATAAAACAAAAATAAATTGTGGTTAAATTTCAAAACCCAAATCACCTTTTTCTTAATAAAAATAGGTCTACATTTCACCACTATCATCAATACGAGCTGCTCTGTGTGGTAAGTGTTCGCATGCTATTGAAGTTTAATTTAAACATTTTTCTAATTGGTTATTTGTTGTCAGATTTTTTAGTTTTCTTTTGCACCATTTTCTTTACTCTTACATCATTTTGCGTAAATAGTATTTCTATTTTAAAAACAACCTTCCCTTTAATTTGCTTTTTTAATGAAATTATTTCTGAAATGTTTCTTTACTTTCAGTATGTTTGAAGAATTTATTTTTATTTGATGGACTTTGTGTAGAGCAGTGTCCTGAACAATTTTATGCCATCATGTATGTAAATAGCAAGGATGGGATTACAGAAGAAATAAATTATTGCAATCCATGCCATTATTCTTGTAAGACTTGCAAGGGTGGTAATGATTATGATTGCTTAGAATGTTTTCCCGATGCAGTTTTATATAATTGGACAACAAATGAATCCTACTGTTATCCATATTCTATTACATCCAAGCTTATGGAAGAACTTTGGTGCAAACATGTTGTCATAAGTTTAATTATTTTAATTGTATTAGCATTGTTAGTAAGAATAATTCATCAAGTAGTTAAAAGGTTAAAGAAAAAACGAAGGGCCGTTTATGGAATAGATATAAAAGCTGAAGACAGTGATAGTGATTAATAAAAGAAAGTTGTGATCATAATAATACTTTCAAATTAGATAAATTGGACGAATTTACATTTTAAGATAAAAAATGATAAGACAACCTTTAAATAAAAACATACATACAAAGTTCTTGTTTCTTATTAACCACTAACGTTCTGTGTTTTATTAATAAAAATAACGCAGTGTAATAATTTTGTATGTATATGTTTAAAAATATGTATTTAAAATGGTCGGGTAGCGGTTTTTTGCGGTTAAACAGGTAAACAAAAGTTTGCAAGTGTGTACATTTTATTTGCCTTCACCATGGCAACGGTAGCCTCAAACCAACTTTGGTCAAGTATATCTTCTACTGGTTACCGAATGCGCCAACTCACGCCTACTGTCACGTATTTAGAAGTAAAAATATGGCCGCCTGGGCCCGTATTCATTCACAGCACCGATGCAATTTGTCATCCGTGAGAAGTCGCACTGAAATGACGTCATTTTGTGAAGAATTTACCAAACTGTATGGAGTAAAATGACGTAATTTTGGTGCAAGTTCTCACCGATGACAAATTCCATGGGTGCTGTGAATACGGCCCCTGAATATAATAATGATACGTGGCAATAATAAATAATATACATTTCAGTAATTCAATTGGTAATTAATTATGTACTTAGTTTAACAGGAAGGGTAATCTCTCCATGTTGATATTTGTTTCAAAAAACATAATGTTAGTGTTAAATAATGAATCTGTACCTTTTTTCATTAATCTGCAACTTTTGAACGAATCAACTTAAAAAACGAGCAGTTTTCTCTGGCAACCTTCCTATTTTAAAATGTTATCAAATAGCAACGAAATATATAGGGTGATCTGTTTGAAAAAAGATAGGGGTTACTTAAAATCAAGAGTATACAGGAACAAGCCCCGCACAATCGATGACTTCAAGATTTCCATTCATCACGAAATTGAAGCTATTCCCAACAAGTAGGTATAGATTTCAAAAATGCAACTAAAGTACTCACTGAATGCTAGTTTTTATTTTTTTTAATATAATCAGATTTCAGTTATCCAATTGTGAAAAACATGCGTTTTCTCTGCTCCACCCTGTATTATTAAAAAAATCATAATACTTGTCCGGTTAAAAATATGATGATGAATAATCTGACGGTGGCAAAATCGGACACAAGTGTTTTTGTCTACTATAGAGACATGTAAATTAGACCTACTGGGGATACTACATATAAAAAATGAAGCAAAAAGATCTACCTCCTATGTGGTGTGGAAAATACTTAATATATATTTGTATTTCTTTGTAGTAATAATAATAATTTCTTTGTAGTAATACAAATATATCTTTTTATAGGGTATCAAATAGTTCAAGAATGACCACCTATATTACAAATGATAAACTGTTAATTTATTCATAAATGTATAAAACTAAACTTTATTGTTAATATTTGTTTTTCAATTTTTTAAACATAATTTTTTCTTATGCATTATATACTAAGGTAAGTCTAATAATATTTTTATTTTTATGTATAAAAAATTGTAGTAATATAAAAAAAATTACCTTAAAGAATACTTTCATACAATTTTTGTTTTTTATTATGACTATATTATTTATTTAATTATTATTTTCAGTTAAAAAATAATTATTGTATAGTTTAAAACATTGTCATAATAAATAAACATAAAATGTTATGAAATGCACAGATTATTTGAGATATGCAAGATTCCCGCCTGGCCCGCTGGCCAGAATTTAGTTGGAGAGAGGACCACCAATGGCGCCAGGGGTCTGCAACTCGCGGCCATATTGAGCGACATGGGGCCACCATTACTTGCTGCAACGTACCAACTGAAATGCGAACGCACTAAATTTCCTGATTTGGGGTTGGCACAACTACAAATTGCTGGGTAATGTTTTTACCGCCAATTATATATAGATTAATTTAGATTGATAACTCCTAGGGGGCTCCACGTATCATGATTTTAGTTGACCGACCCACTCGATGGGGCAGCGCTGCAATCGCAGATGACGTCAGTCTGCGCGGGGAGCATGCGGGCGTCTTAATAGGCGAGGTGCGCGGTGCAGGGGGTCATACCATTGTAGGGTGGGTGCGGTGCGGGGAACACCGCACGGTATTAAATTACCGTGCGCTGCGAGAAATAACAAAGACATAATGAACATGTTAAATCTATATTTTATAAAGTATTAATTGAATTTAAGACATTACCTTATGTTCTGGGATTGTACTTTGTGACTAGATGGAATTGCAGAATTGCTTGATCCAACAGCAACGGGAACATTCTCCATGGAAGAATGCTCTTAGCCCAGCGTGAAGAAAATCTCTACATCCGTGGCTGAAGATCATACACGAATGCTAGGAACAAATAAAGAGAAATAATGTAGACACCCCCCACTGACCAAACACATTTAGGTAACGTTTCATCAACATTAAAACAACCTTTAATGTTATTAGAATGTTAATAAAACGTTATTTGTTTGTTTTTTGCTCAGTGGGTCTGGTTTTAAATTTGTTTGACTGTAGACTTAATTAGAGGAATACACCAGCGGCGGCTCGCAGCCTAACTTCAGGGTAGGCCAGAGACCCAAGGTAATGTTTTCGTTATTGAAAGGTGACTTTGTTGTACAATTCCTTGTATTTATAAAGCGCGATCCCAACCTCAAATTTTGCGTGCCTTGGCGCTCTGGCCGACCCTGAAGTAGGCTGCGAGCCGTCACTGGAATACACAATAGCTTAAAAACTTGAAATATTATATAAGCTTATTATTATTTATGTTAACGCCCATCCCCAAAGATTCAGAATTGCTTAATCCAACAACAACGGGGATATACTCTATAAAAAAATGCTCGTAGTCCATTATAATGAAAATATCCACGAATATGGGTATTTCGTATACTTGAAGATCATTTACATGTGCTAGGAAGAAATAAAGAGAAATAATGTAGTAACTCCCTGGTTTGAATTTGTTTAAAAATATCATATACTTACGGTTGTAATTATTTATATTTTTTTTAATGCTCATCTCGAGACGATTTCGTCTTATCGGCATTTTTGTGCCTTCAGATCTGACAGATGTTGATTGAAAACTAGAGCCCACATGTTCGTAATTGCGGGAAATTTAAAATTCCGATATATGCGCCCTCCCATCGAGTGGGTCGGTCAACTATATACGTGAACTTGCAGAATCATATGGAGTCGACGGGGTGTCACTAGTATCGTGAGTTGAGTTCCCCGTATCGTGAGTTTAGTTCCCTGCATAGATTAAATTAGATTGATAACTCATAGGGGGCTTCACGTATCATGATTTTAGTTAACCGACCCACTCATTGGGACGGCGCTGCAATCGCAAATTACGTCATTGGGCGCGGGGAGTGCGGTGCAGGGGGTCATAACATTGAATGGTGGTTGCGGTGCGGGGAACATCGCACAGTATTAAATTACCGTGCGATGCGAAAAATAGCAAAGACCTAATGAACATGTTAAATGTATATTTTAAAAGTTATTACAAATATATTTCTCTATATGTCAAAACCTTATCACAGTGTGTCAATTACATTTCACTTCTCAACAAAATGTCTGCAGTTCGTCAAAAAATGCATCTGAGAAATGAAATAAGAGGTCTCCTTAACCGAGAATGGATGTTGGCGTAAGTCGTGTTCTATACAGTGAATTTTTTTTAAGGTAAACATATGCATAAGCTGTAAATTTTTCGACATTCGTTGTTTTTAAAAAGAGTTCAATATGAAGCTTTAAACGAGTGTTTTCCACTCCCAGACTAAGCATGAAGTAAAATTTCGAGTTTAGAAAAGCCCCGTGAAAATTTGCCGAGGGTCGCGCAGCGACCCGAGACAAATTTTCTGGGCTTTTCTAAACTCGAAATTTTACTTCATGCGCCACGCGTATAAAACACTAAAATATTGTAAAATTTTTATATATTCGTATTTCACTTGAAATCTGTGTTTTATACGCGTGGCGCATGAAGTAAAATTTCGAGTTTAGAAAAGCCCAGAAAATTTGTCTCGGGTCGCTGCGCGACCCTCGACAAATTTTCACGGGGCTTTTCTAAACTTGAAATTTTACTTCATGCTTAGTCTGGGAGTAGAAAACACTCATTTAAAGCTTTAAATTGAACTTAAAAAAACAAGGAATATCTAAAGATTTGCAGAAAATAGGTTGAATTTGGAATACTTATACTTAAAAGAAAACTCCCTGTATATACAAATACAAATATAATATTTCCAGAAGAAAGTTATTGTTACTGCAAAAATATTAAAGGGAAAAGTATTTGGTATTTAGTGAAAGTCATTTCGTAAATCGGGAAATCTTTTGAATAATATTTCACTAAGTGAAACATATTTGGGATGTAGTGAATCTCATTTGATCAATAGTGAACTGTAACAGAAAAACCGTGTAATTGAATTCAAGACATTAATTTATGTTCTGGGATTGTACTTTGTGACTAGATGGAATTTCAGAATTGCTTTATCCAACAGCAACAGGAACATTCTCCATGGAAGTATGCTCCTAGCTCGGTGAGAAGAAAATCTCCACGTCCGTGCTTGTTTCATGCATAGTACTTGAAGATCATTCACTAATACTAGGAAGAAATAAAGAGAAATAATGTAGACACACTGGTTTTAAATGTATTTGACTGCAGATTTAATTAAAAGAATACACAATGGCTTAGAAACTTAAAATATTACATAAACTTACGGTTTTAATTATTTATGTTAACGCCCATCCCCAAAGATTCAGAATTGCTTAATCCAACAACGGGGATATAGTCCATGAAAAAATGCTCCTAGTTCAGTATGATGAAAATATCCACGACCATGGATATGTAGTATACTTGAAAATTATCCACATGTACTAGGAAGAAAAAAGAGAAATAATGTAGTAACACTCTGGTTTTAAATTTGTTTGACTGTAGACTTATTTAAAATAATACACAATAGGTTAAAATTTAAAAATATACATACTTACGGTTGTAATTATTTATATTTATTAACGCTTATCTCGAAACGATTTCGTCTTATCGGCATTTTTGTGCCTTCAGATCCGACGGATCTGACAGCTGTTGATTGAAAACAAGCCCACGTTAGAAATTGCGGGAAATTTAAAGTTCCGACATATGCGCCCTCCCATCGAGTGGGTCGGTCAACTATATATGTGAACTTACAGAATCATATAGAGTCGACTGGGTCTGCTGACAGCTGTTGATTGAAAACGAGCTCACGTTAGAAATTACGGGAAATTTGAAATACCGACATATGCGTCCTCCCATCGAGTGGGTCGGTCAACTATATATGTGAACTTATAGAATCATATGGAGTCGACTGGGTCTGGTTCCCTGGACCACTCGATAAGGAAGCGCTGCTATTAAAAATGGCGTCATCGGGAGCGGGGGAGGGCTTCTCGCAGTGCGGTCGTGTGGTGCGGGGGGTTATACTATAGGTGGTGTAGTTAGAATAACCGCGCGATGCGAGATATAACAATTTAATTAAAATATAAAATGTATATTACGAAAAATTATAAAATTTAAATATTTACAAATAAACTACAAAAAAAACATTGCTTACATTAATTAATTTAAATACTTACAATTAGATTTAACAAAACATTGATCACATTAATTCACTTTAGGATTCGCTCTTATTCGTATATAAAAGAGAATAACATTTATTAACCATAACATAATAGTTACTAAGCTACGCGGTGAATTCGTAAATGAATAATTTTAATAACCATCGAAATCTTTAAAATACTAACTTAAAACATCAATTTACGAATATAATTAACAAAATATATCTTCGTCAAGATAACTGCGTGGATTGTTTTCCACCATTGTTGGTCTCATTAATACTTCTGATGCTTAAAAGAATTGATTGTTTATGTTAAAAGAAGAAGTAATAAGAATAAAATACAAATTATTACAAATAAAACGCAGAACTAAGAATATAGACAAAACAATTAAATGAATTATTAAAAAATCAAAATCTATTACATACATTTACGTATATAATTAATAATATTTATCGCCGTCAAGATAGATGTGGATTGTTTTCCCCCTTATTTGACAGGCATTACCATTTTACTGCAGTAAAAACTCAAAACATGGAGGAGTCATCAACCTGACAAATCCAAAAGTAGCAACTCATAATGAAGAGTGGATTACCGAACTCTCGGAAGAAAAAAATTGTAAACTTTGTTAATACGAGGTATATTCAGAAAGGAACTTCCGTTTGACTGGTTAAAGAAAACAAGTACATATTTATAAAAAAAAATTGCGAAGGAATCTTGAAACCTTAAACTATATTTCTATATAACTCCCACCATTTTGTAGGCGCCTGTCATAGAGTGGCACAAGCTGTTGTGTTCCCTTTTCATAAGAAGGTGCCGCCTGTGATGTCAACCAAGTAACAACATGTTCTTTGATCTTGGCGTCATTGTTGAACCTTCTGCCACCAAGACTCATAGAAAGAGCAGAAATTGTACACTTTCGGTTTTCGTAAATCATTTCTTTGACTGCAGCAACCAGTTTATTACTAGTCAAACATGGACGCTCACTTCGTTCGTCATCATGACAAAAAGTGATTCAATAGTAAGGAGATCGGTGAGAATTTCGTTGCCATTGAATCACTTATCACATTTTCTCTGTATACCTCAAAGATCTGTTGATAAATGTGGACTGGTTTAATGTTCTGCGCATTGAGAAATGGAATTGCAGACCTTATCTTACAAACGGCGGGATTTTCAATTTTGTTCGCCATTTCAAACAAGCACCGTCAAGCGTACACAACACTCAGCTACCTCATTATAACGTCAATGGGCTCGTTCATCAAAATGTTCAACATTCAACATGTTTGGATTTATTGTGTATTGGTATCTATTGATGTGTGTTGGTATCTAATCGGTCTATTTCGTACGATTGAAAAAATCCCAAACACGTTCACGATTAACAATCCGGCCATCAGAGAATTCTCCAACAGTTGGCAGTAAACTCTCAACCGTTGTCTCTGATGAACGGGAACAATTTCTTCTCAATAGGTTATGGCACAGTTCATATATATCCAGTTAGCCAGTCCCTATATAAATTTTGGGTACACGCGAATGGGAGCAGAGCGCTGGATGCCAAATTGGTGTATATGGCTGCCTATATACACCAGTCTGGCTTCCTGCGGTCGGTCGGTTACGACTATTTTACTTCAGATGTCGCGAAATCAAGTCTCAGAGAGAGAGAGTGAGAGAGAGACAATTTCTTTCTCCCTCTATTCCGCGCTTCCGTTGTATCATATTCCAGATGTTGATTTTTCAATCTTGAAAACACGTTTTTTTTTCTTTTAACGAGCTAAGGATGCGTGTTACATTCATTCATGCGTTTCCTTCTAAAATTTTATTTTCTGCGTTATTAGAGAATAGATTTTATGAAATTATATGTGAACGTTGTAAAATGCATTAAGTATTATTTATTTTGTACAAAAAACTTACTTTTTACTTTACTTTTACTTTACTTTTTATCAAAAGTTAAATACTTTTGATAAATAGTAAAACAAATACATCAACTTATCATTTTATTAACTAATCAGATCAATCCTATTGATCAGATCAAATCTACTGATCGATAAGGATTTCTTTTTTAATTAAAGGGGTCAGTGCAAAATGCAGTTAAGTCATTTTTTTTAGTTTTTGAATTATTACCGTTTGAAGTTTTTAACCCATACACGCAACATTAATATTTTTTTGATAATTAAGTTACTAAATAAGTTTATTTGATATATTATATTATTTGACCTGAATTGAAAATGTACCAAGAAAAATTTAAATATTTTGTTATTTAAAGTGTATTATAAATACTTCACAATATTACAATGTTTTATACGCGTGGCGCATGAAGTAAAATTTCGAGTTTAGAAAAGCCTAATTTGGCTCGGTCGTTCCGCTTCGCTACGCGCCCGAGCCAAATTTTCAGGCTTTTCTAAACTCGAAGTTTTACTTCATGCTTAGTCTGGGAGTGGATACACTCGTTCTTAACTTCATATTGCACGTTTTTATATAAAATCGACGAATGTCTGAACATTGACAGCGTATACATTACATTGTTGGGCACTAATTTTTTGAAAATCCATTATCACTTTAATATAATAATAATAATAAACTATTTATGATTTTTAACTTTTTATTAAATTCACGTATACATTATGTGTATTTAAAGAAATAAATCACAGTATGTAATGCAATAAGTCATTCATAGAAATCATAAAAACAAGTGTAGAATTTTAATTAAAATTAACTTTTAGAGTTAAAATTGCTTGGCCGTTAATGGGTTAAAATAGTTTTAAATATACTATGTGTCCCGTTTCAAGGCGCATTGTATGTTTCATGTAAAAATTTCCAATGTAATTGGAATTTGAGTTTGTATCGCTTATTGAACCAAAACGATTACAATAAAATTAAAATCATTTCTTTACCTACTAGCAGTATTTTTGAGGTATTATTTTTGAGTTCTCCTCAGTTTCATTTGAAATATAGCTTGAAAATAGTGAACGATTATACGACAATAAAATCGTCAAAACAGTAGTTGCTACGAAAAGTCAGTGTTTGGCATCAAATTTATTAAAACACAAAGCAATAATTCAACTCAACATGAGTGTTTATTCTGCAAAAGAAAAAAGTCAAAACCCAAAATGGACACAGTATATATTTTAATCACGATGCGTATTTTATTAAATGAACCATACTTTTAATAAATATTAACAGTTTCAGAAATTTGTGGTTTTTGCACTGACTACTTTAATTATCCGTTTACTTTGAACAATTGTTACATGATCAACTTGTACTTTTCCGATTGAAATTTTATAAACGCTTATTGTGTGCCATTTGACCAACACCGACAACACTCAGCGGGCACTAAAATATTACCTAATTATTGGATTAAAATTTATGGCATCCGTCGTGCGGCTGCATGGGGATAATTTGAAAAAGAATAAGCAGAAATATTTTTCAATATTCTCAATACTTCCCGAGATACACGAAATGTTATATAGAGAAAGTACAAATTATATAAAAATCATGAAACTTTATAATTGAGAATATTATCAAAAACTGCGAAACAAACAAACTTGTTAAATCAAGTAATTAGTCACATTAATAACATTATAAATTTTACATTTTAATAATTGTTACCGACCTCATGGCTATCTTTTTTTGTACGGAAATATACGTTTTAGGGTCCCAGGAATCAGAAACAAGTGTTATCCCTAATATTTGAGATAATTGGCTCAAATATTGAAATATGTTGAAAAATCTTGTTAAGTGATGATAATCAAAAACATTTAGAAAACAACAAGATGTCTTTTAATAGAATAAGTATAATAGATTTTCTCTGAGAAGTGTAATTGCGAAAATTATTGAATATTCTATTTCCAGTTTACAATGTTTTGTATGTCAGGTTAATTCAATTATTTCAATGGTTTTATTCTTAGTCAGATTACATTTACAAAAGGTACCGACGGGATTATGTTACAGACTAAATAGGTAAGTAAAAATAATTCAAAATGATTTAAGAAAACTAAAATATCGGTTAGTGAAAAACATGATAAGAAATTACCGAATTGGATTCTGCGGATACGGATTAAATGTGTCAACAGTAAATAATCTTTTTAAATCCCAAAATATTTATGGTTTTTAGAAGGTTGCGGATTATCTGTAAGTTGCAGTGGTATTGTTCTGGTCGCGCAATACTTGAGGGTATACACCATAATAGAAACGTGGTCGAAAAAATGCCTACAAATAGGTAAAAACAGATAGATCACTTCGAAGAATTTGATTTTTCATCCCTTCTATAAAGCTATCCCCACTAAAATAATGAATATTGCCCAAAAAGAAAATAGTCAAGGAAAAAAGTTAATTCGATATTCATACACGTTATTCAGAGTGTAAATGGATGAAACGGAACGTAGCATTTTTAATGTTAATTTCTCAACATTAAAATATTATCTTCCCAAATTATTTCAGGGAAATTATGATATTCATTTGGTTAGAGTAAAAATATACACACCGAGCTTTGCTATTTATTGCATTTTTAAAAACCGGAGTGTCATGAAATTAAACAAGCAAATGATGAGGTGTTGATTTGTTGGCTTTTTATTTAAAATATATTCTGTTGATTTTGTGTTACACTTTGATCTATTCTGTATAATTATTACTGAATAAATAAAAAACGAAAAAACGACTTCTAAAATATCGTTAATAAATAAGAAAACAGTTATATGTATATTTAATATAGTTTTTTATGTTTGTTAGTTTTTTGTATATATGAATGTTTATATGAATCTATATTTCTATGTTTTTAGTTTTGTGTATTCGTAAATAATTTATCTATTTTATTGAAATAATTTCTGTTTTTTTATTATCAATTCCAATTAAAATACCCATCAAACATTTTTCAAATTCATTTTTTAATTGTAAAAAGATGTTTGTATTTATCTAACTTTCAAATAAAAAATGTTTAATAACATAAATATATTAAAAATCTATTAATTTTTAAACACGTTTTTATTAAAAATATATATAATAAATAAAAATGTTGGAAATATATTTTACATTTTTTCATTGTAAAATGACTTTGTTTATTTATACAAATTATGAATATTTGAAACAATAATCTATTAATCTAATAATTTTAACAATTTTTTTATTAAAAATATATAAAATAACTAAAAACGGTGAAAATATATTTTAGAATTGTTAATTTCATTGTAAATTTGTTTTTATAAAATATAACTAATTACCAAATTTCATAATTTGGAACACGCTTGGAATCTCAAAATAAAAGAAATATTTTCGAATAGACTTTTTGTGGTGATAATAAATTTTATTATTCGTCTACCACAGTTCATATACAGGAAGTTTTCCTTTAAAGTATACATATTTCAAATTCACCTTATTTTCTTTAAATCTGTAGATATTCGTTGTGTTTTTAAAAGAGTTCAATTTGATGCTTTAAACGAGTGTTTTCCTCTCCCAGATTAAGCATGAAGTAAAATTTCGAGTTTAGAAAAGCCCCGTGAAAATTTGTCGAGGGTCGCGCAGCGACCCGAGACAAATTTTCGGGGCTTTTCTAAACTTGAAATTTTACTTTATGCGCCACGCGTATAAAACACTAAAATATTGTGAAATTTAAGTATATTTGAACCTCACGTAAAATCAGTGTTTTGTGCGCGGGGCGCATAAAGTAAAATTTCGAGTTTAGAAAAGCCCAGAAAAATGTACAGTGTATTCTGTATATTGAGTTATTTATACTTAAAAAAACTCTCTGTATAACTAATCAATAATATAAATTATTTGCCAAATTTGGTACATACCCAAATTTCAATTGAATTTATGAAGAAAAAAAAACAATCAAGATAAAAATAATATCAAATGAATTCTTTAATGTAAACTCATTGAATTTTATTTTTTGATTTTTAGTTAAATTTTAGGTTTATTTAGGAGCTTTTTAAATATATCTGATTCCCAAAGTCCATAATTTCGAACACGCCGGAAATCTGAAAATAAAAGAAATGTTTCGGAACAGTTTATTTTTTCTGAAGGTCATCAAATTTATCATCGTACGAGTGGTGTAGACGGGATCAAATTACACGTCGAAATAAGAGCGAGCGCGTTGTGTGTGTGTGTGTGTGTGTGTGTGTGTGTGTGTGTGTGTGTGTGTGTGTGTGTGTAGACGCAACCACAGCAGTTTTCTCTAGAATACTTCGACGTTTACTCTATTCATAAGTAGATGGACCCACTTCCCGACCACAGTCTCTCCTTCGCGAAATTTCGATCGCAGCGCTGCGGTGGCAAGAAATACGAACGGAACTATATGTATATATAATATATAAATATATGTTTTGATATTATCTACATAATTTAATTTTACAGGAGAGGTCATTTTGTTAAATCTATTTATATTGAATTTGTTTAAAACTATAAAATCTGTAAGTTATTTTCACTTAAAAGTGGAAATTGGCGGTTTTGCATTCAGACTTCCATTTATTTATTTTATTATTGCAAGTGGCACAATAAATGATCATTTTTAGAAGCAGAACGTCTAAATCTAATTTCTTCTGATGCAACAGGCTTTGGCATAATAAAATATATTAAACTTTATTTGACCAGAACTAAAGAGCGGTTGGAAAACGAGATATGTATAAATAACACTAATAATTTATATTATTACATTATATTAAAACATGAATTCACTGCAAATTAAACATTTATTGCAGGATGTATGCAGAGAAGTTACCATGAATACATCGTATTTATTAATTATTTTTTATAGAAGATATTATATAAATATTTTTTGTTTTATTGGTATCTATACAAATATATGTACAGGGTTGGGCAAAAGTATGGGAACACCGGATTTCTAGCTAAACTATACGTGCGATGAAAAAATACTCTTAGTATACATTGTTGTAGTCGTTTTAATCTATTTAAGAACGTAATATGATTTCCAACAGCTGCTCTATTTCTCGAGGTATGATGTCTTCAGTGTTTTTTAAATAGAACACCCTGTATATTTTAAAATTTTGGGATAAACACTTCTTTACGGTCATCGTCGTTTTTCCGAAAATTATTCATAAATTAAGAAGCAGCCCATCCCCACCAAGAAAATAAATTTCAAAACGACAATTTCAAATTTAATGAGGGACCAATGCGAGTAACTCTGAGATGTTTTCAAGGCCAGCCCCCCTTTTCTTTTTAATTATATTTTTGTTCAAACAGTGTGTTTTCTAGCGACGACACGAAAATATCTAAAATTTTGAGATTTCTATCTCTTTCCTAAAATGTTGGAGGGTAAGGGGAAAGAGTCCGAGCACTCAGGGGGTAATCCATTATGAACACCAACCGCATTTTTTGATATCAATGTCAACCCAATATTAGCAGGTAGTACGAAGTCTATTTGTTTTCAGCCAGCGCGTAGCGTTATCTTTTGTCCGACTTGGGGTGGTTTTGATAGGAATATTTATTTGATATTTATGAAATTATTCAAAAAGGTAATAATTAATACGACATTTGTAAAATAAAGTGGAAATTATGTCTACGTGTACAATTTTAGGTCAATAGATTTTTTTAAAACGTATCTGACGTTTACATCTCGGTAAATATTGATCATCACATCTGAACGTTATATATTTTAACTTTACTGTAAATCAGTGGTTTATACGCGTGGCGCATGAAGTAAAATTTCGAGTTTAGAAAAGCCCCGTGAAAATTTGTCTCGGGTCGCTGCGCGACCCTCGACAAATTTTCTACACGGGGCTTTTCTAAACTCGAAATTTTACTTCATGCTTAGTCTGGGAGTGGACAACACTCGTTCTTAGAAGTTTCAAATTAAAGAATCACTCTACTCAGTTTAGTAAGTGTATTACAATTTTATAAAGGTTACAGCTCGAGGGACCAATCATGGTCTTCGGAGACCGAAGGACTACAGGGAATCGAAGTTTTTTTACAAGAAAACAACGTAAATCTAAAGGTTTACTGCATGGATAGGAAAGAATACATCTAATTTTGAAAAAAAATATTGAAGTTTTGTTGGTTTTCAGTGCATTTTTAACTTCACTTTAAATCAGTGTTTTATACGCGTGGAGCATGAAGTAAAATTTCGAGTTTAGAAAAGCCCCGTGAAAATTTGTCTCAGGTCGCTGCGCGACCCTCGACAAATTTTCTACGCGGGGCTTTTCTAAACTCGAAATTTTACTTCATGCTTAGTCTGGGAGTGGAAGACACTCGTTAGTTTAAAATACATCACAATTGGTAAAATATGTATCGTTGGATGCCCGTCTTCAGGGGTGATATGTAAGCAAATTATGGGTCTTAGGAGTTGTCAAATAAGTGAGTTACTCAACTGTTTCCAAGGCAATCTTTACGAAAACAAAAGATTAACATTTTACATATAAAATGTATAAGGTGAGAAACTCGATGTCTCAGCTCTATTAAAAGGGAAGAAAACCCGATAGAAAAAATTTGAAAAGAGGTTCATAATTGGGATTGAGTAAGGTTCATTTTAATCCAAAATTGCATATTTTTCTAAATTTTGAAAGTGAAGTAATGACGTCATCGAATATTTTTTCCCCAGAAACATACCGATATTTTTGGATATTTCAAAAGAGCTAATTTTTCTGAACTTTTTAGAGAAAAAAATTTGCTATCTTCTTTTGTTAAAAAATTAAAAGCAAACTTAAAAAAAAAGTATTATCAAAAATTCCAAATTGTCACGACTTAAACAAGTAGCCTTTGGAAGCAAATAACAAAGCCGCACCTGTCAATAATTAAACTAATGGTTAACAAATATTGTTTTGTTGTCATTTGATTTTAGATTTCAGATTTTTCTATTCTTTTTCCTTTTCATATAATAGAGCTGTATAATAAACTATAAGTGTGATACAAAATATTCTTAAAAAAATATGAAAATCCAGAAGAAAATCCAGAAAACGTGAACGCCATCTACTCCTAATAGCATTGTCGATGGTACTCACAGAATTACTATTATAAATGTCAATTGATTGTGCATTTTGAAATCCAGAAGAAAACTGAACTTCTATAACCATTTTAGTAGTCATATGCAATTTTCATATAAGTTGACGATGTGAACGCCATCTGCTGCCAATTTTTGAGTAGTATCGTTACAGCTATTAACAGTAGATGGCGTTCACGTCGTTATTTTAAATGTAAATTAAATATGAGACTATTAAAATGAATAAAGATAGTTAGTTTTCTTCTGGATTTCAAATTGCACTATAAATTGGCAATTTTAATAGTCATATGTAATTTACATTTAGGTTGACGACGTTGTACTCACAAAATGACTATTATTAAAATCCAGAAGAAAACTAAACATCTATAACCATTTTAGTAGTCATGTGTAATTTACATATAAATTGACGATGTGAACGCCATCAGCTGTCAATTTTTGAGCAGTGCTATTGACAGTAGATAGTGTTCACGTCGTTAATACAAAAATAATATATATATGTTCATTATAGCACTTTTTCCGTCATTTAAAGAATTGATGATTGTCGTACTAAACTTATTTCACTTGCTAATTGGTTGGTTATAGACCATTTCACATTAAATCAGCGTTTTATACGAGTCGCGCATGAAGTAAAATTTCGAGTTTAGAAAAGCCTAATTTGTCTCAGTCGCTCTGCTGCGCTATGCCCGAGCCAAATGTTCAGGCTTTTCTAAACTCAAAATTTTACTTCATGCTTAGTCTGGGATTGGAAACACTCATTAGATGATCAATCATAACCAGGGTTGTTATGTTTAAAACACTTTGTTTTAAAATAGTGTTTTAAACATGTTTAAAAACAGCCGTCGTGTTTTAAATGGTTTTGTTTTAAACATGTTTTAAATCTTAAATTTGTTTAAAACATGTTTTAAACGTTGGATTTGTTTAAAACCGTTTTTTTTATTATCTTAACTGCTAAAAATAAATATTTGCTAAATTATATTTTATATTACTTCATTAAAGTTTTTTGTTTGTTTTTAAATTCTAGCTAAATTGTTGAAGATATTTCAAATTACATTATCAAACATAACATTTTATTACAATAAAACTGTGTGTGCATAGATGTGGTTTTTGAATACTGGGATTTTTTCTTTCAGGTACACATAAGCATACACTGTAAATTTTTCGACGTTCGTTGTTTTTTGTTCAAGATTTCAATTTAAATCTTTAAACGAGGGCTTTCCACTTCCAGATTAAGCATGAAGTAAAATTTCGAGTTTAGAAAAGCCTGAAAATTTGGATTGGCCGCGTAGCGAAGCGGAGCGGCCAATCCAAATTAGGCTTTTCTAAACTCGAAATTTTACTTCATGCGCCACGCGTATAAAACACTGAAATATCGTAATGTTTAAAATATACGGCTTTAGCAATCTAATATGTAAATGTGGATAAAACGTGAGTCAAATTCTGCACTGAAAAAATTGTTAGCAGCGATTATAGGTAACCCATAATCTCTAACGTATATTAGGTTGCCTATAACCGTTGTTGTAAGTGTGTGTTTTTTTAACTTCACTGTAAATCAGTGTTTTTAAGCGTGGCGCATGAAGTAAAATTTCGAGTTTAGAAAAGCCTAATTTGGATTGGCCGCTCCGCTTCGCTACGCGGCCAATCCAAATTTTTAGGCTTTTCTAAACTCGAAATTTTACTTCATGCTTAGTCTGGGAGTGGAAAACACTTGTTTAAAGCCTTAAATTAACCGCATTAAAACAACGATTTCCCACAACTTTAAAAACGCTGTAATTATCGGGGTATGTATACTCAAAAGAAAAACGCACTGTGTATTCTGTTTTAAACACGTTTTAAACGTGTTTTAAATATGTTTTGAACACGTTTTAAACCCAGATCATAACCTTATTTTGCATTTTTTTTATTGCTAGATTAGCCTGCTGTATTTAATCGATTTGATTAAAACGTAACCAAATAATACCATTGCATAACATATTGATTAATGAGTTAAATTGTTAGAGTCATCAAATGAACATGAACGACCGTTTAAAACGCTTTAAAAAGGGCAAAAAGAAAAACTACCTGCTATTCAAATAGATAAAGTCATAAATTGCAACATCAACACACCATAAATTGTGGTTTCTTTTTTTTCATTATTCTCCTGCGCTTATAGAGGGTGTCTCTCTTCAAAATTTGCTGGTTTAGATATTTTGGAGAGGCCATGTTTTCTAGCACCACTGAAGGAAGTCGGTTGCCAAAACAAGTTATTCGAAGACCATCTGGTAACTCTCAGCCGCGCATTTCAAGGAATGTCACTTTTCTACCTGCATGTGCGTGATTTTTGTGAATAGCGTTTTTATGTATTGTGAAGTTGTAAATGTATTTACAAAACATTTATAATATGAATTCCGTCTTGCATTTTACATTTCAAATCGTTCCATCAAGTTTTAAGAATGTTTCAATCAAAGTTTGGTAAAACAAAAATTAAAAAGAATAGTCTTTTAAGCGGCATTTATTTCAGACCAAATAATCGAAGATATTATAAATACAAAAGCAGATCATTAAACTGTGCTAAAATGCGTAATATTGTCTTAAAATAAACATTGTTTTATCTCTGAAAATGATATTTACAGATTTGGTTAAATGGGAAAAGTTGTAGAGTTGATGTGCTTACTCGGATTCCAACAAGAAAAAAAACAATAATTTAAAAAACTAGAAGTTATTATATTTCTTACTAATGCATTTTTAGTAAAACTGAAAATAACATAATAAAATCGGAAGTTCAATTGTTTATACGGGTCCTACAATAAAATATTGATTTCTTGTATAAATCAATATTTTATTGTAGGACCCATACAAACTTCCGATTTTCATCAAAGTAGCAAACATTGTTAGTTAATTAATATGTTTCGGGTGTTTTAACTAGTGAACTATGGGGGTTTGAACCCCATATCCCCCCCCCCCTGGCTACGGCCTTGGGTGGCTCTCTGATGTTTTATCAAGTAAGATATCTAAAATTGGCAGTTTATTATGAATACCATTTAAATGATTTAGAAAAATGTATTGTTTCTATCCCAAGGCCAAACCACTAATGTGCCGTCTACATATCTTAACTATAGTTTTGACTTTAAATTATAACTGCTCAAAGATTTGTTTTAATCCATGCTTAGATTAGCAACGATTGGTGATACTGGTGAATCCATCAGAGCACCTTCTATTTTGTTATAGGTCCGGTAAGACATTTTGTTTTTCGGTTCATGCTTACATCAGAGCACAGTGGTCTGAAACCGACTAAAATACGACAAAACACCACAGTTTTTTTTTATTTTGTGAGGTATCAATTTGAAATTTGGTATGCTTATACTAAACACAAAGTCGAGTTTACAGATCTCCCATAAACCTTATTTGCACTTCCGGTTTCACCGGAAATGACATCAATTTTAAAAATGGTGATGTGTCCATCATAACACTTTTCCTGTTAAATATATGATGATTTAAATATCAACAATATGGAAAACTTGCTCAAACTAAATTTATTCTACTTTTATTATTATTCTAAAACTGTTCATAAAAAAGCAATTTTTGCATTTTTTTGCTACATCTAGGTAAATATTGAGCGTCATCACATCTAAGCGTTATATATTTTTAACTTTACTGTAAACCTGTGGCTTATACGTGTGGCGCATGAAGTAAAATTTCGAGTATAGAAAAGCCCCGTGAAAATTTGTTTTGCGTCGCTGCGCGACCCTCGACAAGTTTTCTATGCGGGGCTTTTCTAAACTCGAAATTTTACTTCATGCTTAGTCTGGGAGTGGAAAACACTCGTAACTTTAAAGGGGGGTGCCCGTGCCCCCCTCTAGATAGCAAAAAATCATACAATTAAAATAGTTGCAGGCAAGTTTTCTCCAAAATTAAAATAAATAAGTAATTATCTAACGATTAGAAAATACAATTTTCTTAACCAAAGAAATTATCTACTTAAAAATTGACAAAAAGCTATCAACATTTATAAATAGAAATAGTATGTATAATTAGCTCAGTAGTTTCAACACAATTTGTCAATCAACCGAACAAAATAAAGGCTAGTATTTTATAAACTTTACAATATTTCAGTGTTTTATACGCGTAGCGCATGAAGTAAAATTTCGAGTTTAGAAAAGCTCTGTGAAAATTTTGACAAATTTTCTACGCGGGGCTTTTCTAAACTCGAAATGTTACTTCATGCTTAGTCTAGAATTGGAAACACTGGTTCGAACTTTAAATTGAACTCATTTATAAAATCAACGAATGTCCGCAAATGTACAGAGTATACGAATACATAAGGATATGATAAATAAATATGGTAAATTATTATGTCCTATATTAATGACATTTTTGATTTTGAAGAATTTAATCAGATTTTATAAGTTTGGTTTTTTTTTATTTTTTTTAGTTTTCTTATTGATTATACATATGCTATTTGTATTATTTTACTATTTATTTGTAGTTTTTTGTCAATACTTCTGTTGAAATGGAGAATAGATAGATTATCTTTATTTTTTTATTTAGAAAATTTTGATTTGGGTTAACTTCACAATTTAGAAGAGTACTGTTAATTTTTATATTTTATTTAAATTAAAAATTATTATTTCAATTACAAATCAATTCCAAGATTATTTAGAATCAGTGTTTTCTAAATACAAAACAATAGGAAAGAAATAATTGAATATCAATTTTTTTTTTATTTAGATCAATTTTTTATTTTTTATTTCTTACCTATTTTTTTAAATTTTTTATTTTCATGTTTATTTATTTTTCAAAGAATAGAGTGAAAACTGAATATAATTAGAATTGGTTTTCAATTTTAATTGTTAACTTAAAAAGAAACGTTATTGATGTAATGCCAATTTTGCTACTATGGAAAATTTTGCTCAATTTTAATATTTGTAAATATTAATTTAATTAAATTGATTTTTTCACAATTTTTAGAGTAATTCATTATTATTGAATTAGCTATTATTATTAATTTCAACGGTTTGTTTAAACTATATTTTTAGTTTTCGGCACTTTGAAATCAACTCTTGGGTGAAAACCGAAAACCAGAAGTGGATGTTTACTCTTAGCTTTTTCTTCGTATGTGGTATTTTTTTTAAATCATTATTAACATTGTTGAAAAATATTTCAAATACAAGTTGTAAAGTATCAAAAAAATTACATCTAATGAGTATATACTTTTTGTCGTAGCTCTTTTAGTTTTCTTGGAAATGGTCAATTTTTGAAATTTATTAATCTATCTCAGTAAGCATTATTAATATCACGTGATTGGAAATAATCCTATATTATTTTAATTGGCGGTCGGTACCTGTGTTGGCCACAGCAATTTTATATTATCTATCGAATGATGCCCCACATAACTCAGGTTGCTATTTAACATTTCAATGGGCACGTTCATCAAAATGTTCAATATTCAGCATGTTTGGATTTGTTTGTGGTGTATGTTGGTCTCTAATGAACGGTACTTCGGTTGGTCTATTTCGTACGATTGCAAAAATCCCAAACACGTTCACAATTAACAATCCGGTCATCAGAGAATTCCCAAACAGTTGGCAGTAAACTTCCAACTGTTGTTTACGATGAACGGGCCCAACGATAATTGCAGATGCGCCTCCCTAGCGGTAAGGTTAGAAAGTTGAGACTAGTCTCGTTGAAATATTCGGGTAGGTTTTGCAAATGATTTTTTTTCGAAGTCAGAAGGATACAAATAATTCAAAAACAAATGTCTAGCACGAGTGGCTTAAATCACCAGTTATATCCCAAGGTGGTAGGTCGTCGCAGTTAAAACTCATCAATTTGTTATCTTTGGAGCTTAGATTAGGTCTTTTATCAAGTTAGAAACCTGCAAATTACCCCATTGTTTTACAACATATTTAAAAAATTATAACATTTCTGAAAAACTTGTATTTTTAATTTGTGAGTAGATTTTGACATACATTAATATGCTAGAAATATGAGAAAAATATATTAACATCACTTTGTGGTGTAAAAATATAGGAAATTAAAAAAAATATTATTAAAATGCTCAATTCTAATCGTGAACTTTAAAAATGGATATCTACAATAAAAATATTAAATTCTGCGACTTGAGTAACTGAAATGCATTTATAAAGATGTACCACAAAGTGAACGCCAACCAAATCAAAGATTTGAAATGCATTAGTTAGCAATACTATAAACTGAGAATAAAAGTTATTTTTCATTCTAGTAAATTAAAATAAGTAGGGTTTTGACGCCGTCCAGACCACTGTGAGGCGCGTTTTAAAAATAATAAGAATTGAAATTTGCAAAAAAATAATTGTATACGATATTTGTGAAAATCGCCACACCTGTCTGTCGGGTCCCAATTTGTGAGATTTAATAAAAATCTAAATAAAAATCACATTTCAAAATATATAAACAAGTAATGTACTATTTACAACTATTTATTTTTTGTCGATAACTTCTTTATAACTAACATTGTTGTTACCATAAGTAAAATTTTAGATTTGATAGTTCATACATGTCGATACCCAAAAGCCATACTGTAACAAGTACACTTCAAAAATATATATTTACATAAAACCTAAAGCTTTGAAACTCTTTTCTAACACTTATATTTCACATGTTTTTTTATTGATATGTAATGAAATACATATTGATACATTTGTAGTTTATTTATTTGTTCCTTCGTAACCTACCAGTCTACATATACACTAGTACTAGAAATTAAAAAGAGTATACATTCAATAGTATAATCAGTAACAAAGTAAATATAAAAATAATAAATAACATCTTTGGACTTTCCCACACATAGTCTGTGTCATATAGAAATATAAAAAACAAGGGTAGAACATGTATATACAAAATGGTTTTATTAACATTCTAAATAAAAGTTTCAATATTGGGAATTTGGTGAGTGCTGGGGCAGGTTATGATGGTAGGAACTAGAACTATTTGCAGTTGTTGTTAACAACGGATTAGGAGGTGATTGCCTGACCTCTTGTCCTCCACCCATAGGCCTACCAGGATAGTTAGAATTACTCCATGCTTTTCCCGAGTAGCTATTTGAATTGTAAGTACTATTTGCAGTAGAATTTGCGTTTCTTTGATTTGAGTGATAACTGCTGTAATTTGAATCTTCTGATTGGCTTGATTGACCTCTTTTTGAATTTGTTCCTACAAGACCATACATGGAATCAGGTCTTGTACGTGTAGTTTGTTTTTGATTATCTTCAGTGGTAGTTCCAGCTACTGTACGGTTTGCATAATTTCTTTCAGTATCTCTAGTTGATGCGTAGTTATCTCTACTGGATGTACCAGGAGTTACACCACGTACTCCATAAATACTCTCAGATCGTTGTTGCATTTGGTTTTGTGTGTTTTGATTTTGAACATGTGTTTGACTAGGTTGATTCAGTCGCATTGGATACAATGATTGCGCTGGAACAAGAGGGCCTGGGCGAGGAAGTGTGTTGTCTTTATTTACACCACTAGTTGATTTTGTATAAACTGATTGAGATCTATTTAGATTAGCTCTTGTTAGTGGCGGCGATTTGCAGTAGAGTGATTTGGTTCCGCCGTATAAAGATTCAACTCGTTCCAATTTACTGAGAGGAGCTGAGTATAAGGAAGTTGATGTCAGGCTAGCACAATAGCCTGCTGCTGCACCAGACGCTGGAACTGTTGGTCTGTAGGTGTTATATGTAGACCCATGACATTTTGGTGGTGTTGGTTTATCCAAATCATCATAAGTGTCTGCATCTGAGTGAATACTAGAGGAATCTTCATCTAAAGAATCTTTTTTGTGCTTGTACTTATTAGGATTTAAAATGTAGTCATAAACTACACCAGAAACAGCGCCGCCGACTGCCGGGCCTAACCAGTACACCCAGTGATTGTCCCATTTATTTAAAACGAATGAGGGTCCTAATGATCGCGCTGGGTTCAGATACGGCATCTTAAAAACATACATTAGTTTTCTACTTTATTTATTTTAATGAATACTTACAGATACAAAAGTGCAGGCAGCATAAGATGCTCCAATCGTAATTGCGGCACTGTTTGTCCATCTTCGGCAATTATCCATAGAAACAAAATACGTTAAAACGACGAGGAAAGTCAAAATAAACTCGACCCCAAATCGTTCCCAAGCTGCAACATTCGCCGTGTGGTTAACGGCTGTGGCCAAGTTACCCTGGTAACCGGGGACTATAGTAACCCTGAAAATTTGAAATCATCAAGAAAACGTTACAAATTAAGCCTAATTAAGCCAGCTTACTCAACTCAATTAAATATTTTCATGTTATGAAACGGTTCGAGCGTATAAAATACACAAACACACAATACCATCGCTTTCAATTTAATAATAAGACAACAATTGGCTTCAATGTAATAGTCCATGACCCTAAGTGTTTCAATTGAAGCTCATTTTCATTATCGTTACTATCCCACTCAATTTAGTATTCTTTGGGGTAAATGATGGAGTTCAATAAAATTATATTCCTGATTGAAGCCATGAATAAATATTTTAAATGAATGTTCTCTTGTATATTTGCATTACTTCGGTCTGACAAAATTAATCAAAGCAATTTCGGTTTGCGTTACTGGTAAATGTTCAAGTTCGAATTTACATTATTCTTTAAGTTTTCGGTTCCATAAAAATAAAATTGTATGTGTCCATCATAGTACTTTTCCCATAAATTGTGTGGGGCCGCGGCAGCGCCCGCTTCGAAGATATTTTACTTTTTATATATAACGGCAGAAAATTATAAATAACTCAACTTTCATGCCCGGCCGTTTTACTTAATTGATAAAATTTTTCTGATTATTGAAAACTGGTATTTTACTAGATTCGCATTTACCGAAACGCTTCCAATTAAGCAATGACCGTAAAATAAGCCGCACAATTATTTCGCCTTATATCTTTAACTCCTTTGAGTTAATATATTGTTTATGATCGCTTAGTAAAAAACTATTATTAATTTTTAAATATTAAATTCAAATATAAAATAACTTAATTTATACAACACTTTTTTTAAACCAAATGAATTGATTTTATTTAAACTTAGACACTTTTTTACTTTCCCCCGTATGTAATACAAAGGGAAAGTATTGTTTTCGTGAACATTTTCGAATCAAAAATTTTAGCGGAAATATCCGTTTTGAGGTCCCCTGAGTCGAATAAGACCATTTTTGAAAAATGTCTGTCTGTCTGTGTGTCTGTGTGTGAGTCTGTGTGCGCTGTACCGCAAAAACCGCTAAAGATGTCGAGATGAAACTTGAAACTTAAGCTTTTTGTTACAATCGGAAGAACTGAAAAGCTTTTGGTGAAAATCGGAAAACCGGAAGTGGTACTTTACTCTTAGCGTTTTTCAGTTTTTTCAGATTTTTTCAATAAATGTTCATCAAACAAAAAATTCTTTCAAATAAAAGTTGTAGATAATAACAAAATGAAGATGTATTGTTCACTTACTTTTTGTCATAGCACTCTTAGTTTTTGAGATATTTCAAAAGTTGTGTGTTTTATCTAGTTATTGGTGTGTGACAGTGTATGTGTCGATACAATTGAAAAATGTTTCAAATAAAAGTTGTAGGAAATGAAAAACTAAAGATTTTTTTTGTAGATTCACTTTTTGTCATAGCACTCTTAGTTTTTGATATATTTAATAAATAGTGTTTTTTATCTAGTCATTGATTTGTGTCAGTGTATGTGTTGATACAATTGAAAAATGTTTCAAATAAAAGTTGTAGGTAATAAAATATTAAAGATTTTTTGTATCTTTACTTTTTGTCATAGCACTCTTAGTTTTTGAGATAATTAATAAATAATGTTCTTTTATCTAGTCATTGGTTTGTCTCAGTGTATGTGTTGATACAATTGAAAAAAGTTTCAAATAAAAGTTGTAGTTATCAAAATGTTGAAGACATTTTGAAAATAATAATGCTACAAATATTTTAAAAGTGATTTAATACGCAATTTACGGGGGAAAGTACTATGATGGACACATCACCATTTTTTAATTTTAAATTCAAATAAAACTACTTAATTTAAAAAGTAAATAATTATAGGCATAATTTTTTGATAATAATAATAATCTTTATTCAGCATCTTTTGCTATACAATAACATAGAAATGTATATAATTAACCACTTCCAATTATGAAAAGTTAATTTTTTATGGAAGGTCTATTATAAAAGCGTTCAATTTTGAACTTTTAACGAGTGTTTCCACTCCCATATTAAGCATGAAGTAAAATTTCGAATTTAGAAAAGCCTGAAAATTTGGATTTGCCGGGGCGCGCGAGCGAAGCGATTCGCGCTCCGGCAAATCCATTGTTATATTAGAAGCAATTCTTATTAATTTCTTAATACGAGTAGTATGTTATTTTTTTAATATTTAGCATTTTTCCATAGGGTTCGCGAGTGTAAAAATAAAATATGTGCTTTAGTTTTTTTAACACAGGTCGTTTTCTACTTCTTGACTAAGCATGAAGTAAATTTTTCTAGTTTAGAAAAGTCTGAAAACTTTTTATTTCTAACACATTATGATAAATAAATTTCTCACTTGACCCGTGGTGAGACATATTTGATTAATATTAGAACATTGATTAAAACACTTGGTTTGTTTCACTAATTTTTATTTTTACTCCAACTAGTTTCGACCTTAGATCGAAGGTCAAAATTAGTTGGAGTAAAAATAAAAATCAGTGAAACAAACCAAATGTTTTAATCAATGTTCTAATATTTTTATTTCTTACTTCATTTTTGTTTGTATTCGTTAGATGTACATTTCGAGTGCTGAGCACTCATGATTAATAACTAATATTAGTTATTGATTATAGGTGCTTAGCACTCGAAATAAACATCTAACGAATAAAAATAAAAGTGAAGTGAGGAATAAAAAGATTTTTATTTAGAAATATTTACTTCGTGCGCCACACGTAAAGAACGCTGATTTGAATTCGAGTTAAAAAAACATATATACTCCAAATTTAATTAGAATACGGTTCTCATCTTTCATGCGGTGAAACATTTTTGATTACGATTTAAAAAAAAATAGTTGGTTATATTTCACTAATATTTTGCTTGTTTATTCTAACTTTTTTCGACTTTGAGTCATTTTTAAGGAATACAGAAAGTTATATTTTTACAAACATTACAAGAGGGAGATTTTATACTTCAGGCAATAAATGAATTATAATAACACAAAACCAGATTATTAAGTATTACATATTTTTTTAATTGCGTTAATAATAAATTATTATATTTTAAATACAATTTTGTTTTATACATTAACTTAAAAGTTCAAATTTTCATATGTGCACTGTATCTACAAGTTGATGGATATGTAAAATGCGACATTTGTACCTAAGAGCAAATACCAAGAATGGAACGATGAAAAAAAACATTTTTCTATTGTTTTATTTTTCATATTTTAATTAAAATCTATGAAATATTCTTGCGAATGACAGGAAAAGCACCATTAAAAAAAAAATAGGGTTCCATTAATATACACACATATTCCAATCGTTTCTGATACATGTTTATTATGCCTATCTGACCACATCTGTTGTAAATTTTATGTTTGCACATTTTGTAGAAGAATTGCTGTTTGCACCAAAAATATTGAAGACGACTGGTCTAGACAATGTGCGAAATAACAATTTTATTCGGCTATTGTCTAAAAACATTGGACAATTCGCGTTTTGTCTAGACAAAACGCGTTTTGTGGGCATTTCGCAACATATACATCGACATACTACAATTTAGTTAGTCTTGGGGGGCGGGGCTCAAGCCCGCGAGCCACCCTCATGGGTGCGCGCCTGGCCGATGGCCACCTTTAATCAAACGCCCAGTATATGGTTGTTGTAATAACGTTTGCTATCGTTAATATAGGATTGGAATATTGCAATTTTGAATTACAGCCTTATTTGATTAATCGCGTGTGCACTATATTGTCGATTGGAAAACAAAAAAGAAGCTAGCATTTCACGTTTGCTGTCATATAAAGAAAACATGTTAACGACTAAACCGACATCGAAGTACCGGCATCTTCACCCCTACATAGCAACCGCGACCGCTAGGTATCTTTGGCATACACAGACACTTACCGGTTTCTTCCTATTTCGTTAATATATATTTAATGTGTACATACTTTTTGTCGTACCTCTTTTAGTTTTAAAGTTATTTTGAAAATGGTGAATTTTTTAATTAAATTTTAGATTTTTAGAATTTTATTGGTCTATCGTAGTAAACATTAATAATAAGTGATAGGCAGGGCCGGCCCAAACAAAAGTGGGGCCCCGTGCAAATTTAAGTTGCGGGGCCTTGAACAAGATCCACTAGGTGGGATTTCCTCACCCCCTAAAAAGCCAGACGACAAAAAAAATTTAAAAAATGGTTATGTATTTATAATACTATTTCCTCGTTATTGAAATGACGATTAAATATGAAAAAATAATATCTCAAAATCCAAGAGTTACAATAAAAGGTGTATAAGTATATTAGTAAATAGTACACATTTGTAGACGTGAGGATCAAACATAAGGGGTGCGTGTATTTTTAAATTTACTCTAAATCGGTATTTTATACGTGTGGCGCATGAAGTAAAATTTCGAGTTAAGAAAAGCCTGAAAATTTGGTTTGGTCGCTTTGCGGAGCGACAAAACCAAATTTTCAGGCTTTCCTAAACTCGAAATTTTACTTCATGCTTAGTCTGGGATTTGAAACACTCTTTAGAAGCTTTAAATTGAAAGTTATTATTAAAACAAGGAATGTCTAAAAATGTATATTCAAAACTCGTGATGTGTACTTTCATAAAAAATTCCGAGTATTTAACTTTTTATTTTGTTGATTAAAATACACTTTTTTTCAACTTTCAATTTAAAGCCTCTAACGAGTGTTTCTAATACCAGATTAAGCATAAAGTAAAATTTCGAGTCTAGAAAAGCCTGAAAATGTTTAAGCTTTTCTAAACTCTAAATTTTACTTTATTCGCTACGCGTATAAACAAATTTGATCAAATGTTCATTAATTTTAAAACTGTTTATATGAAATATGTATACTGTCAATATTTAACAAAAAATACAAATTTTAATCAATTATTACTATTTTAAATAAAATCGTTAAGACCAACACACAACATCAAATTTTGCAAAAACTTCAGAACTGTAAAAGTTCGGATAATTTGAAAAAAAATGTAAAAATATTTACAAAATCAACAAAAATGTAAAATTCTAAAGTGAAATTTAACCCTAATTTTAAAACTGTCTTTGAATCGTAAATTTTTTCTCAATATAAAATCGGTTGATCGGTTCCCTTATTACAGAATTGTTAAGTTTTTACACCACCTCATCGATTCTTAAATTTAGGTGTAACTTTCAATTCTTTAGCAATGTCCATTGCGGTTATTAAAGATTTTAATCCCGATTCACGATATTTTGCAAAGACATTAAAAATATGAGTTCGCAATACTGATATCTATATTGGAATGATGAACTATCCTGCTCACAATGTTTTTAAATTCAGTATATCATACTAAAAATGATAAATGAAGTTAGTTTATTTTCTATTTATCTTTGGATTTCGGATTTCATCTTTATGCTAAGGTGTGTTCATAAAAGTTGAAGTTTTCGGATTAAACAAGAAAAGAAAACGAAATTGAAATGATTTAAAAAAAACAGAAGCGCGGGGCTCTGTGCGGTCGCACCGTTCGCACCGCCCTCCAGCCGGCCCTGATGATAGGAATAATCAATAAACCATTACTATAACATTTTAATATTTTTAAAGTCAAATTTTACACTTCGCTTACAAGAATTGTCCCGATTCTCACGGTCCTTACGAGAGTTTAGTTAAAAATCAATTCCCAGAAGGTGGCCTTTGTTGCAGCTACTCCCGGGTCAGCAAGTGCACGTGATAATTCCCACCACTGGGATGGGAAACTTTTCAACCCTACGTGAAATTTCCCGAAAAAATCTATAAGCGTTCCCCAACCTCACGGGACTGTAATTGTAGCATTATCAAGTGCAACCAATAAACCCTAACAAAAGATTTGTATTTAAAATTCAAAACATGGACCGTATGAAGATATCAATGTACTCTGAACACTTGATCCCCCTATAAAATTCTATTGTGCGGTTACCCCAATCATTAAAATCCACTTGTTCGCATATGATATGCCCTTTACCGATATGACCCGGCGAATTTAAGGGTGTAAATTGCTCAGAGTCAGTGTGAACTATTTACACCCTTACCCCACAGCGGTGATCATACACGCACAACTGTTTATAAAATTGTGATTATTTATTTCTAGAAATAGTTTGAGGTTAAATAAAAAACAGCTTTTGGTTACTCCCCGCCATTCGAAGAAGTAATATGCAATATTTGAATGGATCGGGAGATCCTTCAAAATTTGTTTACTTAGTCTCTAAATTGCGAACGACGAGCGTTGAGCGTTTTCAATATTTTAAAGATTTAGATTTAAGGTGAAAGTATGGATTTAATTTTAATATTCTACTGCGGTAATATTTAAAGCGTTTTATTAATGAAGAGAGGATTTTAAAATAGAAAATAGAAATAGATTGCTTTGGTTTGGTTTCTTTAGGCATTTTCGAGAACGCTTTGCGCGTATTTATAGACACTGATTTTGGCGTTGTTTTAAGAATTCTCGAATATTTGCGCGGAGTTGAGTGGTTGGTAAGACATTTAAAAAAAAACTTAACATTTGTTGTTTGGAACTAATGGGCATAATTTTTTTAATACTGAATGCCGGCGAGCCAAACATCCTTAGTGTGGCTCCAAAAACATATCACACTGAAAATAAGGGTCGCAAGCAATTTCTAAGAATAGTGAGCAGCTGCCGTTTGGTAGATACAAAAGAGATAAGCTGAGATTTCTATGTGGTGTGCAAGAAATAGCATGATGGTGGGTGAAGGCTGACGGGCGGAAACGCCTGGCAAGTGGTCGAAAAAAGGACCAGGTGGTTAGGTATATCATTGAACACGTGCATGGAACGAGCCCAAATTTATACATGGTGTGTTTTCAAGGATTCGGGATTTGATAACAGGAGCAGTTATCGCTATCACGAATTCCAACGCCAACGCTTACCCAGACGTTCCCACGGGATAGGAATACTCTAAACTAAAATCGGTGCAGTTGTGACCAACCATATGGCTACCATATGCGATACATATTTCTTGTATTCTTTGCATGATGCGTCCATGCACACACAAAAAATAGATAATACTCGTAAACTAGATAACCCCTAGAGAAACCGCGAAACAGTGCTAGGCACTCACCCCAGTCCGGGGGCTAACAATGATCACGCCGCTATATAGCGAATTAACATATATTGTCACACGTCGTTTCATTTAGGGTGGCTTCAAAGGGTTCCCTTAATGTGTAGCATATAGGTTTCGATTCGATTGGCAATATTTTATTTCGTTTCCCGCAGAACAGTCCACTACATATGGATAAGTACTTTTTAACAAAACCACACTTGAAACATGTGCTACTAGTTATTATAAATCTTGATAAACAAATGAGGAAAAAAGTTGAACACACATATAACAAAAATAAATTACAATATTTATGAAACAAGTAAGACCAAACGGACTATATATTATGTTTCGCGTTTATCGTAAGTTGTAAATATTCATAATACAAATAAAGTATCTTTTTTTACACTTAAGTTAATATTAATACATGGTTTCGACCAATTTGAAATGTTAAATTTTCCTGACAATTTCTTCGAGTTTGGTCCCGCGTGTTTTCTTGGCTCTGATCCATTATATTTTCAATTTGACGTTTCGATGACGTCGCAGTCATCATCGTCAGGAATAAACAATTAAAATCCATCACTCTAGCAACCACTTGTTAGATTTCTATATACTTCTACTTGATGCGTGAATTTATTGTTTGGCTTCTTGTTACTCTTCTGTTTTCTTCGTCTAATAATGTATCTTGTTTATGTTGTCAGTTTCAATTTCGAGATTATTCTCAGAAGGGACTGGACGGGTACTTAAATGCGAAGTCACATTAGAGTACTGCACGAGCCGGTGCTCTAATGTGCAAACTATATCTATAAACAAGCAAATATACAGGGAGTTTTTCTTTAAAGTATACGTATTCCAATTTCAGTTTATTTTCTATAAATCTTTAGATATTCGTTGTTTTTTTAAACAGTTCAATTTGAAGCTTTAAACGAGTGTTTTCCACTAACAAACTAAGCATGAAGTAAAATTTCGAGTTTAGAAAAGCCCCGTGAAAATTTGTCGAGGGTCGGGCAGCGACCTGAGACGCGTATAAAACACTAAAATATTGTAAATTTTATATACAGAGAGTTTTATGTAAAACCGAACATTTTCATTACGAGACATTTTCTTTTAAATATACATAAGCATACGTTGTACATTTGCCGATGCTAGGTTTATTAAAAGAATTTAATTTGAAGCTTTAAACGAGTGTTTTCCACTCCCAGGCTAAGCATGAAGTAAAATTTCGAGTTTAGAAAAGCCTGAAAATTTGGTTTGGTCGCGTAGCGCGAAGCGCGGAGCGGCCAAACCAAATTTTTAGGCTTTTCTAAACTCGAAATTTTACTTCATGCGCCACCGGTACAAAACACTGATGCAATGTAAAGTTTAGCGGTGTGTTGTAAACTTCGTAATATGTCAGTGTTTTGTACCGGTGGCGCATGAAGTAAAATTTCGAGTTTAGAAAAGCCTGAAAATTTGGTTTGGCCGCTCCGCGCTTCGCGCTACGCGACCAAACCAAATTTTCAGGCTTTTCTAAACTCGAAATTTTACTTCATGCTTAGTCTGGGAGTAGAAGACACTCATTTCAAGTTTCAAATTGATTTGTTTTTAACAACGAGTATCTAAAGATTTACGACATATACGGTGTAATTGGGACATGTATACTTGAAAGAAAAACTCCCTGTGTGTACAAGTTGAGGCATTAATTGAGATTGATTGGCTACAATTTTTAATAGTCATATAAGCAACCAAATTCACGCATAACTTAAAAAATAAAGGTGTCAAATTGTATTGGATGAACATGTTCGGTGTTACATAAAACTCTCTGTATATTTGAACCTCAATTGAAATCAGTGTTTTACAGGCGTGGCGCATGAAGTAAAATTTTGAGTTTAGAAAAAAAGGGGGCTTTTCTAAACTCGAAATTTTACTTCATGCTTAGTAAAAAAAACAACGAATATCTAAAGATTTAAAAAAAAAATCTGAATATGGAATACGTATACTTTAAAGGAAAACTCCCTCCTTTTTTTTTAAATTTTGATCGATGATCCTGGCATAGGCTCTCGCCACAGCCATATCTCTTATGTATTTATTATTAATATTTCCCATTTACACGTGTGATAAACCTTTATTAGCTAGTGTTTTGAAACTCCGAGAAAATTTTGAACTATTCAGACTAAAATATTGGCCGGGCCAGGCCTGCTCTATTTATTTACCCGAACCATGCCGGACCGGGCTCAAGTCAATTATTTTATGACCGGGCCGTGCCGGGGTTGCAAAATTTACTAGCGGGCCGGGCCGGACTGGACCCAAAAAAATCGGCTCGTGTAGAGCTCTAAGTCACATCACCATCCAGCTCAAATAGCGTCTGTAGCTAAATCGCTTCTAAAAAGAGCACCTATCAGACGAATACCACGTAAATAATGAAATATCCATTGTCAAAAAGGCATTAATTTAAAATGAGTTTCTAAAAAAAATTATAAACAAATTAAACAGAGACAAATATCCTGAAACAAGAAGAGAAAATCCTTGTGGCAATGTCACCTATCCTTACATTAAAGGAACAACGGGTAAAATCGGAAAAGTTCTGTCGAAATACAATATTAGAATCTGTTTCAATACAAATACAAAAATTCAAAATTTACTTCAACCTCCAAAAGAAATTATACCACTTGAAGCTCAAGGCGTATATGAAATACCATGCGGTATGTTTGAGAAGAAAGTATAACAAACAAACTGAAAAATTAGCACTCGTCGAGATGAACATATTTTAACAGAGTTTCGTTTTCTATAAACTCTTTTTTTAAGGAAATAAGCTTATGTTTATAATTTTTCTCGGGACTTAGTTGTACACTCTAGGTCCCAAGAAAGAAGATCCTCTTTGGCCAAACGTTGTGTCCATTTAAGGGAATATACATTTGTTTTAATTATTTCTGATGTTGTATCTAGTTTATTTATACTCAAGCAGATGTTTATGTTTATGTTGGAAGACACACAGTGCAAAAAGTAGAGTTGCCTCATATCGTATAATTTTGATTCCTTGAAGAGATTATCTGTTGGGTACATATAATATTTATTAAATATTATTTTAATTATTCTTTTTTGAAGAATATTGAGGTTTTGAAGACATATATTCAAAAGACCAAAGTTACTATCCCGTATATTATGTGAGACTCTACCAAAGCATGGTATAATACTTTTAAACATCTTTGGTCCAATACATTTTTCAGAAATTTAAATGTATTTTTTTTCACAATGTAATGTATTTGTTTATTCCATTTCATATTTTCATCAAAGTATACACCTAAATACTTGTATTTAATTATTCGGGTAATCCTATGTATGTTTTTGCTGCTTACGTATGTAATCGAGCTGAATGTTATTCTGTTTAAATTATTGATGGGGAGAGGCTCTCTGCATAATAAGACTGTATCATCGGCTAAGCTTGTGATATCACTTTTAGTAGGTATACTTAACATATTGTTCATATAGATAATGAACAATATGGGCCCTAGAACAGTACATTGCGGAACACCGCAGGTGACATATTTATTTCTACTGTAGGTGTCATTTATTTTGACACACTGTTCCCTACTAGCCAGGTAACTTTTAAATAAATCTAGAGGGGTCTGTCTGATACCTAAATCCTTGGAGAAGTAATTCATGGTCGACGGTATCAAATGCCTTCAATAAAAAGGCATAGGCAGGGATTTTTGCAATCCAGATACTATTTGATATTCTCAGGATAGCGAATTGGGTAGATCTTCCTTCCCTAAATTGCTTTTCGGTTATTATTTTATATTTTTGTGAGGTAGTTAATCTTAGTTTCAAGACTTTTTTGAATATTTTAGCGGTATCTCCGGTGTTATAGATTGGTACAATAACACTTTCTTGAAATGTTTTTGGACATATACCCGATTCAAATATTTTATTAATTTAACATGATTATGGTTCACCTATTTATACTGATAGCCGTTTCAACGTAGTAGTAGTACATACATCTTTATTCAGACAATTACAGTAGTATAGTATAATACATATATATATTAGTACACTATGGGGTTAGTCAGTCTGGGCTATCGACCAGAGGTCTTTCTGCCCTGTCTTGAATTTATTTTATTTGAAAAATTTTATCGTATGCTAGGCTTGTGAACTGTCTTGATGAACGGTACAAATGAATTGATGTATTGTGAGAGGAGGATGTTTATATTTGGGATGGATATTTAGGTTTCTAGGAATACAGAATTTGTTTAGGAGTTCTAGGTTATGGGTGTTTACAGCGAATTTTTCGCTGAGGGTTAATATGCGTTGGGAAATTGGTGTTACTTGGGTAGTTTCGTAGAGGATGATGTTTGAGGGATTATGAAGAGGATTTATTGGGTGCCTGAGTTTGGTGAGGATTCGTAGGGCTGATCTTTCGGCGACTTGGATATGGTGTGAAATTGAAGGACGGATATGAAGGAATAAAATTGCACCATAGTCTAACAAGGGCCGGCATATCGATTCGTAAATCCTAGCTGCTGTTTTTGTGGAAATTTCTTGTTGTTTATAAGTTAAAGATCTCAAATGCCTAGCTCTTGTTTTCATTTTGGTTTTAATGGATCTGGTATATGGGAGGAAGGAAAGTTTTGAATCAAATTCTATGCCTAGGTATTTGCAGGAGTAGGATGGAAGAATGGTGGTGTTATTTATTACTATTGTAGGAGATCGTGGAGTGATTTTATGGAAAGGAATGAATAATTTGGTTTTGGAAGGATTTAATTGTATTCGCCATTTATTGCACCATTTTTGTATGGAATTAAGAGAATTTTGAAGGAGGTTTTGGGATTGTTGAAGCGTTGAAGCGTGGGAGATAAGGGCCGTATCATCAGCAAAGAGGTGGGCGTATCTTGTTGGGTTAAAGTAGGAAGGGTTGGGATTGAATATGTCGTAGCAAAAGATATTGTAAAGAAGTGGGGATAGCGGAGAGCCTTGCGGAACACCTTGCAGGAGGGGGAATGAGCGAGATAAAGTCTGGCGGATTTTTACTTTACAGGATCTGTTGGTTAGGAAATGGTAAATAAGGATTATTAGATGCTTTGGGATCTTAAGGATGTAGCATTTATATAGGAGGCCATTATGCCAAACCGTGTCAAAAGCTTTAGTTATATCAAGAAAGGCGATATTTATTTTTTGACCTTCTAGATGCATGGTTTGTATATTGGAGGTTAAAATGGAAAGAGGTAGTCTAGTTGATTTTTTCGGGGAGGAATCCGAATTGGTATTGGGGGGTTTCAACGTATTAATTTTTATTTTGTCATTTCCAGCAGATCCTTTATTATTTAAATGTTCTATTATTTTATTTAATTTCAGACGAATTCGTACTCCGTAGATAGAAAGAGTTTCTTTGTGCGTGATTTTTTGGAAAGTACCCTGTTCCAGTTTTCTTGATCTTACTAGCCAATGTATGCCCCATTGCAGCATGGTGTTTGTTGAATGTTTCCATTGTTTTATTTAGATCTAGGCAGAGTTGTTGCTTATTATTTTTAATTCTATCAAAGTTTTGGAGTTTTCCCTTTGAGGGTGCATAATTTTTTTTAATTGTCTTCCATATATTTACGTTGTTGTTATTGTTTTTTTAGATTTGTTTTGTATAATACTCTGCTTTAGTTAATTGGACTAATTCATTTAGTTTGGTTTTTAATTGCATATAACATTTTTTTAAAATTAATATTATGTGGATCTTTTTGTAATTGGAACGATATTTAATTTTTGTTATTAATCCTTGTGTTATCCCTTCACTTCTTTTCTGTTCACTATGCTTAATTTTAATTTTCCGAACATTTGCCTGTATGTTTTCTTTTAGAATAGTAATTAAGTTTTGTGTTGCTAATTCAACATTATTTTTATTTGTAACTGTGTTCCAAGAAATATAGAGCATTTGCTCTTTTAATTTATTGTAATTAATGACAGTATAATATCTTTGTATTTTACACTTTTTTTGTTCTGGTCACTTTCCCAATATAATTTGACAAATTATAGTAAAATGGTCGGTGATGGTTGATTCCAAGATTAAGGGTACTATATTTATTTGATCGTCCTCTTTGCTTTTAACAACAAGTAATCTATATAACTCTTCGATTTACCATGAATTCTTGTGTACTCGTTAACAGATATGAAGCCAAATTCACTAATAATGTTTAGATACTCCACTGCGTCTTTTTTCTCCGATAAGATGTCTATTTTGATATTGCTCACATTAAATTTTGTAACATGTACAAAACTTGTAGGTACAATTCATTGTTTTATTCTCTGTAACTTTTATCTGATTTATTTTTCATGGTGTTAATATTTAAGAAGATTTTTCAGAAAATGTTTAAATCAAAAAGTGCAAATATAACTTGTTATTTTCGATCTTCTATAATTAGAACTATGAGAAGGGAAACTTCGGCTGTCGAAGTTTTACCAAGACCTCTTTGGATCATAAGATTATAACGCGAGGTTTAATTTTACAGCCTTATTTCAATCTGTATGTACAGCGAAAACTAATAGACAGACAGACATTTCAAAATTGTTTTTTTTTTAAACAAATGTAATTGTTTGCATTCAATGAATGTGTGGTTAGTTCTACAACGATTACTGTTGTAGAAGTAACTTCACATTCATTAAATTTTCAACTATATTTTTATACCATTGCTTTCATCTCCTTTTATTTTAAAATGTTATTTTTTGCAACTCTTTTGTATAATCAAAGCTTTCTTATGTGACTATAGTAATACTGAATACTAATTCAAATTAAGTTAGTTTACTTTTTATTGATTGGAATTCGGATTTCCTTTTTATGCCACTGGTATGTTCAAGGTTTAAAGTATTTGGATTAAAAAAAGACAAAATAAAACCATTTTCATGTGTGCGGTCGCACCGTTCTCACCGCTCTCCAGCCTGCCCTGATTATTGAACTTTCCTTTAAGTGTGTAGCAACTAAATTTGAATTTCTTCGCTACAAATGCAAAGTAATGCAGTCACGAGGTAAACAACACAAGAATTTCGGATACAGTTGGCAAGTCTGATCACGCAGGCCAACTGTACCCGAAATCCGTAACATTATAATTTTATTTTTAAATTACTAACTAAATAAGTTTATTTAATACATTGTATTATTTGACCTGATTTGAGAATGTGTGAAGAAAATTTTAAATATTATGTTATTTAAATATTTTGATTATTACTCATTTAATAAATGTATTTCTAACTTAACAATATTTCAGTGTTTTACACGCGTAGGGCATGAAGTCAAATTTTCGGGCTTTTCTAAACTTGAAATTTTACTTCATGCGCCACGCGTGTATAACACTGAAATATTGTGAAGTTAGAAATACACTTTAAAAATGAAGAATAATCAAAATATTTAAATAAGATAATATTTAAAATTTTCTTTACACATTCTTAAGTCAGGTCAAATAATACAATGTATCAAATTAACTTATTTAGTTAGTAATTAATAAATTAATATTATAATGTTGCGTTATTATTGCACCAATGGCGCTTAATGGGTTAAATTAAAACTAGCATTACATGACATTTATCACTTATTTTACAAGGCACACTAATTATAATTTTTGAAAATATAATTTTGAATAAAAGGTTTATTTTACTTTTTTTAAAACAAAAATATTAAACAAAAAACAAGATATTGGCCACTATTCAATTCAGAAAAATAATGTCTAATGTAATAAAATTACAAAAATTATAGGCAGCTATTTAAAAATGTTAGGTTGGCTATTATTACTCAATGAAGTTATTATTGAAAAAAATCAATATTGATGTCATTTCTTAGTATTTAAACGACTATTGACTTTGGTTTTTAGTTCAATAAAATCGGTCAATAAATAACAGTTATGGCGTTGGGCGTTTTTTTTATCGAACACCCGGTATATACCGGGTGACCCATGTTCAATTTTAAATCGAGAGAAATAGTTAATGTTAATGATAGATCAGCAATGACAAATTTAACAAGTGTAAAAAAAGTTATCAATTGCAAAAACATCTTTTTTGGGAGCCAAAAAATGTATACTATTTTATGTACAATTTTTTAATTAACACAAATATTTGAAAGATTAACGTTAAATGTGCTTCTGCTCACCTGTACTAAAAATGAAAGTTTGAGTAATGTTACAATTTTGAAAGACAATCATCAGAATTAGTGACAGTCTGCATTTTCGTTATATTATTTCTTTTATCTTATTTTTATTATATTAATATAAGCTCCATTTTTCCTATTTACACTACTACTTTCAGTTATCTAGTTTTTCTAGTTTAAGGTTACATGAATTTAGTTTCCACATATATATATATATATATATATTTTTTTTGTATATTGTTTACTTATACTCTTTCTTTGTGTATATTATTGTAATAGGTGATTATCCGTTAATAAACTAAACTAAACTAATTGAACAATGACCTGTAGCTTAAGAATCGTTGCTGATGGAATCTAGTTGGAGTGTAAATATAATAAACGCCTTGGTTAACTTAAGCAGAAAGGTGATCATTGATTACTAGATTATCAAAATGTATCAAACTTAGTGCAAGTCATGTTTAGAATAAGTTAATGTTTGGTTGTGTAACAATATAGAAGTGTATTAAGTATTATTAATTACTTAAAATAATGCCATGGAGTTAATATAACAATAAATATAAGAGAAGAAAAATATATAACAATTATTTGTAGTAATTCTAAGAAGAATCAATTCTATAGGTAACAGTAAAAGGTGGTATTCAGAGTAGTATCCAAAGATCTTTTTGTTGAAAATTATAAAGATACGGCAGCTGCAAATCGCTTTTATATACATCAGACGCGGCCGGGTAAAAGTAAATTAAGAGCCAGGTAGAAAAAAGAACTCGAATTTCTTTGTGGGGAAGGGGGGGGGGGGGGGCGGCGAAATTACCTGAACACGTTCGGATTTCCGAAAAACACTACGGTCTTTTTATTTAAGAGATTCGCACGTACTGCATGCATATTTATAAATTTCGCTTATTACCGGTTCGAATTAAACTTGTTACGTACCGAAGAATTTCTGGGCGAGAGCAGGTGATAGCCGTAGAGATCGACAGATGTTCGAAATTACGGGACGATTTCTTCTTCGAGCCAATGAAATCCCGACATAATTAGGTTTTTAAGTGTTTATGTGGGTATAGCAACATATGCTTATTTCGAAGAAACTAGTCTAAAATACCCTCCTGTAAGCTGTGTTCTAAATAAAGTGTTTGAACACGAGAACATGTTAAGTGCGCTTTGTGCAAATTGTAATATGATATTATTCTTACCCATAGAGAAAGGCTGCTCCTGCAATTCCTCCACCACATTGTGAGATCACGAACATAATAGCGCGAAGGGCGGAAATATTTTTTGTTATTCCCATCGCTATAGATACAGCTGGGTTTATATGAGCACCTGTAGAAAAGATTAGAATTGAAATTTAAATGAATACAAGAAATAGTCTTTTTGTAACTCACCAGATATATGCGAAAAGCACTGAGTTAAAGTAGTCATTGTGAAACCTGAAGAAAGAGCAGTTGCTAAAAGCATAGAAGAAACGGAAGCACCAGAACCAGCTGCCGCACCACAAACCACGAAGACATAAACGAAGGAAGCCAAACATTCGCAAATTACAGCTCTCCAAAACTCAAGAGTACGTATTTCCACCTGCATCGAAGTTTTAACCACCCTCGGATTTTCATTATCCATCCGCAAAGCTTCAATCTTTTCCAAAAGAGTCACGATATGATAGTCGATGTTGTGATTGTTTCCCAAGGGCAAGTTCAAGATTTCCTCGGCCATTATAAACAAATTGTAACACTCACAATATTACCACAACCATTGCAACTCGACACTACACGACCCCTGCACTTGAAGATGCGCGCACAACTGCATGAGTACTCGTACTTCGCTGATAGAGGTGCGCTTCGAAGTGCAACAAGAAATTTGGAGCGCGCCAAACACATGCCATCCTTCCCCCACCCTCACGCTCCGGTCCGCCGCACCCCTTGTAATCCCCTTTTAATCTAATACATATTGAAATTTTTGTTGCAATAACAAATGGATTTTATCCACACGGACTAGGGACAAAAAAGTCGGCAAACAAGTGCATCTTTTATAATAAAAAGAAATTGAATAGCATGGCTCATATTGCGATTTGCGCCCTATTTACTTATTCCAAACAAAATGTAAGTATGTAACAAACACGTATGTAGATGTATTCATTTTTACACAAAATAAACTAGGTATTTGTGGGTATCAGGGGCGCACCCAGAAGGGTGGCTCGCGGGCTTGAGCCCCCCCCCCCCCCAACACTAACTAAATTGTAGTATGTATATGTTGCGGACAAAACGCGTCTTTTCTAGACAAAATACGAATTTTCCAAGTTTTTTAGACAATAGTCGAATAAAATTGCATTCTTCTGTCAATGCACAAATTGTCTAGACAAAATGCGTTGTGTCTAAGGGCTATTAGACAAAATGCGTTAAAAGATTTTACATTGAAAAAAAAGGACTAGAAAACATAATTTTGTTTCAAAAACAAAGTGACAAATTATGTATAAGGAATATATTTTGAACTTCACTTGAAATCAGTGTTTTATACGCGTGGCGCATGAAGTGAAATTTCTAGTTTAGAAAAGCCTGATAATTGGATCCAAATCCAAATTTTCAGGCTTTTCTAAACTCCAAATTTTACTTCAAAATTGAACGCTTTTATAATAAACCTTGCATAAAAAATCTACTTCTTATTATTGGGAGTGATTACTTATATATATTTCTATGTCATTGTGTAGCAAAAGATGCTAAGTAAAGATTATTATTATTATTATCAAAAACTTGTGCCTATAATTATTTACTTTTCAAAATAAGTATTTTTATTTTAATTTTAATAAAATCAATTCATTTGGTTTCAAGATAATGTTGTACAAATCAAGTCATTTTTATATTTGAATTTAATAGTAAAAAAATAATAATCATTTTTTACCAAGAAGACATAAACGAAGGAAGCCAAACATTCGCAAATTACAGATCTCCAAAACTCAACAGTACGTATTTCCATCTGCATCGAATGATAAATAGTATATATACAATGATTGTAATAATAAGTATAAATGAAATTACCAATTCTTGGTTGCAGAATACTTCAAACATTAAAAGTGCGATTCTTTTCGCAATCTACAACAAGTGAGACTTACAAAGACTATATCAAACACTCATTGAAACAACTACTTTCCGAGCTAATACCCCGACGGACATTGAGGTGTCAAATTACTTACAGGGAATGGCAAAGCTATACTGATGAGAGATAAATCTCGAAACGCGTCTATAGATGGCCTGAATAATTTGACTCAAATTGTTGCATTTGCAGTAGGTTACTGTATGTAACAGCAAACACTTGTTGTATAATTATGTCCGTCGGGGTATTAGCTCGGGAAGTAGTTGTTTCAATGAGTGTTTGATATAGTCTTTGTAAGACTAACTTGTTGTAGATTGCGAAAAGAATCGCACTTTTAATGTTTGATTGTAATAATTTTACACAGTCGTGAACATGTATTGTTTGTCACCTTGTCACTTATGACATTTGTATGGCACTTATATTGTTTATTTTGAATTTCTATCATAATTACTATGTTTGTTTTACGGTAATCCATAGACAGTTGTCGATATCTGAACTATAGTTGCAATTGATGTAAGTCAGCGTTAGCCGCCATTTAGTCGACAGAATGACATCATACCAAGGGTAGACAATGCTTATGGGAGAACTGGATTCCGAGTTTTCGAGGATAGAAAAGGAGAGACTGTGGTCGGGAAGTGGGTCCATCTACTTATGAATAGAGTAAAAGAAGTATTCTAGAGAAAACTGCTCCGGTTGCGTCTACACACACACACACACACACACACACACACACACACAAACGCCCTCGCTCTTATTTCGTCGTGTAATTTGATCCCGTATACACCACTTGTACGATGATAAATTTGATGACCTTCAGAAAAAATAAACTGTTCCGAAACATTTCTTTTATTTTCAGATTTCCAGCGTGTTCAAAATTATGGACTTTGGGAATCAGATATATTTAAAAAGCTCCTAAATAAACCTAAAATTTAACTAAAAATCAAAAAATAAAATTCAATGAGTGTACATTAAAGAATTCATTTGATATTATTTTTATCTTGATTGTTTTTTTTTCTTCATAAATCAATTAAAACTTTGGTATGTACCAAATTTGGCAAATAATTTATATTAGTGATTAGTTATACAGAGAGTTTTTTAAGTATAAATAACTCAATATACAGAATACACTGTACATTTTTCTGGGCTTTTCTAAACTCGAAATTTTACTTCATGCGCCCCGCGCACAAAACACTGATTTTACGTGAGGTTCAAATATACTTAAATTTCACAATATTTTAGTGTTTTATACGCGTGGCGCATGAAGTAAAATTTCGAGTTTAGAAAAGCCCCGAAAATTTGTCTCGGGTCGCTGCGCGACCCGAGACAAATTTTAGGGGCTTTTCTAAACTCGAAATTTTACTTCATGCTTAGTCTGGGAAAGGAAAACACTCGTTTAAAGCATCAAATTGAACTCTTTTAAAAACACAACGAATATCTACAGATTTAAAGAAAATAAGGTGAATTTGAAATATGTATACTTTAACGGAAAACTTCCTGCATATGAACTGTGGTAGACGAATAATAAAATTTATTATCACCACAAAAAGTCTATTCGAAAATATTTCTTTTATTTTGAGATTTCAAGCGTGTTCCAAATTATGAAATTCGGGAATATATTTTATAAAAACAAATTTACAATGAAATTAACAATTCTAAAATATATTTTCAACGTTTTTAGTTATTTTATATATTTTTAATAAAAAAATTGTTAAAATTATTAGATTAATAGATTATTGTTTCAAATATTCATAATTTGTATAAATAAACAAAGTCATTTTACAATGAAAAAATGTAAAATATATTTCCAACATTTTTAGCTATTATATATATTTTTAATAAAAACGTGTTTAAAAATTAATAGATTTTTAATATATTTATGTTATTAAACATTTTTTATTTAAAAGTTAGATAAATACAAAAATCTTTTTACAATGAAAAAAATCAATTTGAAAAATGTTTGATGGGTATTTTAATTGGAATTGATAATAAAAAAAACAGAAATTATTTCAATAAAATAGATAAATTATTTACGAATACACAAAACTAAAAACATAGCAATATAGATTCATATAAACATTCATATATACAAAAAACTAACAAACATTAAAAAACTATATTAAATATACATATAACTGTTTTCTTATTTATTAACGATATTTTAGAAGCAGTTTTTTCGTTTTTTTTTTTTATTCAGTAATAATTATACAGAATTGATCGAAGTGTAACACAAAATCAACAGAATATATTTTAAATAAAAAGCCAACAAATCAACACCTCATCATTTGCTTGTTTAATTTCATGACACTCCGGTTTTTAAAAATGCAATAAATAGCAAAGCTCGGTGTGCATATTTTTACTCTAACCAAATGAATATCATAATTTCCCTGAAATAATTAGGGAAGATAATATTTTAATTTTGAGAAATTAACATTAAAATTGCTACGTTCCGTTTCATCTATTTACACTCTGAATAACGTGTATGAATATCGAATTAACTCTTTTCCTTGACTATTTTCTTTTTGGACAATATTCATTATTTTAGTGGGGATAGCTTTATAGAAGGGATGAAAAATCAAATTCTTCGAAGTGATCTATCTGTTTTTTACCTATTTGTAGGCATTTTTTCGACCACGTTTTTATTATGGTGTATAAACTCAAGTATTGCGCGACCAGAACAATACCACTGCAACTTACAGATAATCCGCAACCTTCTAAAAACCATAAATATATATATATAAATTCTTCGAAGTGATCTATCTGTTTTTTACCTATTTGTAGGCATTTTTTCGACCACGTTTTTATTCTGGTGTATAAACTCAAGTATTGCGCGACCAGAACAATACCACTGCAACTTACAGATAATCCGCAACCTTCTAAAAACCATAAATATTTTGGGATTTAAAAAGATTATTTACTGTTGACACATTTAATCCGTATCCGCAGAATCCAATTAGGTAATTTCTTATCATGTTTTTCACTAACCGATATTTTAGTTAGACACTTTTTGATCGGGTTTTCTTAAATCATTTTGAATTATTTTTACTTACCTATTTAGTCTGTAACATAATCCCATCGGTACCATTTGTAAATGTAATCTGACTAAGAATAAAACCATTGAAATAATTGAATTAACCTGACATACAAAACATTGTAAACTGGAAATAGAGTATTCAATAATTTTTGCAATTACACTTCTCAGAGAAAATCTATTATACATATTCTATTAAAAGACATCTTGTTGTTTTCTAAATGTTTTTGATTATCATCACTTAACGAGACTTTTCAACATATTTCAATATTTGAGCCAATTATCTCAAATATTATCGATAACACTTGTTTCTGATTCCTGGGACCCTAAAACGTATATTTCCATACAAAAAAAGATAGCCATGAGGTCGGTAACAGTTATTAAAATGTAAAATTTATAATGTTATTAATGTGACTAATTACTTGATTTAACAAGTTTGTTTGTTTCGCAGTTTTTGATAATATTCTCAATTATAGTTGCATGATTTTTATATAATTTGTACTTTCTCTATATAACATTTCGTGTATCTCGGGAAGTATTGAGAATATCGAAAAATATTTCTGCTTATTCTTTTTCAAATTATCCCCATGCAGCCGCACGACGGATGCCATAAATTTTAATCCAAAAATTAGGTAACATTTTAGTGCCCGCTGAGTGTTGTCGGTGTTAGTCAAATGGCACACAATAAGCGTTTATAAAATTTCAATCGGAAAAGTACAAGTTGATCATGTAACAATCGTTCAAAGTAAACGGATAATTAAAGTAGTCAGTGCAAAAACCACAAATTTCTGAAACTGTTAATATTAAAAGTATGGTTCATTTAATAAAATACGCATCGTGATTAAAATATATACTGAGTCCATTTTGGGATCTGATTTTTATCTTTTGCAGAATAAACACTCATGTTGAATTGAATTATTGCTTTGTGTTTTAATAAATTTGATGCCAAACACTGACTTTTCGTAGCAACTACTGTTTTGACGATTTTATTTTCGTATAATCGTTCACTATTTTCAAGCTATATTTCAAATGAAACTGAGGAGAACTCAAAAATTATACCTCGAATATACTGCTAGTAGGTAAAGAAATGATTTTAATTTTATTGTAATCGTTTTGGTTTAATAAGCGATACAAACTCAAATTCCAATTACATTGAAAATCTTTACATGAAACATACAATGCGCCTTGAAACGGGACACATAGTATATTTAAAACTATTTTAACCCATTAACGGCCAAGCAATTTTAACTCTAAAAGTTAATTTTAATTAAAATTCTACACTTCTTTTTATGATTTCTATGAATGACTTATTGCATTACATACTGTGATTTTTTTCTTTAAATACACATAATGTATACGTGAATTTAATAAAAAGTTAAAAATCATAAATAGTTTATTATTATTATTATTATATTAAAGTGATAATGGATTTTCAAAAATTTAGTGCCTCAACAATGTAATGTATACGCTGGCATGTTCAGGCATTCGTCGATATAATATAAAAACGTGCAATATGAAGTTAAGAACGAGTGTATCCACTCCCAGACTAAGCATGATGTAAAATTTCGAGTTTAGAAAAGCCTGAAAATTTGGCTCGGGCGCGTAGCGAAGCGGAGCGACCGAGCCAAATTAGGCTTTTCTAAACTCGAAATTTTACATCATGCGCCACGCGTATAAAACATTGTAATATTGTGAAGTATTTATAATACACTTTAAATAACAAAATATTTAAATTTTTCTTGGTACATTTTCAATTCGGGTCAAATAATATAATATATCAAATAAACTTATTTAGTAACTTAATTATCAAAAAATAATAATGTTGCGTGTATTCATCAACGGCGCTTAATGGGTTAAAAACTTCAAACGGTAATAATTCAAAAACTAAGAAAGAAGTGACTTAACTGCATTTTGCACTGACCCTCTAATTAAAAAAGAAACCCTTATCGATCAGTAGATTTGATCTGATCAATTGGATTGATCTGATTAGTTAATAAAATGATAAGTTGATGTATTTGTTTTACTTTTTATCAAAAGTTAAATACTTTTGTATTTTAAGTTTCTTGTACAAAATAAATAATACTTAATGAATTTTACAACGTTCACATATAATTTCATAAAATCTATTCTCTAATAACGCAGAAAATAAAATTGTAGAAGGAAACGCATGAATGAATGTAACACGCAGCTCGTTAAAAGAAAAAAAAAACGTGTTTTCAAGATTAAAAAATCAACATCTGGAATATGATACAACGAGAAGCGCGGAATAGAGGGAGAAAGAAATTGTCTCTCTCTCACTCTCTCTCTGAGACTTGATTTCGCGACATCTGGAGTAAAATAGTCGTAACCGACCGACCGCAGGAAGCCAGACTGGTGTATATAGGCAGCCATATACACCAATTTGGCATCCAGCGCTCTGCTCTCATTCGCGTGTACCCAAAATTTATATGGGGACTGGCTAACTGGATATATATGAACTGTGATTATACCTAACCTAATTTATCAAAGTGACCTCAAAAACCTTGACGACCTGTCCGAGAATTTAGCTTTAAACTTCATAATTTAGATTTAAATGAATTAATGCATAACTTTTCGAAAGCACTGTGTTATGGTTTATGTTCATATTTTTTATAATCTCACTATTATACACATTGTTTCTTTTATGCACATACCGCGTGTCCCCGGATTAATGCCCGGAGAGGAAAAACTTTATTATTATCCATTTTTTTCGACAAAAAGTCATTCTTTACAAAAAGTTTTGGATGACTTGAAAACACTGTATTCATTGTCAAATCTTAAATTTACTATAGAGGGAGCCCAAAAATTAAGAAAAACTAAAATTGTCATAAGAGAAAAGTACCTCTAATTATAATTTTAGAGAAAGATGTTGGTTGATAAAGTAATTTGTGATCGAGAATTATGTTTATATACAAAATATGAACTTTATAGAAACAATTTTATTTTTATTAAATGTATTTATTTTTATAATTATGTATCGTATATTTTTGACGTGTATTCATTCAAAATGATTGTCTTTCTAATAAATTATCCATTTTTAATTAAATTTGGTGATATAAAAGTTATCATATCGTAAAAATTGAATCTTTTGTAAATTACCTAAATAAACTTTTAAGTACACATCCCAATTATTCTGTAAATGTTCCCATAGTCATTTTTTTAAGAGTTCAATTTCAAGCTTTAAACGAGTGTTTTCCACACCCAGATTAAGCGTAAAGTAAAATTTCGAAGTTAGAAAAGCATTAAAATTTGGTTTGGTCGCTCAGCAAAGTGGATTTTCAGGCTTTCCTAAACTCGAAATGTTTCTTTATGCGCTCCGCGTATAAAACACTCAAATATTGTGAAGTTCGCACTATGCTACTTAAGCAATATTCCAGAGATGTATACGGGGTGATCAATGTCAACTGTCCTGAGTTGGCAATACTAAATTTAAGTTGGTATGTTTAAATAATTGGCTATCATTATTTATTCCATATCCGGTATTAATCTGCCAAACGAAAGTCACGTTTGGGTTATGATATAAACTGGATGGTATTTGTATTCGTTATCACATGGTTCTACGAAATATAAAATGTTAAACAATAGCAAGAAAAAACAATTTTCTTTAAAAAGACTTATTAATCCTTGCAATCGTAGCTGCTTTCATTTGAATAAATCATGAGTCAAAGATTAGGTAAACAACACAATAACCAGGTAATGTTTTTTGGTTAAATGTTTGTATTCAAATCAACGTGATCATTTTGAACGTGTGATTATCCAAATCGCAGTCAAAATCGCTTAATCAGAGATGTGGGAGAAACAATCTTCTTAACGAAAACTTAATTTGTGAAGTAACAAACAAAAATAAATTTATAAATATCCATACTGACTAGAGTAAATGGGCCCATTTATCAAAGACAACAGTTGGAAGTTTACTGCCAACTGTTGGGGACTTCTCTGATGACTGGACTGTTAATCGTGAACGTGTTGACGCGTAAAGTTTTCAAAATGGCCGATTACCGTTCATCAGACACCAAAATGCATCACAAACAAATCCAAACATGTTTAATGTTGAACATTTTGATGAACGGACCCAATGTTTAAAATGACCACCTTCACACTCTAAAACCAAGCAAGCCCGAATACAACCGGCGAGACACCGGGACAATTCCCAGTGGGCCGGTGTCCTCTCGAGACTAGTGCACTGTAAGAGCCGGTCTCATACCTTGTATCCGGGTCTGGGTCTAGGTGCCATCTTCGTTCTTGGTTTCACGTCGAAAGTGCGCCATAACAATATATACAGAGAGTTTTATGTAACACCGAACATTTTCAATGTTCATTTTTGTGTATTCTAATTATCAAACCAAAGCATCCAATACGATTTGACAGCTTTAATTTTTAGGTTATGTGTAAACTGGGTTGCCTATATGACCATTACAAATTGCAGCCAATCAATCGCAATTAATGCTTCAACTTGTAAATACAGGGAGTTTTTTTCAAGTATACACGTCCCAATTACAGCGTATATGCGGTTCAATCTTTAGATAATCGTTGTTTTTTTAAAAGAGTTCAATTTGAAACTTAAGATGAGTCTGTTTCACTCCCAGACTAAGCATGAAGTAAAATTTCGAGTTTAAAAAAGCCTGAAAATTTGGATTGGTCGCGTAGGGCGAAGCGCGGAGCGGCCAAACCAAATTTACAGGCTTTTCTAAACTCGAAATTTTACTTCATGCGCCACGCGTATTAAACACTGACATATATATTACGAAGTTTAAAACACACCCCTAAACTTTACATTGAATCAGTGTTTTGTACCGGTGGCGCATGAAGTAAAATTTCCCATATTTCCCTTACAACCCTAATTGAATCATTATTCAATAAATTTATTAATACTGAATTGTTTCCAACTTTTTGGAAACATTCTTACATTAACCCTATTTTCAAGGAGGGATGTAGGGAAGACATACAAAATTATAAGGGTGTTTCCATCCAGTCCACAATTCCTAAAATGCTAGATAAACTAATTTCCGATCAACTCATTTGGGGCTGCAAAAATATTATTTGTGATGAACAACATGGCTTTTTAAAGGGCAGGTCTACGACATCTAATTTGCTTTACTACCAGATGTATCTGTTGAATGCTTTGGAAAGGGGACGTCAGGTTGATTTTGTTTACACTGATTTTTCCATTTTTCCAAAATAAACTTGAAGGCTTAGGATTTAATGATCTTATGACAAAATGGTTTGCAAGCTATTTACATGAACGTAAACAGTTCGTTAAGATTGATAACTTTATCTCAAGAGCAATCAACGTTACATCTGGTGTGCCCCAGGGCTCACGTTGTGGGCCAATCCTGCTCTTAATCTTTATAAATGACATTGGGAGTTATATCAATGATAGTAAATTTCTAATGTTTGCCCATGATGTTAAAATATTTAAAGTAATTAAGAGGAGTTTCAATCATACGCTATTACAATCAAATTTAAATAATTTAGCAAATTGGTGTACATGTAATCATCTTCAGCTTAACCTAAGAAAATGTATATCTATTTCATTTTCTCGCCATAACAATAATATCAAGTTTGAGTATTCAATTAATGATAATAAATTGCCCCTGGTTGAAACAGTGCGCAATTTGGGTATATTATTCGATTCGCGCTTGAATTTTGTTACCCATTTAAATAATATTTCTAGTAAGGCTCTTTCTATGCTCGGTTTCATTAATATATTTTCAAAACAATTTAGCTTGGATACGTTCAAAACCCTTTACATTAGTTTAGTGAGGCCACATTTGAAATATTGTTCTGTTATCTGGCCTCCTTACCACAACTGTAATACTGAAATCGTTGTTTTTTTAAAAGAGTTCAATTTGAAATTTAAGATGAGTGTGTTCCACTCCCAGACTAAGCATGAAGTAAAATTTCGAGTTTAGAAAAGCCCGAAAATTTGGTTTGGTCGCGTAGGACGAAGCGCGGAGCGGCCAAACCAAATTTTCAGGCTTTTCTAAACTCGAAATTTTACTTCATGCGCCACGCGTATTAAACACTGACATATTACGAAGTTTAAAACACACCGCTAAACTTTACATTGAATCAGTGTTTTGTACCGGTGGCGCATGAAGTAAAATTTCGCGTTTAGAAAAGCCTGAAAATTTGGTTTGGCCGCTCCGCGCTTCGCGCTACGCGACCAAACCAAATTTTCAGGCTTTTCTAAACGCGAAATTTTACTTCATGCTTAGCCTGGGAGTGGAAACCACTCGCTTATTGCTTCAAATTGAATTCTTTTAATAAACCGAGCGTCGGAAAATGTACAACGTATGCATACTTTAAAGAAAAATTCTCGTTATGAAAATGTTCGGTGTAACATAAAACTCTCTGTATATCGTGCGGTATTACGGCATTGTCTTAGTAAATTCGGAGAAAAGAATAAACACGAGTGACAATAATTTATGAATCATGTTTATAAACATAAAAATGTACTAATATTTAGAGTTTAGAAAAGCCTTAAACCAAAACCACTCGCTTATTGCTTCAAATTGAATTCTTTTAATAAACCGAGCGTCGGAAAATGTACAACGTATGCATACTTTAAAGAAAAATTCTCGTTATGAAAATGTTCGGTGTAACATAAAACTCTCTGTATATCGTGCGGTATTACGGCATTGTCTTAGTAAATTCGGAGAAAAGAATAAACACGAGTGACAATAATTTATGAATCATGTTTATAAACATAAAAATGTACTAATATTTAGAGTTTAGAAAAGCCTTAAACCAAAACCACTCGCTTATTGCTTCAAATTGAATTCTTTTAATAAACCGAGCGTCGGAAAATGTACAACGTATGCATACTTTAAAGAAAAATTCTCGTTATGAAAATGTTCGGTGTAACATAAAACTCTCTGTATATCGTGCGGTATTACGGCATTGTCTTAGTAAATTCGGAGAAAAGAATAAACACGAGTGACAATAATTTATGAATCATGTTTATAAACATAAAAATGTACTAATATTTAGAGTTTAGAAAAGCCTTAAACCAAAACCAATTTTTCAGACTTTTCTAAACTTGATGTTTAACTTCATGCTTAATCTGGGAGTGGAAAACACTCGTTTAAAGTTTCAAATTGACTTTTTTAAAAACCCAACGCATGTCGGAAAATTTACACCGTATTTATATATATTCATAAAATAAAAAATCGCTGTATATGCTTAAAAGAAAAATTCCCTGTATATTTAAATTAACTACGTCATTAATGTTAATGGTATTTTTAAGAGAGACGACACGTTTTATAAAGAATGACTTCTTGTTAAAAAATTGATAATAAAAACTTATACCTACCTGGGCGGTTATCCGGGGACACATGGTATATACTATAACTTGATTGAAAAGAGGTAATTTAAATAAAATGCAATTATTTTTTAATAAATAAAAGTTAAAAAATATACGAAAAAACATGGAAACAATAAATATTTTCTAAAAAATAAAATTGTTTCTATTAAGTTCAAATTTTGTATTTAGACTCAATTCTCGATTACAAATTACATATTTTAATAACATGTTTTTCTAAAATATAATTGAAGGTACTTCTCTCTTATCAAATACAAATGTCATTTGTCGTGTAAAATTTATTGATTTATTTATTCCTTAACAGACAAAGGATATTTTAAGCTGCATTTAATTATAAATACTTACATGTTAAATTAGTGTAAAATAATAAATAGAACAAATAATAAAATTCATATATTATTTACAACATAACTTGTTGTAAATGTCAAAATAGTAAACATTAAAACAGTATCGTGTTAAATATGCAAGAACATTGAAAACAGTCAAAGTATTGGTTATGTCATAAAAATACGTAAAATGCCATTACCGTATTAAACGTTTCACTATCGTGTTAAATTATGTTGTAAATGTCTTAAACACCTTAAATTTCTAACCCAATTGTAGTAAAATTTAACAGATATAATATTTTGGTTCTATGTTAAAATTTCTATGCTGACAATTTTGAGAGCATTTTTCAATATCCTAGGTTGATTTTTCTGTAATTTTAAGATTAACTTATTCTGTTGTAGAACAATCATAAGAGATATTTGATTTAAATATACGTTTTTGATTTATTATGAAAATAAACTCGGTAATAAACGTTTTGTGTCTGAGTTTAAATGTTGTTAAAAAAATAACCCAATTTATAAGGACATTTTCCGAAAATTCAATGTGTTATTGCGTAACTTTAAAATTCTCAGACTGTGTTGAAAAATTAATACTTTTTGTTACATTACATTTTATACTTATTATTATAAACTATTAGTAAACATTTTGCCAAAAAAACTGGCTCGTTAATTAGAAGATAATAATTTTGAAAGTATCTAAAGTATAAACATTAATTATTTAAAATCACTACGATAATCAGCGACGGCTCGCGGCCTAACTTCAAGGTCGGCCAGAGCGCCAAAGCGCACAAAATTTGAGGTTGGGATCGCGCTTTACAAATACAAGGAATTGGATAACAAAGTTACCTTTCAATAACGGATACATATTACCTTGGGTCTCTGGCCTACCCTGAAGTTAGGCTGCGAGCCGCCGCTGACGATAATCAGTAAAGATTATATTTAAAATATACAAAGGTAAAAAAAATTAGCACTGCATCATTTTAAGTCTGACAGATTTTGTTTGAAATGATTTCAATTAAATCTAATCCAAATTTACAGACTTCACAATGTATTGGTAAATACTTTATACTGTTTTTTTAAATTATATTTGTTTTACAAATTTAATGATTTTTCTTAATTTTAGTAATGAGAGTTTAGTAATTTTTCGGTCGTGTCCCAAGCCAAATTAAAATTGCTTACAAATTAATTTTAATTATATATCTAATCTTACTAAGTTAATTAATCAACTATAAACATTATTTTTATTTTTTCTAATATAATTCATATTTTTCATTTTAATTAAAGAAATGTTTGAATTAATTACATAACGAAACATAATAACACACATAATTGAAAAAGAAATGCCAAAAGTAAAAATTGCATGCTCAGCAAGGCCGAGCCCAGACAGCTTGCCGATCGACGAGCCGCGTGAAAATCAAGAACCGTAAATACAGTGCGAATCAACATTCAAGGTGAGTCGTGTAACTCTAGAAGAGCGAGCGAATCAAAATGAGTCATGGCTCAAAAAGGGCTGAACATTTTGAACTTTGAGTCGATTCGCTCAGGATTTACCCATCTCTATTTTGAATACGTTTACTTTAAAGAAAAGCTCCCTGTATAATGTAAATACATATTTAAAGAAGTTGCGAAAAGGGAAAATGAATGTTTAAAGCATGTTAAATATTTTATTTATTTACAGTTTATAAAATTTTCTCCTCTTTGCATTTTATTTTATTTAAGAGATTTTGCTTTTAAAATCTTTGTCATTTTTAAAAACCTAATATTAGCAACTTAAATAATTAATTCTTATAAATAATCTTTGTTTCCAATATGTTTTAATTATAACCCAATCAACGTCAACATATTTGGAAACATGAAAAGATCCAATTCTGTCATACCTTGTAAAACATACAGTGAGTTTTATGTAACACCGAACATATTCATAACGAGAATATTTCTTTTAAGTAGACATATGCATACGTTGCACATTTTCCGAGGCTTGGTTTATTAAGAGAATTCAATTTGATGCTTTAAACAAGTGTTTTCCACTCTCAGGCTAAGGCTAAGGCTAAGGCTTCGCGTAGCGCGAAGCGCGGAGCGGCCAAACCAAATTTTCAGACTTTTCTAAACTCGAAATTTTACTTCATGCTTAGCCTGGGAGTGGAAAACACTCGTTTAAAGCTTCAAATTGAACTCTTTTAAAAAACAACGAATGTCAGAAAGTTTACAGCTTATGCATGTTTACCTAAAAAATACATTTCCTGTATAATTGTATTGTATAATAGAAACTACAGTTTTAACTAAGAAATTGTATGATATACGAACAAAGTTAAAGTGTCTTATTTTATTAAATTGCTATTATTTTTACTACTGGAATTAATAAATTGAAGTAAATTAGAGTTGGCAGTGCCTTAAAGTTTAATCTAAATCAAGGTTGTGAATAAACATTTACAAAATAGTCAAATATTTATATAAGTAAACTATTTGCATTATTTAGTGTTAAAAAGTATGTCAAACTACTAGTAACACTAAATATTCCTATAGTTTAATTAATTACATTGGTTAATCATTAAACGTTATCAACATTTATATTTAAATATTAGAGTTCTCAGTTTTATTATAATCCGTTTTGTATGAACCACTATTTTGTCACTTCAATTCTAAGTTATAAAACTTAAGGTTAAGCCAGCCCAATTTTGTAATTTTAGTTGTTAATGCTTAAACTTTGGAAATTTATATCATATTACAATAAAAATAAATATGCATAAAGTACACATGGATAGAAATATTACGAAGAATTAAATGTGGAAAAACATTATGTTGCTAATGCTATTTCCAAATCGAATTATGTCTTTTATCTGATATAATTTTTATATTATTAATAAAATTTAATAGTAAGAATTAATATTCCGTTACAGTAATTACTTGTAATTATCTAAATCATGAAGTAACCACATTTAAATTAAGCGCGCATTTGTGACGTAAGGGATTTGTACCCCCACACCAAAATCTTCGATTCTGTCGATCCTTGTTACCGTATACTCGACCGTCCTTGGGTTTACATGACCTCACATCAGCTTTTTGGGGATTAATATGTGGCTAGGGACTTACAAATCTAGAAAATGTTATGTTACATCTCTGCTGATTCGAGTTACGTTGGCAATGGGAAAAAGGTAAAGTAAACAAATCTTCCCGGAGTTGTCCCCCCACTGTATACTTGTTAGGACTGTATAAGACATCAAGTTGGTAACAGCTGACGTACGTGTTTTAATCAGTAATTCTAAATATTGTTGTGTCAGTGCAAATCATTTATTTAGTGTAAAATATGGTCGGAGGGCTGGGTTCAAATAAAAAAATACCTTCATCTATAAATGGAGGATCCTCAAATCGAAAAGAAAGTTCCCACGAGTTTAATTATAATGGAGGTAAATGGAAAAAATAAATAATGCAAAGGATACAGTGAAAGTGCACTTTTAGATAATGAAACACTAACAGCAATCAGCGATGATGAATTAAGCAACTATTTCAACTCACTGAACTCATGGCTGCAAAATACGAAACTTATTATGAACGCATTTCCCAGTCCCGGGAATATGCGTTATCCGTTGATATTAAACCCATCACAAAATACACAAATACCTTTTCAATCATTTTACGAATGCGAAATGGCTTCTTTATGGAAACGATTTGTAGCTGAATTTATCGATGGTTTCATTCTTTTCTTACTGAAATTTTACTTAATCATTATTTTACACGATGGATTCAATTTGTAAGTTTTCTTCACGAAATGCAAAATATTTGTTTGTGTTAATTCTGATATAAATGTTTGTAGAACATTGGATCATTATATCAGTTACTTAGAGAACCCAACATTGTTTTTTAGTTTTACTTCCGAAATAGCTGCAGTTGAGTTTATATCAAGACTTCTAATTTTTACATATGAAGTAAGTATTTAAATATAATATCTATAATGTATGTCTGGTTTTGCTACGAACATAGGACTTGATTGAAATTTGTTGCTACATAATTCCTGACTTTTGTAAAAGAATATTGTAATATATAAAATATCTAGTTTTCTCTTAAATCAAATAACTATTAACCAAACAGGTTTATTATTTGAAACCCTTATTTTCGTAGGCATATAGTAGGAGAGAGTGGAAACTTGTGAGACGGGTTTTATTTTTGAGACAAAACTGCAATAATAATTATTGATGGGAATAATCGATGTACTAATTAGTAATAAGTCGATTATTGAAATATATTAATAGAATCGATTATTATGCGGAAATTAGTATTTACTAATTTAAGCGATTATTTTATCGGGTAAATTAGTAATTACTAATTTAAGCGATTATTTGATCAGGTAAAATAGTAATACGAATTTAAGCGATTATTTATCGAGTAAATTAGTATATACTAATTTAGGCGATTATTTGATCAAGTAAAATAGTAAAACGAATTTAAGCAATTATTGATTGGGTAAATTAGTATATACTAATTTAAATTATTCGATTGGGCAAAATAGTATATACGATTATTTGATCGGGTAAATTAGTAAATATTAATTTAAGCGATTATTTGATCGGGCAAATTACTAATTAGTATACTAAAATAACTGATTATTATCTCGGTAGACTGGACTATTAATTATTATAAACAAATGCTTCGCTTATTATCTCAATTGACAGGACTACTAATTATTATATAGTAATATTAATAATTACTGATTTAATGGTTGTTTTGTATTTCATTAAATAAATCATTCAATAATAATAATTATATAAAAATTCTAATCTCTACTACTAACAAACATCACCCCCCAGAAAAAATGCTCATGAAACCACGGGCTAAAAAACAAACCCTAAAAATCACTCCCTCAAAAACCCCTTGTAAAAACTTTTATTGAAAATCACACCTACAAAAAAAAACACGTTATAAAAAACTACCCCATGTAAAAAGATTCCTGGAAATTCAGCCCCACTCCTGAAAACACATATTCCGAAAGGAACGATCCTCCTAAAAATCATCCTTACGAAAATCCATTCCTGAAATTCATCCCCCGAAAAAACCCCTCCATAAAAATCACTCCTGAAATACCAACCCTTCGAAAAAACACCCCCGAAGAAACCACATGACCCCCAAAAATACCCCCGGTAAAAAACAAAACATTTTTGGAAAACCAGTTCCAGAAATAAACACCTCGTTCGAATATATGACAAACATTCTGTGGCCCGTTTTTGTTTTACAAGATCACTTTACATCGCTTGTTTGTACTATATAATTATTCAGTCCGCCCCCCCCGCTTATCATATTTTTGAACTGAAACGTTAACTACTAATTTTCAACTAATTTAATCGATTTTAAAAATATCTCGTTTCAAAATAATCGTTTATTAAAATATATCGATTATTCCCATCACTAATAAAAATTGATATTTTGCACATTTGAAAGGTAGAATCTGTAGTACACCTAATAACACAATTATTGGCTTAAGCAATTTATTAGAAATATATTGTTTTAAACATTTTAAGATCCTTTTCAGAAAGACACATTTTTTGAGTTTACAAAAATTAGTGCGGTGTTGTGAGACATGACTAAAAATAAAAAAAAAATAATAATTTTGATGATTATTCTTCACTTAAATAGAAATAAAAATTAAGCAAATTTTGTTGAAAAAAATGTAGAAAAAACAAAGTCCGTAAAATTACTATACCTAAATAATACAATCATGGAAAAACATGATATCACTACGAAATTGCATGAAACATTCAAATTATGCATGAATAATTCTAAATTCGCATAAAAGATGCAAACTCGAGTTGAAAAATATCAAAAATGGTGTGTCGCACAACTCTCACAAATTTAGTCTCACGAACACCCCATATGCTCATACTATCTAAATGGTCATATACTCATCGATAAATCGAACATTTATGTTTATGCAAAATTCCTTTTGTCTCTTGAAAAGTAATTCACCGATAATATTTTGTAATATATACCTTTATAATCAATAAAAAGTGAGTGAAAAAACTACAAACACTAATGGTCTAAAAAACTTTTTACACAAAACTGGAAAACACAATATGGAAAGACACTTAGAATGCATTTTGAAGTGCAAAATTAAGATCATGTCGAGGAAAGAAACTGACTTGTTGTAATATTCAAAATTTTACAATATAGCAGATATTGAAGTGTCTCACAACACCCCATGTCGCACAACTTCCCACTCTACCCTAAACAATTTAAATTTAACAAATCAAGCATTTTGAAGGAATATTACCTGAATATGGATTAAAATTCTAATTTATTTAACTACTTTTTATATTCGTGTCATATGTATTTAATTTATTATTATTGCGTTCTATCCACAAGCAATGTAGAATCATATTCCGATACTTACTATTTTTTTCTGTTTGGTATACTTATTAGGTTTCTCTATACATTTAAAAAATAGAGGCTGTAACAAAAGTCTTTTCTGGATTTCAAGAAGCGATGTCTCTAGAATTTGTTATCGAATGCCATTTATCCGCTATCGATTGGAAAGAGGTAAGAAGTCTCAGGTTTCGTTTGTTTGCCGAAAGAGGTCTCTTGCTGCTTTAGGGCAGAGCAGTCCGTTTTTCTTTACGAAGAAAGTTAGAAAATTGTTTGTTTCCACAACTACGAACTGATAGTGACATTTTCATGTTCCAACAGGACAGGATTTTACTACATTGGGATTCGACTGTTTCATACAATACTAATTCTCGAGACAAAAAAAATGGATCTAATTTTTTAACACCATGTAATACAGAAAATGTGATGATACTAAATTCTTGTACGAAATGTTCTATTTTCATCATTTTAGTATGAAAGCATGTGCACGTTGATTTACGTGAGTTTGTATACAAACATAACCTGAGCGACAGAATTATAGATCTGCTTTCTTGTAGTTACCATCTATTCATATTTTGCATTCGATATATTTTGTTGCATTTTAGTTTTTGTTAAATACATTTTTCGTTTTATTGCTATAACATTGTTATATGTATCGCAAAGTAACCATATTTATTACTAAAACACTGAATACTCTTCTACTTCTAAAATTAACCATCAACTGTTTACGTAGTGCACCTTTATATTATTTTTTTAACTAAATTGGTATCGTGTAATACAGAGACATTTTATTTCATAACATTTTTTTTTTAATTTTGTAGCAAATATTTATCACAGTAATCCTATGTCATATGGGGATTTCTCACATATTCCCACAAAGAGAAAACACAAACACCAAGATCAAGAGACTGGTGGTTATTCATGATAAACCAAATTATTAGCTGCAGAATGTAAAATCCACAGTCGAGAGAGCTTGGTATTGACAATCCCTTAACAGCCAAATGCTATGGGGTGGCAGAACATCCTGTTGAACATGAATTGCTACCATTAGCTTGTAGTTGTGGAAACAAACATGATTCCAACATTTCATTAATAATATATATAATATATATATATATATATATATATATATATATATATATATATATATATATATATATATATATATATATAAAATATAAAATAAACAGAATAAGTTGTCTTGTACAAAAAAACAAAAAAACATTTGTCAAGATAAATGATGACTTTAGTGAGTTTTTGAGAGCAATAAGAACTCCACCGCCCCTAATTGAACGATCAACTGTCCTGTCTGACCTATAAATATTGCAATTCGGTAATTGTAATTGTGAATTGACTATATTTTCATACAATCAAGTCTCAACTAAAACTATTATATCATAGTCATTTAAATTAGCCGCGAGTGAAAAGTCAAAGATTTTAGTTCTGAGGCCGCACAATTTTGATAACAGATGTTTAGTTTTTGTAATGCTCTGACTTAGTACGAGTTTAAGCCGAATTAACAATACTCGGCCATTTTTATACGCGAGACGAATATTTAAATCGCCATTTAACTTTCTCGTATTTAATTCATATTTCAAAGTCTTGTAATGGTCTACTTGCTTCAAAGTATGATCAGGTTGAAATATAAACGTTTAATTGGAGTTAGTAGCATTACTATGTAAAATTGTTTTCGCTTGTTCATTATTCGCAAATAAAATTTTCAATGGCATCAGTTTGTCCTTATAACTGTTTACCCTAACCTAATAGTTTTTGTAGGCCTTGTATCTACATTACGGAATTCTAATATAATATTTACAATAACATTGTCGTTACTTATGCGTTCCTCAAGCGATTGCGAGGATGACTCATTAATATTGAAAATAATATTGGATGAACTAATGTGCCTTTCCTCTACTTCTGCTAATGTCTCCTCAAATGGTTCATCCGACGTTGATTGTGCTTGGGATAGTTTTTATTCCAGACATATATGATTATTTTCAAGTAGCGATGATCTATCTTCTATATTGTCAAGGCGAGAGGCTATTAAATCTTTAATCTCTTCTTTAAACTTGTTAAATTGTTCAATAATTAGTTTATATAGAGGTTCAAGTCCAGGTAGTGAGGTAAATCGGTGGATTTGCATTTAGAACATATCTATTTTCCATTGGAGGAAATAATATTATTTATTTCAGTGTCGCTTAAACCACTACATTTCATGAGGTAACACTAAACACCCTATATTTAAAATGCACTGGTAAAAAAAAAGTATACAAATGAACAGGTATCATTTCAAATATAGGGTGTTTGGTGTTACTCCACAGTCACAAATTCCACAAGAATTGACCATTGTAGTTAATAATTAATAAAAATTATTGCTTTTAAAATAATTTAAACATAAAAAAGGGAAAAGGAAAGAACAATGGACACACTATTCACACCAACGCGGCCTGCCGTGGTGACTAACCAAGAAGTAAAGGCCACAGATAGGTAATTTGAATATGTACAAACAAACGGGAAAAGAATTGTGAATGTGTAACTTTGAATTGGATAACAATTACTATCAGAGAGCAATAATAGAAATACAATAAATAAATGAATTGTGGAAAATAATAAATTTAACCTTTATTTTCCACAATTCATTTATTTATTGTATTTCTATTATTGCTCTCTGATAGTAATTGTTATCCAATTCAAAGTTACACATTCACAATTCTTTTCCCGTTTGTTTGTACATATTCAAATTACCTATCTGTGGCCTTTACTTCTTGGTTAGTCACCACGGCAGGCCGCGTTGGTGTGAATAGTGTGTCCATTGTTCTTTCCTTTTCCCTTTTATTATAATAATAATAATTTAATACTTACAAATTTCTATAAGTATTTGAAGCACTGATTTACTTAGTGCAAACATAGTAGACTAACGAATTCATATTATTAACCAATGGAGCTCAGCAACGTGGCGAATACATCATGCTTAATCCATTCTATTGGAAGATAACCAATTGTGGAGATATAGTCTCTTGAAATCCAGGAAACATTTTTGTTACACCATGTATCTTTTATTTGTTTGAAACCCCTTTTGTTACATTTTGTAATTTTATTTCCCAATAATTTGAAACTGACTGTATCAATAGATAAGTTCTCTGTTTAAAGAATTTCTTATTTGTTTATCGAACCATCTGCTTTCTTGTCATGTTAGGTATTATGTATGTTATAATGAAAATAATTCCACAAACACCATATGTTTTTAGAATCATAATTTATAATTCTGCATAATTAGTTGGCATTGTTACACAAATTAAAAACTTTATTCAGACTAGTTTCGGTTTCTTAGACCATTTTTAAGAAATATTCCTTTTTGTCTGAAAATTCAAAATAATTAAGAAAACAGTATTCTTAGTTTGCATATGGTAGAGCGCACTATTATCTGTTACAGTCAAATATAGTAGTAGTATGTGTTATTAGAGTAAAAAACATATTTTTTTTTTGTTTAGAGGTGAATAAAATGTTTTCCACAAATACCAATTTTTAATTTGTTAGTTTAATCAATATTAATGTTTTCAGTCATATTTCTTATATACTGATGGAGCAACACCCGGCAAGAAAATAATGGGTTTGAAAGTCTACACTGCTAACACGATATGGCCAATACCTGGGAGAACTACAGTAGGAGCGTATCCTTGTAAACCTTTAGGATGGTGGCGAGCTTTATTACGAAGCATTTTGAAAAATGTCGGGCTTTTTGTATTTCCTGTTTGTTATGGTTTCATGATTACAAATTCACGAGCAGGATACGACCATGTACTAAATACCTTTGTCATTGACACAACAAAATATCCAATGCGATTGGTGCAGCAAAACCCTGAGAACTTACGCCGATTAATCGATGATTGAAGGGTAGGGATTTATAGTATTAGAATATAAAGGCTCGTGTTATAAGTAGGAATAATCCTGTACACTAATCTTTATATCGGCATGTTCCAATTTATTAATAAATTAGTGCCAACATCCAATTTATTAATAAATTAGTGCCAACAGTAATTAATAAATTAGTGCCAACATGCTTCACAATTATTTTATTTATACAAAATATCACAGGATAATGCAAATATAAGTTTAATGTCCACAAGATTGTATATTATAAGCAACTGTATTTTAATGAAAAAATGTATTAATTAATAAAGAAATAAAACAACCTAGTTTAAATCAAATAATAAAAGTTTATAAAAAAAGAAATTATAATTGCCCCTTATATAAATCTTCAATCAGACTCGCACTTCTCTAAACAAACACGATAAATTATGGTGCTTATAGGGTTATAGGAAAATTTACATTTAACAAAAATAGAAACACTATAATTACCAATCACGATGAAAATATATCTTTTTTTATTAATATGATTTATAAGAAAACCTGTGTTTTTTTTGTTTATACAAAATGCAAAATTATATTTTGCATGCATCACAGAACATACAAATTTCCTTAATTGCACTCCTCAATTCAATTACGCTTAATTACACGGAATGTCAGAAATTAATTGAAATGCTTAATGAAGTAACAAAAACAAATTTAATACTGATTCTTACTTAAGCGCTAGCACCACTGGAAAATAAATCATTTGAAAAACATCAACAAAAACCATAACAAGAATAAGTGGTGACAGTGCTAAAGCCTGGCCATTAGCAGTTTATCCTGCTGAGTATTTAAATTATATTAAATGTCTACATTGAGATCTGAAAATGTATAATTACAACATGAAAATAATTAAAAAGAGAATGATTGAATAATTAGATAAAAATGGGAAAGAATACTGAATTGAGCTATATGCACCAAACATTTGGTTCAATGCATCATTTTGTGTATCTTTAATATTTTCCCCAATCGTTGTTTCACAGTCTTCATGCCTTTTCTTGGCTTTGGTGTTGTTGGGGTTGCTAAAAAAAAGTCAATGAAACACCTTGTAAAAATCATAAAATAACTTACTAGTTTGTACAGAACTTGATGGTGTAATTCCTGAAGATGTGGTCGGCGAACTTATCACTTTTTCCACGACTTTTGGCTTGACTTTCTTACGACGGTACTGTCTTTTAGGACTCTAAAATATTTGTCTGAGAATATGGACAAGAAATGTTTTAAGCTTCACCTTTTCCGTGCTCTCGGAGCTGGCCCTTTTGGCCGCCGCTTCTAAAACCTTTTCGACTGCTTGCTTTTTTGTGCCTTCACGCGCGGGCCGATTCATTTTTGGTAGTAGCGGTCCCACACGGGCTTTTGGATTCCAGGGTTCGTCCACTTTCGATCGACCACGCGGTTTGAAAATATGACCATCATCATCAGAATTATCTAAGGCAGGATATACTAAAAAGAATATGTGTGCTGAAGTTAAACAATTACACTGGTTAACTATTGTAAACTTTTTTGAAGTAACAATTGATAAAAATAGATGTATATAAAGTAATTATTTTATGCAATTTTTTATTATGTGGTCGCTGCCATAGAAACCAATTCAGTTCTAGAGTTACAAAATACCTAATTCGACTCTAGAACGGAATTGGTTTCTATGGTAACGTTCAAATAATAAAAAAAATCGTAACTGAGTGCGACCTGGAATACGTGAATCAGACAAAACGTCAGAAATTTCAAATTTTATACGCTCGGTAAAACCGAATGGTTCGCTTGGTTGGGCCAATCCCGATGTAAGTCACTGCCCCCAACACCTGAAGGTGAATTAATCGGAAATGAACACACCTCAACACATTTTACGCTTGTCCAAAGACCGATTGGGGGCCCCAAATGGGTCAATCCGTAAATCAGTTTCCCCGACACGTGAAGACTACTTGCGACGCTCACAAGTGCCACATAAAAAAGTAAAGTATAAATCGAAATTGAAACTTTTCCTCTTTTGAGTGGAGTGCTGGTCAGTGTGTATGAACCGAGCAATAGCGAGAGGGGAACACATTAGGGTACATATTAAAGAAAACTCGAAGAAATTCTGTGCAGAATTCTACGTTTAAAAGTTTAAATGGCAAAAAGTAGTGCTAGTTTTATAATGAACTAAACTGATTTTTTTATTAAGTATACAGGGAATTTTTTTACAAGTATACATAGGTGTGCATGCTGGGTAAATTTTCTTACATTCGTTGTTTTTTAAAAGAGTTCAATTTGAAGCATTAAACAAGTGTTTTCCACTCCCAGGTTAAGCATGAAGTAAAATTTCGAGTTTAGAAAAGCCTGAAATTTTACTTCATGCGCCACGTGTATAAAACACTAATTCAGCTTGGAGTTTAAAATATACTGCTTTAACACACTGTTTTAGCGGTATATTTCAAACTACACGAGTGGCGCATGAAGTAAAATTTCGAGTTTAAAGAAGCTTCGCTCTGCACCTAAATCCAAATTTTCAGGCTTTTCTAAACTCGAAATTTTACTTCATGCTTAACCTGGGAGTGGAAAACACACGTTTAAATCTACAAATTAAACTTTTTAAAAAAAACAATCGACATATGAGGATTTATAGCTTATACGCTGTAATTGGGACATGTAAACTCCCTGTATGTGTACTGTCGTAGAAAAAGTATAGTGTACAAATTTCATACTCATGGGAAATAGTATGATTCCATGCTCATTGTACAATATACCAGGTCTGTAAATATGAAACCGGAATTTTTTAATAGAAAATACACATTTATTGTATGAAAATGGTACAAAATATTTTATTAAAAGTAATGCTCATCGCTAGCTACACATTTTTCACATCTCTCTAGCAATTTGTGGATGCCAATTGTTGATCGTTTGCTCAGCAAGTGCGTGTCCTATCGATGCAAATACGTTGTAATCGAATTAAGCCAAGTCTGGTGAGTAAGCCGCATGTGGAAGTATTTCATCACCAGTCACAATTCGATAAATAAATTATTTTCTTTTGTACCTGGCGAGCAGTATTTCGTAGGTGGTTTTTCAGTTTTCTTGCTGTCTTTCATGTGGAACCCATTTTCCTACCTTTTGGATCTTTCTCATGGCTTTCAAACGTACGGAGATGGCTTCTCATGTTACTTTTAACTGATCCGCAAGTTGTTGTTGTGTTTGAGCTTCATCCTCATCCAAAAATGCTTGCAATGCGGTATCTTTAAACTTTCTAGGTGGTCGTCCACGTTCTTGGTTTCTCATGCCAAAATTGCCATTTTTGAATTTTAAATCACTCAAAGCACTGTGATTTACTAAGAGCATGCATTCAATGCGATTCTGCAGCAGTTTTCTTAAAATGGCAATAGAAAATCAATGCTGTCCGCAAATCATAATTTAAACGCAGTCGTGTTAAACGCTATGAAAACATATGTATTAAACTTGTATTCTTGTGAGCTAAAAGTCTGTGACAAATGTAAACATAAGAACAAGGGACCAATGACACGGCTTCACAGTCACTACATAGACAACTAGAGCCATCGATAAGCAAATTCTAGTTTCATATTTACAGACCTGGTACTATTGTGGTCCTAAATCCGAAGATGATAACTTTGAATAATTTTGTTACAAAGGTTGGTAGTTGGAAAAAAATGAAGAAATATTTTTGCAATTTAATGCCTTTTTAATATAAACATGTAAAACATGTTAAATCTAAGCAAAGACATTATATTAAGCATCATGTGCAATACAAATTATAGAATGTTACATGAATATAAAATTTTGATCTAAAAATGTTCATGAAAATAATAGTTTTCCTTTGTATTACAAACAGAAAAACTCGAAAATGGGATGTGCTAGGCCATTTCTGTAAAGAGGTGTTTTAATAACTACCTAAATGAAACACAAAAATAGTTTCATTAATGTTACAGAAATCATGTCGGCCTGCAATGATTGTTTATTACACTGATAAACAGATTGTAAATATACCCCCTTGGTTAAGTGGGTTTTAGTTGTTGTTCTCTACTAATTTGGGTATGCTGAAGCTGGGGCCCGTTTAGGTTAAAAGTCGCCAAATTTTGAGATACCTTATCTCACATTGGTCAAAATGGACCATTTGTGGCATTTTTGGGCCCACAGTAACTAAACTTCCCGTGACTTTTGGCCGACGAGTAATGGCGCGTTTTAAAGGCACAGATCTATACTTTTAGAAAAAAGAGAATACAATTAACTTGCTTAACTTTTGAGCAATCTCAAAAACTGTGAGCCATGTTTTTGTTTTTGCCACGCGTCACTTCTCTCTATCGTTCTGTTGCGTTTACATCGACTTTACCTGTGATTCTCAACTTATTATTTTGGCTTGGGCCAAGTCATCGCTTCAGGGAGGCGACGGTTGAGATGGGATGATGAGTTGAGAATCACAGGTAAAGTCGATGTGAACGCACCAGCACGATAAAGAGAAGTGACGTGTCTATAAGAAATAAACAAAACAGAAACAAAAACCAAAACAAACAAAACAAAAGCATGGCTTACGGTTTTTGAGATTGCTCAAAAACTAAGTGGGTTAAACTCTTTTTTGATTCTAAAAGTATAGATCTGTGCCTTTAAAATGCGTTATTACTCGTAGGCCAGAAGTCACGGGAAGTTTAGTTACTGGGGGCCCAAAAACGCTACAAATGGCCCATTTTGACCAGTTTGAGATAAGATATTTTAAAATCTGGTAACTTTAGGCCAGAATTTAGAATCAGATTCGGATTCAGCGTAGCTAAATTATTTAAGAACAACAATGAAAACACACTTAACCATATTGTTGTAAATCACAGTTATCATTGTGGAAAATTATGCTTACTATAATCATCATCTTGATGAACGTTGTTCAATCCATCTTCACCATCTGAGTGTATTGCTCGATACTTATGGGATTTTGTACTTTTTCTTGTAGGTAAGTATGTTTGAGCTATTGATAGCATTCCAGCTATTGCCTCTTGAGTAGACGGAGAAGTTCGCCCACTGCCTTCCCTGAAATAAAGAGCTAAATATAACATATTCCAGAATATAATGGCATTTGAGTAACAATGAGATGAATGCAATATTTACATAATTTACTAACCCAGGCAGTGTAAGAGCTGATGCTTTTAGTAAGGATTCAATTCCGTTTTTTGGTTCAGCATCTACAATAGTTTTATTATTTGGTTGACTGGTCTGTGATATATCTATCAGCCAAATGGAATAAAATCTGTATAATCATATTAATCATATTATTATGGTAATAATTGGAAGGTATCACTTTGGAAAGGGAATCTAATTATTTTTCACTATTTAATAACAATATTTTATATCTACACTAAAAACATCAATTTGAAAATTGCTGACTATGAATTGAATTATTTCCACAACATTTAAATTGGATAAGAGGAGGTAAAATATCATTTCAACCTTGTATTTGAAATAATATAAACATTTTATTTATGTCTAAGAGGAATAAATGTCTAAAACTAAATAAACATTTTTGTCTAAAACCAAATAAACACTTTTTGGTGCAACCCGCTATTGCACAATTTTTTAATTGCAAATTTTACGTGGACCAACATTTCTCAAATGTACCAACCTATAGTGGAATTTTTCAAATTAGGCACTCTCATGCGCAGAAAGAGCGCCGTTCGTGTATTTCTGCTGCTCAAAAATATAACCTGACTACATTGGGCACACATTTATTTGAAAGAAAGGAACTCGTGCGCACATGCCAGGAGGTGCATCGGATTTCAATGGTGTTATTTCTGCAAAAGCCAGCGCCGAATGGTACATTTATGGCCCAACGTTTTCAAGACTGTCTTGCCTATGTTCGGGAAATGCTGTTCTAAAGCGCAAGTGCCTAATTGGGTAATACATTTATAACATTTTGCTGCCATCAATTTTAACAAAAGTTTACCAGATACCAAACAACTTTTGCTATCATACAGTGATTTTTGCAGATAGTAAATTTAGTACACTTTTAAGTGCATATTTATATACAATGCATCAACTCATTTTTATCACAACATAAATTATGTTTTTTATTTTAAATAGGACATCCCATATATTATTAACTTTTTGGATTCCTTGTTAAAAAGGAATGCCAGTTTTGTAATATATCATTCCGTCTAAGTCGTACGATTTCGGAGTCATTTGAACAAAATGACAGTTGTAGTGTTTTCATAAACCTAAATTATCTCTGAAACTAAATGAGAAGAGAGCTGAAGTTTTCGTCACTATATTGAGCATAGACTATCGTTAACATGATCAAGTTGCTGTGCTAGAGATAGGAGGCTAAGAAATAAAAGCAGTTGAATTTATTCATTTTCAATCAAATCTAACTTGATTTTTGGGCAGGTGGTAGCCCAACGGCAACGCTGTATCGCTCAGCGAGCCACAATTCGGGTTCAATTCCCGTGCACGGGGTGATTTTCATTGAAAAATTATGTCTCGTCATGACCCTGGATGTGGTATAAATGTATGTGTTTGTCCGAATGAAAAGTAGAATTCTACAAATGGTAAATTATATAAAGTTAATACAAAATATATAGATTGATGATGGCTAATAGGCAAGTTCCCAAGGCCAGGCAACAGCCACCCAAAAAAAAAACTTGATTGTTTTTAATGGAATTATATAATGTTTTGTATACCATTTGACTCAAAATTTAATTCTCTTTAGATTTTATTAATAAAAAGATAATTTTCTGAAAAATTTAGGAAAGTGCGGATAAAAATGAATCAAAAGAGTATTTAAATTTTGCATCCAATAGTGTCAAAAATATTATAGTTCTATTAAAAAAAAAAAAAAAAAATAATAGGTGGCCCCCACTCGACTTTCCAAACACTCTGATTGGGTATATATTCGTTTGTAAGAAATAAAAAATCAATCATTTAAATAATATTCGGTGGATGCTTAACCTCTACGCCATTGATTGTTATGAGTTTCGTATCAAACGTGAATATGATAAGTGACTTTTCGTTCTATAAATCAAATAAAATCACTATATATATTTGGGAATAATAGAAGTTTGGCTCAAAACCACTAGTGATCTTCCAGTCGAGGTCTAAACCGTACCTGCAAAATTTGAGATCGATCAATTATTCCCTTCAGAAGTTATCGTGTTCACAAGGTGCACACACATACATACACACAGACATCATCGTAAAAATATAAAAATTGTACTCAGAGGACCTGAAAACAAAGAAATACCAAAATTGGATAGTCGGATTTTTGGCATGATTACAATACTTTCCTTACACAGTAGTGTCGGAGAGTAAAAATCAAGTTACCATTAATTGAATATTTATAAACTCAACTGTTTTTAACTCATAGCCACCTAACTTTAGCGCAGCAACTTTATAGTGTTGACAATTGAGCATTTAGATCAATAGAATGACAAAACCTGCAACTCTTTATCTCATTTAGTTTGAGAAAGTACGTATTTTTTTTAGTGATCGAATATTTCCCAATTGGTACTATTTACGCCAAACCTTATTTGACAAACTGGCCTTTATGTTTAATAAGCAATCAGTAAAAATAATAATATATGCGAAAATAATATTGTGTTATGAAGAAAAATTTATCAAGCAAGTTTTTTTTTCATATGTTTATTATTAAGTTAGCTATAGAACTTTCCCACCTTACTGAAACACCCTGTGTGCATATTATAATATTACAATTATTAAGGGGGTTTTACTGATGCCCTTTCAGGCCTAAGTGTGCACCTCCTTGGGTGGTGCAGCCACTAAAACCTAACCTACTGGTGCTCAAAAATAAACTTTTTATTCCAGTTTCAAAAACTAATTTTTTTTTTTTTTGGCTTTTGCCTGGCCTTGGGAACTTGCCCATTAGCCATCATCAATCTATATATTTTTGTATCAATTAATTTATTACAATTTGTAGTATTTAACTATTCATCCGGGCAATCACACACATTCATACTACACCCAGGGTCACGACGAGATATTATTTTTGAAATAAAGTCTCCCCGTGCACGGGAATCGAACCCGAATTTGTGGCTCGCCGAGCGATACAGCCCGGCGACGTTACCGCTCGGTCACCACCTGCCCTAAATTAAATTTTTTTAATCACATTACAAAATTTTACATTCTGAGCAATAAAATGTATTCTTAAAAAAAAAAAATTATAAAAAAAAAAAAGGTGAGACATTTTTTTTAATTCGTTTTGTGAATATAAATTCGTTTTCAGAAGTAACATCTAAAAATTAATTAGTGAGTAAAATGGATTTGATTATCATATCTAAATGATTTTTTTACAGATTGTATCGTTTTTTGATTTATTTCTAGCCTATATCAACAGAGACTTATATATTTTTTCGCGGGTCACTAATTAAGCTTTGTAGAAAACAGAAGCAGTAAAACATCCTTTTATATTTTTAAAATGATAAAATTAACACTTATTTTATCAGTACAAAAATGTTTTTATAACTTTTATTAAATTTCGGCACTTGTTTATATTTTACCAAATTAGACAGGAAAAAGTCTGTTAATTTCTTAATAAACTTATCTTAGATTACAAGTGGGTTGCAATTCAATAACTGAGTTACGGATTTTCAAAAACATTGTATTCTTTTGTTCGTTTTTCTTATGTTATGTTTTGTGATAAATAAGCTGTACAAATATGGAAATGATTAGGAACATTTTATTTATTCTGTATTACTTTTAAGACATATAGATTATCCAAAAAGAAAAATTGTCTTTTTAGACCTGGCTCCAGAATGTTTTATAATATCATAAACTAATTCAACTTTTTCATTTCATGGCCCAAGTTAGAATGTGGGGTCCATGGTTACATAAATGTGATTTTTAGGTCCTTTATAGGGGGCCTGGATGTAAACATGTCACGGGCCCAAACATTCCTGTCGTCAGCCTTGGTCGTCACTATGTTTAAGGCACTTAGCCTGCTCAAATAACCATTGAAACAATTAAAAAAGAAAAACCTTTAAATTTGTTAATGTATAAAGTGTTGCCCTTTTTACCAGTATGTGGGTGAGCACACATGATCACTCTTGGCATTAAGCCTGCCATCAATCCAGTCGTTCGTTCCAGTGTTTCTCATTGCAATACTGGATTGATGCTAGGCATCAAGCCAGCCTCGCAGTTACAACGCTCCATTCCAACACGATTGCAATGAAACGCTGGAACGACGTGACTGGATTGATGCCAAGGGTTTACGTGTGTTCCCACCCTTTAAAACCAAGATATGATTTCCCCACACTGGCTTGGATAATCAGGATTCTATTGTATTTGTAAGTATATATTTATTTTCTGAATATCGCCCAAAAAAGTTTGAACTGGGATATCCACATCATTAAATTTGACTTTTAATTCCCTTTCCAATGATGTACCATCTTACCAGTCATTCAACATTTGACTGCAAATATATATGTATATCAGAAAATGATTGCTTTATTAAAAATAAGTCTGACATGTTTTGGCATTGTGTTGTCAAACAATATTATGAAAATACTTAATTTATTCGAATTTGGCTACATACAAAAATATAATATATAATGTAAAATACAGTACTCTCTCTATAATCCGGCACTTTACTTCTCCGGCCCTGCCAGTAATCCGGCGTTTTTATAATCAAATGAATATGTCAAAACAATTACATATACATACTGTATTGTTAGTCTCATATATTTATTCTAGTTTTAGTTTATTTCATTTGCATATATGCATGGATACAATAAAACATAGCTTCTGCCTTTTAAATGCCTCATTATTAGTGATTTCCAGTAATATGGCATTTACGGTAATCTAGGACTGCTCTAGTTCGATATCTGCTGGATGAACGAGAGACCACTGTAGATAGAATTTTATTGGATATTTTATATTACTTGTATCATCAATTTTAATTTTTACACTGGCATTTTCACTAATCCGACGTTTCGTGGATTCATCAATGGTCAAATTAAAGCAGTCTTCTTCTCTTTCACTATCATCATGAAAATCGTATATTGACCTGTTCAAAAGGTCAATAGAATCAGGCCTATCTTGGCTATGATCTAGTACTGGGATTTTATCCTTTGATCTACAAAATAAATAAATTCAGTTGGCTCTTTTAGAATTAATTCCGATTAATTTAAATTTAAATTCAAAAATAAGTGGTATCACATCTTACCCTAACTTTATTTTTAAAACGGTCCCACCTCTATGCACTGCAGTGGTTTCCGCCGATTCTTCTCCCGGAGCTCTATATGTATTTATCACATCAGATTGTTCTACTAAAGGATAGAGATTATAAGGGTAAGTCACGACTTTAGGCAAAGTTAGTTTTAAAGGTGTAGTCCGTGGACTCTCTGGTTTTGTAGTTGATAAGTTATCTACCGTCATAAACTAAAAGCAAAAAGTTATTTAAGGGAATGACTGTTTGCGCTTGTATTACCTCAAGATTTGATTTGCTTGTGGAATAATCAACAAAATCTTTATTAATAGGCTTTTTACGCTTACGCTTGGATTCACGTTCCGGTTTCGGAGGGTTTAAAGTGTTTATAAAACGTTCTGCGTGTCTGATTTCTTTCGATATATCCTTGAAAAATTTGGTTACATTTAAACCAAAAGGAATTTGTTCCTTTGAACATGTGTTGTACTAAAATTAAAAAAGTTAATCAAGTAAATATATTTCTAACATGTAAACTTATTCGATAAGCTACCTGCATTCTGTAAAGTCATTAGACACATATCCGCCCACAAATGTTACAACTTAAAATGTAAGTACCTATTAAATAATATGTAATTCGACTATTAAATAATTTCATGGACATTTAATAACTACCGAAAAGAGGTATCAAAATATCATTATCGAATAGTAGTAATTTAAATCAGTGTCCTGCAACCCGTCGACCGCTCGCATACGCGACAAAATAGTCCAAAAATGCATCAATTGTGCGGCATCCTACTGAATAAGATATTTTATAAAAATAAATGAAAAAATAACACACATTCTCAAAGAAATCTTCTTCAATGTGACCCAATTCTTTTATTGGTATCAACTGAAACATATCCCCAAATAAATACAATATAAACAAAATTTATCCCTACTACCCCGTTTCTTACATCCTTCTTCTCCTCTCCTGCTTAATCAAGGAGTGGAAACACTCGTTAGAAGTTTCAAAATGTTTGATAAAAACAACAAATATCTGCAAATTTATTTAAATAATAATCTACTTTTCATAATTGGAAGTGATTCATTACCGAATAATCAAGTTTTGTTCGATATTATTTAAAGTAAGAGTGATACCTTCAATTTTTGTTATTATGTATAAACGAGAGTTCTCAATCCTTGGTTAAGCATGAAGTAAAATATCGAGTTTAGAAAAGCCTGAAAATTTGGATTTAGGTGCGAAGCGAGCGCCCAAATCCAAATTTTCAGGCTTTTCTAAACTCGAAATTTTACTTCATGCACCAGGTGTATAAAACACTGATTTAATGTAAAAGTTAAATTTGTTATTTTTCTGTTTGTGTTATGTTGTTATTACTTAGTTATGCTTAAATTGTTATATTGTATCAATGATAATTAATAATGTTTTGCAAAATAAATTTTAGCTAAATTGTTAACAATATTTCAAATGACATTATTAAACATACAATTTTAGAACTGACTTAAAACATGTTTAGAACATATTTTAATTATATTTTAAACACGTTTTAAACATGTTTTAAACATATTTTTAATTGTTAATGTTTTAAACGCCCTTTCAATGAAAAAAACACGTTTTGTAAAAAGAAAACTGTTTGTTTTAATTAAAATGAAAAAACGTTTTTTTTAACTACACTGCCTAGCACACAAGACTCTTCGTAGATACCTAGCACATTGAGGCTGTCAGGACTGACAGAATGAAACTACGAAGAATCACAAGACTGGTCACTGGACACAGAAAAGCCCCCTATGTCGTGAGTGTTTGGAAGAGGAGGAAACTCCCCAACACCTACTGTGTACATGCGAAGCCTATAAAAGGCAACGCACGGAGCAATTCGGGAAGCCTGTGCTTCCTGAAATAGAGCTCAAGAAAGTCCCCTGGCTGAAACTTCTAAACTTTATAGAAGACAAAGGGGTAGACAGGGAGTAAACCATCCTGAGGCGGACAAAAGGACCACGGAAACCGCAGTGCAGGAACGCTAAGCGACACCACCTCATGTGACAAAAAAAAAACTCGTGGAACTGGTAAGTAGTGAAGTAAAAATACTCTAAGAATTTCAAACGTTGCTTATAAGGGCAACTTTTTTTGACTTTCCTAAAAACGATTACTTTTCTGTACAGACAAATTTTATTTTGATAATGAAGGTTTAAATTTAATTACACTTGGTTTGTTTCCCCCTTTTTTTTTTTCAAGAAATAAAAAAAAATTATTTTGTTATGGACGTGTATTGAGATATGCGTGCCTTGAACAACATTTTTTACACTAATTTCAATGATAAATGTGTGCCATAAAAAATGTATTGTTATTGTGTTAAGTGGTATATAATAATTAACACAAACATTATATATCATTTATATCTATCCATATAAATCTTTTATAAAACTAAGATGATAAATGAATCGTTTTTAGTTGCCTTCGTGACATGATTTAGAGAAGATGATCAATAGCAAAAAAAATGCATTTTCTATTTATAAGTGATTTACATTTAGCATGATAAAAGTAATCAAAGCGTTGATGCGTAAATTAGTAGTGAACAAGAGGAACATTATATCGGTGCAATAATCAATTGTTAGACTGATGCAAATATACAAATATATTATTATACAGGTTGCCAGTATTTCAACGGAATGTATGGGTATCTCGATTATTTTAAGAGATAGAGAGTCAGTTAAATTGGGGCAAAGTTGCGTATTTTAGGGCCTAATAATTATCTAAAAACAAATTTGAATTATCTTCTTTCATTTTAGAAATATTGTCAAAAAAACGGATTTTTTGAAATTTCGTTTTTATTTTTTTTATTCAAAAACTATTGAATCCAGACATTTACAACATTGACATTATACAGGCACTTTTTAACGAGAAATCTAGTAACATATTTTATTTTAAGATAACTATAACATTTACCCAGGGACCATAGCCAACTTTTGTTTTTCTTATGGGCGCCATTTTGGATTTTCATATTTTTTGAAAGAATATTTTTATCTTAATACAATGATGTATACATTGTACATTTTATATGCAAAATTTTAATCTTTCGGTTTTTGTAAAGAGTGCCTTGGAAATAGTTGAGTAACTCACTCATTTGACAACTCCTAGGACCCATAATTTGCTTACATATCACCTCTGAGGACGGGCATCCAGCTGATTAACTATTTATTTATTTAATTCATTTAACGGTGGTCTACCATTGAATATTACAACAAATAATAAATTAAATAATAAAATTAAAGATTAGACTAATCGATCTTTTTGTTCCAAGCTTCAGATGCGAGATAAAATGTATTTTTTATGTAATTTCTTCTTTAAAAATACAAGTTCTTTGAGTTGGGAAGAAAACCATTTAGAAAAACACAAGTTATTACTTTTACTTTGGTTTGGAACAAATAGATCGATTAGTTTAAAAATGTAATGATAAAACCGATCACACACTTCTGTAATATTGCAACAGGCAAATAGGTCTCCCACCATATGTTAGGAAGAACATTGATAATGGTTGATAACTGTGCTAAGATTATAAATAAGATTCGTAACGTTACCTCACCATTTATTTTTATTACAAGAACAAAAGGTGAAGGTTATGTCAATAGCGGGGTGATGAGGATCACATTGAACAAGTGGGGTTATTGACTATTCAATGATAATAGTGGGGTGTGGAAGAGAGAGAAAGGGGGAGAGAAGACGGGCGGATGCGTGGTTTGATGAGGAATGCAGGCAGAGAAAAAAGGAGCTGAGGAAGGCGGTGAGAGAGTGTATAGGAGGCGTAGGGGGAGAAAGGAGAGTGGCGGAGGTAAGGAGGAGGTATGAGGATGTATGTGAGAAGAAGAAGCTAAAGGCGGTGGAAAAAGCGAGCGAGGATTTGAGGGAATGTAAGAACGAGGCCGAAATGTGGAGAATATTGAGGAGAGGGGAGAGAAGGAGGCAGGTAGGGGTGTCGCTGAGGGAATGGACAAGGAAATGCAGAGAAGGGAGCGGAGTACCAGGGGAGATTGGAGAAAGCAGATGTGGAGACAGAGGGGAAGAGTTCACGGAGGAGGAGGTGGAGAGGGCGTTCAAGGAAGTGAAGAGTGGAAAGGCGGCAGGGAGGGATGGTCTCAAGGCAGAGATGTGGAAGGAGATTGGGAAAAGGGGAAGAAAAAATTCAGGGAGCTGTTGAATCAGATGTGGAGGGGGGAGGTGAGCTTTCCGGAAGAGTGGAGGGTTGGGATGATGTGTCCGGTGTATAAAGGAGGGGATGAGAAGGAGGCCAGTAGCTATAGGGGGGTAACGATAACGAGCATTGGATATAAGCTGGCGATGATGATAGTGAGAAATTGCATGGAGGTGGAGGTGGAGGAAAAGGGGATACTGCCAGAGACGCAGGGGGGGGTTTAGAAGGGGGAGGGGGACGAGGGAGCAGGTCTTTACCCTGGCGCGAATGGTGGAGAGAGTGATGGAAGAGAAAGGATGTGTGTATGCGGTATTTATGGATCTGAAGGCAGCATATGACTCGGTGCCGAGGGGATGGTGGAGTGGGTGAGGAGAGTGTATGAGGAGACATGGGTGGTGGCGAAAGTGGGGAAGGAGGTGTCGGGGTGTTTTAGAACGTGAGAGGGTTTGAGGCAGGGGTGCCCGCTGAGCCCGATGCTCTTTAATGTATACGTGAGTGAATTGGAAGAGGTGATGAGGAAAGGGCAGGCGGGGGGAGTGGTGATGGATAAAAGTAAAGTATGGATGTTGGCATATGCGGATGACGTTGTGTTAGTGGCAAGAGTGTATGAAGGGATGAAAGAGATGTTGAAGAGAGTGGAGAGGTTTATGGATAGAAGAGGAATGAATGTGAATGTATTGAAAACGAAGTGGGTGAAGTTTAGAAATAAAGGGAGAGAGGGGAAGGTGAAAGAATTGGAGTGGAAGGGGGTAGTTATTGAGAGGGTTAAAACTTTCAAGTATTTAGGGTTTTGGTTTAAAGGAACTGGAGGGTATGAGGAGCATGTGAGGTGGGTGCAGAGTAAGGCGAGGAAGGCGTGGGGCAAGTGGATGGGGAACAATATGACGGTTGCGTGTAAAATATGGGATGCGTGTGTGAGATCGGTGCTAATGTACGGAGTGGAAGTGTGGGGGATGAGAGGGTACGAGCTGATAGAGAGGGAGCAGATGTGGTTCCTGAAGCGCATGTTGGGAGTGGAGAGGTCCACGCCCAGCTACATAGTGCTTCAGGAGACGAACAGAGAGAGGCTAGAGTGGGAGGCAATGGTGAGGTACGAGATGAGATTGTGGGAAATGGAGGAAGAGAGATTGGTGAAGGATGTATGGGTGACCAGTGTGTGTGGTGGTGAGGGTAGATGGAGGGGGGAGAGGAGGAAAATGTATGAGAGGGTAGGGCTGTCGGAGGCGAAGGTAATGGAATGGCTATGAAATGGGGTGAAGGTGGATGAGTGGGTGAGGGGGAAAGGGAATTGAGAGAAGTGAGTATAATGATATGTATGGGAGGTGGCAGGTGTATGGAAGAGTGCCGAAGTATTTGATAGAGAAGGGATGGGGTAGAGAGGATAGGGTGATTGTGGCAAGGGCGAGGTGTGGATCGGAGGAGAGAGGAAGGAAAGTATGGATGGGGGAAAAATATGGAAGGTGTGTGTTGTGTGGACAGGGGAAGGATACGTGGGGACACTTGGCGGAGGAATATGAGGGGGTGAAAGAGGAGTGGCTGGGAGCGAAAGGGAATAGAAGGGTAGTGGAGGGGATGAGAGAGGATGGGATCGGGATAAGGACGTTGAAAAAGCTGGGGAGGGAGAGGGAAAAGAGAAGGGAGGGTAAGAGTGATACGGGAATGGAGTAATAACGAATAAATTGTAAATAGTTTGTAAGATATGCCAATAAAGGTCTTTTTTTTTTTTTGATTCATTGAGTGAAAACTGAGAAATCAAAGAGGCTGGTATAAAAACTAAATGTAACATTACCGGATTTGCATTATATAGTAAGTTTAGTTAGTGAAACTGTACTGATAAAAAATGTATTTCTTTATAAATGAAATACTGGTGTGACATTTTGAATCTTAATAAATTGCTTGACTGTCTTTGGACTATCATAGGATTTTGTCATGTTATATCTTCATTGACCGTGTTTTGACTATTGTGACTGTAAGTGGCTTGATTGGCTGTCTTTTGACTATGCTAGGATTTTATCTGATTATATCTCTCTATGGAATGTATTTCAGCTATTGTGATGTTATGATTGTAAGTCACTTAAATCACTATATCAAATGCAGTCAATATAGTGATTTAATGACAAAATACTAATACGATACATATTTTAACAGTTGTGATGTATTTTAAACTAGCGAGCGTCTTCCACTCTACGACTAAGCATGAAGAAAAATTTTCACGGGCTTTTTTAAACTCGAAATTTTACTTCATGCTCCACGCGTATTAACCACTGATTTACAGTAAAGTTAAAAATATGTGACGCTTAGATGTGATGGTAATCAATATTTATTGAGGTGTAGCGAAAAATGTAAGGATTACTTTTTTTGTGAATAGTTTTGGAATAATAATAAAAGTAGAATAAATTTAGTTTCCATACTGTTGATATTTAAGTCATCATATCTCAAACAGGGAAAGTGGACACATCACCATTTTCTTACTTTATGTTTTGTGTGATAATCTATACTTATTATTATTATTACAAAAGATTGACAAGTGTTATTTAATTTTGGCTGCTGACAATAATTGACTGCTGTCAATATTTTATTGATTTTTTTTTTTTGTTTGTTTGGCATAGGTTTTTACCATTCAGTCACTAACGTTGATTTATATTAACTATATTAACGTATATTTCGACTAATTTGGACGTCACAACACATTCACACACATCCATGGAACCGGAGACGAGTATTTTTCGTTAGAAAAATTACTCGCCTCCGCTGGGAATCGAACCCAGATCACCTCCGTGACCGATTTGGCGAAACCGACTGCTCAACCACTCGGCCACGGCGGGCCCAGCTTTTATTGATTACTAGAAAATATTATAATTTTAAATATCAAATCTATTATGAATTATGAATGTGATACATCACTAAGTTCAGAAAAAAATATTCTTTCAAAAAATATGAAAATCCAAAATGGCGCCCATAAGATAAACAAAAATTGGCTATGGTTTTATGTTAAAATCTCGTAAAGGAAAAAAGATATTTCAAAATTGTTTTCATATTATTGTTAGGCCCTAAAGTACGCAACTTTGCCCCAATTTAACCGATTCTTTATCTCTTCAAATAACTGAGATTCCCATACATTCTGTTGAAATACGGACACCCTGTATATCGATACTACTAAAAGTAGTAAAAAAAATAATCGATGAAAAATTGATAATTATATAAATAACTAAAATATTTCGGTCCAAAATAATCGATTATTAAAATATCTCGATTATTCCCATTACTAGTTGAAAGTAAAAATGTTTACACCACACCTACTTCTATGGATATTTTGCAAATAGCTCTTAGGTATCAGACCTGTTGCAGAACTATTCAGTACTTTGAATAACATCTACATGCAATATATTTTTCTAAATAAAAACTTACATCCTTATCAGTATTCCATTGCTTCAAGTATGAAACAATACATTTAAGGCCTGCAATAAGATTACTTGGACATCTTCGCTCTTCAATGTTTAAAGTGCAGATTTCATCAAGCATTTTTTGAGCAGCGAACCAGTTAATCATTTCAAAATGTGGATACAAAAATTTGGCAGCGGTTTTCACTTTTTTTTCGATGTCATAAACCCTAAAAAAAAAATGTATGAACATACACCCAATTAAAACTTGCAAAACCTTACTGTAACTGCATTGGAATATTAAGGCTGTGAAGGAAATTCCCTCCAAAAACTAAAGAATCAACTGGAGTCAGTACTGCATGAATCCAACCAGTAGGAATTAACATTGTTTGCCCCTGATGTAAAGTACACTTATAGCATTGATCGACTTGATCTCCAAAGAATGTTTCACTTTGATTACTGGATGTCATCCATTGCTGATAAAGCGTCAGGTTAGCAGAACTTGGCCGAATGAAATAAAATATTTTTTCTCCCCGCAACACATGATACCACACACTAGTTCCACCAAAATCAATATGAAAATCTGTATATGAATCCTTAACGCTCATTAAACAATACTTTTGTACTTGCGGTTTTTGGACTGGATAATCCCTCGGCCACACTGTATTCACCCAATCTAGATTTCTTGCAATTAACGGTGCTTCAACCATTCTTGATAACCTACAAAGTAACATGTTACACAACAAACTCGCAAACTTTGACACATTACAAACCCTGTGTTTGAAAATTCTAAACTAACAACATTAAACACCCGCGTTCGATTTAAACTATTGTAATAAGCTACGAAGTCCCTTAATCTCATTTTAATGTCCATCTGCCTTGTAACGTCAATAACATCCATCTCGTAATCACCTCCAACATACGATTCCACATCATATAAACTAAAATTCTCAGGAGGGATGGTCATATCAAGTCCATCTCTACTATCAATAATAATAGGCATATCAAAACCTCTCACAGAAAGACTTGTCTCAGTTAACTGTTGCCCACGCATATGCACAATAGCTTCCGATTCGTTATTAAAGTGCCTCGCTCGTAATTCCCGTATAAAAACATCAGTGCCTGTTTGCACAGGCTTATCATTGGCGTTCTCATCCCAGTAATCATGTCGATGGAAGTTTTTGCACGGTTTATCTAAAACAGACACTGTTAGTTGACTTACATAAACACTTCATTTCCGTACATAATGATGGGCCCAGGAGAGGTGCACATCTAGGGCAATGGTACTTGTCTATTTCCACCGCCGTTTGCTCTTGGAAATTACAGCAGCTGCAATATTATTTTATTATTGGACACATTGTAAACAATTTTGTTTTTGACAGGTTGTACAGGTTATATGCTATTCGCTTTAACTTGAGGTTGTTTTTGCTATTATAAAGTCGGCATTAAAACGCTTACCTGCCGTGGAACCAGTCTTTGCAGCCATCGCATTGTATCATAAAAATATTAGGATTATACGGCTGTCCACACAAACAATACGAAGTTTCCATTATATGTAATGTTAGATATCTTAAGTGATTGAATTGGAACAATGCAGGGTCGGTCCACTCATATGGAGTTGTTTATATTATAAAATAAGTTGGTGACAGGGCCAAGAGATGGCGCATCCAGCACTAAATTTGAATTTCCCACTATATTCCTTATCAATGCTGCCGATTATACCCCAAATTAGGGCAAGGTACGTTGATGGCGTAACACATATGTGTTGCAGGTATGACAGAATTGGATCTTTCCATGTTTTCCCCTACCACTTTCCTCGCAGGCCATGGTTCTTGAGAAAGAGAGAACAATGACGTTGTATTTATTACGTTTTTGAGTCATAACCTCGCTTTTCGCTTTCGCTGTCTTTCATAGATAGATTTTTTAATATTTAGTGTTAAAAATAAGTGTTATTAAAAAAAGACTTTGTGTAAGAGTTAGGTGTAATTAAAATAATAGTTTGTGTACGTGTAATTAAATTAAACAAAATATGTCGACGTTGATTGAGTTATAATAAAAACATATTTGAAACAAAGATTATTTATAAAAATTAATTATTTAAATTACTAATATTAAGTTTTTAAAAATAACCCCCTTTTCGCACCTTCCTTAAATATGTATTTACATTATACAGGAAGTTTTTCTTTAAAGTGTACGTATTCCAGCCTATTTTCTGTAAATCTTTAGATATTCCCTGTTTTTTTTAAGTTCAAGCTTTAAACAAGTGTTTTCCACTCCCAGACTAAGCATGTAGTAAAATTTCGAGCTTAGACCCTAGCGACCCTAGACAAATTTTCTGGGTTTTTATAAACTCAAAATTTTACTTTATGCGCCACGCGTATAAAACACTAAAATATTGTGAAATTTATGTATATTCGAACTTCACTTAAAATCAGTGTTTTATACGCGTGGCGCATGAAGTAAAATTTCGAGTTTAGAAAAGCCCAGAAAATTTGTCTAGGGTCGCTGCGCGACCCTCGACAAATTTTCACGGGGCTTTACTAAACTCGAAATTTTACTTCATGCTTAGTCTGAGAGTGAAAAACACTTGTTAAAAGATTCAAATTAAACTTTAAAAAATATCATTGAATAAAGATTTGCAGAAAATAGGCTGAATTTAGACCTTCGACAAATTTTCACGGGGCTTTTCTAAACTCGAAATTTTACTTCATGCTTAGTCTGGAAGTCAAAAACACTCATTTAAAGCTTCAAAATAAACTCTTTTTTACCTAAAAGAAAAATTCCCTGTATAAAAAACAGTATGTTATACGAACAAAGTTAACGTGTTTTATTTTATTAAATTGCTATTATTTTTACTCCTGAAACTATTAAATTGGAGTAAGTTAGACTTGGCAGTACCTTAAAGTTTATTATAATACAGGCTGTGAATTGGAATTTACAAAATAGTCAAATATTTATATAAGTAAACTATTTGAATTATTCAGTGTTAAAAAGTATGTCAAACTACTAGTTACACTAAAAATCCTTATAGTTTAATTGATTACACTGGTATAAAAATTTATATTGAAATATTAGTGTTCTCAGCTTTATTAATATAATAACGATTTGTATGAACAAATATTTTGTCCCTTTAGTGCTAACTTATAAAATTGAAGGTTAAGCCAGCCCGGTTTTGTAATTTTAATCGTTAATGCTTATACATTGGAAATTTATATCATATTACAATAAAAATAAATTTGCATAATTGCACATGAATAGCAATATTACGAAGAATAGCATTAAAAAATAGCATAGCAACATAACGTATTTCCACATTTAATACATTATGTTGCTAATGCTATTTCCAAATCAAAATGTCTTTTATCTGAGATAATTTTTATATTATTAATATAGTAATAGTAAGAATTAATATTCAGTTACTGTAATAACTTCTAATTATCTAAATCATGAAGTAACCACATTTAAATTCAGCGGGCATTTGTGATGTAAGCGATCTCTACCCCCACTCCAAAATTTTCGATTCTGTCTAATCCTTCTTACCGCATACTCGACCGTCCTTGAATTAGGGTACTTATAGATTTGTGTTTATTTTTTTAGAGAATTTATACATTTGGGGGGTGAAATGGGGCATTTTACCCTCTAAATTCATCAGTTTATTATTTTATAGCAATTATTTCTAATTTCTTTGTTAAATCTATAGATACGCCATCTATGTTGTAATTTTATTATTATGAGACAAAAATTGTGCCAAAACCTCAATTGCTTCTACAAATCAAAATCAAATATTGTGAAAATTAAGTTTGTTAAAATTGGCATTCTTAGACTTATTTACACATACATATTGATAATTCTAATCAATTTTCTTGAATGCTGATTACTTTCGTCAGTTTTAGTTAACTTTCCAAATTTGAATATTTCTTTATTCTTTATTTAATCTGAATTACAGGAAAACATGAACAAAATAAATCTTTATGTTATCTTGTAATGTATTATTGCTATAGATGAAGTATGTTTTTTAACTTCATTTTGAATCAGTGTTTTAAACGCGTGGCGTATGAAGTAAAATTTCGAGTTTAGAAAAGCCACAAATTTTCAGGGTTTTCTAAACTCGAAATCTTATTTCATGCTTAACCTAGGAGTGGAAACCTTCGTTAGACGATCAATCAAAAACTTGTTTTGAAATTTTCTTAATTGTAAAATTTAACACATAAAATAAATTTGTTGTTGAAATTTAGAACAAACACAAATTCGTGTGCATTATAAAATCAAGTTTTATACAATCAACATAAAGTTCGAAAACTTTAATTATAATTGATTGCACTTGCATTTGCTTTATATAAAATTACATTATGTCAATGTATTTTTCTAAAATATTAAGCCAAAGTTGAAATTATGCAATAAATTGAACGATTTTAATGTTTATTCTGAGAGAATTGAAAGATAAACGGATTATCAAACCAACATTTATAGAATCTACACAGAAATGAATAAACTTCGGTTGGCTATAATCCCACTGAACACGGAAACATTTTAAATATTGCACGAATATTGAACATGATACTAAAATAAAACATTGTATTTAATTTATTACAACAAAGTTTTAGCAACGTTACAAACATTGTATAAACGTTTTTCGGGCAATAGTGATTTATATACATTACCGAAATGTTAAACATGATACTAAAATTCAACATTGTTTTTTAACGTTTTAACAATATTGCGGCAAAGTAACACAACGTTGTATAATCATTACAATTTGACTTTTTTGCAACATTGTATTGTAAACATTGGATATATGTTGAAAATGGTAACATTCAGAGCTGTGCAGGATTCGAATCATTCAGGATTCGATTCCCGGATTCGAATCCTTTTAGAGGATTCAAAAGAGGTATTCGAATACTTTAGTGAAAACGGATTTGTGATCCGGATTCGTTACATTTTTTAAATGGATTCATATTCGAATCCAGACGTAGATAATTCGAATCCTTATAAAAGGATTCGAATTCTTATAAAAGGATTCGAATCCTTATAAAAGGATTCGAATCCTTATAAAAGGATTCGAATCCTTATAAAAAGATTCGAATCCTCATACACGGATTCAAATCCTCCCAAATAATTCGAATCATCGCTATTAAGGCTGGGATTCGAATTCGAATAATTCAAATAGTTAAATATTCTTATATGAATATTTAAATTACTAAATTATTCCTATTTGAATATAAATATTTAAATTTTCGAATAATTCAAATATTTGTGAATGCATATTTGGTTACTTAACCATAAAAAATTTCCAACCTTAATAGTATTTGTTTAACTTCACTTGAAATCAGTGTTTTATACGCGTGGCGCATGAAGTAAAATTTCGAGTTTAGAAAAGCCCCGTGAAAATTTGTCTCGGGTCGCTGCGCGACCCTCGACAAATTTTCTACGCGGGGCTTTTCTAAACTCGAAATTTTACTTCATGCTTAGTCTGGGAGTGGACAACACTCGTTTGAACTTTAAATTTAACTCTTTTATAAAACCGACGTATGTAATATAATAAATCATTCATTGAAATCATAGAAAAAGATGCAAAATTTTACCTAAAATTAACTATTAGAGTTAACTTTATAATTTAATGGGTGAATATTCTATTCCTAAGGAAAACCGTATTTATTTAATATTAAAGTTGCATTTAATATAATAACAAACTGTGAATAAATCGACAAAAATCTAGAAATATCGAAAATCTCGACGGTCAACTTCCAGACTAAGCATGAAGTAAAATTTCGAGTTTAGAAAAGCCCCGCGTAGAAAATTTTCACGGGCGCTTTCTAAACTCGAAATTTTACTTCATGCGCCACGCGTATAAAACACTGATTTAAAGTGAAGTTTAGAAAAGCCCCGCGTAGAAAATTTGTCGAGGGTCGCGCAGCAAAATTTCACGGGGCTTTTCTAAACTCGAAATTTTACTTCATGCGCCACGCGTATACAACACTGATTTAAAATGAAGTTCAATAACACATATATCTTCATTATTTAAAATCATTATTTAATCAGATATTTAATCGGTAAATGAACAATTTTGTTAATAGAAACTGATGGAATAAAATGTTCCTGGTTGCAAATAATAGATTTAAATTTATTTTTAAAGGATTTGTATCCGTGATTCAAAAATGAGGATTCGAATCTTTGATTCGAATCATATTTTTCACTTACGAATCCTTTATTCGAGTATTCGTGATTCGAATCATATTAGGTGATTCGGATTCGTGATTCGAATCCTGTTTTTGAGGATTCATCCCAGCTCTGGTAACATTGCATTTTTAACATTGTATAATTGTTTAAACTGTTGCTGTAATGCAGCATCGTGGTTTACACATTTCATGGACTTGTCCCAATTATATGCTGTAAATCTTCAGATATTCGTTTTTTTTTAAGTTCAACTGAAAGCTTTAAACCAGTGTTTTCCACTCTCAGACTAAGCATGAAGTAAAATTTCGAGTTTAGAAAAGCCCCGTGAAGATTTGCCGAGAGTCGCGTAGCGACCCGAGACAAATTTTCTGGGCATTTCTAAACTCGAAATGTTACTTCATGCGCCGCGCGTATAAGCCGCTAATTTCAATTTAAGTTCATGCACTTGTTGACAATATTTTAATGTTTTCAGAGTTTAAGGGTACTAGGTACTCAGGTTGCGGACTACTGTCTCCCCAAGACTATACATTACCTTTTGTAAGACAGTTTTTTTTCTTTTTTTCTTGTTAACAATATATATTTGTATTTTTTGACCCACTTAAACCCAGCAATAAATGTTGCATTGAGATTACGAGAGAAACCTTCCTATAACGTTCACTTAATTGCTGCACATCGGGCTGTATACAATACCGATTCTATGCATTCATCGTATGCAACTTAACATACATACATAGATTCGTAAGTTAGGTTGCATATAAACAAATCGCCCGTGTTGCATAGGCGTTGCTTTGTCAACGGTGCAGCAACATTTTTCTTTGAACGTTAGCATGCAATGTTCCTGCAGGCGGACATTCAGCGTTTATTCAACGTTTTTTCAACATTCATGCAACTCAAAACGCAACGTTTCGTGTTGCGCGGTAACATTGATGCAACATGTCATGCAACGTTTCTTTGCTCAGTGGGATAGAAATTTAAATATCTCCACTGGATTTCCTAAAATATCAAATCAAAGTTGAAATTTCGTAAAAAAAAGTGATTAATGGATTTCTTTTGTTTAAAAAAAATGTATAAAACCAAAGTTTTATGCAATCAATATGAAATTCACAGAATTTACTTGGAATTTATTTTGCTTACATCTTAAAGAAAGATAATTAAACTATCTTGACTCATTTTCTTAAAGTATTCAACCAAAGTTGAAATTATGCAATAAAATTGACAATTTTGGGAGAATTTTTTCTTTAAAAAACTTGTAAGCAATTAAAATTTTATACCATCAACATGAAATTCGCAGAATTTACTTAGAATTTATTGCACTTACATCTTGTAGAAAGAAAATTAAATTATTTCACCACATTTTCTTAAAATAGTCAGCTATTGAAATTATGCAATAAAATCAACGATTTTTGGAGATTTTTTTCTTTAGTAATAGTAATTTATTAGTGCTAAAACCATGTACCTAGTTTTCACAAGTCTATATATTGATATTAGATTTATTAATTATTTCAATTCTAATTAATGAATCACGTGATAGAAATAATAGATATAATAAATAGAACAATCAATAAAGTTTAAAATAACACAGCACAAAGTACAAATTTACAAACTAAAATAATTACATAAGCAGGAGCAATATAATCATTATTCGACTTCAGTATTGATATTATAATTTAAGAAAGCATCAAATAAATAAAATGCATTATTTAGTAAAATAGCTTTTATTGTGTGTTTAAAAGATTTTTGTTCTAGGTGCCGTAATTGCATTAGGAGTTTGTTAAAGAATCTGATTCCATTATAATTTGAACCATATTTGACATTGCGTCAGTCTAATCTTATCTGCATATAAGTGATCCTTGTGTTGTAAATATGCACAGCATCATGCATCCTATACTTATGCATGTTTTTTACAAATAAAAGGCACTCTAGAATGTACATCAATGACAGGGTTAATATTTTTAACTTTATCAAATGATCTTTGCAGTCATCCTGGTACCCAACTTGTGCAACTACCCTAATTGCCCGCTGTTATAGAGCAACTAGCCGGTGACAGCTAGACGAATATCCCCAAATTATAAGTTCATAGACTAGATGGGTATGTACTAGAGTCCTACACGAGTACGTAAAAATATATCCTGTTAATAATCGCCGATTACGTTGCTACGCGATACGATTACATACATCGTCAGCATCGTCGTATCGTAGACCTGTAACGATTAATAATCGGCGATTACAATTCAAACATAATCATATCAGATCTGTCAGGCTGTACCGATTATTAATCAAAAATAATAATTTGATATAAATTTTCACTATCGTTTGACATTTGTAATTCATTGTGTCATATAAGTGGTGATCAATATATTTCGTTGTTTGTTGGTAAAAAATAACAATTACAAATTTATATTTCAAAAAAAATAATTAAAATGTTTATAAGAGTCGGGTACAAGTGCGGTCTAGCTTTTTTCTAAAAAGATTGTCAATAGTGCAACGAAAGAAATCGAACTATTCGTAATATGTGTGGAAAAAGGTGCAGTCCTTCAAATTTGAAGAAACACGCTTGTTCCAAAAATAAATACAACCATGAGGATGATAGTTGAACAGGCACACGCGTAGGCAGGAAATAATGAACAATTGTATGTAAAATTTGTGGCTCGTGATCTACGTTCTTTTGATGTTGTAAATAGGGAGGGATTTAAAGCTTTGGCTTAGTCGCTTGTTAAAATTGGGGTTAATCTTGAAACGAAAAATTTCAAAATTGATGGTGTTTGACACACATTTTCTTTTGATTTCAAAAATTAGAACAAATATATTTATTCTAAAAGACCATAACGTAGTATAGTATAATAAGATACTACAGAAAATAAACTATTGCTTTTGATTCATTAATAATCTCTGTAGAACTTTGGCCGTTTGTTAGGGACCTTAACGTGCTTCATGGCCATTTCATGACGAATCATGTCTACATGTTTTATGGTTATTGTAAGTAAGTCGTGTTTATGAGATGTAATGAATATTTTTGTGTGAAATTCACGTTATTTTTTCTACAAGTAAAAAAAATCGCGATAGTAATTAACCAAATCCGATAGCCAAAGTGCCAATTTTTAATATGTTTTTGTTAAATTTATTAGAATTATTAAAAAAACAATATTATTCATGACAGTCATTAATCCGAGTTACAGACAAAGTGCTGGACTCCGACTACATTGGCCGGCCAGAACTTTATTAAACTTAATCTTTAATTTTTTAAAACAATAACAATAATAATTATCTCTTTTTGATATAAACACATTGGTGTAGTAGTTTTCGTTCACGTCAATTCCTGGCAGGGCAACATCTTGAAGACTGACGCCATATAAATTCCGACACCTCCAGAGTCGCCTATGTCGGGAAATTTTTAGCGACTTATTATATTTTATTTTAGCACAGAAGACCAGAGACCCTGAGCAGAGGAACATGTTCCCAAAAATGACTTAAAACAATTTTTGTGTGTGAAATAAACGTTGACGTTGCAACACATACACCGTTTAAGATTATTTATTTTTGCAATTGATGTGCTTTGCTATGTTGAGTGAAAACATAATATTTTTTATATAACAGTTGTACAGGGTGGCGCAAAACTACCGATATGGTTTAAATGTTTAATAACTTTTAAAATTTATTTATATTTTTTATTTTTATTTCAGAATATTGTGAAGAAAACTTGGGGAATTTGAAATGGAACAGTACACAACAGCGATCAAAAATTGTTGAATTTTATTTTGAAAATCAACGGTCAATTGTTTTAACGCAGCGTGCTTATCGTCGTTTTTTAATGTGCGTAGTGGACCTTCAGCATCAACAATAAACCGCCTGGTTACAAATTTTCGACAACATGGTACAGTAAGACACCACACGGAAGAAAATATCCAACGTGTTGTGGATAGTGTGCAGAACAGTCCAAAAACATCAACAAGAAGACGTTCGGCACAACTGGGGCTATCGCGGAGGTTCGTTCAGAGGATTTTGGCCACATTGCACATGTTCTCATATAAGGTTCAGCTTGTGCAAGAATTGAAGCCGATAGACTACCAACAACGGCTTGATTATGCCATTTCATTCCGACAAAAAGCAGAAGAAAATCGCGATTTCATTAACAATTTGATAATGAGCGATGAAGCCCATTTCCAATTGAATGGTTTCGTAAACAAGCATAATTGCAGGATATGGGCTACGGAGAATCCAAGAACAGTTCATCAGCGACAATTACACCCACTTAAGTGTACTGTTTGGTGCGGTGTATCGTCTGAAAGGATCATTGGTCCATATTTTTTTGAAAATGCACATGGCGCCTCAGTTACGGTTAATGGTAAATATCAAACGATGCTGGACAATTTTTTGAGGCCAGCTGTAGAAAACCATCCACAGTTGTGGTTCCAACAAGATGGAGCCACAGCCCACACTGGCTCTGTTACGGGACCTCTTTGGCGAACGCATTATTTCGCGCAGAAGCGATTTCAATTGGCCCCTACGTTCACCGGATTTAACAGCTCCAGACTGTTTTCTTTGGGGTTATTTGAAAGAAAGGGTATACGTAAATAAGTCAGCGACCATACCAGAGCTAAAACAAAACATTCGCAATGAAATTCAAGCCATAACACCGGAAAGTTTACGAAAAGTTATGGAAAATGTACTGGAAAGACCACGAATGTGCGAAGCCCTAAATGGCCATCTTACGAGATATAATTTTTCATACTTAAGCCAAAAATATTCCCTATTAATATACTGTATAACAAAAAAAATAATAATAATTAACCATTAAATATAAAAGTTATTAAACATTCAAACCATATCGGTAGTTTTGCGCCACCCTGTATCTAAAACTATTGATAACTGTTTAAAATCATTGAGAAAAATGTACCTGTATAACCGATTACTCATACGATTCTGCATAAATTAACGATTATAATCGTGTAATCATGAGTACGATTACGAGTATGTTTATACTCGTGCAGGTCTCTAGTATGTACCAGGGAGAAGTAAGCCGAACGGATCATGGGTGAGGATAAGCTGTAACCTATATTCCGTAAAAGAAAAGTTCACTTGTTTACTTTTTTTGCAACTTCCTCTCCCTGCTCAGTCCATAGCAAGCCCTGTCTATGCGAATTCCTAAGAATCTTACGCTTAGTTCGTTACTTTCTTCTACAGCTTTACTCAAAGTAAATACAAGTGTGGTATCATCTGCAAATTGAATGACAAGTAGTCATGAAAAGTAGCGGTCCAAGTATTGAGCCACTATCCGTGTTCTTGAACATATTCCATCATAGAAAACAACCTGCTTTCTACTTGTTAGATAACTCTGCATAAACTGTTGACTGGTTCTATGAAAGTTATAAATATGAAGTTTCTCGACTAGTAGATGGTGAGATACGCAGTCAAAAGCCTTGCTGAGGTCGATAAAGTTGGCCACAGTTGACTGACCAGCTGGATTCTTTAATCTGATCTATTAGATCCATAACTGCATCAACCGTAGACAACCCTCGACGAAATCTATATTGATTATCCAAAAGCAAATTGTTTTCTACAAGGTATTTAATAATTTGTAATGACACTACATTATCTAAAATTTTTGCAAAGACGGAAAGTAGTGATATTGGCCTATAGTTACTCATGTTTTCTTTATCTTCTTTTTTAAAAATGGGAATCACTTTTGCCAACTTGAATTCATCAGAAAATTGACTAGTTGTTAACACCTTGTTTATAACAATGGTCAATAGCTTTACAATGATCTCCGAAACATTTTTTTTTATTACACTTAAAGTGAGTAATTACTGTATGCATGAAGCCATTGCACATGATCCCAACATCACGATCGCTGTAATTCCATTATTTAGCAGATAACAATGTGAAAAATTTTGTATTGTGGAGGCTTCTACTTCGTTATACATGTTAATTTATTAATAAAAAACGGTTTAACTTTGTTTGTATAAAACAATTTATTTTTATGTGACTGCAGTTTCGGCAAATTTAGCTTGCCATTATCAAACATGTAGTAACTAAAACTGCTTACAAAACAGGTATATATACAAAATGGTGAGAGAAAAACACAAACAAATTACAAATTACAAAACGGCTGTAAAACCTAGTGTATACCCCCATTTAGTCACTACATGTTTGATAATGGCAAGCTAAATTTGCCGAAACTGCAGTCACATAAAAATAAATTGTGTTATACAAACAAAGTTAAACCGTTATTTATTAATGTGAAAAATATCTCAATTCCTCTTACTGTTTTTCATAAAATTTACATTGAAATCACCACAAATTATTATATTGCTCCCTAATATGTCCATTTTTGTTAAAAGCGCTATTTAGTTGATTAAAAAAAGTGTTGATATTTCCGTTCGGGCTTCTATAAACAATAAGTAAGATAATATTTAAATAAACATTAACATTCACAGGCCTATTTATTAGTTTACTTTTTACCAAAGCAAGAACACCACCATGGGTTTGACTCTCTCTAAAGAAGTGAGTTGCTAATGAGAAGCCATCTATATTGAAAACTGCAGTTTCATCAGGAGTAAGCCAGTGTTCCGTAATGCATAGTACACTGAACTGGTTATCTACTCATATCGCCTCAATTTCCAGCACCTTACTTCTAATGGATTGTACATTTAAACAAAATACGTTAAAATTAATTTCATTGTGTTCTTTATTCCGAGAAATGCTATTGGTGTTCAAATTTTTTAGATTAGCTGTATCATTGTGAGTTAAAATTACTCTTTTTGATCGCGAAGGCGCTCCCTCTGAAAATGTTGGTCATGAAATGGTTTAAACAATACCCCGAAAGGGCAAAAATGGGCAAAAAGGGCAGTCTTATTTTGAATACTTTATATTTCCCAGATTTTACTACAATCTCAGATACAGTAAAGTTAACATCGGGTAATTTACTGCGTATATAATTAGTTATTTGCATATTGGTCGTATCATTATTTATTTTACTGATGTGAATTTGTGTGATGGAACAAATGCACTGAACGTGGTATTTTGTGCGGTACCGTAATGCTTCGGGTTTGGCCTCCTCCTCCTTTTAGGTTGTTGGAAACTATTTTCAACAGCTGCAATCCTTCGATTCTCCCACTCCCATGTGGTTTATCAGTTGATTAAAAGCTGAGGCTGTTTCGCAGGCGCAGGCGAAATTGGAGGTTCGCACTCATCAGTTTGAGTCGGCGCAAGTTTTGAAATTGGAGGTCGTTTTGTCGCAGTTTTATTCCCATTGACCAAAACTCCCGCATATTTTTTGTTTAAGTTAACCTTCTGTACATCTTCTAAGTTGAGTATTTTAGAGTTCATTCTTTCAATTTCCTCATCCGTTTCAACAATTGTCACCTCTAAGTTACATACTTTTTCCAATAATAAATTATTGCTTAAACGAAGTTCGGATATTAATGCTCTCAATAATACAACGTTCACATTGCGATCGGTGGCCCCCTCGGCCAGTTCCTCTTCATTTACGATAAATTCATCATTCACGATGAGTTCCACTTCACAGCATTCCTTCTTCCTCCTGACACATCCACGATGATACAACATCTTGCAGCTTGCACAAACAATTGTAAAAAATTAACAGATTAACAAATCTATATAAAGTTTTAAGAATCTATACAGAAATAAATAAACTTTGATTGGTTATAATAAAAATTTGAATATCTTTACTGGATATTAGAAAATATCAAATCAAAGTTAAAATTTGATTTAATTTATATTTTTTAATTTTTTTTTGTGGTGTGGAAGGGGAAATCCACTTAAGGACAGAGTGTGGGACTCCTTTCAGTCAAATGGCGACTGGAAGCTTACCCACTAAAACCCCTTCCACTTTACCGGCGTCGACTGGTTTGGTCATTGGCCGGTCTAATCTTTTGACATGCACTGACTTAAATAACAAGACGAACAATATAAAGACAAGACAAGGCAGCCATTTAAAAACATATAACTTACATCTAATACCACACTAGGGACACAACGAGTAATTAAAACTTAAACCTAATATTACAGATAAAAACGACATCAGGGTTGTAAGAAGGACCCTGATATCGGGTCCCTAAGGATAAACTATTTACAAACTTAACCTAAATGCTTCAGAGTTGTAAACGGACTCTGAGGCATTTTATAAAGAGAGACACAATACAAGCTAAAAGGGGCACCGAAGTTGTAAATGGACTTCGATGCCACTGAATATAAACCAGTCAGTACAATCAATAAATTATAATAAATTAATATAAAATATACAACACAAACCCTAAATTCGGTTCAATAATGTTGTTTCACGTAGGAAATTTAACATTTCTCTACGGACCCCTTACAATTTGCCAATATTGACGCCACATCACCACCAAGCCTCAGCCTATTACGCTGACGTGCGTAGGCTGGACAGTCTTCAAGTATATGCTCCACCGTTAACCGGTCGTGACACAAGTGACACTTTGGCGTTTCGTCTCCGGTGAGAAGATACAAGGAGATTAAGTTGGTGTGCCCTATGCGTAAACGACACAGGGCAACCTCCTCTCCCCTGGTAAGAGTCACCGGCGATCGGCAGGGAGTCACGGAGAGCTTTATGGATCTGAGCTTGCTCTCGGAGCCATTCCAACTCTCCTGTCAATCCTCTACTTTTTTCTGTTTGATGTACGCTTTAAGGTCGTCGGGCCTTACGGGTACATCGTCTGTGTTGTCCGCATATACTGCCTGACGGGCAGCTTCATCGGCCAGCTTGTTGCTCTCGATACCTACATGCCGCGGAGTCCAGACGAAAACGACCGTCTTTCGCAACCGGGACATTTCGAATATCGAGGCTTGTATGAGCTGGACCAGCGGATCAACCGAGTATAGCGACGATATACTCTGGATGGCACTAAGAGAGTCAGAGCAAATAAGGAAAAATCTTTGGTGGTTCATTAAACAGAAAAGCTTGGTATAAGGCATATAATTCTGCGGTATATACGCTGGCCGACCCGTGTAATGACCACAAATGTGCCGTTCCATCGATGACGACGGAACAGCCCATACCATGGTCGGTCTTCGAGCAGTCTGTATATAACTGCGGAGAGTCTGGGTATTCAGCGATAATGGTATGGAATTTGCCCGTAAGAATGTAGAGTCTAATATCGCTTTTCGTATGTGAGGTCAGATCCGTTCGACACTTAACCCTTGGCATAAGTCAGGGGGGTATCTCTAAAAATCCGACCTCGAATACCCTGGGTAGACTAATATGTAGACTCTCCATTAGCTCCTTCGCTCGGACGCACACCGGCTTACTGACGGTAGGTCTTTTTGCGTATTGTCTCTGCTGCTCTGTGACGGTGATAAAAAGTCGTTGGTTCTTGTGTCCCTTCCTCGCATCCATGGCCGCTGCGTATTGCAATACAAAGCGGTTGCGGCGTGCATTTAGAGGGGGGACGCCCGATTCGCAGCAGAGACTCGGTGCGCGACTCGTCCGGAAAGCTCCAGTGGCGTACCTAATACCGGCATGGTGAACAGCGTCTAGGGCTTTTAACCAGGACTTCCTTGCTGAGAAGTATACTGTGCAATCGAAGTGTACAGTCGCAGCAGTACTTCTCTTCCAGCTCCCCAGTTGAGCCAAGCATTTAATGACCTTTAATGCTTTCTTAGACCTTTGGACCAGCTCATCTATATGGGCCCGATAGTTAAGAGTCCTATCGAGCCTCAGCCCTAGAAATCGGATACTATTTACGACCTATATACATATGCCCCGTAAAGATATTTCGGGATCACGATGTGGACGTCTGAGTCGGCAAAAATGTACACATGAGGTTTTCGCTGCAGAAAAGCGAAAACCTCAAGACTCAGCGTCACTGTTCACCTTGTCGATGACTGTTTGGAGTTGGCGATTAATGGCGGGGATGGTATCTCCCGTCATATATATCACCAAGCCATCGACATACAGACTTTTTTGGACAGGGGAGTTTACTGACATCGCGATGTCATTGAACGCTATAGCGAAGAGGGTTACACTAATGGTTGAACCTTGGGGGATACCGTTTGCCAGCGCGAACTGCCCTGACTCGGGCTGGTATTACAAGTGACACCAGAGTTGTAAAAGACTCTGATGCCTGCACAGACACGACACAAAATCTTAAAACTAATATCACAAATGGCATCGGAGTTGTAAAAGACTCCGATGCCGGGACAAAAACAACACAGAAACTTAAAACTGTTATCACTGATAGCATCGGGGTTGTAAAATCCTCCTATGCCCAATACAAAACAACACAGATCCTTAAAACTATTATCACAGGTAAAACCAGAGTTGTAAAAGACTCTGATGTCAGGACGATTACAGCAATAAAATATGTAAATAATAAATAAATAAACATTAATAATTAAAGTTGAGGCGCCGGCGGCGTTTCTTTCCTAGGAAGGCCTCTCTTCCATCCCGGCTTTCTTTTCACCCGTCTCCGCTCAACTTTGCCTCCATCGCTGAACACCTCCTCGACGGTGTAGTCTTCGTGGGAGGTGAGGGATGCTTCGGTAGCACCCCTTTTATATGCCTGCTCACTCGATGACATGTACGAGTCCACGTCAATCGAGAGGGTAGGCTTAGTGTATGGGGCTGCTGACGAAGATGGTGTTTGTTCGGCTGCTGATGTTGCAGTCGCGGCCGTCATGACCGCCAGGAGTTATTCGACTTCAGAGAATACCATGCTGGCCCCCTGCTGTTTAGCAACAGGGGGTAAAGCTTTGGGTCCCTGTTTACGGCCGCCCGTCGGCTGCTTGCCGCTCGCCGAGGGTTTGGGCGGAGGAGGCATCTGATTTGTCTCTTTCTGCGCGTTGACAGTGCACAGTTCAGTCTTCACGACTTCAGTAATCGTTGCTTTTATCTGTGGCAGTAGACGCGCTAGCATATCCTCTATTTGAGTTACTTTTGTGACTGTTGCTTAAAAATAAGTCACTCCAGCAGTAGGCACTTTAGGAGCTACTCTCTTTTTGGCTTCAAAGTAACTGAGCTTTTCTTTTGTCTTTAGATCCTGTATTGCCATCTCCTCTTTGTATTTGGGACAGTTTCTGGAACGAGCCGAGTGTCCTCCTTTGCAGTTTATACATATAATTCGTTCTTCACAGCTCGTTCCCTCGTGAAGACCTTTACCGCATACGCATATCTGTTCTTTCGAACAGCGCGTAGCGGTGTGCCCAAACCCTTGGAATTTAAAGCACCTAAGGGGTGCTGGTATATACGGGCGCACTGGGAGGCTGTGAAAGCCACCCTTGACGGTGGGTGGCAGGGTTGACCTGTTAAACTTAAGAATATGGTTTGGTGTATCCTGCACCACACCATCTCGTTCTAAGACCCCCTGACTTGCCAGAAAACAGTTAAACTCCCCTAATTTCTCTGTCTCTAAGAGCTTTTTAGATTGACCGTTACTCGAGGTTTCTACTAATAGTCCTTCCGTTATCTTTTTGATATTCCTACTTTCTCCTATTACACCGTACAATAATTTGTCTATGACAAACGGACTCACTTTGTCGAAATTGTCTTCGGTTTTAGTAACAAGCAAGAACTGGGGGCTGGACTCCTCCGTCAATTGCGAGTTGGTATTGTTTTTGTTTGTGGATGTCTTCATGTTGTTCCCACGAGATGGGCAGAAATAAACTGTCACCATCGGCAGTGCTTCCATGCCGGTGGAAAGCAACCGGAGGGCGCCAAGTGTCCGGAGGCCACCATTATAACTAATGGGATGGCACTAACGTAGTGCCATTCATCCCATCGGCACGGTACGAATAACACCTGGGATTACGGATTATTTATCGAGGTTTACTCCTCTAAGTCCGACATGTTTGCACCTTTAGGGCGCGGGTGTGGCTTGTCACCACCCATGCCGGTCTTGAGAGAGGAGAGGCTGAGATACCTAGACGGTATCTTAGCATCGCTTCATCGCTTCACTCCCTCCTTCCAAGTTGGTCTGCGGGTGGCCAATCCTCCCACCGTCAACGAGTGACGGCGTTCCCCTATCCGCCACCTGGGGACGCGCCCTGTAGGAGTAGGATCCCCCCGAGGGATATATATATATATATATATATATATATATATATATATATATATATATTAATATTAAATTTAATTCCATTCATATTGAATATTTACTGATCATTTTGAACTTTTGCAATGTTGTTTCTGATTAATCGACTAACGAGGGTTTCTACTCCCAGGTTAAGCATGAAGTAAAATTTCGAGTATAGAAAAGCCTAAACATTTGGATCCAAATTTTCAGGCTTCTCTAAACTCAAAATTTTACTTCATGCGCCACGCGTACTAAACACTGACTTTAAGTGAAATCTTCAATTGGCTCTAGTAAAATAAATTTAGTATGTTGATTATCAATTATTTAAATGATGAGGATAGACATATCAATACCGTTTTTATATTTGGGTTAGAATTTTTGTTTTACGCCCCAATATAATAGTATTTATTTTTACTATTTGTAAATACATTTTTATATTATCTACAACTTTTGTAAACAAGACATTTTTGATTCGAAAATTTTCGTGAAAAGAATACTTTCCCGTTGTTTTACATATAGAAAAAAACTGTTTTAAAATATAGATTTTTTAAAATTGAATTAAATTTTATTTATATAAAGCAAATTATAAATTTTTGGGGGTAAAGTAGTTCTAAAAGAGGTATTTTCTTTTGGGGTAAAATGGTATTTTAGGATTGGCAGCACTGTTCCTTAAAGAAAATGTATAATCTTGATTCTCCTACTCATTCGTTGTTGTTGTGAGAAAATATTTGTAGGTTATATTTACTGTAATATCATTATTTTGCGATTATTAGCAAGATATTAGATTGATAAGTATTTTGAAACGTTTATAGTGTGTCTTCTATACCATTTCCTGGATATCAGCTGTGACGTAAGCAGAGGCGTAGCGAGACTACTAGGCGCCTGGGGCAGTTAACCAACTTTGCGCCCTTCCTCATCTAAATTTTGAACTATTTTTTAAATTAAAACTCGATGCATTTGTCCTAGTGAATGGAAAAAGTTAAAGAATTTTGTTAGCATGTATCAAGGTGTCTTTGCCAAAAGACTACCATTCGCAAAAAGAGGAGATGCAGATAAGATTATACAAGACATGCAAAAGGAAGGCGTTGTAGTCAAATAGTCCATGGGCTTCGCCTGTAGTGTTGGTATAGAAGAAAAATGGACCAACTCGATTGGATTATCGCCAACTTAACAGTGTAACAAAAAAGGCAGTTACCCGCTCCCGCGAATTGATGATACGCTGGATACATTGACAGGGTACTGGCAGGTTGATATAGCCTCCGATGATCGTGAGAAGTCTGCATTTACCGTGGGCGCAAGATTGTGGCAATTCACCTAATGCCTTTTGGGCTTTGCAATGCACCTGCTACATTTGAAAGATTGATGAAAACCATATTGAAAGAGCTATATTGGAAAACCTGTTTAGTATACCTAGATGATATAATTGAGTTGGGAAACTCTTTCGAAAATCACATGAAATATCTGGAAGAGGTATTTCAACGTCTGCGAAGTTCTGGACCCAAGCTTAACTCGAAGAAGTGCCACTTGTTCCAAAGCAGGGTACAGTACTTAGGTCACATTGTTTCCGGTCACGGTGTAATAGTGGACGAAGGAAAGGCTAAGACATTCAAAGAGTGGCCTGTATCAAGAAACATACATGAACTGCGAAGTTTTCTCGAACTTTGTACATATTACCGTCGGTATGTTGCAGGATTTTTAAATGTTGCTAAACCACTGACACAACTAACTGAAGCAGGATGTCGATTCCAATGGGATAAAAATGATTAAAGAGCATTCAACTGAAAGATTCTCTGACCGGTGCACCGATCCTGGGCTATTGGCTGATAAGTGGAGATTTCATATAAGATACGGATGCGAGTAACTTAGGGATAGGAGCTGTGCCGTCACAGGTGCAGGAAGAGCATGAACAAGGTTTTACTGAAATAACCGCGGACTCTGGTAATTTCACTAAAACTTTGTCAAACAGAACTATTGTGTTACCAGAAAGGAGTTGTTAGCAGTGGTGAAATCAGTGGAGCATTTTTATAAATATCTTTATGGTAGAAAATTCTTGTTAAGAACTGATCATGCTGCATTGAAATGGCTTCTACAATTTAAGAATCCTAATGGCCAAAAATTGTATAATTTGTGTTAGTCAGGTGACTAAAGGTAGAAAAATTGGACAAAGAATGCGTCATAATCAGTAAAAAAATAATAATAGCTCCTTTAAAAAATTGCTATTTCTCCTTGCGTGATCTTGTATTTGTGAAATTAATACAAACACTTTGTTAGATGGAATTTTCATTCGGCTTAAAAGTTCTAAAACAAAAATCTGTTACATAAGAACTATAATTGCAAAAAATAGAACCATACGACGAAAGTTTTATAATTAAATCTAGTTTGCGCATAAAAAAGTTTAAAATGTTTGGATCATAAATACTTGGTACTTGTTACTTGTGATAAATCATTGAAAATAGGTAAGGCAAGGAAAAAAATGTTTATCGAGCAATAGTATATTGTACAAAGAGCATATAATGATAGCTATTAATCACGAGAGTGGAGCAAGTCGTTGGAGTGATTAATAGCTAGTATATGCGAGTTATACACTATACTTTGTTCACGACAACAACAATATATAACACAACATTTATTGTACATATTTATCAAATACCTGTCAGCTTAATGGTCGGTTTTGTTTTATAATAATTTGACAGATAAATGATGACAGATTGCGGTACTATGATTTGAATGTGTAATAGGGTTTAACACAAAAAGGGTTTAACTTAACACAAATATGAACAATCGTTCAACAATAAATAATACTCACACAGTTTACCCTTTCGCCTAAGTTACATAGAAACACGCTCTTTGCACAAAAAAACGAATTCTTCCGTTTAAATGGAGTTTTCAGCGGCAAAAAATGTAACTAGACAATTATTTATATTCGTTAAAAAACCACATTTATCACGCAAATCCCGTGTTAAATGTACAGGGTGGCCCAAATTCGATGTTTTCATAGGGCATCTCGGTAACCTGAAGGGTTAGTAAAAAATTTATATAAACGTTATATATTATTACGAGACATTAATAATGGCGTAAATAGATCATGGCTAACTTAATTAGTTTGGAAGATATCAGAGGTTTTTCAATTGTTGGCTATTTTAAAATATGTCTTTATCTTAATAATTATAAGATATACAAAATACAGTTCAATGATTATTTATGTTTTCAGCGAAGATGCAGGGGCGTACTTATTTTTTTATCCGGACTTTTAATTTCCGAGTTATGATAAAAAGTTGCATTTTTTTAAATGGAACACCCTATATATTTTTGTTATTGAATAGCATATTAAATTAGCTTTACATTTTTCTATACATTTTTTTTTTATTGAAAAATTGTGTTTTCAACTCCGAAGCTATTAGATAAATATTTGATAATACATACTATAATTACAGTGATGTAAGTATTATTTATTAATAATGAAGTGATCTGTAGACTCAGTAATTGATCGCAAAAGTCTTCAAAAATGATTAAATTAATATTTAAACTAACTTAGTTTTTAATATAATCATTTTTTGCGTATTTTTACGAATTTTTGTTAAATGTGTACATCAATGTAAAGCTAATTTAAAATGCTATTTAATAACATAAAAACATACAGGGCGTTCCATTTAAAAAAATGCAACTTTGTGTCTTGACTCTGAAATTAAAAGTTGAAATAAAGAAATAAGTACTCCACTGAATTCTACGTTGAAAACTACACAAATAACTATTAAACTATTTATTTGTATATCTTATATAATTGAGAAAAATACGTATTTAAAAAGAGCCAACAATTGACAAACGCCCGATATCTCGAAAACTAATCAAGCTAGCTATGATCTGTTTATGATATTGTTATTTTCTCTGAAAAAGAGGTCATGACATGTATATCAGATTTTGTCTAAATATTCGGGTTACTGAGATACCTTATAAAAACATTGAATTTGGGCCACCCTGTACTTGAGTGTTAAATGCACCCTATTTATGCTGGCCACAAAATTAAATAAAGCACATATTATAAGATTGTCGTGAACAAACATTTCTTTACTCGGCTTACCTAGATGCAGATCACGTCGTCTGTGTTTCATATAAAACTTTTTTTGTATATTTAATATATAAGCAGATATAAGCTGAACAATGAAAAATCAGCCACCCTGCATATTTCAATTATACGAGTATGTACAGAAAACTGTCAGAATGTGCGAATCCTGTAATTAGCTAGTATGTATATTTACTCTTTATATTTCCGTAAACATCAGTACAGATAGCTGTCGAAACTTAATACTTTTATTAGTAATGTATTTCGATATATCCGACAATTTAAAAGTTCAATGAAGAACACTGCTATATCTTAATGTTCCATCCACAGATGACGCTGCTATTTTAATTAGAAAATTTGGCTTTAAAATCAATCCGACGACTATAAAAATAACAAAAAATCGGATATTGGGGGCTTAAATACCCTACCCCTAAAATGTATTTGCATATTAAGAGAAAAAACTATATAAATTCAAATTCAAAACTATTTGAATTCGAGAAAATAAGCTTACGCTTCTTATAGTTTGCACACTTTAAACATAATATATGAAATTACGAAAAAACTATTCGTGAAAATGCAGACAGTGTCTTAATTAATAAGACAATTTAAGACGATAAATATCCATTGAAACAACTACTTCCCGTGCAAATACACCTCCGGATATTGAATTATACAATGAAATATTTAAAATCTTATTTAATTTGATTTGTTACAAAGCTCTATTAAAGTATATGTAACGTATAGGTCAAATTCTCTTCAAACCAACTAACAATAAAATTTAAAATGAAAGGAGAGATAGCAACAAATTAGAAGTGAAAGGACTTGGATTAAAACTCTTAGGCCATCTATAGACGCGTTTCGAGATTTATCTCTCTTCAGTATAGCTTTGCTTATGACGTTTAAAAAATTAGGAATAAAATTAAAACAAACTTACTTAGAAAAAGTGTTGTGTGTGGAATGAACAGGTACACAGAAATGGAATGAGTGAAAATGATGGTCGGTATTTAAAGGTAAAAAAGGGGATTATGTCATTAGCAGGTATGAAGAATGTGAGACCTTATTATTTACCTTACGGTACAGTTCAAACAAGATAAATTCAAATTCAAAACTATTTGAATTCGAGAAAATAAGCTTACGCTTCTTATAGTTTGCACACTTTAAACATAATATATAAAATTACGAAAAAACTATACGTGAAAATGCAAACAGTGTCTTAATTAATAAGACAATTTAAGACGATAAATATCCATTGAAACAACTACTTCCCGTGCAAATACACCTCCGGATATTGAATTAAACAATGAAATATTTAAAATCTTATTTAATTTGATTTGTTACAACGCTCTATTAAAGTATATGTAACGTTTAGGTCAAATTCTCTTCAAACCAACTAATAATACAATTTAAAATGAAAGGAGAGATAGCAACAAATTAGAAGTGAAAGGACTTGGATTAAAACTCTTAGGCCATCTATAGACGCGTTTCGAGATTTATCTCTCTTCAGTATAGCTTTGCTTATGACGTTTAAAAAAATTAGGAATAAAATTAAAACAAACTTACTTTTTTACCTATAAATACCGACCATCATTTTCACTCATTCCATTTCTGTGTACCTGTTCATTCCACACACAACACTTTTTCTAAGTAAGTTTGTTTTAATTTTATTCCTAATTTTTTTTAAACGTCATAAGCAAAGCTATACTGAAGAGAGATAAATCTCGAAACGCGTCTATAGATGGCCTAAGACATAGTAGATCAATTATCTATTACATCTAATAGTTAATTTAAAAATACGATCAATAGCAGTCAGTTTAATTTATACATTTTTGCGAAGACCGCGTGGACCTAGTCAGGTTATCTATAAAAACCTTATCATATTTTAAGTGTATTTTAAAAAAAATAAATATTTTATGTTTTCGATTTTAATCCTCTGTTTCCTTCCACCGATACATAGATAAATATATTTTATATTTACTTATATAACGGTTACTAATTGAAGTGATAATAATATAAAAAAATATAACGAGTGTCGCGTATCAGCATCGCGATTCCTCAAACAGGTCAGAAAACGGATCCTGACCAGCAACCCGTCACCCCATGCGATTGTTTATTCCCTAATTCTCAGCGGCCGTTAAGACTATTTTCAGAAACATTTATTATAGGCCATTAAGGCCATCGGAGTTTATGTTAATATCTTCTTTTGTAAATATTTTTGGTTATAGACTGCAAATGTCTAATTGCTTTAAGCAGAGATTTCCAAATATTTGGGCTTTGTTGCCAATACTCTTTTTATCTTACCTTTCATAGCCTTCTCCTTATCTTACTGTGTCCACCCACTAAATACTCTAACCAATAAAAGATTTTACGCCAACCCCCGCTTTATGGGGGTAAATTGCTAAATACTTTGTAAATTTCAAACAAAAATAATTCAAATTCAAAACTATTTGAATTCGAGAAAATAACCCACTGAGCAAATCCAGTTAAGTAATGTTTCATCAACATTAAAACAACGTTTATTGTTGCTACAATGTTGATATAACGTTATTTGTTTGTTTTTTGATCAGTGGGAACCTTACGCTTATTGTTTGCATACTTTAAACAAAATATATAAAATTAAAAAAAGTCGTGTAAAATGCGTCTTAATTAATAAGGCAACTTTAGACAATAAATACCCATTGAAACAACTACTTCCCGTGCAAATACACCTCCGGATATTGAATTATACAATGAAATATTTAGAATCTTATTTGATTTGTTACAACGCTCTATCAAAGTATATGTAACATTTAGGTCAAATTCTCCTCACACCAACTAACAAATAAAAATGAAAAATAAAAGGAGAAATTACAAGAAATTAGAAATTAAAAGACTTGGATTAAAACGAATGTCTTAGGCCATCTATCCTTCACGCTAGGAACGTACCTTGACGTGGTGTGGGGGCAAGGAAAGGTTGAAGGCCAATGAGCGGAGCGCGGAGATACGGGCCTCCTCTATGGAGACCCGGACCCCCTGTGCTGCTGTGAGGTTAGACCTTATCGCTAAACGTTCCGAGGCTGATACAACCTCCTTGCTGTTACAGTCTCCTTGTAGAATCGCTTCACCTCTATACAGCCACTCTTGGCAACTCTTCAATCATTTCTGGATCCCCTTCAGTTCACCGAATAATCGGGACTCAAAGGGGGATCCAAACCCAGCTTGTAATCTTTGAACTATCAATCTTCTTCTATGCACTCAATCAAAATGGACAAGCAAAACGTGGAAACTAGTCTCCAGGTGGGTACTCAAAAATTCCACCCCGCGTCAGCGAGCTGCCCCATTGGATCCGGAGGGGGCAACTGTCCATCCGTGTCAGGCCTTCAAGGCAAACACAAGTCCGAGAAGGACTCCAAAAAGTCGGGGAAGGCTACGGCTAAGGCTGGCCAGAAGCGACAGGCATACAATGAAGACTTGAAACCCTCTGCAAGGGCATTCAGAAACAGAAGAGCGGCTCACCGAATCCGCCTGAAATTCGAGTCCGTTCCAGAGACCGAGCTTTCCGACCAGGATAAAAAGTCTCTGGAATGGGCTAGGAAAATAATTAGGGAACACGGGGAGAAACCCGCTGCGACCGCAACGCCCAAGAGGCAGCGATCGCAGGGGGAGACCCCACCGTGCCCTAAAAAGGTAAGGAGGACCGGGCCCTCTCCGACCTAGGGAGCACACTATATTTGCGGTAATAGATAGGAACCACAGGGAGGGTTCAATCTCGCCGGCGAACTGGCAGCTGGCAGAGATGGCCCTCCTTAAAGTCTATAAGGAGGTTCTGTCTGCTAATCCAGGAACGGCTCCCAAGTGTCGAGACGCAGGTTGGCACCAGGGTCACGTCAAACTGGTGGCCTGTGCAGACCAGAGGTTTGCTGACCTGTTCAGGCTAGCCATAGGGAAGGTAGGTGAGGTCTGGCCGGGTGCTGCTATCGAGGCTGTTACCAGGGACAAGATCCCAAACAGACCTCGGTGCAGGGCCTGGGTCCCAACTGAGCCTGCTGACCCGCCGACGATTGAAGAATTCATCCGTATGAGCAACCCGGAGTTGCCGACAGCGGATTGGATGGTGGTCAGTGTAGGGGAGGCGAGGGGCAATACCAGACCGGTGACAATCACCGTTAACGAGGAGTCCGTCGCCCTTCTAGAGACCTGTGGAGGGGTGATAAGCTATGGCTTTGGGGCGATCACCCTCAAAATCTATAGGAAGGATCGGGAGACCGCTAATTCCAAGAAGGAGGCGGCCTCCGAGGAGCCGATGGAAACAGCTCCACACCCTGGTGTGGAAATTGGTCCCCACACTGATATGGACAGTGAGCCTGTACTGGAGGCTATGAATCGCCTGCGTACGCACTCGGAGAAGACGGGGGAGAGTGAAGGAGACGAGGATCTCGCTCTCTTCTCCGGATCCGATCCGGATGATGATGACGACCTGAACACCACGGTCGTCAACCCCTAAAGCGGCACGATGGCGAAGGTAATTCAGATTAATCTGCATCACTGCAAGGCAGCCTCGGCTGCGCTAATCCTTACCCTAGGAAGGGATGGGCACGATGTCGCCCTGACCCAAGAACCATGGATCGTAGGAGATCGGGTTTGCGGACTGGGCTCAGCTGACTTTAAGGTCTTTTACAAATAAGGGGTAGGTAAACCCAGATCGTGTATCTTAATAAACAAAAGGCACTCTGCTTTCCTGCTTCCCTGTTTCAGCTACTGTGACACAGCTGTCGTCTCTATGGAGAGTGGCCCTTACCAGCTTTTGGTGGCTTCCTCCTACATGGCCCATGACAAGGGAACCCCCCCCAGAAGGCATGGTAATGGCGGTGGGAGAAGCTAACCGGAAGGAGGTGAATCTCGTCATCGAAGCTGACGCGAACGCTCATCACTCAATATGGGGGAGCTCCGACACAAATGACAGAGGTGAGTTGCTACTTGATTTTATTCTGGCCACTAACCTTTCCATATGTAACATTGGTAGCGAACCCACGTTTATTACTTCCAACAGACGCGAGATTCTAGACATAACTCTGGTCTCAGACCAAGCGCACAATAAAGTTAAAAACTGGAAGGTCAGTGGTGAACACTCCTTCTCTGACCATAGGTATATAGAATTTCAGGTGGATATGCGTATCCCAGTAAATCCTATAATCACCAACAAAAGATTAACGAACTGTGACACTTATAGGGCCGTCCTCACTAGGGTTTTGCCTAGCGATACACCACGTAGACCTTCCACTGAGGAGGAGTTGGATTGCTTGGTAACTACCCTCACTGATGCCTGTAATAGCGCAATGGGCGCAGCCTGTCCTGGAAAAACCCCTAGAGGAAAAAAGAAGCCTAAATGGTGGAACCAGGAGATTTCCTCCCTAAGAAAGGAGTGCAATAGGCTGTTCAACAGGGCAAAACAAACCAGCGAATGGTCTCTGTACAAGGACAGCCTCAGAGCCTTCAAAAAGGCTGTCAGGCAGGCAAAGAGAGCCTCCTGGAGAACTTTCTGCAACCAGATTGAGGAAGCCTCTGAGGCCAGCCGACTCAGAAAAATACTATCGGGGAACCCAGCTATCCCGGGTTTTCTCATGAAGCAGGGTGGTGAGTGGACCACCTCATGCGAGGAGACCCTAGAGGTGCTAATGGAGACTCACTTTCCCTCCGACGCTGGTGGGAGAGGGGCTCTCCGGACACCCAAGAGGAGCTGCCCGACGGGGGATATCCTGAGCAAGGATAAATTGGCTTGGAGTGTGAACAGCTTCAAGCCCTTCAAAACTGCAGGCCCGGACGGGATTATTCCTGCTGAATTACAGATGGCTGCGGATATTATCAATCCCTGGTTGGAAATAATGTTCGAAGCCTGCTTAACTCTTTTGTACATCCCGCAGAGGTGGAAAGAGACTAATGTGGTGTTTATACCCAAAACGGGAAAAATATCTCACTCAACACCGAAGGACTATAGGCCGATTAGCTTATCCTCCTTCCTACTCAAGACGCTGGAGAGGTTAGTGGAGGCGTACATAAAAGAGCGCATACATCCAGACCTCTGGTCGACTAGCCAACACGCGTACACTAGGGGCAGATCAGTAGACACAGCTCTGCACGCCCTCCTAAGTCAGGTTGAAAATTCCATGTGTAAAAAAGAGTTCACGTTGGCGGTATTCCTGGAAATCGAAGGAGCCTTCGTGCGCCCAGGGACGATTTTGTCGGCCCTTGGCAATCTGCACATGGACGAGTCGATATGCCTCTTCGTAGAGGAGCTGCTAACGAGGAGGCACATTGTCTCTGCGCTGGGCGGCTCATGCTCAAGAAGAGAGGTCAGTAGAGGTACCCCTCAAGGGGGTGTCCTCTCTCCACTACTGTGGAATATAGTTATGAATGAACTACTGAAAGGACTAAAGTCTACGGGGTGTAAAACAATTGCCTATGCTGATGACGTGACCCTCGCGGTCTCTGGTAAACACGTAGGCATCCTATCTGAACTCATGGAAAGGGCACTCCGCAAGGTAACCCGCTGGTGTGAGGAATGTGGACTGGGGGTAAATCCCCTTAAAACTGAGCTTGTACTCTTCACCAGAATGCATAGGATATTGGTACTTCAAAGCTCCCGTCCTAAACGGCACGGGACTGGTGGTAAAGGAGCAAGCCAAATATTTGGGCACCTTAGTCGATAGGAAGTTAAGTTGGAAGCCCAATATTCAGGAGAGAGTAGGGAAAGCGCAGGTCGCGCTGTACTCGTGCAAAAGAGCTGTGAGCAAGAACTAGGGACTGAAACCAAGCGTTGTCCACTGGATGTACACGACTGTGGTGAGACCCATTCTGTTCTACGGCGCTGCAGTCTGGTGGACTGCTCTTGATAAGAAAATTCACCGGACCGCACTGGGTAAGGTACAGAGATCAGCCGAACTGCTCATAACAGGCGTGGTTAGATCTACCCCCTCCAAAGCGCTAGATGTAATACTAAATCTAGCTCCTGTTGACCTTTACTGCAGGTATGCTGCAGCTACCACAGCGATCAGGATCGACTCGGTCGGGATATGGAATAATAGCAAACAGGGCCATGGAAGGATCCTGAATGAGCTTGTCGATATCCCACTGAGGACTGATAGCTGTCTTCCAGAACTTACCTTTGGGAACAAGTTCTCCATTTCCATCCCGGACAAAACCGAATGGGTAGAGGGCAAGATTGTTCAGGGAAATGAAGTCTGGCTCTTCACGGATGGCTCCAAGTCCGAAAACACAGCAGGGGGTGGAATTTTCTCACATGAGTTCAACCTCAAAAAATCTTTTCGACTCCCAAACCACTGCAGCGTCCTACAGGCGGAAGTCATGGCTATCCGAGTGGCAGTGGACTGGATAGGTAAAACCGACCTTCAGGTAAACCATATCAGGTTCGTCACCGATAGCCAGGCCGCCATTAGGACATTAAATAGTCCCTACTGCACCTCCAAGGTGGTCAAAGACTGCAGAAAAGTGCTTAACAAGCTCGCTAACAGCTGTGATGTGGGGCTCATCTGGGTACCAGGTCACAGTGATATTAAGGGAAACTCAATTGCCGACGGCCTCGCAAGGAAGGGGGCAAGGATGAGAGACCTATCTACTGAACTTTCCGCCGACATTCCTCTCGGGGAATGCAAGAGACTATTAAGGGACCAAATGACATCATGGGTTAACCTTAGGTGAAAGGAAGAAGACACGTGTCACATAACAAGGCAGCTATGGCCTATGTGTGACACTATAAACAGTAAAAGATTAATTGCACTTAGCAGAATCGACATAAGGAAGGCAGTAGGCATCATCACGGGTCACTGTTTTCTGGGTGGACACGCACAAAAGATGGGTCTCAAATACAATGACTACTGCAGAGAATGCCTAGATGAGGAGGAGGAAGAAACAGTACTCCACTATCTAGGTCAATGTCCTGCTCTTGAGGGGAAACGAATGAAGTACCTCGGTCTGCACCACGCAAGCGAACTGGCGGAGCTCTCACCTATAAAGGTGGGAGATCTGATGGGATTCATTAGGTGCTCAAATTGGGTTGTATAGGGGAAGGATCTCTCATGGTATCACAACGGGCATTATGGGCCTAAGTGAACAGCCTCGGCTGTTGCCATATAAACCTACCTACCTACCTAGGCCATCTATAGACGCGTTTCGAGATTTATCTCTCTTCAGTATAGATTTGCTTATGACTTTTTCCAAACAGATATTTAGGATTAAAATTGAAATATACTTACTTATAGGAAAAAGTGTTGTGTGTGTGGTGTGGTTTGTAAATATGCATAATAAAAGATTGACTCTCTACAAGTAAAAGGAAAAAATCAAAACAAGTCGAGTTTAATTTTTACTCAAAAACGGAATAAAACGAAAAGTGCATCGAAACAACGATTTTAATTTGCTTGATAAATTAATGATGTTTACATAATGATTGATAGCACTAACTAGTCACTAAACAGTACAATTGTCGGTTTTTAATTAACAAATTAATATTTTAACAAGAGACAATATGACTGTCAGAATATGCTAAAAACATTAGTATAGAATAATGTTTGAGCACAGATAAGACAGAGAGCCCACTAGATAGGGTTCATAGCAGGGTTGTTAAAAAACACGTTTGTTTCATTTTAATTAAAACAAACAGTTTTTTGTACCAAACAGTGTTTTTTTCATTGAAACAGCGTTTAGAATATTAACAATTAAAAACATGTTTAAAACGTGTTTAAAAGATGTTTAAAACACGTTCAAAACGTGTTCAAAACAGAGCATACAGAGCATTTTTCTTTTAAGTATACATATCTCGATAATTACAGCTTTATTTAAATTTGCGGGAATTCGTTGTTTAAAGGCGGTTAATTTCCACTCCCAGACTAAGCATGAAGTAAAATTTCGAGTTTAGAAAAGCCTAAAAATTTGGATTGGCCGTGTAGCGAAGCGGAGCGGCCAATCCAAATTAGGCTTTTCTAAACTCGAAATTTTACTTCATGCGCCACGCTTGAAATCAGTGATTTACAGTGAAGTTCAAAAAACACACATACGACAACGATTATAGGCAACCTAATATACGTTACGAGTTATCAGGTTGCCTATAATCACTGTTTTAAACAATTTGTTCAGCGCAGAATTCACATCTACATATTGGATTGCTAAAGCCGTATATTTTAAACTTTGCGATATTTCAGTGTTTTATACGTGTGGCGCATGAAGTAAAATTTCGAGTTTAGAAAAGCCTAATTTGGATTGGCCGCTCCGCTTCGCTACGCGGCCAATCCAAATTGTCAGGCTTTTCTAAACTCGAAATTTTACTTCATGCTTAGTCTGGGAGTGGAAAACCCTTGTTTAAAAATTCAAATTGAAATCTTTTAAAAAACAACGAATGTCGTAAAATTGACAGTGTATGCATACCTGAAACAAAAATTCCCTGTATTAAAAAAATTATATTTACGAACATATATTTAATATTTTATTGTAATAAAATGTTATGTTTAATAATGTAATTTAAAATATCTTCAACAATTTAGCTAAAATTTAAAAATGTAATCAAAAAACCTTATTGAAGTAGTATAAAATATAATTTAGCAAATTTAAAATAATAAAAAAAAACGTTTTAAATAAATTTAACGTTTAAAACATGTTTTAAACAAATTTAAGATTTAAAACATGTTTAAAACAAAACCGTTCAAGACACGACGGCTGTTTTTAAACATGTTTAAAACACTGTTTTAAAACAAAGTGTTTTAAACATAACAACCCTGGTTCATAGGAAACGCTTCGAGTAGTGCCTTTAAACTCTAGCAGATGGCGAAGAGTGTAGTAAATTTGATTTAACTGGAATGTCGTTTATAGAAATTATTGTTACTCGATCGTTTGGAAAAACTGCTAATGAATCATAGATGCCGCTATTTAATTTTATATTATACAGACAAGTAAATATTGAAATGTAAAAAAAGCAAACGTTGATTTATTATCCATAAACTGATATTTAGCCCGATTCCGTACCTCACACGTTAAGGTTAACAGCACGATATCCTTAATGAAAACGTTAAATAACGATTTGTTGAAAATACTCTCACCCTCTGTTATGTTATGTTAAATGTTAAATTTAATGTTTATGTAATAACATCACAGTCTAAGCCCATTTAGTAATTGATATGTATATTTATATTGTAAGTTGTTAAATCAATTTGTCACAGAAAAAAATGTATTCTTTTTTCAAATATAGAAAACATTTTTTTTAAACTTGCTACGTTTGAGTAATATAGAATTTGTATAAAAATGTATTGTCATTATATACAAAAAGCTTTTTTATCAGCAAACTTTTCCTCGATGTATACCGATAAAATACGCGAGTCAAACGTATTGATCCAATTACCTAATTTATATTGTGTTACAGGCAACTAAACACACACATGAATAATTCAAATTCAAAACTATTATATTCGATATAATAAGTTTACGCTTCTTAAAGTTTGAACACTTTAAACATAATATACGACTATTAGTGTAAAATGCAAAAAATACGTCTTAATTAGTAAATTTATGACAATAAATACCCATTGTTTCATGGGTATTTATTGTATTAAATTGTCTAATTAATTAAGACTTCAAATAATGTAAAATATTTAGTCGAAAATGTATACAAATGAAGAAAAAGTCGAATTCGTTGTAGTATATTAAAATTCCAACAGTATTAAAGGAGTATGAAACATTTTTTCAGCGAATTATCACACACAATTTGAAGTTTAGCATGATTGATTCATTTAACATGAGTGTGTTTAGTTGCCTATAACACAATACTAGTTAATCGGTTTAATGTGTTTGACTTGGGTATTTTGTCGGTATACATAGGAGAAATTTTAATGATAAATTAAAGTCGAATTCGTTATAGTATATTAAAATTCCAACAGTATTAAAGGAGTATGAAACATTTTTTCAACGAATTATCACACATAATTTGAAGTTTAGCATGATTGATTCATTTAACATGAGTGTGTTTAGTTGCCTATAACACAATACTAGTTAATCGGTTTAATGTGTTTGACTCGGGTATTTTGTCGGTATACATAGGAGAAATTTTAATGATAAAAAAAGCATATGCAGGTATATTTTTGCATTACAATATTGGTCAAATATAATCTAAGCAATTAATTGTTCATTTAAATAAAAAATACAAGTTGTATGGTTGTATAATGGACAGAATTATTCAGTAAAGGATTAATTAATTTATAATAATCAATTAAACTTAGGGGCGAATCCAGAGGGCAATTTTGGCAAAGCAATTATTTTTGATAAGCAATTTTTTGTTCAACATATAATATACAAAAATTAATATTTATGTATAAAATAAGTTTATATCATAATTGCAACTGGAGTATAACCTACCAAAACACAGTATTGTTTTCTATGTTTAGACATTTTTTTATGTTTTGCAATTTTTGTTAAACTTAATAATTTTGAGATTGTGAACGACAGTGGCGTGATCCAAAATATGGCGGTTTATTTAAGAGTATTAGATATCAATAAATTTAATCCAACTTTCAAATAAAAATTATTGTCAACCTATACAGCAGATTAAATTTGAATGTGAACATTATTTAAATTACACAGAGGGGTATAACAAATTTTATTTACTAAAATAAGTTATTCGGTTACTAACAAGATAGGGTTGTCAGCACAGCCGGAAGAAAGCGCTCACCTAGATATGTATAGAATATCTTATATAGCGTAATACTGTAATAGATACAGACAAATACCATTAATAACATCGAAATGATAAATTGTAAATTCTTTGGTATATGTACTTACAATTTGGAAATTTGCGAAAAGCAAAGATTTGCCACTTCACCTTCCGTACGACCTCCATTATTACAGCTACTTGGATAGAAAACATTATTGTTTTCATAATTTTTAATGAAGAATGAACGCTGTAAATGTTGAAGAATTCGTTGTTTTGAAAAGCACTTAATTTAAAGCATCTACCGAATGTTTCCACTTCTAGATTAAGCATGAAAAAAAATTGGTTTGGTCGCGTAGTATATTAACAAAAATCTAGAAAATTCAGAAAAACTGTTAGAATTTTGAAAATACAAAGAAATGTTAGAAATTTACGATAAGCATTAATGTTTTAAACAAACGCCTAATAATGTGTTATTCGTTACGTTCACATCCACTGTATGTAAAAATTTTGGAATTTCACGCAAAGCATCACAATTATAAAAATTAACGAAAATCTAAGAAATACACGAAAATTTAAAAATTGTCGAAAATCTAGAAAATTTAGGAAAACTGCCAGAATTTTTGAAGTTAAAACAAATCTTGAAAATTTACGAAAAGCGCCATGGTTTTAAAATTTGACTGAAAACTTTCACATTCACGAAAAACCGTAAAAATTAATAGAAATTTTGGAAAGTAATAAAAGCATATCTAAATTTAACGAAAACTACCAAGATTAAAAAAATCTGACGAAATTTCAGGAAAAGTATCAACAATTAACGAAAATCTACTAAATTCGGAAAAACTGTTAGAATTTTGAAAATTAACAGAAATTGTGGAATTTCATAAAAAACATTAAAAAAATGATATAATCTTAATAAAGCTACTAAGCATAATTTAATAAAAAATAACATAATATGCATATCAATACATTTTTTGATTGATTGTTTGATTGATACACAATAATTAATTATTTTTCTAATTTGTTACAATTTTTGCATATTTCAACCTTCTTTTTGTCATTTCATCACTTTTCTGTATTTTCAACAAGTTTTACATTACCGAAAATTTCAACAGTTTTAACACTCAATATGTTCTATATAACATTCATCGACTCAGTCGAAATATATCAAAACTAACATACCGAGTGTCAAGGTTGTAGAATAGTAATGAAATGTTAATTATGTTAAAATGTAATAAAATGCAAAAAAAGCATTGAAAATTGTGAAAACAGATAACAAACGACAGCTGTTACGATTTGTATATGTTATCACCAAACAAAAATTATCCATCTGACGGTGGTCAATTCAAGTCCCTATTATAGTTTTAATGATTGTTTTCCAATATCAGACTGAGCATGAAGTAAAATTTCGAGTTGTGAAAAGCCCTAAGAAAAAATTCTGGCTTCTCTCAACTCGAAATTTTACTTCATGCGCCACGCGCACAAAACACTGATTTAAAGTAAAATTAAAAAAATACAGTATTTAGTTTGGTTATATGAAATTTTTTAGGGGTCAGGGAAAAAATCTGGAATCAGGGACGAGTCTGGAAAAAGCAAGGGAAATTTAACATTTTAAATTGGTCGCCACCATGTATTATAAACTAGGTGCTATTAATCTAGATTTACAAATTTTATATCAATTGTCGACTGACCATTTGGAGGGGATTTCCCCCTATTCACCCCCCCCCCCTCCCCCCTCGTGGGTCCGCACCTGATAAGATATACTCTACCAACGTTGGGTGCGTGGTACGGTACTCAACACATCAATTAGGCTTTTCAATATACAGACGTATCCTTTAATAACTAAACATACAAAGAGTTTTATATAACACCGAACATTTTCATAAAATACAATTTGTCACCTTTAATTTTTAGGTTATGCGTAAATTGGGTTGCCTATATGACCATTACAAATTGTAGCTAATCAATTGCAATTAATCCCTCAACTTGTACATACAGGGGGTTTTTCTTTCAAGTATACATGTCCCAATTACAGCGTATATATATATATATATATATAAATCTTTAGATAATTATTGTTTTTTTCAAAGGAGGTCAATTTGAAACTTAAAATGAGTGTGTTCTACTCCTAGACTAAGCATAAAGTAAAATTTCGAGTTTAGAAAAGCCTGAAAATATGGTTTGGCCAAACCAAATTTTCAGGCTTTTCTAAACTCGAAATTCAACTTCATGCGCCACCGGTATAAAACACTGACATATTACGAGATTTAAAACAGACCGCTGAACTTTACATTGAATCAGTGTTTTGTACCGGTGGCGCATGAAGTAAAATTTCGAGTTTAGAAAAGCCTGAAAATTTGGTTTGGCCGCTCCGCGCTTCGCGCTACGCGACCAAACCAAATTTTCAGGCTTTTCTAAACTCGAAATTTTACTTCATGCTTAGCCTGGGAGTGGAAAACACTCGTTTAAAGCTTCAAATTGTGTTCTTTTAATAAACCGAGCGTGGCAAAATGTACAACGTCTGCATATATATACTTAAAATAAAAATTCTCGTTATGAACATGTTCGGTGTTACATAAAACTCTCTGTATACATAACATAACTCATAAAAAGTTAGACTAATTAATTTCATAAATTAATAAACAAAACAATTCATCAGCTTATAGATAAAGGTCACTAAGTCGAAGTGAAATCGTGCTATTGATATAATTTAATACCTTATTTAAGTAGTTAGTTGATATATATATATATATATATATATATATATATATATATATATTGATTTAGGTCAGTATAGTAAGTCAAAGTCAAATAATTCTATACACTTTATGAATAATGCTAGGTAAGTTACTAAATAAAACAAATGGGATAGGTGTAAGAAGACGTTGAGAAGGTTTAATAAACAGGGTGATTTAAACATGACACTACTATAATAGGTAAAGAAGAGGTAGTGTTAGTATTAAGGAAGTAAATATAGTAATGGGTGACGTTGTGCGGAGATGCAAGATGAGGATTGATGAAGGGGCTGTTCCGGTAAAGTGGGTAGCTCGTCTATCCTGAAATGAGAACATCTAGAAGGAAAGACAAAATGCGCGTTGTTTTTAATTATTGCCGGGAGATTAAAACATGCAAAGGATATTACCTCATTTATAAGGGCATAAAAGAGGAAACTTCCGGCTGCGACTTCCTCCAAAGGAGAACCCGTTTGCCCAGCTACAGGAAAATTGTAAAGTAATTTTGGAAAAGGAACTGTCGCCTATTAGGAAGATGCGAACTAGCCCCAGACGCGGTTTAACCTCGTCGTTAATGTAAATCAGGTGGGTTTCGATAATCTTCCGCTAATGGTCGTAAGCGCTGTATGCTGTGGTCCAGTTCCAAAGCAATAAGTAGCTTATTAGCAGGAATAATAAGCACGATTACCGTTGCCGTTGCCGTTGTCTCATCCTTATTATTCGTACAAACGAAAATTGAAATGATATTCACCTCGAGATTTACATGTACGACCACTGAAATCGGTTTCCCGTTTCGTCCCTCCTGTACATTTAGTATCGACATGCATTTGCGCAATAAGAATGTATGTATCGTGCGATTAAAGTGTTCGGTCTCCAAGTGGATAAGTGGTTTTGGCTGTAGGTTTCTCGTTTCCATTTGTATGGAGTGACCGGTAGAAGGAACCCCGGATGCTGTAGCCAATGGACCGTGAATTCAGCCGATCCGCTACGGTAACGACGGCCGCCCTATACTAGAAGAACATTTTCTAAATATCAATGCTACCTATCAAACATAAATAATTTTAAGATCTTCGTAATTGTTATATTTGTCGGATACACAATCGCCCTCTTAATTATTCCAGCTCACATTTAATTCCGTCACGCTCTTAAATATAATCAATGTTATAAATACCTATGTTACAAACTAGCGGGAATAGGAGAGGAAGTGGTGGAGGCAGCGTCAATGCCGCACACCACCCGATACGAGAGGGTGGAAACACTTTAATAAACAGTTTGTAATCAACCTGATGCAATTAGCGATGCTGGCTGACAGGGAAATGTAATGACAGATATCTAAGTAACCATTACACTAATTATACTTCTCTGAGCGTCATCAACAACTTGTAACAGGTGCGGAAGCCGAAGTCGAAGTCGGGACTCTCGTCATTTATTTACAGGCATAACATACTCGTTATAACAAATCATTTTAATCCACGAGAAAAATGCATTAAATGTTTTGTCCGGCAAAATTTATATTCATGGGAGGAATTAGATTAAAAATCATAATTTTCTTTTTCTGATGTTTATAGTGTCGAGGGAGAAATTCACTTCATATGATTTTGGGGTAAGGTTTGGCAGGACGAGGGTAATTTTTATTATTTAGAAATAGTGTACGCAATTCAGAGTGCTATATTGGCAGTTACCGTGTTATGAATGGCACCGGGCGCGTTGCAGTCTATATCAAGATTGATGACCACTTCATATAAATATAGGATTTTATTCCGTAGATCCGTATCCGTATCCGGGCTCTTAGTGCGGAAAGCTCTCGTCACGAGTACATAAGATTAATAGTAGGCTTTGTTTATCCTATGTAAATGCTATTAGCGCATTTACTGTGCTTAAAGGCTGTGCTCGAGCATTTATTTGCTACAAACACGACACCCAAATACTCGGTGATTTATCATGCATCGCTAATTATCGAACGATGAGTACATCTGATAATATACACAAATGTTTTGGGGAATTAAGGTTGGGTTAGGGCGTTTGTGGCAGCGGAAGTAATGGGAGCGTCTTCCCAGAACTCGAAATAAATCCCAGCAGCCGCGCGGACGTTGCGGCTTTAATTGATTTAATTACATTGTGTTAATTAGAGTAGCTGTTTGGAAGCAATTGAATATATTCAGGCTGGTGTTTCTAAAGTGAGGTGTTCGAGGGTGGTAGCATTGGTTTGGGTTTGTGTTCTTGGCCGAGTTGGGATCATTGCTAAGGGTAATTGACATGGAAATGGTCGGTTCGTGACGATCCTCGTCGATTTTTGGTACAACTCGCTCGATTAGGTAAATGAAGATGCGGGAAGACGCTCCATACCGGCCGCCTTTAACTTGTACATGTCGGACCCTTTAGTAATAAATGTCTGCATCGAACTGATCCTATGAATTTAACATCCATGCAATACTGTCACCACTACCACCACTGCCACTGCCGCCGTCCTGATTGCAGACAGCTATTGCAGACAAAAAGACACGACAACTAAAACCTCCTCGCACTCTTCATCCCTTCGTCCCTCCACCTTTCCAGGTATTTCCATCCACTTGGCGACAGAGTCGATTTTATAATTCAGTGCAGCGATCGGAAATATTGCTAATCGCCGGAGTCCGTTCAAATAAATCCAATAGCTTATTCACATCACTGCTATGTATTTCAATTTACTTCCAACTATGCTTTGGCTCACGACTAATAATTATACAACCCCAGAATAAATTAAATACTTCAATACAAACCGAAACTTGAATCGAAAATATTGACTACCAACGAAGCACGTTGTAATCTCATTAAAAATTTAATCTGAAAGCGAAACAATAAACACCGACTAATCTCCACCTTTCAGTGCCTGGAATTTTTCACGTTCGCATTCGAATTCGAAATCGACTTCCTGAATACACATTCGAGGGTGTTAATATATTTTAAATTTCGTTATAAACTCCAAGAGTGAAGGATGAAATAATTCAGTTTGTAAATTTAGAAATGTCGATGGCGCAGTTTGGTTGTCAATTCGTGAAATGTGTGCGTAATTTTTTTTATAAGTACGTCGCTGGGGTGTGTAGAATATAGTAGGCGTGTTAATTTTACAGAGGATCGCTTATTCAACTTCCACAGGGCGATCTCAGTCTGTCGCCACTCTACCCATTCGATACAAGGGTTCTTCAAAAATAAATGCCCTAAACTTGAGTGTGCTTTTTTACGTTAAACGCTTTCAATTGGAACAATGACTCATTTGCCGTGTGGCCGAGACACTACACAAATAATATTTATACACGCTTCATAATAAAATAAAGGACTCTTTAAAATAAAGCATTATTAGCACTGCTCATTAAGTCCCGACCATTCAGTGAGTTACAATGCCTATTCAATTTATTTTCAATAAAGTATTGTTTTATTGACATCTTGAGGAAATTCGCCATTTCGCTCAGTTATAAATCTTCTAGTTTTACTAAATATACACGACAACTCTTCTCTTGAGTTTATTGACAGTATTGTATAAAACTAACTGTATTCCCTTTTTATTTTAGTGTTAATAAATATGTAGGATTATTAAATTGATTATTCCAATCACTTATTATTACTGATACAGAGCAACAAAATTCAAAAAATGATTAATTATTATTAAATTGATTATTCTAATCAGGCGCGCACCCAGAAATTTGTCTTAGGGGGGGCTCACGCGGCTTGAAGGGGGCCCATCCCGGTCTTATGAGGGGGAGGGGGGGGGGACTTACGCATTGAAACCTATGTATATACATATGGTACAGACAAAACATGAAATTGAACAAAACGCGTTTTGTCTAAACTACTCACAGACATAGAGAGGTTTCGAGTTTTGTCCAGACAAATCGCGTTTTGTCAGCATGAGTTTAGACAAGTACTAACACGCTAACTGTCATAAAAATGTTAAATTAGTAAAGCTGTAATAACAGAAGCTCAACGTTAATCGAAATTATTAAAATACAAGAAAATTTTGCTTTATTTTGACGCTCGCAAAATAATAAAGAAATAAAAACAAATGAACGATTTGTAAGAAAATATTAACTTCTTTGTTTTTATGTAAAATAACAACAACAAATTTAAGCCGATAACGCCAGAGGAGCTAAATGTTGGGACTAAATTATTATAAAAAATACGAGACATTCTGCCGCTTTTTTTCGAAATTATAAAATAAATCGATCAAACAAAACAAAACAAAAAATGTAATAGAATACGTCACTTGTTTGTTTAATAAACAAAGTGACAAATTATTTATAAGGAGTATATTTTAAACTTCACTATACATCAGTGTATTATACGGGTGGCGCATGTCGCCCCGGCAAATCCTATAAAACAATGATTTCAAGTAAAGTTAAAAATATATTCCTTATAAATAGGGCTCGGATTTCTAAGCACAAAAAAATGAAAAAATGCGCTTTAAAACGCACCAATTTCAGCTAAACCAATATTTTATGGGAAAAGGGCATTATTTCATGCAAAAAAGCATTTTTTTAAACAGAAAAGAGATTATTTTATATATATTTACATATAGCTAAATAGTCGAATAAATGGGCAAAGTAGAAGGAAATTTAATAACAATCACAATGATCAAATCATAATAACAATTGAACGTTGTATTTTTCATACCTTTAGAAAATACAATTTTTTTAACGTAACACCCTGTATATCTTAATACCGATCGATAAAGAAGATCATTCTTAACATCATTACTAAAACATTATAAATAAGAAAGTTATTCACATATTACTCTTTCTTTTCATAAAATCAAGAAGCCGTGAAAATATTTAATATTGTATAACAAAAATCACTGTAAATCAGGATTTTACTAACAGATACAAAAAACAGACTTTGTTTTGGTCATTTGTTAGAATCTTATTTTGTTTTTAGTATTGAACAAAACCGAAATATGTAAATATGTTAACTAACTTTCTTATTTATCATTATTTTGTAATGATGTATTGTTTTTTGTTAAGAATAATCTTCTCTATCAATCGGTAATAATATATACGATATATTTTTTATTTCTTTTTATTTAAATTGTATTAATAATTATTTAAGTAGACAAATTTCTATGTTTTTGGCTTACAAGGTACTTGGTAAAATTGATCAAACATTCCTCTTTATTATAAGTACTGATTAAGTAACTTTTGTATTTTAAATAACACGCTTATAAAACTTAAAAATTGTACTATTATAGTTATAAACTCCAAACGTTGATTTTTCATTAATAAATTTAAATTAAGAATCGTAAAATGTATTTTAAATAATAAAAAAAAACTGATTCTAAAAATTAACTTACAATTTTAAGCGATTGAAGCTAAATAAATCATAAAGAGTTTAAATAAAGGCTTATTTAATTCCAAATATATTTCAAAACAATAAAAGTGCCATGATTTTTACGGAATCTACAATAAATTTGTCTTAGAAAGACCTGATCAAGTATCAAATATGTTTAATTTGGTAAAGATATATTTTTTTAATTTTTATAATAAAATGTTTGTAATTAAACATAAATAAAGCTTTAATTGTAGGTGTGGAATGTTTTTTGAACTTAACAATTACGCACAATACAAGAGCGCAAAGTTTAAATATAAAACAAACATTGATCTTTTTATGGTTTAAAAATTGGGAAGAGTGAAAAAAAACACTGAATTTTTTTTTCATCAATCTCATGTTATTATAATTTTTTTTTAATAAATAAGTTGTTCTTTCATGCTCATTGTTTATTTTGTTAGGGTGTAAGTAAAGTATCGTACGTTTCTCGAGTGGTATGGCAATTACATACTCGCGGAATACTGCACTTGCCGCTGCGCGGCCCGTGCGCAACATATCCGCTCATATGTAATATGCTGCATACCACTCTCGTGACGTAATATATTATTAGATGCTCATTTAAGATTGTAATTTTGCCGACTTTTTTCATTACCGGTAATTTAATATCGGTGCGAATCACAATATTTTACACTTAATAGCATTCAATGACTTACCTTTAACGAGGGTTTTCACTCCCAGGTTAAGCATGAGGACCCGATCAAAACATCCACAGGGTTTCTCTGAAGAATGGCCAAGAATGAAATTTATTACACAAATAGATTATTTATTTTAGCATACTAAGTTTTTAAAATTAAATCAACACTATTTAAAAAATATTTAACATTAACATTAAACACACACATTTTAATTTAAATCGCATTTTTTCATGAAGAAACTTTAAAACATTAAAAGATATTTAAATTTCTAAAACTTAGTACATACGAGAACGTACAGGGTGGACCAAAAGTCGGTTTAAATTTGAATCGGTAGCTGCGACGAGCAGCGACGGCGGGGTGGGCGGAGGGGTTACGAAGCGTAAGAGCGGCCAATGGAAATTCAATACCATGGCGTCGTTCAGCGATAAACAACGTGCGTTCTGTGTACGCAAGTACTACCGCAACAACGATTCTTTTACTCTAGCGCAACGAAAATTTTGCGGTCATTACAACATACGGCATAAAAATGAAGCTCCATCGATTCAATTGATTCGAAAATGGGCACAGAAGTTCGAGGAGACAGGTTCAACAATGAATCAACCACGATTCGGCCGACCTAGAACATCAAGAGATCCCGAAAACGTCGAGCGTGTAAGAGCGTCCATTCGTGAAAATCATGGACTTCCTACTCGGAAGCGGTCTAACGCCTTAGGTGTGTCTAGAACATCTTTGATTCGTATTCTTCACAAAGATTTACATTTACATCCGTGCAAAATCCAAATGGTACAGGAATTAAAGCCTCAAGATCACGTTCACAGGCTTTTTTGGACAAAAAGTGATATCCAAAAGAGGTGCCATTAACTGGCCACATCGTAGCCCGGACTTATCCCCACTGGACTTCTTTCTTTGGGGATACCTTAAAAGTAAAGTTTTCAACAGCAACCCAGTGTCCCTAGAGGAATTAAAGGAAAATATGCGAGAGAAAATTCAAAACATCTCACGAAACACTTGTGAGGCCGTCATTGAAAATTTCCGCTCCAGGTTGCAGCAGTGTCAAAATAGTCAACGATCACATATGGATGATGTAATTTAAAAAAAAAAAATCCCTATTTGTGTACTTTAATAATAAATAGAAAGTTTTTATCTCACATAACTAGTTTCTTTTAAATCATTTGAAATGTAAACGAACTTTTGGTCCACCCTGTACTTTTATATTTTATTAATAAAAATGATCAAAATGATGTTAGAAAAGTGGATGAAGACCAGCATAATAGGTAGCAAAAATTGTGTGGATGTTTTGAATGGGTCCCTAAGCATGAAGTAAAATTTCGAGTTTAGAAATGCCTAAAAATTTGGTTTGGATTTTCTAAACTCGAAATTTTACTTCATGCGCCACGCGTATAAAACACTAATAATAATGTTTTTAAATGGTTATTTACAAAGTAAATATCGTATTAAATTGGCTAAATGAGACAATACCTTCATTTAATTCACTAAACTAGATAAATGAATAATTAGTTCGTGTTTTGATCGTACATATAATAATTGTCCACGATCTAAAATTTAACGAAATAAGCACCAAATAAGCATAAAAACCGAAAAAAAAAATGTGTGTCAAATTATTCAACTTATTATAATTCGTACACATTTTATTAATTTATGTTGATTCTTTTAATTTTGAGTATAAGCTGTTTGCTTAGAAGTCCGAGCTCTATTTATAAATAATGATGTTTTCCAGTACTTTTTTTTTCAATGTAAAATCTTGCAACGCATTTTGTCTAATGGCCTTTAGACACAACGCATTTTGTCTAGACAATGTACGAAATGACAGACGAATGCAATTTTATTGGGTTATTGTCTAAAAACATTGGACAGTTCGCATTTTGTCTAAACAAAACCAGGGTTGTTAAAAAAACGAGTTTTTCTTTATTTCATTTAAAACAAAGAGTTTTTTCTAAAAACGTGTTTTTTTCATTGAAACAGCGTTTGAAATATTATCAATTAAAAACATGTTTAAAACGTGTTTAAAACATGTTTAAAACAGAACATACAGGGCATCTTTCTTTTGAGTATACATATTCCGATAATTACAGCGTTTTTTTTTTAATCTGCTTGGATTTGTTGTTTCAAAGCGGTTAATTTAAGACTTTTAACGAGTGTTTTCCACTCCCAGACTAAGAATGAAATAAAATTTCGAGTTTAGAAAAGCCTAAGAATTTGGATTGGCTGCGTAGCGAAGCGGAGCGGCCAATCCAAATTAGGCTTTTCTAAACTCGAAATTTTACTTCATGCGCCACGCTTAACAACACTGATTTACAGTGAAGTTTTAAAAACACACACTTACAACAACGATTATAGGCAACCTAATATACGTTAGAGTTATTGGGTTGCCTATAATCACTGTTTTAAACAATTTGTTCAGCGCAGAATTTGGCTCACGTTTTATTCACATCTACATATTAGATTGCTAAAGCCGTATATTTTAAACTTAACGATATTTCAGTGTTTTATACGTGTGGCGCATGAAGTAAAATTTCGAGTTTAGAAAAGCCTAATTTGGACTGGCCGCTCCGCTTCGCTACGCTGCCAATCCAAATTTTCGGGCTTTTCTAAACTCGAAATTTTACTTCATGCTTAGTCTGGGAGTGGAAAACCCTCGTTTACAAATTCAAATTGAAATCTTTAAAAAAGAACAACAAATATCGTAAAATTTATAGTGTATGCATATGTATGTATACCTGAAAGAAAAACTTCCTGTATTTAAAAATCACATTTATGCATACTCTAATGTAATTGGCTGGATAATTATGTAGTACAAACAAGCGATATAAAGTGATCTTGTAAAACAAAAACGGTTGATTTCTATGGAGTAGTTTTTTCGGGAGATAATTGATTTTTAGATGCCATAACAAAAATAAGCATACCGTTGGACAGTACACACCCTTAGCTTATAAATGCAACAATAAAATTAGGGTCACCGCTCTCAGACGAAAACAAGCATATCGTTGGTTAGCTAATAATTTCAACAATAAAATTAGAATCATCGCCCCCAGAACTTAAAAAAATAATAATTTAAACTTAGTCCCTTACACGCACAGGCTGATTTTTAAAAAGTAGTGTGTGCGTGTAAGTGACTAAGTTCAAATTATTTTTTTTAAGTTCTGAGGGCGGTGACCCTAATTTTATTGTTGCATTTATTAGCTAAGGGTGTGTACTGTCTAACGGTATGCTTATTTTCGTTATGGCATTTTGGGAACATTGGTTAATTTTACTTTGCAATTAAAGCGAGATGTTTTTGCGGGAGTGGGACTGATTTTCCCGGAATCTTTTTACATGGGGTAGTTTTTCATAACGTGTTTTTTTTTCAGTAGGTGTGATTTTTAATAAATGTTTTTACAAGGGGTGGTTATTTAAGGTGTAGTTTTTTAAAGGAGTAATTTTTAGGGTTTGTTTTTAAGTCCGTGGTTTCATGAGCGTTTTTTTTGGGTTTGTTTGTAGTAAAGATTATGACTTTTATATAATTATTATTATTTAATGATTTATTTAATAAAATACAAAACAACCGTCATATCAGTAGTTAATAATATTACTACATAATCATTAGTAATCCTGTCTACAGAGAGAATAATCAATTATTTTAGTATACTAATTACTAACTTGCCTGACGAAATAATCGCTTAAATTAGTATATCCTATTTTTCCCGATCAAATAATTGCTTAAATTAGTATCTACTAATTTACCCGATCAAATAATCGTTTAAATTAGTACATACTATTTTACCCGATCAAATAATCGCTTAAATTAGTATATATTAATGTACGCTATCAAATAATCGCTTAAATTCGTATTACTATTTTACCCGATCTAATAATCGCTTAAATTTGTAATTACTGATTTACTCAATCAAATAATCGCTTAAATTAGTATATACTAATTTCCGCATAATAATCGATTATATCGATATATTTCAATAGTCGACTAATTACTAATTAGTATATCGATTATTCCCATCACTAATAACAACCCTGGACAAAACGCGTTTTGTCCGTATTTCGTGTTTTGTCCACAACATATAGATCGATATACTATAATTTAGTAAGGCTTGGGGGAAGGGGGTCTCAAGCTCGCGAACCACCCCATGCGTGCGCGCCTGGCCTAGGTCATTTTCGAGAAAAAGGTACTAGAGTAAACAAAATAACATTTAAATTCTACAAGTCAACGTCGTTATCAGGTTTTGTTTTATAATCGATTGTTGAAAAATAGCCTCAATCCGGGTTTCGGAAACAAATTTTACTCAAATTATTTGTATATTAATTATAAATGACAGGTTAAACTTGTATAAGAGTCTGAAATATGAAAATTGTAAGTTGAAAAAACAAGCAAGGGCACTGAATTGAAGCATATTCATACTCACTATTATGCTTTAGGCAATTATAATCATTGAGCGAACGGCGCAAGGAGCATCCATCCAACAAATTGCATTTTCCAACAACTTAAAAATAACTTGGAAGGCGAAATAAGCCGATACAAATTTCATCGGGGCCGCCGCAATCAAACGATAAATCAGCAACCAACCGAGAATGACAAAATGCAAATGATGCTGCCGTTAAAGCGACACAATAAGCTCCTGAATACATCAAAACAATTCGAGAGTTTCATTTCACGGCAGAAAGGCGATGGAAGGGATTTAACAAAAATGATTGCGGTTCAGATCATTCCTCACCTTTCCTAAGCAGGGGATGATTCTATTCGACCCGCACATGTATGTACATTTATAACAGAAAACTTGTATTAAATACTTTCAGGTGAATTAATCGACTTCCATTTCCTATCCTTATTAAACTTAGATGACAAATTCGCGTACTTCTGACCCACAGAAAGGTCAACTTGCATTACATTAATTGTATTCATCTCACACCAAGGCCGTCGGCAGAAAAACATTTCGGAGAGAGTTATAAAATGTTCGGAAGGGGTTTTAATGGTAAAAATATTGTTTTTGCTCTTACAGGGCCGCTTGTGTATACAAAAATTTAACATTTTAAAAATTTCAGGAAGCGGCAGCCAAACAATGGCGTAACTTGAAATTCGGAACCTTAGTGCAAACTAAAAAAAAAATTAGTGAAATCTATAATACAAATGTGTTAGGCCTCTCAGATGCTCCTTGGGTTCTGGTTTGGGATGTAGAGCAGGCGCTTTATATACCGCCGGTTGCACCATATCATCTTAAGATACATCTTATACAAGACTGTCTTACAGTCAAGCTGAACTTAAGATTTAATTGTGTTGCAACAACATGACAGATCTCTTGTCTTAGCCAAGTAAGTGCTTGAGCTGGCAACTATTGGCAACGTCGCAAAAAATCGCGAGCATAACCTCATTCCCATAACCTTCGCAGTAGTAAACATGAAAGAATAAAGTAGTAAATAAGTATTAAAACGTTAAAGAAACACTGAAAATGTCGCGAATAAACTATTCGGCGATGGAAAAGGAAGTGTTGATAGAGTTGGTAGATAAATATAAAAATATCATAGAAAATAAATAGACAAATGCGGTAAGTTCAATATAAAATTTTGCATGCTAAAAAGTAAATAAAGAACTCATTTTTTGTCATATTAAAGGTCAGCAATATTGAAAAGGTGGAAATATGGAAGACAATTTCCAGTGAATTCAATGCAAGAGGCCTAGGACAATACAGAGAGGCCACCAGCTTAAGAAAACAGTGGAGCAACTATAAGCAAAAACTGCGTAAAGCTGTTGCACAAGAACGTCAGAATTTATATGCCACTGGTGGAGGGCCCCCATTGACATCGACTTGTACGCCAAGTCAAGATGATGCAATTATATTGACAATTATGAATGGTGAATCAACGTTTGGAATGAGCAATCCGTTTGATAACGATGAAGTAGAATCTGGTACGTATTTAAATTATAGATCTGTGTAGGCCAAAAAAGTGCACATTGCTAATGGTAACCATTAAATGGTTAGCAATCTATTTTATAATAGTCATAAATTTAAAGTTTTGTATTATATTATTAACAAAAGCACATATTTTGTTTTAAAAATGTCACATTTTGAAATACATGTATTTATGTGCCTGATGAAGCCACTGTGTTCACGAAACAACAATTAGGCCGGCCGCTCATTGGGTACGTTTTCATATAAAATTTAGTCTTACGAATACGCTCTAACATTCCCGATCTACAAAGTACTTTGGCAGCTCTCGGACTGCGTACAAATGAGTCACATGACAATAAATGTGACGATACTATTAGTTGACTTCATTTTGTTTAAATGTTAATTTTTAAAATTTGCTTCACTAGAGAAACAATGCATCGGTTTCAACAAACTCGAATGGAAAAATGACTTAATTATACTACTATTGTGGAAAAAACAAATTATGTTTTTGTTAATGATTAATATGGATTTTTACAGTATACACAACCACTTTTTAATTTTGAAATTTAATGCCTTTAGACATTCAGGAAGAAATGGGCGTAGATAACGAAGAAAACCAAAAAGAAAACGTAGACAACGTAGACGACACCATTTTAACCAACAAAGAAACAAATGTGACTAAAAAGGAAACAAGGGTAACTAATAAAGAAGCAAATGCTACAAAATGGTCTGCTAGACGTAGACCACGATTAACCGACATGACTAATATCGAAAAGGCTAAGATTGAAGTATTAAATGCCCAGCGAGACGTTTATCTACTGGACAATAAACATAAAGAAGAAATGTTTAAATTGGAATATGAACATAAACAAAAATGTTTCAAAATTGAAGAGGATTTGAAAATGTCCCAGTGCAATAGATTGGCAAATTAATATTTGTGAAACGTTATAACCACCAAAGAAGATTATGTTACGTTACAAGCACTAAAACATATTTATTGTTGAATTTTTTAAATTTATTTATGAATTAGATCGAGCATTTTTTTTTAATTATTAGAAAGCATTAGGATTCCATTTGTGAAAAATATGTGCAACTGTGATTAAAACTATATTCTACAATAGTGGTTTGAATTTGGTTTTAGGTACTATATATGTGTTATATTGTGTGTATTATATCATTGTGTACTGCCAAGCAGTATAAACACTAGAAATATTTTTATTGATTTTTTTATATCAATTGTGTGAAGGGCCTTATTATGATTTACATATTGAAGGTAAAAATAAAAAATAACAAAACAGTTGTTAATACAAGATAAATTTATGAAAATCAAAATTATGCATATAGCTATAAAATATTAAAATAATGTTCAACGTAGAAGTTCCTATAATTTAAACCATCCAAATTTAGCGGAGGATTTGGAATTTCACCAGCAACAATGGCTTGCTGAAGTTCATGCTGCATGACTGTTTGTTCTTCAGGAGGTTCGGGCTCACCATTTAATCTTGCTATATTGTGTAGAACGGCTGTACTGACAATTATTGGCAACACATTTTGGAGCTGCATTCGACAACCATAAGCCATTATAGGAAATCTTCGTTTCCATATTCCAAAAAGATTTTCAATTTTGGTTCTTGTTCTAATATGGCTATGGTTGTACATTTGTTGTCCCCTTGTTACGGCATTTATAAACGGAGTTAATAAGTACTTTCTATTCATGTATACACTGTCACCTAAAAGTTTATAAACACTTACACTAATTACAAACTAATTACACTATAAACAAAAAAAAACAACTTTCTGTAATATATACCTAGAAGAATACTATCACCAAATTCACCATTTTCAAAACGATATTTTATTCTTGAATTATTGAAAATGGTAACATCATGAGTTGATCCAGGCCAACGAGTAACTATATCTTGGAACAAATAATCAGCGCTTCCGATAACCTGAACATTGACAGAGAAAAATCCCTTTCGGTTTCTAAAAACTTCAGCATTTTCTCCTCCTGGCGATAAAACTCTTACATGTGTTCCGTCTATGGCTCCAATAACTTTCGGAAATCTTTCTATTTCAAAAAAACATATTTTGAGCATTTCGGATTTCGATTAGATTTCTTGGCATGTATATATACTCAGGAGCCAATGCAGCAATTTTTCTGGTTACTTTCCCCACTGTTCTACAAATGGTTGCTTTATCTGCATTTACAAAATCACCAATGCTCAATAAATGACCACCTGTAGCATAAGCTCTTAAGGCAATTAATAATTGATTTATAGGAGAAAGCGAATTGTTCCTATAAAAATAAGAAAACATTTTCTTATACATCAAAATGTAAATATCATGTAAATCTACAGTTTACCACTGTAGACTATAGATTAGATGCTGTAATTATTTCGATATGTGTAGCATACCTATTTGTATGATGTACTTACCTATTTGTATGATATTCAAGTTCGGGCTCCAATCTTTCCAATAATGTCAAAACTGTTGGCTTTTGAAATCGAAAGCGAGTAAAAAATTCATTATCAGATAACGAATGAAAATAATTTTGTCGGTCGTATATACGTCAAGGGAGGTTTAAATTATTAATATCGTCCACTAAATTTACATCATCTACAATATCAACATCATTTATTAAATTCATTTTATATTAAATTCTTTCTTTTTATAAAAAAACAATAAAAAATTCTTTATTGAACTATTTGAAGGTTATAATTTTGTCAACTCCAATCTTAAGCTCTAAAAATCGGCAACTTAAGAAATGGAACGTTATTGATCGTCTTAAGACGCTGAATTTGCTTGGTGCAACGATATTGCTTTCTTAAGTTCGACTTAATCTACATCTCAGGTTGTTTTTTCAAGACAGACTTAATATTACTTCATGCAACAATGTAAGCTTAAGTTAAGGCACATCTCATGCTTAAGATCCAAATCGGTGCTAAGATTCATTGGTGCAACCGGCGGTTAGTTACGCCACTGATTCCAAATACTAACATCTCGTGTCAACTTGACTAATACCGAGTGCACACCAGAGCTGGGCAGGATTCGAATCATTCAGGATTCGATTCCCGGATTCGAATCCTTTTAGAGGATTCAAAAGAGGTATTCGAATACTTTAGTGAAAACGGATTCGTGATCCGGATTCGTTACATTTTTTTTAAAAGGATTCGTATTCGAATCCAGACGTATATGATTCGAATCCTTATAAAAGGATTCGAATCCTTATAAAAGGATTCGAATTCTTATAAAAGAATTCGAATCATTATAAAAGGATTCGAATCCTCATATACGGATTCAAATCCTCCCAAATAATTCGAATCATTGCTATTAAGGCTGGGATTCGAATTCGATTAATTCAAATAGTTAAATATTCTAATATGAATATTTAAATCACTAAATTATTCATATTTGAATATAAATATTTACATTTTCGAATAATTCATATATTTGTGAATGCATATTTGGTTACTTAACCATATAAAATTTCCAACCTTAATAGTATATTTTTAACTTGAAATCAGTGTTTTATACGCGTGGCGTATGAAGTCAAATTTCGAGTTTAGAAAAGCCCCGTGAAAATTTGTCTCGGGTCGCTGAGCGACCCTCGACAAATTTTCTACGCGGGGCTTTTCTAAACTCGAAATTTTACTTCATACTTAGTCTGGGAGTGGACAACACTCGTTCTTAGAAGTTTCAAATTAAGTGATCACTCTAGATTACTAAGTTTATCACCATTTTACAAGGGCTACAGCTCGAAGGACCAATCATGGTCTTTGCAGACGGAAGGACTACAGGGAATCGAAGTTTTTTAGAAGAAAACAACGAATATCTGAAGGTTTACAGCATGGATTGGAAAGAAAACATCCAATTTTGAAAAAATATCGAAGTTAGGTTGGTTTTCAGTGCATTTTTAACTTCACTTTAAATCAGTGTTTTATACGCGTGGCGCATGAAGTAAAATTTCGAATTTGGAAAAGCCCCCGCGAAAATTTGTCTCGGGTCGCTGCGCGACCCTCGCCAAATTTTCTACGCGGGGCTTTTCTAAACTCGAAATTTAACTTCATGCTTAGTCTGGGAGTGGACAACACTCGTTTGAACTTTAAATTTAACTCTTTTATAAAATCGACTTTTGTAATATAATAAATCATTCATTGAAATCATAAAAAAAGATGCAAAATTTTACCTAAAAAGAACTTCTAGAATTAACTTAATAATTTGCTCGGTTCCTAATGGGTGAATATTCTATTCCTAAGAAAAACCGTATTTATTTAATATTAAAGTTCCATTTAATATAACAACAAACTGTGAATAAATCGACAAAAATCTAGAAATATCGAAAATCTCGACATGTAGAAAATCTTGACGGTCCACTCCCAGACTAAGCATGAAGTAAAATTTCGAGTTTAGAAAAGCCCCGCGTAGAAAATTTGTCGAGGGTCGCGAAGCGACCCGAGACAAATTTTCACGGGGCTTTTCTAAACTCGAAATTTTACTTCATGCGCCACGCGTATAAAACACTGATTTAGTATGAAGTTCAATAACACATATATCATCATTAATTAAAATCATTATTTAATCAGATATTTAGTCGCTAAATGAACATTTTTGTTAATAGAAACTGATGGAATAAAATGTTACTGGTTGCAAATGATAGATTCAAATTTATTTTTAAAGGATTTGCATCTGTGATTAAAAAATGAGGATTCGAATCATATTTTTCACTTACGAATCCATTATTCGAGTATTCGTGATTCGAATCATATTAGAGGATTCGGATTCGAGATTCGAATCCTGTTTTTGAGGATTCATCCCAGCTCTGGTGCACACTAGATAAATTAACCCCCATTTTTTGTAGGGAAGTATACATACCTTAATGGTGTCGGTCTGTGCATCGATTTCAGCGAAAACGGCTCATGAGAGTCGCATTTAATTTTATATATGGTTTATGCTCCATAATATCTTAAAATTATTCAGTTTAGAGAAGTGGATGTATACAGAGGTAATCCATAAAGTATCTAAAAGAAAATGTCAATTCTTTTCTTCTAAATCAAGAGGGTGAGTGTTTATCAAAGTTATTAATATTATACCTTAGAGTGTTTTCCACTCCCAGACTAAGCATGAAGTAAAATTTTGAGTTTAGAAAAGTCTTAAACAAAACCAAATTTTAAAGCTTTTTTAAACTCGAAATTTTACTTCATGCGCCACGCGCGTAAAACGCTGATTTATCCCGAAGTTCAAAATTATACACAAATTCCAATAAGAAGTTATTCCGTGATTTTGTGAAAATTATAAATTTTTACTATTCATTCAACAAGCTGTCGTTTTTCTTCACGAAAAAAGATAGCTACGAAAAACTTGAAGATAGAAAATTTGTCAAAAATGTTATTATCTAAAACTTGTGTTTGAACCATTTTTCTGTATTTCCATTAGTTATTGAGTTATTCGCAACTTTTTCAAAATACAAAGAAACGAGCGTACTCGCGTAAACTCAAATCAAAAATACTTGAGCCACAGAAAAGTATAATACATGCATTTTGGCTATTTCGACGAGATCTACTAGATGGGCATATTTTTTTTTATACAGGGAGATCCATAAAGTATCTAAGAGAAAATGTCAATTGCTATTTTCTAAAACAAGAGGGCGAGTGCTTATCAAGGTTATCAATATTATACATAAGAGTGTTTTCCACTCCAAGACTAAGCATGAAGTAAAATTTCGAGTTTAGAAAAGCCTGAAAATTTGGTTTGGTCGCGTAGCGCTACGCGCTACGCGACCAAACCAAATTTTCAGGCTTTTCTAAACTCGAAATTTTACTTCATGCGCCACGCGCGTAAAACGCTGATTTATCCGGAAGTTCAGAAACATACACACATTCCAATAAGAAGTTATTCCATGATTTTGGATTATAAGTTTTTACCAATCTTTTAACAAACTGTCGTTTTTTTTTCACGAAAAGAGATAGCTACGAAAAAACTTGAAGATTCATAACTGTATGAGTGTATAGCAAAAGATGCTATTATTATTATTATTATCAAAAACTTATGTCTATAATTATTTACTTATTACATTAAGTAGTTTTTTTTTATTTTAAATTAAAAAAGTGTCTAAAAATAAATAAAATCAATTCATTTGGTTTACATTTTTTTTTATACAAATCAAGTAATTTTATATTTGAATTTAATATTAAAAAAATAATAGTCATTTTTTACCATGTGCTCAATGATAAACAGTACATTCAGTAATAGTTATAAATTTTTTAAATTTTGAAAGTTGTAATATATTTAGACAGTCGTGAACATGTTTTGTTTGTCACTTAACTACTAATGACATTTTTATGGCACTTATTATGTTTTATTTTGAGTTTGTATCCTAATTAATATGTTTGTTTTACGTTAGTCTATAAAGACAGTTGATGTAAGTTGATACCTGAACTATAATTGCAGTTGATGTAAATCGGCGTTAACCGACATTTAGTTGACAAAATGACATTGGGGAGGGGGCAGCTTTGAAATCATAAATGCGAACCCCTATTTTTACTTTCCCCCGTATGTAATACAAAGGGAAAGTATTGTTTTCGTGAAAATTTTCAAATCAAAAATTTTAGCGGAAATATCCGTTTTGAGGTCCCCTGAGTCGAATAAGACCATTTTTGAAAAATGTCTGTCTGGCTGTGTGTCTGTGTGTGAGTCTGTGTGCGCTGTACCGCAAAAACCGCTAAAGATATCGAGATGAAACTTGAAACTTAAGCTTTTTGTTACAATCGGAAGAACTGAAAAGCTTTTGGTGAAAATCGGAAAACCGGAAGTGGTACTTTACTCTTAGCGTTTTTCAGTTTATTCAGATTTTTTTAATAAATGTTCATCAAACAAAAAATTCTTTCAAATAAAAGTTGTAGGTAATAACAAAATAAAGATGTATTGTTCACTTACTTTTTGTCATAGCACTCTTAGTTTTTGAGATATTTCAAAAGTTGTGTGTTTTATCTAGTTATTAGTGTGTGACAGTGTATGTGTCGATACAATTGAAAAATGTTTCAAATAAAAGTTGTAGTTATCAAAAAGTTGAAGATATTTTGAAAATAATAATGCTACAAATATTTTAAAAGTGATTTAATACGCAATTTACGGGGGAAAGTACTATGATGGACACATCACCATTTTTTATTGCAGATTTGGATAGAGCGTGAGTTTTATTTAAAAACATTTTTTGTCGCTTTGATAGATAGACCCAGTGGTCTCCAAACTACGGCCCGCGGGCCAAATCCGGCCCGCGACTTGCATGAATCCGGCCCGCGATTGTTTGTAATTTTTTTTGTAAATGTCAAATTTTGAAATATTGTAACAATTGTTCCTTAAATTTTTCATAATTTTATAAAATTAATCGGATCTTGGCCGACTTTATTATGTAGAATTGTATTTGTGGCCCGCGAAGAAGATAGTTTGGAGACCCAGGCTCTAACCAATGAGTTGAAGATTTCGCTTGAAGTTAGTGATTTATACATGTGGCGCATGAAGTAAATTTCGAGTTGAGAAAAGCCTGAAAATTTGGATTTGCTGGGGCGTGACTCGCTGCACTCGCGCTCTCCAGTAAATCATATTTGACGTGGTCACCGTGTTAAGTTTGGTTGTATCTCACTTCGCCAAGGTTTTTGAGGTTAGGTGTGATTCTGATAAGTTCCTAACCTAACTTATCAGAGTGACACCTAACCTCAAAAACCTTGACGAAGTGAGATACAACCAAACATGATACGGTGACCACGTCAAATGTGATTTGCTGGGGCGCGCGGGCGAAGCAAGTCGCTTACTTACTCTTCCACGCTCTATAAAAATCTGTAATAAAAAATAGGGATTTAGGATTTCAATGATGCCTCCTTCCCAGCCTGGTTGAATTTTCTTACACAATTAGATGTCCCCCTCCAAACCATTAAAGTTTTATTCAAAATATTTTTTTATTCGGTGCATGGTCTGAAGATATTCCAGGTGGTATTTTAAAATGGTACACCCTGTATACACTATTTATTTTATTCTACCTCAAAAAAATAATATTTTTATTGTCTTCAGGATATGATTTTGAGTTACGATATGCAAAACTATGCAAATGATAAAAAAATTTGAGTACACAGTTTCTACGTAAGACTTGTATGGATTTAAATCCTTTTTGAAGAATCGAATTGTTTTTCAATTATTTGAATACTTGTAAAGTGATTGTGAATGCTACCTACCTAGTGAATGCTACCTAGCTTTGGAAAATATTAAACGATGTATAACAATGGGTAGCATAACACCTTCTAGTCGCCGCCACAATTCGCTCTGGGGTTAGACCGTGTCCAGGGATTAAACATCATCGTAACGTCGCATTAAAAACTACAGAAACTTTAACAATATATGGTAGATTCTTCTGTAACATGAGCATTAGTTAATATTTGTGTCGTCAGTCCACAGTCCTGACTTTGAAATCGCGTTATTTTGTCCACCAAAATATCTACACTGGAACTGGAGCACAGCTGGCTCGAATGTGCAGCACTAGTAGGCACTAGGGCAATAAGCAGAAAACGTTATAAATGTTTCAAAATATTCATCAACCGGCTACCGCGCCGTCCCTATGTTTGGCCACTACCAGCCGCCTGTCTTGCTTGTATGTTCCACCGTCAATTTTATCAACAGATCCTATGGGAGTTATGTAGTAACATTCCATCTTAACGGGTTCGCGGCAAGGATTCGATTCTCAAGCTCAAGGGTGGCTCCACGAGGTCCCTATTTGGGGCCGTTAGGACGGAGCTTTTGCACGGCGGATCAGTAATTGTTCTGGTATATGGGTATGCGGGTGTAAGGGTGTAGGGTGGACGGAGACGCAGGGCGACTCACGTTGAATCGCATTGGTATTCTGGCTGGCTGCCATACTTCAGCCACCTCGAGAAATAAATTTGCAATAATCTGCATCGTATCGCGTCAAGGGCCAGCGCTTAACTAAATTTGGATTTAAGCCATTAAAAACATTATTTATATAATACAATCTGTGTGTAACACTGCGCTGATCCAACTTAAATCAACGATGCTGCTTTCATATGCAATACACATTAAAGGTTAGAGTGTATCACATATGCAGTATACATCCATATATTATGTGTGATATACAGATGCGCCAACTGTCCTATAAAAATATAAATTATATACAGAATATTCGCGAAATGGCGTGCACGTGAACCATAAGCACCATTAAATATCTATTGTTATTTTCGTTCTTATTCTACTTACAAATAGGTTGATTGGTGATTCAGAGAGGTGGCATTAGATCATACGCGTAATCGGTTACCTATGTATATATATTAAAGAAGCAGAGGGGTAGTAACCGGCGTTTATGCGGTTGGTTAAAATGAATACGAACGGGGGACGGCATAATTGACGCATCTCTTTTCACACATCGTGCATATACTTGGCGCTCCCGTACGTCAGGAATTAGGATAAGTTTTGCTTGATGCTTATTTTCTCCCTCACTCGCATTTAAAGCAAAACTGCTTTAATATCCAGTGAATGTTAAAAACCGGTACAAATCAATGGGGCCCCTTATTTTGATTTAATGAGTTTAATGTCATTATCCCGCAATGATTTTCACCGTTCACTTCCCATTGGTGGCGTCTCGGGGGCATTGAGATGGAAGCAAATGCAGGCAGACGGTTGAATCCTGGCTGCACAAGAGCAGTGTGACGTACTGTTTTCTTCTAACAAACATAAGCACAGCTATTATTTTCTACTAAGTTTGAATCGACCTGCATCCAGTACCTTCCCGATGGAACGGATCGAGCTGATAAACTGCCGCAACCCGCCACCTGATATCAAATACCCTACGCCGATCCCGCTATCGAACACAAATGCCATTTGAAGATTTTATTTAAATCAGGACTTAGCTGCGAGACACCTCTCGCTACAGTTAGCAACTCTCATTTATACGTTTCCACCTAACGTGCTATTTATCCAGGAGGATTACGTCTTATTCGAAATTCTGGCACTCTATTACTGCACCCATAGATTGCCATCTTATATTCCACCTTATTTTATTGTAATTGCGATTGCCAATGCCCTTCGTCAATTACGACGCTATATCTTTTCTAATTAATACTTCGAGCAAAACTTTTAAATTGTTCAATTATCACTTGATTAATAAAACTACAATTTGATTTATACCGATCTACAATAAATTGAAGGAAGCAAGATAGATTATAAACAACAATCTGATTCCCTTGAGTACTTGATAATACTTTCAGCTATCAATTGCGAATGACAGATATCTTGACATTTCGATTAATTGGTTCAGAAAGTGATTTACTGAAAATAAATTTACAAATAATTGTTGCAACATTTCAACAGCACATCCGAAACAAACAAGCATGAGTAAAATTAACATATTTGATTGAAGTCTACTCCTAGAAGTGGCCTCATACCATACCATACCTTCAATTTTTGTAGGTATTGAGTTCGCAAATCCATTCAGTGTCATTTTCATTCTTTTTTGTCATTTGTAAGTTCATCATCGTTTTACAGAACACCATTCTTTTAATGTCATCTTTTGGCAATGACCTGTGTTTTATACGCGTGGCGCATGAAGTAAAATTTCGAGTTTAGAAAAGCCCAGAAAATTTGTCTCTGGGCTTTTCGAAGCTCGAAATTTTACTTCATGCTTAGTCTGGGAGTGGAAAACACTCGTTCAAAGCTTCAAATTGAACTCTTTTAAAAATCAACGAATGTCAGAAAATTACCAGCTAAAATAATTAAGAAAAAGTAATGTGATTTTATAAAAATAATGACATACCATGGAATCGATACAACAATTGCGAATATCCCCTGTTTTTTTTTTAAGTTTAATTTAAAGCTTTAAACAAGTGTTTTCCACTCCCAGACTAAGCATGAAGTAAAATTTCGAGTTTAGAAAAGCCCCGTGAACATTTGTCGAGGGTCGCGCAGCGACCCGAGACAAATTTTCTGGGCTTTTCTAAACTCGAAATTTTACTTCATGCGCCACGCGTATAAATCACTATAATATTGTCAAATTTGTGTATATTCGAACTTCACTTAAAATCTGTGTTTTATACGCGTGGCGCATGAAGTAAAATTTCGAGTTTGGAAAAGCCCAGAAAATTTGTCTCGGGTCGCTGCGCGACCCTCGACAAATTTTCACGGGGCTTTTCTAAACTCGAAATTTTACTTCATGCTTAGTCTGAGACTGAAAAAATTCGTTAAAAAATAATTACTGGCTTTTTACAATATTTTCATTAATTTTCCAAATCTCGAATGTTTTCTATGTTTGGTAATTTTTTTACAATCTTGAATTTCTAAGATTTAAATTAATTTTCAAAATTAACCGACTCGTGAATTTTTCAATACGTTCGTTAATTTTAGAATTTGGATTTGGACGCGCAGCGTTCAAATCAAAATTCTGGCTTTTCTTAACTCAAAATTTTACTTTATGCGCCACGCGCATAAAAACACTGATTAATTGTTAAGTTTAAAATATTTAAAAAAAAATAATTACAGATTATCTCTTTTCGGCATACCTTAAAATGTTGTCAAATTTCAATATTTTTTGACATTTTTATCACTTTTTGACATTGTTTCAACATTTTCTCAAATTTAAACATTTCATCGTTTTTTGAGAGTTTTCGATTTTTTCAAATTTTGGGCTAATTTCAACATTTTTACTTTGACACTTCATCAATTTTCCATGGTGTCACTGACAGAGTATAAACCTCTAGATAAAGACAATTAACTCTATTATTATTATTATATTTTGCCCCCCCCCCCCTGTAAAAGATTTTGCGGGCGCCCATGGTTCAAATATATTTCATTTATAATTCAATTCAATTAATTATTTACTATTACTTAAAGGCTATACGGTGTGCGAGTAAAGTATGGAATAATAAAAATAAAAACGAAGTTGACCGGCTTTCTTAAAAACGCTGAATAGGTCGATTTTCGTTCGTTAATGCGAACTTTTTTGCGGGCTGTGACGTCACTAGTGTTTAACGTATGACGCCATCGGAATTTTTTAAAATGGAATGTTTATTTTTTATTTAGCAACTTTTGTAGAGCTCTTAATTCTTTTTACAGTCACATTTTTTTTATGCGGGGCACATGAAGTCAAATTTAGAGTTTAAAAAAGCCTGAACATGTAGTTGGTCGCTCGCTCCGTTTCTTTTGAAGCTTTTTAAACTCAAAATGTTTCTTCATGCTCAATCTAGGAGTGGAGGCTGGGGAATATTTCAAATTTAGGTATTCGAAAATTCATTAAAGAATATATTCAAATGCTTAAATTATTCAAATATTCTAATTATTCAAATATTTGAATATTCAAATAGTCGAATACTCAAATTTTTTAATATTCGAATATTCAAATAGTCGAATATTCGAATATTCAAATAGTCGAATATTCGAATATTCAAATAGTCGAATATTCGAATATTCAAATTATCGAATTTTTTAAGAATTGTATTCATTTTGTTTGAGAACTTGTCGAACCATTTCCCTGTTAGTACCAACTTCTGTACAATTCGAAAACTGGATTTGACGAATCTTCTTCTGCAATAACACAAATCATTATGTCCCGTCTTTCCTGGTGTTCTGTGGCAGCCCTTTGTTCTCTTCTGTTGCATTTATTGTTAGCAATACATCCAGTCTGTTCAAAAGCATGAACAATTCTTGAAATTGTTGAACAATGTGGAATTCGCCGGTTCTCAAAATTTGCCACAAATAAATGAACATTTAATAACTTGTATTCTCTCTTCCAGAGTATAAGATATCGCGGCAGTTGACAATTGCAAATTTAAAGTAAAATTTGACAAACAGGGTAACATTTATTTTCCAATACGTAGGCATGGCAACAACAATTATCACGATTCGTCTGCTGTATAGTTTGTTTTTCTCTTACTTCAGAAAATCCTATGGTACTGTATTAACCTATGGATTTTGCTATGCTGCGAATAGTGTTGAACGGTATATATATTTATACAAGGTGGCCAAAAAATTAGTGAAAAGCTTTAGGTAACCTATTCGTTAATTAATTTTAAGTAGAAAATCCAAATAAAAAAATATTGTATTGTTCTTTACTAACGCTCACGGCACCATTGAAATTCTAAATATGTCACAAGAAATCAGCAATATTTTTAAAATGTCTTGATTAAAATCATATCTATCAACAACCAGCTTTACATTACAAATTTTATACAACATGTTAAAAACAAATTCTAGTCACATATTTGTAATATTAATGGCCTCGTGAGGCTTTTTGAATAATCATAAAATATATTTTTTGTTTATTATTTTAAATTTTGTTAAATTTATATTTATTATATTAAATTATAATTGAACTATAATGATAGTGGACATAAGTCAGCACTAGCCGACATTTAGTCTATCGAGTCAACTTGACATAAGTCGGCGATAGTCGACATTTGGACTATAATGACAATTGACATAAGTTGGCGGTAGCTGACATTTGAACTATAATAACAGTTGACTTAAGTCGGCGCCAGCCGACATTTGGACTATAATAACACTGAAATATAGTAATACTGGAACGCGCTCTGGCGACGCCAGCGCGAGCCGACAGAGATAGCGAGTAACGGGTCTTGTGTCTCCGTCGTATAGTAATACGCCGCCTGACTCTAGTTCTAATGCGCATGCGCGAGGAGCGTGAGACAATGACACAAGACCCTTTGGTCGCTGTCTCTCTCGGCTCGCTTTCTTAACCCAGCGATCATAGGCAGTGCGCGTTCCAGTATTACTACATTTCAGTGTATAATAACAGTTGACATAAGTTGGCGGCAGTCGACATTTGAACTATAATGACAGTTGACATAAGTCGGCGCTAGCCGACATTTAGTCCATCGTATTAACCTGACATAACTCGGCGTTAGCCGACATTTAGACTATAATACCGACATGCCGACATTTAGACTATATCGTGCAAACTTGACACAAGTTTGAATTGAACAATAATGAGGTCGCCATGTTATTTTTTTTCTTTGTGACAGTTACGATACACATTTTAACACTTGTGACATATTTTAAAGTAACGAGTGTCTTCCACTCCCAGACTAAGCATGAAGTAAAATTTCGAGTTTAGAAAAGCCTCGGGTAGAACATTTTCCACGCGGGGCTTTTCTAAACTCGAAATTTTACTTCATGCGCCATGCGTATAAAACACTGATTTACAGTAAAGTTAAAAATATATAACGCGTAGATGTGATGGTGATCAATATTTACCGAGATGCAGCAAAAAATGCAAGAATTACTTTTTTTGTGAATAGTTCTTTAATAATGATAATAATAAAAGTAAAATAAATTTAGTTTGAGCATTATTGTTATTTAAATCATTATATATTTTACGGGGAAAGTGCTATGATGTACACATCACCATTTTTTTTTAAATGGAATGCCCTGTTTATATTTTAAGAATCGTATTCTTAATAAAATTCTCTTTACAGTGATATATCACAAGTACCATTTCAGTTAAAGAATTATTTTCAATATTTTAAAGAAATTACAATATGTTAGCACAGTATTATTATTGTTCATTTTTCTTAAACAAGTTGGTACGATTACACCAATAATGAAATTCTACTATCAAATAAGACAAGTACGAATCAAATTACGAACATCTCAGAAAAATGTGTATCCTTAGAAACCCTGCTATAATCCCTAAATACAAAAATACGCCTAACCCTTTACGAATACATATCCTTCTTTTACCCTACTTCCCCACATTGAAATCCCAACTAATCAGAACTATAGCTATCTCGGGCAGAAAGACTTATGATCGATAGCCTTATAATTATATTTAATTTTTTAAAGAATGTAAAGTTTATTTATTGTATTTCTTTTCCAATAAAGATATTATAGTAGTGAGACAAGTATTTATTTTACAATAAAATATGACAAGTCAAAGCAAAAAATTAAACATTATCAGATCACTACAATTATTCCGTTCTTAAGCATAATTTAAAAGATACCCAATACATGTGATACATTATTGTAACGAGCATTTGATTAAGTATCTGAACCTCGGAAAATATACAAATTATTCTATTAAGAAACAATTGACATTGTTCCTGAAAATAGGTAGGCCATGGAAAAATAGTATACTGTACAAAAAGCATATAATGATAGCTATTAATCACGATAACGATGTTTGCGAAACGAGTATTAGGCGAGTGAAGCAAGCTGTTCGCGTGATTAATAGCCATTATATGCCAGTTATACACTATACTGTGTTCACGACAACAACAATATATACAACAACGTTTATTGTATTATATATTTATCAACATGAATGTTGACAATTTAATAAAGTATTACATAAATACTTCAAAACCAATGATTATGTTTCTGTTTTATTTAAATCTGTAGTAAGTTCTGTGTTCTCGTCTGTGTTGGCCACTGTAGGCGCTATTTTTGAATTACCTGCCTGCCTGATTCACTGATTCACCGGTTCCCTGATTTATAGATTCACTGAGTCACTGATTCAGTGATTAACTGATTGTGAATCGTAATTAGCAAAATATGTCGGAATAAATCTTTCTTGGTTTATTGAACAAAATCAAAAGAGCTATGGTGAAAATAGTTTAGATAAAAGTTGTTTGTTTTCTTCATTATCTACAACTTTTATTTGAAATTGTTCGATTCGGTCGATAATAACGCTACAGTTGGTGAGTATTACTAAAGGAATAAATCTGGGCTAGACTTTCTCTTTTCTTGATTAAAAACAAAAATGCTAAGGTGAAAATTGTTTATACAAAGGTTGTGTGTATTTTTCGTGGGCTACAACTTTTATTTGAGACATTCTTTGAATATATTAATGTTTCTATACTTTTAACTTCACTTGAAATCAGTGTTTAATACGCATGGCGAATGAAGTAAAATTTCAAATTTAGAAAAGCCCGCATGATTTTGCTCAGGGCTTTTCTAAACTCGAAATTTTACTTCACGCTTAGTCTGGGAGTGGAAGACACTCGTTCGTAAATTTATCATAAAGTTGTGTATTTTTTCGTTGTCGTCATCATAAATCGCGTTCAATCAAAACGCGAATTACCGTGGTTGAAACCATATTAAACACGCAAATGCCGTGTTTAATGAAATTGAGTATTGAATGCATCTCATTTATGTTGCCCACAAAACTAAATAATGCACATAGTATATGATTGTCGTGAACAAAATAATTTATTCCATTTTGTAAATCACGTTGCATATGATAAGTTGCACATTAAACTTTTTTTGTATCTTTAATATTATAGCAGATAAAAGCTAGAAAATGAAAATAACCCACCCTGTACATAACATATTTTAAGTTAGTAGTAAAACATATAAAATCATCCTTTTATCGATTTTATTATATTTTGTCATATTGGGGTAGCCTGTGGAAATAATAAATAACTGTATAACAAAAGGAGCAAAATAGGAAGATATATCAAAGGCGGGTAGGGTCATTCAATATCTAGACGGTAAATCAGAAAAGTGCTAAATATACACATGTCTAATATAAGCCCGGGCAGAAAAGAGAAGCAAAAACCGTGTACGAGGGGGCTGTTAATGTGCGTCGCCTTTTCATCACCAATAAAATTAGTATACCTAGTATGCCGACGTCAGCAGAGCAGTCCGAGTTTTTGATAAGACCAGGATCGCCCCTCATGGACAGACAATAGCTAGCGGGGGCCTCCGGCAACTTGTAAACAACTCCCATGCTGTCTGCAAAACCACAGCTACTCTCTCGGCTAGGTACCATCAATAGCCACAATGAGTGTAAATAAGAAAGTTCTATCGAAAGTGTGTACGCGCTTTGATATTTTTAGGTCGTTTGTTGTAGATCCCACGATCGGTCGAGACGATAGAATCGAGTGCGAACTATTTCGCACACAGACATTCGTAAAGGCAATACGAGCCGATCACTTCGACGGTCATCAATGGGGCCATTGATTTAACGAGCTACGCTTGTTTTCTCCTAGGAGTTGCAGACTGCCCTTCGGTCAAGTCTCAGCCTTATATGTTCTCTCTAGAGCTTATTCATCGAAACAGGAGGAGGTACGATAAAATAGCAGTAAATTACCTGCATAAAAATACTTTATCTTTCCTGATCATCTGCGTCCAAAATCGTCCGACACATCAACCTTAATTTTTGAACGCCCATCTTTCCTGATAGTTGTCAATTTTTTATACACCCACCCCTTTGCGTAATCACGGCATCGCTACTTTTTTAATAGAAATCGATTTTTTTATACGACAACTTTTGTAGAGCTTTGAATTTTTCTTATAATGATATATTTTTTTATTTTCAAAAAATCTTTAATTTTGAAGAAAAAATTGAAAAAAAATATATGGAATTGCTATTAAAAAAGTACATCGTCTTTTTTAATAGCAATACCATATATTTTTTTTCAATTTTTTCTTCAAAATTAAAGATTTTTTGAAAATAAAAAAATATATCATTATAAGAAAAAGATTAAAAACAAATGTTATTATAATTTGTTATTATTTTAATCATATCACCTCTATATTTTTTGTATTTTAAATATGTTTAGACGCCACAAACCAGGGTTGGTATGTTTAAAACACTTTGTTTTAAAACAGTGTTTTAAACATGTTTAAAAACAGCTGTCGTGTTTTAAACGGTTTTGTTTTAAACATGTTTTAAATCTTAAATTTGTCTAAAACATGTTTTTAACGCTAAATTTGTTTAAAACGTTTTTTATCATCTTAAATTTGCTAAATTATATTTTATACTAGTTTATTAAGATTTTTTGTTTATATTTTAAAATTTTAACTAAATGTTTGAAGATATTTCAAATTACATTATTTCACTTAACATTTTATTACAATAAAATATCACAACTGTGTGTGTATAAATGTGATTTTTAAATACAGGGAATTTTTCTTTCAGGTATACGTATGCATACACTGAACATTTTACGACAATCGTTGCTTTTTTAAAAGATTTTAATTTGAATCTTTAAACGTGGGACTTCCACTCCCACACTAAGCATGAAGTAAAATTTCGAGTTTAGAAAGGCCTGAAAATTTGGATTGGCCGCGTAGCGAAGCGGAGCGGCCAATCCAAATTAGGCTTTTCTAAACTCAAAATTTTACTTCATGCGCCACACGTATAAAACACTGAAATATCGAAAAGTTTAAAATATACAGCTTTAGCAATCTAATATGTAGATGCGAATAAAACGTGAGTGAAATTCTGCGCTGAACAAATTGTTTAAAACAGTGATTATAGGTAACTCTAACGTATATTAGGTTGCCTATAATTGTTGTTGTATGAGTGTTTTTTTAACTTCACTGTAAATCAGTGTTTTTAAGCGTGGCGCATAAAGTAAAATATCGAGTTTAGAAAAGCCTAATTTGGATTGGTCGCTCCGCTTCGCTACGCGGTCAATCCAAATTCTTAGGCTTTTCTAAACTCGAAATTTTACTTCATGCTTAGTCTGGGAGTGGAAAACACTCGTTAAAAGCCCCAAATTAACCGCTTTGAAGCCACGAATTTCCGAAAATTTAAAAAACGCTGTAGTTATCGGGATATGTATACTTAAAAGAAAAATGCCCTGTATGTTTTGTTTTAAACACGTTTTAAAAGAAATTTTAAACATGTTTCAAACACTTTTTAAAAATGTTTTTAATTGTTAATGTCTTAGACGTTGTTTCATTGAAAAAAACACGTTTTGTTAAAAAAAAATGTTTGTTTTAATTAAAATGAAAAAAACGTTTTTAAACAACCCTGCCACAAACACATTCACACACATCTATTTTCCCAGGTGGAATAATTTTGTACTTTAAATTGACCCCACCCGGCAGAATTCGAACCCGCGACTCCTGTGTTAGTCCCCAGAATGAAAATAAAACCATTTTTTTTATAAACATAATTAGTAAATAAACATATTTTTTTATTAAAAAACCATCGAGTACTGATCATTTAACTACGCCAGACATTGGTTTTTATAGTCAAGCTTTTATAATTGTTTTATTGGAACTGACGCCAAAAAGAAAAATGTGGATTCAAAAGTGTAGAAAGCATTGTATTTAAAAACGGCAAATCGGATTATAGGCATCTTGAATGCGCTGCGGAATCGGAAAACCGGAACAAAATCCATTGAGTAATGTATCTTTGTTGATTTTTTTAAGATTGTACACTATATAAAGATGTAAATACAAAATTTGTGTCAAGACGTTAGAAATGGTAACATTTTGCGCGCTTACAACGGCCCCACGAAGACTTGTGTTTGTCACGACAGGGTCGTCAATAATGACTGTGTTTGTATGTCGATGGTGGTAATATATATATATATATATATATATATATTAAGCGGAAGTGGCTATAATAACGGCTAGGGCTATAAGCAAACTCTTTTCTTCAAATCCAATATTTTGCCAACCGTGTCGGTATCCTCAGGGAAACAGTAACATTTTATTTACTGTTAACAAACATAACCTATCATCAAGGCTGTAGCCAGGGAAAGGGGGATATAGGGGTAATTTTAAGTACAAATAAATAACTTAGTCTGATATATTTTGTTTCTTTTATGGTTTCTATATCTGTAAGTGAAGTTATATTTCGGAGTTTATATTTACGTGAATGTCTATTAATTAGTCTCTGTATTGTATTTCTGTTGTATTTAAGGTGTGCTGCTATTGTGTGAATGAATTTTAGTTACTTTTTTCTAATTTCGGGTGATAATGGTATGTTGAAGGCTCTATTAACCATACTATTAAAGGCAGATAATTTATATTTCATTGGTGCAAATGCGTTGGCATGGATATAATTGAAAGTATGAGTATGTTTCCTGAATATATCAAATTCTAATTTATTGTTTTCTCTTTTTATAAGAATGTCTAGGAAGGGCAGTGAGTTTTCGTCCTCTAACTCGTATGTAAAATGAATACTATTGTAAATATTATTAATCGATGAGATGAAGTTGTTAATATCGAAATTTGTTTCGACCACAGCAAATATGTCATCGACATATCTAAACCAAATATTCGGAAACTGGGTTATTGACTTTTTGGCAATATTTTCAAAATTATTTAGAAAAATGTGAGCAAGAAAAATAATATTCCAAACGAACAAATCAAAGAATACTTACAGCTTACCGAACTAGAGATGGATTGTAACGTGTTTGAGTTCAATAATTCGTACTATAAACAAACATTTGGCACTGCCATGGGTAACCCGTTATCACCTTTTCTTGCTCACATTTTTCTAAATAATTTTGAAAATATTGCCAAAAAGTCAATAACCCAGTTTCCGAATATTTGGTTTAGATATGTCGATGACATATTTGCTGTGGTCGAAACAAATTTCGATATTAACAACTTCATCTCATCGATTAATAATATTTACAATAGTATTCGTTTTACATACGAGTTAGAGGACGAAAACTCACTGCCCTTCCTAGACATTCTTATAAAAAGAGAAAACAATAAATTAGAATTTGATATATTCAGGAAACATACTCATACTTTCAATTATATCCATGCCAACGCATTTGCACCAATGAAATATAAATTATCTGCCATTTTTTAGTGTATACATATCAGTGTAAAATGTATATTTTTCGTATTAGTATCAAACCATTGATAATGGACACTTCGTGTCCGAAATGTACATTTGGTTACAAAATAAAGTATTGAAGAAAGGTTCTAAGAGTTTTTTAATAAAAGTATGTTATAGTTGAACTATAATGACAGTTGATATAAGTCAGTGCCGGTCGACATTTGGACTATAATAACAGTTGACTTAAGTCGGCGGCTGCCGACATTTGAACTATAATGACAGTTGACACAAGTCGGCGCTAGCCGACATTTAGTTCATCGTGTCAACTTGACATAACTCGGCGTTAGCCGACATTTAGACTATAATGACAGTTGACATAAGTCAGCGCCAGTCGACATTTAGACTATAATAACAGTTGATATAAGTCGGCGGTAGATGACATTTAAACTATAATAACAGTTGACATAAGTCGGCGCAAGCCGACATTTAACCAACATTTTAAGACTTGTGACATATTTTAAAGTAACGTGTGTCTTTCGAGTTTAGAAAAGCCCCGCGTAGAAAATTTGTCTCGGGTCGTGAAGCGACCCGAGACAAATTTTCACGGGGCTTTTTTAAACTCGAAATTTTACTTCATGCGCCACGCTTATAAAACACTGATTTATAGTAAATTCAAAAATATATAACGTAATTTTTATTGTAATGATAGGTTATGTTTGCTAAGAGTAAATAAAATTTTACAGTTTTCCTGAGGAAGCCGACACGGTTGCCGAAGCCCTAGTCGTTATTATACTCACTTCCGCTTAATTCATTCTTTAGATTTTACGGCGTTACTTCCTTAAATTTGTATATATAAATACCAGTATTAAATAATCCACTGGAGTATCTCGACAAATATGCATCGTACAAAAAATGTTTCGAACAAAAGTTTAATATTTTCGAGGGGGTCATCCGATTCTATGAAATGTTCGTCCCCCCCCATCCGGGGATGCGGGTGGGGGGCAACTTTAAAGTCTTAGGTAGGAACAACTATTTTTTATTAAAAATTCGGATTCTACACAAAAAATAATGTAGGTTTTTTCCCAGATGTTTTTAAAAATTCGTGATAGATGGCGTTGTAGTCGCAAATGTTCATTTCGAACACAAAGTGACCATTATCAATGGACCATTATCAATGGATTAAATGTAGTTCACAACGGTTCGTGTACTACACCACACCATCATCACCATCATCATCATCGGCATGCAGCCGTTGTGGGTGTCGACTTTTATCTTCCACGGAAGATCCGATGGCATCCAGCAGAACTACCACAAACCCCAATGATATCCACTCTCGAAGTGGAGGTTCTGGAAAGGACCTAGCTTTTGAATTTTGCGGCAGGGATATGTGAGAGCATACTCCCAAGAAGATACCAATTTTAAAATTGGAACATTCTTGATTCACACCTTTGAATCAAGAACAGAATTTAAACTTGGCATAAGTCCTGAATGGACTTGACTACATTTTAACACCAGGAGGAAAATGAAAAAAAAAATGGATTAACACTGTGTAACACAGTGTTAATCTATTGATAATGGTCAGTTTGTGTCCGAAATGTACATTTGGTAATTCAAATAAAAGTGTGAAGAAAGGTTATTAGTGCTTTATTCGTCAAATCAATTTGATCTTCACGTAACTCACAATCAATTTATTCGAAAAGTATTTTGAAAAATTAAAAATAAAAAAAAATCTCGAAAGCTGCTGAACAAATAAAATTGAAAAAAAATCAGGGAGGCCTCTCTCAATTGGTACTATAACATAAACAACTATGAAAGAAATCGGAGATGCAAAAGTCAGATGGTATCTGATTTGACGTAGAATGCCCCATATATAAACCTAGAAATAAAAAAGTAAAAATATATTGATTTTATAAGATTTGTAAACAATTAAAATCTTAATAATTGAAATGTTGTTTTAATATTTTTATGAAAATTGATGTAAATGTTAACCGAATATTTCTCGTTTAATATATATATATAAAAAATATATTCAAAAAAAGGTTAAAATCGGCCCATTTTTCGCAAAGTTATTAGCATTTAAAAAAAGGAACGTTTTTTTTTCTTTTAAAAATCGATATCTCGAAAGTGGCTGGACAAATAAAATTGAAAAAAAATCAGGGAGGCCTCTCTCAATTAGTACTATAACATAAAAAATTATGAATAAAAATCGGAGATGCTTGCATGTTAAGCAAGAAGTCAAATTTCGCGTTTATAAAAGACTTAAAATTTGGATTTGCGGCGTGAAGCGAAGCGTAGCCCGTCGACAAATCTATACGTTGAGGCGTTTCTAAACTCGAAATTTTAATTCAAGCAACCGGAGTACAAAACATTTAAATATCATGATATTGTGACATCATACATCTTTTGTCACTATTTGACATTTCGATAGAGAAACAAATGATAACTGTGTATTTTTTTTAAGAAAGGTATTTGTTCTTGAAAATATATTTTTTTGAATTCATTCGAAGAGAACCTTGCAAAAACTATAAGCTGGATTTTCATCCAACTGAGTAATAAATTTTCGTTAGAGATTAGTGATATTCACTGATTTAACAAGGTTTAAAATCAGTGAATATTACTAATCTGGTGGAAAATATGTTTTTTTACTCATTTTCTCGCGCACCTAAAAAAGTGTATCGAGCACCCCTAAGGGTGCACGTACACCACTTTGTAGACCACTGCTCTAGCATGAAATGCAAATGACATTTACTCGCATGTCAATCATGGCACACACTTGAGCTGAAAAAATTATATGATTCTCATTTATGGCGAATCAAGGAAAAATGTAATGCAAGCAATAGCATCGTACATTGAAAGATTCCCCGAAAGGAATTATCTGGCAAAAAAATACATTTCGCCGTGTAGTTTCGCAGATAAGAAAAAAAGTGCGCAGAAGAACTGCAACCAATGAAATTTACCAAGTTGCAGTATTAGTCGCCGTTTCTTGCGATCCTCATATACTATCCCGAGACTTAGCATCTGGTGCCGGAACTTCTCGAAGAAGTGTTCTGAGAATATTGAAAGATCATAAACTCCATCCATATCATCTGTCATTACATCAAGAACTACATGGAAATGACTTCCAAAATCGTATTGCTTTTTGCCAATGGGCACAAGAGAGAATACGACAGAACCATGATTTTTTTCTCAACGTGTTATTTACTGACGAATCTACTTTTACAAACCGTTCGCAAGTTAATCTCTAAAATATGCATTATAAGGATAAGACTTGAGCTTTAACGCCCTTGGTCCGTCAACATTTGGGCGGGTATTATTGGGAGACACATAATTGGTCCTTTCTTTTTTGATGCCACATTCAACGGAGAGAGATACCATCGCTTTCTCTGTGACGACCTACCGCTACTTTTCGACGAACTGGACTTAAGGTTGCGACTCAATATGTGGTATCAGCATGATGGCTGTCCGGCGCATTTCTCACGCATCGCTTGACAGCAGTTGGGTCATGATTGGCTCCGTCAACTTGGCCCCCCACTTTTGATTTTTTGGAAAAACATCATTGCGCAGAAAAGCCCTTAGCTAGCGCAAGCAAGCACAACATAAATTAGAACAAGCACACAAAAGGCAGAAAAGTTATGGGGGTTTCAAATTTGGGGGGGGGGCTAAGTTGACGTTTTTGATTGTTCAACATTTTTTATATAATTTGGATTCCTTAGAGCTAGCGCAAGCTAGCACAAGCAATTTAAAACCAGCACGACCCCAACAACCCCTTAAAAATATAAAATTAGTTTGAATCCCAGCCGACCACTTTAATATTTTTTTATTATTTCTAGGGGAATCTGTAGCTTAGAGCTAGCGCAGGCAGAACATGCAAAAATAATTTGGAAAAAGCATTTTAATTATCAAGCGTGAGCTTTCAAATCCTGTATGCGTATCTTTATTCGTGTATTTGAATTATTACGCTAAATGCGTAAGTTTTCTACTAAACCACAATAATCCAATGGATTTGTTGACAATTACATTGTCATATACTGAACTAAAAGTTTCGAGAATTTAGTACTAATATAATTTGCGTCATAGTACAGCTTAAAATAAATACTGAACCCATTAGTTATTGTGATATTTGATAAACAAATTAATTCATTAGTTGAGATATTTATTAAAATATATGAATAAATCAAATTAAACTTTTAAAACAATATTATAGAAAATCTTTTCAACCAGTTAGCATTCACAAAACAGATAAGGGCGTAGTAAGGGGTTGATTTTTAACTCCCAAATAATTTAAAATATAAAAATTCTAATTAAAAAATTGTTTTAAAATATAGTTCGCCAATGCATTGTTTACAAATGCTGTGACCGGGAGAGCAAGCACAACTAAGACAGTGGCGTAATAACTCTACAAGATACTAACAGATTTCAAAAACTATCTTAAATTATAATTCACTTATGTACTGTTTATGAATTCTATGACCGGGAGAGCAAGCATAAGAAAGACAGTGGCGTAGTGAGTGATTGATATTTAACCCTCGAATAATGTAACATGTAATAACTCCATCAAATACCAACAGATTTCAAAATATATTTCAAATTATAATTCACCAATGCATTGTGACCAGGAGATGAAGCGACGAAGCACAAGAAAGACAGTGGCGTAGTGAGTAATCGATGTTTAACCCTAGAATAATTTAACATGTAATAACTTTACCAAATACAAACAGATTTAAAAAAATCTTTCAAATTATAATTCTCCAATGCATTGTTCATAAATGCTGTCACCATAGGAGCAAGCACAAGAAAGACAGTGGCGTAGTAAGTGGTGGTGTTGTTCCATTGTAATTATTTGAGGATAAAAACCAATCACTCACTACGCCACTGTCTTCGTTGAGCTTGCACTCCGGGTCACAACATTTATTAACAATTAATTGTAAGTTGTAATTTTGAAGAATTTATTTAATCTGTCGGCGTTTGGTTAAATTATTACATGTTAAATTATTCGAAGGTATAACATCAATTACATACTACGCTACTGTTTTTATTGTGCTTGCTTTCCTCGTCACAGCATTTATAAACAATGCAATAATAAATTATAATTTGAAAAAAAAATTAAAATCTGTTAGTATTTGGTATATACATACTATTATTATTGTGATTTTAAATCAATAAAATAATAATAATAATCCTTCAAATCTCAGCCTGTACTTCTACAGGCCCCATAAGTTCAAAATATATTTTATTTATTATTTTTATTTTTAATGTGTATTTTATTAAATTATTTTCTCACTCAATATTAAAATTGAAACAATTTCGTGTGTATCGTGAAATGTGGAATGGCGCCCTTTTTTTTATTAAAAGGTAATAATGCATCTGTATTGAGATACGTGAAAGAATGCGAGCCTGTTTTGTCGTTTATTCGAAATTTGTGTGCGCACATTAGACTTTACTCAGTATGTTTCCAGCATTATTTCGGTACGGTCGCGTCGTGGATGCTGTTACAATTCAGTTCGTTCTAATATATCAAATTAAGGTGTGCAGGGCGCAGCAGTTTTGCTTACTGTGTTACCCGCTAAACTTTAAGTCTAAGGTTTTAAATCATTCAAATTAAAATAAATCATTATCATGTTTTACCTCATCACGGCGGTAGGTTGTATTTAGCAAGTTTCTATACATACATAACAAAACGGCAAAAAGAACTTAAATTTTACTTACTGAATTGAACAATTTGACCGAATTTTCAATAATCACGTCAATTTTAATGATGATTTGTGTTTCGAATCTTGTCGTTTTCGTAAATTATACTTCTGTTAAATTAAGCAATTTTAACCTTTTTTTTAAATCAATTTTGACGACTTGAGTTTTGATTGTATTGTTTTGTTTTTGTTGAAATTAAAAATGGTTAATGTTTTTGATGATTTGCATTTTAAAAGATTTTAATTGATTTTTATTATGTTTATTTAAAATATAATAATAATCATAATTATTGGGCCCCGTGAATTTAGAAGATTTTAGTTCATTTTAGAGAATTTTTATTGAATTTTCAACATTTTGGTTAATCTTTAACGCTTTTGGTAACTTTTCCAAGACTACCTTTAATTTTTTAAATTTCTGAATTGTTTAAATTTTTCTTAATTTTAAAAATATTGTTGATTTTCGTTAATTTCTAAAACTCTCACAGTTTTTGTGAATTTCGTGAATTTTTTAAATATTGATGCTATTCATGAATTTTTGAGATTTTCGTCATATTGTAAAACGTTAGCAATTTTTGTGAATTTCCTAAACTGTTTTTTTTAATGAATTTCCACGATTTTAATCAATTTTAAAAATCTAACCGCCTTTCGTAACTTTACAAGATTTCCGTTAATTTTGAAATGTTGACGGTTTTCGTGAAATCCAAAGATTTTCGATAATTTTCAAAATTCCAAGGTTTCCGTTAATATTTAACATTTTCATACAATTGTAAATTTGCAAGACGTTATCAAAATTTATTATAAATTTTTAATAATTTTTTAAATTTATCATGAATTTTTCAGCATCGATTAACTAATTTAGACGTTATATTTATCGCCAACGATTAATAAAGGTTTTGAAGAAAAGCCTCATATTTTTTGTCAAATAAGTTTTCGAGTTTAAAAAAAGCCCCGTGAAAATTTGTCTCGGGTCGTTGGTGCGACCCTCGACAAATTTTCACGGGGCTTTTCTAAACTCATAATTTTACTTCATGCTCGGTCTGGGAGTGGACGACACTCGTTGAATTTTCGTTAGATTTTCAACATATCGAGATTTTCATTAATTTTTCAGCATCGATTAATTAATTTAGACGTTATATTTATAGTTAACAATTAATAAACGTTTTGAAATTTGCGTGCCCGAAAATTAACGAAATTCTAGAAACCAAACCAAATTTTCAGGCTTTTCTAAACTCGAAATTTTACTTCATGCTTAACCTGGGAGTGGAAAACACTCGTTTAAACCTTCAAATTGAACTTTAAAAAAAATCGTATTCATCATACGTGTACCTAAAAGAAAAAGTCCCTGTATTTATAACATTGTAGACAAACAGTTAAATTCTGGCACCATAAAATATATATTCATGTTATTTGCAACTACATAGGTGATTTAAATGATTATTATCAAAAATCAAATATCAATTATAATCATACACTCCTTAATTTGGTAAATTGCAACGAAGCGCACAAAAAAAAATAGATGCGAACACGAGACGACGAGACCTCCACACTCTAAGCTGGGTAGACGACACTCCAAGCTGAGTAGGCTAAGCCGCCGCGCGCCGTACAAAAAAGGAGAAATTACAATAACCCAATTCGACCTCTAGACACTAAGCTGACTAAGTGCCTCGGTAATCAAATCGCCGAGTGCCGCACATTCCAATTTGTAAATAAATGAAAAAGGTATTTTTCTTACTCATCTCTTGAATCAACATATACATATTCCTATTCAAAACATGAATTCAGAAATGCACTTATATTTACAAAATGTATTGGGAAATACTTTAATAATGTTTTTCTTTGTTGTCTTTATTATATAATCAATGAACGCTCCGCGGCAGAAAAATTATATTCGCAATTCAAGGCCGCGCACCGACAGCCGGGAGCCCGCGTCGCGACAAATGCCGTACACGAATTCTACATATCAAACCCAATTTCTTCTTACATGTTTTTGAAAATCACAGTATATTTTTAAGATATTACTCGTACTAAAATGACACGATGCTGCCCCCTATTTATTAAAAACATAATCATCATTTACATTGCTCTTAAGGAGATTTCTAAGCAACGATTAATTTTATTTTAGATCAATCTATTTAATACATGTTTGTAATAATTACTTCAATAAATTAAAGCAATATGAAGAAGAAATAATGTTTTTTTATAGAAGTACTTCACGGTTGTTTGTGATCAGAGTGTTCCATTATTTGATTTATAGAAAATCTAAGAACTTTTTTTTAAAAGTAGTGTCAATTTATTCGCAAAGCTTCAATGTACAATATGTATAAGTTTCAAGGCTCTATTTTCATTATTGCGGAAGATTAATCGTTGTTTGTTCTTATGGCCAAATAACATGTGAATTTCCGACCTTAACGATGCGATCACGAAAAGATAAAAATATCAAATTTAAACATTTGCGGTAATATTAACCCAAGTAAGCCAACAATTAGCTCAACACAGTGACAATAAAGTGACACTTTTATAATTTTAACGTGTTTATGTGCCGGTTTTCGTATTTTACAAGAATTTTTTTACATCAACTCCAACAGCGCATTGCCGCGAACACCTTTTTATAACATAATCTCAATTTTAATTTTCAACAACAACAAATATAATTGCCAATTAGTATATATGTATATATATATATATATATATATATATATATATATATATATATATATATATATATATATATTTATTTATTTATTGTTTGTGTGAAAAACACGTAAATCGTACCGCTTAACGATGCGATCACGAAAAGATCAAATTCGAGCAGTTGCTGTAATGTTAAACCAAGTAAGCCAACAGCTGACTCAACGCAGTGATAGTGTAGTGACAGTTTTACAATTTTAACGTGTTTAAGTGCCGTTTTTCGTATTGCACAATAATTTATTTACATCAATTACAACAACGCATTAGCCGCGAACACATTTTTACAACATAACCTCAATTTTAATTTATTAAACATCAAATACAATTGCCGATTAGTAGTGATATGGAAGTCAAGGGGAAGGAGCGTCAGTTTAACGATAGCGTGTTCTAAAATCATAAATGTAAGGTCTAAAATAATTTGTAAAATTTTCAGTAACTCAATAGAAACATTTATCACAATATTAATTGTTTGTTCATCGTTTATAGTGTTATCCCTGAGGAAGGGACAAAATTAGTCCAGAAAGCTTGGTATTACAATAAAGTAGATTACATAATCTCTCCTGCCTTATTATTAGTCGAAACCCCAGTTAGGAAATTTTCCAAACTCTGACTATATATATATATATATATATATATATAGTAATGGACAAAGGTATATAGACATTGATAACTACATAAAAGTCACTTGGATTGTTTCACTACTATTTTTTATTCTCTCCGACTAGTTTAGACTAATCGTCATTCTCAAGGAGTAATTCCTCCTTGAGAATGTCGATACTTCGAAACTAATCGGAAAGAATAAGAAAATAGTAGTGAAACAAACATGTTTCCTCAAGTGATTAATGAGAACCAAATTGATGATATAGTATACAGGGTGCCCGTGTTTCAACAGAACGTATGGGGATCTCGGTTATTTGAAGAGATAGAGAGTCGGTTAAATGAGGCAAATGCTTATTTTAGAACCCAATAATAATCTGAAAAAAAAATTGAAATATTTTCTTTTGTTTTTGAGATATTCTCAAAAACGGGTTTTTTGAAATTGGTTTTAAATTTTTTATTGAAAAACTATTGAATCCAGAAATTTACAACTTTGACATTGTACAGACAATTTTTAACGAGAAATGTAGTAACATATTTTATTTTAAGATAACTATAACATTTGCCTTTTGTTTTGTTTTTCTTATGGGCGCCATTTTTGATTTTTATATTTTTTGAAAGATTTTTTTTTATGAATTCAATGATGTACCACACTTATAGTTTATTGTACATTTTATATGTAAAATTTTAATCTTTTGTTTTTTGTAAAGATTGCCTTGGCAACAGTAACTCACTGATTTGACAACTCCTAGGACCCATTATTTGCTTACATATCACCCCTGAAGGCGGGCATACTAACTGATTAATTACTGTACTGATAGAAAACGTATTTGTTTATAAACGAAATACTGGTGTGACATTTGGAATCTTAATAAATTGCTTGACTGCCTTTGGACTATCGTAGAATTTTGTCATATTATATCTTTATTGGTCGTGCTTTGACTATTGCGACTGTAAGTGGCTTGATTGACTGTCTTTTAACTATGCTAAGGTTTTGTCTGATAATGCTACTAAATACCTCATTAAAAAGTGCCTGTATATTGTCAAAGTTCTAAATATCCAGATTCAGTAGTTTTTGAATAAAAAAATTAAAACGATTTTTCAAAAAATTAGTTTTTTGTTGATATCTCTAAAACAATAAAGATATTTCAAAATTGTTTTCAGATTATTGTTTGGTCCTTATATACGCAACTTTGAACCAATTTAACCGACTCTCTATCTCTTCAAATAACTGAGATCCCCATACATTCTGTCGATGTACGGTCACCCTGTATAGACAATTGTATTTTATTTGATATAATTTAAGGGTATTTAAACTTGAAATAAATAAACATTGGAATAAAAATATTACCAAAACATGTTCATAATGTTGTATTATTTTCAAGTACTTATTTTATATTAATAAAAATGTATAAATTGGTTATTGAAAAATATATAGACATAACTAAAAAGATTTAACATCACGATGCTTTTGACCGTCACTACGTGGTAATTCATATCAAAATTAAATGAAACTAATGCTATGTTTTTTTACCACTTTTATTAATTATTTATATACAGGTGTTACATATATGCATAAATATTTTTACGACTTAAGTTTCGACAGTATGAGTGTCATTATCAAGTATAACAATTTTCGGACATACAGATCAATATATATCGTTTTTGAGCAATACTGAACATTTCTGACTAATAGTTTTTACATATTGGCTTGATATAGTGAGAAATGTTCAGTATTCCGCAGCACTGGGCCGGGACTACACTGACGAGGACCTTGAAGTCCGAAACGCTTCTGTGGGTATCCAGTGCCGGAATACTGAACACAAATTCAATTTTGATGTTTGTTTTATGGTTTTTCTCTTTCGTGGAAGAAACAGTGACCTGCATATGCACTTTGTGCATTCTTGTCATTGACGATGCCACAATAGAGCATTAGATAGCATTATCTATCGAAATTGGTAATAGTTTTTACAATTTAAATGTTTATTATAATTACCATTTGAATGATCATTCGAATTACCATTTGATTGATGATTCGATTATCAGCATCATTCAAGTACCGACCATTCGATTATTGAAATTATGCATTAATATGTCGTAAGTTAGTGAAACAAACCAAGTGTTTTTTAATTGAAATTATTTTAATTATGTCACTCCTAGTGGTTAAAGATATTATATTTTATTAAACACATCAACATTTCGAGTTTGAAAAAACCTGTACTATTAATGTTATATAAACACGATTATTATAGTTATTCGTAATAAAACAATCAACAACAAAGATTATAATTCTGGGAGGTGTTTTTTATATCAATGGGAAGAATGAATTATGTAGTTAAAACCGTCGGTGCCCGTTGTAAAGTTAAGGTCGTTTTATTTATGATATCAATCTTAATGTGCAATCTGAAAGTTAATATTTTGTCATGTTTATCTGAAAAGGTAGACAATGAATGTAATTGTAGGGGTTTTGTGCTGAGCCGAAGTCGCTGCCTCTGTCGTTCTAAAATTAATTATCCGCAACCCTAAATAAGAGAATACGTAATGAGGAATGAGGCATCCAGATATTGCGGAGCATAACTCGTAAAGGTACCTAGAGTTTAGATTTGTTGCAAATTGTGAAAGGCTTTGGTTCGTCTAATAAATATTTGACGCCGCTTGCTTGTCTCGACTCACAATTACGAGCATACAGGTATATAGTTATCTCCGTTTTAATGCGTTCATCTGTCGGTATAATGGAGGGAAGACACAAATAATATAGGTTACACTTGTTACTTTATTAGTCTCTAAATAAGATGACGCCTTTCCTGCTCCGTGGGGGAACTAAGGAGACAATCTTCGACAGATAAAATACCCGCACGGGTGGCATCCCCACGGGGGCGGGTAACTAGCATTTAAGGTAAACGCGTAAGTGCACGGATAGTAACTCTTAAATAAGAGTGGGGGTGTTAGTGAACGGAACGAAACATAATCGGAACTAGAACCCTTGAATTCCGTACACGTATTTACACCTTAAAAGGCAAAGTTTACCTATATAAACATGTGGATTTCATAACCCGAACATCGTGCAGCGCTTGGAATATAATCATGCCATCATAACATTTTGCCACATCGCTCCATTCAAGTTTCACTGTCTTAGCTTGAATAAAATAAAGGAAACAAATTTGATTGTTGCTTTTATTATTCCTATATATTTTTGATATAATTTGGGATACAGTTAGAAGTGCTTAAATTTTATCATCTCAGATTTATTTCAATTTTCTACCATCATTTATTTTGAAAATACAAGGCTAACTTGATTTTTTTTAATACCTGAGGTGGTCAAATTTGTTATTTTTAAAAAGAGAATGTTTTTCTGAGTTCAGTGATGTAACACATGCATATATAATTTTAATCGAAACTTTAAAAAGAATTATCGAACTAAAAAAAAATTTGTAAATAAAACACTTTTTACTTTGTTTAACCACTGAATCTTACATTTAATTGTGTGACTAGTTTCGACGATCTAGTAGTCATTCTCAAACAAAAGTAAATACAAATTACACGTTAAAAACTATTTATACGGCTTCGAAAAGAGGGGTTTACATTAGGTCAACCTGGTCATTAAGAAGTTAAATTCCGGGATTAATTCGGGCCTTGTGTATTTCTAGTGCTTCCAGTAAATCCATTTTACGACCTTTTTCGGCAAAATGGATTACTGAAACTACATCCTCGCCAAAAGTGTGATTCTCTTCAAAAAGATGGTTAGCATAGGTAGAACTATTATGTTTTAATCTAAAGGCTCGCTCGTGTTCTTTCAATATTTTTTCGATTCTACGACCAGATTGCCCAATGTACACACCTTTACAATTTTCGCAGTCCAATTTATAAATGCCTGATCTAACTAGGGGATTAAGTTTTGTTTTTGGGTTGAAAATTATATTATTAAGTTTATGGGGCGTTTTTAATATTACATTAATGTTACATTTTTTAATAATGTTTTTAATTTTACAACTTATTGTACCATAGTAGCTGATTGTTTTAAAATGTTGATTATCTATTGACCTAATTCTAGGGTAGAAGAATTTCTGCACCTCCCTAATCCTAAACCTAATCCCGGAATTTCCCTTCTTAATGACCAGGTTGACCTAATGTACACCCCTCTTTTCGAAGCCTTATAAATAGTTTTTAAAGTGTAATTTGTATTTACTTTAGTTTGAGAATGACTACTAGATAGTCGAAACTAGTCACACAATTAAATGTAAGATTCAGTGGTTAAACAAAGTAAAAAGTGTTTTATTTAGAAGTGTATCTAAGATGTACCACAAAGTGAACGCCTACAACACCAAACAGTTAACAAAATTTTGAAAAATGTAAATTTTGTTAGCCTTGAAAATGTTGTCTTTATCAATCGTTAGTTCTTTGCCGCCTACACTTTGACCAAAAAAATAAATAAAAGTTAGTAATAAATGTAAAAATAAGACATTTAACCGAAACAACACATTTGAATAAAAGAAAAAAGCCTAGACACGAAATACATGTTTGAATTTTATTTTTTGTTACCTTTTAATAAAAATAAAGGTGGACATGTGTTACATTACTGAATTAAAAGAAAATATATTTTTTCTAAATATGACAAATTTGACCACCCCTGCCACTTAAACAAAATCAAGTTAGCCTTGTATTTTCACAATAAATGATGGTAGAACATTGAAAAAACTTCTGAGATGATAGAATTTAAACACTTACAACTGTATCCCGAATTTCAACGAGCCTCCGCTAAACCGTTCTGAAAATATTTAGCTGTATCCATACTTTTTAGCGACCCTGTATATGGTATATATCTTAGGGTTATTAAAACTAGTCTAATAGACTAACCATTAATTTTACAACTAATGTAGTAGGCACACCCGTGCACCATGCTCTGCTTTAAGTCACAGTTCACTAAATAAGGTCTGATGGTTTCTTTCTCTTCAATCTTCGGACGATGTGTTCATTGTCCAACAGTTGAAGAGCTTCTGCGCTTACATGGGTAAGAAGGCTGGCTTCGTGCATCCTAGCATACTTTTTAATCTCTTCTTTAACAGTTGCTACTCCAAGATCTCAAGGTCAGAGTTGCATTTACTATATTCCGCAAGACTTTATTTTGAAAGGTTTGGATTGATTTTATATTACTGTCACTGGCACATCCCCAAAGTTAAATGCCATATAGCCACACGGGCTTTAATACCTGGTTTTAATTAATAATTTATTGTAGTTTGATAACTTGGATTTTGTCCCCAGTCACCAATAGTGTTGTTTGTGTTTGAGATCAAGTTTAGCTCTTTTCTTCTTCACATGTTCTTTCCACCGCAGTTTGGCGTCGAGGGTTATGCCAAGATATTTGGATGTATTTTCATGGGGAACTATTGTGCCATTACTGCTTAACGGTAACCATTCTGTTATTTTTTTATAAGTAAAGTTAATATGAATTGACTTTACTTCGTTAAGCTTGATTTTCCATTGTTTTGTCCAATTTACTACTTTATCGGATGCTATCTGTAGTTTTCTATTAGAACTCTACAAGTCATTGTCAACTGCTAGGAGAGCAGTATCATCGGCAAATGTAGCTATTTTTACATCTTCTAGAGTTGGTATGTCGTTAGTATACAATAAATAAGGAATGGGACCGAGGACACTTCCTTGTGGGACACCCGCATTTATGTCTATCAGGTCAGAGTACCCATCTTCTTGTTTAATTCTAAAGAGTCTGTTAGGTATATAGAATGTTAATATTTCTACATATTGTTTCGGTAATAATTAAGCAAGTTTTGGTATTAGGCCTTCATGCCATACTTTATCGAAAGCTTGGGCAACGTCTAAAAATACTGCAGAGCATACTTGTTTCCTTTCTAAGGCCCGATAAATAATATCAGTAATACGATGTGCCTGATCTATTGTTAAGTGCTTCTGTCTAAATGCAAATTGATATTCGGGAATTATGTTACTATTTTCTATCAATGATTTTAATTAGTAGCTTTTCGAATAGTTTTGATACGATTGGCAGGAGCGAAATAGGCCTGTATGATCTAACGTCATTTGGTTTTCCCGGTTTTGGCAGCATTATTACTTCCGTAACTTTCCAGCAAGAAGGTGTATGTCTCAGCCTGAAAGCTGCATTAAAGATTTGTGTAAGCATAACTATCCCTTTTTTAGGAAACAGTTTTAAGAGTTCGCCTGTGATCAAATCATACCCTGGCGCTTTCTTTGGGCTTAGGTTTCTTTTAATTTCTTCAGCCAGTTCTTTTGGAATTACACTTCTGATCCTTTCATCTTGTGTATCTATTGGATGGTGGAGATTTGATGGTATGTTCTCTCCATATCCTTGTTCGATTTTGAATATGTTAGCTAGATGCTCAGCGAACAAATTTGCCTTTTCCTTATTGTGTCTTGCCCAGGGACCATGTTCTTTTCTAATAGGGGGTATTAATGAGTTAGGACGTTTCCATTTCTTAGTAGCTTTCCAAAGAGAAAAGTCAGATTCTCTGTCTGCCGTCAGTGATTGTAAGTACGAGGTTATGGATTCATCCTCAAGCTTTTGTATTTCTCTTCTTAGTTTCTGTGTTTTGCTATTCACAACAGTTTTGCTAGTCGGGTCTCTTGATTGTTGCCATTTTCTTCTAGCTCTTCTTTTTTCTTTAACAAGTTTCCTTATTTCACGAGGATAATTTATTCCTTTGGTGGAGTAGGTTATTTCTTCAGTATTATTATAAGCAGCTGTTCGAGTGTTGTGAATTTTTCAGCTTCTAATTCAAGTTGTTCCCATGCTTGTGAATAACAGTTTAAGTTTATACTTTCTTGGAGATAGACCTTAAAACTGACCCAATCTGTTGTACGGTTCGTAAGTGCCGGGCGAGCTATTCTTTTAATTATATTTTCGCTTAATGTTAGGGAAACTGCTGAGTGATCTGAGTTTAAGTCAAAATTATCTTTAATCTCAATGAAGTTCGTAGATACCTTTCTTGAGATGAAAAAGTCTAGCAGGTCAGGGATTTTGTTAGAGTCAGTAAGCCAATATGTAGGTTTGTTAGTTGGATGGTAGTTGCATGCGGTTTCTCTTATAGCTTCTCTAAACTCTCTTCCTTTAGTCGTTGTAAGTCTCGAACCCCAATCAACATGTTTAGGATTAAGATCACCACCTATAAAACCTGGGCTTTGCATAAGGATCTTGTAGGTTTCTTTCTTTAGATTATACCTCGGCGGGCAGTAAACTGCTCCAATTCTCAGGATCGAATTTTTGAAATGAAACAATTTTTTTAGACTGCACCTGAAATTTAAATATCACCACAGGATATTTCAAAGTATTAAATAAAAGTTAAATTTTGATTTGAAATATTTATAAGTATTTTTTTTTTATTGAATTAAATTCTATTAATTTTGAATAATTTCTGATCATTTCGAACTTTTGAAATTATTTATTTATTGTTGTTGTTTTTTTACATGAAACACAAAGAAATTAATATTTCCTTACAATTTGTTCATTTGTTGGGTCTATCAACTTGGCCCCCCCATCTCAATAATGTTGCGCCCGAATGGTCTTAACTTGCTCTAACTTGCGTTGTCAAGGGTAGATAGTTACAGGAATTATAAAATAATATATGACGACACTTGTAAAACAGCGCATTTTTTTCAAAAGTAAAAATGCATTTTTCAGAAATTGTTAAAGTAATATCTACTACAAAAATCAAAATTTTACAATTAGTTTTAAAAATATTTATTTTTGTTTAATAAAGATAAATGATTTGTCACGCCACTGGGACAGAAGTGCAACTTTTCTTATTTGTAAAAGTATATTTCTTAGGTATTTATAAAGTAATATCTCTTTCAAAAATCAGAATTTTACAGTTAGTTTTAAAAGTATTGATTTTTATTTAACAAAATTAAATTAGTTTTTGACGTTACTAGGAAAATAGCACAACTTTTTTTGGTAGTAAAAATGTATTTATTATCTATTGTTCAAGTAATATCTGCTCTAAATATCAAAATTTTACGGTTAGTTTTAAAAATATTGATTATAATTTAATATTAATAAATAGATTTGTGACGCTACTGAAAAAACAGCGCAACTCTTTTCATTAAAAACAATGTGTTTTTTAGGCACTGCTTAAGTAATATCTGCTCTTAAAACCAAAATTTTACGGTTAGTTTTAAAAATATTGATTTTTATTAAATAATAATGGATACATTTGTGACACTGCTGGGAAAACAGCGCAACTTTTCTCATTAGTAACAATATGGTTTTAGACATTGTTAGAGTAATATCTGCTCGTAAAATCAAAATGTTACGTTTTGTTTTGAAAATATTGATTTTTTTTAAATAATAATAAATAAATTTGTGACCACTGAGAAAACAGCGCAACTTTGCTAATTAGTAACAATGTGTTTTTTAGGCATTGGTATAGTAATATCTGCTCTTAAAGTTAAAATTTTACAGTTAGTTTTAAAAATAATGATTTTTTTTAAATAATAATAAATAAATTTGTGACGCCACTGGGAAAACAGCTCAACTTTTCTAATTAGTAACAATATGTTTTAGACATTGTTAGAGTAATATCTGCTCGTAAAATCAAAATGTTACGTTTTGTTTTGAAAATATTGATTTTTTTTAAATAATAATAAATAAATTTGTGACTCCACTGAGAAAACAGCGCAACTTTGCTAATTAGTAACAATGTATTTTTTAGGCACTGGTATAGTAATATCTGCTCTTAAAGTTAAAATTTTACAGTTAGTTTTAAAAATAATGATTTTTTTTAAATAATAATAAATAAATTTGTGACGCCACTGGGTAAACAGCTCAACTTTTCTAATTAGTAACAATATGTTTCTTAGGCATTTGGTAAAGTAATATCTGCTCTTAAAATTAAAATTTTTCAGTAAGTTTTGAAAATATTAATTTTTATTAAAGTAGTGACCACTGAGAAAACAGCGCAACTTTGCTAATTAGTAACAATGTGTTTTTTAGGCATTGGTATAGTAATATCTGCTCTTAAAGTTAAAATTTTACAGTTAGTTTTAAAAATAATGATTTTTTTTAAATAATAATAAATAAATTTGTGACGCCACTGGGAAAACAGCTCAACTTTTCTAATTAGTAACAATATGTTTTAGACATTGTTAGAGTAATATCTGCTCGTAAAATCAAAATGTTACGTTTTGTTTTGAAAATATTGATTTTTTTTAAATAATAATAAATAAATTTGTGACTCCACTGAGAAAACAGCGCAACTTTGCTAATTAGTAACAATGTATTTTTTAGGCACTGGTATAGTAATATCTGCTCTTAAAATTAACATTTCACAGTTAGTTTTAAAAATATTGATTTTTATTAAATAATAATAAATAAATTTGTGACGCCACAGGGAAAACAGCGCAACTTTTCTAATTAGTAAAAATATGTTTTTTAGGCATTGTTAAAGTAAAATCTCTTCTTAAGATTAAAATTTTACGGTTAGTTTTGAAACTATTGATTTCTTTTAAATAATAATAAATACATTTGTGACGCCACTGGGATAACAGTGCAACTTCTCTTATTAGTAACAATGTGTTTTTTAGGAATTGTTAAAGGAATGTCTGCTCCTATAATTAAAATTTTACGGTTAGTTTTGAAAATATTGATTTTTATTGAATAATAATAAATTAATTTGTCACGCCACTGGAAAAACAGCGCGACTATTCTCATTAGTAAAAATGTATTTCTTAAGCATTGTTTAAGCAATGGTTGTTCTAAAAACTAAAATTTAATAGTTTCTTTTAAAATTATTAAGTTTTATTTAATAATAATAAATTAATTTTTGAAGCTACTAGGAAAATAGCGCAAGTTTTCTCATTGTTTTAAATTCAATTTTTATGCATTGTTGAAGTTATATCGGTATATCGTCGTTAGATTCTAATTATTTTTATTACTCTTTGAAATCTGAGTTTTTAAATAATAATAACAATATTTGTTTCTACCTTGATACGGCACTGGAATAAATATGCAGCAATCATGAAATAAATATTATTGGTTGTATCATGGATGCTTTTCTACGAAAAAGTATAGTGGTTGTGTCTTAAGCATGTTTTTTCTATTATTTTTCTATAATTGTATGAGTATCATATAAAATATGCCAAAACTTTTTTGTATGAACTGATATTGAAAAAAATATGATAGCGCGAATGAGCGCAACTTCTAAGGTTCGTGTTTAATTCGGAAAAACCATAAAATTGTGAGTTGGGGGGGCTGGCACCCTTCTTTATTTTGTTTATAGGGGGTGTATTTATGCAGCGCAACTTTTTAACTCGATAGCGCAAGTTCTATAGAATATCTTGATAATGCAAAAAGTTTAAAATTCTGAAAAGGGCGGGCTAGCGTCAACTTAGCCCCCCCTATTTTTAAATAAGTTTATTTATAACTTTCTACCCTTAACAAGGCAAGTTTTAATATTTGGGCGCAAGTTAGCGCAAGTTGAGACCATTCGGGCGCAACATTTTTGTTGGAAAATGTTGAGTTGGGGGGGCCAAGTTGATAGATCCTCATATGTTTTTATTTCTTTATTATTTTGCGAGCGTCTAAATAAAGCACAATGTTCTTATATTTTCAATAATTTCGATTAACGTTGAGCTTCTGTTATTACAACTTTACAAATTTGACATTTTTATGACACTTAGCATGTTAGGACTTGTCTGTAACATATATACCGTGTGTTTGATTAAGCGTGGCCATCGGCTGTATCTCAGAAAATATGCATTGTAGCATGTTGCGGTAAACAATTTCATTGTAAAAGTGGCCAAGAGAATTTGCTGGAAATTATTTTTAAGTTCATAGCTTCGTCTCTATAGTAATAGATTAAAACAATGTTTATCAAATAAATGCCAAATTAAGCGATCTACAAAATATGAAAATCCTAATCTATAGCAAATGTTAATTAAGTTTAACTATCTTTTTGTTTTTTTTATGTCTTACATAAGATGCACGGGAGAAGAAAATGTCTAATTATTTAAATGCCTGTAACTTTTGTTAGGTTCCACTAAATTTAATAAACTTGGGCTCATTTGATAAATAATTAAATGCAGTTTAAAACATAACTCACTCTCATTTATTTTACCTTCGATATTAAGCGCCAGAGGGTGCGATTGAGACAATCACCGTATTTTTTCCATTTTCTTTAAATTTTTAAATTGGAAGTTATACGTAAGTTTATTTAATCAGAATGAGAAATAGTGTGAAAACTGGAGAAAACCGCATCCCGATATCTTCATCCTAACCGGAGATATATTGAAAACTGTGCAGAATGGGGTATTTTGTACTAATAGCGCCCTCTGATCCTAACTATAGACACTAAAGTGGAATACATAGTGTTTAAAAGTGCATTTAATTAATTATCAATTTAGTCAAAGTTTATTAAATTCGGTTAAGCCTAACTAAAGTTACAACCATTTTAATGATTAGACTTTTCCATTTTCATCTGCATCTTATGTAAATGCAAAAGAAACGAGAAGGTTGTTAAAACCGAGCAAAATTTAGAGTAGAATAAGATTTTTATATTTTTAACATATGCTGCTTAATTTTTCATTTTGAATAAAATCTTGTATTTATCCTTTGCGGTAGAGATTGCGCCCTCTGCCAGTGAAGCTAGATTTAATCATTTTATTCGTTTTATTTTCTTGTGTTTTGTTTGTGTATATTTTTTATTTCTTTGTGTATATTATTGTTGTTCCAATAAAGTATTTTAATAAGTGTTTTCAATTGTAGTAAATATACGCTGTCTTAGACATTCTACTAATCTCATAGCCTACTATATTTTGAGATTTTAAATAATTATGGATTTACTTACATATTCGCTTTCCAAAACATGTACAGGGTGAGCGAAACTCGATGTCTCAGCTCTATTATGAGAAAAGGAAAAACGATAGAAGAAATCTGAAAAGAGGTTCATAAATGGGATTGAGTAAGGTCCATTTTAAGCCAAGATTGCATATTTTTCTAAATTTGGAATGTAAGGTAATGACGTTATCGAATATTTTTTCCTAGAAACATACCTATATTTTTGGTTATTTAAAAAGAGCTAATTCTTCTAAATAAACTTTGTAGAGAAGAAAATTTGGTATCTTCTTCCGTTAAAAAATTACAAGCTTTAAAAAAAGTATTATCAAAAATTCACAATTGTCACGACTTAAACAAGTAGCCTTTGAAAGCAATTAACAAAGTCGCATTTGTCAATAATTAAACTAATGGTTGACAAATATAGTTTTGATGTCATTTGATTTAGAAAAATGTTTACTCACAACGAAAATGTCGACATGTTATTAGTTTATGGAGAATCTCAAAAGAAGCAGTTCAGTTATACGCCCAGAGATACCCTGAACGTGTTATTCCAACCTTAAAAATATTTGAAAGATTGAAACGCAATGTACGTGCAAACAACGAGGCATTTTCTACTCGAAAGGGAAGTCAAATTGGTAAAAGGATCAATTCTGACAATATTGGTGCCACTGTTTTGCAGTATTTTCAAGACCATCCAAGGAACTCGATTCCAAGCCTGTCGTGAGTTGAACTTAAAATATTGTTCGGTACGACAAATTTTGGAAGGAAATGGTTACCACGATTATAAACTTCACAACTTAGAACACTTGAACATCATCGAAGAATGAATTATTGTGTCCAAGTGATGGTAAACTTAAAAATCAATGACAATCGATTTTTCCAGCATGTGTTGTGGACAGATGAAAGCAGCTTTGTTAGTAACGGTAAGCCCAATAAAAAAATGAACATTTTTGGGCTACTGAAAATCCACATTTTGTCAATCCAATTGAAAACCAAGAACACTTCGGTATTAACCTTTGTTGTGGTATTATTTGGGTTATTTTGGGTATTTGATTGGTCCATATTTTTACGAAGGAGTTTTAGGCAGTGCAATTTCTTTAAGAACAACTTCCTGTGCTTCTCGAAAATGTGCCATTACAGCTGCGAGCAAGTATGTGTTTTCAGCATGACGGAGCTCCACCGCATAAAGCACAAGTTGTCTAACAATATTTAAATGAAACGTATGGAGAAAATTGGATGGGTATAAATGGACCGATACAGTGGGCGCCTAAATCACCGGACTTGACGCCACTAGACTTCTCCTTGTGGAAAACTTTAAAAAACAAAGTTTACAAAACACCATCTGTTAACTTGGAATATTTAAAAGTAAAAATCAGACATGCGTGCGATGAACTATGTAGAGAAATGTTACGTAAGGCTTCAGTAATAGAAGTAAGGCGGAGATTAGATTGATTTTGTTTTAAACATGTTTTTAATCTTAAATTTGTTTGAAACATGTTTTAAACGTAAACTTTGTTTAAAACATTGTTTTTATTATCTTAAATTTGCTAAATTATATTTTATAAAGATTTTTTGTTTACATTTTAAATTTTAACTAAATTGTTGAAGGTATTTCAAACTACATTAATGAACTTAACATTTTATTACAATGAAATATCACAACTGTGTGTGCAGTAATGTGATTTTTAAATACGGGGAATTTTTCTTTCAGGTATACGTATGGATACACTGTAAATTTTACGACATTCGTTGCTTTTTTAAAAGATTTCAATTTGAATCTTTAAACGAGGGTTTTCCACTCCCAGACTAAGCATGAAGTAAAATTTCGAGTTTAGAAAAGCCTGAAAATTTGGATTGGCCGCGTAGCGAAGCGGAGCGGCCAATCTAAATTAGGCTTTTCTAAACTCGAAATTTTACTTCATGCGCCACACGTATAAAACACTGAAATATCGTAAAGTTAAAAATATACGGCTTTAGCAATCTAATATATAGATGTGAATAAAACGTAAGTCGAATTCTGCGCTGAACAAATTGTTTAAAACAGTGGTTATAGGCAACCCAATAACTCTAACGTATATTAGGTTGCCTATAATCGTTGTTGTATGTGTGTGTTTTTTTTTAACTTCACTGTAAATCAGTGTTTTTAAGCGTAGCGCATGAAGTAAAATTTCGAGTTTAGAAAAGCCTAATTTGGATTGGCCGCTCCGCTTCGCTACGCGGCCAATCCAAATTCTTAGGCTTTTCTAAACTAGAAATTTTACTTCATGCTTAGTCTGGGAGTGGAAAACACTCGCTAAAAGCCCCAAATTAACCGCTTTGAAACAACGAATTCCCGCAAATTTAAAAAACGCTGTAATTATAGGGATATGTATACTTAAAAGAAAAATGCCCTGTTGTTCTGTTTTAATCACTTCTAAACGTGTTTTAAACATGTTTTAAACACGTTTTAAAAATGTTTTTAATCGTTAATGTTTTAAACGTTGTTTCGATGAAAAAAACTGTTTGTTTTAATTAAAATTTAAAAAAAAAAACGTTTTTTTTAACAACCCTGTTTAGAAGTAGGAGGTGGTTACATTGAAATTTTGTTGCAGTGATTGCCTACATACTTTGTTTCTTTCTGTATTAATTTGTTTAATGTTTTTTGTTTAGTGTTAAGCGCGATATTTATTTATTGTAACTTATGCGTATTATTATTTTGTTTTTATTTATTTTTTGTAATGTTGTAAAACGGAGAAATCCGTAGATTATTAAATAAATAATAGTAATACAGGAACATATTATGTGTTTTTTAATGTTTAATTTATGATAATTAATAATATTAATTAATAATGTTTCATTATTGACAGATGCGACTTTGATATTTGCTTCCAAAGGCTACTTGTTTAAATCGTGACAATTGTGAATTTTTATTAATACTTTCTTCTAAGTTTGCTTATAATTTTTTATCGGAAGAAGATAGCTTTTTTTTCTGTATTAAGTTTATTAAACAAAATCAGTTCTTTTTAAATATTCAAAAATATAGGTATGTTTCTGGGAAAAAAATATTCGATGACGTCATTACTTCAGTTTCCAAATTTAGAAAAATATGTAATTTTGCTGTAATTATCGAGATATGTATACTTAACGTTTTTTTTAACAACCCTGTTTAGAAGTAGGAGGTGGTTACATTGAAATTTTGTTGCAGTGATTGCCTACATACTTTGTTTCTTTCTGTATTAATTTGTTTAATGTTTTTTGTTTAGTGTTAAGCGCGATATTTATTTATTGTAACTTATGCGTATTATTATTTTGTTTTTATTTATTTTTTGTAATGTTGTAAATCGGAGAAATCCGTAGATTATTAAATAAATAATAGTAATACAGTAACATATTATGTGTTTTTTAATGTTTAATTAATGATAATTAATAATATTAATTAATAATATTTCATTATTGACAGATGCGACTTTGATATTTGCTTCCAAAGGCTACTTGTTTAAATCGTGACAATTGTGAATTTTTATTAATACTTTCTTCTAAGTTTGCTTATAATTTTTTAACGGAAGAAGATGGCATTTTTTTTTTTTTCTGTATTAAGTTTATTGAACAAAATCAGTTCTTTTTAAATATTCAAAAATATAGGTATGTTTCTGGGAAAAAAATATTCAATGACGTCATTACTTCAGTTTCCAAATTTAGAAAAATATGTAATTTTGGCTTAAAATGGACCTTACTCAATACCATTTCTGAACCGCTTTTCAGATTTTTTCTATTGTTTTTCCTTTTCTTATAATAGAGCTGAGACATCGAGTTTTGCTCACCCTGTACACGTGGAAAAGTGATCTTCGCTATTCTTTATATTACTGTTTTTGACCTCTTGAACATAAAACAAAAAAGCCTAAAGGCCTACTAGATTTCAAAATATATTTGTATATGGTGCGCGGTTGAAAATGGGCAAATCAACCAGACTTTTTACTATATCTTTGGTTAGGATAAAGATATCAGGATGAGGTTTCCACCACTTTTCTTAGTATTCCTTTCTGTACTAAACTAGCGTAGGAGAACTATAGCATACAATTTGAAATTTTTAAGAAAATCTAGTAAATATGGCTGTTGTTCAAAAAACGCTCTCTGGCGCTTTCTATAAGAACTAAAGTAGATGAGAGTAAATAGTAATTTAAATTGCTTTCAATTACCTATCAAATGAGACTAACTTGACTTTAATTAAAACACTTTTAACCTTTCTTCACAATTTTTATTATATACCAGATGTACATTTCGGTCACAAGATGACCATTATCAATGGATTGATACTAACGAGACTAACTTGATTAATTTCGGTTAATCCTAACAAACGTTTCATGCAGTTAAATGATCACACTTTCCCGCTCTCCCCTGTTTCATATGTGAGAGATAAAGAAACAAGTGAGTAGTTAAAATTGAGTTAAATTCAGCGTAGATTACGATTTGCATATTTTTAACCTAGCTCAATTTAGCAGTTTTTTTTATAAAAATCTGCAATTTTTTACCCCAACATGCTACGCTACATAGTTTCTGAGATACAGCTGGTGGCCACGCTTAATCAAACACCCGGTATATAGGTTTATATGCGTGAAGTCCCCCCATAAGACCGGGATGGGCCCCCTTCAAGACGCGTGAGCCCCCCCAAAGACACATTTCTGGGTGCGCGCCTGATTGGGATTGAATATCAAGAGCTTTGACCCCTGCGCAGCTTGCTACATACAAACGAGTAAGCACTTTAGCACGATTCGTAACAATTTCGTTTTTATTTTCTTGTGGTCTAAGTAATCCTCTAAATCATTGCTAGAGCTGTATTAAATTCTTTGAATGAACTATTAGCGATTTGATATGTTAGAGATCAGATGTATTAAGTCCTCTAACCTCGCGATTATAAAATTTCTGTAAGTATCAAATCCATAATTAACCTCCATCTGCTCTATAATCTAAGATATATTTTGCAGAAATTGTAGCAGTTTTGCATTCTATGCATTTATACAAATCTTCACAATCGGGCCGATTCTGTAAGCGAAATGTTAAATTAAACGTACATGATATTGTAAACTCACATTCTAAGGATACAGAACGAATACCAAATCGGCTTAGACGGTGAAGTGAAACATATACGTTAAATGTAACATTTCGCTTATACAATCGGCCCGAATATGTATCTTCGTGAACATTTTATCACACCCCCCGCTTTTCACGTTATTGACGTCAATTATACTTCAACTCATTCACGGCTTGTAACGTGCAATTCACAAAGGGAATTCTTATACGTTTAATTCCTATTGTTTGTGTTATATATAAAAAATAAATTTACGTGTGTGAAAAAAATATTTCCCCTGTGAGAATCGTTTTGAGGAACTAGTTTTCTGTGCTTTTCTTCCCCTAACGAAAATCTATATTATGATGCGCTAGGTCAAGAATACGAGTCAGAGGGGAATTTACTACATTAAATGTGCTAAAATGGTCGTTTTTGCTGTGTTTTTATGCCTCATATATAAGGGTCGAAGTACACTTTATGTTTCTCTCACATTATCTCCTAGCCTTGCTATTATAGAAAAGTTGTGATAATAATGAAAACGTAATTAAAAGTTTTATATAATTTTAATCATGTATTTGTGTGAATATAAGGTGTTAATAGCCGGATAATCGAATAATCGTTGCAAAACCTTTCTCCGAGCATGCCGTCGATTTTCGAACCACGTGCATTAATTTGACACGAAACCGCAGTGTCGATGTTGTTTATGTTTTTCGCTCGCCGGTTTTGTTGCTTTTTTGTACTGACCTTCAATTTATTCAGTATTGTAGCTATCCGTCACGAACTCTTTAGTGTAGAGCCGGTCGCGTGTTTGTAAACATGTTTATGTTTGTTGTTTGTTTTAAATTGTGTTGCTGTGTTTGTGCTAGAATTAAAACATAGCTGCTGCGCGCATAACCGGAACGACAGGTACTGTTTTATTTTTATTTTGCATTGTAATTATTTTATATTAATATTGATTCCATTGTGCCGATTCATTTAGTAGCAGTTTGTATAGACTTGATAAATAATTCTGATTAGAATTGTACCTATGCTGTCGATTAAAAATCGTAGTAAACAACCCTTTATATAAACTTGAGCATTTCATTCAAATAACTCTGGGTATCAGCGGTTTCAAGCCCTTATTACTTATATCTTGCTAAAAACGTTTCCGAATTCCGAATTAAAACAATACGTAGTTACTTCAACATAACCTGCAACATTAATATGAGAAAATAAAATACTACATATAGTAATAAAAACAAATATCTATATTCTTATTAACCCATTTTTGACCACATCTTTAAGTTATTGGCAATCAATTTACACCTCTGAAGATTCATATTGCGATAATAATAATTTCTAAAAAATAAAACTTTTACATTAAATGAGTAGTGTAATGCACTATGCATTTTAATTTTAATTGTAATAATAAAAAAAAACTGCTGTGGCCAGCACAGGTCAGTTGCGGATTTAGAGAGCAATTTGGGGGGATTACATTTATTACTATTAAAAACTGTTTCAAAAATGTATTTATAGGGTGGCGACCAACCGGGAAAACCGGAGAGGTCGGGGGATTATATCAATCGGGAAAAGTCTTGGAAAAGTCAGGGAAATTCGGCCTTTTTAGCGAAAAGTCGACTAAGTTCAAATTAAAAATAATAATAAATATGCAAATGATACGATCAAAGAATTGACAAGTTGTTAGTTCTGTTAGGAGCACAAATTTGACACATTAAATCAGGGGTCTCCAAACTACGGCCCGAGGGCCACATCCGGCACGCGGACAGATTTTGTCCGGCCCGCGGAGAGCTAGCATACTTGAAAACTCCTTTTAGAGAACATATTTTTTATAGCAAATTAAATTTAGTTTACTGAAGTATTCTAATTTTATGTTGAATAATTATTAATATGACATATACATTGATATGGTCATGGGCTAACTACTCATAACATTGTTGTAGGCTTATTGTTATTGTTTTTGTGATAAGTTGGATAAAGAAACACAGAATTGTAATGGGTAAAGACATGTATAATATGCAGAAAATTTAACTTCAGTATATAATAACTAACAAATTATTGAAATGAATCCAACTAACATTTCATACATTTTAAATAAAAACATAACTTATAACAAGAATAATGACATATGAAATACTAATGAGATTTATGTAATTGAGATTTTCCACTGACAATAGTTTGTAGTTGTGGACTAATTTTACTTGTACCAATTATTAAAAGAGATTTAAGATGCTCATCAGTTAATTTAGATCTGTAAACTTTTTTGTGTACTTCATTTTGGAGAAGGTCTTCTCACACAAATAAATAGTACCAAAAACAGAAAACAGACCACGAGCAAATTTATGCAAATTATCAAATTGTGTCAGTGGAAGACCCTTATAAAATTCCAACAAAGATGAGTTTTGATATTTGTTCTTAATTATATCACTGCACTGTTCATTTCCATTTGAAGTTCCGGGGCTAGGGTTTCCAAGTCAGTATCAAAAGGATTCTGAAAAATCTTAATTTGATTCGCAATGGCATCAAAGTCCGAGAAACGAGTATCAAATTTTTTTTTCAAAGCACTCAAAGTTTCGATTGCAAAATCGATAGGAAACTCAGTCTCAGTGGTGTAACTGAATATTTCACATGTTTTAAAATGTGGAAAACATTTACTTCGTAGTTGTGATTGAAACAGTATCAATTTCTTCCGGAATGATTTGATATTCGTGTATAAATCAGGAAGATGCTGGTTTTCTCCTTGCAATCTCAAATTCAGTTCGTTCACATGTTTTGTCAAATCAACATAGAATGCTAACTTCCACAGCCATGCGTTGTTTTGTAATTCAGTAAGAGGGCGATGCTTTTCCTTCAAAAAAATTTCGATCACTGCTCGAAGTTCAAAAAAGCGCTGAAGGACTTTCCCACAACTAAGCCAACGTACGGCAGTATGATAAGGTAAGTCATTTTCTCCAATCTTTTCAATAAATTGTCGGAATTGTCGGTGATTTAGCCCAAAAGATCTGATAAAATTAACAGTTGATATGACTGGTTTCAGAACTTTAGACATATCCAAACATATTCCGCACAAAGACTGTTGATGAATGATACAATGTAAGACTAATGGTTTTGAACCACCGTCATTTTCTACAGCCTTTGACACAAGAGCGACCACTCCTTTATCTTTCCCACTCATGTTTTTGCCTCCATCAGTTGTAATACATTTCAAGTTTTTCCGTCGAAGGTTCTTTTGATTAATGGCCATTTCAACTCCTTTAAAAATATCTGTACCAGTGGTTGTGCCATGAATACTATACATATCAAGAAGTTCTTCATGCATTTCATAGCTTTTATCTACTCCTCGAATATAAATCAACACCTGAGCAGTATCTGGCACATCCGTTGACTCATCCAAGGCCAAAGAAAACCACTAGACATGTTCATTTGTGTCGAACAGTTGAGAGGATATATTTTCAGCGATGTTTTCTACCCTTCGAGCTACAGTATTTGCTGACATACTGACAGTTTTTAATAAATTTACCTTTTCAGGGCACATGTCTTCGGCTACTGCAATTATGCATTCTTTGATCATTTCTCCATCGGTGAATGGTTTTCCACGTTTTGCAATTTCAAGAGCTACACGAAAGCTGGCACGAGTTGCAGCCTCTTGTTCAGTTTTGAGTTTTGTAAATGAAGATTGCTGCGATTTCAATCCGCGCTTCATAGCTTCGAATTTTTCTGTCCGCAAACTTCCTGTATATTTTGAGTAATTTTGAAAATGTTTTGTTTCATAATGACGTTTAATGTTATATTCCTTGAGAACGGCTATGCTTTCATTGCAAATCAAACATAGCGCCTCGTTACTGGACTCAATTACGAAATACTGAATGTTCCACTGATCTTTGAATTTTCTGCATTCACTATCAATTTTTCGCTTCTTTTCCATACTACTAAATCACACACAAAAGCAACAATTCAAATGAAAATACAAAGATGTCTTAAACTTAAACACGCACAAACACGCTTTAAGGAGGTACGCACTATTGTATTTCACAACAGTGTCATAGGAATTCACTTGTGGTTTTTTTTTTTTTTTTTGGGAGAAGGAAAAAAATGCTTTATGCATAACTTCTGTTATCCCACCCACGTGTGGGAAGGATAACAATAGGTTATGTCGGACTCACACCGACTAAAACACCCTCTGTACGTCAAATTCAAGCAGGAATTTTTAATACTTTATCTGGACAGGTATTTGATTGACTTTGTGTATTTGGCTGGTTAGAGTACTTAAGTAGTATTCATTTATTGGGTGCAGGTTGGAGGGTTGTTTTTAAAAGGTTGGAAAAATCCTTTCACTTGATAGTTTTAACCTTTCAAAAATATATTGACAGCGTTAAAGATGAAGTGGGCGCTTTTTTCTGGTTCTGAAATTTTCAGGTACCCCTAAGTGGTCCTGTAAAAGCGTGACATCGAACTTAGAAGAGTTTTTAATCGCCAATTCGCGAATAAAAACATGGAGTTTTGGCACTTTCATTTCGCTTCGAAGCTGGACATTACTGATAAACCACGGAGCGCCTACGATCCGGCGGATCATGCGGCTCTGCGTGACTTCCAGTTTGTTTATTTGCGTTTGAGAAATGTGTATCCACGAGGGACAGCCGTAAGTCAATTTTGACCTAATGATTGCTTTGTAAATGTGAATTTTACTAGCTAGGAAGAGGTCGCTTTTAGTAAGCAGAAGTTATTTTAGGTGCCCGAAGGCGCAATTAGCTTTTTTGATTGCAGTTTGAACATGTTTTGTCCAGTTTAGTCGGTAATCCATTTGCAAACCAAGGTATTTCACTTGACTTGTGGTTGCGCCACTAGCCTTCTTATATATTCCAATTACTGCCATCTAGAAGTGAGTGGAAGACACCAGAACTTTCTCGAACCAACGAGATTATTCTGTACGTGCTATTGGCGCCATCTGTTAGCGATAGAAGGTACTACCTATTTCCGCTTGTGTCCACCAGATGTCGTGTCAAGTTACTCCTCATGGCTCGTACTCTACGACCAATCTAGAAATTACAGATAATGACAGGAAAATTAATAATATGCAGTGTTGCCGTTTTGCGGACTTTAGTTCGATTTGCAGCCTTTTTTAAACGTTGCGTACTTTTTCGGACATTTTTTTTTCATCAGTGGACTATTTCACTTTTTACCACCGGCAACAATGATAATATGGTTTTGGCCCTCGGAACTTACTGGAGTAATCAGTATGGCCCTAAGGCTGGAAAGTTTGGAGACCCAGGCATTAAATAATATTAAAAAACTTTAAAAAAATGGTCATGTGTCCAACTGATAATTGAGATAGTTAATTTATTTCACTCTAACTAAGTAATTGAGGATTTCACTTGAAGCTAGTGATGTTTACGCGTGGGGCATGAAGTAAAATTTCGAGTTTAGAAAAGCCTGAAAATTTGGATTTGCAAATCCAAATTTTCATGCTTTTCTAAACTCGAAACTTTACTTCATGCTTAATTTGGGAGTGGAAACCCTCGTTAGACGATCAATCAGATATTAATTTTGCAGTTTTCTCCATTGTCAAATGTATGATGATTTTGCATTGTAATTATTTTATATTAATATTAATTCCATTATGCCGATTGATTTAGTCGCAGTTTGTATAGACTTGATAAATAATTCTGATTAGAATTGTACCTTTCCTGTCGATTAAAAATCGTAGTAAACAACCCTTTATATAACCTTGAGCATTTCATTCAAATAGGTCTGGGTATCAGCGGTTTCAAGCCCGTATTACTTATATATTGCTGAAAACGTTCCCAAATTCCGAATTAAAAAAATACGTAGTTACTTCAACATAACCTGGAACAAAAATATGAGAAAATAAAATACTACATATAGTAATAAAAACAAATATCTATATTCTTATTAACCCATTTTTGACCACTTCTTTAAGTTATTGGCAATCAATTTACACCTCTGAAGATTCATATTGCGATAATAATAATTTGTAAAAAATAAAACTTTTACATTAAATGAGTAGTATAATGCACTATGCATTTTGATTTTAATTGTAATAATAAAAAAACTGCTGTGGTCAACAAAGGTCAGTGGCGGATTTAGAGGGCAATTTGCGCGGATTACATGTACTACTTTTAAAAACTGTTTCAAAAATGTATTTATAGGGTGGCGACCAAACGGGAAAACCGGAAAAGTCGGGGGATTTTATCAATCGGGAAAGGTCTTGGAAAAGTCAGGGTGTTTACGCCTATTGACGATTTGGGTTTAAAATTACTTAAACACGTAAAATTAAAATAAAGATTTATTATTAACTACGTGCATCAAAGATGAACAAACAAATATATACAAACAAAATAACAAGGTAATTGAAAAAGAATATTAAATGAAGATGAAAGTGTAAAGAGTTAAAATATATGAGAAAATGAACAAAGGTAAATATATCAGAAAATGAACAAAGTAAATGAATGAAGTCTTAGAAAATATTTAAAAATTGCAAAAATCACAAGTTTAAAAAACAAGATATAACTTACTCGTACGCTTGGTCGATTGGAAGTGAAGTCTTGTGGAGAAGAGACTCAGGGTGAATTTTTGAGGAATGATTTGATTGGTTGAAAGGAGGTGGTGGGGTAGTCAGGGTAGGTAAAGGAAAGAAAGAAAATTGCACAAGAAAGAGTAGGATAGCGTACGAATATTCTGGAAATTTTGGATTTTCAGGAACTGCATTTTACAAGTTTTAGGCTGTAAAACTCCGAAGCTGGACAATCTTTATTGCCAGCGCTGAGGCACGTCTTCGCGAGACACAATGGTTTGGAGGAAAAATTTTATACAAAGAGTTTTACAGTCTGTTTATTGGGGTTGGCGATGGTCGCCCCTTGTAAATGCAGCCCTGGTCTCCAGTAACAAAGAAATAACAATAAAGAATAGAAATACAGATAAAAGAAATGTATTGAAATTAAAAATGCGCGGGTCCGTCGCGAACACAGGGAAATTCGGCCTTTTTAGCGAAAAGTCAACTAAGTTCAAATTAAAAATAATAATAATTATTCAAATGATACGATCAAAGAATTGACAAGTTGTTAGTTCTGTTAGGAGCACAAATTTGACACATTAAATAATATTAAAAAACTTACAAAAAATGGTCATGTATCCATCATAGCATAGCACTTTCTCTGTAATTTGAGGAACTGATAATTGACATACTAAATTTATACGCGTGGCGCATGAAGTAAAATTTCGAGTTTAGAAAAGCCTGAAAATTTGTATTTGCTGCGGCGCGACTCGCTTCGCTCGCGCGCCCCAACAAATCCAAACTTTCAGGCTTTTCTAAACTCGAAATTTTACTTCATGCTTAACCTGGGATTGGAAACCTTCGCTAGACGATCAATCAGATATTAATTTTGCAGTTTCCTCCATTGTGAAACTTATGACATTAAATAAAAAGAGTTGATGTTATTTTTTAGGTTAAATTTAGAACATAAACAAATTTGTGTGCTTTATTTATGTACATTTACTACTATTAAAAACTGTTTTAAAAATGTATTTATAGGGTGACGACAAACCGGGAAAACCGGAAAAGTCAGGGGATTTTATTAATCGGAAATGGTCTTGGAAAAGTCAGGGAAATTCGGTCTTTTTAGCGAAAAGTCAACGAAGTTCAAATTAAAAATAATAATAAATATGTAAATAATACGATTAAAGAATTGACAAGTTGTTAGTTTTGTTAGAAGCATGAATTTGACACATTAAATAATATTTAAAAACTTACAAAAAATGGTCATGTATCCATCATAGCATAGCACTTCCTCTGTTGTAAATTTATTTCACTCTAACTGAGTAGTTGAAAATTTCACTTAAACTTAGTGATTTATACGCGTGGCGCATGAAGTAAAATTTCGAGTTTAAAAAAGCCTGAAAATTTAGATTTGCTGTAGCGCGACTCGCTTCGCTCGCGCGCCCCAGCAAATCCAAATTTACAGGCTTTTCTAAACTTGAAATTTTACTTCATGCTTAATCAGGGAGTGAAAACCCTCGCGATCAATCTATCAATCAGATATTAATTTTGCAGTTTTCTCCATTGTCAAATTTATGACATTAAATAGATTGAGTTGATGTGGTATTTTAGGTTGATTTAAAACATAAACAAATTTGTGTGCATTATTTATGTGTGACTAAACTTTGACGAACAAATGGGAACATTTATAATTTTACAAATCTAATAAATGAATCGAAATTATTGATGATTTACAAATAAAATTATGCTAATCACTGAAAATTTACGAAACACTTGACTTAATAAAAATCGTCATAATTAAGAAATAATAATAAAATTATAAAAAAACAACAAACAATTATTTAATTCTATTATTTAATGTTTTGGTTAAAATTAGTATATTTTTTCTATCATCTAGTGGCTCGACAGTCCATCATTGGACCTTGGCCTCCCTTAGCCGCCGTCTCCACTTGACGCGGTCTTTCGCGATCGTTCTCCAATTTCTGATTTCAAGCAGGCTTTGGGCATCTTCTTGTACCGGGTGTTTGATTAAGCGTGGCTCCCAGCTGTATCTCAGAAACGAGGCGTAGCATGTTGGGGTAAAAAATTGCATAATGAAAGCGGCCAAAAGAAATTACTGGAAATTAGTTTCACGTCCCTACCTCCGCCGCTAGAGGGCGTAACATCTATCGCTAAATACAAAAACAGATTTTTATCAGAAAACTGCTAAATTGAGCTAGGTTTAAAATATACAAATCGTAATCTACGCTGAATTTAACTCAATTTTAACTACTCACTTGTTTCTTTAACCGAAGTTAATCAAGCTAGTCTCATTTTATAGGTAATTGAAAGCACTGTAAGTCACCGTTTACTCTCGTTTACTTTAGTTCTTGTAGAAAGCGCCAGAGGGCGTTTTTTTGAACAACCGACATATTTTCTAGATTTTCCTGAAAATTTTAAATTATTACCTATAGTTCTCCTAAGCTAGTTTATTACAGGAAGGAATACTGAGAAAAGAAGTGAAAATCTCATTAGAATATCTTTATCCGAACCAAAGATATAGTAAAAAGTCTGGTAGATTTGCCTATTTTCAACCGCGTATCATATAAATATATATTTTAAAATCTAGTAGGACATAATCCCTTTTTTACCTATAAATACCGACCATATTTTTCACTCATTCCATTTCTGTGTACCTGTTCATTCCACACACAACACTGTTTCCAAGTAAGTTTATTTTAATTTTATTCCTAAATTTTTTTAAAACGTCATAAGTAAAGCTATAATGAAGAAAGATACATCTCGAAACGCGTCTATAGATGGCCTAAGACATTAGTTTTAATCCAAGTCCTTTCACTTCTATTTTTTTGTTATTTCTCCTTTCATTTTAAATGTATTTGTTAGTTGGTTTGAAGAAAATTTGACCTAAACGTTACATATATTTTAATAGAGCGTTGTAACAAATCAAATTAAATATGATTTTAAATATTTCATTGTAAAATTCAATATCCGGAGGTGTATTTGCACGGGAGGTAGTTGTTTCAATGGATATTTATCGTCTTAAGTTGTCTTATTAATTAAGACATTGTTGGCATTTTCACAAATAACATTTTCGTAATTTTATATATTAAGCTCTTAGGCGGTTTTATTTTATGTTCAAGAGGCCAAAAACAATAATTTAAAGTATTTGAAATAAAACAACGCAGTTGGGAGGGTTTCACTTTTATTGTTGAACACTGCAACATGTTTCACCACACAGTGGCTTCATCAGGCAGATGAAATAATAATTTAAAGAATAACGTAGTTCATTTTCCCCATATATATGTTTTCGAAGCGAATATGTAAGTAAATCCATGATTATTTAAAATGTCAAAATATAGTAGGCTATGAGATTAGTAGAATGTTTAAAATAGTGTATATTTACTACAATTAAAAGCACTTATTACAAAACTTTATTGGAACAGTAACAAACAAAATAAAAGAAAATAAAACAAATACAATAATTAAATCTAGCTTCGCTGGTAGAGGGCGCAATCTCTACCGCAAAGGATAAAAACACGATGTTGTTCAAAATGCCAAACTACGCTGCATATGTTAAAAATATGTAAATCTTAATCTACTCTATTTTTGCTGGATTTCAAGTACTTTTTCGTTCCTTGTGCTTTTACATAAGGTGCAGATGAAAATGGAAAAGTCTAATGATTAAAATGGTTCTAACTTTAGTAAGGCTGAACCGAATTTAATAAACTTTGGCTCAATTGATAAATAATTGAATGCACTTTTAAACACTATGTATTTTGATTTAATTTAATGTCTATAGTAAGGATCAGAGGGCGCTATTAGTACAAAATACCCTATTCTGCACAATTTTCAATATATCTCCGGTTAGGACAAAGATATCGGGGTGTGGTTTTCGCTAGTTTTTACACTATTTCTTATTTTAAGTAACTATCGTAACTTACGTATATCTTAGAATTTGAAAATTTAAAGAAAATGGAGAAAATAACTAAAATAAATCAGATCAAATTATGTTTTAAATTGCATTCAATTATCTATCAAATGAGCCCAAGTTTATTAAATTCAGTGGAACCTACCAAAAGTTACAAGCATTTAAATAATTAGACATTTTCGTTCTCCTGTGCATCTTATGTGAGATATAAAAAAACGAAAAGGTAGTTAAAATTAGCGATTTGTCTTAGCCACTTTTACAATGAAATTTTTTACCGCAACATGCTACGATGTATAGTTTCTTTGATACAGCCTATGGCCACGCTTAATCAAACACCCGGTACATTGTCTTTCCAACGGGTTCGTGGCCTACCCGTCTTTTGCTTTCCTGTAAACTGGTCCGTTTATCACCCTTTTGGGGATCTTATTATCTTCTAATATGTCTACATGTCAGGCCCACCTGAGTTGTTGAGTTTTTATGTACTTAATTATGTCAGGTTGTTTGTACAGTTCATTTAGTTCATGATTGTACCTGATTCTCCAGGTATTATTTTCGTTTACAGGGCCAAATATGCCGCGTAGGATTTTTCTATCAAAGACTGCTGGCATTTCTTCCGTTTTCTTTGTTAGCGTCCAGGTTTCTCTTGCATAGGTTACAATAGGTCTAACTAGCGATTTGTATATTACCAGCTTGGTGTTTCTCTGGATTAGCTTAGATATGAGTACGGTACGTAATGCATATCATACACGAAATTAGAAGCAGAATACTAAAAGGAAATAGGGCAATTCCATTTAGTATTCTGCATCTAATTTCGTGTATGATCTCATTTTCGTTTGTAATATTACTTCTTAGGTAGGTAGGTTTTCTCCTTTACCATTTTAATGTCATCCTCACCTATTCTAATGGTCTGTTGGGGTCCTCCTCCTATCTTCATTGTCATTGCCTTGGTTTTTTGTGCGTTTATACAAAGTCCCATTTCTGCCGCGCTCTCCTTGAGTTCCTGGTACGTTTGTTTTACCCCCTCTTTCCCCCATATGCAAAACAAAGGGAAAGTATTGTTTTCGCGAAAATTTTCAAATCAAAAATGTTAGTAGATATATCATCCATTTTGAGGTCCCCCGAGTTGATTAAGACCATTTTTTATAAATGTTTGTCATTCTGTAATTCTGTCCTTCTGTCGCCACGATAAAGCTTAAACCGATTGAGCTCTTAAGTGACACCATAAACTTAAGCTTTTTATTACAATAGTAGTATTCGATCAACTTTTGGTGAAATTGCGAAAACCGAAAGTGGTAGTTTACTCTTAGAATTTTTTTGGATTTTTCTGTAATATTAATCATATAAAAAAAATGTTAAGAAAAGTTGTAGATAATCAAAAAATGAGCATTTAATTTTCAAGTATTTTTAAAATTTATATTGTTACACAATTTTTGTAATTTAATTAGTATTATATTTTTATATGTACCAGGTTTATGTTTTGTTTTTGTCTTGAAATTGAAAAATATTTCCTGTTGGACAATAAATGGATTAATATTATAAAATCTCATGAACATTTTATAAATTGAAAAAAATCTCGAAATATTAAAAATCTCATGAACATTTCATCAAAATTACGAAAATCTAATACATTTACGAAAACTGCCAAGGTTTTAAAAGATGACTAAAAATTTAAATATGAAATGAGCAGTATATTTTGAACTTTACACTAAACTAGTGTTTTATACGCCTGGCGCATGAAGTAAATTTTCGAGTAGAGAAAAGCCCGAATTTGGATTTGGACGCGCAGCGGAGCGCAGCGACCAAATGCAAATTAAGGTTTTTTTAAACTCGAAATTTTACTTTATGCGCCACGCGTACAAATCACTGATTTACTGTGAACATGTTTTTAACCTTGTAACGTACACGTTTCGCTACTCATTATTTTTCAGTAAAAATTAGAAAGTATAATAGTAAAGGGGAAAATTAGTAATAAATTAAAATAAATAGAAACCAGTTTTAATATAGAAAACCCGAAAAACATAATTGTAATAAGTGATTAATTTTTATTAAATTAATATTACTAGAACTTTCAGTTATTTTTGCAGGTCTTATGACGTAATACTGTCCTAGAATCCATGCAGTGTGATCCAACAGTCTTTCCAGCCTTCTTGATTGCTTAATAGCGCGAGATTTGGAATTTAAATTTGGTTTTCTAACAATGCTGCATTATTAGGTGAAATAGATTAAAGGGAATATTTAATTAGATAATAGGATAAATATTAATTATATACGGGTTTCTAATTTAAAGCGGCTAGGATGAAAATGTACTTTGTAGAAAAATAACCTCCAAAGTAAGATGTTGTCTTTATTGTTTCCAGAGCATTATCTGAATTTATTTCCTAGGGAAGTAACTAGCCTGTTGTATAACCCACTTGGATTTATTTTATTTTGTTAAACTTTCAATCCCTAGCTGTCAAATGTTTATTGTTATTAAATTGTCAATAGTTCGAAAATGCCCATCGATCTATTAATTTGAATAGATTGCGTACAAATCGATTAATCATTAAATTAATCCATCGTATTTTTAATCTGGGTAGAGCTGTGTGCTCAAGAGGTCGAAAAAACGACAAGACACGTACTGTGTGCTGGTTTAAAATTTACAATCTGTGGATGTCGGTGTGATCTCTTAGACAAAACCCAAAATAATAATAATTCTAGACGAGGCCGAATTCCATCTACAGGTAATTTGTCATATTTGTTATTTCGGACGGGTTTTCCGTTTGTCTGACTCCCGACTAAAGTCCGGTTCGACCTTAATTTTTTTTTAGGCCTCTAAATTGAATTATCAGTCCATAATTTCATCCCCAAATAAATATTTTGGAATTCCGCTAGGTACTTATTTAAGATAAGTCATAATACCGTTTCGATTTTTTTAATTAAAGTTCTATGCGTTATAAGTACGTAAAGACAAACAGTGACATTCTAGATTTGAGTAAGCAATCAAATTCCATTTAATATAACTTAATTAAATGATATAAATATTCAGTAAGTAATATATTTCATTGCGCTCATGAAAACAACGAAATTAGTGATCTGTTTTATTAGAAGTTTGTAAAGAAGGTGACATCATTTTCTGGGATTATTTGTTGTTTATTTAATTTTTAGACCATTTGTGTTCTCAATATTATTTTTGTAAATTCTCTAGTTTGATTTTCATTTATTAAATTCCTTCAATACTGTTAAATACTTATTACTTTCTCAATATATTTTTATTTTTTTTCAAACTTACTCTGACAACTTTATTATTTTGCTTTTCTTGCTTTTAAAGGGGGTAAGTACCATAATCAATTTTAAAATTAAGTGGCGCTCAACACATTAATTTTTTGTATATTTTGATTTTTTTTTTGAACCACGACTCTGCCTACTGAGATAGAGCTGCCGTTTGCGGTTACAACCTAAAACGATATTGACAGACTAATGTCACGATTGTCAACTGTCCAATTGACGAGTGAAATAAGTTTAGTGTGTCAATTGTCAACTGTTTAAATGGCAGAAAAAGTGGACATTTTTTGGGGGGGATGAAGTGGGGCCCAACATGTTTATTGGACTTTTATTAGTACCCCTATCAATGATAAGAATAGGCATTTTTATTTAAATATGGCTAATCCTAGAAATTGCAAACAATTTATATTAATTTCTCTGTGTAAAGGTGTCTGCGAGGCGCCCGAGAAATGATTTTTTTTTTGGAGATGAAGTGGCTCCTAAAACGTTTTTTTTTTACTTTTCATTATAAAAGTACCCTTATCAATGATAAGAATAGGAATTTTTATTTTGTTATGGCTAATTGTAGAAATTGCAAAAATCCGATATTAATTTCTGTGTGTATAGATGTCTGCGAAGCGCGCCAGAAATTATTTCTTTTTGGGTGATGAAGTAGGGCCCATAACGTTTTTTTGACCTTAAATTATAAAAGTACACTTATCAATGATAAGAATAAAATTTTTTATTTAATTATGACTAATAGTGGAAATTGTCAAAATTCGATATTTATTTCACTGTGAATAGATGTCGGCGAGGCGCGCGAGAAATTATTTTTTTGGGGATGAAGTGGGTCCTAAAACGTGTTTTTGACTTTTGACTATAAAAGTTATAACCTGCTTACGGCATCTTATTGTCTGAAGGCAAGTTTTTTTTCGAAATAGAAATAATTAAGATAAACACAAAAATAAAAACTTAGTTATGTGCGACCATGTGGCGCACATAACTAAGTTTTTATTTTTGTTGTTAAGGTTATCTTCCCAACTTGACCAAGAAATTATTAAAATTAAATAATATTGAAATAAAAAATAAAACGTTAGCATTTTTTGGTTTAAATTAATAATCATTTAATAATGTCAAAGTAAACAGTATCAACAAAAATAAATCGTAAATGAAAGTTAACTAAACCATGTTCATTGAATGGTAATTAATTAAATCAAATTAATTCAAATCAAACTAAATAATAATAATATTTGACAACAATTATTTCTTTAAAATAAAATACGTGACATTTTCATAAAATCAATTTAAATAACATTTATATCATTTCATAATAAAAATAGAATTCATTTAAAATAAAATACTAAATCTTAGAGAGTATTTAAATGATTAACATAAAATAATATAAATAACTAAGTAAATGATCAATCAACTTCAAATGACAACAAAAAAATAATCATGATCGAATTTACTCTACTAGCTAATTTCTTTTAAACTTAAATTTTAAAATTTCAACTCGCAATTAATGAATGCCTGAACAAATATTCGATTCCTTGAATATTAGCAAAAAAACACACTTTCACAAAATTTACTTCGTGGCTTTTTCTCATATTATGAAAATATATCGTCGCACTTTTTAAATAAATATATAATTCAAAAACTTATCTTTTGCGGCGCTTTCTCCGGATTTTAAATCCAAATCTCCCGGATGTCCCACATCAGTTCCGGTAGCACGAAACGAACACCAAAATCCGAGCGATTTCCAAAAACAGAAAGATGATGAGAAAATCAGTTCACCAATCGAACGTCCGCAATACGACGCAATATGGATGGATAAACCTCTCCTGGTTAGATCCACAAAAAACAGGCAAATAGGCGGCAGGCCTACGCCATCCCAAAATTAGTTAAAGCAATCCCTCACGAGAACAAATAAAAATCGTACCTGAAGGTTTTGCGGTCTAAAGAGATAAGCACTTAGCTAATTTAATAAACACACAGATGCACTAAGATTTTAATTCAACGTATTCCTCAAATTCACCTTCGTCAATTTTTGATATGCTCTTAATTCCCCGAGGGAATAAAAGTAACAGGCATATCTCCACAAATTGACTTAAGCACAACTGCAAGGATATGCAGCTCAACTTGCCCATTAGGTATAATACATAAAATTACGAAAAAACTATTCGTGAAAATGCAAACAATGTCTTAATTAATAAGACAACTTAAGGCGATAAATATCCATTGAAACAACTACTTCCCGTGTAAATACACCTCCGGATATTGAATTATACAATAAAATATTTTAAATCTTATTTAATTTGATTTGATACAACGCTCTATTAAAGTATATGTAACGTTTAGGTCAAATTCTCTTCAAACCAACTAACAATACAAATTTAAATTGAAAGGAGAGATAGCAACAAATTAGAAGTGAAAGGACTTGGATTAAAACTAATGTCTTAGGCCATCTATAGACGCGCTTCGAGATTTATCTCTCTTCAGTATAGCTTTGCTTATGACGTTTAAAAAAATTAGGAATAAAATTAAAACAAACTAACTTGGAAAAAGTGGTGTGTGGAATGAACAGGTACACAGAAATGAAATGAGTGAAAATGATGGTCGGTATTTATAGGTAAAAAAGGGGATTATGTCATTAGCAGGTATAAAGAATGTGAGACCTTATTATTTACCTTACGGTAATAACTACTTTTAATAAACCATAGAATCGAAACCTAAATCAGAAGTTAATAATTCTGATTTAGGTTTCGATTCTATGGTTTATTAAAAGTTACTTCAATTGCATGACATTTCGATGTAAGTGAACCTACAGTAGGAAGGTCGGTACTATTAGTTAATTAAAGCTCAAACCGTTATCTACGTGTAAAGTCCACTTTGTGTAATAAATCAAACTACAAAAAATCTTGAATTTGCTCCGACGTGAGATTTAAATGTATTTCATTTCTCCGAAAACCTTTCCAAAGTCACCCATAATGATCGATTATATTGAGACACTTTCGATGCGTGAATAGCGGTTAAATAGTTTTGCGCAATCACCCGCTTATTCATATATCTATCATCGAGAAGTTCCTGTGCAGCCTTGTAATTGGCTGCAGTCAACGATAAACTTTTTATGAGTGACGAAGCTTCACCCCTAAGAGAAGTTTATAAATAGTGAATCCGCTTGATGTCCGATAACGATTTATTTTCATCAATTAATGATGAAAATAATTCTTTAAATCAAGGAAAATCACGTATATCTCCGCTGATTAAGGGACTTTCAATTTAAGGAAGCTTACCACGAATGCTTCTCGGTGGATCTGTTAGAGGTTTTTGAAAGCTAGCCTCTGAGTTGGCTTCTACAGCTAAAGGTTTAAAATTACAAATATTTCATCAATCTTACTAACTGGTTTATGTAAATTCTAACTTTTTCATCGAATCACCCTTAATACTAATATGAATGTAAAGTTCATTGAATTCCTGATACTATTCCTAAACTAATTTAAATCGTGTTTGAAGAGAGGAAGGAGTAATGGTGGTACCCTATTTCGGGGATGTACTATCATTCATGAGACGCAATCAAAAAAGCATATTATTAGCGGCGTGAACTGTTTCATTGACGGTGACTGTATGTGCAGACATTGCGATTCAATGGCAAACAAATACAAATTAACAAAGCTTACAACAAAAAAACAAAAAAAAACAAATTCAATTATTAAGTAACTACTGTGCTCACACGAATTAGCGGCGTAATAATTACTAACGACATTCTTCGATTAAGCTAAAGTTAACATTAATAAACGAACTTTATTGATATTAAAACAAACAGAACATTATTTTCTATTTATTATTAAACAGCTGATTTCCGACTGAGCGCGCAAGGCTGTGCGAAACGACAAAAAACTATAAGCGATATGCAATCCGAAGATCGAAATTTACCACGCGAGCGGAACAAAGATTTGATAAACCCGATTGATCCGCGATCCAGTTCAAAGGACCAAATGTATAATTTACAACTTTGATTTTTAGGTCGAAGGGTTGTGATGTATGATCTGCGGATCCAATTGGAAAGTTGTTTTTGAGGGTGACTTATCCCAGTTTACGTCATGTATGCTTCTGCAGAAGCGTTAGCCTAAGACACTATAGTCTCCGAATGTTGAGGTTGTATTCGCGCGTGTTTCTTGCACGAACCTCTAATCACTTCTCTCTTGTAAGTGACGCTGTTCGCGATATTTAAATATCAAACAACAATAAATGTTCTTTTTGCGGACCATATTTGATCCTTCTCACGGCAATTGAAACAAAATTGAACATATAGTGTTGTTTTACGGTAACAGTGTGTACTCCAATAAAATATTTATTATCCAGAAAAAAGCGATCAAAATTTTATTCGGTCTGGAATACGAGCCTTAACACAAATGTTTGGTCAATAGCTAATATTGTAAAAAGATCTACATTATTTTGACTATACTTACATTTTAAACGTTTATGTGGCATTATAACTAGTATCAACTATTATAATAAATGTGAAAGTATTATGACAAAAAGTTAAACATTAAAAAAAAAGAATTTTATTTGAATTTTATTGACACCTAAATATTCGGACATATACATTAAAATAGACAATACAACAAATTTTTCTTGAAATATCATGGTTGGTATTGATTCTTGTAATGTCTGTTTGCTTCTATCAAATTAATTTGTTATAAAAAAATGATTGCAATGAGCCAACAGACTCATAAATGCTAATAAATAAACGATGAAGTAGTTCTTTATATTTTACCCTATAATTCTGGTAATAAAAATATTAAATACATGCAGTTTTGAAAATTGCATGAAAAACACTACTTTTTTTGTAAATATACGCCGAACATGCATTATTTTTGCAAATAAAATTTAAAAAAATCAGCATATCTAGAGATGATGTATCTTTATGTGGTTTAAATTTGAAAACTATCGACTCTACCGAATTAAAAATATTTTACTTTAAAGTGACATGGCTCTTTTTTTGAAAAGGATATTAGTTTTGTTGAAAGCACTTTCGATAGGTTACTCGAACGTGTAACAATGCATCAGTTAAGTGAAGTGCAGCGTGCTCAAATTGTCGCTCTATTGGAAGTTGACGCTGAGTCGCCTTGAGATTTGGTGTGAACCATAGTGTGATAGCTCGTACGTGGTCCTGACACCAAGAAACGGAGAATTTTCGGCGTCACCAGGGCTCTGGTCGCCCTCAGTGTACATCAGGTCGTGAGGATCGCAGAATGGTACACGCAGTTCGACAAAATCCTGTTAGAAGTGCATAACAGACCAGACGGAGCAAAATCGTCTGCATGGGTCTGATCTCAGATTTCGTGCCAGAGTCAATGTTCCTCATTTGACAAAGTGGCATCGTCCGCTGAGATTGCAGTACGCGGAAGATTACGGCAACTGGACTGAGAGACAATGGCGGAATGTCCTCTTCACCGATAAAATCCGATTCTGCCTCTTCCACACCGACGAACGAGTTTGAGTTTGGCGGCATCGCGGTATGCGATTTGGTCGCCAGTGCATCAACCCGAAGCGCAACTTTAACGGCGGATCAATGATGGTTTGGGGTGGTGTCAGCTACAACGGTCGCACGAACAAGTGAGTACACCACCTCCAGAAATGACGGCAGTCCGGTACATCGGAGAAATTTTGAAGCCTCACGTCTTGCGAATGAAACGTCGTATGGGACGATCGTTTGTGCTGATGCAAGACAACGCTCGGCCACACATTGCTCGGGTGACACAAGCCTTTTTCGAAGAGCACAACATACGCGTTCTACCGTATCCGCCAATAAGAAAACACACACTATTAACTCACACAAAACACACAACAGGCAACACAACAACACACAACACACGATGTGCAAAATCCGACCGACAACCTCCTCGTGGTGCACATTGGGTAATGCTAATGTCGGCGGTTGAATGTCAAACACCTAATAAAGTTCTAATAAAATAACATTTAAGCAATTTTATGACTGAGAAAGCACAAAATATGATTTTTTTGATTTATGCATAACTTCGCGGGGTGCAATAAACTTGTCGTGGGATTAACTTACATGCCCTTCAGGAAAAAACTTCAAACCGTCCAAAACTCGAAGATTCAACTATTTAAAAAAAACAACCGAGTTATGGCGGTTTGAAAAAACGGTATTTTTGGTGCCTTTTCAAGTGGTGCGTTTTTTAGCCGAGTGTAGTAAAAGTTTTCAATCATAATAATTTCCTCTTGGTGATGCGACAAATTTCTATTACATATATTAGTAGCTCTTTAGGCCTAGGAGGCTTGCTTTACAACTTGTCTCCATTTTTTCCTATTTTGTGTTTTGTCATTCCAGTTATTTATCTTTAGCTTTATATCCTTTGTGACTTCTTCGGACTATCTTGCTAGCGGTCATTATTTTTTTCCCATCCTTACACACTAACTCTTATTATACTTTTATGTATTCTTCCTTTGCTTATCCTTATCACATATCCTAATTACCTTAGCCGTTGGGCTTTATACTTGCAATTATATCCGGTTCTCCATATAATTCGGTCAGCTCTTGCTTCATTCTTCGATTCCATCTGCCTTCTACTTTCTTTCCGTTACATATCTTTCTCAGGCATCTTCTTTCCCATATTTCTAGCAATTTTTGCTGTATCGTTCCTAACGTCTACACTTCACTTCTAAATGCACTACTGGTTTAATTATGGTTTTATACATTTTCTAAGTTTTCTTAGGTATGTAAAATTGTCTACTACTTAGAATTTTTAAATGTTAGACATTCTTGTGTTAACATTTTGATGTTTGCCAGTTCCAAAATCCTTGTCTGTCCGTTTCATATGTTTTGTTTTAATTTATTTCTAAACCAAACTCTCTTGCAACTACTTCTCATTTTTGTATTACCTTCTGTAGTTCTTGTCTCATTCTTGTTGTAATTTCCACATCATTCATTGGTGCCGTTTATGGTAGATTAAACCAGACCTAAAGCATTTCTTATTATGCTCTCAAGTGCAAAGTTTAATCACCTTGTCTTAGTCCTTCCTTCACTTTAACAGAGTTGAAGGTCTGCCCCAATGTTAACTTTACCATGCCTATTAACTTTGCACTTAGCCAGCCCTATGTCCTGCAATGCTGCATATAGTTTATTTCTTCTTATTCTGTCATAGGCCTGTTTTAAATCTACAAATATTATGTGCGTTTTCTTTTGATGTGCGTAACTCTTGGATTGCATTTTTCTAAGTGTAAATTAATATTTGGTCTATTACTGATCTTCCTGATCTGAAGCCTGCTTAATATTCTCCCACTTCTATTTCCATTATTGTTCTTGATGTTGGGTTGATAGTATTTTATATGCAACAATTAATTAATTTTATAACAATGGCCGTAAAAACAAAACGGGCGTGATTTAGTGAACGCTAAAAATAATAGCAAAAATAATAAAACTAGTAAGAAATTATATGCGTGTGGTAATGTGGCAAGATCCGGCACACAGTGTAGTATTTGTGCAACATATTATCATGCATCCTGTGCATAAAGGGTTAAAATATGCTGTGGTTATAACCTTATGAACAATGGAGATAAGCCAAGCAAAATAATTGTACAAGAAGCTGACTTTAAACTAGAGGCATATAAATATCTAAAAGCCCTGGTGGGTCAATTGAATTTATCTAACGTACTATTAAAGGAGAAAGTGCAGCGGTTAGAGGAAGAAAATAGTGAACTTCGGTAGGTGATTAAAACTCCTGAAAAAGATAATGAATAGTAATAACAATAAAGTTAGAAGAGCACCAGAGTCCACTGCAGAGATAAGCAACGTGTGCTCTGAAACCGCAACTCAAGAGAATACCAAAGTCCCTACACCGGGAAGAGATCGCGGCTACCGCGCTGGAAGACATCGAGCGTGCCACGACCACTAAACCTTCGTACGCAGCCGCAGCTATCAAACAATCAACTCACGGAAACAACAAACGTGGAACCGTTAATAATAAACCCACGCCTTTCATCAATATGATTGAAGACAGTAGCGAATCATTGGAAAATGAGGAATTTACAAAAGTATTTGAAAAGAAGAGAAAGAACTCTTTAAACTGTTAACTGTGGAGTAGAAGTAATTTGAACTAACAATTCATCATCTATTTATACAAACAATTATGGTTACAAAACTGCTTTAAAAATAGGTCAAACTGGTCGTTATTTCGGTCAAACTGGTCGCTATTACGGGGATTAGCGCGTGCTCCGTACATTTCAAGAGACTCCAGGAGGTCCATCTTACGACGATTTTGGGGTAAATGTATTGGTGACAGTACATCCTCGCCAAAAGTATGATTGTTTTCAATCATATTTTTAGCGAATGACGACTTATCAATAAAATTAGGTCAAAAAGAGCGAAGATGCTCCTTGAGTCTGATTTAAAATTACGACCAGATTGACCAATATACATTCCTTCACAATCGCTACAAGTTAGTTTATATATCCCTGATCTGTGAGCACTAGGTATTGTTGTTTTCGGATTAAAAATACTGTATCTAATTTTTGTATAAGGTTTAAAGGCTATTGAAATCTTATATTTAGATAAAATGTTTTTAATTTGTAATGAGATATTACCAACATAGGTAAGGGATCTGTATATTTGTTCTTTTTATAAATAAAGGGTGTTTCAATAACGACGCTCGATTTTCTAATGTAAATAAATCAAGTTGTGTGTGAGATATCCACATTTTTTTTTATTTGATAGAATAGAATATTTTATGGCAATAAGTATGAAGTATGAAGTTGTTCAAATCTCCGCCGCGGTTTTGCTTTATAGCACGTATTCGGGAGGTCCAATTTTCGATGACTTAAATCTGGCTGAATTTGCTTGATAGCGTTCGTTATGTTGACTTTGAGGGCTTCAATAGTTTGCGGTTTATTCGCATAGACCTGTGATTTAAGATAGCCCCAAAGAATAAAGTCTAAAGGCGTTAAATCACACGATCTCGGTGGCTAGTTCACGTCGCCGCCGCACAAGGTCTATCGTGGCATGCGCTGTGTGGCACGCAGCGCCGTACTGTTGAAACCATGTGTCGCTGGTATCCTTATCATCCAGCCATAAGAAGTTGCTTATGATCGATCTGTAGTACACGCCGTTGACGGTTATGGCAATGCCAGTTTCTTTTTAGAAGAAGTACGGACCGATGATTGAGTCAGACCAAAATCTTCACCAAATATCATTTACCGAACCGGTTGACTCGAATTTGGCCACCAAAGGCAAAATAATCGACTTGGCAGGACGGTTGTGGCGAAGATAAAAATCTTGCAATGCGCGGAACGTTTATCGAACGGAGCACTGATTTTTAAAACAAAATTTGACAGATGTTGCTTTAACAACATGGAAGATATAATCTAACAAAGTTCAAGCGTCGATATTAGAAGACACTTTACTTAATATCCGTTTTAAAAATGTTGGCCCCTGTGTTTGAAGGGTAATAACAAAATATCCGTAGAGCAACAATAGAGAAACTTTTCACAGGTTCATAATTGAACATTTTCCAATAACATACTGACGTTCAAATTTGATTGAATAATTTAATAAATTATTATTGTAAAAAGTGTTTAACAAAAGTTATATTTTTAAGTCCTTTCAAGATTAACTACACTTTAACCTGTCGCAACTTCTTTGTTTATGAACAGAAATGATTAAAACTTTGCAAATAAACAAATGAATATGTTGTGATTCCTTTAGTGTAAATCAAAATTGTAAATGTTTTCTATTTTTATAGTTATTAATTTATTTATAACAATACGATATCTTCCCTAATAATTATGTAATCATGATTTTATTACAATAGTAACACAAAATAATATCATATTTTTTATATACCACATTGCGTTTTAACACAATTTAAATAAACCCTCAAACCGTAAGCAACGTTTTTTTTTCTAAATGTTTTAAAAAATCATTATAACTATTCCGACGAAAATGATTTTGATTTTTGTAAAGAAATTGATCCAATTTATGAATATTTACAACCCAGTGTAAGAATTTTGAAAACTACCTTATCCATTTGCATAATATCCTTGGAATATATAAATTATTTAAACAAATATTATAAAATATTTAATCTTTAAATTAGATGATATACATTACATATGAAAGAATTATTAGTTTCCATACAGTACAAGCCGAGAATTTGTTTTTTGGCTTTTCCCTGGCCTTGGGAACTTGCCCATTAGCCAACATCATTTATTTATATATTTTGTATTCATTTTTACAATTTCAATTTGCTACTATTCTCATTCGGACAACCACACACATTGATACTAGGGCTGCGGTTATCCGGATACAAATTATTCCAATAACTGATATAATCGATATACGTTATCCGAATAACGAATATTCGGATAATCTCTAACAATATATTCGAATATCCCGGATATACGGCTAATGCGGATATTCGGATAATGTGAATATCCTGATAGTGCGGATATCCTCATTTTTTTTTTAATTATTATTGTCAATTTTTTGAATATTGACGCTTTGCGTGCAATTACTAGATTTCCGTTAATTTTTAAATTTGTTTTTGTAAATTTCATAAATTTTCAAAGTTTCGACAATTACTCGTGAATTTCCGAATTTTTTATCGATTTTGAAAGTTGTGGCGGTTTTCGAGAATTTTCTACATTTCCATCAATTTTCGAAATTCTGACGGTTGCCTGAATTTCTTAGATATCCATTGATTTTCAAAATATTTACGGTTATCCTAAATTTCATAAATTTTCGTTGATTTCTAAAATATTTACACTTTTCAGTGATTTACAAATTTTAACACTTTTCGGTGATTTTAAAAATGTTAGCAATTTTAATAAATGTTCGTCAATTTTTGAAATCTCGGCAGTTTTTATGGATTTCTTAAATTATCGTTGATTTTCAAAACGAAAATTGTTGACGATTTCCAAGTTTATTGCAAAAAGTTCCCTTCTCATAAGATTTTTATAATTAATAAACATCTTGAAAAAATCGCTGAATTTTTGAATTTTAGGAAAACCGACCGAAGATTTTTAAAATCTACGGAAATTCAGGAAAACCGACAGCATTTTGAAAATTCGCAAATAGCATCAACATTTTTAAGTTTAACGAACATTTAGAAAATTCACGTATATTACCAAGATTTTACAAATTGACTCAAGTCTTGAAAATTCATTCATGAAATGTATAACGTTTTATAAAAATAACGAAAATCTAAGAAATTCTTGATTTTTGATAATTAACGAAAATCGTTTAAGTTAAAAGTTAACGGAAACTTTGAAACTTAAAGAAATTAATAAAAAATTAATAAAAAAAAAATTGATATTTATAGCCTAAATAAAATCTAAAAGGCTTCAAAATGTTCAAATTTACAATTGTTCTGGAAATTAATAAATTAAAGAATTTATGATATTCATGAAAAGTATCAACATTTTTAGAACTAGCGTTTAACCTAGATATTCACGAAAACCGTAAAAATTGTGAACACTAAAAAAATCTAAGATATTCAAAATATCTTAAGAAATTCTCAAAATATTGAAAATCTCATAAAAATTTTAAATTTTATAAATCGAGAAAAGTCTTAACATATTAAAAGTTTAATGTGAATTTCGAAAATTCACGAAAACTGCTAAGATGTTAAAATTTGAATTTTAACATTTAACCGAATTTGGATTTGGACGCTGTGCGTCCACAAATTCTTAGGGCTTTTTTCAACTCGAAATATTACTTCATGCTTAGTCTGGGAGTGGAAGACATTCGTTCGATAACTGTCAATATAATATTAAGAAAAGTTGTATAATGATGAATATTAAGAAAACAAATACATTTTTTAAAAAACGAAAAAAATTACGACCTTTTCTATTTAAAATTGAAATCATCAATTTTTACAACAATCGATGAAAAGCTTGGACATTTACGAAAAGAGTCGACATTTTCGAAAGTGACGTAAATCTTCAGATTTCATGAAAAACGTCAAAAATTTGAAAATTAACGAACATTTTGGAAATTTACTAAAAACTCATAGTTTTTTAAATTCAACGAATATCTTAGAAAACGAATAAAAGTTGTAAACATGTTAAGCATCTTTAAAATACACAAAAGGAGTCGACATTTTTGAAGGGTCGCGTAGCGACCCGTGAAAAATTTTCACGGGGCTTTCCTAAACTCGAAATTTTACTTCATGCGACACGCGTACAAAACATTGAAATATTATTATTATTATTATTTTGTAAAAGGTGAATATTAATAATTTCGTAACCGTCATTAAACTATTTTTTGCAACATTATCAATCTCAGGTAGAGGCCTTTAAAAAATAATTTACGGCATTAAATAATTGTAAATATTAAATCTAAAATATCTGGTATCGAAAATTATCGATAATTTAAATATCGACATTGTTCACTACGATATTTTACCGTATCGATACTTGGCTATATGATATAATCGATACCCAATATCGATATTTTTTTTAGGATCGGAACATCCCTATTTCTCCCTACAACGTTGCTTCTACGTATCGCTGCGGATAATAATGCAGATATTCGAAATATCCTAATATTGCGGATATCCGGATAATGCGAATATCCGGCTGACGCGGATATCCGGATAATACGAACAACCGATTATACGAACAGTTAATCCAAATATTCGGCTATTCGAATATTTTTTTCTTTTATCCGGATATTCGAATATCCGGATGCCACGAATATCCTGATTTTAATCGCAGCCCAAATTCATACCACCCCCAGGATCACGACGAGACATTATTTTTAAATAAAATCACCCCGGGAATCAAACCCGAATTGTGGCTTGCCGAGCGTAAAAAAATAGGTACCTTTTTTCAGGTTAATATAAATTATATTTGTGACGGCCAAAAATTAATCACAATATGCTACGTAGAATTGATTGCTCTTTCTGCTTATTTTGAAATGATGATTATTAAAAACATACTTATTGTTTTATTGGCATTCAAACACAGGGGCTAAAACTTTTGAAACGGACATTAGTTACTTTTTTCATTCTACATTCATTAATTAATGAATCGATTACATTGAAGCCATTTCAATACTTTTAATATTATCAATTTCTTTATCAAATGCTGTTTCTGAAAGTGAATGTTGAAAGAACGGTATATCATTGAATTGAACGTGGGCAATTTAAGTTTTTGTGAGTGATTCGAGGAATTATGGATTACACGGTCAGTAAATGTAGCTTTTCTATAAATTTTAAATGTTAATGATTGATTGATTTTAGTTATTGAAAGGCAAGACCGTAGCTAGAAAAATAATCGGGGGGGGGGATATAAAATTTTCTGGGGGGGAGTTACTGGTAGAAATATAGTGTTTCCTCCTTCAGGGCCGCTTTTACATACAACAATTTAACATTTTAAATACCCCCCGAAATATTTAAAATGTTAAATTTTTTTCCGTAAAAGCGGCCCTGAAAGAGCAAACACAATATTTCTACCAGTAACTCCCCCCCAGAAATGTTTATATCCTCCCCGAGTTTGTTTCTAGCTACGGCCTTGCCTTATAATAACTAAAATCAACATCCAAATCCCCCCCTCCATTCTACGGCCTTGTTAAAAGGTCTAGGAATTTGATATTGTTATTAATTTCTGTTTCTAGTTGTGAATTTTATGTTCGGGTGTATGTCATTACAAAACCTTTTACAAAAATTAGATACAGTGTTTTTAATTCGAAAACAAAAATACCTAGTGCTCACAGATTAGCGAAATATAAATTAACTTGCAGCGATTGTAAAGGAATGTATATTGGTCTGATGTTAAAATTTCGACCAGATTGTCGTAATTTTAACATCAGACTCAAGGAGCATCTTTGCTCTTTTTAGCTTAAGAGGGCCAATTTTTGCTGGTAGTGTGTTTCTGGGGTACGAGATGGCACAGAGATAGCAAAATTGCTGAATGTAGTTTTGACTATGTATTGGTTCATAGTGCATGCCGAATTTTATCACAACGAATAATAATAATTGTAAGTACAGAGCGCCTTGTTTGTTTGTTTAGATAGCGCCGGGCGAATGAATGGGTATTAAATTTCAGTAGGCAAGTGAACTGGATAAATAAATATTAACGATTTTAATTTCAATCAACAAACTTTTAACTGTTTTTTCTTGTCTCATTTCCAATACTTATTTTTATTATATAATTATGAATTGCAATTATTATAAATATATATATATAAATATATATATATATATATAATATATACAGGGAGTTTTTCTTAATAGTATACGTATTTCAAATTCCGCCTATTTGTTGTAAAGCTTCAAACGAGTGCTTTCCACTCCCAGACTAAGCATGAAGTAAAATTTCGAGTTTAGAAAAGCCTAAAAATTTGGATTGGCCGCGTAGCGAAGCGGAGCGGCCAATCCAAATAAGGCTTTTCTAAACTCGAAATTTTACTTCATGCGCCACACGTATAAAACACTGAAATATCGCAAAGTTCAAAATATACGGCTTTAGCAATCCAATATGTAGATGTGAATAAAACGTTAGTCAAATTCTGCGCTGAACAAATTGTTTAAAACAGTGATTATATTCAACCCAATAACTCGAACGTATATTAGGTTGCCTTTAATCGTTGTTCTATGTGTGTGTTTTGAACTTCACTGTAAATCAGTGTTTTTAAGCGTGGCGCATGAAGTAAAATTTCGAGTTTAGAAAAGCCTAATTTGGATTGGCCGCTCTGCTTCGCTACGCGGCCAATCGAAATTTTTAGGCTTTTCTAAACTCGAAATTTTACTTCATGCTTAGTCTGGAAGTGGAAAACAGTCGTTCAAAGCTTCAAATGAAACTCTTTAAATAAACGAATATCTAAAGATTAACAATAAATAGGCGGAATTTGAAATATGTATACTTAAAAAAAACTCCCTGTATAATAATAATGGAGTTGAATGTCTTTATCTAGAATTGTATGCTCTGTCCGTGGTGCGAAAACAATGTAAAGTGATGAAATGTCATGTTAAAAATGTTTAAATTTGCCAGAATTTTGAAAAAATCGAAAACTGACGAAAACCGATGAAAAGTTTAAATTTGATAAAATGTTAACACAATGTCAAAAAGTGATGAAATGTCAAGAAATATTGAAATTTGACAACAATTTGAAGTATGTGAAACGTGATAATCTATAATAAAAAATGTTTTGAATATTTTAAACTTAACTATCAATCAGTATTTTTATGCGCGTGGCACATTAAGTAAGAAAACTCGAAATTTTTCTTTATGCTTAGTCTGGGAGTCGAAAACATTCGTTAAAAAAATAATTACTGGCTTTTTACATTATTTTCGCTAAATTACAAAATGTTGAGGGCTTCCAAGTTTTGGTTCAATTTTTAAAATCTTGTAAATTTTGCTGAATTTCCAAGATTTGAATTAATTTTGAAAATTTTGTCGACTCGGGAATTTTGTAATACGTTTGTAAATTTTCAAACTGTTTTTTAATTTCCAACATTTATAACAATTTTTAAAATTTTGACAAAAATCATGCATATTCCAAGATTTTCCTGTTTTTCAAATTCTTGACTCCTTTCGTTACTTTTTGAAACTTTGACGCCTTTCATGTATTTACTAGATTTTCGTTAATTTCATTTAATTATTCATGAATTTTCAAGAATATCGTTAATTTTCCGGTTCGCAAATTTCTAAGAAATTTATTTGACAAAAAATATGAGGCCTTATTTTAAAACGTTTATCAATCTTAACGATTAATATAACGTCTAAATTAATTAATGGATGCTGAAAAATTCATGATAAATCTTAAGAAAAGTTGTATAATGATGAATATTAAGAAAACAAATACATTTTTTTAAAAATGAAAAAAAATACGACCTTTTCCATTTAAAATTGAAATCATCAATTTTTACAACAATCGATGAAAAGCTTGGACATTTACGAAAAGAGTCGACATTTTCGAAAGTGACATAAATCTTCAGATTTCATGAAAAACGTCAATAATTTGAAAATTAACGAACATTTTGGAAATTTACTAAAAACTCATAGTTTTTTAAATTCAACGAATATCTTAGAAAATGAATAAAAGTTGTAAACATGTTAAGCATCTTTAAAATACACAAAAGGAGTCGACATTTTTGAAGGGTCGCGTAGCGACCCGAGACAAATTTTCACGGGGCTTTCCTAAACTCGAAATTTTACTTCATGCGCCACGCGTACAAAACATTGAAATATTATTATTATTATTATTTTGTAAAAGGTGAATATTAATAATTTCGTAACCGTCATTAAACTATTTTTTGCAACATTATCAATCTCAGGTAGAGGCCTTTAAAAAATAATTTACGGCATTAAATAATTGTAAATATTAAATCTAAAATATCTGGTATCGAAAATTATCGATAATTTAAATATCGACATACCCAATATCGATATTTTTTTTAGGATCGGAACATCCCTACTTTTCCCTACAACGTTGCTTCTACGTATCGCTGCGGATAATAATGCAGATATTCGAAATATCCTAATATTGCGGATATCCGGATAATGCGAATATCCGGATAACGCGGATATCCGGATAATACGAACAACCGATTATTCGAACAGTTAATATCCAAATATTCGGCTATTCGAATATTTTTTTTGTTTTATCCGGATATTCGAATATCCGGATGCCACGAATATCCGGATTTTAATCGCAGCAAAAAAAACATACTTATTGTTTTATTGGCATTCAAACACAGGGGCTAAAACTTTTGAAACCCACATTAGTTACTTTTTTCATTCTACATTCATTAATTAATGAATCGATTGCATTGAAGCCATTTCAATACTTTATATATTATCAATTTCTTTATCAAATGCTGTTACTGAGAGTGAATGTTGAAAGCACGGTATATCATTGAATTGAACATGGGCAATTTAAGTTTTTGTGGGTGATTCGAGGAATTATGGATTACACGGTCAGTAAATGTAGCTTTTCTATAAATATTAAATGTTACTGATTGATTGATTTTAGTTATTAAAAGGCAAGACCGTAGCTAGAAAAAAATCGGGGGGGGGGGATATAAACATTTCTGGGGGGGAGTTACTGGTAGAAATATTGTGTTTCCTTCTTCAGGGCCGCCTTTACATACAAAAATTTAACATTTTAAATACCCCCCGAAATATTTAAAATGTTACATTTTTGTACGTAAAAGCGGCCCTGAAAGAGCAAACACAATATTTCTACCAGTAACTCCCCCCCAGAAATGTTTATATCCTCCCCGAGTTTGTTTCTAGCTACGGCCTTGCCTTATAATAACTAAAATCAACATCCATATCCCCCCCTTCATTCTACGGCCTTGTTAAAATGTCTAGGAATTAGATATTGTTATTAATTTCTGTTTCTACTTCAGAATTTTATGTTCGGGTGTGTGTCATTACAAAACCTTTTACAAAAATTAGATACAGTGTTTTTAATTCGAAAACAAAAATACCTAGTGCAAACAGATCAGCGAAATATAAACTAACTTGCAGCGATTGTAAAGGTATGTATATTGGTCTGATGTTAAAATTACGACCAGATTGTCGTAATTTTAACATCAGACTCAAGGAGCATCTTTGCTCTTTTTGGCTTAAGAGGGCCAATTTTTGCTGGTAGTGTGTTTCTGGGGTACGAGATGGCACAGAGGTGGCAAAATTGCTGAATGTAGTTTTGACTATGTATTGGTTCTTAGTGCATGCCGAATTTTATCACAACGAATAATAAAAATTATAAGTACAGAGCGCCTTGTTTGTTTATTTAGATAGCGCCGGGCGAATGAATGGGTCTTAAATTTCAGTAGGCAAGTGAACTGGATAAATAAATATTCAGATTTTAATTTCAATCAACAAACTTTTAACTGTTTTTTCTTGTCTCATTTCCAATACTTATTTTTATTATATAATTATGAATTGCAATTATTATAAATATATAATATATACAGGGAGTTTTTCTTAAAAGTATACGTATTTCAAATTCCGCCTATTTGTTGTAAATCTTTAGATATTCGTTGTTTTTTTTAAGAGTTCAATTTGAAGCTTCAAACGAGTGCTTTCTACTCCCAGACTAAGCATGAAGTAAAATTTCGAGTTTAGAAAAGCATACAAATTTGGATTGGCCGCGTAGCGAAGCGGAGCGGCCAATCCAAATTAGGCTTTTCTAAACTCGAAATTTTACTTCATGCGCCACACGTATAAAACACTGAAATATCGCAAAGTTCAAAATATACGGCTTTAGCAATCCAATATGTAGATGTGAATAAAACGTTAGTCAAATTCTGCGCTGAACAAATTGTTTAAAACAGTGATTATAGGCAACCCAATAACTCGAACGTATATTAGGTTGCCTATAATCGTTGTTCTATGTGTGTTTTTTGAACTTCACTGTAAATCAGTGTTTTTAAGCGTGGCGCATGAAGTAAAATTTCGAGTTTAGAAAAGCCTAATTTTTTTCAACCATTTATATATATAAATATCGTTATCAGTTGTTTTAACAAAAATGTTTAAAACCTAATTATTTATTATTAACACTGAACATCGATGATAACAGACTATACATCTGATTCCCTGTTACTCTGATTAAAGATGTATTTGTGTGTTTCTGAATTTCACTTCAAATCAGTGTTTTGTACGCGTGGCGCATGAAGTAAAATTTCGAGTTTAGAAAAGCCCGAAAATTTTACTTCATGCTTAGTCTGGGAGTCGAAAACACTCGTTTAAAGCATCAAATTGAACTCTATTATAAAATCGACGAATGCCTTAAAATTACGTAAATAAAAAATTCACTGAATATCATTAAAACCGGGAAAGTCAGAGAAAAGTCATGAAATTATATTCAAATTGACCAAAACACTAAGAAAAAGGCCATATGAAATTATTAAATTTTTCAAAATCAGCAATCAAATTGCAAAACACGTAACAATTTATAAATTTATAGAATTAACTTAAATATTGACAAAAACAATGAAAACAATTTAACAAAATGGAGGTTTCCCGCAGAAGAAAGTTATATTAAAAGGCCAGGAAAAAAATCTTGAATCAGGGAAATGTCGGAAAAATTTTATATTTCAGATTGTGGCTACCATGTCAGTTTTACTTCAAATAATATTAAACAAAATTTTGAAAACTAGATTATTATCTTTAAAAACACTTTTAGTCATTTAATGTTCTTATCAAAGCATTCAGTTTGAAGTTTCGAACGAGCGTTTCCACTCCCTGTGTGTCTTTTTACCACAACAAACCACAAACCTTGCAAGTCTTGAAGGCCAACATTGAATAGGAAATCACCAATTTGGGGCCAGAAGTTTTACGAAGAACAATTCAAAATGTTGTAAAACGAGTACCATCAACATCAACTCAGGAGATGGTCATTTGGCCGATATTATTTTTTTAACTTTATATTATCAATTTTACATCTTTAAATTAACTTTCAGTCAAAACATTGCCCATTTTTTCATTTCTAATAAAATGGCAGCAAATTCATAATATGACATTACTTTTGCCTTATATTACACGAGACAAAAAGTTTATATCTTAAGAAATGTTAATTTTTGTTTTTTAACAAAGATTTACTGTCCTTGTTTACGCACAAAGTAAAATATAAAGTTGAGAAAATTCTGAAAATTTGGTTTAGTTGCGTAGCGAAACGGATAAAACACTGAAATATTGTGTAATTGAAAATATACTGGTTTTTACTTATTATGTTTGAATTTCATAGCAAATTCCGTTTGATTTTATTAGAAATATCTATCTCCCGAAAAACACAGGGAGTTTTTCTGACGTCACACATGAAATTCCTCGCGTGACGTGAAAAGTCAATGTAATTAAACTAACAAGGTCGACTCGGTTTTAAATTAAGACAACCTTATACACTAACCACCTTGATTGCTGACGTCACGCGTGGAAGTCCTCACGTGACGTCAACAATCAAGGTAATTAAACAATACAAGGTCGGCTCGGTTAGATCAAGACAAACTTACTTACACACCTTGGTTGATGTCGTCACGCGTGGAAATCCATACGTGACGTCAAAACCAAGATCATTACTGTGCAAGGTTGTCTCTATTTAAACCGAGCCGACCTTATCACGCGCGGAAATCCTCACATGACGTCAAAATCAAAATCATTACTGTATAAAGTCGACGCGGTTTAAACTGAGACAGTCTTGTATAAGGTTGTCTTCATTTAAACGAGTGTTTTCCTCTCCTAGACTAAGCATGAAGTAAAATTTCGAGTTTAGAAAATCCCCGTGAAAATTTGTCTCGGGTCGCGCCACGCGTATAAAACAGTGATTTAACGAGAAATTCATGTAAATTCTCACAATTAATTTGAATTATATATTTTTGACGATTCAAATCCTTTCGTAAGTATTCGAATCCTTTTATAAATATGCGAATCCTTTTATAAATATTCGAATCATTTCATAAGGATTCCAATCCATTTATATGAATTCAAATCACCCACATTTGAATTCGAATACGAATCCTCTTAAAAAAATGTAACGATTCCGGATCACAAATCCAGTTGAACTAAAGTATTCGAATGCCTCTTTTGAATCCTCTAAAAGGATTTGAGTCCAGGATTCGAATCCTGAATGATTCGAATCCTGCCTAGCTCTGACACATAGGCATCGGTGTATTGTGCGGAAGAACGGCGAGTACGGCCCCAGTAAATTTGCCGTACTCGATTAAACCATTTGCGGACGTACGTTCACCCTACAGGGAAAATGTAACGACAGAAACTGCACTGACACTTGTGACGACGTAGCGCTTGCATTAATCTTCATAATCTGAAAATCTACTGCTGGCCGAATTTGCGGATACGAAGTTGCTTAGTAAACAGATATTAAATTAAAATAAATGTCTACATTTATCGGGTTTATGCTGAGTGCTTATTATTATTACTACATATTATCCTGCTATATATTTATTACAAAAAGTGCGCAATATTTATTTCTGAGAAAATAAAAATTTATAATTTTTGTTCAATCAAATTTACCGGTACGGCCCGGCCGACCCTGCCGTCCCTGACGAGCCATGATTCACAGAGCAAGTGCTAATCCGGAAATTCTCGTAATAAACGACGAGCTTCACCTAATGTACACCCCCATTTTTAAAGCAGTTTTGTAACCGTAATTTTTTGTTATATACCTGACGAATTTTTAGTTTAAATTACTTCTAGTTTGATAATGACAAGTTATAGTTGTCGAAACTATAGACACAAAAAAACCTTAGTTATACAAAGTTTAAAGCTTGTATTAGACGACACTATTTTCTTGTGCAAGGAGATGGTATTCTATTTTCTATCATGGTGTACCAAATAGAACATGTCCTATTTCCATTATACAAAACTGTACAAGATTCGCGTTTGGTCATATTTTGTGTATTACACCGTGATAGAAAATAGTATACTATTTTCTTGTACAAGAAAATAGTGTCGTCTAATACAAGCTTGAGTGTTTTATTTGGGTAAGAACTCTTAAAGGTCCAGATTTGGAGTTATATTGATACACAAATATCGAATAAGTTGCATACGTTACACTCGCATTTCTACAAATGCATGTAATAAGCGATGAAGCCAGTCCGTCCGTTCTAGCACCGGCGATTACCAAATCATCGATAATCAGAAGCATGAGGACACCCGAATTGAAGGCCATGCCAACCATTAACACACATGCATGCGTTGAATTTGTGGCTAATTTTTAGATCAGGGTGGCGGGGCGTGGTGCGGTGCAGTGCATTTCGTTGAGTCATGAGGGTTCGCTGAGGTGGGATAGAGATTTTATATCTGCGGACGAATACATTGAGACAAATAACTAGCAAGCATAAATACAATATTTAAAAAAAATCACTATCTCGCATACGAGTTTCATCGTCACCATTTTTTTTTTGTAAAAAATGATAATACATATTGCATTTCATTATCGAAAGTGATAGAGGTTTGTTATATTTAATAGAAACGTCAATAAAACTAATTAAAAATATATTTTTTCTATATAGTCCTAAACCTCTCCTTTCGGTGAACATTTATTACGAATTTTTGTAAAGTTAACATTTTGTCATGTTTTAATTGGCTTGGCCGGTTTTTTTTCAAAAATTAAATTTAATGAAACAGTATAACATTTGACAAATAAATACACACGTAAGAAAGATGTAGCAAATGTAGAAAATAATATAAATTAAGCGTGCTAGTTGTGTAAAATAATCAATTATTAACAAAGTCAAATCGATAAAAATAGGATTTAGGGTTATAGAGAGGCTTTAAGGGATTTTACACAGGTAGTTTTATACAGGGTTGTTAAAAAACGTTTTTTTTAATTTTAATTAAAACAAACAGTTTTTTTACAAAACGTGCTTTTTCATTGAAGCAGCGTTTAAAACATAACCAATTAAAAGCATGTTTAAAACACGTTTGAAACAGAATATACAGGGCATTTTGAGTATACATATTAAGATAATTACAGCGTTTTTTAAATTTGCGGGAATTCGTTGTTTTAAAGCGGTTAATTTGAGGCTTTTAACGAGTGTTTTCCACTCCCAGACTAAGCATGAAGTAAAATTTCGAGTTTAGAAAAGCCTGAGAATTTGGATTGGCCGCGTAGCGAAGTGGAGCGGCTAATCCAAATTAGGCTTTTCTAAACTCGAAATTTTACTTCATGCGACACGCTTAAAAACACTGATCTACAGTGAAGTTGAAAAAACACACACATACAACAACGATTACAGGCAACCTAATATACGTTATAGTTATTGAGTTGCCTATAATCACTGTTTTAAACAATTTGTTCATCATATTCCGATAATTACAGCTTTTTTTTAAATTTGCGGGAATTTGTTGTTTCAAAGCGGTTAATTTGAGGCTTTTAACGAGTGTTTTCCACTCCCAGACTAAACATGAAGTCAAATTTCGAGTTTAGAAAAGCCTAAGAATTCCATCAAACTATCTGTCAATTGATAAAACTAATTTATGTTATTATTGCATTCATACAAGCCTGCCGTAAGCGGGCGGGCAAGGCGTGCGCCGCACGCGGGCGCCAAAGTGCGCTTGATAGAAATAATCATATGGTAAATATATTTAATATATTGAAGTTAAAACAACCAGCGGCTGAAAAGGGCGCCATAATATAATTAACAGTATGAATTAAGTATGCTCAACTTTTAAATGTTGAAAATGTTTTTAACGTAAATTAATAATGAACTTTCTGTTTGCTGCATGCATAAAATGCAAAAATGCACGGTTTTCAACACAGGGAGTAATTCAATTAATGAACAGGCTCTCTACCATATATGGGTTAGCTTTTTAAATTTAAAAAACTTTAATAATTAATTATTAAAAATAATTATTATTAAAATTTAACATGCTTGTGGTCCCTTATATATGTGCGCATATTAATTTAACTGATATTGCAAATAGTCTGCCAGTGTTTAAACGATCGGAAGAATTCGGAATTTCCGGGATATACGCATCGCGCCGTTAAATTATACGCTTTTCTTTGAAAAATGTTTACATTGAAGCTTCAAACGAGTGTTTTCCACTCCCAGATTAAGCATGAAGCAAAATTTTGAGTTTAGAAAAGCCTGAACATTTGGTTTGATCGCGACCCTAACTCTACCACCCTACCCTAACTTCACCCTCCAATTTTAAGTAGGAAAAGTGGGTCGAGTGATATATCAATAGTAATATTTGATATTTCGATTCTGAATACAACGGTGTCATTTGTTTTCATTTTCATTGGTTTCTGGGGCAACACTTCGAAATGGCATTTGAGGTAACAAACTGTGTACATTTATCTTAACCACATCTCAAACACATAATTTTAAAATTTGTTTTGACATGTGAATTTTGACATTTCTGTCTTGCCAAAAATCATGTATCTTTTATGTTAATAAATCACCCATCAACTTTACATTCCTTACTGGTTTGTTAACTTTTTTTGTGGCGTTAAACAGATGACATTGCGATTTCGAAATGTTGCTGTTCCTTCAGGAATCAACGAACTCGAAAACAAATGATACCGTTGTATTTAGAATGAAAGGAGCTTTTCAGCGATATATCACTCGACCCACTTTTCCTATTTAAAATCGGTGGCTGAAGTTAGGTTAGGTTAGGGGGTTGAAGTTATGAAGGTGGAAATGACATCAATAGTTGTCCCCCTCGAAAAAAAATCGATGTGTCTTGACAATTTTTTCAAAAATGTCGCGTAACTCAACAAAGTTACTTGTTACTCTGAGATGGGCCACCCTGTATGTGTTGTCTTGTACTAATTTCCTAGTTTTGTTGTGTACTTCTATTAGGTTTCTTTGTTTGTTCAAGTTTATCTAAAGTCTGAGGCCATCTTTCATTGATATTTCTCTTCTTTTCATTGTTTTCTTATAATTTTATATTTTCAATATCCTCTATTCCGTATTCATTTCCGTCGATCACCTTTGTGTTGACATTATTGAATAATACGTTTACATGTTTTCACCGTATTATTCATTCATAACTGCAGAAAATTTTTAATTGATAAATATCAGGGTTGTTAAACGTGTTTTTTTCATTGAAACAGCGTTTAAAACATTAACAATTAAAAACATGTTTAAAACGTATTTAAAACAGAACATACAGGGCATTTTTCTTTTGAGTATACATATCCCGATAATTACAGCGTTTTTTTTATTTGCGGGACTAAGCATGAAGTAAAATTACGAGTTTAGAAAAGCCTAAGAATTTTTTATTGGCCGCGTAGCGAAGCGAAGCGAAGCGGCCAATCCAAATTAGGCTTCGCTACGCGACCAATCCAAATTTTTAGGGTTTTCTAAACTCGAAATTTTACTTCATGCTTAGTCTGGGAATGAATGGAATTAGTCTGGGAATGGAAAACATTCAAATTGAAATCTTTTAAAAAAACAACGAATGTCGTAAAATTTCCAGTATATATGTGTTGTGGAGACACGTCAGTGCACGCCCTGGCGCGCGAAAAGCGCTCGCTAGTAGAGTGACTCACCACCCTGCGGCGAGCGAACGCACGCGTCCCCACCTACGTCACGCGGTACGAGCGGGGATGAAAGAGCAGGACCGCAAGGCTTAAATAGGGTGCACACCCCCACAAACAGCATCAGTTCCTTCTACTCTAGCTAGCTAAGTAAAGGAACAGGCTAAGCGAGCTCACCATAGCACACTAAGCCAAAACAGAATCCACACGGTAACGCCGGATTCTGCCCCAACCATAACAACCTCCGAACCCGGTACCCACGCCCGCATCCGCAACAGGCTCCGGAACGCTATCAGAAGATCGGCCAAGTACCTGGTGGCACCGCGGCCACTGTCTCCGTTGCCACCATCGCCCCGGAAGGCGCACAGGAGGCGAAGGACCTACCTATACCTGGTGGTGCCACGTCCGCTCTCTCCGATACCTTCACCCCGCAGGGCACGCAGGAGGATCGCGGAGGGACCCCCACGTCATCGGCCAGTCGACAGGAACAGCCCGAGGACACCGGCTTACCCGACACTACGGCGATTGCACGCGCCGCCTCTGCCATACACCGGGATCGACCCGCTAGGAGTCTCCCTACAGAACCCCTGTAGATTCAGCGTCCGAACGAGGAGCAGGAGGGCCGCTGAAGCGCAGCACCTGTATCCATATAAATGTGTAAATAAATTCATTGTAAATACGCACCGCTGTAAATAAACACATTAACCAACAAACTATTCCCTTGAATATAATACAACAACTCCAAATTGGCGACCCCGACGTAAAAAAGAGAATAGATTCGCGAGTGAAGTGTTCAAAATAAACAACGAAATGGCCAATGACGAAGTGAACAGAGTGCAAGTGCGCATCCCACCGTTCTGGGCAGATGACCCAGAAGTATGGTTCGCCCAGGTAGAGAGCCAGTTCGAGCTAGTAAAAATCACCACAGATGACACCAAATACAGCTACGTAGCTGGAAACCTGGAAGCGCGATACGCACAGGAAATAAGAGATGTCCTGACCAATCCACCACCGAACGGGATATGCGATAAGCTAAAATCCGAGCTAATCCAACGCCTCAGCGTAAGTCAAGAACACCAGACGAAACAGCTATTGGAACACGAGGAGCTAAGGGACAGAAAACCATCCCAATTCCTGCGACACCTACGGCGCCTGGCAGGAGCAGTAGTTCCAGACACATTGTTGCGATCACTTTGGTTGGGCAGACTCCCGGGCAACATACAAGCCATACTAGCGACCTAAGCAAAAGCCAGCCTAGACGAGGTGGCCGAATTAGCCGACGCTATCATAAACACCACACCTGCAGTCCACGAAGCCTCCAGCAGCGACACGCTGAGAAATCTAGTGACCGAAATCGGACACCTTAGAGAGCAATTACGGAAACATGAGGACGGCCAGATTTTACAACGGCTCCGTCAGAGAAACCGATCGCAGGATAGGAGAGGACGACGAGAACGAAGTAAATCAAATAGTCGCATTTTCGATACATGTTGGTACCATTTTAAAATTGGCAACAAAGCACTAAAATGTCAACCCCCCTGCAAATTCGAACAAACGGGAAACGAATGAGGCAATCAGTAGCGGCAACTGACGTCATGCCAAACACATCGCGCCGCCTATACCTCATTGATCAACAGACGAAAGTACAATTCCTAATCGATACGGAAGCCGACGTTTGTGTTTTCCCACTACTTCTATTAAGGCAGGCATGCAGCAGAACTACGTATAACTTATATGCAGCAAACAGAACGGTTATAAACACATACGGTATGATAAATTTAAACTTGGACCTGAAGCTACGAAGAAATTTCGTATGGCAATTTGTAGTAGCCGACGTACACAAAGCGATTATGGGCGCTGATTTCCTGTCATATTATGAATTATTACCGGATATCAGGAACAAAAACTTACACGATGCCACTACAAAACTCGTGACGGCAGGTCAAGTGAAAACAGCTAGCGGAACTGGAGTAAGCACCCTCAACAACAGCGAGAAGCACCACGAAATGTTGCGACAGTTTCTAAGGATTTGCAAGCCAGCCGGTTTACCAATCTTTACACGACATGAAACGAAGCACCACATCCAATCTACCACTGGACCACCAGTATCCAGCAGGCCGAGACGGCTCGCGCCTGATAAACTAGCAATCGCAAAAAACGAATTCAGAACTATGTGTCAAATAGGAATAGCGAGACCATCCAAGAGCGCCTGGTCTTCACCTTTACACCTTGTAGTTAAGAAGAATGTAGAGTGGAGATCATGCGGAGATTACCGAGCTCTCAACAGTACAGTACCTGATAAATACCCAGTCCCGCACATCGAAGATTTTGCTCAACAATTACACGGAAAAAAGGAGATTCTCAACTATCGATCTGGTCAGAGCATATCATCAGATCCCGATAACCGAAAAAGAGATTCCGAAAACAGTAATAACCACGCCATTTGGACTGTTTGAATTCCCATACATGATGTTTGGGTTACGCATCGCCGCGCAGACTTTCCAGAGATTCATGGACGGAATACGGCGAGATTTCGATTTCTGCTACGTATACATAGATGATATCTTGGTAGCATCAAAATCGGAAGAAGAACACACCGAGCACCTTAAGCAACTTTTCCCGACAAAGTGAAAAATCGGAGCACAGCAAGAAAAGGAATTTCGGGATACATGGTATCAAAACAAGGAACAAAACCCCTGAACGACAAAGTAAAAGTTATCCAGGAATTCCCGTTGCCGCAGACAGCAAAAAAATTACGACAAGTCCTCGGGATAATAAATTATTATCGCCGTTTCATCCCAGGAGCAGCAAGCGTACAAGCACCACTAAACGATTTATTAAAAGGGAAAAAGAAAGGCAACCAACCGACCGTATGGAACGAAGAAGCACGAGAAGCGTTTAACAAATGCAAGCAGCAAATAGAAAGAGCAACATTGCTGGCGCATCCACAACCCAATTCCAAGCTGGCAGTAACAACAGACGCATCAGATACTGCAATCGGAGGTGTAATTCAACATTGGCATGAGGAATCATTGAAGCCACTAGCCTTCATGTCACCAGCAGAACAGAATTACGCAGCATACGACAGAGAACTCTTGGCAGTATACGCGACAATCAGTATCAACACCTGCTGGAAGGACGAACTTTCACCATTTTCACCGACCATAAGCCAATAATATACGCATTCGCGCAGAGGCTAGACAAATGTTCACCGAGACAATTTCGATATCTCGATTACATCGGACAATTCTCTACGGATATACATCATATAAAAGGGTAAGAAAATGTAGTCGCCGACACGTTCAGCAGGATCGAGCAACTTACAGCCGGAGTAAACTTCACAGCATTAGGAGCAGATCAGGAAACAGACGCGGAACTCAAACACATCCTAACCGAGAGAAGCACCAGTCTCCAGCTGACGAAAATCCATTTTCCAGAGTACAATGCAGACATATATTGTGACATCTTGACCAACGTAGTTCGACCATTTATTACAAAACAATTTAGAAAACAAGCTTTCAACAGCATACATCAATTGTCTCACTCCGGAGGAAAAGCCACAACCAAACTCGTCACAGAGAAATTAGTGTGGCCCAGAATACGAGCTGATTGCAAAACATGGAGTAATCAATGCCTGACTTGTCAACGTGCCAAGATTTCACGGCACAACACACCAGAAACAGGAACATTTCGGCTACCATCCGCAAAATTTGACCACGTACACATCGACATCATAGGACCGCTGAAGGAAGCAAACGGAAAAAAATACAACCTAACTTGCATCGACCGGTTCACCAGATGGCCAGAAGCCATACCAGTGGCAAACATCGAAGCTAGCACGGTAGCAGAGTTGTTCGTCACACACTGGATAGCCAGATACGGAACACCGCTGAGAGTCACAACAGACCAAGGACGGCAATTCGAATCACAGCTATTCAAGAGGCTGGAAGAAATCATAGGTTTCTCCAGACTGAGAACGGCAGTATACCATCCTCAAGCAAATGGATTAGTGGAAAGATTTCACAGACATCTGAAATCCGCACTAATGTGCCACAGCAGCGAGCCATGGACCAACGCACAACCTATCGTTCTACTAGGAATCCGAACGGCTTGGAAGGAGGACATCAAAGCCACAGCAGCAGAGATGGTATAGGAAGAAACACTGCGACTCCCTGGAGAAATGCTTAGTATAAATCCTAGCATACCGAGGATAAAACCCGACAGTAGAATGACTCAAGAAGACTATGAAGAAAATTAAACCCAAGTAGACGACAGACCACAGCAAGTCGAAACCATTCGTCTTAAAAAATCTGGAAAACGCCACGCACATATTCGTCAGGATTGCAACCACCCTACGAAGGCCCATACGAGGTCATCAAGCGGAGCAAGAACAGGAGGGGCACAGGAGGCGAAGGACCTCCCCATACCTGGTGGTGCCACGTCCGCTCTCTCCGATACCTTCGTCACCCCACAAAGCACGCAGGAGAATCGCGGAGGGACCCCCACGTCATCGACCCGTCGACAGGAACAGCCCGAGGACACCGGCCTACCCGACACTACGGCGATTGCACGCACCGCCTCTGCCATACACCGGGATCGACCCGCTAGGAGTCTCCCTACAGGACCCCCGCGGATTCAGCGTCCGAATGAGGAGCAGGAGGACCGCTGAAGCGCAGCACCTGTATCCATATAAATGTGTAAATAAATCCATTGTGAATACGCACCGCTGTAAATAAAAACATTAACCAACGAACTATTCCCTTGAATATAATACAACAACCCTAAATGTATGTATACCTGAAAGAAAAATTCCCTGCATTTAAAAATCACATTTAAGCACACACAGTTGTGATATTTTATTGTAATAAAATGTTATGTTTTATAATGTAATTTGAAATATCTTCAACAGTTTAGCTAAAATTTAAAAATGTAAACAAAAAATCTTAATGAAATAGTATAAAATACAATTAAGCAAATTTAAGATAATAAAAAGCGGTTTAAACAAATTTAACGTTTAAAACATGATTTAAAAAAATTTAAAACATGTTTAAAACAAAACCGTTTAAAACACGACGGCTGTTTTTAAACATGTTTGAAACACTGTTTTAAAACAAAGTATTTTAAACATAACAACCCTGATAAATATATATTTGAAGATATCACTTAGCATTTTTTAAAAAACTAATTTAAGTTTTTATTTTTGGTTTTAATTTAATAATATATTTTAATATAAAATGATTTTGGAGGAACAAGGTATAAAAGTACATTCAATATTAATAGCATGTAATCATTTAATGAAAATAGTACAAAAAATATAATATTAAATGCAATTCATGAAAATAACGTTTGCCGAACATTCACGTAGTACAGCTCCTTAAATCTGGATTTGTGCTAATAAAAAGAACGAAAGAAATTAATATTTGCTTAAAAATTTAAGTTGCCGCAATAGACCATGAATAAAAGATTAGAATTTAGAATAAATCAAAACCGTCTCAGGCGTGTGTTCCAAGACTAAGCAAATGCATATGTATTTAAAACTAATTTTATATTTAAAAGCAAAAACACATGTTAAAGTGTTTAAGCCCCGTAATAAGAACCCCTCTAAGAGCAACTACTGGGTGCACGTCTGCTTCGGAGCAAGTCTTTTTAATAATATAGGGCTGTTTGATCATATCTATCCATTTATTTCCCAAATCATATCGATCCATTGAATAATGCTCTTTAGCAAATAGACGATTAAATATCCTCTTCCGTTAGTAAATCAACTGTAAAGATAATATATGTAAAGATTTTATATCGCATACTGCAACGCATTGACGAAATCTTTACGTTTCTTTAGCTGATTTATTTATTTATTGATTTACGGTAACAACCATTTTTAACAATATTCAACATACAACAAATTCCTAAGTAAACAAAATTAAATTAAATCTATATTCTAAATAAATAATAAATAGCAAAGATGAATAAATAACAAAATTATTTTCGTTTAATCTGCAAACAATGAGTCCCAATTAATAAGACCACTTAAAAGACAATTAATATCCATTAAAACAACCACCTCCCGCGCAAACACACCGCCGCACATTGAACCATACAATGAAATATCCAAAATCATATTTGTTACAATAAACTGCAGTTGATATAAAACATATATACAGGGTTTACAAAAAGTAATGTAACGGCTCGATATCTCGGTTTGTGATAAGTTTAGATAAAAATGTTTCAAATAACACGCATAGCTACTAATTTAAGCTACTAACTAACAGTATTTTTTAATATACAGGGTGATTCATTTTCAAAATGCATATTAAACTTACCTTTTTTTAAATGGAACATCCTATAAATTTCATTGGTATTCGATAGCATGTTAAAATAGAAGGTTACTAGTGAAAACCGCATGTTTTTGAGTTGATCTGTTCAAAACTTACATATTATATTAATAAGATCTACAATGTTAATAGTACAATATTCAACTGTTTTATTATTCCATTTGACTCTATCCCAGTGTATTATACAGTATGCCACTTTTCGATTGAGATTTTTTTAGTTTCTTCTACAATTCAAATTTTAATAGGTTCGTACGCGATCGCCATAACCTCTTATCATTAAAATTGATATATTTTTGAGTTGAGTAAGCATACCTTTTTGTATTTTGCATTCGTTATTTTCTTTTAATGAGTTCAATTTAAATTTCAAGTTTAGAAAAGCTTGAACATTTGTACAAAACACTGAATATCTTTAATTTCACAATGTGCCTGAGCATTTTTATGAAACACTGAAATATTGTGAAATTTGAAATATTCCTGTTTTAAATATATTTTCATTCCTGTTTCAGCAGTTTACTTTTAATACCGATTTAGCGATACATTTTTAATTTCACAATATGTCAGTGTTTTGTACGCGTGACACATGAAGTAAAATTTCGAGTTTAGAAAAGCCTGAAAAGTTGGTTTAGTCGCGTAGCGCTACGCACTACGCGAGCAAACCAAATTTTCAGGCTTTTCTAAACTCAAAATTTTACTTCATGCTTAACCTGGGACTGGAAAACACTCATTACTATAACATTAAATGCTCACATGAAAAATTCAGAGCGCAAAACAAATATCTACTTAGTTTAGCAATTTATTGAGTATTTGATTTGACTGATTCGTTTCTGTAATTTCAATTTTATTCTTAAATTGAATATGAAACTATATTATTTACTCGCAATAAGAAATAGAAATCAAAACCTTCCAAGTTTACATTCCACTGTACTTTTTAATAAATTATGCGTTTTCATGAGAAACCTCTGGGAATAAATATTGAATAAATTGACAATATTTTTTTCACCATTTTAGAAAGCTATTAAAAACGTGATTATATTTTTTATTCAATTAAAAGGATAACATTTTTAATTTAAAACCAACTATAGCACGAAATAAAATTGGATAGTTGTACTAAAAATATTTATTATTAAAAGTCAAAAAGAAGCAAAAATATAAAAAGTTGTGGAAGTATTTTATTCTTAATTAAACATCCACTGAACACTATTTTTTTAATAAGAAATCGTTTCTACAACTTTTTAATTTTTTTAAAGATTATTATGAAGTTAGAAACAAAGTTGACTGAACATTTTTTTTAGCAACAAAACGTTTCCACAACTTTACATTTTTTTTAAGATTACAATGAAGTTATAAATAAAATGAAGTTGGAAGAAAATTATCCGAGTCTAAATTTATAAAATTAAAATATTATGTTAGAGGGAGGAATTTTCCAAACTCAATTGTCTTCAAACTCTAACTTATATAAATCGCTTCAAACTGAACACAATTTTGTTTTTCAGTTTTATTTTGTGTTGGGCAATAATAAAAAAAAATATTTTTAACATTTCTGAACATTTCAAATGATTTTCAATACAGATAAAATGTTTAACTAGTTTTCGAATAAATGTCTACAAGAAAATCAATTTCACACAAAAATCAATTTAGGTTATGTTAAAAAACAATTGCATTAGTTAGGTTAGACATAAGTAATCTAGGTTAGATGCAGATGCAACAATAACAGATAACTTAATATTACCTAATGTCAATAACAATTGTCTCAACAGTTTGAGACACCCACACTTGATTATAATAGATATTTTATTTTCGTTCGTACTTTTCCTTGGAACTTTTGATTCAAGTAACTTAAAAACATGCAATAAGGTACACATGTCTGACATTATCCGTCGATCGCAGAGTTTAGAAATATTCAACTCGTGATAATCTCGTATTCACCATTGACATGTTGATATCCTTTCTTGTACTTCATGAAGAGAAGGAATCTCCTTTGTACCGATTTAATTAAATTGATGTGCTGAGTCGATGGTGTCCAGATACACGTACCGAATTCCAAGTGACAAAGTACCAGCGAACAATATAAGGTCTTTACACATTCAATATTCAAGTTCTTTTTAAATTGCCTTACGAAACCCCACATTTGTAAAGCTTTATTGGTACTATTTTAAATGAGTAAGGAAATCGAGAGTTTGGAACCGAAGGTAATACCTAAATCCTTCATTGAATTATTCTATGTTATATTAGATGATCTAATATTGTAGGTAAAATTGATCTTGCGTTTCGTAGTAGACATTGAAAAACACTTATCAATATTTAAATGTAATTTATTTTTAACACACCATTCGTTGTGGTAAACCAAATCGTCTTTTATCAACTCACAATCATCAATATTATGACTATTTTAAATAGTTGTAGGTCTTCAGCATAGAGTAAAAACCTGCAATGTTTAATGACTGTTTGTAAGTCGGTAATGAATATGTTGAATAATATGGAACCACAGTGTGACCCTTGGGGAACACCTGAAGTTACGGAAGACGGTTTTGATATAAAACTATTTATACGAACATATTGAATTCGATTAGACAAAAACGATGACAGCAATTTTGCAGTATTGAATTCAAAACCATACGTTTTTAATTTATCTAATAATAGATTATAGTCTATTCGATTAAATGCTTATTGTGATAAAAGTGGGTTTTCATTGGAGTTCTTTACTAACTTGGGTACGCTGAATCCTAATCCGAGGTTTCTTTTGGCCCAAAGTCGCCATATTTTGAGATATCTTACCTTAATGTGGTCAAAATGGGCCATTTATGGCATTTTTGGGCTCCCAATAACTAAACTTCCCGTGACTTCTGGCCGGCTAGTAATGGCGCGTTTTAAAAGCACAGATATATGCTTTAAGAATCACAGAAGAGAATACAATTAACCTGCTTAGTTTTTGAGCAATCTCCAAAACCGTGAGCCATGTTTTTTGTTTATTTCGCGCTCAAAATTAAAAAAAACAAACCGTCCTACTAGAGTCAAAATAGATGTCTTCAGACAGCCGACGGGCCATCAACGACGGCTGTTAGTCGTTTCGGGGGGAAAATTGAAATTGTTAATTAACGATTAATTTATGATTGCCAATCGCAATTTGCGATAATACAAGAAAATTCATCATTATTGCTTGGCGCACGGTTTTTTAAATTGCTCAAAACTAAGCGGGTTAATTGTATTCCTTTTTTTGATTCTAAAAGTTTAGATCTGTGCCTTTAAAACGCGCCATTATTCTCCGGCCAAAAATGACGGGAAGTTTAGTTACTGGGGGCCCAACTTTGAGATAAGATATCTTAAAATCTAGGGACTTTGGGCCCAAACGCGCATCTGATTCAGATTCGGCGTACTCAAATTAGTAAAGAACAACAATGAAAACCCACTTAGAATAGAAGTAAAAAAAGTCAAAACTTTTTAATTTCTCTTACAAGAATCAAGACATTTTATGATAATTTGGTTACGTTTCTTCTACGACACCACGCTTTGAATTCTTCATATGCCTTTTCATATTGCCGTTTGCGTTTTTGTGGTATTAAATTTTGTGTTGCAGCATCCACAATTAATTTTATTTCTGCTGGAGTACAACTAATAGCGTAATCACTACCGGAATCACAGATTTTTGTAAATTGAAGTGACAGTAAATAATAAACAAGTGTTGGCATGGCAGCGCGTAATATTTGCATATATTGGAGAACTGGTCGTTAGGCTCCGCGTCAAGTAACCAAATAACTCGGCCCGCGAAATTTGATTTTGCAGGCGTTCGCGATGTAACATGTTCGCGTAATTGTCATTGATGATATAAAATACTTTTTAGTCGCCACTTTAAATAATTTATTTTTCATGTTAACACCAATTGTCTTAGAGGGCTACATGTGGCCTTCGGTCCACGGATTGCTCATCACTGCTGTGGGTAATGAATATCATCCATAGAATTGTCATCATTACTCACGGGTAATATAATCCGTATCATAACTCAATAAAAATTCATACAGTTGTAGATACATTTATTTTATGTTAACTATCTGATTTGTTTTTATTCAACATTCTACTTTCTGAATGTTGTCAATATTGGAAATAAAACAACACAGTTGGGAGGGTTTTACTTTTATTGCTGAACACTGCAACATGTTTAACCACACAGTGGCTTTATCAAGCAGATAAATACTTTTTTTCTGATGAAATACTGCATGGTGAGACATGTTGTTGTGTTTAATAATAAAAGTGAAACTGTGTTGTTTTATTTAAAATAGTATAATGGAGCTTCACCATGTATCCGCCTCGTCAATTAAATATTGAAAGTGTTGTCATTATTGTTTATTTGCGCGAGCATTTAAAAGTTGGTATGCTATTTATCTACCTTTTTGACCTGTATTTGTATTGTAATATCCTCGACCATAACATCCTCTCATTGAATTTATGTGAATATTGTGTAAACTACTTCTAAATGCAAATTTAATATGTACAACTGTTACTAATATAAACGTCTGCATTTTTGCAAAGTAATTTCAATTTTAGCAGATAATCAGCAATATAATTGACCAAGGCCGTAGCTAGAAAAACATTTCGGGGGGAGATGTAAAAATTTGGGAGGGAGGGGGATGTTACTAGTAAAAATATTGTTTTTGCTTTTTCAGGGCTGCTTTTACATACAAAAATTTTACATTTTGAAAATTTCGGGAGGGTTTAAACCTCCATATCCCCTTTCTCGCTACGGTCTTGTAATCAACCTTATTATTATTATTAGATAATTTAATGCATTTTCTAGGGTTTTTTCAAGTAAAGTTCCATTAATATCAATGGTAGACAAAAGCTAATATATACTTCCAGAGCTCTTTTTTGCAGCCTATTCCATGTACTTAATCAAAATTTGACTATCTTCAATTGTTTTCCAGTTACACGTCAAAACTCAAAATTTTGCAATTTTGAAAATTTGAAATAACTTCTTTATGTAAACGATATTGACATGCGGTAAAAACTTTCTAGTACGTTGATCATATCAGATTTTGTTTTAGATTTAACTTTTATGAGATATGACATAATATTGTGTTTTTAAAATTTAATTCATAGTTTGCCTTGACTTCAGTCGATTGCATTTTTTTAAGCTTTCGAAAAAAGCAGTCAGCCTGTTCTACTTAAAAAGTGCACAAGAAAGTTCTGGTGAGTTGTTAGAGGAAATGATAGGTCTTAAGGGAATGTCAGGTTTGTGAATTTTGGGCAATCCTTAATATTTAGGGGCCACTGCGTTGAGTATACATAACTGTTTGTATGTGCTTTCATCAAGGATGTTATTATCTTTCAAGTTTTTAGCACCTTATTTATTTAAGTTTCTATAGAGCAGTAGGGTCCCTCTGTATCTTTTGTAGATCGCCGACAGCTAGCCAAACGAGACCGTAACTCTTGCACTAGGGCAATTGCAGAGCAGTGGTTTGCAGAACATGGAAGGCCTGTTGGAATGCGTACCATATATAGACGGCTAGTTAGTTTTAGTCTTTTTTCTTACTGCCCTCATTTTGTGCTTCCTCTAACCCAACAACATTGACGTAATCGTTTACAGGGGTGCAGATAGCGATTGCAATGGGATGAGGAATGGAATAGAGTTGTCTTTAGCGACAAATCCCGCCTTTGTTTAGGGATGAATGATAGCCGACAAAGGGTAAAGACGAAAAGGCGGTGAAAGACGAAATCTACGATATAATTTTTTATGGCATGTTCATCAAACAGTTGGAGTTATGGTATGTGGAGATATTGCCTATGGTAAACCAATAGTGTTTATCAGAGGAAGTATGACCTCTGCGCGTTACATACAAGAAATTGTACGACCCCATATTATACCCTAACTTGGAACACTACAACGTCCGCTTTTTCAACAATATAACGTTCGACGACATGTTGCATGAGCTACATTGAACTAATTTGAACGTTCCAGAGTTAATCTTTTATCCTGGCCAGTAAGATCTCCTGATCTATCTTCAATTGAACAAGTGTGGGATATTATGAGTAGAAGACTAAGACGTTCAATTCGTCCTTCACAGACGTTAAGAAATCTTTGCCGTGAAATACAGGTTGCCTGGGATGAAGTATGCCTAGACGTACTCGCATGGAGGACCAACACATTGTTAAAATTTCTGATAAACCGATCACTTTGAAAATTTTATCAATTATACACATTATAATACTGAATATGTATACCAAAATTGAAATTGAAATTTGTGTTTACTTTCCTTTATCACTTAGTGTATATACATCTTAGGTCCACTTTTACAAACATTTGTTATCCCGCTGTTAGCCACCGTTTAACGTAGACTCAACGTAACTCCACCTAACGACGTTCTACTCAGGACCTGATCAAAACATCCACAGAGTTTCTTTGACGAATGCCCAAGAATAAAATTTTTAAGACCGGTGATTTGTTGCAAAAAATAGATTGTTTGTTTTAGCATAGCGGGCTTTTAAAAATAAAATCAACACGATAGGTTTTAAATAAAATATATACCGTTCGTATGACATTGAGCACATTAACTTAAATTGAAATTTCATTTCTTAATGAAGAAACTGCGAAATAATATTAACTGATATTTAAATATCTAAAACTTAGTACGTATTTTAATTTTTATTTATTAGAAATTATCATAATTATGTAAAAAAAAGATGAATACCAGCATAACAGGTGGCTAAAATTGTGTGGACGTTTTGAATGGGTCCCGTTCTACTCTTAGATTGTAAACTCACAACTGGACTTTATTTTGATATTCTTTAACGGTGGAGTATAGCACTTGCACAACATTGCACTAAAAAATCACATTGCAGTTTCGTGATGTATAATTATTTTGAGTGTAGGTAAGTAGCAACTCAGTAATTGTGTTATTAACCTCTGTGGAGATTACTAGATAGTCGAAATTTGGAAGCCTTTTAAAAATCACCTTCTGTGATTGTAATTTTCGTTCATCATAAAACCAATAAAACGTTTTTATATTATTTCGGACACCTTCAAATCCGTGTTAATTCATCAAATGATTATTTGTTTAAAGTAATATTGTTTATCTTAAATAATAATATAACCGTCTTTACCTCAGACTTTTTTAAAATTGTTACAATTCGCATTTTCTTATAATATTTTATAATTAAAATATTTTTTATTTGGTTTCAGATGTCACTAGCACCACAATGTAGGAGCAAAAATTGCAGTAGTCGTGTATAAAAAATATGGTAAGTGGATGTATTCTTAATTAAATTGAAAACTGACAGACAGTGTTTATAGGTTATTCTACTTTTCAATTAATACAAATTTGTTTCAAATCCGATTCCCCGATTTGAATCCTTTTAGAGGATTCAAAAGAGGTATTCGAATACTTTAGTGAAAACGGATTCGTGATCCGGATTCGTTACATTTTTTTTAAGTTTTCGTTTTCTAATCCAGGCGTAGGTGATTCGAATCCTTATAAAAGGATTCGAATCCTCATAAAAGATTCAAATCCTCCCAAATAATTCGAATCATCGCTATTAAGGCTGGGATTCGAATCCGGTTAATTTAAACAGTTGAATATTCTAATATGAATATTTGAATCACTAAATTATTCATATTTGAATATGTTTTTGAACGAATATTTAAATACTTACATTTTCGAATAATTCAAATATTTGTGAATGCATATTCGGTTACTTAACCTTCAAAATTTCCCAGCCTTAATAGTATATTTTAACTTTACTTGAAATCAGTGTTTTATACGCGTGGCGCATGAAGTTAAATTTCGAGTTCAGAAAAGCCTGAAATTTTACTTTATGCTTAATCAAGAAGTGGAAACACTCGTCAGAAGATTTAAATATTTTATTTCCACCCTGTATATGATAAACTTCTGAAAAATGGTTACATTCTGTTGTGAAAACATCCAGATGATTTTATATAGAGTAATATTTTCTCGTAAAGTTGAAAATAAAAAAGTGTTTCACCTATCCTAAGGCAATTTGTATGTGTACTTAACTCTTTCACGCATGGTGGTACACGCAATGTACCACATTTACGCGGTATGCCGACGCACGGGGGTACATAAACTGTACCATATATTCAAAGTCAATCTGCAACTTGCACGGTAGCACAATATGTGTACCAGCTATATAATTGCGTGCTATTGGTCGCCTAAATGTTATTCGATTTATAGCGGACACGTGCGTTCAGCTGATTTCAGGCGGCACATTGTTTTTGAGGTTAATGCAGTAAAAATATCGTTGTTAATATTAGCGGTCATTCTTGTTATAAATAAACATACATTTGTTATTTATTTATGCATAAAACTAATAACTGGCTAAAGTGAAGTGCATAGAAACGTTGGTAAGTAAAGTATGATGTTTTTTTGCTGTGTTTTTTTATTTAAGTAAACTGGTATCATATATGTACCACCATGCAGTACATGTAAATTTATATGAATGTGTAATTTTAGTGAAATGGATAATTTGCCATCTACACTGAAAGGATGGACCATTGATTTTGAAAATATTCCGTCCGATCCAAAGTCTGAAGTTGATGATAACGATGATGACGATAATTTGAACAATACTGAAACTAATGAAACTTTAACTTATGAAAATTATTCTGATGATTCAGACCTGGAAATGAATATTCCACTCAAAACATTACAAACCCTTTGGCCTACAAATGTTCAGGACATTGTTGCTAAATGGGGACATAGCACCGATAACATTGTACCACCGCCAGAATTTATTCATTATTCTGGTGTAGCAGATATTGTAAAGGAACAGAATGAGCATTCTCCTTATAAGTATTTTACTATATTATTTGACGAAGAAATTAGTGAAAATTTAGTTTTCCAATCAAATTTGTACGCAACGCAAAAATTCCAGGACACTGGAAAACGGTTTGAACCTACCAATACTACAGAAATTAAAGCTTTCCTCGGCATACGTCATAAGTGGCTCAATCGAATGGACAAATAATAAAAAAGAAAACGAAAAACAAGAAAATGAATATATGTCAGTATATAGAAATGTGATGATAACTGAAATCCCAAAACAACTGCAAAATATAAACTGGAATACTAAACCAGACCCAGAAGAAATTCTGGAAGACATTATGAAAATATTCAGAGAAGAAAGAAGAGCAGCATCGAAACCTTAAAAAAAGAACAGCGAAAAACACATAAACCAAATTGGATATCACCATATTTAACTGAGGAAATGAAGGAAAGGGATAGATTATTCAGAGTTTGGAAGAGAGCAATTGGAGAAGCTATAGATAGAGACAAACTAAGAGAACGTTACAAAAAACAGCGAAATAAAGTGACAGAACAGATTAAATACGCAAAAAAAATATTCTATGAAAATACATTTAGTAACATAGGACATGATATGAAAAAAACATGGAAGACAATAAATGACTGTTTAGGAAGAAAAAAAGAATCCGACGATGGTAACAAAAAACTACTACAAACATTTAAATCAGACATACCTACGTTAACAAACAAATTCACAACTGCGTTCGAGATACAATCTAGACAAACAACACACAAATGCGACAAAAAACTACACAATATGGCGACAACAACACAAATACAATCAATATACATACCATCAACAACAGAAAAGGACATAATAGATATCATAAAAAAGCTACCGAACAACAAACCAGTGGGTCATGATGGAATTAGTAAACCGATATCTATTATGATAAACCTAACCTTAGAACATGGAACCATACCAGCAAATCTTAAAAAAAGCCATAATTAGACCTATCTACAAAGCAGGTAAAAAGGACCAGTATGAAAACTATAGACCAATTTCGATTTTACCGTCTATATCGAAAATTATGGAGAAACATATAGATATGTCTTTGTCAAAGTACTTCAAAAAATATAAGATAATTAACGGAAGGCAATATGCTTACCAAGAAGAAAAGGGCACTATACATCTGCTGGAAGACTTCACGACGTTTTTAGTTTATGGAAAATTGGATCAAAATATGCACATAATGTGCCTGTTTATCGACTTTTCGAAGGCATTCGATAAAATCAGTAGGCGCAGCCTTATAAGCACAATGAAGAGGTATGGAATTCTAGGTAAAGTACTGGTTGTCCAACTATTTACAAGAGAGGACATTTAAAGTGAAAATAGGAGGACAAACAGGAAGGGATGTACACACCGAGGAAGGGGTGGCACAAGGAAGCATCCTAGGGGCTAAGCTATTCCTGCTACATGTGAATGACGTGGGGGAAACATGCCAGAATACCGAACACTTTATGTTCGCGGATGACGTTTTGCTTGTTTCTATTCACAAAAGCGCACAGAATGCATTAGAAAATCTGCAGCATGACTTTTACCAATTTCAGAAATGGGCTCATATCAAAGAATTGACAATTAATAAAGAGAAGACGAAACTGTTACATATATCGACACCATGGACAGACAGAGGACCGCAGCCAAACCTAACATTTCATTCGACCGACTGTTTACATACTGACATACCGTACAGACAGGACTGTTCTTGCACAGACAAAATTCAAACGGTTGACAAATACAAATACCTAGGACTCTGGATTGACAGACATATGACATGGAAAATACACATACGCCACATACAAGACAAACTGCGACATTTAGGACATAGGTTCTATTACTTAAAAGAATTTTTACCCGACAATATCATGAAAAAATATACCATGCACTACCAGAGTCCATCGTCAGCTACGGAATATCAATATACGGCCTAGCATCGGAATATCTAATATCAGACCTACAAAGAACACTAAACAACGTAACAAAACATTTATTTTATTCCAAACAAAAACACAAAACAAACTTTAACGTATACAAAGAAGAACAAATTATGACAATTAAACAACTGACAAACTGGCGAGGAATTATTAACAACTTCAAAGACGCAGCAAATTGGAATAAAGTGCAACATGGAAAACAAACAAGGCATCAAACAGCAGGACACTATGAAGTGATAAGACACAATAACAAATACGGACTTCGACGAAAAGAAATAAATCTGCGCAAATCATTTAACACTATACCTAGAGACATTATAACAAAAGTAAGGATAAATGTGTTTAAAAAAAGAGTGAGAGAGTGGTTATTTAAATGACAAAAACAATAGACAAAACTAGTGAAGGCGATTGCCACATAAAAGTCTCGGACTTCGTGGCATAATAAAATAAAGTATTTTTCTTTAAGCACTACTTTTTATGTTTGCATCACTTGTTATTAAGAATTGTTATTTATTTTGTGGTAATAATAATACTGATAATATATATATATATATATATATATATATAAATAAATTAGAATTAACGACCTGCTTATAAGTACCAAATAAGAAATAACAGCGCTTAAGGTCATGATGTAAAAGTTATTTTTTTATCAAGTGAGTGTGCAAGGAGGACAGAAGACGACGACGATCGTTTCGCTCTTTTTATGAGCTCCTCAGGCCGCCACATCCATCATTCTATACACACTCACTTGATATGTAGAAGTTGTATATATACTGACTTCGCTAACCATAAGCCGGTATTTATAAATACTGACGTCAATACCGGCTTATGGTTAGCGAAGTCAGTATATATACAACTTCTACATATCAAGTGAGTGTGTATAGAATGATGGATGTGGCGGCCTGAGGAGCTCATAAAAAGAGCGAAACGATCGTCGTCGTCTTCTGTCCTCCTTGCACACTCACTTGATAAAAAAATAACTTTTACATCATGACCTTAAGCGCTGTTATTTCTTATTTGGTATATATATATATATATATATTTATATATATATATATATATATATATATATATATATATATATATATATATATATATATATATATATTTATATATATATTGGAAGTGTGATTGATGGGGCGCTCGGGCTTGAACAGCTTTGATCTGTTCAAGTGCGGGTTCCACATCGGTCTCACAGTGGCGAGAAGGAGGTGGTGGGGCAAAAAAAAAATAACCTTGCTTATGGGAATCAAGCCTATGCCTAGTTATAGGAATTACTGGAGTTCGTGTCCAGATTTGCATGATTCTTACATAAGTAAATTCATGACTGTCAATCGTTTTGGTTGGTTACTAAACAATATACATCTCAGTGACAACAATATGTTGCCTAAAAGGCATAAAGCTATGTATGACAAATTGTACAAAGTTCGTCCAATGCTTGATAAACTAACAGATAATTTTGAAAAATGTCTACATCTTGATAAGTATATAGCTATAGATGAGTCAATGATTAAGTTTAAGGGTAGAAGCTCCCTAAAACAATATATGCCAAAAAAACAATAAAACGGGGGTATATAATCTGGGCATTGGCAGACAAATCTGGATATCTATACAGATTTCAAATTTACACCGGCAAGAAGGAGAATATTGTTGAGAAGAACTTGGGTGCTCGGGTGGTAAAAGATTTGATCAAAGGACTTGACGCTAGAAATCATTACTTGTTTTTTGATAATTATTTTAATTCTTACGATTTACTATTGGACTTGATATATAAAGGATTTAATGCTTGCGGAGCTGTAAATTCCAACAGAAAAAATATTCCGAAGATGAAAGATGACAAAATGTTAGCAAGAGGTGAATTCGATTGGAAATGCAGCGAGTCAGGAATATCAATGTTCAAATGGAAAGATAAACGATATGTGCACTTGCTTTCTAACTATCACAATCCTCTAGAAACAGCAACTGTAAGTCGACGGGAAAAAAATGGAGACCGAATAAATGTGGATTGTCCGAAAATTCTTGTCGACTACAATGCAAACATGAATTTTGTTGATAAATGTGATCAACTGAAATCATCGTACGAAATTGATCGTAAAAGCCATAAATGGTGGCACCGAATTTTTTTCCATTTTCTGGACATTTGTGTCGTCAATTCGTATATATTGTATAAACTGCAAGGAAACATTATCACCCACAAGGATTTTCGGAGGCAAGTAATTGATGGTTTACTAGCGGACCAACTAATTTATTCTAAGATGAGGATGGTTACAAGCTCACCATTAGCAATCAATAAACACAAACCATTAGTGTCTTCTGAAATTAGGCTACACAGTTCCGCCCATCAACCAGTTCGTGCAACACGAAGAAGATGTGCGAAATGTAGTACTACACGTTCTCAAATCAAATTCGCACTGAATGGATGTGTTCTGTATGCAGAGTGCCTCTATGCCTCACGAAAAGCAGGACTTGTTTCCAAGAATTTCATACAAAGGTAATAGAATAAATATGTGATTTGGTGTTCAGACTTAAATTTCATGTATTCGTGTTACAGGCTTAGTGGTACAACGGTTGTACCATCCCTCCAGGAGTTAATGAAGCCCAAGAAGATGACCATTTATTGTTTTCTGTATTTTAAATATTATTTTTTTTTTCTAATAAACATTAATTTTCGAAAATATACAATTTTAGTTTTCGTGCAGCATGGGTAAATAATATGTTAAAATTTCTGTGCCTGTAAGAGTTAACAGAAAAAATTATCTATACACTTGGTTACCATACTTTTTTGTTACGTGTAAGATGTTTATATCATCACATAATGAAATTAACAAAATTGATCTTTTTGGGTATACTTTTAAGTAGCGATTCTTTTCAAGTAATTTCAATTGTAGAATGGACTTATATTTTCCATTATTTTTAATTTGTAAAGTGATTTTTTCCTTAAATCAATAACCAATAAATTTTAAATTTTTTTACAAGTCTGGTTTTTGTAATAAACAATTAAAGTCGAGTTCATTTCTATCCGTTCGCGTCCTAGTGTACATTTTGAAAAATTGTATGGGGGGGTGTTTAGTGTCAGTGGTGTCAGTCTCGGTTGTCAACGTATAAAACGAAAAGTACTCAAATGCATGATTAGATAATAATGAACTTGACTTTAGATACGATTTATAATTATATTTTATATTATTCTTAACTTAATCAAATGCCTTTACAATCAAAGAACATTTTAGAAAATTTCAAAGACAATTTCGTGTCTCTTGAATCTTCAACATTATATCATTCATAGATGTGTCATTTGTTTAAAATGATTAGAATAATACTAATAAGTACTTTTCAAATTTTAAATTTGTATTTTTATTCTCGAATTACGAAGGCCCAGTTCAGTCCAGTTCTCTGTATATATTTAATTGCCGATTTTTATTCTTAACAAATTAAAGTTATTTTTTTAGAGCACATCTCTTATAATTACAAGAAAATTACAGCAATTTAATCTCATTATAATATAATTAATATTATAATAAACATTAAGAAATTTTAAACCAAACTAAAATATCTAAAAGCTAATTAAAACTATGAAAAATACTAGAAACCAGATTTTTATAAAATTATCAAATATTGTTTAGACATTAATAAAACATCATTATTGTGTGTGAAAGAAAAACTTTTTTTTTATTTTCTAGAAAAATTGTATCAAATAAGCAGTTAACTAAAAATAAAACCTTTAGTTTGTTTTCTTTCTTTTAGGGGTTCATATTTTTTGAAGCGTTCAATATTTGAATACAATTATAACACTTTGTATTAGTTTTATCATAATTTCTTGGTATTGTTAATTGCACTTAATTTTTTTTATTGTTATACATTATTGTTAATACGCAGATGTTTTTTTAATATTCATATATTTTGTAAAAAATCCGTACTAAATATAAATATATTCCAACTCCTGATTAAGCATGAAGTAAAGAAAAAATAACAAAAATCAGCATGGGTATTTAAACGGGTTTAGGTTTCATGAAATTCGTAAAAATTTTATTAAATCCTGTACAAATTAGTTTGTTAGTTTTATTTATTTTAACAAAACATATTTTGAATAAATACAAAGTTGATCTTATTTATATAATGTACTACAAATATAATTAAATATTAAAAATTATTTAAACTATTGCGGAATTAATAAAAAAAAATCGTGGAAAACAAATCATACAAATTAGTATATACTGGTAAAACAGTTAAAACAATCATGAATCAATAAAATTGGTTAAAATGAGTCATTAGGTTTTTATTGAAGTTCTTAATATTAATCTAACGAGTGTTTTCCACTCCTTGTTAAGCATGAAGTAAAATTTCGAGTTTAGAAAAGCCTGAAAATTTGGTTTTGCCGGGGCGCGCGAGCGAAGCGAGTCTCGCCTCGGCAAATCCAAATTGTCAGGCTTTTCTAAACTCGAAATTTTACTTCATGCGCCACTCGTATAATACACTGATTTATTCTGAAGTTCAATAACACATATATCATCATTAATTGAAATAATTAATTAATCAGATATTTAGTCTGTAAATAATAAGGTTTTGAACATTTTGTTAATAAAAACTGACGGCGATATTAAAAATGTTAATGGTTGCAAATAATAGATTCAAATTTATTTTTAAAGAATTTGTATTCGTGATTCAAAAAAGAGGATTCGATTTTTCTCTTACGAATCCTTTATTCGAGTATTCGTGATTCGAATAATATTAGCTGATTCGGAATTGTGATTCAAATCCTGTTTTTGAGGATTTATTCCAGCTCTGACATCGATAAAGTCGACAATCTTGAGAACGTCAACATCGTATTCCATCGTATTCCTCAAAAGAATCCCTACTCAGTAAAGATAAAAATTTTCACAATTTACACATCCCCCTCCTGTAAATACCTAGGCATCCTTATCAATCCCAAATTATCTCTTAAGGAACACACATTAAAAATTAAACAAAATGTAGAGCACAACACAATGTCGCTGTCTTATATACAGAGCTGAAGGCACTAGCACTACAACTACTAGAAAGAATTGAACTGCAATTCAACAAAGGAAGCATATCATTTTAATGCTTCCTTTGTTGAATTACAGTTCAATTCTTGTTCTCGTACCCTAAAAAACATTCAAGTATCCGAAAGATCCTTACTTCTGACCAAACCAAACAAAACTAATAATAAATATTTTTGATATATACAGGGTGTTCTAAATTATCGGGCCACCATTGGTAACTTTGTTATGTTTGAAGTCGGTTAAATTAGCTAACCAGTAGTATTTTTTACGTACATTACGATGATGTAAACAGAAAAACAGGTAAACCTCAGGTTTTTGATTTATTCGCAAAAACAACATTTTTTAAATGGGATGCCCTGTATATTTTGACATATTTAGAAAGAGAAAAAATACATAAACAAACAAGTCTAAATAAATGATTATCCTAAAGGATGACTGGGCCATTAAAATACTGCATATTTTATAGCAGGATTACTTCGATATAAAAATAGCGATAAACAAACTATGTCGGATATTGTCAAAGTATCCATGCTTATTGACGTTTAGCCAATTTTCTTGTATTATCGTATGTTTTGCCTTGCCTTTTTGTGATAACGAGAAATGTGACATGTTAGAGTGTTTTTATCATGGTCAAAAAATGCATTAGTTAATTATTTATTAGTTCTATTTTTTTACGTTCTAATTCAAAATCGTAAACTTACTTTAAATAAGTAATTACTTACACGCACTCTAAATTTGAGTAAATAGTAGAAAAAATATTTTTTTTAGTCACATTTTAAGATAATCATTTATTAAGCTCATTTAATTTGTGTCCTTTTTCTCTCTCTAATTATGTAAAAATATACAGGGCATCCCATTTAAAAAAATGTTGTTTTTGCGAATAAATCAAAAACGTGAGGTTTACTTGTTTTTTTGTTTACACCATCGTAATGTACGTAAAAAATACTACTAGTTTGCTCATTTAACCGATTTCGTAGCTCTAAACCTAACAAAGTTACCAATGGTGGCCCGAGTATTTAGGACACCCTGTATAATAAAAATTAGTTAAACTCGAAATTTTACTTCATGCTTAGTCTGGGAGTGGAGGACACTCGCTTAGAGCTTCAAATTGAACTCTTAAAAAAACGAATATCTAAAGACTTACAGCATACACTATTACTTCATGCTTAATCAGGGAGTAGAAACACTCGTTTAAAGCTTTAAATTGAACGAGCCCGCGAGCCACCCCCCTGGGTGCGCGCCTGTGTGACGCTACTGGAAAAATAGCGCAACTTTTCTTATCAGTAACACTGTGTTTTTTTAGGCATTCTAAAAGTAATATCTGCTGTAAAAATCTAAATTTTACCTTTAGTTTTAAAAATATTGATTTTTATTTAATAATAATAAATGCCGTATTGCCTTCACTACAGCTCTGATGTGCACCGATGTGAAGAACGATATAACAAAATATAATCAACTATTCATTAAACATAAAATAGCGTTCATTTACGTGATACAAAATGTAGATTGTGAATGTATAATGTTAATAGAGAATTAAAAAAAAGGAAACAGTTCTTTAGCTAATTTTATTGCTACAGTAGTGAAGCTATAATTCTTAGACGGCTCTTGTATTTGTTTTTAAAAGCTTTTTTTTGAAAAAATATTTACATTTAACCTAACCTCGTACTATACTTCTCATAAACTGTCGCAATTTCGGTTATATATGGCCAATTGTTGAAATTATATTTATATTTAGATAAAATATATAAAAGGAATAAAATATATCCACTCAAGTATTGTTTTGATATGCACGGACGGCGGGGAGAGTTAGCGAGCAATCGGGAACTCTTATATGAGACAGGAAAATTTAACAATAACAGCCGGAGGTATTCGAGTGGGCTAAACCTTGACTCTAGTAAGACTCTGTTTTTCATCGATTCGATTTCCATTGCCATTAAGATCCCTACTATTTCAAAAAGCGAGGTATGTCACTTTGAAGTTAAATATTTTGAATTCGGTAGGGGCCGTTGTTTTTAAATTTAAACCACATAAAAATACCTCATATCTAGATATTCTGATTTTTTTTAGAATGTTATTTGCACAAATAATAGATTTTCGGCGAATATTTACAAAAAAAGGTAGTGTATTTTAAAATATTTAACGGGTGATTAATTTAAAACGGCTTCGAATGCTTGAACTTTTATTAGATAGCATTATTTAAGAATCCGGGAGAGGGATGGCTAGGTGAAAGACAGAAGCGGAGGAATGAGGACGAGCGAGACAAGGTGCGCGGCCATATTATTAATAAAAAGTTTAATTTAGTGAAATTTTAAATTATGGCAGACAGTTTTAATTATTATCAAATATCGTAAATGGGGCCGACGAAGGCGCGTTAATCAGTGACCGGGGATGAAATGGGATCGAGAAAGGGTTATTAGGAATCGAGACAGATGCCATTGTTAATAACTCAAAAGGAGGGTAGTTGGATATTTTTAAAATTATTTTACTTAAGAAAACATCATCGGGGACGTATAAAACGTTCATCATAAAGATTTAATAGGCTGTATACGGGCCTCCAAAAAAGAAATGGTAAACGGGTGTCGGGAACGACACCAATATGTATAGCCTCTTTTAAAAAGTAAAGTTAATGTCAGAGGGGTCGCGGCCCGTCGCGATTTTCTATGTAAAGCTTCAACTTCCACGGTTTTCCAAAATAAGCGCATTGTACTGCCAAACTTTCAAATGGATGGGAGGCATTTAAAGGTAGTTATATAATATATATTACCTCGCTATATATAAAACAAATGGTCGCCGTGCGTTTACGCTGGATAAAAGAACTGAAGATATGAGATATGCAACGTCCAGCAAAAGGGCGCAAGATAAACGGCCAGACCTTAGTACGCACCGCTCGCCCCTTCCCTCCCCCGCTCCAGAAAGACCATCCAAGCAATGCTGGCGAGGGATACGGGAGTCGGGTCTCTTTAAAATAGTATTTATTTCACTGGGGAAGGTGCGGAATTACAAATAAAGTAAACTAGTTAAGACTGAAGGCAATTTGATAAGAAGTGTCGCTGCTCGGCTCGCACGACTTCGCATAGGAACGCACGTCATATGCACGACTTACTCTGGAATCGGTGACACCAGGAGGACTAGGACGAATGTAACCAATGAATGGGGGAGCTAAGCCCTCATCATTGTCCAGATTGATGACATGTTCTTATTACTGAATAGCATACATTCACAAACAAATTATCATTTAACATTTGAATAAATTACAAATATTTATTCAAGCGTTAGAATAATTTATTATTTTTACAGAAACAAATAAATGCAATTCAACGTTGTCACCTGTTTCAGTTAAATACACCGTTTGGATGAAAGAATAATTGAAATGACCGTAGTATCATTTCCCAACCCTTGACTGGGAAATATAGACATAAGTAAAGTTAATCTACTTAGGAGTTAATTGAACCTTTCCGAGCAGACGATATGGTCGAGGATATCACTAGAGCTACCTCCTGCTAGTTCGGCCCCATTAAGTGATCGCCCTCACGACTGGGGGTTATTTGCTAAACAGTTTCGGCAAAGACGAAACAATAAACTTGCTTCCCAGCTGGTCATAATCCACCGCTCACTTAATGCATCAATAAATGCACTGAGGGGCGGCTCGAATATTTACAAACATTTTTAAATCTATCCCTGCATAATTAACATGCAAATTAATTATTTTTAACGCATTGTGTTATAAATGCAATGTAGGTGACTGCCGAGTTGATAACAGAAGATTCTAACAAAGGGAGATGTTCTCGGACACTGTAATCACTGGTGCTGCTGATGATAGCAAATCCTTTGAGGGCCCGCATCGCTAGAAGGGACAACCGATCATGCCACGACAAGAACTAACACCACTATACAATATACGGCGTGGTCCGTACTTCTTTGATGATATGTCTTTTGTTGTGCTTCGAATAAATTACCAACAGGGACGAACAGTAACTTATATCTAAGATTTATAATCCAGAGTTTCATTAAAGTATTTGTTTTTATAAAAATGTCGTTTCAATAAAATTTTCTACCATGGCAGTGTGTTTCATATTTATGCCCGGTATTATAAACGATTATTAAATCATTAGATAACTATTAATGGAGTAAATTTATTTACCTAGTAAACTAATAGGCAAATAAAATTGCGTATTATAAAGCAAACCTACCAAATAAATAGCAATTCTAGAAATAAATAATTTAATTAGTAGATTACAGACCGAAAATTTACATTTTCATTGTGGCCATAGCTGGAACCACCAATTTATTAAATTAAATTGTCAATATTTCAAATTAAATTGTCAATCAAATTGGAAATTTTGTATAATTCCCTATAATTATGGAGAATAACCGTGGAATAGAACAGAATTACACGGAACAAGAAAAATAAAGCTTATAAGAAATTATAAAAGACTTAAACGAGTGTTTTCCACCCCAGGCTAAGCATGAAGTAAAATTTCGAGTTTAGAAAAGTCTAAAAATTTGATTTGGTCGCGTAGCGCGAAGCGCGGAGCGGCCAAACCAAATTTTCAGGCTTTTCTAAACTGGAAATTTTACTTCATGCGCCACGCGTACAAGAAACTGATTTCAGGTGAAGTTCACTTGTTCACAATATTTCAGTGATTTCAGTGTTAAATACGCGTGGCGCTTGAAGTAAAATTTGGTTTGGTCGCTCCGCTCTTCGCGCTACGTGACCAAACCAAATTTTCAGGCTTTTCAAAATTCGAAATTTTACTTCATGCTTAGTCTGAGAGTGGAAAACACTCGTTTAAAACTTTAAATGGAACTAATTTTAAAAAAGCGCATGCATAAGTATAAAAATCCCTGGTTATGTCTGATTTGAACAACTCTAGGTCTTCGACTCCTTAGAATGTCTTGTGGTTCGAATTAATCACTGTCAGGGAAGATACTATGGGCGAACTTAAATCTGACACGGATGATATGTTAGACATGATAACCGTAATGAAATTAATAAATACAAGTAGTAGAATCTAAAGTAATTATAATAATATAACACACTTTTGACTTTTAACTGTCAAATTATTTAGAAAATTATGGTAGAAAAACAAACAATTAATTTACTGCGGAGATTTATAAGCCAAATACAGCTATTTTGTGTTTATAATTCCGACATCTTTGGAATAAATTAATTTATTCCTAAAGTAAATTTTATTTAGGGAATAAAACGTTTTATAATACCGGGCATTAATGTCCTAAATAAACCAAGGGTATGCATAAACAGCGAAATTCGAAGATGTATATTATGTAAGCCATTCAATCAATTATAATTAATATTGAAAGTTTTGCTTCAAATCCCCTTTAATGGTTAAATAAAATGAGAACACGTAACCTAAAAATTTACGTATACATAAGTATCTTTCACAAGTTACTGTTTAAATGAGAATGATTGTGGGAAATTATACACGAGGGTGCCATTGCATAACAGCGCGACGCGTGAATGCGACGTGAAGAGGCACGATTAAAGAACTTTCTTAAACACCAACGATCCGGTGTGTATCATCCAAGTAACACAAATTAAACGAACAGTTAACACGGAGCGAGGCCGCATTATTTATACCCTTCCGCCTAATTAACTAGCAAATAACGAAAATATGCACCTCCGGCTGGTTATGTTCTTATATAAAAAGATTAGCGACGCCAAATCGCACGAAAAAACTCCCTTTCTCTAATAAAATTAAAAGGTAGTAAGCATTTTAAGAACCATTAACACGAAATGACACTTGATGAACCCTTTTAGCTTGAAAAACCTTATTATATTTCTTTGCTAAGTAACCCCTGCTTAAATAGATAATGGATAATATAAAAACAGAAAGGAATCAAAACTTTTAACTGGAATACAGTCAGACTTCGTTATTTTTAAAATTAAGATTGATTCTAATAAAGTATCCATTAATTTGCATTAAAAATAACAAGGACTAAAAAAACTATTTTCATTCACCTTGAAAAGAAGTTCTTTTCTTAGTTAATGCACAATATAAAAGAACAATTTTTACTTTCCCCGTATGTAATACAAAGCGAAAGTATTGTTTTCGTGAACATTTTTGAGTTAAACATTTTAGAGAAAATATCCATTTTGACGTCCCTTGAGTCGATTAAGACATACATCAAAAATCGTTACAAGTATTAAGATGCAACTTTAAGCTTAAACTTTTTTATTGCAATCTGAGGATCTGAACAGCTTTTGGTGAAAATGCGGATACCGGAGGTTTTAGTACGATTAGAATTTTTTCGATTTTTCTTAATATTTCATCAGGGTTTTTTAAAAAAAAACGTGTTTTTTTATTTTAACTAAAACAAACAGTTTTTTTACAAAACGTGTTTTTTCAATGAAACAATGTTTAAAACATTAACAATTAAAAACATATTTAAAACTTGTTTTAAACATAACCAGCCTTATTTATAGACCTTAGCATACAGCTTTAACACAGTTCTAAAGATTATATTGACATTTTCGGAATAAATAAATGTTTTAGTAGATTACTATTGTTACTTTACAGCTAATAATTTAAAAGCCCTAGTGTAAGTCTTGTACATAACCTCAACTGTCATAACAAAAAAGGGTTATTTAGAGCTTATTTAATAATGCAATAAATCATAAATGTATAAACCTTATCAGTATGTTTTAAACTTCACTTGAAATCAGTGTTTTATACGCGTGGCGCATACAGTAAAATTCCGAGTTTAGAAAAGCCTGAAAATTTGGTTTGGTCGCGTAGCCCTACGCGCTACGTGACCAAACCAAATTTTCAGCCTTTTCTAAACTCGAAATTTTACTTCATGCTTAGTCTGGGAGTGGAGACACTCATTAGAAGTAAATTTCAATCTAATAATATATCAGAAGAAACACATTTTCACAAACATAAAAAAAAAACAGTGTAACATACCTTCTAAATTACTTGATTAGAACACATGAAATTATAATGTTGCTACGTTCATTCTATCATTATTTCAAAACTGACTAAAAACATGTAGATTTTGCTGTATTAATACGAAATGTTAGTATCGTGTTTGTATGCGTTTAGTAGAGATTAATTAGCATTAAACTATAATGACAACAACGGCAATTCTATTAATCAGGCTGAACATGTTTAAAACACGTTTTAAATCACATTTATGCACACATTATTGTGATATTCTATTATGATAACATTTTGTTTTTAATAATGTAATTTGAAATATCTTCAACAATATAACTAAAATTTGAAAACGTAAACAAAATGTAGTATAAAATATACTCAATGACATTAGAAGCGTAACACCCAGAAGGAGTTATTATTTTAACTTGATTTTTTGCCAGTATGGTAGTCTTACATCAAGAATAAAATGATTACATTTTCAAGAAATTTTATTAAAAAACAATCTAAAAAAATTAATAATGTGTTTGGCGATCCCTTTGCTGTATACACTCCTGTAGACGTCTGGGCATCGACAAAATGAGATGGTCGATGTCTTCTTGAGGCATCTCGTTCCAAGCAACTTGAATTTCATCGATCAACTGTGCTAGAGTCTGTGGAGGATGGTGCAAAGAGAATATTCTTCTTCCCATGATATCCCACACATGTTCAATGGGATTTAAATCCGGCGAACAGGGCGGCCACGCCAAAACATTAACACCAGCTTCATTATCTTGTTGAAAAAGTACGTCTGGGCGGCCATCTAAATAAGGCAACAAAGTCGGTCGTATGACGTCTTCAACATAACGCGCAGCTGTCATACTGCCTCGAATGAATACAAGAGGTGATCGACTACCATAAGCAATAGCCCCCCAAACCATTACTTCAGCAGTCCTGTGTACATGCCTCTCAATAGCAAACCTAAGATCAGGTCGTTCTTCACGGTAGCGTCGTACCCTTCTACGGCCATCATGCGTGCCTAGACAAAATCGTGATTCATCGCTGAATACGACATCGTGCCATTCTGCCTCCCAATGCTGCCGTTCTCTGCACCAGTCCAACCTTTGGCGACAGTGTCTCGCTGTTAAAGGAAGCACTAATCTTGGACGGTACGAAAGAAGCCCAAAGGATTGAATGCGGCGATATAAGGTTCGCATACTAACGGGCCTACCTTCTTCTCCAATCCATTGATCACCGATTTGACGCGTAGTAGCGAAACGGTCTCGCAGGGCTATTTGTCTTAAGCGCCGATCTTGACGTTCTGTGGTACGCCTTGGTTGACCAATTGGTCTTCTTCTTGCTCCTCTACCTTCTTCTGTCCATACCTGATACACACGTATTACAGTTGCTGCAGTGGAATCAATACGGCGGGCAATTTCGCGATAGGACATACCGACATCTCGATAAGCAACAACTCGACCCCAGTCAAAATCGCTCAAATGGTGATATTGTGGACGTCTTCGGACTCGAGGCATTTTATTTAAGCTTAACACACTCAACGGAAACACGAAAACTAAAAACATCTGTACTAAACAGCTCATATAAATAGTTTTATCAAAAAAGAAAAAGTGAAATATTTTTTTTTCACAATAAATATAAAAGGCACAAGGTTGAAATTGTTATCAATGTATGCTTTAAATATAGTCACTCTGTTGCTAAAATATGAATTCAAAAAAATCATTCCTTCTTGGTGTTACGCTTCTAATGTCATTGAGTATATATTTTAACTAATTTAAGACAATAAAAAAAACTTTTTAAAGAAAATTAACGTTTACAACATACTTTAAACGAATTTAACATTTAAGACATGTTTTAAACGAATTTAACATTTAAATCATGCTTAAAACAAAACTGTTTAAAACACGGCGGCTGTTTTTAAACATGTTTAAAACACTGTTAAAACAAAGTGTTTTAAACATATAACAACCGTGTATTTTATTGAATACTGTTCATATGATAATTAAAAAATCTGCTGTGGCGAACACAAATACCGACCGCAAATTAAAATAATAGAGGATTATTAAATTGATTATTACAATGACTTATTATTATTAATGCTTACTGAGATGGATCAATAACATTAATTTACCGTTTTCAAGAAAACAAAGCTACGACAAAAACTAATACTCAATAAATGTTTATTTTTTGAATCTCTACAACTTTTATTTGAAATATTTTTCGACTATGTTAATAATTTGCGAGATATCAACGGTTTTCGGTTTTCACCCATCTTTATATCGCGAGGTATTATAAAAGAGACCCTATCAAAACATCCACACATTTTTTTTTACCGTTTTGCTGGTAATCTATTTACTTTGAAATACACCGATATTACATGAATTCGATAATTTATTTTAAATAAAAACATTTATTACATCTATGTATTAGTTCTTAGAAATGTAAATAGTTGTAATATTTCGCAGTAAGTTCAGGATAAAAATGCAATTTTAAATAATCAATATTATACTTAATGAAATGTGAACTGTAAATATTAAATTTAAAACCAATTGTATTGATTTTGTTTCCAAAGCCTACTATGCTAATACGAACGATGTATTTTTTACAAGATATTTAAAAGTTCATTCTTGGGCATTCTTTAGGAAAACTCTGTGGATGTTTTGATCGGATCCTTTATAGAATAGAACCCAAACACAAAATTTTATGTAAGTCCCATGAGCCGTTTTCTCTGAAATCGTGCCACAGACCGACCGACCTATATACTATGGGGTGTATACAGGATTTAAGCAGCCAAAAGTAGGTTATCGTAATTTATGAGAGCCGCAAATAAATTGTTACTTTAGGTAGTATAATAGTTCGTCCGGTGTATGCCTTTTGTTTCGTCGCTCTAACGCTATCCGTTGTTTAATAATGTCAATATGAATTTGATGATTTTTAATAGTCGAATTTTGTTGTGCCGACATTTTGTTTTCATCAAAATAATGTATTAAGCGAGGAAGTGTAACTTTTTGTTTACTGTGGATTATACTTCGGCAGGTATGTAGGAATATGCATAATGCCTATTATTTTGATTATTATAATGATTTCAAACAAAAATACCTCGATTTTTTCTTACATACTTTCAATGTATGAAATTAATGAAGGTTTTTGTTATGCTTTCGGGTGCGTCCGAATTATTATATTTGTATCAGAGTAAACTAGAAAGCTTTACCTACAAGAATATATAAACAGTGTAGGTGGCATCTCGGGACATTCTTGAAATAGAGCTTCTTGAAGGTTAGAACTCACCTATTTCAATTATTATTAAATGATTTCATTTATTTGGCTTCAGGTCCTTATGGAAGTATAAGTACAAGTATATTTAAAGTGAAATTGACAAAAAAAACAACTTGAACAGTTTTTTCAAAAAAAAAGAATAAGTGTATGAAGTCTATTTTTTTTTAAATGTAAATCGGCCTACAGGTTCAACAAAAAAAAATATTACATTTAATACGTTTTTGTGTCATCCTGTAGATATTTGCCGAAACAAATAATCATGTGTATTGCCCGCGAGGAGGTCCAGCATAGCACCTAAACAGGAGGCGTCTGGGGCAGACCTGAGTCTTCGGACGATGGATGTTTAAAGGGGACGATTATCCAAGTCGGAGCTGTAGACCTTCTTGAGGTAGCCTCGGTGTCCCTATCTTGGATAGGGCTAACTTACACACGGCGGGGTTGACTCAGCCCTGGTGCTTGTCGCCGCTAAATGAGGAGTCGGGGGTGGGCCTTGAAAAGCCCAGGGGTGCCTACTCGCCCCTCCGGCCCACACGAACAACGGGCAGTGGTCCGCAGATATGGCGGTGATCCACCAGTCCTTAGACGAACGCTCGAAAGGTATACACCGAAAGGTAAAAACCTGAGCACACCAAGTCTGTATTGCCCGCGAAATGTTTTCTCTATGGATAAAAATAATCTAAATAGATGGGTAATTCTTAGAATTGTATTCCTCAACTTCTGAACGTATTTTTAAGGAAATCTATTTCTTAAGTTTAAAAATGACACGTCAAAAATGTAAAAAATACCGGATATTCATAACTTTGTTAATCGGCACTTTTGAGCGTTGTGTCGGCCGAGTCGGAACGTCGGAATTGACCCATCAGAGAGTCTATGGAGGCGGTCATTTCTGATCTTAAAAAATATAAATAGGTGCAGGGTGTTATACCATTGCAAACTACGTTAAAAAAACTGAAATCGGCGACTGGTTTAGCCAAAAAAAAATAATTAAATTTAATACTTTTTTGTGTCATCCTGTATATATTTGTTGAAACAAATAAACAGGTGTTTTACCCACGAAATGTTTTCGCTATGAAAAAAAAAATTCTAAACAGATATTTAATTTTTAGAATTGTATTCCGCACCTACAAAGCGTATTTTTAAGCAAATCTATTTTTGAAGTTTAAAACTAAAACCTAAAAAATTTCAAAAGAAAACGGATATTCATAACTTTGTTAATCGATACTTTTGAGCTACCTAAGTGATCTCATTGTGTCAGCCGTGTCTACGAACGTCGGAATAGACCCATTAGAGGGAAGGCCCCATTCGATCTGGGGTGAGAAGCCCAATGTACAAAATTTGTCATTGAGGGTTAGAATTTACGCGTTAGATTTTTCAAACGCTCACCAAAAATCAAATCCTGCACGGATTTCGTGTGGATTTTTTAAAATGCGTAGCCTAATGTGTCTCCTTTGCCGCTCCACTAACCTGGTTTGGACACAATAAACTCAACAACAATACGCGGCCGACGTCCAACTCAAAAAGGGGCACGTGAATTTCCGTGTTGTTAGCAACTTTTTTATTGGGCCGATTTGGAAGTTGCGAGTGGTCGTCGGGGGTGATTTACATCGAAATTGACCCATTTGCGACATGCATGACATTTGTCAGATTCGGTCATTGTATTTATTTTTTCGTTTTTTAAGATTCTCAAAAAATCGCCAAAAATTGAGTTTTCGAGGTATTTTTGTGTTTTCGTTTAAAAGTTGTATTTTTTAATTACATCTTTAAGTCACAATTTACACGCATTTTATTTATTCATATAGTAACGAAAGTCCATTTAAACTAGTACATTTATATCTTAAAAACTAAAAATAAAATGAAATACAAATACATAATAAATCACTTATATTTATTATGTATTTGTATTTCATTTTTATTTTTTATAAAGGAGTAAAAAACAAACAACACATTTAAGTACAAACAACAGATTAAAATATGCAGACTATATACCCTGTCGGAAAATGTTCTTCAAAGCATTCCTGCTAATTGCACCAAAGTCGGGATTGATGGCCTTACAAATATTGGCGATTCTGGCCATACCAAAATGTTTATCATAGTCCGTCCTACAATATGGTACATGAAACACATCGAAGGAACGCAAATTTCTAGCTGGCACATTGATTTTTAGCTAACTGAGTAAATGGGGACAATCAGTTGTCCCATTTATTAAATTGTATCCAAGAATTACGTCTGCATTCCTTCGTCTCTGTTCTAACGAATCTATGTTTAAGGATTGTAGGCCGTCATTGTAGGAGCCAACAATCCTAAACTTGTATGAGATAAAGTTAGAGAATTTAACTTGGACCCTCTCGACCATTTTTATACCAGATTTTCTTTGCAGATTCCAAATAGTGCAACAGTACTCAAGGTGGGGGCGGACAAGGTCGTAAGGGTATTGATGTTCAAGAAATCTCTGCTTAAAAAAACAGAACACGATACGCCTTAGCAGTTATGTTGCGTAATTGGTTGTTAAAGTTCCAGTTGTGAGACAATGATACACCCAAGTCTTTAGTAACTGAAACGCCCAATAAAAGGACGTCGGAGATATAGTAATTTCTCACTGTCAGAGCCCTTTTTTTTGGTGAAGGTTATACAACTACATTTTTTGAGGTTAAGATTCATACGATTGTCAGTGCACCAAACTGAAACTCTATTTAGATCTTTCTGTAACATCACCGAAGACCTATCTTCCGCGATTCGTAAGAATATTTTTATATCGTCTACAAATAGCAAGCACTGGGAATGATGGAAACAATTAACCACATCATTAATAAAGATATTAAATAAAAGAGGCCCAAGATGTGATCCCTAGGGAACCCATGAAGTTACAAGTATTTCAGACGATATAACACTACCAACCCTCACGGCCTGTGACCTCTCGGACAAGTATGACTGTAGCAATCTTACATGGATCCTCCGATTCCGATAAGCTTAAGTTTTGGAAGAAGGATGCTATGATCTACTGTGTCAAAAGCCTTAGAGTAATCGGTATATATTGAGTCTACCTCAAATCCCGCTTCTAATGCTGTAACGATATAATTACTATAAGTCAGTAAGTTAGAGGAAGTCGAACACCCACTTCTAAAACCATGTTGCTTATCAGATAGGACACTAGATACACATTCAGATAGGGTTGCAGTGATTAATTTTTCAAACAATTTTAGTATAAGCGATAGAAGAGAGATCGGACGATAGTCAGAAACAACGTTCCTTTTACCACTTTTGAAAATTGGCGTAACTATGGCACTTTTCCAAAGAGAAGGAAAACAGCCTGAACTTAGGGATTGGTTATAAAGTATCCATAGAGGACGACTAAGGGAAAAAGAACATTGTTTCAGCAGAATTAGTGGTAAACCATCAGGGCCCGTACAGTATGAATCTTTTAAATTGGCCAGTTCGTTAGGGACATCTGTAATTTTTATTTTATCACCTCTGCTATAATTAATGTGATTGTAAGAATATATTACAGACGAAGGCAAAGTATCATCGTGTACGGGTGTATTATAAACTGAACCAAAGTGATTAGCAAACAACTCTACAATATGTTGCATATTATTTACTAGAACGCCGTCGTATTCAAAAGTACCCGGAATTGTCGAGCTTGATCGATTTAGGTTCACATGATTCCAGAAGAGTTTAGGGTTACGAAGCAGAAATTCTTCAACAGATTGAACATGGTTCCTATAGCAAACCTTAGACAATTCTTTACACCGTGAACGGGTTTCTTTAAAAACGTCATAGTCCGATTAAAAGCCCGAAAGCTTAAAATTTAGGTGGTTTAAAATTCTATACTAACGTGATGCGGATTTTTTACACCTTGATTGACACCCCATTTTGAATTTTATATAATAGTAGAGACTATTATATACAATAAAAAATGAAGTGTAGATCATAGAGTTTTAAAAACCTGCATCACCTTGGTACAGAGTTTCAGACGGAAAATGGTGGAAAATGCGTGTATATTGCGACTCAAAGATGTAATTTTAATACAACTTTTAACGATAAACGCACCGAAATCTCTCCAAAACTCAATTTTTGGCAATTTTTTGAGAATTTTAAAAAACGAAACAATAAATACAATTTTTATTATGGCTGACCAAATCTAACAAACATCATGAAATTTTAAATTTTGGAATGTTTCGAATGGCTGAATAAATATGTCAATTTCGACGTAAATCACCTCCGCCGACACGATGCACAGTATATGAGTTAACGAATCTAGCGGGACAAAATTCATGGACTAGTTTTTGTGGGTTATTTTGGATTAACTTTAATATAAAAATAGATGTTTTCGAAAGAGATTTGAGGTGTGTTATCAACAAAACAAATATATTTTTTTTGTAGTTCATTTTGCATACATTTAGTATCATGTTTGTCGCTCAAATCATGTTGTGGAGGTTTTCTTATTCATAATTAAGTATAAAGTAATAGTATATGCTGTAAATCTTCAGATTTTTTTTAAGGTTCAATATGAAGCTTTAAACGAGTGTCATCCACTCCCAGACTAAGCATGAAGTAAAATTTCGAGTTTAGAAAAGCCTGAGCGTTTGGATTTGGACGCGTCCAAATCCGAACTCAGGCTTTTCTAAACTCGAAATTTTACTTCATGCGCCACGAGTATAAATCACTGAAATATTGTATACTTTAAAACACACTATTAAATCAGTATTATAAAAAAACACTGTTAAAGTAGAATTAAAAATATACTGCTAAACAAGAATATTTTAAACTTTATACGCGTGGCGCATGAAGTAAAATTTCGAGTTTAGAAAAGCCCCGGGAAAATTTGTCTTTCTAAACTTAAAATTTTATTTCATGCTTAGTCTGGGAGTGGAAAACACGCGTTTTATGAAAATTTTATAAAATAATGAAAATCTCGATATGTTGAAAATCTAACGAAAATTAAACGAGTGTCGTCCACTCCCAGACTGAGAATGAAGTAAAATTTTGAGTTTAGAAAAGCCCCGCGTAAAAAAATTGTCGAGGGTCGCGCAGCGACCCTCAGCCAATTTTCACGGGGCTTTTCTAAACTCGAAATGTTACTACATGCGTCACTAGCATAAATCACTTTAATATTGTGTATTAAAAATTCACTGTTAAATCAGTATTAAAAATAAATACTGCTACAGCAGAATTAAAAATATACAGCTAAACAAGAATATTTTAAACTTCACTTGAAATCAGTGTTTTATGCGCGTGGCGCATGAAGTAAAATTTCGAGTTTATAAAAGCCCTGTGAAAATTTGTTTTGGGTCGCTTAGCGACCCTCGACAAATTTTCTACGTGGAGCTTTTTTAAACTCGAAATTTTACTTCATGCTTAGTCTAGGAGTGGACGACACTCGTTTATAGCTTCAAACTGAAATCTTAAAAAAAAGCAAGGAATATCTGAAGATTTAAAGCATATACGCAGTAATTGACATATGTATACTTTAAAGAACTCCCTATATAAATTAAATACATAGGAAGTTAGAAAATATTATTTGAGTTATTCAAAATAAAATCGAGTAAAAAACGGCATAAGTTTGCAGTTGATAGAGCTATATTATACATTTTTATAAAACTTACAATTTTTATTTGAAGGTTTTTTTTAATTAACAGTATTTTAAGAAATATTGTCAATAAACAAGGCGTGTTCACTTATTTATCTTAGTAATTGCAAAACGTCGCACAATTTAACAAGATTTATTGTAAAGAAGACATCTTGAGGATTATTAGAAAACAGGTAGTAGTTTATGACGATGTATGACACAAAACATATAAATGTTTTTATCAGATGTTTATATTTGTTTTTTTATACATTAAATAACCTATCGTGTTTTTGTTATATTATATTATATTTACACAAACAATACATAATATTGTTGCTACAATTTTGCAGAAAAAGAAACTAAAGAGAAAATATTCTAGAACTTTGATCAAACGATGTAATTTTAAAATAATTGATAATCAAATGAATTAACAACAAATTAAATGGGTTGTTTACTATAATTTTCCTACTTGATATCGCATAGAATTGAAAGTAAACTGAAATAATTTTGTATCAGGAATCTTTTTCTGATGTATATAAATAATTTGTAATAATGCATTTGTAATTTTCATATTTCAATAGAATTTTGTCTCTCTATAACGGTCAAGTCGTATACTGTGCGATGCGACCACTCGCAACCCCAAAATCGGCCGAATAAAAAGTTGCCAACAACACGGCAATTCAAGTGCCCCTTTTCGATTCGCGCGCCTACCGCGTACCGTTGTTCAGTTTATTGTGTCAAAACCCGGCATCGGGGCATTGATGGAGGGAGCATCTCAGAAAATCCGTACGAAATCCGTGCAGAATTCGATTTTTGGTGAGCGTTTGAAAAATCTAACCCTCAATGACAAACTTTCTACATTGGGCTTTTCACCCCAGATCGAATGGGGCCCTTTAATGGGTCCATTCCAACGTTCCGAGACACGGCCGACACAAGGAGATCACCTTAAAAGTTCCGATTAACAGGAATCTTTTTCTGATGGATATAAATAATTTGTAATAATGCATTTGTAATTTTCATATTTCAATAGAATTTTGTCCCTCTATAACTGTCAAGTCGTATACTGTGCGATGCGACCACTCGCAACCCCAAAATCGGCCGAATAAAAAGTTGCCAACAACACGGCAATTCAAGTGCCCCTTTTCGATTCGCGCGCCTACCGCGCACAATGTGCCAAATCCGAGCGCGAGCGCCAGGGGGGGATTTTGAGGAAAAAAATCAAATTAAAAATTTTGAGAAAAAAACATATCCACTCCATTGTAGATACACGAAACCCTTCTAATCTTGCATGTTTATATTTTTCAACCCCCTATATTATTAACAATTAACTCTTAAAGTTAAGCGATTTAGAAAACATCAATTTTACGGCATTTCACTCGCAAGTTTAAATAATTTATTACATGGATAGTAGGCGTACTATCAATATAACATTATACACTATTGTTTATAACATAATACTGTATATTATGGTTGAAAAATTAAGTCTCTAAATATTTTAGAACAAAAGTTAAAAAAAAATTGAATATGAAATATATTTTAAATATAAATTTTAACTTTAGAAAGTGTTATAAAAAAAATGTCAACTCGATGAGGTCTGGGACTATCACTAAAAATTAGTTCTATGTTTTCTCTAACTACCCTCAAAATTTCGTATCTCCACCGGTGCGTTTTTGGGGTCTTTTTAATTTTTTTATTTGACGCCACCAATTAAAGTTGGGTCGGGCGAGGCCCGTGTGCGGTGAGTATCGTGGAGTCGAGCGCGCGCTATTCTCGAGCAGCACGCAACATGATTTTTACGTTGGCCCCGAACAAAAAATAATAAAAACGCACTTAAAACGCACATGTAAAAATTCAAAAAAATTAGGGCAGTTACAGAAAATATTAACAAATGTTTATATGATAGTCACAGTTCTTCCGGTTTGCAATCTTCTAGAAAAATAATATAATAATAATTCAAGGCAGCAAAATTATATACAATTGTTATAATCATTACATAGGTTGTGACTTTCACCAAAAACTGTGGTATGTTTTTAAATGCCCTAAAAACTTCGTATCTCTACATGTGCGTTTTGTGTCAGGTTTTTGCGAATGACCGAGTCGATTTTTATCGGTTGCGCCTAATAAAAAATAAAGCACCTCAAAAAAACCTACAAATGTGAAAAGTATCTGCTGTAGTTTAAAAATAATTTAATCTGTTGTTTAAAATATGAATTTTTAATCAGAATATACATTACATTTTTCTGATTTTGCACAACGAAGTTATGTATTTTATACTGTTTTATTTACTTACTTTTTTAAAATGAAAAATTGTCAGTATCCTCATCAGTCTGTTCGTCTTCGCTGTCACTTGTGTCCGTTTCACAAATAACTAATTTTTTAGCGTCTGCAGGTAGTTGTTTTTTATGAATTTTTACATCGCTTCTCAAAGAAGAAATTATTGGATCAGAACATACAAGAAGCATATTAAATAAATCTCGAATTGTATTAAGCCTAGAGTTTTTCCTAGTATGGTTTTCTCTAACTCTCTTATATATTTTATTGGTTGCTTCCTGTGCCTCTTCCGAAAGTTCTCCGATTGGTAAAAGACATTGTCCAATTATTTTGCTCCCGTGAATTAAAATTTTATGGACACTAGGAGGCATTCTATACCATCCATATAACAAGGTGTAAAGTCGGGCCGGGCCGTATCTTCTGCATATTTATCAAACATCAATACATTTATATTACGAGAACTCGACATTGTTATAAGAATTGTATAAAATCTGTTCAATAATTCTTCATTCAATTCAGTGATGACAGCTACTTTCTCATAATTTCGAAAAAATATTCGAGCAACGTTGCCAGTATTTGAAGTACCTCCTCCTTGCACAACAATATCAACCCTTATCCCTAACTATTTACGTAATAGTTTTTGTATTCTAGTTTTCCGACTAAATATATTATTTTTCTCTTCTATCGTACATCCGTGAGTAGTTGTTTTCTTCAAATCTAATTTATATATTATGTATTTTCGGTGATCAATAAATTAGTTTGTCTTCTTTTAGATGTATTACTTTGTATTGTGAACTGTGTACCTGATGTACTTGGTATTGGTGAAATATTTTCTATATTTTCAAAGGGGTTTGTATTTTCAATTAAGACAGAACCCTCGTTGTATTTAAAAGGCAGCAGTAACCAATTTCTATTTTTTTTTTTTATGAAATTGATATGAGATCTTGAGCACATTTTCCACTTTCTATTAAGAGTACTGCAGAAACCCTTAACTTTTTTAAGAATGTCATCATTTTCACTATTGTTTTTCGTCGAAACATTTTCAATATATTTTATTAAATAATCAATGGTATTGCTTGACTGAATAAGGTTTTTAGGTTTTAGTTCGTACCATACCTTATATAAATCACCGTTTGTAATTTTAATTTTCTCCATTATCACTCAGCGTTTTGGATTAATTAAATTACACTAACACTAAACACTAGTTTAATTAAAGTAAACTATTTTATACACAAAAAAACACTACATCAAAGAAAGAGTATATAGTCAACAAATTAAATAACACTTAACACTAACTTAATTAATAATTACTTTATAATGTTCAATCGTTCGCTTATGGATCAGAAAAATATGTGAACTGTTGGAGACTTCGTTCAACACTAAACGCATATTTTGCTTTCAAGAAAATTAAGAATAATCCATTTCAGATACTTAAACCGTAAAAACTGTGTGACAAGAATGCCATTTGTTACGGTAAATGACAGCTTCAATCGGACCCCTAATAAAAATGTAAACACAAACCAGATGACCTTTATCAGTAACAGATGTACACCCTTATATATCAATAAGAAAAAAACCCATAAAACTATTTTTGTAAATGTGATTTAAATGCTGCAAAAAATACTCAGAGAAGAAATAATTTCCCTATGATATATACCTGTATATTAGAAAAATTGTAGATTGTGAGGATTATGACTATTATGTAAACATTTGTCAATATTTTCTGTAACAGCCCTAATTTTTTTGAATTTTTACATGTGCGTTTTAAGTGCGTTTTTATTATTTTTTTGTTCGGGGCCAACGTAGAAATAATGTTGCGTGCTGCTCGAGAATAGCGAGCTCGACTCCGCGATGCCACCGCACACGGGCCTCGCCCGACCCAATTTTAATTGGTGGCGTCGAATAAAAAAATTAAAAAGACCCCAAAAACGCACCGGTGGAGATACGAAATTTTGAGGGTAGTTAGAGAAAACATAGAACTAATTTTTAGTGATAGTCACAGACCTCATCGAGTTGGCATTTTTTTTATAACACTTTCTAAAGTTAAAATTTATATTTAAAATATATTTCATATTCAAATTTTTTTAACTTTTTTTCTAAAATATTTAGAGAGTTGATCTTTCAACCATAATATACAGTATTATGTTATAAACAATAGTGTATAATGTTATATTTATAGTACGCCTACTATCCATGTAATAAATTATTTAAACTTGCGAATGAAATGCCGTAAAATCGATGTTTTCTAAATTGCTCAACTTTAAGCGTTAATTGTTAATAATATAGGGGGTTAAAAAATATAAACATGCAAGATTATAAGGGTTTCATGTATCTACAATGGAGTGGATATGTTTTTTTCTCGAAATTTTTAATTTAATTTTTTTCCTCCAAATCCCCCCCTGGCGCTCGCGCTCGGATTTGGCACATTGTGCCGCGTACCGTTGTTCAGTTTATTGTGTCAAAACCCGGCATCGGGGCATTGATGGAGGGAGCATCTCAGAAAATCCGAACGAAATCCGTGCAGAATTCGATTTTTGGTGAACGTTTGAAAAATCTAACCCTCAATGACAAACTTTCTACATTGGGCTTTTCACCCCAGATCGAATGGGGCCCTTTAATGGGTCCATTCCAACGTTCCGAGACACGGCCGACACAAGGAGATCACCTTAAAAGTTCCGATTAACAAAGTTATGAATATCCGTTTTCTTTTGAAATTTTTTACTTTTCAGTTTTAAACTTCAAAAATAGATTTGCTTAAAAATACGCTTAGTAGGTGCAGAATGCAATTCTAAGAATTACCTCTCTATTTAGAATTCTTCGTGTGTAAAACATCTGATTATTTGTTTCAACTAATATGTACAGGATGACACAAAAAAGTATTGAATTTATTAATTTTGTTTTAGCTAAGCCAGTCGGCCGATTTTAATTTTTTTAACGTAGTTTGCAAATGCATAACACTGTGCACCTATTTAATTTTATTTTAAGATAAAAATGGTCGCCTGCATAGACTTAAAAAAAATCGAAAAAAGTGTTTACGTTTCTTTGACAATTGATTACGTTTTAGACAAGTTTTGGGATCGCAGCGAGCATGTATCCTACTCTGGCGTGGCACGTTGATTTTTCCTAAAAAATAAATATTAAAAAAAATATATCAAAACCCAAGTTCCCAAATACAGCTTGCAAATTTAACGTGAAATCAATACAAAATTACAAAAACCAAGGCTATTTAAAGTTCATTTGATCACGTCCAGCCCGGGATCAAGCTTCGCTAGCGCAGCGAGCACTACTGCCACCCTGCTACTGCTATCCTGCAGTATTTTCTTTAAATTCCGGAATAGTTGGGAATTATGTACAAAAATCTTGAGTTAACGATTGGAAAACGGTGGATACAGTAAATGGTTCGTAACATATATAATTTTTGTAATAAATATTAGCAATTTCTGGATAAAGAGGGCCAATTTTGCGGGTAGTGTGTTTTTGGGGTATGAGATGGCGCAAAGATAGGAACATTGGGCGCATTCATCAGATAAAATTGTTGGGAGTTTGATGCTAACAGTTGGGGAATTTTCTGATGAATGCACTGTCAACAGCATACATGCTTGTCATTTTTGCAAGCGTACAAATGGAATTGGCGGAGTAGCGTTCACTAGATACCAACGTAATGCGTAAAAAAATCCAAACATGTTGAGAGTATATTTTTCTGATAAATGCGCCCATTGCTGAAAGTAGTTTTGACTATGTATTGGTTTATAGTGTCGAATTTTATCACGAAAATAATAAAAATTATGAGTGCGGAGCGCGTTGTTTGTTTGTTTAGATAGCGCCGGGAGAATGAATGGGTATTGAATTACAGTAGACAAGTAAACTGGATAAATATTCACGATTTTAATTTCAATCGACATACATACAACTGTTTTTGCTTGTTTTATTTCCAATACTTATTTTTATTATATAATTATGAACTACAATCATTATAAATATACAGGGTGCGAGTAAAGTATGGAATATCAAAAATAAAAACCAACTCGACCGGTTTTCTTAGAAACGCTGAAACAGGTCGATTTTTGTTAGTTAATGCGCTCTTTGTGGGCGCTCAAACATTTTGTGACGTCACTAGTGTCTTCCTTATGACGTCATAGGCAATTTTTTTTAATAGTTTCGTTTTTCTATTTGGCAACTTTTCAATTCATTGTTTTTAATTTTTAACTTGATCCTTTGTGCTTAGTATTTCATAGTATTATGCGAATCTATTTTGCGAATCTACTTACTGTGGATCTTGAATTTAAGTGTCAAACTTGTTAACATTTCAAATAATATTAAATAAAACAATAAATTTGGACTTGGCGATTTTCTTTAAACATTCCATACAGCAATTATGAATTTTGTGCGGCTCTTTTTACCATTTTGTCTATCTGATTTGTAGATAGATAAGGCGCATTTTTCAAAAAACACAAAATATTACTTGATTTCTTGAATTTGTTTTTGAAGTCGCAGTTAGGTCAACTTAGGTCTTATTAAAACAACATTTATACTTCACTTTAAGATTTTTATTGCAAGAACTTGGAATATGACAATTAACAACTTAAATACAACAACGAAAGATTTAAGACGTGATTTGAATATGATTGATTCGTAGCTCGATAGTTTATATTCTAAAGAAGTGTTGCTAGTCTCCAGATACCAGAACAACTCTACTCTTTTTAGTGATAACAATATTAAAATCTAATTAGGCACACGTACTATTGAAAAGCAAGGTCTAGAACCTCGAAATTTAAGTTTAGAAAAACTTAAACATTTAATATTGTACTAAAATATAGTGAAATTCAAAATACTCTTCTTTAGCAGTATATTTTTAATAATAATTTAGCAATATATTTTAATTTCACAATATTTTAGTGTTTTATACGCGTGGTGCATGAAGTAAAATTTCGAGTTTAGAAAAGCCTGAAAATTTGGTTAGGTCTAAACTTGAAAATTTACTTTATGCTGGGAGTGGAAAAACTCGTTCAAATTTTTCATTTTGCACAATCTTTTAAACATATTTTGTCCTAAATTTCTATTTATTTAAAGTTTTTGACATTTACTTAGAAACATGTATGCAAAAGAAGTTATAGATCCATTAAAAAAAGGTCATAAATCCATTAGTTTTTCATTAAACAATCTTAAAATGCATTCACTTCTGTGTAATTTTAGGCGATTCCATATTGATTTTTTTGTTACTTTGCACAATGTTTTAAACATATTTTGTCCTAGTCTTCTCTTTATTTCGAGTTTTTGACATTTTCTTCAAAAAAACTTATCTATAAAAAAGGTTATAGATCTATTAAAAAAGTTATAGATCTCTTAACTTTTCATTAAACAATCGTTAAATGTATTTTGTTCTGTGTAAATTCAGGCAATTTTATATTAAATTATAGTCCTAGTCCTAATTTTATGTTTATTTTAAGTTAGAAAAACGTGTCTATAAAAAAATATAGATCTATTCTTTTTATCTCATGGGTTTTTACATATTTTACAAACTTTTGTGGATTTCTTCTTCATAAAAGAAGCATATTCAAAAATGTATTTTTTGAAAAAACTAGTCAAATTTAAGTTAATTTCCTTCTTTCACGCATCTTCATAATTATTGAAGTGTTTAATAATATTCGAACAAGTGTTTACAATATTTATTTAAGCATGAAGTAAAATTTCGTGTTTAGAAAAGCCTGAAAATTTTAACTTGCCGGTAATAACATACTTAAAACAACTTTTTACGACTCGACTTACGGAGTAAGTTATAAAACTGCAAACCGATTCGTTTTTGTTTTTCCAAACACAACTTTTATATCATTATCATTGAACCGCATTTTTTACGCTGATTTCAATGATGTGCCACATGTTGACTTTTAAAAAATATATTGTTTCTATGGCATGCTACCATGGAAACAAGAGCGCAAAGTCCACAAAAACAATTTATTCGCGTAAAAAAAGGTAACCAGTCATGAATAGTCTTGCTGTTAATTAAAATTTCAATTGTTGCATAGCAACTTTTTATTGTTTGGTTGCCATGGCAACTTAAACAACAACAGTAATTAAACAAAATGCCTACATGTGGCATATCGTTGAAATCAGAATTAAAAATGCATTTCAATGATGTGCATACATTTGTATGTTTCCATAAGAAAACAAAAGTTGTGTCTATAAAACAAAAACTAATCGATCTGAATATTTTATACGTTTCCCATACGATTAGTCATAAATAGTTGCCCGAAGAAAGTTTTTACGGAATTTGAAAAAAATTATAAATAGCGGAGATATGGACGATTTTTAAAAATACAAAATTTCAGTTTTTTTGAAGTACATCGAAAAAAATTGAAGATGTTTAAAATATCAAAGCAGATTATTAATAAGCAGGCATTAAAAGCCTGAACATTTTCAGGCTTTTCTAAACTTGACATTTTTCTTCATGCTTAACCTGGAGTGGAATCACTCGTTCAAAACTTCAAATTGAACTCTATTATAAAATCGACGAATGCCTGAAAATTACGTAAATAAAAAATTCACTGAATATCATTAAAACCGGGAAAGTCAGAGAAAAGTCATGGTTTTTATTCAAATTGACCAAAACACTAACATAAAGCCATATGATATTATTAAATTTGTAAAAATCAACAGGCATTATGAAAATTACAAAACACGTAAAAATTTATAAAACTAACTTGTATATTGACAAAAACAATAAAAACAATTTAATAAAAAAAATCTTGAATCAGGGAAATGTCAGAAAAATTTAACATTTCAGATTGTGGCTACCATGTCAGTTTTACTTCAAATAACATTAAACAAAATTTTGAAAACTAGATTAGTATCTATAAAATACATTTTCAGTCATTTAATGTTCTTATCATAGCATTCAGTTTGAAGTTTCGAACGAGCGTTTCCACTCCCAGACTAAGTATGAAGTAAAATTTCGAGTTTAAAATAGCCTATTTTTTAGGCTTTTCTAAACTCGAAATTTTAATTCATGCGCCAGGCAGTGATTTAACGAGAAATTTAAAAACACACAAAACAAATTTTTCATGTTAATCCTCACAATTAATTCGAATTATTTTTGACGATTCAAACTCTTTTGTAAGTATTCGAATCTTTTTGTGACCAAAGCAAATTTTTAGGCTTTTCTAAACTTGAAATTTTACTTCATGCGCCACGCGTATAAAACAGTGACTTATGGAGAAACTTAAAAACAAACAACACACATTTTTCATTTTAATCCTCACAATTGATTCAAATTATTTTTGTCGATTCAAATCCTTTTGTGAGTATTTAATTCCTTTTGTAAGTATTCGAATCCTTTTATAAATATTCGAATTCGAATATGTTAAATCTTCCCGAAATTTTCCTAGTTCAAGATATTTTTCTTTGGCCTTTTAATATAACTTTCTTCTTTCTTGTTTTTGTCGATATTTAAGTTGATTTTATTAATTGTTACGTGTTTTGTAATTTTTATAATATCTGTTGATTTTGACAAATTTAATAATATCATATGGTAAGTTAATTTTTAGGATTTTTTTTATGCCATCTATTTTATTACTTTTTGTATTGTTTATTATGGAACTTGTCAATTGAGTAACTACATTTTTTTTTAACTTTGGCCATTATTTATGTGGTTTTTTATTCTGTACAAAATTAGAAATTAATAAGTTTTATATTTTTATTTCGTTAATATTCGCTTAGTTTTAATTTTAACTATTTTTAAGATTTTTTTATAATTTTTATAATCGTTTGTTGCTTTTGAATAGTTTATATAAAATAAAAATATGTTTTTAAATTAATTATTTGTAAATTTTCAGATATTGGTTTTTAATTTTGATGTTTTCTAGATGCCATTCAATTTTATCCATTTTTCACCAAAAAAAAAAGATAAATCAGAAATCGGAAAAAATATAATTATACGTTTTTGTTGATTTTGAAGATTTTGACCCGTATTTGCTAATTTATTTATTTATTGAGTCAACGGAGTACATAATATAGTACAACTAAAGATATAAAATTACATATTAAAACCTAATTAACAACGTTTCGGACACTTTTTTCTCATTAATCACTTTTTAAAATATTAACGCAAATATGTTGGTTTGTAAATTAAATTCACTTGGTTTGGTTTCACTTATATGTATTTTCTTTTCTACTAGTTTCGGCTTAATGCCATTATCAAGAATGATGTACAAATGGATTTGTTCGGGAATATATTCAGTTTTGAATTTTATTGGGTATTACAAAGGTCTTCGTTGTCGTTAAAGATATTTTTCCTCGCCTTAAGGCTTTTGAAATTTTTTAAACCCTCCTGATAATTAAGCGTTAATCCCTTATTACTCGAAAAATGGTGATTAGGTGTGATACAGTTTTTAGAAAAACCGGTACTTTGTCTTTTATTATCTATGTCTTTTTTGTGCTCTTTTAACCTGATATCAAAAGACCTGCCGGTTTGTCCTATGTACTGCATCACAATCGTCACATTTTACTTCATAAAAACCACTTTTCTTCAATTTACAATTTTCAGTTTTAATTTTATTGTTAACTATTAACTTTCCTAAATCATTTGTGTTTGTTAAAATTATGTTATTATTCTTTCCTTCTAAAATATTTTTGATTTGTAAAGGCTTAATGTATTCCATTCTATTCCATGTTATTGGGTCTAAATGTGTCACACTATAAAAGTATTTTCGTAATTGTTTGTGCTGTTTCTTTTTTAACATCTTATTAATTAAATTGGTGTAGCCATTGTTAACTCCAATTGTTTTATTGTGTCTAATTCGTTTTTAACGTCTATTTTATTAAGAGGGATATTGATAAGTCTGTGTAAAAGGGCGTGGAATGTACTATATTTAATTTGTCAATGGGTATTTTAACATTCTGGTGTCAGAATGATGTTATCATACATCTGTGCAAGTTTCTTTTCTATATATTTTGTATGACTGTTTATTGTTTACTGTTTTCGAGATTGTAATGTCATTTATTTCTTTTTCAATTGTAAACTGGATGCTTTTGTTAATTTTATTAATAAAATTTGTAAAGTATTTCCAGTTGTCCGTTTGTACCTGTCCATATACAAAATACATCGTCAACATATCTTTCCCAAAAATAAATGTGTTTGCTTTCTGTTTTTGTTGTTAAATTATTTTTAAAGTGATCCATATATATGTCAGATAATAAAGGAGACAAAGGTGATCCGTAAGCCCGTAGGTAAGCCGTCTGATTGTGAACAAAATTTATTATTAAATTCTAAATAACATTGATCAATGTAAATATCAATTAATGATTTGAGTTATATTTTTTTGAATGATTATTTTTAGTTCATTTATCGGAACCGATTGTAAATAAGACGTCTTGACGTCGAATGGAATTAGTTTTGCGTTGTGGGGAATTGATACGTTTTTTAAAATCTAATAAATATTTCAAAAAACGTATCAATTCCCTACAACAAAAATTCAAAAATTCCTTCTAAAGCATTTTTTATTGCATATTTTGGTTTGAAATCTATAAATGACGGAATTAAATTATTTAGAAACATTGCACAATTTATACGTGGGAGCGTAAAGGTACGACACCACCGGACGTATTGGAATATTTTCTTTATGAATTTTCGGTAATTCATAAAGGGTTGGGGCTTTTGGATTCATCAATGTTAATTTAAATCTATCTCGGTCTGAAATTAAATGTTTACTATTTTTTAATGCTTTTGTAAGTTCAATTTGAAATTTGTTTGTTGGATCATTTTTTTTATTGCAAAATGTATCTAATTCTAATAACTCCTTTGTTTTTCGGATGTAATCTTTCTTATTCATGATTTTTATGCTTTACATAATATCAAATTATTGTTTTTTAGTTTATTTCTTATACTGGTTATTGTTTTGTTGTCACAATTACGAGCTTTACTTTTACAGTGTAATATATACTTTTTTTTATTAATTTTAAAGATTTATTTTTTAAAATCAATCGTTCTTCGTCTCTAGATATTTTGTTACAAATAGTTTCTGCATTTATTCCTACTGTCTCTAGACTTGATTAATATAAATGTGTGGGTTATATTTCAATCCCTTTTCAAGCAACTCTGTCTCTACATTATTAAATTGGGTGTTAGTAAGATTGGTGATTCTAGGAAAAAATTTAAAATTATTTTGCTTACCACAACCATTGACACTAATTTTATCACTATTGTTTTTTAACAATGATTGTTTATATTAACAATTTTATTGAAAGTTTATGTTTTTTTTGCCAATTTTTGGAATATAAGAACGAATTAAAATTAATTAAGAATTATATTTTGTAAATATTCTGCAAACAATAAAATTGGCAAATTTAATTTTTCTTTAAGTTAATTTTTGGAATATTCATATAAACATTGATTTTAGTTTTTTTGACTCTTTTTAATAATTTGCAAATTTATTTAGAACCACTTCTATACGTTTTATCGATTTCTAAAAATGATCAATTAAAAATTTTATTATTTTATTTTATTTGAAGGCGGGGGGGGGGGGGGGGGTGTTGGTTTGAACCCCAACTTCTCCTCTTCTGGCTATGGCCTTGGCTGTTAATATTATAAAACAAGATAATGTTCTTACTTTATGATTAATGAAAGCAAAGACGTATTTGTCGGTACGGTTGTGATGAAGCTTGAATTTTTCTTAGAGGCGTGCGAGGTGCGAACCGGAGATAGGTAGGTCAGAATGTCGTAAAATGAATAATTAATTTGGGGAATCCTATTGTTGGAGTGCATCTTTAACGTGAAGAAAAATGGTGTGCTGCCAGCAGCAGCAGCAGGAGTAACAGAAGTATACGGAGTGGTAGCAGCGGGGCGGAGTGGTAATTGTGGCAGCTAAAGAGCCCGCGCGCGGCAGAGACGATCCGGTCCCAGGCGGGATGACCTCGGCTAGTTGGATGAATGTTTGTTCTTCGTTGACTGGACTAGTAGTATGTTTCTGACTGATAGCAAACAAGGGTATTGATCAGCAGACGCGAATAAACAAGTAGATTGGAATGGGGTGCTGCTTACACGCTACACATTACATTGCGGACTATGGACCGGGCGAGGACGAGTCGCCCAGCGAATCCCTTATTGTGCATCGCCGGTGATTGGCATGTGTTGTGCCGCGGCTGTTAGTGTTGAGTGCGCCGCCGCCACCGCTACCGCTACCACCGCCGCCGTCAAGCGAGACAACGCGAGCTGCTAGAGGCGTCCACAGTCTAACATCAGCCACGGTATCGCCGTGTACTGTCTAACTCCGCTAGTAGCGATACACGCGGCCAAAGCCACGTTGCCGACCACCACCACTGCCGCCACCTCCACCGGTTGCCACCACCGCCACGCCGCCAACCAACTCCTCCAGAATTCTCTGCCTGTCCGATACTCCGACCCCCGACCCGAAATGCTGGAACCGCGCTGGAGGCCCGTGCAGGTAACATCGGCCCGATTGCTATTATCTTAGTTTTTAATGGGAGCGCGTGGGCGGTTGGTGGGGGGTGGAACGCTGGTGAAGGAGGGGAGGGGGGAGGGGGGTGCTTTTATTGAGGCCGTGCCCGACCTCTAAGGAGGATCGCGTCTTGGCACTCGCGGCTCCTCCTACCGCCCACGATCGCATCTCCTTCTCTTAGGATCCGTTGCCACCGCCACAGCCACCACTTCTGCCAACCTCTTATATTTATCATTTGCATTCTACCCTACTTTTTTTTTCAAATTCTAACTGTACATTCACAGAGGCCACTCCAATCTAATTACAATATTATTAGATATTGTCCTCGGTCCTCAAACTTAGGGTCACGAATCCAATTCGACTGTTTGTATAGCACACCAATAACTTTCAATCTCTTAATTTTAATCATTAAAAATTCATTATTTTCTGCAAACAAATTCTCCGGCATTCATTAATTCTGTTAATTAAAAATAAAGACAAGTTTAACTTCTCCTACTCCATTCAATTAGCTTAATTTCAATATTAATTTGGAAAAAATCCAATCGAAATTAGTCTCGCATATTAAAAAGTAAATAGGAACACAGAGCGTCGCATTCCATCGCGACGCTTGGTGCGAGAATAGGAAGCGGCGGCGTACTGTTGCTGGCGGTTGCGGTGCGTCCTGTGTTTATATCAAAACTCGAAGCGCAAACAAACTTCGAACTGCGTGGCTGTGCTGTACACAGGCACACAGACAACAGTCGCCGCACTCACTATTCGGCTGCTGCTATACAGCTATACTGCTATACAGTACACAGTTTGTGCCTATACAGGAGCGGGACTTTAAGCGCGGCTCTGGCGGCGGCATTATCAGCGACACGCGACGGCCCGCGACTCGTATCTATACTACACCCTCAAGCTCAACCACCGTAGTATTATCACTTCGATGGTATTTAACCGCATTAACAGTTAGAGCTTCATTGTATATTACTTGTAATTTCACACTGAATTGAGCGCGATTAATAAGCAAAGGGTTTATGAGATAAACATGACCACCAACTAATTAATCAGGTGATATTATTAATAGACGGCAGACAAGCCCTTCGACAGGTATTCCCCACAGCCAATAATATATTATTGGGGGACCTCACACATTTGACATCTAGGTATTTCCTAATATATTCGGAAAGTTCACCAAGACGTTCTCCACGACAAACTACCAACGACTAATGCTATTCTGACCAAACTACATAAATAATCTGCAAAGGGCAATTAAGATAAGAACGTGTTTAATATTTCAAAGCGCTTATAGCGCCAGATATTGGGCCACGGGACTATATATTGCTGAGGTGTTAAGACTATTGTAAATCCCCCCACTTTAATTAATTCCGACTGTTCCCTTATTGCAGTACACAACTCTATATAAATTGTTCTGGCCTGATTGGAACTGTGTTTAGATAACGGGTTTACCTTTTTTTACTGCTGTTCCTCCGGATTGAACTAGGTTTCGCAACATTTGTTTCCAATCCAGTCTTATTAGCACGCCAAATTATTTTACTTTATTTCTTCTCTTCTTCCACCAACATTCCACAATTCGTCCATAATTACATTTTTGCATCCAGGCGCGCACCCAGAAATATTTCTTAGGGGGGGCTCACGCGTCTTAAACGGGGCCCATCCCAGTCTTATAGGGGGGGACTTACGCATTTAATTTATGGATGTATGTTACAATGTTACAGACAAAACACGAAATTGGATAAAACCAAAACTTGACAAAACTCAAAATGTCAGTGTTTTATACGCGTGGCGCATAAAGTAAAATTTCAAGTTTAGGAAAGCCTGAAAATTTTACTTCATGCTTAATCTGGGAGTTTAAATACTCATTAGAAGTTTTAAATTGAACGCATCTATGATTAACCTTGTATAAAAAATCTACGTCTCATAATTGAAAGTGAATAATTATTAAATAATCCAGTTTGGTTTGATATTACTTGAAGTTAGTAAGAAGGCACATCGTACCCGAAATGTAGATCTAGAATTAAAATAAAACAGTGAAGATAAAGGTAGTTAACTACTACTTACATCTATAATTAAAGTAAAATTTCGAGTTTAGAAAAGCCTGAAAATTTGGATTTGCCAGGGCGCGCGAGCGAAGCGAGTCGTGCCCCGGCAAATCCAAATTTTCAGGCTTTTCTAAACTCGAAATTTTACTTCATGCGTCACGCGTATAAAACACAGATTTCAAGTCAATTCCAAATAAATCCTTATAAATAATTAGTCACTTTGTTTATGAAACAAAATGATGTTTTCCAGTACTTTTTTTTTCAATGTACATCTAATAGCCCTTAGACACAACGCATTTTGTCTAGACAATGTGCGAAATATGAGATGAATGCAATTTTATTGGGCTATTGTCTAAAAACATTGGTCAATTCGCATTTTGTCTAGACAAAACGCGTTTTGTCTGTATTTCGTGTTTTGTCCGCAACATATACATCGACATACTATAATTTAGTTAGTCTTGGATGAGGGGGGGGGGGTCAAGCCTGCAGCCACCCCCCCTGGGTACGCGCCTGTTTGCATCTTACGATGACAAAATTGAATCGACGATCATAAAGATAACATTGCCTTCCTGCTATAAATTCCATCACCGATGACTCAATTTTATTATTCTGTTTTGTATATAATTCATTTTTAACACAGTTTCTACATCTAATACATGCTATTTTTTAATCAACAATATTCTTTATTCGGACATACATATTCATTTATATACGTAAACTAATAATAAATAATATAATAATTATTTTAATAATAAAAATAATTATATATTTATTTACTCAACAGGTTTAACCAACCCAATTACAGAGTAATATCAAATATATTTGTACATGTGTAAATCTTAAAACTAATTACATATATTGTATTACACAGGAACAAAATGTTAAAATACATATTAAATGCTTATAATTAAATACAAAATTAAAAATTAATTTATATATAACATGCTAAGTTAATATCGCACTTCATTGATACTGTATTATGATATTTACAAATCCGGAATATAGGAGAGTGTTCCAATATATTTGAATGCATGGTCCTGTTATAAAAGCAGTGTACACTTCTCGTTGATATTGAAGGAATATTAAACGGTAGTTTACTTAACAATCATGGGCAGTCAAATTGATTCCTAATAAGTTTAAATAAAAATATTTGCCCATGAATTGATCTGCGCATTGAAAGAGAAACGGCATCGACTTCTTGCAACAACAAATCATTATTAAATTACTGTTGCGGGTACGAACCAAATTTCTTAATCCAGACATACTTAAAAAAACTTGCGCTGAACATGTTCAATGTTAGCTATGTGCGTTTTGTAATATGGGTCCCATATAATTGAACCATATTCAAGCACAGGGCGCACTAGAGCATTATAAAGGGTTATCAATGCATTTTCATTTGAAAAGTGTCTAGTGTTCCGAATAATAAAACCTAAGTTTCTATTTGCCCTTGCAACTATAGACTGTATATGTTCAATAAAAGTAAATTTTGAATCGAGCATTTTAACTAGGTCTTTTATAGAATAGCAGCGTTCTAATGATTGACTGTGAATACGATATAGAAATGAAATCGGATTACTCTTCTGGGTGTAAGTCAAGGCCGTAGCCAAGGGGGGATATGGGGGGTGTGAATGGTTAAATATTATTAAATATAGCCTGAAAAGGTTGAAATAGAAATCTTTAATTTTTTTATTTTGTATTATTAATGAGATCAATAAAGTGTTATTAAAACTCTACACTAAATCAGTGCTTAATCAAGGAATGGAAAACACTCGTTAGAATATTTTAAATTCTTGAAGCAATATAGAGATCTGAAAGTAATAAATCAAACTAAATACAGAGTTAAATTTACTCTAATACTTAATGTAAACAAAACTAACTTGTTTTTCAAAATTATTACACAATTAAATTTGATTTGCAAATAAAATGTTATCATGAGGAATGTTTTGTTTAAAAAATTCTCAGAAAATCAACAAACATTCATGTTATTGTTTAAATTTTATAAGGAGAAAATTTCATTGCATTTAGCGAAAGTTTTAAAAATGTACAAAAATCTCGATAGATTATTAAATCTTGTACTTGTTTTAAAAGGTAATTAAAAAATAACCATACGTTTCTACTAAAAAAAAAAACAAATGGAGTTGATATGAAGTAAACAAATCTCGACAGATTATTAAATCTTGAACTTGTTTTAATAGGTAATTAAAAATTACCATACGTTTCTACTAGAAAAACAAAAAAAAACAAATGCAGTTGATATAAAATAAAAATAAAATTAGGCAAAGATGTGCAAAATCAACACATAATACAATTCACTAAATTTACATAGAATTTAATAAATGTTAAATGGTTTTTCATACCTTGCATCTCATTTTTAAAATAAAAACAATATAACATTGTTTCACATGAGAAAATTGCTGAAGAGTAAAATGTTTCTACATTTCAGTCAATTTTGTTTGTACTAAATCAATTAATTCTCTCCGATATATTAATGATTCATATTTTTTATACATATGTACTCCTATTTTTTAAGTGGATAATCCACTAGCATTTTCAATTTTATAATGTTCGCGAAAAAATTACTTTCCCTTTGTTTTACATAAGTGGAAAAGTAAAAAAAACTACCAATAATGCAAAACCAAAACCAAAATATCTTTTAAGGTATGTTATTATAACCTGACAGATTGTTATTACAAGTTACTGGTATTTTAAATTGGACATAACTTCTATAGATTTTATACGCTCAAAAAATAAAATCCAACTGTTTTAAAATATATCTTAATTTTGCTTTATCTTTAGTTTTAAAATGTTTGTACTGCTCTATTATGAATAAACAAATATTATTTTAACATTTTTTAATCTAGTGTTTTTAATTATGCATCTAAAAGTAATGAAATATATTATCCTATTTAAAATAGTACTTAGTAAGCAATCTAATAGTGGAAAGTATAATAAATTTGGGTTTTTTATACTTCTATTACAATTTTGTACATACATACTTTGGGTGTTAAAAACGTATGGTTTTGGAGAAATAGTAAAGAAAAAGCACTTATAGATAGATTGATAAACAAAGTAAACAGTAACCCAACACCGACCAATAGTCAGTCTTATATTTCATGGTACAATAATTATAATTATAAACATAAGTATTATTATTAATAAGTGATTTAATAAATCTACAATGTGTCGGTAACATCAATATCTTTATTATCAAATTGTTGAGTAGATATTGTACATTTTCTGTGGAAAGCGAATAAGTAAAATCAGTATGTGCAGCAATAACAGCTATTAAAAGAAAGAAGTTCAATTAGAATATCAATTTATTCCAGCTGCTACTATTTCTGCCGCTTTTTGGAAAAACTCTACCGCTAAAATAAACAAATCATCTGGCAACGCTGCATATGGGAACATCCAATAAAAATCGAAATCATGTATCTTTACTTTCCCTGTATTTAATACAAAGGAAAGGTATTGTTTCCGTGAACATTTTAAAATCAAAAATGTTAGCAGAAAAATCCATTTTGAGGTCCGCCCCCTGAGTGGAGTAACCCTTTCGGCGATGAAAGCCACCACTAAAATTTGGTAAATTTGGAATTTTTCTTTTAAATATACATACATGTATGCATGAGCTGTAACTTTTCCGATACTCGTTTTTTTTTAATTGTTTAATTTGAAGTCTTAAACGAGTATTTTTTACTCGCAGATTAAGCATGAAGTAAAATTTAGAGTTTAGAAATAAAACAAACAAAATATAGAATATTTGAAGTGTGCAAATAAAGCAGCAGAGCAAGATAAAATCTTTTAGCCATGCTTGTTTTTTAAATAAATAATAATAATAGGGTAGAAAGACCTACAGTCAATAACCCGTTGGTTAAATTTTAACTTCAAGAATATATGCTTTGTTATATTTGTATTGGATACAACCGATAAAGATTTATTTATAATAATAATAATAATAATAATATGCTCTTTGCAATACCAATACATATAATATAATAAAATTCAATAATATAAAAAAGTCAATAAAACAGCAAGTAAAACAAACATATACACTAGACACATAATATAATAATGAATGTTTATAAACTGTCGGCATCCGAATAGGTTAATTACGTTGTAATTAAATAATTCAGCACTGTGACACTACCCAATGACATATTATTAAATGTATTTGACGTTTCCAAGATTCACCGTTTTGTATGGCATAATTTAAGACATGTAATTTGTTTTTCAAAGCAACCGAGATGCCGACAGTTTATAGACACTCGTTATATTTTCCCTTAAATAGAAAGAAAAAGAAATAAATCGACGATAGTATCTTTATAGTGTGCAAGTTTTCTCTTAATATCAATTCCTTAAATATGCAAATGCGATAAGGCAATAAAGTAATTTTATGTACATAATATGAACATTTCAAAATAATCTTTTTCTGCTCCCCCAGCGGTTAGAAATTTGTTTGTTATTTATACCCGACGGAAAATATGATGCGGAAATATTCTTTAAGGTCGCAGCCGCGGTGAAAGTGTTTTTGACTTTCGACAAAAGAAGAGCCCTTGGAAAAAGTGCCCGACTTCCCCTAACTGCCGTCCTTGCTAAACGTAATATAATGGGCGGAAGTGTAAATTTCGCGTCATGAAAATTATGAATACGCTCCAGAGTGAATTTCATCCGGGAGTAAATGCGAAATAAGTGGCGTAAAATCCGCGAAATTACGGGTAGGGATTACCTATACAGGGATATCTTAATCTCTATTTTATAGTCTAGGTGCGGGCTGTAAACATCCCTAATCTAACCAACAAGCGCTTAGGGATCCCTCTGCTCATATTACCATTATAAATACAACACACTGATAAAGTATTAGGCTAAATCTTTTATTTATGATTGCTATAATTAAATAATACTAAAATTAAATAAAGTATACTTTCACAGTATATTACTTAAAATATGATTTATTTTACTTTAAACAATATCGAATAAATGAATATAATTAATATGAAAAATATTGAAATCGTTAAAAATATAGTATGGTGGTGGAGCCGGGTAAAAAATCCGTCTACAACGAAGAGTTACGTGACGTGTTTATACCGACCCTTTTAGTATAAAAAATAATGCTTGTCTAGCGTCAGTCTCCTACCCATGTTGAGTTAATCACCGTCTCAAGCTAATTTGCATTTGTTCTTGTTTGCTCGCTGTGCTTAGATGAGTTTCGAGACATATAACAACCGCGTTAATTTCAAGTTACATGTTTATGCCCGTGAAACCCTCGACGAGCTTTGCGATTTGTTACTTTAATTTAATCGCACGCGTCTCCTCTCGACTGGTATTAGCGCGTATTATGGATGAAATACTACCGAATGTTGTATTACAAACATTCACCCCCGACATTATACCCCGTTACCAGTACCTACTGCTGTCATAAGACTTGATTTAGTAGTATCTTTTTTATATAATTATATAAATCTTTTTATAACCATTTTCTTAACTATCTTAAAAATATTATATAAGAAACTTTAGACCACCTGATGACTTTATGTATCCGTATCAAAACGAAAATGTTTTTTAAATGTTGTTCATCCCAGTATCCAAGCGAAAGGATAACATATTACAACATCACATTTGTAATTGTTTCGGGTAAAATGTGATTGTTTTGTTTAATATATGTCGCCCGCCATTGGGGAAAGCAAAATAGGTTTTTATTTCGGGCGCCAGATTCGAAGAGTCCAATTCTATTAGGTTTGTTTGAGGAGATATTCGATATTTCGTTTTGATTGAACGGTGGGGTACCTAGGATGCGAGGATTATGGGGTGTTGGGGTGCACCACCCCTGTCCCTCTCCCTGTTTCTGTCCGATGTCGCCGCTCGCTCATCACACCTACCACCTCGCCGTATCGTCATGTATCGACATATTGATTGTCACCGAGATATTTACATTCCAGAGCTATAGTCGCGACTGGTCTTGCTTTTTTTGGTATCCTATCCCCGTTCGCCGCCTCCGTATTAATTAGTTAGAAGTGTAAAACGTGCAGTCGCGTCGCAGTAAGAACACAGGGAATCAGCACTGTTGAATATAGATATCCAATCCCGGCAGCAACGTCTTGCATTTTCAAGTTTGTTAAGTTCGCAGATGTAGATGAATATTTAATAGCGTACCTTAATTATCAGAGCTAATGTCTGGTGTTCTGTCGCTTAGCTCCACCTACCCGAGTATCAGAATCGAAACAACCACCCACACAACCCGCGTAACCACCCGGTGTAAATTAGGTAGGCGCCGGTATTCAACATCGCCTAAGACAACGAAAACAATGTTTTGTTTAGTCAGCGCAGTTAATTCGTAGTCATTATTAAAATGTCGGAACTCTAGAGTTGGGCGACGAGGGCAACGATTTTTACAAGGAAGTAATTGCAGGCGATAAATAATCTGAATGGTGCTATAGATGCTTTGACGGCTCACAATCGATCAAGTTAGATCATTGCTGTAAAGCAACTGTAACTGCTCATAAAATCCATCGGGATCTTGTTTTTATCCTGGGCAATATAAGTTGGAAACTTTTGTGTTAAGAAACGCTATAGCTGCAGATCGTGCAGTACAAATGGCCTAGGAAGCTAGGAGGTATTGGTATTGGCATTATTTGGTCTGCTTTGTTCTGCGGCTCGAATGTTCCTGCCCAGCTATTAGATTTAACCAAAGCGAGTCGTTAAGAGTTCAATTCCCCGCCACAGGGATTAGTTATTTATTAGTGACTGTTGTTTCTCTGATTCGTTTCCGTTTATATTCTTCATCCTATCTACTCACGTACACTAGATAGTCTGTTCAATATTGTCACGTCACTTTTATTTATATCATACCCACCGGGGATCCTTATTGTAATATTTTTATGCGTTATGTCAAACGATATGGGGTGCAATTCGCAGTAAAGCGCCAGTGAAAAGTAACACTAGAATATCAATATCATGTAGATCCGCACATGATAACAGAAATAAAGTTCTGCGCAAAGGTGTCTCAAGTGACATCATAAAGGTGCCCGAGGGACGTATTAGGCGGCCAGGGCGATTGCCAAAGACGTGCTTTACACGTAAATCCCTGCTCGGTCCGGTGCCGCCTTCGTCGCCCTAGACACTCTTTACTCTTTCCACCTCTATTTCCACTGTGCCAAACGCTAACAACCAGAAGCAAGTCTATACAAATGTGACGACATTAGAGAGAAGTATGGGTCCCGTTACATGCGTCGAGATGCCACATAGGAGAGCGCTGCGCCCCCTCTCCCTTTTCGACATATGGCAAATAACCTTTTTAAAAATTAATGAACTGCACTCGCATTCGAATACTGTTGGTTTTGCAAAATCGCGTATTAATTTTAAAACATTCTGCTTGTATTTAGTGAGGACGTAACGGACCATAGTAACTCGCCATCTGTTAAAAAAGTAAACAATGCCAAATGGTATTGTATATCTGGCTGTTGCCCGCCACCCACCCGCTGATGCCGCCAGCATCCTTCTATCAATGTATTTTTCAATGGGTTGAAGTACTGCCGTACCACTCTTTTAAGAGCCTTGTAATTAATAGATTATGTTTTGACATCATTTAGCGCCGTTATTAACATATGTCACATAATGACCAATCATTATTTGCAATTCTCTTTTCTGTGAGAAATGCGAAAAAATAATTGATAAAATAACGAGTTTAGCGTTACAGATTGATATATGAACGATTTCCGAGTATATTTTATTTTATTATGCCGTGTTTGACTAATAAGATTAAGTATAGAGATTAAGCGAAAAACGCGGTGCCTCGTTGATAGCAAGCAGTAGTGTAGGCGCACGTAAAGACATGCAATAACTTCTGGTGACGAGCAGCCAGTTGACGTAACGAAGTGCAGGTGAGCTGTCGGCGTGATGAACTGCAAGAGTAATGAGATGAGGAAATGCATTGGAATGAGGCTCTTGAGAGGAAATGTAACGAAATTATAATCCACAGTCTTATTCTTGCACAGAACTCGGGCTCGTAAAATTTCCTTTATTTCATTTACCTGAAATTTACATTTCCGTCTCCTCCGTTGGCGTTGGTGAGAGAGCGGGGTTCTAGTTTATTTGCGAAGCAATGGGATTTTCTAGTGATTTTTTTACAAATTATTAGTCAAAGCGACAATTAATCAGGGTGGCTGCAATATTATCTTAATTTAAACACACACCGCAACAACGAAATTGTATTGTTTGTTTGTCTGAAAGATAAGTTGCTTTGGTCAACCGCTATCGCTTCACACTCCATTTACCCAGCGACAATGATTCGCCTATGGAACAATACAAATACGATGCACGCAAGTGACCATCGGAACTGACCGCTGGCCAGTCAGGCCGGCGTGCCCGCTGGCTTATCTGCCAAGAAGTCATTATTCTGATGACAAAGGCCAGCTAGCCATTTCTCACCACACCATTGACAAGACACGGGCATTTCGACTTGCGCTTACATATATCTTCGTTAATTCAGGGGCTGGGATAAGTGCGCTCCTGAAACGCCTCGTTGCTATAAATCGCTGCCGCGGCAATATGTATTTCCTAACAAATCACGCGACAGCTCAACGCCGCCAGAATCAAAACCGCCGTTAAGGCATGACAGCTTGTTTGTTACGATCACGACGTCAACCAACCTTTGGTAAAGATGAATACAGATTTCAAGGATTGCGGGGATTCTTTAGGGAATGCTCTGACCCTCGTGTTTTCTTTCTGGCCTTCTAGCAGGAGTAATGTATGCTCATAAAACGCGGATGTTCCTTTATTCATCAACTTCACACCTTTTACCTAAAGGGACCATTAACAGTTTAGAATTAATATCTTTTTTCGTGTATTTATTGTTTTCAAGGCTTTTCTTGAGTTTCATATTATTTATTCTCGTATTATTCGTTCCCGTTTTAAATTAATTCCAAATCTTATAGTATTAATGGAAAGTATACCCAGATTTAGAAATACGATTATCCCTATGTTAAAAGACAAAGTATCAATAGCTGTGAGTCAATGCTGGCAATAAGAGTAAGAGGGACGGTTAATTCGGGAACCTTTTACTTGCGAAATATTACTTGTTCCACACCATTCGCTCGACCGGAGAACAAGACGGACCGTGCATAGCAATTAGAAGCTTTGGATGTGGCGATATCGCAGCACACCATTTTACCGTCTCTACCTCTGGTGCCCGAAAATCTAAGATACATAAATTTAATAGGCACTAACTCTTAAAATAATAATGCCAACTGCCAATAAAGGCCCAAATCCGATGTTCCATAGATCCACCGACTCTCGCGTTCTTTGTTCGTTTCTGATTCGCCGAATAGGTTTGCAAATTATTTTGATTTGTTTCAGTCTTATCAATCCATTATTGCGCATTTGCCTACTAGCGCTGAATTTTTATGCTAAATTATCCGCCCGTGATTCGACCCGGACCAACAACTTTTCTCACTCAGATACTCAGTACTCAATGTAGAAAGAGTTATATTTATTTTATCGCGATGTTTTAAATGAATCGCCTACCGAACAGTTATGAACTTCAATAAATTGGTGACACAGTAATAATTAAAAAATCCAATATTCACTACGAGAATAATTTTGCAGCCATAATTCACCGGGTTTTATCTTCGTCATAAATAAACGACCCTAATAATTAAAAGTTTTTCTCGCTTATAAAAAGATGGGACATTGTCCTGGAACGACACGGTTCCGTTTTAACACCCTCCGGAGCAGAGGGGCGACACAATCATGATCCGGGCGCTCTCCGGCATCACTGCTCCCCACGTATGCTGTAAACATCAACACCGACAAGGGTGCAAGAGTGAACGAAGAGCCCCGATCTTTATTCACTCTGTGGGAAACCGACCGGTGGTCAAGATTGAGCCGAAGACATCTAAATCCTGCAGATAACCGTACAAGTTGTGTTCTCACAAAATTGTATTTTATCCCCGACGATGACGCATGCAGATCTCTGAATTGTATGCTGAACGTATCACTTTTAGCGGTACTTATTTACATGCTCTGGATCAATACACTTACACATACCCAATCGTACATCTATTTCCTATTCGATCAATGCACTTTTTCCTTTTTTAATTTCTTTACCCTTTTCTGTTTTTTAATAAATTCGTGAAATGCATACGGATATAAATACACTACATAGGGTGTCCCATTTCTTTGGAATAGAACTTGCTTATTTCAAATGGATCACTATGTAATTTGGTTTTTGCATTTTTTATAAAAGATAGTGTTTCTTCAAGGACAATCGGGTATACGGTGAGAATGATCGAAAGAATCGAAGATTTTGGAGTGGGTACAGATCGCTTACGTCACAAATGCGGGCTGAATTCAAATGTGGTTACTTCATGATTTAGATAATTACACATCTTATATTATAATATGATATAAATTTACAATATACAAGCATTAACAACTAAAATTTGCAAAATCGGGCTGGCTTAACTTCAAATTTTATAAGTTAACATTAAAGTGACAAAATAGTTGTTCATACAAAACGGATTATAATAAAGCTGAGAACTCTAATATGTAAATATACATTTTAATAACGTTTAATTATTAACCAATGTAATCAATTAAACTGTAAGGATATTTAGTGTTACTAATAGTTTGACAAAATTTTAAACACTAAATAATTCAAATAGTTTACTTATATAAATATTTGACTATTTTGTAAATTCTAATTCACAGCCCTTATTTATAATAAACTTTAAGTCACTGCCAACTCTAACTTACTCCAATCTAATAATTCCAGGAGTAAAAATTAAAGCAATTTAATAAAATAAATCACTTTAAATATGTTCGTATAACATACTATTTTTTAGTTATGACTGTAGTTTGTATTATACAATACAATTATACAGGGAATTTTTCTTTTAGGTAAACATGTAATAAGCTGTAGATTTTCTGACGTTCGTTCTTTTTTAAACGAGTTCAATTTGAAGCTTTAAACAAGTGTTTTCCACTCCCAGACTAAGCATGAAGTAAAATTTCGAGTTTAGAAAAGCCCCGTAAAAATTTTCTGGGCTTTTTCTAAATTTTACTTCATGTGCCACGCGTATAAAATACAGATTTTAAGCGAAGTTCGAATATACATAAATTTCACAATATTTTAGTGTTTTATACGCGTGGCGCATGAAGTAAAATTTCTAGTTTATAAAAGTCTAGAAAATTTGTAGTGCTTTCTGCACCAATACATGTAATACGAAAATAGTTTAATGTCATCAGATTGCGTGTGTGAAAAGAGACAGAAAACTTAATAATATGTCTGCTAAGGTTTTTAGATGGAACATGCGCAAACGTGTGTTCCGGTTTGCAGCTTTAAAATTTTAAGGTTAAACGTCACATTTTGACAATGTCTTCGTAAAAATACGCCTCTAAAAACCTAGCCACAAATAATTTTAATTAATGTGCACAATCGTTTTAAATGTAAGTTTAAGTGGTATAATTCCAATTTCCACATCTACTGAATAGTTCAAGTATTTACAGGAATAAACAATGAATTTATGTTGATTTTGTGTAAGCTCAAACGAAAATGTAAGTTGAATCGAATGCGCATTCAGTAGATTTGGCAAATAGTCATCGGATTAATCTGTTAATACAAGGAATTTTTCTTTAGTATATGCATACGCTTTTTTTAAGAGTTTAATTTGAAGCTTTAAACGAGTGTTTTCCACTCCCAGACTAAGCATGAAGTAAAATTTCGAGTTTAGAGAAGCCTGAAAATTTGGTTTGACCAAACCAAACTTTCGGGCAAAAATTTCAGGCAAAACACTGCAAGCACTGAAATATTGTGAACGAGTAAACTTCGTTCGAAGTCAGTGTCTTATACGCGTGGCGCATGAAGTAAAATTTCGAGTTTAGAAAAGCCTGAAAATTTGGTTTGGTCGCTCCGCGCTTCGCGCTACGCGACCAAACCAAATTGTCAGGCTTTTCTAAACTCGAAATTTTACTTCATGCTTAACCTGGGAGTGGAAAACACTCGTTTAAACTTCAATTTGACCTTTTTTAAGAAAACAACGAATATTTAAAAATCTTCAACACATAATTGGGATATATATACTCAAAAGAAATTTAACATTGGTTTTAAGATTGCCCAGCATCCACCTTAGGTGTACAGGACAATTTGTAAAATAAAAATTGGACAAATATAGACAAATAAGCAGATTTATTAATATTATTAATAAATTCCGTATTATAATAAGGAAAAATTAGGTACATGATAAGAGGTTCAGAAGATCAACCTCTTAATTTAGCGGCTTAGTTCCTACCTGAATAAAGCCCCATGTAAAATTGTCTACCTCAATACATACCCCTTCTCTGAGTATTCACAAGAAATTATGATTTAAAGCTATTCTATAAGAAAGAACACTAATATACTCGCGACCTAAACAGTATTACATTGTCATGTAACGTCAAAATTTGACAAAACTAGGGAAAATCGTTGCAGATACAACTGTCTCTAAAAAATTTGAACCACACATTCCACATCAATAAATCAAAGGACATCTCTCCCAAATTCCACTATAGATGTCCAACAGAACATGTGGTCTTAACATGATGGTTGTCCAGCATACTATTCCTTATTAGCACGCGAAATACTTTATCGTAATTTATACGGACGCTGGATCGGAAGAGCTGGTCCGATTAATTCGGCTGCCAGATCGCCAGATCTTACTTCGCCAGATTTTTTTTGGGGATATCTGAAAAGCGAAGTTTACCAGGAAGTACCAACAACTCGTGAGAATATGATAGAACGAATAGAAAATGCTTGTACCTTTATTAATAGAGATATACTTCTCAGTTGTGTCCAGTCTTTTGAAAAGCGGATCGACAAATGTGTTGAAGTTCAAGGTCACCATTTTGAGCATTTACGAGAATAGTAAGAGACGAAAGGACTCACTGTTGTAAATGCTTAACCAAGCATTAGAAAGGCTAGGGGCTCACGTTAATTAAGCCACCCGAAGGTAACAGAAAACGACCACCCCTACATCGTCGATCCTGGGTTACGCTGAAGTAGTTTATGAACGGTTGCTTCGTATAAATATAAAAAGTTGTTTTGTTGTTTAAACAAATTCAAACATGATTACAGCGCATCTGTCGTGAATCAAAAAAGCTTCGGATAAAAAGTACATAGTTTTCGACACAGTATCCGAATATGATCTAAAAAATGGGGGTTCCTATTTAAGATTTCAATGTTGCACCACGCTTCGCCTACCGGGGGGTAACAATTTAACGGATTCCTCACATGAAAATATTAAACTTTGGATTCTGCTATTTTTTTCTGTACGATGCGTATTTTTCGAGATATACGCTATTCCAGGTTAAATGAATCACCCGGTATAATTAATATATTCTGTTGGAATAATATTATAACATAAATCTAGTTTTTCAATTAATTGGACAAAACTATACACCATATGAGTAATAACAAACTTGAAAATTGTGATTAATAAGTTTTATTTAAATAAATATTGTACATGCAGTCTATTTATATTTTGTATAGAATTATATTGGATGAAAATATTAAGATTTAAATAGAAAAGGCTTTTTCCGGAAGGGTAAGCATTTCCCCTTCAGTTATTTAACGGTGTTATTTTTAATATTTGAAGCGTCGGCTTGGAGGCCGGGGGTGCTTGAAATTATAGAATCGAGTGAATATATACTCATGACAAACAACATTTCCGCTCGGTGTGTGTAGCCAGTCTTTTATCGGATAGGCAGCGGGGCAACCCTTTTAGATTATCTCACCCCATATGAGTCATTGTGTGTATTTGCATCTTTGTTTCTGTTTATATTTATTTTCATCCTATAGTAGAGGAGCGGTTGAATAAATAGCGATGGGGGCACAAACGTGTTTTCGTAGGCAGACACCTAACATATCCACCAAATATTAAGTTTTTTTCGATCCCGCAATATCGATGGCGTTAAAAAAGTTGGGTGTACTTTTTTAATAATACCCCCCAACTTCGATTAACCGTGATTTTCAATTTTTATCTTGGAGCTCTCCCCTCGACGTCTTAAGGTTGACACCACTGCCGGATTTATGTATGGGGTCCTTTGAATTATAATTACGTCGGAGTTTTATCAATCATTGCGGATTTCATTTTTACGTATTAATCAGCGAGGAAGCGGCTGTGTTTTTCAATTAATCTAGCAAGTCCTGCTTAGTGAGTTAGTCGGGTTGGATTGAGCGCTTTTAGACCCTTGCGTAGGGGATGGGCGCGAATGGTGTTTAAGAATGGGGCAAAATGAGCGCGGTGGTTGCACGAATCTTTGCAGTAGCTTGTAATTTGCCTGTAATTGTAGGTAAGTGTAATTGCAGAAGATAATAAACGAAACGGTTTATTTCTAAGCGGGGACCGTTTCGCTATCCTTGTTGTTTGGCTTCTTCTGGTCGAGTACGGCATCTTTCTCTCTGGCACTGCTTTGCACTGCCTCAATGAGAATTTAAAGGCAAACGTTTATTATATATTATATTGTTAGTATCAGCAGCGATAATCTGGCTGTACGTGAGTTGGGCGAGAGCGGGTGTTGGAGACGCGTGCTTTAGACTTCGAGAGAACAGTTTTAGGGGTGTAACTAGTCCTAAGAATTTCCCATAAAGCCGTCCTCACGGATGGATAGACGCTGCTCGACGCCGACATTGAACTGGATGTGTGTGTAAGAGAGCGTCGCGGGTCGCGCGTGTGAAGAATTAATAGGTCGAGGGTGGTATCTATGGCTACAACTATAGCTAAATATGATGACGGCTTATGTGCACAAAGTTGGCTAAACGATTTTTTTTATTTCTTCGAGGCGGTTCGACTTGCTGCACACCGGAATGTTTCAAAACTTTTAAATGGTTTGTATTATGGAGTTTTGTCGCTTTTTATTCCACATCTATTAACTTAAGTACAACATTTAAAAGAAATTTATAGTTGTAGTTTACAGAAACGCTCCTTACAATTCCGAATTAACTAACTCTCGCTCGCAATATTAAAAATAGACATCCGGCACTGAACGTCATTGAAACCATTAACCGATACCTTCCAGATATACTTTCCACCAACTTTTATTACACTCAGTAGTTTCAATTGAAACTTCTATTCAAAACACACGCAATGGGCATAATTGAAAAATTCTGCTGAAAATCATTACTTAATAGCGTCCTGTATTTCCTATAGGCTTACTTATTATACGTTATTTTATGCAGGTTGGATTGAATAAACACCATGCGCCATGTTTACAAACCCGTTGCTAAATATACGCGTTAGTTTATATTGTCGTCCGCTTGTAAACAAAGAAATCCCCAGCATTATAACGGCCTTAAAACTTAAATTGCTGATATTTATCAAGGATGGTCGAACGTTCTCAATGCCCCCGGCCCTTATGCATCTGAAACGGCCAATATTTATCGTTGCCATAATGGGGAATATTAGTACTGGAAAACTGGAACCATCACCGTCCCTCCCCTCTTGTTAACTGAAACATCCAATATTGAGTGTCTGCTGAAAATTGGGTCAAATTTAATTTGATCAAATTTATTATATTTCAAAAGTTTCCCCAAATATTGAAACCCATTCTAAAAATTAAATTTCATCGCCTAAAAAAACAAGACATTAATCATAAACTTTTAAAATGAACATCAAACAGATTAATGAAATACAAGAATAATTGTTATCTTGCATAAATAATGCAATCTATACTATTGTCATAAAAATAATAGACATACCGTGTGTCCCCGGATTACTGTACGGATAGGAAACACCTCTTTATTAACCATTTTTCGACAAAAAGTAATTCTTCAGAAATAGTTTTGGATGACATAAAAACAACATTGATTTAATAATGAGTTACTATGTATATACCGAGTGTCCCCGGATTACTGACCAGATAGGAAAAACTTTTTTATTGTCCATTTTTCGACAAAAAGACATTCTTTACAAAAAGTTTTGAATGACTTGAAAACACAATTTTCATTGTCAAATCTTTAATTCACTATAGAGGGCGCTCACAAATAAAGGAAAACAAAAGAGACGTTAAGAGAGTAGTACCTCTAATTATATTTTTAGGAGAAATGTTATTAGAAATAATAATTTGTAATCGAGAGTTAAGTCTAAATACATAGTTTTAACAAATATATTATTTTAATTAATTCTTTTTTCAATGTTTTTTCGTATATTTTTTACCATTTATTCATTTAAAAAAATGCGTTTATATTAAATTACCTCTTTTCAAGCAAGTTATGGTATATACCATGTGTCCCCGAATAACTGCTTAGATAGGTATACGTTTTTTATTATCAATTTTTATCTTAAAAAAACCATTCCCATAAAGACATTACATATTTGATATAAGGGTCTCTACAGTGGATAAAGAATGAAATTAGCTTATAAGAGAAGTGACTTAAGTTTTTTCTTTGGAGAAAAATTTTATATGAAAAAAATGTATTTAATTACGTAATTAATTCAAATCTACAGGGAATTTTTCTTTTAAGTATATACAGCGAATTATTATTTTAAGTATTCATATGGAACGCTGTAAATATTCCAACATTTCTTGTTTTTTTTTAAATAGATTTTATTGGAACAACAAAAGGAAGAAAGATCTTATTATTAATGAAGAAACTGAAATCATTGTGGTCGCTTATTTTGAAGCGCACGATGAAAATTCGGTCAGAGATATTTCACTTTAAATGAATTTACCAGTAAGAATTCATCGAATACACTGGCCAACAAAATAAAACTTTTTTATCTGTTGCCTGGTTCTAAATACAAATCCTCCTAATTTTGACATTTTGACATTTTTTTATTAGCTCTTGTTTCTAAGATACTTAACAGCCCACTAAAGACAAGGATTTAAAGGTAAATTAAAGAAGAAAAAAAAACTCTAGTGTAATAAATACCGTGCGATCATTTGAATTATGATTTAGAGTAGGCTGCATATTTTTTTTGTGCGGTTGCCCAGAATGCTAATTGAATGATAGAGTAAATTTGAGGTTATGGTAAACTATGTGTTAACAGTCAGTAGTGCCAATCTAATTTAAAATTCAAAGCCTACTTTAAATAATGTTTTAAACCAACGCACGGTATAATACAATAGCTTATGTTTCATTAAACAATGTTCAATGTTCGTCGTGTGAACGTTTCCTTTTGGATTCCCTCTTGCGGCATCTTTATCTACTAGTTCTGATCTAAAGGTGGAAAATTCGCGTTTTTAGTGGTCTGTTAAGGTGATTAAACATTCGAAACTTAACCCAAGTCGGTTCTGTATCTTGAAAACAAAAGCTAATCTATACTTTTCATGGTGACTTTCGAATTTAGTGAGACAAAATACCCCGTAAATAGTTATTTTTGAGCCCGAAACATTTTTGGTGTTGGCCAGTGATATTAAAAAAACATAAATTAAAGTGCTACAAGTATGGTGTCGTGCAGACATTATTGCCAGATGACCAGATAAGAAGAGTGGAGTTTTTTAGATGGTTTAAAAATTATTTCCAAGCGAACAGAAATAATGTTAGGTACTTTTTGTGAACTTGAAAACCATTATAAGGAGGTAATTGTTGGAATTGATGGCAGGACAATTTTCAAGACATGTAACGATGTTCGTAAGAGAGTTGAAAAATGTATCGAACAAGATGGCAATGTTTTCAAACATCTGTTATAATTTTTTTATTTCTACTTATTTAGTCAATTATCTATTAATTCTATTTTTTTACTTCTTCTGCGAGATTAATAACCCTAGCTTCAAAGCCCTTAAAATCTGAAAAAATATACTGGGAATGAATATTAATTGTCTTAAGCCATCTAGGTATAGATGGCTTAAGACAATTAATAAAAAACAATCGTTTAGCCCTCCGGTCGGCAATATTTCAGATCCAGCAGACCACAACTGCAAAATTTTTCAATTTTTCAACAAAAAGTTATTCCTTATAAAACGTTTTTCCTCTCCTAAAAAAACCATTACCATATAGACTTTACAATGGATAAAGAATAAAATTTGACTCACGTTTTATTCACATCTACATATTAGATTGCTAAAGCCGTGTATTTTAAACTTTACGATATTTCAGTGTTTTATACGTGTGGCGCATGAAGTAAAATTTCGAGTTTAGAAAAGCCTAATTTGGATTGGCCTCTCCGCTTCGCTACGCGGCCAATCCAAATTTTCAGGCTTTTCTAAACTCGAAATTTTACTTCATGCTTAGTCTGGGAGTGGAAAACCCTCGATTAAAGATTCAAATTGATATCTTTTAAAAAAACAACGAACGTCGTAAAATTTACAGTGTATGCATATGTATACCTGAAAAAAAAATTCCCGGTATTTATAAATCACATTTATGCACACACAGTTGTGATATTTTATTGTAATAGAATGTTTTGATTTATAATGTAATTTGAAAAATCTTCAACAATTTAGCTAAAATTTAAAACGTAAACAAAAAATGTTAATGAAGTAGTATAAAATATAATTTAGCAAATCTAAGATAGTAAAAAAAACCGTTTAAAACACGACGGCTGTTTTTGAAAATGCTTAAAACACTGTTTTAAAACAAAGTGTTTTAAGGATAACAACCCTGGCCTTAAGTACAGTTCAAAATATACGTCTGTAGAATACTTCTTTAATAGCATATTGCGAACTTCACAATATGTTCATGTTTTATACGCGTGGCGAATGAAATAAAATTTTGAGTTTAGAAAAGCCTGTAAATTTTAAGGCTTTCCTAAACTCGAAATTTTACTTCATGCCTAATCTGGGAGTGAAAAACACTCGTTTAAGCCTCAAACTGATCTCTTAAAAACAACGAATATATGAAGATTTACATAATAATTTTAGGTTGATATGAGCAACTCAAGTTTATCTAATATATTTACAAAGATTTAATTTTTATTATATGTTAATTTTTATTGGCTAAATATCATTAATTTTGATTTATCAGAAATACAATGATTTGTAATCAATACACCTCAAAAATGTACGATACATAATTATAAAATTAAATAAATTAAATAAAGTAAAATGTTTTTATTAAGCTCATATTTTGTATGTAAACATAATTCAAATTACTTTTTCAAATAACATCTCTTTCTAAAATTATAATTGGAGGTACTTTTCCTTATGACAATTTTAGTTTTTCATAATTTTTAACGCTCTCTGTAGTGAATTAAGGATTTAACAATGAAAGTGTTATCAAGTCATCCCTTTTTGTAAAGAATGAGTTTCTGTCGAAAAATGGAGAATAAATAAGTTTTTCCTATCTGAGCAGTAATCCGGAGACACACGGTATATACATAATAACTCATTATTAAATCATTAGTATTATAAATTATCCTAATAATATTAACACCATCCCTCAAGTAGTATTAAATACTTTAGTGAAGTTGGATTAGAACTAGATAAACGTCGCTAATCTAAAATATCGAGACCTACATCATTTAATCGTTTAGCCCTCCGGTCGGCAATATTCCAGATCCAGCAGACCACAACTGCAAAAATTGTTAATAGCAAGCATGTGTATGGGTGTCTCCACATAAATTCAACTACATTTTGTACTCGGCAATAAAACTCAAAGGGCAAATGTTTAAATATATCCTTAAAATTCTATTACAATACAAAAACGCAATAGGTAAAGATTTATCCTCATGTTTATTGTTTTGCGCTGGAGGGAAAGTAATTAATGGCTTTCTTTATTTTTACCATTAAAAGGGGACAGTTTTTTCCGCACAGCCCAAAAGAAAAGCGAAATAGCAATAACTGCGGGTCTTTCAGAGTTATAATATATGAATATTTGATGACGCTTTAAAGAGCGTTAAACATTCTCTGAATTTATGAAGATGAGAACAAAAAAATTGTATATTTATTATTCCCAAAATGGAGGTCTCGCAGTAGCCTGAATCCTAAAATAAAGACAACATGATTTTATTTTAGGATGCAGCTTGGGCGTTCATAAATAAAAATTGTATCGCTAGTCGAAAACACATAAATAAACTAAAGAGATCCTAAACGGTAATAATCGTTCGCGGGCGAAAAATTGAATCGGGGAGATTTAGTGTAATATACGATAAAAGGGAAGGCATAAATGCGAAATGAGATGCGGGCGCTCCTAAACATCTATATCACGGGAAATTAGGGAATAGAAAAAAGAAGAGGAGAGTTATATATCATGTGTTATGTGTGTGTGTGTGTTATGTGTGGGTGTGTGAGGCTGTGTATCATGCTGGGACGGGATGTATGTGTACAAACTGATATTCCACAGGTGGTTTGTTGTGTTGTGTCCTGTCTCTAGCAGTCACTTCACATGTACGTCAGCAGTTTATGAACTCACTACTGCAATATGTAATGGGAAAGGTCCTTAGGACCTTAATTGCAATTATGTGTAATTATGACACTTGTTTAATTATTTGTTTATGGTTTTGTAATTTATACAAACAATCTTAGGATAATTAACTCGCATTAATTCCGTATGTTGACATTACTTTTATATACAAATAAAAGAATTACGAAAGACTAGGTGGAAATAATAAAGGTATTACATATTTTTGTGCGAGGAAATTGGAAACCTAGTGAATGAATAAGATAAAGAGCTGCCGGAATATTTTGATTTTTTTCGTGGACGTCGCGTATCGTGTTTCTAATGTATGTGATGTATACCAACCCTGATGGAACAAAAATATTTCATCAAGGGCTTTTTTTAGTAATTAATCTACAGCTTTCCCGCCGACGGGGACAGGAATTCAGGGTCTTGATAAGTATGTGCGAATCGATAATTATTATAGTCGAAACTAAAGGAAGCAGGTAATGAGCGCGTCGAAGTTATGATCATCGACACACGTTCATGGGGTGTCGTATGAGACGACAGTAACGACGTACGTCGGTGATAGACTTCATGCCCGCTTCAACTCACTGCTAACATTTTTTGTTTGTTTTTCTTCCCCTGTAAACAACATGCATGCAACGCTCTTCACCCCCCGGTCTTCTTGCTTTAGTACAAATATACTACAGTATTGATTTATTTACCCCATCCCTTGCCTACTGTGTATGTAAGGAAATACACTACAGTCGTGGACAAATATTATTTCATTATACATCGCGGAAAAAACGAGCCTACATTTATTAGAAATTACAGTTTGTATAAACTCCGCTTACTATCATAAATCTCCTATCTATCAACTTGACATTCGCATGCAAGCGCGGAAATCGAAATCTACCAAAAAGCTAGTTTTTCGCCCACAGCCAATTCCGAACTTCAACACATGTAAAATCGCGCGGACTAAAGTGAAGTACACTCAACGCGCGCAGATCCCTATTCTTCAATACCACAATTATTTGAAAAGTGAAAGAGTCATTCCGAATTCTGATTCGAATCGATCACTCGCCGCTACATTTAATCACTCCATGGATCTAATGAACTACTCATTTTAGGGACCAATTTGCATAATATTTAATTAATAAACATATTGTTTGGGGGCCTTGTGCCTCGTTTATAAACAGCATCGATGCAATATTCGCCTTAGAGGTCATTAGATCGTATGTTAACACATATAAACATTCCAAGCCGACTATTAACACATTTCAACCGATTGATATGATATAATACCGCTCTCCGATCGCAATCATGGAACTCTCCCCACAAATCTGTGTTAATAAGTGACAAGTCGACTAAACATACTCCAAAAGTGTTTTTAAGTGATTTATATAATAACAGTGCACCTACGAGAATGCCGGAATTCGTAAGTGATTTCAGTTATTTATAAATAACGTTTAATTTAACTTTCAATAATGCAATCACTTCCAAATACTAAAAACAATATTGTTCATAATGTATAATTATGAATCTCACATCGTACAATAACCACAAACTGATATGGCTTGACAATATTAGTATTACTAAAATATGAGTCTTGTGAAAACTACGTAAAAGCAGGTATCGCATGTTACCAGTAGATAGTTGTCACTAATCTCCGTTTCAAAAGTGCCCCTGTGGCTTGAAGGGTAATATAAAAAAATCCGCAGAGCAAACAAAAATTAAATTTTGTACAGGGCGCAGCATTTTCGATAGTATTTTTAAGTAGAGTACTATTTTATGAATAAAATAAAAAACCCCTGTATAATTTCAGTTAAATGGGCAACTTAAGTTTATTTGCGATATTTTGATGCTTTAAACGAGTGTTTTCGACTCCCAGACGAAGCATGAAGTAAAATTTCGAGTTTAGAAAAGCCCGAAAATTTGGTTTGGTCGCGTAGCGACCAATCTAAATTTTTAGGCTTTTCTAAACTCGAAATTTTACTTTATGCACCCCGCGTATAAAACACTAGTCTTAAGTAAAGTTCAAAATGTATATCTATAGAATACTGCTATAATAGCATATTGCGAACTTTACAATATTTGAGTGTTTTATACTCGTGGCGCATGAAGTATGAAGTTTAGAAAAGCCTGAAGTTTAGAATGAAGTTTAGGAAAGCCTGAATGTTCAGGTTTTTCTAAACTTGAAATTTTACTTCGTGCTTAGTCTGGGAGTGGAAAACACTCGTTTCATCAGTAAAACAATTGATAATTGATTATCGATTATTGTTATATTGACGGAAGAAGTTAAAACATAATGCCAAGAAAATATAAAAATAGTATTTAAATTAGTATTATATTTACATATTTGAATAATTATTAATAAATTATTAATCGATTATTGTTCAATTAATAATCAATTATAAATTTTAAATCTAAGAGAGAGAGAGAGAGAGAGATTTTAAATCTTAGCCTGTTTCAGACTTTACTTTAAACCAATGTTTTACAGTCGTGGCGCATGAAGTAAAATTTTGAGTTTAGAAAAGCTTGAATTTTAATTTGGACGTTTAGCGTCCAAATCCAAACTTCATACTTAGCCTGGGAGTGGATAACACTCATTTCATCATTAAAACAATTGATAATTGATTATCGATTGTTGTTTTATTGACGAAAGAAGTTAAAACATAATGTCAAGATTATAAAATTGGTATTTTAGATTAGTATTATATTTACATACTTGAATAATTATTAACTAATCATTAATTGATTATTACTCAATAATTAATTTATTAATTATCGATTATTATTCAATTATTAATCTGAAATCTGAGAGAGAAAGAGATTTTAAAAATTCTTAGCCTGTTTCAGACTTTACTTCAAACCAGTGTTTTACCATCGTGGCGCATGAAGTAAAATTTCGAGTTTAGAAAAGCCTGAATTTCGCATCCAAATCCAAACGTTCAGGCTTTTCTAAACTCGAAATTTTACTTCATGCTTAGTCTAGGAATGGAAAACACTCGTTTCATCATTAAAACAATTGATAATTAATTATCAATTGTTGTTTTATTGATGAAAGAAGTTCTATGAAGTTAAAACATAATGCTAAGAAAACAACAAAATAGTATTTTAGTTAGTATTATATTCACATATTTGAATATTTAATAATTGATTAATAATCAATTATTAATATAAAATCTGAGAGAGAGAAAGAAATTTTAAAAATTCTTAACCTGTTTCAGACTTTACTTTGAACCAGTGTTTTACACCTGTGGCGCATTAAGTAAAATTTCGATTTTAGAAAAGCCTGAATTTGGATTTGAACGCTAATCCAAACTATCTGGCTTTTCTAAACATTTTACTTCATGCTTAGTCTGGGAGTGGAAAACACCCGTTTTATCATTAGACATAATTTTTTAAAATCCAATAATGCTCAATATGTTGTTTTTCCAAAATATTGTCATCGAACAAAAAAATAAATTAAATGTTCTATTTAATATTATTTGTTTTTAAATTATAATTAGTTTGCCTTGAAAAAAAACATGGCAAATGTCATTTATTGTAAGGTTATATCTAACTATTCAGGTTATTTAATTAACCATTATCAAAGTTATTACAAGACTTGTAATAACTTTGATAATGATTGTTTGACCGAAACTAGTCAGTTAAAAATAAAAACAAACAGTAAAACAATAACCAAGTGTTTTATTAATTATAAACCAGTTTTAAATTCAGTGCCAAATTAGTATGTAAGGTTAGTTAAATCCTGTTTGTTTACATAAAATTTGGGGGTTAGGATTGTTAAATCCTGTTTCTTTTCATCAAATTTGGAGGTTATACTAGTTGAATCTTGTGTATTTGGATACTTCATGTACCATAGAATAAATAAGTAGTGCAAGTGTTAAATTAGTATTCTTTCTAAGAATTAAAGTATTTATTAAATATTATAGTTGCGTTTAAAATTATATTAAACTGCGAATGTATATTAAATTAGTTAACGAAATACGCGCATTAAATATAAGCCAATAAACAATTTAAACAGTATTAAAAGGCCAATTTACAAATGTTGTAGTTTTTTGGTTGACAATTGCCAACATTATTGTTGAATACATAAATTGCATCTGTTTACATCATTGTGTGTTGCATTTTTTTTCATTTCAAGGCACATTACATTTATTGCCAAAAAAACAAGATTTTTTATCATTATGTGTTTGATTGACTTGTCTAATAATTATTTATTATACAATCAGAGGCGTGGGGGGGGGGAGGTGGCTCATAGCCCCGTATCAAGGGGCGCCGCGGCAAGAAAAAAATCAAAAACAATAGTGATTATAGAAAGTCGCACATGGCCGTAGCCAGGGGGGGATATGGACATTATTTACATGTACGACACTTTCTTAAGAGCGTTATAATACATATAATGGATTTATTTAGAATTTATTTGATTTATGTTTTGAGAATTTTTATTTATTGTTCCGAATGTTATTTTTCATTTCGTATTTGTTTTATTATTGTTCATTGTTTATTAATAAAATACATAAAAACTACGACCAATGCATGGAGTTCTAATTTAAAAAATTGTTCAAAATTTAGATGACAAGGGGCGCAAATTTGTTAAATTGCCCCAGGCGCCTAGTAATCTCGCTACGCCTCTGTATACAATCTAATAGACCAATAAATTGATTATTTGATTAATTGATTTATAACTGTATGTTTTGAGTTTACGTAAAGTGATTATTACACATAAAAAGACTGTTATATCTTACTTCACTTTTTATTAAATTAAAAAGTGAAGTAAGGAATAACAGTCTTTTTTGCATAATTGATTTATTATTATATTTTTCTGTCATAAATATAAAACTAAAATCAACATATTAGGCATAACTGGATTAAGAAAAACAATGTCTAATTCAATAAAATAAGAAAAGTATATACATCTATTTAAAAATTTACGTTCACTATTATTTGGCAATGAAGGTAATTTAAAAAGTATATATAATTACTATTTATACTATTTATAGTATTTAATCGGCCATTAACTTTGCTTTTTATTTTATTCAAATCAGTCAATAATTAGCAGAGTTATGGTGTTGGGCGTTTTTTATCGAACACCCAGTATATGAGTCGCCCAAATGCAAAACCAGCCATACACCTTTTTTTGCTTTTAAGGATTTGATATCCCTCGTACTCGTCTCGCGGTACAATTTTAAAAATAAATCGATCTTCAAAACCCTTCCTAAACCTTTTAAAATTATGTTTGAAAAATCCTGTCGAATGCAAAACCTGCTACATTTCTCGGTTTGAAAAGCTGACATATTTTTTCAGTTGCAAATCCTGCCAACTTTTTACTTAGTTTTACATAATTTTTCTTGATCCCATTCGATACAACGCTCATTCAACTCTGTTTTGATTTATTTAAAAGACGCAGCAAAATCGGTTTTTGTCATTTTCCTACAAATTTGTGAAAACACGTATGGCTGGTATTGCATTTGGGCAACTCATATGTTCTTGTTTGTAGGTATAGTTTTCCATCAAAATAAAAACAAACTTAAAAAAAAACAGTCAGGCCCGGCCCAGCCTATTCTCATATTTCGGATTGGAGGCTCGACCTGCTTGAGCCCGCTTGAGAAAATCCCCCGGCCCGTGCCGGGCTCTAATCTATAGCGGTACAAAACTGTACGTCGGCGAAATGTACATCTAGCAAATACATAAATTTAGCGAAGATACTGATTACAATTTTTTTTTCAATTAAAGTAACTAAAATTATTCCATTTTTAAAAAGGTTTTGTGATTAAACGGCTAATCAAACCAATTTATAGCTAATGATTGTTGGCACAAACAATCAACATTTGCATTTCACTGAAGCTGTTCTTAATTGCAACCAAACAATAAATTCATTAGTTTAGTAATTATCCACTACTAACACCCACGTAGGGATTCTGTTGTGAGGAAGACAAACAATACTACACAACATCTTCCACAAACATTGATATACTCCTTATAGTCAAGTAGTCATTTAGCTAATAACCAAGTATTTATTATCGATAAATTAGTTTAAACACGACAAAGTACTTATTAATTATACATGTTGGTGCATATAAGCGATGTAAGGATCACTCACAAAAGCCATCATACAAATATCCAAATCGAAATCTCTAGAGGGGGTGATAAAAGTGCGGAAAGACTAAAAGGTACATGCATATATCATTCTGCTGACAAACATATCTGCATTGGTAGTAGTAGCTCAGCAATTCCATATCACAAAATTGGCAAAAGTGTAACTTTATTGGCAATCAGGAGGAGCTGTTTAGTTTAAGCTCGGCTTTGAATTTGTGGTAATTTCCTTCATTTTGGCAATAGAAAGTTTGGTGTGAGACATCACCGGCGAAGCGTGTCATTATAAAAACACGAAAGAACATTAAAGCGCGTCGGAAACTTTTGGCGATGGTTACTTCATTAGGGTTGGGCGGGCATAATCGCCGTTCCGCCATCCGCCTCGAGGTTAGAAGTAATATTCCCTCCGCCACAGCAATAACAATCTACGGAAAGATTACAATAAGAAGCTGCGGGTAAAAATGCAATGCGGTAGTGCGAGGCATAGATTACTGAGTGGTGAGGATTTTCGATACTTTAACTTCATTCATTCTCTTTTTAATACAGATTAAATATAAAATAAACATCTATACCGTTGATTTGCTTTATCGTGTTCACCATTGGGATCTCGTAAACTATTAGAGATACGAAGACGGTTAAATTAGACAAAAGTTTCCATTTTTAATACAAATCAAACATTTCATCTAGCGTTATTTAATTTCATGTTTTCAATATATGTAAAAAAAATTAAAAATCGACAAAAATGTTTTTACTGGTATAACTTTGTAAATTAGCAATAACATGCGACAAATGCAAAAATAGAGAGATTTTATACAGGGTGTCTCTTTAATTAATAAATAGTAAGAATAAGATTTGTTAACGTGTGTTTTTTCATGACGTGTTTATCTTGCATTTTCCCCATCATTATCCCAAATCTTTCTAATACAAATAATCATGTCATCACTTTGCATGTTAACTCAGCAGTATATATTTTGAACTTTACTTTGAATTAGTAGTTTATACGCTTGGCGCATGAAGTAAAATTTCGAGTTTAGAAAAGCCCCGTGAAAATTTTCTACGCGGGGCTTTTCTAAACTCGTAATTTTACTTCATGCTTAGTCTGGGAGTAGAAAACACTCGTTAGTTTAAAATATGTCACAACAATCAATATGTTTGTTGCAAGTGTCATACATTTTTTAGCAAATTAGTTATCCTAGTTTATTTTAATATGTAATTGTAGTTTAATCAGTGGTTTATACGCATGGCGCATGAAGTATAACGCATGGCGCATGAAGTAAAATTTCGAGTTTAGAAAAGCCCCGTGAAAATTTGTAGAGGGTCGCGCAGCTACCCTCGACAAATTTTCACGGGGCTTTTCTAAACTCGAAATTTTACTTCATGCTTAGTCTGGGAGTGGAAAAAACTCGTTTAAATCTTCAAATTGAACCTTTATAAAAACAACAAATGCCGAACAATATACAGTGATATTTATAGTTGTGGTGATTGGTTGACATTAAATATGTTAATATCGATAGACTGCTTCTATTGTAATGGATATTACTATATTCTTATTAGTTATAAAATGGAAATTAATTTAAAAGAATTCATAAACAGGAGAAATAAATAAAGCTATAAAACAAAATCTAATGTTATTAAGGGATGCGGATTTTCAAGGAAGAGGGGTGTTTTTTTATTTTCCTAAGTTCTTTTTCTTCCTCCATTATACTAAATATTTCCACGTCTCTGAATATCCAATATTTTTATAGCAGGGAAGTGCAGTTTTAATTTTAATTGCTTTACGAAGTGTATCAGAGATACATGCCAGGCGCCTGGCATAAAATAAACTGTTATGTTTAAAAAACAATTTCCATTAAAATATACGCGCGCGAGCCTATCCTTGTTTGAAGTTCTAATTAAACGTTATGGTTCTGTAAAATTATTGTGATAACTTCTGCAGAATCTTGCGAGGAGAACATTAAAATTTACGATCCGAATGTTGGTGCGTTGTGGGCTTCGGCAATCTTCTCTTTGGAATAATAGCCGTGTCATTTGTGTGTATAGTCGGGGCTGAGCGCTCAGTTCGGGTTACTGCAATCTTCTGCGTAAAGGGGATTCATATTTTATAAACCTAGGCTAAATGGCATCCAATTTGGGCCTGTTAACAAATTTCGACAGAGGCGCCGCGTAATCAAACTTGATAATTCGCACCGTGCGTTGCGAGCTGTGTCTCGAGTACCTGTACACCGAAATCCCCGTGCGATACGGCTCTCCAACCCTTGCCCTCGCATTTTCTTCTCGCTATTACTACACAATTAGCTCAGGCCTCAGGGAACAATCAGCTCAAAACTCTCGCGATCTCTCTCCAGAACGAGCGGGTTATAGCCATCGTCTAAATTACAGACATGTATATTGAAAGACGTTTACTCGCACGAGTCCAAAACTTTGGAAAACTTGTGTTCGAGTGTGTGGTTGTTAGCAGGGGATAGTTACGTAAGTTCCTCCGTCTCATTCTCTCCCTTTGGTGCTTTATCGTCTAAGAGCGGTTTAGAGCACGGCGAGCCATCGGCAACAATGTATGTATGTGTACCTTACGATCCGAGCTCTAGGGACTTGCCGTTGTATTTGTACTTTTACATTACTAACTAACCACTTGGCTGTTGTTAAAGTTAGCTTTAAGTTTGCTGACTTGTCATACTGTTTCTTAGCAAACACACGGCCCAACCTACCCTACCGCCATACAGCACATGCAACCACCCCAATTTCAGTTTAATTTGCCCCAAATTAATGTTACACCGTTTTACCTAAACCGTGCAACAACATTTGCGACACATTTAACAACTGTGCTTTTATGCCGAATAACGAACGGAGCACTTTTTAAGGCAGCCAGTCCTCGTTCGTCTCACTGTCCCACCCTGTCATATCACATGAATGCGTTCATCAGTCCATCCGAGTCGGGTCCGTGTTTGTCAACTTTTGATTTACACCTTTTCAGACCCAATTTCATATTCCCCGCACTTACGGTTTAGTCAATAAAAACCGATCGTAGCACGGTGACAAGATGCAAAAGCCAAGTCGAACCTAATTTGTGCCACACACTTACGTGAATGTGACTGGAAATAAGAAATAATATCAGCACAAGCAAGAGGTCGATGTGACCATGCGGACGTCAAAAAGAGACGAATAACTTAAAATGGGGATTCTAAAATACGCTGGGGTTGGCACTTCTTTTGATTCCCCCCGCCATTCCAGCTTGGCTACTTTATATACCTACCACCTTTCTCCATCTCGCTTTGGCCCAGTTATTGGAATTTCTTTTTCTTTATTGACTTGCGATCATCTCCGCCACTTTCTTGTTCCTATGGGGTGGAATTATACATTCGTTTAGAATAGAACTGAATAACCAAGCTTCGACACCGGTATTATTTAATAATTAATAAATCCTGACTGACACGATTAACTATCTCTGAATTTTCTTAAACGTCATAAACCTTCAAGAAATTACATATTTTATATAATTACATATGTTGTATATACGTCGCACAGGGAAATTTTAAGTCGCTGTCATGGATGTATCTTTTCAAATAAATATGAAAACAAATTTATCTCTGGTTGTTCTTACATATGAATACTGTTTTTGCCTTATTGAGATAATAATATTCTTTGTAGTATTTCCACGAAAATAACAGCTTGCGTCTTTTAAGCTTTTTTGTTCGCAATTAAAGCCTTTTAAAATTTCTGCGATAGTGCCTTGTCTAGGGGGGGGGGGGGGCATTTCAAATTATTGAACGAAAGGGGGGTAAAGTATTTATAACCACCACTGATACTATTTCGTATGTATTTGAAGAATCTTAATTAAATTTGACTTATAATATATGCTTTAATGCCGCAAGGTTTGGTAGTAAATAGAAATTAAGGATTAATGGTGGTAGTTATAATGGTTAGCTGAAATATTTTATAGATGGGGTAAAATGCTTGGTAAGTACTTGAAAACTTTAGTAATATCGAAACTAATTTGTAAGGTCGCCGTAATAATAAATATCAATTTTGGGATTAAATGATATAAATTCGTGGGAGGAAAGCAGAATCTAGCTATGGATGTGATCTGGTCGCAAGTAGAGGGTTTTTGGGGTGTCGGATGTCAGGCTTTTATTCATAAGGTGTCTCTTTTTATTAGGAAAGCTTTCGCAGACTGTTATACAGTCGACTGCACTCGCATCAGTATCAAGGGCCTCGTAATGCAGGCTTTTCTCAGATACACCCTTATAATAAGTTTGCACCTTTGTGGAGCGAGGGGCGCTGGAATCGCGAGCAGTTAATATGAATACTGATTTCTTCTTCCCCGGGGAATCCGCCATCGATAAAGGTTTTATCACTTTTTGTATTTATTCCAACTTTAATTTCGGATTCAATCGACGTAAATTAAGTTTGCCTGCCGCCTCCGCTGTTTTGCATTTACGCGCTTATTATGATTAAAATTTACCGCCTTGCCTCGCTTGTTTACACTAAATTTATTTTGTATTTCATCATAATAAAATGCATTATTGCCCGCAGAAAGCGGCTTGAATTATTAGCCGAAGTTAGGCAGCAATCAGCAATCCGCGTTGCTTTACTCATCGGATCTCCGAGCGATGACTTCTCCATTACCCCATTACCACCCCTCAATATAGCTCTCGGGCGCTGCCCACCGAAAGCACCGAACGCGCTCAAAGCTTCGATAGCCGGCAGCGCCGCGACGCCTGCTTTAATTCGATCATATTTACTTGCAGAGGCGACACGTGTTTATTTTTGCTTTTGCACGTTTAACCTTTGCATTTCTTGTCTATCTAATTTAAATCAGCAATTACATTTATTTTACCGGTGCTTAAAAATGAACTTTATCTACGACCTTGCCAAAGTAGCTTCATTTATGCATTGATTAATATGTGCGAAGCTGTTTTCAGCACTAGTGCTTAAATGATGCATTTTAAATTAGAGTTACTATTTTAAACACTTTTATCTACGACCTCATGAAAAAGCTTCATTTAGGCATCGATTAATATGTGCGCAGCCCTACTTTTTAGCACTAGTGCTTAAATGGCCAATGCATTTTAAATGGGACTTATTTTAAATAGTTTTTATTATTTGCCATTTATAGCAGTTCATATGCCACTGAAAAAACATATTCACGCATTTATCTAAATCATAACAAATACTAGTGAAATTAATAATATTAATTAAATGTAAAGAAATTCAAACTGAAATAATTTCTTATTCATATTCTATTATTACAATCACAGCAATAATGAGGCCGCGCGACTCGGGTCTCAAATAAACGGATTTTTCAGAAATACAAAACAAACTTTGTTTGATTGAAATGAAAAAACAGAAGAATACATTATTGAATTTTGATTTAAGTCCACTTCATAACATACTGTTTTCCCCTAATCCCCTTTACCTGTTTTGTATCGCCACCCTCATTCCTTTGGCTCACCTCTTAATTTACGTTGTTTCCTTATTTTCACTCCCACGAGTTTTGTATTATAATCCGCCGCTCTATATATAGTTTGTAATTTCTGTTTTGTATTTAGTGTTAATCTAATAATAATAGTCACTGTGTGTCCAAAATGTATGTACGTTTGGCAATTAAAATAAACGTGTGAAGAAAGGTTATTACTGCTTTATTCGTCAAATTAAACTTTGTTTAATAGACATTCTATTGATAACAAAAATGTATGCAAATGGATTAATTTTATGTATATTTCAGAAAATACTTGTGGTAGATAAATTGTTGTAGACAACTTGCGTGTGAAGGACTTTTAAACACTCTTGGCGATTAGGACACTCGCCCAACGACTCAGGCCCTAAACTCGTGCCCAAAAACCCTACTTCACACACTGATTACCTAAATAACAATTAACGTATATGTTATTATCTACTTTACCTACTAAGTGGATTTGGTATTTGTTATGTATATGACATCTGCTGGATAACTATCATGGTATTTCTAACGTTTCACCTCTGGATATTGAATTATACAATGAAATATTTAAAATCTTATTTAATTTGATTTGTTACAACGCTCTAATAAAGTATATGTAACGTTTAGGTCAAATTCTCTTCAAACCAACTAACAAATACGAATTTAAAATGACAGGACTTGGATTAAAACTAATGTCTTAGGCCATCTATAGACGCGTTTCGAGATTTATATCTCTTCAGTATAGCTTTGCTTATGACGTTTTTTTAAAAAATTTAGGAATAAAACTAAAACAAACTTACTTGGAAAACGTGTTGTGTGTGGAATGAACAGGTACACAGAAATGGAATGAGTGAAAAATATGGTCGGTATTTATAGGTAAGAAAGGGGATTATGTCATTAGCAGGTATTAAGAATGTGAGACCTTATTATTTACCCTACGGCACAGTTCAAACAAGATAAATTCAAATTCAAAACTATTTGAATTCAAGAAAATAAGCTAAGAAGCGCATTGAAACAACTACTTTCTGTGCAAATACAATATCCGGAGGTGTATTTGCACGGGAAGTAGTTGTTTCAATGGATATTTATCGTCTTAAGTTGTCTTATTAATTAAGACATTGTTTGCTTGTTTAAAGTGTGCAAACTATAAGAAGCGTAAGCTTATTTTCTTGAATTCAAATAGTTTTGAATTTGAATTTATCTTGTTTAAATTATATCGAAATTTAAATGGAAATGATCAAAATATATCAAAATTTGAATAGAAATAGATAAATTATATCAATATTTAAATGGAAATGATGAGTATATATAAAAATGTCAAGGTCGGAAATTCACATGTTATTTGGCCATAAGAACGAACAACGATTATTCTTCCACAATAATGTAAATAGAGATTTGAAACTTACACATATTGTACATTAAAGCTTTGCGAATAAATTGACACTATTTTTGTTAATAGATTGATCTAAAATATATGATAAATAAAATTAATCGTTGCTTAGAAATTTCCATAAGAGCAATGTAAATTTTGATTATGCTTTTAATAAATAGGGGGCAGCATCGTGTCATTTTAGTAATATCTTAAAAATATACTGTGATTTCCAAAAACATGTGAATAGAAATTGGGTTTGATATGTAGAATTCGTGTACAGCATTTGTCGCGATAGGGACTCCTGGCTCCCGGTGTGCGGCCTTGAATTGCGAATGTAATTTTTCTGCCACGGACCGTTCATTCATATGTTATTGATACACAACAAAGAAAGACATTATTAAAATATTTCCCAATACATTTTGTAAATATAAGTGCATTTCTGGATTCATGTTTTGAATAGAAATATGGAATGCCGGTATATGTTGATTTAAGTGATGAGTCGGTAAAATTCCTTTTTCATTTATTTACCAAATTGAATGTGCGGCACTCGGCGATTTGATTACCAAGGCACTTAGTCTAGCGTCTAGAGTTCGAATTAGGTTGTTGTAATTTTTGATTTTTTGTATGGCGCCCGCGGCTTAGCCTACTCAGCTTGGAGTGTTGCCTACCCAGCTTGGAGTGTGGAGGTCTCGTCGTCTCGTGTTCGCATCTATTCCTTTTGTGTACTGCATTGCAATTTACCAAATTAAGGAGTGCAGCACGCGACAGTCACGTATGATTATAATTGATATTTTATGTTTGATAGTAATCATTTAAATCACTTATGTAGTTGCAAATAACATGAATGTATATTTTATATTGCCAGATCTTAACTGTTGTCTACAATATTATAAATATATACTCATATGGAATATCAAACTAAAATCATTAATGGTGAAGGCATCTATTTCGTTATACATACTAATTAAATACTTGAAAATTAACCCATAATGTGTTGTAGTATATTATACAACCACAATTATAGTGTTTTATTTATGTATATTTATTTATGTAAATATATGTACTTTTGCATGATCGATCTTTTTTTACCACATTAGTAGCTTGTATTTCATAGTTGCTATATATAACAAAAGGGGTAATAATATATTACGAAACGAGAGTGGTATGCAGCATATTACATATAAGCGGACATGTTGCGCACGAGCCGCGCAGCGGTGAGTGCAGTATTCCGCGAGTATGTAATTGCCATACCACTCGAGAAACGTACGATACTTTACCTATGCCCTAACAAAATAAACAATAAGCATAAAAGAACAACTTATTTATTGCAATAATTTTTAATAGTAACATCACAATGATGAAAACTAAATTAATAATAATAATAATAATAATAATCTTTATTTCTAATACTATTTAGGTACATCGATTTAACACAGGTATTTGAAATCTAATCGCGAAGTTCAGTCTTTGGCTGGGTCGCCGCGACTGTTTTTCAACTTAACCATTGAACATATAATTTTACAAATTGATACAAAACGAGCAAAGAAAATTGTTTCACAACTTTCCAAGCACAAGCTATCTAGAATAATAAAAATAACTATATGTAATTCGGCAACAATGACAAAGATCTCGCTAATATAAATTCAACTGTTTTTAGGATGTTTGGCATAATGTTTTCGGAAGGTTAACATACATTTTGCTTTGCACACCTGTGGTACCTTATTGTATACTTGAGAGATTTGTATTGAGAAAGATCTGTCTGCAAAAGTAGATGTATGTAGAGGGTTTTTTTTCTTCCTGTGGGGGCCGTCTTCCTTGCGGATTCGGATGCAATGCAGCCTAGGTGGCTCATTGTACTACCCCATATTGTCTTACTCACGCAATTATTCCAAACTCGATCCCCTGCACTAGCTTGTACAGGTCCTTCAGGGGTTGCGTGTGGTAATCATTTGGTACCATTTGACTGTTTCCAAACATGAGCTGTCTTTTGTTTTCCAGCGCATTGCAGCTACACAGAATGTGCATTGTTGTTTCCGGTACCCTATCACAGAGCCGTTGTATAGCCGAATTTCCTTAGGTGCTCTTTAACAGTCATGTGTCCTGTTAGTAGTCGTATAGTTGTTTTTAGCTGTGCCCTACTTAGTGTCAGTAGTTCTGCAGCTTGGTTAAAGTTAGGTCCATTTATAATGGCCTTACTGTGGTTAAGGCCTGGTCTGTTTATCCAGTATTCCTTGTGTTTGTTGCGAATCCACTTTTTGACTTCTAGGCGACTCGACTTTTTTGTGATGCCCAAGACAGGTTCAGGTCCCATAAATGATACGGTAGCTCCCTGCCTTGCTAGCTCGTCAGCTTTTTCATTTCCCTCGATACCTGAATGACCCGGCGACCTTGTTCTGTCTCGCCAGGTGATTCAGTGTGTCAATGCAGTCCAACACCAGTTTCGATGAAGTCTTTTGGCTCTTTTGAGCTTTCGGTGCCGCCTGGCTATCGGACATAATATAGATTTTCCTGTCACGACAGTCCTTCTCTGTGTTGGTTCTCGCACACTCTGTAATTGCGAATATTTCAGCTGGAAAGACTGATGCCAGGCAGCCCAGCGAGTGGGCATAGCCTGTCTTCATGTTTTCATTGTAGATTCCTGATCCAGTACCTGTGTCTGATTTAAAACCATCCGTATACCAGATCATGCTATGTTTGTGAATGTCTTCCCTAAAGTCGTTCAATTTGTTGCGGTCTGGAATAGTGACTTGAAAAAGTGCGTTTTTAAGATATCTGACTATCATATGGTCCGACCTCATCTGCAAGAGAGTGAAACCCCCCCCGTTAATACTCCTCTAAAGCGTACATTAAGTGTATGAACGTCAGAGCGAAGCTTGATTTTCTGGTAAAGATAAGGTGAAGTTTTATATTGAATTTTTTGTGGCAGAAAGTGGCGAAATGAAGTAGACTGCGGTCACTTATTTGAAGCCAACCTACGTCCTGTAACTTATGACTTATATGCTGAAGTTTCCTAATACCAAAGATTAATCTAAAAGAAGAATTTTTTATACGTTGAATTTTATCAATAGTTTTTTTTATCTAAACAAAAGTGATATATTACGTCACAATAGTTGAAGTGTGACAAAGCCAGGGATTCACATAATATAGTTTTCAACTTTTGCAATAAACAATGCCTATTTACGTATATTAACCTAAGATTTTCGTACGCCTTTGTGATACAACGGAAAATATGATTATAAAATCTTAACTAGTATCTATATAGAGTCCTAGGCTTCTAACACAGTTTTTTTTATATCAATAACATTGATATTATCCAGGGTAATTGAAAGAAGGAGAGATACTGTATCTCGGGCTTTTTGGACCAAACAGAATAGATTCAGCTTTAGAATTGTTTTCTAATAGGGAGTGCTCATTACATTTTGTAACAATTCTATTTAAATCAGAGTTAATTTTAGCGCACGTTGCAATAGTGTCTTTTTCTGCAAAAGTATATAACAATTGAGTATCATCTGCAAAAAGGTGGTAGTTATTTAAGTTAAGACTTGAAAACATTTGCGAGGTATAAATTAAAAATAATAAAGGCCCCAAAATAGAGCCTTGTGGTACACCTCGGTGAGTTTTTAGCTCATTCAATAGATTAATGTTAAAGCTTACAATTTGAAATCGGTTGCTGAAGCATTCTTTGAAAAAATAATGGATGTCTGATCGAAGCCACTGTAAGACAATATAGGAAGCAGGGTACTATGATTTAAGGTGTCGAAGGCTTTCGAAACGTCCAGTAGTATAAGTATTGTCAGGAGGGGTATGAGTATTGTCAGGAGGATTACTACTTGATCAATGTACAGGGAATTTTTCTTTTAGGTAAATAAAGGCATAAAGCTGTACTTTTTCCGACATTCGTTGCTTTTCAATTTAAAGCTTTAAACGAGTGTTTTCCACTCCCTGACTAAGCATGAAGTAAAATTTCGAGTTTAGAAAAGCCCCGTAAAAATTTGTCGAGGGTGATTCCAAGTGAGGATCAAAAATACATAAAGTTCACAATATTTTAGTGTTTTGTACGCGTGGCGCATGAAGTAAAATTTCGAGTTTACAAAAGCCCAGAAAATTTTCACGGGGTTTTTCTGAACTCGAAATTTTACTTCATGCTTAGTGTGGGAGTGGAAAACACTCGCTTAAAGCTTCAAATTGAACTCTTAAAAAAAACAACGAATATCTAAAGATTTAAAGAAAATAAGAAAATAATTTCCATTAGGTAAACATACGCCTAAGCTGTACATTTTCTGACATTCGTTGTTTTTTTTAAAGAGTGTTATTAGAATCTTTAAACGAGTGTTTTCCACTCCCAGAATAAGCATGAAGTAAAATTTCGAGTTTAGAAAAGGCCCGTGATTTTTTCTTTTAGGTAAACATATGCACAAGTTATAAATTTTCCGACATTCGTTGTTTTTTTAAAACAGTTCCATTTGAAGCTTTAAACGAGTGTTTTCCACTCCCGGACTAAGTATGAAGTAAAATTTCGAGTTTAGAAAAGCCCCGTGAAAATTTGTCTCGGGTCGCGCAGCGACCCGAGACAAATTTTCTGGGCTTTTCTAAACTCGAAATTTTACTTCATGCGCCACGGATATAAACCACTGATTTCAAGTGAGGTTCAAATATACATAAAGTTTACAATATTTTAGTGTTTTGTACGCGTGGCGTATGAAGTAAAATTTTGAGTTTAGAAAAGCCCAAAAAATTTGTCTCAGGTCGCTGCGCGACCCTCGAAAATTTTTCACAGGGCTTTTCTAAACTCGAAATTTTACTTCATGCTTAGTGCGGGAATGGAAAACACTCGTCTAAGGCTTCAAATTGACCTCTTTATAAAAACACAACGAATAACTAAAGATTTGAAGAAAATAAGCTAAATTTGGAATACGTATACTTTAAAGAAAAACTCCCTGTACATCAAAGAAACATCATTTGGTCGTGCGGTAAGCAATCAGCAAAATGTAAATATATTTACTAATTAGTTTTCGAAATCTAAAAGAATTGTCCATAAAAATACCAAGATTTTTGCCCTCTTTAACATAAGGTATTGGACGGTTGTCTATATTCAATATAAAAATATTCAATATACAGCGTGTGTATAAAGTATGGAATAAAATGCATCTGTTATCTTGGGTTTGATAGAAAAACCCTGAAACAGGTCGATTTTTGTTCGTTAATGCACTGTTTTCTGCGCGCTCAAAAATATTGTGACGTCACTAGTCTTTGACGTGTGACGTCATTGGCAATTTTGTTAAATGGAATTCGTCTTTTTTTATTTGACAACTTTTATAGAGCTCTTGATTCTCTTTACAGTCAAATATTTATTTTTTGAAAAATACGTGTTATTTATTTGTTTTTAATTTGTAAGTTGATATTTTGAGTATACTATTTCATGATATTTTACTTACTGTGGATCTTGAATTTAAGTGTCAAACCTGTTAACATATCAAATAGTAAATACCACAATAAATTTGGAGTTGGCGATTTTTTTTTAAATATTTGATACAACAATTATAAATTTTGTGCTGATCTATATCACTATTTTGTTTAAATCGTTGTTAGATTAAATGACGCGTATTTAAAAAAAATATGTGTCTGTAAAGAGAATTAAGAGTTCTACAAAAGTTGCCAAATAAAAAAAAACAAATTACATTTAATAAAAAATGCCGATGGCGTCACACGTCAAACACTATTGACGTCACAGTATTTTTGAGCGCACAGAAAACAGTGCATTAACGAACAAAAATCGACCTGTTTCAGGGTTTTTCTATCAAACCCAAGAAAACAGATGAATTTTATTCCATACTTTATACACACGTTTTTGATATGAAACCCAAGGTAACAGAAATATGAATTTTATTCTAGACCTTGTACTCACTCTGTATATAATTTACTCGCAACATTTTTACCTGACGTTTTTGCGTTTCTAGTCGGGTATCAGATTGAAGGCCATGCCACTTTACTTTGGACATCATCCCTTCGCGGCATAGGCCATGCCCCCCTGCATTGGACCGCTTTTCACAATACCCTTTGTATTACATATAGAGAAATTAAAAAAAAAACTGCTGTGGCCAATACAGGTACCGACTAGTGATGGGAATAATCGATATATTTTAATAATCTATTATTTTGAAATGAGATATTTTAATAATCGATTAAATTAGTACTTAAAATTTAGTAGTTAACCTTTCAGTTTAAAAATATGATGAGCGGGGGAAGGGGGGGCTGAATAATTATATAGTACAAACTAGCGATAAAAGTGATCTTGTAAAACAAAAACGGGCCACAGAATGTTTATCATATATTCGAACGAGGTGTTCGAACTGGTTTTCCAAGAATGTTTTTACAGAGGGTATTTTTGGGGGTCGTTCATTAGGGGGTGGTTTTTTATGGGTGGTTGTTTCGATGGGTGGTTTTTCGGGGGTGGTATTTCAAAGGGTTGGTATTCTAGGGAGTGATTTTTATGGAGGGGTTTTTCGGGGGATGAATTTCAATAATAGTTTTTCGTAAGGATGATTTTTAGGGGGATTGTTCCTTTCGGGAGGTGTTTTTTCGAGAGTGGGGCTGATTTTCCAGGAATCTTTTTACATGGGATAGTTTTCTATAACGTGCTTTTTTTCCGTAGGTGTGATTTTCAATAAAAGTTTTTACAAGAGGTGGTCTTTTGAGGTGTAGTTTTTCGAGGGAGTGATTATTACAGTTTGTTTTTAAGCCCTTGGTTTCATTATCATTTTTTCTGGGGGTGATGTTTGTAAGTAGTGAAGATTATAATTTTCATATAATTATTATTATTTAGTGATTTATTTAATAAAATACAAAACAACCGGCAGTATTAGTAATTATTCTTATTACTATATAATAATTAGTAGTCCTGTCAACCGAGATTATAAGCGATACATTGGTTTATAATAATTAATAGTCCAGTCTACCGAGATATAGTCAATTATTTTAGTATACTAATTAGTAATTTGTACGACGAAATAATCGCTTAAATTAGTATCTACTAATTTACCCGATCAAATAATCGTTCAAATTAGTATAGACTAATTTACCCGATCAAATAATCGCTTAAATTCGTATTATTATTTTACGCGATCAAATAATCGCTTAAATTAGTAATTACTAATTTACCCGATCAAATAATCGCTTAAATTAGCATATACTAATTTCCGCATAATAATCGATTATATCGATATATTTCAATAATCGACTAATTACCAATTAGTATATCGATTATTCCCATCATTAGTACCGATTATTAAATTCATTATTCCAATTACTTATTGAAGTTATTTTTGTACAATAAAATGTCCGCTACTGGTAAAATTATTTTTTTTCAACCTTGTCCAGACTGACAGACTGACAGACTGACAGACTGACAGACTGACAGACTGACAGACTGACAGACTGACAGACTGACAGACTGACAGACTGACAGACTGACAGACTGACAGACTGACAGACTGACAGACTGACAGACTGACAGACTGACAGACTGACAGACTGACAGACTGACAGACTGACAGACTGACAGACTGACAGACTGACAGACTGACAGACTGACAGACTGACAGACTGACAGACTGACAGACTGACAGACTGACAGACCGACAGACCGACAGACCGACAGACCGACAGACCGACAGACCGACAGACCGACAGACCGACAGACCGACAGACCGACAGACCGACAGACCGACAGACCGACAGACCGACAGACCGACAGACCGACAGACCGACAGACCGACAGACCGACATAACGACAGACCGACAGACCGACAGACCGACAGACCGATAGACCGATAGACCGACAGACCGACAGACCGACAGACAGATAGACCGACGGACCGTGAGATAACACTTGATTCGGATTCCTGGGACCCCAAAACGGATATTTCCGTAAAAAAGTGGGGAGTACATTTTTCACCGATTAAAATACCTCCCTTACTTAGTAGTGCGGTTGGTAAAAACGCTTCAACTTTAAAACTATTCAAGCTACAGACAAGCGTAATATATAAATTTACCGTATTTCGACGAGCCCTATAACTTATAATTTAAACATTTTTAGATATGATCAATATTTAAGAAAATATCAAGAAAAGCTTAAGTTTCATCTTAATATCCTTTAGAGGTTTTTGCTGTACAGAATCCGCAGACACACAGCATCCATCCAGCCAAACAGATATTTTTCAGAACTGATCTTAATTAACTAAAGGGACCTTATTGCCGATATTATTGCTAACATTTATGATTTGAAAATATTTCCTTTTGTATGACATACGGATAAAGTAAAATTTCTGTCTGCTGTGTGGATGTTTATCTGTGTGTCTGCGGACTCTGTACAGCAAAAGCCTTTAAAAATAATGAGATGAAAATTTAAACTTAAGCTTTTTATTACAATATGAGGATCTGATAAGCTTTTGGTAAAAACTCAGAAACCAGAAACTGTTTTTTCGATTTTTCTTAATATTTTCTCAAATATTTATCATCTCGAAAAATGTTTAAATTAAAAGTTGTAGATCTCTCCGAAATACGTTAATATTATACTTTTCTGTAGCTTAAATAGTTTTAGAGTTAGACCGCTTCTTTGTTTTCTTAATTAGGCCGCTCCGAGAAATGCAATGCAAACATATATGTAGGCTGGAGACGTCAGAATTGTGAAAAGTTAAGCGAGGTGTAAGCGATCAGTGCCCTGTGCCGCGGAGGAGTCATTTCTATAGTAAAATGGCATAGCCTTGGTATCCAACTAGAAGCGCAAAAATGTTGTGAGTAAATTGATTTTTGATCGTCGTTAAATGTTTTTCGATTGATTTTTCCACCGGACCGCCCTGTTTACAAAAAAGGAAACCAGCATACGACTGACGTGGAAAGTACTATGATGAACACATCACCATTTTTATTTTGGCATACAGAAAACATTGTTTAAGTTTAATTTTAATCAGAACATTGTGCGTATGTTGGACTGTGTACAACACTATATTTGTATACTCAATGACATTAGAAGCGTAACACCCAGAAGGAGTTATTATTTTAACTTGATTTTTTGCCAGTATGGTAGTCTTACATCAAGAATAAAATGATTACATTTTCAAGAAATTTTATTAAAAAACAATCTAAAAAAAATTAATAATGTGTTTGGCGACCCCTTTGCTGTATACACTCCTGTAGACGTCTGGGCATCGACAAAATGAGATGGTCGATGTCTTCTTGAGGCATCTCGTTCCAAGCAACTTGAATTTCATCGATCAACTGTGCTAGCGTCTGTAGAGGATGGTGCAAAGAGAATATTCTTCTTCCCATGATATCCCACACATGTTCAATGGGATTTAAATCCGGCGAACGGGGCGGCCACGCCAAAACATTAACACCAGCTTCATGAAGAAAGTTCATAGTTCGACGAGCAATATGGGGACGTGCGTTATCTTGTTGAAAAAGTACGTCTGGGCGGCCATCTAAATAAGGCAACAAAGTCGGTCGTATGACGTCTTCAACATAACGCGCAGCTGTCATACTGCCTCGAATGAATACAAGAGGTGATCGACTACCATAAGCAATAGCCCCCCAAACCATTACTCCAGCAGTCCTGTGTACATGCCTCTCAATAGCAAACCTAAGATCAGGTCGTTCTCCACGGTAGCGTCGTACCATTCTACGGCCATCATGCGTGCCTAGACAAAATCGTGATTCATCGCTGAATACGACATCATGTCATTCTGCCTCCCAATGCTGCCGTTCTCTGCACCAGTCCAACCTTTGGCGACAGTGTCTCGCTGTTAAAGGAAGCACTAATCTTGGACGGTACGAAAGAAGCCCAACGGATTGAATGCGGCGATATAAGGTTCGCATACTAACGGGCCTACCCTCTTCTCCAATCCATTGATCACCGATTTTACGCGTAGTAGCGAAACGGTCTCGCAGGGCTATTTGTCTTAAGCGCCGATCTTGACGTTCTGTGGTACGCCTTGGTTGACCAATTGGTCTTCTTCTTGCTCCTCTATCTTCTTCTGTCCATACCTGATACACACGTATTACAGTTGCTGCAGTGGAATCAATACGGCGGGCAATTTCGCGATAGGACATACCGACATCTCGATAAGCAACAACTCGACCCCGGTCAAAATCGCTCAAATGGTGATATTGTGGACGTCTTCGGACTTGAGGCATTTTATTTAAGCTTAACACACTCAACGGAAACACGAAAACTAAAAACATCTGTACTAAACAGCTCATATAAATAGTTTTATCAATAAAGAAAAAGTGAAATATTTTTTTTTTCACAATAAATATAAAAGGCACAAGGTTGAAATTGTTATCAATGTATGCTTTAAATATAGTCACTATGTTGCTAAAATATGAATTCAAAAAAATCATTCCTTCTTGGTGTTACGCTTCTAATGTCATTGAGTATATTTCAAAATTTTGAAAAAAATTAGCGAATTCGTATCAAAGTTAAGAGAGAGAGAAAGATGGAGGAGAGCGATAAAGACAAACATAAAATTCAGAAATTAACTTTAAAATGAAAAGAGCTAGGACAAAAAGTATATACAAATCAGAGGCAGGATTCGAATCAGTCAGGATTCGAATCCTGGATTCGAATCCTTTTAGAGGATTCAAAGAGGATAACGAATCCAGTTGAACTAAAGTATCAACTGGATTCGTTATCCGGATTCGTTACATTTTTTAAAAGGATTTGTATTCGAATCCAAATCTGGGTGATTCGAATCCTAATAAAAGGATTCGAATATTTATAAAAGGATTTGATACATCAAAAATTACTAGAATTAATTGTAAAGATTAACATGAAAAATGTTTTTTGTGTGTTTTTAAATTTCTCGTTAAATCACTGTTTCATACGCGTGGCGCATGAAGTAAAATTTCGAGTTTAGAAAAGCCCAGAAAATGTTCAGGGGGCTTTTCTAAACTCGAAATTTTACTTCATGCTTAGTCTGGGAGTGGAAACGCTCGTTCGAAACTTCAAACTGAATGCTTTGATAAGAACATTAAATGACAAAAAATGTTTTTTAAGATAATAATCCAGTTTTCAAAATTTTATTTAATATTATTTGAAGTAAAACTGACATGGTAGCCACAATGTGAAATGTTAAATTTTTCCGACATTTCCCCGATTCAAGATTTTTTTTCCCTGGCCTTTTAATATAACTTTCTTCAATGGGAAACCCCTATTTTGTTAAATTGTTTTCATTGTTTTTGTCAACATTTAAGTTCATTTTATAAATTTTTACGTGTTTTGTAATTTCCTGCTGATTTTGACAAATTCAGTAATATCATATGGCTTTTCTGTTAGTGTTTTATTCAATTTGAATACAATTCCATGACTTTTCTCTGACTTTTTCGGTTTTTATGATATTCAGTGAATTTTTTATTTACCTAATTTTCAAGCATTCGTCGATTTTATAATATAGTTCAATTTGAAGTTTTAAACGGGTGTTTCCACTCCCAGGCTAAGCATGAAGTAACATTTCGAGTTTAGAAAAGCCCCGTGAAAATTTGTCGAGGGTCGCGCAGCGACCCGAGACAAATTTTCGGGCTTTTCTAAACTCGAAATTTTACTTCATGCGCCACGCGTACAAAACACTGATTTGAAGTGAAGTTCAGAAACACACAAATACATTTTTAATCAGAGTAACAGGGAGTCAGATATTTAGTCTGTTATCAACGATGTTCAGTATTATTAATAAATAATTAGGTTTTGAATATTTTTGTTAAAACTACTGGTAACGATATTTATATACTAATGGTTGCAAAAAAATAATAAAATAAAATTTATTCTTAAAGGATTTGTATTCGTGATTCAAAAAAACATAATTCGAATCTTTGATTCGAATCATATTTATCTCTTACGAATCCTTTATTCGAGTATTCGTGATTCGAATCATATTAGATGATTCGGATTCGTGATTCGAATCTTTGTTACGAGGATTCGTCCCAGCTCTGATACAAATGAAGTTTTTTCAATTATGTTTATAATTGACGAGATACAAAGAAAACGCTAAGAGCAAACAAGTGCCTCCGTTTTCCGCATTTCATTCAAAAGTTGATCATTTTGAAATATTACGAAGTAGAACCCAAATACAAAATTTTGTAATAATCCCATGAGCCGTTTCCAATAAAATCGATTCACAAACCGACAGACAGACATCCACAGACCGAAATCATTAGGGCCCTTTACACGTACACTCTTTCGTCGACGATTGAATGCCACACGCCGGGAGTCGACGCAAAAGTGTACGTGTAAATGCGAATTTTGCGTCGAGGAAAGAGTGGAGTAAAAACTGCATGCGTAAATGCATCTCTTACGTCGAGAAAAGAGTGGAGTGCGTTCAATTCCGCATCACGGTTTTGCGTGGACGAATAAACAGCCCCGTTTTTGAGTCGACGGTCGTCGGCGCAAAACCGGGGCGCTTAATTTCGTTTTACTTTTGCGTCGAGGATTGAACGCTACTCCTGAACTGCGTTTAATCCTCGACGCAAAAGTGGGGTTAAAAATGTATATCTTTTAGCCGGCGCGCCACGCTTTCCTCGACGCAACAACACAGGCAAGAGCGCCGTTCAATCATCGACGAAAGAACGCACGTGTAAAGGGCCCTATTGAGATAACACTTGATTCCTTGGTCCCTAAAACGTATATTTCCGTCAAAAAAATGGGGGTCAATTTTTGACCAATGACAATACTTCCCTTACACAGTAGTGTGTGGTTGATAAAAATGCAATTTAATGATGGGCTCCTCTTCAAAAACCGAAAATTATTGACGGATTAATTAACACAACTTATAATAAAATAATTCATCACTTGTACATGTTGAAGAACTTTTACTTATTATATTAACCTTTTATTAACTTTTAAAAGGATTATTCGCTATGCATGTGAGATTTGACAAATATTAATTCGACTTAAAAATGCTGTTAATTAAAATTTTAAAAATAATCATGCAAATTCTTACTGTTAAATTTGTTTTATATAAACAAATATCATTCACTAATTATTTTTTAAATAATGCTTAAACTCTATTTAATGGAGTTTGTGACAAATTATAGTAATAATACTTTTGCACGATTGACCTTTTTTTAGTAGCTTTTAGTTTTCCAGGACGGTAGATTGTGTTTAGCAAGTTGCTATGAATAACAAATAAATAAAGTGGAACTGAAGTTTAACTTGCCGTTTAGCAGGGCTGTTATGTTTAAAACAGTGTTTTAAACATGTTTAAAAACAGCCGTCGTGTTTTAAACGGTTTTGTTTTAAATCTTAAATTTGTTTAAAACATGTTTTAAACGTTAAATTTGTTTAAAACGTTTTTTTATTATTTTAAATTTGCTAAATTATATTTTATACTTTATTAAGATTTTTTGCTCACATTTTTAAATTTGAGCTAAATTGTTGAAGATATTTCATATAACATTATTAAACATAACATTTTATTACAAGAAAATATCAAATATGTGTGCATAAATGTGATTTTTAAATACAGGGAATTTTTCTTTCAGGTATACATATGCATACACTGTAAATTTTACATTTGTTGTTTTTTAAAAAGATTTTATTTTTTATATTCAGACCAGGGTTTTCTACTCCCAGACTAAGCATGAAGTAAAATTCTGAGTTTAGAAAAACCTGAAAATGTAGATTAACCGCGTAGCGAAGCAGAGCGGCCAATCCAAATTAGGCTTTTCTAAACTCGAAATTTTACTTCATGGGCCATACGTATAAAACACTGAAATATCGCAAAGTTTAAAGTATACGGCTTTAGCAATCCAATATGTAGATGTGATAAAACGTGAGTCAAATTCTGCGCTGAACAAATTGTTTAAAACAGTGATTATAGGCAACCCAATATTTTACTTCATGCGCCACGCTTAAAAACACTGATTTACAGCGAAGTTCAAAAATCACACACATACAACAACGTTTATAGGCAACCTAATATACGTTGGAGTTAACGTATATTAGGTTGCCTACAATCGTTGTTGTAGGTGTGTGTTTTTTTAACTTTGCTGTAAATCAGTGTTTTTATCCGTGGCGCATGAAGTAAAATTTCGAGTTTAGTAAAGCCTAATTGGGATTGGCCGCGTAGCGAAGCGGAGCGGCCAATCCAAATTTTCAGGCTTTCCTAAACTCGAAATTTTACTTCATGCTTAGTCTGGGAGTAGAAAACACTCGTTAAAAGCCTCAAATTAACTGCTTTTAAACAACGAATTCCCGCAAATTTAAAAAAACGCTGTAATTATCGAGATATGTATACTCAAAAGAAAAATGCCCTTTATGTTCTGTATTAAACACGTTTTAAACTCATCCCGGTCTTATAGGAGAGGGGAGGGCTCACGCATTTAAACCTATGCATATTATATGTTACAGACAAAACACGAAATTGGACAAAACGTGTTTTGTCTAGACAGAACGCGACATGTCTACTGCTCAAATAAATTGATTTTATTTAAATTCAAACACTTTTTTTAATTTAACATTAAAATAAAAATACTTAATTTATAAAGTATATAATTATAGACACAAGTTTTTGATAACAATAATAATCTTTATTTAGCATCTTTTGCTATACAATAACATAGAAATATGTATTATTAATCACACCCAATTATGAAAAGTACATTTTTTACGCAAAGTTTATTATAAAAGCGTTCAATTTTGAACTTTAAACGAGTGTTTCCACTCCCAGATTGAGCATGAAGTAAAATTTCGGGTTTAGAAAAGCCTGAAAATTTGGATTTGCCGGGCGCGCGAGCGAAGCGAGTCGCGCCCCGGCAAATCCAAATTTTCAGGCTTTTCTAAACCCGAAATTTTACTTCATGCGCCACGCGTATAAAACACTGATTTCAAGTGAAGTTCAAAATATATTCCTTATAAATAATGTGTCATTTTGTTTATGAAACAAAATTATGTTTCGCAGTACTTTTTTTTTCAATGTAAAATTTTGCATCGCATTTTGTCTAATAGCTCTTAGACACAACGCATTTTGTCTAGACACTGTGCGAAATGACAGACAAATGCAATTTTATTCGGCTATTGTCTAAAAACATTGGACAATTGGATTTTTTCTCTTTCTTCCGCAACATATACATTGACATACTACAATTTAGTTAGTCTGGGGGGGGGGGGGGGGGGGGTGCTCAAGCCCGCGAGCCACCCCCTGGATGCGCGCCTGGGCAAGAAATCCAGTTTGTTGAATACTTACGTTATGAAATGTATACATTTATGGAAGTCAAATATATTAGGGAACAACAGTCGTGATTTCAAAAACATGTAAGTTTAATTAAATTGCGTCATTCTATAAATAAAAATGCAGGAAATTAAGTGAGCCATGATCACATTCCTTTATCTAACAATAACTATGTTGCTCTTAATAACAATTATAATAATAATTTCATATCGAGATGAACGATGGCGATCGCGTGAGTTTATTGCCGGTATTGTACGAGTCTATGTGCATTTCGTTATTATTAGAAACGTGCGTTTACGTACTTGTGCAATATGAATTATTTTAATATAGATTACACTGATTATGTAATATACGCTAAAAATACACGGAGATAGGTGAATGTGTATGTTTCTGTGTATTCCGAAGGGGAGTAGAGCCCGCATGTTTTTTTTAAGAGGTTCGATGAGGCCGTCAAATGAGTGTGGGTCCGTCCCTGTAAATCTCCAGTCGAGGCAGGTGTAGTTGGTTAGCTTTTGCATTTCTCTAAACTCTAAATATAACTAAGTAAACAACATCTCTCATACGGGCGAGGCGGGTAGACATGTAAACAGTAAACAACATTATGTGCCGCTCGAACGTGTGCCTATACTCAGTATGTTCCGTGCCCGATGTGCTTCCACGTCGACTTGTACATCGCTCGTACACGGTTGCGCGCTCTTTTTAATTTCCCGCCATTCGCAACCATTCAGAACTGATCGTGTAATTAAAGTGCGGCAAAAATTTAAACTGAACTAACCAACAAGCTCTCTTCATTTCCTTCAGGTAAATAGATTCGATTTTTCTTTTTAAACTTTCACGGACTTGCTAATGTTAAGTTGTACATAAAATTTGATTATTTAGACGATTCACTCTACTTCAAATGTCACCATTTGTTAAGTGTAAATGTCAAGCCAAATTCATGCCGGCCGGGCCATTATTTTACTAATTCATATATATGTGTTCATGTATTCTTATGTACATATATATATACATGGATATACATGCAGAGCAAATACGCTAGTAGCTTATTTCAGGAGAAAGGATAACCCTATTATTTCTATTGTTCTGTTTATATGTCGGCGAGTAATACGTGAAATATTTATCTGTACGAATCGTAGCAGTTGGGAGTCTCTTCACCCTACCCGGCCGTCTTAGGTAAATAAACTTGCATCTGGCGTTAGTAACCGTTTTTAGTACAAATCACACAGTAGAAATCAGTCCTTTATGTTCGCCATCGATGCTTATCCATTATGTATTGAATCGCCTCTAATCCTACTTTCCCAAATGCATAATCAATCGACATCGCGACGTTTTCATTTCCACGTTTGTGTGCGCCTCACGCGATGCCATGTTTTTATATGATAATTAATTTATACCTGTACTATCAAACATAAACACATAAAACAAACTGCTGATAAAGAAACATCCACAAACTCGAGCAGCTGTTATGGTTGCCGTTAAGACGGGGCGGGTGGTCCGAATTTAGTCAGACGAGTTTTGCCAGAAAACACAATTCGCACCACCTTTTATTTGTTTCCTCACACTATTACGCAAACACTAAACGTTGATAAAATCCGGCACACCATCCTTTACTCACTCTATAACAAACATATCAACAACTTATTTCTTAATTTAAAATAAACACATTTGCCTTACACAGGGCCGGCCCAAACAAACGCGGTTCCCGGTGCAAACTTAACTTGCGGGGCCTTGAAACAAATTTCGTATAACAAAATGATAATTTATTTTATTTTATTATTTATATATTGCTAACGTTGGTGTAGTAAGGAGTATATAAAACACAAACCATTAAATTATTTAACAGTTTAACTACCATGTGCATATTTCATATGTATAGCGTGGCTTTTTTTTGTTGGTATTATAGGAAAAGGCTAAACGGTAAAAGATACAAAAAATGCAATTATTGAGATGCTCAGTTACAGGGTGTCCCATTTAAGAAAATGCCAGTTTTGATATTATCTTAAAAATTAAAATATCTATATTTTTTAAGTACACCACTGGATTCTACGTAAAAACTCATAAAACGTTTGTATTTAAATTTTCTTTTATCTTCATAATTAACCGAGGCATGAGAGATAATAAAAACTGTCAGATTTTTAAAATTATCCTGTATCTTCTAAACCCTGGGTCTCCAAACTATCTTCTTCGCGGATCCGATTAATTTTATAAAATTATGAAAAATTTAAGGAACAATTGTTACAATATTTCAAAATATGACATTTACAAAAAAAAATACAAACAATCGCGGGCCGGATTCATGCAAGTCGCGGGCCGGATTTGGCCCGCGGGCCGTAGTTTGGACACCACTGTTCTAAACCAATCTAGTTAGAGTAGATTTGAGTGTACTATTAAACTAAACACTAAAAAAGAGAACGGGACACATATTTTAGTTTTTTATATCTCTTACCGTTTAGCCTATACCCTATAACAGGTATGGGCAACCTTTGACATGTTGAGGGCCAAACTTTAGCGTGCAAATACGTTCGCGGGCTGCGTTTAAAAGTACTTAGTGCATTTTAAAGTAGTGATAATATTTTTTGCGATAGATATTAGACATGAAATAATACGACAATGTTATTATAGTACAATTTATTAAAATAACAAAATAAAATTTAAAAAAATGGTTCATTATAATTAAATTGTTAAATTTGCAATTGTTACAAACTACAAAAGTTTAATACACCAAAATCAATGAGACACTTGAGCTTGAATTTGGGAAACTAATCCATCGATATTTGAATTAATTCCACTGACACAAAGACGTAAAGAATTTTCCAAATTATCGTCAGTCAGTCTTGTACGATGTGTTGATTTATTAACTTTCATCAATGAAAAGAACTGTTCGCATTTATAAGTACTGCCAAACGCACAAATCAATCTTCGTGCGAATTTTCTAAGCTGCGTAAAAATGTCTTCTTCTAAGTATTTTTTGTAGAAATCGCACACTCTACGTCTTCAAATTTGGATTTTAGGAGTGAGTTTTCTTGAATCTCGATCAATTCCATTTGTAAGTGTATTGGAGCATTTTGTACAATATATGTTGTAGGAGTAGCAAATAAACTGAAACAGTCTTCCATGTTTTTTAAGTCGCAAAATCTGTTCGAAAATTGTTCCGACAGTAACTTGAGTTCTTTAGCATATTGAGCATAAGCAATATTTTCATACGTAGAGAGCGTGTTGAAATGGTAACTGTTACCAGACAGCATCTGTGACTCCCACAAGCGTAGTTTGATCTGAAACGCTTTTAAATGGCTGTACAAATCATTTACTAACTGTCCTTGTTTTTGAAGTTTCAAATTTAAATCATTCAAATAGCCTGTAAGATCGACCAGAAATGCTAAGTCACATATCCATTTTGGGTCACTTAATTCAGATAGTGGTTTATCTTTTATTTTCATAAAGTCTGCTATCTCATTTCTAAGCTCGTAAAACCGTTTCAACATTTTTCCTTTGCTCAGCCATCGAATAAAGTTGATGGTTTTTACTACCACATTCATAACATTCTGGGGTCGAATGGACTTAGAACACAAGTTCTGTTGGTGGATAATGCAATGAAGGACTATCAAATCATCTTTTAGCACATTTAATTCTGTTGCTTTTTCATTCAAAATTCCGATGAAACCTTTACGTAAGCTGACCATAGAACGTGCACCATCAGTGCATACTCCAATTAATTTTGACCATGGCAAGCCAAAACTTGTGAATACCTTTTGAACTTCAATAAAAATATCCTCTCCTGTAGTGGTTCCTTTTAACGGCTGTAAAGCAAGCAATTCCTCAGTAACAGTGAACTCCTTATCAACACCTCGAATAAATATAGCCAGTTGAGCTGTGTCAGACAAATCGGTGCCGGTGCTCTCGTCTAATGCTATGGAAAATGATTCAAAACCAGCCATACGGTCAGTCAATGTTGTTTTTATATCATTAGCCATCATTTCTATACGTCGAACAACAGTTCGTCTTGACAAACTAATTTTTTCAAATTCTTTTTTCTTTTCAGGACACATAATACCGCAAACTTCTAACATACACTCCTTGATAAATTCTCCTTCGGCAAATGGTTTTAATGCCTTTGCCAATTTTGAGCTAACTATAAAACTAGCTTTCACAACATTATCAAGTTGTGTTCTTTGTTTATGAAACATTTGTTGCTGTTTTTCCAAATTTGCGGTAAGCTTCTGGATTTTGTCTGTTCTTAATTGTCCTGTCAGTGAGTGCAGCGTAGCATGCTTAGTTGAGTAATGCCTCTTTATATTGAATTATTTCATTACTGAAATGGATTTATTACACAGCAAACAAATAGGCTTACTATTGTGCAAGATAAAAAAGAATTCTTCAGTCCCTTTTTCTTGAAAATGACGACCCTCTGTATCTACTTTTCGTTTCTTTCCACCAGACATCATTTTTGTTTACTTTTCGTTCAATAAACTTAATAACAAACTATAGTTAGTAACCACTCAAGATGCACACAAAGTCACAAAGTAAGTTGACGGCTTGAGCAGTTCGCTAGGATATCGCTTGTCTAAGTTATCACCTCGGTAGCTCAAATAGAACTGAACTAACGTTCGGGCCATCCACCCGCTTATATAGGCAAAATGAACGAATAATCTGGAATAAACTAGTTTAGAATAATTGAGAAGCAATAAATCTTTTGATTTGATGTTTGCCGCCTTACTGTCACTCCCGTGAGTATAAGTACCTAATGTAATATTTTTTTAATTGTATTTTCAAAATGTCTCGCGGGCCGGATCATATCTTACAGCGGGCCGGATCCGGCCCGCGGGCCGGGGGTTGCCCATATGTGCCCTATAATATTAACAAAAAAAACCATCCTGTACACCGTTGTGGGCCAAAGGCAATATTTTCGTTATTTAAGCTTTAATAAAGGTTTTAAATGTAGGAAAAAAGCTAGGATATTAAATTTAATACATTTTTGGAAATATAAACAAACGAATACCGGCCGTCGTATTGTAATATTTACGAAGACCAGCCGACGTATGACCTAGTTGCTTAGAAATACATACAACGACCGGCGCGTCGTATGGCAGTTAATGTGTTAAATAAAACTAACATTTTTATCACACAAAATCGTTAATAAATTGAATAACAATTAATAACAATTAAAATTATTCTTTATTGAAGGTGTGATTCCTAAGCAGCGACTGAAACGATTCGAGATTCCTAAGCAGCGACTTTGGCCGCGCGACTTAAGACGACTCGAGCCGTACGACTGTACTGTTACAGAGAGCAGTATAGTCGTAAGATCCGCGGGGCTTTTAACATGAATTGAGTTTATTTCATCATTTTAAAGTTATTACATTGATAAAAAATATGTTTCTAACAAGATACCTCGTTTCTATCAAATTTGTGGTTTGATGAAGGCAACTCAAATAAAGTTATGGAATAAACAACTTATTTTTTCAATTAAATAAACTTAAGTTACTTTCTCATTTCTCACTTGATTTAGATCAATATGATCATTAAAAATATTTGTTCGTATAACAATTTTCTCTAAAAACAGTATATTCTTTACAACGATCACGTAGGAATAGAAGTTATAGTCGTTGCATAGGATTTTGACCAAGCGATTTGGGCCGCGCGACTCTAATCGCGCGGCCCTAGTCGAGCGACTACAGTCGTATCAGTCGTCGCTTAGGAATTCCACCTTTATAAAGTACAATTTAATATGCGAATTATTATAACAAACATTTGCTGTGGCCAGCACAGATACCGACCGCAATTAAAATAATATAATTGATTATTCTAACTACTTATAATTAATAATGCTTACTGAGATAGACCAATAAAATTCACAAATTAATTCAAAAACTCACCATTTTCAAAAAAACTAACAGGGCTACGACAAAAAGTAAATACTCATTAAATGTTTATTTTTTGATTCTCAACAACTTTTATTTAAAACATGTTTGAACTATGTTAATAACTTTTGTATCATCGCGAGATATTATGGAATAGAACCCAAATACAAAATTTGATGAAGCTTTCCCTGAAATCGTGCCACAGACCGGACGACTGACAGAACGACGGACCGATATCATTGAGATAGCACTTGATTTGGATTCCTGGGACCCCAAAACGGATATTTCAGTAAAAAAAATGGGGGGACAATTTTTGACCGATCACAATACCTCCCTTACTTTTTTTTATTTTCTAACATTTTTTATTTTATTTTTATTAGTTGAAAATATCATAATAATTTTTTTTCTCTAATTCGTATTCGATAAATAAAATTGCTACCAACATAAATCGTTCTTGACTAATGCTTGATCTCAAGTAATTATTTATTCAATCTTTAGAATCATGGGCGCCCGCACATATGGGCAAGGGGGGCATTTGCTCGCCCCCCCCTGGAATTTTGATTTCTCAATTATTTATTACAATACGCTAAAAATCGACCAAATATATTTATTTATGCTATGATTTGTAAATGTACATATATAGTCAATATATTTTGAGCTTTTTAATAAATCAGTGTTTTATACGCGTGGCGCATGAAGTAAAATTTCGAGTTTAGAAAAGCCTAAAAATTTGCTTTGGTTTGGCTTTTCTAAACTCGAAATTTGACTTCTTGCTTAATCTGGGAGTGGAAAACACTCGTTTTAACCCTTTCGCTACCAGAAGAGTATCCATACGTTTAGTTTTTATGTGCTCCACGTGCAAAGAGCGTATATTTTCATAAGCCTACAAATATATATATAATGCTGAAAAATTCATAATAGATTTTAAAAATTATTGAACATTCAAAAAATGTTGATAACTTCTTGGGAATTCATAGGCGTTTAGATTTTCAAAAATTATCGAAAATCTTTGGATTTCACGAAAACAGTCGAAGTTTTGAAAATCAAGGGAAATTTTGGAAAATTACGAAAAACGTTTAGGTTTTTAAAATTGACTAAAACATTAAAAACTCACGAAAAATAAGATTTAGAAAATTAACTAAAATCATGAAAATTCATGAAAGTTCAGGAAATTCAGGAAAATTGCTAACGTTTTGAAATCTGACGAAAATTTCGAAAATTCATGAATAGATGGCTAGAAACATGCAATAATATCAATGATGTCCAAGGAAAGAAATATTGGACAGAAATAAAAAAAACTCAGTAAATATAAAACTTGCAAAACTATTTCTGAAATTATCGACCCAGTATCAAATGGCAAACGAACAACTGACAAAGATGTTTCAGAAATATTTGCAGACAATTTTAAAAACATATACAAAATGACAAACGACGCTTCCTTTAACAATGACTTTTTTGAAACCGCAAACCGTTTATCCTCCTGAGAATACAACTCATAGCCCACTAGAACGTATTTTCAACCAATGAGATGTAAGGAAAGCGGTAGGTACATAGACCCGCGATGATAAATAACAAAAGAAGCGGTGATAAGTTGTTCTGTCATTCGAAACGTCAAAATCAACAAAAATCGCTGGTGTAAAGTTTCGTGCAGTGATACTAATAGAGAAGTGAAAAGTGCAACACCAAAAAGCACCGTCATAAACAAAGAATAGCAGTGGCGGCAGTTTACTAACTTTTGTGCGGTTAAAATATTCACAATCAATAGAGAAACAACAATATCACATCTGTCGATAATGTTGAGGGACTCACATTATTTCATTCGTTATATTCTCTTACTAAATATAACTCGTGATATGATTAATTATCGATGATATTTTGTCGTTGAAACCGAAGCAGCACATTCAACTCGTGCTGCGCACTCGTTGAATCTTCAGCTCGGTTTCAACTCCAAAATATCATCAATAATAATCATACCACTCGTTATATTACGACTGACTATTAACTGGACGAAAAGACGTACTTTACAGTACTCCACAAGACGAAAAATACTGCTCCTGGACATGATAAGGTACACCGATTAATATTAAAAGCCCTCTCTCCCATATTCCATTTATACATATATCCTAAAAATCCTAAATTTTTATTATATCCATCAATTGTATCCATCAATATGTGATAATTCCATGTTTCCATTCAGAGGGAAAGCCCTCTGAATGGAAACATGGAATTATCACCTGCATCCACAAACCCAAAACTGATCCTATACTTTCAAACAACTACCATTGTTCGGGAAACTGTACGGATTCCTACTTAAACAAAAAATACTTAGCCAAGTTTTACCCTATATCCCTATGTACCAGAACGGATTCCTTCAAAACCGCTCCACAACCATACCCTTAACTATCCTTACATCCAACTGCCAAACAACGCATCTAGCAGGTAAAAAATCTGCCAGCCTATTTTTAGATATATCTAAAGCCTTCGATTCCGTTTGGCATCGTGACCTTTTATATAAATGCAGTATCTTTAACGTACCCAACCAATTTATCAACCTAATTTAAAATTTCCTCCTCAACCGCAAACTACAAATTCGCATACGACAAACCTTATCCTCGTCATTCCATCCTTACAAGGTTTTCCTCAAGGAAGCAATATATGCTTATACAGCATATATTGTTTCGATCTATACCACCCTAATCCTTACTATATAAATCCATCCTGTTATCCTCTACAGTTTGCGGATAATACTGCCCCAATTGTTCATTGATCAACCTTAGCCTCAGCCCTTAACTCTTTTCAAGAATTTTCAAACTAATCTTCGATTTGGTTTTAGAAGTGGAGACTCAAATATAATCTTAACAAATCTCAACTTCTCTTACTCTAGCCTACACCTAATCCTCTATTAACGGGTCCATTATACACTCTTCTCCATTGTGCAAATACCTAGGAATCTTTTTAGGTAGGTAGTAAAAGCAGTAAACAAAATATATAATAAAATTACCCAAAGTTAACAACTAAACGTCCAAGTCAATCCAAACACAAGTCGTCAACACTGATTTTAAAAAAAAGTTAAAATTGCTTAGTTTTACAGATGTATAATTTACAGAAACGACAAGATTTAAAACACTTATATCATCATCAAAATTGACACACACATTGAAACTTTGCTGAAATTGATAAGTTCAATATAAAATGATTAAGATCTTCAGAATATAAAAATCTAATGTCAATTTTAGAAAATTCTATTATTACGAAGGAATACCTAAATATTAGTTTTTAAGATATATTGAAATATTGCGTTCAGTTTAAAGCTTAATCTTTCGCTACGTAGTTTGAATTTAAAATGCGTGCCCCGTGTACGGTGCTCGAAAACACAATGCGTATCCGTACGTATTTCGTATCACAGGCTCGTACCGGCATATACCGTGTGTAATCATTTTATAGGCTTGCATGACATTTTCTTTGAGAAAAATGCAAAAAAACAAAAAAAAAACATTTTTAAGTTCGCAAATTTCAAAGAAATTTAAACCGAAATTTAAAGTTTTAAAAAGTAACGAAAGGGTCAAGAATTTGAAAATCAGCAATAATCTTGAAAACTTCATGATTTTTGTCAACATTTTGAAAATTGGTATCAATCTTGGAAATTAAAAAAAAAGTTTGTAAACTAACAAACGTATTGAAAAATTCACGAGTCGTCAAAATTTTGATAATTAATTAAAATAGCTGAATTTTTTGGAGCTTGTAGTGCTTGAGGTTAAGCTCATTTCTGATCATTTATCGCACTGATCAGTCGCTGATACCGGTCACAAGGGCAATTTTTCGCATCGAAACCCTCGAATTTCAGTCAACTCGCTTCTTGGTTATCTTGTGGTTCCCCTAAGTGTTGACTGCGCACTTTCTTCCACTTTTAGGACGGTTACCTTCGTGACCAAGCTCCTTGAACCAGTTTATGGCGTTGGAAACAGTCCGTTAAGGCACATTGACCAGACGAACAATCTCAAACTGGTGTTTTTTTTACACCAAAGAGCTTCAAAATTGAACTACCTTTTTTTGAAAACTTATAAACAAAGCATAAAACAAAACACAACTCAGTAGTGTTCATATATTAGTATAAAAAAGTGCGGAGAATTCAATAATACAAAAACTGTTTTTCTACAACACAAAACTTACGCAGTAAAGGTTAAGCCAGTTATTTTGCCGCTCCCTGTAATAATAAGTAATTTATTTTCCAGAAATTGTAAACAAATATACAAATTATATACAAAATATATCCACGACTTTCAAAAAATATTACAATTTTCAAATATTACAAAATTATAGTGAAAACATTAATATATTTTTTTAAATATTGAACTAAAATTGAACGACTTGATTTGAAAAACATTTTTTAACCAAATTAATTAATTTTATTTTAATTAAGAAAAGAAAATAAAACTACTTGATTTAAAAAGTAAATAATTATAGGCATAAGTTTTACTTTAAATAAATTCATACCAAACGAGATTATTTAATAATAAATCACTTTCAATCTTGAGAAATAGATTTTTTATGCAAGGTTAATTATAAAAGCGTTCAATTTGAAACCTCTAATGAGTATTTCCACTCCGAGGTTGAGCATGAAGTAAAATTTCGAGTTTAGAAAAGCCTGAAAATTTGGATTTGCCGGGGCGCGCGAGCGAAGCGAGTCGCGTCTCGGGAAATTCAAATGTTCAGGCTGTTCTAAACTCGAAATTTTTCTTCATGCGCCAGGCGTATAAAACACTGATTTAAAGTGAAGTTTAAAATATACTTCTTATAAATAATTTAACAGTTCGTTTATAAAACAAAGTGATTTTTCCAGTGTTTTGTTTTGTTTAATCGATTTATAAATATAATAATAATTATTATAATTGCAGAAAAATGTGAGAGAATGTCTCGTATTTTTCATAATTCAGTCCCAACATTTCGCTCCTCTAGGTTTATCGGCTGAATTTTGTTGTTGTTTTTTACATAAAAAACAAAGAAATTAATATTTCCTTAAAAATTGTTCATTTGTTTTTTCTTCTTTATTGTTTTACGAGCGTCAAAATAAAACACAATGTTCTTATATTTTCAATTATTTTGATAAACGTTGAGCTTCTCTTATTACAACTTTACAAATTCAACATTTTTATGACACCTAGGACTTGTCTAAACTCATGCGGACAAAACCTGAAATTATGTTTTAATTTCGACTATGTCTCTGGGCAGTAGACATTTCGCGTTTAGTTTAGTCTAGGATGGGCCCTCTTCAAGACGACTGAACACCCCCCTCCCCTGCAAGACAAATTTCTGGGTGCGCGCCTGTTATTTATGTTATACTTTTCTGTAGTTTCAATAGTTTAAAAGTTACACCGTTTATTTGTAAATCAGGCTCATGCCCGCCGCGAAGGAGTCATTTCCGAGGTACGCTGTTCAATCTGTTATCCAACTAGAAGCCAAAACGCCAAATAACAATGTTGTGAGCAGAGCTGGGATGAATCCTCAAAAACAGGATTCGAATCACGAATCCGAATCACCTAATATGATTCGAATCACGAATACTCGAATAAAGGATTCGAAAGTAAAAAATATGATTCGAATCAAAGATTCGAATCCTCATTTTTGAATCACGGATACAAATCCTTTCAAAATAAATTTGAATCTATAATTTGCAACCAGTAATATTCTATTCCTTCAGTGTCTATTAATAAAAATGTTCATTTACCGACTAAATATCTGATTATATAATGATTTTAATTAATGATGATATATGTGTTATTAAACTTCATTTTAAATCTGTTTTTTATACGCGTGGCGCATGAAGTAAAATTTCGAGTTTAGAAAAGCCCCGTGAAAATTTGTCTCGGGTCGCTGCGCGACCCTCGACAAATTTTCTACGCGGGGCTTTTCTAAACTCTAAATTTTACTTCATGCTTAGTCTGGGAGTGGACCGTCAAGATTTTCTACATGTCGAGATTTTCGATATTTCTAGATTTATGTCGATTTATTCACAGTTTGTTATTGTATTAAATGCAACTTTAATATTAAATAAAAACGGTTTTTTTTGGGATAGAATATTCACCCATTAAGAGCCGAGCAAATTATAAAGTTAACTATAAAAGTTAATTTTAGGTAAAATTTTGCATCTTTTTCTATGATTTCAATTAATGATTTATTATATTACATACGTCGATTTTTTAAAAGAGTTAAATTTAAAATTCAAACAAGTGTTGTCCAGTCCCAGACTAAGCATGAAGTAAAATTTTGAGTTTAGAAAAGCCCCGCGTAGAAAATTTGTCGAGGGTCGCGCAGCGGCCCGAGACAAATTTTCGCGGGGCTTTTCTAAACTCGAAATTTTACTTCATGCGCCACGCGTATAAAACACTGATTTAAAGTGAAGTTAAAAATGCACTGAAAACCAACCCAACTTCGATATTTTTTCAAAATTAGATGTTTTCTTTCCTATCCATGCTGTAAACCTTCAGATATTCGTTGTTTTCTTGTAAAAAAACTTCGATTCCCTGTAGTCCCTCGGTCTCCGAAGACCATGGTTGGTCCTTCGAGTCCTGAATAGCCTTTGTAAAATGGTAATAAACTTAGTAATCTAGAGTGATCCTTCAATTTGAAACTTCTAAGAACGAGTGTTGTCCACTCCCAGACTAAGCATGAAGTAAAATTTCGAGTTTAGAAAAGCCCCGCGTAGAAAATTTGTCGAGGGTCGCGCAGCGACCTGAGACAAATTTTCACGGGGCTTTTCTAAACTCGAAATTTTACTTTATGCGCCACGCGTATAAAACACTGATTTCAAGTGAAGTTAAAAATATACTATTAACGTTGGATATTTTTCATGGTTAAGTAACCAAATATTCATTTACAAATATTTGAATTATTCGAAAATTTAAATATTTATATTCAAATATGAATAATTTAGTGATTTAAATATTCATATTAGAATATTTAACTATTTGAATTAATCGAATTCGAATCCCAGCCTTAATAGCGATGATTCGAATTATTTAGGAGGATTTGAGTCCGTGTATGAGGATTCGAATCCTTTTATAAGGATTCGATTCCTTTTATAAGGATTCGAATCCTTTTAAAAGAATTCGAATCCTTTTATAAGGATTCGAATCATCTACGTCTGGATTCGAATACGAATCCTTTTAAAAAAATGTAACGAATCCGGATCACGAATCTGTTTTCACTAAAGTATTCGAATCCCTCTTTTGAATCCTCTAAAGGGATTCGAATCCGGGAATCGAATCCTGAATGATTCGAATCCTGCCCAGCGCTGGTTGTAAGTAATTGTTTTTTGATCGTTGAATATTTTTTTTGCTTTAACCCTATCCTTATCATCAAATTCTAAAGTGAAAGTCCTTTGCACTTAATGACTATTATCGTTAAACGGATATGAATAAATTGCCATTTAAATACTTCACTTCACTTTACAAGCCATGTGTTGATTAAATTTAAGCTTAGGGATTTATATTATTTTGTCTACCTTTAATATGTTTAACGTATTTAAACTGGTTTGGGGTAACATTTATTAAGATAGTGAGAATGTTGTTCCTTGTTCAACTCTTTAAAATATGATACGGCATTTAGGTGTAGACGTGGGTGAAATTGCACTTGAAGTTGGTGTTAATGTTGCTGGAAAGATACATTGTAGCGCATGGTTAGTCAGCGGTCGTGATCGTCGAGATCATTTCGCAGAGATGCAAACATTGCATTACCCATAACAAACAAACGTGCTATCGATAAAAATGAGAGGACACCTGCTAAGAATAATAAACAATTAGCAGGCATTACAAACATAAGCACGGTTCAGCCAGGCTAGGCGGGAGGGTCGTCAGCATAAAGTACAGATTCTTGCAAGAGCAGCGAATTCCTTTTCGATCTCGCATAGCTTATCAATTGCAAGAAGAAATTTTATATTTAAGTTAATCAAATGCAAGGGCAATTCGTAATTCTTCCCGGGCGTCTATTTCATTGGGATTAGGGCGGACGTGCTTATCGTTATCGGCGCTTTTTTTTAAACGGGTAGTGTGCATCCATCTGGTAAAATTCTTGCGATGTAGCGTAACTTTAATTTATTTGGGAGTACGAAACCGCATCTCATTACGAGGCGGCTGCTGACGCCTGCACTGATCTTTGTGCGGCCCTTCCGTCGTCCCTTTGCACTTAATCAGCACGGCTTTACGAGATACGAGCCTTTTAACATTTTTTCCTATTGTGCGAGACAGGGCTTTAGGAGAAATTAGGAAGAGATCAGGAAGTGACCTCCAAATGACCATCAGCCACCCCTGAAACTCCTCTGTTTAATCGGTCCAAGGTCGGTCCTGTCCCCACCCTCGCCAAACAAAAAATCCCCGAATAAAGTTTAATCTACTCCCCCATGTCCCCACAATAAACACTAAAAATGCTTCACCCCCGTGATTTACGGGAATACCGATCGCAGCGGCCTGTGTTTTAAGAAAATAAAACTTATTCGCTGAATATTATCAAAGCATAGTCTTAAAATGGAAAAAACAGAAATCGCTGAATCTTCAGTTTCATGCATGTTTTTCTCAAATACCTTGAACGATATGTTTGGACTACATATTTGCAGGGTCGTATGTACAAGTAAATGCCATTTTAACACGTAAAACACGCAGTGTAAATACAAAATACATATTTCCATAGCCGTGCGAGTGTACACCACTTTATCTCCAATATAAACTTATTTTGTCTGTGTATCTTTAATAATAAAGGTATAAATTAATTATCATATAAAAACACCACATTCGTGCTTCCATAAGCAAAATGCTACAAAGTCACATTATCAAATGTTCCTCTACAAATACACAAACTGGTAGCCTAGTTAGGAAAATGTTTATCTACATTAATTTTAAATTACTATGGTCATTACCTCAAGTTTTTTTTAATTAATTTAATTAATGTTTATTTTTGTATTTACATCTATGAGAAAATGTAAAATAACCATATAACAACCGTTGTTATTTAAACGTCATTTTTCGAGGGAAAGTACCAGGGTCACGGGGGCTTTTTCAGATCTCGCGAGGGCCGAAATTTATCTTTACGCCACTGCAATCGATTCAATTATATTTGAGTTAAATTAAGATAACAATTAAATAAACGGTTTTAATGTAAATAACACATTATTGGAATATTTTTACATGTTTAACTGTATACTACTATTTTTGTACTTTTGACATATTAATACTATTAAATATTGCGCCACGCGTATAAAACATTGACAGTACTGTTAAGTTCCAAATATACTGCTTATGTTTGATTTCGCGTTAATAAATTTTAGAAAAGTATATCACAATCTTGTAATTTCTAAATTGTAATAAATGTTTTTGTCCCAACTCTCTAGGTCTATCTGTTTTCTCAAAAAGCCTGATACGTGTGGTTTGGGACACCCTGTATATATATATATATATATATATATATATATATATATATATATATATATATACTAAGTGACAAAACAAAAGTGAACAGCAAGAAATAATTATATTATTTCAATAATTTCTGGTATACATAAATTATTAAAATTAAATAATTAGTTCTTGGTGTCCACTTTAATAATGTGTATAATTGATTAAATTTTTAAAGTAATCATCGGAATGTGTGACAATGTTAATAATGTGTTGGTCATACGTTACACATTCACGAGTACGTCTAGGCATACTTCTAATAAGATGATCAATATCCTCCTGGGGTATCTACCCGGCAACCTGTATTTCATGGCAAAGATCCCTTAACGTCTGTGGAGGACCAATTGAACGCCTTAGTCTTCTACCCATAAAATTCCACACATGTTCAATTGGAGATAGATCAAGAGATCTTGCTGGCAAGGGTAAAAGATTAACTCTGGAACGTTCAAAGAAGTTCAATGTAGCTCTTGCAACATGTGGTCGAGCGTTGTCTTCTTGAAAAAGTGGACATTGTAGTGTTCCAAGGTAGGGTATAATATGGGGTCGTACAATTTCTTGTATGTAACGAGCAGAAGTCATATACTGCCTCTGATAAACACTTTTGATGACCTGCTACCATAGACAATAGCTCCCCATACCATCACTCAAACTGTTTGATAAACATGCCTTACAACATAATATTGTGGACATAACATATTTTGTGTGCTCAATTTTATTGCACAGAAATGTACATGGTGGAGGTGCCGGGGAATATTTATATGGTGAAGGTGCAGGAGAGCATTTATATGGCGAAGGTGCCGGGGAGTATTTGCGGTAGTGAAAGTTGATTTTGAAGATAATTTCTGATATCGAAAGCTCTGTTGTCTAGGAGCGGTGGCGGCAGGTTTATTGTGTTTATTAGTGGGCCTTCCGCTGCTGGTCGTTTCCCGACTGGAACGAGCAATTGCGGTCAGTGTTGTTCTGTCTACCGATTTTTCGGTAGATCTACCGAATTTTATGACTACCTACCGATCTACCGAAATGCTTCTTGGATCTAGCGATAATCTATTAAGTTCCGAATCAATTACACTGGTCGGCATGAAAATCGGCCCTGACACCATTCCTGCTGATTCTTATGTAAAATGACCTCCTGAATCCGAATATGACCCCCGTTTTCTCCCATCACCCACCGTTTTCGGGGGAGGCCCCCCCACCTATTTTTATCACTTTTCGATAATTTTGAGGGATGAAAAGGATTATTTTAGCCTTTACGTTTCTTCTGAGGGGCTAGAGAGGTGAAAAGTTCCAAAACATGAACATTTGTAGCAAGGAGGTAGATTTGGGGGGGGGGGGGGATTTGCCCCCTTAAATTGTAAAAAAATCCTTAAAAATGATCAATTTTTTCGCAGTTTTTTCACTTATTTTCTACATATTCCAGCTTCCATCCCCCCTCATTCTTCCCCAAACAATAAAAATATATAGCAACAATAATTAAAATATATAGCAACAATAATAAAAATATATAGTAACAGTTCGGAAGATTCACTGTACCACGCTGGCGCTCTCAATACCTCGCACGCACAGGTTTGCCCAGGAATTTTTGGATGAACACGGGGAACGGTTTCATCAAGACATCTCTAAGTTCGAGAGGAGATTTTCGGGGAAGTGGAATGCGAGCATGTTAGCAGAGTACTGCTGGTTTTTGATACGAGAAACTTCTACCTCAGGGTACAAAAGGAAAGCAAGCACCAAATGAAGGTACTTATCTTAGTTATTTATTATTCTTTACATTTATTATTTTACATTTATTATTTTACTTTTTATTTATTATTCTTTACAGCTAAAATAATCCTTTTCACCCCTCCAATAGATGGGGGAAACGGGGGGAGTATTTAGAGCGCCAGCGTGGTACAGTGAATCTTCCGAACTGTTGCTATATATTTTTATTATTGTTGCTATATATTTTTATTAGTGTTGCTATATATTGTTGCAATATATTTTTAATATTTGGGGGTGTTTAGGGGAGGATGAAAGGGAATGGAAGCTGAAATATGTAGAAAATAAGTGAAAAAAACTGCGAAAAAAACGGAAAAAATTGAAAATTTTTTATGATTTTTTTACAATTTAAGGGGGCAAATCCCCCCCAAATCTACCTCCTTGCTACAAATGTTCATATTTTGGAACTTTTCACCTCTCTAGCCCCTCAGAAGAAATGTAAAGGCTAAAATAATCCTTTTCATCCCTCCAAATTATCGAAAAGTGATAAAAATAGGTGGGGGGCCTCCCCCGAAAACGGTGGGTGATGGGGAAAAACGGAGGTCATATTCGGATTCAGGAGGTCATTTTACATAAGAATCAGCAGGAATGGTGTCAGGGCTCGAAAAAAAAATTTTTTTTGCAGACCAGTGTTATAGGCCCTTTACATACCAGTGTCAAGATTGCACAAAATCTTATATTCACATGACATCAGCATAAAGGCACCCAAATTTCTATTTGATATTGAATTCCTCAATACATTTTTAATACATTTCAGCTTAAAAAAAGGTGAATTGGATTGATTTATTGACAAAGTTAAATAATTGTGTGACAAAGTTATTAAATGTTTTTTTTTTGCTACAAGCCGAAGAGTCTGGGAGTGGAATCTTCGTGTGCAATCTGTGGTGGGGAGTGTTAGCTAATTGGTTTAACTCAGTTTTCTAACCTCTGAGCTTTCACACTCTAATCGACGACAAAGTGGACTGTCGTTCGGGGGTCGCGTCTCGGTTCAAAATTGATACCGGATAACATTTTGTGTCAAACTTAAAATAAGCAACTGAAACAATTGCTATCAATTAGAAAACATACTTGGAGAATCTTTAAGTAAAAGTGCAATTGTTTAGTTAACTTCAGAAAATGTAGCTAAAATTAAAGCAGTTTTGAACTGTGATTGACATTTACATTTCAGATTGTTAGTAGATAAATTAGGCATTTTAAAGTCCATTGTGCATGAAATTATCTCAGTAAAATTGCAGATGTTCTGAGAGTGTGCTAAATCTCGACACTACGGAACATAGTATGGATGGTATGGATGCTAGGTTATGCGGATGATATGGTGCTTTTGGCGAGAGACTGGGGAGAAATGAAGGAGGTGATGCAGAGAGTAAAGAGATAGATGGACAAGAGAGGTCTGGGAGTAAATACAAGGAAAACATAGTGGATGAGATTTAGGAAGGAAAGGAAGAGTGGGTGAATTGAAATGGAAGGGAGAGGTGATTGAGAGGGTGAAGGAATTTAAATACTTAGGCTTCATATATAAAGGTACGGGTGAATACGGGGAGCACGCCAAATGGGTTCAAGGAAAAGCATGTTGCATTGTGAGGAAGAAATAGAGAATGGTTTTCGGGCTATTTTGTTGTATGAAGTGGAAACGTGGAGGTGGTTCCTGAAGCAGATTTTGGGGGTGGAAAGATCAACCCCTGAATACATTCTGTTTCAGGAAACAAATAGAATGAGTGTGCATGGTGGGGCGATGGAGAGAGTGGTGAAATGTGAGATGAAGTTGTGTGAATTGGAATGTCAGAGACTGGTGAAAGAGAACGTGCAGGTCAATAAGGATAAGTAAGTAGAGGATGGAGCCCAGAAAATTGTATGAAAGGGCAGGAGAGTCAGAGAATATTGTGAATGAGTGGTTAGAGAATGGCGGCATGGAGCTGCAGGAGAGGCAAGGGTGTATCGGGAGAAGCGAATACATTCAGTATGAGAGTATGAAAGGTGGCGAGTGCATGGGAGCGTGCCAGGGTACCTGACTAATAGTGACTTGTCAAAGGAGGATAAGATAACTCTGTCAAGAGTTAGATACGGTTCGGAGGAGAGAGGAAGGAGGGTTTGAATAGGGGAAAGGTATGGTAGATGTATGCTGTGCGCAAGTGGAATGGATACATGAAGCCATCTGGCGCAGGAGTGTGAAGGGGTATGTAAGGAGTGGTTGGGGGGAAACAGAAGTGTAACCGAATGGATGAGAGAGGACAGAGTTGGTCTAATTATTGTAATGAGACTGGGTTGGCAGAGAGAGATATAACGAAAGGACCATTACAATAGATAGAAGTTTAATTTTGTATGTAGATTGTTTTTTGTTTTTTTAAAGTATGTACAAATAATCTACCGAAATCTGCGAAGTGCTCTACCGATATCCGGAAATGACGACGGAACAACACTGGTTGCGGTGCCAATGATGCATATATCGCACAACGGAGGTTCACGGGGCTGCTTCTGGGCATAGTTAGCTGTCTGTTCGTTCCGTCTAGGGGATGTTGATCTCGGTTGGTTTTGTTCGTAATTTTTATTTCTAGGTGCTTTATCTGGCGACCTATTTTGCTGGTACTGTTCCACAGGCATATTTCTTGGGGGTTGAGGGTGGTCGGTTTGGCCATAATTTTCGTTGTGATTAGCATAATTTTGGGTGTGGTTATTGCCTTGGTAATTATTCCTTGCCTCCTGGGAATGGGAAAAATATCTGCGAGGCTCCTGGGGTGGTGAGGATCTACTGCGAGAGGGTTGGCTGCTGGACTTATACGTAATGACGGTCGGCGTCGTTTTCATCGTCACCATCTGACGAGGAGAAAGTTCAGAATCTGGCAATTGTGAAGCCTGTTTCAAAAACTCGGTGGCTGTCCGGGACGGAAAAATATGGCTCGTCGGAAGACTAAAGGGTCTCAAGCGAAAGCTCTAAATCGAACAAAATTTGCTTTCGAAGTGCGTAAACTTCCGGCGGCGTATCTCCTTGCTCTTTTGTTAGAAGCTTGACAGCTTTATCATGGTAGTTCAACACTAACACTATGAATAAATAGCTGTTTTGCTTTTGTATAAGAACGTTATCAGCAAAGTACTCTCTATACTTAGCTGCATATTCTGGGTCCATGCAAGCTAAGATGCGGCTATTTTTAATGCGAGATGAATTCTATATGATTTTTCCCCTTGAATTTCACCTGGTTACACTCCTGGTACCTTCTGTTTCCACAAATCATCTCAACTACCTGTTGTACCGTTTGAGCAGCAATTTGTTCATTTTTACTATCGGATCTATGAGTTCGGTGCTTTTGGTCGCTCGTGGATTTCTGCTGTGACTTCTGCCGTCTGTGGCAGGATGGTTCGGGGATCTGTGAGGCGAGATTGGTTTCGTTCCAGTGCATTCCATGCGTTGTACCGTTCCCGAGTAATAACGTTTAACTGCTTTCGCATGCGATTAACCTCCTTCTTAAGTTGTCTTAATAATTAAAACATTGTTTGCAAGTTCACGAAAAACATTTTCGTAATTTTATATACTATAAAATTATATTAAATTTCCAACTCCACGGTTCCCTCATCATAAAAATGGTTAAATTCTCACTCACAAATAAGGCCAGTTGTGTGTCCTTACTCACCTTCCAACTCCATCTTCTTGATAAACCCAAAAATCAGGTGTGATCTTCTGCAGGTCCTTAAATACTGAGGTCGATCTCCAGATGGGCAGGCACATAAGATGTGCTCTGTCGTTTCTTCCTCCTCTAGGCAAAGGCGACATTCTGTGGTGTCGCTCAGTCCTAGTTTGTTAAGGTGATGAGAGCAGTTAATGTATGCACATCCGATCAGCTCAACTTTAGCCAAGACGCCGTTCTGGAGGAGGATGGTCCACTTATCACTGCTCTGAAATATCTCATCCCTGAGCAGCGACACCACAAGTCCTGTGCTTCGTGTCGCATCCATCCCTTGACACGGTCTTTGGCTGACCTGGGTATATCCAGTACAGGTTCTGGTCCGATAAAAGCGGTGAGTCCCCCCTCTCACATCAGACTGACCCTGTTTACCAGTGCCAGCTGACAGAGTGATTGTTTACAGTTCTGTACAGCCAAGGAGGAGCCTTTAGTTGACCCCAGAGCCCTTAGGGCCGCCTGGCTGTCCGAACATATTTTAATTGTTCTGCGCATCCCTTCAGAAGGACTTCCTGAGCGCACATTTCAATGGCATATATTTTAGCCTGTAGTATGGTGGCATGCTTGCTAGTCTGTAAAAGAGTTCAGTCCTTGGTTTGCATCCGATGACTACGGCTCCTGTGCCAATGGACAGTTTTGAGCCGTCATTGTACCAGTAGGAGTCAGCCTGTGCTGGTGATTTTGTATCACTCGTATTCGTCTCTGTTTAGAAACAGGACATTATTTGACTGATCTTCGCGGTAGTCTGTGACCGCATAGTCAGTCCTCATACTCAGGGTGTCATCTGCCTCATGGATTTTGGTATCAGTCAGCTTTAATTCTAACTTCAATTCCGAGTTCATAGCACTAGTTCAAGCTGTTTTTTTCATTTACTTATAAACACTGTTGAGCTATTCTGGCCCCACTACCAGTGACCCTAAGTTTGTACTTTTAAAATAAGGAAGCTATAAGATATTTATACTTGGTAACTTCAATCCCATATTACTCGAAACAAACATCAGTAACAAAAATATGATTCCTACAAAAGTGGCTTATTTTTCAAAGACCTTTTGAATGATAGTACATTTAACCTAACGTGTCTTTTGAAAATCTGGAATTCTTGGCATTCTTGAGCAAATTCTCAGAGATACCATCCTTTTTAAAATACAATATCACTATTGGATTCTTTAATACGCCTTTTGTAATACATTTTTATGTCTCAACTCTCTAGGACTAATCGTTTGCTCAAAAAAATCCTAATACGGGTGGTCTGGGACACCCTGTATATTTAACTCCTAATTTTTGAAATAAAATATATATCTAGAGTGGACCCCACTTTACTGTTACTATTTTTCTACTATTTTTCTTTTTGCAAAAAATACAACATACAAATAAGCATAATACATGCCATTACCACGAGTTTATTCACAGGGTAGACATTTAATCAATCGAGAATTCTTTTTTTCGCAATCAATACAAAATGATTCACACATTATCTTCACAAAATTATTGATATCGGGTATCTTAATCAGAATTGTTACATGTATAACGGTTATATCATGCAACATAACAATAACGCACGTGGTTGCAGTAATGATAACATTCTTATTTCGTTTCTGTTTAGTCATTTGCAAAAACAATCTGATTGATTGTGTGTGTGTGTGTTTTGTAAGTATAGCGAGTATTATTTCAAAACATCTAGTTTTGTGTCGTTCACTGAGTACTTCTTCTTCTTGCACGAGGTAATATAGACAATTTAAATTATATCTCAAATATAAAGTCAAATTGAATTTGCCAATTGTTTTAGAATACATACAAAATATAACAAAGGTGATGTGTCCATCATAGTAGTTTCCCCGTCAGCCATACACTGGTTTTTTTTTGTATAACAGTGCGCTCCTGTGAAAAATCAATCGAAATACGTTTAAATGGAGGGAGTTTTAAGAAAAATCAAATATTTTTAATGATCAAAAATCAATTTACCCTCAAAATAGACGTCTGGTACATATTTTCTGAGTAAATTGATTTTTGATCATTGAAAATATTTGTTTTTGCTTGACACTTTTGCGCTTCTAGTCGGATACCAGATTAAAGACCATGCTATTTTACTTTTGAAATCACAGGACTGCTTGCATCTCGCATAACTTTTCACAATTCTGACAGCGTCTGTCAGGTATCACGTCCACAACCTTTGATTTACAAAACAAAAGAAACAATACATCGAAAAAACGGTAAGAGTAAACTACCATTTTCGGTTTTCGCATTTTCACCAAAAGATATTCAGATCCTAGTACTGTTTAAAGTTTCATTTCAATATCTTTAACGGTTTTTGCTGTACAGCGTCCCCAGATTACCACACAGCATCCACACAGCACATCTCAGCCAAAAAAAAATAATTTTAAAATGCTCAAAAAAACATACTTTCCCTTCAAGTTACATACAGGGAAAGTAAAAAAGGATTAATATCAACTTTCTGCAAACATGTCGTCTATTTGTTTCAATGAATATTTGGAAAAGTTTTTAATAGACAAAATGTTTGCAGAAAATCGATATTAATTCGTTTTAATATTTTATAAATCTACAATAATTCATAGTAAAAAAATTATGATGTGTATTTTCCCCATTAAACGTCCAGTCTCAGTCAGCAGGATGGGATGAAATTTGGTCAGATATTTGAAACTAATAGCTTTCAGAAATGCACTTACATATTTTTTTAACATATGTTTGTTATTGATGCAAAACTTTGTTGGTAAGCCTCACGTATGTGTAGGGAACACATAGGTGAGGCTTACTAACAAAGTTTTGCAGCAATAACAAACATGTTGAAAAATTTGCACAAAATATTAATCATGTCAAAGTCAAGTTCCCATCGCCTAAACCCTGGGTCTCCAAACTATCTTCTTCGCGGGCCACAAATACAATTCTACATAATAAAGTCGGCCAAGATCCGATTAATTTTATAAAATTTAAGGAACAATTGTTACAATATTTCAAAATATGACATTTACAAAAAAAATTACAAACAATCGCGGGCCGGAATCATGCAAGTCGCGGGCCGGATTTGGCCCGCGGGCCGTAGTTTGGAGACCACTGGCCTAAACAATTGATAATTAACATACCAAACTTATTTCACTTGTAAATTGGTTAAAGACCATTTCACATTAAATCAGTGTTTTGTGCGCGTGGCGCATGAAGTAAAATTTCCCCGAGCCAAATTTTCAGGCTTTTCTAAACTCAAAATGTTACTTCATGCTTAGTCTGGGACTCTCATTTGTTTCATCATTGAAATAATAAAAAATTGACGTAATTACTGTATTATCCTTTTATTGACGGAGAATATTCTGTATAGTTACAACAGGATGTCCATTTTGATAAAAGGTAAAAAGGATTCAATAGATAATAGTTTAATTACAGTGAATTTAATGATGATATACTATCAAAATGCCATAATAGTGAAATTACCGTCAACATGTCCATAACAGTGAAATTACCGTCAACATGTTACAATAGTTATTTAATGATAAAATACTATCAAAATACCATTATGTTGAAATCACTGTCAAAATGTTACAATAGTCATTTAATGATGGAATACTATCAGCATGCCATAATAGTGAAAATTCAGTCGACTATGATGAAATACTATCAAAATGCCATAATAGCGAAATAACTATCAAAATGTTACAATAGTCGTTTAATGGTGAAATACAATCAAAATGCCATAATAGCGAACTACCGTCAAAATGTTACAATAGTCATTTAATGATGAAATACTAATTGCAAGACAACATTTCATAATGGTTAATAAACAATTGACGCACAGTAATGTCGCAGTGATCCTTAATTCAAATACGTCACGTATAATCAAAATGTGATGATGAAAACAGGGAGGGCTTAGGTTAGAAAAACAACATTAGATTCATCGCAACTTGTCATCTAACCTAACTCAATTTTATTAAATTATAAATTGTTAGAAATGCCCTGAAATGTCAGGGTTGGCCAACATTGTCACTTTGGGTTAAAAATTTAAAAATTCAAAATTAATAATGACTGACAAATGTTTACACTTTGATGAAAAAAAAAACACACGAAATACTGTTACTGTTATTTATAAGTAGACTTGCATTTCATTGTATCAATTATATTAACTATTTTGACAGTACTGAATATATATCGACAGTATCGATTATATTGATTATTTTGACAGTACTGACGGTATCGATTACTTTGATTATTTTTACATTACTGATTATATTGACAGATCGATTATATCGACCATTTTGACAGTATAAGGTGGTGCATTTTAGAGGTGCTACATATAGATAACTTTTTTATTTGAAGAGATATTGAAAAATAGTTTTCGCGAGCCAGTCACTTTTTCATGTTTTAATCAATGGCGAACAGAAAATTGATCTATCTCTAATCGTTTCAGCTCTATAACCAGAAGTCGATTAATTGTCATTTATATGAAGTAACTGTAACTCGTTTGTCTTACAAGTTATAACCGATGACGTACGTGTTTTATTTTAAAGAAGTTTTGTTTTTGTTTTCCTACACTTAAATTCACCTTTTTCTTATGGGCGCATATGGAGATATGCATATCATTAAACAGCATTTTTAATGCTGATTTCAACGATGTGTTAAGCAAAGTAGCAGTTTGTGTCAATCAAGAGTGCTTACTTATAAAACAAAATATACCACATCGATAGTAGTCATATTTTCTAACAAATTGCAAGGATCACCTAGTAACGAAATTGTTTACCGGTTGTCATGGCAACTTTGTCAATGATTTTTTTTGACAAAAGTATGCATGTGGCACATCATTGAAATCAGGGTTAAAAATGCAATGATATGCATTTTGATAAAAAAATAAAACAGGTACGTCTTTTGGTTATAACTTGAAAAACAAATGAGTTACAGTAACTTCAGAAAATCGACAATTGACAACTTCCGGTTATAGAGCGGAAACGGTTAGAGATAGATCAATTTTCTTTTCGCCATTGATTAAAACACAAAAAAGTGACCTTGGCTTGCGAAAACAGTTTTTTAATATCTCTTTAAATAAAAAACTTCTCCATATGTGGCACCTCCAAAATGCACCACCCTGTACTAGCTATATTGACTGTATCCATTATGTTACCTACTTTAGCAGTACTGACTATTTCGACTTTGTTGGCTATTTTAACATTACTGATTATATTGACAGACTATATTGACTGTATCGATTGCTATTTTAATAGTAGTGACTATATCGACAGTATCGATTATATTGACTATTTTGACAGTACTGACTGTATCGATTACGTTGACTATTTTGACATTACTGATTATACTGACATCGATTATATAGACATTTTCACAGTACTAACTATATTGACTACATCGATTATGTTGACTATTTTGACAGTATTGACTATATCGACTATATCGACTATATTGACTATTTTGACAGTACTTACTGCATCGATTATGTTGACTATTTTGACAGTACTGACTATATCGACTATATCGACTATATTGACTATTTTGACAGTACTTACTGCATCGATTATGTTAACTATCTTACATTAGTGATTATATTGACCATTTTAACATAACTAACTCTATTGATTGCATCAATTATGTTGACTATTTTGACAGTACTGACTGTATCGATTATGTTAACTATTTTACATTACTGATTATATTGACAGATCGGTTATATTGATCATTTTAACATTACTAACTCTATTGACTGCATCAATTATGTTGACTATTTTGACAGTATTGACTGTATCGATTCATTGACTATGTTGGCTAACAATTATCATTTAACAAAATTGACAATATCGACTGTTCTTTGACTATACTGATTATTATGAATAAATTACCTGTCACTCGACAACTTTGATTATTTTCGTTGTGTAATAAAAAAAAAACGTGATTTTATTCTTAATCAAATTTTATAGACTCTAAAAATTAAAACGATCGTAATTTTGATAGTTTTCACTAGATCTTTCTGAAATTTTATGTGGATGTTGAGAAAATCTTTTATTTTCATATTATGTGAAAATTTAAATATACTCCATTGATGGTTTTTGAGTTATTTCTATCTGATTGTCTAAAGTGCGTTTTTTTAAATCAAATTTTACGGATAGTCATGGTATTGGCATTTTTTAGAACTTTTATATTGTCGTCCGTAATAGTCTACCACCAAACGGCGAAACTGACGGGAACATACGAACTTCGAAAGGGTAGACCAAGCGGGCGTTACCTCGCTGGATGTTACCTGTTTAAGATAAGATACATAAACAGCAACACGCGTTCCTCAATCATATTGTACGAAAAGAGTTGAATGAATATTATTGATTTAGTTAAAAAGGCAAATACAGAACGAATCCATTAGTGATCTAATTAATTGGACATTTATAGTGTTTCTTTTAATATTTTACTGTTCTAATATACACGTATTTAATTGTAATAGACTTCCCATTTACTAAAGGTACCGGAAGGTCGGAGTCCATGTCCACCCTTCCGCAACAATAGCCGCTGCAATTAATATTTCACTACAATAATACAATGAATTTATAATTTGCTTTGTTTTTTGTAACCTGACATACTGGTCAAAAAATACAAAAATATATCGTTGCTTTGCTTTGATAGTGGTATAACTAAAAAAAGTGATTTTTATGTTTTGCATTGAGTCTATTCAAAAGTCCTTCTCTGGATAGCCACTAGAGTGCCGGTATCAACTTGAAAACAATATAAATATATTTATATAATAAAAATTAACACATTTCACTTGTGCCATAATGAAAGCAAAGCAGCGATATATTAAAATGTATTAATGAAAATTCTAAAGGTGAACATGGAATAAATATTCGTAAGTGGAAAATACTAGACAAATCTGCTGATCGACAAACAATTAACTGGTTTTGCTTTTCTCATTTCCAATACTTATTTTTATTATATAATTATGAATTACAATTATTATAAACATATATTACATATAAATATTTATTTATGTATATAGAATTTTGAAAAAATCTAAAACTGTCGAAAATCGATAAAATGTTTCAATTTGAAAACAATGTCAAAAAGTAATTAAATGTCAAGAAATATTGAAATTTGACAACAATTTGAAGTATGTGAAAAGTGATAAACTATAATAAAAAATGTTTTAAATATTTTAAACTTAAAATTAATCAGTGTTTTTATACGCGTGGCGCATGAAGTAAAATTTCGAGTTGAGAAAAGCCAGAATTTGGATTTTGACGTTACACGTCCAAATCCAAATTCTTGTTAATTTTTGTGAATTTCTTGTTAATTTTTGTGAATTTCCAAGAATTTTGAAAGTTAATTAACTTTTAAAATTTTGACGACTCGTGAATTTTTTAATAAGTTTATTACTTTTTAAACTTTTTTTAATTTCCAAGATTTATAACAATTTTGACTAAAATCATGCATTTTCCAAGATTATTGCTGATTTTCAGATTCTTGACTTCTTTCGTTACCTTTTAAAACTTTGACACCTTTTATATATTTTTTTTTAGATTTTCATTAAACTAAAAAAAATGCCGGTATCCATGAATTTTCTAGAATTTTGTTAATTTTCGGGCTCGCAAATTTCAAAACGTTTAATAATCGTTAACGATTAATATAACGTTTAAATTAATTAATCGATGCTATAAAAATTCATGAAAATTAATGAAAATCTCGATATGTTGAAAATCTAACGAAAATTAAACGAGTGTCATCTACTCTCAGACTGATCATGAAATAAAATTTCGAGTTTAGAAAAGCCCCGCGTAGAAAATTTTCACGGGGCTTTTCTAAACTCGAAATTTTACTTCATGCGCCACGCGTATAAACCGCTGATTTAAAGTAATGTTGAAAACATATACTGTTGAGATGTGATAGATGTTTACTAAGATGTCGAAAATAACAAACATTAACAAAACCCTAAGCATTTTGCGATTCACCAAAAACATTAAAAATTGTTAATTTCAATGAAAACAAAACAATTCGATCAAAACACAAGTCGTCAAAATTGATTTTAGAAAAAAGTTGAAATTGCTTAATTTAACAGAAGTATAATTTACAAAAACGACAAGATTCAAAACACATATCATCAAAATTGACATAAACATTGAAAATTCGGTCAAATTGATCAATTCAGTAAGTAAAATTTAGGTTCTACTTGCCGTTTTGTTATGTATGTATAGCAACTTGCTAAATACAACCTACCGCCGTGATGAGGTTAAAAAAAATAATAATTTATTTTAATTTTAATGATTTAAAACTTTAGACTTCAAGTTTAGCGGTTGACTCAGTAAGCAAAACTGATTCGCGCTGCACACTTTAATTTGATATATTTTAACGAACCACACAAAAAGAATAGATGCAAACACGAGACGGTCCACACTCCAAGCTGAGTAGGCGACACTTCAAGCTGAGTAGTCGAAACATGTTTATAATAATTATCTCAATAAATTATAGCAATATAAAGAAATAATGTTGGAAGTAATACACGGATTTATGTAATCATTTGACAGTGTTCCATAATTTAATTTATATTTATTTAAGAAACATTGTATTAAAAACAAAATACTGTGAATTTATTCGTAAAGCTTCAATGTACAATATGAATATATTTTAATGCTCTATTTTCATATTTGTGAAAGATTAATTGTTGTTCGTTCTTATTGCCAAATAACATATAAATTTCCGACCTTAAGCGGATCTGGTCAAAGTAAAATATAAGAGGTTTATTTTGAACGATAAATAACACATATATTTTGCATTTCAATAGTAAGCGTAAATGGAATTTGGTAGATTTTTAAATTCTGAACATTTGTTTACTGTAGTATTTTGTCTTTATAATCAAGGAAGCAGGAAAATGCATATATGTGATTTTACATGTTGCCCCTTATCTCATACACACAGTATATAATTGTCATGTTTGAATTAAAATTAGCGCGTCAATTTGAATAAAAATGCAAGAATAATAAATTCATTGGCGAAACCAACATTTCTACTCAAATTGAACGAACAAGCGTGCCAGGCGAAGAATGTTTTCCGTAAATGAAAATAAATAAATCAGTCGCCACTTCAGATAAGACGGTCCTCCTTTTACACTCATAGACAAGATTCAACGTAGTCAGTCAAGTCAAGTTGTGATTTTACAATCCGAAAGTAGAACGTCGTTAGGTGAATTGGGGAGTTAGGCGGTGGCTAAAGCATTTTGCGCTCTACTGCTGTATCCGATATGGACCGATATGTTTGATTACAGGCGCACTAGCTGTAGATGGAAGACTGCATAGATAATTACGACATCGTTTGTAAAATCCAACGCCGGTTAGCGAAAGTTTAAACCCTGTCGGAAAACCTAATGTTTGTAAAAGTGAACCTTTAAAAGCAAACGTTATTTTTTTCAAAAATGTCGGATAACCCCGAAACCGTACGACTTTAACCGAATAAAATTTAACAAAATTACACACATTTTTAAATGAAATTGAAAAACTAAATGGTTTGTTTAAAACAATCAATTTGCATCGGCTACTACTTTTATGGCGTACCCTGTATATCTGAAAACATGTTTCAATAAAAAGTTGAAGATATGAAATGTATATTATATCTTCAAGTAGTAGCCGATGCAAATTGATTGTTTTAAACAAACCATTTGTTTTTTAAATTTCATTTAAAAATGTGTTTTGTCGTAGAATGTTGGATGTAAATCTGAGAAGAGATCAGAATTGTGAAAATGTTGAGCGGTATCCCGAAGAGCATGCCCGTCGTAGGGGTTGTGCTTTTGAGAAGTACTAATCACTGATTAAAGTTAATCAGCTGTGGTGCTAATGGGTATTATTTGTAACTCCCAAAAGAAAACATCTTATTAAAATTGTTAATATATTGATTGTGAATCTTTTCAATTATTTTATTATTGTATGTTAATTTTAATATTTTTGATTAAATCATCTTAAAATAATCATTAATTATTGTTATGGTACACACACATTTAATTTTTCTAATAATAATATACAAAGAGTTCAACATTTCACAGCACATTTAGTCAACTTTGAAACATTAAATCTCGATTTTTTTAAATATAACACCCTGTATATTTTTACATTCTGCATTGATCTATACTGGTATTCCCTACACTTATTTTTTTTTTGTCTTGAAAATGAAATAAGATATAGGGAAAGCTAGTGTAGATCAATGCAGAATTTTTTTCTGCGTAAGAATATGTCAAAATATACAGGGTGTTCCATTTAAAAAATCGAGATTTAAAAGTTTAAAGTTGACCAAATATGGTATGAAATTTTGAACGCTCTGAATATTACTATTCAAAATATTAATCACCACTGGATACCTTCGGGTATTGGCTTTCTATAGCCAACATTCCATCTCTTCGATTTACTTTTATTCGGAGATACGAATTTTAAAATTAATCACAAATAAGCGCTAAATTTATTTAAAATGTCAAATATCTTGAAAATGGTTAAATTTGTAGGTTATGTTACATTATGATTTTATTCATAGAATTGTGTAGAATCCAAATTCGAAATAAAAAATATAGCATTGTATTTAAAATAAGAAAGTTGGTGTTCATTTTTGGTATAAACGGAAGCCAAAAAAATCTTTAAAAATAGTTTTTGAACATAAAAATAAAAAGTAAATTTAAAAAAAATCAGTTAGACAATATTTCGAAAACAAAAGAAGATATTTCAAATTCGTTTGTATTTTTCCCTAAAATGCGCAACATTAGCCAAATTTACCCTACTATCTCTTTAAATAAGCGAGATTCTCTTGCCTTTATAAGCCCCTCACGTACTTTGGTGCTATAACATTCAAATGTATCTATTTTAAAAAGATCTGCTAATGCTGTTTTTAGGATGAAGATATAAATACTTGTAATTGGCTGCATTTCCCTTCTGGGGCCCCCAGGGGCTAGTATTGAGGGTAGGAATGGCTATCTGCTTAGGGTTTTTTTAGTAGTTTTATAAAATCGGCCTTTGGCTGTTCCCACGAGATTATATGTAAGGGGTTGTTTAAGTGGTGTGGATTGGGCAAGCGGGAATAGTTTACCTGGTTGGCAATTGAATGCTCCGGGAATAATATATTCGGTATCATGTATCTTGTTTACTCTCTTGTTTACTCAATTCGTTATCACGTGATGGTGTTTAGTTTGGTTTGGAGGAAAAATCGGTAGGGGGATGATTTGGAAATTGTTTTGCGAGCTATGTGGGGATTCGTGGTCACCCTTTGCCATAGATCAGGATATATTTACGGTGTTTGTCATGAGCGTGTTGCGAGTGTAGGTCCAGTTGGTGTTTGTAGGATGAACATAAATACCCAGTTGGGGCAGTTAACAGCAGGAAGGGACGCTCCGCAGTAACACAATCTTAAACCACTTCCGTTTGTTTTTAGCAGGCTAATTCAACGATACTGATGCTATCGCGTTAGGTAAAGCGGGAATAACCAGCTATCCGGCAACTATCCTGTACGAATGCTGAGTTGGGAGATGTTTTATAGCATCAAATGAAATTATAATATCTTTTTCAACTAAATGCAATGTCCCGTATAAATTTTCCGCACCCCGACGTTATAAAATATAAACCTTAAGTTTGCGGGCCGCTTTATTTTTCTCGCGTTCGAATTGTTTTGCTCTTTTCTTTCGCGCCATAACCCGACTCTTCATCAAATAAACTGCACGCCTGTGCAAATTTCCTCCGTTTTGACTTCATTAAATATTCCGGCCGCTTGATGAATGGCTGCGTTTTTCTTTTCTAGCACGAGGAATGGGATGAATCAGCGCTTGGAAGCCGATCAGCTAAACTAATGAATTTTACTTGTTTCCAGGGCCACTTAGGAGACAACCCCTTCGAGAGTGCTGTTGGTTGGAGCAAGAATCACTTCACGGCAGCCACGACACCTTGGCCACATACATTGAGGCAATCTAGATACAGTGTAAGTAAATATTCAGACATTAGTCAAAATTATTTACACCTAAAGGCACCACAGATGCTCAATGCTGGCGGCAGCAGTTTCAATGGCTCATCCACGCGTTATCGCTCTATGACATCATGCGCATTCTGCAATACTTGCGAATTTGTTTATTACAACACAAGAAATGTGCACGTCTTTATCCATTACTAACATAAACGTTGCAATTGCAAAACTGCTTTTAATATAAATATATACAATTTCGTAGAAATCCTTTATTGGACACTTTATCCAAATATAGACGCAGAGCGTGATTTGCACAAAAGAATTGATCACAAATGTTTTCGATATTTAGATTTTTATATTTACTTCTCTCCCACGACAGCATAAAAAGTCCGTTTTATGGACCCTCTATACCATTTTTACCACCCTCCTATCCAATGTGTACTTTACTACTCAACTCTTACGTCATCTTAGTTAGTATAAATATCGATTGCGATGGGGTTATTTTAGCATATATTTTGATAATACAATTACATATTTTTTTCTTGATTTACTTTCATTGCATAACCTTGTTTTATAGTGTACAGATAAAATACATGAATAGAATAATTTAATTTAAAATTAAAATCATTATAAGTTTGTATCTCTAACTATTTAATACAGTCCAACTAGTTTCGGCTTCTAGCTATTATCAAGGAAAGTATAGATATTCCTTTTTACAGAAAATACGCGGGACCAAACCCGAAGAAACTGTTCAACATACAGAGAGTTTTATGTAACACCGAACATGTTCAATGTTTAGTTTCGTATGTTCGATTTGTCAAGTCAAAGCATTCAATACACCTTTAATTTCTAGGTTATGTGTAAACTGGATTGCCTATATGACCATTAAATTAAAATTAAATTATAGCCAATTGTAATCAACGCCTTAACTTATTTCAGTACAAGTTGTACAAACAGGGAGTTTTTCTATTAAGTCCTAATTTAGCGTGTGTGCCGTAAATCTTTAGATAATCCTTGTTTTTTTTTTAAATAGTTCAATTTTGAAACTTAAAACGAGTCTTTTCCACTCCCAGACTAAGCATGATGTAAAATTTCGAGTTTAGAAAAGCCTGAAAATTTTCTAAACTCGACATTTTACTTCATGCGCCACCGGTACAAAACACTGACATATTACGAAGTTTAAAACACACCGCAAACTTCACATTGAATCAGTGCTTTGTAGTGGTGGCGCATGAAGTAAAATTTCGAGTTTAGAAAAGCCTAATTTGGCTCGGTCGCTTTGCTTCGCTACGCGTCCAAGCCAAATTTTCAGGCTTTTCTAAACTCGAAATTTTACTTCATGCTTAACCTGGGAGTGAAAAACACTCGTTTAAAGCTTCAAATTAATTTCTTTTAATAAACCTAGTGTCGGAAAATGTACAATGTATGCATATGTATACTTAAATGTAATATTCTTTGTATGAAAGGTAACAATTTGACCTTCAATAATCAAGATAGAAAAATATGATTTATTTACAAATTGTAGATAATTACCGACTCTATAATCGGGAAATACTTTAATGTATACAAGGTAAGAACACATCGGAGAGCCAACACAGACTTATGTTTTTTAAATGGAACACTAAGTATATTTTTGAATTTTTAAGCGTAGTTTTAAATACTAATTGATCTGACAATAACTTTAATTCGACTAAATTTAACCCTTTCTCAATTTTTCTGGTTTTTAGGGCAAAAGCAAGCAATATTGGGACAGTCACAGAAAATTAATAAATTGATATTTTAAAATTATCTTTTACCAACAGAATTCTTACATTTTTAGATGATTAGGTAATTAAATGCTATTTTAATGAAATAAGAAGACTTTCGCTAAATGTAAAGAAACTTTTTTTTTAATGAAACACCTAGTCAACTATTATAAATACGAACAAAAAAATACAAAATAAAATTGCGTTAGCAAATTTCATCTAACGTAATTTGTTTTCAAGATATGGCGAAAAAAGTGAAAATCGAAAAAAAAAATTGTCTGCTATAAATTTGTTAATTAGAGTCACAACAAGCTGAAAAAATTTAAAATGTACCCCAAATAATATTCAAGAAACGTATTAAAATTGACAGGTTTTATACAAGGTGTCTTATTTTCAAGATACGACATCAAACTTGAATTTTTTTATGACAACCATATTTTATTTCTTTCTACGCTGTTAAATAGAGCAGGAAATTTGAGTTGAAAATCATACGTCATATATTATATTAAAATGGTAAATGTCATGTCATATTTCTAACGACTCTTTTAAGTCATGCACACTTTGTTCATGTGTGTGTGTGTGTGGTTTTGAATTTAAGATTAAATCAGTGTTTTATACGCGTGGCGCATGAAGTGAAATTTCAAGTTTAGAAAAGCCTGAAACTTCGGATTTGCCGGGGCGCGACTCGCTTCGCTCGCGCGCCCTTGCAAATCCAAAATCCAAAAAGTGAAAATCGAAAAAATGTTTTTTTGCTACAACTTCGTTAATTAGAATTATAACATGCTGAAATTTAAAACGTACCGCAAATAATATTCAAGAAACATAACAAAATTGAGAGGTTTTATACAGGGTGTCCTGTTTTCAAGATACGACATCAAACTTGAAATTTTTAAATGACAACCATATTTAAGTCATTTATACTTTGTTTATGTGTGTGTGTGTGTATGATTTTGAACTTTAGAATAAACCAGTGTTTTATACGCGTGGCGCATGAAGTAAAATTTCGAGTTTAGAAAAGCCTGAAAATTTGGATTTGCCGGGGCGTGACTCGCTTCGCTTGGCAAATCCAAATTTTCAGGCTTTTCTAAACTCGAAATTTTACTTCATGCTTAATCGAGGAATGGAAAACCCTCTTTAGAATAATTTGAAATGCTTTTATAAAAAAAAAAACAAAAATAAAAAAATACATCAATGTAATTTTACAGTTTATTGAATATTTGATTTGATTGATTGAGTTTCTGTAATTAATATTAAACATACATTTTCTAAACTCAATTTTCTTCAAACTTTAACTTCTAGTTGATCGATTTCAAAACTAAATTAAAAAAATAAATAATCCCCCCGATTCCGTACACGAAATGTTAAATTTAACGTATACGTTATTTACCCTCACAATCTAAGTTTACATATCAAGTACTAAACACGCTTAGACTGTGATGTTAAATAACATAAACGTTAAATTTAACATTTCGTGTACGCAGTAGCCCTGAATTTCTAGCTAAAATCCTCTAAAATTTTGTATAATAAATAAAGTTAGGAGTCAAATTATCCGGGTCTAAAGTGTAATTTTCCTTCAACTTTATTTATTTAGTGTTGTTGTTAATAACTTCATAATAATCCTAAATAAAAGTTGTCGAAACGTTTTCTTGTTAATTTTTTTTTCAGTCGAGTATAGTTTTAAATTCATACTCGACAGAAAACCTAGTTTAACAAGAAAATATTTAGACAACTATTTTTACTTTTGTTGGTTTTTGACTTATAATTTTGAGCACAATTAAAATTATTTGAAACCCTCATTCTTCAACTGTCATTTCACCTTATCGAAAACAGATAAGATATTTTTAATCTTTGGGGAACAAATTTTCGAGTAGAAATATTAATTAAACTTTGACTAAAAATGTAAACTCCCTTTAAGTTTGGAAGAAACTAACCATTACTTCAATTTGTTTTCGTATTGTTTCATGAAAATAACACTTTCTTATAAAAAGTTATGATTATATTTTTTACTATATGTATGCGTGAATCTGATATTATTTAATGAATTAGTTGATTTTGACTTTTATTGTCACACTTCAAACTGAATTTTATAACACAATTAATTCACTTTTTGAAATTGTTTTGTAAATGGTGAATAAATAAGGTATGTATATTCTGTATTTTTGTATTCTAAACTTACCCTTTCTTTAACATTGTTGACGTTTCTCCCAGATATAACAGCGATGAAAACATCTGATATATTCGATAGTCTTTGCAAAATGTGCTCCAGTCGGAATAACGGCTAAATCTAGATGTGGAGCTATTGGTGCTAAGGTACCATCATAATCTAACAAGAGAACTTATTTTTGCGTAACCAAAAAATAACTCAATTCAGTTACCCTCGGTTACTAAAAAATTCTTCATTTCAAGTTTGTCAACAAGTGCTTAAGATGCGTGCATTATTCCCTAAATTGATGCTTTATTCAAGATGATTAAATCTTCATGATGGTGCTAAAATTAGGAAGCATCAAAACAACCTTGTAAATTTAATAATCGAACAATTCAATTTTTATCCTCAGAGTTGGGGATCCCGGCGGGATAGTGGGTAGAGGCCCTGCCTCCTAACCCAGGGGTCGCGAGTTCCAGTCCCGCCGGGCGGGGTCATTTTAAAGTACAAAATGATTCCACTTGGGTCCATGGATGTGTGTGAATGTGTGTGTGGCGTCTAAATATAGTTAAAATACAAAAAATATATAGGTGAAATGGTGGAGTGGTCCAGTCTAGTAAATGTATATAAAAAAAAATCCCCAGAGTTTATTCCTGTAAACAAATATTTCATGGAAAAGTTCAGTTGCGAGTAAATAAAACAGTTTTGTATTATATTTTAGTAATACAATGACATTGAAATTACAGAAACTAATCAATCAGATTTAATATACAATAAATTACAAAATTAAGTTTTGCTTTATGTATGTTTCATAAAAGCATTTAATATTATCCTAATGAGAGATTTCCACTCCCAGATTAAGCATGAAAAAATAATCGAGTTTAGAAAAGCTTCGCTCCCGCGCCCTGAAAATCCAAATTTACAGGCTTTTCTAAACTCGAAATTTTACTTCATGAGCCACGCGTATACAACACTGATTTAAATTTATGTTCAAAATATACAAAAGTTGAATCCTATAAATTTTGTTTGTATTCTCTGTTAGTTAATTTATGAATAACTACTACAATTGTTTAATCGTTTTTATTATTCAGAAAAGCAAAAAACAAGCTGTTTCAACAATAAAAATATTTAATTTACTTATTTTCATCCCGGATTATCGTACATGTTGTATATTCGAAAAATACGCTTTAATAAAATAATTCAAGGACTTCATGGTAAAGCATAAATATGAAATAATCCCTGTTGAAGCCGAATATTTTATTTGATTATACAAAAATGAAGGTTATTAATTTCAAAATATTGGAAATATTAAAAATTAAATATTATAATTTGAATATACAGGGATTTATTTTTTCAAGTATGCATATCCTGATGCATATACATTTTGAGGCATTCTCTCTTTTTTTTAATTAGTTCAATTTGAAGCTTTAACGAGTATTTCCAATCCCAGATTAAGCATGATGTAAAATTTCGAGTTTAGAAAAGCCTTAAAATGTTCTAAACTCGAAATTTTACTTGATGCGCCACGCGTATTAAACACTGATTTATTTTAAATTTCAAAATCACACATACACACAAACACACATACGTCAACAAAATGTACATAACTTAAGTAAGTCATTACTTGATCATTGAGTCTCTGTCTTAGTTTTAATTTTTGTTAATTATTGTGTTTTTTGTTGATTCAATAAAATTAAATTGAAATAAAATAAATTAGGATTAAGAAGAAATTGTAAAATATTATAAAGGGTGTTCCATTTTATTAGATATGACAACTAGCATTTTAAATTGACATATGATACATGATTTTCCGCTCAAATATCCTGCTCTCTTTAATGGCGTAAAAAATTATTTATGGCTGTAACTGGAAAAATAAACTTTGATGTCGTATCTTAAAAATGTGTTGCCCTGTATAAACATTAACATTTTTTATGTTTTTTATCAGCGTTATTAGGTACATTTTAAATTTTAGCTAGCTATCTTTCTAATTAACAAAGTTATAACAAAACAAAAATTAAACGATTTTGACATTTGTCGCCATATTGTGAAAACAAATTAGACTAGTTGACGTTTGTTAAAGTAATTTAGTTTTGTATTAAAAATGAAAACTTTTGCCTAATTTAACCGCTTTCCTCTCCCTAATAGTTCGCGAGATTCCAATGGTGAGCATGATAAAAAAAATCGAGCGGTATAAGTACATCGTTAATTTTAAAATAAAAATAAATAAAAACATAAATAAAGCAACAAAAACCGGAAAACATACGGTCAATGACAATGGCGAGCTATGGTTATCACCAATAATAAACGCACTTATTACCTGACAATGTAGGCATATACCGTTTGTGGGGGGATTACTGCCCAGATAGAAAACACTTTTTTATTAACCCTTTTTCGAGAAAACGTGATTCTGTAGAAACAGTTTTGGATGACTTAAAACCAATATTTCCATTATCAAATCCTAATTTGACCACAGAGGGCGCTTAAAAATTAAGAAAAACAAAAGGTATGATAAGAGAGAAGTACCTTTAATTGAATTTTTAGGAAAAAAATGTTATTAGAAAAAGTAATTTCTAATCGAGAGTTGAGTCTAAATACAAAATTATAACTTAATAGAAATAATTTCATTTTTTAGAAATTATTGTATTATTCTTTTTCAATGCTTTTTTGTATATTTTTGAACATTTATTTATTCAAAATAATTGCATTTCTATTAAACTACCTATTTTCAATCAAATTATGGTATACACCATGTTTCCCCGGATAACTGCCTAGATTTTTTATCATCAATTTTTCAACAAAGTCATTTTTTTTTGACCTCGGCTCTTGGCCATACAGTCAGCTGCCATTTGTATTTAATTATTTTCGATTTTCAAATGAACTTATCCACATACATACGTTATATAACTCACATGGACCTCACAACGCATTCATCCACTCCAGAGGGTGCCAATTTCTCCATAAGAAAATGGCACCTCCGGTGGGACTCCAACCCACGACCCTCTGGCCCAAGAGCAGGAACTCTACTCACTGACCCACGAGGGTCCCCAAGTCATTCTTTATCAAACGTTTTGCCTCTTAAAAAAACATTATTATAAAGACATCACAAATTTGATATAAGGGATATAGAATAAAATTAGTTTATAAGAGAAGTGGCTTAAATTTCCGCTTCAGAGAAAAAATGTTATAAGACAAAGATGTAATTTACATATGTTCCACAGCGTAAACGCCATCTGGTGCTCATTTGCTTAAGTAGCATCGTCAATAGCTGACAAACTAAACGTTTGTTTACAGTAAATGAATGAGTACTGAACACATATTTTTAAAAAAATGTATTTATTTACGTAATTAATATTTAAATATACAGGGAATTTTTCTTTTAAGTATATACAGCGAATATTTATTTTAAGTATACATATGGATACGCTGTAAATTTTAGAGTTCAATTTCAAGCTTTAAACGAGTGTTTTTCACTCCCAGACTAAGCATGAAGTAAAATTTCGAGTTTAGAAAAGCCTAAAATTTGGTTTGGTCGACCAAACCAAATTTTCAGGCTCTTCTAAACTCGAAATTTTACTTCATGCGCCACGCGTATAAAACGCTAATCTTAGGTGAAATTTAAAATATACGTCGGTAGAATGCTTTAGTTAGCATATTGCTAACTTCACAATATTTGAGTGTTTTATTTGCGTGGCGCATGATTTTAAGGCTTTTCTGAACTCGAAACGTTTCTTCATACTGAGTCTGGAAGTGGAAAACACTGGTTTATAGCTTCAAATTGAACTCTTAAAAAAAACAACGAATATATCAAGATTTACAGAATAATTGGGATATGCATATTTTAAAAAAACTCCCTGTATAATTTTAGTCTGAAAATTAGTTACTCATAATTTAAGTTTATTCAAGATATTTACAAAAAACATTCAATTTTTATGATATGTTAATTTTTATTGGCTAAATATCACTAAATTTAAGTAAAAATTAATAATTTATTACAAATACAATTATTTTTTACACGTCAAAAGGATACAATATATAATTATAAAAATACATAAATTTAATAAAAATAAAATTGTTTCTATAAAGTTAAAATTTTGTATGTGAACATAATTTTAAATTCTTTCTCTAAAATTATAATTAGAGGTACTTTTATGACAATTTTAGTTTTTCTTAATTTTTAAACGCCCTCTATGGTAAATTTAAGATTTGATCATGAAAATAGCGTTTTTAAGTTATTCGAATTTTGTAAAGAATGCCTCGGTGGCCGAGTGGGTTAAGACACTGTCCACTAACCCAGAGGTCGCGGGTTCGAATTCCCTCCCGTGAAATCATTTATGAGTAATAAATGATTCCACCCGGGTCCATGGATGTTGTGTGAATGCAATGTGGCGTCCAAATGAATTTAATTTAAGTGTGTGAATTAGTAAAAATTAAATTGATAAAACAAATAATACAATGGATGATGGCAGCATGGCAAAAGCCAAGGCCAAGAATAACAAAACAAAAAATGACTTTTTGTCGAAAAATTGACAAATTTTCCTACCCGGGCAGTAATCCAGGGATATAGGGTATATTCTGTAAAAAATAAATCTCTGTACATTCCTTCTTAGTGACTAGAAGCCGAAACTAAACGAAATAAATTAAGTATGTAATGTGTTTCAGCCAAGTGATTTTTAATTAAAAGAAATGTAAATATATGTAAATAATTAATAAGAACATAGTGAAAGATATGCAGATACATTTCAAAAAGCTACTTTATAAATGATACACGAGGAAAAAGTAGGATTTTTAATAACTATCGATTTTCACCAAAAGAGTAACTATGTAGGGCAGGGTTTCTCAACCGGGGGGGGGGGGGGGCAGATTGGGGGGGCGCGACAGATTTCTTAAAGAGTAGGTTAAGTGAAAAGGCTATAATAGTGTTTCAATCTAACTAAAAAAAAACAAATAAAATCAGGGAGGGGGATCGTGGAGTTATGAGGGGGGATGCGACCTGAAGAAGGTTGGGAACCCCTGGTGTAGGGTATGTTACTCATTCTGTGTAAATTGTCAGTTATTAAAAATGACTTCCTTTTCCTCATGTATCATCAGTATAAATGAACTCCTTAAAATTTATCTGTATACCATGCAACGCAATGCAATGAACGCGACGAAGATAAAAAAGCATATCAGGAAAAAGTTTCTACTTGAGCTTGCCAACATTGCATTTTATTTTAGTTCACTTTACTGGCCGTAATTAATGACCCTTTCACGTAATTGTTAAATAATTGGTGGGTTTTAGAAGTATGAAAATGTCTATACCAGTGGTTCCCAACCTTTTTTGATCAGGGACTACCATGATGTGTATTCTTCTTATAAGGGGCCGGTAATTTTGTAAATCTGTGAATCAAAAGCTCTTTATTAATAATTTATCGATAAATTAGTCTAAGCAAAGTATAATTAACCTTTAAATAAACTAAAATACTCCTAATATATTGCTAACATGTTCCTCATTGATCACGTGGTAAAACATTTCTACTAATAAATAGGTTTTTAATTGAAATTCACTTGGTTTGTTTTACTAATAAATTTAATTTTCTACTAGTTTCGGCTTGATGCATCCTGCATCATTCTTGAATATAGCATTAAGCCGAAACTAATCGAAAATTAAATTTATTAGTAAAACAAACCAAGTGAATTTCAACTAAAAACCTATATATAAAATACACTGCTCAAAAGAATTAGAGAAACACTTTTTTGAAAATCTGTTATTTCTTAAACAAGAGTTCTAGATAAGCCAAATCAGATGTGCTCCAAAAACATATATTTTACTAACATATTGGCCAAAAACAATTATACAATTATTAGTTACTTCTAAATTACAATGGAAAATTCAAAATGATAGCACCAAATTAAATAAAAACGACTAACATGAAAAAATTGCAAGTCGAATTTTCGGAGGTTAGGCGAAGTTTAATAATGGGTGTCCTCCACGGGTACGAATTCCTTCTTCGCACTTGTTTGACATTCCTCAATCAGAGCTTTTGTTAGTCCTTCGATGGTTTGTGGTGGATTAAGGTTCTTACGAATGCGACGGTCAAGCTGATCTCACGCATGTTGAATAGGATTTAGATCAGGACTTAACGCTGGCCAATCCATAACCTGAAATACACGCTCTAGTAAATAATTTCTGGTGATAGCAGCTGTATGTGGCCTGGCATTATCGTGCATCAGGATGAAATTGGGACCGATACCATATGCAGCAGATACTACATGCTTCTTTAAGACAATTACAATATAATTAATTGCATTTCGGGGTTTCAGAAATTACAACAAGATCAGTTCTGTCATCTACACTGATTCCTGCCCAAACCATCACAGACCCACCACCAAATCTATCCACTTCTTGAATAGTTTTGGCTGAGTAGCGTTCACCATGACGTCTATAAACACGTACACGACTATCACAACGAGTTAACAGTGATGAAGTCGGCAAACTCTGTGATCTCGAGCAAATCTGATTTGTGCTTCTTTGTGATACCGCGTAAGGCGTGGTGCCCGGACATGTCTTCTAGGTATCAAATGTGCTTCTTTTAACCTGTTTCTAACAGTCTGATCAGAAATTTGTATTCCATGTGCTCGTCTTAGATCATTAAATAAGTCTCGTACTGTAGAAGTACGCCTACGTAGACAGGAAAGGACAAGCAATCGGTCTTGATTTCGAGTAGTTTTTCGTTTTCGACCTTGCCCAGCTCACCTGGCAAATTGTGCAGTCTTCCGAAAATGATTCCATAGACGTTGAATAACAGAAGGACTAACATGCAGTTCCCTGCTAACATTACGAATAGAGCGCCTCGCGCCCAAGACACTGTTTCAGCGTGAAGTCCGAAAACATACACTAAGAAACCTGGTGCTTATTCGTAAATGGTCGGGTATGGTCGTGTGTAGTCGTGTATGTTTAAACACCTTAAGTTCCACTGTTTTTGTTTGTTTGTGAAAATATTGAATTTTATGTTTATGAGTATCTTTCACTCTCAGACTAAGCATGAAGTAGAATTTCGAGTTTAGAAAAGCCTGAGCGTTTGGATTTGGACGCGTAGCGTCCAAATCCAAACTCAGGCTTTTCTAAACTCTAAATTTTACTTCATGCGCCACGCGCTCAAGCCACTGTTTCAGCGTGAAGTCCGAAAACATACACAAACAAACCTGGTACTTGTTCGTGTATGGTCGGGTATGGTCGTGTGTAGTCGTCTATGGTTTAATACTTTACGTTACACTGTTTTTATTTATGTTTGTGAAAATGTTGAATTTTCAATTGAAATTCACTTCTAACAAGTGTCTTCCACTCAAAGACTAAGCATAAAGTAAAATTTCGAGTTTAGGAAAGCCTGAACTCAAGCTTTTCTAAACTTAAAATTTTACTTCATGCGCCACTCGCACAAGACACTGTTTCAGCGTGAAGTCCAAAAACATACACGAACAAACCTAGTGCTTGTTCGTGTATGGTCGTGTAGTCGTATGTAGTCGTGTATGGTTAAACGTTTCATTGGTTTTGTTTATGTTTGTGAAAATGTTGAATTTTCAATTGAAATTCACTTCTAACAAGTGTCTTCCATTCCCAGACTAAGCATGAAGTAAAATTTCGCTTTTCTAAACTCGAAATTTTACTTCATGCGCCACGCGTATAAAACACTGATGCCAAGTGAAATTTAAAATATACTGCTTATCAAATCTTTCAAAACTCGATGGCTTCAATTAATTTGCCTTGGGATATGTAGGTATACTAAAACAAACGAAAAAGTAAAAAATGTATACAGGAATTTTTCTCTGTATTTTTTTGCTAAGTTTCAACTAGAACATATTTTTTTATTTCTTTCTTAATACAATAGATGGCGTCCAATAAAAAAACTAATGTCGAATGTAATGATATCGACCATATGATATCGATATTAGCGATATGTCAGAAAAAGAAATATCGATTATTTTGCAATTAAATATCGATATTCCAAAATATCGATATAAATCGAACATCCCTATACCAAAGAGAAGTTTTTTTTGTCAAATAGAAGTTAAATAATTTTAATTCGATTAGTTTCTCAATTTTGGATAAGAAAAAGTTTGAAAAAAAAAACGCACTAAAGAACTATTTCACAGCACAATTTCATCAGACTTTATAAATCATAACATAGCAAATGCCAATCAAATAATAGTATAAGACCACGACGAAATGACAATATTACTTTAGAAAAGCGCCATCTTTTGAGTGCTAGCAGTATACAAATTTAAATTTTAAACTTTGTTAAAGTAAGAATTTTAATTTGGTTTAAACTTTTTTGCTACAAAATGTTGTTTAATAAGTTTTTTTTAACTTTTTTCATCCAAAATTGAAAAACTAATCAAATTAAAATTATTTAACATCTTTCACCTAAAATTTCACACACATTTTTCATTTCTGTTTTCAGATTTCAATTTAGAATTTTAGTGTCGCATTGTAATATAAACATAATTAAAACTTTCAACTTATTCATATGAATAAATGTTTCTAAAATGCTTCACGAACGATACTCGTATTTTAGTTCTCGTCGACTACCGATTGGGAGTAGAAATCGGAATCATAAGAAAAAGAAAGAAACATGCAATCGTTTATTTTATATACACACTAAGCTCATTTCACGTTACAATGTTTATTATTTACCGAAGGATTATATTCTTATTTTACTTACATCCTTCTGCCCTTTTTCCTTTTGCGATGTGTATGTGGAAAAGCTTGATTATGCTTAGTATTTTAATACTTTTCGGATTTTGGTATTGATCTTTTTTATATTCATATCGAGGAAGTTTGAATAGTGAAGTTTCGGCAAGTAAGGAGTAGTGTAATAACTGCTCCCCATGTTTTAAATCCGCGACACAAACAAAGCTTCACTTCTCTCCGTCTTGCTCTGAACGTCGAACTTATTATGATACTATTATGGTGTAAACAACAAACAAGGGGTGAGCAGTGACGCACTATCTCACGGGGTTAGGCGTCCCAGGGAGCGCCGGATAAATATGAAAGATAAGCTAATTTTTGCGCGACGTTAAAACTGGTTTAAATGGTGTTTGAAGAGGAGAGGAGAAAAGCACCTTTTTAAATTACTCTATTTACATACTAGTATTATAACACAAAAAGTACAATTATACAAGTGATTGTTTCACCATGTACTGCAGAGATAACATAACATAATCAAAAAAACAACTCTTATCAATTCGTATGTTGAATAATAATTGAATCGTCTCACTTTAATTTATCACACACCAATAAGTTTCCATTGTTTCCAGCACAAAAAATTACTTCAATGCTATATATCCCTTGGTTTTCAGAGGACATCCATCACTTTTGTCCGAAAAAAAAAATAAAAACTCACATTTGCGTCACACCGGCTGCGTAATTTTATCGCTATAAACAAATAAATACGCGTCGATCAACAATTTTTATCTTATTTACGGATTGTTTGGGTAAGTCTGGCGCTTGAGGGGCACAGCCTGTTCGAATAAATCGAGCAGTACATCGTATGTCGTTGTTCAATTTATTTCGCAGGTTATTTGTTTATGCGATTACAAAATCGTCTGTAAATACCGCTTTGCTGGTCTTGGTCATTTTGAAACAAATCTTCTTACCGTTCAATTCTTAGTTAAAATCGAACAAAACAGAATAAACATCTTAATTCCCCTCAAAGTTGCCCACAAGTAGTCTTATTTACTATCTTAAATGGAACAAAATGATTGCCGCAGTGTTTCGTTAAAACTCTTAAAAGGAATACCGATAAGTTGATGTATTAAAAAAAATAGTGATAGTGTTAAATAACATTTTTCATACAAACTATAATAGTGATGTCCACCGCTATAGTTTGTCATTTATTCTCTTTGGAAATCGGTAAGCTAAGTATGTTTATAAACAGGAACTTTAGATTAGAAGTCAACCGCAAGAAATAAAAAGCCCTCAAATAAAGCACCTTCTCAACATGTTCCATTGCCTCTAAGTTAAAGCACTGCACGGGCCGAGTTTTAGCCGACCCGGCTAATCCTGACAGATTATTTTAAACTTTGTTTTTAATTTTTATTGAAAACTATATCTATACAGCCGCGCAGCCAGAAATATATCTTAGGGTGGGCTCATGCGTTTTGGAGGGGGCTCATCCCGGTCTAGACTAAACGCGAAATGTCTACTACTCACAGACATAGTCCAAATTAAAACATAATTTCGGGTTTTGTCCAGACAAATCGCGTTTTGTCCTCATGAGTTTTGACAAGTCGTAACCAGTGGCAGCACGCACGGGTAGGCAAGGTAGGCGCCATTCAAGGTACGTTGGTGGGCGTACCACATATGAACACATATGTGTTACAAGGTATGACAGAATTGGATCATTTCATATTTTCCCCTACCTCTTTCCCCGCAGGCACTAGTTTCTGAGAGAGAGAGAGAGAGAACAATGACGTAGTATTTGGTTACGTTTGTGAGTCTATCATAACCTCTTTTTCCGGTTTCGCTGTACTTTCATAGATAGCATTTTTTTAATATTAGTGTTTAAAATAAGTGCTATTGAAATCAGACTTTGTGATTGTGTTAAGTGTAATTAAAATAATAGTTTGTGTTACGTGTAATTAAATTAAAAAAATATGTTGACGTTGATTGGGTTATAATAAAAACATATTTGAAACAAAGATTAATTATAAGAATTAGTTATTTAAAAAAAATATTTAAAGTACTAACATTAAGTTTTTACTCCAAAGGGAATGAAATAAATAAAATGCAAACAGGAAAAAATTTAATAAATTGTCAATAAACAAAATTATTAACATGTTTTAAATATTAATTTCCCTTTTTCGCACCTTCCTTAAATATGTATTTACATTATACAGGAAGTTTTTCTTTAAAGTATTTATTTTACATAAACATGCATAAGTTGTAAACTTTCTGACATTCGTTGTATTTTAAAAGAGTTCAATTTAGAGCTTCAGACGAGTGTTTTCCACTCCCAATCTATGCACGAAGTAAAATTTGGAGTTTAGAAAAGCCCCGTGAAAATTTGTCGAGGGTCGCGCAGCGGCCCGAGACAAATTTTCTGGGCTTTTCTAAACTTGAAATTTTACTTCATGCGCCACGCGTATAAAACATTAAAATATGGTGACATTTATGTCTATTCGAACTCCACTTAAAATGTGTGTCTTATACGCGTGGCACATGAAGTAAAATTTCGAGTTTAGAAAATCCTAGAAAATTTGTCACGGGGCTTTTCTAAACTCGAAATTTTACTTCATACTTAGTCTGGGAGTGGAAAACACTCGTTTGAAGCTCTAAATTGAACTCTTTTAAAATACAACGAATGTTAGAAAGTTTACAACTTATGCATGTTTATGTAAAAGAAAAATTCCCTGTATAATTCTATTGTATAATACAAACTACAGTAATAACTAAAAAATAGTATGTTATACGAACAAAATTAAAGTGTTTCATTTTATTAAATTGTTATTATTTTTACTCCTGGAATTATTAAATTGGAGTAAGTTAGAGTTGGCAGTGCGTTAAAGTTTATTATAAATTAAGGCTATGAATTAGAATTTACAAAATAGTCAAATATTCATATAGGTAAACAATTTGAATTATTTAGTGTTAAAAGTATGTCAAACTACTAGTAACACTAAATATCCTTATACAGGGTGGCGCAAAACTACCGATATGGTTTGAATGTTTAATAACTTTTTTATTTAATGGTTAATTATTATTATTATTTTTTTGTTATACAGTATATTAATAGGGAATATTTTTGGCTTAAGTATGAAAAATTATACCCCGCAAGTGGTGGCCATTTTCGGCTTCGCACATTCGTGCTCTTTCCAGTACATTTTCCATAACTTTTCGTAAAATTTCCGGTTTTATGGCTTGAATTTCATTGCGAATATTTTGTTTTAGCTCTGGTATGGTCGCTGGCTTATTTACGTATACCCTTTCTTTCAAATAACCCCAAAGAAAACAGTCTGGAGCTGTTAAATCCGGTGAACCTGGGGGCCAATTGAAATCGCTTCTGCGCGAAATAATGCGTTCGCCAAAGAGGTCCCGTAACAGAGCCATTGTGTCCCTTCCAGAGTGGGCTGTGGCTCCATCTTGTTGGAACCACAACTGTGGATGGTTTTGTACAGCTGGCCTCAAAAAATTGTCCAGCATCGTTCGATATTCAGCACTATTAACCGTAACTGAGGCGCCATGTGCATTTTCCAAAAAATATGGACCAATGATCCTTTCAGACGATACACCGCACCAAACAATACACTTAAGTGGGTGTAATTGTCGCTGATGAACTTTTCTTTTATTCTCCGTAGCCCATATCCTACAATTTTGCTTGTTTACGAAATCATTCAATTGGAAATAGGCTTCATCGCTCATTATCAAATTGTTCATGAAATCGCGATTTTATTCTGCTTTTTGTCGGAATGAAATGGCATAATCAAGCCGTTGTTGGTAGTCTATCGGCTTCAATTCTTGCACAAGCTGAACCTTATACGGGAACATGTGCAATGTGGCCAAAATCCTCTGAACGGACCTCCGCGATAGTCCCAGTTGTGCCGAACGTCTTCTTGTTGATGTTTCTGGACTGTCCTGCACACTATCCACAACACGTTGGATATTTTCTTCCGTGTGGACCGTACATGGTCTTCCGGTACATGGAAGGTGTCTTACTGTACCATGTTGTCGAAAATTTGCAACTAGGCGGTTGATTGTTGATGCTGAAGGTCCAGTACGCACATTAAAAAAACGACGATAAGCACGCTGCGCCAAAACAATTGACCGTTGATTATCAAAATAAAATGTAACAATTTTTGATCTCTGTTTCGTTGTGTACTGTTCCATTTCAAATTCCCCAAGTTTTCTTTACAAAATTCTGAAATAAAAATAAAAAATATAAATAAATTTAAAAAGTTAATAAACATTCAAACCATATCGGTAGTTTTGCGTCACCCTAATATTATTTCTAAATCGAATGATGTCTTTTATCTGAGGTAATTTTTATATTATCAATATAATTTAATAGTATGAAATAATATTGAGTTACTATAATTACCTATAATTATCTAAATCATGAAGTAACCACATTTAAATTCAGCGCGCATTTGTGACGTAAGTGATCTCTACCCCCAGTCCAAATTCTTCGATTCTGTCGATCTGCCTACCTTTCTAAATTCACATAACTATTTACTAATATTAATTTATTATTGGCAGTAAATATGCTCATAATTATAACACAATTAAGCATGATACGTAAAAAATTAATAAGAGCATTACATACAGAGAGTTTTATGTAACATCGAACATTTTCATAACGAGAATTTTTCTTTTAAGTATCCATATGCATACGTTGCACATTTTCCGATGCTCGGTTTATTGAAAGAATTCAATTTGAAGCTTTAAGCGAGTGTTGTCCACTCCCAGACTAAGCATGAAGTAAAATTTCGAGTTTAGAAAAGCCTGTCAATTTGGATTGGTCGCAAAGCGCGGAGCGGCCAAACCAAATGTTCAAGCTTTTCTAAACTCGAAATTTTACTTCATGCGCCACCGGTATAAAACACTGATTCAATGTAAAGTTTAGCGGTATGTTTTAAACTTCGTAATATGTCAGTGTTTTGTACCGGTGGCGCATGAAGTAAAATTGCGGGTTTAGAAAGGCCTGAAAATTTGGTTTGGCCGCTCCGCGCTTCGCGCTACGCGACCAAACCAAATTTTCAGGCTTTTCTAAACTCGAAATTTTACTTCATGCTTAGTCTGGGAGTGGAACACACTCATTTTAACTTTTAAAATGAACTCTTGAAAAAAAACAAGGATTATCTAAAGATTTATAGCATATACGCTGTAAGTGGGGCATGCATACTTAAAAGAAAAACTCCCTGTATGTACAAGTTGAGGCATTAATTGCGATTGATTGGCTACAATTTGTGATGGTCATATAGGCAACTCAATTTACACATAACCTAAAAATTAAAGGTGTCAAATCGTATTGGATGCTTTGGTTTGATAAATAGAACATACGAAAATGAAAATGAATACATAAAAGTTTCTGTATTTTTATCATATTGATTGCAATATATTTTAATTTGTCGCTTAGCGAATGGATGCGGAACATTTTAGGCGAAGACTTCAGTCGCCTGCAATCTAAATGTTTTTTTTCGCACTGCTTCGTTTGGAGTCCGCTACGAGCATAGTATTGTGAGTTGGCGAAAATTCTCGAGCACGTTCTCTATGACCGAAACGGCGAAATATAGAGAACGTTCTGTTGGGGAACGACCTTGAACATTTTCATGCCTCTGCTCGCTGTTTTCGCGCGGGCTAAATGCGCTGTCATCAATTATTCTCCTCGCACACACTGTTTCATTCCCTCCTTTTTTTAGCTAAGTAAGGATATTGTCAGGGTTGCCAAATCAGTGATTTTGTCATCAAATCTGGTGTTTTCCACTTTCGGATTTAGACAAATTGTTTGTGATTCAGACGTTGCTAAATTCTGGTGTTTGTTGGAAGTGTTCAGTGACAATCTAGTAATTTACTGTCATCAGAAAGTAATTAATGTTAATACAGTCAAACGTGGCAAAATACTGTCAAAACTATCAAAAATTGGGAAATATTCAGCATATCATTCATAAAACTGTCCATATCCAAATGGTCAAACATTTGCAAGAGAATCCTTTTTGATCAATCTTGTATAAATCATTTGCAAGAAGTATATTTTAAACGTCATTTGAATTCAGTGTTTTGTACGCGTGGCGCATAAAGTAAAATTTCGAGTTTAGAAAAGCCCCATGAAAATTTTCTACGCGGGGCTTTTCTAAACTCGAAATTTCACTTCATGCTTAGTCTGGGAGTGGACGACACTCGTTCGAGAGTGATAAAATCAATAATCAAGTAAATTGATGATTTGTGTCAAATCTGACATTTTGATGATTTTTGTCAGATTTGAGAATTTTAATTGTTTTTTGGTAATTTCGCCAAATTTGACATTTTGATAAATCTCAATGATTTCTGTCAACTTTGACAATTTGATAAATTTCGATGATTTCCGTCAAATTTGACATTTTTAATTGTATTTTAAATAATTCCGTCAAATGTGATATTTTTAATATTCAACGTTTTCAATCGTATTCTGACAATTTTCGCACAAACTGATATTTTTGACGTTACCAATCATATCATATTTTGACAATTTTCACACGGATTGACATTTATGACGTTTCGAATAATATCAAAAATCAAGTAAATTGATGATTTGTGTCAAATTTGACATTTTGATAATTTTTGTCAGATAAGAGATTTTTAATTGTTTTTTGGTAATTTCGCCAAATTTGACATTTTGATAAATTTCAATGATTTCTGTCAACTTTGACAATTTGATAAATTTCGATGATTTCCGTCAAATTTAACATTTTTAATTGTATTTTAAATATACTCAATAACATTAGAAGCGTAACACCAAGAAGGAATGATTTTTTTGAATTCATATTTAAGCAACAGAGTGACTATATTTATAGCATACATTGATAACAATTTCAACCTTGTGCCTTTTATATTTATTGTGAAAAAAAAAATATTTCACTTTTTCTTTTTTGATAAAACTATTTATATGAGCTGTTTAGTACAGATGTTTTTAGTTTTCGTGTTTCCGTTGAGTGTGTTAAGCTTAAATAAAATGCCTCGAGTCCGAAGACGTCCACAATATCACCATTTGAGCGATTTTTACCGGGGTCGAGTTGTTGCTTATCGAGATGTCGGTATGTCCTATCGTGAAATTGCCCGCCGTATTGATTCCACTGCAGCAACTGTAATACGTGTGTATCAGGTATGGACAGAAGAAGGTAGAGGAGCAAGAAGAATACCAATTGGTCAACCAAGGCGTACCACAGAAAGTCAAGATCGGCGCTTAAGACAAATAGCCCTGCGAGACCGTTTCGCTACTACGCGTCAAATCGGTGATCAATCCATTGAGAGAAGAAGGTAGGCCCGTTAGTATGCGAACCTCATATCGCCGCATTCAATCCTTTGGGCTTCTTTCGTACCGTCCAAGATTAGTGCTTCCTTTAACAGCGAGACACTGTCGCCAAAGGTTGGACTGATGCAGAGAACGGCAGCATTGGGAGGCAGAATGGCACGATGTCGTATTCAGCGATGAATCACGATTTTGTCTAGGCACGCATGATGGCCGTAGAAGGGTACGACGCTACCGTGGAGAACGACCTGATCTTAGGTTTGCTATTGAGAGGCATGTACACAGGACTGCTGGAGTAATGGTTTGGGGGGCTATTGCTTATGGTAGTCGATCACCTCTTGTATTCATTCGAGGCTGCGCGTTATGTTGAAGACGTCATACGACCGACTTTGTTGCCTTATTTAGATGGCCGCCCAGACGTACTTTTTCAACAAGATAACGCACGTCCCCATATTGCTCGTCGAACTATGAACTTTCTTAATGAAGCTGGTGTTAATGTTTTGGCGTGGCCGCCCCGTTAGCCGGATTTAAATCCCATTGAACATGTGTGGGATATCATGGGAAGAAGAATATTCTCTTTGCACCATCCTCCACAGACTCTAGCACAGTTGATCGATAAAATTCAAGTTGCTTGGAACGAGATGCCTCAAGAAGACATCGACCATCTCATTTTGTCGATGCCCAGACGTCTACAGGAGTGTATACAGCAAAGGGGTCGTCAAACACATTATTAATTTTTTTTAGATTGTTTTTTAATAAAATTTCTTGAAAATGTAATCATTTTATTCTTGATGTAAGACTACCATACTGGCAAAAAATCAAGTTAAAATAATAACTCCTTCTGGGTGTTACGCTTCTAATGTCATTGAGTATAATTCCGTCAAATGTAATATTTTTAATATTCGACATTTTTAATCGTATTCTGACAATTTTCGCACAAACTGATAAGTTTGACGTTGCCAATCATATCATATTTTGATAATTTTCACACGGATTGACATTTATGACGTTTCGAATAATATCAAAAATCAAATAAATTGATGATTTGTATCAAATTTGACATTTTGATGATTTTTGTCAGATTTGAGATTTTTAATTGTTTTTTGGTAATTTCGCCAAATTTGAAATTTTGATAAATTTCAATGATTTTGGTCAACTTTGACAATTTGATAAATTTCGATGATTTCCATCAAATTTGACATTTTTAATTGTATTTTAAATAATTCCGTCAAATGTGATATTTTTAATATTCGACGTTTTCAATCGTATTCTGACAATTTTCGCACAAACTGATATTTTTGACGTTTCCAATCATATCATATTTTGACAATTTTCACACGGATTGACATTTATGACGTTTCGAATTATATTTTGACAATTTTCATATGAATTGACATTTTTGACATTCCGAATCAAATTTTTAGACCTGACATGTCGATTTATAACATTTTTATCAGATTTGCAACAAATCGATATTTTCATAAATTTTCATCATTTCGAGATTTTCTTCGATTCATCAAATTTTCAGCAGATTTTGCAATATTACGAGATTTTCCTCAATTTATAAAATGTTGATGAAATTTTCAATATTTCAAGATTTTTAATTAATTTATGTTCATCAGATTTTCAACATATCTTGATTTTGATATTTTGTCATTTTTATCGATTTATAAAATTATTATATTATTTTTTATATTTACGACATGACATTTTGGTAACTTTAAAGTTTTTGGCAATTTTAAATAATTCTGATAATTTTGACATATTTTAATAATTTTTAAAACTGAAAACAGTATTCATATGTTTTTTCAAAATTTATTTATTTAATGAATTAGACCATTTATACAACAATAATATATACATGTAAAAATACAATACATTTATGTATACATGTATATATGTATGTTTCTATATTTTTAACTTCACTTGAAATCAGTGTTTAATACGCGTGGCGCATGAAATAAAATTTTGAGTTTAGAAAAGCCCTCATTTTACTCAGGGCTTTTCTAAGCTCGAAAGTTTACTTCATGCCTAGTCTGGGAGTGGAAGACACTCGTTTGTAAATTTTCGAATTATCATACAGTTGTCATAAAGTTGTGTATTTATTATCAAAAAAATCTTTCTTTGTTTATTGAACAAAAACAAAAGAGCTGAGGTGAAAAGTGTTTAGGTAAAAATGGTTTACTTTTTCGTTGGCTACAACTATTGTTTGAAACATTTTTTGATTAAGACGTCGAAAGCCATAGTTTAGTTTCTAGTTCATAAACAAAAGAACTAAGGTGAAAAGTGAATAAACAAAAGTTTGTGTTGTGTTTTTTTATTATCTTTTGTTTAAAACTGTTTGTGAGTGATTATTAAATTAAAAAATAGCCTAGGGGAGATGGCTTTTTCGTATACTGATCATAAACAAAAGAATTGAGGTGAACAGTGTTTAGGTAAAGTTGTGTGTTTTTTCATTATCTACAACTTTTGCTTGAAACATTTTTTGAAAAACTATAAAAATTTCGCCATTTCGGTCATAGAGAACGTGCTCGAGAATTTTCGCCAACTCACAATACTATACGAGCATAGAAGAAACTTGAGACGTATGCAAACATCATCGGGCTAGTAGGCGGCCCGTTCGTCCGCCTACGGAAATCTTCGTCTCTGCTCGTATGCACCGGGTATTGTGTGCTCGTGTGTAAACAGTAAGAGACGTCAGGGTTGCCAAATCAGTGATTTTGTCATCAAATCTGGTGTTTTCCACTTTCGGATTCAAATAAATTGTTTGTGGTTGAGACGTGGCTAATTTCTAGTGTTCGTCGAAAGATTTTAGTGACAATCTAGTCATTTACAGTTATCCATTAAAATTAGGTTAAACGTAAAACTGTAGAATCGTGAAAGTGTTGAAAAGACACTATAACCTAAGTATTTTTAATCAAACGTAACCTAAATACCTGCAACCTAATCTAATCTAAGAACTTGTCATTTAATCTGCGCAACTACCGTGCGATCATTTAAAACATGATTTGGAGTAAACATGATTTGGAGTAGGCTACGCGACCAAATCAAGTTTTCAGGCTTTTCTAAACTCGAAATTTTATTTCTTGTGCCACGCGTATAAAACACTGAAATATTATAAAATTAAAAATATACTGCTAAATCAGTAATAAAAATATACTACTAAAGCAGGAATAAAAAATACTGCTAAACGAGAATATTGAAATTCACAATATTTCAGTGTTTTTTATACGCGTGGCGCATGAAGTAAAATTTCGAGTTTAGAAAAGCCCAGAAAATTTGTCTCGGGTCGCTACGCGACCCTCGACAAATTTTCACGGGGCTTTTCTAAACTCGAAATTTTACTTCATGCTTAGTCTGGGAGTAGAAAACACTCTTTTAAAGCTGAAATTTAAACTTAAAAAAACAATATGTATAGAATTACAGCATATACGCTGTAATTGGGATATGTATACTTTAACAAAAATATCCCTGTACATACATAGAAAGGTTAGATAAAAAGTTGTTTTGATCTAATTTATGTAATTTTTTATCTAATCTCATCTAACATATCTAACTTACAGCTAACCTAACGCGATTAACCCATGACTACCATTTAACTATGTACCAGTAGTTAAGGGTTGCATGCACTTTTACGTCAAGCTAAAAAAATAGATTTGACAGTTACTACACTTAAATCTTAATATGTGGAGAAAATAATCAAGAAATACAAAAAAACAATATCATTCATCTGCCTGCTGAAGCCACTGTGTGGTGGAAAAAATGTTGCAGTGTCAAGTAATAAACAGTGAAATCTTAACCATGTGTGTTATTTCTAAAAGTGTTAAAAACAATATCATTTAACAAGTGCAATGTTTCCACATGGACTCAGTGTATCTACTTACAATTTTCAATTTTGGTTATCTGCTTAAATTATGGAATATTTAAAGTTAAGTTCCCAATCAGGAATAGTTAGCAATAGAGGGTTAAAAAAAAACTATAGAATAGTATGATATATTGAGGAACAAGTAAGCATTTATAAACTTTCAAAAATATATTACTTATTTTTTTTAAATCAGCAAATTCATGAAAAAAATGAAAAATAGTATTATCTTTTTAAATTTTTCAGTTTTACAAAGTTTTTAATTATTTAAAACTTTTTCGTAGTTAACATTCATGTGAATTCGTTTAATAAAAGAAAAACATAAAATCTTGTGATTTCTGGTGATTTTGAAAATGAGACTTTTAGACATTTGACTGTTTAAAATTGGCAACACTGAGGGACGTACGGGACTTCGAATTTCTACGATTGCTGCGGTAATGCAGAAATCGTTACAATTGCCAAATCAACACAACATTAATTGATAAATTTGTATCATGATATTGTGTATTTTGTGATATAAACGACGTTGTTGTTGTTATTATCAAACAATATAAATTTCAGATAAAATAATTAGATTTTTATAAATTAAAGATCGCAATGCTGATCTAACATATAATTAATAAGAGTTAATATGAGTCGCCCAGATGCCAAACCAGCCATAAGTGTTTCAACAAACTTGTGGCAAAATGATAAAACTGATTGTGTAGCTTCTGGAAGCGGCGGCTCGCAGCCTAACTTCAGGGTAGACCAGAGGCTCAAGGTAATATGTATCCGTTATTGAAAGGTGACTTTGTTGTGCAATTCCTTGTATTTATAAAGCGCGATCCTAACCTCAAATTTTGTGTGCCTTGGCGCTATGGCCGACCCTGAAGTTAGGCTGCGAGCCGTCGCTGGCTTCTGGGTAAGATATTCTAATGCTTTTTCGCAACAAAAATCACATAAAAATGCTTAATTGGCATACAAAAGAATTTGATATCAGGCTTAACGAATGAATTAGATATTATGGTTTTAAATCTGGAAATAGCAGGCTTTGCACCCTAACTGCAAATATGTCAGGTATTGCAACTCTACCAGTATCTTTAAAATATGTTCGGATGCAAATCTGGACATTTGTTTAGTTTTATTTAAAGACTTAATATTGGAGACTTGAGTATTTTTTAGCAATATTACACAACAATTTATTTTATTAATAACGTTGGCAAAATGATAATAATACAAGTATTTTAAAAAAAAGGATAATGTTCCTTTTTTTCTCAAGGCCTTATATTGTTATCATTTAGCTTATAAACAAGCAATAATGAAGGATAATAATATTGTAATGTTTCTGTTCCATTTTTGCTATTTGCTTTTTCTTTCTCTGGACTTTCAAGCAGGGTTGTTATGTTTAAAATACTTTGTTTTAAAACTGTGTTTTAAACATGTTTAAAAACAGCCGTCGTGCTCTAAACGGTTTTGTTTTAAATATTTTTTAAATCTTAAATTTGTTTAAAACATGTTTTAAACGTTAAATTTGTTTAAAACGTTTTTTTTTATTGTCTTAAATTTGCAAAATTAAATGTTTTACTACTTCATTAAAATTTCTTGTTTACATTTTTAAATTTTAGCTAAATTGTTGAAGATATTTTAAATAACATTATTAAACACAACATTTTACTATAATAAAACATCACAACTGTGTGTGCATAAGTGTAATTTTTAAATACAGGGAATTTTTCTTTCGGGTATACATATGTATACACTGTAAATTTCACGACATTTGTTGTTTTTTTTTTAAGATTTCAATTTGAATCCTTAGCCGAGGGTTTTCCACTCCCAGACTAAGCATGAAGTAAAATTTCAAGTTTAGAAAAGCCTGAAAATTTGGATTGGCCGCGTAGCGAACCGGAGCGGCCAATTCAAATTAGGTTTTTCTAAACTCGAAATTTTACTTCATGCGCCACACGTATAAAACACTGAAATATCGCAAAGTTCAAAATATACGGCTTGTCAAACTTTAGTGAGTCAAATTTTGCATTGAAAAAATAGTTTAAAGCAGTGATTATAGGCAACCCAATAACTCTAACGTATATTAGGTCGTTGTTGTATGTGTGCGTTTATTTAACTTCACTGTAAGTCAGTGTTTTCAAGCGTGGCGCATGAAGTAAAATTTCGAGTTTAGAAAAGCCTAATTTGGATTAGCCGCTCCGCTTCGCTACGCGTCCAATCCAAATTCTTAGGCTTTTCTAAACTCGAAATTTTACTTCATGCTTAGTCTGGAAGTGGAAAACACTCGTTAAAAGCCTCAAATTAACCGCTTTGAAACAACGAATTCCCGCAAACTTAAAAAAACGCTGTAGTTATCGGGATATGAATACTAAAAAAATGCCCTGTATGCTCCGTTTTAAACACGTTTTAAACGTGTTTTAAACATGTTTTTAATTGTTAATGTTTTAAACGTTGTTTCAATAAAAAAACACGTTTCTTTAAAAAGAAACTGTTTGTTTTAATTAAAATGTAAAAAAAAGTTTTTTTTAACAACCCTGCTTTCAAGAGGTGGTTTTTTCAATTCCTTGTTGTTGCTCGACCTACTGGTCTTATAAAAATTGTTCTTCTGTTTCCAAAACAATAAATTAATAATTTTCCTCCTCCTTCAAATGCATAACGACACACGGAAAAAACACAAAACAAAAATACATGAGTGCCATCATTACCCAACAATAAAAAACGTCTTTTAAATAAACTGAAACGGTGTTAAATGAGTGTTTAATCGAATAGATATAAGAAAAATTATGTCTGGTCTTGCATCCGAACTGCTAATGTGATATTTGTTATAAGTAAAAAGTTGGCAGGTTTTGCAACTGAAAAAATATGTCAGCTTTTACAACCTAACTTATTAGAAATATAGCAGGTTTTGCATCCGACTGGCTTTTTGAAACTTAAGTTTAAAAAATTTAGGTCAATTTATTTTTATAATTGTAGGCTGACTAGTAGAAAATGGCGTATGGCTGGTTTTGCATTTGGGCGGCTATAATACACAATTTTTAGATGTATAATTTTATATCAAGTCGCCTAGTAACTGAAGCCACGAGCCGCCACTGGTCCTAACATGCTGAGTGTTATAAATATGTCAAATTTGTAAAGTTATAATAACAGAAGCTCAACGTTAATCAAAATTATTGAAAATATAAGAACATTGTACCTTGTTTGACGCTTGCAAAATAATTAAGAAATTAAAACAAATGAACAATTTGTAAAGAAATATTAATTTCTTTTTTTTATGTAAAAAAAAAACAATAACAACAACGATGTAAAATCTAACCTAACCTAACTTTTGACACATACGACGTGGTCACCGTATCAAGTTTGGTTGTATCTGTCTTTATAGATTAACGCAAAACAAACATAGTTATTACATAGTAATTAAGATACAAATTCAAAATAAACATAATAAATGCCATAAAAATGTCATAAATGATAGAGGGACAAATAAAACATGGTAACGACTGTCTAAAAATATTACATCATTGAAACTTTAAAAAATGTATAACTATTAATAATTGTATTGTTTATCAATGATCACTTGATAAAAAATATTATTATTATTTTTAATTCTCCCCATATACAAAACAAAAAAACAAAGGGAAAGTATTGTTTTCGCGCAAAATTTCAAATTATAAATTTTAGTGGATATATCCATTTGTGAGGCGTACAAACAGTGTTTTACAGAAATAAGAAGAATGCGGTTAAATAAAATAGGGTAGGTAAACTTCTGAAAGGTATTGGTTTCAAGTATCTAGCCAAAATTCATCAAACCCTGCTAATTGTGATTAGACATTTAATGTGTGCAATCTGCCACTGTGGAATCCATGATTAAACTTTAACTGTGCTCGCTATTCCAAGATACGAATACGTCCAGGTGGGTATCAATGAAAATCAAACAGATGTTAGTCAAAAATATACAATTCATTTTATGTTAATGACATAGAAAATATCTATTTTAATCGGAAAATAAATTTAATCTTTCAATAAGATTTAACTGAAGTTGGTGAAACAGAACATTAATTTATAAATTTGAGCGATAATTACTAAAATAATCAAAAATCATGAGATTAATTGTAAATTTTACAACTTGAAAAATATCAACAAAATTTACGAAAACTTGTAAAAATCATCGATATTACGGCCGTACCAATAGTCAGGGATTGATCCGCGATTGAGTATTAATTCTAGGATCGCGTGAAAACGTATAAACTAGTCGACATAATCCTAGATTCAACTAAAAATAATCCTCCTTCAAACAATCCTCTCCGAACCAAGATTAATCCTAGATTATTCGTTTGTTGTCAGATTATTATTAGTATAAAAGCTAATATTTTTAACATTTGGTCTTAAAATAGATAAATCCTCATTCCGTGACGAATATTTTGATTACGTAAATAAATTGGGAAATGATCGATTGCCCAAAAATTATGTATTAAATACGAGGGTAGTTTAATAAGTCAGTGACTATTTGAATAAAAGAATTTGTTTTCGGCAAAAAACCGTTTTATTTCTCTACATAATCTCCTTTTAGCTCACTACATTTAGTCCAGCGTTTTTCCAGTTTTTTTTATCCCTTCCAAGTAATAGGTTCCCCCAAAGGCTTCAAAATAGGCGTTGGTTACAGTGATGACCTGTTCATTCGACCCAAATCTCTTATCGCCGAGCCATTTCTTCAGGTTTGGAACCAGGAAATAGTCGCAGGGGGCTAAATGCTGGATGGGGTAGCAGTTCGTAGCCCAGGTTTTGGATTTTTGCGATGGAAACTCCACCCGTGTGTACCCCTGCATTGTCCTGGTGAAACAAATCCGGTTGTTTTTGCTTCAAATCAATGTCAAATCTATCCAACAGTTTTAAATAGTATTTACCAGTGATCGTTTTGCCCTTATCAAGGTAATCGATGTGAATGACACCGCTCGCATCTCTGAAAACTGTCGCCATGACCTTGTTAGCCGACAGACCCACCTTGGCCTTCTTTGGTGCACGTTCCCACGAGGTTGTCTGCTTTCAATAGCTACCAAACACAAACTAAATGACGCAGCTTGCTCGACATTTGACAGAAGTCTATTGACAGATGGTAGTTGATATAAGCAGTGTTGCATTTAATGTTACTTGGCGGGAAATTCAAAAAGTCACTAACAAACTACCATCGTATGTAACCTCACAAAACCTCACAAAAAAATAACAATAACCTTCCCTATAAATTGATTAGGTAAATCAGAGATGCGAAAAATCCATTTACATTTTTTGATGGTGAAGAATTTAAGAAAAGATACAGATACAGAGTGGTCTAATTTCGATGTTATAGATCTCGGTAAATATAATTTTTTTTAAGACTATGATATTGCCGAAAACAAAAATGCACCATTTTGTTTTTTCAGAAGTTATTTGGCAAATTCGGGTTTTCCTGATTTTTAACTTTAATTCATATCTTGCGTAATTTGTAAGATAGACAAAAACTATAAATACTTTCTTAAGACACTTTTTTAAGTAGAATCCAGTGGCGTAGTCATTTTTTTATTTTATGCACACATTTTCGAGTTATGGCCAGATATATTTTTTTTTAAATGTAAATCAATAGTTGGCTTTGACACAGTTGAAAATAGCGATTTTCACTGATTTTAAGAAATATATACTTTTGTGAATTTATCATAAAAAATAGTGTTCCTATAAAGTAGAAACTAGCTTTTAATCTGCTAAATAATATAATACGGAAGACAATAGCCAGTTTTACAAGCAGCATAAATTTATTTAGACGTATTAGAGCAACATTTCCATGATTTTCATAGGAAATGTTCCCAACATTCAAATTTATAACGCCATTCGAGCTGTAAGAGGCAGATGCCAAAGATGCATTAAAAATAGTATCAATTCGAACATTTGAAATAAGCCTTTTTTTCTTAATGAATAAAAATTTAAATATATATTGAAAATAAAATTATGTTCTGCCTAATTTTATTACTTAAAAAAGAATTATTATTATTTAAAAAACCTTTAGTTTATAATGTTTATCATTATTAAAACTGAGCATGCAAACTCAAAAATGGCTATGGTCTTCCATATTATATTATTCAGCAGATTAAAAGCTAGTTTCTGGTATCGCTGTTTTTTAAGATAAATTCACAAAAGTATATATTTTTGAAATCTTTTATCAACTATGTCAAAGCCGACTATGATTTACATTAAAAAAAAATTGGCCATAACTCGAAAATGTGTGCATAAAATAACAAAATGCCTACGCCACTGGATTCTGCTCAAAAAAGTATCTCAAGAATGTGTTTATAGTTTTTGTCTATCTCACAAATTACGCATATTAATTAAAGTTAAAAATCAAGAAAACCCGATTTTGCCCTACAACTTCTGAAAAAAACAAGATGGTGCATTTTTGTTTTCGGCAATGTCCTAGCTCAATAAAAGAGATCGCGACTGTACCTGTACAGGTTTTATTACCATTAGGTAGGTGTACATTCCGACTGTTCAAGATAAGCAGAGAATCAGGGAAGCGCTAACGGTGCATTACAATTCCCAACTAAACCACAATTATAAGTTTGTTTTATTTACTTGCAATTTTTGGTCAAATTGTTCTAGATAAAAAATGCATTTTCAATTATAAAACTCTATACCTATAATTATACTGCACTGTTATTGTTTCCCAGATCCTCTGCTTATCTTGAACAGTAGCATTGTTCGTCTCTTTATTTTCGAATAAAGGGTACTCCTTCACTAATGTTGCCAGCAATATTTGTTTCTTGTTCAGTATAACGTTTATTACACATTTCCATTTTCACAAAAAAAATATTTAAATTGCGGAAATAAATTGAAACTCTTGGGGTACAACATACGTAAACAATAATAAAAAACACAAATCTAGGTCAAGTTACTGCTGACCAGTGACAATACTGACTAAAACCGCCACCGGGGCTGCTAATATAAGTTTGGTGATATCCAAATGTCACTACTAGATCCGGGATCACCGATCAATCCGGGATTAAATCGAGGATTTGTCGAAACCACCCGAGTCCGTGACTATTTTATACCTCAATAACCATCCGCGGATCCAAGATTCATTATTCCTAGATTAATCCGAGAACTAAGCTATGTCTATTAGTACGGCCGTTAGTTAAAATACGAATGTTCAAATCATAAAATGTAGATGAAAACCCTAGAAATAAGTCAAAGTTTGAAGAAACTTGCTAAAATTTTGAACATTTAATTTTCGGCATTTAACTTTTTCGCCGGCAACTGAGAAAAATGTTATTTGAAATTGTTTTTAGGTAACATTACTATTTCACGGCCTACTTTCTGAGGTTTCATCCCAGTTACAATTACTGGGCCTACTAAGTCAATTTCATAAAATATTAATTTTCAGGTTAGTTTTAATTTAAATATCAACTTGTTATACACCATTGGAAAGAGATTTAAAGAAGACTATTAAAAGTTAGAAAAAAGTTGCGATTGCAGTTTAAAATAAGAAAAATAATATCACTTCCGGCTAAACCGGAAGTTGTATTCCTAGTAAATACTTGCCAAATTCAAGCTATAGTTAATTCATATATACATCCCAAAACTGAAATGTCTATCATTTATATTGCCTAAGTAGTTGCTTAAGCAAAACTTTCATGGATTTCATGACTTTCGGTATATTAGTAGAAATGTTTTACCAAGTGATCAATGAGAAACAAGTTAATGATATAAATTTCATATTTAAATTCTCATAAATTGACAATTTTATCTTAGAATTTTATATTAAACGTAAATATATATATATATATCATTTTCAAAAATTAACGTCATTTTCGACAAGACGAATGATATTTTTTTAGGTAAATTACCACATTTCGCGGTTTATGACATGGTCGGCATTTAAAATATAGTTTTTAACATATTACGCCAAACCTGACTTTTAATATAATCATTTTACGTTTGTCGTTTGCTCGAACTAAATTTAAAAAAAAATATTGCGTTTATAATGCAGTGCCAATAAAGTATTTTTTGTATTGACGAATATAATGCTTCCTGCTGATAACACAATAGGACCCTTTACACGTACACTCTTTCGTCGACGATTGAACGACACACGCCGGGAGTCGACGCAAAAGTGTACGTCTAAATGCAAATTTTGCGTCGTGAAAAGACTCGACAAAAGAGTCGAGGAAAGAGTGGAGTAAAAACTGCATGTGTAAATGCAACTACGTTGAGGAAAGAGTCGAGGAAAGAGTGGAGTGCGTTTAATTTCGCATCGCGGTTTTGCGTGGACGAATGAAACGGCAACATAATGGAAACGCCACACGCCACGCAAGAGTCGACGATTAAGTCGACGCAAAACCGGGGCGCTTAATTTCGTTCTACTCCTCGACGCAAAAGTGGGGTTGAAAAAGTTCATCTTTTAACCGGCGCGTCACGCTTTCCTCGACGCAGAAACGCAGGTAAGAGCGCGACGAAAAAGTGTACGCGTAAAGGGTCCTAATATCGTTTTTTTTCAGTAATGACATTCTATGACAATAAATATCAATTTATAAGCATATTGACTCTCTGTGGGTTAAAAATGTCGTTTTTTTACTTTAATGTGAGCCCACTATATACAGGGTGTCCCATTAGTGCGTTCTCGGAGGATATCTCAGTTCACCTTAAATATAAAAAAAAGGTTTCTGCACCAACGTTGCTTGGTTTTAAGAGCTTCATACCCTAAAAATAATTGTGGGTGCGCCAAAAAAACAGTAGTGGATGCAAATTAATTATATTAAACGGATCACCCTGTATAATACTCATATTAAACTAAAAATATATTTTAATATTAATTTTGCTATTAATTCTTTCGCTACGAGGAGCGTATCCATATAGTGTATAATTAAAAAAATCCATGGCCAACTTTTGTTTGTTTTTTTTTTGCATTTTTGCAAAAAAATCTGTTACAGGCAGATTACAGCAATCAACACCAAGCTTTATAACATCTTTTATTTTTAATTTTTATTCGAAAATAGAGCTGCTACAGCTTGGGCCTTTTTTCATAGGACACACGGTGGTACGAAATACGTACAAGTACGCATTGTGTTTTCGAGCACCGTACACGCTTTAAAATTGGAACTGCGTAGCAAAAGGGTTAAATATATTTTTTTCTTAGACCATTTTTGTTTAAAGTCAAACTTTAGGTCACTTCTCTTGTAAGCTAATTTTATTATTTGGTCAAAATAAAGACCAGTTGTCAAATTTATATAATGTCTTTATGGTAATGGTATTTACAAGAAAAGGGCATTTTTTTTTTTAAATCACCTTTTGTTGAAAAATTGATAATACAAAAGTTATAACTATCTAGGCTGCTGCCGGATTACTATCCGGGGACACCTGGTCATTGAAAATCATTGAAACAAATAAATAAATTCCAAAAAATTAAATTATTCCTATTAAGCTTAAATTTTGTATTTAAAATTAGTTCTCGGTTGAAAATGTCTTTTTCCAATAACAGTTTTCTCTAAAAGTATAGTAAGAGGTACTTCTCTCTTATCACACTTTTAGGTTTTCTAAATTTTTGAGCGCCCTCTATAATAAATTTAAGATTTGATAATGAAAATAGAGTTTTCAAGTCATCCAAAAGTTTTTGTAAATAATGACATTTTGTCGAAAATATAAAAGTGTTTCCTATCCGGTCGGTAATCCGGGGACACACTGTATATGTAATTCGACTAAAGAGTATTTCTATTTCGCAAACACTAATTAACCCAGTCACTCGTTTTAACCTATTAGTGCATAAGGTTTATTATTTACCAGAAAACATATTTTATCATTAATATTAAGTTGGTAGGTGACAATAGACAAAGAAACCTTTGTTATTTTTTTTTACATTTTTTGCTGCTGAGATTCATATCGTCCGTTAAAACGGACACTATGCAAAAACTAATAGTATGTATGATGACAATAAAATATGGTAATGTGAATGAATATATTACTTAAATATTACTTAGTGCATCGCATAAAAAATAATAAACAATTAAGTAAACTATAAATATATATTGCTTATTTACTTACCCGCCGCGCGAATTTCCATATTGCGACGGGTCCATCGCGTACAAAACCAAATAACACAACACTATTTCTTTAAATAGCAGTATATTGTCTTTTTGCTAACGTCTATACAGTGCTATAACGTGTTCATGAAAATATCAACCATGTACAATCCAAATAGAAAAATTTGGGAAGTCCGTTATAACGGACGCTATATACTAATCGGTTGAGGAGCACAAATAAAACGTGAACACATCGAATAAGACGCTAAAAGTGTGTTTTTGGTGGTATGATGCAAAATATAATTGCAATGTTGCTGATAGTTAGGGTTACGATGCATTTTCAAATAAGAATACATACACGGTATTTTTAAACGATTATCGTTTGAAAAGTATAGCAATCGCTTCATTTTAGTAATGTACGTTTTATTTAAATGTTTTGTATTAGTAATTATTCATTATAATACTTTAAACATATAACATTTTATTTATAAATAATAAAAAATAAATTTGAATTGCAGATTATTATTTATTGGTATTATACAAGGATAGCCCATGGTATGAAGCCTACCAGCTTAAATTTGGGGGGGCAAAATTGCCAAAATTCGTTATTTTACAAACAAAATTGAATGGGGCTACTAATGAACTATCTCGCATTCAGGCGCCCACTAATCTCGGCCGCCCCTGATATTGCATGAATTAAACACCTTTTGGTTGCGAGCACAAATTCTGTTCTTAAACCCTTTAGTTTTACTCAAACAGTATACAATTGTTCTTGAATAACCTCCTTTATGCTTTGCTTTAAGGTCATTTTATTTACCCCACATATGCATGATCTTCTAATTTTGTTAATGTGTTTGTTGATTTTAAAATCTGTTTATGATTATATGTTGAGTCTACAGTACCAGATTTTAATGGATAATTTTCATCACTGTAAGTAGCTACTGGTGCCACTGTTGTTATTGTTATTAAGTGTAAATATAAGGCACGCATTTTAGTATAAATAAATGACATGTTTGAATTTCCTATATACTAATAGAATGAATACATATACAGGGTGTCCTATTAGAAATAAGTTTCTTCGCCAAAGTTGCATGACTTGAGAAGCTGTACAGGGTGGCCAAATTTGGGTATTACTGGCCAAATTTGGGTATTACTATAGGGCAGGGGTGTTCAACCTTTTCTAATACGCGAGCTACTTTTGTATACCAAGTTATTTGGCGATCGATAGGATATAGATGATAAAATCAAAGAAAAAAGTACATAAAGAGATTTTTTCTTATAAGTATAGCTTCACTGAAAAAAATAAATGATAACTATAATCTAGTAATACGTTTATATACGAGCCTGCCAAGTAACGTGTTTCCATCAAACATTCTAACTTGTTTGAATGTTTGATTCAAACATGTTACGTGTTTATATCAAACATTCTAACTTGTTAGAATAATTGATATAAACACTTTACTTGGCAGGCTTGTATATTTTTGTCAGTGTTATAAAATTTATTGTAAGTTGTTCGATTTTTTTAATAATATTAAACATAAGCAGTATATTTCAAACTTCTTAACATGGTCAGTGTTTTATTCGCGTGGCGCATGTGGTAAAATTTCGAGTTTAGAAAAGCCTGAGTTTGGACGCTCCAAACGCTCAGGCTTTTCTAAACTCGAAATTTTACTTCATGCTGCGTCTGGGAGTGCAAACAATCGTTCAAAACTTCAAATTAAACACTGTATAGCAAATATAATTGCCTACAAAATTTAATCGTCATATCAATACGAATTGTCGTTAGATTTTAAGGTAATCTTGTTTCAGAAATTATAAGAAAATTATAAATTATTAAATCAACGTCAAAAGCTTCAATTTTGCTTAAAAAAACACACTATAAGATTACATATATTGTATTGTATATATCTCAACTAGTTTTTTTGAAAAATCGTGTCAAAGTTGAGATTTAGTGAAAACAGCGTTAGATTATAACGTAATCTTGTTTGAAAAAAATTAAAACAATAAGGAATTATTGAATCAACTTTAAAAGTACTAATTTTTACTTTAACTACTCAACTACTTTTTCTCTCCTAAAAAATCGGCTCAAAGTAATAATATTTTAAGGTAATCTTGTTTGGAAAATTATAAATAAATCATGAATTATTAAATCAAGTTTAAAAGGACTAATTTTGCTTAGATATAAACACGTTTTAAGACGCTGAGGTTAAAATATCTTAACTAGTTTTTCTAAAAGAATTAACAAAGCAATATCGACTGATATTGGTTTGTTTACCGATTTTGTTAGACAGAAATTCCTTTCTCTAAACTCATTATCTTTTATTTTCGCATTTCAGGTTTTTTTTTTGAAAAATCCGCGTACAACGATCGAAAATTTCGCTCAATGTTGCCCTTTTTCGGAATAGTAATAGACGAATTGCTATTTAAACAATAATATTTTTCACCAATCATACTCTTGGGGATTGGGGATACAGTATTATTTTGTGCCCTTCAAAATGAGGTATCATTTAAAATATAAAGTTAGGGTAAGGAGGTGAAAGTTAAAATTCAAAACAGTGTATTTTAAGTTCCCCCTTGAAAACAAAATTAGCGTGTTTTTATTCAAAATCGTGTCTACCTCAGATTAGGCTTGTTAAAAAAACGGCGTTCAAAACATTGATGATAAATGCCTGGTTCTGTTTTTTTCATTGAAACTGCGTTTAAAACATTGACGATTAAAAACATGTTTAAAACGTATTTAAAACATGTTTAAAACGTGTTTAAATCAGAACATACAGGGCATTTTTTTTAGTATACATATCCCGATAATTACAGCGTTTTTGAAATTTGCGGGAATTCATTGTTTCAAAGCGGTAATTTTGGGGCTTTTAACGAGTATTTTCCACTCCCAGACTAAGCATGAAGTAAAATTTCAAGTTTAGAAAAGCCTAAGAATTTGGATTGGCCGCGCAGCGAAGCGGAGCGGCCAATCCAAATTAGGCTTTTCTAAACTTGAAATTTTACTTCATGCGCCACGCTTAAAAACACTGATTTACAGTGAAGTTCAAAAACACACACATACAACAACAATTATAGGCAACCTAATATACGTTAGAGTTATTGGGTTGCTAATAATTACTGTTTTAAACAATTTGTTCAGCGCAGAATTTGATTTACGTTTTATTCCCATATACATATTAAATTGCTAAAGCCGTATATTTTAAACTTTACGGTATTTCAGTGTTTTATACGTGTGGCGCATGAAGTAAAATTTCATTAATTTGGATTCGGCTCTCCGCTTCGCTACGCGCCCAATCCAAATTTTCAGGCTTTTTTTCTATTTCTGAAACAAGTAAACTGATTTCAATTATTTTTGTTTGCTGGAGAGTAATTTGTATGCTCTTTAAAATGAGGTACCAGACGATGGGAGGGGGTGCCATTTAAAATTATAAAGTTGGGGTGGCTGGGGGTGAAGGGGTGAAAGTTAAAATTCAAACAACAATGTTTTTTTGTTTCCCCTTGAAAAAAAAATTGACGTGTTTTTTCTTAAAACCCTATCTATGCCACATCTAGAGTTATTTAGGGTGGCTCCTTTTAAAATGAAGAAAAAATAATAATTTTTATTCAAATCTGACAATTTTTTAATTTTAAATACGCCATATTTAATTCGCTATTTTTTTCAAAAAATCATATTAAATTCGTAACCAGCGACCTCATAAACCCCCATTTAACAATTTTTATTAAAATATAATAATTTTTCAATTGCAAGGCCGCCATAGTATATTCGCCATTTTGTTTTTTCAAAAAAATAATATCAAATTCGTAATCAGCGACCTCAAGAACTCACATATAACATTTGTTATTAAAATCTGATAATTTTTAAAAAAATAATATGAAATTCGAAATCAGCGACCTCAAAAACCCCTGAATATACATTTTTAAAAAGCTTAAATTAAGTTTTTGACTTTTGGCCACTTTGGAGGAATCGTGACTAGTGTCCTAGAGAAAGAATAACACAAAAGCTTATATCTGTAAAACAATGGTATCACAATGGACCTTTCAGGTCTAAGTGTGCACCTTTTACCTTAGGTAAAACAATGGTACAGTATTGTATGACAGGAGTTGCCTTAGATTGTGCTGGCGGCACCATTTACAGTATACATGTTTGTTGCGGTTTTTGTTACCTTTTGTACTTTAGTCAATGTTTCGGTCACAGAGGTTTTTATGTTCGTTTGAACTTTGATCTTTTATTGTGGGGTCGGGCAAACAAATCCTTAACATGTGGGCTGTCGAACAGCGAGGGCTCGTAGCCTAACTTCAAGGTCGGCCACAGCGCCAAGGCACACAAAATTTGAGGTTAGGATCGCGCTTTATAAATACAAGGAATTGCACAGCAAAGTCACTGTTCAATAATGGATACATATTACCTTGGGTCTCTGGCCTACCCTGAAGTTAGGCTGCGAGCCGCCGCTGGTACTGAAATATTTTATTTGTATTTCTTTTTGAGAGTAATTTAATTGTATTTGCTTGTGTTGCTAAAGACAACTTGGTGTTCATCAAAATCACGATTCACCTACGCAAGTATACAGTAACTAGGGGTGTTCTTACTGATCTTATCACAGTAAAAACATGCATAAAAATCACCATCACATTTACCATAATCAAAACAAAACAAAACATAAGGATTATGTCAATGCGTCAAATAAGCTGTCCTCCGCAGAAGCCAATTTTATACTTTAGCAAATTAAGTGGTTAACTACACGAAAAGGGCAAAACAATAGGGCCCTTTACACGTAAAGTCTTTCGTTGATGTTTGAATGCCACACGCCGGGAGTCGACGCAAAGGTGTACGAGTAAATACAACTTTTGCATCGAGGAAAGAGTGGAGTAAAACCTGCACGTGTAAATGCCACTTCTAAGTCGAGGAACGAGTTGAGGAAAGAGTGGAGGAAATAGTCGAGGAAAGAGTCGAGTGCGTTTAATTCCGTATCACGGTTTCCAACATGATGGAAACGCAACACGCCAAGCAAGAGTCGACGATTGCTTAGACGCAAAACTAGGGCGCTTAATTTCGTTCCACTTTTGCGTCTTGGATTGAACGCCACTCCTAAACGGCGTTTAATCCTCGACGCAAAAGTACGGTTGAAAAAGTACATCCTTTAGCTGGCGCGCCACGCTTTCCTCGACGCAGCACGCAGGCAAGAGCGTCGTTCAATCGTCGACGAAAGAGTGTACGTGTAAAGGGCCCTAATGTTTTAAGTGGCCTCTAGAGCTTCCGGTGGGGGCGCTTCGATCGACGAAATCAGCTGTAGAAGAGAAGTATACTTCGCACATTGCCGTATGGTTACATGTATAAACTGGAGTATTTATTTTAAAAATGTGTCTTTGTCAACAAGTGGTATTGTTAAACTACTCACGTTATATGTAGCTCACGTAGTGGATTTTTTCAAACCTGAGCCAAATTTGTATATATTAAAATGCGTATCTAGACGGCAGATGTATAGTTAAGGAAGTAGAATATAAATACAAAGCATTTAATGTAGTGTAGTCGTAGAGTATATATACAAAGCATTTAATATAGTGTGGTCGTAAAAATAACAACTTCGAAGAATGTGTCGACATATTGGGGCTTTGTTCTTTTTATTGGAAATCATCACCAAATGTAATGCCAGGTTACATTATAAAAAACTGTAGCTACAGTCAAATTGGATTTTAGCTACAAAGCAGGTGTATAATAAATAATTATTGTCTCAGTAAAAAAGTATACGTAAGAACAGTTGTTTTTATTTAAAGTAATTATAAATAGATGACACATTTTTACATGTGATAAATACTTTCATACGTTGCCTAAGCTACTCTTTTATCCATGTTTTTAACCACTCCGTGCTTGTTTGTTGTGTTCACATAATCTGCATTCATTTTATGATATTTATGGTAGTTGATGATTTATCGATCTCATTTTGGTGTTAAATCACAACAATTTGTAGTACATTTAACCATTGTATTACAATACAGACTTGATAGCGCAAATAAAAGTCAATAATTCTAACGACGCGACGCACACTGGTCCCGATTCCCTAAAACGTGGCCATAAGTCCCTACATCGAAGTTTTAATTTAGAAACGTTTAAGTACATAAATAGTTAGGTTGGTATCTGGACTGTTAGAAACGACCTTTTTTATGGGTCCTGGTACCTGGCTTTGAAAATTAATTCTGAATTAAGCGTCCTGCGAGTAACATCGAGTGCTTGTTTCGAACGGAAGAAAACGCAATTTTTAAGTGTGCCTCATTTCTTTGAACTTTTAAATATTTTGTTCACGACAATCTTATAATACTAACATTATTTAATTTTGTATGTAGCATAAATGGGGTGCATTTAACACTCAATTTCATTAAACACAGGCGTGTTTAATGTGGTTTTTAAACCACGCTAATTCGCGTTTTCATACGAGCCCTATTACACATTCAAATCATGATACTGCAATCAGTCATCATTTATCTGTCAAATTATTATAGAACAAAACGGAAAATAATAAACGAAAAATTGGTGAATCAGGGAATCAGTGAATCGGTGAATCAGTGACTCGGTGAATCAGCGAATCTGTGAATCAGAGAATCAGTGAATCAGGCAGGCAGGTAATTCAAAAATAGCGCCTACAGTAGCCAACACAGACGAGAACTTCCTACAAATTTAAATAAAATAAAAACAAAATAATTGGTTCCTAAGTATTTATGTACTCTTAACATAATATTAACTATAATATAATATTTATAATAATATTTTATATAATTGTCAATATTCATTTTGATAAATATATTATTTAATAAATGTTGTGTTATATATTGTTGTTGTCGTGAACAAAGTATAGTGTATAACTCGCATATAATGGCTGTTAATCACTGGAACGACTTGCTCCAATCGCCTACGGCTCGTTCCGCAAACATCGTTGTGATTAATAGCTATCATTATATGCTCGTTATACAATATACTATTAAGTTTGTAAAATAGAATCACTAACTAGAAGTACATACATTGCAACTATGTTAGTTATTAAGTTATTCGAACATTTAGTATATCGTGTATTATCGTTTTGAATTCAAATCAGAAATATTAAAATATGCAAAAGTCAAAAGTCCCACGACATCCCACTATAAAATATTTTTTCCCGTATTTCTGAAACCTTTCTTCATTACTTAAAAAAGAACGTTAAATTTTTTTTAAATTTACTTTTTTATGTGACACCTTCTTTCGAAAAAACTGTACAGGATGTTGCATTTTAGAGGTGCCACATATGGAAAACTTTTTTATTGGAAGAGATATTGAAATATCGTTTTCGCGAGCCAGAGTCACTTTTTCGTGTTTTACTTAATGGTGAAAAGAAAATTAATATACCTCTAACCGTTTCCGCTCTATAACCGGAAGTTGATAAAATGTCGTTTTTATGGAGTTACTGTAACTCAGTTTAAAAGTGATAACCAAACTGAAAAAACTTTCTTATGGCAACTTTTTGCGCCCATTAAAATGACGTATCTGTTTTATTTCACGGATGTTTCGTTTTGTTTTCTTATATCAAAATCATATTTTTCTTATAGGCGCATATGGAGATATGCATATAATTAAACAGCATTTTTAACCTTGATTTCAATGATGTGCCACATTACTACTTTTGTTAAAAAAAGTCATTGACAAAGTTGTCATGACAACCGGTAAACAACTTCGTTACTAGGCGATGCTTGCAATTTGTTTAAAAATATGACTATTATCGATGTGGTGTATTTTGTTTTAAAAATAAGCACTCTTGATTCACATAAACTGCTATTTTGCTTTTCGTATATGACAAAAAATATTTTTTTCACCAAGGTACACAAGTGGCACATCGTTGCAATCGGCATCAAAAATGCTGTTCATTGATATGCATATCTCCATATGCGCCCATTAGAAAAAAGTGAATTTGGTGTAGGAAAACAAAAACGAAACGTCCTTAAAATAAAACACGTATGTTATTTTAATAAGAGTAACAAGTTGCCACATAAGAAAGTGTTTACAGTTTAGTTATAGCTTTTAAAACAAATGAGTTACACTAACTTCATAAAAATGACATTTTATCAACTTCAGGTTATAGAGCAGAAACGGTCAGAGATAGATCAATTTACTTTTCACCATTGATTAAAACACAAAAAAGTGACTCTGGCTCGCAAAAACAGTTTTGCAATATCTCTTCAAATAAAAAAGTTTTCCATATGTGGCACCTCCAAAATGCACCACCCTGTACATAGAAGTTTTTGAGGTCGCTGATTTCGATTTTGATATTATTTTTTGTAGAAACAAAATGGCGATTCCAATTTAGCGGACTTAAAATCAAAAAAACACCCGATTTCAATAAAAATTGTAATATTTGTTTTTCAAAAAAATAATAGAAAACTCGAAACCAACGACCTGTAAAATATCCATATATAAATTTTGTATAAAATCGGTTACATTTTTTATTTTATGTCCGCCATATTGCATTCGCCATTTTGTTTTTACGAAAAATAATATCAAATTCGTAATGAGCGACCTTAAATACCCCCATATAGCAATTTTTATTAAAATTAAATAATTGTTCAATTTCAAGTCCGCCGTGTTGGATTAGCCATTTTGATTTTTCAAAAAACAATATCAAATTCAAAATCAGCTACCTCAAAAACCCCCTGTGTATAGGTTTTTAAAAAGATTAAATTACGTTTTTGACTTTTAACCCCGTTTTGGGGAAATGGGACCGGTGTGCAACGCATCGAACGAGCGAATCAGACTGTCATTCTACCGCGAATTTGAGCAAATTACGCTGACTTAGGTTGCGATCGCACTGCGCGCAGGCAGACCACGCATGCCCCACCAAACGGTTTCCTCAGCATGCCCGCAATGTACAGTTGCAAGAGAAAATAACTAGGACAGCAAAATAATAGGCTATGTGAACTGGACTTACTTTGATTTTTCAAATTGTCAATCAAATTGACAAATATGCCAAAATGTCAAAAGAAATTTAATTAATGTCGACATGCCTCAACTGACTGAAACGCAAAAAGCGATAATAACGACCCGTTTAGAGACAGTATTAGCATTAGAGACATTGCTAATGAAGTGCATGTCAACAAAAGCACCGTCTTGTTGGCCAAGGAAAAAGAAATGTTGTTAACCTGTACATGACAAGTTTGTTTTACAAGACAAAAAATACGATTTTTTAGAAGTGGCTAATGCTCCCTGCTGTACTAGTTTTTTTCTCTCGTAACTGTACATCACTAGCCCTGTGTCGACAGCTTTAAAATGTTCCACAAACTATATTTATTTGAACGAAAAGAACAGACAAAAAGACGACTTGTAGTCACGAAGTAGATTGAGCGCAGGGAATATTCGAATATTTAGATTTTCAAAATATTCTAATATTCTAATATTTTAATATTGTAATATTGTAATATTGTAATATTCTAATATTGTAATATTCTAATATTCTAATATTGTAATATTGTAAAATTGTAATATTGTAATATTGTAATATTCTAATATTCTAATATTCTAATATTCTAATGTTCTAATGTTCTAATATTCTAATATTCTAATATTCTAATATTCTAATATTCTAATATTCTAATATTCTAATATTCTAATATTCTAATATTCTAATATTCTAATATTCTAATATTCTAATATTCTAATATTCTAATATTCTAATATTCTAATATTCTAATATTCTAATATTCTAATATTCTAATATTCTAATATTCTAATATTCTAATATTCTAATATTCTAATATTCTAATATTCTAATATTCTAATATTCTAATATTCTAATATTCTAATATTCTAATATTCTAATATTCTAATATTCTAATATTCTAATATTCTAATATTCTAATATTCTAATATTCTAATATTCTAATATTCTAATATTCTAATATTCTAATATTCTAATATTCTAATATTCTAATATTCTAATATTCTAATATTCTAATATTCTAATATTCTAATATTCTAATATTCTAATATTCTAATATTCTAATATTCTAATATTCTAATATTCTAATATTCTAATATTCTAATATTCTAATATTCTAATATTCTAATATTCTAATATTCTAATATTCTAATATTCTAATATTCTAATATTCTAATATTCTAATATTCTAATATTCTAATATTCTAATATTCTAATATTCTAATATTCTAATATTCTAATATTCTAATATTCTAATATTCTAATATTCTAATATTCTAATATTCTAATATTCTAATATTCTAATATTCTAACATTCTAACATTCTAATATTCTAATATTCTATAATTCGAATATTTAAATAATTAAATATTTGAATATTCAATTCAATAAATAATTTGGTGATTGAAATATTCATATTTGAATATTTGAATTATTCGTGTTCGAATCTTAGTTGAAAACACATAGAAAGTACATGAGCGCCACTCGGAACGCGGCCTTAGTTTTCAAAATACAAAATCCATGCAATAATTTCACTATTGCCATTCTGGTCGTTTTTGGGTCTTGGTGAATTTAACTTCATTAATTAAAGGAAAATATTACGTTGCCCTGCTTTTACCATCATATTTATCTCGGGAACAAAATACATACCCCTACAAATAGATTAAGAATTTTTCTTTAAAAAATAAGTTCATAAGGTCTTTCAACCTCATCAACTTATCTCCAAAGTTGTTCATTCTAGATACGAAGATTTTTTCATTTTAGTTTGCACTATCTGTATAATAAGTATATACGTACCATACTTCCTTTAAATAGCACAAGTTCTAAGCAGGGTTGTTAAAAAAAACTTTTTTTTTTCATTTTAATTAAAACAAACAGTTTTTTTGCAAGACGTGTTTTTTTTTTCATTGAAACAGCGTTTAAAACATTAACACTTAAAAACATGTTTACACCGTGTTTAAAACACGTTTTAAACGTGTTTAAAACACGTTTTAAACGTATTTAAAACAGAATATACAGGGAATTTTTCTTTTGAGTATACATAGCTTGATAATTACAACGTTTTCTAAATTTGCGGGAATTCGTTGTTTCAGAGCGGTTAATTTAAGGCTTTTAACGAGTGTTTTCCACTCCCAGACTAAGCATGAAGTAAAATTTCGAGTTTAAAAAAGCCTAAAAATTTGGATTGGCCGCGTAGCGAAGCGGAGCGGCCAATCCAAATTAGGCTTTTCTAAACTCGAAATTTTACTTCATGCGCCACGCTTAAAAACACTGATTTACAGTGAAGTTCAAAAAATACACACACACAAAACCGATTATAGGCAATCTAATATACGTTAGATTTATTGGGTTGCCTATAATCACTGTTTTAAACAATTTGTTCAGCTCAAAATTTAACTCATGTTTTATTCACATCTACATATTAGATTGTTAAAGCCGTATATTTTAAACTTTACGATATTTCAGTGTTTTATACGTGTGGCGCATGAAGTAAAATTTCGAGTTTAGAAAAGCCTAATTTGGATTGGCCGCTCCGCTTCGCTACGCGGCCAATCCAAATTTTCAGGCTTTTCTAAACTCGAAATTTTACTTCATGCTTAGTCTGGGAGTGGAAAACCCTCGTTTAAAGATTTAAATTGAAACTTAAAAAAAAACAACGAATGTCGTAAAATTTACAGTGTATGCATATGTGTACCTGAAACAAAAATTCCTTGTATTTAAAAATCACATTTATGCACACACAGTTGTGATATTTTATTGTAATAAAATGTTATGATTAATAATGTAATTCGAAAAATCTTCAACAATTTAGCTAAAATTTAAAAACGCAAACAAAACTTTTAATGAGGTAGTATAAAATATAATTTAGCAAATTTAAGATAATAAGAAAAACGTTTTAAACAAATTTAACGTTTAAAACATGCTTTAAACAAATTTAACGTTTAAAACATATTTTAAACAAATTTAACGTTTAAAACATGTTTTAAACAAATTTAACGTTTAAAACATGTTCTAAACAATTTTAAGATTTAAAACATGTTTAAAACAAAACCGTTACAACACGACGGCTGTTTTAAAACATGTTTAAAACACTGTTTTAAAACAAAGTGTTTTAAACATAACAACCCTGGTTCTAAGTACAAATCTACAAAAAAACAATGTATTTAGTTATCACTGTAATATTATGTAAGATATTTAAAAAATGAAATCACATTTTGACTTTCTCCTTTGTAAGAGAGTTTTGATCCCCTACTAAGCTAAAATACTTTGTCAAGTCAAGCAACTTTCTAATAATGTTTATTATTACCGCATTTACTGTCTTATTAATAAACGTTAGTGCCCACTGAGCAAAAAACAAACAAATAACGTTATATCAACATTGTAGCAACATTAGACGTTATTTTAATGTTAATGAAACATTATTTTAATGTGTTGGCTCAGTGGGTGGATAGATTCAAAACTGTATTAGATAAATTAATTGATCTTTAAGAGTTTTAAACTGTACTGACATACAATAATGAGGAAATAATTTTAATTGTCTTTCTGGTAGTGAAAATAAATAGTATTTTGTTCACGGTTAAGATACTACCGTGCTATCGTTAAATACATGATTTATAGTAGGCTTTGAATTTTAAATTAGATTGGCACTACTGACTGTTTGCACATAGTTTACTATAACCTTAAATTTATTCTATCTTTCAATTAGCATTCTGGACAATCGCACAAAAAAAATGCCGCCTACTCTAAATTATAATTTAAACGATCGCACTGTATTATAGCATTAAGCGATTATGTCTCTAACTCTACGCTACGGATAAATCGTTTTTGGCTATAACTGTATACTAAACAACCCTGGTTAATAATATACTATTATTTTCAATGATGTTGAATCAATATAACCACAAAAAATAAATAATGTATATTTGAATGTTTTAATAGGGGTGGTAAAATTGTTTAAATAGAGATGGGTACCAATGAAGCCTCCAAAAACCCTTTGGCGGTTTTATCTGATAAAGGGATAAAACAAATAAAATCTTTTTAATCAAATTAATTAAAAATCGGTGTTTAATAATAAAATATAAAATTAAATTTTTCCCAAAATTGGGGTTGTATTAAATGAATTGCGGCGCGCCGGGTTCAGACGTTTGTATAACGAAATTAAAGCGGACACGAGACTCGTACACAAGTAAACACACGGGCTTATAACATTTACACTAGTAAATGGAATAAACCTGTGTATATATAAAAGTGTATATAAACAAATAATACTGGAATCGCTAATGACAATCAAGTTGTTTTAATAAAGATGCTGCCACAATATGCGGTTGTTATTCTCTTAAAGTTGACGGTTTATCTATTTGTCGATTGTTGCGTTGTTGTTTGTTTGTTTGTTATTTCAACACAATATTGCTAATTATTACATAAAATATAGCGGTTGCAACATTTCAGAACAATGTCTTGTCGAATGATACACACGTGTTGTGTTGTGTTGGTGTCAGATGTAAAAAAATATAACCTTCCGATATTTCTAATTCAGTCATCTCGTGTAAACAAATGACGTAAATTTTATAATAAACAAATAAACATGATGTGTAGATAAAAGATGTTTATTATTTCGACGAACTGGTTGCATGCACGTTAATGTTAGCCTCTCGCTCGCACGCGTGTTGTTTAAGTGAACAAGACAGATGTGGTATTTTTTGAGGATTTGGATGCGGTAGTATGTGCTCATTTTGATGCGTTCTATCACGCGTTCAGAAACAATGAAATTTTCCGATACCGGGAAGGTCACCAAGGTATTGATATAGCGCGTGGCTTTTGTTGGAGAAACCCGGCTTTATTGATTAACCTTATAATTACACATAATTTGTTAATTGGTTTAATGTAAACTTTCCTTTTGAATTGTACCGTTTTATTATGTTGCCATGGCTAGATTCCTTCAATATATCTGATATGGTGGTGGATGTTTAATTTGTGATATTAATACGTTTCTGTAATTTGCAGTGTGCTTTTTTAAATGATTATACAACGAATAAAAACAAACAAGGTAGAAGATACATTCACCACATCCCACAAGCAAGCATCAACGTACTCGTTCAAACTGTACGCAAAGAGTATATATACATCACAGAGCCAGAGCGCGCATCGCGGGCGCGTTTTCCTGAAAACGTGGCAATAAAGAGTTGTTTGTACGGCCCCGTCTCTGGCCCAAGAATAAATAAAGGAAATGCCGCTTCGGGGAAATATTAACAAACATTTGTTGTGTGTATTTATCTAAATCGGAGAGCGGCATCGTTTCTTATTACATGAATATTTTAACGAGGTTTTTGTTTTACCGTTGACTATGTTTAAGCAATGATGAGGATAAACAGAAACAACACTTTTTGTTTGCGCCGGCTAATTTGTAAATGATATACCTACGGAAACAGGGGGAAACAATTATGTGGACCGAGTGGATTGGCGAAAGAATGGAAAATAAAATACGCCTTTTATGTAGTCGATAAAATTTTAACAAAGACAATTATCGATTGGAGTTAATTTTTGAAATAATGAAGACTGCACTCTGACAGGGAAGAGTTTTTAATTATCACTTTTAAATCCTCTTTTAAGGGCTAGGACGGTGACGGGACAAAGGCTTTAAGGAATAGCCGAAAACCCTCGGCGCACCGCCGTTTCCCTCTTTCATTTTAAATTTGCGATCTGATTGCGATTTCACAGGTCACCGGAATCTATTGTATTTTTTACAGGCGCACTTTACCAACAGCCTCTGAAACAATAATGTTAAATAAACTCCTCACTCCCCGAGGAACTCTTGGGCAAAATTATTTTTTACGAAAGCCGCTCAAATGCTAACGATAAACACTTCCTTCTCTGTACGTACGGATGCAGCCAAGCATACGCGGCTGTTACGAGGGTCATCCATTTTAATGATCTCTTACTTACGCGTGTCTATTAATTTGATGGTTTATGGTACGTCAATCTGCATTCTAGTATGTAACTCTCTTACAACTTAATTACTTACATTCATCTGCTAATCATTTCTATTTAATACATTTTTACACTCTTTGGCCACCAGGTAAGCATCCAATAAATTAGTTTATTCACACCTAAATTGTTGGTAGTATGCTGCGACCAGGGTTGTTAAAAAAATGTTTTTTAATTTTAATTAAAACAAACAGTTTTTTTACAAATCGTGTTTTTTCAATAAAACAGTGTTTAAAACATTAACAATAAAAATATATTTAAAACGTGTTTAAACTTGTTTAAAACGTGTTTAAAACATGTTTAAAACGTGTTTTAAACGTCTTTTAAACATAACCAGCCCTATTATTAGACCTTAGCATACAGCTTTAACACAATTCTACGGATGATATTGACATTTTCACATTAATAAAACGTTTTAATAGTTTACTATTGTTAGTTTACAACTAATAATTTAATAGCCCTAATTTAAGTCTTATACATAACCTCAACTGTCATAACAAAATAGGGTTATTTGGAATTTATGTAATAATGCAATAAATCATAAATGTATAAACTTCATCAGTATGTGTTGAACTTCACTTGAAATCAGTGTTTTATACGTGTGGCGCATGAAGTAAAATTTCGGGTTTAGAAAAGCCCCGTGAAAATTTGTCTCGGGTCGCTGCGCGACCCTCGACAAGTTTTCTACGCGGAGCTTTTCTAAACCCGAAATTTTACTTCATGCTTAGTCTGGGAGTGGAGACACTCATTAGAAGTACATTTCAATCTAATAATATATCAGAAGAAATACATTTTCACAAACATAAAAAAAAAACAGTGTAACATACCTTCTAAATTACTTGATTACAATGAAGTTAGAACACATGAAAATGTAATGTTCCTACGTTCATTCTATCATTAATTTCAAACTAACTAATAACATGTAGATTTCGCTCTAAAAATACGAAATGTCAGTATAGTGTTTGCATGCATCTAGTAGAGATAAATTAGCATTAAACTATAATGAAATTAACAGCAATTCTATTAATAAGGCTGAAAATGTTTAAAACATCGTTTGAAATCTCATTTATGCACACATAATTGTGATATTTTATTATGATAAAATTTTATTTTTAATAATGGAATTCAAAATATCTTCAACAATTTAACTAAAATTTGAAAACGTAATAATGAATTTGAAAACGTAAACAAAAATGTTTAATAAAGTAGTATATAATAATAATAATAATAATAAATCTTTATTGTCCAACAGGAAACATATCCTAATTACAAGACAATATAGTTAAAAAGAAAGTAAATTAATTATAAAACATACAAAAATATATAAGTAATCAATATACGAATGTGTAACAACTTGCTTAAATCTATACAAGTTTCATTTTACTAAATATAGTGTATATAATAATTATAAGTAAGAATTATAATTGATTTAAGGCTGTCAGTAGAGTTTTCAGAGTATCATGAAATATATCACAGGAAGAAGAAATGCTATTAAAACATCTGGACACAATACTGACAGGTGATTTCAGACCTATATCAGTTCTATGTGCTTCTAAATTAAATGTAGAAGACTGTCTACTATGAAAAGATGGAATATGCAGCCCAATTCTATTTAAGAAGTCAGGAGAGTCAACAGAATTGTGCAGAAGTTTATATAGGAAAGAAATACATGCTTTTTGTCGGCGAGATGCAAGACTTTCAAAATCATATTTACGTAAAAGTATATCGTGATCTATACCTTTGTTTGGATAAAATCCCTCCGACTTATAAGATAAAATTTTTAAAAATTTGCGTTGTCCACTTTCTAATGCACATATTCCAACTTTGATCGTACGTATGCATAAAACAATGATTTTAATGCATTGGGGTTATGGAACTGGGAAGAGTTACGACAAATGAAACCTAGAGAAATTGAGGAGTCTTTAACAATATGGTCAACATGGACATTAAAAGTTAAGGTGTTGTCAAAGTAAACTCCCAGATCTTTAAAAACTGTGGCACGCTCTAAGATATTACCATGAATTGTGTAATTAAATGTAAGCGGATTGGATATCTTAGTAAACGACATGTATGTACATTTTGAGATGTTTAGGTTGAGTCCATTTTTTAGACACCATGATGATAAAGCATTAAGGTTATATTGTAAGACTTGACAATCGTTGACATTTTTAATGGTACTGTAGATTTTTAAATCGTCGGCGTAGAGTAGGTGCTTACAAGATAGGGAGTCAGAAAGATCATTAATAAATAAGTTAAATAGTAGTGGGCCTAAAATAGAACCTTGGGGTACCCCAGAAGTTGGACAGTATTCAACAGATTTAAAGCCATTGACTACCACGTATGCTTTGCGTTCACTAAGATAAGTCTGTATTAATGACAGCGACGACGCACAAAAACCAAAGGTACTTAACTTTGACAACAGAATATTGTGTTGAACTTTGTCGAAGGCTTTCGACAGGTCCGTATAAATCACGTCAATTTATCCCTTTGCATCAATAGTTTCAGCAATATCATGAGTTATAAGTGTAAGATTAGTCACAGTTGAGCGATTAGGGATAAATCCGTGTTGTTTATCAGATATATAAAGTTTAGTATGATTGTAAATTTGGTCAAATAGTAATCGTTCAAATACTTTTGCAATATGCGGCAGAATAGCAATGGGTCGAAAATTATTAATGTTTTGAAGTTTAAAAGATGTTTTTGGCACAGGACAGATTGCTGCAATTTTCAGACATCGCGGAAAGGTACACGTTTTTATTGATAGGTTAAATAATGTAGCAAGTGGTACACAGAGTAGCGTAGCACAATCTTTTAATAAAAACGAAGGTAATTTGTCGTCCCCAGATGTAAAATTATTCTCTAGTTTTCTAAGTAGCTTAAACACAAGTTGATCAGATGTGGAGACGAAAACGAAATTAGGAATTAAACTCACATCCGTATCAATGTGATTATTCGTTGGTGTACTATGCACTGACTCAAAAAACTCGCGGAAACCATTTGCAATGTCAGTAGGATTATCTAGGACGGCATCATTATATGACATGGTTGAAGGAATTCTAGACGAATTCGCCCTTTTTGAATTTATATATGACCAAAACTGTTTAGGGTTTGATATTACGCTACTCTCAATCGAACGTATATAAGTTTTGCGCGCATATTTTATTTTATTTTTAATAACAGATCTTAGTTTATTAAATTCTTCCGATAATTTACACATAGAAGGATTCAGCTTAAGTTTTTTCCTAATTGCGTTCTTTTCTGTTAAGAGATTAATTATTTCTGGGCTAAACCAAGGCGGATATTTAAATTTACATTTTAAATTAAACTTAGGTATAAATTGTGAGATGGCTGTATTCATAACATTATAAAATTCATCAAATGCTAAGTCTATATTCTGGACAGTTGAGAGATAACTCCAATCAATTTTAGATAAGAATGCGTACAATTCTAGGTAGTTACCTTTCTTGAAATTAAATTTACATGCCTTTTCATTGACTGCAGACATAGCGAGTTCACATTGGAAGGTAAATGTAAATGAGGGATGATAAGTAACTTCTGCAACTAATGCATCAGTTTCTCTCTGGACATAACAATTCAAGTTTGAGTAGAGAAGATCTAAAACATTATTTGATATATTAGGTATTGTGTTATATTGCTGAAGGCCTAAGAAATTACAAAAATTGACAATGTAAGAAGCTTTGAGAGACAAGTTATGAGGAATATTTGATATATTAGGACAATTGAAATCACCTAATAGAATTATTTTACTAGTTTCAAAATTGATTTGCAATAATATATCAAAAAATAGCTTTACATCTTCAATCGGTATGTTTGGTGGAATATAAATGAGAATTAGATAGAGCCAACAAGATTTAAGTTTACATTTACATAGCAATATGTCAATAAGTGGTACTTGCAGTTTAATATGGTCTGTAGGAATTATCTCAATTTTGATTGTATTGCGCATGGCAATTAATACACCACCGCCCCTAGATTTACCCGTAAGAATTGGATCACTATCAGTTCTGAGAACTGCATACTCTTCACTAAATAGTTCACTGTTATTTACAGACGAATTTAACCAAGTTTCTGTTATAAAATATATGTCATAATCGTTGGTACTAGTATTGTCATGAAATGTTGTAGTTTTCGTATTCAATCCTCTGACGTTCTGGTAGTATGCCGTGATGTTTCCTGTTGGTACTGAACTTCAAGTAGACTTGGGGGTGGCGGCGACAACTCGCGGAAGACCCTTGATGTACTTTATCGTCAGATTGAATTCGCCTTTCTCACGCCTCTCCTCAAGTTCACATCGGACAGCTTTGAGAATTTTACTCTGCATTGGAGTTCTGTCGGTCCCTACATTCACATTTTTGAGATCGATGCTCTTACATATTTTGATGAAGTCTACAGCATGGTTTCTCTCGTTGAACTGAATTTTGAGTGGCCTGGGATTTAACCCAACTTTGCCTACTCTAAATACTGACACATTAGAGAGAGCAGCAACAGCAGAGTTGTTTATTTCTACGAGCTTTTTTAAAGAATTCAAATCTTCGGTCTGCTTTACCTTAGGATCTATATGTTTAGGTTCAGGTACATTGAATACCATGACATTGCGAGCTCTCTTATTTCTGTCTTCAAATTCATGTATGACATCATCGGCTATCTGCATATTTTTGTTATATAGTGCAGAAAGTTCGGCTTTAAGCATAACATTTTCGGCTTGCAATTCAGTTACTTTGTCTGAAAGGTATGTAATAGAATCTGTGCATGTTTTAATCTGCTGCTTAATGTCTTCCGAAAATGGCACAAAGTGACTTGTGAAAATGTCATTAATCGCTGCAAGCAAATTTGGGGAAACAGAAACATCTGATTCCTCGGAAACATAGTCAGGCGAAATATTCCACGATTGACGGCAAGTTGAGCACATCCATTTTCCGTCGTTCGATTTTGAGCAGGTTCTAATTTTATTAGGGGGTATAAACTGATTACAAAGTGTGCAAGTGGTCATTTTGGAGGAATTTAGGGATTAAACGAAAAACAAAAACAAGGATACAGTGCTTCACACCAACGCGACCCTTCGTGGTGACTAACAGTAATAAGACGTAAACACAGTAGGTAAGGGCCACGGTAGGGAGTACATGAGAGAACAAAGGTGTAACAAAAAAATATATTAAATAAATAAGTATTGTAAATTAATCACCGATACAGGTATATAAAATTGTCATTGAACGTTGACCTTAGATTATTGCACGACGCGGATCAGCCTCGAAAGATATTCCACTTGGAGAAATTAAAAAAAAAAACGCGACAACGAATTTTATATCGCTGGGTCGCACAGAAATGAAATTATTAAATCAATGATTACGCTGGTTGTAAAATGCGGATTGTAATCAAAGTTAACAGGTATATCAACAGTACTTAGCTGAAGCTGATCACCAAATTTGGTCAAGTTTCTCGCAGCCAAGACAACTTAAATAGGGAAGAGTTCCGGAGCAGCACACACACACAGTTAACACATTAACTAATTAAGACAATACAAAAACAACAAATCTAAGACAATAAAAAAACAAAATTAACTTTTAAAACATGTTTTAAACGAATTTAACATTTAAAACACGACGGCTGTTTTTCAACATGTTTAAAACACTGTTTTAAAACAAAGTGTTTTAAACATAACAACCCTGGCTGCGACACGTCACAAGAAAAGGACATTGCCATTAAGTATGCTTGTGTTTGGTTTGCCTATAGTTAATCGTAATTTATGCATATTTGATAATCCGTCATTATTTCACTTATAAAAACCTTCATTCTCAAAGACAGTTTTTTTCATCTCTGATTACACAAATCCGACTTGATTTGAAAACTTCTTGCCATCGTATTGTACATACTTACTTCATACAGGGATATACAGGGTTGAGAAAAAGTACAGGAACACCGGATTTCTGGCTAAACTATACGTGCTGTGAAAAAATAGTCATATATAATTTTTTTTAGTCATTTTAATCTAATTATGGACGTAATTTGATTTTCAGCAGTTATCCTATTTGTCGAGGTATGACATTATCGGTGTTTTTTTTTAAATAGAATACCCTGTATATTTTTTTACTTTTTGCATAAACATTTGTTAAACAATTACAATGATGTCGGGTTTGGTCGACGTGCGACTTGTAGTTTTTACTTTATTAAATAAAGTAATAAGAGGAAAATATAGCTGTTTACTGTTATTTTGAATAGCGTTTACATTTTATTCTAGAAAGATTAGTCCAATAATGTGTCCTCGAATTGTCTGATGAAAACTAGTGCAATAATAACAGCGAATGTTACTTTTAGAATTACATTTGTTTCTAAGACGAGACAAACAACAGTAAACAGCTATTTATTCATTTTATTACTTTATTTAATAATGTAAAAACCACAAGTCGCACACCCACTAAATTCTACATCATTGTAATTGTTTAACAAGTTTTTATCCAAAAAGTAAAAAAAATACAGGGTGTTCCATTTAGAAAAACCACTGATGGCGTCTTACCTCGAGAAATATGATAGCTGCTGGAAATCACATTACGTCCTTGAATAGATTAACACGACTACAAAAATTTATATGAAGACTATTTTTTCGTGGCACGTATAGCTTAGCCAGAAATCCGGTGTTCCCATACGTTATCCCAACCCCGTATATACTAAAGTTTTATAGAAAATTGCTCGGCACTAAAATGAATATTTGTCATTAATAGATATAAGTACTGAATTTGTACTTCTAAAATGTGTCTAGATATCAAGAAATAACCCTAAAATAACTGTTACAATAATTAAAAATTAATTTAAAATGTAAAATTTAAAATTACGATAATATCAAGACAATAAATATCCATTGAAACAAATACACCGCCGGGTATTGAATTATACAATGAAACATTTAAAATCTTATTTGTTTTGTTACAACGCTATTATTAGTTTCCTAATAATGTATGCGACGGAGAAAAAAAAGCATGAGAATGCATTCGGCTTTAAGAATTAAACATTGATCTGCATCGGCAGAATCGCTGCTCGGTACTGTGCGCTCTGTGCGCTGTGATAATGGGTGCATTCATTAGAAAAATGTACTCTCAACATGTTTGTATTTTGTTTCCGCTTTACGTTGGCATCTAGTGAACGCTACTCCGGCCCACGGACGATCGAGTATATAGTGTATATAAGGATTGCTGGATTAGAATGCGATGGAATGGAGGTAGGGTTTCCGGTCCTATGACGCGTACTAACACGGTGAGCCACATTATCTACGTCACAGGAGCGAGAACTGTGTGCGCGAGTTAAGGTGGCTGCTGAAAATGAAGGAGAATGTGGTGAAGCATACCTTATACCCATGTCACTCGACGTACCTTGCTCTGGCTATTTCACTTTACATCTAACCTAAAATTCCACGTCTCCTCCATTCAACACCAGTCGGACTATTTCGTACTCTTGCAAAAATTATAGACGTGTTTGCTGTCGACAGTGCATTTATCAGAAAATTCCTTAACTGTTAGCATCAAACTCTCAACAGTTTTATCTAATAATTGGGCTAAATATGCATACTCACTGACACGCGTGCACCGTGTCAATGAGTCCGTTATCAAAATGTTCAACATTCAACATGTTTGGATTTGTTTGTGATGTATGTTGGTATCTAATGAACGGTACTTCGGTTGATCTATTTCGTACGATTGCAAAAATCCCAAACACGTTCACGATTAACAATCCGGTCATTAAAGAATTCCCCAACAGTTGGCAGCAAACTCCCAACTTTTGTCTCTGATGAACGTGCCCAATGAGCATTCATGATCATTCACAACGCTAGATGGAATAATATATATGATATAAACCATAAAAAATGATAGGTACATGAAATCAAAAAAGTAAAAAACGTCTAAACATGTCAAAAGTAGAAAATATGCCAAATGTGGAAAATATGCCAAATGTATCAAGAATATAAAAAAAACTTGAACATTGTTAAAAAAATGTGAACTTAAGTTAGATACGATATTAGGAGGTAAATTAGGTTAGATCACAGTCATTAGTTATTGCATAAGATCATAGCGTTTAAGGTGTTCAAGGTTACAGTGCTTTGTAAACAAATTTAATAGTGACATACACCGCATTCGCATAGAAAGAAAAGACCCAAACAGTGCATTTATCAGAATATATAATTATTGAGAAAATCAAATCAATCACAATTATTTACCAAGATCATAATTGAAATGCGCAAAAAAGTAGCTACATTTTTGTGTATTTTTACAAAGATCAATTTTAACGTTTTATAGAAATTAATTGGCTATATGTAAGTTTGAAAAATAATAGTGGTAATAGATAAATAGTACGAGGGTTGCCTTTTATATTTTGGGATTAGAGAACAAAAATAAATATTAATCATTGAACATCGCTTTATTGTTTTTCAAAATATTCCCCATTAAGATCTATACACTTTTGCATGCGTTTGAACCAATTGTCGACGCACTTTTGCCACTCTGATTGAGGTATCTCCAAAACATGCATTCTGAACGCATCAACCGCTTCATCAGGTGTCGAAAAACGTTGACCTCTCATTTTATTTTTTACGGATGGGAATAAGAAGTCATTTGGTGCCAAGTTAGGACTATATGGCGGATGACTCATCAAATCGATGTTTTGCGTGCTCAAAAATGCAGTTGTTTGAGCCGATGTCTGAGAGCTCGCATTGTCGTGGTGAAGATTGATCCGTTTTCGGCGGTTGGTTTTCCTGATTTCTTGGATGACAACTGGCAAACAAATGGTTGTGTACCACTCAGAATTGACTGTTCTGCGTTGTTCTAGTGGTACGGTTGCGGCATGTCCAGTTTTTTTCCGAAAAAACAGGCGACCATTTGCTTGGAAGTGTTTCGTGCGCGAACAACTTTTGTTGGATTTGGCTCATCTTGAAACACCCATACGGTCGACTGCTGTTTACTTTCGGGCTCATACGCGTAAATCCATGATTCATCACCTGTCACGATGTCATAGACGTGTTTCGAAGCACCGCAATCGTATTTTTTGAGCATTTCTTTGCACCAATCGACACGAGCCTTTTTTTGAGCGATTGACAAATTGTGTGGGATCCAACGCGAACAAATTTTTTTGACAGTCAAATGTTCATGCAATATTGAATGTATGCTGGTCCCACTAATGCCTAAGGTTGTCTCAATCTCACGATAGGTCACATGACGATCTTGCAATATATGTTTGCGCGCAGCATCAATGGTTTCCGGAACAACAACTGATTTTGGACGACCTCCACGAAATTCGTCTTGGAGTGAACTACGACCTCGGTTGAATTCACCATACCATCGATAAACACTGGTCCTTGATGGAGCTTCATCGCCAAAAATTGAATTAAGTTCATCCATGCACTGTTGTTGAGTTAATCCACGTCGAAAGTTGTAAAAAATAATCGCACGAAAATGTTCACGATTTAATTCCATTCTTTGGCCGAGATAAATCTTTTAAGTTAGTGTAAACGACAAAAATAACGCTCATATGTCAAAACGTTCTCAGTACGTATAACCTCAAAAATGTCAAACTTTACGATAAAGCTCTCAGTTGCCAGATTGCAACACTAGGGTTGCCCAATCCCGAAATATAAAAGGCAACCCTCGTATACTAAGTATCGAAAACAGTAAGGATTTTTTACCGGTCGAAGACAATTGTTTGGAGGAGGAGCGACCAGAGCGAGCGACGACTCCAATTATTGTCTGAGACCGGTATTCCTTACTGTTGGAGATGCTTATAGCATTTTTTGCACGATCGTAATGCATATATATAAAATAATTATTAATATTTTTATAATAATTTGATAAATTTGCGATAATAAATTCAAATACATAGGCAGCTTTGTGGTAATAACTATGGAAATAATTAAAAATAAGAAAGCAAAGTTTGTCAGTTTCACGGTTTTTATAAATTTGCAATCCTTTCGCGTAAAACAAGAAAGGAAATGAACTATGAGAGATTGTGAAGTAGGAGATTTTGATTTAGAAGAAGCATGGAATATAGAATGTTCGTCAATAGTTCCGGGAACTTCAAAATTTCGGTATGAAAATACAACGTGTTCAAGGCATGTTGTAAAAAATATAAAGTTAATGTCAATCATATGGTCTTTTGGCTTATTTTCTCTTTTCTCCATTATTCAGTAGATATTTAAACATTTTCTACACTAATTGCTTATTTGAAAGAATCTGGGTACAGGTCCAACAAAGCTAATGTTTTGACAAGAGGAGGCATAATCAAGTTCTTAAATGAAGCACCATATGAAGTATTTCTAGTTCATATGGTAATATAATAGTTATTTACAAAACAAGTGCGGAAATACAATTTTTCAGAGTGTACGCATCTTTGAAGCACGAGCGACGAAAAAGCGAGTGCCTTTAAATGCGCGAACTCGGGAAAATTGTTCACGCACGAGGATTGTATCACAATAATGCTGTCATAGAAAATATGCAAGATCACTTATATAAATTCTTAATTTTGATTACTGTTATAATTATCCTAAAATAAATCAATAAACACTTTCATTACTATCATGAGTATAATATGTCTAATTAATATACAGCGCTATTCAAAAAGAAGGAACAGATTTCAAACATTTATTTCTTGCACACTACAAAAGGTAGAACTATAATTCCAACGTTCCTGGATAGACAAAAGTTTAAAATTTTAACAGTCCAGGCAGAAGTTCCAAACACGGCCGCATTAGCGCTGTTGCTTGTCATTTTGATTGTCTGTAGTAAAATGGCGATACAACAAGAAAAAGCATTTTGTGTGCTGCAATTAGCAAAACTAAAGTCCATTATTAGCCTCTTCATCCGCAGATTTACCAGTGGCATCGAAAATTCGTAGACTATGGTTGCATCTACAAACAGAAAATCACGGGACGTTCACGCACATCGAATGAAAATGTCGAGCGTATTCGTACAGTTTACGAAAGGAGCCCAAAAAAATCCAGAGCACAGGAAACACATGGTGCTCATATTGAATGTATAAAAAATTAAACTTTTCTCTTTCCAGTAACGTTAGAATTGTTTTTATCTTTTGTAGTTTGGAAGAAATAAATGTTTAAAAGCTGTTCCTTTATTTTGAATAGCCCTGTATATCTGTGCCTTAAAAGTAAACATTGTATCTCCATTTTTTTTTGTTTGATGGAGTTAATACACTTTTCAATATGCCAAGAGCTCAAATTTTATTATGGTAAAGGATCTTAAGTCCATTATTGCTTGTTCTTAAGATACGATGTCTAGAACAAGTCGTATCCAACATTTCCCAAACACAATTCACATATGAAACTTTAATCCTAGTTTTTTTCTTAATTCATAATAATGAAGATACGATTATTTACCTCTAGGGTAGAGATATGTGGAATAATTAATAGTTGTAAATATTAAAATTGGTCTATTTCTCTTTATCAATTATTATAATTAAACATTGAATTAACATTTTAGTATAATGTAAACATGTTTAGGAATTATTACATTCATTTTAAAATTGAATTACTCATAAATATATCTCTTGCTTTTATTCACAGAAAAAATTCTGTTTAGTTTTTATTCGTGTATGGAGAATGTGTAAAAACATGTCATAGAATTATTGTGTTATGAATATATATTTTGTTTATTCACAAGAAAATGATTAATGTTAGGATTTGAAATTGTAAGGGTTAGATTAAATTCTTATTATAAGTGTAACTAAAACAGCCGTAATATTTTTATGCAGCACCCACGTAAAACATTCATTTGCCCCCCTATTCAATTTGTCCATCTTCCATCCACTCGCTTTTCACTATTATACTTTCTATTTGCAAGATTACGAATTAATTTTCACTATTTTATCAAGTCTGTTTGCAGTGGTTTCAGTTAATTTTTGATCTAGTTAAATTGCACAATACGTCGATCACACACTTACGTTAAAGGCGCTATATGAGCATACCTTAATCCACCGCATAGGTTATGTTTTTTTGTCATTCTTTAAAATCCACAACTTGTACATTCCATAATCAAATGATAATTTAACTGAAACTGAGAGTTCAGCTGTCAACTTTATCAGTGCTGCCAACTTAGGTTTTACGTGCGTGGTTTTAATTTTACATGGCACGTCTCGTAAAAGTGTTGCCGGAAATGTGACTTTTGAGTTGTCAAAACGGTGTTCCAAACCTCACTTTTGAGGCAGCGAGTTCAAAAATTACTTAAAAATGTAGGTAGGTTATATTTAAATGTATATTTAATATATCGTAAAATTAATTTTTTTTCGTTACTTTTTACTCACCGTTCGCTGAACGGTAAGTACATACTTACCGTTTTGTTATATATAGCAACCTGGTAAACACAACCTACCGTCTTGTAAACGCATATGGTAAGTACGTAAAAATGGTCGATCGTGCAAGAAACTATATTTATATAGCAACTCAAATAAAAATTAAATATGTTAACTCATTAAAAAAAGGCAAGCTTTACGTTCTCAGTTATTTAACAATCTATTTATACAAAAAATCAACAGTTATGCGTTACACAATTTCATTGCATAATATATGATTAAATTACAAATATATAAAATATTTGATTTTTAGAGATGGAAAACATTTACGGTCAAATTGAAACGCGGGGAATAGAGGGGACCTCGCTCGTATCACTATGCTTGGTATGCGAACGACGATAGGAGATTTATAATGAAAGGGAAGACGGCCGCTCTGCCTCAACGACAACTGTATGTACGCCTTACGAACGCTGACTTAGCATACTAGCTAGCATCTCCCTCTATAGCCTGAAATCTGATTTCGATATAAAAATATCTTGATTTTAATAAAACACCTAAAGTTTTTTGAAGGTTAGTATCCAATTATTCATGACGTATACATACGTTAAGCCAAGACCCATTTTAATTCGACTTTTGATAAACGAGATTGTAGTTCTTCATACTTTACCCTATAATTCTGGTAATAAAAATATTAAATATTTTTTGTTTAATGGATCACACTTAAAATGGATTTTAGTAACTACCTTATTTTTTCATTAGTCTCAAAAATTGTATAACGAAGATACACGCAGTTAAACCCGACTGCTTTGAAAAGTGCATAAGAAGCACTACCTTTTTTCGTAAATATTCGTCAAACATGTATTATTTTTGGAAATAAAATTATTAAAAAAAATCGGCCTATCTAGAAATGATGTATCTTTATGTGGTTTCAATTTGAAAACTATCGACCCCACCGAATTCAAAATATTTTACTTTAAAGTGACATGCCTCGCTTTTTCAAAAATCCAAACTCTTAGAGCTTTTCTCAACTCGAAATTTCACTTCATGCTCAGCTGGGATTGGAAAACACTTATTAAAAATATATTACGGACTTGAATTGACCGTCAGATGGATAATGTTTGTTTAGTGATAACATATACAAATCGTAACAACTGCCTTTTGTTTTTTTTTTTCTGTTTTCACAATATTTGCAATTTTCAATGTTTTTTTTTTGGGTTTTATTACATTTTAACATATTTAACATTTCATTACTATTCGACAACTTTGACACTTGGTATGTTAGCTTTGATATATGTCGACTGAGTCGATAAACGTTATAAATAACGTATTGAGTGCCAAAACTGAAATATGCGAAAATTGTAACAAATTAAAAAAAAAATACAATTGTGAAAAATCAATCAATTTAACAATCAATCAAAAAATGTATTAATGCATATATTAGATTATTTTAATGTTTTTCATGAATTTCCACAATTTCTGTTAATTTTCAAAATTCTAACAGTTTTTCCGAATTTTGTAAATTTTCGTTAATTGTTCAAATTTTGATACTTTTCCTGAATTTTCGCTAGTTTTTTTTTTAATCTTGATAGATAGTTTTTGTTAAATTTAAGTATGTTAATGCTGTTATGACTTTTCAAAATGAGTAATAATTTTTACCTACACCCTATCTAGTAACCGCATCATACCACACTATCATCTTGACGCGTATGATAAACATTACCTACACATGCACGTAATAGCATTGACAAGTATATTACATGCTGACAGCTGAACAGGTGATTGATTACCGCACAACCAAATGACATTTCTTTGATGTATATTGATCAAGTAGTAATTTAGTTTTCATTAATCATGTTACTATAAAAAAAACATTGAATAATTAAGTTGGTCTTTCATGGTCATTGTTTATTTTGTTAAGGCGTAGGTAAAGTATACTACGTTTCGCGAGTGGTATGGAAGTACATACTCGCGGAATACTGCACTGCGCAACACATCCGCTCATATGTAATATGGTTCATACCACTCTCGTGACGTAATATATTATTACAGTTTTACGGTCGTGAATGTAAAATTTTTCAGTCGAATTTTAAAACCTTTGCGCTTTTCGTAAATTCGTAAATAAAAATTGCTTTAATTTTAAAAATTCTGGCAGTTAAAAAAAAATCCAAAATTGTCTAAAATCTAGAAAATTTTGGAAATTTTCGTGAATGTCCTAGATTTTTGTTACTTTTTATAATTTTGATTCTTTGCGTGAAGTTCCAAAATTTTTACATACAGCGGATGTGAACGTCACAAATAACACATTTTTAGACATTTTCTTAAAACATTAACGTTTATCGTAGATTTCAAATATTTTCTTTAATTTTCAAAATTTTAATGGTTTTCTTGGATTTTCGTAAAATTCAAAAAATATACTCCTATCGTAATTATTTCAACTAATTATAATTATTGTTGCTTTACATAAATTTTCTAGAATGGTTGTTAATTTTAGAAATTTAACGTTTTTTTTTTTGTAAAATTATAAAATCTTCTGGATTTTTGTTGATTTTAAAAATGTTCACACTTTTCATAAATGTTTAATATCTTAACAGTTTTCGGCAACTACCTAAATTTTCTTTACATTTTTAAGATTTCAGTTATATTTTAAAATCTGCACGTTTTTCGTAAAATTCTTCAATTCAAAAACTAATGGTTTTCTTAAATTCCCTAGATTACTCTTAATTTGAAAAATATTAATACATTTTATGAATTTCTCACTTTTCATGAATTTTCGTCATTTTTTTAATTTTTTCAGTTTTTATGAATTTACATGTTCTTGGCCAACTTTTAAAATCTTGACGGTGTTCTTAAATTTTTGAGATGATAATTTTTACATCGATTTTGATGTAGTGGGATTACTACTTATCGAGATACAGTGAAAAATTGCAAAAATCACTATTTTGTGAATATTTCATTAATTGGAAGTGCACATTCTTAATATATTTAAATCATTGTATTTTGACACTATTCCAATATTTTGACATTTTCGGCAGTATTTAACTATCAATATATTTCTGACAGAGCGAAAGTACTATAATGGACACATTATAATTTTTTGTTCTGTTTGTAAGAATTATACATAAGAAAAAATGGCCAAGTTGACCCCCCCCCCCCAAAAAAAAAACTAAAAAATTAGAAAGAAACATCAAAGTAAAAATTGATCAAATCTACAATAATTGACTAATTATACAATATTAAAATGTTGTAGAATTTGTTAATTAAAAAAACTAAAAAATTAGAAAGAAACATCAAAGTAAAAATTGATCAAATCTACAATAATTGACTAATTATACAATATTAGGTTTCCTTCCCAAACGCTCCACCAGTCTCCCACTTACTATTCTTACGTCCAACCTTCAGACCACCCATATCGAAGGAAAATCATCTGCAGCACTCTTCCTTGATATCCAAAAAGCGTTCGATTCCGTATGGCACAAAGGCCTCCTTTACAAATGTCAACTCCTCAATATCCCCTCACATCTGATACACATCCTACATTCATTCCTTTTCAACAGATCCCTTAAAGTGAGAATAAACAACTGTCACTCCTCTGCCTTCACACCCGAACAAGGGGTCCCACAAGGTTCCCCTCTATTCCCACTCCTTTACAACATCTTCTGTTCCGACATATATAACCCCGACCCAAAACACTTCAACCCTTCCAAATATTTTTTACAATTTGCTGATGACACCGCCCTCATATCACATGCTCCTTCCCTACCCAAATCCCTGCAAACCCTACAAGAACTTATTGACACACTAGAACGCTGGTTTGCCAAGTGGAGAATCAAAATTAATCCCCGAAAGTCGCAGCTCCTTATTCCCTACCACAAAATCACTAACTATCCATATATTGTTTCCATATCACAAAACCCCATATAACCATCCACCCACATTAAATACCTTGGATTTACTCTTGACCCTAAACTTAAGCTCAAAAAACATACATGTGACATTAAAAACAAGATAACAGTTCGGGCAAAACTATTTAGAAACTTGACATACAAACAAGCGGGCATAAACACTAAAACAGCTGTCCTGATCTATAAGATGATATGTCGCCCCCTAATTGATTATGTACCCATCCTATTCTCCACAATCCAGAATCCCACACTACACCACATCCAGGTTAGTGAGAGAGCTTCCCTTAGGACCCTTACTAAACTCCGACATCCTTCAAACCCACAACACAATCCTTAAAACCAATTCCTCTACGACGCTACCTCTGTAATTCCTATAGAAGAACGCCTTCAATTCCTCTGCGAAAAATTCTCCAAAAATCCTTTTAATTACCAAATCCTGTCCCTATTTTGTTTTCACAGAAATCCCGAAATTCCTCCGAAATACAAAACCCCCCCAAACACAATTTTCGAATACATTTCATCCTTTCACCCATTAATGACTGACGCTTGACAGAAATGACAAACCTTGGCAGAAAGACCTCTGGTCGATAGCCATTTGACAGTGACAATTACATAATTACCTTATTTAATAATATGTAAGTTCAATACAATAATAATAATAACTATGTATCTGTGTGTTAATAAAGATGTTAAATATATACAATATTAAAATGTTGTAGAATTTGTTAATTTTTGTAGATTTGATCAATTTTAACTTTTACTCTAGTGTTTCTTTCTGATTTTTTAGGATTTTTTGTTTGCGTCAACTTGGCCATTTTTTCTTATTTTATTCATTTGGTTTTTCAATGTGTTAGTGTATAAAGGTTTTATTTATAATAATTATTATTATTATTTAAAATTTATGATTTTTGACATTTTTTGTGGCGTTTGTTCTTCACTTAAAAAATACAGAAATCAAAATATATAATTGGGTTTTCGTTTGTTAAAATTGCATATTTTAACGTATTTGCCAATGTTTGTTTATTTTGACAATTTTTTAATATTTTTGATTTTTGCCAATTTTTAGAATACCTATAATAATATTGATTGAGATTTGTTTAACTATTTTAATTAGGACATCTTATTATTCTTGAATTTTTCAATCTTGATGATTTTTTGTTGATCCAATTAATTTGAATTATTTTTTAATGTTAGCGTGTTTTGTTCTTTTTTTGTTTGTTTAATATTATTTAATGTGGGAAAATCGTGCTTCAAACAGAACTAACAATTTATCAATTCTTTAATCATGTTATTTGCATATTTACTATTATTATTTATTTAAAAATTCCCTGACTTTTCGTTAGAAAGGCCTAATTTCCCTGACTTTTCTAAGACTCTTCCCGATGATTGCAACCCCCTGACTTTTCCTTGAAATTTCCGGTTTTCTCGGTCGGTCGCTACCCTGTAATAACGTTAACAAATTAGAGAATAAAATAAGTATTTATATATATATAATAAATACATTTTTAAAATAGTTTTTATTGGGAAATGTTCCTTTCCCAAAATTGCTTTCTGGATCCGCCACTGCTTCTGACGCATTTTGCACCCGCGTAATATTTAAAATCGATTTATGATCATTCAAGAGAGAAGACACTACTTTTCTCCAGATGTTTCAGTATATAGGAATATTTTTGTATATAAATCTTACCTATATTACCCCTTAAGATGAGAACAGCAGAGACAATGGGCCCGTTTATCAGAGACATCAATTGGGAGTTTACTGCAACTGTTGGTTCATCAGAGACATCACTTGGGAGTTTACTGCCAACTGTTGGGGAATTTTCTGATGATCGGACTGTTAATCGTGAACGTGTTTGGGATTTTTGGATTTTTGCAATCGTACAAAATAGACCTATTGGTGTTGGCGATTGCAAAATGGCCAGAGTACCGTTATTTAGGTACCAACATACATCACAAACAAATCCAAACATGTTGAATGTTGAACATTTTGATGAACGGGTGCAATATCGTTTAATTAATGCACACAAGTGGCGACCACATTATTTCGGCAAAATTTTAGAAGTAGCGAACGAAGTAGCAAGACCAAAATTGTTTAAAATTTATATATTACATTTTTCTAGAGGAACACGTCACCATTTTTTACATGTCAATGACTTACTATAATAATTTTGTGGATAATACATTAATTGTATTTAAACAACATAAAACACAAGAATACAGAATGAGGTACTTTACTGTAGATAAAAAGTATTTATATTATATAACCGATATTATTTTACTGTCGTTATTGCAAAACTATATTATTTATTTATGCAGAATATATATCAGTGCTTAAAGGATATGAAATATAAACACATATATTTAACAAACAACACTAAATGAATACTTTGGTGTTTCCTGCACAATCAGAAATAACTAGGTTGAGTTGTTTAATAAAACTTACGGCATCTGATGTATTTATTGTATCTTATAATCTATTTGTTATAATGAAATTAAACACAAATTATGTAAAGCATAAACACTTCCACATCAATAACAAAACAACTGACGCACTTGGTGCGTGATTCAAGTGCGCGGTTTTCACGGAATTTCTGGAAATGCTCACAATTTGCTTGCAATCATAATTATCGCGATTATTACGTTTATTTGTGTTTATTTATAAATAATTAAAATTATGAATAACAATATGTAAACAGTTTGAAACGTAATGCTACAAGAATAAAAAAAATGGTTAAATACATGTACGAGGGTGGACCTGAAAAAAACGGATTTTTTGTACACAAATTTTATTTATTAACTTTTTTATAAAGTTCCTTTAGTCACCTTCAAAGTACTCTCGATTAGATGCGATGCAGTTGTCAAGTATTTTTTCCCACTGTTTTTTGTAATGCTACATGAATCAGAAAAATAGTTAAATAGATGTACGAGGGTGGACCTAAAAAAAACGGATTTATTGTATACAAATTTTATTTATTAACTTTTTTTCCTTTAGTCACCTTCAAAGTACTCTCCATTAGATGCGATGCACTTGTCAAGTCTTTTTTCCCACTGTTTGAAGCATCTCTGGAGCTCTTCAACTTTGATATTGTCCAGTGCCCTTTGCGAAACTGTTTCTACCGCCTCCATAAAAGTCGCACGGGGCTATGTCTGGTGAATGCGGAGGGTGGGGAACGACGCCATCCCCGAAAGGCCAAATAGTGGGTCACTCGTAACAGGCGCACCCAGAAATTTGTCTTGGGGAGGGCTGACGCGTCTTGAAGGGGGCCCATCCCGGTCTTTTAGGAAGGGGGCTTACGTTTTGTCTAGACTAAACGCGAAATGTCTACTGCTCATAGACGTAGTCCGAATTTAAACATACCTTTTTTTTTCGTTGTTCGCATGAGTTTACACAAGTCCTAAAATGCCAGGTGTCATATAAATGTCAAGTTTGTAAAGTTGTAATAACAGAAGCTCAACGTTAATCGAAGTTATTGAAAATATAATAATATTGTGTCTTATTTTGACGCTCTCAAAATAACAAAGAAATAAAAACAAACGAACAGTTTGTAAAGAAATATTAATTTCTTTATTTTTATGTGAAAAAACAACAACAGCAAAATTAAGCCGATTAAGCTAGAGAAGCTAAATGTTGGGACTAAATTATAAAAAATACGAGACATTCTCCCGCTTTTTTCCGAAATTATAAAATAAATCGATCAAACAAAACAATCCAAAAAAAGTACTGGAAAACATCACTTTGTTTTATAAACAAAGTGACAACTCATTTATAAGGAGTATATAAAACTTCAGTTTAAATCAGTATTTTATACGCGTGGCGCATGAAGTAAAATTTCGAGTTTAGAAAAACCTAAAAATTTGGATTTGCCGGGGCGCGACTCGCTTCGCTCGCGCGCCCCAGCAAATCCAAATGTTCAGGCTTTTCTAAACTCGAAATTTTACTTCATGCTTAATCTGGGAGTGGAAATACTCATTAGAAGTTTCAAATTGAACGCTTTTATAGTTAACCGTGTATAAAAAATCTTCTCATAATTAAAAGTGATTTATTATTAACTAATCCAGTTTGGTTTGATATTATTTGAAGTAAAACTTATGCCTATACTTATTTACTTTTTAAATCAAGTAGTTTTATTTTAATTTTTTTATGCAAGGTTTATTATAAAACGGTTCAATTTTGAACTTTTAACGAGTGTTTCCACTCCCAGATTAAGCATGAAATAAAATTTCGAGTTTAGAAAAGCCTGAAAATTTGGATTTGCCAGGGCGCGCGAGCGAAGCGAGTCGCGCCCTGGCAAATCCAAATTTTCGGGCTTTTCTAAACTCGAAATTTTGCTTCATGCGCCACGCGTATACAACATTGATATCAAGTGAAGTTTAAAATATATTCCTTATAAATAATTCTTCACTTTATTTATAAAACAAAATTATATTTTCCAGTACTTTTTTTTTCAATGTAAAATCTTGCAACGCATTTTGTCCAGACAGTGTTGGACAATTCGCATTTTGTTTAGACAAAACGCGTTTTGTCCGTATTTCGTGTTTTGTTCTCAACATATACATTGACATACTACAATTTAGTTAGTCTTGGGGGGGCTCAAGCCCGCGAGCTACCCCCCTGGATGCGCGCCTGATAAGGCTGTGTGTGTTTTTTTGATCCTGTATGAGAAGGCGAGGAACACATTTTGCGGGAACAGGTCTTATTTACTTCTCAGTCAAAATCCGCCGGCACAAACTCCCAACTCACGCGTGTCCTGAAATTTGGTCGATCGTGAAACGACGATCTTCGTTGATTTTTTGGCGGATTTTTTCATCGTATTCATTGTTTCGAGATGTTCGAGGACACCCAGAACGAGGATGGTCTTCAACACTCATCTCACCACGTTTAAAGCGCCCAAACCACTCGAAAACTTGTGTGCAGCTCATAGCATCCTTCTTAAAAGCCTGTTAAAGCATTTAGTAAGCTTCCAGTGCCGATTTTATAAGCAGGAAACCAAATTTCAAATACACGCTTTATTCTTTTAAGTTCGTCATAACGACTTCGCAGGCGGAACAAAATAACAGCAACAGAAACAAAACATTACGCTAAAACGTTAACCTGCAAACTGACGCCTTCTGCACAGTTGTTTCGTAAAAGTTTCTACTAACCCCATCTAGCCGGAGAACGCTCTATTACGTCTACGAATGGCAGCGCGCTCTCGGCTCGGTTTTTTTTTTAGGTCCCCCCTCGTATAATTAGTCACCATAGATATGAGTCAGTCATGAACGATTCGTTCAAAAATAAAGAATCAGTACGGTGAATTAATTGAACTGATTCCATATTTCAAGAATTGATTCAATAATGTTTCAGTGCCTTCTGCCCTATGTAAATTAAGAATACTGTCTTCTTTTTTATTCGAGCCGATTCTGTAAGTAAAATGTTAAATTAAACTTTCATGTTATTCGTAACAACATTCTAACTAACATAACCAAGGCCGTAGCCAGGGAGTATATGGGGAAACTAAAGAAAACATATTTTCTTTACGTAATATATTATATAGGACTATTTAAAAATAAAAGTATTTTTTTATAAATTTCGAAAAGCTTATGCATGATTACTAAATGTTATTCTAAGTGTTCGATTGTAAAATTATGCCTTCAATCGCTAAATACATTTTTGAAAGCGGAAAAGCTTCTCTCCACATCCCCACTTGTTATGAGCGCATTTTTAAATTTAGCTATTATAGCTGAATCCGTTTGAAAATCGGAAAAATTGTCACCATTCGAAATCAAATTTATTTTTTAAATTAAAAATCCCCTATTTTTACAAAATACTCGTTCTGATTTTTATTTGATTTCTTGTTTATTATATTTGTAGATTCATGCAACGATATGCTTTGCAGCTCTATAGAATTTATTTACTTTTTAGCTCACAAAATGTAAGTTAAATTTATGAAAGCTCAATTGTTATGAATCTCTTGTTTCTTGAGAACTATTTGGCAGTCTTTCACTAATTTGCTTGCTGTCTCTGGAAATTTAAATATAACGTTTATAAATCCCTTAAAATATGCTGCTTGTTTTGGTTTAATTTCAAATAATTATAGTTACAAATATTTATTTTTTATTTTTTATTAAATTATTTAAAAACAAAAATTACAATCTTATTGTTTCAGCAATTGTATTCAGCCTATGCCCTTAAACATGTACAATTTATTAAATGTTAGTACAAAATCTTCATATTTATCATATAAGGTGCTTCTAAATAAGCACATTAGTTTAAGATAAGCATAATATATTTTTTTAACGAAATTGTTTTGGTTTAATTTCAAATAATTATTATTACAAATACTTTTTTTTCATTTTTCATTAAATTATTTAAAAACGAAAATTACAATCTTATTGTTTCAGCAATTGTATTCAGCCTATGCCCTTACACATGTACAATTTATTAAATTTTAGTTAAAAATCTTCATATTTATTATATAAGGTGCTTCTAAATAAGCACATTAGTTTAAAATAAGCGTAATATATTTTTTAAATAAAATATTTCTCAAAACTTGAAAAAAAGCTCGAAATAAGCATAATACTCTAAAATGAGCCTAAAAATTAAAAATAAGCACAAAAGGACAATAAAAGCAAAAAATTAAAGAAACTATAAGTGCCAAATTATCAAACGTTTAATGATTCGTATACATTTTTAGAAATTCTGTCGATGGTATAAATATTAAGCGTAAGCATAATATCTAGAAATCCGCTCTCTAGTGATTACTAAAGGAATAAATCTGAGCTAGACTTTCTCGTTTCTTGATCAAAAACAAAATAGCTAAGGTGAAAATTGTTTATATAAAAGTTGTGTGTTATTTTGTTGGTTACACATTTTTTTGAGACAATTTTGCTCAGGGCTTTTCTAAACTCAAAATTTTACTTCATGCTTTGTCTAGGAGTGGAAGACAGTCGTTCGTAAATTTTCCAATTATCATAAATTTGTGTATTTTTTCAGTGTCTGCAGCTTTTGTTTGAAGCTTTATTTGATTGAATCGATAATAAAGCTACAGTTAACTAGTGATTAGCAAAATATATCAAAGAAATCTTTTTCGGTTTATACCACAAAAACAAAAGAGCTGAGGGGAAAAGTATTTAGGTAGAAGTGGTTTATTTTTTCGTTGGCTACAACTTTTGTTTGAAATTTTTTTAATCGAAACGTCGAAAGCCATAGTCGGCAAGTTGTTGACCTCTACTAGATTTTTTAGTTTCCAGTTCATAAACAAAAGAACTTAGGTGAAAAGTGATTATACAAAATTTTGTGTTGTGTTTTTTCATCATTTTTTGCTTGAAACTTTTTTGATTAAGTTACTAATAAAGCAACAATTTGTCAGTGATTATGAAATAAATATCTCCCTTAGGCTTTTTCGTATACTGATCATCAAGAAAATAGTTAAGGTAAAAAATGTTTAGGTAAAAGTTGTGTGTTTTTTCATTATCTACAACTTTTTTTAGACCATTTTTTGAAAAACTATAATATAATGTGATACATTAAAAAATAAGTAAACATTAAATTTATAAAATTTCAAAAAGATATTGTTTAAAAATGTGTATAAAAAGTTTTAAATCAGCAAATATATGTCAAAAAAGAAAAATAGAATCAAAATCTTTTTGAAAATTCTTCAGTCTCATAAAGTTCTTATTATTTCAGAGTTTTCGTTGTTAACATAATTGAAATTCGTTTAATAAAAAACCGAAAAATCTAATGATTTCTGGTGATTTTTAACATAAGACTTTATAAGACTTTTAGACATTTGATGGTTTAGAGTTGGCTACATTGCCCCCCCCCCTCCAGGGGTATTTAGCCGAGAGAAATAAAGTTTCAAGTCTAAATAAAAATTCATAAAAGCCTCAGAGTCGAAATTAGGCATCCGTAGAAAATTTGCCGCCGTAAGCTTCAGCCTACTTAGCCTAATAGGAAATCCACCACTGACGGTATCGCAAACACAATTAATTGTTTAAACAAGTTAAACTTTTATAAAATGTATAATTAAATAATAAATGTGTCTCATGTTCTCCCTCGATATGTTTATTAAAAAGATATATTTTCTCTGTTTAGACTTATGTCAGAATACACACCATTTCAGAGACGTCAATGTAAAATTGATAGTGTGTGGCGCGGGCATACGCTTCATCCCGTCGGAATATTGTCTGCAGAATATTGATAGTGCAATAGCATTTATAGCATAATACAAATATTCATGCATTAAATTGATTCATGCATCGATGGACCATAAAAACTAGTCTATGAATTTTGTCCCGCTGGATTGGTTAAATTCTATACTATGCGTCGTAACACATTCACATATATCCATGGCCCCCATTGGAACCACCTACTACTCATAAGTGATTCCACCAGGTCAGAGGTGTAAATTAATAAGACCAACTCCTTAACCGCCTTAACCGTTCAGCCACCGCGGCCCCAAAGTGAAATCAATGAATGGAAAACACTCGCGAGATTTTTTTTACTTCCTGAAAAAGGTTACTAAGATTAAAATTTATGTTTGTAAGATTGTATGAATTGACGATTTTTTTTAATAGAAATGTATATTAAATATAAAATTATGAGAATTTTCTTATAAACCGCAAATTAAAATGACCACTAAGCCCATACATATCTACTGAAATTACATATATTATTGAAAGCGTTGTAACAAAACAAATAAGATTGTTTAAATAGACTGTGTAATTCAATATCCGGCGGTGTATTAGCACGGGAAGTACTTGCCTCAATAGATATTTATTGTTTTAGTAGTCTTATTAAAAACCTAGAAGATCTACGACAAAAAGTATATTCACATAAAAAAAATTATTTAAAAGATTTTTCGTTTATGTTAATAATTTACGAGATACGAAGAACTTCCGGTTTTCTCCCAAAAGTTGATGTTCGCGAGATATTATGGAGTAGAGTCTAAATACAAAATTTGATGAAAATACCAAGAGCCGTTTTCGCTGAAATTTCTCCACAATACGACAGGACAGACCAACCGACCGATATCGTTAAGATAACACTTCATTCAGATTCCTGGGATCCCATAACGGATATTTCCATAAAAAAAAATGGGGGGTCAATTTTTGACCGATCACAATACCTCCTACACAGCAATGCGGTCGGTAATAAATATCTCCTTTGGATTCTTTTAATTCTCTCGATTTTCATTAATTCACAACATCGACGTACATTATTTCTTACGAAGTTTTGAGATTTTCATAAATGTTTCAAATATTTCGTCAGTTTTCGTCAATTGTTATGATTTTCATCAATTTTTCAATAGAAATTGTTATTATTTTAAAAGATTTTCATCAATGCTGTACATTTTTAAAGAATTTCACCAACTTATCAGTTTTTAAGTATATGTTATGGATTTAAATTTCAGGATCTTCGTTGAAACACAGAACAATAATAATAATAATAACTTTATTTGTGTTACATAATCGAAACCTACAATATGGCTTAATTAAATTGCAAAAATTCTAGACTAGGTCTGGCCTAGTTCCTAGCTAGTTCGTCGTTAAGAGTTAAAGATGATAATGTTTTATTAATTGTAGATTTTCTAAGAGGCGCTTGACACACACAAGAATTTTCGCAGAAATTCGTTTGAGAATTTTGTATAAAAGCTTCGCAAAATTTTATATATAAATATATTCGTCCCTGTATTACACAGTAAAGAATTATTTTTCAAAGAAGTACTACCATACGCACGCGCACAACCAAAAATATCATAAATCAGCTGTTCTCCCATCTTTTGCTGCAGCCACTGTGGCAAATATATTACAATACGGCAAAGTTGCATTTAGTTGTACAAACTGGTGTTGATAAAAATACTTCACTACCGTTTGTAATAATAACTAGTAACGACTAATATTTAGGTTATGAATAAGCGCGTAAGCTGCATCTGTCAAAAATTATTTTCAAATTATTTTGAACATGCCCAATATTTTTCTCGCGAGAATTCACGCCAGAAAGATATTGTAAAAATTGCTGTATTACACTTGCATAAACTTAAAATATTTTTTCCTTATTAAATATATTATGAATTTCTGCGAGAATTCTTGTGTGTGTAAAACGGCTCTTAAGAAGTAAAAATATATACAAGAGAATTGATAGCGGGTGTTTTGCAAGTCCGAACTTGATGATGTTAATAGAAATAAAACAACATGGTTGGGAGGGTTTCACTTTTATTGTTGGACACTGCAACATATTTCACCACACAGTGGCTTCATCAGGCAAATGAATACTGATTTTACAAATTAGAAGTAAAGACTTACATATTAATGAAATTACAGCTATGGTATAATTAAGAAGGTAATAAGGCTGAATCTAACACAAACAATTTTTCAGCATAACTAAATATTAATCAAAGCGGAATTGTTAACTTCTATTTTATCATTTAATAGAATACCTTTTTTTATTATATTTACTAATTTCTTGTTTTAAAAAAATTTGTTTACGACTTTTATTACATTTGTGCAAATTTTTCAATTCAAGGTTAAAGTTATGTTCGTATTCGATTAAATGATTGGCAGAGGTTAAGGACGTTTTTTTTTTTAAATTGACAGCATTTTTCATGTTTAGAAATAAGGTCCGGGAAGCTAAGTCCAGTTTGTCCAATGTATACCTTTGGGCAATCTCAGATTCCAACAAATATATGCCAGAATTTATGGTTCTATTGCATTTGTCTCTCAAATTTTTGATGAATTTATTAAGTAAATTGTTCGTTCTGAAGAAAGGAATTAAATTAAATGATTCGAGTTTTTTGCTGATGGCGAATTTCTCAGTCTTTGTGATCTTCTTAGTTGTATGTCTCTCCTAAAGTCCGCATCAACTGAGAAACACACCTGGCTTGAGGCAGGCGAAAATGTTTATCGCCTTCTCTGCCGTAAGACAGAAACAGTTTCTCAGGATAAGCAAGGGCAAGCTAAGGCTCATAACCCGCATTCTAACCTGACACTGTCCTTTAAAATACTTCCTCCCTAAGATAGGTCAGACAACTGATGCTAATTGCAGATTATGCCACGAGGCACAAGAAACAACAGAGCACCTATTTCGTGAATGCTCTGCCCTGTCCCTTCAAAGACAGACATGGTACACATTAACCCTCAAGTTATTGTAGACTACGCAAGAGGTCTAGACATTGAGGGACTTAAGTAGGTAGGTAGGGATAATTACAAATGATCTTCCAGGTCGAGGTAATTTTGGAAGGCCCAGAGGCCACACGACCCACCGACCCCATAACATAACATAAGTTGGATGTTTGACGGCTGAGAACATCCTAGTTCAGTTGATTTGGATGTTAGTACTTCGTTGGCTTGCTAAGTATTAGCTCGAGTCTCTTGGAATGTCACTGTTCTTGCTGTTTCTCTATATACTGTAGTCGGTCGTGTCTTTAGAAACAGGCTAATTTTAGGAGTGGATACATGATGAATACTGTAGTGATAACAACGATAAGTTTGAAGTGCGGACAAGTACAACCAATTAATGGATGTTTTTTAATTGCTGAGTACTCGGTCTTCAAAGGCGTACCATTGGTGAGAAGCCGTCTTTAGTTGATCCTATTCGGAATAACGTTTTAATACTCGTTGGTTATCTTTCCGCTGAGTAGAACCTCTTGAAGATTGGTAAAACCACGGCAATGTTCTTTTAATGTTAAGATGCCCATGTCGTGTATTACAACATCAATTTTCGCTTGGTGTAGGCATGTGACGACTAGTCTTTATGGTTCGCTTAAGATGTAGATCCAGTTGTTAAATTTGATTTGTAGATCAACTTGTTAAGTTTTGACTTTTCCTTGAAGATGTTTAATGATATAGTGTTGAAGATAACATATGGTTTTTTTTGGCAAACATAGGCTTCATCAGTAATCTTCTTCTTGCAATTCGATGTGTTTGTACATAATGCATTTCTTTACCAGACATTGCAACATAACTAAATGAAGGTTCGATATAAAAGAAGTTGCATTTAGTTTGTGGAGTAGGTAATAGAATTAGAATAAAAAATATGTCATGTAACTCAAATATTCATTGTATAATTCAATATCTGTCGGGGTATTAGCTCGAGAAGTAGTTGTTTCAATGAATATTTGGAATAAGTAGTTGCGGCAAAGGTAAATTAAAGCCATTTGATAATAAAATATTATTCTGATTAAGATGATCTATTAATTGCCTTGGTGTAATAACTAAGGGTTTTTAATATTATTGCTCGCAAACAAACTCGTATCCATCAATAGATCATATTGTTAAGAAAACATATTTCTCAAATGTAGTCAAACTTTTACGTGTGAATTAATTATATCTTAATTAGATATACCGGAACCTAAATCGTTGTTCTCACTAATAATTAAATTTACCTTTTGTACTTTATCATAGTGGCGACCAATTTGAAATGTTAAATTTCCCTGACTTATCCCTGAATCTTCCCTCATGCCAGACTTTTTTCTCAGACCCCTTAAAATAATTTCATAAAACCAAATCAAATATAGGGGAGAACAAAATTATTCAAGTTATATTAAGAGGTGAAAAGAAAACATTATAAAGCACGAATTCAGAAATCGCAAGATTTGATAGTACTTTTCTAAAATGTATTAACGTGCAACTAAACATATATATTTTAAACTTCACAATGTTGTCAATGTTTTATACGCGTGGCGCATGAAGTAAAACTTCGAGTTTAGAAAAGCCTGAAAACTTGGATTTGGGAGTGGACGACATCCGTTACAAATTTCAAATTGAACTCTTTTATAAAATCAACGAATACGTGAAAAATTACATGGTGTACATCGGGATATGTATAAGTACTTAAAAGAAAAATTCCTTCATTGGCATGTCTAGACGTCAAAAATTGAGAAATGTCCAAAATGTCGAGAAAGTATGAAAAAGGGAAAATTTTTATAAAGTCTATTATACTTTTTGTACATTTTAACGTATTTGCAAATGTTTATACATTGGACGATTTTATTTAAAGTTTATGATTTTTGCCAATTTTTAGAATAACTATAATATTATTGATTGTGATTTGTTTAACTATTTTAATTATAACGTCACACTGTGGGCTGGGTAACATAAAAATCGGCAAAATTATACAAATGCTTGGATTCAAAAATTGTAAGGCTATTATTAAATTTTCTAACTGACTGATTTTAAATCTTGAACACCAATTTTAACAAAACAAAATAGCCGACCGGAACTTACCTTTTTATCACTATAATGCAATAAATTATAATGAAAGCCAATAAATGTTTGATATTACTTGTTCAAAATCTGAAAAGAAAAAAATGCGGGCCGGAAGTATTTGTTGACACTATTCGCAAACAGTGTCAGCTCGTGAGAAATTTTATGAATGTGACTGCAGTCATAAACATACACTAAATATTTCCTGCCCTTATGAACGAGCCGCCACTGCTCGAAATTACTGCTTGTTAACACACATTATTATTTTCATTTTTGTAAGTTGTATATTCGAAAATTTAAATAAGAATTTTAAATTGACAAAAGAAGAAGAAGAAGAAAGGATACTAAATTTGAATGGTGTTTTGAATAACAACTGATTCAAAACACCATTCAAATTTAGTATCCTTTCTTAACAAATTTAGTATCCTTTCTTAATAACTTTGTATAAATGAAATTGCCAATTCTTGGTTGCAGAATACTTCAAACATTAAAAGTGCGATTCTTTTCGCAATCTACAAGTTAGTCTTACAAAGACTATATCAAACACTCATTGAAACAACTACTTCCCGAGCTAATACCCCGACGGACATTGAATTATACAACAAGTGTTTGCTGTTACATACAGTAACCTACTGCAAATGCAACAATTTGAGTCAAATTATTCAGGCCATCTATAGACGCGTTTCGAGATTTATCTCTCATCAGTATAGCTTTGCCATTCCCTCTAAGTAATTTGACACCTTAGACTGGCGATCACTGTATGTAACAGCAAACACTTGTTGTATAATTCAATGTCCGTCCGGGTATTAGCTCGGGAAGTAGTTGTTGCAATGAGTGTTTGATATAGTCTTTGTAAGACTAACTTGTTGTAGATTGCAAAAAGAATCGCACTTTGAATGTTTTAATAACTTTGTGAGGGGTTTTGAAATAAGTGACAAATTTTCGATAAAGCGCCGATAGTAACCAGCAAGTCCGAGAAAAGATTTAATTTCCTTTACAATTTTAGGAGTTGGAAAATTGAAAATAGTATTTATCTTATCTGAGTTAGGTTTTACACCCTGATCTGTGATAATGTGACCTAAATATGAAACCTCATTTCGCAAAATTTGCATTTATTAGGTTGCAATTTTAAATTATTTATCCTAAGAAGATGATTTATAATATTTTTTTAATTGAATTTGATGATCGTTTACGAATTTGCATAAATAACGATATCGTCTAAATCATAGGTTCTCAACCCTATTTTTCCTACCGCCCACTTTGAGAATATATTTTTTTTTTCTAGAGCCCCCCAATTTTTTTTACTTCCATCCGTCGCGAATCTGAAACAGCTTTGCCACGATTATATTTAAACGTGTAATATTATACGCCCCCTAATTTTCTCTGGGGTTTCTACTGCCTTCCTGAAAGTCTTAAAAGCCCACAGGGGGGCGTTATTGCCCACGTTGAGAACCAATGGTCTAAATAGACGAACTATTGCAAACCCTGTAATCCGGTTAATACACAATCCAATAAACTTTGAAACGTAGATAGCGGATACGCATCACCTACTGTAATGTTATCGATCTTTTTAAAAATTAACATTTAAAATATATGTAATTTTATCACTTTATTAAAACTATACTTTAAATTGTTTATTTACATAGACGATTCTTCAATCATTGTAGACATTATAAATCAGAATAAAATTAGTATTTAATAATTTATAGTAATTTGATAGCAAGACCTTAGTCCGCTTTTCTGCAAGGCGACCTTTCGAATGTGGTGGGCATTAATATACATCAATTATATTGATATATGGGGGTTCAAATCGCCCCCCCCCCCCAATTTTCAAAAAGTTAAATTTTTATATGTAAAAGCGGCCCTGTAAGAGCAAAAACAATATTTTTACCATAAAAACCCCCACCGAAATTTTCATAACACCTCCGAAATTGTTTTCTGGCTACGGCCTTGTGTATAAACACAACAATGTTTATATACAATTAATATTTATAATAATTGTAATTCATAATTATATAATAAAAATAAGTATTCGAAATGAAACAAGTAAATACAGTTGTATGTATGTCGATTGAAATTAAAACCGTGAATATTTATCCAGTTTACTTGTTACTGTAATTCAATACCCATTCATTCATTTTGCCGGCGCTATCTAAACAAACAAACAACGCGCTCCGTACTCATAATTTTTATTATTCGTTGTGATAAAATTCGGCAGGCACTATAAACCAATACATACAGTCAAAACTACTTTCAGCAATTTAGCTATCTCTGCGCCATCTCGTACCCCAGAAACACACTACCAGCAAAAAAACGGCCCTCTTATTATTGAAATGTAATAAACAAAAGTTGATTCATAAACTGATATTATATACATTTTATATTATCTAATACATATTATTTATTATATAACAAACATTGATTTACATATAGATATTTTTGGTCTTCTTGCGCTGCGCCGCGCCGACGACCTTCACTCGATTTTGATAGATATGTTTATTTACATAACTCGTATACAATAGCAGCACTTGACAAGGAATTATAAAGAGTCAGATATTACTTACACATTTACGATAAAATAATCACAACTAATTCTCGTAAACATAAAATTATTAAAGTGGCGAAGATAATTAATTATCAATAATTAAACTTACTTCTACAGTGTTTTCATTGAAATAAAGAGCAATTGCTATGTTATAAGTAGAGCTCGGATTTCTAAGGAAACAGCTTATGCTGAAAATTAAAAGCATCAATATGAATTATTAAAATGTGTACGAATTATAGAAAGTTGAATCATTTGACACTAATTTTTTTGCTTTTTTTCGATTTTTTTCGCTTTTATGCTTATTCTGCATTGATATGCTTATTTGGTGCTTATTTCGTTAAATTTTACATTGTTTAAAATTATAATATGTACGATCAAAACAGGAACTATTAAGTCATTTATTTAGTTCAGCGGTTCTCGAACTGTTTGGGCTATGAAACCCTTCTAAAGCATTAAATATTTTACGGAGCCCCAAAATAAAATCTCGTCGCAGATTTATTGCAGATTTATTAGACTATGTGACGCCTATTTCTTTTTGCAAATATTGTTTACTCTTATACTTTTACTCTAAAATTACCCTGAAAGCAGGAAAATGCATAAATGTGGTTTTACATATTAAATCCCTATGTTCGCCCCTTATCTGACACACCCAGTATATGCAGGGTGTTCAGAATTAAGTGCGCAGCATTGCTAACTTTCTTATAATTTGAGTTACAGAGTCGGTTATAGTCATAATAAGCAAAGTTTTATTCTCGATCGGCAATAAAACGTACAGCGTGGTTCATTTAAAAAAAACGTTAATTATCTAAATATCTTAAAAATACGATGTTCAATTGTTGACCATTGTGATAGTATTAAATTTCCTACTACGTTGCTTATTTACCTGACTCTGAAGCTTATATAATAACAAAGTTAGCAATAGTGCGTACTTAATTCTGAACACCCTGTATACAGGGTGTCCTACCAAAACCGCACATTAAAAGTATATGAACTCCTAATTATTGTATTGTAATGAGATTTTCACTAATTATGTAATTGAGTGTGCTCTTTTCAATGAAAATATTATAAAATTATTTGACTTCCGGTTATACCGGAAGTCAACACCAACTTCCTTATTTTAAATAGAATGCTATATTTTTTGTTTTGAATTTAGATTCTAAATACAATTCTGTGAAAAAATCATTGTGTAACATAACCTATAATCTTAACTGTTTTCGAGATATTTGATATTTTGAAGAAATTTAGTGCTTTTATGTGATGCATTTTAATAATTGGTATCTTCGAACTAAAGAAAATCATGGCTATAGAAAGCCAATACCCAAAGGTGATTAACCTCTTAAGGATAATTTAATTTAAGATTTTTGGGCAAAATTAAAATCATTTTCTTCTTTTTCCATGTAACTATTTAGAATAACATGACCAACTATATACCTAGAATACTTTAAAAGTATTTAGTATCCATTTCAAATTATTTCCATGCCTCTATTGCGCATGAAAAGAAATCCTGAATAAAATATGCGCCCATTTGCCAGTAGCCTTGGCCCGTGCCGGCCACGCGGCAGCGCGTTAAGGGGTTAATTTTTCTATCAATAATATACAGAGTGTTCAAAAGTTCATACCATATTTAGTCAACTTTAAACCCTTAAATCTCGATTTATTTAAATGAAACAAGAATTAAATTCTGCAATGATCTATACTAGCATTCCCTATACCTATCTTCTTTGGTTTTCAAGACAAAATATCGAGATTTAATGTTTTAAAGTTGACCAAATGTGGTGTGAAATTTTTAAGATTCTGTATTATACGAAAAATGAATCACCATTGATACCTTTGGGTATTACCTTTCTATATCTAACATTCTATCTCTTCGATTTTCTTTTGTTCCGATCACGAAAAAGCACAAAATTGTTTTAAAATGTCAAATATTTCGAAAACAGTTGAATTTGTAGGTTATGTTACTTCGCGATTTTTATCACAGAATTTTATGTAAAATCCAAATTCGAAATAAAAAATATATCATTCTATTCAATATAAGGAAGTTGATGTTGACTTCCGGTATAACCGGTAGTCGAATAATCTTCAAAATATTTTCATTAAAAAAAGCACACGTGATTCCATAAACACTGAAAATCTCATTACAATACATTAATTAGAAGTCCATATACTTTTAATGTATGGTTTCGGTAGGGCACCCTCTATATGTACCTAAAATAATCCTTTTTTTGCTTAAAAGAATGCTTTTTTTGCCTAAAAGAATGCTTTTTGCATAAAATAATGCTTAAATTGGTGCTTTTTAAAGCGCTTTTTCAATTTCTTTGTGCTTAGAAATCCGAGCTCTAGTTATAAGATAGATTTTTGTTTAAAATGACAATAATGAAAAAGCAATGTTTGTTTTGTTTGGTAGTAGTAAATAGACCGATAACGAAAAGACTTAGGTTGCAGTGGGCCCGTTCATCAGAAACAACAGTTGGGAGTTTACTGCCAACTATGAATTCTCTGATGACTGGACTGTTAATCGTGAACGTGTTTGGGATTTTTGCAATCGTACAAAATAGACTGTCTGGAGTACCGTTAGTTAGATACCAACATACATTACAAACAAATCCAAACATATTGAATGTTGAACATTTTGATGAACGGGCCCAGTATCGTGTTTTCGCGGGATACCGACTCCGGAATAAGACGCCAACGTATGAAACATTTTTGAAAGATCGAAAATGTGGAAATATAATCCGGCTGATTCATTTCCGTTCTGTGCGCGTCGGTTTTATTACATTAGATGGGGTGTCTGCCTTGTCTGTGGTCGTACCATTTCGAAGTTATTCGTCATTTTTGGTAAACAAAATACGTTTGTAGTTGTTTCATAAACCTAAAATATCTGAAAATAAAAAAGATAGAGAGTTGCAGTTTTCGTCATCCTTTTGAGGATAGGGGGCGCTATCGTCAACGCTTTGAAGTTGCCGCAATAGAGTTAGGTGACTACGAAATAAAAACAGTTGAATTTATAACTTTTCAACATTTTTTTTAAATGGAACCATACATTTTGTAACACCGTTCAACGCAAAACTGAATCCTCTTTTGATTAGATTAATCATTTTCATTCGCACTTTCTTAAATGTTTAGGAAAATGATCTTACACCTACGAATAAACATAAAAAACAAAATAAAAACAGATTTACATTTTGACTCGAATGGTGTAAAAAAATTATATTGGGTCATTTGAAAAATCAAGTTACACTTCATTAAAAATTAATAAATTCAACTGGTTTTATTTTATAGCCACCTACCTCCAGCGCAGCAACTTTATCACGTTAACGATAGCACCGTCTATGCCCAAGAGAGTGACACAAACAGTCACTATTTACTCATTTACTTTCAGAATTATTTTAGGTTTACGAAACCACTACAAACTTAGTTTTTTCAAAAAATGTCTAATAACTCCGAAATAATACTTAGACCGAATGTTTTGTACTTAGACCGAATGTTATCCAAATAAAGCAATTCCATTTAACAAAAATGCCGATGACGTCACACGTCAAACACTAGTGATGTCAGAATATTTTTAAAAAAGAGTGCATTAACAAACAAAAATTGACCCGTTTCAGCGTTTTGAGCTGAGTTCGTTTTTATTTTTAATATTCCATACATAACTTGCACCCTGTATATACAGGGTGAGTTTTTTTTTCATCTTTTTTATGGGGATCTCGGAAACTACAAGAGATAGAAAAAGGGATATATATATATATATATATATATATATATATATATATATATATATATATATATATATATATATATATAATTGGTTGGAGTTTCTTGGGCTGTTTTGTCGCGTCAAATTGTTTCTTCGCGCTGTACGTTTTGGCAGCATCACTTCTGCCATCATCACTGTCAGTACACTTGTTTTATAAACTAGAGACAAGATCTGCTGCGTGTCATTGGTCTATGATGTAGAAGTAGACATTTTAGTAGTCTTGATTTGTGGCCGATGCATTGTTGGAATTAGTTGAATTTCTCTGAATACACTGGAAATTGTTTTTTATTGGAGCAAGTCATTTCTTTGAAAGTGTTGTTGTTTTATTATTAAAGGTTTCCATGTAGTTGGTTCGAATTTTGAGATTGAACCAATAACAAAAGTATTTTCAAAATCAATTATGTAGTCTGTATCAAGTTCATGTTCAAATAAAGAGGACTTTTGGTCGTGATAAACTTGATACAGACCACAAAATTAATTTTTGAAAACACTTCTGTTATTAGTTCAATCTCAAAGTTCGAAGAAAGAATCCAATGAGAATCCAATTTCGTCATTGCATATATATTTTTTTTTACAACGTTTTTCTCTAAAATAAAAATTAAAGTAACTTCTCTCTTAGGCTAATTTTAATTTTTCTCCATTGTAAAGACCTGTAAGTCTAACTTGTAATGTAAGAATAACTTAATTTTGAAAAATTTATGATAACAAAGTTTTACCCATCCGTGAACTAATCTGGTGATACATGGTATCATATTTTGATTGATAAGAGGCAATTTATTAGAACTGCAACATAAAATTGTTCCTATTAAGCTAAAATGTTGTAGTTAGACTTCGTTTTCGATTACAAATTGCTCTTTCCAATCACATTTTCCTTTATAAGTATAATTAAAGGTACTTATCGTACCGTGTTGGAATTAAATGTTAAGGATAATGGTTTATGAATTTTAAATCTATTTGAAATGTAGTTATCAAGGAGTCTGTTTAGATGTTAAGGCGTTTTTATGGAATTGCATTAAAACAACAAGCCTAGATACTAGTGACGGGCAAGATCGAGTATCTCAAGGCAATGATCGATCAGTTGAAGTATCGAGCAGATCGATCTGATCAAAAAGATCGAGCTGCTCGGAGAGATCGAGCCGATCATAAAGATCGAGCCGATCAAAGAGATCGAGCCGCTCGCAAAATCGAGCCGATCGAAAAGATCGAACCGATCAAAAAGATCGAGCCGATCAGAAATATCATTTGCAAGGATCAAGCGGATCGCTCAGTCGATCTTATTTGATCATCACTAAAAAAAATACTTGTTATTAAAATACTTGTTACTTAATGACTAAATGAATTAATATAATAAATGTAAATTATGCTTTTTAGTGTAATTATAATTAATTTTAAATTTGTAATTAAAAATTGTACAACTACGAAAAAGTGAGGATTAATAAATAAATTGCAAACTTGAATTTTCCCGATCTGCCACAATACAGTATTTACATCAGGGCTGGCCAACCCAAATTGCTTCGAGGGTCAAAATTAACACTTAGAATGTTTCAAGGGCCGCATCACAGATTTTCTTTTGAAAAATCAAGTTTTTTTGATATTTCATTTTTCACTCAAAAATTGTAAAGACTGGTTTTGTCATTTTTAAAAGTTCAGGAATCTAAAATTCCGTTTTGGTTGTTGTTTTTTTGTACAGGGAATTTTATTTTTCGTATAGATATCCCAACGCATATTTTATTTTTATTTTTATTTTATTTATTTACGTTTCAACTTTTACAATAATACATAAATGAAACATATCAATAACAAAAATACAAAAATGGGCGCTTATGCTGGCTTAGATACTACAAGATTATTCAAATATTATTCATATGCTGAGTAATGTTCAAGAATGATTCACGTAGGAAATAAGTAGTATAGTTTAAACTTAGTGTTTTGTACGCGTGACGCATGAAGTAAAATTTCGAGTTTAGGAATGCCTGCAAATTTGGATTGATCGCTTCGCTTCGCTACGCGATTAATCGAAATTTTCAGGTTTTTCTAAACTCGAAATTTTACTTTATGCTTAATCTGGGAGTGAAAAACACTTGTTTAAAGCTTCAAATTGAATTCTTCTAGAAAAACAACACATATATGTATGTACTTAAAAGAAAACTTCCGGTATACAGTGAATTTTTTTTAGGTAAACATACGCATAAGCTGTAAATTTTCCGACATTCGTTGTTTTTAAAAGAGTTCAATTTGAAGCTTTAAACGAGTGTTTTTCGCTCCCAGACTAAGCATGAAGTAAAATTTCAAGTTTAGAAAAGCCCCGTGAACATTTGTCGAGGGTCGCACAGCGACCCGAGACAAATTTTCTTAGCTTTTCTAAACTCGAAATTTTATTTCATGCTCCACTTGTATAAAACACTGATTTCAAGTGAAGTTCGAATATACATAAGTTTCACAATATTTTAGTGTTTTATACACGTGGCGCATGAAGTAAAATTTCGAGTTTAGAAAAGCCCAGAAAATTTGCCTCGGATCGCTGCGCGACCCTTGACAAATTTTCACGGGGCTTTTCTAAACTCGAAATTTTACTTTATGCTTAGTCTGGGAGTGGAAAATACTCGTTTAAAGCTTCAAATTGAACTTAGAAAAAAAACAAGATATATCTAAAGAATTACAGAAAATGGGCTGAATTTGGAATACGTATACTTAAAAGAAAAACTTTACGTACATTATTTTCTATAAAATCGATGAAATAAAAATAATGTACACATGCCACTAAATTTTATTTTCTGCGTATATTTTAATTAACAAAATAATATTCCTAAAATTCCTATCAATATTTTAGAAAACTTGATATAAATTATTTAATAAAAAGAAAACACCATCACCGATGACTAAAATTTTGTATAATATTAAAAAAAGTTCCTAATTATAAATGACGATTATTTTTATAATGATTTAATGCACATATGGGCAACCCCCGGCCCGCTGTAAGATATGATCCGGCCCGCGAGACATTTTGAAAAAACCCAATTAAAAAAATATTACATCAGGTACTTATACTCACGGGAGTGACAGTGAGGCGGCAAACATCAAATTCTTTGATGTTTGCCGCCTCACTCTTTGATAATCGCCGCCACTCGACTTGCTCGATCAAATTCTTTGAGGTTTGCCGCCTCACGGGCGACACATCAAAAGATTAATTGCTTCTCAATTATTCGTTCATTTTGTTCATTTTGCCTATATAAGCGGGTGGATGGCCCGAACGTTAGTTCAGTTCTATTTGAGCTACCGAGGTGATAACTTGGACAAGCGATATCCTAGCGAACTGCTCGAGCCGTCAACTTGCTTTGTGACTTTGTGTGCATCTTGAGTGGTTACTAACTATAGTTTGTTATTAAGTTTATTGAACGAAAAGTAAACAAAAATTATGTCTGGTGGAAAGAAACGAAAAGGTGATACAGAGGGTCGCCATTTTCAAGAAAAATGGACTGAAGAATTCTTTTTTATCTTGCACAATGGTAAGCCTATTTGTTTGCTGTGTAATGAATCCATTTTAGTAATGAAAGAATTCAATATAAAGAGGCATTACTCAACTAAGCATGCTACGCTGCACTCACTGACAGGACAATTAAGAACAGACAAAATCCAGAAGCTTACCGCAAATTTGGAAAAACAGCAACAAATGTTTCATAAACAAAGAACACAACTTGATAATGTTGTGAAAGCTAGTTTTATAGTTAGCTCAAAATTGGCAAAGGCATTAAAACCATTTGCCGAAGGAGAATTTATCAAGGAGTGTATGTTAGAAGTTTGCGGTATTATGTGTCCTGGAAAGAAAAAAGAATTTGAAAAAAATAGTTTGTCAAGACGAACTATTGTTCGACGTATAGAAATGATGGCTAATGATATAAAAACAACATTGACTGACCGTATGGCTGGTTTTGAATCATTTTCCATAGCATTAGACGAAAACACCGATTTGTCTGACACAGCTCAACTGGCTATATTTATTCGAGGTGTTGATAAGGAGTTCACTGTTACTGAGAAATTGCTTACTTTACAGCCGCTAAAAGGAACCACTACAGGAGAGGATATTTTTATTGAAGTTCAAAAGGTATTCACAAGTTTTGGCTTGCCATGGTCAAAATTAATTGGAGTATGCACTGATGGTGCACCTTCTATGGTCGGCTTACGTAAAGGTTTCATCGGAATTTTGAATGAAAAAGCATCAGAATTAAATGTGCAAAAAGATGATTTGATAGTCCTTCATTGCATTATCCACCAACAGAACTTGTGTTCTAAGTCCATTCGAGTCCAGAATGTTATGAATGTGGTAGTAAAAACCATCAACTTTATTCGATCCCGAGGGCTTAACCATCGTCAGTTCAAGGCGTTTTTGGATGAAATATCAGCTGAATATAACGACGTAACATATTATTGTGAAGTCAGATGGCTGAGCAAAGGAAAAATGTTGAAACGATTTTACGAGCTTAGACATGAGATAGCAGACTTTATGAAAATAAAAGATAAACCACTATCTGAATTAAGTGACCCAAAATGGATATGTGACTTAGCATTTCTGGTCGATCTTACAGGCTATTTGAATGATTTAAATTTGAAACTTCAAAAACAAGGACAGTTAGTAAATGATTTGTACAGCCATTTAAAAGCGTTTCAGATCAAACGACGCTTGTGGGAGTCACAGATGCTGTCTGGTAACAGTTACCATTTCAACACGCTCTCTGCGTATGAAAATATTGCTTATGCTCAATATGCTAAAGAACTCAAGTTACTGTCGGAACAATTTTCGAACAGATTTTGCGACTTCAAAAACATGGAAGACTGTTTCAGTTTATTTGCTACTCCTACAACATATATTGTACAAAATGCTCCAATACACTTCCAAATGGAGTTGATCGAGATTCAAGAAAACTCACTCCTAAAATCCAAATTTGAAGACGTAGAGTTGTGCGATTTCTACAAAAAATACCTAGAAGAAGACAATTTTCCTCAGCTTAATAATTCTCAAGAAGATTGATTTGTGCGTCTGGCAGTACTTATAAATGCGAACAGTTCTTTTCATTGATGAAAGTTAATAAATCAACACATCGTACAAGACTGACTGAGGATAATTTGGAAAATTCTTTACGTCTTTACGTTTACGTTTCCCAAATTCAAGCTCAAGTGTCTCATTGATTTCGGTGTATTTAACTTTCGTAGTTTGTAACAATTGCAAATTTAACGATTTAATTATAATGTACCTTTTTTTTAAATTTCATTTTGTTATTATAATAAATTGTACTATAATAACATTGTCGTATTATTTCATGTCTAATATCTATCGCAAAAAATATTATCACTACTTTAAAATACACTAAGTACTTTTAAACGCGGCCCGCGAACGTATTTGCACGCTCAAGTTTGGTCCTCAACATGTCAAAGGTTGCCCATACCTGATTTAATGTCTCTTTAGAAAATTAATAAGTACTCCACAGTACAAGTTTAAAAAAACATTTGTCGATGATTATAAGAATTTAGATGTTTTCATGATTTAGTTAACAAAAAAAACGGTAAAATTATTGTTTTTGTGGAGGGGGTGGGGGGTTACTTAGCATAAACATAATTTCTTTTTTTAATTTTAGAAAAAATGATTGACTTGCACAATCATCTTACTCTTTAACGAGTTACTTGTTGAAGCAAATACATTTTTTATTTTAATCGTAATTATTAATTAAACCTCTTAAAAATTATATTTTTATTAAAAATAACATACAACTTCTTCGAGTTCGGTTTAAAATATATAATAAACTAGTTGAGATAATAACTTGTTAAGAATATTAAAAATCGATGAATTCTGTGTAAATTAATTATATATTATTTAATTATATATTATTTAATGCTTTTTGCATAAATGTTTAAACATATTTTGACTTAATTTTCTATTAACTTAAACTTTTCAACATTTTCGTAGAAAAATTTGACGAGTTGTATTAATTCACTAAAAAAAAGTTATAAGTAATTTCTAGACACATTTTGCCTGCAAATGTTAAATAATAGAACAAAATAGAAGTAATTTATTTACTTTGAAAGTTTAAGAATTACCTAATCAATCAAATCAAATTAAATTAAATAGTGTGATCGTTCAATGATATCTCCTAGGCCTATCGATCCGCTCGAAAATAGCTGAAAGTGGCTCTATACCATGCAGCTAGAGTACCTCAAACCATATAACTTGATCAATTGTCTCGAGCCCACCGATTTGATCAATCTGCTCGAGCCGATTGATCAATCGACTAGCTCGACAAATTCGAAAAGATCTAACGGCCCGAAACAATCGAGCCGCCCAAAAATATAAAAGATCAAGTTGATCAAAAAGATCAAGGCGATCAGAAAGATCGAGCAGATCGACAAGATCGAGCCGATTAAAAAGATCGAGCTGATCAAATAAGATCGAGCGGCACGGGAAGATCGAGCGGCTCGGTAACTTGCAAGGATCGATCAATCGATCTTTTTTGATCGATCTTGCCCATTACTACTAGATACCATACAGAAAACATTGCTTTTTGTGTGTCTTGAAACATAATTGCTGTTTTTGCCTTTGAAATGTGCTGTTTGGCAATTTAATTTAGCAGAGTAATGCTTTATTACCTCGGAAAATCATAAGCATTTGATATGTATAAAATAAAAACATCTAATACTGTGAGTCTCTTGGTATCTAGTTAGTCAATTATAATAAAACCGAATGGGAGTTTTGCAAGGGGAAGATTTTAATGTGATAATAGTCGTATATATGTCGGTTTTTATAATATTCATAAAAATATGGGGACGCCCCGAGTGTGAAAACTAATGGTGGCAATTTAAAAACTGCTGCCATGTACCACTTTTAATACTTGTTTATATGTTTATTTTTTAATTGTACCTCGTGCAAACGCTGTAATTTTTTGTCTGTAAGTAATGGCAATCTTTACGGTTTCCCATATTTGTCCACGGACCACGTTATTAAGTTACCTTAGAGAATCCTAAAAATAAAAATAAATATGGTATTGATGGGTTTGTTTGCGTTCTTAATGCATCTGAAGATGACTGGCTGCATTTGGGTTATCCTCCTCTGTAGCTTCGCGTAAACAACGATGATGTTACACTTTTTTGAGGGGTGTTTTTGGGCCGAATGAAAAACACGCATCGGATGCTGTGTATACGCGCCGCCGATTATTTTCATAAACAGCCCCTCCTCCTGGGGGCGAGACTCATTCATGGTCGGAATTTCATTTTAATTATTAATAGTTGCGCATCACATTCCCTAAATCAATAAAAAAAAATAGTGCGATTAATCTATGCACTTTTTACCCAAGGTTTGCATAGAGCGTAATAGGTGTGTTCACTGGCGCATTCACCATAATCGAGAATGGGTATATACTGGAGATACTGGAAAATAGAACCTTATGATGGACCAACCAGGAAATAATTCAAAGATAATAACCTGCTTTTACTGAAGGGACTTTAGAATAGGGCACTTAATGCACTTAAATTTGCGCTGGAAAAAACATGCTTTCTTAATTTACCTATAGAAGTGCATTATAGGAAATCAGACAGCGCCGGTAATTCTACACTAATTCAAAAATAACACTCTAAGAAGAATTAAATTACAGACGCTATTAATTAATGTTATTACCAGAAAGTGTTTGTGTAAAACATCATAATAAAAAATAATATATCGATAATAAATAATAACTAATATTATGTTTATGTTTTTATTATACTTATCTGAAAACACTTTGTTTCTATATGCCTCTAGTCTCTAGAATAATGGAAACATCATTTTATCAGTACACCGCATTTAAAATGCTTTCCGTGCGGTAACAACATTTTCCATAGCAACGATGTATTTGTCACTGACGTTTTATTTTCCGTCACTGTAATACGTGAATTTAGTTCAGACTTAAAATCCTGATATTTAGCTAATATTCCCGTTCATCTTATTATGGTGTCGTCGATTCTCCAGGTTGAACAGTTGTTTGGCTTTCAGAGAAAATGCTAACCTGAACAATTTTTGAAAACCTGCTATTCAATTTAATTTTCTTTATAATTAACTCTACTTGTATTTTTCACTGTTGTGGATGTTACTGATTTGAAAAAAAAATAATTTTTCTCCAACACCCCGATTAAGACACCATATTTTCATAGCTATTAGTAAAAAAGGAAGGACATTTGTAAACATTACAAGTTTCCATGGCACTTGTACAAAAATGAGATTTTTTTTTTGTCCTGGGCCGAAAAGTAATTTGACATATCAAACTTCAAATCCATTTTAACCATTAAGTAAAGAAAGCGTATTATGGAAATGAATAGTGACTCCGATAAATTAATTCTCTGCGCACCACCTGGTGTAAAGGAAGTAGCTAATATGGTCACTTTGGAATTGTTTTCTTCGAAATCAAGATAAGTGTATGAAAATAATTATTGTCAACTTATAGTTTTACGTTAGTACAAAAAGGATCAAGGATACGAAGAGTAAACATCCACTTCCGGATTTCGGTGTTCACCCATTTATATCTTCCCGAGATATTACGGAATAGAACCCAAATACAAAATTTGATGAAAATCCCATTAGCCGTTTTCGCTTAAATTGTGCTAGAGACCGACATACCGACATGATATATTTTGATTCATTATTACAGTAATTTATCTATTTTAATATATTTTTAATATTAGATAGGTGCTTTAATTTACATAAATAATTATAATATAATAATAACTATTATTATAATTATCTTTTAAATATAAAATAATATCAAATTAAATTTAGTTAATACTATGTGCTCATTTGGAATATGCAAAATGCAATTTTGACAGTGGTCCTTTATTTTAATTTCATTTACTAATACTTATTTAATATATTTTTTATAATTATTGCAAATAAATAGTTATAATTATAATCAATTATTTCGATAATAAAGCAAAATGTAGCATTTTAACATAAGGTAATTTGCAGCTACGAACAATCTAGCATTTTAAATTATAAGATCCTCTTATAAACATGAAATTCAAACAACGCAATACTGATATCCGATTACACAGTATTCAGTTTCACCGAAAATGAGCCTACGATTCTCATCAAACGCATCGAACAAGCGAATTACACTGTCATTCTACCGCGGATTTTAGCGAAAAACGCTGACTCCGGTTGCGATAGCACTGCGCACAGGCACAACCCGCATGCCTCACCGAATGGTATTTCCCGCATGCCCGCATTTTACATCACTGCCATAGACAATGAGACAAAAATTCTTTTTTTTAAATATTTTGACAATATTTATTAATTCTGCACTTTAAACTAAACGTTTGAGCTTAATTACTCTATGTCTGTTGTAAAGGAATGCTACCTTTTCCAAGATGAGAGATTTTTCGCTCAATGAGTGATTTTGGAATGGGTAGAGTAAGCGGTCTACGAGAAGCAGAGTTATCCATTTGTAATGCTGGTAACCGTGTGAAATGCAGTGTTGCTAACATTTTTCTATACGGCGAAGATGGACAGAAACACATAACGGGTTACAACCCGGGTGTCCTAAATGCACAAATGATCGCGAAGATCATGTTCTTCGGCTGACGGCTCTTCGGCACCGTTCGTCGTCAACAAGAAACTTTTTTTTTGGTGGAGAAGTTTAATTAATCGTCAAAACTCCATAAAATCTGTCTATAGAAGAATTCGAAGTTTTGCCCTAAAATGGTACCGACCATTTCTTTGTCTACCACTAGCTCCGCAACATCGATTTTTTTAATGTTAATTGTTAACATTTTGAAATTGTTATCAATTATTATATATATGGTGTATAGTTGAGGCTGTTAGTTGTTGAAACTCCATAATATTACTTTAATAATAATATGTTCTAGTGTTAGGGTATGGTCCTATTTAGTTTTCGCTATAATATTTGTCCAATGCATTCTATTCATTGCTGTCTTCTTAGCATCTGTGATTGTGAGTCCTCTTTCCGTGAGGGCTTTGGCAATTATGTTATCCCACTTTTCCTTAGGTCGTCCTTTTCCTCTCTTGATTTGTGTTCTTGTGGTCCACACCTTCGTAACTATTCTTCTCCTAGCTGTGTTGTGTCTATATATTTATGTATGTCTTGTATTTAAAGTTCTTCTGAAATTGTTATCAATTATCAGTAAGAATAATTACGAAATATAAATTTTACTCCTACTAATAATTGAAGAACATTTCAAAATGTTAACAATTAACGTTAAAAAAATCGAAGTTAGGGAGTCAGTAGTAAACAAAGAAATGGTAGGTACAGCTTAAGGCCAATATTTTAAATTCTTCTATGGACAGATTGTGTTTCTCTCCATCTTCGAGAACATAGAACAATTCTAGCGACACTGCGTTCCACACGATTGCCAACATTACAAATAGATAATCCTGCTTTTCGTAGACCGCTTATTCTATCCCGTCCAAAATCACTCGTTGAGCGAAAAATTGAATAGTCAATTATATAGAGTTCTTTTACAATCGACTTAAAGTAGTTATGCTTAAAATAAAATAATAAATATAATTTCCTGTAAGTTGTATGTTCGTCTTTTAGAACATGCATCCAATTTACGTTTGACAGATGTAATTCATTCCATTTAACTATATGGCAAATGCGAACATATTTTTATCTATATGGAGTTTATTTGTGTATTGATTTGATTTGGCTAAAAACACAAGGTTTTGAAGAGTGTACCGTAATTTACTTCTGATAAGCTAAACAAATCGCTTCTGAGAAGTTTAGGTCTTATGTGCACAGAAGTTGTCAATTTCTCACCTAGTTATTTGGAACGAGTGAGTTTTTTTGTCTGTACTCTATGGGGATCTCGGAAACTATAAGAGATGAAGAAACGGTTTAATATTTAAAATTGTGCAATTTTGTGAGCCGAATATAATGGCATTTGTAATTTTTTTCAAAAAAGTCAAGGGTGTGTATATATTTTAAAAAATGCAAAAAGTGTTGATTTTTAAATCGATTTTTCTCGATTATTATAAAAGGTAGAAACTATAAAGCGCAACATTTTAGATAATTTTATACTAAACAATAAAACTGTATCAGATTTTTTCTATCGACATTAGTTTTCGAGATATGACACAAACTTTTTTATATTTTAAACTGAAACCGAAGTTGGCTGTGGCACCATTAAAAAGACATGGTTTCCTCTTTAATAAGATATAGATCTGGATATGATTATTTCTTAAAATTACTTTCTATTTTATTTTAAAAAATAATAGTCAGCCGTGAAAAAATTACTATAATAAAACAATTGCAATTGTTTGAAGCAGCGAGTTACGTGGTTGTAATTTTTTCAATTAATTTAGTGTTAAGTTTTGGAATAATTTATAATAATAAGTATTTTCGGGTATACACAAAAGCCTTCTCTTTAATTCAAATACTTTGGTAACTATTACATTTTTATTTCATCTATTTTTTATCTTAACTTCCTTTATTATAAATCATAAATGGTTTTATATTACTAATAAATTAGATTTGTATTGATTTTATAAAGATCTATCAATGGTATTCATATCGTATAAAGTTATTTTTACAGTGTGAAATGTTAGATAAAAAATGAGGTAATTTATTTGTTAATTTTATACTTGTAAATACGATTGTAATTTCGAATTAAACGTTTCTCACGAACGACTCTGGAAAAAAACGTAGAACGTGGTACGTGTATGCACATGTACACAAAACGTACCAAAATTCAAGCGGCGACAGATATTTCGTACGTCATGCAAATTTACTCATACACTATCGTACTTGTCTATTTTAAGGGTGGGCAAACTATAATAATAGTGTTTATTGTCTTAAAGAAAAAAAGTACAATACAAGGCAAAACAAACTAAAATATATATAAAAAGCAATTTAAACAATTATATACAGGGTGATTCTTGACTTATACGCATATTTGCGAGGTATGATGTGTATTGATAGGAAATTAAAAAAGTGTAGTAAAACAGATAGTAACAAAGATAACGAAATAATGTTGAGATAGGTGAACTGATAAGATTATAGCATTTGTGTTGAATTGTTTCTGTCATTCCCTGTCACTCGTGAATGTATGGACTAGAATTGTGAATGGATTACTAATCGGGCCTAATATAATGCCAAATCATTCAACTAGTGATGCTTATTTGGAATTTTTGCAAGTCATGTTTTCAGATTTTCTCGAGGAAGTTAATATGGACGTTCGACAGCGAATGTGGTTCCTTCACGAAGGTATACTCAACCGAAGTGAATACTGAGGAATAGTTGCGAAATAGTATACATCCTGCTACCAAGTTAATTCGGCAAGATGCTGATTTACGCCATACGTGTGTTGGAGGATTGATTCGACGCGCTCAGCTGTGCATTGAAAACGAAGGAAATCACTTTAAACATTACTGTGATATTTCAGTTTAAGTTACATAATTAATTCATTATCTCTGTTAGTAAAAAACTATTACATTTTTTTTTAATTTCCCATCATTACACATCACGAACTATAATTCCTCGCAATTATGCGTACAAGTGAAGAATCACCCTGTATTATAAATAAATGGGAAATCAGAATTTCAGGGGAGGGGGGCAACTGCCCCCCTTGCCCTTATGTGCAGGCGCCCATGTATGTATGAATAGACTTGAACGACGTAAGACTCGGAGAGCTACGTACTCGTCCTGATTTTGGCGAATGAGACGTATTGTTTTTATGCGTCAAGGTCACTTATAGAAGCATTACATGTAGATGCGCTGAGGCTAGCCGCTGCTGCTGTGCCGATACAGGTTTGACATGCTAAGAAAAATGGAATTGTAAAATAGATAAGATCTCTGGGCCCATTGTAAAAAAAATTCAATAGTTTTGCACAAAAAACTAGAAGCCGGAAGTGAGTTCGCAGCTACTGAAGGCTGGATTGATCGCTGAAAAACCCGTCATGGCGTCCGGTTTGTTTGAATTTCTGGTGAAAAACTATCTGCTAAAGCCGAGGCGGCTAAGAAGTTTTCTGTGAAGTTTCACGAAGTTGTCGAAGAATATGAACGGTTACCTTGCCAAGTCTATAATATAGACGAGACAGGTCTTAACTATAAAATGCGCCAAACAAAACGCTCGCTGCATCAAATAGATCCGTAGCAGGAACGAAACTTAAAAAAGATAGGCTAACCATTGCTCCTTGAAACATCGCTGATGGTACAAACAAGTATCCCCTGTTTGTTATTGGCAAATCTAAGAAGCCAAGGGCATCAAAAAACATAAACTAATCTTCCTTGCCGGTTTATTACCGCAATCAAAAATCTGTTTGGATGGATTGCAATCTTTTTAATCTTGGTTTTCCGACGAATTTATTCCATCTGTTGAAAAAGACTTGAACCAAAAGAAGCTCCTTGTTCGTGCTCTATTGCTGTTGGATAACGCACCATCACATCCATCTAACGAGGAATTAGTGAAAGAGGACTTTACAGCAAAATGTCATATCACTTATCCAAACAATGGACCAGGGAGTTATAGAATCCTTAAAGAGGCGGTATCACAGAAAGTACATCAGCTCAATTTTAGAAAAGTCCGAAGAAGGTTGTAACATATTTGAAGCTATGAAATTCCTTTACATGAAAGACGCTATCTATACGCTTGCTGAGTCATGCGAGAACCTAAAACCTGACACGCTGCGAAAATCTTGGGGTAAGCTTTGGCCGGAAGTTATGACCGAAAGTGATCAGATCGAAGGTGAGCAAAACAACGACTCCCAGGAAATCGTTAAAGATCTACAAAATGTACTACCAAATGTCCCTGGCAGTGAAGTTAAGAAGTGGATGGCCCAATGTGACAAAGACTGTGAAACCAGGGAAGAGCTCAATGACAACCAGATTATTGCCGTTGTTTAAAAAAATAATGGTAAGAAATTGTGAACGAGGACTCGGATGGTGTCGATGACGAACCGCCTACCCGCATCTCACACACCGACGCACACAGGTCGAAACACACAATCTAGCTGAGCATTTCGCTATAAAGCGTTTTAGTCTACTTTAAATTCTTTGCAGTCGAAGAAAATATTTTATTAAATATATAAATTACTCAATATTGAATATTTATCCCCTTCTATCCCCCCACAACCCCAATTTTTATTTTTATTTTTAGCAAAAAATTATTTAATTTTTTTTTTAGATAATTTCACTATAAGCACTTTTGTTTTATAATTTGTATCTAAAAATAGTAATTATATTACAACCCCTTCTATTTTAATTATAAAAAAACTGAAAATAAAATACTTTGATAAATGTTTTATTTAATTATAAAATTTTTCAAATTGGAACAAATAAATCAAAATTGCACACATATCTATAAATAATAATATACAATATATACAAGCAGTATAAAGAACCTGGGCACATCATGCAAACAATTTACACCAAAGCCAGAAATTATTCGGAGTCAGAATCCTCTGGTGAAGATGCTTGTTCTTGTTCTGCTAATAACTTTAACACCTCTGTGTCCAATTTTTTAATAGTAAGCGGTCGTGAAATATATGTTTTTTTGACAACCTTGATATCAGAGGATCAGAGGAATATAAAAGCGTATGGAAAAGATCCGTTATAGTTTGTATTCTTGAAAATGTTCTGGTGTGACGCTCTCGGTACCTTCGCAAGTCTTTGTTTCGAGCTTCTAATGCCTCTTCCGACAACATCCCAATTGGTAACGTTGCAGATTGAATTATGTCAACCCCATGAATTAATAGTTTATGCAAACTAGCAGGCATGTAGTACCATGGGTACAACTTTACATACAGATTTGCGGTGTCTTCCAGATACTCCCGAAATGCATCAACATGTGTGGCTTGTCCGCATGAAATGACTTGTAAAATAATTTTTAATCTTTTGATTAAATGTTCGTCCAAACCTGTAATTTGTGCAATTAATGTATAATTTTCAAAAAAATCGACTAGCAGTATTGCCGTCGTTGGTTGTCCCAAACCCTGGTTTGACTACATCAACTAGTAAACCTAATTGTGATTTTAAATCTTTTTGAATTTGACGTTTTCTTGTCTCTACTGTATTTTATCACCAATTTGCCATTTCTTTACACCAAGTCTATACGCTATATGAAGAAGACATTCCAAGTAACGAATCCACGCGTGTAGAGATGAAATGCCATATTCATAAAATCTATCGATTTTAGGTAAATCTTTTACCTTCCTAAATTATTTTAATTGGCCTGCAAAATCTAGTAGATGAGGGCTTGGGATTTTGCCAGACAATTGCATCATCTTTTAAGGATTTTATTTGAAATGGCACCAGACAAGCCGAAAATAAAAACTCATCAGTTTCAGAGGCATTTTCAGAATCTGAAAATATTTGCTTATACAGCGAATGTCCAGAGCTGCCATCGCAGCCCCATTTATAAATAATTTTAAATTCAGTTCCAATTTCTCCATCATTTTTACCGAGTAAATCTTCTATTGAAGTTAATAAGCGTTTACTTGTGTGATCCACAAGCGCTTGTATTGAAACTTGTGCAGAAGTATCTGTAACACGCTTTTTTTGTTTGTAAAATAGTATCATAGCTTGGGTAAATGTTTGCATGACGTACCTTGGCTCCAGACTGCATCAATTTATAGGAATGCTTGCTGAAATCCCCATCAACATATAATGCAAGCGCTTCTTCGGGTGTATATTTAATTAGTTGCTTCATTGGAGACTTCCACGCTCGTTTTATTTTTGAAGCTCTTGTCGGTGAATGCTCCGTGACTTCTTCGACCATCTTAGCACTATCCCTTTTTCCAGATGCACGAAGACTGACCCGGGTGGCAAATGAAAGTTCCTCCTGGGAGTAATTTTCAAGTAGTGGCATAACTTTCCGTTTTTTTGAGACGTTCGTCAAGTCCGTGAATGATTTATACGGACCTCTGGATTTACGACTACAACATCCAGGTTGGGGTTTATTTCGTAAACTTTCATTAGAGAATACTTCCATTCCGTTTAACCACTGAGAATATTTATTTTCAAAATTTTAAAGTGTATTATGAACGGTTTGCCATTTGATTCTCAATTGTGAGGTAAAATTATTTATTTAATTCATCAATGAATCTAAATTTTCAGTGTGCGATACATCGATATTATTATTCATAATGTCAATCACAAAGCGGGAGACTGCTTTATTTTTTTGTTCTAGCGTTGGCTGAGCGCGCCAAACATCGAATAATGCTCTCCGAGAAACGGTTACGCTACCTAAAAAAATCATTGCTTGTGAACGGGCCAAAACGGGTGTCTAAATATTATTTATATATTAAACTATATAGTTATTATGTATAAAAAACCAAGATTCATCACCAATATCGGCTAATATTGTATACTTTAACCTTTTTCAAGTTTTACGTTGTAAAATTTTACTGTAAGATTCTTCACTTAATACAAATTACTGTATTTATGTGTTGACTAAAGTTATATAAAAAATATTTAAAACTCTGTTGTATATATACCAGTAGAATATATATCCATCTTTAATTTAAATTTTGCACGAAACACAAATGTAAAAAAAATAATTAAACGTAGGCGTTTGGTGCGCGTAAAATCCACATCTGTACGACATAAACGATGCGTGCACTTTGGGCACTGATAACCACTGGACCAAATGTCGGAGGGGTTTGTGACTTTACCTGCGCACCCTCCGGACATTGAACTACCCATATTCCAACAAAAAAACTGTTTTCTAAACAGTTGATTTTCGACGAAATGTTCAGCTAGAACGAGCGTTTCGACCTATGTGCGACGCCAAGAACGCTTTTGATATTGCCATTCAGTACATCTAGCAGAACTCAACCTCAACACCTATAGACATTTTGTGGATCAAGAAATGGATGAATACTGCAGCTATGTCTAGAACTTCATCTGCTAAACAAAAATCTTAAACTGATTTTTTTTATAAGTAATTTTTTACTATAGGCTTACCTTCAAGGTTTACAGTAATGTATGTATGTAGTAATAACAGCTTTTTTTGCAATATTAATAGAGAACAATACGGTCATTTTTGAGTTCAGAGGTTGTTTATTTTTACTATAAATCCATATATTTCTGTATTTTCTGATAATTTTTTTTGCGTTCCGCCCTGGGGGTATGGTCACAAAGGTGGCGGATTAGAGGGATTCTACTAAACATATTAATTTATGTATACATTTTTAGTAAAAATCCAATATTAAAGCAAAGATCAATACCTTTTGAAACTGTTTAGCTAATATAAGCGTTATTGTTAAATGGCAATTGAAAATAGTGGAGAATATTTTTGTTTGGAATTACCAACGGTCTAAATGAAAATGTATTTTTGGGTATACACAAAAGCCTGTTTTTTAATTTAAATACAACCTGTGTATGCTTTCCTGACTTTATTACAACTTTACTTAATCTTAACATCCTTTATTATAAATCATAATTGGTTTTATTTAACTAATAAATTATTATGATTAATTTTATAAAGATCTATGGTATTCATATTGTCTAACATTACTTTTAAAAAATCTGCTGTTTCTAACACAGGTATCGACCGCAAATTAAAATAATATAAGACTATTAAACTCATCATTGGAACTACTTATTGAAGTTAATTTGTACAATAAAATGTCCGCTACTGGTAAAATGTTTTTTTTTTCAACTTTGTCACTTAAAAAAAATACTTCCCGTCTGCATAAAAAAATTAAAAATACCGTAGAAAACACCGTAGAAAAAAAATAAGGATTTCTTGGCTAGCCTTTATGATTTTTTTTTTGAGCAAAATCGAAATTTAGGATTGAAATCTGCATACAACTATCTCTTTCCAACTCACGTATTTTCCACCCTTAAAAATCGTAAATTTCTGAAAATAGGAAAAGCTAAAATATATTTGTATCTCCTGTTAAAATTGAGCTAGCTCAATGACATTTTTGTTGTTGTTTCGCTATAATTAACAGAGTAGTGTGAATTTTTATTTCGTACCGTGACCACTTTTTTGGCTAAAAAAGGGGGTTAAATGATGTTTACAAAAATCATATTTTTAAGAAAACTGAAAGAGCTACGGCAAAAAGCATGTAATGTGTAATGTTTCTTTTTTGATTCTCTACAACTTTTATTTCAAAGATTTTTTGACTATGTTAATAATTTACGATATACGAAGAACACACTAATAGTAAGCATCCATTTCCGGTTTTCGGTCTTCATTCATTTCTAACTCGTCGCGAGATATTATGGAATGGAACCCCCCAAATACAAAATTTGATAATAATCCCATGAGCCATTTTCGCTAAAATCGTGCCACAGACCGATCGACCGAAAGACCGACAGACATCATTGAGATAGCACTTGATTCGGATTCCTGGTACCCCAAAACGCATATTTCCGTAAAAATGTGACATGTTATACAAAACAAATGCGGTAATTTATTTGTTAATTTCACACATGGAATAGAATTGCAATTTTGAATTAAACGTTTTTCAAGAACGACTTTGGAAAAGAACTTGTTACGTGTATGCACTTACACTATCCCAACTTGCAAGAACGCGATGGAAAGACATTCTAAAGATCCAGCAGAATAGACTGGAACGACGTAGAAGAGCGTTAATCTATGACCTGCTTAAATAAGTAAGACCCATAATGAGTTTGCTTTTAACTGGGTCCTGTCATGTCTTCTTCAGACTTTTTATCTGGTGTTACTTGAAAAGTCTGGTTTACAGTAACACACCAACCTCGATTGCCCAGTTGAAAAAAATATTAAAGAAAATATTTGACAATTTAGTTTGATGGTAAAAACCAATGATCTACTAAGTTATCAGATCATTGGTCAAACCAGCATTTGCAACGTAAGAATGCACACCTGAATGATGTTCTTTTTTGAATTGATTTTCCCGGATGTCTACTTTAATATGAAATAAATACTTTTTTAAGACAACTTTTAATTTAATTATAAGTTTTTTAAATTTGCTAAATTTATTCACCCACTGTGTATACTTGTCTAAATACAACTCACATATTTCACTCCTGCAATAATTTACTTGAATCTAATTAAGTTTCCGTCAATTAGTGTGAATTTTTACAACTGTAGAAAAAACATATACAAAAAACAAGTCAATAGAAATAAATGCATACAATTTGTTTTTGTTAGTCCCATAAATTGTTATGCGAGAAATACGTTGACTTCTTTGAAAATCAGGCTGATTCTGTAAGTGAAATGTTAAATTTAACGTACATGTTAATCCTAACATCACAGTCTAAGCGGAAAATTGATATGTATATTTAGATTGTGAATCTTATGCATGCCTTAGTAATGCAATTATATTTAATACGCCGCTATGCTGACTTTTCAGTTTAAGCCTATATTCCCGAAAGTGTTGTTAGTAGTAAATGAAGTGATAATCGACTGAGGGTTTTATTGAGAGATTTTCATTAATAAATTGCACAATACAATATATTTTTATGTATTTTAATCCTTCGTCGAGAATATAGTTACTAGGGAGCAGAGTTAAGGAATTTAAAATCGATGCTTTTAAAGTGGGGAGGTGAGGTGATTCCTGCTAATGTGTCAATTGAAGGTCCAGGTTGAAGTCATATGATCCAGGTCCGCTCGATAGAGGTGATAGCCTGTGATGGTATGATGGTGGGTCTTAAAAAGGTGTGCCGCGGATAGCGCGAATTGTCCTGCATCGGACAGTCGCCTCGTTGACCGCTACCGGCGAGCAGTAGGCGTGGTGGAAGATCGCGCAGCCGCCACCTGGTTGGCACGAGGAGCTCGTGGAGCCCGCCCAATCACGAATCCGCGAGACCGCGGCATTTATGCGCGGCCCACATTCATACAACACATTTTATTCTATTTCTTGCCTACAAAATAACAAAATAAAAGATGTTGAGAAGCTATGATACTGCATCTTGTCGAGTAGGCGCGCGCTTCTAGACTGGGCCAGCCCAGCCAGCGAGGCTAACCGGTTACGCCAATACAAGCAGGCACATACACTTAAGCTCAAAATAGACAAATAAAGCACCGTCCGTTCATGTTCGCCATGCCGCTGGCTGATTTATGTCCTAGACTATAGAGCCTCTCAGCCATATGTCTCGCACCGACATAACAGCGAAACAATCAAACTTGCATCGTAACTTCCAGGCCATATGAGAATTACTCCCGCGAAGCCGAGGATGAGGAGGCGAGGGTACCTGTTTACCCCATGAAATTATTATCTCACTCTAGGGATATGGAGATTGACTTCCTTATCCTTAGCGCACTACCCCTTCTCATTCGTCATCATTTTTATAATTCTTGAATTCGAGCCATGCCCCTTTGTAATGTATACATTTTCTTATTCTGTGGTATAGGTGACTTCGATTTAAAAGTAGAGGGCGAAGGAGGGCAAATATTTCCACCCACACCAATGCCCTTTGCATTCTAATTTGTAATTCTGTTTTCCTGATGAGAATATCCGATCGGAAAGTACGCGGTATTAGATGATATCTCACCCCCACATTTTTTAAGTTTAATTTTCTCACCCCGAGGCTATTCGCGGAAACGCGATGCTTCAATAAAGACAAAAGGTAATATTGGACGTGTTATCAGAGGGTAATAAATATGTGTCTAGCAGTCGTTGGAATATAGAGAGAATACGAAACAAATTTCCTTCTGGATGCGCTTTTCAGCCCAGCATATAATTAGCACCCTCCGATTTGAACTCGTAATTGCTTGCAACCCTCATTGAAGACTTACTATGAATGTAAATGGTTCGTCCGATCTTTTCATTGCTCTTTTTCTTTAATTTATGTTTTTGGCTTTAATTTCTAATCTCTTCGGAAAGCAGTAACGTCGGTTTCTTTTATAACCGCCCCCATTTTAATTGCTGATCTGCTTTACTTTCGCCGCCTCATCTGAAGTATTGAACTGACATCAGTGAAATATATTGTCCCAATAGTTTGCACTTCTATAATTAATTGTAAACAAACCGCGTATTTCCTATAAAAAACGTACATCCATTCGATATAAAGTGTAAAATTCATTATATATTCAAAGCACGTAGGCGATATTTTTAAAATAATCTAGCTTTATTTTCCTGTAAAAAATGTCATAATCATACTATCATCCCCTAATTTAGGTCTTTTCCCCCTCGCTGAGATGGGGTCTATACGAGTATCAGCCCACATTCTCAGGCGATACAAGGCGCCTGCCTAATTTGATTTTTATTTCAAATTCCATCAAAATTATTCAGCATTATAATAAATAATACAATGTCTTCATATCCCAATTAACTCACTCAACAAAATATTTATCGAACATTTTTCATTCTTACATCGTGCTCATTCTACACATACCATCAATTACTCATACTAACCAGCATCTGTTAACCGTTATGCTGTTAGAGAGAAATGCATTACTATTTAAGTTGTTTTCTGAAAGTATTCTGCCAAGCTCTCGAATTAATGCTGTTTTAAATAGTGTTTATCGATTGTGTAATTATGGTGCGTTGTTTAAATTTATCGAGCTGTTTGTTTACGTGCGACGAGGGGTAGCTGCTTTCTGTGAGTATTACAAATTAACATGAATTATTGTGTCGTTTATTTAGTGTTTAACTTGTAGTGGTACTGCCTCTACGTTATAAGTAAAAGTCATTGTATCGTATAATGAATGGAATTGATATTTGACATCATAATTGGAGTTAGATCGAGCTAAGCAAGAGGTGTTGCAGTAACCAGTAAGCATATATTATTCATGTGAAACAAATTAGGTAGGTTGGTAAAGAAAGGCAGCCCGAGATTCCTTCCTTTAGGCGCTGGGTTTCTTATCCCTTCCGTAATCAATACGTCTACGGCATTACCCTGTTACCATATGATCACATTAGTTTATTATCTGACAAATGGAATGACTTAAGGGACAAAACATGCGAGTCAGACGCGGTTGATAATGAATCACTTCTAGTCATAAACAACGGGCGATACATTGAGATCGTTAGGTGCAGTTGGCATCACCCCCTATTCTAACTTTCATCCTATCGCTGACCACTTGATCCTGCCGTCCATTTGAAATTGTAAATAGAGCTTAGCTGGCCGACCGATAGGTCATCTACTTTATTTGACGTCGAGTGTGAATGGAGAAAAGTTCTGATAATCAACTTGAGTCACTATTGTATTTTTGAGAAATGAGGGTGCTTTACTGCAGTCCTGTCTCTGTCTCGATAACTCGACTCCACCACCTTTGTAATGATGCTGTTATTTATATACGCTCTCTAGTTCAGTATGGGGGCGGCAACGATTCTACCTTATAATATTAACAGCATAGCACCATGGCCCAGCGCTCAGTGACCTTCCGCAAACGGGAAGGGTGGCGGAGTTGTGCTCACTCCGGTAATACGTCTCGGTAATATAATGTACAAGCACTGGCCTCGCAAGAAGCAGCGTCGCGGACGAGATAGCTCAGCCCTGTTATCCAGATTATCCTCTAAACGGAATAAATGATTACCAGTGACCATTTCTGCAACTTATCTGTTTTCTCAAAATGTCAAACTCATTATTATTTTAAAACGATTTCATATTTTTTCTACAACTATTTTATTAGCTTGCATTTACTTTAATTATATAATGTATCAAATTTACGAGTATAATCGTTGTTTACAAGAAATCTTAAACTCTGCCTAAGAAGATGTCTATTAAAGCTCCTCGTCATGAAATGACCTTGAATCACGTCATATAGGATTTCTTAATAAACGCCCTTGCCTCTACAAAGTTTCTAAATGAATACAACACGGCTATTATTTTTATACTTTATAAATGTATTAGTATATCTTCTAGTAATTAAAATAAGCAGTATCAAATATATAATATTTTTATTATTTCAAAAACTAAAAGAAATATTATTACTCTGAAAAAGCCATACTGTAGTAAGATTCTACAGAAAAAAAATCATCGCCTTATATTTATTAATAAACTTTAGAGATAAGGTGCGTTTGTTAAGGATTTACATAGAAGATGTGCATCAAGGTTATTTCATGAAGAGGAGCCTTAAACATGAATGACCGAATGTGTTCACTGTACCTCAAAAACCGTTAAAAACTTTAACCATAAACTTTCATTACAATGTAAGAATCAGAAAAGAGTCTTTAGAAAATCCGGAAAGCAAAACTGGTAGTGTATTTTTTCTTGTTTTTAGTTGATATTTTGTTAATCATTAACAAATTTGAAAAATATTACAAATATAAATTGCAAAGAATAAATTCTGGCAAAATACGAACAATATAAATAGGTACTTTTCTGAAACAAACCTGTCAATGGTCGCCTACCTAAGCGGAGTGCACAAATGTAAAATGGGGTTTTTGCACTTTTTTATTGTCTTAATGCATTCTTTAGACGCAAAAAAAACATTATTATGTCCTATGATTTTTTTTTATTTTTACTTACATTTTAAATTATTAATAGTTTTCCTCTAATTGTGCTCCTTAAAATAGTACGTGACGTAGAGCTGGGCAGTTTCGCGCATGCGCTCTAGTATACTTAAAACATATAAAGTTAATATGCCTAGAGATAGCATGCGACCCATTTCTTGTGATCCAACATAGTGGGGGTGAAGTGTGAGTGTCATTATATTTGGTGTAAGGATTGAAAGTACAATTCATCTAGCTGGCAAAATATAACACTACACGTCACTCCAACGCAAATATGTGCATCTGTTCTGTCAGTAGTAGATGGCACTGAAAATCGGAAAGAAATGTTCCGATTTCCGTCGCTTTTTTACTATTCCCTGGACGCAAGTGAAACATAACCTCAATTCATTTCTATGTTATAATCTTCTATACCAGTGGTCTCCAAAATACGGCCCGCGGGCCAAATCCGGCCCGCGACTTGCATGAATCCGGCCCGCGATTGTTTGTAATTTTTTTTGTAAATGTCATATTTTAAAATATTGTAACAATTGTTCCTTAAATTTTTGATAATTTTATAAAATTAATCGGATCTTGGCCGACTTTATTATGTAGAATTGTATTTGTGGCCCGCGAAGAAGATAATTTGGAGACCCAGGTTCTATACAAACGGTATGCTGCGGTGTTAATGTTGATATCGTTTGTCGTGGATATATTGTATCAATAGTGACCAGAAAGAAGCGCAAACGAAAAATGACCACCAAAAATCTCCCCACTGGAAAATACCCCATCGGAAAGAACCACACAGGAAACATTCTCACGAGATAAAAAAAACCCACGCGGAAAGATCCCCACACGGAAATAATACCACGAGAAAAGATTCCCACTCGGAAAAGATCCCAAGCCTAAAATATCTCACGGGGACGTAATATCTTATAAAAATTAATAATAAACTTGACTTTAATTATAGCATTAGAAATATTGTTTTATATGCAAAAACTCGACAATATTATTAAACTCAAGCGTGCCCGGGTCTCCGGAGCTCATGCGGTTTAGGTTAGGTCAGGAAATTAGGTTAGGTTATATCTACATATTATTTATAATATAATTTTCTGTATATTTGGAGTATTACTATATCGTGGGTTTTTTTCCGCGTGGGGTTCTTTCCGAGTAGGGATCTTTCTGCGTGAAGATCTTTCCTCGTGGGGATTTTTCCTTTGCGCTTCTTTCCTAGAACCTGTATCATTGTGTCCTAGCAACATTTAAGTAAAAATGAATAAGATAAATAGTAAAATTAAATAAATATTTAAATTATCGCTGTTATACCCCAATGCGCATGACGTTACATAACTAGAATGCATAGAATGCGTTTTCGGGAGATTCATTTTTTTTTAAATTGCCACTTTTCAATTTTAAATTACACGTAAAATTATTTTTATTTTATGTTTTTTTTTGATAGATAGTATTTATAATTAAAAATATGATGTAATAGTAATTTTATTCGATTTTAAAAGTTGTGCAAGTACCCCATTCTGCTCGTACTGGTCAGTTCGTATATCGTAAATATGTATATACGAAATGATAGAAGCAAATAAAATAAATACATATATAATTTATATCTTTGGTGAAATGTTTAAAAATAAAACAGCAGCCAGGCGATAAGTGAGTGTATATATATAAATGATCATATTTAACAGCCGTAAAAAAGCATTAGGCTAAGGATTGCAAATGCTTCCGAGGGAGTTTATCCAAAATGGACGAGTGTCCGGAGACCGATAAAATCACGCTAGGTGTTCTCGCCCATCGGGATTTTCACAGTCCGTGCGTGTTTTACGCGCTTATAAAATTGTATCTCTGCAGCCCACATAACACTCAAATAAGGATTTCTACGGACTAAACAAACCTATGATCCAACCACTCTCAACAATCAATCGTCCCTTTTAGCATTTCAATTATATTTTTTAAATGGGCCCTTTATTCATGAATATACAATTACTGTGCACTTGTGTTTTAAGAAAGTACGAATATTTAATTAAATGCGGTATTTTTAATTAAATTGTTTATTATTTTTTTCTTTAAATTCGACAATCAAATATCAATTACTCTCAATGTTGTTATTTGACGTTTTTGCGCTTCTAGTCTCATACCAGATTGAAGTGCGTGCCAGTTTACCTTGGAAATAACTCCACCGCGGCGGGCATGTCCTTCCTTTAAACCAACGCTTTGACCTCATTAAAGTTTTTACAATTTTGAAAAAGAAACTACCACTTCCGGTTTCGGTATTTTCACTAAAAGCTCTTCAGTTCGTACCATTATAATAAAAAGCTTAGGTTTAAAGTTTCATTTAAATATTTGTAGCGGTTTTTCTCATTCTCTCATTTATAAATTTCAAATCAAGTATAACTTGATTTTTTTTTAATGGAACTATATAATTTTTGGACACCATTCTACTAAAAATTGAATTCTCTTTCGAAATATAATAATAATAATAGTGTTTATTGTCTTAACGAAAATAAGTACAAAAAGCATCTACAAAAATGTACTGGCAAAGGATGATCTTGAGAGAGCAACGCTTGTACAAATTGCACATAGAATGGTACAGTTGATTCTCGCGTAGAACTCGCCAAACAACACGATTTGAAACGCTAACTCATCGAGAAATGCGCCTTGTACTAACTATAGGGTTTTCATAAGCTAAATCAAAATTTTGTTCCTCGGCGTCTAAAATTCTCCTATTTCGACCAGGTGCTCCACCACGTCCTTGATGTGTTTGTAAATTACCAGTCTTTCGAGCCCGTGTTATTAAGCGATTGCATTTTTGAGGTTCAGGTATTGGTTTACCAATCTACAATAGATCTGCAAAGGTCGCGGTGGTACAGGCCAATGAGGCCACACCTACGAATATCTAAATTGGTCTACCAGAAAATCTTTCAGCGTAATGCCGACGTGCTGCAGCTCTATTCTGATGCACTTCTCTATAAATCCTATAAATCAACAGCATATCGACTAACTCGATATTAGAATATCGATGGGCCATCACAAATTGTGTTCAAACTGTGAACTTTTGTTAGTTTTGTTTCGGTTTTTGCATTTTCCTGAAATGACCTAATGGGGCAGCTTTTACATGGTAAAATTTAACATTTTAAAAATTTGGGGGGGGGGTAGCTCCTATATACCCCCTGGCTACGGTCTTGTGGCTGTTTGCAGTATAGGAACTTGTAAAATGTTTGTCAAATAAGTTTAATTGGAAGTTATGTGTAGAAAGAAATGGAAATTGGTACGAAAAAATGTCTATAAAAAAACAGTTGTTTTTAATATTAAACTAATTGATAAAAATGAAACTAACTTGTTTTATTATAGTCCTTACTTCACACCTAACTATATTTTTTGTACTAAATAAAATAGTAAATAGTTAATAACGTAGTTATTTTTATAAATAAGTATGTCAAGTGATATATCTGATTAAAGAGAGAAAAATCTCTTGCTAATGGTGACATAGCCAACAATGTAAGTTTGTGTTATATCTCGAAAACTAATGTCGACAGAAAAAATCTGATAACATTTTATTATTTTATATAAAATTATCTAAAACTTTCAGCTAAACAGTTTTTTTCTATCTTTTTTAATAACCGAGAAAAATATATTTAATATATCGGCACTTTTGACATTTTTCAAAATATCTAGTTACTATTGACTTTTACGAAAATTTTACAGATGTTTTTTTATTCAGCTACAAAAATTAATGAAAGAATATTATGTTTGTATAACAAATAGAAAATTATTCCTAAAAAATAGTAGTAAATATACCAAAAATAACAGTATAATAACACTAAGCAGTGTTTTGAACTTTGCATTAAATTAGTGTTTTATACTATTGGTGCATGAAGTAAAATTTTGAGTTTTAAAAAGCCTGTAAATTTTGATTTAAAAATACTCGTTAGAATATTTTAAACACTTAAAGCAATATGGAGATCTGAAAGTAATAAATCAAACTAAATACATAGTTAAATTTACTTTAATACTTCATTTAAACAAAATTAACTTGTATATAAAATTGCGAAAAAACTATTCGTGAATCGAATAGTTTTTTCGCAATTTTATATATTATGTTTAAAGTGTGCAAACTATAAGAAGCGTAAGCTTATTTTCTCGAATTCAAATAGTTTTGAATTTGAATTTATCTTGTTTGAAAATTAAATTGTTTTTTAAAATTAATAATCCACAATTAAATTTTATTTCCAAAGAAAATAGTTGTTACGGAGAATGTTTTGTTTGAAAAATTCTCGGAAAATCAACAAAATCGACATAACACTCAATCAGTTCACACTTTATACAGAAGTCAAGATACTATGTCACAAATTCATGTTATTGTTTAGATTTCATAAAGAAAAAATGTCATTGTATTTAGCGAAAGTTTTATATTTGTAAATTTCGATTGGTCGAGTAGCAAAGGGAAAACAATTTTAGGCTTTTCTAAACTCGAAAATATTTACTTCATGCGCCGGGAGTATTAAACACTGATTTAATGTGTAGTTTTAAAAACACTTTATTCATCTTATTAATAACACAAAAGAAACAATAAAAGTATTAAGAGATTCATATTTTCAATGTTTATAAATCAAAGATTTCTATTTCAACTTCTTTTTGCCACATTGAATAATATTCTAGTATTCGCAGTAAATTTTGTAAATACGAATAAAGAAAAAAAAAATAGAATCCGAATAGATAGACAAAAACATTATAATTTGATAAGATTTCTTCAACTATTTATTAATTTTCAAGTAAATAATTACATAATTTCACTAATTTAGACCCATTTTAACTTTTCTAGAAACTTGATCGTAATTGATTTGTATTGCCCCCCTAAGACAAAATCCTGGCTGCGCCATTGAAATGGGAAATTAGAATTCCACGAGGGGGGAATACCCCCTCTTGCCCATATGTGCTGGAGCCCATGAATACAAACAAATTTGAATAACAATCACGTAAACACAATTATATTGCAATTGTCCTCTTAATCAATCATGTGATTCTGTGTAAAACGTAAAACATGCACACAGCGCGCAGTGATTAGCCATCAATGAGTAAGAAGGTTTTTTGCCGAGCTCACAATAAAATTTAAATGTACTTCACAACATCATTGTCTGTGGCATTTACGAAAACACCAAAATTTCGAACTAAATTTAATCATGATATTAAATTTAGTTAGAACTCTACTGTCACCGTCCAGGGTGACCCCACTGATACAAAACCGTAGGATTGTTTATACATATATTGTTATCCTTTAACTATGTTTTAAGTCCCAATTTGAAATTGTTTAGTTCCAATTTAATCGTGTTAGCCCCAATTTTATGTTGAAAAGGTATTGATTACGATCCAGAAAAGAAGTATTCGTTTTGTTTTTCACCATATGTAAACTTCGATAAGCCCACTCGATTACCCGGCGAATTCTAAGCAGGTTTCGTGTATCGCAATTTAAAATTGAATTTTATAATCCCTCCTTATTTGCTTTAAATTTTGAGGAAAAAGAAGTGCGTTACATGAAATTTAGATTAGAATTAGATTCGATTCAATAACGTTCAGTGAGAAATAAAAAAATGCCAGAGCTAGGTTGTCTTTGAAGTTAGAGCGCGCGTGATGCATGATGACATTATGTCAAAATTAACCCTAGATCACGATCCATCCTGTAAACGAAGTTGTTCTCACCTCAAAACTGAAAGAGTTCCGGCTGTGTTTTCTTTCATTTTTCAAGATACGCCATTTGATAATCGCGGTGGATTGCTCTAACATAATTTCACGTATTGCATTTATAATCTTAAGACTGTCAATTTAGGCTAGTCGGCCATTTCTATTATTATAATCCCGCGTTATTTGTTTCATATTTTACAAACGCAAGTGTGTTGTATGAAAATAGGATAGAATCTGCTGGAACCTCAAAGACAATCAAAATACATTGAGCAATTGTTTCATACATACTCCAACACCTATAACAAGCGACACATAAAATTCCATTAGAACTTGCGTTGGAATGCAAATTCGCAATTAAAATTACTCGAACCTTAAAAACAACCAACATTCAGCATCCAATTGTTATATTACTCGACGCACACGGTTTTAAAAGTACATCCGGTCTAACATGAGACAATAGCGTTTGACAAACCTCGATTTATTGAAGAGATGGTAGAAAATGTTGACTTTGGCAACGTAATTACAGAATTTGCTAAACACATAAAAAGTAAAGTTGTCGGCTTTCAATTTGTATTTTTTCATGTTATAAAAAAACCTTACATATGAACTATGCATTTCATTTTAAATCCTAGTTCTGCATGTATAATTTCGAAATGCCGGCCCAGAGTCGTATCTTTGTCGGGACCTCTGGATACGGCACTATATTCCATAGTCACCTTACTCGAGCGTAACAACATTGGCTACAGAAAGCGACATTATTTTTCCAAGAATGTCAGATAACTTGACACTAAATATTTATGAAAAACTCAAAAACCAAATAATATTTATGGTAATGCTTTTAAAACATATAAGTTGCATTCACTAATGCATTATCAAGAAACTTCGGTCAACAAACTTTTCTTCTATCTTGAATGAGAGCTGAGTTATTTTCAAAGAACGCAACAATAGAAAATAGGTACATTTTAATAACGAAATTAAAATATTGTTTTAGGATGATGGCATTATGGACCAAGACGTAGATGGAGACGGTGCCATCAACTTATCAACATCACAAAGACCATCAGCAGCCACGACTCCCAACGATGGAGTACCACCCGAAGATGTGGAACAAGTAAGTTCCGTGTTTGTGTATGATTATTACAAATGATAGGTAGACATCAGTAAACGTATATGTGTTCTTTCTAATGAAGACCTGCGGGCGGCCCTTCGCTTCTGCTTTAGCACTCTCTACTCCCTCGCCGTTCCAATATGATTGCATCCTGATTTTTCATCTTAATTGAAAGAGTTTGGGCCAGCTGTCTCCAATATAAAGTGAGACACTTCGTGTTTAGATGCGGTGTATGATTGTGAGGGACCTTTTACTGAATGGTGGGGTGCGGGGTCCAGGGAACGAGGGTGCCTTGCCACTATAATTTAAACGGAGCTTTCCACTTGATAGATGTGCTCGATAAAGTTTTTCGCAGTTCGAAATTAAGATATTTGCGCTGTATAATTAGAAATGAAGCAAATTTTGCATTCTTTGTTTTCGGTCCGTACTTTAATTAAAGACTTTAACAAATGCCAGGTGCCTTCTGTTCTTTTCGCACCTCCACTTCTTAATGTCGAAATTAAAAAGCGGTTTTTAAATATAATTTAATGTGAATTCTGTGAACTTCCTCCGTCTTTTAACTGTCGCCAGAGTTTAAATTAAAAACAGAAACTTTCAATCTGCCTGCCATGCTCTTCGCAAATTCAATTTTTATTGTAACAGTTATTAGAGGAGCAGCCTGATTATCCGAACGATCTGGCATTGGCATTCCTACTTCAAATTACAAGTTGTATTTACCGACAGGTAACTTGTGATAATTTACCTTCCGGTTTAAATTTTACATAGTTTAGACAAAATCTATTAAAGCGAGTTATTTTTACAATATACATTTTAGACAGGGAATGCAAAAACCTATCGATTCTCTCCCTGCGTGCATTGCATTAAAGGGAGCAAGGGGCTATGCTACACCTTCCGCGGTGTGGATAAGAAAAATAGTAGAAAACCGGTATATGTGAATGCGTTAACCCAATGAAGGTCAATAATATCAGCACTGAAATCCTGATCTGCTGAAGGGGAGATGAACCCTCCCCCGCGCCCCCTTCAGCCAAGGATCACGTTGACTTAATTATGATTATTGCGGCTCGAGTATTATCCGTAAGAATTTGCATCGCGAATCGCGATGAAGAATCAAGTAAATCCTGTAATTACGCGATACATTTTTTAAATTAAACGCGTCGTCAATAAATTCCCTTCAAACTTTTCTCCCCAGCTTTTATCCTCCGTAATCCACTTTGAATGGAAAGTAAGCAAATAATTTTGAACGCGTTGCATTTTTGACCCTTTCTGTTTTCTTTTCGTATATTTTCTATTCAATTTAAGAAGTCATTTTCATACGTGGGAGATAGTGGGATATAGCGAGTAACGAATGTGCGGATCCGCGATGTAGAAAGGGACATGTGACAAGGGGAGACTATGTCGTTGGTATAACAGCTTTGAGCAACAGAAGTTGGAATGATGCGGTGTTGACGTTTTGCGATATAGCCGCATGCAAAGACTAAATTGAATTTGGGACTGGCCGGCCTGTTTGGATTCCAGGATGGTTGTTTAGTTTGCCGGAACAAAGAAAACAGCCATGTGTTTATTCTGCTTGAAATAGCAGCCACTCCCCGAGCTGGCTGGCTCTTCGCCACGGCTGGTGTAAACACCTCGATAAGGTGCTCTCGATACACGCGGACAACACTAAATGAAGTTTGTCTAAGTTTACCTTTTTATATTTACCGTGAATAGATATTATAGACACAAACGTACTTTAAACGAGAATACGATTGTAGGATTAAACTTATATAGGCTGCAATGTATTCGCATATAAGTGAGATGTAATGCAGCATTAGTGATATGGACTATTAATGCGTGCACTGGATCTCCGTTATCTAGATAAATGGATGCACGAGTTAAACTCCGATTCCGGCGAATATTTATACATCGCTTCAGCGAATAGCCTCTCTTAGCTCCCTTCGAGAAGCACCCATATCGAATACGCCACACTTTTGGTAAACAATACCCTATTTAATTGCTTTTACAGTCGCCTGCACTCTTTTTCCAAAACACACCCTGAGTTGCCATGGAGATATTCTGATCTATGCGCAATCAACTCACGGCAAATACTCTGCAGCAATATACAGGAGATTTTTAAACAGAGGGCTTTAAAACCCAGAGGCCCACCACCTTTTCTGATTTTAATTCTTGATGTGGTAGGGGTGCAGCCCGTCGAATGTGATCGAGAAGATATCGGAGTACGATACCAAGATGCTCGATGCCACAAGAACTAGAACTGGCACTTGGGGTGTCTTGGAGCGAGCAGCTGCGAATATTTCCGCACGACCGAGCCGCGTGTGTCATTTTTTAATGCTTAGGAAATATATGATCGACGCGTATCGTCTGTAGCTAGAAAAGCCATCATCAAATGCGGAATGACGAGAGATTTTGTGCGATAACAAAAAAATGCTAATACCAATATGGATTTTATATTTTACAGCAGTTCCCCTTCCGTGTATAATTTGTTACTAAGAAGTTACAGAAACAAAAAATCTTCTCAACTCAATTAATTTATTTTCATAAAACGTTGGATTTCATAAAACATTTCATTTATTGTTAAATATTGATGCAGCGATCAGTTTGTCCTCACTTCTCATCCTCATCCTCGTCCAGACCGGGGGATGAGTCAGCGTAGCGTTTATTTCTCACAACTGGATTAGCTACATTTCCCTAACCGCACAGCTCTACCCGGCTTGTTTGTGTTTGGTTTCGAGATCCATCTGTAAAACAAATACCGCTGTCAGCCAACGCTCTTATTGTCTTTTTGTTATAGAAATAAACCACCGTGGAGAAAGCCGCCATTTTAATTCGTTTCGGCTAAACAAAAGCCTAATTCGTTTATCGCAGCCCTAGCTGCAAAAAATATATAGATTATTTTTTGTCTCTTTCTCTCCTTTGGCTATTTATAGAGGGTTTTGGTCAGTGATGGTAGATTTGTCTTACGAGATCGATTATCGACTCTCTCCCTTGAAATAATATCTACAATACTTATACAGCACTGTGATATTGGATAGAATCTAGTTAATTAATATGGGGAAGTTATTTGCATCGGAGATAAACGAACCGGGTACGGAACGAAAGAGGGAACACGTAAACAAATAAATATCGGCCAGTATATTCGCCACCCTGCACTTTGGCAATGAATGATCGGTTAGTCCGCTCGACACCCTATCCTGCGCAACGTCGTGTCTAATAAATGGGAACAACATGCAGACTGATATGTTTTTTGTCTTAATTTCACCCTCCTAGCCGCATTCCGAAAACAGTATAAATACTTCTTGATACTAACATGAACAATCTTACTTAAACTGTTATGAATGTTTAAAGTGATTAAAGGTAAAATATATTATGTATATATTAGCAGTTTTGCCGCGGTGAAACCTTCCTGATCCGACTTCTGGTGTAGATTGATGAATGCTGCATATTGACGTTTCCGGGCAGGTATTAATCAGATGAAAATCTTTAGGGTTTTTGCAGCGCTTGGTGTCGGCCTTAGAAGCTAACCCTCTTGTTTTATTGGGGTACTTTTTCTTTATCTTTTTTCGCAGCTAAACGCTGTGTTATGGTTAGGCGGAGGTAATCTTGTGAGGTGACGGTTGACGAAGGACGGCAATCAATGCTAACGGTCGTCCGCTGACCACCGCAGCCGAACCAACCGATTTTCCACTAATGTTGCTCACTATCGCCCCTCGGAAATCTCTTTTTATCTTATTTCGTCTAGCTGTGTTGAGGGCGATTTCTGACTCGATCTTTTTTGTGTAGATCTGTTTACAAAATCGATGTGTGTGCATTTATATTTATATTTAATTCACGTGCTCGGTACGTTATTATCGTCTAGACTATTGATATTTGTTCGCTGCTTGTCAGCATCATATTGATATTAGCGAAGCTATGAAAGTATTGAAATAACACCAGTGCGGCATGTGGTGGTGTAAACAAGAAACGAGCGTATCCACCCCGCCTCTTCCGGTCACTGTCTCCTATTATTTCGGTTAAATATTTCTCATTGCGCTCGCTCGCGCCCGCTCCACGAATACTAAATAAACATAAGTTTTAATTGAAGAATCTCGTTGTATCTCGGAGCGATATGGACGGCGCTCGCCCGCTCCCCAGAGTTATTATTAGATCGCTACAAGCTGATGCAAATACAGATTATAAAGATCGACCAGATGAAAAATGAGATACAGCATTCGCATTGTCTTATGTTATGACAATGGCGGTTCCCAACGCGACCGAGGCCAAATATTTGTCTTCCACCATAATGCCGCTACCGCACCGCACTCCGTGCATATTTATCATAACTACTGTTTATATACCTTCACCCTCACATGTCGCGCCATGCATCCTGTGCCCTGTTCCCTGTACCCTTGCACCCGTTCACCACATCTAGTTAGGTATGCGCTCGGGCTGCGCGCCAATAATATTAAAATTTGATTTCTTTCGTCGTGAAACGTCAGTTATTTTGCGGATCAATAAAAACTCGTAAGATATGTTGATGAGTTCGCTTGTTGTGGGGTGTGAATGCGAGCATGATATGATAATGAGGGGCAGCAAAGACCGCAACCGGCCCGTGTCCTCTCCCTGTCGCCGTTTGTGGCCGCGGACCGGAGGGAGATAGGACAGACTGCTGACGTGGCGCGGCCCTTGCCAAATGGACAGCGTTCTCGGCTAATGGCTCAGCGGGTGCCACTTATTCGACTCCGACTAAATTGTTAAGGACGGCAAAAAGCACAGACCAAATGCCGATGTTGCAAAGAAACGTCAGCGTACTTGAATGGAAAATAATTTAAATGCCATTATGCTATCGCCGGTATATTTAAAATCAATACCATATATATATATACATATATATATATATATATATATATATATATATATATATATATATATATATCTATATAGACTGTAAGAAAAATGAAAGATTGTATCATCGAAATTGCTTTTATTTCTTGGTTGACACCCGTGTCGATTATTTGTTGGGCCAGTGGCTCGTGAATATTACTGCAGCAGTCCGCCTGCATATGTTACACTTACTGCCTACCGGCTGGCATCCATTTCTTGAAATCGACTATATTAGTTTATACCGGTCTCTGCTGATGTATCGTTATTTCCCGTTCGCATAAAACAAATAGCCACTCATAAAGAATGCAAGCCGTCGTTTATTAGCCTGAGCTTAGATTCACTCCACATTTGGTGAATGCGACTGGCAATATTATCCTTACACCATACCCAATGCTATATTAATCCGTTTGTTCTTTAATTCTCAATTGGTGGATGAGGCTGACAATAACATTCTAACAATAAAGATCATACTTTTTTTGTGAAGTTTTTTAATGAAAAACATTTCTTATCATGTATACTTTACATCATTGAAATCAATTGATTTGTAACGCATCATATAATTCAGCCCATAATCGTAATTAGTCCTAACTAATTAAAGGCAAAATTAATAGGCCTTCAATTTATTTAATGAAATTCCATTACTAATTTTTTACTTCAAATATAACGGGTTACTTAACAAGTTCATTTATTTTCATTCAAATTTGTGTATAGCATCATAAAACATCGTGGACGATCATTAATATTAGGATGAAAATGGTGATTTTTCTTTAATGTATAGTATATTACTAAACACCTTGTATAAGTAATATAAAGTATGTAGTGATATTTGTAGAATTAACACATTGCTACTTGGTAATGTTATATGCAAGTTATTCAATATTCTTAATTACTTGATTAACCAGTCGAAATAAACAAAAAATATGCCTGGTACAGGGGTGGATTGCGAATAACCTGAACTTTGTTTTAAAATGTGTATCCAGGGTTTACGCATACCGATAGAGAGTTGAAAATTTCTGTCATATGAAGTAATGTATATAAAAGTATATAAAATTCGTATTCCTTACTTTACTATTTTTATTTTAAAAAGCTATATTTACATTTCGGACACGATGTGTCCTTTATATTACTAATCATTTATTGAAATGAACTGTAATAAATTATCTGATTTTATTAAAATGTAAGAACATTATATATTCAGAAATCGCTTAGTCCATGATGTACTTATTTGTACGTGGTAAAATTATGATAAAAAAGGGAAATGTGGAAATGGCCCCTACGGCGGTTTGACGGCATTCAATAACATATAGAAGTTACGAGTTAGCACTCTATAGGTAATATTCAATAAAATAAAGCAGGAGGTAAGGGCTAGGGGCCGGGCCCGCACCCACTATACGGTTGACAACGACTGTAGCTTATAGTTTCCAAGATATATTTGTATGTCCCCACGTCGGCCGCCGATCGGGTCGCATAACAATTGAAAAGGAATGACGCTCTTGCGTATTATAAGTTTTGCTGAAAATATTCTTTAGTGGCAGGTGTCTGTTCTGTTATTTCCAATAACCCATAAGCTATATTTTGAAGAACGGCATAAATTACGTTTTTTGTTCAATATATTTACGATATGATTCATATGTATAAGGGGCTACTTTTAAAGTTAATAATCAATACATCCTGTTTGGTTTTACACTCTTAACTAGATTACTGGCATACAGAGCAGGGCGGCTATGCCGGATACTAATTGGATATTCTTATCAAGGGCTAGCCAGAAGAGGAGAATAGCAGGAGTAGGAGCAGGGGCAGGGTGAACGCAGAGCCAGCTGAACCTCTGAAAAGAGCGCGGATACTATTTGCGTATTTTTTATTCGGCTGATTATTGTTGGGAGTAAGGAGATGATGGGAGCGGTATATACATAAACGTCTTGGAGAGGGCTGGAGGCTGGTGGCGGGCTGGAGGTGTCGATGTTGCGCGGAGCGAATCACCGTGACCGCCCGCCGCTGCTGCCGCCGCCGCTATAGATATACACACACAAACAACACAAACTGCAGCGGCGCATCTGAGGCGCGCGGCCCGCCTACAACTCGTCCTGTTCTGGCATCTCGGCGACTTCAATGACCCTTTTTGCGCAACAACACAACTAACTCTTGTTCTTTCTAGCGAAAAAGAAATAATTAATAGACGCTGTTACCATTTATGTGTTTAGTTGTGTTTAGGTGTTGTGCTGTGAGTGTTGTGTTACCCGCACCTATGAAGTACTGTGAGACTCGGATGCTGGCTTCGTTTGCTCAGGTACAAATAAACTTAACTTATTCTTCGGTTTTCCTTGGCAACAGAAACATTCGGTTTTAATATTGATTTCAACACCGTACGTATTTATTTATTCTAAATTGTTTATAAGACACTAAATATGATGTATTTATTGTCCTACATTCATATTATAAACATTTTATTAAATAAATAAAGACATAGAAACGATCGAGTAAACTGAAATTACATTATTCAGTATTGAAAACGCACACTAAATTATTAATACTTATTTGTTATTTTCCATCGTTCGTGAAACATTTGTTTATTCGTGAAAATGTTTAATTATTTTGTTTCGTTTATGTAATTGCCTAAATATAATCTATTAAATAAAAGTGGTAGTTTAATTTGTATAAACATAAACAACGCATGTTAGTTCGTATTTGCCGAAACGTTTCGCTTCCGACGGGCGTTATATCGACGCTCCCTACGTGACTGCCGCCGCTCAACTGAATCCACGACCCACCCTCACAGCAAGTTTGTACACGGTTGTATACTATATATAGCATCACAACACAACATATAAACATCGACCCAATTTCCCCATTTCCCACAGAGTGCACCGCGTCAACACCGACGGCGGCACGCAGCGTTCATTCAGAACTTCTAAACACGTCACTATCTTTCATTATAACATATAATAATTCAACGATTTTAATTGCCGTGAAATATAATCACGTTTTTCCAAAAGTGATTTTTCAGCTGTCCAACGGGTTATCCAGGCATAAATTAATCTGCCTGCACAAAAACTATAGGGTCGCGTACAGATTAATAAATCGCACAAATCCGTTAAGAGTAAGGTAATCGTAGTTATTAATATTTAGCGGAGCTTGTTTAGTAGCGACTGAGAAGTTACAAATGACGGCTGTCGGTAGCAGCCTGGCATATGGTACATCGACAGATTTGCCGGACGCTCATAAATTAGAACCACCGTTAAGTACACCGCCGACCTCGTAAAGTGTGAAATTCAGCAGTCATGGGTTTTATTGAGAATGGACTCTCGTAAATTATGTGCCGTTTTCCGGCCTGCTTTAAAACTGCACATTTTCAAATGACATGTACGGGACAAAGTATTTTTTGTCATTCGTTGTGAGATCGACATAAGATTGATATCTATGGTTCGCACCCACGCATATTTTGATACCAAGTTATGACATATAGAGATATAGTTCATCAGCATTAACTTTATCGTGCGCTCCCTTTATTTATTTAAATCAGGAATACGAACGGTGGCTACCCGCGTAAATATCTCCTGCTAGCGGGGTACTCATCACAGAGAGAGATATTTACTCAAGTATATTTTTCTTCTGAGAAATATTCGAATGAAGTTTTTTTCTTACTTCGCCTCCGCTTCTAATTTCATTGTTCTTTTACCCTTACTGGATGTTTTATGTTTCTTTCGAGGTTGCTTGTTACCAGGACGAGTGTATATAAAATGATGCGCATTCTTATATAAATTATGCGAGTCCCTTCCCGTATCCACGATTCGTTCCGCCTCCCATCCTCTCGTTTTCATTTGCGTCAGGCGATCGGGCGTTAAGGTGACACGGAAACTGTATGGCCCCCGTTATAAATTCCGGGGTCGCTTATAACAAATATTTACCGTAGCCTCTCGTAAAGAGTTGCCAAGATGCCGCAATGAATGATAAGACGTTAAAATGCATTACCATGATGTCACATGAAATAAAACCCATATACACAGGCGCATTATGTGAAAAATATGGAAATAATATTGCTCCAGCAAGCAAAACAGCCCTCTGCATATGAAATATGTGATCAGGGGTAAGGAGTTTTTCCAAGTTTTTGCACGACGTTTCGCAGTGAATACCAATGTTTTTAGGTGGGCGCGAAGTCATGTTTCATCGGAATTAACGAGGAAACAATGGGACATCAGGTAACGCTACCAGCCCACACCATGCCTCCGTATTCGAATATTTTAGTATTCTAATCATCTAGGGTACTGATTGACTATATCTATATCGAATCAACGAAATAAGAAATCGGAAATTATACATTACCACAGCATTTATATTAATCGCAAACCCCACAGGCGAAAAAATGCGTTTTGCATAAGAAATCTCCTCGCGACCCCCTGTCTTCTTCTCTTTTTATCATATTCCTCATGCAAATTTCTTATTTGAAAGGGCAAAAATATTTTAAAATATTACGGTCTGCGTCTATCGTTTCATTTAAATTTTCAAACAAAGTGTTCTCTTTTGAATAAACATATTTCGTCGGACCCGTTCCGGCTGCTTAATAAATATGCACAAGTCCCCGCAATTCGCAAATTTGTATCAAATTTGAATTTACATTTTTTTCAGTAAATTTCATTAGCCCACCCCCACTGTTTATGAACAGCGTTTAGATCTGAAATATATTTTACGGATATTATTTATTTGTAGATATTATACGTACACCATCACTGTGTCACCTGGTTGACGTGCCTTGACGCTAAGCGCATTAGGGATGTCCGATTTCCGTTAGCCCTGTGGGTAACAACACCCCACTTGTTTACAAACATCATGGATGCGATTCCCTGATTATCGTCCCACTCAATTCCCCTACATTCTCTATCGAAAACTTTTTGTTTCTAATTTGAAGTAAATTACAAACAAAAAATTATTCCATCCGACAATGCTCCCCATTTGATTATTCTCATTTTTCCGCACTGCTGGAAAATCATGTTATATTCCTTTACCTTAAATATTTATGCCAGAATTTTGCCGGCGCCCATCGAATTTTCATAAGTGGGTTTTTCTTTTTGTAGCAAGATTGAGTTTATATAATTCAGTATACCGCTAATTGATATTGAATCATTAATACGGGGAAAACAGTAGACCCTCTGTTTCTCGGCAGTCGCTGTAATCTAAGGAGGGAGGGTGCCAGTAGCACTGGCTTATTATATTATGGCAGTCGAGCTGCATTCGTAGACAATACCCCACAAGATGGAATAGTTGAAGGCAAGCAGAAGCGTCGGTGTGCATTTCAAAAGAAAGACGTAGCGTATTATGCATTCACTTATCCTATAGCCCACTATTCCTAGTTAACGTTTACTCGGTTAAGGCACCTCCCCATCATACTGCATGAGCATACCCTTCGCTATAGAAAATCTTAATAAAAGGTTATTTAGATTTAGATTGCTGTCTCTTATTTTTACTATCTCTCGATTACAACAATGCAGCGGCGACGTGCAATTTTTATTGTCGGCGTCTTTTCAATTACATCCGTCTTTTTATTCCCTTTTATTTCTCTTTGCTTACTAATCCATTAGACTAATTTATTTATTCCTGAAATTGATCGGATCGAGTTCACTGCCGTAACCAGGAGAGAAGAGACCATAAAGTATACACTTAGTCTTAGGACCATATTCTGTATTCGCGCCAAGCACATAGTAATCTAAATCTAAATCATGCAAAAGATGTCCCTCCCGCTGCCACTGGTCTGTACGTGGTCGCCGTGCATCAGACTTACTTGCTGAATATAGCTTTACATACAGGGGCGTATATATCTGCTAGAGGTGTACCGGTATTATGACCAGACCATTGCCTTAAGACACATGGCTTCCGAGGTCCTAATGCGGTCGTTCGTAGCCACCCCGCGCACTGAAAATCAATCACATTTATCACATGCACGAGCCGCAGCCGCTTCCAGACTTTAATACCAAAACATGCACATTTCCGTAGATATGGCCTCTGTATGAATTTGAAAGCTTAGTAGGGTACTTCATTTTAAATATATGGATTTATTGTAGCTTAGATGTTATCTTCCCGTCAATACAACGCTAAAATTTTATTATGAATCGTGTTCATAGCAGGCCGCCTCCCTAGAGAAGGTACTTAAAGAACAACAGCAACAACAACAACTAGAACTGAAACGAGCCTGGGACCAGGATAGGGACATCAAGGGTAATGGCAGCACCAGCCCAAGTTCCGAATCTCGTCTCAATGATCACTCGTCACCCCCGCCCGTCTCGACGGATTCACAAAATACTATTAACACATCAATTCCTGTTTCACAGGTACATTTATGATGTAAAATTTATTATGTTTATCTTATCAATAATTACCTACAGTCCCAAGCGACAGCAGCACCACCCATGATGTCATCACCAGTATCAGGACTACACCATATGCAACAGTTACTGCAACAACATGTTTTGAGTCCCACACAATTACAAACTTTGATGAAACAACATACGCTTATGCAACAACAACAGCATCAAGTAAGATAGGTGCACACATTTGTTGAAATGAAATATTCATTTTACAATTTACAGCAACATCAACTAGCAGAAATAGGAAAGAAACAAATTGAACAGACTATACAACAACTTCAAGAGCAATTACAACTAAATCTTATACAACAAACCCATATCCTTCAAAGTCCAGACAAGAAAAAAGCATCGGGTTCGCTTCAACAGTTAGGAATGCAACAGCAACAACTTATTCAACAACTGCAGCTAATGCAGAGACAGTATGTTGTTCATCAAGGAATGGGAATACAACCGCTTATGTTACCGCAAGCTTCAGGTATTAAAATGGTCGCCACGTCGGAAGCAAAAACATGAAAAAAAGAAGAAACTTTAGTGATATCTCTAATTGATTGAAGTTATTTTATTTAAAATCACCATCATGCATGCATTTAAAACTTTTAAATCATTTTAAACGGTGGAGTAGATTTTGATTTAATAGAATGAATAACGCATACGGTATGAGCGTTTGATCGAAGAACGAAAGGTCGACGCGGCGAGTTCCAGCTAGGTATGTATTTCCTGATCCTGTCTGTCCATTTACCCTCGTTTAGCAATCGAACCCTTGAATTGGGCAATGCCACTTGCAATAATTAATTACTAGTATTGATGAAGGTTTCTTTTTGTCAACGCCGACCGATAAAATGAATTTTCCAGAGGCGATCGTTGCTCCTACAGTGTCAGACGTTCACGTGCGGTTAAAACTATTGGCACTTGCCCATCCCTCATTCCTATCATTCCTCCGCCATCTCTTCCTTGCTACCTATAGCTGGAATCCGTCCGTCGACCAACTTCTGCCTTCGGTTTTAAACGCACGTGAAACGGCTGCCGTTATTCGATTCCCTCGCAAGGCAAATGGTTGACATATAGATTTATTATTTAGGATTGGGATCACGAGATGTGTTAAGTCCGTGGAAAGAGGCTACTGCCGATCGCGATCAGCAGCACCCACCGAACAACAAGTCAACGCCCGATATAAACGGTAAGTTATGAGAATGTATCACATACAAATAAGCTAAAAATACTTTAAGGAATACTAGGTGTGGTCGCGCCGGGAAGATCGAGTAGAGATGAAAATCCTTCAGATGAAAAACCAGACAGGACATCTACGGGTACACCGGAAAGAGTTCACCACCTTTATGGACATGGAGTATGCAAATGGCCGGGTTGCGAAATCATTTGCGAAGACCTGCACGCCTTCATAAAGTGAGTAAAGCGCTACATTTCAAACCTTCTTATCGGAAAATACTCTTTAGCGGAGGAAGTAATAAAGTCATGTCTGGGGATTAACATTTAAATCCTGCAACGTGGCCATCAAGCGCCTTGCATATTAATTAAACATGGCGTAATTAGAGTTTTTAAACCGAGATGCCGCTCCTAATTTATTCCAGGTCGCTTTTCTTTTGTCGGAGAGGCGAGAAAATATTGTAATTTGACAGTTTGCGTTATCCCCTTTCCTTTTACATATTAATCGCCTCGTAAAAGACTAAATATAAACCGAAATTAAAGTCGGTTACAACATAAATGATTTTATGGCTGATTCTGATTACTCTTGCTCTTGAGTGCCATTTGTTTCAGCGCCTTGATATATTTATGCCATTATTGTTATCGTAAAAACTTCCGACAAGTTCCAAATACCCACTAACCACTTCTTCTCTCCCTCTACTCTTTTAATTATTAAGTCGTGCCGTTGGTATCAATAATGGAGTATAAATAAATCACTTTTATAACATCTACGATCTTTTGTATTATAGGCATTTAAACACTGAACACACATTAGACGACCGATCAACAGCACAAGCGCGTGTGCAAATGCAAGTCGTTTCACAACTGGAACTACAATTACAAAAAGAGCGAGATAGACTTCAAGCCATGATGCATCATTTACACCTTTCAAAACAATTGGGTTCACCCGAACCTATGAGCGACTCGACGGGATCCGTTCCGGCAAAAATACCAGTTGCCTCCGTGCCCCAACCCCCAGTTTCCCTTTGCAATCTCGTATCTGCGGTTCGATCACCAGTTCTGCATTCCCATACTTCAAATGTTGCAGGCCCAATTCGCAGACGAATAAGTGACAAATCCGCATTATCGTTAGCAGGTGGTAAGTAATCATAAAAAATCTGCTGCGGCCAATAAAATTGAGTATTCCGATTACTTATTATTAATAATGAGTACTGAGATTTTTTTTATTTAACTCCTAAAGAGATCTGCAGTTACCGACCGCAAATCCAAATAATATAGGACTATTAAATTGATTATTCCAATTACTTATTATTAATAATGCTTACTGAGATTTTTTTATTTAACTCCTTAAGAGATCTGCAATCTGCTCAAGGCAATAAGCGTTTGGTTTGACAAGAAAGTGGTGACATGTAGGGTATTATTCCAGTGAGTGATCTCCTTTAAAATTAAATCCTAAATTAAGTATAGTATTTAATTTAAAAGATTTTTCGAACATGTTAATAATTTACAACATACGACGGAAACACTGCCGGTTTCCGGTTTTCTCCAGTTTTTATATCATCGTGAGATATTATGGAATAGAACCTAAATACAAAATCCTATGAGCCGTTTTCGCTATAATCGGGCCACAGGCCGACTGACCCACAGACCAACGGACCGACATGATTGAGATAACACTTGATTCGGATTCCTAGGACCTTAAACAGACATTTCTGTAAAAAAATGGGGGGTTTTTGACTGATTACAATATTTCGTGATGTTTGAATTTAATATAATGAATGAATTCTTGCTGCTGCTATATAAGGATTACCATATATGCTCGAAAGAGCTGGACTCGATGTCCAACAAGGTATTAAAATTATATTTGGAAATCCGAAGTATTCATATTTTAATATATCCAATTTTAATGTGTTTATAATTAATTTTAGAAATTCAAAGGAATAGGGAGTTTTATAAAAATGCCGATGTTCGACCTCCTTTTACTTATGCATCACTCATACGCCAGGTATTTATCTACTACAAATAACTACCATAGATGTATAATAGGTTGTGTTTTAATTTTTAGTCGATAATAGAGTCACCAGATAAACAATTAACATTGAACGAGATTTACAACTGGTTCCAGAACACCTTCTGCTACTTCCGGCGAAATGCTGCGACGTGGAAGGTATCGATTCGATTTTTTTTCATTTGAAATATGAAGGGTGAGGTAGTAAATAAACCACGGGATATAGTTATTATTACATAAACATTCGCAGCTAGAGTCTTCTTGTCCTCACTGGGTTCAGATCAGTCAAGTTAATCAATTGCGTTTCAGTGCTTATGTAAAGCAAATAACTAGCCTATGGTGCCTTTACTAATATTAAACCATCTCTATTAATATTAAAGCTGTTTAAGTGAACCTGTTCATGTTTGGTAACGTATTATGTGTATTTCATTGTAATTAAACAATTTCTTTTAGGATCTTATATGATATTAAAAAGTTGAAATGAATGCTTTTTTAGCTTGCATGACATTCTAGTATAACTCTAATGAATATTATTCAAATTATTTTTTTTTAATTCTGACATTCGGGCCGATTCTGTAAGCAAAGTGTTAAATTTAATGAATATGCTACCTTCACCTTCTAAGTGGTTTTGGTACTTGTTATGTATACTTAGAAGGTGAAGCTATAGAATAACATTACCCTAAACTTGACATTTTTCGCACAGATTCATTGGCTTTAATTTATGTTTACATAATATATATTTATTTATTTATTTTTAATTGTTAAATTCGGCAAGTTCGATATATGTTTTCGGAATGTAGTGGCCTTTTGGTGTCTGACTTTGTTCTTCGTATGATGGCGCTAAGCAGGTAGGAGCGAGCCAAACAGCAAAAGGTCTTACTAGCCGAAACAATTTCGAAGAAAAGTCTGCCGATTCGTGTCAGCTCGCATTGTTTATTTGGCGCTGTTTTGTTGTTAGAACGCTGTGCGCCACAACCTGTCTCTTCACAAATGTTTCATGCGCGTGGAGAACGTTAAGGGGGCCGTGTGGACCGTGGACGAGGTGGAGTTCTACAAGAGGCGGCCTCAACGGTGCTCTTCGGGCCCGTTGGCTCAACCAGTCGTCGGGTACGTCATCGAGGCCCGCCATTAAGACTTTTCCATTTGTACATTGTGTGTTTTGTGATTTTTACATCTTTTTCTAATCTCTTTTTATATCTTTTTAAATATTATACATTATATCTATTTTTAAATATTACATTAACACTATGTGGCTTGTGTGAATGGAGAGTGTGTGTGAGAGCGAGGCCGGTTCAGTAACCGCATGACGAGCCGCAGACGCAGGCTTGGCCGACTAAACACTGGCGATGCTGAGGACTCCGGAAGGTATATTCAGATACATATAAGCGTATAAGCACCAGGTGTCGCCGATTACTAACCTTGACCTCACTTGATTGTGATCTTTCTCTTTCTTGGGTCTGGGTGTGTAGAATGCGATACGCACCAATCTCTCACTCCACAAGTGTTTTGTGCGCTACGAGGACGACTTTGGGTCATTCTGGATGGTGGACGATGCCGAATTCGTGAAGCGCCGCCACTTGTCGCGTGGCCGGCCACGGAAATATGACCCAACCCCATCACCCACTCCACCCCACTGCGCACAGTAAGCACATCTCTAGACGCGTCGCGCCGTGCCGTACCGCTGCCGTGTGCTGCTATTGCTATGCTAAGCTGTATTTGCATCGCGAACATTTCATTTGCTGAATGTTTGAAGCGCTTGATGGGCTGTTAAACAATCTCCATTTTTGTACATCTTCAAAACATTATAATCTTCTTTAAGCAGCATAGTCATCATGTTATGCCGTAACGCAATGCCGCTTCATTTCCATAGATCCACCCTGTAGATTTTTTCTCCCCATATTTTTAATTTCAGGAATTGCTTTATTTTGGATAGTAATTACTTTCATTTTGTTTAAATCCCGAATGCGGCTTAACTATTTAACACTTCTTAACTCTGAAAGAATCAATACCACTTGCTTATGCTTGCAAATTCCTTGCAATCTCATGCATGATTTATCTGAAGCTCCCTTTATTCACAAATCCGTTACTAAAACTTTACAAAATTTTGAAGATTCGCTTTGATTGAATATCATTATACGCGGACACTTTTTAAACACCATCAATTTTGACATCCACGGCGAATCAGTAAAACACTCCTCCTGTCCTATGCACGTCATAAAAAGCGGCTGTGAGGCGACATTAGATCAAACATAGAGAAACATAGTTGAGCCGGCTTATAGAATGTTTGGATAGTGCAATCCGCACATATAAAACGTTTCTATTACGTGAAATAGTTTTTAAAATCAAATAATAAACGTTGTATATGGGCATAATAATGCTTTTTTATGTTTCGGAATGAATGTGAAAGCCTCTATTACTCCTCGACGATTACAGACCCTTTAAAGGTACATTAAAGATGCAAATTATTATCATATTAAATCTTTCATTTTTAAGTCTTTTAAATTTTAAATGTTTTTTTCAATCTTGCACGTCTAGTTTATAAATTCAGCTTTAGTAAGTTCCTGTATGATTCTTTTAAAAATGTACATTTTCCATAATTTTTTTCAGTCTATATATTAAAATAAAATAATTATAATATTTAGTCAGTCAGTCAGTCAGGCACTCTATCAGGATCTCCTTCTTACAGGTAAATTCATACAGGAACATTATAACCCGCCTTTGTATATACGTATCTGCATATTATTACCAATATCTACTTATAGAATAAGCTATGTTAATTAACTAAATCTTAAACCCATGTCGGATCATCAAATTTGTGAGTAGTTTCGAAACTTATTCCATTTTGCTTTTTAAATATCTATGTGTTTTTGTATATTTCTTTCTATCTCTATATGTTGTCGTTAAACCTTTCATTCTCTCAATTTGTGAATACCATACTAACAATATATTGTGTACAGGGGAGCATCCAAGAGTCCGACGATGAATCACAGTCCAACAATGTATGGTGAACCAATTACTGCGAATATCCAGGTATTATTGCTACAAATATTTTGTTTACGTTTAATGTAACCTGTATGATAGTATTCGCAGGCATCGTTATTAGATGAGAGCAGTTTAGCTTTTCTGTCCGGTGCAGCCAACATGATCCGACCACGGGATCGATCAGAATCTCCTCAGCAACATGAACACATAAGGTATATGAAGGTATGTTTTTACGTTTATGGTTAAATGCTTATGTGATAATTGAAACAGGTCCCCCATGAACGGCGGTCTGCATATCAAACAGGAGAGCATCATGTTACCAGAACACCTGCAAAGGGAACCGGAACAAGTGCACCATGTTATTAAGCGAGAAATGCATTCCGAGTATGATGATATGGAGCAGGAATCACATGGAGATGGTATGGCTGAAGACTTAACCGTTACACAACAGGAGCATAGCGATTCGAATGTACTTGACGCGTAGTGCGCGATAGACGATGTTAAATAATTTTTTAAAAGAAACCTCGAGGATGAGGAAGTTGCTAGTTCCTCGGGGACCATTAGCGACAATTTGATCGATTAGAATAAGTAGCGGCATATCTGGAGAACTGAATGATAGTTTGTGCATATACATTTTAATGAATTTGTACAGCTGTGTGTAAATAGAAATGTTACTGCGGATGGGAGTGTGTTTACGTACTGTTAATTGTTTAGACCTAAAGGTTGTCGGATGTTCTATAATCGATATATTCAATAGATCCTTCGATTCTTTATTACAATACAGGGTTATTTGTTATGTGGTGGAATGTCATTTCTCAGTCGCCCATTTTAGTACGTAACTATTTGTTGAATGCAAACCTTAGCCAATTTAATTGATCGTTCCACTGCGATGCGGCAGAGCGGGTGGATAATCTTGGACACTTTCTCACTAAAAGTGACAGTCAGTGCCAAGAAATGGACGTAAAACGTGCCCGCTGGTCGTCACTCGGATTCGCCGAAGAATTTACGGATGACGTCAACCTTTATTAATCTCCGAACGTTAGTATTATATTTATGTTAAACATTCATTTTTGCGCTCACATAGTGATGTAAAAATAAGCAATAACGTACATTTTATTGTTGCTACTCTATCTTTTATCGGAGGAAATAATTCCATATCACTATTTAAAATAAATTATATATCAATGTATAAACTAAATAGTAGGTAAATACGTTTCGTATACATGCATTATTAATATACATATATATATATATATATATATATATATATATATATATATATATATACATATATATAAATATATACATATATATGTATATATATATATATATATATATATATATATATAGCAATTTCAACTATCCAACTCGCTACAAGGCGCGTATTTATTTTTCTTATTCTCCATTATCGTTTCATTTTAATATTGTTTAGACGAGTCCCTTCATATCTCATTGTTGCCAAATACATTCGCATACATGTGATAGTACTTTAGTTCAGATCAATTTATCTATAACTAGAAAAATATAGTTAGACATAAGCGTGGCATTGCATGAAGACTACAATTCATTTGCGTATTTTTAGTTCGAATTACCTAGATATATGGAGTAAGCAGCGGTTTCTTCCAATAATCAGTGTAAAAGTAATACTGATTATGATGACTACATATCACAGTAGCTCGACGGCTTAAATTCAGCTCAAAAAATCAACACTGCCTCTTACCCCATGTATCTTATCATTTCTAAACCATTACATTACATCCATGTAAAATGTACTGTAAAATTTCTCGTATATCAAATATATTTGATTTGTTTAAATAATAATTATTACAATAAATACAGCAATAATACAACATTATTTTATTAAAAATACCCAATTAACTAATCCTATTTAAAGTAATGTACAAAACGAGTCCGAAAAAAATCAATACATGAAATTCCTAGTGCAAATAAATATTATCTTCCTGATCGATATTATGAGATACCTTTCATACGATACAATTTCTAATACTGTAATAATATTATAATCATGTTTTATAAACCATTTTACATACAAATTAAAATTATTAAATAATAAATTTGTTAAGGTCGGAAATGTACATGTTATTTGGCCATAAGAACGAACAACGCGTAATCTTAAACAATAATGAAAATAGAGCTTTGAAACTTATACATATTGTACATTAAAGTTTTGCGAATAAACTAGTACTATTTTCTTTCAAAAAATGTGTCTTTAATTAAATATAAATTAAACAATGGAACACTGTCAAATGATCGCATAAATTCGTAAAATACTTCTATAGGAAACATTATTTCTTCTTTATATTGCTTTAATTTACTGAGACAATTATTATAAATATGTTGTAACAATCTATTGATCTAAAATAAATAATGAATAAAATTAATCGTTGCTTAAAAATCTCAATAAGAGCGATGTAAATTTTGATTATGCTTTCAATAAATAGGGGGCAGCATCGTACCTTTTTAGTAATACCTTAAAAATATACTGTGATTTCCAAAAACATGTGATAATATTAAGTTTGATATAAACTGTGGCCGAGATACTTCGTTTATGAATTCAATGACTACTTTTAAGCAAAAATCATTCTATTCACTTTTCACGAATTCATGGTTCTTGAAATATCGGAATTTGAAACTGAAGTAAATTACTAGAGGACTTAGAAAGAAATTCTGATTGTCAGTTCGTGAAGTGTCATTATTGGTAGTTGGTTATTTTTTATTGTGTAATTTGTACTAAAATCATGCCTGTAATGTATTTCATGTGGGGACATTTGAAGGCACTTACCTATTCAACGGGAAAGCCTAATAATAGAAACCAGAGAGTTGAGCTGGCCACATGGACTAGTATCTGAGGCCAAGGAGGAAAAAAAAGAGACATTTCACTGCACAAGGTGGTCACATGAGCAGCATTAATAATTGCACTGTCATTACATGAATGTACTTCAGCTTGAAACTCTGATATTTCAAGAATCATTAGGAATTCGGGAAAAGTGAATAGAATCATTTTTCCTTAAATATAGTAATTATTCATATACAAAGTATCTCGGATACCTCGGCGGCCGCCCTGTATAGAATTCGTGTACGGCATTTGTCTCGACACGGGCTTCTGGCTCCCGACCTTGATGAGTAGCAAATGTATGTTTTCTCGGACCGTTCATTCATTATGATATTGATACACAACAAGGAAAAACATTATTAAAATATTACCCAATACATTTTGTAAATATAATTACATTCTGGATATTTAATTAAAACACTTAGTTTGTTTCACTGATTTATATTTTCTCCGACTAGTTTCGACCATTGGTCATCTTCAAGGAGCAATGTACAAAAAATATCTAAGCAACAATATATATACAAATACAAACTATTCTAAAACATCAGGTAATAAGGGCAGACGTTATAGGAGAGTTCCAAGTCTCTTCTATATTATTTACAATCGGTTTTTCAAGCATTAGCGCCTTCCTAATTTTCAATCCTTCACGGAAGTTTAAGTATCGAGCCTTATTGCCTGAGTATAAAACTGTACAGTCTATTGTTTTAAAAATATGAATTTCTTCGATGAAGTGCTGTGCAAATACGGTTGAACATTTTTATTAATTATTGATTTGCTATGTTCTTCTAAGCGTTTTCTGAAATGTCTTCCAGTCTGACCTATGTATATGCTATCACAATTACCACACTTAATTTCACAAACGCCGCACTTGTCAAACGCGACCACAGATTTATCCATCAATAATTAATAAAAAAAGTTCAGCCGGATTTGCACAGCATTGCATCGAAGAAAATCATATTATTAATACAACAGGCTCTCAAATTTTATACTCAGGCAATAAGGGTAGATACTTAAACTTCCACGAGGGATTGGAAATTAGGAAGGCGTTAAAGTAGGAAAAACTGATTGTAAATAATATAAAAGATATTTGGAAATCCCCTATAACATCCACCCGCATAACCTGATGTTGTATGATAGTTTGTATTTGTATATATATTGTTGCTTAGATATTTTTTGTACATTCCTCCTTGAAGATGACCAATACTCCAAATGTTTTAATTAAATATACAGAATTAGATTCAAAAATGTTTACCGCGGGTTAAGTGAGAAATAATTAAACATACAATTACATTTCTGGATTCATGTTTTGAATAGGAATGTGGAATGCCAGGAAATGTGGGAATGGGACGTTTCATCGCCGGGCCAGTTCATCGCCTGGCCAGTTCATCGCCGGGCCAGTTCATCGCCTGGCCAGTTCATCGCAGTTTATCGCCAGGTCAGTTCATCGCCAGACCAATTGCGATAGGATATGTCAGGATAGGTTAGGATAGGTTTGGATGGGTCAGGATAGGTAAGGATTGGTTAGGATAGGTTAGGATAGGTTAGGATAGGTTAGGATAGGTTAGGATAGGTTAGGATAGGTTAGGATAAGTTAGGATAGTTTAGGATAGGTGAGTATAGGTTAGGATAGGTTAGTGTTTCCATACTTGCAAATAGTAAACCTTAATCTGAATTGCACTCAATGACATATATCAAAAAATGACAGCATTCTCATTCGATTTTTATTAAGTTTGAGTAACGATTACTGGGTTATAAAACCTAATATTAAATTAGTGGACAATTTCCAGAATTGGGTAATATTTAAAATTTTATCATTAGATATGATCTTTCTTTCAAAATTTATTTTATAAAAACATTGGCGATGAACAGGCCTGGTGATGAAACGGCCGGCGATGAACTGGCCCGGCGATGAAACGGCGGCGATGAATCGGTCCCGATGAATCGGTGGCGATGAATCGGCGGCGATGAAACGTCCTAGACCGAGTAAATGTTGATTCAAGTGCTGAGTTGAAAAAAATCATTTTTTATTTATAATTTACCAAATTAAATGTGCGGCACTCGGCGATTTGATCACCGAGGCACCGAGTCAGCTTAGCGTTTTTAGGTCCGGAGTTCGAATTAGATTATTGTAATTTCCCATTTTCGTATGGCGGTGATGGGCCGACTCGAGTAATAATAATCGAATCATTTTATTATTAAAATCATCGATTATTTAATAATCTTTAATTATTCTTTGAATGATTATTCGAATGATGATTTGAATGATCATTCAAAAGGTAATATAAATGATCAATCTAATGGTCTTATTATATGAAAGATCATTCGAATGATCATTCAAATGGTTGAGATGAATTAGTGATGAGCGTAATCGAAATTGTATAAGCAATTTATTAGCAATACACGTGTAAATACAATTAAGTGTTAGCATTTTATAAATATAACAAAGATCAATTTTACTTATTACATGAAATGAATAGCGTTTTTGCTTACGGATCAAGCGCGAATAACGAATATACTTAATGGACATATAATGGATAATGTGGAGATGATGCTTTACAAAATAAATAAAATAAGAAGAAATTACATTATTATTTTTAACTTTACCAATTGTACTGCTTTAATCAGTATTTCGTTTATAAATAAATACATTTTCGAGCAGTACAGTCCAGCACGGGCCGAAATTTTGCAAGCCCGGCCCGACCCGCCGATCAAGAAATAATTGACTTGAGCCCAGCTCATTTTAGTAGTGAATAATTCAATTTTTTTACGGAGTTTTAAAACACTTGTTTATAAAGATTTATCGTACATGTAAATTTACTTGTTTATAGATCTAGTTTTCACTTAAAAATAAAAACAAAAGTTTAGTCAGGCCTCCCCTGGCCCGGACCGGGCCGGGCCAACCGGCAGAAAATTAATTTGAAAAAATAAGAGAAAAGAAATATATAGAGTATTATGTTTCGCATTTATTTTATTTCTTTATATTATACCATCATATTTATTATATCAAATATTCTACAGATCCTAAAAAGATAATAAATGTTAGCATTAAAAAACACATAATTACGTATTTATTCAAGGCGCATCATAGCTAATTCCCACGTAAAAATATCAATTTCAGTGTTATCTTTATTATTAAACTAAAATGTTTGGAATAAAATTAGAATCATTCCTTTACCTACTAGCTTAGAAATTGTGAAGAAATATTCGAATAGAATCCCAAAAATAGTAGTTGCTTTGAATGAATAGTCAGTCTGTGTCATCTAAATGGATTAAGACATAAAAGATTAATGTAATTCAACATAAGTTCATACCACAAAAAAATCAGATCATAAAATGGACTTTTGGTGGACACTCTTAGCGTGCTAGGTATTTCTAACTTATTTAGTATCAATCAACAATTATTGATTGATCAAAAATTTGAGGAGAATGGTTGTGTGATAGATGAGCATATCGTTGGTAATAAAAAGAGGAAATATGAAGAAACTATAACAAATGTATTAGCAAATCTAACATTAAGTGTAAGAACATTTTATGTTCATTGGTTACACATGTACGTACTCTATCAAACTGTTGAATGGTCTAATGATTGTAGATTAACTGGGCACGGTTTTAAATTTTGTACAAAATAAATGAGAAATAGTAGATGCAGTCTTATTCTGGTTAGGTTAAGTGTACCTTTTAAGTTAATCGTTTCAACGCAAATAAATAATGTGTGTGCCTTTGAACTGGAGTTTGTAAAATAATTTTAATTGAATATCAATCTTTTTAAAAATTTACTTTTGAAATATATGTAATTGTATCACTTCATTAAAACTATACATTATATTGTTTATTTACATAGATGATTCTAAAATTATTGTAGACATTGTAAATCAGAATAAAATTAGTATTTATAATTTATAGTAATTTGATAGCAAGATCTTAGTAATCTTTTCTGCAAGGAGACGTTTCGAATGTGGTAGGGATTAATATACATATTACACAATTTTTTATGTTTTCGCATTTTAGAAGAAAAAATATATAATAGAGAGCAGAGAAGCTTTTAACTTATTAAAAAATCAAAACAGAATGCATGTTTTCTATTTTTTTCTAAAAGTAAAACTACCCTGCAAATACTCCACCCAGATGCAATGACACTGGAGGTATGACATGGTCTACCACATGGTCAGTCAAAACCATTTTTCCTGGAATGTCTTGAGTTGTACTGCGTATTTTAAAATGGTAATAAAATATTTAATTTACATCGAGCTTTATTGGCAAAAACACAACTACACATGCATGATTACATAAAATTAAACATAATTTTCACCCGTATTTCATCTAAATTTTTATTATAGACATTTATTTATACCTATATTAATCAATCACATTCAAGTAATATTTAATTAACAATATAACGTTGTATGTTCATGTGATGTTCAAGAAATATTATTTTTCTTTGCTTATTGGAATATACATTGATCATAATATCAAAATGTTACAGATTTTAAATTTAAAATACGCTGCGCGCCGGCAACGAGACGTACATTCATTGGTGCTTGGCGTTGAGTTCGTCCATGCGCAGTGTAAGCGTTTCACGCTATTATCCTATTTCTGGCCCATGCAGTGAATAGGGAGTTAGCGGTATAGAGACTAATAAGTATATGCAATACATAGTCAAAACTACTTCCAGCAATCTTGATATCTCTATGCCATCTCGTATCCCCGAAACACACTACCAGCCCTCTTAATTGTAAATAATGTATACTTAAAGTAGGTTTCTACATTACAATGAACGAAAACTGTAAAATATAATCAAGTTTTCTGCATTACTCAAATATAATAACATATAATACATTTCTTTATAATTTAAATACCATATCTGAATAAATTCTAAAATTATAACGTCCAAGAGAAAGATAGATATAAGTTAGAGGACAGAGAATACGAAGAACCTAATAGAATAGGCAATACTCGAGAGTGTTTTCTATAACCTCGAGTAGGTAACAGAAATTATTATTATTTGATCGTTTAGACAAACTGTAATGAAACATAGATGTCACTATTGTTATAAAACCAAGTACATTTTTAAATTTATTAACAAACGGTAATTCATTATTATTAACTGATATTAACAAACATCCGCCGACGATCTTCACTCTTTTATTAACTAACAGACAGTCTATCGAAATATCAAATAATAACAAAAGTCGATTAATGCTGACGCTTCGCTCGGCCCTGCAAATCCAAATTTGAATGCTTCTCTAAACACGAAATTTTACCTCATGATTAACCAAGGAGTACAAACCCAATTTTGTAAATATATTTCGTAATATTTATAAGATATTTTTTTAATTTCCATTTGTATAAAGTTTGTTTAAAGAAATAGTCTTAATTTTACATATATTTTAAAATAACTCCAAAATTATTAATAGATATTATATTTTTAAATTTTTATAAAGTGTCCTGCATTTCACGTCTTCTATAGCTCAGTTACTAATTAAGTTAAGATTTTGATATTTTACAGACTTTACTTGTATCGTAGGGAGTATTTCAGGTAAATATTTTTGATGGGTGACGTCATGATGATATATCTTTTTAGATTACATGCTGTATATTTTGTTGCATATTTCTGTGCCTTTTATGGTTACCTACACAACCCTACAATTTTGTTGAAATCAGTTCAGTGATATCCACAAAAAATAAAAACAAAAGAAAGTTTTGCACCATTGGTTTTAAAAAATGATTAATAAAATTATACAAGGTACTTATTAAATAAGGTCTGACAGTCCCGTTAACCAAATTTGATTGATATGAATGATATAGAGCAGTGGTTCCCATAATTTTTTTAACTGCGACCCTTTTTAGTTTTTTTTTAATGTTCGGGGACCCCCCTTTCGCATCCGTCATATTTCATCAATAAAACAAAAAATAAATGGTTTGACACATATTTTAGGACTCAACAATAGTGATGATATTTTTTATTAAGTATTAATTATTAATGATTAATGTGATGATTGAGCTTTCATTTGCTTAGCAAGCGTTATAATTCTTGGTTGAGTTTTTGTCAAGGCTAATCTTGTCATTATGTCATCTTGAACATCCACTTTCGCTAAGGTAAGTATAAACAAATGGCACTAATATTCGAAAAGGAAGCATGGAAACTTTAGGATACATATGACGCATAGCACACCAAAATTGAGGTAACGATTTTTCCGGAAAGATGTCACGTGCTGAAGAGACATTTCGTAGCTCCAAAAATGTCGGTAACACCAAAGATACAAGAAATGGGTTTCGAACGAATGTAGCTTCTTGTTCAGAGATCTCCGGAAAATACTGTTGAATTTTAGATTCGAGGGCTTAAAAGTGCTTATTAACTTCCTCTCTTAGATTTTCTACAATTTCCGTCTCCGATTCTTTAGTCTTGGTGCATAGATGTTTAAAACATAGCAACGTTTTCAAGATTTACTTTACGGCGCCAGTTTTGCAGCTTTAATACGAACGCCTGGATATTATCTCTGAATTAAATAATGCGCGTTTCTTTAACCTGCACTTTCAAATTTAGCTTGTTTAGCTATATAATATATCAGAAAAATAAGCGGCTCTTTGAATCCAGGTCTCATCATTGAAGTGTGCCAAAAAGTCATGTTATTCTTTTAGTTCTAAGAGCTGTTTTATTCCGTTTTTAAATTCAAAAACTAGGACATCAACATTTCCTTTTGATAATTAACGGACAGCAGTGCAGAAAAAAAGAACTTCGTGATCAGAGTTCATGTTATTGCATAGTTCTTTGAACAGACGAGTATTGAGAGCACTAGATTTTATGTAATTGACAATTGTCACCAATAAGTCGAGTACTTCTTGCAAAGGGTTTCGAAGAGTCTTGGTAGCAAGGGTAAATCGATGAATCGTGCAGTTTAATCTCTTTGCTTGGGGTGCAAGCTCTTTAATTTTTTTACTGAAAGCCCGACCTCCACCTATTACTTTCAAAGAATAAACTTATCATCTCCATGACGTCTTCGCCTTTCGTAGTAGTTTTTATTGCTCTACAAAACAGAAACTCTTCTTTGATGTCTTCCAAGTGAATATATCTCACAAAAACGAGTAATTGGGAACATGAACTAACATCGGTTGATTCGTCAAGTTGAAAGGAAAAGACAGGTGATGTCTTTATTTAGATAAAATTTGTTCCATCACATTTAAGGACATTTCTGAAATGCGTCTCTGAATCGTGTTAGACAAGGATATATATTACGCATTTTAATCTCACTCGCTTCTCCAAGAACTAGCTTAACCGACTTTAGTGTACAGGTCTTTTTATTTTTTGCAACTTCCAGAGCAATTTCATATGATGACTTAGCTACGGTTTGGCTTTCTTGTTAAAAGGTCCTAGTCCTAGTAATCCAACGTTTGTTGTTTCAAGGCAGCCTCATGTCGTTTAAAAAAGTCCAAGTCTTTTGTAATATGTTCAGAATGCTTTGTTTTAAAGTACGTTTGAACTTTAAGCGTTTTATAGATTCAGCATTAAGAATAGCATTGCATTAAACACACTGTGGCTTCTCTGTGCAGTTACTAATAACAATCGAAAATCCAAATTTTAAATAGTTCTCCGAATATTTTCTTTTTTTCGACATGGTGTTGGTATCTGCAAAATAAAATACCTGTAAAAATTGGAATTAAATTATATAATATTTTTTACTTACTAAAACGGTAAATATTAGAAGAGTCTATGTTTCTAGGCGTGCCTATTGAAGACGAATTGTGACGGGCTATCAATACTATTGTAATGTATCAAACAAGACACTAACTAGCAACAAACTATTTATATACAATTGATTAAACGATAAAAAAAGGTACTGCAACAACACTATGTAACAATAGGGACACTTCGTTGCCTCTCGATAATAATCTGAAAAAAAGTACCGAGCAACAGAACGTGTACAAGTAAATTGTCGCTCTCGGTAAACACTATGTAACAAGTTTACCGAGACAATTTATCTGTACACGTTCTGTTGCTCGGTACTTTTTTCCGATTATTTTCGAAAGGCAACAGAGTGTCGCGATCGCTTCGAACAAGGCCTTTTCGCGCGTCACACTTTTAGTGGTGCACCCCAAGCGCCCTCGGTCTAATTATTGATTTTTCACCATACCCCGTCTGAAAAATCAATAATTTGACCGAGGGCGCTTGGGGTGCACCACTAAAAGTATGACACGCGAGATGGCTTTGCTAACTACCGGAGGTCTCGACTATACCCGGCTAGTTTGCCACAGTCGAATTTCACCAGGTATAAGGAGAGGTGCGGGCGCCGGCCGCCCACTGATTACGCATATCTCGCGTGATACCAAGCATAAATAAATTATTAACATTATGGCGACCCCCCCAAAAAAGCTAAGGCGTCCCCCTTGTGGGAGGTCGCGACCCACCGGTTGAGAACCGCTGATATAGAGTGTCCAAAATTTAGTGTCAAACTTGAATGCACTTTATTTTTTTATTTTTAACTGTCCCTGTCCCTGTATATTTCAGCATTCTTTGCTGCATGTTTTTGGTGTGGTTAGAGGTTCTTGATAAACGATTTCCCTATCGTAGCCCCACAAAAAGAAATCTAATTTAGCTAAGGCGGGTGATCGGGGCGGCCACTTACTCTTCTAATCTACCGATGTGTTGAAATGGTCCCTGACAGTAATGAATAATGTACTGGGGCTCTATCATATTGCATTTCTCAGATAAATTTTGACATAAATTTGGCAATTGATTCAGCAAAAAATCACGATACGTTGCACCATTCAAATGTCCTTTAAAAAAGCGAGTACCAATAATATGTTCATTAATAATTAAAAATAAGTTTAAGTAGTATTGTATAACCTTAATTTCTTGTATAATTTCAGGTCACAAAACACAGAAGAAATGAGGAGATTTGTGGACCTGTTTTCGTACTGAATTGAATGCACAAAAAAAATACGAAGTCAGGGCAAGCCGCCACCAAGAGACGCAGATACATCTACTTTGATAAATTATTGCTTTCATGCATTGAAAATCGGCCAACGGAAGGAAACCTAGGACAGGCAGACGATGAAAAAACAATTGATGAGAGACATAACGAATCTGTAACTGTCTCCTCTACACCTATTCTACGACAGAAAAATATTAATAAATCAAATGCAACGGCAAAGAGATTTGGACGAGGAACTATTGAAAGCATTGCACAGAACACAAGACAAAGATACAAACTTCGCCTTATCTATTGTTCTCTCACTGCAGTCTGTTACCGCAGAAGAAAAACTGGATGCTAAAATTAATATTTTAAACATTTTTAAAGGCATGTATAACGAAAATATAGTACAGCAGTAAGGTCGGAAAGTGATGACGTCAAAATTAAGTGGAAAATTCAAACGTGAGTCATACTTCAAAAACACTGTCAAAATATTGGCAGTATTGACAACGTACATAAGGGCTATAAATAGGTTATGTTTCCATTGAGCAAATCCATTTAAGTAATGTTTCATTAACATTAAAACAACGTTTAATGTTGCTACAGTGTTGATATAACGTTATTTGTTTGTTTTTTGCTTAGTGGATTTGGAGGCTTACTGTACTGTTTTTTATATTTAAGAATTCAATTGCTCTGATTTGCAAAATATAATGCATTATCTAATGTCTTAAACGAACACATTTGGTGTAAATGACGGAAATAAGTTTTAAATTGAAAATGAAAAACATACGGTATCTTCAATCGTAACCTAAAACTTATTCTATGATTATTCAACACTTTTAAAATTAATATAAACACGACCCTACCTGTTACACTAACTGCATAATTAATTACCAATTAAATTAGTGAGAGTAATTGTACATTATTTATTATTGCCACGGATTATTATTAATATAACCAGGCGGCCATATTTTTCACTTCCATTCACGTCACAGTTGGAGCCAGTTGGTGCATGCGAACTTACATGAGGTAACCTGTATAACGTTGGTTTTAGCCTAATTATTTACGTTGTGCTCCTAGAATAGAAAATTTGCAGGACATTCAAATTTCATCATCACGATGTTCCAATGGTACAGTGCAGTCATACTATTCAATTTATTAGTATTGTAAAGAAAAAAAAAATATTTTAAATTATTAATGAATTAATTATTACTTTCAATTAAAAATAAGTATTAAAAAATTAGTGCTTTTCTTACCTGGTCTGGTTCTTTGGGGAGTGCGCATTTCTGCACTGCACTTAGGCCTCATTAGGCCCATTGTGCTTCCTCCCGTCGATTACCCAGCCTCAGCTTAGGTAGTCAAGCCGAGGTGGGTAGATCCCTTATGTAGGCCATCTTTCACCCAGTAAGGGGCCTCTAGTTGACGAGAGAGCCGGGCAATCGCTGAGAATGTGTCCGGCAGTCTCGTCTTCCATGTTACACCCTCTGCAGGATGGAGAGTCAACTATCCCCATCCTGTATAGGTGTGCTTTTAGCCCGCAGTGAGCAGTCAGGGCGGCAGTTATGCGCCTAAGGTTCCCCCTGGTCAGCTGCAGGTATTGCTTCGCTGATCTCTCGTTGGGATACAATAGTGTTTCCTTACAGAGCTTGTAGCCCTCGATGTCATCCCAACGCTTCCTGAATTTCTCCAGTGCGTTGGTTTGTACCATATTACACAGGGACAGAGGCGCAAGGCGCACTAGCGGCTCCGGTGAGAGAATGTCAATCCCAGCCGCTGCTCTTTCCAGTGCGTCAGCTCTCGTGTTACCTGTGTTCAAGTCGTGCCTCTTCACCCGGCAGACTTCAATGTTGTTATACATTGCTTGCCTGAGTTTTCTGTGGCACTCTAATGCTGTCTTTGAAGTTGTATGTGATTTCTTCAGAGACAGTAGCGTTAGGATCAGTATGGCTTCATTTGACACTTTGCGGTTTATGATGTTCTCAGCCGCAAGTGTAATACCCATCGTCTTTAGTTGTGTGATGGTAGCATGCTTTCCCATCGGGACCTTTGTTTGGATTTTCAGGGTCCTGGAGAAGACTAAAATCCCTGATCTATCTATCCTTTTAGATCCATCTGTGTAGTTTCTCTTCTCTTATATGTTTAGTGGGTTCAATGGTAACCGTGTAGGGTGCACTTCGAATGAGTGTCGGCCTACAGTAGTCAGTGCCAGCCTCTAAAAGAGGTATGTCTTTGCAGACACTCCTCCAAAGGTGTCCTCTGACTTTCCCACAGCGGTTACTGTTCCAGATCCTACTGCCTTGAAGGCGAAGTATGGTCGCCACGGCCTCCCTCTCCACCTGAATATCAAGTGGCGGAATAGCATGACCTCCATCGTCATCGTTGGAGTAGTGTGCATGGCGCCTGCTATGCTTAGACAGACTGCCCGCTGCACTTGCGAGAGTCGCTTCCTCGTAGTTAGCTGTTTGGTCCTGGGCCACCAAACTAAAGCGCCGTATGTTAGCATGAGCCTTATGATGGCTTTGTATAACCACATCGTCGTGCGCGGTTTCAACCCCCAGGTTTTTCCCACTGCCCGACGGCATTGCCAAAAGGCCCTTATGGCTTTGTCTGTTTTGATGTCGATGTGCTTCTTCCAGCTTAGTTTCCTGTCAAGAGAGATGCCCAGGTATTTCACCTCGTCGCTGTACTGCAGCATCGTATTCAATAATTTTGGTGCTCTTTTCGTCGCCTTCCTTTTCTTGGTGAACAAGATCATCTCCGTCTTGGTAGGGTTTACCGATAGAGAGTGATTATTGCACCACCGCGAAACTGTATTTAGAGCTCCTTGCATTTGGTCGCATAGAACGTCTTCGAATTTGCCACTTACAATTATGGCTAGATCATCAGCATCGGCTGTCACACAGAAGCCTAGTTGCTGAAGTTGTTCGAAAAGGCTGTCCAGAACCATGTTCCACAGTAGGGGTGATAAGACACCTGCTTGTGGACAGCCTCTGTCAATTATACAGGTGATCCGTTTCCCACCCTGTTCTACTGTGACTACACGGTTGGCCAGTGCATTGTAAATCCAGTCACACATTTTAGATGGTACTCCACGCTTGTTAAGCGCGTTTCTTATCTTCGGTATGGCCGTTTTATCAAACGCGCCTTCAATGTCAACAAAAACACCCAGGGCGGATTCCTTGATATCCAGTGATCTCCCAATCCTGCTCACTACGTTATGTAGGGCAGACTCGGTAGATCTTCCGTGTGTATGCGTGTTGTGACATTGTCAGGGGTTGTCTAGTTAGAGCTGTCGCTCTTATGTGCCATTCACAAATTCTTTCCTGCGCTTTCATAAGAAACGAAGAAAGTGTGATAGACCTATATGCCTTGGGAGCAGTGTAGTCAGCTCTGCCAGGTTTCGGTATGAATACTACCCTAGCTTGTTTCCAGGCCTTTGGGACATAACCCAGCGCCAGACTGGATCGGAACAGCATCACTACGTGCTCAAGCAGTATTTCCCGTCCCTACTGTAGCAGGGCGGGAAAGATGCCGTCCGGTCCGGGTGCTTCAAAGGCGGAAAAGCTGTTAATTGCTTTTAGGGTGTTTTCTCCGTTTATTACTTCATGGGCTAGCTCCCAATCTTCTGTTGTTCCTGAAGTAATTCCAGTTTCCCCCTGGCTTGCCTAGAGAGTATGGTTCTGCCAGGGAAGTGAGTCTTGAGCAACAGTTGCAGACTCTCCAGGAGGTCGTCGGTCATATCGCCGTCCTCCTTTCTCAGGACTACCACAGACTGTTGGTGGTCTTGTGATAGAGCCTTCTTAATAGATATGGGAAGTTCGAATCATTCAGGTGATTCAAATCAACCGAATCATTTCTTAAAAGTGATTCGTTCTTTATGAATCGTTCGTAAACGAATCACTTATAAAAAAAAATTATGATAATAATAATAATATAGTTCGACCCGAGACAAATTTTCTAGGCTTTTCTAAACTCGAAATTTTACTTCATGCGCCATGCATATAAAACACTAAAATACTGTGAAAGTTATGTATATTTTAATCTCACTTGAAATCAGTGTATTATACGCTTGGCGCATGAAGTAAAATTTTGAGTTTAGAAAAGCCCAGAAAATTTGTTTCGGGTCGCTGCGCCACCCTTGACAAATTTTCACGGGGCTTTTCTAAACTCGAAATTTTACTTCATGCTTAGTCTGGGAGTGGAAAACACTCGTTTAAAGCTTCAAATTCAACTCTTTAAAAAAAACAACAAAAATCTAAATACTTCAAAAAAATAGGCTGAATTTGGAAAAAGTATACTCTAAATATATTATGTATTAGTCACTTCTATTAATATATGTTGGAAAGAAATAGAGAAAAAAACGCGCCATAAACTGTTAGCAAAATAATTAAGTACTTATCTTCAAAGCTATTGTACTCGCCTATTAATGTTTATACTTTATTTCTTACATTGTAATTTATTCGTATATTTACGAATAAATTAAAAAATAAATACTTATTTTAGTTATTTAGTGTTAATTATAACATCAAATGTATAAAAGTCGTATATTAACATAATTGAAATTCGTTAAATAAAGAAACCGAAACATCTAATGATATTTGGTTCATTAGATGTTTCGGTTTCTTTATTAAACGAATTTCAATTATGTTAACAACGAAAAACTTTTAAATAGTTCAGATCTTTGTGAGACTGAAGAATTTTTAAATAGATTTTAATACTATTTGCCATTTTGGCATATATTTGCTCATTTAAAACTTATTTATAAACATTTTTAGGCAATATCTTTTCAAAATTTTGTAAATTTAATGCTTACATATTTCTCAATGTATTACATTAAGTTATAGTTTACAAAAAAATCAAGCAAAAGTTGTAGGTAATGGAAAAACACACAACTTTCACCTAAACACTTTTCACCTTAACTCTTTTGTTTATGATCAGTATACGAAAAAGCCTAGCGGAGATATTTATTTGATAATCACTCATAAATTGCTGCTTTATTAGTAACACAATCAAAAAAGTTTCAAACAAAAGATAATAAAAAAATACAACACAAAACGTTTGGCAAATTACTTTACATCTCAGTTCTTTTGTTTATGAACTAGTAATTGAAACATCTAGTGGAGATCAACAACTCACCGACTATGGCTTTCGATGTCTCAATCAAAAAATGTTTTAAACAAAAGTTGTAGCCAACGAAAAAACAATCCACTTTTACCTTAACACTTTTCACCTCAGCGTTTTTGTTTTTGTTCAATAAACTGAGAAAGATTTTTTGATAATAAATACACAGCTTTATGATAATTCGAAAATTTCCGAACGAGTGTCTTTCACTCCCAGACTAAGCATGAAGTAAAATTTCGAGTTTAGAAAAGCCCTGTGAAAATTATTCGAGGGTCGCGCAGCGACCCGAGACATTTTTTTTGGGCTTTTCTAAACTCGAAATTTTACTTCATGCGCCACGCGTACAAATCACTGAATTCAAATGAAGTTTAAAATATACTCATTTCCAAGGAGTCATACAAGGATTCATACAAGATTGATCAAAAAGTATTCTCTTGCAAATGTTTGACCATTTGGACATGAACAATTTTATCAATGATATGCTGAATATTTATCATTTTTTAATAGTTTTGACGGTATCTTTCCACGTTCAACTGTTTTCACTTTAATCTTTTTCTGATGACAGTAAATCACTAGATTGTTACTGAAAACTTCCAACAAACATCAGAATTTACCCACGTCTGAATCACAAACAATTTGTCTGAATCCGAAAGTGAAAAGCACCAGATTTGATGACAAAATCACTGATTTGACAACCCTGACGATATCCTTAGTAAGCTAAAAAAAAAGGAGAGAATGTAGCAGTGAAAACAGCGGGCTATATGCGCTCCCCCAACAGAACGTTCTATATATTTCGCCATTTCGGACATAGGGAACGTGCTGCCAAATTTTCGCCAACTCACAACACTAATGTATAAAGCGGAGTTGAAGTTGCGCGCGGATTCGAGCGAACGAATTAGTCATCCGATTCGGGCAAATTCAGACCGCATGTATAAATCCGAATCGGGAATACGATTCCGCTCGGCCAAAATCGTTCGGTCAGTCGTCTCGAGTAAATGAATAATTAACGAATCAATTCTTCTTGAAATACGGAATTAATTCATTCAAATCACCATACAGAATCGTTCTTTTCGAACGAATCGTTCACGAACGACCCATATCTACTTCTTAAGTCTGCTAACCTCTTGCGTGCTTTCGATGCTTTCACAGCTCGCCATGATGCTCTTTGACATTGCCTTATGTGTTTTTTGTACTCTTTAAGGCGGGCCTTGTAAAAAGCCCAGCCAGAGCTCTGTTTAGAGCGTTGAGCTCTATTTAGAGCGTTGAGCTCTATTATATGCTTTCCTGGCCTCATCTCTGAGGGAGTCGAGATCTGGGGTCCACCATGGGGTAGCTCTCCCTGTCTCCGACCTCCTTTTAAGTGGACAGGACAACTTGTAAGCCCTAATTATCTTTGCCTGCACCTTCTCCGCAAGGAGGTGTACGCTGGCGCAGTCCTTAGGGTACTGCGTATTTATATCCCGCAGCCCCTCACTGAGGTGCACAATGCATGCATCCTTATCCGTTTGTCTCGGATTTCGGTAGGGTTTGCCAGGAATCGTCTTTAGGCCTATCTAAAAAGTGACCCATCTGTGGTCAGACATGGACGCTTTTCAACTGACCTTCCATTTGTCTATTTTATTAGAGATACCTAGGCTAGCCATTGATATCGATCATCGTCTGGCTGCGAGCGTTCACGAAAGTAAGTTCCATTCCGCGGTTAAGTATCTCTATATCGTTACTTATTAAAAAGTCATGCAGGACTTGCCTCTTTTATCTGAACTCCTGCTTCTCATGCGATATGGTGCGAATTTAAGTCGCAGCCCATGATAAGCGGTAGTCCCTCCCTCCTGCAGTACTCAACAAGCCCTTCCATTCCCCTTATTCGGGGCGGAAGGGTGGAGTCTCCAGGTAAGTAGATCGCCGCCAGGACTACGTCTCTCCCTTTGCCCATTGCTCCACTAACTCTTATCGCGGTTGTTACCGGTTATTATTTTAATCTCCGGCAACAAGAATTGTAAATAATATTTGCAATTCTTCTTTTTAAGATGAGTTCGCACCCAGCAATTAACTAATTGCCCGGCCCAATGGATTATCTTCTGCGGTTCGAACCGTGCTCGGGCCACTATCTACTTGGGCAGGTGTGGCGGATTGCCCATCGGGTTTTCAAAATGGGCAATTAAGGGTGAGGACTAATGACCACCGTTGCAATTTAAAAGAAGAAAGATTATAAATTTCTATACTTCTTTCAAATTGCAGCTTAACGGTTGTTTGGATTTGAGAGTTCGCCGAAAGTAATTATCTCGTCTGCGATAATTACTTCCTAGCGAATTTTTTGCCAACGGTCACGTAGTCCTCAAAACCTCCCTTCTCCACGCCAATTTTAGTGGTATAAATACGACATCCAGGAAGGCAGTCCACTCTTGTGCTGTACAGGGGACAGCATGTGGATTCAGGAGAAACTACCGTTCCTCGACTCTTCTATCTGAGCCAGGAAGCTCTGACCGACGCCAGACGTCCCAGCTGTCGTTCCTGCCGCCAGAAGAAGGGACCAACAACAGGAACCAAACCGACGCCGACGTCAGCCGTCCCAGCAGTCGTTCCTGTTCTTAGACACCGACGCCGAGAACCCGAATGCCAGCGCAGTCGCCTCGACGCCACAACGACGCTCCAGTGTAGCGTTCGTTGCTTTCGCAGGATCCAGACCAAGCCAGCAACCCACCGGCTTCAGGAAACTTTGCCCGACGCCGACGCTAGCCGTTCCGCTGTCTTTCCTGAAGTCACGCCGACGCCGAGCATCAAGGTTGCCAGAGCAGCCGCCTCGACGTCCCGCACTACGAGCGTAGTGTTTGTTACTGCCTCCGGATCCAGCCAGACGCAACGCCCCACCGACGTCAACGCCACATCCCGTCGACGAGCACAGGACGCCGTCTCACACCGAGACGCTGTCTTACTACTTGGACACAGCCCCCATCCGGATGCCACCACTAGCCAGACGCCACCGCCGGACTAGAAGTACCGATCGCGACGCCACATCATGTCTGCCCTGTAACTTCGTGCACTGTGTTTCTCTTAATTCTATTTCATTCTTTGTTGTTTTGATGTTTTTTTTGTTTTATTTTGTTTAAAATAAATAATTTAAAACAGCATATGTATTTCAAAAGTTAGTTGCTCATCTCTCTTGAACTCAACCAACCTGAGCTAGTTGGTAATCAACGTGGGGTACTTTCCCTCCCGTTGACACGGTGGTGTCGCCATCGGAAAGTTGTGGCAGCAAATGGGCTCCTATTTGCCTAAGTGCGTAGATAGCAGTCCTAGGTTTCGTGTTTGGCCTGTAAAATAAATTACCGGTTAACTTGCCCATATCACAGATCCTAGATTTTATGATCCAGGGTTCCTGTATGAGGGCCACAGTGTCCTTAGTCGTATCGAGGCGGCGGCACGGTGTTGCCGTAGCCGCTCTTGAATGACTCAGGTTACATTGGATAAAATAAATTACCTTGTTATTAGCCATTACGCTGGTAGTGACTGATCGGTCCATATTCAGTCACCTTTCAACTCAACGAGTGTGGACTTGTCCGAGTCAGAAAGGGAGGCGTCGGTCGTTTCTGACGTTAGAGGTAACTCGATCAGCACATCCTCCAGTCTCAGCTCTTCCCTAACCGGTGAGATTTGTAGCTGCTCCAGTATGGATACAGCAGCCCCGTGCTCGGCCTGCTGAGGGGCAATCTTTCTTAGAAGCGGTGAGTTGGATGCCTCAGGGGCGCTTTCAGTCCTCCTCCTCTTCCTTTCTGGGGTCCTTGCTGACCCTCAAGCTCAGGGAGGTAAACCTATAACTTAAGCGATTTCCCCTGCCATTTAGAATTTTACGATCCTCCTCTCCTACTCCAAAGACGAGTAGTTGCCTGGGCGGGTCCGCAGACACAGCCCGGTGAAGGATCGGCCATTCTCCGATTTTAAGTTCGGGATTTTGTCCCGACAACCTTCTTATGACTTTTTCCTCCCCTTCAGGAATCTCAAAATTCTCCCTAGGAACCCAAGGGTAGACTTCGCGATTTTGGGGAGGCAGTCTTCAGCTATGGCTAAAAGTCGAGCCTCAGGCCACGGTTTGATCATCGCCACCGTCATCACAAGCCAATTCACAGTGTTCTGGTCCTCACAGTGAATTTTGACAAACTCGCCTGCATAAGAGCAGGCCCTCAACCTCGGCGGAGGACTTGTAGTAGCGGTTGGTGGGCCCAATACATCTGAATCAAGCTACCTGAAAAGTGCCTGCCTTATTAAGGTGGCTCTCTCCAGGGAAAGCCTTCCAAACGGGTTAGACCCATCCGTGATCACCAGTCTGAGGTGACTCTCTGCCGCATCCTTGTAGGTTGCCTGAAGGTGATTTCGCCCTCTTCCCGCTGCAATCCCCACCCGTTGGCCTAGATGGCGTTTCGGGGTTGGTTCAGAGGAAGTGGCGGAGTGCAGCCTCTTGGTACCCTTACTATTAGCTGTAACCGCACCCTTCTGATTTGCGGCTTTCGATTTGTCCTGGGTCGGTCGACTCGGTCCAGGCTCAACTTTTCGGGGTCTTTTCCCCTCTTTTTGATGCGTTCCGGAGGCGGCTGCCTTAGTCCCAACGACTTAGTTCGCACGAGCCTCCGCTTTCCTCTTAATTTTTCTGCGTTTGGCCCCACAGATCCGACTTCTCCTCCTGCGAGCAGTGGTGAATCCTACCAGGTCATCCTGTGGTGATTCAAGGGGACCAGCCGCAGGTTGACCACTTGCAGGTTCACCTGAGGATTTGCCCGCTTGAGGTTGCGGCGTGCCCGAGGGCCCAGCCACACCTCTAGTCGCGGTGCTATGTGCCATAGCTGGCATCAGTTGTAGCGTACCAGAAGGCTCGTTCACTCTCAACAAGGTCTTGTTGGCTTAAACAAAGTAAATCTCAACTTTATCTTTCCGGTTTCCATTAGAGGGGTCCCCGAAGCAGACTCTCGGCTATCAACCGAGGGCCTACAGCACGGTCCTCCGTGCGCCTACCACAATCGCAGCCGATTGATTGGAGTTGGGTAGCTCCAACCGCCCGTCTAGACGAAATTCCACGCCCCCGCAGGTGACGCTTCCTCTCGACACGGGTCGCCACGCACAGCACAAACACGTGTGGTTGGTATTCAGCTTCGCCACCAGGAAGAGCGATATGGTACGCTGCCCCTGAAGGCGAGGAGCCCCCTCACCACGTCAAGGCCCCAACCACATTCTTACCTTAATGTCACACTCAATCTCTCAACAGGTATAGCACGTCTTAAATTGGAATCTTTCTTCATTATTGATGGTCCAATTAATGTAACAAGTTCATTAAAACTGGTTATGCTCATTCTATAATAAGCGAAGAACTTTATCCCAAAAAAATTCTAGTAGTTTGGGATGGAGCGTGTTAAACTTTCCTTGCACCAATCTATCACTGTTAATTGGGTATACCCAATATTTGCGGTTTCTCTTTTTTATCATTCATCTTCTTTGTTTTATAATAAAAACAATAATAGCTATCGGTAACATTTTTTGAGTGAACACAAGTGAAAGTTGTAACTCAATGCGGAGCTTGTTGTGCAGACTGCCCGATTGGTTGATCGGACAATCTGCGCACAAACCAACATCCACACAGTTTAGTTTGTCTGGTGTGGGCGTATACATCCCAACCAGACTAAACTATCGGCCAATAGTTTAGTCTGTAGATTGCGGGGACTCTAAGTGTACTATTTGCTGCAGTGTGTCGTCCGGATGGATCATTGGCCCATAATAATGAAGACGTCGCATACTGGATAATGTAAGAAATGTTTCTAAGGCCAGCTAAGGAAAACCATCTAACCCTGTGGTTTTAAAAAGATGGATCCACAGCGCATAGTGGGCCTCAATGGCTCTGTTAAGGGATATCTTTGGCAAAGGCATTATTTTGCACAAAAGTGATTTTAACCTTGGCCTCTGCGTTCTCTGGATTTAACCACTCCTGACTTCTTTTTAGAGATATTTGTAAAAAAGAGTGTACTTTAATAAGTCAAGAACCATCCTCCAATTAAAAACAACATTCGCAATGAAATCACACATACCTGACATTTTTCGAAAGGTTAATGTAAATGTTTAGGATGAGCAAGAATCTGCGAAGCAGAAAATGGTTATCATATGCGAGAAATCATTTTTCATAAATTAACAAAAAAATTCCCCATTAATATATTTTAAATAAATAATAATTATCGCTTAAATAGATTATAAAAAATTCCACCCACAAGTTTTTGTTTGCGCCACCCTGTATATGTAATAAAATATTCCTGAAATAAATGTTTGCCAAAATTTATTTATATAAAGTTAACTTACATAAAAAATTAACAAATTGCACACATCTAAATATCCACCAGTCTTACAACATAAACCTTAAAGCAAACTCATAAGGTACCAAACTATAAATAAGCGTCAACTTGAAGGAAAATTATACTTAAATTATATTAAATAAAATTATTTGATGATATATATTACATTTATCATTTATATTCAATTTCTATATACATACATAACTTAAAAAATCTATGCTAGAGTTGTAACAATGATAAACATTTTTAAAATAACCATCTTTTCAAGATGCTTAAACAATTATGAAAAACAGATAAAACGTTAATTATTAAAATTATTCCATAATGGGAATAGAATTATTTTCTGTGGGAGACTGTATCTCCACTTCCAGAATCGGAATAGGAGTATCATCATCATAATCTATTAACTCACGGGAAATGCTAATTTTCTTTGTAGGTGGATCATCATCATCCAATAGATAAGCATTTCTGTGTTTGAATAGTACTTCTCCTTCATCATCTGAGATATCTGGCTCGATGAACTTCTTTTCTTCTTTTGACCCCCCCTTATCAATAAACGACCGAAGATTATTGAGGACTTGTTTAAATTCACTCTCATGCTTCTTACAAAACTCTTGCAAAGTCCCGTCTTGAAGAATTTCCGAACAATTCGAGCGTATTAAAGACTCATACTTCTTCGAAAGATCACTTAAATACTGAACAAACACGTTTGTTCCATTCTCCTCTTCATTTAAATGCATCTCACTATCATCTTTTTTGAGTACTAAGAACTCATCTAGATTTAGCTCATCATCTTCCCTTGCTGTAATGTCAAGAAAAATAATTTTAATATGAAATTATTTTAATAAAAAAGTTACCTTTTTGATCAAAAAGAAGTACACGCCGTGAAGCCACTGATTCTTGGTCGGCTATCTCTAGATCATTTTTATCTACTGTTCGTATATTTGGCAGACATACTAAAAGAGTTGAGAAGAGCACAATCATCAAACAAGTGGTTGGTGTTGCCTTATTTGATGTGTTGAATAGAATATCTTGCAATTTCTTTAGTTGCTCATAGAGGCGGGTGTTTTCTCTGTTTAACAATTTGACACGTTTTTTCAGGATTTCATTCTCCTCATCTGTTCTTCGTGCCCTTTTAAAATGAAATTATAATATAGTTTAAACATTGAAGAATAATAAATATGTGAAACTCACTTCTCTTCTAATTGATCCACATATTCCTTCTTTCTTTTCCTAGAATCCTGTGCTGAAATCTTATTCCTAATTTTCCTGCGAATCCTCTTTAGTTCTTTTTCATCCTGTTTTGAAAGCGGGTAATGTGTAGGCAATGTGATTCCCTCCTTCATCAGCAACCGTTTTTCCTCCGCAGTAAGATTCAGAGGTGGATATTTTCCATTGCTATATATTGGTTCAGGACTGGATTCCATTTCACCTAAAATACAAATGGTATTTATTAATAATTTATCATACACATCAAATGCTTTTTGTAACGAATAAAATGTTAATAACTAACCATCAGTAGAATCATTACTTGTAGGGTATTCCACTCTGGTTACTGTTTTAGAGACTGGTGGCAATACTTTTATACTGTTCACTTTCAAATCACTAGCATTTATCACACGGAATTTCTTCATACTTTTAACATTAACTGGTAGTAACAATGGTCTGTAAAATAAATAATGTGAAAGTAATATTAACATTAAATAAGAATTTTATTGCCACATATTAAAACTAGAAATGCCATAAAATATTAATACGCATAATTTGATATATGGATAACCAGTATACTGATAATCGGAATTCCACTATATTTCTAAATTGTATTTTTGTAAAAGAGAGATTTTTGTATTGTCCCAGGTGATTTTATAGAATTGTTGCCTTTAGGCGTTGAATCAACGATTAAACGGAACAGTCTTGTGTAAACATTTCTGCCAACACGTCAGACTATCTCTCACTCGTCAATGCAAGAATTAACGCAATGTAAGCATCTACTTGAAAAACAAGCCTTCTGTAGTATTTTTTAACGTAGGTACAGCTTTGAAATATGGCGGTCGTCGTTCCGCGCATGCGCGCTGTATACCTGTTTCTTCTAGCTAGCCACCATGGAGCTCTACATACCGTGTCTTCCGTTTCAAGACGCATCATATAGTCCAGTCGTCAGAGACAAAAGTACCACTCAATCTCTAAAAATCGTCCGATTTGGCTGGAAATTTGTGAGCTGGACAAGATGAAAAAAGTTTACCACTCTTACCTCCGGGCTTCCCCCGAAAACCACCCCCGTAGAGGGTAAAAAATGGAAAACATCGATTTCCTACAAATCTGCACATGTCCAGTGGGACATTGCGATCAAAAGTTATCGAATTTCTACCGTCAACTTGTTATACGTTTGTTCAAATGTCACTTCGCGCGCACAACTGAAATTCAAAATGACCGGTTACTTGAATCGTTATTTCTGAGGAAACGGTTCTTTTCACAAAAGTGCTAAGAAACTTTTTTGTTCAAAATCCTCTTAGCTACATTGTTTGTTTAAACCTTTTTGTTTGTCATGTGCAGATTGTGGGGAATCGATGTTTTTCCTTTTTTACCCCCAACGGGAGTGGTTTTCGGAAGAAAAATGCACACACATTTTCAGCTAATTCGAGCAATTTTTATTGCCATGTGAATATTTCAATTTTTAGTTTTATTAGAAATATACCTTAAAAATGGATAAATATTCGACAATAAAATCCTCGTTGTTTGTCATCCAAATTTATTAGGACAGAAGAAATTATTTCAATACTGAAATACTCAGAAGTTTAAAATATACTCCTTTAGCATACTGATTTAGAAGTATATTTTAAACTTTACAATAAATTTGTGTTTTACACGTGTGGCGCATGAAATGAAATTTCGAGTTTAGATAAGCCTGAAAATTTGGTTTGGTCGCTCTTCAGGCTTTTCTAAACTCAAAATTTTATATCATAATCAGGGAATGAAAACCCTCGTTAGAAGCTTTAAATTTAACGATTTTCAAAAACAACTATAACCTGAATAAATACAGCGTATACATCGGGATTTGTAGATATACTTAAAAGAAAAATGCCCTGTATCGCTAGGAATAAAAAGAGGAAATCTGAAGAAACTAACAAATGTATTGGCAAGAATAACAGCAAATCCAACATTAAGTGTAAGAAAAATATAGATCTTGAAACGGGATCAACTGCTATCAAGTTCTTGGTGATTTTGGCTTTTATACGGTCGATCACATTCTTAAGTTAATTTTCTTACACCAAATGTTAAATTTACTACTTTTAGTACCAATGCATTTGGTATAGTTTCTTCAAATAATCTTTTATGTTCATTGATTACATAAGCATTCTCCTAAATTTTGAATGGTCTAATAATTGTAGATTAAGTGGACAGTTTTCAATGTTGTACAAAATAAATGAGAAATAGTAAGTGGATAATTATTCTGTTTAGGTTAAGTGTACTTCTTAGGTTAATTTATTTAAGCGATAATTCGTTTAAAACTGAATAAAAAACCTTGAACAAGTTTCTCATCTTTCACGTGGTGAAACATATTTAACTATGATTTAATAAAGAAAACACTTGGTTAAATTTCACTAATATTGTGAAATTTAACCAAGTGTTTTCTTTATTAAATCATGAATAAAAAACGATAAAACTGCTTTTTAAATATCGTTAATAAATAAGATAACGATTGTAATTTGATTCTGATTAACATTCAAATTAAAAAATTATCATGAGATTTCCCTATGATGCGTCACGGTATATATTATTCTGGAGTAGCGTTGTAAATGCGCTATTCCAGATGCATCTAATGCATGCTCTCATTCGACAGTTAGAGAGCATGCATTTTGTCACAGCGCACGAGATCGAGAGGGCCTCTACAAAATCTCTAAACCAGCAAATTTTGAAGAGAGACACCCTCTACAAGCGCAGGAGCATAATGGAAGAAAAGAAACCACAATTTATGGTGTGTTGATGTTACAATTTCTGACTTTATCTGTTTGAATAGCAGGTAGTTTTTTGCCCTTTTTAAAGCGTTTTAAACGGTCGTTCATGTTCATTTGATGACTCCAACAATTTAACGCATTAATCAATATGTTATGCAATGGTATTATTTATTTCTTGAATAATTTTCTCACTTATCACTTGGTGAAACATTTTTAAATATTGATAATGAAGGTTTAAATTAAATTACACTTGGTTTGTTTCACAATTTTTTACTTTACTATCGGTTTGTGCCTGTCCAAATATAACTGATTTTAATTCCGACGTTGGTATTGTGGTAAATGCAAAAAATATCATCCACATACCTACTCCAGAATAAAATGTTATTTTTATTTTTAAAATCAGGATTGTTGAACATTGATTGTTCAAAATCGGCCATGAAAATTTCGGCTAAAAGGGGGGATAATGGTGACCCCATAGGTAGGCCATCAGTTTGCGTATATATGGTGTCATTGAACTCAAAGTAATTTTGTTCTAGGCAGATGTTGACCAATTTCATCATTTCGGACTTTTCGTCATTGTTGTTATCTGACTTATTAATTAAATTGATTTTACTCGACTAGTTTCGCGTTTTACAGCATTATCAGGAGTGAATTACAAAAGATACCAACAAGCTTATATATGGTCAGGTAATAAGGGATTTTAAGATTGGGGAATTCCAAATATCCTCATTGTCGTTGACGAGGTGTTTTCCGTCTTTTATTGCCCTATTTATTTCTAGGCCTTCCCTGAGGTTTAAATTACGGCCCTTATTACCTGAATATAGAATTTTGAAATTATTAACATCTATAAAGTGGTTGTTAATTATACAATGTTTTGAAATCCCTGTACACTGTTTGTTATTTATAATTGATTTTTTATGTTCTGTTAGTCTTGTCTGAAAAGTTCTTCCTGTTTGTCCTATGTATAATGCATCACATTCACTGCACTTTAGTTCGTACACTCCACACTTTTTTAATTTGTCTATGGGGGGTTTATTGTTTATTAGTAGTTTTCCTAAATTTGTCTGGTTAGTGCATATGATGCGAAATTCATTACCCTTTATATTGTTTATAATTTTATTTGACAAATCCTTAACATAATTAAGTTTGGCCCATTTTATTTCATTAATTTCTTCGATATAGAAGTGTTTCATTAACTGTTTTTTCTTTTTCTTTTTTAAGATGTTATCAACAATTTCAGCATTATATCCATTGTTGCGAGCTATTGTTTTTATGGTTGCTAATTCGATGGCGAAATCTTGATTACTCAATGGGATGTTTATTAGCCGATTTATGTATGAGTTAAATGTACTAAACTTAATTTGGTTTGTGTGATTTGAAGAATTGGGGATTATTGTGTCAGTAAATGTATCTTTTCTATATATTTTAAATTTTAAATGGTTAGTGTCAGTTTTTTCTATTGTTAAATCTAAAAAGTTTAAACTATTGTTGATTTCTGTTTCTGATGTAAATTGAATTTTTCGATTTATTGAATTTAAATATTGTTCAAAAGAATAAACTTTTTACATCGAAAGACACTAACTTTGCGTTTTTCGGAATATTTAATGGTTTTAGTCTTTGTACAAGTTCCACTGAGTTTTTTATAGCATACTGTGATTCAAAATTTACAAATGTAGGAAAACGAGTATTTAAAAATTTACACAATTTGTAAGCTGGTGCATATATATATGACACAATTGGTCTCATGGGGGTACCCTCCTTATGTAATTTAGGTAACCCATAGAGGACTGGAGCTTTTGGGTTCATTCTAATAAGGTTGTAATTTGAATGTTCTAGTAATTTTGTGCATACTTTTAAAATGTTTTTTATTTCTAACTGGAATTTACTAGTAGGATCTTTTTTCAAAGTTTTAAAGTCTGATTGAAGTAGCTGTTCTGTTTTTTGTAAATAATCTTGTTTTGTTAGAATTGTTATTGTATTACCTTTATCCGCTTTAGTTAATATTAGATTATTGTTTTTGATTTTATTTTGAATGTTTTTTATGACTTTTAGTTCAGAATTTCTTTTCTTATGTATGGTATTTTGGGTGTTCTTTTTATGATTGGTAATTAATTTAGCAACTTTTAATTTAGTTAGTGATGTTGCGTTTTCTGATTTTAATTTGTTGCAAATTAATTCTGCGTCTAAACCTAACGTTTCGATTTCTTTGTTAGTATCTAATGAGACAAATTTAGGAAAACCAGACAAACCAGACAAATTTAGGAAAACTACTAATAAACAATAAACCCCCCATAGACAAATTAAAAAAGTGTGGAGTGTACGAACTAAAGTGCAGTGAATGTGATGCATTATACATAGGACAAACAGGAAGAACTTTTCAGACAAGACTAACAGAACATAAAAAATCAATTATAAATAACAAACAGTGTACAGGGATTTCAAAACATTGTATAATTAACAACCACTTTATAGATGTTAATAATTTCAAAATTCTATATTCAGGTAATAAGGGCCGTAATTTAAACCTCAGGGAAGGCCTAGAAATAAATAGGGCAATAAAAGACGGAAAACACCTCGTCAACGACAATGAGGATATTTGGAATTCCCCAATCTTAAAATCCCTTATTACCTGACCATATATAAGCTTGTTGGTATCTTTTGTAATTCACTCCTGATAATGCTGTAAAACGCTAAACTAGTCGAGTAAAATCAATTTAATTAATAAGTCAGATAACAACAATGACGAAAAGTCCGAAATGATGAAATTGGTCAACATCTGCCTAGAACAAAATTACTTTGAGTTCAATGACACCATATATACGCAAACTGATGGCCTACCTATGGGGTCACCATTATCCCCCCTTTTAGCCGAAATTTTCATGGCCGATTTTGAACAATCAATGTTCAACAATCCTGATTTTAAAAATAAAAATAACATTTTATTCTGGAGTAGGTATGTGGATGATATTTTTTTGCATTTACCTCAATACCAACGTCGGAATTAAAATAAATCAGTTATATTTGGACAGGCACAAACCGATAGTAAAGTAAAAAATTGTGAAACAAACCAAGTGTAATTTAATTTAAACCTTCATTATCGGTATTATTTAGTTACGTTTTAATCAAATCGATTAAATAGAGCACGCTAGTCTAGCAATAAAAAAAATGCAAAATAAGGTTATGATATGGGCTTAAAACGTGTTCAAAACACGTTTAAAACGTGTTTAAAACAGAATACACAGGGCGTTTTTCTTTTGAGTATACATACCCCGATAATTACAGCGTTTTAAAAGTTGTGGGAAATCGTTGTTTTAATGCGGTTAATTTGAGACTTTAAACGAGTGCTTTCCACTCCCAGACTAAGCATGAAGTAAAATTTCGAGTTTAGAAAAGCCTAAAAATTTGGATTGGCCGCGTAGCGAAGCGCAGCGGCTAATCCAAATTAGGCTTTTCTAAACTCGAAATATCACTTCATGCGCCACGCTAAAAAACACTGATTTACAGTGAAGTTCAAAAAACGCACACTTACAACAACGGTTATAGGCAACCTAATATACGTTAGAGTTTATGGGTTGTCTATAATCACTGCTTTAAACAATTTTTTCAGCGCAGAATTTAACTCACGTTTTATCCACATTTACATATTAGGTTGCTAAAGCCGTATATTTTAAACATTACGATATTTCAGTGTTTTATACGCGTGGCGCATGAAGTAAAATTTCGAGTTTAGAAAAGCCTAATTTGGATTGGCCGCTCCGCTTCGCTACGCGGCCAATCCAAATTTTCAGGCTTTTCTAAACTCGAAATTTTACTTCATGCTTAGTCTGGGAGTGGAAAGCCCTCGTTTAAAGATTCAAATTGAAATCTTGAACAAAAAATAACGAACGTCGAAAAATTTACAGTGAATGCTTATGTATACCTGAAAGAAAAAATCCCTGTATTTAAAAACCACATTTATGCAGACACAGTTTTATTGTAATAAAATGTTATGTTTGATAATGTAATTTGAAATATCTTTAACAATTTAGCTAGAATTTAAAAACAAACAAAAAACTTTAATGAAGTAATATAAAATATAATTTAGCAAATATTTATTTTTAGCAGTTAAGATAACAAAAAACGGTTTTAAACAAATCCAACGTTTAAAACATGTTTTAAACAAATCCAACGCTTAAAACATGTTTTAAACAAATTTAAGATTTAAAACATGTTTAAAACAAAACCGTTTAAAACATGATGGCTGTTTTTAAACATGTTTAAAACACTATTTTAAAACAAAGTGTTTTAAACATAACAACCCTGGTTATGATCGATCATCTAACGAGTGTTTCCAATCCCAGATTAAGCATGAAGTAAAATTTTGAGTTACAAAAGCCTGAACATTTGGCTCGGGCATAGCGCAGCAGAGCGACTGAGACAAATTAGGCTTTTCTAAACTCGAAATTTTACTTCATGCGCGACTCGTATAAAACGCTGCTTTAATGTGAAATGGTCTATAACCAGACAATTAGCAAGTGAAATAAGTTTAGTACGACAATCATCAATTCTTTAAATGACGGAAAAAGTGCTATAATGAACATATATATTATTTTTGTATTAACGACATGAACACTATCTACTGTCAATAGCACTGCTCAAAAATTGACAGCAGATGGCGTTCACATCGTTCATTTATATGTAAATTACACATGAATACTAAAATGGTTATAGATGTTTAGTTTTCTTCTGGATTTTAAACAGCACAATCAATTGACATTTATAATAGTCATTTTGTGAGTACAATAGACAAGACTATTGGCAGTAGATGGCGTTCACGTCGTCAACCTAAATGTAAATTACATATGACTATTAAAATTGCCAATTTATAGTGCAATTTGAAATCCAGAAGAAAACTAACCATCTTTATTCATTTTAATAGTCTCATATGTAATTTACATTTAAAATAACGACGTGAACGCCATCTACTGTTAATAGCTGTAACGACACTACTCAAAAATTGGCAGCAGATGGCGTTCACATCGTCGATTTATATGAAAATTGCATATGACTACTAAAATGGTTATAGAAGTTCAGTTTCCTTCTGGATTTCAAAATGCGCAATGAATTGACATTTATAATAGTAATTCTGTGAGTACCATCGACAATGCTATTGGGAGTAGATGGCGTTCACGTTTTCTCGATTTTCTTTTGGATTTTCATATTTTTTTTTAAGAGTATTTTTTTCCGAATTCAATGATGTATCACACTTATAGTTTATTATACAGGGTGAGCGAAACTCGATGTCTCCGCTCGATTATATGAAAAGGAAAAACGATAGAAAAATCTGAAATCTAAAATCAAATAACAACAAAACAATATTTGTTAACCATTAGCTTAATTATTGACAGGTGCGGCTTTGTTATTTGCTTCCAAAGGCTACTTGTTTAAGTCGTGACAATTTGGAATTTTTGATAATACTTTTTTTAAGTTTGCTTTTAATTTTTTAACGAAAGAAGATAGCAAATTGTTTTCTCTACAAAGTTCAGAAAAATTAGCTCTTTTGAAATATCCAAAAATATAGGTATGTTTCTGGGCAAAAAAATATTCGATGACTTCATTACTTCACTTTCGAAATTTAGAAAAATATGCAATTTTGGATTAAAATGAACCTTACTCAATCCCAATTATGAACCTCTTTTCAGATTTTTTCTATCGGTTTTCCTTCCCTTTTAATAAAGCTGAGACATCGAGTTTCTCACCTTGTACATTTTATATGTAAAATGTTAATCTTTTGTTTTCGTAAAGATTCCCTTGGAAACAGTTGAGTAACTCACTTATTTGACAACTCCTAAGACCCATAATTTGCTTACATATCACCCCTGAAGACGGGCATCCAACGATACATATTTTACCAATTGTGATGTATTTTAAACTAACGAGTGTTTTCCACTCCCAGACTAAGCATGAAGTAAAATTTCGAGTTTAGAAAAGCCCCGCGTAGAAAATTTGTCGAGGGTCGCGCAGCGACCCGAGACAAATTTTCACGGGGCTTTTCTAAACTCGAAATTTTACTTCATGCGCCACGCGTATAAAACAGTGATTTAAAGTGAAGTTAAAAATGCACTGAAAACCAACAAAACTTCGATATGTTTTTTCAAAATTGTTCTTTCCTATCCATGCAGTAAACTTTCAGATTTTCGTTGTTTTCTTGTAAAAAAACTTCGATTCCCTGTAGTCCTTTGGTCTCCGAAGACCATGATTGGTCCTTCGAGCTGTAACCTTTGTAAAATTGTAATAAACTTAGTAAACTTAGTAGAGTTCTTCTTTAATTTGAAACTTCTAAGAACGAGTGTTGTCCACTCCCAGACTAAGCATGAAGTAAAATTTCGAGTTTAGAAAAGCCCCGTGTAGAAATTTTGTGGAGGGTCGCGCAGCGACCCGAGACAAATTTTCACGGGGCTTTTCTAAACTCGAAATTTTACTTCATGCGCCACGCGTATAAACCACTGATTTACAGTAAAGTTAAAATATATAACGTTCAGATGTGATGATCATTATTTACCGAGATGTAAACGTCAGATACGTTTTAAAAAATTCTATTGACCTAAAATTGTACACGTAGACATAATTTCGACATTATTTTACAAATGTCGTATTAATTATAATTACATTTTAAATAATTTCATAAATATCAAATAAATATTCCTATCAAAACCACCCTAAGTCGGACAAAAGATAACGCCACGCGCTGGCTGAAAACAAATAGACTTCTTACTACCTGCTAAAATCGGGTTGACATTGACATCAAAAAATGCGGTTGGTGTTCATAATGGATTACCCCCTGAGTACTCGGTCTCTTTCCCCTTACCCTCCAACATTTTAGGAAAGAGATAGAAATCTGAAAATTTTAGATATTTTCGTGTCGTCGCAGATCGAGCTGCGATTCCGCCGATGCAGATTAGAGCACTGCACGGACCGGGCTTAGGCCCGGCTCGTGGGCCGGCCCGGCTTGATCCAGAAAATAATGTCCTTGTTGCTCGAATCTCATTTGTATCAATGCACGCTCAGATCTAGTTAATATTTTACAAAATGAATTGCTAACAAATATTACATTTGAAAGAGAAGTAAAGGTATGTTTTTAAATGGTGTGGTCAATAGGACTGTAAGTGTAAAATCGCTTATGGAGAATCAATGTAAACTGCAGTGACGGCTCGTGATCTAAAGAAGTAGCTCGGCCGAATGTAGGCAAGCTGGCTGCAGTTAGTCAACATAATTTTTTGGTAGTTATTAAATACTATTTATAAACTGTATTTTTATGGAAACGTAGTATTTACAAGGGTAAATACTGATAATGTGCTTTTATATATACACATGTTTATGCAGTATATGGTAAATTAAAAAAACGTGATGTAATTTAGCAAATATAAGTAAACACAACTGTAATGGAGTAGGAGTCATAAAACATTAAATCGTCTGACAACAACTACAGAAAGGTCTCCAGCACTCTTGTTATGGAATGGAACTTTTATTTGCCAGGAGTGAAGTACATAATAAAAATACACAGCCTAAGGCTGCGATCCTGGGAGTGTCTCAGTTTTTTTAGGATAGACGCTTTTTTCAAAAAATAAAAACGGGAATAATTAGCGTAATTATTATCACATGAATTGTGATCATTTTCGTTTTGAAAAAAATAAAAATTTTCAAAAAATATATTTAATAAAAACTTAAAAAAACAAAGTGTTCAACAGAGCTGGGACGAATCCTCCTTAAAAGGATTCGAATCACGAATCCGAATCACCTAATATGATTCGAATCAGGAATACTCAAATAAAGGATTCGTAAGAGATAAATATGATTCGAATCGAAGATTCGAATCCTGTTTTTTCGAATCACGAATATAAATCGTTTAAGAATAAATTTGATTTTATTATTTTTTTACAACCATTAACATATAAATATCGTTATCAGTTGTTTCAAGAAAAATATTCACAACCTAATTATTTATTATTAACACTGAACATCGTTGATAACAGACTAAATTTCTGTGTTACTCTATTTAAAGATGTATTTGTGTGTTTTTGAACTACACTTCCAATCAATGGTTTATACGCGTGGCGCATGAAGTAAAATTTCGAGTTTAGAAAAGCCCCGTGAAAATTTGTCTCGGGTCGCTGCGCGACCCTCGACAAATTTTCTACGCGGGGCTTTTCTAAACTCGAAATTTTACTTCATGCTTAGTCTGGGAGTGGAAGACACTCGTTACTTTAAAATATGTCACAGCTGTTAAAGTATGTATCGTCGGATGCCCGTCTTCAGGGGTGATATGTAAGCAAAGTGTGGGTCCTAGGAGTTGCCCAATAAGTGAGTTACTCAACTGTTTCCAAGGCACTCTTTGAAACACCAAAAGATTAAAATTTTACATATAAAATGTACAATAAACTATAAGTGTGATACGTCATTAAATTCAGTAAAAAATATTCTTCCAAAAAATATCAAAATCCAAAATGGCGCCCATAAGAAAAAACAAAAGTTAGCTATGGTCCCTAGGTAAATGTTATAGTTATCTTAAAATAAAATATGTTACTAGATTGATCGTTAAAAAGTGCCTATAATGTCAAAGTTGTAATGAATAGTTTTTGCATGAAAAAATAAAAACGAATTTTCAAAAAATACGTTTTTTGACAATATCTCATTAAGGAAATAAGATATTTCAAACTTGTTTTTGGGTTATTATTGGGCCCTAAATTATGCAACTTTGCCTCAATTTAACTAACTCTATATCTTTAAATAACCGAGACCCAGTATAATAATAATAATATAAAATTTATTGTATTGTTATTTTCTAAATATTTTAACTAAATAAATATTTTACATTGTTTACCGTATATTTACGAATACATTAAAAATAAATACTTATATTAGTATAATATTGAAGGATAAATTAAAAACACTTGGTTTGTTTCACTATTTGTTTCTATTTACTCGACTAGTTTCGCTTTTTATTTCAGCAATTCAATATTAATTATACCATCAAATGTCTAAAAGTCTTGTGTTAAAAATCACCAGAAATCATTAGATGTTTTTTTATTAAACGAATTTCACTGTGGCTTTCGACGTCTAAGTCCAAAAATGTTTGAAACATAAGTTGTAGATAAGGAAAAAATATACCTCTTTTACCTAAACACTTTTTACCTCAGCTCTTTTGTTTTTGAATTAGAAACTAAAAAATCTAGTGGAGATCAACAACTCACCGAATATGGCTTTCGACGTCTAAATCAAAAAATGTTTCAAACAAAAGTTGTAGCCAACGATAAAATAAACCACTTTTACCTAAACACTTTTCACCTCAGCTCTTTTGTTTTTGTTCAATAAACCGAGAAAGATTTCTTCGAAAATAAATACACAACTTTATGACAATATATGATTATTCGAAAATTTACGAACGCGTGTCTCCACTCCCAGACTAAGCGTGAAGTAAAATTTCGAGTTTAGAAAAGCCCCGCGTAGAAAATTTGTCGAGGGTCGCGCAGCGACCCGAGACAAATTTTCACGGGGCTTTTCTAAACTCGAAATTTTACTTCATGCGCCATGCGTATAAAACAGTGATTTAACGAGAAATTTAAAAACATACAAAATAAATTTTTCGTGTTAATCCTTACGATTAATTCGAATTATTTTTGACGATTCGAATCCTTTTGAGACTATTCGAATCCTTTTATGAATATTCGAATCCTTTTATGAGGATTCGAATCCTTTTATGAGGATTCGAATACTTTTACGAGGATTCGAATCCTTTTATAAGGATTCGAATCCTATTATGAGGATTCGAATCACCAGCATTTGGATTCGAAAACGAATCCTTTTAAAAAAGTGTAACGAATCCGGATCACGAATCCAGTTTACCTAAAGTATTCGAATACCTCTTTTGAATCCTCTAAAAAGATTCGAATCCAGGATTCGAATCATGAATGATTCGAATCCTGCCCAGCTCTGGTGTTCAATTATTATCAAAAATATCAGAGTACATGTGGAAATTATCCCTTTCTGTATATCCAGTTCAATAAATTGAAAACAATTCTTTTCGTATGCCCTAATCCTAAAACACTATTAACAGGATCAATCTGGTTGGTTTAAAAGGGATTAATACAATCATCGGAGTTTCTGAGGGGCACTAGGGCTCGGGACGATACGTATCGAGGGTAGTCCGGTTTGCAAATCTGAACGACCAATAAACAGGTGTAACAACATTATCAAAAGCCATAGAAAAAGAAAACAGACGCTTAGCGGGGGGAGAAGAAGGACACAGCTACTTTCGTTTAAGGGTGTGCTAGAGTTCAAGGACCTCTGAGAGAACGGTTCATTTCACAAAAAGGAACTAAGGAACTTTTTGTTCAAAATCCCCTCAGCTACATTTTTTAAACATTATTTTTCAATTGCAGATTTTTGGGAAATCGATGTTTTCCGTTTTTTACCCCCTACGGGGGTGGTTTTTAGGGAGAGCCCGGGGGTAGAAGTGGTAAACTTTAGGAGTCCAGGATTAGGAGTCCAGTACTTGACATGCAAACACATTTTCAGCTAATTCGGGCGATTTTTAGAGGTCATATTTCTAACGACTGGACTATGAGGTGTCCGTCTATACTGCAAAACAGCATTTATCTGCATCGGTAATATGTAACTAGTCCTGGATTTAATTATAACAATTATAGTTTTGGTTTATTTTAAATGATTTATCTCATAAGGTTATTTTTCTACTACTTATTCCTTCCTCTTGGGACGTATCTCGTGCCGAATAAACGCATTTTACTTCGACTATAGAATTGGTTTCTTCAATAAACCCATCAGGTGTAGCTCTAAGAATCGGATATGCTCTATCAATAAATCAATCACACGGACATAGCTCCGCGGGTGTTTAAACACACGCGAGTGCTGGCGTTTTTTCTGCATCGCACCCGTCCCTCTAGGGACTCTCATATAAACTGATGTGTTAAAACGCAAACGCTTGCGCCCGCTGCCGCTCCGCCTCGCCTTTAAAACGCACATATAAGAGCACCCAAAATGTCGTACTAGTAAGAAACGTACAGTAAACATGTTCCAATAGTCATTGATTAATGAAATACTATCACAGTCAAAAGACTAAATGATTTAATAGGTAACAAAACAATTGACACAGTGATTTAATGTCATAATGTCAAAATAATCAAGCTCATTAAATTGTGTCAAAATGTCTTGACAGTTAAAAGACAGTTTAGGTTATAAAAAAAACGTTTCTTTTGTTTAACTTGGCGGGTTTAAAATTAATTGTAACTAACTTCATAACTTGTCATATAACCTAACCTAACTTAAAATATTAAACGAAAAAATTGTGATAAAATGTTATAGTTAGCCAAAATTGCTTTCCAAGTTAAGAATATTAAATTATGCCAAAGAAAAAAATGACCATAGTATTCACATAAATTGTTTTTAGCATAACTCAATATTTTTAACACGGAATGACAATGTATGTCAATAATTACAAGTTACATTAAAAATATCAATATCTGTAAAATAAAACAATTTGTGTTATAAATGGCAAATTATCTCACTATAGCAAAGATATAAATGTCAAATTACTTCATTACGTGTCAATAAATATGAATAAAGATTTCGCTTTAATATATGAACATGTTCAACATAGAAAGTCAAAAATCTTATTTTTTATTAAAAAAAAAGTTAAATTAATAATGTAATTTTGACAAATGTCTAACAGGAAATACTCTCATTTGACTATAATGGAGGTCTAACTATAAGTAGACTTGCATTTCATTGTCTCCATAATATTGACTATTTTGGCAGTCTTGACTATATAGACTGTATCGATTATGTTGATTATTTTGACATTACTGATTATATTGACAGATCTGATCGATGTACGAGTAGAATTGCATTTCATTGTATTGATTATATTGACTATTTTGACAATACTGACTATATTGGCTGTATAGATTATGTTGACAATTTTCACAGTACTTACTATATTAACTCTACTGACTATGTTGGCTATATCATACAACAAAATTGGCAATATCGACTGTTCTTTGATTACAATAACACTGGACAACTTTTGACCAAATGAAACATTAATACAATGTTAATAATATATATTCAAACGATAGCACTTGATAAAACGTGCACAAAGTAATCAATTTTTAAAACATCTGCATTTTTCGCACTTCGTTCGCGGTCAGATTTAATATGATTCGCGGAATAAAAAATAAACACTTTTTATAGACTAATATAGACCCTATTTTTTTATGGAAGTATCCGTTTTGGGGTCCGAGGAATGCGAATCAAGTGGTATCTCAGTGACGGCGGTCCGTCGGTCTGACGGTCTGTAGCACGATTTCAACGAAAACAGCTTATGGGACTCATCAAATTTTGTATTTGAGTTCTATTCCATATCTCGCGATAATACAAAAATGGCTGAAAACCGGAAGTGGATGTTTGCTCTAAACGTTTTCTTCGTTCTTCTTTAGAGCGTGGCGTGTCCGAGCCGTGCGAGTAAAGACAGACTGACGTGTGTTGTTTTGGTGCCGAGTATTCAAGAAATTGATGTAAACTATGCAATATGGGATAAAAAAATGTCTGCGGGAGTAATAGCTTATTAAAAATATATTTATTGTTTTTGTATACTACCTATTTTTCCAAAATATACATAAAATGTTTATGGAGTCTGCAAGTTTTAATCTCTGTAAATAAATAATTTAATACCACTCTCCTTTTGTTTTTAAATGTTTATAAAATAACACCATGCAAATTGGCGACAGATCGACTAGAAGCAACACGCGTGTATGCGCACACTTTCAGCGTCGGCTCGAACACAACACGCCCGGACACGCCGACACTATGCACCACGTACCCTTACTTTAAAAAAACAAGCCACGTATTTATATCTACAGTGCAAGATTGAACATACTTTACGGCGGCTCCCTCTCAAACTGACTCAAATCTGTCATTTACATGAGTATTTGAAAAATTGTATTTATATTAACGCATTAGTGTCAAATCCTGCATCTGACACGCATTAGTCGGTTCAACTGTCAGTGTAGGTCCATATAAAAAAAAAAACTCAATAGTGCTCAGAATACAGGGCCACCAACTAAAATTATGAGGATGCAAAATGCCGAGAAAGCTCATAATATATGAGCAGAAAGCCTGCAAACAAAAGTACTAGATATATGCATCCATCATCTTTTACTTACTTGCCAGATCCTTGAACAGATTGAATTCTTAACAGCTGGGTCTTTTTATTTGGTTGAACGGACGCTTTTTTCAGATCTGTAATTTTAACATGACAATCATATTGGTTCATTACAATTTAAAGTAATAACTCACTTCCAGGTTGAGTAATGATGACTTGCTTTGTATTCATTTTTGTAGCTGGCTTGATAATTACTTGATGATTTCCAGAAACACCCAATATTTCACTAAAGTTATGTTGCATCGAGTCATCTATAGACGTAACTACATTTCCACTGCATATAGTTTCACTGTTTTCTGTGCCAAACATGGTTCTGAAAGGTATATAATAGGTACTATTTTTATTTTATTATAACCAGGATGTCTAACCTCATGTGGCCCTCTCGGGATTCAAAAACTTTCCACCTATCGAAAGTTTCCTTTTTTTTTAAATAAAATACGTGTCTACACCATTTAGTACGGCTTCAGGTTACTATTCGAAAATCTGAAGCCAACTAACTCAGCTCGATTATATGTATGATCTGAATGATTTCACATTATATTTTTATATTTATTAGCACCTCTGAGATAAAATAAGCTATATCATCTATACTAAATTTTATGATCAAGATGGCAAGACAAGAAATAATAGTTATTTAATAATTTAAATAAATATATTAGGACGAGAACTAATTAGGTCATAATAGTTCATTCAACTTTGAAAGTTAAGTGTTGAATATTTGCGAAAAATAGAGTTTCGGTAATTTACCACTATACTATAATTTTAGTGGATATATGATCCATTTTTAAATTCCCCTGAGTTGATTTTTGGAAAATGTCTGTGTGTCCGTGTGTCTGTGTGATCGTGGATCCTTCAACACCGTAGATGACACAATAAACTTAAACTTTTTATTAGAATCCTAGCATCTAAAAAGCTTTTGGTCAAAATCTGTAAACCAGAAGTGGTACTAAAGTACCAAAGTAGTTGCAAATACATGCTGGTCGGTTTCATTGAAAATCAAACAGATATAACTGAAAAATATTAAACTTATACATAGGCCCGGATACAAGGTATGAGACCGGCCTGGGAAAATCCTTTCTACCTACATTTTATAAGTTTAAGGTGAACTGAAACGTTGTATTTCTTCTTGACTGTAGAAGAGGATGATCGCAACCTGAGTCAGCGTATATATTCCTGAAATTGATCGTACGATCCGATCACAGGACGTATGATCGTTTCATAGATGCGATATTTCCGAAATTACGTGCGTTGGTATCGCATGATTTTAACGTTTGGTCTAGACCAGGCGAAATACACATCGATAACATATTTAATTACATATCTGGGATATATTCTCTGTAAAACATGGCGGGAAGTAATTGGTTATATATGAAGATGAATTATTCAATGTGTAAATTATAATTTTCAAATTTTTATCATTTGGAAAGTGACAATATTTAAGTGGAATAAATTATGATCATAAAAGATTCTAAATATTATTAATTTATCTAGAAATTAATATGCTGTACAACACAATCATTGTACAAATTAGTCATACATATAACAATTACATTTGCTAATGGTTAAAATAGTTGTATTCATAACTGCGGTAAGGGGCGGACTGGCCCTCTAGAAGTACTAGTTAAATAATCAACCGACCCCACCAATATACGTATGGTGGGGGGGGGGGGCATACATTTTAATTTATAGAATATGAACTCAAAGATTCATTGATGGATTTCAATGAAATGGCTGAATATGGTTTATGATTATTTTTTATATTTTGAAAGAGATAGGATTATTATTTCTTTTAAGTATACATATCCCGTTGTATTCGCTGTAAATTTTCAAGCATTCGTTAATTTTATGAAAGCGTCGAATCCAAATTTTCTGGCTTTTCTAAACTAGTAATTGACCTTCATGCAATGAAACAATGACATGTTGTAAAGTTCCAAGTATACTGCATATGTTTGATATAAGGTTAATAAATATTACAAATGTTTATTTCGTCTAACCAAATCTTGCACTTTCAAATTCGGTTGCAAGCAGGGCTGTGCAGTCGGTACATGAATCATTTGACTCTGGCTCCGACTCCGCTAGTCGGCATTATATATGGCATTTTCAATAGTAAGATTCTCTTATAAACATGAAATACAAACAACGTAATAAGGATATCCGATTACACAATACTCCGTTTCACCGGAAATAAGCCTGCGATTCCCAGATCGCCATTCTACCGCAGATTTTAGAAAAATACGCTGACTCAGGTTGCGATCGCACTGCGCGCAGACAGACCCCGCATTCCCAACGGTTTCCCCCGCATGCCCGCGAATTACATCACTGTTCCGACTTAAGCGATTATCAAATTTTACAGAAAAGCACATGCGAGAAAGAAGAGGGCATTGTCGCCTTTCAATCGTTTGTAAACTAATGACATATCGGCAAAGTACCACCTGCAACATAGTTGATCAATATTAAATTCAACCAAAGAGGATAATATAAAGAGTGGCGATCAAATGCATCTAGCCCGTTTTTCCAACCAAGTCGTCAACTGGAAGGTTGGAGGGAAAAGGAATATGCTCTTTCCGTCTCTGCCGCTTCGAATGTTATTGGTGCGCTAATTTCATTCACACATACGGTTACGCGGCGCCATATTATTGTAAACTTGTAAACTGATCATCCTGATGCGCACGTAAACCAATAAATGAGAGAGAAACTCGCACGCAATACCGAGCGGCAAATTATTAATGAATACATGACATAAAAATATACGATTTGTTTTGTTTTCGTCAATCGTTGAGTAATTTATTGCGCTGAAGCCATAAAATTAAGTGCATTTCGCAATAGCAAAATCGAATCAAACAACAAAATTTAGGACACCACCTCTACAACCACCCTATTTTATTGTACATTTATTTATACATTTTTTAATAGAGGGATAACAGATTTTCAAATTTTCCACCTCAGGTATATTCATAACAAATGTATCTTACATATGCTAAAAGAAAATTTAGGACACAGACTCTAGTTTCTTCGTTCCCCAAGGGAAAAACAAATAATTACGGGCAACAGGGAGAGAAAAATGTTGATTTTTCTAATAGTAATGCATTGCTAGGGAACGTATCTATCATGTGCACAAGGAACATTTAGGACATGTACACTGTTTCGCCCTTCTTCATCCACTAAGAAAAAATAATAATTAGAGGCAAAGGGAAGAGAAAATGTTTGATTTTTCTGATGGAATTGTACTGCTAGGGAATATATATATCATGTGCAAAAAGAAAATTTAGGACACTGACACTGTTTCGCCCTTCTTCATCCTGCAACAACAAAAAATCTGGAGTAGCCCCCACTCGACTTTGTAGGGGTGGTGTCCTAAATGTTTTTTTTATTTGCTCTGATACTGTTTCTAGAAATATAATGACAACAAAATAGTTCAATAACAGTCATCCCCTTTACCCATCAACAATATCGCATAATTTTAATTAATATTTTAGGGGTGGTGGAGGGTGAATCCACAATGTTTGCATATTTTTATCAACATTTAGATGTATATTTTATGCTAGTACCTAAAAACTTCAAAGTTTGTGAGTTTTTTAATAACCAATTTAGAACAATTTGTTTATAGTGCCCTTTAGAAATTTTGAAATGATACATTTTGTAACAGAAAGTCCTGCCAGATATCACCGAGATTTAAAAAAAACATAACTGTTTTTTTAGACCCCCGCACATTGAAAATACTTACTTACATGTGATAAGCAATACCCAATAAACAATTTAAAACAATTTGTTTATAGTGCCTGTGAGAAATTTCTAAATTATACATTTTTTAACAGAACCATGTCATCGAGATTTTAAAAAAGTCATAACTGCCTTTTTAAACCCCCACACATTCAAAATGCTTACTTGCATGTAAAAAGCAGCACCTAATAAACAATTGAAAACAATTTGTTCTGAGTGCCTTTCAGAAATTTCGAAATAATTATTAATATTTTAACACAACTATGTTCAGCACATATCACCGAGATATTTAATAAATCATAACTGCCTTTTTGAAACCTTTACAACTTAAAAATGTTTACTTACATGTGATAAGCAACACCTAATAAACAACTTCAAAGAATTTGTTTATAGAGCTCTGTAGAAATTTCATAATTTTTAATATTTTAAGACAATTATGTGCAACTAGAGATCACCGAGATTTAACAAAATTCATAACTGCCTCTTTGGACCCCCACATTCAAAGTGTTTACTTACATGTGATACACAACACCTAATAAACAATTTAATTTTGTAATTATTAATTTTTTTTAACACAACTATGTCCAGCCAGAGATTACCTAGATTTTCAGAAAATCATATCTGCCTATTTTAGACCGCCATACCTTGAAAATGCTTACTTACATGTGATAAACAACACGTAATAAACAATTTAGAACAAATTGTATATAGTGCCCTTTAGACATTTCGAAATGATTAGTTTTATAACAAAATTATGTCCAGCCACAGATCACTGAAATTTTCAAAAATGCATTATTGCCATTTTTGATATCCACACATTCAAAATGCATACTGCATTTAATATACAACACCTGATAAACAATTTAAAGCAATTTGTTTATAGTAGATGGTAAAATCAGTAATGTCTGACTGCGCGCAGTGCGATCGCAACCTGAGTCAGCATATTTCTCCAGAATCCGCGGTAGAATGACTGGTTCGCTCGTTCGATGCGTTTGATGGGAATGGCAGGTCGATTTTCGCTGAAACCGAATACTGTGCAACCCGATATCCTTATTCCGTTGTTTGGATTTCATGTTTATAAGAGGATCTTACTATTTAAAACGCTAAATTTTAATTTATTATTGAAATAATTCATTATAATTATCATGATTTATTTACAATAATTTCAAAATATGTATTAAATAAGTATTAGTAAATTAAATTAAAATAAATTACTACTGTCAACATTCCAATTTCAATATTTAAAATGAGCACATAATTTTAAGTAAATTTACTTTGATATTATTTTATATTTAAATGATAATTATAATAATAATAATTATTATATTTTAATTATTTATGTAAACTAAAATAAGTATGTAATAAAAAACATATATTTAAATCGATAAATTATTTTAATAATAAATCAAAATATATCATTTTAAACAGTAAAGGGATCCATCTACTATCGTACTTGCATGACGTTTTGACAGGACGTACACGTCTGTCTGTTGGTCCGTGTACGATACTAGATGGGTAAAATTTGCACGACGGACCGAATTTCTGTCGCCGCTTTGATAGCGATAACTGCCGCCACTGCTAACATTTCGCTACGGTTCATTACGCGCAAATGCTGACGAAATACTGGCGACAAAACAGATGCGTATACGTTTTTTTTTCGACCTTCACTTTTGTCCGAATGTACCCATCCACTATTAGTTCTAGTACGAAGTGCATGTACGTCGATGTCCGTTGTACTTGCACTATAGTAGATAGGCCCCTTAAGATCCTGTTAACGTAGTACTTGAACAAATAGTGGATGGGTACGTTCGGGCAAAAGTGAACGTCGAAAAAAAAACGTACACGCATCTGTTTTGTCGCCAGTATTTCGTCAGCATTTGCTCGTAATGAAATGTTAGCAGTGGCGGCAGTTAATGCCACCAAAGCGACGACAGAAATTCGGTCCGTCGTGCAAATTTACCCATCCACTATCGTACACGGACCAACAGACGTGTACGTCGTGCCAAAACGTCATGCAAGTACGACAGTGGATAGCCCCCTCTATAAACTGAAATTCAAACAACGCGATAAGGATAGACCTGCGATTCCCATTGATTTTAGCGAAATACATTGACTCAAGTTGCGATCGCACTGCGCACAGGCAGACCCCACATGCCCGCAATTTACATCACTAGGTAAAGTTAAAGTTAAAATAAAAAAGGGCCCATATTTGATTTTTAAAATGAATAAATGACGAACACGAAAATAAAGTATGTTCTTAGTAGGGATGGTAAAAAAGAACTGGACCTGCGATTTCGGAACAGGTCCGAGGTGGCTGCTCTGCGGACCAGTGATTTCCGCCTGCACCTACTCCGGGCGAAACGGGCAGACTAGTTGTCACAGTCGGACTCGATTGTTCCGCCCGTTCCGCCTGTTCCCATCTGTTCTGTCTGGTCCAACCTGCGATGAACTGTGATAAGTAGTTCTATTACTATTAAATGCAGAATTATATCAATATTTAATTTCAAAATAAATGTGTAAAAACGCAAATACTCTACCTTAACATATGCTGCTATTTTTTTAATTTCCGTAACATTATAGGTTGTTGAAAAATGTTTTATTTATCTTAGCTTGAAATTGGTTTATAAAATTATGATATCCCTTTATTAGCTTTCAACACAATGCGTGGTCATATTAACAATATTAAAACAAACATATTTTATGTACAGTTATTTCATTACTCAATTTTTTATAAAATACGAAAATAATTATAATATTATAGGCACAGACCGTGAGGGTTTTGAGAGCAGTGAACTCCGCGAGACGCGGTTTTGGACTACTTTGTTTTTGCTAATTTGAGAAAAGGGACAGGAACAGTATTGTTAACTGATTTGTTATTGTTATTCGAGACCGAGAATTAAATGATTATTATGCTCGCTCCGACATCCGAAGTGGGATTACCCGAAATGGAGGAAACCGACTACGCCCTGAATTCCCGGGGTGTCAAGTCGTATCGAATTACCTGCTATAAAAAAATATACTAGTGGAACGCCAGCTGTAAGGGTATGTGCACACTGCCGGCTTTTCCGAGCGTGTCGTGTCCGAGCCGACGCCAAAAGTGTGCACATACAAGGCGTATTGTTACTAGCCGATCTGTCGCCTATTTGCATGTTTGTATTGGAAAATTCACTAGTTTCATAAACATTTAAAAACAAAAGGATGTTGTGGTGTCATAACATTAATTTACAGATTAAAATGTGCAGACTGCATATAGGATTTACGGATATTTTAGAATAAATGAAAATACATTTAATTATAATATTTGCAAAAATTGTTCGTCATAATACAAAAACAATAAATAAATTTTCGATGAGCCATCACTCCCGCAGATAGTTTATTTGAACCCATATTGTATTATTTAAATCAATTTTCTGAATAATCGGCATCAAAACACAAGTAAGTCTGTCTTTACTCGCTCGGATCGGACACGCCCGACTCGGCCCGGACACGACACGCCGGCAGTGGGCACAGGCACGCATCAATCCATTGATTTGTTTCCCGCGCTACACGACACGCTCGGACTCGCTTGGACACGCCGGCAGTGTGCACGTACACTAAGCGTCGTTGTTGGAATCGTCGAGGTCTCCAAAGTGCAATTGTTTAAATAGGCGATATTAAAGTCGGATCGCTGGCTGCGTGAAACCGCCCCATTTAATCCAATGCTTTTGGAGACACAACGATTTCGACAATGACAATATCGTTGTGTGAAACCGCGCTAAGGGCGTTGTCGGAATCGTCGAGGGTATCGTTGTGTCTCCAAAATGCATTGGTTTAAATGGGGCGGTTTCACACAACCAGCGATCCGACTTCAATACCGCTGAGCGTTACAATTGTCGCTGTGCCTGTTCGACCGGCGAGTTGAATCGTTCGATGAATTATCGCTCCGATTCTACTCGCAATGTAAACTAAACGCGCCTCTTCACGCACAGCGACATTGTCGTTTCGGCGTTCGCACATATCGAACTGACTCCAATAATAGCATTTCGACGACGATGCATTTATCGTTGTGTGCGAAAACCTCATACGACGACGACACCGGCAGCGACAACGAAAATATCGTTATGGGCGAAACACCGGGGCTCTTCAACGATCACTTCAAACACCACGATTGCAATGCCAGCCTAAAAAATGCAGCTATTCAAATTTAATCGGTGCAAAATCAGCAGATTTGAATGGGTTGCGTACATTATTGAATTTATTAAAATGAAGAAATTTAAACATAATAGGAAATTTGCGTACATTAACAAATTTATCAAAATGAAGAAATTAAACTTATTATGACATTTTTTTGTCAGTTTCCACCAAACCACTTGACTTGATAAATGTTTGGAGAGGCTGTAAATGGGTGTACACTTAAAATACAAGTTCCTATTTAAATAAATAGTAATATTTGGCGATTATTATAGAAATTGCAAAAATCATAAAATTGAACTATATTTTTATGATTTTTATTTGATTTTCAATGTTTTTAGATTTTTATCAAATTACATTTTTTTCGTTTCATTTCGGCATCTTTTTGACATTTCTCAAATAAATTTATTTTTTTAGGGTTCATTAAATGATGTTTACCCCTAAAACAACGATATTGTGACTTAATGAAACGTTTTAATTAATCACCACAACCTTTTGCGCTACGAAATTCGCAATGTAGCGCACATTTACAACACAAACCTTTGGGGACCCGCAACCTATGCCCGCGGTAGCGTCGGTACGCCACTGACTGAACAGTAAGTAAATCTTCTACTTACCGTTTTGTTTTGTTTTGTAGCAGCTTGTACAATACAACTTACTAATGTGGTAAAAAAATGGATCGATATTCACTTAAATAAGACACTATAATTGTGGTTGTATAATATACTACAACACATTATGGGTTAATTTTGAAGTATTTAATTAGTATGTACAACGAAATAGATGCCTTCACCATTAATGATTTTAATTTGATATTCATTATTAGTATAAAATGTATATTCATGCTATTTGTAACTACGTAGGTGATTTAAATGAATACTTTTAAAAATGAAATATTACAATCACGCAGCTAACGTGCGGCTAAACACAGTAAACTGTCGCCCGCTACACACCTTAATTTGGTAAATTGCAATGAACCACACAAAAACAATAGATGCGAACACGAGACCAGCACACTCCAAGCTGAGTAGACTAAGCCGCCACGCGCGACTAAGCTGACTAAGTGCCTCGGTAATCAAATTGCCGAGCGCCGCACATTCAATTTAGTAAATAAACAAAAAAGGAATTTTTCCGACTCATCACTTGAATACACATTTACCGGCATTCCACATTCCTATTAAAAACATGAATCCAGAAATGCACTTATATTTACTCATGTCTTGGGAAATATTTCACTAATTTCTTTCTTTGTTGTGTATCAGAAGCATAATGAATGAACGATCCGAGGCAGAAAAATTACATTCGCAATTCAAGGCCGGGAGCCGAAAACCCTTGTCGCAACACGGGTTCTCGGCTCCCATAAAGGAATTCTACATATCAAACCCAATTTCTTTTAACATGTTTTTGGATATCACAGTATATCTTTAAAATATTACTAAAATGGCACGATGCTGCCCCCTATATGTTAAAAGCATAATTAAAATGTACATTGCTCTTGTGGTGATTTTTAAGCAACGATTAATTTGATTTATCATTTATTTAAGATCAATCTATTTAATACAGCATGTTTATAACAATTACACAATAAATTAAAGCAATATGAAAAAGAAATAACGTTTCCTATGGAAGTATTTTATGGATTTATATGATCATTTGATAGTTTTTGTTTATTTGATTTATATTTAATTTAAGAAACATTTTTTTGAAAAAAGTGTCAATTTATTTGCAAAGCTTCAATGTACCATATTGTATTTAAGTTTCAAAGCTTAATTTTCGTTATTGTGGAAGATTAATCGTTGTTCTTTCTTATGGCCAAACAACATGTCATTTCCGACCTTAACTTTAAATGTTCTTTTTGGCACAAAATATTAAACGAAAAACAACATATTGGGCATTACTGAATTCAGAAAAATAATGTCTAATGTAATAAAATTTAAAAAATATAGGTAGTCATTTAAAGATGCTATTATTTGGCAATAGTTATTATTTAAAAAATCAGTATTGATGTCATATTGTAGTATTTAAACGGCCATTGACTTTGGTTTTTAATTTAATAAAATCAGAGTTTGGGCGTTTTTTTAACACTCGGTATGACATATACTCATACCGAGTGTTAAAAAAACACCCAAACTATGATTTATTGACCGATGGTGACAGTAATGTCTATAAGAAAATAAAAGATTGTGCTCCATATGAAATAAATGTGGCACAAAAAATGTAATAGTATTTGAGTTTAGTATTATGGAGTTTCATCATGCAGGCGCGCACCCACGGGGGTGGCTCGAGAGCTTGCGCCAACTTCACTTAAAATTAATGGTTTATACGCGTGGCGCATGAAGTAAAATTTCGAGTTGAGAAAAGCCTGATACGTTTGCCTTTAAAACAACGTGATATTGTAATTTACCGGTAAATTATCGGTAAACCTGTATTGATTGAGGAATTACAAAATTGAAAAATTATCATGGGTATGTGGGAGCAAAATATATATTTTTCTTCCGTATTTTTAGTGCGGCCGACAATAAATCTGTAATTTAAAAGAAAGTAACAGATTTGCAAATAGGACTGGCCTCGATATGCAGCGTCCCAAGCCCCGGTGCCAATCAGAAACTCCGAGGATTGTATGAATCCTTCTTAAGGGGATTATTGCAGTGTAACACGCCGATCGTGTTGGAAAGACCCACATAGTTTAGAGTAGCTCATCCGATGCCAAATTTACAGGACAAGTGGGGCGAATACAGTCAGATAGAAAAGCGGCAGCTCGCTGTGCATTTGTGCATTGCTCCTTGGCATGAAGGGATGAGGTCTCGTGTCGCGTGGAATAGACGAAAAAAAAGCGTATAAAAAAGACGGATCTAAGGAAAGTGTCGATTCGTATTATTTAAACACGCTGATAATACATACAAGCTATGTATTGTTTTTAATTCGTTAGAAAGCGTTATCGGATCCTGTGTTATTTTTCGGTATTTACAAAACCGATGATTCTTATTCTTGTCATTATAACACATTATTTTTTCCTTTAAGACTAAAGTTTCGACAGCCGAACAAACTATGTTTTATTTTATTAAATTAGAGATTATTTCTTAAAAATATAATAATAAAATAATTCATGTTCATAAGCTGCTTGTAAATATTTATATGCCGGATATATACAGGGTGTCCACGCTAAACCATTCGTTAAAAGTTTATGGGGTTGCCGTTGCACTAAAATTTCTAAAACAATCCTTGGCATATGGTTGAATCGGTTCTCCTCATGTGCAATATTTCAACTTTATAGCACTACCGGTTCCACCGGAAGTAGCACTAAATTTGTTATTTTAAATAGAACACCCTACTTATTAGCAATTTTTTGGGTTTCTCGTTTAAATTGCAACATATTTTATTTAAACATATGTACACTTATCTCTTATGGTTTTCAAGAAAAAAAACTATTTCTAAAATTTTGACCTTTAAAAGGCATCTCGAAATCTGTCTGTAACTTCTCTTAAGAATAAGATAAACATATGATTTATATCTCTACTTGTACCTAGAGAATACCTCTATGAGTAAACTAATTGGAAACTGTCAATTTTGACAATACGTGTTCTTAAAATGTCAATATCTAAGTGCTCTCTTCAATATCAAGTAATTCATTTTTTTTTTAATGGAATGATCCCATTTTTATCACGTAGTACGATTGGGGGGAAAATTTCCTACAAAAAGTATTATACAACTATACTTCTAAAGCGAGTAGTTTTCGAATTATTTCGAAAATTCGTTTTTCGTCGCATTTATGCAGGATAATGACATTTCTTTGATGTACAGGGAGTTTTTCTTTAAAATATACGTATACCAAATTCAGCTTGTTTTCTTTAAATCTTTAGTTACTCGTTGTTTTTTTTAATGGTTCAATTTCAAGGTCTAAACGAGTGTTTTCCACTCCCAGACTAAGCATGAAGTAAAATTTCGAGTTTAGAAAAGCCCCTTGAAAATTTGTCGAGGGTCGCGCAGCGACCCGAGACAAATTTTCTGGGCTTTTCTAAACTCGAAATTTTACTTCATGCGCCACGCGTATAAAACACAGATTTCAACTGAAGTTTGAATATAAATAAATTTCACAATATTTTAGTGTCTTATACGCGTGGCGCATGAAGTAAAATTTCGAGTTTAGAAAAGCCCAGAAAATTTGTCTCGGGTCGCTGCGCGACCCTCGACAAATTTTCACGGGGCTTTTCTAAACTCGAAATTTTACTTCATGCTTAGTCTAGGAGTGGAAAACACTCGTTTAAAGCTTCAAATTGAACTCTTTTAAAAAACAACGAATGTGGGAAAATGTACAGCTTTATTCCTTGTAAATTATTCAAGTAGTAATTTAGTTTCCATCATTGTCATGGTACTATTAAAAATTATTACAATAAATAAGTTGTTCTTTAATGCTCATTGTTTATTTTATTAGGGCGTAGGTAAAGTATCGTACGTTTCTCGAGTGGTATGGCAATTACATACTCGCGGAATACTGCACTCGCCGCTGCGCGGCTCGTGCGCAACATGTCCGCTCATATGTAATATACTGGATACTACTCTGGTTACGTAATATACTGTTATTATTTGACATTTTGTATTACATACGCGACAAAACAAAAACATTACTACTTGCCTACTAAAATTCAGTTGCGAATTAATATACCTATAGAGGCATCCCCTAGGTACAAGTAGAGATTTAAATCATATTTTTATCTTATTCTTAAGAGAAGTTACAGACAGATTTCAAGATGCCTTTTAGAGGTCAACATTTTAGAAATAGTTTTTTTGCTTCAAAACTATAAGAGATAAGTGCACATATATTTGAATAAAATATGTTGCAATTTAATCGAGGAATCTTAAAAATAACTAATATATAGGGTGTTCTATTTGAAATAACAAATTTGGTGCTACTTCCGGTGGAACCGGAAATGATATAAAGTTGAAAATATTTCACATGAGGAGAACTGATTTAACCGTATGACAAGGATTTTTTTCAAATTTTTAGTGCAACGGCAACCCCATAAACTTTTAACGAACGGTTTACCGTATACCCCCTGTATGAAAAATGCGGAACATAGGATTTTCAATGATATTTTTTATATAGGAATATTATCTTTCCTAACTGCTATGGCCATGAAAATAATGTGTATTAATTTGGCCTTTGCCAAATTGGGTAAATACCCCAAATTTTCGGGAGAATTTCAATTTTTATTTTATCAAATATTCTAGTTTTTATGAATGCAACAAATAAATAATAAAATGACTTCAGGCAGACATTTTATACTCAACAAAAAATATATTTGAGATTTGTCATCTAAAATATTTAGGGAAGATATGTCAATTGGAGCACTGCACGGGCCTGAATTTTTCTTGGGCGATTTTCCCGTATCATATTCAATATTTAAATTATCTTAATTTTATATATATTTTTTACTTTTTCTAAAAACTACGCCTATAATCAGATAAGTATATTTTTTATTTATTTAGACCTGAAATGTTGACCGGGCCGGGTCAGGCAAAACTCAATCTCTCTTATTTTATGACCGGGTCGGGCCAAGCCGGGCCTTAAAAATATATTGGGCTCGGTGCAATGTTGAGCAAGAAGCTTGTTATTTGAAATGCATTATAATAACTACCTCATTATTATTGTAGTTCCATTTTTTCTAAAATAATTAACAATGAATATGCACGCAGTTAAACCCTCCATTTTTTAAACATTCGTCAAACATATATTACCTGTGCTCAGTAAAAAATAGTTGATTTGTAACAACAACGTCATATTAGTGACGTTATTCTTACTATTCTTATAGTTTTGATATCATTGATTCGTTCATGAAGTCGCAGTTGGTTCAAATAGGTCTGGTTGCTAGAAACTTTACAATTTACTTTAATAGTTTTATTGCGAGAAGTTTAATGGAATTTAACAACTGCTTTAACAACGAAAGATTTAAGACGAAATAATGATTTGAACAAGACTGATTGTTATTTGATTGCTTCTGGCTTATTAATCAGCTTAAAAAACTTTAAAAATAATTTAATAATACCGACACTGTCAAATAATTAGGGAAGCCAATATTAAAGGTATATTACACATCTTTATTTAAATTAGTGAAACATTTCGTGTTTTCTATATTAGTGAACATGCAGTATAAAAAAATACTTATTCCATTAGTAGTCAGAAAGCATAAAAATAAAACACTAGTACAATAAAATATCGATTATAATTGGGAAATATTAATTTTACGAGAACAAATGCTAACGACGCGAGCCGTTTTTGTTAACTATGATTGAGAAAAGAAAAAAAAACAAACGCGAAGCCGCGCAGCGTTCACCGGCCCAGGGATAAACGCTGGCCGCATGCTGCTCGCCCCTCCAATAATTGTGCAGATGAGTCTACAACGCGTTCAACTAAGAGAAGATCCGCAAGGCGGCGGTATTTTACGGTCTTATTTTTCAAGATTTTTATTTTAACCTGACTCGGGCATGAGTTATCGCATCTTTATGAAATGTTCACATTATATTCCTTATAGTATAAACTAGTAAGATATGGGAATATTTTTTTTAATTTTGAAAAATATAACATTATTTTTTTCATACCTCTGAAAGCAAATTGTTAAAAAAAAAATACTTCGATATTTTACTAGATAATTGGGCTTAATATACGCTGTCAAAATTTCAACTTTCTAGGACCTTTAGTTTTTAAATAAACCTAACATTAAATTTCAGACCACTGTTATATTCCCCTTAAGAAATTAATAATTGCGAAATTTCTAAAGGGCACTACAAACAAATTGTTTTAAATTGTTTACTAGGTGTTGCTTATCGCATGAAAATAAGAATTTTTAATGTGTGGGGTCCAAAACGGTAGTTAAGAATTTTTGAAAATCTCGGTGATCTCTGGCTGAACATGGTTCTGTTAAAAAAAAAATAAATAAATTTCAAAATTTCTGCAGGGCATTTTAAAAAAGTTGTTTTAAATTGATCATTAGGTGTCTGAAGAGGCAGTTATGAATTTTTTAAAATATCGATGATCTGTGCCTGGATATAGTTGTTATGAAATTAATCATTTTGAAATTTGTGAAAAGCACTATAAACATATTACTCTAAATTGTTTATTAGATGTTGGTTATCACATGTAAGTAAGCATGTTTAATGTGTGAGATTCCAAAAAGGCAGTTATGATTTTTTTAAATGTCGGTAATCTCTAGCTGGAAATGGTTTGATTAAAAATATACTAATTTCCAATTTTTTAAAAGGCACTAGAAACAAATTGTTTTAAATTATTTATCAGGTGTTGCTTATCACATGTAAGTTAGCATTTTTAATGCGTGGGGGTCCAAAAAGGCAGTTATGAATTTTTTTAAATCTCGGTGATCTGTGGTTTGACATAGTTCTGTTATAAAATAAATAATTTGAGAATTAAACGAATTGTTCTAAATTGTTCATTAGCTTTTGCTTATCACACATAAGTAAACATTTTGAATATGTGTGGGTCCAAAGTGGCAGTTATAAATTTTGAAAATCTCGGTGTTCTGTAGCTGGACATAGTTCGGTTAAAAAATTAATAATCCAGACATTTCTGAAAGGCACTATAAACTAAGTGTTTTAAATTGTTTATTCGGTGCTTATTACACATAGGTAAGCAACACCTCCCTTGACCATACTACTAAATTTAGGCAAGTTACATTATCTAAGCTTGCCTTAAACTTTATATTTTCAAATTCGATTTTTTTGTCTGGTTGTACAATTACTTTGTGAATGTCTTGAACACTGTACTTCTTTAAACAAATTAATGATATTTGCTGGGTTTTCACGGTTTTATTAATTTATTTTTTAACGATTTTGTTATTTAGTTTATGGTTTATAAATAACTCTTGACCGTATTAAAAATAATGATACAAAAAATAACATTAACTTCATATTTGGAATTACATTTGAGCGTCGATAATCTGGATTAATTGTGACTAGACCCTGTCCGGATTATTAAAATTTTCGAACCCAAAACAGGTCGTTTGAGTTCATAACAAAGAGAAAACTTGCTAAAACCGTAATAATCCACTTTAGTGGTTTAATAATTGGAGCAGATAAATTAACTATTAATTAATATGTACTTATAATTCATTTTAATGAAAGAATATACATATGTACTATTTTTTACCGGAATTGAATTCGGATTATCACTGGTCCGGATTTTTGGTGTCGGGATTATCGACGCTCTACTGTACATATTATGTACAAATTCCCAACAGTACATTCAGATTTCAAAGCATTTGTTTCTGCATAAAAAAATGTTAGGGCAGTCAAAAAATGAATGTTAGGCCACGAGCAGACCTACTAAAATTGGCTCTACCAATACTGACTGCAAATTAAAATTATATAATATAGTGATGACAAACTAAAATTTACAAATCACATTTTTAAAATTAACTTTAAAATTAAAAGAGCAACGGCAAAAAATAATTACAAAAGTACATAAATGTTTATATCTTAATTCTCTACAACTTTTATTTAAAAGATTTTTCAAATTTGTTAATAATTTACGAAATACGAAGAAAACACTGAGAGTAAATATACACTTTCGCTTTCCGCATTTTACCCAAAATTTGATCATTCGAGATATTGTACAGTAGAACCTAAATACAAAATTTGAAAATCGCACGAGCTGTTTTGACTGAAATCTTTACACTGCTGCCGGAGGGTCCGGAGCGAAATCATTATGCTCCTAATTAGTCCAAGGGCGCATTTCTTATCTACGCTTATGTAAACACTTATTGACACATTCAGAAAGATAGGTGTCGGGTACCGTCCAAATGAATTAATCAGCCTAGCTCTTTGTTATACTTCACCCAATGTTTAATGCATTGGCTGTAAAATGAAATAGTCATAATATCGAGAGGTAAATAAAGATACAAGACTTATCCAAGAGGTTTCATTGCAATGAAATAATATGCAGAAACGTGTCCGAAAATGTCATTCGGGTGCATATGTCCCTTTTAAAACCACCTCGAACGAAAACGGAACAATTCGTCTTAAGAGCAAAGTGAAAGTTTATTTGCAACTGGTTTAACTACTTTAACATCCACCACATGGATTTTTAGGTTAGAATGGCCATATGGACCATAGGTTTGTTCTTGATATGAACTGGTGCAGCACCTTTTACACTTTTTGCACTGAAACCGTTCGTTACATGCACTAAGTTAAACTGAAACCGTTCACTAACTTAAACTGAACTGTATTCCTTTGCATCAGTTCACTTGTACTAAACCTGCACTTTTGGCCCCTGGTCCAGAGTCGGTGTAACTAGTTCAGGATAGAAAAAGGAGAGAGTGGGAGATATACAATTTTTAAAGATGGATATGGGACATGTCTGTGGTTGTGCAATATGTGAATTTACGAGCAAACACGGAATTCTTTCAGTTTCCCTAGTTTTATTTGTTTATAAAATACAGTAACAAAATGTTCTTATTAGTGTTTCCTTAAATTGTTTTGTGTATTGCAGCAAATATTTTTTTTTATATTTTGCACCAAAAGCGTTCGATTGTTTTCAGTTCAGTTCATAAGCTGACCAGGGCCTGTATTCTTGAAATTGATCACACGATCGGTCACCTGCCAACTGTCAAATTCCCATGTTAAATCTTTATCTAAATGACTGATTTCGTACGACCGAAAGCAATCTCGGGAATACGGGCCCTGAACTGATACATTACCAGTTCACAAACTTAAACTCAGTTCAACTTGGTGCAGTACAAACGAACAAACCTAATGTGTAATTGTTGTCAATAAAAACAATTGTGTTTACTTAATTTGCTTAACATCTTAATTATTATAATTACAGAGTTAAAGTCAATGTATCTTTAAAATTGTTATGTATTTGCAATTTCTAAAAGAAATGGAATTATATATATGGGTTTTTACTTGTAATTAGAAGTCACGATTAAATTAAACTATGTACGTACATTTTATCAATTTCATTCGCTTGTATCACAAATTCTGTTGAAGGTGTTTCTGAGAAGATCGGGTCATGTATAGGGGACGTAAGGCTGCTTGATTCCGAGTGTAGATCTGATATTTCATGTTGAAAATCCACTGTATTGTCCAAGTTTTGTTTCTCCATCGAGAAGACAGAGTCAAAGAATTCGGAACTCTGCAATTCCCATATAAATATATGTTAAGCATTACTCAGATAAGAGCCATCAGCAGTGTCATTCAGTAAAGTGGGATTTCTGTTAAGAATGTTGTTTTGTTTCGCATAAATATAAACATTTACAGGTATTAGGATGGTTATCAGAGGGTGACTCACCATAAGCTCATTGCTTTCAAATATGTGCTTCATGTCATCAGGTAAAATTGCATCAACGTCCAGGTCCATATCCATTTTGTTGCCTGCTGTCAACATTAAATCTAGCAAATGCGACATATCAGGTACAGGTCTCGCGTTCACTCATATCAAAAGCAAATTGTGAAAACAGAACACTACGCGCTACGGTTATTTTTAGCTCTCACAAACAGAACTGCCACACAGAAATGTTGCAATATGCTTTAACTAAAACCTTATTACCGACGAGCCAGCGTGGAATAATGCCCAGGGCCGGTATTCCTGAAATCCTACACAAGAATAGATGTGCGACTCTCCGAGTGACAGGTTGCCACCAGTGGATTAGTACCTTACTCGGATCGCTGCGAGGGCGCTGGCGATCAGTCAAATTTTTATCTAGGGACCCCAAAATTCTACTGAACGCGGGAAATTTAAAATGCAGTTATGTGCATATTACTACCGGTAGGGGGCGCTACGAAAGAAGAACACTTCCAGTAATTAAAAAGCGGGAAAATCAAATTATATTAAAAAGCGGGAAAATCAAATTATATTAAAAAGCGGGAAAATCAAAATTATATTAAAAAAATAAGAATTTATTTGATTATGTATAAAATGTACAAGGAGAAAAAACAAATGTATAGCTACATAATAAAATACAAATTTCATACAAAAAATTAAATAGAAAGTATTTAATGATTATTTTTTAGCTTTATCTAGCTTAGCTCCGCTGTGTTTTGCTATGACAGGATTACCTCGTGAAGGATGTGACACTTCGTCAGGCACAGACGGTCTTGATTGAGGAGAGGCTTTGTCAATTAAATCTCATCTGTTCATTTTGATGTACGCATTCTCAATCCTGAGACTGAATCTCTTAATCCCAAAATTAGTTTGAATTTATTGTGCCAAACTTTAGCAACACATCTGAAATAAAAAAGAAATATTATTCCATTATATTATTAGTGAAACTTACTAAAAATTAGTTTATTTCAATATATGTTTTATATATTTTATTTTTCATTTTTATTCAAAAATAGAGCCGCTACACACGGTATACGCATTGTGTCTCTAAACATAAGTTCTTTCTAAACACGACATTTTACTTTGTGCTTAATCAAGGAGTGGAGTCACTCGGTAGAAGTTCAAATTAAACTCTTATAAAAACAATGGAAGCCTGAACATTTACAGAGTATTATGCTACAGGGGGGCTATTGACAACACCGATACAATTTGTCGAATAGCCCCTAGGATATGTATACTTTAAAGAAAAATTCCCTGGATAAGCAAAATATGAAAGTGGGAATTTTAGTTTCTTATTGTCTACAGTAAATTTTAGAAATATTGTGGTTTGTGTGGAATAAGTTATAATTAACTCGACGGACAGCGGGTTGGCCACCAATGTTGTAAACTATTATTTGCAATTTATTAGTATATATGTTAAAAATAAACACTTACCTCGCTATTTGCAGGAAAACAATGGACTTTACTTCCAGTTGGGGTTTTACACGCTAATACACAACACTTACTAGGCATTATTATTTAATAAAAAATAAATAATCCTAGTAATAAAGTCACAAATAAAATGTATCAAATCACAATTGAAAACACTTAAAATGGAGGTTAGCGTAGGTTGGCGTGGGAGCATCACGCGGATTATTGGCGGTTAAAACGCATGAAACAATGATTTAAAGATATGACACTAAATTTGTTCAAACTCGTTCATTTTTGCGCATGACGTCATGCGGTAAGTAAATGTTGGCGGCATTCAAACACTAACAAATCCATATTTCGCAATTTACATAATTACAGTGTAAACATTTACACTATCTTTGGTTAATTATTTTAATAATTTAAGAAATTGTTATTATTGTAAACTTATAAAACAACATTGCCATTGACAACGTATTTTATGTATGACTAAACAATAAATTTAATTTTACAGCTTAAAATACTTTTTTATTACACTAGTACATAAATTGATACTTTATTGGAAGAACTGTCTCATTTTGTGTTAAAATGTAGTAGTACTCAAAACCAAAATGACAAAGCCACTAAATATATTTCGAATAAAAAAAAGCTCAAAAATAAAATTTTATTAGGATAACGGACATTTTATGCTTTTTTGTATATAAATAAGATTTATTCACTTACCATACTTATAGCCTTGCTCCGCAATAAGTTATAGGGGTTTCCAATAAGTTCAAATATTATATACTTATGACATAAATACTTTATATCAACTTTGCATTTTAAAACACATTAGTCCTGAGAATTATTCAATATTTTTTGCACTTTAAAGTAATTTAATTCAATTAATACTAATTTTGATAATTATAATTATTAAAGAGTTATAGCGAAAACTGTAATTTTTAAACGTAATAAAAATCAAATTTATAGCTGCATTCAGTTTATTTTTTTATATTAATGACCCGTAAACGCAAATTAAACCAGTACGCTCCTGACTTTACGTCCCTTGGGACGCTCAATTCCCAAGGGAGAGAAAGTGATAGTTTAGTCACAGGGGACTAAACTAGGCACTTAAGTCCCGGAAGTGCAAAAAATAATAAATATTATGTTTAAATGCAACAAAATACCTATCCACTAGGCCTCATTTTTCAAATTCTTTTTTTTATAAATATATTTTTAAATAACACAATTATTTTCACAAAAATTACAAACATTATGTTTTACACATAATAAATTTATTTAAAAATATTATTGTATGTGTAAAGCAAACCTAACATAATTAGAAATATGATTATTGTATTAAATTTAAGGTAGATTGGACTAATGTGACACAAATCTGTTTTAATTTCAATAAAGGTTTTTTGTATCAACATGAATGAATTTAACTAATGTTGGTAAAATTTACGCTTATATGAAACTTAAGTAAATAAAAAAAAAATGCAAATGCACAAGTTTAATTATTTTTTATTGTTGATATATTATAAATATATGTATATAGACACAAAGATACAACAATTTTAATTTTTACGAACAGCCAACTCTTTCGGAAAACGAAAGAACATAAAGTCTCCTTTTTTATAATCCTTAGCTTGGTCATCACTTTTGCAACCAAACACCGCACACCTCATGATGATAGACAATGGATGTTCAACCGATCACAACACAACGGAAACACTATAAATTGTTTATTAAACTAAACACTTAACTAAAATATTTAGTACTTAATAAACAAACACTATAAATACACTACAATAAACTAACTAAAACTATAATTTTATTGTCAATAAATGTTCAATCGATCACAACGAAGCACGAAACACATTGAATGTACTTATAAAACTAAACACTTAATATTAAAATAAACTAAACAACCACTATAAATACACCAAAATGAACTAAATAAAACTATGACTGACTAAATATTAATACACAAAACGGAATAAAATGAAAGCTTGGAAAATGCGTCTCTTGTTTACTAACCGCGTGACGTAGTAGACAAACCAATATGGCGGCAAACATGCGCAAGATCATATCTCTAAAATCATTGTTTCATGGTTAAAACGTAACCCAGTGTTTATAGTTGTACCAACCCCAAATCAGGAAATATCTGGACATTTTCGTGCGTTTGCATTTCAGTTGGTACGTTGCTGCGAGTAATGGCAGCCCCCATGTCGCTCAAGATGGCCGCGAGTTGCAGACCCCTGCCTGAAATCGTGCGATGTGAACGTATCCGACCGATCCGAACGCGCGGTCGCCTCGCATGGTTCATGCCAGGGCCCGACAACTGCCGAAAACAACGACTGAAACAAAATTGATAAAACTTAAAAGCCCTATACAGTGGCTTTTAAGTTTTATCGATTTTGTTTCAGTCGTTTGATCCCAATCCAAAAGATGGCGCAAATATCGATGATAGTTATTGCTATTCTATATTGACTACAGGAATCATCGCTAGATGGCGCAGGGAGGTGTTTTTGGTGTACATTTTTTTCACATTTGTCATAATTCAAACCCATCGAATCGATTAATTTTGTCTCAAGTGCTAACATAAACAAATCTGTAAGTATTGGAATTTTTTCGATAATTCAGCTATTTTATTTTTATTTTAAACCAGTTGGATGGAGCACGTTTTATTGAAGAATTGAAATTTTATTGTTAAATGGTTCACTATTGTGTAGTTAAATTGTGTTATAATTCAAGCAAGCACATCCAGATGTAGGCGCGCACCCATGGAGGGGGAGCTTGACCACCCCTAAGACTAACTAAATTGTAGTATGTTAATGTATATGTTGCTAACAAAACACGAAATACGGACAAAACGCGTTTTGTCTAGACAAAATGCGAATTGTCCAATGTTTTTAAACAATACCCGAATAAAATTGCATTCGTCTGTCATTTCGCATATTGTCTAGACAAAATGCGTTGTGTCTAAGAGCTATTAAATAAAATGCGTTGCAAGATTTTTCATTGAAAAAAAAAATTATTGGAAAACATAACTTTGTTTCATTAACAAAGTGACAAATTATTTATAAGGAATATATTTTAAACTTCACTTAAAATCAGTGTTTCATTGAGCATGAAGTAAAATTTTGAATTTAGAAAAGCCTGAAAATTTGGATTTGCCAGGGCGCGCTCGCTTCGTAATTTGGCAAATCCAAATTTTTAGGCATTTCTAAACTCGAAATGTTACCTTATGCTTAATCTGGGTGTGGAAACACTCGTTAAAAGTTCAAAATTGAACGCTTCTATAATAAACCTTGTATAACAAAATCAAAATAAAACTACTTGATTTAAAAAGTAAATAATTATAGGCAAGAGTTTTACTTCAAATAATATTAAACCAAACTGGATTTGTTAATAATGAATCACTTTTAATTATGAGAAGATTTTTTATACAAGGTTAATTATAAAAGCATTCAATTTGAAACTTCTAATGAGTATTTCCAGTCCCAGACTAAGCATGAAGTAAAATCTCGAGTTTAAAAAAGCCTGAAAATTTGAGTTTGCCGGAGCACGCGAACAAAGCGAGTCGCACCCCGGCAAATCCAAATTTTCAGGCTTTTCTAAACTCGAAATTTTACTTCATGCGCCACGCGTATAAAACACTGATTTAAAGTGAAGTTTAAAATATACTCCTTATAAACAATTTGTCACTTTGTTAATAAAGCAAAGTGATGTTTTCCAGTACTTTTTTGGTTTGTTTTGTTGGATCGTATTTTTCATAATTTAGCCCCAACATCAAGCTCCACTAGCTTAATCGACTCAATTTTGTTGTTATTTTTTTACATAAAAATAAATAAATCAATATTTCCTTACAAATTGTCCATTTGTTCTTATTTTTTTATTATTTTGCGAGCGTCACAATGTTCTTACATTTTTATGACACTTAGCATGTTAGGACTTGTCTAAACTCATGCGAACAAAGCCCGAAATTATGTTTTAAGAGCAGTAGACATTTCGCGATGGTCCCCTTCAAGACGCGTGAACCCCCCCCCCCCCCAGGACAAACTTCTACAAAAATGGTGTAAGGTTTAAGTAACATATACTGTTAGTAAATACAATAATAATTACATAAATCATATTGTATATCTTTGAATTAAATTGTTTTAGATCAGATATAGGCAACCTTTGACATGTTGAGGGCCAAACTTTAGCGTGCAAATACGTTCGCGGGCCGCGTTTAAAAGTACTTAGTGCATTTTAAAGTAGTGATAATATTTTTTGCGATAGATATTAGACATAAAATAATACGACAATGTTATTATAGTACAATTTATTAAAATAACAAAACGAAATTTTAAAAAAATGGTACATTATAATTAAATCGTTAAATTTGCAATTGTTACAAACTACGAAAGTTAAATACACCGAAATCAATGAGACACTTGAGCTTGAATTTGGGAAACTAATCCATCGATATTTGGATTAATTCCACTGACACAAAGACGTAAAGAATTTTCCAAATTATCAGTCAGTCTTGTACGATGTGTTGATTTATTAACTTTCATCAATGAAAAGAACTGTTCGCATTTATAAGTACTGCCAAACGCACAAATCAATCTTCTTGCGAATTTTCTAAGCTGCGGAAAATTGTCTTCTTCTAGGTATTTTTTGTAGAAATCGCACAACTCTACGTCTTCAAATTTGGATTTTAGGAGTGAGTTTTCTTAAATCTCGATCAACTCCATTTGTAAGTGTATTGGAGCATTTTGTACAATATATGTTGTAGGAGTAGCAAATAAACTGAAACAGTCTTTCATGTTTTTGAAGTCGCAAAATCTGTTCGAAAATTGTTCCGACAGTAACTTGAGTTCTTCAGCATATTGAGCATAAGCAATATTTTCATACGCAGAGAGCGTGTTGAAATGGTAACTGTTACCAGACAGCATCTGTGACTCCCACAAGCGTAGTTTGATCTGAAACGCTTTTAAATGGCTGTACAAATCATTTACTAACTGTCCTTGTTTTTGAAGTTTCAAATTTAAATCATTCAAATAGGCTGTAAGATCGACCAGAAATGCTAAGTCACATATCCATTTTGGGTCACTTAATTCAGATAGTGGTTTATCTTTTATTTTCGTAAAGTCTGCTATCTCATTTCAGTCAATGTTGTTTTTATATCATTAGCCATCATTTCTATACGTCGAACAACAGTTCGTCTTGACAAACTAATTTGTTCAAATTCTTTTTTCTTTTCAGGACACATAATACCGCAAACTTCTAACATACACTCCTTGATAAATTCTCCTTCGGCAAATGGTTTTAATGCCTTTGCCAATTTTGAGCTAACTATAAAACTAGCTTTCACAACATTATCAAGTTGTGTTCTTTGTTTATGAAACATTTGTTGCTGTTTTTCCAAATTTGCGGTAAGCTTTTGGATTTTGTCTGTTCTTAATAGTCCTGTCAGTGAGTGCAGCGTAGCATGCTTAGTTGAGTAATGCCTCTTTATATTGAATTCTTTCATTACTGAAATGGATTCATTACACAGCAAACAAATAGGCTTACCATTGTGCAAGATAAAAAAGAATTCTTCAGTCCATTTTTCTTGAAAATGGCGACCCTCTGTATCACCTTTTCGTTTCTTTCCACCAGACATAATTTTTGTTTACTTTTCGTTCAATAAACTTAATAACAAACTATAGTTAGTAACCACTCAAGATGCACACAAAGTCACAAAGCAAGTTGACGGCTCGAGCAGTTCGCTAGGATATCGCTTGTCCAAGTTATCACCTCGGTAGCTCAAATAGAACTGAACTAACGTTCGGGCCATCCACCCGCTTATATAGGCAAAATGAACGAATAATCTGGAATAAACTAGTTTAGAATAATTGAGAAGCAATAAATCTTTTGAAGTGTCGCCCGTGAGGCGGCAAACCTCAAAGAATTTGATCGAGCAAGTCGAGTGGCGGCGATTATCAAAGAGTGAAACATCAAAGAATTTGATGTTTGCCGCCTCACTGTCACTCTCGTAAGTATAAGTACCTAATGTAATATTTTTTAATTGGGTTTTTTCAAAATGTCTCGCGTGCCGGATTATATCTTACAGCGGGCCGGGGGTTGCCCATATGTGTTTTAGATGATTTAAGATGCAGTAATAAGTGGATTTGTCCACAAAATACGAATCGTTCCTAATTTGTGGTAGTAAAAAATTTATGCATTTTTAAGTGTTGTCAACTCTAAATTGAACATGGTTTCTTTGTTGTTTTTCATAAAAAGTTCAAGTACTTATATAAAATGAATACTATAATAAATTAGTATTTTCTAAAAAAAAAACACTATAATAAATTAGTATTTTCTAACCACGGGGCCGCTTTACTTTGCGGAAGAGGGTATGTTTGGGGATAGGACACTATGGAGGGGGGGGGTCGTAAAGGCGATAAATAATAACAAAGGAAAATATGTTTTAATCAATTCATTTTTAATCCATTTTAAAGACAGCGAAGAAAAGAAAAAGTACAATTTAATATATATATATATATATATATATATATATATATATATATATATATATATATATATATATATATATATATATATATATATATATATATATATATATATTTATTTTTAGGTTTTCGCGAGCAAAATATAACTTGCTTGAGTTTTTTGGGCTGCTTTCTCGCGTTGGTTGGTTTATTTGCGCTCTACGTTTCGGCAGCATCACTTCTGCCATCCTCAGGAGCTTTTTTGTATACTGAGTGATGGATGTCACGTTCACTGTCAGTACATTTGTTTTGTAAACTAGGGACTTGTAGTCTAGATCTGCTGCGTGTTATTGGTCTACTCGATGTAGAAGGTGCTAAAATTTCTTGATTTGTGTCCGATGTATCTGCATTATTGAAATTACTTGAATTTGTCTGAATATTCCGAAAATTGTTGGATATTGGAGGCAAGTCATTTTTTTGTTGTTTTATTATATTCATCAAAGGTTTCCATGTGGTTTGTAATCTTGTGCCATCATCTCGTTTATTGAGGCACAAAGGATGTTTTTCTATTTCTATGGCTTCACGTACGATTCTTTCTTCAAATTTTGGGATAGAACTAATTACCGAAGTATTTTCAAAATCTATGTTATGGTCTGTATCAAATTTATGTTGGAATAATGACCAATAACACGCAGCAGATCTAGGTATAAAAACAACTCATTAGCAGTTATGAAAACCCGCTTAGGGCCCCTATTCCTGAAATATACTTCCGTTAAAATAGTTGAAATATAGTACACTTTTCCCTACTTTCACACGTACTTTCTTTTCAGCAAGAATGCGAAGGAAAACATTACTCATTGCTAAGAGCTTATTCAAATAAGTTGGCTCAAGGGGAGCTAATGCCTATGGGAGAACTGGAAATCGAGTAGATGTGGGGTAAGAGTAAGACAGACAATTATATACACCAATCACCGGTCTCGATTTAGCTGTAATTAAGGCAATACAATGTAAATTATGATTTTTAATCACATTTTTAAATAAACTTATTAATATTTTATTTTGTAGGTAAAATTATGTGCCAACTTGATGAACTTAAAATAATAGATTTTGATATACGTCAGCATGGTTCTGTTAACATGAATCGTAAGCATAGAGTTGTATGGAAGCGGCGTAGCTGTCAAGGCAGAGAGCGCAGGGGCGGCTAGGGCTTCTTGACGGGAGGTAGGCGGCGAGGTGACTCGACGGGGCAGCGGCGTTCAGGGCTTCGGCTCCCGTAGAGCTTGGGCGACGAGGCGAACGGTCCTCGCAGGTGTCTCGACGGGGTACCGGGCTGGGTTCCAGGCGGTGTGGCGGAGTCGCGGTTTTTAATCTTTGATTCGTAGCGTAGACCAATTAGTAAGCCAAGTAGACGTGATTTACTAAGGAGAACTGTTAGGCCGAGATGACGAGCCTAGAAAAATTAACTCTATAGAAGGTTCACGCCCATGTATTGGAAAATACTGCAAAGAGCGCCTCTGGACGACGAAGTCGCCAACTAATTCGAAAAATATTTCACCGGGCGGTTCGGACTTTTCGTTAAAATTTGAATTGATATTACAAAAATGAATACGTTTACATTTTTTTAACGTATTATTCATTTCTAACTGTAATTCTCAATTGATAAATAGATATTTGTAGATATTACTTACCATTTTTTAAGAAACTAATTTAGGTTTTTTTATTTTTGTTTTAATTTAATAATATATTTTTATATAAAAGGATTTATGAGGAATAAGGTATAAAAATACATTCAATATTAAAAGCATATAATCATTTAATAAAAGTAGTAGAAACATTACGATATTAAATGCAATTCAGGAAAATAACTTGAGCCGATCATTCACGTAGTACAGCTCCTCAAATCTGGATTTGTGCTAATAAAAAAAAAACAAAAGAAATACATTTTTGTTTAAAAATAGAAGTTGCCGCAACAGACCATGCATAAAAGATTAGAATTTAAAATAAATCAAAAGCGTCCAAGGCAGGTGGTGGCAAAATGTGTAAGCCCCATAAGACCTGTGATAAGAACTCCTCTACGTAGCCATGGGGGGGGATGGGGGGGACGCTCCCCCCCCCCCCCCCCAAAGCTAAGGCAGTTGGCAAATTTTACTTTATAATGAAAAATTGCTAAACCAGTTGGCAAATCTAAAAAAATTATATGATATAAATGGATATGTTCCCAGAAAATGGGTTAGGGCTTAATGCAGTTGGCAAATTTCGGACGAAACAAATTGATGAACATTAATAAGTTTTACTAAAAGAAAATTTCAATTGGAATTAAAACTAATGAATCTAAATAATCTAGTTGGCAAACTATTATTATTCAATATTTAAGCAGATGGCATAATTTAAAATTCAAGTATTACAAATCTATGTGTTTCCCTAGTATGCTCAGCTGACTAAAGGAAGTACTGTCAATGAAGGAGTAAAATAATGTATGTTTAGTGTTTCAGAAAAAATTACTGTCCAATTTTGATCTGTTTTTTTCTAGACTTTCTGTAATAAATTGAATGGAAAAAAAGTTTATTTAAAAACTGCAGTACTAAATAAGTTTTCATAAAAATATATTTATAAATTTTAATTAGTAATATTTTTGAGGTACGTTATTTAACATCATTTAAAGTATTAACCATTACGAATGTTGTGATACCACTAGTATAGGAAATTAAATAAATAGGGCCCACTTCTAGCTTCTCACTCTCCAGCATTTTCATACACTATGACGTATGAAGTCACGCAGCCGCACGCACGTTATGTGGGGAATTCCCCCGTTTATGAAGATTTTATGCATCCAACCTTATTTTCCCATCGGCATTTTAATTTGAACTTATTAACGTGACGATTGTTTCGCTAACCGCGATGAGTTCTAAACCTAGGCGTTTTAAAGTTGAGTGTTTAACATGCGGTGCAATATTTAATAATGATTATAAATCTGCACATGAAAAAAAAAATCACGCCGGTAAACCAGTAAAAGTTAAATCCGTTGGTGCACCAGAAAATCCGTTTGAAGCAGCAAAACGAAAAAATATTGCATCCATAGATTAAATTAGATTGATAACTCATAGGGGGCTCCACGTATCATGATTTCAGTTAACCGACCCACTCGATGAGACGGCGCTGCAATCGCAAATGACGTCATTGGCCGCGGGGACCGGGCGGGATTCTTGCTAAGCGGGGTGTGCGGTGCAGGGGATCATAACATTGAATGGTGGATGCGGTGCGGGGAACATCGCACGGTATTAAATTACCGTGCGATGCGAAAAATACCAAAGACCTAATGAACATGTTAAATGTATATTTAAAAAGTTATTACAAATATATTTCGCTACATGTCAAAACCTAATTACATTTCACTTTTCAACAAAATGTCTGCAGACTAAGCATGAAGTAAAATTTCGAGTTTAGAAAAGCCCCGAGACAAATTTTCTGGGCTTTTCTAAACTCGAAATTTTACTTCATGCGCCACGCGTATAAAACACTAAAATATTGTAAAATTTATGTATATTCTAATTTCACTTGAAATCTGTGTTTTATACGCGTGGCGCATGAAGTAAAATTTCGAGTTTAGAAAAGCCCAGAAAATTTGTCTCGGGTCGCTGCGCGACCCTCGACAAATTTTCACGGGGCTTTTCTAAACTCGAAATTTTACTTCATGCTTAGTCTGGGAGTGGAAAACACTCATTTAAAGCTTCAAACTGAACTTTAAAAAATACAAGGAATACCTAAAGATTTACAGAAAATAGGTTGAATTTGAAATACATATACTTAAAAGAAAACTCCTTGTATGTATAAATACAAATAAAATATTTCCAGAAGAAAGTTATTGTTACTGCAAAAATGTTCAGCAAAAATATTAAAGGGAAGTATTTGGTATATTGTGAAACTTATTTCGTAAATCGGGAAATCTTTTAACTTATATTTGACAAGGTGAAAGATATTTGGGATATAGTGAATCTCATTTGATCAATAGTGAAATGCAATAGAAAAACCGTGTAATTAAATTTAAGACATTATTTTATGTACTGGGATCGTACTTTGTGACTAGATGAAATTTCAGAATTGCTTGATCCAACAGCAACGGAAACATTCTCCATGGAAATATGCTCCTAGCCCGGTGTGAAGAAAATCTCCACGTCCGTGGTTGTTTCATGCATAGTACTTGAAAATCATTCACGAATGCTAGGAAGAAATAAAGAGAAATAATGTAGACACACTGGTTTTAAATGTGTTTGACTGCAGATTTAATTAAAAGAATAGACAATGGCTTAAAAACTTAAAATATTACATAAACTTACGGTTTTAATTATTAATGTTAACGCCCATCCCCAAAGATTAAGAATTGCTTAATCCAACAATAAACTCCATGAAAAAATGCTCCTAGTTCAGTATGATGAAAATATCCACGACCATGGATATTTAGTATACTTGAAGATCATCCACATGTACTAGGAAGAAATAAAGAGAAATAATGTAGTAACACCCTGGTTTTAAATTTGTTTGACTGTACACTTATTTAAAATAATACACAATAGGTTAAAATTTAAAAATATTTTACATACTTACGGTTGTAATTATTTATGTTTATTGACGCTCATCTCGAGACGATTTCGTCTTATCAGCACTTTTGTGCCTTCAGATCTGACAGCTGTTGAATGAAAACGAGCCCACGTTAGAAATTGCGGGAAATTTGAAATTCCAACATATGCGCCCTCCCATCGAGTGGGTCGGTCAACTATATATGTGAACTTATAGAATCATATGGAGTCGACTGGGTCTGATTGCATCTACTTCAACATGTAGGCAACATAGATTAAATTAGATTGATAACTCATAGGGGGCTCCACGTATCATGATTTTAGTTAACCGACCCACTCGATGAGACGGCGCTGCAATCGCAAATGACGCCATTGGTCGCGGGGAGCGGGCGGGACTCTTACTAAGCGGGGTGTGCGGTGCAGGGGGTCGTAACATTGAATGGGGGTTGCGGTGCGGGGAACATCGCAAGGTATTAAATTACAGTGCGATGCGAAAAATACCAAAGACCTAATGAACATGTTAAATGTATATTTAAAAAGTTATTACAAATATATTTCGCTACTTGTCAAAACCTAATTTCATTTCACTTTTCAACAAAATGTCTGCAGTTCGTCAAAAAATGCATCTTAGAAATGAAATAAGAGGTCTCCTTATCCGAATAAGGATGTTGGCGTAAGTAGTGTTCCATACAGTGAATTTTTCTTTAAGGTAAACATATGCATAAGCTGTAAATTTTCCGACATTCGTTGTTTTTCAAAAGAGTTCAATATAGCGCTTTAAACGAGTGTTTTCCACTCCCAGACTAAGCATGAAGTAAAATTTCTAGTTTAGAAAAGCCCCGTGAAAATTTGTCGAGGGTCGCGCAGCGACCCGAGACAAATTTTCTGGGATTTTCTAAACTCGAAATTTTACTTCATGCGCCACGCGTATAAAACACTAAAATATTGTAAAATTTATGTATATTCTAATTTCACTTGAAATCTGTGTTTTATACGCGTGGCGCATGAAGTAAAATTTCGAGTTTAGAAAAGCCTAGAAAATTTGTCTCGGGTCGCTGCGCGACCCTCGACAAATTTTCGCGGGGCTTTTCTAAACTCGAAATTTTACTTCATGCTTAGTCTGGGAGTGGAAAACACTCATGTAAAGCTTCAAATTGAACTTTAAAAAAAACAAGGAATATCTAAAGATTTACAGAAAATAGGTTGAATTTGAAATACGTATACTTAAAAGAAAACTCCTTGTATGTATAAATACAAATAAAATATTTCCAGAAGAAAGTTATTGTTACTGCAAAAATGTTCAGCAAAAATATTAAAGGGAAGTATTTGGTATATAATGAAACTTATTTCGTAAATCTGGAAATCTTTTGACTTATATTTGACAAGGTGAAAGATATTTGGGATATAGTGAATCTCATTTGATGAATAGTGAAATGCAATAGAAAAACCGTGTAATTAAATTTAAGACATTATTTTATGTACTGGGATCGTACTTTGTGACTAGATGAAATTTCAGAATTGCTTGATCCAACAGCAACGGGAACATTCTCCATGGAAGTATGCTCCTAGCCCGGTGTGAAGAAAATCTCCACGTCCGTGGTTGTTTCATGCATAGTACTTGAAAATCATTCACGGATGCTAGGAAGAAATAAAGAAAAATAATGTAGACACACTGGTTTTAAATGTGTTTGACTGCAGACTTAATTAAAAGAATAGACAATGGCTTAAAAACTTAAAATATTACATAAACTTACAGTTTTAATTATTATTGTTAACGCCCATCCCCAAAGATTCAGAATTGCTTAATTCAACAATAACGGGGATATACTCCATGAAAAAATGCTTCTAGCTCAGTATGATGAAAATATCCACGACCATGGATATTTAGTATACTTGAAGATCATCCACATGTACTAGGAAGAAATAAAGAGAAATAATGTAGTAACACCCTGGTTTTAAATTTGTTTGACTGTACACTTATTTAAAATAATACACAATAGGTTTAAATTTAAAAATATTTTACATACTTACGGTTGTAATTATTCATATTTATTAACGCTCACCTCGAGATGATTTCGTCTTATCAGCATTTTTGTGCCTTCAGATCCGACGGATCTGACAGCTGTTGAATGAAAACGAGCCCACATTAGAAATTGCGGGAAATTTGAAATTCCGACATATGCGCCCTCCCATCCAGTGGGTCGGTCAACTATATATGTGAACTTATAGAATCATATGAAGTCGACTGGGTCGGTAAGTGATTTTTTTCCTTGGTTATTTCTTTCCGACTGAAACCATACTGACTTAAAGAAACGAATACAGCTTGTACATTAAACTGTACTGGGTGTCCGCGGAAAAAAGATGCACGGTAAATATCTAAGATTTTTTTTAACGAAATAGCTGAAACAGTCAATTTTAATTTGATGGGGAACGACTTACGGCAAATAAATGATCTTTAATTTAATTTATAATCCTTTACCTCCCCTCTAGGGAAAAATGAGTGATGGTTCATTTGAAAACTTATGTAATTTGTAACGCGAAATCTACATATAAATAAGCGGTATTATTTTATTTGAATTCTAATAGACTTTTAAATTTGAAAAGTATGTACTGTGCTGTGCTCTGTTCTAGTATGAAATTTGAAATTGTTTCATTTTTATCACGGATGCATATTTATCCCGTAACATGCTATAAAAATCTCAGTAATCTATCTTTTAAACTAAGGTAGAACAAAAACAAACTTTAGATACATTCACAAAATGATAAAAATCATGGACGAATGCAAAAATTAAATTGATACTATTGGAGATATTTACAAAAAAAAAACAGTTTACCTTTTTAAATAAACTACCACTCCTGGTTTCCAGATTTCAGTCAAAAATCAATGGGACCTTTATATTTAGATAAAAGGCATTATACAGGGTGTGGATATGGTCTATAATAAAATGCATATTTCTGTTATCTTGGGTTTGATGGAAAAACCCTGAAACAGGTCAATTTTATATTTGTCTTCTGCACCTCTTCATGTATTACACATATAAATGGCGCGCATTATGATGCATAAGAAAAATCTAAAATCGACCTGTAGCAGTGATTTTTAATCAAACCTAAAGTAACAGAAATATATTTTTTTATTCCAGACTTTATCCACACCCTGTATATGAATTTTTAAGGCGATCCGTTAAGCCGTCTGTGCTGTGGAGAGGACATGTGCCTGTGTCACACACACACAGACTGACACAGAAATCACTTCAAAAACCACTTTTTGAATCAGTGGTGTCGAAAACGGATATTTTTGCAAAAGTTTCGAAATACCGAAAATGTTCATGATTACTAGCCATTTTTTTTTCTCCGTAAATGAAAGTAAAAATGTTTAATCTTTCATCACCCACATTTATTATTTATAAGAAAAAAACTAGGAATAACCATCCAATTCTGGTGTTTACCAAATGCATTTCATTTCTTCGGATTGTAGCAAAACCTTCAGTTTCATCTCAATATCCCTATTACTTTTTAGCTGAAGTGCTCATAAGTAGACCCTATACAAACACTTTTAAAAGACAGCGATCTTATATTTGGAATTTTGCCCTGAAAACTATACTTAAATGGCATAATTGGTAAAATTTATTAAATTGCTTGTGTAACAATTACTGTTTAATTATAAATGTATATTAATTTCTCAAACATAATGAACTAACTCCAGAACATAATTTTTCCAGATAGTGAAAATTCTGGTAACTCTGTTTATAGTGATGAATTTGTTATTTCAAGAGAAGTGGGATTTGAGGCAAAAAAGAAAAAAATTGAATTTAATTTAAATACTGAAGACAATGAAGTACCGTCAACCAGTAAACAAGTCCGTACAGGTAATTTATTTTTTCGTAAGTATTTACAAACCAGAAACTTTTTATTATGCTTATATTATAGATTTTGAGGCAGAGGATGAAACTTTTTCGGGTAAAGCCATACTTTGTACAAGCGAAGAAGAATTACAGGACCAAACGCTAAACAGTGTATCCCGTGATGGTAATCTTTGGTTTAGTTATTCTGGAAAGCTCGCATTATTGTCAGATTTATTCGATTCCATCAAAAATTTGATAAGTAATATTAAAAATGAGCCTGTAGTAAATAACTACATGGCAGCTATAAAAATGATTGATATAAGCGAAACCATTAAAGATGCATGTATTGACTTGACTGATTCTTGTAAAAATTACATTGGAACATTGAAAACAGAAAACATAAATTTCTCTACAGAAGATAGAAGTGAAGCTAATCCTTTGATTCTGCGCGATCCTGGCCTACGAACTAAAGTTAAAAGTGATCAACAGAGACAATATTTAATTGATTTAGGACCTCATCAGCCAATACTTTCTAAATTTCCGAGTGATGGAAAAAATAGATTTAACGCTCAGTGGTACAAACAGTTCGTTTTTTTAGAATATAGCACAGTAAAAGATGCAGCATTTTGCTTTGTCTGTTCACTTTTTCCAGAAGGAATTGGACGAGAAAAATCTGAAAATAATTGGAGTAGGGAAGGCGTCAAAACTTGGGGTAAAATGAAAAGTTCAGGTGTTAAAAAAGTAGGAAAACTAGCTATCCACTTTAAGTCATCTACCCACAAATCTGCATTGAGAGATTATTTTAATTTTATGAATAAAAATCAACATGTAGATATACTTGTGGACAAAACCAAACGGAGATTACTTTTAGAAGAACAACGAATATTTTCACATAACAAAGCTGTCTTGGAAATTTTATTTGATACTGCAAAAACATTGGCTAGGCAAGGACTTGCATTCCGTGGAAGTGAAAATGTAAATGATAATTTTTCCCAGATTATTCACCTAATTTCATATTAAAAGATTGTTAGATGACACTCAACTTCGTCCTTATCACGTGACTTACTTAAGTCCACAATCTCAAAACGAGATTATAGAACTACTTGGCAATGCTGTTCGTTCCAAAGTTGTACAAGAGATAGATGAAGCACCTTTTTATACTATAATGGCGGACCACACTCCTGACTCTTCAAATAAGGACATTTTATCACTTGATGTTCGTACAGTGGATAGAGATGGAATTCCGAAAGAACGATTACTTTTATGTTATAGAGACTCTTGATAAAACTAATTCAGGAACGGCTTGTGACATTTTAAATTGTCTACAGTCTCAAAATATAAATTTAGACAAACTTGCTTTCCAGCCCTACGATTTTGCAGCAGCGATGTCGGGAAAGTTTAATGGTACTTAAAACAACATTTCTGAAATACTACACCGTAACATTCCTTATGTACCATATATATTTTAGAAGAATTGCATGTATTTTTTACCTCTAGCATAAAGCGAATTCAACCTTTAAGAAATAAGTTAGAGAAAATTGAAAATGCCATACTTCTAAAAAACTTGTCAAAAACACGTTGGACAGCACGTGCAGAAAGTCTTCAGGCAGTAAGTACTTCATTTGAAGGAATTGTTGAAGTGCTAGAAAAGATTTTTAATAGCAGAACTGTCGATTACAATACTCAAGCCAAAGCTTATGGATTATTTTAACGATTCTTAAATTTTGATTTTGTATGCTGCTTAATGTTTTTAAAAACTGTGCTATACAAAATGAAAATTGTAACAACGATCCTAGAATCTCCCAATTTGAATATAATAGATGCCTTTTCAATAATTCAAGGATCGAAAGATTCCATAGCTGCTATCAGAAATAGCGAGCATGAACTAGACAATTTGGTGGAGAGTGCAAAAACGTTTGCAAAGAAAATGGACATTTTGCCAGAAGAGGAGTAGTTCCCAAACGTTTCGATGCTTTAAATGATACAGTTTCTGACTTCTCTTTAAAAGAGTATTATAGAAAGGAATTTTTTAATGTTCTAGATGTTCTTGTGTCGTTCCTAGAAAATAATTTGAATGAGGTTTTAAAGATTGTAAATCCTCTTGTTAAATTATTTTCTATGCCTCTGTCAAAGCAGAACATTAGCTTAGATACCATAGAAACTTTGACACCCTTATATCCTTGTGATAAGCCGGATGAGTTTGCACTGGAGGCGGAACTAGACGTCTTATTTGATATCTGCATTAAAAACGAAGTGAAATCGATGCAGGAAGTGATGAACACAGTGAAGGAAAATAAAAATGTGTTTGCGTTATCCTTTAAACTATGTCAGCTAATATACACAGCCGGGTTTTCAGTGGCAACAAATGAAAGAAGCTTTAGTTCATTGAAATTTGTCAAAAATTCATTGCGTTCTAGAATGAAGGAAGATCGTTTGGACGCATTAATGATTTTGAAAACAGAATCTGATATTACTGATAATATTGAATTATCAAATATTGTGAACTCCTGGGCTAAACTAAAGCATAGGCGAGTTATAATAAACTAATTCAAATTGTAAAACTCCATGTTTTATTAGGTATTGGTTAAATGTAATTATGTACATATGTTATAAAATATATTAGGAAGTACAAAGCACTATATTATTGGATAATAAATTAATCTTAATTTATATAAATCAATGTACTACGTTATATTAATTTGTTAAAATAAAATAATATAAAAACAGACATTTTTATTTTAATTTTGAAGTTGGAAAATTATAGGTGTTTCCCCCTCCAAAAGTTAAGGCTTCGCTACGCCCCTGCCTCTAAGAACATCTACTGGCACGTCTGCTTTTGAGCAAGTCTTTGTAATAATATAGAGCTGTCCGATAAAATCTCTTTACCAAATCATATCGATTCATTGAATAATGCTCTTTGCAAATCAACTGTAACGCGAATGTATCTTAATATTTTTTATCACATGCTTACCAACCCATTGAATAAATCTTAACGTTTCTTTAGCTGATTTTGAAACAGTTTTAAAGCATTTTGTCACAATTGTACTCACAACACGTTTAAATACAAAAGAATATTATAAATCACTCATAAAACTTATATCGAGTTTCTGCAAAAATTTTGTCTTTTTGAGACAAGTCTCCAAATATTCATTGAAACAACTACTTCTCGAGCTAATACCCCGACAGATATTGAAATATACAATGAATATTTGAGTTACACGACAGCTTTACTGTTCTATGCATAATTTATATGCAAAATGCAACTTCAGGTCAAATTATTCTCTCACCAAACTAAATGAATTAACAGGAAATTGAAATAAATTGAAAAAATTACAGGGAATGGATATTAATTGTCTTAAGCTATCTATAGACGCGTTTCGAGACTTAAGATAGATGGCTTAAGACAATTAATATTCACACCCCCCAGGAGATTAGGTGCTCGTGGAAGTGTTCCCTCAAAAGTTCCATTGTTCTCGCTGTGTGCCGTGCCTCCTTCCTGCTGGAACCATACGTCCCCAAGTTCCATTTATTCAAGTTTTGGGAGAAAAAAAATGCCTCAATCATTTCTCTGTAGCGAAATAACGACAGCCTCACCCTCTCGAAGTTTTCTGGGGTTCTGGAAGTCCGTTGACCTCCAGGCCCTTTTTTGTCACACTGCCACTTTCCCTGAATGCGTCCACCCACGAAACGATTGATTGCCGGCCAGGAACGGAACCCGTGGAATGAATATTCAACCAAGTTCGGAGGGCACGTTTGGTGGCAACCACCGAACGGCCATTGGAAAAGTAGGCCTCGACGGCGAACGCACGCTCCTCCTTTGTCATAACGACAACTGGCTTGAGCGGTAACAAAACTTCAACACCCCATCTATTGAATGAGACCCTTCCTGCCCCTTTCTGACCACGTCTCGCTCATTGGCGCCCAATTCAAATCAGCAAGTTTCCCTCCCCACCTTGTATTATAAAGGCTATCACGACATGGCTTTTGGTCGTTACTAGAGGTTAAACAAATTATTGTGTCAAAGTTATAACAATATTAACTTTTAGTACACTTTTATTTTGAACTCAAAAATATCGACACAATAATTTGTTTAACCTCTAGTGACAACCAAAACCCATGTTTTGATGGCCTTTATAATATATGTGAAACTCGCTAAAATCCCCGATGTAACCCCAAAAAGTGCGTACTTATTTATGGAATCTCTGTATTGCAAACTCATATTTTTAATGTCTTTTCAAAATATAGTGAATCAGGATTTATATCTTTAATAATCGCAATGGAAATTGCTAAAGAATTGAAAGTTACACTTAAATTTAAGAATCGAAGAACTGGTGTAAAAACATAACAATTTTGTTATGAAGGAACCGATCAACCGATTTTATCTTGCGAAGAAATTTATTACCATTCAAAGACAGTTTTAAAATAAAGGTTAAATTTCACTTTAAAATTTTACATTCTTGTTGATTAGCTAAATATTTTTACATGTTTGTCAATTTATCCCAGTTTTCACAGTTCTGAAGTTTTTGTAAAATTTTATGTTGTGTGTTGGTTTTAACGATTTTATTTAAAATAGTAATAATTATTTAGAATTTTCAATTTTTGTTAATATTGATATTATACTTTCACATATTCTAGATAAACATTTGTAAAATTAATGAATATGTGATTAAACCTAAGTCAAAGTACTTCACTTCACTTTAGATCAGTGTTTTATACGCGTGGCGCATGAAGTAAAATTTCGAGTTTAGAGAAGCCTGAAAATTTGGTTTGGTCAAGATTTTTGAATGTAAATTTTCAAACATTCGTTGTTTTTATAATAGCTTTCAATTGGAATCTTCTAACGAGTGTTTCAAATCCCAGATTAAGCATGAAGTGAAATTTCAGGCTTTTCTAAACTCGAAATTTTACTTCATGCACCACGCGTATAAAACACTAACTTACTGTAAATTTTAAAATACACCCACGCCTTATGTTTGATACTTACATCAATACATTCTATAAATGTTTACTATTTACTAATATGCTTATACACCTTTTATTGTAACTCTTGGATTTTGAGATATTATATTTTTTATATTTAATCGTCATTTTAATAACGAAGAAATAGTATTATAAATAAGTAACTTTTTTTTTAAATGCTTTTGTCGTCTGACTATTTGGGGGTGAGGAGGTTTGGGCCGGCCTTGTAATGGAGCGGACAGCCGTTTGTCAGTTAATCGTCGTTAGTTTTTTTAACTGTCATTAAAATTTTACTGACAATATTATCTATTTTAAGCGAAGACCTTTAAAAATACAATTTGCTGTATAAATAAATATAAATATTTAACAATATAATATCGACACTTTTCATTACGATATATTGCCGTCTCGTTACTTTTTGTCATTTTTAAACATCCCTAGTCAGGATAGTTGGCACCCGTTTTACTTGCCGCACAAGTAGCGGTAATCGGTTTCCGGTTTTTTAGCCGGATAGGCAGGAGATCGGAACCGACGCACGTCACGATGTCGTCACGGCAGTCGACTTCCGATTTTGTTGCCTGTACGGCAACAAAATCGGAATCGGAACCGACGCACGTTACGATGTTGTAATGACAGTCGACTTCCGATCATCTTACCAGTTAAGCAGGGGATCAGAACAGACGCACTTCGCGATGTTGTCACGACAGTTGGATTCCGATTTTCTTGCAGAAAGGTAGGGGATCGGATTCGACGCACGTCATGAAGTCGTCACGATAGTCGGCACTCTATTGTTCTTGCCTCACAGGCAAGGGATCGGAACCGACGCGTCAGCATCGACAGCATATCGGATGCCGAACGGCACTCGTGTATTTCCTGGGACCTTTCCCCATCCCGCCTTATATTTATAAAAACAACAATTTGAAATTAACGAATTTTCTTTAGAAAGGTAACAAGTTTTATTGGACAGTAAAAAAGCGTTTCATAATTTACATATATTTATTAAATAATGTAACAGGAACATTTGTTAACAATTTCAAAATATTTATGAAGAAAATTCATAGAATAATAACACCAAACCTAAAAAACGCAAAACATTTAGGAAGGGGCGAACACATTACAACAAAATCAAAGTAACATTAAAACATTTGTACTGAATCAGACAGTTGTCTCTATAATCTACATATCTAACAACACAACAGTAACATTAGGGCTTTAGAGATCAATGCACGTGTTTTAAAATAAAGGGCTGGAGTGGTAGATTTATTAGTGGCCATAATTGGTAAAAAAAAGCATTTTTAGTATTTTGATGATTTTTTAAAAGTGCTTTACATAAAGATGTATGCTAGAATATATTTGGCGAAAAGTTACCTTCTCTCATATTTTTAATACTTTTGTTTGATAGACTTCTGATCATTAACATGGGGTTTCTTAATAGGTTAATTCAAAAGTCTGGTGAATTTAAATATGGTGGGAGCAGTACTGGTATTGCTGTTATTGCATGTTAATAGAAGTACATTTCTCAAATTAGTTAAGTAGTAGTAGTATACAATAACCTCAAGTATTCTAGGATTGAAAGACTGTATTACAACATTAACAGGTCATTCTAAACATTAATTATCAATATTAATAAATAGGATTTTTTTTTGACTCACTTATGTCCACTAACAAGCCCACAGTATTTTATTGAAAACCATCAGTGATCTACAGTTTTCTCTAAACATGTTTATTTTTTACCATCTAACTACAGTACGATAATCCGGATTCAATTCCGGTGAAAAAAAATGATAACTCAACGCAATGAGTTAGACTTATACAATTTTATATTTAGCTTTTAAGCCAAAATTGTAGATTTGTAACAACTTTTGGCAGAATTTTGAAAACTGGAAGTTGGAGTTTGCTCTAAGCAAGTTTTACGGTTTCTGAAGAAAAAGGTGACAACAATAAAAAAAATAATTTCTCAGTAAACCTGGGATTATGCCCAATCCAAGCAGCATGGGCGCAAAGAGGTTAAAATACATTATGATTTCATATTAATTAATGGTTTTATTTATCTGCTCCAATTATTTACTAAAGTGGTTTGAGCAAGTTTTCTTTTTGTTCTGAACTCAAATGACCTTTTTTGGTTCTTTTCGAAAATCCGGGCATTTTGATAATCCCTATCCTGATTATCAAAATGCCCGGATTTTCGAAAAGAACCAAAAAAGGTCATTTGAGTTCACAATTAATCAGGATTATTGACACTACTGCATTGCTAAAAGTAAACAAAAATTTGAGGCTTATACAAAGTAACAAAAAGCCTAATGTGCCACAGAAATTGTTTCTTTTTGAAAAAGTTTGTCTCGTAACTCTCTGCCTTAATGATTTACTTGTGAGTATTTGTTAGTTTAGCTAAGAATAGAGATGTTCCGAGAAAGCACTATAGTTGGAAAAAATAGAAAGGATCTCTTCAAGCTTTGTTACTACAGACTTTTACTTTCTAGAATACATACCAAAAACTTACGCATATAATAACACATCATACAAAAATAGATATTAAGTTAAACATATATTCTTAAATTACTTACTCAATGACATCTATTATCACAGGGCTTTTTAATATATATATATATATATCAGTTCTTTTACTAGGAATTTTTATTTTATATTAAGGACTATCAAATGTGACATCAATTTTCAAAATGACTGTGAAATGGTAATATCAAAATATAACATTGCACTACAACATTTATCATTTAATAATACTTATTACCAAAATAGTTATATCTATGAATATATCACAAGAATGTTTCACTCAAATGTAATGGAGTTTTTAATATAAAAATGCTTTTTTAATCTAAAATAGTCCACATTTTCAAACTTATACAGAGATCAAATGATCACTTTGTAATTATATAAACTTTTATTGTAAAAAATGGAAGTGAAAAACTAATCAGTCTTGAATTGAATGAGTAAATGTTAAAACTCAAATGTTTGAACAATTTTCTTCAAGGTTGAAGACATTTACATTATATTTTAATTAAACAGTAGACATAAAGTTAAAAGTGATAATACCCTTTGCGATAAGAGCTCCATGTAATTTGAGTGGTATGTATTTTTTATTGAAAATGTTAATTTTGAAATCATTAGTAGTGTCAACGAAAAGACAACGTATTGCGTAAATACAGCCAAATTATAATTATCTTACTAAACTAATATTAATGTCTCCCATATGTAAACTGTTAGATATATTTAATTTCATCAGCACAAATGTAAGAATTGACTTACGAATCACTATCAGTTTCTGATGGTTCATATTCTGAATACATCTTTGCCACACAGGGCCTAGTATTCCGCAAACTCCTAACAAGCTTTAACTGGAACTGTTTCTTCGTCTTCCTCTTACGTTTTCTGTCATTTTTCAACTCTGAATAAGGCAACATCTTTTTGCTGTGGCGTTTCGTTGACTTGGGAGTATCATCACCCTCAGCAAAATCTCTATCCAAACTATTTCTGGTTGAGGTCCTGTACATCGTGGAGCGGCTATTTGGAGGTGTATGATAAACAGTCGAAGTACTTGGTAAACTTGTAAAGTCAAGCTCGCTATCAGCAGACATCAGCGGAGTACAAAAACCGCTCTCTTCAGTTAGCAAAAGTGGATCGTCGGCATTTAAATCGCATAAAGAAATATTCTGCATTTGTACTAAATGTTGTTCAATTGCCATTTCTTCTTGAACTCCACTTGGGCCAGCTTCTTCAGAATCAGAATTTTCTAAAACCAATCTTGGCTTTTTATGAGCCCGCTTGGTCACTAGTGGAAAGGTGTCAGTTGTAGACGATAGGTCACCAAACTCATCACTCGAATCGCTTGACATTTTTTAAACCTACAGAAATAACTACGATTATTAATAAGAATTTACAAAACTTGTCTCCTACTAGTCTGAGAATAATGTAAAATACATAAATTACAGCGCACTGACACTACCAACATATTTACTAACAAACTTGTATAGCAAAATAAGGATTATTATATATTATTCCTTTTGTTTCATCACCGATTACACTGATTTGCATTTTTTCAACTTTTGCTGTTGTCTTTTTTAAATGAATAGGTGTATCTGAATGGGTTTTTTGCACAGATTCCGAAAATGAGCTTCAAAATTCAGTATCACGTCAAGTTTTGACGGAAATGTAAATATTTAAAAAAAAAAACATAATTTTTAGTGACATTACTAATACCGTTTATGTTTATCTAATTCTTAAACAATCATTCTGCTCCTCCAAAGAACATTGTCACGTGCTACACCTTATGTATGAGAAGTAGAGGAAAAGTAGAATAGTAAACAAAAACAAGGAAAAAAAACCCTATGTGTCATATTTTTGTATCGAGTTTTGAAAATTACGGAAATTTTAAATAAATAGCCTCAAGAACACACATCTTCATTCTTCATTTTTGATATGACCCCACTAAAATCACGGAAGGGGCATTAAATAAATGCTATGGGTGCGTCGATGAATTAAGACATAAAAGTCGAGTATAGACCTCTAAATGGCTGTAATCACGTGCTGAAAATGTCTATTTTGTTTCCTGATACCCGGCTCGAGGCTATTTTTTATCTTCGTATTTTTCAAAACTTGTTAAAACGTAGTAAACGACGTCGGATTTTAACGAAAGTCTGACCTAAATAGTAGGATTATTGTTCTTAATTTTTGTTTATTCTTGTACTTGTGCTCTAAAATGACCCTGGAAGCAAGAAAACGCATAAATGCGGTTTTACATGTTAAATCCCTATGTTCGCCCCTTATCTCATACACAAGGTATAGTGAAGGGGAGCCAATGCTTGTGGGAGACCTGGTAATCGAGTAGAAAAGGAGAGACTATGGTCATGATTGGGGTAAGAGTAAGACAGACGACTATATACACCAATCACCGATCTCGCTTCTGGATACTTCCTTATGTGTTTCTGTCCGTCTTCACTAACATAAAAATATTCTAGCGACACTGCGTTCCACACGATTACCAACATTACAAATGGAAAGTCTGCTTCTCATAGACTGATTATTTTACCCCGTCCAAAGTCACTCATTTAGCAAAAATGTGCGCATCTTCGAATAGGTGGCATTCTTTTACAATCGACTAAGCCTACTATCCTTTTAAAAAAGTGAGGCATGTTACGTTTGAGTGCTATATTTTAAAAATAAAAAATCTCAGATTTGAATTCAGGTTTACATTCCATGGCATGTATTTTATAATTATTGAGAAAATCATATTTTTATTACAATTATTTACCAAGATAATGATAAAAATTCGTAAAAAGGTCCCCACATTTTTGTGTACTTTTACAAAGACGAACTTTAACGCTTTATAGAAATTGATTGGCCAGATATAACAATTTGAAAAAATACAGGTAATAGATAAAAGGGTAAGAATTTACTATACACCCCGTGGGTATTATAAATAAAAATTATATTATTCGAAAGTACTCGACGAGTACTGTCTAGATATGCAATTAATTTCGACCGGAAAAGTTAAATAAATAATAAATTTAGTTTGAACATTTTGAAAATATTGAGTCCTAGCAGTATCTAAAATAATCATCGTGCGCAAAGAGATTTTCGCAATTTATTCTATTGCAAACCTTTCTCCTAACCTAACCTAACCTAGAAGTATGTGGAATATTCAATGTGAGTAAACATTTTTTTGGCAAAATATAGCCATCGACACAAACTAGAATTCAGCCCAAATGAATTTCCAAGAGTGTATTAATTTATGTTAGTTATTCTATAAATCCATATGAGTCCAAGTGTAATGTGCTAATGTGTTATAATCTTCATCCGGTTAAATCTAATTTTAAGTTGAAGTTAGATTAAAGTCTTTAACAAACATTTCTTTCGACTTCCCCAATGTCTCCAGCAAAGATTGCAATGGTTAACAGCAGGTTTTATAGAAGTTTCCAGTCAAAATTTCAAAGCTGAAAAAAGTGAACTTTTATCATTTCCGTAGTGAATTTATTGATTTTAATTGATGATATATATCAATAGAGTGTGAATCTATATTATAATGCATGTTATTCCACGGGGTGTAAAGTAAAGTCGAGCCGATAAAAGTTATATTTATATAGTAATAAATATTGAATATGTCAACCCATTAAGGCCCTATTTTGAAAAAAGTCGAGCCCTATGCTCTCAGTTATTTAACAATTTATTAATACAAAAAAAATCAAAAGTTATACATAAAAATATATGAAATATTCGATTTTTAGTAGATTGAAAACACTACCAAGAGATGGAAAATATTTACGGCCAAAGTGAGGTGCGAGGAAGAGGGGGACGTGCTTTATATAAGTGTCTTGCGTACGGATTTCCCCCTCTGCTTCAACGACAAGTGTATGATCGCCATGTAGCATACTCGCATTTTTCTCTACAGCATTAAAACTTATTTAGAAATAAAAATGCTCGAACATGTAACATTTTTGCAAATAACATTCTAAAAAAAATCAGCATATCTAGAAATTACGTATCTTTATCTGGTTTAATTTTGAAAACTATCGCCCCTACCGAATTAAAAATATTTAACTTCAAAGTGACATGCCTCGCTTTTTAAAAAGGATAGTAATTAAGCTTCAAAGTTTGGATTAAAGTGCCAAATAAAAATATGTCAAAATAAAAAACCAAAGAACTTGTGTTTCATTGTTGATGGCAACTCGATTTGTAAGTCCAATCTTGTGGAAATTTTCATCGCTTCTTACCACGAGTAAAATACATCTTTCCTGAAAATTTCATCAAAATTCACCCACATTTACTTTGTGGTAATTTACTTATGGCGGCTAGTATACTAATTTATCTGATGGAATAATCGATTATACAGTAGAACCTCGCTATACCGGGCCTCGAGATACCGTGATTCGGATATATCGGGGTAATTTTTCAGGTTTCGTTTTTTTTTAAAAGATGTTAATTTTAACAATTGACTGCGTACCGCCCTGATTAGGTAAAACTTTCCGGCGTCATTATTGTATTATTATAGTATGTCTTGTTATGTAGGTGGCTACTGCACATATGTATATATATATATATATATGTATATATATATATGTATATATATATATATATATATGTATATATGTATATATATATATGTATATATATATATATATATATATGTATATATATATATGCGTGTGTGTGTATGTGACTATTATACAAATTACATATATTCGGATATACCGTGTTTTCCTTATATCGTGCTAGGTATAGCCAAAAGCCATCCCGGTATAACGAGGTTCTACTGTATTAGTATACAAGGTGTTCAAAATTAAGGGCACGCCATTGCTTATTATTATTCTTATTATTTAAGCTACAGAGTCGGTTAATTAAGGAAAGTGGTAGGAAATTTGATGGCGATTATGATGGTCATATCAAAAAACAATAGAGCGTGGTATTTTTAAGATATTAGCAAAATAAACAAAATTCAAATGGAACACCTTTATATTTTATTACCATTTGATAGAGAAGATTATTATAAAAAAAAAATCAGAAATAAAGAAGTTATAGAGATTTTACTTATTTTTTCAAATAAAATCAAAAAGGCCCGTGTAGATAAATAAGTATTATATTCATTAAAAATAGAAACATGAGACATCAATATTTTATCACAAATGTTCAAAAATGTTCCTCTTCTGCTTGACGCACTTTATCAATCTTCGTTGAACATTACAAGTAGCTTTTATTGTAGTGCGTGCACCAATATTTCTAATGCTTGCAGTGATGGCATTCTAGAGGTCATCAATTGTTTGATACCGCACCTGATAAACTTTTTAGATACCCCCATAAAAAAATCTAATGGTGTCCAGTCCGGTGATCGGGCAAGCCATTGAATAGGTCCATTAGTACCTTTCAGCAATTTCCAAACAAGCATTGAATAATTCATTAACCATGGTAATTATGGGCAATTTATTAGAAAGACCCTTCGACCACTTTCGTTGAGATTTCACAAATTAGAAGTCAAAACACTGCGTTGTGCGTTATTTGTAAAATTAAATTGGAATAAGATCTTTTTAATAATATACAATTTTGGTTCTTTTGAATATGCTTTTAACTTAGAAGGCTCTCGAGGCATATTTTAAGAGAAATGCCGGTATATAAACCATTTTCTATAAGAGAAAAAAAAACTACGTTAAGGTTGCCGTTTAGTAGAGTGAGACAGAGAGTAGTAAAGAACAGACAACCGTTGATAAGGAAGTGGCGGTCTCTGGGAGCAACAAAAAAAAAAGTGTTGACGTATATTTTTTCTGATTTTTCCTTTCTGGAGATCTGAATGCCCTGTATAAAAAAATAACGACGCATGTTTTTATGAGCACGCGGTACAATATTTGTCTTTCTGGAGTTCGGAAGTGATTTGAAATAAGTTATTGAAATATTTAAAAAGTTAAATGTTTAGTCACAGTGGACCGTAACGTTTAGAGCAGCGCTATTTTATGTGGCAGTCCGGTATTTTTGGTTTCAGTTTCTTACTTAATCTTTAAACCCATAAATAATAGATCACTTATATATTTTAAAATGTATTTTGAAGTAACTTTCATACTATTCACAAAAATATATGAAAATTTACAAATTAATTTGAGATCATTAAAATTTAAATTTGAAATTACCAAAATGTACATAAATTGATAAAAACCATAAAAATTGACAGAAAAGTTGATATGAATCTTGATGAACATTTCAAAAATTCGAGCACTGTAAATCGACAAAAAATATGAAAATTGACTAAAATTTTGATAAGCAATGTTTAGCCATTAAATGAACGAAAATCAAGATAAAAATAGAAAATCTTAAATACCGTGAAAACGGTACATTTTAACTATCAACATTCAAGTTCAACGTTCAGGATTTTGATTTAAAATGTATATAATATTTTGTTAGTTTTTATTTAATAATATACACTAGAAAATGATGTTTAAAGATATTTTGAATAAAATGTAAAAAAAGTCTGTCTGTCAAAATACAGCAAATGTCAAATGTAAAATATAAAATGTCAATGTCAAATGTAAAATATAAAATGTCAATATCAAATGTCAAATGTGAAATTATTGTTTTATACGGGTGGCGCATGAAGTAAAATTTCGCGTTTAGAAAAGCCCCGAAAATTTTCTCTTGGGGCTTTTCTAAACTCGAAATCTTACTTCATGCTTAGTCTGGGATTGGACAACACTCGTTTTGTCTATTTATACAATTTTGATGAGATTTTCAACATATCAAGATTTTTGTCGATTTGTGAAAGTCTCATGAGATCTTCAATATTTGGCGATTCTCGTCGATTCATACAAATTTCATGAGATTTTTAATACTTCGAGATATGTTAATTTTTATTTAATAATATATACTCGAAAATGACGTTTAAAGATATTTTAAATAAAATGTAAAAAAAGTCTATCTGTCTAAATACAGCAAATGTCAACCGTCAAATGTGAAATGATGTGCGCTGAAAATTTGTCACAAATTTTCTCTTGTGGCTTTTCTAAACTCGAAATTTTACTTCATGCTTAGTCTGGGAGTGGACGACACTCGTTTTGTCGATTTATAAAATGTTGATGAGATTTTCAACATATCCAGATTTTGTTGATTTATAAGTCTCATGAGATTTTCAATATTTCGAGATTTTCATCAGATTTTCGATATTTCGTGTTTATGAATATTTCATGAGATTTTCAGTATTTTTTAAATTTCGTTGATTTATAAAATGTTCCTCAGATTTTCAATATTTCGATGTTTTTATCAATTTATAAAAACTTTCAACAGAAGATTTTCGTCGATTTAAAAATGTTGATAAAATTTCCAATACTTTATGATTTTCTGATAACATTTTCATAAGATTTTTGATAGTTTAAAATTTTTGTCAAATTATGTAACATGTTTTTATGCAAGATTTACAATAAATTTTTGTTCAGACATAGAACAATTTTCAAAAATCAATTCGTAATTTATCAAATTAATTTATCGAATTTATTTTTTTTGTACATTAGAAGAAGGGGCAAAAATTGTCAAAAAATTATGCAAATTAACAATGAAATTTGACAATATCGAAGAAAATCTTTAAAATTAATTAATCTCTAAACATTGAATACCAGTGACTTTAGGCATTGACGAAAATCACAAACATTTACATAAATTGATGAAAATTATAGAAACTGATGACCCGTCAATATTTAGTTGATTGATGAAAATCTGAAAACTTAGACCAAGTTAACGTTTAAAGTTTAGATATAGTCAAAATAATGAATATTTTTCACAATAATAGTTGGTGTCTGAACATGTATGTGTTAGTACGACTTTATCCAATTTGATTATTTACATTTTAATTTATTTTAAATACAATAGTTAAAAATGAATTAATGACAAAAATGTATGATAAATAACTAAAAGAATAAATCATTTAAAAAAAAATTTAACAAGCTCAAATTTTGCAAATTACTCTTTTAAAAACTAATTTTTTTAAAATTGTAAATAGTGGTACTTCTTCCTTATGCATGCATTGTTATTCTTATGTTTTTTTAGACTTTTTGTCGAAAAATATATTATAATTTATTTTTGGGCAGTAATCTGGAGACACCACGGTATATTTATATTTGTAATATGTATATTTTAAATAGTTAAATTTATTTTTTGAATTGTTGTTTTGATTTATATTATCCTCTATTATGTTTCTTAACATTTTATCGACATGTTCGAAATCAGCATACACGAACACCCATGCATATTAATTTTTATCAAAATATAAGAAAATTTGAGATTTTGAACCCATAGTGCCTCGCGCCGAGCCTTTGAAAATAAAAAAAATTCATCGCAAATTGTGGAGTACGGTGACTAATGAAATTTAAAAATGGCCGATTGTAGTGCATTGCAACATTTCAGCATTGCTAGCATAAAAAGGATAACAGAATATATAATGGAAATAATTGGTAATAATTATTGAGCAAATTGAATGTAGAATGTAAGGACATCCTTGAATTTACCTTAGAACGAGTATTTTTTTTTTTTTCGAAAATTGAGTAAATAAATGACTATTTTTACAAAGAAAAACGAATAATCTAAATTGTTTTAAATTGGCGACAATACAATTCTGCAAGTTTTAGGATCATTTTGATCTATCATACAATGTTGTACAGTAATTAGAGCACGGTGCTGGAATTAGTGACTACCAAAAACGTATGATTTTACCCATTCTAAATCACAGCCAAGGATTTGTTTGCAAAAATATGAGATATATAATATAAGGAGGTTTTATTTTGATATACAGTTGGACCTCTTTAATCCGAACTAATAATTGCACAGGTTGATCCGGATTATCGAACAAATGATAGAAAATATCAATTTACTTAGTTGAAACAAGTTTAATTTTCATTGAAATCTTCATACAACAATTTTATGTATATAAAAATGAGAGACAGAAAGACTTAAAATGTCTTCAAGTTTAGTTCAAGATATATAAAAACTAGTTCAGATATATAACTTTCCCTTTAACAATGATAAATTGTCTTCAATTCTGTGTAAATTCAGTGAATTTTATAATATGTTGATTTTACACATATTTTGTTCTAATTTTTGATCGTTTTATTTAATTTTTGTTTGTTTTTCGAAAATATGTCATTATTTTTCTAATTACCTATAAAAAAAATCCAGATTAAATAATCTGTTTTTTGTACATTTTTAAAACTTTGGATTAACACAATGGAATGTTATCCTTGTAAAATTAAAACAGCAATAAGATTTTTTGAAAAACCTAGTAAAGATATTCTGAATTAAGTATTCCCTTTTGTGTAAACTCATAAAGATTCTATTGATTTTCCGAGAATTTTTGAAACGAAATATTCTCTATAATTGTGGTTTAATAAATTTTAAATATAAGCTTAAATTCAATACAGTTATTTAAGTAAATGTAAGTATGTATTTAGTTACATTTACTACTTGAGGATCTGCATATTGATTTAAGTGTTCAATAATATTCTAACGAGTGTTTTCCAAGCATGAAGTACATATTTCGAGCTTAGAAAAGCCTTAAATATTTGGATTGGTCGCGTAGCGAAGCAGAGTGACCAATCCAAACTTTTAGGCTTTTTTAACGCGTTAACGGCCAAGCAATTATAGAGTTAACTCTAAAAGTTGATTTAAGGTAAAATTCTGCACTTCATTTTACGATTTCTATGGATGTCTTTTTGTATTACATACTGTTAATTTTTCTATTAAATATACATAATGTATACGCTGTAAATTTTCAGGCGTTCGTCGATTTTATATAAAAAAGTGCAATATAAAGTTTAGAACGAGTATTTCCACTCCCAGACTAAGCATGAATTAAAATTTCGAGTTTAGCCAAACCAAATTTTCAGGCTCTTCTAAACTCGAAATTATACTTCATATATAAAACACTGAAAAATTGTGAAGTTAGAAATATACTGACATTATTTAATTTTAAATGAGTAATAATCATAATGTTTAAATAACAAAATATTAACATTTTTCTTCGTGCATTTTCAAGAGAGATCAAATAAAATATTATACCAAATTAACTTATTTAATAATTTAATTAACAAAAAATTAATAATGTTGCGTGCCTGCATCATCGGCGCTTAACGGCTTAATCTCGAAATATTTACTTCATGCGCCAGGCGTATTAAACATTGATTTAGTGTGGAGTTTTAAAAAAACAGGTACTGACCGCAAATTAAAATAATGTAGGATTATTAAATTCATTATTCTAATTACATATTAAAGTTAATCTATACAATAAAATGTACGCTATTGGTAAAATGATTTTTTTCTAAACTCGAAATTTTACTTCGTGCGTATAAAACACTGGATTTAAGTGAAGTTTAAAACATACGTCTATAGCATACTGCTTTAGTGGCATATTATAAACTTCACAATATTCAAGTGTTTAATACGTGTGGCACATGAAGAAAAATTTCGAGTTGAGAAAAGCCTGAAAATTTACTTCATGCCTATTCTGGAAGTGGAGAACACTTGTTTATAGTTTCAAAATGAACTCTTTTAAAAAACAACAAAATCTAAAGGTTCATATATGCTGATATAATTAGGATATGTATACTTAACGTTCTTTATTCTAGAAGATGCAATACTCAATACATAAGCTCAAAGAAATGTATTTCTTCGTGTTCGTGCCTTACGCTTTGCTCATACAAAGCTGCCAACAACAGAAAAAAACAATAAAAGATACCAACAGTTCAAAAAAGTGTGTTGTAACATATGAGTTTAACCACACATAATTTACAATAAGAAACACCATATATAATGTATGAAAAAATACATTTAAAGATTCAAGAAATTATTGTTAAAAGTATGTAACCCCTAAAATAATGTCATCCCTAAATGTCCCCCAAAAATAAAAACCCTAAGTTCAGGACTGTCTTGCCTACATTCGGGAAATGCTATTCTACCACGCAGGTGCCTAATTTGGGTAATACATTTATAACTGACCGACAGTCTGTCTGTATATAGACAGTCCCAGCATCCTGCCAACGCGTGTTTCCAAATTTTATATAATGTTTTATATTTAACTAGATATGTATGAACTGTGGATTTACATGTAAAATTTAAAATATTTTCTTCTCTAATTGTTAAACAGTGTTGGACTTATTGCATTATTTTAAAAGATTATTAAGCTGAAAATTTGGTACCTTTTTCAATAGTATCTGTAGTAATTACTAAGAAACTAGAGAAAAATTTTAAATTATTTGGAATGAAAACCAACAGTTTGTCATGATGTAATGATGACAGATATTTCAAGTTTTCCGAAAAGTAACAGTTTACGGTAGCATTGAAATTTACAACCCGCATTGTAATCTGCACAAGGAGTGTGTATAATTAAATTATCTTATTCAGGTAGTAGTTTAAGAAAAGTACGCTTTTTCGTATTCAATTTCCGGAATAGGCAATATTGTGTACAAATGTGCTTTCATCCTCAAAACAAATGTACATTAAAGAATCGCTGACTACATGGTGTGTCCAAGAGGTATCAGGACTGATTTTTTTAGGAGCTAGGAGAACCAGTAAAGTTACATCTCACCCTTTAAAAAAAAAAAGGAAGGGTGATGAACGGGAGATCGGGTTGGGGGATAAGAATGTATTTGAGGGAATTGACAGGCAGTTAGCCATTCAGTCACGACAAGTTTGTTAAATATATATTTTATTGTTTTTAATGAAAATGTGGACAACACTACTAACACCCATGGAATCTGGGACGAATATTTCTCGTCAGAAAAATTATTCGCCCCAGGCGAGACTCGAACTCACATCTCGCAGTGGACGACCAGACGAACCAACGCCTCAACCGCTCGGCCATCACGGCCCTATCTCACCCTTTGGAAGGTGTAAATCATGCTGGAAGTGACAGCATGTTTAGTGTTCATGTCGAGAGTCAGCGAAGCATAGAGCGGCGATTTGCCATCAAAGTTTGCTTTAAACTGAAAAAATCCGCTAAAGAGACTTTAGATATAATCCGTGAGCCTTTGAAAGAATCGTTCAGAAGTCTAAGAAACCTTTTGAACTCTGATCGCCCAGTCACACGTCGATATCGATATCGTCGGATATCGACCGGAACCAATGAAAATGTGGCCAAGATGCGAGAACTTTTAAACTCTAAAAGCCCCCCAGTCACACATTGCTAATTGTTGTTAGCCAAGCACAAAGTGGCTACACTGCCCCAGATGTGGCTCCCCCGACTTCTTTGTGTTCCCTCAAATCAAAAAGTGCCTGAAAGGACATCATTTTGGGACAATTAAGGTGATCTAAGAGGCTTCGACAGGGTGCCTGAACAGCCTTGCAGTTGTCGACTTGCAAGGGGCGTATGAAGATTGGGGAAGTGCTAGCAGTGATGTATTGATGCAGGAGGGTCATATTTTGAAATTCTTTTTAATTCAAAACAATTGTAAATTTTTTTGCAATTTTCTTGGTGAATACTTTATAGAAATTACTGAGCAAAGACCAACTTATAGCTTTAAAATAATCCAATATTGTCAAATGGTTAGGAGAGCCAATATTAACACATGTCAAATTTTACATGTAAATCCGTATGGCCCGCCTTAGAATATATAAGAAAAAGTAAACTTGTAGAATAGAAAGGACACTTTCGTAACTGTGTATATATTTTGCCAAATAACAAACAAATCTTAGAAGAATGAGAATAAAACTGCTACAATATTCTGAAAAGACCTAACACAGGGCAGTGCAAAGTTATAATCTTCTACAGCATACCTTCTTCCTTATGTATAACAACTGATTTTCATTTTTTAAAAGTGAAACCCTCCCAACTGCGTTGTTTTATTTCAAATAAACTGATTTTCACTATAATTTAGACAATGTCAGTGTAGGTTCGTTCAAAGGCAATCCAAGGTATAGTCACACATCCTAGTCATTTTTTAAAAATTTTATGCATGCAAATTTCAGAGAAATTTTGTATTGTGGAGGCTTCTACTTCGTTATACACGTTAATTTATCAATAAAAAATGTTTTAACTTTGTATAACAAAATTTATTTTTATGTGACGGCAGTTTTGGCAAATTAAGCTTGCCATTATTGAACTTGAAGTGACTAAAACTACGTACAAAACAGATATATATACAAAAATGGTTATAGAAAAACACCACACTTAATTTCATAAACGCCGCACTTGTCAAGTTTATCGACCGCTAGTTAATAACAAATCAGCGGTCGATAAACTTGACAAGTGCGGCGTTTATGAAATTAAGTGTGGTGATTGTGATAACATATACGTAGGTCAGACTGGAAGAAATTTTAGAACACGCTTAGAAGAACATAAAAAATCAATAATTAATAAAAAATGTTCAACCGGATTCGCACAGCATTGCATAGAAGAAAATCATATTTTTAACACAACAGATTGTAAAATTTTATACCCAGGCAATAAGGGTCGATACTTAAATTTCCGTGAGGGACTAGAAATTAGGAAGGCGCAAAAGCGGGGAAAACCGATTGTAAATAATATGGAAGAGCTTTGGAACTCTCCGATAGCGTCCGCCCTTATTGCCGATATTTTATGATAGCCTGTATTTGTATATAAATAGTTGTTTAGATATTTCTTGTACATTCCTCCCCGAAGATGACCAATGGTCGAAACTAGTCGGAGAAAATATAAATGAGTGAAACAAACCAAGTGTTTTAATTAAATATCCAGTATTATAAATAGAATTTATAACTGAATATGGGTCTCTAAAATCTGTTATTTCCTTGAATATTGAATTTAAGTGAATGGACAAATTACGTGAAGGGGAATTCATATATGAAATTACTGGGCAGATAGAAACTGTATAACCTAGGGGGAATGGGATTCATTGGGAATATTATAAATTGAATAGTGTTGGGAAATATACCCTGACATTTATTAAAACAATCTTTAAGGGATTTTAAAAACTCCGCTGTAGGATCTTTCTTCAATAATTTCGGAGCTATCGATAAAATGTTGAATTTTTGTAACGTAATCGGTTTTGGGTAAGATGACTACCGACTTACATTTGTCGGCTTTTGTGATAAATTAATTATCGTTTTTAATTATCTTTTGAATTAAATTTACTGTTTTATCATCTACTGGATTATTAATGTTACTGTTTTTAATTATTTTGGCAATCGTAAACTTACTTGAATCACAATTGGTGACTTGTTTGAGAGCCAATTCTGATTCAACAATCAACATTTCTTTATAGCTATTACAACTTACATGAGGTGAAAATCTAGGACCGGATTCTAATAATTGTAGTTCTGTGTTTGTAAATATAACGTTACTGTTGTTAATAATTCAGGGGTGAAAATGATGTTGAATTGTTTCTGGAATAGAGCTAACACGACCACTTTTTGACTGAATCGGAATGAATATTCTGACCCAGTTTTCTTAAAACTTTTAGGGCCTGCGGACTGGCAAAAATAGGAGAAATTATTAGGGGACAGGCGTCAACCAGAAATACAAGTTTTAAAAATTACAGATTTGTTTACCTTGTGTTGCTGATTATCTTTTGTAAGTAGTTTATACAAACTTTTTTGTTTTCGCGAACCGGCAGCAAATGTTCGCGCCCCGGGTTGAAGACATTGCTTTTTTTTAAATAAATTTCTAACCTATATTTATCATATCTTCGCAATTTTTAAATAATTGTAACTTCCACATATCCATTCAACAGGTGACATGCATTCATCTACTTAAACATATATAAACTTACTTTATTCTTCTGTGCACTCAGCTATTTTCTTTTCTAGAAATTACTTAACAGAATTTAAATGTGTGCGTCGTGAACGTTAACCACCATCGGCACGGGCAAGGGTCTACAAGTCGCGGCCATATTGAACGCTATGATGGCCTCCATTACCCGCCGCAACGTACCAACTGAAATGCAAACGCACGAAAATGTCCAGGCATATCCTGATTTGGGGTTAGCACAACTACAAATTGCTGTGTAATGTTTTCACCGGCAATTATACGCGTGATGCTCCGACACCAACCCATCTTTTATTTTAAGGGTTTTTCACTTTTTGAATTTGAGGAAATCGAGTCTAAAGGAAAATGCGCCCCTGGTGGCGATGGTGGACATGGAATTTGTTTTATATGGAATTTGTTTACAGTTGTTCATCATATATGATTTCTATAGAATTACTCGTCACGCGATACTTCGTTTGTTAGCGGCACGGAACCGGTTTTTTACGCGTTGACGGGGTGTGGGGAACAAAAGGGGAAAACATTTATTCATTTCTTCATACATTTTTACTCTCGAGCCAGACTAGCTGTGCATCCATCTCTTTCTAACGTCTTGCGTTGTTCTTTTAATTTTACTTCTGTCAAATCCTTGCAATTTCATTGTTTGGTTGGTTATTTTGAATTGTGTATCCGATTTTATTTAAAGTGAAAGTGAAAAATAAAATAATATGTGATCGTAGGGTGATTTCGATATTTTAGGATTTATGTTTGACTCTACTTATTATTACTGGGTTTTGCTGTAATAATCACATAACTGAGAGGCAAATGGATAAGGAGGTTACGGAATATTTGTTTATATTTTGATATTTGCAAAAATACTCGGGGGATATTCACAGCACCCACGCAATTTGTCATCAGTGAGAAGTTGCACTGAAATTACTCGTACGGTTTAGTAAATTGTTTCCAAAATGACGTTTCAATGTGACTTGTCACAGATGACAAATTGCATCAATGCTGTGAATAAACCCCCTGATCAGTGAGGACCATCACTTTTACTTGCACTGGAAATCAAAAGTAGCAATACTAGCAAATACTTATGTTATTGATATTTTGGTAGGCAGAAACGGTGACAGAAGAGTGTTAGTTATTCAGGCTTGTGCCCGCCTGCACTGCAGGAACTTAATCGTGGCTAAGAAGTTAGCCACGATTAAATCAACAGCTGAGAAAATGTTTTAAATTTGTAAGATATCTCAAGCATGTCTCTTTTATCGTAATGCAAATGTATAAACAATTTGTGAATAAAATTACATTTTTAAGAAGTTTAATCGCTGATACTGATTAAAGTAATCAGCACTTGCAATGTAACACTCGATGGATAATGCATTTTATTTTATTGCTTATGGAATACGTCTGAATAGGAAATGCAATTGTGGTTATTATATCCATAACTAAAATTTGTTTTCTCCAGCAGATGAGCGAACACTTCAATTCTCAAGGAATAAAAAAGACAAGAATGGTTACCTAAATAAAAACCTTTACTTATGTTTACATCTATAAATAAATGTTATTGTAGAAAATTTAGAAAACTTAACTATAGGAAATTACAGTAAATGTTACAAATACTAAACATACAGAGTCCGCCAGAAAAATGTATACACTCTTTAAAGAACTAAAACTATGTATTGTGTGTTTCTTTTACATTAAAATACTCATCATACATGTAGTAGTCTTCAGTTAAGCACATGGTCACTTTAGATGTGCAAAATGTTGGCCCTTGGCAGAGCTGGGATGAATCCTCAAAAACAGGATTCGAATCACGAATTCGAATCACCTAATATGATTCGAATCACGAATACTCGAATAAAAGATTCGTAAGTGAAAAATATGATTCGAATCAAAGATTCGAATCCTTATTTTTGAATCACGGATACAAATCCTTTAAAAATAAATTTGAATCTATTATTTGTAACCAGTAACATTTTATTCCATCAGTTTCCAATAACAAAAATGTTATTTTTCCCACTAAATATCTGATTAATTTATGTGTTATTGAACTTCATTTTAAATCAGTGTTTTATACGCGTGGCGCATGAAGTAAAATTTCGAGTTTAGAAAAGCCCCGTGAAAATTTGTCTCGGGTCGCTGCGCGACCCTCGACAAATTTTCTACGCGGGGCTTTTCTAAACTCGAAATTTTACTTCATGCTTAGTCTGGGAGTGGACAACACTCGTTCTTAGAAGTTTCAAATTAAAGAATCACTCTAGATTACTAAGTTTATTACCATTTTAAAAAGGCTACAGCTCGAAGGACCAATCATGGTCTTCGGAGACCGAAGGACTACAGGGAATCGAAGTTACTTTACAAGAAAACAACGAATATCTGAAGGTTTACAGCATGGATAGGAAAGAAAACATCCAAGTTTGAAAAAATATCGAAGTTGGGTTGATTTTCAGTGCGTTTTTAACTTCACTGTAAATCAGTGTTTTATACGCATGGCGCATGAAGTAAAATTTCGAGTTTAGAAAAGCCCCGTGAAAATTTGTCGAGGGTCGCGCAGCGACCCGAGACAAATTTTCACGAGGCTTTTCTAAACTCGAAATTTTACTTCATGCTTAGTCTGGGAGTGGACCGTCAAGATATTCTACATGTCGAGATTTTCGATATTTCTAGATTTTTGTCGGTTTATTCACACTTTGTTATTATTTTAAATGCAACTTTAATATTAAATAAATACGGTTTTTCTTAGGAATAGAATATTCACCCATTAAGAGCCGAGCAAATTATAAAGTTAACGATAAAAGTTAATTTTAGGTAAAATTTTGCATCTTTTTCTATGATTTCAATGAATGATTTATTATATTACATACGTCGATTTTATAGAAGAGTTAAATTTAAAGTTCAAACGAGTGTTGTCCACTCCCAGACTAAGCATGAAGTAAAATTTCGAGTTTAGAAAAGCCCCGCGTAGAAAATTTGTCGAGGGTCGCGCAGCGACCCGAGACAAATTTTCGCGGGGCTTTTTTTGCACATCTAAAGTAACCATGTGCTTAACTGAAGACTACTATATGTATGATGAGTATTTTAATGTAAAAGAAACACACAATACATAGTTTTAGTTCTTTAAAGAGTGTATACATTTTTCTGGCGGACTCTGTATGTTTAGTATTTGTAACATTTACTGTAATTTCCTATAGTTAAGTTTTCTAAATTTTCTACAATAACATTTATTTATAGATGTAAATATAAGTAAAGGTTTTTATTTAGGTAACCATTCTTGTCTTTTTTATTCCTTGAGAATTGAAGCGTTCGCTCATCTGCTGGAAATTTTACTTCATGCGCCACGCGTATAAAACACTGATTTAAAGTGAAGTTAAAAATGCACTGAAAACCAACCCAACTTCGATATTTTTTTCAAAATTGGATGTTTTCTTTAATATCCATGCTGTAAACCTTCAGATATTCGTTGTTTTCTTGTAAAAAATTCGAGCTGTAGCCTTTGCAAACTGGTAATAAACTTAGTAATCTAGAGTGATCCTTCAATTGGAAACTTCTAAGAACGAGTGTTGTCCACTCCCAGACTAAGCATGAAGTAAAATTTCGAGTTTAGAAAAGCCCCGCGTAGAAAATTTGTCGAGGGTCGCTGCGCGACCCTCGACAAATTTTCACGGGGCTTTTCTAAACTCGAAATTTTACTTCATGCGCCACGCGTATAAAACACTGATTTCAAGTGAAGTTAAAAATATACTATTAAGGTTGGAAATTTTTCGCGCTTAAGTAACCAAATATGTATTCACAAATATTTGAATTATTCTTCTTCTTCTGCTATCCCTTGTTGCCCCTTAGGGCGTTGGGTACTCGTTATCGAGCCATCTCCTCCATAACTGTTTATTCTCCGCGATTTTTCCTAGCTCTTCTGCGCTTTTCCCATGTCTCTCTCCTATTTCTTCAATTATCTATATATATATTATCTTCTATAGTTGTCCATTCTCCTGACATGGGCATACCAATTTAGTTGTTTCTTTTCTATTTTGTTTGTTATTGTGTCCTGTTTTAAGTTGGCATATATCTCCTCGTTCCTTTTCTTATCAAATTTGGTGACGTTTGATATTTTTCGCAGGAATTTCATTTCTATTGTGGTTAATTTATTTTTATGTACCGGTAGTGTGGTCATTGTTTCTGTGGAGTATAGCACTGAGGGGATTACAATTTTGTTGTATATATGTTGTTTCGTTTTTGAATTTATTTCTTTTTTGCCTAGAATTGTCTTGTTTATCGCATAGTAGATGTTGTTTGCTTTCTTATGTTTGTTGGCTATTTCTGTGTCTATTTTTCCGTCATTGCTAATGATTGTTCCTAAGTAGTTGTAGTTAGTTATCTTCTCCAATCTTGTTCCTTTGCATGTATATTCTGTGTTGTTATCTTTCTTGCACCCTTTTATTTCCTTTTTTTTTGTTTTGTCCGTGTTTATGCTCATACCCATTTTGTCTATTTCTTCTGTCCATATGTCTATCATTTTTTGCATCTTTTCTGGTCTGTCCGCTATTAGTGTTACATCATCTGCGTATATTAGAGCCTCTATTAGTAACGCCTTCAGTTTTTTATATCCCCATACTGTCTTAGGTGTTCTGTGTTTGCAATTTTTGTATATTCTGTCCATTTATATGATAAACAGTAGGGGGCTAAGTGAGTCTCCTTGTTTTACTCCACTTTTAATCTCGAATTCTGTTGATGTAATGCCGTTTATTTGTACTATTCCTCTTACTCTTGTGTATAAACTCTGAATTGCTTTTCATAGGCTTGATGATATATTTAGCTGCTGTAGGGTCTCCCATAGTTTTGTTCTGTCGATATTGTCAAATGCTGCTTTCAGGTCGATAAAGGTGATATATAGCTCTGCGTTTCTTTCTATTTTTGCTTCTATTGCTTTCCGGAGTACGCTAATATGATCTGTGGTTTGTCTTTTGCTCCTGAATCCTCCTTGTTCTTCTTCTAGTTTGTGTTCTATTTGTTGTCTTAGCCTCCTTTCTAAAATTTTGCTATACACTTTTATAGCTACTGGGGCACAATGTGCCAAATCGGAGCGCGAGCGCCAGGGGGGATTTTGAGGAAAAAAAAACAAATTAAAAATTTCGAGAAAAAAACATATCCACTCCATTGTAGATACACGAAACCCTTCTAATCTTGCATGTTTATATTTTTCAACCCCCTATATTATTAACAATTAACTCTTAAAGTTAAGCGATTTAGAAAACATCAATTTTACGGCATTTCACTCGCAAGTTTAAATAATTTATTACATGGATAGTAGGCGTACTATCAATATAACATTATACACTATTGTTTATAACATAATACTGTATATTATGGTTGAAAAATTAAGTCTCTAAATATTTTAGAACAAAAGTTAAAAAAAATTGAATATGAAATATATTTTAAATATAAATTTTAACTTTAGAAAGTGTTATAAAAAAAATGTCAACTCGATGAGGTCTGGGACTATCACTAAAAATTAGTTCTATGTTTTCTCTAACTACCCTCAAAATTTCGTATCTCCACCGGTGCGTTTTTGGAGTCTATTTAATTTTTTTATTTGACGCCACCAATTAAAATTGGCTCGGGCGAGGCCCGTGTGCTGTAAGTATCGTGGAGTCGAGAGCGCGCTATTCTCGATCAGCACGCAACATGATTTTTACGTTGGCCCCGAACAAAAAATAATAAAAACGCACATGTAAAAATTCAAAAAAATTAGGGCAGTTACAGAAAATATTAACAAATGTTTATATGATAAAAAAAATAATATAATAATAATTCAAGGCAGCAAAATTATATACAATTGTTATAATCATTACATAGGTTGTGACTTTCACCAAAAAATGTGGTATGTTTTTAAATGCCCTAAAAACTTCGTATTTCTACATGTGCGTTTTGTGTCAGGTTTTTGCGAATGACCGAGTCGATTTTTATCGGTTGCGCCTAATAAAAAATAAAGCACCTCAAAAAACCGTACAAATGTGAAAAGTATCTGCTGTAGTTTAAAAATAATTTAATCTGTTGTTTAAAATATGAATTTTTAATCAGAATATACATTACATTTTTCTGATTTTGCACAACGAAGTTATGTATTTTATACTGTTTTATTTACTTACTTTTTTAAAATGAAAAATTGTCAGTATCCTCATCAGTCTGTTCGTCTTCGCTGTCACTTGTGTCCGTTTCACAAATAACTAATTTTTTAGCGTCTGCAGGTAGTTGTTTTTTATGAATTTTTACATCGCTTCTCAAAGAAGAAATTATTGGATCAGAACATACAAGAAGCATATTAAATAAATCTCGAATTGTATTAAGCCTAGAGTTTTTCCTAGTATGGTTTTCTCTAACTCTCTTATATATTTTATTGGTTGCTTCCTGTGCCTCTTCCGAAAGTTCTCCGATTGGTAAAAGACATTGTCCAATTATTTTGCTCCCGTGAATTAAAATTTTATGGACACTAGGAGGCATTCTATACCATCCATATAACGAGGTGTAAAGTCGGGCCGGGCCGTATTTTCTGCATATTTATCAAGCATCAATACATTTATATTACGAGAACTCGACATTATTATAAGAATTGTATAAAATCTGTTCAATAATTCTTCATTCAATTCAGTGATGACAACTACTTTCTCATAATTTCGAAAAAATATTCGAGCAACGTTGCCAGTATTTGAAGTACCTCCTCCTTGCACAACAATATCAACCCTTATCCCTAACTCTTTACGTAATAGTTTTTGTATTCTAGTTTTCCGACTAAATATATTATTTTTCTCTTCTATCGTACATCCGTGAGTAGTTGTTTTCTTCAAATCTAATTTATAGGAGATATGAAGAACACATTTCATGAACTTAATCCATGCATAGAGGGAAGAAATATCATAATTTAAATTATCTTCGATAATAGGAATATTATTAATTCTTTCAATATCATTCATTCGGAGAACATCTGCATATAAAACAATTTGAGCTCGGAGTATTTGTTAAGGTATTTATAACTTTGCCGTCGATCATTGTAAACAACAAATAAAATTTTACCTCTACATGGTTACCATTAATATAAATTTGTTGTTTTTCCAATAAATTTACCTCTTGCCTCATACTCTTAACTTCATCTAGAATAAGCTGTTTTGTTTCTTTAGCATAAATAAATTTTATCGGTCTACATAATTTAATAGATGAAGGTTTTTCGTTTTTCCAAATAACACTTTCATCAGAAAATAATCTAAGTGGAACCAGTGAAAACACAAAGACACTCTTCTCTGTAATTTCTTCTTCATCTGTACTGCTATCATCAGATGGCTTTTGCATATAAGTAGAGTGCCCTGAGCTGCCATCGCAACCATATTTACACAACAAAATTAATTTACTAAATGATGTATCTTGAGGAAATTTAATTGTTGATATTAATCTACATAAAGTATGCTCAAGAAGGCTCTGCAAAGGTACTGATGCTCCATTTTGAGAAATAGAAATAGCTGGGTAACACATTGTCTTCATTATTTTAATTTTATTGTAAGATGGTAAAAGGTCTTTTGCTCCATGAGAACGTAGTTTTTTTCTTAAATTTTTATAACTTGCAGCCGTCATTTTTGAATCAATAAAAATTGATAGAGCTTCTTCATCTGTAAATTTTTTTACAGTTTCAACTTCATTTGTTTTTAAATAAGTTAAGACTTTTTTTATTTTTTCCTGTGAATCCGAGGAAGCACTTTCCACTAATTTGGCCGCTGGTATATTTCCTTTATCGCGTAAAATTTTTTTTGCTGCTGAAAATATTTGTTCTGGTGTATTTTCGGTGATCAATAAATTAGTTTGTCTTCTTTTAGATGTATTATTTTGTATTGTGAACTGTGTACCTGATGTACTTGGTATTGGTGAAATATTTTCTATATTTTCAAAGGGGTTTGTATTTTCAATTAAGACAGAACCCTCGTTGTATTTAAAAGGCAGCAGTAACCAATTTCTATTTTTTTTAATGAAATTGATATGAGATCTTGAGCACACTTTCCACTTTCTATTAAGAGTACTGCAGAAACCCTTAACTTTTTTAAGAATGTCATCATTTTCACTATTGTTTTTCGTCGAAACATTTTCAATATATTTTATTAAATAATCAATGGTATTGCTTGACTGAATAAGGTTTTTAGGTTTTAGTTCGTACCATACCTTATATAAATCACCGTTTGTAATTTTAATTTTCTCCATTATCACCCAGCGTTTTGGATTAATTAAATTACACTAACACTAAACACTAGTTTAATTAAAGTAAACTATTTTATACACAAAAAAACACTAAATCAAAGAAAGAGTATATAGTCAACAAATTAAATAACACTTAACACTAACTTAATTAATAATTACTTTATAATGTTCAATCGTTCGCTTAGGGATCAGAAAAATATGTGAACTGGAGACTTTGTTCAACACTAAACGCATATTTTGCTTTCAAGAAAATTAAGATAATCCATTTCAGATACTTAAACCGTAAAAACTGTGTGACAAGAATGCCATTTGTTACGGTAAATGACAGCTCCAATCGGACCCCTAATAAAAATGTAAACACAAACCAGATGACCTTTATCAGTAACAGATGTACACCCTTATATATCAATAAGAAAAAAACCCATAAAACTATTTTTGTAAATGTGATTTAAATGGTGCAAAAAATACTCAGAGAAGAAATAATTTCCCTATGATATATACCTGTATATTAGAAAAATTGTAGATTGTGAGGATTATGACTATTATATAAACATTTGTCAATATTTTCTGTAACAGCCCTAATTTTTTTGAATTTTTACATGTGCGTTTTAAGTGCGTTTTTATTATTTTTTTGTTCGGGGCCAACGTAGAAATCATGTTGCGTGCTGCTCGAGAATAGCGCGCTCGACTCCGCGATGTTCACCGCACACGGGCCTCGCCCGACCCAATTTTAATTGGTGGCGTCGAATAAAAAAATTAAAAAGACCCCAAAAACGCACCGGTGGAGATACGAAATTTTGAGGGTAGTTAGAGAAAACATAGAACTAATTTTTAGTGATAGTCACAGACCTCATCGAGTTGGCATTTTTTTTATAACACTTTCTAAAGTTAAAATTTATATTTAAAATATATTTCATATTCAAATTTTTTTAACTTTTTTTCTAAAATATTTAAAGAGTTGATCTTTCAACCATAATATACAGTATTATGTTATAAACAATAGTGTATAACGTTATATTTATAGTACGCCTACTATCCATGTAATAAATTATTTAAACTTGCGAATGAAATGCCGTAAAATCGATGTTTTCTAAATTGCTCAACTTTAGGCGTTAATTGTTAATAATATAGGGGGTTAAAAAATATAAACATGCAAGATTATAAGGGTTTCATGTATCTACAATGGAGTGGATATGTTTTTTTCTCGAAATTTTTAATTTAATTTTTTTCCTCCAAATCCCCCCCTGGCGCTCGCGCTCGGATTTGGCACATTGTGTGGGGCTAGGCATATCGCTCTATAGTTGTTGCAATCTGTAAAGCTTCCTTTTTTTGTGTATTGGGACCAGCGCGTTTGTTTCCCAATCAGTTGGTATTGTTGCTTCTTTCCATGCCATGTTGCATATATCTTTCATCCATTCTATTGCTTTTTGGCCTCCGAACTTGATTAGTTCTGGCGTGATTCCGTCTGGTCCCGCAGCTTTTCCTGTTTTCAGTTCTTTTATTGCATCTGTCACTTCATCCATCTGTATTTCTGTTTCTTCGTCTTGTGTTTGTTTTCCCTCTACTTCATTTGTTCTTGTTTCACTTTTCGTGTTGTTTTTTGGTGAGAATTTTTCTTCGTAATGTTCTTTCCATGTTTTTACTATTATTGTTGTTTCGCTCTGTATACACCCGTTTTTATCTCTTACACTTCTTATGTTCTTCTCTCTTTTCTTCCTTAAGGATTTGACTGCTTTCCAGAATTTTCTGTTGTCTGTTTCGCTTAGTTGTTGGATTTCTTCCCCGAATTCTTCCCAGCTTTTCTTTTTTGCTTCTTGCAGTGTTCTTTTTGATTCGTTTCTTCTTATTATGTATGCTTCTTTGTCTTCACTTCTCCTTGTTTGTAGGTATTTTTTCCATGCTTCTTTGTTCTGTTTGATTTTGTGTTTTACTTCGTTGTTCCACCATTTTGTTCTCTTGCTGTTACTTGTTATTTTCTTTTCTCCGCATATCTTTTTAGCTGTATCCATCATGGTGTTTTTCAGTTTGGTCCATTTTTGATTTAATGTGAGTGTTTGGTTTTCTTCTTGTTCCAGTTTTGTTAGCACCTCCGTTATTTCAAGTTCGTATTTTTCTCTAATTTCTTCTTCCTTTAACCTTTCTACTTTTATTTTCTTATGCGCTTTTCCAGGTTTCGTTTTTGTAGTTGTTAGCTTTGTTCTTGTTATTATTAGTTTGTGGTCCGTACTTAGTTCTGCTTCTTTACTTATTTTTACTGATTGTACTAAATTCTCCATCTCCTGGGTATACGTTGTGTAGTCTATTATACTTCTGACGTTCCTTTCTATGTCTTCATATGTGTAGTATATGTCTTGTTTGAAAAATGAGTTTCCTATTATTAGGCTGTTTCCTATGCAGAAGTTTGTCATTCTGGTTCCATTGCTGTTCCTGCTGTTTTCTCCGTATTTTCCGATGCATCCTTGGCCCATTTCTACGTCACTTCCTATTCTTGCATTCCAGTCTCCACTGACAATTATGTGTTCCGTGCTTTCTTTGTGATTGTCCAATATTTCTTGAAGTTCTGTATAGAATTCATCTATATAAATAACCTTTATTTGGCATATAACCCTAGCACTTCCAAATCTAATTATTTAAAAAGCAATAAATTAACAATTCACTCTTAACTTATAAACTAAACTTATTAACTAGAGCTTAATCCTCCTCTTCCTACGTCCTCCTTTCCCTAGCTACTCCTCCCTGTCCTTTGATTTACCACTTCCATTATCGCGCCCATACCCTCTCCGCTCTCACACATACTTTTATTTCGACTCATACCTTTAATCGCTTCTGTTACTTGCAAACCCGTACATTCCCTCGTCCAGTGCTCCCATTCATCCTTCTCTATCCCGCAAAACACACACTTCATATATTCTTCTCCCATCCACCATTTCATTCCTCTTTCCTCGTTCCCACATTTAAATCTTGCCAGTAGCCGAGCGTCTTTCTTGTTCAGTCGTTGGAAATAACGCGGGGGCCCAACCATCACCTGCAAATCTCTGTAATGTGGGTTAGAGCTACTCCGATCTATCCGATCTTGTCGAATTCATCTAGTTCTTTTTCTTTTGATCCCTGGATTGGGGCGTAAATTTGCACAATAGCTAGTTTTATTCCTATATCTATTTCTATGTCTATGATTCTCGATGAGGTGGGCTTCTATTTTGTGACTTTCCTGTTTATTTCTTCTGCTACTATAATTCCAACTCCTTCTTTTCTTCTTTCTCCTTCTGGTTTCCCAGAATAGTATAAGGTATATCCGTCCTTCAACTGTTTGTGTCCATATCCATTTTTCTTCGTTTCCCCAACTCCCATTATGTGTATATTTCTTCTTTTCATCTCTTCTACTATTTCCTCTTCCTTTCCGTTGATTGTTTTGATGTTCCATGTTGCTAGTGTTATTTCAGGTTCTTTTCTCTCATCTCCTTTTCCGTTGCGGTTGTCGTCTTCGGTTGGTTCCTTAGCTTCTGCTATTTTACCTCTTCTTGTTTCTTCTTTCCTTGGTCTATTATGGGGCTCCTAGCTTTGAACTGTGTTTGGTGTTTTGTGGTTTTTTGGGGTGTATTTATTGTTATTTATGGGTTGGTTGTCTTCCTTGTTTGATCTCTTATTGGGTTTTCTATGCTTTTCTTCTATTTCTTCCGAGCTCAGTATGTTTCTCCCTCTCTTCTTATCACTTGCCTTTGCCTCCTCTTCATTTGTCTCTTCCAAGAATGGATTAAATTCGTCTTCCGACGTTTCATATACCTCGTCCTGGGTTTTGAGTTCTTCCGTTGCCTTTTTTTCTTGTCTGCCTGGAACCATTGGTTTGGTCTTCTCATTCACTATTATTAACTTGTCGTATTTTATGTAGGCTTCTTTTCCGTTCTTTTTTGCTTCTATTAATATTGGCTTGAGCCTCTTCCTTTTTTCTACTACTTCTTTCGGGTAGTCTTCTTGGATGTAGATCTTGGTTCCATTTAGATTTGTTCTGTTCTTTAGTATCTGCAATTTCCTTCTGTACGTAGTCAGCCTTATTAGGATTGGGTTATTTGGTGTTCTTTTGTCGATTTGTTTGATAAAGTCTATTTCTTGTTCTTCTACATCGACCTTTAGTTTTGTTTTGATTATATTGACTATTGTTTTTTCTAGGTCCCAGTAGCTTCTTCGTGCTGTTTCAATTCCAAAGAACATCAGGTTTTTCCTTCTCAGGCTTCTGTCTATTTGATTTATTCTGGTTTCATTTTTCTGTGCTTTTTCCCTTATTCCGGACATTTGTTTGCTGTGTTCTTCGAATTTTTCGTTTATGTTCATGTTTATAATGTTCGTTTCTTCCTTAAACATTTTTCTAAGCATTTCTATGTCCATGTTTGAACTTTATATGATTTACTTTGTTTTGCGGTTTTATTTGAGAGAACTGGCAACTCCGCTTTTCTTCTTGAATTATTCGAAAATTTAAATATTTATATTCAAATATGAATAATTTAGTGATTTAAATATTAATGTTAGAATATTTAACTATTTGAATTAATCGAATTTGAATCCCAGCCTTAATAGCGATGATTCGAATCTTTTTATAAGAATTCGAATCCTTTTCTACAAGGATTCGAATCATCTACGTCTGGATTCGAATACAAATCCTTTTAAAAAAATGTATTCGAATACCTCTTTTGAATCCTCTAAAAGGATTCGAATCCGGGAATCGAATCCTGAATGATTCGAATCCTGCCCAGCTCTGGCCCTTGGCAGCTAGTGCATAAAGGAAGGTCGCGGTCCTCGCAGTTGTCGGTCAACGTATCAATGAAGATCGCTGCACAAGCCGTGGTAATCTGCTGCCGAAGGTTCTCCAGTACCAACAAGGCCGTAGTCAGGGGAAGGGATGGGGGACTTGAACTCGCCCCCCAAAATTTTCAGTAATTCCATTTTGGAAAATTTCAGCGAAGATTTTGAAATTTTTAAAAATTTTAGTATTTAAATATTTTGGGGGGGATTTGTAGTTAAAAAAAAATACCTTCTGGCTACAGCCTTGTGCAGCAAGCTCCATTGTCATTCTATTATCTGTCTGACTGCCAACGGCCAACATTTTGAACATCTAAAGTAACTATGTGCTTAACTGAAGACATTATTATATTACATGTGTGTTCAGTATATAAATGTAAAACAAACACAATAAATAATTTTTTTTGGCGGAGTCTGTATATAATTAACAAGTGGCATAATATTTTGTTTGAGTTAGCATTGAGCAATATATGAGCAGTTATGTTCTAAATATTCTAAAACAATATTTTCATAGCCAACTCTGAATCAAAAATTGTGCCCATTAGATACATACAGGTTGTCCTGATTAAGCAGTCGATGCATGGGTATCTTTTAAACGGTAAGAGATAAAGAATCGGTTAAATGAGAAAACATTTGCAGGACAGTTAGTACTATGTATGTCCGGTGTAAAAAAAGTTATGTTAAAAAATTATCCTTGTATCATCAATAATCAAGTTATAAAATAAAAGAAAAAATCGTTTTTTGCTGTGTGCTCTGAACGTTTAACTGCATGCATATTTTCTCCCATTTAACTGATTTTTTTATCATTCACCGTTTAGAAGATACCCATGCATCGACTGCTTAATTAGGACACCCCGTATAAGTACATGATATTTTTCTAATATAATAAGGAATTTACACGTACAAATTTTAAATATATTTTAGTCTAATAATTGAGAATAATTTTACATCTAAAATCCCTATGACAAATCTCGGTTGAATTAAATATCACATCCCCAGTACTTTCTAATTTTATGTTCAATTAAAATTGGTGGTGTTTGCTGCGGTTTTGAGTTTCTGAAATTTGGAATCATACCATTTTATAAAAACATCTAACACAAAATAAAATTACCTTTATCACTTTGTTTGTATAACAATTGGTTTATTTGGTGACTATAGTTTCGATACTACACGTATCATTATCAAACCGTTAGTAACAAAAAACTACAAAGGAACATTATTTATATTTGCAAATTTTTTAATAACAGCGTTAAAGAGGGGGGTGTATTTAAGCTGGTCGTTAATTACAGGAATTTCCCGATTAGCGCGGGCTCTGTGAATCTCCAAAGACTCCAGGAGGTCCATCTTTCTACCCTTCTCGGCAAAGTGAATAACTGAAAGTACATCCTCGCCAAAAGAATGGTTATTTTCAATCAAATGTTTGGCGAAAGATGACTTATCAATTAATCTATCCCTTACAATCATTACAGGTTAATTTATATATTCCTGATTTGTAAATACTTGGTATCTGAGTCTTATGGTTAAAAATATGATTTTTAATTTTTGTAAATGGTTTCATCGCTATATTTAATTTGTGTTTTGCTAAAATATTTTTAATTTTGTGAGTTATATTTCCAAAGTAAGTAAGGGAACGATATGTTGCATGTGTTTTAGGTTCGATTCCGGCATATATGTATTTTCTAATAAGTTTAATTTTGTATTGATTAACTATTTTATCCACTATTGACGTAGTATAGCCATTTGAAACGGCTATACTTTTAATAATATCTATTTCTTTTTTAAAAGAGGTTTCTGACAACGGAACAATAAAAGCTCGGTTTATCATGGAGTTAAAGGCAGCTAGTTTATGTTTATAAGGATGGTTGGAACAGTTAGGAATTACACGGTCTGTGAAAGTAGGTTTTCTAGAAATATCAAAAGTTAGTGATTCATTAGTACGTGTTATTGAGAGGTCTAAAAATTTTATGTTATTGTTAGTATCTGTTTCTACTGTAAATACTATATTTGGATGTAATGAGTTAATATAATCTAAAAATTGTGTTAATTGTCTATTAGTACCTACGAAAGAAGCTATGATGTCATCGACGTATCTATACCACACTTTAATATGTTTCTTGCCTAGCTGTGAATTTAAAATTGAATTGGTAAGGTTGCACATGAATATCTCGGCTAGCAACGGGCTCAATGGTGGACCCATTGCTAACCCTTCTGTCTGCTTATAATATTTATTATCGAAAGAAAAGTAATTGTTATCTAATATGATTTCTAAAATATTAATAAATTCTATTTGAACTGATATATTTACATTACAATTATCAAATGATTTTTTAATTAACTGTATACAATCTTTAGATGGAATCTTCGCAAACATATTAGATACGTCGAATGAAACAAGTTTGTGGTTAGTTAGGAATTGTATTGTTGTTAGTTTTTCAGTTAATTCTTTAGAATTTTTAATTGAATTAGGGTCTCTAAAATCGGTTAGTTCTCTGTATAAGGAATTTAGGTGGCAAGCTATTTTATGAGAGGGGGAATTTACGAAGGATACTACCGGACGGATTGGGGAATTATCTTTATGAATTTTCAACAAACCGTATAATCTTGGACAAATGGGATTCATTGGAAATAGGAAATATTTGTTAAAATTGTGGTCAAATATGGAATTAGATGTGTCTACTATAGATTTAAGAATTTTTTTGAATTTTTGGGTGGGATCTGTTTTTAATATTACGATATCTGAGCTATTAAGAAAATTGTTAATTTTAGAAATATATGCGGGCTTATCTATAATTACTATGGAGTTTCCCTTATCTGCTTTGGTTACAACTAAATTATTATCTTTAATTTTATTTTTAATTGATTTAATTATTTTGTTGTCTATATTATTAAGTTTTGAGTTTTGGATTATCTTACTGATTTTTTGCTTACTGTATTCACAATCAGGGACATTATTTAAAGCTAATTCCGCTTCCACAACTAAAATCTCTTTCGATGACTTGGGCGCAAGATGTGGTGAGTAGTTTGGGCCTAGTTTTAAAAAATCCATTTCATCTTTACTGAATTGCACATCACTATTATTTATAACACTTGGATGGAACTGTGTACACTGTTTAGGATGGCTTCTTACTTCCTTTTCTTTATCGCTGTGTTGTTTCTCCGCTAGAAGGGTTCTCAGCTTTCTCCTCTGGGCACAAAACTTTTTGTGGGAAATACGGCTTACTTTTTCTCTCACGTAATCATCTAAGAGATCAAACTCTACTGGATGTAATGACGATGTCAGTTCACAGTGCAATACTTTTATATAATAATAAAGAGTATTTCGTTTGTGGAACCAGAACTTCACTTCCTCCTTAACCCATGTTTTCTCGGCGGTTTTCACTGTAATTCTTGCTGCTCTCGTATTCTGTTTTATTTTATTCCTGATTTGTGCATATTTTGGAATAATATTCATTTTTAAGCACTGTTGGTTAAACTTAATGTTAAGAGATGCTAATTTCACTTTCAGATGTAGTTTAAAGTACTTTTTTGCCTGTTTTGCTACACTAGTATTGATTAATTCACTGACTATAGAGGCTTCTACTTCGTTATACATTGTTGAACATAAATAAAACACTGTTTATCACTTTGTTTGTATAACAATTGGTTTATTTGGTGACTATAGTTTCGATACTACACGTATCATTATCAAACCATTAGTAACAAAAAACTACAAAGGAACATTATTTATATTTGCAAATTTTCTAATAACTGCATTAAAGCGTAATATTAAAAACAGATCCCACCCAAAAATTCCAAAAAATTCTTAAATCTATAGTAGACACATCTAATTCCATATTTGACCACAATTTTAACAAATATTTCCTATTTCCAATGAATCCCATTGTCCAAGATTATACGGTTTGTTGAAAATTCATAAAGATAATTCCCCAATCCGTCCGGTAGTATCCTTCGTAAATTCCCCCTCTCATAAAATAGCTTGCCACCTAAATTCCTTATACAGAGAACTAACCGATTTTAGAGACCCGAATTCAATTAAAAATTCTAAAGAATTAACTGAAAAACTAACAACAATACAATACCCAACTAACCACAAACTTGTTTCATTCGGTGTATCTAATATGTTTGCGAAGATTCCACCTAAAGATTGTATACAGTTAATTAAAAAATCATTTGATAATTGTAATGTAAATATATCAGTTCAAATAGAATTTATTAATATTTTAGAAATCATATTAGATAACAATTACTTTTCTTTCGATAATAAATATTATAAACAGACAGAAGGGTTGGCAATGGGTTCACCATTGAGCCCATTGCTAGCCGAGATATTCATGTGCAACCTTACTAATTCAATTTTAAATTCATAGCTAGGCAAGAAACATATTAAAGTGTGGTATAGATATGTCGATGACATCATAGCTTCTTTCGTAGGTACTAATAGACAATTAACACAATTTTTAGATTATATTAACTCATTACATCCAAATATAGTATTTACAGTAGAAACAGAAACTAACAATAACATACAATTTTTAGACCTCTCAGTAATACGTACTAATGAATCACTAACTTTTGATATTTATAGAAAACCTACTTTCACAGACCGTGTAATTCCTAACTGTTCCAACCATCCCTATAAACATAAACTAGCTGCCTTTAACTCCATGGTAAACCAAGCTTTTATTGTTCCGTTGTCAGAAACCTCTTTTAAAAAAGAAATAGATATTATTAAAAGTATAGCCGTTTCAAATGGCTATACTACGTCAATAGTGGATAAAATAGTTAATCAATACAAAATTAAACTTATTAGAAAATACATATATGCCGGAATCGAACCTAAAACACATGCAACATATCGTTCCCTTACTTACTTTGGAAATATAACTCACAAAATTAAAAATATTTTAGCAAAACACAAATTAAATATAGCGATGAAACCATTTACAAAAATTAAAAATCATATTTTTAACCATAAGACTCAGATACCAAGTATTTACAAATCAGGAATATATAAATTAACCTGTAATGATTGTAAGGGAGTATATATAGGTCAATCTGGTCGTAATTTTAAGACCAGACTCAGTGAGCATCTTTACTCTTTTCGGCATAGATTAATTGATAAGTCATCTTTCGCCAAACATTTGATTGAAAATAACCATTCTTTTGGCGAGGATGTACTTTCAGTTATTCACTTTGCCGAAAAGGGTAGAAAGATTGACCTCCTGGAGTCTTTGGAGATTCACAGAGCCCGCGCTAATCGGGAAATTCCCGTAATTAACGACCAGCTTGACCTTAAATACACCCCCCTCTTTAACACTGTTATTAGAAAATTTGCAAATATAAATAATGTTCCTTTGTAGTTTTTTGTTACTAACGGTTTGATAATGATACGTGTAGTATCGAAACTATAGTCACCAAATAAACCAATTGTTATACAAACAAAGTGATAAACAGTGTTTTATTTATGTTCAACAATGTATAACGAAGTAGAAGCCTCTATAGTCAGTGAAAATTACCTTTGCTGAAACATAACATGCATAAAATTCCAAAAATGATTATATTTATGTTCTCTTTACTAAAAAAAAAACAGTATTAAAAAACTTATTAATAATTTGCTTTGTATTGATATATTACTTTTTCTATACAAATCTTTCCTTCGCCGAGCGGGCCTAGTTTTAAGGCGCCAAGCACCCGCCTTAAGTTTAATGGTAACACTTATTCGACATTAGTGTGCCCCTCAAGATGTTTTTATAAAAGACAAAAATATAAAAAATGCACTTTGTTAATCATGTTATTATATTACATTTTTCTCTTAGTCAATGAGGCCTTTATAACATTGGTGCAAAACGTTCATTGTTAGTTGTAGCCCTTAAATATTTATCTACAATCATAAATAAAAAATGTATACTTTTGTGCATGCAATTATCTTATTAAAAATACCAAAAGCATTATAATTCAATATTGTGTAATTGTACCTGTCGATCATTTCCGTTTTGTTCTTCTTCTGCAGTTTTCCCTTTCAAAGTTTTTGTTATAGTGTAAGGTTATCATTATATATTTTTGTCAAAATCGTTCATAATAAGACATTATTACTATAAAGAAACTTTATATCCTGTGGTCGCATGTAATGAAATATAGCCTTTTGCACAATATGCTTGCGACCCATTCTTTTTGAGTTTCCGCACACCCTCACACTGTTGGCCCTACAAAAAAACACATGTGTAAAAAAATTCTTTATTAAAATAATAACAAGTTGTGAAAACAACTTAGAATTGCTATTTAGATAGCAATGTCGTAATAAGTTTGCTGTAAAAACAGCAGTTTGAAAAGCAAAGATTAGAAAAAGTGCAAAATATCTAAAATTTGAAAATTACAGTACAAAACCGGTACCAAACCGGTATAAAACACTAATGTAAAGTTTAGCGGTGTTTTAAACTTCGTAATATGCTTTGTACCGGTGGCGCATGAAGTAAAATTTCGAGTTTAGGAAAGCCTGAAAGTTTGGTTTGGTCGCACCGCGCTACGCGACCAAAACAAATTTTCAAGCTTTTCTAAACTCGAAATTTTACTTCATGCTTAGTCTGGGAGTGGAAAACACTTGTTTAAAGCATCGAAAAATGTGCAACGTATGCATGTGGATACTTATGAAAATGTTCGGTGTTACATAAAACTCTCTGTATATTTACTTTTATTTGTAAAATGAATAATACAATATTATTAGGTGGCGGCTTAAATGCTTTGCAAAAATTGTGTTTATTAATATGATGATTAATTTTTTTAAATGTTTGTTTTAGAGAACAACTGTTAGAGCGTTCCAGGACTTCAGATATGGTGACACATTAAAATAAACTAATTTTTTGTAAGTTTATGTACCTTTCACTAATAAAACGTGTGTTACTAAAGTTTGGCACAATAAATTCAAACTAATTTTGGGACTAAGAGATTCAGTCTCAGGATAAAGGATGCGTACATCAAAATGAACAGATGAGATTTGATTGACGAAGCCTCTCCTCAAACGACACTGTGCTTGACAAAGAGTCATATCATTCACAAGGTAATCCTGTAGTAGCAAAATACAGCGGATCTAAGCTACAAAAAGCTAAAATATAATCATTTTATTTTTTGTAAGAAATTTGTATTTTATTATATAGCTATACATTTGTTTTTTCTTTTTGTACATTTTATACGTAATTAAATACATTTTTATTTTTTTTAATATGATTTTGATTTTCCCGCTTTTTAATATCCGTTCTTGTCGTAGCGCCCCCTGTCGGTGGTGATATGCACATAACTGCATTTTAAATTGCCCACGTTCAGTATAATTCTGGGGTAATTAGATAACATTTCGACTGATCGCCAGCGCCCTCCCAGCGATATGTGTAAGGTACTAATCCACTGGTGGCAACCTGTCAATCGGGGAGTCGCACATCTGTTCTTGTCTAGGGGCACGGGGTCATAGAAAATCTTTCACGGCAAGGTGGGTTCACGCTTATAGGGCTTGTTTATACTATGGCAATCCTCGAGGCGACATACTCAACAGATGTCGCTGGCGTATTTTTCAAATTTCCCTCCAGAAAAAGTTGCAAACTGCAGCCACACATAGGAAAACCAGGGCCGGTATTCCCGAAATTGATCGCACGATCCGATCGCATAACGTATGGCCGTTTCGTACGATCCGGTACAAAATGAAATCATACGACGAAACGTGCGTTCGTATCGCATGATTTTAATGTTTGGGGGGGGGGGGGTCGTCACGACAATGGAGATTCCGATGTTTGACAATAGTTCTATGGAACTCTACTACATAGCGTTATTTTCGAGTCAACACCATTTCGATGCAACAAATTTCTTTATAATAAATTTTTAAGCTATTTTTGCGCGGTTTTTGGGCCTGTCCGCCCTGCCATTTCAAAATCAATTCTTTGAGCAAGGACGGTCGAGTATATGGTAAGAACATATATGTTTATTAAGTATAAGTAAGAAGGATCGACAGAATCGAAGATTTTGGAGTGGGGGTAAAGATCGCTACGTCACAAATGCGCGCTGAATTTAAATGTGGTTACTTCATGATTTAGATAATTACATGTAATTACAGTAACGAAATATTAATTCTTACTATTAAATTTTATTAATATAATAAAAATTGTCTCAGATAAAAGACATAATTCGATTTGGAAAAAGCAACATCATGTATTTCCACATTTAATTCTTCGTAATATTGCTTCCACGTGTACTTTATGCATATTTATCTTTATTGTAATATGATATAAATTTCCAATGTATAAGCATTAACAACTAAAATTACAAAACCGGGCTGGCATAACAGTATATTTTATAAGTTAGCATTGAAGTGACAAAATTGTTGTTCATACAAAACGGATTATAATAAAGCTGAGAACTGTAAAATTTAAATATAAATTTTGATAACGTTTAATTATTAACCAATGTTATCAATTAAACTATAAGGATATTTAGTGTTATTAGTAGTTTGATATACTGTCTAACACTAAATAATTCAAATAGATTACTTATACAAATATTTGACTATTTTCTAAACTTTAATTCACAGCCTTAATTTATAATAAACTTTAAGGCACTGCCAAATGTAATTTACTCCAATTTATTAATTCCAGGAGTAAAAATAATAGCAATTTAATAAAATAAAACACTTTATCTTTGTTCGTATAACATACTAATTTTTAGTTAAGACTGTAGTTTCTATTATACAATACAATTATGAGGGAATTTTTCTTTTAGGCAAACATGCATAAGCTGTACATTTTCTGACATTCGTTGTTTTTTCAAAAGAGTTCAATTCGAAGCTTAAAACAAGTGTTTTCCACTTCCAGACTAAGCATGAAGTAAAATTTCGAGTTTAAAAAAGCCCAGTGAAAATTTATCGAGGGTTTATGCGTGATGTGAAGTACATACAACAAATTTTCCTAGTGTTGGACAAAAAGAAGTATAATTTTTTGTATTGTTACGCAGATAGCGTACTTTCGTTAAGTAAGTATTATGTTAGAATAAAATTGATATCTCTTTTTAATTTAAATTTATTTAAGCAAAGTTATAGTGTTGCTTAAGTTAATTAAAACAATTATTTATCACAGTTATCAGTACAGTAATCTCTTAAGATTCATTAGGATTTCTTTTTTATTAAAAACTTAAGAAGAGATTGTAAGTTTTTCTAACACAGATTCGTTTCTAAAGAATATATTATTAATGATTCTGTACAAGAAGTTAGACATATTAGGTTTTATAATTTAATACAATGCTAAGAGTTATGGCTTATTATTTTATATTTTTGCTTATTTTGTTTAACTCCGCGAGTAACCAAATCAGCAAATGTTGGAATTACTGTATATTACTGTACTATTATATTCTGTTGTTAATTAATTTTTTAATTATCTAATTTCCTTAAAAAATAATTGCTACACAAAGAGTACCTACGCTATATGTGACATTTACATGAAATGTTATCCTTACATCTTTAATAATTAATTCAAGAGAGAGATACATTGCAGCATTCCATTTGAAAAAAATATTACAATTAACAGTGGTTTGTTGCAAATAAAAATGTTGATAAACCTTTTTTCCTATATATTTATAGGCCCCTTTTTTCAGATAACAGTATGAGTGAGACGAAGAAAAAATTCAGACAATACAGTGTTGAATATATGAAATATGGCTTTATTCCGTCACCAGGAAATAGTACTTTACGTATGTGTCTTATATGTAGTATAACGATGTCAAACGATTCAATGAAACCTTCTAAGCTTATGGAACATTTCTTAAAAATCCATAGTGACAAAAAAGATAAGAATTTATCGCTTTTTCAAACACTCAAAGAAAATTATTTGAAAACACCGACATTGCAAGAACTCATAGGAACAACATCTAAGAGAGATGATGATGGAAGTCCGGAAAGGCGCACACTATTGGCGAAGAACTTATTCTACCAGCTGTAAGTGAGGTAATACGCACCGTGTTACACAAACCAGCTTTAGATATTATAAAAAGAATTCCGCTGAGTAATAATACTGTACGAAGAAGGTTCGACGAAATGGCTGTGTGTAGAAAACTCTTTATGTGACTACTGAAAATCATCTGAATTTTCTATACAGCTTGACGAATCAACATTACCAGGAAATAAAGCTTTACTGTTAGCTTATGTGAGACTTTTTAAAAGAAGAACAAATTTTCCAAGAATTTGTTATTTGCTAAATGTTTGGAAACTGATACGAAAGGTGAAATTGAAATTAAAAAGATTTTTCGATGTAAAAGCTACACCCTTGAATAATATCATCTCCGTTGCTACTGACGGTGCTCCGGCAATGGTAGGACGACACCGAGGCTTTCTGGCATATTTAAAACAAGCTATACCGAATGTATTATCGGTACATTGTGTCATTCATCGACATCATTTGGTCGCAAAAAACCTTAGTGAACGTTTGCATTAATCACTAATTTATTTTATTAGAGCAGTCAATAAAATCAAAAGGAATGCCTTAAATGAGAGAATATTTGTTCAACTTTGCTTGAAAAATGATGATGACTATAATCGTTTACTACTTAATACAGAAGTACGTTGGTTATCTAAAGGTGCATGTTTGAAACGCTTCTATTCCCTCTTTGATTCAGTGGAATTCCTGGAGAGTAAAGATAGTGATTTGCGGCACTATTTAATTATCGCAAAACGCAAAAAATGACATCGCTTATATGACTGATTTATTTGAGAGATTTACCGAGACTAATTTGAAACTACAAGGTGACCATTAAATTTAATCAAAACTAAAAGTGTAATATCTGCGTTTGTTGCAAAACTTTTGCTGTACAAACAAAACTTGGGAAGAGGAGAATGCTCTCAGTTTCCAAATCTTTTAAAATTGCAAAATAGAGATGAAGATTTGTTTGCTTATTGTCAACACTTAACAGCGCTTCATTCGGACCTTAACCAAAGATTTGAAGACATTCTTCACTTGAATATTCCCGACTGGGTGTTGAGCCCTTTTGCAAGTAGTCAAAGTCAGAGCACAAATACAGATGAAGACATACTAATACAGGAGCAACTTGTTGAATTATCCACGAATGAGGAGCTAAAACCATTGTTTAAACAAAGATACGACAACTTCTAGATACAAAAACAGATCCCAATTTTATATCCAGCATTATGGGTTATTGTACAGAAGCTGTTGATTGCGTTTCCGTCTTCCTATTTGGTAGAACGTGGATTCAGTGCCGTTATGAGTCTCATCACACAAAAAAGAAACTGACTAGAAATTAGTACTCGTGGGGACTTGCGGTTACTACTCACAAAAATTGAGCCAGACATAAATACACTTATAACATCCCATCAGGTTCATCTAAGTCATTCATGTTTTTTTATTTGTTAAAACAAGTTATAATTTCAATAAATACTCTTGCAACAAAATGTTTTATTTATATTTTATTTTTAATATATTTTTACCATTCAAGATATCAAAGATATATTTGTAATTTTCCTATTATGCATTTATGTAGTTTCTACACCCAGGAGTCCGTGGGCAAGCTTTGAGTATAAAAAGGGGTCCGTGAGCCAAAAGAGTTTGGGAACCACTGGTCTGGACCAATCGAAAGGCATGCGGTCACACGGAAATACACATCGATAACCTATTGACTTACACATTTTCCATGAAATATTCTTTGTGAAACATGGCGGGAAGGAAGAATTTGTACATGAAGATGAATTATTTAATGTGTAAATTATGATTTTCACATTTCTATCATTTAGAAAGTATCAAAACCAATAACAAATTAGTAATACATATTACAATTAACATTTGCTAATGGTTAAAATAGTTTTATTCATAGCTGCCGTTAGGGGCAGACTGGCTTTCTAGAAGTTATCGGGGCCCCTAACGGCAGCTTTGAATAAAACAACCGGCCTCACTAGTGTGCGGCCCTCATATACCAGGTGATTCAGAAAAATGCAATGGGTCTCGTTTCAGTTTTTTAATTAAGTATTAACAATTGTACCTTATAGTATGTAAAGTTATCATTCCTTTAAAAATGGTCTAACAAACCGAAACTAGTCGGAATAAAGTGTTAATTTGTGAAACAATACCAAGTGTTCGCGGAGACCAGGGCTGCATTTACAAGGGGCGACCATCGCCAACCCCAATAAACAGACTGTAAAACTCTTTGTATAAAATTTTTCCTCCAAACCATTGTGTCTCGCGAAGACGTGCCTCAGCGTTGGCAATAAAGATTGTCAAGCTTCGGAGTTTTACAGCCTAAAACTTGTAAAATGCAGTTCCTGAAAATCTAAAATTTCCAGAATATTCGTACGCTATCCTACTCTTTCTTGTACAATTTTCTTTCTTTCCTTTACCTACCCTGACTACCCCACCACATCCTTTCAACCAATCAAATCATTCCTTTAAAATTCACCCTGAGTCTCTTCTCCACAAGACTTCACTTCCAATCGACCAAGCGTACGAGTAAGTTATATCTTGTTTTTCATACTTTTGATTTTTGCAATTTGTAATATTTTCTAAGACTTAATTCATTTACTTTGTTCATTTTCTGATATATTTAACTTTGTTCATTTTCTCATATATTTTAACTCTTTACACTTTCATTTTCATTTAATATTCTTTTTTAATTACCTTGTTATTTTGTTTGTATATATTTGTTTGTTCGTCTTTGATGCACGTAGTTAATAATAAGTCTTTAGTTTAATTTTACGTGTTTAAGTAATTTTAAACCCAAACCGTCAATAGGCGTAAACATGCTAGTTCGAAACCAAGATTAAATAATCATTTAATTAATTTGTTTATAATCACTTAACTTTACTTTTTAACTTTGACTTACATACTAAAGAAAAATTGCAAATTTCATGTTCAGTCATTCAACTTACTCGTCAGTAAACTTACTCGTGCGTGTTTGTGTAAATATCCGCAATTTGTGCCAAAAAATTGTGTCTTCTAAACTCGGGTTCGTAGTGCTCCTAGTTCGAGTGTTAAGTTACGAACTATCGTCTGTACAGCAGTGTTTTCAACAATACCTCGTTCGCGTACATTTCGTGTTACTGTTCCGGTGTGCATCTTTCGCGAACAATTACTTGTGTTAAAAAATACGTGCTGTGATCTGTGCCGCGTTCCTCCTAGATCGAGGTAATTTCGCGGACCACTTCGTAGAAGACAGAAATTAATCAACATGTCAGCGTCAATAATCAAAAAACTCCAAACGAAAAAGGACGACATATTCAACGCTGTAAGCGATCTTGAAGTAAATATTTCTACGCTTGGTAGTCCTCTCAGCGCCGGAGAGATTGCTACGCTAGAATTATATATCAACGACTTAAAGCCCATGTACGACGAAGTCAAAATTATAAGCGACGACCTATTCGAAGAAAATATTGACATAGCGCCTGCAGTTCGAGATTTCAAACATAAGTACATGAGTGTTCTCGGCAAAGCGCAAGGAATGTTAAAAGCCGCGACCGTCGCGACCGTCGTTCCTGCAGTACAGCAGTAAAACTTCCTGCGGCAGATATCCCCACATTTTACGGTGATTACGAGAAGTGGACTACATTCAGGGACTCATTCACGTCATTAATCCACAATAACGCAGGACTCTCAAAGGTGCAAAAATTCCATTACCTCCAAGGTGCACTGCGAGGTCAGGCCGCATCCATTTTATAATGTCTGGATATTTCCGACGAGGGATATGATATTGCGTGGGATAGGGTGCTAAAGCGTTATCAAAACGAACGGCTTCTGGTAAAAAGACACGTGAATACATTACTACATTTACCAGAAATGAAAAAGGGTGATCACATCAGTCTTCGGCACCTCATTGACACAGTATCGGTCACATTATCGGCGTTGGAAAAACTTAACCGTCCGAATAATCAACGCGACGATATATTAATCGAAATCGTATCCGGAAAACTCGATCCCACTTTACACAAAGAGTGGGAAGGCGAAACTTGCGAGAACATCCCGTCGTACGATAAGTTAGAGAAGTTCTTAACTACAAAATGTAAACAGTTGGATGCGACAAAAAACACAAATTTTACTGCAAAGGACAGTCCTGCTCAGCACAAAGTCAAGGCATTTCTTGTAAACACTACTGAGCTAAAATGTTTGTACTGCAAAGGCCATCATTCCATCTACAAGTGTTTTAAATTCAACAAACTCTCCATCTTCGAACGCACTGCTGTTGCAAAAGAGAAACAGTTATGTTTCAACTGCCTTGGAAAAAATCATGGTGTAAACAACTGTTCGTCAATCACATGTCGCAAGTGCAACAAACGACATCATACGCTGCTGCATGCAGAGCCTATAGAAACAAACGCCACAACTAGTACAAGTGCACCGAACACATCAGTGAATTTCGCATATATACCGTCAAAAGTGATACTATCAACCTGGTTATAATCGAAGACAATTACGAGCGTGAACATATTGTACGCGTTTTATTAGACAGTGGTGCTCAAGCCAATTTGATCACAGAATCCTGTGCAACCCGACTAGGACTTCGTCGTAAAAACACCACCGTGCCCATCGTCGGTGTAGGTGGAAACACAGAATCTTTAAGACACGCCGTAAGTACTACAATTTCATCACGTACGTCAAATTACAAACTCTCAATCAGTGCTCTAGTTATCCAGACGATAACAAGTCGAACTCCATCATGCAAAATAGAATATGACGTATTTAAAATTCCAACTGGAATCCAATTAGCCGATTCCGAATTCTTTCAACCGCAAGAAATTGATATACTGCTAGGTAATGCACAATACGTTAAGCTATTAATCGACGGTAGATTAGATATAAACTCACTATCCCTAGCTAACACACACTTTGGGTGGATAGTACACGGCGAATTACCTGCTAAATGCGAAACCCGAGACAAGAATGAGGCTATTGTATCGCTAGTTGGATTAAATGACTTATTGTCGAAGTTTTGGGAGTTAGAGAGTCACAAAACCGAACCACTCACACCTGCAGAAAGACGCTGCGAGAAACACTTTCAGATTAACACAACGAGAGACGAAACAGGAAGATTCATCGTAGCACTCCCTTTTAAAGAGGATCCCAGCTGCCTCGGTGATTCCAGTTTATCAGCTAAACATCGATTTTTTGCACTAGAACGCCGACTAATTAAAACGCCTGATACTTACGCAGAATACCGGAGTTTTATGCGAGAGTATGAAGCTTTGGGCCACATGAAAAGGACAGCCGGCGATGTCACAACCGGATATTATCTCCCTCATCATTGCGTGATAAAACAAACTAGCTTAACAACTAAACTGCGTGTTGTGTTTAACGGATCCGCACCTACTTCATCATTATACGATATTTTGATAGTTGGCCCAACTGTATGAAACGATTTATTTTCAATTATGGCAAGGATGCGTTTTTGGAAATACATCATCACTGCTGATATCGCAAAAATGTACCGCCAAGTGAGAATTAGAAGCAAAGACACGAAATTTCAAAGGATTTGGTGGAGAGATCATTCAGAAGACACTTTACGATCGTATGAGTTAACCACAGTTACATACGGGACATCAAGTGCGGGTTATCTAGCTATCCGAGCTCTACGCGAATACATTTGTTGAGTGCCCATACTACAGCTAAGGCTTCTCGTTCGGTCGTCGAGTAGTTTTGTTCGGCTGGGTTGAGTAGACGGCTTGCGTATTCCACTGGTTTTTCTTCTGGTCCCTCCCCCTGGCTAAGAACTGCTCCGAGCGCGTAATTGGAAGCGTCGGTTCGTAGTGTATAAGGTGAATTTTCGTCTGGTTGTCGCAACAGCGGTGGCGCTACGAGTGCCTGTTTCAACTTCTCGAATGCGTGTTGCTGTTCGCTTCCCCCAGGTAAACATGCTTTTCATTTTCAACAGCTTGGTAAGTGGTTGTGAGATGTCTGCAAAGTTTGCTACGAAGCGGCGATACCAACTGCAGGTCTGGATAAATCTCATCACTTCTTTACTGTTTGTCGGAGTTTTCCAGTTTGTGATGGCTTTAACTTTCGCGTTATTCACTTTAATACCTTCTGACGTAATAATGTGTCCTAGGTACGGGACTTCTGGGCGTCCGATATGTGTTTTATCTCGATTTCCACGAAGCTGATATTTGCGTAGTTGCGTAAAAACTTTCTGTAGGTCCTCAATATGTTTCTCCAATGTTGGTGAAAAAATTATTATGTCATCCAAATAAGCATAAATGGTGACGTCCGGTATCTGCTGGCACAAGCGGTCCATTATACGTTGGAACGTTGCGGGTGCGTTGCGCAACCCGAAAGGCATTCTTGTGAACTCGTAGAGGCCAAAGCATGACATAAACGTTGATCGTAGGATGTCCTCCATGCGGGGTAGTGGATACTGATCTGCTAGGGTGACTGCATTTAGACCGCGATAGTCGATGCATAATCGCAATCGATATGGCTTATTTTGCACTGGGGTGACTGATTCGGTGTTGATGGAATGCTCTCCTAGGGTTGTAGCTGGTCCGCTCTCTTCGAAAATGTCTAAATGGTTGCGAAGGAGGCTGTTAATTTGTTCTCTTTGGGAGTCACCCATCTCCGGACCTTCATGATGTCGTAGTTCCACCATACGGGCGTGTCTGACCCTTTTGCTCACATGGTTTGCAGTAATCGTACTGTTGGTTATCGTCGAAAAACTTCCAAGTTTTTTGCGAAGCATCCAGTATTATTCCAGCAGCTTGGATGAAATCCATCCCCAGAATAGTTTCTCTTGCTCTTGTGTCAGGCAATACATATAAGGTTGTCCGTATTTTCCTTCCATGTAGCGTTATAGTTGTTTCCGTGAATTCAATTTCCTGCTATGTAGGGTTGCCGTCAGCCAAGGCAATATGTCCCGTTTTCCGTTGGAAGATTGTACCACGCCTCTGTAGTGCTTGATGTATCCTCTGGGATGCCAGCGTCATTTGGGATCCTGTATCGAAGATTGCTTCTTCGCTGATATCGCTGATATACAGTCGTACTTTTGGTGACTGATGTTTTGGATCGAAGTGGAGGGATGCCATCCCTATTCCAATGGGGTTACATTTCGTACATTTGCTTCGAACAACTCCGGGTGTCCCACAACCAAAGCATTTGAAGTGAGATGTTTGAGACGGGCCTGGGCTGTATGTCGTCTGTTTTTTCTTGCGGCATTCTTCTGTCGTGTGTCCTGGTATTCTACAGAAGCTGCATCTTTTCTTAGCTTCTTTTGGTCTGCCACCATTGTTCGGGTATTGTTTGGGACGTTGATGATCCTGTAGGAATTCCTCTGCTTCTCTGACGTGACTGATTAATTCGTGGTATGAACGTATCCCTAACCGAGGAATTCGGTTCTTTAGATCGTGATGAATAAGCGCATATAGCATGTCCAAGATTGTTTCGTCCGCTATCTCTGGCTCTACGGTCTTCAACATGGTTCTTTTCGTGGTCAGATACTGATCCGTATTTATGGGGGTTTTCTGGTGATCGTTAAAGACATCAAGAAAGATTTTGTAGGCTGGTTTCCTCGGTGCAAAGTACTTCCTCAGATTATCTATAGCTGCTTCCCATGTTCTTGTGGTCTTTTGTTCGCTTTCCGACCAGTCTGCGGCTTCATCGAAGAGTAAGGCCGAAAATGTTTGTAATGCTGCATCGTCACTGATATTCTCGTTTTCTTTGAAGCAGGTGATTTGTTTGATGAAGCTTTCCACTCGTTGTGGATTCTTTTCTCCATTAAATTGATGTCGACAGGAAGTGAATCCTTTCTTCTGTTGTAAATCCCATGATTGTTGTACCATCCTCATGAATTTTTCGTGAAAATCGTCTTCTGTCCTCACTGATTCACCGGGATTTGCCATCTTGACTGTTTTTCCTTGAGCCAACCGTTTCTTAGTCGCTCTTGTTATCCGTTATTCCGGTTTCCGCCACTTTACTTCCTTCCTTCGAGTCCCGCGTTAGGCGACAATTTGTGACGCTTTGGGCGAAGAGAAAGAGTAATCTGGTTCAATTTGATTTATTTACAAAATATATACAATATGTTATTTTATTTGCTCGGCTTTTGGGTCGTGGGAAAATTTCTTCTCTCTATTCGCTGAAGGATTGTGGCTTGACTGGAGTGCTACTGATGGTGGTGGCGTCGGGTCGCGTCCTGGTGGAGGAGCCGATGTCTTGGGCGTCGGGGATCTGGTGCAGCAGTTCGTAGGTGTAGAGGATCTGGTTCGCTGGGAGCGTCTTCGTCGAGGGCCAGGAGTCTTCTCTGATCACTCGGTGTCGGCGTCGTAGTTCGTATCCGTATGAATTAGTTTCACTTCGGATTTACGTTGTGTTTGTATCCGTGGGAATCACTTTTACTCTTCGGATAGATATTGCTAGATTGACTAGTGAGCGGGCATGTGAATTAATTTCAACTGTGCACCTCTCAGAGTCTCAAGAGCAACTGATTTTTACTTGTTGAAGGATGCGCTTTTATGTCATTCCAAATATTGGTATCCTTTTCCAACTCCTATTGCTTTCTCTCTTAGTAAGGGCGAAGTTTTGAAAACCCTGTACCTTTTGGAATATTCCAGAATCTTCGGTTCTATTGTTAGTGGGCGAAGGCGAGTTTTATGGCGCTTAGTGCGCGGTTATCGGTACCGAGCGTGGTAATGAGGGTCCGTTCGCGGGCGGACGGCTACCTGCATGGGTGGCTGAAGCCGATTTCGTACAGTTTTACAAAAAAAACTCTGTACGGTGTTTAGGATGTTACAAAGTATTATTCTGGATTAAAAACAAATAAAAGCAATATATTTTACCCGTGGTTAACTACCTAACCACGGGATTTGTAATTTTAATATATTGCTATAACGCATTTAAAACACAAACAAGAGTACCTTAGTTCTAAGAGTGTTCTAATATAAATTAAGATCACACAAGGGGGGTTCTTGATACTTGTTAAAAAATAGATCTGCAAACATTTTCGAGATCCTTTATATTAAATTAGAAAATCCTCATTTATAAACTCAAATTTCTTAAAAATGTTGGTTTAATCCAAGCTAATTATTGAGCCTTACTCACTGAACTCTTCGCATTCTAATTGAAAAATCAATCAAAACAACTTTTATTTATAAAAAACTTGGCATTTACGTTTTCTATGTATTCGTTTTAAAATTGCGAATACTACTAGAAATAATGATTTAGCAACATTTGGCCAAAACAATTTTCTCTAGAACAAACAAACCTAAAGGAATATATTCCTTGCATCAGAACTACTACAGCTTGATATGAGCTATTTCAGCTTGATATGAGCAACTTAAGTTTATCTAATACATTCCGAAACATTTTAGTAATGGCATTATGTTGAACAATTAAACGTCAGAAATAGATACATTTTAAAAAATCCTTTTGACCTAAAATTTTACACGTAGACATAACTCTTGTTTGAAAATAACTTTACGCAATTACATTTTGCTCTAAAATTAGAGGTACTTCTTTCTTATCCCACATATTTTTTTCTTAATTTTTGGACACCCTCTATTGTAAATTTTAGATTTAATAATGTAAAGAATTACTAGTCGAATATAATACTACTCTAGTGAAAATATTTCATACTACTTTTATTAAATTATTAAACATAAAATAGCAATTTTGTCGCAACATAACTTTTTGTTAAATACACATACACATTTTTTTTACTTGAAATATTATGTTTCAAACATTAAAAGTGCGATTCTTTTCGCAATCTACAACAAGTTAGTCTTAGAAAGACTATATCAAACACTCATTGAAACAACTACTTCCCGGGCTAATACCCCGACGGACATTGAATTATACAACAAGTGTTTGCTGTTACATACAGTAACCTACTGCAAATGTAACAATTTGGGTCAAATTATTTAGGCCATCTATAGACGCGTTTCGAGATTTATCTCTCATCAGTATAGCTTTGCCATTCCCTCTAAACAATTTGACACCTTAGACTGGCGGTCACGTTACCGTTCAAACATAAGTATAAATGAAATTGCCAATTCTTGGTTGCAGAACACTAGATGGCCTAAATAATTTGACCCAAATTGTTACATTTGCAGTAGGTTACTGTATGTAACAGCAAACACTTGTTGTATAATTCAATGTCCGTCGGGGTATTAGCCCGGGAAGTAGTTGTTTCAATGAGTGTTTGATATAGTCTTTGTAAGACTAACTTGTTGTAGATTGCCAAAAAAATCGCACTTTGAATGTTCGAAGTGTTCTGCAACCAAGAATTGGCAATTTCATTTATACTTATTATGTTTCAGTTCGGATTTTCAGTAACTTTATTTTATGACTATTTCTCTATAGTAACAACGAGGTAAAATTTCTACATACGAACGAATGATATGATCTTAACTTTATATACCTATTAAAAAATTCGAAACTGCTGTGAATATATTTTAATTTTCTAGTGACGCAACAAAACAAAGAGCAACTCTTGATGTTTAACATCGTATTTGTTACAAATAAAAATAATGTAACTTAACCGACAATTGGAAAAAAATTATAAATAAAATTAATATATTAATTTGGATCAATAGTAATCATATGTTTTTTTTAAATTTTATCTTCTCCCTTAATAAAAACGTTAAAGCGGCGGGGATCCGAGAAGGCTGCGACTTTTACGCTGCTCTTATGGGAGACGACTGATAGCGGGAGTGGAAAAATCGAAGAATTCATTTTAGAAAGTTCAAATTTTCACGGGACCGAAAACAAAAAATTCCGCGTGTCTTAGGCTAAGCGGCGTTCAAATCCGACCGCGTTTTCTATTTTAAATAATTTTTTTAATTTTACGCCTGACGGAAGATTTCCTAACCTCAATACTTTACACGCTGGTCTTGCTTCACACGGAACTTTTTCAGGTCGCGCATACCACAATTTCGATGGGATTTGACCTGGCCTTTCCAACGCGACACTTCCGAGCGCTCAAATCGCCCGATTAAAAAAAATATCGCATTTAATCGATTTTGCAAAAAAAAAATACATTTTCAAAATTTTGCGTCTATCGTGTTCAGAAGTCCATTAGAAACACGACCTATCTATCGAGAACTTTTTCTATCGAGGAAAAGTACTTTTTTTTTCAATTAAAATTTCATAAAAATATATACAGGCTGTCAAAATCTCGCATTTAATCGATGGTTTTTATTTTTTCTCCAAAATGTTTTGTTTAAACGCAGATCGCTACGATTGAATTTAGCGGTGTTGGGACATGTTTTTTTTTTTTTATTGGCCGCCTTCACGGGCTGTCAGCACATTTTCGGTCGAAAAATTGCGATAGAGGAATTTGGTTTTTACATTTCGATTTCGAATAATTATCTACAACCGACAATATGAAACAAGACGAAACAAAACAATTAAAACAAACAAAAAAATTTTAAAATTTTAATTTTGATGTTTTTTCGCGAAAAATTGCGATAGTGAAATTTGGATTTCAGATTTGGATTTCGACTGTTTATCCGCGACTGAGAAAAATACAAAATCAAAAATCTACATTTTTTTCACGGGCTGTCAGCACATTTTCCCTCTCTATGTGCGAGCGAAGCGAGCACCCTAGCGAGCGAAGCGAGCAAGGCAAGCGAGCGAAGCGAGCAAGGCAAGCGAGCGAAGCGAGCGGCTGGAGCGAAGCGAGCGGCTGGAGCGAAGCGACCATCTCTTCCAACCTTTTCACGAACCTTTACATCCATCCACCCCATAACCACTACAAAACAACGATTTACCTTGCAGTCACCACCATTCGGCTCATGCACCAACGCCTCTCCCCCTCCCTTTCCCCTTGCTACTATTATACATATATTTTTCTTCAACGTCATTTATTTTTTTTTAATTATGCAATTCTCTTTACATTTCCTTGATGCGGTGGATGGAGAAAGCAGTTCGTATATTAAAAGGACTCTGCTGCTCGCTAACGCTCACCCCAGCTCGCTTTGCTCGCTTGCCTGCTCGCTGCGCTCGCAAACTGAATCATGCTTAGCTTTGATTTTTTTACTTTTAAAATCGGTAAAATATCGTATTTGTATTTGTATTTATTTCGATTAAAATTTAATTATTTTTAAATTTAATTATTTTTAAATTTAATTTAATAAAAAAAATACTTCCAGTTGAAAAAGAAAAAAACACTTGCTCCAAAAACGTCATCGAAAAAAATAAGGAATTTTTTGATACCTTTAACAAAAGTTGTTTTTTTTTTCAAAAAAATGCCTTGATTCGAAATTTTACATTGAAACCCGTATAAGTCTGTCCTTCTCCCACTCATGGCTTTTGATAGCCAGCGCCTAATAATTTTCCAGAATTGCTAAAAACTAAAAAATATTTATTGCTCCGGTCCTACTTGAGCTAGATAATTGAAATGTTCAGCATTTATACACATTTAAATTTCCTATCTACTGGTTCATTTCCCATTATTGTACTGTATCAAATACTCAAACAAAAAAAATATAATTTATTTATTTAATTAATATGAAAAATTAAAAAAATCTAACTCCTGTCCAAATTAAGCTGGATGAATGAAATTTTCAGCATTTATACATATTTGTATATTCTATTTATTCGTATAATTGCAGTTGTTTCACTGTTTTAAATACTATAGCAAAAAAAATAAAAATTGTTTTTTTAAATAATTTGAAATGTAAAAAAAAAATCTAATTTTGATCTAAATTGAGCTAGGCCAATGAAATTTTCAGCATTCATACAGCTTTGTATTACCTATTTATTGATTAAATTTCCATTATTGTACTATAAATAATAGCGGAGCTAAAAAATAAAAATTGTATTTATAATTCGCCGTTTTAGCATGAAACTGGGGTTTGAATCGCAGAAAAAAAATACCAATTTCCGCCCTAATAGAACTGGATCAATGAAACTTTTAGCATTTATGCAGATTCGTGTTGCCCATTTACGGTCCAACTTCCATTGGTCTACTATTATTATGACGGAAGTAAGAAACAAAATTGTAATTTTTGGTGATTTTTAAATTTCATTTATTAAAAAAAAATACTTCCGATTGAGCAAAAATAAAACACTAATTACAAAAACATCATAGTAAAAAGTGAGGAATTGATTGATACCATTAAGAAAAAAAATTTTTTTTTCAAAAAATCCAGGGGGTACGCACTACCCCTTGATTCAAAATTTAACATTGAAACCCGCATAAGTCTGTCTTTGTCCCACTCATAGCTTTTGATAGCCAGCGCATCAAAATATTCCGGAATTGCTAATAACTAAAAAATATTTATTGCTCCGGTCCAACTTGAGCTAGATAATTGAAATTTTTAGCATTTATACAAATTTATATTTCCTATCTAGTGGTATAATTCTTATTATTGTACTGTATCAAATAGAGAAAATTTGTTTTTGCAAGGATAAAGGAGCAACTACCCTCTCTATGTGCGAGCGAAGCGAGCAAGGCAAGCGAGCGAAGCGAGCGGCTGGAGCGAAGCGACCATCTCTTCCAACCTTTTCACGGACCTTTACATCCATCCACTCCATAACCACTACAAAACAACGATTTACCTTGCAGTCACCACCATTCGGCTCATGCACCAACGCCTCTCCCCCTCCCTTTCCCCTTGCTACAATTATACATATATTTTTCTTCAACATCATTTTTTTTTTTTTAATTATGCAATTCTCTTTACATTTCTACATTTCCTTGATTCGGCAGTCGGCTCCCCGTTTGGTAAATCGGGCTAAATGCTAGTCTCCCTTAATAAAAACGTTAAAGCGGCGGGGATCCGAGAAGGCTGCGACTTTTACGTTGCTCTTATGGGAGACGACTGATAGCGGGAGTGGAAAAATCGAAGAATCCATTTTAGAAAGTTCAAATTTTCACAGGACCGAAAACAAAAAAATTCCGCGTGTCTTAGGCTAAGCGGCGTTCAAATCCGACCGCGTTTTCTATTTTAAATCATTTTTTTAATTTTACGCCTGACGGAAGATTTCCTAACCTCAATAATTTACACGCTGGTCTTGCTTCACACGGAACTTTTTCAAGTCGCGCATACCACAATTTCGATGGGATTTGACCTGGCCTTTCCAACGTGACACTTCCGAGCGCTCAAATCGCCCGATTAAAAAAAATATCGCATTTAATCGATTTTGCAAAAAAAAATACATTTTCAAAATTTTGCCTCTATCGTGTTCAGAATTCCATTAGAAACATGACCTATCTATCGAGAATTTTACTATCGAGGAAAAGTATTTTTTTTTTGCAATTGAAATTTCATAAAAATATATACCGGCTGTCTAAATCTCGCATTTAATCGATGGTTTTTATTTTTTCTTCAAAATGTTTTGTTTAAACGCAGATCGCTACGATTAAATTTAGCGGTGTTGGGACATGTTTTTTTTTTTTTTTATTGGCCGCCTTCACGGGCTGTCAGCACATTTTCGGTCGAAAAATTGCGATAGAGGAATTTGGTTTTCACATTTCGATTTAGAATAATTATCCGCAACCGACAAGATGAAACAAGACGAAACAAAACAATTAAAACAAAATAAAAAAAAAATAATTTTTCATTTTGATGTTATTTCGCGAAAAATTGCGATAGTGAAATTTGGATTTCAGATTTGGATTTCGACTGTTTATCCGCGACTGAGAAAAATACAAAATCATAAATCTACATTTTTTTCACGGGCTGTCAGCACATTTTCCCTCTCTATGTGCGAGCGAAGCGAGCAAGGCAAGCGAGCGAAGCGAGCGGCTGGAGCGAAGCGACCATCTCTTCCAACCTTTTCACGAACCTTTACATCCATCCACTCCATAACCACTACAAAACAACGATTTACCTTGCAGTCACCACCATTCGGCTCACGCACCAACGCCTCTCCCCCTCACTTTCCCCTTGCTACTATTATACATATATTTTTCTTCAACATCATTTTTTTTTAATTATGCAATTCTCTTTACATTTCCTTGATGCGGTGGATGGAGAAAGCAGTTCGTATATTAAAAGGACTCTGCTGCTCGCTAACGCTCACCCCAGCTCGCTTTGCTCGCTTGCCTGCTCGCTGCGCTCGCAAACTGAATCATGCTTAGCTTTGATTTTTTTACTTTTAAAATCGGTAAAATATCGTAACACTTGCTATTTGTATTTATTTCGATTAAAATTTAATTATTTTTAAATTTAATTTAATAAAAAAAAATACTTCCAGTTGAAAAAGAAAAAAACACTTGCTCCAAAAACGTCATCGAAAAAAATAAGGAATTTTTTGATACCGTTAACAAAAGTTGTTTTTTTTTTCAAAAAAATGCAAAGCCCCTTGATTCGAAATTTTACATTGAAACCCGCATAAGTCTGTCCTTCTCCCACTCATGGCTTTTGATAGCCAGCGCCTAAATAATTTTCCAGAATTGCTAAAAACTAAAAAATATTTATTGCTCCGGTCCTACTTGAGCTAGATAATTGAAATTTTCAGCATTTATACACATTTAAATTTCCTATCTACTGGTACATTTCCCATTATTGTACTGTATCAAATACTCAAACAAAAAAATATAATTTATTTATTTAATTAATATGAAAAATTAAAAAAAATCTATCTCCTGTCCAAATTAAGCTGGATGAATGAAATTTTCAGCATTTATACATATTTGTATATTCTATTTATTCGTATAATTGCAGTTGTTTCACTGTTTTAAATACTATAGCAAAAAAAATAAAAATTGTTTTTTTAAATAATTTGAAATGTAAAAAAAAAATCTAATTTTGATCTAAATTGAGCTAGGCCAATGAAATTTTCAGCATTCATACAGCTTTGTATTACCTATTTATTGATTAAATTTCCATTATTGTACTATAAATAATAGCGGAGCTAAAAAATAAAAATTGTATTTATAATTCGCCGTTTTAGCATGAAAATGGGGTTTGAATCGCAGAAAAAAAATACCAATTTCCGCCCTAATAGAACTGGATCAATGAAACTTTTAGCATTTATGCAGATTCGTGTTGCCCATTTACGGTCCAACTGCCATTAGTCTACTATTATTATGACGGAAGTAAGAAAAAAAATTGTAATTTTTGGTGATTTTTAAATTTCATTTATTAAAAAAAAATACTTCCGATTGAGCAAAAATAAAACACTAATTACAAAAACATCATAGAAAAAAGTGAGGAATTGATTGATACCATTAAGAAAAAAAAATGTTTTTTTCAAAAAATCCAGGGGGCATAAGTCTGTCTTTGTCCCACTCATAGCTTTTGATAGCCAGCGCATCAAAATATTCCGGAATTGCTAAAAACTAAAAAATATTTATTGCTCCGGTCCAACTTGAACTAGATAATTGAAATTTTTAGCATTTATACAAATTTATATTTCCTATCTACTGGTATAATTCTTATTATTGTACTGTATCAAATAGAGAAAATTTGTTTTCGCAAGGATAAAGGAGCAACTACCCTCTCTATGTGCGAGCGAAGCGAGCACCCTAGCGAGCGAAGCGAGCAAGGCAAGCGAGCGGCTGGAGCGAAGCGACCATCTCTTCCAACCTTTTCACAGACCTTTACATCCATCCACTCCATAACCACTACAAAACAACGATTTACCTTGCAGTCACCACCATTCGGCTCATGCACCAACGCCTCTCCCCCTCCCCTTCCCCTTGCTACTATTATACATATATTTTTCTTCAACATCATTTATTTTTTTTAAATTATGCAATTCTCTTTACATTTCTACATTTCCTTGATTCGGCCGTCGGCTCCCCGTTTGGTAAATCGGGCTAAATGCTAGTTTCATAAATATAATTAATACATCAATTTTTTATTTTCATAATTCTTAATTACATTACATTAATTATAGTATTGCATAATAAAATATAATATAAAATTGTTGGAGTTGTCCTTGCATAGGCTATCGACCCGAGGTCTTTCTGCCATTCTTAATTATTTTCTTCTATTTCCTATTTTTAAACAATTCTCATTATAATAATAATAGTAAAATATAAATAGTTTAGTACCACTATATATTTCTTAGTGTTCTTTTAATAAAAATATTGAGTGGTATTAAAATGTTTCTATTCACTATTTGAAATGGTATACTATATAGTAAAGGTCGAAACAATCTTGATGTTGATGTTCATTATATTTATTAGATTGACATTTTTTATTATTTGATTGACATTTTTTATATGGATGTTTTTTAAATACATTTTGAGGTGAGATGTAGATTTTCAGCATTGAAGATTAAAAAATGATTCATTTCTAAAACAATTTTTAAGAAATTTAATTTTAAATGCTAACTACTTCATTGTTAGGCTACATTCAGATAATTACCGAGAGTATACAATTATTTTGACAATTAATAAATATCAGGTGAGTTTTAAAGATTATATTAATTTATGAAATGTTTTGTTATAAAAAACATTATTGAGGTATTTGGAAGGTATGTTTACAGTAAATAAATCTACAGGTCAAATTGTGGTAAAATAACACTACTTTATTTTTACAGTTAGTTCAGTTGATTAAGTTGGGTTATACCTAAATTTCACAATATTTTACTGTTTTATACGCTTGGCGCATGAAGCAAAATTTCGAGTCGAGGGTCGCGCAGCGACCCGAGACAAATTTTCTGGGCTTTTCTAAACTCGAAATTTTACTTCATGCGCCACGCGTGTAAAACACTGATTTCAAGTGAGGTTCAAATATACATAGAGTTCACAATATTTTAGTGATTTGTCAAAACTATTGTTAATAGACAAGAAAAATAATATTTCAATTTATTAAAGTATTAATTTTAATTTACAAATGTCGTATTAGTTATAATTACACGTTAAATAATTCCATAATTATAAAATAAACCTTCCTATTAAAACAACGTCATCTGAAAACAGATTGACTTCTTACTACCTGCTAATATCGGGTTGACATTGACACCCAGAAAATGCGGTTGGTGTTTATAATGGATTACCCCCTGAGTGCCCGGTCTCTCTCCCCTTACCCTTCAACATTTTAGGAAACAAATGCGACCAGACCAAAAAGTCTAAAATCTTCCGATTTCTATCTTTTTCCTAAAATGCTGGTGGGTAAGGGGAAAGAGACCGAGTATTCAGGTGGTAATCCATTATGGCGCCAACCGCATTTTTTGGGTGTCAATGTCAACCCGATATTAGCAGGTAGTAAGAAGTCCATCTGTTTTCAACCGGCGCGTTGCGTTATCTTTTGTCCGGTTTGGGGTGGTTTTGATAGGACGATTTATTTGATATTTATGAAATTATTTAAAATGTAATTATAATTAATACGACATTTGTAAAATAAAGTCGAGAATTATGTCTACGTGTACAATTTTAGGTCAATAAATTTTTTTAAAACGTATCTGACGTTTACATCTTGGTAAATATTGATCATCATCACATCTAAGCGGTATATATTTTTAACTTTACTATAAATCAGTGGTTTATACACGTGGCGCATGAAGTAAAATTTCGAGTTTAGAAAAGCCCCGTGAAAATTTGTCTCAAATTTGTCTCAGACAAATTTTCTACGCGGGGCTTTTCTAAACTCGAAATTTTACTTCATGCTTAGTCTGGGAGTGGAAGATACTCGTTAGTTTAAAATACATCACAATTGGTAAATTATGTATCATATGATGCCCGTCTTTAGGGGTGAAATGTAAGCAAATTATGGGTCTTAGAAGTTGTCAAATAAGTGAGTTACTCAACTGTTTCTAAGGCACTCTTTACAAAAAACAAAAGATTAACATTTCACATATAAAATGTACAGGGTGAGCGAAACTTGATGTCTCGGCTCTATTATAAGAAAAGGAAAAACGATAGAAAATATCTGAAAAGAGGTTCATAAATGGGATTGAGTAAGGTCCATTTTAATCCAAAATTGCATATTTTTCAAAATTTTGAAACTGAAGTAATGACGTCATCGAATAATTTTTTTCCCAGAAACATACCTATATTTTTGGATATTTCAAGAGAACTAATTTTTTTGAATAAACTTTGTAAAGAAAAAAATTTGCTATCTTCTTTCGTTAAAAAATTAAAAGCAAACTTAAAAGAAAGTATTATCAAAAATTCACTATTGTCACGACTTAAACAAGTAGCCTTTGGAAGCAAATAACAAAGCCGCACCTGTCAATAATTAAACTAATGGTTGACAAATATTGTTTTGTTCTCATTTGATTTTAGATTTAAGATTTTTTCTATCGTTTTTCCTTTTCATATAATAGAGCTGAGACATCGAGTTTCGCTCACCCTGTACAATAAACTATATGTGTGATACATCATTGAATTCAGAAAAAAATAGCATTGCCGATGGTACTCACAGAATGACTATTATAAATGTCAATTGATTGTGCATTTTGAAATCCAGAAGAAAACTGAACTTCTATAACCATTTTAGTAGTCATATGTAATTTTCATATAAATTGACGATGTGAACGCCATCTGTTGCCAATTTTTGAGTAGTATCGTTACAGCTATTGACACTAGATGGCGTTCACATCGTTAATTTAAATGTAAATTATATATGAGACTATTAAAATGAATAAATATGGTTACTTTTCTTCTGGATTTCAAATTGCACTATAAATTGACAATTTTAATAGTCATATGTAATTCACATTTAGGTTGACGACGTGAACGCCATCTACTGTCAATAGTCTTGTCTATTGTACTCACAGAATGACTATTATAAATGTCAATTGATTGTGCATTTTAAAATCCAGAAGAAAACTAAACATCTATAACCATTTTAGTAGTCATGTGTAATTTACATATAAATTGACGATGTGAACGCCATCTGCTGCCAATTTTTTAGTAGTATCGTTACTGCTATTGACAGTAGATGGTGTTCACGTCTTTAATTTAAATGTAAATTACATATGAAACTATTAAAATGGATTAAGATGGTTAGTTTTCTTTAACTTTAAATTGACTTTAAATTGCACTAAAAACTATAAGTGTGATACATCATTGAATTCAGAAAAAAATATTCTTCCAAAAAATATGAAAATCCAAAATGGCGCTCATAAGAAAAACAAAAGATGGCTATGGTGTAATGTCAAAGTTGTAAATGTCTGAATTCAATAGTTTTTGAATAAAAAAACGAAATTTCAAAAAATCCGTTTTTTGACAATACCTCAAAAACGAAAGAAGATATTTCAAATTTGTTTTTAGATTATTATTGGGCCCTAAATTACGCAACTTTGGCAAAATTTAACCGACTCTCTATCTCTTCAAATAACCGTAATCCCTATACATAATATCTCGAAAATGTTTGCAGATCTATTTTTTAAAGACCATCAAGAACCCCCCCCCCCCACCCCCCCCCCCCTCCTTGTGTGATCTTAATTTATATTAAAACACTCTTAGAACTATGGTACGCTTCTATTAATCCCGTTATAAGGATATATTAAAACGAAAAATTAACCACGGTAATTAACCACTGTTAAAATATATTGCTATTATTTGTTTTTAATAAATACGATTATACATACCTCGTTTTAGTGGCGTAGATAGTTTTTTGTGATTGGGGGGGGGGGGGGGGATTTGAGTTAGTATGTTGTTTCATTAATTTATTTTTCTAAAGTTATACAAAAACAAGTACAATAAATGATTTTATGTTCATTGTAGCACTTTTTCCCTCATTTAAACAATTGATGATTGGCATACTAAACGTATTTCACTTGTTTATTGGTTGGTTATAGACTATTTCACATTAAATCAGCGTTTTATACGCGTCTCGCATGAAGTAAAATCTCGAGTTTAGAAAAGCCTAATTTGTCTCAGTCGCTTTGATGCGCTACGCGCCCGAGCCAAATTTTTAGGCTTTTCTAAACTCAAAATTTTACTTCATGCTTAATCTGGAATTGGAAACACTTGTTCGATGATGAATCATCAATCAATCAATCAATCAATCAATTTTCAATAATTTCAAAGTTGACACCCCCCTCGAAACCATTAAACTTTAGTTAGAAACACTTTTTTGTACGAAGCATATTTGTCGAGATATTCCAGTGGATAAATTAAGATGGGTCACCCTGTATAATAAATATATTTTCAAAACAGTTTTTATTAGTAAATGTCCCCCCTCTCAAAAAAAATCTCTCTGGAACCGCCACTGTTTCAAAGTTGATTCAATAATTACTGATTGCTTTAAAAATGTTCAAACAAAATTACCTGATAATCAATCCAACGTTGTTTTCACTAAATCTAAACTTTGACACGATTTTTCAGAAAACCTTGTTGAGATATCCTAACCTCACTTTTGGAATCTTATAGTGTGTTTTTTCTAAGCAAAATTGAAGCTTTTGACGTTGATTTAATAGGTTATAATTTTCTTATAATTTCTCAAACAAGATTACTTTAAAATCTGACGACTCTGACGTATTCATATCACGATTTAATTGTTTAGGCATTCACCGTTTCTGAACAGTGTTTAATTTGAAGTTTTTACAGTGTTTCCACTCCCAGACGAAGCATGAAGTAAAATTTCGAGTTTAGAAAAGGCCCGCGCAGAACATTTTCACGGGGCTTTTCTAAACTTGAAATTTTACTTCATGCGCCACGCGTATAAAACACTTCATATTGGGAAGTTGGAAATGTACTGCTTATATTTAACCAAATTCTAAGGTATACTTATAAGAAAAAATCTCTTTATATACGTTTTTATTTGTCTTTATTATCTATATAACCTGTGGATCGCCAAGTATGCAAAAGTAGCTCGCGTATTACAAATGGTTGAACACCTCTGTTCTAAACAGTACATGCCGATAAATAAATTGGTAAAGTTGAGTATTCTGAAATAACACAAAAAATTGGTTCCTTTTTTCATTTAGCGATCAATATAAACAATATTTGTGAAGGGATAAAATCAAAATCGAAACATATTACGTATTGCTCTTTATGCTTATTTTAAAATTATGATTATTGAGGTAATACTCTTCGTTTTATTTGCATTCAAACACAGGAGCCAAATTAAATTAATTCCCTTTTGGATTAAGGGATTAATCGCCCCCCTGAGTCTTAAAAAATAGGAAAATGAAATGAAATGCTCTTTTTGTGTTAGCGATTTAATTTGTTATTATTTTTATTTTATTTTTATACACAGAACCATTTTTATACTTTTTTTTGTAGAGCTGTAGAAAAATAAATTTATGAAACTAAATCCTAAGTCAAATCCCCCCTACCCCCATCCCTAATTAGTAGTACCATTGAAGTAATTGAATGATTATATTTTAATCCATCTTTACTGTAATTACCTGGAGAAAGTTATGAGGCATACTGTGCGTTATTGTATTTCCTAACTAGGTCCAATTAAAAGTCTTATGGGTTTCCAAGCGGAGTGCCATGACCTGGCGCGCAGGATTGCTCATTTAGTAATTAAAGCACACACGCATTCGTGCTAAACCACTAGACAGTAGGGTTCGAGCTCGTGTACCATTATCACTTAAATCCGATAAGATAATTTCTGATAAATTGAGATTCGCGCGAAATACTTTGTAAGTGCGCGTCTATCCCTCTCCAAACAAAACTGGTACAGTTGACACACCTGTGTACGTTAGACAGGTAGAAAGAATATGGCGCTCGTGCAACACCAACTATTGCTCCCAAAACAAATCGCGTTTATTGTGTTTTCGTTCAGTGCTACTTTTGTGTTAGTTTGTGCCCAAAATTATCCAGGTGGACAGTACTATCTCGACAATCCCTATCCGTACGATCCATATAATAGGCCAAATCCTGGAGATCGGGATTATAGAACGTATTTTTACAATGGGAGGCGGTATGGGCAGTACCAACCAACTGGATATGGGAGAGAACAAGCTGGTGATCCCAACAGGATCGGTCAGGACGAGCGATTTGTTTACGATGAAGTAAGTCTATTATTAATATTCCTGGACATTTAATTGAGTAATTCATCAATTTTACTTCAAGAAGTAAACAATGCTTTATGCGTTACTAAATTGGAAATTCTAGTGAATATCTTTAAATTATAACTAGTTTTTAACTAAAATAAAAATATTTAGCTAAAACGTAATTGAAACCAATAAACAACGTATTAAATATAGAATATAATGTTTTTAATTTTATTTGAATGGTGTGTCATTTTTAATATGTCAGCTAATGAACCCTAGTAATTATATATTGTATCAATAAAGAATTACAATTTTAGATTCTTGTATAAATAATAAATGGGTCAATTGTGCAGGTAAACCGGAAAGTGAGTGCTAAACTGCTATACAGGGTGCCCGTTTTTCGAGTTACCCAATGGGGATCTCGCATACTTGAAGAGGTAGAGAAAGGGTTAAATGGGAGCAAAGTTTCGTATTTTAGTGCTTCCTGAAGGGTATATTACACGATACTAATTCTTGAGACATAAAAATTGGATCCAATTTTTTAACACCGTGTAATACAGAAAATTTGATGATACTAAATTCTTGTACGAAATGTTCTATTTTCATTGCATTTTAATATGAAGGCATGCGCACTTTGATTCACGTGTGTTTGTATGCAAACATAACCTTAGCTGCAGAATTGTAAATCTGCTTTCTTGTCGTTTGTGTTTAAAACGCGTTTAATTATTAATTATTTTAAAAGTATTAAACAATTATTCAATACTTTAACCGCCAGGGCGGTCCCTAGGGACCGCTGCCGCAATTAATAATTCATTTCCTTGCGACTTTTGCGTTTTTGAGCGTTTAATCGGTTATTATTCTCATGTTTCAGTGATTGCGATTTTATTCACAATAACCTAATACAGTGGACCCTCATTATAGCGCTGCTCGGTATACCGCGCACTCTGTTACAGCGCGGGTGATGTTCGCGACGCGATATGTTCGAACACGTTTATGCAGGTCCGTGCGGGGTTACACATGGCACGTTGAGCCGAGTAAACGAAACTCAAATCTAATAAAAGAATAAGTAACTGTATGTTTTTGAGTTTACGAGAAGTGATTATTACACATAAAAAGGACTGTTATTCCTTCACTTCACTTTTTATTTGTATCGAAATGTACGATACAAATCAAAAGTGAAGTAAGGAATAACAGTCTTTTTATGCGTAAACGAATAGGTGTTTCAGTATACAGCTCAAATCGTTTTGAGTAAATTTAATATGTCGACACCGCGCAGCTCGGTATAACGCGGTTCACCTTATAACGCGGGCGTTGTTTCCCGCCCGACATGCGCGTTATATCCAGGGTCCACCGTATATTTTAAGGTATGTCGATGGATATGACAGAATTCAATCTTTTCATGTTTTCCCCTACCCCTTTCCCCGCAGGCCCTAGTTCCTGAGAGAGAGAACAATGACGTTGTATTTGATTATGCTTTTGAGTCTATCATAACCTCTTTTTCCAGTTTCGCTGTACTTTCATACATAGATTTTCTAATATTTAGTGTTAAAAACAAGTGTTATTAAAATAGGACTTTGTGTTAGTGTTAAGTGTATTTAAAATAATAGTTTGTGTTACGTGTAATTAAATTAAAAAAATATGTTGATGTTGATTGGGTAATTAAAAACAAAGATTATTTATAAGAATTAATTATTTAAATTACTAATTTTAGGTTTTAAAAGCAAAATCTCTTGAACAAAATAAAAGTCAAAGAGGAGAAAATTTAATAAATTGTAAATTAATAAAATTATTAACATGTTTTAAATATACATTTCTCCTTTTCGCACCTTCCTTAAATATGTATTTATATTATACAGGGAGTTTTTCTTTAAAGTACACGTATTCCAAATTCAGCCTATTTTATAAATCTTTAGACATTCCCTGTTTTTTTTAAAGTTCAATTTGAAGCTTTAAACAAGTGTTTTCCACTCCCAGACTAAGCAGGAAGTAAAATGTCGAGTTTAGAAAAGCCCCATGAACATTTTCTGCGCTTTTCTAAACTCGAAAATTTACTTCATGCGCCACGCGTATAAAACACTAAAATGTTGTGAAATGTATGTATATTCGAACTTCACCTAAAATCTGTGTTTTACACGCGTGGCGCATGAAGTAACATTTCGAATTTCGAAAAGCCCAGAATATTTGTCTCGGGTCGCTGCGCGACCCTCGACAATTTTTCACGGGGCTTTTCTAAGCTCGAAATTTTACTTTATGCTTAGTCTGGGAGTGGAAAACACTTGTTTAAAGCTTCAAGTTGAACTCTTTTAAAAACACAACGAATGTCAGAAAATTTACAACTTATGCATGTTTACCTAAAAGAAAAATTTCCTGTATCATTGTATTGTATAATAGAAACTACAGTCTTAACTAAAAAATAGTATGTTATACGAACAAAGTTAAAGTGTTTTATTTTATTAAATTGCTATTATTTTTCTCCTGCAATTAATAAATTGGAGTAAATTAAAGTTGGCAGTGCCTTAAAGTTTATTATAAATCAAGGCTGTGAATTATAATTTACAAAATAGTCAAATATTTATATGAGTAAACTAGCATTTAGCCCGATTTACCAACCGGGGAGCCGAGGGCCGAATCAAGGAAATGTAGAAATGTAAAGAGAATTGCATAATTAAAAGAAAATAAATGATGTTGAAGAAAAATATATGTATAATAGTAGCAAGGGTAAAGGGAGGGGGAGAGGCGTTGGTGCATGAGCCGAATGGTGGTGACTGCAAGGTAAATCGTTGTTTTGTAGTGGTTATGGAGTGGATGGATGTAAAGGTCCGTGAAAAGGTTGGAAGAGATGGTCGCTTCGCTCCAGCCGCTCGCTTCGCTCGCTTGCCTTGCTCGCTTCGCTCGCTAGGGTGCTCGCTTCGCTCGCACATAGAGAGGGTAGTTGCTCCTTTATCCCCGCGAAAACAAATTTTCTCTAGCGCAATTTTTGGACGGAAAATTTGCTGAAACACCGGGAAGGCGGTCATTTGTTGGCTCGAAAATAATTTGCTGAGCACCGCGAGGTCAAACCATACCACCCTACGTTTAAACAAATCGTTTTGGAGCATTTTAAGTCGGTCAAAAAAAAATAGTCAAGAAAATCACGGTTTTTGGAGTAAATTAAAGTTGGCAGTGCCTTAAAGTTTATTATAAATCAAGGCTGTGAATTATAATTTACAAAATAGTCAAATATTTATATGAGTAAACTAGCATTTAGCCCGATTTACCAACCGGGGAGCCGAGGGCCGAATCAAGGAAATGTAGAAATGTAAAGAGAATTGCATAATTAAAAGAAAATAAATGATGTTGAAGAAAAATATATGTATAATAGTAGCAAGGGTAAAGGGAGGGGGAGAGGCGTTGGTGCATGAGCCGAATGGTGGTGACTGCAAGGTAAATCGTTGTTTTGTAGTGGTTATGGAGTGGATGGATGTCAAGGTCCGTGAAAAGGTTGGAAGAGATGGTCGCTTCGCTCCAGCCGCTCGCTTCGCTCGCTTGCCTTGCTCGCTTCGCTCGCTAGGGTGCTCGCTTCGCTCGCACATAGAGAGGGTAGTTGCTCCTTTATCCCCGCGAAAACAAATTTTCTCTAGCGCAATTTTTGGACGGAAAATTTGCTGAAACACCGGGAAGGCGGTCATTTGTTGGCTCGAAAATAATTTGCTGAGCACCGCGAGGTCAAACCATACCACCCTACGTTTAAACAAATCGTTTTGGAGCATTTTAAGTCGGTCAAAAAAAAATAGTCAAGAAAATCACGGTTTTAGACCACCCTGTATATACACGTTAAACTTAAAAATTAATTAATTTTAATTGTTTTGTTTCGTCTTGTTTCATCTTGTCGGTTGCGGATAATTATTCGAAATCGAAATGTGAAAACCAAATTCCTCTATCGCAATTTTTCGACCGAAAATGTGCTGACAGCCCGTGAAGGCGGCCAATAAAAAAAAAAAAACATGTCCCAACACCGCTAAATTCAATCCTAGCGATCTGCGTTTAAACAAAACATTTTGGAGAAAAAATAAAAACCATCGATTAAATGCGAGATTTAGACACCCGGTATATATTTTTATGAAATTTCAATTGCAAAAAAAAATACTTTTCCTCGATAGAAAAAATTCTCGATAGATAGGTCGTGTTTCTAATGGAATGGAATTCTGAACACTATAGACGCAAAATATTGAAAATCTATTTTGTTTTTTGCAAAATCGATTAAATGCGATATTTTTTTTAATCGGGCGATTTGAGCGCTCGGAAGTGTCGCGTTGGAAAGCCCAGGTCAAATCCCATCGAAATTGTGCTATGCTCGACCTGAAAAAGTTCCGTGTGAAGCAAGACGTGTAAAATATTGAGGTTAGGAAATCTTCCGCCCGGCGTAAAATTAAAAAAATGATTTAAAATAGAAAACGCGGTCGGATTTGAACGCCGCTTAGCCTAAGACACGCGGAATTTTTTTTTTCGGTCCTGTGAAAATTTGAACTTTCTAAAATGAATTCTTCGGTTTTTCCACTCCCGGTGACAGTCGTCTCCCATAAGAGCAATGTAAAAGTGGTTGCCATGGCGACCGAATCGCAGCCTTCTCGGATCCCCGCTGCTTTAACGTTCTTATTATGGGAGACTAGTTGAATTATTTAGTGTTAAAAAGTATATTAAACTATTAGTAACACTAAATATCCTTATAGTTTAATTGATTACATTGCTTAATAATTAAACGTTATCAAAATTTATGTTTAAATATTAGAGTTCTTAGCTTTATTATAATGCGTTTTGTATGAACAACTATTTTGTCACTTCAAAGCTAACTTATAACATTGAAGGCTAAGCCAGCCCGGTTTTGTAATTTTAGTTGTTCATGCTTATACATTGGAAATGTATATCATATTACAATAAAAATAAATATGCATAAAGTACACATGGATAGCAATATTACGAAGAATTAAATGTGCAAATACATTATGTTGCTAATGCTATTTCCAAATCGAATTATGTCTTTTATCTGAGATAATTTTTATATTATTAATAAAATTTAGTAGTAAGAATTAATATTCCGTTACTCTAATTACATATAATTATCTAAATCATAAAGTAACAACATTTAAATTCAGCGGGCATTTGTGACGTTACCGATCTCTACCCCCACTCCAAAATCTTCGATTCTGTCGATCCTTTTTACCATATACTCGACCGTCCTTGCGTATATCCATTTAATTCTTTCACATACATACAAGATGGTGTCCATGCGTGAGTGAATTGTATATTACAGTTTTCTGTATTTCTCACCAACACATACATACATCTACAGGCACACTAACGTGCGTTTGTGTTCGTGATAGTTATAGTTGCTACCACGAGAAAAAATAAAACATAGGCTGTCGGCTCCCTGGTCGAAAGTTGCTAATATTAATACTAGGAATATAGTTCATAATGAGTTTTATAAGAATACAACTTAATTTATCAGTACTTTTACTGAACAAAAAAACCGTTTGGCAAAGCGGTCATTTATGCATCATACGCGCTGGCCGTTAACGTATTAAAATGCCTCTTTGTTTAGCAACCAGATATTTCCCCCGATTCCATACGCGAAATGTTAAATTTAACGTATACGTTATTAATTTCCCCCACAATCAAAGCATACATACCAATTACTAAACGCGCTTAGACTGTGATGTTAAAGAATAACATGTACGTTAAATTTAACATTTCGTGTACGGAATCGGGCTGATTATTGTAACAAAACGGTTATGATGCAATAACGCCATCAGTAAACATTAACAAAAATTCCATGAACTCAATGAATTCTACTTTATCATCGATTAATATTCTGTATTTGTTATATTTCGTTGTATTTCAGTTTTTATTAAATACATTCCTTGTTTTATTGCTATCACATTGCTGTATGTTTAGCAAAGTAGTCGTATTTATTATTAAAACACTGATTACTCTATTACTTTTAAAATTAACCGTCAGCTGTTTACGAAGTGCGCATACAGACATTTCATTTCATAACATTTTTTGAGACAAAATCTTGATACCAAAATGTTGATATCAATTGTCAAATTTTCGATAATATAAAATTACCTATATCTCTGTTATTTTTGATTTGTTCCCAAATTTGTGAAACCATTCTAAGAGCAGCTTTTTATAACTCGACGTAAGAAATTAATTTTAAATCTAAACACTACGTTTGTTTTTGTTATGGGCGTATATGGAGATATGCATATTATTGAACAGCATTTTTTACGCTGATTTCAGTGATGTGCTACATGTTGACTTTTGATAAATGTATTTTTTTACCCACATTTTTGAATATTCTGGAATATCCACGGGTATCCAATGAGCTTCCAACAAAGTTGCAATGTATATTCAATGTATGTGAAATGTCCGGACATTGCACATCCATTTTATACCCATGCAATATACAAACTGACATTCTTGATATCCATTGGATGTTCGGTAAACATTCAGTGGACATACACTGCATATAAAAAGTCTATCAATGATGTATCCGAAGAATAATTAAAGGAAATCCTATGAATATTCGTAAGGATATACACTGGATGTGAAATGTCTCTCCATGGCATATCATATGAATATTCACAGGATACATTTTAGATGGCCCCCTGATTTACTAATTCACCATTGTAAATCATACAGTTCTACAATAGTGAATTTATACATTAGGTGGATATATTTGAATCAAATATAATTAGGTATAATTTCACTACAGTTTGAAAAAAATCCTCAAAATTACTGAGTTATAATAATATATGTTTCTAGTGTTTTTTAGAATGTTCATTTCGAATTGTAAGTACAATGATAAAACTCTATTAAAGTTTCAAACCTACTTGAACAAAATATAAATTTTGTATGTCTTTCTCTTCCTATTTGTATGCGTATATTTTTCAGTTAGGGGTACTTTTTGCCAACGGCATCGTGTTTAGTGGCAAACTAAGTGGCTCGTCCACTCCTTTTATTTCTCTCTATTGTCTATATCAGGTGATTGTGTACTTATCATTCCGGTTCCCACCCGCCACGGAGTCTACAAAAGGGAGGTGTCAACTTGACACCCAAGATTGCCGGTCCCATATAGTCCTTTAGAAGCGGCCTGCAACATGAGAGGAATCTACGCCACAGACAACCAACCGAAGGCCAATGACCCTGTCGGCCCTCTGACGGGACGACACCGCCGATTGATTGGAGTCTGGTGGCTCCAACCGCCCGTCTAGACGAAATCCAGGAAGAAATGGTGTGCTGATTCCACGCCCTCGCAAGTGAAGCTTCCTTTAAACCACCGGGACCCCTTCATCCGTTGACATGTTTCGCCACGTACAGCACAAACACGTGGGGTTGGTATTTAGCCCCGACACCGTCAGCAGAGGCTTAAGCCTTTTTGCTAACAGGTCTTTTGGTGTGCTCCTCTTAAACGGCAACGACGGCGGGCGACCCTTTTACTTTCTCATGCTCATGACGACATCCGCTCCAAACAGCCTTAACATTTTAATGAAAATCAACGCCACAGTGTGAACCAGTACTGTGTCAAATACCGTTTACTAAATAGACGCAGAGAGGACCATCCACGCTATTCAACGAAAAAAAAAACAGCAATTTTAATTGAAAGTTACTATTGCTGTATTAAGAAAATCATATTTTATTTTTTACAATCCAAGAGTGCAAATGTAATACCAGGCTTCAGACGAATTTGAATGTTAAGGTCGGAAATTCACATGTTATTTGGCCATAAGAACGAACAACGATTAATCTTCCACAATAATGAAAATAGAGATTTTAAACTTATACATATTGTACATCAAGCTTTGCGAATAAATTGACAGTATTTTTTTTTTCAAAAAAATGTTTTTTTAATTATATATAAAGCAAATAATGGAAGTCTCTCAAATGATCACATAAATCTGTGAAATCCTTCCATAGAAAACATTATTTCTTTTTCATATTGCTTTAATTCATTGAAGTAATTATTATAAACATGTTGTATTAAATAGATTGATCTAAAATAAATGATAATAAAAACTAATCGTTGCTTAGAAATCTCCATAAGAGCAATGTAAATTTTGATTATACTTTTAACAAATAGAGGGCAGCATCGTGCCATTTTAGTGATATCCTAAAAATATACTGTGATTTCCAAAAACATGTAAAAAGAAATTGGGTTCGATATGTAGATTCGTGTACGGCATTTGTCGCAACACGGGCTCGGGGCTCCCGCTGCGCAGCCTTGAATTGCGAATGTAATTTTTCTGAAAAGGACCTTTCATTGATCATGTTGTTGAAGAAAGACATTATTAAAATATTTCCCAATACATTTTGTAAATATAAGTGTATTTCTGGATTCATGTTTTGAATAGGAATGTGGAATGCCGGTATATGTTGATTCAAGTGATGAGTCGAAAAATTCCTTTTTTATTTATTTACGAAATTGAATGTGCGACACTCGGCAATTTGTATACCGAGGCACTTGGTCAGCTCAGCGTCTAGAGTTCAAACTGGGTTATTGTAATTTCTCATTTTTTGTACGGCGCGCGGCGGCTTACCCTACTCAGCTTTGAGTGTCGCCTATCTTGTTAGAGTGTGGAGGTCTCTTGTTCGCATCTATTCCTTTTGTGTGCTTCATTGCAATTTACTAAATTAGGGATTGATTTTGATTTTTGATAGTAATCATTTAAATCACCTATGTAAATGAATATATATTTTATGTTGCCAGAATTTAACTGTTTGTCTAGAACAGTGGTGGGGAAACTTTTTTTAAGACGGGCCATTTGTAATAACCAGACAATCGTAGCGGGCCAAAGAATAATGCTTAATCGTAGGTAGGTAGTTTTTATGCGGGTCGTCACATTACGAAGTAAGAACGCGTTCAACATTCTCACGACGGCACTCTTAAACGGGCCGGATTAAACCTTTCCGCGGGCCGGACTTGGCCCGCGGGCCGTAGTTTCCCCATCACTGGTATAAACCATACATATTTTGTAACACTCTTTCAGAATCTGCAATAAAAAATAGGGATTCCCATTTAAACTTTTTCAGTCGATCCCCCTCCCGGTCCCCCTGGGGGGCTAGGGGGGGCATGTTGTCAAAATCCAATTTCCCCCTCAAAACCATGACGATTATGATTCAGCATAATTTTCGGTAAAATGCTTTAATTTCAAGATATTCAAGAAAGTAATGTAAAATGGGACACTCTGTATATGCCGTAAATCTGTAGATACTCGTTGTTTTTTAAACAAAGTTCAATTTGAAACTTGAAATGAGTGTGTTCCACTCCCAGACTAAGCATGAAGTAAAATTTCGAGTTTAGAAAAGCCTGAAAATTTGGTTTGGTCGCGTAGCGCGAAGCGCGGAGCGGCCAAACCAAATTTTCAGGCTTTTCTAAACTCGAAATTTTACTTCATGCGCCACCAGTACAAAACACTGACATACTGCGAAGTTTAAAACACACTGCTAAACTTTACATTGCATCAGTGTTTTGTATCGGTGGCGCATGAAGTAAAATTTCGAGTTTAGAAAAGCCTGAAAATTTGGTTTGGCCGCTCCGCGCTTCGCGCTACGCGACCAAACCAAATTTTCAGGCTTTTCTAAACTCGAAATTTTTCTTCATGCTTAGCCTGGGAGTGGAAACACTCGTTTAAAGCGTCAAATCTATTAATAAACCGAGCGTCGGCAAATGCACAACGTATGCTTGTGTATACTTAAAAAATCCTCGTTATGAAAATTGTCGGTGTTATATAAAACTCTCTGTATGTTTGTCATTGTTGCCTGTTTATAGATATAGTTTTATATGCCTGTTTTCAGTTACAGTTTTGAGTAAAAACATTCTATAATAATCATCATATCATAGTTTTTATGCGGGTCGTCACATTACGAAGTAAGAACGCGTTCAACATTCTCACGACGGCACTCTTAAACGGGCCGGATTAAACCTTTCCGCGGGCCGGACTTGGCCCGCGGGCCGTAGTTTCCCCATCACTGGTCTAGAATATTATAAATATATACTCATATGGAATATCAAACTAAAATCATTAATGGTGAAGATATCTATTTCGTTATACATACTAACAAGATATGGGGATATTTAAGTGTTTTATACGCTTACCTTATGTAGTAAAATTTTGATTTTAGAAAAGCCTAAAATTTTACTTTATTCTTAATCATGAAACAATCGTTAGTAGCTTCAAATCGAACTCATTAAAAAAACAACAAATGGCTTAAAATGCATACGCGTTGGGATAGTTTCTTGAAACAAAAGTTCCCAGTATGTTTGCGCACACTCATACTTGTTGTGTACGAAATATCTATGACTGTACAAACACGTTAACGCAAGGTTTCCGTCTATATTTTGAACAACAGCGTAAATCACCTCTTAATTTATCCAACGCCAGCGCGTGAGATGAAAGACTATTCCGTTCTGCTGATTTTTCCATAAATAAAATAAAACATATATTACAAAATATACCATTCCAACATCAATTCAAATATTCTATTTTACTTTTAAAATATATTTACGTAGTTATTAAAATGTAAATAGGAAGATGCAATTTTAGGGTGTTTTTTCAATATTTATTACATTATAAGTAATGTTTTACTGAAATGTAAGAAAAATAAAAAAACTATAGAACGTGGTTATCCCATATATTTTTTATTGGGAAAATACAAAAATTATTTTATTCAAATAGTTTTTCTTTAGTTTGGGTTTCCACTTTAGATTGATTCTCCATAAACGTTCTGATACTGATACAGTTCTCTTAAATGGATTTGCTCTACGGGAATATTTATTTTTATGATTTTATTATAATTATTAATTTTTGAAATTTTGTTAATGCTACAATAATTTTAGGCGGGAAATTTTCGGCCATTACTACCTGGAATTTTGGGAGCATGGCGAGATGATCTTCAAGGTAAACAGCGGGATGGAATTCTTCGGGATAGGGGCATCTTTGTAAATACTAAACATGGCCAAGTTGAAGGATTTAAAGTGTACTTATATGATAATCCTGATCCCGAGTCAATATATAGACCCGGATCGGAATTCATTGAACGCGAACAGGGTACCACCAGTGTGTTCCTAGGTATTCCTTATGCTCAACCACCAATAGACGAAGGAAGATTTAAGGTAAAACGTAAATATATTTGTGAATCCTGAAACTGGAATTAGAATTAGAACTTTTTTTGCGCTGTTAAACAATTTTTTTATTTTTTGCAAACTTTTTAGAACAATTACAATGCGCACAATAAAAACGATACAAAATATCATTTGAATCTATAGAAAAAGTAACTATCTAAATTTTGCAAATGTTTTTTAGAACCACTATTTTAGGTATATGTATTTTGAAAATGGGCGATTAAAATCAATTTAATTTTCGTACAATTATTATTTGTATGCAGTTCTTTTATTTTCTGAGAAATCCGGCATATTTCTTTTATTTTTGACTTAATCGATAAATGTCATAGTACTTTTCTAGTAAACTGTGAGTGGGGCCGCGTCTTTAATCTCTTCGGCTATCAAAAATCTATTCATTACTTTTTTATTTGCGCTTCCGGACCACATCCAAATTGATAGGCAAGAAATTTTTCCCTCGAAAACACCCATCCTTCTGGGATGCGCCCGGGTGTATATGAAGCAAAGGTCGCTCAAACTGACAATTCTGATGACTTGTCATTTTCGTCTGACGTAATCGTGAATCTATTTAATCCGAACGCCCCATTTTACAAAAGTAGAATAAGAAGAAAACTATTAAAGCTATAGCAAAATACAATCTATCCATTTAAAGTATTTCGAAAAGATTTACAACTTATTATTTGAAAAAAAAATCGATATTCTCAATTCTTACCGAGATGTAACGAAAATTTAGATTATTCAAAACTAAGAGTTCTACGACAAAAAGTGTATAAACAATAAATGCTCATTTTTAATTGTCCAATATTTAAGAAAATATGAAGAAATCTCGAAAACACGCTAAAAGTAAACTACCACTTCCTGTTTCCACATTTTCACAAAAAGCTTTTCAGATCCTTATATTTTAATAAAAAGCTCGAGTTCAAAGTTTCATCTCAATATTTTTAGCTGTTTTTGCGGTAAAGCAGATATCTACTCAGCATCCACACAGACATTTTTTAAAAATGGTCCTATTTGACTCAGGGGACCGGAAAACGGATATTTCCGCAAACATTTTCGATTCGAAAAAATCACTAAAACAATACTTTTCCTTTGTTATACATAGGAAAAGTATTGTTTTAGTGATTTTTTTCGGGGAAAGAGAAACAATACACAAATTTTATAGAAACACTTTTTACCGTAGCTCTTTTGTTTGTTAACGTATGCACAAAAAATGTGTAGGCAAGATTTTTATTTTAAAACAAACAAAAAATATCTGTCTACAAAATATTTTTTTAGCCTCCTAGAGGGCATAAGGGTTGGCAATTGCTGCAAGCGGTTGATTTTGGTCCTGCTTGTCCACAACCAGTGGCGCATACAGGTGCAACAAAAGGAATACGCGATGTTAGTGAAGACTGCTTGTACTTAAACGTATATTCACCAACGACGGAAGCTAATATTCCACAAAAATATCCAGTAATGGTTTATATTCATGGAGGAGATTTTGTAAGAGGAGCTTCAAACTCATTCCCAGGGCATATTATGGCTACCTTTTACAAAGTGGTTGTTGTTACTATCAACTATCGCTTAGGCGCTTTAGGTAGATATTTTTTATTTTAAATCATAATAACCCGTAATACAAATATATTCAGCCCTATTCCGTGATAAAAACGTTATTCACGTGTAGGTTTGGCACAGGTACGTATAAAATACCAAACCGATGTATAACCACAGTTCATATATATTCAGGTAGCCAGCCTCTGTATGGAAACCGTGTGTGGGTGCTCTTGCTGGGGGCGAGAGCGGTGATTGGTGTATTTAATGACTGTCTTACTCTTACTTGGTGCATTTAATGACTGGCTTACTATAAAAAATGTTGTCTTACTATTGACCCCGAATATTTTAAATATCTTCAAAATGTTTTCCTGTATTATAATGCATGCACATTTAATTCTTGAGAAATTTTTAACGTGTTCAGAAAAAAAAATCCATTTTTGGATTCATACAAATGTTGGTTTTCACTATTTACAATTGCTACCATTTCTTTCACTAATAGCTTGTCTCTTTATCAACTATGACGTACTTTTAAATTAAACATGTTTTACAGTTTCGTACTACTTACTTTGATTCGAGATAAGGGCGAACCTAATCGTATCTATAAGCTTGCCTTTTCCAGCCAAATAGTTTGCAGGGATAACAAGAAACACTACGTTATATCTCATAAAAGTATTCTGTATTTGTGAAGGACCTGATTGCATAATAAATATTCTAGACTCCATACAATTTTATCATTTTAAATACAACACCATAAATATTATACATTTTTTGGATTCCTTGCTAAACTCGACAGTTTTGTAAATAAATAATGTTTTAGACATATCTCTCAAACTAAATATTATAGCGAGTTGTATTTTCCGTCATTCTCTTGAGCATAGAGGGCTGCATTAGTGTTAGATGGCTATGAAATAAAATCGATTGAATTTATACATTTTCAATCAAGTGTGACTTGATTTTTTAAATAGAACCATGTAATGTTTTTGGCACCGTTAGACTTAAAATTTAATTCTCTTTCGATTAAGATATAAATATTTATCTGAAGATAAACCTAAAAACCACGAAAATTTCGGATACAAATTATTACAGAAAGAGGATTAAGTTTTTAGTCGAATGATGTCAAAAAATATATGGTTCCATTAAAAAACCCAATTCTAGCGCAGCAACTTTAGTGTTAACGATAGCGCCCTCTTTGCTGAAGAGAGTAACGAAAACGTTTTGTGTTGCTTATCATCTATTGCTAAAAGGTAACAAATAGTAATTATCAATTGTGATCAAAATTGTAAAAAAATTACCTTGCTGGTCCTAGCGATAAAATAACACAAAACACACAGTTCAATTTGCAGCAGAAAATATAGAACTATTTTTGCGCCCTAGATATATTAAGACTATGTGCGGGCACGCACTGCATGCCCGCCACGACCGGCCCTGATAACATAATATTATACGTAATGCAGCATAGTGCTTTAAGATTTGATTTTTTTAATTTTTAGGTTTCTTAAGTACCGGAGACATAAATTCCCCTGGTAACTACGGAATTCTTGACCAAGCAATGGCGTTGAAATGGATTTACGATAATGTAGAATATTTCAATGGTGACCCTTATTCAATAACATTATTTGGGCCAGGAGCAGGTGCTGCTTCGGCTGGATTATTAATGGTATTTCCGGAAACGAAACATATTGTTACCAAAGTTATTGCTCAGGTAAAATCTATATCCCATTATAAAAGAAAATGTTTACCTAACATATGGTCCGAATTCAGAGTGGTTCAGCAGTAGCTGATTGGGCATTTATAGTGGACCAATATAGAGCTCAAAATACCAGCAGAGTTTTTGGTCAGTTAATGGGATGCAGTATAGAATCGTCTTGGAAATTGGTGAATTGTTTGAAGCAAGGTAGAAGTGCAAGTGATTTAGGAAATGCCGAGTTTCCTCCACATGTGGGATTATTCCCTTGGGCGCCGGTGATTGATTGGAATTTAAAAATGCCGTTTTATGAAGGGTGGAATGAGAAAGATTGGCACTTTCTTAAAGATACACCAGAACATTTAATAAAAAGACGCCAATTCAATAGTGGTCTTAAATACATGGCGACACTTACGATGCAAGAAGCTGCTGACTTTATTTGTAAGTATTATTAATATCTCAATATCTCACATTAAGTAGAGATTAAATTACTATTTATTATTATTATACTTGTATATAAATACATATGACCTGGCTCATGGGTGAATTTGTGATCAAAATTCGATCGTCGCTGGAGTAATGCAGGGTTATTCAAGCATGTTACGGGGAACCCTGCGGTGTTCAAAACTTACTAGGGGTTCCATAAGCTGCCAATTTCACTGATTTGATTAATTTTTAATTTGTATTCGACGTGCACTACCCTTTCAGTAATAATAATCACTATAATATCACTATTTAATGGCTGAAATATTTTCGCAAATCGTTAAAGAAGGGCATTGGTTTAATGCATAGGGATACGCCAACTGATTTACCGCAGTATGCTTTATATTATTACATATATTATTTATTTTATTTCAGATAAAAATGCAAGTTTATCTCCGTACTACACAATTGACGAAACATTCTTCGATCAAAAAGTTAAAGAACTTGTATTACGTTACAACTATACTTTAAACCCCAACGGCACATATGAAGCTATTAAATATATGTACACTTACTGGCCAGATCCTCATAATGTAACTTTCATAAGGGAAAAGTATATAGAAATGTTAACTGACTTTTTATATGTTTCTCCAAACGACAAGATGATTAAACTCTTGCTGGAAAACCATGTTCCAGTATACATGTATGTGCTGAATACAACGGTTGAATCTTTTAAAAATGATTTTTGGAGGAAGACCCCACATGATATCGAACATTATTTACTAGCCGGCGCACCTTTTATGGATGTTGAATTTTTCCCATCGCGTGAAAGATTCCAAAGGACACAATGGACCAATAATGACCGAAATATGAGTCACTTCTTCATGAAGGCTTACACTGATTTTGCCAGATATGGGTAATTCTTTCTTAATTTTTATGAATTTTTTAATCAATATTTGTTCTTATAAACAATTGTTAGGAATCCATCATATACACAAATCCTTGGTTTGCATTTTGAAGTTGCAGTAAACGGCCAATTGAAGTACTTAAATATAAACACAACTTATAACTCGTCAATTATGTGGAATTATAGACAAACACAATCTGCTTTCTGGACGCAATATTTACCAACTGTTGTTGGTAATCTAGTAGCAACAATTCGTCCAACTACCGAGGTTAGAACATCGTATAGTTTGCAGAAATGTTACTAATCTAAAATATTTTAGTTTTGGTATGAACCAAGCACAACACTTCAAATAGCATTTTGGAGTATGTCAACAGCTTGCCTTGTCTTAGTAGTCCTCCTGGTGGTCTGCTGTATGCTATGGAGGAACGCAAAGAGGTAAGCAAGGTAATAACTCAACTGATTTCAGTTTTAAAATGGGTTGGGTTCATTAACCATGTATTTAATTAACAGGGCTGTGAGTGTGTTTGTTTATTTAAGGGTCAAAGATCTCTCTGTATAATTTTCTAAAAAAAATATTTTAAAGTGATACATAACTAAATACCAATAAAAAATATTGTTTTTAAAGCCAAACGAAAATTAAAACAAGAATCAGTTGTATCAGTAATGTTGTTTGTTTTTATTTAAAAGATTTTTTGTGGTTTTTAAGACGAGAAAGAACGTTTGCCAGACGACACCCATCGCACCACGCCTAAAAACATATTTTTTGTACGAATTAAATATACTATTTTTCCTCCATCAGCGTTCAACAAATCTTTAATTAAGTTCTTATTGATCACACGGTGATTTTATTTTTAGTTTCCATCATATGTATCGTTTTCGAGAAAATTCTCAAATCAAAAATTAGACCGTTTTTGAAAAATGTCTGTCTCCCATTCTGTCCGTTCCTCACAGTACAGCCTAAACCAGGTATGGGCAACCTTTGACATGTTGAGGGCCAAACTTTAGCGTGCAAATACGTTCGCGGGCCGCGTTTAAAAGTACTTAGTGCATTTTAAAGTAGTGATAATATTTTTTGCGATAGATATTAGACATGAAATAATACGACAATGTTATTATAGTACAATTTATTAAAATAACAAAATGAAATTTAAAAAAATGGTACATTAAATCGTTAAATTTGCAATTGTTACAAACTACGAAAGTTAAATACACCGAAATCAATGAGACACTTGAGCTTGAATTTGGGAAACTAATTCATCGATATTTGGATTAATTCCACTGACACAAAGACGTAAAGAATTTTCCAAATTATCGTCAGTCAGTCTTGTACGATGTGTTGATTTATTAACTTTCATCAATGAAAAGAACTGTTCGCATTTATAAGTACTGCCAAACGCACAAATCAATCTTCTTGCGAATTTTCTAAGCTGCGGAAAATTGTCTTGTCTTGTATTGGAGCATTTTGTACAATATATGTTGTAGGAGTAGCAAATAAACTGAAACAGTCTTCCATGTTTTTGAAGTCGCAAAATCTGTTCGAAAATTGTTTCGACAGTAACTTGAGTTCTTCAGCATATTGAGCATAAGCAATATTTTCATACGCAGAGAGCGTGTTGAAATTGTAACTGTTACCAGACAGCATCTGTGACTCCCACAAGCGTAGTTTGATCTGAAACGCTTTTAAATGGCTGTACAAATCATTTACTAACTGTCCTTGTTTTTGAAGTTTCAAATTTAAATCATTCAAATAGCCTGTAAGATCGACCAGAAATGCTAAGTCACATATCCATTTTGAGTCACTTAATTCAGTTAGTGGTTTATCTTTTATTTTCATAAAGTCTGCTATCTCATTTCTAAGCTCGTAAAACCGTTTCAACATTTTTCCTTTGTTCAGCCATCTGACTTCACAATAATATGTTACGTCGTTATATTCAGCTGATATTTTATCTAAAAACACCTTGAACTGACGATGGTTAAGCCCTCGGGATCGAATAACGTTGATGGTTTTTACTACCACATGCATAACATTCTGGAGTCGAATGGACTTAGAACACAAGTTCTGTTGGTGGATAATGCAATGAAGGACTATCAAATCATCTTTTTGCACATTTAATTCTGTTGCTTTTTTATTCAAAATTCCGATGAAACCTTTACGTAAGCCGTCCATAGAAGGTGCACCATCAGTGCATACTCCAATTAATTTTGACCATGGCAAGCCAAAACTTGTGAATACCTTTTGAACTTCAATAAAAATATCCCCTCCTGTAGTGGTTTCTTTTAGCGGCTGTAAAGCAAGCAATTCCTCAGTAACAGTGAACTCCTTATCAACACCTCGAATAAATATAGCCAGTTGAGCTGTGTCAGACAAATCGGTACACTCGTCTAATGCTATGGAAAATGATTCAAAACCAGCCATACGGTCAGTCAATGTTGTTTTTATAATATTAGCCATCATTTCTATACGTCGAACAACAGTTCGTCTTGAGAAACTATTTTTTTCAAATTCTTTTGTCTTTTCAGGACACATAATACCGCAAACTTCTAACATACACTCCTTGATAAATTCTCCTCCGGCAAATGGTTTTAATGCCTTTGCCAATTTTGAGCTAACTATAAAACTAGCTTTCACAACATTATCAAGTTATGTTCTTTGTTTATGAAACATTTGTTGCTGTTTTTCCAAATTTGCGGTAAGCTTCTGGATTTTGTCTGTTCTTAATTGTCCTGTCAGTGAGTGCAGCGTAGCATGCTTAGTTGAGTAATGCCTCTTTATATTGAATTCTTTCATTACTGAAATGAATTCATTACACAGCAAACAAATAGGCTTACCATTGTGCAAGATAAAAAAGAATTCTTCAGTCCATTTTTCTTGAAAATGGCGACCCTCTGTATCTACTTTTCGTTTCTTTCCACCAGACATCATTTTTATTTACTTTTCGTTCAATACACTTAATAACAAACTATAGTTAGTAACCACTCAAGATGCACACAAAGTCACAAAGCAAGTTGACGGCTCGAGCAGTTCGCTAGGATATCGCTTGTCCAAGTTATCACCTCGGTAGCTCAAATAGAACTGAACTAACGTTCGGGCCATCCACCCGCTTATATAGGCAAAATGAACGAATAATCTGGAATAAACTAGTTTAGAATAATTGAGAAGCAATAAATCTTTTGATGTGTCGCCCGTGAGGCGGCAAACCTCAAAGAATTTGATCGAGCAAGTCGAGTGGCGGCTATTATCAAAGAGTGAGGCGGCAAACATCAAAGAATTTGCTGTTTGCCGCCTCACTGTCACTCCCTTGAGTATAAGTACCTAATGTAATATTTTTTTAATTGGGTTTTTTCAAAATGTCTCGCGGACCGGATCATATCTTACAGCGGGCCGGATCCGGCCCGCGGGCCGGGGGTTGCCCATATGTGGTCTAAACCGATCGAGATGTTAAGGTGGCACTATAAATTTAAGCTTTTTATCACAATTCCAGTAGTGGAAAAGTTTTTGGTGAAATTGTGGAGACTGGAAGTAGTAGTTTACTCTTAGCATTTTCTTGGATTTATTTTAATAATGATCATAAAATCTTGTTACTAAAAGTTTATACAGGGAGTTTTTCTTTAAAGTGTACGTATTCCAAATTCAGATTATTTTCTCTAAATCTTAGATATTCATATGTTCCAAAGCGTAAACGCCATCTAATGCCCATTAGCTTAAGTAACTTAAGCTAATGGGCATTAGATGGCGTTTACGCTTTCAACCATATGTAAATTGCACAGGCGATAATAAATGGACAAAGATGTTCAGTATTCTTCAAGCACTCATTCGGGACTATACTGATGATGGTGTTGAAGCCTGAAACGAGTATATAGCTATCCGGTGAATGAACGAGTACTGTACACAAATTCATATTCTTTAGATTTGCGTTGTTTTTTAAAAGAGTTTAATTTGAAGTTTTAATCGAGTGTTTTCCACTCCCAGACCAAGCATGAAGTAAAATTTCGAGTTTAGAAAAGCCCAGAAAATTTGTCTCGGGTCGCTGCGCGACTCTCGACAAATTTTCACAGGACTTTTCTAAGCTCGAAATTTTACTTCATGCTTAATCTGGGAATGGAAAACACTCGTTTAAAGCTTCAAATTCAAATTCTCTTAAAAAACAACTAATATCTACAGATTTTAAGAAAATAAGCTGAATTTGGAATACGGAGCTTTTTTAAACTCGAAATTTGACTTCATGCTTAGTCTAGGAGTGGAAAACACTCGTTTGAAGCTTAACATTGAACTCTTTTAAAAAACAACGGATATCGGAAAATTTACAGCTTATGCACATGTTTACCTAAAAGAAAAATTCCCTGTAGATTAATTTTTTGTATATACATTTTTGGTAGTAGATATTTTAGATATTTTAAAATTAACGGTTTGAATTTAGTTTTTCCGAGTTTCGCAAAGTTTAAATTCATGTTTAAAAATTATGAAAATTGAAATAATGATAATTCATTAACTAATCAAGACATTAATTTGGTTTCTTATGTGTCTAAATTGACCATGTTTATGAATTAATTACACGTTAATTATACACACTATTTTTTTGAAAATATATACATCGGGGTTCTGAAGTATAAGGAACATTTTACAGTACCTAGTTTTTTAAACATTTAATGTTGAGAATTACCTCCCCGCGTACAACCGTGGCCGCGCTGCCTTCAATCGGCCACACTGTGCGCCGTTCGGTATGGAACGAACATATGGGATTATTATTATAATTATAATTATTAGTATTATTATTTAATTTTGCACGTAGTTAATTGACGGTAAGTAAATGGTCACGGTTTATAAAACAAGTGTCCATTGTCACTATACAGGGAGATTGAGACGAGAACGAACTATTTTATTATTATTATTATAAGTGATTCGTTTGCTACCGATTCATAAAGAACGAATCACTTTTAAGAAATGATTAGGTTGATTCGAATCACCTAAAAGAATCTAACTTGCCATATCTTGTTGGGACGCTGCAATTTCGCTGGAAAAACTATGTTTCTTAAGAAATCAACAACACTAATAAGTGGATATAGTTAATTGTGTGAAAACATAAATAATGTTAGACGGTTTATTTTTAATTTTCCTTAGCCGCTTACATTTATATTGCATTAGTGTTTAGACACTCGCAGTCCTCTTAAGCATTAACACAAACTCATTTAATTATGCTTACATTTTTAATTAACAGACAGTCTAAATTGCGGAAGAAAAGACTTGCGTAAGTTCAATTCATACTAACCTATTTCATACACGTCATCGGATGTTCCAGTTCTCCTTACTTTCAGGAAATCAGATCGCTTCTTCAACGGTGATAACTTTATTATCCCAGAGGCAGACACCGACCTAGGTATAGAAAATGAGTACACGGACAAACCAAGACAGTATGGAGGTCCAGTCCGTTCAAACAGTGCGGCTTCATTTCGTTCGAGCACCGCAATTTCTTTAAAAGAAATGCAGGATTTCGCTACTAGCAGTCCGAACGGCGAACCGCGAAAGGGTACTCCCGTGATGGACAACAGGAACAACTCAAGGAGCAGGACTCATTTAGTGCAGGGTATCCCCCAGACTGATGTTTGATGCCATAACCACGCCTTACATCGCATAGCGTAATTACTTTGCTCGGCATTAAAGGTGCTAAGACTAAAGATGTATGAGTAAAAAGGTTCATATCTAATGTGTTAATTTACGAGTGAATGTGACATGTGCAAATCGAAGATGCTTTAACTATGTCTAATGTACAGTTTTTTTTAAAATATTAAGTTTGTATATTAACGTTCGAGTATTATTAAAGTGCCTTAAAGAAATCTTTGGCATTCATTTTTTATATTTCATGCTTTCAAGTTAGAATTAGTGTTTTTAAACTGTTATATTTCTCACATACACAGCCATACAAAATACAACATTTATACCTTGCAGTTGATAATATAAGATTGTTTGCAAATATTTTACCAAAGTTTTCATACCATGTTCAAATGTAGCCATTTAACAACTTATTTGATGATAGTTATATCAAGAGAATTATATTACGATCTCACAATAAATATGTTTTTTTTATATAAACTGTGTTATTTAAATAATATTTTATGATTATTTAGTAAATATGTAATCTATGGTAACATTAAATATACAATTAATTTTGGATCTGGAGCTAAGCCCATAAAACTAACAAAAATTGCAGAAAAAGCCTTAGATGTAAATACTGAAACAAATAAAATCTTAAAAGTTCATTGTCAATAATATTTGTATTATTATTATTACCACAATTGCGGAAACGGTCTTAAATGTTAATACTGAAACGAATAAAAACTTAAATGTTTATTGTCGATAATACTTGTATTATTATTATTCAGTGATGTAAAATTGTCCGTAATTTAAAATTCAGTAATATCAGTAACATACTAATACCAGGGTTGTTAAAAAAAACGTTTTTTTCATTTTAATTAAAACAAACAGTTTTTTTTAACAAAACGTGTTTTTTCATTAAAATCGCGTTTAAAACATTAACAATTTTTAGTATACATATCCCGATAATTATAGCGTTTTTTTAAAATTTGCGAGAATTCGTTGTTTCAAAGCGTTTAATTTGAGGCTTTTAACGAGTGTTTTCCACTCCCAGACTAAGCATGAAGTAAAATTTCGAGTTTAGAAAAGCCCAAGAATTTGGATTGGCCGCGTAGCGAAGCGGAGCGGCCAATCCAAATTAGGCTTTTCTAAACTCGAAATTTTACTTCATGCGCCGCGCTTAAAAACACCGATTCACAGTGAAGTTCAAAAAACACACACATTCAACAACGATTATAGGCAACCTAATATACTTTAGAGTTATTGGGTTGCTTATAATAACTGTTTTAAACTATTTGTTCAGCTCAGAATTTTTATTCACATCTACATATTAGATTGCTAAGGCCGTATATTATAAACTTACCGATATTTTAGTGTTTTATACGTGTGGCGCATGAAGTAAAATTTCGAGTTTAGAAAAGCCTAATTTGGATTGGCCGCTCCGCTTCGCTACGAGGCCAATCCAAATTTTCGGGCCTTTCTAAACTCGAAATTTTACTTTATGCATAGCCTGGGAGTGGAAAACCCTCGGTTGAAGATTCAAATTAAAATCTTTTAAAAAAATAACGAATGTCGTAAAATGTACAGTGTATGCATATGTATACTCCAAATAAGAATTCCCTGTATTTAAAAATCACAGTTATGTAATTTGAAATATCTTCAACAATCTAGCTAACATTTAAAAATGTAAGCAAAAAACCTTAATGAAGTAGTATAAATGTAATTTAGTAAATTCAAGATAATAAAAAAACGTTTTAAGCAAATTTAATGATTAAAACATGTTTGAAACAAATTACAGATTCAAAACATGTTTAAAACAAAAGCGTTTAAAACACGTCGGCTGTTTTTAAACATCTTTAAAACACTGTTTTAAAACAAAGTGTTTTAAACATAACAACCCTGACTAATACTGGGCAATTTATTTTTGTCTAGCATTTTAAACAACTACAACTTAATGTGCAACCATACCATATTTGAATTATCATTGATAATTCAATAAAACATACATACAAAAATGCATTTCTAATACACACTATCTATATTAGGATTGTTTGATATATATAGTGATTCTTTAATGTTGTGAACCATTTTAGAAAAATTCTTTGATTAAAAATAAACAAAAAAAACCTATAAACGTGTGTCCGGAATTGTTTCGTTACCGAGTTACAGGCCGAACCACATACCTCTACGTTTTCAAGAAAAACAAAATCACATTTAATACACATCAGTAAGATACAATGAATTATTAGAATAAGTTTATTTATTAAATTGTTAGAATTAATCAAAGCCAACGAAGAAATAAAGTTAAAATAGTTGTTGGAAGTGACCATCTCTTACGTCAATACATGCCTCGATCGTACGACGCATTGAATGCAGAACACGTTTAAAAATACCAGGGGTGGCACGAATTGTTTTACACGGTGCGATGCCGCAATGCGATTCTTTAATTTGTCTAGTTTTTCTATTGGTATAAACCAGTTGTTTCAGATGGCCTCAGAGAATAAAGTCAAATAAATTTAGATCAGGAGACCGCGCAGGCCAGTGTTGTGGGCCTCCTCAACCGATCCAACGATGTGGGTAAACTTTATTCAAATATTGAGGCGCAACTAAACTAAACTGTGGTGGAGCCTCATCCTGTATAAAATACATTTCTCGTCTTAAGGGGACTTCACCGCCTATATTTCAAAAACTTCTTTATTTATGGTTCAAAAAATTTGAAATTTTGTATGCATATACTAGATTTAATTATAAAACTTTTGTCAGATCCTTTTTTTTTCTCGTTTATAGTTTTTGCGTAACAGAATTTTATTTTAGATATTTTAATCCAAAAAAAAAATCGATCCGACAAATTGTTTGAATTAAATTCTTAAATACAAATCAATTAAAATAACTAAAATATTTTAATAAATAACGGAGAAATAGCAATTTAAAAAAGTGCAATATTTGGTAAAATGTTAAGTTGATACGTGACACACGAGGGCGGCCGCCCCGACCGCGTTAGCGAGTGTGTTGTGCGGACTTGGGCGTGAGAGAGACGAAATGAAAACAAACATGTGCGCATATTTTTCGAAAACCCTTGACACTGTTCTTGTGACCTTCAGTACTTAAAGAATTTCCGACCATTTATCGATTTCCGTGCGTTGCATTTCGAAGACTTTTCTTATTAGTTATATTGTTATAGTTATAGATGTTCAGTTTTTTATTTTTTTTATATTAGTGTTAACTTATTATTTTTGTTAGTTGAATTGTGTTATAGTTTTTATTGTTAGTGTGCATAGACAATTGTGTACGATGGGACGAATAACACGAGTTAAACAAAAAATGAATAGGTACGTAATGCAAATTTTAGTGAATATATACAGATAGTTTTTATTTTAAATATAAAAACATATCCCGATGCATACTCTGTAAATGTTCTGGCTTTCGTTGTATTTATAAAAGTGATCAATTTAAAACTTTTAGTGTTTCCACTCCTTGATAAAGCATGAAGTAAAATTTCGAATTTAAAAAAAACCCTGAACCAAATGTTGCCTTTGCCTTTTTTAAACTCGAAACTTTACTCCATACACCACTCGTATAAAACACTAAAATATTGTGAAGTTTAAATTTTACTGCTACAGCAGTATACTAAAGCTATACATTCCCCTTAAATCAGTGTTTTATGCGCTTGGCGCATGAAGTAAAATTTCGTGTTTACAAAAGTTACACTACCAAACCAACTCTAAACTTGAGATTTATCTTCACCTAGCGTTGTTGTCTAGTTGTTGAAAATCTCGTGAATCTTGAGATTCAATCGGCATTTGTACATGTGGTGTAAAAATAGATGCTTCTAAATAAAATAATAAATAGGGACCAAAAAGGTTTCAACATTGGCGTCAAAAATTAGCCAGATGTGGAAATAGTCGTTACTCACTTTCACTGAACCCAAACGTAGAGAAATATCATCCCTTTGTTGGGTCACGTACAAATATTGCCCCGTTGTAATACCGAGAATGAATATTTTTCTTGAACGCCAAAAATGTACACAAAAGAATAAAAACAATCACTGAATTTAAAATTAAATTGAACTCCTAATTACAAGGAGTGGAAACACTCGTTAGAAGTTTCGATTTCAATACTTTTATAAAAAATAACGAATGTCTGAAGATTTTATAAATATACTGAAAAAATGCATACCGGGTTTTCGATAAAAAAAGCCTAATTAATTATAATTAACTAAAACCAAAAGTCAATGGCCGTATAAATACTAAGAAATGATATCAATATTGGTAATAACATCATTGTCTAATTATAGCCAACTTAAAAAGTTTTAAATGGCTGCCTATATTTTTTAATGTTATTACATTAGACAATATTTTTCTGAATCCAATAACGCCCATTATGTATTTATAAAAAGTATTTATTAAATATTAAAGATGCAAAATGAGACATTTACTACACTTCTAGTTCTATTTGGAGAGCAGTATTTGTAATTTAAAATATTAGCTATTTGCGATTTTGACACATTTTTCTGAAATTTAAATGCATATATCTTCAAAACGGCTTGATATTTAATTCTAAAATTCAATATTTTTCTTCATTTCGTCATTCAAATCGGTCAATAAATAACAGAGGCATGCCGATGGGCGTTTTTTTATCCAACATCCGGTATACAGGGTGAGTTTTCATGTTCCCTATGGAGAATTTGGAAACTATAAGAGTTAAAATTTTCTCGGTTATTAAAAGATACAGAAAAAAAACTATAAAGATTAAATTTTACATAATTTTATACTAAATAATAATATTTTAATTTTCTAGACTATTGTCACAGCGCTGGCGAAAGTCAAATTCGGAAATAAATCAGGAGGAACTTCAATCAGTGATTACGGAAACTAGAGATATTAGTGGAAGACGAATTATTAATATCTCATATTTTTTCGAATAATTGAAGAATATAAATGATCAGTCCTTTTTCGTGCAATTTCACATTCATGGAGGTGGTGAAGGAAACTAGAGTGGGACTAACAAGCTGTTTTACATTAAAGTGTTCAATGTGCAACATTTTAAAGGATGTTAGATCCGAAGATGAAAATATAGATGAGGACATTAATTCATTGATGGTATTTGCAGCTGTACCGGTATTGGACACTCTGCAGTTTTGGAACAACATGCCATTATTAATATGCCCTCTTTATCATACCGACAATTTGATAAACATTTTTCACTAGTATCGGATAAAATAGTGGAATCTATGTGGACTACCATGGAAAAAGCAGGGAAAGAAGAAGAATATAAGTTAGCTACGGAGTTAGGGGATGTGGATGATGATGGATATCCATGTATAACAGTTATCGTAGACGGTTCTTGGTCGAAGCGGTCCTACAAATTAAATTATGATGCGCTATCTGGGGTCGCATGCATTATTGGTGCTAGAACAGGAAAAATATTATTTATTTCAACCCGAAATAAATTTTGTTCAATATGCAAAAGCACATCAAAAAATGCCGTTACAGAGCACATTTGTAGTAGAAACTAGAATGGATCATCTACTTCTATGGAATCGGATATTATTTTGGAAGGATTCAAATATAGTGTCGCGCAACATAATTTAAAATATACCAAACTAATTGGAGACGGCGACAGCAGTGTTTATAAAAAAATATGCGTAGCGAAATTATTGTGGAAAAATACGGGAAGTGGGAACAAAGCGTATGTCCTCAATAAATAAATATGTCACGCCTGCTTTACGTAAAGAGATAATTTCAAGAATTATTCGTTGCCGAATGGGAGTGAAGAAGGCTATACTACATTGGCGAGAAAAGGACCTTACAATGGTTGCATTAATTGATCATTTAAATAATGTTTAATTGATGAGGCGGATACATGATGAAACTCCATAATACTATTTGAAATAAAACAACGCAGTTGGGAGGGTTTCACTTTTATTGTTGAACACTGCAACATGTTTCACCACACAGTGGCTTCATCAGGCAGATGAAATAATGATTTTACAAAGTACAGGTAAAAGCTTATATACTAATGCAATTAAGTTAATAGAAGGGGGGGGGGGGGTAATGAGGTAATTAGGCTGAAACTAATACAAACAATTTTGAGCGACTAAATATTGATTAGGGGTGAATTGTTTACTTCTATTTGGTCATTTAATAGAGTACCTTTTTTGTTATATTTATTAATTTCTAATTCTTCTAATAAGTTTAATTTACGACTTTTGTTACATTCGTGCAAAATTTTGAATTTAGGGTTAAAGTTATGTTGGTATTCGATTAAATGATTGGCGTAGGTTGAGGAGGTTTTCTTAAATTGAAAGCATTTTTTATGTTCTGAAATGCGATCTGGGAAGCTACGTCCAGTTTGTCCAACGTATACCTTAGGGCAATCTCCACACTCCAGCAAATACACGCCAGAGTTCGTAGTTTTATCAGATTTGTCTTTAGAATTATTAATGAATTTATTAAGTGAATTGACCGTTCTAAAAGAAGGAGTTAGGTTTAAGGATTTGAGTTTTTTGCTGATGGCAATCGAAGGGGGGCCGTTAAATGTTAATGAGCAATATTTATTATTCTGATTTTGAAAATTGGTGGGATATACTAATTTCAGGGCTTGTTGTTTTTGTTTTTTATAAAGGATGTCTAAGATAAGCTTTTGACGAAAGCCGTTGTTATTAGCTATTATGAGAATTCTGTTGAGCTCATTATTAAAATTATTAATTGATAGGGGGATAGTGGTTAGCCTATGCAACATGGAATGGTAAGCTGCTAGTTTATGTTGCATAGGATGGAATGATGTGCTATGGATCGTAGTATCTGTATGGGTCGGCTTGTGAAAAATATTGAATTCATGTTTTTGACCTGGATGTGAAATTGTTAAGTCTAAAAAATTAATAGATTTATTAGATTCGATCTCCCTAGTGAATGAAATATCCTTGTGAATTGAATTAATGAAATTTAAAAGTTGATCTAACTGTCTCTCCGTTCCTGTGAAACAGGTGAGAATATCATCAACATATCTAAACCAGTATAGGCATTTATTAAACAATGGGTGTTGAATTGAATTCATTAGAAGAAATAATTAGTAAACACCCATTGTTTAATAAATGCCTATACTGGTTTAGATATGTTGATGATATTCTCACCTGTTTCACAGGAACGGAGAGACAGTTAGATTAACTTTTAAATTTCATTAATTCAATTCACATCTATTAATTTTTTAGACTTAACAATTTCACATCCAGGTCAAAAACATGAATTCAATATTTTTCACAAGCCGACCCATACAGATACTACGATCCATAGCACATCATTCCATCCTATGCAACATAAACTAGCAGCTTACCATTCCATGTTGCATAGGCTAACCACTATCCCCCTATCAATTAATAATTTTAATAATGAGCTCAACAGAATTCTCATAATAGCTAATAACAACGGCTTTCGTCAAAAGCTTATCTTAGACATCCTTTATAAAAAACAAAAACAACAAGCCCTGAAATTAGTATATCCCACCAATTTTCAAAATCAGAATAATAAATATTGCTCATTAACATTTAACGGCCCCCCTTCGATTGCCATCAGCAAAAAACTCAAATCCTTAAACCTAACTCCTTCTTTTAGAACGGTCAATTCACTTAATAAATTCATTAATACTTCTAAAGACAAATCTGATAAAACTACGAACTCTGGCGTGTATTTGCTGGAGTGTGGAGATTGCCCTAAGGTATACGTTGGACAAACTGGACGTAGCTTCCCAGATCGCAATTCAGAACATCAAAAATGCTTTCAATTTAAGAAAACCTCCTCAACCTACGCCAATCATTTAATCGAATACCAACATAACTTTAACCCTAAATTCAAAATTTTGCACGAATGTAACAAAAGTCGTAAATTAAACTTATTAGAAGAATTAGAAATTAATAAATATAACAAAAAAGGTATTCTATTAAATGACCAAATAGAAGTAAACAATTCACCCCTAATCAATATTTAGTCGCTCAAAATTGTTTGTATTAGTTTCAGCCTAATTACCTCATTACCCCCCCCGTCCTTCTATTAATTTAATTGCACTAGTATATAAGCTTTTACCTGTATTTTGTAAAATCATTATTTCATCTGCCTGATGAAGCCACTGTGTGGTGAAACATGTGGCAGTGTTCAACAATAAAAGTGAAACCCTCCCAACTGCGTTGTTTTATTTTAAATATTTAAATAATGATATAAAAAATTGTCCTAACCATGTGTTTGGAGATCACACCAATTGCATCAAATATTTTTGCACTGGACCAAAGCCGGGAGAGGAAAATCTGATTCCAATGTTGGAAGAATGTGGAGCTCTTAGAGATTTACAATTATGTGGCAGTAGACTATGCCAAAATGCGCATAGTCTACTATTAAATATGAATAATAATGCTGCTGAGTCATACAATTCAATAGTATCCAAATTTGTTGGTGGCAAACGATTAAATGTTTCTATAAAAAATAGTTATGACACTCGGTGTCGAGCAGCAGTAATTTCATATAACAAAAAGGCTGACTATTATTCCATTATAGGAAATAGTTCGCAACACATTTATAGAAACAAATACGTAAATTATCGTCGTAAAGTACTTTTGAAAAATAAAACGCGAATTCGTACGAAACAAAGAATAAAAATACAACCAGCAGACAAAGATTACGAAAACTTGATAGAGTTAGATGAAGAAACGTACAATTTTCAAAAAGATAATATAATGAAATGTGTTTCTTCTTTTAACAAACGATGACATTACAAACATTGAAAGAAAAACTGTTGGCCAATGCAGTAATCCGCTCTGGAAACAGTACAGGCATTTGCGACTTACTGCTTCAAATTTTGGAAATGTTTGTAAATTAAGATCTCAAACAGACCCGAATAAATTGGCCAAGAGAATTATTACGTCAAGTAATATTAAACATGTTGCTTTGCAATGGGGGCGTGATAATGAATCGTTTGCTAAAAAAGAGTTTAAAAATATTTTTAAATTGATTATAGAAAATTAGCAGCCAGTCCTGATGGATTAATCGGCAGTGAGGCTATCATCGAGATAAAATGTCCCTATAGCGTTCGGCACGACACACCTGAAGATGCTGTTTCCAATAAAAAAAATAAGTATTTCTTCAATAAAAACGGAACAATTAAATTAAAAGCAACAGACATTTATTATTATCAAGTCCAAGGGCAGCTCGCAATAACAAACCGAAACAGTTGTTATTTTGTTGTATGGACTCCAAAAGGAATGTGCATCGATATTATTCAACGGGATGAAGATTTTTGGAGAAATTCGATGTTACCCAAATTAGAAAAATTTTATAGTAATACCCTTATTAAACATTTTATAAGTTCTACATAATATATGCGGCTATTATTTATATCCTTTCACTTTATACAGGATGCAGAAGGAGAAACAGGAACATAGTATACTCAATGACATAAGAAGCGTAACACCCAGGAGAAGTTATTATTTTAACTTGATTTTTTGCCAGTATGGTAGTTTTACATCAAGAATAAAATGATTACATTTTTAAGAAATTTTATTAAAAAACAATCTAAAAAAAATTAATAATGTGTTTGGCGACCCCTTTGCTGTATACACTCCTGTAGACGTCTGGGCATCGACAAAATGAGATGGTCGATGTCTTCTTGATGCATCTCGTTCCAAGCAACTTGAATTTCATCGATCAACTGTGCTAGAGTCTGTGGAGGATGGTGCAAAGAGAATATTCTTCTTCCCATGATATCCCACACATGTTCAATGGGATTTAAATCCGGCGTACGGGGCGGCCACGCCAAAACATTAACACCAGCTTCATTAAGAAAGTTCATAGTTCGACGAGCAATATGGGGACGTGCGTTATCTTGTTGAAAAAGTACGTCTGGGCGGCCATCTAAATAAGGCAACAAAGTCGGTCGTGTGACGTCTTCAACATAACGCGCAGCTGTCATACTGCCTCGAATGAATACAAGAGGTGATCGACTACCATAAGCAATAGCCCCCCAAACCATTACTCCAGCAGTCCTGTGTACATGCCTCTCAATAGCAAACCTAAGATCAGGTCGTTCTCCACGGTAGCGTCGTACCCTTCTACGGCCATCATGCGTGCCTAGACAAAATCGTGATTCATCGCTGAATACGACATCGTGCCATTCTGCCTCCCAATGCTGCCGTTCTCTGCGCCAGTCCAACCTTTGGCGACAGTGTCTCGCTGTTAAAGGAAGCACTAATCTTGGACGGTACGACAGAAGCCCTAAGGATTGAATGCGGCGATATAAGGTTCGCATACTAACGGGCCTACCTTCTTCTCCAATCCATTGATCACCGATTTGACGCGTAGTAGCGAAACGGTCTCGCAGGGCTATTTGTCTTAAGCGCCGATCTTGACGTTCTGTGGTACGCCTTGGTTGACCAATTGGTCTTCTTCTTGTTCCTTACCTTCTTCTGTCCATACCTGATACACACGTATTACAGTTGCTGCAGTGGAATCAATACGGCGGGCAATTTCGCGATAGGACATACCGACTTCTCGATAAGCAACAACTCGACCCCGGTCAAAATCGCTCAAATGGTGATATTGTGGACGTCTTCGGACTCGAGGCATTTTATTTAAGCTTAACACACTCAACGGAAACACGAAAACTAAAAACATCTGTACTAAACAGCTCATATAAATAGTTTTATCAAAAAAGAAAAAGTGAAATATTTTTTTTTTCACAATAAATATAAAAGGCACAAGGTTGAAATTGTTATCAATGTATGCTTTAAATATAGTCACTCTGTTGCTAAAATATGAATTCAAAAAAATCATTCCTTCTTGGTGTTACGCTTCTAATGTCATTGAGTATATTTTTAACGTTAATTTCTTTATATTGGCAATTTTTAATCTATAATAAATGAATTTACATAGTAAACATGTAAATTCATTTATTAAAATACTTAGAGAAGATAATATTCCAATATATATCTTTCGTTTTCCCCATCTACACCCTGTATCTTAAATCATGTTATAACTAACACCAGAATCAATATATTGAACATATATTTCTGATTCAAACTAATTAGATAATTGATTAATTGACAACATTTTATAACATTCAATAAAATATTCAACATATAATAGTAATACCAGACTCATGTGCGTATTTTGTCGATAGGTAAGTGTATTTATTAATTTTTTTTATTGTGCTACGGCTGTTGAAAGTACAAATATTGTATTTTTAAAACGCGTTGATTTGTCACAATCTGTGAATCCATGTAATATTAATAAATATTGATTTTAAATTTTTTCTTTATAAATCGACTTTAGATTAAATAACAGAAAATTAATTTTATTACATGTACATACTATGCGCTGCGCGCGCGTATGAAAGCGCGTACATTGTCACAAAGCACAGGACCCAGCAGCAATTTTGTGGATGTGTAATGACAGCAGCCGAATGTGTCGATTGCCGCCTCATGCCTTTTCTCCGTTACACACATTATTAGGAAATTAAGAATCTCCTTTGAACAACAAAGACATTATTAATCTCCCAATAATGTGTACAACAGAGAAAAAAACATGAGATGGCATTTGAGTTCGGGAATTACACATGGGCAAAATCGGAGTGGGCCCTGTGCTCTATGGCTTATCGCGCGGCGCATTAACGGGAGGGTAGCAAAGAAGTACTTACAAGAACGGCGCCTAGATGTAGCTTAACTCGCATTTTTGACCGTCATTGGTGCAATAAATTATAGAGAGATTTGTGGTCTTTCAACAAAACCCATTTATTGTCCCCAATAATGTATTTATTAACCTTTGCGTTAGCCGTACCTGTTTTCTTTGGGCAATGAACTTGAATACCCTCAATAAAATTATAATATATAAAATTACGAAAAAACTATTCGTGAAAATGCAAATTAAATAAGATTTTAAATATTTCATTGTATAATTCAATATCCGGAGGTGTATTTGCACGGGAAGTAGTTGTTTCAATGGATATTTATCATCTTAAATTGTCTTATTAATTAAGACACTGTTTGCATTTTCACGAATAGTTTTTTCGTAATTTTATATATTATGTTTAAAGTGTGCAAACTATAAGAAACGTAAGCTTATTTTCTCGAAATCAAATAGTTTTGAATTTGAATTTATCTTGTTTAAAATTATAATCATTTTACAACCTTGTAGCTACCAAATCTGCAGAAGAGTAACCCCGCGCTCCAACCCCCGCAGGTTGGAGCGGTGCGACAAAGTCTCTTAATCGTTTCTTCTTCAGCTGGCACAATATGCTAATTATTTATACCTGCTTTCTCTGGAGGGAAAAAATAATCTCTTTGGTATACAGCGTGTAAACGAACTACTGTACAGGCTCTCTACCACATAAGGGGCAGCGTTTAAATAAACAATACCTGCATTTGAAATTACCATACCTTTAGTAGATAGCTCACAAATAATTATTAAAAATAATTAATAATAATAGGCCACATGTTTGTGGTATCTGGTATACGCGCACATTGCGTATTTTAAGAGAGATTCCACATAGACTGGTAGTTTTTAAACGATTTGGATATCGAATTACACCATCCAGAGAAAAGTGGGTCAGATTATGAAGAATTATGTCTATGTTATCGTTTTCATAAGTACCCATTGCTGACTAAATTCCGAATATTTTCTAAACGTGTTAATGAAATTCAATATTTTTCCTTATTAGGTTCACACTTCACTTTATCTCCACTCTTATTGAAATGTTTAGATGAGAGCGGCGAGGGTGGATGATTTTTAAACATAAAAATAGTTTGCTGTTTAGTCTATGGTGAAACTTATTCCATGAAACATTTACATTTTGTAACATGGCGCGATACGTTTATTCAAACATTGAATTGGCAGACATGTTTCTTATTTACGGTGAAACTCGGTGTAATTCCGCGGAAGCTGTAAGAATTTATCAAGAGCGATTTCCTGAACGACACTTACCACCGCCGAACCGATTTAGAAATTTATTACAAAGAGCACGCGACACTGGAAGTTTGCAGCCCGTCGCCGGAGCAGACGGAGGTGGTGACCGTCCAATGCGATATTTGCGAGCGGAAGATGAAATTTTGAATCTGCTGGAAGCGGATCCTGGTTTAAGTACCCGTATTATCGCCGCTCAGCTAAATGTATCGCACACATTTGTCAGCAGTGTTATACGAGACAATAATTTTTATCCGTATCACTACCAGCGTGTACAACATCTTCAACCCCATGATTTTCCCAAAAGAATTGCATTTTGTCAATGGATTTTGGCACAAAATGTTCAAAATGCTAACTTTACCAAAGACATTTTAGTGACCGACGAATCGTGCTTTACGCGTAATGGAAGTTTTAATTTCCATAATATGCATGTTTATGCAATAGAAAATCCCCGTGTTACGCGTAGAACTCATTTCCAGCATCGCTTCTCCCTTAATATCTGGGCAGGTATTTTAAATGATCAATAATTGGGCCATTTATGTTCCCATTTAATTTGAATGGAGAACGATATTTACGATTTTTGCAAGATGACCTTTTAGATCTTCTAGAAAATGTACCCTTAGCGGTTCTTAGAAGAATGTGGTATTTGCAAGATGGTGCGCCAGCTCACTATGAAAGGCGCGTTAGAAGATATTTGGATGATGAGTTTCCAGGACGTTGGGTTGGTCGTGGAGGCCCTGTACCATGGCCTCCAAGAAGTCCGGATTTAAACCCCTTAGATTTTTTTCTTTGGGGATACTTTAAAAGTGAAGTCTACACTACGGAAATTGACAATGCTGAAATGCTGATACAACGAGTAAACGCCGCGGCTAATACCATTCGTGAAAAACCTCGTGAAATGTTTGCTACTGTTCGTGCAAATTGGATACGTAGAGCCCAAATGTGCATTGAGTGCGGCGGACGTCAATTTGAACACTTATTGTGATTTTTTTTATACGTGTTGAAGTTTCATCTAGTAATTCTAAACAGTGTATGTGTGTGTGTGTAGTGCGTGCTAAGTGATTTATACGTCTCGCAGTAGTAACGGTAAATAAACAATACCACAAATGAGTGACCTAGTTTCATCTAGTCATTCGAGACAGCGTGCGTGCGAAGTGATTTATGCGCCTCGCAGTAGTAAAAGTAAATAAAAAATACAACAACTTACGCATCCACGAAAAATATCATGAACCCAGGTAACCAGAAGTTCTCAAAAAGTTAAAATTGCATGAAAAATTATGAAAAATCCAATATTTATTTTCGATTTTATTTTTGCTGCAATTGGTGTCAAAATATTTTGTGTATACGCCCTTAAGAGGATGTACATTAGTTCGATTACACGCTGTATTTGGTATAGTTTTTCTATTGAAATTTCAATTTAATCTCTCTCTTCTACTATCCCACAAGTTAAACAATTTTAAATTACTAGTAGTAAACTTTTGTAGAAAATCGATTCTCAATAATATTCGTATTTTTCAATCTTACCTTTATACAATCAATTCGGTTGTTTCGTTAGTAAAAATAAATATTCACCTAGTGATTTAAAAAAAAACGCTCCCAATAGCGTTATTTGAACAGATATCAATTATTTATATTTAATTTGAAAAAAATACAGGGTGGAAACCTTAACTGGAATAAATTCGGTATTTATGAAATGAGAAGTTCCAGAAAAATATCCTCGAATAGGCAAGTTTTTAAAATAGAAACTTTTTTTTATTTCACTAAATTTGTAGCTCTTTTCATTTTCTTTACGACCATGTAAAAATATTATTATTATTTTTTATTTTTTTTATTTCAAAAATTAAACAAAAAATGTGTTTTTTATAAATTTATTAATGTAACAAATGTTTAAAATGAGTACCGTTTCTCTCTTAGAAAATAGCCAATCGGTGATAAATCCCATCCGTTACATTTTGAAACAGTTCCGGTAAAATATATGTTTTTCTTTAAGAATTTTTGTTTAATTTAAAAAAATAAATAAAAAATAAACAAAATACTTTTACAAGGTCGTAAATAAAATTAAAAGGGCTACAAATTTGGTGAAATAAAAAAAAAATTGTTTCTATTTAAAAAAATTGTCTATGACGACATACGTGAAAGGCTAGTGAAGTCATACTTGTTTTGAAGACGCTAAAAAGTGTGCATTTTCACTGTAGTTAGAGGACACATTTTTTGGTGGTAGTCCTTACCCTTCGCGGTTTGTCATTTTTTATATCACCCTTATTGAAGTTGGAATTACTTATAAAATTATTTTAATTTTAAAAAATGTATACCTAGTGTATGAAAGTAAATAATAATAGGTCAATTGATTCATTTATAGCATTATGTTATAGAGAAATATGTTTTTAACAACCTGTGAAAAAAATGTATTGCTAGCATATTTTAGTGCGTTGTAATAATGTATGAAAGTAAATAAAAAGTTGAAAATCACAAATATTTTATTTTATACATTAATTCATTAAAGTAATTATGGATTTTTAAACATTAAGTGCCTCAGTAATCAACGTTATCTAATAACAATTTCTAATTACATTTAATATTTTTCTAGTTGCTGACAAAAAAAGTTTAGTGCCGAAAATTAAAATATCCAGAATTCTAATTGATAAACGCACTCTAGTATGAACATTTCAAACAGCACACCATGCTTTTTTTATATTCATAAAATTCTGTTTAAAATTCTCTATTCAATTATGTATTGCAAATTGATATTAATTAAAAACTTGGCCATATTAGAATTTCTAATAGTTTGCACTAAGTAGGCTTTATAATAATATTGGCTTAAAAATTAATTCTTAGATAAAACAAATATCAACTTATCCATTTTATAGACCGTCAGGCAAGAATATATTTTAATAAGCATTCGGTTTCTCGTCGATGATGAAATTCGTTAGTTATTTAGGAAAAGAAAAACCATTATACAGCCCAACGAAGGGTCAGCCGAGCCATCTCATTTATGGCCTCCAATAAATCTTCGGTCCTTCGGACAAGTGACCGTTATATGACGACCGTATAAACGCCAACACAGAAACATCTTTTAATAAAATTGCTTATTAATATGCAAAGAATCTCAGCTATTTATTAACGGATTGCGATAAAATTGGCCTCAATTAAAGCGTAATTATTGTGTTTATGCTACTACAAAAAATGAACAATCTGTTATAAAAACGAATTAGAAAAAGGTGGCAAAACGGTGAAAAACAATATATTTTTTTTAATTAAGAGCAAATAACTTCTATATACATGATGTAAATTTTATCAAATTATACTCATGACATGTAACAATGCCATAGCTACTACTCTGTAAAATTTCGGTATTTTATAACAGTAATTACTGAAAATTCTTTGCATTAACCTTATTTCTTTGTTTAAAGTCAGAACTAATATTTTTTTGAATATACATAATTCTTATGACTAGGATAATAATATATTTTGCAGTCGTTAATTTATTTATTTAAATAAAGTGTAAGGGATTGATTAAACAATGCAAGAAATGCAGTGCTACCCTCCCCTTAACCGGCGAAAAATCTAAATTTAGACGATGGGTGGGGCTTAAAGCATTCGCTTGATCGGAGCACAGATAAAAGATGTAAGTGATCCGCCCAGCAGAAATCACTGTGACGTCATACCGGTAGAATCCCCTTAATTGAAGAAGGACGTCTTCCAATGGTATCGGTAACACATTTTGCAGAAAATTGTTAGCCTCCCTGGTCAAAAGAATGGGCCAACCAAGTGGTCTCCAACGATTCCGGCCAGTGATTTACTAACTAATAAATGAAGCGAAGAAAGAGAAACGCGGCACCAACATGACTAGACAAAGAGGGGCCGATTTTAGGGTAAAACGATGGCTATTGCATGCGCGTTTACGAGGATTTTATTGTTTTCGCTGCGTTTTTTATAGTGTTTTTAGAAAAAACAAATTTTGTGTAATGAAAAATATTGTATTTCTTCTTCTCCAAGATTCGTGTGTGGCGTATTACTGTACTGTCCGCTATTCCAAGGAATCAGATTTGCCTTTTTACAGGTAAATAGGGAAGTATGACTTAATAGAAAAAATAGAAAAAGTATGACATAATGTTTCGCGGATTATGCAGTATTTTATTAATTAATAGCTTTCCATCTCATCCCATATTGAAAAAAAATGGATCTATTCAACCAAACGAATTAATTTCCCAGTTACAACGCACACTACATGAATATGGAAAAGCAATCGAATTAATTAAACAACTAAATATTAACACATTATTTATTTCTTTAAAAATTCACATTCTGAATCAAGATCCGTTGAATACTAATTTAATTGAATTGATTTATTTAGTTTTAAATTTACATCATAAAACAAAAAATTAAAAAAGAATATTCCACATTATTTAAATTTAACGACCAATAATTAATAAATAACATTTTTATTAATTAGTATGATTGCTTTTTTTACTACGATGTTACCGGAGCGCTACCTTAAGCTATTACAAACATATTTATTATAAATTGATTGTGAGTTACGAGAAGATCAAATTAATTTGACGAATAAAGCACTAATAACCTTTCTTCACACTTTTATTTGAATTACCAAATGTACATTTCGGACACAAAGTGACCAATATCAATGGATTAACACTAAATACAAAACAGAAATTTTAAACTATATATAGACAGGCAGATTATAATACAAAAGCGGTGGGAGTGCAAAAAGGGGAAAAACGTAAATTAAGAGGTGAGCCGAAGGAATGAGGGTGGCGGTACAACCAGGTAAAGTGGATTAGTGGAAAAAATACAGATTAAGGTGGTGCAATTAAATCTAATAATGTATTGCGAAGTGGACTTAAATCAAAATTCAATAATTTATTTTCATGTTTTTTCATTTCAATTGCTTCTAACATGTTTAAACGATAATTTGATGATTGTTTTAATAATTTTATGTTCTTTATTGTGATTTTATGGCCGGTTTCTAGAAAGTGGTTAGCCACTGCAGATTTTTCGTAATTAAGATATTTGGTGTGTGCTAAGTGTTCTTTGAATCTGGTATTTAGATTACGCTGTGTTTGACCAATATAAACTTTATCGCAATTACAGCAATTGAATAAATACCAGATTGGTCTAGTTCATCTGGTTTGTTGAATGTGTTCCCTAAAAGTTGCCGTAGTTTAGAATTAACATAAAACGCGGGGGTTAGGTTGAATTTTTTGTATAATTTGTTGAAATGTTTTTCTGAATTGGGGGAATAAATTAATCTAATGAATTTTGTATCTGTGTTGGGGCTAATCGGCGAAAGAGAGGTAGTATTATGAAGTTTAATTTTGAATTTATACATATTAATTAATTTGTGAATGGTCTGGGGGTTATATATGACATTTATCGCGATACTATGGATGATGTTGAATTCCTTTTCCCTATTTTTTGTGGATAATGGTAAGCTGAGGGCTCTGTGGATGAGGTAATTAAATGATACTAGTTTATACATATTTCATTGGGGCATAGGAATCGGCATTGGAAATCTAATTTATTATTATTTCTAGTAATGAGAAGATCTAAAAAGGTTAAGGATTTATTCTGTTCAATTTCATGTGTAAACTTAATACTAGTGTGGAAACTATTGAGGGATGTGATAAAGGAATCAATATTAAAATCACTTCTAATAATGGCAAAACATCATCAACGTAACGAAACCAGATGTTTGGAAACTGCGCTAATGTATTTTTAGCATTATTTTCAAAATGATTTAGAAAAATATTAGCTAAAAACGGTGATAATGGGTTATCACCGTTTTGAAAACCATGTTTTAAAAGTTGTAAAGTGTAAACCAAAAACTATATTGGGAGCAAGAAAAAGGGACGGCAGTATAGTGTGGATTATATTGAATACGAATTTATCGAAAACCCCACTAATCCATCATCGCCACTGTGCCTTATTTTGCAAAAAAACATTTTCAAATAAAGCAATGAAGGCTTCTAAGCTTCAAGATCATTTTATTAAAATACGCCCGGATAAGAAAGACAAAGATGTAACCTATTTTTAAGACATGAAACGAAGTACGAAATTTAGGCAACTATATCAAAATTTTTCAGCTTCTAAGCAAGAAGATGACGGACTTCCATCTTCGTACAATATCTTATTGTTGATTGCAAAACAGGCAAACCACATACTATTGGGAAAGATTTAATTTTACCAGCAGTAAAAGAAGTAATAACCACTGTGCTCCATACATGAGCTGTAGATATTATACGAAAAAATCCTTTAGCAATAGTTCTGTGCAAAGACGAATTGATGAGATGGCTGAAAACATTGAAGAATCATTGTGCAGTCATTCGCAGACTTGTCAATTTTCAATTCAGCTGGATAAGTCCACTTTACCAACCAATGAACCATTGTTATTGTCGTCATACGTGAGGTTAATAGAAGATCATTTTTTATCTTTTATGTCAAGAACTATTGTTTGCTACAAATTTGAAAGTAGATATTGGCAGAATTTGGAAGCAAATATAAAATTTGAGAAAAATCCGAGTGAACGCCTTCATACATCACTACAATATGTTATCAGAGCAGTTAGTTAATAAAATCAGAAGTAACTCGTTGAATGACAGATTATTTAGTCAGCTTTGCATTGGCAATTCAACCGAATGCTGCTTCACACAGAGGTGAGCTGGCTGTCAAAAGGTACTTGTTTCACTCGATTTTACAATCTGTTTGGGTCTGTGATAGAGTTCATAGGAAACAAATAAACAGAATTGCGCGACAACCTCATCTCATCAAAGAACGATATTGCGTACTTGACAGACCTGTAAAAATTGTTTAATGGTGTCAATCTCCAAGTTTAGGGCGACGACTTTAACTTGATTAGGATAAAAAATAGCGTTGCAGCTTTTGTATCCAAACTGCTATTCTACAAAATACATATCGACAGACGAGAATTGAATAACTTCCCAAATTTATCAGCAGTATCATATCATTCACGAACGGCGACTATTTTAAAAATAGACTTTTGACAGGTATTATATTCACATTAGATATGATACGTTATCACACTCGATGTCGTAAAGGTTAAACATCCACCGGAGATTATTTAAAATGTTTCGGAAAGTCGAGTGGGGGCTACTCCAGAATTTTAGTTTTCGAACCTACTGTTTAAGAAAAGTATTGTAGTCACGTAAAAAATCCAACTGTCTAATTTTGGTATTTATTTACGTTTTCAGGTAACCTGAGTACGATTTTGATATTTTTACGGCGGTGTCTATGTGTATGTATGTCTATGTGTGTGCACCTTGTAAACACGCTAACTTCTGAAGGAATAAATGATCGATCTCAAATTTTACAGCTAAAAAAAACTGTATATAATGTAAATTAGTTTGTAAAAATTGTATTATATTTCTTCACCCGAAGAAGCTACAGTGTAGCGGAACAATTGTAGTGAGTTAAATAAAAAGTTGAAAATCATAAATAGTCTGCTATTATATTAAGTTTTACAGCTACGTTTTAGAGTTTAGCTGGAAGGTCGCTAGTGTTTTTAAGTCAAATCGCACTTCCGGTTCAACCGGTCTGCGTTGATGTCACACATTCATTTTTGCTGAATATACGTAGTGATTTAATTTAATTTATAGAAAGTACATGTGATTCTGCCGATAAAATAAACAGGGTTATTAAGTATCTTAAAATTTATATCCTGAATGATAAGTCAGTTTTGACAAGTATCATTTTCACATCACATCATTATATTCGATGGCGTAGACGATAAACATCAACCGGATTTTATTTAAAATCTTTTATTCTTTATTTCTTACAAAAAAATATATTCGCGATCAGAGTGTTCGGAAAGTTTACCTGCCATTGGAAGTTTAGTAACACTTTGTTGTTTCAGTGGACTAAACATAGTTATATAGGGGACAGCAAAATATTTTGTATCACCTTCATATTTGTGTGTATAAAGCAATACTATATTTACAACAGTGCTAACTTGCTATGATAAACATGGGATATGTACACAAGTTTGTACGTAACACTCGCGATGTTTTAGTGTGGCCGCCCAGCCTACGCAGGGTGAGCAGTATCTGATAACATCATGGACAACTCGGTACTGTAGAAACAAAAGTAAAATATTCTTATCACTAGAAGGTAATTTTCTGTAAATGCCAACCCACACAGCTTAATCCATGTATCCATCAATTCGCCAATGATTCCTTTATCTCGGCGCTGATATCAGAAAACAAGACGTAGACGCTTGTTACGGAAACGAAACCGAGGCGATAAAACAAGATTTTTTCCTTCGCAATTACACGTTATCATACGTGTGCAAGGTTATCTGATTACCGATATGTTTATTCCATGTTAAATGCAAGTCCACGGTATATTAGATGTAGTTTTATCAATGGAATGGTCATGTATTTGGTTGTAATTTATGAGACATGGTTTTATCTCGATTAACCCCTTATTCCACGGAGTAGGATACACTTTATAAAATATGTCTTAGTATACAGGGTGTAGATGTTACAACACAGGAGTTTCAATGTTAATTTCCATTTATTGAAATATTTTCTTCTCTGATTATTTTAGAGTAAACAAGTAAATAATTTTTTCGTAGAGTAAAAGTTTCTGCATGCAGCAGTCTTGCTGTTACTTATTTTGTATGCATTCATAAACATCCGAAAATATAATAAAATAAAAATGATCTTTTTCACGAAAATATTGGTAGCTATTAAAATAAACAAATAATGGTATATATATATATATATATATATATATAATCAGATGCCCTGTCTGTAGGGTGTAGGGTGGTTTGTCCATTTATTGGCCCTTGATTAATTTATTCCACTTCTTTTTGTCCAATGATGTTTCTTTGGCTTCCTTCCATGACATCCCCTTTTTCTGTAGTATTTTTTGTATTGTGTTGTCCCATGTGGCCTGTGGTCTCCCTCTTTTCCTTTTCTCTTGCGCCTTAGCTTCCCATATTCTTTTAGTTGCTGCTGTTTCTCTCATTCTGTTCATGTGTCCCCACCATCCAAGCTGTCTTCTTTCTATATATTCTTCTATTGGTTCGATGCCCAGCTCCTGTCTTGTCACGTCACTACTTATCTTGTCCCTCAGCGTTATTCCCTTCACTCTTCTTAGGACTTTCATTTCTGCTGCCGTGATCTTGCTTTTTTCTTTTCTTGTTAGTACCCATGTTTCACATCCGTAGGCAAGAATAGGTCTAAACACTGCCCTGTATACTTTCATCTTTGTTTGTTTTCTTATTTCTTTCTTACTTATTAATATCTTGTTGAGTGCATGATATGTTCTGTTAGCTTTCAGTAGCCTTCTGTTGAGTTCAGCTTCTTGCTTTCCTGTTTCGTCAATTGTTATTCCCAGGTATTGGTAGCTATCTACTTGCTCTATGGCCTCGCCCCCTAACTTTATATTTATCTTTTCCTTCTTTGCTGACACTACCATAATCTTTGTTTTCTCTTTATTCGTTTTCATACCGTTCCCTTCCAATACTTGGTTCCACACGTTCAGATTGCGTTCCAGGTCTTTAGCATTCTTCGCTATTATGGCTATGTCGTCTGCGAACGCACATTCTGCTATACCTGTGTTTTCCAGTTTTCGGTATCCTATACTTCGTGGCCTTGTTCTTAGTTTTGAGAGTTTGATTAGTTCATCCATAAAGATTATAAATAGTAGTGGGCTAAGGCTGCCTCCCTGCCTTACTCCTTCTGTGGTGTCAAATATTTGGGACTTGCTATTCCTACTTATTACACTATTTCTCGTTTTGATGTATATGCTTTTTATCACTCTGATGAGTTTCCTATCCACATTCCGCCTGTTTAAACTCTCCCATATCTTTTCTCTGGGGACCTTGTCGAATGCCTTTTCCATGTATATGAATGCTAGGTATACTGCCTCTGACCTTGCTAGTGCATTGCTAATAATTTCCTTGATTGTGAATACATGGTCCTGGGTGCATCTGCCTCCTAAAGCCACTTTGTTCCTCTGACAAAGTCTGTTCAACTTGGTCCCTCAGTCTTTTTTCTAGGATTTGCTCAACTAGCTTCATGCATGAGCATAATAGTGTTATACTTCTGTAGTTATTACAGTCCGTTCTGTCTCATTTTTTTAGTATTGGTACTATTAGCCCTATTTCCCATTGCTTTGGGATTACTTCTTTTGTCCAGACTTTGTTCACAATTTGTAATAGTAATTCTTTTCCGCTGTTTCCCATATTTTTTACCATCTCTGGTGTTATTTGGTCCTCGCCTCGCTGCTTTTCCATTCTTTAGCCTGCTTATTGCTTCTTCTAGTTCTTCCATTGTTATGTTTGTATCCGTGTTTAGTTCTTCTATTCCTGTATCTGTCCTATTTGGTGGTTGGTTCTCTGGGTCCTTTTGCTCACTCTCTTCGCTGACTAGTAGCTTCTGGAAATAGTTCTTCCATCGTTCCATTATATCTGTTTCCTTTGTTAGTATTAGGCCTTTCTCATCTTTAATCGACATTCTGTCGGATTTTTTGCACGTTCTTGCGTTTTTTAATACTTTATAAAATAGCTTCTGGTTACCTTTACTGTCTCTTTCCATTTTATCACCAAATTCCTCCCATATTTTTTGTTTCGATTGTGATACCAAATTTTTTACTTTGGATCGGAGTTCTTTGTATGTATTGTAGCTGCTTGCCGTCTTATTTTGTAGATATGTTTGCCAGCACTTTTTCTTGATCTTCACTTGTAGTTTTATAGCATCTGACCACCATGCTGTTTGTTTTTTGTGCTTGTTTTGCCCACCTACTCCGCATGTGCTTCTTGCTGCCTCAATCATTGTCGTCCTGAGTACTTCCCATAACTCCACCATCTCTAAGTTATCCATTTCACTTTTTATTCCCAGTAGACTTCTTTCTATTCTCTCTTCGAACTTCTTTGCTATGGTTTTGTCCTTTAACTTGTATGTTCTTATTGTTTCTGGAGGGCCTTTGGTATTATTTTTCGGTATTGGATTGCTTCTTTGTTCACTTAATTTGATGGCTGCTACAAGGTGGTGGTCCCCTTTTCACTACTACGTCCCTTACTCTCGATCTATTGTTCCTTCCTGTTATTACATAATCTATTATCTATTGTTCGCCTCTGCTTCGTTGTACTCGGGTGTATTTGTGTATGTCCTTGTGCTCGAAAAAGGTGTTTGCTATGATTAAGTCATGTAGCGTGCAGAAGTCGAGTAGTCTCTTCCCGTTGTTGTTTCTTTTTCCTTCTCCAAATTTTCCTATTGTCGTTGTATGTATATGGTCGGTAAAGCCCACCCTCGCATTCAGATCCCCTAAGATGTATATGGTTCCACTTGTCGTTTCAACTACTACGTCTAGCTTCTCCCAGAAATTGTCTTTGTTGCTCACCGTTTCATTTTCGTCTGGGCCATACACAGCAATTATCGTTTCCACTTCACTTCCTGCTTTCAGTTCTATTGTTAATATTCTTTTAGTTACTGCAGTCCATTTATTCACTCTATTTTTTATGTCCTTATTTATTATGCATCCCACTCCTGCTCTTGCTTGCTCTCTCTCTTCAACTCCGCTGTATATTAGTAGGTGGTCCCGTCCTATTTCTTCTTCTCCTTTCCCCTTTTTCTTTGTCTCCGTTATAACTAGTGTTTCTAGGTTAGATATCTCAAATTCTCTTGCTAGTTCCATCTCTTTTCCATTTAGTCCTCTGACGTTCCAAGTTCCTATTTTTTTGTGTCCAGTTTTGCAGTTTCGCTTATCCTTGCTTACCTCTGTTTTCGTTTCCGGTTTCGTCTGGGTCGTTATCTGTTTTGGGTTTAATCGTTTTTTGAAAGGGTTATTCCTTGTTTCTTTGGGTCCCAGTCATGCCTGACTCCGTCTATTATAATCTTTTGGTAACCCACTTTTATCTTTTTCCCTTTTAGCTCTTCTTCTCTGGCTATATTTCTTAATTTGTTTTGTACTTGCCTTTCTTTATACGTTTGGTCGTTCTCTATGCATATATTCGTTCCTTTAATAAGCCTTTTCTCTGCATTATTTTCTGTTTGCTTTCCCAATCACTTATTTCGACTCGTATTATATCTTTTCCCTCTTTGTTTCTGATTTTGTGCCCAGTCTTCACTCTCACTTCCAAGTTCAATTTCTGTTTTATTGTTAGTTCTACTTCCTCTTTTATCTGAGCTTCTCGTATATTTGTTCCCATTAATATTATGTTGTTTCTGCGGCTATCACGATCTTGTTTTTCTATTCTGTTTTCTAGTTCGTTTGTGTTTTCTATTCTGTTCTTCAGCTTTTCTATTCTTTCAATTAGTTGTGCTTTTTCTTTCTGCCATTTTTCCTGATTTCTCTCTATTTCTTTCCTCATATCTTTGATCTCGTTTTTTAGTTCCTCGTTATTATTTTTCATTTCTTTCTTTAGTTCTCTCACCATCTCCTGCATTAGTTGCTTTATTTCCTCTATTTCGTCTCTTTTCTCTTCTTTGTTTTCGTTTATTGTCGTACTGTGTCGCTTTGATTCTGATAATTTTCTTTCCTCCTCTATTCTCCTTTGTTCTGGAGATCTTAAAGTTTTCTTGCTGTTTTTAAATATGTCTTCCGGGGGGTTCCTTTCTCTTTTGTTGTTCATTTATATATTTTACCAATTATTCTGCTCCTGTTTTTGATATTTTCTTATTGTTTTCTCTGTATTTCCTGTATTTTGTTCTATCTGGCAACGCCGCTTATTGTCCGAGCGCGTGAGTATTTACAATTGGTTCGATGTGTGCGTTGTGTTGATTTGTTGGCTTCTGTCAAATTGGCTGAATACTTGATAATAGTTTACAACTTATTTTATTAAAAATGTATTCCATTCAAGATAAGGTGCAAATTGTGAAGTGGTACTATGCTGGTAGCAGTTATCGCTAAGTGCAGAATATGTTTGCCGTCAACTTTCCAGACAAACCATTTATTTACATGGTTACTCTAGAATAATCAGGGAAAATAATATTATAATATACAGAATTAACATTGAAAATCCTATGTCCCGTTTTGTTTATTATTAAATATTTTAAAGTTACACCTAAATATGTGTGGCAGATACAAAGAAGGAACAGCACTATTTTTTAACTTTAGGCTTTTCATTCTATTAATATTTCCTAAAAACCGACGTATTATTAGTTTGGAACATGCATTTTATTATTACAAAAATGTATAACATTCCAGAGTATTTATAACCCTGTCGTTTAAAATGTTTGGAGCACACTCTCATATTACATGTTACCTCTTTCCCCATCAGTAACACCAGGCCCGGATATAAGTTATGAGACCGGCCGGGGAAAATTACCTTCCTACCGGCCCATTAGTAGCCAAGGCCCGGCCCATTAGTAGCCAAGGCCCGGCCCATTAGTAGCCAAGGCCCGGCCCATTAGTAGCCAAGGCCCGGCTCATACAGTAGCCAAGGCTCGGCCCATTCAGTGCTCTGGTCTCGAAAGACCACTGGCCCACCGGGAATTTTGCCGGTGTCCCGCCGGTTGTATCGGTATTTTAAACCACATCATACTTGTTAGTTATGTGAACAAAACCGGCATTTTTTTGGGGTAAATAATGGAAATGGATGTTCCTATCGTACGCTTTCTTTGAATGACACCCAAAGACACAGCAGTTTGCATTATATTTGGCCATAATTTGTAATTAGCACAAGATAGCACGAAATTGCGAACAGTGGTAAAACCAAATAATGTATAATGTAAACAGGGATACTCGCTTAGTTAAAGCAACTGCACGAATGGGGATTTCGGGGAAACCTTCCGCGATTTGTATCCCCCTTTCTCACAGACCGCAGAATCCGGGCGCGCGTCCAAAACGAGATTCCGTCCGTTTACACTCTTGAAAACGACATCCCGCAGGGATTCACAATCAGTGTAACACTGTTTGCCATTGCAGTGAACAGTATTGTAGCATCTGTCAGAGCACCTGTACAGACAAGCTTGTATGTAGACGACTTGGCCATTTATATATAACAGGACCAACTACCACCTTCTGCGCCAGGTAGACTACAAAGAGCTATAGGTGATGTTGTAAATGATGCGGATGCGAATGGCTTCAGATTCTTGCAAGCCAAAATAGCCTGCGTTCATTTCTGCCGTCTGAGACGGCCCCATCCTGACCCCCGCGTCTTCATCGGGGGATCTAGAATCCAATGTTTAGAAAGCCACCGCTTTTTAGGTCTTACGTTCGATAGTGCACTTAGATTTGGAAGGCACATCGATGAGTTGACGGTGAGATGCAAACAAGCTCTCAACCTTATCAAGTGCCTAGCTAATATTGATTGGGGAGCTAGTAGAGAGGTACCTCTGCAGTTATATAGAACTCTAGTCCTCTCAAGGCTTGACTACGCTTGTGCTGTTTAAACATCGGCAAGAATTTCTAGATTAAAATCCCTCGATAGTATCCACGGCACAGGAATTAGATTGGCCACCGGGGCATTTAGGACATCGCCATTCATGCGATTCTGAAATAATGCTATTGCACTACAGACGCCTTGCATTCGCTCTGCGGTATGAGGCGTCTGTAACGGCTGACCCGAATCATATGAACTATTGCATTTTTAATAACACAGAGCAATACCGGGCCTACCACAGTAGGACCACAATAACGAGACCTCTAAGTGTAAGGGTTTACACATTTTGGAAGGAACGGCAAGCAAACATTCCAGACTGCTTGCCCGTCGGATGGGGAGAGGTGCCCCCTTGAGTTATACCAAGAGAATTGAAGGCTACCTTTCTTCGTCTCGGTTATCCTTCAGTCCTGTATACTGACGGTTCCAAAACTGAAATAGGAGTGGGCGCAGCATTAGTTGCTCATAGAGTGACGCATTCGTGGTCCCTCCAGTATTTAGTATATATACGGCAGAAATGTATGCTATAGGGCAAGCGCTGCGTTACTGCGACCTATCAAACCACAATGCATTCCTTATTTTGTCAGATTTCCTATCAGCTATAACCAGTATTGTAAATAAGAAAATAGAAGATCCTATGGTGCTTAATATACTGACAACCTTCCATCATCTGCTAACGATATCCAAAAACGTTACCTTCGTCTGGGTGCCGTCACATATAGAAATCGACGGTAATGAGTTGGCAGACTCGGCCGCTCGTATGGCTGCCGAGGAGAATTATCCAGACCCGACGACGTAAAATGTTACGTCAAGTCGTTAGTCAGTAGTACTTGGCAGGCTAATTGGTTACGCTACGAAAGTATATTAAGAGATGTTAAGGTCACAGTGTCAGCATGGAAATCACCGGAGCTGCTTACTAGAAGGTAGGAGGTGGCCCTGGTCCGCCTCAGGGTTGGTCATATCCCTTAAAAAGTAAAACAGAGATTAGATTGCAGCTCCCAAACAATGTTGCGACTATCCTGGACAAACGTCTAGCCATTTTTGTTATAAAGTTTTTGAAAGAAAGTGGTCTCTTCAAAAAAATATAGTCCTTCGTCTTGTTTTTTATATTCTGCGTGTAAATGTGCTCTATCAGGCACTTTACACCTGATATTTTACCTATTTATTTGATATATTTATAGCTTTTATTTTGTGTGGTGTTGTCTATTTTAAGATTAATCGAATGTGATAGTGTCATCTGTGATATTAGTTTTAAGGTTAGTCGAATGTGCTATGCCATCTGTGATATTATTTTTAGGATTTGTTGAATGTGTGTACGTATGTATAGCGCTAATGTCCTTGGCAGACGATGCGCAAAAAAAAATAATAATTTGTAATAATGGATTTGTAATTTTCATATTTCAATAATTTGAATTTTTCCCGCTAGAACTGTCAAATCGTATACTGTGCAACGCTTCAATCCATCTAAAGCTTAAAAAATGTACACCAAGGATTAACCAAAAAGAAGAAAGCCAATACCCTCCGATCAACATTATCAGCAGCCAATGTGTTGAGTACTTTTATTGCCCGTCCCCACAATAAAAGATAATATTAAAGTGTTAAGTTTTTTTTTGGTCCAACATTGCAATAAAAGGTAATATTTAAATCGAACAAACTCCCTGCCTGTAGCATTCACTAATAATCTAAAAGTTCACAACAAGTGTATGTACAATTTATATTCTGAACTGTGCTGGCTCGGTTGAGGGCGAATTACTGGTATTGTACGATTGTTTCTAAACATATAATCTTTAAATGATAATAGTTGAATTGATTGAATTGAGTTATAAATTGTATATTCTTGACTAACATCTGTTTCATTTTCATTGATACACACCTGCACGTATTCGTATCTTGGAATAGTCAGCACAGTTAAAGTTTAATCACGGATTCCACAGTGGCGGATTGCACACATTAAATGCCAAATCACAATCAGCAGGGTCTGATGTAATTTGATTAGTTACTTGAAAACAATACCTTTCAAAAGTTTACCTATCTTATTTTATTTAAATGTATTCTTCTTATTTCTGTAAAACATTGTTCGTGCACCTCACTTATGTGTTGCCTTTTCCACAAAATATTAATCATGTCAATGTCAAACTACCGTCACAATTATCAAAGCTAACTGATTTGTAGCAACTAATTTGAATAATTAATAAAATCAGATATTTGCAAAAATATTAAAAAAATTACTAAAAGAGCTACGACAAAAGTGTATATACATTCAATGCAATATATTTTTATTATTGGCAATTTTTCTTTATTAGATGTTTTTATATGATGATGATGATATAGGAGTGAACAACCACTTCCTCCACTTCCTCCCCTTTAAACCAAAAGCTTTTCAAGAAACAGGACTGTAATAAAAAGCTTAAGTTTATAGTGGTATTTTAACATCTCGATCGGTTTAGGGTGTCAATCTTGACGGACAGATGGACAGACGAACAGATTTTCAAAGATGGTCCTAATCAACTCGGAGGACCTCAAAATGGATATATCCAATAACATTTTTAATTTCAATATTTTCGCGAAAACAATACTTCTCTTTGTTTGGCGTATGAGGGAAAGTAAACAAAAATTAAACTAAAACAATCTTACAGTAAAATGCAATAGATGCATTGAGGCCACGGGGGTAATTAATTTAAGTGAAATATTTTCATTATGATGCGCCTGCAATAAGAAATAATAAAACGATACAAATGCACATTCATAACCAGTTTGCAATGTGTAGGCGAAATGTACACATCCAACGCGATCTCATCGCGATATCAGTCAAACTTGATAGTCGGAGTCGCCCCAGAAGTCACTGTTGTGGCGCCTACGACATCGACAGCGCTTTACTTAAACCATATTTATTGCTACCATTTAGTGTTAGCACTGAGCTGTCAACAACATGTCTTCGCATATACCAAGATAAAAGAAAAATCATTACAAAACTACATTGTGATTCAATTTTATAATTAACCTTAGATTATCGTGAAGATAATAATCTCTTAATTGTAATTTACGTGCCTTATAATCCGAATAACAAATATATCATTTATTTACCCGCAATTGCAACAACAATTAGGAACAAATTAGCATTTACCATTTAATGGTAAAAATACTGTTTTTGCTTTTACTGGACCGCTTTCCTATACAAATATTTACCTTTTTTAAAATGTCTACGGTCTTGATTACAGCCACGAGAACTTGAATATTTTAGTAGGAATTTGTTTCAAAATTTGTAAAAAAAGGACTGTTTTTATCTTGAAGCTTTTAAACCTCGTTAACTTATTTAGAATTAAGCAAAGTTTAGGACACAATCAACCAAAAGTCAGAAATCAGAAGTCAACAAAATAGTACCACACCCAAGGACGGTCGAGTATACGGTAAGAAGGATCAACAAAATCGATGATTTTGGAGTGGGAGTAGAGATCGCTTACGTCACAAATGCGCGCTGAATTTAAAAATGGTTACTTCATGATTTAGATAATTTCAAGTAATTACAGTAACTGAATATTAATTCTTACTATTAAATTATATTATTAATATAAACATTAACTCAGATAAGACGTAATTCGATTTGGAAATAGCATTAGTAACATAATGTATTTCCACATTTAATTCTTCGTAATATTGCTATCCATGTGCACTTTATGCATATTTATTTTTATTGTAATATGATATAAATTTCCAATGTATAAGCATTAACAACTAAAATTACAAAACCGGGCTAGCTTAATCCAACATTTTATAAGTTAGCATTGATTGACAAAATAGTTGTTCATACAAAACGGATTATAATAAAGCTGAGAACTCTAATATTTACATATAAATGTTGATGATCTTTAATTATGTTACTAGTAGTTTGACATACTTTGTAACACTAAATAATTTAAATAGTTTACTTATATAAATATTTGACTATTTTGTAAATTCTAATTCACAGCCTCAATTTATAATAAACTTTAAGGCACTGCCAACTCTAATTTACTCCAATTTATTATTTGCAGGAGTAAAAATTATAGCAATTTAATAAAATAAAACACTTTAACTTTGTTCGTATACCATACTATTTTTTAGTTAAGACTAGTTTCTATTATACGATACAATTATACAGGATTTTTTTCTTTTAGGTAAACATGCATAAGCTGTAAACTTTCTGGCGTTCGTTCATTTAAAGTATATGTGTTCCAAATTTAGTCTATTTTCTGTAAATTTTTAGATTTTCCCTGTTTTTTTTTTATAAGTTCAATTTGAAGCATTAATCACGTGTTTTCCACTTCCAGACTAAGTATGACGTAAAATTTCGAGTTTAGAAAAGCCTCGTGAACATTTGTCGAGGGTCGCGCAGCGACCCAAAACACATTTTCTGGGCTATTCTAAACTCGAAATGTTACTTCATGAGCCAGAAAATGTGTCTCGAGTCGCTGCGCGACCCTCGACAAATGTTCACGGGGCTTTTCTAAACTCAAAATTTTACTTCATGCGCCATGCGTATAAAACACTAAAATATTGTAAAATTTATGTATATTCGAACTTTACTTAAAATCTGTGATTTATACGCGTGGCGCATGAAGTAAAATTTTGAGTTTAGAAAAGCCCAGAAAATTTGTCTCGGGTCGTTGCGCGGCCCTCGAAAATTTTCATGGGGCTTTTCTAAACTCGAAATTTTATTTCATGCTAGGTCTGGGAGTGGAAAACACTTGTTTAAAGCTTCAAATTGAACTCTTAAAAGAAAACTTCCCTGTATAATTGTATTGTATAATAGAAACTAGTCTTACCTAAAAAATAGTATGTCATAGACAGATTTTAAGTGAAGTTCGAATATACATAAATTTCACAATATTCTAGTGTATTATACGCGTGGCGCATGAAGTAAAATTTCGAGTTTAGAAAAGTGGAAGTGGAAAACACTTTTTTAAAGCTTCAAATCGAACTTATAAAAAAACAAGGAAAATCTAAAGATTTACAGAAAATAGACTGAATTTGGAACACGTATACTTTAAAGAAAAGATGCGAACAGGGGAAATCAATATTTAAAACATGTTAATAATTTTATTTATTTAAAATTTATTAAATTATCTCCTATTTGCATTTTATTTTATTTAGGAGATTTTGCTCTTAAAATCCTTGTTATTTTTAAAAACCTAATATTAGTAATTTAAATAATTCTTATAAATAATCTTTGTTTCAAATATGTTTTTATTATAACCCAATCAACGACAACACATTTTTTTAGTTTAATTACACGTAACACAAACTATTATTTTAATTACACTTAACATTAACACAAAGTCTTATTTTAATAATACTTATTTTTAACACTAAATATTAGAAAAATCTATCTATGAAAATACAGCGAAACCGGAAAGAGAGGTTACGATAGAATCGAAAACGTATTCAAATACAACGTCATTGTTCTCTCTCTCTCTCAGGATCAAAGGCCTGCGGGGACAGGGGTAGGGGAAAACATGGAAAGATTCAATTCCGTCATACCTTGTAACACATACAGAGAGTTTTATGTAACTCCGAACAGTTACAATGTTTATTTTCGTATGCTCGATTTCTTAAACCAAAGGATTCAATACACCTTTAATTTTTAGGTATGACCATTAAAAGTTATAGCCAATTGCAATCAACGCCTCAACTTATTTCAGTACGAATTGTACAAACAGGGAGTTTTTCTTTTAAGTCCTAATTATAGCGTGTGTGCCGTAAATCTTTAGAGGATCCTTGTTTTTTTTAAAGAGTTCAATTTAAAACTTTAAACGAGTGTATTCCACTCCCAGACTAAGCATGAAGTAAAATTTCGAGTTTAGAAAAGCCTGAAAATTTGGTTTGGTCGCGTAGCGCGAAGCGGAGCGACCAAACCAAATTTTTTAGGATCCTTGTTTTTTTTAAAGAGTTCAATTTAAAACTTAAAACGAGTGTTTTCCACTCCCAGACTAAGCATGAAGTAAAATTTCGAGTTTAGAAAAGCCTGGAAATTTGGTTTGGTCGCGTAGCGCGAAGCGCGGAGCGACCAAACCAAATTTTCAGGCTTTTCTAAACTCGAAATTTTACTTCATGCGCCACCGGTACAAAATACTGACATATTACGAAGTTTAAAACACACCGCAAACTTCACATTGAATCAGTGTTTTGTGGCGGTGGCGCATGAAGTAAAATTTCGAGTTTAGAAAAGCCTAATTTGGCTCGGTCGCTTCGCTTCGCTACGCGCCCGAGCCAAATTTTCAGGCTTTTCTAAACTCGAAATTTTACTTCATGCTTAACCTGGGAGTGGAAAACACTTGTTTAAAGCTTCAAATTAATTTCTTTTAATAAACCAAGTGTCGGAAAATGTACAACGTATGCATATGTATACTTAAAAGTAAAATTCTCTGAATGAAAATTAACATTGAAAATGTTCGATGTTACATAAAACTCTCTGTATGTGTTAATATGTGTTACGCCTATCGATGTACCTTGTACCACACCATTTATGACATCCTTTATATATAGACTATCTTTATTCAAACAATTACAATACAATAATATAATACTTATATATTTATTTATATATATACAATATAGGGTTGGTCTGTCTAGGCTATCGACCTTAGGTCTTGAATTTAATTTAATTGAAAAAATGTAGTTGACTGCTAGGCTTGTGAACTGTCTTGATAAACGGAACAAATGAATTTAGGTTTCTAAGAATACAGATTTACAGAATTTGTTCAGGAGTTCTAGGTTATAGGTGTGTGCAGCGAATTTTTCGCTAAGGGTTATATGCGTTGGGAGATTGGTGTTACTTGGGTAGTTTCGTAGAGGATGGTGTTTGGGGGATTATGGAGAGGATTCGTGTCTAAGTTTTGTAAGGATTCGTAGGGCTGATCTTTCGGCGACTTTATATGGTGTGAAATTGAAGGACGGATATGAAGGAATAAAATTGCACCGTAATCTAACAAGGGCCGGCATATTGTTTTGTAAATTTTAACTGTTGTTTTTGTTGAAATGCCTTCTTGTTTATACGTCAAAGATCGAAAATGCCGAGCCCTTGTTTTGATTTTGGTTTTGATGGATTTGGTATGTGGGAGGGAGGAAAGTTTTGAATCAAATTTGATGCCTAGGTGTTTACAGGGATAGGATGGAAGAATTGTGGTGTTATTGATTACTATTGTAGGAGATCGTGGAGTGATTTTATGGTAAGGGATGAATAATTTGGTTTTAGAAGGATTTAATTGTATTCGCCTGGCACCCTTTATTTACCTGAAATTGGTAATTTTTATTTTATTAATTTTTCAGGTTTTGATGAATGCAAAACAAATATACGATGGCATGAATCTATACGGAATATTTTACTCTACAAAAATACATGTTTGCGCTAAAGTAGTTTGAGAATATAATATTCCATTACAACATTAAAAATCTTATGATCATATCATAACTCAGGTCACTTACTCACAAACTATATTTAGAATTGACCTAACAAATTTGATCTTGAATTTGCGTAGGTACGTTTTAAAATTACTACAAAACAATATCATTATTTCCGGTAACCTTGCTGGTTAACAGGCGCCAATTAAAAAAGCAGATGGAGCATTTACTGAATAGACTCCCGTGGTGTTAGAACATTTATTTCACATATGTCAATTATTATAGTAATTTTTTATCACACGTATCGCAATATTTGTCATAGTGTCAAAATAATTATGTATTTAAATTTTAATCAACTTTGACGGTTACATTTTTTAACATACTATTCTATTTCGCGATTCACAAAACGTAAATTGATAATCCCAGCTCATTAAGTGAACCTTTTTTGAACATCGTAAAGGTCTTTATCTGAAGTGGCATCCGTCGGAATAATAATTTATTGCTTGTATTCTCTAAACAGAACAAGAAAGAGAGATTTGCATGGGGCGTGAGCCCATGACGGGATATCGCTCAACTATGATTTTGAATTTTGATTGAGATGGAATGGGCTAGCGGGAAACTAGCTCAGACACTAGTGTTCATAACGGACCTTCCTACAACATATCTATGTATGGTCTACCGTTAATGCCTGTTCTTTATCATTCAGTCAAATGCACCATATTTAGTTAATTTCAGGAGAAGTAATGACATTTTAATTAAGGTGTCATACTGGTTAATGTGTTAACGTGTCAAACTTGTTTCGATTTTTTTTAAAAACAATTGATAGAGCAAATTTAAGATTAAATGACACGTATTTAAGAAAATATGTGACTGTAGAGAGAATTAAGAGCTCTACAAAAGTTGCCAAAAAAAAAAACTAATTCCATTTAAAAAGTTTCCGATGACGTCACACGTCAAACTCTAGTGACGTCACACGTCAAACACTAGTGAGCTCACAATATTTTTGAGTGAACAAAAAAGTTCGCATTAATGAACAAAAGTCGACCTCTCCGTGCGATTTTCTTGCAAACATTTATTAGAGTAATTATGATTTTTGTGCAGAACTTTATCAGCATTCTGCATATAGCTGGTATGTATATGGATTGTAAGATTATAAACTCCAGATTATAAATTCCGTTCTTGGATCATGCTGATTTCATATAATGACACCCTTTATGCGGTTTTGCAGCAACGGTCAATTTCGGCTCGAGATATAACTAAATTCCATAATTATTCAGGGTTTTTCGACGTTACTCACAAAACCTGACCTGAAGAAATTCTAAAAATAACCATTCTACAGGTACTAACGAAATTACATACCTTGACCATGTTGCTTACAACAACTCCAATGTCCTTAACAGATAAGCAGGAATAAATAAAACAACTCATTTACTCATTTCCATCACCATATATTGTATAAATTACACAAAAATATATTCATTTACAAACTTTATAAAGATTATTATACAAAATATTTCAGTAGATATACAACGATCTACTATACTGGGTGGTGCATCGAACGACGCACGCACCATAGGGATTTTAATGTATTTTTATTAATTCTCAATTATATACTCCCCATGATAATTTATTAAAAAATCAAAGGATACATTTTTTTATAAAGATTAAAACATTTCCGTCCAATACACCTATTTTAAATCTAAATCCGAGATATAAATTATTTTAAAATCATAACTTTAAATAAAAATACGCCTTGTCTTGTTTAAATAATAACTTCCCTCTTACACCTCACATTTTAATAAATATTAAGGTAATAACCTGTATTGATATCTACAAGAACTGTTAAAAGCTATTTAATATATTCAGTTAAAAGTTGATAGAAGTTTTTAAAAATATTAAATAGGTTAAATAGTTTTTCATAATTACTTGCAGGTGTAATTGTAATGATGAACGATATGCATGACTATAATTTTAAAATTAATTATATCTCGAATGTAGATAATAAATAAATACTAACAATAGTTGCATTAAACTAAGGTTTTTACCCTCTCTCATGATTTTTTTATGAAATAACATGAGTAGTAAATAATTGAGAATTACAAAAAATCAATCCCTGTGGTGTGTTATCCGGTGCACCACGCATTATAGAAAAAAAAACGTACTTAAAGTATGCAACATACATTTACACTCATGTACATATTGTTTATTAAACCATTTATTAACGAACAGCATAGACGCTATAAAATATTGAGTATTTGAAGAATTAATTATAAATTGAAAAAATATAATTGTAAGTATAAACTTAAATTTTAACATTATATTTAAATTCACCCTAGAGTTATATACAAGTAAGTGATACAAAATATTGGAAGGTATGAATTTGTGAAGTTTGGCAGGAATGTGTGATCAAGTAGAAGAATTGGACGGTTTCAGTATCAGATTTAAAAATAATTATATATATAAAAAAACAAGAAAACAATTAATCTAAACTAGTCCCATTCTCCGATGTACATTGTACGAGGTGGATTTGGTATGTATGCCCTAGTCGGTATAGGTAAGCGACCGTATATTGGATTATAAGGTGATTCTATTGCATCTGAGTCTGCAAAATTCTCCCATGAAATAAGTAAGCCTTAAATGTTGATGGAGACTTACCAATGCCACTTTCGTAACTTCTTGTGTGCCACATATTGTGTTGGTGATGTTGATGCATATGGTGCTGATGCATCAGTGGTAAAGGTGGTGGTTGTTGTTGACTTACGGAAAACCTTTTAGATGGAGCCGCGGGCGCATCTTTCGATTTTGACTTTGCTACGAAATTTGGCACTCTGGCTCGCAGACCACAATAGTAAGGGTCATCTACAAATAAGGGTTATAACGTGATGATATATTAAAAGGATTAGTGGGTAAATAGATTAGGAAAAATCTCACTGATACATAGTGGGTAAGAACTAGGAAATATATACACAAATGAAAAACGATTTTAACTTTGTTTCTATAACTGAGTCATTGTTAAGTGACACTTAATAAAGTCTTAGTTATAAAAACAAAGTTAAAATCGTGTTTCATTTAGATTATGATGTATAACAAAGTAGAAGCCTCCACCGTTAATAGTAGGACATATATGATTAATTATGTAACAGATATTTCATAGTATCTATTTGATGTATACAAATTATTAAATTATTGTAAGACATTTTACTCACAAATTTGTTATTCTAAAAATGTATTAATACAACATATATACTCACCATACTTCTTATTATCTTTTGATTTATCTTTACTAGTTCTAGATGAGGGGAATGGTTTAAGTCTACCACCTTCATCTTCGTGGTCATCGTAATCGGGCTAAAATTTGAAGATACTTGTTAATAACCCTTATTACCCGTATATGTAGAGGTTAGTTAAATAATATTATTACCTTGGGAATGTCATGGGGATACATGTTTTCTCTTGGAGGTAATTTCGGAGGCTTTTCACTACGGCGTTGTGCGTGTTGTTGGCTTTGCAAAAGGAGTTGTTCCCTGGTAGCAGCGACACTGCCGGCCCCTGCAAAGCCAGAGCTTCCCGAACTGCCGCTACCATTTCCTGCTACACTATAAGGATCTTCGTCAGGAATTGGAATACGGGGCCTATTCTTAATATCCACGACTTTTTGAACTGCAAAGACTGATATTATTTAATATAAAACAAATTATATCTTATTTTTATAATACCGGGTGGTAGTTTAGATTTGAGCATGTCCATTGCGACAACGTTGATAATGAGAACCCATATTGGGCACTCTAAAAGTTCCTGCTCGGCTTTGACAAATGCGATGGCGCTGAGACATTGGCATTCCAACCGCCTACGGTCGGGATAAGCCCTTCGCAATTCTCGATTTACGTTGGATTGGAACTTCTTCATATCAAAGAGTTTTACTGGCTTCTCTGGTTCTAGGGCACAACCTGGTAGTTTCAAAATTTCGTTCCCTATAGCATTTTCATCATCTTGGCCAGTGTTTTTGATATAGACGTTGCATTTAGAAACCCTCTTGATAAGAATATTTCCAGCATCGTCCATTTTTATTTTCACGCCCTGGAAGTGGATATTGCAAGAAACACAAAAATTAATCAAGCCTTGGCAAGAATTATGGAGCATAGTAACAGATGCGTAATTAAAATAGTGTGTAGCATATTAGATAAGTAAACTTACATGTCCTATGTGTCTTTTGTATTCTTCCGTTTTCTGGTCCCGCATGGGGTTATCAAAGCCGCATAGACCTATGCTAAAACACATACTACATTATAACAACCATTGTGATACTAATGATTCAAATGATTGATGGGATATTGTGTGGTATTAGTGATGTTAATTATATGACTGCGAAATTGCAAAGTGCTAATGAACTTGCCCAATTCAAGTATCCCCATCGTGAACGAATGGTCATACTCATACTTGTTCCGTCCCTACATTCAAGTGTTGCATCCAGAGCTCCACTCGCATTGTTAATTATATTTCATTCAGTTTTAGTGGTTTGGACAAGACAATATACTAAATGTGTCAGAGTTCGTTATTGTTTGGGTTGAATTATATTATTTCATTGTTAATATGTCTATGGATAAATAAAATTCCTTAATTTGATGGAAGACATTACTGAGGCGTATGCGAAATGCGTGTATTGAATTCCCATTACGTGATCGGTTGTCGACGTTGTGGGCGTTTAAGGTAGCCTTCAGTTGGTTAGAAGAAATACCAATCTATTTTAGGCACACTTTGATGCAATGTAGAAAATTATATATGCAGGGGATTAACATAAGCCAATTTTCTGTTCTTCAAATTGAGTTGGGAACATCCTCCGCATTATTTCAGTAGGTCGTATTATTCTAAAGGATCACTCATTATGAGAGAAAGTTAATATTCACAACGAATTCAGTATTTCAAAAATGCTGTTGTTTATTGATTGTATTTGCAATTGGAACTTTTAATTAACGTTAAATTGTTTAAGAATCGCAACAACCTGTTGAGAAGTTAACCAGATAGTGAAAGCGTGCGCACACTCTTGCCGTGCAACTATCATCAAGGGAAATAAATTACAGGTAAGTGGTAAGTGGTGGACACTAGCCAGAACTGGATTGATAATTGCATGCTTTGTTAAAGTGCAAATAATTGATTGGGCTAGTTGAACTTGTTTAATAGCACTATAAAATCTTAGATGACAATGGTTTTTGGTATTATGAGGTAAACAGCCTCATATGTTATCTGGGATACCGCTTATGCTTAAGCATGCAGATTTTATTCAATTTCAATGTGCCAATCTCTGAGATTACCCTTTTAGTTAATTTATATTGTGGATGCAAGAACGTGTGATGTATAGGTTGTTTAACATTTATAATACGGTGCTTTGCAAAATAAAAATATGCGTTGTAGACCAGACGGCCTTGTGTAATTGCTAAGACATCTTTAAGCAACAAGCGTCGGCCACGGCCATATCCTAAACAACCCTACTTGACATGCACGGTAGAGATTTTTTATAGTTATATTCGGTATCGGCATACCTTGGTTAGTGGCAGAAATAGTTTATACCAGAATAACTAAAGGGACGAAGAGTTAGAGATACGGCATCATTGTGGAGATGTTATTAAACGCCAAGAATCGCAACATAAATATAGATTAATAAACTAAAAAATAACCAGTTATTACAATTGGTAAGCAAACTTGTTATATCTTAATTTCTTTAATGTATATTACTTTATGTAGGTTATTTATTTATCGTTAAAACGAAGGTTGCAAAATTTGTTACAATGAGAATGACTAAAGGCAGACCAACCGTATCATTGAGCAGTAGTCGGGTATTCGCAAATTTAAATCTGGTAATAAATTAGACTTGCGTGTTGGGATGCTGGTGGATGGTGCTTGTTTAGACATGAGTTATAAATCATCAGTGTAATTCTGACGGCTGGCCGGCTTGTCAGTAAATTTAGAGTTGCCATATGTGAGTACATAATGGGCACAAGTATAGCATACTTGTGTGAATGTGACATAATGAGAATGATATATAGCTTCTACAAGTTGAAATATGAGTAAATGACTAGAGCTGCTGATCAGTATCGTTGGCGTGCAAAAACGCTGTTTACCAACAATTCATTAGGATAGCGAAAGTGCCCAGTTCTCTTGTTTCGAAGAAGAAAATGTAACCATTTTCCATATTGCTAAGGTATAGCCTTAGGTGATACAGTCGAGCCGGTCTGTTGGATGTGATTACGAAATAATTGAATTTCCTATTTAAAGCGGTATTCTATATACGTGCAGAAATAGTAATGTGCTGGTGTGGGACAGCGATTAGAAAGGCTAGATGGCGACAAAGGCAGGCAGCTGGCAGCAACCTCGACCGGGTGGACTCTTTTGCAATTGCTCCGCACCCACTTGTCCATTGCATTGTTTACTGTATCACCATCTTTTATTTTCTAATAGCTCACGATGTAGTTGTACGTTAATTTCATCGACTTAACATTACTTTTTGGATACATTTCTCACGAACTTCAATTAATAAATCGAATTAGTAATGACCAAGAAAGTAATAAAATTGAAACTGTAAGTATTGGAAAGTGATATTCACTGGGACGGTACGGATATATGGATGGATGAGGACACTGCCAATTCATATTCGATTCAATGCTAATGCCTTTTTAATGCAAAAGCGGCTGAGAGATACTTACCGGAAACCATCGAAGCCGTCATCAGATCCGTTCACTGTCAAAACGGGAGCGCGGGCATACGCTTTCGCCACCCTCCTGTTCCTTTCCAGGACAATCACCTTCGCCCAAATCTCATCATCAATTTGCGTCCATTTGTCAAGGACCTCCTGGATATGGTCCTGTGAAAGTACAATATAGTTAATTAATATAGCATAACTATTATCATGAAAAGTATGCTATTAATACGGTAATTATTGTATACTTAATTGTTAACATAGATTCCAGAGGGTGTTACAATATCAATACTTTGGTTTAGTCAAATTCTATCAATGAAACCAATATTGAGAGCGTTAATATTTTCTTTTTTATTACAAAAACAATAAAAATAATAATAGTAATTTGTTGCATCCACGTAAATGAAATGTGGTTGTTTATCCGAAATAAATGATGATAGACGCTGATATTAACCACACCAATTATAAGCAATAAATCAATTTTTGACCTATCATAATTATTATAACTCTATTGTAAACCTATATCGTAAACCTTGCAAGAACCCACTTCTATACGTGTAAACCTAAATGCCGCGACGGCCCTCACTGGCTAGTACAGTGACAAACACAATCAAATTTTTAGAAAAAATAATGAGTCTAAATTAGTAAAATTGTGCACATATTTGACAACGACTTTAAGAAACTTATGAAAAATTAACAAAAGTCTTGTAAACTAATGAAAATATATTCGTATTAGATTTATCTATTCGATTTACTAGTCTATATTCGTATTCACTAAATTTACCGCGAATACTCGAATTTTATTAAATATGACCATAAGCACTTAAAATAGAAATCATCGATTTAATATGTTTTTTGTTTAATTTGTGTTATTAATAAGATGAATAGTGTTTTTAATGGGATTATATATGGGTATAAATCTTTGAAGTGATATTTCTTAAGAAATAATTGTTCTAAAAATTTGAAATGTTGGCAGCTTGAATTGAATATAATTTTCTGCATTTCTATGTTTAATTTTTTTAATTAAGTAGTTTTGGAAATATGACTAAACAATAGCAATTTTTTAAATACAAAAAAAATTCAAACATAGATTGCAATATAATATGTTTAATTTTTTTAATTAAGTAGTTTTGGAAATATGACTAAAAAAAACAAATTTTTAAAATACAAAAAAATCAAACATAGATTGCAATATAATAATAGTATTCTTTATCCAAATGTTTTAACTTTTATACTAATGCAATGATTGATAAGTGCTAAAAATCGATATAAAATTTCGCCCTTGCTACTGCTACTACCAAACTTATACATTTACGCGACTCGGCCGGCGGGCTGTACACTCTTAGTCAAAAACACGATTTTATTTCTTGGCGCGCTCCGTGTGTTTAAGTACAAGTTGATACTATTTATTTTTTTTGTTTCGTATTTTAGATAATGAGCATTTTAAATTTTAATACACACTTTAGTTTAGAGCCTGGGTCTCCAAACTATCTTCTTCGCGGGCCACAAATACAATTCTACATAATAAAGTCGGCCAAGATCCGATTAATTTTATAAAATTATGAAAAATGTAAGGAACAATTGTTACAATATTTCAAAATATGACATTTACAAAAAAAATTACAAACAATCGCGGGCCGGATTCATGCAAGTCGCGGGCCGGATTTGGCCCGCGGGCCGTAGTTTGGAGACCACTGGTTTAGAGTATTGGTATCCCTTATAGGACACAGCACTTTAAATTAATGTATAATTAGAGTTATATTAATTTTTATTAATAATATATACATAATATTACATACCCTTGTTCTTTTTAGTCAGGATCATGACATAGTTTGCTTCTGCGTTTGAGACATGTACGTGTTAATATTGTTTTTAACAATTGAACAAAAGAACAACAGCTCTTTATAATCTCCTGCAGTATCTACGTTTCTCAACATTGAATTATCATTTAAACTGTTTCAAAATTGATAATTTTCATCTTAATATCAAAATAAAATAACAAACTGATAAACTTCGATTCTTGAATTCTTTTCAGTCGGATTAAATGGGCTGGCTACGACAGTACGCCCTGAAAGTCTTACATTGTCATACAATGTTGAAACCAGGGTTGTTATGTTTAAAACACTTTGTTTTAAAACAGTGTTTTAAACATGTTTAAAAACAGCCGTCGTGTTTTAGATGGTTTTGTTTTAAACATGTTTTAAATGTTAAATTCGTTTAAAACATGCATTAAACGTTAATTTTGTTTAAAAACGTTTTTTTATTGCCTTAAATTAGTTAAACTATATTTTATACTACTTTTTTAAACATTTTTTGCTTACGTTTTCAAATTTTAGTTAAATTGGTAAAGATATTTCAAACTACATTATAAAAAATAAAATTTTATCATAATAAAATATCACAATTATATTTAGAGTTTAGAAAAGCCCCGTGTAGAAAATGTTCACGGGGCTTTTCTAAACTCGAAATTTTACTTCATGCGCCATTTGTTCTTTTAATCATTTTAATAACGTGTTTTTTGCGTCTTTTGTTTACGAAAAATTTTTAGGCATTAAAAGTCGCTGCCACAATTAAAAAAAAAACACTGGTTTCAAGTGAAGTTCAAAACATACTGATGAGGTTTATACATTTATCATTTATTGCATTATTACATAAATTCTAAATAACCATATTTTGTTATGACAGTTGAGGTTATGTATAAGACTTAAATTAGGGCTATTAAATTATTAGTTGTAAACAAACAATAGTAATCTACTAAAACGTTTTATTAATCTAAAAATGTCAATATCTATGTATGCTATGCAGCTAATAAGGCTGGTTATGTTTAAAACACGTTTTAACATGTTTTAAACACGTTTTAAACATGTTTTTAATTGTTATTGTTTTAAATACTGTTTCATTGAAAAAAACACGTTTTGTAAAAAAAACTGTTTGTTTTAATTAAAATTAAAAAAACGTGTTTTTTAACAACCCTGGTTAATACCGATGTATTATTACTGGGAATATTACATCTAGCAGTGATAGTTCCCCGCGCCCCGTGGGTAAGGTAATTTTGGCAGCCAGGGCCCGCCTGAGGGCGGAGCGAACGGTGCGACCGCACACGGCCCCGCGCTTCTGAAGACCCCGCACTGCTGATTTAAAAAAAATCGAAATGGTTTCATTTTCTTTTCTTTTCTTTTTTTAATTCAAATACTTTAACCCTTATGAATATACCAGTGGCATAAAAACGAATTTCGAAATCCAATCAATAGAAAATAAACTAACTTAATTTGAATGTTTACAAAGTTTGGTTATTTGGTATGACATACTGAATTAAGTAGACATCAAGCATTCGTCCAAGGACGGTCGAGTATACGGTAAGAAGGATCGACAGAATCGAAGAATTTAGAGCGGGGGTAGAGATCGCGTACGCCACAAATGCGCGCTGAACTTAAATGTGGTTAGATAATCTAAGGAAACATTGAGTTTGCCAATAGTTTTCAGAATATTTACAAAATATAAAAACAAATTTAAATTAATATCGACTTTCTGCACAAATTTTATCTCATTGAGACAAGTTTCAATGAATATTTGGAGACTTGTCTCAATGAGACTAAATTGTTGCGGAAAGTCGATATTAATTTTAATTGGTTTTTATATTTAGATAATTACAAGTAATTACAGTAACTAAATATTAATTGTTGCTTAAATTAAATTATATTAATATAAAAATTATCTCAGATGAAAGACAGAATTCGGTTTGCAAATAGCATTTGCAACATAATGCATTTCCACATTTAATTCTTCGTAATATTGCTATCCATGTGTATTTTATGCATATTTTTTTTGCATTAACAACTAAAATTACAAAATCAGACTGGCTTAACCTTAAATTTTATAACTTAGCATTGAAGTGACAAAATAGTTGTTCATTCAAAACGGATTGTAATAAAGCTGAGAACTCAATTTAATGTAAATTTTGATAACGTTTAATTATTAACGAATGTAATGAATTAAACTATAATGATATTTAGTGTTACTAGTAGTTTGACATACGTTTTAACACTAAATAATTCAAATAGTTTACTTATATAAATATTTGACTATTTTGAAAATTCTAATTTATATTAAACTTTTAGGCACTGCCAACTTAAACTTACTCCAATTTAATAATTCTAGGAGTAAAAATGATAGCAGTTTAATAAAATAAAACACATCTATTATATAGTACAATTATACAGGGAATATTTGTTTTAGTAAACATGCATAAGCTGTAAATTTTCTGACATTCGTTGTTTTTTAAAAGAGTTCAATTTGAAGCTTTAAATGAGTGTTTTCCACTCCCAGACTAAACATGAAGTAAAATTTGAACTGCATTTAAAATCTGTGTTTTATACGCTTGGTGCATGAAGTAAAATTTCGAGTTTAGAAAAGCCTGAAAATTTGGATTTGCCGGGGCGCGCGAGCTAAGCGAGTCGCCCCCGGCAAATCCAAATTTTCAGGCATTTCTAAACTAGAAATTTTACTTCATGTGCCACGCGTATAAAAGATTTCAAGTGAATTTTAAAATATATTTCTTATAAATAATTTGTCACTTTGTATATGAAACAAAATTATGTTTTCCAGTACATTTTTTTCCAAATTAATATCTTGCACTGCATTTTGTCTAATAGCCCTTAGACACAACGCATTTTGTCTAGACAATGTGCGAAATGACAGACGAATGCAATTTTATTCGGCTATTGTCTAAAAACATTGGTCTAGACAAAACGCGTTTTGTACGTATTTCGTGTTTTGTTCGCAACATATACATTGACCTACTAGAATTTACTTAGTCTTGGGGGGTGCTCAAGCCCGCGAGCCACCCCGCTGGGTGCGCGCCCGATTGAAAATATTCAATAAATTAATGTTATAAAATAAAGCTGAAGTCAAATATTTCAATGTTCTCCGAATTATGTTTAGATATTAGTTAATTATTATTAGAAAATTATGAAATGACTTATTTTTGAATTTTATCATTGTACATCTTTTCTCAATTTTTTTTTCATATATAAAATATAAACTTTACCTTAAGATTTTGTTAGTTTTAATTTTTTTCGTCAAATACCGCGAATATTGTAAATACTTAAAATACGTGACCTTTTTCATAGGTAACCGTTTTATTTTCTTGTTGTGAGAACTGGCTTCGACTCGCTAGGTTTTATGACAACCTAGCGAGTCGAAGACCCAAACAAATGCTTTGTTAACCATTACTAGCGTAACAATGGGTTTTCGGCTCTGGTGTCCGATGAGTCATCAAATACAGGCCAGTTCGAGGAATAATTTATTCTGTGTTATCTACTTTCATTTTCTTTCTGTGCATGTTCTATGATCTTCTCTTACATATTCTAATCTTAACGTGAAACTTAAACTTTGTACATTCTAAACTTTATAACTTATCATTTCTTAGCTTAACTTAATTTTCTTTATGCTTGTGTTAATTGTATTTTTATTTATTGCTCTTTATTTATTTTTTATATATTTATTTGTAAATATTTTTTTGATGCACGGTGTTTGTTGAATATATATATATATATATATATATATATATATATATATATATATATATATATATATATTATGGCAAATAATTGTGTTCTAGTAAGTAATTGAAACTAAATCGCGTATCCCGTCTAAACAATTTTGTTTAAATAACGTTAATATTCTATAATTTCTGTGTGGTTTCTAATTTCTTAATTATTGTACTTTTTTTTCGAGCAAGATTAAAAATTCATATTTTTAACAAAATAAAAGAGCTACGACAAAAAGTATACACATATTAAATGTTTATTTCTTGATTCTCTACAACTTGTATTTGAAATATTTTTCAATTGTGTAATAATTTATAAGATACTAAGATAACGCAAAGAGTAAACATCCACTTCCAGTTTCCGCATTTAACCCAAAAGTTTATAATTTCCATATATTATGCAGTAGAACCCAAATACAAAATTAAATTAAAATCCTATGAGCCGTTTTCGCTGAAATCGCTCAACAAAAGGACAGAGCAATCGACAGATAGACCAGCACCACCGAGATAACACTTTATCCGGGTTCCTGAGACCCCAAAACCTATATTTCCGTGAAAAAAAATGGGGGGTCAATTTTTGACCGATCACAATACCTCCCTTACGCATAAGGGCCAGTTGCACCAAACACGTTCGACTGGCCCAACTCTGAACTTTTCTTCAAAGTGACTCTAGAACAATAGGAACTGTCATCTTGAACTCGAGTCATCGTTTTTGGTGCAACTGTGCCTCGGTGAAAAAAACATGAATTAATCATATTTATACAGAATTCTAATAATTCAATGGTTAATAAAAATGCTGTGTGCGGCAAAAATTACTTTACAGCGCACACAAGGGCCGCAAGGAGTTATCACTGCCTTTCAGGGCGAGCGTTTAGGAAGGCCGGACGCAGACGACTGTTTTTGTAAAAAAATTTATAAAATTATTATTATTTTTGTGTAAGAAAATTGTTTCAACACAACTTTACACCTGGATCCCTTTTGTGTAGCCAGCCTATTTTTAATTCAACCGAATATAATTTGAGAATCGTATAGTATCAGTGTATTGTTTTATTTTGATATGAAGATGAAAATGATCAATTTCTCATTTACCCTTGATTTTAAAACAGATTTAATGATAATTCAATGTTGAGAAACGTAGAAACTGCAGAAGATTATAAAAAGCTTTCGTTTGTATAATAATCTCCGTTCTATTCTTAACAATATTAACACGTACATATCATAAACACAGAAGCAAACAATGCTATGCCCCTGACTAAAAACAAGAAGTTTATGTAATATTATGCATTATTAATAAAAATGTAGATAATTGTAACTATACATTAATTTCAATTGCTATCTCGTATAAAGACACCCCTGAGAGATTTTAGGTAGATTTGGGGCCTAAAAAGACAGTACAAATCGCACAAGTTAGAGTTTAATCCTCAAAAGGGTTAAAGATGCTGGGTGGCCCCGTTGTGTCGTCTGCAAGAACTGGCGATGCACCACAAAGTATAATGCGCTCCTTTAGGTCCTCTGGTTTAACAGCACAACTCGGGTGTCCGACCCCTCCAGAGTTCTTTTACAACTCTGGAGCACATATTGTGTATAGTTTTTAGGGTCCGGCGTCGGGATCCATTGTACCCCGATACCGTCTGTCTGTGTTATTAGGTTTAGGTTGTGTCGTCCGTTACGTGTAGGGTACAGCAGCGACGGCTCGCAGCCTAACTTAAAATTTGAAGTTGGGATAGCGCTTTATAAATACAAGGAATTGCACAACAAAATCACCTTTCAATAACGGATACATATTACCTTGGGTCTCTGGCCTACCCTGAAGTTAGGCTGCGAGCCGCTGCTGGGGTACAGCATTGCGGTCATTTACAACCCCAATGTCGTCCGCTTTGTGAAACAAAGTTCAAGATGTGTTTGTCCATTTTGTGTACGATCGGTGACAGGGTCTTTTATTACCCTGACAGCACAATGTCTGTGATATTGGGTTTAGTTAATTTAGTTAGTTTAGTTAATTTAGTGTATTGTTTTTATAAACATTTCAATAAATACATGAGTAAGGTCATTACCTTGCAGTCGAAGCCAGTAAGTGGGAGGGGTTTTTAGTCGGTAGTTCTCCAGCTTGAAGGGAGTCCGACACTCCGGATTTTCCCCTCCCACACAACAAAAAAAAAATTAATTATAGATTAATTTAATTTGCTGTGTCCTGCAATGGATAATAATACTCTGTACTAAACTCTATATTGAAATTTAGAATGCTTATTACCTAAAAAACGAAACAAAAAGTAAATCCTAACGCGAAGAAATAACTAAATAAAGTCATGTTTTTGACTAAGAGTGTACTGCGCGCCGGCTGAGTTGTTGCGTAAATTTATCCGTTTGGTAGCAGGAGGAACTTGGGATATTGCAGATATTGATGATCGCATCACTATAAAATGTTTTTATTTAGTTAAAGAATACTATTATTTAAGGATCCATGTATTATTTTTTTTTTCATTTTAAAAATGCTTTTTTTAAGTCATATAAAAACTTAAAACATAGAAATGCAGAAAATGATAGTCAATTTAAGCTGTAAAAATTTCAAATTTTGAGGAGATTTACTTCTTAAAAAATATTACTTTAAATATTTATACTATTATTTAAGGATCCATGCATTACACAAATAAGACAATTAACTTTGTTTGTATAACTGAGGATTTTATTGTGACTATAGTTTCGACAACTTTAACTTGTCGTTATCAAACATAAAGTAATTTAAAATAAACAATTCGTCGAAAAAAAATTACGGTTACAAAACGACTTTAAAAATGGGGGTGTATATTAGGTCAAGCTGGTCGTTTATTACGGGAATTTCCGGATTACCGCGTGCTCTGTGAATTTCCAGAGACTCCAGGAGGTCCATGCATTAATTTTGTTTGATTTTAAAAATGCTTCTTTTAAGTCATATCTCCGAAACTACTAAATTAAAAAAACTTAAAACAAAGAAATGCAGAAAATTATAGTCAATTTAAGCTGTAAAAATTTCAAATTTTTAGAAGATTTACTTCTTAAAAAATATCACTTCAAATATTTATACTATTATTTAAGAATCCATGTATTAATTTTTTTTCATTTTAAAAATGCTTTTTTTAAAGTCATATTTTCGAAACCACTGAATTTAAAAAACTTAAAACATAGAAATGCAGAAAATGATAGTAAATTTAAGCTGTAAACATTTCAAATTTTTAGGAGATTTACTTCTTAAAAAATATCACTTTAAATATTTGCAATGAGAACACGCAAATTGTCATCGAAAAATATCGTTTATTAGAACATGTATTTTTATAAAGTAATAATGCTTTTATTGACTTGTATAAATAACAGACCTATTATTGTATGAATACTCGCTCGCTTCTAACACCCGAGACTCGATCAAGCACAACACCGGCAACGCATTACGAGTGGTCGGGATCGGGATTCGACCGGCTGCTTTCGTCTCTGAGTGTACAGGGTGGTGTGTTTTGGAGGTGCCACATATGGAAAACTTTGTTATTTGAAGAGATGAAAAACCGTTTTTGCTGGCCAAGGTCACTTTTTTGTGTTTTAAACAAAAGAGAAAAGAAAATTGATCTATCTCTAACCGTTTCCGCTCTATAACCGGAAGTAGATAAAATGCCATTTTTATGAAGTTAATGTAACTCATTTGTTTTAAAAGTTATAACCAAACTGTAAACACTTTCTTATGGCAACTTGATGATGATGATGATGTACGTGTTTTATTTTAAGGACATTTCGTTTTTGTTTTTCTACACCAAATTAACGTTTTTCTTATAGGCGTATATGTAGATATGCATATCATTGAACAGCATTTTTGATGCCGATTTCAACGATGAGCCACTTGTGTATTTTGAGAAAAAAATATTTTTTGTTATATACGACCAAGGTACGTCGATGAGCATGAAACAAATGTGTTACAAGGTATGACAGAATTGGATCTTTCCATGTTTTCCCCTACCCCTTTCCCCGCAGGCCCTAGTTCCTGAGAGAGAGAGAGAGAACAATGACGTTGTATTTAGTTACGTTTTTGAGTCTATCATAACCTCTCTTTCCAGTTTCGCTGTTACTTTATGCTTAATCAAGAAATGGAAAACACTCGTTAGAATACTATAGAAAACTTAAATTAATATGAAAGTAGTAAATATAACTAAATACATACTTAAATTTACTTTAATAACTAAATGCTTAATTTAAAGACGTATATTCAAAACAATTACATTATACAGAATGTGCAATTTTTTTCCATTTTAACCTGCTTATAATTTCTACCACTTACCAGTATAAAATGCGCTGTGTTAATACCAGGCATAATAAAATTCAAATTTGTATTCGTAGATGGAAATGCCAAGGACTAATTGGAAATAGCACATTAAAAACCGTCTATTATAAATCTTATGAAGAAATGCGCAACGAGGAACTAAAATTATGTCACGGTATTCACAGATGATCAAAAAAGAACAAACTAATGGCGCACTTTCACTTGGAGGGCTACCCAAAATGCCAATAATATGAATAATTGGTAAAATAATAAATATAAGTTTAGCAGATTTATGAATAAACATTATTTTACTATTACGAATGCATTACTCATCCGAATGTGTATTTACATACAAACATTATGCTTGTACGACTGTGGATGCATCTTTTAATGTCATAAATAATAAGGTTCATTACTTCTGACATAATCTTTATTTTATTTGGCATATAGTATTAAGTTTTGCATATAAATATCCCAACTTCAGAACACGCACAATAAATTATTTGACGCCTATTTGTATGTAGGATATCAATAAAATTGTTAAGATTGCAGCCTTCGAAGGCACAAAAGACATTAACCACCATTAAAGTGAAAGACGTGTTTTTGAGCGGAGGAGATAATTTATTATTTAAGTTATTTGAAAAGTTCTTCGAGATGACAATAAAGTTCGAATAGAAAAGCCAGTAAAAAGATATCAGATTCGAGGTACTATCTCCACAGTCATGATCGTACATGCGAAACATAGGACATAGAGAACAAGGAGGAAGATAATTATTGACATTAATTTATTCAGTGGCTTCGACCCGTTTAATCTCCTGGACGGCAATAACTTTTACTCTCATTGGCAATGTCGCAAGACATAGGACTAGAAACGGTGATTAAAGCAATGCTTCATTCGACCTTTGTTATCCGTGCCTTATTATGGCAAGTTATTGGAGCCAACAGGCTTATTTATGAATGCCTTCTGAAAAAATTGTAGAACGTATGTAACACGATCTATATATACATGGGCATGGCATGGAATTGCAGTTTATTATAATATGTGATGTACAGCTTCAACTCCATATCCATCTCCATGCTGAGCTCCGGCTGGTGAATTCGCTCCAGAAACTACGCGTTGCGAATTTGTTGTTCATCAGATAATAGAAGATAGAATGCACTGCGCATGGCCTACAAGGACGTTGCTATAACGGAGAAGACGCCGCGAGCCAACTTAAGTACATTGTTTGCATTTTCTACTCAAATTTATAATAAATAGTCGGTTAACTTGGTCGATCGCTTTCACCACTATCTATTCCAATTCCAATAATGATCACTCACCTCTTCTATTCGAAAACTATGAAACAACAGCTGATGCGTTCTTAATCTTCACGTAGCATCAATAATCGATCAAGCTTTAAATTATGCATATCTAATGCGTGCAGCTATCTTGACAAATTATTAAATTGAATCTTCTGTAGCCCATTTATTATCCATTGAATAAAATAAAGCCCCTGAACGGTCGTTTTTTTCCAAAACTTGAAACAAAGCTGATGGAAAATACAGTTTTAAATTCATTCAGCCAAAAATCTTATTCCCTACATAATTATTAACTTTATTCTTGGAAAACATAGCAGTAAAGGTTTCAACATTAACCCAAACAAAATATATATTGGCAAATTATATTGCAAGTAATTCTGTAAGTTATTTGTGCTAATGGCAACCTAAACATAACTCGCACTTACTACATTTATCAAGACAGATAGCGAGGCATGATTATACCACGAAAACCTAATTAAGCAAAAGGTAGCAATTTCTAAAACTCTTCGGCGATTAACAAATAGATTTTAAGCTAAAAATATTACTGGGTAATAAGTACACCAACGCAATGTTGATGATATCTCTCTTATATAAAAAAATATTTAGCACAATTACAATTTCGTGTTCATAATTTTCAGTGGAATTTTCAAATATTTTATTAAAAATAGAATCAACGTTTTTGTAATGATCAAGCATTACAAAAATTAACAAATCTGGAGTGGCCCCCTCTCAACTTTCCGAACACTCTGATTGAGCTTATATTTGTTTGTAAGAATAAAGAATAAAACATTTTAAATAATGTCCAGTAGATGCTTAACCTCTACACCATCGAGTTGGATGACGTTTTGTATTGAATATGAATGTGTCAAAAGTGACTTTTCATTTAAAAGTTCAGGATGTCTGTTCTCAAAATGAATTTCTTAACAACTCTGTTAATTACAAAGATATATTCATGAAAGAAACATGACTTTGCAAAATTGCTATTACTCTTTTTATAAATCAAATATAATCACTATCTATATAGGGTGTCCGTATTTTGACAGAATGTATGGAGATTTCGGTTATTGGAAGAGATAGAGAGTCGGTTAAATTGGGGCAAAGTTGCGTATTTTATGGCCCAATAATAAACTAAAAACAAATTTAAAATATCTTTTTTCTTTGTCGAGATATTTCCAAAAAACGGATTTTTTGAAATTTCGTTTTTTTCTTTATTCAAAAAGTATTGAATCTAGACATTTACAACTTTAATATTATACACCTTTTAATGAGAAATCTAGCATCGTATTTTATTTTAAGATAACTATAACATTTACCCGGGGACCATAGCCAACTTTTGTTTTTCTTAAGGGCGCCATTTTGGATATTTATATTATTTTAAAGAATATTTTTTCTGATTTCAGTGATGTATAACAATTATAATTTATTGCACATTTAATGTGTAAAATTTGAATCTCTTGTTTTTTGTAGAGAGTGCCTTGGTAACAATTGAGTAACTCACTAATTTGACAACTACTAGGGCCCATAATTTGCTTACATAGCACCCCTGAGAACGGGCATCCAGCTTATTCGTTACTGTAATGTACTATTTGTGTATAAACAAAATACTGATAATAGTTATGCACTAGTGTTACTCGTTATTATAAAAAGATAGATTTTTCAATAAAAAGTAATACAAAATTTGTATCCAGAAATTAGACACAAAGTCAAATTATTCAATAAAACTTGTCTGAGTTGGGTAGCGCTATAAGCTAATTCTGACACATAGATGCATTTCAAATGAAATTCGTCCTTTCTGTGTGAAAAATAATAAACTTTTATCGTTGCTCTTGATTTGAACACGACACATTTTTTAGTTTATGTTGTGTGATAATCGGTTATTATTATTATAACAAAAGATTGACAGTTATAAATTAATTTTGACTGCTAAAATTAAATGACTACTGTCAAGATTTTGTTGATTAATGGATATGACGTCATTGTTTCCCAGGCACTCTTTACACTCTGTTGGCTTTTGTCAAATCGATTGATTACAGGTTTTCTGTTAAAGCTTCAAAATTCTAGGAATACGCTTAGAATAAATCATTTTAACCCTTTCAGCCCTGGAATTTTTCTGGTGCTCAAAAAAATGTTTTGTATACTGCATATAATTTATTACTATCTCAGATGTACAGAGAGCTTTTGTTTAAAGTCTGCATGTCTCAATATACTGTATACGCTGTAAATCTTCAAATATTCGTTGTTTTTACAAATATTTTAAATGAACTTTCAAACGAGTGTTTTCTACTCCCAGATTAAGCTTGAAGTAAAATTTCGAGTTTAGAAAAGCCTGAATTTTTTTTTTTGGAGGCGTAGCGAAGCGGAGCTACCAAACCAAATTTTCAGGGTTTTCTAAACTGGAAATTTTACTTCATGCGCCACGCTAATAAAACACTCCAAATTTTCAGGTTTTTCTAAACTCGAAATTTTACTTCATGCGTAATCTGGGAGTAGAAAACACTCGTTTAAGACTCCAAATTAAACTATATTAAAAAAAACGATTATCGGAAAAGTTACAGCTCATGCATACATGTGTGTATATTTAAAAGAAAAATTCCCAGTATGTTTACCAAATTTTAGTGGTGGCAAATGCCACCGTCAGGGCTGAAAGGTTTAAAATACATGCAGCAAAAATTTCGTTTAGGAAGTAGGGATGAAATTACAGCCACTCACAATGAAAACTAAGGAAATATTTTTGGGTTTTTCAATGAGATTGTGTTTGAACATTTCTAAAAATTAAAAAATGTTCTTTGAAACTTAAAAAAATTAGTTATTTATGTAAATTTAATAAGATACCATGAACAGAAATTGAATTTTCCACCCAGAATGGGAATTACCCCTACGAAAATTGTTAATTTAGTATAAACTGTTTAATATTTCAGTGGGATTTTGTTTGATAATTTGTAAATATTTTTTTCTTTAAAGCTTTAAAATGTTGACAATGTATGTAGAATTGATCAGAATACAAGACACCATGAATAAAAATTAAATTCATTACACAGAAGTGGAATAACAGACACTCGCTCATAATGAGAACTTGAATATTTTTTGTTTTAAAATGTTTAATATAAACTGTTTTTGCCTTAAAGCTTTCAAATCTTGGTAATTTATTTAAAATTAATCAAAGTTTAGGGCACAATCAGCAGAAATTAAATTTTTAATAAGAAGCCAGCAAAACACCACCATTTGTTTAATTTTATATCACAATTTATTTTCGTAAAACTGTTTTTTTCCGGGTATTTATGAACACAAAAATACAGGAAATTTTTCTTTTAAGTATACATTCGCTACGCGACCAAACCAAATTTTCAGGCTTTTCTAAACTCGAAATATAACTGAAATTATTATTATTTGAAATTATTCGAGCACGCAATTATGCACTTGCGAATGAAATTTCAATTATTGGTTTATTTGAAAAGATTCGCATACGCAAACTTCAATTCGTATGCGCAAATTAAACTGTCTTTTTGCGATTACCCAAACTCCACTCGCTTGTACATTTTGAGAATGATATTCCAAAATCTTGTCAAAATAGAAGCAGTTATAAGCAGAATTAACAGAAGATCAAATTTAATGATTAAAAACACGAGTTAATTAATTTGTAAAATGTTAACAAAATGTAAAATGGCTAAAAACGTCGGGTTAAGTACTAGTTTATGTAAAGGGACCGGTAGTTTGTAAATATATGAAAGCAGTATATTTTACATACAATGAATATTTCTTTTAAGCATACATACATAACCCGGTGTATAGGTTGCAAATAATTTTATAATTTCTAACGAATGTTTTTCAATCCTTGATTAAGCATCAAGTAACATTTCTAGTTTATAAAAGCCTGAAAATGTGGATTAATTACGTGAGATCAAACATCAAATCAAGCCGAGTTTATTATTCTGAACCTCACATTAAATCAGTGTTTATACACCTGGCGCATGAAGTAAAATTTCAAGTTTAGGAAAGCCTGAAAATTTGTTTTGGTCGCGTAGGTTTTTCTAAACTCGAAATTTTACTTCATGCTTAATCTAGGAGTGGAAACCCTCCTTAGAAGTTACAAATTTAACGGTTCTGTAATAACAGAGAATGTCGGCATTTTTTATTTAGATGTTCACTCATTAATAATCTGTTTTTGTTCTCAGAATTTTTGTTCACATAATTTGTGAATAATGCAGTGTAAACTAAAAAAATGTGATATTATCTCTTTTTTTTAATGGATTTACACCACTTTCAAAATAAATAGTCCATAAAAAAGATTGGTTTTGCGCTTATTTATAAAAATGTATAACTTAATTTCGGATGAATTCTTTAACAAACACTTGATAGAGTATTTTGTTTTATGTTAAGTTCAATGAAATTATGAAAACAATGTCAGAGTTTAATAGCAAGATAAACACGATTTTATATGACAAAAAGAATATTGGGCGATTAAAATCAACATTTTATAAAATGTTATTGTTATGTTATTTGAAGTGTTATCTCAATTTTTATTATTTTTGTAGTATATACGACTTTTTGCTGTTTTTCTTTAGAAAAACCACCGTATAGTTTTTTGTATCTTTTTATTCTTGCAAGTTAAATAGAACGAGCTCTAACTTTATAAATGCGTTCATTTTGAGCTTTAAACGAGTGTTTTCCACTCCCAGGTTAAGCATGAAGTAAAATTTCGAGTTTAGAAAAGCCTAAAACCAAATTTTCAAGCTTTTCTAAACTCGAAATTTTACTTCATGCGTCACGCGTATAAAACACTCATTCAAAGTGAAGTTCAAAACATACACGCCTATGTTTTCTTGAGACTGATATGTACTTTACATTTATTTATTTGAAACTACCTCCCGATACAAGATTTAATAATCCATCGGTGTTTTACCACAGTTTTGGGTATCCTTGAAGGAAAATATTTCTTCCATTTTTTAAGTTGCCGATTAAAAATAAATGTTTAATAGACTATTTGTTAGCTCTTTACTTGCATTACCACATTGTGTAAAGCAATTATATAGAATTAATTATACAAATAATGACAATCAACTGACAAATACAAATTGACAGATTATCAAAACAATGGAAATACATTACATTTTATAAAAAAATTGTGGTGGTGCCATAAAAAAAAAAAAAAAAAAATTTGGTTTGGTTGCGTAGCGAAGCGACGCGACAAAAACCAAATCAGTATGCTGCTGAAAAAGTGTATTTTAAATTCCAAATTATTTTAGTGTTTTACACGCGTGGCGCATGAAGTAAAATTTCGAGTTTAGAAAAAAATTTACAACTTTAGAAAAATGTTTTCTTTAAAAAATTATTATTATACTATCAACGTGAAATTCACACAATTTATTTAGAATTGATTGGACTTACATCTTATAGAAAGAAAATTAAATTATCTCGACACGTTTTCCGAAAATATTCAGCCAAAGTTAAAATTATGCAATAAAATCAACGATTTCAGGTGAATGTTTTTTATTTTAAAAAATTACCAGATTAACAAATTAACATAAAATCCTAAAAATCTACTCAGAAACGAATAAACTTCGATTGGTTATAATTGCAATTTAAATATCTTTACTGGGTATTCCAAAATATCATTTAAGTTTCAAGTCAAAGACCGATTAATAAATTCTCAAGAAATAGTCGCTCAAATAATTAAGCGCATTTTTTTTGAACTTAATATTTTCTCAAAACAAAAGGTGAACAACAGCCGAAGAACGTGGCTTTGATTTGAAGTAAAGCTCAATTGTTTTCACGCTTGAATTAAGGCTTAAATTTTAAGTCTAAGTCCGTGGTTTAATAATTAGTAAATAAAAAAAGCCTTGCTCAAATAATTAAGCGTAACTTTGCCCACGGATTTGATATTTTCATTAAACGAAAGGCAGACGACAGCCGAAAAATGTGGCTTTGAATTGAAGCAAAGCTCAATTGTTTTCACGCCTAAATCAAGGCTTGAAATTAAATAAATATCACTGCTTTTTTCCGAGTTAATTTAATTTAATACAACCAACAAAAAAAATGGATGGCTGAAATAATTAAGCCCAACTTTATTGAAAACGTTGCAAATTTCACGAATCAAACGGCAAACGACTACCAAATAATCAAATGTTGATGTGGCGCAACGTTCAATTGTTTTTACGCTTAAATCAATGTTTTAATTTTGAGCTGCGTTTTCATAATTTTAAAAAAATATCTAGATTTTACAAAAATCGAGCATAACTTTTTTCTAAAACACTTCATTTACATGAGACAAAGAAAAACTACACAGACATTTACTTATAGTTTTCTAGATTCGTATAATTATTAGTCATTTAAACATTCAATATTTGTTTCATGAGACTAAGTTTTTTTTGCTCTTTCAGAATAAAACTGAAACTTTTATATCACGAAACCGAATAAACACAATTGCTGAAGATCGACACTGAGATTATCCAAAAATCGAACGTTTCGAACCTAAGCGGATTTTAACAGTGATTAAACATGTTATTTTTTAAGTACGTTTTAAACGTGTTTTAAACATGTTTGTAGTTGTTAATGTTTTAAACGCAGTTTCAATGAAAAAAACACGTTTTGTAAAAAAAACTGTTTGTTTTAGTTAAAATAAAAAAAGCGTTTTTTAACAACCCTGGTTTATAGCTGATATTCCTACAACATATCAATGTATAGTCTACCGTTAAAAAGTAAACGCCTGCGCCCGCGCCTCGCGTTGAAAACGCCCAACTAAACATGTGTTAAATTGAATATTTGTGCATATTATTCACGTAATTATTTAAATTTACGTTTTTTATAATGAAATCTGCCAAGCAACGAAAGTAAAAGTCGTTTGCAGGAACGGTGTTGTAGTAATTGCTGGTAAGCCATGCTGATTGCAATCGTGGTCTATTTATTATAGTGTTCATGCGGCTGCTATTCAATATAATTTATGCAATTTAATGTTACTATTGTTGCTTGAAACCAGCAAATAATATCTTGGGATTTGCTAAATAATAAGCTCATGAAGCTCGATAAGGTTTTGCAATTTTTATCTTTTTTGTATTATTTAGCTTTCAAATTTTGAAATTGTTTATCATATAATCATCGGAGTGATTTGTATAATAATATATGGATTGACTGTTTAAGGTCAATATCCTTACGCATAATTTGTATTTTACCAATAAATAATATGTATCAGCTGTGGTTCTTAAAACCTTATCAACTTTTCTATCTTTAGATCTTAACATCCCAAGCTTTCATTAAATATTCAACAACACAAATACATTTGATATAATTTTGCTCGTAGCAATTGACAGTTTAAGAGGGCCAATTTTTGCTGGTAGTGTGTTTCTGGAGTACGAGATGGCGCAGAGATAGCAAAATTGCTGAAAGTTGTTTTGACTATGTGTTGGTTCATAGTGCCGGCCAAATTTTATAACAACGAATAATAAAAATTATGAGTGCAGAGCGCGTTGCTGTTGTTTGTTTAGATTGCGCCGGGTATTAAATTTCAGTAGACAAGTGAACTCTATAAATAAATATTCACGATTTTAATTTCAATCGACAAACTTTCAACGGTTTTTGCTTGTCTCATTTCATCATCTCATTTCTCAATACTTATTTTTATTATACAATTATGAATTACAATTATTATAAATATATGTATAATATATACAGGGTCAAATTTTCTGGGTTTTTCTAAACTAGAAATTTTACTTCATGCGCCACGCGTAAAACACTAAAATATTGTGAAATTTACGTACATTTGAACTTCACTTGAAATCAACGTACACGCGTGGCGCATAAAGTAAAATTCAAGTTTAGAAACCCTTGACGGGGCTTTTCTAAATTCGAAATTTTACTTCATGCTTAGCCAGAGTATGGAAAACACTCGTTTAAAGCTTAAAATTGAACTCTTAAAAAAAAAACACGAATATCTAAAGATTTACAATAAATTGGCGGAATTTGAAATACGTATCCTTTAAAGAAAAACTCCTTTATCTAGAATTTTATGCTCTGTCCGTGGTGCGAAAACCATGGAAAAGTGATGAAATGTCATGGTAAAAATGTTTAAATTTGCCAGAATTTTGAAAAAATTTAATACTGTCGAAAATCGATGAAATGTTTAAATTTAATAAAATGTTAACACAATGTCGAAAAGTGATGAAATGGCAAGAAATATTGAAATTTGACAACAATTTTTTAAATGTATACACATATTTTAAACTTAACAATTAATCAGTATTTTTATGCGCGTGGCGCATGAAGTAAAATTTCGAGTTGAGAAAAGCCAGAATTTGGATTTACGCGTCCAAATCAAAATTTTAAGGGCTTTTCTTAACTCGAAAACTTTACTTCATGCTTAATCTGGGAGTGGAAAAAATTCGTTAAAAAACAATTACTGGATTTTCACAATATTTTCATTAATTTACAAAATCTTGAGGGTTTTTAAGTTTTGGTTCAAATCTTGTCGTGAATTTCTAAGATTTGAATTAATTATCAAAATTTTGACGACTCGTGAATTTTTCAATGCGTTCGCCAATTTTCCAAGTTATTTTTAATTTCCGAGATTTATAACAATTTTTAAAATTTTGACAAAAATCATGATTAGATTATTGCTGATTTTCAAATTCTTGGCTCCTTTTCGTTAATTTATAAAAAAATCCCGGTATTGATGAATTTTTAAATTTTCAAGAATTTCGTTAATTTTCGGGTTCGCAAATTTGAAAGAAATTTATTTGACAAAAAATATGAGGGCTTTCTTCAAAACGTTTATTAATCGTTAACGATTAATATTACGCCTAAATTAATTATTCCATGCTGAAAAATGTATGATAGATTTTAAAAGCAATTAAAAATTCATAATAAATGTTGATAACTTCTTGCAAATTCACACTTGTATGAACATTTTGAAGATTAACGGAAATCTTGGAAATTCTCGATTTTAAAGATTTACGAAAATCTTGAAAAATTCATGATGGGCGTCTAGATTTTGAAAGTTATCGAAAACCGTCGAATTTTTGAAAATTAACGGAATTCTTGGAAATTTACGAAAAGCGGTTTGGTTTTTGAAGTTGACTAAACCGTTGAAAATTCCCGAAAAATGAGATTATGAAAATTAACTAAAATCATGGAAATTCAGGCAAATTAACGAAAGGTAAAGGAAACTTACGAAAATTGCTAACGTTTTAAAATATGACAAAAATCTTAAAAATTCATGAGTAGCATCAACATTTAAAAAATTACGAAACTCACAAAAACCGTCAGAATTTTATAAATTAACAAGAATCTTAGAGTTTAACAACACGCGTCAAAATTTTGAAAATTAATAACAATCTTGGGGAAATTAATTAAAAAAAATTTAAACAATTCAGGAATTTTAAAAATTAAAAGAAATCTTGGAAAAGTTACAAAAAGCGTTAAAGATTAACTAAAATTTTGGAAATTTATTAAAAATTCTCGAAACTTTGAAAATAAACTTAAAACTTTTAAATTCACGGGGCCCAATAATTATGATTATTTTTACTATTTTAAATAAACATAATAAATATAAATTAAAATCTTTTAAAATGTCGAAAATAACAAAGAACATTCAATTTGGTAAATTGTAAATGAAAAAGGAAATTTTCCGACTCAGCACTTGAAACAACATTTAATGGCATTCCACATTCCTACTCAAAACATGAATCCAGAAATGCAATTATATTTACAAAATGCATTGGGAAATATTTTAACAATGTCTTTATTTGTCAGAAAAAATACATTCGCAACTGAAGTCCGGGAGCCAGGAGCCAGAAGCTCGTGTCGCGACAAATGTACACGAATTCTACATATCAAACCTAATTTCTTTTCACATTTTTTTAAAAATCAGAGTATATTTTTAAAATATTACTAAAAAGGCACGATGCTGCGTCCTATTTATTAAAAGTATATTCAAAATTTACATTGCTCTTATGGAGATTCCTAAGCAACGATTAATTTTATTTATCATTTATTTTAGATCAATCTATTTAATAAAAGATGTTTATAATGGTTACCTCAATAAATTAAAGCAATATCAAGAAAAAATAAGTTTCCTATCGAAGTAATACACGGATTTATGTGATCATTTGACAGTGTTCCATTGTTTAATTTATGTTTAATCTAAGAAACATTTATCAAAAAAAAATACTGTCGATTTATTCGCAAAGCTTCAATGTACAATATGTATAAGTTTTAATACTCTATTTTCATTATTGTGGCTTAATCGTTGTTTGTTCTAATGGCAAAATAACATGTAAATTTCCGACCTTAACAAAAAAAATATGTTGAACACGTTTGAACAAAGACAATAATTGTTCTAATCTTATGAAATCTATCGTAAAATACTCTCATTGTTTTACTTTTTTGTAATCGGATATCATTTAATAACCTCTAAGCGGAACGGAGTAAATACATTTTAAGTTTCTGAAGGTCGAAATATCGTTCACATTTTCGACACGTCCTGGGCAGTTAGAAACAAAATCCTCATACCCGTTATTAACCTGCTCGCGTACGCCCAGGGAATACAATTGATAGTAATTCAAATAAATTGGATTGTATATTACAATGAAATCATTGGGAGCAGCTGATGTAGATTCTGTGCCTTAGCGAGTCGAGCCTGGTTTAAAATAAATACTAAATAACCACAATTCCTTTACAAAAATGAATCCCCCTTGTATCCAGTGATCGTCTGATACTATAGAATACCATATCTCGCGAATGAATTACTATTAGATATTCACGATTTGGTGCGAAGGGATTATTTGTTTGTAAAGAAAATAAACTGTGTAACAGAATGTTCTACTTTTACATACAAGCCTCCTACGAAATTCCTCGGTTTCGTCTTTTATGCTCATGTGTGAAGTCTGTCTGCAAGACGTCGGTCACTCGGTAGTGTAGGTAAAACCATGCTCAGAAAATGTATTCGGGTGAGTTCCATACAAATCCATAAGAATGCCGTTTGGATTCTTATATACTGAAGACATCAGTTTAAAGGAACAACGCCTACATTTTATTTGAGGCGCATTGCGGCGACAAATTGCCCTACTCATTTGATAAAAAAAACTCTTAAATCTTGAGTCACAAGATAGAAAATTTATAGTATACATACAATAAAACCTACTAATTATCTTTACTCAGTCTATATTAGCTCGTAGTTTACATTTTAACAAATGTGTACAAACATCCTTTGAGCAATAACATTTTAACATCGTTGCTAGTAATAATTAAGGCACCACTATCTTTTACTATAAATGTGTAGGTATTTATTTATTAATTATTAAGCCACTAATGCTGAATTTAATACCTTCTATTCAATAAGTAAGCGCTAAGTCCACTAGCTAGCATCCTTCTTGTAGTTGTATTGTATTCTAGTGATTATATATACAGAATGTAAGTACTCCAGCGGGATTTTATGTCAAGGACGATTGACGCGGCGTTTGTAGCAAGCCTCGTTAAGCATGCTAATTTTTAGGTGTCTGCCGAAATGTAAAGGTTGCAATGAAGAAGAAGTTAACATTAAATGAAATATGTTACATTTGACAACATTTGACACTTATAAAAATGTCTTACACTCTTCATAGATTTAAAAAATTATACATATGTAATATGTGGTAGTACGTTGTTAGTTTTCCGATTATTTATGCCAGTGTTTATATCTTATATTTGTAACAAAAAAATTGTATACTTATCTGAAAACACTTTGTTTTCCACATATTTCCTCTATGAGGATGCCGCATGAGACCCTTAGAAAGTTTTTTTTGCAACAAACGCTGTTCTATATTTGTTAATGTATTTTTTAAAATACTCAAGTAATTTAATGTTTCCAGCAGAAAGCCAGTATCCGTATTCAATTTGGCGAATATTCGCTTACTTTTCTATATTCGTATTCGTCAAACGTATTGCATTTGCCTGAATATTATTGGTATTGTCAATTCTATTAAATTTAGCCATATTAAGTTAAATGGGAAAAATTCATCTGTTAATACTTTTTGGGTTGGTATCTTATTATTTTGAAAATTAAGTGTTTTTTTAACGTCACTTTTAAATCGTGTTTTACACGCCTGGCATATGAAGTAAAATTTCGTGTTTACAAAAGCCTAAAAATTTGGATTTGCCACACTGGATGGAATTTTATCGAATTTTCAATAAATGTGAAGATCCGAAAAAAGGCAATTAAACTCTGTATTACCAGTTTAAATTCAAATTGCCCTACTCGCTTCGCGCCGGCAAATACAAATTTTCAGGCTCTTCTAAACACGAAATTTTACTTCATGCCTAAACAAGGACTGTAAACGCTCAATGAAATTTTATCGAACACTTCAATAAATGTGAAGATCTGAAAAAAGGAAATTAAACTATGTATTACTAGTTTAAATTCAATTGTTAAATAAACATTGTGTTATGAAGAGTAGATTTATTTTGTAAAAATATAATCAGACTGTCAGTTTACATAAAAATAACGAGTATATATCTTTTTAATAGATTATTAAATAATCCCTAAATATTTTTTTTTGTAAGAAACTGACGAAAACTTAGATTAAAATTATGAAAAATTGTGTAAAATTCAACGAATTTAAACTGATTTGAAAAAAAATTTACATTTTTTAAAGAAAAGTTAAATATCTCAACTAGTATTTTTTAATATGGGTTTAATTTCTTTAACCTAATTAGAAGAGAATTTACGTCTTTGCGTTGTTAAGTTTTATTTTAATTAAATTAAAAATTAAACTTATTTTAACTAAGTAAATCGCTGAAGAGTAAAATGCATGTTCTGTATTCTGGAGGCTTCTACTTCGTTATACATGTTAATCTCACAATAAAACACTTTTTACTTTGTTTGTATAACACTTTTTTATTGAATGTGACTGCAGTTTCGACAAATGTAGCTTGTCATTATCAAACATGAAGTGTTCATGTTTGATAATGACAAGCTGAATTTGTCTAAACTACAGTCACATTCAATAAAAAGTGTTGTACAAACAAAGTTAAAAGTGTTTTATTGAAATATGTATGTGCTTAAATAATTAGTTTTTTGAGATATTAAACATGCTTTTTTATATATATAAAACATTAATTTTTTTAAAATAAGAGAATCGAAAATTGGCCATCATATTGTACATGTAATGCGTTGAAGAGAACAATGTAATGAAGTAAATCATGTTTAAAAAATATATTAAAAATTGGAATCGATTTTTTGTGCACATTTAAATTTAATATAAAATGAAAACTCTTTATATCCACGAAAAATTTTATTAGTATTTTTTAAAGTCGGGCTCCAGACTTTTTATAAACATTCTAAAGAGATATTAAATTATTATTGAAATAATCATTATTTATCATTCGGAATTACTATTTTTTGAATATTTTACAAAATGTAGTCACATTTGACTACGTTTTCTTCCACTAAGTTTTAAATATATGGATTTGTAAAATCTTAATTGGTAAATTTTTCAGGATTTTTGTTTCATTACTGCAGGAAAACATTTAGAATTCAGACTAGTATCTGTACATATAATAAATGAATCTGAAGTTGGAATATTATTCTTATTTAGAAAGAAAAGAAAGTATAGTACTATCTATACCCAGTATAGACTTAGCGGACGCAACATAGGAAATCCCATGTAAATTTTGAAATGTTTAAATTTTGGCTCCCCTATTTATTTTAGAAACAAAATGTATTTACCTTTTTTGTCGAGGGAAACATTCTGAATTCATTCGTGTTAACGTTTATCACTTTACGTTTCTCTAAGTTAAAATAATATAGAAAAAGTAATGTGATTTTATAAAAATAATGACATGCCATGGAATTGAAACAATTGCGGATGTCAAAATGGCAAAAGATATCAGAGTCACTTGATTAAAGTAAATGTTTTCGAAATGATTTACACTATACAAGAAAAAATCCTCCTAATAAAGTGGTATTATGCAGACCACAGTTATCACGATGTTTGCGTTTTGTTTTTTTGTCGTTAATTAAGTAACAGCAATATCTTATGCTATTTTGACATCCGCAATTGTTGTATCAATTCCATGGTATGTCATTATTTTTATAAAATCGCATTACTTTTTCTTAATTATTTTAGCTGTAAATTTTCTGACATTCGTTGATTTTGATAAGAGTTCAATTTGAAGCTATAAACGAGTGTTTTCCACTCCCAGACTAAGCATGAAGTAAAATTTCGAGTTTAGAAAAGCCCCGTGAAAATTTGTCGAGGGTCGCGTATTTATGTATATTTGAACCTCACTTAATATCAGTATTTTATACGCGTGGCGCATGAAGTAAAATTTCGAGTTTAGAAAAGCCCAGAAAATTTGTCTCGGATCGCTGCGCGACCCGAGACAAATTTTCACGGGGCTTTTCTAAATTCGAAATTTTACTAGAAGTCTGGGAGTGGAAAACACTTGTTTAAAGCTTTAAATTGAATTTAAAAAAAAACAGGGAACATCCGCAATTGTTGTATCAATTCCATGGTATGTTATTATTTTTATAAAATCAAATAATTTTTTCTTAATTATTTTAACTTAGAGAAACGTAAAGCGTTAAGTGTGAACATTCATAAATTTAGAATTTTTCCCTGTACAAAAAAGTGAAATACATTTTGTCTTTAAGATAAATAGAGAAGCCAATATTTGAACACTTTAAAATTAACAAGCGATTTCCTATGTTGCGTCCGTCAAGTCAACACCCGGTATATGTATTGAAATATTATAGTGAACATTAATAATTAATTTTTTCAAAAGGTAAACTTTAAGTAAATGTTAATTAGAAATAACACGTTTCGCTTCATTTCTAAGTTTAAGTTTCTTTATTGAACGGTATCTCCTTTCTACAAAAAATATACTAATCAATTTTACAATTGTAAATTTAAACATAACTAAATAAACAAACAAATGTTACTTACATATACTACATATAAAAAAACTGAGTAAAAAATATTAAATTAAAAAATATAATAAAAATTGATTACCGTATAAATATCCCTATTAAATAAATCATACAAAATACACAACAGAATAATTATACTGAGAAAATTCTATCAAATCAAATACAAATGATTAGATCAAGACGATTCAATCGTCCCCTAAATTGTCCAATTGATTGATTAATAGTGATAAACAGAATTACGTCCAATTAGAGAGAAATATACAGTGTTTTCCTTTTAAGTATACATACCCCAATTATGTGTTGTATATTTTTTAAAGCTTTAAACGAGTGTTTTCCACTCCCAGGTTAAGCATGAAGTAAAATTTCAAGTTCAAAAAAGCCTGGATATTTGGTTTGGTCGCGTAGCGAAGCGGAACGACCAAACCAAATTATCAGGCAAAAAAAAAGTGAATACAAAAAGGTAATCAGTGTTAATTATTTTAATATTTACAATGTATCAGAAAGTATCCGCCTCCACTACAAGATATTTAGAAGAATTTGATTTTGTAGCTAAATTCATTCCGAATGATATATTAACGAAAGCGGCACAAGTGAGCGATGAATTACTACCAGTAAAATCGAGATACAGACAAGAACGCATGCACAGTTTTAACGAATAAAAAAATATAAAAATTGTGAGTGACGATGTATAACTACTCTATTTTTCCGAAAAGAATCCATAAAATCGATACCTTAGTAATAATAATAATCGTTATTCCATGGACTTAATATACAATACACATACAAATATACATACCGGGTGTTGACTTGGCGTTGACCCATGTTGACCCATGTAAATTTTGACATGTTCAAATTTTGGCTCCCCTATTTATTTTAGAAACAAAATGTATTTACCTGTTTTGTACAGGGAGAAATTCTGAATTAATTCGTATTAACGTTTATCACTTTACGTTTCTCTAAGTTAAAATAATTAAGAAAAAATAATGTGATTTTATAAAAATAATGACATGCCATGGAATTGAAACAACAGCTGCGGATGTCAAAATGGCAAAAGTTGTTGTAGTAACTTGATTAAAGTAAATGTTTTCGAAATGATTTACACTATGCAAGAAAAATGTCATTATTTTTATAAAATCACATTACTTTTTCTTAATTATTTTAGCTGTTAATTTTCTGACATATCTTGATTTTTGAAAGAATTCAATTTTAAGCTTTAAACGAGTGTTTTCCACTCCCAGAATAAGCATGAAGTAAAATTTCGAGTTTAGAAAAGCTCCGTGAACATTTGTCGAGGGTCGCGCAGCGACCCGAGACAAACTTTCTGGGCTTTTCTAAACTCGAAATTTTACTTCATGCGCCACGCGTATTTTCACGGGGCTTTTCTAAACTCGAAATTTTACTTTATGCTTAGTCTGGGAGTGGAAAACACTTGTTTAAAGTTTTAAATTGAACTTTAAAAAAACAGGGAATATCCGCAATTGTATCAATTCCATGGTATGTCATTATTTTTATAAAATCACATTACTTTTTCTTAATTATTTTAGCTGTTATGTTTCTGACATTTGTTGATTTTTAAAAGAGTTCAATTTGAAGCTTTAAACGAGTGTTTTCCACTCCCAGACTAAGCATGAAGTAAAATTTCGAGTTTAGAAAAGCCCCGTGAAATTTGTCGAGGGTCGCGCAGCGACCCGAGACAAATTTTCTGGGCTTTTCTAAACTCGAAATTTTACTTCATGCGCCACGCGTATAAAACACTATATTGTCAAATTTATGTATATTCGAACTTCACTTAAAATCTGTGTTTTATACGCGTGGCGCATGAAGTAAAATTTCGAGTTGGCTCCCCAAATTTTCTAGGCTTTTCGAAACTAGAAATTTTACTTCATGCGCCACGCGTATAAAACCCAGATTTTAAGTAAAGTTCAAATATACATAAATTTGACAATATTGTAGTGTTTTATACGCGTGGCGCATGAAGTAAAATTTCGAGTTTAGAAAAGCCCAGAAAATTTGTCTCGGGTCGCTGCGCGACCCTCGACAAATTTCACGGGGCTTTTCTAAACTCGAAATTTTACTTCATGCTTAGTCTGGGAGTGGAAAACACTTGTTTAAAGTTTTAAATTGAACTTTAAAAAAAACAGGGAATATCCGCAATTGTATCAATTCCATGGTATGTCATTATTTACATTTACATTTGTTGGTTTTTAAAAGAGTTCAATTTGAAGCTTTAAACGAGTGTTCTCCACTCCCAGACTAAGCATGAAGTAAAATTTCGAGTTTAGAAAAGCCCCGTAAAAATTTGTCGAGGGTCGCGCAGCGACCCCAGACAATTTTTTTTATAAAACACAGATTTTAAGTGAAGTTCGTATATACATAACTTTGACAATGTTACAGTGTATTATACGCGTGGCGCATGAAGTAAAATTTCGAGTTTAGAAAAGCCTAGAAAATTTGTCTCGGGTCGCTGCGCGACCCTCGACAAATTTTCACGGGGCTTTTCTAAACTCGAAATTTTACTTCATGCTTAGTCTGGGAGTGGAAAACACTTGTTTAAAGCATTAAATTGAACTTTAAAAAAAACAGGGAATATCCGCAATTGTTGTATCAATTCCATGGTATGTCATTATTTTTTATAAAATCACATTACTTTTTCTTAATTGTTTTAACTTAGAGAAACGTAAAGTGTTAAATGTGAACATTAATAAATTTAGAATTTTTCCCTTTACAAAAAAGTCAAAAACTTTTTTTTTACATTCTAAAATAAATAGGGAAGGAAATATTTGAACACTTTAAAATTAACATGCTATTTCCTATGTTGCGTCCGCCAACTCAACACCCGGTATAGTGTTATAGCATTGGAAGCGTCATAGAAATACAATACGATAATTACATTTTAATTTCATTTAAGTTATAGTGCATATGGTTTAATAGATATCCTTCCAATGTTTTTTTTTATATATATTTATAGAAGTAATATTTTTAAAATCACTTGGTAAATTGTTATATAATTTAGGTCCCAATATATTCGGAGAAAATTTGGAAACATTTAGGCGGTGGCGGGCAATATGAATGTCTTTAACTGTCCTCAAACTGTAAGAGTGAATATCACTGTTAATTAAAAATCTTTGCCTATTTCGATAAGTATATAATAACAGTACAAAAATTACTAAATTTAAAAAAAAATGGTTTACATGTCTGTGTCCTTGGGATAGCAGCCATAGATCTTATAATTTGTTTTTGAGCTACAAATACGGAATGCCAATGAGTTGAAGTGCCCCAAAAACACAGGCCGTAAACCAGTCTAGAATGTGCATTAGCATAGTAAACATTTGTCAGCTGATCAATATTTAGAACAGTTCTTAAACATTTCATTTGATACGATGTTTTATTCAGACTCTTAATAACATTATCGCACTGATTTTTCCAGTCCACACAGCTATCTATCTCCAGTCCTAAGAATTTTATTTTATTACTGCAGTTTAGTGGCATATTATTCAAGTTTAAATTTAAGTCATCGTTTAGTTTTTGTTGTTTAGTTTTGAATCGCACGTAAGAAGTTTTAGTTGAGCTAATTAACAATTTATTATTAGAAAACCAATTATATAAGTTTAGCAGAGTATTGTTACATTTATTAATCAACAGATCATAATTCCGATCACTCACGACAACCGATGTATCGTCAGCGTACATAAATATATCGCTAGGTACCATATTGACAATTCCATTTATGAAAAGGATAAATAGAATTGGTCCCAAGATTTTATATTTGTCGATGATGATAAGGTTTTGGAGTTATTGTTATATAGTTGTTGTTGTTTTCAGATAAGTATAATAAAAAATAAAGTTCATTACACGTCTAAAAATGAATTTTGTCACGTTTGCCATGTCACGCGTGTTCTAAAAAATGTTTTTTTTTTGAACTGGTAATGAAATATACAGGGTGGAGCGTGGGAAAAAAATCTTGAATCAGAGAAATGTCGGAAAACTTCAGATTCTGGCTTCCATGCCAGTTTTACTTCAAATAATGTTAAACAAAATTTTGAAAACTATACTATTATCTTTAAGACCATTTTCAGTCATTTAATGTTCTTATCAAAGCAATCAGTTTGAAGTTTCGAACGAGCGTTTCCACTCCCAGACTAAGCATGAAGTAAAATTTCGAGTTTAGAAAAGCCCCGCGTAGAAAATATGTCGAGGGTCGCGCAGCGACCCGAGACAAATTTTCACGGGGCTTCTCTAAACTCGAAATTTTACTTCATGCGACACGCGTATAAAACAGTGATTTAACGAGACATTTAAAAACACACAAAACAAACTTTCATGTTAATTAATTCGAATTATTTTTGACGATTCGAATCCTTTTGTAAGTATTCGAATCCTTTTATAAATATTTGAATCCTTTTATGAGGATTCGAATCACCCGCATTTGGAATCGAATACGAATCCTCTTAAAAAATGTAACGAATCCAGATCACAAATCCAGTATAACTAAAGTATGCCTCTTTAACTAAAGAATGCCTCTTTTAAATCCTCTAAAAAGATTCGAATCCACGATTCGAATTCTAAATGATTCGAATTCTGTCCAGCTCTGTTTCGTATGAACTGTATGTTATTTTTTAACTTTAATTGTGTCTTCAGAATTTTAAAAATTAACTTGTTTTTAAGATTCTTAAGACACAATTCAAACAAAGTGGCACAGATATACGGACAGACAAAAATTCCATAGACTTATTAATGAATGCAAGCAAAGAAGCTGTGTATTACAAGATTTATGTTATAAAAATATAGAAATTGATATTTATAAAAAAACAACAACATTTTGGAGTAATAATAAAAACTGAAGAACGAAGGATATCCCAAGATTATGTCATATGACAAATTCCCTATTTGCAGTGTCGATACTATAACTGGCTCTTTTGCTGACAATGTTGTCAGAAACTATAGAGTAACAATGGAAAGTGAAATTGATTCTTCAGATTATCAGCCATTAAAAAACTTTAGTGCCTGTGGTGATAATTTAACCATTAACATGAATGACATATTATTGTTGCGGTCCTGATAAAATCCCAGGATATTTCTTACGCAAATGTGTGTACTCTCACGGAGCCAATATATTTGTTATTTGGTGCTTCCTTGGCCTCAATGCGAGTTACCTGATCTTTGGAAAGGCAGTTGAGTAGTGCCAATATTTAAATCAGGCAAAAGGAGCGAAACTGAAAACTATAAAGGAGTTGCGCTTCAGTCAGCGCTTTCTAAAGATTTTGATAAACTGATTCCAACCCAATTAATGTGGTTTTTAAGAAACTTAATCATTCCGGAACAGCACGGATTTTGCCCGGGACGTTCAACTGTGACGAATATATCGCTTTACCAATCTTACATACTACAACATTGTAAAATTAAAATATATACATTCATCCAGATACCAGAAATTCTTCTTGCATGAAATACACAATTGCAAGCCATCGTGATCAAGTTGTTTGAATGACAAGCAGAAACTGTCTCGTACATATAAGTGATCTCTGCTTTTGATTAAATCTTCTCGTGTAATATATAGGTTTAGAATCTATTGATCCAGTTCTTGGTGTCATAATATCCCGCCGGGCGATTTATCAAACAGGTACGATGTTATCACGCAGCACTCTCGGATGGTAGTACCGTAATCTGCAACGGTGGTATATCAAATTGCATGTAATCGGATGTAATTTATATGTACCCATCACGTATTTTGAATTTATAAACAACACAATTTAGAAGACCCATTCAAGTAAAGGTGGTGTTAGTGAGGTGGTACATTTTTCGATATTGAAAGTAGGAACCTGTTTGGTGGCAGTTGGTAGGTTCTTGTATACATGTACATTTCACGTTCTCTAGTTTGTTTGTTGCAAGATCTGACAAGTCGCTTCATGTTCTGGGTGCGTTTCTGTACGATGTAATTAAATTCTTAAAAATCTAGCATGACCTTCACGAATCAGATTGCGCCTTTGGCATAGTACACATTATTACCCCTTAGAACAATGCGGCCCCGCATCCCCCAATTAAAACCATTAAATTATGATCATACGAAAGGTTTATATTTAGAAACCAAACTGGTCTATATGCAATAAATAATTACCTTACCCCACGGGAGGTATGTAGCATTTCGGATAAGAAGAAATTAATAAATTGTACTGGAAAGGGAATGGTATTAGCCCACAAAGAAGCATTTTAATTTCGGCGGACAAATTGCTTATGCACAAATAATTGATTGACCTGGGCCGAGTTAGGAGTTAACTCGGGATAATTGTGATGCTAGCAATATCGCACCCATCTCATTACACGAAATGCCATTCTCCGAATGAGCGTAATGGCAATCTTATCTGAATATTCTTTCCATAGACGTGGGATTTGGAGCCCTTTTGCAACAGAGTACAATGTGACAGCAGGAGCTTGCGAGGTCCACTGACTGATTTCGAAGCAAATTGAAAATTAAAATTAAAGAAAAGTAGCTTATAGCATTTTATTTAATGCAATTAAAAACTCATAATGCCAAAGAATCAGATTTTTGATGCATTCCCTGAGGCACAATTCACCCTTAAAGTTGTATTATTTCTGAAATACGACCAGTGTGCGAAATAAGCGTTATCTTTAAAAAATCACAACTTACAATCACGCATTCTATAATCATCATTTTTACACAGTAATAACACAGCATCCTCCCATTAAATGACATGTAGTTTGATTGAATTAAATGATTAGTATCATATTGAAGAATCATTAAAAATGAATAATTTTCATTACTAAATTTTAACTTTAAATAGTAGAGCTTCTGATTGAAAAAAAAGTTTATAAAGGTTTAACACACTTGTGGATTGTTTATAGATATAGTTTGCAATTAAAAATTAAAACTAACTTGAAAAAAATAGTCAGGCCCCGCCTGGACTCATATTTTGGATTGGAAGCTCGGCCCGCTTGCAAAATTTCGACTCCTGGCCCGGCCGGTGCAGTGATCTAACGTAGTGTACTGACGCAAATTGTGATGAGTGATTCAGAAGAAGTTGAAAATTTTACGGACGTGGAAGTTCATATAGATTCACTGGAGGTAGTGGAAGTTCATTTCAAGGGCCCGTAGCAGAAGATAACCTAGCAACGTTAGTGTAACTGACATAACTGACTATGACATGACTGAAGAAAGAGCAACTCGAGTTATTTCTGTTTCAAATAATGAAAATAATGGGATAACTGGTTACATCAAATATGCTGTAAACATACCATGAATCAATATTCAAAATTGTTTGAATTGTAAGATTAGTATTAACATAAATAACTACACCTGTTCTATACATTATAATTTTTTAATATTTCTTTTAAACTCGCTGCATCGAAAGTGATGTTTCGAAAACCGTTTTGACAATTCGAAAGTCGTATTTCCGGCATCACATTTACGACACGTATCATGTAAAATTAAAACCACGCACGCAAAACCTTAGTTGGCAGCACTGATAAAGTTGACAGCTGAACTGTCAGTTTCAGTTGAATGATCATTTAGTTATGGAATGTAGAAGTTGTGGATTTTAAAGAATGACAAAAAATACTATGCGAAAAGGGTTGTTAGATTGAAGATAACAAGTAAAGTATACTAGGTGCTGAATGAGTTTGTCATGAGTGAACTACAGGTGTAAGCTACGATACAGAGAGACAACTGTAACGGATTGGAAGAATATTTGCCCTAAGGTGTCTATGTAGGGATGTATGAATGAGAAAAGTGAACATGATTAGAGGTATGATAGATGGGTAATTCTTAGAATTGAATTCCGCACCTATTACGCGTATTTTTAAGCAAATCTATTTTTTAAGTATAAAAATGAAATTCGAAAAATTGCAAAAAACGGACATCCACAACTTTCTTAATTGGCACTATTGAGCATTGGGAAAGGTCTCGTTGTGTTGGCCGTGTCTCGGAACGTTGGAGTTGACCCATTAAGTCATTGATTCAAATTCTGCACTGACTTCGTTGGGATTTTCTGCAATTCTGCACTCGCAATTCTGCCACTCTACCAACGTCCCGATGCCTGATTTGGACACAATAAACTAAACAACTGTACACGGCCGTCGCCCAAATTGAAAAGCGGCACATGAAAATATCTGTTGTTGCCAATTTTTTTATTCTACCGATTTGGGCGGTTCGGAGTAGTCGCATTGTGTCGGTGGAGGTGATTTACGTCGAAATTCACGACTGGCATGAGCCGCGGGGAAAGCAAGGCGAGTATTAGAAAATTTAAAATTTCCTGACGTTTGTCAGATTCGGTCCGCCATAATGAAAATAGTATTTATTCTTTCGTTTTTCGAAATCTTAAAAAATCGCCATTTTCAAACCGACTTTGATGCGTTTTCGTGTGCGGTTGTATCGTATCGTACATCTTGCAGTCGCAATTTCGACGCACCTTGCACCCTTAATATCCGATTGCACTGAGGATAATTTTAGATCAAGCTACATAAGCAAACAGTAATCAAAATTAAGAATTTGTATATAAGTGATCTTCCTTGCACATTTTCAATGGCAGCATTATCACAATAGTTGTGCTTGTTTCAAAAAATATTGTACAATTCTCGTGCGTGAACAATTTTTCCGCGTTCACGCATCATCATGCACAGAAAGTGACTTACTGCGGTAAGTGACCTACTGCGGTAAGTGACCTACCGCGGAAAGTCGGCTTTGTTGTCCTTAGATACAATCTTAGATACTATTTATTTGGTTACCTGGTTGTTTTACTTTCCATTATTGTCGACTGTTTGACAGTGTAATGTCAATAAATCAGTTAAGCAATAAGTTATGAATTTTTAAAAATAATGTAATTTACGCGCGCCAGCTATGTGTTGCGTTGGCTGATCCGCTGATAGAAAACATCGCTACGAGAAGAATTAATTAGTTGTTTTTTATCAGCGGATCAGCCAATGCAAGACATAGCTGGCGCGCGTAAATTACATTATTTTTAAAAATTCACAACTTCTTGCCTAAGTGATTTATTTTCACAGTTGTTTGACACAACAACGATATTATAACCCTTTAGCATATGACACGCAGTTTGATTGAATTAATTAATTTGAAACATGAGGAGAGCCGACTAAATGTTGACAATTTAAAGGATTATGTTTTTACTTTAAAAAGGGCGTAATTAGATGTCATCAGAAAAAGAGTTCTAGCATCACCTGCAAAAAATTGCCTGATATCTTCCTCTTTTATAGATCAGATCGAGAGAATTATGGACATTTGCATCGGTGATGCGTACGACGTAGACACTAACTGAAATAAGCCATTACTCAGCGCCAGTTATAAGTTTTCGGTGAAGAAAAAAATCAATAATTTTCGCGGTCGGATCAATACAAATATGATTTTCATACAAGGTTATAAAGGAGGCATTGGGCAATTTTTAGCACGCAGTGTTAAACCTCTACTTTTAGTTGAAATTTATTACGACCTTGCTAAAGTTTCATGAGTTTGGAAATGTTTTTAATAGAATGCTGTAAGTTATTTTTTCAAATATTCAGTTTTCAATTTGGCTTCAGAAACTGTCAGTGGATCTCGCGAGCTCTCGCTGTCACATTGTGCTACGTATGCAGTCAAGTAAAACCATAAAATTGCGGCTTTTTAATTGCGATTTACGACCACAAGGACCACCGCATTACCCAAACGTAAAAATCCGGCTCTTTACGTTAATTATTACAAATCTGATGGAGTATTACTTTTTAGAAACCTGTCACTAGAATTATTCAGAGCGAAAACCGAATTGTTAGACCTGGTTTGAAGTCTGCACTTGAACTAAATAAAGTGATTCGAGCACGCTATTTACGTAAGTGTGCGAGCGTTTTTAGTGCGTGAGATCTATTTGATGAACTGTGCGAAAACTAAAGAATTACGACTGATACTGTTACATCTGGGATTGTTCAACGATCGATTATATGGTTACTTCATACATTTTCGTACATGCTTGCAGGGTGTCCCACCGAAACCGCACATTGAATGTATATGAACTTCTAATTAATGTATTGTTGTAAGATTTTCAGCAAATACGTAATGCTCGTTTCAATTAAAATATTTTCAAGGTCATTTAATCTCCGATTATACCGAAATTTAACACCTGTATAGTATTATTTAAAAAATTAATCACCATTGGATACCTTCGGGTATTGGCTTTCTATATCCAACATTCCATCCCTTCGATTTTCTTTTGTTGGGAGTTACAAATTTTAAAATGAATCACGAAAATGCAGTAATTTTAATTTAAATGTTAAATATCTTGAACACGGTTAAATTTGGAGGTTATGTTATGATTTTTTCCCAGAATTGTAGAAGAATCCAAACTCGAGATAAAAAATACAGTATTCTATTTAAAATAAGGAAGTTGGTGTTGACTTCTGGTATAACCAAAAGTCGAATAAAATAAAATCATTGAAAAGAGCCTGGCGCGGATCCACGGGGGGAATTGGGGGGACATTTGCCCCCTCCCCCGAATGGTCAGTCGACAATTAAAAAATATTGTATTTTTTTTGGTAAGTTTAAAATTCTTAAATGTAGATTATTAGCACCTAGTTTAATATATAGTGGCGACCAATTTGAACTGTTTCATTTCCTTGACTCGTCCCTGAATCCCGTTATTTTCCCTGACCCCTTAAAAAAATTTCATGGAACCAAACTAAATAATGTATTTTTTGAATTTTACTTTAAATCAGTGTTTTGTACGCGTGGCGCATGAAGTAAAATTTCGAGTTGAGAAAAGCCCGAATTTGGATTTGGACGCTGCGCGTCCCAATCCAAATTCTTAGGGCTTTTCTCAACTCGAAATTTTACTTCATGCTCAGTCTGGGATTGAAAAACACTCTTTAAAATTATATTAGGGACTTGAATTGACCGAGAGACGGATAATTTTTGTTTGGTGATAACATATACAAATCGTACCAGCTGTCGTTTGTTTTTTGCTGTTTTCACCATTTTCAATGTTTTTTTTTGCGTTTTATTAAATTTTAACATATTTAATATTTTATTACTATTCGGCAACTTTCACACTTGGTATGTTAGTTTTGATATATGTCGACTGAGTCGATAAACGTTATAAATAACATATTGAGTGATAAAACTGTTGAATTGACGATAATGTAAAACTTGTTGAAAAAATAGAAAAGTCTTGAAATGACAAAAAGAAGGTTGAAATATGCGAAAATTGACACAAATTTAAAAAAAATAATAGTTGTGAAAAATCAATCAATTAATCAAACAATAAATCAAAAAATGTATTGATGCACATATTAGATTATTTTGTATTAAATTATGCTTAGTAGCTTTTTCAAAATTATATCATTGTTTTAATGTTTTTCATAAATTTCCACAATTTCTGTAATTTTTCAAAATTCGAACAGTTTTTCCGAATTTCGTAGATTTTTGTTAATTGTTCAAATTTTTATACTGAATGTTCGTCAGTTTTTTTTTAATCTTGGCGGTTTTTGTTAAATTTAAATATGTTAATGCTTTCATGACTTTCCAAAATTTATTTTAATTATTATCGTTTTTCGTGAATGTAAAAATGTTTAGTCAAATTTTAAAACCTTTGCGCCTCTCGTAAATTTTCAAGATTTGCTTTAATTTTAAAAATTCTGGCAGTTTTCCTGAATTTTCTAGATTTTCGACAATTTTGAAATTTTAAAAACTTTGCTGAATTTCCTAGATTTTCGTTAATTTTTATAATTTTGATGCTTTGCTCGAAATTCCAAAATTTTTACATACAGCGGATGTGAACGTCACAAATAACACAATTTTAGGCATTTTATTAAAACATTAACATTTCTAAGATTTTCTTTAATGTTCAAAATTCTAATGGTTTTCCTGGGTTTTCTAAATTTTTGTTAGTTCTAAAAATGTTGACGGTTTACTCGTATCGTGATTATATTAATTAATTATAAAAATGTTGTGCATTTACATGCATTTTCTAGAATGTTTGTTATTTTTTAGAAATCTAACGTGATTTTTTGTAAAATTATAAAATCTCCTAGATTGTCGGTGATTTTAAAAATGTTCACACTTTCGTAAGTTTTCACAAATTTTTAAAATCTTGACAGTTTTCGTCAACTGCCTACACTTTCTTTACATTTTTAAGATTTCAGTTAATATTTAAAATCTGCACGTTTTTCGTAAAATTTTTTAATAAAAAAAGTTAATGGTTTTTCTAAATTTCCTAGATTACTCTTAATTTAAAAAATATTAATACGTTTTATGAATTTCCTCACTTTTCATGAATTTTCATCATTTTTTTTTAATTTTCTCAGATTTTGTGAATTTCAATTTTTTTGAAATGTAAGCAATTTTTCGTGAATTTTTATTTTCTTGGTAAATTTTTAAAATCTCAACGGTTTTCTTAAACTTTTCAGATGATAATTTTTCATCGATTTTTAAAATGTTGACACTTTTCATAAATATCCAAGATTATTATCGAATTTTATAAAAATTGTTGATTTCAATATTTTATTCAAGCAAAACAAAATTATATTTTTTTTTCATTTTTAACAAATTTCATATCTTTTCTTAATATTCATCATTTCACTACTTTTCTTAATATTTTATGTTTTTTTGTATAAACCAGAATAAAACAAAATAAGCAATTGACAAATGTCGAACGAGTGTCTACCACTCCCAGACTAAGCATAAAGTAAAATTTCGAGTTGAGAAAAGCCCTAAGAATTTCTCAGCGTCCAAATCCAAATTCGGGCTTTTCTCAACTCGAAATTTTACTTCATGCGCAACGCGTATAAAAACACTGATTTACAGTGAAGTAATAAAGTGTTATCATTTGGACGTGCTGCTCAATCGTGTAACTTGTCATGGTGATTTGGCATCAGTGACTGAATATTAAACAACAGATTTTGCACACGCCGCTAAAACAACATGGCCGCCACAGGCTGTCAACATCGACCCACCCTTATTGGAAAACCCTGTACTTATAGACAGTTCAAAATTATGTTTTTTTTTAAATTTCATTACATGTTATTATTCAAGTGCAGTAATAGCCATACAAATGCATGCAATAGAGGGTTAATACTATATGTAAGATATTCGATCCTATTTTGTAAACAAAATGTTGAATTTAACGTACATAACGTACAACTTCTAAACGGATTTGGAATTTGTTATGTATGCTTAGAATGTGAGATTATGCAAATGCATACAATGGAGGGATAATACTATTTATAAGATATTCGAGCCGATTCTTCACCCTAAGGTTAAATTTGTTATTAGATTAAAAAATGTCGATTACTGAATTACTTGACGCATATTTTAAAATGTAAATGATCCTATAACTTAAGTATTGCAATAAAATATTGTAATTCATGAAAGTATACAAGGTTAACCTAAATTCTTCATGCATGTGAGCTATAAAGTGTCTTATTTATGCTTTTATAATGTCAAATATGCCGAGGCTAATAATCTTAGGATTCAACTTATTTCAAGACGAACGTATATCGAGGTACCACTGTAGGTTTTTTGGAATTTATAAAGCTATTTATATATAATCTTCCCACTGAACAAACACATTTAAGCAATGTTTCATCAACATTAAAATAACGTTTAATGTTGCTACAATGTTGATATAACGTTATTTGTTTGTTTTTTGCTCAGTGGGTTATTTTAAAAATCATTAAAAATCCTTTCACAAGCGAATCTTTATACTCATATACTATATACATTCAAGTAGCAAAGTAAATTGGCTTTGTAAATAAGCATAAAAAACAAAGCCTTTGGATTATGCTAAAAAAGCGTCAGTTAAATAGCATTGAAATTGCCGAATTACTAATAACCGTCTGCATCTTCTAATAAACGTCTGCATTTCATAATGAGTTAACGTTGCAACAATAGTATCGATGCCTCAAAATAACGAGACAGCGATTATTCTGCGATTAAATCTTCGTTATTGGAAAACACATTTGCGGTTCAATAGAATATATAAATCGAGTTAAAATATTGTTTGTGTATTGTGAAAGTTGTTTGTCACGGACTTTGCAAATGCCAAGAGCACAGGCTGGCCACTCGCTGAAGACATGATCGGAGCCGATGTGTAAAGGAAACCCGATTGCGGCTTCCATGGGCGCCCGCACATATGGGCAAAGGGGGCGCTTGCCCTCCCCCGAGATTTCGTCTTAGGGGGCGGCAATGAATATCGCAAATTAGATGTAATGTAAAAATAAATGAATATATTTTAATACGTAGGGGATTTCTAACAAGAGTTTACACTCTTTGATTAAGTATGAAGTAACATTTCTAGTTTAGAAAAGAGGAAGTGAATAGACAAGGTACGTCGACAGGTGTAATACATATGAACACATATGTGTTACAAGGTATGACAGAATTGGATCTTTCCATGTTTTCCCCTACCCGTTTCCCCGCAGGCCCTAGTTCCTGCGAAAGAGAGAAGCATGACGTTGTATTTGGTTATGTTTTTGAATCTATCATAACCTTTCTTTCCAGTTTCGCTGTACTTTCATAGATAGATTTTTTAATATTTAGTGGTAAAAATAAGTATTATTAAAACAGGACTTTGTGTTAGTTTTAAGTGTATTTAAAATAATAGTTTGTATTACGTGTAATTCAATTAAAAAAATATGTTGACGTTTATTGGATTATTAAAAACAAGGATTATTTATAAGAATGAATTATTTAAATTACTAATTTTAGGTTTTCAAAAATAACAAAGATTTTAAAAGCAAAATCTGGATAAATAAAATAAAATTCAAAGAGGAGAAAATTCAGTGAGTTGTAAATTAATAAAATTATTAACATGTTTTAAATATTCATTTCCCCTTTTCCCACCTTTCTTAAATATATATGTACATTATACAGGGAGTTTTTCTTTATTTGTACAATTTGTAACATTTTTCTAATTTGGAATACGTTTACCAAATTCAGCTTATTTTCTGTAAATCTGGGCTTTTCTAAACTCGAAATTTAACTTCATGCACCACTCGTATAAAACTAAAATATTGTGAAATTTATGTATGTTCAACCATCACTTGAAATCTGTGTTTTATACGCGTGGCGCATGAAGTAAAATTTCGAGTTTAGAAAAGCCCAGAAAATTTGTCTCGGGTCGCTGCGCGCCCCTCGACAAATTTTCACGGGGCTTTTCTAAACTCGAAATTTTACTTCATGCTTAGTCTGGGAGTGGAAAACACTCGTTTAAAGCTTCAAATTGAACTATTTTAAAAAACAACGAATGTCAGAAAATTGACAGCTTATGCATGATCACCTAAAGAAAAATGTCCCTGTATAATTGTATTGTATAATAGAAAGTACAGTCTTAACTAAAAAATAGTATGTTATACGAACAAAGTTAAAGTGTTTAATTTTATTAAATTGCTATTATTTTTACTCCTGGAATTAATAAATTGGAGTAAATTAGAGTTGGCAGTGCCTTAAAGTTTATTATAAATTAAGGCTGTAAATTAAACTTACAAAACAGTCAAATATTTATATAAGTAAACTATTTGAATTATTTAGTGTTAAAAAGTATATCACTACTAGTAACACTAAATATTCTTATAGTTTAATTGATTACATTGGTTAATAATAATCAAAATTTATATTTAAATATTAAAGTTCTCAGCTTTATTATAATCCGTTTTGTATGAACAACTATTTTGTCACTTCAATGCAAACTTATATCAAACAATCCAAATTAGGCTTTTCTAAACTCGAAATATTACTTCATGCGCCACGCGTATAAAACTCTGATTTCAAGTGAAGTTCAAAATATACTACTAAAGCAGAATGCTAAAGACGTGTATTCTGAACTTTACATCAAATCAGTGTTAAATATTCGTGGCGCATAAAGTAAAATTTCAGCCTTTTCTAAACCCAATAATTCACTTCATGCTTAATCTGGGATAAAGCGTTTAAAACTTCAAATTGAACTCTTTTAATAAAAAAAAATGAATGATTATTTTGAAATGGCGATGAAATTCATTACTTTGCAATATTAATTAATTGTGTCAATGTTTTCGATTATCTCAATTATTAACACTTTTCGATGAATTTTAACTGTGTTAAAATGTGTCGGGTTGCTTTTTCAAACATATTTATGAAAATAATTACATTTTTCTACATTTATGGAATTTTCATCAATTTTATTGATTTTTAAAAATTTCATTTTATTTTTATAGCTTTAAGAATTGCAATATACCGAGCGATTCATTTAACCTGGAATGGCGTTTATCTCGAAAAATTCCCATCGTACAGAAAAAATAGCAGAATCCAAAGTTTAATATTTTCGTTTGAGGAATCCCTTAAAAAAATGGAACTCCCCCCCCCTGTAGGCGGGGCGTGGTGTAACTTTGAAATCTTAGATAGGAACCCCCATTTTTTATCTCATATTCGGATACTACGTCAAAAACTATGTATTTTTTATCCGAAACTTTTTTTCGATTCACGATATACACTCGACCGCAAAAAAAACGCGCCACTTGAAAATTCACGTTTTTTCGTGAATATTCAAACAGCCATAACTTCGGTCGATGTGGATGAAATTTTATGAATTTTTGAGTTTTTGGAACGTTAAAGTTTTTTCTTTAAGGACACATAAGTGGATATAACGATATTTAAGCACTTCTGCATATAAAAGTCGTACCAACAAGAAAATGTTCAGAATGTTAGAAATGATAAAAGTTGAGAAGTTATACTGTGCCCAAAAACAATCGTAGCTCCACTTCAAAAAGAGCGCAACAAAATTCCATAATTTTCCTTTGAAATAAGCGAAAAATCATGTCGATCCAATGACTTGGCTCGAAGTTATGGCAGTTTTTTTAAAAAGTGTATTTTGGGGCATAACTTTGGCGGACAGGCTTAACTCTGCTCACAAACCTGTGACATTATGCGGTTTAAAAAGATTGAAGTTTTCTCTTTAAGGGCATGTTAGTCAGATCTTCAAACATGCACATTTTACCCCCTTCTACCCCCTAAAGGCGATGAATCAATTTTTCTCAAATTGTCATAACTTTACTCCAAATCAATTTATCGATCTGAATTTTTGCGCATATTAAAGGAGAAGGACTGAATTTATTCTGGATGTCCCTTGCTTGAAGCCACAATTTTTATTGCGCATTGTACAAGTTAAGAAAGTTAAAAGTTTTAAAGTGAAAAACGTTTCATCGCCTTCAGGGGGTGAAAGGGGGTAAAATGTGCAAGTTTAAAGATCTGACTAACATGCCTCAAAGAGAAAACTTCAAGCTTTATAAATCGCATAATGTCACAGGTTTCCGAGCAGAGTTATGCCTGTCCGCCAAAGTTATGCACCAAAATACACTTTTAAAAAAACTGCCATAACTTCGAGCCAAATCATTGGATCGACATGATTTTTCGCTTATTTCAAAGGAAAATGATGGAATTTTGTTGCGCTTTTTTTTAAAGTAGAGCTACGATTTTTTTTGGGCACAGTATAACTTCTCAACTTTTATCATTTTTAACATTCTGAACATTTTTTTGTTGGTAGGACTTTTAAATGCAGAAATGCTTAAATTTCGTTATATCCACTTACGTGCCCTTAAAGAGAAAACTTTAGCGTTCCAAAAACTCATCAATTCATCAAATTTCATCCACATCGACCGAAGTTATGGCTGTTTGAATATTCACGAAAAAACGTGAATTTTCAAGTGGCGCGTTTTTTTTGCGGTCGAGTATAGATGGCGCTGTAATTATTTTAGACTTTTTTTAATGACTAAACAATTTTTTCTTTATGCGCCACGCGCACAAGACGGTGTTTCAGCGTAAAGTCCGAAAACAGAGACAAAGAAACCTGGTGCTTGTTCGCAGGGACGTAGCCATGGGGGGGGGGACGCCCCCCCCCCCCCAAAGCTAAGGCAGTTGGCAAATTTTACTTTATAATGAAAAATTGCTAAACCAGTTGGCAAATCTAAAAAAATTATATGATATAAATGGATATGTTCCCAGAAAATGGGTTAGGGCTTAATGCAGTTGGCAAATCTCGGACGAAACAAATTGATGAACATTAACAAGTTTTACTAAAAGCATTTATTATTGGATAATAAATTAAGCTTAATTTATATAAATCAATGTACTACGTTATATTAATTTGTTAAAATAAAATAATATAAAAATAGACATTTTTATTTTAATTTTGAAGTTGGAAAATTATAGGTGTTTCCCCCCGCCCAAAAGTTAAGGCTTCGCTACGCCCCTGCTTGTTCGTGTATGGTCGGGTATAATCGTGTATGGTTAAACACTTTACATTACACTGTTTTTGTTTATGTTTGTGAAAATGTTGAATTTTCAAGTGAAATTCACTTCTAACGAGTGTCTTCCACTCCCAGACTAAGCATGAAGTAAAATTTCGAGTTTAGAAAAGCCTGAGCGTTTGGATTTGGACGTCCAAATCCAAACTCAGGCTTTTCTAAACTCGAAATTTTACTTTATGCGCCACGCGTATAAAACACTGATTTCAATTGAAATTGAAAATATACTGCTTAAAAAATTTATAAAAAAACTCAAACATGATTACAGCGCCATCTGTCGTGAATTGAAAAAAAGTTTCTAATAAAAAGTACATACTTTTTGACGTAATATCCAAATATGAGATAAAAAATGGGAGTTCCTGTTCAAGATTTAAAAGTTGCACCACGCCCCACCTACATGGGGGGTAGGGGAGTTCCAATTTGACTTCTAACCGATTCCTCACACAAAAATATTAAACGTTGGACCCTTCTAGTTTTTCTGAACGATGCATATTTTTCAAGATATACGCTATTCCAGGTTAAATGAATCACCCGGTATAAATAAATAAATTTCTATTTGTTCGTTCTTTTTATATTTTTTATTTTTTCTAAGTTCCTGCATTTGGCTGCGCCCTTGATTATTATTATTATTATAGTTTGCCCCCCCCCCTAAATAATATTCTGCGGACGCCCATGGCGGCGATGATTCCAATTTCAGACAATTACGTAAATATTTGCCAGTAAGATATTAGTTCACTCATTTTGATTTATGGAAAACGTCTTCTTTTACAGCCTTTGTTTCTGATAGCGCACCCAACGCCATCGCGTCATGGTAATTGAATTTTATTTGCGTCGTAAATTCGAGGAAACCGCTGCGATGGCTTAGGTGATTGTGCTAGAATGTCAACATTTAAATAAAATCCTTATTACTTTCTCATCTTTTGCCTATAAAATCCGGATGAGGCTTGGGAAGAAAAAGTAAATGGCATAATGGATTCACTTTATTTTTCATATCTTGAATGTTATCGTAGTATGCAAAATCTTTTTTTTATTAAATAACATGCGACGAGAGATCCGGATTTTTGTGTATTTTCGCTTCTTATACTTCCCCGACAGGTCTTATGTCATCCCAAGGACGGTCAAGTATATGGTAAGAATAGAATATTCTGGAGTGGGGGTAGAGATCGCTTACGTCACAAATGAGCGCTGAATTTAAATGTGGTTACTTCATGATTTAGATAATTACAAGTAATTAGAGTAACGGAATAATATTTCTTACTATTAAATTTTATTAATAATGTAAAAATTATTTCAGATAAAAGACAGAATTCGATTTGGAAATAGCGTTAGCAACATCATGTATTTCCACATTTAATTCTTCGTAATATTGCTATCCATGTGTACTTTATGCATATTTATTTTTATGTATAAGCATTAACAACTAAAATTACAAAACCGGGCTGGCTTAACCTTAAATTTTATAAGTTAGCATTGAAGTGACAAAATAGTTGTTCATACAAAACGGATTATAATAAAGCTGCGAACTCTAATATTTAAATATACATTTTGATAACGTTTAATTATTAACCAATGTAATCAATTAAACTATAACGATATTTAATGTTACTAGTAGTTTGATATACTTTTTAACACTAAATAATTCAAATAGTTAACTTATACAAATATTTTACTATTTCTAATTCACAGCCTTAATTTATAATAAACGTTAAAACACTGCCAACTCTAATTTACTCCAATTTATTAATTCTAGGAGTAAAAATAATAGCAATTTAATAAAATAAAACACTTTAACTTTGTTCGTATAACATACTATTTTTTAGTAAAGACTGTAGTAGTAGTACGCCTAAGCTGTACATTTTTTGATATTCGTTGTTTTTTTAAAAGAGTTCAATTTGAAGCTTTAAAGAAGTGTTTTCCACTCCCAGACTAAACATGAAGTAAAATTTCGAGTTTAGAAAAGCCCCGTAAAAATGTGTCGAGGGTCGCACAGCAACCCAAGACAAATTTTCTGGGCTTTTCTAAACTCGAAATTTTATTTCAAGCGCCACGCGTATTAAACACAGATTTCAAGTGAAGTTCGAATATACATTAATTGCACAATATTTTAGTGTTTTATACGCGTGGCGCATGAAGTAAAATTTCGAGTTTAGAAAGACCCAGAAAATTTGTCTCGGGTCGCTGCGCGAGCCGAGGCAAATTTTCAGGGGGCTTTTCTAAACTCAAAATTTTATTTCATGCTTAGTCTGGGAGTGGAAAACGCTTGTTTAAAGCTTCAAATTGAACTTAAAAAAAAAAACAGGGAATATCTAAAGATTTACAAAAAATGGTGTAACTTTCAAACTATTCAAGACTCTTCACGAGCCCTACAACTTTTATTCAAATGAGTTTTCAATATGGTCAGTATTTAAGAAAATATTAGGAAACATCTAAAAAACACTAACACCAATTTCGGTTTCTACATTTTCGCCAAAAGCATTTCAGATTCAAGGATTGTAATAAAAAGCTAAGTTTATAGTGTCATCTCAACATCTCGATCGGTTAAGGCTGTACGGTGACGGACAGAAGGAGAGGCATTTTTCAAAAATGGTCTTAATGGACTCAGGGTATCTAAAAACTGATATTTCCGCTAAAATGTTTGATTCGGAAATTTTCCAAAAAAAAATACTTTGCCTTTGTATTACAAACGGAAAAAGTAAGAATGTAATGAAAATCTGATCAGCCGTTTTTGCTAAAATTGTTCCAAATAACGAAAAATTTAACAATTATTTTAGAAATAAAAACGGCGCACAGTATAACCGTTGCACTAAAAAGTGACAAAAATACTAATAATTAAAGTTTATTAATTTGCAATGTTTATGACATATAAGTCTAATAAAGACTTTTGTTAATAGGAATGACAGTTTTTTCTAACACATTGCTGTATGACATACCATTTATGCGCTAATAAATTTAACCTTTTTTTTTAAATTGTCAAATGAATAAAAAGTGCACTTACTAAATAATTGATATTTTAATAAATAAGTTAGGTATTTAAAAGCATTTTATGTTTTCTAGAAACTTAATATTTGTTCTTACTTTACAGGTGAATTGTAATAATTTGTATTGCCTTTTAGTCGAATAGCACTTATTTAATGTTTTACATTTAATTTTCTAGAAGTAAAACTTTAATGGAGCCGCTATTTTGAAAATGTAACAGTAGAGGTTTGAGATCTGAATCATTTTGAGGGTATATATGTGGTGTAATTGCGTACATAAAATCATTCCTCTACATCTGCGCGTTATCAAGTTATGAATTTTTCAATCAGTAAACATCTGAAGTATCACTGTATCGTTAGAGAGAAAAACAAAGCTATCTAAAATAAATAATCGTAACATTTTTTCTAATACGTCTATTGAAATAAAACCAAGACTAAATTATACTAAAATAAAGTGTTAATAATATATGCCAAAATGAAAGCGTTTGGTAATATAAGAACAACGTAATAAACTGTTAAAAACATTTACATTTTTCTCGCTCCGTTCGCGACATGAAAATATGCAGCTTTAGGAATTAATTGCAGAACAAGAAGTTGATGCAAAAATATAAGTGAACCAAACTCGAAAGGTTCATACTTTTTAGAAATGTATGGGGATTTTTTCATTTTAATTACTCCTTCCACCTTTGGGCAGAATCTCGCGTTTGCGCCTGTCGTATGTTAGCGACCCGCTACATTAAAAAATGCATCAATTTGGAACGCGCAGATGGAGCGAAATGATTCTTTTCTACGTGTATTGCAATATTTTAGCTATGAAATTAAACTTCTACTTTTTCGTAAAACAAACTACACTCGACCGCAAAAAAAACGCGCCACTTGAAAATGCACGTTTTTTCGTGAATATTCAAACAACTTCGGTCGATGTGGATGAAATTTAATGAATTTTTGAGTTTTTGGAACGCTAAAGTTTTCTCTTTAAGGACACATAAGTGGATATAACGAAATTTAAGCACTTCTGCATTTAAAAGTCCTACCAACAAAAAAATGTTCAGAATGTTAGAAATGATAAAAGTTGAGAAGTTATACTGTGCCCAAAAAAAATCGTAGCTCCACTTCAAAAAGAGCGCAACAAAATTCCATCATTTTCCTTTGAAATAAGCGAAAAATCATGTCTATCCAATGATTTGGCTCGAAGTTATGGCAATTTTTTTTTAAAGTGTATTTTGGAGCATAACTTTAGCGGACAGGCATAACTCTGCTCGCAAACCAGTGACATTATGCGATTTAAAAAGATTGAAGTTTTCTCTTTAAGGGCATGTTAGTCAGATCTTCAAACATGCACATTTTACCCCCTTCTACCCCTTAAAGGCGATGAAACGTTTTTCACTTTAAAACTTTTAACTTTGTTAACTTGTACAATGCGCAAAAAAAATTGTGGCTTCGAGCAAGGGACATCCAGAATAAATTTAGTCCTTCTCCTTTAATATGCGCAAAAATTCATATCGATAAATTGATTTGAAGTAAAGTTATGACAATTTGAGAAAAATTGATTTTTTCCCCAAACTCAATGAGCAGAAGTTAATTTTGGCCTGAAATAAGGCAAAAGCCTTACATATACTTGCATTTTACCTCTACCGAAAAAACCTACTGCCAAATAAATGTTTTGGCTGGGTGACAATTTTTTGCATTTTCATTGCAAAATGAAATTTGACGCTAAGTTATGCATACACTTTTTAAAAAAAACTGCCATAACTTCGAGCCAAATCATTGGATCGACATGATTTTTCGCTTATTTCAAAGGAAAATGATGGAATTTTGTTGCGCTTTTTTTGAAGTAGAGCTACTATTTTTTTGGGCACAGTATAACTTCTCAACTTTTATCATTTTTAACATTCTGAACATTTTTTTGTTGGTAGGACTTTTAAATGCAGAAATGCTTAAATTTCGTTATATCCACTTATGTGTCCTTAAAGAGAAAACTTTAGCGTTCCGAAAACTCAAAAATTCATCAAATTTCATCCACATCGACCGAAGTTATGGCTGTTTGAATATTTACGAAAAAACGTGAATTTTCAAGTGGCGCGTTTTTTTTGCGGTCGAGTGTACTACTCCATGAACAAAAATTTAATATTAAAAAAAATTTAAATTTCTTGTAGTGATTATGCTTTTGTAAAAAAACATTTAATTAAATAATAAACTCACAATCTTAAATCAAAATAGACACTTATTATAAAATATATTTGTATTACTGGTTATTTAACTTGATAGTTCACATACAGACCACAAAAGTATGCGCTATTTATACGTTTTAAAATCTCTTAAAAATGGTCTTCTTCCAGACATAATAAGTTCATAAGTTGACGGACAAAAAAACCTTTGCATCTAACCTGAAGTATGCAGCAGTGATTAAGAAGTTAGACAAAATTCTAAGGTAGGCGTTTAATTTTGATACCTTTATTGTATTTTTGGCCACTTTGTGGAGTTACGGTTACACTGTGCGGCGGTTTTATTGGATATTTTCCCTTATTGTGTGATATAACATAACTTTCTTTCATTTTTATCCCCGTTTTCCTTCTTTAGCAATAGGTACTAATATTATAAATATAAAACAAAATCATGAGAAGAACATTACACATACAAATCATACCACCCTAATACCATACCATAATAATAGGCTCTGTCCCGTTTAGTCCTAGTTGAATTAATAAAAGTCGATGCATCGCAATTAGTCTAATCTACTTTCACTCTTATTACTTTAGGCCAGAATTATTCGACCTAAATTATTTGGTTGAGACCTATTCATGTCAGATCCATCACTAGGATCATCCAATTACTTAATGGTTGCTAGCAAATAACGGACGGTACAACCAGAAACCATTTGATAGACAGATTTTGATTGACTTAAATAGCACTTAAATCCTTAAAGGTTGCCTACCATATTAAACAACTTATTTCCTACTAGTTCAACGTTTTAATCTTTAATACAGTAGTAGTTAATTGTTCTCCACATCTATACAAAAAGTACATTTGAAATAGAATACACAAACGTAAAAGGTAATTTTTATTATCTTACACATTTAACGATAACTATCTATGTTCAGAGTTAATATTATTCACAAACGGTATAGTATAGTTTACGTATGTCATACAATCATGTTTCTATGCTTATAAGAATTTATGTAATTCTTTCAAGGGCTTTCGAACGTGTGGCATTTTCATCCTCGCACATAAGAGACCACGCACCCAAGAAAGCGTTTGATGGTCTTTGTGTTTATTTCTTCGTAAATGCCAAATAAACATGGCGTTTTATTATCATTGACAATATTGTAGAGGACATTATTTGCTGAAGTGCTTTGACCACCCTGAGACGGACACAATTTACATAAAATAATCGAAAGGAGCACAGCTAGGAATTGTCTATATTTCATAACCTCTGCTGTTTATGCAGATCCATTTGTGTACTAAAACGATCACGACGGTTATGGAAACCGGCGCGGCGGGGATTCGGATCGCTTTGATAGTCGCATCCATAATTAGTTGTAGTTGGTATGTATATGCCGAATCAAAGACGAACTCGTGTGAGAATCTTGCGAATTATGTAAATAGTTAGAATCAAATATGCGTTTCGCATAGGTCATACAAGCGAATATTTAGGTTAGCATTAACACATTAATGAGTTAACATACGTGATTGCAAAATGGTGTATTACATATAAAATATTATTTTTCCTTTATATAACTTTAATTATATTCTAACAAATACTCTTTCAATTGAAAAATCTCAGCTCACTTGCGTTGCTATAAATGCGTATGTGTATATGTGTGTGCACGTTGTAAACACGCTAATGTCTGAAGGGAATCAATGATCAATCTCTAAAAAAAATCTGCTGTGGCCAACACAGGTACCGAGCACAAATTAAAATAATATATTATTATTAAATTCATTATTTAGTCGCAAGTGTCATTAGGAAAAACAATAACATGACCATCTAATAATATATTTCAAATAACAGTTGTCTCAAATTGACAATAGTCCTAACGTCGGCTGACGCTGATTTATGTTAAGTTTATTACATTGGACCAGGGTTGGTAAAAAAAACGTTTTTTTTTAAATTTTAATTAAAACAAACAGTTTATTTTTAAAAAAACGTGTTTTTTTCATTGCAACAGCGTTTAAAACATTAACAATTAAAAACATGTTTAAAACACGTTTAAAACGTGTTTAAAACAGAACATACAGGGCATTTTGAGTATACATTTTCCGACAATTACAGCGTTTTTTTAAATTTGCTGAAATTCGTTGTTTCAAAGCGGTTAATTTGAGGATTTTAACGAGTGTTTTCCACTCCCAGACTAAACATGAAGTAAAATTTTGAGTTTAGAAAAGCCTAACAATTTGGATTGGCCGCGTAGCGACGCGGAGCGGCCAATCCAAACTAGGCTTTTCTAAACTCGAAATTGTACATCATGCGCCACGCTTAAAAACATTGATTTACAGTGAAGTTCAAAAAGCACACATATACAACAACGATTATAGGCAACCTAATATAGGTTATAGTGATTGGTTTGCCTATAATCACTGTTTTAAACAATTTGTTCAGCGCAGAATTTGACTCACGTTTTATTCACATCTACATATTAGATTGTTAAAGCCGTATATTTTAAACATTACGATATTTCAGTGTTTTATACGTGTGGCGCATGAAGTAAAATTTCGAGTTTAGAAAAGCCTAATTTGGATTGGCCGCTCCGCTTCGCTACGCGGCCAATCCAAATTTTCAGGCTTTTCTAAACTCGAAATTTTACTTCATGCTCAGTCTGGGAGTGGAAAACCCTCGTTTAAAGATTCAAATTAAAATCTCTAAAAGAAAAAATCCCTGTATTTAAAAATTACATTTATTCACACAATTGTGATATTTTATTGTAATAAAATGTTATGTTTAATAATGTCATTTGAAATAACTTCAACAATTTAGCTAACATTTAAAAACGTAAACAAAACATCTTAATGAAGTAGTATAAAATATAATTTAGCAATTTTAAAATAATTAAAAACGTTTGTTTTAAACAAATTTAAGATTTAAAACATGTTTAAAACAAAACCGTTTGAAACACGACGGCTGTTTTTTAAACATATTTAAAACACTGTTTTAAAACAAAGTGTTTTAAACATAACAACCCTGCATTGGACTAATGTCGGCTGACTCATATTAAGTTGACACAATGGACTAAATACTGGCTACAGTTATAATGTTACAGTGGTCAAAATACAATCGATAAAGACATTTTATAAAAAATCCTAGCATAGACAAAAACAACTCAATTTTAATAAGTTAAAAGACAGCCAACCACATGACTTACGGTTATAATATCATAATGGGACCGCTGTATAACAATCCGTTATACAGCGGTCCAGCGCCAGAGCGGTCCCTAGGTAGTCACGATAGTAACGATCTTTAAGCGTTAAATGACTGCTAAATTTGAATATACAAGTGTAATAAATTACGTTGCTTGTACAGGTTATTTGCAAAAATATATTCTAGAAATATAGTTAATAAAGAGTTTTATTGCGTAAAATTTAATTTATCATTATACATTTCTGAAAACACAAAACACCTCTTGGTACACAGGGAATGTTTGCAATATACGCTCTGGCGGTTAACGTGTTAAATTAAAATTTAACATTCAAACCAAGTCTATCTCTCTCCCACTCAGACAGGCAAGTAGGCAAAAATACAAAATATTTTTATCTACCGTCAAAATTGAGCTATCTCAGTTAAATTATTGTTGTTGTTTCGCTATAATTAGGTGGGGAGAAGAGAATTATTAAATGGTACCATGACCACCTTTTTGGATTAAAAAAAATCATATTTACCATTTTCAAGAAAACTAAAATAACTACGACAAAAAGCATGTACTCATTATCAAAGATAATTTACGAAATACGAAGAAAACGCTAAGAGTAAACCTCCACTTCCGATTTCCGGATTTCACCCATTTTTAACTAGGCGCGAGATATTATGAAATAGAACCCAAATACAAAATTTGATAAAAGTCCCATGAGTCGTTTTCGATGAAATCGTGTCACAGACCGACCGACCGACAGATCGACATCATTGAGATAACACTTGATTTCGATTTGTGGGACCCCAAAACGGATATTTCCGTAAAAAATGGGGGGTCAATTTTTAGCCGATCACGGTAAAAACAAGAAAGAACATAGGGCATAACATTTTTGCGTCTAAAGAATTCGGTAAGACAATAAAAAAATGTGCAAGACACCCATTAATCGCTTTGACTAGTGATGGGCTTTAACGAATGATTGGAACTTAAATGATGTTGATAATCGATTGATCATTCGAATAATCATTCGAATCATCATTTGAATGATCATTCGAATGATTATTTGAATAATCATTCTAATAATCATTCAAATTATCATTTTTATCATCATTCAAACGGTGAATCGAATTATCTATCAATCCTTTATTTTTTTCAAATTTTAAACCATTCTTACACACTGTTTAAATAAAAGTTTTTTTGAAACAAATATTTTATTACTACACCACATCTGAAACTAGTCTCAAATGACACAAACTGTTACATTTGCAGTAGGTTACTGTATGTAACAGCAAACACTTGTATAATTCAATGTCCGTCGGAGCCTTAATGCTCGGGAAGTAGTTTCTTTAACAAGTGTTTGATGTAGTCTTTGTATGACTAATTTGTTGTAGATTGCGTAAAGAATCGCACTTTTAATGTTTAAAGTATTCTACAACCAAGCATTGGCAATTTCATTTATACTTATACAAATTATGTTGCTTTGACAAAACGACACACAATTTTTATGTTCTTCCTGCAAAGGGTATAACTACAAATTTACAAAATACCTATGTATGTGCAAGTTCACCCCAATAACAATATAAAGTATTTGCAACATCATCAATATACCTGATACCCAGACATGCCTAAAACGACGAACAAATAATAAAACATTTCTCAGTTGGAAAAATAAAGGATATTGGATGACAAATACATTATACAAGCTGTTGCTAAAATAAAAACACGCAGATTATTCGCTCTATTATTACGAAAGTAAAGGAGTGGCCTCTGTCGACCCTAAATCCAAGGCACTCTTTTAGCCTTATTTTGTACGAAATGCAAGGCTAGGGGAGGGACAGCTCATGGAAACGCCTCGGGCACACAAATACCACGGGCCGGTTATGTTCATTATGAGCAGAAGGTGTCGTTATTGGACGGGTCCAAAGAAATAACTTAAAATCGGTGACTGTATAAATCAAGAGTAGGATTATGAGATGATACCTGCATACAATTTATTTGTTTCGATATAAAAGGTGTTTTAGCGCAAAAGTTGTTTTAATTTAATTCTTTGTTTTGGTGATATTTGAATTAGTTGATAAAGAGATCTTAAAGTTGAAATAAAGATATTTTTGTTGTTTGTCAACCATTTTAGCTTTTTAGAAAAGTCAATTCAGAAAAAGTTTCATGAAAGATACTTTAATTTTAATCATTTCGGCAGACCGCGGACCGCAATAAACCCCACGCGGCCAGTTTCGGACCACTTTGTGCGAAATTTACGATTTACCACACGCTAATGCAAAAAGGAAAAACCACGTACAATATTGTATGGATTTATTATATTTGGGGTTACTGAAGAGCTTGATTTATCATGTGGTAAATTGCTGTACAGCGTGCCCACATTTGGGTGTTTGAGCGTATACTGGATCTCTTTTATTAAGACTATGAAGCGAACACAGAAATCAGCTATCTCCTTTGTTTTCGAGTTATAGCCTTATTATTTTCCATTATAGATTTTTATTAATATCTCAAGCCCGCGAGCCACTCCTTCTGGGTGCGCGCCTTCTTCTCAGTATATATATTCAAATCCAATTTTTTAATATTTTCTAAAATTAATTTGATGTAATTGATGATTGTATTATGTGAGCGCAATTAGTGTTTTTTGACGTATCGAGAATGCATTTTTCGAGACCGTAGGTCGAGACTAAAAATGAATTCGAATGCGTAAAAAAAATCCGCCGTGGGGTACCGACCGCGAATTAAAATAATATAGGATTAATAAATTAATTATTTCAATTACTTATTATTAATACTTACTGATGTAGAGTAATACAATTCAAAAATTAACAATTTTCAAGATAACCTTAAAACTAACAGAGCTACGACAAAAAGTATATACAGGGTGTAACCGAACTACTGTACTCTACCACATAAGGGGCAGTGTTTAAATAAAAAATACCTGCAATTGAAATTACCGTACCTTTAGTAGATAGCTCACAAATAATTATTCAAAATAATTAATAATAATAGCCCACATGATTGTGGTCACTGGCATACGAGGGTATTGCGTGTTTCAACCGAGATTACACAATACTCGTAGTTTTTACACGATCTCAGTTTGGGTATCGAATTACCCCATCCAGTGAATGAATCAAAAAACATTTTGTGAAATTTTAAGTAAGACCAAGGATGTTTATTCATGACTAATGAATTTTCAAAAGTGAGTCAGATTAGGAAGAATTGTGTCCATATTATCGATTTCATAAGTTGCTGACGGAATTCCGAATATATAGTGACCTTGTTTCATTATCTATTCATCCGAGACAGTGCAACAGTACAACATACTTACTTTGTGTTTTTAGTTCATTCAAATCGGTCAATAAATAACATAGTTATGGCGTTGGGCGTTTTTTTATCGAACACTTGGTATAATAATTGCGAATTTTAGCCAATGCATGCTAAAATTCGTGTCTACGAGTATTGCGTACAAATAATAATGTTTGATTTCAGGTACGATATATTTTCGAATAACCAATTATCAATTTATTCTTGAATCTTGGAGGCGTTCACTTCGTGGTACATTTTCAGTTTTAAGATATTTTAATGTTTGAGCTAATTGTACCAAGGAATGTTAAATTTTGTATGATTTGTTTTCTGTAGCTGTGCTGATAGCGTATATGTAATTTTTGATTTGTAGTGATTTATATTTATTAAGTTGTATATGTTCCGAATAGCCATTATTAGTAGCAATTTGTTTTATTGTATTTATTTATTTGTTCCGGGATTTAGAGCTGAGGGGGATTATCAATTTATTCAACACAAATGTTGTTGAAAAATTATTTTCTTCATCAGTGTTACAACTCCAAAAAGTGAGTTAAATAACAATAAGAGAAAGCTGCCAGGCAGGCCAATTCATGATATCCACCTGGCAGTCTAATGCTGCTGAATCGACGACCGCAGGCATCACCTCAGGGTGATAGACGATTGAAAGTGTAAGTCGACAACGGCCTGACCAGGACAAGATCTTAGCTGCAACTACTGAGTTTCTGTTAGATCTCAGATTAAAGCCCAATTATAACATTACATTTTGAGATAGTATCATGGTCATAAAACGGCATTGCGCAAACACAAAATGGTTTCTTCCTGCGCTTCAAATTCATACAGTCAATGGTGGGAGAAATGTGAAACTTGATCAAATTAAATAATTCGCGTCGTTCACATACCAGCATTAACATAATTTAATATTATACTTTGTAAAAGCAAGTGTTAATAGAAGTTTTCGTGGGCGAAGACCCAACCTGGCAAAAGATAAAATAATCCGTAATCTCTTTCTCAGTTTCTTATAGATATTGTGTAATGTTCGTATGTATGGACTTAAATGCATTTTTGCCAAAGATGTAATTTTCAGTTTAAGTCTGCCTTAATTTTAAATAAAATGTATTTAACAGATTTCAATGATCTACACAAACTTTGAAGCCCTGAACACCAAAAAATATTTGGGTTTTTTAGAACTATTTGACAACTTTCATATTCATATTTATTGATGTAATAACATAAGTACATGTTTTACATAAGTCAACATAAACTATATATATATATATATATATATATATATATATAAATAGTATAAAACGTTATAATCTAGTATAGTCAACACATCGAAATAAATAAAGACTTATATGTATAAAAATAATACAGAGATACAGACGATTACAATTTAAAATGCGATTTAAAATCAAAATAAATAAAAACGTACTTAGAAATAACACAGAGATACAGATGATTACAATTTAAAATGTGTTTTAAGATCAAATTCAAGGAATTTTTCCCAGCAGTAAAAAGCTTGATCCTCCAGTAATGTTTTCAGACATTTTTTAAATTGTTTTGGAGGTAACTGCTGAATACTTTTTGGTAAAGCGTTAAAGAATGTAACTGCGTAGAATCTAGTGCCTGCCTTCGCTTTTGAGAGTCGTGTTGCTTGAAGGTAGATGTTTGACTCTTGGCGAATATCATACTTGTTGATGTCGCTACAAGTTTGATAATTATCCAAATTACGTCTTATATGAGACAAGCAGGCAAAAATAAATAGAATAGGATCAATAGATTAGGAAATTTTATTATATTCAAGTCAATAAAAGCTTGTCTGCAGTCATCGCAGTAATTCAAGCCAGCTATCACTCTTATAGCTCTTCTTTAAAGGTCAAATATTCGGTGTCGAAGAGTGGCAAGACCCCATGTAAGTATCCTATATGTGATGTTAGACTGAAATAGCGAGAAATATGCAGTACGAACTACGTTCCTCTATACTATGAGTGCGAGATTCCTAATAAGGTAAATACTGGAACAAAGCTTTCTATCGAGTATTTTCCCATGAGTTGTCCAAGATAAAAGGGAATCAATGTGAAATTATAGAAATTTAGTCGATTCGTATTGGCGCAAGCTTTTCATTAGGGTGAAAGTGAGTGAAGCGGATTTGTTTATGTTCAGGCATAAGAATAGATCCCTGTGGTACACCGTATTTTATGGGCAAGGCCTCAGACATGATTCTATTTAAATACACCCTCTGAGTTCTTCCAGTGAGGTATGAAAGTAAAATCCGGTGTCAGGATGAATGTTATAAAAATTAAGTTTGCGCAGTAAAATGTGAGATACGCTGTCAAAAGCCTTAGATTGATCTAGAAATGTAGATCTTGCGATAACTCCTTTTTCGAAGACATTGGTAATTTCTAACTAACTTAGATAAAGCAATCCCCGTTGAACGTTTTTTCCTAAAACCATATTGTTCGCTTCTTAACATGTTTGATTGTTTTAGGTAAGTAGATAGTTGATCTTGCAAGATTTTCTCTAGTATTTTACCAAACAAGAGCAACAGAGAGATTGGACGACAATTGTCAGGATTGTTTAGGTCTCTTAAAAACCGGTATGACTAAGGCTATTTTAAAAGCATCTGGCAAGGTGTTATTTCTAATAAACATATTAAACATTTTCGTGAGTGGAGATAAAATAGTTTTCAATACATATTTCATGACATCAACTCGTAACCCGTAAGTGTCCCTGCTTAGACTGGCTCGCAGCCTACTTACTGCATCTCTTTGATCATATATAATCGATTTCAATTATCAATACAGATATTCTAATTCTCATCATCTGGGATTTATGAGACAATTCAACAGCATTAGGAAATTTAGTTTAACACCCTTGTTTCGTTTCAGTTCCGGTGTTTTCCTGATAATAATTCAGTTCGGTTTGAAATTGATTTGACATAACTGTGTGTTATAGTATGCTTTAAAATAAAGACACTTCTGATGATGGCAGAAGTGATGTTGCCAAAACATAGATCAACTACAATTGACACTACGCGAGAGAGCGATCTAAAAAACTGTAATAAGTTATGTATATACAGGGTGTCCCAGACCACTCGTATCAGTCTTTTTTGAGAAAACGTTGAGATCACTGCGAGTTTGCTTGAAAATGTCAAGAACTCCAGATTTATACACAACCTTTTCAATGATATCACAAAAGTGATATCATTGAAAAGGTCTTTAAAAAATAAGTAACTTTTGTAAGAAAAATATTTTTGTAATATTGGTTTGAAATTACGGAATATTAATATATCATGGATACCTTAGTTTAAAAATAGATACTTAAGGCCACTGTTAGTGAAACCAGAACAGCCACAACAGTCTTTAGAAGTAAATGGAAAACAATAAGTTATTGATAATGAGTACATAGTACTCGAAATGTACATCTATATTTTACAATTACAAAATTTATTTGACTAAAGAAGAAAGTGGATGTATTTAAATACTGGGATAAAAAACACAATAGCGCAAAAACATATCACAAAATATAACAAGTAACTTATACAAATATTACATTTTGTTAGTATATTTTAAAATCTTGACTCAACTCCGCAATGAATATATAGTCACTTATAGGGGAAGTTCGTTGGAACCTAGGGATGTTCCAAATATACAAAAATAGGTACTCGCGGATGCGAACACATTTTTTCAAAATTCGCGAATACGAATTCGAGAAAAGTTACGTTTTTTTTACTTTTTCCTAACGAAGACAACAAATGTATGCATATTAAATGGAGAAAACTTATTTAATATGCATACATTTGTTGTCTTCGTTTGCTTCAAAATAAGATCAAATGTTTGATATAAATGTAGTTCAATTGTGAACAAAGTGAAATTAATTATTTTTTTAAATGTAAAAATTACGATCTAGAAAAATTGAATAAAATATTTTATTATACAGATATCAATTATTTATGGAATAAAATAATTTAAATTTCAGATTTTAATTTTAAAAATGTACTAATACTAGTATAAATTCAGAAATATCAATAGCTTTTTTTGATGCGAATTTTCATCAATGATACAAAATTTTTAAATAAATAAGCAATCAAGATTTTTCAAAATTCAATAAGTAATTACATAAAATTCAGCAAATAGAAAATATCGTGAAATTGTACTACATTTTTCTAAAATATAAGGTATTCATCCCTTCCTTAAGATTTTTAACAACCTATACTCCTTACAACACTTTCCCCAATAATCGACGTAGGGTATAATAACCTGTATACTTAAACCTGGCAGCAACAAATCAAACGTAGCTAGCTATCGACCTATTACCTTGCTTCCAGTCTTGGGCAAGTTGTATGAAGATATCCTAAAAAATAAACTCCTTACTCATGTCTCCAACCACATCCCTCCATATCAATTCAGATTATTACAAAACCGTTCTACCACTCTTCCCTTAGCTATTCTCACCTCAAACCTACATACAACTCACCTTCAGGGTCATAAATCCGCGATCCGGTTCCTTGAGATCAAAATAAGCATTCGACACAGTATGGCATCAGGGTCTATTATATAAATGCGCCTGCTTTAACATCTCACCCCATCTAATAAATATCCTACACAATTTCCTACACAACCGTTCCCTTAAAGTTAAAATAAGAACGGCCTTCTTATACTTTTTCTTCCCACTTCAAGGTGCCCTCAAGGATCCCAGCTATCTCCCTTGCTCTACAACATATTTGTCCACGATATATATAATCCTAACCCAACTCATCACAATCCCTCCTCCTATATTTTACAATATGCAGATGATACTGCTCTAGTTGCTTACTCTTCCACTATAGCAAAAGCCGTCAACACTCTTCAGGTCTTGATCAGTAAAATAACAGATTGGTTCAACAAACGGAGGACATCCATCAATATCCAAAAAACTAAGCTGCTCATCCCCTATCATAAATTTCACAACTCCCCTTTCACTATTTCCATACATCACATCCCAATATCCCCCCTTATATTTCAATACGTTGGAATTCTGTATGATACTAGAATAACCTTTAAAGCCCACACCCAATATACCAAAACCGCGGAATCGGCATTTTAGATGCCTCACATATAAAAACGATGGAATCACAGTTCAATCTGCTGTGACAATATATAAAATGATCTGCCGTCCACTTCTTGACTACGCGGTCATCCTTTACTGCAACCCCCCTCCTACAGCCCTAAAAAATGTACAGGGAGCAGAAAGATCGGCCCTGAGAGTGTTGACAAAAATCAGACATCCTAACAACCCCTCGAACAACCTTCTTTATCAGGAAACACAAGTTATCCCTATAGAAACTCGAATCATCTATCTAGCCCATAAATTTGCATACGGACCCACTAATCATGATCCTATAAACCACCTTTACCTACACAGGAACCCTAACACAATCCCCAAATTTAAATGTCCTCATACCACCATCGCTGACTTCATTTCAGAAACACCCACTAACTAAACTAGTATTTATTCATATTTTTCATTCATTACCATCTGTTCATAACATACTTGAACTAATCACATTCCATATAACAATGGCAGAAAGACCTCGGGTCGATAGCCTATTATAGGACAATTTTAAATACGAGATCGTATTATAATATTATAGAATAATGTATATAATCCCTAAATAAAGATATTTGTATACATTTTTTTTTTTTCGTTGCCAAATAACAGCCAACTTAAAATTTGTTAGCGGCTGCCTGTAATTTTTATTTTAATTACATTAGACCTTATTTTTCTGAATCCAGTAATACCCAATATGTTGTTTTTCAAAAATATTGTCGTCGAAAATAAATTAAAATAAATCTTCTATTTAAAAAAATTTAATTAGTGTGCCTTGGAAAAAATATACGAATACAATTTAAAAAAATCGGACTATCCATTAAATTGTTTTATACCGGTGGCGCATGAAGTAAAATTTCGAGTTAAGAAAAGCCCCGTGAAAATTTACGGCCCCGGGCCGCTCTGAGGGCCGCGGGTCGGCGGGCCCTGGTCTAAGTCATGGAGTCGGAATTTAAGTGTTTTTGTGATAAAGGAATCAGAACCGTGGAGTTGGAAACTTCGTATAACGCCGACTCTGACTTTTAATATAATTATTTAAATATAAATGTGCTAAAGATTAAAGAATTACAATAGCAATGTATGTAATCAAGGCCGTAGCCGGGGAGGGGGGATATGGCGGTTGAAACCCCAAATTTTTGTATGTAAAAGCGGCTCTGTAAAAGCAAAAACAATATTTTTACCATTTAAGCCCCCCCCCCCAATTTTCATATTCCCCTCAGAAATGTCTTCTGGGGTACGGCCTTGTATGTAATTAATAAAATAACTAAGGAATACTTGAAAAGTATCATTGAATAAGACTGATATGATGTTTTTTTAATGCATATTATATGTAGTTGTAAGTTGAAAATCAACAATTATTTTCGGGGCTCGGCGATTATCTGTTTTCGTCACTATATTTTTAGAAAGGGAATTCTCATGCGCTTGCGATGGAGACAGATTTACAAAGTTGTTCAAGATAGAGAGGGAACGGAGACCTTGCGTGTATATGTGTGTACACGTTAGTGGCACAGCGCGATGTGCAAAGACGGACCTCTCTTTTGCTCACACTTACAGTCCTGCTAAGCTGATTTCCCGTTAAAAGTAATCAAAACCTAATTAAATGCCTATTAAAATTTATAATAACCATACGATTATTTCCAAACAATATTATTCATTTATTGAAGAATTACTGAATCTAATTATTTGCGAAACCGTTAGGTTAGCTCTAGCGAGTCACGGTACGAACAATTACGTAAAAAGGAACTGTAACATGACAGAAATGAAAGTTACGCTCTCTTGCAATGCAAAAAATGCGCTTCAGATATTACCTCAAGGAAATGCCGAAGTAAAAATGAAAGTTACTGGCGTACTTGAGCATGAAATGGCGTTGTGATGACAACTCGCCCAAAATACATTTCGACTACGATTTACCATTCGTTTAAGGACACTACAAGATCCTAATCTCGGCGTGCCTAAAAATTCCGACCTTCAACGAACGCACCGAAACAAATCTAACTATTTCACGACTTATTCACGCCTTTGTGAAATAGATACCTTAAATTATCACATTATGGTTTAAGAGCTTTCTTACTCACATTTTAATGTCGTACATATTTGATATCCTCGTTTTGTTGCAACAACAAAATATACAGCTCAAGGCGTATATTCTGAACATCACATCAAATTAGTGCTCAATACGCGTGACGCATGAAGTAAAATTTCAAGCTTTTCTAAACTCAAAAATGTACATCATACTTAATCTGGGATTGGAAAACACTCGGATAAAGCTTTGAATTAAACTATTTTAAAAAACAACGATTATTTTGTTAAACATTAAAAGTGCGATTCTTTTCGCAATCTACAACAAGTTAGTCTTACAAAGACTATACCAAACACTCATTGAAACAACTACTTCTCGGGCTAATACCCTGACGGACATTAAATTATACAACAAGTGTTTGCTGTTACATACAGTAACCTACTGCAAATGTAACAATTTGGGTCAAATTATTCAGGCCATCTATAGACGCGTTTCGAGATTTATCTCTCATCAGTATAGCTTTGCCATTCCCTCTAAACAATTTGACACCTTAGACTGGCGGTCACGTTACCGTTCAAACATAAGTATAAATGAAATTGCCAATTCTTGGTTGCAGAATACTTCAAACATTAAAAGTGCGATTCTTTTCGCAATCTACAACAAGTTAGTCTTACAAAGACTATATCAAACACTCATTGAAACAACTACTTCCTGGGCTAATACCCCGACGGACATTGAATTATGCAACAAGTGTTTGCTGTTACATACAGTAACCTACTGCAAATGTAACAATTTGGGTCAAATTATTCAGGCCATCTATAGACGCGTTTCGAGATTTATCTCTCATCAGTATAGCTTTGCCATTCCCTCTAAACAATTTGACACCTTAGACTGGCGGTCACGTTACCGTTCAAACATAAGTATAAATGAAATTGCCAATTCTTGGTTGCAGAATACTTCAAACATTAAAAGTGCGATTCTTTTCGCAATCTACAACAAGTTAGTCTTACAAAGACTATATCAAACACTCATTGAAACAACTACTTCCTGGGCTAATACCCCGACGGACATTGAATTATGCAACAAGTGTTTGCTGTTACATACAGTAACCTACTGCAAATGTAACAATTTGGGTCAAATTATTCAGGCCATCTATAGACGCGTTTCGAGATTTATCTCTCATCAGTATAGCTTTGCCATTCCCTCTAAACAATTTGACACCTTAGACTGGCGGTCACGTTACCGTTCAAACATAAGTATAAATGAAATTGCCAATTCTTGGTTGCAGAATACTTCAAACATTAAAAGTGCGATTCTTTTCGCAATCTACAACAAGTTAGTCTTACAAAGACTATATCAAACACTCATTGAAACAACTACCTTCCGGGCTAATACCCCGACGGACATTGAATTATACAACAAGTGTTTGCTGTTACATACAGTAACCTACTGCAAATTGTTACATTTGCAGTAGGTTACTGTATGTAACAGCAAACACTTGTTGTATAATTCAATGTCCGTCGGGGTATTAGCCCGGGAAGCAGTTGTTTCAATAAGTGTTTGATATAGTCTTTGTAAGACTAACTTGTTGTAGATTGCGAAAAGAATCGCACTTTTAATGTTTGAAGTATTCTGCAACCAAGAATTGGCAATTTCATTTATACTTATGTTTAAACGGTAACCTGACCGCCAGTCTAAGGTGTCAAATTGTTTAGAGGGAATGGCAAAGCTATACTGATGAGAGATAAATCTCGAAACGCGTCTATAGATGGCCTGAATAATTTGACCAAAAATTGTTACATTTGCAGTAGGTTACTGTATGTAACAGCAAACACTTGTTGTATAATTCAATGTCCGTCGGGGTATTAGCCCGGAAGTAGTTGTTTCAATGAGTGTTTGATATAGTCTTTGTAAGACTAACTTGTTGTAGATTGCGAAAAGAATCGCACTTTTAATGTTTGAAGTATTCTCCAACCAAGAATTGGCAATTTCATTTATACATTTATACTGATTATTTTGTTAATATTGATGAAATTCATCAGTTTGCAATATTAATTAATCGATCATCTCATTTATTAACACTTTTCAATGATTTTTAGCTATGTGTCAAAATGTGTCGGGGTGCTTTCGCGAACATATTTACGAAAATCATTACACTTTTCTGCATTTACCGACTCTTGAGGAGTTTTGTTAATTTTTAAGAATTTCATTTTATTTTTATAACTTTCAGAATTGCCATAATTAAATGAATACATTACTATTTATTTCGTTCTTTTTGATGTTCTTTGAAGTTTTTAAGTTCCCCCCATTTGGCTGCGCACCTGATTTTTATTATTATTGTTATATATTGCAAGCCCCCCCCCCCCCCCCCCCTTCCGAAAAATATTCTACGGGCGCCCATGGTTATTACAGACTAAGGGTGTATTCCGAATGGGGCGCATGTTACTAATAACTGTACCGATTGGAACATTTGACGCATATACTGCAGTTTTGCCACCGTAATATTTTAAAATTTTCGAACATTTCGTGCCTGATGTATCAAGGTGGTGCAGGCCATGCAGGCATGCGCATTAAAGGAACAGGAGTGACATTATAACTAAAAGTATAATTGTATTATAATTATACTTTAGCAACTTTGAACCATGGCCCCACAGGGGCAGGGCTCTAGCCCTTAGGCCCGGGATATATAATATGCTGCCGTCGATCTTAGGGGCCGCCAGCGATGCTGGCCTGGAGCCCCGGGGCATGCGTTGAACATATCAAGTCTCTTTACAGAATCATAATCAGAAACAACAAACAAATGATATACAATTTGGATCTAAATCTAATAATTATCGAAAATTAGCTTCATGATTATTTATGTCTTCTTTCGCGTATTTAATGGCCTTGGCATCTAAGCCCTGTTGACCAGTCACAGTATTAATTAAACAAATGTTTGTTTAATCACTTAAATAAATAAATATAGGGGTAGTTATTAAAGGACAAGGTTACAGGAATAATTGCAGTTATTTTGATAATTGATTATTGGAGTATCGACTGAATTTAAAATTTGGACTAACGCCCTTCCAGAGGGATAGGAAAAGGAAAATACACGTGCAGTTAGCAGGATGAGGTATTCACTAGAAGTTAATGCAAGAAATAGGAATATGAACATGGACGTGACTAAAAGGATGCAAAAGGATAGGAGTCTAACCACGTGCTGGCTCTGCGTTTTAATTTTTGCGCAGCGGTCCGACCTGCTCGGGATCTGGGCACGGACTCCGATTATTTATTTGTAAAATAGTATGAAAAATAAGGTTAACTTCGACGCGGCGTCTCAGAATTTTATCAAACCTAAGAGCCTTTACGCCGCCCATTTTAATTAAAACCAACTTTTTTTTTTTTACAAAACGTGATTTTTTTTTCGTTGAAACAGCGTTTAAAACATTAACAATTAAAAACATCTTTAAAACACGTTTAAAACGTGTTTAAAACAGTACATACAGGGCATTTTTCTTTTGGGTATAATCCCGATAATTACAGCCTTTTTTTGCGGGAATTCGTTGTTTCAAGGCGGTTAATTTGAGGCTTTTAACGAGTGTTTTCCACTCCCAGACTAAGCATGAAGTAAAATTTCGAGTTTAGAAAAGCCTAAGAATTTGGATTGGCCGCGTAGCGAAGCGGAGCGGCCAATCCAAATTAGGCTTTTCTAAACTCGAAATTTTACTTCATGCGCCACGCTTACAAACACTGATTTACAGTGAAGTTCAAAAAACACACACATAAAACAACGATTATAGGCAACCTAATATACGTTATAGTTATTGGGTAGCCTATAATCACTGTTTTAAACAATTTGTTGCAGTATATTTTAAACTTTACGATATTTCAGTGTTTTATACGTGTGGCGCATGAAGTAAAATTTCGAGTTTAGAAAAGCCTAATTTGGATTGGCCGCTTCGATTCGCTACGCGGCCAATCCAAATTTTCAGGCTTTTCTAAACTCGAAATTTTACTTCATGCTTAGTCTGGGAGTGGAAAACCCTCGTTCAAAGATACAAATTGAAATCTTTTAAAAAAACAACTAATGTTGTAATATTTACAGCGTATGCATCTGTATACTTGAAAGAAAAATTCGAAAAATCGCATTTATGCACACACAGTCGTGATATTTTATTGTAATAAAATGTTATGTTTAATAATGTAATTTGAAATATCTTCAAAAATTTAGCTAAAATTTAAAAACGTAAACAATAAATATTAATGAAGTAGTGTAAAAAATCATTTAGCAAATTTAAAATATTTAAAAAAACGTTTTAAACATGTATTAGACACACTTAAGATTTGAAACATGTTTAAAACAAAACCGTTTAAAACACGACGGCTGTTTTTAAACATGTATAAAACACTGTTTTAAAACAAAGTGTTTTAAACATAACAACCCTGCTTCCAACCGTTCCGATTGAGATTGGTGTATATGCAAGGTATGGTACCGCTATAATGTTGAAAACACAAGGAAAATACATACGCGCCATTCGAGATACGGCCTAAATAATCTAAACATCAAACTTATAGTTGCTTAGAGTTACCCGGTTTCATATACTATTAGGCCATTATCGATATACCAATTACCCAGTGAACTTTATGAACATAGCAATGATCTGAGATATTGCTGCCATACTTTAAGGATTGATATATTCATTTCTTTATTGTACAGACTTTTTTTATAACTTCTTTTCCTTTTTGTAATTAAACAGATTTAATAATTATTGTAAAAAGCTTGAAAGAAAGTTAAACATCTGACAACGGAAATGTCAATCGGGATTTAATCAAAGGTACCTGTAGTCAAATATTTTATCAAAATGTTTATTATGCTAAACTTTAGTTTTGATTTTACATAACATAATTTTGCATTTTTACTCTCCGTGTGTGGAATCCAAAGGCAAAGTATTGTTTTCGTAAACATTTTTAAATCAAAAAATGGTGATGTGTCCATCATAGTACTTTCCCCCGTAAATTGCGTATTAAATCACTTTTAAAATATTTGTAGCATTATTATTTTCAAAATGTCTTCAACTTTTTGATAACTACAACTTTTATTTGAAACATTTTTCAATTGTATCAACACATACACTGAGACAAACCAATGACTAGATAAAAGAACATTATTTATTAATTATCTCAAAAACTAAGAGTGCTATGACAAAAAGTAAAGATACAAACAATCTTTAATATTTTATTACCTACAACTTTTATTTGAAACATTTTTCAATTGTATCAACACATACACTGACACAAATCAATGACTAGATAAAAAAACACTATTTATTAAATATATCAAAAACTAAGAGTGCTATGACAAAAAGTGAATCTACAAAAAATCTTTAGTTTTTCATTTCCTACAACTTTTATTTGAAACATTTTTTAATTGTATCGACACATACACTGTCACACACCAATAACTAGATAAAACACACAACTTTTGAAATATCTCAAAAACTAAGAGTGCTATGACAAAAAGTAAGTGAACAATACATCTTCATTTTGTTATTATCTACAACTTTTATTTGAAAGAATTTTTTGTTTGATGAACATTTATTGAAAAAATCTTAAAAAACTGATAAACGCTAAGAGTAAAGTACCACTTCCGGTTTTCCGATTTTCACCAAAAGCTTTTCAGTTCTTCCGATTGTAACAAAAAGCTTAAGTTTCAAGTTTCATCTCGATATCTTTAGCGGTTTTTGCGGTACAGCGCACACAGACACACAGACAGACAGACAGACATTTTTCGAAAATGGTCTTATTCGACTCAGGGGACCTCAAAACGGATATTTCCGCTAAAATTTTTGATTCGAAAATTTTCACGAAAACAATACTTTCCCTTTGTATTACATACGGGGAAAAGTAAAAAGTAAAAATGTAACCAAAATATCCGTTTTGATGTCCCCTGAGTCGGTTAAGACCATTTCTGAAAAATGTATGTCTGCTGTGTGGATATCTGTGGTCTATGTACAGCAAAAACCGCAAATGATATTGAAATGAAACTTTAAACTTGAAAGATAGTATGCCGCTATCCAAAAGCTGAAAACTCGGCATATTATTGTTTTTACTACACCCTTATTTAGCGATAAAATGTTTTGCAAAAATAGTTATACTTTAAGGAAAATACCCACTAACAAAAAACAAACAAATAACGTTATATCAACATTGTAGCAACATTAAACGTTGTTTCAATGTTGTTTAAACATTACTTAAATGGATTTGCTCAATCAAATTTAAGACGTGATTACACTATATATATTTTGTTATGAATTAACGGTAGAAATAGTAAACATTTTATTGAGACAAGCAAAAAGTGTGTACCCATTTTTGCTTGTCTCAATAAAATGTTTACTATTTCTACCGTTAATTAATAACAAAATATATATAGCGTAATCACGTCTTAAATTTGATTTTTTTCTAGAATATCGATAAAACATATTGAAAAACTAATTTAGTGAAGATGTAAAATATTCCTTTGCGACGATTTGGGATTTATTTTATTTATTTATTTACTATAATCAACTCACTAAAATTTTGCACATAAAACAACAGTTTCAAAATTTCGGAAAATTAATTATCGTAGCAAATCCCAGTCAGTTTATTTTAGTAAATAAATAAACGAAAAAAAAAACACAAATCGTAGCAAAGGAATATTTAAATCTTCACTAAATTAGTTTTTCAATATGTTTTATAGATATTTCAGAAAAAAATTAAATTTAACACGTGATTACACTAGTTTATCAATGTTTAACATTTGTTTATTATTGACAGTAAAAGTAGAAAACATTTTATTGAGACAAGCAAAAAGTGTATACTTTCCTTAAAGTATACCTATTTTTACAAAATATTTTATCGCTAAACAAGGATGTAGTAAAGACAACAGTATGCCGAGTTTTCGGCGTTTGGATACCGGCATAATACCTCTTACGCTTTAAATACAAAATTATGATCTGAAAAGCTATTGGTGAAAATATGAAAACCGAAAGTGGTAGTTAACTCTTAGCATTTCTTCGATATTTCTTGATATTTTCTTAAATAATGATCATATAGAAAAATGTTAAAAGGATAAGTTATAGGGCTCGTCGCAATACGTTAAGGTTGGAAATTTAAATGTTATTTGGCCATAAGAACGAACAACGATTAATCTTCCACAATTATGAAAATAGAGCTTTGAAACTTACGTACATTGAAGCTTTATGAATAAATTGACAGTTTTTTTGTTCAAAAAACCGTTTCTTAAATTAAATATAAATTAAATAATGGCACACTGTCAAATGATTACATAAATCCGTGTATTACTTCCATAGGAAACATTATTTCTTCTTCATTTTGCTTTAATTTATTGAGGTAATTATTATAAACATGTTATATTATATAGATTGATCTAAAATAAATGATAACTAAAATTAATCGTTGCTTAGAAATCTCCATAAAAGCAATGTAAATTTTCATTATACTTTTAATAAATAGGGGGTAGCATCGTGCCTTTTTAGTAATATTTTTAAAATATACTGTGATTTCTAAAAACATGTGAAAAAAATTAGGATTGATATGTAGAATTTATATACATTTGTCGCGACGCGTGCTCCTAGCTCCCGGCTCCCGACCTTGAGTTGCGAATGTTTTTTTGTAAATGTAATTGTATTTCTGGATTCATGTTTTGAATAAAAATGTGAAATGCCAGTAAATGTTGATTCAAGTGCTGAGTCGGAAAAAATGTTGTTTCATTTATAAATTACTAAATTGAATGTGCGGCACTCGGCGATTAGCTGAGCGTTTTTTAGATCCCGAGTTCGAATTGGATTATTGTAATTTCCCTTTTTTGTACTGCGCGCGGCAGTTTAGACTACTCAGCTTGGAGTGTCGCCTAGAGACGGGCGAAATGGCTCTGTTCGGTAACAAATAAAACATATTCTTTAAAGCTACATGAGTACAGTTGTCGAAAAATTATATTGGACGATCCATTTCAAGACTTCCTACAAGCATACTTCTTATATTTAACAACTAAATTCCTTCTAATAAACTTTACAGTTGTCACTTGTTATGGTACCTAACATTTTTGATAACTTTAGCATATAGTTAGGTAGATAACTAAATGTTTTACATGTAGATACCAGTCTTGTATCTCTTATATGTATATATAAATTTATTGTACTTATATACCATAAACTATCACTTATTCAAATCCTGTTATTGAATTTTTCATCACATTGACTTTGTCACATACATTTTTAATTATTTTACTCATGAATACACACGTCAGGAAGTGCACGTTTGTTAAACAGGAAGTGGTACTTTTAGTACCCATGTGCGCGTCCTTAGAGTGCCTGCGGAGCAACTTTCTAATATCGCAACCTAAAAATATGCATTGAACCGTTAATGTTTCATGAATCGTATTAATTTCACGAGCAAGCGTTAACTTAAGCAAGTGCTGTCCAGCTGATCTTGCTACCACTACCAGTCTCTGTCCACTAAAGGTCAGCCTAAATGTTCAGTAATGATTTCTAAATTGCTTACACTAACCTTGTACAACTTGTCCTTCTGGTACCAGACGTCCTCCTCATCTTCAGGGGGTTGAAATGTTGACTCCATGTGGAGATCATCCCGTGATCTTGATAATATCTTGCGTCTCGATACCATTTCTGACGGTGCTTCTAGGAGCGGTAACTCAAGGGGACTCAAACTGAAACAATAAAAAAAGTGTGAAGAAAGATCATTAGTGTTTTATTTATCAATAAAACATGTATGACTAATTAATTCAATGATATTGATAATTCGCTGAATGTTGGTATTTGATTTTCTCAACTTCTGTCATATACCTAATTTTTACAATCAAAATATTTTAAAGGTGATAACTAGAGCTCGGATTTCTAAACCCCAAAAAATTGAAAAAAGCACCATATTAAACAAAAAAAGCATTATTTTAAGCAAAATATATACAGGGTGTTCAGAATTAGGTGCGCAACTTTGCTCACTTTATTATTATTTGAGCTAAAGAGTCGGTTAAATGAGCAAAGAAGAAGGAAATTTAATGGTCAAATCGGAAAAACAATTAAACGTCGTATTTTTTAAATATTCATAAGATATTCATTTTTGAAACGTAACACGCTGTCTATTTTATTACCGGCGGATAGAGAAGATCATTCTTAACATCATTATAACAAAAGCGTAAATAAGACAGTTATTCACATATTACTGTTCCTTTTAATTAAAATCAAGGATCCCTGAAAGCATTCAATTTTGTTTAACAAAATTCACTGTAAATGAGAATTTTACTGACTGACACAATAAGCAAACTGTAACGTTGACGCACTTGTACTGGAATTTTTCAAATTAGGCACTTTCATGCGCAGAACGAGCGCCGTTCGTGTATTTCTGCTGCTTAAAAAATTAGAAAGTAGAAACTGACAGCGTTGGGCGCACATTTATTTGAAAGAAAGGAACTCGCGTGCACATGCCAGGTGGTGCATCGGACGAAGACCCTTCGGGATTTCAATGGTGTTATCTCTGCGAGAGCTAGCGCCGAATGGTACATTTACGCCCCAATGTTTTCAGGATTATCTTGCCTACGTTCGGGAAATGCTGTTCTACCGCGCAAGTGCCTAATTTGGGTAATACATCTGTACCAGTTCTGCCCGATGTCATTTAATAATCGCCGACCGACCTGCTCAATAAAAATGGGGTGGTTCGGATTTAATTTAATTTTATTTTTGGGCGCCACGTGATTTTATCACGACGCATATCAACAGAACAAATGAAAATCACCAAAATGATTAATTAACCAAAATGGAAAGACCACTCAAGAAAATACTTTTTTCCCTAAAATAATTATATAATTTATTTTCCCCAAATCATAATAACATAAATTTTTAAAAATGAATAACATATTGTGAAATTAAAATTGCTATCTCATTAAAAAAAAGTTAATTAATTTCAACATAAACAAACAAAAAATTAAGACTTGTACTATAGAGTTCACTAGAATATGTTTAGTCTAATTCTTAAATGTGCATAACTGTAATAAAAAAATAACCGTCCGTTAGAGCTAAGGGATCTCAGTTTTAGTTTGGTTTAATCGCCTAGAGAATTAATTCAGTTACTGCTCTTTTTTAACTACCACTTTATAAGCATGTAGTCGTACAATTATTTGTTACGCCACTGCATAAAATTTACCAAATTTAATATTAATTAGAAAAAGAAAAAGAAAAAAAAAACACGAATTTCGATTATACTTTAGACACACACACAGAAAAAAACAATTTATATTTGAGCTTATCTGCGTTTGATGCACTCCCTGATTACTCCAAGAATTTTAACCACACGAATCCAAGAAGGACATCAACCCACAAGAAAAACCTCTTCTTCCAATTAGAATCTAGAAAATCGACTTCTCATCGATCTCTTCCTTCTAATCTTAATTTTCCAATTAAGCAATCCAATTTAAGCAATCCAATATGAATGGAAAGAAAATATAGATACTCCGAAATCAATAAATTAATTGAAAATTCGGAAAACTAAAATAGAGAACCTGCGGTAGTGGGCGGTTCTGTAAGAATACTTCTATTGAGTGTGGATAAAAGATTTCTACCAAGATTGAACAAAATGTCGGATCCCTCGATGATGTTGGAATCGATTAACATCTAAGGTGCCACAAGTAATCCACCGAAGTAATATGCGTATTTGTATCACACCAACAAATAAAGCAGAAATTATTAATCTAATTTTTTACTTTCCAATATAAAAATCGATATTTAAATAGCAAAACTCGCTCTATTTAAATTCGTAATTCACGTTCACCATTACAATTGAAAATCTAATCAGTCCGTTGAGGACGATCTGCGTGAACCCCGAAAGTCACAGATGCGCGGTCACGTGTGAAAGAAAAAAGATGCGCGCTCATCCAATGCACAATTAATTCAAAAATAGAAAAATTGCATATAACAAAACTCTATAAAATAAATTTAAAAAACCTTAAATGAATTTTATACCCTTACAAAACTTTGTTTTAGTCATTTGTTAGAATCCTTTTTTGTTTTATGGGCTTCTTGATTGTATTGAACAAAACCGAAATATGTGAATAACTTTCTTATTTATAATTTTTTTGTAATGATGTATTGTAACTTTTTTGCTAAGAATAATCTTCTGTATCGATCGGCAGAGTACAGTGTTCCATACTTACGATTTTTTTTAAATTCTTTTTTATTTAAATTCTATTAATAATAATTTAAGTGCATCAAAAAAATTGTGCTGTACTTAGATATTTAGGAAAATTAATCATACATCCTTCTCAATTTTGAAAGAATTTACTTTTTAAATTATCTGTACATGTCAATATGTAGCTTGCTTTTTAAAATATAAGATGGAGTTTATTATCACATTTTCTATTCAGTTTCAAATTATTACTAAACCTTTGTTTTAGTCATTTGTTAGAATCCTTTTTTGTTTTATGAGCTTCTTGATTGTATTGAACAAAACCGAAATATGTAAATAACTTTCTTGTTTATAATTTTTTTCTAATAATGTATTGTAACTTTTTTTCTAAGAATAATCTTCTATATCGATCGGCAATAAAATGTACAGTGTTCCATACTTCCTTTTTTTTTAAATTCTTTTTTATTTAAATTGTATTAATAATAATTTAAATGCATCAAAAAAATTGTGCTGTACTTAGATATTTATGAAAATTAATCATACATCCTTCTCAATTTTGAGAGAAATTACTTTTTAAATTATCTGTACATGTCAATATGTAGCTTGCTTTTTAAAATATAATATGGAGTTTATTATCACATTTTCTATTCAGTTTCAAATTATTACAAAAAGTTATAAATTATTAAATCACAAACTATAGTTGGCTATTGTTTCATTAGTTATATTACTTATATTTTTTAAGCGCTAGCAAAGTTAAAGACCTAACTTTTGTGATCAGCTGCAATCGCGAAATTAAGTATTTAATCGATTTTTGTGTAAAGCACATTTAATTTAATTCAAATTACCAAAAATAACTGTTTTAACTTAATAATAATAAAAAAACATAGTTCTAAAGAAATAAAATTTAAAAATTACAGGGAGTTTTAATTTAAGTATACATATCCCAATTACAATGTAAATTCTGTAAATATTTGTTTTTCTTTGAAAAAAGTTCAAATTGTAGCTTCAAACGAGTCTTTTCTATTCCCAGATTAAGTATAGAGTAAAATTTTCAGTTTATAAAAGCCTGAACGTTTGGATTTGGGCGCGTAGCGTCCAAATCCAAAATCAGGCTTTTCTAAACTGGAAATTTTACTTCATGCGCCACGCGTATAAAACACTAAATATTGTGAAGTAAACAGTATATTTTAAATTTCACTTAAAATCCGCGTGGCGCATGAAGTAAAATTTCGAGTTTAGAAACGTTGGATTTGGACGCTACGCGCCCAAATCCAAACGTTCAAGCTTTCCTAAACTGGATTTGACTTCATGCTTAATCTGGGAGTGGAAAATACTTGGTTAAAGCTTTAATTTGAACTTAAAAAAACAACGAATGTCAGAAAATTTACAGCGTATGCATAAAGGGAATTTTTCTTTTCAGTATACATATGCTGTAAATTTTCCGACCTTTGTTGCTATTTAAAAGAGTTCAATTTAAAGCTTTAAACGAGTGTTTTCCACTCCCAGAATAAGCATGAGGTAAAATTTCGAGTTTAGAAAAGCCTGAAAATTTGGTTTGATCGCGTAGCGCTACGCGACCAAACCAAATTTTCAGGCTTTTCTAAACTCGAAATTTTACTTCATGCGCTACAAGTATAAAATGCTGATTTCAAGTGAAGTTTAAAGTTTACTATTAAAGCAGTATACTAAAGACGTATATTCTGAACTGCACATCAAATCAGTATTTTATACGCGTGGCGCATGTAGTAAAATTTCGAGTTTAGAAAAGCCCCAAAATTTTCTAAACTCGAAATGTTACTTCATGCTTAGTCTGGGAGTGGAAAATAGTCGATAAAAGCTTCAAATTGAACTCTTTTAAAAAATAACGATTATCTAAAGATTTACAGAGTGTAATTGGTATACAGTGAATTTTTCTTTTAAGTAAACATATGCATAAGTTGTAAATATTTCGACATTCGTTGTTTTTTAAAATTCAATTTGAAGCTTTAAACGAGTGTTTTCCACTGCTAGACTAAGCATAAAGTAAAATTTCAAATTTAAAAAAGCCCCGTGAAAATGAAATCAAATTTTCTGGGCTTGTCTTAGCTTGAAATTTTACTTCATGCGCCGCGCGTATAAAACACAGATTTCAAGTCAAGTTCGAATATAGATAAATTTTGCAATATTTTAGTGTGTTATACGCGTGGCGCATTTTCACGGGGCTTTTCTAAACTCGAAATTTTACTTCATGCTTAGTCTGGGAGTGGAAAACACTCGTATAAAGCTTCAAATTGAACTTAAAAAAAAAAACAAGGAGTATCTAAAGATTTACGGAAAATTGGTTGAATTTGGAATACGTATACTTAAAATAAAAACTCACTGTATGTATACTTAAAAGCAAAAAAAAAACTTTTATATGCAAACATTACGTTTCATTACGGGATTTTTTGTTTCTTATAATATTTTCTGAAAATAATTTGCTTTTCGTTTCTCATGTATATGTCCAAGTAACGACTCACCAGAAAAGCTATTAAGCTTAATTTTGTTGTAGCGTAAAGATGACTTATTTTTAAGCGCCTGTGCTTTATAATTGCAACCATTATAAAGCACAGGCGCTTAAAAATAAGTCATCTTTACGCTACAACAAAATTAAGCTTAATAGCTTTTCTGGTGATTAAATAAAGAAATCAAAACCTCTGTAATGAAGATTGTGTGTGTATGCAATGCTGCCATAGCACAGCATAAAAAGCAGAGACCACAAATTGCAGGTAGAATTTCTTTGCTAGTTGCACCGACAAAAATAAGAGGCACGTTACTCCCGGCTTCGGTTTGCATGTGATACCCCTAAAGATAAATTATCGCAATTGGACCGTCTATTGTCCGCAAATCCAAAGGATTGTCACCCTCATTTCCACCTCACCCGCAAGATAAAGCTCGTGGATTGATGGCTCGTCAGACGTACCAGACACGTCGATGAGAGTCGATAAAAGCACAATGCATATTTTATATGCTCCCATTAATTTTCTTAGACCTTGTAATTAGTCTAAAACGATCAGGTTTAATCGCGAAATTGTAATTAGGCGCAGACAAAAAGCGGAATCGTTTAATTAACGCCAATCGCAGAGACAAATGCGATTAATTTCTGTGTCTAATTTTTCTTGAAATAAAGATTCAATACAATTAGTTAGCAAATTCTTTCTAGGTAACATTAGTTCTTGGATTACCCTTCACAGTTTTTAGAGATTTTGGGCATCCTGTTTGAATTGTAAGTTTTTTTATTATTATTTGCATTTATGCAAACATTTTTATATCAATATGTTTAGTTTAAGCATAAATAGAGTATTTATGTTCGTTTTTACTATTGCCGTATGAAATACATTGTTTTCGTTAAAAAATTCGATTAAGACCATTTCTGGTGAAAATGCGAAAAACGGAAATGGTCGTTTACTATTAGCGTTTTTGTTTTCGATTTTTTTTTACATTTTCTTAATCATATTAAAAGATGATTAAATTAAAAGTTGTAGATAATCAAACAATAAGCAGTTATTGTTTGTACACTTTTTGTGTTGTAAAACTCTTAGAATTTCGAAAACAGAATTTAAATACATTATTTTTGTGGGCGAATAGGTTGCTATAAAAAAGTTGTTTTACAATTTGGTTATAACTTTAACAAAAAATCTTCTGTGGCTAACAACATTTATTGATTATTATATCATTTATTATTAATATTTACTAAGGTAAAGCTATCAAATTTATAAAATAGTTCAAAAAGCTGCTGTAATGTAGGATTATTAAATTAATTATTCTAATCACTTATTATTAATGCTTACTGAAACAAAGCAATAAAATTTAAAAATTCTCCGTTTTCAAGATAACCTTAAAATAGCTACGGCAAAAACTATATACATGGGCAAAAAGCATATACAGATTGAATGTTTATTTTATTATTTTCTACAACTTTTATATAAAAGATTTTTCAATTATGTTAATAATTTACTAGATACGAAGAACATGCCAAAAGTAAACATCCACTTCTGGTTTGCGCATTTCACCAAAAAGTTAATATTTACGAGATATGATGAATAAATGTTTTGAGTTTACTTGAAGTGATTATTAAACATAAAAAAGACTGTTATTGGTTACTCCACTTTTTATTTGTATAGTTAGATGTACATTTCGAAATACAAGGTGATCATTATCAATAACAAACTAAATTCAGTTTGTTATTGATAATGAGCACCTTCTGTCTCGAAATGTTAATTTACAAATAAAAAGTGAAGTAGGGAATAACAGATATTATGAAGTACAACACAAATTCAAAATTTATTGAAAATTCCATGAACCGTTTTCGATTAAATTTATCCACAGACTAACAGACCGATATCATTGAGATTAAACTTGGTTTGGCTTTCTGGGACCTCAAATCGTACATTTCCGTAAAGTTTTTGACCGATCACAGTACCGCCCCCTAACAGTAGTGCGCTCGGTTATAATTCAGTTAAAGTATTTTCATAAAAACGACGTTTTATCAACCTATAGAGCTGAGGTTCATAATAGATAGATATCGGTAAACTCGCAAACATATAGGTTTTCTATATGTGACACCTCCAAAATGCACCACGCTGTGTATTCATTAAATACATTTAATTAGATAACTAAATGGGTACAGATTTTTCTGCTACTAAGGGTAGGATGCAAACAGCGAAAGTTGTAAATGACCAAGCAACGCTGGGTACTTCTACTAGTTCTAAATAAACAGAAGACGTCAAATAAAAAAGTTTCATATATTGCGGCATCGTGTCGTAGTTATTAATTAATTAGAAAGTAGCAAACACGCTTACATAACTAGAAACGTATCAAAACCATTCCACTCTCCCTATTCGAATAATTTACCGTGATTCGATTATCGAATTATATTTGTTTGTGCAAGTTTTTTTGATTCATTTTAAGGCCTTATTATTATTGTTCAAATATTTTAACGGTTAAAATAGACAGCACGTTTAACAGTTGACAGTAGAATTGGGCGCCTTATAATTGTCATTTTTAATTTGCAAATATTGATACACCGAATGTATATGACTAAAATAAGTATAAATAAATTAAATTTTCCAATAAGAAAATAGTAGGATTTATTTTGATTTTATCAAACTATACAATAATTATAAAGTGATTTAATAAGAAAATCTGCCGTTGCCACAAACTAAAATTTTATGATAGGAATAGTATATTTTTTATTCCTATCACTTATGATAATGCTTACTAAATTAGAGAAATAAAATTCAAAAATTAAAATTTATGAAAATAACTTTAAAACTAAAACACCGTATGCATAGTTACCTTTTAACACATACTTGTTAGTAGCTCCTATCTTTAGTCGCTCGTATCGGTAAGATTGCTATTTCTGTCATTTCCATGTCAAATTGAATCATAGACCAAGAACAATATAGATGGATTTATGATATTTATCAATGTATCGAAGGTTGCTACGCCCTCTGTGCCAATGTCGTCAACTAATGTACACTTTAATACATTATTTAAGTATTTACCAATTGTGGATTTTAATGATTTTTTTATAATATTAGGTAATTTCAAATTAAAACACTTGTTTAGTTTTATGTTGTTGTATTCAGTTTCCTGACACGTGTTTTGGTCAATGACAACCATTCTCAAAGGAATTACAAAAATAACTAATTAAAAAGAAGATTTTTTTATAGCTTTCTATCCATCATGAACCTTATAGTGATTTAAATTAGTGTTGAAAGTTCTTGACCGAGCGGAAAACCGTGGTTTCTCTCTGTGCGTACAAAAATGCGCACACTGCACTTAAATCGAAAGAACAAAGACTCTATACATACGATATTGATAATTAACTATGCAGCGTTTGCTAGGCTTACGATTGTAAACGGACGAGCAAATGTGGTCTCTATCCAACCGCCGCTCCAGAGAAATTCAATCCTTTCACAGGTCCCACAGTGTGCATATCTGTGAGCACACGATTTTTGCGCCCGTTCGCGAACTTTTCAACACTAATTTGATCAAAAACACAGCTCATTATTTAAGGAACACTGAACTCGGACGCTCACAATGACGCGAATGACATTTGAGGTTAAGTATAATCACATGTAAAACTAATCGCGTCTAAAATTGGACTATACATACGACATATTTTAAATTCTTACTAAACCTTAGTTAGTTACGCGTTAGTCGCGATTATCGTACTATGCATAAGGCCGTAAATGTTTAAAAAAAAAAAAAAAAGAAAAAAAAAAATATTCGATGATCAAAAATCAACGTATTCAAAACATTTTAATCTAATGAATAAATATCAAGAAAAATCGAAGAAAAAATAAACACGACATACCGTACCACTTCCGATTTACGCATTTCCATTAGAAAAATGTCAGATTCTGGGTATTTCATCTCAATATCTTTCGAGGTTTTCTTTTGCTGTAGAGCTCATACAGACAGATTTGGGGGAAAATGAATTTCTTAATTACTCTGTTAATTATACAGATATATTTATGAAAGAAACATGACTATTCGCAGAATTATACGTACTTTCTATACATCAAATAAATTGATATGTATATTTTGGAAAAATGAAAGTTGGCGTCATTTTCGGGTAAAGCGGAAGTGTGATTTACCTCAAAAACACTAGGGACCTTCCAGCCGAGGTCTAAAACGTACCCACAAAATTTAAGATCGATCAGTTATTCCCTTCAGAAGTTAGCGTGTTCCCAAGGTGCACACACATACACACACACACACAGCATCAACGTAAAAATATGAAAGCCAGCCGACGGTGCAACATAATGTTTATCCCTACTATTATATAAAATTCAAAACGTGGTGTAGATTAAAGAGTGGTAGAAATACCGGTAACTTTGGCATGATGACATGGCATGAAAACGGATAATGTCGGATCTTTTGGGCCGGTATTCCCGAAATTAGTCCTTCGATTCGGTCGTATGAAATCTGTCATTTAGATAGGGATTTAACATGTGAATTTGACAGTTGGCGGGCGACCGATCGTTCGATCAATTTTAGGAGTACCGGCCTTGATCGCTCGCAGTTGTCCAAAAAAGCATCGCGAATATTTGCGTTCTGTCATTGATTATTATGGGTTACGTAGATCGCTGCGGTGATCGCGACCGCCATCGCCAGTCAGATCGCTTTGATTTGCGCAAGCCTTTATACATGTATAGTAAAGTTCTGATAGGTTTAATGTTGCAAATACTGGTAGACAAATCAGGCTAGGTTTGAATATAAAATTAAAACCCGGATCTTATAAAAACCTTAGTTTAATTATAAGGGGACCCTTCCTCGACTAATCAATGTATGAACATTTGATGTTTGCAAGGCAATTTACGACGTTTTTCGTTTTCGAATCATCATTGCCCAGATGACAATGAGCACTAAAATCTTACCTTTAAACTAGTATATAACTAATTAAACTGAAGTATTTGTAAGATCAGTGTTTCAATTTTATATTCAAACCTAGCTAAAGAATGTTTCATACTTCATTTGTACATCATACTCTGCGCAAGAAATATTTTTTTTTAATTCATGATTAGTTTTATGTAAATACCAATAGATTATAGCTGGTATGCCAGGATGAAATAACATCTAGTTGTGACCCCGTGTTACCAATCTCCAATTCATAGAACGCATAGATGTCGCCGTTCCTCGTTATTTAATACGAGTCGTTGTAGGCTTTAGGTGTTTTTTTTGTAATTATAATAAAAAAAAACAGACCTCGTTTACACGATGAAATTTCCGCATTCAAATGCGCACTTAAAAAGTGCGTATGCCTTATTTGAATAGGATGTAAGTGCGACATATACGATTTTATCGTTTTGTTGAAAAAGCTGTTAATGCAGATTACTTTATCAATCTTACCAAATGGTAAATATATCCTGTCAGTAATAGAGTGTGAAACGTGTGTAATCATTTCTGATTTACTTTAGTAATTAGTTATTTAATGATATTATATCATTGATAAGATTCCACGCATCTTAGCTTACATATTGTGATAAATGGGGCAGGATACTGTTATTTGTTCACTGCAGTAAACCGGTAAATCTGTTGAAGTTATGATTCAGTTTAATTTGCTTACTATCTTTTTCAAAAAGCGAGGCATCTCACTTTTGGATTCTGTATTTTATAACCAATAAATGTCAGAAAAAATAAAAAAAGGTTTACATCGCTTGGAATGTTCTCCATAATTTATGAAAAAAAAAAAGTGATTGACTAAATATAAACATTGAAAATATACAGTAAATGGATAAAACCTATATTTATACAGGGTGTCCCATCGAAACTGCACATTAAAAGTATATGGACTTCTAATTAATGTCTATTAATGAGCATTTATTTAATCGAGTGTGCTCTTGTCAATACAAATATTTTCAAGATTATTCAACTTCCGTTTATATCAGAAGTCAACAGCAACTTCCTTATTTCAAATGGAATCATAGGCGGACTGGCCATAAGAGCTACCGGGGAAACCAGCTGCGACCTGTGGTCTTTTTAAAAATATTATTATAAAAATGGATCATCACCTATCCTCGGTGGAAGCTTTGGGGGCATATACATTGCTCGTTAACCTATCATCAGTGGACATTTCGGGGTCGTATACATATGGGGCTGGTTTTCGTTTTTTTTTCCTCTTCAACCTACCACATTGCAAAGCTTCTCTGTGTACAAAACGGCAGCTGTTGAAAAGAATACTATAGCAGTTAAAAGAGCGACAGAATGGTTCACAGTGAATGGTCTCACTGTGAATCCTGATAAGCCGACGGAGGTAACCTTCTCCATGAAGAAAGACATCGAAGAGAGCAGCGCAAAATTCCTAGGAAATGAGATGGATTCAAAATTAACCTGGCATGCACATGAACAGGCATTGTCTAAAAAACTATGTAAGGGCGTATACCTTCTTAGAGAACTAAAAAATTCCCTGCCTACTGAGGCTCTCCGTACTGCTTATTTTGCGGTTTGTCAGGCGCACATTACATATGGGATTTTATCTTGGGGCCATTCTAGCATAATTGGCAGAATTTTTGGCATTCAACGTCGCGCAATACGCGTGCTTGCTTCTCTTGATTATAGAGCAGATTGTCGCGAGGCGATCATTCACCATGGTATTCTTACACTCCCTTGCATTTATGTATTGGAATGTCTTGCATATGTCCGAAAAAATGCTCACAAACTAAAAACTCACGGTCAAAATCATCAGCATGACACAAGATCTGCCAACCTCATATACCCTGCATTCCTTCGTTTGGGTAAATCGCAAAATGCGATAAAATTTCATGGACCAAAACTATTTAATATTTTACCTAATTCAATTAAGGCACTGCCGCTGACAACCTTTCGCCAAGTTTAAAAGAGATATCTGGAAAAACAGGCATTTTTTAGTATATCGAAATGTCTATCTAGTAATTTTTCCGGCATAGTTGTATAATAAGTTTTAATATGAATGTGATTGTAATCGAATTAATTATTTTTATACTATTATCATCATTGACGTGTGTAAACATTTCTGTAGTAGCACAAATTGATTAAATAAATAAAAAAAATAAATAAATAAATATCATCGATGGAAATTTGGGCGCCGGTTTCCGTTTTTTTTGCTCCTCAACCTGTCATCGGTTGAAATTCATTTGGGGGCCGCATCCATATAGGGGTCCGGCTGCTCCATTATCCATGAACTGTTAGACATATATTACAAACACTTGCCGAAAAACAAAGGAAAATACAACAAAAAACCAAAAACTACAGTAACAACAGAAGAAAATATCCCTAACATGACATTTAAATCAATTACCTCAAACAAAATAAACATTATAATAAATAACCTTAACGACAGAAAAGCTCCAGGATTTAGGAATATTACAAATGCCATTATAAAATAAAATTTAAACACACTGACACCAATTCTAACTAAAATAATAAAGAAAGTACTAAAGGAAGGAACACATCCAGAATACATGAAAAATACAATAATTGGTACCATTGTTGTATTTTTTTTTTTACATAAAAAAGGTGACCAAACAAACCCTGCAAATTACACACCAATATCCATGCTTTCTATATTAAATAAGATCCTCAAAAAAGTAATTCAGATGCAATTATGCGTACACCTGACCAAACATAAATTATTCAAACATTAACCAATTCCAAAAATATTCAGAAACCTTGTCTGCAACCTATGAATTAATAGACACAATATTAAATAATTTAGATAAGCAGGAAAAAACCAAAATAGATTTAACAAAACTAGAACAATGGTTTTACTACAATTTATTGACGATTAATAAAGAAAAAACACCTTCATGACTTTCCAGACAAAAAAATCAACCTACAGACTTGACAATTGAAATAAATGGAAACTATTAACTTTCTTTAAGCATCCAAGACAATGGATGCCGGGGACTTGAAATTTTCAAGTAATAGGACTAAACTTCAACGTGAACATCTTTAATCTGTAAGACAAGAATTAGAAAGACGTAAAACTTAAGGTGAACTTAATTTGGCCATAAAATGTGTACATGGAAACCCATCGATTGTCAAATCAGTTGCGAATGCGAACCTAAAAAACTAAACATTTACTTTTATAACGTGGGCGAAATTCATTCAAAAATTAGGCCAGTTGAATTTAAATGTTAACTTAAGTGAATATGATGTCTTAGTTATTTTTTTTTGAAACATTGCTAGATTCTTCTGCGTCAAATTGTGAACTAGGGCTTAGTAGTTTTGCTACATACAGATGCGATCGTTTTGTTCAGTCTAAATCCCGCGGTGATGGTGTGCTGATTGCGGTTCGTTCAATCCTTAATAGGAATATTATAAATATCGAGTCTAACATAGAAGAAATTTACGTAAAAGTGGGTAACAACTTAATTATATCATCGGTATATATTCCGCCAGGATTAAATCCCACATCAAATTTAGATTATTGTTTAACGATTGATAACATTTGTAACTCATATCCAAATTTCCAGTTTGTTTTTTTTGCGATTTTAACCTACCCCATGCGTCATGGTGTACGAATAGCCTTTAACAAGTGCTATCCTCGGATAAAATATTACTACTGTTCGGAATAGTAATAATATTTTGTCCAAGGATAGCACTTGTTCAAATACTTAAATATTAGCCGAATCATTGGAATTCTATAACCTGCGTCAAATTAACTGTATTCCGAATAATCGGGATAATTTTTTCAATGTCGAGGTTTTATTCGTTATGTGAACACCAGGCTACGAATTTTCTGTTCGTATTAATACCGGGAAAAATAATAAAAGGAATGCTTCACAAATTATTTCAATTATTTAATAAGCTGAGAGAATTGTTTACACATTATTTATGCACGAGTATATCTATTAAATTGTGTTATTATCTAAAGTGTTATTTTGTGTATTGATTAACAGTAGATTTTTATATCGGTCCATGTAATTTGCAGAAGTATTAAATTCACAGTTAAAATTTACTTCTCACTTTTTACCCGTATACATTTCCGGGAAATACGGACATCCTGTATATAGGTAGGTAATTTATTTATCTCACATACAGGGAGTTTTTCTTTAAGGTATACATATCGCAATTATATGCTGTAAATCTTCAGATATTCGTTTTTTTAAGACATCATTGTAAAGATTTAAACGAGTGTTTTCCACTCCTAGACTAAGCATGAAGTAAAATTTCGAGTTTAGAAAAGCCGTGAAAATTTGTCTCGGGTCGCGCAGCGACCCGAGACAAACTTTCTGGGCTTTTCTAAACTCGAAATTTTACTTCATGCGCCACGCGTATAAAACACTGATTTCTAGTGAATTTCAAAATATACTTTCAAATCAGAATTAAAAATAAACTCCTAAAGTAGGATAATAAAAATACTGCTAAACAATAATATTTTGAAATCTTTGATTTGGTTAGCATTCACTTTGTAGTACGGTAGATTTTTATATAACATAATATTGAAAACACTTAACTTTGTTATACTACTAATTTTAAATAAAAGTGGTATAATAAAGTTAAGTATTTCTAAGAGTATTTTGAACATCACTTGAAATCAGTGTTTTATACGCGTGGCGCATGAAGTAAAATTGCGAGTTTAGAAAAGCCTGTTTCTGGACTTAATTTTGTCAAATGTAAATAAAATTTTAGTTACGAAATAAAACAGTCCGATCCTTAAGGTACTCCTCAAGGATCGCAGTGTGGACCGATACTTTTCCTTTTATTTATTAACAATTTACACTTGTATGTTAAAAATTGCAAATTTTTAAAAAAGACATTAATGGGTTTTGAGATTAAATTATTAATTATGACAAATAGAATCCTATCGGTCAAGAAACTGTTCAGCCACTTGGTAACAGAAACTCCAATGTCTTTTTCAATGCATATTGTATATATGTCGTAAAGCTAATCAGACGTTAAGGTTTATAAACCGTTTTGGTGGGAATTTTTCAATTAATACACAAAAAAGCTATTTACATCATTAGTAAGACGGCATTTAGAGTACGGATCATGTGTTTGGTCACCTTCTTATGGTGTGAAAGTTTACCAAATTAAAAGAGTGCAGAATAAATTCTTGCTATATATTTCCTACTAAATCAATATAGACGAGACTATAGTCGACGTAGTATGCTATCCACACTTACATAACACCTGAAGAATAGACGTATCCATGCAGATCCATGCACTGTTTAAAATAGTTAACAGCTTATTTGATTGTTGGGAACTTCTGTCAAGTCTAAATTTTAATATACCATCCAAAACAAGAGCTTTTGCAAAACATTTCAAGGGACGAATTATGATACCGCAAATACGACTTTCGAGTTGTCAAAACGGTGTTCGAAACCTCACTTTGAAGGCGGCGCACACTGGTCGAAACGCTCATTCTAGCTGAACATTTCGTTATAAAGCGTTTTAGTCTACTTTAAATTGTTCAGAGTCGAAGAAAATATTTGATTAAAAATATATATTACTTAATATTGTATAATTCTCCTCTTCTACCCTTTACCACCTTAAATTGTTAAATTAAAATTTGAAGATAATTTTACTATTCGCATTTTTTTGATACAATTTTTATTTAAAAATAGTAATTATTTTACAACCCCTTCCCTTCGAATTATTAGAAACTGAACATAAAACATTTTATAATCATGTTTTATTTAATTACAAAATTATTCAAATAGACAAAAACAAAGAATTCAAAATTGCACACATCTTTAAATAAAAATATACAATATATACAAGCAGTATAAAGAATCTAGGTACATCATACAAACAATTTACACTAAAGCCAGAAATTATTCAGTCAGAATTTTCTGGTAAAGATGCTTGTTGTGGCTCTACTAATAACTTTAACACCTCTGTGTCAATATTTTGAATGGTAAGCGTTCGTGAAATATATGTTTTTTTTTTGACAAACTTGACATCAGAGGATCAGAGGAATATAACAGCGTATAGAAAAGATCTGTTATAGTTTGCATTCTTTGACATTTTCCAGTGTGACACTCTTACTTCCGCAAGTCTTTGTTTCGAGCTTCTAATGCCTCTTTCGATAACATCCCAATTGGCAACGTTGCAGATTGAATTATGTCCACCCCGTGAATTAATAGTTTGTGCAAACTAGCAGGCATATAGTACCATCGATACAACTTTACATATAGATTTGCTGTGTCTTCCAGATATTTCAGAAATGCATCAACATGTGTTGCTTGTCCGCATAAAATAACTTGTAAAATTATTTTTAATCTTTTGATTAAATGTTCGTCCAAACCCGTTATTTGTGCACTTAATTTATAATTTTCAAAAAATCGCCTAGCAGTATTGCCGTCGTTTGTTGTTCCAAACCCTGGTTTGACTTCGTCAACTAGTAAACCTAATTGTGATTTAAAATCTTTTTGAATCTGACGTTTTGTTGTTTCTGCTGTATTTTTATCACCATCAGTCAATTCCGCAAATGATTTATACGGGCCTCTGGATTTACCACTACAGCATCCAGGTTAAGGTTCATATGGTAAACCTTCAGTTGAGAACACCTCCATTCCGTTTAGCCACGTAGAATATTTATTTTCAAAATTTGAAATTGTTCTATGAGAGGTTTGCCATTTCATTGTCAATTGTGCCGTAAAATTATTTATTTTATGTATCAATGAATCTAAATTTTCAATGTGGGCAAAAACGGGCAGCTAAATGTTATTTATATAATGAACCAATTAGTTATTATATATAAAAAACAAAGATTCATTACTAAGAACGGCCAAGAATGTATATTTTAACCTTTTTTAAGTTTAACGTTGCAAAATTTTACTGTAGGATTCTTTACTTAATTTAAATTAATGTATCTGTATGTTGACTAAAGTTATATGAAAAAAATTTAAATGTATGTTGTTGTATACATACCAGTAGATGTAAACTAAACCACGTAAATGATGCATGCACTTTGGGTACTGATAACCACTGGACCAAATGTCAGAGGGGTTTATGACTTTACCTGCGCACCCTCTGGACATTGAACTACCTATATTCTAAGAAAAAATCTGTTTTCTAAACAGTTGATTTTCGGCGAAATGTTCAGCTAGAATGAGCATTTCAATCAGTGTGCGGCGAGTTCAAAACACAAAGTTAAAGTTGATACACTTAGCGGATAATATCGTAAACGCTTGATTAGGTTAATTTACATTTTTTTGGTATATACGTCTATTTTTCTTATATTTGTCTATTATTGCTTGCGGAATTTTGTTTATTTATATCTGTTAATGTTATTATGAGTTTATACTTAACTATTTTTTTATTTAAGAAATATTATGTTGTTAGTTTATGTGAAAGGTGATTACCATAAAATAAATTATTATTATACAGGGTGCCCGTTTTTCTACAGAATATATGGGGATCTCAGTTATTTGAAGAGATAGAAGGCCGTTTAAGTTGCGTATTTTAGGGCCCAATAATAATCTAAAAACAAATTTCAAATATCCTCTTTCGTTTTTGAGATATTGTCAAAAAACAGATTTTTTGAAATTTTGTTTTTATTCTTTTATTCAAAAACTATTGAATCCAGACATTTACAACTTTGACATTATACACTTTTTAACAAGAAATCTAGTAACATATTTTATTTTAAGATAACTATAACATTTACCCAGGATTTTTATATTTTTTGGAACAATAGTTTTTTCTAAATTCAGTGATATATCACACTTATAGGTTATTGTGCATTTTATATGTAAAATTTTAATCTATTGTTTTTTTGTAAAGAGTGCCTTGGAAACAGTTGAGTAACTCACTCATTTGACAACTCCTAGGACCCATAATTTGCTTACATATCACTCCTGAAGACGGGCATTCAGCTGATTAATTATGTACTGACTGAAAATGTATTTGTTTATAAACGAAATACTGGTGTGACATTTTGAATCCTAATAAATTGCTTGACCATCTTTGGACTATCATAGGATTTTGTCATATTATATCTTTATTGACCGTTTTTTGACTATTGATTGACTGTGTTTTGACTATGCTAGGATTTTGTCTGATTATATCTCTCTATGGACGGTATTTCGGCTATTGTGCTATTATGATTGTCACTTAAATCACTATATGAAATACAGTCAATATAGTGATTTAATGACAAAATATTAATACGATACACATTTTAACAGCTGTGATGTATTTTAATTTTATTTTTCGTTAGTTAACGAGTGTCTTCCACTCCCAGACTAAGCATGAAGTAAAATTTCGAGTTTAGAAAAGTCCCAGGTAGAAAATTTGTCTCGGGTCGACAAATTTTCTACCCGGGGCTTTTCTAAACTCGAAATTTTACTCCATGCGCCACGCGTATAAACCACTGATTTATAGTAAAAATAGAAATATATAACGCTTAAATGTGATGGCAATCAATATTTATTTAGATGTAGCGACAAATGCAAGAATTACTTTTTTTGTGAATAGTTTTGGAATAATAATAATAAAAGTAGAATATATTCAGTTTGTGCAACTTTTCCATGCTATTGTTAAGTCATCATATCCTAAAAGGGGAAAGTGCTAAGATGGACACATCACCATTTTTTTACTTTATGTTTTGTGTGATAATCTATACTTATTATTATTATAACGAAAGGTTGTCAGTTATTATTTAATTTTGACTGCTAACAATGATTGACTGCTGTTTTATTGATTAATAGATATGACGTCATTGTTTCCAAGGTACTCTTTGCAAAAAAGAAAATATTATAACTTTAAATACCAAATCTAAAACAAATTATGAGTGTGATAGATCACTGAGTTCAGAAAAAAATATTCTTTCAAAAAATATGAAAATCCAAAATGGCGACCATAAGAAAAACAAAATATTGCTATGGTCACCGGGTAAATGTTATAGTTATCTTAGAAAAAATATTCTACTAGATAAATTCAAATTCAAAACTATTTGAATTCGAGAAAATAAGCGTACGTTTCTTATAGTTTGCACACATTAAACATAATATATAAAATTCTACTAGATTCCTCAATAAAAAGTGCCTGTATATTGTCAAAGTTCAAATGTACAGATTCAGTAGTTTTTGAATAAAAAAATAAAAACGATTAAAAAAAACAGTTTTTTGTTGATATCTCGAAAACAAAAAAGATATTTAAAAATTGTTAACCGACTCCCTATCTCTTCAAATAACTGAGATCCCCATACATTCTGTCGAAAAAATGCGGACACCCTGTACATTATGGATGATCAAGTGCAGCAAAACAAATATTTATCACGCAGAAACGAGCACTTAGAATAATATTTAACATGAAGTATAACGAACGCTTTCGAGGAAGATTTAGAAACAACCGTTAGCTTACAATTGTTGATCTTTATATACATGAAATTTTACTTTTTAACTTCAAATATGAACATAAGTTTGATATGTTCAATGCAATGCATACGTGTAATGCACGTAATTTAAAAACATATGCATACTCTCCTCGCAAACTTTCTCTCTTTGAGACAACGCCTTTATATGTCGACTTGAGGATGTTCAACAAATTGCCTAATTATCTAAAAAACATAAACACGAGAATAAATTAAAACAGATTTAAAAAAATATTTGATGGTATAGAAAAAATACTCTATCTCAGATTATATGAATAAATGCGTGAATAAGTAAAATAATTGGTTTAGTTGATTAAGTACTGTGTTGTGAATTGTATGGTATTTCTGTTCTTTGGCGCATTCGATCGGCATCGAAATATGTTGCATTTGTAATTATCATAATAATTATTATACCGGGTGTTGACTTGGCGGACGCAACATAGGAAATCCTATGTAAATTTTGAAATGTTTAAATTTTGGCTCCCCTATTTATTTTAGAAACAAAATGTATTTCCTTTTTTTTGCAGGGGAACACATTCTGAATTCATTCGTGTTAGCGTTTATCACTTTACGTTTCTCTAAGTTAAAATAATTTAGACAAAGTATAAAAATAATGACATGCCATGGAATTAAAACAACAATTGCAGATGTCAAAATAGCAAAAGATATCGCAGTCACTTGATTAAAGTAAATGTTTTCGAAATGATTTACACTATACAAGAAAAAAATCCTCCAAATAAAGTGGTATTATGCAGCCCACAGTTATCACGATGTTTGGGTTATGTTTTTTTTGTCGTTAATTAAATAACAGCAATATCTTGTGCTATTTTGACATCCGCAATTGTTGCATCAATTCCATGGTATGTCAATATTTTTATAAAATCACATTACTTATTCTTAATTATTTTAGCTGTAAATTTTCTTGACATTCGTTGGTTTTAAAAGAGTTCAATTTAAAGCTTTAAATGAGTGTTTTCCACTCCCAGACTAAGCATGAAGTAAAATTTCGAGTTTAGAAAAGCCCCGTGAAAATTTGTCGTGGGTCGCGTAGCGACCCGAGACAAATTTTCTGGGCTTTTCTAAACTCGAAATTTTACTTCATGCGCCACGCGTATAAAACACTAAAATATTGTGAAATTTATGTATATTTGAACCTCACTTAAAATCAGTATTTTATACGCGTGGCGCATGAAGTCAAATTTCGAGTTTAGAAAAGCCTAGAAAATTTGTCTCGGGTCGCTGCGCGACCCTCGACAAATTTTCACGGGGTTTTTCTAAACTCGAAATTTTACTTCATGCTTAGTCTGGGAGTAGAAAATACTTGTTTAAAGCTTTAAATTGAACTTTAAAAACACAGGGAATATCCGCAATTGTTGTATCAATTCCATGGCATGTCATTATTTTTATAAAATCAAATTACTTTTTCTTAATTATTTTAACTTAGAGAAACGTAAAGCGTTAAGTGTGAACATTCATAAATTTAGAATTTTTCCCTCTACAAAAAAGTGAAATACATTTTGTCTCTAAGATAAATAGCGAAGCCAATATTTGAACACTTTAAAATTAACATGCGATTTCCTATGTTGCGTCCGCCAAGTCAACACTCGGTATGTACTGTCTCCATTTTTAATAAAGATTATATTATCATTATTATTATTATTATTAACTAATAACATAATAACTAATACAAATTGTTGACAAAACGTAATAATAAATTTCGTCGTACCTAATAGTTTATTTATTTAAAAATGTTATTTATATTCCTATGTTAATCACAAAAATATCATATGCATTATAAAAGCTGATCGGTTTTAATCTGTTTGAGCGACCATTTCAATTATGCGCACCGAAAGACAGCCTGTCGATTTTCAATCTATACGGTGTTTCCGATGTCCCACGCTTGGGTCAGAAAGCGCGATATAGACCATACATATATGGTTCGGAAAGTCGATTCGGGGCCACTACAATTTTTGTTTTTTTATAAAATATATATTAATTTATTTACAGCATTACAAAAAAATTATATAAAACAAAACGATAATACTAAAGCTGGGACAAATCCTAAAAATAAGGATTCGAATCACGAATCCGAATCACCTAATATGATTCGAATCACGAATACTCGAATAAAGGATTCGTAAGAGAAAAATATGATTCAAATCAAAGATTCGAATCCTATTTTTTCGAGTCACCTATACAAATCCTTTAAAAATAAATTTGATTTTATTATTTTTTTGCAAAGATTGATATTATAATATCGCTACCAGTTGTTGTAAACAAAAATGTTTAAAACCTAACTATTTATTAACACTGATCATTTTTGTGTTTTTGAACTTCACTTGAAATCAGTGTTTTATACGCGTGGCGCATGAAGTAAAATTTCGAGCTTAGAAAAGCCTGAAAATTTGGTTTGGCCAAACCAAATTTCCAGGCTTTTCTAAACTCGAAATTTTATTTCATGCTTAATCAAGGAATGGAAACATTCCGTTGAAACTTCAAATTGAACAATTCTTAAATACAAGGTATGCTTCAAAACGACTTATAAGAAAAATTTCCTGTATATCATTAAAACCCTGGGAACAGAAACAGTCTGGGGATTTTATTTTTCGTTAAAAATCATGGAAAGTTGACCGAAACCCGAAAATATGAAAATTGATGACGAGTAACGAGAATCATGAATTAATAAAACAAACATTATCAATATTTCCAAAATAAATTAAAATAAGAAATCATAAAAAAATACCAATACTAATAGAAATCTGGAAAATTATTTAAGTTAATAAAATTCGCGAATATTTATAGAATTGTCTTAGGTTATATAATTTATAATGGAAATAATAATGAAAATTGTCAACATTTAAAATAAGTAATGACATCAATAAATGTTGTCAACGCTAACAAAAATGCATAAAACTAATTGATAAAATAAACTAGAAATGACAGATATTTTCTAAACTGTACACACATTATGTATATAATATATTTTTTTTTAAATCCCTCATTTTGAAAAACTTATTCAAATCAACTTGAGAAATAAAACGGTTTCAATATTGACAAATTTAAGAATAATACGACGCCACAATTATTAATTAATATAATCAACAAACAAAATTGAAAGACTAACTACTAAAAAATTAACAAAATGAACCAAAACATGGTCAACATTTATAAAAAAATTATAACATTTCTAAATCGATAAATTTCATAGAAGTGATTTTAAACAAATAGTCAAATTAATTTAAAAAAAAATAGTCGAACAAATCAAAATCAATGAGATACAAACGAGACTCATGAAAGGAAACATATGCCTACAAGGACTGAGAAAAATATTCTACAATAAAAATTTAAGTCGAAAACTAAAAATAAAAATATACAAGTCGATCATAAGACCTATAACATTATTTAGAAGTGAAACTTGGACGTTAGGAACAAAACAACGGAACAAAGAATGCTAGGTGTATGGGAGAGGAGAATACTAAAAAAAAATATATGGGGGGAAAAGTGTGGAGAAGAACGACAAATAAAGAATTACAAGAATTATATAATGAACCAGATATTGTAGCTGTAACAAAAGGACAAAGATTAAGGTGGTTGGGCCACATAATGAGAATGGAAAATGATAGGATACCCAAGAAACTGATTGAAATGAATATATGAGGAAGAAAAAGAAGAGGAAGACCAAGGGCGAGGTGGAAAGATGAAGTAATCAAAGATATGGAAGAATGTAAAATTACCAGATGGAAAGAGAAAACCCAAGATAGGAAAACATGGAAAAGAACTGTGAAACAAGCCAAGGGCCTACTAGGCCTGAAGTGATAGGATATATACCGGGTGTGGCACTTAAGACGCCTCGGACCATAGCTCCTTTACGATAAAAGCTATATCGAAAAAAATCTAAGAGCAAAGTGGTGCATAATTACCGTCGCTATGTGGCGTACCAAACTTATGTTTTTTTAAATGGAATGCCCTATTTTTTATTGCAGATTTGGAAAGTGCTCGAAGAGTACTTCTTTTTTTATCTAACATGTTATACCCTTCACTTTAGCGGTTTCGCTGTTATAACCCCTTCTTTCAAAATTGCGCCCCATTTTTGAGATTGTTTTGTAGAGAAACTAATTGACGCCGGCGCCTAAATTTTGAATTGAGGTACAGGTTAAGACCTCGTATACCTTCACATAATTTTTTATCGGGTAATTTATGGAAAAAAAATAATTTTTGATTGAAGTTCGCATGTTGTCATTTCTTTCGAAAATTTCAAATGGCATCCTCCTAAAAAAATTACGGCGTTGTACAGCCAAAACTCTAAATTTTTCATTGGTACAAAAAAATTACACATTGCATAACAAAATTTCGGAGAAAAGGGGAATTTCATCGCAAATGTCGGGAAACGTTTTCCGTTCCCAAGAGTGCCATGAGAAAACAAAAACACAAATACGTTCTACATAATAGTATGTACCTATTTATTCAACATGATAGTAGCCACTGGAGTACGGCACGCCACTGATGATTAGAAATATTTTTGAAACATAGCGACGGTAATTATGCACCACTTTGCTCTTAGATTTTTTTCGATATAGCTTTTATCGTAAAGGAGCTATGGTCCGAGGCGTCTTAAGTGCCACACCCGGTATATATATATATATATATATATATATATATATATATATATATATATATATATATATATATATATTTATTTTTAGGTTTTCGCGAGCAAAATATAACTTGCTTGAGTTTTTTGGGCTGCTTTCTCGCGTTGGTTGGTTTATTTGCGCTCTACGTTTCGGCAGCATCACTTCTGCCATCCTCAGGAGCTTTTTTGTATACTGAGTGATGAATGTCACGTTCACTGTCAGTACATTTGTTTTGTAAACTAGGGACTTGTAGTCTAGATCTGCTGCGTGTTATTGGTCCACTCGATGTAGAAGGTGCTAACATTTCTTGATTTGTGTCCGATGTATCTGCATTATTGAAATTACTTGAATTTGTCTGAATATTCCGAAAATTGTTCGATATTGGAGGCAAGTCATTTTTTTGTTGTTTTATTATATTCATCAAAGGTTTCCATGTGGTTTGTAATCTTGTGCCATCATCTCGTTTATTGAGGCACAAAGGATGTTTTTCTATTTCTATGGCTTCACATACGATTCTTTCTTCAAATTTTGGGATAGAACTAATTACCGAAGTATTTTCAAAATCTATGTTATGGTCTGTATCAAATTTATGTTGGAATAATGAGGAATTTTGGTCGTGATTTTTTATGGCTAATTTATGTTCTTCTCGTCTGACGCTAATTCTTCTGTTGGTTTGGCCGATATATGATTTATGGCAGTCTTTACAGGGAATTTTGTATATTCCTTGTTTTTCAAGGAAAATTTTGTCTTTAGGGCTACGTAAAAGTTGTTTTATCGTAAGATATGGTTTGAACGATGTGTGTATGTTAAATTTTCTGAAAATATTCGAAATTTTGTCTGTAACTCCTTTTATGTAAGGAAGAGTTATTGTGTTCGTGTAATCTGTCTTTATAGTGTTTATAGGTTTTGGTGTATTGGCCCTCTCAATTAGTTTGTTTATTGTGTTTTTTTGGAATTTGTTTGATTTCAAAATGAATTTGAGTGTATTTATTTCCGAAAGTATGTTGTTTTGATCTGTGAGTTTGAAAGAACGTGTAATTAATGTTTTGGCTACTGAACTAATTTGAGCAGGATGATGATGTGAGTCGGCGTTTAGGTATCGATTTGTGTGAGTTTTTTTCCTATAAACAGAATGTCCCAGGTTGCCATTTGATATTTTGTAAAGTAAAATATCTAAAAACGGAAGTTTGTCATTTTGTTCTATTTCCATGGTAAATTGAATGTTAGGGTGAATACTATTCAAATGGTCCAAAAACATGTCTGCATTATTTCTACCATGAGGCCAAATCACTAATGTGTGATCAACATATCTTAGCCATAGTTTTGGTTTTAAATTATAACTGCTCAAAGCTTTCTCTTCAAAAAACTCCATGTAAAGATTAGCTACAATTGGTGATAGTGGTGAACCCATCGGAGCACCTTCTATTTGTTTGAAACGTAGAGCGCAAATAAACCAACCAACGCGAGAAAGCAGCCCAAAAAACTCAAGCAAGTTATATATATATATATATATATATATAAATCAAAATCAATAATATACAGTGATGATAAATTTCCGCAATAAATTCATATTTGCTCTATTGAATGTTTTTAAGAAAATCACTCGGACAGATCGATTTTTGTTCATTAATGCGCCCTATTTTGCGCGTGAAAAAATATTGTGACGCCATCGGCAATTTTTTTAAATGATTTTTTTGTATTTGGTAACTTTTGTAGAGCTCTTAGTTCTCTTTAAAATCACCAATTTTCTAATAAAAAACAAACAAACTTTAAATAAAATTGTCAATATACACAAACATGGGCAAGGCTAATATATCAAAATCATCAAAATCAATTAATTATATTTTTTCGCAGAACGTTTCGCATGTAACGAAAGTAACTACGAACTAATTGAAAAAATATGTGCATCCCGAGAAATCCCGATATACCTCAGAAATACAAAAACCCTCCCATCACTTTATTTGAATATAGTTCTTCTCTACATCCCAATATCCAACCTTGAAGTCCAAAAATATCAAGTCAATGGGCAGAAAGACTTTTGGTCGAGAAACTTCATACATTGACAATATATAAATGTATATATCAATTAATTTAAATTTCATGTATTTTATAAAAAAAACTGTATGTACATTCTTAAGTAATAAAGATTTGATAGTATATTTTTTCTGATTTCTGTTTTTTAATGGTATAAATTCAATTGTATCCAAATAAAAAGTCAAAATAAATACAATTTACAAACCAATATAATAAAAACGGCAAATTTTGAATTTAAAATAATATTTTTATTTTATAAAAATCTTTAAAAGCATCAAGCAATTATAAAAATTGCAAAATTCTTTAAAATTACAAAAATTAACACAAATCAAATGTTTACCAAATAAAAAAAAATATAAAACTTGTTAATTTCTAAATTTCTACAGTAAAAAAAACAAATAAATAATGGCTAGAATTGGCTAAAAAAACAAAAATAGTAGTTACTCAATTGACAAATTGAATAAACATTACAAAAAGTAATAAAATGAAAGGCATAAAAAAAATAAATTCTAAAAATTGACTAACCATATAATGCAATTAAATTTGTCGACATCAATAAGCATCATAAAAATTAGAAAATACGTAAAATTGTATCAAATATTCAGGCTTCTTTATTTAACACATTTACGGCCCAGCAATTACAGAGTTAACTTTAAAAGTTGATTTTAGGTAAAATTCTGTACTTCTTTTTATGATTTCTATGAATGACTTATTGTATTACATACTGTGATTTTTTTTAAACATACATAATGTACACGCTGTAAATGTAGGGCATTCGTCGATTTTATATAAAAAAACGTGCAAAATGAAGTTTAGAACGAGTATTTCCACTCCCAGATTAAGCATGAAGTAAAATTTCTTAAAAATTTCTTAAAATTTGGTTAAAATTTGGTTTGGTCGCGAACAAACCAAATGTTCAGGCTTTTCTCGAAATTTTACTTCATGCAACACGCGTATAAAACACTGAAATATTGTGAAGTTGAAAATACACTGACATTTTTTTTTAATGAGTAATAACAGAAATATTTAAACAAAAAAATATTTTGATTTTTCTTCATACATTTTCAAGTCAGGTCAAACAATAAAATATATCAAATTAACTTATTTAGTAATTTAATTAACAAAAAAATTATAATGTTGCGTGTATGCATCAATGGTGCTTAATGGGTTTAAGGCGACATTCTACTTAATGCGCCGGGCATGTTAATTTAACTGATTTAACGTGAAGTTCAAAAACACAAAAAGAACAAATTTTTGTGCAAATCTGAACAATACATTAAATTTATTTTGGACGATTCGAATCCCTTTGGAGGATTCGAATCCTCTTGTAAGTATTCGAATCACCTACATTTGGATTCGAATACGAATCCTCTTAAAAAAATGCAACGAGTCCGAATTACGAATCCGTTTTCACTAAAGTATTCGAATACCTATTTGGAATCCTTTAAAAGGATTTGAACCCAGGATTTGAATCCTAAATGATTCGAAAGATTTGAATCCTAAACGATTCTGCCCAGCTCTGGTAGGTACATGTAAGTTACAATAAATAAATCCTAAAACAAGTAAACTAAAACTAGGAGTACAATAATACCGAGATCAATAAATGATAAGTGGGGTTTAAAAACAATATAAGAAATTGAAAAAAATAAGAACATTACGATTTAACATGAGTAAGTTACAATACCGCATTCCTACATTTCATATTGAATAAATTTCATGCTCATTGTAGTAAATGAGAAAAGTGACAGAAATGTATAGTGGCAATATAAGCCACACAGGAAATTTAATGTTGATTTAATGATTTGGGTAAATATTTAATACAAATACGAGCGTACGACGTGATTCATGAGTATGTCGGGAAAACACATCTTGCCTGGTTAATGACATCAAAATATCACCTCTCATTAATAAACAAACCGCAGGATTATCGGCTATAAATTTGTTCATATACTATTTTTAAATAATGCATTGTTATTACTAAGTACGAAATAATGACTTAGTAATTACTGTCTGGCACATTTCTTGGAAATTAATCTTAACTTTTTTATCTTAAATTATTTGCCAACAAAAAAGAGTATTATATATACATAAGTTTAATTCTTTGTGTAAAAATTACCATATATTTTACATAAAATAATTACAATTACTGAATTTTTAGGATAATTTAAAAGTAACACTTATAGTGCGGATGCCTTTTGAGGGTAGCATGCAGTGCCGGAACTAGGGCGTGGCGAAGGTGGCATTTGCCACAGGCGCATCAATCGTAGGGGCGCCGCGCCGCACAGTGGCCAATTTGCCAAAAAGCGGAAAAACATAATACCTTTTGAAGTAATTGTATTGACTTTCAGCTAATGTTGTTTGATTCATAAAGAAAAACTACAATGAGAACCATCAAACCACGTGGTACGCATTTTGTTGTTTAGAATAGGCGCCAATTGCCGAGAGCGGCTGCCGAAAGTCATCAATCCAGGGAAGTTTTGTAGAAATGATGTTTATTCTGGTGGTTTTATTGTGAAGTATGTTCACGAAAGAGAGATTAACAAAAGTAAGTGAACATATCTCAATAGTATCTAAAAGGGGCGCAAAGGAGTTGAATAATTACCGTGGAAATAAGACAACCCCATTGCGCCCCAAAATACGACCTACATAATGGAATATAATAACAATAATAGTAACATTTATTGTAATTATATTCCATTATGTGATTTGATTGCAGTAATTTCACGACTAATGAAGTTTAATTCCAAAAAAATATCGATATTGAATATCGATTATATCGTATATCAAAGTATTGATATGGTAAAATATCGTAAAGTATCGATATTCAAAATATCGATACTCTTCGATTCCAGATATTTTAGATTTAATATTTATGAATATTTAATGGTGCAAATTCACCTAAGATAAATAATATTCTTAGGAATAGCGTAATCACAGTTATAAAATTATCAAAAATCACCTTATAAAATATATATATATATATATATAAGTCAATGTTTTATACGCGTGGCGCATGAAGTAAAATTTCGAGTTTAGAAAAGCCCCGTGAAAATTTGTCTCTGGTCGCTGCGCGACCAGAGACAAATTTTCTACGCGGGGCTTTTCTAAACTCGAAATTTTACTTCATGCTTAATCTGGGATTGTAAAACACTCGTTAGAATTTCTTAAGAACTTGAAATTGAATTGTCTAGCGAAAATTACAAATAAATGAGTAATATGGGAGTTTACAGCTGTTATCATTATCATATGTTAAACTGTACCGTTAAAGGCGGTATTTCACTCTCTCTCTCAGGTATCAAATTTTAACATACCTGTAATTTTTTTGTTTATTTTAATAATTTTTTGTATTAAAAGTCTAAAGCATAGCTACAGTGATGAGAAATAAATCTCGAAACGCGTCTATGGATGGCTTAAGACCCCTATAATTTTTTCAATTTATTTCAATTTCCTAGTGATTCATTTAGTTTGGTGAGAGAATAATTTGACCTGGTGTTGCATTTTGCGTATAAATTATGCATAGAACAGTAAATCTGTCGTTTAACTCAAATATTCAGTGTATAATTCAATTTCTGTCAGGGTATTAGCTCGAGAAGTAGTTGTTTCAATGAATATTTGGAGACTTGTCTCAAGAAGACTAAATTTTTGCAGAAAATCGATATTAATTTGAATTCGTTTTTATATTTTAGAAAATCATAATGATACTAAAATCAAAACTGTTGAAATTTTATCATAATCACGACAAATCGTCAAGAACTTGAAAATTATCAAAAATTGTGAAGAATTTATGAAAAGCATTGATATTTTTAAATATATAATTTAGGAAATTCACGAAAAGCGTCAAGGTTTAAGAAATGAACTAATAACTTCGGGAATTTACTAGATTTGCATTAATTTTAAATATTCCGCAAACGCGAGCTACCTTTTTGCCCCGAGTGCCAGAGGACCTAGTTCCGGCTCTGAGGGTAGGATAATGCTTATGTTTTAAAAGCAGGAAATGTGACCGACGAGAAGTTAGCAATGAATTTCCAGCCGTGGTTTTTTTTAAATTGTTTGAGATATTACTTTTTTTAGTACTGTTTCGCAAGTATATTTTATTTCAAAGATTACTAAACATTTTTTCTAACTATATGGGAATTTTTTGAAAACCTTGCACATGCAGCGTTGAAACGTGGCTGGCAATAAAAAAATCATTACTAAAATCCGGCCTACTTCATTTTCGATTTTTCTTCTGCAATGGTTTTTAAGGAGTATATTTGATAGAAACAAACTATCAAAAGTTCGTAAAGATGTTTTATAACTCCATAGGATTTAAACAAAAAAACATTGCAATTGTAGCTTTGAAACGTGGCTGGCAATAAAAAATCATAACTTCAATCCGGCGTACTATATTTTCGATTTTTCTTCTGCAATGCCATTTAGGAAGTATATTTGGTAGAAACAAACTATCAAAAGTTTATAAAAATGTTTTTTAACACCATAGGAATTTTATGAAAACATTGCACTTGTAGCGTTAAAACGTGGCTGGAAATAAAATATCATAACTTCAATCCTTCGTACTTTATTTTAGATTTTTCTTCTGCAATGCCTTTTAGGAAGTATATTTGGTAGATACAAACTATCAAAAGTTTACAAAAATGTTTTATAACTTTATAGGATTTTTTTTTAAACATTGCACTTGTGGCGTTGAAACATGGCTGGCAATAAAAAATCATAACATTTTTGTAAACTTTTGATAGTTTGTATCTACCAAATATACTTCCTAAAAGGCATTGCAGAAGAAAAATCGAATATAAAGTACGCCGGATTGAAGTTATGATTTTTTATTTCCAGCCACGTTTCAACGCCACAAGTGCAATATTTAAAAAAAAATCCTATAGAATTATAAAACATTTTTCTGAACTTTTGATGATTTGCATCTACCAAATATACTTCCTAAAAGGCATTGTAGAAGAAAAGCCACGTTTTAACGCCACACGCGTTGAAACGTGGCTGGCAATAAAAAATCATAACTTTAATCCGGCGTACTTTATTTTTGACTTTTCTTCTACAATGCCTTTTAGGAAATATATATTTGGTAGATGCAAATCATCAAAAAATCAGAAAAATGTTTTATAACTCTATACGATTTTTTTTAAAACATTGCACTTGTGGCGTTGAAACGTGGCTGGAAATAAAAAATCATAACTTCAATCCGGCGTACTTTATTTTCGATTTTTCTTCTGCAATGCCTTTTAGGAAGTATATTTGGTAGATACAAACTATCAAAAGTTTACAAAAATGTTTTATAACTCTATAGGATTTTTTTTAAAACATTGCACTTGTGGCGTTGAAACGTGGCTGGCAATAAAAAAATCATAACTTCAATCCGGCGTATTTTATTTCCGATTTTTCTTCTGCAATGCATTTCAAGAAGTATATTTGGTAGATACAAACTATTAAAAGTTTATAAAAATGTTTTATAACTCCATAGGGATTTTTAGAAAACATTGCACTTGTAACTTTATAACTTTATAGGATTTTTTTTTAAACATTGCACACTTGTGGCGTTGAAACATGGCTGGCAATAAAAAATCATAACATTTTTGTAAACTTTTGATAATTTGTATCTACCAAATATTCTTCCTAAAAGGCATTGCAGAAGAAAAATCAAATATAAAGTACGCCGGATTGAACTTATGATTTTTTATTTCCAGCCACGTTTCAACGCCACAAGTGCAATATTTAAAAAAAAATCCTATAGAATTATAAAACATTTTTCTGAACTTTTGATGATTTGCATCTACCAAATATACTTCCTAAAAGGCATTGTAGAAGAAAAGCCACGTTTTAACGCCACACGCTTTGAAACGTGGCTGGCAATAAAAAATCATAACTTTAATCCGGCGTACTTTATTTTTGACTTTTCTTCTAGAATGCCTTTTAGGAAATATATATTTGGTAGATGCAAATCATCAAAAAATCAGAAAAATGTTTTATAACTCTATACGATTTTTTTTAAAACATTGCACTTGTGGCGTTGAAACGTGGCTGGAAATAAAAAATCATAACTTCAATCCGGCGTACTTTATTTTCGATTTTTCTTCTGCAATGCCTTTTAGGAAGTATATTTGGTAGATACAAACTATCAAAAGTTTACAAAAATGTTTTATAACTCTATAGGATTTTTTTTAAAACATTGCACTTGTGGCGTTGAAACGTGGCTAGCAATAAAAAAATCGTAACTTCAATCCGGCGTACTTTATTTTTGATTTTTTCTCTGCAATGCCTTTTAAAAAGTATATTTTATAGAAACAAACTATCAAAATTCACTTGAAATAAGTCTGAATATTTTGTTTCTTCGCTCTGCTTTACTACGCGACCAAACCAAATTTTGAGGCTTTTCTAAACTCGAAATTTTACTGCATGTTTAATCTCGAAGTAGAGACACTCATTAAAAGTAGATTTCAATTAAATAATTTAGCATAATAAATACATTTACACAAACACACACAAAACATAACATTACCTACCTATAAAGTACTTGATTACAATGCAGTTAGCACACATAAAAATAGATTTTGTTATAATAATACGAAATGTTATCAGTGAAGGCAGCTCTTTTTGTTTTAAGGTTATCTTGAAAATGGTGATTTTTTAAATTTTATTTGCTCTATCTCAGTATCCATTAATAATAAGGAATTTCAATAATTAATTTATTAATCCTATATTATTTCAATTTGCAGTCGGTACCTGTGTACCGCCGATTTTCTTTTTCTTTTTCAAATACAACCACAAATTTAATTTAGTAAATAGTATATATTTTTGTACAATACAAAGTTAGTACAAGTTATATTTCACCAATAAAGTGTTTTTGTCACATTATTTAACACTAAATAATTCGTAAACACTTATAAATCAAAAATATTAATTTTGATATTTCATTTTCATTTTGTAAAAATTGAAAAAAACGCCAAAAAAGTTATTTAAACTTCTGAATAGAAATTATCGTATGAAAAACACTTCATTTTGCAACAAAAAATGTATTTCTGAGGTGCGGCCCTCGAAATATTTGAGGTGCTAATCTTGGCCCTCTAAGCAATTTGGGTTAGCTACCCCTGCGTTATAGTATTCATCCAATAAAATTACAGTCCTGTTTTTTTCTATACGGAGGGAAATCTGGAGAGTCAGTGGTTTTGGCAAGATATTTCTACGTAGCGCAATATTGTTCTTCCAACATAGCATCAAGCAATATACTGCTAAAAGTGGAGTGTGAATCATATCCGAATTGTTACATTGTGTCTTGTTGTCTTTAATGGAGAGTAGACATGGGCAATAGTGCCTTTTGTTATGATTCAATGAAAATGCCCTCCTAGAGAAAATTGCGGATCACATTTGTAACCGCATTGCAAGTCACCAATAGACAACTATTTTTTGTTCCTCTTACTATTGTGATTAAGATGGCCGGTAAAGGCGTGCAGAATGCTGTGATCCACAGTAGTCTACGAAAAGAGAGAAAGAGAGAGAGGTTTAGGTTTCAATGCAATAGCAGGTTTAGGTTTCAATAGCAAATAATGAATAATTTTCGTTGGAATGGCATATCCATTAACGGGAGGCAATCGCATCCATCTTTTCCAGTTCTCATTAAATGTAACATAACCTTAAAATGTTATTCTCTCTTATATATTAACACCGTTTTATCATAAATATTGATTACCAGACTTGTTTAAAGAGTTAGTTTGAAGTTTCCAAAAAGTACGTACAGGTGATGATACATGAACTTTCTAACAAAGGTTTGAATTCGATAGGTATTTTTTATTAGCCTCCGCCACATTCTAGTGCACGGTTAATTGTAATTCAAGAGTAGTATTTTACCGTTCATTGGCATGTAATTTTCATGTCGCCGTTTTACCTTTTAGGAATATTGAACGGTAGGTGTTTATATGAGGATATCTTCCCACAATACCCAACGGTTATGTAACCTATAAATATATACGAATGGAGTACATATGTGTCCGTCTGCAATTACTTTTGTGATTGTGACAACAGCAGTGTTCGGTGCCACCAAGACCGTCCATTCATATCACTATCTTTGGACGCAGAAGACTTGAAATAAGTCGCCCCATTAATTCTGAGTCCCATCCGTTCTATATATTTACATTGCAATATTTTTACAGGAGATAAGGGGCGTAAAATGTTTTCGTTGTAGAGCGGAGATTTCAAGCTGGATCTGTTTCGCGACGTTGAGTTATGTGGGTGCTCAATTAACGGTCTCGCGCCGGGGTGTATCTAAGCCAGAGGAATAAATTAAGAGGAGCAAAAATCAAAGAATAAAAGAACCCTGTTCGGAAAGTAAGAGTGAGCTGTTAATTCTCCTGAACACGGCTGTGGAAAATGTATTCGTGTTCGAAATGTGCCTTAAAAGGCTAGCAGCCAGAATGTATGTACTGTCGAGACAAATGCCGCAATAGATTTATAAATATTTATCCAGCAGCAGAAATTTGAATTTCGCCGCGATGTGCCGCTTAAAAGTGATTGTGTGTAGTGAAAGTCATTACATTACAGATATCGTGAAGGCTACAAGAAACCCGTCGAATTTTTGGTTTGATGTAAACACGAAAAAAGTGTTTAGAAAGCGTTGAATTGTTACGTAGTAATTGGGCATTCTGTTCTTATTTAAAAAAATATATGTAATAAAATTGTCTCTAGAGTAATTCGTGATAGTAAAGTCGGTTGGCGAGAGTTTGTGAAACGCTGCAGCAGAGTGAAACTTTAGCTAGCCTTGTTAGATATACAGTGGCGCAAAGGAGTTGAGAGAGTGGCAGCGCTTGAACAATGACAATGATCCCATGATTGGCGAATTGCACTTCTTATTTAGTAACCTGCATGGGTATAACATTATTTTCACATTGATTGTGATGACTCGTAACATATGGCACAACCACCCTTACGAAATTCCTGGCAGAATTCTGATCACATTCAAATTCCTATTCTACGCGGAAAGTAATTAAAATCTTCGATAAAGCACACATTCAAACTTAAACAGTAGGGGGTTAAATTGAATGTTTTACGTCCTGATAGTCATCGTAAAAACGCAATTTATGGCGTATATTATATATGGATAATGTATCTTTCGCAAAACCTCCTCAGCTTTTAGTATTCAAGACGCACCTACATAACATAACATTTCTTAGCAGTATTCTCTGCGTCCAGGATAAAAAATTCTAACTCATATTCAAAAATACATTATTCACACTCTAATCGCCGTTGCGATCAAATACTTCCTGCGACTTACCGAGGTTTTCAAAACTGCGGATTAAGATGAAAATAATCCTGTGGTTATATACTGAGCACACACACGACACTATATATTTCCTGAGTGAGTTAGTTATCCATGTCGCGAAACACTTTTTTTGTTTAATATATTGGACGTTTATTAGTTTAGAGCGCTCGTCGCGACGCCTCTAGTTACCGTACCTGCACGCGCGCAGACTAAGACATTCGATGGAGAGCGCGCTTTCTGAAACCGCGCGCGCAAGCCCACTACGTCACATTCATTATGACGTCGGAAGTAAGTGGGTTAGACTCCTCATAGTCGTAACTGTTCCCAAGGTAAGTGGCAATCGAGCTACTTTCTTTTCGATTTCTTGCATCCAAAAAGTCTCGACATCTTGCGGTAAACAGACGAACCGTTTATTCACTATGTATTTCGCAAAATAATTTAAACGTATGCTACCGTAAATACTCCAATATCATTAAACAAACAATAAAAGAATTTATTACAAAAAATGTATGTACATGTGAGAAAATGTATGTAACGTATGATTCACGAGAGGTGTCTCATGGTTTCCTTGATTTGTAGTGCTTTCTGCACTAATGCATGTAATACGAACATAGTTTCATGTCATCAGATTACGTATGTGAAAAGAGACAGAAAACCTCATAATATGTCTGCTATGGTTTTGAGAGAGAACATGCGAAAACGTATGTTCCGGGATGCAGCTTTAAAATGTTAAGGTTAAACGCCGCATTTTGACAATGTCTTCGTAAAACTAAATCTGCAAAAACCTAGCCACAAATCATTTTAATTAATTTCCACATCTACTCAATAGTTCAGGTGATTACAAAAATAAATAATGCATTTATGTTGATTTTGTGTAAGCTCAACGAAAATGTTAGTTGAATCGAATGCGAATTCAGTAGATTTGACAAATAGTCATCGGATTAATCTGTTAATACAGGGAATTTTTCTTTTAAGTATACATACAGGGAATTTTCTATTAGGTATATATATGCATACGCTTTTTTTAAAGAGTTCAATTTGAAGCTAAAAACGAGTGTTTTTCACTCCCAGATTAAGCATGAAGTAAAATTTCGAGTTTAGAAAAGCCTGAAAATTTGGTTTGGTCGCGTAGCGCGGAGCGCTACGCGGCGAAACCAAATTTTCAGGCATTTCTAAACTCGAAATTTTACTTCATGCGCCACGCGTATTAAACACTGAAATCACTAAAATATTGTGAACAAGTAAACTTCGCTTAAAATCATTGTCTTATACGCGTGGCGCACGAAGTAAAATTTCGAGTTGAGAATAGCCTGAAAATTTGGTTTGGTCGCTTCGCGATACGCGACCAAACTAAATTTTCACGCTTTTCTAAACTCAAAATTTCACTTCATGCCGAACCTGGGAGTGGAAAACACTCGTTTAAACTTCAAATTGTGCTCTTTTAAGAAAACAACGAATATTTAAAAATCTACTTCACCTAACTCTAATATATATACTTAAAAGAAAAAATTCACAAGAAATTATGATTTGAAGCTTTTCTAAAAGAAAAAACACTAATATACTCGCGACCTAAACAGTATGACATTGTCATGTAAAGTCAAAATTTGACACAACTAGGAAATATCGTTGCAGATATAACTGTCGACATACTCTCTAAAAAAATTGAACCACACATTCCACATTAATGAGTCATAGGACATCTCTCTCGAATTCCAGTATATGATGATTTTCTTTAACACTAAATTAATTGACAAAAATATGTCAATGAAAGTAACTGTTACAAACAATCGCAATCGTTTTATTATTGTCATTGATTCATAGCTAATATTTTTTTTTTAATAAAAATAGTAGAAAGTAACCAAAATCAATTAAATTGTCAAAAAACATTAAATTTTAAATAAAATCGCTCAATGCAACAAATATACAAATTAACAAATCAATTAAACTCGTAAATATTGATAATTTCTACCAGAAATAAAATGTTACTATAATTTTTTCAATGTCGGTAATTTTTCATACAACTCCAATTAATTAAATTTATTTATTTATGAGAATAATTTACAATACAAAATACCACAATTTAATTAAAAATAATTATAAGAATTATAAAATTACTAATAAAAATTTTCTATAATATTTCTATTAATAATTTTGTTGAAATCAATAAAATGAGAACACAAATACTCGGAATGTGTCTCTTAGGTATACATGTCAGGATTTTTTGATGTACATTTTCACACAATTGTTATATTATTAAAAACTATCAATTTAAAACCTCCAAGGAGTGTTTCCAATCCCAGATTAAGCATGAGGTAAAATTTAGAGTTTAGAAAAGCCTTGGCGACAAAACAACATTTTCAGGCTTTGCTAAACTCGAAATTTTACTTCATGCGCCACTCGTGTAGAACAATGATTTAAAGCTAAGTTCAAAATATACTGCTTGTGGCCAACTTTTTTGTGTTGTAAAAAAAATAAAAAACTGGTAATAACTCAGTTATTTTTATAAATAAGTATGTCAAGTGACATATTAGTTTAAAGAGAAAAAATCTCCTTTTAATGATAACATAGCAAACTACGGTTTCCATTGAAACAAATGCAAGTTTGTGTTATATCTCGAAAACTAGTGTCGATAAAAAATATCTGATAACATTTTATTATTTAGTGTATAATTATCTATAACTTTGCCACATACAGTTTTTTTAATCTCTTTTAATAATTGAGAGAAATAGATTTGCAAAAATCGACACTTTTCACATTTTTTAAAATATCTAGTTAAAACAAGATAAATTCACATTCAAAACTATTTGAATTCGAGAAAATAAGCTTACGCTTCTTATAGTTTGCACACTGTATTTGCACGGGCAGTAGTTGTTTCAATGAATATTTATCGTCTTAAGTTGTCTTATTAATTAAGACATTGTTTGCATTTTCACGAATAGTTTTTTCGTAATTTTATATATTATATCTAGTTAACCTTAACTTTTTCGAAAACTTCAGAACTGTCTATTTATTCAGATCGTAAAACTGCACTACTGTACCCATTTAACCGTTTCTCTATCTCTTATAGTTTCCGAGATTACCCTGGGTAAGTTTTTACCCTAGGGTGTTTCTAAATTGATGCGAAAGATATTAATGGGTGATTTTTCAGCAAAAATTAAGGAAGAAAATGCCATTCTTTCAATAAAGTCTTTTTGTAATCAAACTAACAATGTCTAGAGAAAATGTCGGGAGACAAAAAAGTTGCAGATAGAATCGCTCCATTTAAATCGACTTTTGAAATAGAAAAATGTAGATGCAATTTTGGCACTTTTTGACGATTTTTCTAACCCTAAAATGTTATTACAAGGGGGTGAACAAATCAACCTCTATAATAGTTTGCATCAGAACTATTTAATGTTCTGATGCAAATTATTATAGGGGTTGATTTTTTCACCCCCTTGTAATAACATTTTATGGCTACAAAAATCGTCAAAAAGTGCCATTTTTATTAGCAACAGTTATCTGCCAAATTTCATTCTTCTACATTTTTTCATAGTAAATATGAGAAATAAAAACATTTTTTTCCCTTAACTGTAGACAGGAACTTGAAGAGAAAGGGGTTTTGAACAAAAAATTATATGAAAGACCTCCGTTCTTTTTTGCTGAAAAATCACCCTCTAAAATCTTTCACATCAATTAAGAAACACCTTGTATATGCCATACAAGGTGTTTCTTAATTGATGTGAAAGATTTTAGAGGGTGATTTTTCAGCAAAAAAGAACGGAGGTCTTTCATATAATTTTTTGTGTTTGATTAAGCGTGGCCATCGGCTGTATCTTAGAAACCATACATCGTAGCATGTTGCGGTAAAAAATTTCACTATGGCCAAGAGAAATCGCTGCAAATTATTTTTAAGTTCATAGCTTCTCAGCAAGAGGACGCTATCTCTATAGTAAAAGATTAAAACAATTTTTATCAAATAAATGCCAAGTTAAGCGATATGAAAAATTTGACAATCTTAATCTGCGGTAAATTTTACCAAATTTTAACTATCTTCTCGTTTTTTTATGTCTCACATAAGATGCGCGGGCGAACCAAAATGTCTAATTAATAAATGCCTCTAACTTTTTTAGGTTCTACTGAATTTAATAAACTTGGACTCATTTGATAGATAATTGAATGCACTTTAAAACGTAGTTTACTCTGATTTATTTTAGTCTCGATATTAAGCGCCAGACGGTGCGGTTGAGACAATCACCGTATTTTCTTCATTTTCTTTAAATTTCCAAATTGGAAGGTATACGTAAGTTACGATAGTTAGTTAAAATGGAAAATAGTGTGAAAACTAGCGAAAACCGCATCCCGATATCTTCATCCTAACCGGAGATTTATTGAAATTTGTGCAGAATGGGGTATTTTGTACTAATAGTGATCTGATTCTTACTATAGACACTAAATTAAATCAGAATACATAGTGTTTAAAAGTACATTCAGTTAATTATCAAATTAGTCAAAGTTTACTAAATTCGGTAAAGCCTAATTAAAGTAACAACCATTTTAATGATAAGATTTTTCGATTGTCCTCCGCATCTTACGTAAAACCAAACGAAACGAGAAGGTAGTTGAAATGAAGCAAAATTTAAAGTTAGCTAAAAGATTTCCATATTTTTAACATATGTAGCTTAATTTGTCAATTTAAATAAGATCTTGTTTTTATCCTTGCGATAGAGATTGGGCCCTCTGTTAGCGTAGCTAGATTTAATTATTGTATTTATTTTGCTTTGTTATGTTTTGTTTGTTATTGTTCTAATAAAATAAGTATTGTAATAGATGTTTTTAAATTTAGTAAATATGCGCTGTTTTAAACATTGTACTAATCGCATAGCCTCCTATACTTTGAGATTTTAAATAATCATGGATTTACTTACATATTCGCTTTCTAAAACATACAAATGGGAAAAAGTATTTTTTATTATTCTTGAAATTATTGTTTTTGACCTCTCGAACATAAAACAAAAGAGCTTAAAGGCCTACTAGATTTTAAGATATATTTTTATATGAAGCGCGGTTGAAAATGGGCAAATCTAGACTTTTTACGATATCTTTGGTTAGGATAAAGATATACGGATGAGGTTTTCACCATTTTCTCAGTGTTCCTTCCTATAATAAACTAGCGTAAGAGAACTATAGCTTATCATTTGAACTTTTTAAGAAAATCTAGAAAATATGACGGTTGTCTCAAAAATGCCCTCTGGCGCTTTCTATTAAAAATAAAGTAAACGAGAGTAACCAGTAATTTAAAGTGCTTGCAATTACCTATCCAATAAGACTAACTTGATAACTTTCGGTTAATCCTAACAAAAGTTACACGCAATTTAATGATCACACTTTCCCGCCCTCCTCTGATTTATATGTGCGTGATAAAGAAACAAGTGAGTAGTCAAAATTGAGTTAAATTCAGCGTAGATTATGATTTGTATATTTTTAACCTAGCTCAATTTAGCAGTTTTTTGATAAAAATCCGCTTATGTATTGAGCGATAGATGTTACGCCTAGCGGCGGAGTTAGGAACTTAAAACTAATTTCCAGTGATTCTTTTTTGCCACTTTCACTCTGCAATTTTTTACCCCAACATGCTACTCTACATAGTTTCTGAGATACAGCCTGTGTTTATATATAGATATATATAAATCTGATATATAAATCTGATATATAAATCTGAAGAATGAAGTAAGCGGAAGTGGGTATAATAACGACTAGAGCTATAAGCAAACTCTCTTTTTTAAATCCAACATTACGCCAACCGTGTCGGCTTCCTCAGGGAAACTGTAAAATTGTATTTACTTTTAGCAAATATAACCTATCATTACAATAAAAATTACTTACAGAAACGTGAATTTATTATCCAGGTGCATCAGCGCAAAAGTACATACTAATATTGGTCATAAACTGATTAAAAACAGAAAAGCTATGACTTCTGCGGACAGCACAATATATATATATATATATATATATATATATATATATATATATATTTAAAGTTCCCGCCACGCGGCGTTTGGATAACCACTAGCGCTCCATGTCGGATAAATGAGGTACTATACTGCTCTTATAAAAGAGCTCGCATAGAAATCGTAGAGAGGTGTTCTGTGGCAGACTGTGGCCGACATTCGGCACTGTACGGCACTAAATAGCTCATCTCGGCGATCTCGCATAGAGCTCGCATTGCGACTCACATATCCACAATACGATGTACCGGTTACCTCGCAGGGATTTCACTGTGCTAGCTGGTTACTCATTATAACTAGCCTTAAGCACAAAAACTATAAATAAACCTAAAACGTTTTCGAATAAATTTTTACACAATCTGATTTTTCACAAATAAAAACGTGTGTGCATAGGCCTCAATCTAAAACCCGTTTCCCTTCGCAGTACAGTACAAAAAAAATACAACACTCCCGTGGACTTCTTTATGTAGGTTCGTCGCAATGACCCGAGATATTTTTAAACCTCTGCAAGCACTTGCACTTTTTTGAAAATAAAAGTTATCTTTATTTATTACACCGAACTCCTCAAATAATGCTACGTAAAACCCTTCATTATCTGCTTCGTTAAAAACCTTAATGGTCGTCAAATATTTCGGTATTTAAATGGGCCTTCATTAATTGTCCGCATTAAAATTGTCTGGGAGCTGGATAATTTAAGTGCCTTTTTTCGTTACAAGAATGGCGTGATTTGTTGCACTTTCGGTTCTTGTAATTATTTGTGTATTTTGTGTACAATTATGTTCGGTTTGTAAGTAAGTAATTTTTAAATTGCTATCTAAAACTTTGATGAAATCGCATTTAACGCGTCATTGTCAACATTTTTTGTGTTGTAAGAAGTTTTGAGATGGTATCATGCGCCAAATAACATCACGAGATGAAAAAGTGCATTCCTTAGGGCCCCTGCAGTGTGCATATTTTTATTTTATTGGGATAATTAAAAAACGAATCACTTTTATCATGTGATACTTAGCACAACTCTCTAAAATAAATATGTCGAGCCTGGTAGATCTTTTTTGTTTATAATAATTGTTATAAACAAATTAAAAACAAAAAATGAAAACCGAATAAAAATCATCTATCCGGCATCAACATAAATTTACCAAATATATTTTCTTTATAACTTTTTTTCATATTTTTACATTTGAACGCACAATCCCTTTAGATATAACTCTGAATATAATCAACCAAGGCCGTAGCCAGAACAAAATTTCGGAGGGGGTTAATTATAATGTTCATTGCCCAACAGGAGATAAATTCCCAATTACAAGACAATTTAGTATTGACAAAAAAGGTTTTAAAACTATAAACTAAAAAAAGTAACATTTCACTTCGTAACTAACGAAATTCTAATAAGGATGTCAATGGTTGAAAAAAATACGCCACAAGTTGATGGAAGTTGATTAAACAAATTGCAGATCACATTATTAGGCGATTTTAATCCAAAATTAGTTCTATTATACTTCATATTGAATGTGGTCTTCTATCTACAATTTAAAGTTGGAATATGCAAGCCAACTGTAAAATATCAGGGCTGTCAATTCGATCAGGCATAAGCTTGTGTAAGAACATGATTTGTCTAGTAATAGTGAATGATCACAGCCTCTGTCAGGGTAAACTCCCTTAACTTTGAAGTGCAGAAACTTCAGGAACTTACGTTGAACACTTTCTACTAGGTTAATCTGAAGTTGAGTTTGTGGATACCAAATTAAAAATGCATATTCCAACTTTGAACGGACATAAACATTAAATAGAGATTTCAAATCATTTAGATTTCGCAAATTTGCAGAATTACGATGTATAAATCCTAACGCTTTGAAGGAACGCTTAACAAGTGTTTGAACGTGAGTATTAGATGTAAAATTGTCATCAAATTAAAGACCTAAATCTTTGAAGACTGTGACTTGCTCAATAGAATTATTGCTAACTATATAATTAAATGAGATTGGTTTAGATTTTTTAGTAGAGGATATAAATTTGCTCTTATAGCTATTCAAATTAAGATTAGTAATAATCAGGGATTCGAACCGTTATTTTTTTCGTTCCGGAAAAAATAACTATTTTTTACGGTTTTCGGTTCAGCTCCAAGTGATTGTTTTAAGTTTACAAATGTTTTTAAATATTAAGAATATAAAAAAGTGTCTCAAAGTACACTTGTGCTTTACAAAATAAATATTTTTTACATTTTTCGCTATATCTTAGTAAATATCTATCACGTCTCAGCAGTATACAGGGTGTCCCAGACCACTCGTCTCAGGCATTTAAAAAAAAACAGCAAGTCTTAGAGAGTTGGGATAAAAAAAGCCATATTGAACAATCGAATGGTGATATTGTTGGCAGCCCTGAATTTTTCTTGAAAATGTCAAAAACTCAAGATTTTCAAATAAAAAAAATAAGCAACTTTTGTAGGAAAAATATTTTTGTAACTGGCGTTTGTTTTGAGTAATTTTGGATTTAAGTTACCAAATATCAATATCTCATGGCCACTAGTATTTGGACCAGAACAGTTTAACAGTGTTTAGAAGTAAATGGAAAACAGTTTGAACGGTTTGAACCAGTGCTGTCAGTGCTGGGTCGGAATTTAGGTATATTTCTGATGAGGAAATCAGAGCCGTAGAGTTGGAAATTTAGTATAATTCCTACTCCGATTTTCAATATAATTATTTAAATATAAATGTGCTGAACATATTTCGTTTTTTTTTTTTTCTAAAATTTGAACCCAAAATGTATGTAATTTGCATAGTAACCATTAAACATAAATTTGTATTGCAAAAAATTGCATTATTAAGTAAAGTTTTAAAATGTTTACATGATTCGAAACAGCAGTCAGAGTTGGCCGTAGGATTATCGAAGAGCGAGACGGAGTTGGAGTCGAATATTTCTTTAGCGACTCCGCGGCCTTGGTCAAATCTGAGAGGTGTAACTGACATTTGAAACTCAATCTTTTAAAGTAAGTTAGCCATGAAAAATTGAAATTTAATAACTTTGATCAGATATTACTCAAAATCGATGCCAGTAACAAAATTATGTTTCTTACAAAAGTTGCCTATTTTTTAAAGACCTTTTCAATGATACCACTTTTGACCTATCGTGCCATTTAAAAATCTTGAGTTATTGACATTTTTAAGCAAACTATCAGGGATGCCAACCTTTTTGCGAAAAAACAATATCACCATTCGATTCTTTAATACGGATTTTGTTATAATTTTTGTTGTCCTAACTCTCTAGAACTAGCCGTTTTCTCAAAAAAGGCTGATACGGGTGGTCCGGGACACCCTGTATATTTTCAACTTTACTTCAAATCAGTGGTTTATACGCGCATGAATGTGAACACACCAACTTGCATTTTTTGTCATCATACTTTTTTGGTGTCGAAAAATCAAATTATTTCAAAAGCGACAATTCATGTAAGTAATGACGAATCTCGAAAAATGGACAAAAAAATCTGATTAGAAATTTAATAAAAACTTCAATTAAAAATGCATGAAAAAATCTAAAAATGTAAAAAAGGCGAGAGACCTCACTTTCTACAATTATAGTTTTAATTATTGAAACATTCGACTTAAATTGACAGTTCTGACATCAGATGATGAATTAGATGATATTTTTAACATTTTTTATATTTCTAATATTTTTGGCATTTGATAACATATTTGATAATAAACTACGCTTCTGATATTAAATTACCGTTTTAATGTTACTTTTGATTAACAATGACAATCTAGACAATAAATTACTTTTTTGACATTAAATGTTACTTTTGACATTGAATGAAAATTAATGACAATTTTTCAGTTTTTGATATTTTTACAATTTTGTATTTTCGATATTTTTGTAATTTTTGATAATTTCGATATTTTTGGAATTTTTGATATTTTTGTGATTTTGTCGATTTATATAATTTTAATAAGATTTCAATTGTTCAACAATATATAAAATGTTCTTCAAATTTTAAATATTTCCAGATTTTCGTCGATTTATAATACGTTCAATACTTTGAAATTTTTATCGATTTATAAAAAATATGAGATTTTCAAACTTTTGTGATTTTCGTCAGATTTTCAGTATTTTGATGTTTTCATCAATTTATAAGATTTTCAATATTTCCAATTTTTTGTTAATTTGTAAGTGACATATAAAAATATATCAACTGTGACATGAATGTCAATGTGCAATGTCAAATGTCGAATGAACTTCAATTGATGTCCGTGATTTAGCCGTGTGGAGTAAAAGTCGGCTAGCGCCGATTTGTGTCAACTGTTATTTGTCGATTTTGACATTTTATTATTTATAATCTGCCAATATTTTTTACCTAATTTGTCAATTTTGACTTTTTATTACTTTTTAATCTGTCAATATTTTTCACTTAATTTTTGATATAGTTTTAACTTTAGTTGAAATCTGCGCGACCCTCGACATATTTTCTACGAGGGGCTTTTCTAAACTCGAAATGTTACTTCATGCTTAGTCTGGGAGTGGAAGACACTCGTTAGTTTAAAACATGTCACATCTATCAAAATGTGTGTCGCAAGTGTCATAAAGATAAACAATAACATGACCATCTAATAATATATTTTAAATAATAGTTGTCTCAAATTGACAATAATCGGCTGACGCCGATTTGTGTCAAGTTTGATACATTGGACTAAATGCCATTTTAGTTGACAGGATAGACTAATGTCAGTCAATCAAGTGACTTACAGTCATAAAGTTACAATAGTGAAAATACAGTCGATGTAGTGATTTAATGAGAACATCATATCATAATCAAAAAACAGTAAACCAAGTGACTTAGGGCCAGTTGTTGAATCGTGGCTTAAGCTACAGTTTTCATAAATTGTAGTTTTAAATAAGCTGTGCTTTAGTTCGTAATGAGTTTCTGAATCGCATGTTAAGCCAAGCTTATTAAAGCGTCGCTTAAGTTATGTTGGTAGCAAATATGCTCTGTTCCAATATGGTACATGTGATACTAACGAACGTGTGTTGTAGATAATATACATTTATCACCGAATTGCTTACCATTATGTAAACAAATACATACATTGTTTACACAATGGTAAGCAATTCGGTGATAAAATAAACCTATTAAATAATAAATAAAATGCATATAAGCTTCTGTAGCACCTAGGGCGCATGTTCATAACAATATCATGTACCGTGTTGGAACAAACGTCATTAATATGACAACTATTGTGACAGTTCTCATCTCATTCATCTTTAGCTTGTATGCATATTTTGCAATGAAAGTTATTTTTGTTTCTAATCTAAATACGTACAACCGGGCAAATAAAATATTGATTAAAACAAATACAAGGAGATTATAATAATACTATTGCTCCATCATTATTTCTCCTGCCTGAGGAATAGGAAAATACACGTAGAATTTGAGGACTGGGTACACTAGAAGGCAATGTAAGGGTTTAATCTAAAAATTATGGGACCAAAAGGATGCAAAAGGAAACGGAAATCTAACGTGTTTGGCTGTGTCAACAATCCGACCAACTCAGGTATGATTTATCGATATCCATTGAATTATAAAAATAATCAGGGTTGTTATGTTTAAAACACTGTTTTATACATGTTTAAAAACAGCCGTCGTGTTTTAAGGCTTTTCTAAACTCGAAATTTTACTTCATGCGCCACATGTATAAAACACTGAAATATCGTAATGTTTAAAATAAACGGCTTTAGCAATCTAATATGTAGATATGAATAAAACGTGAGTAAAATTCTGCGATGAACAAATTGTTTAAAACAGTGATTATAGGCAACTCAATAACTATAACGTATATTAGGTTGCCTGTAATCGTTGTTGTATGTGTGTGTTTTTTGAACTTCACTGTAAATCAGTGTTTTTAAGCGTGGCGCATGAAGTAAAATTTCGAGTTTAGAAAAGCCTAATTTGGATTGGTCGACTTTAAAAAATGGAAAGAGAATGCTCTTGAAATTACAATAACATTTTTAAAGATGCTATATACATAATAATGTTATATAATTAAATAATTATAGTTATACACTAATATTTTTCACATAATCTCCATAAAATACCTAGGTAGTATTTTGTAAATTACAATTAGGTAACTATTTAATGATATTTTGCATTTTTAAATTACATCAGTTGTTTAACGATATTTAAGAATGCGAGATATACTCTGATTTGTTATATAAAATTGAAGACGAATAACATGTTTTAACTGTTTTTTTAATACCGGTAAGTTGTTGGCCTTAATGACTAATGTCTATTAAAGTAAATGCGTATTTTACTTTTAAATTAAAAAATATAAAAATAATCAGAAATACAGGCGATAAATTCGAATAAACGCAAACATATTGGAGTTGCATTTTATATAAAAAATGTTTTTGATTGTACGGTTATGCACACTGATTCACTTCCATACATCGAACACTTATGGGTAAAAATTATTATAAACCATAAGTCTTTTGCTGTCGGAGTAGTATACCGTCCTCCAAGAGGTGACTGTAAAGAATTTCTAAACTTATTTGAAAACACTCTACTGGAATATAGCCTCCAATTTGATTATATTATTTGCCTGGGTGATTTTAACATAAACTTATTAAATAATTCTGTAACCAGTAATTCTTTTCTAGCAATACTTGATGCGTTATCACTTAAACAAATAATAAGTGAACCAACTCGAATTACCTCAACATCCGAGTCTTTATTAGATTTAATAATTACTAATGACATTTCTAACATTAATAACTGCGGTGTATCCGACATCATTGATATTTCGGATCATGGATTGGTTTTTTGTGAGTTCACTATAGAAATACCTCAGGCTGAAGCTAAAATAATCAACACTAGAACTTTTAAGAATTTTAATCATGATACCTTTCTCAAAGATCTTTATAAATTAAACTGGTATGAAATATTCGATGTTGATGATATAAATGAGAAACTAACACTATTTAATAGCAAATTAATATATCTCTTTGATAAACACGCGCCTTTTAAAATTTTTCGCTCCTCAAAAAGGGAAGCTCCATGGTTAACGTACAACTTAAAACAAATGATGAAAATTAGAGATAACGCAAGCAAAAGATATAAAAAATCAAAAAATCAATCGCACTATGAATTCTATAAAAGTATGAGAAACTTAACATCAAAGGCTATTCGGGCTGAACAGCGAGCTTATTTGCAATACTCTTGCGAAAATGCAGGCAACAATAAAAAACTAATTTGGACAGAGCTGAAAAAACTTAATATTTACGGTAAGAAAATAACTAATCTACCAGATCACTTAAAAAACGTAAATGAAATAAACCAAACTCTAGCGAGTCAGGTTCAGTCACTACCACCAGATAAAAAATATTTAGATTTTTACAAAAATAATACAAAAACAAAATTCAATCATTTATTAAAATTCTTTTCTGTATCTGAATCGGAAGTGTTGTCAATTATAAACTCTATTAAATCGAACGCAACAGGTGTAGATAGTATAAGTATTAAATTAATTAAATTAAGCTGTCCTGCTTTATTAGAATACATAACACATATAATAAATGCATGTATAGAAAAGTGTCAATTTCCTGATCTGTGGAAAGAATCTCTAATAATACCTCTACCAAAAATTAACAATCCCGAGTCGGTTAGTGATTTAAGACCTATAAATATATTACCTGCCCTTTCTAAAGTCCTGGAAAGAGTTGTCGAAAAACAATTGCGTGATCATTTAAATACTTACAACATTCTTTCAAACTACCAATCAGGCTTTCGGAAAGGGTTTAGCTGTAGCAGCGCCATCACCCACATTTTGGATGATATTGTTAATGCGACTGATCGTGGCAAAGTAACTGCTCTTGTACTTCTTGACTATAGTAAAGCATTTGACAGAATAAATCACGAAACACTTATAGCTATTTTAAACTATATTGGATTTAGCACAAATGCAATAAACTTCATGAGCAGCTACTTCAACAAACGAATCCAACGAGTTGTTATTGATAATACAATTTCTTCGCAACTTTCAATAAAGTGTGGTGTGGGCCAAGGCACAATTTTAGGGCCACTTATTTACTCCATCTACACATCTTCCCTAAATGATGCAATTGCTCACACATCTTATCATCTCTATGCTGATGACACGCAATTGTACATTTCTTTTAATATAGAAGATATTGGTGACGCACAAACAAAACTTAATATAGACTTGGAAAATTTAATAAAATACTCCACTGCTCATTCCTTGTGCATAAATGAAGCGAAAACAAAACTTATTTTGTTTGGACCCGATAAAAGTCGAAATTTTGCTTCGTCAAATTTTGAAGTAACAATTAATGGACAACATATTCCCGTGAGTGACTGCGTTAAGAATATTGGCTTTTATATGGACTCAAAACTCAAATTCAAGAAAAACACGAATGATTTAATACGAAAGTCATATATAGCATTAAAAACCATATTCTTAAACAGGCACATTATAAACAATAAAACGAAAATTCTGTTATGTGACACTCTTGTATTATCAAATTTTAATTACTGCGATTCCGTATATAACAACTTTATTGATCAACAAGACGTAAGAAGAATACAGAGAATACAAAACTCTTGTATGCGACTCATTTTTGGTATACAGAGAAGAACTAGTATATCTTATAAATTGTATGATGAGTGCAAGTGGTTGCGTATGCATAACCGAAGAAAACTACATTTGGCTTGCTTCTATTATAAAATAATATATATGAAATGCCCTCCATACCTTTACAATAAAATAAGATATAGATCCGATGTGCATAATGTAAATATTAGGAATCGTGGTCTCTTATCGATACCAAAACACAGATTGCAATTATATAAGAAATGCTTTACTTACTCGATTACAAACTGCATGAACTCGGTACCTTTTCTCTATCGTTCTTACTATGGCTTCAAATGTAAATATGCTGAGATGCTACGTGCATCACAAACTTAATATTATATGTGCAATTGTTCATGTTTTTTTTTTGTATGGCTTGAAGGAAGAACAGTCTCATTATTTAGCAAGAAACTGGTAAATAGTGAAACTGATTCAAGTCCATTTGACCATTATTACTTGTAATTTGTGTAACGTTTCTATACTTGTATGTGCATAATCTGTATTGTTTTATATGGTCAATAAAGGATATTATTATTATTATTATTATTATTATATTTGTATATCCGTAGAATTTATCTGTGCCATTAATTAAATAATATTGCTTAAAATAATGCCGTTTCAATACGATAATTCACTTTTGATAAGTTAACCAAGTCACATTTTATGACTTTTGGTGTTATGAGCATAAATGTGTCCTAATTTTTCGCCTAGTTAAATGGAATGAGCTATAGTAGGCTATGAGATTAGTTGAATGTTTAAAAATGCGTATATTTACTACAAATAAAAACACTTATTACAATACTTTATTGAAACAATAACAAACAAAACATAACAAAATAAGTATAAATGAAATTGCCAATTCTTGGTTGCAGAATACTTCAAACATTAAAAGTGCGATTCTTTTCGCAATCTACAAAAAGTTAGTCTTACAAAGACTATATCAAACACTCATTGAAACAACTACTTCCCGAGCTAATACCCCGACGGACATTGAATTATACAACAAGTGTTTGCTGTTACATACAGTAACCTACTGCAAATGTAACAATTTGGATAAAATTATTCAGGCCATCTATAGACGCGTCTCGAGATTTATCTCTCATCAGTATAGCTTTGCCATTCCCTCTAAACAATTTGACACCTTAGACTGGCGGTCAAGTTACCGTTCAAACATAAGTATAAATAAAATTGCCATTTCTTGGTTGCAGAGTATTAGATCGGAAAGTAGTTGTTTTAATGAGTGTGTGATATAGTCTTTGTAAGACTAACTTGTTGTAGATTGCGAAAAGAATCGCACTTTTATTGTTATAACAAAATTAAATTAATACAATAATTATATCCTAGCTTTTCCTGTAGAGGGCGTAATCTGTATTGCAAATGGTAAAATCAAGGTTTTATTAAAAAATGCCAAAGAGAAGCTACGTCGAAAATATTTTAATCTAAATCTACTCAAAATTTTGCTCGATTTCAAGCACTTTATCGTTTATTTTGCTTTTACATAGGATGCAGGGAAGAATGGAAAAGTCTTATCATTAAAATGGCTGTAACTCAAGTTAGGTTTAACCGAATTTAATAAACTTAGACTAATTCAATAGATAATTGATAGCACTTTAAACCACTGTGTATTCTGATTTACTTTAGTTTCTACAGTTAGAGTTAGAGGGCGCTATTAATGTAAAATGTCAAATTTTCACTATATCTCCGGTTAGGATAAAGATATCGGGATGCGGTTTCCACCAGTTTTAACAGTATTTCTCATTTAAATTAATTAACTCATCTAACATATACCTTTCAGCTTGAAAATTTAAAGAAAATTGATATACTATCGTGATTGTCTCAATCGCGCCCTCTGGCGCTAAATATCTAAACTAAAGTAAATCAGTGTAAATGTTGCTTTAAAGTGCATTCAATTATCTATTACATGCACCTAGGTTTATTAAATTCGGTGAATCTAAACTAAAGTTAGGGGCATTTAAATGATAAGACATTTCCATTCTTCCTTGCTTCTTATGTAAAAGCCAAAAAAACAAGTAAATAGTTTGAATTCAGTAAAATTTTGCGTAGATTAAGAATTTCATATTTTTAACGTAGGTTAATTTAGCATTTATTTGATAAAAACTTGTTTGTATCTTGTATGATAGAGATTGCGCCCTCTAGCGGCAAAGCTAGATACTTACGAGTTAAATTACACTTGGTTTGTTTCACAATTTTTTACTTTACTATTTACTCGACTAGTTTCGCGTTTTACAGCATTATCACTCCTGATAATGCTGTAAAACGCGAAACTAGTCGAGTAAATAGTAAAGTAAAAAATTGTGAAACAAACCAAGTGTAATTTAATTTAAACTTTCATTATCAATATTTAAAAATGTTTCACCAAGTGATAAGTGAGAAAATTATTCAAGAAATCTTACGAGTTATTTCCAGCTATTTCTCTTGGCCACTTCTACAATGACATTTTTTACCCCAACATGCTACGATTCTTAGTTTATGAGATACAGCCAATGGCCATCCTTAATCAAACACCCGATATATTTTAACCTTCGCAATAAATCAGTGTTTTGTACGCGTGGTGCATAAAGTAAAATTTCGAGTTTAGAAAAGCCTGAAAATTTGGTTTGGTCGCTCCACGCTTCGCGACCAAACCAAATTTTCAGGCTTTTCTAAACTTGAAATTTTACTTCATGTTTAATCAAGAAGTGGAAGACACTGATTTGAATAATACTGAGACACCTTAATAACAAAATGCTTAGAATGCTTAATGTTTATTAATTATGCCAGATATGTTGATTGTAAGATTTATGAAAAAAAAAGATATAATAAATTTTGTTCACATGATTTTTCCCAATAAATGTAGTGTGCTTGGAAAAAAAATGGCCTTTTAATACTGTTTAAATTGCTTCTTGGATTTTGGAGGCGTTCACTTCGTGGTACATCTTCAATTTTGATATGAAGGAAACTCTTAACTTTTTTATACCACTTTTATTTTACTTCAGTGACTAGTTTCAATTACATTTGATATTTACCGAAAACCCACTTTCACAGATACAATTATCCCGAATTCCTCACGTCATCCATATAAACATAAAATAGCGAAATTGAATTTGTGTTCAGTATTCCGGCACCAGGTACCCACAGACGCGTTTCGGACTTCAAGGTCCTCTTCAGTGTGGTCCCGACCCAGTGCTGAGGAATACTGAACATTTCTGACTATTTCAAGCCAATATGTGAAAACTATGCCGGAATACTGAACACAAATTCAATTTTGATATTTGTTTTCTGGTTTCACAAACAGAGTTCTGCTCGCTCGTGGACGAAACAGTGACCTGTATATGCACTTTGTGCATTCGTGTCACTGACGATGCCACTATGAAGCATTAGATGGCGTTAGCTATCGAAATCATTAATAAAATAGCGAGTTTCTACTCAATTTGCTCAACTTTTGCCGTGCATTCAAAATCCCCCTTAGCCCTGAATCACGGAACAAAGAAATATAGACAATAAAACAAATTGCTACTAATAATGGCTATTCGGAACATCTGATACACAAATTAATTAATAAATTCCAATCAAAACAAATTCAAAATTACATATACGCTATTAGCCCAGCCACAAATAATTCATACAAAATTCTAACATTCTTTGGCACACTCAGCTCAAAAATTAAAAATATTTAAAAAAAAACGATACATTGACATTGTTTTTAGATCAAATACTAAACTCTGTAATTTAATATTCAACGCAAAAACCCCAATAAATAAGATGTACAAGTCAGGAATTTACAGATTAACATGTCCAGATTGTAAAGGAGTGTACATCGGACAATCAGGTCGTAATTTTCAAACCAGACTAAAAGAACATCATAGATCATATAATTTAAAACATGAGAATTCAACTTTTGCAAATCATTTGTTAGAAACAAACCACAATTTCGGCAAGGATGTACTTTCGGTAATCCACCTCACCGAAAAAGGTAAGAAAATGGATTTACTGGAAGCCGTTGAAATACACAAAGCAAAAATTAATCCAGGAATTTCCATCCTTAACGACCAGGTTGACCTGATGTACACCCCTCTCTTCGAAGCGCTTTAGATTTAATATATATACCTGTGTAACTCGTGTTTTAAGTACTTAGTTTGAGAATGATTACCGTGTAATTGAAACTAGTCACTGAAGTAAAATAAAAGTGTTATAAAAAAGTTAACTGTTTAAATTGTTTATTAGATTATATTTAATCCGTGTGTTCCTGACAGTCGATTTGAGGTAAAATTCTGAACTTATTTTTATGATTTTAATAATTTTCTTGTTATATTTCATGCTGGGATTTTTTCTTTTTTAAATGTTCATAATATATACGCTGTACATTTTTAGGCATTCGTCGATTCTATAAAAGAGTTCAATTTCAAATTCGAACGAGTGTCTCTACTCCCAGATTAAGCATGAAGTAAAATTTCGAGTTTAGAAATGCCTGAAAATTTGGTTTGGTCGCGTAGCGCGAATTAATAAATCCACTAGTTCTAGAATAAAAATCTGTGATCTGTAACGTAACCAAATTTAAAGGGTGCATCGACATATAGGCATCGGTGTATTGTGTGAAAAAACGGCGTGTACGGCCACGGCAAATTTGCCGTACTTGAGTAAACCATTTGCGGACGTACGTTCACCCTGCAGGGGAAATGTACCGACAGAAACTGCACGGACACTTGTGACGACGTAGCGCTTGCATTAATCTTCATAATCTGAAAATCTACGGCTGGCCGATTTTGCGGATACGAATAGCTTAGTGAACACATTAAATGAAAATAAATTCCTGCATTTATCGGCTTTATACTGATAGCTTATTATTATTACTACCTATTAGCCTGTTATATATTTATTACAAATAAATTCGCGCAATAATTATTGCTGAGAAAACAAAAATGTATAATTTTTGTTCAATCAAATTTAACGGTACGGCCCGGCCGACCCTGCCATCTTTGACGAGCCGTCACTGAATTTTACCAACTAATTTACAATATGTTTTAATATGCAGTGTGATTTATTTGCAAGGTACATATCAAATCTAGCTTTTTTTAAATCAAATACACTATATATTTAGTTGATATTCGATAACTTGTTAAAATAGAAGGTACAGATTAAAATATACTATATTGATAAGAAATACTATGTTAACAACTCAATATTCAACTGATTTATTAAAGCATTTGCTCGAATTGCCTCCCCCCTTCAATTTGATAGTATCCAGTGTAGTTTCAAGTTATGGCATTATGCCACTTTTATTCATATTTTTTCATTTTTTTTCTATGATTCAAATGTTAATGAAGTCGAATAGCTTCTTAAGCGATGGCCGTAACCTCTCATCACTAAAATTGTTATTTTATCGAGTTTAGTGAGCATATTTTTTTGTATTTTGGAAAATAAAATCTGATGTAGCCAACACAGGTACCGACCGCAAATTAAAATAATATATGATTATTAAATTTAATGTTTCAATTACTTATCATAAATACTTCCTGAGACAGAGCAATAAAATACAAAAAATAAAATTAAATAATCCACCACTTTCAAAATAACCATAATAGTAAAAGAGCTACGATAAAAATTAAATTCACATTAAATGTTTATTTTTTGATTCTCTGCAACTTGTATTCAAAACATTTTTCGATTATGTGAATAATTTACATCCATTTACGGTTTCTGGTTTTCACCCTAAAGTTAAGGATCGTGAGCAAGGACGTCGAGTATACGGTAAGAAGGATTGACAGAATCGAAGATTTTGGAGTGGGGGTAGAGATATTTATGTATTTTATGTAAAATAATCAGCTATAAAGATCGGAATATAAATCACATTACCACTCTAAAACGTAATTGTGTATTCAATGATATTTACAGTTGTTGATTGTTTGCAAATACTAACAGTTGGTTTACACAAGTAGTACCTATTGGTTTCGGTGGTATATTTGACATCTCACGGAATCGTCGGGTTTTGATATTAATAGGTATTTAAATCATTTGCAAATAAGCCTACGGGATACATATTACCTCATGAAGTAATCGTTGCTGCTCGCACACAAAGTACCAGGTTTTAGCTTTACGAACATACAACGCCTTATGAGAATTCAAATTTAGCAACAGATAATACAACACATTGCGGCATTAAAAATGTGTTACATTAGTAGATAAATAGCGGAAAGTCAGTAAGACAATTTTCTTAAAAGGCTTATCAGTTACAAATAATCATAATGAGAAAGATGATAGTCTGATGAAATCAACTCCATGATCGGTCACTATTAATGAGTCATTATAAATATTTGAATTTAATACAGATTTTCAAAGAAACTACAAAGAAAAAATGTAAGGTGACAACTTAGCCAACCCATCGAATTAATAAAGTAGAGCCAATGGTGACACTGATGTTCTTCATTTTAGTTGAAGGACCGATCGGTGGGCAATTAAGATGGAGACGGGCCTTTGTCACATGCGAGATGGGTGTGTTGCGATAGCAGTGCTCTAGAAATGCAACATAATTATTAAACACCTTGATGGTTTATGACAGGGGGTTGAGCACCCGTGGATTGCGATCGACCGGTCGATCGCGGGACCATTTTTTTGTCGACCGCCAACCGGTTTAAACCTCAGACTAAACGTTGTGAAAAATAATTGAAAATTAATATTTTTTACTGTGATTGGTGAAAAATGTTGTTGTTTAATTTGCAGTTCATCTGTTGCTATTTCAAATAAAAGCAACATACATATATATAATGAGTTCAAAGAAAGGAATTTCTAACTAACAAAACACATTCACAAAATTAGTTAACAGAACAATGCAATCATTTTTGCTTCGTTAAAACTAAATTTAAAAAACATACGAGTTTTTTTTCTTTCAAGTACACTTTTACATATTCCCAAAGGCACGTCGGTGGGCGTAACACATATAAACACATATGGGTTACAAGGTATGACAGAATTGGATCTTTCCATGTTTTCCCCTACCTCTCTCCCCGCAGGCCATAGTTCCTGAGAGAGAGAGAGAGAACAATGACGTTGTATTTTGTTACGTTTTTGAGTCATACCCTCTCTTTCCAGTTTTCCTGTACTATTATAGATAGATTTTTTAATATTTAGTGTTAAAAATAAGTGTTATTAAAGTAGGACTTTGTGTTAGTTTTACGTGTATTTAAAATAATAGTTTGTGTTACGTATACTTAAATTAAACAATATGTTGACGTTGATTGGGTTATAATAAAAACATATTTGAAAAAAACATTATTTATAAGAGTTAATTATAATTTAAATAATTTTAGGTTTTTAAAAATAACAAAGATTTTAAAAGCCAAATCTCTTAGATAAAATAAAATCAAAGAGGAAAAAATGTAATAAATTGTAAATTAATAAAATTATTAACATGTTTTAAATATTCATTTCCCCTTTCGCACCTTCCTTAAGAGAGTTTTTCTTTTAAAGTATTCCAAATTCAGTATATTTTCTGTAAATCTTTAGGTACTTCCTTTTTTTTTAAAGTTCAATTTGAAGCTTTAAACAAGTGTTTTCTACTCCCAGACTAAGCATGAAGTAAAATTTCGAGTTTAAAAAAGCCTCCTGAAACATTTTCTGGGCTTCACTTAAAATCTGTGTTTAATACGCGTGGCGCATGAAGTAAAATTTCGAGTTTAGAAGAGCCCAGAAAATTTGTCTCGGGTCGCTGCGCGACCCTCGACAAATGTTTACGGGGCTTTTCTAAACTCGAAATTTTACTTCATGCTTAGTCTGGAAGTGGAAAACACTTGCTTAAAAGCTTCAAATTGAACTCTTTTAAAAAACAACGAATACCAGAAAAATTACAGCTTATGCATGTTTACCTAAAAGAAAAATTCCATGTATTCTATAATAGAAACTACAGTCTTATCTAAAAAATAGTATGTTATACGAACAAAGATAAAGTGTTTTATTTTATTAAATTGCTATTATTTTTACTCCTGGAATTAATAAATTGGAGTAAATTAAAGTTGGCAGTGCCTTAAAGTTTGTTATTAATTAAGGCTGTCAATTAGAATATACAAAATAGTCAAATATTTACATAAGTAAACTATTTGAATTATTTAGTATTAAAAAGTATGTCAAACTACTAGTAACACTAAATATCCTTATAGTTTAATTGATTACAATGGTTATTAATTAAACGTTATCAAAATTTCATTTAGATTATAATCCGTTTTGTATAAACAACTATTTTGTCACTTCAATGCTAACTTATAAAATTTAAGGTTAAGCCAGCCCGGATTTATAATTTTAGTGGTTAATGCTTATACATTGGAAATTTATATCAAATTACAATAAAAATAAATATGCATAAAGTATACATGGATAGCAATATTACGAAAAATTAAATGTGCAAATACATTATGTTGCTAATGCTATTTCCAAATCGAATTATGTCTTTTATCTGAGATAATTTTTATATTATTTATAAAATTTAATAGTAACAATTAATATCCCGTTACTGTAATTACTTGTAATTATCTAAATCATAAATTTAGCGCGCATTTGTGACGCAAGCGATCTCTACCCCCACTCCAAAATCTTCGATTCTGTCGATCCTTCTTACCATATACTCGACCGTCCTTGATATTCCCAAACAAATTGCTTCAGACGTTCGAATTCATCAAAATACACATTTGTAAAATTAATTAACACAAGATCAAACACAAGCAGTATATTTTAAACTTCGCAATATGTTAGTGTTATATACCGCAAGAATGGTTACTGTCAATATTTGTCACCATCCTAAAAAGACACACGCTAAACAGTGTGGTGACTATCGTACGATCAATCTAATGGGCCACGCACTAAAGATCCTTCTTAAAATCATTCAGAATAGAATTTACAGAAAAGTAGATGAAGATATAGGTGAAGCTTACCTATGTAAAATGAATATGGAACCCGGAAAGCATTGTTGGCTTTTAATATACTATCCCAAAGATGCCTAGATATAAATCAGGAAGTTTTTGCCTGCTTTGTTGGCTACAATAAAGCATTTAATAAGGTCAGACATGAACAACTTCTTGAAATAATCAGAGCAAAGCAACTAGACACGCGGGATATAAGAATAATATCGAATCTCTACTACGGGCAGAAAGCAGTAGTTCAAGTGGAGAGCGACAAGACTGATGAAATCCAAATGAAAAGAGGAGTCAGGCAAGGATGGGTGTTGTCACCGTTACTGTTTAACATCTACTCTGAAGAGATTATGAAAAAAAACGCTAGAAGAAGAAGATATATTGATACAGATCAATGGAAAGCCTATCAACAACATCAGCACGGTTCTTATAGCGGAAACTTTAGAAGACCTACAACACATTCTAAACAAAGTAGTAACAGCTAGTGAAGGGAAAGGTTAACATTGAATGAAAGGAAAACGCAATTCATGATTATCTCAAAGACACATAGGGTTTATTGGGAATGTCTACGTTTATGGTCGTTCCATTGATCATGTGCACAAATATAACTACTTAGCAACTAATATCAACAACAACAACTTAACTCAAGAAACAAGAATAAGGACCGAAAAAGCCCGTGCTGCGTTCGTGAGCATAAAGCGCATTTTCTGTACTCATGACATAAATCTAAATCTTAAAATGCGATTAGTTAGATGCTATGTTTTCTCCATACTGCTCCATGGTATGGAGACATAGACATTAAATAAGAACGAAACTAATAAACTAGAAGCCTTTGAGTTGTGGGTTTATCGGAGGACGCTATCGACACCCTATCATGGGTTGACAAAATGACTAATGCTGAGACCCTCAGAAGAATAGATAAACAACGAGAAATCTTAGTAACCATCAAAATACGAACACTTGAGTGCTTGGAGAGTGTAATGTGAGGACAGAAATACCAACTACTGCAGTTGATCATGTAGGTAAAGATCCAAGGAAGGTGAGATATTGGACGCTGACGTACATCTTGGCTACGAAATTTAAGAGAATGGTTTCAGTGCACATCTACCGAATTATTCAGAACAGCTGTTTCAAAAATAAGAATACAATTGATGATTGCCAAACTTCGCAGCGGAGAAGGCACCTAAAGAAGAGATTTACGCCTGCCACATAAAGTAAAACTTCGAGTTTAGAAAAGCCTAAAATGTTACTTCATGCTTAATCAAGGATTAGAAACACTCGTTAGTATGAATGAAAATGTACAGCGAAAAATCGTGATATGTAGGTATACCCAAACGAAAAATTCCCTTTATCATAAAAATGTATTTATAAATACAAATGTGAATATTTTTTTCAATTTTTAATAAAATGCTATTCTGAAAACCTGGTTTCTGGATTATACAAACCTCAAGCTACATTTGTGACGGCCGCGACACATCAGAATCGACTTTCGCATATTAAAATAATTGATAATTATAATTCCGCTGCAGCAATAAAAAAATCCTTTATTAACTCTTCACCACTAAATGGATTTTTAGCCGTTGCTAGTAAATGGTACACTTTTAAAAATCCATTTAGTGGTGAAGAGTTAATAAAGGATTTTTTTATTACTGCAGCGGAATTATAATTTTCCGATTTTAAAAATAAAAACGAAATTATGTCCAACATTAATGATTTACAATTACCCAGAACGACAGTTAGAAGGGTTGAAGATTTAAGTTTCAATGTTAATAATCAGTTACTGTTGGACATTCATAAATATGTTGCGTTTATATTGCAACTAGTTGAGTCGACTTCACCGATCCGTATGGTATTCTAAGATTATTCCAGCAAAGAATATTTGTTGAAAATAATACTGTTGCAAGCAAGAACGAGAGGAGTAGATATTTCAGCTGTATTTAACAATTTTTTTAAATAAGGTTTCTATTAGTACTGATAGTATTCCTGCGATGGTAGATCCTAACTTAGACTTAATATCATTCTGTAAAACAGATAAATGTCCGAATTTTTAACGTATTATTTATCAACTATTGCTGTGTAACAGAAGATTAAACACAGCAGATGTCATTAATAGTACATTTAAAATTGTAAATTCTATTCGCGTAAAATCATTACGACGATTATTCAAATACAAGCAGATTATGATGATAAAAAAGATAAGTATAATAATGTTCGTTGGCTCAGTAAAAGTATATGTTTAAAAAGATTTTCTTTGTAATAATTAATGATGTCAAAAATGTTCTTCGTTAGAAACGACACGACTAAAAACAATTAAGCATAACCATGGTTTTTAGATCTGTCATTCTTGGCAGATTTTTGCATAAAACTGAGCATTTAGAGTTGTACGGCAAAAACGAAAGTTTAATAGACATGATTGGTTAAATAATATCTTTCGTACAATTCTTAATTTTAATGAATTGCTTCAACATTTGAATCATAGTGGGTTACGCCACTTTCCATACTTATTAAAGTTTCTCGACGAAAATCCAGAAATTAGTAAGTGTGACTACAAGAAATTTATAAATGAAATATAAATAGTCGAGAGTAAAATTCATGCGAAGCTCGCAGACTTGAATAACTTTGAAGAAATTTCCTCTTTTGTTAACAAATATTGTTATTTTTTGTTTTAGCTAGACGAAAAGGCCTGAGCGAAATTTGAACGGTACCTCTTTTAAGGGCGGCCACATGTTTATTTCAGTCACGTGACAGTGACACAAACAACCTGCTAAAAATTATACGAGCGCCGCTGTATCTCACCACTGATAAGTTAAACAATTACCTTTTATCGGGGTGTGGTTTCTTGTGCGCCAACATGCTCTATCGAGATGACTAGCTAAATGAAATAACCTGTACACACATAAGAAATTTCTGATATTATCAAATATTGCTAAAAAAATCCTGGCCTGTTTTGGATCAACATATTTGTCAAAATTTACCTTTATTACATTGAAACTAAGAATGTAACTTTCTAAATATTAATGTATTTCGGAAATAATCAAATTAAGCATGGCTTTCCTAAACTCGAAATTTGACTGCATGTGCCACGCCTATAAAACACTAATATTGTGAAGTTTGAAATATACTACTTATGTTTAATGAATTTTACTAATCTTTATTTCGTCTTACCAATACGTATGCTATCAAAATTTAAACAAGTTACAATTAATTTTAAGGTATACTTAAAAGAACAGATCCCTGTATATACATTTTTATATAACCCGTCGATCGCCAAATAACTTAATATGCAAAAGTAGCTCTCGTAGTACAAAAGGTTGGGCATCCCTGGTTTATAGCAATGGCTTAGGCGTTGCATGTGCATAAGACTTAATGAACATATCGGTATTGTTACGGCCCAGGAATGCAATGCGACCGAATAAAATGATTCGCTTTCTGAATACGCTTGGTTAAAGAGGACGCGTACTGAAGCTAATTCAAATATTACCGTATATTAAAACAGCCTATAAATAGTAATATTCACTCATATATATATATATATATATATATATATATATATATATATATATATATATATATATATATATATATTGCCAATAAAAATAACCTTTAATTCGATGATTCACCGCTTCCCCGCATCCAACATTACGACACATTTACCCACAGATGCACCAATGCAGAACTCGGTACAAGATAATGACAGCAAAACAATCTGCATTTTTAGAAAAATGCATTTTCTTGCATCACCTACCAAGCCTGAATAAAGACCATGAAAGAATAATAAAAGTCAACGCAAATGAAGTGAGAACAATTTTATGGCCATTTCAATTTATTAATTTTCATGCACGATCAGAAATTATTTTCCACATTCGGCCAATAATTGCGTTTTGAATAGAACATTATTGAACGCACGTCGATTTATTCCTCGCGCTACAATTCTAGTGGATGAAAAAACCAACAGTGATGTTTAAATAAAATTATTATATTATAAGATTTTTTGAGGCGTCAGTTTTGTTAAACTTTCAATTGCTTATTAACCTCTTAAGTGGTTATGACGTATATATACGCAACTAAAATTCTAAGATACAATAGATATGAAGGATATATTCACCTCACATATTTTATTGGGGCCTTTAATTGTTTTTATGAATATGCTCACCTGCGACGCACAGTAGACGATTTAACCAATATAGCGGGACAAAATTTATGGATTTTATAGTCCATTTTGAATCATAAATTAATTTTGGATTAATATAAAGATAGTTTTTCAAAAAAATTATTTAAATAAGTCAATAATTTAATTCAGAAAGAGATTTGATGTGTATTATCAGCATGACAAATATTTTTTGTTGTAGTTCATTTTGCATTCAATTAGTATTATGTTTTTCGCTCAATTCATGCTGTGCAGGTTTTCTTATTTGTCTAGTCTGTTGGGTTTTGAGTAAATAAACAAATAAATAATGTGTATTACTATGTATAAGACAGACTAATCACAAGCGATTGACTTTTACAAAACATTTTTTCTACAGGGAATTTTTATTTTAAGTAATATCCTCGACATTCGTTGCCTTTTTGAAATAGTTCAATTCAAAGCTTTAAACGAGTAGTTCTACTCAAAGATTAAGCATAAAGTAACTGTATATGCTGTAAATCTAGAGTTCAATTTGAAGCACTAAGTGAGTGTCGTTCACTCCTAGACTAAGCATGAAGTAAAATTTCGAGTTTCGAAAAGCCCCGCGTAGAAAATTTGTCGAGGGTCGCGCAGCGACCCGAGACAAATTTTCACGGGGCTTTTCTAAACTCGAAATTTTACTTCATGCGTCACGAGTATAAATCACTGAAATATTGTGAAATTAAAAATACACCGTTAAATCAGTATTAAAAAAATACCGCTAAAGCAGGACTAAGAATACACTGCTAAACAAGAATATTTTAAACTTCACTTTAAATCAGTGTTTTATACGCGTGGCGCATGAAGTAAAATTTCGAGTTTAGAAAAGCCTCGTGAAAATTTGTCTCGGGTCGCGGGGCTTTTCTAAACTCGAAATTCTACTTCATGCTTAGTCTGGCAGTGGACGACATTCGTTTATAGCTTCAAACTTAAGAGTAAAAAGAAAACAACGAATATCTGAAAATTTACAGCATATACGTAGTAATTAACATATGTATACTTAAAAGAACTCCCTATATAAAATAAATATATAGGAAGTTAGAAAATATTATTTGAGTTATTTAAAATAGTATCGGATAAGTTGATTTGAACAAACGTACATATTATAAGTTTGCAGTTGATAGAGCTATATTATACATTTTATAGATTTTTATAAACCTGCAATTTTTATTTTAAGATTTTTTTTAATTGACAGTATTTTAAGAAATATTGACAACAAACAAGGCGTGTTCACTTAATTTTTACACCTAACAAAAATGTTAGATATCTTAGTAATCGCAACAAGTCGCACAATTTAACAAGATTTATCGTTACTAAGAAATCTTGAGGATCATTACAAAACAGGTAGTAGTTTATGACGATGTATGATACAAAACATATGAATGTTCATCAGATGTTTATATTTGTTTTTTTATAAATTGAATAACCTATTATTATATTATATTATATTTACACAAATAATATATGATATTGTAGCTACACTTTGGCAGAAAAAGACACCAAAGAGAAAATATTCTTTAGCTTTGATCAAACGATGAAATAAAAAAAAAAAAGACCTTTATTGGCATAATACTACATTACATCTACACTAATCGCTGCCCCCTCTCTTCCTCCTGCTTTCCCTCTCTTCCACCAACTTCTCCAGCGTCCTTACCCCGGCCCTATCCTCTCTCATCCATTCCGTCACTCTTCTATTCCCACCCATTCCTCCTTCACCCCTCGCACTCCTCCGCCAAATGACTCCACGTATCCCTCCCCCGCTCACACATTACACACTTCCCATACTCTTCCCCCATCCACACCTTCCTTCCTCTCTCTCCTGACCCACACCTCGCCCTCGCCAGCACCACCCTTTCCTCCCTACTCCATCCCCCTTCCACCAAATACCTCGGCATTCTCCTATGCACCTGCCACCTCCCGTACCTATCGTTGTATTTAGTCGTCTCTTACACCCCTGTCATTTCTGTGCTTCCACCTCCTTCTCCTTCTCTTTCACCCACGCATCCACCTTTACCCCACTCCCCAGCCATTGCATCACCTTCGTCTCCGACAAACCCACCCTCTCATACATTCTCCTTCTCTCGCTCCTCCATCTACCCTCTCTCCCATTCACGTACGCCACCCACACCGCCATCACCAATCTCTCTTCCTCCAGATCCCATAACTTCATCTCATACCTAGCCATTTTCACCATTTCCTCACACTCTAGTTTCTCTCTATTCGTTTCCTGCAGCACTATGTATCCGGGTGTCGACCTATCTACCCCCAACATACGCTTCAAGAACCACAACTGCTCCCTCTCCATACACTCATACCCTCTCGTCCCCCACACTTCCACCCCATACATTAACACTGACCTCACACACGCATCCCATACCCCCCACTTTTCCCACGCTATCTCCCACGCCTTTCTAGAATTCCCCTGCACCCACCTCACATGCTCCTCATACCCTCCCGTCCCTTTGAACATAAACCCTAAATACTTGCATTTTTTAACCCTCTCAATCACCTTCCCCTTCCACTCTAATTCCTTCACCCTCCCCTCCCTTCCTTTATTTCTGAATCTCATCCATTTCGTTTTTCTAACATTTACGCTCAACCCCCTCTTATCCATAAACCTCTCCGCCCTTTTCAGCATATCTTTCATCCCTTCCCACTCTCTTGCCACCAGCACCATATCACACGCATATGCCAACATCCACACCTTACTTCTACGAATCACCACCCCCCTCCGCCTGTCCTTATCTCATCACCTCCTCTAATTCACCCGTATAGAGGTTAAACAACACCGGGCTCAATGGGCACCCCTGCCTAAGCCCCTCCCACGTAATAAACTTCTCCGAATCCATTCCCACTTTTGCCACTGCCCATGTTTCCTCATACACTCCTCTCACCCACTCTACCATTCCTTCACTCACCCCTCTTCTCCTCAGACACTCTAACAATCCTACCCTTGGTACCGTACGCCGCCTTCAGGTCCACAAACACCGCATACACGCTCCACTACCTTCTCTGCACATCCTTGTCCATTCTTCAACGATATCCCTAACTGCCTTTTCCTTTCCCCTCTCCTCAGCACCTTCCACATTTCAGCCTCGTTCCTGCATTCCCTCAACTCCTCGCTCACTCTTTCCACCGCCTGCAGATTCTTCCTCTCACATATACTATCTTTCCCCTCTTCTCCTCCATTTCTTACGCATTCTCCCACTTCCTTCCTCAACTCCCTCTTCGCCTGCCTACACTCCTCATCGAACCACGTATTCGCCCCTCTTCTCTCTCTCTTCTTTTTCCTTCCACAGCCCACTATCATCTCCTCCATTGTATTGGCCTTTTCCCATTGAATCCTCGCCAGCCTCTTCCTCATATCCTCCATCGCCTTTACCCCACACTGAAGGTATTCGTTTTCTTGCCCCCTTTCCTCTTCTCTTCCCTTCTCCATCCACATCTCCACAGTTAACGGTAGATGGTCAGATCCTAGCACCTCTTCCACCTCCATGCCAAGGGAAGGCCGAAGTGGTTCAGGTAAAGACAATGTAGAAACAATCGTGTGCATGATTGGATCAATAAAACGGAGAATAATTAATCTTTCGAGATGAAGAAAGAATAAATTTTAAAATAATTGATGATAAAATGAATTAACACCAAATAAAATGTATTGTTTACTTCAATATTGCTACTTGATATCACAGAGAATAGAAAGTAAACTGAAATAAATTTGTATCAGGAATCTTTTTCTGATGTATATGAATAATTTGTAGTAATGCATTTGTAATTTCCATATTTCAATAATTTGAATTTTGTCCCGCTAGAACAGTCGTATCAAAAAAAAAATCTATACTTGCTTTAGAAGTCCTTGGCTTATACCACCCATCACAAAAGAAAAGCTAACCAAACAGTACAATTTAATTAGTAGTTTTACATTTCATTGTTAAAACATTGATAAATAGAACATCACATGCGTTATGTGTTCAGAAAAAGGCAAAATAAAAGAAAGTAGCTATTGACGTAAATCCTGTCATACCAAATCATGACCTGCTCCATATTTTGGAATTTATCATTTAATACAATCTCCACAATAATAAAATCCTTCTAATCTAAAAATACAGTTTAAAAATAAAATATATTACATCAACTGCGATTTTGGGTGGTTATGACGTATATATACGCTAGCGTGGCAGATGTACTGGCAAAGACGTATATATTCGCATGTGCATGATTTGAGATGCCATCGTAGGTTGCGTCTAACGAAGCGGTTCGTGTCACTTAAGAGGTTAAATGAATCACGTACATTGAAATAAGTGACAAATGCTTCTTCGACATATTTTTACGTGACCTTATGGTCATGAGGTGGCGTTATTTTGAACAAACAACTGGAGCACCTTACCAGAGGATATGCACGAAGATCTTTTTAATTTAGAACTGTTAAAAATTAGATTTTTCGAACACAAGAGATCGCTGTCCATTACACGAATTTGATATGTTTTCCGAACTTATCTCACTACGTATCCTAAACCAACCTACACTAATTCTAGGATATTTCAATACACCAACAATATATATAACCCGCTGCCAAATAATGGAAAGTATACAGTACTTGTAAATTTTACAAATTTATTAAAGTTTACACAATTTAATAATGTGCCAAATTTTAGCGGTAGATTATAAGATTTAGTGTTTTTTTAAACACCTTTCCGTGTAATTCTTGCATTTTTTCGCTACATCTCGGTAAATATTGATCACCATCACATCTAAGCTTTATATACAGGGCTATTCAAAATAAAGGAACAGATTTCAACCATTTATTTCTTCCAAACTACAAAAGGTAGGACTATAATTCCAACGTTCCTGGACAGACGAAAGTTTAAAATTTGAGCAGTTTAGGCAGAAGTTCCAACCACGGCCGCGTTGGCGCTGTTGCTTGTCATGTTAATTGTAGTAAAATGGCTACACAACAAGAAAAAGCATTTTATGTGATGCAATTAAACTAGAGTCCATTATTGAAGTTTAAAGGCACGTTTAATAAACAACCCCCTCGTCATAAGCAATTTACCAGTGGCATCGATGGTTGCATCTGTATACAGAAAAGCACGTGACGTTCACGCACATCAAATGAAAATGTCGAGCGTATTCGTATTTCGAAAGGAGCCCAAAAAAATCAAAGAACGTGTAATACATAGTGCTCATATTGAATGCATAAAAATTTGAACTTTTAGATTTCCAGGAACGTTGGAATTGTGTTTCTATCTTTTGTAGTTTGAAATCTGTTCCTTTATTTTCAATAGCCCTGTATTTTTAACTTTACTGTAAATCAGCGTTTTATACGCGTGGCGCATGAAGTAAAGTTTCGAGTTTAGAAAAGCCCGGTGAAAATTTTTGTCATGTTGAACAACATGGAATACAAATATATTCTCAATAATGATTTTTATATTTCAATTCTATATTGTTAGAATATAATGTCGTGTTAACATTTAATTATTGAAAACAATTTGTTCAATATTTATAGAAGATTCAAATTTAATAATTATTGTTTCAAGATGGCACATGTTAATACACTATTGATTCATTTGTTATTTATACAATTATTAATTTCTACTAGAGTAAATATCGTATGTTCAATAAAAAAAATACATCTAGAGTGCCATGATTTAATATTTTTAAGAAATGTAAGTTGGTTACATGCTTTAAGAATTGATATAGAAAACGTCAAACATAATAATTATAATATATAATTTCAGAGTTGCCAACCCACAATATTTTCCGTGGCACTCTAGAGGTTTTTTAATTGAACATACGATAGTTACAAAATAATATTATAATCATTTTGACACTTCGAAAGGGTCATTCACTGTTATTCATTATTGATACAATATTGACATGTATTGAATATCTATATTGAATGACCCTTGATACAATATTGTACATATATTAAAAGTTAATATTAAACAATTAAACAATATTTTCCGTGGCACTCTAGAGGTTTTTTAATTGAACATACGATAGTTACAAAACAATATTATAATCATTTTGACACTTCGAAAGGGTCATTCAATTTTATTCATTATTGATACAATATTGACATGAATTGAATATCTATATTGAATGATGCCCTTGATACTATATTGTACATATATTGAAAGTGTTAATATTAAAGGATGAATGATTTTCATTATTGATATAATATTGCACAGAAATTAAATATCTATTATTGAATTTTCATTATTGATACAATATTGAAAACTAAATTATTTTTATACTGGATTTAAACAATATTGTATAGTGTAGTGTCAATAACCGTAAACTATATTGTGACAATATTGTGTGCTCATTGATTAACAATTTCAAGAGGTAAATATGGATACAATATTGCTACAATGTAAATACAAGATTAATTTATCTACAACTCTTACAAAATTCTCCTCTGCATCTCTTATACAAATCTTCTCTAAATCTTTCATAAAAATCCTCACTTATCCTAAATTAGGGATGTCCTCCCCATAACCCTAACTTTGGATGACAAAGTTCGGGTTATTTCCTCCTTATCCCTAATTTAGGATAATTACCATTAAAGAATCACTTTCTAAACTTGTATACAAATTTAAATAATATAGACTGGACGTTTTTGGATAGTTTTTCAGACGTAAATGAGTCATGTAATGCTTTTTATAACAAATTGTTCGATACTTTCAACACATCTGTTCCTGTAGTTAAACATATAAATAAATCAGAGTTTCCACCCTGGTTTAATGTAGAAATTAAACGTAATATTCATCTGAAAAAATATTTCCATCATAAATGAAAGTCTTCAAATTCTTTATTTTTCTATAGCGAATTTTCAAGACTGCGTATGACAACTAAACTACATGCCAAAAAGATTGCAACACCTCGAAGGAGCTGAGCCAGAAAGCTGAAATTTTAAGAAAACTGGCATGTAAAAAGTCGTTGATAAAAATATCATATCGATACACAAAGAATTGCAAGTTTTTTTATTTTTTTTTTGCTGTGAAACAGACAATCTGTATCAATAAAGTTAAAAACCGTATCACAAAGTAAGTGCCATTTGCTGTGCGAACGTTATTGCTTCGATTGTTAACAATGCCTAGATTTGGTAGAAGACCGCGGTTTAAGCTTTTTTTTTTTTGGGTTTTACGTCATCTATTTCCGCTGCTAATGCCAATCATGACGCCGGAGATTAGGTCTACAGCTATCCGGGAATTTTGCCGAACCCAGGCAGTACACGGGTCCTACATGCATTTAACGTCATATCCGAGAAGACGGAGTGTTTGGCATTTTTATCCTAACCTATATAAATGCAGACAACTTGTTAGGCCGGTATTTGAAAGAGGGCGAATTACGTGAAATTGCTCGAAGATTGCATTGAAACCAGCGACGGCTCGCAGCCTAACTTTAGGGTCGGCCACAACGCCAAGGCACGCAAAATTTGAGGTTGGGATCGCGCTTTATAAATACAATGAATTACACAACAAAATCACCTTTCAATAACGGATACATATTACCTTGGGTACCCGGCCTACCCTGAAGTTAGGCTGCGAGCCGTCGCTGATTGAAACCCTTCAACAAAACAAATATTTTTTCTTGTAGTTCATTTTGCATTCAATTAGCATTGTGTTTGTCACTCAATTCATGTTGTGTAGGTTTTCTTATTCATAATGTGTATCACTGTGTTTACTTTTAGGCTAATCACAAACGATTGACTTTTATAAAACATATTTTGTACAGGGAATTTTTATTTTAAGTAATGTTCTCGATAATCGTTGCCTTTTTAAAATAGTTCAAGCTTTAAACGATTGTTTCTACTCCCAGATTAAGCATGAAGTAATAGTATATGCTGTAAATCATCAGATATTCGTTTTTTTTAAAAGTTCAATTTGAAGTATGAAGTAAAATATCGAGTTTAGAAAAGCCTGAGCGTTTACTATTTTAAATAACTCAAATAATATTTTAGAATTTCCTATGTTTTTATTTTATACAAGGAGTTCTTTTAAGTATACATATGTCAATTACTGTGAATATGCTGTAAATCTTCTGAAATTCGTTGTTTTTTTTTTTTTAAGAGTTCTGTATAAAGCTATAAACGCGTGTCGTCCACTCCCAGACTAAGCATAAAGTCAAATTTTGAGTTTAGAAAAGCCCCGCGTAGAAAATTTGTCACGGGGCTTTTCTAAACCCGAAATTTTACTTCATGCTTAGTCTGGGAGTGAACGACACTCGTTTATAGCTTCAAACTGAACTATAAAATAAATACATAGAAAGTTAGGAAATATTATTTGAGTAAGTTAAAATAGTATCGGATAAGTTGATTTGAACAAACGTACATATTTCTAACTTTAAAAAAAACGGCCTAAGTCGGCAGTTGATAGAGCTATATTATACATTTTATAGATTTTTATAAAACCTGCAATTTTTATTTAAAGTTTTTTTTAATTAACAGTATTTTAAGAAACATTGACAACAAACAAGGCGTGTTTACCTTCTGTTTTACAATCTGTTTGAGTCTGTGATAAAGTTCATAGAAAACAAAGCCACAAAATTGCGCGACAACCTCAACTCATCAAAGAACGATACTGTGTACTTGACAGACCTGTATAAATTGTTTAATGATGTCAATCTCCAACTTCAAGGCGACTACTTAAACTTGATTAGAATAAAAAATAGCGCTGCTGCTTTTGCATCCAAACTGCTATTCTACAAAAGAAATATCGGCTGACGGGAATTCAATAACTTCCTAGAATTTTGGCTGCAGAAGTCGATTTTGCAACTGTACCCAGGATTATGGTCAATTTTTCTTAACGATTTCTAATAGCATTTCCATCTTCTTATTAAGCCGAACGTGAATTTAGTGCTGTAGCAACGTTGGTAACTAAAAAGAGAAATCGGCTCCATGTTACTGATTAACGGTTGTTTTTAAGTAAAATTGAGCCTGATATTAACAAAATCCTTAAAATGCATCAAATTCAACCTTCTCATTAGATAAGTTATAAATTCAATGTCTATTGAATGTTTATAAAAATACATCTCAATATAATTATGCTTTTAATTGTTCTCATTCTTCTTCTTCTGTAAACTCAGAAATAGGATAGGGGTTATATCCTATTATACGACTATATAATATTACACGTTTAAATATAATCGTGGCATTGTGGTGTGCCTAAGTCAACATATATGTAATAGAAATATGTATTTTTTCTAAATTTTATTTATAAAACCAGAATACTTTAAAAAAGTAAGGAACACTTAAGGAAAGTAATGAATTATAAAATATCTCTGTCAATTTAACTTATGTCTAAAATCACATTGTTAATCTACTTTTGTAACATAAATATATACAGAATACTTTTATACTGAATGCCAGATATTAAATAAACTGTTGAACGATGGACTAGCAGTTTTCATTGGCAATCAATCTAGTTCTAATTTGACTTATATTACAAATATATTTATTGCTATCCCACCAGTGGTACTAATTCTTCCAGGACGAGAATTTGCTCTTCTTTTTGTAGGGATGGTTTTAGCTAGAAATAGAAACGTAAATACAAATTTTAAAAAAATTATTACTAAATACCTTAGAAACAAAATGTTTAACATCAAGAGTAACCTGCATACGTATTTTATATTCATCTGAGTTTGTATTAGCAGCTGTGTCATCCCCAGAAGATGCAGTAGCATTTCGGTTTTTTAATCTCCTCAAGCTACTTTCAGTCTTATTAATTGAAGAAATTAACTCCATAATGATAACTTTCAACGATGAACAAGCTGACATTATTATATTCTCAATTAACTCAGTACACACAGATTTAACTAAGGCATCAGATCCATTATAATAATTATGTATCTTTAAAACTATATCAACAGCAACGTCAACATAACTACTATGTTCTGTAGGCACAGATCTATTTGTCCTTCTATACAGTCTAGGAATGGAGAACATGTTCTTCAACTGTGTAGTAATTTCATCACATATTTCTTTTGTAAATTTATTTTCTACTTTTAGATAAAGTTTATGTAATTGTTCATAATTATAAAATATGACTGCCCATAGATCATCTGTGAAAGCCTTTGCAGCTGGTGCATAAATCGATTTTGTTAGAAGATCAGAATCATTTCTTTGTTTAAATCCAAATCTGTTGTCCATAAAATACCCTATATCACATAAAAGTTCTAAATAACTGTATTTGTCTTCTAATGTTATTGCTGTTTCATTATTTACCTTAAATAAAAACAATAACAATAAACTGTAAGTATATGTAAAATAAAGTGTCTACTTCTATGGTAGATAAACATATAAAATACTTACAAACGTTAAGTTAATCCAGTTGATGTATCTTTTTAATAAAGACATGGAGAGCTTCGCAAATTGGTCCAACAGTGGCAGCAAAAACACTTTTTCATGAAACATATATTGTAACTGAGTATTTAAAGCTATGGATACTGGCGTGTTTAGTTGAACAATTTTTTCTTTATCATCCTCTTTCAATCGTTTTGTCTTGTAAATATTGGCTGTTAAATGCATGATGGAAGTTTCAAAAACGTAGGCACAATGCTGGTGGCGTATTTCATAATAAACATAGAGGCTGAATCTAGTCAAGTGATCTTTAAATGAATTATAATTGTGTTCACTACGACTTCCATAATTATCGATTAATTTTTGGATGAATTTCGAAGTTTCTGTAAAGTTCAGGAAAAATGCATCTGGATGGCCAGCATCAGTGATAGATAACAGATTTTGCCTCATTAAATCATTTGCTACAGGCCAATAGCATTCATATATAAAATCAAAGTCTATGCTGTAAGAAAAGTTATAGTATTAGTATGATCTTAGTTTTGGAAATAATGGGATTAGTTATATTTTTTTATTAAAAATGCATTTAAATATCATTTATTTGCAATACCACTTTTGTATAAAAAAACTTTTGTAATAAAATTAAATAACGTACAGAAATATTCGCAATTGAAGGGTTGGGTAGTACTTGCAGTTATGTTATAGCAAATTTATGGAAAAAAGTAAAATGAACATTGGGTCATTCCATATGAAATCAACAAGGGCTACCTCACCCTATTTGATTTCAATGAAAGTTTGTTTGCTTTAAATATATATGTGGTGTATTCAGAAAGTAATTTCTGTTTGTATTTCTTGCTAAAGCATGCGCCTGTATGGAAAAACTATAATAAGTGATTCAATGCTAACGAGACGGATGAGACAGTTCAACGAAGAACGTGATAATGTCTTGCGCCATGACGAACGAAGTGAGTATTTGTTTATTGATGAACTGGTTCCCATAGTTGAAGAAAAGATTCACAAAAAAATGTACAATTTCTGCTCTACTTGGTTGTTATCACAGACGGCACCTTCTTATAATGAAGGAATATGAAAGCTTTTATCACGCTATGACCAGTGCTTACAAAATGGTGGGAGTTATGAAAATAATAGTTTAAGGTTTAAAGATTTTTCCATAATAATTGCCCTACTTCTTTCGCGTATTTAATGGCCTTGGCATCTAAGCCCTGTTGACCAGTCACAGTAATAATTAAACAAATGTTTGTTTAACCACTTAAATAAATAAATAAATAAATATAGGGGTAGTTATTAAAGGAAAAGGTTATAGGGATGATTGTAGTTATTTTAATAATTGATTATTGGATTATCAACTGAATTTAAAATTTGGACTAACGCCCTTCCCGAGGGATAGGAAAAGGAAAATACATGTGCAGTTAGCAGGATGAGGTACACACGGACCTCACAATAATTGTTATTTCTGAATATGTACTTGTTTTCTTTAATCAGTCAAATGGAACTTACTTTATGGATATACCACATACATAAATAAATACAAATTATTTTTTCTAAGATTTTTTCCTCATAACAGTTTTTAGTTGTAACGTCCTAAAAAATAAAAAAAAAATTTCAACTGCACGCATATTTTTATTTGCTTGTGAAATAGTCTCATTTTAAAGCTGTTTAAATAAACTTTAATTTGATATACAACACAATAAAATTAAACATAATAAAGCAAGCATACAAAAATATATTTGCGGGTGAAATTTTGGATTTTGTTTTTATTTTTTAGATCGCTATAACTAAAAAACTGAGATAATTTTTTTTAAACTGTTTCTTGTTACAATTAGCTAGAACAACCTGTATACAAAATTTTATACAAATACTAGAAGGTAAGGTTGTAAAGTGTAGTTTGAGTTGTTGATTTGACTTAGAATTGCTTAAATAGGGATGCTTGCTAATACAAAAGTGAATAAAAAATACACCCAACTTCTCAATGGCCATTTCTAACATTTCTTATTAAAATTCAGTTGTATCCAGTTTAAGTCAATCTATTAACCTTTAATTCCATCCACCCTTAAATGTAACATAAATCTACACATAGTGTATTTTAGACACCATTAGAAAATGTGCCATTGTCTCAGTGTCATGACAGTGACACAAACAACCTGTGAATACTAAAAATTATACGAGTGCGAAGCTGTATGTCACTACTGATAAGTTAAACCAATACCTTTTAAAGGGGTGTGGTTTCTTGTGCATAAACATGCCCTTTCGGCATGACTAAGTGAATAAAATGAACTATATCATTTGTATTATTAAGTAGCTAAATACGTGGCTTTGAATTAAAAAAATGTTGAAATTATAAATCAAGTGTAACTTAATTTTTTTAAATGAAATATAATTTTTTAACACCATTCGACTCAAAATTAAATTCTTTTTCGATTGCGTTTATAATGTATATCCGCAGATGTAAAATCATATTCTTAATAACTTACAAAGGTATGGATACAAATTATTAAAGGGAAATACATTTTGAGTCGAATGATTTAAATGGTGATGTGTCCATCATAGTACTTTGCCCGTCAGTCATATACCGGTATCTTTTTTTGTAATACAGGTGGAAAAATCATTCGAAACACGTTTAAATGGGGGGAGTACTCACAAAATGTTTATCTGACGTCATTTTACTTTGGATATCACTGCTCTGCAGCAGGCATGTCCCCCTGGACTGCTTGCATCTTGCTTAACTTTTCACAATTCTGACAGCTTCTGTCAGGTATCATGTCCGCTGCCTTTAATTTACAAACAAACATTATTCAATATAGTCAATATTTAAGAAAATATTAAGAATACTCAAAAAAACGCTAAGAGTTAACTACCACTTCAGGTTTCTGTATTTTCACCAAAAGCTTTTCAGATACTCATATTGTAATAAAAAGCTTAAGTTTAATCTCAATATCTTTACACATCCATACAGCAGACAGACATTTTTCAGAAATGATCTTAATCGACTGAGGGGACCTCGAAAGGGATATTTCTGGTAAATTTTTTACGAGAACAATACACTCCCTTTGTATTACATATGGGAAAACTAATACCATATGAGCGAAAAGTTTTATCCTCTAGACTTTTGTTTGCATTTAAATGTGAGTTGGTACCACTGACAATGATCTACGTGACCTGACTCAGCCCTTTTGTATCCAAAATATTGAGAGTGACAATTGCAATGAGAATTATTATTGTTTTTTATAATTTGTTACCAACATAATATTTTTTAGAAATAATTTCATAGCCTTCTAGAAGATAAAACTTTTAGATCATATGGTATATGGTTCCATTTATTAAAATCAAGTTACATTTGTAACAGGGTTGTTATGTTTAAAGCACTTTGTTTTAAAACAGTGTTTTAAATATGTTTAAAAACAGCTGCCATGTTTTAAATGGTTTTGTTTTAGACACTAAATTCGTTTAAAACATGTTTTAAACATTAATTTTGTTTAAATAGTTTTTTTTATTGTCTTTAATTAGTTAAACCATACTTTATACTACTTTATTGAACATTTTTTGTTTATGTTTTCAAATTTTAGTGAAATTGTTAAAGATATTTCAAATTACATTCGTAAAAATAACATTTTATCACAATAAAATATCACAATTATGTGTGCATAAATGTGATTTAAAACATATTTTAAACATGTTCAGCCTTTTTAATAGAATTGCCGTTAATATCATTATAGTTTAATACTAATTAATCTACTAGACGCATACAAACACGATACTAACATTTCATTTTAATAGAGCAAAATCTACATGTTATTAGTTAGTTTTAAAGTAATGATAGAATGAATGTAGCAACATTACATTTTCATGTGTTCTAACTTCATTGTAATCAAGTAATTTAGAAGGTATGTTACACTTTTTTTTTATGTTAGTGAAAATGTATTTCTTTCTGTCTGATATATTATTAGATTGAAATTTACTTTTAATGAGTGTCTAAACTTCCAAACTAAGCATGAAGTAAAATTTCGAGTTTAGAAAAGCCCCGCGTAGAAAATTTGTCGAGGGGCAAACACGCGTATAAAAGACTGATTTCAAGTGAAGTTCAAAACATACTGATAAGGTTTATACATTTATGATTTATTGCATTATTAAATAAATTCTAAATAACCCTATTTTGTTATAACAGTTAAGGTTATGTATAAGACTTAAAGTATGACTATTAAATTTTTAGTTGTAAACTAACAATAGTAATCTACTAAAACGTTTTATTAATCCGAAAATGTCAATATCATCTTTAGAACTGTATTATGCTAAGGTCTATTAATAAGGCTGGATATGTTAAAAACACATTTCAAACATGTTTTTAATTGTTAATGTTTTAAACAGTTTCATTGAAAAAAACACGTTTTGTAAAATGAAAAAAAAACGTTTTTTTTTCAACCCTGATTTGTACACAACATTTTTGTTCTTTCTTGTTCGCATTTTTTTTCAAAATAATAAAAATGCACTGATCTACAAGGAACACGAACTCAAAACAAAGGTTGTGCATATACATGTCGTATTCCGTGTAGCATTTATTTATAGCCTTTTTTAAGTTTTTAATGAAATTCACTAATAATTTTAAATGTGTCCATTTCATTTTACTTCACTTGCTTATCAATTATGAAACTGAAGTAGTATTGTAAATGATGGTCATTGCTGTACTTACTTGTCAAGAGAGCATCCTCTTTGTCACAGAGCACGGAATCGAGCAGTGATTCTGCCAACGCAAATCGATGGCAATTCTACAAGTCGATGCGGGCTCAAGCATTTTCTCTCCGTTGTATACATGATTAGGGAATTAATAATGTCTTTTTTGCTCTAAATCCTGAAGTGAAATCCTGTCTCATGCTTTTCCTCTGTCGCATTCATTATTAGGAAATTCATAATGTCCTTCTTGCTTGAATTTCGTTTGTATCAATGGTCCGTTTAAAAAAATTAACTTCGATATTTAAAACATTACACTAACGTTTTAAATAAACAATAATACGAGTTGATACAAACGTGATTCGAATTTCCTGTGTACAACAGAGAAAGAGCATGAGACAGCATTTGGTTTCGGGAATTACACATCAATCTGCATCAGCAGAATCGCTGCTCGATCCCGTGCTCTGTGACAAAGTGCATGCTGTCTTGACAAGCGTGCACAGCAAGGACCGCCATTTACAACGCTAAACTGAAGGTGGTCGTAGTGCATACAGCCCCAATGAGTTAGACAATGCGACACAGGCGTTGTTGGTATTATTTAAAATAGTAGAGCTGTTTATTTGCAATGGTGTATAAAATACACAAATCCCTATGTAGGTTAAAGTTAAAACTATTTGACACGATCATAACTTTTTAAACAAAAATTGAATCAAATGTTTTAATATGGTGTAATACACAAAAGAGGATAACATTAAATTCTCCTGCCATCATTTATGAAGTGTTTCATTTTTATCGCATGTCTAATGTGCAATCTAGACAACTTTCCAATGGCAATAATAAATAAAAACATACCTTGGTCTATAATAATTGTTAAAAAATATGTGTAAAAAATAAGAGAATGGCATGTATTACTAAAAGAAATAAGCATGCTTTCATTTTATTTTTGTAACATAGAAATACTTCAAACTGATACAGTGTTAATCCATTGATAATGGTCACTTTGTGTCCGAAATGTATGTACATTTGTTAATTCAAATACACGTGTGAAGAAAGGTTATTAGTGCTTCATTCGTCTAAGAAATACATCAAGTTAAAACAATTTAAAGCAAAAGTGTATTACACATATTATCAAGGAGCTGTTTTTCCAATCTTTCCAGGTAATACATTTTTAATTTCAGCAATATCAAGAAATACAATTTTACCTATGTTTTTGTGTTTTAAAATAACTGCCAAATTGCCTGATATCCCATTCTGAATAAAGAATATAACTTGTAATATGAGGAATAAATGCAAAACTTACACATCTCTTCTAAGTAACGTTTTGAAATCTTTGTCCAACAATTGAAATGCATCGTTGTACAATTTTCCAATATCACCTTTTAATTTATACAAATATTCATCACACAATACAGGTCGCAATATCGGTTTAACAATATGATCACATATAATCATTTTTAAACAATCATTTTCCTTTAAATGTAATGCACATCGGACAGTGGTTTTTGTTAATTCAATATCTTTCGTTTCTATGCTCATTAGAAACATTTCACTTATCAATTTTGACATCAAATCTTTAATAGGAGGATGGGCAGATAATACATCAAGCTTTTTAATGTAGCTTGAATGATTTATGTATAGATTTATAACTCTTTGCAACAAAAGAGCAGCATCTGGATCAGTGTATTTTATTCTTAAAATAAGTTCTTTCGTTAGTTTTAACATCGATTGATAAGCTTTTATGCATATTATTTGAAAGTTAAATTTTCTTATTATCATATCGTCATTAACTTTTGCTGCATATGCTGACACAATTTCATTAATCCTCATGTCCATAGCCTAAAACAGTTATATGAAAATAATTAAGCTGATTTTCTAAGCAAAATGTTCAATTTAACATATGTGTTATTTTAAAATCACAATCTAAGCGGATTGAAATGTGAGGTTCAACATATATGGTAAATTTAAAATTTTGCTTACAGAATCAGCCAGTATATATTCAGTCTAGGCCAGTGCTTCTTAAGCTTTTGAGAATAACGGATTATATACGAAAAAATAATTAGTTTGATTTTTCGTCTCAAGGGTGTGCTGGAGCCGTCGAAGTCTTGCTTGAAGTAAATCAGATCACCTCTGCAACTTGAGTTTTTTAGAGGCCAACAGGCCACAGAGAGGGGTTGGTCTCAAAAAGTGTAACCCGCATTCCATTTTTTTGATTACATAAAATGATTATGATCTTAAAATCCATTATAAACTAATATTAAAAAAACAGTGATAAAACAGTTTAACATGATCGATCATCTAAATGTTAATAATTAATCAGGAAAAACTGAAAATTGTATTTAGACGGCTCCAACGTACCTCTAATATTCGTATTATTTTTTTTACTAATTTTAGAACACTTTCTCTACTCTAGTTAAGAAACACTGATCTAGGCAGTAGGAAGTTTAAGAGTTGATAATTATCACTGCGCGGAAATTCGCAGGGATCGCTAGTGAACTATGCCACTCATTCAAGTTGGGCATGTGACGTGCACGACTGGGCGAAAGTGCACGATTGTCATCTACTTATGTATTTGGGGCGCAGTTGCGTACGTTGTGTGCACGACTTGACTTGGCGGCTGCTGTTCACGAGCGATTCCTGCCAAATTCCGCCCAGTGATGATTCCTCAAAACAAATACAGTTATAAATATTTGTTGATTACAGATTTCTTTCCAAAGCAACTAGATTAAACTAGAAAATACACTTACTATCATTTCTTCTAAAAGTTGGCTCATTGGTGCACTGACATTCTCTACTTTTTGATGTAAAGCCTGAACATCTTCAGCTATTGAAATAACTGCATCTGTTTGTTCTTTAATCACAGTTGACATTTTTGAAGAATTTTGATTCCTCCAGGAAACCAACAACTGTAGAAGTTGGGACAGGTCTTTCTTTTCTGATATAGAACTCATAAAATCTTGAACACTGAAAATTGGCTATAACAGAATAATACACATGAATTATAAAGTTGAACCGTAACGGAGACCCCGAAGTTAATCTGACGCTCATTTCTTCAATGAATCGAACACACAACATTTTATCAGACACTGATATTTTTGGTCCACCAGTGGAGCCCCAAAAGTTACACTAACGCTACGTATTGCAAGTGGATTTTAAATTTTTTTAAAGGTGACTGAGCTAATAAGTATTAGGTTCATTATATTACTGTTTTGAAGATAACTACAATTGAATCAAGGATAAAGTGCCATTCGGAAAGTATATCTGCCTCTCGCTCAGTTCCGCATTCGCCTTCCTTGCGTATCCTTCTCACTTAACAACCTCTAATGCCACTTTAGGGCAGATCGCCCTTTACAGTATATTCATCAATTCTCATTGCTACATGGAAACTTTGAAGACATTCTTAAAGTTATTTTTAATATACAAGTCCCCAGTTCAAAATAACTCTCCATTAACTAATAGTATGTATGTTAAATCTTTATAATACAAATTACTATTTTAATACAATACAATACAGCCTCTTAGTAAATATGTGGCGACGGGATTTACGAGGACGTGGATTGAATTTTATACGACACTACATGAGCAATTATTTTCAATAAATTTGTATTTACCTTAGAAAAAGCCTCGAGTGTGTCGTCGTCAATTTCGATATTCATATTTAATAGTAATTCTGGAATGTAATAACAATTTGATCAAGTTTTAAGGTTATAAAAATGTACAGCCCAAATACGTCTATGTACAATTCTATCAGTGTTTTTTCTGCTGTACAGTTGGTAATTACTCGTGTATTAAAACCAAGGACGATCGAGTATATGGTGTATACAAGAATCGCTGGATTAGAATGCGATGGAATGCGGGCGGGGTCTCCTGTCCTATGACGCGTACTAACACACAGGGCGGGGGCCAATACAAATTCCGATTTTGGACAATAGTTCTATGGAATATTACTAGATGACGTTATTTTCGAAGCAACGCTTTTTCGATGCAACAAATTTCTGTGTAACGATTTTTTAAGCTATTTTTGCGCGCTTTTTGGGCCTGCCATTTCCGTCGTGTTTGCCATTTCTCTTGGTTTTTCTTCGAGAATAGGTGCGGTTTTAAAGTGTTCTATAGTTTATGTTTCAACATTTTGCTGCAATTAAGAATTATTTTCCTTTTTCTATAATCAAATGGATTTCTTTATTATTTGTAATTATTACATGTACTGTTGTAATTTTTTTGTTTACCTACTTATTTGTTGAATAATTTTTCTTCATAATATAGTATTTTTAAATAACATTACTGTTTTATTTAAGATGATATAAACAGCGGGTACGGGGACAGGAAGTTGATCTCGGGGCTTGCGGTTAGATAAGGACTTCCTGTGTAACAGGATGTAGATTGCGGTTTCTGGTTAGACCGGATGTAGATAAGGACTTCCTGTGTAACAGGATGTAGATGAGGACTTCCTGTGTAACAGGATGTAGATAAGGACCTCCTGTGTAACAAGATGTAGATAAGGGGCGGATGTAGATAAGATAAGGACTTCCGGTGTAACAGGATGTAGATAAGGATATCCTGTGTAACAAGATGTAGATAAGGGGCGGATGTAGATAAGATAAGGACTTCCGGTGTAACAGGATGTAGATAAGGATATCCTGTGTAACAGGATCTAGATAAGGGGCGGATGTAGATAAGATAAGGACTTCCTGTGTAACAGGATGTAGATAAGGGGTGGATGTAGATAAGATAAGGACTTCCTGTGTAACCGGATGTAGATAAGGGGCGGATGTAGATAAGATAAGGTGATACCGGTTTCCGGTTTAAATAATATAAAATGAGCTGCCCACTCCGCAGACAATTAGTTTCAATTTAGGTGTCAAAGCGTCAAAATGTTCTCGTGCGCGTTTTGCTCATCAACCTTCACCCTTAACGGGAACCTAACGAGGCATGTGAAGAAGTTTCATCCCGAGGCAGAGCCCAGGGGTGTTAAGCGGGTTGCCGAGCCCCCAGCTGGAGCACCCCCTACGAAGAAGATCAGGTGCGACGCGTGTCAGCAGGAGTTTGCGACACCCAAACATCTTGCAGGACACTTGAGGTCCCAGAGACACCTTCAGGTCATTGCGCGCTATGATGCCGAGGGGGTAATATAGGTTCATCCTTCAGGAACCGAATCACCAGCTATGCCTTTCAAACCAAGGCGGACGAACAAATTGACATCCCGGCATTCTTAGCAAATCGACAAGATTTGTTTATCCGGCTAGTGAGACGCCAGCTGCACACAACGTTTAAAATAAATATCGAGCTGTTCGGGTTGTACATTAAACCGGGCGATGACGTGCAGCCCGAGCTGAAATCCTTCAACACCCGCTTCGTGGTGGTAACCCCAACCGACGACTTGGAGGAGGTGTACACGAAGTTGTGTAGTGTGGTGTTAGTGAAGAGTGAGGAATTCCAGGTAAGTCTTATAAAAGCTATTACAAAAAATCAGAAAATAAGTGCTACTTTCGCTTGCAGGAGCGAGACAGTGGATGGGCTCTGTTGAAAGTGTCTCACCTGGAGGTGAACATTAAAAAATACACCCCTATCCGCGGCTCATCATATGTAGACCTACCACCCTCTATTAAAAAGAAACAGGCCTGCATTAACGTACAGAACGAGGATGAAGCCTGCTTCGCCTGGGCGGTGACATCGGCTTTTCACCCCGTCGTTTATGGAAACGCTCCACATCGTCCATCTTCGTACCCCCATTATAGTGCAGTGCTGAATTTAACAGGTATGGAACTGCCATTGAAAATCAAAGAAATCCTAAAATTTGAAATTTTAAATAATATTTCTATCAATGTCTACGGACTAGAGTATAATAGCGAAAAACATGTGCATGAGGTAGTGGGCCCAATCCATTTTACTAAATCTAAACAAGCCACGCATGTTAACCTCCTTTACATTGAAGATGGGGAAAAAGGTCACTATGTTTGGATAAAGGATTTATCCAGACTAGTGGCTTCCCAAGTGCCCACCCATAAAGCAAAAAAATATTTGTGTGGCGGGTGTTTACTTTTTTTACTGCTGAGACCGCTCTATTGAATCATTGTCAGCATGATTGCAACAACATGTATACAGTGATGCCCCCAAAAGAACTGATTAAAAATAAAAATGGTGATTTGGCGCCCGGAAATTTGTTGACATTTACAAATTGTAGTTCTAAAATGCGGGTACCTTTTGCAGTTTATGCGGATTTTGAATACTTCTTGTCCCGATTCAAACTTGCCAGCCGAATCCAAACAGTTCGTATACTTATTCTACGCATGTTCATACTCCGTATAGTTTCGCGTATTACATTAAATGCTCATACAGTTCCAACTTAGATAAATTTGTGACGTATACTGGTTTGGACTGTCCCAAGGTTTTTATGGAGAAATTAAGCGGCGACGCTAAAATGATTTATGAAAATTATTTAAAGCCAATAATCCCAATGACAAAATTAAGTCCGGAGAGCAGTATTTATTTGATTCCGCAACAGAGTGCCATATTTGCGAAAAATTATTAAGCGCTTGTGATAAAGTAGCCGACCATTGTCATTTAACTGGGAAATTTGTCGGAGGCGCCCACTCCAAATGCAATTTAAATTATAAAATCCCGAAATTTTTACCAATATTTTTTCATAATTTAAGCGGGCACGATTCACATTTATTTATTAAAGAGTTTGGTTTAGATAACGAAAAAATTGATATAATTCCCCAGAACAAGGAGAAATACATTTCATTTCCCAAATCAATTTATCTGATACACAGATAAACGCGGAATTGATCGTGATGTTTATTTCAAATTGAGATTTGTAGATTCATTTCGATTTATGGCGTCAAGTTTGGACAAGTTGGCAAAAAATTTAAAAGTGGATCAATTAAATACTGTTCATAAACATTTCCCTAACGATGAGCAATTCGCCTTGGTAACCAAGAAAGGTGTCTTTCATGGATGATTTTTCAAAATTATCGGATTTTTTTTTATTGCTTTCCGATCCTTCATAACTACTCCACTTCTTAAAGGTGTAATACCCATCCCAGTTTTTCTCTTCACTTTTATCGCGTTGGTAACAGCCCACGCTGCGACCTTTTCGCCGAATTTAGAGTCCTTGGACTTTACCCTCTTCCAAGCACCTTCCTCCAATACTCTATCTGCTTTGTGTCTATCACTCAAGTCTTTGTTCTTTGAGTAAGCAATGTCGTGTTGTTTGCAAGCCGCATCCAATAGATTAATACCGGGATCACCTCTTTTTAATCGTTTTTCCAACTTTGTACCTGGACCGCAATACTGATAGCCTGGCACGTATGCTTCGAATGGCAGCTTATTGATTAATGAATTGATGATACCTCTACCACCGTAAGTTATCATTTAAGAGTCGATTAGGACTGCCTCGCTATATATAGTGCTGCAAGATGTTATCAATAACAGTACAATGAATATTGTCAAACAGAAACAATCTCTAACCGTTCCAAATTTTGATAAGTGGGTGGGTGAGGGTTTTAAGAGTAAAGTGCAAAGACATGGTGATTTGATACCCAATTCAATTAGGGCTCTTATTTGTGGACCATCGAATTGCGGTAAATCTAATGTAATGCTATCACTTTTGATCAATGAAAACGGACTGAGATTTGAAAACGTTTATGTTTACTCCAAATCACTGCATCAGCCAAAGTATACATTTTTACAAGAGGTAGTTGATTCCATGCCCGAGACCGAGTATTTTCCGTACAGAGAGAACGCTGAAATTATAAGCAGGATAAGATTCGGGAATATTTCAGTATGGGTAGACACAACAATATAGATTCATTCTATCTTTGTCAGACTTATACGAGAATTCCTAAACATTTAATCCGTGACAATGCTAATGTTATTATATTATTTGAACAGGATGAACTTAATTTAACACATTTGAAAAGTTTAAGTATTTATGTTCAGAATGTTGGAAAGGCAAGTACGGATTTATTACAATCGATAAAGATTCAGATAAGGGCAGATATCGGAAAGGTCTCGATCAGTATATAATCATAGATTAGGAGGTGCATACCTCATTACTGCACGAGCTGCTCAACGCGTCAGACTTGATTACCTGATTACCTGATTACCTGATTCTCTGATTACCTGATTACCGGATTACCTGATTACCGGATTACCGGATTACCCGATTACCCGATTACCCGATTACCCGATTACCCGATTATCCGATTACCCGATTACCCGATTACCCGATTAACCGATTACCCGATTACCCGATTACCCGATTACCCGATTACCCGATTACCCGATTACCCGATTACCCGATTACCCGATTACCCGATTACCCGATTACCCGATTACCCGATTACCCGATTACCCGATTACCCGATTACCCGATTACCCGATTACCCGATTACCCGATTACCCGATTACCCGATTACCCGATTACCCGATTACCCGATTACCCGATTACCCGATTACCCGATTACCCGATTACCCGATTACCCGATTACCCGATTACCCGATTACCCGATTACCCGATTACCCGATTACCCGATTACCCGATTACCCGATTACCCGATTACCCGATTACCCGATTACCCGATTACCCGATTACCCGATTACCCGATTACCCGATTACCCGATTACCCGATTACCCGATTACCCGATTACCCGATTACCCGATTACCCGATTACCCGATTACCCGATTACCCGATTACCCGATTACCCGATTACCCGATTACCCGATTACCCGATTACCCGATTACCCGATTACCCGATTACCCGATTACCCGATTACCCGATTACCCGATTACCCGATTACCCGATTACCCGATTACCCGATTACCCGATTACCCGATTACCCGATTACCCGATTACCCGATTACCCGATTACCCGATTACCCGATTACCCGATTACCCGATTACCCGATTACCCGATTACCCGATTACCCGATTACCCGATTACCCGATTACCCGATTACCCGATTACCCGATTACCCGATTACCCGATTACCCGATTACCCGATTACCCGATTACCCGATTACCCGATTACCCGATTACCCGATTACCCGATTACCCGATTACCCGATTACCCGATTACCCGATTACCCGATTACCCGATTACCCGATTACCCGATTACCCGATTACCCGATTACCCGATTACCCGATTACCCGATTACCCGATTACCCGATTACCCGATTACCCGATTACCCGATTACCCGATTACCCGATTACCCGATTACCCGATTACCCGATTACCCGATTACCCGATTACCCGATTACCCGATTACCCGATTACCCGATTACCCGATTACCCGATTACCCGATTACCCGATTACCCGATTACCCGATTACCCGATTACCCGATTACCCGATTACCCGATTACCCGATTACCCGATTACCCGATTACCCGATTACCCGATTACCCGATTACCCGATTACCCGATTACCCGATTACCCGATTACCCGATTACCCGATTACCCGATTACCCGATTACCCGATTACCCGATTACCCGATTACCCGATTACCCGATTACCCGATTACCCGATTACCCGATTACCCGATTACCCGATTACCCGATTACCCGATTACCCGATTACCCGATTACCCGATTACCCGATTACCCGATTACCCGATTACCCGATTACCCGATTACCCGATTACCCGATTACCCGATTACCCGATTACCCGATTACCCGATTACCCGATTACCCGATTACCCGATTACCCGATTACCCGATTACCCGATTACCCGATTACCCGATTACCCGATTACCCGATTACCCTATTACCCGATTACCCGATTACCCGCATTACCCGCAATTGCAATCCTTAATTAAGACTAATGAAGAAATAAAGCGTGAAAATGAGAAAATCAAAGAGGAATTTATTAATATTTCATATCATGATTCATCCTCATTTATAAAAAACCCCTGCAAAAATTGATTTTTTAGAGGATGAAGAAGTTTTTACGCACGATTCTTCAGCATTGAAGGAAGAGTCTTCTAACGAGCCTTCAGAATTCGAATACGATCCATCAATTAAGCAAGTCCATCCTAAAGCTATTTCTGATTTTTTAGAACAATATTCTCCGTTACCCAGACAATATGTAGAGACATTATTAAATGATGGTAAAAGTGATTTTGACACTGTTACTGGTATGAATTATAATCTGAAAACGGAAACATTTTCAATTGGAAATACCAACGTTATTTTGCAAGGAAATGATATAATTGTCAATGGTGTTCCATATAAAGGTACTTCTGGTCTTTATGAATTACTATTTAGAAAAGAACCGTATGCATATCACAATGAAGATGAAAGAAATTATATAGATATTCTTAAAAGAACAGATGCATTGCATCGTAACTATAACTCAAACGAACAAATTCATGGCTCCCGATCATACAAATGGGCGAATATTATTAAACTCTTATTAAAACTAGATGAATCTACCCAAGTATTACCATCAATGTTAAAACTAAAACGATCAAAGTCTGTAGCACAGTCGCATAAAAAATCTACTTCGAAATCTACATCGAAATCGCGGCATTGGAACGATCCTAACGAATTAATAGATCGCTTGTTACTGCATGCTTCACGTCGCACTGGGAATAATTCCCACGAAAATGAGATTGCATCAATTGAGGAAGAGCTTAGAGAAGCTAATATGATTTATTAATATTATTCAATTCTGCCACTCACATCATGAGCGTTGACAAGTTTGGACGTCATTCCAACAATTTTTTGTCCGGCCCTCCCGGTTCTATAGGTGCTCGAGGCCCTCCCGGTGCTCGAGGTCCACCCGGACCAGGATTTATAATTGCACGTGATGGTCATTTTAATATAGAGAGAAAACGATTACAAAATATCATGGACCCCGCTGATCCAAACGATTGTGCCACTAAAAAATATGTGGATGTAGAAAAATCCAAAACAATAAATCAAGCATCGACTAACGCTGTAAACATGTATAATGCATTTAAGAATGATTATAATGATAGACGTAAACAAGCTTAATCGAAATTAAATGAACTTGCAATAACATTGAATCAAAGTGAAGATCGAAATACTAAAAAATTTGAACAATTGGAAAATAAATTTGACGAGCTTAATAAAAGCGGTAATCAATTCACATCAAAATTAAGTAATCTTCATTTGAAATTCACAAAAAGTGAAGGCGTGATTAAAAGTAATACTGAAAAATTTGAAAATAAATTAAACGAACTTAAATTCACATTAAGTGAACAAATCACAAATAAATTTACCGAAGTTACGCTAACAACAGATGCACTAACCAAATATATTGATGCTGTAAGCTATGATTTGAAAGAATATAAAAAAATGGTACAATCTCGAAGTGTAGAGCAAATGGATAGTCGATTTTATCCATTTATACGAATGTCTAAACTTGTTGACGCATTAAAATGCCAAAATATAATTGTTAATCGTACTTCTAAGCTACATGCGGACACACCGGCATCAGTGCATCATTCAATAGGACCTAAACCTCCAAAGCTCCCTAAGATAGAATTTAACTTACTCGCTAGAGATCCGCGTCAAGTTACGCACGAGGATGAGCAAGATAAAAAGTGATGTTGTAAAAGAATTTCATAAACCAGCAAGAAAAAAAATTCCGCGCAGACGTACAATTATTAAGGGATTGGATGATTTATGGCAAGCTGATTTAGCTGAATTTGGTCTTTATGCAAGAGAAAATAAAGGTTACAAATTCATATTGGTAGTGATTGTTTCTTTTTCAAAATTTCTGTGGACTGTGCCGCTAAAGAATAAATCTGGAGCAAATGTAGCTGATGCATTTAAAATCGTATTAAAAAAATGGTGATGTGTCCATCATAGTACTTTCCCCCGTAAATTGCGTATTAAATCACTTTTAAAATATTTGTAGCATTATTATTTTCAAAATGTCTTCAACTTTTTGATAACTACAACTTTTATTTGAAACATTTTTCAATTGGATCAACACATACTGACACAAACCAATGACTAGATAAAAAAACACTATTTATTAAATATCTCAAAAACTAAGAGTGCTATGACAAAAAACGAATCTACAAAAAATCTTTAGTTTTTCATTTCCTACAACTTTTATTTGAAACATTTTTCAATTGTATCGACACACACTGTCACACACCAATAACTAGATAAAACACACAACTTTTGAAATATCTCAAAAACTAAGCGTGCTATGACAAAAAGTAAGTGAACAATACATCTTCATTTTGTTATTATCTACAACTTTTATTTGAAAGAATTTTTTGTTTGATGAACATTTATTGAAAAAATCTGAAAAAACTGAAAAACGCTAAGAGTAAAGTACCACTTCCGGTTTTCCGATTTTCACCAAAAGCTTTTCAGTTCTTCCGATTGTAACAAAAAGCTTAAGTTTCAAGTTTCATCTCGATATCTTTAGCGGTTTTTGCGGTACAGCGCACACAGACAGACAGACAGACAGATATTTTTCAAAAATGGTCTTATTCGACTCAGGGGACCTCAAAACGGATATTTCCGCTAAAATTTTTGATTCGAAAATTTTCACGAAAACAATACTTTCCCTTTGTATTACATACGGGGAAAAGTAAAAAGATGATCGAACCCCTACAAATTTACAAACTGATCAAGGAAAGGACTTTTATAATACGCAGTTTAAAACAGTAATGCAAAAACATAATATAAATCACTATTCTACTTTTACGATTATGAAAGCCTCAATTGAAATTACGGCTGATTATAACAAGCGGAAACATAGTACTACAAGAATGCGACCTTGTGACATCACTAAAGATAAGGAGACGCATTTATTAAATACGGTTTACTCTCATATCAAAATAGCAAGTAAGATGATTTTTAGCGTAGGCGATATCGTGCGTATTAGTAAGCAAAAAGCTTTGTTTGATAAAGGCTACACACCAAATTGGACAACTGAATTATTTAAAGTAAAAAGCGTAAAAATTTCAAATCCAACTACATACCTGCTGGAGGATGCCTCTGGAGCCCCAATTAAAGGTGCATTTTATGCTGAAGAACTTTCAAAAGTCAAACACCCTGACGTATACCTTGTGGAAAAAGTTTTAAGAAGGAAGGGAAACAAAGTGTATGTTAAGTGGTTAGGACTTGATAAATCGCAAAATAGTTGGATTTAAAAATCAAATGTTATGTAATAAACCTGAAAATGTAGAAAATAATAAACATTAACAATATTTAAGCTCTTGGATTGCTTTTATTGTCTTCTATTATAATACTTTGACAGGGGCGACGGCTGGCGGGGCGGCTGAGGCGACGGCTGGGGCGGCGATCACCTCACCATGATTCTTCACCTGAGTCAGTATCATGGTGAGGTGGTGGTTGAGGCGACGGCTGGCGGGGCGGCTGAGGCGACGGCTGGGGCGACGGTTGGGGCGATGACTGGGGCGATTCCCAACGGGGAAACTGCATCCATATCTGCATGATACACCCTCGCCCGGGCTTCAGCAATGTTTCCCCCTTCCGGGGCTCCGAAAATTCGGCCACCAGCCTCCTCCTTCTCCTTTCGTGCTCTATGTAGTTTAACGGCTCGGGCTCCTCAGGGAAAGAGGAGTCGAGCCATCTTCGTACCACCGTCGGCTGCCGTAGTGGAAGCAGAGGGCCCTAAAACAATATTATCAATTTAGAAAATTATTTATAGGCTTGATTATATTACCTCAATTGGCTCCCACAAATTATCCCGCACCCTCACAGCTGCCGGAGGTGGTGGGCCTCTTGTAGGTGACTGTAAAAGAAAAAAAATATTGAGACTGAAGATAAAAATTGTTAAGATTATATTGGTTTTACTATAAAACATTTAATTTGCTGGGAAGTTTACTTACCAATTCGGGCGAAATTAATATTCCCTCATCGTCCTCCATCCACCAATCTCCCGGCTGGGGCTCGGCGGCGGGTGGTGGGGTGGCAGGGGTAGCCGGCAGCGTCTTTGGAAATTCAAGATAACACCTGAATTTCCGACGCACCGGCCCCCTCCATAGAGCGCATACATTTATGCGCTCCACGCACCTGCCACAAAACAAATGCCCACACTCGAGCATAAAAGCTACCTAGTTTGTCAAACAAACTGGGCAGCTCCCCGCGTCGACACCCCTTTGGAACTGTAAAATTAATCCACTTTATTAGTATTTTGAATACGGCGATGAGTTTAATTGTTATTAATTTATTATCAGAACTCATTGAGTTTTCATAAATCACTAAACTAATTTTGTATCCAGTAATATAAAATTGAACTTACCGTAGTCGGTATGCATTGTTTTCACTTGCACTATTAACTGAAGCACTATTAACGATGCACTATTAACTGAAGCATTGAGTGGTGAACTTTTGGTTTTATTAAGGCATTATCAATTCCGAAATATTAAAGCCGCAGATTTTAACGGTCAAAAGTATTTTCGTTTGAATTCAAACAATCGCGGTGGTAGTTTATAAACCACATTTAACAGATAAAATGTACAATTTCCCACAACTTGTGGGAACTGTTAATTCTTGTTTCTATTATAAGTTATTAAAATGTTTTATGGGATTTCTTAGATTTAAAATCTTTAGAAATTGTAGTATAAATGTTTGTGATGATGGATTTATTATCAGTATATTGCTAGCTCTCCGTCTGACAACATGCTTCTCAAATTATTTATTATATCTTTAGCATCAAGTGTTCAATGTAATACTAGTGATATGTTGTAAATTATATGTCCCAGTTTGGGTATTTAGATGAAACTAATTTTTTAAAACATAACGAAGATGCTGATTTATTGGTAAATGCGATTGAAACATTTCAAGAGTATTATAATTTACCTGTTGATGGTGAATTGAATAACGACACAGTTAATTTAATGAAACGTCCGAGATGTGGATTGAAAGATAAAGAGGAATTTATAGTTGGAACAAAATTGCAACAGTGGAACTTTACAAACATTGCATAGAATTTTCCTAGAGCAAACAGCAAAGAATTAACTACTAAAGCCTTTGAAATATGGTCAAAACATTCCAATTTAAAGTTTACAAGATCTAGAAAAAAATCTAATATCCTTATAACCTATCAAAATTCAAATCATCGGTTTTATCAGTGCCACAATAAAACATATTGTCCATATAAACTAGATGGACAAGGATTAATTTTAGCTCACGCATTTTTACCTTCGGTGGACTCTAAACAGGTCGAAATTCATTTAGATAAGGCAGAAAATTGGTGTGTCTTTAATTGTTCGTAATCTGAAATTAGTTTACTACATGTACTTATACATGAAATCGGACACACTTTAGAAATTTAACATTCGTTTGATGAGGACGCTATAATGTATGCATATTATTCACCGCGGCTAAATGAAACAACTTTTGATTTGTTAAAAGATGACATTTACTCTATTCAAAGTTTGTATGGAGAAAAAAATGCAATAGATTCTGTACCCCCCACTTCAGTTATTCCAACAGTGAAGACGACTGATGTTAAATCTGCCTCATCAATTCCCACGCAAAAACGATTGCTCCCAAGCTGTGTTTATTAAATGATGTTAATACGTTTTTAGTTGTTGATGACACTCTATTTATTATATATGAAAAGTGGATTTGGTATAAAAAAACTTAATAAAGATGAAATTGATCCGCCCTTATTAATTACACAATGGTTACCATTTTTACCCGACAATTTTACTCAAATTAATGCAATTTATCAAAGACGTGATGGTAACATTGTAATATTTTCAAATATTACAATATTCAAATATTATTGATAAAATGTATGTTATCAATCCAGAAAATGTATCATTAATATTCGTAAAGACGTATTCAGAAATAGGAATTTTAGGAAATTGTATTATTAGGGGCGTTGTAAATACATACAGAGGACACACCTATATATTTTGTAGCGACAACAAGTACTTTAAAATTAATGAATGTTCATTCAGTGTTAATAAATTTGGTCTAATTTCTAAAGACTTTCCCGGAATCCCAGCTAATATTACTGGAGTATTTAGATTTATTAACGGCATATTGTATTTCTTTGATAAAGTGAACACTTACTCATTCAATGAATTTTTGAATTTAATTGTGAGTGTGAATAAAAATAGTGTAGATCTTTTCAATATTTATTGTCCTTGTAGAGATATTTTAATTGAAATTAGGACATTATTAAGTAAAGTACTTTTAGGTAATTAGCAACTTTTAACAAATTTAAACAAGTTTGAACACGTTTAAATTTAAGTGGGGGTAATCCTATATATGTAATATTATTCCGAGAGTCTCATCATTCGATTAGAAGCCAGCACAATGTCTACTTCAGTAAAGCAAGAAGCCGCCTTTAAAGATACTCTGATAACGCAGTCCGAAAGAGCTCTACACTTTTGGGCCAATCAACTTATCAGCTCAACAAATCTGCAACAAAGAGCGTGTCCATCGGCATTAGTCCGGCCGTAGGATTCATCCCAATTGTGAAAATATGGGGAGCATATTCCTGCATCTTTTTCACTGATGAGGAATTGATACAATTTTCTGCAATCAACATATCAGAGATGCAGCAGCCCATCACCATCGGGGATCACAAGATTAGCAAAAGTCAATATCGCGACGTCATGGCGGTGTGGTTCGAGCAGCGTAGTATGAGTGTAATCGTGTCGGAAGAAACGCTTGGAAATTTATTCGACTTGAAACAAATCATTAATTACAAATTGAGTGAATTGAAAGCGTTAGATTTTTATTCGTATTATGACATAATTTTATAGGCTTGTTTAAAATTAAATGGAGATTTGTACATGAATGTATTAACCATTATTACTTTGCATAAGCATTTTCAAAATTCTTATTTAATGTTTGAATGTTTATATATGCATTATAATAAAATGTGTATTGATTTTGAGATAAAGAGAATTATTCAATAAAATGTATTTCTTATCTGAATCTTTTATTTATCCTCACCTCTTTATACTTAAAAAGTTTAGTTTTATTAAATTAGTTTAGTGTTACACTTGCCTCGAAAGGGTTAATATGAATAGTAAAGTCGACGAAGCTATAGAAGCATTTTATCAAAAAGTCTTGACAGAAAATCATGTGACATTTTTACCCATTCATTACTTGAATCGTGTGGAAGGAATTCAACTATTGAGAATTTGGGATTCATTGCCCAAAGAATACCAACAGCACGCAGAAGGAAGGCTACCTTGTCTCAAGCACTATAGTGTTGTGATCAGGTCGACGCGTCGACGACGGTCCTCCGAAGCCGAAAATACGCTGTCTCGAGTGTAAGCAAAGGATTATATCAATTGGAATGATTCCTCCAATTCATCATCAATTGAGCAACGCTACACATGAAGATCTAATACGACTTGCACGTGAATTATGGATCTCATTTTGGGCAATAATTTTTGTAATATTATTTATTATAATTAGTACGATTTGTATCTTATGTAGAGGTTGTAGAAAATAAAATATTTATTTTACCGCATTTTGTAAATAATCTCTAACGAACGCTTCCGCTCCCTTATCAGTAGTTGACCAATGCTCAACAATCGTTAATATATACAGGGAATGCTTAACATTAACTATACAGGGTGTATTATAAACGCGCGATTATTCCCGCCCTTAAATGTATAGGCAACCATTTTTACACGGCCAATATTCAAATTAATACCATTTTGTTTTCGGCATCTTGTTTTTCTTGGAATTTTCTTATCACCTTATCTACATCCGCCCCTTATCTACACCCTGTTACACAGGAAGTCCTTATCTACATCCTGTTACACAGGAAGTCCTTATCTACACCGGAAACCGCAATCTACATCCTGTTACACAGGAAGTCCTTATCTTATCTACATCCGCCCCTTATCTACATCCTGTTACACAGGAAGTCCTTATCTACATCCTGTTACAAAGGAAGTCCTTATCTACATCCTGTTAGACATTGAGTCGACACCGCTCTTCCAGCTTTCGCCAATAAGCACCCCATCCTGTTACACAGGAAGTCCTTATCTACATCCTGTTACACAGGAAGTCCTTATCTACATCCTGCTACACAGGAAGTCCTTATCTAACCGCAAGCTCCGCCCACTTCCGGGATCAACTTCCTGTCCCCGTACCCGCTGTTTATATCTACTTATTTGTATTGATTTTATTTCTTCTTGTGTGTACTTATAATAATGAATTTCTACAATGTTTAGAAAATATCAATAAAGGTAGTTGTTAATTAAATAACTATTAATAATACAATAACGAATATATTCAATTTTCATTCACATATATGAAAAGTGGCGTCTAAGCGTGTGTGAATTTCAAATAACAGTTTCCTGTATTTCTCACTAACCCATACACGCATCGCACACATCTACACGCACACCACAGAGTATACGTGTTTGGTTAGTGAGAGTTTTCAGGAACACTCATAGGTGGCGCCAAAAAGGGAACACGGGCTGACGCTCACCCGACATACGGAGCCACATTTTCTACGTCACAGGACCGAGAACTAGAGCGCAGGGTTAGGTGGCTGGTGAAAATGAAGGATCAATTAAAACATCAAGTTCTTTTTGTCAAACTAACTATAATTTTTGGCATTATAAATGTAACATTTATATTCAGAATGTCGAAACAAGGTAAATAATATATTAGAGTTTTTGAAATGTAGTTATTATTTCTTCTAGCAATTTCGTAACACCTTGCTATCGACACAATCGGTTTTTGTCATATCCTCTTCCTTTTTCAACCCGAGTCCACTTCTATTTACTTCTCTGTCTTTAGAGTCACGGTAGCAATGCGTAGATGCCGTATTTACTAGTTAGTATGATGTGTTGCATACAAAATATTTATTGAATCCTCCATGAATTTGAAGCTGCATATTCTTTCTTTGATTCAGATGTACATTTTTTCATGCTTATAACATACAAGGAGGTTTTCTTTTAAGTATACATATCCTAATTTAAAAAAAATACAGCACATTTCAGATATTCGTTGTTTTCTTTTAAAGAGTTTCATCTGAAGCTTTAAACGAGTGTTTTCCACACCTAGGTTAAGCATGAAATAACATTTCGAGTTTAGAAAAGCCTGGAAATTTGGATTTGTCCAAATTTTCAGGCTTTTTTAAACTCGAAATTTTACTTTATGTGGCACTGATTTCAAGTGAAACTCATTTGTTTACAACTTTCAGTATATTCAGTGTCTTGTACGCGTGGCGCATGAAGTAAAATTTCGAGTTTAGAAAAGCCTGAACATTTGGTTTGGTCGCGTAGCGCTACGCTACCAAACCAAATTTTCAGGCTGTTCTAAATTCGAAATTTTCCTTCATGCTTAATCTGGGAGTAGAAACACACGTCTAAAGCTATAAATTTAACGCTTGTTTAAAAAGCGTATCATTATTGACATTTTTTTAGGATTTAGACAGTAATAATTGACTTTTGCCGCCAGAAACACATTACATTTTAAATTGTATTTTAATAATGGATGAATTAATTATATTTCTGTAGTTCAAATAACACATTACGTAATTCTGTATGTCTAGTTGCCTAAACGAAAAAATCAATTACGCAGGCTCACCAACTTAAATTACTTATAGGAGATTTCTGAATTCGTTTGAATTGCAAATCATAACAGGTTTATGATTTAAATTATTACAACAAATTAAATGATTGGAAAAAGCCGGAAAGCATATGATATTGTTATATATCAAATATTCCGTAATAACAAGTGTTTAGTGTTTTTCATTGCGCTGGCGCAGTCTACTACAAATTGACATTTTTCGCACTTTGCCCTCGCCCGTTTCATTTCACGCAGTGTCGTAGACTGCTTGCTATTATATTAAAACAATAAATGTTAACGGTGTGAAGTTGAAAACAAATACTGCCTATTTAGTTCAGTAACAGATAGAGACCAATTAACACCTTAATAATGGCCGCAACTGCTAGAATATGGAACCGACTCGGTGAGTAAAAATTATATAATATTTTGTCAGAAAATCAAATTTTGAACAGGGAATTGTTGGAGTGCACACCTGGGAACTTATTCTATTTTAATATATCTTTCATAATACTATTGTTATCTCTTGCTCATTACTTAATCTATTTTCTCTTCACCCTAATTGGATTACCTAATTCCTATAGATTTTATTCAATATCCCGCTTTCATGTAGAAGCCTATCACTATCAAGTTATTATCCATTATCAACCTTATATGATTTTTTATCAATTATAAACACTAGCATGTATTTAGATCAAAGTTCACTTTATATGTTTACCTTTCTCAATCCATAGGCTTGTCATTGGGACAGGGCATCCGTTTTAATAGTTACAGTGCCACTCGGCCAAATTTAAAATTGACGAGTAATACAAAAGTAATTTGCCAAGGTTTCACTGGAAAGCAAGGCACTTTCCATAGTAAACAGGCAATCGAATATGGCACAAATATGGTTGGTGGAGTGTCCCCGGGCAAGGGCGGCAAGACTCATCTTGATTTACCTGTATTTAACTCCGTAAAAGAGGTATTTATTTTTCTGTTTAAAGAAGTAATAAGTGAAATTGTAATTAAATATTTCTTTGCCAATTATTTTAAGCTTTGTAAATCTGAGTTTATTTATTTATTTTCTATACAATAAAAATAAGTAATATAAATTCTCGAACATTTTAAAAGTTTGATATGTAATTCAATACTGATAACTGTTATATTATAATGAAACATATAACATCTATAGGATTTATATTTCAGTATACAATTAGAGTTATCAAACCAAAGCAATATAATATAAATCAGATGTTTAACTACACCGTGATAATGTTATCACAATTATGTTATATTAGGAAAAAATTCCGAAGAATGACTTAATGATGTATATAATTTTAGATAACATAAATAATGAAACACTTTTACTGTTAGTAGAATTTGAGTAGAGCATAAAATACAAAGAGTGCTGAAATTATAAATTGATTAATCTTTATCAGAAATGAGCAACCTATGTTTATTGCAGAGTCACTTTAAACATTAATTAATTTTTTATATTCAACACAAAATTTTGATAGAAAATGATTTTTTAACCTTGCTGTTCTGCTCGCGTTGTCTATACACTTGTACTCTTCAGGTCATACCCAGGCGTCCTAAATAATTCGAACAACATATAAAGTACTATTTTTTAATACAAATTTGTTTCAGTTAGGATTATACATATTGTACACAATTAAATCTAATTAAAATAAAATAAAAAAGTTACTTGTATACCCTAGATAGTAACACTAGTCTAATATATCCTTCACATTTTTATTGCATCTATTTTAAAAAAATAGTTTTTCCTCCAAAGTTCAACAATTTCTGGACTTGATTATTGAATACAAACAAGATGTTGAACCAGGAGTAAATTTTATAATATTTGATGCAGATATTCATCACGTAGGGGCAATGGTTTCAGCATCCAGTTTAAAATGTTCTTTTGTGATTCGACTGTTATCACTTATTTCTTATGAATCACAATCTGAGTCAGAAAACATCACTTTATTTACTCAGATACTCGTTATCTTCTTATAATACTTCATCACTATCTGAAGCATTTGCAAGAGCTTAAAACTCTGCTTCACTAAAAAAAAGCTTTGCCAATATTGATTTTCTTTGATGCGTACTGAGACATCAACATAAAATTTTGCTGATTTTGGGATGTATCAGTAAATTATGGTACTTGTAATTATGGCAGGGCAAGCTTATAACATACTAAGAGTGTTTGAAATTTTGTATTATGTGAAATGCTGATATTTGTAAGAAAGTCGACAATTTGTGGGATGAACTGAAACGGATTATCGCAATAATTAGTGAAATAATACTAAACCAAGTCTTAATGCACCTGTACTAAAAAACATTCAATAATTGACTATGTAGTGATTGGGTCAATATGACCCGAAGATGACAACTAACAATTTAATCTAACAAAGATGATATTAAAATTTTTTGGAAAAAAAAACAATATATACATGTGCGTAAGACAACCATGTGCACAAAGTCATGAATTGGAAAAATAAAATCAATACCTAAAAAGTTAAACACATATAAATTTCGTTTTGGGTCAAATAGACCCGAACAGCATAGCAGGGTTAATTAACCGTGTCAGAAGCCACATGCGGTCCGCGGGTTATTGAAGTATACAATATATTCAGTAAATTTATTAATTTCGTATACAATCTTACAAGTATGTAATGCATTTATTGTTACAATTGCTACAATATACAATTTTTTGGATAGTCATTTCAACATTACAAAAAGTATACTTGTGTTCAAACAATCCACAATGCATTCTGTTGAAATGTACAAAATACTGAGCAAAAAATGGGCCAACCACATGACTAGAGTTCTAGTATATCAGATTTTGAAGGTTTTCTTCTTTCATATTTGAGAATGTTAATTTTCAAATAATAAAATACATTTTTTATAATTTATAGTTTATTAAATTATGATAAACTTACAATTTAGGCACGTGACGCTACAGGCTGTGAAGCTACTGTCATTTATGTTCCACCACCCGGTGCTGCTGCTGCCATCTTGGAAGCCATTGATGCTGAAGTTCCCTTAATTGTTTGCATTACTGAGGGCATTCCCCAACAAGATATGGTGAAAGTGAAGCAGAGGCTTGTCAAACAGAACAAGTCCAGGCTTCTTGGCCCCAACTGCCCAGGCATCATCGCTCCTGAACAAGTAATACTCTTATTTCCTGTAATCCAGAATCAATTTCTTTTTGTTTTTGTTTATTTGGCATAGGTTTTAAAACATTCACCCACTTATGATGATTTTTTATATTTAATTTAACATATATTTAGATGTCACAACACATTCACAACATACCCAGGGACACGACGAGTTATTATTTTTTAATTACAACTCTCCGTGCACGAGAATCGCACCCTGTCTGTGGCTCGCCGAGCGATATTCTGTCCGACGATGTTATCGCTCGGCCACCACCTGCCCCAGAATCACATTAAACAATTTATTTTTAGTGTAAAATTGGAATTATGCCAGGCCATATCCATCAAAAGGGAGTCATTGGTGTGGTTTCAAGGTCTGGTACTTTAACATATGAAGCTGTACACCAAACAACTCAAGTAGGATTAGGACAAACTCTCTGCGTGGGTATTGGTGGGGATCCATTTAATGGTACTGACTTCATCGATTGCTTAGAAGTATTTTTGAATGACCCAGAAACCAAAGGTATTATTCTCATTGGAGAAATTGGAGGTGTTGCTGAAGAAAATGCAGCTGAATTTTTAATGAAACATAATACTGTAAGTTTTTGGTTACTTATGCAAAGTTTGGTTATTATAATTAATACCCTCATTTTAGGGACCAAATGCTAAGCCAGTTGTTTCTTTCATTGCTGGTATTTCTGCTCCTCCTGGTCGTAGAATGGGCCACGCTGGTGCTATTATTTCTGGAGGGAAAGGTGGTGCACAGGATAAGATCAACGCTTTAGAAAAGGTAAATAATGTAGATATTTTTTATTCTAAATTGTATTCCTTAATTATGTAAAAGAGAAAATTGCTAATATTCAACTGCAGTTATTAAATTGAGTTAAAAAAAGTCATAATGTAACAAACTTTTGTATTGAATGATTTTTGTTTTTTACAGGCCGGAGTAATTGTTTCAAAATCACCTGCACAGATGGGCAACGAATTATTAAAAGAAATGCGCCGCCTTAACATAGTCTAATTCATTCATTGATGTTCTTACTTGTCACAAAAGGGCATTTGGTTTAACTAATACATGATCATCATAACTATGCATTGCACCCTAACGGGTTCTGAAAATAGTCATATGTCAAGCTTTTTAAATACTTGTTAGAAAAATAAAGTGTTACACCATATTTATAAATTGTTATTATGTGTACATCAGTAAGATTATATTTTATACATGTTTATGTTTGTTATCCTGTAAACTTTTTAAGGATACTGTATGTTTAAATATATTTTAAAATTCCCAGTTTCTAAGAAGAAGCAGGCGATGATCCGAACCATGACTCATGTTTATGTTATTCAACATAAGTGGAATTAAAACTCACTGCCTGTATGCAGTAAACATAACTATAAATTGATTTTGATTATAAACCTTACAAAATTATGTTTAATCTTAAATTTTAATTTATGCTAGTAACATAAATGTTTTACACTTATTAATACAAATAATAATAATTGCCACGTAATATAAAAATTGGTGAATATCGACTCTCCGTATAGCAGACAGATTTGTTTTTATAATAGTAAAAGCTTAACAAAGATTAATAATTAAATTAGACTACACGATGATCAATAAATCTTCAGATTTGATTAGAGATATCACAGGCGCTATTAAGAAATTCGTCAAATGGATAAAATGCATTATTGATTAAATATTTCTTAATGCGAGTTTTAAATAAATTAAATGATAAAATTTGGACATCACTAGGTAACACATTAAAAATTCGTATACAGTAGTATCGCTGGCCAGTTTTTGGTTTAGACAAGCGAAAAGCTTTTACACGTAAGTCATCTTTTTTTCTTGTTTTGTAGCAATTATTACGATCTGATACAGATATATTATTTTTAATGTACAAAGAGACACTAAAGGACAAACAGACATGGGACAGTTAGCATATTGAGCACTTTGTAGGCTCTACGACAATCTTCACGATAACCAACCAGCTACTACTCGAATGGCTTTCCTCTGTAATGCAAAGATATCATTCAATATAGAGGAGTGTCCCCATACAATTGTATCATAGAATATATGGGACTGAATAAAAGAATAAAACACAGTTTTGGCCATTTCAACTGAAACCGTTTTTTTTTAATTTTCGCAAGAAGTAAATATTTTGGAGAGTTTGCCCTTTAACTCTATCCCATGATACTCTTATGTTAGTTCTGGTTCTGGTTCTTTGGGGAGTGCGCATTTCTGCACTGCGCTTAGGTCTCATTAGGCCCATTGTGCTTCCTCCCCTCAATTACCCAGCCTCAGCTCAGCCAGCCTACCTGGTTTAGGTAGTCTAGCAAAGCCGAGGTAAGTAGATCCCTTATGTAGGCCATCTTTCACCCAGTAAGGAGCCTCTAGTTGACGAGAGTGCCTGGCAATCGCTAAAAATGTGTCCGGCAGTCTCGTCTTCCATGTTACAACCTCTGCAGGATGGAAAGTCAATTATCCCCATCCTGTATAGGTGTGCGTTTAGCCCGCAGTGACCAGTCAGGGCGGCAGTTATGCGCCTAAGGTTCCGGCTGGTCGGCTGCAGGTACTGTTTCGCTGATCTCTCGTTGGGATACAATAGAGTTTCCTTAGAGAGTTTGCAGCCCTCGATGTCATCCCAACGCTTCCTGAATTTCTCCAGTGCGTTGGTTTGTACCATATTGCACAGGAACAGAGGCGCAAGGCGCACTAGCGGCTCCGGTGAGAGAATGTCCATCCCAGCCGCTGCTCTTGCCAGTGCGTCAGCTCTCGTGTTACCTGTGTTCAAGTCGTGCCCCTTCACCCAGCAGAATTCAATGTTGCTATACATTGCTGCTTGCCTAAGTTTCCTGTGGTTTTCTGAAGTAATTCCAGTTTTCCCCATGGCTTGCTTAGAAAGTATGGTGCAGCCAGGGAAGTCTGAGTCTTGAGCAACAGTTGTAGACTCTCCAGGAGGTCGTCGGTCATATCGCCGTCCTCCTTTATCAGGACTCCCACAGACTGTTGGTGGTCTTGTGATAGAACCTTCTTGAGTCTGCTAATCTCTTTCGTGCTTTCGATGCTTTCACAGAAAGCTCGTCATGATGCTCTTTGACATAGCCTTATGAGTTTTTTGTACTCTTTAAGGCGGACCTTGTAAAAAGCCCAGTCAGAGCTCTGTTTAGAGCGTTGAGCTCTATTATATTCTTTCCTGGCCTCATCTCTGAGGGAGTCGAGATCTGGGGTCCACTGACTGACCTCTCATTTGTCTATTTTTTTAGAGATACCTAGGCTAACCACTGTGATATCGATCACCGTCTGGCTGCGAGCGTTCATGAAAGTAGGTTCTGTCCCGCAGTTAAGTATCTCTATATCGTTACTTATTAAAAAGTCATGCAAGGACTTGCCTCTTCCCCCATGCGATATGGTGCGAATTTGAGTCGCAGCCCATGATAAGCGGTAGTCCCTTCCTCCTGCAGTACTCAACATGCTCTTCCATTCCCCTAGTTAGGGGCGGTGGAGTTTCCAGGTAAGTAGACCGCTGCCAGGACTACGTCTTTCCCTTTGCCCATTGCTTCCTAACTCTTATGACGGTGGTGTCGCCATCGGAAAGTTGTTGCAGCAAATGGGCTCCTATTTGCTAGGTTTCGTGTTTGGCCTGTAAAATAAATTACCGGTTAACTTGCCCATAACACAGATCCTAGATCTTACGATCCAGGGTTCCTGTATGAGGGCCACAGTGTCCTTAGTCGTATCGAGGCGGCAGCACAGTTTTGCCGTACCCGCTCTTGACTGACCCGATAGTCCCCGAAGCAGACTCTCGACTACCAACCGAGGGCCTACAGCACGGTCCTCCGTGCGCCTACCACAACCCAGGGTCTACCCTGTCGGCCCTCTGACGGGACGACGCAGCTCTCAGCCACCAGGACCTCTTCATCGGATTGCCACGCACAGCACAAACACGTGGGGTTGGTATTTAGCCTCGCCACCAGGAAGAGCGATATGGTACGCTGCCCCTGGAAACGAGGAGCCCCCTCACCACGTCAAGGCCCCAACCTCATTTGAGGGGGACTGGTTGCAATTTAAAATAAGAAATGTGTACCATTTATATTGCCTGAGTAATTGCGTAGGCAATACTTTCATGGTCACCTGGTATATGTTAGGTAAATCATTATCATCAAATTACATCAATATTAGCTAAATCTAGGAACATATATATTCGTTTTAATATGGTGGTAATTCAGAGGCGTAGCGAGACTACTAAGCGCCTGGGGCAATTTAAAAAATTTGCGCCCTCTTCATCTAAATTTTGAACTATTTTTTAAATTAAAACTCCATGCATTTGTTCTAGTAAACGGAAAAAGTTAAGGAATTTCGTTAGCATGTATCAAGATGTCTTTGATACTGGAACAAAAGGAAGAACTAACGTAGTTCTACATAAAATCAATACCGGGAATGCTCAACCATTCCGTCAAGTTGCCAAAAGACTACCATTCGCAAACAGAGAAGAGGTAGATAAGATTATACAAGACATGCAAAAGGAAGGCGTTATAGAACCATCAAGTAGTCCATGGACTTCGCCTGTAGGGTTGGTAAAGAAGAATGAATCAACTTGATTCTGCGTCCATTATCGCAAACTTAACAGTATAACAAAAAAGACAGTTACCCGCTTCCGCGAATTGATGATACGCTGGATATATTGACGGGATCTACCATATTCTCTACATCAGATCTCAAGAGTGGATACTGGCAGGTTGATTTGGCTTCCAAAGATCGTGAGAAGTCTACATTTACAATGCACCTGCAACATTTGAAAGATTGATGGAAACCTTATTAAAAAGGCTATCTTCGAAGACCTGTTTAGTATACCTAGATGATATAATTGTGTTGGGAAATTCTTTTGAAAATCACATAAAAAATCTGGAGGAGTTGAAACTGCGTAGTTGTGGACTCAAGCTTAACTCGAAGAAGTGTCACTTGTTATAAAGGAAGGTACAGTACTTAGGTCACATTATTTCTGGTCAAGGTGTACCAGTGGACAAAGGAAAGGTTAAGACAGTGAAAGAGTGGCCTGTACCAAGAAACATACATGAACTGCGAAGTTTTCTCGGACTTTGTACTTATTACCGTCGGTATGTTGCCGGATTTTCAAATGTTGGTAAACCACTGACACAACTGACCGAAGAAGGACGTCGATTCGTCGATCCCAATGGGATAAAAATTGTCAAAGAGTATTCAAGCAACTGAAAGATTTTCTGCGATGCGAGTAACTTAGGGATATGAGCTGTGTTGTCACAGGTGCAGGAGGAGCATGAAAGAGTCCTCGGTTATTTCAGCAAAACCTTGTCGAAACCACAATGAAACTGTCACCATTTATTTATTTATATCTTTATAGTAGAAAATTCTTGTTAAGAACTGATCATGCTGCATTGAAATGGCTTCTACAATTTAAGAATCCTAAGGGGCAGATCGCAAGATGGATTGAGAGACTGCAGGAATTCGATTTTGACACGCAGCACCCTTCAGGGTCTATTCACAAAAATGCTAATGCATTTTCACGCAGACCTTGTCCAGAAGACTGCAAACATTGCAACCGTATCGAATTTAATGAAACCTCTGTCTGTCGTACAACGATAGAGGACGATAAATGGCCGTCTCGCCAACTCCAAAAAGATTAAGAAAGTGAACCCGAGCTAAAATAAATTATCGATAGGCTGAATAAAGACCACAAGCCAATTTAGGAACAGGTAGCAAGGTACTCGCTACATGTGAAATCTTCCTGGGCTTAATGGAAATCGGTGGTAATTGCTGATGGGTTATTGAAACCCGTTTAAGAATATTCTTATGGTCAAGAGGAACGAAGGCAGGTTATGATACTGAGAAATAGGCTATCAGAAGTTTTAAAGGAAATCTATAATAGAATAAGCGGCGGACACCTTGGAGTGACAAACACTCTTGAGAAGTTAAGGGAGTGATTCTACTGGCCAAATTCCAAAGAAAATGTCAAGGAATAGTGTAGGCAATGTATGGTTGGTGCAGCAAGTAATAGGCCACAACAACTATTTTCTCAGACTGACACTGGAAACAAATACATTCTCGTAGTAATGAATTATTTTAGCAAATGGGTTGACACCTATGCTTTGCCCAATCTAGAAGCCTCGAAAATAGCAGAAGTACTTGTAAAAGAATGGATATGTCGGTTTGGTGTACCGTTAGAACTTCATTCTGACAAAGGCAGAAATTTTGAGTATACTTTATTCCAGAGGATCTGCAACATCTTGGGCATCCATAAAACGAGAACGACCACCCTGCATCCGCAGTCTGACGGAATGGTGGAACGAATGAAACTATTCATAGATATCAAGTGGTATCTCATCAACAACGAGACTGGGACAAGTACCGTCATCTATTCCTCCTAGCGCATAGATCCTCGGTCCACGAGACCACAGGACAAACACCTGCAAATATAGTTATGGGACGGAAACTACGATTACCATGCGATTTGAAGTTTGGATATCCACCTGGAACGGACGAGGCAGGAGACGATTATGTAAGCGAATTGCGTCGAAGGATGAGCAAAATCCATAAACAAGTACCATTAAGCATTCAGAGGGCAATCGATAGGATGAAACAATAGTACAATATTAAAAATAGATACTAACCTGGGATTTGGTTTAATTATACAACCCGCAGAGGCGAAGAGGTTATTCTCCGAAACTACAGACCTCATGGGAGGGCCGTACACCGTAGTAGACAGAATCAATGACATACTATTCAGAATCCAGAAGCTGCCAAAAGGGAAACCTAGAGTGATCCATTTCAATCGTCTTACCCCATATACAAGAGCTGCACTGTCATCATTTTGGGATAAAATGACCTTAAAGAAGGAGACAGTGTAACGAATTTATAGGGAGCATGAAAATCAAGGGGTTTGGAAAAAATAATAATAAATAAAGGGGGCAGTTGACAGAAGTCAGAAAACGAAAACACGGACGAAGGGAATCGTCTACGAATTTTGTATATTGTAGTTAAAATAAATATACAGTTTAGTAAAGTAACCACCGGGGTTTTTATTCACACCTCCACGAATTTACAAAAAAACGTTGCAATGTCAAACGATATTTGGAGGAATTGCACAATTTCTAGGAGAAGAGGGATTTTGGGATTCCAAATTTCACAATCACGAGTTTTGCATCTAAACGCATCGCATAAACGTTTTTCCTCTGTGGGAACATACTATAGCAAAAGTGGCAAAAAGAAATCGCTAGAAATTATTTTTAAGTTCCTAACTCCGCCGCTAGATAGAGTAACATACATTGCCAGACACAAAAACAGATTTTTATTAAAAAAAACCGATAAATTAACGCAGAATTTCACTCAATTTTAACTACTCACTTGTTTTTTATCCGCATGTATGAAGTAGGGAAGAGCGGGAAAATGTGATCATTTAACTGCATAGAACTTTAGTTCAGATTTACAGAAAATATTGAAATTTGTTTCATTTGATATCTAATTGAAAGCACTTTAAAATAATGTTTACCCTTGTTCACTTTAGTTATTATAGGAAGTGCAGGTTAACGTTTGTGGAACAACTGCCATATTATCTAGATTTTCCTCAACATTTCAAATTGTACTTACGCTAGTTTATTACAGAGTAAAATACTGTATAAAAGAAGAACATGTTTGGTAGATTTGCCTATTTCCAATCAAGCACCATTTCAAAATATATTTTGAAATCTAGCAGGCCGTTAGGGTCTTTTATTCTATGTTCAAGAGGTCAAAAAGGAGAATTGAAATCCAAGAATAATGAAAATCTCAAAATATAGTAGGCTATGAAATTGGGCTTTCATTCAAATGTTCAGCATTCAACATGTTTGGATTTGTTTGTGATGGATGGTGGCATCTAATGAACGGCACTCCGGCCATTTTGAAAACTTTAACACGCCAAAACCAATCACCGACACCAATCGGTCTATTTAGTATTGTTGCAAAAATCCCAAACACGTTTACGATTAACAATCCGGTCATCAGAGAATTCTCCAACAGTTGGCAATAAACTCCTCTCTGATGAACGGGCCCATTAGTTCAATGTTTAAAACAGCGTGTATTTAATACAATTAAAAACACTTATTACAATACTTTATTGAAACATAACAAACGAAACATAACAAAATAAAACGAATAGTGACGCTATAAACTTAAACATAATTTTCAGCGGTTTCTGTGGCCACTTTTCCAATACATTTTTTATCGCAAGTTTCTGAGATACAGCCGATGGCCACTCATAATTTAAAACCCGGTATATAACATATATTGGGTAAATCATTTATTTATTATACTGACCCAATATTGGCAGCATCTAAGATTCATGTATTTCTTTATGTACAGGGAGGTTTTTTATCTGTGTACATACATGGAGTACTTTTTTAAGTATACATGGTATATCTGGGCAGTAATCAGGGGAATCTATTTTTTACTTATTTGTTCCTATGAGTTCTATTATATAATCAATTAACTTTGATACGAATACATCAGCAGTTCTTCCTCCTTGTTTGCATATTTAATTTAAAAAATATATTTTATTCTATTTATTTTATTTATCGAGTCTTCGTGTTATAGTATATTTCATTACCCGTCCAGAAAAAAAGGATTTTTCCCTGCGCGCGTGACATTTCCTGTGTGAGGCGTAGTCAAACACGGGATGTCATGTAAGCACGAAAAAATCAATTTATGGAGGTGCAATAAACGCTGCTTTTCTATTATACTATCACTTATTGGTGATAAAAAAATACTACGAATTCTAAAGAAAATACCAGTTTTTCAAAACTTGATCAGGTTGTAACTTTTTTTAAAGCCAAAAATCTTTTTAACATGGCGAAATGGTACCATAAGGTGCACGGCTTCGCGGGTTCGGTCTTTTCGGAAAAATAAAGTAAAAGTTATACATCGTTACTGACAATTTTTATATTTTTAATAGTCTGCTATCCCACCTGTGTTCGTGTCTATATCTCGATTTTTTGGTAGTAATTCTACGCTCACTTTTCCGCTTCCGTTAATATATCATCCGGAATAACAGCTACAAAATCAATTTCTTCTAAGTCTGAGTACATTTTTATCAAACTTACGCATTTCACTGACGGAAAATAAAACGTCAGTGACACATTCATCGTTGCTATGGAATCATTTAGTAGCGCTCGGAACGAGTGCACAAAATTTTTCCGTGCAGTAATGTGAAAAAGTGACGTTTCTATTATTTTAGAGGCATATCATATTGAAGTGTTTTCAGATAAGTATAATAAAAATACAAATTGACTACACATGTTAGTTGAAATATAAACTTACATACTAAGTTTAAAATGTCAACGAATAAAAGTTGAATTAAAACAATTAAAGTTAAGCCTAATACTATCTTTACACAAAAAACTATATACTAAATATGACAAACGTATGGGGTGGAGGCATGGGGAATGAGAGCGTATGAATGTATTGAGAGAGAGTAGGTGACGTTCCTGAAGCAGCTACTGGCGGTGGAAAGATCAACGCCCAGTTATATTCTGCTTCAGGAAACGAACAGAGCATGTATGCATGGAAAGAGTGGCAAGATATGAGATGAAACTGATTGGATTGGGTAGTGAAAGACTGGTAAAAGAGGTGTGGAGAACATGTGTGGGAGTAGGAGAGAGTGATTGGAGAATGGAGAGGAGAAAAATGTATGAAAGAGCAGGGGTGTCTGAAAGTTTGGGAAATGAGTGGATGGAAAAAGGAGTGAATGTGGCAGCGTAGATGAAGGAAAAATGGAAGGAAGTGGAAAAACAGGAGCGTCAAGGGTATATTGAGAGAAGTACCTATAATCCTCTATATAATAGGTGGCAGGTACACGGGAAACTGCCAGGGTACCTCAGCAGGAATTTACTAAAAATAGGGGAGAAGGTAGCACTGGCAAGGGCTAGGTGTGGGTCGGAGGAGAGAGGAAGAAAGGTATGGATGGGTGAAGAGTATGGTAGGTGTGTGTTGTGCGGAAGTGGAAGGGATACGTGGAGACATATAGCGGATGAGTGTAAGGAGATAAGTGAGAAATGGACGAGAGGTGTTAAAGGGATAGAAGAGTGGATGCGAGAGGATGGGGCGGGCGTAAAGATTGTGATAAGATTAGGGTGGGAGAGGGAGAGGAGAAGAACTGATTAGCTGGGAATTTAGTTTCATGTGTTTAGTTTTGTATTGTGTTTATGGAAATGTATATTAGTTTTGGATGCCATTAAAGGTTTTTTTTTCTACTAAATATAAAAATATTTTAAAGACGACTCAACAAATAATTGAAAACATTAAGATTTAAAATTCGGAGAAACCATGGGATAGGCATTTCTGAAGTGAATAAAACGCCTTATTACTAATTTTTGTCTGGAAGGGCATTGTACATGCGAGGTCCATAGTAATTTACACGTTCGTGCATTTTGACAATCGAAGCGATTTTAAGCTAATGTTCATTTTATGTCTTGTATCGCGGCTGTGCAATTGAAACTTTGTGACATATCATTCGATATTTGTGTGTACGTACATGATACATTCTGAAATAAAGCACTCGGAAGGGTTAATATTTGCAGATCAATAAATTACTGTTTGCAGTCTTCTCTGTACCCTAGGCCTACAATCGTTCGCAGTGCACGCTGCTGTAGACCAAACAAACGACTGTTTATAGCAGAATGCTGGGAGAGGCAGGTATGACTGCAACTGTCGTAGTAAATATATAACTTTGCATAACTTTCCTGATGTATCGGTACCATGCGCATTCCAGTTTAATTTTATGTCTAGTGTGATACCTAAAAACAGACAAAGAATGTTTCAGCATTAGGTTTAAGAGAAAATGTTAGAATGACTCTTTTCTTACAATTTAAGAATTATTTATTATTATTTTTTTTAATTTTAATTTTGTTTTTTTATTTTAATTGTTTACTTTATTACTTATGTAGTCGTTTTTTTAAATGTATAATAGAAAAGGTTTACATGCAAGAACAGTATGAGTCCAATTTACGACTCAGACTGAATCTCACCTTATGATTTGTAATGTAAAGGAATTATATTCTTTATTTTTATATTATTTTTGGGATTACAAATAAAGCTGTTTATTATTATTATTATTTAGGGAGATATTATTTGTAACAAACCACTTTATAATATCATTAATAGCGTCCATATTTTTCTCCTGTGCAATACGCAATTTACGTGCTTTATAATAATAATATTTTATTCAACATAAAAACTGAAAGTACAGAAACGTCAAACAATCGAATATAAATACAATACAATGAATTACACTTGTCGAAAGTCATTTTGTTAAATGAAAAACTGCTGCAGTTTTATATGTTGCCCATCAGTTTTTCAGTGATTTTACATAATTATTTCAAAAAGATGTACATTATATTTAACCCTATTGATAGAAAACAACATTTCATTTGATTTTTTTTAAATTTATTTGAGAACGTTCGACACAAATGTGGTAGGTTTGAAAAAAGTTTAAATGGGGTTGCAAAAGCTGCATTGATGTCTTTTAAAAAAGTTGTAACTGTATTTATTTGTAATACAAAAGTTGAGAATTATAAAAAAATAGTTTTAGAACTCCTGAATATATACCGGGTGTTCGATAAAAACGCTGAACGCCATAACTCTGTTATTTGTTGACCGATTTTATTGAACTAAAAACCAAAGTCAATGGCCGTTCAAATACTAAGAAATGACATCGATAGTGGTCTTTTTCAATTCTAACTTCATTGCCAAATAATACATGTTTAAAACAGAACATACAAGGCATTTTTCTTTTGACTATACATATCGCAATAATTACAGCGTTTTTTAAATTTGCGGGAATTCATTGTTTTAAAGCGTTTAAATTGAGGCTTCTAACGAGTGTTTCCCACTACCAGACTAAGCATGAAGTAAAATTTCGAGTTTAGAAAAGCCTAAGAATTTGGATTGGCCGCGTAGCGAAGCGGAGCGGCCAATCCAAATTAGGCTTTTCTAAACTCGAAATTTTACTTCATGCGCCACGCTTAAAAACACTGATTTACAGTGAAGTTCAAAAAACACACATATACAACAACGATTATAGGTAACCTAATATACGTTAGAGTTATTGGTTTGCCTATAATCACTGTTTTAAACAATTTGTTCAGCTCAGAATTTGACACACGTTTTATTCACATCTACATATTAGATTGCTAAGGCCGTATATTTTAAATTTAGCGATATTTCAGTGTTTTATACGTGTGACGCATAAAGTTAAATTTCAAGTTTAGAAAAGCTAAGTTTTTAGGCTTTTATAAACTTGAAATTTCACTTCATGGGACTTTAAAACCCTCGTTTAAAGATTAAAATTTAAAACAACGAACGTCGTAAAATTCACAGTGTATGCATATGTACATCTGAAAGAAAAATTCCCTGTATCACATTTATGCACACAGTGATATTTTATTGTAATAAAATGTTATGTTTAATAATGTAATTAGAAGTATCTTCAATAATTTAGCTAAAATTTAAAAAATGTAAGCAAAAAATCTTAATGAAGTAGTATAAAATTTAATTTAGTAAATTTAAGATAATGAAAAAACGTTTTAAACAAATTTACCGTTTAAAACATGTTTTCAAAAATTTAAGATTTAATACATGTTTAAAACAAAACCGTTTAAAAAACGACGGCTGTTTTTAAACATGTTCAAAACACTGTTTTAAAACAAAGTGTTTTAAACAAAACAACGCTGCTATATAGCATGTGCATTTTTAAAAATTAATATTACAAAAAATAGTGCAAATATCATGAAAAATAGCCTATCTAATCAATTTAACAGACAAAAAGTTAAATTTTGTTGACCAGTGTAATCAATCAGGAAAATAAATTGTTGTCATTGAGATATGAGATATTATCTATAGAATACAAGGCACGGTTAATAAAAGCAGATTTCAGCGTTATTTTTATTTGTGGGTAGTTTAAACTGGATAATTCTTAAGGAATTTTATTAAAGACTTTATTGTTTTTTATCTACAAAGATTTCTTACAACGTTTAAGATAGACCTTTCTCGGTAGCACCATATTGCTGAATCGTGTTTCCTATGTGTGGCTTGTTTTACTATTTACATCATTTTGATGTACATGTACCCTCAAGTGCATAGAAAACGGCTTATCCATACTTTTCTATTATTTATAATAAATCACTGTTGTAATACTACGAATAAATCGTTTAATATTTTACGATAAAATGGACTATTGAGTAGACATTGGACTTTAGAACGACTGACATTAAGCACTCTGGCTACATACCACTGGCTTTGTCAATCTTCCACAAGAGCTACAGCTTTTGCACAATCTACAGCACTTAAAACCACAATGGACACATCAACCTTCAGTGGGTTACGTCCCACATCCACTAAAGATCAAAACAAAAAAAACAAAAACAGTGGAAGAACGTAGAAATCTTAATACATCATAATGTCAAATGGACAGCATATCTTTAAATTTCATTTGTGATGATTATTGTTCATTAAATAAACTAATAACTACCATATGTTGTTTTTTCTATACCTTGATAGTCTATTTTATGGTAAAATATCAAACGTTTATTCGCAGTATTGCAAGAGTAATGCTATTATAAAATATATAATGGGTGGGCCGTTTTTCCTAAGTGTATATACGCATAATGTCAAAGCTCTAGTATTAAGAGAGATGGTAGTGTTAGCATCAAAAGATCCTTGAAATGTGGGCGGCATGAATTTGTGCAATTTATATTTCCGAATTTGCGAATTATTGACTTTTGTGTAATAAAGACTCTTTTTTACCAATATGTACGAGAGATGGGTAACTCCTGAGCGAATAGACTCAAAGAGTCAGCTCAGTGAAGTGAACTGGTGAGCCAAGTGACTTAGATCGAAATATGTAGTTTTTTTAAGCCATGACTCATTTTGATTCGTCCGCTCTTCTAGAGTAAATGTAGATTCGCAATGTATTAACAGATCTTGATTTTTACGCGGCTCGTGGATGTACACTACTCAATTGAATTCTACAAACTAAATATTTTTCACGCCAATTTCTAAACCTGCGTTCAGGGCTTGAGTTTGGCTACTGAGCGCGTCGGCAGGTGGTGGATAGCTGAACGTCCTGAGTCGCCCTCTGGCCTCTAACCGGAGGACGATGCAGGACAGTCTCGAATAAATCGAATAAGAGACCGCGAACCAATTCCCCCAGATCAAGGTGTCATGCGACCCGTGCCGAAGAGCTAATGGCACCCGGGTTATAAGAGTGTCTCGGAGCTTCCAAGGTACAAGGCGCCTCCTTGGAGTAAGTAGCCTTACCTCGTTAATCGGGTCACTGACGAGATGGACCTTTTAGATACCCGGTACTTGTGGGAACACCATGAACACAGCAAACAAAAACAAAAAACAAAAACAGGAAGGGGAACTTCGTAAAGAAGAAGACCTTACCGTTAAGCACAACCCCGAAACCAGCGCCGTGGCAGGGACAGTGGTGGTGGATGCCCAGCATCGAACCTCATCTTCCCAACCCAGCGTATCGAAAACCGAGGGCTGAAATCCAAACCCGGGAAACACTGAAGCAACAGCAGGAGTATCCAACCTCCGGCTGGAACCGAGGCTCTCCGGCTCCCAAAAGAGGAAAGCTGCGATCAGTTTGGCCAAATCTCATGGGGAGGCTATAAAACCCAGGAAGCGAAGGTCAAACAGATAACGGGTTCGTGAAGAAGGGCGCCAGGGAGCCCATCAAACCCGGCCGCAACCCCCGCCAAGAACCCCCTTGCAAAACAAGAGGCTTCACTCGGAAACGAGCACGCCCTCTACTGGAGGCCACTCTAAACCTCCAGCCAAAAGAACGCGCCCAACCACAGTCACCACCGAGGTGAGACCCAGCACAACAGCTGGGGAGACCTACAGGCACTATGGGCGGCGCGAATGGCTGTGGTAACTTGAAGAGTACCCAGAACAATACCTCACGGAGGACTAGGGTAAATCCGTTCAGCGAGATATACTAACTGAGGTATGGAAGTGCGAACCTTCCAAGGGTTCTCAATTCACCAACAGCTACTTCGAGAAGGGGGTTGTGTACATCACATGTGCCAACAAAACTTCGAAGGAGTGGCTGCTGGAAAAGATCCCGACAATCAAGCCATGGGAGGGCGCTGCTCTACGCAGCGGAACTGCCAGGGAAATTGTCAGGATGACCAAGGTTGGAGTCTGGATGCAGAAGACGGACCTAATCGAGGCCAAAGATACGGCTGACCTTATCAGCTTGCTAAAAACCCAGAACTCTGGGATAGAAACAGCAAGATGGAAGGTAGTCAGCCGACATGAGAAGGATAAAGGGACAACTCGTATCCTCTACATCGACGAGGATTCATTGGAGGCTCTGGAGAAGGCAGGGTTTAAAGCCTACCTAGGTTTCTCCCAACTAACCTTCAAAATTTTTGGAAGGAAGCCGGACACCTTGGACAGCTGTGGAGGTAATTCAATTTAACCTCCACCACTCCAAGGCGGCTACCTCTGCCCTGTGCCACCAACTCCAAACAGGGAAATACGGCCTGGCCCTCATACAAGAACCCTGGCAATACAAGGCAGTTGTAAAGGGTCTAGGTAACACCTAAGGGAAGTTAAGATATATTATACAAACTCCGAAAAGGTCAGGTCCTGCATTTTTGTGTGGAACGACATAACCATCTTAAAACTGCACAACTTCTGCTTCCCAGATCTAGTCGCAGCGAAGGTGAAACTCTGAGGCGAGGGATTTACACTCATGGCCGTTATAGCCTCAGTATACCTCCCCTACGACTCCCCGCAGCCCAGGCCTTCCAAGGAACTTGAGAAGCTCGCGACCTACTGCAGGACGAGGAGACTGCAGCTGTTGGTAGGTGCGGATGCCAATGCCCATCACCAACTCTGGGGCAGCTCAGACACCAACAAAAGAGGTGAGTACCTATTAGACTTCTTAATGGCTTCGGACCTTGAAATTCTAAATCAGGGAAATGAACCCACTTTTGTTACAAAACAACGCCGCGAGGTAATTGATATAACGTTTGCGTCGCGAAGTGTAAGTACCCAACTAGTGAAGTGGTATGTCTCGGACGAACCATTCCTCTCCGACCACCGCTACATAGTATTGGAGATCGGCCAAACCCGTGAGACCGAAGTCGAGTTCCGAAACCCACGAAGAACATGTTGGGAAACATACCATGTAGACCTCGGTATTCACCCTAAAGATACCAAGAAAAACATCAAAACCAAACTGGATGTAGAGCTTGTTGCAGAACAAGTGCAAGAGGCCATTTTAACCTCCTTCCAGAAAAACTGCCCTACAACGAAGAGATCCACCGGCAAAGTAAAGAGCTGGTGGAATGAAAACCTAGAAAAACTAAGGAGGGACACACGCCGGCTTTACAAAGCGAGCTCTGGGAAAAACATGGGGCCTCAATCCAAAAATGACTATGTGAAAATATAATACAGTAGTAAAATCCATGATCACCTACGAATGCACCATATGGTAGCCGAAAGTAGAACAAAGTACTGCGCACACAGCTCTCTCTAGAGTACAGCGACTAGCCTGCTTATGCATAACTGGCGCTCTGCGTACAACACCAACTGCCTCAATGGAGACCCTACTAAACCTCCAACCACTAGATCTCACAGGAAACCACTCCAGAATAGAACAGGTAGTTACCAAATCTTTACTGCAAATGGGAAATAACTACATGATACCACGCTACTCCCTTAATAGACCCTTCACAATACAGTGTGAAGGGGACAAGGAGAAGCGCAACCCTCCACCTGGAACCTTGATATGGTACACCGACAGATCAAGCAAAGAAGGTGGAGCTGGCGCTGGGATCCACGGCGTGGCCCTAAAATGTGACATCTTTGTGTCTCTGGGGAGGATGGCAACTGCACATCAAGCCGAAATCTCCGGGATTAACCAATGTATTATGGAAAACCTGCGACGGTGGTATAGGAGGCAAAAGACCTTGATTCTCACAGACAGCCAAGCTGCTCTAAGAGCACTTGATAGCTACAAGATCCAATCTAAGCTATCATGGAAGTGCATTCAAAACCTGACCAAACTGGCGACCGTAAACACCGTAACTCTACGGTGGACGCCGGGACACACAGGGGAGGATGGCAACGAGAAAGCCGACGAATTGGCAAAGATTGGATCTCGTAGACCCTACATTGGATCAGAACCGATGCTACTGATCCCCAAAAAGTCAATAATACCAAGCGTAAGAGAGTGGACTCTGGAAAGACACACCGAGCGTTGGAAAAACCTGACAGGGCACAGACACAGTAAACTACTGATGGAAAAACCCTGCCAAGAACTAGCAACTGAGGCCCTCAGACTCATTAGAAACAACCCTAGAATGGTCACAGGAATGATAACTGGACACTGCACAAACATCTGCATAACATGAAACTGTTTACAAAAGATCCAATATGCAGACTATGCTATGAAGAGGATGAAGACGCCTCACATGTGCTATTCGAGTGCGAGGCACTTACTACCTGGAGGGAAGCAAACCTTGTCCAAGGGAATTCAACCCACTTCCCGAAGGGGAAGATGATCGAAAAGCTGATGGAATTAGCTAATGAAACAGAGCTCTTTGATTAACTACGGAAACGAAAGAAGTACAATAAGCCACACGGCTGCGGGGCTAGGGCAGAAATAACCCTAACTTCCGTTCCTTGCCTTCAAAAAAAAACCTGCGTTATAACAATATTACAATTTAAAATATCATAAGCAAACGCCGTTGTTTACTATCTAGTAAACATTACAAGTGTAATTATTCTTTCGTCACCTTTTTGTAACCAAAATTGTAAATTTAATATGAAGTGTTTGTTATTGTAGTAAGAAAATAGCTGTCGTTATATTTCTATCATGTTATTGCAGCTTCATCGATTCGAATTGCGACGCGTGCGAATGAAGTTAAATAAACCCTTTGAGTTGGCGAATCGACTCTTTTTTTGTGTGTTGGCTTTTGCCTGGCCTTAGTTACGCGACTATTAGCCATCATCAATTTTAATTATTATTATTTTTGTACATTTGTTTATTTAACTTATTATTGAGTACATATAACTATAAATTTGGATATCACAACACATTCTTACACACCCATGGACTCCGGGACGAACATTTTTCGTTAGAAACATTAATCGCCCCGGGCAAGGCTCGGGCGAGGTTCGAACTCGCACACCGTGACCGATAAGTCCAGCCCAGCGACTCAACCGCTCGGCCACCGCGGCCCCGAATCAACTCTATAAGAGCCACGGCAGCTCTTGAATCGGACTGAGATAGCTTACTCATCGAGACTAACTTCGCGGTTCGGAGTTGGATCGCGATGATTCACGATGGCTATCGAATCCAACTGAACTAGCTCGTTTTACGGAGCTCTTGAATCCGACTGAGCTATAGCTCACTCATCGGGATCCAACTCCAAGGTTCAGAGTTGGATCGCCATGTTTCCGTGCTAAATGTATGTATGTGTGTTTTTATAGGCGCGCACACGTATTCAATATATTTAAACACACTTGAAGAGTAATCGCATGAAATAAATATGCGTTTACTATAATTTTGATTAAATATTCACTCTTACATTTTTATACAAATTATGATTAAATTATTGCAATCATTGTATAACCGAAATAATTAATCACCGCGTCGCTCGATTCAATATGTTGGCGAATCGTAACTCTTTTGAACTGGCTCACTGAACTAGCTCTTTAAAATGAGTCAGATCTTGTGAAAAAGCTCACTGAAAAGAGCCATTTCGCCCATCTCTAGTATTAACGGCGTGGCCTTGTTTTTCTTCATAATTTGAAGAAAAGTGGAAATGTGGTGTTTAAGTTTCGTCACCCATGCGTAAGGCAACCAAAAGGCCACACCTAGTGCGGACCGAGATAACACATCAAAATAAATACTTTTTGCCAAAGATTGATGGGTTCCCCAAATAGTCACAAATAAAACGAAGACATATTAGGAATTTCAAAGCAGCAAGTAAACAAAATTGTGCCGATGCCAAATACCTTTATTTGTATTCACAGCGATTCTATTTACATTATTTAATTCTATTTTACATATTTACCCATAAGTAATACAGTCGCTTAATTTAATTATATTTAAATATATCATGATTTAATAATTTAATAATTTGTTTAAATAAGTATTAGTTTTAAGAGTAACGTTTCTCATATTTAATTAATTCCAAAGTGCAGGAAGGGACAGAGATGGTGCTGAGATGGTGTGATAGAAATGGTGTGATATGCGCCTAAGAAAAAGGAAGAGTGTGATGCGGCATTTAATGTACACAGAACGCGAGACCGGCATTCGACATTTCTGAAAAAAAAATGCGACGGACGGGCCTTAACTAACGCCAGCTAGCGTCACTAAGATGAGAGAGTTACAGTAGTTTGAACTTTCGAGGGGCTAACTTGACGCTAGCCCTCCAAGTTTGTTTTTTTAGGGTTTTTACATTTTTGTGACGCTAGCTAAGACCAGTCTGGCGCAATCGTTTTTTTCGAAAATGCAGAACTTTGGAAAGGCTAAGTTGACTGAGCCCGCGAGAACTCAGACGCCGAATTCGAGATATGAATTACCCGCCTATAGGTTTCGGAAACAGACGCACGCCATCAGTTTCGCACCGTGCCGCGTGCGTGCGTGATTTGCAACTCATTGGACCAAATGTTATTGTATGAACAAACTAGCATTCATTTTAACAAGGAATTCAAAAAGATAATCATACAACTTTGAATAAAATTGCCGGTTGTAGAATGCTTTAAATTATTAAAAGTGCGATTCTTTACCCAATCTACAACAAATTTGTCTTACAAAGACTAAATCGAACATTCATTGAAACGACCGACATTGAATTACACAACAAGTAACAGCAAACACTGTTACTTGTAATAACAGCAGTTAATATTTTTAAGGTCCACTACAATACAATATTCGAAACTTTTTTGTTTATAAATTTTTTTGCAGAAAAAATTACTGAATGATGTATATGTATTATTTTATACTTTTTGGATGATCTGTAGAAAAAATAACATAGCTAATTTCAACAAAAAGTCGATTTAAAAGAACTTGGCAAAAAACACGACATAACTTAACTATTCGAGCTATAGAAAAATATTTTAATTAAATAATTTTATTATTGTCAATATTAAAACAAACTCCAAATCAACTGACATCGTTCGCAATGGTATGGGTTTTGTGTACAGACTACATTAAGTCTATCTGACTTATTACATTTATAAATTATCTTGTTCACAACTTGTGATTGTGTGAAATCACAACATTTTAACAGATGCACACATCTTTATAAACATATTCAACATCAGTGTTTTCACAGATGCGTATCATAATTTATTTTCTTGAATTAATTTCTCATCTGGCACTTGGTGAAACATATTAGAATATGTAAAGGTATTTAAAATAAAAAAACACTTGGTATTGTTTCACAAATTAAAACTTTAATCCGACTAGTTTCGGTTTGTTAGACCATTTTCAAAAGAATCATTTTTGCTTGTGATTTTAATAAATTAATTCGAAAACAAAACGCTGTCGGTTAAAAAAATACTTCTAGTTTTTTTCGAATTTTAGTTACTAGTGTGATTTGAATAAAAAATCAAATTTTACATGCACTTTAATAATCCACGCAAATGATGAATTGTTTTAGACTAACTTGCAAGAGTACATATGAGCCCACATCTCAAACGCAAAAATGTGTGCGAAATGAAGAAGTGTGAAGATAAATGGGTGAGACATGCTCCATAACCAAAACTCTCGAAAACAAAGCCCTAAAATGGTATGGCAACGTCAACAAAATGGATGATAATAGATGGCGAAAGCATTATACTGGCAGCCAATTCGGAAGAGAAAATGAGCAGCGGATGTGCTAACATGGCAGAAATATATAAAATGCTAATGGAGGTTGGAGGAGGAAGACTAGAACGATAGAGAACAAGAACGATGAACTTGTATGGGGACAAAGACAAAGAAAAAATAAAAAAAAAGTTAATGCTGAATGAATAGTAAATTTTACGAGTAGCACAACTTTGGGCTTGTGTCTTTATATATACAAATAGTGATATACATATTGAATCTACTTTCCAGTTGTTGACCATAGGTATAATTTTATGTAATTCATAACTTGTTATCGTTATAACGAAAATGTTAGTTGCAAAGGACCGGACCAATGGACACATTCGCCGGCTTTTATTGGAATCCGGGTCAACGTCGAGATTTGTTTACGTGTATTTATTTGGTATGCAGGTATGTAAACAGAGTCGGTTTCTGAACAAAGTGAGCGTTTGGATTAGTAAAGTTTAGGGCGCTCGAAGATGTATATTGATTTGAATGCATTGCGATATGAAAATATGAGTTAAGCTAAGTGACTTAGCATCTGCATAGCGTAACGTGCTGATTCTCGCGTAGGTATGAGAAGAAATAGTTTGATCTTGTGGATGAGCAGAATGAACACGTGTTGATAACATAATCAATGAACAGGGCGTGCGCGGCTGAAGGGTGCAGCGCCAGTGTGTCGAGGGCGGCGGCCGTGTAACAGTGCATGGCGCGTGCAGCGGGAAACGTGGGGCCTCCATGACGAGGATGGCAGGCCGCAGGAGTAGCTCCATAGGTTGCCGCTCTCTCATCGGTCGAAGGGCTTCCGTCTACGTCACGAACTCTTATGATCCTGTTAAGGTAAACACAATTCCCAGTTCGCAATTTTATTCAATTCATTTCTATTCGAATTCCCAAATAAACTGTCATAACATCATCAGAGAAACCCCCTGGTTATTTTAAAAACCTTAACACCAACCATGCACTATTAGTTTTTTGGTAGCTTTAGTACCCTGCACAATTGCGCTTGTTTACATTCGCGTTCGCGCCTACAAATTACCACGTGGAATGTATTAGTGTTTACCACAACCTTAATCTTAAAGCAATATATTTCAACATTTTCGCTGATCATTAATCAAAATAATCATTTATTAACTAGGGTCAAGTAATCACTGCCTCGCTTATCTAAAGATTCATCCCTTCTGGACGCGCGTTTTATGAATAATTTAGGCAGGCTCACGAGTCATCTAAGGTAACAGTAATGAGGATATTAAAGTTAAAGCACCGACTTTATCCTTGGAGACAGAATGTTTACTTTGCAGTGGTTGTGGTCCGTCTTATACGCTTTCCCATTCATTGTTTTCCGTACAATCATTTGGTTTCTAATTAAAGTTCCAGCCTCACAACTGATCAATATAAAAGCCAGAAAATTATCTATTGTATACCCATCTTGACTTATGAACAATATCAAAGGCGAACACAGTGTTCGTTCCTTGATTACGACACATTGTGCTCTGTGATAATTACTTTTGCCACCATTTATATTTCAACACCAATAACGTGTATCTAACTGTGCAACAGGAAGCACTCATCAACGCTCCACCGCGTTTCATTATATAGACAAATATTAGCTATATCTGCACTGTCCATGCGTTACTAATCTTCCAATAACATGTCGTATTGACAGTTGGAAAGGGGATTCTATTCAATCTATGTGGGCTATTTAACTTCTATTGCGCATTTGAATAATTTCTTACAACAAACTATTACCTACTCAAAGCTAGTTTGCATTTATAAAGATAATTCTTTATAATTAAATGTACACAGTCAAGACATTTGTGTCCTAATAGACTTTTTAGGGTGGACTTGTAATGATAGTTTGCTAACTGACTGGGAACTAATGGCGCGTCCGTCCAGGTTTAATTTACCAGTCGAATAAGCAACAGCTGAAAACATTGGCATTCGTCGATCAAAAGAATGTTAGAATATAACTGCAGATTGAAACGCGCCACTTCAGGTTTTTCTACTTTAAAAATTGATTGCTGCTAATACTCGCTCAAGCTAAAATACATCACTGTCTTAATGCATCAGGCGTACTAATTCCCCAACCATTATAAATGCCTCGAATAAAGGAACGTTTTGTCTATATTTATAATGGTAGGTTATTTTAAGGGGTTTTACCGATGCTCAAAAATGAACTTTTTTATTGTTGCTTCAAAAATGTTGAAATTCTGTATCTATATACTAGATCACATCACAAAATCTTAGTCGGATTTATTTTTTCAAATTTCCTTAAAAAATCGAGTTCTAAAAAAATGTTTGAAAAAAAATATTTTATTAAAAAAAGCATCCGACAAAGTTTTTTTAATTGGTTTTGTGAATATAAATCCCTTTTCAGAAATAAAGTCTAAAATGTAATAAGCGAGTAAAATAAATTCCAAAATAAGTTCTTAATTATTCTTTTTTATAATTTATGTCTTTTTTTTCAACATATGAACAAACGCATGACATCTGGGTGACCGTAACAGGAGACTCGTATTCGCCTGGATAAAGAGCACAAGATGCAAAAATCTTAATTTTATTATTATTTTTGTGGTGGGGACGCTAATAAAATATCTCGCATCCACCTCGTTCTGGGTATAATGGAGTAACCAGTTTACGGCAAAGTTAACTTGTTTTATTGTTTAAAATGATTTTCAGCAAATTTCGGATTAATTAATACCTAAATACCAGAGTTGGCATGGAAAAAAGATTGATCTTTGTAGATAAAGTGAGCTATCTCATGCCATTGCAATAAAATGTTATTAAATTAAATAATTAGACATTAGAAATTATAGCGATATGCCGAATTTGATTATTTTTGAAAACTTTTATTGTGAGAATTGATGTACACAAATTATATATTTTAACAATAAAAAAATGTATTATAATAAATATTTGACACCTAGTTGTGTCTTTCATCTTTATACTTGATCACTCTTTCGAATTTTTGCATAAAGCACATTTATTAATTTAAAAATAGTATATTTTAACAATAATAAAATGTAAAGAAACTTTTATCGTAGCTATGTCTTTTAATAAAGATAATTAATCTCATGTGGAAAAATACGTATTTTAAATGGCCGTATTAGCGGTTTTCAAGCGGATAAACAGGTAAACAAAGGTTTATGCTTAAAATCGACAACCTCGCACCAGTAATCATTTTTTAAGACCCCTTCAGCCATTCTAGCGCGTCCGTAGCAAAAAAGATAAGAGAAGATCATATACGAAATTAGAATGTTAATTGAGAATGAGAAATAATTACTCAATTACTTTTTGATCTATCAAGGAAGACGATTTTGAAATAAATCATTTGTTCATGTCGACTATTATTTTGAAAGTTGTTTGCTCGATTTGTTTAATATTTTTTAGGAATTTTTCAGGTGCGTTTGTGGATTTTAGTTAATTTGGCGCTGGTGACCATATACATTTTGATTTTTTACTATAATAACTAATGACTATTGTTTTTTGTTTTCTTGCGTCGGTTAATGCAAATTTCGGTGTCGGTGTTAATACACCCCTGAAACTATAAGATACGTAGAAATTAGAACAATGAAATTAAATATGTATGTTATAGGATTTTTTTCCAATACTATAACTTTATACTGTTACTGTGGTGTATTTAAACTAACATCTTATGGTGCCTTTAAAACGCGGTTTTCTCATAAAACACGTTGTCAATGACGATTAAAACACGCATCACATTTAAAAATTGTATTAATAAATTGCCTGTCAACGATTTTTAGAAATAAAAATTACAATTATAAAAGTGTAATTCTGCTTTCTCTTTAGGTATTTCTAAATCTTTCTTTTCTGATCGATCTATATTTTTCTCTTCAGCTGATCTTGATTCGTTATCATATTCTGTTGAAATCACTTCTTCTTTACTCGTTCCAGCCGCCAAAAACTTTTCTGTCAATAATTTCTCTTTCTTTAAATGACTCTTGTTTATAGGACTCCACATCTGTTGAACTTTTTTATCCTCCATGCCTCTTCAAATTAGTAATATCTGCGCCTACAGCGCATAATTCAAATATTTTAAATATGCTAGAGTTTACCTGAACTAACTAGGAAGTTGCAATTTTTTTAGGAATTCAGCAATTCCAAAGATTAAGGCAACCTATAAAATTGCATACAATTTAGATTAAGAGTAGTTTAGTTACTGTTATTTACCTTCATTAAAAAATATTTTGTTGGAACTATTGGAACACTCATTTTCGTTTCGTTAAAAATTTATAATGATAAATAATTAGTTAAAACGACATAATAGTATATTATTTAACGAGAGTGGAGAGAAACAATTTACACAGTAGAAAGATTACGCACGAGTTGCGTAATACTACGAATGTGTAATTGCCTTGGAACTTGAGTTTTTAATTAATTACTTTTACACAATACCATCAAAAGTTATTCGCAACAGAAGATAAAGCGATGTTGGTCACATTTGTTGCGGTATCAACAAGGATTACCCAGTGGCGTAGCGTGGGTTTCAGCCCGGGGCGGAGGCCAAATTTGCCGCCTCCTCATTTAGGTATTATAGGTATTATTAATAAACTCAAGCATTTTTTCCCTGTCTTTCTAATATAAATTAATTTTGTTAAAACTCTATTTTGATCAATTTTGAAGATTTGTCAATTGCTGTCAATATCAATTGAATTTTGCAAGTTCTATAGAAAATAAAAGTAATTATTTAAAATTCAAAATTTGTCATTTTCGAAGTATTTGTTTTTATTTAATTTTAATGTTTTATTTGGATACTATTAAATTTTATCAGAAATCGGAAAGAAATCTTTTTTTTAGTTGCATGTGCTGACAGTTATGATATATTTAAAAGTTGACAGTTGACATTTAGTTTGTAATATCACATTTAATTTATATGTTTAATGTTTATTTACGGTAATTCCATTTGAAGTACATAATGCTTAATACTAACAATGAATTAAAAGCTGCGGCGGCTCGCAGCCTAACTTCAGGGACCTAAGGTAATATGTATCCGTTATTGAAAGGTGACTTTGTTGTGCGATTCCTTGTGTTTATAAACTGCGATCCCAACCTCAAATTTTGTGTTCCTTGGCGCTGTGGCCGACTCTGAAGTTTGGCTGTGAGCCGTCGCTGATTAAAAGTAATAAATAGGTTAAAATATGTGGGATTAATAAATAAGCAATTGGTTATAGTATATAAAATTACGAAAATGTTATTCGTAAGATATTCAGGGCTATTCCGTACACGAAATGTTAAATTTAACGTACATGTTATTTTTAACATTACAGTCTAAGCGAGTTTTGTACTTGAAATGTATGCTTAGATTGTGAGGGTAAACGTATACCTTAAACTTAACATTTCGCGTACGGGGGGATATTATTATTTATTGTGAAATTTTGCCGCCCTCAAAAAGTGCCTCCCGGGTCATAAACCGCCTAGAGATCGTACCTGCGTACACTACTGTCACTACCTAGCGGTCCCTAGGAATCGCTCTGGCGCAGGCGGAAAGTTGTACAGCGGTTCCTAGGGACCGCGCTGGCCGTTAATGTATTAAGTAGATTTGTTATGTAAATAAACCCATTTGTGTAGCACTTGATGGAATTGCAATTATATTTTTTCTAATGTTTTACTTACTGAATAAGCCTGATTATAATTGATTTTTTTTGCATTTATGTAAACAAATTAAATAATGATGAATTTCCAAATGCCGAATAATCAAGCTTTGAGCATTTGTAAGCGGTTATTATAGATATCAATCATTTGACGCACGCCTTCCAAAGTAATCACTATGAAAAACAACGTCGAATTATATTAATTGGTGATTATTAATTATTCCCAATTATTAACGCGCTAGTTTTGCTTTGATTAATTTTGATTACGCGGTTAATAATTAATCAGCCAGTTATTCGGTTTGTTATTATTTTTTAAAAATATTTTAATTGATGTAGCTGCGTTTCCTTGCTTGTTATTTCAGTTAATTAGTTTTATTGCAAAACGGAATTACAATGTCGAATCACCCATGATCGCCCATTTGGTAGTTCTGTTATAATCCTAATTATCTGAGGTATGCTAACCGTTAATTATGTTGATGAATTCCCTCTTATATGAAACGAAATGCATAGAATTCTGAACCACAGCAAAATGCATCAATGATTATGAACATTTGAAATTTATATTAGCAAAATTATCGAAAATAATTGACGGGTCTTTTCAATAAAATAAAATTGAGCATATTGTTAAAATATTTTGACAATGTACAGTATTTTCAAAAAATGTTAAGATTAAAATGTTTGTTAAGATTAAACAGGTATAAAACTAGTGAGTTTTAAAGTAGTTTTACAAAAATTAGAAATTAAGGACAGTTTCTAGCGTTAGGCTCTTTATGTTATACACGTACCCATTTTAATCATAAAATTATAGTTGATATAATTGTTGACTAAGATATGCATATGTATATATAGTGCGTTTTTTATCTGGGTATACATAGGGATTTGTAAACCGAAATAAAAAAATCCCTGTATCTCAATATATTGTAAATGCTGTAAATCTTTAGATATTCGTTGTTTTTACAAATATTTCAAATTGAACTTTTTAACGAGTGTTTTCCACTCCCAGATTAAGCATGAAGTAAAATTTCGAGTTTAGAAAAGCCTCGTAAATTTTCTGGGCTTTTCTAAACTCGAAATTTTACTTCATGCGCCACGCGTATAAAACACAGATTTCAAGTGAAGTTCGAATATACATAAATTTCGCAATATTTTAGTATTATTTTAGTTTAGAAAAGCCTGAAAATTTGGTTTGGCCGCTTAGTGAAGAGGAGCGACCTAACCAAATTTTCAGGATTTTCTAAACTCTAAATTTTACTTCATGCGCCACCCGTACTAAACACTGATGTGACGTGATATTAAGAATACATTTTTTAAGCATACTGCTTTAGTAGAATATTTTGAAATTCATATAAAATCAGTGTTTTATACGCGTGGCACATGAAGTAAAATTTCGAGTTTAGAAAAGCCTGATAATTTGGATTGGTGTCGTAGCGCTACGCGCTACACGACCAAACCAAAATTTCAGGCTTTTTTAAACTCGAAGTTTCACTTCATGCTTAATCTGGGAGTGGAAAACACTCGTTTAAGACTTTAAATTAAACTATTTTAAAAAACAAACGATTATTGGAAATGTAACAGCTTATGCATAGATGTATGTATATTTAAAAGAAAAATTCCAAGTATGTGTAAGAGTGTATGCCATCAGTCATGCTGTTATTTGTACCCATCAAACTAACAGTATTTACAAACATAAATTTCCTTAAGATAGTGAGTAAATTTACCATCACAATCATTTACTTAACACTTTCCATCTGGTGAATAGTTTAGAACCACAACATTTACACACACATAGTTATCACTCAGTCGCGGTTTACATTTCAAGTATTTTTAACACTCATTTTAAAAGGTTTTTCTTTTTTCTCTATGAATTTATTTAAATTATATTGTAAACTTTTGAAACGCAAGTCTCGTGAAATTGATATTTTCATGTTGTTGCAATCTATACAGAATGAGTTTTTTTTCGTAGCGATCTCGGAAACTATACGGATAGAGAAACTGTTAAATGGGCAAAGAACTGCAGTTTTACTGGCTGAACAAAATTACATTTGTAAAATTTTCGAAAAAGTCAAGAGTAATTAGATATTTTGAAAAATGTAAAAAGTGTCGATTTTTTAGATCTATTTTTCTCGGTTATTAAAAAAGATAGAAAAAAACTATGAATGGCAAAGTTTTAGATCATTTTACACTAAATAATAAAATGTAATCAGATTTATTCTATCAGCATAAGTTTTCGAGATATAAGACAAACTTACAACTTTTTTAAATGGAAACCATGGTTCGCTATATAACTATTAGAAAGATATTTTATCTCTCTTTAATCAGAGATATCGCTTCGCATACTTATTTACAAAAATAACTGAGTTATTAACTATTTTTTATTTTATATACAAAAAAATTGTTAGCCATGAAACAATCACTATAATAAAACAACTGCAATTGTTTGTTACAGTTGGGTTCATTGTTGTATTTTCATCAATTAATTTAGTGTTAAACAAAATCATTACAACTGTTTCTTATGGAATTATTTTCGTACCAATTTCCATTTCTTCTTACACATAACTTCCGAATAAACTTATTTAATAAAAATGAAACAAATTTATAAATCACAAACAATTGTAATCGTTTTATTATTGTCATTGTTTCATGGGCAACTATTGTTGTAAAAAAAAAAATAGAAAATTGTTAATAACTCAGCTATTTTTATAAATAAGTATATCAAGTGATATATCAAATTAAGAAGAAAAAGCATCTATTTCTAATGATGATATGGCCAACTATGGTATGAATTAAAAAAAATTCAAGTTTGTTTATATCTGGAAAACTAATTTCGTTATAAAATTTCTAATTAAATTTTATTATTAATTGTACATTTATCTAAAGCTTTATAGTTTTTCTATCTCTTTTAATAACTGAGAAAAGTTAATTTTTTAAAATATTTCAAAATATCTAGTTATCGAAACTAGTCGGAGAAAATATAAACTAGAGAAACAAACCAAGTGTTTTAAATATTCGGAGTTATCTAGTTTTCCTTGACTTTTTCGAAAATTTTACAATTGTCTATTTATTCAGCTCGTGAAATCGCACTTCTTTGCTTATATAACTGTTTCTCTATCTCTTGTAGTTTTTTAGATTCCCATGGGGAACATAAAAAAAACAACTCACCTTGCATATATTAATTAGGGCTGCGGTTAGGTTAGGTTGAAGTAGTTGCACCGCACATGGAGGTGCACACTTAGGCCCGGAAAGGGCCTCACAATGGGCCCTTTCCGGGCCTAAGTGTGCACCTCCATGTGCGGTGCAACTACTTCAACCTAACCTAACCTAACCTAACCGCGGTTTAACCATTCTCTTACGAGAACCATTTGGAGCTGAACACAAACTTTGAAAGGTTCTTAACATCTAGCGACTCGAGGTTAGACAGTTCAACCAGGTACGAACGGGCTAGGTATGAACCTCTTATTCTAGCTAGAGAGGAGCATTGACAAAGGTAGGCACAACGCTTTCCTCCTCTTCTTCATCAAGGCTCCCTCTGCAGTAGTCATTGTAGAGAATTCCTAACCTTTAAGCGTGTTTGCCGAAAGGGCAGTGTCCCATAATGCCTACCGTTTGAGCGATGTCACTCCTCTTTAAAGAGATAAGTGCCCCGCTTCCTTTCCTGTCGCACTGAGGCCATATCTACCTAGCGGTGCTACAGGTGCTCTCATTTCTCCACCTATTATTGATGATCTTTGAGATAATATTGTAAAGGATCGCCTTGCTTGTTGCAAAGGGGATACCTGGGTGTTGGTTAATCGAGGACGAGTGTAACTTCGTTCCGTTTTTACTAGCTCGTCTGCTGTGTTGTTACCTGGGTTATTGCTATGCCCTGGTACCCAGATGAGCTGAAGTTGCATCCGAGCTGCCAGCTCATTCAATGCCTTTCGGCAGTCGGACACCACCCTCGAGGTGCTGATTACACCTGTTAGGGATTCAATAGCAGCTTGGCTATCGGTATGTATATGGACCTGACTGGCAGAAGTCCCATTTACCTTTAGCCATTATGCGGCTGTCCTGATTGCTATCAACTCCGCCTGTAGAACACTACAGTGGTTTGGCAATCTGAAGGAGATACGAAGGTTCAGGTCCTCGCAGAAGACCCCTCCCCCTACTTTATCGTCACTCTAAGACCCGTCCGCGAAGACGTTGAGTGAGCCTGTATTCTGCCCTCTTCCCATCCTAGTGGGTATCCGAGAAGAGAACATACTGCCGAAAGCAGGCATTGCGAAACATCGGTCGATGTCCAGTGGGACACCGGCAAATTCCTTAAGGATTTTTGTGTGCCTCTGCGTGTCTAGTTTTAGCCTGCTAGTAGTGTTTAGTCTTACGGAAGTTGTTACTGCGCTCTGCTTGTCGAGGAGATCTACAGGGGTCAGGTTGAGAATCGTTTCCAACGCTTTAGAGTGTGATCTCCTTATGGCATGCGTGATCATGAGGGACGTCATTTTTTTAACCTTCCCAAATGCTTGATGGTGGATCCTCTTATCGAGTGCAGTCCACCAAATGAAGACACAGTAGAAAAGTAAGGGCCTTACCACGGCTTTGTAGAGCCAGTAGGTGATGTTAGGCTTCATACCCCATCTTTTACCTATCGCTCTATTGCAAGAGTACAGCGCGACAGTCACTTTCCGTACTTTCTCTTGAGAGTTGGGTTTCCAACTAAGCTCTTTGATCTCCAAGACCGCTCCCTTTAGGGTTGGCAGTCTGAAGCAGGGTATACTGTGCTTCCTTGTGAATAGGACTAGCTCAGTTTTCTGTGGATTGACTCCTAGGCCACACCTTGTGCACCACTTGGTTTCTTGAACTAAAGCCTGCTGTGTTAGTTGCGACAATATGTTAGGGTGCTTACCTGAGATGGCTATGGCCATGTCGTCAGCATAAGCATTTGCATTGCATCCCGAGTTTCCTAGTTCAAGGAGTAACTCATTGAGTGCAATGTTCTAGAGAAGCGGAGATAGAACACCGCCTTGAGGAGTACCTCTGCTAACTCGTCTCTTAATACAAGAGTTCCCTAGTTTGGAGGAGATGTTCCTTTCGCGGAGCAACTTTCCTAGGGCTGTGGTTATCCGGATACAAATTATTCGAATATTCGAATAACGGATATAATGGATATTCGTTATCCGGATTATGCGAATAACGAATATTTGGATAATCCCTAACAATATATTCGAATATCCCGAATATCCGGATAATGCGAATATCCTGATAATGCGGATACCCGTGAAATTACAAGATTTCCGTTAGTTTTTTAAATTTGTTTTTGTAAATTTCATAAATTTCCAAAATTTCGACAATTATTTGCGAGTTTCCGAATTTTTAGTCAATTTTCAAAGATTACTACATTTCCATCAATTTTAGAAATTTTGACGGTTTTCCTGAACTTCCTAAATTTCCGTTGAATTTCAAAATATTTGCGGTTATCCTAAATTTCATAACCATTTAAAAACATTTTAAAATATTTATACTTTTCAGTGATTTACAAATTTTAACACTTTCCGGTAATTTTAAAAATGTTACCAATATTAATAAACTTTCATCAATTTTAGAAATCTCGGCAGTTTTTATGGATTTCCTAAACTATCGATAATTTTCAAATTGTTGACGATTTCCAAGTCCATTGCGAAAAGTTCCCTTTCTATAAGATTTTTATAATTAATAAATATCTTGAAAAAAGCACTGAATTTTTAAATTTCACGAAAACCGACCGAAGATTTTTAAAATCAACAGAAATTCAGGAAAACCGACAGACTTTTGAAAATTCGCGAATAGCGTCAACATTTTTAAGTTTACGAATATTTAGGAAATTTACCTAAATAACCAAGATTTTACAAACTGACTTAAGTCTTGAAAATTCGTTCATGAAATGTGTTACATTTTTTAAAAATAACGAAAATCTAAGAAATTCGTGATTTTTGATAATTAACGAAAATCTAGGAAGTTTATGAAAATCGTTTAGGGTCAATCTATTAGAAATCACCCGGACCACCACGTTGCTCAACATTTTTGTTTTTTCAATTTTTTTACCAGTTATTCCCCAATACTAGGTGAGTTCAAAAGTATAGTTAGAAAAATGTTCAGGCTCATACTATTCTTGTGGCGGACATTTTAAGTTTGCTTCGTAACCGTTTTTTGGCTGAAAACAAGTTTTACTCAAATGTATATAATTTTATTAATTTTATAGATATCAAGACAAAATAAAAACCAAAATGATCAGAACGATGCTCTAGACTTTTTGTCCTTATATAATATTACCTAAGTAGTTAGAAAAGTGCAGACAAAAATTCACAACTATAAATTGAAAATTTACCTAGAACGGGAGTTTTAGTGCTGCGAAATTATTAGAAGGAAGAAAGACTGACCTTTAATTTTTTTTTCTTGCATATATTTATTATTGGATTACTTCTGTAGAAGTTTTAAGTTTAAAAACTCTGTCCTTTTTTTTATATAATTTTTAAAAAATGCCAAAAATCGTATTTTGGCAATATTTGAAGTAAATTATCTCAAATTATAAAATTAATACAAATAACACCCCTTAATGACATAAACATATGATATGAATTTGATAATTGGGACTCAACTGGTTCTAGAGTTATAGTGCATCAAAACTAGCTAAAAATTGCGGTTTTATACACACAAAATTGAACGGTAATTAATGGTAAGAATCTTCTAAAACACAACATTTTATTAAAACTAAGTGTGATACACATATAAAGTTCGATATATACATTTCATCAGTTAGCATGACAAATTTATAATTTCCTTAAACTATTGTAAAGTGTCCAAATGACGGTACATAGTTGTTTGTGCCCGAAACCGTCGTTAGTTTTGTAGGGGTAATCTTCCTGACAACTTTACTTACTGGAATCCACACCATATTCTTTCTAGATATGCGGAAGGCAGTTTTTGAGACAGGTGGATCGAAAAAATGAACTAATACATCGGAATTTTGATTGCACTTGTCTTTGACTATGCCTAGCCGCCACTGATATTCGTAAATGCATGCAACATAGTCCATGTTTGTAAGCGAAGATTTGTCAGTAAACACTTATAAGAACGAATTGATGATACCCTCTTGTCCCTGGCACAGGTAAGCAAAGGTCAAATCTTTTTGTTAGTTTAGCTTCAGTTTGTTTAATTTTTCGGCAGAGACAACATGTATTTTATTCCGGTTATTTTTGCATGCAGTATTTGGACATGTCTTGTGGAGTAATGATTTGGTCATAGTAAGGTCTCTTTCTGCATGCTGGCTATAGTTATTTTCCTTTTAGTGGTATCACCTATACCAGTGATGGGGAAACTACGGCCCGCGGGCCAAGTCCGGCCCGCGGAAAGGTTTAATCCGGCCCGTTTAAGAGTGCCGTCGTGAGAATGTTTGAACGCGTTCTTACTTCGTAATGTGACGACCCGCATAAAAACTACCTACCTACGATTAAGCATTATTCTTTGGCCCGCTACGATTGTCTAGTTATTACAAATGGCCCGTCTTAAAAAAAGTTTCCCCACCACTGACCTATACCATCACAAGAATTCTTCTCATGCGATGTAGCAAAGCAATTCCATTCAGCTTTCAAGCCAAAATCATTCTCACGATGGCACAAATTAATAAGGTTTTTCTTATTTTTGTATTAGCTGCTGGCACCATCGCTCAAGTACATCTTTTTGACTTCGGGTATAATCTTTCACTTTATTGACAAGATCCTTTCTAAATGCATAAACTGTAGAGGTGTCATAAATGAGATTAAAAAAATATTATTTTATAGTTTATTTTCTTCATAAGGGCGTCTTATTTTTAATTAATTGAGGACACATGTTTTGTGCAAATATCTATTGCCTGAATTGAATTTATTGAATGGCAAAAATATTTTGTTGCTGTTAAATATTAAAAAAATGGATTCTTACCAATAATTACCGTTCAATCTTGTGTGCATATAACGCAATTTTTGGCCAAATTTGATGCACTATAACTCTGGAAACAGTTGAGTCTCAATCATCAACTTCATATCATATGTTTATGTCATAAAGAGGTGTTATCTGTAATTATTTCATAATTTTTCAATTAGTCCCTTTTTTGAGATAATCTACTTTTAAAATTGCCAAAAATCGTTTTTTGGCAATTTTTAAAGTAAATTATCTCAAAAGGGACTGAGTGAAAAATTATGAAATGAATACAGATATGTTATCTGTATTCATTTCATATTTTTTCACTCAGTCCTTTTTGAGATAATTTACTTTAAAAATTGCCAAAATACGATTTTTGGCATTTTTGAAAAATTATATAAAAATAAGGACAAAGTTCTCAAGTTTTAACCGTCTACAACAAGTAGTCCTATAATAAATCTATACAAGAAAAAAATTAAAGGTAAGTCTTTCTTCCTTCTAATAATTTTATAGCACTAAAACTCCCGTTTTAGGTTAATTTTCAATTTATAGTTGTACATTTTTTTCTGCACTTTTTTAACTACTTAGGGAATATTATGTAAAGACAAAAGATCTAGAGCATCATTCTGATAATTTTGGTTTTAATTTTGTCTTGATATCTATAAAATTAATAGAGTTAGATACATTTACGTAAAACTTGTTTTCAGCCGGAAAACGGTTAAGAAGCAAACTTAAAATGTCCGCAAAAAAAAATCATGAGCCTTAAAATTTTTCTAACTATAGTTTTGAACCCACCTAGTATTGGGCAATAACTGGTAAAAAAATTAGGAAAAGCAAAAATGTCGAGCAACAATTTTTATTATATTTGGGTGATTTCAAATGGATTGATCCTTTAACAATTTGAAAGTTAACGGACATTTTTGAAACTTCACGGATCGCATAAAGATTTTGAAAATTGATGAAATTCACAAAAAATCGTCATAATATTCATAACTAAAAAAAAAAAATCTGAAAGGCAGCAAAATATTCAAATTAACAATTATTTTGGAAATTCATGAATTAAAACACATAATTTTTTAAATTTAAAAAAATATATTAGATAATTAATAAAAGTTGTAAACATGTTGACAATTAATACATATATTTAAAAGTCACAAGAGAAGCTAAAATTTTCGAAAATTAACCTAAATCGTCAACATTTTAAAAAGTAATTAAAATGAAAACGTTGCAAATTTACGAAAAACGTCAATGTTTTTCTAAAAATTGACGATAATCTAGAAAATTTATCAAAAGTATTATTATTTTTGTTGAAAGTATTGACATTTTTAAAGTTTACGATAATCTAATAAATTCATTAATAATTGAGAAAAATTTTGAAAATTAATGAACAGTATCAACATTTTTCAAATTAACGGAAATCTGAGAAATGGGCGAAAATTGCTAAGATTTTAGAAATCTAAGAAACCTATGAAAATTGTCAAGGTTTCAAAAATGTATGAAAATTCATAGAAAACAAAAAATCATGAAGAATCGAGAACATTTTTCAAATATTAAAAATCTGATGAACATTTTATGATATGCCGAAAATCTCGAAGTATTAAAAATCTTGAAACCTTACGAACATCTCTATGTAAACATTTTTAAAATTATATGAAAATCTCTACATGTTGAAAATCTTATTAATATTTTATAAATTGAAAATTTTAAGAAAATCTCAAAATATTGAAAATCTCATGAACATTTTATAAATTGACGAAAATCTCGAAATACCGAAAATCTCGAACTTTTTAAAATCTCATTAAAATTTTATAAATCGACAATAATTGAAAATTGTACGAACATTTATCTGCGGATAATAATGCAGATATTCAAAATATCCTAATATTTTGGACAATGCGAATATCCGGATAACACTAATATCCGGATAATGCGGATATCCGAATAATACGAATAACCGATTATTCGAATAGTTAATATCCAAATATTCGGCTATTCGAATAATTTTTATTTTATCCGGATATCCGAATATTCGAATATCCGGATTTTAATGGTAGCTCTAGTTTTAATGGTGATGATTATTTTAAATTCTATTTATAATATATAGCAGTAAATAATTAATAATCCTATTTAAATAATACATTCACTGACAGTTTTGTTGTAAATTTTTAATGTAATTAAGGTTTCGTATTTTATGCAACAGTAATTTTATAATACATTTTTCTTTATATAAATTCTTTGATTAAAGTTCATCACAGCAGTTGGTTCAGATTTTATTAATCTTTTGATTAGCTCATCCTTATTTCTCAAATCGATACATCCCCTTAAAGCATGCTTCAATCTATATTACTCATATCTAAATCCCATAATATAATAAATTTAAGGATGAACCCTTACGTCGTCATCGTCGGCTCTTCAATTCCGTACATTTTTTTATGGGCAGGGTCCTGAATTGAAAAGAGAAATGTTGACTTTCGAACAGGGATCCACTCTAGTACTCCTCGTAGGGATAATGCGTCCATACAGTTCCTTAGAAACGGCTGATTTAAAACATTTTATTATTCGACCAGAGGTGGGCCATGATTTAATCAAAAAGTTGCGGACTACAATTGTGCAGCATATAAGATCAGTATTACTTTTTGGTTGGCTGGAAAAACCCTTTATCTATAAATGAAAATTGTATCTAGGATGTATTGTATATATACAGGATGTCCGTATTTTCAACAGAATGTATGAGGATCTCAGTTATTTGAATAGATAGAGAGTCGGTTAAATTAGGATAAAGCTACGTATTTTAGGGCCTACCAATAATCTGAAAACAATTTTGAAATATCTTCTTCTGTTTTCGAAATATCAGCAAAAAAACTGATTTTGAGAAAATTTGTTTTTATTATTTTGTTTAAAAACTACTAAATCTACATTAGACATTATTTTTTTTTAAATAAATTAAATTAATCTTCTATTTCAAATTATATATTTTTCTTAATTGAATTAGTGTGCCTTGGAAAGAATATTCGAATACATGAATTTTAAATATTTGGACTTCACTTTAAATCAATGTTTTAAGCTCGTGGCGCATGAAGTAAAATTTCGAGTTTAGAAAAGCCGCGGGCTTTTCTAAACTCGAAATTTTACTTCATGCTTAGTCTGGAAGTGGATAACACTCGTTTCATCGTTAGACATTATTTTTCTGAACCCAATAAACCTTCTATTTGAAATTATATTTTTCAAAAATTAGAATGAGTGTACCTTGGAAAAAAAGTGACAAATGTCATTTATTGTTAGGTTGAGTCTAACTATTCAGGTTTGACATAACACATCAAAGACTCCTCGATTAAATCAATTTTAGAGCTTACATCGTTAAAATGTTCAGTGTTTAAATTAAATTTGGAGGTTACGTTTGTAAAATCCTATTTGCTTACATCAATTTTTGAGGTTATATTTGTTGAATCTTGTTTGCTTACCTTAAATTCGGAGTTTTGGATTGTTAAATCTTGTTTCTTAACATCAAATTTGGAGGTTAGATTAGTTGAATCTTGTTCATTTGAAAACTTTATGTAGCATAGAATAAATAAGTAGTGCAAATGTTAAAATAATATTTTTTCTAAGAAATTAAGTATTTACTAAATATTAAAGTTGCGTTTAAAATAATAACAAACTGTAAATGTACAATAAATTAGTTAACGGAACATGCGGATTTTAAATATAAACCAATATACAATTTAAACAGTATTAAAAGGCCAATTTGCAAATGTTGTTTTTTTGGCTGAACTATGCAATAAATGACATTTGTGAATATTTTTGTTAAATAATTAAATTGCATCTGTTTACAACATCGTGTGTTGTATTTTTTTATTATTTTAAGGCACACTACATTTATTGCCAAAAAATCATTTAAACAAGATTTTTAATATTATATGTTTGCATAACTTGTCTAATATTATATAATACAACCTTATAGACCAATAAATTAATTAATTGATTGATTTATGACTGTGTTTTGAGTTAAGGTGATTATTACACAAAAAAAGTCTGTTATTCCTTACTTCACTTTTATTAAATTAAAAAGTGAAGTAAGGAATAACAGCTTTTCATATGTGATTGATTTATTATTATATTTTTCTTATACAAATCTAAAACTAAAATCAACATATCAGGCATAATTGGATTCAGAAAAACAATGTCTAATTTTTAATAAAAGAAGAAAAGTATATTCCGTCATTTAAAATTTTTAAGTTGACTATTATTCGGCAATGAAGTTCATTTTGCAACAATATATAATTAATGTCAATTTGCAGTATTTAAACGGCCATTGACTTTGTGTTTTAGTTCATTCAAATCGGTCAATAAGTAACAGAGTTATGGCGTTGGGCGTTTTTTTATCGAACACCCGGTATATTTATATATGATTCATTGAAAAGAAAAGTGGCGTAAGTCAACTATTCAGCGAACTAATATAAATGAGTCTAAATTTCAGGGAACATTAAAAAATGTGGCTTAGTTATATTGTAACCATTGCTCGCTATAAGAGATAAAATGATTCAACTTATTAATGTAAAATGAATACTAGACGCTGAAACATAAATTTCTAGAAAATTTTGAACTTTGATTGACTTTCCCCATTTTACCAATTACCGCGTTGCTATGAAATGGACTTGCGCAAAATCTTCATCACTGTAGTGCAGCAGGGGTCCGATATCTTCAGCATTATTTTGTGTAGTGTTTAAACTTTAAAAGAAATTATGATGTATGGGAGGTATAAATTGAAGCAACTCTAACATATTTTGCTGCTTCATGGTCGATACAGGAAGTGAATCGGCATACAGATGATTAAGTTTAATGTTTTCAAACGCTGCAGGTCGCCCTTTTTTTGCAGGAAGTATATTGATGCAATCAAATGAGAAGTCTTCATTCAAAGTCTCCTTATATAATATCTTGTATACTACTATCTATCCTTTTCGAATCTTAGCCATTGAGTTTTAAGCCAGTTGACAGGTTAGTTCCTTTCGTTTTTCTTGTGCTTTGAAATTGCTTCTTCTAGTTTTTTTGTCGCAATAAAAATCAGCAACTTGCATTTTATAAAAGCTGAGGGGTTTGTTTATCTTTGATTTTTGTATGATTCTAAACCAGTCATCTGCCACATAAACAGTTTTGCCCTACGCCTAAGTTTCTGTTGTACCACAGTCCCTATCATTACTAAGATAGGAATGTCCTGATACTAGGAACTTGTGGTCAATAGTCTTAACATTTTTGAATTCTGCCACCATCTGTGACCACATTAAGCTCATTTTTATATTGCGATTTTGGCCAGTAAACGTATCACTGTAAGCTATAATATGTTCACAGTTAGAAGCATACGTTGAAATTTGTTTTTTTATACAAGAAAACATTTGTACCTCGGGATGCTATGGTCTCATCCCAAGCGTACATGTAACCAAGCGTACATGTAACCAATATCATTTCCAAGATTATGACAACCAAGATTATAAACATACATATTTTTCTTGTAGTATGCAACAGAACAAGACAAAATTGGAAAGGGTAATGTTATCTCTAAATCAAAACTAAATGCGTATATTTTGCCTGCGTTTAAAATACTGTTTTTTTGGTCTTCCTTCATCGGACTGCGAGCTTTTTCTGCTTTGCATAAATGCAATAGTTTTTCGGTTTCATATGTCTTCTTTTTTTCGGCGTCCGTTTTTATATCAATCTTAAACTTCAGCCTATCACATTATGTACATGTGTCTTTGCTAGGTGTCTGAAAGTGCAGATTGAAATCCTTGTGAAAGACATTTCTGTAAATGGCTTCGCTAACTTTTGATTCATTCCTTTCATTACATATTTCAACATAAAGATTATACATAAAGCGAATATTTAATTCTGAGGAAAGATATCTTCTATTCGGATTGTGTGTTCTAGTGTAGTGTGATTGATACGCAGGAAATTCGCTGATATGATCACGCACTGATTGTCATTCCATCGGGTGTCCTATTTGCCGGTGGGTGTTTACCTCTCAGATCTTCTCCCGGTGAAAAATCTCGAAGTTTTTGCAAGGCTCTCGTCATGCGATTATCTGAGATTTGAAATGTCTTGAGATTTGCACACTTTAACAGACTTTGATTCTATATGAATAAAGTAAGTGTTACTACAGCTTTTGCCTTGTCTAGAATTATTTCTTGGTCGTTTTTGTTTAATGTCATTTTTTTTAGTAGACCACAGAGATAGGCGTTCTGACCAGAAAAACTTCCTATTTTCCAGAAAGCATTAAATACTTTCATCCTATCATCAAGGGAAATGTTATCAAAACATTTAAATCGGCAATTGCAGTTCAAGTTACTAAAATGTTTTCCATCAACAATTTTTCCTTTTTTACTGGTATACGGAGGTCCTAGATTGCGATTTCTTTTGCGTACATTTTCAAGGTGCTGTTCAAGTTCTCTGAATTGCTTTCTTCCTTTTTTCTATCGTTGGGAAATATTCTCTAAATCTTCTGGTTGTGTATCTTAGGAAAACAGTTGGGTTAGGTAGTGAAGGTTGATAAATATACGTCTAAATACCTGTTGTGCTACCATTATTGTCAAACTACGTTACCGACCTAATGTTTTTAACGACAGCTGTGACACAATAGTCGATTTATACAAATTGTGTATTGGTAACTATATTCTAAATGTTGTCAACATGCGGAAACTATAATCAGCATGTTTTATCAGAAAAAGTCCGTTACACCACTTTCCTTTTCAACGCCTGATATATAGGCGTGTATATATATATATATATATACACACACCGTTACTTCTTGTGTATGTATATATATAAACACATAATAATTTGTTATTTTACTAAAAAGTGTTGTTCAAATTAAGGTTAATCGTGATTATTTTTTTCGCAATTTTTAAATCTTCTCTTGTTTTATAGATAATAAAAATCTAATATTTATCCCTGAACAAGATGTGGACTGTGGACGTTTTTTTTGCAGCTATTTTGAATCACCGTGTATATTAATAATAAATTAAATAATGATTGTATAATATTTTAAATGAGATTTCGATGTGTTTAGCAAAATTATATAGTTGATATTCTATAGATGGTGATAAAAGACTGAAATATAATGTTTAAAACCGCTTGGATAAAATATTTAAATTATATAAATATATTATAATTTAAATATTTGATCCAAGCGGTTTTGAACATTATATTTAAGTCTTGTATCACCATCTAGAGAATATCAACAGTTCTTAAATGTTAAATGAGAGTATGTACACATAATCGCTATAATATGGAAACATACTCGCAATAAATAAATGCGAGCTCTTAATTATTTTCAATTACATTATGGAAGGTCTGAGTAGGAGGCCTTTAATGCTCCAATTTTCCTACAATATTAAAGTACTGTGCCGCTTGCATAATTTTGCAAGATCGTTTAAAAAAACGAGATTTCAAGCTACCTCGTTTCGTTTATCAGCACATAAAGTATATAGGAAACATAACAAAAGGAGCTCATTAAAGTACAATTTACTTCTGCAGTCAAGCGTGGTCGTTTCCAAGTGCTTTTTATTTATTTTACAAACTATCGTTATTTTTCTAACACTTCAACTAAACAGAAACTTCGGAAATCATCGCCGTTTCATGGGTAGGTACCATAAGGATAGACAGAATTTGCGGAAATCTTGAATTTTTGGCCAAGAGCGGTCGCCCTGTTTTCGAGTCCCAGGTAGACGAATCAAATCTATCAATAGTTAAATGATAAAAGTTTGATATTGATAATGGGTCCATAGTTTACATCTAGCATTTTAAAATAGAAAGTTAAGAAAGAAATTAGACTGTGTTTTAATTAAAAGTAAATATTCAATAATCTTCTAATTATTATGCGTAGGTAATAAAATGTTCTTTTTTCCTATAAATGTTGTAACTTATATTGTAAAAAACCATGTATACATTCATTCAAATGTAAACTAGGTGCCAAAGAAATTGCAACGCCTCACAGTATATGATTTAACCAATCTAGCGGGATAAAATTCATAGACTAGTTTTTATGGTTCATTTTGGATCATAAATTAATTTTGGATTAATATAAAAATAGATAGTTTTCCGAAAAAAATATTTAAATAATTCAATAATAAAATTCAGTAAGAGATTTGAGCATTCAATTAGCATTATTTTTGTCGCTCAATTCATGTTGTGCAGGTTTACTTATTCATATTGTGTATCACTGTGTATACTTTTAGACTAATCACAAGCGATTGACTTTTGTAACAAGGAATTTTTATTTTAAGTAATATAATAGTCTAAGTGTGGACGACACTCGTTTATAGCTTCAAACTGAACTCCTAAAAAAAAACAACGAATATCTGAAGATTTACAGCATATACGCAGTAATTGACATATGTATACTTAAAAGAACTCCCTATATAAAATAAATACATAGGAAGGTAGTAAAAATTATTTAAGTTATTTAAAATTGTATCGGATATGTTGATTTGAACAAACGTACATATTTCTAACTCTAAATAAACATTGGCATAAGTTTGCAGTTGATAGAGCTATATAAGACATTTTATAGATTTTTATAAAACCTGCAATTTTTATTTACGGTTTTTTTTAATTAACAGTATTTTAAGAAATATTGACAACAAACAAGGCGTGTTCACTTAATTTTTACACCTAACAAAAATGTTAAATATCTTAGTAACCGCAAAAAGTCGCACAATTTAACAAGATTTATCGCTAATAAGAAATCTTGAGGATCATCAGAAAACAGGTAGTAGTTTATGACAATGAATGACACAAAACATATGAATGTTTTTATAAGATGTTTACATTTGTTTTTTTTTTAATAAATTGAATAACTTATTATGTTTATGTGATATTATATTATATTATATTTACACAAATAATATATGATATTGTAGTTTTACTTTGGCAGAAAAAGACAATAAAGAGAAAATATTCTTCAGCTTTGATAAAACGATGCAATTTTAAAATAATTGATAATCAAATGAATCAACAACAAATGAAATTAGTTGTTTACTTCAATTTTGCTACTTGATATCGCAGAGAATTGAAAGTAAACTAAAATAAATTGGTATTAGGAATCTTTTTCTGATATATATGAATAATTTGTAGTAATGTATTTGTAATTTTCATATTTTAATAATATGAATTTTGTCCCGCTAGAATCGTATACTGTGCGCCTTTAAGAAGCTGAGTCACAAAGTTGAAATTTTAGCAAAACAACTGGCTGTATATAAAAAGTCGTTGATAAAAATATATCGATAGACGAAGAATTGCAACTTTTTATACATTTCTTTGCTGTGAAACAGACAACCTCTATCAAGAATAAAACCGCTTTGTTAACAATGCCTAGAATTGGTAGCAGACCGCGGCTTGACCAATTGCTTGACTTTGCAAGAGGGCGAATTGTTGGCCAACATGAGGCAGGTATTCCGTTTCGTGAAATTGCTCAAAGATTGCATCGAAACCCTTCAACAGTGTTTCGAGCATGGACTGCGTGTTCTGAGGACCATATCCAACATCATCATCCTGGAAACAGACGTCCTCGAGCGACTAACGAACGTGAAGATCGTGGCCTTAGACAAATGAGTCTTAGAAACAGATTTCGTCTTTCGGCTGCAATTGGCGTTGACTGGATGAGAGATCTGAGGCAGATAGTGTCGCGGAGACACTTCTTTTCATCTTTTAATCTTCACTCATACCGACCTTTACGACGTAACTTTATGACGCAACTTCACAAAAGAACCATGCTTCTATGGCGCCAAGAAAGACGTAACGACATACCGACCTTAACGACGTAACTTTATGACGCAACTTCACAAAAGAACCAGGCTTCTATGGCACCAAGAAAGACAGCATAGGATCGATGAATGGAATCACCTAATATTTAGCGACGAATCTTGGTTCTGTTTGTGGTACAATGATCGACGGGTAATGGCAAGAAGATTCCGTGGCGAGCGGCGCAGTTTAGACATCCACGAGATATTTCAGCCAGAGGTAGTACAAAGGCTAAGCGAACGCCGTGACATCATGTTCCAGCAGGATAACGCCCGACCTCATATCGCCTACATCTGTCAGAACTTCCTACATAAAGAGGAAGTAGAAATTCTCCCCTGGCCAGCTCGCTTTTCCCATTTAAACCCGATAGAGCATGTGTGGGATATGATGGGTCGCTACATTAGGCGTTTAGCACAAGCAGCAAACCTAGCAAGAACGTCGTCGTCATCTACAGTAAGCCTGGGATGAAACCCGACAAGATGCCATTGATCAGCTCATTCAGAGCACGCCTCGCCGAGTTAAACAGTGTCTACAATATCGTGGGGATGTGACATTTTATTGATACATTTTTGTTAATTGTTGGTATTTTTTTTCCAATTGTTATGATTTATTACTAAAGTAAATACAAATAACTTTCAGCTTTGTGACTCAGCACCTTTAAGGTCATGCATTTTTTTGGCACGTAGTTTAGTTTATTCGTATTTCTTCCATGGTTATTTAAATACTAGTTGTACATTTCGTGTACGATGTGCCCTTTTTCAATAGAGAACTCAATTAAAACTCCCTAAGCATGTGAGTATCTCAAAACGAGAATGTAAATATGGTTAAGAAATGTTAACTAGTATTTTACAAAATAAATCTTTAGTAAAGTATGTATAGTGGAATTCGGGAGAGATGTCCTATGACTCATTGATGTAGAATGTGGGGTTCAAATTTTTAAGAGAGTATGTCGACAGTTGTATCTGCAACGATTTTTAATAGTTTGGTTACATGACAATGCCATACTGTTTAGGTTGCGAGAATATAAGTGTTCTTTCTTTTAGAAAAGCTTTACAACATAATTTCATGTGCATTTTTTCTTTTGAGTATACAAATCCCACTTACGTGTTGTAGATTTTCAAAAATATCCGTTGTTTTCTTAAAAGAGGTCGATTTAAAGTTTAAGCGGGTGTTTTTCACTCTCAGGTTAAGTATGAAGTAAAATTTCGAATTTAGAAAAGTCTAAAAATTTGGTTTGGTCGCGTAGCGCAAAGCGGTACTTGAAATTTTACTTCATGCTCCACGCGTATAAAACACTGCTTTCAAGCGAAGTTTACTCGTTCACAATATTTCAGTGCTTTCAGTGTTTAATACGCGTGGCGCGTGAAGTAAAATTTCGAGTTTAGAAAAGCCTCAAAATTTAGTTTGGCCGCGTGGCGCGAAGCAAACCAAATTTTCAGGCTCTTCTAAACTCGAAATTTTACTTCATGCTTAGTCTGGGAGTGGAAAACACTCGTTTTAAGCTTCAAATTAAACTTAAAAAAAGCGTATGCATATGTATACCTAATAGAAAATTCCCTTTGTGTATACTGAAAAGAAAAATTCCCTGTATTAACAGATTAATCCGATGACTATTTCGTTGGTTTATTTTTGTATATACCTAAACTATTTAGTAGATGTGGAAATTGGAATTATACCACTTAAACTCACATTTTAAACGATTGTGCACATTAATTAAAGTAATTTGTGGCTGGGTTTTTGCAGATTTAGTTTTACGAAGACACTGTCAAAATGTGATGTTTAACCTTAAAATTTTAAAGCTGCATACCGAAACATACATTTCCGCATGTTCCATTTAAAAACCATAGCAGACATATTATGAAGTTTTCTCTTTCTTCACACAGGTAATCTGATGCCATCAAACTATTTTCGTATTACATGTATTGGTGCAAAAAGCACTACAAATCGAGGAAACCATGAGACACCTCTCGTGAATCGTACCTTATATTGTTTTAGTTACTACTGTTTTCTCACACTCAAAAGTTTAATTGAGGGGTTAAAGCCATGTCAAGTGCTGATTTGTTGGGACGTTTACCAATTTGGTATCTTGACCTGACGAGTAAGATCTAGTTTCTGGAAAATGGAAACATCGAAACATTTTAGTCTAAATAATATATTTAACAATAAAGCGGTCCGCGTAATATACAGCAAGAATAAGTTTTATCTTTAATATTTACATGGAAACAGGTTTATACCCGCACTGCATTGTTCTCGTTCGTGCTGGTTTGCAATGTTTATAAATGAAATGCGCAACGTTTCACTTAATTATGCTGTAGGAATGATCATTTAGAATCGGAGAAGATAAAAAAGAAAATAAAGATACCTTTGCCAGTTGGGGTCGGATGTTACTGCATACCTATCGTGAATTGTATCAATAAAAGCCCAGCCTCTGAAAGTAATCATTCCTTAGCGATTGCGGTTCATTCAATCGTGGTCTAATTACTGATAAGAGTATAATCTAAAATTTATTCCGCATTCTAATTAATTCGTCAACGTGTAGCAGTAACGACGACGTGAAATATATTCCTAACATTTTTCTTGTTTCATGATAATAATTATTTATTTAAATATGAGAACTGGGGCGAAAATAATATCAGGCAGTATATAAATAAAAGTAAAATATAGGAATAATAAATGACGCCGCATTTGTTAGGCCCTTTAGAAGCAATAACAATGCGGAAACTGCGAAACAATGAGGAGATATACGACCTTATTGTCCTTTCCACGTGAAAATCGCCGTGTTAAAAATAATCAAAATAGTGGGCAGGAAGTGCCGGCTGTCCATAAAATAAAAATATGCAACAGCTGAGGAAAAGGTACCGTTTTAGATATTGATTTTAATTTACAATTAGTCTGGTGTTCGACGAGAAATTGATGGCATCGCCTATTCACTTTCATACGATACGGATGAATTAAGAGCTTTCTTTTGCCCCCAGACTTGATCGAAAAATTGACTCTGGGATATAATTAATGGCTTGATGTTATTAAAATTAATCGATATTTTTAGCCTTGATGAAGACAAATCGAAAATTGTACAGTAATTTGTCTCTTTTTAGTAATTATTATTAATTTATATTCTGTTTTGTGGGTAAAGATGTCACTTCTATGATAACCATTAAACAGTACCTAAATCGTAGAATTAAAACTTGAACGAACATATATTGAAACAGTATTGTTTGAATTTAAAAGTATAATTGTTATGTCAAAGGAAATACTATTAGAACTTATATAAAGAAAATTCAACATAATGAAAAACTAAATTTGTCAATAGTTTGCAGAATATTTACAAAATATAAAAACGAATTAAAATTAATATCGGTTTTTTTGAAAGTCTAAAGCATAGTTATACTGATGAGGGATAAATCTCAAAACGCGTCTATAGATAGCATAAGACAATTAATATTTGTTTGGTGTTGTAGGCGTTCACTTTGTGGTACATCTTAAATACACTTGTAAATAAAACAATTTTTACTTTGTTTAACCACTGAATCTTACATTTAATTGTGTGACTAGTTTCGACTATCTAGTAGTCATTCTCAAACTAAAGTGAGTTTGAGTGAGAAAGTTTGAGAATGACTACTAGATAGTCGAAACTAGTCACACAATTAAATGTAAGATTCAGTGGTTAAACAAAGTAAAAAGTGTTTTATTTACAAGTGCAATTAATATTTATTCCCTGTAATTTTTCCATTTATTTCAATTTCCTGTTGGTTCATTTAGTTTACTGAGAGAATCATTTGACCTGATGTTGCATTTTGCATATAAATTAATTATTATTATTATAAATTAACTCAAATGTCGGGGTATTAGCTCGAGTAGTAGTTGTTTCAATGAATATTTAGAGACTTGTCTCAATGAAACTAAATTTTTGCAGAAAGTCAATATTACTTTTAATTCGTTTTTATATTTTAGAAATTATATAATTTCAAACAGCTCGTTTTAATGTTAACCTAATACGAGTTTTCTGAGCGACGGAGAAAGTATGTTTGGATAGAGCAGTTTTATGTAAAAGATGTTTTACAATTAGGGTTTTCAATAATACTCTTGTTGTATTTCATATTTTCATTACTAATATTTATATCGGGCACTATTGTGCTATTAATTACTTGGTAAAACATTTTCAAAAATATATTGGTTCTGTAAACTAAATTTACTTGGTTTTCTTTTGCTAATGCCAATATCAAGAATGATATAGAAATGGATTTGTTTGGGTATTCGGGTCTTCGTTGTCGTTGACCGTATTTTTACCCATCTTTAAGGCTTTTGAAATGTATAGACCCTATCGATGGTTAAGCATCAATCCCTGATTACCTGTGTGTAGAATTTTTAAATCGTTTGAAGAAAATTGGTAATCAATTTAGTATATATACCCAAAGAAATCCATTTTTACATAATTCTTGATAATGGCATTACGCCGAAACTTGTAGAATAATACATACAGTGAGGCAAAACCAAGTGAATTAAATTTACAAAACCAATATATTTCATGAATATTTACTTTATTTGTTGAACACTGCAACATATTTCACCACGCAGTGGCTTCATCAAGTAGATGAAACATGTTTTTACAAATTACAGGTAAAGGATTATATACTTCTATTTGGTAATTTAACAGAATACTTTCTAATTCTTCTAACAAATTAAATTTATGACTTTTATTACATTCATATAAAAGTTATGTACTAATCGAATAAAAAAAATATATTACACAGGCCAACAGCAGTGAATTCAAATATGGAATTAGTTTTAGTCTAGGAGCTCAAATTTCTAAGATATTACATTTTACTGAAATCTACGGAATTGGTATTATTATGTTATACAAATATTATTACGTACAAAGATAGAGAAAAAAGTCATGAATTCTAGGAAATTTGAATAATTAATAAGCCTCTATTTAAGGACCATCAAAAATACATGCTTTTAGTTTATCATTGGTAACTCCGGAAAATGTAATATACAGGGTGTCCCATTTTAAATTACCACCTGGATTATCTATCAGAACCATGCAACGAATGAAAAAATGTTTTAAATAAAAGTTTAACGATTTGCAGAGGGAGATCCAATTCTGTAAGAAAATTGAGCCCCCATCCCCAGGGGAGGCTGGGAAGGGGGGAGCTTAGAAATTTTTAATGGGAACCCTTATTTTGTATTACAGATTTCAATAGAGCGTAGAAAAGTAAGTAAGTTTTATCTAAAAACATTATTTTGTACTTTGATAAATGCAATTACCAAAATTGTTTTTAGTATGTAAATTTCTCGAAACCCATGAAAGTGGTGTACGCGCGTGCTTTTTGTAAAAATAAAAATAAATAAAATTTGTAGAATCTACACAGAAATAAATAAAATTTGATGGGCTATAATTGAAATTTAAATATCGTCACTGGATATTTCAAAATATCAAATAAAAGTTACATTTACATTTAAAATATTTATGAGTATTTTTTTATTGAATTAAATTCTATTCATTTTGAATAATTTTTGATCATTTTGAACTTTTGCAATTATTTATCAGGCTTTATTTTAGATAATTTAATTTAGAATCCTTTTATAAATATTCGAGTCATTTTATAAGGATTCGAATCACCCGCATTTGGATTCCTCTTGAAAAAATGTAACGAATCCGGATCACGAATCCAGTTTAACTGAAGTATTTGAATCCTCTAAAAGGATTCGAATACAGGATTCGAATCCTGAATGATTTGAATCCTGCCCAGGTCTAGCGAAAATCTTGTAAATATGTACCTAAGTGTTCCGTAATTCTTAGAAGGTTAAGAACTACTGAATTCAAGTATAGATTAAATTTTCTTTGTACATAAAACACCTACACGTATATATTTTTTTATTTGATCCTATCACTGTTTTTGTATTTCCCATTATATTGGGGAATGTGTTATACACATTCAATGTGACGAATAGAACACGAATAGGTATATTATTCTTAATTGAAATTAAAAGCAGTGAACACATCCCTACACGCTTCACCGCAATGACCGCAATGACAAATAAATCGCTATTTTTATGTCGCAGGGAGCGTTCACAAATTTCTGCGGACTTTATTATGCAAATGTATTGGGGGCATAATTTATAGGGAGTTGTAGGCAACCCTTTTTCGGGCAAACGTCACAAGTTGAACGAAATTGCGGATATTAAACGCAGTTATTCCGTCTGATTAAATTTGCAACATCAGGCGCCGCGGCCTAAATATTTTATCGATGGAAAAAATACGCGGAAAATAGACGCGCGGAAAATTTAATGGGTTGTAAAATTTTGTCATGAGTTATACTGGAGCGTGTGAAAAATATAAACAAGTTATGACGGTTAAGCGCAAAAAGTTAGGAGTGGCATTTTTGCCGCAGATGTAATATAGAAACAGTTTAGGCGATTCTTTCCAAATGTTTTTTGTTTCTGTCTATACTTTTGATTTTATCATCCCAACATTTAAATTTCACAATGATCCAAAGCGTGTTAGTTTTCTCATGCGCAGTGATTTTCTATGAAGTTTAGGTACCATTAATTGATTATATCTGTAATTGCATCCAAGCGCGCACCCAGAAATTTGTTTTAGGGGGGGGGGGGGGGGGCTCACGCATCTTGAAGGGGGCCAATCCCGATCTAGACTAAACGCGAAATGTCTACAGGCAACGTTTTTTATGGATGGTTGTTTCAGGGGGTGGTTTTTCGGGGGTGTTATTTCGAAGGGTTGGTATTTAAGGGTGTGATTTTTATGGAGGGGTTTTTTCGGGGGATGAATTTCAGGAATGGTCTTTCGTAAGCTTGATTTTTAGGGGGATCGTTTGTTTCGGGAGATGTTTTTTCGGGAGTGGGGCTGATTTTTCAGAAATCTTTTTACCTGGGGTAGTTTTTTCATAACGTGTTTTTTTCCGAAGATGTGATTTTCAATAAAAGTTTTTACAAGGGATGGTCTTTTAAGGTGTAATTTTTTGAGGGTTTGTTTTTAAGTCTGTGATTACATGAGCGTTTTTTCTGGAGGTGATGTTTGTTAGTAGTAAAGATTAAAATTTTTATATAATTATTATTATTGAATAATTTATTTAATGAATACAAAACTAACCGTCAAATCAGTAATTATTAATATTACTTTATAATAATTTATAGTCCAGTCTACCGAGATAATAATCAACTATTTTAGTATATCAATTAGTAATTTGTCCGACGAAATAATCGCTTAAATTAGTGTATCCTATTTTACCCAATCAATTAATCGCTTTAATTAGTTTTTACCAATTTACCCGATCAAATAATCGTTTAAATTAGTATATACTATTTTACCCGATTAAATAATCGCTTAAATTAGTATATACTAATTTACCCGATCAATAATCGCTTAAATTAGTATTACTATACTCAATGACATTAGAAGCGTAACACCCAGAAGGAGTTATTATTTTAACTTGATTTTTTGCCAGTATGGTAGTCTTACATCAAGAATAAAATGATTACATTTTCAAGAAATTTTATTAAAAAACAATCTATAAAAAAATAATAATGTGTTTGGCGACCCCTTTGCTGTATACACTCCTGTAGACGTCTGGGCATCGACAAAATGAGATGGTCGATGTCTTCTTGAGGCATCTCGTTCCAAGCAACTTGAATTTCATCGATCAACTGTGCTAGAGTCTGTGGAGGATGGTGCAAAGAGAATATTTTTCTTCCCATGATATCCCACACATCTTCAATGGGATTCAAATCAGGCGAAAGGGGCGGCCACGCCAAAACATTAACACCAGCTTCATTAAGAAAGTTCATAGTTCGACGAGCAATATGGGGACGTGCGTTATCTTGTTGAAAAAGTACGTCTGGGCGGCCATCTAAATAAGGCAACAAAGTCGGTCGTATGACGTCTTCAACATAACGCGCAGCTGTCATACTGCCTCGAATGAATACAAGAGGTGATCGACTACCATAAGCAATAGCCCCCCAAACCATTACTCCAGCAGTCCTGTGTACATGCCTCTCAATAGCAAACCTAAGATCAGGTCGTTCTCCACGGTAGCGTCGTACCCTTCTACGGCCATCATGCGTGCCTAGACAAAATCGTGACTCATCGCTGAATACGACATCGTGCCATTCTGCCTCCCAATGCTGCCGTTCTCTGCACCAGTCCAACCTTTGACGACAGTGTCTCGCTGTTAAAGGAAGCACTAATCTTGGACGGTACGAAAGAAGCCCAAAGGATTTAATGCGGCGATATAAGGTTCGCATACTAACGGGCCTACCTTCTTCTCCAATCCATTGATCACCGATTTGACGAGTAGTAGCGAAACGGTCTCGCAGGGCTATTTGTCTTAAGCGCCGATCTTGACGTTCTGTGGTACGCCTTGGTTGACCAATTGGTCTTCTTCTTGCTCCTCTACCTTCTTCTGTCCATACCTGATACACACGTATTACAGTTGCTGCAGTGGAAACAATACGGCGGGCAATTTCGCGATAGGACATACCGACATCTCGATAAGCAACAACTCGACCCCGGTCAAAAACGCTCAAATGGTGATATTGTGGACGTCTTCGGACTCGAGGCATTTTATTTAAGCTTAACACACTCAACGGAAACACGAAAACTAAAAACATCTGTACTAAACAGCTCATATAAATAGTTTTATCAAAAAAGAAAAAGTGAAATATTTTTTTTTTCACAATAAATATAAAAGGTTGAAATTGTTATCAATGTATGCTTTAAATATAGTCACTCTGTTGCTAAAATATGAATTCAAAAAAATCATTCCTTCTTAGTGTTACGCTTCTAATGTCATTGAGTATATTTAACCCGATCAAATAATTGCTTAAATTAGTAGTTACTAATTTACCCGATCTAATAATCGCTTAAATTAGTATATACTAATTTCCGCATAATAATCGATTATATCAATATATTTCAATAATCGACTAATTACTAATTAGTATATCGATTATTCTCATTACTATTTTAAACTTCACTTGAAATCAGTGTTATATACGCGTGGCGCATGAAGTAAAATTTCGAGTTTAAAAAAGCCTGAAAATTTGGATTTGCCGAGGCGCGACTCGCTTCGCTCGGGCGCCCCGGCAAATCCAAATGTTCATGCTTTTCTAAACTCGAAATTTTACTTCATGCTTAATCTGGGAGTGGAAATACTCATTAGAAGTTTCAAATTGAACGATTTTATAATTAACCTTGCATAAAAAACCTACTTCTCATAATTGGAAGTGATTTATTCGAGTTTAAAAAAGCCTGAAAATTTGGATTTGCCGAGGCCCGACTCGCTTCGCTCGGGCGCCCCGGCAAATCCAAATTTTCATGCTTTTCTTAACTCGAAATTTTACTTCATGCTTAATCTGGGAGTGGAAATACTCATTAGAAGTTTCAAATTGAACGATTTTATAATTAACCTTGTATAAAAAACCTACTTCTCATAATTGGAAGTGATTTATTCGAATTTAAAAAAGCCTGAAAATTTGGATTTGCCGAGGCCCGACTCGCTTCGCTCGGGCGCCCCGGCAAATCCAAATTTTCATGCTTTTCTTAACTCGAAATTTTACTTCATGCTTAATCTGGGAGTGGAAATACTCATTAGAAGTTTCAAATTGAACGATTTTATAATTAACCTTGCATAAAAAACCTACTTTTCATAATTGGAAGTGATTTATTATTAAATTATCCAGTTTGGTTTGATTTTATTTATTAGATAGAGAACATTTACTCACTTAGTGGATCCGTCTGGTTTAATAACTGTCAAATCCAGTACGTTTAAAATGTCTATGGGTGTCCCTCAGGGAACCATTTTGGGTTCATTGCTTTTTGTAATTTACGTTAATGATATTCCAAATATTGCAACGCAAAATAGTAGGATGCTAAATTACGTTGACTACACAACTGCTATCATACGAGGATCTACGCATCAAGATCTAGTAGAATCAGGAAGTAAAACCATGTTATCATTTGAGATCTAAATATGAAAAGGGACCATACTACGCCATAGTAAAAATTCATAACCATCTACCAACTGCTATAATAGAAATACACTCTTTCACATCAACTAAATCCAAACTGGATATGCTTCGAAAGCGTAAACACCATCTAATGCCCCTTAGCTCAAGTAGCATATACAACTTGTGGACAAACAATTGCTGTATACAAACGTGTAGTTTGCCAGCTTTTGACGATGCTACTTGAGCTACGGGGCATTAGATGGCGTTTACGCTTTCGAAACATATGCAAATTACACAGGCCGTAATAAATGGTCAAAGATGTTCTTCAAGCACTGGTTCGGGACTATACTGATGATGGCGTTGAAGCCTGAAACGCGTATATAGTTATCCGGTGAATGAATGAGTACTGAACACAAATTCATATTTTTAAATCCAAACCATTCAAATTAATTTGTAATATTGAACTATATACTATTCGAATTTTATGCGCACCATATGTGATGTGTACTTAATATTTATATATATTTTATATATTTATTCTATAATTTTGTTATATGTATTGCTGTATTGTTGCTAAACGTTATTTTAGAATATAATTTTTATTCTTCTTGTAACTGTATATTATTTTTAGATTTTCTATATAATGACGGCTGTGCATGTACAAATTTTATTATGTAATTTTGTCATTGTAAAATAAATGGATATTATTATTATTATTATTTGAAGTAAAGCCTACAATTATTTACTTATTAAATCAAGTAAGTTTACTTTAATTTAAAATTAAAAAAGTATCTAAATTTAAATACAATTAATTAATTTGTATACAAAAATATAATGCAAATCAAGTCGTTTTATTTCAATTTAATAATAAAAAAAGTATGTTAATGTTATATTAAGTGATCAATGATAATCAGCATATTCATTGATAGCTATAATTTTGTAATATTTGACAATTGTAATATTTTTTTGACAATCGTGAACATATTTTGTTTGTCACTCTATCACTCATGACATGAGTGATATATTTGGTACAATTTCTGGAAAATAAATTACATATTATTATATGTCATAAAGTAACATAACATTAAAAGTGTGAAGAAAGGTTATTAGTGCATTATTTATCAATTAAATCAATTTATATAACATTGAGTGCTGAAAGTGGTATAAAATGGCGAATGTGTCAAAAGTTAGGTAAGGTTAGATGCCACATACATTTAGTTAGACGATGTAACATCTAACCTAACTTTTGACACATTTAACATCGTCAAGGTTTTTGAGGTTAGGTGTCACTCTGATAAGTTAGGTTGGAGATGTCAGCTTTATTATGATAGAAAATAATTGTGATAGAGTATTTTAATTACGATGCAATGTTCGTTATTGTAAGTCGCATGTAATACTTGTCTAAAGCATCAAGTCAATTTGACCCATTCGCCATCTCTCTTGACAAATGTTAACGTTTTATCTTTACGAATATTTTTGACAGAAATAATATTTTCTATTTATTTATTTATAAACAGAAATAATATTTTCTATTTATTTATTTATAAACAGTGGCCAATACATTACAAAGGTGCAGTGATAGAAAAAAGTTACAGTAATACAGTAAAAAAATGTTAATACAATAAAAAAATGTTAATACAATAAAATATCCATAATTTACAACAGGTTAAAATTAACACGTAAAAAATAGCAACAACAGTCATGTCGGCGCCTATGCACCTGGCTTTAGGTTTGGGCATACATACGGCTGATGCAAACTCGTTACACTTCCCAGGTAAATTACATTTTTATTTTAGGAACCTAATGAACTTATCCTGAACCCACTCAATCCTCGTCTTATCCCATTCGGTAAAGGAGGACCATAAACTAGAGCAGTATTCTAGATGTGGTCGTATTAGGCTGCTGTAAAGGACTATCAATGTCTTAATGTCACTGAATTCCCCAGCATTCCTTCTAACAAAGGGAGATAGGAAGGTAATTACACTACACTTGTCACTAGACTTGTCAATGTTTAATATTATTTTGAGGATAGAGGGCGCTATCGTTAACACTAAAGTCACTGCGCTGGAGTTAGGTGGGTATAAAATAAAAACAGTTGCATTTATGAATGTTTATTCAAGTATAAGTGTTTTCACAATTCTGATGGCTTCCGCCAAATATCACATTTACATCCGCCAGATATCACATCTACAGCCGTCAAATTGACAATATTAGTAGTGTTATTGGTTGTAACGGCGGTAGATTAACTCAGAAAAATTAAAATGGAGACTTTATTGTAAAAATTAGTATGTATTTTTTTTTTGATTTTTTTTTAATTTACACTGACAGTATTAATGCATTCATAATGGTTACTTGTTGGGTCCAAAATGTATGTACATTTGGTAATTCAAATAAACGTGTGAAGAAAGGTTATTAGTGCTTTATTCGTCAAATTAATTTGATTTTGACGTAACTCAATCAATCAACTTAGGATTATTAAATCGAGTTGCCATAGACAATAAAACAAAAATTATTTAGTCTTTTATTTTGACATTATTTATTAATTCGGGACTTTAAACCAAACTTTTAAAAGTAATTAGTCTAAGTCGATTGTAAAAGATTGCCACCTATTCGAACATGCGCAATTTTTCGCTCAATGCGTGACTGGACGAGGTAGAATAACCGGTCTACGAGAAGCAGAATTATCCATTTGTAATGTTGGTAATCGTGTGAAACGCAGTGTCACTAGAATTTTTCTATTTTAGCGAAGATGGACAGAAACACACGAGGAACGACCACAGTTATGACCTGTATGTCCCAAAACCACAAATGATCCTGAAGATCATGTTCTTTGGCTGGCGACTCTTCGGCACCGTTCGTCGTCAACAAGGACATTTTTTTATGGTCATCATCATTATCAGGATCTCTACTCCTCGCGGGAGCATAAGGCATCCAAAAACGCTTTCCATCTAATTCTATTTTGTGCCAGGGCCTTCACTTCTCTCCACTCTTTTCCGCATGCCCTGGCTTCCTGGACAACTGTCCTGCGCCACGTAATTTTTGAACGGCCTCTTTTTCTTGAGCCTTGGGGGTTTCATTCAAGGGCTTCCTTTGCAATTTCCTCCTCTGGCCTTCGGAGTGTATGTCCGATCCATCTCCACTTTCGTTTCCTTATCTAAGTTTCTAGGCGCTCTATCTTGGATACTTTTCAAAGCTCCTTATTCTCAATGGTGTTGGGCCAAAATATTTTTAGTATTTTTTTCAGACATTTGTTGACAAATATTTGTATTTGTGATACTATGGAGGTAGTGACTTTCCATGTTTCGCACCCGTAGAGAAGAACTGACAATACGTTGGATTTGAAAATTCTGAGCTTTAAGTTTCGGGAAGTTTTTGTCGAATTTCATAGGTTGTTCAGCATGCCGAATGCCTGGCGTGCTTTCTGTTGTTTTACGTCGGTATCCGCTCCACCATTTTGTGTTATAATGCTTCCAAGGTAGCAGAAGCTATGTGTTTAATGTACTTGTCTACCATCTATTTCCAGGTGGCCGGGGGGTGCTGCGTTAATTTTGATTTAAACCCACCTGCGCTGCATAATTTTTGAGAGCCTCCAGTTTCTTTTCTATGTCTGCTTTTGTATGGGACAGTAGGCAGATGTCATTGGCAAAATCTAGGTCCTCTAAATGCCTCGTGAGTGTCCAGTGTATTCCCCTTGCTCTTTTATTTGCCTTCTTTATAACCCAGTCAAGACCTATGGTTAACAGTAGTGGGGAGAGTGTGCACGATTGTTTTACTCCCGAATGCACCATGAAAGCTTTAATGAATTAATAGATAATATATTTCTGATTTTTCTATTTATTTTCACTACAATTGTTTGGCTACGCAGTAGCTTCTTTAGGTGAAAAATGTTATTGATGTTATTTACAGATACATTTACATTACATATACACAGTTTTATGGCATGGGGGTGGAGCGAGGATCTTTTCTTAGCCTGAGCAGTGGATAATTGGAGAATTGGATCTGTTCGTTCAGCAAGAGGCCTGATGGATGTTTTTTTATTTATTTCCAGCTTTTCCATGAGGTTTAATTTTCTTCCTTTGCTGAAGGATTTTAAATTCTTTGTTAAAGTGGTGGTGCTCTTCTTTTAGATGATTAGCATATGTTGAGGTGTCCTTATCAATGCTTTATGGTGTTCATTAATTCGTTCCTCAAATGCTCTCCCCGTTTGTCCCTATGAAAGGGGAGCCTCGCTGTCCTCAGAGAGTTACCATGCAGTTTGCTTCCTTATATAAACCCTTTATTATGTTTACGTACTTTGTTGGTACACCGTAGTTGGCTAGTATTGTCCACATAAATTTCCAGGCTATCAAATGCTTGCTTGAAGTCGATGAAACGAAGATAGAGTGTTGTTCAACGATGATCCTCAGGGTGTTTATCTGGTCGGTGCATGACATACCTGGCCTGAAGCCAGCTTGCTCCTTAAGTAGTGTCGGCTTTGTCACAGTGCAGTCGTGGATTGTAATGGATACCAGTTTGTTGATGATATTAAGGAAAGTTATACCTCTCTAATTGGAGCATATACTCAGGTCTCCTTTCTTAGGCTGTTTAATGATAAGGCCCTCTTTTCACGCGGACGCTATTACTTCTGTTTCCAATGCTTCTCGTATTAAAGGTGTTAGAATCTCCGTGCTACTCTTTATGTCCGTTTTGAGCATCTCCGCGTATATTTCGTCAGTTCCAGGCGCCTTTCCGTCTTTAAGGTGCTTGATGGCCGCCATTACTTCACCCGGGCTTGGCGAATCGTCTCTGAATCTTTTGCTTCCATTTGGTGCCATACAGCTATGGATTTTTTATGGTGGCGAGGTTGAATTGATCATAAAAATTCCATAGAATCTTTCTATAGAAGAATTCGTAGTTTTAGCGATAAATCGTACCGACCATTTCCTTATTTACCACTAACTCCGCAACATCGATTTTTTTAATGTTAATTGGTAAAATATGGTAATTTTCATCAATTATTAGTAAGAATAATTAGAAAACGTGAATTTTACTCCTACTAATAACTGATGAACATTTAAAAATTTTAACAATCAGCGTTAAAAAATTGGATGTTGGGGAGTTAGTAGTAAACAAAGAAATGATCGGTACGGTTTAAGGCCAATAATTCGAGTTCTTCTATAGACAGATTGTATGGAGATTTGATGATTAATTAATTAATTATTCTTCACCATCAAAAATATTCCTTGCTGACGACGAACCGTGCCGAAGAGCTGCCAGCTGAAGAATACGTTCTTCACGATCATTTGTGTTTTTAGGACATCCGGGTCGTAACCATTGTCATTCGTAATATATTTTTGTCCATCTCCGACAACATAGAAACATTCTAGCGACATTGGGTTCCGCATGATAACCAACATTGCAAATAGATAATCCTGCTTCTCATAGACTGATTCCAACTCGAATATGTGGCATTCTTTTACAATCGACTTATACTAATTAAGCTTAAAAGTGTGATTTAAGGTGCCCAATTTATAAATAATGTCAAAATAAAAAAACAAATAACTTTTGTTTAATTGTCTATGGCAACTCGATTTATTAGTCCTAATCTTGCTGAAATTTTCATTGTGGATAAAATACATCTTTTCTAAAAATTTCATCAAAATTAACCCACGTTTACTGGGTGTTTATTTACTTACGATGTGCAGTATATTTATTAAGCCGTAAACAGTATATTCTAGGCGGTACAGGTTCAAATCCGTTCTTGAGATCGGTTTGATGGCTTTTCCTATCTCTTACGTTATATGCAAGGTCGTATATCTTCCATTGTAGTTATATTTCACTAACCCTCTTCCACCCTTCACTTTGAATTGATTTTAAAGAGGATTAAAACTACACAATGCACAGAACAAGATTTAGAAACCAAAGAAGATTTAACTGATACATTATCTACACTCAATAATCAATTCATACTAAAAATGTTTAGTAATTACTACAGCTACAATATAGATTTAACATATTTTTATTTTATCACGAAAATGGCGTTTATTGACTATTAATTTTTACATAAATAACGACCTATTCATTTGTAAACTACTCCCATAATTATTTTACACGGTACACTTCTATTAGTACGACAGAATGATTGATGACAGCTTAATAGATAAATGTAAATTCGTTTCTTTTGTCGGCGCAAGTAAGTATAACTATAGCGATTGTCAAGATAAATAGTTTATTACGGACGGCACAATGAGGCAGTCGGCAAACGAACGTGTTAAAAACGGATCAAATCGATAACCTCTATTATTAACTAGTTAAACAATTGTGGTACGTAATTGTCGAGGTGGGAATGCAAACTATAAGATTTATCTGGGAACGCCCAATATTTGCTTATAATTTGTCATAATTGGAAATAATGCGCCCTGAGCTAATATTTTCGGATTGGAATTTGATGAAATTATATACATATTAAGGGTAGTGATTCGACGAATCTTGGCGTGCTGACTAGCTATACTGTAGGATAAATGAAGGAAATGTTGAAATATGATGACCTGGCGAAACTAAAATTGCTGAAGTCGACGATCCGCATGAAAATTTAAGTAACTAACTCAATAACATTTGAAAATTATTACATAAAAAAGTATTCACGTATATAAACCATTTGTATTTTTCAATAATAAGTTAGTAATGCAATGATTTACTTTGTTGTAATATTATTAGCGTTTGTCTTATTCTCTGTGTTCATTGAAGTGATCATTCAAGTTTTAACAGAAAACTGTTTTTTTATTGAAGATTTCACAATCAGACTTTTACATTTAACTGTTGCTTTGTTTTAGAGATAAGACTTAAGTACTTAACATTGTGTAAATTGTTTTCTGCGTTCGCTCGTAATTCTAAATAAACATAAACACAATATGCACAAATAAAAAGATAATAAGAACGATTTAAATATAACAATTAAATATGATTATTAAAAATATACAATAATTAAGAAAATAGAAATAATACAATAAAAGAAACATCAACGCAATAAATTGGTACATTACTCTAATTACGTTGCTCTCATGAACTTTCAATGTAATAAAGTAATTTCACACGGTGGCGACCAATTTGAAATGTTAAATTTCCCTGACTTTTCCCCGATTCCAGATTTTTTCCCTGACCCCTAAAATAATTTCATATAACCAAACCAAATAATGTATATTTTGAATTTTACTTTAAATCTGTGTTTTGTGCGCGTAGCGCATGAAGTAAAATTTCGAGTTGAGAAAAGCCCGAATTTGGATTTGGACGCTGCGCGTCCAAATCCAAATTCCTAGGGCTTTTCTCAAAATTTTACTTCATGCTCAGTCTGGGATTGGAAAACACTCGCTAAAATTATATTAGGGACTTGAATTGACCTTCAGATAGTTAATTTTTGTTTAGTGATAACATATACAGGGTGGGCCATCTAGTGGTTTCTTTTTAAATCATAGGTTATTTTGACACTGACATCTTTTTCCCGCTCTAAACCTTGACAGAAAGTCGGTATCATTCCTCCGCAGTACGAAATGTGTCGCTTTACGCTTGAACAATGCTGGGAAATACTGCAAACTTATTTCCAAAGTGAGTGCTGTGTAGCCCAAACAGTGCGTTTGTTGAAAAGAAGTTTTGGCCGAAATGAATCACCCACCGCGCCTGCTGTACGCAAGTTTGTGCAAAAAGTTCGTGAGACTGGCATGCTAGTGGACAACACTCATGGTCCTCGTTCTCGTACGGTGCGCACAGACGAGAATGTGGCTGCTGTAACCGAGAGTGTGAGACTCAATCCACGAACATCAACTCGCCTTCGATCTCAACAGCTCAACATTGCACGCGTTAGCCTGAGGAGAATTCTGCACAAAGATCTCGGATTATTCGCTTACAAGGTCCAATTGACTCAGCAATTGAAAGCGCATGACCATCCGCTTCGTTATCGCTTCGCAGTTTGGGCCTTAGAGCAGCTTGAATTTAACAACGATTTTGGGTGAAAAATCATCTTTTCTGACGAGACTCATTTTCATCTTGGCGGCTACATTAACAAACAAAATTGCTGCATCTGGGGCTCGGAAAACCCGCACGTTATTGTCGCGTAGCCAATGCATCCCCGGAGAGTGACAGTTTAGTGTGGATTGTGGCATCACTGGACCATTTTTCTTCGAAATAAGGCTGGAAACAACGTTTCTGTCAACGGTGAGCGTTACAGAGCCATGGTTCATGCAGAATGGCGCGCCATGCCACACAGCCCATGCCACAATCGATCTTTTGTGCACTAAATTCCCAAATCGTGTTATCAGCCGTTTTGGCGATGTCAATTGGCCGCCTCGGAGCTGCGATTTAACCCCTTTGGATTTTTTTTGTGAGGAACCGTGAAGGACCGATGTTATGTCAACAATCCAGAAACGATTCAAGCACTTCAGGGCAATATCATCCAAGCAATCCGTGAGCTACAGCTCGAAACCGTCAACAAGGTCTTGGAAAATTGGAGTGACAGAATGCGCTACTGCGAAGCCAGCCGAGGCAGCCACTTGAACGAAGTTGTGTTCCATAATTAATGGGAATGTTTGCTCTTACTAATAAAGCCATAATACATGGACAAAAATTTAATTTTGTTCATTTTATTGCATTTTTAAAAAGAAATCACTAGATAGTCCACCCTTTACAAATTATGCTTAGTAGCAATTTTTAAAATTTTAATGTTTTTCATGAATTTCCACCATTTCTGTTAGTTTTAAAAATTCTAACAGTTTTTTCGAATTTCGTAGATTTTTATTAATTGTTAAAATGTTGATACTTTTCCTGAATTTTCATCAGTTTCTTTTTGTCTTGGTAGTTTTCGTTAAAGTTATATATGTTTGATGACTTTCTAACATTTGGATTAACTACGTTCATTTGTGAATGTAAACGTTTTTAGACAAATTTTAAAACCTTAGCGCTTTTCGTAAATTTTCAAAGATTGCATTAATTTTAAAAATTCTAGCAGTTCTCCTAAATTTTCTAGATTTTTGACAATTTTTAAAACACTGGAAATGCTCGTGAATTTCCTAGACTATCGTTAATTTTAAAAATTTCGATGCTTTGCGTGTAATTCCCAAATTTTCACATACAGCGGATGTGAGCGTCACAAATAACACATTTTTAGGCATTTTTTTAAAAACAATAACGCTTTTCGTAGACTTCCTTAAATTTTCAAAATTCTAATGGTTTTCCTAAATTTTCTAGATATGTGTTAGTTCTAAAAATGTTGTCGGTTTTCGTAAAATTCAAAAAATTATACACCTATTGTGATTTTTTCAATTAATTATAAAAATCTTGTTGCTTTACATGCATTTTTTAGAATGTTTGATAATTTTTAGAAAATTAACGTTTTTTTTGTAAAACTATAAAATCTCCTAGATTTTGCCTTAATTATAAAAATGTTCACACTGCTCTCGTGAGTTTTCATAAATTTTTAAAATCTTGACAGTTTTTGTGAACTACTTAATTTTATTTACATTACATTACATTACATTACATACAAAATTTGCACGAAATTGATGGTTTTCCTAAATTTCCCAGATTACTCTTAATTTTAAAAATATTATAACATTTTATGAATCTCCTCACTTTTCATGAATTATCGTCTATTTTTTTAATTTTCTAAGTTTTTGTGAATTTCAAAAAAAAAAAAAAATTAAAATGTTTGCAGTTTTTCGAGAATTTCAATGTTCTTGGTCAATCTTTAAAATCTTGACGGTTTTCTTAAAATTTTCAGATAATAATTTTCATATCGATTTGTGTAATGTTGACAGTTCGTAAACATTCAAGATTATTATTGAAGTTTATAAAAACTGTTGATTTTAATATAGGGTTGGCACCAAGGGTAGAGGTGTACTTGGAAATTGAATAAAAAAATAAATAAAAGTCACAAAAAATAAAGTTTTATATTAAAGTTTTGGAAAATTAAGTGCTAAAAGTAGAGGAAAACAGCCGATTCTGGCTCCACCAAACGCAAGCCGGTAACATAGAGTTCAAAAGGTTTGTCCCCCAGCTAATATAATGCCCCTTTTGCACTGCTTGCCCCCGCCCCCCACACCCCTGTCCTTTTGGCCTGCAGGCGTTCCTCCGAATCTGGTGTTGGTTTCTTCGTATCTCTTGAGGTTCTTCAGATACCGCTGGAGCTAAAGAAATCTGCGAATGGGGCTACAGAAATCTGCGTGAATAGATTTAGTACCAAACGCCGCCGAGCGATATCTCCCAGATGGCGTTGGGGTCGAGCGCGCGGAGACACACACAATAATAATAATAATAATAATAATTACTAAAAGATTGCATTATATAGTAATAATTGCAATAGCGATCAGACGTTCGTTACAATTGATAAGAGCAAGTGCAGAATTAGCAAAAATGAGAAAATTAATAAATTCATTACAATAATAATAATAATAATAGTGTAACAATGTCATCAAGTGAAATTGTGTGCATATTAACTGCATTTTACAAAAACATTTTTAAAGAATATTGTGCAAATTGTTTTATGTACATCGAGGAAGAGGATAAAAAGAGTTATCATTTTATTGGTGGTCACAAAACTGTTCATTTTGATGATGACAATACACAAACTTTTGAGTTTAATGTTTGCAATGGATGTGAATGCTATTTAAATATAATGATGCGAAAATGTGATTGCTTTTGGTGTAATTAATATGCACTATCAGCATTCCATAAGAACAATTAATAGAAACCATCAGCATTTTCTCATTCCCCCACGCGCGCACACATTAGATAAATAATGATCAGTCAGTCATTACAATTGATAAGAGCAAGTGCATTAAAATGGATTTCAACAAAGTGAAACAATTGGCGACTGTTCGTGAAATTATAAAAATTTCCGAGCTACAAATTGTTGAAAAGTATACAATTTACAACGTAAAAGTAAAAAATACTCGATACGGCAAAGCTGTGCTCTGTTCACTCAAGGAATTCGACGTTTGGCTACCGGGGCGCTTTCTAGACGCATTTTCAGAGAACGCTTGCAAAGATTTCAACGAAAATCATGCAGAAAAAGCGTATATGTGCGTAACGGCAATCAAAGAAATTAACAAACGGGAAAGCCCTGAAATAATAATAGCACCATATTAATTTAATTGTAAGTACAAATTTTTTTTCTCTTCTTAACGAAAAAAAAAATAATAATAGAACGTTCTTTTTAGCATCAATAACAATCTCTCAACAATACTACATATATAATAATAATAAGTCTAGTCATGGTTTTCAAATGTAACATTTGTTTAAAAATATTACGTTTTCCAAATGTTGACCCCCACGCTGCTGGCACTCCTCTAACCGAAAACGGAAATTAGCCGCTATGCGTCTACACACCTCTCTGGAAACTGCGGTCATTTCAGTGCGGATGTTGTCCTTCAATTGCAGTACAGATCGTGCACATTTGTTTTTATTTGTTGTTTTTTTATACCAGGAAAGACATACAAAAATATAATTTCTATGACTTTAGAAAATGCTATTATAATCGATTACTGTAATATTCATCTAAACATGCTTGGCTATTTTTAGAAAATTTTAGCACATATTTTTTGTGAACTCCCCTCTTTTTTCGGTAGGAGGAAAATGTTGAGAATCTTAAAAACTGTACGATAAATTCGAAAATTGACCATTTTTTTGCATTACCCTTAATTAAATATTAAAAGAATGGCGTATGTATACCTGTAGATCTTTAGCATATATAAATTAACCTAGTCATATTATTTGTATATTCATTATAAATTAGACGCTACACTTTTTAAAATGGTTTAAAAAACGAAAACTATATGTTACAAGAACTGTATTTAGGCTAAGAGGGCCTGTTCGCCTGTGGCGGCATAAAGCCTTGCGTCGGCCCTGATTGTAACTGTAACTTTGATGAAATCCGATGACAGAAACAATAATGAAACATAACCGATGTTTCATTATTGTTTCTGTCATCTGATATTATATTATAATACTTATATATATATAATACTTGAAATTATTATAGTAAAATATACAAGGGTAAGGGTTGTTAGAAAGCACCCGTAAAGTTTCGATCTATGTAAATAATTTATTTTCATCATGCATACCATTAAAAGTTAATATCAAAATGCTTTCAAAAATCTCTTATATATTTTTATTAAGGGGAACTTCTCAATCCCGCTTTATATTGAAGTAACGGGCGCGTTTTGGGAGTTATTGCATAAATAAATGATGATTCCTCTCGCGACTACAATAAAAACCGGGCCAATAAATATACAAAATTTAATTAAATAATTAATCCAAGATTAAATAAATTTGCCATGTCGACTAATAGCATAATCTTTAATAACACCTGAATTTAGGTTTTCCCCATTGTTAAGGTATCTTTGAGGAGTGGAGATTTTTTTCTGTGGCGATTTAAAAGACTGGTATACAGTGGCGTAACTTATAATTTGTTTTAATTTAAGTAATACGACTGCTTTTTTTTTTACTGGGTAATTTCAAATTTACAATTTATATATTTTCGTTTATTTTCATGCATGTAGTCAGGATTTTTATGAGGGAGCGGTACGAGACAAAATATATGCCAAAACACGAAACATGGAATATGTTGCGAAATAATAAATATCATGGATTCTCAAAATTGCATAGATGTATGTTTATCGAATATTATATACTTTATTTAAAGTGATATTCTTTAATTAGATTGTACAGCTTCTACGATTCTCATTGATTTTTTTATTTATTATTTAAGGTTGATGATTTTTGTCACTTTTTATAAATCTAGTCGTATAGTATGTACAATTCTTTAATACAAAAATGGTGATACTACTTTCTTCATTAAGCCAGAAAATTTGGTTTAGTCGCGTAGCGCTATGCGAGAAAACTAAATTTTCAGGTTTTTCTAAATTCGAAATTTTACTTTAGAAAACGCTGATTTCAAGTGATGTTCAAAATATACTACTATAGCAGCATGCTTAAGACGTATATTCTGAACTTTACATCAAATCAGTGTTTTATACGCGTGGCGCATGAAGTATAATTTCGAGTTTAGAAAAACCTGAAAATTTGGTTTGTCGCGTAGCGCTACGTGCTACGCGACCAAACTAAATTTTTAGGTTTTCCTAAACTCGAAATTTACTTCATGCTTAGTCTGGAAGTTGAAAACACTCGTTTGAAACTTGAATATCTGAATATTTACAGCGTATACATATGAATACCTATAATAAAAGTTCGCTGTATATCATTTATTAAGTGAATAAAACACGAATGATGAGTTCTAGAAAAACACTGCACCCGAACATGACTACGTATATAGACGTATCCTCAAATCCTTACCACCTAATATCCACCACCACATTCTTAACATCTTTAACTTGAATATCTGAATATTTACAGCGTATACATATAAATACCTATAACAAAAGTGCGCTGTATATTATTTATTAAGTGAATAAAACACGAATGATGAGTTCTAGAAAAACACTGCACCCGAACATGACTACGTACATAGACGTATCCTCAAATCCTTACCACCTAATATCCACCACCACATTCTTAACATCTTTAACTACAACTAGCAAAACAACTATTCCCACCTGAGTGGAAGGCAGGCATCATCATATGCATACCGAAACGCGACCACAACCCCTTATTCCTAGCTACTGTCCTATAACACTTCTTCCGGTCCTTAGCAAATTATATGAATCCCTCCTTAAAAACAAAATCCTTTCAATAATCTCCGACCGTATTCTTAATTACCAATTTGGATTTCTCCCCAAGCGCTCCACCAGTCTACCACTTTTTATCCTCACATCCAACGTACAGACATCTCTGCTCGAGAGTTTTAAATGACAATTCCTTAATATCCCTTCACACCTTATCTACATACTACATTAATTCCTCTTCAACAGATTCCTTAAACAAAAATCAAGCATCATTTTTCCTCTTCTTTTTCCCCAGAACAAGGTGTTTCCCAAGGTTTCCCTCTCTCCATTGGTGTACAATATATTCTGTTCTGACATATACCATCCAACATACTTCAATCCTTTAAAATACATTCTACAGTTCGGCGATGACACTGCCCTTATATCCCACGCTCCCACCCTACCTAAAGCTCTCCAAACTCTCAAAGAACTTATCGACACCCTTGAACAATGGTTCGCAAATATATATATCGCAATCCCATTTACCCTTTCGGATGTCGGGTAATTTTATCTATTAGAATTACTGAATTCCGTGCACAATTTCTCTCCACTCCTTTCTGTTTTTTGCACACTTTCTAGCTTGTTGGAATTCTATTGCTTTTTCTTCAAAAATCTTCGCTGTTACTGTGTTCCATGTTCTTCTGGGTCTCCCTTGTCTCCTCTTTTTCGTTATCCTAGCCTGCCGCACCTTTTTTACTGTTCTGTTATCCTCCATCCGTTTCAAATGTCCTAACCAACTCATCTGCCTTCTTTCAATAAAGCTTAGTACTTCGTCTATTTCCAAGTCTTCCCTTATTTGTGTATTTTTTAATCTATCCATTCTTGTTACTCCCCTAACACACCTCAAGTATTTTATCTCTACTGACCGTATCTTGCTTTTTTTGCTCACTATTCATTGTCCAGGTCTCACATGCGAAAGTCAGTATAGGTATATATATATTTTTAAATACTTTTAGTTTTGTTTCCTTTGATATTTCTTTGTTACTAATAAATTTATTCTTCATTGAGTAAAATAACTTTACTATATTCTCTACTCGGGTGTTTATTTTCAATTTATTTGTTCCATTTGCGTCTCTATTAACTCTCAGATATTTGCGTCTCTGTACTTGTTGTATTTGTTCTTCTTCTTCCTTGATTCTTCTCTCTCCGATTCTTCTTCTTCTCCGATTACCATCACTTTTGTTCCGGTTAATTTTCATGCCAAATTCTTTAGGTATACTGTTTCATATTAAGATGTTGTGTTCGAGTTCTTCACTACTCCTAGCATACAAAACGACGTCATCTGCAAAAATTCCCTTCGATATGTTGAGCGCATTTAATTGGTAATATCACACATGTATACTCTTTGTTTTGGTGCTGCACGATTATATTATTTCGTTCATAAATAATATGAATAGTATGGGACTCAAACCACCAACCTGCCTAAGCCCATCTGTTGTTTCAAATGGTAGTAATATCCTCTTATTGTTTATGATGTATGTTGTGTTGTTATCTTTTTTTGTTGATGCAATAAAAATTAATCACAACTCCTTATTCTCTTCCGCAAAATCAATAGGTATCAATTAATTATATCCATTTCACAAAACCAAATCCACCCTTCCTCCCATATAAAATATCTTGGCTTTACTTTCGACCAAAAACTCAACTTCAAAAAACATGCATGTAACATAAAAAGTAAAATAACAACTCAGGCAAAACTGTTCAGGAATTTAACCTATAGACAATCTGGGATAAATACCAAAACAGCTGTAATCATCTGTAAAATAATATGTCGTCCACATCCCAAAATCCCACCCTCCACCACATCCAAGTTAGTGAGCGAGCATCACTACCAAAATCCGTCACCCCTTAAATCCGCTACATAATCCATCTAATCAACTCCTCTACGATACAACCTAGATAACCCCCATAGAACGCCTCCCATTCCTTTCCGAATATTTTTTTTAAATCTTTTTAATTACCGTACAATTTCCCATTACCGTTTCCATCGAAATCCCTCTATACTTCCCAAATATAAAAAACCTTTAACAACCATATTTGAATCAGTTTCATCATTTCACCCATACACTCATTAAGGACTGACGTACGATACTAATAATTAATCTAGGCTGAAAGACCTCAGGTCGATAGCCATTTGATAGCGACAGGGAAAGTTACACCCTAATATTAATTCATTCAATCAAGATATCTTAAATTATTGTAAATTTACTGTAAATATCACTTTACTGTCAATAAAAGTAGTATTATTATTGAGTTCTAGGTGTGGACAAAATGAGTAGGTCCTCAAATATGCGAGATAAAACACATTTTTAAAATGTTTTTTTACTACTGTATGAAATTTAACAGCTTTGCAAATGAAAGAGCGGTATTTGAGTTCAATAAGTTAATCACCAAATTGTCAGGCTTTCCGGAACTCGCAATTTTACTTCATGCTTAGTCTGGGAGTGGAAAACACTCGTTCGACAGCTATTAAAATGTTCGATTTTATACCGACTCTTCTTCGACAAGCCGGTGTGGGCGAAATGACACTCTTACTATTTTGCGTGTAATCTTTGTATCATGATTAATTTATTGAACTCTAATACGGCTCATTTATTCGCTAAGCTGTTAAATTTAATACAGTAATAAAAAACCATTTTAAAAATGTGTTTTATCTCGCATATTTGAGGATCTACTGCGAGATAAAACACATTTTTAAAATGGTTTTTTATTACTGTATTAAATTTAACAGCTTAGCGAATGAATGAGCCGTATTAGAGTTTAATAAATTAATCATGATACAAAGATTACACGCAAAATAGTAAGAGTGTCTATGAAGAAGTTTTGATTATATTTAAATTTAAGAGCTAAAATTGAACTAAGAAATGAATGAAATTCAACGTAAACTTTTATCTAATCTGTGCGAAGCGTAACGTCATTTATCTTATAAAGTTAAGATGTTTTGTCATGAAAATCTCCCCCTTAGAAAGGTTTCGCACGCCGTGTCTGTCACAGGTAGAATACACAGTCTTCGAAAAACGTACAATTTACTGTTAAAACTTGTTACCATTTTACACAATTTGTTTATAACTTTTAAAATACACAGTTTAAGATTATTACATATTTCGCTTTTTTACGTCTACTTAAATAGGTAAATTTTCAATTTCAATTTAATTCAATGTTAGATTAACATATTATATAAATATATTGTGTGTGTATATAAGTTCCTATACTATAATTCATATGCGAGTGGAAGAATCTTTGTGTATAGTTTGATCTCATCAAGTTTCAGCAGGCGTCGGTCTATTCAATCGAAAGGGGTAAACATGAGAAAAACTGAAAATATTCAAGCGCACGCTTTTCGCGAAATAATGTTTTCCAATCGAACGGTAAACAAGGCGATAAACAAATAACAATACACTTTTAAATAAAAATATGTTTTGTACGTGAGATTTAAATCTTGATGCTACAGCTTCTGTAACCATTCTATGTAAACACCGCTGTATAGTGTTTTTAAACGTTTATATTTCGGATGTTGAATTGTAAAACAGGCTGTAGGGATATGTATAATTTAAAATGTGTTATTATTGACTCCCCTAATTTTTACTTATTTTATTTATTTATTTACGCCATTCACCTTTTCGAACAATTTAGATACAGGGAATACACTTCGAGGTGCTTATTTTGTAATTGTTCAAGCATTCGTTGTTTTTTTAAGAGGTCAATTTGAAGCTTTTAACGAGAGTTTTAAGAAGCCTGAAAATTTGGTATAGTCGCTTCGCGAAGCGTAGCGGTCAAACCAAATTTTCAGACTTTTCTAAGCTCGAAATGTTTCTTCATGCGCCCCGCGTATAAAACATTGATTTAATTTGAAGTTTATAATAGACTACTTTATCAGATTGCTTTTGCTGTGTATTTTCAACTTCACAATACATCAGTGTAGTATACGCGTGGCGCATAAAGTAAAATTTCAAGTTTAGAAAAGCCTGAAAATTTGGATTAAAACAAATTTTCAGGCTTTTCTAAACTCGAAATTTTACTTCATGCTTAATCTGGGAGTGAAAAACACTCGTTTGAACCTTCAAATTAAACTTTAAAAAATAAACAACGTATTTTACATATTATGTATACTTAAAAGCATATGTATATTTAAAAGAAAAATTTCCTGTATCTACAATATTACACTAAGAAAAGAAAAATAATAATAATGTAGAAATATAAATGTAAAACAAAGAATATACAAACAGATAAGAGAAAAGAAATTCTAAACCAATGTTTTTAGTTTTTAAGAAGAAAAAATCACTGCTGGGAATACTAAAATTAATTTTAATATCTACGGTTAATATTGTACGGATTAACATTAAAAGTTATCATAAAGCACCACACTGAATATCTTTTGAAAGTAATTCATGAAAGAGGATTAGTTCTAATTTAAGACTTCTTGATTGTAATGCTTTTAAATTTGAAGAACTCCAAATAGAATTACTATTTGATGTATTGAATTAAATCCAAAATAAGTGTTGCATTTTGGAGGTGCCACATATAGAAAACTTTTTTATTTGAAGAGATATTAAAAAACAGTTTTCGCGAGTCAGGATCACTTATCAGTATTTAAATCAATAGCGAAAAGAAAATTGATCTATCTCGAACCGTTTCCTCTTTATAACTGGAAGTTGATAAAATTTAATTTTTATGAAGTTACTAATATTCATTTGTTTTTGAAGATATTAGCAAACTATAAATACTTTCTTATAGCAACTTTTAAAAATTACGCACCTGTTTTATTTCAAGGACATATCGTTTTTGTTGTCTTATATTAAGATCAGATTTTTCCTTTAGGCGCATAACTAGAGATATGCATATCATTAAACAGCATTTTTTAACCCCGATTTCAATGATGTGCCACATGCATATTTTTGTCAAAAAACGCCATTTTTAAAGTTGCCATAACAACCGGTAATCAATTTTGTTACTAGGTGATACCTGCAGTTTGTTTGAAAATACGACTATTATTGATGTGGTATTTTTTTTTTATTAATAAACACTCCTTAAATAACAAAAAATATTTTTTTCACAAAGGTGTACAAATGGCACATCATTCAAATCACCATAAAAAATGCTATTTAATGACATGCATATTTTATTTTATTTTATTTTACTTTATTGACGGCTTATCACCATTTTACAATAATACACTACAAAAATAATTTATAGTACTTAGATGGTCAAAAAAACAAAATAAATACAAATGTAAGCAGTGTACCAAATAAATAATAAAATAAAAATAAAGAAAATAATTCGTTAGGATCAGAGGTATCTATATCTAATAAGTATTAAATAATAACACTAATAATACAGCATTATATACAGATAGATACATCAGTACATAATAACGATTTTTACATTACATTTATTGTTCCAATATCGACAAATTCTAGAAAGTGGTTCATTGTTTCCATAATTTGATTTAAACGTTTTTATCCGAAACGTTAGTTTGGACCTAGTATTGGTAGGAATACTAAAATTAATCATGCTAAGAAAAGCTCAACACAATCACATAAACCATTAACTATTTTGTACAAAAAACATAAATCCAAAGAAATTCTTCTTTCATGGAGCGATTTCAAGTTTCAAAAACAATAACATTTGTGATCTACTGTAATTAATACATACCCCGTATTCAGAGTGAATAAGATATTTAATAAAAAGTTGTTATGTATACGTTGAATGCAATTCACAGAATTACTATAATGAGGAGATTGATTATTTCACGGTGCTACATTCTGGAAAAAAATCCGCCCCTGGGTATGATAAAGTACCTCGCCTCATCCTAAAAAAAACTACCAGATGAAATCCATCAACACATCTTGAAAATTCTTAATTTCTGCTATAGAAATTAATACATCCCTTCCGAATAGAAAAAAGGCATTGTAGTATGTATATCTAAGGCTCACAATGATCCCCAATACATCACAAACTACTGTTCCATCACTCTGCTCCTAGTTATCGCAAAGCTATTTGAATCCCTCCTTAAACAAAAACTCCTAAGTTCTCAATCCCAGATTATCAATTCAGCTTTATGCCCAAAAAATCAACTACGTTACCTACTACCATCCTCACATCTAACCTGCAAACCAAATATCTTAAAGGTTGTCTTTCTCGATTTAATAAAAGGTTTCGACTCGGTTTGGCATCGAGGTCTCCTATATAAATGTTTCCCTTTCAACATCCCACGACACTTAATTAATCTAATCCAATAATTTTTAAATAATCGATCCTGTCAAATTAGATTCCGCCAATCCGTATCCTCTCCATTTAATTTACATTTTTTTAACAAGATGTTCCCCAAGGATCTCCTCTATCTCCGCTACTATATAATATACAGGGTGTCCCAGACCACCCGTAACAGCCTTTTTTTGAGAAAACGGCTAGTCCTATAGAGTTGGGATAACAAAATTTGTAATAAATAAAGCCGTATTAAAGAATCGAATTGTAATATTGTTTTTTCGCAAAAAGGTTGGCATCATTGAAAGTTAGCTTAAAAAAAGGTCTTTAAAAAATAAGCAACTTTTATAAAAAAACATAATTTTATTACTGGCATTAATTTTGGGTAATATCTGATTAAATTTAAATTTTTTGCTTAACTTATTTTAAAAGATTGAGTTTCAAATGTCAATTAGACCTCTCAGATACATTCTAATCAAGTCCGCAAAGTTGCTAAAGATATATTCGACTCCAACTCCCTCTCCAACTCCTCTATTTTTTGAAATTTCTACGCCAACTGTCATGTGAACATTTTAAATATTCACTTAAAAATGCAATTTTTTGAAATACAAATAGATGTATAAAGGTTACTACATCTGCATAATTGCAATCTACTGGTCTTTTTGAAAAAAAAATCGAAATTTTGGTTTTCTCTCATATGCAAATTACATAAATTTCCATTGTCATTAAAAACTCCATTTGGGTTCAAAATGTGTCAAGCACAATTATATTTAAATAATTATATTGAAAATCGGAGTCGGAATTATACGAAATTTTCAACTCCGCGGCTCCGATTTCCTTATCACAAAAATACTTAAATTCTGATCCCACAGTTTTGACTCTAACTCCGACTCAGAGTTCACAACACTGGCTTAAACTGTTTTCCATTTACTTCTAAACACTGTTGAACTGTTCTGGTCCTAAGTCGCCATAAGTATCTACTTTAAAAATAAGGTAGCCATAAGATATTTATATTTGGTAACTTCAATCCAAAATTACTCAAAACAAACGCCAGTTACAAAAATATTTTTTCTACAAAAGTTGCTTATTTTTCAAAGACCTTTTGAATGATACCACTTTTGACCTATTATGCCATTTGAAAACCTTGAATTTTTGATATTTCTAAGCGAAATCTCAGGGATGCCAACCTTTTTGGGAAAAAATAATATCACCATTCGATTCTTCAATATGGCTTTAGTAATATTTTTTTTTTTACTTCAACTCTCTAAGACTAGCCGTTTTTTCAAAAAATGCCTGATACGGGTGGTCTGGGACACCCTGTATACTGTGATGACATTTATCACACCGATCCATTATTCTTCGATTCAAATTTATACCTTCTACAATTTGCTGACGACACTGCCTTCATCTCCCACTCATCCAATTTAAAGTCATCCCTAAAAGCCCTTCAAAACTCCACCAAATCCCTACAAACCTAGTTTGCCAAATGGAGCATTGAAATTAATACGTCTAAGTCAAAACTCTTTATCCCATACCACAAAATTACCCCCAAATTCTCCCAAAATAAAAATCTATAACTCCCACATCACCCCAAATCATACCTGTAAATACCTAGGCATCAATGTCACTATAACACTACCTAGTAGCCGAAAGATCCGCCCTTAGTCCCATCACTAAAATCCGTCACCCTAACAATCCTCTTTATAATCCATAAAATTAACTATTATATGAACTAACCAAAATAACCCCTACCATGCAACGTACACTAGACATAAGCGGATAAGCATAATTTTCTACACATCTTTTAATCATTTTACAAAAGGGCAGAAAGCCCAACGGTCGATAGCCCAGACAGGGACGTACTAACACATTAATGAAATTGTAAATATTTGTATAAATAAATAATGTAACTGTAAAGAGTATGAGTGAATAAAGATGATGTGAATATATACCGGGTGAGCATTTTTAATCCAGAACATATAATATATTTAAGGGTGAGCATTTTCAATCTGGAGCATGTAATATAATTAATTATATAAATATGAATATCCTTGACTTTAAATATGTCTATTGTTATAAGTTGTCAAACTTTATTTGCAAAATTAATATAAATATCGTTTTACACAATAAGGAATGTGCGTGATTTATTTTATTTCAATGACAAATGCACGTTTACTTTAAACAACGAGCCCAGTACTTAAAATACTGGGCATTGGGCCCAAGAAAATCCGTATATTAGTTTTAAGCTCGGGATGATATTTAGAACTTATCGACAATGTTGGTCCCATAGTAGCACGAGACAATCAGGAGGTTTGGTTTCAACACGGCGGCTATCCAGCGCATTTTGGAATATATATTCGGGAGTATTTAAACCAAACTTTTCCGAATCGCTGGATTGGCCGCGGTGGAATAATTAACTAGCCCGCCAGATCTCCTAATTTAGCGCCTTGTGATTATTTTAGAAAAACAAAATTTATCAAATACGGCACTCAAATATTGATTCTTTAAGGAATTCAATTTTTGAAGAATGTGCACGTATTAACGCTAAAACACAAACGAATGTGAGTAATGGATTTTATAATAAGCTAGAGTACTGTTTAGTGCAAAATGGAGGGTTAGCTGAATTTTTACTATAACTTTTAAGATAAGTTCAATCTGTTTTTAATCTTTAGTTTGTAATTAAAATGCAACTAAATTGAATAATTTGCCCCTTTTTATGAATACTTACGTTTCCGATTGAAAATGATCACCCTTAATTATATTATATGTTCCTGATTTAAAATGCTCACCCTAATAATATTATATGTAAAAATAATTCCAGTATAATAATATTTGAATTCTTATAGTTTGCACACTTTAAACATAATATATGAAATTCCAAAAATGTTTATCGTGTAAAATGCAAACGAGTGTCTTAAATAATTCATTCATTCCACACAACACTTTTTCCAAGTAAGTTTATTTTAATTCTATTTCAAATTATAAAAAAAGTCATAAGCAAAGCTATACTGAAGAGAGATAAATCTCGAAACTCGTCTATAGATGGCCTAAGACATTAGTTTTAATCCAAGTCCTTGCATTTCTTTTGTTTATATAAATATATATATATATATATATATATATATATATATATATATTTTGACGCTTCACATCTATCATATACAATGTATTGTATCATTGCATTATGTAGCATACGTGAATAAAGCTATTATTATATATATATATATATATATATATATATATATATATATATATATATATATATATATATATGCATATATGAGACGACCAAATATTCGACTTATTTTTCAATTTAGATCTAATTAAGACAAATATAATATTCGTTTAGTGTTGATACAAAGTGTATAGCCAAAACGTTTCCTACTTACTTTACGAAAAGTATTGAGTAAGGTCTCAATTATTTAGCTCAATATGCTTAAAAAATAATGTAAGAAGACTGATACTGTCAAATAATTAGTGTAGCCAATAAAAACACATGCCAAATTTTAGTTGTAAATCCCTATGGGAAATAAATACATTTTACAAACAGTCTAAATATGCTAATTTATTGGAGATTATTTTAATAGGATAAATAATTGAAATCATTACGTTACTACATCAGAAGATAGCAAGTGCAAGAAATCGCTTATAATTGATTAAATTGGATTAGGTCAATAAGTTAAGCTTTATTAAACGTGACGAGGAACAAGCGATTACCCTTTGGATTATCCCGTGGTGTCTCTAATTAATTTTATCTAGTAATTCCCCAGCATTAATGTTATTTTAGCAAACACATGTTTTAAAATCGAATTCATATATGTGCTATTGTTATTAGTTATATAAATATTTATTTTTATTTTCGTAGCTGTCGAGATTTCTTAATTAACGTATTTGCTGTTTAATTGAAATAATCATGGCAACCATAGCATTGTACATTTATTTGTGTTTATGGATAAAATTATTGCCGAGCAGAGCAAATAACTTAATTAATTCATTAACTAGGTTTTCGTGTAATTAATGATTGTTTAGATCGTGCGTCTGAAAAAAAATGGGGAAAGTGGAAAAAGTAGCGTTTGTTTACATTAAATTTAATCAAACCCCACCCATTTGAAAACCCCAAAGTGGATTATTTCGATTTCACATGCTATCAATTATTGAAAATACATTTTGATTGAGGCCTATTGCTTTTTAATGGAATCTATAAAAATGTAATCCTACTGGTTATGAAATATTAGAGCGTTTTTTACTTATATGTACTGTATTTTGTTCATTCAACACTAAACGGATTGATTTATTGGGAAAGTTTTGTAATTTTATTATTACGTTAAACCAACGGTGTTCCTTTCTTCGTATTTGTACAGCCGATTGAAACAAACATGTATTTTTGAATAATTTATTATATAAATTCAATCATGCTCAACATAAACAATGACTCACTTGTGTATGTGTAATCAACTGTTTTGTGAAAATTTGTATTGTTTACAACGAAATGAAAACTATTCGAAAAACAAACATTATTTACGCAAGCATTACATTTTAACAGAATGTTAAAAACTAATTTTGTAAAACATTTTTAAACTACTTACCTCATTCGAATTTATACGATTATATCATATCATCTCATTCGCACGCTAGAGACCGCCATAGTCGGACGTGCAACAGAGCATCCGAATTTAACCTCACACTTAGTGCCATATTTTACGCTTAAAAAATAGCAGCAGCTAAGAACTATGGAATCAGATGATGATTCCGACACCAACAGGATGCACATAGATGACTTTAAGGAAGTCAGATCCAAAAAACGTGGCCGCCCCCATAAATTTACCGTTGGCAAAGAAGCAAAAAAACCAGCCACAGGTAACTTAAACACACCCAAAACTACAAACAAAACATTACAATTAATCCTAAAACACATACAACAAGACAAACGCACTCAACAACACCAAAGCACTCAACATCACCAAAACACTCAGCAACAAATACCTACAGAAGTCCCACAAACTCGCTCTCAACCGGTAGCAGGAACATAAAAACTACCATTGGGAACAGTATCAACATCACAATATACTGCACAACCCCAACGTCTTTATGCTATCCAACAACAAAGACCACCCACACATACAAGTACACTACCACATTTACACAAAAACACAAAGAATTCCAACCATAAATGCATATTCAGCATAAGCACTAGCAGTGAATACACACGCCTACAATTCGTGCAAATATGGTTTGCTAATAATAACGACCATGATGTTATTATTATTAAAACTAAAAATGGCTTTATTTTATAATCGAACATGGATAAAAATATATGCACCAATAACCTCCGTGCACTCCAAAATAAATCATTCGTGCGCGAGTTTGTTGAATCGACACCACTCGCTACGCACAGTCGCAGTACCACCGCATCTCCCTCTTACTGCTGCGTGATACGCGGAGTAGAGCTGGAAATCGAGGACGCCGCTATCAGCACCCAACTCAGCCAACTTGATATCCAACACCGTTTTTGTCGTCGAATTATCTCGAAAGCAACAAACCAAAAAACTCGATTAATTCGAGTTATCACCGCCTCACATGAGAGTTACACAAAACTTCTCAAAGAAAACTTTAAGTATATGTGTAAAGTATATACAGTAGAGGAGAGTCTACCGCCGCAGCCGCTTCCCGCCCCATGCAATAAATGCGGGAAATTTAACCACGTCACAGCTGACTGCAGAGAGAAAATTGTATGTTCAAAATGTACAGGAGAGCACCACACTAATGCATACACAACCAACAATCCCATAAAATGTAACTCCTGCGGGGCTGAAGACCATGGAGCATGGTCAATCAAATGTCCAAACCGCCCTACAGAGCTGATAGAAGGAATTCCAAACATAAAAATCCACCTCACCAACAAGAAATCTTCCGATATAGAAGATACCATCAAACAGAACTCACGTATTCACCAACCTATCATCCTTTATGATCACATCTTAGACACATTCATCTCTGAAATTAACAACCCTAATAACACAGACAGACAAGCCCTTATCAAAAAACTTCGTGAACGTTTCATTTATTCTTATCAAATCGACACTCATCTTTCATTTTCAGGAAACAGAATGTTTGTGGTTATGTTCGACCTTGATGACCCTAACAGTATCCCACAGTTCCCATCCAAGGAATAAAAACAGCTCAAGCAGTGATTCATAATGCCTAATATAGGGTTTCTTTATACCAATATAAATTCCTTATCCAACAAATCCCATGCACTTTATAATTTCCTCTCGAACAACCCGATCCAAGTGAACCTCCTTGTAGAAACTAAAACAATCACCCCATTTTCCTTCCAAAACTGGCCATCTCTACAAATTTTGTCCTCCATTCATAACCATAGATATCGAGGCGGGTCTATAGTTCCTGTCCATCCATCCTTAAAACTGGGAAAAGCTAATCCGCCGAAAATAAACAACTCTCTCAATGAATGTCTTCACGTAATCCTGAACTTGCCCTCATTTCCAATCCATATATTCTTAGTCTACATCCATCCCAATTCTTCAATCGATGACACTATTTTTACTAAAGCATCACTATATGACAATGCTATAATTATTTGAGATATAAAAATGAATAAAACAAAATTTCGACATCTCATAAATTTTACCTCCAATTCAAACTTCTTCCGGATACACACCCCACCCACGTTCATAATGAGTGATACCCAATCCTCCACACCCGACGTTCTTTTATGCACCCAAAACTTTAAACCTTTAATCCATTCAGTCACACTAATCCCTGATCTATGCTCCGACCATCTATCCATTCAATTTCAACTTAAAATCACACAAACAATTCCTTCCCTACCTCCCGACTACATACTTGACCATAAACGCTGCAAAATTAATGAAATCAGTAAAGATATCTCAAACTTCATATCCACACATCCCATTATTGATCGTAATGTTATATCCCAATTTAATAATACCCTATCCTATTCAATCAACAAAATTACTCCAAAAATTAAAAAAACAGTCATATAAATACCCTCTCCCAAACTACATCCTGAAATTAATAAAGCACAAAAGACAAATTTACAGGGACATCAGACTGACAGACACGACAGAACTTCGAACACAATTCAATAAACTTAGTAAAGACATAAAACAGTTAATTAAACAATACAAAACCGACGCTTGGCTGACAGCTTGTCAGAAAATCAACGACAGCAAGGGCAAGACATACTGGACAGAGGTAAAAAAACTGAGCAAGTATAGAAATACGTGCAATATAACAGAAATTCTTGACCCAACGACGAACGAAACAACAAATGACAAGCAAGCAATCTCAGACATATTTGCTCAGTATTTTCAAGACACGTATCGACAGACAGAAGACGCTTCATTCGACCGCAACTTTTTTTAACCATGTTAACGATTGGTACAAAGATTTTTTAAGACAAACCATCAATTTAATGCTGCTGACGAACTGACAGAAAACAACTACCTCACAACACTGAAGACCGGAAAAAACACCTACCCAGGACATGACAATATTCGACGACATATCCTCAATGTCTTACCCCTCGAAATCCATCACTATATCCTAAAAATCCTAAACTTTTGCTACCAGTCCTGCTATTTCCCACCCGAATGGAAAACGGGCATTATCACATGTATTCATAAACGAGACCAAGACCACTCCCTTGTATCCAGTTTCCGACCAATCACCCTTCTTCCTGTTATTGGCAAAAAATCAAGCAAAAAATCCTAAGTCACATATCCCACTTGATTCTTAACTACCAATTCGGATTTCTTCCTCATAGATCAAGCACACTACCTCTCAGTATCCTTACCTCAAACATTCAAATAACACACCTCGAAGGTCGATCATCTACGGCCTTTTTTCTAGACGTACAAAAAGCATTCGATTCCGTGTGGCACAGAGGTGTGTTGTTTAAATGTCACTCCTTAAATTTAAATACTCATTTAATCATTATCCTCAAAAACTTCCTAGAAAACTGATGCCTTAAAGTCAAAATTCTTAATACAACATCCAAAACCTCCAGTCCTGAACAGGGTGTTCCACAATGATCACCACTATCTCCTATCCTATATAACCTCTATTGTATTGACCTATATAACCCCGACCCCATGTATTTTAATCCAAAATCCTATGTTTTACAATATGCTGATGACAAAGCCCTAATCACGCACGCATCCACCCTACCAAAAGCAAAACAAACATTACAGCAACTTATAGACACCCTCGAATTGTGGTTTGCCAAATGGAGAATAAAAATTTATCCAAACAAATCCCAACTCCTAATTCTATACCACCGCCAAAACAACTCCATTAACATTTTCATTAACCTAAATCCTATTTCATAAACTTTCCACATTAAATACCTTGGCATCACCTTTGACAATAAATTAAATTTTAAAAAACACTCCTCCATAATAAAAAACAAAATTACTGCTCGAGCTAAACATTTCCGTAGTCTAACATATCGAAATCTAGGCATTTCAAGAGAGAATGCAACAAAAATCTACAAAATGATATGTCGACCAATGTTACTCTTTATAACATCCAAGTCAGTGAACGTGCATCCCTTAGATCCCTTACCAAAATTCGACATCCACTTAACCCTCTTTATAATCCAATGAACGCATCCTTTGTCTATCTAAAAAAATCTCCAAACACGAATTTAACTTCGAAATCCTTTCCCAATTCTGTATCTCCAGAAATGATTCCATTAACCCCAAATTCAAAAATCCCACACAAACACTGTTCTACTCATCTCATATTATAACCACAATTAATTGACACTCTGCATACACAATTCTTTTTCTTTATTCATCTATAAATCATTATCACTCTACTTATATTCACAACACATCATAATAATTAACCGCGGTGTGTATGTATAAAAAGATGATAATAAAGATATTTACTACTACTACTCATATCATCATATCCAGTTTCTAAGACAAATTATATCTATTATTATAACAAGGGATATTTTAAAATATTAATTCATTGATTCTAGCATTTTATATGCAAATTGGTCAACTACTTTAAAATGTCCATTTAAAAATTGCTCCTGCAATTGCATGACGTCTGTTTTATAATATGATTAATTATTTGGTATGGAATTAAAAAAGGCAATTTAAAAAATTCACCCCGATTTTTGTTGTATGAAACCTTGTTTGGAATAATTAGATTTATCGCGCCAACGATCAAAGTGCTTTATGCTTAGCCCAAACGTAAAATATGTAAACGTTTTAAGACAATTTTGTATCTCTACCTATTTAATTAAAACGTTAATTATTTGTTCCTTTTATTATTGACTCAATCGAAATAATGACATCAGTGGCAAATAAAAAGTTGAATTGAATTGTGTTTAAATTTGTCGATGTGAAAGATAATTTATATTAGATTGGGTGTTAAGATAAGATCATGTTAAAACAGAGTAGATGTTTTGCTGATTCTTAATTTTTTTTAAATAATTCATTTATTAGCGGAATCTTCTTTTAGTTTGGTAATTAGACATGTAACACTATTACGCGCTATACAAGTATAATTATAAAAATATCAAAACAAATTGACTAGAAAAACAGAACTTAAGGGTATTTACTGTTTGTTTTGAGTTATGTGAAATAATAAATCACTAATAAAACACGGTTTGATTTCCTTTCTTCATTAATTTGATAAGTTTTTGTTATGTTTGCATATTTTTACTTGTATACATTTTGGAACAACTTGTTTTGTTAAACACGTTTTTAAGAAGTAAATACCAGTTCTGATGAATTGCATTTTTGTTTTAAGTTTAAAGAATTTGTTAAACTCGGTTGACCAGGAAGCCATTGTAATATATTCACTGTTAATAACTTAAGAAACTTATCAATTCCCCACAACGCAAAACTAATTTCATTCGACGTCAAAAGCTTGTTTACGTCAGTTCCGATAAATGAATTAAAAATTATATTAGAAAATGAAATGAATATGTCGAATGAATCTAATTCAAAAAAATCTGAACTTAAATCATTAATAGAAATTTGCATAGACCAATGTTACTTCGAATTTAATAATACATTTTATACACAATCAGACGGACTACCGATGGGATCACCTTTGTCTCCTTTATTATCTGACATATATATGGATCACTTTGAAAATAATTTATTAACGAAAACAGAAAGCAAACACATTTATTTCTTCGCAAGATATGTAGACGATGTATTTTGTATATGGACAGGTACAAATAGACAACTGGAAACATTCACAAATTTCATTAATAAAATTAACAAAAACATTCAATTTACAGTTGAAAAAGAAATAAATAACAGCCTCAATTTTCTTGACATTACATTCACGAAAACAGTAAACAATAAATTGTCATACAAAATATATAGAAAGGAAACTTGCACAGATGTCATCATACCAGAATGTTCAAATACACATAGTCAGATTAAATACAGTACATTTCACGCTCATTTACGCATACTTATCAATATCCCTCTAAATAAAATAGACTTTGAAAATGAACTAGACACAATAAAAACAATAGCAGTTAACAATGGCTACACTGAAGATTTAATTAATAAAATGTTAAAAAAGAAACAACACAAACAATTACGAAATTACTTTTATAGTGGGACAAATTCAGACACAATAACATGGAATAGATTAGAATATATTAAGCCACTGTCTTTACAAATCAAAAATAATTTAAAAGGTTAAAAGGAAAGAATAATAACATAATTTTGACAAACACAAATAATTTAGGAAAATTAATAGTTAACAATAAAATCAAAACTGAAAATTGTAAATTGAAGAAAAGTGGTATTTATGAATTAAAATGTGATGATTGTGATGCAGTGTATATAGAACAAACCGGCAGGTCTTTTGATATCAGGTTAAAAGAGCATAAAAAAGACATAGAGAATAAAAAACAAACCACCGGTTTTTCTAAGCACATCTAATCAACATTTTTCTTCAAACAATTTAAAAATTCTGCATACAGGTAATAAGGGATTAACGCTTAACTACCGGGAGGGTTTAGAAATTTCAAAAACCATAAAAGCAAGTAAAAATGTGGTCAACGACAACGAAGACCTTTGGAATTCCCCGATATTAAATGCCCTTATTACCCAATAAAACCTAAAACTCGAAACTGTATATATTCCCAAACAAATCCATTTGTACATCATTCTTGATAATGACATTAAGCCGAAACTAGTAGAAAATAAAATACATATAAGTGAAACAAAACCAAGTGAATTTAATTTACAAACCATTATATTTTAAAATGTTTTACCAAGTGATTAATGAGAAAAAAGTTTTGAGTTATGTTAAGTAATTAATCACTAAGGTAATTAGTGAACAAAGAAAATTAAACCATGTTTTATTAAAATTTTAGGAGTTTTTAATGCAATTCATGTGAGTAAATATGTGTTGATATGTAGCCTTTAAGTGTTTTTTACCTTACTGTGTATCAATCGGTGCGATCGGTCAGTATTGTGATCGGAAATACCCGTTTTGGGGTCCCAGGAGTCTAATTCAAGTGTAATCTTAATGATGTCGGTCTGTCGGTTTGTCGGTTTGTCGGTCTATCTTTTAAATAATATATAATACAAGTTTTATTTGAAAAGACTTCTTCTAAAATGAATATTGAATGAGAAAATAGTATATTGTATAACGAGCATATAATGATAGCTATTAATCACAAGAACGATGTTTGCGGAACGAGCCGTAAGCGAGTCTCCAGAGCAAGTCGTTGGAGTGATTAATAGCCATTATATGCGAGTTATACACTATACTTTGTTCACGTCAACAAAAATACATAATACAACATTTATTGTATAAAATATTTATCAAAATGAATGTTGACAATTATATAAAGTATTATTGTAAATATTATATTATAGTTGATATTATATTAAGAGTACATAAATAATTCGAAACCAATAATTATGTTTCTGTTTTATTTAAATTTGTAGGAAGTTCTGTGTTCTGGTCTGTGTTGGCTACTGTAGGCGCTATTTTTGAATTACCTGCCTGCCTGGTTCACTGATTCCCTAATTCACAGATTCACTGATTTACCTAGTCATGGAGTCACTGATTCACAGTTTAACCTATTCACCGAGCCACTGAGTCACCGATTCACTGATTCATTGAGTCGCTGATTCACAGACATTTTTATTTTTTTTATTATTTATTTTCTGTTTTGTTATATAACAATTTGACAGATAAATCATGACAGATTGCGGTATCATCATTTGAATGTGTAATAGGGGTTGTATCAAAAGGCGAATTAGCGTGGTTTAAAAACCACATTAAACACGCCCGTGTTTAATGAAATTGAGTGTTTAATGCACCCCATTTATGCTGCTCACAAAATTAAAAATGCACATATTCTGGTATCTGGTATAAGGGGGAGTGCGCATTGCTGCACTGCACTTAGACCTCATTAGGCCCATTCTCAGCTCGAGTATCCCACATTGTCTAGGTAGAAAAGTATTACTAAGGTGGGCAAATCTCTGATGATGTCCATCGTCGGCCATCTTTCACCCAGAATGGCAAATGCACATATTCTGGTATCTGGTATAAGGGGGAGTGCGCATTGCTGCACTGCACTTAGACCTCATTAGGCCCATTCTCAGCTCGAGTATCCCACATTGTCTAGGTAGAAAAGTATTACTAAGGTGGGCAAATCTCTGATGATGTCCATCGTCGGCCATCTTTCACCCAGAATGGATCCTCTCGTAGACGAGAGTGCCGGGCATTCGCTGAGGATGTGCCTAGAAGTCTCGTATTCTATTTCACACTCTCTACAAGATGGGGAGTCAACTATTCCCATCTTGTATAAGTGTCCATTGAGCCCGCAGTGACCGGTTAGAACAGCGGTTATCCGTTTGAGGTTCTTTGTGGTCATCTGCAGGTACTGTTTAGCTGAAATCTCGTTGGGGTACAGTAATGTCTTCTTCGAGAGTTTGCAGCTTTTCGTATCATTCCAACGCAATCGTACTAGCGGCTCCGGTGAGATGACGTTTATCCCAGCCGCTGCTCTGGCCAGTGTATCAGCCCTCCTGTTACCTATGTTTATATCGTGCCCCTTCACCCAGCAGATTTCAATGTTGTTATGCATAGCTGCCTGCCGTAGTTTTTTGTGGCACTCTAGTGTTGTCTGTGAAGTAGTGTATAACTTCTTCAGAGACATCAAGGCTTGCAAACTGTCTGTTAGGATCAGTATGGCTTCGTTTGACACTCTGCGGCTTGAAATTATGTCAGCCGCAAGTGTTATACTTATCATCTCCAGTTGAGCGATGGTCGCATACTTACCCATGGGGATTTTCGTATGGATCCTCGGGGTTCTAGAGAAAACTCCAATCCCTGACCTATTCTTCCTTTTTGAGCTATCGGTATAGATTCTTATAGCCAACTCTCAAGTCGTGCCCCTTTACCCAGAAGATTTCAATGTTGTTATGCATTGCTGGCTGCCATAGTTTTTTATGGCACTCTAGTGTTGTCTCTGAAGTAGTGTATACCTTCTTCAGAGACCTGCTGTCTGCTAGGATCAGTATGGTTTCATTTGACACTTTACAGCTTACAATGATGCCGGCCGCAAGTGTTATACCCATCGTCTCCAATTGAGCGACGGTCGCATACTTACCCATGGGGATTTTCTATTATTATAATATTGTTGTGATCAAACGTGTTTTAATCGTATCTAACTATATAAAAAAATGCTATATGTCAACAAAATGTGTTTGTTTACAAAGCAAAAGAAGGTAACTTTTTCCGCATACTTTTATCTCTTATTGAGAACTAACGCGTTCAAATACGCCACCTGGTGGCAGGGAAAATATTATAGGGCGGAGTACTGTTATAAACAACGTGCTTGATTTGTTGTGCTTTATTTGTTTCATAAATTAAATTTGATAAAAATGACAGCGTGCTAAAGTTGACTGATTTTTGTGGTAATTTTGTATGTTTTAGACGTATTCTAGTTTACTTATTCTTAAACTAGAAAACTGCATATTATTGCCGACAAGTGTAAACTGTTTTTTGTAATTAATAAAGAATTATTATTATATAAAATTAAAGTTGCAGGCAATAAAAAACTATGTTATAACGTTTTTAATGTAGCTCTTTTGTTTTTAAAGATATCCGCAAAAATACGTTTATTATTATCATTATTGACTGAATAAAAATATGTTTCAAATAATGTGTATATGCCGTGGAACTCAAGTAGTGTACTATACTATATCTACAACATTTATTTATAGCAGAAGTTAAAGCGATGTTGTTAACATTTGTTGGGGTTTCATTTTTTTTCCTGTATCCAACGCATCCTTCCAGTACAATGTTTGTTTAGGTACTCTACTAATTGTATAAATCTTAATACTTTCTTGAATGTATTATCCCTTGTATATATATATTTTTTGATACATTTTATATGATATGCGAGCAGCACCGACCTGTGGACGCACAGGACGACTATTTCTTATTAGAAAAATATCTTATTCCTGCAAACTCGCAATGAACTTGTAAGTTTAATTAAATGTATTTAATAGATATACATCAATTACTTATATGAAAGACACAAATTCAATTTAAAAAAATCATTCGCGCTTAATCATCAATATTTTGACAACTCCTCTCAAAGTTTTGAGCAATCACGTAAAGCAGGTATAAAGTAAAAGCCACTAAGTACATATGAAATCAATAGTACTCTCATATTGACACTTTACGTGTTACTACGATTTAATGAAGCAGTTTCTAGTTAGGTATGTCAGCCAGTAATTGAAGTTTTCTATTGTGGTCGTAGATGTTTTCCTATGTCCTGAATAGAATTTTGTTTTTGTTTTGTTCCTATACAGTTTTCTTATATGTCTATGACACATATACTCGCCTGCGTAACGCAACTAGTCGTGTATAAATATCAGCTCCCGCTATACAATTTATGCCTATTCGCTTGCTTTAACACCTGGCGCTAAGGACGAATATATACGGAAGTGAGAATATTACGATCCACCATGGGACCCGAGACCGCTTTCTGTTTATATTTAAGCCACTCGAAGGGTTAATAACATTTTAGATATATTTAAGGTTTATTTAATTATCGTCTTCTTAACTGATGTTTAAGCATTTGGGTGTTTTTATTTGTTATAAGTTATATATAAGGAGTTTTTCTTTAAGGTATACATATTCCAATTCTGTGCTATAAATGTTCAGATATCCGTTGTTCTTTTTAAAGAGTTCAATTTGAAGCTTTAAGTGAGTGTTTTCCACTCCCAGGTTAAGCATGAAGTAAAATTTCGAGTTTAGAAAAGCCTGAAAATTTGATTATATACAGACCCAGTTTTATAAATAAATAAATATCGCTATAATACATTCGTAAGAAAGCAAATCTCTTATTTTATATGAATTGCAAGAGTATATCTCTTCACCAGCATAATGAGAACAAACAATTACAAACTTTATTTCTACTTCCCGATTTAAACAAAAACGTGGTTGGAGCTGAAAGTATCACTTTGAATCAAGGCTTTGTTTGCACTTTAATAAACTCGCTAAACGTACGAAACTTTGCTATTTTTCACAGAACACTTTTAATTAACACGTTTTTCGTATTTCAATGTTTGAATTTCAATTAACAATTTAGTATTTATATAATGAAATTAAACACAATTATAAAATCAAGTGCTGTTTATGTATCTTAATTAGCCTTGGTTAAAAGTTTCATCATATATTAAACTTTATAAGTATAATAAAATATATATTATAAAAGGGGTCAACAAGAAGTGTGAAATTCCGACCAGTTTATACTATATAAATACTATATAAATAATTTTATTAAATTTAAAATATTGATCCCATATATGTACAATAGGGTGTCAATTATTTCGTCGAAACATTTTTTTTAGTCTTTCCACCTAAATTTGTTCATTTAGGTCGTATTGCGAATGGCGCATATGTACTTTCCATGTGTTTCAACATAATAGCGTACCGAATGGGTATGCGCGCATACAGCACATATATACCAATCTCAATCGGAACGGTTGGAAGGCAGTGAACTGTCAACTTCAGTGGCGGCAGTACCGCAAAAACTATACTAAGCCCCCCCTAATATCTCAAAATACTAATAACCATAGCCGCAGTAAGGAGGGGGCGACGGATACAGGCGCATCAAGCAAAGGGGCGCCATCAAAGCCCAAGATCCCAAATTTCGTAAATTTAAATCAGAAATTTAAAATTATATAGGGAATCTATAGTCTAAACTAGGGCTGGGAATTTGAATATTCGCGAATATTAAAATACCACATTATTAAATCACTCACCTTTTCACATATTTGATTAATTTAGCTATTTGAATATTTAAATCTTTCAATAAATTAGTGTTAGAAAATGTTTAATTTATTTTCTAAACAATTTATAAATTTAAATAGCTTATTTGTTTAAATGTTTAACTAATTTGAATGTTTCATATTTGAATATTCACGAATATTCAAATTCCTAGCCCAATTTTAAACTTCACATTAAATTAGTGTTTTGTACGCGTGGCGCATGAAGTAAAATGTTGAGTTTAGAAAAGCCTAAAAATTTGGATTTGCCAGGGCGGGACTTGCTTCGCTAGCGCGCACCGGCAAATCCAAATGTTCCGGCTTTTATAAACTCCAAATTTTACTTTATGCTTAGTCTGGGAGTGGAAACCTACGATAAATAATATAATGTCAATTATTAGTGACATTTATTTATTAATATTATAAGGACACGTTACTCACACAGGCATGTTTACAAACTTTTCGCCACGTTTGCCAAAAATAGACTAATTCCTATTGTTACAACACTTTATAATATTTTATTTCTAACTACCAACAAAATGTCGGAAATGTATCATAATTGTATAATGTATAACGTAACGTATCAAAATAAAATATCACATTAACCGAAACAAATCATAAATAATACATTACTGTCAAATAATGCTTACTTATATGTCGAAAATGACATTCCATTTCAGTCAGAGGAGTTCATTATTAGCATAGATTGATGATATTTTAGTTAATGTCAATAACGAAAATATAGAATAATTATATACAATACTGTCAAGAGTTCCAATCTATATGTCAAAAATGATATTCCATTATAGTCATAGAAAGTCATTATTGGCAGTATATGAGATATTATAATTTTCTAAGACCTTTAAAAACTATCGTAACTGTCACAGAAAATCTATAAAAACTCGTAAACTGAGGATTGTTAATGGTTACATTGGGTATTGATAGCCATTTAACTATACTAACTGCCTATATCTTGACAACTGACACTCGCGTTATATCAACGACAATTCTACACACTACAAAAAAATTATCAACCAACATCAAAAATATACCAAATTTTATATAAATCGTCATCATTCTGATGTGTGTGCTATGGTATGTGTTTATCTATAAAAACTGTCAATATAGAACAACAAACAAGTTTTAAAATAGTCATTATTTTGTTAAATATATCAACTGTCAATAGTGACTCGAAAAACTCTGCTTTCGTTGTTGTTGTATCCACAATTTTTGCGCGTTTTTCATTTTTCAAGACAAGTTTTGACCTATCATTTTATTTTTGACATGGTATTTAGGAGCATCAATTAAATAGATTGCGTATAAAGTTTAGGTCATTGTGTTTTGTTTTACATTTTTTTTTGTGTTAGTCAAGATTGCGACGTACGTACAAACCTGACATTTTTACGCATGTTTCGTATTTTATTACATATTTTTGACAGTTGACGTTTATTGGACATAAGTTGGCGTCGACGTATGTCCAATAGCATTTGACATTTATTATGACTGTCAAGGTGGGGGGCGAAAATTGGATTTTTGGCTCCAGGCGTAAGTTTTTATTACTGCAGCGCTGCTAATAACCAACCCCTTTCTACCTCTCTTATTATTATATATTATTAGAGGGCGGCGTAAAGACTCTTGTGTTAGGTGAAATTCTAGGCCCCCGCATTGTTACATGGTGTATTGGTGTAGATTTAGATCCGAATTGTGTATTATTTATTTATTGCTCCTGATTATGGTTCCTTAAAAGATTTGATATGTTCAACGTATGGCCCCCATATCTCCTTGTTCCCTGGCGTGCTGTAGTTAGCTCCGATTGGCCTGTTCCTTCTTCTTAACAAGCCAGGATAGAAGGAACTGTTTTTTGTTCAAGGGCGTGCGCTTTTAAGTCCGGCGGGCCGTCTTTTTTCTTCCTGCTCGTACCGCGTGTCGTAGGTAGGGATGCGTGTGTTCGCTTGTCGCTTGGGGGCGAGTCACCCTACTGGCGAGCGCGTTTCGCGTGCTCGGGCGTGCAGTGCCGTGTTTCCACAAAAATAAATTGTCGAAAATGTAACACAAAACGCAATGACGCTCCTAAATACCATGTCAAAAGTGAGGTGAAATGTCAAAATCTGTCTCGAAAAAAGAAAAACACGCAAAAATTGTTGAAAATCGTGAAAACGACAACAGCGAAATTCGACATCCTCGCCAAAAGTATAATTGTTTGTACTGTCAATAATACATTTAGCCGAAAAGGGTCGTAAGATGGACCTCCTGGAGTTTCTGGAAATTCACAGAGCACGCGCTAATCCGGAAATTCCCGTAATAAACGACCAGCTTGACCTAATATACACCCTCATTCTTAAAGCCGTTTTGTAACCGTAATTTTTTCGTATATATACCTGACGAATTGTTTGTTTTAAATTACTTTATGTTTGATAATGACTAGTTAAAGTTGTCGAAACTATAGTCACAATAAAATCCTCAGTTATACAAACAAAGTTAATTGTCTTATTTGTGTAAAGAATGATGTATAACGAAGTAGAAGCCTCCACAGTGAACAGTTTAGTTAATAACGTTTTTCTAGTATGTTAGATTGCCGTTGATATGGACACGAAAGTGTCAGCTGTATTTATAGACAGTCAGTAGTCAAATGATTGTCAATACCTAACGTAATGTAACCGATATATCCTCAATTTACAAGTTTTTATATATTTTCTGTGGCAGATAGTTTTGGAAGGTCTTTGACAATTATAAAATAATGTGTTTTTGTGACCATTATGACATATTTTGACGGTTATAATATTATTTGACAATTATAAATATAATAAAACAACTGTTTTGTGTTGTAGGCGTTCACTTTGTAGTACATCTTAAATACACTTGTAAATAAAACACTTTTTACTTTGTTTAACCACTATATTTTGCTCTTAATTTGTAACTATAGTTTCGACTATCTAGTAGTTACTATCAAACTAGTTTTAGTTTGATAATTATGTGGGAAATATGGTGGTTAAACAAAGTAAAAAGTGTTTTAAATAATAAAACAAGTATTTTTTTAAAATATTGTAGTATTTTTACGAACTTCTGACAGTTATTTATATTTTTAAACTTGTTTACAGCAGTTAGGGCTCATTTCATTTAGCTCGGCGAGATATACTAAGAAATTTCGACTTTTCGAAATAGTTTATCTATTTATTATTATATGTCATTTCGATACCGTAATTCACTATTGATAAGTTAAACAAGTAGTATTTTAAGACTTTTGGTGTTATGAGCACACATATTTTCTAATGTCTAATGTCTCGCCTAGTTAAGTGCAACAAGCTACAATTGTTTTGACGTTATGAATATTTTTGAAATATATGACATTTTTAAATAGAGGTACATTTTCAAAAATTATTCGACATTGTTTTTTTTGACAAGAAATTACGAATTACGACAAAATGTGTATTTCTGCCGATGATAATGGAAATGTAATTCAATTCAATTTATAAATGACACTTTAAAAATAAATTTTAAGCACAAAAATGATTTTACAAAAAAATATATTTTTGATATAAACTGACTTTACATACATTATCGTGTTTATTAGATATTGAAGTTTTGGAAATAACGTGTCGTGTTTGTCGAAAATTGTCTATTTGTTGTAAATTGATTTTTTGTCATTAATTGACTCTTGTAGTGAATTAAAAATGTTAATATAATTACCATTTTCACAGAAAACAATTTTTCGAGTATATCGATGATTTTCTTACAAATTAAGATTTCTGTTTTATATTTTTTATTGTTGACATTTGTTTTTTTGTTAACCCTAACGGGGATTATCTACGGCGCTGAGTAATACAAATTAAAATTGTTCTCATATATCGCCAATCTATGTTAATTACATTCTGTAACTATAATGGAATGTCATTTTCCACATATGGATAGGCATTTTTGACAGTATTGTATTAATTACGTCCTCTGATTTGTCCCAGCTCTGATACAAATGAAGTAATTTAAATAGCAGTTTTATCAATCAATAAGGAAACGAGTTTAATTCTTTCCGTCTATCCTACGCTGTGCCGCCGCACAGCGGTTCGTTTTTGTTTTATTTAATAATTGGTAGAATTCGCAGGCCAGAACCGGAAGATCTCTCGCTAATTTATGGAATTTATTACAAGGAAAATCTTATTTTTGATAAATCGTCAAAGCCGCTGTTCATTGTTGCGGCTCACTTTTTTACTTTGATTGTTTTATTGATGCGGCATAATCATCCAGCATTTGATTTAAGTGCCTTAACTTGTTTAAAAATTCTCGAGGGAAGCTGTCGGGAAATACACAGTGGGATACGGACGGGGGGTAAAGGAATTACTTGAACGAAACTGAGAGGCTTCTGTATGACGTTGCAGCTTTTATTTCATATACTCATATTAAATACTTGTTTTTAAGTTATTGTTCTACAGGATGTAGATGCATTTTGGGGAATTATTTTAATGTTAATTTTTCGGCTATTAAAATAAGTTAATTTAATTTAGAAAACTAGAAGAGGCAAAGAAAAACGGATACTGTATCCGCGATTTATCTTTCGAATTAAACTCCATGAATATCTTCTTGCGTTTTCTAGTTATAGTAAAAAATATGTTTATCGACGACCTCACCAAAAAACTTTACTTATGTATCAATTAATGCGCGCGAAGATCAATTTTTTAGCACAGGTGTTAAAATGGCCAATGCATTTTAAATGAATAGTTATTTAGGTTCACACACTAGTTATCTGGAGCTTTTGGCGCTACTAACAAGTATGTGTTAATACGTGACTATGCATACGGCGTATTAAGTAACACCTTAATCGCGATTAGTTAACTGCACGTTAGTAACGGTTATTAAGAGGACTATGCATAAAGATGATAATCTTTCAATGATAGTAGTTAGATTAATAGCATTAGTTATAAATTTTATATTTTTGAACAACATCTGTTGTTGTTCACATAATATATAAATCTTAAATCTATAAAATTATTTATTACCATTAGTTTCCTGAAGACCGTTATTTTGTTGGCAAATTTTATGAATTTTAACTAAAAAATGGTGATGTCTCAAAGATATGATGATTTAAATATCAACAATATGGCTGCTTTAACTAAATGTAATTTACTTTTATTATTATTCCAAAATTATTCACAAAATAGTAAGTCTTGCATTTTTTCGCTACATCTCGGTAAGTATTGATCACCATCACATCTAAGCGTTATATATTTTTAACTTTACTGCAAATCAATGGTTTAAACGTGTGGCGCTTGAAGTAAAATTTCGAGTTTAGAAAAGCCCCGTAAACATTTTCTACGCGGGGCTTTTCTAAACTCGAAATTTTACTTCATGCTTAGTCTGGGAGTGGAAGACACTTATTACTTTAAAATATATCAGAACTGTTAAAATGTGTATCGTAACTGTCACAAAGAAGACAAGTTGTAAAATTTTCTCATGATTATTGATTGATTGATTCTCATGATTTTTGATCATTTTAGTAATTATCGCTCAAATGTATAAATTAATGTCCCGTTTCACCAACTTCAGTTAAATCTTATTCCAAGATAAAATTTATTTACCGATTAAAAAACAAATTTCCCATGTCATCAACATAAAATAAATTGTATATTCTTGACTAACATCTGTTTGATTTTCATTGATGCCTACCTGCACGTATTCATATCTTGTAATAGCCAGCACAGTTAAAGTTTAATCGTGGATTCCGCAGTGGCAGATTGCATACATTAAACGTCCAATCACATTCAGCAGGGTCTGCTGAAATTTAGTTAGATACGGCTCAGTAAACTTAGCCCCCCAAAGTTCGACTTTTTTGAAAAAAACTATTGCGCTAAACGGGCTTTAGCTAGCGCTACAAAAATTAGTGCTAGTGTCATGGGCTCCCGCACATCTGGGTATGGGTAATTGTTCATATTGCTTTTCATATATATTCTAGTATATTTTGATTCTGTGTTGTATTGTACTTTTTTTCGTTAGACAATAAACAATATTATTATTATTAATATTATATTTTGACAAACCCCTCCCGAAAGTTGCTAGCGCCACTAAGACGAGAGAGTTACGGGGGTTTGAACTTTCGGGGGGCTGGGTTCTTTTACACTATTCGGATTTCTCAGAGCTAGCGTTAGCTAGCGCCACCCCCACAACCTCTAAAAACGATCAAACATTTTTAACGCCAGCCTCCCGAAATGAGTTTTTTTAATCAAATTTATCTAGCTTAGAGCTAGCTTAGCTAGCTTAGAGCTAGCCCCAGTAGAATATGAAAAAAATATTCTCTCAAAAAAATCAGGTATAGTGGAATTTTCAAATTAGGCACTTGTATGCGCAGAAAAAATAAGAAAGTGGAACCTGACTACGTTGGGCGCACATTTATTTGAAAGAAAGAAACTCGCGCGCACATGCCAGGTGGTGCATCGGACGAGGACCCTTCGGGATTTCAATGGTGTTATCTCTCTGGCTTCTTATGTTCCCAACCACCGCTGTCTTCACCCCCGCCATGTATCTTGGAGGCTGCGGTGATTGGTCATAAAGCGTGGTGGAGGAAGCAGAGGGTGGAGTTGGCACACCTTACCTGAGGCCAAAAGTTTAGGACCTCTGGTTTCCAACCGTTCCGGCGTGTCTAAGTTTGTGTTGTTCTCAGAGTTTTTCCGAAATTTCGAGAAATTTCCAAAGGCTTTTTTCATGGTCGTAAACATCTACAGCGCGCCGTGGGTGTTATGGCGCTGGTCTTCGGAGGTGCGGAATTTTATAACCTTCCTCGGGGTTGTAAACATCGGCCTGTGATGGTCGCGCGGTTTATGATGGGGTGGTTCGAAAATTTGTAGCCGTTATTGTCGTGTCACGTTCGTGGAAATTCAATGTTTGACTAATTTACATATTTACAAAGAAAAAAAAATATATATACAAAAGAATATCGAATGAAGGGTTACGAACTTGAGTCATATAGAATTAAAATGATTATGAAATGAAATGTGAGCAAAACAATTGTAGTCCGATGTTTCGCGAATGCGAATAAAATAAAATCAAGTTATAACGTTTTCGATAAAACGCCGGTAACACTCCTTTACTTCTTGGATTTTGGAGGCGTACACTTCGTGGTACATCTTCAATTTTGATATAAAGAAAACTCTTAACTTTTTTATACCACTTTAATTTTACTTCAGTGACTAGTTTCAATTACACGGTAATCATTCTCAAACTAAGTACTTAAAGCACGAGTTACACAGGTATATATATTAAATCTAAAGCGCTTCGAAGAGAGGGGTGTACATCAGGTCAACCTGGTTGTTAAGGATAGAATTTCCCGGATTAATTTTTGCTTTGTGTATTTCAACGGTTTCCAGTAAATCCATTTTCTTACCTTTTTCGGTGAGATGGATTACTGAAAGTACATCCTTGCCGAAATTTTGGTTTGTTTCTAACAAATGATTTGCAAAAGTTGAATTCTCATGTTTTAAATTATATGATCTATGATGTTCTTTTAGTCTGGTTTGAAAATTACGACCTGATTGTCCGATGTACACTCCTTTACAATCTGGACATGCTAACCTGTAAATTTCTGACTTGTACATCTTATTTATTGGGGTTTTTGCGTTGAGTATTAAATTACAGAGTTTAGTATTTGATCTAAAAACAATGTCAATGTCTCGTTTTTTTAAAATATTTTTAATTTTTGAGCTGAGTGTGCCAAAGAATGTTAGAATTTTGTATGAATTATTTGTGGCTGGGCTAATAGCGTATATGTAATTTTGAATTTGTTTTGATTGGAATTTATTAATTAATTTGTGTATCAGATGTTCCGAATAGCCATTATCAGTAGCAATTTGTTTTATTGTCTGTATTTCTTTGTTCCGTGATTCAGGCCTAAGGGGGATTTTGAATGCACGGGTTATCATTGAGTAGAAACTCGCTATTTTATGTTTATATGGATGACGTGAAGAATTCGGGATAATTGTATCTGTGAAAGTGGGTTTTCGGTAAATATTAAATGTAAGTTTGTTATTCGTTTTAGTTAATGAAAACCCACTTTCACAGAAACAATTATCCCGAATTCCTCACGTCATCCATATAAACATAAAATAGCGAGTTTCTACTTAATGTTAACCCGTGCATTCAAAATCCCCCTTAGCCCTGAATCACGGAACAAAGAAATACAGACAATAAAACAAATTGCTACTAATAATGGCTATTCGGAACATCTGATACACAAATTAATTAATAAATTCCAATCAAAACAAATTCAAAATTACATATACGCTATTAGCCCAGCCACAAATAATTCATACAAAATTCTAACATTCTTTGGCACACTCAGCTCAAAAATTAAAAATATTTTAAAATATCGAAACATTGACATTGTTTTTAGATCAAATACTAAACTCTGTAATTTAATATTCAACGCAAAAACCCCAATAAATAAGATGTACAAGTCAGGAATTTACAGGTTAACATGTCCAGATTGTAAAGGAGTGTATATCGGACAATCAGGTCGTAATTTTCAAACCAGACTAAAAGAACATCATAGATAATATAATTTACAACATGAGAATTCAACTTTTGCAAATCATTTGTTAGAAACAAACCAAAATTTCGGCAAGGATGTACTTTCAGTAATCCATCTCACCGAAAAAGGTAAGAAAATGGATTTACTGGAAACCGTTGAAATACACAAAGCAAAAATTAATCCGGGAATTTCTATACTTAACGACCAGGTTGACCTGATGTACACCTCTCTCTTCGAAGCGCTTTAGATTTAATATATATACCTGTGTAACTCGTGTTTTAACTACTTAGTTTGAGAATGATTACCGTGTAATTAAAACTAGTCACTGAAGTAAAATAAAAGTGGTATAAAAAAGTTAAGAGTATTCTTTATATCAACACTCCTATAGTTTATTTGCGAAAATTGTTTGACATTCTTTTATTGGGATAGGTTAGATATTAGTCTTGTTCGTAGTGTCTGTTTCTAGTGCTCTTATAAACTTCCAGATCTTGTTAGATGATCTTGTTCCGCCTATGTATATTTCGACTTCCCTGCATTTCATTTCCCACGTGTAGTTCTTATTTTCATTAACCATTTTTTTTATCTTGTCTGTTCTTGCCTCACTTGCGTCATTTTATCATTTGTCACTTGGGTGTCTATCCATTTCTTATACGCTTTTTGTTTCTTATTTCTTTAGTTTTTAGTGCTGTGTTCCATGTAATGTTCTTGTTCCGGGTATGGTAGTTATTTTGTTGCTTCCTTTAATAATCGTAGAGGGCACCCGTTTCGTCAGTTAGGTATTCATCATTTCATTTCTGGTCTAGTCTGTTCTGGTATAAAGTTTTAGTGCTGTGTTCCCATAATCCATTGAGAATATATTTTACTTGCTCTACTTTGCTGTTATTTATGGCTTTGTTTTTTCTGTTCTTGATGTTATGTGAAACATCAACCTTTGTTGCCAGAAAATATTGATTCGACCCGCACCCGACTCCTCTGAATACTTTTGTATCTCGCACGTTCCATTTTGTGTCCTGTTTCATAATGACATAGTCAATTATCGATTTTAAATCTCTTGTGTCCTGGTGCCATGTATATTTGAAAATATCTTGTTGGTAGAAACCGTTTAAAATTTGTAATTTGTGTTGTTCACATATTTCTATAAGTCTCTGGCCGTTATTGTTCAGGATTTTCTTGCCATATCTACCCACTATCTTCCTACCCTCCTTTCTTCTAATTTTAGCATTGTAGTCACCAATTAATATGGGTATTCCAAATTCAGCCTATTTTCTGTAAATCATTAGATATTCCTTGTTTTTTTTTTCAAGTTCAATTTAAAGCTTTAAACGAGTGTTTTCCACTCCCAGACTAAGCATGAAGTAAAATTTCGAGCTTAGAAAAGCCCCGAGAAAATTTGTCGTGGGTCGCACAGCGACCCGAGACAAATTTTCTAGGCTTTTCTAAACTCGAAATTTTACTTCATGCGCCACGAGTATAAAACACAAAAATATTGTGAAATTTATGTATATTCGAACTTCACTTGAAATCTGTGTTTTATTCGCGTGGCGCATGAAGTAAAATTTCGAGTTTAGAAAAGCCTAGAAAATTTGTCTCGGGTCGCTGTGCGACCCTCGACAAATTTTCTCGGGGCTTTTCTAAACTCGAAATTTTACTTCATGCTTAGTCTGGGAGTGGAAAACACTCGTCTAAAGCTTCAAATTAAACTTTTTTAAAAAATAACGAATGTCGGAAAATTTACAGCTTATGCACATGTTCATTATAAAATTCACTGTATATTCTTGTTAATCTCTTACTTGCATAAGAGTGTCATTTAGTTGTTCGTAGAACTCAACCTTATCAGTTCGTGGAGCGTCTTCATTTGGGCCATAGAGTGCGATAATTGACACTCTATGCTCTTGAAGGTTGAGGTTAGCCGATATTAGCCTTTCATTTACAGTTTCCCAATGGTTTAGATTGATCAGTTATTTCTGAAAAGTATCGATATTCAAAATATCGATACTTTTCGATACTAGATATTTTAGATTTAATATTTATTAGTATTTAATATTGCAAATTCATTTTTAAAAGACCTTCAACAAAAATAAATAATATTCTCAGGAATAGCTTACTGACGGTTCTGAAATTATCAAAATTCATGTTTTACAAACAAAACAAATATAATGAGTCAATGTTTTATACGCGTGGCGCATGAAGTAAAATTTCGAGTTTAGAAAAGCGTGAAAATTTGGATTTGCTGGGGCGCGACTCGCTTCGCTCGCGCGCCCTGGCAAATCCAAATTTTCACGCTTTTCTATACTCGAAATTTTACTTCATGTTTAATCTGGGATTGTAAAACACTCGTTAGAATTTCTTAAGAACTTAAAATTGATTTGTCTAGCGATAATCACAAATTAATGACTGAATAACAAGGGAGTTTACGGCTTTTATCATAATCATAATTAAAATCACTCAAAACTTGAGCTTGAAAATTACCGAAAATCGTGAAAAGTTTATGAAAAGCATTGATATTTTTAAATGTATAATTTAGGAAATTCACGAAAAGCAACAAGATTTAAAAAATGAAATAATAATTACGGGGATGTACTAGATTTTCATTAATTTTAAATATTTCGCGAGCGCAACACAGTTTTTTTGCCACGGGCGCCAGAGGACCTAGTTCCGGCCCTGTAACTGACAATTGCTTTTTAAGTATAGATGAAATTGCCAATTCTTGGTTGCAGAATACTTCAAACATTAAAAGTGCGATTCTTTTCGCAATCTACAACAAGTTAGTCTTACAAAGACTATATCAAACACTCATTGAAACAACTACTTCCCGGGCTAATACCCCGACGGACATTGAATTATACAACAAGTGTTTGCTGTTACATACAGTAACCTACTGCAAATGTAACAATTTGGGTTAAATTATTCCGGCCATCTATAGACGCGTTTCGAGATTTATCTCTCTTCAGTATAGCTTTGCCATTCCCTCTAAACAATTTGACACCTTAGACTGGCGGTCACGTTACCGTTCAAACATAAGTATAAATAAAATTGCCAATTCTTGGTTGCAGAATACTTCAAACATTAAAAGTGCGATTCTTTTCGCAATCTACAACAAGTTAGTCTTACAAACACTTGTTGTATAATTCAATGTCCGTCGGGGTATTAGCCCGGGAAGTAGTTGTTTCAATGAGTGTTTGGTATAGTCTTTGTAAGACTAACTTGTTGTAGATTACGAAAAGAATCGCACTTTTAATGTTTGAATTGCTTTTTAATAATTGATAATTTAAATCGTTATAACTCGGAAACTAAATGTACGATTTCAAAAATTCGTTTATCATTGGAATTACTATATTGATGTCTATTAACACTGGAAAGGAGAAAATTTGCGCTACTAAGACAGTGGCGTAACTGACGATTGTTTTATCACCCCTTGATAAATTAACCCATTTCTGCATTTAGGCAATTGAAGACACTCGTTCCTTTGTCGCTCGTGCAATGCGTTCACGTGCGAAATTTGTTTTGACCCACTTGGTTCGTAAATTAGTATTATGTTCATACTGCATACATTTATCTGCAATTTATAAGTATTTTCACCAAATTAACCAAATTGGTTAATTATTGATGATAAACAGACATTTTGGATAATAATTATTTGTTTGAAGTATGTACAAGTATATGACTGGTTCGAATAAAATTGAGTCAGCTTATAGATTTAGTTAATATTTGGGCCTATTCTATAAGCGAAACTGTTAAATTCAACGTATAAGTTATCCGTTAACTTCACCTTCTAACTGGATTTGTAATTTGTTATGTATATAAAATCCACTTGCAATGTGACACTTGGTAGATAACGATCATGTTATCTCTAACGTTTCGCTTACAGAATCGTCCCAAGTATCTGATTATGTTTGGATGAAACCAGATGATAGATAAGCTCCACAAGCAGATACCCTACAGGTAAACACCTAGTGTAGTTTTAGATTAGCAGTTGGAGTTTCGAATTGTATTAGCGGGGTATTGCATGTGCACAATGGCATGCGCGTGGTCCACAGCGACGCTCGAGGTGTACGCTATCAGTTGGTGCGTGACGGTTGGTGACGCGAGTCGCCGCGCGTACAATGCGAATAGTCAGAAAGTCGTGGCAGTGCGTGAGCGAAATAACATGCAGATGATCTCAAGTGCAATGAGCAGTCATCACGAAATTGAATCATTACCTGCGGTGCGTCAAAATTCAGAAATTACGAATAAAAAATTACCTTTTTCACAAAAAAACGACTTTCTAACTCCCGAAACAAAAGCATATACAGGCCTCCGAATATTAAAATAGGGTTCGAAGGCCTGTAAAAATTGCGTGCTGTTTAAAAACTAAACTTTCCTCATGACATTAACCAACCCTTGCACACTTCAAGCAGGAAAGATTTCCCGCTTGATTAAAAAAATATATTTACCTCGCACCTACAAACATTTGTAACGCTCATTTAAACCCGAGCACAAAAACGCACCTTTTCCCTACCTATTAAAATCATACCAAATCTAGCAAAATTAATGAATTAATTTTGATATAATTATTCTACCCATCACAGAAATAGCGAAAGCGCCGGGCTCCCCTTTAACTTTATCAATTAACCTCTTAAGCTGGTATTAGACGACACTATTTTCTTGTACAAGAAAATAGTATACTATTTTCTATTATGGTGTACCAAATAGAACATGTCCTATTTCCATTATAAAAACTGTACAAGTTTGGTCAAATTTTGTGTATTAAACCATGATAGAAAATAGTATACTATTTTCTTGTACAAGAAAATAGTGTCGTCTAGTACAAGCTTTAACACTTTCAACCTGTATCTGTCGCAAAATTGAAACAATAATTAAACCATATAGAATATTTCTGCAACATACCTGAAATTCACAATTGATGTTTAGAAGCATCAAGGGAATTAATTATATTTGATAAAAGTGAACCACTCCACTGTTTAATTGAGTTGGTTAGGTTGTAAAGGGAATACATCTTTTTTTATTCTGTAAATTAAGGATTTGCCGTACAGTTTTTTTTTAAATCGTGAGCTTTTCATATAACATAAAATGAGAAGATATTATCAATAAATTAACAGTCGTAAGTTAACTGTTTCCCTAGTATAGTGCGAAAAGGAAACATGTTTTTAATTATTTATTAATATTTTCAACCATGTTTCCAAATTAATTATAAATTTATTTAATTACATTTAAATGCGAAATTGTGAATTTAGGCAATTATTTAATTTCGAACATAATGAGAAAATATTCATTTAAAATTAATTAATTCCACAATTAAATTGTACGCGGAGTATTTAAACGATATATTAAAATTCTAAAATGTATCTACCCAATCCATAAATGACCGGTCTTATTATTTTCTTTGTTTATTACTATCTCAGATATACAGAGAGTTTTCTATTAAGTATACATACCTCAATATACTGTATACGCTGCAAATCTTCCAATATTTGTTGTTTTTACAAATATTTCAAATTAAATATAGGTGCTTGGTTTGATTTACTAAAAATATTTTATTTCAACTAAGTTATATTATATTTTTAGTAAAACAAACCAAGTGAATTCAATTAAACACCTATATTTAGTAGAAAGGTTTTATTAAGTGAACAATGAAAAACAAGTTAATAATTTCAAATTAAACTTTCAAACGAGTGTTTTTCATTCCCAGATTAAGCATGGAGTAAAATTTCAAGTTTAGAAAAGCTTGAAAAATTGGTTTAATCGCGTGGTGCGTAGCGCTACGCGGCCAAACCAAATTTTCAGGCTTTTCTAAACTCGAAATTTTACTTCATGCGCCTCGAGTACTAAACACTGATGTGATGTGAAGTTCAGAATACACGTTTTTAGCATACTGCTTTAGTAGATTTTGAACTTCACCTGAAATCAGTGTTTTATACGCGTAGCGCATGAAGTAAAATTTCAAGCTTAGAAAAGCCTGAAAATTTGGTTTGGTTGCGTAGCGCTACGCGACCTTACCATTTTTTCAGGCTATTCTAAACTCGAAATGTTACTTCATGCTTAATCTGGGAGTGGAAAACACTCGTTTAAGACTTAAAATTAAACTATTTTAAAAAACAAACGCTTATCAGAAAAGTTACAGTATAGTAATGTATCACACTTATAATGCATACATGTATGTATATTTAAAATTCACAGTATTTTTTTATCAAATTTTAGTAGTGGCAAATGCCACCGTCAGGGCCAAAAGGGTTAACACGGCCAGGCCATATTATTTCTTAGTATTCCTATCCTGATTTAAAACAGAATATGAAAATTAAATAATAAGGTATGTCAGTATTAATTCGCTCAGGATAATAAATACTAATATCCCTTTTAAAAGTTTTGGCCCTTGTGTTTAAATGCCAATAAAACGAAAAGTATTTTTTTAATAATCGTCATTTAAAAGTAAACAAAGAGATTCTACGTAGCATATTAAGGTTTAGATTTTTTCCTTTTACAAATATTGTTTATATTGATCGTTAAATAAAAAAGATACCTGTTTTTTGTATTATTTCAGAATACTTAACTTCACCAATTTATTTCTCGGCATGTATTATATAGAACAAATTCTTTTTTAAATATATATATTATCTTCCACTATAACAGGGCTGGCCAACCCAAATAGCTTTGAGGGCCAAAATAAATACTTAAAATGTTTCAAAGGCCGCACCACAGTTTTTTTGTAAAATCAAGTTTTTGTTTGATATTTTATTTTATATCCAGAAGTTTAAAAGTTTTAATTAGCATTTTTAACACTTCTTAAGTTTAGATATTTTAAATTAAGATTTTTAACATTTCATTGTATAATTCAATATCCGGTGGTGTAATTGCACGGAAAGTAGTTGTTTCAATGGATATTTATTGTCTTAAGTTGTCTTATTAATTAAGACAGATCGTTGGCATTTTACAAGAAAAACATTTTCGTAATTTTATATATTATATTTAAAGTGTATGGCAATAATCAATATACTAATTAATAGTTTTTTCGTAATTTTATATATTATATTTAAAGTGTGCAAACTATAAAATGCGTAAGCTTATTTTCTCAAATTCAAATAGTTTTGAATTTGAATTACTCTTATTTTAAATTCCGCATTAATTGTTTTTTTTATACAGACAATTTTTTGTTAGTATAGATATTACTGTATACAGGGTGTCCGTATTTCGACAGAATGTATGGGGATCTCAGTTATTTGCAGATATAGAGAGTCGGTTAAATTAGGGCAAAGTTGCGTACTTTAGGGCCTAACAATAATCTGAAAACAATTTTGAAATATCTTTTTTTGTTTACGAGATACTAACAAAATACTGATTTTTTGAAAAATCGTTTTTATTTTTTTATTCAAAAACTACTGAATTTGGACATTTAGAAGTTTGACAATACACTTTTTATTGAGGAATCTAGTAGCATATTTTTTTTTTATAACATATAACATTTACCCAGGGACCATAGCCAATTTTCATATTTTTTGAAAGAATGATTTTTTCTGAACTCAGGGATGTATCACACTCATAATTTATTTTAGATTTATTATTTAAAATTATATTATTTTCTTTTTTGCAAAGAGTGCGTTGAAAACAATGACGTCATATCTATTTATCAATAAAATCTTGACAGCAGTCAATCATTGTTAGCAGTCAAAATTATTTAATAACTGTCAATATTTTGTAATAATAATTATCGATTATCGCATAAAACATAAATTAAAAAAAATGGTGATGTGTTTATCATAGCACTTTCCCCGTTAAAGATATGACCTAAATTTCAACAGTATGAAAAAGTTGCACAAACTAAATTTAAAAAGATTGTTTTCTGTTTCTCTAAAATAAAGTCATTCTTTATTTTGACAATAATTTTATATTGTTTAAGAAACTTTATAAAAACTCCACAGCTTAAGGTAAAAAACAAACTTATAAATAATTATTCTGTTTATTCCTTAAATTTCAGTTTATTTTTGGCGTATTTATGTGTTGTTTTCATTTTATTACAGATGTTCGAACTTGCAATTTAATGAGTTTATTGTATTTGTCTGATTTTTAGCAATACATAATTTTTGTGATATCATTGCAAGCTAGTTGGGAATGTTGATGTATAATGATGTTTATTAATAGCTAAGCTTCTATTATGCACTGATAAGTGTAAGTCTTGAGCCTTATTATTAATATTATAATTTTTGTCGATGATTATAAGAGTTTATAATTTGTCATTTGTCATTTAATTTAAAATAATATTTGGAAAACAGGCGGTTATCAATTTTGTTTTTTATCTCAAATATAATTATAAGATATCCGAGAGCAAGACCGACGGTAGACAAGCGGAGGTTTTTTTTACATTTATTATATATTGGTTTTAAACCATTCCACCATTTTACTTTTGTATTTTGTAATTTACTATATTTAGACGCCACAAACACATTCACACACATCCATCGACCAAGGTGGAATCATTTCGTACTTTAAAATGACCCAACCCGGCAGGACTCGAACCCGCAATCTCTGGGTTAGAAGGCAGGGCCTCTACCCAGTTTTTTAAGTATGCATATCTCAATTATATGCTGACATTTTCAGATATTCGTTGTTTTTTTTTAAGAGTTTAATTTGAAGCTTCGAACGACTGTTTTCCACTCCCAGATTAAGCATGAAGTAAAATTTCAAGTTTAAGAAAGCCTTAACATTTTCAGGCTTTTCTAAACTCAAAATTTCACATATAGGTATTTGATTGGAAGTCACTTAGTTTGTTTTACTAATAAATTGTTTTATTTTCAACTAGTTTCGGCTTAATGCCATTTTCAAGAATGGTGTACAAAAGAGCAAAATTGATTATATATACTAGATGTCGGCATATCAGGTAATAAGCGCTCTAATTATCGGGGAATTCCAAAGGTCCTCGTTGTCATTGACCACGTTTTTTCCCGCCTTTATGGCTTTACTTATTTCTAAACCCTCCCGATAATTCAAAACTAATCCCTTATTACCCGAATGCAACATTTTACAGTCGTTTGAGCTGAAAAAGTGATTAGCCGCGATGGAATGTTTTGCGAACCCCGTGGTCTGTTTATTATTTAGAATATCTTTCCTATGTTCTTTTAATCGCGTTTCAAAAGACCTGCCCGTTTGTGCTATATATATTGCATCGCAGTCATCACATTTCAGCTCATATACTCCGCTTTTTTTAATATGACTATTGTCTGTTTTAATTTTATTATTCACTAATATTTTCCCTAAGTTAACAGAATTAGTCAAAATTATGTTATTGTCCTTTCCCTTAACTGTTTGTTTAATTTTCTGTGAGAGGTTATTGACGTATTCTAATCTATTCCAGTAGGTTTTCTCTATTTTTGTCACACTATAAAAATACTTCCGCAATTGTTTTTGTTTTTTCTTTTTAATCATTTGATCAACTAATGCCTGTTTAGAACCGTTATTTTTTGCTAATGTTTTAATTGTGTTTAGTTCGATTTGATAATCTATTTCACTAAGTGGAATATTAATTAATCTGTGTATAAATGAATGAAAAGTACTATATTTAATTTGGTTGTGTGTGTTTGAGTTTATAGGTATTATTGTATCCGTACATGTTTCTTTTCTAAATATTTTTTATGTTAGTGTATTGTTGGATGATTTCGTAATCGTTAAATCTAACAATAGTCTTAACTTTTTAAATTTAACGATTACGAAATCATCCAATAATACACTAACATATAAAATATTTAGAAAAGAAACATGTACGGATACAATAATACCTATAAACACAAGGCGGGAAAAAACGTGGTCAATAACAACGAGGACCTTTGGAATTCCCCGATATTTAGAGCGCTTATTACCTGAAATGCCGACATCTAGTATACATAATCAATTTTGCTCTTTTGTACACCATTCTTGAAAATGGCATTAAGCCGAAACTAGTTGAAAATAAAACAATTTATTAGTAAATCAAACCAAGTGAATTTCAATCAAATACCTATATATTATTAGAAATGTTTTAGTGATCAATGAGAAACAAGTTAACGATATCAAAATTTCACTTTATGCGCCACGCGTATAAGACACTGAATTCACGTGACGTTTACTTGTTCACAATATTTCAGTGTTTTAAGTATTTTATACGCGTGGCGCATAGCGTACATTTTCGAGTTTAGAAAAGCCTGAAAATTTGGAATTTCAAGCTTAATCTGGAAGTAGAAAGGTGCTTTCTTTCCACTTCCAGATTGGGCTTGAAATGCCAAATTTTTAGGCTTTTCAAAAGCTTCAAACTAAAAAATTCCCCGTACGTGAACTCATTTTCATGTTGATTAGGATTAAATAAACTGTTGATGTTTTAGATTGTTATAACAGTTAATCAAATTTGGAATGTTTAGAATTAATTTTTTTAAGAAAAAACTAGTTAAGATACCTAATTGTTTTATTGAGTAATGTGGAGTATTTAATCACAATAAAAAAACACTTTTATTCCTTACTTCACTTTTATTCGTTAGATGTATATTTGGAGTGCAAAGCACTCATTATCAATAACTAATGGTCTTACAACTGGGTGCGCAACTATATATACCTGACAAACATGGGAAAAACCTAATTTTAATTACATAAGGTGTCGCAAGGCTGAAAAACATTAAGGGGATTAAAATTACTGACTGTTGATGGGATTACACTTTTTCGGAACTTGTAAAAGGTTTGGCAAAGGGTTTTCCAAAGGACTTAAATCAAAATTTAATAATTTATCTTTATGTTTGTGCATTTCTATGGCTTCTAACATATTTAATCGAAAATGTGATGATTGTTTTAGTAATGTGATATTGTCTGTTGAAAAATAATGTCCTGTTTTTAAATTATGGTTAGCTAAAGCGGATTTATCAATGTTTTTATTTTTGACATGATATACATGTCCTTTGAATCTTTTTAATAGATTCCTTTGAGTTTGGCCTATGTAACATTTATCACAATCATTGCATTTAATTGAATAAATTCCGGACTTTTCTCCTTTTTGTAAATTGATTGCCTAATAATGTTTTAAATTTGTTGTTATTATAAAATGCAGGAGTCATATTGAATTTATTGAAGATCTTTGTGAATTGATTAGAAGTTCTGTTGTTATATATAAACCTAGCAAATTTGTTATTTTTTATTTCTTTTTGTGGTGTGAGATTTGTGACGGGGTTTAATGTTTAGTTTATTTTGTGTCTATTAATTAGTTTGTTAATTGTGAATTTGCTTTTTATTGTAGTTAAGATAAATAAAATATATTTTTTGAAATTTATTTAGATACAAAAGGAATACAAAGTAGTATCATGTAAAAATATACTTAAATATACAGTGAATATAAAACATTCAACAACAATAAAATAATATAAATAAATATAAATATTCAACGCAACTAATAACAAGTGTATTTATTAACAAACGATTACGATTACCAAATTTGGAATGTTCTCTATACAGTAAGATAATGTTCATCCACTTATGAGTAAACTAATTGAAAGGCATTTTTTTTATTTTCCCAAAATATTTTATTATTATATATTATATTATTATTACTTAATTTTTAAAAATAGGGTAATTTTCATTGAAGCATGTGAACAATTATTAATTTATTTATGTACATTTAAAAAAAAAATAAGTATGTTGTTTCATTTTCTTAAATCAGATATTCATTTTTATTAAAGTGTTTAATAATATTTCAACGTGTTTGCACTCTTTGTTTAAGCATGCAGGTAATATTTTAGGCTTTTCTAAACTCGAAATATTTACTTCATTCGACAGGTATGTAAAACATGAATTTTAAAGTGAAGTTGTAAAAGTACGTAATTTTTAATAATAAAGGATAAATAGAAAACACAGTGTCAATAAATCCCAACAAATCCCAGCTCTTGATTCCTTTTCACCAATCAAACAACTTCCCTTTTACAATTTCAATAAATAATCACATAATACATCCCTCAGCCACGTGTAAATTCCTAAGTATCCATTTTGATCCAAAATTCACATTCAAGAACCACTCCATAATACTAAAAACAAAAGTCAAGAATTGGGCGGCACATTTCAGAAGTCTGACCTTCAAACAGCAAGGAATAAGTACCAAAACAAGATGTACATATATACAAAATGATATGCCGCCCCTTACTTGATTATGCTGCCATCCTTTCCCATAACCCCCACCCAGTCACCCTTAAAAATTTACAAATAGCGGAACGATCGGCCTTTAGAGTGCTAACTAAAATCCGACACCCTTAAAACCCACTCCACAATCTCTCGAACATACTACTCTATGAATTAACCAATGTTGTTTCCATTTAAATTTGCCTTAAATCATATTTACCATAATTTCCTAGACCCCCTCTATATCCCTCGAAATAAAGATATAATCCCAAAACGCAAACATCCCTCCTCTACCAAACTCGATTTCATTTCATCATTGACATCATTGACATCATGACATTAGCGATCATGACGATTAAAGAACAGTTTCACCTTGACACTACTGACGACATTAACAATCATGACCTTTTTTACACCAATACGACAGTGACACACGAGAATAAATTCAAGCGGAAAGACCATTGACAGATGGATTTTTATTTAATGGTATAGTTATTTGTACATACTTATTATTTGTTTGTTGATTTTACTGTTACTATCTGTCAATAAAGATATATACAGGGTGTCCCGTTAATGTGGCTAAATGGCTTAACTATAGATTCCTGGGATCAAAATATAATGATTAAACATATCTTATCTATATCTAAAAGTTTATGGTTAAGCCGGAATTAGTCTTCAAAGTTCAAAAAAATATTATTAATTTTATTTATAACAACTGAACGTTGTATTCGATCCGACTTAAATTTATTATGGTTGATTATCATAATAACACACCATTTCAGTTATTATGGTCATCATTGATTGACAAGAAGTATGAAAAACAATAGCACCACAACATAAAAACTAAACTATGTTTTTATTGGCGCACCTTATAAAAATTTTAAAAATACATCTTGAAAGAATAGTTCATTTTAAAGCTTTTGTGTCTCTTAATAATGTTTGATATCTTGTACGGTTTTGCCACAAAAAAATAAAATGCAAATAAATTATTTTACATAATTTAGTAAAAACGAAATCTAGATTTTCGGGTGATTAACAATCCATGTTTTTGCTTTGTCGCCGCCGTTGTTCAACAAACGTCAATTGTGTATAATATTAAGTAACGAGTGTTTTTTTGAGAATTAATTGTTATCTTCGTTATGGTTTGAAATTAGCAAACAGATACAGGGGTTTTTCTTTTAAGTATGGTATACGTATTCCAAATTCAGTCTATTTTCTGTAAATCTTTAGATATTCCTTGTTTTTTTTAAGTTCAATTTGAAGTGTTCAACGAGTGTTTTCCTCCTCCAGACTAAGCATGAAGTTAAATTTCGAGTTTAGAAAAGCCACATGAAAATTTATCGAGGGTCGCGCATTAACTCGAGACAAATTTTCTGGGCTTTTCTAAACTCGAAATTCTCCTTCATGCGACACGCGTATAAAACACTAAAATATTGCGAAATTTATGCATATTCGAACTTCATCTAAAATCTGTGTTTTATACGCGTGGCGCATGAAGTAAAATTTCGAGTTTAGAAAAGCCCAGAAAATTTGTCTCGGGTCGCTGCGCGACCGTCGACCAATTTTTACTGGACTTTTCTAAACTCGAAGTCTGGGAGTGGAAAACACTCGTTTAAAGCTACAAAATTATCTTTTTTAAAAAATAAGGAATGTCGGAAAATTTACAGCTTATGCATATGTTTACCTAAAAGAAAAAATCACTGTATGTTGCTTGTATTAGAATTTTGCCAAGGAAATTGAGGATACCATATTTATATTTTATATTTTTGTGGCAAAACCATACAAGATATCAAAACATTATTAAGAGACAAAGAAGCTTTTAATTTAACCAATCTTTGAAGTAATATTTTTTTAATTTTTCTAAGTGCGCCAGAAAAAACATATTTTAGTTTTTATGTTGTGGTACTACTGTTTTTCATACTTCCTGTTAATCACGGATGACCATAATAACTTAAATGACGTGTTATATTATGATAATCAACCATAATAAATTTTAGTCAAATCGAATGTAGCACTCAGTCGTTACAAATAAAATTAATAATATTTTTTTGAACTTTAAAGACTAATTCCGGCTTAACTATAAAGTTTTGGATAAAGATAAGTTGTGTTAAATCATCATATTTTTATTGAACACCGATTTTAGTCTTTAGATTGTTATTTTATTATTGAATCATAAAGTACATAAGATAGAGTTATTTATAGAATAACACATCGGACAAATGGCCTCCATGACTTTGCAGCCACATAAGCACTCTTTTATTGAAGTTTTCTATGACCATTCTGCATAAATATGGCTGAATTTCGTTGATGCAGCGTTTAATTTCCTCTTGTAATGCACAGATAGTTGTGGGCTTGTTGACAAAGACCTTTGACTTCAAATAACCCCATAAAAAGAAATCTAATGGTGTTAAATCACACGATCTGGGGGGCCAATTCTGATCACCGAAACGAGAGAGTACACGACCAGGAAATGTCTCATGCGATAATTGAATTGTTACACGGGCTGAATGGCATGTGACACCGTCTTGTTAAAACCACATATTAGCCACATCAATATCATCCAATTTCGGCAGAAAAAACTGTGTTATCATGTCGTTATATCGAGCACCAGTAACAGTCACTGGTTGACCAGCCTCATTTAAAAAAAAAGTATGGTCCAATGATGCCCCCAGCCTAAAATCCGCAACAAACAGTGACACGTTGTGGATGCATTTGTTTTTCGACAATCACATGTGGGTTCTCCGAACCCCAAACACGGCAATTTTGGCGATTAACAAAGCCATCAAGGTAAAAATGTGCTTCATCGCTTAGGATGATTTTGCTCGAAAAATCAGTATCCACTTGTTGATGTTCCATAATCGATTCAACGAACTCTCTTCGCTGGCATAGTCATTAGGCTTTAGTTGTTGTGTTAATTGAATTTTGTAAGCAAGGAGACACAGACTTGGTGTGCTCAGGTTTTTACCTTGCGGTGTATACCTTTCGAGCGTCCGTCTAAGGACTGGTAGATCACCGCTAAGAGACCAACCTATATGTGGACCGGGGGGCCAGTGGACACCCCTGGGTTTTTCAAGGCCCACCCCCGACTCCTCATTTAGCGGCGACAAGCACCAGGGCTAAGTCAACTCCGCCGTGTGTAAGTTAGCCCTATCCAAGATAGTGACATAGAGGCTACCTTAAGAAAGTCGACAGCTCCGACTTGGACAATCGTTCACTTCAAACATCCATCGTCCGAAGACTCAGGTCTGCCCCAGACGCCTCCTGTTTAGGTGTTATGCTGGACCTCTAGCATGGAGACACATATCTTTTGTGAGTATACGCTGTTGAGAGCTTCTTGAAATTTGCAGTTCTTGTCCACGAAGCCGAATTGATGTTCTGGGATTTTCACCAACACTCTCACGCACTGCTTCTATATTGACATTTGAACCGCTTGTATTTGGAAAATCAGTGTGTTTAGCGTCTCCAACTGATCTAGTCTCCCTGAATTTATCAATTAATATCTTCACAGTTGACGCAGTTAAAACACTATTCCGACCATATTTTGTATGAAATTTTCGAACTGTGGCCGCCAAACTTTCATTATTTTTTAAATATTGTTCAATAATGAAAACACGTTGTAACGCTCCATTTTTACTAACCCTTAGCTGTCAAATTGTTTTTTTAGGGTTGCCAACAATTTACTGCACAAATGGCGGCAAATTCAAATCTTTCGTTAATTTTGGGACACCCTATACAAAACCACCCCGAAAAGTATTTATTAACACATTGATATTTTCTTAGTTAATAAATCAGTTATTTCTATTTCAACTTATTCTGGTTGCATTTAGTTGACAATACGAATAATTTTCCCAATAAATAACGGCGTTTGTGGCCGCGGGCTGCACAGAAGCTCTTAGAGGGCCGCGGGCCACGGGTTGCCCAGCCCTGCAGTTTGTACCGATTTACGAACACTTGGAAATAGAAAATAATATTAAACATTTTTCTCACTGACTAATATAATATGCATGTGAAATATTGATGAAATACGACACACATTTTAATGCTATAAAATCTACATTATTTTGAAATTTACCGGATATTTCATTATATATTTGGAATGTAATTTAAAGGAACACGTCGCACACATTTTAAGGTGAGATTTATATACTCAAAAATGTTTTAGATGTATTTTAATATTATATATGTCATAATTATATTCCCCTCATATTAATAACAAATATTAAATATGTATTTCTACTGGATAAACTTATTTAATTGTTTTTAATAATTTAATAGTAAGGGGATGAAACTATATTACATTATAAAAATAAAAACATTAATTTAATAATATCGAAACCTCTATATCTCCGCCACTGCACAGTGTGTTAGCGCGAACTAGCAAGGTCTATTGGCGGTTTTTGGGCCAAAATCAAAAACTTAAAATTTAAAAAAATGAGTCAAGTCATTCTATTAAGGACATTTCAAAACTCATAAAACTAAAGTTTCAGATTTTTTGATGAACGCCATGAGGCATAATTCACCCTCAAAGTCTGAACATTTTCGCAAAATTAGCGTTATCTTAAAAAAATCCCAACTTTACGATTACACCTTCTATTGTCACAATTTTTTGACATAACGATAACATTATATCATTCTACTAAATGACATGCAGATTGATTGATTTAAATAATTAGTAACGCTTTGAGAATTAATTAAAAACGGATAATTTTTACTGCTAAATTTTAACTTTAATTTGGCCGTAATAAAATTTAAAAAAAAGTAGAGGTCTGGCATTACCTGCAAAATATCGGCCAATGTCTCCTCTATAACCCTATGTAGAAATCTTATTTTTATTGATCCGACCCCGAAAATAATTGATATTTTTCTATCATCAGTCAATGCAAATACAAAATTGGCGCGAGGAATTTACATCATTTTCAAAAATTCACAACTTTTAGTTTAGTCTTTTAATCGTTTTTATTTGTTGACACAATGATAACATCATCATCATTATATACAGGCTGAGTTTTTTTTATGTTCTCTGTTGGGATCTCGGAAACTATAAGAGATAAAGAAACAGTTAAATAGTCAAGATAGTGCAGTTTTACGAGCTGAATACAGAGACTTTTGTAAAATTTTTGAAAAAGTCAAGCGTGACTAGATATTTTGAAAAATGTGAAAAGTGTCGATTATTTTAAATCGATTTTGTTCGGTTATTAATAGAGATAAAAAAAACTATAAAAAGCAAAGTTTTAGATAATTTTTCACTAAATAATAAAAATCATGACATAGCCAACTATAGCTTTTATTTGAAAAATTTAAGTTTATTTTATATTTCGAAAACTAATGTCAATAAAAAAAATCTGGTAAAAAATATTAAAAACCTACATGCTATATGACTAAAAATAATGAGTAGTGTATTTTAACGGAATACACGATTTGTAAGTATCAGATATGGGCATAATTTCAATAATTTTTTCTTTGTGTTTTACATTCGACAACGTTTGCAGCAATATAAACTAATCACAATAAAAATATGATAACCTTATTTATTCAGGAGTTTTTTTGTTTAATTTAGATTTAGAATAACTACATAATTACCCTGCGCATTCTCCAATTTTACCATGATACATAAATGATACGTGTAATAATAATAATAATGTTTATTACGGCAATGCTTTTTACATAGATAGATAGATAGATAGATAGCTTACACAGTTCTATTAATTAATAAAATCTATAAACGCGTAAAATTCGATTTCATTATAAATAAAATATTTTTAGTAGAATAATTATTTATTACATATTACAACATATAAAATATACTATGACATTTTAGTGTTAATAAATAAATTGGCCAAATGACAAAATGACGATAAAATTGACGAATAATAAGTGCAATAGTTTTTAACGTGTTTCAATGTTTTGTATCAAATTGTAATGTTTTATTTTATCAACGCTAACTCCAAAAATAACCTAAGCCTTTAGCGCATACGTGTGCCTCGCACGAAAATAATAAACAAAATAATCAAAATAATCAAAACCAATGATAAAGTGATAACGCAAGATAACACATAAGCATTTTCAAATTTTTATTGTAATTATAGTTAGTTCATTATGCGCTCATAGTTTTGTAGTGTTCGTCCTGAAGAAGGGGCAAAATTAGTCCCAAAAGCTTGGTTATCAATAAAGTATTGCTTTGCACATTATAAATAGATATCTGCCAAAAACTTACTAGACCCACGGGCATGAACATTTCCAGTTAATTTTTAACAGCTTTAATATTTTATTAGTTGTGCATTTTAAATGAAAATATAACTGCAAACTATTAGATATATCATGAAGTGATATTGATCTTGGCAGATATATTTGTTTTAGTTTTAATTTTTTTTAAGAAGTTATTAGAATAAAAAAAACTAGCATTAATAGAAGCCTATGATGTATGTCGTTTTTATTAGTTGTCTGTACATTTTAGAAACACATGTGAAGTTAATTTAAATTAAAAATAAATGCGTGAGCAAACATAATTTTACAAAAATTGAATAACGCATTTATGTCAAGTATCACTTACTGTGGTGTCATTAGAAATTGCGTGTTGCAAATCTTATAATGAAACTCAGCCTACTCTTTATTTATTTGAAGACAGGGTATTCTATACATTAACAAATAAAATCTGCAATAAATTGAACATTTAAAATCAAAAAATAATGGTAAAATGTCCAATTTTGTAATTACTGTTTGTATGCATTTTAATAATACTGCCTTGATTGATTTAAAGAAAAAACATACATTTACAATTTATTAGTGTAGGCGATGCTCAGTCAAGTAGTACCTGTTACTGCTCTTTCACTTAACCTACCAATTGGAAATTGAAAAAGTAAAGAAAAACAAAATAACATAAGGAAAAATTGAATTTGCAGTTTGCAGAATATTTACAAAATATAAAAACGAATTAAAATTAATATCGACGTTTTGCAAACATTTGGAAAACTCTGAAGAAGACAAAATATTTGCAGAAAGTCAATATTAATTTTAATTCGGTTTTCTATTTTAAAAAACAAAATATAATGCGAAATAATTATTCATTACACATAAAAAATATGCAAAGTAATTTAAATCTAAACAAATTTATCGATTTAAGGGTTCTGGGAATTTTATTGTATAACTTATAAATGTGCAAATAATACATTTTTAAAAGATGATTTGAAAATTGCGTATTTCATGCAGAGAATGGATACTGCTATAAATAACTTTAAGCTTAATGTGAACAGAAATGCTTTATATTCATTACCACAACAATCTTAATGCAAATATCGATTTATGTTTAGTAAAATGGACAATAATATTTTCGATAAGCACAAATTACTACCAAAGGTACAGTAATGGTTCAGCTTAGGTTTTTCATTATGCTGACCTAGTAATTTTATGGACCTCATACGAGCATAAACAGAAAATTATTGCCTTGGTAATTTATTCCGACATGAGTCTTTGTATATGACCACTAATTCTATTATATTACTAATTATGCATGTTTAGGGCACTCTAAGGCCATTGTATTTACCCAAGAATTATTTGGGATTTCAAAGAAATGGATTGATCATTTTATTTAAATCTCTTGAATTCTATAAAACGGTAATGTTTATATAATAAATATCTAATTCTTACAACAAACCCAGGATTGGGTATTTTATATAGAAAAAATCGGACTGTCCGATACATCTATAAATTATAAGCACTTCTAGTTTTTACAAATCATTGACGTAAAAATGCTCTTAAGTTGATAATTTCTTAAGTAATTAAATTTGTTATTCAAAGTTAGATTCCATGCTGTTTTTATGCCCTTATCCCCTTCAAGACAATTATTTTTTATTGGCATAGAAACAGACTTTCTGCAAATCACTTTTTTTATAGCCGTTGTTCTGTGGGCTTTCTGGAAGAGTAATTTTTTATTAATATCCACAAACAAGAGAAGTAATTTTATTTAAACAAACGAGGAAAAAAAACTGAAATACACATATAGTTGTTAAAGATATTTAATTCATATAATGTATAAATACATATTATAAATATAAATTGAAACTTTTAATAAATTATATTTATTATTGCCTTGGAGCTTGTTAACTGTTATGTACCTAGGCTTGCAAATAGGACATGTTATACATTTCCTTACAGCACTCCTCATACACCTCACCATAGCAACTCTCCATTATACAAATTGTACAAGTGATATCACAGTGTACAATATAACGCCGATATTTTTGGTAATTCGCTTAGTGAGTTTATTAAACATATTAACGAGTGTTTCATTATAGAACTGCGGCTAATTTTTAAAATGTTTGTGTTTATATTTTTATCTAACATGTACAAATTGTTGTGTATTATTTTTTTTACTGATGTTATCCTTTTATTAGATGTATTATCTGTTGGGTAATAAATATATTTGAACACCAATTAGATATATAGGGTGAGTTTTTTTCATGTTCTCTATGGGGATCTCGGAAACTATACAAGATAGAGAAACAGTTAAATGGGCAACGTTTTACGAGCTGAATAAAAAGACATTTGTAAATTTTTTGAATAAGTCAAGGATAGCTAGATATTTAGAAAAATGTCAAAAGTGTCGATTTTTAAATCGATTTTTCTTGGTTATTAAAAAAAAAACTGCAAAGGGCAATGGTTTGAATAATTTTACACTATATAATAAAATGTTATTAGATTTTTTCTATCGGCCTTAGTTTTCAAGATATAACACAAACTTACATTTTTTTAAATAGAAACAATAGTTAGGTAATAGTTGGCTAATAATTGGCGTGCCCATCCCTAAAAGATCCGAGCCAAAAATCAAGTTACTGTCTCATTTCACTAACTTGCTGCTTGAGCAAGGTACTAGAAAAGATGGCAAACTCTCGTCTGATGTGCCTACTAGAAGCACGTGGACTAATGGCTAGATATCAGGCTGGCTTCAGGAAGCGTCATTCGATACTACGAATGACGCTTCCGCGATTTGTATCCTCGTTTCTCACAGACCGCAAAATGCGGGTGCGCGTCCAAAACGAGCTTTCGTCCGTTTACACTCTTGAAAACGTCATCCCGCAGGGTTCCACAATCAGTGTAACAATATTTGCTATTGCAGTGAACAGTATTGCAGCATCTGTCAAAGCACCTGTATAGACATGCTTGTATGTAGACGACTTGGCCATATATATCACAGGACCAACTACCACCTTCTGTGCCAATAGACTACAACAAGCTATAGATGATGTGGTAAATGATGCGGATGCGAAGGGCTTCAGATTCTTCCAAGCCAAAACAGCCTGCGTTCATTTCTGCCGTCTGAGATGGCCCCATCCTGACCCCCGCGTCTTCATCTAGGGAATCCAATGTTTAGAAATCCACCGCTTTCTGGGTCTTACGTTCGATAGTGCACTTAGATTTGGAAGGCACATCGATGAGTTGACGCTGAGATGCAAACAAGCTCTCAACCTTATCAAGTGCCTAGGTAACATGAATGGGGAGCTAGTAGAGAGGTACTTCTGCAGCTATATAGAACTCTAGTCCTTTCAAGGCTTGACTACGCATGTGCTGTTTACGCATTGGCAAGCATTTCTAGATTAAAATTATTAGATTGGCCACCGGAGCATTTAGGACCTCGCCATTCAAAAGTCTCTGCTGAGATTCGGAAATAATGCCATTGCACTACAGACGCCTTGCATTCGCTCTGCGGTATGACGCGTCTGTAACGGCTGACCCGAATCATATAAACTATTGCATTTTTAATAACACAGAGCAATACCGGGCCTACCACAATAGGCCCACAATAACGAGACCTCTAAGTGTACTGGTTTACACATTTTGGGAGGAACGGCAAGCAGACATTCCAGACTGCTTGCTCGTCGGATGGGGAGAGGTGCCCCCTTGGGTTGTACCAAGAGTACAGGTCAATTGGGACTTGTTAACCCTGGTTAAAGAAAAATCTGCTTTCCAGGTAATAATAGCCCATTTGGAGGCTACCTTTCTTCGTCTCGGTTACCTTCAAACCTGTATACTGACGGTGAGCGCAGCATTAGTTGCTGATGGAGTGACGCATTCATGGTCCCTCCCCCCAGTATCTAGTATATATACGGCAGAAATGTATGCTATATAGGAAGCACTGCGGTTCTGCGACCTATTAAACCACAATGCATTCCTTATTTTGTCAGATTCCTTATCAGCTATAACCAGTATTGTAAATAAGAAAATCGAAGATCCCTTGGTGCTTAATATACTGACAACCTTCCATCATCTGCTAACGACATCCAAAAACGTTACCTTCGTCTGGGTGCGGTCACATATAGGAATCGACGGTAATGAGTTGGCAGACTCGGCCGCTCGTATGGCTGCCGAGGAGAATTATCCAGACATTAATTGCTGTAGACCCGACGACGTGAAATGTTACGTCAAGTCGTTAGTTAGTAGTACTTGGCAGGCTAATTGGTTACGCCACGAAAGTAAATTAAGAGATGTTAAGGTCACAGTGTCAGCATGGAAATCACCGGAGCTGCTTACTAGGAGGGAGGAGGTGGCCCTGTTCCGCCTCAGGGTTGGTCATACCAACATGACCCATTCCCATCACCAAACAAGCGACACAGACCCAGTAAAACATTTACTCGAGGAATGCATTGTGTACGCAAATCAGCGTGATAGATTGCAGCTCCCAAATAGGGTCGCGACTATCCTGGACAAACGTCTAACCATTACTGTTATACAGTTTTTGAAAGGAACTAGTCTCTTCAAAAAATATAGTCCTTTGTCTTGTATTTTTATATTCTGTGTGTATATGTGCTCCATCAGGCACTTTACACCTGATATTTTATCTATTTATTTGATATATTTACAGCTTTTATTTTGTGTGGTGTTGTCTATTTTTAGATTAGTCGAATGTGATAGTGTCATCTGTGATATTAGTTTTAAGGTTAGTCGAATGTGCTATGCCATCTGTGATATTAATTTTAAGATTTTTTGAATTTGTACGTGTGTATAGCGCTAATGTTCTTAGCAGACGCTGCGCAAAAAAAATAGTTGGCTATGTCACCATTAGCAAAGGATTTTTTCCTCTTTAATCAGATATATCACTTGAAATACTTATTTATAAAAATAACTAAGTTACTAATTATTTTCTATTTTATTTACAACAAAAAAATTGTTAGCCTTAAAATAACGACTATAATAAAACAATTGCAATTGTTTGCAACAGTTCATTTTATTCTTGTATTTTTGTCAATTAGTTTAGTATTAAAAACAATTGTTTTCTTACCAATTTCTATTTATTCCTACACATAACTTCCAATTAAACTTATTTGACAAAAAGCGCCCTAGAAGTTGTCAAATGAGTTAGTTGGTTAACTGTTTCCAAAGCACCCTTAACAAATAACAAAAAGTTATGATTTTGCATTAAAAATATAATATAAATTATTCATTGATAAAACAACATTTTTCTAAAAATATAAAAATCAAAAATGGCGCCTACAAAAAATTTAAAGTTGGCTATAGTTCCCGGGTGAATGTTATCTTAGAATAAAGTATGCTACTAGATTCCTCATTAAAAAGTGCCCTATAATGTCAATGTTGTAATAGTCTAGATTTAATAGTATTTAATTAAATAAATAGAAACGAATTTTCAAAAAATTAGTTTTATTAAAATAGCTCCTAAACAATTTCCGGTATTTTAAATTTGTTTGTAGATTATAAGGTTGCTCTAAGATTAGCAACTTTGTCCCTATTTATCTGACTCTCTATCTCTTTAAATTCCCGAGAACCTTATGCATTTCCACTAAATACGGACACCCTGTGTATAGGTTGTTTAATTTAAGAAAAGGTAAATTTGATTTGTATCTTAAAAATGAATTACCTTGTATGTTAAAAAATATTGTCGACTAGTAGCTTAAATTAGTAGCTACACATTTTATTTAAAAATGTCAGACAACAAACAACCAAATTATTAATATCATAAAACTAAAATAAAATAAACCCAACAACGTTTAAACAGGAAAAAAAAAATGCTCAAACTGTCTTTCATCTTTATTGGTGCATGTATGCAGCCGTGGTCGCACATTATTGAAAGCTGACAGCAGTTACACATACTATCGGTAACTTTAATATTATTTATTTTGTTAAGCAAAGCATTTATTTACAAAAAAACGTTTCTAACAAAAGATGTTTGTTTTATAGCACTACTCTCGGTAACTTGCTAAAATCGAAACTAACTACATTAAATTCTTCGGGTATGCTAATATCATACATTTTTTTGCCGAGCCTCTAAAACGTCAAATTATTAAAAAAAGGTTCTGGGCGACTGGTCTGAAAGACCCGGTAGAGCGGAAACTATTAGAGATAGATTATTTTTTCTTCGCCATTGAATAAAACGCAAAAAGTGAGTTTTGCGCGAGCAAACGAATTTCAAATATTTCTTTAAATAACCAACCCTACAATTTATTTACCAAACTCGTTATTTGTGTCAATACATATCAAATAGAAAAACATCCTTTGTGCCTCAATAAACGAGATGATGGCACAACATTACAAACCACATGGAAACCTTTAATGAATATAATAAAACAACAAAAAAATGACTTGCCTCCAATATTTAACAATTTTCGGGATATTCAGACAAATTCAAGTAATTTCAACAATGCAGATACATCGGACACAAATCAAGAAATTTTAGTACCTTCTACATCGAGTGGACCAATGACACGCAGCAGATCAAGACTACAAGTCCTTAGTTTATAAAACAAGTGTACTGAAAGTGAACGTCACATCTATCTCTCAGAATAAAAAAGTGACTGTCAGTACACTTGTTTTATAAACTAAGGACTTGTAGTCTTGATCTGCTGCGTGTCATTGGTCCACTCGATGAAGGTACTAAAATTTCTTGATTTGTGTTTAATTCTTTGTTCGTGGTGCGAATACCATGAAAAAGTGATGAAATGTCCTGGTAAACATTTTTAAATTTGCCAGAATTTTGAAAAAATCGTAAACTGTCGAAAATCGATGAAATTTTTAAATTTGATAAAATGTTAACACAATATTAAAAAGTGATGAAATGTCAAGAAGTATTGAAATTTGACAACAATTTGAGGTATGTGAAAAGTGATAAATTTCGAGTTAAGAAAAGCCAAATTCTTAGGGCTTTTCTCAACTCGAAATTTTACTTCATGCTTAGTCTGGGAGTGGAAAATATTTGTTAAAAAATAATCACTGGCTTTTTACAATATATTCATTAATTTACAAAATCTTGAGGGTTTTCAAGTTATTGTTCAATTTTTAAAATCTTATAAATTTTGGTGAATTTCAAAATTTTGACGACTCGGGAATTATGTAATACGTTTGTTAATTTTCAAACTCAATTTTCAAAGAAATTTATTTGACAAAAAATATGAGGCCTTTCTTCAAAACGTTTATCAATCGTTAACGATTAATATAACGTCTAAATTAATTAATCGAAGCTGAAAAATTCCTTATTAATTTTAAAAACTATTAAAAATTCACAATGACTTTTGTTAACTTTTTGCAAATTCACACTTGTAAAAACATTTTGAAGATTAACAGAAATCTTGGAATGTTGAAAATTATTGAAAATCTTAGGATTTCACAACGTCGAAATTTTAAAAAACAACGTAAGATTCACAATAAATTTTGATAACTTCTTGCAAATTTAGACTTGTATGAAAATTTTGAAGATTAACGAAAATCTTGGAATTTTGAAAATTATCGAAAATCTTTGGATTTCACGAAAACCGTGAAGTTTTTAAAAATTAGGAAATTTCCGAAAATTTGGATTTTTCAAATTGGCTAAAACGTTGAAAATTCACGAAAAGCGTTTAGATTTTTAAAATTGACTAAAATGTTGATAATTTACGAAACATTTTTAAAATTAACTAAAACTGTGGAAATTCATGAAAAACAAAGTTTAGGAAATTCACGAAAATTGCTAACGTTTTAAAATATCACGAAAATCTCGAGAATTTTAAAAATTAACGAAAATCTTGGAATTTCATAACATGCGTCAAAATTTTTAAAATTAATAAAAATCTTGGGGAAATTCACAAAAACTGGAAAATTGACGAAATATATCAACATTTTCAAAATACCTAATACGCAAAGAATGTCCACTAAATATTCACGAAAAAATTGTAAACAATTCAGAAATTTTAAAAATTACAAGAAATTATGGAAAAGTTACGAAAAGCGTTAAAGATTAACTAAAATTCATTAAAAATTCTTAAAACTTTGAAAATGAACTAAAATCTTTTGAATTCACAAGGTCCACTAATGATTATTATTTTAAATAAACATGATAAAAATCAATTAAAATTTTTTAAAATTTCGAAAAGAAAAAATTGAGAAAACCCAAAAAAATTTGAAAATTATCAAAATTTTAAAAATTGTTGATATTAATGAAAACAAAACAATACAAATAATAATACTATAAGTATACGTTTTTACATAAAAAAAAAATATATTTAAAAAATAGTAAAATCTTAATAAATTTGCAAAAATCAACAGTTTAAGTCCACTCCTGATAATGCTGTAAAACGCGAAACTAGTCGAGTAAATAGTAAAGTAAAAAATTGTGAAACAAACCAAGTGTAATTTAATTTAAACCTTCATTATCAAAGTTTAAGTCAATTCAAACACAAGTCGTCAAAATTGACTTAAAAAAAGTTACAATTGCTTAATTTAACAGAAGTATAATTTACAGAAACGACATGATTCAAAACATATATCATGATCAAAATTGACATACTCATTGAAAATTCGGCCAAATTAATAAATTCAATATAAAATGATTATGATCTTCAGAATATAAAAATCTAATGTCAGTTTTAGAAAATTAGATTATTACAAAGGAATACCTAAATATAAGATTTTAAGATAAATTGAAATATGTATACTGTAAATTTTGAAGCATTCGTGATTTTTAAAAGCTTTAAACGAGTGTTTTCCACTTCCAGATTAAGCATGAAGTAAAAATTTGAGTTTAGAAAAGACTGAAAATTTGGTTTGGTCGCGACCAAACCAAATTTTCAGGCTTTTCTAAACTTGAAATTTTACTTCATGCGCCACGCGCACAAAACACTGATTTAGTCCAAAGCTCAAAATATATTGATCACGTATGTACATTTATTTACAAATCACAGCATGAATAAATATATTTAGTCGATTTTCAGCGTACTGTAATAAATAATTGAGAAATCAGAATTCCATATGTGCGGGCGCCCACATGATTATAATAAATGTTGATTGAAACTAAATACGTCAGAAATACCTAGTACGCGAAGAATGTCCACTAAATATTCACGGGACCTAAAAAATGCTAAGTTGACTCGGTGATCAAATCGCCGAATGCAGCACATTCAATTTGGTAAATTATAAATGAAAAAGTAATTTTTCCGACTCAGCACTTTAATCAACATTTACTGGCATTCCATATTCCTATTCAAAACATGAATCCAGAAATACAATTATATTTACAAAATGTATTTAAAAATATTTTAATAATGTATTTCTTTGTTGTGTATGTAATACATTCGGAACTCAAGGTCGGGAGCCGGGAGCCCGTGTCGCGACAAATGTCGTACATGAATTCTACATATCAATCCTAATTTCTTTTCACATATTTTTAAAAATCACGGAATATTTTTAAAATATTACTAAAAAGGCACGCTGCTGCCCCCTATTTAATAAAAGTATAATCAAAATCTACATTGCTCTTATAGAGATTTCTAAGCAATTTTATTTATCATTTATTTTAGTTCAATCTACTTAATACAACATGTCTATAATAATTACCTTAGTAAATTAAAGCAATATGAAGAAGACCTAATGTTTCCTATGGAAGTATTACACGGATTTATGTTATCATTTGACAGTGTTCCATTAATTAATTTATATTTAATTTAAAAAACGTTGTTTTGAAAAAAAATACAATTAATTTATTCGCGAAGCTTCAATGTATAATATATGTAAGTTTAAATGCTCTATTTTTATTATTGTAGAAGATTAATCGTTGTTCGTTATTATGGCCAAATAACATGTACATTTCCGAACTTAATGTATGCAAAATTTACAGCTCGCGAGCCACCCGTCTGGCTGGGCGCCTCTACAGTTAGTATTGTATATACAGTATTATTGTCTTTGTTTTTCCGATTCTATTTTGGTGAGCACAGGCATAGTGCACGTTTTGGCGATAGTTCGCCAACTTTACAATACTAGTTCAAATCAATATGAAGAAATGGTAACCTATAGGGAGCTATAGAAGTTCATTAAAATATTGGTAAATTTACGCCTAAATAATACAAACAAGTATGAATTAAAACAGGACTACGCATACGGCGTACCGTTAAGTAAAGTACATTTATTATAGGTCGGCATTCCCGACGCAACCATCATAATAAGCGAATAGAAGCACAACAAACATGTAAAACTGTTATTAAGAAAAAAATTGATTTGTTTGCAATAATACTTTTATGCTCTGTATATCCTAATGTGTGTATTTGAAAATCGATGATTATTGAATATTTATATAAATCAAGATTTATGTAACTCCCTATGTAAAATGTTGATGGTTACTCATTGTAATGTTCATTTAAAAATAAGTTAACGGTTTAATCAGAGAAACTTGCATAAAAATAACAAACTTTTATTTTACTTTATGCATACGTTTTTTTTTATTGAAGTAATTAAACTTAAGCAGTCCGGCTTTAATGTTTCTTTTAAAAATCGCATTTATTTAAAACGAACATTACAATGAGTAACCATTAACATTTTATATAGGGAGTTACATAAATATTGCTTTATATAAATATTCAATAATCATTGATTTTCAAGTACACACATCAGGACATACAAAGCATAAAAGTATTATCGCAAACAAATCACATTTTTATCCTAATAACAGTTTCACATATTTCTTGTGCTTCTATTTGCTAATTATGGTGGTTGCGTCGGGAATGCTGACCTATATTAAATGTACTTTTTATGACATCGTATATAAAACGTCACATCGTAATCAGTAATCGTTTACATTGTATTTATGTAGGCTCTAATGTATACTTGTAAATGTTAACCGATAACGTGCATTTCACGTTTTAATACAATGTTTCACAGATTGCTAGCATGATATTAAAAACATGTCGCAACTATAGCTTTACACCAGTTTTTAGAGATTTTTATTATTATAAATTTGTTCTATGAAACAAAGATCGTTTTCAACTGCTCGATGAAGGCTTGCTCGATACTTGAGATACTCGATCTTGCCCATTACCACTGAAATATTTTTGGAAAAATGCTCAAACTCTTACTCTTGGCGTGTTTTCGAGTTTTCTTAGTATTTTCCTTAATATTGGTCATATCGAACAATCTTTAAAATAAAAGATGTCGGAGTCGACTAAATACTTCAAATCATTATACTTTTCTGTATCTTGAATAGTTTAAAAGTTACTCCGTTTTTTGTTAATGAGTTCGTCTATAGAAAATCTGACAAGCCGTCAAAATTGTCAAAACTTAAGCGAGCTCATAGCGGTTTCCTGCAATAACATGCCCGTCACGGAGAGGTAATTTCCAAGGGAAAATAGCACGCCCTTCAATCTGGTATCCGACCACCAGTGGAAAAACGTCAAATAAAAATGTAATGAGTAAATTGATTTTTGATCGAAAATGTTTCTTTTTGCTTCAAACCCGCCTATCTTAACGTTTTTTAAATGATTTTTGATCCAAAACGCCCCGTTTTACAGAAAATAAACTGGTAGTTATATACGGGGAAAGTACTATAATAGACATATCACAATAATTAATTGCACTGGACACGGGCTCACAGTACATCTACGTACTAGTCACTTTTATTTTTGTTTGATAATTAAATGTTTTGGGACATCACAAAACATTCACACACATCCATTTGCTTAGTGGTTTTAAATCATATGTTTCAAAATTTAATATACCGTATTATATCGGTTAAAACTATTTTATATTCAAGGGATCATTTCACGAAAAATGCATAAAATTTTATTCTTTAAATTACAAAGCATTACTAGGTATTATATAATTTTTATTGGCTTTATGATGAAGGTGCCGGGTTACGACGACCGCACCGTCGCGCGCGGCTGAACTATAACATAATAATTTTTAATTAATACGCGAATTTTTTATATTTTATTTTAGATAGGTTCTATAGAGTGGGCGTCACAACACGCCGTATGTGATATATAGATAATTCTCAAAATGAACCCATGAACACAGCGGACAATCAGCCCCGCCGCAAGGGAGAAATGCGCTCGCGTGCAAAGCGCCCAAAGGCGCCCCTAGCTCAGTAAAAATAGCATTTTAATATTAGTTAATACGCAGACACTAACTAAAAAAAAAATACAAATATTTATTGCAAAATATATATTTATTCGGTCCAATTTTAAACGAAACAAATAATACACAATAAAACACTTTTTACTTTGTATAACACTTTTTAAAAAGTGTTATACAAACAAAGTAAAAAGTGTTTTATTGTGAAATTAACATGTATAACGAAGTAGAAGCCTCCACAATACAGAATTTAAACAAATAATAATAACTCTTATAATTTACAAACAAAACAAGATTAAAAGATAACTAAAAAGAAATAATATTTTATTTTATTGCTTTTCACCGCACAGTAGATCAGAATCCCGAGAAGTTGGTCAAAAGTAAAAAAAAATTACTATCTGTGGATTTTAACGTTACTATTTCGATAGATTAGTATTAGGTCTATCAAATTCTCAATATCTTATGCCTAACCGTAGTACCAATTTTAAAAGTAACCCTGGAGCGGTGCACATCTGGCGAGCACAATTGCGGGATTTTTACTAGTTTTGTATTCGTGGATTGATAAGCGTGTAGTTAACGGAATTTAGATCTGTAAATGGATTCATATCTTAAAAGTAAGTAGAATTATTGACTGCATAATAAAAATTGTTAAAAAAATTATTATTTTAATAATTAACAATATTTGAAAATGAAAATGTGAAAAAAATGAACATTTTATTTTAAACAAGGAAAAAGTTATTTGTTTTGCCGTATTCGGTCAAAGCTTAACGCCACCTTTTTTGTAATGCTATTTTGAAAATTAACAGCAAAAAAACTAGCAGCCATTAGGTGCCATTTCGTTTGCAGTGCAGCTTTTTTTTTTATAAAGGGTACCATATGTTTAGTTGCTTAAATAAATAAGCATTTATTGTCAATTTATTGTAGGAAAAATAAACGGCAGGAAATCTTAAATCTTCTCACATTTATTGTTGTTTGGAGAGTAATTACAAAAAAATTACAGCCGGTTCAGACGGTAAATACCGTTAGTATACAGCGAAGACGGAACCTCTTCTCGGAAAACATTGCCTCCTGGCGGAAGTCCTACAGATCGCTAGAATTGTCAGAAACAGTTCACCATACAATTTTTTTGCTTAGAATGAGTGTGATTCTAAAATAGACTAAAAGAAATTAACTTTAATAAAAAGTAAGAAAATGGTGGCACTTAATAAAAAAAAACGTCAATTTTAACTAAACATTTCTGCTGGTTTTTTTGTTGCTAAAAAACTATTACACAAATTGAAACAACTCTAGTCTATCATATGAAGAAAGCATTTCTAAACACAAAAAGCAAACGTTCGAATGTAACTTAGTTATTACTTCCGCTAGATAAAACAAAAAACGTGTTTTCAGGTAAACGCGTCTACAATATTGACTGATTAAAATAAATGTTTCAAAACATGTATTTTAATAAGAAAAGCACGAAACATCAATATTATTTCTACATGGATATGTGTGAAAGTTCTAAAACAGTCTTCAATGGGATCGGCAATTGTATAAGGAGAAACATTTGGTAGCAACCATGGATTTTAAAAATAAATAACAATTCTGAAAACTTGTATTAGTCTTTATATTCTTAATTATTGTAGCTTGGCCCTCCTAAGCTACAATAATTAAGAATATAAAGACTAATACAAGTTTTCAGAATTGTTATTTATTTTTAAAATCCATGTCCATCATAGCACTTGGCAAGTTAAAGATATGATGATTTAAATATCAACAATATGGAAAACTTGCTCAAACTAAATTTATTCTACTTTTATTATCATTATTCCAAAACTATTTACAAAAAAGTAATTCTTGCATTTGTTTGCTACATCTCGCTAAATATACATCACCATCACATCTTACCGTTATATATTTTTAACTTTACTCTAAATCAGTGGTTTATACGCGTGACGCATGAAGTAAAATTTCGAGTTTAGAAAAGTCCCGTGAAAATTTGTCGAGGGTCGCTGCGTCCTCGACAAACTTTCTACGCGGGGCTTTTCTAAACTCGAAATTTTACTTTATGCTTAGTCTGGGAATGGAAGACACTCGTTACTTAAAAATGTGTCACAAGTGGTAAAATGTGTATCGTAACTGTCACAAAGAAAAAAAATATCATGGCGATCTCATTATAGTTCAATTCAAACTCGTGTCAAGTTGGCACGATTGGTTGAATGTCGGCTTGCGCCGACTTATGTTAACTGTCATTATAGTTTAAATGTCGGCTACCGCCGACTTGTGTCACCTGTCACTATAGTCCAAATGTCAAGTTGACACGATGGACTAAGTTTCGGCTAACGCCGACTTATACCAACTGTCATTATAGCAGTGCCGTAGCGTGGGTTTCAGCCGCCCGGGGCGTAGGCCAAATTCGCCGCCTTCTCTCAGTAATTATAAAGATTTTTTCGGCAAGAATACATTTGTGTGTGTTGTACAGGGTATAGTCAGAAATTCAAAAAACTTTCATGGAAATCTATCACAACAAATACGAACACGGCCGCGGGCTGGTTTCAAATTTAACCGATTCGAATTTATCTTCATTCTTTTAACACAATAATCTATACATACAGGGTGAAGTAAATAAAAATTAATTAAAATAAAAACAATTTCAGGTGAATGACCGAATTCAAAACAATTCATTTAAAAAAAAACAAGGATTTATTGTATTTTATGAAACAAACATAATAAATTCTTTTTGTGAGTCATTTTTGGTTCGTCATTTTGTTTTTTAAAATTATAACATCAGATTCGGAATTAGCGTGCTCAAAAAACAAGGGTGTACTGTTTTTTTATGGAGAAAAGAAACATAAATATTTTTTGTCCGTCATGTATGGTCCGCCATTTCGTTTTTTGATATTTCAAAATCAGTTTCTGAATCAGCATGCTCAAAAATCTCCGATATTTGCAATTTCAGACAAGTCGCCTCAAGCCTATACATTATGGCCAGCTTTTTTAGATTCGGGACTACTGTGCGCAGCAAGGAAAAAATGCGCTCAGAGGCGCCCCTAGCATAGCAAAAATAGCATTTTAGTAGTAGTTAATATGCAAACACTAACTAAAAGCAATTACAAATATTTATTAAAAAAAATATATTCATTTTATCAAATTTTGAACTTAACAAATAATATTACCTCTTAAAATTTACAAAGAAAAGAAGATTAAAAGATAACTAAAATGAAATTACATTTTACTGTATTGCTTATCACTGCCACAAATTACTTCAATATTATCCAGTATTTCTAATAAGCCGTGCTCTATAAATACAGTGAATTTTCCTTTTTAGTATAAATATCCCGATGTGTACTCTGTCATTTTTCAGGCATTCGTTAAATTTTAAAAAAGTTGAATTTGAAGCTACTAACGAGTGTTTCCACTTCCAAGTTAAGCATGACGTAATATTTCGAGTTTAAAAAAGCCTTAAAATTTGGTTTGGTCGCGACCAAACCAAATTTTCAGGCTTTTCTAAACTCGAAATTTTACTTCATGCGCTACTCGTATACAACGCTGATTTAATGTGAAGTTCAAAATATATAGCCCTAGCAAACTGCTTTAGAAGGATATTTTAATTAAACTCCACATTAAATCAGTTTTGTATACGCGTAGCGCATAAATTAAAATTTTGAATTTATAAAACCCTAAAAATTTAGATTTGTCCATGCGAGGTTTAATAAACGAGTGCAAAACACTTGTGAGATTTTTTTTCTCCCTGTAAAAATTGGCACGGATCAATATTTATATTTGTAAAAATGTCTGAATTATGGAAAATATTTTTCAAATTAAAAATATTAAACTAAAAATCGTGATTTTCTACAACAAAATCTACGATTTTTTGTTTATTCTCTAAAAATCATAGAGTTTCCGATCGATATTAAAAACCACCAGGGCTAATTGTTTTCCCTAGAAATAAAAAAAAAATCGAGTTTAAATAAAAGATTCATGAAAATTATAACACCAAACAGGGTGCTTCAGGTTTATTAAAAAAAACTATAATTCAACTTAGACTCTTACATAATTTTTAAGTTTTTCTTTTTTGATTCGATGATCCTGGCATAGGTTCTCACCACAGCCATATCTCATTGTATATATAAATATGTATAATTAACATATATTTGGACGTCACGACACATTCACACCACACCCAGGGACACGACTAGGTATTATTTTTAAATAATAACTCCCCGTGCACGAGAATCGAACCCGGCCTGTGGCTCGCCGAGCGATAATTTTTAAGTTACAAAACCGCTAAACAACTTAAATTAAAACCTTTTTTTTAAAATACTCACTTTAATTACTGTATTACTTGCTATAGTTAAACCGCTCTGATTTATAAAGTCTTCATCGTATGTTATTTATTGAAAAAGTGGTCGATTGAAGATTAAAAAAGCTTTAATTTAAGTTATAAATTGTTTTAAAACCTTAAACATTGAGCTAAGACAGGAACAATTTAAATTTAATTGATGTTTGATGTTTTTAAAAATGGCAAAAGTTGATGACAAAAATTATCTGAATAGAAAATGACTAGCTAGCATTGTTTTCAGTATTGATAAGATTATGTCGGAAGTTTCCGACATACTTTTTTTTTTACTATCAACAAAAAATACAAATTTTGGATTTTGATTAGTGATTAATGTTATTTTTGATTTTAAGCAAGGCAATTAGTTCCACACATATTCAATCATTTTAGCTTGATGTAGATACCGAGTTTTAATGTACAATTAGAAATTATAATATTGAAATCATGGGTAAAAAATAATTAGAGAAGTACATTTTTAGTAGAGATTTATTTGAATATAATTATTAGAATTATTTAATACAAAGATACATTTTACCAATAATTATTGTTTACTGCCTAAGAGAAATATGTATTTGTAATGCATAAAGAGTTTATTTTTAATAAAATATATGAGGGTATAGTTATCCGAGTAAATCTTTTATACAATTTCGCAGAAATATAAACCGATATAAAAACTGCATTGCATATAGAGCACGATAAAAATACAAAGCGGTATTTATTTATTTATTTTCACTCAACAAAAAGTTACTTTTTGTTGTTGCTTGCTTTTGTGTCTTGACCATTAGCCATTAACTTTGTGTGTATTAGAACTAATACTAATCTATTAATAACAACTTTTAAACGCTTACGTAATAACTCAGTCATCCTTCACATCACACTCATGTCAGATCCACGGACCCCATAAAATCACTTATTGGGCATAATTGATTCTACCGGACGGGATTCGAACCCGCGACCACCGGACTTATGAGCACGGTCTCTACCCACTATGCCACGGAGGCCTGAGTCTAATATGCAATGGTATCTAAAAGAACGTGTATTAAATGAAATAAATAGAAAATAAAGCCGATTTTACGTCCCAGTAAATAATCTTACTCGAAAAAAATCGATTTATAAAATTTCCAATTTTCAGTGACTTGATCCTATCATAAACGTAAATGTATAAGATTGGGCGATAATACATATACCCATTCGGTTTATGGCGAACGAAAAAGAACTGATGCATTGGGTGGCCGAGTTTTATTTCAATTCCAAGACTTAAATCCCTAGCATGTTTATAAATACTCAGGCCATTTTTCCATTTAATCTAATCTCTTGCTTGAAATCTCGGTGTGTAATTAGCATATTTTTTACATTTAAAAAAAGGCAGTTTGAATCACCATACACCATACACCATTTAAATTATTTTCATAATTATTAATAAAATACATACCAGATTATGTTCCATAAAATAAATATAAATACAACATTTAGTCATTTCTATGGAAGTACTGTTAATTATTTTTGATACGTGAAATAGTGATATTATAAATGCTACAGTACATGTATAAATTGATATTCCTAGTTTTCTAAAATGCTAGTAATAAATACTTCAAGAGGTTTTGAAATGATATAAATTAAACAAATTTGGTGTCCATTGAAATACTTTTTTATAAATGAATAAAATAAATTAAATCACTAAAAGAACGTGCATTTTCTTTTCATTTTCATTCAGCTTTCCTCAGCTCAAGAATTTACTTAAATAAATTCAGTTAGGGGAAACTTTTAATGACAATTGGCTGAATAAGCTGCACCAATCGGCGAATTCCAAGGAAATTATAATCATATATTTGCCCATGAAAAACAATGGTCGTTTTTACTAAGCTTTCCGTTTCGTAATCGTATTACCTTTTATAACTCAATTCAATTTAAAACAAAAGGAATAACACCCTCAGAAATGAACATTGTCCTTGTTGCTTTCGTATTCTTAATAAATATGATTTAATTTAAAGATAGTTAATTAATTAATATTTATAACTGAAGCTTTTAATAATGTGATCACAATAAATTATTTTAACTATTAAAATTTAATTTGTTACCTATGTTAACAAAAATTGTTCGTGTAATAAATTTGCTTAATTGCTTAATATGGAGTATACAGAGTGCTCGATAAAAAACGCCCAACACCATAACTCTGTTATTTATTGACCGATTTGAATGAACTAAAAAATAGTCAATGGCCGTTTATATACTATAAATTGACAGTAATTATATAGTTTTTCAAAATTAACTTCATTGCCAAATAATAGTCAACTTTAAATTTTTAAATGGCTGCATATACTTTTCTTATTTTATTATATTGGATATTATTTTTTCGAATTCAATTATGGCCGATGTGTTGATTTTAACTTAATATTTATGCCAGAAAAAAATTGTAATAAATCTTGTTCAGGTGATTTTTTTGGCAATAAATGTATTGTGCCTTAAATCACAATAGACCTTTTAATACTGTTATAATTGTCTATTTATTTATATTTAATCTGTGTGTTTCATTAACTAATTTAATAAACATTCACAATTTGTTATTATTTTACATGCAACTTTGATATTTGATAAATACTTCTTTTCATAGAAATAGAATATTAACTCATTAACGGCCGAGCAAAATATAAAGTTAAGTCTAATAATTGATTTTAGGTAGAATTCTGCACTTATTTTTATGATTTCAATTGTTGATTTATTATATTACACACGTCGATTTTATAATAGAGTTCAATTTAAAGTTCGAACGAGAGTTCGTAGCGCTACGCGCCAAACCAAATTTTTAGCCTTTTCTAAACTCGAAATGTTACTTTATGCGTCACGCTTATAAAACACTGAAATATTGTGAAGTTAGAAATACTCTTTAAAAATTAGTAATAATCGAAATATGAAAATTCCAAAATATTTACATTTTTCCTTAAACATTCTCAAGTCAGGTCAAATATTACAATATAGCAAATTAACTAATTTAGTTAGTATTTAAAATATAATATTATAAATGCAACATTATATTGCGTCAATAACGATTATTGTGTTAAATTAATACTAGCTCTATTCTACATGTTACAACTTGATGTATTTAACGTTTGGGTAACGTTTAGGGTAACAAACCACAACCAAATTTTCAGGCATTTGATGGGTCGTAATTATTCATGATATAACCTCACAATAAATGACATTTATTACTGTTTTACAAGACACACTAATTGAAATTCTTGAAACATATAATTTTAAATAGAAGATTTTTTTCTTCGACAAAAATACTGAACAAAAAAAAATTAGGCATTATTGGATTCAGAAAAATAATGTCTACTGTAATAAAATTAAAAAATTATAGGCAGCCATTTGAAAATCTTAAGTTGCCATTATTTAGCAATGAAGTTATAAAAACTGTAAAAAATCAATATTCATGTCAATTTTTAGTATTTAAATGGCCATTGACTTTAGTTTTTAGTTCAAAAATATCCGTCAATAAATAACAGAGTTATAGAGTTGGTTGTTTATTATCGAACACCCGGTATAATTATTTATATATTGGCTTCAATAATTTAAACAAAACACAATACTCAATAACTTAATTTCACGCTCGCCAAATACACACTGCTGTACGCTATAAGTCTAGGTTAGGTTAGGTTAAACAAGGTTTAGGTTAGGTTACGCAATACTAAATCTTTTAAATAATACACATCTCTTCTTAAAAAAAATTGTCTTACGCAACTAATGGTTAAATAATTAAAAGTATCATGCGTTAATCTATTCGGTGCCATAATTATACGTTTAGGTATCTCGTTAATTTTAAAATTATTCACGCTGGACGTGATCAAATGAACTCTAAACTTCCTTGATCTTTTTTTAGTTTGCATTGATTTCACGCTAAAATTGCAAAATCTCGTCGCAAAAATTGATTTTGATTTTTTTTAAATTTATGTTTTAATAAATCAAGTATGCCGCGGCGGAGTCGGAAACTTGCTCACCGCGCTTGCAAAACATGTCTAAAACGTAATCAAATCTCAAAAGAAATTTAAACATGTTTTTAGAAATTATTTTAAGTTTATGAAGGCGACCATTGTTGGGCTTAAAAAATTAAAACAACTTGTAGATAATTGAAGAAAAAAAAAAATATTTATCTTGTTTCTTGGTTTCCTGTAAATAAAAAAACTTTTAAGCAGATGGGTAATTCTTAGAATTTTATTCCGCGTCCTTAATCAAAGCAAATATATTTTTTGAGGTTCAAGAATCAAACGTAAAAAATTTATAAAAATCGGATATATATAACTTTGTTAATCGGCACTTTTAAGCGCCGCCAGTCTTAATGTGTGTTCGTAAGTTGGAATTGTCCCATCCGGAGGCCTCATTCGGTCTGTGGTGAGCAAGTCCAATGTATAAAGTTTGGCAAGATTTGATGTTAGGGGTTAGGAGTTTCGCGTTGGATTTTTCAAATACTCACCAAAAATCCAATTCTGCTCAGTTTTCCTTCGGATTTTCTTTAATTTGTAGCCTGATGTGTCTTCCTTACACTATTGCTGTTCCGACCGACGCTCTCGGCTCGCAAGGGATAATGTGAATTTCCGATTTATACTTTTTTTTTATTCGGCTCTTTTGAGCCTCGCAAGTGGTCTTAACATGTCGGGGGTGCTGATTTGCCTTGGCATTGACCCATCAACGGTGGGCATGAGCTCTGTGTAACGCAAGCCAAGTGCTCCTGACGTTTGTCAGATTTGATCTTCCAAAATGAACATTGAAAACGCATAAAAATCCCTCCAAAAAACGAAAGAATAAATCGTTTTTTGGAGGGATTTTTACGCGTTTTCAGCGCGTTGTGTAATAAAATTAGATCTTTGCTGCGCAATTTAAACGCATTTTCCGACGTTTTCCCTTTTCAATTCCATAGCGGGTTAGAGGGATTTTTAGCCCGCCGGGATTATATATACATATACCGGGTGTTTCATATCACCCGTCCAGGTTCTTGATAATGCGACGTTTTACGAAGATGCGTAAATAATTAAAAATATCTTGATGTTATAGATAATATCCTCGTCTCTACTTTATTGTATACTCCAAATGACTTGAATACTTCAAATGCACACAATACTTGATAAAATAACTGTATTTCACTATAGCCAAATGCACACTGTTGCTGCGCTCTTTGCACTCGGCTCAATAAAAAAAAAAAAACGCTCGTACAAAAAAGGTAATACAAAATTTATTTTAATACAACACGAATACATAAAAATTTAATTTCAATTACAAATGAGTATTATTGAAAGTTATTGTATTGAGTAAGGAGAGACAATAATTGAAGTAAATTACAAAATAAAAATATTATACATAAATTAATAAAATAATAACAATTAATTAAACGCATTAACTGCAATACATATTATTCAAAACGTTGTATATTGAGTTTCCATTAAAATATATACGATAAATTGTAAATATTTTTTCACAAAACAAACAAACTCTTAAGCTGATTTGCACCATAATTTAAAAATCAATAAATTTTCTCCAAGCCGTATAAATATTTATAACTGAGAACCTTTGATAGCAATGGAAATGAGTACACCGGACAGAAATTTAATATCACAATTTATTATTCGACATAACAACGTTGAAGAAGTAATTCATTTGTTTGAGTTTCTGATATGAAAATTAGACGGATTAAATAACAACGTTGTAATTAGCAAAGATAAATCAATTAGAAGTGATGACAATAGAATTCTAACGAATAATTGAAGGTTCATTAAGGATACATTTGATAATTTGATTGTGGTATTGCGAGTGATTGTTTAAGTACTGTAAGTGTAGTCATGCAATTGGGAAATTATGAGAATTATTTATAAAATGTTTTATGTATGCAAGGAATTTATTTTAAAAATGTATATAATGATATATTTATTTTGCTCTCCTGTAATTCCTAATAATCGTATTATTACAAAATAATTAGCAGCGTAATTATTTTAGGAGGTGCCTAACAGTCGTTATAATGATCTGTTTATCAAAGCATATAATAATTTCGTTTAATATATATTCTAATTTATAAATAAAGAAGATTTTTCAATAACATTTTTTTTTAGATCTTCAAATTGTTGCTACTTTTCGTCCATAAGTACAGATTATTATTTTAAAAAATCGATCGATGCGGCTGCTACCTGTTGAATCTTCATATTAACGTTATGTGAATAAAGGAACTTAAGCACATCCTGAGCTGCAGCTAATATGTACGTACACATATATTAGTATACTCGTATTTTAGAAATTAAGCCGTTTGAGAGCTAAACCGATTAAATTATACACAAAGTACTTAATTGGCTAATCTTCTTATTAACCAGATTAAATTGTTGTATTTCACGACTTGATGAAACATGATTTAAATAAGTCAAAGATACTATATTTTAAATTTCCAAGTTATTCAAATGAATGTCTGCAATATTTTGGTTATATCAAATACCTTAAATACTATTTACCTTATATACATTGACAGGGGCCACCTGAGGATTTTGGGCGCCCACCATTAATAAATATAATCGTCATATTATCAATTTTAGCATTTTTTTTTTCGCTGTAAATTCAGGCATTATGGGGGCAATTTTACTTCTGGTTTTCAGGCTCGAGAGACTGGTAATTTACAAACACATCAAGGACGTGGTGGAGGAACTGGTCAAAATAGGCGAATTTTAGATGCTGAAAACACATTTTGGATATAACTAATGAAAACCCTACTACCTAATATTGCTTGAAGAGTTGGAGTTTTAAATCGTGTTGTTTGGCGAAATCTACGCGAGAATCAGCTGTACCCATTTCATGTGTGACGTGTACAAGCGTTTCTTCCTCAAGATCATCCTTTGCGAAACATGCCTCCATCTTCCTGAAATAGCCGCCATTAGCTAGCGTGCTCATCACATATTGGAATCGGGACACAACAAAGGACTAATTACCATTATGTTGGACAGCCAGGCAGCCTTAAAAGCGCTAGCTTCGCCGATGGTGCAGTCCGGGCTGGTTATGGCCTGCCTAGATAGGCTAGACGCACTGTTGACAACAGTAAAAACACAGCTGGTATGGATACCCAAGGACCAACGAATTATTAAACACTTGGGGGCCGACTGGCCAACTGGCTGGCTAAACAAGGGGCATCAGGGAATTTATAGGACCTAAACCCGTTTTCAGAATACCTCATGAAACCAGAAAGGACATAATCTGACGCAAGTTAGCAGAGGAGCACAAAAAGGTATGGCACAACCAAAAAGGAATGAAGCACGCAAGACTCTTCCTAGATGGTCTGATACCTAGCAGCACATTGACACTGTCAGGACTGAGTTGAACGAATCACAGAACTTGTCACTAGACACTGTCACCTGAATAAGCACAAACACAGGATGGGAATTAAGAAAAGTCCCCTGTGTCGTGGGTGTTTGGCAGATGAGGAAACTCCCCAACAAATACATGTGAAGCCTATAAAAGGCAACGCACGGAGCAATTCGGGAAGCCTGTGCTTCCTAAAATAAAGCTCAAGAAAATCTCCTAGCTGAAATTCCTAAACTTCATAGTCAAGGCTTTTGCAACAACATGCAGAAATTCAAAATTTCCCTTTAAATGTTTTGGCGGTTGACGAAACAACATTTACACGTGACGGTATAAATAATTTACGTTAATATGTACGATGTCATCAAGCTTTAAAGTGGCCGACGACAGGTAGATTCTTCTTTGAAGGGACAGGGCAGAGCAATTACAAAGTAGGTGCTCTGCTGTTTTTTGTGCCTCGTTGCAAAATCTGCAATTGGCATCAGTTGTCTGAGCCATCTTAGTAAGGTGGTATTTCAGAGGACAGTGTCCGGTTAATGGCCCGGTTATGAGCCTTAGGTTTGCCTTGCTTAGGCTGAGAAACTGTTTGGTACTTACGGCAGAGAAGGCGACAAATCTTTTCGCTTGCCTCAAGTCACGTGTGTTTCTCAGGTGAGCACTTTTGGCAGCATCATCCCCCTCCTGAATTATTCCATTAATGCAAAACTACTAAGGGGTGACACAGCCCTCTTAATAACATGAGCAACGTCTCTCTGGCTTAACCCATTAGTGCATAGCGTCTATTATAACGGACCTTTCAAATGCATCTATTTGCATAGTACATGGTTGATACATGTTTTTTTGCGAACATTAGTTTAGACGATAGCGTACACTGTGTAGGCGTCTGCAAAAAATACATGTTACTGCTATTTAAAGAAATAGTGTTGTGGTATTCAGTTTTGTGCGCGATGTACCCGTCGCAATATGGAAATTCGCGCGGCAGGTAAGTAAATAAGCAAAATATACAGGAGGTTTTTCTTTTAATTATATACGGCACATTTTCAGATATTCGTTGTTTTTTGTTAAAGACTTTATTTTAAAGCTTTAAACGAGTGTTTTCACTCCTAGGTTAAGCACGAAGTAAAATTTAGAGTTTAGAAAAGCCCGCAAAATTTGACCAAGCCAAATTTTGCTCTAAGGCTTTTCTAAACTCGAAATTTTACTTTATGCTTAACCTGGGAGTGAAAAACACTTGCAAAACATACAGGGAGTTTTTTTTCAAGTGTATATATTCTAATTATATACTGGAAATCTTCAGATATTCGTTGTGGTTTGTAAAAGACTTTAATTTGAAGCTTTAAACGAGTGTTTTCCACTCTTTTCCACTGTTTACTTCATGCGCCACGTATATAAGAGACTGATTTCAGATGAAGTTCACTTGTTCACAATATTTCAGTATATTCAGTGTTTAATGCGCGTGGCGCATGAAGTAAAATTTCGAGTTTAGAAAAGCACGCAAAATTTGCTCTAGGGCTTTTCTAAATTCGAAATTTTACTTCATGCTTAACCTAGGAGCGGAAAACACTCGTTTAAAGCTTTAAAAAAGCTTTAAAAAAAGCGTATGCATATGTATACCTAAAAGAAAAACTCACTGTATTTATAGTTAACTTAATTGCTTATTGTGTTTTATACTAAGTAATATTAAACTAATATATCTATTCACAACATTTCCATATTTTATTTTTATCACACATACTATTAGTATTGCACAATGTCCGTTATACCGGATGATTTGAATCTCAGCAATAAAAAAATGTAAAAAAATGTAAAACATGCTTTTTTGTCTATTGTCACCTACAAACTTAATAATAATGATAAAATATGATTTCTGGTAAATAATAAACCTTACGCACTAATGGGTTAACTGGAACGCTATTTCGAAAGACAGCGTAAAAACGAATCATATTTTAGTGCCGCGAGATCCATCGCCAATAAGAGATGAAATTTGTTCTCTCATTCAAGGCCGTAGCTGGGGGGCGACTTGGGAGTTCAAAACTCTCCTGAAATTTAAAAAATGTAAAATTTTTGTATGTTAAAGCAGCCCTGCAAGAGCAAAAACATAATTTGTACCAATAGAACGCTCCCGATTTTTTTTCTAGCTACAGCCTTCTCTTAGCTGAAGTATTCTTCTATAGAGGCTCCCACGAGTACCATTTTAATCGTTCAGTCAAAACTTGCTAACGTAGAAGATCTACTGCAATTTGGATGAGTTGGGGTCACGAACTGTGTTGCTTGTCATCCTTTTTGGTTGTGGTAGAGCGTAGTATGACAAATATGTATATGATTATCGATGGGTGTTTTAATCACTTACGAGAATACTGTTATGTCAAAAAAGTAAAGAAAAGCAATTATTCTTACAAAAATATATGAGCAAAACGCTGGAAATTATGCACCAACCTAATATAAATGGTATGTAAAAAAAATTAAAGTTTTTGATTGAATTTTTCAATCTATATTTGAGCATGAATTAATCGTAGCCGATTTATTTCGCTTGGTTCTTTCCGAAAGTTTTAAGATTTTCTGCGAGAATCAGTCTAAATGCAAATGGGAACGGATATACTTCATATTTTTTACTAAGAGGAATCCATTTATCTGTATACTAATGACATAATGCAGTAAATTTTGTGTTAAACCGCAATTAAGGAAATCGAATGTAAGCGATTTGTTTGCGTAAAGTTGAAAATCGAACAGATTACATCGGTAAGCCCCAGTTTAACAATTGTTGGATAAAGGCGGAATGGCGTTATTTGCCGAATAAAGTTGACGCCTGCATTTTCCATTGGAGCATATTTCTATTACCCATTATTACATGAATGATCATTTTACAATGCTCGCAAATATCACAAAACACAATATTTGATAGAATTCCAAATCCATGCTAACTGGAATCGATGAGACAATTAGGCTCATAAAAATGCATGTTGATTAAATACCGTGCTATTATTTAAATTATGATTTAGAGTAGGCGGTATTTTTTTCGTGTGGTGGCCAAGAATACTAATTGAATGATGAAATAAATTTGAGGTTATGGTAAACTATGTGTTAACAGTCAGTAATGCCAATCTAATTTAAAATTCAAAGCCTACTCTAAATCAGGTTTTAAACGATCGCACGGTAGATGCCAGTAGACATGCATCTTTGATTGAAAAAGACCGCTCTTGTTGTGTCACCCTGTAGTTATAGCTTACGATCATATGGTAGGCTGTTAAACTCGTTTTTTCTGCATATAGTTCAGTTTGGTTATAGTTAAGTACTCACAGCTTAGTTTGTGTTGGCTGTCCTGGTCGTTGACTGATATTCAATTACAGAAAAACGTTCCAAAAGGTGCAAGGAGGAAATATTTTAATTTAAAAAAAGAAATTAAAAGTTTTAAAAACTGACCAGCAATTATTTCTGAAAGAAGTAGAGCCTCCTCTAAATTGAAATCACATTCATTTTCTTTGAAAACAGTTCAAACTGAAGTTTTAAACGAGTGTTTTTCACTCCCAGATTAGGCATGGAGTAAAATTTAGAGTTTAGAAAAGCCTGAAAATTTGGTTTAATCGCTTCACTTCGCTACGCGACCGAACCAAATTTTTAGGCTTTTCTAAACTCCAAATTTTACTTCATGCTTAATCTGGGAGTGGAAAACACTCGTTTAAAGCTTTAATGTGAACTTTAAAAAAAGCAACTAATGTCGAAAAATTTACATTTACTATCTATAATAATTCTCTTGTTAGCAATATGAAAGTATAATAATTTTAATATTCACTTTCCTTATAATTTAAAAAAAATGTGTAAGAGAAGTACAAATCGCCAGAATAAACCAATTTCCATAGGAACCCAGATTTCGATAACATAAAGAAATCACATACGCAAATTCATGTGATTTCTTTATGTTATCACAATCTGTGTTCCTATGAAAAATTCTTTTAAATAAAACATGTAGCCTTACTTTCGATCTTTATTAGTTGTTATCAAGTGTTCGTTGGGTCATAAACAGCCATAAACAGATCCATCGATTAAGTCAACCTGCGGTTGAGGTTGACGTTGGCTGTCAACCGGACATTGTACAACCCGAACGTTCCAATTGACCTCCAGTTGGACTTTAACCTCTAGTCAACTAGACATTATGAAACCGGGCATTAGATGTATATAAAAATATGTTATTTTTTCTTTTATTTTTATCAATTTTTTTCTATTTATACATATTAATTTATTATTTGAAGAATTTATCTTTTTGTTATATTACTCTGTAATTAAATCGTATTGTTGGGTAAAAAATATTATTATTATAAGACAGCTATACACATATTATAGTAATATTAAATTTGTTAAATTTGTAATGATTTAAAATCGAAAATATGAATTTAAAGAATATTTCTCAATTTAATCAACTCAAACAATCGCGTGAATGTTTTAGATTTTCTACCACAATCAATAAGCCATACTCAGATGTGTCATGGGGGTAAGTCGACTTATTTGAGCATGGCTTATTGATTGTAGTAGAAAATTTAAAACAATATTAATATTCGTTTTATATCTATTAATTTGCTTACGCAAAACTACTATAGTTGTTTTTAGCTAAAGCGAGATACTAATATCCATTTCAAAAGTTTTGAATCCAAAACGAAAAGTATTACTTCAATGAACATCAAATACGTTTTATAGAAACATTTATATGAAAACACAATAAGTTTAATAAAAAATATGATCGCAATTTATCGTAATACTTAATATTCAACATATTGTTTGAATTAAAAAAATGAATACATGAGAATATTAAGGTAGATATATATATACATAGAACATCTTTATTTAGACAATTACAATACAATAATATAATACATATATATTTATTTAATTATATACAATATAGGGTTAGTTTGTCTGGGCTATCGACCAGAGGTTTTTCTGCCCAGTCTTGAATTTAATTTATTTGAAAAATGTAGTTGAGTGCTAGGCTTGTGAACTGTCTTGATGAATGAAACAAATGAATGGCGAATGTGGCGATGTATAGTGAAAGAAGGATGTTTCTATTTGGGATAGATATTTATTTTTCTAGGTATACAGAATTTGTTTAGGAGTTCTAGCTTATAGGTGTGTGTAGCGAATTATTCGCTGAGGGTTAATATGCGTTGGGAGATTGTTATTACTTGGGTAGTTTCGTAGAGAATGTTGTTTGAGGGATTATGAAGAGGATTCGTTGGGTGTCTAAGTTTTGTGAGGATTCGTAGGGCTGATTTTTCGGCGACTTTAATATGGTATGAAATTGAAGGACGGATTTTTGTGGAAATGACTCCTTATTTATACGTCAAAGATTGTAAATGCCTAGCCCTTGTTCTGATTTTAGTTTTGATGGATTTGGTATCTAGGGAAAAGGAACGTTTTAAATCAAATTCGATGCCTAGATATTTACAGGAAGGTCTCTTGGTTCCATACAAGAATGGTGCACAAAATGGCGAATACAATTAAATTCTTCCAAAACCAATAGTAATCAATAACACCACAATTTTTCCATCCTAAAATTGTGGTGTTATTGATTACTATTGGTTTTGGAAGAATTTAATTGTATTCGCCATTTTTTGCACCATTCTTGTATGGAACCAAGAGACTCTTGAATGAGATATTGTCGTAATTGCTGATTTGTGTGATTTAATATATTTGAGCTAGTTGATTTGTTAGTATTGTACCGTCAGTTGGGTACTTTAAATCATGGATGTATTCCCTTTTTTATCGTTAATTTTATTACAAGTTTCAATCCATTTCTATTTTTTAAATTCTAGTATAAGGATTTTGATTTGTCTGGTAAGTCTGTTAAATGTCTGTTTAATAAAGCTGTTCGTATAGAATTTACTGTCTCTGTACATTTGTCTTTTGTATTTTATAATTCTGAGGATACAGTTAAGTAAGGAATATTTGTAGTATTGTTTTTTGACTTTTCGTATATGACGTTCTACAGACTGTGAAAGTGTGGAGTTGAAACAAGATATAATTTCGGGATTTATGTCTTGTACGTCTCGAAATGCTAATGTTATGTCTTTTTCTACTTTCTCGATATCACAACTTTTATAAAGAGAAATGTAATCAGGGGAGAGAGAAGATGGACATGAGTTTGTTTTAATGTCAAATTGTTTAATTGGTCGTGGTTGAATGGATAAGATGTTGAATATTTAGGGTACACAAGATGATATCATGGGTAGTGGTTGGTTTTCAATTATTATGAATGTGGAAGGAATGGAAATTTTGATAAACTTAGAATTGTTGCAAATATTTTGAATTTGCGGACCCCATCTTTTATTAACATGGAAATCTCCTATTATAAGGGCGTGATTATACAGCGAAGCTTTTGTAAAAATTGTGTCGTTAGCGGAGGAATGCGGATGAATGTATACTAAGAATATTTGAAGCGAAAAATTGTTTATTGGGAGGGTGAAATGGAGATATTCATTTAATGGGTTATTAACACGTGGCGGGTTGGATTTTTCGTAGGTTATGGTTGGATGAAAAGATACAATGGAATCTCCTCGTTGGTTTTCATTAATAATTGACGCAGGGATATCCAGGCTTTTCCATTTGATTAAGTTCAATGGGTTTTTACATTTGGTTTCACCGAGGAGGCTAACATGGACTTTATGGTTTAACAAATAGTTAGATAGAAGGTGGGATTTGCTGCAAAGGGAATCGATGTGGAGTAAAGGAAACGTATATTAGCCATCGATAACAATGGAAGTTGCCGTGTAAACTCCATCATTATCTATTGGAACAACAGGGGGGTTAATGTTTGGAAATTTAATGCCGAACATGACGATGAATAAGCGATTTCCTGAGAATGCGACATGAGTATCGATTTAGTATGAGTCGATGAATCGGCGGCGTAGTTTTTTTAAAAGTTCATTTCTGTTGGTTACTTCAGGATTGTTAATTTCTGTGGCGTACGTGTCTAGAATTAGGTCATGGAGTGTTAAAGCGTCTATGTCTCCAGTTTTTTAGTTAGTAATTTGTATCTTGACGTAAGGTAATCCATCTATCGGCTTCGGTGGACGGTTTTTGCATTTCTTTGACCATGCCTGATGACCCTCTTCTTGGCAAGAAGTACATTTTTCGGGAAGATTTGTGTTGCATGCAGATGTCTTGTACGACCCTTTACATTTGGCGCATTTTGTGTCTTCTTGGCAGCCAATACTTTTATGTGGGACTAGGATTGGCGATGATGCTGCACTCTCCATGACGACGTATTTTTTTTATAATTCTTACAAGGCGTGTTGGTTGGTCTGTTGTCTTTGAAATTATCGTTTTGCAATTCCGGCATTATTTAAAACACCGCAAATGCTTTTATCGTTAATTTCAAGTTCGACCGATTTTATTATACAGCTGTATTCGTGTATCGGGGTCGGTTTTGTGATGGCATATTGTGATATTTTGTTTTTTATATTAGTGTATTTAAATTATTTGTTATTATTTGTGTCGATTGTGTAGATTTTATAGTAAATCCCATTTTTGTTTTAATTATTAAAGCGTCTTTATCGTAATTGTATTTATTCCGAAGTTATGCCATTTCTACACATAATACATAATTTTCAATGTATAGCAAATTTGCTGGCCGGACTAATCGGTCAAGGCGGTATGCGAGTTCGAGCCTGGCCCGGGGCGAGTAATTTTTCTAACAAAAAGTATTCGTCCGGGAGTCCATGGGTGTGTGTGAATGTGTTGTGACGTCCAAATATATAGTTATATATGTATTTAGTAAGAAGTTAAATAAACAAATGTATACAAAATAATACAAATTAATGGTGGCTAATAGTCTCGTAACTAAGGCCAGGCAAAAGCCAACCCAAAAAAATGGTTTTTAGTGTTTGTGATGTTTGTATTAGCTTTTTGTGGATGTATCAATGGATTTTTGTGGAGTAAGTTTTTTGTCCAAGCGTTTTACCTCCCTTGAAGAAGATTTGAATCCGTTTTAATTCGGGCGTCCCCTTCCTCTTTTTTTAGGTTTCTTTAACTCCTGATCCGTCTCCATTTCTGATGCGGATGCCTCCATGGCCACGTTGGGCCTCGGTGGTTTTGTAAAATTACACTTGCTTTGAAATCAACTTAAATATCAAACAAATACTGTGTAGCGTACGTCTGCTGGGTTCGGCGGCCGGCAAGCCTAAGAAAGATATTTTCTTGTAATAAAAATAACAGTTCCAATTTTAAGATGGAATCAGAAGATCTTGATTTATTTATTTAGAAAGTTTTATTAATTTCAGTCAATAAACAAAGAAACTATAAAAGGTTGAAGTTAAGCTCACTGAGAAAGTACTTTATCTAATTCTTTTCATAATAATATTTAATAAAATTATTGAATGAAATTGAAACTTAAATATGTTTCAGAAAATATTCGATTAAAATGCTGTAATCATTGTATTTTGATTTCGCACCGCAGATTTATTTCTATTACTTTTTAAAGATGAGTCAAAACTTTGTGTCTTCTCTCTTCCGAGTCTCACACACTTCTCCCATCAATTCCTGCGCACCCAATCCTTGTTTTCCTATCTTGTGAATTTCCGTAATCGTCGTTTATTCTTGCACATCGCATCGCTCACTTAAATTATTTTTACAAATAATACCAAAACGCATGGTATATTGGTATTATTTATTAAAAAATTAAAGAACAGTACTTTATTCTTAGTGAGTACTCGTAACATTAAACTTCGTTATTATTTTTTTTTTTTTTAATGAATATCAATCGATCGTGTGTCGTATATCATGTTTTTAAGTCGATCGCCCATCGAAAAAGTGTGAGCACCCCTGATTTAATGTATGCATGTTAAAGATAACTAGGGTGAGTGACGAATGTAAATTAATATTAATAGCTAAAACTTTGCCTTAGAAAACCAGCCAGAATTTTCCAAAAAGCAACTAACCTTACTCACACAATCCTCATTCGTGCCGGACTTAAATATTTGCACACCGTCGCTGATGAATATCAATCGATCGTGTGTCGTATATCATGTTTTTAAGTCGATCGCCCATCGAAAAAGTGTGAGCACCCCTGATTTAATGTATGCATGTTAAAGATAACTAGGGTGAGTGACGAATGTAAATTAATATTAATAGCTAAAACTTTGCCTTAGAAAACCAGCCAGAATTTTCCAAAAAGCAACTAACCTTACTCACACAATCCTCATTCGTGCCGGACTTAAATATTTGCACACCGTCGCTGATTCTATCCCAGATTAATAGTTTGTTGATGTAATTACAGTTAATTGTGGACATAAACGGGCAAGTTGCTTTATTCCGGGATCTGCTTATACACATTGGCCAAGCTAGAGATTGTCCGGAACTGCGTGAAAAGATCCGGAAGTTAAGGCGAAGCTGCGTGGAGGCATGCAAGCATACCAGTCAACTAATTTTACCACAATTACGCAGGTAAAAATAGCAAATAGTTAATTATTAATAGCGAATAGTTAATTTTTACTGTTGCAAGTAATTGCATTCTATATTTGTTACACAACTCACATCTGTTGACACACTTTCAGAAACTCCAACACTCAAGTATTTCATCAAGATTGTTCCATCACCTACTGTGTGTATATTGTATTTGCAGTTCTTGAATTTTGGAGTCGTTCATTTCGTGGAAAATTTTTATTTTGATATAAAGAAAACGCTTAACTTTTTTATACTATTTTTATTTTACTTCTTGTGACTAATTTCAATGACACTGTAATCATTATCAAACTAAGTACCTAAACTACGAATTAAAACAGCATATATACTATACCTAAAAAACTTCAAAGAGAGGGGTATACATTAGGTCAACCTGGTCGCTAAGGATGGAAATTCCCGAATTATTTTTGCTTTTAATAGATGATTTGCAAAAGTTGAATTATCATGTTTTAAATTGTATGATCTATGATGTTTCTTTAATCGGACTACAAAATTACGACCTCTGCAATCTGGACATGGTAATCTGTATATTCTTGACTTATACATATAATGTATAAGCGTTTTTACTTTAAAATAAACATGCTTTATGGACCCAAAGTTGGGGTTACAATATCTTTACTGGTTTTTCTTGAAAATCCTGCAAAAGTTGTGATTTTAGTAAAAGATAAATCATAAAATAAAATACATTAAATATTTCCTTAAAACTAAACGAGTTTTAAAATCCTGACGTCGGAATTTAAATAACTCAACTGTTTTTTTTCTTTCTGAAAAATCGTTTCAAAGTTAGGATTATTAAAAACAACTTAATATTTTAAAGTAATCTTGTTTGGAAAATTATAAATAAATAATGATCTGATTGATACGTTTTAAATGCACTTATTTTGATCAGATATAAACACGTTTTAAGATCCTGAAGTTGAAATTAAAATATCGTAACTGATTTTTCTGAAAGAATTAACAAAGCAATAACGGACTGATATTGGTTTGTTTACTTATTTTGTTAAACAGAAATTCTTTCTCTAAACGCATTATCTTTTATTTTCGTATCTCGGGTTTTTGTTGATCGAAAATTTCGCTCAACTTGCCTTTTTACGAAATGGCAATAGACAAACTAACAATATTTTTCACCAATCACACTGAAAAAATATATATATATATATATATTTTACGCAAAACCTTACCGGAGCTCGGAGGTTGAAACCAGTTGAAACCCCTGATCTATTGCCTTACTTCATCACAAAAAGAATTATAACTATAGTGGAATTCGGGAGAGATGTCCTATGACTTATAGATGTGGAATGTTTGGTTCAAATTTATTAGAGAGTATGTCGACAGTTGTATCTGCAACAATTTTTCCTAGTTGTGTCAAATTTTAACGTTACATGATAATGTCATACTGTTTAGGTCGCGAGAATATTAGTGTTCTTTCTTTTAGAAAACCTTTAAATCATAATTTCTTGTTATTGTTTTCTTTTGAGTATACGTATCCCAATTACGTGTTGTAGATTTTTAAATATTCGTTGTTTACTTAAAAGAGGTCAATTTGAAGTTTAAATGAGTGTTTCCCACTCCCAGGTTAAGCATGAAGTAAAATTTCGAGTTTAGAAAAGCCTGAAAATTTGGTTTGGTCGCGTAGCGCGAAGCGCGGAGCAACCAAACCAAATTTTCAGGCTTTTATAAACTCGAAATTTTTCTTCATGCGCCACGCGTACAAGACACTGATTTCAAGCGAAGTTTACTCGTTCACAATATTTCAGTGCTTTTAGGATTTTATACGCATAGCGCATGAAGTAAAATTTCGAGTTTAGAAAAGCCTGAAAATTTGGTTTGGCCGCGTAGCGCTTCGCGCTACGCGACCAAACCAAATTTTCAGGCTTTTCTAAACTCGAAATTTTACTTAATGCTTAGTCTGGGAGTGGAAAACACTCGTTTTAAGCTTCAAATTGAACTCTTTTAGGAAAAGCGTATGCATATGTATACCTAATAGAAAATTCCTTGTATGCATACTTAAAAGAAATATTCCCTGTATTAACAGATTAATCCGATGAGTATTTGCCCAATAGATTCAACTTAAATGTTCGTTTAAGCTTACACAAAATCAACATAAATGCATTATTTTATGTAAATACCTGAACTATTTAGTAGATGTAGAAATTGGAATTATCATATACCACTTAAACTCACATTTAAAACAATTGTGTACATTAATTAAAATGATTTGTGGCTGGATTTTTGCAGATTTAGTTTCACGAAGACATTGTCAAAATGTGACGTTTAACCTTAAAATGTTAACGCTGCATACCGGAACATACGTTTTTGCATGTTCCATCTAAAAACCATAGCAGACATATTATGAAGTTTTCTGTCTCTTTGCGTAAATCTGATGATATCAAACTATTTTTGTATTACATGTATTGGTGCAGAAAGTACAACAAATCAAGGAAACCATGAGGCACCTCTCGTGAATAGTACCTTATGTTTTTGTTTCTAAACATCAGTATATGAATATCCCGGCGCATCCGCCAGTTGAATAATTTAAAAGTTTTTTTAAATATTTAAAGGAAAATATACAGTGTACGCAATAATTAGTTTTATAGACATTAGTAGTAATAATCCAGTTATGTTTGATTTTTAGCAAATACATTTAAAAATTGTATTTGGCCCAAAAATAAAAAAAAATGTCAGACCTAAAAATACATTTCAAGAAAGCTTTTTGAATTAAAAAAGAATAACAAAAAACTGTCGAATAATAGAAGTTTTAGTACCTTGGTCTAAAAACCAAAGATATGTGGACTTAATATAGAAACAATTAAATTTGCACAGAGTTTTTTGTAAATTAAAAATAAAATTATAAATCGTCGAATACTACTATACTCTATACCGAATCAACAAAGAGCCGCATTTGCCAACCCTTGAAATATAGTATGGCACTACATGTTTTAAAAAGAACTATACATACTATTTTTCGTGGGCTAAATATTGGTAGGTTCGTACATACTTGTGCATCATATCTAGCGTTCTTGGATATTAAGGTTGCGGTTTACTAGAGTGAGACAGACTATATTACTATTTCCAGCATAAAAAGGTAAACGTAAGATATAATGATTTTCTCTAAATTAATGTTGAGCTAATTGAATGAAGCATTCACGGAGACCCTTGAATTCTTCGTAGCACAAGCTATTGTTGTTTAAAAATAAGTAAATAAATGACGCAAAATAGCTATTTTTATCAATTTTTTCTTTCTTTCTTTATTTATTACGGGAGACCATTAAAAAATACAACAATATATACATAATAATCACAAAACAATACAAAAACAAACAAAAAATTCACAAATCAACACAATCAGAAACAGAAGTTACATCTAATAAAATGGGATCAAATGAAATAATTATATAAAGGACCCTAAGAGCAGTTAATGGATTTTAAAACGGCTCAACGAGACACCAAAAAAATCTATTGACTCGCCATAGGAATTAACATATCTTATTAAATTGTTTTGTGGGCTGTTATAGCCACACAGAGTAAAGTGGTGTACGTCAGCAAGAAGTTTATGTTGTCTGGTTGAGCGAACTGGAACGTTATTGCCAATAGACGACAATATGGATGGGCAAAGTATCAGTCCATTCAGTACACGATATGCGAAGCATAGCATAAAATAAATCCTTCTTTTTTCAAGAGACAACAAACCGAGATATGTACGAAGTAGGTCATAATTATTACTATCGTACGAAAGGTTTGACTGGTAGCAAATGAGTTTTATCATTTTGCGTTGTACACGTTCTAATATATCTATGTGACATTGGTAGTGCGGTGACCAAATTATGCAGCAATAGTCTAGAATTGGTCTGACTAAGGTGGAGTATAACGTCATTAAAGTACGGATAGATTTAAAATGTATAGTAGTACGCCATATAAAACCAATTCTTTGGATAGCTTTTGCAATAACTAAATCTAAGTGATTTTACGATACAGCTTTATATCATCTGCATAAAGCAAAAAATTTGATTGAATTTCTTTACCAATATCATTGATAAAGATGAGAAATAGCAATGGCCCAAGGTGAGAACCCAGGGGCACACCTGAAGTTGCATTTATTACAGAACCAGAAACTGCATCATTTATTTTCACCACATGTTGTCTACAACTTATGAACGACCGGAGCCACTCAATCATGGACCCAGCAACACCATAAATTCGGAATTTGTATAAAAGCCTACAGTGGCTAACTCTGTCAAACGCCTTACTAAAGTCGGTATAGATCGAGTCTACCACTGCCCCTTCCTCCATCGCGTCGGTAATGAAATTGGAGTATACAAACAAGTTGGAAGCAGTAGATCTTGATGGAAAGAATCCATGTTGTTGCTCAGATAAAAGTGGCTTAAAAATGTTTAACATATACTTCGCAACCAACTTATCTAATAATTTAGAAAAACATAATTGAATAACTATCGCTCTATAATTGTCAACACATGTCTTTGTGCCTGATTTAAAGACCGGGACAGTGTAGCATCGCTTCCAAAGAGATGGGAAGAATCTATCTCCTAGAGAACGATTAAATAATTTAGTAAGAGGTAAAGACAGAGTCGATGCGCAGGCTTTTATCAAGGCAGGCGGTATTCCGTCAGGACCTGGTGCAGCACCATTTTTAATTTCAGATAAGCATTCCATAATATCTGTTTCACTAAATTGTAAGTTATTAAATATTAGGTCACTGAACTCACTAACTTCAGGACCGATGGTAGTTGGACATGAATATGAACTCTGAAAATAGTCTGCAAATAGATCCGCGATGCCATTATCCGAGTTTGCGAACAGCGTTCTATATGCCATACTGGATGGAAGACCTCTACCATTGCCATTTTTAGATTTACAATATTTCCAAAATATATTGATATCATAAGGTATACTCCTCTCAACATCCTCGATATAACTTATGTGATCCTTAACAATAGCATCTTTGCAGATAGCACGTAAATTAGAAAAAATTGAGTAGTCATTTCTAGAGCCTGACCGTTTAAAATTTCTGTGAGCTGTTCGCTTTTCTTTAATTAAACTTATAAGAGATTTCGAGAACCAACTAGGAAAATGCGATGTTGATCTCTTTTGTTTAGGGACATAACGATTAAAAGCATCGACAAGATTTCGTAAAATATATCAATGTCATATTCTATCGAAGTACTCTTAAACATATTTATCCAGTCATAGCTGCCAATATAATTACATATACCTACCATATCAGTATTAGAGAAATCGTAGTGAAATGATTCATCTAAGGGTGATAAACTGCTAGGAACACTAAAATCTACTCGTAACGAAGGATGATAAATGTCACACTTCACTAATGGATCCGAGATAGAACAATTTAAAGTGGAAACATTAGAAAAAGCAAGATCCAAAATATTACCACTATTATTAATAAAGGAGTTAAACTGATAAAAACCGCCACTCATAATACCATCGCATAAAAGGCGGGCACTTTCACTAACCGTATTTATTGGTAAATATCCAATACATTCATCCTCGATGATCCACTTCACTTCCGGTAGATTGTAATCACCAAGCAAGAGCATGCTGGAATCCGAGTATCGATCAATGATTTCGGATAATGCACTAATATGTCTGGCATATATCTCAGCAGCTGATAGTGGAGGAATGTAGACACAGCCAATAATGGTCTGGCCGTTGATAGACACCCAAATCTCTTCACGATTTTCGGAATCCACAGTAACTAGAGAAGAGCGTAACTTCCTATTCACTCCAGTAAAGACGCCGCCGCCTCTTGAACTAATTGATGTGATATTGTCACGATCACGATCATATCGGTTATCGATAACTTCGTTATCTCCTATATCGGAATGTAACCATGATTCAGAAATACATATGACATCAAAGTCATTCGCCAAAACAGCATTATAAAATTCAAATAATTTTGTCCTTAACCCTCTAACATTTTGGTAGAATACAGATAGACCAAATCCATTAGTAGTAACTAACTTGGGCTTATACACGGCTTCTCTATTCGAAAATGCTGTTGATGATGATGACGAAGAGGGACAAATTCCTTAATTGCGATACCCTGCGGCCATTTCGACGCATCAAGTAATGTATTAAAATGAGGTTCATCGACACCAATTTTGAACGATGATGACTGATCGGAGTTCACCAGTCTGAAGCATTTGACATCAGCATTCACGCCTAATATCTTCTTTGCGTGGCTAGCAATAGCTTTTGGATCTACATTTGGTTGAACCCTATAAATATGTAGCCACTTTTTCTTAATTGAACATGACTGAAACCCGAAGTCAGATGCTCCGGCTGCAATTATGGCCGGTGGTTTGGTTTGCTTCTTTTTCCTATCAGAAACTATGCTAGCGATGTTCTGACTATCACGGGGTTTATTGTTACTCGTGGTAGGACATTTATTTACTGAAACTGAAACAGCCTGCCTTGAGGTACTTTTATCGATATTCGGGGGTGACGTAACAGTTGAAATTGAAAAATTATCACGCGTTATTTCATGTGAAGTAGGTAGCACCACATCCGAACTCAATTCACTTTTAGAACTTTTAAACTCTCAGCATCCAAAATTTCAGTATTTTGTCTATTATAATCGTTACCAGAATTATACATTAATTCAGCTATTTGCTGTGATAAGGCTGACAGTTTATCCAAAACTTCTCAGTTAAGGGAATTGAAGGCTGTAATTAATAAATCGAATCTATCGTCATTATGGGCTGGGCGAGTATCTTGATTAAGAGATGATTGTTCATTAACAAGTCGATCATTTTCACCAGAGCAGTCAGTACTTCTTCAGCGATACGGACGACGTGTACAACAGTCGACAGATCCATCGCCGAGAGTAACAATGTAATTTAGTCTAGTAGCGCAAGCTGAATGAAATCCAGTTACATATCGAACAAGTGACGTGTTTACCAGAAACAGACGCAAAAAAATTAAATATCGTAATCGTTTTAAATTGGTGACATTAAAATCCTACAAGTTTCAGCATTATTTTGATGTATTATGCAATGTTGTCCCGTAATCAGAACACATCAATGGTGCTGGAACTAGTTACTTCGCAAAACGTTGGATTTTATCCATAAATCGCAACCTTATGAGAATAATTTGAAAAAAAAACATGCCTTGAATTAGTTCAAGTTCTCTCTCTTCTATTTTGATCTGTTTCTTCATTTCATTTTCTTATATAATTCTTTTATTTTGTAGATTGTGCATTTTATGTGTTTTTAATTAATTTATTAGTACTTAAACATCATAAATGTTTTTAAATGAAATTTAGCATTTAATTCATTATCAAATAATTTGTATGACAATCTCTAATTAACATAGTCCATTGCACAATAGCAATAATGAGGAATTTGATAAACATACATATAATATCAAATCCCACATTCAAGCGAATCTACTAGTGATGAATCGGGGTAGAAATTTTAGCATATTTAATTGCCTGTCACGTTTTAAACACAGCATACTGTAATTATGACTATTGTTTCCATTCACAAGCATGTGTTTGTGTTGGCTGTATCGCCAAATGTTAATTACATACACACCGCTTATTTTATTATTTATGAGTTATAAATAATTACATATTTGTTAGTGTTAACCACGAACTAGAGTAACATATGATATTAAGTCCTTTAAAATAAATCAATCGAAATGTAATGTATGATTCTGATATTTTCTGGCGTAACCAGACCCGGCGCAATAGCACGTGCATGCTATTAAAATCTTTGATATACCAGAGCTTTCTGATAATGACACATCGTTTTGATTCATGTGAATCAAATATACAGCAAATTTCATTATATGTCAATGCTATTGGACGAGATAGATAAATTAAGTTTTACAAAAAGCCTTCACAGCTTTTTATTATACACTTTTCTAAACTTACGATTATTAAGCCTTTATATTCCAGACGACTTATTTAGTATTCGGATGTTTAGAGAAGTCGGTTTCAATTATGTATTGTATTTTATTTAGCATCGTCGCTAATTGTTAAAGGCACAATCTTTTACCATGATGTAGTCTTGCAGCTGTAACCGTTTTTCGTCCAACTTTTCCAAATTAAACAAAACTACATTAATAAAAACAAACAGAAGTATTCGAATTAAGCTGAATCCTACGGCATACGCCAAACTTTCCGTATAGAATATTCAAAATTATTTACACAAACTTTATATTGTTATTTCCAACGCAATTTTCTTTTATAAAACATTACTTTTTTTTATTCATTTAAATAAAGAAAACATTTTTCTTTTGTTGAATAATAATGCATGCACTTTTTATAATTGCATAAATTTATGTTTCCAGGATTAAATTTTAAGTCTCGATATATCACTGCAATGTACTACCTGCAATAATTAAGGGATCAATTCCAATTACCCCTCTATATTTCCTTCTGTCACAGTTATTGTTACAATACCGGTTTACTACGTTTCTATGACGTTTATTATTAAACGTATACAACAATTCATTAATTCATTGCGATTGACAAATTGCGAACAAATTTTTTTGGCAGTCTAATGTTCATGCAATATTGAATGTATGCTGGTCCCACTAATGCCTAAGGTTGTCTCAATCTCACGATAGGTCACATGACGATCTTGCAATATTTGTTTGCGCACAGCATCAATGGTTTCCGGAACAACAACTGATTTTGGACGACCTCCACGAAATTCGTCTTGGAGTGAACTACGACCTCGGTTGAATTCACCTTACCATCGATAAACACTGGTCCTTGATGAAGCTTCATCGCCAAAAATTGAATTAAGTTCATCCATGCACTGTTGTTGAGTTAATCCACGTCGAAAGTTGTAAAAAAAATCGCACGAAAATGCTCACGATTTAATTCCATTCTTTGGCCGAAATAACTCTTTTAAGTTAGTGTAAACGACACAAATAACGCTCATATGTCAAAACGTTCTGAGTACCTCAAAAATGTCAAACTTTACGATAGAGCTCTCAGCTGCCAGATTGCAACACTAGGGTTGCCCAATCCCGAAATATAAAAGGCAACCCTCGTATGTCTGCTATGCTTTTTAGATGGAACATGCGAAAACGTATGTTCCGGCATGCAGCTTTAAAATTCTAAGGTTAAACGTCATATTTTGACAATGGCTTCGTAAAAATTAATCTGCAAAAACCCGGTCACAAATCATTTTAATTAATGTGCACAATCGTTTTAAAAGTAAGTTTAAGCGAAGCGCTACGCGGCCAAACCAAATTTTCAGGCTTTTCTAAACTCGAAATTTTACTTCTTACGCCACGCGTATTAAATACTAAAAGCACTGAAATATTGTGAACGAGTAAACTTCGCTTGAAATCAGTATCTTGTACTCGCCTGAAAATTTGGTTTGGTCGCTCCGCGCTTCGCGACCAAACCAAATTATTAGGCTTTTCTTTCATTTAATCAAATTTTCAGGCTTATCTAACCTCGAAATTTTACTTCATGTTTTAGCTGGGAGTGGAAAACACTCGTTTAAATTTAAAATTGACCTCTTTTGAAAATACTACGACTATTTAAAAATCTACAACACATAATTGGAATATATATATATATATATATATATATTCGCGACCTAAACAGTATGACATTGTCATCTAACGTCAAAATTTGACACACCTAGGAAAAATCGTTGCAGATACAACTGTCGACATACTCTCTAAAAAATGTAAACCACACATTCCACGTGAATGAGTCCCGAATTCTACTATATTTTAAATACTTATCTCAGAGGTGACAAGCGACTTTGTTAGGTTGAGCGGCATTTTTGAAAAAATCGCCTAGAAACGTCGATTTTTATTTCGAGGGGGACAACTTTTAATGACATTTTCACTTGCATAACCTGAACCTCCTAACCTAACTTAACTTTACACCCCGATTTTAAATAGGGAACGTGGGCCGAGTGACATCGTTGAGAAGCTATTTTGATTCTGAATACAATGGTATCATTTGTTTTCAATTTCATTGATTCCTAAGGGAACATCAACATTTCGAAGTTGCGATTTCACCTGTTTAACGCCACGAAAAAAGTTAACAATCCAGCAAGAAAATTGATGGGTGATTTATTACCTAAAATGATACATGATTTTTGGCAAGAGACACATGTCAAAATTCACATGTCAAAACAAATTTTAAAATCATGTATTTGAGATGTGTTTGAGATAAATTTACAAAGCTTGTTACCTCAAATGGTATTTCGAAACGTTGCCGTTCTCTCAGGAATTAATAAAAACGAAAACATATGACACCGTTGTATCCAGAATCAAAAGAGCTTGTCAACGATATATCACTCGAATCACTGTCTCTGTTTAAAATCGGGAGGTGACGTTGGGTTAGGTTACGAGGTTGAGGCTATAAAGGTGGAAATATCATCAATAGTTGTACCCTTCGAAACAAAAATCGACGTCTCTCGGCGATTTTTGCAAAAATAATAACTCAACAAATTTGCTTGTTACCTCTGACATGGACCACCCTGTATATACAGGGTGGTGAAGTTTTCGATGCTCACCATTGGTATCTCGGAAACGATAAGATACACGATGCTGCTTAAATTAAAGAAAAGTAGCTCATTTGAATGGCGATTAAGAATCTGAAAAAAAAAATATGATAATTTTGATAGGTTCCTGATTTATCGCGATAAAACTGAAAATTGTGATTTTAGAAAAAAAAAATATTTTCCCTGCCATTGGCGGTATTTTTATCAAACTTGGCAACTGTATATTTTTTGGACCCTCTGTATCGAATGGCGCCGACAGAAATATTCTAGGTACTCTAGATTTCGAGTTACGATATTCAACTTTTTTTAATTTCTTACGGCAGCCATATTGGATCTTCACACTTTTAGGTAGACCAAAATAATAGCTATTCAAAATGGTAATACACATAACCTTTGATTTCCAAAAAACCTGTACAAATTTAAAAATAAATGTAAATATTTGCTTAATGATTCGCGAATGCGGGCCTCGGTGGCCGAGTGGGTAGAGACCCTGCCCACAGACCAAGAGGTCGCGGGTTCGAATCCCGTCCAGTGGAATAATTTATGAATAATAAATTATTCCATCCGGGTCCATGGATGTAGTGTGAATGAGTTTGTGTTGTTTCAGGAGTAAATGGCTATTTATCGAAATTAGAATTGGTTAAAATACATTAAAATGTTAAATATATAAATAGATTGATGGTTAATGGTCTAGATACCAAGGCCAAACAAAAAAAAAAAATCGCGAATGCTTTGAAAAAAAATTGGAAGAATAATTAAAGTGATAGTTGGTAGTGCATATTGTTTCTTAAGGCCGCCATTTTGGATCTTGACATCCTTAAATAGAAAAGAAAATATTTTTTTAAAACATATTATTAATGCAACTTTAAGTAAAAAAAAGTACAAGTAGATAATTATAATTATTCAAATTGTTCAAATTGTGCGCCGTTTTGCCCGATGCAAAGATTCATTTTATCCACTGCTCTTTGGATTGTTCGCTTCTAAATGGAGTCGAACGCATTTCTGATTTTTAGTCGGAGATGTTCGATATCTTCAGTTTCAGTTAAATAAACAAGATCTTTGACAGTGCCCCACAGAAAATAATCCAAAGGATTTAAGCAGGGCGATCGTGGCGGCCAACGAACAGGACCAAACGTGCCGAGCCATGAATATGGAAACTGTGCATTAAATAATCGCCAGCAATGCGGGAGTTGTGAGCCCAGCTCCGTCTTGCTGATACCACTCAAAATTTTTAATTGTGAGTAGTGGTAATTCGTCTAACATATCTTCTTAATTCCTCTGCAAAAATTAAATATGCGGCACCATTTAAACGTCCATCGAGGAAAAATGGACCAAGAATAGGATTACCTAAAATACCAGCCCATATGTTTAAAGAATATCGGACTTGAGGTCTCGTTTCTCTTATTAAATGTGGATTCGCCGTTGCATAGTAGTGCAGATTGTTGTTATTAAAGCTTCCGGAATTTGTGAATAAACACTCATCGCTCTATAATATTTTTCTTGGAAAACTATTATCGTCTATTTTTCGCGAAACCAATTGCAAAACTCCAATATTTAAATCATTAGGATGAAGAGTTTGTACCGGTCTGAATTTGTAATCGTGATACTTATGTTTTTTATAATTTTCCTCACATATGAGTCTATAATACCGCAACCTTACGATATTCTTCTACTTAAAGTTGTTGGATCAATCATAACGTGAGCCAACGCATTTACTTCGTTCAGATTAATATCTTTACCATACGGCTCCCGCGGTCTTCTAAATTTGGCACAAATCGCCAAATTCCTCGAAATCCGTTAAAACAATATTCGATGGGGTTATCGTCTCTCTGGATACATATTTTCATATGATTCAGCTACCAAAACAGAATTTCTATTGCCAAATGTAGACTTCGTACATGTCCTGCTTTTCCTCGTCGGTGTATATGTTTAATTAAACCAAGAAACAACTATTCTGTATACGCACTTGTGATCGCTCTGACAGTTCGCACTACCAAGTTTTAAGCACACATTTACATTCATTTTTAAATTTCTACAGGTTTTTTGGTAATCAGAGATTATGTGTGTTACCATCTTGAAAAGCTGTTTTTTTGGTTTACCTAAAAGTGTGAAAATCCCATATGGCTGCTACAAGAAATAAAAAAGTTGAATAGCGTAACTCGAAATCTAAAGTACCTAGAATATTTCTGGCGTCGCCAAAATCGATAAAGAGGGTTCAAAAATATGAAGTTGTGAAATTTGATGTAAATGCCGCCAATGGCAGGAAAGATATTTTTTTTTTATAAAATCACAATTTTCAGTTTTTCGCGATAAATCAGGAACCTATCAAAATAATCATATTTTTTTTTTAGATTCTCAATCGCCATTAAAATTAGCAACTTTTCTTTAATTTAAGCGACCTATCGTTTCCGAAATACCAATGGTGAGCATCGAAAAATTCACCACCCTGTATATATATAAATATTTATATTCTTCATATATTGACCCAATATACTCAGGATTATATTGACTCAATATTATGTTATTGAAAGAGTGACAAATAATATTCATCAAGCATTTTCTTCAAATACATTTATTTAATTTAAACAAAAAAAAAATTATAAATATATAGTTAATTTAATTAATTATACTGCACATAAAATTAGCACATTGGGTCATTATATGTGAGATCAACAATAAGATCAACAATGATTATTTCATTCGACGCGAAATGACGATTCTTAACGTATCGTTTTAATGTATTATACCAGCAAGCCTTTGATTGACAACCTAAAAAATACCGATAACCCAAGGATATTCGATTTGGTGCTTTGCTTTAAATTAGCTTGTAGGTTTCTAGGGTTATGGGATAAATAAACTGACAGTTTATAATTCGAGTTTTAAAGTCATCGAAATGACTTCGGACCAACGATTTGAAAACAGCAGTGTAGAGGAAATTCATAAGAATATTGTGAGTAGTACACTATATAATACAACTAAGTCAAAAAAAAATGAGTAGAAGCAATTTATTCAGTTTTGCGAACAAAGAAGTTATAAGTTTAAACAAAACACAAGTATTGAAAGCCTGTCCAATATTTTAACTGATTGGGCTTAGAATATGTGAATATAATGAATCCGTCGTAAAACATTATGGAATATAAGTGAAAAATTGTATCACAATGAATTTAAAATTACTTTCGACCTCTTCAACGACATAAACTTCAAAATTGCAAAATTGCTAAAAGTACCAAACAACGGCATTTACAAGCAGTCGCGGAAAATGAAAAAGTAGTTCTACAGCACTAACCTCCGGAGGATTGGAAAAGATTATAGATTCCTAGGATGAAGACACGCCGAATGGCCTTCAAAAAAAGTTTCAAGTCTCACGAGTGGGTTTTCAGCGGGGCGAGTCAAGACGCGACGGGTTAGGAAAGTTTTTATATATGTAGTTAACGAGCGCTCGCACGCGCATTTTTGCCGCATCGTCTGCGAGGCTCAGTCAACTTAGCCCCCCGAAGTTTGATTTTTTTGAAAAAAACTATTGCGCTAGACGGGCCTTAGCTAGCGCCACAAAAATTAGAGCTAGCGCCATTACGACAAGAAAGTTACGGGGGTTTGAACTTTCGGGGGGCTAGGTTGATGCTAGCCCCCCGAGTTTGGATTTTTTAAGTTTTTTTACACTATTCGGATTCCTCAGAGCTAGCGCCAGCTAGCGCGACCAATTTAAAAGCTAGCGCTACCCCCACAACCCTAAAAAATGATAAAACATTTTTAACCCCAGCCCCCCGAAATGAGAATTTTTTAATCAAATTAGGTGGAAATGCTAGCTTAGAGCTAGCGCCAGCAGAATATGAAAAAAAAATTCCCTCAAAAAAATCAGGTAAAAAAATATTCACATCAAAATTTTGATACGACAGCTTTCACATCCTGTGTGCGTATTACCATTTACTTGCTGAATTTCAATACAAAATTATGTCTGGCATTTAAAATACTGCTTCCAAAAATATATCGGCCTTCTAACTACCTTATTTATGTTCATAGACATCAGCTATTAGAAATATGATGCATGGAAGACAGTAGCGTAACTAAAAATTGTGTTTTCACTCCTCGCTAATTTAAATCGTCATAACTCGGAAACTAACAATACGATTTTAATTTTTTTTTCGTCGTTGGAACACCTAAAATGATGTTTATTAACACTGCTAATAAAAGAGCTAGCGCCAGCAAGACAGTGGCGTACCTGACGATTGATTTTTTACTCCTTGATAATTTAAGTCGTTATAACTCGGAAACTAACCGTACGATTTCATTTTTTTTTTCGTTGATTGAATGACGAGAGTAATGTTTATAACCACTGCCAACAAGAAAGCTAGCGCCAGAGGGACAGTGGCGTACCTGACGATTGATTTTTTACTCCTGGATAATTTAAGTCGTTATAACTCGGAAACTATCTGTACGATTTCAATTTTGTTTTCGTTGATTGAATCACTAAAGTAATGTTTATAAGCACTGCTAACAAGAAAGCTAGCGCCAGTAAGACAGTGGCGTACCTGACGATTGATTTTTTACTCCTTGATAATTTAAGTCGTTATAACTCGGAAACTAACTGTACGATTTCAATTTTGTTTTCGTTGATTGAATCACTAAACAAATGTTTATAACTACTGCTAACAAGAAAGCTAGCGCCAGTAAGACAGTGGCGTACCTGACGATTGATTTTTTACCCCTTGATAATTTAAGTCGTTATAACTCGGAAACTAACTGTACGATTTCAATTTTTTTTCGTTGATTAAATCACTAAAGTAATGTTTATAACCACTGCTAACAAGAGAGCTAGCGCCAGTAGTACAGTGGCGTACCTGATGATTGATTTTTTACTCCTTGAAAATTTAAGTCGTTATAACTCGGAAACTAACTGTACGATTTCAATTTTCTTTTCGTTGATTGAATCACTAAAGTAATGTTTATAACCACTGCTAACAAGAAATCTAGCGCAAGTAAGACAGTGGCGTACCTGACGATTGATTTTTTACCCCTTGATAATTTAAGTCTCTATAACTCGGAAACTAACTGTACGATTTCAATTTTGTTTTCGTTGATTAAATCACTAAAGTAATGTTTATAACCACTGCTAACAAGAAAGCTAGCGCCAGTGAAACAGTGGCGTACCTGACGATTGATTTTTTACTCCTTGATAATTCAAGTCGTTATAACTCGGAAACTAACTGTACGATTTCAAATTTGTTTTCGTTGATTAAATCACTGCTAACAAGAAAGCTACCGCTAGTAAGACAGTGGCGTACCTGACGATTGATTTTTTACTCCTTGATAATTTAGGTCGTTATAACTCGGAAACTAACTGTACGATTTCATTTTTTTTTTCGTTGATTGAATGACGAGAGTAATGTTTATAACCACTGCCGACAAGAAAGCTAGCGCCAGTAAGACAGTGGCGTACCTGACGATTGATTTTTTTACTCCTGGATAATTTAAGTCGTTATAACTCGGAAACTAACTGTACGATTTCAATTTTTTTTCGTTGATTGAATCACTAAAGTAATGTTTATAAGGACTGCTAACAAGAAAGCTAGCGCCAATAAGACAGTGGCGTACCTGACGATTGATTTTTTACCCCTTGATAATTTAAGTCGTTATAACTCGGAAACTAACTGTACGATTTCAATTTTTTTTTCGTTGATTGAATCACTAAAGTAATGTTTATAACCACTGCCAACAAGAAAGCTAGCGCAAATAAGACAGTGGCGTACCTGACGATTGATTTTTTACTCCTTCATAATTTAGGTCGTTATAACTCGGAAACTAACTACTTTTTTAATTGAAATCGTACAGTTAGTTTCCGAGTTATAACGACTTAAATTATCAAGCGGTAAAAAATCAATCGTCAGGTACGCCACTGTCTTATTGGCGCTAGCTTTTTTGTTGGCAGTGGTTATAAACATTACTCTCGTCATTCAATCAACGAAAAAAAAAATTGAAATCGTACAGTTTGTTTCCGAGTTATAACGACTTAAATTATCAAGGGGTAAAAAATCAATCGTCAGGTACGCCACTGTCTTATTGGCGATAGCTTTCTTGTTGGCAGTGGTTATTAACATTACTCTCGTCATTCAATCAACGAAAAAAAATTAAAATCGTACAGTTAGTTTCCGAGTTATAACGACTTAAATTATCAAAGAGTAAAAAATCAATCGTCAGGTACGCCACTGTCTTACTGGCGCTAGCTTTCTTGTTGGCAGTGGTTATAAACATTACTTAAGTCATTCCATCAACGAAAAAAAATTGAAATAGTATAGTTAGTTTCCGAGTTATAATGACTTAAATTATCAAGGAGTAAAAAATCAATCGTCAGGTACGCCACTGTCTTACTGGCGCTAGCTTTCTTGTTGGCAGTGGTTATAAACATTACTTTAGTCATTCTATCAACGAAAAAAAATTGAAATCGTACAGGTAGTTTCCGAGTTATAACGACTTAAATTATCAAGGAGTAAAAAATCAATCGTCAGGTACGCCACTGTCTTACTGGCGCTAGCTTTCTTGTTGGCAGTGGTTATAAGCATTACTTTAGTGATTTAATCAACGAAAAAAAAATTGAAATCGTACAGTTAGTTTAAGAGTTATAACGACTTAAATTATCAAGGAGTAAAAAATCAATCGTCAGGTACGCCACTGTATTACTAGCGCTAGCTTTCTTGTTAGCAGTGGTTATAAACATTACTTTAGTGATTTAATCAACGAAAAAAAAATTAAAATTGTACAGTTAGTTTCCGAGTTATAACGACTTAAATTATCAAAGAGTAAAAAATCAATCGTCAGGTACGCCACTGTCTTACTGGCGCTAGCTTTCTTGTTGGCAGTGGTTATAAACATTACTTAAGTCATTCCATCAACGAAAAAAAATTGAAATAGTATAGTTAGTTTCCGAGTTATAATGACTTAAATTATCAAGGAGTAAAAAATCAATCGTCAGGTACGCCACTGTCTTACTGGCGCTAGCTTTCTTGTTGGCAGTGGTTATAAACATTACTTTAGTCATTCTATCAACGAAAAAAAATTGAAATCGTACAGGTAGTTTCCGAGTTATAACGACTTAAATTATCAAGGAGTAAAAAATCAATCGTCAGGTACGCCACTGTCTTACTGGCGCTAGCTTTCTTGTTGGCAGTGGTTATAAGCATTACTTTAGTGATTTAATCAACGAAAAAAAAATTGAAATCGTACAGTTAGTTTAAGAGTTATAACGACTTAAATTATCAAGGAGTAAAAAATCAATCGTCAGGTACGCCACTGTCTTACTAGCGCTAGCTTTCTTGTTAGTAGTGGTTATAAACATTACTTTAGTGATTTAATCAACGACAAAAAAATTAAAATTGTACAGTTAGTTTCCGAGTTATAACGACTTAAATTATCAAGGAGTAAAAAATCAATCGTCAGGTACGCCACTGTCTTACTGGCGCTAGCTTTCTTGTTGGCAGTGGTTATAAACATTACCTTAGTCATTCCATCAACGAAAAAAAATTGAAATCGTACAGTTAGTTTCCAAGTTATAACGACTTAAATTATCAAGGAGTAAAAAATCAATCGTCAGGTACGCCACTGTCTTACTAGCGCTAGCTTTCTTGTTAGCAGTGGTTATAAACATTACTTAAGTGATTCAATCAACGAAAAAAAAAATTGAAATCGTACAGTTAGTTTCCGAGTTATAACGACTTAAATTATCAAGGAGTAAAAAATCACTCGTCAGGTACGCCACTGTCTTACTAGCGCTAGCTTTCTTGTTAGCAGTGGTTATAAACATTACTTTAGTGATTCAATCAACGAAAAAAAAATTGAAATCGTACAGTTAGTTTCCGAGTTATAACGACTTAAATTATCAAGGAGTAAAAAATCACTCGTCAGGTACGCCACTGTCTTACTGGCGCTAGCTTTCTTGTTAGCAGTGGTTATAAACATTACTTTAGTGATTCAATCAACAAAAAAAAACTTTAAATCGTAAAGTTAGTTTCCGAGTTATAACGACTTAAATTATCAAGGAGTAAAAAATCAATCGTCAGGTACGCCACTGTCTTACTGGCGCTAGCTTTCTTGTTAGCAGTGGTTATAAACATTACTTTAGTGATTTAATCAACGAAAAAAAATTTGAAATTGTACAGTTAGTTTCCGAGTTATAACGACTTAAATTATCAAGGAGTAAAGAATCAATCGTCAGGTACGCCACTCTCTTACTGGCGCTAGCTTTCTTGTTGGCAGTGGTTATAAACATTACTTTAGTCATTCTATCAACGAAAAAGAATTTAAATCGTACAGTTAGTTTCCGAGTTATAACGACTTAAATTATCAAGGAGTAAAAAATCAATCGTCAGGTACGCCACTGTCTTACTGGCGCTAGCTTTCTTGTTAGCAGTGGTTATAAACATTACTTTAGTGATTTAATCAACGAAAAAAAATTTGAAATTGTACAGTTAGTTTCCGAGTTATAACGACTTAAATTATCAAGGAGTAAAGAATCAATCGTCAGGTACGCCACTCTCTTACTGGCGCTAGCTTTCTTGTTGGCAGTGGTTATAAACATTACTTTAGTCATTCTATCAACGAAAAAGAATTTAAATCGTACAGTTAGTTTCCGAGTTATAACGACTTAAATTATCAAGGAGTAAAAAATCAATCGTCAGGTACGCCACTGTCTTACTGGCGCTAGCTTTCTTGTTAGCAGTGGTTATAAACATTACTTTAGTGATTCAATCAACGAAAAAAAAATTGAAATCGTACAGTTAGTTTCCGAGTTATAACGACTTAAATTATAAAGGAGTAAAAAATCAATCGTCAGGTACGCCACTGTCTTACTGGTGCTAGCTTTCTTGTTGGCAGTGGTTATAAACATTACTTTAGTCATTCCATCAACGAAAAAAAGTTGAAATCGTACAGTTAGTTTCCGAGTTATAACGACTTAAATTATCAAGGAGTAAAAAATCAATCGTCAGGTACGCCACTGTCTTACTGGCGCTAGCTTTCTTGTTGGCAGTGGTTATAAACATTACTTTAGTCATTCCATCAACGAAAAAAAAATTGAAATCGTACAGTTAGTTTCCGAGTTATAACGACTTAAATTATCAAGGAGTAAAAAATCAATCGTCAGGTACGCCACTGTCTAACTGGCGCTAGCTTTCTTGTTGGCAGTGGTTATAAACATTACTATAGTCATTCCATCAACGAAAAAAAAATTGAAATCGTACAGCTAGTTTCCGAGTTATAACGACTTAAATTATCAAGGAGTAAAAAATCTATCGTCAGGTACGCCACTGTCTTACTGGCGCTAGCTTTCTTGTTAGCAGTGGTTATAAACATTACTTTAGTGATTCAATCAACGAAAAAAAAATTGAAATCGTACAGTTAGTTTCTGAGTTATAACGACTTAAATTATCAAGGAGTAAAAAATCAATCGTCAGGTACGCCACTGTCTTACTGGCGCTAGCTTTCTTGTTGGCAGTGGTTATAAACATTACTTAAGTCATTCCATCAACGAAAAAAAAATTGAAATCGTACAGTTAGTTTCCGAGTTATAACGACTTAAACTATCAAGGAGTAAAAAATCAATCGTCAGGTACGCCACTGTCTTACTAGCGCTAGCTTTCTTGTTAGCAGTGGCTATTAACATTACTTTAGTGATTCAATCAACGAAAAAAAAATTGAAATTGTACAGTTAGTTTCCGAGTTATAACGACTTAAATTATCAAGGAGTAAAAAATCAATCGTCAGGTACGCCACTGTCTTACTGGCGCTAGCTTTCTTGTTGGCAGTGGTTATAAACATTACTCTCGTCATTCAATCAACGAAAAAAAAAATTGAAATCGTACAGTTAGTTTCCGAGTTATAACGACTTAAATTATCAAGGAGTAAAAAATCAATCGCCAGGTACGCCACTGTCTTACTGGCGCTAGCTTTCTTGTTGGCAGTGGTTATAAACATTACTTTAGTCATTCCATCAACGAAAAAAAAATTAAAATCGTACAGTAAGTTTCCGAGTTATAACGACTTAAATTATCAAGGAGTAAAAAATCAATCGTCAGGTACGCCACTGTCTTACCGGCGCTAGCTTTCTTGTTGGCAGGGGTTATAAACATTACTTTAGTGATTTAATTAATGAAAAAAAAAATTGAAATCGTACAGTTAGTTTCCGAGTTATAACGACTTAAATTATCAAGGAGTAAAAAATCAATCGTCAGGTACGCCACTGTCTTACTGGCGCTAGCTTTCTTGTTGGCAGTGGTTATAAACATTACTCTCGTCATTCAATCAACGAAAAAAAAATTGAAATCGTACAGTTAGTTTTCGAGTTATAACGACTTAAATTATCAAGGAGTAAAAAATCAATCGTCAGGTACGCCACTGTCTAACTGGCGCTAGCTTTCTTGTTGGCAGTGGTTATAAACATTACTCTCGTCATTCAATCAACGAAAAAAAAAAAATGAAATCGTACAGTTAGTTTCCGAGTTGTAACGACTTAAATTATCAAGGAGTAAAAAATCAATCGTCAGGTACGCCACTGTCTTACTGGCGCTAGCTTTCTTGTTGGCAGTGGTTATAAACATTACTTTAGTCATTCCATCAACGAAAAAAAAATTAAAATCTTACAGTTAGTTTCCGAGTTATAACGACTTAAAATATCAAGGAGTAAAAAATCAATCGTCAGGTACGCCACTGTCTTACTGGCGCTAGCTTTCTTGTTAGCAGTGGTTATAAACATTACTTTAGTGATTTAATCAACGAAAAAAAATTTGAAATTGTACAGTTAGTTTCCGAGTTATAACGACTTAAATTATCAAGGAGTAAAGAATCAATCGTCAGGTACGCCACTCTCTTACTGGCGCTAGCTTTCTTGTTGGCAGTGGTTATAAACATTACTTTAGTCATTCTATCAACGAAAAAAAATTTAAATCGTACAGTTAGTTTCCGAGTTATAACGACTTAAATTATCAAGGAGTAAAAAATCAATCGTCAGGTACGCCACTGTCTTACTGGCGCTAGCTTTCTTGTTGGCAGTGGTTATAAACATTACTTTAGTCATTCCATCAACGAAAAAAAAATTAAAATCGTACAGTTAGTTTCCGAGTTATAACGACTTAAATTATCAAGGAGTAAAAAATCAATCGTCAGGTACGCCACTGTCTTACTTGCGTTAGCTTTCTTGTTGGCAGTGGTTATAAACATTACTTTAGTCATTCCATCAACGAAAAAAAAATTGAAATCGTACAGTTAGTTTCCGAGTTATAACGACTTAAATTATCAAGGAGTAAAAAATCAATCGTCAGGTACGCCACTGTCTTACTGGCGCTAGCTTTCATGTTGGCAGTGGTTATAAACATTACTTTAGTGATTCAATCAACAAAAAAAAACTTTAAATCGTAAAGTTAGTTTCCGAGTTATAACGACTTATATTATCAAGGAGTAAAAAATCAATCGTCAGGTACGCCACTGTCTTACTGGCGCTAGCTTTCTTGTTAGCAGTGGTTATAAACATTACTTTAGTGATTCAATCAACAAAAAAAAACTTTAAATCGTAAAGTTAGTTTCCGAGTTATAACGACTTAAATTATCAAGGAGTAAAAAATCAATCGTCAGGTACGCCACTGTCTTACTGGCGCTAGCTTTCTTGTTGGCAGTGGTTATAAACATTACTTTAGTCATTCCATCAACAAAAAAAAAATTAAAATCGTACAGTTAGTTTCCGAGTTATAACGACTTAAATTATCAAGGAGTAAAAAATCAATCGTCAGGTACGTTACTGTCTTACTTGCGCTAGCTTTCTTGTTGGCAGTGGTTATAAACATTACTTTAGTCATTCCATCAACAAAAAAAAAATTGAAATCGTACAGTTAGTTTCCGAGTTATAACGACTTAAATTATCAAGGAGTAAAAAATCAATCGTCAGGTACGCCACTGTCTTACTGGCGCTAGCTTTCTTGTTAGCAGTGGTTATAAACATTACTTTAGTGATTCAATCAATGAAAAAAAAATTGAAATCGTACAGTTAGTTTCCGAGTTATAACGACTTAAATTATAAAGGAGTAAAAAATCAATCGTCAGGTACGCCACTGTCTTACTGGTGCTAGCTTTCTTGTTGGCAGTGGTTATAAACATTACTTTATTCATTCCATCAACGAAAAAAAAATTGAAATCGTACAGTTAGTTTCCGAGTTATAACGACTTAAATTATCAAGGAGTAAAAAATCAATCGTCAGGTACGCCACTGTCTTACTGGCGCTAGCTTTCTTGTTGGCAGTGGTTATAAACATTACTCTCGTCATTCAATCAACGAAAAAAAATTGAAATCGTACAGTTAGTTTCCGAGTTATAACGACTTAAATTATAAAGGAGTAAAAAATCAATCGTCAGGTACGCCACTGTCTAACTGGCGCTAGCTTTCTTGTTGGCAGTGGTTATAAACATTACTATAGTCATTCCATCAACGAAAAAAAAATTGAAATCGTACAGCTAGTTTCCGAGTTATAACGACTTAAATTATCAAGGAGTAAAAAATCTATCGTCAGGTACGCCACTGTCTTACTGGCGCTAGCTTTCTTGTTAGCAGTGGTTATAAACATTACTTTAGTGATTCAATCAACGAAAAAAAAATTGAAATCGTACAGTTAGTTTCTGAGTTATAACGACTTAAATTATCAAGGAGTAAAAAATCAATCGTCAGGTACGCCACTGTCTTACTGGCGCTAGCTTTCTTGTTGGCAGTGGTTATAAACATTACTTAAGTCATTCCATCAACGAAAAAAAAATTGAAATCGTACAGTTAGTTTCCGAGTTATAACGACTTAAACTATCAAGGAGTAAAAAATCAATCGTCAGGTACGCCACTGTCTTACTAGCGCTAGCTTTCTTGTTAGCAGTGGTTATTAACATTACTTTAGTGATTCAATCAACGAAAAAAAAATTGAAATTGTACAGTTAGTTTCCGAGTTATAACGACTTAAATTATCTAGGAGTAAAAAATCAATCGTCAGGTACGCCACTGTCTTACTGGCGCTAGCTTTCTTGTTGGCAGTGGTTATAAACATTACTCTCGTCATTCAATCAACGAAAAAAAAAATTGAAATCGTACAGTAAGTTTCCGAGTTATAACGACTTAAATTATCAAGGAGTAAAAAATCAATCGTCAGGTACGCCACTGTCTTACCGGCGCTAGCTTTCTTGTTGGCAGGGGTTATAAACATTACTTTAGTGATTTAATTAATGAAAAAAAAAATTGAAATCGTACAGTTAGTTTCCGAGTTATAACGACTTAAATTATCAAGGAGTAAGAAATCAATCGTCAGGTACGCCACTGTCTTACTGGCGCTAGCTTTCTTGTTGGCAGTGGTTATAAACATTACTCTCATCATTCAATCAACGAAAAAAAAATTGAAATCGTACAGTTAGTTTTCGAGTTATAACGACTTAAATTATCAAGGAGTAAAAAATCAATCGTCAGGTACGCCACTGTCTTACAGGCGCTAGCTTTCTTGTTGGCAGAGGTTATAAACATTACTTTAGTGATTTAATTAATGAAAAAAAAATTTGAAAACGTACAGTTAGTTTCCGAGTTATAACGACTTATATTATCAAGGAGTAAAAAATCAATCGTCAGGTACGCCACTGTCTTACTGGCGCTAGCTTTCTTGTTGGCAGGGGTTATAAACATTACTTTAGTGATTTAATTAATGAAAAAAAAAGTTGAAATCGTACAGTTAGTTTCCGAGTTATAACGACTTAAATTAACAAGGAGTAAAAAATCAATCGTCAGGTACGCCACTGTCTTACTGGCGCTAGCTTTCTTGTTGGCAGGGGTTATAAACATTACTTTAGTGATTTAATTAATGGAAAAAAAAATTGAAATCGTACAGTTAGTTTCTGAGTTATAACGACTTAAATTATCAAGGAGTAAAAAATCAATCGTCAGGTACGCCACTGTCTTACTGGCGCTAGCTTTCTTGTTAGCAGTGGTTATAAACATTACTTTAGTGATTCAATCAATGAAAAAAAAATTGAAATCGTACAGTTAGTTTCCGAGTTATAATGACTTAAATTATCAAGGAGTAAAAAATCAATCGTCAGGTACGCCACTGTCTAACTGGCGCTAGCTTTCTTGTTGGCAGTGGTTATAAACATTACTCTCGTCATTCAATCAACGAAAAAAAAAAAATGAAATCGTACAGTTAGTTTCCGAGTTGTAACGACTTAAATTATCAAGGAGTAAAAAATCAATCGTCAGGTACGCCACTGTCTTACTGGCGCTAGCTTTCTTGTTGGCAGTGGTTATAAACATTACTTTAGTCATTCCATCAACGAAAAAAAAATTGAAATCGTACAGCTAGTTTCCGAGTTATAACGACTTAAATTATCAAGGAGTAAAAAATCAATCGTCAGGTACGCCACTGTCTTATGGGCGCTAGCTTTCTTGTTGGCAGTGGTTATAAACATTACTTTAGTCATTCCATCAACGAAAAAAAAATTAAAATCTTACAGTTAGTTTCCGAGTTATAACGACTTAAAATATCAAGGAGTAAAAAATCAATCGTCAGGTACGCCACTGTCTTACTGGCGCTAGCTTTCTTGTTAGCAGTGGTTATAAACATTACTTTAGTGATTTAATCAACGAAAAAAAATTTGAAATTGTACAGTTAGTTTCCGAGTTATAACGACTTAAATTATCAAGGAGTAAAGAATCAATCGTCAGGTACGCCACTCTCTTACTGGCGCTAGCTTTCTTGTTGGCAGTGGTTATAAACATTACTTTAGTCATTCCATCAACGAAAAAAAAATTAAAATCGTACAGTTAGTTTCCGAGTTATAACGACTTAAATTATCAAGGAGTAAAAAATCAATCGTCAGGTACGCCACTGTCTTACTTGCGCTAGCTTTCTTGTTGGCAGTGGTTATAAACATTACTTTAGTCATTCCATCAACGAAAAAAAAATTGAAATCGTACAGTTAGTTTCCGAGTTATAACGACTTAAATTATCAAGGAGTAAAAAATCAATCGTCAGGTACGCCACTGTCTTACTGGCGCTAGCTTTCTTGTTAGCAGTGGTTATAAACATTACTTTAGTGATTTAATCAACGAAAAAAAAATTGAAATTGTACAGTTAGTTTCCGAGTTATAACGACTTAAATTATCAAGGAGTAAAAAATCAATCGTCAGGTACGCCACTGTCTTACTGGCGCTAGCTTTCTTGTTGGCAGTGGTTATAAACATTACTTTAGTCATTCCATCAACGAAAAAAAAATTAAAATCGTACAGTTAGTTTCCGAGTTATAACGACTTAAATTATCAAGGAGTAAAAAATCAATCGTCAGGTACGCCACTGTCTTACTTGCGCTAGCTTTCTTGTTGGCAGTGGTTATAAACATTACTTTAGTCTGTCCATCAACGAAAAAAAAATTGAAATCGTACAGTTAGTTTCCGAGTTATACCGACTTAAATTATCAAGGAGTAAAAAATCAATCGTCAGGTACGCCACTGTCTTACTGGTGCTAGCTTTCTTGTTGGCAGTGGTTATAAACATTACTTTAGTCATTCCATCAACGAAAAAAAAATTGATATCGTACAGTTAGTTTCCGAGTTATAACGACTTAAATTATCAAGGAGTAAAAAATCAATCGTCAGGTACGCCACTGTCTTACTGGCGCTAGCTTTCTTGTTAGCAGTGGTTATAAACATTACTTTAGTGATTCAATCAATGAAAAAAAAATTGAAATCGTACAGTTAGTTTCCGAGTTATAACGACTTAAATTATAAAGGAGTAAAAAATCAATCGTCAGGTACGCCACTGTCTTACTGGTGCTAGCTTTCTTGTTGGCAGTGGTTATAAACATTACTTTAGTCATTCCATCAACGAAAAAAAAATTGATATCGTACAGTTAGTTTCCGAGTTATAACGACTTAAATTATCAAGGAGTAAAAAATCAATCGTCAGGTACGCCACTGTCTTACTGGCGCTAGCTTTCTTGTTGGCAGTGGTTATAAACATTACTTTAGTCATTCCATCAACGAAATAAAAATTGAAATCGTACAGTTAGTTTCCGAGTTATAACGACTTAAATTATCAAGGAGTAAAAAATCAATCGTCAGGTACGCCACTGTCTAACTGGCGCTAGCTTTCTTGTTGGCAGTGGTTATAAACATTACTATAGTCATTCCATCAACGAAAAAAAAATTGAAATCGTACAGCTAGTTTCCGAGTTATAACGACTTAAATTATCAAGGAGTAAAAAATCTATCGTCAGGTACGCCACTGTCTTACTGGCGCTAGCTTTCTTGTTAGCAGTGGTTATAAACATTACTTTAGTGATTCAATCAACGAAAAAAAAATTGAAATCGTACAGTTAGTTTCTGAGTTATAACGACTTAAATTATCAAGGAGTAAAAAATCAATCGTCAGGTACGCCACTGTCTTACTGGCGCTAGCTTTCTTGTTGGCAGTGGTTATAAACATTACTTAAGTCATTCCATCAACGAAAAAAAAATTGAAATAGTACAGTTAGTTTCCGAGTTATAACGACTTAAATTATCAAGGAGTAAAAAATCAATCGTCAGGTACGCCACTGTCTTACTGGCGCTAGCTTTCTTGTTGGCAGTGGTTATAAACATTACTTTAGTCATTCCATCAACGAAAAAAAAATTGAAATCGTACAGTTAGTTTCCGAGTTATAACGACTTAAACTATCAAGGAGTAAAAAATCAATCGTCAGGTACGCCACTGTCTTACTAGCGACAGCTTTCTTGTTAGCAGTGGTTATTAATATTACTTTAGTGATTCAATCAACGAAAAAAAAAATTGAAATTGTACAGTTAGTTTCCGAGTTATAACGACTTAAATTATCAAGGAGTAAAAAATCAATCGTCAGGTACGCCACTGTCTTACTGGCGCTAGCTTTCTTGTTGGCAGTGGTTATAAACATTACTTTAGTCATTCCATCAACGAAAAAAAAATTGAAATCGTACAGTTAGTTTCCGAGTTATAACGACTTAAATTATCAAGGAGTAAAAAATCAATCGTCAGGTACGCCACTGTCTAACTGGCGCTAGCTTTCTTGTTGGCAGTGGTTATAAACATTACTCTCGTCATTCAATCAACGAAAAAAAAAATTGAAATCGTACAGTTAGTTTCCGAGTTATAACGACTTAAATTATCAAGGAGTAAAAAATCAATCGTCAGGTACGCCACTGTCTTACTGGCGCTAGCTTTTTTGTTGGCAGTGGTTATAAACATTACTTTAGTCATTCTATCAACGAAAAAAAAATTGAAATCGTACAGTTAGTTTCCAAATTATAACGACTTAAATTATCAAGGAGTAAAAAATCAATCGTCAGGTACGCCACTGTCTTACCGGCGCTAGCTTTCTTGTTGGCAGGGATTATAAACATTACTTTAGTGATTTAATTAATGAAAAAAAAAATTGAAATCGTACAGTTAGTTTCCGAGTTATAACGACTTAAATTATCAAGGAGTAAAAAATCAATCGTCAGGTACGCCACTGTCTTACTGGCGCTAGCTTTCTTGTTAGCAGTGGTTATAAACATTACTTTAGTGATTCAATCAATGAAAAAAAAATTGAAATCGTACAGTTAGTTTCCGAGTTATAACGACTTAAATTATAAAGGAGTAAAAAATCAATCGTCAGGTACGCCACTGTCTTACTGGTGCTAGCTTTCTTGTTGGCAGTGGTTATAAACATTACTTTAGTCATTCCATCAACGAAAAAAAAATTGAAATCGTACAGTTAGTTTCCGAGTTATAACGACTTAAATTATCAAGGAGTAAAAAATCAATCGTCAGGTACGCCACTGTCTTACTGGCGCTAGCTTTCTTGTTGGCAGTGGTTATAAACATTACTTTAGTCATTCCATCAACGAAATAAAAATTGAAATCGTACAGTTAGTTTCCGAGTTATAACGACTTAAATTATCAAGGAGTAAAAAATCAATCGTCAGGTACGCCACTGTCTAACTGGCGCTAGCTTTCTTGTTGGCAGTGGTTATAAACATTACTATAGTCATTCCATCAACGAAAAAAAAATTGAAATCGTACAGCTAGTTTCCGAGTTATAACGACTTAAATTATCAAGGAGTAAAAAATCTATCGTCAGGTACGCCACTGTCTTACTGGCGCTAGCTTTCTTGTTAGCAGTGGTTATAAACATTACTTTAGTGATTCAATCAACGAAAAAAAAATTGAAATCGTACAGTTAGTTTCTGAGTTATAACGACTTAAATTATCAAGGAGTAAAAAATCAATCGTCAGGTACGCCACTGTCTTACTGGCGCTAGCTTTCTTGTTGGCAGTGGTTATAAACATTACTTAAGTCATTCCATCAACGAAAAAAAAATTGAAATAGTACAGTTAGTTTCCGAGTTATAACGACTTAAATTATCAAGGAGTAAAAAATCAATCGTCAGGTACGCCACTGTCTTACTGGCGCTAGCTTTCTTGTTGGCAGTGGTTATAAACATTACTTTAGTCATTCCATCAACGAAAAAAAAATTGAAATCGTACAGTTAGTTTCCGAGTTATAACGACTTAAACTATCAAGGAGTAAAAAATCAATCGTCAGGTACGCCACTGTCTTACTAGCGACAGCTTTGTTGTTAGCAGTGGTTATTAATATTACTTTAGTGATTCAATCAACGAAAAAAAAAATTGAAATTGTACAGTTAGTTTCCGAGTTATAACGACTTAAATTATCAAGGAGTAAAAAATCAATCGTCAGGTACGCCACTGTCTTACTGGCGCTAGCTTTCTTGTTGGCAGTGGTTATAAACATTACTTTAGTCATTCCATCAACGAAAAAAAAATTGAAATCGTACAGTTAGTTTCCGAGTTATAACGACTTAAATTATCAAGGAGTAAAAAATCAATCGTCAGGTACGCCACTGTCTAACTGGCGCTAGCTTTCTTGTTGGCAGTGGTTATAAACATTACTCTCGTCATTCAATCAACGAAAAAAAAAATTGAAATCGTACAGTTAGTTTCCGAGTTATAACGACTTAAATTATCAAGGAGTAAAAAATCAATCGTCAGGTACGCCACTGTCTTACTGGCGCTAGCTTTTTTGTTGGCAGTGGTTATAAACATTACTTTAGTCATTCTATCAACGAAAAAAAAATTGAAATCGTACAGTTAGTTTCCAAATTATAACGACTTAAATTATCAAGGAGTAAAAAATCAATCGTCAGGTACGCCACTGTCTTACCGGCGCTAGCTTTCTTGTTGGCAGGGGTTATAAACATTACTTTAGTGATTTAATTAATGAAAAAAAAAAATTGAAATCGTACAGTTAGTTTCCGAGTTATAACGACTTAAATTATCAAGGAGTAAAAAATCAATCGTCAGGTACGCCACTGTCTTACTGGCGCTAGCTTTCTTGTTGGCAGTGGTTATAAACATTACTCTCGTCATTCAATCAACGAAAAAAAAATTGAAATCGTACAGTTAGTTTCCGAGTTATAACGACTTAAATTATCAAGGAGTAAAAAATCAATCGTCAGGTACGCCACTGTCTTACCGGCGCTAGCTTTCTTGTTGGCAGGGGTTATAAACATTACTTTAGTGATTTAATTAATGAAAAAAAAAATTGAAATCGTACAGTTAGTTTCCGAGTTATAACGACTTAAATTATCAAGGAGTAAAAAATCAATCGTCAGGTACGCCACTGTCTTACTGGCGCTAGCTTTCTTGTTGGCAGGGGTTATAAACATTACTTTAGTGATTTAATTAATGAAAAAAAAAATTGAAATCGTACAGTTAGTTTCCGAGTTATAACGACTTAAATTATCAAGGAGTAAAAAATCAATCGTCAGGTACGCCACTGTCTTACTGGCGCTAGCTTTCTTGTTGGCAGGGGTTATAAACATTACTTTAGTGATTTAATTAATGAAAAAAAAGTTGAAATCGTACAGTTAGTTTCCGAGTTATAACGACTTAAATTAACAAGGAGTAAAAAATCAATCGTCAGGTACGCCACTGTCTTACTGGCGCTAGCTTTCTTGTTGGCAGGGGTTATAAACATTACTTTAGTGATTTAATTAATGAAAAAAAAAATTGAAATCGTACAGTTAGTTTCCGAGTTATAACGACTTAAATTATCAAGAAGTAAAAAATCAATCGTCAGGTACGCCACTGTCTAACTGGCGCTAGCTTTCTTGTTGGCAGTGGTTATAAACATTACTCTCGTCATTCAATCAACGAAAAAAAAAAATGAAATCGTACAGTTAGTTTCCGAGTTGTAACGACTTAAATTATCAAGGAGTAAAAAATCAATCGTCAGGTACGCCACTGTCTTACTGGCGCTAGCTTTCTTGTTGGCAGTGGTTATAAACATTACTTTAGTCATTCCATCAACGAAAAAAAAATTGAAATCGTACAGCTAGTTTCCGAGTTATAACGACTTAAATTATCAAGGAGTAAAAAATCAATCGTCAGGTACGCCACTGTCTTACTGGCGCTAGCTTTCTTGTTGGCAGTGGTTATAAACATTACTTTAGTCATTCCATCAACGAAAAAAAAATTAAAATCTTACAGTTAGTTTCCGAGTTATAACGACTTAAATTATCAAGGAGTAAAAAATCAATCGTCAGGTACGCCACTGTCTTACTGGCGCTAGCTTTCTTGTTGGCAGTGGTTATAAACATTACTTTAGTCATTCCATCAACGAAAAAAAAAATTGAAATCGTAAAGTTAGTTTCCGAGTTATAACGACTTAAATTATCAAGGAGTAATAAATCAATCGTCAGGTACGCCACTGTCTTACTGGCGCTAGCTTTCTTGTTGGCAGGGGTTATAAACATTTCTTTAGTGATTTAATTAATGAAAAAAAAATTGAAATCGTACAGTTAGTTTCCGAGTTATAACGACTTAAATTATCAAGGAGTAAAAAATCAATCGTCAGGTACGCCACTGTCTTACTGGCGCTAGCTTTCTTGTTAGCAGTGGTTATAAACATTACTTTAGTGATTCAATCAATGAAAAAAAAATTGAAATCGTACAGTTAGTTTCCGAGTTATAACGACTTAAATTATCAAGGAGTAAAAAATCAATCGTCAGGTACGCCACTGTCTAACTGGCGCTAGCTTTCTTTTTGGCAGTGGTTATAAACATTACTCCCGTCATTCAATCAACGAAAAAAAAATGAAATCGTACAGTTAGTTTCCGAGTTGTAACGACTTAAATTATCAAGGAGTAAAAAATCAATCGTCAGGTACGCCACTGTCTTACTGGCGCTAGCTTTCTTGTTGGCAGGGGTTATAAACATTACTTTAGTGATTTAATTAATGAAAAAAAAAATGAAATCGTACAGTTAGTTTCCGAGTTATAACGACTTAAATTATCAAGGAGTAAAAAATCAATCGTCAGGTACGCCACTGTCTTACTGGCGCCAGCTTTCTTGTTAGCAGTGGTTATAAACATTACTTTAGTGATCCAATCAATGAAAAAAAAATTGAAATCGTACAGTTAGTTTCCAAATTATAACGACTTAAATTATCAAGGAGTAAAAAATCAATCGTCAGGTACGCCACTGTCTAACTGGCGCTAGCTTTCTTGTTGGCAGTGGTTATAAACATTACTCTCGTCATTCAATCAACGAAAAAAAAAAATGAAATCGTACAGTTAGTTTCCGAGTTGTAACGACTTAAATTATCAAGGAGTAAAAAATCAATCGTCAGGTACGCCACTGTCTTACTGGCGCTAGATTTCTTGTTAGCAGTGGTTATAAACATTACTTTAGTGATTCAATCAATGAAAAAAAAAATTGAAATCGTACAGTTAGTTTCCGAGTTATAACGACTTAAATTATCAAGGAGTAAAAAATCAATCGTCAGGTACGCCACTGTCTTGCTGGCGCTAGCTCTCTTGTTAGCAGTGTTAATAAACATCATTTTAGGTGTTCCAACGACGAAAGAAAAATTAAAATCGTACCGTTAGTTTCCGAGTTATGACGATTTAAATTAGCAAGGAGTGAAAACACAATTTTTAGTTACGCTACTGTTTTCCATGCATCATATTTCTAATAGCTGATGTCTATGAACATAAATAAGGTAGTTAGAAGGCCGATATATTTTTGGAAGCAGTATTTTAAATGCCAGACATAATTTTGTATTGAAATTCAGCAAGTAAATGGTAATACGCACACAGGATGTGAAAGCTCTCGTATCAAAATTTGGATGTGAATATTTTTTTACCTGATTTTTTTGAGAGAATTTTTTTTTATATTCTGCTGGCGCTAGCTCTAAGCAAGCTTTTTCACCTGATTTGAATAAAAAATTCTCATTTCGGGGGGCTGGGGTTAAAAATGTTTTATCATTTTTTAGGGTTGTGGGGGTAGCGCTAGCTTTTAAATTGGTGGCGCTAGCTGGCGCTAGCTCTGAGGAATCCGAATAGTGTAAAAAAACTTAAAAAATCCAAACTCGGGGGGCTAGCATCAACCTAGCCCCCCGAAAGTTCAAACCTCCGTAACTTTCTTGTTGTAATGGCGCTAGCTCTAATTTTTGTGGCGCTAGCCGGCGCTAGCTAAGGCCCGTCTAGCGCAATAGTTTTTTTCAAAAAAATCAAACTTCGGGGGGCTAAGTTGACTGAGCTCGTCTGCGAGCGCTCGTTTACCTCACCCGCCCCGCCGGCAACCGGCCCCGCCGGCAACCCGCCCCGCCGGCAACCCGTTAGCGGCGAGGCTAATAGTTTCATGAAATAATCTAATCAAATACCACTGATGTGAAAAAATATTATCACAAACTTGCACTCTTTTTCTAACTCAATCGTGTTGCTTTAAGAAACCACACTCGAGCTTTGCTCTCATCGGGTTTCCAAGCAACACGATTTTAGTGTCAAAATCGTGCAAATTTCCTATCGATATAAAATGATCGATAACATCGATAACTATGCATTTGTGGTATTACTACTGAAAATTGTTTGCTTCAAAAATATACATAAATAAATAGAATTAGATTTTTCCGCCCTACGGGTTCTTAGTTTTTGCATCCCAAAAAATCAAAAAAATCCAAAATTTTACCCGTTGGCATATTTTTATGTGCTTGTAATTCCGTTTCTAATAAAGCTAGAGTAGTGGGACAGCTCTTATTTTAAAGCTTTTAAATAAGCATATCGCACTCATTTAAGAAATATGCGAAGTTTCATTTTGGCTTTTTATAGAAAATGGAAAGATTTAAAGTAAAATTAGTTTAAATGAATATTTTTACAAAATTCATTAAATATTGCGGTATAATGTAATTTAAAATATAACATATTGTCAAAATTAGTTTAAATTATAAAAATGTATTAAGAAAAAATTATGTTTCATATTGTTGTGTAGCAAACTAAAACATCCGTCTAGAAATTAAGAAAAAAAGTAAAAAACTTTATAAAAATCAATCGATTTTTTTTTTCAGAAATCAGTAAAATATATAATACAATATCGCTCAAAATCTCAGATTAATTTTACTAAGAAATTACTATATTTAATATTATTGTACAAACAAACTTAAACATCGTGTATAAAAGTTTAGCTTTCTTAGAGTCTTTAAATTGAATTTCTTAAAAATCATTGGATTTTAAGATATGTTATCAAAACTACTTTAAATTATTAGAATTTATTAAGAAATACCCAATATTATAATAACATTTTCCGTATTAAATAATTTCACTAAATAGCTATTATCACAATAAATGTATCTAAAGTGTTTTAAATAGAATGTAATTTGAAAAATCATAAAATGTAAGACTTCAGATCTTCAGACTACATATTATGGTAAAGTTTTAAAATTTTCGAGTATGTAGAATGCATCAAAATAGTTGATATTATTTTTGAAACTTTTACTAAAACAATTGAACTACTATTTTCATACAATCATTAGAAAATTGAAAATAGTGCAAGTTTATGTTCCCATTTTCAAAAATGTAGTGTTTTTATTAAAGTATTCAATGTGTATTTATAAAAACTGTTTTCAACACTAGATTAAGCATTAAGTAAAATTTCGAGTTTAGAAAAGCCTGAACATTTGGATTTGCAAGGGCGCACGAGCAAAGCGATTTGGAGTTACATTTTATATGCTAATGAAAACGGACAATATATAGATAACAATATATATTTTTTAAATTTATACAAATTGGACATAACATTTTGCGACGGACCGGCACTGGTCTGAGGCCGAAAGTGTTGAACCGGAAATGCGGCTTTCGAGTTGTCAAAACAGTACTCCAAAATTTCACTTTCGTGAAGTTCAAAAAGGAATATAACTCTTTTTAATTAATTAGTATTATTTGAACAGAAAAAGACACTTGAAAAGATCAATGAAAATGTTTGTTTTAGAATAAATCTTTCACAGCTAAAATTTTGTAAATGTGAACCAGTTTTAAGTGATTTGAACAGGATCTCTAAATTTTGATTGCCTAGTGCAGTGGTTCCCAACCGGTGGTCTGAGAGAACTAAAATATTGTTTACATAATATTTTTGAAATATTTATTGCATTGGAATTTATTGCATTGGAATAAGTTGTTTTCCAAAAAATATTGGAGGTTCATTTGAAACATTTTTATTTTCCCCGTATGTAATACAAAGGGAAAGTATTGTTTTGTGAAATTTTTCAACTTAAAAACGTTAGCGGAAATATCCGTTTTAAAGTCCCCCGACTCGATTAAGACCATTTTTGAAAATCCGACTGTCCGTCCGTCTGTTTACTCCTCTATACCTTGAATAGTTTAAAAGTTCCGTTCTAAAGTCCGAAAGAAATCGGTATATGATTGAAGGAGAAAGATGGACATTTAGTCGACAGACTGACATTATACCTAACCTAACTTATCAGAGTGACACCTCACATTAAAAACCTTGACGATGTGAGATATAACCAAACTTGACACGGTGACCAAGTCGAATGTGTTAAAAGCTAGGTTAGGTTAGATGTTACATCATTTTATACTTAATTTTCGATATATTTAGCAGTATCAAGTTAAATGAAATATGTATACTTAAAGCACGCATTTTAAAATTGCTCAGCAAAAATAGTTATTACAATAGTGTTTTGTTGGCCAATTCTAAAATGCGTGCTTAAATACATATAAATGTTCTAGCTCATATAAATAATTAATTACTTTTGGTCACAATGATGATCTCCCTCTGGGTATTATAGACTTTTCTTTTTCGTTCATTTGTCCTGTGAGGTAGTTAATGTATCTTTACATTTCGTGATGATAATCTGTTTCTATTTCTTTTAATATATGCAGGAAACTAATATTAGTTCAACATATAATTGTTGAATTATCTTGAATAAGTTCTTCATCTTTCACGAGGTAAAATATATTTAACTGTGATTTTAAAGAGAAAACACTTGATTAAATTTCACAAATATTTTAATTTTTATTCCAAATAGCTTTGACTTTGAGTCGTTCTGAAGAAATAGAGAAAATTATATTTTTTACAAACTTTATATACAAGTGAGAAGGCTAATTTCAATTATATGCTTTAGGGAATAAGGGCTTTCATTAGAGATGAACTCCACAGATCTTTAATGTCATTCACTATTGGTTTTCTCAGTTTTATTGCTTTTTTGGATTTCAGCCCCTCGCAATAGTTTAGATGGCGTCCTTTATTGCCCGAGTATAATATTTTTAGCTTTTGATTATTATAAAAATGATTATTATCATAAAATTTTTTAGCTAACACAGTACAATATTTTTATTTAAGATTGATGCTTTATGTTATATCGTTTTTTTAAATATCTTCAGGTTTGACTAACGTAGATTGCATCACAATCGGTGCACTTCATACACTTCGCACTTTTTAAATTTGTCTGTTGTTAATTTGTTTTTCACTACAACTTTGCCTGAGTTTATTGGATTAGTCATGATTATATAAAATTTTTGCCCTTTTATACATTTTCTAATTTTGCGAGAGAAGTCACTAACAAAATGTAACTTACAGCAACTTGTATTTTTATAACATTTTTGAAATTGTTTTTATTTTTTTATCAGATTATTGAATAATGGTTTACTATGTCCATTATTTAAGTATAAATGAAATTGCCAATTCTTGGTTGCAGAATACTTCAAACATTAAAAGTGCGATTCTTTTCGCAATCTACAACAAGTTAGTCTTACAAAGACTATATCAAACACTCATTGAAACAACTACTTCCCGGGCTAATACCCCGACGGACATTAAATTATACAACAAGTGTTTGCTGTTACATACAGTAACCTACTGCAAATGTAACAATTTGGGTCAAATTATTCAGGCCATCTATAGACGCGTTTCGAGATTTATCTCTCATCAGTATAGCTTTGTCATTCCCTCTAAACAATTTGACACTTAGACTGGCGGTCACGTTACCGTTTAAACATAAGTATAAATGAAATTGCCAATTCTTGGTTGCAGAATACTTCAAACATTAAAAGTGCGATTCTTTTCGCAATCTACAACAAGTTAGTCTTACAAAGACTATATCAAACACTCATTGAAACAACTACTTCCAGGGCTAATACCCCGACGGACATTGAATTATACAACAAGTGTTTGCTGTTACATACAGTAACCTACTGCAAATGTAACAATTTGGGTCAAATTATTCAGGCCATCTATAGACGCGTTTCGAGATTTATCTCTCGTCAGTATAGCTTTGCCATTCCCTCTAAACAATTTGACACCTTAGACTGGCGGTCACGTTACCGTTCAAACATAAGTATAAATGAAATTGCCAATTCTTGGTTGCAGAATACTTCAAACATTAAAAGTGCGATTCTTTTCGCAATCTACAACAAGTTAGTCTTACAAAGACTATATCAAACACTCATTGAAACAACTACTTCCCGGGCTAATGCCCCGACGGACATTGAATTATACAACAAGTGTTTGCTGTTACATACAGTAACCTACTGCAAATGTAACAATTTGGGTCAAATTATTTGATTATTTGACAACAAAAAAATATGGAATAGATTTGGCCCTTCAAGAAACTAAACAAAGCGGAAGCGGAATTACAGACATAGAGGGATTTAGTTTTTTTAAAGTAAAGGAGAAAATAGAAGATTGGGAACAGGATTTTTAGATAATAATAGAAGAACCCTTATGATATTAAACTTCTAACCGATTTCGGATAGAATGTGTCATTTGCGTCTAAGAAGAGGGGATAGAAAAATAAGCTTGATAAATATTCATGCGCTATCAGAGGACAAGGATGAGGAAGAAAAAGATGCATTTTACGAAATGATTGACAGGATGTTCAACAGTATACTACGACATGACATAAAAATACTGATAGGAGACTGCAATGCAAAAATAGGCAAGAAACAAATGTACACGCCAACAATAGGACGATTTAGTAAGCATGACGAAAGCAACGACAATGGAATAAAGTTGATCACTTTCGCTGTAGAAAGGAACATGGTTATAAGAAGCACTTAATCCAAAAAAAATATATATATAAAGGCACATGGATTTCACCAGGAGGTAGTTACACAAATCAAATAGACCATGTATTACTAGAACAAACTCATGCTAAGAGGATCACAAATATAAAAGCCTGCAGAGGAGCAGATGCCTACTCCGACCATTTTTTAGTAAGAGTAGACCTAAAGGAAATATTGAAGGAACAGGAGTCATGTACGAAGGCACGAAGGAATTGAAAAAGAATAATTGAAGGAAATTTAAAAGATGTCAAGGAAGAGGATAATACAGAAACACAGTGGAGAATAATGGAGAGGGCAATGCAGCAGGCAGCAGAAATGTCTATACCTAAACCTAAAGTAACAAAACATAAAACAAAAGTTTGGTTCAATGAGGAGTGCGTGAACGCAGTCAAAAAAAAGAAAAGATGGCAGGGAGAAATGATGAAAACAAGATTGGTGCAATAGAAGAACAATTCAAAGCTAAGCAATTGTAGAACTTTTATCAGGAAATAAAAATACGAAAGGTGGGTCTCAAAGCACGAACATATACTGCAAAAATAAGCATGAAAATCTGGTTGGAGATAAAAAACAAGTAATCGAAAGGTGGAAAGAACATTTTGAAGAGCTGTTAAATGGTGGTGAATCGAAGAAACGTAAAGATGATGAGGCAACGGAAGAGCAATCGACAGTAATTGACCCCCCCAGAAGTAGAGGATCAGCATAATCCAAAAACTAAAAAAACAATAAGAGCCCAGGGAAAAATGGAGTGATACCAGAAATGATAAAAGCGGAAGGACGAAAACTACACGAAAAAATAGCGCACATAATCATACAAATATGGGAAGAAGAACAGATGAGCAACCGACTGGATTACAGCCATAATATGCCCAATCCACAAAAAAGGTGATCGATCAGTGTGCGATAATTACAGAGGAATTACTTTATTGGACAGTACCTACAAAATCCTATCCATATTCCTACGCGAAAAGCTGCATTGCTACACAGAAAACATATTAGGGGAATATCAAGCAGGTTTTAGACGCAATAGATCAGTTATGGACCAGATTTTCACAATAAAACAAATCCAAAGGAAGTGCTATAAATATAAAATGACACTACATACCCTGTTTATCGATGTTAAACAAGCATACGACCGTATCATAAGAGAAGAATTGTTCATAGCTATGCGTACATTAGGAATACCGGAAAAACTAATCAAATTAACAGAGATTACACTAAAAAGAACGGAAAACGCAGTCACCATACATGGAGCATCATCCGAAACGTTCCAGACAACGAATGGTCTGAGACAAGGAGATCCGCTATCGACAATTCTTTTCAACATTGCACTAAAGAAAGTAATAATGGAGAGTAGAATAAATCGAAAAGGCATCATATACGCGGAAAACCATCAATGTTTAGCTTACGCTGACGATATAATAATTATGGCAAGGACAGAGAAAGAACTGAAACAAACAGTAAAAAATTTAATAGAGGCAAAAGAAATAATGGGTCTAACGGTGAATGAAAAGAAAACAAAGTATATGGTCAGGAAGGCAAAGCAAGTAAACGACCAAATTAATGCAAAATTGACAATCAAGATTTGGACAAACATAGAATACAACTTTGAAAAGGTAGAACAACTTATATATCTAGGAGTGGCAATAACAAAAGATGACAATGAAAAAAGTAAAATAGAATAGAGAATAACAAAAGCTAACAGAACAGTAGGAATGCTAAGAGCCACACTGATGTCAAAAAAAATTTAACTGAGAGAAAAACTAAGAATTTACAAAACAGTAATCAGACCAACAATAACATACGGATGTGAAACTTGAACTATGAATCAAACAATACAACAAAAGTTGGAGAGGTAGGAAAGAAAACAGCTAAGAAAAATATGTAGGAGAAAAAAAGTAGGCAAAGAATGGACAAGGAGATCAAACGAAGAATTAAGGAATATGTATGGAGAGGCTGAAATAGGAGGAATCATCAGAAGCCAAAGGATAAGATGGTTCAGCCACGTGCAGAGACTCTCCTCTAACCGAACAACAAAGAAGGTCCTGAGGCAGGAACCAATAGGAAGTAGAAGACGGGGCAGGCCAAGAAGAGGATGAAAAGAAGTGGTTGAGGAAGATTTGAAAAGGCTCAACATCTCAAATTGGACAGAACTAGTACAAGATAGACAAGCATGGAGAGAAGTAGTGAAGAAAGTCCAGGGCCTACAGGGCACGTAGCGCCTAAATTTATATATACTATATTTGATTACGTGTTGACGTTTCTGAAATAGTAACGTCTGAAAATGCATCTTTCCTAAACATTTTATATTTTAATTTATTATGTGTTTTGTCTAAAAAATGTATGCTATTGTTATTCTCTATTTCTTCAGTAAATTGTCTGTATTTATTGACACTATTAAACTTGCTTTGCTCCCGTGCACGGGGAGTTGTTGTTTAAAAATAATAACTCGTCGTGTCTCTGGGTGTTGTGCGAATGTGTCGTGACGTTCAAATATACAATCATCGTTGGTACAAAAACCTATGCCAAACAAACAAACAAAAAACAGAAAAAAAGCTTGCTTTAAAAATTTGTATTTGTCTGGTGGTGCCCGTGCAAATACAAAACACATCATCTAAGGTACGATTCACGAGAGGTGTCCCATGGTTTCCTTGATTTGTAGTGCTTTCTGCACCAATACATGTAATACGAAAATTGTTTGATGTCATCAGATTGCATGTGTGATAAGAGGCAGAATGCTTCATAATATATCTGCTATGATTTTTAGATGGATCATGCGAAAACGTATGTTCCGGTATGCAGCTTTAAAATTGTAGGGTTAAACATCACATTTTGACAAAGTCTTCGTAAAACTAAATCTGCAAAAACCCAGACACAAATCATTTCAATGGACGTGCACAATCGTTTTATATGTAAGCTTAAGTGGTATAATTCCAATTTTCACGTATACTAAATAGTTCAGGTATTTACAGAAATAAATAATTCATTTAAGTTGATTTTATGTAAGCTCAAACGAAAATGCGTATTCAATGGATTTGGCAAATTGTCATCGGATTAATCTGTTAACACAGGTAATTTTTCTATTAAGTATACATACAGGGAATTTGTTATTAGGTATACATATGCATACGCTTGTTTTTAAAGAGTTCAATTTGAATCTTAAAACTAGTGTTTTCCACTCCCAGACTAAGCATCATGTGGTTTTGTAGCGCGAAGCCCTACGCGGCCAAACCAAATTCTCAGGCTTCTTTAAATTCGAAATTTTACTTCATGCGCCACGCGTATTAAACACTGAAAGCACTGAAATATTGTGAACTAGTAAACTTTGCTTGAAATCAGTGTCTTATACGCGTGGCGCATGATGTAAAATTTGAAGTTTAGAAAAGCCTGAAAATTTGGTTTGGTCGATCCGCGCTACGCGACCAAACCAAATTTTCAGGCTTTTCTAAACTCGAAATTTTACTTCATGCTTAACCTGGGAGTGGAGAACATTCGTTTAAACTTTAAATTGACCTCTTTTAAGAAAAAACAAATATTTCAAAATCTACAACACGTAATTGGAATATGTATACCGAAGAGAAAGCTTTTCTAAAAGAAAAAACACTAATATACTCGTGACCTAAACAGTATGACATTGCCATGTAACGTCAAAATTTAACACAACTAGAAAAAATCGTTGCAGATACAACTGTCGACATACTCTCTAAAAATTTTAAACCACAAATTTCATATCAATGAGTAATAGGATATCGCTCCCGAATTCCACTATACGTATCTTTTCCAGTAAAATATATTTTTAGTTTGAATAAAACTTATTTAAAGTGTATCATGACTATTTCCGCTAGTATAATGGCGACAGTGATGAACCCATTGATAAGCCATCGCATTGTTTGTATATTTTACTATTGAACTCAAAATAATTTTGTTTAATACATATGTCAATGTATCATTTCAGCTTTGTGTGGATTTGGCTGATCACTAAAATTATCTTGAGTTTTTTTTATTGTAATTGAGGTAAATAAGCACTGTTGATTAACTGTCTAATTCAGCTTCTGAAGTGGAAGTGGTCTCCTCGACACAAGAACAATCCCAATTAATTTGGTGATAAGATAAGATACTAATTACGTGCATGCATTACGCGGAATAACAAAATGAGTTTATAATTACTTCATAATAATGAGAATTGATTTGAAGCCATTTGAAACAAAATTTTTAAAGATTACTGTGCTTCGAGACAATAACACTACAATGATAATTGATTCATAAAATGATTAAATATTATTAGATGTAAGAGATACAATACAATAGTATATAAGTAAATATAAATACATATTTCTGAGTCAGCCCTTAAAAGGGAGCGAATGCAGGTTAAATGATCGATCATCATGATATCGATGATAAAAGCTTGCCTTCTTAAATTCATAAAAGCTCACGTTATACACGAAAGCCCTGTGCTGGGTTATTTCTTAAGTGGGACTCGCGATTACTTTTATTGTTTTACTCAGTGCTAATGTTGGCGTTTTCATATTTTATCTAGAGATTTTCTACGGACAATTGCGTTATACACACAATGACGTGAATTTTATCAGGTAATAAATTTCTGTTTTTAAAAGGGCCATTAAAATTTAACACGAATTATACGTCCATTTTATAGCGTCGCTTTTATAAATGTATTAAAAATCAACACCCAATTATGGTTATTGGTATTATTTTAAAAAAATAGATTAAGTAATTTTAGAAGCGATAAATCAATCATGAAAGAGTAATTTACGAAAATTATTCACGCATGAGGATTGTACAATATTTTTTAAAACAAACAAATCTATTACAATAATACCTTCATGGAAAATGTACAGGATGACTGCATCAGGCGCGTACCCAGTGGGGGTGGCTCGCGGGCTTGAGATCCCCTCCCAAGACTAACTAAATTGTAGTATGTAGATGTATATGTTAAGGACAAAACATGAAATACGGACAAAACGCGTTTTGTCAAGACAAAATACGAATTGTCCAATGTTTTTAGATAATAGTCGAATAGAATTGCAGTCGTCTATCATGTCGCACATTGTCTAGACAAAATATGTTGCGCCTAAGGACTATTAGACAAAATGCGTTGCAAGATTTTACATTGAAAAAAAAAGTACTTAAAAACATGATTTTGTTTTATCAACAAAGTGACAAATTATTTATAAGAAATATATTAAGAACTTTACTTGAAATCAGTGTTTTATAAGCATGGCGCATGAAGTAATTTTTTTTTTAAATTTTACTTCATGCTTAGTCTGGGAGTGGAAACACTCGTTAGAAGTTTCAAATCTAACACTTAAAAAAACAACGAACCTGGCCATTTACAGAAACCTATCTTCCACATTTTTTATGTTTTATGTTATTCTTCATAATCATATCCTATGTCAATCTGGTATTTGCATGTATAAAAAATCCACTTATACTGTGACACTTGACGGATAATGATCATGTTATGCCTGACTTATGTCAGATTATATGTGCAAAACACAAATATAATAAACAGCTTGATTGGTTTTGCAGTAACAACTCGTAATTGCGAACATGGCACCCTTCAATGTATAGTTATTAATATATATTGAATCATTAAAACATATCACTCATATTTAGGATTACCAATTTGCAAAACAATTATTATTCGCAGGAGGATAACTGTAGACAAATAATAAGTAACGCAGAGAATGCATCGATACCGGATCGCAGTTGACTGATTTTCAATTGTAAATGTGTCACTTGCAATTACAGTTTCAATTTTTATGAAAGAGGGGCAGCAGTTGTATAGTGCGTCCTGATATACCTTTCATTCAGTAAAGTGATACATAAAAACAGGAAGCATTCGGTGTCAGCTTTAATTTCAATCAAAAATAAATAGTATTTCTGCAATTGACTAGATTTATAATTGAAAACTCTTTTACGCAAACACAAATAATACTATATTTCTCTGAAATTCCCGACAAAACTTTAATCGTAAATAAAAATATGAATGAATAGACATTAAATACAATTGAATTAAAGTTAGGGATTTATTGAGGACACTTAAATTGAAATCCTTTGATTCGATAAAAGCAATATTTTAATTTTTGTTCCGGGTTAATTATGAGATTTTATAAAGGATGGAGTGCTTATGTATTTATTGTGAATTGATTTGTACAGCTATTGAACTTGCAGTACGTTCATTAAACATGCAGCTTTGCTAATTATTTTTTTTATTTATACAATAAGAGGTTCAAACTTCTCATACTCTTAAGGGGTTAGCTCACTCCGGATTCAGAAAAAAATCGTAATATTTTGTGGTTCCAACGAAACTGTGATATAAATCAAAATTTTATACAAAGGAAATTATTATAGAAGTAATCAACTACAAAAACTATTAAGAATATGAATTTGTGTTCAGTACTTATTCATTTGCTGCAAATAGGCATTAGATAACGTTTACGCTGTCGAACATACCGGGTGTTGACTTGGCGGACGCAACATAGAAAATCGCATGTTAATTTTAAAGTGTATAAATATTGGCTTCCCTATTTATTTTAGAGACAAAATGTATTTCACTTTTTTGTAGAGGAAAAAATTCTAAATTTATGAATGTTCACACTTAACACTTTACGTTTCTCTAAGTCAAAATAATTAAGAAAAAATAATGTGATTTTATAAAAATAATGACACCATGGAATTGATACAACAATTGCGGATATTCCCTGTTTTAAAGCTTTAAACAAGTGTTTGCCACTCCCAGATTAAGCATGAAGTAAAATTTCAAGTTTAGAAAAGCCCCGTGAAAAACCAAAAAATGTCTGAGCTTTTCTATACTCGAAATTTTACTTCATGCGCCACGCGTATATAACACTATAATATTGTCAAATTTATGTATATACTAACTTCACTTAAAATCTGGGTTTATACGCGTGGCGCATGAAGTAAAATTTCGGGTTTAGGAAAACCCAGAAAACATGTCTCGGGTCGCTGCGCGACAAATTTTCACGGGGCTTTTCTAAACTGCTTAGTCTGGGAGTGGAAAACATCCGCAATTATTGTTTCAATTCCATGGCATGTCATTATTTTCATAAAATCACATTACTTTTTCTTAATAATTTTAACTTAGAGAAACGTAAAGTGATAAACGTTAACAGGAATGAATTCAAAAGTTTTCCCTCTACAAAAAAGGTAAATACATTTTGTTTCTAAAATAAATAGGGAAGCCAAAATTTAAACATTTCAAAATTTACATGAGATTTCCTATGTTGCATCCGCCAAATCAACACCCGGTATATTAAAAATATTGTTTTCAAAATAATATGTATATATATTTTTATAGTAACTTAAATATTGCGAGAGCTTCTGGTTCGCCCAGTTACCCACCGACTAATATGAAATGAATCGCTTTGAAAAAAACTGTTTGTAGTTTATTACTTGTATTATAAAGAGCTCTGTTTTTTTTTTCGATTTATTTTATTCTTTCGCTTAAACAAAAATCACAAAGTACGCCTATTTCATTGCACCTAAACTGGCCTAACCACTTAAGTTATTTATGTTTATGATGTAAGTCACCTCAATGAATAGCATTCATTGATTTACTATATATTAGATTAAGCATGAGGCTACAATGCATAGTTTCTAATATAGCCACTCGAAATCAAACACTCTGTATATACAGTAGTGGACAGAGATATCACATCTTTTACATTTGAATCATTTTTACCGACCGCACTAATTTGTACGGAAATATGCGTATTGGGGTTCCAGGAATCCGAATCAAGTGTTATCTCAACGAAAACGGTTCCTAGGATTTTTATTGAATTTCGTATTTAGGTTCTACTCTATAATATCTCGAGAAGATTAACTTTTGGGTGAAAACCGAATGTGAACTCTTAGCGTGTTCTTACTATCTTAACATAATCAAAACATCTTTTAAATAAAAGTTGCAAAGAATCCAAAAATCAGCATTTAATAAGTATATACTTTCTGTTGTAGCGCTTTTAGTTTGAAGGTTATCTTGAAACTGGCGAATTATTTTATTTTATTGCTTTATCTCGGTAAACAATAATAATAAGTGATTGAAATAATTAATTTAATAACCCTATATTATTTTAATTTACGATCGGTACTTTTGTTGACCACCGCATTTTTTTCTATTTATCAACACTTGAACTAATCTTTTACCTAAGACATAATGAAATATGTTTAAATAATTAAGTGACAATTTAAACATCGTAGTTTGTCTCACAAACCTTTAAACCAATTTGGTAGTTCATTTAATTCATGTTAGATACATCCCTTCTAACGTAATTATCCTAGGGATATCCATGTAGGCTATAGCAATCAATACACATTTAATATTTAGTTAATTCATAATGTAAACATGTTTTTGTATGAGATAAAGCACAGATATCTTTTGTGAAAAAAGCCTAATTAGAATTTAATTGAAATTAAATTGTATTGGTTTGGGCCAGTAAAAAGGTGCAATGATGAATAGGCTCGATAAGGAAACCATGCAAATGGAAGTCAATAAAATACCTTCATGTATATGCTAAATAGGGTAAGCAACAAACTCTGTAATTGTAATTTGAAACGGTGACAATACAATGGGATGGCACAGCAGAATAGCAGGCAGACTGTGTATGGCAGGTTGTAAATCAAACATGCTTCAACAAATGCTATAAGAACTGTTGTACAGAAAATATGTATACGTATTATCTAAATGACAATAATGAAAATCTCAATATCAGTGCGATCTAGACGTGTACAAACGGTGGAATTTACACGGGAAGAATTTGATTGTCTAGAAGCATTATTTTTCACTTGACTGACATGCCTCAAATGGAAAGTATTTATTTAAAATAAAATCAGTTTTAAGGTAAAAGCAATTATGCTTTTAATTTAGACAATTTCTAATAGATAAGCTTGTCTATGCTTCTCTAATTTGCGTAGAAAATTACGTGGGTCAAGCTCATATTTTTTACAGAACGTACATAGCAGAAAACTTCTACATTTCTGTAAATTATTTTTCTAAATAGTATCCACTATTTATAATACATTTTTTTAAGTTTTATTAGTGCTTAAACTCTGTTATGGTAGAATAAGGCTAGGCGGGTATTTAACCAATTGCGCACAAACGTTTGCACTCCCTTGTTGCTGTCAAACCGCTGCCTTTAAGTAATTCTTTAAAGGGGTTGAAACCGGGGTTGTTATGTTTAAAACACTTTGTTTTAAAACAGTGCTTTAAACATGTGTAAAAACAGCCGTCGTGTTTTAAACGGGTTTGTTTTAAACATGTTTTAAATCTTAAATTTGTTTAAAACATGTTTTAAACGTTAAATTTGTTTAAAACGTTTTTTTTTATTATTTTAAATTTGCTAAATTATATTTTATACCACCTCATATATACACGGTTCCATTTGTTTCTGGATCTCGCCTAGCCATGCGTTCGTGTTGTTATGTTGCAGTATCAACATTTACATTTTTTATTAATTGGCACTCCTGATTCCTTATTTTAACAGTGTTGCAATAATTTATGATATCATAAGTAATCCTCTTTTTAATTTTCAAGAGGTTTATTGTTAATCTTGCAACAATTATTTCGCCACGCGGTCGCTTCTTCGAGCATTTTATTATTAAATCAAATTAATCCAGTGTTGCAATGCTGTGTCAATGTCAAAGTGAAAAATAATTTCAGGCACATATTAAATATTAACATGCCAAAGATTATCTCTGAATCAAAAAGGTTACAAATTCTGAAATCCTACAAACATTTTAGGCAAATTAATCCAAATCTACAGCATCACAATATTATTACGATTTTAATAGATATTTTTGCTGTATGTCTAGTATTTTAATTATCATATATATTTAATTAAAGATAATTACGTTTCAGGTAGGGAGATCTTCATTACAATTAATTTTACGACAAAGACCTGACGAATTGAAATCTACTACTTCTGGCAAACGATCTAAAAACAGCCATTTTTGGAATCACCTAGCTAGAAAAGATCTGCAACAACTAATTTGGCAATATAACTCTAGAAATCAGTATTTTACTTTGAGAGATCTTTTGAATGATATGAAAGAAAATTATGAGTTCCATGGGAGTAGAACAACACTTTATAGGGTTGTTAAAAGTATGGGGTATAAATTCAAATTAATTAATGGGCGCAAAATTCTCTGTGAACAAAAACATGTTGTTGCAGCTAAAATTATTTTCCTTAGAAAATTTTTACAGTATCAAAATTCCAGTGAAGATATCCAATTCGTATACCTGGATGAAACATGGATATATCAGAATGGATCCGTGGTTCGACGCTGGGTACATGAAACGGATATAAAAAGTAATCCAACTAAATTCAAAAATGAAGGCAAACGCTTCACCATTCTACATGCTGGATATAGGGGTGGGTTTTTGGATGGGTGCGATTTTTTATTACATTCGAAAAACAATGACCGAGATTACCATGCCACAATGGATGGTAATACTTTTCAAAATTGGGTGGTTAATCAACTTAATCCTGCTTTGGCTAAGCTTTCAGGGAAATGTGTAGTTATTATGGATAATGCTGCATACCATTCTGTGCAATTAGACAAAACTCCTTCATTTTCTTGTAAGAAATGCGAAATGCAGGAGTGGTTGGTTAAACACAATGTAAAATTCAATCCAAAATTAACCAAAAAGGAACTATGGGCTTTATTTATACCTTTTCGATCAAATGACAAAATTTACGTAGTTGATGATATTTTGAGAAAGAACGGGCACGAAGTTCTTAGATTACCGCCATACCATTGTCAATACAATCCAATTGAAATGGCATGGGGGTTTTGTAAGACTTACTACACCAAGCACATAAATTCTAAGCAACCATCTAAGGATCGTGTTAAGAATTTATGGCTTGAGTCTCTCTCAAAATGTACATCCGATATGTGGCAAAATTTCTGTGATCATTGTGAAAAACTTATTTCGGATGACTGGACAAAACACATGGGGAACCTTTCTATTGAAACCATTCCTCCTTTTATTATTTCGCTTGGGGAATCTGGCTCAGAACAAACATCAGAAGATTCAGATGCAGGTTCTCTTGACTAAATAATAAAAGTGGAATGAGGGCTTAAAAATTGTTTGACATGAAAGTTATCAGTGTCACAAGAGAGTGGGAATAAATTTGCAATTCTACAAAAAAATACTGAGGGCCAACAAAAGAGAGAATGACCAAAATTAAGGTGGATGGATGGAGTTGATCAAAATGTGTTAACGGGAAGACCCAAGCGAGAAATACAAATGGATGACAAATAAGTTTGCAGACCCGAATTCATTATATTTGTTATATACAATATTATTGCTGTGTTTGTATGTACAAAAACCAAGTAGTAAATTTTGTTAATCTTAAAACTGCATATTATTATCCTTTTATATCTGAAAATTTGTAAAACAGGCAACAGTGTAAGATCACAATAGTCAGAAATTATAACCTTGAAATCGAACATCTGACAGTGACATTTAAAAACCCTGATTTAAAACACAACCAGCCCCATTTACAATACTTAAACTGTCACTTTTCCATTGCTAGGCGAGATCCAGAAACAAATGGAATGGTGTATAGATTTTTTGATAAAATTTTTAAATTTTAGCTAAATTGTTAAAGATATTTCAAATTACATTATTAAACATAACAATTTATTACAAGAAAATATCAAATATGTGTGCACAAATGTGATTTTTAAATATAGGGATTTTTTTTTCAGGTACACATATGCGTACACTGTAAATTTTACGATATTCGTTGATTTTTTAAAAGATTTTAATTTTAAATTTTAGACGAGGGTTTTCTACTCCTAGACTGGGTATGGGCAACCTTTGACATGTTGAGGGCCAAACTTTAGCGTGCAAATACGTTCGCGGGCCGCGTTTAGAAGTACTTAGTGCATTTTAAAGTAGTGATAATATTTTTTGCGATAGATATTAGACATGAAATAATACGACAATGTTATTATAGTACAATTTATTAAAATAACAAAATGAAATTTAAAAAAATGGTATATTATAATTAAATCGTTAAATTTGCAATTGTTACAAACTACGAAAGTTAAATACACCGAAATCAATGAGACACTTGAGCTTGAATTTGGGAAACTAATCCATCGATATTTGGATTAATTCCACTGAAACAAAGACGTAAAGAATTTTCCAAATTATCGTCAGTCAGTCTTGTACGATGTGTTGATTTATTAACTTTCATCAATGAAAAGAACTGTTCGCATTTATAAGTACTGCCAAACGCACAAATTAATCTTCTTGCGAATTTTTTAAGCTGCAAAATTGTCTTCTTCTAGGTATTTTTGTAGAAATCGCACAACTCTACGTCTTCAAATTTTGATATTAGGAGTGAGTTTTCTTGAATCTCGATCAACTCCATGTGTAAGTGTATTGGAGCATTTTGTACAATATATGTTGTAGGAGTAGCAAATAAACTGAAACAGTCTTCCATGTTTTTGAAGTCGCAAAATCTGTTCGAAAATTGTTCCGACAGTAACTTGAGTTCTTCAGCATATTGAGCATAAGCAATATTTTCATACGCAGAGAGCGTGTTGAAATGGTAACTGTTACCAGACAGCATCTGTGACTCCCACAAGCGTAGTTTGATCTGAAACGCTTTTAAATAGCTGTACAAATCATTTACTAACTGCCCTTGTTTTTGAAGTTTCAAATTTAAATCATTCAAATAGCCTGTAAGATCGACCAGAAATGCTAAGTAACATATCCATTTTGGGTCACTTAATTCAGATAGTGGTTTATCTTTAATTTTCATAAAGTCTGCTATCTCATTTCTAAGCTCGTAAAACCGTTTCAACATGTTTCCTTTGCTCAGCCATCTGACTTCACAATAATATGTTACGTCGTTATATTCAGCTGATATTTCATCCAAAAACGCCTTGAACTGACGATGGTTAAGCCCTCGGGATCAAATAAAGTTGATGGTTTTTACTACCACATTCATAACATTCTGGAGTCGAATGGACTTAGAACACAAGTTCTGTTGGTGGATAATGCAATGAAGGACTATCAAATCATCTTTTTGCACATTTAATTCTGTTGTTTTTTCATTCAAAATTCCGATGAAACCTTTACGTAAGCCGACCATAGAAGGTGCACCATCAGTGCATACTCCAATTAATTTTGACCATGGCAAGCCAAAACTTGTGAATATCTTTTGAACTTCAATAAAAATATCCTCTCCTGTAGTGGTTCCTTTTAGCGGCTGTAAAGCAAGCAATTCCTCAGTAACAGTGAACTCCTTATCAACACCTCGAATAAATATAGCCAGTTGAGCTGTGTCAGACAAATCGGTGCTCTCGTCTGATGCTATGGAAAATGATTCAAAAACCAGCCATACGGTCAGTCAATGTTGTTTTTATATCATTAGCCATCATTTCTATACGTCGAACAACAGTTCGTCTTGACAAACTAATTTTTTCAAATTCTATTTTCTTTTCAGGACACATAATACCGCAAACTTCTAACATACATTCCTTGATAAATTCTCCTTCGGCAAATGGTTTTAATGCCTTTGCCAATTTTGAGCTAATTATAAAACTAGCTTTCACAACATTATCAAGTTGTGTTCTTTGTTTATGAAACATTTGTTGCTGCTTTTCCAAATTTGCGGTAAGCTTCTGGATTTTGTCTGTTCTTAATTGTCCTATCAGTGAGTGCAGCGTAGCATGCTTAGTTGAGTAATGCCTCTTTATATTGAATTATTTCATTACTGAAATGGATTCATTACACAGCAAACAAATAGGCTTACCATTGTGCAAGATAAAAAAGAATTCTTCAGTCCATTTTCTTGAAAATGGCGACCCTCTGTATCTACTTTTCGTTTCTATCCACCAGACATCATTTTTGTTTACTTTTCGTTCAATAAACTTAATAACAAACTATAGTTAGTAACACTCAAGATGCACAAAGTCACAAAGCAAGTTGACGGCTCGAGCAGTTCGCTAGGATATCGCTTGTCCAAGTTATCACCTCGGTAGCTCAAATAGAACTGAACTAACGTTCGGGCCATCCACCCGCTTATATAGGCAAAATGAACGAATAATCTGGAATAAACTAGTTTAGAATAATTGAGAAGCAATAAATCTTTTGATGTGTCGCCCGTGAGGCGGCAAACCTCAAAGAATTTGATCGAGCAAGTCGAGTGACGGCGATTATCAAAGTGTGAGGCGGCAAACATCAAAGAATTTGATGTTTGCCGCCTCACTGTCACTCCCGTGAGTATAAGTACCTAATGTAATATTTTTTAATTGGGTTTTTTCAAAATGTCTCGCGGGCCGGATCATGTCTTACAGCGGGCCGGATCCGGCCCGCGGGCCGGGGGTTGCCCATATGTGTCCTAGACTAAGCATGAAGTAAAATTTCGAGTTTAGAAAAGCCTGAAAATTTGGTTTGGTCGCGTAGTGCTACGCGACCAAACCAAATTATCAGGCTTTTCTAAACTTAAAATTTTATCTTATGCGCCACACGTATAAAACACTAAAATATTGCAAAGTTTAAAATATACGGCTTTAGCAATTTAATATGTAGATGTAAATAAAACGCGAGTCAAATTCTGCGCTGCATAAATTGTTTAAAACAGTGATTACAGGCAACCCAATAACTCTAACGTATATTAGGTTGCCTATAATCGTTATTGTGTGTGTGTTTTTTAAACTTAACTGTAAATCAGTGCTGTTGAGCGTGGCGCATGAAGTAGAATTTCGAGTTTAGAAAAGCCCAATTTGGATTGGCCGCTCTTTCTTAGGCTTTTCTAAACTCGAAATTTTACTTCATGCTTAGTCTGGGAGTGGAAAAGACTCGTTAAAAGCCTTAAATTAACCGCTTTTAAATAACGAATTCCCGTAAATTTAAAAAACGCTGTAATTATCGGGAAATGTATACTCATAATAAAAATGCCCTGTATGTTCTGTTTTAAATACGTTTTAAAGGTGTTTTAAACATGTTTTATACACGTTTCAAACATGTTTCTAATTGTTCATGTTTTAAACGCTGTTTCAATGAAGAAAAAACACGTTTTATTAAAAACAACTGATTGTTTTAATTAAAATGAAAAAAATGTTTTCTTTAACAACCCTGGTTGAAACAAATGAAAATCGCGCAAGTGTTTTTCAATTAATTTCCATTATTTTCTGCAGCTTTGCAGAAAATTCAGCTTCAAGTTCTTCTATAGGGTCTAGCATTCTCATGGAAGAGTAATAGTTTGCGGATGAGACAACCTATTTTGTTGTGTCAATTTTGAAGTCTGAGAATTTCTGAAGTATTGAGAGAACTTTTATTACTGCAGGCCAATAACAACCTGGGCAGTAACGGTTCGTGATCTAAAGAAGTGGGTCGGCCGAATTTATTTTGGTGCACGCGCACTGAGACTGAACGGCCTGCCGTACCGAACGATACACCTTCGCTAGAACGATACTTTAAATTAAATATTTTCGCCCGACTTTCTAAAATAGAGAGAGAATGTTCTGGAGTTACAATAACATTTTAAAACATGTTATATACACAATATGATTAATTATAATTATACACCAATATATTTCACAAATCTACCTAACATGCCTAGGTAATATTTTGTAAATTACAATTAGGTAACTATTTAATTATTGTTTGCATTTTTAAATTACATTTGTTGTTTAAAAATATTTAAAAATGCGAGATATGTTCTGATTTCTGAACTATAATTTTAGACAAATATGTTTTATCTTTTTTTTAATACCGGTTAATTGTTGGTCCTAATGATCAGTTTGTAAAAATTGAATAATATGAAAATAATTAGAAATACATTGATAAATAAATTCACTAGTTCTAGTATAAAAATCTGTGATCTGTAACGTAATCGAATTTAAAATGTACAGAAAATAAAAGTTTATAATTTTTGTTAAATAAAATTTAACGGTACGGCCCGGCCGACCCTGCCGTCCCTGACGAGCCGTCACTGAACCCTGGTCCCGACGGCTTACCTGAATTTGTTCTTACGAACTGTGCAATTACATTCAGCTGTTGTTGAAAAAGCAGTTGAAAATGACAGATCTGTATCTTTTTTGGCTGTTGTTCCTAAACTGTTCGAAAAACTGATCACCAATATCTATGTGTCAACGTGGATTCAGAGCTGGTAAATCAACATCAACTAACCTCTTAGTCTATGAATCGTATATCATTGATGCTTTTGGAGAGAGAAGTCAGGTAGATTCTATTACACTGACTTCTCGAAAGCTTTTGATTCCGTCGGTCACATCATTTTAGTAGACAAATTACGTCATTTCGGTACTAGTGGCACTCTCGTGCAGTGGCTACAATCGTATTTGTCGGGTAGAACTCAATACATTCGAATTGGTAATTGTACGTCACGTTCGATTGATGATACATTAGGTGTTCTTCAAGGTTCGCACCTTGCTATTCAAAATGTTCATTAACGATGCAATAGGCTGTTTTAAAACTGCTAAATGTTTACTATTTGCAGATGATATGAAAGTGTTTGCAAAGGTTCGTTCAGTGAAGGGTGTTGTATTACTGCAAGAAGAGTTACAACAATTTAGTAGCTGGTGCATGAATAATAAGTTTACGTTTAACCTAAAAAAGTGCAATTCGATCACCTTCTCTAGACGACCATCAAATGTTTCGTATGCGTACTCTCTGCTTGGTGAACCTTTGACACTAGTCGCCTGTATACGCGATTGAGGTATTACGCTGACACAACCCTATCTAGTCCAGTCGTCAGAGACAAAAATACCAACAAACCTCTGAAAATTATCCGAATTGGGTGGAAATTTGTGAGCATATCAAGTACTAGACTCTTAATAAGATTAAAAAAATTAACCACTACTACCCCCAGACTTCCCTCAAAAACCACCCCCGTAGGGGGTAAAAAACGGAAAACATCGATTTTCCACAAATCTGCACGTGGGAAAAAAACATTTAAAAAAATGTAGCTGAGCGGATTTTAAACAAAAAAGATCCTTAGCACTTTTTTTGTAAAATTGACCGTTTTCTCAGAAATAACGATTAAAATAACCAGTCATTTTAAATTTCAGTTTCGTCCGCGAAATGACTTATTTATATATTTCTATATTTAAGCAAATGTATAACATGCCGACGGTAGAAATTCGATAACTTTTGATCGCAGTGTCCCATTGGAAAAAATCAAAATATATTTTAAAGGGCAAGAGTTCAGCTTTCTTCTAGCATAATTACATTATTATTACCATAGATTAAGTCAGATTCTACAAATCTGTTAATTATATAAACGCTGCGATTTTACAATTTATTTGTATTGTTAGTTATATATTATTGTGTATTAGTATTATATTTTTAAGCTGTTTTGTGTAATTAATAAATTCTGTTAATAAACAAATAAAGTAAAGTCTAACTTGATCCAGGAGGTAGCAATAGCAAATTGAGTTGTTGGTTTAAAGTCTGTGTAACAAATCCATCAGATGGATACAATTGAATTTTGGCTTTCGCAGGTTTCCGTTGGCCTTTGCTTCTCTCTTGATTTTGATGCTGTAAACTTTTTCTATGAATCTTTCCCAAACTCGACCTGCACTCTGCGGTGAATTTCGACTGGTTTCACGTTGTCGCGGCTGACGAACTTTAGAATTACACCTTGCGCACAAGAGACAGACCTACTCTTCACATTTATTGCTAGGGCTACTAAATGAAGGACAGGCAAAGCCGGGTAGCATGGTTCCCTAACTCTAAGCATCCCAATCTAAAGACCTCAACAGCCCAATCACAAATAAATACCATTGCCAATGCTCAGAGGACAAAGGCGTTTATATTTGATCGACCCCTGTACTATTTTGAAATAAAATCTTATGAATATATGTAAAGGGTGGTTTATATAGTGGTTTCTTTTCAATAAATCAAAAAAATGAACAAAAATGATTTTTTTCGGTATATTGTTGGTTTATAGAACACTATATCTTTCATGTGGCTGCCTCGGCTGGCTTCGCAGTAGCGCATCCTGTCAACCCAATTTTCCAATACCTTCGTGACAGTTTCTGGCTCTATCTCACGAATGGCTTGCTCGATATTCGCCTTAAGGGTCTGAATCGTTAATGGATTGTTCGCATAACTATAGTCCTTCACGGCACCCCACAAAAAAAAGTATAACGGCGTTAAATCGCTCCCAGGTGGCCAATTGACATCGCCGAGACGGCTGATAACACGATTAACGAATTTGGCGCGTAAAAGATCGATTGTGGCATAGGCTGTGAGGCATGGCGCGCCATCCTGCTGAAACCAAAGATCGATTGTCCAAGCCCATGTCTTTAATTTTTGGCCACAAACAATCGGTTATCGTGCCTTTGTACCGCTCACCGTTGACCAAAATGGCGTTACCAGCAGCATTTTCAAAGAAAAATGGGCCAATGATGCCACCGCTCAAAAATCCGCACCAAACTGTTACTCTCTGAGGATGCATTGGCTTCTTGACGATCACGTGCGGGTTTTCCTATCCCCAGTTTTGCTTGTTAACATGGCCGCTGAGATGAAAATGCGCCGCGTCAGAAAATATGATTTTTCGACCAAAATTGTTGTCCATTTCGAGCTCCTCTAAGGCCCAAACTAAGAAGCGATAATGAAACGGATGGTTGTGTGCCTTTAATTGATGCTGATTTACTGTCAAGATTTAGAGCGGAAAAGAGGTGTCACTGTCAATATAACATATGATTCAAACAGTCTTTCAAAACACGATATCTGTAATTGAAATTTTCGTACCTTTAACAAACAAATAATTAATAATAATAGGCAACATGTTTCTTTGTAGTCTTCAGCAAATTAATAATAAAATGAATAAAACGATTTGAAATTAATTTTTATTCTATATTATCTGATATGAATAATATTTCAATAGCTTTGATGGAACTTGTTCAAAAAATAATTAAACTCTCTCAAATTTTCTATCGAAATTCATTAGTTAAAAACAGTCGACTATACGCCATAATGGTTTACAATTATGATTCACTACTATAGATTTACGGGGTTTCGTGTTTCATGAACAAGAATCCTATTTTGTCCGTCATTATTTTTGTAAAATACGTAACTTGATTTTTGCTTTCTTTTGCACTCGCTTGGCGACATTTTTACAAAAATTAACAAAAACTTCAGAATATTTAATCATCCACGCGTTATACAGGGAGTTTTTCTTTAAAGTATAAGTATTCTAAATTCAGCTTAATTAAATCTTTAAATATTCGTTGTTTTTAAAAGAGTTTAATTTGAAGCTTTAAACGAGTGTTTTCCACTCCCAGATTAACTATAAAGTATAATTTCGAGACCCGAGACAAATTTTCTCGAAATTTTCCTTCATGCGCCAAACGTATAAAACACTAAAATATTGTGAAATGTGAAATCTGAACCTCACTTAAAATAAGTGTTTTATATGCGTAGCGCATGAAGTAAAATTTCGAGTTTAGAAAAGCCCAGAAAATTTGTCTTGGGTCGCTGCGCAACCCGCGACAAATTTTTAGGGGGCTTTTCTAAACTCGAAATTTTACTTCATGCTTAGTCTGAGAGTGAAAACACTCGTTTAAAGCTTCAAATTAAACTCTTTTAAAAAACAGCGAATGTCGGAAAATTTACAGCTTATGTACAAGAAAACTTCCTTGTATTATGAACGCCGAACATGCATTGGATATAAGCTCATACACCAGTTACCTTTATTATTGTTGTGTAAATATATATATAGGACGTTACAATCATTCACACGCATCCATGACACCCGATGGAATCACCTACTACTCATAAGTGATTCATTCCACCGAACCTGATAATTAAACTCGGGCTTTTCGCGATCGGTCATTGGTAAGACCAACGCCTTAACTGTGATATACATAAACATACTCTATTTTTTTAGTTTTAAGTAGGTATTTTATGTTCTTGTAGGCATATATTATACATTATTAAGATATAGTGAAACAATAACTATAACAAGTTGGTTTTTATATAGTTTTTATTTTTATATAATGGAAATGAAAAACAAAATTGACTCAAACATATTATCGCGGTTTGTGATTTATATTTCCAAATATAAATGTAAAACTTGGGGGTATGTATTGATAACGACATCCATAAAACAATTTATTATCTCGATTGAGATATTATATTGGGAAAATTATTTTCAAGGTTATTAAAACTTTAAACTTCGCCTAGAAATCTTTCGATAGAGTTTGACAAACAATAAACAGTGTATTTTCTTTTTAAGCGTAGAATTATTAGTACATTTTGCTCAAAACTAATTAAAAAGTCGCGCGTCGTTTCTAATGTATATTACTATTTAGTAACCCACTTAATTATCTAAATTATTTTATTGTATGGCATTTTAAAAGAAAAAGTAAGCTCACAGAATAGCGATTTTTCTTATCAATAGCTTTAAATTACTTTAGAAAGCCATTGATAACAAAAATCGCTTTTTTTAATTAATAGTTGTTACTGTCTTAAATAAATATATATATGTGCTAATAAACAAAAGCAAATCGTCCAGCAATGAAAGACATACCTCATTTTTCTAGGTGCAAAAAATCTAATAACTTAGTAAAATGCGACTATGTTTGTATTAACTAATAATTTTTTTCGTAATTCTAATAACTTAGTTTTAACATTTTTGCTATAACTTTAAAAACATTGACTTCGTAAAATCGACGTTTATCAACATTTTGTTATACGGTTAAATATAGATATATTTTTTCTTTGTCATTGATTACCTATTAATAGCCGAGCAATTATAAAGTTAACGCTAAATTTTGATTCTAGGTAAAATTCTGCACTTATTTTTATGATTTGTATGAATGACTTATTGTATTACATTCTGTGAATTTTTCTTTTAAATATACATAATGTATACGCTGTAAATTTTCAGGCATTCGTCAAGTTTATATAAAAACGTGCAATATTAAGTTTAGAACGAGTGTTTCCACTCCCAGACTAGGTATGAAGTAAAATTTCGAGTTCAGAAAAGCCCCGCGTAGAAAATTTGTCGAGGGTCGCGCAGCGACCCGAGACAAATTTTCACGGGGCATTTCTGAACTCGAAATTTTACTTCATGCGCCACGCGTATAAAACACTGAATTATTGTGAAGTTAGAAATGCACTGATAATTTTTTTTGAATGAGTAATAATCGAAATATGTAAATAACAGAATATTTTCATTTTCTTCATACATTTTCAAGTCAGGTCAAATATTATAATATATAAAATTAACTTATTTAGTAATTTAATTAAAAAACATTATTAATGTTGCGTGTATGCATCAATAGCGCTTAATATGTTAAGCTAGAAAATTGTTACTTTGGCTATCGAATAAGATTTTTCAATATTCCTTGCAATTAGAGTGTCGTCTATATGTGGTTGGATATGGTCACCATATCAATTAGCACATGGTTCAAAATTCAATGAAAAAATCGTCTCAACAACTGGCAGAACAGTGGACTGTGAATTTGCTAAGAGCTCGAACAATATTATTTTTATACCTGGATTTTATAGTACAGGAAAAGTCTTAGATCTTCTTACTTAGCTGGACAATTTATCTCTCTTTCAGGTTGAAAAGGGTTATCAGATAGAATACACGTCAACAAGCTTTAATCAATTTATTAAATAAAAGTTCAAATACAATAAAAAGAATACATGCACGAAAAATAGTTTTAATCTTTATTTAGAAATTCAACAAATCAATCAACGTACGAAAAATGGTAGTTTTAATATTTATTTAGAAAATTCAACAAATCAATCAATTCAACAAGTTGAATAAAAATCCATATAAGTTTACAAACTAAAATTCAGTCTCTTTTTAAAATTACAACACAATTCAAATACAATTAATAACCAATAGAAATTATAACCAAAAATAGCTTTTCAAATTTCTATTATAAGTTACCAGAAATAGTAGGGAAATGAGTTCAGTCTTTATTTGGTTACATTACCTAAGCTCGAAGTCATTTATCGCGTTTACAATAGAAAATTGTTAGCGTAGATACTCACTTGTATCTTAAGAATAAAATTCCTCGCTAACCTTGATAAATACTGGAAATGATTCTGTCACAAAGTAATTTAATAAATATTCCTAATTTACTCGCAAAGTCCTTGATAAAGGTCTTGTTCTTGGTAACTGGAGTTTTCGAAATGAGAACTCCTTAAGTACGCAACGCTCCCCACGTACTTCTAAGTTCTCAGCTCGGTCGATCTATTCAACTGCAGTAACAGAGCCAATGTACACTGATGTTCGCTAGGTTCCCCTACATTCATCATGCAACTCAACTCTAGCACTCCAAATCGAGTTATCAGAAGGTAAAAGGGAGAATGGTACGAAAATGGTTAAAGCGTTGAACTCTGCCAGTATGAAATGTTATAACACTTGACAAAATCAAAAGAATAAAATAGTTAAAGTCCACTGTCAACGTAATTGAAATGAATTAAATAATGTAAATGTATACCGTATTATTGTTGCGAACTCCAAACGAAACTCACTCTTTCTAAGAACTAGCCAAAAATTTGAATGAAGAATTAAATTGAAAATTAGACTAAGTGTTAAAAAGTAAAATATTGAAAATTACACCAAGTCCGGTTGGAGAGAGTTTCGTTTCGAGTCTGTTGCTGATCGTAGAGGTTCTAAGGTGAGCGAGAATTGTGAGGAATTATTTATTTTTTTTTTTTGGGGAGAGAGGAGGAGAAAATCCTCATGGATACCTTCTGTTGTCCTGCCCACGGATAGGAGGGATAACAGTAGGTTATGTCAGACTCTTACTGACTAAAACCCTCTCTTGTACGTGAAGTCCAATAAAGAACTTTTTATACTTTAAAGGAAGAAGTAGTAAAATGGCTTTGTAGAAATTGACTGGTGTCAGTACTATAGCAGTATTCATATATTGGTTTCGGGTGGATGGGGTAGGATTTAGGAAGGAAGCGGTTTAAAGTTTCACTACTTTAAACTTTTTTCCTAAAAATTAAGTGACAACGTCTAGGTGGAGTGGACGTTTTTTTCCTGGTTCGAAAGTTTTCAGGTACATCTAAGTGGTCCTGGAGGAGGGAGACGTCGAATTTCGAGCAGTTTTTAATCGCCAAGTCGCGAATGAAAACCTGGAGTTTTAGCACTTTCGTTTCGCTCCGAAGTTGGACATTACTGACATACCACGGAGCGCCTACGATCCGGCGGATCATGACGCTCTGCGTGGCTTCCAGTTTGTTCATCTGCGTTTGTGAGATATGGATCCACGAGGGACATCCGTAAGTCAATTTTGACCTGATGATAGCTTTGTAAATGTGAATTATACTAGCTAGGAAGAGAGTGCTATTTGTAAGCAGAAGTGACTTTAGTTGCCTGAAGGCGCATTTTGCTTTTTTGATTGCAGAGTTAACGTGATTTGTCCAGTTTAGGTGACTATCCATTTGTAAACCAAGGTATCTCACTTCGTTTACCCATGGAATTTGTGTGCCTCTAAAGGTGAGGTTATCTTAGGGGGTTTTTTCTGGTTTGAGTGAAGTAGATAGCCTGGCTTTTCTCTGGGTTAATAGAGATACACCATTCATCTGTCCACTCTTCCAGTTCATTGAGTGCGGCCTGGATTTTAGAAATACTGTGTGGGATATTTTTACCACGGTACAGATAAGCGGTGTCATCTGCATACTGGGCCGTTAAGATGTTATTCGGAGTTGAGAGGTCATGTACAAAGATGTTAAACAGGAGTGGGGAAAGTACTGACCCCTGGGCCGGTGTCCCCCAGGTCATTTCGCGCGGTGCCGAAGTTGAATTTTCGAAGCGAACTGAAAAAGTGCGTTTTCGTATGAATTCTGCGATTATTTTTACCAAATAAGACGGGTAGTTAAGTATCATGAGTTTATACAGCAGTCCCTCGTGCCACACTCGATCGAACGCCTTCGCGACGTCGAGGAAAACAGCGAGAGTGCTATGTTTTCTATTAAAACCGTTGGTTATGAAGTCGCTGGTTCTAATAAGCTGGTGGTTACAGGAGAGGCCTTTGCTGAGTGCGCGGTAGTATTTTGTGGTCGTCTGTCCATTCAGTCAGGCGAGAATGCAGAATTTTTCGTAAAGTTTTCCTAACGTACACAGCAGTGAAATTGGCCGGTGGTTTTGCGGGAATTTGTGGTCCTTAAAAGGTTTCGGAATAAGTATCACTACTGCGTGTTTCCACGTTTGTGGAAAATAGCCTGTCTAACATTGATTAAATTTGTTAGGAAAACTACTCCGGTGTTAGCGAGGTTTTTCAAGCAAGTATAGCTGATTTTATCGTGACCGGGCGTTTTTTTGTTCGGCGCATGTTTTATGATAGATCTGATTTCACCGGGGGATGTTGGTTTTGGTGTGTGGGATGTGGATTGCTCTAGGCTATCCAATGCGTCGTCAACTTCCTCGAGAAGCTCTTCGCTTGTTGTGGCCGGATTTGGTGAGAACTGAGACTCCAAGCTCTCCGCGAAAGCCTCGGCCTTGTCCTCCGATAGGAAGGCAAGTCCGTTTCTTCCGTGAATAACCGGGGTAACCGTTCTGTTTTTGTTTGTGAATCTCTTAGCGAGCTTCCACATTTGGGGTTTATGTTGAGACGCGTCGTCGATAAGACGGTTCCAGCTATCATTTCTAAATTTTTTGATTTCTTTCTGAATCTCACTGTTTAGCCTGTTGAGGTTGTTTTTCAACAGGGGGCAACGTGTGTGCTGCCAATTCCGACGGATGCGGTTTTTCTCCCGAATTTTAATTAAGATGTTATTTGATAGTGGGTTGCTATTTTTCGGAACGGTTTTGGATTTCGAAACCAATTTGATTGTATTTGTGATTAAATCTGTGAGGAAAGTAATTCCCTCAACGATTTGCTTTTTGTTATTAATTTTCGGGAGGGGAGTGAGATTTTCGAGCATTTTCTGGGTGTATTTCTGCCAGTTTACTGTTGTGATTAGTCTTTCAACTCTTGTTAGGTTTGTGTGTATTTCCAGGAAAACTGGATTGTGATCAGAACTGAGTTCAGAAGTCGTGCTCGATACGGTTTAGCAGAAAGAAATCAAGGATGTCCGGCCTGTGGCCGGCATGGCTGTAAAACGTCGGTGACGCTTGACTGGCTATCTTGATGTCGTACGGGTGTTGTACGATGAAATTGTGCAATTCTCTGCCTTTTTGATTGGACCGGCGACTTTGCCAGCTCGCGTGTTTAGCGTTAAAATCGCCGCCGATTATAGTAGGCACATCTTCGGAGAAGATATTCCTGTAATCGTTTACGATGAGGGGTTTCGAGGGGGATTGGTATAAACTCATGATTTTAAACTTTTCGCCGTTCGCTTTAATTAAGATTAAGGAATTATGGCGTGTCCGGCGCATTTATAACCGTCAGCGGCGGTGGGGACATGCTGAGAAGCGTTGGGGAGAGCGCGCGCGCCGCTCCGACTCGCGTGATCGCCGGCTCCGTCAACTTGGCCCCCCACTTTCAATTTTTTAGAAAAACATCATTGCACAGAAAAGCCCTTAGCTAGCACAGGCTAGCACAGCCAAAATTAGAGCAAGCACACAAATAGTAAAAAAGTTATAGGGGTTTCAAATATGGGGGGGCTAAGTTGACGTTTGCCCCCCACTTTTGATTTTTCAACTTTTTTTATATGATTTGGATTCCTCAGAGCTAGCACAGACTAGCACAACCAGATTTAAAGCTAGCACAACCCCAACAACCCCTTAAAAATACAAAATTAGTTTGTACCCCAGCCCCCCACTTTAATATTTTTTGATTATTTCTAAAGGAATCTGCAGCTTAGAGCTAGCACAGGCAGAATATGCAAAAATTATTTAAAAAAATAAAATGGTTAAAAAGATATTTCAAATCCTGTATGCGTAATTCCGTTCATGTATTTTAATTATTATGCTAAATGCGTATTTTCTAACAAATCACAATATTTCAACGGATCTGTTGACAATAACTTTGCCATATACTTAACTAACAGTTTAAAACATTGCGTTCAAATGCTGTGACCCGGAAAGCAAGCACATTATAGAGAGTGACGTAGTGAGTTATTAATGACCAACCTTCGAATATACTAACAGATTTCAAAAATTCTTTCAACATATAAATGACTAATGCATTGGTAATAAATGCTGTGACTGAGAAAGCTAGCACAGTATAGACAGAGGCGTAGTAAGTAATCAATATTTAACCCTCGAATAATTTAAAATGTAATAACTCCACTAAATACAGAGAGATTTCAAAAATTCTTTTAAATTATGAATCATTAATGCATTGTTAATAAATGCTGTGACTAAGAAAGCTAGCACAAGAAAGACGTAGAAGAGCGTAGTGAGTAATCAATATTTAACCCTCGCATAATTTAAAATGTAATAACTCCACCAAATACCAACAGATTTCAAAAATTCTTTCAAAATATAAATGACCAATGCATTAGTAATAAATGATGTGACTGAGAAAGCCAGCACAGTAGAGACAGAGGCGTAGTGAGTAATCAATATTTAACCCTCGAATAATTTAAAATGTAATAACTCCACTAAATACAGAGAGATTTCAAAAATTCTTTTAAATTATGAATCACTAATGCATTGTTAATAAATGCTGTGACTAAGAAAGCTAGCACAAGAAAGACAGTAGCGTAGTGAGTAATCAATATTTAACCCTCGCATAATTTAAAATGTAATAACTCCACCAAATACCAACAGATTTCAAAAATTCTTTCAAAATATAAATGACCAATGCATTAGTAATAAATGATGTGACTGAGAAAGCCAGCTCAGTAGAGACAGAGGCGTAGTGAGTAATTAATATTTAACCCTCGAATAATTTAAAATGTAATAACTCCACTAAATACAGAGAGATTTCAAAAATTCTTTTAAATTATGAATCACTAATGCATTGTTAATAAATGCTGTGACTAAGAAAGCTAGCACAAGAAAGACAGTAGCGTAGTGAGTAATCAATATTTAACCCACGCATAATTTAAAATGTAATAACTCCACCAAATACCAAGAGATTTCAAAAATTCTTTCAAAATATAAATGACCAATGCATTGGTAATAAATGCTGTGAGTAAGAAAGCTAGCACACAAAAGACAGTGGCGTAGTAAGTAATCAATATTTAACCCTCGAATAATTTAAAATGTGATAAGTCCACTAAATACAAAGAAATTTCAAAAATTCTTTCAAATTATAAATCATTAATGCATTGTTAATAAATACTGTGACTAAGAAAGCTAGCACAAGAAAGACAGTAGCGTAGTGAGTAATCAATATTTAACCCACGCATAATTTAAAATGTAATAACTCCACCAAATACCAAGAGATTTCAAAAATTCTTTCAAAATATAAATGACCAATGCATTGGTAATAAATGCTGTGAGTAAGAAAGCTAGCACAAAAAAGACAGTGGCGTAGTAAGTAATCAATATTTAACCCTTGAATAATTTAAAATGTGATAAATCCACTAAATACAAAGAAATTTCAAAAATTCTTTCAAATTAAAAATCACTAATGCATTGTTAATAAATGCTGTGACTAAGAAAGCTAGCACAAGAAAGACAGTAGCGTAGTGAGTAATCAATATTTAACCCTCGCATAATTTAAAATGTAATAACTCCACCAAATACTAACAGATTTCAAAAATTCTTTCAAAATATAAATGACCAATGCATTGGTAATAAATGCTGTGCGTAAGAAAGCTAGCACACAAAAGACAGTGGCGTAGTAAGTAATCAATAATTAGCCCTCGAATAATTTAAAATGTGATAAGTCCACTAAATACAAAGAAATTTCAATTTTTTTTTTAAATTATAAATCACTAATGCATTGTTAATAAATGCTGTGACTAAAAAAGCTAGCACAAGAAAGACAGTAGCGTAGTAAGTAATCAATATTTAACCCTCGCATAATTAAAAATGTAATAACTCCACCAAATATAAACCGATTTCAAAAATTCTTTCAAAATATAAATGACCAATGCATTAGTAATAAATGCTGTGACTGAAAAAGCTAGCACAGTAAAAACAGAGGCGTAGTAAGTAATCAATATTTAACCCTCGAATAATTTAAAATATAATAACTCCACTTATTACAAAGAGATTTCAAAAATTCTTTTAAATTATGAATCACTAATGCATTGTTAATAAATGCTGTGACTAAGAAAGCTGGCACAACAAAGACAGTAGCGTAGTGAGTAATCAATATTTAACCCTCGCATAATTTAAAATGTAATAACTCCACCAAATACCAACAGACTTCAAAAATTCTTTCAAAATATAAATGACCAATGCATTAGTAATAAATGCTGTGACTGAGAAAGCTAGCACAGTAAAGACAGTCTCGTAGTAAGTAATCAATATTTAACCCTCGAATAATTTAAAATGTAATAACTCCACTAAATACAGAGAGATTTCAAAAATTCTTTTAAATTATGAATCACTAATGCATTGTTAATAAATGCTGTGACTAAGAAAGCTAGCACAAGAAAGACAGTAGCGTAGTGAGTAATCAATATTTAACCCTCGCATAATTTAAAATGTAATAACTCCACCAAATACCAACAGATTTCAAAAAATTTTAAAATATAAATGACCTATGCACTGGTAATAAATGCTGTAAGTAAGAAAGCTAGCACACAAAAGACAGTGGCGTAGTAAGTAATCAATATTTAACCCTCGAATAATTTAAAATGTGATAAGTCCACTATATACAAAGAAATTTGAAAAATTCTTTCAAATTATAAATCACTAATGCATTGTTAATAAATGCTGTGACTAAGAAAGCTAGCACAAAAAAGACAGTAGCGTAGTGAGTAATCAATATTTAACCCTCGCATAATTTAAAATGTAATAACTCCACCAAATACCAACAGATTTCAAAATATAAATGACCAATGCATTAGTAATAAATGCTGTGACTGAAAAAGCTAGCACAGTAAAGACAGAGGCGTAGTAAGTAATCAATATTTAACCCTCGAATAATTTAAAATGTAATAACTCCACTAAATACAGAGAAATATCAAAAATTCTTTCAAAATATAAATGACCAATGCATTAGTAATAAATGCTGTGACTGAAAAAGCTAGCACAGTAAAAACAGAGGCGTAGTAAGTAATCAATAGTTAACCCTCGAATAATTTAAAATATAATAACTCCACTTATTACAAAGAGATTTCAAAAATTCTTTTAAATTATGAATCACTAATGCATTGTTAATAAATGCTGTGACTAAGAAAGCTGGCACAACAAAGACAGTAGCGTAGTGAGTAATCAATATTTAACCCTCGCATAATTTAAAATGTAATAACTCCACCAAATACCAACAGACTTCAAAAATTCTTTCAAAATATAAATGACCAATGCATTAGTAATAAATGCTGTGACTGAGAAAGCTAGCACAGTAAAGACAGTCTCGTAGTAAGTAATCAATATTTAACCCTCGAATAATTTAAAATGTAATAACTCCACTAAATACAGAGAGATTTCAAAAATTCTTTTAAATTATGAATCACTAATGCATTGTTAATAAATGCTGTGACTAAGAAAGCTAGCACAAGAAAGACAGTAGCGTAGTGAGTAATCAATATTTAACCCTCGCATAATTTAAAATGTAATAACTCCACCAAATACCAACAGATTTCAAAAAATTTTAAAATATAAATGACCTATGCACTGGTAATAAATGCTGTAAGTAAGAAAGCTAGCACACAAAAGACAGTGGCGTAGTAAGTAATCAATATTTAACCCTCGAATAATTTAAAATGTGATAAGTCCACTATATACAAAGAAATTTGAAAAATTCTTTCAAATTATAAATCACTAATGCATTGTTAATAAATGCTGTGACTAAGAAAGCTAGCACAAAAAAGACAGTAGCGTAGTGAGTAATCAATATTTAACCCTCGCATAATTTAAAATGTAATAACTCCACCAAATACCAACAGATTTCAAAATATAAATGACCAATGCATTAGTAATAAATGCTGTGACTGAAAAAGCTAGCACAGTAAAGACAGAGGCGTAGTAAGTAATCAATATTTAACCCTCGAATAATTTAAAATGTAATAACTCCACTAAATACAGAGAAATATCAAAAATTCTTTTAAATTATGAATCACTAATGCATTGTTAAAAAATGCTGTGACTAAGAAAGCTAGCACAAGAAAGACAGTAGCGTAGTGAGTAATCAATATTTAACCCTCGCATAATTTAAAATGTAATAACTCCACCAAATACCAACAGATTTCAAAAAATTTTAAAATATAAATGACCTATGCACTGGTAATAAATGCTGTAAGTAAGAAAGCTAGCACACAAAAGACAGTGGCGTAGTAAGTAATCAATATTTAACCCTCGAATAATTTAAAATGTGATAAGTCCACTATATACAAAGAAATTTGAAAAATTCTTTCAAATTATAAATCACTAATGCATTGTTAATAAATGCTGTGACTAAGAAAGCTAGCACAAAAAAGACAGTAGCGTAGTGAGTAATCAATATTTAACCCTCGCATAATTTAAAATGTAATAACTCCACCAAATACCAACAGATTTCAAAATATAAATGACCAATGCATTAGTAATAAATGCTGTGACTGAAAAAGCTAGCACAGTAAAGACAGAGGCGTAGTAAGTAATCAATATTTAACCCTCGAATAATTTAAAATGTAATAACTCCACTAAATACAGAGAAATATCAAAAATTCTTTTAAATTATGAATCACTAATGCATTGTTAAAAAATGCTGTGACTAAGAAAGCTAGCACAAGAAAGACAGTAGCGTAGTGAGTAATCAATATTTACCCCTCGTATAATTTAAAATGTAATAACTCCACCAAATACCAACCGATTTCAAAAATTCTTTCAAAATATAAATGACCAATGCATTGGTAATAAATGCTGTGACTAAGAAAGCTAGCACAGTAAAGACAGAGGCGTAGTAAGTAATCAATATTTAACCCTCAAATAATTTAAAATGTAATAACTCCACTAAATACAAAGAGATTTCAATTTTTTTTTTAAATTATGAATCACTGATGCATTGTTAATAAATGCTGTGACTTAAAGAGATAGCACAAGAAAGACAGTAGCGTAGTAAGTAATCAATATTTAACCCTCGCATAATTTAAAATGTAATAACTCCACCAAATACCAACCGATTTCAAAAATTCTTTCAAAATATAAATGACTAATGCATTAGTAATAAATGCTGTGACTAAGAAAGCTAGCACAGTAAAGAGAGAGGCGTAGTAAGTAATCAATAATTAACCCTCGAATAATTTAAAATGTAATAACTCCACTAAATACAGAGAAATTTCAAAAATTCTTTTAAATTATGAATCACTAATGCATTGTTAAAAAATGCTGTGACTAAAAAAGCTAGCACAAGAAAGACAGTAGCGTAGTGAGTAATCAATATTTACCCCTCGCATAATTTAAAATGTAATAACTCCACCAAATACCAACCGATTTCAAAAATTCTTTCATAATATAAATGACCAATGCATTAGTAATAAATGCTGTGACTAAGAAAGCTAGCACAGTAGAGACAGAGGCGTAGTAAGTAATCAATATTTAACCCTCAAATAATTTAAAATGTAATAACTCCACTAAATACAGAGAGATTTCAAAAATTCTTTTAAATTATGAATCACTGATGCATTGTTAATAAATGCTGTGACTTAGAGAGCTAGCACAAGAAAGACAGTAGCGTAGTGAGTAATCAATATATAACCCTCGCATAATTTAAAATCTAATAACTCCACCAACTACTAACAGATTTCAAAAATTCTTTCAAAATATAAATGACCAATGCATTGGTAATAAATGCTGTGAGTAGGAAAGCTAGCACACAGAAGACAGTGGCGTAGTAAGTAATCAATATTTAACCCTCGAATAATTTAAAATGTGATAAGTCCACTAAATAGAAAGAAATTTCAAAAATTCTTTCAAATTATAAATCACTAATGCATTGGTAATAAATGCTGTGACTAAGAAAGCTAGCACAATAAAAAAAGTAGCGTAGTGAGTAAACAAAATTTAACCCTCGCATAATTTAAAATGTAAAAACTCCACCAAATACTAACAGATTTTAAAAATTCTTTCAAAATATAATTGACTAATGCATTGGTAATAAATGCTGTGACTGAAAAAGCTAGCACAGTAAAGACAGAGGCGTAGTAAGTAATCAATATTTAACCCTCGAAGAATTTAAAATGTAATAACTCCACTAAATACAGAGAGATTTCAAAAATTCTTTTAAATTATGAATCACTAATTAATTGTTAATGAATGATGTGTCTAAGAGAGCTAGCACAAGATAGACAGTAGCGTAGTGAGTAATCAATTTTTAACCCTCGCATAATTTAAAATGTAATAACTCCACCAAATACCAATAGATTTAAAAAAATCTAAATCTCGAATGCATTGTTAATAAATGCTGTGACTAAAAGAGCTAGCACTAGAAGAACAGTGGCGTAGTGAGATATCAACATTTAACTCTCGAATAATGTAAAATGTAATAACTTCACTAAATACCAAGAGGTTCCAAAAATTCTTTTAAATTAATTATCACCAACGCATTGTTGATAAATGCTGTAACCGGTTGTGCAAGCACAAAAAAGACAGTGGCATAGTGACTAAAATAATAATTTAAAATGTAAAAATTCTAGCAAATACTAAGAGATTTCAAAAATTCTTTTTAATTATTACCAACACATTTTTGAAATTTCTTTGTATTTAGTGGACTTATCACATTTTAAATTATTCGAGGGTTAAATATTGATTACTTACTACGCCACTGTCTTTTGTGTGCTAGCTTTCTTACTCACAGCATTTATTACCAATGCATTGGTTATTTATATTTTGAAAGAATTTTTGAAATCTGTTGGTATTTGATGGAGTTATTACATTTTAAATTATGCGAGGGTTAAATATTGATTACTCACTACGCTACTGTCTTTGTTGTGCTAGCTTACTTAGTCACAGCATTTATTACCAATGCATTAGTGATTTATAATTTGAAAGAATTTTTGAAATCTCTCTGTATTTAGTGGAGTTATTACATTTTATATTATTCGAGGGTTCAATATTGATTACTTACTACGCCTCTGCCTTTACTGTGCTAGCTTTCTTAGTCACAGCATTTATTACCAATGCATTGGTCATTTATATTTTGAAAGAATTTTTTAAATCGGTTTATATTTGGTGGAGTTATTACAATTTAAATTATGCGAGGGTTGAATATTGATTACTCACTACGCTACTGTCTTTCTTGTGCTAGCTTTCTTAGTCACAGCATTTATTAACAATGCATTAGTGATTTATAATTTAAAAGAATTTTTAAAATTTCTTTTTATTTAGTGGACTTATCACATTTTAAATTATTCGAGGGTTAAATATTGATTACTTACTACGCCACTGTCTTTTGTGTGATAGCTTTCTTACTCACAGCATTTATTACCGATGCATTGGTCATTTATATTTTGAAAGAATTTTTGAAATCTGTTAGTATTTGGTGGAGTTATTACATTTTAAATTATGATAGGGTTAAATTTTATTTACTCACTACGCTACTGTCTTTCATGTGCTAGCTTTCTTAGTCACACAATTCATTAACAATGCATTCGTGATTTATAATTTAAAAGAATTTTTGAAAGCTCTCTGTATTTAGTGGAGTTAATACATTTTAAATTATTCGAGGGTTAAATATTGATTACTTACTACGCCTCTGTCTTTACTGTGCTAGCTTTCTCAGTCACAGCATTTATTACCAATGCATTGGTCATTTATATTTTGAAAGAATTTTTGAAATCTGTTAGTATTTGGTTAAGTTATTACATTTTAAATTATGCGAGGGTTAAATATTGATTACTCACTACGCTACTGTCTTTCTTGTGCTAGCTTTCTTAGTCACAGCATTTATTAACAATGCATTAGTGACCTATAATTTGAAAGAATTTTTGAAATTTCTTTGTATTTAGAGGACTTATCACATTTTAAATTATTCGAGGGTTAAATATTGATTACTTACTACGCCACTGTCTTTTGTGTGCTAGCTTTCTTACTTACAGCATTTATTACTAATGCATTGGTCATTTATATTTTGAAAGAATTTTTGAAATCTGTTAGTATTTGGTGGAGTTATTACATTTTAAATTATGCGAGGGTTAAATATTAATTACTCACTACGCCACTGTCTTTCTTGTGCTAGCTTTCTTAGTCACACAATTCATTAACAATGCATTAGTGATTAATAATTTAAAAGAATTTTTGAAATCTCTCTGTATTTAGTGGAGTTATTACATTTTAAATTAGTCGAGGGTTAAATATTGATTACTTACTACGCCTCTGTCTTTACTGTGCTAGCTTTCTTAGTCACAGCATTTATTACCAATGCATTGGTCATTTATATTTTGAAAGAATTTTTGAAATCGGTTAGTATTTGGTGGAGTTATTACATTTTAAATTATGCGAGGGTTAAATATTGATTACTTACTACGCTACTGTCTTTCTTGTGCTAGCTTTCTTAGTCACAGCATTTATAAACAATGCATTAGTGATTTATAATTTGAAATAATTTTTGAAATTTCGTTGTATTTAGTGGACTTATCACATTTTAAATTATTCGAGGGTTAAATATTGATTACTTACTACGCCACTGTCATTTGTGTGCTAGCTTTATTACTCACAGCATTTATTACCAATGCATTGGTTATTTATATTTTGAAAGAATTTTTGAAATCTGTTAGTATTTCGTGAAGTTATTACATTTTAAATTATGCGAGGGTTAAATATTGATTAACCACTACGCTACTGTCTTTCTTGTGCTAGCTTTCTTAGTCACAGCATTTATTAACAATGCATTAGTGATTCATAATTTAAAAGAATTTTTGAAATCTCTCTGTATTTAGTGGAGTTATTACATTTTAAATTAGTCGAGGGTTAAATATTGATTACTTACTACGCCTCTGTCTTTACTGTGCTAGCTTTCTTAGTCACAGCATTTATTACCAATGCATTGGTCATTTATATTTTGAAAGAATTTTTGAAATCAGTTAGTATTTGGTGGAGTTATTACATTTTAAATTATGCGAGGGTTAAATATTGATTACTCACTACGGTACTGTCTTTCTTGTGCTAGCTTTCTTAGTCACAGCATTTATAAACAATGCATTAGTGATTTATAATTTGAAATAATTTTTGAAATTTCGTTGTATTTAGTGGACTTATCACATTTTAAATTATTCGAGGGTTAAATATTGATTACTGACTACGCCACTGTTATTTGTGTGCTAGCTTTATTACTCACAGCATTTATTACCAATGCATTGGTTATTAATATTTTGAAAGAATTTTTGAAATCTGTTAGTATTTGGTGGAGTAATTACATTTTAAATTATGCGAGGGTTAAATATTGATTACTCACTACGCTACTGTCTTTCTTGTGCTAGCTTTCTTAGTCACAGCATTAATTAACAATGCATTAGTGATTCATAATTTAAAAGAATTTTTGAAATCTCTCTGTATTTAGTGGAGTTATTACATTATAAATTATTCGATGGTTAAATATTGATTACTTACTACGCCTCTGCATTTATTACTAATGCATTGGTCATTTATATTTTGGAAGAGTTTTTGAAATCTGTTGGTATTTGGTGGAGTTATTACATTTTAAATTATGCGAGGGTTAAATATTGATTACTCACTACGCTACTGTCTTTCTTGTGCTAGCTCTCTTAGTCACAGCATTTATTAACAATGCATTAGTGATTTATAATTTGAAAGAATTTTTGAAACTTCTTTGTATTTAGTGGACTTATCACATTTTAAATTATTCGAGGGTTAAATATTGATTACTTACTACGCCACTGTCTTTTGTGTGCTAGCTTTATTACTCACAGCATTTATTACCAATGCATTGGTCATTTATATTTTGAAAGAATTTTTGAAATCTGTGTATTTAGTGGAGTTATTAAATTTTAAATTATGCGAGGGTTAAATATTGATTACTCACTACGCTACTGTCTTTCTTGTGCTAGCTTTCTTAGTCACAGCGTTCATTAACAATGCATTAGTGATTCATAATTTAAAAGAATTTTTGAAATCTCTCTGTATTTAGTGGAGTTATCACATTTTAAATTATTCGAGGGTTAAATATTGATTACTTACTACGCCTCTGTCTTTACTGTGCTAGCTTTCTCAGTCACAGCATTTATTACTGAGTATAAATGAAATTGCCAATTCTTGGTTGCAGAATACTTCAAACATTAAAAGTGCGATTCTTTTCGCAATCTACAACAAGTTAGTCTTACAAAGACTATATCAAACACTCATTGAAACAACTACTTCCCGGGCTAATACCCCGACGGACATTGAATTATACAACAAGTGTTTGCTGTTACATACAGTAACCTACTGCAAATGTAACAATTTGGGTCAAATTATTCAGGCCATTTATAGACGCGTTTCGAGATTTATCTCTCCTCAGTATAGCTTTGCCATTCCCTCTAAACAATTTGACACCTTAGACTGGCGGTCACGTTACCGTTCAAACATTAGTATAAATGAAATTGCCAATTCTTGGTTGCAGAATACTTCAAACATTTAAAGTGCGATTCTTTTCGCAATCTACAACAAGTTAGTCGCACTTTTAATGTTTGAAGTATTCTGCAACCAAGAATTGGCAATTTCATTTATACTAATGTTTGAACGGTAACGTGACCGCCAGTCTAAGGTGTCAAATTGTTTAGAGGGAATGGCAAAGCTATACTAAGGAGAGATAAATCTCGAAACGCGTCTATAGATGGCCTGAATAATTTGACCCAAATTGTTACATTTGCAGTAGGTTACTGTATGTAACAGCAAACACTTGTTGTATAATTCAATGTCCGTCGGGGTATTAGCCCGGGAAGTAGTTGTTTCAATGAGTGTTTGATATAGTCTTTGTAAGACTAACTTGTTGTAGATTGCGAAAAGAATCGCACTTTTAATGTTTTATTTATTACTAATGCATTGGTCATTTATATTTTGAAAGAATTTTTGAAATTTGTTGGTATTTGGTGGAGTTATTACATTTTAAATTATGCGAGGGTTAAATATTGATTACTCACTACGCTACTGTCTTTCTTGTGCTAGCTTTCTTAGTCACAGCATTTATTAACAATGCATTAGTGATTTATAATTTGAAAGAATTTTTGAAATTTCTTTGTATTTAGTGGACTTATCACATTTTAAATTATTCGAGGGTTAAATATTGATTACTTACTACGCCACTGTCTTTTGTGTGCTAGCTTTCTTACTTACAGCATGTATTACCAATGCATTGGTCATTTATATTTTGAAAGAATTTTTGAAATTTGTTGGTATTTGGTGGAGTTATTACATTTTAAAATATGCGAGGGTTAAATATTGATTACTCACTACGCTACTGTCTTTCTTGTGCTAGCTTTCTTAGTCACAGCATTTATTAACAATGCATTAGTGATTCATAATTTAAAAGAATTTTTGAAATCTCTCTGTAGTTAGTGGAGTTATCACATTTTAAATTATTCGAGGGTTAAATATTGATTACTTACTACGCCTCTGTCTTTACTGTGCTAGCTTTCTCAGTCACAGCATTTATTACTAATGCATTGGTCATTTATATTTTGAAAGAATTATTGAAATCTGTTGGTATTTATTGGAGTTATTACATTTTAAATTATGCGAGGGTTAAATATTGATTACTCACTACGCTACTGTCTTTCTTGTGCTAGCTTTCTTAGTCACAGCATTTATTAACAATGCATTAGTGATTCATAATTTAAAAGAATTTTTGAAATCTCTCTGTATTTAGTGGAGTTATTACATTTTAAATTGTTCGAGGGTTAAATATTGATTACTTACTACGCCTCTGTCTTTACTGTGCTAGCTTTCTCAGTCACAGCATTTATTACTAATGCATTAGTCATTTATATTTTGAAAGAATTTTTGAAATCTGTTAGTATTTGGTGGAGTTATTACATTTTAAATTATGCGAGGGTTGGTCATTAATAACTCACAACGTCACTGTCTTTAATGTGCTTGCTTTCCGGGTCACAGCATTTGAAAGCAATGTTTTAAACTGTTAGTTAAGTATATGGCAAAGTTATTGTCAACAAATCCGTTGAAATATTGTGATTTGTTAGAAAATACGCATTTAGCATAATAATTAAAATACATGAACGGAATTACGTATACAGGATTTGAAAGCTCACGGTTGATAATTAAAATTGAAATATCTTTTTAACCATTTTATTTTTTTAAATAATTTTTGCATATTCTGCCTGTGCTAGCTCTAAGCTGCAGATTCCTTTAGAAATAATCAAAAAATATTAAAGTGGGGGGCTGGGGTACAAACTAATTTTGTATTTTTAAGGGGTTGTTGGGGTTGTGCTAGCTCTAAATCTGGTTGTGCTAGCCTGTGCTAGCTCTGAGGAATCCAAATCATATAAAAAAAGTTGAAAAATCAAAAGTGGGGGGCAAACGTCAACTTAGCCCCCCCATATTTGAAACCCCTATAACTTTTATACTATTTGTGTGCTTGCTCTAATTTTGGCTGTGCTAGCCTGTGCTAGCTAAGGGCTTTTCTGTGCAATGATGTTTTTCTAAAAAATTGAAAGTGGGGGCCAAGTTGACGGAGCCGTGATCGCCAGATGTTCATTTTATACCATAAAAAACTGATCGTAAATTGATAAGGCATAATTGAAATCAAAATAATTCGCTTGAAAATAAAATGCAATAAAATAATTTAAACTTAACATAAATTTCTAAAAATAAATCACAATTTTTAACACACACGATTAATCAAATATAAAGTTCTTTTTTGCAATAAGGTCATAATTCGCTCTGGTTTGTAGATTTTCCTTGCAATTCGTTTCAGCGATTATACACACTGTATGGCTAAAGTGACCATTTATTTTTTTCATCAAAGCGGGACGCCTCAAGAATTTTGTAAAAAATGCTTATTTGTAGTCAAAATCAAAACCTTATACTTATTTATATTATTATCATTTGATCTGTTTGCGAAAGCCAAACATTTCTCTCGCTGAGGACAGCGGGACAGACTGCCAGACTGTCCCGACCAAAACGGGACGTATGGTCACGTTATGTATGGCACACTACAAAATAAGGACACTTGGACTTCATTTAATAAAATTCAACTAGCATCTAAAATAAGTCTTACACTTTTGCAACTAGAGACTAGACGAAACTTGGAAAAATATTGAACCTGTATTGTGCCATATATGGGACAGTACATGGTAAGGGGTTAAGATCAATGTAAGTAAAAACTTGAATACTGCTTCTGGAAAATGTATATTCAAATGATGTTGATACGTCTAAATAAAATGTAAGAAATGTAAGAATCCAAGCCCACATCTGCTTATATTCCGAGAAAATATATTTAGATAGTAGGAACTACGGTCATAGGGTGGCGGCTCGTTAGAATTGTTATTAGTGGGGCTGCAGGCATAAACATATAATGAATTATTTTTAAATATACGTATTCCGATATATATGCATTTTAAGGAATTCATTTTTTAATATAAATTTGAAGCAACTAACGAGTGTTTGCACTCATTGATTAAGCATTCCTATTTTGCTTCATGCTTTAGCTGTATTAAACACTGAAATAAAGTGAAATTCAAAATATTCTTATTTAACAAATATTTTAAATCCTTCTTTAGCAGTATATTGTAAATACTGAATTAGCAGTACTTTTTAATTTTTTAATATTTCAGTGGTTTATACGCGTGGTGCATGAAGTAAAATTTTGAGTTTAGAAAAGCTTGAAAAATTGGTTCGGTTGCTCCTCTTCGACTAAACAACATATTCAGGACTTTCTAAACTCGAAATTTTACTTCATGCTCAAATTAAACGGTTGTGAAAGAAGCAATAAATGCGCATTAATTAAAGGAATAATTCCTCGTAAGTATAAATAATTTAAACAGGCGGGGTAATTTCAAACAAACACGGTCTTGCACCTTTCCATCTATACATTTTTTAAAATGTTGTGCACTTATTGCCCTTATATAGACAAAACAAAAAAACCTAATTTAAGGATTAACACTTTTTAAAGTATTTGTTTCTTACAATTCGTATCTTATGCCCAACGCTGCGTCCACTTCTCATTGTGCGAGCTTGCTAACCATCCATTTTGTACTTGTCTCACCGAGAATTTCAGATCAAACTTAATCTATATTCTAGATGTAGTTCCAACATTTTCAGTTCCATTTTTGTTTACGATACATCCCAATTAATTATTTTTATTTACATACCTATATTCTTGTTGTAGAACTTTGAACTTGCTTAAATGAAAACGCTTATGTAATGGAAATCTCACTTATCATATGTCGCCATGAGCAGCGAGCATGCACTGTTGACATGTGTATATATTATCATATTTTTTATCTCAATGGAGATGCCCATTCATGTATATCCATCTACAGTAGAACTTTGCATTTTCACAAGAGATAATAACCTAGTTTGCATTAAGCCGTATTGATTACCATTTCAACAGTCTGAGATCATATTAGAAAGTTCTGACTCTAATGAAATTGCATGCATTAAATGTTTAATTTAAATAATAACATTTATTGCTCGTAGCTAAATAATATAAAATCGTAACTTTATAATATTTATTTTCTAATAACTAGAGCTCGGATTTTTAAGCAAACAGCTTATGCTGAAAATTGAAAGCATCAACATGAATTAATAAAATGTGTACAAATTATAGAAAGTTAAATCATTTGACACTATTTTTTTGTTGCTTTTTTTCGGGTTTTTTCGGTTTTATGCTAATTTTGCATTTATATGCTTATTTGGTGCTTGTTTCGTCAAATTTTAGATCGTAGACAATTATTATCTGTACGATCAAAACACGAACTATTAATTCATTTATCTAGTTCCGTGGTTTTTAAACTTTTTTGTCGATGAAACTCTTTTTATCGCCGATTTTTCGTAGATTGATTATACTTTATTTCGCCGCATTTCTTTAGTTTTTTATTATGTTACGTAATCTCTCGGCAATCTCTGTTAACTTCATAATTACCGTACGTTTCTTAATCTTGTACAGGGGTCGAAATCAACCAAATTCTTTTGTAAATAAGCGCTTCTAAAAAGCACTTAAAAATGAATAGAAAGCGCGAAAAAACATGAAATATGCACAAAAAGCAGAAACATGCAAAAAAGCACAAAAACACAATAATGTAAAAATGTTTATTGAACTATTCTATTCACTAAGTTTGTAACAATTTACAATTATATATTTCTCAAGGTTTTCCATATTGAAATTTTGTCTTCTATTCGTTAACATTGTTTTATAATGGAGAAGCTCCTTTCCAAGTTATGGGTGCATACTTAAAGATTTTGAAAGATACATTTATTTCCAAATCCTCTACAGGAATTCCTTTCATGATCCCGGAAAGTTTTTTTAATAACGTCTTCGAATTTTCTATTAACCGTATCTCCAATCAGGCCTTGAATAGACTTTACTTTGTTTTTCAAAATTTGAAATAATTTTGACGAAATCTACAAGTCTTATATTTCGTTCTTCCAATTTCTTTATATTCTGGCTGATGAACGCATAATTTGATTGGAGAAACGCTAAATTTTGTTTTAACATATTGTTTGTTAAAATTCTGTGACATTTCTTGATCGATAATGTATCATCTTCAGGTAAATCTAGCACAAATTCTTGAAACATTTGCAAATATTCTGCATAATACATTGCAGCTTCCAACTAAGTTCCCCACCTCGTTAATATAGCCTGGGGTGGCAATTTAATATCCGGATGTTTGTCTTTAAAAGCCTGCACTCGAAGAGGCGCTTTGACAAAAATGCGTTTTCCATTTGCTATTAAATTATTGACTAATGGAAACTGAAGTCTTAATGTTTCAGCAACTTGTGATAGTCCATGGGCTAGGCAAGTACAGTGTATTAAATGCTCATAAAATACTTTCAGAGCACCTTCTGCTTTTACCATGTAAGGCGCAGCATCAGACAACATTAAAATTACCTTTTCAGTCGGAACGCGATCGGGCAAGAAAAGGTGAGTCAGGCCTTCTTGTACAAATCTGGCAATTGTTAAATGATTTGTCCTTTGCAATTCTTTACAAAATATTAAGTATGACTTTTTTGCTTGATCGTCTTCACTCAAAATACCAACAACTAAATTGGCAACAAATCGTCCGCAACTATCGGTCGTTTCATCCACAGTAAACCATATGTAACTGTTTCCGATTGTGGTTTTTATTTCGGCAAACACATTTAAAATTCTAAATATTTTTTTCGAATCAAGCTTTCACTGGGAATACTTACAGTAGTATGTTTCGAGAAATTTCCTAAATACCGTATTTTCTAATTTGTTAAAGGGAATATTCGCCGACACCATGGCATTGCACAAATCACACAAGAATTTACTTTGTGCAGTTTGTAGACTAGTGGTGGCTAACGATTCTTCTAGCGTTTGTTGCTTTCCGGTGCTCTTGCTTTTTTTAGAATTATTTTGGTTAGAAGTTGTATTAATATGTTGAACCACATTATATTTTTTTCAATAGATATCTAAAAAGAAAATGTTTACCATTAGATTAGTGATTCTGATTTATTTAGATAAGTAAGTACTATCGGTGGACATAATATGTTGGGACAAATAAAAAGTTAGATAATGTCAAACATAATCAAATTTATACCGCTTGAGTCACGTTTTTTTAAAGAAAGGTTATATTATGGAGTGACAGTGAAAATATGCAAATGAATGGAAGACGTATTATTGCGTAAATTTTGAAACTTTGACATATCAAATGACAATTACTTGACAAGTCCAAGACACACACTAAACAAATTTTGCGTGTCCCAACATTTTATTTCCACCGATGGCACCTATATTATATTAATTTTGTATATTTCTCTAACAGCTTTTATTTCAATTTTTAATTAAGTGTATTGGAAATGCTTAGTTACAATATTTACCTGTATTAATTTACTTCAGTAAAAAAAACGAGCATAATATATAAAATTACGACAATGTTCGTATAAAATCCACCTATAGGAACAACTATTTCCCGTGCAAATACACGGCCGGATATTGGATTATACAATGAAATATTTCAAATCTTATTTGATTTGTTACATTTACGAGTTTTACGGAGAATAATAAACTAATTGAAAACACACACCCCTGCTAACGAAAAAATAACCATTCATTAATTTTTAATTTGGCAGCATTTTCATAATTATATTTCGCAATAAGTAAATATCTACAGCGTGTACAAAAAACAAAGTAAATAACTAGTATTAATTTCTAAGAAAATGTTTTTGCATTTATCACCACTCGGAACACATACATTTTAAATTAATATAAATATATGTAACATTTTACTCACCGTTTTCATGCAACATCTGCAAAATATTCTCGACCCTTCCAGGACTAAATCAGGGTAATCTTTCAACCAACTTGCACGCAAAGATTTGTCTTTGACTTTCGGCATTTTCAATTATATTTTGGCACATCAGTTAGTTTCACTACACTCTATACTACACTTGAGTTATAATTTTGTAGTGATATAAAATCCGAAGTCCGAAGAATATTGTGTTAATTTCTCTCAAATCTGAGCACATACAAAAATCTTGTAAATCACGTACTCAGCCCGTAATGAACATCGGGAATTCTCTATTTATTTACCAAAACAATATTCACGTTACTCGGGGATTTTCCGATTTTTGTGCCAAGCGTAATAGTATTCCCGCTATTGAACGTTCGGCATTTCTGCCCGTGTGAAAAATCAAAGAATAAAAAAATAATGTGTGCAATAAAATAGAAAAAAAATAAGCACACGAAAGCACGAATACGCACCGATAAGCTAAAATTGGCAAAATAGCAAAATATTTTAAAATATACAGAAAAAAGCAAAATAAGCAGAATAAGCTAAAATATGCAAAAAAAACAAAACAAGCTAAACTATGCAAAAAAATAGCAAAATAAGCAAAGTAAAAGTAGTGTCAAACGATTGCATTTTTCGTGAAACGTGGAGATTTCAAAACCAATCTGTTTTGCTTATAAAATTGACAATCAGCAAAATGCTTAAAATCCGGACTCTATAAATAAGGTATCCAGAAATAAGTTGATTAATTGAGTTACGTGAAGATCAAATTAATTTGACGAATAAAGCACTCATCCTTTTTTCATACGTTAATTTTAATTACCAAATGTACATACATTTCGGACACAAAGTGACCATTATCTATGGATCAATGTACATTTGGTAATTCAAATAAACGTGTAAAGCAAGAATTAGTGCTTTATTCGTTAAATTTATCTAGAAATTAATGAAAAACTCCTTGTATAATGTAAATACATATTTAATGAAGGTACGAAAAGGGAAATTAATATTTAAAACATGTTAATAATTTTATTTATTTACAATTTATTAAATTTTCTTTTCGTTCATTTTAGTATATTTAAGAGATTTTGCTTTTAAAATCGTCGTTAATCGTCGAAAATTTAAATAATGAATTCTTATAAATAATCTTTGTTTCAAATACGTTTTTATTATAGCCCAATCAACGTCAATATATTTTTTTAATTTATTTACACGTAACACAAACTATTATTTCAATTACACTTAACACTAACACAAATTATTATTTTAATAAGATTCTTTTTAACACTAAACATTCAAAAATCTATCTATGAAAGTACAGCGAAACCGAGAGAGGTTATGATAGACTCAAAAACGTAACCAAATACAACGTCATTGTTCTCTCTCTCTCAGGAACTAGGGCCTGCGGGGAAAGGGGTAGGGGAAAACATGGAAAGATCCAATTCTGTCATACCTTGTAACAAATATGTGCTCGTATGTGTTACGCCCATCGACCTACCTTGGGCGTCAACCTTTGACATGATGGCTTGTTTTCAGCGTTTTTCTTAGTACTCACATACAATATTATGTTCATTAGTCGAACCAAGCGATTGTGTGGATAGCAACATTTGTATAAAGAAATATAAAATGAAAGCGTTTATTATCGATAACAATAAAAAGGTTACATCGATTTAAAAATGTACGCTGTTTTAATAAATAAATATTAGAATTTCACCTTTTAGGCAGACTTTTGTATTATTAACAATTTTTATTCGTACCTTTCTAGGTTTTTAAGAAAATAATGTAACGTCTACGGAAACAAAATATTAATAAAATCAATAAAAAAATTAATTTTGAGTCGAATGGTGCTAAAAAAAAGTAACACTTTTTTCGTAATTGTTGCCCTTTTCGGACAGATATATTTGCCTCACCACGGGAAAATGCGACTAGCCGCCACTGATTTGTATAGTGGTTGCGCTACACTCTTGGAAGCTGATTTTCAAATTTGGCAAAGAAAAACACTTGTTTTGTTCCCTGTCGGTAAAGACATGGCAGGTAACTGTTTTTCTGTACAAAATTTGAACATATTTATTTTAGCCGACTCAATTACACTAACTAATAAGACTATTGTATAGTAAGTGCCTCGCCCTTTGCCATTATCGTTATTGACTACATAAACTTGTAATATTCAAGGGCTTAAATTATATGTGTAAGGCATAGTGTTATTATAGCATAGAAATGTAATGTGTCAATAATTTGTGGACAAGCTTTAATTAACGAATTTCCCAAGTTAATTATCTGGAAACATGTTGGTCCAATATGAATATTGCAAAAAGGCCCACTCGTGTACCTCTAAACGTCACAATCAGCGATGGGAAAGCTCGTGCAATTAATGAAGTTGAATATACCTAAATAATTTCATTGCAGTTTCCCAAATCGCAACTTTTACTAGCAACATGACAAATTACTGTGATAAAAGTTATGAACCCGAAGGGAAAATGTAACACGTCCAATTTAAACCGAGATTAATTAAATTTATAATTAACGGTCCCCTTCAGTCAGAATATCACTCTTTCTGCCTTTTTGTGAATCACATTATTTATATGTATTATTTAACCAAGCAAACAAACGCGAATTCGAATACAATGCAGATACAAAATCGAAATTGTACACTAATGCAGGGGTGTCAAACTGGCGGCCCGCGACACCTTAAAAGGCCGTTATTCCCGAAATTGATCGCGCGATCGGTCGCCCGCCAACTGTCAAATTCACATGTTAAATCCCTATCTAAATGACAGATTTCGTATGACAGAATCATACAACCAATTTTGGGAATGCCGGCCCAGTGCAACCCGCTCCGTATAGGACAAATCATCGATTTATTGTTTAAAGAGGGGCCGTTTTTATGCTCATCGCTAAGGATGCCAACACCGCGGCTCCGAAAAATATCTTACTGACCCGGCTAACATCATTTATATAATAATATGCAGGGTGTCCCACCGAAACCGCACGTTAAAAGTGTATGAACTTCTATTTAATGTATTGTAATAAGATTTTTAGAACAACTGTAATCGAGTGTGCTCTTTTCAATGAAATTATTTTTAAGAATTTTCGACTTTCGGTTATACCCTAAGTCAATACTAACTTCCTTATTTTAAATAGAATAGTATATTTTCATTTCAAATTTAGATTCTACATACAATTTTGTGAAAAAAAATAAGTAACATAACCTACAAATTTAACCATTTTCCATTTATTTGATATTTAAAAAAAGTGTTTTTTCATGATTTATTCTAAAATTCGTATCTCTGAATGAAGAGATAAAATATTGGTTATAGAAAGTCAATACCCTAATGGTGATTTATTTTTTAAATAATAATATACAGACTGTTCAACATTTCATGCCATACTTCGTCAATTTTGAACCATTAAATCATCATTTTTCTAAATTTTGTATATTTTTACATATTCTTACGCGGAATTCAATTTCGCATTGATTTATACTAGCATTCCATATACCTATCTTCCTTCATCTTTAATAAAGAAAAAACAGAAGAAGATAGATATAGGAAATACTAGTATAGATCAATGTAGAATTAAATTCTGCATCAGAATATGTAAAGATATATAGGGTCTTCCATTTGAAAACAATCTAGTTTTATTGCTTTTTATTCTAAGGTTTACCAAATGTAGTATGAAATTTTAAACACTCTGTATATTATTATTCGAAAAATAAATTACATTTCTTAGTTTTATTTTATTTGGAGATTAGATTTTTAAAGAAAATCATAAAAAAGTAGTTCAAATGTCAAATGTAAAAATAGCAAATGTAATATATCACAAAAACGGTTAAATTTAAAGGTTATGTTACCTAATAATTTTGTTCAGAAAATATTATGTAGATTCCAAATTCGAAATAAAAAGTACAACATTCTGTTTAAAATAAGAAATCAAGCGATTGATCCGGGAATGGGAAGATGCCGCCAAAAGTGCTCACCTGAGAAACACACCTGGCATGCGATAAGCGAAAAGGTTTATCGCCTTCTCTACCGTAAGGACCAAACAGTTTCTCAGGTTAACCAAGGGCAACCTAAGGCCCATAATCGACCTTCTACCTGGACACTGTCCTCTGTAATACCACCTCACTAAGATCAAGTTATCGTAGACTACACAAGAGGTTCTAGACATTGCGGGACTCAAGTAGTTATTACAAGAGATCTTTCAGATCGAGATAATTTCGAAAGGCCCAGAGGCCAAAAGACCCACCGATCTCATAACATAACATTTAAAATTAATATTACAGAGGTATTGCAATTCAGTCCTCAAATCCAAAACTCCTAAACAAGCTAATATCGGTAAAATTGGCATGGTCAACAAAACATATTTTAATAAATGAGCAGCATGGTTTTTGTAGTGGCCGGTCTACCACTACTAACTTAATGATGTTCCAGGATTATATAGTGAGATCGTTTGAGAATAGCTTCGCAGTTGATGCTATTTATTTAGATATGTCAAAGGCATTAAATAAAGTTTGCCATGCGGTTCTATTATTTAAATTAAAATCTATGGGCTTTAACCACTCTACTATATCTTGGCTACAAAGTGTTCTATCTAATCGTAGTCAATGCGTCAAAATAAGGAATTATTTCTCTAATGCTTTCTTGGTCCCATCTGGTGTTCCGCAGTGATCCCACTGCTGCCCCTTATTGTTTCTTCTATTTATTAATGACATTTCTCAATCAATAAATCACTCACGATTTTTGTTGTTTGCAGACGATCTCAAAATGCTTAAAGAAATACGCTGTATCGATGATTGCTCCCTACTCCAAAGCGATTTGTCTCTGGTAGCTGACTGGTGTTGCTCCAATGGTCTTAAATTCAATCTGAATAAATGTAATTGCATTACATTTTCTCGTAAGAAAACCTTGACCAACTTTAATTATATGATTGAAGAAAAGACTATAGTAAAAGCAGAGTTAATTAAAGACTTAGGTGTTTGGTTCTGGCATAAATTTAACTTCCAATATCATATTCATTTTATATGTAACCGCGCCTCGAAAATGCTTGGGTACATCAAGCGGAAGCCAAGCGATTTGCCGGCCTATTCTCTAAAACTTATTTACTTTGCATATGTTCGCTCCCATCTTGAATATGCATCTTGTAAGCCATCAAGATTCATCCGTTTTGTAAAAGGGGTAGAGTCGTGCCATTGTTGTCTTCTTGGGGTTGGCGACTGATAGCGGTATTTTTATTTTTAATTTTTCTTTTTATTGTTTACTGTTAGTATTTGCTACAAAGTGTTTTTTTATTATTGTATTTTAAACTTAGTAGTATACATAAATGTATTGTATTTTACATGTTATATTATTGTTATATAAATGGTCTGATCCGTTAAATAAATAAATTAAAAATAAAATAAGAAAGTTGGTGTTGACTTTCGGTATAACCGGAAGTCGTAAAATCTTGAAAACATTTTCAATGAAGAGAGCACACTCTATTACATAAATGGTGAAATTCTTATTACAACACAATAATTAGAAGTCCATATACTATCAATGTGCGGTTTCGGTGATATGATAATGACTTTAAATAAAACACTTTTAACCTTTCTACACAAATTTATCATATACCAGGTACACATTATCACCATTATCAATGATTTAATACTGAGTATCAAACCATTGGTAATGGTCACTTTGTGTCGAAAATGTACATCTGGTATAGAATACATTTTTGAAAAAAGGGTAAATGTGTATTATTTAAAATGTAAGATTAATCATACAAATAGTATTATACGAAGATTGCCTTTGATATTTCAGGGTTAGGGAACAAAAACAAATATTTACATAGAAAATGGAAGAAGTCGTATACCACTCAGAATTGATCGTTCGACATTAAACCAATGGTACGGTGCCGACATGTCCAGTTTTTTTCGGAAAACACGATCGATTTGTTTTGATGTGCTTCGTGAGCGAATAAAGTTCGTTGGATTTGGCTAATCTTGAAAAACTTACACAATCGACTGCTGTTTATTTTCGCGATTATGCGCGTGAGTTCACAATTTGTAACCTGTTTCGATGTCAACGCCAACAAATATTTTTGACAACCAAATGTTTTGCAATATTAAATGTATGCTGATCCAAATAATGCCCAAAGATACCTCAATCTCATGATAAGTAACATGACGATTTTAGTAATGGATTCGATAGCTAACGCTATCTAATGCTCCATCGTGGCATCATCAATGACACCAATGAATAAAGTGCATATACAAGTCACTTTTTCGTCCACGAACGAGATAAAACACTGAAATATAGTAAAGTTTAAAATATACGGCTTAAGCAATCTAATATGTAAATGTGAATAAAACGTGAGTCAAATTCTGCGCTGAACAAATTGTTTAAAACAGTTATTATAGGCAACTCAATAACTCTAACGTATATTAGGTTGCCTATAATCGTTGTTGTGTTTTTTAACTTCACTGTAAATCAGGGTTTTTAAGCGTGGCGCATGAAGTAAAATTTCGAGTTTAGTAAAGCCTAATCCAAATTCTTAGGCTTTTCTAAACTCGAAATTTTACTTCATGCTTAGTCTGGGAATGGAAAACACTCGTTTAAAGATTCAAATTGAAATCTTAAAAAAAAACAACGAATGTAAAATTTACAGTGTATGCATATGCATATGTATAATTAACCGCTTTGAAACAACGAATTTCTGTAAATTTGAAAATTTGTAATTTTTGGGATATGTATACTCAAACGAAAAGTACCTTGTATGTTCTGTTTTAAACACGTTTTAAACATGTTCTAAACATGATTTAAACACGTTTTAAACATGTTTTTAATTGTTAATGTTTTAAACGCTGTTTCGTTTTCTTTTAAAACCCTGATAAAGACCGGTCCTTAATGGTGCTTGATCGCCAAAAGTCAATTAAGGTTTATTAACAACACCCCACCTCGAAAATTGTAAAATAATCGCACGAAAATGTTCACGATTCAATTTCATTTTTGGCCGAGATGCATTTTTAAAGTTATTGTAAACAACACAAATAGTGGTCGTTCGTCAAAACATTTTTAGTACGAATACCGTGAAAAAATATCAAATATTACGGTAGAGACGTCAGTTGCCAAATAGCGAAATATAAGGAGCAACCCTCGTATACCAGGAAATATTTGTTAACGCCTATAAAGAAGCATAAATTTTATAAGATCCTCAGGCTTAAATCAGCGACAGTTCTTCAATTTATTAAAAGAATTAGAAAGCGGTATGTCATATTATACCGAGGTACGTTAGTTATCCTGTTCCAAGGTTTTGACACAATTTTGGGATTTATGAGAAGAAAAAAATAAACAGTTTCTAATAATTAAAAATTAAGACATCCGCTTATTTGCTAATCCAGAATGCTTGCAGGAATGATCTTTTCTGGTTGATACACGTATTAGAAAACACTTAGATTTAAATTCAAAACTGCTAGAAAAAGATCAAATTATTGTATGACCAAGTCACAGCATTCAAATGCAAGTTACTTCCAAGGAAAAAGCAGTTGGTAAATAGAGACTCAACGATTTTCCTACATGCAATAAATACAAATCTACTTGTAGTTTAGGTAAAGCTGCAATGTATCAAAAATGCACAAAACAAATTTTAGACCTTATAGAATTGACTTTGATAAAAAGATTGCATATCACATTACAAAATTCTCAAAATATTGAAAATCTCATAAACATTTTAAATTTTATAAATCGATAAAAATCTTGAACTATTAAAAGTTTAATTAAGTTTTAGCAAATTCACGAAAACTGATAACATGTAAAAATTTGAATTTTACTTGAGATCAGTATTTTATACGCATCGCGCCTGAAGTAAAATTTTAAGTTGAGAAAGGCCCGAATTTGGAATTCTTGAGGCTTTTTTCAACTATTGATTATTGTAAAAATTGATAATTTAAATTTTAAATGGAAAAAGTCATAATGTTTTTTGGTTTCTAACAAATTTCATTTGTTTTCTTAATATTCAGCATTTTACAACTTTTCTTAATATTAACAAAACAGAAACAAACAAAATAAGATATTGACAAATGTTAAACGAATGTCTTTCACTCCCAGAATAACCATGAAGTAATGGTTATTCTGGGAGTGAAAGACATTCGTCTAACATTTGTCAATATCTTATTTTGTTTGTATCTGTTTTGTTAATATTAAGAAAAGTTGTAAAATGATGAATATTAAGAAAACAAATGAAATTTGTTAGAAATCAAAAAAAATGATGACTTTTTCCATTTAAAATTTAAATCACCAATTTTTACAATAATAAATGAAAAGCTTGGACCTTTACGAAGAGTCGACATTTTCAAAAGTGACGAAAATCTAGGTCTAGGTTTTCATAATTATAATATATGCCGTTGCGATAGGGATCCCATTGTAACGTCCAAAACTCGCGGTAGAGGCGTTTTGATTGCGGTATTGAATACTTATAACTCTTACCAATATTGTAGTGGACATCACGAAGAATTGTATGTAAATATCTGCGTGGGTAGTATAAGTATCACAGTTGGAGTTGTGTATATACCTCCTAACTCGGATTACTCAACTTATCAAATGCACTGTTCTACAGTAGAATCAATCACGAGTAGGAATACCTCTGTGTATATGTTCGGTGATTAAAACTTACCCCATGCTTCATTGGTTAACGACCAATACGGTGTTGTGACGAAGTCAAAGTGTGCAAAAGTATCTTCGGTTGCTAATACCTTTGATTAGTCAAATTATTACCAACTAAACTCGCTATATAATGTAAATTCGGTAATGTTGGATTTAGTTTTTATACCAGCCTGTTTGATTTCTCAGTTTTCACTCAATGAATCAATAACCCCGCTTGTTCAGTGTGATCCTCATCACCCCGCTATTGATATAACCTTTACGTTTCGTTCTTCTAATAAAAATAAATGGTTAGGCAACGTTACAGATCTTATTTATAATTTTAAGCGCGTCGATTATCAAGCATTGAGCGATGCTTTTCTTAACATACGGTGGGATGACCTATTTGCCTGTTGCAATACTACAACTAATTAATTAATCGATCTATTTGTTCCAAAACAAAGTCAATGTAATTACTCGTATTTTCCTAAATGGTTTTCTTCCCAACTTAAAGAACTTGTATTCTTAAAGAAGAAATTACATAAAAAATACATTTTATCTCGCTCATCATCTGATTACTTAAATTTTAGCTAAAATAGATTTGAATGTACAAATAAAGCTAAAGAGTGCTATAAAAACTATATTCATAAGCTGTTCACTGTGGAGGCTTCTACTTCGTTATACATCATTATTTACACAAATAAGACAATTAACTTTGTTTGTATAACTGAGAATTTAATAGTTTCGACAACTTTAACTTGTCATTATCAAACATAAAGTAATTTAAAACAAACAATTCGTCAGGTATATATACGAAAAAATTACGGTTGTAATCGTAATTTTTTCGTATATATACCTGACGAATTGTTTGTTTTAAATTACTTTATGTTTGATAATGACAAGTTAAAGTTGTCGAAACTATAGTCACAATAAAATCCTCAGTTATACAAACAAAGTTAATTGTCTTATTTGTGTATATTAATAAGGTTGAAAGTTATATTCAATGTAACCCTAAGTCACTTTGGAACTACGTTAAATTGAAGCGCCAAACATACGAAATGCCATCGATATTTACATGTAATGGTGAAGTTATCTCGCAAATTTTGTTGGTTCTGTTTATCAAACTAATACCAATATATCTCATATGACTTCTACCTCTCAAGCCAGCCACACTCACATCAGTGAAAGCACCCCTCCAACTTTAAATACAAGCGATATCTTAGAAGCCCTATCAGCCTTGAAGGCCAATAATCGTCCTGGACTAGACGGGTTACCCGCGTCCTTATTTAAAAGCTGCGCATTTGCGTTATGTCGCCCCCTGTGGCTCCTTTTTAATTTATCTCTGACGACAGGTAAATTTTCTGAATGTTTTAAAAGTGCTTTCATAACACCTGTTCAAAAATCTGGCGATAAAACACCCAAGATCTTTGAGATGCTTATTACTAAACACTTCACTACTGCGTTGCAGCCAATTATTTCCACAAGCCAACATGGTATTAGAACTGGCAAATCCACAACCAAAAATCTTTTAGTTTATGAGTCATACATATACGAAGCTTTCAAAGAAAAATATCAACTAGATGCTATCTACACCGATTTCTCGAAAGCTTTCGATTCTGTTGACCATGAACTATTAATTTATAAATTGCGGCTTACTGGCATTTACGGTCTATTTCTGCAATGGATACGTTCTTATATATCAAATAGGATACAACTTGTGCGTATTGGTTTCTGCACTTCTAGCTCCATTCGGGTAACATCTGGTGTGCCTCAAGGATCACACCTTGGTCCCCTGTTCTTCAATGTTTTCATTAACGATGTCATCAAGTGTTTCACTCATGCTAAGTACTTATTATTTGCCGATGACATGAAGATCTTTATGAAGAACTGTTCCTTGAGCGATGCCTTGTTACTTGAAAGACATTTATAATCATTCGGCAGGTGGTGTGAAAACAATAACCTTGCACTAAACCTCTCAAAATGCCATGCTATCACATTTTCTAGGCAACTTTCTCCCCTGCTCTATAATTATACCATATTAGGTAAATCTTTGGCTAGGGTAACTACAATTAAACACTTAGGTGTTACATTTACATCCAATCGCTCATTTAGTTTGCATATATCTAATATAGCATCTATAGCCTTCCAGATGCTAGGGTTCGTAAAAAGAAATGCAAGCGAATTCGTTAACACTAGGACCCTAAGTACCCTTTACAATTCTTTGGTTCGTCCGCACCTCGAGTATTGTTCGAGCGTATGGTCACCTTACACGGCGGTCGACAAACATAAGATAGAGCAAGTACAGGAAAAGTTTATAAGGTTCATTTTATTTAAGTTTAATCTAACCGGTAGCGATACCGAAATTCTTTCTGCGCTTGATTCTGCGACGCTTGATGTAAGACGTCTCAACGCAGACGTTATCTTAGTCTATAAACATTTGTAATAGGTCAGTAGGGGTCATGTGCAAATATTCTTTTTGACGAAATTAAATTAAAATATTAATACAAAAATCATCCAAGAAAATAATAAAGAAAAATCAACATCCAGTTAATACGAGAATAACATTAGTCGATCAAATTTTTTTTGTGTGTGAAGAAATAACAAATGTAGCATCGCCTTAAAATAATAAACAAGTCCCAGCGCGTGGAGACATGCTAACTGAGACTGAAAGATTCAGTTCAGGGTTTAACGAATGCAAACACAACAAGTGTGCGAAGTCAGGGAAATTACGTTGACGTCAGAGAGGGATGGATTTTATGACCATATTTGGTAGCAGATAAAGTCTACACAACAAAATCAGGGAAGGGGAGAACTTTGAGAGCAGCAAATAAGCGATTCTAAAAATCACTTAGTTTTGGGACAGGAACGAGGGCAGTCGGCATTTTAATGGAAATGGGTACAGTTGAGAATGGAAAGTTTTAGTGGGATGTAAGTTAGTGAAGTAATGTTGATAAAAAGAGTTAAGTGATGTATGGAGAATGGAGTTAGGGATACCAACGTTGGAGAGACTATCACGTAAGAGTAAAATTAATTCTACAACAAACCGCCTAAGTTGAAATCAAACAAACAAAACCGGCGAAATAATTTAAACATCTGGGAAAACGGGGTAAGGCCGAATTGAGCGAGAAAACGAGGTATGTCCTACTAACTAATCGACCCAGTCGATTGATGTGTTAGGCCAATCCGAATCAGTATTGCGCTAAGTGTCCTACTAACTAACCACACGAATGAGGGATGTATGGTGGTTGATGTGTAAGGTCGAATTGAACGAGAAAACGAGGTATGTCCTACTAACTAATTGACCCAGTCGATTGATGTGTAAGGCCAATCCGAGTTAGTATTGCGCTAAGTATCCTACTAACTAATCACAAGAAAAAAAAGAACTCGATTATGAGTGTAACGAGGTGAAAGGTCGTTCCACTCACTAATCGAGAATGTATAGCGATTGATGTGTAGGGCCGATGTGAGAGATTGTCCCACTAACTAATCGCAAGTGTGTCGAGTGTGTGATGCTAACTCCTGGATGGTTTTTGTGGGTTTCCTATCTCGGAATGCAAATGCAGGGGCTAGTTAATTTTGCTCCCACAAGTAAAGTCATACAATTTTTGAGTTTAACTAAATGCACATGACTTCTAAGCATAAACGTTGGATAATATATTTTGTCAATATAAATAATATAAGACATACCAATTCATTAGAAATCTCATGAAAGGTCAATAAACTTTGCATACGTTAAACTCATATCCTGTTTTATTTATTGTCCACACATCCTCCTAGTCAAATTAAAAGGGAAGAAAGACACAGTATTTACGATACTGCATATTGACACAAACAACGAACCTGGTAAATAAATAAAAGGGTTACTACATACACAACACAACGTAAACAATAATACAAATTATAAATTTGTACAATACCTAGGGTCGAATCATTACACATTGAAATGTTATTATTATTATTTTGTAAAAGGTGAAAATCGATAATTTAGTAACTGTCATTAAACTATTCTTAGCAATATTTTCAATCTCAGGTAAATGCCTATAAAAAATCATTTACAGCATTAAATAATTGTAAATATTAAATCTAAAATATCTGGTATCTAAAATTATCGATATTTTGAATATTGATACATTTCAATCAATTTTCGGTCGGTAAAAAAGTAGATGTGCTCATTAATGCGTTTGATTTTAGGGATGTTTGCCACTGAATTAAACATTAGTAAAGATGTGATTCGATTTTGACAAAATACATTTAAGTAATGTTTGAAACATTAAACGTTCATCAAATAATATGTACCTAAATATTTGTTTTGTTCAGTGGACCGTGATGAATTTCATCAAAGCTTGTTGATATTTAACAAAAATACAATTTCTAATGTTCGGAGATCTTAGTTAAAAATAAATAAATAATATTTAATTGATAAGGCAGATACATGATAAAACAGTATAGCAGTGTTTACCAATAACGTGAAACTCTCCCAACTCAAACAAAAATGTGTGAGAGGGCATGTGGCTAGTAATAATTCGAAAGATCTTTTAAGCGAATTATGAAACGGAAATTGTTTATTTTAAGACGCGTGTAATCAGGAGAATTGTTTAGAAAGACCTATTTTATATCAAATTTCTATTGCCATTGAAGGTGCAATTATGCACAGGATGTTAAAATTATTATGAAAATTATAAATATTATCTCACTTAAGAGATGGGGGCGAGAAGCTTATCGAGATGACTCTGTTTATTTATTATGATGTAATTAACCTTAACCCCGATTATCTGATGAGAGTAATTTATGTTTTTGCGTTAACCTTCTCACATTGTAAATTCTATTTAGGCTGAGGGAAACCACCATCACCGTGAACGTTTGCGTAATATCATTTTCTATTTGAGATAATTTAATTGCGAAACGAGTTTACAAATGGGGTTACATAAATGAATGGTTTGTGTAAGTATTAACGTACACTGTACAATAGTATACTATATATGGTGAATGTAAGGGTTTGTTACCGGTCGAAGACAATTGTTTGCGGGCTGGAGTGGAGCGATGTGAAGAGATTCTTCAAATTATTGTCTGAGATTTTGACAGTTTGACAAATTAAGTATTGTTAATTTGTCTACATTGTTTGTTTTTTTTTACTTTCCCAGTATGTAATACAAAGGGGTTAGTAGGCACATACGTTTTGACTTTTGAGCTCTCTAAGTCGATTAAGACCATTTTTTAAAAGTCTGTCTATGTTTTGACGCAATTTTTACCTAGTTACTTGTTTATTTACCGCACGACCAGACTAACTCATTGAAGAAGGGGTAGTTCTTAGATTTTAGGAATAAAGGGCGCCACGTGATTACGAGCGGTAAGGTAACTAACAAAAGGATAATCACGAACCACGATGTCAACAGAATTCATATATTCACAAGCCAAACACCAAACACAGTTTTCCCAATAATAAAAGAAAATGTGTATTATTTTATAAATAAACATGAATATATACAAAAAATTAGATTGTGGCAGGGTTTTTAAAAAAACGTTATTTTTCATTTTAATTAAAACAAACAGTTTTTTTTACAAAACTTGTTTTTTTTTTCACTAAAACAGTGTTTAAAACACTAACAATTAAAAACGTGTTCAAAACGTGTTTAAAACATAACCAGCCTTATTAATAGACGTTAGCAAACAGCTTTAACACAGTTCTAAGGATGATATTGACATTTTCGGATTAATAAAACGTTTTAGTAGATTACTATTGTTAGTTTACAACTAATAATTTAACAGCCCTAGTTTAAGTCTTACACATAACCTCAATTGTCATAACAAAATAAATCATAAATGTATAAGCCTTATTAATATATTTCGAACTTCATTTGAAATCAGTGTTTTATACTCGTGGCGCATAAAGTAAAATTTCGAGTTTAGAAAAGCATGAACATTTGGTTTGGCTACGCAACCAAACCAAATATTCAGGCTTTTCTAAACTCGAAATTTTACTTCATACTTAGTCTGGGAGTGGAGACACTTGTTAGAGGTAAATTTCAATTGAATAATTTATTAGAAGAAATACATTTTTACAAACATTAAAAAACAGTGTAACATACCTTCTAAACTACTTGATTACAATGAAGTTAGAACACATGAAAATGTAATGTTGTCACGTTTATTTTATCATTATTTTAAAACTAACTAATAGCATGTAGATTTTGCTCTAATAATAAGAAATGTTAGTATCGTGTTTGTATGTGTCTAGTAGAGAATAATTAGCATTAAACTATAATGATATTAACGGCAATTGTACTCTTAAGGCTGAAGATGTTAAAAACACGTTTTCAATCACAATTCGCTTATAAAGGCATCCTCTAGGTGCAAGTAGAGATATAAATCATATTTTTATCTTATTCTTAAGAAAAGTTACAGACAGATTTCAAGATGCCTTTTAAAGGTCAAAATTTTAGAAATATTTCATTTTCTTGAAAACTATAAGAGATAAGTGTACATATTTTGATTAAAAAACACTTAGAACCTTTCTTCAATACTTTATTTTGTAACCAAATGTACATTTCGGACACGAAGTGTCCATTATCAATGGTTTGATACTAATACATATGTTCGAATAAAATATATTGCAATTTAAACGAGGAGCCCAAAAAATTACTAATATATAGGGTGTTCTATTTAAAATAACAAACTTGGTGCTACTTCCGGTGAAACCGGAAGTGATATAAAGTTGAAAATATTTCACATGAGGAGAACTGATTCAACTATATGATAAGGATTTTTTTCAAATTTTTAGTACAATGGCAACCCCATAAACTTTTAACGAACGGTTTAGCGTAGACACCCTGTATAAGACTTAAAATTTGTCTTTTCAAAATATTTGTATTTAAAAAAATCAATAAATTATAAGAAACAACAAAATATTTATTTTAACTTTAGCTAATTTCTACCTTGCGATTTCAGAAACAAACAAAAAAATAGCAGTAAAAATAAAATCTCCGACCTTTTCTCACTCCAAGACACTCTACTTCCTTTTCCAATTTCTTCACCAACCAGAACTCAGCCTACCGTATCACCAAAACCCAGAATACTTCACACCTAACCGCTACAAACAACTAGCACGCCAAAAGGGTTTGTATTGAGGTTCGATTACGTATCCAACACAACGGCCAAAATTCCACCAGCAAGAAAACTTCTTGAAACTATGGTTATTATTATTACCAAAATAATAATAAAACCATGATTTAGCATCACGAAGGAAAAAAAAACGGAAACTATAAAGCCTACAATAATTCCCAAATAATTAAAAACTCATTCAATTAACAAACAAAAAATGCTTACCTGCTTAAAAACAATATAAATAAATCTCTTTCGCAGCTATGGTTTATATTAATTAAATGAATAAGTAAACGATGCGAAAAAAATATAATAATTTATTCTAATCAATCAAAATAAATGCTCACCTCTGGATGGAATTGAGGTTTAGAAAAAATGCCACGCTTATCTCCGCTCGAGGCGTCAGTAAATTACACAAACTCAACAAATAATTCACGGAATGATTGTTGGAATAGAAAGAAATCCCTTTAAGCTAAGAAAACCATTGATGTTTTAAAATTTTCCACTCAAACGCACGTGTCACTCTTCTGCAATGACTGCTTGAACGTTTTCTAGAGTTGCTGAGAGGAGTGTGCGCAAGACGCAAAAAATATATGCACGGGCCGAATCGCACACAGACAGACGGTTGAGACAAAAAACCTATTGTTCCCAATGCAGAAACATTAATCAATATAATAACAAAAGAAATACAATTAAATTATATTTCAATTATATCCAAATTAATCGTTTGTTTAAAAATTAACGTAACGGTGTGTCTGCCTGTATCCAAAGTTCAGCAAGAACTGTAAATATATTAAGATGCAACTTTTAACTAACCCTTTTGTGAAAATACGGAAACTAGAGGTGTAGTTCATTGAAAAATGTTTTAAATAAAATCTTGGTGTCGTTGATATTTTTTCTCTATCCTTAATAGTTTTGTTTTATTATAAATCGGAAAGCGCCGAATAATAAAAAATACAGTATGACTCAGGCGTGGGGTCGGATTGAATAGAAACATGAGAAACGCGATAGTAGCACCGCTAGGTGAGCGGCTGGTTGAAGTAAATTTTATAAAACTATATATCAAAAGGATTATTTTAATATTTAGAAGCGCAATTCTTTAAACTTTAACTCGTAAATACATAACAATAACCATAATATCAATATAATATTTATTTATTATTTAGGTTTTCTTAGTAATGCATTGTTGTCAAAATGTATGACATCAGTGTCATGTAGAAAACTTCAAATCTTTCAGCGAATGTCAGTCGATGAAAGTTTTAAAAATAGTTTTAGTTTTGATAATACAAATCAATTTCCAAAAATGTATTAACCTATGTAAGTTATTTTATAAATCCATATAAGTCCAATTATAATGTGCTAATGTGTTATAATCGTCATCTGGTTAAATCTAACTTCAAGTTAAAGTTAGATTGAATTCTTTAACAAACATTTCTTTCGACTTCCCCAATGTCTCAAGCAAAGATTACAATGGTTAGGTTAACAGCAATTAAGAGCGCCTTTAACACAAATATTAAAATAAAAAGATTCGTAAGAGTGTGTGCTAATATTTTCACAAGTACATCGTTCAAAAATTGTTTACAAAAGAAAATAAATTGTAATGCAGTCCCAATAATATCTTCCAATGTATTTAATCGTATTTACAATATAATAAACAATGTGTATAATTTTGATAACATGATTTTACTTATAATTTCTTTATATTTTATATGACTAATTGGTAATAATAATTATATTAACAACAAGAATTTCTAATTTCTGCCATTAGTTTGGATTCAAACCTTACTTTGAAGTTATATCCGGTTGTGCTCCATGCTATTAGTTCATCTAGCTGGCCACCGGAAGCGCTGGTGGGTGTTTTTTCTCATAAATTAATTTCTTTATGGCATGACCGACGAAAATGAAATTAGAACTGTCAGTTCCGACAAAAACGTCACAACACATTCCCATACACCTATGAAATCCGGGACGAGTATCTCTCGTTACAAAAATTACGCGCCTAGCCGAGAATCAACCCGCTCGGCTACTATATAAAACTATATTAGTTTTCAACTAGAATCTGGAATGAGTCAATAGGCGTCCTGTACAAAATTTATATTTCGACAAAAATAATTTAATATTCGACGCTAAAAAAGTTATAAAGTAGAGAAGAGGATGTGATGAGATAGTTTTCGTTGGTAATTAAAAGGCGAGCACACTGAGCCTTAAAAATAACAAACATATTCAAAGCTAAAAGCGTGCAAATCCTGCTAAACAAAAATCATGTGCAAGCGGGTGAATCACCGATGCGCGAGCGCTTCTAGCTCTCATTGGTTTGGGGGCGCAAGCCGTAGTAAATACGAGAGCAACGACGTGACAGAGGGGGGAAGAGCACTGATAAAACCATCGCGAAACAGGGGAAAGGGATCTTTTTGGCATGAGAATTTGAGCTAAGAGGTTGCGAACGAGAGGGCCAAGAGCGGAAGAAACAATGTCAGAGCAAGGGAATCTTGCTTCACGAGAATCCGAGCTAAGAGGTTGCGAGCGAGAGGGCCAAGGGCCAAAGTAACAAAGTCAGGGGAATCTTTTTGCCGTAAGAATCCGAGCCGAGACGTTGCAAGCTGGAGGGACGAAAAACAGAAGTAAAGAGTACAGGCAACAAAAGGTAAATTGGAAATCTTTTATAAGTGATTAGAATACAGTGTTGGAGAAAAAGCGAAACATCGAATTAAAGTTGCGAACAATGTTTCTTACCGTTTATGAGAAATGTAGGAGAAAGCCGAATTAAAATCGCGAACCATGTTTCTTACCGTTTATAAGAAATATAGGAGGAAGCCGAACTAAAGTCGCGAACCATGTTTCTTACCGTTTATGAGAAATGTATGAGAAAGAGGTATTAAAAGAGAGAATCGGGTCTGAGATGTGTTTCGTGGGTTTTCCCATCTCGTAAGTTGAATGGCAGGTCTGAAATTTGCTCCTACACGTAGAGTCAGATTTTTTTTGAGTAAAAAGTGCGCACGATTTGTAATTTTAAATAATATCTGTTATTATAAATCGAGATATAGTTTTGATTGAGTAAAGTTCGCATTTGTTACTCACTTCCAAATTTATTTCTTATCCACACATATTCCTGATCAAAATTAATAAGAACAAAAGAACAGCAAACGATAATACATATTGACACAAGCAACGAACTTGTTAAATAATATAAAAGGGTTACTACATACACAACACAACGTACAATTAAAAATACAAATTATAAATTTGTATACCACCGGGGGTCGAACCATTACAAATCATTTGTTTTTAAAATTTGGCACAAAAAATCAAAACCGAAAAATATTTTTTTTGCCATAACTTTGTTAATTAGAAAGACAACCAGCTGATATTTGCTACGTGCCCTTAAACATAAAATACTAGTTTAATAAATCTAATTGGTGAGCCCGATGAAAAAATACGAACGGTATATTTTAGTCGATTTTGTGGTCATGGTTTACAGCACATTCATAACAAGTAATAAAATAACAAAAGTATAAAACTAAACCTTTCAGTTATCCAGTAGTTTTAATTCACCTTAGAATGACATTATAGGAAACGTTAATCCCAACTAGATTAAATAGCGAGAAAATTTGTCAAGTTCATTAAAAATTCATTGGCCCTAAATGGCACTAATCTTAGAATAATCATACGAAATCGGCTTATTTCAATTGAACCATAAAAGCACGGAGCCGTAAATTATTACAGGTCCCTGTTGTTATGAGCTCGCCGGAACAGAAATAGCGAAGCCATACCAGTCTGCACTTAAAAGTGATTACTTATTTTGATCGGCTCGCTAATAATGGCTAATTGAAGTAATTGAATACTTGTTTACTGTAAAACAGAAGCGGACATATTTTGCCCAATAAATTAAGCAGACAACTTAATTTACCTAGAAATAAGTGTTTACATAATGATAGAAGAAGTAATGATTAATATTTGGCGGAAAATTTTTAATTAAAAACTAAAGACTTCTTGGCGCAAATTCATTTTGATTCTCATAAATATATTATTTGTAATATTAATTTAACATTTTTACAAAATTTCAATCAGTGTTGTCGCGTATATTCGTGGGGTTGTTTCCAAAACAGACACTGACCGTTGTAAGCGATCTAGTTAGGCATCTTCGAAGAGTAAACCCTACATAGTGTTGTTTAAAAAATGCTTATATTACGAGTACTGTTCCCTTTAAAGATTGTACATGGAATGAATACATAAAATCTTTACAAAATATTTACAAACGGCGATTTCGCCCGCACCCCGAGGGGCACACAAACTGCAGGCAAACTTCTAGAAGGAATGCGGGTCTAATTGCCAGATGTGAAGCTCAAGGGTGGCTTCGCATTTCTTCTAGGAAAAAATCAAGAAAGTGGCCGTGCGGCCCAAAGGGGGACGCAACAAATGTTGCTATATCAATCCTATATATGACACAATCCAGAGTTTAATACTTAGGACCGGTTGTACCATATTAGTTAACTTCAAGTTTATCTCCTGAACTAGTTCAACATACATTTTCTGTTGCACCATTCAGTTAAACTGGTTCAAGTCGCCCAAAAGTTAACTGGACGACAGGCGACATCTGTTTAGTGAAACATAACTTCACATTTTTATATGTAATAATAATAATAATCCCCTCAAACAGTTGTTATTTGTTCACAATAAACAGGCTTATTGAAGATATCTAAGTAATTAGTGGACTATTTAATTTATGTTTTCTGCAATAGGTACATTTTAATATTGCTTTTAATAGCTTTAATATTAAATTAGAAATTATGTATATAAACTAATGTTATATACTACATAAACTGAAACTATACATTTAATATTAATAATTAGCCCTAAATGTATTAAATTCACTTTATAGTTTGTAATAAAAAAAATAAATATTTTATTTTCTGGCGCCTATTTATTATTCTATTCGGGGCAGCCTTAACACAAAAATTTGTACGTAATTGTCAGCCCGATAGAAATTAAAATTAGCTAATTTAAGTTTACCTTACGTTTACTTATCATTATCACAATACATTTGTTTAAATAAATGTACATGTTTAATTTAATTAGAGTTTTTAGGTAAATATTTTATGGGGATAAACAGTATACAGGGATTTTTTTCAAGTATACATATGCTTATCATTACAGTGTTTGTTAAATTATCAGGAATTCTTTGTTTTTTAAAAGAATTTAATCCGAAGATTTTAACAAGTGTTTGCATTCCTTGTTAAGAATGAAATAAAATTTATAGTTTAGAAAAGTCTACAAATTTGGTTGCCTTAATATTAGAAACGTTTATTGTAACAAAAACTTCCAAAATTCAACCGCTCGCATAGTGTTTCGAGTATAGGGAGCATGGGACAAAAGTCGATAAAACAATTTTAGTAGATGCAATTTTTTTATTTATTTATATTTTAATAATAAAGATATATTCTCATGATTTAACACTTAAAGTATTTTTCACGAATTTTGGCAGTCACGTGATCAATTTATGTACGTATCAAAGACAAGCTGTTATTCTACCATGTTATACTATTATATGCGCATCATCGTAGTAAATAATAGAAACGTATGTCTTGTGACTCATGAAACAAGTACCGACAACAGTGCTTACCGCTCGGAAACGTGAGGCGATGAATTAGACAAAGACGCCATTTTAGTGCATGTCTACAAAGCTTTCCAGAAACGTCAGTAGCGTCACTATCCGTTCCAAGTTTTTAAGTTTCCTAATATTTCTGTTTGTTTTAGTTTTTCGTGAGTTGTTCGTGTATTTTATAGTGTGTATTAGTTTAGTTTAGTGTAAGTGTAGAAATAATTGTTTTGTGATTAGATCTAGTTTTTTATAACCATAAACTCAAAATACCTGGAAAAAAGCGTACTGAAGTAGCCTGAAATATGATAATTAAAGTAATGGCCTAATTCAACCAGGAAAAATGCAATGGAGGTGCCCTTTTACCTGTAGATGCAGCCCATTAGGTAAATTGTTAAAATAAGGAGAGCTGTCGGTGAGGGAAAACGTTTCGTTATTTTGCATGCTGGTCAGAGTACAGGTTTCGTGAAGAATACTTCCCTTATTTATGCAACAACTTCAAAACTTGCAGACTGGCATGGTGACATGAATAGCGATGTATACATGAAGTGGGTTAAGCAGAAACTTGTCCCAAATTTACAAGCGCCGTCACTTATATTTATGGATAAAGCACCTTACCACTGCGTATTGGTAGAAAAGCAGCGCAAAACTTCTTGGACGAAGGCACAAATCACACATTGGCTACAAGATAGCAATAAACCTGTGAAAGGTAACAAGTTCAAGGCGAAACTGTTAGCTTTAGCCAAACGATATGCTAGACCTAACAGATATGTGGTAGACGAATATCTGCTCGACATGGCCATGAAGTATTGCGATTCCCACCATATCACTGCGAATTTAACGTCATAGAACTAATATGGGCACAGAAAAAACAATATTATGATGCTCATACAGGCGAAGAAGGATATGGAGACAACGAAGTGTTGGCCATGTGGCACAAATCCTTAAAAAAAATGTACTCCGGAAAGGTGGGACTCTGTTGTTAGACACAGACAGAATCAATTATCGACAGATGGTACATCAGCCAAAACGTTCTGGATAATGTGCCAGAATTAATTATTCGTATTGAGGATGGGAGTAGTTCAGACGATGATGTAACAAACAGTACTAATGATTAAATCAACTTCCACCAAATTACCGGCAGTTGATTCGATCAAGTATACGTAGGGATTTATTATGTAATACCACATTTATGCATTTTTCTGCTTCTTAGGTCATTTTAGAGGAAAGGTCGCTATTTGGTTAAAATTCAACGTCGTTAACTATTTATAATCGTGGTTTAGAAATTAGATAATTTGAAATAAATAGCCTTATGAACACCCTTACAAACAAGATTTCTATCGCGTCCATATCAAAAATCATGAATGAAGATTCGTAGTATTTGAAATGGACGCGATAGAAATGAAAATAAATATTTTTATATTAAAATTAATTGTATTGCATTTTATTATTATTGTACATGGAATAATGTCAATCTCATAACAATAATCATTTTTCCGGGATTTTTTTGTAAGTGCATTCCAATAACATATTCATTGGCATGAGTCCTTGATAAGATTACATGTTGGAATGCAATTTCTAGGGTTTCAATGCAGGATTCAGTAAAAAAAATAAACAACAAAACCCCCTTTTAACGTTACGCCAATGCGCGCAATTACATATGACTTTGAACAGATTGATTCGGAATTTTATAATTGATGACGTAAATGTAAACATGAAGTAGACTGTATATACATATATTTTTCTATAGTTAAGGGGGTTTTACAGGTGCTCAAAAAATAAACTTCTTTATTGTTGGTTTAAAAATTTTGAAATTTTCTATGTATATTATAGATCACATCACAAAATCTTTGGAGGATTTATTTTTTTAAATTTCCTAAAACATTTCGTATTAAACATTTTTTGGAATAAAATATTTTACCAAAAAAAAAACATTCGACAAAGTTTTTTAATTTATTTTGTGAATGTTAATCCGTTTTCAGAAATAAAATATAGAAATTATTAAACGAGTAGAATAGATTTATAAATAAGTTCTTAATTATTTTGTTTACAGTTTATGACACGTTTTTTTCTATTTTTCATATATTAATAGAAGTGACATAATATATACAGAGAGTTTCTTTAAAGTATACGTTTTCTAAATTCAGCTTATTTTCTTTAAATCTTTAGATATTCGTTCTTTTTTTTAAAAGAGTTCAATTTAAAGCTTTAATCGAGTGTTTTCCACTTCCAGACTAAGCATGAAGTCAAATTTTCTGGGCTTTTCTAAACTCGAAATTTTACTTCATGCGCCACGCGTATAAAACACTGATTTCAAGCGAGTTTAAAATATTCATAAATTTCACGCATGGCGCATGAAGTAAAATTTCGAGTTTAGAAAAGCCCAGAAAATTTGCTTCGGAAAATTTTCACGGGGCTTTTCTAAACTCGATATTGTACTTAATAATTAGTCTGGGAGTGGAAAACACTCGTTTAAAGCTTCAAATTGAACTCTTTTAAATACACAATGATAATCTAAAGATTTAAAGAATATAAGCTGAATTTGCAATCTGTATACTTTAAAGAAAAACTCCCTGTATTTTTTTCATGAATCCCGGTCACTAATTGAGCTTTGTATTTGATATAAACGTTTTGGATACTTATAAGCGATAAAAAAACCTTTAAGCGCGTTTGGTTATATTTTTAAATCAGTATTACCTTATTATAACGTATAAATAATGACAAGTAATACTATATTTAAATAATATTGGTATATTCACTTGAAAATAACTTTAAACCTTTAATACTTTCACGTATTTTACCATTACAACCCGCAATACTTAAACGCGAACATATATCGTCGAATACACACTGTTTATGATCACTTTTCTGAGCATTTAACCACATACTTGCTAGATCATTTTTTTTGACGGTACTCCTCTCTACAAAAAAATCATAACTTGTAAAAGAGCAATCAGAAGCAGATGATCCTTATAAAATTTTGAAGTATATTGATGTACTAATAAGGGGATGTTAACACTCTAAAACGTTTTGATACGTTTTCTTTTTAAAATCTCTTCAACGTTTGTAATCGCATAAATTTTATACAAAATTTAGGAGTTTGTTTAAAAATTATTTGCGGAGTAAATCGTACACCAAAAGATAAACTTTAAATGAAATCCTAAACTAGATACCCTGGGCTACAGAATCCATCATAGATTATTTAAAAACACTTCGTAGCAATTGTAGTAAACCGCTTAGGACAATTGATAAAATAGAACTGATATTAAAGACAAGTACCCGCTCGATCATTGCCTCGGTTTGAGAGTACATTGATAAGAAATTAGCGAAACTGACTTAGCTGTTACTTGAGATTATTAGCTTATCTACTTTACTGTGGTAATATGAAAATCCTTAAAATTAAATGTTAATTTTTTTATTTTTATCTATTGCTCGAAACACTGTGGCTCGGAGCAATTTGCTTTTGTATTTTTTTCATTTTTCATCCCAAAAAGAAGTTTGCTCGAGTTTTGAAAGCGCACGATTTGGTTAGATTTCAGGCCTTCCTAAACTCAAAATTTTACTTCATGTTTAATAAATGAGTGGAAACACTCGTAAAAGCTCTAAATTGAATGGATGGAGCTAACATTTATTTCTATCCAAACTGAGTAAAAACTAAGAGCTATAATATATAAAATTGCGAAAAAACTATTCGTGAAAATGCAAACAATGTCTTAATTAATAGGACAACTTAAGACGATAAATTTCCATTGAAACAACTACTTCCCGTGCAAATACACCTCCGGATATTGAATTATACAATGAAATATTTAAAATCTTATTTAATTTGATTTGTTACAAGCATATGTAACATTTAGGTCAAATTCTCTTCAAACCAACTAACAATACAAATTTAAAATTAAAGGAGAGTTAGCAACAAATTAGAAGTGAAAGGACTTGGATTAAAACTAATGTCTTAGGCCATCTATAGACGCGTTTCGAGATTTATCTCTCTTCAGTATAGCTTTGCTTTTGACGTTTAAAAAAATTAGGAATAAAATTAAAACAAACTTACTTGGAAAATGTGGTGTGTGTGGAATGAACAGGTACACAGAAATGGAATGAGTGAAAATGATGGTCGGTATTTATAGGTAAAGGAGGGGATTATGTCATTAGCAGGTATGAAGAATGTGAGACCTTATTATTTACCTTACGGTACAGTTCAAACAAGATAAATTCAAATTCAAACCTATTTGAATTCCAGAAAATAAGCTTACGCTTCTTATAGTTTGCACACTTTAAACATAATATATAAAATTGCGAAAAAACTATTCGTGAAAATGCAAACAATGTCCTAATTAATAAGACAACTTAAGACGATAAATATCCATTGATTAAGACATTGTTTGCATTTTCACGAACATTTTTTTCGCAATTTTATATATTATGTTTACCATCATTTTCACTCATTCCATTTCTGTGTACCTGTTCATTCCACACACACCACTTTTTCCAAGTAAGTTTGTTTTAATTTTATTCCTAATTTTTTAAACGTCATAAGCAAAGCTACACTGAAGAGAGATAAATCTCGAAACGCGTCTATAGATAGCCTAAGACATTAGTTTTAATCCAAGTCCTTTCACTTCTAATTTGTTGCTATATCTCCTTTCATTATTAATTTGTATTTTTAGTTGGTTTGAAGAGAATTTGACCTAAACGTTACATATACTTTAATAGAGGGTTGTAACAAATCAAATTAAATAAGATTTTAAATATTTCATTGTATAATATCCGGAGGTGTATTTGCACGGGAAGTAGTCGTTTCAATAGATATTCATCGTATTAAGTTGTCTTATTAATTAAGACATTGTTTGCATTTTCACGAATAGTTTTTTCGCAATTTTTTATATTATGTTTAAAGTGTGTAAACTATAAGAACCGTAAGCTTATTTTCTCGAATTCAAATAGTTTTGAATTTGAATTTATCTTGTTTAAACTAAGAACTATGCTTCAGAAAGTGTACAAACAATTAATGTTTACGATTGTCTACAACTTTTAATTTAGACATTTTTCGATATGGACAATATTTAAGAAAATATCAACAAAAATCGAAAAACACTAAAAGAGTAAAAGCTTAAATTTAAGGTTTCTGTTTTTGTTGTACAGCGTCCGCAGACACACATCTATACAGCCATCCACATAGCCATCCATACAGACATCCACAGAGACATCCACACAGCATTAACACAAACACACAGACAATATTCAGAAATAGTCTTAATCGACTCAGGGAACAACAAAACGAAAATGTCCTCGAAAATACTTCATTTAAAAATGTTCACTAAAAGAATACTTTCCCTTTGTATTACATACAGGGACAGTAAAAAGTATTATATTTATCTACAAATATTAGATTGTTATTTAGAAAACAACATATGCATCCAATTAGTTTAATAGCGTTTGATATTTCATTAAAGTTTATCAACAAAGTAATTTTCCAACTATATATTACTTATTAGAACTTAAAAATGTTCTAGAATGCAGTACGTTCCAAACTTGTCCTTAAATTAAAAAAGTGCATGGGCGATATTAGTTATAAAGTTTGCTGTTAGCGAGGCTGGGTTGGTTATAATGTAACACCAGTGTGGTGGTTACCAATCGAATGCAAAACAACAATTTAATTAGCTATCGATATATTACGCAACCGTCTCGTGTTTAATTAGAATATACTAATTACCAGTGGTCGCTTTATATGTGCCAATAGATATTCAAATCCAGGGAATAATTGTTGAAACAATTTAATTATACATATCGCACCTATGATTTCATTATTGCGCAGCAATGTTACTCTATTCAAATTGACTTAATTGGATAAACTTTCGCTAATTAACGCTTACGATATATTAACTTTGTCACATTATTGGATTAATAATTGTTCAAATAAAATATTAAAATAATTCCAAACGGATTCTTATGATTAATTTTTTTCATAAATTGTAAAATTCGATGAAAACATATACATATTGTCAAATTTTGAAAGTTTATGTCGAAAATGTAGCTCTGGCCAAAAGCAGAGATAATATTGTAGAAGAATATCAAGAAATTGAATCGCTTGTTTTATGATAAAAATAACTTAAAATATTACAGTAAGGAAGTTTGGCGAACGCAACAATATGGCTTTAAGACATTGTGTAGTATTCATAAAATGTTAACGGTTATGGTTGATTTTCGTTGATTTTTAAAATGTTGACAGTTTTAATGACTTTTCATATATTTTTGTAATCTTTGCAGTTTTCATAGATATCATAAATTTTCGTTAATTTTAAGATATTTTTTGGTGCTTTTCATAAAATTTCAAGATTTCTGTTGATTTTCAAATTGTTTACGGTTATTCTAAATTTCCTAAATCTTCGTTCATTTTTAAAATTAGGACATGTTGACACTTTTCATGAATATTTGTCAATTTTTAAAATCCTATTAGTCTTTCATAGATTTTATATTTATAAATTTTCGTTAATTTAAAAAACAATTTAAGTTTGTTAATTGATAAAAATAATAAACGTAAATAAATCGACAATGTTTTATTAATATATTTTTTAATCTTTTTTATTCGATTTCAGTATTTTCGACACGCAAACTTTTAAAATAAACAAGAAAAGATTTAATCTCAAAAATTTTACTGCAATCATGATTTCAAATTATAATAATTTTAGTTTTAAATAAAATCTTGAAACATTAACCTAAGTATTTCTAATTGTAAAAATTAATATAAATTAAAATTTACCAAATCAAAAAATTAAGATAATTTTAAGAAAAACTACAAATGAAAGTGAAACAATACAAATAGCATGTTTGATCAATATAAAAATAAAATGTATCGCTTACGTTATAATCAAGTTGTACAATTCTATTCAGATTTTCAGGTTTTCGATATTTTGAGATTTTCTCCAATTTGTAACCTTTTCGCGAGAATCAGAACTTTTCAATATTCCAAGACTTTTATCAATTTATAAAATGTTTGTTAGATTTTGAATATTTCGAAACTGTCATTGAATTATACATTTTCGTCAACTTGTCAATATTTTTAATATTTTTGTCGATTTATACAACATTTTCATCAGATTTTCAACATATCGATATTTCCATCAGATTTTCATGAGATTGTGTTAAATTAAAGTTGCTCAAAGTTAACTAAAAATTAAAGATATTTTTCAAAATGCCGAAAACTAAAAATACAGTCTTAACAAACCGTTGGAATTAATAAAAATACCTTATCAAATAATAATTATAAATTATTCTAAAAATTGCGAAAAATAATTTGAAATATATTCGTCAATATTTACAAATATTAAAATTGAGTAAAATTTTCAAGAGTGGCAAAATCAACATTACATCAATAACGTTTTTTTTTTAAGTTAACAATTTCGAATAAAAATCAATTCTAACTTTATTCACTTTTCTTGGAAAAAATAAACATTAAAATAAACAAAAATTTAAATAGCAAAGAAATACATGTCAAAAAATTGATTGAAATATGATATTTAATTATTTCATTCCTATTTTTTTGTATTTAGAAAATCGTGATACTGAATAATATTGGAATTGATTTGTAATTCAAATAATCATTTTTATTTTGAATAAAATATAAAAATTAACAATACTCTTCTAAATTGTGAAATGAACAGGAGATAAAATTTACCAAATAAAAAAAATAAAGATAATCTATTTATCTTCTATTTCAACAGAAGTACTGACAAAAAACTACAAATAAATAGTAAAATAATACAAATAGCAATAATATGTATTAACAATACGAAAATTTAAAAAAAAATTAAAAAAACTGAACATATAAAATTTGATTACATTCTTTAAAATAAACAAAAATCATTAATATATGACATTATTATTTACCGTTTTTATATATCACATCATAATGTATTCGTATACTCTGTAAATTTGCGGACATTCGTTGATTTTATAAAAAAAGTTCAATTTTAAGTTCGAACAAGTGTTTCCAATCCAAAACTAAGCATGCAGTAAAATTTGCCTCGGGTCGCTGCGCGACCCGAGACAAATTTTCTACGCGGGGCTTTTGTAAACTCGAAATTTTACTTCATGCGCCACGCGTATAAAACACTGAAATATTTAAAGTTTAACAAAAATATTTTGTTCGATTGGTTGACAAATTGTGTTGAATTTTCTAAACTGATTTACATACTAATTTAATTTATAAATTTTGATCAGTTTTGACAGCTTTTTGACAATTTTCAAATGGATGATTATTATACTTAAGAACATTTTATTTTATAATCGTTAAATAATTAATTATATTTTTTTAAATTTTGGAAAAAACCTGCCTGCAATAAATCTAAAATGCATGATTTTTTGGTATCTAGAGGGGGCAAAATAAATTTAGTTTGAGCAAGTTTTCCATACTATTGATATTTAAATCATAACGAGGAAAGTGCTACGATGGACACATCACCATTTTTTATAATAATAATAATGATACATTACAAGAAAACAAAAATAAAGAATGTTATTCTGAATCAAAATGAGTTTTAGTTAAGAAAACTGTTGATCACAAGTACAAACAATTATAATAATTTCACTGATGAAGATAATATATGGTAAATATTGCAATTTTTCTAATTGTGTGCCAAAAATTTAAACACAATTAATTATTACAAACAGAACCTACCGCAGTCATTCATCCTCGCCTAGAATCCAGCTAAATATTCGTATGCATAGAAATGATTAGGTTACATTAGTGGGTCGATGAAAATAACCATTTCTTCAAAAGTGGCCGATGATAGAAAAAGGTTGGGAAAATCCTGGTCTAGATAACAAAGCAAAAGAAAACAGATATATTTTTTCAACTATTATTATTTTATTGGCAGGAACCAAGGCCATTAGCCATTTCAAGACCATTAGCCATTTCTATATATAGGGTGGCCCACTGTCAATTTTATTTGTTAGGGAGATATTTATATAACAATCTGCACTTGCAATACTGTAACCACTAAGCAGGGCTAGTATCCTCCTCAGCAATTTGATAATAATCTCTGGGTCCAAGATCTAGAGAAGAAAGAAGAGCGCATCAGTGACAATAAAAAAACGTAATAAAACGGATATTTCAGTAAGCGGTTTTGAATCTGGTTGCCAGGGAAAAAGACAACCGATAGTATAATTTACAAAATAAAAATCCCTGTCATTAAGTAAACACCGATACACCAACATCAACACGCCTACACACCAGGCAAACGCACCAAATCTGCACTGCATCTAGTAGCCTCAAGAAAAGTGGAAAGTGGAAATGACCACACTAGGTACATGTATCGATATAGAAGGAGCCTTTGATAAAGCATAATTCCAAATATCAGGGAGGAACTTAACAAAACGGGTGTTAAAAACATGCTCTGCTGATGTATACGGAACATGCTTCTTGCAGACAAGTAATAGCATCTCTAGCAGACGTCAAACTTTAGAACAACACCCACTGCCGCCATGGAAACAATGCTATTTCTTTCACCCCTTGATATTCACATCAAGAGTGTAGCAAAACTAACAGCAGAAAGACTGAGGGCCATGAACACATGGTCAGATCAAATTTAACCCGAGGACACGGAAACATACTCAAATGAGGACCTTCCCTACTGAGAAAAAAGACAGATCAGAAGATTTCCCAGTACATCTTCGAAAAGAAATTGATCGTGAACAACAGATGGATCAAAGACAAAGACAGGCTGTGGGGCGGGTATATACTCTGAAGACCTGGCCACCCGGAAACACATTCCGATAGAAGCACACGCCACTGCAACACAGACCGAAATCTACGCGATTTTAGAAAGCGCTAAAGTAATAATGGACAGGAAAATCAGTGAACGAAACATAACCATCGCCACTGGCAGCAAAACTGCATTAGCAGCATTATAAAAGTTTAAAATAACATCTGAACTTATACATAAATGCGTTGAAACGCTGAACGAGGCAGCAGCACTTAACCGCATAACACTGACGTGGACAAAAGGACACAGCAACAGCGAGGGCAACAACAAAACAGACGAACTAGCACGTGAAGCATCCAAAATTACTACAAATCACACGAAGATAGGGCTATCCCCTCGGTCCTTAGCCAATCACATGCTAGAGTTTAACACTGCGAAACACAGGGAAATGTGGAAGAACCTTACAACATGCAGTCAAACGAAGACATACTTGCCGGCACCTGACTGCCAAAAAACAAACAAGTTTCTAAAACTCATAAAATAAAATCTTTGTACTCTAACCGGGTACATTATTGGACACTACAGCTGCCAGCATCATCTCGCCAAAATGGGAATCGCCACCGATGACTTTTGACGAGGATGCAATGAAGAAGAAGAAACATCAAGACACATACTTCACGAGTGTCCAGCGCTGTCAAAGATAAGGAAGGTACTAAGAGAAGAAACCCTAAATCGTGAAGGACCCGCATGGCACCCGCATGGCACCCGCACAAATTCTGGCAATTGTCGACAGTGCGGAGTGGGTATAACCATTAAGGGGGAGGAACTACAATGGGCCCGACTGTGGCCTAAGTGGGTTCGGCTGACGCTGCCCTCCCGCCAAAAAATCCTTAAGTAAACAAGCTATGATAAAAGTAAGACGTTTGTAAAAATGGTTAGCTCTATTGCAAGAAAAGTTGAAATTATTTCGCTCTATTTTTCCAATCAATAAAACGCGAGATTAACCGCAAGATTATTATTGAAAGGCATTAGGATAAACAATCATGGGTATGTCTTAAAATTAGTTGCAAAATTTTGTCATAGTGGATCTGCGGTTAACAACAAATATATTCAGAAAACCATGTGCGGACTGAAGCCGCAGAAGTTGCCATTCTAAATAACGTTTACATGGATCTTGCATTGAGCACAAGAAAATTGTCGGAAGTATCCGATGTCCCGCGAACTTCTATCCAAAGTATTCTTAATACTTTCATCTGGATTACTTTTTATGGGGTCACTTAAAATCTTAAGTTTACTCAATGCCGCCAAATTCATTGGAAGGTCCACGACAACGCACTATAAATGAATGCCCTGAAATAACACCTGAAATTTTGCCTAACATCCGACAGTGGTTTAAACAAAACATGTATTATTGCGTTGAAGCTGGTGGTGGACTTTTTAATTAATTATTTATTGGCAATCAAATTTCAAACTTAAACATAAAATTCTTTCAATTGATATTAATTAATATGTAAGCATATTATTTTCTAAAATGTCGTAAAAACACAATAAAAGTAAGCATGCACTTTTTTGCTGTTTCTTGAAAACGAATCTATTAATTTTGAAAAATCAAGAAGCCTCTAAAGAGAATTTAACAGGCTTTTAAATGAACAATTTTCAACACTTAGTCCCATGGACATTTTTTAAGGAGGAAGGTATCCCCAATTAGTAGTTGAAGTAGTGCAACTGCAGATACGCTTATTATATGTCCCCCTAATAAAGAAAATTGACGTGTTAAAGCATTTTTTCTGAATTCGAATCTTATCAAGAAAAATTTGACTGGACACGTTTCAGTGGGCCACCTTGTATATATTGACATCAATTAACGTTTTTAACCAATCAAAATTCTATATGACATCTAGGACGCCAAAACATCGTAATTTTATGTTATAATTATTAATGGGAAATTAACACAGGAAAATTCAGTAGGAACATTTGAGTTATTGTTAAAATTAAATTATTTTATTTTTGATGAATTCATTCTATACTTCGATGCGAAAAGTTTAAATATTTTTTATATACCATTAATACCATTTCATAATTATATACTTAATTATTTTCAATAAATAGTTATTTAATGATTCTAGTTATTATAATTTATTAGTATTATTAAGACTACATACAGATATGAGGATATTAAAATTATTTAATTATCGTAAGTGAGTGAGTCTGTAGGGAATACGTCATATAACACGAGTGCTGGTAATGACATATTTATGACGATTTATACTGATTATATGGCAAGTAAATTTCAGAGTGGATTATTTGATGTATACTATATGTGTGTAAATAATGTAAGAGTGCATGCGTAAATATATTATCACAATTTAACATAGAATATAATTTAGAATGGCATTTTTTTGTTTGTGGAAATTTTTCTGTTAAAGTGTACAAACCAGAAAACTGATCTACAGAGCTAGAATGAATAAATCTAGTAACTTTTTTGCCGCCAAATTTAAATCTAGGGAAAATTTATAATTGAGGAGCGTTCATTCCAAAGCATACATGTCTACTTTTCTAGAAAATTAATTGGGTTTTTTGGTTTCAGCGGCAGAAGCTATTTCAAAAACCCAATTAATATTATCAACTAGACGGTAAAAAAAGGAAAAATGTCTTTTCTACAAAATACTTTTCCAACGAAAAAGTCCATTCTGACTTCACCAGTCGATGTAACTGATGAAGTCAGAATTAACCAAAACCAAATATTTCACGAGTTCAGTCACAACCAGACATTTCCACGTCAGAAAATAAGTTTTACTACTCCTACCAAAACATGACATGTCCAATTGTAGTTAACTTTTGAGTTGCACGCACAGAACCAGATATATACATATAATAAATTGGATATGAATTTGCGTTCTACTTTACCGGCTATTTCACATAATCTTTATTATTATTTCTTTTTACTTTGTTGTTTGTGTGCTATATTGTTAAGTTATTTAAAATTGAGTACTTCCAAAGAGTTAGCAACAATGGATAATACTAAAAAATAATTTATTGTGCATAATAGGACAAAGTGACAGGGGATGCCCGGGCCTCTCTTTAGATACCAAAAAATCATACACATTAAAACTATTGCAGGAAAGTTTTTACCAAAATTAATATATATAATCATTTATCTAACGATTCGAAAATAAAATGTTCTTAACTAAGGAAATTATCTACTTGAAAATTGACAATAAGCTGTCGAAATTGATCAAAATTTATAAATAGAATTAGTATGTATAATCAGCTTAGAAGATTCAACACAATTTCTCAATCAACCGAACAAAATAAAGGCTAGTATTTTTTAAACTTTACAATATTTCAGTGTTTTATACGCGTGGCGCATGAAGTAAAATTTCGTATTTAAGATTTCAAAGCTACCCTCCTCCCCAGCCTCCCCTGGGGGTGGGGGGTTAATTTTTTTTACAGAATTGAATGTCTCCCTCCAAATCATTAAACATTTATTTAGAACATTTTTTTATTCGGTGCATGATTCTGAAGATATTTTAGGTGGTACTTTAAAATGGGACACCCTGTATATTAAGCAAGCATCATAAATAAAACCACCCTGTATTTGCTTATTAATGAATAAATTATTTATAAGGGGCAATAAAACAACCCAAATTTAGATGCGCCCCCATAAATTGAACGTTTGTGTAATACATTTAAAATTTAACTGCAATTTCCGCCTTGGAGACATCTTAAGCCGCTATTTTTTATATCGATTCGTAATAAGGCTTTGTGTGGATTACATCTGTGACCTCAAGGGCTTTACAAAAATGAAGGTAGAATCTATAAATTATAAAGGACAGTTAGTCAAACGTAACGTGACCTTAATAACGAATCCGTTTTTGCACCGAGTAGGTATGAACTCACCTAGTGCCAGTTCTGGGTATAAATTAATTAGGTTTCTAGCATAACAAGAATGCGTGGAATTGCTAAGGGTCTTACTTTTACTTGTCAGAAGTTGTTTTACCGTTGTTTACAGGTGCTTGACTTACTTGTTTGACTAACGAGAAATAAAATTGGAGAAGGTCACCCTCTAGGGACGCTGCTTCGTCGATCAATTGATTAGTCTCCCGGCGGCTTCACCACAATGTTCGTTTCTATGCTATAATCGAATGAATCATTTGCGGATTAATCTTCTGGTTGCTGAGAGATAAATTAGGAACAATACACGTTTTCTAATTCTATAAATTCTTCAATTAGAGGGAATGGTTTAGTTAGACAGGCTTATACGCCTCTGCGGTATAATGGCATAATAACAGCTAAGTATGTTCTGCAATACCGTACAGCTGCGAACGAGATCGACGACTCTTAATTACTTACTTAGTATATGTGTTCTTTGAGTTCACTCAAAATTTAAACTATAATAAACTTGAAATGAAACGTCTATATAAATTAAATATACAACTTTATGTGTGGGAGTTTCCAGCATGACTCTTCAGTAAACATGCTAATACATTTAGTTTTATTTAACTACCCTTTTAAGTACTTATTTTACTAATTGAAGTAGAAATATATATATATATATATATATATATATATATATATATATATATTTAAGGCGCCTATAATCTTCAGTAGAATTTTTACTTTACAAATAAATTTTCAATACGAATCAACTTACATTTTACCTTCCCTTAAACCCCAATTACCCTCTAACATTATTTACAGCTACTTCAAAAGGAGAGCATATGTGCTTTTCCGAGTAGAAAAGGATTTACCAGCACCCCCAACATTGTGGAAAATTGTTTATGTTGGTAAGTGAAAGTATTCCTGTAAAAATTCTTCCTTTTCTGGGGCTCAAAAGGACCTTGCATAATAAAATGCACAGATAGCTATGTCGCGATGAAATATGCTTCTCGTTAACATTTTAAGGGCATTGGTAATCTAAACTTGGTTTATAATAAGGATTATGCAATGCACTTAAACGTAGCGCAAGTACTTGCTGAAGTTAAGAAAGATAATAAATGTTCAGTTGGCGAGGTGTGCTGGTTTCTTTCAATTATTTCATTACATTTTCTTAATAGTTTAATATTGCTAGAGTTATTAGATAGCTAACAATCTAGTAACATTTTTCATCACTAATGGTGTTTAATTTTTGTAAATAAACAACTAAAGATGTACAAAATATTTACCTGCGTACTTTTATAATATACTGTATGTATGTACAAATATTAGGTCACTCTGGTGGAGAGATCACAGATTTTTTTTAATAATGTTGAATAATACTATTTGCACCAGCAATATAGGTTCATTTAAATTAATGCTTTATAATAAAAGTCGAATATAAAGTATAAATTAATGACACCAAAACTGACTTCTGTAACTAAACTAATCTAAGTACGTACCGAGAAATTAGCCACATTTCAGGTTAAAATTAAATTCAGATAGGTCAGGCAGAAGTGGTTTTGTTTAATCTCGGCTTCATTATTATTCTACAGCAGTCTTGGTTATTTGTCGAATAATAATAATTAAATATTTACAGGAAGGACGAGATTGAGATTTACATTTTGCTCCATCTCGGATTAAATTAGGAGCGAATGGAGAAAATTGACAAAGTTGTATTCGTGGTGCGTGGAAATGAATGACACTTCAGAAAGGCAATATCGCATAAAACACTGACTAAGAATTGCTTGCAAAATATAAAACTTAGATACGCAGAAAAAAGAATGAAAAAACACGGCGATGTGTAAATACGATTTGGTAGAAAAGAATAAACTCACTTTTTATTAACGCAGTGGTCTAGTTTACAGATTGTCTAAGAGAAATGGGCAAATAATAGGCAATTATTTCGGTTATACAAAATCATATTAAAACAATTTTAAAAACTCTGAAATAGCAACAACTACCAGTTTTTATTAAAAAAATGTTTAAAACCTGACAATTTACTAATTTACACCGAAAATCGTTAATAATGGACTAAAAATCTAATTCGATGTTATTCTAATTAAATATGATATTTTGGTGTGTTTTTGAACTTGACTTAAATCAGTGTTTTACACGCTGGCGCATAAAGTAAATTTTGCTAGAGTTTAAAAAGTCAGGAGTCTGCTTCTCTAGACTTTCTCGTATAGTATAAGTCATAACTGATCAAAAACTAAAGAGCCACGGTGAAAATTGAACTATGTATGTTGTGCATTTGTTTGTTAAAATAAAACTTGAAATATTTTAAAATATTCAAATGTTATTTCTAATGAGATTCCGCAGAAAATGCCATAGATAGCTTTGTCTAATGGGCAGAGCATCTCTAAATTTTAATTGCATTACAATTAAATGATGTTTGAGTAGCTGTTTCTTATAAACTACTTCACTTTATATTACCTTTTCTTTGGCCATAATAAGATAGTACATCATCACTTACAATATGCATACATTTTACTATTAAAATGTCAATACTGCTGCTTAAATTATAAAAAATTTAGAAACCTCCTCTCCGGATTTTTGTATTTTGTGGACACCCTGTATATGTTAGACAAGAAAATAAACAACGAATCAACCGTAAATGGCCACAAAAGCAACGTGACGTAAATATATTTTATAAAGGCATAGTTTAAAAATAGTTTAAAAAATATGTACAGGGTGAGCGAAACTCGATGTCCCAGATCTATTGTGAGAAAAGGAAAAACGATAGAGAAAATCTGAAAAGAGGTTTATAAATGGAATTGAGTAAGGTCCATTTTAACCCAAAATTGCACATTTTTCTAAATTTGGAATCTAAGGTAATGACATCATCGAATATTTTTTCCGAGAAACATACCTATATTTTTGGATATTTAAAAAGAGCTCATTTTTCTTAATAAACTTTGTAGAGAAGAAAATTTGCTATTTCTTCCGTTAAAAAATTGCAAACAAACTTAAAAAAAAGTATTATCAAAAATTCACAATTGTCACGATTTAAGCAAGTAGCCTTTGAAAGCAAATAACAAAGTCGCATCTGTCAATAATTAAACTAATGGTTGACAAATATTGTTTTGTTGTTATTTGATTTTGAAAAATGTTTACGCACAACGAAAATGTCGACATGTTATTAGTTCATGGAGAATCTTAAAAGAACCCTAGAAGAGCAGTTCAGTTATACGCCCAGAGATACCCTGAACGTGTTATTCCAACCTTAAATATATTTGCAAGATTGGAACGCAATTTACGTGCAAACAACGAGGCAATATCTACTCGAAAGGGAAGATAAATTGCTAAGAGGATCAATTCTGACAATATTAGTGCCACTGTTTTGCAGTATTTTCAAGACCATCCAAGGAACTCGATTCGGCAAGCCTGTCGTGAGTTGAATTTAAAATATTGTTCGGTACGACAAATTTTGAAAGGAAATGGTTACCACGATTATAAACTTTACAACTTAACATTTGTCATATCAACATCAACGAAGAATAAATTATTGTGTCCAAGTGATGGTAAACTTAGAGATCAATAACAATTGATTTTTGCAGCATGTGTTGTGGACGGATGAAAGCCGTTTTGTTAGTAACGTAAGCCTAATAAGAAAATGAACATTTTTGGCCTACTAAAAATCCACATTTTGTCAATCCGATTGAAAACCAAGGACACTTCGGTATTAACATTTGGTGTGGTATTATTTATGGGCATTTGATTGGTTCTATATTTTTACGAAGGAGTTTTACGCAGTGAACAATATTTGCAATTTCTTTAAGAACAACTTAATGTGCTTTTCGAACACAGCTGCGAGCAAACATGTGTTTTCAGCATGACAGAGCTCCACCGCATAAAACACGAGTTGTCTAACAATATTTAACTGAAACTTATGGAGAAAATTGGATGGGTATAAATGGACCGATACAGTGGGCGCCTAAATCACCGGACTTGACCGCACTAAACTTCTCCTTGTGGTAAACTTTGAAAAACAAAGTTTACAAAACACCATCTGTTAACTTGGAACATTTAAAAGAAAAAATCAGACATGCTTGCGATGAACTATCTAGAGAAATGTTACCTAAGGCTTCAGTAAAAGAAGTAAGGCGGAGATTCTATAAGTGTTTAGAAGCAGGATTGTTATGTTTAAAACCTTTTGTTTTAGAACAGTGTTTAAACGTGTTTAAAAATAGCGGTCGTGTTTTAAACGGTTTTGTTTTAAACATGTTTTAAATCTTAAATTGGTTTAAAACATGTTTTAAGCGTTAACTTTGTTTAAAACGTTTTTTTTATTATCTTTAATTTGTTAAATTATATTTTTTTAAAGATTTTTTGTTTACATTTTAAATTTTAAATAAATTGTTGAAGATATTTCAAACTAAATTAATAAACTTAACATTTTATTACAATAAAATATCACAACTGTGTGTGCAGTAATGTGATTTTTAAATACGGGGTTTTTTTTTTTTCATGTATACGTATGCATACACTGTAAATTTTACGACATTCGTTGCTTTTTTAAAAGTTTTAATTTGAATCTTTAAACGAGAGTTTTCCACTCCCAGACTAAGCATGAAGTAAAATTTCGAGTTTAGAAAAGCCTGAAAATTTGGATTGGCCGCGTAGCGAAGCGGAGCGGCCAATCCAAATTAGGCTTTTCTAAACTCGAAATTTTACTTCATGCGCCAGACGTATAAAACACTGAAATATCGTAAAGTTTAAAATATACGGCTTTAGCAATCTAATATGTAGATGTGAATAAAACGTAAGTCAAATTCTGCGCTGAACAAATTGTTTAAAACTAATCAGTGATTTGAAAAAAAAAATCAGTTCTTTTTAAATATCCAAAAATATAGATATGTTTCTTGGAAAAAAATATTCGATGACGTCATTACTTCCGTTTCCAAGTTTAGAAAAATATGCAATTTTGGCTTAAAATGGACCTTACTCAATCCCATTTATGAACCTCTTTTTAGGTTTTTTCTATCGTTTTTCCTTTTCTTATAATAGAGCTGAGACATCGAGTTTCGCTCACCCTGTACTTTATAATAATGTCTAATGATAAAATAGAAATGTGAAGGATGTTTAAGTAAGAGCAAATGAACTATTTGCTGTTTCCAATGTTATCTGTGCAAAGAAGCAGAAGCAGAAGACGACGACGATCGTTTCACTTTTTTTATGAGCTCCGCAGGCTTGATATGTAGAACTTGTATATATACTGACTTCGCCAACCATAAAGGTTCCGCAGTATTTATTAATGCTACTGCATTGATAAGGGTATTGATCTCATGCTTCTACAGTTAGTGTCGGTTTTTAGTTAAACCATCGACTGGCATCGGCTTAAACTAAAAACCGACACTACTTGTAGAAGCAAAATGAGATCAATAATAATAGACCATAATAACTGAAATGATTATATTATGATAATCAACCAAAATACATTTTAGTCTTATTGAATATAGCGTTCAATTGTTATAAATACAATTAATAATATTTTTTTGAACTTTGAGGGATAATCCCGGCTTAACCGTAAACTTTTGGATATAGGTAAGTTATGTTAAATCATCATTAACGGGACACCCTGTATATATATATATATATATATATACAGCGTGTAAACGAACTACTGTACAGGCTCTCTACCACATAAGGGGCAGCGTTTAAATAAACAATACCTGCATTTGAAATGACCATACCTTTAGTAGATAGCTCATAAATAATTATTAAAAATAATTAATAATAATAGGCCACATGTTTGTGGTATCTGGTATACGCGCACATTGCGTATTTTAAGAGAGATTCCACATAGACTGGTAGTTTTTAAACGATTTGGATATCGAATTACACCATCCAGAGAAAAGTGGGTCAGATTGTGAAGAATTATGTCTATGTTATCGTTTTCATAAGTACCCATTGCTGACTAAATTCCGAATATTTTCTAAACGTGTTAATGAAATTCAATATTTTTCCTTATTAGGTTCACACTTCACTTTATCTCCACTCTTATTGAAATGTTTAGATAAGAGCGGCGAGGGTGGATGATTTTTAAACATAAAAATAGTTTGCTGTTTAGTCTATGGTGAAACTTATTCCATGAAACATCTACATTTTGTAACATGGCGCGATACGTTTATTCTGTTTGGTTTTGATAATATTTTCGATTTCGAAAATATCATCTTTAAGACCGAGAAAAATTCTACCGACCGTTTTGGGTCCAGTACGTGACATAACAATGGCATCTTCGTGTACCCAGAACGAGGAATGCAGTTCCTCGAAAAGGGCAAATCCAGCGGGACTTGCACTTAATGAGTTTTTATTCGATCCCTGTTTTCGAGTGCAGACTAGGTACCTGAAAATCTCGGTCTTGTGAAGTGACGTTTTTTGCGCCTGTGTCGATTTTTTGCCCCCACCATCTAACAGACATTTTTCATTGAATTTGTAAATACGTAACTAGTATTAAGAGCGAACTTGTACATAGCACATCAATACACAAAACATAAAAAGATCTCCTGACGTATTATTTCTGGTCAAATAAGTTACCCTTACAAAGTAACGACTTTCCTAAAAGGAAAATCAACATAACGCTTTTCCTTCGGAAAACCCAACATATTCAAACATTGAATTGGCAGACATGTTTCTTATTTACGGTGAAACTCGGTGTAATTCCGCGGAAGCTGTAAGAATTTATCAAGAGCGATTTCCTGAACGACACTTACCACCGCCAAACCGATTTAGAAATTTATTACAAAGAGCACGCGACACTGGAAGTTTGCAGCCCGTCGCCGTCGCCGGAGCTGACGGAGGTGGTGACCGTCCAATGCGATATTTGCGAGCGGAAGATGAAATTTTGAATCTGTTGGAAGCGGATCCTGGTTTAAGTACCCGTATTATCGCCGCTCAGCTAAATGTATCGCACACATTTGTCAGCAGTGTTATACGAGACAATAATTTTTATCCGTATCACTACCAGCGTTTACAACATCTTCAACCCCATGATTTTCCCAAAAGAATTGCATTTTGTCAATGGATTTTGGCACAAAATGTTCAAAATCCTAACTTTACCAAAGACATTTTAGTGACCGACGAATCGTGCTTTACGCGTAATTGAAGTTTTAATTTCCATAATATGCATGTTTATGCAATAGAAAATCCTCGTGTTACGTAGAACTTATTTCCAGCATCGCTTCTCTCTTAATATCTGGGCAGGTATTTTAAATGATCAATTAATTGGGCCATTTATGTTCCCATTTAATTTGAATGGAGAACGATATTTACGATTTTTGCAAGATGACCTTTTAGATCTTCTAGAAAATGTACCCTTATCGGTTCTTAGAAGAATGTGGTATTTGCAAGATGGTGCGCCAGCTCACTATGAAAGGCGCGTTAGAAGATATTTGGATGATGAGTTTCCAGGACGTTGGGTTGGTCGTGGAGGCCCTGTACCATGGCCTCCAAGAAGTCCGGATTTAAACCCCTTAGATTTTTTTCTTTGGGGATACTTTAAAAGTGAAGTCTACACTACGGAAATTGACAATGCTGAAATGCTGATACAACGAGTAAACGCCGCGGCTAATACCATTCGTGAAAAACCTCGTGAAATGTTTGCTACTGTTCGTGCAAATTGGATACGTAGAGCCCAAATGTGCATTGAGTGCAGCGGACGTCAATTTGAACACTTATTGTGATTTTTGTTATACGTGACCCAGTTTCATCTAGTAATTCTAGACAGTGTGTGTGTGTGTGTGTGTAGTGCGTGCTAAGTGATTTATACGTCTAGCAGTAGTAACAGTAAATAAACAATACCACAAATGAGTGACCTAGTTTCATCTAGTCATTCGAGGCAGCGTGCGTGCGAAGTGATTTATGCGCCTCGCAGTAGTAAAAGTAAATAAAAAATACAACAACTTACGCATCCACGAAAAATATCATGAACACAGGTAACCGGAAGTTCTCAAAAAGTAATAAATGCATGAAAAATTATGAAAAATCCAATATTTTTTTTCCTATTTTATTTTTGCTGCAATTGGTGTCAAAATATTTTGTGTATACGCCCTTAAGAGGAGGATTATTATTATTAATATACTTCGAGTACATTACAACATTTCTAGCTCAATATTCTGAATATCAAGATTATTACTTGTTATTTAGAGTAATCCAAAATTAAATAGAAGACATTTTAGGTATTCACTAAGGGCACTACATATTAGTTGACACAAGTTAACTGTGGTCCAGGAAACTAATACGTAACATCACCTATTGTGATAAATAAGACTGGAATACATAATCTCAGGATTGCTTTGTTTCATGTACAAGTAACTATACTAGTGTCAGATGTTAAATATTTGCTTGTAATATATCTTGATATAATTATAATTATTTGTATTATAAAAAATAGAAGGTGAATAAAATAAATATGTATTTACGACTTATTTCCCCGGGCAGGGTAATTGTTTTTCCGAAGAGAATCAATAAACAAGATTAATGGTAGTCTTTGTGTACTGAAACGGCGATCGCGTTTTAAAGCAAATTATAGTTTATTGTGGTGTTTCTTATACGGTAATTTTAGATGATACATGTCTGAAAGACTACATTCAATTTTTCGTATTGTCACGTAATGTATCAACAAGTGTTAGGAATATATGCCATAACTGCCATTCCGCGTAGAGTATAGATGATTCCAATTAGGCCAGGCCGGAATGAAATAATTGGATAGTTGAATTATTAATTAAGAAACTGTATCACATAAACAGTCACTTTTCTGTTGTTTAAAAATATCCGCCATTCCCGATTGAAATATGACTGGTTATTTAATTCTCTTGGGGATTGCAATCGATGGACAGACTTGTAATTAATAACACAGCGTTAACATATTCATTGCACCCTGCACGTGTTATCCAATTATTTAACAAATTTTATGACAGGAAAAAGGTAACACTGCCTTGATTAAATTAATCGTTTTGAAGAGTTGTCCGCGCCCGCCCTCAAAACGAACGTGCACACCGTTAATTTTTTAAACCTTCTACATTTTTAAAATGTCATCAGTTCGAGTATCCTATCCTCCATTTTATAATAAATAATAAAGTTTGACACTTTCATTGCTCTAATTCATGTATATAATGTGTATACACGTCAATTGAAAAATAAAGACGACTATTAATTGAAATTGGTTATATGTTTTAATGCTAAAATGTCTTACTTATCATTTCTTTATTGAGCGGCACTATGGGGATATTGAAGATATAGAAAATCGGTTAAATAGGGGCAAAGTTGCGTATTTTAGTGCTTACTAAATATCTGTTACAACATTTTAAATAGCCTCAATCGTTTCAATGTAATTTAAAAAAAATATTTTTAAAATTTGAGGTACAGTTGCGAAACAAAAAAACTAGTACAGCAGGGAGTTTGAGCCACTACAAAAATATCGTATTTATTTTCTTGTAAAACAAACTTCTCATGTACAGGTTAATAATTTTTTTCTTAACCAACAAGACAGTGCTTTTGTTGACATGCACTGCATTAGCAATGTCTCTAATGCTAATACCGTCCCTAAACGGGTCGTTATTATCGCTGTTTGCGTTTCAGTCAGTTGAGGCATGTCAACGTTAAATAAATTTAGTTTAACATTTCCGCAGATTTGTCAATTTCATTGACAATTTGAAAAATCAAAGTGAGTCCTGTTCACAAAGCCAAATATTTTGCTGTACTAGTTTATTTCTCTGGCAACTGTACGTATATTTCTACAACAATAATAAGTAATTTAATGTTTTAAAACTCTGTCCAGATATTGAATTATTTTCATTGTAACTTGCAAACTTTTTAACTTGATACTTTTCATTTACTAACACTATTTCTAACAATACCTTAATTTCACTTACTCTTATAATGAAGGTTATTAACCTCAGGTTTCCCCGGAAAGCATACCTAATGATATCAATTAAAGGAGTCGGCGGAAGACAGTGCTAGCCTATAATGTTTTTTTTTTTAAATTCCGTTGTTAAAGATCCGTTGAATCTATAAATCGGGTTAATTAACATATTTCAAGTTTAAGAGCTCATACGAATTCATTATTGATTTAGTTTATTACTAGACTAAGTGAAACCGGCTCATAGTTAATTATAAAAACAAATTTATATTAATATTGACTTTCTGCGAACATTTTGTCATATTGAGACAAGTCTTCAAATATTCATTGAAACAACTACTTCTCGAGCTAATACCCCCACAAATTTTAAATTAAACAATAAATATTTGAGTTACAAGACTGATTCACTGTTCTATGCATAATTTATATGCAAAATGCAACATCAGGTCAAATTATTCTTTCACCAAACTAAATGAACCAACAGGAAATTTATAAAAATAAAAAAAATACAGGAAATGAATAATAATTGTCTTAAGCCATTTACAAACGCGTTTCGAGATTTATACCTTCATTTTCATTAGCCCTAGTTTTGTGTACCTGTTTCAACGACACACTTCAACATTCCTGTAAGTTTTCTGTTTATTTTAATATTTTTTTATATTAAAAGTCTAAACCATATCTACTGATGAGGGATAACTCTCGAAACGCGACTGTAGATGGCTTAAGACAATTAACATTCATTCCCTGTAATTTTTTTAATTGTTTTTCATTTCCTGTTGGTTCATTTTGTTTGGTGAGAGAATAATTTGACCTGATGTTGCATTTTGCATACAGGGTGTTCGAAAAGTAATGTAACGGCTCGATATTTCTGTTTCTGATGAGTTTAAAAAAATGTTTGATATAAAACTTGTAGCTACTAATTTAAGCTACTTATTGATAATATGTTGTAATATACAGAGTGATTCATTTTCTAGATAAATATCAAACTTACCTTATTTTAAATGGAACGCCCTATATATTTCTTTGGTATTCGATACCTTGTTAAAATTAAAACATACTAGTAAAAACCGCAAGTTTTTAGGCCTTAGTAGCCTAAGTGGATAAAAAGTTACAAGGGAAAAACTAACTGAAAAACGAACGAATCATAATCAAGTGTACGTGTCTCAAAATGTTAAAACAATTGTTATTGGCAGTTGTTGTTATTGAATTATCTGTTATTGCTGTTTTTTTTAAATACAAGAAAGAATGCTTACCGATAATGACAAAATAACAATTTTAATGATGACAGCTTACGGTGATCGCATAAGAAGTTATGGGCAGGTGGTCAAGTTATTTAATAACACTTTTTAAGATAGCGAGCCACTTACTAAAACAGCAGTTTGGAAAGTAGTAAAGAATTTTGAAGACTTAGGTTCCATTGTTCGGTGCAAATCGGGTAGAGGTCTCTCTAACCTATGCATCCCCTTCTCAATAACAAAATATTGTAACGTTAGACTCGAAAAGAAAAAGACATCTGCGTTTTGCCGATCTTAAATAGTGCGGCCTACAGCTTATTGAACCTGCTTTCGGCTATAGAATTGCCTCCGGCTTACTAGTGTACCTGAGGTAACTTAAGGAGAAGAAGAAATCACCAGACGTACAAGGATTAAACCAGGTTAGTCCTTTAATTCTTCCTGAATTGGAGAGGCCGCCCCCACTGGTACGTTTTTTTTATACAGCTACCAAACATCCATTAAAAATTGTTCAAGAACTGGTAGACCCAAAACTGCCAAAAACAACGAAATGGCTTTGGATATCATGCAAACATTTATCGAAAACCCATCAACATCAAGACGGTCAGCTGCGTTTCAACATAAGATAAGTCATACCATCCTTAGACATAATAATTTGTATTCTTCTTAAAATACATTTGGTTTAAGAATTATTGGAAGATGATTATAATCGTCGAATAGAATTTTGCAAAGAAATCATGCCCAGAGTAAGCACCGAACCTAATTTTATAAATAACTTTCTATTTTTTGATGAACATACGTTTATACTAACGTTTATACTAAATGGAAATGTTAACCGTCATAATAGCAGATACTGGACTGACACCAATGCCAGATAGATGCGTGAACATAATACGCAAAAACCTTTGAAACTAAACGTTTGGGCCGGTATTGTCGGGCCGGCTGTTATTGGTCCATTTATTATAGACGGAAATTTAAACGGACATAAATATTTAGAATTAGTGTAAAATGAAACTGTTCCTGCGATTCGAAATGCTTTTGGTGAAAAACACAATTTGGTTTCAACAAGATGGTGTTGCGCTACATTATGATCTTCGTGTTAGAAATTATTTAGATGAAATATTTGAAAACAAGTGGATAGGAAGAAAAGGTGCAATGGACCATATCACCGTTAGATTATTTTTTGTGGGGACACCTAAAAAATGTTGTTTATAGTACCAACCCAGTATATCTAGAAGACCTTATGAATCGAATTATTGGAGAAACAGAAACAATTTCAACCGGAAAGTGGCATAATATTACTGCTGCTTTGTATGATAGTCTGGAATATTGCCAATTTGAAGAAGGGAGGCAATTCAAGCATCTGCTTTGATGAAACGGTTAAATACATTTTCTTGTTGATATTTTAGTCCTTATCAATAAAATATGTGTTCATCAATGTGTAACTTTCGAACGAATAAACTTAAAAACATGCGGTTTTTACAAGAAACCTTCTATTTTAATCTAGAAAATAAATCACCCTGTATATTGAAACATATTATCAATAAGTAGCTTAAATTAGTAGCTTTAAGTTTTATTTGATACATTTTTTTCTAAACTTATCACAAACAGTTATATCGAGCCGTTACATTACTTTTCGAACACCATGTATAAATTATGCATAGAACAGTGAATCTGTCGTGTAACTCAAACATTGATTCTATAATTTAATATCTGTCGGGGTACTAGCTCAAGAAGTAGTTGTTTCAATGAATATTTGGAGACTTGTTTCAATGAGACTAAATTTTTGCAGAAAGTCGATATTAATTTTAATTCGTTTTTATATATTGTAAATATTCTGCAAACTATTGAGGAACTTAATTTTTCTATATATTCAATTTTCTTTATCAAAAAATGTGGGTTAGCACTTTCTTTTACCAACCTCATTAATGTCACCCAGACATAAAACTTAATCTAGACAAAACTTAATAAACATTTGGAGGTCGAATTGCATGTATTTTTATGAAATTCGTGCACGTGCACTAATAAAATAATTTATCGACCCACTTGATGAAAAACAATCTTCTCTTATTGATTTAGAGAAACTTATGTTTAGTTTACAAAATAACAACAGAAATTATTATTCTACTTTTTGTTTGTTAAATCTGCTTAACTTTAAGTGGAGTTATGCTTTGTATGCTTCATAAAGTCTAGTAAATTATGTATCATATCCTCGGCTAAAAGGTATATTATATAAATATATTTGAAATAATAAGCATTTAATGACCTTTATTTTATAATCGACCACTTACGTAAATATTTTTGAACCAACGATATCCATAAACAAGATTTAGCGAAATAAATATTAAACAATTGGGCCAATAGAGGATGCCTTGATACCAGGGTTGTTATGTTTAAAACACTTTGTTTTAAAACAGTGTCTTAGACATGTTTAAAAACAGCCGTAGTGTTTTAAACGGTTTTGTTTTAAACATGTTTTAAATCTTAAGTTTGTTTAAAACATGTTTTAAACGTTTTTTTATCTGAAATTTGCTAAATACAAACACTTTCATGTTAAATGTGATTTGCTCTATGTATTATATCATTATAATTACAGAAACTTGGCTAGATAATAATATTGATAATGTTGAGCTCAAATTAAAAAATTACTTTATTTTTAGAATGGACCGTTGTTCTGATTCAAGCAATAAATGTCGTGGCGGTGGTGTTTTAATTGCGATTCACAACAGTTTGTCGTGTAATCATATTAATATAAAATGTCGTTCTGTTGAACAGTTATTTGTATCTATTTCTTATTTTGATATTAATTTGATTATCTTCAATTTGGTTCTCATTAATCACTTGATGAAACATGTTTACAATATTGATAATTAAATAAATATTTGATTGTCGGTGCTGTTTATATTCCTCCGGGTTCACCACCAGACAAATTTAACGACCATTGTCTTGTTGTTGAATCCATATTGGATAAATACCCTAACTCAAAAGTGCTTATTTGTGGCGATTATAACCTACCTGATGCTGAATGGTCTAATGATGATTTCGGCCTTATTAATAATAACACTTCTTCATATCCGGCTCAATTACTTAGTGAGACGTTTAGTTTTAATAATCTCTCTCAAATCTGTACTATACCTAACGAAAATAGTGTATTTCTAGATTTAATATTCGCTCACGGCGGATTTTTAATCTCAAGAGCATCCGACTTGCTTTTCGATGTAAAACAGCACCATGTGCCATATCTTATTACAATGCCTTCACACATACCCGTTAAATCACTTCAATTTATGGTAAAACGCCGGTAACACATTTATGACTTTCCACGTGCTCATTATTCTGATATTAATATCTATTTAAATTCTATTGAGTGGCATATTATATTAAAGGGTCATATTGATAATATGGTCGATATATTTTACACCATATTGTATAAAGTCTTTGAACAATTCATACCAATGAAACGTATAAAGTCATCCACGTACCCAGTCTGGTTTTCTTCTGAATTGATTAATTTAATTAAACAAAAACTTGTTGCGCATAAAGTGTTTAAGGAATGTAATAATTCTTCAAATTACCAGAATTTCAAAAATCTACAAATTAAATGTGTATATCTAAGAAATCAACTATATGAGCAATACGTCAATTCAGTTAACAATGACATTGCTAATAATCCTAAAAAATTCTGGAGTTTTGTAAAAGTAACTAATTCTGTTCCTGAATATCCAAATATAATGTACTTTAACGCCAATAGAAGTAGCAATGGTTCAGAATGTGTAAATTTCTTTGCGGATTATTTCTCCACCGTATATAGTACGGATAAACCTACTTATACCGACCCTCCGTGTACTTCTGAGGCAGCTTATATGCCAATCAGATTATTTAAAAGTGAAATATTTGAAAGTATTAATAATTTAAAAAATAGCAATGGCATAGGCCCTGACGGAATTCCTTCAACTTTTTTAAAGAATTGTATTTTTTCTATCACACCGCCATTATTCATTTTATTTGATGCATCTGTCACACAAAACACATTTCCCGAATTCTGGAAGAAAAGGTATATAACACCAATCTTTAAGTCTGGCAAAAGGGATGATATTGCTAACTATCGCAGTATATCAATACAATCCGTCATACCAAAGTTGTTTGATAAACTTGTTTATGTCAAACTCAATTGGATGTGTAAAAACATACTTATAGAGGAACAGCATGGATTCCGTAGTGGCAGATCGACATCAACAAATCTTCTAACTTATACTTCATTTATCATTAATGCATTCGAATCTAGCCATTCAGTAGATACCGTGTTCACCGATTTTGCCAAGGCTTTTGATCGCGTTAATCACGAAATTTTAGTGGCGAAATTATTAGCGTTAGGGTTCCATGCCGATGTTGTCAAGTGGGTATATAGCTTTTTAATCAATCGTCTGCAGTGCGTAAAAATTAAGAATTTTATATCCAACACCATTCAAGTGCCCTCAGCAGTTCCCCAAGGCTCGCATTGTGGTCCATTGCTGTTTTTACTATTTGTTAATGACATTTCACGGGTTATAAAACATTCCTCATTTTTGCTCTTTGCCGATGACCAGAAATTGTATAAGGAAATTGTATCGGTTGACGATTGTTCATTGCTGCAAGATGATTTATCATCTGTCTTTAATTGGTGTCTACAAAATCATTTGTTTTTTAATGTTCAAAAATGCAAAACAATGATTTTCACCAGAAAAACAACTGTTGTACGGTTTGATTATGCAATTCATGGTCACCACTTAGAACAACTAAATGTTACCAAAGATTTGGGTATTACCTTTGATAGGAAATTATGTTTTGCCAGTCATATTAACGTAATTTGTAATCGAGCTTTGAAAATGTTGGGATATATAAAAAGAATGGCTAAGGACTTGTCGCCAGCAGCATTTAAACGGGTTTATTTCGCTTTTGTACGTTCTCATCTAGAGTATGGATCTTGTGTATGGGCACCATCACAACGTGTTTATATCAGTGCTTTGGAAAACGTACAAAACAAATTTTTAAAGGTGCTTGCGTACAAGTTAGGTTTCGATTCTAGCACAAATTTAGAGATATTATCATCGAAACAATGTATTGATAAACTATGTTGTCGCCGGGTGTATGCCGACTTGTTGTTTTTTCATAAATTAATTTGTAATGCTGTTAATTGTCCATATTTTTTATCAAAAATTAATTTCAGTATTAATTTAACCAATCGCCCAACTAGACATTTACCTATATTTCGTCTTCAACTTCATAAGACAAATTACGGATATAATAGCCCACTTTCAAGGTTTATGCGAACAGCCAATTCATTATCTGTACATCCAAACTTTGACATTTTCAACTCTTTCTCACCCTCACAATTCATGGCAAGACTTAAGCGAATAAATATTTGTAATTTTTCTTAGTTTAATAAGTCAAATTTATATTATATTATATTATATTATATTTATATTTTATTATTGTATTATTTGTATTAAATTTTTGTTGTTGTTGTAGTAATTATTTTTAGTTAAATATTAATTTGTTAAATGGATTTTCCGTTAAATAAATAAATAAATAAATAACATTTTGTACTAATTCCTTAAACATTTTTGTTTACGTTTTTAAATTTTTGCTAAATTGTTGAAGATTTTTCAAATTACATTATTAATTGTAACATTGTATTACAATAAAATATCACAACTGTGGGTGCATAAATGTGATTTTTAAATACAGGGAATTTTTCTCTCAGGTATACATACATACAGGCATACACTGTAAATTTTACGACATTCGTTGTTTTTTTGAATGATATCAATTTGAATCTTTAAACGAAGGTTTTCCACTCCCAGACTAAGCATGAAGTAAAATTTCGAGTTTAGAAAAGCCTGAAAATTTGGATTGGCCGCGTAGCGAAGCGGAGCGGCCAATCCAAATCAGGCTTTTCTAAACTCGAAATTTTACTTCATGCGACACACGTATAAGACACTAAAATATCGTAAAGTTTAAAATATACGGCTTTAGCAATCTAATATGTAGATGTGAATAAAACATGAGTCAAATTCTGCGCTGAACAAATTGTTTAAAACAGTGATCATAGGCAACCCAATAACTCTAACGTATATAAAGTTGCCATAATCGTTGTTGTATGTGTGTATTTTTTGAACTTCACTGTAAATCAGTGTTTTTAAGCGTGGCGCATATAGTAAAATTTCGAGTTTAGAAAAGCATAATTTGGATTGGCCGCTCCGCTCCGCTACGCGGCCAATCCAAATTCTTTCTAAACCTTAAATTTTAATTCAAGCTTAGTATGAGAGTGGAAAACGCTCGTTAAAAGCCTCAAATTAACCGCTTTGAAACAATGAATTCCCGCAAATTTAAAAAATGCTGCAATTATCAGGCTATATATACTCAGAAGAAAAATTCTGTTTTAAACACGTTTTAAACATGTTTTTAATTGTTAATATTTTAAACGCTGTTTCAATGAAAAAAAACACGTTTTGTAAAAAAAATGTTTGTTTACATTAAAAGAAATAAAAGGTTTTTTTTTAACAACTCTGCTTGATACTACGTTGACTGTAGGGAATTATTAATTAGAACATTACTGCCTAATAAATAAAGTGTCGTTTTTGTGCTTATTTTACGGAATAAAAATAAAAAATGAAAATGTTGCTATATTAAAAGGAATACAAAGCATGATCTTCCCTAGGAAAAATACTTTTAAAAAATCCTTAAAATGTTTTGGCGAACCAGAAATTGGGTCACTGTGCTTGCAGCGCTAAGCATTGTGCTGTCCTGGTGCAGTTTCCATTTCCCCAGAAGTTACGGCATTTTCATGCAATGTGTTCTCTTATTAACGTCCCTAAAAGTTTTTTTAGTACTCAGTGTACTTTAGTTTAGCCTTGAAGAACCGACTAAATGTAGACATTTCCCCCGTAATTTAAAAAAATTAGAGAAAAGGCCATAAATTATTGTTTATTAGTAAAAAAATCTGGAGTGACCCCCACTCGACTTTTCTCCACTCTGATTGCATATACCGTGTGTAACACAAAACAGGATCACCCCCTTTAGTTTTTTTATTAATTGACATATCAATTTGAAATTTTCTATATTTATACTAAAAATAATTTAGAGTTTAGTGGTTATTAGAAAACTTTATTAGCACTTCCGGTATACATTTTTTTGTTTTTAGATACAGGATCTCAGTTTACATACAAATCAATTGTTTTTTTCAAATAAAATTACTTGTGTCATATTGTTTTTCAAAAACTAATAGTGCATATAGGTTGCTGTGATCGCCCTAATCTTTTGTTTCGTATTATAGACATATACTAAACAAATATTTCCAACTTTTGTTTCCTAATTTCGCCAACAGATGCCTTTGAATTGTAATTCGATCGTTTTATTAAAAAACTCAATTTTTTAATGGCAACATGGAGGATCATTATGATTTTTTCAAATTAATATACTACCTATTCAAATGTACACATTTATTCTACATTCTCCATATAATATTAACATATTCGCGTTTTTAGTTTGATTGTAAGACATTTTAATAAATTGTTACCACAAAAATATACACGCACAAATAAATTTGTTAGATAAAAACAAGTTTTGTATTTTAGTTTATTGATTTATCATTCATTTCATCGTTTTAAATGCCAAACATAGCCTACTAGATATTTCATTGTTATTTAAATTTGGCCTATATTATTAAAAAATATCGCAGTTACCAAATTAAATACGTATACTTTTTTTTAGTTTTTTCCAAGTTTCAAATAAATACATTTGAATAAATGGTATGCCAACCTTTGAAAAAATCATAATGATCCGCCATGTTGCCATTTGAAAAAATTGAGTTATTTAAAAAAAAACGATCGAATTACAATTAAAAGGCATCCGTTGGCCAAACTAGAGAACAAAAGTTGGTAATATTTGTTCTATACACGTCTTTGATATGAAACAAAAGATATTAGGGCGATAACAGCAACCTAGATGAACTATTATTTTTTGAAAAATATATGACACTAGTTATTTATTATTTTTGTAACAATTGATTTGAATGTGAAATGAGATTCTGTCCCCGAAACCAAAAAAAAATATATAGAGTTTTCTATCTAACATTTCAAAATTGAAGTCACTTCCGGTGAAACCGGAAGTGCTATTAAAGTTTCATAATCACCACTAAACTCTAAATTGTTTTTAGTATAAATGTAGAAAATTTCAAATTGATATCTCAATTAATAAAAAAACTAAAGGGGGTAATCCTGTTTTGTGTTACACCCGGTAGATGTATAGGATGTCTACTCTCAAAATAAATGTTTTAATAACTCTGTTAATAATAAAGATAAATTTATGAAACAAACGTAACTATTCTCAGAATTACATGTACTTTCTATAAATCACATAAAATTGCTATATATATATATATATATATCGGGTGTGTCAAAATCAACGGACATGCTTAAGGGGTTGAATTTAGACTATCAACGAAACACAATAATGAAAATATTTTTTTAATTTGACCCTTTTATAACCAACAGGAAGCTGTTGAATCTAAAAGAAGTAAATCTTTAAAATTAAATAATCCTATCCAAATTTTTAAAATAGTCTTATATGACATCTAATAATATAGCGAGAAAACACTCGTTTAGTTGCGCGACCCTCGACAAATTTTCACGGGGCTTTTCTAAACTCGAAATTTTACTTCATGCTTAGACTGGGAGTGGAAAACACTCGTTTAAAGCTTCAAAGCGACCTAAAAAAAATTTCTGGGCTTTTCTAAACTCGAAATTTCACTTCACGCGCCACGCGTATAAAACACTGATTTCAAGTGAGGTTCAAATACACATACATTTTACAATATTTTAGTGTATTATACGCGTGGCACATGAGAAAAATCGATTTAAAAAAATCGACACATTTCACATTTTTGAAAATATCTAGTTAGCCTTGATTTTCTCAAAAATTTTACAGATGTCTTTTCACTCAGCTGGTAAAACTGCACTATTTTGCCTATTTAACCGTTTCTCTATCTCTTGTAGTTTCCGAGATCTCCATATAAAAAAAAAACTCATCCTGTGCGAGGCCTGTTCAGATAACAACCGAAAATTTTGAATTACGCGCCAGCAGAGATATTTAATGATATGCTGTTAGCAGCATTGACTTGCGCATAATCTCCATTGTGAGCGCATGTTCGTGAATTGTTAGTATCTCGTTTAGTTTTTGTGATATTCTTATTTGAGTGCAACGGGTATAAGTGTTGGTGGCGACTTTTGAAATGTGCGAGTTTCTGGACCAACGATGCAACGTAAAATTTGGCGTGAAACTGGGGACATTATTGAACCGTGTGTACTATTAAGGCGTTTTGCAAAGGTTGCGTGAAAAAATCCGCAAAAAGAGACCAGAGTTGTGGCAAGACAACTCATGGTTCTTGCAACACGACAATGCGCCCACACACTTAGCTTTGTTAATTCGTCAGTGTTGTGCCAAGAATCAGATATTTGTCCTTCCGCACCCTCCTTATGCGCCAGACTTAGCTTTATGTGATTTTTTTCTTATTTCCAAAATTGAAATCAGTGCTGAAAGGACGCCGTTTTCAGAGTATTGAGAACATTAAATCAAGTTCGTCACAGACCTTACAGGCCATCTCAAATGAAGCTATCTAGAACTGCTTTGCGAAATGGAAACACCGCTGGGAAAAGTGTGTGAATAGGGGGGAGTACTTTGAATAGGACAAGGACCAATAATCTGAAAAATAAATGATAACGTTTAAAAAAATAAGGTTAGGTTATTATCTGAACAGACCTCGTATATACTACAATCCTAGAAAAATCGTATACGTCATTTATTTATGAGCAATAAATGAATAAATGAATGTTTTTTTCATCAAAAATTATTATTTGATTTACAACATTTTAGGACGTATCTCGACTTTTTTACAGGTGTAGAATTTTAGGTTTGAAAAGATATATGGTCTCTTATACAATTCAGCTTATTTTCTTTAAATCTTTAGATATTCGTTGTTTTTCTTTCAAAGAGTTCAATTTGAAGCTTTAAACGAGTGTTTTCCACTCCTAGACTAAGCATGAAGTAAAATTTTGAGTTTAGAAAAGCCCCGGGAAAATTTGTCGGGGGTTTTACTTCATGCGCCACGCGTATAATAAAGACTGACTTCAAGTGAAGTTAAAATTTACATCAATTTCACAATATTTCAGTGTTTTATACGCGTGGCGCATGAAGTAAAATTTCGAGTTTAGAAAACCCCAGGAAATTTGTCTCGGGTCGTTGCGCGACCCTCGACAAATGTTCACGGGGCTTTTCTAAACTAAAAATGTTACTTCATGCTTAGTCTGGGAGTGGAAAACACTGGTTTAAAGCTACAAATTGAACTCTATTAAAACAAAAACTAATATCTGAAAATGTAATTGAACTATTTATACAAAATTGAACTATTTATAAAAAAGAGGATGCACATGTATGCTTAAAACAATGATTCGGGGTAGCCTGAACTTTATGGGGCGTATCAGAAACCATCTACAATTTTATAAATATAAATCTCACTCGTAATATGTACTTGAAATGAATTAATTGATAGTTGCACAATGGGCAGTTAAATATCTATTTTTTTATCAGTAGTAACAATTGCTTTATTAACTAAATTATCAGAAGCAGTAATGTTGTAATTTTTATTTAATAATGGCAAAATTTATTTCATATTTATGTTTCAATTAAGTACAACAGTGTTAATCCGTTGATAATGGTCACTTTGTGTCCGAAATGTATGTACATTTGGTAATTCAAATAAACGTGTGAAGAACGGTTATTATTGCTTTATTCGTCAAAGTGCCAACTCGTAAGATAAAACCATTTCCAGTATTACCACCCTGTAATGTTACAGAGTTTTAAACTTGTAAATTGCTTCGGTAAAAATTATAGTTTCATTGAATATCAAAAGGTTTTATTTACGGAAAGTCTTCGTTGTAAAATCTTTAAAATACAAACTTTGCATGTTATTATTTTTTCTTAAAAAATGAAATACACAAATGTTACGTTCTGCACGGGCTATATTATTAGACAGGTAAATAAATACCATGGATAAAATCGAGCTGCCAACTTCAGAAATAATAACAAGAACATATCGAATGGGTCTGGACATGACGGCTTTTATAGGCGGAAGGCTAGTTTAGTTCATTGTTGTCGGAAAATAAAAGAGTTTACTATATGTACATGTTAGTAATTGAAATGTATCTTTGTAAACATTATTTTCATTAAATAAATTTAGTTTTTAAAATACAATTATGTTAATTATGGTATATTTAGTTAAAATACTTGGTTTGTTTGACTAATTTTATATTTACTCCGACTATTCTCGACTCTTGTTCATCTTCAAAGAGTGTTTTTACTCCGGTGCTCAAAAATGAACTATTTTACTGTTGCTTCAAAAATTTTGAAATTTTGTGGGTGTAGAGGGTGGTGAATTTTTCGATGCTCACCATCGGAAACGATAAGATACACGAGGTTGCTTAAATTAGAGAAAAGTAAAAGTAAAAGTTTTAATGGCGATTGAGAATCTGTAAAAAATATGATTATTTTGATAGGTTCCTGATTTATCGCAAAAAAACTGAAAATTGTGATTTTAGAAAAAAAAAATATTATCTTACCTGAAATATTCTAGGTACTCTAGGTTTCGAGTTATGACATTCAACTTTTTTATTTCTTATGCCATATTGGATTTTCACACTTTTAGGTAGACAAAAAAATCCGCTTTCAGAAATAAAATATTAAAATTAATAAGCGAGTAGAATGGCTTACAAAAACGTTCTTAATTATTTTGTTTACTAATTATGACGCGTTTTGTCAATTTTTTTAACACGTGTAATCTGATAAATACGTATTATGTATTTTTTTTCGCGAATCCCGGTCAACAATTAACCTTTTATGAAATAAAAACGTTTTGGATACTTACAAGCGGTAAAACCACTTTTAACCCTTTTAGCCCTGGAATTTATCTGGTGCCCAAAAAAATGTTTTGTACACTGCATATTATTTATCACTATCTGAAATATGCAGAGAGTTTTTCCTTTAAGTATACAAATCTCAATATACTGTATACGCTGTAAATCTTTAGATATTCGTTGTTTTTAGAAATATTTCAAATTAAACTTTCCACTCCCAGATTAAGCATAAAGTAAAGTTTCAGGCTTTTCTCAACTCGAAATTTTACTCCATGCGCCACGCGTACTAAACACTGATGTGATGTAATGTTCAAAATACATGTTTTTAGTATACTGCTTTAGTAGAATATTTTGAACTTTACCTAAAATCAGTGTTTTATACGCGTGGCGTATGAAGTAAAATTTCGAGTTTAGAAAAGCCTGAAAATTTGGTTTGGTCGCGTAGCGCTACGCGCTAGGCGACCAAACCAAGTTTTAAAGCTTTTCTAAACTCGAAATTTTACGTCATGCTTAATCTGTAAGTGAAAAACACTCGTCTAATACTTCAAATTAAAAAGTTACGGTACATGCATACATATATGTATATTTAAAAGAATCATTCCCAGTATGTTTACCAAACTTTAGTGGTGGCAAATGCCACCGTCAGGGCCGAAAGGGTTAATGTACCATAATTATATTCGAAAATGTATCACCATGGGTTAAAATATAAATATTTTATTTTATTATTCTCAGTTTAATTAATAAGATTTATTGAAAATAGGTAAATAAAACATTTGCTAAGCAGTTCAATGGCTGAGGGAGAGGCTACAATTTTTTTAATTTGAAAGAAAATTTAAGATTTCCCTATACACTAGAGGGCATTTCTGTATACACAAAATTTTGTGAAAATATGTGTTTTAATTATTTAATACGAGTAAATTTGATATTGTGCAAATACATTTATAACTTCTCCATATTCTTTATGTAACTACTTCGTTAACACGCATTTTGCACGTTGCTGAAAATTTTATTAAAATTATCGTTTACTTTGAAGTATAAAGATGGAAAAAAAAGTACTCATTGCTTAATATTCCCTGTCACGTGGGTAAATTCTGTAGTGCCCTGTTGTCCACATAGAATTTTTGTCTAGGGACATGAATTGAAATCTACGTTCGAATTTACTGTAAATGCTTTAAGAGAGAATTTATTAAATTAAAGTTTACTATACGAGCATGGCATTTCCAATAATCATGTTATTATTTACAGTTCTGTTGCGGAAGGTATTCCAGCGGATAACCCACATCTTGTGCTTCTATTCTTTATGTCTCAGCTCTTCCTTCGTGAACTCACCAAGTGCCATCGTCTTGTTCAAATTATACCTATGGATATGTCTGGATATTACGGTCAGTATAAAAAAATCCGAAATAAAAGTACCGAATAATACATTTCCCACCTCATTCAGGTATTAAATTGTCGAGTCAAATTCCAGAAATTACAGTATGCGCGATGATATTTTAATTACGAGCTTAGCTATATGAGGAATGCTTCATTTAAAATTTAGTCATTGATTACGGAAATTAGTTGGATATTTCTGCAGAAGGAATATTCTTGGTATTCATTAATGAAGTTTGGGTAAATAGTTGTCTCCTATTTTTATGTATTCTTTTTAAACATATGCGGCCTTATGCATAGTCCCGTGATCAAACTGTTACTAACGTGTGATTAACTAATCGCGATTATGGTGTTACTAAGTACTCTGTATGCATAGTCATGTTTTAACACATACTTGTTAGTAGCGCCCAATTTTAGTTGCTCGTATCGGCAAAACTGCTTTTTCTGTCATTTCCATGTCAAATTGAATCATAAACCAAGAACAATATAGATAGATTTATGATATTAATCTATGTAACGAGGTTGGGTATGCCCTCTGTGCCAATGCCGCCAACTTATCTATACTTTAATAAATTATATATGTGTAAAATTAGCAATATTGAATTACCAATTGTGGGTTTTAATGAACTTTTATAGCTTACTATCCATTATAGACCTTATAATGATTTCAATTAATGTTGTAATGTTTTTTAACGATCGCAAAAAATGTGCGCTCTGTCAGCTACTATAAAAATGCACGCACTGCAGTTAAATTGTAGGAACAAAGTTAATTCTCTATACGTGCGATATAGATTATTAATTACGCATATAGATAATTAATTACGCAGGCTTACGATTGTGAACGGACGAACGAATGTGGCCTTTATCCAACCGCCGCTCTAGCGAAATTCACACAGTTGCGCATTTCTGTGAGCTTAGGCATAGCACACGATTTTTGCACTCGGTCGCGAACTTTACAACACTAATTTGACCAAAAACACAGCTCATTATTTAGGGAACATTGAACTCTGACGCTCACAATCATGCGAATGACATTTGAGGTTAAGTATAATCACATGTAAAACTAGGGCTATGGTGTGATTAAAAATGTAGTCAGTGACTCACGCTAATCGCGTCTAAAATTGGACTATGCATACGACATATTTTAATTACTTACTAAACCTTAGTTAGTCACCTGTTAGTCGCGATTAGCGGACTATGCATACGGCCGATGGTGTTTAATAAATTCAAGTTTACGCCATTCGGATGTGGAAGCCATTATTTAAATAAAATACTTATAACACTGTATTGTTTCACAGTGTCTGACGAAGAAAAAACTATAGTCACAAAATAACTACTAAAGTATTTGAAATTAACAAAGTGTTAATTAATTCAGAAAAATAAACATACATTATTATACCGGCTGGTCGATAAAAAACGCCGAACGCCATTGCTCTATTATTTATTGACCGATTTTGTTGAACTAAACACCAAAGTCAATAGCGGTTTAAATACTAAAAAATGACATAATTATAGATGTTTTTGGAAAATAACTTCATTGCTAAATAATACAAAATTTAACACATTTAAATGGCTGCCTATAATTTTTAAATTTTATTACATTAGACATAATTTTTCTGAATCCAATAATGCTCAATTTCTTGTTTTTGTTCAATACAAAAAAAAATTAAAATAAATGTTCTTCTTCTATTTAAAATTATATTTTTCAAAAATTATAATTAGTGCGCCTTGTTAAAAAAGTGCCAAATGTCATTTATTGTGAGATTATGTCAAACATGAATAATAACGACCCAACAAATAAATACCTACGTTACAACTTATTGTAGAAAAAAAAAATAAGAATAACTCAACATTATTAAATTTGTTTTAAATTACTAACTAAATAAATTAATTTGATAAATTGTACGGCCATTCCATAACTAAGTGCACACTTTTTAGGGATACATCAGGGATTTTAGCGAATTTCACATATATTATAAAGGCTATCAAAACAAGACTTTTGGATTTTACTAGAGGTTAAACAAATTATTGTGTCAAAAGGTATTCTCTGTAGTGTTCAACCATTCCCTCTACCCTCTACCCTCTACCCTCGCCCACTCCTTTTTTCATTTTATTTTCCCATATTCAAGTGATTACCATCAAGCGATTAAAAAAAAAACTTATTTAGCGATAAGGTCGGTGAAAATGCTATATAGAGCATTTGTCACTGACCTTGTCGCTATATAATTTTTACGGCCAAGAGTGGAAATCCTTTATATTATTAAATAAACAATATTAGTGACTTAATTTCAGGTTAGACAATGAATAAAGTTCTCTTGGTTTATTAAGCGGGACTTGTAGCGCACACCACGATCCGGGCATTACATCAATGGCGGGAGCGCCTCACGGCAATGCAGCGCTCGGGTAAAAATCATATCTCAAAAAGTTTTAAAATGCCCATACTTTTGAAAACGGAAAAATTCCTAGGAAGGATCACGGTATAACATATATTTATAATATTTCAGTGTTTATTACGCAGTTTAGAAGAGCCTGAAAATTTGATTTGGTCGCGTAGCGCTATGCGCTTCGCGACCAAACCAAATTTTAAGGCTTTTCTAAACTCGAAAATTTACTTCATGCTTAACCTAGGAGTGAAAACACTCGTTTAAACTTAGGTTGAAATCTTTTGTAAAATCGACGAGTGCCTGAAAATGTACAGCCTATACATTATGTATATTTAAAACAAATTTAAAAATGCAGAAGCCGGTACATTACTCTTAGCTTATTTTTATTTTTCTTGATGTTTTCTAAATATTGATTATATCGAAAAATGTTTAAAAGCAGTTGTGGATCTCGTCAAAACACATTAATTTCATATATTATACTTTTGTGTAGTTTGAAGTTGATCTTTTTTTTGTAACTCAAACCGCTTCAAAAATTGCAATGCAAACATATACAGAGAGTTTTATGTAACACCGAACATACTAAAATGTACTCAATGTTAATTTTCCTATGTTCGATGTGTACTGGGACGCATCAATGCATTGGGTGTGATGTGATTGGCTACGATTTCTAATTGTAATATAGACAACCCAATTTACACTCTTCCCTTCAAAAATAAATGAAATCTGTCAGTTATCGCAAGCAAGTGATATTTGCTGTTCTAGCACTTGAAGCAGACGTAGACGAAGAATGAAGAGTTAAACATATCAATAATGTATACAAAGGAGGAAAACAAATATTCTGGTAAACTTATACCATGGAGAAAACAGTTCAAGAAATTCCCATGATTTATTTCTGAAAATTTTTCTGTTCAATCAGACTACCATTTATTTCAACCATTTCGAACCTTCCAGCACAGCTTGTTTGGATAAATTTCACAAGCGAGGAGTTAGAAGTCCGTCGATATTATCGGAAGAGACGAAATTAAACAATTTTTGTTATGTCGAAGTATCTAATAATATCCTTACTATTGCAAAATCATTTAATATTTAAAAATCCTTTGTACGTAGGAGTTCTACAAGAATTTAAGTTTAGGTCCAACGAATTCCAACATTACTAGTTGCTGTATAACAACATTAAGCGATAACATTTTTGTAAAATATAATATGTTAAATTAAACAACGAAATGTTGCCAAAAATTGTATTTACTGATGAAGCGTTTACATCTTCTTACCTTCTTTAATTAGTATTTTACTAATTAAACATATAATAAAAGTTGATAACCATTACGTTGTACTATAATATTCATAATACAACATATTGTGGTTGACATAATAATTGACAAATTTAATTTATTTTTGACGTGAAGAGAGTACATTGGGTTGACTATATTACCATTAGAAACCCTAGCCAATTACATCGTACTCAATGCTTTGATGTGTCCCAGTACACATCGAACCTAGGTAAATTAACCTTAAGTACATTTTAGTATGTTCAGTGTTACATAAAACTCTCTGTATGTAAGCTGTGGACATCAGGGGAATTATTCCTGAAATTGATGACACGATCGGTCGCCCACCAACTGTGAAATTCACATCTAAATGACAGATTTCGTACGACGGAATCGTACGACCAATCTCGGAAATACGGCCCCTGAATTGTGAAAAGTTAAGCGAGCGGTCCAGTGCAAGGGGACATGCCGTATGCCCCAGAGGAGTGATTACCAAAGTTAAATGATATGGTGTTTCATTTGGTATCTGACTAGCAGCGCAAATACATCAGATAAAAGGTTGGGAGTAAATTTTTGATCGTCAAAAATATTTGTTTTTGCTTCAAACTCTCCCATTTATAGGGTTTTCCATTGATTTACCACCAGACCGCCTTGTTTTACAAATAATATACGACTGGCGTGTAAAGTACCATGATGGACATCACCGTTTAAAAAAAATAAAATAAGACAGTTGTTAATAACAACAGTTTTCTTTTTTAAAAATGAAAGTTTGTGTAATATCTCGAAAAGTAATGTCGCTAGAAAAAAACGAATACTATTTTATTATTTAGTGTAAAATGTCACCCTTTACTATCTCTTCTATCTATTTTATTAACTGAGGAAAATTGATTTTAAAACAAGTTAAGAATGCGGAGGCTTGCATTGTCATGTTGAACAAAATTTTAAAACAAATTTTTATAAAGAAGTTACATACAAAATAACAATAATAATAATAATATTTATATGACGAACAAAAATATTTGTTTGTCGAAAATGGGTTTCTCTATCTCGTATAGTTTCAGAGATCCCCATAGAGAACATAAAAAAACCTCACTCTGTATAATATACATAGACGAAAACATAACATGTGACATAAAGAAAATGAAAACATAAATGTGTAATTAAAGAACAGTTAAACCGTTTCAAGGAACCGGTTAATTAAAATGAATGAACCGGTTCTGAGCCACTCACTCAAGTGAATCGTTTTGCCTATCTCCTTAAAGGGTATTGTGAACTGATCAGCTGATTAAAATGTAAACAACGCTATTCACCATTACTATCTGTCTTGTCTATACACATCATACTAATTCCATTCAGCCGTATTATGTTTATACCTTAAACGAAATTTTGTGGCCTGGTGTAGATGGCGCTTTAGTACGGGCGATTAAAAGAAAATAATATTTTTGAAACTATACCTTCAAATTTAAAATTATAATTTTTTGTTGTTAAGATAAAATATAAAATTAATTTTGTTAAGGGTAAGACGTATTTTGTTTTGTTTATTTTTCAAATTATTTGTTTATATTTTGTTAATTACAATTATTATGATAAAAAAAGTCCGTTATACCCTTCATATTATTTTTTTAGAGAGCTATACAAATTTTTGTTGTTGAAATATTGATTGGTTTTTGAATTATCCTTCAAATTATAATAATTCACATTACCCTTAAGGCAGACTGCTTGTTTATGTGTTGAATCAACACAATAAAATAAATATTCTATTTAAAATTATATTTTTCAAAAATTATAACTAGTGTGCCTTATAAAAAAAATATATGTCAAACATGAATAATAACGACCCAACAAATAAGTACCTACGTTACAGATTAATGTCGAATAGAGCTAGTATAAATTTAACCCATTAATCGCCATTAATGCAATAATGCAACATTATTTTATTATTTTTATAATGACTATCTAAATAAGTTAATTTGATTCATTGTATAATTTGACCTGACTTGTGAATGTGTGATGAAAAATATAAATATTTTGTTATTTCAATATTTCCATTATTACTCATTTTTAAAGTGAATTTCTAACTTTATAACATTTCAGTGTTTTATACGCGTGGCGCATGAAGTAGAATTTCGAGTTTAGAAAAGCCTGAAACCCAAACTTTAAGGCTTTTCGAAACTCGAAATTTTACTTCATGCTTAATCTGAGAGTGGTTCGAACTTTAAATTAAAGTCTTTTATAAGATTAATGTATGTAATATAATAAATCATTCATAGAAAGTATAAAAAGAAGTGCGGAATTTTACCAAAAATTAACTTATAGAGTTAATTCTATAATTTGTTTGGCTGGTAATGGGTTAATAAAAGTATAATAAACTAGTTAACACATGGATTAAGTATAAACCGATAAACAAATTAAACAGTATTAAAATGCCAATTTTGTTTCAAGGGACACTACATTTATCGCCAAAAAATCATGTGAACAAGATTTATAATAATTTTTTTTCTGAGATAAATATTAAATTAAAATCAACATAATTGGATTTAGAAAAATAATTTCCAATATATTAAAATCAGAAAAGTATATGCAGCCATTTAAATATATAAAGTTGACTATTTTTGGCAATGAAGTTATAGAAAAAAATCAATATTGATGTCATTTTTTAGTATTCAAACGGCCATTGACTTTGGTTTTTAGTTCATTAAAATCAGTTAATAAATAACAGTGTTATCGCGTTGGACGTTTTTTTATCGAACACCCGGTATATATCCATGCACGTAATTCATTTTAGCCTAAAAGTGGATTTACACACTTCTTTCAGATAGATCTTAAATTACGTACGTTATTGCACACTTTAAAATGTAAAGTGATGGAAACGTCGTACTCTCGTTTTTCAAGTTACTGTAATGAAATAAGTTGGCAATTGGCTTACTAAATTAGTTCAAAAATTGGTTCATTAAAATATTAGAAACACTATTTTTTATAGCAATTTAGGTTTGTATTTCTCATGGAAACACAAATCATGTATAAAAAGTATTTATTGTTGATTTCAAATGAAATTAATATACAGAAAGTTTTATATAATACCGAACATGCCAGAAAATGTTCAATGCAAATTTTCCTATGTTTGATTTGTTTTAGGACGCCACAAAGCATTGAGGGCGATGTGATTGGCTACGATTTCCAATGTTAATATAGTCAACCCAATGTACACTCTTCTAAGTGTGATTTAATTGGTTACAAATTTTAGTAGTTTTACTGCAAATTAGGACTAATGTAAATAGGGTACATGTAACGTCAAAATAAAATCTTGTACGTTTATGGTAAGCACAGTATATGTGAATATGGAACAAACTTTTTTGCCCAAAGCAAGACGCTGGCATTTCAAGACAATCAAGATTAATATCTTTAATTCATTGTAAGTTATACAGTCAATAAAATAATAAATACACCTAAGTTATCTTTATTGAGTATAATGCAAACAAATAAAAGAAAGTTGAAATGTTTATCAAATGAAGCAGCACACCTAACACCCCAGTGTTGGCAGCAGACCTAGGAGCGGTACTTGCAAACATTATAACCTGCCTCGCCACGCTCTTAGCAGTCTTGGGACGGCATTTTTGCTGGTACACCCGAAGCAACGTGTTCGTTGGGGTGATACGTTGCGTTAGAACTACCTAAATCGTAGCCAATGGAATCGCACTCAATTCTTTGATGCGTCCCAGAACAAATCGAACATAGGAAAATTAACATTGAACATTTTCTGGCATGTTCAGTGTTACATAAAACACCATCGTAATGTACGTAAAAAATACTACTAGTTTGTTAATTTAACCGATTTCGTAGCTCCAAAGATAACAAAGTTACCAATGGTGGCCCGATAATTTAGAACACCCTGTATATATATAAATATATATAAATCATTTTTTTCTTTTTCTATAAGGGCTATCGACCATAGATCTTTCTGCCCTATACGTCCTATTTACAACAATTCCGCCATTCCACTATAGGGAAAGTACTATGATCACATCACCATTTTTACATTTTAATTAAACGACTTTGCCCTAATTTCGGAGCGACTCATCTAATTTAGTCCCCCCTCTAATGCGTTTGGGCCCTAAGCGGCTGCGAAATCAAGACCCGGACAATTTTTGTCAGATCAGATTTAATTGAATCCACTCTATGCATTGCACTTATTAACACATACTTGAAGCACTAAATGCACACATATGTATACAAGGTGGCCAAAAAATTAGTGAAAAGCTTTATGCAAGAATAGAGTCTTTAATGAATTTTAAGCAGAAAAAACTAAAAAAAATACATAAACAAAATTTTAAATAAAAAACAAATATTCTATTATTATTCAGTATTCTAAAGATGTGACTAAATTTTTTTAACCATTTTGTGTATTATTGCTATTAATGATCGACTAAACCAGGACCGGACAATTTGCGCTCCTCATGTGGCCCTTGGAGCGCTCCTGTGCGGCCCGCGGCCTCATACGCCGTTCTTTGTTTGTTATTGTATTTTTTATTTGGAATGCTCAAGTAAATGTTACAAATACTGGTATTCGTATTTGATTTGGCGAATATTTATTTACTTTTCTATATTCTTATTAACCAAATTTATTGCGAATACGCGAATATTAATTATATTGTCAATTTAATTAAATTTACCCATGATAAGTTGAAATAGAATTAGCCAATTTATGAAGTGTAAAAAAATCCATGTGGTATACTTTTTAGGTTAATATTGTATTATTCTAAAAATGTATTGTTATTTGAATTTCACATTAAATTCATATTTTACACGCCTGGAGCATGAAGTAAAATTTCGAGCTTCGAAAAGCCTGAAAATTTGGTTTGGTCGCTTCGCTTCGCTACACGACCAGGCTTTTCTAAACTCGAAATTTCACTTCATGCTTAATGTGGGAGTGGAAACACTCGAATTAATATTATTAAAAACTGTAATAAATATGAAGATCTAATAGAGTAAATTAAACTAACTTTATTTTATAAAGAATTAATAATTCTCGTCAAATTTGTTGAAAAGTTTGGGTAAATAGTAATTTTATAAAATTATAATTATAAAAATCACTGAATTTACATAAAAACAATGGACCTATAACTTTTTTTATAGAGATCTTATAAATCTTTTCAAATTTTTATAAAAATGTTTAAAATATGTAAAGTTATTTAAATTGAAAAAACACTTGGTATTGTTTCACAAATTAAAACTTTATTCAGACTAGTTTCGGTTTGTTAGACCATTTTCAAAGGAATGTACAGAAAAAAAACTGTTGTCTAGGTATATACATAACTTAAATAACTTCACATATTCTAATATGTTTCACCAAGTGCCAGATGAAAAATTAATTCAAGAATTTTTTTTTTAAAGTTTAAATAGATAGAAAATTAGGACAAAATATGTTTAATCAATGGTGCAAAATGAAGAAATGATTCAGCATAAAATAAAATATAATTGACAAAATTTATACAGAATTAATTGAGTTTTAATATTTTTTAAAGCAACGTTAATTATCTTAACTAGTTTTCATATATTTTGAACCAAACTCGAAAAATTGTATATTATTTTTAGTTTAATTTTAATTACGATCAAAAAAATGTAAATTGCTTCAACAAGTAACTCGTTAAAAAGTAAGATGTTTGTGCATTTCATTAATTTTTTCTAAAATTAAAAAGAAGAAATTTTGTTTATGCTAATTAAAAAAATTAACCCTCCGCCCCCTCCACAAAAACAATCATTTAAAAATCATGATAAAATTTAAATTGTTCTAGCTATCGATTAATAGTTTTTATTAAACTTGTGCTGTGGAGTTTTTATAAATTTTCTAAAGAGATATTCAATCATTGTAAAAATGATCACCATTTATAATTATACATAATTGCTTGTTTTATATTTTACAAAACTTAAGTTATATTTGATAGTCATTTTTCTTGTTTAATAATTAAATAATTTGTATTTGATTTTGTAAATCATTGATTAGAGTTTAATGGAATTTTAGTATAATAATTAAATAGTTTTACCTTTATACAAACATTTAACAATATTATACAATTATACAAGTTAGAAAATATACATTTAATGTTTACCAATTTCGCATTTTACATTCATTTTAAAAATTAAGATAGAAATACAAATAAATTAATATAGAAATACAAAAATAATAACAAAAATACAAAAATATTAAATTAGTATAAAAATACAACTAATATCTGTAAATTATCATTATTTTATAGAAACAGAAATGAATCTATAGAGGGAGTTTTTCTTTAAAGTGTATATATCTAAATTACAGCGTAAATACTGAAATTTTTAGATACTCTAATTATTTTCTATAAAAAAATCAATTCAAAGCTTAAAACGAGTGTTTTCCACTCCCAGATTAAGCATAAAGTAGAATTTCGAGTTTAGAACAGCCTGAAAATTTGGATTGTTCTCGCAGCGAAGCGAAGCGATCAATCCAAATTTTCAGGCTTTTCTAAACTTAAAATTTTACATTATGCGCCACGCGTACAAAACGCTAATTTAAAGTGAAGTTTAGAATATTCTATTATTTCATATGTGAATCATGCTTAAACATTTTTTTAGCATATGCGCGGGGATATCTATACGGAAAATTAAAATTCCATGTACAAAAAAAAAATCAAAACGCAAATTCAGATTCCTAATATTTTAAAATTGTCAAAAATACGAAAGCAAGTCATTAACACTTCTAAATAAAAAACAAAACATAATATGATTTTGCAATAGAAAATCTGTGATGAGGCCCTAGAAGCAATTTGAGTTAGCCAGCCCTAGACTAAACATTATATAAACATTTGCAATGTTTAGCTGGATGTTAGTAGAAATGATTTTAATCAAAAACAATTCAAAAAAATTACTGATTTCTAGTCACATATTTATTATTTTAATTGCCTCGTGAACCTTAATGAACAACAATACACCTTTTTATTTGGATTTTCTACTCAAAATTAATTAATGAATCAAATTACTTAAGGCTGTTCGCTAATTTTTTGCCACCTTGTATACAGGGTTGGGCAAAAGTATGAAAACACGGGATTTCTGGCTAAACTATACGTGCGATAAAAAAATACTCTTAATATAAGTTTTTGTAGTCGTTTTAATCTGCTTCCCAGCAGCTATCCTATTTCTAGAGATATGACGTCATCGGTTTTTTTTAAATGAAACACCCTGTATATTTTAAACTTTTTTATAATTACTTGTTAAACAATTACAATGGTGTCCACTTTTTTGGGTATGCAACTTGTGGTTTTTGAATTAATAAACATAATAATAAAAGCAAACGATAGCTGTTTACTGTTATTTGATTAGCGTTTACAGTTTTTCGTAGAAAGACTGGTCCGATGATGTGTCCACGAATTATCTGATGGAAACTAGTGCAATAATAACAGCGAATGTTACTTTTAGATTTACGTTTGTTTATAAGACGAGACAAACGACAGTAAACAGCTATCTATTTCTTTTATTACTTTATTTAATAATGGAAAAACCACAAGTCGCACACCCACCAAATTCGACATCATTGTAATTGTTAAACAAGTGTTTACCTAAAAAGTTTCAAATATACAGTGTGTTGCATTTAAAGAAAACACCGATGCCGTTATACTTAGAGAAATATAATAGCTTTTGGTAACCACATTACGTCCCTAAATAGATTAAAACGAATATAAAAACTTATATTAAGAGTATTTTTTCATCGCATGTATAGTTTAGCCAGAAATCCGGTGTTCGCATACTTTTGCCCAACCCTGTATATACGCGTGTATTGTAAGAATGTTGAATAGAATACACAGTGGTGTAATTAGTTTAGCTCTGTGTACGATACAAACCGTAACAGGGACTACGTTTCCGTAAATGTACATTAATTGTTTGATATCACTTCCATTATCGTGGTGGAAGGATGCGCAATACCGCATTTGAAGGCCGCAACTCGAGACTGGGATTTGTATGTTTCAGTTAATTTTGTAGATTGTAGGGCTCCCCCCTCTTGGAATACGCATTCTGTAATATTTTAATGATGTTTTCGTTGTTTTAGAAAATAGGGCGGGTCCGTCGAATCTGGGCAATGTCATAAGTCAGATATTGTTGTGTAAGCAAATCACCCCAGATTTTAACCAAGAGGAGCTTTGTAGTATCTCCAAGGACTCGCAGGAGATATCGAAGATATTAAGGGAGATGCAGGAGTATATGCCTAAGCAGGAAAACAATCTCGGTAAGTAGCAATAGCAAGAGAAAAAATATGCTATGAAGGTAATCATATTATTTACCATTTATTGTAGATTTGTTGCTTGTGTGTATTATATTTTTAAATTAAATAAATTAAATTGTTGACTATCATCATAAAATAGTAGTATTAAATGTTCACAAACACTTCCTCGTTAAAGATATGATGATTGAAATATCATCAATATAGAAAAGTTGCTGAATCTAAATTTATTCTAATTTTATTAGTATTTTTCCAAAACTATTCACAAAAAAAATAATTCTTGCATTCTTTCGCTATATCTCGGTAAATATTGATCACCATCACATATAAGCGTTATATATTTTTAACTTTACTGTAAATCTGTGGTATATACGTGTGGCGCATGAAGTAAAATGTCGAGTTTAGAAAAGTCCTGTGAAAATTTTGTTACGCAACGGCTAATAAACCAAATAATGCGGAGAGTGGACACCTGGATCCGGGAACATAGACTAGTCTTCGCAACTGAAAAGACGGAGGTCATTCCACTAACAAGGAAGATGCCATTTTTGATAGTTATAGGGTCATTACCTATAACATCAACAAATGACGTTAAGTACCGAGGGATACGCTTAGACAGTAGAATGACTTATCGCTCACATATAGACATGGTATGTGAGAAGGCGGTCAGAGTAACCTCCATGCTAAGCCGACTGATGGCCAGCATTGGAGTACCGTTGAACGGACAAGCTAGAACGATAGCCAAGGACGCTTCATCGAGGAAATAACAGGAGAAATAGCAAGGGGAGATTTGGGAAAGATGGACTAGGACCCTTATTCCAGACAAATGGACAGGAAGAGAGCATGGAGAGGTCAATTTCTATCTTACACAGTTCTTGTCTGGACACGGGTATTTTAATTATTATCTGAAAAAAACAGACACCGCATCATGCATGTATGGACACTCAGATCGTGACAATGCGAAGCATACAATCTTTAAACGAAGGAACCAAGAAAGGCAGATATTGGTAGGAAAGGTGGGCAGAATTCAACCAGGAACCATAATCGACACCATGTTAACTGGCATGGTAGGCGATATCCGTCTATATAGAATCGAACCTTAAGAAAAATAAAGCAAAGACCTAGAAAAGAAGATGTTCATAGAAGTAGAACTTAAGACATCCACCCTAAAGTTTATTTATTTATTTATACGGGAAAACCCCTTTTAACAAAAATAGAGCACTAATAATTCAAACAACAATCAAAATTACATTACATTAAATAATACTATTAATATTATTAATTCGAGCCATTCAAAAAATTAAAACTATTCACAAAATAATAACAATAAAAGTCACAAATCTAAAGCATCCTTTTCGGTTTACACTTAAAACTATCAAAATTTGAATTAAATAAATCGAACCACTCCCTATCGGCCAAGCTATTTGCTATCCTCATCATTCTGGCCAGTGGATTGTAGTGGGAGTAGTTTGTAGTGAATGTCTGCAAGCGGAAAATCGGCGTATTCCTCAGATTTCGGCAGTATAAAAATGAAGTTGCTCCAAAATATTAGGACAATCAATTAAAGTGTTTACTATTTTGTAGATCATGCATAAATCTGCTGTTAAGCGACGATTAGCTAGAGGTCTAATGTTCAAATCGGTCATTATTTCTTAGTAACAACCTTGCCTATGACATCTACCCAATTTGAACTCCATGCTACGTAAAAACTTATGTTGTATTTGTTCCAATCTATTAATATGTGTTGATTGATATGGAGACCATATTACCGAAGCATATTCAACGTTGGAGCGAACTAATGCACAATATTATCGTTTTAAACACGATGGACCCAAATCTTTACACACCCTCCAGACAAAACCCCACATTTTTAAAGCTTTGGAGCAAACGTTACTGATATGTGAGTTGAATGCAAGCCTATTATCGAATGTCACTCCTAAATCTTTCAGCTCTGCTGATTTAGCTAAATCATTTCCATCAATGCTGTATGCGTAATTGAGACTGGAGCGTTTTCTACAATATGAAATAAGATTGCATTTTTTCACATTAAGGTGTAATTTATTAGAGTAGCACCAGTCATTAATCTTATTTAGGTTATCCTGCAGGCTTTTACAATCTTCAAACGATTTGACGATCCGATATATTTTGATGTCGTCAGCATACAATAAAACCTTGCTGTTAGTAATAAGTTATGACATCTGACGGTCCCAGGGGGGATTTATGGATTTATGTGAGTCCCACACACCAGGACCCGGTCTCTTCTGACGTGCAGTAGCATTTCCCCTACGCTTATATAAATAAAAAACGCCGACTTATGTCAACTGTTATTATAGTCCAAATTTCGGCTAGCGCCCACTTATGTCAACTGTCATTATAGTCATAATGTCATCAAGCTGACACAATGGACTAAATGTCGCATAGCGCCGACTTATGTCAAGCTGAAACGATAGACTTATGTCAGTCAACCTAGTGATTTACAGTTATAACTGTACATTTTGACTATTGTGACATTATGACTGTAAGCCACTTGGTTGACTGTCTTTTGACTATGGTAAGATTTTGTCTGATTATGAATATATCTACTAAAATTTTTAATCTGAACATTTTTGCAAAAACAATACTCTCCTTAGTTTTGCATATGGGGGAATGTAAAAATCATTGCCAAGGATTATTATTATTATATCCAGGCGGCCATATTTTTCAATACGAGATGCATCACAGATCGAGCATGCGGTATTGCATGAGATAACCTGTATAAGATATACTCTGAGAAGCGTATATATGCCGATCTGTATGTACTGTACAAAATAGTACACAGTTTGATAGGTTGTAGCGAGTTATTGGGTATGTTAAAGTTTAATATTTAGTCTAAAACAAGACATATCAAAATATTTCAGGAGAATTTTTATCGTACAAACTATACCAGGTACTACACTACTCCGTTAACCGAATGTTAAGAATATGTAATTTGGTTGTCCTTTAACTTTATCGCGGCGACAGAATTACAGAGTTACAGAAGGACAGAATTACAGAATTACAGGACAAAATTACAGAATTACAAATGGACAGGACAGACAGACATTATTAAAAAATGGTTTTAATCAACTCGGGGGACCTCAAAATGGATATAAACCCCCTACAATTTTTGATTTAACATTTTTTGCAAAAACAATACTTTTCCTTTGTTTTGCATATGCGGGAAAGTAAACAAAATATGTGTATGAAAAAGAAATGGAATAATTGTATTAAATTAAAAATAAAATATTTGGGTAGTGTTATTTTCACAAATTAAAAGATAAGCCGTCTTCCTCATCGTAAAATATATAAATGTGACATCTAATTTGGGACCGAGCGTGTATTAAATAACGTTTACTTTCCTTAAGATATTCCGATATGGTTAGATTGTTACCGTTATACCCTCATTTTCTCAGCTATCATGTTTCCAAAGATATAACCCTACCAATTACCGGTTTGCGACCTATTAACTTTTATGTACATATGAGTATTAACAAATAGTATATAAACAATAAAAAGAAAGAAATGCATTCGTCAGTATAATAAGAAAATAACGATTTTGCTCGATATGGAATGAGGACTTACCCCAACAATGTAACCCTTAATACGACAACAATGGGAATAATTAGATTTTGCTTAATATCTTAAATTGGTTAAAAGCACAATTGTTGTCGCCTGGATATGACATATTGCTAGAGAATTTGAGGGATGGATTTCTTGAGAAATTGCACGAGTTCATTGTTGGTGTTTTCCTAATGGACTGTTATACCGGTCGTTCAATCATTTGTTAATGGGGATCTTTGCTCAATTTTTATTAATATTCTGTTCTTTTTAAGTAAAAATATGATGTCCTCTATATTTTTAATTTACATTTTTATTCATTGTTAGTGGATAAACAAGCGGAAACATTTTGTTTAGTTCCCATCAGTTTATCCATCAAACACGTTGTTTCGGTTTCATGACACAAAAAATGGTAAATTGTATTTTCATTTATTTGCTATCCAATAATATATAAACTACAATTATTATTACCAACTGCAAGACTGTGTAAGGCAGGTATTGTGATCAGTTCGAAATTGAAGATATATTAAAAATAAATTATTTTTCCCAATTTGGGGTTTCATTACTTCAATGTTCGATTAAGTTTTTCCGTTTCTGTATTGATTAATAACAAACTTGACGTGTTATCAAACATCCGCAAATTAATGTTTTCTGCTCGAAGTTTCCTTCTAATAAACATATACGTCTGTGCTGTTATGTATTGGCTCCTAATGCAATACACATCATCCAAGGCGTATAAATTATATGTTAATAAGGTGGCCTACTATCCTATCTCGCAATGTTAACTCAAAATTATAGGAGTGGGGACGATTTCCTACGTCACGAGTAGTGAGCGCTTGGCTTGCGGTTTCCCGTTTAGAACCTTTCCAATTATATTTTAATTTTTTATTTTATAGAAAATATTATTCTTCATAACCTTTCAGTGAATTAAAAATATAGTGAAAAAGGACATAAAAAGACTGATGTCACCTTTTGCTGCAACGCACTTGTGCATTCAGATTGTTGCTCACTGTATTTATTTTGTAATCGAGATTAAAACAAATACAATTTTATACCTACAATAATTCATGATTTTCAAAATTGGCTGTACATAAATGTACTACTTTTTTTTGTTTGGTCTATAAAGCTGTATTTTTAGTTTGTTGAAATGGCATCAAGAATATTTACTTAAATGAATAATTCATTATTTTTTGCTATTTGGGAAAACACAATACCTAATTATAAAACATTAATTTTCTATTTTTTTGTTAAATAAAATGATGAAGCATACACCCAAAAATATTGAATAGTGTACGCACATTCAAATACCTAATTCATTCCAAACGCAGTATGTGGAGAGGTGCAACGTTACATGTCGAGGAGCTAAATTATTCTCACAAGTTCCAAAATTATTCCAAACACATAGCAAACCATACCAGGTACTACTACTACTGCATAAACTGAATGTTAAGAATATGTAATTTGTCCTTCCCCTCATTTTATATTGTTTGATGTGTCATTGCATACATTTAAAGTTCAATTAAAATTAATAGATTTGTCGGCTCTAATTACCGATTTTTTATAAGCGTACCTTCAATATCTATTTTTGGTAATTAGTAAATGTTAATGTAGACTTGTAGAATTATTTACTTTAATTTTATCTTATTTACTTTACACTTTCTTTGTTATGATTTTTGTAAAAAGACATTGCTGTAAATAATAACAATAATAACAATTAATTTATTTATTTAATTACTCAGTTAACATAATACAATACATTATATATATATATATAGCATATAAGAAAGAAAGAAAAAATTTTACAATATCCCAATTATTATCTGCAAAATAGTCGAAGCTAAAAGAGCTTGTAGATAATTTAGCAGTAATTTATTCTTAACACAAAAGAGAGAATTCATGAAAATAATGTGTATCATACGTATCAAAATATATGTAGAAGTCCGATAGGACATCCTTTTTATCTTCCAATGATAAATAACACTTCCACTTGGTTTGAATTTGCCACAAATCGTTTAATGTTTATTATAAAATTCTGTATCGAGACAGTAGTTTGAGAATGTAATAGGTTATTCTCTAACAAATAATTATAAACGCGTGGTATATTATATAAAAATGTACGTTGCCCAATGGCCTTTCTGGGAATTCGAGAAATTGTTAACTTTGTTGCGAGTTGAACAATGATGTTCAGGTAAATGAAGAAGTGATGGTACATGTCTATGCTTATACAAGTATTTGCATAGACTCAAAAAATATAACTGATTTACATTAAAAACCTTAGCATCAAAATATAGTTGAGTAGTTGGGTATAAAATCTCTTTTGATAACATAACCTTTAAAATAATATTCTGAACCGCATTTATTTTTTTCATATAGACATCACTTGCTGAGCCCCATACCAATAAACCATAATTTAGGACAGATTGAATAAAGCCATAGTAAATCGTTAGTAACATCTTCTTGTTCAGCACACATCTTATCTTTTTAAACATATAGATACATTTTCTAACTTTAGAAACTACACCATTGATATGATCGTTCCAATTCATATGTGAATCCAAGGTTACGCCTAAGTACTTGGTTGACGTTACAGAAGTGATTATAATACTGCAATTACAATTTTGATTATCACAATTTGATTCATGCAACTTAACACTGTCAGTTGCAGGAAGGCAATTAATATATGAACCAAATGGCATAAAGGCAGTTTTTTTCAAATTTAAGCATAGGCAATTGTTATCTAACCAGTATTTAATCCTTGACAAATGCAATGAGGCTTTTTAAAAAACCTTTTCCCATGTTGGACCATTAATATATATTACTGTATCATCGGCGTATGACGCATTTGACGTCTGTATTTGTTCGTAACAGTTCATTTATATATATTATAAAGAGTACAGGACCGAGTACTGAGCCATATTATTATTATTTTTTTTTTATTACTCTACCAACGTTGCACACCATCTACCAATATATTTATTTGCAGCATCATTACATCGCTCTTTGACTGCGATTTGTGTTTGTGTTTCATAAATGTCTCGTGTGCGGTACATATTTTGAAATTATTTCTCACTCTGAAATAAAATGAATAGTTTTTTTAGATGCTCTGGGCTTATTACTCCTTTTTCTTATAGATTTTTATGAATTTTTATATCACATGATGACCAAAATAAATTCTTAGAGTTTTAAGGTTTTTCAACCGTGTGATTTTTGAGTATTTCTAACTAATTAACATCAAAAACATGCATTCTATGGAAATAACTACATTTAGATCTCATAACTTCAATTTAGTACAAAATCTTAATTTTTTTATTATGGTATATTTGAAAACTATTAATGGATTCGATAGGCTAACGCCATCTAATGCTCCATAGTGGCATCGTCAATGACACAAATGTACAAAGTGCATATACAGGTCACTGTTTCGTCCACGAACCAGCTAAACTCTGTTTGTGAAACCATTAATCGAATCCATTAATAGTTTTCACATATTGGCTTGTTATAGTCGGAAATGTTCAGTATTCTTCAGCACTGGGTGAGGACCACACTGACGAGGACCTTGAAGTCCGAAACGCGTCTGTGGGTGTCTGGTGCCGGAACACTGAACACAAATTCAATTTTGATATTTGTTTTCAGGTTTTACAAACAGAGTTTAGCTCGTTCGTGGATGAAACAGTGACCTGTAGATGCACTTTCTGCATTCGTGTCATTAACGATGCCACTATGGAGCATTAGATGGCGTTAGCTATGGAATCCATTAATAGTTTCCACATATTGGCTTGATATAGTCAGAAATGTTTAGTATTCTTCAGCACTGGTTCGGGACCACACTGACGAGGACCTTGAAGTCAGTGGGTATCTGGTGCCGGAATACTGAACACAAATTCAATTATGGTATATTTAATTAAATAATTTGGTTTGTTTGAATGATTTTATATTTACTACGACTAGTTTCGATCTTTAGTCATATTCAAGGAGAAACTAGTTGGAGTAAATACAAAATCAGTAAACCAAACAAAGTGTTTTAATTAAATACACTTTAATTCGTTTCAGCAATGTTTCACCTCTGCTTAAGTGATACATTCATTAAATATATCTTTATTTTCGGCAGTGTGTAATTAATGCTAATAATTTTTATATAATAATAATAAATACATTATGTGACTTTAACATAAAATGCGGTAGACAGATATTCTTATGGTATTCATAAGGAACTTCGCTTCGTAGGATGAGTTTGAATATTCCCTCCTGATAACAATTCTGTCCTTGCGTGCTTAGCCACGTTGTGGCGAAGTGTTTCACCTCCTCGTCTGAAGCTAATCGTCGGCCCTCTATGCCCTCTTTCAAGTGAGAAAAGAGGTGGAAGTCGCTTGAAGCGAGGTCCTGGCTATAGGAAGAGTGGTCGATGATCCTCGTCGGTGAACTTTTCTCTACCGGCCGCAAATTTTCAACACCATTCTGTGACATGCTGACATTACAATTACTTTATATACCTCTACCAGCTGAGAATAAATTTTAGCCGCGCTTACATGTTTCGTCCACTAACAATCGAATAACTAAGCGAATTTCCTGGTGAGACCATTCAAACGCGTCGCCATTTCTGTTAACATTTAACTAGCACTGAAGGTCGCGGGTAGGTGAAACTCTCCAGAGTTAGCGACCGCATGTACTACTTTTTGTATAAAAGATAAAACTCTAGCAATATCGGCCTTGTAACCTTACTTTTTGATCACCCCTTGTATTATTATATTTTTTAACTTTAGAAATATTTATTTATTTACGGATTTCTCTTTTTTACAGTATTACAAAAAATGTATAACAACAAAATGGTAATATATAGGAACATATAAATTACAATGTAAAAATATCGCGCTAAACACTTAATAAAGTAAACTAAACAAAAATGTTAGCAATATATAATAATATCGAGATCAATAAAAAATTAGTCGCGTTTAAACACATTAAATGAATTTGAGAATGTTATAAAATTTGGATTTACCATAAGTATGTTGAAATACCTCATTATGAGTGAAACCGGGCTATGAATGCCATAGTTTGTGTGGTGGAAGTTTAACTTGAACAATGGCCTGTTACGAACCGTTGTATTTAAAAAGAAATTAAAATTCAATAAAGAAATTAAATGAATGGAATTCACAAGACCATTGATGAGCTTAAAACCATAACACATATCCTTAACCCTTCGGTATTGTAGGGATTTTAAGTGTATTGTAGTCAGGATGTACGATCGACTGTACTGCACCCGGCCAATGCCCATTCTAAATGAAACCAGCAAGAGAAATTTATTTTAAACTTTTTCAATTGACTCAATGTAGTTTTTGTAAATATCATATTTATAAACAAAACATGTTCACACCTTTGACCTTGAATTACTTCACAATCGATTTTGTGGTAAGATTTCGGTTTTTGGTTTCTTGGAACAAAAAAAGTTGAACATGTCCTTAATTGTTATTATGTTCGCTAGATCTAGACACAAGTTTTTTGAAAAATATTTGGACCTGCCAACATTTTTTACAAAATATTTTTTTTCGACCATGTTTTTTGGGATTATAAGTTCTGTAAAAATTGAATAATAGAACGGTTTTTTTTAAATCTCGTGTCCTGACCTAGCAACATGTTGATAAACAATTAGAAAACAAATTTTACAAATTGTTACTTATGTTTTCAGTTTTCCACAAAATATTAATCATGACAAAGTCAAACTAACGTCACTTATAGCAATAGCTTACATATTCAGAGTAATTAATTCGAAAAATTCTTCTAATCGAAGTCTTTGAAGGACCGCTAGCTGCCGTAACAGACGATCAATCACTCAGTAACTAAAATGCGTTTCTTGATTTTCATCCTGAGGCACATGTCTATCGACTTCTAGACAAATTAAAAAAATCTATTTTTTAAAACCGCGAACGTGGAAGGCCCCCTTAAATCATAACCTCTTTCTTATGTTTCTCTGAATGTTTATTATTGTGTTGTGCTTTAGTTCTTGTTTGCTATCTATTTATATCTACTTATCCACTTATTTATACAATTTTTATTTTATCAGTTGTTTCTATTATCAACTGTCCTGCAAATTATGTACACTAGAACACTGACTACTTGGGCTAGTGCCAAATTCCATATAAATATCTAGCCGGTTTATAGGCGACGGCAATACTGCTGACCAGCGCACAATTTGAAATACATACGGTATTTTAACTTAAGATTTTGGATTAGCTGTCACCTAACGTCTACATCTGAATTAATAATACACTAGTTTTGCCAATAATTTCCCTCCCCTATTGGTATTATCCCTCTCAGGAAAGAATCCAATAGTCATACTTAGAATTCGTTTCCGTTCCGGTACAGAACATTACATTTTTACTTTCCTCGTATGTAATACAAAGAGAATGTATTGTTTTCGTTTGATTAAGTCAAAAAATATTCCGGAAATATTAGCTTTGATGTCCCCTGAGTCTGAAAGGTGTCTGTGTGTGGATGTGTGTCTGATTGGATGTCTGTGTGGATGCTGTGTGGGTATCTGTTGTACAGCAAAAAAAGCTATAGATATTGAGATGAAACTTTAAACTTAAGTTTTTATTACAATATGAAGATCTGAAAAGCTTTTGGTAAAAATGCGAAAACCGGAAGTTGTAGTCTTCTCTTAGCGTTTTTTTCGATTTTTCTTTACATTATTTTAAATAGTAATTATATCAAAAAATGTTTAAATGAATAGTTATAGAGGTCGTCAATAACTCATATATTATACTTTTTTGTAGCTTGAATAGTTTAAAAGTAGGAGCGTTTTTTGTCAATTAATAACTAAAAACAACACTTATTTTATCCACTAATCATTTACGAATAATAGTTCACTAATTACTAACATGACTTGCAACTCAAACATATGAAAATATAGTATTTATCTGATTTAAAGAATGTAAAAAATGATTTCTGCAGATGAACTTTTGTTAGATACTTGAAATCAATAGATTTTACCTACCTTATTTTTCAAACAAATGTTTTTTATTCCTGTTAAACTTTGTTCGTAAGCCTCACCTATGTTTTCAGTTTTCCACAAAATATCAATCATGACAAAATCAAACTAATATCATTTATAGCAATAGCTTACATATTCAGAGTGATTAATTCGAAAAATTCACATTTTTAAAGCAATATAAATAATATAACTAAAAGAGCTATGGCATAAAGTGAATACGCATTAAATGCTAACTTTTAGATTATCTGCAACTGTTCTTAACAAGATTTCTTTTATGATTAATATTAAAAAAATTTAAAAAAATGCTAAGAGTAAACTAACACTTCCGGTTTCCGCATTTTCACCAAAAGTTGATCGAATTCTACTATTGTAATAAAAAGCTTAAGTTTATAGTGTCATCTCAACAGCTCAATCGGTTTAGATTTTTTCGTGGCGACAGGACAGACATTTTTCAAAAATGGTCTTAATCAACTCGGGGGACCTCAAAATACATAAATCCCCTAACATTTTTGATTTGAAAATTTTCGCAAAAAAAAACGTTACCTATGTTTTGCATATGGTAAAAGTAAAAAATGTATCAATGACTTTTATTATATAATAATTAATTAGGTGAAATTTGTTGTTATATTTCAGTAAATCTGATAAATGATCATATTAATGTTCGTTTACATCTCATATTGTATTAAAATTCGCGCTAAAATCGATCAGCTGTAGTGCACGTCAGCTGATCGATTTTATTTACAAATATCCGAGATGTTGGCAAAAACGGTAGCCCATCCCCACCACATCATGCTTTATCTAATATATACTAAATCTATGGTCAATAAAGAAACAGTTAGTTTATTGTCTGCGCGGATGTGGTGTTTATGTTGCATACATTACCAATGTTCCCGGTATTGATCCATTTTTAAATAATAAAAAAACCCGTTACGCACTGTAGGATCATTGCTCTATTTATTTCAACATAATACTTCGGGGTTGCTAAATTCAAAGAAATGTATTTCACACAAAATATGAGACGTTTCTTCATAACGTTTATAATTTACTAATAAAATCTGCTTTAAAAATGTATTTACAGGGTGGCAACCAACTCGAAAAACCGGGAAAGTCAGGGGATTTTATTTATCGGGAAAAGTCTTGAACAATAGGGTGAAGTGAAAAAAGTCTTTTTTTTTCGAAAACGTGTACCCTTTAATGACTGTATGAGATCTAATAACAATTATGTAAAATATTTCAGTTTTACGACGTCATTTTGAGTCTGCGCATTTGGCTTAAAGTTAGGATTATTTTAAAATATTTTTAGGCAGTGGTTTTAGCCTGCACATGAATAAACTTATCCAAATATTCGTTCATGTCTGACATTTTTAAAGTTTTATAATTTCTGATATCCTCTTATAGTGTTTTCAAAACTGGTTTATTTAGCTTTCGTTAATCAATTCTACAATTATTCGCTAGTTCATATTGAACTACCTAGAAATCACCATGAGTCCCACCCATGCCCTCCAAACCATCCAACCATCCAACCATGAGAGCATGTATATAAATCATCCAGAAAAGTCTTAACAGATAAATTGTTTCTTTGTGTCATATATTGGACAGATATTTCTATCAAGCGATTGATTAAGCTTTCTCTTATCTTTTGATCACAGATCAATTTTGAGGAAGCAGTGACATCTTTGACGGCTCTTTCAGTCGCTTGAGTGTGTGATGGGAGTTCAAAAAGAGTGCACTCAGAAGCTATGTTTACACTCTCAGTTTTCAGTAACCTTGCAAATTCTGATTTGTCAAATTACTTGTGAAGGATGGTTCTGTCACTTCCAGATTATTTCAAAAAATCATATCGACATACTCTGATGCTCCAAAATGTATTTTCAGATTTCAAACCGTCTTAGTGGTTTACTGGCTTGTTGTCTAGTTCGAGCCTTGATGATACGTCTTAAAGCCAGTTTCTTTATATGATTTCTCTTATCAACCAACATAGCTATGAGCTTGTTTTCATGGTGAGCAAAGTATCTATTGTCTTGGAGACATTTGTGTACAATTTCCCGATTTTACTCAGATAGGTAAGTGCAACTCTTTATAGTTTCCAACAAGTTTTGAGCTCCATTAGTAACTTTTAGATTACACTTGATCCTGAACCAGCCAGGTGCCTAAACTTTCACAATAAAGGTTGTCAACTCTTTTAATGCTTGCGATAGAGTTTTTATAGTTATGTATAATCTTATAATTCTATTAGCTGTAGTCAACCGGCTCGCTCTCCCTCTCCTGGACTTCTGTTTTCTAATTCTTTAGATATTTTCTCACTCGAAACAGCTTTTCAAATATCATAAAGCTATTGTTGGTCAGTACTCAAACCCTTTTCATCACCACGATCGATTATACCAGTAATAAACTCTATGAGCTCAAACTAAACTATTTTCAGTGCATGACATGTTGCCATACTTTTACCGACAGATTAAACAAATACTTTTGGTCAAATAGTAGGTCCATCCAGCATTTCCACTTTATGCCGTAATGGAAGTTTATTTGTATGCAATTGGCAAATAACCCACTGCAGAGGTCTACCAAGTTTCTCTTCTAGCGAGCGAATTACACTATTATATTCCCTGTGTTTGTACGGCATTCATCTCACAACCAATGCAAACTATTTCTGATATTGTAGAATTAGCAATGTCAATGGCTTTCCCAGACAATGGAACTGTGTAACCGATTAATTACTGGTGAGGTAATATATAAATAATAGTAAATATCGGAAATTTCGGACAATTTGGCGAGCTTTAGGCCCAATGCTCACACTGAAACCATCACCTAAAAATGTTTAAAAAATACTGTCTATATTTAAGGCCTTGTTCTACTATTTAGTATCTACCCGTTAGAGTTTGTTTGTTTGTTTCAAGTACTTACATTTTTTTTTCAAATGTAGAATATTTTAAAAATTTTAAAACTTTAAGCCAAATGTGTAGACTCAAGATGACGTCGTAAAAAATAAATATTTCACAGAATTGTTACTAGGTCTCATACACAGTCATTGAGGAAACGGGTACCTTTCCGAAAAAAAAAAAAAAAAAAATTGACATTATTCACTGAACCCTATTGAACAAGTCGGGGAAATTCGGCATTTTTAGCGAAAATTCAGGGAATTTTTTTAAATTGAAAATAATAATAAATATGCTCTAGGGGGATCCTACCCCTACAGGGCGCGTCCACAGATGGCGGATAGAGGAACGCCGTCACTCGTTGACGGTAGGAGGATTGGCCTCTCGCGGACCAACATGGAAGGAGGGAGGGAAGCGATGTTAAGATAACGTCTAGGTATTTCTAGCCTCTCCTCCCTGAAGACCGGCATGCGTGGTGACGAGCCACACCCGCGCCCTAAAGGTGCAAATATGTCGGATCTAGAGGAGTAAACCTCGATAAAAAATCCGTAATCCGTAATGAATGGCACTACGTAAGTGTGTCTTTTAACAGTGACCTCCGGATACCTGGCGACCTCCGGTTGTATGTAGCCTTTCACCGGTAAGGGAGCACTACCGGTGACGACCCTTAGTTCTGCCCTACTCGTGGGAACAAGATGATTTCTCAATAAAAAAACAAACAAAACAGGCAACTGACGGAGGAATTCATCAACCGGTTTTTGCTTGTTTCTAAAAGCAAAATAAACTTCGATAAAGTTAGCCCTTTTATTATTGATAAAGTTATTTATAGCAACTTGGGTGAGATAAAGTCTATCAAAAAGATCAAGGATGGCTTACTTATTGAAACAATAAGTAACGCTCAGTCCAAGAAGTTGTTGGAAATAAAGAAGCTGAGAGAATTTAATCTTACGGTCACCTCGCATAGCACCTTAAACTATAGCAGGGGAATGGTTTATTGTCGGGATTTCCTTAATTGTACTATTGAGGAAATTCAACAAAATTTGGCAGCCCAAGGTGTTATCGAGGATCGCCGCATTACAACAAGACGCGATGGAGTGGTTCAAGAAACCTCAAACCACATTTTAAAATTTAACCGACCAAGTCTTCCAGCAAACGTCAAGGGAGGTTTCCAGAGTCTACCAGTGCGTGCCTACATTCCTGCACCACTTGGGTGCTTTAAATGCCAAGCTTTTGGCCACACCTCAGTGCGTTGTTCAAAAGAACAAGTATGCGTCTGTGACAAAAGCATATACGAAGGCACACGTTGTTTAGAGCCTTTGACATGCGTAAACTGTGGATGCATTCTGAACGCTCAAGGAACTGCCCAAAATATAAAGTAGAAGTAGCAATTCAGGAATTAAAAACTAAGGAAAGGATTACATATTTAGAGGCAAAGAAAAAGGTTATTCCACAAACCCCTTCGCCTGGAGTTCTATACTCCCAGGCGACAGCAACAAAGCCAGGGTATTCTGATCTTTTAAGTCAATTATTGCCACAATTGAGGGATACAATCCTCAAAACGGTAAAGGAGAAATGAGCCATTTTAAGACTCAGCAGAAGGCAAACAGATTGCCTCCTCCAAAGGAGGTAAGTCAGATGCCTCCACCCTTGACGGTCGCCCCACGACCGTTGAAACAACAAGGGGCCATTTCTGGTCCCAGTTTATCTGGACAGCAGGAAGCAGTTTTACTGACTTCTACTGTCCAGCAAATTTTGGCGGCTGCATCGGCCAATTCGACCTCGCCGGCAACCACACCGTTGCCGGAGAGCCCGATAAATGAGCAGGCCACAATCGACCTAGACGACTACATGTCGTCTAGTGAGCTGCCGACGCCTCCCTCTCCTCAGCGTATGACAACGTTGAGGAGAAAGTGAAATTGATAAAATCAAAAGGGAAGAGAAAGCCGGGGTGGCAGAGAGGTGTTGCTAGGAAGTAATATTCCTGGAAATAATCTATGCCATGTTTTTTCTTTTAATCTTTATTTATTTATTCACAGTCATATTTATGTTTACTATTTTGTTAATAACTTGTGCTTGTTTTCTTACTGAAGTCCTTAACAGCTTCAGTATAATCTGTGATAATAGGTTTAAGATTCGGTGATAAAACCCATCCCTTACATTCTAAAACATTTCCGGTGAAATTTCCTTCAGATCCTCAATATTCTCCGGTTTTGTAACAAACTTTGTTCTCGCGATATCCCCGCAGAAACAAATCAAGTGGAGTAAGGTCAGGAGATCTTGCCGGCCACTCAATTGCACCTCTTCTTCCAATCCATTTATTCGGAAGAATTTCATTCAAATATTGACAAACGTTTACAGCAAGTGCGGTGGAGCTCCGTCTTGTTGAAACCAGACACGTTCATTGGGCAAATGGGATCTAGCTCATTCGGAAATAGTGCGGCTAAAGATGAAACGATATTTTCTTGAAGAAAATTGAGATATGCTTCGTCATTAAAATTACCGTTGATAAACATTGGTCCTAGTGGCCGCTGAGTATGGTTTTTTCGGATCCAACGAGGGTTATTGTCACTCCAATACCAACAGTTATGACGATTTACTTCACCATTTAATGTGAATGTACATTCGTCAGAAAAAAGAATTAAATCTAAAGATATTTGATTATTATAAATGAAATTGCCTATAGATGGCCTGAATAATTTGACCCAAATTGTTACATTTGCAGTAGGTTACTGTATGTAACAGCAACCACTTGTTGTATAATTCAATGTCCGTCGGGGTATTAGCCCGGGAAGCAGTTGATTCAATGAGTGTTTGATATAGTCTTTGTAAGACTAACTTGTTGTAGATTGCGAAAAGAATCGCACTTTTAATATTTGATTATTGACGATAAATTTCATCATTTGTTCGCAAAATTCAATTCTTCTGTCCGGGTCATCCTCAGCTAATTCCTAAACTATCTGTATCTTGTAAGGATGCATCTTTGCATTTTTTAATATTTTAAGAACAGTAGTGTGACTGATATCGTTGTCACGGGCCACTTGTCTGCGGATTATCTTGAATAGACAATAACGCATTCAACTTACTGTTTTCTTCAACAATTGGTTGTCGTTGTTTAGGTACATCCCTCACATGTCCCAACTCCCGGCATCGTTTCTCTATTTCAGAAATTGTACTTTGACTAATAGGTGGTAAACCTGGATATTATTCTCTAAATAATAGAGCAACCTCAGTCTGAGATCGGGACCTGTCACCTTATCTGAAATATTTTAATATGGTCGTAAAGAGAATGAATAGGGCTACAACTTTAGTGATATAAAAAAAATGTTTCTATGTAAATAAAATGCCTATGACGTCATACGTAAAAAGCTAGTGACGTCATACTTGTTTTGAAGACGTTAAAAAGTGCGCAACAAAGAACAAAAATCGACCTGTTTGAGGATTTGTTTCTGGAACTTTTCATTTCATAAATACCGAATTTATTCCAGTTTAGGTTTCCACCCTGTATAAATGGTATTTTAATACTGAATACAGGACTGAGACAAGCTGGGTATTGGGTGTGCTCGTTAGAGCACTGCACGGGCCGGGCCAAGAAGTTTTTCAAGCGGCCCGGGTACGGCTGGGCTTCCAATTAAAAACATGTGGCCGGGCCGGACCTGACTGATTTTTTTAAAGTTTGTTTTTATTTTTATCGCAAACTATATTTCTAAACAGTTAATATATCTTTACTAGTGTGATAAATCTTTATAAACTAGTGTTTTGAAACTCCGTAAATTTTTTGAATTATTTTGACTAATAGGTTATTTTGACCGGGCTGGGCCTGTTCTATTATTTACCCGGGTCGGGCCAGGCCGGGCTCAAATCAGCTATAACTGAGCGGGGCTTGCAAAATTTGCTAGTGGGCCGGGCAGAAAAAAATTGGCCCGCTCAAAGCTCTAGTGCTCGCACTCGTGTTGAGTGTGCTCGTCACCCGTAAATTATTATGTTGTAATATGCATTTTGATTCCATAAAAAATTGTATATATTAAAAGGATATGGAGATTTTGTAGAGATATTTTTTAATTTTAAAATAATACTAATTTATATTTTCATAAAAAGACACTTTTTTTTTCAGAAAGGAGTGTTGCTTTGACTGAAGACCTAACAAGTCAGTGGACCAATAAACATCGAAGGAACTCTTTATACAAGAATATGGGACTGCTATGTTGCGTTAGAAGACCAAATTACCTGTGACTGTATACAAGAACAAATAGAAAAGGAACTGCAGCAAAATAGGATCTAGTTTAAAACACAATTCATCACATCAATAGAACATCGCTGACATTCATACATAAAAACACGGGAAATAAGTCAGAATTTCATTAACTTAATATGAACCAATTAACTTGTGTATCAGTTAGCTTGTTAACCTCTTAATGCGTACACCCTTGTTCATAATGATCATTTTTTACCAACTAATTTCATTTTGTATTTTGTAGGTATAGTTTCTTAACAAACAAAATATTAAAAATCAGATGTTTTCTTATAAATATCTTCGTACAATGTAAACGTAAATAACGTACCTAATCATGTATATGTAACATACATTCTGTCAATTGCCATCATTGAATTGCGTAAATGCAAAAATAAGGTGCGCATGAAGGGGTTTACAGAAACATTTTTGATACAAGCCATTCATAGTTGGAGCGGACTATCCAAATCGTTTTATATGCATAAACTATATTATAAAAAGGAAAAGTACCGGATCAAAAACAAGGGAATTAGTTTGTAGTCGAAAACAAAAAGATGAGTCAAAAAAGATAATTTTAACCTAAAATGGGAACTTAAACCCTAATTATTATGAAATTACTGTTAGTTGCCTAAAACGAATTTTTTATATATTTATTTTTATAGTAAATTTAATTTGTAAATAGTTCGAAAGCTCTTATTAAATTTATCAATAGCGATATATTTGTTCAGGAGCGGATTTGGGTGTCTTCTGTAAGTACAAATAATCAAGCGAGCACCATCATGTACACTGAAGTTAGTTGTTATAGTCCTAAATCCGCAAAATGAGGAAATTCGGAGCAAACCTTTGAATAGATGTGATACAAAGAGGGATCTACACAAAATATGGTCATCGATCTGTAATGAAAACATAGAGCAAATAAATCACAATTAATTGTATCAAACCCGGTACAAACAAAACATGTAAATATTAATATATCTTGGCCATAATTCTACACTTACCACGTTGGTCAGTTATACTAATTTTCCATCTCCATTGTAACGACCCAATATTACAACCAGCTAAGTGATTTTGACTGAAAACCTCATACGAAATTCTTCATAACCTTAAAATTATTTAAAGGAATAGACAAATGTATGAAAGTACAAGGCGTTCGAATGTTTTTTGTTGTACCGTGAAGATATATAATATACAAAATATATAAATATAGTGCCGTGAATGTCGAAGCTATGGTAATATTTTCATCAAATATTCTTACAAAAAATATATAATAAATTATAATATACAGATATTTGAGAGATAGAGTTTAAGTACTTAAATAATCTTCCGGTTGGCTCGGTGTGTTCTTCCGGATTAGAGATAGATTTGTAGGGCTATTATATTTAATATTTATTATTAAAATTATACAAAGGATATCTACAAGCAGCGGTAAGAGTTTTCTATATTGCGCACATACACACGTACACACGTTATAAATATTCACGTAGCAAGTATTTTATTTCATTTTCTCACAAAGAATGCTACCGTTTGAGATGATTTTAAAATAAACATGCCAAAAAGACAAAAGTCAATGATTTCTACATTAATTACAATGTATAATCGAAACGGCATCGTTATTTCATTAGCGTTATATTAGAGATGTTAGTAGAGTGAACATTGTTGGAAACGTATTCATTAGTTCAGAAACATGCATCATTTCTGGATACAGCTAAAGGTATATTTGATATATCTTAAATGGTTACTATGTGTCGTAATATATTAACGGAATTAATTATTTAAAATAAATTAACAAATAGTACAAGTGTGTTGTTAATAAGCATGCAAAATTAATCAAACAAAATATTTTTGAATATTTGTTACAATAGTATCAGTTATTTTATTTTCAACGCTTTGAGTTGAAAATAAAATAAATGATACTATTATAACAATTATTAAAAAATATTTTATAGTTTAATATAAATTATGCATATACCTAATACTCGATTTCTACATATATCTGAAAAGATGTAATTCAGTACATTTTATTCGGATTGGTTTGAACTTCAGCAAAAACTTTGTAATATGTGTAAACTGAATACCTACGAATCCGATCTCGTTGCAAACTTTGTTCTAGTTTTAAGTTTAAAAGTTTTAAACAAGTGACTCAGTTTGAAAGAAAAATGTGCCATAAAATAAAAGAATGCAACTCTTACATTCAGAAAATAAATTAAATGACATTTTATTATACGATATAGTAGCATATTGTGTAATACAGTATTATACAGGGTGTAGATAGAATTTTTAATGTGAATTTCTACACAGGGTGTTGAATTCGAAAGCAGGCCATATAGATTTACATGTACATTTGAAAATGTGTTGGCTCCCCTAACTAATTGACTTTTTTGGTCTTATTACATCAATTTTAAAGCTTCTTCTTCTTCTTAGGGCGCCGACTACAAACAAATGTTGGCGATCCAATTGGCTTTAATTGTGCGAGAGACCGCAGCTCTTTTTACCAAGCTGAATTATTTAGTACCTTACTCAATAGTTTCTGTAAAGTATTTACAGATAAAATAGCAAACAAACAACTTTACAATCATTTGTGAATTAAAAACAATGGTTTGCCATGATATCACGATGACATGTTTTCAAGGACGTTTCCGGTAGCATTTTGATTTACAACTAGCATTGTGTTCCACACAAGGAGTATTTATAACTACAGGATGTTCTAAATAATAGGGCCACCATTGCTAATTTTGTTATCTTTTAAGCTACGAAGTCGGTTAAATTAGCAAACTAGTAGTATTTTTTATGTACATTACGATGATGTAAACAGAAAAACAAGTGAACCTCAGGTTCTGATTTATTCGCAAAAACAACATTTTAATAAATAGGATGCCCTGTATATTTTAACACATTTAAAAACAGAAAAAATACACAAACAAAAAAGGTTTAGTAAATGATTATCCTGAAATGTGACTGAAAAAAATGTTTATTCTACAAGTTACTCAAATTTAGTGTGCGTGTATTTAAAGTAATTACTTATTTAAAGTAAGTATAAGATTTGGAATAAGAACGTAGAATTAATAAAAAATTAACTACATAGATAGAAATAAAAAATTAAAAGAGAGGTTCGAAAACTTTGCCATCTTGTTCGATGCATTTTTCTTACGAACATCATTGCTTGCCTTGATTTCAGTTTCTTCATTAATAATAAAATCTTTCTTCCTGTTTTCGTTTTAAAAACATTTGTATTATTTCTGCATTTTCAGTACAACCATAAGAAATAAGTATGGTTTGGTTGAACCCGGCCAGGAAATAATTTCGTATAGCGTATAGCCGTTTCAGGTGATTTTTTTTAACATGATAAATAACATTCTAACATACAAGAAAATTGGCTATACGTCAATAAGTATCGATACATCCACATCGTTTATTTATCGCCGTTTTGATTTCGAATAGGTAATCCTATTATAAAATATGCAGTATTTTAATGGCCCATAACTTCTTTATTTTTATTTTTAGGATAATCATATATTTAGACTTTTTTGTTTATGTTTTTTGCTATTTTTTAATATGTCAAAATATACAGGGCATCCTATTTAAAAAAAAAGATTTTACTGCAAATAAATCAAAAACCAGAGGTTCATTTGATTTTCTGTTTGCACCATCGTAATATACGTAAAAAAATACTTTTAGTTTGCTAATTTAACCGACTTCGTAGCTGAAAAGATAACAAAGTTACCAATGGCGGTCCGATAATTTAGAACACCCTGTATATTATCATATCCGGGTAGTAGTTTAGGAACTGTGCGAATTTTTATTATTCGTATTGAATGTCCGTGAGATTATATGCAAATGTGCTTTTATTCAGAAAACAAACGTACTTTCAAAGATCGCTGACTTCATTCCTAGATTCAGTTAAAGGTAGATACTTAAAAATTAAAATACTTGTTGCTGTTTGCATTAATAAGAATTTTACATAATTATTTACCTTAACACAAATGGATTTTATTCATTATTTTTGTTAGTACATCTGCAGTGGTTTTAAACTCGATTCTTATTTTTTCATTGTTCTTTGAATAGTACTTTTGCAGGATATTGCCTTTACCGGGAAATCAACACAAAACAAATCACATACACTTCTTAAATTACCTACTACCCGAGTAAAAAAAAACACAACATACATAAATGCTGCAGATAAAACTGTCAGTTTTTATCAAAAAAATTAAACATCTGTCATTATAATGTTTTAATTCGAAATAAATATAAAGTTTTTTCGTTTTCCTCGGTAAATATTTACAGAAATTATTGAGTAAGGCACCAAATTATTTAGCTTTATAAGTTAAGAAAATAATGTAATAAACCCAATACTGTAAAATAATAAGGTGAGCTAATATTGACACATTTTAAAATGTACTTCTAAAACCCTATGACCTGCCTTCCAATTCAACACCCGGTATATTGAAATATTATCTACCCTAATTATTTAAGAGGAATCTTGTAAATTAATAGCCAACAATTTAATAAAATAAATATGACAATTCTGACGATAATAAAAAGTGTTATGAAATTAAATAAACAAAATTGTCGTGTTGATTTGTTGGCTTCTAATTTAAAATGTAATGTCTGTTGATTGTCTTAAACTTTCATTAATCCTTATTATTTAACCGATTTTTAAAACAAACAAAATCGACTTTTCAAAAATGTTACACTAAATTCTCATTTTTAACGAGAAATAACTACTTAAAATTAAATAAAACTAATACTATGTTTTTTACAACTTTTATAAATTATACATATAAGTCGTTTATTTTGAAAGTGGCCTGTCAATTGCTTGATTTTTTGTTGTTGACTGTCATAATCTTCATAATTTGAGGTGTTCTGTGATAAACAACAATTTGTGGTTTAGTATATTAAAAATATACTCTATATAACGTTGTCACCTCTTTTTTTGTAAGGTAGCAACGTTTTGCATTAAAAATTATACCATTCGATTCAGAATACTCTGAAACTTGTAGATCCGAAAAACATGTCTTAGATGACAAGCCCAAGCATGTAATACACAAAAATAGTTGAGCGGTTGGCTGCTGAGGCTAGCATCTTTTCTATTTAGAAACTCCAAATACGCTGTGCCCTCTTATCACGTAAAGTGCACCTTGCTGCTTCGAAGGCAGCATTAATTGTGCTTTTATAAGAGCCACGTTAACACCTCAGTTTAGCTTTCTATCTAATTTTTTGTAGGTGTTGAATGAAGTTCTAATATTATATTTTCCGAGGAATTTTCCGATTCTGTCTGTCTTTCGTTTTATGTAGGAATGGATCACATTTCCATATGGATTTTCCCTTCTTGATTCTCGGTTTCTACCTCTGTTTAATTTGTTGACAGTTTTTTGATAACCTGTTTTTAATCAAGGCTTTTTTAACAAGGGACATTTCTTCACTTAAGTGGTGTATGTCGGATAAGGTACGTGCTCTTGTTACGGGGTTTTTCTATTGCATTTCACTATTGATAAAATGAGATTCACTATATTCTAAATGTATTTCACCTTGTCAAATATATGCCAAAAGATTTCCTGATTTACCAAATGAGTTTCACTATATAACAAATACTTTTCCCATAAATATATTTGTTGTATATTTTTGCAATAATAATAACTTTCTTCTGGAAATATTTTATTTTTATTTATACATATGTAACACTACTTACCCCAGCATCTAATCTCTGGATAACAATTTCTCTTAGTTTATTGCTAACATGCATTATTTGACAAAGTGCAACGATTTTGCTGACAAGTGAAATGTAATTGACAAGCTGTGATAAGGTTTTGACATATAGGGAAATGCAGTGGTATATAGGGAAATGTATTTGATAAATGGGAAATACATTTAAGATCAAGGGATACAGATTCGACATAAAGTGAAATGCAATAAAAAAACTCTGTAAAAGTGATTTGGCTATAGAAGCTATTTGAGCTGGATAGTGATATGACCTCGCATTTAAATATCTATTTGTGTGTAGGTTTTCAATAAATGGTGTAGTTTAGGTGTCCATTAGAATTTAGAATGACAAGCTTCTGAAAAAATAGTAACCGATTGTTTTCTTTGACTTCCATTCTAAATTAGATTTTGTTGTGGATATTATTATTTAAACGTGACAGAAAACGTATTATCTAGGTATCGTAGCCAAAGTTTAGGTTTAAGAAGAGAAGAATTTAAAGCTTTTATTTTGGAATCTACCATAAATAAATTTGCAACTATTGGTTCGAAATTCTACCACCTTTCTTCTCTATTAAATTAAATTCCTACTGCATGTATCTTAAGCTCTGATTAATCCTAAATGTATTCATAGAATTTTAAAGCTTTAACATTACACCATTTTAATTTAATTTCATGGCAACTCTTATTTTTATGCAAATTATTATTTTCGTTATGCTATTTTGTTTTAAAAAATGCAAAGAAAATAATAATAGCATGATTCCATACAGAAATGTTTATTTTTTACTCTTATAATGAGTAATGTACGTGTTTCCTCGGTAATAATTATGGAAGATAATATTCCACTAGAAAGGAATTAACATTGATAATCCTATGTTTTGTTTTATCCACCTACAACCTGTATTATTAAATGATTTAAGATTAAAAACATTTATTGTATTTAGTAAATATGTGGAATTTAGATAATTTATAATATTTAGGCATTTATTCAGAAGTCAATTTTGTACTTGTGTGCATACTTGGTTGTACCACGAGATTGATCAAGTTTAATCAGTACTGTCATGTTAGTCGAAAATTGTTTAAATAATTAGAAGTTTATTCAAGTAACATGTTTGTAACAGGTTATAATTGTATAATATTTTTTATGTTATTGATATTTAACATAATTCGAATTTTAAACAATGATGCACAATTGTACAGTGGATGATTAATATAGCCTGGCTTGGTACAAGACCCTTTCGGTCCTGATGGTGGCATTTGCCACCACTAAAATTTGGTAAACATATTGTCTTTTGAATATACATACATGTATGCTTGAGCTGTAACTATTCCGATAATCGTTTGTTTTTTAATATAGTTTAATTTGAAGTCTTAAACGAGTGTATTCCACTCCACGCGGTATGCTAAAAACGTGTAAGCCTGAACATTTGGTTTGGCTTAAATCAAATTTTCAGGCTTTTCTAAACTCGACATTTTACTGTATGCTTAATCTGGGAGTGGAAAACATTTGTTTGAAAGTTCAATTTGAAATATTTGTAAAAAACAACGAATATCTGAAGATTTCCAACGTATACAGTATATTGAGAGTTGTATACTTAAATGAAAAACTCTGTGTATATCTGAGATAGTAATAAATAATATGCAGTGTATAAAACATTTTTTGGGCATCAGAAAAAATCCAGGTCTGAAAGGGTTAAAATAATATAATGGCAATTATTTAAGTGCTCCTTAACCTTAAGGAAATCATAAAAACGTTTGCTTACATATAAGTTTTCCTTTACGATTATTATATTATTATAATAATTTAAGAAAGCCGTCATAAGACGAAATCACAATTATTGATATTAACTTATAATAACATCGTATATAACTTTACAGGACAACCCAATTACAGAGTAATAATACAAAAAACTACATTTTCAAATTTATTAAAATAATACATGTAAATAGAACAAAGTTAACAATAAATACAGATACATCTGCTGCAATAATCAAAATAAATAGTAATAATACACAACAATCGAATTTTTAAGAATAATTAACTAAAGAAATGAACATGTAGAAACAATAATTAAAAAACAACAGTAATCCATGCAGCCATCTATTGTTACAAATTTCAAGTTCCAGAAGTCATGTTCTTATGGGCACGAGGGCCCAAGTTAAAAATACCACAATTAGCGTGGCTAATGTATTGATATAAATACAAATGTGACGCATTGAGGAAAATTCTAAAATATTAGACTGAGCATTTTGAACATCAATACTGGTTAGTACATTGAGGTGTCAATAGTCTAGGTCCATAAAAAAAAAACCTATTACATTTGTTACAGTAATACTAGTGAAAATAAAAAATCTGCATCCAAATTCCAGTTTTTTTTCTTATATATTTAAAGAATAAAATTATATATTTTTATTTTAGTATTATAATATTATACATTAAAAATTCTTTCAGTTGTAATGAATATTAAGCGTTTACTTTTTTGAATATGATTTTGGGAATGTCTCTTAGTGGCGGCGCTATGTTGTTTTTCTATGTTTACCGATAAAAATAACAGTTTTTACATAAGTTATATCATTTATTAAAACACATTTTCAGATTTTTGTATTTAGTGAACATGTATACGTTAGACTTTTTAAAAGTGTTTACATTTTATTTAAAAGCATCCAAAACAAGATTTTTCGTAAAGCTAATCGATATCTGTACCTACACACAAACATTTAATAATTTCACAATAAAACATTTATTGAAAATCATTTATCTAAAAATGAAGACAAATTATTAAAGAACCAGAGAAAGTAAGCTCAGGTTCTTTAATAATTTGTCTTTATTTTATCGGTAAACATATCAGTATTTGAAATACTTTAGTTTACGTAATTTTGAAGCTATTTTAAATCTAATTGTTCTTTTTAACCCTTTCGCTACGAGGAGTAAATGTATTATTAAACTAAATCTTCTTGATGAATGATTTTAATTTTTCCAGTGTTTTTTTTTTGTTTTATTGTCATCAACTATTCTATGACGATAGACTAGTTACGTCATGCACAATAAATCACTATGGATATAATATGCAATTTTGTTAAAAAAATGTACGGTACAAATAGTGGATACTAACTATATTTTGTATTGTAAAATTAACAAAATTAGACGTTCGGTACAACTTAAAAAAAATCAGTTCAGCCATCTGCTATTATAATAACAGTAATAAGAAAATTATCCATATTATCTTAAAGTGGGGCACTTATATTGGAACATTTATTAAACATTTTTAATGGTTTTCATTTTTAAAAATGTATTTGAAACCTAAAGGTCTGCAACACAAGCATCTTTCAATATTTTCAATATACAGGGTGAGTTTTTTCATGTTCTTTATGGGAATTTCTGAAACTAGAAAAATAGAGAAACGGTTAAATGGGCAAAGTAGTGCAGTTCTGCGAGCTAAATAAAAAGACATTTGTATATTTTTAAAAAAAGTCAAGGGTAACTAGATATTTTGAAAAATGTGAAAAGTGTCAATTTTTTCAAATCGATTTTTCTCAGTTATTAAAAGAGATACAAAAAACTGTAAATGGCAAAGTATTAGATCAATTTACACTGAATAATAAAATGTTATCAGATATTTTATATTGACATTAGTTTTGGAGATATAACACAAACTTGCATTTTTTTTTTGGTTTGGAAACCATATATAAATATAATCATTAGAAAAGGACTTTTTTCTCTTTAATCTGATATACACTTGAAAAACTTATTTGTAAAAATAACTGAGTCGATAAAAGTTTTCTATTTTCTACAACAAATAAATGGTTACTTTTATATAAATAAAATAAAATAATTTAAAACTTTCAAATATATATTGTAAACTCGCTACAATTGTTTCGCCACACTGTGGCTTCTTCAGGCGAAGAAATGATAAATTACATTTGTCAGTACAGGTATATATACAATGTTTATGGGGGGGTGGGTTTTTCAGTGAAATTTAAATTTAGGAGTGGTGAGTTTGTTAAGTCTAATTGGTCGTTCAAAAGTTGTCCTGTGTATTTTCTTTTATTAATTTCCATGCTCTCCAAGATGTTAAGTTTCCGGCCTTTTTCTTCTCTGTGAAGCACTTTGAAGTTTTCGTCGAAGTGGTGGTTTTCTTCGATGAGGTGGTTGGAGTATGTGGAGTTGGTTTTCCTTTGTTCATAAGAGGTTTTGTGCTCTTTGATTCTTTCTTTGAACGACCTTCCGGTTTGTCCTACATATGTCTTAGGACAGTCTTTGCAATTTAGCAAATAGACTCCACTTTGTTGAGTTATACGGGTTTTATCTTTGTTATTTTTAATTATTTTCCCTATTGTATTATTTGTTTTAAATGCTACCTTAATATTTATTTTTTCCAACATTTTCGCGACTTTATTGCTTATTTCTCCTGTGTATGTTAGTGATGAATAGTTTTTTATAGATTTGTCTTTGATAATAGGGTAAATAGAATTAATTGTTTTATGTCTTTGTTTTGTTTGTACTATTTTTTCAATTATAGATTTTTTGAAACCGTTTTTGTATGCAATTTGAAAAATAATGTTTAATTCTTTATCGTAATTATGTTGTGCCATTGGGATTGATAGTAACCTATGTACCATACTATGGTAAGCAGCTAATTTGTGTGAGATTGGATGGTTGGATTTATAATTAATCGTTGTGTCTGTATGTGTTGGTTTGTGAAAAATTGAAAAATCATGTCTATTATTAATTCTTTTTATGGTTAAGTCTAAAAAATTTATGGAACCCTCTGTTTCTATTTCTTTTGTAAATTGTATTTTATTATGTTGTGAATTTAACAGATTTAAAAATGAATCTAATTGTCTGTCGGTGCCATTGAACGCTAAAATAACATCATCGACGTACCTGAACCAATAAACGCATTTCTTAAAGACCGGCAACTGAGATAATCCCTCTTCAAAGTTATCAATAAATATCTCCGCCATGAGGGGGCTTAGTGGGTTTCCCATGGCCAAGCCTTCCTTCTGGCGAAAACATTTATTATCAAACTGTAAATAGTTCTGCGAGAGGCAGATTTCCAAAAGGTTCAGAATTTCCGATTTTATTACGGGATTTGTGTTGTTCTTTATTAGCCTATCTTTAATCAATGCGAAAACTTCGGTCGGAGGCACGTTCGTGAATAAATTTTTAACATCAAATGACACTAGTTTTGTTGTGTTAGGTAAATATATGTCTTTGATTTTATTAATTAATTCTACGCTATTTTTAATTGACAACTTTGATTTGAATTTAGTGTGTTCTATAATAATGTTGTTTAACTTCTTAGCTAGTCGGGTACATGGGGCATTAACATATGACACAACCGGTCTAATTGGGCTGTTCTCTTTATGGAGTTTAATTAATCCATATAATTTAGGGGCTTGCGGGTTCATACATGTCAAAAAGTATTTTTCTTTTTCAGAGAACAATGCGTTAGAGTTATTTATTGCTGCTTTTACATTTTTTTGGAATTGTTTTGTCGGGTCTTTAGTGATTAATGAGATTTTATTATCCGTGAAAAAGGTTTCTATTTTTTTGATGTATTCATTCTTATCTATTGCTATTACCGTGTTACCTTTATCAGCTTTAGTAAAAATTAAATTATGTAGTTTTGACAGTTCTATAATTGATTTCGCTATTTTAATTTCATTATTATAATGACTAACACATTTGATATTATTTTTGTTCTTCAGGTAATTCGCGAATTTATATTTTTCTAGGAAAGTATTATCTACACAATGAAACACTTTTAACTTTGTTTGTATAACACGTTTTATTTAATGTGACTGCAGTTTCGACAAATTTAGCTTGTCATTATCAAACATGTTTGATAATGACAAGCTAAATTTGTCGAAACTGCAGTCACATTAAATAAAACGTGTTATACAAACAAAGTTAAAAGTGTTTCATTGTGTAATTAACATGTATAACGAAGTAGAAGCCTCCACAATACAGAAAGTATTATCTATTTTATTTAACGCAAGTTCGGTTTCTGTTGCTAATAGTTCAATTTGTTTAATATTTTGATTTTGTTTAATATTGTATTTGAAACCTTTTTCTAACAATTCTATTTGATTTTTGTTGAAATTGACCTTTGATAAATTTATGAATCTATTGAAAAAAATATGTTCTTGTACATATTGTTCGGTTATTTGATGAGTTGATTTTTGTTTTATTAATCGTTTAATTTTGTCGTTTTGAATTCTACTTTTTGAAAATGTAATTTGATTGACTTTATCTCTAATGTCTCTATCTATAATATCAAACTCAACATTGTGTAATCTATTCGCTAATTCACTCTGACATACCTTCAAGTAAGCGGATAGCATATCTCTTTTGGCGTTGAGGATGGCGATTTCGTCACGTAACCATCTTCGTTGTCCTATGTTTTGGCCGTTCTTCGCGGGTCTGCTTATGTTGTTAGTTTTGAGGGATATGTGTTGTGGTGTAATGTCGTTTTCCTTGCACTGATGTTCGAACCATATGTTTAGTTCGCACGTTTTGTACTTCAATCGTAATTTGAAATACCATTTAGCCAATTCACCATCACTGGATTGTTTCAAATAATTGATTGATAAGGCTGATAAATGTTGAAAGTTCATCTTCACTTTTATATAAATAAAATAAAATAATTTAAAACTTTCAAATATATATTGTAAACTCGCTACAATTGTTTCGCCACACTGTGGCTTCTTCAGGCGAAGAAATGATAAATTACATTTGTCAGTACAGGTATATATACAATGTTTATGGGGGGTGGGTTTTTCAGTGAAATTTAAATTTTGGAGTGGTGAGTTTGTTAAGTCTAATTGGTCGTTCAAAAGTTGTCCTGTGTATTTTCTTTTATTAATTTCCATGCTCTCCAAGATGTTAAGTTTCCGGCCTTTTTCTTCTCTGTGAAGCACTTTGAAGTTTTCGTCGAAGTGGTGGTTTTCTTCGATGAGGTGGTTGGAGTATGTGGAGTTGGTTTTCCTTTGTTCATAAGAGGTTTTGTGCTCTTTGATTCTTTCTTTGAACGACCTTCCGGTTTGTCCTACATATGTCTTAGGACAGTCTTTGCAATTTAGCAAATAGACTCCACTTTGTTGAGTTATACGGGTTTTATCTTTGTTATTTTTAATTATTTTCCCTATTGTATTATTTGTTTTAAATGCTACCTTAATATTTATATTTTCCAACATTTTCGCGACTTTATTGCTTATTTCTCCTGTGTATGTTAGTGATGAATAGTTTTTTATAGATTTGTCTTTGATAATAGGGTAAATAGAATTAATTGTTTTATGTCTTTGTTTTGTTTGTACTATTTTTTCAATTATAGATTTTTTGAAACCGTTTTTGTATGCAATTTGAAAAATAATGTTTAATTCTTTATCTTAATTATGTTGTGCCATTGGGATTGATAGTAACCTATGTACCATACTATGGTAAGCAGCTAATTTGTGTGAGATAACAAAGATAAATCGCGACCGGTCGATCCGGTCGACCATTTTTGGTCGATCGCCTACCGGTTTGAACCATATTTCAGTATGATTAGTGAAAAATATTGTTGTTTAATCTGCAATTTGTCTATTACTATTCCGAAAAAGGGCAACATTGAGCGAAATTTTCGATCGTTGTACGAACAATTGGACGAGGATTTTCCAAACAAAAACCTGAGATACGAAAATAAAAGATAATGCGTTTAGAGAAAGAAATTTCTGTCTAACAAAACTAGTAAACAAAAGAATATCAGTCGTTATTGCTTCGTTAATTCTTTTTGAAAAGCCAGTTAGGATATTTTAATTTCAACTTTAGGATCGTAAAACGTGTTTATATCTAAGCAAAATTAGTGCTTTTCGAGTTTATTTAATAATTCATAATTTATTTATAATTTTCCAAACAAAATTACTTTAAAAAAAACATTACGATGTTTTTACTAAACCTTAACTTTGACACGATTTTCCCGAACAAAAAAAAACCTTAGTTTTTAAGGTGATCTAATGATTTTTTTCACTCAAATCACAACTTTGACAGGATTTTAAAGAAAACCCAGTTAAGGTATTGCAACCCCAACTTGAGGTTCTTAAAGCTTGTTTATTTTGAAGCAAAAATGAGTGCTTTTAAAGTTGATTCAATAATTCATAATTTTTTTATAATTTTTCAAACAAGATTACCTTATAAACGTTGTTTTCACTAGGTCTTAACTTTGACACGATTTTCAGAAAGAAACAGTTCAGATGTTTTAATCCTACTTTCAAAATCTTATAGCATATTTATTTTTAAGCAAAATTTAAGCTTTTGAAGTTGATTTAACAATTTATAAATTTCTTCTAATTTTTCACGACTTAATATTGTAGGCTTTACTCGTTTCTGAACAGTGTTCAATTTGAAATTTTGAATAAGTGTTGTCTACTCCCAGACTAAGCCTGAAGTAAAATTTCGAGTTTAGAAAAGCCTGAGCGTTTGGATTTGGAAATCCAAACTCAGGCTTTACTAAACTCGAAATTTTACTTTATGCGCCACGCTTATAAAACAATCTTGCGCTATCAAAATTCCAGCAATTTACAATACATTTTAATTACAATAATTTCTGATCATTTTGAACTTTTGCAATAATTTATTAGGCATTATTTTACATAATTTTAGCTTTTCCAATTTGTTCGTCGAAGTTTAGTTACACACAAATAATCTATAATAATTCACAGGAATTTGTTTTCTTTCTAAATTTGAAGTAAGAAATAACATAAACTCTATTTATTTTACGTCATAAATTTGACAATAAACAAAATTCCAAATTAGGTTTCTGATTGATCGTCTAGCGAGGGTTTCTACTCCTGGATTAAGCATGAAGTAAAATTTCGAGTTTAGAAAACCCTGAAAATTTGGATTTTCTGGGGCGCGCGAGCTAAGCGAGTCGCGCCCCAGCAAATCCAAATTTTCAGGCTTTTCTAAACTCGAAACTTTACTTCATGCGCCACGCGTATAAATCACTAACTTCAAGTGAAATCTTAAACTAATTGGTTAGAGTAATGTCAATTATCAATTGTTCAATTTTGTTGATTGCAGCGCCATCTATCAAAGTAACAAAACATGTTTTCAAATAAAACTTACTCACTTTTAGAAGCTTTTACAAGCTCCAAACCTGTAATAAAAAATAGGGGTTCGCATTTAACATTTAAAAGCTATCCTCTCCCCAGCTACCCCTGTGAGTGAGGGGTTACATTTTCTTACAGAATTGAATGTCCCTCTGCAAATCATAAAACTTTTATTTAAAACATTTTTTTATTCGGTGCATGGTTCTGAAGATATTCCAGGTGGTACTTTAAATTGGACACCCTGTATATAGTTTTCCTAATATCGTATTCATATTAGTGAGAAGTAACAAAGGTAAATAAAATAAAGATAACAGTTAAAGGGAATTCTTATGGACTTCTATTAGGAATAGCTTGAAAACATAGATAAAATATAAAGGAACCTAATACGATGTTCAATTTTTAATCAGTGAAATCCCATGACCACCGATACAAAATGTACTGTGCACATGTAATTACTTGAAAAACAAATATACATCATCTGCGATTATAAAATTACGCTGAATTAAGCTTAATCGACGTAGATGGGAAATATAATCCCTAATTACATGGGGCGTTCTATTACAAAGCATTAATCGCATAGATTCAAATCGACAGCGAAAATTGTATTTAACAATACTATTTTTTTTATTTTAATGAACCGAAACCTTTTCATTAGTTTTATTGACCTGCAATATTAATTTTATATATTATTCATTCTGTTGCTGTTTTTCTTTAGTCAATTTTTATTTCATCAATCGTAAAGTTAGATTATAAATTATAAACTGGTTAAATTTATTAACGATTAGAAATCAAACTTGACCAGTTAGCGTCATTTGTCAACTCAGTCGAGAGCGTTTCATTGTTGAACACTGCAACATATTTCGCCACATAGATTACCAGTATTTTGTTAAATGAAACAATTTGATCGGTATAAACACATGTATTTTTACCCAATTTAATAAGATACTATTTGTGTAAAGAATAAATGATTAACCAAATAAATTCAAACATATATAAAACACGAAAGATAATTATGATAGTTTTATATTAAACGTAGTTCTAATATAAAACGTTATATTTTTACTGTCCAAGATAATGTTAAAATTGTTCGTTAATTCATTCTCTAATATTTTTGATTTATAATACAATCCTGCTATTTTATAAAATAAAAAAAATCGTGATAATTATATAATATTTATTGATTTTCTGTCGTAGAATATTTCTCCAAGAATTGTTTTCAGTAAGAAGCAAAAAATGTTGTTTTTTTTTTAAATAAAACGAGTGATGTGAACTGAACATAAAAATGTTTCTCTATAGTTATTATTTTACAGGGTTTTCTGTTGCATTTCATTACTGATCAAATAAGATTCACTATATTCCAAATATCTTTCACCTTGTCAAATATATGCCAAAAGATTTTTCGATTTACGAAATGAGTTTCACTATATAACAAATACTTTTCCCTGTAGTGGTATACAGGGAAATGTATTTGATAAATGGGAAATATTTTTGAGATAAATATAAGGTGAAATGCAATAGAAAAACTCTGTATATCATAAAATTTCTGATAATTGCGAAATTCTGGAAAATTCAGTTAGTGGTTTTATTGAAGCGTTCATCCGAAATAAAACAATATATAGGATATTTCATTTAACATTTAAAAGTAATGTTACTTAAGTTTCTAGATCACCACAAAACTCTTTTTTTATTACTAAAAGGTTAAGAACCCGTGTAACCTATTCATCCATTTTTTTGTCTCTCGAGCCTTAGAGATTATGTACTTTCATAACGGTTGACAAATAAACAACAAAGAAAAAAGTTACATAAAACTTTACAAGTACCGTTGCTTTTATTTCATGAATAAACTTGTTTGCAAACTTCTAGTATAATTTATGGTTATAAATCACTAAGCACATATTGCTAACTAAGACGAACAGAACATAGCCTAAATACATGGAATAAATCTAATTTGCACTCCAGATGTTAGCATCTGCGGTTGAAAATAATCTCAAATATCATATTCAAGTTGTGCAACAGTATCATATTTTATTTTAGTGGAGAGTGTATATGAGCTGGGCGAGAATGACTAATAGTGTCAATAAATTCCAATAAATCTAACTTAGCGTCTGAACTTTAGTTAACTTAGTTTGTGATAGAACTACTATTCCTCATTAATAGTTAATTATGTTTCATGTTCAACCCACCTAAAATTATTGACTATTAATTAAGACGAAAATATATAAACGAACCCACATCAACAGAAATACAAATATTTGCATACAAAATATATCAAGAAAAAATCTGAAGTTGCCTGCACTCGACTTTTCGAATACTCTGATTGCGTATATGAGTCGCCCAGATGCAAAACCAGCCATACGTCTTTTGACTTATATCAAAATGACAAAAACTGATTTTTCAGCATCTTTTAAATAGATTAAAATTGTGTTTAACTAGCGTTGTGTCGAATAGCAACAAAACAAAATTGTAAAACTCAGTAAAAAGTTAGCTGGTTTTGCAACTGAAAAATTATATCAGTTTTTACAACCAAGAAATGTAGCCGTTTTTACATTTATAGTGGAGTTCGGGAGAGATGTCCTATGACTCACTCACGTAAAATGTGTGGTTCAAATTTTTTAGAGAGTATGTCGACAGTTGTATCTGCAACGATTTTTCCTAGTAGTGTCAAATTTTGACATTACATGACAATGTCATACTGTTTAGGTCGTTTAGGTGTTGTAGATTTTTAAATACTCGTTGTTGTTTTAAAAGAGGCCGATTTAAAGTTTAAACTAAGTTTTTCCACTCCCAGGTTAAGCATGAAGTAAAATTTCGACATTTTGAAGGGTTTCCTAAACTCGAAATTTTACTTCGTGCTTAGTCTGGGAGTGGAAAAACAGCTTCAGTTTAAGCCATCTTTAAACACAACAAATATCCGAAAATTTACAGCGTATACAGTATATTCTGGTATGAACACTTAAAGGAAGAACATGTCTAGACTCTAAAATCCTCCTTTTCACTCCCAAATATACAAATCCTCCCCAAAAAAACCAAAATCTCCAAAATCGGCAGCACTGAAACACATATACACAGATACACGCACACACAAATATACACATACACAAATCCACACATATAGTGGGATTTTTGGCAGGGATGGGCCTCGACGCGTCGACTTTAAAAGTCGACGTGACAGCACGTCGACAACGTCGATAATGTCGAGAACGTCAATAATGTAGACAATGTCAAACAATACTATTTAAAGGTTATGCTATTATAATGTATATGTTACGGTTTTGAATGATTTTGAGAATTCTGGATACTCTGTTAACTTCCAAGCTATCTGCCAAAATAGCATCGCATTAGGCTGAATAGTTCAAATGGTATACTAATTAAAACCATTGTCGATATTGTCGACGTCGAGAACGTTGTACAAATAGTCGACGTCGACATTGGCATTGTTGACGTGACATTGTTGACGCCGCCCATCCTTGATTTTTGGCATGATTACTATACCTTCCTTGCACAGTAATGTCCAAAAAAATAACTTATGTATTTTGAAGTCAATTATAACATTAGTCTTATATCATTAAACTTTTGTTTCTAGTTAAAGTAGTATATTGTAACATATATCTTGTCAGAAAAATGTATTTATTGTTAACGATAATGGCAATGCTCATTTTATTAATCTTACCTAAAAAGTTACAAATATAATTTTCGATTGTAATTTATTCTAAATAATATTATTACATACACCAGGTAGAATTGAAAAAAACCTTTAGAACTGTATTTTTCTTCAAAATCAACCGATTTTAATAAATTATACGTTTGGTTGTAGAAAAAAATGCAAAACAACTGACATATCAAACTGTTTTATAGTTACTCTTAAGACATTTTTTTGTGTTTTTCTGAACATTTTAGTTTTTACCCGCTACACTAGGAACCGCAGCGAACTGAAACTTGATGGCAATAAATGCAGAGTCTAGCTAGTCAAAAATATATAATATATAAATGATAATTTCAAGAAACAGTAACTTAACCCTTTCGCTACGAGGAGCGTATCTATACGTTTAGTTTTTATGTGCTTCATGTGCGAGTAGCGTATATTTTCAAAAGTCTGTAAATCCTGAGTGGAGAGCGCACGAAGTTTGTGTACCTCTTCAATGAGCAGTCTGTACAGTATAATTAAAAAAAGTCCAGGGCACGAAATACGAAATACGTACGGATACGCATTGTGTTTTCGAGCACCGTACACGGGGGGAACGCATTTGAAATTCAAACTGCGTAGCAAAAGGGTTAATAAAGTACATTCAAAATCGCGTCACTTTTGTGGTAATTTTTTAGATGTTTGGCTATGTAAAAATTATAGTTTTAAATACTCTGAATCTATCTGCAATTTTCCAATAAAAAAAAACTGAAATAAAATTGAATCTACTAGCATCTGACATAAGGTATTTTCAACAAAACTAAAAAAAAATCTGAGAGAAATCCTCGTTCTAATGATCGAGTTCGGTTGTTTTCATTTTGGTTGCTACATTTTTAATTTATTTTAAACTCTACGTATTTAATAATAACTTTAATAAATAAAATATTTCTGATTTTCAACTTTTTGTATTTATTTTTACTTAAATTGTTACGCTACGATGTAGCGAAGGTAAAGAATGTTAATGATCATCATTAACATTCTTCACCTGAAGAAGCTACAGCGTAGCGAAACAATTGTAGTGAAAAAAAAATACAAAAAGTTGAAAATCAGAAATATTTTATTTATTAATTTATCAAAGTAATCATGGATTTTCAAAAATTAGGTGCCTTAGTAATCAACGATATCTACGTATTGTATTTTTTGTCAGCGTCGACAGCTAAGTTGATAGGCTTTTAAGATAGTTGCACCTAACTATCTTTTTTAGCGGTTTTTTTGTACAACTTATATTTTATGTTATGTTTTCATTTATTATATAGAAATCACGTCTGCATAATTGTACATTATGTTTGTTTGGTCGCCATATTGGTAAAAAATGAACAGTTCATAGTTGACAGTCGTGAAGGAGCACTTAAGTCAAATTTTAGGCCCGTTGTAGTGCCTCCCTCGCTACCCGTTGGTTAGACTCACTCGTGAAGTACAGGCGAAAAATATTCGATAAACCAACCTCTTTTGATCGTATAAACATTTTATCAAAATCTATCGTCAATTATTATGACGACTAGTATCTGGTATAGGGGGGAGTGCGCATTGCTACACTGCACTTAAACCTGATTATTCCCAGTGTGCTGCCTCCCACTACGGGTCACCCATTAACCATCCTACCTTGTCTAGGTAGTCCAGTTTACTGAGGTGGGCAAATCTCTCATGATGTCTATCGTCGGCCATCTCTCACCCAGTATTGATCCTTTAGTATTACTATTTTGTTAAACATTATGCATAAAGATTTGCATTTGTATCCATTTAAAATTTAGTTGATACAAGAGCTTCTTCCACAGGACCAGTTACAACATAGTACTTTTTTCTTGTTGCTATCAAAATACGTCGTTATATCAGTCGATTAGAAATAATTTTACTGCAACCTCGTGTAGCATTTATTAAATGAACCAAAAAACTTCGGACCCCAAGATTTTTCTTATTTCATGCGGTTATAATTAGGATTATAATTTAAAAATATAAATAACCTTCTACTGAAACTTAAAATGATGAATTATTATATGCTACAAATTAAAGTAATATTTAAAACATATTGTATGTACCTTATAGGCTTAAGAACTTAAAAATGATACGTTTCCAACATTTCTTCAAAAAGTAGTTTGTTCGAATCTCAAGTATAATAAATCAAAAATCGAAAGAGAAAAACATAAACGATGCTAACACAAATGGGAAAAATAGCAATTTATGTTTTTTTAATTAGTAATACCTGTTATTTATCAATTAAATATTTATAGTTAGGCCTTTTCAGAGTTTTTAATTATTATCAGATTTAGATTGGTGTGAATTGTTAAGTGTTCCGTCTAGTCACCTAACCAGATATTAGCATAACTTAATATAGTTACTAAGTCAATTTATAGATATTTACCTAATAATTTTATAAAAGAATTTAAATATTTATTTTGTAATGTTTGTATAGTAGGTGCCTTGTGTAGTTTTTAAAATATCTGATTTACACCTAATACCACTAAAGCACATAAGAGATGAGCTGATTATCTATTGGTAAATATTGTAATTTATTAAATTTCACAGTCGTAATTATAAAGTTATTACTGTGAAATTTAACAAAATACATTATTATTATATGTTAGCTAACCTGATAAATGTTTATTTTTAAACTAGGTAAAATCAGTTAATCTAGTAATATTACCTAAACATTATATACAGATTAAGCTGAACAGTTTATTTAAAAAAAATATTTTTACAACACTACGGAAAATTCCTGTATTGTGTGATAGTGACCTACTTGCGAGTGATATTAAATTTGATTTGGCCGAGACTTAATGATTGATTGGCAGCATTTTCGAACGCTTTTTCAAGCGAATGCCTAAAACCGTTGCTCCGAGTAAATTTAACCGTGATTGATTTTCTTTTTTCAATGCACACAATACTAACCCACTTTCCAAACATACAGGTTATCATGCTTTTTTTATTACAATATGTGTATGGACGCATATTCCGATATACATAAAAGTTAAGTGAAACTTACACTTTTTTTATATTTACGTTAAAAAAACCACGTCTCGCAGATAGCGGCCACCAACGTTGATGCCCGATTGCTATTACTCCTAAAAACTCCGAGCAGCATCTGTCAACATCTGACGCGGGATTTCTGTCATTTCCTCTCGAATTTTAGTCCTCAAATCTGAGGACTAGAATTCGGGAGGAAATGGCACGAATCCCACGTCAGATGTCGACAGACGCTACACAAAAAAATGCACACGACTAAAAACTAAAATTTGGGAAAATATCACACGAATGCTGGGAGTTATTTTTGCAATGCAATTTTAATAACGTAAGTTCACTTTGAGCTTTTGTAATTTTGTAAAAAATTTTCGTTTTTTTTAACGTTAAAATAAAGAAATAAAGATTATTTATTTCTTAGTTATCTCTGTTCATTAGTAGTTTTCTTTAATTTCATTTAACTTTATTTTTATACACTTATACATAATTTTGTTGTAATTTAAGCCTTTTCAGTTAAGTCGTCAAGTGTTCCATTTTATTTTATCCTGAATTAAAACAATGTTTCTTATATTGTCTGTCAAGATTTGGTTGTCAGATTATTTTTTAATAATTTAATTTATTAGATCGCAGGCGATCACACAAATAATCAGAGTTTTCGGGAGCGGCTTCAGTCGTGCATTAACAATGATAGATAAAAATCGTATATCATAAAAAATGTTTTAGTTTTACCATATTTCTGCAATAATAAGACCATTTTTAAGCAAAATTTACTACGTTGTGCCTATTTAATGCGATTACCATGAATTATACCCCGTACCAATAAACATCTTCAGCTCATCTTGAATACACACAGCAACACCATAACGGTTTGCGATTTTTCCTATTTGAAACAAATTGTGGTTCCCTCAAAGCAATGCATATTTTAAGAGAGTTGTTTGGAATACCTATATCGTAAAATTAATGATAGTTGTGAAGTTATAAAATTATATAAGAAGATACAGATATTTATATTCAAAGTAAATATTGTGATTAATTTAGTAACAAGTGTAATGAGCGACCAGTGACCAAAATATATAACAGAGGACAAGCAGCATAAGTTCTTGTGATCTACTAGTAAAAATGTTGCAACGGCCGAACGTTATTAATCAAAATTTAAAATAAACGGTAATCACTTTCAGTGAAAACTCACATATACACCAATTTTAAATGGATAAAAATATGAAAAAAATATTTTATCATTCAATAATGTAAACTTTGTCGTGACTTATCGTTGTCTAAGTGTGTTAGATTTTGGGATAGTCGGTAGATCATTATTTATATACCTAAGTATTATAAATCTAGAAACTGTGATATAGGTGGAAAATAACAATTCCGTCAATTTGTATTTAGTACTCCATTATAAATTTATGGGTTTTCCTAATCGATCGTGTTTGTAAGTAACGATTTAAATGTAAATTAAAGCTTATTGGCCTCTGAATAATTAGCAGTATTTTATAAACAATGACGGAAGATATAATTATGTTATTTTTGTCTCCGTCACTGTTCTTATGCTGTTTTGTCAACATTCAAAATATAAATACGAAATAAGATGAATACCGACATTTTGCAACATTTTTTGCAAAATGTTGATATTAATTGGCAAATTCAATTTCACTTTATGTCAACCATTTAAATTATAAAAGACAAATGTGTATATCTTCATAGCCTACTTCGCTTTAATTTATATTTAATTATACTTTATACAGTGTGGTGATTGATTGTTCATATATTGTGTATTTTAGTATACCATATTAAAATAATAATTGTTAATATTTAAGTCGATAATAAATTTGAAAAGAAACTATGTATTTGGGGAAAATACTTTTCTTCGTTATATTAAGAGATGAAGAATGACTGGTCCAGTGGCGATCCTAGCTAGATGGTGCAAAATCTCATAGTGGCGCCCCTCGAAATACAAAAATTAGAGCTCTTTTTCGTTTTTGGCTGTTTTTGGCGCTGCATCTGTAACGGCGCCAGGTGCGGTTCCACCGCTCGTACCGCCCTAGAGCCGCCACTGGATTGATTTATTTGACAATAATTTGTTGAACTGAATATTTCTGATTGCCATTGTTAACATAATTAGCCTTATATTCTGAGATAAGTTAAATTAATATGTTTTTACTTAATGCATCCTGTTTTCGGTCAATCAAAGCGCAAAACACTCTTCATAAAATATATTGCCAAGAGAAACACTTATTTTTATTATCTTGGTAGATATCGTAACGTTCCAGGCTTACCATAAAACATCTATATAAATAGTGCAAGAGGTCACATGTAAATACTCTATGTTAAAAAAATCACTACCCTGTATATATTTCAATTCTGTACTGACTTGTTTACTTTCTGTCGAATCCCAAACATCGGTTGAATGCATTCATTGCATCATTTCTCTTGTGGTAATTGTAATGTTAATATTATATTTTAAATAAACACTAATAATAGTCATGTTTTTACGTTTGATTTCCTCACACGTTCCATTCAATCCATTAAATTGTCTTAAGAAGACATTTTTAATCCCAAACTTTGACAAATAACACACAAGGGCCCAGTGGACGCTTATAGTAAAAAATCTGCTGTGGCCAAAACAGGTACCGACCGCAAATTAAAATAATATGGGATTATTCCAATTACTGATTATTATAAATGTTTACTCAGATAGATCAATACAATAAAAAAATGATTCAAAGTTTTTCCATTTTCTGTAAAATTTTTATTTGAAAGATTTTTGACTATGTTAATAGTTTACGAAATTCAAAGGAAACGCTAAGACTAAACATCACAGTACGCGTGGCAACACTTATTGTACATGTGAAAATTTATACTCTTAATTATTTTTATTTTACATAATTAAATATCCATTCTAAATAATATTCAAAGTGCTAATCAAGTGCCAATTAGTTACTTGTAATCTCTCTCAAATAATCACTATTAACGTAAGTACCCAGTTCATGACCTATTTCATAGTGACAGACGAGTGAATGTGCGCAACGTTCGCCCGCGAATTTGGTTGCTGATAACTTCCGTAACCTCCTTTGTTTTCTTATGTTTTATATCCATCGGCCTAGTACAGTGTTTGTCTTTGTTAGTCACCGCGAAAGGCCTCGCTGGTGTGAAGTGTGTCCTTGTATTATCCTTATACTTCAAAATGTCCCTCAAATCCGATAAAAAGCAAATAAATACTAGAGCGGAATTACTGTGTGTAGCAGCTTGCGGTAACACAGTCACGAATAAAACTACTTGTCCTAAATGCAATAATTTCTGCCATCAAGCGTGTATAAATAATCACACATGCGACACTCTTACAAATGATCTTGCTATATCGGTACAAAACCTTCAAAAGTCAATTGAAATATTAACATTCAAGTGTGACAAATTGTCTGCCGAAAACGCTGAAATAAAATCACTCATCGATGAAATAGTTCACATCAAAGCCGATAATGCTAGATTAAATAACGAAGTTAAACAATTAACAAATAAACTGAACAATATTGAAAATAATGCGACAATCAATACGCCTGACCTTTCCAATTGTTTTCAAAATAACCTTGGTCAAATTGATACACACAAAATTGTCGAAGAAATCGAGGACCGTAAAAAGAGGGAAAACATTGTTATTGTTTATAATCTCGCAGAATCCAATGCCGCTAATACTCAAGACAAACAAAACGATGACCTTGCCCGTGTGTTGAATGAACTGCATAAAATAAATAATAACATTACTGTAAAGAAAATATTTCGTCTCGGAAAACTCGATGATAAACCTCGTCCACTAAAAGTTATTTTTGATAACAATTCGAGTGCTATCACTGTATTGCGCAACCAGTCAAAAATTAACTCTAATATTAAATTCAAATCAGATATGACCCTCATGCAACGTGAATATCTCAATAAAATAATTACGGAACTTAAATCAAGACAGGCAAATTGTGAAAATGATTTAAAGTTAAAATACTACAGTGGCATTCCAAAAATCATTAAAAGTTCTTCTTCGGAAAACTAGTAGACTCCCAACTGAATACTTCTAAATCAAATATTAACTCACTAGATATTTATTATCCGAATACACGAGGCTTAAATTTAAAATGTTATGATTTTTATACATCTATGGTTGGTGGCAGCTTTGATATTGTGGCAATTACTGAGACTTGGCTTAAAGATGGTTTTTTTAATAGCGAATTGTTACCTGACAATTATAGTGTAATTCGCTGTGACAGATCTAGTAAAAAGGGAGGCGGCGTTTTACTTGCATTTAATAGCGATATTAAATTTATTGAAATTGTGCTAAACTTACCAACTAGTAACATTGATTCTGTCGCAGCTCGATTGTCATTTGATGGAGGCATTTAGATGTTTTATGCATATATATACCTCCTGCCATAAGCATACACGAATACACCGACTTCTTTGAATATATTGAAACCAAACAGTCTTTGATCATTGGCGATTTTAACTTTCCGGGTTACTCAAATTTTGTTAATTATGGTGAATCATCAAGCAGCATCATACCCTTGAACAATTTTATCAGTTATACCGGCCTCATTCAATTCGAATGGTAGATTATTAGATCTAGTTATTACATCACCGGCCATTAATTGTAAGGTAGAACATTCCCTTGACCCAGCCGTAAGGGAAGACCCACATCACCCAGCTCTACATATAACTATTGCACTACCCTGTAAGGTGAAAGTACCTAGATTTAAAGGGGACCTTACGCGTCAATACAATTTTAAAAAGGCGAATCTACATTCCCTCTATAGCGAACTATGCACCGCTGATTGGAATTCGATATTTAAACCAAATTCTAACGTAAATGATATTTGTGAAGAGTTCTACAAATTATTATATTCAATGTTTGATGCTCATGTTCCAAAATATAAAATCCGTAATAAATCGTATCCTCCGTGGTATAATCCGGAACTGATTCGACTTTTAAAGCGTAAACAATTCCAAAGAAAACGTTGTAAGCGACATCCAACCACCTATAATACATTTTTATTAACGGATGTACAAAAAAGATTTAAACAGAAATCCAAAATTGCTTACAATATATTTATTAAAAAGTCAGAAAATGAAATTAGTAACAAACCCGCGCGCTTTTAGTCATTCATTAATAAGAAGAGAAAGTGCACAAAAATTCCTGGTGAGATGACACATGATAACCAGTCACTATCGAATACAGATGCTATTGTTTCATCATTTGCTGACCATTTTGCCAAGAGCTACGGGCCATCGAAAGATACCGAACCAGTATTTAGCAGATTTACTCATATGGGCGATTATAACATCTCAGAAGATATTGTGTTACAGGCCATGAAAAAAGTTAAACCAAATTTAACCACGGGAATGGACCAAATACCGGCCTTCTTAGTAAAGGACTGCGCGGGAATACTATGCGAACTGATTGAGCGAATTTTTAATCTAATTCTTAAGCAAGGTGTATTTCCAAGCTGTTGGAAAACAGTGCGCGTTGTTCCTATTTATAAGTCTGGAGGTAGGCAAAATGTGGTAAACCACAGGCCAATTTCACTTCTTAGTAATTTTTCAAAGGTCTTCGAATGTATACTTTCTGACGAAATCTATAGCCGTGTACAGCAAAATATATCAACAAGTCAACATGGTTTTATTAAGGAACGTAGTACAATGACGAACTTGCTTAATATGACTCATAAAATATCATCTGAATTAGATAAACAAAATCAGGTTGACGTCATTTATACAGATATTTCGAAGGCCTTTGATCGCATGCCTCACCACATTATAGTGAAATTTTTGAATATGCACAACATCAATGATAATATTATTTCTGTCATAAAGTCTTATTTATATAATAGACAGCAAATCGTTGAAGTTGACGGCTATAAATCACAACCATATGTTGCTACTAGTGGTGTTCCACAGGGTTCCAATCTTGGGCCACTGTTGTTTATAATATTTATAAACTCCATAACTGAAGCACTGAACTGCGAATTTTTAATGTATGCAAACGATATTAAGCTGTTTAGAACAATAAATACAATTTCAGACTGTGTTGTACTCCAGAATAACGTTAATCATTTATATTCTTGGTGTGTAAAGCATGGCCTTAGTAATAATATAAAAAAATGTAACATCATATCATATTATCGTAAGTCAAATCCAGTAATGTTTAATTAACGCCAATCTCATTAACAGAACAACCGAGATGTCTGATCTTGGTGTTATATTTGATCAACGTTTGAGCTTTGTGCCCCATCTCACTAGTACGATTCAATTATCATTAAGAATGTTAGGCTTTATTATAAAAAATTGTAGACAATTTAATAATGTGGAAAGTATTATTATATTATTTAACTCATTCATTCTAAGCAAACTTAATTATTGTGCGCCTGTTTGGAGCCCTTACTATCGCTGTCATATTCATTCATTAGAAAAAGTTCAGAGAAAATTCCTTAAGTATCTATATTATTTTAAACATGGTGCGTATCCTTTTGATACTGTCACTTATGACATGCTACTTAATGAATTTTCGATGCCATTAATGATACAGCGTCACAAATATATATTGCTACTAACTTTATACAAACATGTGCACTACCATTTGGACAATCCGTTTGTCCTTAACATACTTTGCGTTCAAGCTCCTAGATTTATCACACGCAATTCGTTAACGTTCTACAGCAAGAAAACCTAATACTCTTTACTTTTCTCAATCCTCTATGTATAATATGTTAAATTGTTACCATAGTGTTGAAGATTATGTTGATGTATTTATGTCAAGTCTTTTTGAATTTTCACACAATTGTAAACTGGCCATTAGCCGTTCGTAATTCTTTTTTTTGTTTTTAATTTTTTTTACAATTATCGTTATGTACGAGTATATATATATAAATATATTTTTAGATTAGTCTTTATATATAATTTAGTTTAATTTTTCATATGTTATGATAGTTATTTTTTAAAATTTTCCCTGTAATTGGATTATTTCTGTTGGGAATAAATAAATAAATAAATAAATAAATCAACTTCCGGTTTCCGGCTTTCTCTCATTTTATATCATCGAGAGTTGCTGTGGAATAGAACCTAAATACAAAATTTGATAAAAATCCCATCAGCCGTTTTGAAATCGTGCCACAGAACGAACGACCGACAAACCGATAGACCGACATCATTAAAATAACACTTGATTTGGATTCCTGGGACTGCAAAAAGGATATTACCGTAAAAAAATTAGGGGTCAATTGTCAAATCACAATACATCCCTTATACAGTAGCGGTCGGTAAAAAATGTAAGTTTGTAATCTTAGTGCTTATCATAATTCTGGTGATTAGAGTATTGAAATGAATAAGTGTATTTTACATTCAAAACTATTTCAAATTTAAACATTAAATTAGCCAACAAATAGTCTTAATTAATGAGAATTATCGCCATCCTTCCTTCGGACAGAATGTATAATCTCTAAGATTAGACATAATATCAATTTAATTAATTATTCAGTTGCAATTGCATTATTCACTTCAATAATTCAATCCCTACACAACACTATTCCGGACAATTACCTGGTGCTTCCCACTTATGGAAGAAATGATGAGCGCCAGCCCGGCCGATGCACTACTTCAACATCTGCATATCAGTAGTCGCAGTTGGATAGACCTAGTCGGTAATAAATTTCTTTGTGTTGCCATTTTCTTATATCCTGTGGACTGTACAGTCATCTGGAGATGATCTGGCTGCTGGAATTAGAACCATTTGAAGCTTTCTTGATGTCCAGCCGGTGAGGTTTCACAATTTTTGTTTTTCTTCCAGATGTTGCGGATGATCGCTATACTACTCTTAATATGCAAAATGTGCCCATGGTTGTTACAGCACTGGCCCATGAAGAGTGGTATCGGATGTGTTTTCCATTAATGTTGGAAAGTTGTTCCCTGAGTTTCTCTTCTTTGTCGAATATATAAGTTGCCATATAATTGTTCTGCGATCTTAGAATAGATTTGAATTGAATTGCTTTTATAGGTAGTACTGTTTACCCTTTTTTAATCGAAACATTGGCCTTTTTATTTTCCGACATTACTATGTAAGGAAAGTATTGTAATCATGCCAAAAATCCGACTATCCAATGTTGGCATTTCTTTACGTTTTCAGACCCCCTGAGTAAGATTTTGATATTTTTACGATAATGTTTTTGGGTATGTGTACACACCTTGTAAACACTATAAGTTCTTAAAATTTGCCGGTGCTTTTAAGCTAAATCGCACTTCCAGTTTACTCGCAAGTGACATTAATTATCATGTTTCCTAAATATACATAGTGATTTTATTTGATCTATAGAAAGTACATGTAATTCTGCGAATAGTCATATTTCTTTAATCAACATATCTTTATAATTAACAAAGTTACTAAGACATTCATTTTGAGAATATTCATCCTGCATATTTAAATAAAAAGCACTTTTCATAGGTATCATATTTACATTACATACGAAAGGTCATCACACTCGATGGCGTAGAGGTTAAGCATCTACTGGACATTATTTAAAATGTTTTATTCTTAATTTATTACAAACAAATATATACGCAAAGTGTTAGGAATGTCGAGTGGGGCCTACTATTCAAACTATTCAAATCACTTCAATGGAACATTGATAGTCGCATACCTGTTGAACAGTCGATTACTTTTTGTACTCTTGATCAAAAATATTCGGAACAGCTTTATTTTTCACGGTCGTGTATTTCTTGTTTTGCTTAAGCGCAGATGCAAAACAAAACAAAATGTTTGGAATACAATATCATTCTTTTGCTATTTTGTATTTTACAAACCCATTTGTTATTTTCTGGACGGTTCTTTATCGGATGGAAATCTTAGAAGTAGTTACATTATAATATAACAATATAAATAGATGATATTAACTTCGACAGTTTATTTCGATGTACTCACTTGTGCAGCGTCAAATTTCCCGATGAGTCGCGTTTTCTTCCGCAAAAAATGCACTGAAACACCATGTTAAGAAACACTGATTGACGCGTTCATGTCAAATGTCGCGCCATATTGGTGTCACAAAACTTCAATTTTGACCAACATGGCGGCGCCATGTGGGAACGCGCCCTAGCGGTTATGCCCAATTCCGAGTTATATAGAGATCAGTAAGGCCTCTCCAGCTTTTTATTTAGGTGGCCAAGAATGCTGTAGAAAACATCTGGTTAGGCGTTAGCATCACATGCTGTGTGTGTGTATGATGCAATTCTGGGTTATTTGGATTACTCCCGTGTTGCTTAGTTGAATATCCTAGCGTGTACTATTACAGGATATAATTATCTTGATGAGTGATAAAGCCATGTATTTGACATATGTAATTGCGTCCATGTAATTAAATAGAATGTTCTGCATCGTATCTTGTCATCTCGGTCGAATATTTTACTAATAGTGCATTCTGTATGTGATTTACTGTCCATGATTTGGGTGGGTGCGCAGACATACTTGTGTTGCATTAGTGTTCTGCAGACCGAAAATGTTATTTCTTGTAAATGGAAGTAGAATTGTTTATTGTAGTGAAATGCGATGATGTATTGAGACATATCCAGTGCCTTGTAATATATATTGTGATTTTTCCATGGTGTTGCTGTTGCTTTCATTAGTGTAAATTGTGATATATCCACAATAGGGAAGTGCTCATAAATAGGTATTGTGCTGTTATCCTGATCGCTTAGCACATTGATGATAGGTAAGGGTAGTATTTGTAGATTGGGTGAGAGGTTAAACTGAGTTTTATGATGAAGTAATTATGAGCGAGAGCTATTAGAACATGGAAGTTGGTTCCGTTGTATTGGATGCTTAAAATTTTAGAAGTGGATATTTAATTAGTTGCAATTGATGGCGGCATACTATTTTAAGATTTCCTAAATTAATTGGAATCTTTGGTTGATCTTTAGTTGAAATTGTTCTAACTTCTTTGCCAAGACTTCTTCTGGATTGTTGAATGTTGCCATGGCAGATATCATCAATTTTGTTTGATCCTGTGCTGTATGGATGAGCTGCTTCTAATTGGCATCGAGGCGGTCAATATCTGGGTAAGCTTCGTCATTGCCTGCGAATACTGGTGTCATTCATTTTCCTATTAATCCTCGTTTGGTGGGTGATCTCATTTGATTTGCCATACCTGAGAAAGTTTCTTTAATATTTTGTAGTATTTCTCCTTAATGATGTGCCAGATTCTTGCATTCCACTTCTGATTATAAGGCCAGGTATGTGTAGTGACATTTCTACTTTACTTACACCCGTATGACACTACCTTTACAATAAACAAAACTTTGAATACAAATTTACAAAGTTATTTTTAAAAACTACATTAACTATTTTTACCGTTACAAATGCGTCCTTTTAAATGCAAAATTTATCCTACTGCCAGCCAATAGTGTGGTCACGAGCCTAAAAGCTCTACAATTATAAGGTACGGTCAAATCTCGAAAACTAGTTTTTAAATCAAACATTAATGAATATCAAAATGATCAGTCGACAATTAAAAAATATTGTATTTTTTGTTGACTTTCAAATTTTTGAATGAAGATTAATATCACCTAGATTATAACACCATTACCGCCATAACCAATGTAAAATGTAAAATTTCTTTGATTTTACCCTGACTCGTCCCTGATTCCAGATTTTTTTCCCCGACCCTTTAAAAAATATACACCAAACCAAATAATGTACATTTTAAATTTTACGTTAAATCAGTGTTTTGTGCGCGTGGCGCATGAAGTAAAATTTCGAGTTGAGAAAAGCACGAATTTGGATTTGGACCCTGCGCGTCTAAATCTGAATTCTTAGGGCCTTTCTTAACTCGAAATCTTACTTAATGCTCAGTCTGGGATTGGAAAACACTCATTAAAATTATATTAGGGACTTGAACTAATCGTCAGATAGATTCTTTTTGTTTGGTGATAACATATACAAATCGTGACAGCTGTCTTTTTTTTCTGTTTTCACAATATTCGCAATATTCAATGTTTTCTTTTTCAGGTTTTAATATACTTTAACATATTTAACATTTCATTACTATTTGACAACTTTGACACTTGGTATGTTACTTTTGATGCATGTATGTCGACTGAGTTGATAAACGTTATAAATAACATATTGAGTGTTAAAACTGTTGAAACTGATAATGCAAAACTTGTTGAAAATATAGAAAAGTAATGAAATGACAAAAAGAGGGTAATTATAACAAATTTGCTAAAGAAATTATTAATTGTGAAAAATTAATCAATCAATCAAACAATCAATCCAAAAATGTATTGTTAGTTTTTTTAGTTTAGTTTTAGTTTTTATTTATCGTGTTACTACATCAATTTGTTTACACTTGTCAGTAAAATAAGCTTAAAACTATGTCTAATTCTAAAGGTATAAAACAATAATTCACAAAACATTGTATTTCACGAACACAGTACTTATAATATCACTACTCAAGGTCACAGAATCTGTTGGACAGGCAGTCTTGGACGGTATAAAAAGCCTTAGACTGAAGGTATGATTTTAGTCTTGATTTCATTTTATTTATATCTAACGTTTTGATGGCATCTGGAAGTGTGTTATATAGGTGTGGACCATAGTAGTTTACACCATCCATTCACTTCGTTAGACGTATAGGCTTTTTGCAAATATCCATTTTATGTCTCGTCTCACGATTATGTATTTGATAATTGGTGACATATGACTTAATATGTGTTTTGGTATACAATATGCACTGAAGTATGAAGACGCATGGAAGCGTTAAGATGTGTTGATCGATAAAGGATTGCTTACAATCAGCTCTGTATGCCAGACCTAGCATTGCACGAATTGCACGTCGCTGTAGGCCAAACAATCTACTGGTTATACTTGAGTGTCCCCAGGATAACAACCCATATGTTAAACGGGAATGAGAAAGCGCGAAGTAAGCTGTTTTTAATGCCGAGAAAGGTAAATGTGAACTTAAGTTTCTTAAAAGGTTAATTACACTACATAATTTCCCTGCAGTGTCACTACCATGGGCATTCCAATTTAGTTTGGTATCTAGAGTTATACCCAAGAAACGGGCAGAGGATATTTCAATGTTAGGTTTGAGAGAGAATATGACCTTCACTGTTTTGTCGCAATTTAGTGCGAGTTTATTTGACACAAACCAATCGGATATATTATTTATTGCGCTGTCATTGTTCTCTTGGGCAGAATTTAAATCTTGAGATTTTATTATACAAGACGTGTCGTCTGCATATAAAATTATATTTGATGTTTTCTCAAAATTTGGAAGGTCATTTATGTATAAAATAAACAAAAGAGGGCCAAGTATCGATCCTTGCGGAACCCCACTGTTTATTTTTACTGTAGCAGACAGTTTGCCATCTGAAAATACCCTCTGCAGCCTGTTTCCTAGGTAATTATTTAGTAGTCGACAACTGATTGGGCTGAAATTGTAAAAATATAGCTTCCGTAATCATGGGAAACGCAATCAAAGGCCTTACTGAGATCAAGGAATGATGTGGCACTCACCGAGTTAGAATCGTACCCATCCATGATCTCACCAATTAGAGCGATAATTGCGTCACCCGTTGACCTCCCCTCCCGGAAGCCATATTGGTTGTCACATAAAATATCTTCGTTCTTTAAATAGTCTGTCACTTGAGTAAACAAGACCCTTCCAGTATTTTCGAGAATATTGGCAATAAGGAGATTGGTCTATAATTGTTCATTTCAGACTTACAGCCTTTTTTATGTATGGGTATAATACATCCCGATTTAAAAACACTTGGAAAGGTTCCTGTTTTAATACAATCATTAATTAAGTGCGTTAATGGTTCAATAATAGCATTTCGTATCGATTTAATAATACCTGTGGTCATTCCATACACATCTCTTGATTTTGAATTTTTCAGGTTGAGGATCACTGTTCTTATGTGAATCTGACTCACCTCTTGGAACTCAAAATACTTATGGGATGTTTTACTTCTGCTATTACACATTAAGTAAATGGGATCGGTCCTAGATTGATGTAATTCACTGATGATTTTTTCAGGAATGGTGCTAAAAAAGGCATTAAAATCGTTAGCATTAATATTACAAGTGTTATTATCAACTTTTTTCTGCTTAATCAAAGACCACATGGCTTTTGCTTTGTTTCCGCTGTTATTAATTAGGTTAAGCGAGGCAGTTTTTCTAGCATTCTTTAGCGCCGTATTATAAAATTGTTTATAATTTAAATAATTTGTTTTGAGATGTGGTACGCGATAACACGCTGTCTTCATGAGTAGTAGAGTTTCTCTCATTTGTTTAAGCTCATTATTGAACCAATTAACTTGTTGGTTTTTGTGCGGGGATACCTGTTTTTCAGGAAAACATTCTAATATATAATTTTTTAATGTTGATATGAAGTTTGCGAATTTATCTTCGATATTAATGTTTGGATTATAAATATAATCAAAGTTTGTGTGTTTAAGTGCACTAAAAAGTTCCAATTTACCTTTCTCGGTGATGGGTCTAATCAATCGCTTAGTGGTAACAGGAATTAGATCTATGTTAAAACGTGCATGAATCCCTAAATGATCCAACAAACCTGTCTCGATTGGATATACTTCAAAGCATCTATCTTCCATGTTGGAGAATACATTATCTAGACAGTTTAGGTTCCTGGTTGGGAAATTAACTGTGCTATATAAGCCATATGTCGCCAATAAGTCACATAGATGAGTTGCCCGAGGATCATCGTAGTTGAATTTGACATTGAAATCTCCACCTATAATTATATATATCTGCATATTAAGCCTGTCCAACAGTTTCTCTAAAATACACAAAAAGTTATTAAAATCTCCTGCTGGGAAACGATACACGACAATTACATATAAATTAAGTGATGAAAACAGAGCGGCAGCTATTTCACAGCATTTTTCTGCAGATAGGTTATTCAAATCTGATAGGTTTTGAAAGCTACTAAAAGAACTGTTTTCTTTTACTAGTTGCATAACTCCTCCATGCTGATACTTTACGCGTGTAAAATTAGAGCCGTTGGAGTAATTATCAAATTTAACACTAGAAATTTCATCATACACTAACCAATGTTCAGAGAAACAAATTACATCAAATATCGAGTCATATTTTAATAAAAGGGCTTCAAATTCATTTATCTTATTTCGTAAACTTTGTATATTCATAAAATAAATGTTAATGACCCCATTGTTTTGATAATTTTTTTGCGATATGCTATTTATTTTGTGTTGCTCTGTGGGCCTTGATAAAATTGTAGCGACCGTTTCGTACATTGCAAGGCCAATTTTGAGGATTAATTAATTTATCATGCTCCACAAAATCAGCACCTATTTTGAAACCATAATGCTGTGGTGACAATTCGATTTTTTCACAAATTATATTTGAATGACCTAATATAGTCTGAACATGAGATTTAACGTCGTTTATTGTACACATATTGTACACTCGCTTTAACAATAACCATGTTTTCTTCGGCTCTGCGTAGATCGTAGACTTTCCTCCCGTTCCAATTATGTTATTAGGTTCTTCTTAGGTTTTCGCCGCTTCCTATGTTTCACTTGGACAAACACATCATCATCGTCCTCCTTGGAATTCGAACTTAGCATTTTCGACAGGCGTATTGATGCACGTATTAAATAATTTTTTATTAAATTATGCTTAGCTTTTACGATTATATAAATTTTTTTATGTGTTCATTTCCACAATTTTCTGTTACTTTTCAAAATTCTAACAGTTTTTCCGAATTTCGTAGATTTTCGTGAATTATCCAATTGTTAATAGTTTTCCTGAATTTTCGTCAGTTTTTTTTATTCTTGGTAGTTTTCGTCAAATTTAAATATGTTAATGCATTTATGACTTTCCAAAATTTGTAATAATTTTTACGGTTTATCATGAATGTAAAAGTTTTCAGTCATAACCTTTGTGCTTTTCGCAAATTTTTAAGATTTGCTTTAACTTTAAAAACTCTGACAGTTTTCCTAAATTTTCTAGATTTTTTGACAATTTTTCCAATTTTTGAGGTTTTTGTTAATTCCTAGATTTTCCTTAATTTTCTTAATTTCAATGCTTTGCGTGAAATTCCAAAATTTTTACATACAGCGGATGTGAACGCTATAAATAACACATTTTGAGGCTTTTTTTAAAACATTAACGCTTGTCGTAGATTTCTAAGGTTTCCTTTAATTTTCAAAATTCTTATGGTTTTCCTGAATTTTCACGATTTTTGTTAATTATAAAAATGTTAACCTTTTTTGTGAAATTCAAAAGATTATACTCCTATCGTGATTATTTCAATTAATTATAAAAATCTTGTTGCTTAACATACATTTTCTAGAATATTTGGGAATTTTTAAAAATTTACAGTTTTTTCTTTATAAAATTATAAAATCTCCTAGATTCTCGTTAATTATAAAAAAATTCAATTTCTCGTGAGTTTTCATAAATTTTTAAAATATTGACAGCTTTCGTCAACTACTTAAATTTTCTTTATATTTTTAAGATTTCAGTTGATTTTTAAAATCTGCACGTTTTTCGTAAAATTCTTTAATTAAAAAAATGTATGGTTTTTCTAAATTTTCCAGATTACTTTTAATTTTAAAAATATTAATACATTTTATAACTTTTTTTATTTTTCTCAGTTTTTGTAAATTTTATTTTTTTAAAATGTTGGCGGTTTTTCGTGAATTTTCATTTTCTTGGTCATTTTTAAAACTTGACTGGTATCTTAAATTTTTTAGATGATAATTTTCATATTGATTTTTAAAATGTTGACATTCTTCGTAAATATCCAAATTTATTATCGAATTTTATAAAAAAATATTGATTTCAATATTTTATTCAATCAAAATAAAATTAAATTTTTTCTTCATTTTAAACAAATTTTATATATTTTCTTAATATTCATCATTTTACGAAATTTCGTATTATTTTATATATTTTTTTGTGTGAACCAGAATAAAACAAAATAAGCAATTGACAAATGTCGAACGAGTGTCTTCCACTCCCAGACTAAGAATGAAGTAAAATTTCGAGTTGAGAAAAGCCCTAAGAATTTGGATTTGGAAATCCAAATCCAAATTCGGGCTTTTCTCAACTCGAAATTTTACTTCATGCGCCAAGCGTATAAAAACACTGATTTACAGTTAGGTTCAAAATATACTGCTTAGATGTAACGAGATTAGACCTAAACGTTACAAATACTTAAATAGAGCGTTGTAACAAATCAAATTAAATAAGATTTTAAATATTTCATTGTATAATTTAATATCTGGAGGTGTATTTGCGCGGGAAGTAGTTGTTTAAATGCATATTTATCGTTTTGAGTTGTCTTATTAATTAAGCCATTGCTTGCATTTTCACGAATAACATTTTTGTAATTTTATATATTATGATTAAATTGTGCAAACTATAAGAAGCATAAGCTTATTTTCTCGAATTCAAATATTTTTGAATTGGAATTTATCTTGTTTGAACTAATCTTTGTTTACATTCTTTAAATCGGATAAATACTATATTTTGGGTGATTTTAAGTTGCATCCACGTTAGTTATTACTGAACTATTATTCATAAATGATTAGTAGAGAAAATAAATGTTGTTTTTAGTTATAAATAGACGCAGGTAGGAAAGTGGAGGCTATAACCTCTTTTCAAGATATGCTTGCTGTACGTGGCACCTCTTGCAGACCATAATAAACTTGCAAACCCTTTCCATGATATACCAAAGTTTATTCTAATTATAGCAATAAAAACTTCATTGTATTCATCTCAATCTTATAATAATTTATATCTATCTTAAGATTTAGATGACATATCTTTTATTGTCATTTTGTAATTATTAAGTTAAAATGTTGCTTAACATTTAAGTTTGTATTAAAATTATTAAATACAACTATGGTTTATTAATATTCTCATTTAGTGTTACGTGAAATTAAATATATCTAATGTAAAATTAGTGATATTGTTTTACTTCGGTATTTTGTTATAATTATTAATTTAGTTTTAATACTATATGCTCATTTCAAAATGTTTAAGGACAAGTGATCATTTTATAAGATATAATTAAATAAATAATATAATATATAAGTTATATAAGGATACAACATATATTGGATATATTGGAGGTATGTATTTAATATATATAACCTAAATAGAATGATATTTTAAAGATATACCTGTATAAGTTGTCAATATTGGCACACACTTTTCCCTTTTGCAATGTAAATATGCATTAGATTATGTTAAATGTAATAATAATTAAACCAAAATGATAAAGTAAATGCGTAAAGATAAATAAACAATGCAATGCACTGATGACTATGTGCTTACTTATCATTTCAAACAATTATAATTGCTTTAGAAATTAGCGGAAATTACGTTATTAAGGAAAATAATTATCTAATTAATGTTATCTTCGGTGTTGCGTAGTTTGTATGGTCGGGCTTAATTTCGAGTGAAATGCGGACAAAGCCCTGAAATGGACATGCAGAACAAAGTATTTTGTTTGACGTTAGTGTAACAATACTTGGGTTAAATACAATAATGCTTGTAAGCAAAACGTTCATTTTCCAAGCCTCGGCCTCCGGGGACATCTTTTAAAATTAGTTTATTATCCTCATCTCACATATTTATAAATCCCTAGATACGCGCAACGGCGTCTTTTTATACCAAATTCATTAAAAAAAATCATCTGCATACTAGCATAGGAATAAATAAATATGAAAAATAATAATATAGACATTCGCTTAGGATGGCTGCTATTTTTAAATCTCAGATATCCTCATAACAATCAAATCGATTCGGAAGACTTTGATTTTTCTAGAAATGTTATTTCACCAGATGTCGACATATCTTATAAGTCTCCAAAATAGATGAATACACTGTTTGGGAAAATTGGACTTTACATTGTAGCCGCTGCATTTATATGCACAAAGGTTTGACTTTATGGTATTGGCGGCGATATTTCACGTTGCTCTCTTGATCAATAAAATATCAGGTCTGAACCATTTAGGTCCGGCTCTGATTAACCCTTCAGAAATATTTGTGATTACTTGTAATGGATTTGTGGTGTTACAAAACTGATTCGGCTAACTTAGACCTCGGCCCATTCTATTATACGCTAAAATGCGAAAACGCTTTCCAATTTGTAAAATTAATTGTTAACTCTATATAAAATGATTAAAAATATTAAAAATAAATTTGTTTAGGCAATTAAAATACATTGTAATGACCGTTTCTAATGTAAATTTGAGTTAAGTAACATGACATTTATCATGTAATAAATTGCATGTTTCTGAATAATACGAATAATATTGATAACAACATTGACACATAAATGTGTTATTATTGGTTTGTTTAAATGCGTGTTTATTTAAATACGTGTTAATTATTTATATTTGAGGCATAGTTTCAACATTAAGGCTAATCGTAAGCTTAATACATGTAATGTTATTGACAATCTTTTCTTAGCCTAATAACACAAAAAAAAAACTAAAAGAAAAGATACAAATAATGATAAGGTAAACTATTAAAGGACGTACTGTGATTTTTTTTTTCTATTTTTTAAGGTAGAACGTCATCGGTGGTTTTTATGGAACACCCCGTATATTTGACACTTTTTGGGTAAGCACTTGTTAAACAATTACAATGATGTCAAATTTGGCGGGTGTGCGATTTATGGTTATTACATTATTAAATAAAGTAATAAAAGGAATAGACAGCTGTTTACTGTTGTTTGTCTCGGGTTACAAATAAATTAAAATCTAAAAGTAACATTCGCTTTTATTATTATAATAGCAACGGACTAGTTTCCATCAGATAATTCGATGACACATCATCGGATCAATCTTTCTAAATAAATATGTAAATCGCACATACAGTTTAGCTAGAAATCCAGTGTTTTCATACTTTTGCCCAACCCTGTATAATTAATTTTGATGAATTCGTTTGCAATGTGTACATTCAAATATATTACCAGGACATCTCTTGTATACTTATACTTTTCTTTATTACTACTAACTAGCAGCTATACAGGGTGTCCCGATTAAGATGTCGATGCATGGGTATCATCTAAATGGTAAGAGAAAGAAAACCGGCTAAATGAGAGAAAATATGCAGGACAATGAGTAAAAAAAAATATGTAATTACTGTTCTAATGTTATAATAATAACTTGGTTATTATTGATGATAGAAAGATAATTTTATGACATTGTTAAGACATTTTTTTATGCCTTTTAATATGTAGTTTGTATCGATTTAAAATTAAAACGCGAATCAATTTGTCTACTTACTTAAGATTAATCTGCGCGCGCAGAATTTAAGGTCTTTTGCCGTGGCGAAGACTATGGTGGCGAACCTCAAAGAGGACATATCGAATTACTTGTATTTGTGGCGGAAATTATCATCAAGGTGTAATAGGTCAGTAGGGGTCATGTGCAAATATTATTTTTGCCGAAATTAAAAATGAAACATTATTACAAAAATCACCCAAGAAAATAATAAAGAAAAATCAACATCCAGTAAATACGAGAATAATATTAGTCGATCAAAATTTTTTATGTGAAAGAAATAACAAATGCAGCATCGCCTTAAAATAATAAACAAGTACCGGCGCGTGGAGAAATGCTAAGACATACAGAAAGATTCAGTTCAGGGTTAAACGAACGCAAACACTACAAGTGTGCAAAGTCAGGCAAATTACGTTGACGTCAGAGAGGGATGGGTTTTATGACCATATATGGTAGTAGATAAAGTCTACGCATTAAAATCAGGGGAGGGGAGAACTTTGAGAGCAGCAAAGAAACGATTTTCTCTCATTTATCCGCTCAATTCGGCCGACTGGGTCGATTAGTTAGTAGGACATACCTCGTTTTCTCGCTCAATTCGGCCTTACACATCAACCATCATACATCCCTTATTCTTGTGGTTAGTTAGTAGGACACTTAGTGCAATACTAACTCGGATTGGCCTAACACATCAATCGACTGATGTGTTAGGCCAATCCGAGTTCTAATTGCACTAAGTGTCCTACTAACTAACCAGAAGAATAAGGGATGTATGATGGTTGATGTGTAAGGCCGAATTGAGCGAGAAAACGAGGTATGTCCTACTAACTAATCGACCCAGTCGGCCGAATTGAGCGAGAAAACGAGGTATGTCCTACTAACTAATCGACCAAGTCGATTGATGTGTTAGGCCAATCCGAGTTAGTATTGCACTAAGTGTCCTACTAACTAACCACACGAATGAGGGATGTATGGTGGTTGATGTGTAAATCCGAACTGAGCGAGAATACGAGGTATGTCCTACTAACTAATTGACCTAGTCGATTGATGTGTTAGGCCAATCCGAGTTAGTATTGCACTAAGTGTCCTACTAACTAACCACAAGAATGAGGGATGTATGATGGTTGATGTGTAAGGCCGAATTGAGCGAGAAAACGAGGTATGTCCTACTAACTAATCGACCCAGTCGATTGATGTATTAGGCCAATCCGAGTTAGTATTGCGCTAAGTGTCCTATTAACTAACCACACGAATGAGGGATGTATGGTGGTTGATGTGTAAGGCCGAATTGAGCGAGAAAACAAGGTATGTCCTACTAACTAATCGACCCAGTCGATTGATGTGTTAGGCCAATCCGAGTTAGTATTGCACTAAGTGTCCTACTAACTAACCACACGAATGAGGGATGTATGGTGGTTGATGTGTAAGGCCGAATTGAGCGAGAAAACGAGGTGTGTCCTACTAACTAATCAACTCAGTCGATTGATGTGTTAGGCCAATCCGAGTTAGTATTGCACTAAGTGTCCTACTAACTAACCACACGAATGAGGGATGTATGGTGGTTGATGTGTAAGGCCGAATTGAGCGAGAAAACGAGGTATGTCCTACTAACTAATCGACCCAGTCGATTGATGTGTTAGGCCAATCCGAGTTAGTATTGCGCTAAGTATCCTACTAACTAATCACAACAAAAAAAGAATTCGATTATGAGTGTAACGAGGTGAAAGGTCGTTCCACTCAATAATCGAGAATGTATAGAGATTGATGTGTAGGGCCGATGTGAGAGATTGTCCCACTAACTAATCGCAAGTGTGTCGAGTGTGTGATGCTAACTCCGGGATGGTTTTTGTAGGTTTCCCATCTCTGAATGCAAATGCAGGGGCTAGTTAATTTTGCTCCCACAAGTAGAGTCATACAATTTTTGAGTTTAACTAAATGCACATGACTTCTAAGCATAAACGTTGGATAATATATTTTGTGAATATAAATAATATAAGACATACCAATTCATTAGAAATGTCATGAAAGGTCAATAAACTTTCATACGTTAAGCTCATACCCTGTTTTATTTATTGTCCACACATCCTCCTAGTCAAATTAAAAGGGAAGAAAGACACAGTATTTACGATAATGCATATTGACACAAACAACGAACCTGGTAAATAAATAAAAGGGTTACTACATACACAACACAACGTAAACAATAATACAAATTATAAGTTTGTACAATACCTAGGGTCGAATCATTACAAAGGTAAGCTTGAAATTAAAACAATTGTCCTAATTCCGATTTCAAATCCGTTAAACAGGCGGGTGCTTTCGGGCCTGCTCTTGCTGTCGCCGAGTGTGAATTAGGAATCGAGACTAGAGATGGGCGAAATGGCTCTTTTCGGTGAGCTGGTTCACAAGATCTGACTCACTTTAAACAACTGGTTCAGTGAGCCGGCTCAAAAGAGTTACATGACTCAGTTTCGAGCTAGCGATCCGCTAAGAGTTCTGACTCTTAGAGAACCATCTGATTCGCCAATTCATTGAATTGGCCGACGCACAGTGGTCTGAATGCGACAAAACACCACAGTTTATTTTTATTTTGTGAGATATCTATTTGAAATTTGGTATGCTTATACTAAACACAAATTCAAGTTTACAGATCTTCCATTAACCTTATTTTCACTTCCGGTTTCACCGAAAATGACATCAATTTTAAGAATGGTGATGTGTCTCCGATAAAGATATGATGATTTAAATATCAACAATGTGGAAAACTTGCTTAAACTAAATTTATTCTACTTTTATTATTATTTCAAAACTATTTACAAAAAAAGTAATTTTTGCATTGTTTTTCTACATCTAGGTGAATATTGATCATCGTCGCATCTAAGAGTTATATATTTTTCACTTTACTGTAAATTAGTGTTTTATACGTGTGGTGCATGAAGTAAAATTTCGAGTTTAGAAAAGCCCCCGTGCACAATTTCTACGCGGCGCTTTTCTAAACTCGAAATTTTACTTTATGCTTAGTCTTAGATTGGAAACACTCGCTCGAACTTTAAATTTAACTCTTTTATAAAATCAACGAATGTCCGCAAATGTAAAGAGTATACGAATACATACGGATCTGTATAATTGAAATTGCCAATTCTTGGTTGCAGAATACTTCAAACATTAAAAGTGCGATTCTTTTTGCAATCTACAACAAGTTAGTCTTACACAGACTATATCAAACACTCATTGAAACAACATACGGATCTGTTATATAAAAATGATAAATTATTATCTCATATATGAATGACTTTTTTTTATTTTGAAGAACTTAATCAGATTTTACAAGTTCGGTTTTAAAATACAAATAGTTTTCTTATTGATAATACATATTATTGCTATTTGTATTATTTTACTATTTATTTGTAGGTTTTCGTCAATACTCTGTTGAAATGAAGGATAGATTATCTTTAATTTTTTTATTTGGTAAATTTTAATTAATTTTTTTGCTAAATACAAAAAAATAGGAAATATAATTAAATATCAAACATTTTTATTTCAATCAATTTTTTAAGAACTTTTAATTTCTCTCCTATTTTTAAGTTTTTCTATTTTCATGTTTATTGAATGAATTTAGGAGAAATATTGGGGGAGGTGATTAAGGATGTCATGGATGTGTGGATTAGATGCAAATTTTTGGGACAGTTGGGTAAGTCGTTGTTGAATAGGAAATATTTCTGTTCTTTCATACAGTAGGGTATTGGACGGGTTGTGAAGTGGGTTATTAGGGTGTCGGATTTTTGTAAGGATTCTGAGGGCTGATCGTTCTGCTACTTTGATATTATTTAATGTTGAGGGACGCGAGTTAAGGAAGAGGATTGAAGCATATTCTAATAAGGGGCAGCAGATCATTTTGTAGATGTGGACTGCTGTTTTTGTCGTAATTCCTTTATTCTGGAAGGTTAACGATCTGAAATGCATGTTTATTTATTTTTCCAAGAAATTACTGAAAACTGAATGAAATTATAATTGATTTTTATTTGAAACTATTAACTTAAAGGAAAACGTTCTTGATGTAATGCTAATTTTGCTACTTTTTAAAATTTTGCTCAGTTTTAATATTTGTAAATATTGATTTATTAAAAATCATTTCTCCCCAACTTTTAGAGTAATTTATATTTATTGAATTAGCTATTTTTATTAATTTCAACGGTTTGCTTAAACTATATTTTTAGTTTTCCGAGACTAAGCATGAAGTAAAATTTTGGGTTTAGAAAAGCCCCGCGTAGAAAATTTGTCGAGGGTTGCGTAGCGAGTCGAGACACATTTTCACGTGGCTATTCTAAACTCGAAATTTTACTTCATGTGCCACACGTATAAAACACTGATTTACAGTAAAGTTAAAAATATATAACGCTTAGATGTGATGATGATCAATATTTACCTAGATGTAGCAAAAAAATGCAAAAATACCTTTTTTTAGTTTTGGAATAATAATAAAAGTAGAATTAATTTAGTTTGAGCAAGTTTTCCATATTGTTGATACTTAAACAATCATATCTTTAACGGGGAACGTGCTATGATGGGCACATCACAATTTTCAAAATTGATGTCATTTCTGGTAAAACTGGAAGTGCAAATAAGGTTTATGTAATTCTGTAAACTCGAATTTGTGTTTAGTGTAAGCATGCAAAATTTAAAATTGATATCTCACAAAATAAAAAAAACTGTGAGGTTTTGTTGCATTTTGGTCGGTTTTAGATTCATTATTTCGGTTATACAATGATTGCAATAATTTAATCATAATTTATATAAAAACATAAGAGTGAAGATTTATTCACAATTATAGTAAACGCTTATTCATTTCGTGCAATTACACTTCAAGTGTGTCCAAATATATTGAATACGTATGCGCGTCTATGACAACACACATCCATTCAGGACGGAAACATCGCGATCCAGCTCTGAATCTCGGAGTTGGATCCCAATGAGTGAGCTATAGCTTAGTCAGATTCAAGAGCTCTGTAAAACGAGCTAGTTCAGTTGGATTCGAGAGCCGTCATGAATCATCGCGATCCAACTCCGAACCGCGGAGTTAGATCCCGATGAGTGTGCTAGCTCAGTCGGATTCAACAGCCGCCGTGGCTCTTTTAGAGTCGATTCGCCAACTCAATGGGTTTATTTAACTCCACTCGCACACGTTGTAATTCGAATCGATGATGCTGCAATAACATGATAGAAATATAACGATAGCTATTTTCTTACTACAAAACAAACACTACTTAATAAATTTACAATTTTGGTTACAAATAGGTGAGGATAGAAAAATTGCATTTGTAATGTTTACTAGATAGTAAACAACGGCGGTTGCTTATAATATTTTAAATTGTAGTATCTGTGAACTAAGAAGAGGCGAATCTCTATCTTATTAAATGAATAACGCAGGTTTAGAAATTGGAATGAAAAATGTTCAGTTTTTACAAATTAATTAATGAGTGTACAAACGCAACAAGTAAAAAGCATGTTCAGCAAGGCTGAGGGAAGCCGGCCTGGCGATCAACGAGCTGCGTGAAAATCAAGATCTGTTAATATTTAATGCATTGCGAATCTACATTCACTCTATAAGAGCGAGCGAATCAAAATGAGCTACATATTTCAAACTGAGCCACTTGGCTCACCAGCTCACTTTTCTGAGCTGACTCTGAGTCAATTTGCTTAGGAGTTACCCATCTCTAATCGAGACATGTTTTTTCAATTATTGCCCAATGGCGAGCGTCTCGTGGCCCTATTACTAGAGCTGCGAGTATTGGAAACCACCTGAATTGCCGCTCTACCGCACAGTAAGTACTACCGACGGCTGCTGCAACATTGACATTGCCGGACTTGCCGTTCAGTGGGCTCCGCTACCTATTGCCGCCACTGATCTGAGGCTAGCAAGGCTATCCGTCTATTTACTAATATTTACTAATAAAAACTGTTTTAAAAATGTATTTATTATATATAAATACATATTTAATTTCATAGCTTATTAACGTTATTACACTGTGGCGACCGACCTGGAAAACCGGGAATGTCAAGGAATAGTCAGGGGATTTTATTCATCGGGAAAAATCTTCAAAAAGTCAGGGAAATTAGGCCTTTTTAACGAAATGTCAAGATATTTTTAAATAAATAATAATAGTAAATATGCAAATAACACGATTAAAGAATTGACAAATTATTAGTTCTGTTTGAAGCACGAATTTGACACATTAAATAATATTAAACAAACAAAAAAAACAAACAAAACACGCTAATATTAAAAAAAATATTTTAATTTATTAGATCAACAAAAATACCATCAAGATTGACAAATTCAAAAATAATAAGATGTCGTAATTAAAATAGTTAAACAAGTCACAATCAAATTATAGATGTTCTAAAAATTGGCAAAAATTAAAAATTTTATATAAAATTGTCAAAGTAAACAAACATTGACAAATACCTTAAAATGTACAATTTTAACAAACAAAAAACCCAATTCTGTTTTTGTGATTTCTGTATTTTTTAAGTGAAGAACAAATATCACAAAAAATGCCAAAAATCTTAATTTTAAAATAATAATAATTATTATTATAAACAAATCCTTTAAAAAACAACAATCGTTAAAAAACCAATTAAATAAAATTTTAAAAGATGGCCAAGTTGACGAAAAAAAAATCCTAAAAAATCAGAAATAAACACCAAAGTAAAAATTGATGAAATCTACAAAAAATAACAAATTCTACAATATTAATTATGTATAATTTTCACAAACAGAACAAAAAATGGAGATGTGTCTGTTATAGTCCGTTCCCCTTGTCAGATATATGATAGTTAAATACAGCCGGAAATGTCAAAATATTGGAATAGTCTCAAAATACAATGATTTAAATATTAAGAATGTGCACAATTAATGAAATATTCACAAAATAGTGACTTTTGCAATTTTTCACTCTATCTCGATAAGTATTGATCCCAATACATCTAAACAGTATATTTTGAACTTGACTGTAAACCAGTGTTTTTATACGCGTGGCACATGAAGTAAAATTTCGAGTTGAGAAAAGTCCGAACTCTCAGGGCTTTTCTAAACTCGAAATTTTACTTCATGTCTGGGAGTGGAAGACACTCGTTCGACATTTGTCAATTGCTTATTTTGCTTTATTCTGGTTTACACAATAAAATATATAAAATAAAAAGAAAAGTCGTGAAATGTTGAATATCGATAAAAAAATATTTTTTTTTCAAAAATGAAAAAAAAAGTATAATTTTATTTTGATAGAATAAAATATTGAAATCATACAATTTTTAGAAAATTCGATAATAATCTTGAATATCTTGGAAATCTATGTAAAAATTTTCATCTGAAAAATTTAAAAAAATCGTCAAGATTTTAAAAATTGACCAAGAACATAGACATTCACGAAAATATGCCAACATTTCAAAAAAATAATTCTCAAAACCTGAAAGAATTGACGAAAATTTATGAAAAGTTAGGAAATTTATAAAATCTATTAATATTTTTAAAGTTAAGAGTAATCTGGGAAATTTCGGAAAACAATCAATTTTTTTAATTAAAGAATTTTACAAAAACGTGCAGGTTTTAAAAATGAACTAAAATCTTAAAAATGTAAAGGAAATTTAGATAGTTGACTGTCAAGATTGAATATGTATGAAAACTCACGAGAAGTGTGAACATTTTTTACAAAAAATTAACGTTTTTTTACATTTATTTAATATTGGTTTTAAACCATTTCACCTTTTTATTTTGTAATTTACTATAATTAGACGCGACAAACACACTCCCACACATCCATGAACCCAGGTGGAATCATTTTGTACTTTTAAATGACCCTACCCGGCGGGACCCCGGGGTCGCTACCCCTGGTCCTCTACCCGCCTCCCACCGGAGTCCCCAGAGAAAACGGTAAATTTCTAAAAATTAACAAACATTTTAGAAAAAGTAGATTTTTATAATAAATTGAAATAATCACGACAAGAGTATAATATTTTAATTTTTACGAAAACTGTCAACATTTTTAGAATTAACAAAAATCTAAAAAAAATTCAGGAAAACCATTATAATTTTGAAAACTAAAGGAAATCTTAGAAATTTACGACAAGCGTTAATGTTTTTAAAAAATGCCTAAAGATGTGTTATTTGTGACGTTCAAATCCGCTGTATGTACAAGTTTTGGAATTCCACGCAAAGCATCGAAATTATAAAAATTTAGGAAATTCACGAATATTTCCAAAATTTAAAAATTTGTCGAAAATCTAAAAAATTGTTTTTAAAATTAAAGCAAATCTTAAAAAAGGGCAAAGGTTTTAAAATTTGACTGAAAACTTTTACATTTACGAAAAACCGTAAAAATTAATACAAATTTTGGAAAGTCATAACAGCATTTACATATTTTAATTTAACGAAAACTACCAAAATTAAAAAAAGACTGACGAAAATTCAGGAAAAGTATCAAAACTTGAATAATTAACAAAAATCTACTAAATTCGGAAAAACTGTTAGAATTTTGAAAATTAACAGCAATTCTGGAAATTCATGAAAAACATTAAAAAAAATGATATGATCTTGAGAAAGTTACCAATAAGTACTTTAATAAAAAATAATCTAATATGCGCATCAATACAATTTTTGATTGGTTGTTGCATTGATTGATTTTTTACAATTAATATTTTTTTTTAAATTTGTTACAATTTTCGCATATTTCAACCTACTTTTTGTCATTTCATCACTTTCTATATTTTCAACAAGTTTTACATTATCGACAATTTCGGCAGTTTTAACACTCAATATGTTGTTTATAACGTTTATCGACTCAGTCGACATATACATACTAAGTGTCAAAGTTGTCGAATAGTAATGAAATGTTAAATATGTTAAAATGTAATAAAACGCAAAAAACATTGAAAATTGCGAAAATTGTGAAAACAGAAAAAAAACAACGACAGCTCTTGTATATGTTATTACCAAACAAAAATTATCCATCTGACGGTCAATTCAAGTTTCTAATATAATTTTATTGAGTGTCTTCCAATTATAGACTAAGCATGAAGTAAAATTTCGAATTGAGAAAAGCCCTATAAATTCGGGCTTTTCTTAATTCGAAATTTTACTTAATGCTTCACTCTCACAAAACACTGATCAAGTCAATTTAAAAAAATACATTATTTAGTTTGGTTACATGAATTTTTTTTAAGGGGTCAGGGAAAAAATCTGGAATCAGGGACAAGTCAGGGAAAAGTCAGGGAAATTTAATATTTCAAACTGATCGCCACCATGATCTATTATATATTAATACATATTTTATTCTCTAATCTGTTAACGGTATTATAAACTAGGTGCTAATCATCTACATTTAAAAGTTTTAAACTTAACAAAAAAATGCAATATTTTTTAATTGTCGACTGACCATTTGGGGGGGCTGATATTAACTTCATTTTGTCGTCAAAGTTATGAGCTCATTTTAGAGATTTTTTAATTCTCTTCAATTTGATGTATCATATGATATAAATATTTTTTTAGTAGGCCGTTAAATTTTATATTAGAACACAAGAATATTTATACATTATAAATTTAGTACAAGTGGGCAACAAATTAATAAGTTTTCAACACAATTTTAGTATAAAATACGTTCAAAAGTACGAACATCTCATATAATTTTCCCATAATATAAATAAAACCACCATATGGTATTTCAAATTAAAGGGAAATAAAAATTCTACAAAATGAGCTTATAGCTAACTTTGGCGTCCATATGAAAAAATTAGTACTATGTTTTGGGTTTTAACACAAAGCAAATATTTTCCAAGATATGCTTAGTATGCATATCTTGGAAAATATTTGCTTTGTGTTAAAACCCAAAACATAGTACTAATTTTTTTATATGGACGCCAAAGTTAGCTATAAGCTCATTTTGTAGAATTTTTATGAGATGTTCGTACTTTTGAACGTATTTTATACTAAAATTGTGTTGAAAACTTATTTAATTTGTTCAGTATGCCCAAAACATATTACTAAATTTCTCAAATCTTGGAGGCGTTCACTTCGTGGTACATTTTCAATTTGATATAAAGAAAACACTTAATTTTTACTTTTTTAGTTTGACAATGGTTACCGTGTAATTGAAACTAATCACAAAAGTAAAATAAAAGTGGTACAAAAAAGTTAAGTGTTTCCTTTATTACTAAAATACATAAAAAAAGTGTTTTCATAATGTCAAAAAATCATCCTTCTATCATTAATAATAAAAATGTTATAACGAAAAATAAAAAAATCGCGAACATCGGTTTTTCGCGGTGTGCTCTGAGCGTTCAATTTTTTTGTTGGTTTTACAATGGACATTGATAGTACTCATTTTCCTGCATATTTTTTCCCATTTAACGGATTCTCTATCTTTTACCGGTTAGAAGACCTATGCATTGACTGCTTAATCGGGACACTCTGTACATATTTTATTAAGAAGATGAGGAAATTCTAATATAATTTTAAGCGGAACAATGTTGTTAATTAATATATGTTTTAGTCCGATTAAAAGAGTGACTTATAAATTTCAGTACACATTTTTTAAATCTGTTTAAATATATATTCTGCATTGTATCCATTTCGATTTGAAGTTAGTGGGTCGTGTACAAACCGCTGGGATTTCAGACTATCTCTTGTGCCACTGCATAAATACAACTGCATTCCACTTAAGCTGCCTACGGGCAATACAACTTACAATACGAGTTATCTCACTGTAAGTTTAAAACACAATCGTTCGTAAGTGTGGTTTCTATCCATTTATCAATAATAAATATTGAACCTACATTTCTTTATTGTTTTTTCAACCTAACCTTACTGTGTTATAACAGTTTATGAAAATATGTATGCAATTTATTGTTTATAGATTATTATATATAGTTATAATGTTAAAATTCAATGTGGTAGGTGAAGATATGCACAACACTATGTATATGGGTCAGTATTCATACCAATATGCCCGGGGGAGTAATCTCCACAGTACCCTAAAACTATAGCCGTAAACCGGTTTACCGGTAAATCGTAATAAATCTACTCGAAAATTTACCAGCAATTTGCAGATTTGTGTAATTGGGTAAGTTAAATAAAGCAATTGTTTTGTTAGACCAATTAAATACGATGTTGTTTTTGTATAAAATCACAGATTTCAAGTGAAGTTCTAATATACATAAATTTCACAATATTATAGTGTTTCTAAACTCGAAATTTTACTTCATGCTTAGTCTGGTAATGGAAAACACTGGTTCATTGTAAGTTACGCAGTCAATAAAGTAATGAATACACGTACATTATCTTTATTGAGTATTATGTTAACAAATAAATCAAAATTGAAATGGTTGCCAAATAAAGCAGCACACCTAACACCCCAGTGTTGTGCTGGCAGCAGACCTAGGTGCGGTACTTGCAAATCTGTCTCTCTACGCTCTTCAAATTTGGAATATTTATATTTAAAACTGCCGAATTGGATATGTTTGTCCCAAACGGTTTTATTAACTTCAAAATGTTGTCGCCCGTCGGGCCTACACGGCGGATCGGCAGTCTTTTGTTGAAGTGATACTAAATATAAAATTCGTGATGACCTTAATAACGTGAGTGAAATAGATGTATTTGAATGCGCATCAGTCGAAGTTGAAATTAACTACAAAAAGTACATTATTAGTTCAATATATAGAACAGGAGACAATAATTTCGACTGCTTTTTACAAAAACTTGAACATCTTCTCACAAAAATTGTAAACGATAAGTTAAACATTATTATATGCGGTGACTTTAAAGTTAATTTTAATATAAATAGTGTTAAAAAACAAAATCTAACTTCACTGTTATATTCTTTTAATTTACGCCATACAATACAAGGTAGCACACGATATACAAGTACAGTTATTACCTGCTTGGATAACATATTCACAAACCTGCCCAAAGAAATGTATCACATACAAATTATATAATCTAATCTATCAGATCACACGGCACAAAAAATATCAGTTAATACGATCACAACGACAAAAAAATAATACTCGCTTGTCCGAAATACTAATGAAAGTAAAATACTTTCATTTCATGAGTCCTTAACGAAAGCGAATTAGTCAAATGTATTTAAAATAGAAAAGTCTAGTTTAATGTTCAATGGGAATCATTTTAAAAAATATTCCTAGCAATATTAAATGAAAATTTTTCAGTCACTCGTAAAAAACATTTTAGTAGCAGCAATAAACAGATATTTAATACGTTCTAACAAAACACAGTAAAAAAATATGTAGATATTTATAAAAAAACAAAATCAGAATATGACCAATTACTTGCAGAAACCAAACGAAGCAATATAAGTAATCAACTAAACTTAGCAACTAACAAAACAAAATGTACATGGAAAATAATTAAACAAATAACTATAATGTGTACAAAATTCAGCGACCACTACAGGATGTCTACGCTAAACCGTTCGTTGAAAGTTTATGGGGTTGCCGTTGCACTAAAAATTTGAAAAAAATCCTCGTCATACGGTTGAATCAGTTCTCCTCATGTGAAATATTTTCAACTTTATATCACTTCCGGTTCCACCGGAAGTAGCACCAAGCTTGTTATTTTAAATGGAATACCCTATATATTAGTAATTTTTAGATTCGTCGTTTAAATTGCAACATATATTATTCGAACATATGTACACTTATCTCTTATATTTTTCAAGCAAAAAAAATATTTCTAAAATTTTGACCTCTAAAAGGCATCTTGAAATCTATCTGTAACTTCTTTTAAGTGTAAGATAAAAATATGATTTATATCTCTACTTGTACCTAGAGGATGCCTCTATGAGTGTATTAATTGGAAACTGTCAATTTTGACAATAAGTGTTCCTAAAATGTCAATATCGAAGTGCCCTCTTTAATATCTCGTAATTCAATTTTTTTAAATAGAATGACCCATTTTTTATCACAATTGGGGGGAAGATTTCCTACAAAAAAGTAATAACAACTATACTCCTAAAGCAAGTGGTTTTCGAATTATTTCGAAGATCGTTTTTCGTCGCATTTATGCAGGGAATAATGTGCGCATAAGTCGCAACTGAATTTTAGTAGGCAAGTAGTAATGCTTTTGTTTTGTCGCTTATGTAATGCAAAATGTCAAATAATAAAAACAATTAGTACAAAGTTATACAGAAATCAACAAAATGAATAAATACACCCATCAACAAATTATCAATTTATTCTTTTTACATGGCAACTGCGATAGAATTGGTACTCGAACATGTAGAATATTTAATGAAACTTATCCACATTTGCCGCCGATGAATAAAACAAGATTTAGAAGATTGGAATTAAATTTTGTTCAATTGGCAGTTGCCATGTATAAAGAATAAATTGATAATTTGTTGATTTGTGTAATTATTCATTTTGTTGATTTCTGTAAAACTTTGTACTAATTCTTTTTATTATTTGACATTTTGCAATACAATCACGACAAAACAAAAGCATACTACTGGCCTACTAAAATTCAATTGCGACTTATGCGCACATTATTACCTGCATAAATGCGACGAAAAACGAATTTTCGAAATAATTCGAAAACTACTTGCTTTAGGAGTATAGTTATAATACTATTTTGTAGGAAATTTGCTCCCCAATCGTACCATGTGATAAAAATTGGGTCATTCCATTTAAAAAAGTTGAATTACTAGATATTGAAGAGGGCACTTAGATATTGACATTTTAAGAACACTTATTATGAACATTGACAGTTTCTAATTAATTCTCTCATAGAAGCATCCTCTAGGTACAAGTAGAGATATAAATCATATTTATATCTTATTCTTAGGAAAAGTTACAGACAAATTTTAAGATGCCTTTTAGAGGTCAGAATTTTAGAAATATTTTTTTTTCTTGCAAACTATAAGAGATAAGTGTACATATGTTCGAATAAAATATGTTGCAATTTAAACGAGGACACCAAAAACTTACTAATATATAGGGTGTTCCATTTAAAATAACAAACTTGGTACTACTTCCGGTAGAACCGGAAGTGATATAAAGTTGAAAATATTTCACATGAGGAGAACTAATTCAACCATATGACAAGGATTTTTTTCAAATTTTTAGTGCAACGGCAACGCCATAAACTTTTAACGAACGGTTTAACGTAGACACCCTGTATAAAAATATAGGAAAAAAACGCAACTACCACTTCCACACCTTCCATATTATGATAACATAACTAAGCCTAACACGTCAATGTATCTTTTTCCCGTAGATAGGCATGAAGTAATAGCAATTGTGAAAAACTTAAAAAGTAAAAATTCTAGTAGAGTTAATGATATTACAACAAAAGTATTAAAGTCTTGTATAACAGCCATAGCAGACTCAATAATGTATATAATTAAGAATTCGCTATTACACGGCATAGTTCCAGATTAACTAAAATTATCTAAAATTATTCCTATACTTAAAAAGGGTAATCCTCAGGATCTAAATAATTATAGGCCCATTAGTTTGTTAACTTAATTTTTGAAAATAATTGAATCGGCAATGGCTACAAGGTTATGCAGCTATCTTCATGCACACCAACACATCCTGCACAACACGGGTATGTAAAAAATAAATCAATAGATACAGCTATTTACATATTTGTAAATGGCATTATAACGGCTTTAGAACGAAAACTATTTTGCATACCATTGATCATGAAATCCTTATCAATAAATTGAAAGCCTATGGTATTAGAGGAATAAGACTACCTTGGTTTAAATTAAAATTAATCTTTGTTGGCGATTAAGCAATCACCAACAAAAAATTGTGATAAAATCTAATGATAGGACAATGGAGATAGGTCTACAGAGATCTACTGTCGATGTGCCCCAAGGTACCATCCTAGGGCCATTGCTATTCCTTATTTATATTAATGACCACAGTTCAGCTTTTATACAGACAAATATTAAGTTAATAAACCACGCTGACGATACCAACATCTTAGTTACGGCTGACAATTATACAGATCTTAAACTCCACCTCAACTACATTATGAACACATTATCAAGCTAGTTCACAAAAAATTGACTCATATTGAATTAAAAAAAAAACAACGTGTATATTATTCAAAACAGCAAGATCAAACATTGAAAAACCAATGGAAGAACTGTCGAGAATTCTTTTATAAAATATGTCAAATGTGCTCGTTTCCTAGGTCCAAGCATAGATGAATTTCTGAATTGGAAAACTCATATAGAACTACTATTACCTACAACTAGTAGAGTATGGCGTATGCCATACGAGTAGCCTCGCGACATATGCACATAAATACCTTATTGACAATGTACTACGCAAAATTGTATAGTATTATAAAAATTGAGATATTATTTTGGGGTGCATGTGCAGATGCAACCAATTATTTATAGTTTAAATAGAAATCATAAGAACTATATCCAAATTAAAATACAATGCATCGTGTCGTACTTTGTTTAAAAGACTTGATATTTTAATGATTCCGGCAATATACATAATGCAATCATTGGTATTTGCTGTTAAAAATAAAAATTACTTTATTGATTGTGAATATAAACATGGGTATAGCACGAGGCATTGTAATTACAGATTATAGATTGACTATTTCACAGAAAAGTATATTGCATACTTGCACAAAACTATTCAATATACTTTCTCAGAATATTAAAATAATAAAATCTTTAAATCAATTTAAAATTAAAATTAAACAATTACTTCTTAACATTGAACCAAATAGCATTTAAGAATATCTTGACAGCTAATAATCAATCATGACCGATTTTGCATCAATTAAGCACTCGAATTTCGTTAGTGTTACGAACCATGTATATAGTATGTACTCGTGTGTGTAATGTGTATATATGTACCCTATATGCATTATGTTCTTTATTTCATGTTCTTTTTTGACTTTTTTAATTTACACATGTTCTTTGTTGGATTATTTTGATTTTTATCCATTGAGATGTTTGGCCCACATAACGGAGATGGCATTTCCCGCAGAGAATGCCCTCTCTGTTATGGTTAACAAACGCCTGATTTTCGTTCGCAACTGTGATTATTTGTGATAAATTGTATAGTTTGGGGTTTTTCTGGGGTAAGTACTTATAATACAAAAATATAAGTGTGCGCTTGCATGTAATGCAATAATTTATTAGTTAGAAATATACGTGTGTGTTAATTTGTGATGATGGCCTGGCATAACCATAAAAAATCTTGTTGTGGATGAGTTACTTGCTTTCCTGCAATCTGAAATCAGTTTGTAATAAATGTCTTTCATTATCATCCTACGACACACGCGGATTGGCACCTTCAACAGGCTTCCGTAAAAATCAGTTCCCTAGTCGAGTTTCCCACACAAGTTTTAAAATCGGACTTCTTAACGAGTATAAACCATTTAAATTATTATTTGGTGAAAAATCATTCGTTCGTCGAATCGAAAGTGAGGTTTTGAACACCGTTTTGACAACTCAAAAGTCGCATTTCCAGTATTTTACTTACGGCAGGAGGTTAGGAAATTAAATCCACGCACGCAAAATTTGACAGCTGAACTGTCATTTCATAATAATTTAATTATTTGATTATGGAATGTAGAAGTTGTGGATTTTAAAGAATGACAAACAAAGAACAAAGAAGTCCGGCAACACTGTGCGCGTCGGTTTATCATTTGTCGTTTCTACGTTTTTTTTTTTCAAAAACCGACTGACTTTTGAAGAAATCAAACTACTGCCATTGAGTTCTAAGAAGTGTTAGTCAGAATGTCGGCGAGCATTGCCTTTCCTGCACTGGTAAGTGAAGTTTAATGTTTATACACAAATAATAATACGTATGAAATAATAAATGTAAGCCGTGTGCGGTTTTCCGTAATTTAACCAAAAAAAGTAAACATCACTTGTAATTCGTTTCACTTAAGATGTTTTATGGAATCCATTAGTATATAGAACACAAGATCATTATAGGAACCCATTATTTTTGTTATGTTTTGTTGAAGAAAATGTTATATTTTATTCGGAGTCCAGAAAAGAGGATTTTTCCGTGCGCGCGTGACAAGTCATGCAAGCACGGAAAAATCTAATTCTGGACGTGTAATGAACTCTATTTTTTATTATACGTATCTAAAAACAGCATGAAAGTAAGTATTTAAATTAATGTTTTATTTTCAAACAAACAAACAAAAATTTTATACCAGATTTTTGAAATTTGTTTAGGTTATCACTTTCTTTTTAAGCCACATATCTTTTTAACATGACGAATCGATACTATAAGGTGGACGATTTAATAAATTCGGCTTTTTCGAAAAATGAAAGTAGAAGTTATACATCGTCACTCACATACAGGAAGTTTTTTTTTAAGTATACGTATTCCAAATTCAGCTTACTTTTTAAAAATCTTTCCAGCTTAAAAAATCCCCGTTAAAATTTGTCGATGGTCCCGAGACAACATTTCGTCGCTTTTCTAAACTCAACATTTTACTTCATATGCCACGCGTATAAAACACTAAAATGCTGTAAAATAAATGTATAATTTAACCTCTCTTGAAATCAGTGTTTTATACGCGTGGCGCATGAAGTAAAATTTTGAGTTTAGAAAAGCACAGAAAATTTATCTCGGGTCGCTGCGCGACCCTCGACGAAATTTTCACAGGGCTTTCTAAACTCAAAATTTTACTTCATGCTTAGTCTGGGAGAGGAAGACACTCGTATAAAGCTTCAAATTGAACTCTTTAAAAAAGGCCACAAATATCCAAAGATTTAAAGAAAATAAGCTGAATTTGGAAAACGTAAACTTTAAAGAAAAGCTCCCTGTATATTATATTTTTCATAGTCCGTCATTTATAAAAACTGTGTCAGTGTTGGTGTCCAAATCTTGATTGTACTAGTTGTACACTGAAAAAAATAAATGATAACTTTAAACAAGTAATATGTGTTTTGAACTCGGCGCCTCGAAAGTGAGGTTTTGACAACCGTTTTGAGAACTCGAAAGTCGTATTTCCAGTATACAGCTGAACTGTAATTTCAGTTGAATTATTTGTACATTTGAATATAGAAGTTGCGGATTTTAAAGAAAGATAAAAAATAATGTATTTGAAGAAGTTTGCGAAAAGGGTTGTTGGTTTGAAGAAAGCAAGTAAAGTATACTACGTGCTGAATAAGTTTGTCGTGAGTAAGCTACAGGTGTAAGCTACGATACAGAGAGACAACTGTAACGGATTCGAAGAATATTTTCCCAAAGGTGTCTTCGTAGGGAAGTGTGCCTGAGAAGAGAGAACATAATTAGAGGTATGATAGATGGGTAATTCTTAGAATTAAATCCCGCATCAATTAGGCAGGCATATTTTTAAGCAAATCTATTTTTCAAGTTTAAAAATTAGCGTCGGGGAAGGTCTCGTTGTGTCGGCCGTGTCTCGAAACGTCGGAAGTGACCCATCAAAAGGCCCTATTCGGTCTCTGGTGAGCAACCTCAGTGTAAACGCTCATTAAAAATCGAATTCTGCACAGATTTTGTTGGGATTTTCTGCAATGTGTAGCCCAAAGTGACACGCTAGCAATTCTGCCGCTCCACTAACGACCCGCTGCCTGGTTTAGACACAATAAACTAAACAACGGTACCCGGCCTGCGCCCGACTCAAAAAGGGGCACGTAAAAATAACTCTTCTTGCCAACTTGTTTTTTCGGCCGATTTAGGGGTCAGGCGGGGTCGCATTGTATCGGCGGGGTGATTTACCTTGCAATTAACCCATTTGCGACAGGCATGAGCCGTGGCGAACGCAAGGCGAGCATTCGAAAATTTGAAATTTCCTGACGTTTGTCAGATTCGGTCAGCAAACACAAAAACTGTTTAAAAAAATAGTTAAGTAGTTCGTTTCAAACAATTTTTTTAATTGATCATTGTATAAAAATTGAGAGATAAGTTTACTACACAGGAGGTTTCATTAACTTATCGGGCTGATAACATAGAGTCCTTTGATAATAAAATCCTATTTTATAAAAAACAATCACATGGGAGGTTTTATTAAAACAACGACGATTTATTATTTCGTTTTTCAAAAACTTTAAGAAAATCGCAAAAAATCCATTTTTCGACTGATTTTGATGCGTTATCGTGTGAATTTTCATCTTGCATATCGACGCACCTTGCACCCATGATACCTGTTTGCACTGAGGATAATTTTAGATTGAGCTAGATAAGACAACAGTTATCAAAATTAAGAATTATTATATAAGAGATCTTGACATTTTTTATGACAGCATTATTGTGATGATTTTGCTCGTTTAATAAAATATTGTACAATCCTCGTGCGTGAAGAATTTCCCTGAGTTCAAGCATTTAAAGGCACTCGCTCCTTCGTCGCTCGTGTTTAATAAATGCGGACTTGTTATGTAAATAACTATTTCAGTGGCACGACTATCTTGGAGGTGCCATCTATCTAATTGTCAGTGTCAAAGAACACAATAAAAGTAATTAGACCACTGACATATTGGTTAGAAACAGTGAATTATTTGCCGAGTTATAATTTTGGAAGGAAATTCATCATATGAATTTAATACGCACACGTAATACAAAGGCTCTCGCATATAAATTTGAATGTAACTATTTGTTTAAATTATTTTTTTTCATAAGCTTTTTCTTTATTTCTGTCAGCGCTAGTTCTAAGGAACTAGTGACTATAGTTTCGACAACTTCAAATTGCCATTTTGAAAGGAAAACTAATTTAAACTAACTACGACCAGTCTGACCTAACATATACCCCCATTTTAAGGCAGTTTTAAGACATTAAGTTTAAGTATCGGTGCAATTGTTAGTTTTAATCGCTTTTAATTTTTTCTTCAAATATTAAGTAAAAGTCTTATCGTTAAGATTTAAAATTGTCTATCAAAGTAGAGTAAAAACTAACATCTAAATCTAAATATCTTGAATGTTTCGTATTATTATTTTTTCATAAAACATAATTGTAAGTTTTCATTACTCGTGCTGCGATAAATAAATCAATAACATTTTTCAACTGACTACACCTATTACATAGCAAACCTTGGGTCAACTTTGTGAAATTCAATAATAGATGTCGCCAACGGTACAGACGAAAAAGTCGATGTCTCGGAACGCAAGCTTGGCGCGTTCATATTTACACTTTTACCTCCCCGTAGCAAATACGTAGTGGAAAAGATAGGATTTCTTTTTTAAATCAAGTATTTTTATGAAAATCAATAACAGTAAAGTTATAACAATCGCGCTAACGGGAGTTTTAATTACTTCAAAAACATAAGTACCTAATCATTGTTTCTTGAATTTTGGAGGCGCTCACTTCGTAGTACATTTTCAATTTTGATATAAAACACTTAACACTTAACTTTTTTTAATACTTTTATTTTAGTGCTAATCATTATCAAACTAAGTAATTAATCTACGAATTACAAGGGTATACAGGGTGCCCGTTTTTAAAGCTGCACTATGGGGATTTGGCTTATTTGAATAGATAGAGAATCGTAGCAAAATTGCGTATTTTAGTGCTTGTTAATAAACTGCATTCACATTTTAAATATCTTTATTGTTTCGATGTAATTTGAACAAAAAACTAAAGTTTTCGATTTTCAAACATTGCCTGTATCTCCGTTATTTTCCCCTACATTTTTAAAAACATTCTTAGAACAACTTCTTACGACTCGAATTATGAAGTAAGTATGAAAACTGCAAACCGATTTCTTTTTGTTTTTCCAAACATAACTTTAGATTTTTCTTCTGGGCGCATATGATGATATACATATCGTTGAGCAGCATTTTTTACGTTGATTGCAATGATGTGCCACATGCTCATTGTTGTTTTTATGGTACGTTCCCATGGAAATAAGCGCGAAATGTACACAAAAACCATTTATTTGTGTATATAAAATACATAATATATATATATATATATATATAATACAAAATATAAATATAATGAATATAATTATTAAAATTACGTTACTCTTATGTTGTTAATCTCCCTTCATTCGACAGTCTCCGGGTGAGCAGTTCAAGGAAGGTGGCAACCTCACCTGTTCTGGGCAGAATTTTTTCAACCGGGCCGGGCCTCCAATCCGGGCAGTGCCGGGCCGGGCCTGACTATTTTTTTAAGTTTGGTTTTATTTTTGATTGACAATTATATCTATAAACAAGTAAATATACAAGAATGACAAATCTTTATAACTAGTGTTTTGAAACTATGTACAAATATTTAGAGGCGTAGCGTAGTTGGGGCAGTGCGGCACTTTTTTGAGGAGGAAAAATTTTACAATAAATAATATCTTGTAATCTGCACTAAAAATTTAAACCATTTAATTACATATATTTCAATCCGGACCGATTAAAATAAGCACGGACTTTTCATTATTTAATCTATGACGGAATCGGAGAATCAGTCCCAATCCCAATCAATTCACTTTTTTAAGTGAATAACATAGCTGGGCACGATTCGAATCATTCAGGATTTAAATAATAATAATAATTTAATAATTCGAATCGTCAAAAATATTTCGAATTCATTGTGAGGATTGACATAAAAATATGATTTTTTGTATATTTGAACTTTACGCTAAATCAGTTATTTATACGCCTAGTGCATGAAGTAAAACTTAAGTTTTAAGGGGGGTAGTTGAAAATTAATATAATAGCTATAAATATTAATAATTAATATAATAGCTAAAAAAAATATTATAATAGCTATAATCAATAAAATAAACCAAATGAAATAAAATCGAAAAAATTTATAATAAAAATTACTAAATTCTTTCTAAATCCATTAAAAAGCTACATTTATATCTTTATTTAACAAAATCTAGTTGTCTATCTGTACATTTTTATTACTAGAATAAAACCGAATTTGGCTCAAAATGACGTAAGTATGTGAGGTTTTTGACTATGCTTTGCTGATTCTTAAAAATCATTCGTTTTTAAACAAAATCTGGCAGTTTTTCAATGATTCAACAGACATTGAATTTTCACATCTTTTTAATAATACAAATTGTCATTAAAAAAATACTTTGGTTTAAAATTACAAAAAAATTTGCTGAAGTATTTAAAAGTAATGTGTCTTTATTGATAGAATGATTATTTTTAAATGAATCTGTGTGTAATTTTGTTTTCGAAAATATTTAACTTTTGCTCTACACATAGAATTACAAAGTGTGATATTTACATTATCTGTAATTTAGCAATTTTAAACAATCTGTATCTGCGGGTCTCAAAGAGATTCAAAAGAGCGGTGAATTTTTAGTAATTTTGTTACCTTAATTTGAAATATCGCTTAGTTTTTCTGTTTTTTTTTTTTAGCCAAAATAAAAATATCGTAGATAGATCGCTCTATAATTAGACATTATCTTCCAATTATCGAGCGATTTATCAACATTTCAATTTTGACTGACAACTACAGAAAAACTAAGCGATGCATTCACATTTTTATTACGAATTATTTAAAGAAACTAAATAACTAATTTTCAACCAACATCTCAGGAATCATTCTTGAATCTTGGAGGCGTTCACTTCGTGGTACATTTTCAATTTGATATAAAGAAAACACTTAACTTTTTTATACCACTTTTATTTTACTTTTGTGACTAGTTTCAATTACACGGTAATCATTGTAAAACACTTAGTTTGGCAATGATTACCGTGTAATTGAAACTAGTCCAAAAGTAAAACAAAAGTGGTATAAAGAAGTTAAGTGTTTTCTTTAATGCCATTCGTTATTTTAAAACACATTGAATTTTCGCAAAATCGCAAAGAAATATGGTATATTCAAAAAGTGGATGATTTTTTAATAAAATTTTATTATTGATTATAGTGATAAAAGACAAACGAGATATTTTTATTATTACTGATTATTAAGTTGCATTACATATTTAAACTATTTTTATAATAATAATAACTTTATTTAGCACTTTGATATAAAAATACAACAATTTTAATAAATGTATATTACATAAACTTATTGATTTTCTTACAATTAAACCTAAAATTACAAATAATTTAAGGTAGATGTTAAGAACGTATTAATATTTAGCTTTAATTATTTCTGATTATATCCACTAAAGAATATTAACAAAAAAATTAGCCTAGGTATTTAAAAATAGATTTAAGTTAATTGTGAAAAATGTTTATTAAATCCTGTATAATTTAGATTGCTAGTTATTATAATTTTGACAAAAAAGATTTTCAGTAAACATAAAGTTAATATTATTAATCAAATTTACAGTAATAATATTTGGCAGAAAAAAGTAAGCATTGAAAATTAATAAGAATTCGTGGAGAACAAATCATACATATCATCCCTATACATTCTGTCCGTATTTCGACAGAATGTATGGCGATCTCAGTTATTTGAAGAGATAGAGAGTCGGTTGAAGTTACGTATTTTAGGGCCTAACAATAATCTGAAAACAATTTTGAAATATCTTTTTATGTTTTCTAGATATAAAAAAACTCATATTTTGAAAAATCGTTTCTTATTTTTTTATTCAAAAAATACTAAATCTGGACATTTAGACTTTGACAATGTAGAGGTATTTTTTAATAAGGAATCTAGTAGCATTTTTTTTCTCAGATAACTATAACACTTACCCGGGGACCATAGCCAACTTTTGTTTTTCTTATGGGCGCCATTATGGATTTTCATATTTTTTTGATAGAATATTTTTTTCTAAACTCAGTGATGTATCACAGTTGAAATTTATTTTAGATTTGGTATTTAAAATTATAATTGAATTTGTGTTCAGAATTCCGGCACCAGATATCCACAGACTTCAAGGTCACTGTGGTCCCAACCCAGTGCCGAGGAACAAAACCAATATGTGAAAACTATTAATGGATTCGATAGCTAACGCCATATAATGCTCCATAGTGGCATCGTCAATGACACGTGTCATTGACGATGCTACTATGGAGCTTTAGATGGCGTTAGCTATCTAATCCATTAATAGTTTTTAAAATTATAATATTTTCTGTTTTGCAAAGAATGCATTGGAAACAATGACGTCATATCTATTAATCAATAAAATATAGACAGCAGTCAATCATTGTTAGCAGTCAAAATTAATTAATAAATGCCAATCTTTTGCAATAAAAACAATAAGTATCGATTACTACACAAAACATAAAGTGAAAAAATGGTGATGTGTCCATCATAGCACTTTCCCCGTTGAAGATATGATGACTTAAATATCAACAGTATGGAAAAGTTGCACAGACTAAATGTATTCTACTTTTATTATTATTATTCCATAACTATTAACAAAAAAGTGGATTTTGCAATTTTCGCTACATCTCAATAAATATTGATAACCATTACATTTAAGCGTTATATATTTTTAACTTTACTGTAAATCAGTGGTTTATACGTGTGGCTCATGAAGTAAAATTTCGAGTTTAGAAAGGCCCCGCGTTGAAAATTTGTCGAGGGTCGCGCAGCGACCCGAGACAAATTTTCAACGCGGGGCTTTTCTATATTAACTTCTTATATTAACTGAATTTGATATGGTGATTTAAGTGACTTACAATTATAACATCATAATACAGTCCATAGAGAGACATAATCAGACAAAATCCTAGAATAATCAAAAGATAGTCCAAAGGCATTCAAGCAATTTATTAAGATTCAAAATGTCACAACAATATTTCGATTATAAACAAATACATTTTATATCAGTACAGTAATTAATCAGCTGGATGCCTGTCTTCAGGGATGATGTGTAAGCAAATTATGGGTCTTTGCAAAAAACAAAAGATTAAAATTTTACATATAAAATGTACAATAAACTATAAGTGTGGTACATTATTGAATTCAGAAAAAAATATTTTTCCAAAAAATATAAAAATCCAAAATGGCGCCCATAAGAAAAATTAAAGTTGGCTATAGTCCGTGGGTAAATGTAAAGTTATTTTAATAAAATATATGTTACTAGATTTCTCGTTAAAAAGTGCCTCTATAATGTCAAAGTTGTAAATGTGTGGATTAACTAGTTTTTGAATAATAAACTAAAAACAGCATTTAAAAAAATACGTTATTCGACAATATCTTAAAAACGAAACTAGATATTTCAAATTTGTTTTAGGATTATTATTGGTCCCTAAAATACGGAACTTTGCCCCGACTCTCTATCTCTTCAAATAACCGAGATCCTCATACATTCTGTTGAAATACGGGCACCCTGTATATAGGTAAAATAGTTTGAAAAAATCATAAATTTTAACCGACTCCCTATCTCTTCAAATAACCCAGATGCTCATACATTCGGTTGAAATACGGGCATCCTGTAATAGGTAAAATAGTTTGAAATAATCATAAATTTTCAATAAAATCGGTAAAACAGAATTATTAGGAAGCGAGTTGCGCCCCGGCAAATCCAAATTTTCAGGCTTTTCTAAACTCGAAAATTTACTTCACACGCCACGCACATAAAACACTGGTTAATCGCAAAGTTAGAAACAGACACATCATTTTTAATTAAAATAACAAGGAATAAAATAACATATTTAGTCTGTTAAAGAAAAAAGTTTTATTTATTGCTTGATCAACAGTCGTCCAAATCACATTGATTCAATTAATCGCCTACAATTAATAATTTTTTTATGTGCGTGTTTTGATTGTTAAATGATTGAACTTTGTCAAAAAATTGTATGTAAACTATAGACCAAAAAGTTCTTTAGAATTTCTGTAAGTTTTTGGCCTTTTGGGTTTAAATAGCTAAATAAGGAGGTGGCGAATTTTTCATGCGCCCCGGGCGGCTGTAACCCACGCTACGCCACTGCAAATATTGAATTATTAAGACTAAAATATTGACCGTCTGAATTCAATTATTTCATGACCGGCCCTGTGTACCTGTGCAAGGCTCTGGTCTTTCGAGACTAGAGCACTGTACGGGCCTTGACGAGAGCACTATATGGGCCGAGCCTTAGCTACTTATGAACAAGTAGGAAGGTATTTTTCCCAAGCCAGTCTCATATCTTGTTTCCGGGCGTTATCATGATTTAAAGGACTCAAAACTTAATCTACATCAACACATTGGTAAAGTATTCGTAAATCAAAAAGCTACGTTTAATAGTAATCGTTTTATAGCTACAAATAATATTTTAATAGATAAGATTAGACTGTAATTTGGAGAAATTCCAGTTTAGCAATTTTGTAAATAACACGCGTTTATTTATATTTTAATATTATTGGTTACAGAATAGTTATTTATAAAAAGGTTTTTAGAATTTTGTAACCAAAAATAATATCAAGTAAACACGAAAGGGAACCAGGTTATATCATAATCTGTGGGTTAATACCTTAGCACAAGAAATAGCGACCGCTGCTGTTTACACGAGTACAAACATACTTCACTTGTGTACATATTTAATATAAAAGGGGTCGTCGCTGTTTGCATATTTAATAATACAAAACATACAAGTCATTATGCTAAGAACATAATGCAATCCTGGAAGAAATTAAAATGTCTCAATAGGGAATACACACTTTTATTATCGGCACTAACTTTAAAGTAAATTGTCTTGAGAAATTATTATATTTGATATTTTAGTATAAAGGGTAAAACACTTATAAATTTCTACTTTATACATATTCCAATATAAAAAGTATATGTTTGTAAATCTAACAAAAACACACATCTTTTTAGTACAGATGGAGTAAATAAATAAGTGCGAGATAAGTATCACAAGACACAGTTCAAATAACAAAAAACTGTTTCGTATATCACACGAAACGTATTATATGAATGTAGGAACAAATACAAACTAAAACGCCCCCGGGAACTCACTTTTTCGATATTAAAGCAAAACAACGCATTCGAATGATTGTTTGAACAATATTCAGGGATGAACGAGCAGATATTGCCGACGGATTTGCATAATCAGAAGTTATTTCTTTGTGGCGAATTTCGAGTGAGAAAATAATTAATCCAAAGGGCTTTTTATTTATTTAACAATTTGTGCGTATAAACTTGTCATGTACGACAATTTGTTAATGAAAAATTATTTGCGTACGTAATATTTATTAAAACGGATCCGTGGCAAACCAGTATACGTTTTTTTATACTATTGGAATCAGGATTTTCAAACCCAGGTTCAAGTCCCGCCGCGTAAGGTCATTTTAAAGTACGAAATGATTCCACCTTGGTCCATGGATGTGTGTAAATGTGTTTGTGGCGTCTTAATATAGTCAAATTACAAAAATAGAGGTGAAATGGTTTAAAACCAATATCCAATAAATGTATAAAGAAAAATCAGGATTTTGTACTCTATCGAGGTAAATAGCACTGTAACATTTCAAAAATATGACCTGGTATAGTTTACCTCCCATATACAGATATTTTTTCTATTTATATTTTAAATTGTATTATTGATTACAAATATACTTGAACGTGTGGATGATAAATTGACTTGCTTGTTCGCACAAAATTGTTATACAGACTCTAAATCATGGGTGGCCAACCTTTTTAGCAGCCGGTACTATGAAAATGTGGCCTACATTTTCATAGTAAGATTTCTTTTAAATTTGGTACACTATGGGGGTTTCGCTTATTTGAAATTTGTAGCTACTAACAATTGTTTCCAATTCTTGATTAAGCATGAAGTAAAATTTCGAGTTTAGAAAAGCCTGAAAATTTGGTTAGCTACGCGACTAATCCAAATTTTAATTTCTACTTTTACTTCATGCTTAAACTGGGAGTGAAATACACTCGCTTTACGCTTCTAATTAAACTTAAAAAAAACGAATATATGATAATTTACAGCACGTAATTGGAATATGCATACCAAAAAAAAAACTACATGTATGCTCAAAATACCCACTAAATCGAAAATTCCTTATAAGAGCAATTTTGAACAAAAACTTTAATCAGTATAGCAAAGTATACGTATTAAGTTATCAGAAATTGCAAGAAGTTCAGTTACTGAGAATGAACGAGATATGATTTTTTTAAATCATGTTCAAATTTATACTTTTTAAGAGATAGTTTTGAAATCGCATTTTCTTCGGAAAATATATAAGAACAAGGTAAGTCAATATTCTAACAATGTAGTAATTACATACCTTTACCTAATTCTAAAATTAAAAACTTATTGTAAATATAAATAACAATGTTTATTTACCTTTTCATGCGGTTGTATTTATAGGTTAACTGAACAGCTGCAAATAAACAGCTCCTAATTTTTTATTTATAGACAAAAAGTTGAACTTTGATGTTGTATTTTTACAGAAAAAACTTATGATTTTTATTTATTGCAGTCTAGTTTTCGCAATACGCCCGTCGGTCGGTCTGTGGCACGATTTCAGCAAAAACGGCTTATGAGATTTTTATAAAATTGTGTATTTGAGTAAATATTTAGTGCGATTCGTTTTTGATTTTTATTTTTTGTATTTTTGTGGTTGCACACATGAGCACAGACCTATTCACTAACGAAATTATTGGAATTATACTCTGGCTTATATTCGATTGTGTTAAATAATGATAAAAAGAGAAAAATCGTTTCAAGTGATTTTAAAATAATTTATTATATTAAATTACTGCTTAAATAAATCGGGCAGGAATAGTCATAAGCATCATGAACGTTAAGGACTACTGATCTCAAACAATAAATGAAGTCGTCGCTCGGCTCCTCCTCCAAACTTATTGTTATCGATTAATAAAATGTCCTTACCGTTTTTGATACTTACTATACTAATAAAATTACCTCTACTCCCACCGCGTTTGTAATCCTTTATGTATATATGTTATAGGATTTTTGTTTTGTATTTAGTATTATTCCATTGATAATGGTCACTTTGTGTCCGAAATGTACATATGGAAGTGAAATAAAAGTGCAAAGAAAGGTTATTAGTGCTTTATTTATCAATTAAATGTAATAACATTTAATTGACTTTCACTTTGTAATCAAAGAGATATGGAATTGAGATTTTGTACATAACCTAAATTAATCATTAAATGGATTCTTTCATTTTTTTAGATATGACTTCTCTTTTCTTGACATATAATTGATGATTTTTAGTTGACATTTCCTGCTCCTTTCAATAATATGAAAATCAAACATGGCTTACATGAGAAAATGTTAAGGTTGATGTTGTTCTTGAAAATAAGACTTCTTGTATAAAATATTTCATTTTTTTAAATTTCTCTAATCTTATTTGGGGTATATTCTTAATTTCAGTTCGCTATCTCTCTAATTAAAAAAATTATAACAAAAAGAAAATGTTATTGATTATAACTTTTTTTGCCATATATTAAAAACAAATGAAGCTGGATAAATTTTGTTAACGCAGTTTTATTGTGTATTTTAAGTGGATTTTATAGCTTTATTTCTCTTCAAACCCTTCTCTGAAATTAAGTATACGACCCGTATTGCCTGTATACAACAGTAATAATTTTAAAATATTGTATACAGGCAATAAGGGTCGTATACTTAATTTCAGAGAAGGGTTTGGAGACAAATAAAGCTATAAAATCCGGAAAACATACGGTCAATGACAATGACGAGCTATGGATTTTTCAAATATTGAACGGCCTTATTATCTGATTTCGTATACCGGGTGTTTAATAAAATACTTAGAAGTAGTGGCGAAACCTGGATCAAGACTTTCAATAACACCAAACATGGTGAATTATACCAAAGAGAAATGCACAATTATATCCGAATTAATAAATGAAAGATAAACCTAATGTTAAAAAAATTAAACCAACTTTTATCAACCTCCCAAGAAAAACGTTAAAAACGAGGAGCATGAAACTATGTTGGAAATATAATTAAAGCAATAACTGGAAATCTGGATAAAGAAGACGCTACCATACGATGACATTATTCAGCAATTATTGAAAAATCAAAATAAACTAAAATTAAAACAAGATAAACAAATTTCAATCTATTTAATAAAATCTCGGAATTTAACAAAACAATAAATAATATAAAAAGCAATTAATTAATCTTACCGTCAAGAATACACCAAATTAACCAATATCTTCAAAATGCCTCATTCTACCAGTTGGAAGAAATATAGCAGATACCGATCTACGCTGTTTTTAATTAAATCATATTTATGATGGACGATGTGATTACTATACTGACAACTTTAACCGATGCAGTTACATTCGCAAAGCTAACCAGCTATCTTTCAACCACATGTGTTACATGAGTTTGAACAAATACAAGCTCATAAAAATTAAAAATTACCTGTCGAAAATAAAATCGAATCGAATTAGAAGAACTAATATTCGTCAAGAATAGTAATATCATTTTTATTATATCGATCCCACTTATCGAAATCAAATCCTTTACCTATTGCAAAATATTTCCTTTGCCTATTCTAGACGAAAATAATAACTATAATTTTATAATTCCTAAATATAAACATTTTGCAATAAATAATGATAAATTCGCAATCATATCTACAGGATGCAAACGACCTTATACTAAATACTTTTGTAAATCAATAATGAGTTTAAAAACAACAAAAAGTGTTCCATGCGAAGTGCAGCTTCTCACTCATTCAGAAAAATATGATAATTGCATATACTATTAGAAAAAGATGACGTCGCTATGGAGTAACAAAGTAGCAGAAAACCAATGTTTAATTACGACGCCATTACTGCAAAAAATTAATAAAATGTGCAAAAGAAATAAAAAAATTGGACGCAATCAGTGCAACCTACTTGGTACAAATAACACCAACATGTTTCGTCCGCTTCGAAGACATAACACTCATCACCTACGAAGAGAAAGACATGGTGAAGATTCCCGCAATCCCGAAACTCGACTTTTCGAAAGATGAATCTACTCATACTAGATAGAACTTGGAATTTGAAAAATTCTGGTAATCTGAAGAAACGCAAGGACCATTCATATGAAATCAAGAGCCCCCGACTTCAGAACCGGCCATTATCAATATGGACGCTGCTATATTTTATTATTTTTTTTAATATTTTATTTTGTTATAAAGTATTATTGGCGTCAAAAAAACTCAAAATGTTTGGCCACTAAGCCTCCACAAGAAGACGATGGAATCGTCTCTACGGCCGACGGACTACTTATACATCCTAATATCGGCTCTGCGACGATTTACAACGTGACGCATTAGTTTTAAGTTTTCGAAACAAAGTTTAATCAATTAATTTAATTTTAACAAGTGTAATTTGTATTAATAAATAAACTGCTTGTTGAAAACAAGCCTACTGTTTCGACGATCTTAACTCGCGATAAAATGTAAATTAATCAAATGGGTTTCGTACGGCCGCTTTCGATGCCTCGTAACCTAAAACATATTGCGCACGCAATATTGAATCGACCTCTTATCACGCCGCGACCCTCGATGCCAGGCTCGCCGCTAGCCTCGGAAGTAACCTCGACGCTCCACTGTGTTTTTCCCTTAACAGAATATTCTGATATACACATTATATTACGTTTGACCTCAACCATATACATAAATTAGTTGATAATAGTTTTGAAATGATCGTGATTTTTAAATGTACTATAATACTATTATAGCAACTAAATAAAGATGGTATATATTACTTAGCCAATAAGAGAAATTATGAATAGATATAAATATCGTGAGAGATTACTAGAACGCATCCAGAAATTTCGATTAGGTAAGTCCGCACATGTTTTTCTAACCAGATATTGTTGTTATCAAAATAGCCTACTTGAATTCTTTAAAATATTACAACAACAACAAAATCCTGTATGAAAACCATTCTTCGATATGGGCATTTCTAAATAATTACCACATGTCCGAATAAAAGAACAATTAACTCTATCAAACACACATACAATAGTATAAAACGCAACACAGTAGCCATTTGTTCAATTGAATTTCATATTGTTATACACGTAATTGTGCAAACATAGTTCGCAAATATGAATTATTCCAGGTAAAATACATATTATAATTAGATGAACTCATAGAGCCCCACGTGCGGACCGTCTCGATACTAAATATCTCATACGCTTGACAGCCACCGAATTTTATATGGAATTAAGGATGCTATTTAAATAATTGAGTAGTAATTATATTTGTAATTCAGGGACGCTATTTACTCCAGAATAATATATTATCTAGATGTTTTCATCTTGGTAATTTAATTTATCGAGGAATTCGTTTTTGAAGATATCGTTTATAATCCTTAATAATTGGTAGTATAAACTAGTCAAAATAAATTATTAATAGAAGCGAAAGAAAGCAAGTGATTTTTATTTGTTATTTAAAAAATTTAAAGGTCTATAGATCCAATATTCTTTAGCTTTTACTAAATATTAAAAATACGATTTAAGTTCCCTGTTTGGTCTGAAACCTAGGCTACGCCCCTGCTTTTAATCTAGATCTACTTCCTTCCCAGGGTGTTATTTTATGGACGTTGTGAGTTAATGAAGTCATTACGATATTATATTTTAATGCAATCTCTCATTGCAACACGTAATCTTGTGTGATACCTGTGTTAGTAGAAAATAGCATGGAGATTTAAGTGTTGTGTTTATTTATTTATTACTTTCATTTCATGGACCGATTCAAACATACCCTTTTCGCGATATAATTCAATGTATAGCGTGTATATGGTCAAAATCACGAAAGCGTATGAATAAATATTTCATACATTTTAGTGATTACATCCGACTGGTCACGAATAAAAATGTATCATACGTGCACCCCTATACAAAAAGATTTCAACAGGGCTCTTTAATTTGTTGAACTTCAAAAGCTTGTATGGTTAGTAAAACCTGAGGGTGTATTAATTTTTGCGGATCTTGTATGATTATTGTAACTGTGGCTAAAATGGGCCGCAGTAAATAGTCCGTTTAATGGATTAAATTCAAATAAAAAGGTTGTTTGTGCTATTATAAGGAAACGATTCTCTCTGTTGTTAGGAACCAATACTCGAATCGAAGTATAATAGGATCTAAGTTTTCTATCAAATTTACAACGCGAACGATCGGGTGAGTCCTTCAATTGAAGACAAATATATCGAGAATAATCGATGATGCCTATAGATATACTTTACCATTTTTATTATGCTTTAATTAATTCCGGTAATAAATCAGCCACGATAAAGGGTATTATTTCCTAACTAGTATTATTTAATGCTGCAAGGATAAACTATATCTTTAACAAGTGGGAATCGTAAATTATATTTGAATATATGCAGATTGAGCGTCGGAGGCGCGATATAAATGCCCTAAAATTAGCACCTTTAAAGCAATACTAAATTGAAATAAGTCACGCATTTAAGTGACTGTTGAACATTAATCAGACGAAAGGATTCATCCTTCCTGCTCCGGTATTACTGGACAGCAGGATGCAAATTACCACTGGACATGATTTCAATAAGCCATGCGTGCGCGATTTTTAATAGATATTGATTTTCATTCTAATTCTACCAGTGCAATTACTCCAACGCTGGACTTGTTAAACTAATCATAACCATTACTAGTTCTCTACCCTCTTCATGCCTAAGGGTCAAGCACGGTCGTCACTTTCATATCCTTACCCAGATATTGCTCAATCTATCGGGAATTTATGCACATTATTAGCGCAATCCTATTTCTCCGACTGCTTCCTAATTATGGCATATTCTCTGGTTTACACAATTAATTATAAAACATGCAACGTCTTGACATCAGCGCACGCAATATATTTAACTGCTGTGATGAAAAATGTTAACCAAATACATGATTTTTACATGATGTATAACAACTTCAGGAATTATAATGAAACAAAACCTTACAATATACCGTGTGATCCCGGATTACTACCCGGACAGAATTAACTTATTTTACTGCCCCGGGCAGTAATCCGGGGACACACGGTATGTATTGTTTTAATCTAGTCTCGTAATTAGTTTATATAGAAGATATATCTATTGATATTCGTAAATGTTATGTTTTTATAACAAATAAAAAAAACAGATTAACAGCAAATATAATAATTTCACCGTACGTTCAATATCAGGCGAGCAACTGATGCTAGGATTATTGTAAATTTGTAGTCTTCGTCAAAGATTCATTTAAAGTTTTTATGTTCCGGATTATGGATCCGAATTGATAAAATTTGGAAACGTAAATAGTTCTGTTTAAGAATTCAAATTTAATAACAAATAAAATGCGAAGAAAAAATCACGCGCAATATTGAACCAAAACGAAAACAACGTTGATAATAGTCTTTTGATACTTCTGACTTGTGTACATTATCCGGCTGGATAGAAGTGTAAAGTACTATATCCCTTTATTAAGTTAATGAGTTTGGTATTCAGGTTCATAAACCATCCAAAAATTTTCTAAAATATCAAAAATCAATGTGTATAACTCCGACCCCAATTTATTTTCAATACAATTATTAAAATTTAATTATGTTATTTATTATTATGTTATTTCGTTTTTTCTTCTATAATTGTAATGGAAATGTAAATACCTATACACCTAAAAGAAAACTAAAATAAAGTATCAATAAAAATTAATATATATTTTCATTTTGATATAATTGCCTTCAAACTCGTACATTGTAATTATTTAGATGGGATATAATTTAAACATTTATTTGTTTTAGTCATTAGGTGCGTTGAGAAATAATAGAGCTCACTGACTTTTATCCCTAAGCCGGCGATATTAAGACTACAGTAGAGATGATATTCTTAATATTAGTAAACTTAGCAGATCATAAGTATATTTCGAATTCAAAACTATTTTGGATCCAACAATTGTCCGCTTGCATTTAGTTTGCAGAACTTTAAATATAAAAATACGAGAATATTCTTGTAAACCGCAAAGAGTAAGTTTTAATTAATAAAACTACTAGGACAATCAATATCCATTAAAACAACTACTTCCCGTAAAAATACACCGATTTTTTATATGTTCATTATATAATTCAATATCCGGAGGTCACAAAAACTATTATTACTTTAATTATTCAAGTGCATTATAAATGTTTTATTATAAATAATAACCAAGCCAGCCAATTATTAAAGTATTAGGAAAATATCCGAAATTGCCGCCTTGTTGAAAGTGCCGCCTGGGGCGACCGCCTCCCCACGCACCGGCCCAGATCCCTCTAACATCAAAGCAAACATTTTAGTAGTTAGATATATTATTGAAATCAATTCGTTTATCTTGTAACTTAAGCGTGAATATGTAACCTTTGTGAATTGAATACATTTAAAATGTATATAACATATTAGTAAGGTAACCAGATTTCGAAGTTCAAAATTCGAAGCCTCTGCAGCTAAGAAAACGCACCCTGGTGGCGATCGTCGGTACGAAGTAAAACATAATATAGTATACTCGTTTACATATTTCATAGCCGTGTATTACCCGCCGCGGGTCACCGTTATTATTATTAAGTTTTCTTTGCGTTATCAAGTGTGTATTGTGTTACAGTGCTTAACTGTAATACAAATTGTTGTGTATTTAGATTTAACCTTAAAAAAGTGAGCGATAAAAAAAAATATTTCTATAATTATCCCAAAATAATTGCAATGTGAACACAACAAACAGGCACGAAGTGATTGAATACATCGATAGAAGCGCAGCATATATGTTACTAGGGAAAAGTATATCACACTTGTAGAAATGTAAATACATGTTTGTAATTATTTGAAATATAAACAACTGTTTTTAGATATACTTTTCTATTGAGACAATAAAAATAAAGTATTTGTAATACGCCTGCTTTGCAGCTACAATCCATTTTGTCTATAGCTACCGTTTTTCTAATGGTGATGATTTCCAATAAAAAACTTTCTTTGGAAACAAAGCCCAAATAAGTTGTTATTTTTACGACCACACACAATATTAAATGCTTTGCATTTATACTCTACTCCCTCAATTATGCATCTGTCCCGTGGAGACGCATTACGATATTTATAAATAACATAAGTGCAAAAAAGTATGTTAATATCAATTCCAAGTATTTCGGCGAGATGCAGAGCTTCTATTTGAAACATTTTTTCATATGATCTATATTTTATAAAATCTCAGCAAAAACCGAAAAAGCCAGGAGTAAACTTCCACTTCCGGTTTAAAGTTTTATCTGAATATCTAGCGATTTTCGTTGTATTCTGAATACAGAGAGACAATTCTCGAAAATAGTCTCAGATCGATTCAGATTAAAATTTTAAGTGGTAACCCCTATATTTTATTTTCGATTTGGATTATACGTCAGAAAATAAATAACTTTTGTTAATTAAACGTGTTTCCTTTCGTAACATATAGCGTTGTAATTAGCGATAATAATTCTCTACTAACGAGCTGATTATGAGTTAAACAGGCGTTATTCTGACGTCCAAGCATGGTTTCCACATATCAGTAAATAGCGCTACATTCGCCAAAAATGAACTACCTTCTGCAAAAGTTCAGAGTGATCGTCGACGTTTCTGCGAGCATCGCCATAAATTAATATCATCTCAATCTTCTCTTGTGTAGATAAATAGTCCATCATGAAGATTCTTATTACAAAAAAACATTATCTGCATTAGTAAAAAATATCTGCAATTTTTGTCTTGAGGCAAACATTTGTCAATTTTGGCAATTGATGTGCGAAAACCATGTTTAGACATAAGAGTAATTCCTTTGCGTTTGATCATAATTAAAAAATTATTTCATAACAGCATAATGTTTATTTTGGGAGAACAAGGACAAACATTATTATCGCTAATAACGGCGCCATCTGTCAAAATCGAGAATAGTTTTACGTAAAAAAGTTATTTATTTTCTGACGTACAATCAAAATTAAAAATAAAAAGTAGGGGTTTCTATTTACAATTATATAGTTGATATAATGCTTAATTCTCTAGATATTTAGCAGTCTTCAGTTAAATAAAATACGTAGGAAATAAAACACGATCGTTTGAGAATTTTCACAGTTTTTAACACGAACACTGCGACAATTGTTTCGCCACACAGTGGCTTCATCAGGCAGATGAGTAATGATTACATGAAACTACAATCGTTGCTTATATACTAAATCATTGTGGAGGGGGTGTGCGTAACAGTGTAATTTAATATAATATTTATGATTTAACAGAATGACATAATTAATGAAGACATTTACAATTTTACACATTACAATTTATAGACCTAGATTTAATAGTGGTGAATTATTTACGTCGGTTTGATCATTGAGTATCAAACCGCGTTGATTATATTTGTTAATTTCCAGCTGCTCAAAAAAAAATTAAGTTGTTGATTTTTTGTTTTTGTTTTTTATTTTTAAATAAAAAACAAAAACAAAAAATCAACAACTTAATTTTTTCCTCAAATAATGATAAATTAGCTTCAAATTATTGTACTCTAACATACATCGGTCATCCTTCCGTCACAATAAAAAACGAATTAAAATCACACAATATTTCAGTAGCCTTTAAAACTCACAATACATTACATAAATTCATGAATAATACCAAAGACAAAACTGACAAAAAGAAAAAATCAGGAGTCTACTTGTTAGAATGTGGAGATTGCCCCATGATATATGTTGGACAAACCGGACGCAGTTTTGAAGAAAGGATAGCTGAACACCAAAAAAGCTACATTAACCATAAGACAACATCTACATATGCCAATCACCTCAGGGAACATAATCACAACCCCAACAACAACTTCAAAATTTTACACGGATGCGCTAAAAGCAAGAAATTAAACCTCCTTGAGCAGCTGGAAATTAACAAATATAATCAACGCGGTTTGATACTCAATGATCAAACCGACGTAAATAATTCACCACTATTACATCTAGGTCTATAAATTGTAATGTGTAAAATTGTAAATGTCTTCATTAATTATGTCATTCTGTTAAATCATAAATATTATATTAAATTACACTGTTACGCACACCCCCTCCACAATGATTTAGTATATAAGCAACGATTGTAGTTTCATGTAATCATTACTCATCTGCCTGATGAAGCCACTGTGTGGCGAAACAATTGTCGCAGTGTTCGTGTTAAAAACTGTGAAAATTCTCAAACGATCGTGTTTTATTTCCTACTTATTATGGAATTTCACCAAGTAACAGCCTCATCTATCCAATAAATAAAATACGCTGAATATTGTACATAGAAACAAAATAATATAATAAATGTATCTGTTAGCACATCCTTGTCTGGGCTATCGAATGTAATTCTTAGTGCCCAACCGGAGGAATAATATTTAGCTACAAAATTGTGTGTTCAAAAGGCAAACAAAGTTCAACAAAACGAGTATTTATTTAGTAAGGATAGATTCATTTTGCCCTGCTAAGTTGATAATCGTGTTTGTTCATTTATTAATAAACCAAGCAAGCGTCCTCGATAATTAATAGAAATACATTCCTTTCCTCTTTGCTCTGTTCGTTCACTTGACAAATTGTTTTGAGGAAAAAGCTTCGTTATATGAAAGGTACTAAACTTGGAATATGCGATAGACCGAAAGAAATATTTCATTTGTAGTAATAAGTAATAATAATAGTATAATACATAGGCGCCCGCAGAATATTTTTTAGGGGAGAGGGCTCTTTAATGTCTTAACAAAAAAAAGTACAATAAAACACAACATCAAAACAAGGGCGTCCCATGATTGCGTTCTCAGAAGATATCTCAGCTCTCGTTAAAGAGAGAAAAAAATGTTCTTCAAGATAGGTGATTAACTTTAAGGGCTGCATAATCTAAAAATATTTATAGATATACAGGGAGTGCTACAAAATATGTAGCGGATGCAACTATCTTATTTTAAATGGAACACCCTGTATATTATTTCTTGTTTTTAATTCCCCATGCAAATTGATTGTTATTTTCTGTCGGAGTAATCCGATATTTATAAAAATATGATGACATTCGAAATTTTCAGTCAAGGATAAGATACATTTTTAAATGGAAAGATATATCGTTTTACCCACTATTTGACTCAAAATTTCGGGACCACACTAAAGAGGACCTTGAAGTCCGAAACGCATCTGTGGGTATCTGGTGCCGGAATACTGAGCACAAATTCAATTTTGATAACGTAATTACATGACATAAGATAGTAATAGTAAAAGTCAAAATAACTCTTTTCAGTGGGCCTCCTTGTTAGCATTTATAATCGATGTTAGTGCTGACTTAGCTGACTTCTAGCACAGTTCATATATATCCAGTTAGCCAGTCTCCATATAAATTTTGGGTACACGCGAATGGGAGCAGAGCGCTGGATGCCAAATTGGTGTATATGGCTGCCTATATACACCAGTCTGGCTTCCTGCGGTCGGTCGGTTACGACTATTTTACTCCAGATGTCGCGAAATCAAGTCTCAGAGAGAGAGTGAGAGAGAGACAATTTCTTTCTCCCTCTATTCCGCGCTTCTCGTTGTATCATATTCCAGATGTTGATTTTTCAATGTTGAAAACACGTTTTTTTCTTTTAACGAGCTAAGGATGCGTGTTACATTCATTCATGCGTTTCCTTCTAGAATTTTATTTTCTGCGTTATTAGAGAATAGATTTTATGAAATTATATGTGAACGTTGTAAAATTCATTAAGTATTATTTATTTTGTACAAGAAACTTAAAATACAAAACTATTTAACTTTTGATAAAAAGTAAAACAAATACATCAACTTATCATTTTATTAACTAATCAGATCAATCCTATTGATCAGATCAAATCTACTGATCGATAAGGGTTTCTTTTTTAATTAGAGGGGTCAGTGCAAAATGCAGTTAAGTCATTTTTTTTTTAGTTTTTGAATTATTACCGTTTGAAGTTTTTAACCCATTAAGCGCCGTTGATGCATACACGCAACATTATTATTTTTTGATAATTAAGTTACTAAATAAGTTTATTTGATATCTTATATTATTTGACCTGAATTGAAAATGTACCAAGAAAAATTTAAATATTTTGTTATTTAGAGTGTATTATAAATACTTCACAATATTACAATGTTTTATACGCGTGGCGCATGAAGTAAAATTTCGAGTTTAGAAAAGCCTAATTTGGCTCGGTCGCTCCGCTTCGCTACGCGCCCGAGCCAAATTTTCAGGCTTTTCTAAACTCGAAATTTTACTTCATGCTTAGTCTGGGAGTGGATACACTCGTTCTTAACTTCATATTGCACGTTTTTATATAAAATCGACGAATGCCTGAACATTGACAGCGTATACATTACATTGTTGAGGCACTAATTTTTTGAAAATCCATTATCACTTTAATATAATAATAATAATAAACAATTTATGATTTTTAACTTTTTATTAAATTCACGTATACATTATGTGTATTTAAAGAAAAAATTCACAGTATGTAATGCAATAAGTCATTTATAGAAATCATAAAAAGAAGTGTAGAATTTTAATTAAAATTAACTTTTAGAGTTAAAATTGCTTGGCCGTTAAGTAGTTAAAATAGTTATAATATACTATGTGTCCCGTTTCAAGGCGCATTGTATGTTTCATGTAAAGATTTCCAATGTAATTAGAATTTGAGTTTGTATCGCTTATTGAACCAACACGATTACAATAAAATTAAAATCATCACCTACTAGCAGTATTTTCTAGGTATTATTTTTGAGTTCTCCTCAGTTTCATTTGAAATATAGCTTGAAAATAGTGAACGATTATACGAAAATAAAATCGTCAAAACAGTAGTTGCTACGAAAAGTCAGTGTTTGGCATCAAATTTATTAAAACACAAAGCAATAATTCAATTCAACATGAGTGTTTATTCTGCAAAAGAAAAAAATCAGATCCCAAAATGGACTCAGTATATATTTTAATCACGATGCGTATTTTGTTAAATGAACCATACTTTTAATAAATATTAACAGTTTCAGAAATGTGTGGTTTTTGCACTGACTACTTTAATTATCTGTTTACTTTGAACGATTGTTACATGATCAACTTGTACTTTTCCGATTGAAATTTTATAGACGCTTATTGTATGCCATTTGACCAACACCGACAACACTCAGCGGGCACTAAAATGTTACCTAATTTTTTGATTAAAATTTATGGCATCCGTCGTGCGGCTGCATGGGAATAATTTAAAAAAGAATAAGCAGAAATATTTTTCGATATTCTAAATACTTCCCGAGATACACGAAATGTTATATAGAGAAAGTATAAATTATATAAAAATTATTAAACTTTATAATTGAGAATATTATCAAAAACTGCGAAACAAACAAACTTGTTAAATCAAGTAATTAGTCACATTAATAACAATATAAATTTTACATTTTAATAATTGTTACCGACCTCATGGCTATCTTTTTTTGTACGGAAATATACGTTTTAGGGTCCCAGGAATCAGAAACAAGTGTTATCGATAATATTTGAGATAATTGGCTCAAATATTGAAATATGTTGAAAAGTCTCGTTAAGTGATGATAATCAAAAACATTTAGAAAACAACAAGATGTCTTTTAATAGAATAAGTATAATAGATTTTCTCTGAGAAGTGTAATTGCAAAAATTATTGAATACTCTATTTCCAGTTTACAATGTTTTGTATGTCAGGTTAATTCAATTATTTCAATGGTTTTATTCTTAGTCAGATTACATTTACAAAGGGTACCGATGGGATTATGTTACAGACTAAATAGGTAAGTAAAAATAATTCAAAATGATTTAAGAAAACCCGATCAAAAAGTGTCTAACTAAAATATCGGTTAGTGAAAAATATGATAAGAAATTACCGAATTGGATTTTGCGGATAAGGATTAAATGTGTCAACAGTAAATAATCTTTTTAAATCCCAAAATATTTATGGTTTTTAGAAGGTTGCGGATTATCTGTAAGTTGCAGTGGTATTGTTCTGGTCGCGCAATACTTGAGGGTATACACTATAATAAAAACGTGGTCGAAAAAATGCTTACAAATAGGTAATAAACAGATAGATCACTTCGAAGAATTTGATTTTTCATCCCTTCTATAAAGCTATCCCCACTAAAATAATAAATATTGTCCAAAAAGAAAATAGTCAAGGAAAAGAGTTAATTCGATATTCATACACGTTATTCAGAGTGTAAATGGATGAAACGGAACGTAGCAATTCTAATGTTAATTTCTCAAAATTAAAATATTATTTTCCCTAATTATTTCAGGGAAATTATAATATTCATTTGGTTAGAGTAAAAATATACACACCGAGCTTTGCTATTTATTGCATTTTTAAAAACCGGAGTGTCATGAAATTAAACAAGCAAATGATGAGGTGTTGATTTGTTGGCTTTTTATTTAAAATATATTCTGTTGATTTTGTGTTACACTTCGATCAATTCTATATAATTATTACTGAATAAAAAAAAAAAACGAAAAAACTGCTTCTAAAATATCGTTAATAAATAAGAAAACAGTTATATGTATATTTATTATAGTTTTTTAATGTTTGTTAGTTTTTTGTATATATGAATGTTTATATGAATCTATATTGCTATGTTTTTAGTTTTGTGTATTCGTAAATAATTTATCTATTTTATTGAAATAATTTCTGTTTTTTTATTATCAATTCCAATTAAAATACCCATCAAACATTTTTCAAATTGATTTTTTCATTGTAAAAAGATTTTTGTATTTATCTAACTTATAAATAAAAATGTTTAATAACATAAATATATTAAAAATATATTATTTTTTAAACACGTTTTTATTAAAAATATATATAATCACTAAAAATTTTGGAAATATATTTTAAATTTTTTCATTGTGAAATGACTTTGTTTATTTATACAAATTATGAATATTTGAAACAATAATCTATCAATCTAATAATTTTAACAATTTTATTATTAAAAATATATAAAATAACTAAAAACGTTGAAAATATATTTTAGAATTGTTAATTTCATTGTAAATTTGTTTTTATAAAATATATTCCCGAATTTCATAATTTGGAACACGCTTGAAATCTCAAAATAAAAGAAATATTTTCGAATAGACTCTTTGTGGTGATAATAAATTTTATTATTCGTCTACCACAGTTCACATACAGGAAGTTTTCCGTTAAAGTATACATATTTCAAATTCACCTTATTTTCTTTAAATCTGTAGATATTCGTTGTGTATTTAAGAGTTCAATTTGATGCTTTAAACGAGTGTTTTCCTCTCCCAGACTAAGCATGAAGTAAAATTTCGAGTTTAGAAAAGCCCCGTGAAAATTTATCGAGGGTCGCGCAGCGACCCGAGACAAATTTTCGGGGCTTTTCTAAACTCGAAATTTTACTTCATGCGCCACGCGTATAAAACACTAAAATATTGTGAAATTTAAGTATATTTGAACCTCACGTAAAATCAGTGTTTTGTGCGCGGGGCGCATGAAGTAAAATTTCGAGTTTAGAAAAGCCCAGAAAAATGTACAGTGTATTCTGTATATTGAGTTATTTATACTTAAAAAACTCTCTGTATAACTAATCAATAATATAAATTATTTGCCAAATTTGCTACATACCAAAGTTTTAATTGAATTTATGAAGAAAAAAAAACAATCAAGATAAAAATAATATCAAATGAATTCTTTAATGTAAACTCATTGAATTTTATTTTTTGATTTTTAGTTAAATTTTAGGTTTATTTAGGAGCTTTTTAAATATATCTGATTCCCAAAGTCCATAATTTTGAACACGCTGGAAATCTGAAAATAAAAGAAATGTTTCGGAACAGTTTATTTTTTCTGAAGGTCATCAAATTTATCATCGTACAAGTGGTGTAGACGGGATCAAATTACACGACGAAATAAGAGCGAGCGCGTTTGTGTGTGTGTGTGTGTAGACGCAATCGGAGCAGTTTTCTCTGGGATACTTCTACGTTTACTCTATTCATAAGTAGATGGACCCACTTCCCGACCACAGTCTCTCCTTTTCTATCCTCGAAAACTCGGAATCCAGTTCTCCCATAAGCATTGTCTACCCTTGCTTCTAGTCTAGAACGCCATGGTCACAAAGTCCACGGCGGTGCTGGCACTCGTCATTTCTTGTGTAAGTTGTGCACCAGGTAATTGTCCAGAATTGTGTTGTGTTGCGATTGCAATATTGAAGTAAATAATGCAATCGCAACTAAATAAATCATGTTATTGATAATATGTCTAATCAAGAGAGTAGGCAATGTCCGTGTATATTGTAATATGCTATGTTTTATTCTTATTTTATTACCACGGTTTATAAGGTTTTTTTGTTGACATGTTTTAAACAATTCCAATGTTAAAGTTTAAATCTTTTACAACGAACTCGCTATCTTTTAGATTCAATATATGTATGTAGTATTCTTATTATTTTTTGCATTTTATTCTATTTACTATAATTGAACAAATAACTGTCTACTTGCTTACTAACTGTAACTTTTGATAGTTCTAAGAAATGAAATCGTTATAATTTCGTTTTTTAATAATCTACTTTCAAAACTGCACTATCAATTGTGCAAAAAAGATTCAGTATTGCTATTAGAAGAAGGCTTTTTTGATATATTTTATTATATGGTTAAAAGGGTGGTTGTAAAATTTGACCCAAGTCAAGCGTTTATTCAATTTCATTGCATATAAAATTAATTTAAGATTGTGTCCATTTCTTGGAATTCCTTTTAACAAGTTAATGGGAAGCTCGAAACCGGCTACCAACTTGGGTTAAAGAATATCAAGATCTGGTAAATATAAAAATTGGAAAAGACCAGTTTCCTAATTGCATAAATATGAAAAATGCATATTTAATTATTGTATTGCTTAGAGTGAAGGCCTCGCCGAAGTAATCTGCATGAATTTGTGAGTTATCTATCAAAATCTTTCTAAATAGCACAGTTATTTCCTAACGATTGAAAGTATTTCAAACCTTCAAGTAAATTATTAATGAGCTTTAAATAAATATTCAACTTAACCCTAATTAAACTCTATACTCAAATAAGCGAAATCCTTACAGTGCAGCTCAACAAAACAGACACTCTTTGGACGATGACCTACATTACAATATCATGTCTTGAAACTAATGAATTCTGTGGGTATTCATTGTCTTAAGTTGCCTTATTAATTAGGACGTATTGTTTGCAGTTTATATGAATATTGTCTTAACTTTATATATTATGTTTAAAGTGTGAAAACTATAAGAAGCATAAGCTTATTTTCTCGAATTCAAATAGTTTTGAATTTGAATTAATCTAGTTTTTATTAATTAAATAATTTTATAGCACTAGAAATCACTTAGCATTAAGTAAGTTGTTAAGAGAATTGTTTTTATTCTTGTTCATTATAATTAATACATTACACCGTAAATTTAACAGATAAACAAATAAAACATATATTTTATTCATCTTTACTGTAATAATTTTTTCAACGTAATTAAATTTCCAATTTGGGCATAAAATACAAACAATGTACATTCGTGTGTAGTTTATAAACGTAATTTTATTAAAACTTACCAAAATAACGCGGGCGTGTACATTTAGTGTAACAATATTTTATTTTAGTCAGAAAATGAGTGAAATTTTTTACGTAGCGCGATTCAATCAATTATTTTGAGTAGAAAAAAATAAAAAAAAAATTAAAAACTTCAAACCACAAGAAAACTTATTATTTGATAATTCAGTAAGCTTTACGAGGCTATTAATTTTCTAAAAATATCGCGTAGCAAAGCGGAGCGGCCAATCCAAGTTAGGCTTTTCTAAACTCGAAATTTTACTTCATGCGCCACGCTTAAAAAGTTCAAAAAACACACACATACAACAACGATTATAGGCAACCCAATATATGTTAGAGTTATTAGGTTGCCTATAATCACTGTTTTAAACAATTGGTTAAGCGCAGAATTTGACTTACGTTTTATTCACATTAAGATATTAGTTTGCTAAAGCCGTACATTTTAAACTTTACGATATTTCAGTGTTTTATACGCGTGGCGCATAAAGTAAAATGTTGAGTTTAGAAAAGCCTAATTTTGATTGGCCGCTCCGCTTCGCTGTGCGACCAATCCAAATTTTCAGGCTTTTCTAAACTCAAAATTTAACTTCATGCTTAGTCTGGGAGTGGAAAGCCCTCGTTTAAAGACTCAAATTGAAATCTTAAAAAAAAAATCAACGAATGTAGTAAAATGTACAGTGTATGCATATGTATACTTAAACGAAAAATTCCCTGTATATTAAATGTTTATATTGAAGGATACATGATATTCATTATTGATGCTATATTGTACATAAATTTAATATCATTATTCAGTGATCATTCTTTTTAACTTTATTCACTTAAGCTACAATGGGCAATGTTACAAACAAGTACAAGTAAGATGTGAACGTCAAACAATTAGCTCTAATACAGCAATATATACATAACATAAATATAGCTACTTAATACCACTGCCGTCAAGAGAAGGTCAGAATAAGAAATTATCAACCAAGTATACTGCCCTTGGTATAAATTTTTTCTTTATTATTTTTAATAAATTAAATTGCAGATATTCTAATTCTTTGATACTTTCATGAAGAGAATTATATTTTTTTATAACAGGTCGCCCTGTCTCGTATTGTAATTATGATTTTCACTGTGTGTTTGAAAATTTGTTATGTGTTTTATATAACAAATATATTTAAATTCCTGGTAAGGTTAATAAATTATAGGATATAAATGCATTCTTACATGTTTGCAACCTGTTTATGCCAAACATTGTTCTTATTATTTTTTTCTGAGCTAAAAAAACTTGTTCGGCTTCAGAAGCTTGGCCCCATGCAAGTATATTGTATGTCATATGAGGATATGCAAAAGAAAAGTACTATTTAATTAGCGTTTCAAGATCAATTTCTTATTTCATTTTAAGAATAGCAAAGTGGGCTTGACTTAATTTATTGCAAACATGATCTTTATGGTTTTTCCATGTTAGTTTACGATCAATGTAGACGCCAAGATACTTCACACAATCTGTTAGTGGGTATTCGAGATTATTTACGCAAATTTTGAAGTCGTTAGTATACATACCGTTTTAGATGGATTCAGTAGCAGTTTGTTGAGGGTGCACCATTCATTGATTGAGAATATCACATTTTCGATTTTAATGTTTAAATCAATAGGGGATAATCCAGATACTATTACTGCCGTATCATCTGCAAATAATATAGTATTGTAAGCTATATACTCTGGAAGGTCGTTAATAAATAACAATAATAATAGTGGTCCTAAAACTGAGCCTTGAGGGATACCAGAGAACGTATGTTTATTGCTTGATTTTTCTTTATTTATTTCTACGAAGAAGCTTCTATCTGATAAATACGATTGAATCCAGTTATATATTTGTCCTCTAAAACCATTAAAAGTGAGCTTATCCAGTCGAATGCTTTAGTAAGATCGAATAGCAGAACAACTATGTATTTTTTCCTGTCAAGTTCATTTATGACGTATTCCAAAAACGAGCAAAGAGCAGTTTCCACTGATTTTTGAGGCATGAATCTATGTTGCTCTTTGTTAATGATATTATTTTGTAACCACTTCATCATTTTATTACCGACAATCTGTTCCAGTAATTTAGAAATTAGGCCTGTAATTGCTTATTTCTTCAATGTTCTATTTTTTGAATACTGGTGCTATACGGCCAGTTTTCAAACACTCCGAAAATGTACATTCATTAATAGTGAGATTAAATAGATGAACTATTCATTATTGACACAATATTGTACAGAAACTGAATATCTATTATTGAATATTTAATATTGAAAACTAAATATTTTTTAACAGTATTTATACAATATTGTATCTGTAATAAATATTAATAATGTATCAATAACCGTAAACTATATTGTGACAATATTGTCTGCACATTGGTTAATAATTTCAAGATATAAATACAGACACAATGTTGCTACAATGTAACTACAAGATTAATTTCTTCCAGGGTCATAGCACCAAAATAAACACTATTTAATTATAATTTGAACACTAACTTCAGGGAATTCGGCACTAATTATAGTGCACAGAGCGCTAGATATAATACTAAATCTAGCTCCAGTCGACCACCAGTGGAGATGTGCTGCAGCTACCACAGCGACCAGAATCAACTCATTTGGGATATGGAGCACTAGCAAACAGGGCCATGGAAGGATTCTGAATGAGCTTGTCGATATCCCCCTGACAGCTGCACTCCAGAACTTATTTTAAAAATAAGTTCTCCACTTACATTCCGGACAAAACCAAATGGTTAGAGGGCAAGACAGTTCAAGGCAAGGACGTCTGGCTCTTTACGGATGGTTCCAAGTCTGAAAACAGAGTAGGGGAGGATTTCAATATTTCAACCTCAAAAATTCTTTTAGACTCCAAAACCACTGTAACATTCTTTAGGCAGAGGTCATGGCCATCCAAGTGGCAGTGGACTGAATCCACAAAAATAACCTTCAGGGGAACCGCATCAGGTTCATTACTGATAGCCAAGCCGCCATTAAGATACTGAATAGTCCGTACTACACCTGGAAAGTGATCAGAGACTGTAAAAAAGGCTTGCAAATAACTGTGACGTGGGACTCATGCGGGTACCTAGTCACAATGATATCAGGGGGAATTCAATTTCCGACGACCTTGCAAGGAAAGGGGCAAGAATGAAGTACCTGTCTACTGAACCCCCACCCAGATTCCTCTTGTGGAATGCAAAAAACTACTTAGGGTTAGCATCGGTCAATCATAGGTGGAGAGAAGAAGATACGTGTCTCATAACAAGGCAGCTATGGCCTATATGGGATACTATAAACAACAACAGATTAATTGCACTTAGCAGAATCGACATAAAAAAGGCGGTAGGCATCCTCACGGGCCACTGCTTCCTAGGTAGACATGCACAAAAGATGGGTCTTTAGCACAACGACTTTTGCAGAGGATGCCTGGAAGTGGAGGAGGAAGAGACGGTACTCCACCATCTGAGACAATGCCCTGCTCTTGAAAGGAAAAGAATCAAGTACCTTGGTATGCACTATGCGAATGGACTAGCGGACCTCACACCTCTAGATGTGAGAAATCTGATCGGGTTCATTAGGTGCTCGGATTGGTTTGTATGTGTGGAGAGGGAGGGGAGATCTGACTCCTTTTCATCCTTATGGTATCACAAGAGGCCCTTTGGGCCTAAGTGAGCGGTCTAACTGCTGCCATTGAAACCTAACCTAACCTAACCTACAGTTCACAGTGGTTGAAACGCTGATTCTAGTCGAACATTTGGCTCTAAAGTGTTTTCCTTAAAAACGAAAGAAGATAGGTATAGGGAATGACAATATAGATCTATGCAGAATTGAATTCTGCGTCAGAATATGTAAAAAAATATATGCATGGTGTTTTGTTAAAAAAAATCGAGATTTAATGCTTTAAATTTGACCAAATATGGTGTGAAATTTTGAACTCTTAGTATATTATTATTCAAAAAATAAATCATAAATCATCACTAGGTACCTTTGGGTATTGGTTTTCTATAGCAAACATTACATACCTTTGACATCTTTTTTTGCAGAGATACGAATTTTAAAATGAATCATGAAAAAGCACATTTATTTTTTTAAATGTCAAATATCTCAAAACGGTTTTATTTAGAGGTTATGATAACTAATGTTTTGTTCATAGAATTGTATGAAGAAACAAGTTTGATAATAAAAAATATATCATTCTGTTTAAAATAAAGAAGTGATTATTGTCTTCCGGTATAACCGGAAGTCAAATAATTTTAAAAATATTTTAACTTAAAAGAGCATTTGTTGCTTTAGTAAGTATAATTTTTGTTATTTAGAACATTTTCAGAGCGCCAAACATCAAACAGGCTCTAACGAAAAATGGACACGCTACCTAAAAAAAAGTATAGACTAAAATCAGGCAAGGTCTGGCAGATAAATTTAACTGGGTGATAAGACAAAATGTCACTTCATATAAATAAAAAATATTTCATGAGACCCCTGACCACATCTTCGAACTTAGTTTACATTGAAATTCGTTAATTTAACTTATTATTGCAAATACGCATTACATATTTTAAATCGAATTTAACGGGCGCAGATTGTTTTAATATACTAAATTAAATAACGTACGTTATACACATACTTTGAAAATAATTATCCATAATTGCACAAAATTAAAACTTAACGTATACACGGTTTAAAAAATAAGCAAAACGAGTGCGTTCCAATCATGATCGTACGGCAACTGAGTGAATTTTGTGAAGCGCGTACTTTGGTCTCTCAATACATCTGCATAACAGGGGCCATGGGTTTTATGACACTACCTGCTGATCCTGTGGGTATTCTAATAATGGAAATTTCACAAGAATCCCTAATTTTTACAATTTTATATATTATAACATTTTTATACCAAATAATTTTAATTTAATAAAGGGGCCTCAAACCCGCGAGCCACTCCCCTGGGTGCGCGCCTGGTCGCAATCACAGTCACAGTGAAATGCACCTTTTAGTAGCAGTTGCGACTTGTGAATTTTAAGTCAATGAAAAATAACTGCTACATAAAATAATGCCCATCCCTATTGGGTAGTGCATTTTGGAGGTGCCACACATGGAAAACTTATTTATTTGAGGGAATATTGGAAAACTGTTTTCGCGAGCCAGGGCTACTTCTTCGTGTAATAATCAACGGCGAAAAGAAAATTGATTTCCAAAAGTTAATAAAATGTCGTATTTATAAAGATACTGTAACTTATATTTCTTTAAGTTATAACCAAACTGTAAAAACTTTCTTATGGTAACTTTTTGCGTCCGTTAAAATGACGTACGTGTTTTATTTCGAATGCGTTTCAGTTTCTGTTTTCTTACAACAAATTACTTTTCTCTAAAGGGCACATATCATTGAACAGTATTTTATATGCTGATTTCAACGAGTCAATACTTTTCGTGTGTAAATGTATCAAAAATTAATTGGGTTAGAAAAATTAAAATAATTTAAACTAGAATCAGTTGTTTCGAGACAGGGCCGTCGTGTGAAATGCTTGGGCCTGTCACAAGTCTGTGGCCCGGGCCCCATTTAATAATTTCTTTTAACAAATTTGGCATTAATCTTCTTAAGTGTAAAGTTGCTCTAATGTAAACATATTTAGCGGACACTTATCCAAAGGATTTCGTCACAAGTTTTACGTATATTTTAAGTGTTTGGATAAATGAGGCGAGTTAGCGAGAACCGAATTCTAATAGAATGGAAAAGTTGCGTATTTACATGCAGTTCGCGCAAATCGTGGTCAAACCACATCAACAATACTTGTACCAAAATGTGAAAAAATATTTTCTTAAAAAAAATTAGCTAGATGCTTTTTCGAAACTGTAATAACTTCTTACCACGCACTAATTGCATCATAAATTAATTATGGACTATTATCTTGGGTCACTCAGTACATTCCTCTCAAGTATTTAAACTTCAGCGGAGATGCCTGAGATTCATGTTAAAACTTGATTACAGGGCTGATGTTTGTGAACATTTCAAAAACTATGACTTAAAGGGAATTTTTCTTCTAGGTCAACATATGCATAAACTGTAAATTTTCCGACATCCGTCGTTTTTTAAAAGTTTAATTTGAAGCTTTAAACGGGTGTTTTCTCTCCCAGACTAAGCATGAAGTAAAATTTTGAGTTTAGAAAAGTTTGCAATACGTATACTTTAAAGAAAAACGCCCTGTATATAAATGTATTGTATATGTAAACAAAATATGCATAAGTATAATGCATTATTTAACCAACACGGATATGACACCAGATCTTCAGATAATACGCCGTAAACTACATTCAGGTATACAGATCTTGCAATGGGAATTGGGATTATCACGGGCCATAATTTTTTAATAAACTGCATTCAGCAATCAAATCTCTTGGATTGTATCCTTTTAAAAAGGCATTAAAACAGTTAATATGTAACAAAGCATATAACAACACTAAAGAGTATCTCGAAGTACGCTTACCAGCCAGGAAATTCTACGGACTCGGCGCTGGACGACCTAAAGAGATAGCTAGGGTCACATCGCTAGATAGCTAGGGTCACATTCATTGATATAGAAGGGGCGTTCAACAATGTCACAGCCAACTCGCTTATAGAGGCACAAGTAAGAAAAGGCGTCCCGCCAAGCCTCTACCAATGGATTAGGGCTAGCCTAGAGGAAAGGACAATCATATCCACTCTAGGAGGGCACACCATTGAAGCTAAAGCCGGCTGCCCACAGGGAGGGGTACTATCTCCACTGCTATGGGCAACTCTAGTGGACGACTTACTAAGGAAACTGTTCGAAGAAGGCATCCACTGCCTAGGGTATGCGGATGACTTGGCCATAGTCATCAGAGGCCGGTTCGCAGGAGTAATTTCACAACTAACACAAAGGGCCCTAAACATAGTAGACAATTGGTGTCGACGGGAACGACTATAGCCGGATATACAGCGCAAAACCCGAGACAAATATTTCAGTCAGTCTGGCGAGGGATTCCACAGTTTTCAAAACATAGGCGATCGAGGTTCACCTCTGCATTGGAGAAATAGCAAGGAAAGACAACAAAAGTCGATCAATAGCTATTTTCTCGGACAGCCAAGCGCTGCTAAGGGCACTAAGCACCACACAGGTCGATTCCAATCTAGTGTGGAACTAAAGCAGACGAACTGGCCAAACAAGGCTCATCAAGCGCATTCACTGGCCCGGGACCCTACTGCGGTATCGCAAAAACCACAGTCAGAAAATCCATTAAAAAATGGACGGACCCACAGACTCAAACTTGGTGGACGAACACACCAGGGCAGAGACAGGCGATACAGTTTCTCAAAAAACAATCGCCGACTTTTACGACCGATCTTCTCAGTTAAGAGAGGAAAACGGTTAAGGCTATAGTACGTCTACTGACAGGACACTGTAGGCTCAACAAACACATGAGCCAAATAGGTCTGGCAAAGGATACGATATGTAGATTCTGCCAGGATGAAAAGAGGACCCTCTCCACATCCTGTGCCAATGTGAGGCCATAGCAAAGGTAAGCTGGGTAACACTAAACCAAGCGCAGAGCTACTCCCAAGGGTCACTGTCAGGATTAATAGGGCTAATCAAAGAGGCAAAGCTCGAGCACGTCGTCTAAGATAACAGGGAACCACAATAGATCTGCAAAGGTCGCGGTAGTAAAGGCCAAGAGGCTACCCATACAATTATCTATCTATCTATCTCGAAGATAGAACGTTTTTACAAACTTAGAAACTTGTACCTAATATATGTACTATGTATTAATATGTATTATGTATTTTTTGACTCGTGTAATTTGTTTTTCGTAACACAAATAAAGTAATTATTATTATTATTGTTTAAGCGATCTAAAGTTTAACGAATTTACAAAAACCACAAAATATTATCATAATTAAAGAAATCAAAAATGATATAGACCGAAATAGAAATCGACGTTTATTAACTGAAAAGGGAGTCGGTGGAAAAAAGTACTAGCCCACATTTTGTATAAATTAACTATGTAGGCCGTTGTAATTTTCTAACCGAGTATAAACTTTCGGTAAGCAGCGTTGGATTTTACAAACGCCTTCGTAATTATGTATGCAGTCTTCACTCTATTGCTAGTGCGCCTGTTATCAAACATATCGGATAGAGAAGTAGAGAGAGAGAGAGGGACAGAGATTGGCGAGAACGCGCGTTAACGGCGAGGTATCTCATGCTTTAGCCACCGCGTAACGTACACATGAAGTAAGTCGATTCACCTAACGACGTTCTACTCTCAGACTGTAAAATCACAAGTAATTGTTTAACCCGTAGCCAGCATTAACGGCGAAATACCTAATATTTGTAAAAGTGGACGTTAATCTAATAATAAACTCAATGCATATAGAATTATTAAGAGCTCCTAAACCTGAAATATGTTAATTAACCCGGTTTATAGATTCAACAGATCTTTAAAAACTGAATATAGTTACATTGTGGGTTAGCACTATTTTTTTCAACTCAGAAAATATTGATGTCATACCTTTTACGTTGATTTTATTATATTAAAGATGTAGAGAAAGCATTTTTTAAACTTCATATTAAATCAGTGTTTGTGTACCTTGCGAATCAAGAAAATTTCGAGTTTGGAAAATTATAAGGTTTTTTTTTCTAATCTCTAAATTGTATCTTATGCAATTTAAGATGAGACCATGAAAACATAGAATTAACTAAATAGCTTTTATAAAATTGAATACATGTTTATCTGTTTTAAAGAACATTTTTAGGCTTGCAAAATTATCGATACAAAATTGAATTTAAGCCATGAAGAAAATTTTGTTTGAAAATTTTTATAACAATCAACAGATTCTTCAATTTTATTAACATTATATTCAGAAGAATTATATAATAATGAAGGAACGTTAAGTTTATTTAAAGAAATTTAAAACTACATGTGAATATGGGACTTGTGTTGTCAGCACTGGAGACTAGGGATTGGCATCCCTGTACTTTGTGCTGGTGCCGCAAAATGCAGGTGGGCACGCTCCAAGGATGGTCGAGTATACGGCAAGAAGGATCGAAGGATCGAAAGAATCGGAGTGGGGGTAGAGATCGCTTACGTCACAAATGCGGGCTGAATTTAAATGTGGTAACTTCATGATTTAGATAACTACAAGTAATTACAGTAACTGAATATTAATTTTTACTATTACATTTTATTAATTATATAAAAATTATCTCAGATAAAAGACATAATTCTATTTAGAAAAAGCATTAGCAGCACAATGTATTTCCACATTTAATTCTTTGTAATAGTGCAATCCATGTGTACTTTATGCATATATATTTTTATTGAAATATGATATACATTTCCAATTTATAAGCATTATCAACTAAAATTAAAAAACCGGGCTGGCTTAACCTTAAATTTTATAAGTTAGTATTGAAGTGACAAAATAGTTGTTCATACAAAACGGATTATAATAAAGCTGAGAACTCTAATATTTAAATATACATTTTGAGAACCTTTATTATTAACCAATGTAATCAATTATACTATAAGGATATTTAGTGTTACTAGTAAGTTTAATATACTTTTTAACAGTAAATAATTCAAACAGATAACTTATATAAATATTTGACTATTTTGTAAATTCTAATTCACAGCCTTAATTTATAACCAACTTTAAGGCACTGCCAACTCTAATTTATTAATTCCAGAAGTAAAAATAATAAAAATTTAATAAAATAAAACACTTTAACCTTGTTCGTATAATATACTATGGGCTTTTCTAAACTCGAAATTTTACTTCATGCGCCACGCGTATAAAACACAGATTTTAAGTGAAGTTCGAATATACATAAATTTCACAATATTTTAGTGTTTTATACGCGTGGCGGATGAAGTAAAATTTTGAGTTTAGAAAAGCCCAGAAAATTTGTCTCGGGTCGCTGCGCGACCGTCAACAAATTTTCATGGGGCTTTTCTAAACTCGAAATTTTACTTCAAGCTTAGTCTGGGAGTCGAAAACACTTGTTAAAATTGAACTTAAAAAAAACGGGGAATATCTGAAGATTTACAGAAAATAGGCTGAATTTGAAATATGTATACTTTAAAGAAAAACTTCCTGTATAATGTAAATACATATTTAAGGAAGGTGCGAAAAGGGGAAATGAATGTTTGAAACATGTTAATAATTTTATTTATTTACAATTTATTAAATGTTTTCCTTTTGGCATTTTATTTTATTTAAGAGATTTTGCTCTTAAAATCGTTGTTATTTTAAATAACCTAATATTAGATGCTTAAATAAATAATTTTCATAAATAATCTTTGTTTCAAATATATATTTATTATAACCCAATTAACGTCAACATATTGTTTTAATTTAATTACACGTAACAGAAACTATTATTTTAATTACACTTAACACTAACACAATGTCCTATTTTAATAACACTTATTTTTAACACTAAATAACAAAAAATCTATCTATGAAAGTACAGCAAAACTGGAAAAAGAGGTTATGATAGACTCAAAAACATAACCAAATACAACGTCATTGTTCTCTCGCTCAGGAACTAGGGCCTGCGGGAAAAGGGGCAGGGGAAAACATGGAAAGATCCAATTCTGTCATACCTTGTAACACATATGTGTTCGTATCGGTTACGCCCATCGACGTACCTTGGGCACGCTCATACATTACTTAACCTAGAAATATAAAATGTGATAAAAGTTTTAATTTACGACAAAATTAGTTTTAAAAATGTCGTGTCCGTCATTATTTACAATTAAATAAATCAAATAATATACATATCAGTCATGAAGAACAGATATTTGTAAAACTGCGCCTAATTACTGTAAAAAACTAAACATTTCTGTAAGTCCAAGAGAAATATAAAATTGAGGTTATGTTGCTCATGTTCACTTTAACAATTTCAGTTCCTTGAAGAAGCAGTCAATGGAGGTGAAGTATTGGAATCAAATAAAATAGTTTAATTTTATTCAGCCCAAGCCGTTAACACCCAAATCAAACTTATTCCTTTTTAAAGACTTACATATTCTGTTATTGTTTGTTTACTAATATGTATAAAATATCTAATAAACCATTTTTTGACGTATTTATGTTTGTTAATAATTTTTATAAACCCTGTTTTTAATCATTGTAAATAATTATGTTTAGAAATATCCTTAGAATGATTGTTTTTCCTCTCAGCCGAGAAAATAATTCATAAGTATGTAAAATTGTGTTTCTTTAGTATAACACGAAAATGTATACAATGAATAAGTTGTAACATGCCGTGAAACTATGCTTTCGAACCAAAATCACAGTCACAGCTTAGAATCACTCATATAAAAAAGTTGCAATCACCAGTAGCAACCTGACTCAAAAGTAGCAGTTAAGCCAATCTCTTCTACCCACATTGATGTCATGATATCGATACATGCTGGTATACATCGAAATTATCGAAATATCGATGAATATCTTCCATCCCTAAGAAACACGTTATTTTAATTTGTGCTAATATTTTAAATTTTCAAAATATTAGGGAGGTTAAGTATTGCCTCGGCCTTGCTCGTACGCAAAATTATGTAGCTGCAGAGAGCTCATTTTAAAACAACTTCAGGATGATTTTTACAATGGGGAATTACAAAATATACGGCGATTATCGTTATTTAATAAATCCAGGTGAACACCACGTTTCAATTGGTATTATTTTGATTCTAATAATAAATGTTTTGTTAATTATTAATAATTATAACGCGAGTTTATTTGTTTATATATATAACCTTCATTATTAAATCCATTAAAATTTACAAATTACACTTTCTATATATAGTTGATGTTTTAATGATGAACAATTCACAGTATTTCAGTTAAATGCGTTGATATTATAAAGAGTTTAAATAGAATTTATATAGCTAAAAGCCTCATATATCTAATTGAAAATAGCTATTGTTATGAAATTGTTTAATTCCTTGCAGTTGATCATCACAGGTTTCTATATAATAGCGTTGTAGATTTACCTAATCCCAATTTCAGAAGAGTAAATGATGACCGTTACAGGGGGTGCACGTACGAGGGATAAAGGGCACTAAAGGCATCAAAGAGAGCTGCACCATCGACACGAACGTCGCTTTTGCTTATACAGACAGACAAAACAATTGTCATGTTACACATCCATTTCTCCACAGCCCTTTAAACACCGGGATTAACGTTACTAGATGACGTTAACCCTTCTTCGACCTGAGGCCATGTCTGCTACTGTCATTGTGACACCATGCCACTGCCACCCGCTTATATTTGCTTATAAGCGAAGATATAAAAATTCACCACTACATTTCTCACTAAACGTCTGTTCCCGTCTTCCTCATCACCTTCAGTGAATTTCAGAAGCTACAAAAGAGGGATGACCTTTATCGACTCAACTTTGATCTAACAACCGTCCCCAATGTCCACGCAGAAAGGTCAGTTTATTATTACAGAATGTAAAAATTATGCCATTTTAAATATAAGAGCATTAAAATAACATTTGGTATACTGTGGCATAGATTTCTGCTTGAAAACATTCGTATAGTGTATTAGCCCCTTTTATACAGCTACTATTAGCAAATGAGAATCGATTGCTGCATAATTGGAGCAGCCTGTTAAAGTATTCACACGCTTTATTTTGACGGAGATGAGTAGAAACAAATTACCGCTGCATTAGATTAAAGGCATACATATCGACTTTACGAGTAGCGAGCCCACGGCGTTCGATGGCTCGATCTTATAGGAACACCACTTTAGATTTCGTGGTTGTAATGGGGGCCTCTTTTGCGACTATATCTGAACGTCCACGCCACCCAAACACCACATCATGAAATTTGAGAAGGGTAGTAATAGTAAAGCCACACACCATTCACATCGGTTTCAAAGGGTGTAAAGATCGTGTAAAATAGCCAATATTGTTCATACACTTACAGTATATCCTTTTTGGAAAAAAAGCTAGATTGAAAAATTAAGTTGCAAATGAATAAAATAAATTAATTTTAATAATTTATAAAAAAAAATTGATACACGCTTCCGGGTGGGATCGTATATGCAAACTATAGATTTCCAGTCGGAATCATGTTATAATATATCTCTCAAAATTATTGATATCCATTTATGTATTCTAATTATTGTTATTAATTTGTTTACATAAAAAGACATACTCATTCATAGTCGGTACTTGTTTTTGCTTTCCCCCATATACAAAACTATGCTAGGATTTTGTCTGATTATGTCTCTCTATGGACTGTATTTCGATTATTGTGATATTATGATTGTAAGTCACTTAAATCACTAAATTAAATTTAGTCAATATAGTGATTTAATGACAAAATGCTAATAAGTTAAAAGACAGCCAACTAAGTGACATACAGTCATAATACCAGACTAGTCGAAATACAGTCCATAGAGACATAATCAGACAAAATCTTACCATAGTCAAAAGACAGTCAACAAAGTGACTTACAGTCATAATAAAACAATAGTCAAAATGTGAATTTATTACTGTAAATCACTAGGTTGACTGACATAAGTCTATAGTTTCAACTTTATAAAAGTCGGCGCTAGCCGTAAATTTCGGGGTCCATTGTGTCAACTTCACATAAGTCAACACTAGCCAACATTTGGACTATATCGAGAGTTGACATAAGTCAATGATAGCCGACATTTGAACTATAATGGCAGTTGACATAAGTCGTGCTAACTTGCTACGAATTTGAATTGAACTATAATGAGATTGCCATGTTATTTTTTTTCTTCGTGACAGTTACGGTACATACTTTAAGACTTGTGACATATTTTAAAGGAACGAGTGTTTTCCACTCCCGGGCTAAGCATGAAGTAAAATTTCGAGTTTAGAAAAGCCCCGCGTAGAAAATTTTCACAGGGCTGTTTTAAACTCGAAATTTTACTTCATGTGCTACGCATGTAAACTACTGATCTACAGTAAAGTTAAAAATATATAACACTTAGATGTGATGGTGATCAATATTTACCAAGATGTAGAGAAAAAATTAAAGAATAACTTTTTTTGTGAATAGTTTTGGAATAATAAATATAAAAGTAGAATAAATTTAGTTTGGCCAACTTTTCCATATTATTGATATTTAAATCATCATATCTTTAACGGGGAGAGTATCGTATGTTTAATTAAAAAAAACTCAAGAGTGCCATGATTTATTATTTAAAAAAATTAAGCTTTTACACATATTACAAATTGACTTACAAAGCGTCAGATCTATTTAAAAGTCATAATGGTTTACAGCAACCAGCAAAAAACGTTTTTAGTTGAAAAATGGGGCTAAAGTTGACGGAAATTTGGTATGTTCATTGGATGCAGCTTGGACAGAATTTCAGGAGGAATTTCCAAACGTTCCGATTAGTTATGAAGAATATAAAAATACCTTATCACGATCAGTTACATTATTTAGTGAAACGGGTAGTATTCTTAGTAAACCAGGAAGTGGTAGACCAGTTAAACGTACTCAGGATGCCATTAACAGCCCAAGAAATTTTGGAAGATGAACCTACGACCACTCTGAGACATTTATCACAGCAAATTTATTAATCGGTAGGAACCTGCTACAAGCTTTTACGAAAAGATTTGCAAGTATACCATTATCGCATAATATCGGTGCAAGAGGTATTACCTATTGATTACCCTCAAACGACTGGCATTTTGTCAGTAGTTTATACAAAATGTAAACGAAGATGTGACAAATTAGTTTATTTTACCGATAAAGCATGGTTTTAAAAGGATGGGTACATTAGTTCCCAAACTATAAGAATTTGGTCGGATGAACATCCTCGTACATATCGAGAGAAACCATTACATCCAGAGAAAGTTGGCGTTTGGGCGGCGATTAGTGGAAGAAGATTAGTTGGACCGATACTTTTTGAAGGTAAAATCATATTTTTAGTAATAATAATTTTTTGAAGACCGAATCATAACGTACAACATATTACATTTATTATAAATTGAAAGTAAAGAATTAAACATAATTATCTATAAATTGACTTGATTTTAATGTTTTACGTTTGTCGATTAACATAACCAAAGAGCTATGCCTGATGTATGTATATGTCAATTCCCAATATGTGTACCAACTTACATTTTTAAAAATAATAAAATGTGGCACTCTTGAGGTTTTTTTTAATTGAACATACGATACTATGATGGATACATCACTATTTTTTTAATTAACGGTGAACTTTGAACTATCACGATTTATATCAACACGTAGCTACATTCGTTAGTAATATTAATTTCTAGTACTTTTTTTGTGTATTTCCATTCCATATTGTTTAGAAGCGAATGGATGAATAAGCATGAACTACAAACTAGTCTGCGGTCCACATTTATTAGAGCACCATAAATCTTTTCTTTTACAGGCACAGCCCTTTTACTAACCTAATGAAAACAACATGCATGTTTTTTCAACTCAAAACTCGTTCACTCAATTTATCCTCCATTAATTTAATGATTTTTAAACATTACTGCCATTAATTTAAGGAAAATTGAATGTTTATCTCATACTTACATTTTGACATATGTCAACGGACACCCCGTATGTCCGTATTTTGTGGATATGCGTGGCGTTCTCGGTTATTTGAAAAGATAGAGAGTCGGTTAAATTGATATGTGGATGATGTTTTTTGTATTTGGACAGGTACAGTTAGACAAGTTGATATATTTACAAAATGTTTAAAATCAATTCAGCCCAAAATATAGTTTACGGTTAAATTGGGAAGTACCGACTGCTTTTTAGACCTTATAATAACAAAATCATTGAACAATACCTTAGTTTATAAAATTTACAGGATACATACATTTTCTGATTCAAATATTTTATACACATCATTCTATTCCCTGGTACATAGACTAGTTTTCTCCTAAATGCTAAAAATAACAAATCCGAATTAAACACAATAAAATCTATAGCAAATAACAACGGATATTCTGTACAATTAATAGATAATTTATTAAGGTTGCGGTTTCCTGAAGTAAGACAGACTCTTTTCAAACGTTTACTAGAGTGGAACAGACCTATCGTACTATTTTCAGCATAAAAAGTAAAACATAATGCCTAATGGAAATAATTTGTAATGAATACTGAGTTAATTTAATATTGAATTTAAAGACAACCTTGAATTTTCCTTAGCCCAGGTATTTGTCAAAAAAAAAACTAGTAAATTAATACGGAAAAAAAATCATAATCGTTTTAAATTAGTGACAATAACATTATTTAAGTGGATTTTTTTGATTTATCATGTAATGTTGTCTTTTAATCAAAACATCCAGGGTGCTGAAACTAGTTACTACTAAAAACAATTGATTTTCTCATAATAAATCACAACCTTAAAAAATAATAAACACAACCAATTACTCAAAAATTGTATTAAACAACTGAAAATCATTTTAGAATTTTCAGTTGTTAAATATAATGTTTAAGTAATTGGTCATGTTTTTTTTATTTTTTAAGGTTGTAATCAAAATAGGTTATATGGCAGACCTTTCGTATGATTAAAAAAATACATTTAAATACGTATAATGCATCACAGCCGGACATCTCTTTAACAGCAATCATTTTAAAATATTGTATAGAGGCAATAAGAGTCGTATTCTTAATTTAAAAGAAGGTTTGGATATAAATAAACCACAACAAAACATGTAGTCAGTGACAAATACTTAATTTGAGAGAAGGTTTGGGTATAAATAAACCAAAACAAAATCAAATAAATGACAAATATGCGCTAGGACTTCCCCAATAATAAATAATTTATTTGATTTTGTATATAGTGTGTTGTGGTGTAAAGTAGGTCATAGGGATTTATATGTAAAATTTGAAATCTCCTAATTACTTTACAGTATTCATTATTAAGCTGAATAATTGTAACCTACTCAAACTTAAGTATTTACTGAGATAAAAAAATCGGTTTGCCGTAATGTTACAATGACAGATATTCCATGTTTTCTAAAAAGTTACAGTTTACGGTAGCATTTTAATTTAGAACCAGCATTGTATTCCTCACAAAAAATAATAGTAGAACTTTGATTAAAACACTTGGTTTGTTTCACTGATTTTACAAGAAATAATTATAATTAAATGATCTTATTTGGGTATTAGTTTAAGAAGAGTTCTTGTTTTTTTTTTTTTCGTGTTTCTGGAAAAAGCAATATTTTGTGCAAATGTGCTTTCTTTCTCAAAGAAATATACTTTAGAAAATCGCTGACTATATTACCCAGTCCTATAGTTCTTAATCAAAATTCTTGGTGCTGTTTATATTTATAATATTTATATTTAAAATATTCATTCATGGTTCCGTTTTCTGGTAGACAAAGATAACGGAGAGTACAACCCAAACAAAGCTCAACACGGTTCAAAGGCTGGCATGTTTGGGCATCACAGGGGCTATGAGCACGCCCTACTGAAGCAATGGAGGCTATGCTAAACCTCACACCGCTGCATCTGCACGTGAAAAGAGAAGCTGCTTTAGACGCCTTAAGAAAAATCCAGACAGATACTTCAAAAAATGGACATTTTAATGGACACCTAAAAATGTTCAGCACTGTGTGCGAAACATGCCCAAAGACTACATGTCAACTGTCTACGACTTCGATACAACGATTGAATTGGCTATCCAAGGCCGCCATAATATTGCAGCGAAAGTCAAGCAGTTACAGGGCTCCTCGATAGTTTGGTTTACTGACGGATCTAAAACTGAAAATGGAGTTGAAATCGGTATCATTGGCCCTCGATTCTAATCATTGAGGGCCTTGGGACGGTCCCTATCGATAGTCCAGGCAGAAATTAAGGTCTTGAACACATGCGCTCAAGTATGTTTAGAAAGGGGTTACAACAAAAAAGAGGATACGCATATGCTCAGACAGTCAGGCGATAAAGGCAATAAAATTACATACATGTAAGTCTAAATCTGTCTAGGAGTACAAACTATCCCTAAACCAGCTGGCCAGGAACAACAAAGTTAAACTACTCTGGGTTCCAGGTCATGCAAAGGTAATGAAATTGCCGACAGCCTTGCCAAAGAAGGCTCCGAAACTCTATCTGTTGGACCAAAACTCTATCTGTTAGACCAGAACCCTATAATGGAAAACCTAAAGTCCGCATGAAGGAAATAATTTAGGAGTGGGAAGATGCTGCAAAAAGTGCTCACCTAAGAAACGCACCTGGCTTGAGGCAGGCAAAAAGGTTTATCACCTTCTCTGCCGTAAGAGCCAAACAGTTTCTCAGGCTAAACAAGGGCAACTTAAGGCTCATAAACGGCCTTCTAACCTGACACTGTCCACGGAAATACCACTACACTAAGATGGGTCAGATAACTGATGCCAATTGCAAATTCTGCAACGAGGCATAAGAAACAGCAAACCATCTACTTTTTGAATGCTCTGCCCTGTCCCTTCAAAGAGAGAACCACCTGTCATCGGTCACTTTTAAGCCTGATAATAACCCTCAAGTTATTGTAGACTGCGCAAGAGGTCTAGATATTGAAGGACTCAAGTAAGTCAGTCAGGGATAATTACAAAAGATCTTTCAGGTCAAGGTAATTTTGGAAGGCCCAGAGTTCTAAGCGTCTGTCCTATTGTGTTTTCCCATTTTGTGTAAAAAATATTTTTCAACCTGAGTTCGCATAGTTTGTGCGTATTTAGCATTATTCATGCATAATTTGAATGTTTCATGCAATTTTGTAGTGATATCGTGTTTTTCCATGAAATTAGTATTTAGGTATTACTATCATTACACGGACTTTGTTTTTTCGACATTTTTTTCATAAAAAATTGCTTAATTGCTTAATGATTATTTATGCAAAAGTTGTAGAAAATATATCTACAACTTTTGCATAAATAATCACTAAAAAGTGTAATTTTGTTCTATTTTTAGTCGTGTCTCACAACTCCACACCAATTTTTGTAATCTTAAAAAATGCATATTTCTAAAGAACGTCTTTAAACCTTAATGTTATTAGGTGTACTCCAGATTCTACCTTTTAAATGCGCAAAATATCAATTTTGATAGTAGTTCTGTTTTAAAAACAAAACCCTTCTCACAACTCCCCACTCGGTACTTACTATTAATGGCTGTTGCCTTTTTCGGAAATTCATTCCAAAATAAATTATGTTTTTTTTCCTAAACTACCAACTACTAGAGTAAAACCATAAAATAAGTCAAAATACTACAGTTAACTGTTAAATACTTTCAGAAATCATTGATTAAGGTACTAAATTACTTTAATATATTTTACATATTTTTTTTGTATAAATCAGAATAAAACAAAATAAGCAATTGACAAACGCCGAACGAGTGTCATTCACTCCCAGACTAAGCATGAAGTAAAATTTCGAGTTTAGAAAAGCCCTAAGAATTTGAATTTGGACCAAATCCAAATTCGGGCTTTTCTCAACTCGAAATTTTACTTCATTTACAGTTAGGTTCAAAATATACTGCTTAGATGTAATGGGATCAATTCTTTTCAAAATACAGTGAAAAATTGCAAAAATCACTATTTTATGAAAGTTTTGTTCATTTAAATAATTGTATTTTGACATTAATCTAATATTTTGACATTTCCCGCAGTATTTAACTATCAATATATTTCTGACAAGGGTAAATTACTATAATGGACACATCACCACTTTTTGTTCTGTTTGTTTGTGAAAATTATATATAATTAATATTGTAGAATTTGTTAATTTTTGTAGATTTGATCAATTTTTACTTTGGTGTTTATTTCTGATTTCTTAAAAAATTTTTTTGTTAACTTGGCCATTTTTTATTATTTTATTTATTTGTTTGTCAGTGATTGTTGGCTTTTTAAAGTTTTATTTATAATAATAATTATTATTTAAAATTTATGATTTTTGACATTTTGTGTGATATTTGTTCTTCACTTAAAAATACAGAAATCAAAAAAACATAATCGGGTTTTTCGTTTGTTAAAATTGTACATTTTAACGTATCTGCTAATGTAGTTTATTTTGACGATTTTATATAAAATTTTTGATTTTTGCTAATTTTTAGAATATCTATAATAAAATTGATTGTGAATTGTTTAAATATTTTAATTAGGACATCTTATTATTCTTGAACTTGTCAATCTTGATGATTTTTTTGTTGATCCAATTATTGTGAATGATTTTTTAAATATTAGCGTGTTTTGTTATTTTTTTTGTTTGTTTAATATCATTCAATGTGCCAAATTCGTGCTTCAAACAAAACTAACAATTGGTCAATTCTTAAATCGTGTTATTTGCATATTTACTATTATTATTCATTTAAAAATTCAATGATTTTTTGTTAAAAAGGCCTAATTTCCCTGACTTTTCCAAGACCTACCCTGATAAATAAAATTCTCTGACTATCCCGGTTTACCCGGTCGGTTAACGTTAACAAAATTGAGAATAAAATATGTATTTAAATATAATAGATACATTTTTAAAACATTTTTTATTTGTAAATGTTAACCCCCCCCCCCCCCCCCCCCGAAGTGCTCTCTATATCCGCCACTGATTTCATAAAACGATTGATTTTACAATAGGACGCGGACACATGTTACATACCTATCATGCAAAAAGCTTGACTATGTTGAGATGAGAACGTTTTAACAGTGATGTCCTGATTATTAAAATCAAAGCAGGCTTCATTAATAAAAGCAACGCCGCAAAAGAGAATGTTCACAAATGTTTATCCAGTCTGCAAATGAGAAAAGTCATTTCCATATTCACTGTGACGGCCGTTCAATGAGTACCGAAAAAACGACGAGTTTGGAGTGAAATGCGTCAAAGGCAGAGGAAAAGAAACAGCCGATTTAATCTCATATTTGAAATGAATCGGCGAATTATGTAGATAAGTTTGTAAATTGAAAATGTGAAATCGGAAATATCACTATCTCCTTATGACATCCATAGGGGTATATATATATATATATATATATATATATATATATATATATATATATATATATTAATGTCTAAATTATTAGTAATACAATGTACATTCGCATATTAATAATAATTTACAAAGAAATACAATATTTGAGCAAATGTATGTGTGGAGAATAGGGGTTGTTATTTGTATGTGATGGGCGCGCGTGTGTTCTTGGGAAAATTTAATAAATGAGTAAAAGTTATATTGCGCTACATCATTCCAGTCAAATTGGAGTTACTTTATCTTAAAGTTGTAATAACGCAGTGGCAGATGCGAAATGATAGTTCATTGTTAAATATTAAGTAGTTACTTGACACTCTGGAGTCTAGATTATTTGAATAGGGGGGCGAGAAATAAAAAGATAATGCCAAACACTTAAGGGCCTCCATATTTATTGCAGCCTTTAAAAAGTTTTTATTAAACAAAGTTATTTTTGGTAATGTCTCATCACGAGCTTAATGAGCAGGACATTATAAATTTTTAGTGGAATTTTATTTTCATTTCAGTGAAAGAACAATTAAACATGGTGAACTGTAATGAGATAAAAAAAAGTGTAATAAGGGAATAGTGTATGTAAAACACAATAGCTATTATTAGAAAATAAAATATTCAAAATATTATTAGAAAGTATAATGTTTTAAAGGAAGACATATATGGAGCAAAATATTGATAATCATCAATAAAATTTGACATTATCGCGTGTTTTAAATAAGAATGAAAACGTATTATTCTCAAAACTAATTATTCTGTACTCTTTAATGTATTTAGTTAGGAACTAATTATCTTATTATTATACAGGAAGTTTTTCTTTAAAGTATACGTGTTTCAAATTTCGCCTATTCGTTGTAAATCTTTAGATCGTTGTTTTTTAAAAGAGTTCAATTTGAAGCTTTAAACGACTGTTTTCCACTCCCTGACCAAGCATGAAGAACAATTTCGAGTTTAGAAAAGTCCCGTGAAAATGCTGCGCGACCCTCTACATATTATCTGGGCTTTTGTAAACTCGAAACTTTACTTCATGCGCCACACGTATAAAACACTAATATATTGTGAAATTAATGTATATTCGAACGTCATTTGTAGAGATTACCAGGCCTATCATTGTAATTGAGTATAATTAAACTAATCTGTTCTTGTATAAACGATATTAGATAGATGTTTTCGCTTGTAGTCATGGGACAGATATTGCATGATATCATGACTATCTATCCCAGGTTCGATAAAAACGCCCAACGCCATAACTCTGTTATTTATTAAACGATTTAAATAAACTAAAAAACAAAGTCAATGGCCGTTTCAATAATATAAATTGACACTATTTATATATTTTTTCAAAATTGACTTTATTGCCAAATAATAGTCAACTTAACATTTTTAAATGGCTGCATGTACTTTTCTTATTTTATTATATTAAACATTGTTTTTATGAATCCAATTATGCTAGATGTATTGATTTTAACTTAATATTTATGCCAGATAAAAATTATAAGAAATCTTGTTCGCATGATTTTTGAAAAAAAAATAGTACTGTTTAAATTGTTTATTGGTTTATATTTAATCCGTATGTTCCATTACCGTCAGAATAAAAAAAATACAGCGCCTTGCAAACCCTAATGTAAAATCTTAAAACTACTAGTTCTCAATTCACAATCACTAAGAAATAAATTCCTGGAACTTGAAGTAATTACAACTGATAAAAATATTTCATATATCTTAATAAATGAACACTGGTTTTCTAAAAATGAATGTTCTATATCTAAAGTGAATTCTTTATCGGCAAAAGCATTCTATGCCAGAACATCAGACTATTACGGCGGTAACTCAATATAGGCGACAAATGATGTAACTACAAAAAATGTTAATAACATCACAGAAAAAGTATCCACAGAAAAATCATGTGAATTGTGCTCAATTTACAGCGTTCTATATAATTTATTAATAATTTGTATCTATAGGCCACCCTCTAGTGATTTTAACTTATTTTTATACACATTAATGTCTGTCTTGGATCAATTTCAATACAAAACGTATAATACGATATTAAGTGGAGATTTTAATATTCGTTTCAATACTCAGGATATGCGTGAAAACTATTTAGCTGACTGTATGGGTACTTATTGTCCCAAAAAATGTGTACACGTTAACACAAGAAATTAGAACTGTGTTGATAGCATATTAACAAACATAAATACTGATTATCTACACATTGAAATTGTAAATACTGAAATGTCAGATCATTTAGGAATAATATTGGAATTAAAACTACCAGTAGCAATGTATAATAATAGCAACATTTAATTCAGGCCAATAACCGAAATAGGCAAGTACTCTCTTTATAATCTAATTAATAATACAAACTTCATAGTAGTTCATAGTTCATAGTAAGTGGGACATGATTTATCGTACCTTATGTGAATAAATCAATAAATCTTTTCCGGTAAAAGCAGTGAAAGCAAACAGAAATAATACTTAAGTTGCAAATTGGTTTAATGATAATTTACGACAAATGCGCGAGACCATGAACTTTTTAAACGAATGGTATTGACAATATCCTGATAATCGGGGCTATTCGGTACACGAAATGTTAAATTTAACGTTCATGTTAGCCAGCATCACAGTCTAAGCACGTTTAGTACTTGATATGTATACTAAGATTGTGAGGGTAATTAATAACGCATACGTTAAATCGGGAGGGGGGGATAAAACAAAAATCACAAGAGGCAACCATAGAAAGAAATATAGAAATGCAATATCTTAAAGCATCATTAATACAAACAACAACTTTATAAATTCAGCAAAAAATAAACAACGGGCAGCTTGGAGAATGCTGAATGCTCATAGACAGATAAATAAATCCCAACCCGAATGCGAAATAACATGTGAAGAATTCAATGATTTTTTTGTTAATATTGCTAATAACCTTTAAAAAAATAATTCTAAAAATTAGATAACCCAAAAAATACCACCGACAAACATACAAGCCAATACATTTGGATTCATAGAGACAACCTAAGCCTATATAAATGCAGACAAGTTGTCTGCATTTATATAGATTAGGATAAAAATGCCAAGCACTCCGTCTTCTCGGATATGACGTTAAATGTATGTAGGACCCGTGTACTGCCTGGATGCGTGCACGTTAAAGATCACTACCGGTGGATTGGAACTCCCACCGGGTTCGGCAAAATTCCCGGATAGCTGTAGAGCTAATCTCCGGCGTCGTAGCAGCGGGAGGAAAGCACAATGGTCCTAATGAGGCCTAAGTGCAGTGCAGAAATGCGCACTCCCCAAAGAACCAGAACCAGAGACAACCTATATAAGATGCTTGACATAGTATCAACATTAAAAAATAGTCTAAAGCTCTGATATATACGCAATAACAGTGGAAATGATAAAAACAATTAAATATTTAATAGCTACACCTTTAACATCGCTTATTAACAACATTATAAAATCAGGAATATTCCCACACATACTTGAAACTGTCAAAGTAATTCCCATCTATATAAGAGGTAGTAAACATGACAAAAATAATTATTGACCCGCATCGTTACTTCTCATATTGTCAAAAATAGTCGAGAAAGTACTAAAAGATCAAATAGTTGAACACATTGAATCAAAATCGTTTTCACGTGAATCTAATTAGAATTAGATTGAGTCAAAGTACTAACGACGCGTTAGTTTTAATAACAAATACCATTAATGAAACATACGAGAACAAAGAGTTTTGTGTAGGATCGTTTTAGAAAAGCCTTTGGTTGCGCATCAAATGAGAATAACTATACTAAAATGTATAGCTTTAAAAACCAGAGTGTGGGGCTAATGACATCGTATTTAGAAGAACGTCAACAAACAGTGGAATTAAAGCAGAGAGATCCAGTATACTAAACCTAAAAGCTGGTGTTCCCCAAGGCTCCCCCCTAGGTCCGGTATCTTTTATGTTGTATATTAATGGCTTACCACAATATGTCAAACAAGCAAGAACTATTCTATTTTCGGATGAAACCACAATTTTAAACTGTTCTTCGGCATTACAAACAGCACAAATGCTAAACTATGAAGAGATGGCTAGTGTTTTAACTTGGTGTGGGGAAAATTCCCTTCAATTGAACGGCACCAAAACAAACCCTATTATATTCACTCTAAAACCATACAATATCGCATGCAACAAAAACACACGTGTTCTTGGCGTGCAAGACTCTAAAGTACTTAATGATGAAAATTGAATTTGTGTTCAGTATTCTGACACCAGATACCAACATTGTCATTGATTAGATGGCGTTAGCTATCGAATCTATTAATAATTTATGATGGACATGGTGAAACCTTAGCAAAAAAATTACCGGAAAATATATATTGTATTTGAGGGATGTCAAAATGGGTCTGTCATACCTAAAGAAATAGATATGATATAGATATAGATATGAAATAATAACATGGGGTCATTCATACTCTAAGCATCGCATATTTGCGTATAATTGCAGGTCTTACTTATACTAGTGACTGTAAAGAAACCTTTATATCTGAAAATATTCTAACTTTTCCAGCAATGTAAATTTTTTAATGTCTGGTGTATGTGAGTTCCCACATACATGAATATTTTTCATTACAACACGATTACACCCCAACAACTAAATCTAACCTGGCATATAAACACCACCTGTTAGAAATAACGAGAAACGGTCCTAATTACCATTTGTAAGAAATTCAGAAATACATATTTATTTAAAAAACATACTAAAGAATATTTGATTTAAAAGGCGCCCTACTGCATCAACGAGTTTACACAATATAGGGATGTAATTTAAAACATTCATTTAAAAAAAAAATACTAAGGTTTAGTGAATGCCGCTCGAAACTCGTTGAGTGAAGATGTGGAATTCTATTTGTACTTTAAATACAATATAATAAACTAGTCTTAATTGTTTATTTTCTGTTTTGTTGTTTTGCTTTGTAACGTGTGTAAAACTGTAATGTTATGACACAAATATAATAATGTTATTATTATTAACTAAAGTATTATACATTCACAGTTTGTTATTATTTTAAATGCAGTTTTATTATTTAATAAATACTTCTTTTCTTAGAAATAGAATATTAACCCATTTAGTTTACTCTAAAAGATGATTTTAGGTAAAATACTGCACTTACTAAAAGAAAGAATCAGGTCTGAGATGGGTTTCGTGGCTTTTCCCATCTTGTAAATTGTAAGTTTAAGCATGTAGTAAAATTTCGAGTTTAGAAAAGCCTTAAAACGCGACCTATCCAAATTTTCAGGCTTCTCTAAACTCGAAATTTTTCTTCATGCGCCACGCATATAAAAAATTGAAATATCGTAAAGTTGGAGATACACTTTAAAAAAATTAGTAATAATCGAAATATTTAAATAAAAAAATATTTAATTTTTTTTTACACATTCTCAAGTCAGGTGAAATAATGCAATACATCAAATATACTTAGTTAGTTACTAATAATAAAATTAAAAAGTAATATAATAATGTTGCATTTTTAACTCAATCGCACGTAATGGGTTTAATTAGACATTACTTATACATTCTATTCTACATTAAGTTGTAACTTAGGTACTTATATGTTAGGTCTTTCTTATCCATGTTTGACATAACCTGACAATAAATGATATTTTTGAAATATATAATTTTAAATATGACATTTATTTTTATTTTTTCGACAAAAATATTGAGCAAAAAAACAAGAAATTAGGAATTATTGGATTCAGAAAAATGATAACTAATGCAATAAAATTAAAAAAATATAGGCAGCCATTTAAAAATGTTACGCTGGCTATTATTTGGCAATGAAGTTATTATTCAAAAAAATCAATATTGATGTAATTTCTTAGTAATTCAACAGCCATTGACTTTGGTTTTTAGCACAATAAAATGGGTCAATAATTAACAGAGTTATGGCGTTGGGCGTTTTTTATCGAACACCCGGTATATAAAATGTATAGCTAACAATATGTGCAGATTAGAATTTAAGTAAGCTTTTTAAATTTTATTTTTCTTGTACGCGCAACTTAGCTGCTAGATTGTATTTAAGTCTGTTTCGGAGACTTAATTATTACCATGGTAATAGAAACATTGAGAGAGAACTGTTCAACTCGTTTGAGATCTAACTGTTTATTGAACGTGTGTAAATAAACAATCCCTTTGTATATACCCGATCTAAAGTAGCCACTTTAATATTACGATTCAAAGCTTTTATTTGCAACCTCGCGACAGTGCATTGTAGAATTTTGGCAGGCATGATAGATGTGGTGTTTAGGATAATGTATAACGCCATATATTATGTGTGCACTTCCTAGTCTACCGATTTGTGCGCAATTCCTTTGAATGATTTAAGTAAAATATTATTGGTGATGGTACTCGAATTTTACTCGTAAAATCATTCGATAAACTTGCCTGGAGCGACAGCACAGAAGGTATTTGTGATGTAATAAAATTGTTTATCTCGCCGACATATTACAATTATTTTGATATTCGACATGGCCTGTCGGGAAGGGGGGAGCAAATGCCCCAGGCCTCACAATATAAATAGTCTCCTAAATATGGAAGCTCAGTGCAGTACAAACTGTATTTACAATTTTTTTTAATTTTTCTGAGTTCAATAATGCCCAATTTCTTGCTATTTGTTTAATATTTTTGTCGGAAAAAAAATTAAAATAAATCTTCTATTTAAAATTAAATATTTTCAAAAATTATAACGAGTGTACCTTGCAAAAAAGTGATAACTGTCATTTATTGTGAGGTTATGTCAACCATGAATGAAAACGACCCACCAAATAATTAATTTGACATTGTATTATTTGACCTGACTTGAAATGTGTAAAGAAAAATGTTTGTTATTTAAAAATGTCGATTATTACTCATTTTTAAAATGTATTTCTAATTATTTAGCAGTATATTTTTAATCCTGCTTTAGCACTATTTTATTTTTACTACTGATTTAACAGTGTATTTTTAATTTCACAATATTTCAGTGATTTATACTAGTGGCGCATAAAGTAGAATTTCAAGTTAAGAAAAGCCCCGTAAAAATTTGTCTCGGGTCGCCAAATTTTCTACGCGGGGATTTTCTAAACTCGAAATTTTACTTCATGCCTAGTCTGGGAGTGGACAAGACTCGCTTAAACCTTTAAATTGAACTCTTAAAAAAAAAGAATATTTTAAGATTCACAGTATATACTATAATTTCATGCTTAATCTGGGAGTAGAAACACTCGTTTAAAGGTTCAAATTGAACTATTTTAAAAAGACAACGAATATCGAGGATATTACTTAAAATAAAAATTCCCTGTACAAAAAATGTTATGTAAAAGTCAATCGCTTGTGATTAGTCTAAAAGTATACACAGTGATACACATTACAAATAAGAAAACCTGCACAACATGAATTAAGCGACACACATAATGCTAATTGAATACAAAATGAACTAAAAAAAATATTTGTTTTGTTGATAATACACCTCAAACTTCTTAATGAATTTGTTTATTGACTTATTTAAATATGTTGTTTGGAAAAATATCTATTTTTACGATTTGGAGTCATCTTTTGAGGAAATAGCACATTAATAGAAAAATTATTTGTACTTCGGAAGCGATGCATACGAACCATATTCGGGCTAAAATATAAAGTGTCATGCCAGGGACTGTTTAAGTTGAACAGAATTGAAACAGTTTTTTTCAGTATTTATATACGAGTGCTTACAATTTGTCTTCAAAAATAAACAGATTTTCTTTACTGATGATGACCGACAGTATCCTACGCGTAATAAAGAAATTGTATACCCTCAACATAAGCTCACTTTAACTGAGCGAAATGCGAGGTATCGATGCATTAAATTGTATAACGTTTTACCAATCAATACAGGGTGTTTCACCTAAAACTCCCGAGACTAATTAACAAGAAACTAAAAATGTTATTAAAGTTTCGATTGTTGTAATAAATAGATGTCATTCAAGGCTTTAAATTATGATAGAATTGGTATCACTCATAATTACGGTTTCGCTGTCAGCGGCGTGAGAAAATGTCATTCGATGATCAGAACTTTGCAAGTGACTTTTTTTATAAGAATAGAATATTTTAAGACATTTTTATCATATGCATATTTTGAACTAAATTGGCCATTTTTAAGTTATAACCAATTTTTAGATTTTTAAGAACTTTTAATTACACATTTAAAGTAGTACAACTTCTCAATACTAGCATATGTAACAATAAAAATTATTAAAATTTATTTTAAATCACAAAACAAGAATAATAATTATAATATATTTTAATTGTTACTAACATTTTTTTCTTAATTGTTGAACAAAAGTTATAAAAGATACTCAATCGTTTTACCGGATTGAGAAATAGACATTTCAAATCGTATTTATTATTTGAATAGTGATTAGTTCAAATATTAAATATTTTGTGATAATAATGTCAACAGATGACAAGGCAAACTTGATTAATAAGATTTACGCAAGTTGTGTAGCAATTAGACGAAGATCTCTTTTAGATGCTTGTGATGTTTCTCTTCGAAAACGATTTGATATGTGTATTTCTCAATCCAGTAAAACGTTTTAGTATCTTTTATAACTTTTGTTTAACAATTAAAAAAAATGTTAGCAAAAATTGAATTCTATTTTGATTATTAATATTGTTATTGTTAGATATGCTAATTTTGAGAAGTTGTACTACTTTAAATGTGTATATTAAAAGTTCTTGAAAATTTTAGAATTGGTTATAACTTAAAAATGGCCAATTTAATTTAAAATAGGCATATAATAAAAATATCTTCAAATATTCTATTCTTTTAGAAAAAGTCACTTCTAAAGTTCTGATCATCGAATGACATTTTTTGACGCCTTTGACAGCGAAACCGTAATTATGAGTGATACCAATTCTAACCTAATTTAAAGCCTCGAATGATATCAATTGATTACAACAAACGAAACTTTAATAAAATTTTTAGTTTCCTGTTAATAAGTCTGGGGAGTTTTAGGTGAAACACCTTGTATAAAAAGAATAGATTCACTGAAGAATAATTTTGGAATAATTGTAACCATTTATTTGAAATAAAGTTTGTTTATTATTATTTTTATTATTAATATATTAATCCAAAATTAATTTATGATCCGAAATGGACCATAATTACTTGTCCATGAATTTTGTCTCGCCAGATTGGTTAAATCGTATACTGTGTACTGTTGAAAAATGCAAATTACATCAATGACTATTTTTTTATTTTTTGTACAGACAACAAGAAATATTATCAAGTGTAGTTAATATTATTTTAAGTTAGGTTTATTATTTGAATAAATTATTCTAATTGCAGTTATAAACTAGTTTAAATATACTCACAAATAAACAATAAACTTATATGTTAGTTTTCACATATCATTGTCTTCTCTATTTTAATATTTTTGACAATCATTGATTTACTCACATCTTTGATTAATTATATATAAAAGTTTTCACAAAGCACAATATTTTAAGGAAAATGTGTTTTACCTTTTACAACATAAAACAAGAATACAATATTTTGAAAACAATAATCTGTTCTCGAACAGCCAATTCGGTTTTCGAGAAAACAAGAGTACAATCTCTGCAATGATCGAGTTTGTTTCATACATATATTCTCACATTGACAGTGGCCACTATGTAAGTACTCTACTCTGTGACTTGTCCAAAGCATCTAACTGCATATCCCATGAGATACTTCTAAAAAAATTAGAATTCTATAATCTAGATGAAAGCTCTATTTATTTTTCAGCTCATATTTCTCAAACCGTTTTCAGTATGTTGAAATAAACAATAACAAATCGCCTTTGTCACTCGCTGCCAAAAAATATAAAAGAGCTAAATGTCTGTCAGTTTAAAAAGCATATAAATAATCTTTTAATACAAAATTGTCTATTTAATATCGATGATTTTTATAATATTACATATTAGTGTTTAAGTACATCTTGTAATTCTGATGATGACGAGTGTAAATATTTTTTGTAAATTCAGTGTGGAAATTAAGTAGCGGATAAATTCGGTAACTCCGTTAATGTGTATGACAGAGAAAAAATCTAAAAGACGTATAGCGATTAAAATCACTGCGCATGTGAAAAATACTTTTTTAGATTTTTAAAAAAAAATTTGTAAACGCTGTGACGTCATCAATACTTTTTTCAAATGACAACCTATATTTTTTATTTTTTATTTCGGTACAGTTTTTCAATAGGTTTTCAACCATATAAAATTTTGTATAGCTTACATAAGAAAAAATACAAGAAAAGCGGTCTTAAAATTAAAAAGTAAAGATGAATTAAATTAACAGACTAATCCTAGTTATCGGGGTTTAAAACAAACAAAACATATTAGGGCTTGGACAATTATATTAAATGTTCAAACTGATGACCATGCACCATCTGACAATACCCAAGACGGTAATAAAATGCATTCACCACGTTTTGAAGCATTTGAGGCTTTATTAAACTACACTCATGCAGAATTCTTTCTTTAAGGTCCTCTAAATGATTAGGTCGATTTTTGTATACCATGTTTTTTAAGTGCCCCCACAGAAAAAAGTCCAATGGCGTTAGATCAGGGGACCTAGCCGGCCATTTAATTGGATCTCTTCTTCCAATCCATCTTCCTGGGAACACTTCGTCTAAATAACGTCGCACATCCAATTCATAGTGTGGCGGAGCACCATCCTGTTGCAGCCAAATATTATTGTTTGGTATGTCAGGGTCGTGTTCATTCGGAAATAATATCGCTAATGCAGGTACTAATTCAAACTGTAAAAAGTCTAGGTATCGTTCCCCAGTCAAATTAGCGTCGAAAAAGAATGGCCCTAAAATCATGTCACCGATTATTCCTGTCCATACGTTGAGCTTTTGGGGATATTGTGTATGAGCTTCATGCATCCAGTGTGGATTTTGTCTAGCCCAATATCGACAATTCTGCCTGTTGACAGTTCCATGTAAGGAAAAACTTGCTTCATCCGAAAATATTATATTTCCATCATTTATTCACAGAATTCTTGCCTAAGATCAAAGTCTGTGTCTGATAACTCATGGACCAAGTTTACCTTATAAGGATGAAATTTCTGCTTTTTTAGAAGTTTCAGTACCGAAGTATGGCCCAGATTGTGGTTTAACGCGATATTTCGACTAGTTGAATGCGGATTATCTTCATATTCCAGTAATATATTAGGCTGCATATCTTCGGTTAATGTTGTCAAAGGGCAGCCAGTTTTTGGAAGATCCTAAACAGTACCATGTTCTCTAAATTTATTTTCAATTCTACTGACTGTGGATTGGGTTAATTGGTGATCAGGATATTTGTCTCTGAAAATTCGACATACTTCTTGATGGGTTCTAACTCGATCACCATACCCAATCATCATTAAAACTTCAATTCTTTGCTTCTCTGTCAGCGATGGCATTTTGGTTAAACAAGATACTTACTACGTATTAAATACTCGTACTATCCACGGGAAATGAAAATCGCACTAAACACTTTGCTTGTACACAAGCACGTGACACATGTCAAAGTGAACACACTGTTTTGTTTGTTTTAAACCCCGATAACTAGGATTAGTCTGATAATTTAATTCATCTCTACTTTTTTAACTTTAAGACCGCATTTCTTGTATTTTTTCTTATGTAAGCTATACAAAATTTTATATGGTTGAAAACCTATTAAAAAACTGTACCGAAATAAAAAATAAAAAATATAATAATGCTGTAAAACGCGAAACTAGTCGAGTAAATAGTAAAGTAAAAAATTGTGAAACAAACCAAGTGTAATTTAATTTAAACCTTCATTATCAATGAAAAATATAGGTTGTCATTTGAAAAAAATATTGATGACATCACAGCGCTTACAATTTTTTTTTGAAAATTCTAAAAAAATATTTTTCACATGCGCAGTGATTTTAATCGTTATAAGTCTTTTAGATTTTTTCTCTGTCATACACATTAACGGAGTTACCGAATTTATCCGCTACTTAATTTCCACACTGTATATAACACAATAAAGGAAAACAAAATTGTTAACCCAGCACTAGTAGGTTGCTTATATTCTTTTTATAGAGTGCATGGTGTAAAATACCTCAAATCTTTCAAATTTTTACTATATCTCCGGCTAGAATAAAGATATCGCGATGCCGTTTTCACTAGTTTTCACATATTTGTTTTTATTTTAATTAACTATCATACCCAAAGTATACCTTCCAATTTAAAAATTTAAAGTAATTAAAAAAATATGGTGATTGTCCCAATCCCACCCCTGGTGCTTAGCACCAAAACTAAAGTAAATCAAATTAAATAACGTTTTAAAGTGCATTTAATTATCAATCACATGTGCCTAAGTTTATTTAATTCGGTTAAAGCTGACTAAAGTTGCAGGCATTTAAATTAGTAGAAATTTCCATTCTCCCCTGCGTCTTATATGAAAGCCAAAGAAACGAGTAGATAGTTGATTTAAGTAAAATTAAGCGTCGATTAAGATTTTCATATTTTCAACATAGCTTCATTTTGCGTTTATTTAATAAAGACGTGTATTTATCTTTAATGATATTAATTACGCCTTCCAGCGGCGAAGCTAGAAACTTAAAAAATATTTCCACCGATTTCTCTTAACCTATTTTACTGTAAAAGTGTTTACCGCAACATTCTACGATGCATAGTTTCTGACATACAGCCAGTGGCCACGCTTAATGAAACACCTGGTACCATTGTATTTAGAAGAGAACTAATGCAATATTATCTTTAATTAATTTCTCACTTAACCCGTGGTGAAACATTTTTGAATATAATACTGGATATTTAATTAAAACACTTGGTTTGTTTCACTAATTTAAATTAGTGAAACAAACCAAGTGTTTTAATTAAATATCCAGTATTAATGCAATATTTATTGTTGTATAATTCTCTCGTTTCAAAAGTAATATATGGTGGGCTTATTCTAAAAAGTTGTTGTAATAGGATTATAAACATTGTTTCAGCTTTGAAAACTATAAAAAAAACATACATTCGTATTTTGACTTACCGTAAACAAATGTTAAGTTTTGTTAGATATTTAAAACCAAGTTTTGTACAAAAATGTTAGACAATTTACTTGAGTACTTTTTTATGGTTTACAAGTGTACACAAAAGAATGGAGAAAGGTGAGTTATGATAAATCGAGATAACTGTAGAACAGTCTAAACCTAGCAAAGTAATAAGTAAATAAATATACATCCGCGTGTAATGAAATTGTGTCTCGGCGGTTGGAAGAAAAACGATATGAGAAATGTATTATTTGTATTCTCGCCAGACGTAAGGAAAAGCAAACAATTAATTTTTGAAATATAGAGGGTGTGTGTTGCCCCATCAAACTTGATAAAACTATTGAAACTGACAACTGTCAATTAATGTTATGTATAGGATATGCATCTTATTTAGAATAAATTCTTATTCTATAGAAATTTAACCAAAACGAGTACGCGAGACCTGATCGTTCGGAATACGTTCGCGGCGTTCCGGCTGGGTTCGTGCTGAGCGTCGCGGCGCCCATTCTGCCCCAAAGTCAGTCTTTGATCGCCGTCGGCAAATCAAAGACGTGCTTTGCCATTTATGTACACATTATAAGTCTGACGCACATAAACAAGTGACATATATTGGGAAAGTGAAAAATAATATTTTTAAGATAAACGGTCGACTTGATAATGGTGTTCGCTAAAGTGCCGTGAGTAAGTGCTAATTAAGCCGGATACAAGTTTCGCAGAACTTTTGAATTAGTGTCATAACATTCAAATCATTCTTGTCGAATATATTCTTCCCGTGGCATTGATAATAAGTTTCATTAATTTATGTCTAGTGTTAAGCCTAATAAATCATACTATGAGTTACGCAAATAATATTGTACGGAAGTGCAGTGTGTGTTCTACATATTGTGTGTGATCGACAGTTGGCTAACATGCATGGAAGTTGCATTTTTTAAAAACCACAAATTTTAAAACCATTCCAAAGGTAAACGTTGGATTATCAGTGTTGTGAATTGCCGCCCTTTTTAGTTCGCTCGCCACTGTATTATTACAAATCACGAGTTTTTTCCGATTAATTATTTATGAATTATCGTAATTACATCCGACACACGTCCATAACGAGCTGTGAACGTTGCGAATGCGAAGAATAGCCGTCCATCAAATTTCGCGCGGGTTGCACCATTAAACATCGATTACCACCCCTTAAATCTTCAACAATAATACAAACTGAAAAAAAACATTGCCGTAATATCGTATTCTTAGAACGGCTGGACTATTTTCTAATAAAATAACAACTTTTTCACAAGATAATGATACTAATCCTAATGCAATCTGTTGAGATGATAAGAATATATGTGAAATTGCCACGAAATAATATTTCGTAATTACTATATATTTAATTAAGTTCTCACTTAAGCCGTGGTGAAACATTTTAAAATCTAATTCTGGATATTTAATTAAAACCAAGTGTTTTAATTAAATATCGAGAATTTCCTAATTATTTTCAAATAGACAATCTGTCTATTTTAGGTACAGGGAATTTTTCTTTTAGGTAAACATATGCATAAGCTGTAATTTTTCCGACATCCGTTATTTTTTAAAAGAGTTCAATTTAAAGCCAGACTAATTTCGAGTTTAGAAAAGCCCAGAAAATTTGTATCGGGGCTTTTCTAAACTCTAAATTTTACTTCATGCTTAGTCTGGAAGTAGAACTCACTCGTTTAAAGCTTCAAATTGAACTCTTTTAAAAAACAACGAATATCTAAAAATTAAAAAAAAATAAGCTGAATTTGGAATACGTATACTTTAAAGAAAAACTCCGTGTATATAGTTAGTAATGGTTATAAAAGCGATACTTATATCAGAAAGTAAGTACTACTTTTACAATCCATAAAAGATTGTTAGAATATTCTATTACAATGAAAACACTTTTTGATCCTTACTTCACTATTATTTTTATTCGTTAGATGTACATTTCAAGTACTAAGCACTCATTATAAATAACTAATCATTAGTTATTAGTTATTGATGATAAGTGCTTAGCAGTCGAAATGTACACCTAACGAATAAAACTAAAAGTGAAGTAAGAAACAAAACGTGTTTTTATTGTGAATAAATACTTCACATAACTCAAATAAATAATTAGTAATATTTTAATAATTTATAAATAATGAAAGCTCATAAAAACATTACAGAATATAATAGAATTATTTGTTTAGAAAATTTGAAATGACCAATAGATTTAATAAAACATCAAATGTTATATAAATAAATAAGTGATTTTAAGAATACATTATTTAGAAAAAAAATGTGTGTTGCTGGTTTATGTGGTTGGTATTTATGAATAGACATCATTACTGAACCGACGGAAAGACTACTATGCTCGATTTATTTTTTTTATTCTCTAAACTAAAATTTAATCTCAAATTCTTGTTAAAAGTAGTGCCGTAATAAATTTAAGTTAGATGAAATTAATGTAGTTATCAATTTATAAATTATGTATTATTTATCAAGCTTTTAAAATTTGAAAATGGCGAAGGCGCCGGGTCACAGATAGTGTTTATTGATTGAAAGATCACATTTGTAGTTTTTGCTTGCAATGTGCGAGTTATAGAAATTAAAACAGTTAGAATTTCATTTAGCTAGTAACAGCCGTGCAAAAATCATATTTATTTATAAAAGTCAACAAACTAAGTTCTAGACTGGGGCGGTTTCAAATATAAAATCTATTACAATGTTTATATAACAGTACAAACAAATCTAAAACAAAATGAATTTAGAGCAAGCTCCATATATTGAGAGACTACTATGCTCTATTTATATATGTATTTTTTATTTTCTAAATTATTATTTAATCTCAAATTCTTGTTAATTGTAGTGCCGTATTAAATTAAAGTTAGATAAAATTAATGTAGATATCAATTTATAAATTATGTATTATTATTAAAAATTTTAAATCTCAAATTCTTGTTAAATGCAGTGCCGTATTAAATTTAAGTTAGATGAAATTAATGTAGTTATCAATTTATAAATTATGTATTATTATCAAGATTTTAAAATCTGAAATGGTGAAGGCGCCGGGCCAAAGATAGTGTTTATTGATTGAAAAATCATATTTGTATTTTTTGCTTGCGGTGTGCGAGTTATCGAAATTAAAACAGTTCGAATTTTATTTAGCTAGTAACAGCTGTGGAAAAATCATATTTATTTATAAATGTCAACAAACTGCATTCTAGACTATTGCCGTTTTAAATATAAAAACTATTACAATGTTTATATAACAGTGCAAACAAATCTAAAATAAAATAAATTTAGTGCAAGCTCCATATAGTGGGATCACCAATAATCATGCAGCATTTACTACTCGCCTTTTTGCAAAAATAAAGTTCTAAAAGTTGTTAAGGAAACAGTCCTTGTACAAATTGGTTTCAAGACATTACCATTTCACGATGTATATAAGGAAATGACGAAACATATTCGAAATTCGCCAAAAAGAACTTCCATTGGAAAAGTTCCGCCGTAAAAGAGGGAATTAAAGACTAAATACATGCAGTAATGTCAATGCTATTAATCGGTGTTTTGGCCCGGTATTCCAGAAACATTCAGTCGGCTCCTTCAATATTTACATATTAATTCCATCAAAGGCCTGAGCCCCAAGTATAGAGAACTTGGAATAAACGCAGAAAAGACTGGTCCTGAAAAGTTTGTTGGCGGCTTTGCAAAAATGTGCATTATTTCAAGGGAAACGTACATGAAATCCGTGAAGTTTATCCAGTTGCAGAAATGAAACTTATGTTCACGCACTGAAAAATTAAATAAAGCTAATAACATACAAATAAATTGACACAAGCAAATATATACATATACATACACAAAGCCATATAAAAATATTAACATATAGCATATATTTACATATATACAACATAGACAACTTAAATAAAATTACACCAGTACACGAATAAAAATAAGTAAGAATATTTACACTGAAATTTATGGAATTACAAATTGAGAAGTTTTGAATACATCTGCTTGATCATTTAAAAGAATGCCGCTTTTATTAAATTTATTTATTTCTAATTGTTCAAGCAGATTCAATTTTCTACGTTGATTACAGGCATGAAGGATTTTGAATTTATCTTTGAAATCGTGGCTATTTCAAATTAGATGACTGGCATATGTGGACGTGGGTTTTTGATGTTTGTTGCATTTTTTATGTTCTGCAATGCGTTCGTTAAAACTGCGGCCTGTTTGCCCTACACTTTAGGGCAATCATTGCATTCTAACAAATAGGCACGTCAATTACTGTTAATATTCATCTTGTCTTTCGCATTATTTTAAAAATTATGAAGGGAATTCTTTGACTTAAAACTAACATTGATTTTATAAGATTTTAATATTTTTCCTATTTCTTCTGATGGCTGTCCTATATAACAGATTGATGCGTACATTGTCTCTTCTTTAGATTTAATAACTACTGGTTACTGGTTCAATTCAGTGAAATTCTTTTTGAAAATCTGCCTCACACAGAGGGACATTTAATATTCTGTTTATAAACGAGTTATAAGCTATTCATTTTTTGGGGCATGGGATGAAATAAATTAAAATGTATATTAGTGTCAGTGTAGGTTGGTTTATAAAAAATGTTAAATATGTCTCTGTTTTAAAACGGGTTATGGAAAGGTCTAGAAAGTTGATGGTTTTATTTATGTATCGATAATTTTAAAATTATTATCATTCAGAATTTAATGTTGCAAATACAAAAATAGAGCTGCCTATATATTTGCTAACCTAATTGTAGATTCGTATTCGTTGGATTATCTGAGGCTGAACGAAATTATTTTGTTGGATTCCTGTGCACGAAACGGCGCCATTCAATGTATGTCCATTTTGTCGGCGTTATTAGGGACGCGGATTATTTTTATTCGCCGTTAAATTTTCTTTCTCCAAGCTCCCTTTAATGTTGTGTAATGATGTTTTCCAGCAAATATTTAGTTTCCGGGTTAAATTGAATAGCAAGTCGCGTCGCGAATTATTTTCCGCTATAAAAACTAACACTGTTTTCTTAAGTAAACTGATTTCGGTAGCCACTGGAAGCTAACCTAGAGTAATAAACTAAAATAATTAAAAATTTACAAAATTATGAAAAACTTAAATGTTTTTTGAGAGCTGGTGATTAACATAAAATGATTACCCATATTGGATATTGTTTTGAGTAATGTGTAATAAGAACTTGGAGAGTAAAAATAAGTAAGTTTAGGATGGTGTAATGTAGTTGTTAATAATAATAGAACATTTATTAAAACACTAGGTTTGTTCACTCATTTAAATCAGTGAAAAATATCTATACAATAATAGAACTTTGATTAAAACACTTCTAATATTATATAGATATGTTTCACTACGGGATAAGTGAGTAATTTCTTTTTTAATCTTTTTAATTAAACCTTTGACTATGTTTTATTAAAAAAATGTCTATAAGTTACTGTTTTTGTTTTTTAGATTGTAACTAAACAAATGTATGACAGTAACTGTTGTCATACATTTTTTTAGTTACAATCTAAAAAACAAGTTAATATAATGCCATTTTTTCCAAGTTCTGCTTCTTGTCATCGTTCAATTGCTTTGTCTTCTGCTAGACCAGGTATGGGCAACCTTTGCTTAGCTGAGGGCGTAATTTCGGAAATTAATCAGGTCGCGGGGCGTAGGTAGGAAATAAGTAGGTAGTACAGAATAAAATGGCAATAAAAAATTACACATTTTTTATTTATTAGAATTATAATAGCATAATCAAACATATAAAAAGCAAATTAACAAAAAAAGAGAAAAAAATAAAATAAAAATTAATTAGAGACTGACTTTGAAGCTAAGAAACAAGATAATTAATATTAGGGTCAATATCACTAGTACATAGGTTCAAAGTGTTTTCTAAATTACCATCTGTAAGCTGAGTACGGTGCTTATTTTTATTAATTTTCATAATTAATAAAAGCTGCTCACATTTATACGTGTTTCTGAATGTGCAAATTATTTTTCTTGCGAAAACTTTTAAATGTGGATACTTTTCTTCGGAAGGGTATGTTCTGTAAAATTCGCTTAGTTCCACACCATCAAATTTAGACTTCAAATATGAGTCTTCTTGAAGCTTGATTAACTCCATTTGTAGGTGAAGCGGAGCATCTTCTACATTACACTTAAACGAATTTGCAAATATATTGAAAGTGCTATCCATATTTTTAAAATCGGAAAACCGATCAGTGAAAAGATCTGACAGTAGTTTCAGTTCTTCAGTATAGCGACCGTAATTAATATTTTCGTGACTGGATAATGTTACAAAACCAAAACAGTTTTTACTTCTCATTTGTGTTTCCCACAGGCGAATTTTGTTTTGAAAAGCTTTAAGATGTCTGTACAGCTGATCAACCGGAAAACCGCTGATCTACCGGGAAACCGAAAACCGGAAAACCGATCAGTGAAAAGATCTGATAGTAGTTTCAGTTCTTCAGCATAGCGACCGTAATTAATATTTTCGTGACTGGATAATGTTACAAAATAAAAACAGTTTTTGTTTCTCATTTGTGTTTCCCACAGGCGAATTTTGTTTTGAAAAGCTTTAAGATGTCTGTACAGGCGATCTACCAATTGCTCTTGTTTTTGAAGTTTCAAGTTCAGGTCGTTTAAGTGTCCTGTGATGTCTAACAGGAATGTCAAGTCACAAAGTCATGCTTACCAGCCAGTAATTCCTCTGTCACTACAAATTCTTCATCAACACCTCGTATAAAAATAGTTAACTGGGCTGTATCAGATAAATCTGTACTCTCATCCAAAGCAATCGAAAATGCTTGAAAACCAGCCAATCTATTAGTCAGTGTTTTTTAATACCACTTGCCATCATATCTATACGTCGAACAACAGTACGTCGCGATAAGCTCACTTTCTCAAACTATTTCTGCTTCTCTGGGCACAAAAGTTCTGCAACATCTACTAGGCACTCTTTAACAAATTCTACCTCAGAAAATGACTTCGATGTTTTCGCTGTTTGGGAACTAACTATAAAATTAGCTTTAACATCACTGTCTAGATTTGATATTTGTGAATATAACATTTGTATAAATGAAATTTCCAATTCTTAATTGCAGAATACTTAAAACATTAAAAGTGCGATTCTTTTTCGAAATCTACAAGAAGTTAGTCTTACAAAGACTATATCAAACACTCATTGAAACAACTACTTCCCGAGCTAATACCAGACAGACATTGAATTATACAACAAGTGTTTGCTGTTACATACAGTAACCTACTGCAAATGTAACAATTTGGGTAAAATTATTCAGGCCATCTATAGACGCGTTTCGAGATTTATCTCTCATCAGTATAGCTTTACCGATTCCTCTAGACAATTCGACACCTTAGACTGGCAGCTACGTTGCCTTGCGGTTCAAACATAAGTATAAATAAAATTGCCAATTCTTGGTTGCAGAATACTTCAAACATTAAAAGTGCGATCTACAACAAGTTAGTCTTACAAAGACTATATCAAACACTCATTGAAACAACTACTACTACGCAAGGCAACGTAGCAGCCAGTCTAAGGTGTCAATTTTTTTAGAGGGAACAGCAAAGCTATACTGATGAGAGATAAATCTCGAAACGCGTCTATAGATGGCCTGAATAATTTGACCCAAATTATTACATTTGCAGTAGGTTACTGTAGGTAACAGCAAACACTTGTTGTATAATTCAATGTCCGTGGGTATATTAGCTCGGGAAGTAGTTGTTTCAATGAGTGTTTGATATAGTCTTTGTAAAACTAATTTGTTGTAGATTGCGAAAAAGAATCGCACTTTTTATGTTTAACGTAACATTTGTTGCTGTTTCCCTAAATCGGTTATGAGTTTTTTAATTTTATCCTTTCTTAACTGGCCGGTAAGTAAATTATATTGAGCGAAATGCTTCCTGAAGTAATGCCGCTTCATATTGTATTCTTTTAAAACAGAAATTGTTTCATTGCACAACAAACACATAGGTTTACCACTGTGCATGATAAAAAAAGTATTCAACACTTGCGGTTTATATATATATTACCCGCAATAAGCAACTACAATACCCTCGATCGTACGCGAATATGCAATGCGTTATAAATAATAGTTAGCTCTGGAGCGCTTCAAGGTTATCGGGCGGCTTGCCGAATGTTTATCTGTTTGTCTTTTTCTAACGACTATTTCTGACTCGATCTGTGGCGTTCCACTGCGTACGCTAAATAATATTATTTATCGATTTTAGTCTTTATGATTTACATAAATACAGTTTTAGGTTCGTAACGATAATTACAATTAAACCATGTGTGCTAAATCTTTAATTTTTTTGCGCGTATTTGAAATTTCTTTCGGGCGCCGGATTGAAGCTGGCGAAGGGCCGGATTCGGCCCGGGGGCCGGGGGTTACCCATATATGTGCTAGACTATCGATGTGGACTTTTTACTGAAGGGGAGCATGTTTTTTTTCCAAATACGGTTTAAGTACATTTTCCATATTGCTGGCAATCTCTGAGTATCGTCCCTTGTACTTAAATTATCCGGCCTTTTTCAATTTCTATCACATTTCTCATGATTTATGGATGGTGAAAATCGATATTCTTTTAGGATTTCTGTATTACAAAAGGCATTCAAGAATGGTAAATTTATTATTTTATTATTGTAAATTAATTTATTTGTATGGGTATATTTCTTGTTTTTCATTGTTCTTTCATTTGAATGTTTCTAAATATTTGTATTACTACTTTCCGTGAGCTGAAATGGTGATATAAAGTAGTATCTTAAAATAATTCCAAACATTTGACCATTACTCATAAATTGAGCGGATTTTGTGTTTTCCTTATTATTTTTGTATTTCTGCAGTATATGTATAGTAGATAGCCAAATTATTAGTTACGCTATGCTTTTTATTATATTCATCGCTCTTAATGAACATATATATATATATATATATTTACTTGTGCCACATGTTTTATTATTTTCATCCTAACAATGCTGTTTAACATATTGTGCAATCACTGTACTTTTTGCCATGGGCGCCCGCACATATGGGCAAAGGTAGGCACTTGCCCCCTGGAATTCTAATTTCTCAATTATGTATTACAGTACGCTGAAAATCGACAAAATATATTTATTCATGCTATGATTTGTAAATGTACGTATATAATCAATATATTTTAGGCTTTAAAATAAATCAGTGTTTTATACGCGTGGGGCATGAAGTAAAATTTTGAGTTTAGAAAGGCCTCAGTTTGGATTTGGACGCTACGCCTCCAAATCCAAACGCTCAGGCTTCTCTAAACTCAAAATTTTACTTTATGCTTAGTCTGGGAGGGGACGACACTTGCTAGAAATACATTTTAAGTAAATAAATCATAACTTCTAAATTACTTTAAATTTGATTAGAGATTTTGATAATTTTGAAATAATTAATTCAAATACTTTAAATAATTAGTCATAAACAAATGTAATATCTAGCTTGATTGACTGTTATTTTCAATCAAAACTAAAATTTTGTTCGTGGCAACATGGCATTTTCATGTAGTCTAAACATGAAAATGATATGTTGCTATTTTCTCGAATTCAAATATTTTGGAATTGGAATTATTCTTGTTAAATCTTATATCTCAAAAACTATCTTAATTATTAATTTAGAACAACACTTAAATATTTTAATTTTGAGTAACAGTTCTGAATTGGTTCTATGATATTAGCGAATCATGTGAATTAAATTTTATTTGCTTTAGTTTATGATTTAATTCCAATCACTATAATAAATGACATTTGATTAGACAGAGAATATACTCGTAATATTTATTTTTAAATAAAGGAGTTAATTACAATTTATAATAAAACTATTCTAGTTAGTTATGGATATTTAAACACCTTTAACAATCACAATATGGTTCAAGTCTTAACGAATATAACGGATTACATTGTTTGTAGGAAGTTTTGGTAAAACTCGTGCGCCAAGAACTTTCTGAACAACTACTTTGTGGCTAATGAACCCTATAAATATTAACTCACATATAAAACATTAACTACTCATTGAACATCGATATCTAATTGATGTGTATGTGAGTGTGTGTCTGTTTAATTAATTAAGCGGTATTTAATTATCGAAGAAGTTAGAAAGATTTTTAAATGCTGTTAGATTACGTTAAATTAATTACCTACATAGTATTGAATTAGCGCTTATTGAATTTATTATATTCCTATAGAAGATAATTAATACATTATTATAAACCATGGCTAGGATGAATCCTTAAAATAGGATTCAAATCCACGTAAGAGCAAATATCAGTCAAAGATTCGAATCGTGTTTTTCTAATCACGGATACAATTCCTTTAAAAATAAACTAGAAATAACAAAAATCTTGAAAACCTAATCATTTATTAATAACACTGAATATCGTTGATAACAGACTAAATAGTTGATTCCGAGTTATTCTAATTAAAGATGATGTATGTGTTTTGAACTTTACGTTAAATCAGTGATTATACGTCTGGCGCATGAAGTTAAACTTTTCAGTTTATAAAAATGCGCTTAAATCCAAATTTTCAGGCTTCTTTAAACTCGAAATTTTATTTCATGCTTAATCAAGAACTGGAGACCCTTGGTTAATAATAATAAAACAAATACAGGAACTAGGGCTGCGCTTAATATCGGGATATTCTTTGTATCCGGATACTTGAATATTCGGATATCCAGATAAAATGAAAATTATTCGAACAGCCGAATATTTGGATATTATCTATTGGCATAATCGGTTATTCGTATTATCCAGATATCCGCATTATCCGGATATCCGCGTTATCCGGATATCCGCATTATCCGGATATCCGCAATATTAGGATATTTCGAATATCGCATTATTATCCTCAGCGATACGTAGAAGCAACGTTGCCTTAGCACGGTGAGAAGTAGGGATGTTTCGATCCTAAAAAAAAATATCGATACTGGGTATCGATTATATCGTACAGCAAAGTATTGATATGGTAAAATATCGTAGTGAAAAGTATCGATATTCAAATTATCCATAACTTTCGATACCAAATATTTCAGATTTAATATTTACAATTATTTAATGCTGTAAATTATTTTTAAAGGCCTTTACCCGAGATTGATAATATTGCCTAGAATAGTTTAATGACGGTTACGAAATTATCAATATTCACCTTTTACAAAATAATAATAATAATATTCAATGTTTTATACGCGTGTCGCATGAAGTAAAATTGCGAGTTTAGAAAAGCCCCGTGAAAATTTGTCTCGGGTCGCTGCGTTTAGGCTAGGAGTGGAAAACAATCGATTTGTCGTTTTATAAAATGGTAATGAGATTTTTGATACTTTGTGATATTTGTCGATTTAGAAAAATTTCATGAGAATAATATTTCGAGATATTCATCAATTTATAAAATGTTCATGAAGATTTTCGATATTGTGAGATTTTCGTAAATTTTTCAATTTTTGTCGATTTAAAAAACTTTAATTTAATTTTCAATATTTTGAGATTAGCATAAGATTTTCGATATTTTGAGATTTTTATCAGTTTATAAAATTTTCATCAGATTTTCGAAAAATTTTCAATTATAGTCGAATTATTAAATTTTAATGAGATTTTTAAAATTTCATGAGAATTCATGAGATTTTAGTAAGACTTGATTGTGCGATAATGAATCACTTCCAATTATGAAAAAAGGATTCTTTAAATAAATGTTCAGTAGTTTGTGGTTTTTATCAATGCATTCAATTTGAAGCTCCTAATGAGTGTTTCCACTCCTTGATTCAGCATGAAGTAAAATTTTTAGAGAAGCTTGAAAATTTGAATTTTGACGCGAAGCTTAGCGTACAAATCCATGTTCAGGCTTTTCTCAACTCAATATTTAACTTCATGTGCCAGCCGTATATCACACTGATTTAACCTAAAGTTCAAAAACACAAAAAACAATTTTTCATGCGAATCCTCGCAATGATTTCATTATTTTTAATGATTCGAATTCCTTTAGAAGATTTAAATTCTTTTGTAAGTATTTGAATTCTCTTATAAGGATTCGAATCATTTGGATTTAAATACTAATCCTCTTAAAACAAATGTAACGACTCCGAATTACGAATCCTTTTTTTACTGAAGTATTGAAACGCCTCTTTTGAATCCTTTAAAACGTTTCAAATCCTGATTGATCCAAATCCTGCCCAGCTCTGTTATAAACATATCGCCTTATGTGATTTTTTTGTCTAGACAAAAGTTTCTCGTATAAATGGTTAAGCAATTTATATCAATAGATTTTAAAACAACATTTTTACAAAAGAAAAAATACGAAATAAAAATATGATAACATCAATTTAACAACACTATATATAAATATAAGTATACACGTGTTGTTTACATCCTATCTATTGAATGCTTTTGGGATCACGCAGGATCAGCATTTTTTATTGATTGATTAGAATATCATTTATATGTAATCAGCTATCGACGCTACGACTTTCTCGCTTATACATACTTGTAGCTATGCTGTTTTTGATGATAATAAAGCATTGTTAATATTTACTCTAACTTTATTTATTACATTGGGACATACGCTTAAATTAATTTTCATTATTATATAACCGTTAATTTTTTAATCTGAATAGCATGTTCCGGTGCAAACGGCGCGTTTAAATAATGATAACAAATATTTTTTATAGAAGTATATTATAAAAAATATTTCTAGAACATTGTCCGTTTTCACATTAAAATTAAAAGTATTTTACCGTTGAAACTCTATCACAAAAAACGCAGGAAAAATTTATCGTGCACACTCCATGCAGCAAACCGGATATATAAACACAGGCTGTGTGGTTATTAATCTCAAGCCACAACTACAGTTTGTGTACACTGCGAAGAAAAAAAAACTGCATGCAATTTTATTGGGACGTATTAATTCGTAATTTATTTGAGGATGCCGCAAAGCGTACATGACGTTCCGATACAAATGTTGCTTTTTCACAGTAAATTTTTAGCAAAAACGCAAATGCAGTTTTCATCTCAAACGAGAGCCGCCCGCGTAATTTATTTTGATTTTGAGTGCAGATTCGTGTGTATTTGGGAGCTGGACGTTTACTTCTCTTTATCCACATGACGCTGCTATATTTCAGTGCAATGTGTGTTAAATACGAAAAAAGCAAATTTGCAAAGCGCTTGACATTTATTTATACATAATGTGAACCTTATATTTATATTTACGTGTTCATTAATAATTGCAGTAAAATAATATCCGATTAACATACTAATTTACTGGCAATTATATAAGACCAACAGACGTAACCAATGTAACAAATAAAATGTAATATTTTTTTTAAAACTTAAATAGAGACGGTGTCCACCTGTAATGGATTTTTTGCATTCGTTCTGTGATCTTTTGCCATTAATTATATTCATATTTAACCAATTCTAAATTCAATACTAAGTCTCGATGAAAAATTAGTAAATCAGTTGAATAAGTAGCTAAATACATTTTTAAGCTGAATAATAAACACAGAACATTTTTATAAATTTTTTTATATATATGAAAGAAAGTATAATAAAATGGGGCCATTCCATACAACAAAATACGATTTACAACTGCGTTCCAATTTCGCACAAAACGGCGTGATATGCCGCTTCTAAAAAATATTTCTTTCATATTGCGCGCAGCGAAATAAATATGTGTACAAATCCAAGATAAAATTTAATTGGAGAATTTTTTTCGTCAAACCTGTAAACCTTGAAAAAATTCGTTAAAATTATTGTATTGTGCAGAGAAAAATATAACGTATAAATGTATGTATGTACGTACTACATATCTGTCTAAATATGTGTGTTTTGCTCCCGTTAATTGAATATGTTTTTGCCATAGGATACATTAATTTTAACATTTTATAGGTACCTACATAATAAGTGTATTCTTAATTGAAGGTATTTATAATTTAATAAATGTCTGTCTGCCCGTGTGTGTCTGCGTACACCGTACAGCGAAAACCGCTTGAAATATTAAGATGAAACTATAAACTTAAGCTTTTTATTGCAATCGTCGAAACTGAAAAGCGTTTTTACTGGTTTTCTTAATATTTTCTGGTATATTGATCACATCGAAAAATGTTGCAGATAATAAAAATTAACATTTATTGTATTTACGCATTTTGTTGTAGAACTATTTGTTATTGATCATTTTTGAGAAAAATCTGTTGTGGCTAGTAATGTAAAATGCGGGCATGCGGGGAAAACTGTTCGGTGGGGCATGCGGGGTCTGCGTGCGCGTAGTGTGATCGCAACCTGAGTCAGCGTATTTTACTAAAATCTGCGGTTCTATTAGTAGTTTGTCAATTTTGACGTACAATTCTTTTAACACTTTTAGTAAATAACACACTTGGTTAAGATTTCACTGGTTATTAGTTGACATTACAACAATTGTTTCACCACACAGTGGAATAATTATAATCAGTTTAATAACTAGGAGGAGCGTTTTAAATTTCACGCGCCAAAACCTACAACTCTGATTAGCCGAGAGCGCGCCCACTTTACACTATGCTAATTACTTCATTATTAGACGCAACAGCTGACATAACTTTAACTCGAAGGTTACCGAGTTGCAACTTTGTCTGTTTCGTAATAACCTTTTGTGCGGTGTTTCTTTAGCATAGTTAAAAGTTAGTTTTGTTTATATTGTTGTGATGGATTATGGACCTAGTACAAGCTCGGTGATAATATCACCTTCATCTCCAAAAAAGCGTAAGATGTTGGATTTAGGTCATTTATATTTGTCTGAAAAACAGTGCATAATAAATATGTATAAGCAGATGATAACACATGATCCACATATGAAAATGACTGCTGTTGTATCAGACATTGTTTGTGCAGTAGGCGAGATATCAAATAGCATAAGAATATGCATCAAATAATAAAATGTTTAATTTTTAGGAGTTGTAAATTCCACTGTCTATCGTACCATTAGCGAATATAAGAAATCCGGAGAGATTTGTAGCCCTAAACAGCTTGGAGGACATAATTACAAGTTTTGATGACGTAGTGAAGAGATCCGTGCATAGTTTCTTCTATAAAAATGAACTTTTAACTTTGAATACAGTTTTAAAAGAAGTAAATGATCATGCAGGCATGCCAAAGATGAGTCGTTCTACCTTGTATAGTTTTATGAAACAAATCAATTTCGAGTAAGATAGAGACCAGAGCTGGGCAGGATTCGAATCATTCAGGATTCAAATCCTTTTAGAAGATTCAAAAGAGGCATTCGAATACTTTAGTTCAACTGGATTCGTGATCCGGATTCGTTACATTTTTTTAAGATTCGTATTCGAGTCAAAATGTCTGTGATTTGAATCCTTATAAAAGGATTCGAATCCTTGTAAATGGATTCGAATACTTACAAAAGGATTTGAATCGTCAAAAATATTGCGAGTTAATTGTGAGGAATAACATAAAAATTGTTTTTTTTTGTGTGTTTTTAAATGTCTCGTTAAATCACTGTTTTATGCGCGTGGCGCATGACGTAAAATTTCAAGTTTAGAAAAGCCCGAAAATTTTCACGGGGCTTTTCTAAACTCGAAATTTTACTTCACGCTTAGTCTGGGAAACGCTCGTTCGAATCTTCAAAGTGAATGCTTTGATAAGAACATTAAATGACTAAAAATGTTTTTAAAGATAATCATCTAGTTTTCAATTTTGTTTAATATTGTTTGAAGTAAAACTGACATGGTAGCCACAATCTAAAATGTAAAATTTTTCCGACATTTGCCTGACTAAAGATTTTTTCCCTGGCCTTTTAATATAACTTTCTTCTGTGAGAAACCCCCATTCTGTTTAATAGTTTTCATTGTTTTTGCCAATATTTAAGTTAATTTTATAAATTTTTACGTGTTTTGTAATTTGCCTGCTGATTTTGACAAATTTAATAATATCATACGGCTTTTTTGCTAGTGTTTTGCTCAATTTGAATATAATTCAATGACTTTTCTCTAAGTTTCCCGGTTTTAATGATATTTAGTGATATTTATTTTTTTATTTACGTAAATTTCAGGCAATAGTCGATTTTATATTAGAGTTCAATTTGAAGTTTTGAACGAATGTTTTCCACTCCCAGACTAAGCATGAAGTAAAATTTCGAGTTTAGAAAAGCTCCGTGAAAATTTGTCTCGGGTCGCGCAGTGACCCGAGACAAATTTTCGGGCTTTTCTAAACTCGAAATTTTACTTCATGCGCCACGCGTACAAAACACTGATTTGAAGTGGAGTTCAGAAACACACAAATACATCTTTAACCAGAGTAATATTGAGTCAGATATTCAGTCTGCTATCAACGATGTTCAGTGATAATAATAAATAATTAGGTTTTGAATATTTTTGTTAAAACAACTGGTAACGATATTTATATATTATGGTTGCAAAAAAATAATAAAATCAAATTTATTCTTAAAGGATTTGTATTCGTGATTCGAAAAAACAGGATTCGAATCTTCGATTCGAATCATATTTATCTCTTACGAATCCTTTATTCGAGTATTCGTGATTCGAATCATATTAGGTGATTTGGATTCGTGATTCGAATCCTTTTACGAGGATTCGTCCCAGCTCTGATAGAGACACATTATTATATAAATTGCATATTATATTATGGACATAATGTAAATATGTTTTATTTCACAGATATATGGCGAGATGCCGTATAAGCATTTTAATTGAACTGACGATATCGTACGATGGAAAAGAAAATACTTAACCACAATTAAGAAGTACAAAATCGATATTTGATTTTATTTAATTAATTAATTATTTTATATTTTAAGAGTAATATCTGCTTAATATCCATACAAAATTTCATAAAGAAATCCTAAAATTTTTGCAAGATATTATTCTGTTTAAATAACATTTCTATGAAATTTGTATAAAATTAGACTACTAATAATACTTGATAATAACTTATAAACTATGAATAGGGTATTTTTTAGATTTTTATTTTTATTTTCATGGAGATATTCCAAAAAATTATCAAAATATGAAATTTAGGAATGGTTATCTTTCTACAGGTTGCATAAAATTAGTTTATTTTTACGTTCAATCAGTAATTACCCAAAAACTATGAACGTGAATTGTTAGGACTTTTATACATTTTGATAGAGCAACATTTTTTTAATGTCTACACAAAATTTCAGGGAAATATTTAAAATAGGGGAGTTTTTTTAAATGTTAACAACAAAAATAGACTCACTTTATGCGAATTATGTAAAGATACAAATTTCAAAAATTTTAAAGATATTTAAAATTATTATTTCTGATTCTGACCTATCCTAATTGAAAACTTAAATGATATGATTTTATTTTTGGCTTTACCTATCGCCACTGTTGCCAACTTAGAAAATTTACCCCCAAACTTAAGCTTTTTATTTTTGTTCAGGGTGACATTTAGGGAAGACAACATTTTATAGGTATTATCAGGGGTTACATACTTTTAACAATATTTTCTTGAATTTTTATATGAAATTTTTCATACATTATATATGGCGTTTCTTATTGTAAATTATGCGTGGTTAAATTCATATGTTACAACACACTTTGTTGAACTGTTGGTATCTTTTTGTATTTCTTTCTGTTGTTGGCAGCTTTGTATGAGCAAAGCGCAAGGCGCGAATGCAAAGAAACATATTTCTTTGAGCTTACGTATCGAGTATTGTATCTCCTAGAACAATGAACTTTAGAAAGAGAGATTTTCTTAAGTATACATATCCCAATTACATCGTGTATACTGTAAACCTTTAGATATTCGTTGTATTTTAAAAGAGTTCATTTTGCATGAAGTAAAATTTCGAGTTAAGAAAAGCCTTAAAATTTGGTTTGTTCGCGTAGCAAAGCGAAGCAACCAAACCATATTTTCAGGCTTTTCTAAACTCGAAATTTTACTTTATGCGCTATACGTATAAAACCCTGAAATATTGTGAAGTTTATAATATGCCACTAAAGCAGTATGCTATAGACGTATGTTGTAAACTTCTCTTAAATCTAGTGTTTTATACGCGTGGCGCATGAAGTAAAATTTCGAGTTGAAAATTTGGTTTGGTTGCGTAGCGCGACTTCATGCTTAATCTGGGATTGGAAACACTCGTTAGAAACTTAAAATTGAAAGATTTTAATTAAACAACGAATGTTTAAAAATGTACATTAAAAAATCGTGATTGTATACCTAATAGAAAAATTCCCTGTATAAAAAATTACAATGTTTGTTTTTAGATTCTCTACAACTTTTATTTGAAAGATTTTTCAATGATGTTACCACTTTCAGTTTCCGCATTTCACGCAAAATTTCATCTTATCGAGATTTTATGGAGTAGAACCCAAATACAAAATTTAATGAAAATCGCAAGACCCTTTTTCGGTGCAATCTATCTACAGACTGTCGGACCGACATCATTGAGTTAACACTTGGGTTCCATAATACATGAATTTAACAAATATAAAGAACTAATATTAAAAGATAGAATGTAGTTTTATCTAATTATATTATATTTGTTTGTAAAAGAATTTACCAGATTTAAATAATTACAATTAGAAGAGTTTTATCCAATCGTAAATCCTGTATTAAGTTTATGACATACCAATTCTTCTTGAAATTATTCTAAATCGAATTTGAGATTCAATTTTTTTCGTTTTGACTGTTTTTCTTCCAAATTTTTGTAAAAGTCACTTTTGACAAATGTCAAATTAAAAAATAGATTAAAGAGCGATCTCCATTGTTAAAAAAATATTTAAATAAAATTGCTAACGACAGTCCCTAAAGCCTTAATAAATAGGAAATCATAAGGATTTTTCAACGACTGCCTTTAAATTTTAACGAAAGGGAAATCATACGGCCCTTTGTGTTTTACGATAAAGTATTTTTCTCAGAAGAAGAAGATGATTGTAAAACATTTTACATTCATAAGATTCTGAGATGTGTTATTTTATTTGAGTTGATATATTTTAGAATTTTATTTTTGTCATCGTATCTTTTTGCATTTTTAGAAAATATTATTTATTTTTGTTTTGTGGAAATTAACTGAAAACCAACACCACATCTCTTAATCTTTTAAAGTAAAAATAAAAGGTAAGGGGGATTTTGTCAAATTTTGGAGGTTTTTAATTATAATTTAGAGAGAAGTGAAAACAATTCCAAAACTAAGTTGTAGGCAATTTAAGAAAAAAAATTGCGCAGCTAAAATGTGATGTATACTGATTAAAGTTGAATATATAAAATCACTCATAGGCACAATTTACTAAAAAAATCTGCTGTGACCAAGAGAGGTACCAACCGCAAATTAATATATTATAGGATTAATAAATTCATTATTTGAATCATTTATTTACTATTACTGCTTATTGAGAAATAAAAATAAAATTCACAATTTTCAAGCTAAACTGAAAACTGAAGGAGCAACGACAAAAAGTATATACACATAAAATGTTTGTTTTTAGATTCTCTACAACTTTTATTTGAAAGATTTTTCAATGATGTTACCACTACCAGTTTCCGCATTTCACGCAAAAGTTCATCCTATCGAGATTTTATGGAGTAGAACCCAAATACAAAATTTAATGAAAATCGCAAGACCCTTTTTCGGTGCAATCTATCTACAGACTGTCGGACCGACATCATTGAGTTAACACTTGGGTTCCATAATACATGAATTTAACGTTGAGGGGTCAATTTCTGACCGATCACAACATCTCCCTTACACAGTAGTGCGGTAGGAAAAAATGGCCTTGAAAACATTTCATTTATTTCCAGAAATAATAAGTAAATATATTCATGGATGAGTCATGTGAGTGAGCGCTTAATGTCTAGTAAGAAAATATAACAAACTTAAAAATAAGTGTATAAAGACAATGCACGATATAAATTTAAATAAAATGTTATAGAATAAAACTTAGTGTCTAAGAGTAAACATATTAAAACGAAACAAAAGAAATGTGTAAACATAATTGAATTAAAGTTCATGTTTAGGAATCCATTTTAAAATAATTGTGTATAGGACAATACAGGGACATTGCATATATTTTCTTGCAATATATATATATTTTTTTTTGTGTTCGGAAACAGTAAAAATATAAAATGTTTATCAAAATTCCCAAACTTTAGGTTTAGATGCTTACTCTAGGCATGGCCTGCTAAATTAGTCTCTTCTAATACTTCATTACGCATAGATTGTTTACAATATCGTCTTGCCACTTTTCTTTGGTCTTCTCTTACTACATTTTTTTACTGGTACCCAGTTAGTTATTTTACAGCATATAGTCGTTTTCTCCATTCTCATTATGTGTCCGAACCACTGTATCATTTGGGTTTTAATAAATCGTGTTATATATCGTTTACTAAAACTTTCAGGGTTTGAAAATCTTGCGCAAAATTTTTCTCTCTGCGATCAATGCGTACGTCATTTCTGGTCTTCTGATCGTGTTATATATATTTAATTTGGATGTCCACTTTGGTGACCACTTTAGATGTAAGGTTTTATATGCGTATGTTCATTTTTGAATTTGGTTCATTTTTAAATTTCGACACTAATCTGGTTATTCTGGTTCATTTCTGCACCAAGGTATGTTAATATTTGCACTTCGTCGAACCTTTTTTCATTAACAAGCTTTAATAAGCTTTTTTTAGTTGATCTTTATTAACTTTTTTTGTGCTTCATAAATTTTATCTTGCTTTCATTAATTTGTTGTCCTGCTTTCCGGGATTCTCTTTCAACGGATACTTCCTTTATTCAGTCATGCTTCGTTCTGTTATAACTAAATATATCGTCGGCGTAAGCCTGCAGCTGTTTGTTATTAACATTTCTTATAGCGGCTTCTAGACCTACATTAAAGAGAGGTGCAGATAGGGCATACTCTTGCTCAACACTACTTATTATTACGAACATGTATATCACTTTGTCTTGGATTTTTACCAGCGATCTGCTGTGGTGTAGGGTTGTACAAAATTAATACGTTTTTCCCATTACCTTTCTATTTAATTTATCGAACGCTTGCTTGAACGATTTTTTTTCTAGCAATATTCTTGTTATAAGCATATAGTCTACCGTCGATCTATTTTTTCGGAATCCTGCATCATACTCTCCTAATATATCATCGCTATACGTTGTCAATCTGTTATGTAATACATTCAATTGAAGCAACTTCCATTTTCACCAAAATGGGGTAGAGATGGGGGGAGGGTGGATCGAGTTTCGCATCGCTGAATAGCTTTTTGAAAAATTAAATAGGTTTTTTCCTTTTTTTCGACACAATCTGCAATTTCTCGAGATATTCGCAAAAATCAGGTTTCTTGCAATTTCAGTGCCATCTGTTACGAATCAAAAAAAATGTTTTAAATAAAAGTTACTTATTTTTTTATAGAGAATCCGAATCAGCGATAAAAAACGGAGGTTCCTATTTACGATTTCAAAGTTGCCCCACTGGAGGCGACTTTGGTATCATTTGATGACCCTCTTCCAGACATTTTATTCAGAACTTTTTTTGATCCGATGCGTAGTTTTTGAAATATTTCAATGTCTTTAGATAAATCGGCCACCCTGTATATGCATGCATGATCCTACAGTTGCAGTCGGTAAAATTATTGCTGACGTTTTATAACATATAAAAGTACTTTTGATATTAAAAAAATCATTATTCTGCTGGGTAATTACGTTTTGGTAAAATACAGCGGATACTAAAACAAGGGGCCGCCGGCACAGGAAGTTGTTTTTGCGACTTTATTATCAAGGGAACTAGGTGTTACCTTGATTGATGTTCTTATTATGCCGATAATTTTTTATGTATATTGCTGTTTTATGTACTTGACGAGACTAAAATAGGAATTTTATCGCCTTTTCTTGAATAATTAACGACAATTATAATTACGATACAATACGAAATAAAGGTAAAGCTATTGTTTGTTCTATTAATTAGTAAAACTGCAGTTTAACAAATATTACCATGCATTATAATTAAACTGAAAATTAGTGTACATTATTATCGAATAATGCTCATATTTGAATAAGGTTAGAGATTGGAGCAAGCTATGTTTGAGGTATTAAAACCGTGTTCAGATTCGGTTGAAATTCGCTTAAAAGTTTTAATTATTTAACCGTCATTATCGGCTCATCAATTCTGAATCGAAATGACGCGCAATCGTCGTGTGATGTAAATTGCTTTGTTTAATCCTAAAAGATCAAACATTGAGAAATAATCATGATGAGGAAACAGTCCCCCGTACTCGGTGGAAATAATCTGAATCTTAGCGACATAAATCCTGAACCTAGTGAAGCTTAGAGAGTCCAACAACTTTCAACTTCTAAACCCCGAAATGTTTCTTGCGATAACAAATTATCGAAACAAATAATTCTCACGAACCCTGTAATTCCCTTCTTACAACATATAAACACCGTATTGATTTTCATCTACGAATAATTACGCAATAAGTTTTATAAATATAAATAAATAATCATCACTAATAGTATTTTTAAAACAGCAAAATATAAACTAATTAACTACTTGGATAGACTGTTAACCCAATTAATTTTAATTGCGTACTTCAAAACAATTAAGGGCGCGTGCAAATTATAGGTTCATTATTACGAAATTATAGATCGTACGAATTAGATTTGACCTAATGGATATTTATCGCTATTATATATTAGTTTGTTCATACTCTACATACAAGAAAATCAATAAAATATTAAAAATTATACGTAAATCGTATCCATAAATAAAACATCATTAATTCTGCCGTCTTCGGATTCAATCAGGAAATTCATTAAAACCTATATTAACAAAACAATATTAAATAAATCATGCCGTTCTTGTTATTCATCCTCGACTTATATTAATATAATGTTAGTCATTTGTATAGGAAATGTAAAATAAAAACCATCAGAATTTTTACTCATTTTTAAATTCATTATTCCTAATAGGGATGTCGAAATTTCAGAAATAGACATGTCAAATTTATAAACATGTATTTTTTTATTAAATTAAAAAAATGCGTAAATTTTTGTAGAATAAATGTATAGTAATAAATAATAAAATTATAGTACTACAACGTCTGTTTACACGTGTTTTGTGTTAATGGTCAACACTAGTTGTATACCTTACCTATACATTTCTAATAACTAGTTGTATACCTTACCTATACATTTCTAATAACTAAAAAAAGTGTAACGAAAGCATAAAAAAAATATTCTCTAGTATGTATACAAACGTCTCTACGGTCGCGGTGCAAGAGTTCATAAAGCATTTTAAGGCCTTTAAATTATTTTGGTTACACTATGAAAATGTATTTCCCAGAAAATGACAGCAACATTTTCAACTTCTTGAATAATAATCTACAAAAATAAGCATTATTAGGAATAACAATACGATGATGTAAAACCAAACGGGTAAATGGTTTTACATCATCGTATTGTTATTCATTATAATGCTTATTTTTTTAGACTATTATTCAAGAAGTTAAAAATGTTGCTGTCATTTTCTGGGAAATACATTTTCATAGTTGTTAAACATTTATATTTGACAATAATCTGAGCTGGGACTGCCATGCTGAAGTACTGTATATTTTGCCTATATATATTTTTTTTAATATTTAACATTTTGCTGTCATTTTCTGAAAAATAATTGTTTAGAGTTGTTAAATATTTATATTTGACAATAATCTGAGCTAGGACTGCCATGTTGATGTATTGTATATTTTGCCTATACAATTTTATTTTACTATTTTAAATGTTGCTGTCATTTTCTGAAAAACGAATGGTTATAGTTGCTTAATATTTATATTTGGCAATAAACTAAACTGGGACTGCTATGCTAAGTATTGTATCTGATATGCTCCGTCTTGTGTAAACTTTGTACACACAGTACAAATCATTGAATTGAATAATAAAATGTCAAACCCATCTGGTAAATTATTATAATGCGGAGGCCAATTTTTGTAAATTCAACTTTTTCATTTTAAAATTAGTTTGAACTGCACTGAAAATATCAACACATTTTTAAATATTGCTTCTTTGCCTAATTTGGGATCGTTATACTTTTGTGAAACCACCAGTGGTGTATAAATTAATGTATATAAATTAATGTTTTACGATCATATTTATCAGCATTTATCTAGCACAGGAATTTAAATGAACATATTTTAAAAATAACTTGTATGTACGACCTCACCAAGAAAACCTATATTTATGTATCGATTATTATGCGCAAAGCTCAACTTTTCAGCACTAATGTTAAAATGACAAATGCATTTTACCGATGTGAAGATAGCCACGGATTTTGGCGCCTCCACCATCACACGAAACAGATCCGAAACCACACATTTTATTTTCAAAATGTCTTAACTAATTGTTTGAACAATATATCTAGAATATGTATAAATGGCCAGAATGTTGTACCTCTGATTTGCTAATTTTTTAAACAATATATTGCTGTCCCGCGTAGGGCACAATTCACACCAAATATTACAAAATCATGTCTCTCAAAGCACATACTAAATTTTCAAAATGTCTTCACTAATAATTTAAACAATATATCTAAAGCGGGTGCAAATGGTCAGAATGTTCTAACTCTAATTTGTTATTTTGTAACAATATTTTGCAGTCGCGCGTATGGCAACCATGCATACTAAATATTCAAAAAATCATATCTCCAAAACCACATATTTTATTTTCCAAATTTCTCTACTGATTGTTTAAACAATATATCTCAAACAAGTATAAATGGTCAAATGTTGTAACTCTCATTTGTTAATTATTTAAACAATATATTGCTGTCCCGCGTATGGCACCATTTATACCAAATTTAAAAATATAATATTTCTGAAACCACATATTACATTTTCCAAATTTCTAATTGTTTAAACAATATATTTAGAACAATTGTAAATGGTCAGAATGTTGTAACTCTCATTTGTAATTTTTTTAATATTATTTTGCAGTCGCGCAGTGTATGGCACCATTCATACCAAATTTAAAAAAAATCATATCTCTAAAACCACATATTTTATTTTTATTTTTTTTGACTAATTGTTTGAAAAATATATCTAGAACGAGTATAAATGGTCAAAATGTTGGAAGTCTCATTTGTTAATTATATAAATAACGTATATAACACGTATAGCACCATTCATACCAAATTTAAAAAAAATCGTATGTCCGAAACCACATATTTTATTTTCCAAATTTCTTTACTATTTGTTTAAACAATATCTCTCAAACGAGTATAAATGGTCAGAATGTTGTAACTCTCATTTATTATTTTTTTAAACAATAATTTGCAGTCGTGCGTATGGCAACCATGCATACCAAATATTAAAAAAATAATATCTCCAAAACCACATATTTGATTTTCCATATTTAGTCACTAATTATTTTAACAATATATCTAGAACGATCATAAATAGTCAAAATGTTGTAACTCTCATTTGTTAATTATTACAACAATATATTGCTGTCCCACGTATGGCACCATTCATACCAAATATTAAAAAAATCATATCTCTGAAACCACCTACTTTATTTCCCCAATTTCATTCCTAATTGTTTAAACAATATATCTAGAACGAGTATAAATGGGCAGAATGTTGTAACTCTAATTTGTAATTTTTTTAAACAACAATATGAATGGTGCCATAACCGCGACTGCAAAATATTGTTTAAAAAAATATGAAATGAGAGTTACAACATTCTAACCAAGTTTTAAATATATTGTTTAAAAAATTAGTGAAAAATTTTGGAATATAAAATATTTGGTTTTGAAGATATGATTTTTTAATCACTGGTGCCATACGCGGGACAGCAATATATTGTTTAAAAATTAATAAATGACAGTTACAACATTCTGGCCATTTATTCTTATTTCAGATATAATTTTTAAACAATGAGTTAAGAAATTTTAAAAATAAAATATGAGGTTCAAGAACTATGAAATTTTGAAATTCTAGGGAATCTGTTTAATAATTCGTCTGGTGGTGAAGGCGCCAAAAATTCGTGGCTGGAAAGTCCGTGGCTATCTTTAAATCGGTATGCATTTTTAATGGGAGTTACTGTTTCAAACATTTTTATCTACGACCTCAAATATCAATAGTATTATTTCTGCATCGATTAATATGCGCGCAGCTCTACTTTTTAGCACTAGTGTTAAAATGGCTAATGCATTTTAAATAGGACTTACTTTTTAAACAGTTTTTATTATCTGTCATTTATGACAGTTCATGGGCCACTCACAAAACAAATTCGCGCATCTATCCAAAATATAAACGGAAACATTTGTTGTAGAATATCTAAATCATAGCAAATACTAGTGAAATTAATAATATTAATTTAATATAAATAAATAAAAACTGAAATAATTTCTTATTTATATTCTTTTATCACGATCACAGTGCCAACGAGAACCGCTCTACTCGGGTCTTAACTAAACGGTTTTTAGAAATGCAAAACAAACTCTGTCTAATAGACATTCCACTTAATTACATGTGTTTGCTTGATGATAAAACATGTATGGTAATGGATTAATTTTATGGATATTGTAGAGAGTACTGGTCGTAGATAAAATGTTGTAGGCAACTTGTGTGTAAAGGGTTTTTAGGCTAACGGCTCGGGTCCTATACTCACAAATCGTACAAATATCCTACTTTACACACTAGTTACCTAAATAATTATTAAGTTGTTGCACTATAAGTTTCAAGTATAAATATGTACATAGGATATTTATTTAGTATTTTGGTCCAAATGCACTAACGCGCATAAACACGTGTAAAACAATGAAAATAAACCAAATAATAGAAAATAGCCATGAGTATTCAATGTGCAAATTGTTCGCGTACTGTAATAACATAAATATGAAGTTACATGTCGTTGCAATAATCAGTTTATTGCAAATTCCTCTCATATGACGGCAGACTTTTAGTTCTTTTGGGAATTCAAAATACACCACAAATGAAATAATAAAATTCACTGCCTGGTTATTGCCATGTATTTGTTATTTTATGTGTTTATATTCTTATACTTTATCGTCGTCCGAAGTCGAGCTCCTAACATTCCTGGGATAAAACCGTGATATAAAAAAAAACGTGCAATGGAATTCTAAGATAAACTCCAGACCTATTTATTCCTACGAATTGAATTGTATGCAATTTAGACGACTCTAGTGCTAATGCGAAATTGATAATTAACTCAATAATAAATTACTGACTTATGTTTTCAATAAAATTACATAAATGAAAAAGACGCCTCATATTATTATACAGGGAGTTTTTCTTTGAAGTATACATATCCCAATTACAGCGTATATGCTGTCAATCTTTAGAAAGATGTTGTGTTTTTAAAAATAATTCATTTTGATGCTTTAAACAAGTGTTTTCCACTCCCCTATTAAGCATGAAGTAAAATTTAGAGTTTAGAAATGCCTGAAATTTTCGGGTTTTTCTAAACTGGAAATTTTACTTCATGCGCCACGCGTATAAAACATTCAAATATTCTTAAGTTCGCAATATGCTCTGCTACTAAAGCAGTATACTAAAAATGTGTGTTTGGACTTCACTTCAAACCATTTTTATACGCGTGGCGCATGAAGTAAAATTTTAAATTTGGCCGCTTCGCTTCGCGGAGCTACCAAACCAAATTTTCAGGCTTGTCTAAACTCGAAATTTTACTTCATACTTAATCTAGGAGAGGACAACACTTGTTTAATGCTACAAATTGAACTTTTATAAAGAATAACGAATGTCGGAAACTTTTCAGCGTATGCATGTGAATTTCCTGTATTATTATAAAACCAAATAAGTGTTTTAATTTAAAATTACGAAAATAATTAGAAAACTATTGAAGATTAAAGCTTCAACACTTCAATACAGCGTCAAAAAAAAACGTAATTTTATGTACCTACATTTCATAAGCAATAAAATTTAAACAAATCATCGTTTAGTTTCTTTAGATATTTACTATGATTTTAAATAACAACTAAGAAAATTTTATCCAACATAAAAAACAGATTGATATTTCATATATATATATACACGGATTTTTTCCTTTTAAATATACTTTCACATATTTCATATAGGAATTTGTAAAATGAATGAACATGTGATCAAAACTAAGCCGCAAATTTTGAACTTCACTTGAAATCAGTGTTTTATACGCGTGGCGCATAAAGTAAAATTTTGAGTTTAGAAAAACCGGAAAATTTGGCTTGGTCACGTAGCGCTATGCGCTACGCGACCAAACCAAATTTTCAGGTTTTTCTAAACTCAAATGTTTACTTCATGCCTAATCTGGGATTGGACGCACTCGCTAGAGGCTTCAAATTGAACGTTTTTAATAAAACCACGAATGTCTGAAAAATCGACATTAGTATACCTAAAAGAAAAATTCACTGTATATGTAAACGCAGCACAATATATAATCCAAAGACAACTGTATCTGATAATTTTTTAGTGCTAGGAAAATGTTGTAACATAGCAATGTAAAGCCCAAACGCCTAATTAGAGGGGAGCACGAATATTGTGATAATGCAACGGCCGATAAGTATTTAAACATATAATGATTAAAGATCAATTACATCTTAATATCTATAACAGTTTTGAGATACAATAAACTAGTATTGATAATGTTGAAGTAATTTCTGTAATTAAAAATACCCTGTCATTATATAACATTTTTAGGCAAGGGGGAATCAAGTGGGTCAGTGGATTGATTGCGTTAAAAGTTTCAAGGGCGTTTTTTTTTCGAACTTCTATCCCTCTACACGCAACTTACATTCAATCCGGGCACCGTGTTTGTAAATAATAAAATGTCGCCGAGGGAAACAATCTATTGCAAAACAGCAAATGGATTTCAATAAAATCGCAACTATAAGTAATTAATTTAGCGCGTCAACATCATCGCATTCAATTACTTATCCGCACTTCATCTAAATTAAATGATTATCCTCGTATACTCACTTAAATCCTGTTTACCTTTTCCCTAAATATAACATATTTAATGCTTAAGCAATGTTGTTTACGAATTAATTAATTCGAAAAACCACTTAAAATACTACATTATTGAAATGTCTCAAATGAAGGGCGCCTATTTGCGTTTGTAATTAACATTTAGCCTGAAAATTAAATAGATACTTTCCTAATTGATTGGCAATGATCAAACTTTATCTGGAATTGAATGAACATCTTTAGGGGTTTGCATGTTTAACTTAAGGAAGTAAAAGTAATCCTAAAAACAAACCACGATAATATATTTAGTTTTAAAGAAATTCTAAAATTGGTGATCGTTTCAAACAGCATAATTTCTATTTCAATGCGGGATATAGCCGCAATGAAAAGTAATTAAAATAGAGTATACCGGACACTCGCAGATGTAATGATCGCCCGATAAATTTTCAGTGACATAATGAAAACTATTTTCATTAAAATACACAAAAAAAAATTACCCAGATAATTCACAGGATTGTTATATGTACTAAGGAATAAAAGCTCGTTTCTGCTCACAATTTATCAACTTTAATTAAAATCTGATAGTGTGATGCATGTGCTAGAATTATGTTATATAATGTTTGTGTTACTAATTTAATGTAAATGCGCATTTGACGCTTATCTATTCAACTAGTGACGTAACTGAAATATTAGGATCAGTTGTAAAATATTATATTATTATTAATAAATAGAAATATATTGGAGAATGCGTATACAGGGTGTTTCAGAATTGTATAAAACCATTTCAATAAAAAATGCCGTATAGCATGTCACAAATTGGCCCTACTATAGCAATGGAGGCTATGGTAAACCTTACACCTCTGCATCTGCACATAAAAAGAGAAGCTGTTTTAAAGGGCTTAAGAATAATTGAGACAGATACTCCAATATATGGACATTTTAATGAGCACAAAAAATCCTAAGAATTGTGTGCGAAAAAGCGGTATACATGCCCAAAGACTACATGTCAACTGTCTACGACTTCGATACGATTAAAGTAGCTATCCAAAGCCGCCATAATGTTGCAGCGAAAGTCAAGCAGTTATAAGGTTCCTCAATAGTTTGGTTTACTGGCGGATCTAAAGCTAAAAATGGAGTCGGAATCGGTATCACTGACCCTCGATTTGAGTCATCGAGGGCCTTGCGACGGTCCCTATCAATATTTCAGGCAGAAATCGAAGCCTTGAACACATCGGCCCAAGTATGTTTAGAAAGGGGCTACAACAAAAAAAAGATCTGCATGTGCTCAGACAGTCAGGCTGCATTAAAGGCAATAAAATCACCTACATGTAAGTGTAAATCTGTCTGGGAGTGCAAACTATCCCCAAAGCAGCTGGCCAGGAACAACGGAGTTAAACTGCTCTGGGTTCTAGGTCATGCAGGGATCAAAGGTAAGGTAAAATTGCCGACAGCCTTGCCAAAGAAGGCTCCAAAATTCCATCTGTTGGACCAGAACCCTATAGTGAAATAACTAAAGTCCGCATCAAGGGAATGATCCCGGAGTGGGAAGATGCTGCCAAAAGTGCTCACCTAAGAAACACATCTGGTTTGAGGCAGGCGATAAGGTTTATCGCCTTTTCTACCGTAAGAGCTAAACAGTTTCTCAGACTAAGCAAGGGCAACCTTAGGCGCATAACCGGCCTTCTAACGGGACACTGTCCTCTGAAATACAACCTCACTAATATGGGTCAGACAACTGATGCCAATTGCAGATTCTACAACGAGGCACAAGAAACAGCAGAGCACCTACTTATGTTAATATTATATTATTACATTTTTGCAGAGATTAGGCTAGGTGAATTGTTTAAGTTTTAATAATAGATTCTTATCACAATCGAAAAAACGAAAAATTGTATTTATAAAATATTGATATACGGATTAATGAAGGGATTTGTGTTTACAGCAATTTGGCGTTTGAGTGAGTGAAATATATTTAAAACTATACAGTAATAACTACTACAGTAAATTGATATGGAGTTCAAAAATAAATATCTAAATGGAGGTGTTATTGGGCTTGAGTAAGGGCTGTTTGGAGCAACAACAAAAAAACAAAAAAATCAAGATGCTTTGCCCAAACCCTCCTTGCGGCACGCGCGATTAATTTATATTTTACGGCGCATAGTTTACTGCCGCTTTCAAAGGCCCGCAGTTCGACGCTATGATGCGCACATAATATCAAATCGACCCTTACCTCGCCGCGAGCCTCGACGCTTCACTATGATTTAGCCCTGTTGTCATTTAGAAATTCGACCGACCAAAACCGCCAAGAATGCATATTCACTTTTTGCGTAAATTGATTTGTATTTTAAAATTCCTAAAAATGAATTCTGAACACCCTGTATTCTTTAAAATCATTAGCGATATATGCCGTCCATGCAAACATTTTGTATTTATGATCTATATATATTTATTCCTAATTGCCTTTTTGATAGCTTGCTCAATTTGTAATTTCGCAATACAATTTTTCAATTCAATAAATTGTATCAAAGCGAAAATGTAAATGATATTGGAACAAAGATATTTATTAATAATCTGTAGCCACACATACGGATTAATGAAGGGATTTGTGTTTGCAGCAATTTGGTGTTTGAGTGAGTGAAATATGTTTAAAACTATATAGTAATAACTACTACGGTAAATTGATATGGAGTTCAAAAATAAATATCTAAATGGAGGATTACTTTAGCGTATTATTTTGATACGCAACGACAAAATGGCGAAAATGATGTTCATATCGCAGTACCCAATCGACTGCATCTCTAAATAGCGAAATGGCGATCTATTAATCACATGCAAATGTCGATCTTGATATAGTCAAATATTTACTGATTTATGTGGCCGTTAGTCCAGGTGGGAAAAAATGATCGAATTTAGATTTCTCACAAAACGCCATCGATCACGGTACAGGCTAGTATCGGAGTTATACTAATTTATGTGTTTTGTTTAAACATGTCATTTTATATATGCCGATAACGTATTTACAAACAGCACGAATTTTCGATGCCTGATGATTGTAGCTGCATCAATTTTATGAACCAACGAAATGCCGGCTTGACAACGACGATAGCCCGAATCTACTAGAACATATGAACATGTGCTCTATTTACTGCGATTGAACAAATCACATGAACTATTAAAATGTTATCGCGTATAAATTATTAACAAAACAAAACATGAACGACAGTAAAGTGTATTGATTATTAATTCAGTTTAAAGTATTAATATTGTAAATTGTCGTGGTATTGTAACATGTAGTTGTTTTATAAAACATAAATAGTATATTATTTAATATACGTACACACGGTTACGATAAATTTTTCCTTTGAGCCTATTTCCTAGAACCTGCATATACAAACAACATTTGTCATTCATTCAATTGATGCTGCGCAATATTTACTTAATAGAACTGTGAACATTTACTAATAAAAACTGTTTTAAAAATGTATTTATTGTATATAAATAAATATGTTATTCTCTAATTTATTAACGTTATTACAGGGTAGCGACCGACCGGGAAGAGTTGGGGAAATTAGAAATTTTTAACGAAAAGCCAACGAATTTTAAAAATAATAATAATAGTAAATATGCAAATAACACGATTAAAAAATTTACAAATTGTGAGTTCTATCTGAAGCACGAATTTGAACATTAAATAATATTAAACAAACAACAAAAAAAAAACAAAACAAGCTAATATTAAAAAGAATATTCAAATTAATTAATTAATTATTAATTAATCTACAAAAAATCATCAAGATTGACAAATTCAAAAAGAATTAGATGTCCTAGCTAAAATAGTTAAACAAATCAAAATTAATAATATTATAGATATTAAAATCAAAAATGTTGTACAAAATCGTCAAAATAAACAAATATTGGTAAATAGGTTAAATTGTACAATTCTAACAAACAAAAAGCTAATTATGTTTTTTGATGTCTGAATTTTTTAAGTGAAAAACAAATATCACAAAAAGTTTCAAAAATCATAAATTTCAAATAATAACAATAATTATTATAAATAAAACCTTTAAAAACCAACACTTTTTCAAAAACCTCATAAATAAAATAAGAAAAAAATGGCCAAGTTAACAAAAAAAAATCCTACAAATATCAGAAATAAACACCGAAGGAAAAATTGATCATCATATCTACAAAAATGAACAAATTCTAAAATATTAATTGTCTATAATTTTCACAAGCAGAACAATAAATAGTGATGTGTCCATTATAGTACTTTCCCCTTGTCAGAAATATATTAATAGTTAAATACTGCCGGAAATGTCAAAATATTTTTAATTAACACAATAATTTAAATAATAAGAATGTGCACTTACAATTAATGAAATATTTACAAAATAGTCATTGTTGCAACTTTTCACTGTGTCTCGATAAGTATTGACATCTAAGCAGTATATTTTAAACTTAATTCTAAATCAGTGTTTTTATACGCGTGGCTCATGAAGTAAAATTTTGAGTTGAGAAAAGCCCGAATTTGGATTTGGACACTGCGCGTCCAAATCTAATTCAAATTCTTAGGGCTTTTCTCAATTCGAAATTTTACTTCATGCTTAGTCTGGGAGTGGAAGACACTCGTTCGACATTTGAAGCGTGTAAAAGCAAAACTCGTTTTATCAACTTTAATCGATTCCGAGATAAAGGAGATAAAAGGTGTGCACGTTATATTACTTATTAATTATTATGAATAATCGAAATTTCCTGTGTAAGAAATTGAGACAAATTGTCAACAGAAATTTATTTAAACTGTATTTATAGGGTTTGTGATACAAATTATAAATAAATATGGATAGGACAAGTTTTGCAGAATCAATATGGATTTGACGGGTTTTGCAACAATAAAGTTGAAATATGGAAAAAAAATCCACAGAATTTTTCTTTTAAGTATACATGAGTCGTCTAACTGCAAAACTCACATTCTCCACTTTCTGTGAAAATTTAGTTAGCGGTTATTTTTATGTCCGCACGTGTTTTTTGCAATTTGCCAAAAGTTTTCAAAAGTGGAGAATGTGAGTCTTGCAGTCAGACCACTCATATTTGATATATATGAACTAGTTGTACGTAAACCTTGTCTTCCACTCACATACGCTTGAAAACTCGTTTAAAGCTTTAAATTTACTCTTTTCGAAATAAAAGAGTTGAATTTAAAGCTTAAAACGAGTGTTTTCCATTCTCAGGTTAGGCGTGAAGTAAAATTTCGAGTTTAGAAAAGCCCAAAATGCCACCAAACCAAATTTTCAGGCTTCTATAAACTCGAAATGTTACTTACTCTACGCGTATATGACACTAATTTCAACTAAAGTTCACTTGTTCACAATATTTGAGTGTTTTCAGCGTTTAATACGCGCGGCACATAAAGTAAAATTTCGAGTTTAGAAAAGCCTGAAAATTTGGTTTGGTTGCGTATGCGACCAAATCAAATTATCAGGCTTTTCTAAACTCGAAATATTACTTCATGCTTAATCTGGGAGTCACTCACTCACTCACTCACTCATTTAACGCTTCCAATTGAACTTAAAAAAAAACACGAATATATGATAATTTACAGCATATAATTGGGTTATGTATACCAAAAAGAAAAACTCCCTGTAAAACTTTTTTACGAAAAAAAAAAACACAATTTATAAGAAGATAGTACTGTATTAAATCAAATCCTTAAATGTACATTTTCGTCTTTGTAGCCTTCACAAAAATTGGGTTCAAGAATCTCTTCTTGTACTCTCTCTTGTGCTGGTACGTCATTCAGTATGTAATTTAGTAACGATTTAAAAAAGGCCAGCTCACTCTTAGATTCCCATTTATTTCCGAAATTTGTTTCCAATAAATTTTTAACATCGGTTAATTTCTTGGAATTAACAGGAACTCCTATTGAAATTATATCGGGAGCAAAATGATAATCCAATTTCTTCCCCTTTTTTGATATGAACAAAGGTGCGCATGAGTCTGGGTTGTACCACTGCCGGTTTTAGTAACTATGATAAATCTTTTAGCAGTAGAAAACTTAAAATGCCATGATGAGACTTGTTTAAAAAACCCACCAACTCGGGTATTCCAATCCCTCACAGGGCAATCTTTACCTAATTCTGTAACAGTGCCATGCTTTTTAAAAATATTTACTTAAACTCTAGGATCAGTAATAGTTGCTTCCTTTTTCAAAAAAAAAATCAATCCTTACGAACATTCTATCTGGGGGCAGAAAAATTCTCTGGTATAGGGAATACTATTTCAATTTTTAAATATTATTAGGCGGCGCAATATTTACCAGGAAATATGGGCACATGCCAATCATAGTTGAGTTGCGATTTTGCCCCTCGCACCTATCAGCACAAAGTCTGATGATAAAATATATGGACAAATCTGTTGCGGAAAGACCATAAAATACAGCAGAGCACATTTCATTAGAACTTTTGCTGTGTTCGTGCTCCATCCATGTATAGATACAAGTATTACCAGACGTCATATTGGCTTTGGAACTTCCTCCAACAATTGAGAAGGCGACTATAGTAGGCAATTTGATCTGAGATCTTAGGATATACCAGGCTTTTTTGGCAGTCAAATGAAAATGTTATCATCTGATCATTAACTTCTTTCAGTTAAAAAAAACGCATTTGCTTTTGGCTTGTGTACTCATTTTTATATTATTAAAGTGTTGTTCTTCTCATTACTATTCTCTGATTTTATTTTATCCGAGACCTCAATGCACGTAAAACAAGCATCTGTTACTGGTGTTCCAAATCCAATATTGTATTATTTTGTGAAAATACATTGAAAAAAGATATCCTTACTTTAACAAGTGGATCATATGATTCATTATAAAATTGCCAAAGCTTCGAAATGCTAAGACCACTCGCCAAATGTTGGCGGTTATCTGCTTTCGAAGGGCAGCAGTGGCTTCTTTCTACTCCTTTTAAATTTGCAATAAACTACCTGACAGCAAATCGCTTAGCTGAAATTTTATGACTCACTTGATCACCTCCTCAATTTTCTTGGGGAATACGATCAGTCTTTAGATACCTGATGGTTATTCTTTGTATCCGGTCCTGTGAAATCTGTAGAATATTTATGAAGGTGTTTTGGCAAACTTCTATTTTAAATGTTTTGCAAATTGCTTTTTTACAAAATATTCTACAGCGACCACCTTTCTGCTGCTACCCTCCTTTTTCTGTCTATTTCTTATTGGTTTCAGGCATTTAGAAAACTTCAAAACAAAACCATCTTGCTGGATTTTAGTAGTGCACGCATAAAACTTATTATAAAATCTATATACAATATGCAGATTAAATTCCGTGCAAGGGTATGACTGGCTATTGCTATGATTGCAAGCGATAGGTAGGCACTTGCTGCACTTATCTGCAAAATAATGGAAAAAAATAATAATAAAAATGTTTTGTAAGTAAGTTTTCTGTTTATTTTAATAATTTTTTATATTGGAAGCAGGGTTGTTATGTTTAAAACACTTTGTTTTTAAACAGTGTTTTAAACATGTTTAAAAACAGCCGTCGTGCTTTAAATGGTTATGTTTTAAACATGTTTTAAATCTTAAACTCGTTTAATACATGTTTTAAAAAGTTTTTTTATTGCCTTAAATTAGTTAAACTATATTTTATACTACTTCATTGAACATTTCTTGTTTACGTTTTCAAATGTTAGTTGAATTGTTAAATATATTTTAAATTATATTATTAAAAATTAAATTTTATCATAATACAATATTAAAATTATGTGTGCATAATTGTGATTTATAACGTGTTTTGAACATGTTCAGCCTTATTAATAGAATTGCCGTAAATATCATTATAGTTTAATGATAATTAATTTCTACTAGACGCATACAAACACGATACTAACATTTCGTATTAATAAAGCAAAATCTACACGTTATTAGTTAATTTTAAAATAATGATAGAATAAACTTACTAGCATTACATTTTCATGAGTTCTAACTTCATTGTAATCAAGTAATTGAGAAGGTATGTTACACTGTTTTTTTTATGTTTGTGAAAATGTAATTCTTCTGATATATTATTGGATTTAAATTTACTTCTAATAAGTGTCTCCACTTACAGACTAAGCATGAAGTAAAATTTCGAGTTTAGAAAAGCCTGAAAATTTGGTTTGGCCGCGTAGCGCGTAGCGCTACGCGGCCAAACCAAATTTTCAGGCTTTTCTAAACTCGAAATTTTACTTCATGCGCCACGCGTATAAAACACTGATTTCAAGTGAAGTTCAAAACATACTGATTAGGTTTATACATTTATGATTTATTAAATATATATTCTAAATAATCCTATTTGGTTATGAGAGTTGAGGTTGGGTATAAGACTTAAACTAGGGCTATTAAATTATTAGTTGTAAACTAACAATAGTAATCTACTATAACGTTTTATTAATCCGAAAATATCAATATCATTCTTAGAACTGTATTAAAGCTGTATGCTAAGGCCTATTAATAAGGCTGGTTATGTTTAAAACAAGCATTAAACACGTTTTAAACATGTTTTTAATTGTTAATATTTTAAACAATGTTTCATTGAAAAAAAATACGTTTTGTAAAAAACTGTTTGTTTTAATTAAAATAAAAAACACCATTTTTTTAACAACCCTGATTGAAAGTCTAAAGCATAGCTATACTGATGAGGGATGAATCCCGAAACGCGTCTATAGATGGCTTAAGACAATTAATATTCATTTCCTGTAATTTTAAATTTATTTCAATTTCCTGTTGGTTCATTTAGTTTGGTGAGAGAATAATTTGACCTAATGTTTTATATTACATTTAAATTGTGCATAGAACGGTAAATCTGTCGTGTAACTCAAATACATTGTAAAATTCAATATTTGTCGAGGTATTAGCTCAAGAAGTAGTGGTTTCAATGAACATTTAGAGACTTGTCTCATTGAGACTAAATTTTTGCAGAAAGTCGATATTAATTTTAATTCGTTTTTATATTTTGTAAATATACTGAAAACTATTGACAAACTCCATTTTTCTTTATGTTAAATGTTTCTTTATGTGTGGTTTCCATAAATAATGTGATTATCAAGATAACTAGAAAATGAGCTTGCCATATAATATATTTTATATATGCGGAATGTTTCCTGAAGGTTCGGTCATACCTTTTCGTTACATCCTGTAAATATTATATTCCTTACTTTAAATGATACTAATAGTGTTGAATCAAAACAATTTCTTCGTGACGAATTGACTCATCGTAATATCATGAATTTGTATCAGTAGAATAATAATTCAGATAATGAATATTAATTCATTACTATTAAATTATGAATATTAATTCATTACAATTAAATTATGAATATTAATAAATTAAAATAGACTCCTAACCATAACTTGAATAATTTCGTAAATAATAAGAGAAAAAAGGCTGCGCTGAAACTTCCTCTGCCCCTTTTTACATTGCCAACGGAGAGAATGGACAATTGCTAACATAAAAGGGACTTTATTGTCGAACATAAAAAATGCCTAAAGTGTGTAGAAATGAATAGATCTTTGTTGTACATTCCTGCAAAATTAAATTACGTTTTCAGGTAATAAACGATGTTTCATAACAACTTTCAGGTCGTTTGTTGCTTCATATTATATACGAGTACACTACATACAGGATATCCCATTAGTGGGTTTTCGGAATATATCTCACTTTTCTGTAAAGATAGAAAAAAGTTTATTGACTTTAGGACCTGCATAATTTAAAAATATTTATAGTTGGGCCATAAAGACAGTAGCAGATACAACTCTCTTGTTATAAATTGTAATGTAAATGTAAAACACTCATTTCAAGTGAAGTTCAGAATAAAGGGAATAAATGATCAATCTCAAATTTTGCAGGTGCGCTTTAAACCTGGGCACTCGCAAAAATTTGCGAAAGCTAAAATTCGCACTTGAATTGAAAAATTACTATAGGTGGCTTATTTGAAATCAAACGAATATTGTAATGTTCACATGCAAAAGATGCGAAGGGTAGATATGACAACATCACAAATTTTATGTAAAATGTAATGTATTTCCATTGTTTTGATAATCTGTCAATTTGTATTTGTCAGTTGATTGTCATTATTTATATAATTAATTTTATATAATATGCTTTACACAATGTGGTAATGCAATTAAAGAGCTAAAAAATACTCTATTTGACATTGTAATGATTCTACCGTAGGTATTGTACAAATTTATAATTTGTATTATTGTTTACGTTGTGTTGTGTATGTAGTAACCCTTTTATTTATTTGCCAGGTTCGTTGTTTTTGTCAATATGCATTATCGTAAATACTGTGTCTTTCTTCCCTTTTAATATCACTAGAAGGATGTGTGGACAATAAATAAAACAGGATATGAGCTTAACGTATGCAAAGTTTATTGACCTCTCATGACATTTCTAATAAATTGATATGTCTTATATTATTTATATTCACAAAATATATTACCCAACGTTTATGCTTAGAAGTCATGTGCATTTGGTTAAACTCAAAAAAATGTATGACTCTACTTGTGGGAGCAAAATTAACTAGCCTCTGCATTTACATTACGAGATGGGAAACCCACAAAAACCATCTCGGAGCTAGAATCACACACTCGACACACTTGCGATTAGTTAGTGGGACAATCTCTCACATCGGCCGTACACATCAATCGCCATTCATTTTCGATTAATGAGTAGAACGACCTTTCACCTCGTTCCACTCATAATCGAATTATTTTTTTCTTGTGATTAGTTACTAGGACACTTAGCGCAATAGTAACTAGGATTGGCCTTACACATGAATCGACTGGGTCGATTAGTTAGTAGGACATACCTCGTTTTCTCGCTCAATTCGGCCTTACACATCAACCACCATACATCCCTCATTCATGTGGTTAGTTAGTAGGACACTTAGTGCAATAGTAACTCGGATTGGCCTTACACATGAATCGACTAAGTCGATTAGTTAGTAGGACATACCTCGTTTTCTCGCTCAATTCGGCCTTACACATCAAGCACCATACATCCCTCATTCGTGTGGTTAGTTAGTAGGACACTTAGTGCAATAGTAACTCGGATTGGCCTTACACATGAATCGACTAGGTCGATTAGTTAGTAGGACATACCTCATTTTCTCGCTCAATTCGGCCTTACACATCAACCACCATACATCCCTCATTCGTGTGGTTAGTTAGTAGGACACTTAGTGCAATACTAACTCGGATTGGCCTAACACATCAATCGACTAGGTCGATTAGTTAGTAGGACATACCTTGTTTTCTCGCTCAATTCGGCTTTACACATCAACCACCATAGATGTTTAAATTATTTCAGATGTTTAAATTATTTCGCTGGTTTTGTTTGTTTGATTTCAACTTAGTCGGTTTGATGTAGAATTAATTTTACTCTTACGTGATAGTCTCTCCAACGTTGTTATCCCTAACCCTATTCTGCATTCTCTAACTCCATTCTCAATACTTAACTCTTTTCATCAACATTACTTCACTAACTCACATCCCACTGAAACTTCCCATTCTCAACTGTCCCCATTTACAATCAAATACTAACTGTCCTAGTCCCTGTCCCAAAACTAACTGCTTTTAGAATCGTTTCTTTGCTACTCTCAAAGTTCTCCCCTCCCCAAATTTTGTTGCTTAGACTTTATCTACTACCATATATGGTCATAAAACCCATCCCTCTCTGACGTCAACTTAATTTCCCTGACTTTGCACACTTGTTGTGATTGCGTTCGTTAAACCCTGAACTGAATATTTCTGTATATGTTAGCATTTCTCCACGCGCTGGAACTTGTTTATTATTTTAAGGCGATGCTGCATTTGTTATTTCTTTCACACAAAAAAAAATTGATCGACTAATGTTATTCTCGTATTAACTGGATGTTGATTTTTCTTTATCATTTTCTTGGATGATTTTTGTATTAATATTTCAATTTAATTTCGTCAAAAATAATATTTGCACATGACCCCTACTGACCTACTACATTCGCCCCCTTTTAAAAATATGAACTTTAATATGTTAAGATTTTTAAAATTCCCTTAATTTACAATATTATAATTTTTGGCGTCATGTCAGGAATCCTCTTCTAGTAAGTTGTCGACTTCCCCTCGTTCGAAATGCTCACCATCCTTAACGCTGCGCCCCCAATCTCCTGATTCGAGTCTGAAATTGAGAAAGAAATCTGAGAATCCATCTTAATGTAAAATGCCGATACTGTGCCTGAAAAGCTTTTCCTGATATGCTTGTTTTTTTTTGACTGTGAAAGAAGTTAAAATTACTTGTACTTAGATGGTTATGATTTTATCATATACTCCCCTTTTTTTTTCGTGCCTTGTTGATGGGACGAAGTCAACGTTTCGGTAGCAGATTGGAACATCGTGACCTTGACCCTTTCTTCCTTGCGGGCTCCCGATGAAGAACTGCCGTTGTTGAAATTGAAGTGCGGTAATTCTTTGCCTAAGAACTTCTCCAAAAGGTCCGTCATTCCTGATTATTGACGACGACTGAACAATCCGCCTGATCGAGCCCCCCAGATTCCTTGATTTTCAACTTTAGATTTGTAACAACTTCTAAAACATATTTATGATTGATGTTAACATTTGCTGCGGTGTTTCTGGTAAGTTGAAGTTTTTTTTTTATATTCGTTATGAATTCGTAGCGGTTATAATGTAGTGGTGGTGTCATTGGCATCTGAAGCGTCAGTGTTTGATTTCTGGATCAAAACTTCTTCAAATGACCCATCATCCCCAGTTTTTGATATGCTTGTAGTCGAAAAGTCCGTACAAAGGAGTAAAGTACTTGATGGCTTTCTGGTCCTGTTGTGACGCTTCCAGCTTTCTTGATGCTTGACTTTGAATCTGTAACAAATTCTAAAACATACGTTTGGTTGATGTTAAATTATAAACATGGAATGTTTTGTTCATAGTTGTAGAATATAATTCTGCTGAATTAATTTTCCTCGACCTTTGTAGATGTGATTGGTTATTGGAGCTTTAGTTACTTTATTGAACTGCTGCAGTGGTATCACTGACTGATGTTGGGTGTTGCCCTTCTTGGACTTCAACTTCAGTTGTCACATCGCCCCCAGTTTTCGTACGATTGTGACCTGAGGATCTGCCCGGCAGAGTTGAATGGTTGCCTGCTCTTGTTATGATGCTCCCAGCGTTCTTGATGCATTTTAATCTCGGATCTGTAACTAATTTGCCCAATCTGGCTGTTTCTCGTCGCCCATTGTAGACGTAGCTTCATCTTCGCGCTGGTTTCGGTGTTGCTAATACTTTGTTGCTTTCATTTTTTTAAACTCTTCGCTCCCGCTTCAATCACCTTTCCGTTATCTACTTGACGATTGATTTGGCCTGGTCGTTGTTGTTACCTTTTGATTTTAAATCACTGCTTTCTGGAATCAAACTCATACAAAGCTCAAACTTAAAACACCACATTCGAACTCAATTTTTTTCCTTTCTTTTTACTATATTTAATATGTTCGTTTGGTCCGTTCTTAAGAATCATAATGTAATTGTTACACTGAATGATTTACATGAAATTGTGCGAACAAAGTATAATACCTTCTTTCTTTGTGTTGTTTCTTTTTGTATGTATAAGTAATGTATTTAATGTAAATACCTTTATTGTTTTTTTTGACCTTTGCTTTTCTTATGTTTTTGACTTTATTTTTATCATGGCCATGATTTTTACCTTTCTTTAGCATTATATTATGCTTAGTTTTATTTTAAACCGATTGTTATATATTTTGTTTCGTTTTTCTTGTTATTTTCTTTTTTTTGAATACCTCATTTTTAATTCGTATTTTACTCTAGTTTATGCGATTACCTTTTGTTTATATAAATTTGTGGATTGATAATGCGTACTTTGTGCATTCCAAAATCCTTTCATTATCATCGTTTTTTTAGTATTCTTCATTTCCTGAAGTGTATGTTTATCGTTAAAAAGTAGGTCAACGATTGATCTTGAAATACCAACACGTTTGTTTTGATTTTTGAATTACTTGCGTTTGGTTTTATTTGTTTCTGGAATTTCGGATTGTGCTTTCCGTGGTACTTCTTTATGCTTACTCTACCTCTTTTTTTGTATATGCGCCAATCTTCTGGATATAGGTCAGTGTTTGAACTTGAAATACCAACACGTTTCATCTTGAAATCGCTATGCGTGCTATTTGATAATTTTTAAATATTAATTACGTTTATTTTTATTTAGTCTGTACCTTTTTAAACGTTTCTTTCCCTTATTTTGGTGTTAAACTCATTTACCTGAAATATTCTTGTCCATAAGTAGACACAGCATTTTTTCAAATTATGTAATGCATATTTATTGTCATCACAAACATCAACAATTTGTATTATTGTTTACGTTGTGTTGTGTATGTAGTTCGTTGTTTGTGTCAACATGCATTATCGTAAATACTGTGTCTTTCTTCCCTTTTAATTTGACTAGAAGGATGTGTGGACAATAAATAAAACAGGATATGAGCTTAACGTATGCAAAGTTTATTGACCTTTCATGACATTTCTAATGAATTGGTATGTCTTGTATTAATTATATTCACAAAATATATTACCTAACGTTTATGCTTAGAAGTCATGTGCATTTGGTTAAATTAAAAAAAATGTATGACTCTACTTGTGGGAGCAAAATTAACTAGCCCCTGCATTTGCATTACGAGATGGTAAACTCACAAAAACCATCTCGGAGCTAGCATCACACACTCGACACACTTGCTTAGTTAGTGGGACAATCTCTCACATCGGCCCTACACATCAATCGCCATTCATTTTCGATTAATGAGTAGAACGACCTTTCACCTCGTTCCACTCATAATCGAATTATTTTTTTCTTGTGATTAGTTAATAGGACACTTAGCGCAATAGTAACTCGGATTGGCCTTACACATGAATCGACTGGGTCGATTAGTTAGTAGGACATACCTCGTTTTCTCGCTCAATTCGGCCTTACACATCAACCACCATACATCCCTCATTCGTGTGGTTATTTAGTAGGACACTTAGTGCAATAGTAACTCGGATTGGCCTTACACATGAATCGACTAGGTCGATTAGTTAGTAGGACATACCTCGTTTTCTCGCTCAATTCGGCCTTACACATCAACCACCATACATCCCTCATTCGTGTGGTTAGTTAGTAGTACACTTAGTGCAATACTAACTCGGATTGGCCTAACACATCAATCGACTAGGTCGATTAGTTAGTAGGATAGACCTTGTTTTCTCGCTCAATTAGGCCTTACACATCAACCACCATACATCCCTCATTCGTGTGGTTAGTTTGTAAGACACTTAGTGCAATACTAACTCGGATTGACCTAACACATCAATCGACTAGGTCGATTAGTTAGTAGGACAGACCTTGTTTTCTCGCTCAATTCGGCCTTACACATCAACCACCATACATCCCTCATTCTCTAACAACCCCCCCCCCCCCCCGCCCCCATCATCAACATCAACATTACTTCACTAACTCACATCCCACTGAAACTTTCCATTCTCAACTGTCCCCATTTACAATCAAATACTGACTGTCCTAGTCCCTGTCCCAAAACCAACTGCTTTAGAATCGTTTCTTTGCTGCTCTCAAAGTTCTCCCCTTCCCAAATTGTGTTGCTTAGACTTTCTCTACTACCATATATGGTCATAAAACCCATCCCTCTCTGACGTCAACTTAATTTCCCTGACTTTGCACACTAGTTGTGATTGCGTTCGTTAAACCCTGAACTGAATATTTCTGTATATGTTAGCATTTCTCCATGCGCTGGAACTTGTTTATTATTTTAAGGCGATGCTGCATTTGTTATTTCTTTCACACAAAAAAAATTTGATCGACTAATGTTATTCTCGTATTAACTGGATGTTGATTTTTTTAATTATTTTCTTGGATGATTTTTGTATTAATATTTCAATTTAATTTCGTCAAAAATAATATTTGCACATGACCCCTACTGACCTATTACAACATTTATTTTAAATCGGTAGCTTAACAATGGAAGCATTCGTTTCCTTCAAGGATGCCCAAAACTGTGGTAAAAGACCGATGGATTATTGAATCTTGTATCGGGAGGTTGTTTCAAATAAATAAATGTAAAGTACATATTAAACTTAAAAAAACATAAGCATGCATATTTTGAATTTTACTTTAGATGAGTGTTTTACGCGCGTGGCGCATGAAGTAAAACTTCGAGTTTAGAAAAGCCTGAAAATTTGGTTTGGTCGCTCTGCTTTGCGGAGCAACCAAACCAAATTTACACTAAATTATTCACAAATTATGTGATATCTTATTTTTCTTTTCAAATAGACTTACATCTCTTTAAAAATTAACGGTCTATTTATTAAATACAAAAACTAAAATGATCCAACATTGATATTATAAAAATCTAAAGTATCCATAAATTATTTTTTTTATATTTAATTAATGAGGCGGATACATGATGAAACTCCATAATACTATTTGAAATAAAACAACACAGTTGGGAGGGTTTCACTTTTATTGTTGAACACTGCAACATGTTTCACCACACAGTAGCTTCATCAGGCAGATGAAATATTTATAATCGAAATTGATTATTGTTAAGTAATTTATAAAAATGTAAAGTCATTTTGACTATAAATAAACTTTAGGTCAATTTTTTATGAAAAGATCAAATTAATTTATGGATTTGAAATAAATTTGATCTTTGCTTAGACTTTTCATAAAAAATTGACCTAAAGTTTATTTATAGTCAAAATGACTTTACATTTTTATAAATTACTTAACAATAATCAATTTCGATTATCCAATATAGAAAATCAAAATATTGTATTCAGAATAGAAATTTGGAAATTATGAGCATTTAAACTGCAATAAATTAATTAAATTAATTGGATCTTCGGAAACTCACCCATTGAGGATCAAAAAAACATAATATTGTGTCCAGGGGGGCAAGAGTCAAAATATTTGTTAAAAACTTATGATTTGTCAATAATTTTCACGTGAAACGTCAAAAATATACGATTTCTTGGTGGCAAGTGCCCTCCATTGGCTACGCCCATGAACTCACCTTAAATTTATTGATTTTGCATATTTTTTTGAGTAATTACCTAAATATAACTGTTTTTAATTCACCAATACAGAATACAAAAATAATCAGTCTAAAAATGATGTGGGCATTCAAATTGAATTTATGAAAAAAGGGTAAATAATAAAAAACAAGAAAAATTCAGAAAATAAAAATATTATTAATAAGAGAACATCTAAATAAAAAATGCCAACATTCTCTGTTATTATAGAACCGTTAAATTTGTAACTTCTAAGGTATAATTTCGAGTTTTGAAAAGCCTGAAAATTTGGTTTGGTCGCGTAGCGCGTAGCTTTTGTTAGTTCTGCTTACAACTGCTTCTATTTGGACAAGATTTCGCAATATCATTCCCAAAATGCACAAGTTAAATGAGAATCTGACAGTCACTGCCAATTTGCGAGTGATGTTTGGGTAATCACAAAACAACAGTTGAATTTGCGCATACGAATTGAAGTTTGCGTATGCGAATCTTTTCAAATAAACCTATTATTGAAAAGTCATTCACAAGTGCATAATTGCGTGCACGAATAATTTTCAATAAACCCCCCTAGGCAATTTCTCAAAAAAGCCTGATACGGGTGGTCTGGGACACCCTGTATATGTATACCTGAGTACAGAATTGTTAAAACAAGAAAACGTGTTTCCTTATTTTCATCCAATTTTAACAGCATGAAAGGATTAACGAGTGCGTGTGGAAATATTTTCCAGTGACGTACAGGAATATAGAAGCCCTAGTTTTCATTGCAAAAATGAGGTCAAAAATGAATGTTTGTCGCGTCCCTCTGGGAGAATAAAATGTCTGAATAAAAAAAACAACAGACATAGTAAAGATTTAGGAACATTTTACGTCGTTGGGCGACGAACGGAGCACTTTAAACAAAATTGAACGTTGCATTTTATTTTTACAAGATTTAAATTACTTCAATCTAAGCAAAGAGAATATTTCATGTAATGATGAAATTTTAGATATCGGAAAAAACTTTATTCGTGAAATGTGGAAATAAAGTACCTGTACTATAACCAATGATTCATATTCTACCTCAATTTCAACGAGATAATGTTTTTAAAACCTGCCGCGTATGAGAGTATAAATTTAAATTACATCCTGAGGCCAATCATGATTAAATGATTAATGAAGAAACTTTTTAATGCGCGAAAGGGATCACCCTCACGCGAATCAAATGGTGAAATGTTGAGCTCGGTGCCCCCAAGCAATTGGAACTGATGTGGTGTAAATGCTATAATGTCAATAAAGGGAACCGATTCCTATTCTGATCTTTCATAAACATTGCGGCCAGAATTAGTTATCCGTTTCCTGATTTATCTAAGAAATATATTAATTTAGGATAACGCATCAATATTTGAGTGGTCATGTTTGCATTAATTAAATCGATTCGAAATGTTGAACTCATGATTTTATGTTCGCCATCACTATTGCATATACAGACAGTTTTATGTAACACCGAACATTTTCATAACGAGAATTTTTCATTTAAGTATCCATATGCATACTTTACACATTTTCCTCGGTTTATTAAATGAATTCAATTTGAAGCTTAAAGCGAGTGTTTTCCACTCCCAGGCTAAGCATAAAATTTGGAGTTTAGAAAAGTCTGAAAATTTGGTTTGGTCGCGTAGCGCGAAGCGCGGAGCGGCCGAACCAAATTTTCAGGCTTTTCTAAACTCAAAATTTTACTTCATGCGCCACCGGTACAGAACACTGATTTAATATAAAGCTTAGCGGTGTGTTTAAAACTTCGTAATATGTCGGTGTTCTGTATCGGTGGCGCATGAAGTAAAATTTCGAGTTTAGAAAAGCCTGATAATTTGGTTTGGCCGCTCCGCGCTTCGCGCTACGCGACCAAACCAAATTTTCAGGCTTTTATAAACTCGAAATTTTACTTCATGCTTAGTCTGGGAGTGGAAAACACTTTTTATAAGTTTCAAATTAAACTCTTTTAAAAAACAACGATTATCTAAAGATTTACGGCATATACACTTTAATGGGAAATGTATACTTGAAAGAAAAACTTCCTGTAAGTTGGGGCATTAATTGCGATTGATTGGCTACAATTTGTATTGGTCATATAGGCAACTCAGTTTACACATAACCTTAAAATTAAAGGTGTCAAATCGTATTGGATGCTTTGGTTAGAACATACGAAAATAAACATTAAAATGTTCGGTGTTACATAAAACTCTCTGTATATATAGGAAGTATAGATAATCAACTTCAGAATGGAACTAGAACATTCACCTTAATGTATATTTAATATAATAATGGTATATATGCTAAATTGCAATATAATAGAAAATAGTGACATGATGCACATATTGAAATTAGATAATAATTAAAATATGGTCGTGCAAAGCGGTCAATATCTGGATATATATATGATGAGTGTGGTTGTGTTCCAGTGACTGCACCGCGCGGAAAAAATATCGTGTATTTCGAAACAAGAAACAATTTTTGTAAACTTCTATTTCCGTTACTGATCTTTATGTATTTAGCAATTGTAAATATGTATACAGGCTGGGGCATTTACCGTGCTTTTCGAAAATATTTCGAAAACAAAGCATTTTATGCAAAAATGACCAGAGTTAAAAATAATCGTACAGAAGGGGGACATAATTATGTAATATTGGTTTTCTCACAGGTGGCGCTGTTGTCGCTAAAACAAGATCAACTCGATTTTTTTTAATAGGAACCCCTATTTTTTATTGCAGTTTCAGATTCCTCGTAAAAAATAAGAAAAATTTACTTGAATTATTTTTTTATAGATGGCGCTGCAATCGAGACAGGTGACACATTAAAGATGTTCTGGTGTCTCAGAATGAAACGCTTGTTTTTAGAGTATCAGCACGTACAAATAACAACGATTTAACGATTAAAAATTGTATCATTTTACTTTATAAAAAATAACTGGAATTTGACCAATATTGCATGTTTTGTGGATAATTTCTTCGGCTGAACAAAAATAAAAATTATTGACTCGAACATTTGATTTAAAAAATTTTGCGAAAAAATACTTTTCCTTGGTTTTAGATATGGAGGAAAGTAAAAATATAAATGTATCGTATGGTTAAAACTTAAAAAAAATATTTCATTGTAGAAATGTAAATATTGTGTTTGACGGAAATTAATTATACTAAATGGCATTCATTTACTGCCACACAATGTATTGAAAAATTACACTAACAAAATACAATATAATGCCACATTGTGTGGCAGTATATAAATGTCATTCGGTATAATTAATTTCCGTCAAACATATTATTTTTATTTCTACAATGAACTTTTTTTTTTTTATTTTAACCATACGATACATCTATATTTCTACTTTCCTCCATATGTAAAACCAAGAAAATGTATTGTTTTCGCAAAAATTTTCAAATCAAATATTTTAGTCGATAATTTTTTTACTTTCCCCCGTATGTAATAGAAAGGGAAAGTATTGTTTTCGTGAAAATTTTCGAATCAAAAATTTTAGCTGAAATATCCGTTTTGAGGTCCCCTGAGTCGAATAAGACCATTTTTGAAAAATATCTGTCTGTCTGTCTGTCTGTCTGTCTGTCTGTCTGTCTGTCTGTGTGTCTGTGTGTGTGTCTGTGTGCGCTGTACCGCAAAAACCGCTAAAGATATCGAGATGAAACTTGAAACTTAAGCTTTTCGTTACAATCGGAAGAACTGAAAAGCTTTTGGTGAAAATCGGAAAACCGGAAGTGGTACTTTACTCCTAGCGTTTTTCAGTTTTTTCAGATTTTTTCAATAAATGTTCATCAAACAAAAAATTCTTTTTAAAGATTTTTTGTATCTTCACTTTTTGTCATAGCACTCTTAGTTTTTGAGATATTTCAAAAGTTGTGTGTTTTATCTAGTTATTGGTGTGTGACAGTGTATGTGTCGATACAATTGAAAAATGTTTCAAATAAAAGTTGTAGGAAATGAAACTTAAGATTTTTTGTAGATTTACTTTTTGTCATAGCGCTCTTAGTTTTTGAGATATTCAATAAATAGTGTTTTTTATCTAGTCATTGGTTTGTGTCAGTATGTGTTGATCCAATTGAAAAATGTTTCAAATAAAAGTTGTAGTTATCAAAAAGTTGAAGACATTTTGAAAATAATAATGCTACAAATATTTTAAAAGTGATTTAATACGCAATTTACGGGGGAAAGTACTATGATGGACACATCACCATTTTTTTGTTCAGTCAAAGAAATTATCCACAAATTGCATGTTTGCATAATTTAAGATGAACATATTGGTTACGATAATGATTCAAAATAAACAAATTGTATTGTCATGTACATTTCCTACTAAAAATGACGATTTTTATAACTAATTCAAAGGCACATCTAATATACATTTTAGATTTGTAATAAATTGAATTATGTTCCAGAACGTCGAGGATTCCATCTAGATCGGATTGAAAATTATATTTATATTTATTGAATATCTCAAAAACTAAGAGTGCTATGACAAAAAGTAAAGATACAAAAAATCTTTAATATTTTATTACCTACAACTTTTATTTGAAACATTTTCCAATTGTATCAACACACACACTAACACAAATCAATGACTAGATAAAAAACACTATTTATTAAATATCTCAAAAACTAAGGGTGCTATGACAAAAAGTGAATCTACAAAAAATCTTTAGTTTTTTATTTCCTACAACTATTATTTGAAACATTTTTCAATTGTATCGACACATACACTGTCACACACCAATAACTAGATAAAACACACAAATTTTGAAATATCTCAAAAACTAAGAGTGCTATGACAAAAAGTAAGTAAACAATACATCTTCATTTTCTTATTATCTACAACTTTTATTTGAAAGAATTTTTTGTTTGATGAACATTTATTGAAAAAATCTGAAAAAACTGAAAAACGCTAAGAGTAAAGTACCACTTAGGGTTTTCCGATTTTCACTAAAAGCTTTTCAGTTCTTTCGATTGTAACAAAAAGCTTAAGTTTCAAGTTTCATCTCGATATCTTTAGCGGTTTTTGCGGTACAGCGCACACAGACACACACACAGACACACAGACAGACAGACATTTTTCAAAAATGGTCTTATTCGACTCAGGGGACCTCAAAACGGATATTTCCGCTAACATTTTTGATTCGAAAATTTTCACGAAAACAATACTTTCCCTTTGTATTACATACGGGGGAAAGTAAAAATAGGGGGTTGATTTTAGATCGATCACAATACATTCCTTACACATTAGGGTGCGGTAGTTAAAAAACTGTAATAAATGCATGTATGTATAATGTATTTACTTTGTGCTACTATTTATATAATTATGAAATATTTTTTACACAAAGTATTTTCAATCCATTTTATTTTATGGATGAAAGGGTTTGCTATCAGATTTTAATTTATACAATTAATTTACAATATCACATCTTCTTGAATTTCATAGTTACAGTGCCTGAATTATGCAGCCGATCTAATATAATAAGATATAAAAAAGTGTTTTAGGTTAAGGGTATTGTAAAATTAAGAGGATTTTTGTTTATTGAGATGAAGTGAAGAGAGCGCATAATATACTGGTGCACTTTTGAGGAAAGTGCATGCATAGCTTTCCGACCCAGGTTTAAGATTCCAGAAGGATATTTTCCGAATTGTATACTATTCACGTGAAGGCATTTTTAGTCCCAGAACTTTTAAAAAATGCAGGGGATTGTGCGAGGGTAGTTTTTCACGTTAATGGGAGGGTTGTTCCTTAAGATTCACCTCGGTTAAACATTTAATTACATTAAATAATTACATTTGGCAGAAACGCCGACAATAATAGAATTATTAAGAGCATCCCTTAAATGGGTGCAATTGAAATGATATGCAAATTAGTGTTTTAGATATTAAAATATACAAATTATATCATAATTATAAAATACATTTACGAACAAATCTTAGTAACACAATTATAGCAATATTCGCATAGTGCGTGGACTAATGGACAAGAATAGAAAAAATTACTTATTATTTCAAGAAATTAGAATGATTTATTTGAATTACACATAGTAAGTGGCTTTCAAATAAATGTCAAGTATACGATTTATAATTATGTAGCTTCAAAAATAACAATGGAATTGGTGACAGCATATCAAATACATATATTCTAAGTACCATACTGGTGAAATAGACATTTCTATCGAAAGTATTTATTGTTTTCACTATAGAAATTAAGTGTCTATCAAATTACTTGTGCTTACGTTCAGTTTTAGTACAAAATTATTTTTTTATTGTTTACAAAAAATGTAATTTTCCCGTCAGTCATAACTTTTACAATTCTGACAGCTTCTGTCTGGTATCACGTCCACAGCCTTTGATTTAAAAAATAAACAATACCCTTTGTATTACATATAGGGAAAGTAAAAAACGCTGTACAGAAAAGTATAATATAAGAACTTAATGTACTTCGACGAGCCCTATAACTTATTGCTTTAACATTTTTTGAAATAAATGTATGTTTTTGAGTTTACGTGAAGTGATTATTACACTAAGGAAGACTGTTATTCCTTACTTCACTTTTTATTTGTATCGTTAGATGTACATTTCGAGACACAAGGTGCTCATTATCAATAACAAACTGAATAATGAGCACCTTGTTTCTCGAACTGTACATCTAACGATACAAATGAAATGTGAAGTAAGGAATAACAGTATTTTTTTAACTGATTAATATTTAAGAAAATATCAAGAAAAATCGAAAAAACAAAAAACGCTAAGAGTAAACTAACACTTCTGGTTTCCGCATTTAAAAACGGAGTAATTATACTCAACTTTAGAAGGCAATTTTTTATGTGTTCAAAATTGAATAACGAATTGCGCTACGTAAAGCTTTTTAATCATGTTTTGGCCACCTTGTATATACACTATCAAAAAACGAAGACAATATTAAATATATAATAAACATAAGAAACTGAAGCAAAATTAAATGCAAAATTAAAGGAAAACCGCTGAAAAAGCATACTTTAGCTCCAGCTGTCCTGCAAAACTTTGGCGAGCCGCGGATCGCTCACCCGTGATTTAAAGCAACGCTTCCCATATACAAGGATTTTTTCTTTTAGGTATTTATATCTCAATTACATATGCTATTAATCTTCAGATATTATTTGTTTTTATTTTAAGTTGCATTTGAAGCTTTAAACGAGTGATTTTCACTCCCAGGTTAATCATGAAGTAAAATTTCGAGGTTAGGAAAGCTTGAAAAATTGGATTTGCCGGCACGAGCGAAGCGAGTGACGGTAAATCCAAGTTTTCGCCCTTCGCTATACTAGAAATGTTACTTCATGCGCCACACGGTAAAAACACTGAGTTATGGTGAAGTTAAATAACATACAAGCCCTCCTCATGCCGGTCCGTGACAAAATGGGACCAAAAATACCGGTCCGCCACATAAAACAGTTTGGAAAGCCCTGATCTAAAGTATAAAAATTGCTTTTATTTCTAACATTTGATTTTTGTCTATTGATTCGGCACACTGTGCGACGCACAGTGTAAAGTTAGCTACACGCGTTACTATAAATCGTAGCGATTCATCTGTACAGAGCGAATCGCACAGATTTATCGAACGCGTATATGGTAAATCGTTGCAGATATTTTGGTCTGCACAGTCCATCGGAGGCAGTTGTAATTTTTATTCGATAAATCGTTAGTGCTTGCGTCTGCACAGTATTATCGCAACGTGTGGAGTGCAGCGACAACCATTTGCTCAGTTTAAAAACTGAATATTTGGAAAAGATACTTATGGCATTGTTTAATAAATTAATAAATAAAGTATTTCTGATTTACAACTTTTTGTATTTATTTTCACTACAATTGTTTCGCTACGCTGTAGCTTCTTCAGGTGAAGAATGTTAATGATGTTATTTACAGACAAATTTACATTATATATATACACAGGGTTGTTATGTTTAAAACACTTTGTATCCAAACCGTGTTTTAAATATGTTTAAGAACAGCCGTCGTGTTTTAAACAGTTTTGTTTCAAACAAGTTTTATATCTGAAACTTGTTTAAAAAATGTTTTAAACGTGAAATTTGTTTAAAACGTTTTTTTTATTATCTTAAATTTGCTAAAGTATATTTTACACTACTTCATTAAGATTTTTTGTTTACTACATTCGTTGTTTTATTTTTAAGATTTCAATTTGAGTCTTTAAACGAGGGTTTTCCACTCCCAGACTAAGCATGAAGTAAAATTTCGAGTTTAGAAAAGCCTGAAAATTTGGATTGGCCGCGTAGCGAAGCGGAGCGGCCAATCCAAATTAGGCTTTTCTAAACTCGAAATTTTACTTCATGCGCCACACGTATAAGACAGTGAAATATTGTAAAGTTTAAAATATACGGCTTTAGCAATCTAATATGTAGATATGAATAAAACGTGAGTCAAATTCTGCGCTGAGCAAATTGTTTAAAACAGTGATTATAGACAACCCAATAACTATATCGTATATTAGGTTACCTGTAATCGTTTTTGTGTGGCCAATCAAAATTCTTAGGCTTCTCTAAACTCGAAATTTTACTTCGTGCTTAGTCTGGAAGTGGAAAACACTCGTTAAAAGCCTCAAAATAACTGCTATGAAACAACGAATTCCCGCAAATTTAAAAAACGCTGTAATTATCGGGATATGTATACTCAAAAGAAAAATGCCCTGTATGTTCTGTTTTAAACACGTTTTAAACGTGTTTAAACATGTTTTATACACACTTTAAACATGATTTTAATTGTTAATGTTTTAAACGCTGTTTCAATGAAAAAAACACTTTTTGTAAAAAAAAGTGTTTGTTTTAATAAAAATTATTTTTTTTAACAACCCTGTATATACACAGTTTTATGGCATCATACATGTTATATTTATTAATTTATTAAAGTAATCATGATTATTTTTTCAAAAATGAAGTGCCTCAGTAATCATAGTTATAGCATTTTATTAAAAACATATTAAACCGCATAAAGTCAAAGTTCCAGATTTTTTTATGAACTCCCTGAGGCGAAATTCACTCAAAGTTGGAAAATTTCTGAAATACGATCGGTGCACCAAATTAGCGTTATCTTAAAAAAAATCATCACCATTTTTTGATACAGCTATAACAATCCTATTAAATTCTTTAGAGTTTGATTTAATTAAATAGTTAAGAAAATAATGAAAAATAATTCGAAATGCATAATTTTCATTGATAAGTTTTAGCTTTAGGTAGGCCGTAATAAAATTAAAATAGAAAGTAGAGGTCTGGCACTACCTGTAAAAAGTCTTCCAATATCTAACCCTATGTAAAAATGTTGTATCTTTCCGACCGAGAAAATAATTGATTTTTATCTATTAGCGGATTAGTCATACTAAGACATATCGGGCGCGTACAAGTTACATTACAAAAATTCATAACTTCTTGCTTACTCGTTTTATCGTCACCATTTTTTTGATACTATGATCCCATTACATCCGTTTACCAAATAACATGCAGATTGGGGACCCTCGTGGGTTAGTTAGTAGAGCTCCTGCTCTTGGGCCAGAGGGCCATGGGTGTGTGTGAATGTGTTGTGCCGTCCTAAATTAATAAGTTAAGCGTGTAATAAGTAAAAAGACAAATTAATTGAATAAGTTAAAAATACAAATATATCGATGACTGTATAGCTACGAGCCGAGGTTAAAAAAACATGCAGTTTTGTTGATTGAATTAATAGAAAAAGATATTACAGATTCTTTAAAAAAAATATTTTTATAATGAGGTAGTAACTATAGCAAGGTCGTAATAAATTTTAATCAAAAGTAGAGGTCTGAGACTTCTTGAAAAAATCGCCTAAAACAGGGGAGGCATTAGGCGATTTTTTTCAAGGAGTCCAAGACCCCAAGACCCCCAAATCATATTTATATTAATCCTGCCCCGAGAATTATTGATTTTTTTTCTTCAGCGGAAACTTATAATTGGCGCTCCGTAATGACTTATTTTAGTTAGTGTCTACGTTGAACGCTCCACCGATGCAAAAGTCCGTAATTCTCTCGTTCTGATCTATTAAAATATGATTTTTACAGAGGGTTATAGATATTGAACAATTTTTTGCAGGTAATGCTAAACCTCTCTTTTTGGTAAAATTGTATTGCGCCCTTTTTAAAGTAAAAACTTTATCATATAAATTGTCTTCATTTAACCCATTAAGCTCCATTGATGCACTAACCCAGCATTATTATTTTTGCTTAATTAAATTACTAAATAAGTTAATTTAATACATTGTGATTAATTGACATAACTTGATAATGCTTGAAGAATAATGTAAACATTTTGTTGTTTAAATATTTCGATTACTACTAATTTAAAATTTTAAGTGTATTTCTAATTTATTTTATTTTTAAGTGTATTTCTAATTTCACAATATTATAGTGTTTTACACGCGTGGCGCATGAAGTAAAATTTCGAGTTTAGAAAAGCCTGAAAGTTTGGTTTGGCCGCTTTGCTTCGTGGAGCGACCAAACCAAATTTTTAGGCTTTTCTAAACTCGAAATTTTACTTAATGCTTAGTCTGGGAGTGGACAACACTCATTCGAAACTTCAAAATGAACCCTCTTTCATAATCGACGAATGCCTGAAAATTTACAGCGTATACATTATGTATATTTAAAAGAAACATTCTCAATGTGTAGTATATTCAGTCATTTATAGAAATCATAACAGAAGTGCATAATTTTACTTAAAATTAACTTTTATCTCTATAAATGCTCGGTTGTTAATGGGTTAATAAGCTCTCCGTATGTTTCAAATTGATTAATTCAATCAAACTGCATGTCATATTGTCGGCTTACATATAAATCCTACTAAGTATGAGAAACAAAACGTTTCAGGAGAGACAAAAAAACCTGCTGCCGCCACTATTTTCGAATCCTGTTTTTAGATTTTTTTATGCAATATCACTTCAATGTTATTTCCGTTATAATGAACAAAATATTTTAGTGTTTTATATTTTTTTTGTAATTTAATACAATCATTTCTGCGAAAAAAGTAAAATACCCAAAACTTGGACTTAGAAGGTATTATAGGTCAGCCGACGATATGTTAATGGGATATAATAACGTTTATGTGTCAAAAAACTGTGATAATAAATTACTTAGGCAAGAAATTGTCAATTTTTTAAAATTATGTAATTTACGCGCGCTGTGTGTTGCATTGGCTGATTCGCTAATAGAAAACACATAATTTATTTTTGGGGTCTGACCAATAAAGGTAACATTTTTACATTGCCGATTTTTTACAAGTTGTACGAGACATCTACATTTTTGTTAGACAGAATTACGGCATGATTTCACATTAAATAGTTCTCATGACTTCAAATTACTTTAATCAACAAAACTATACCGAGTGTCTGGGATAAGGGGCGAACATAGGAATTTAAGATGTAAAATTAAATATGTGTAATTATTAGCTCCCCTATTCATTTCAAAGAAAAATCGTAAAGGAATATTTTTTAGAGTATTATAAACTGTACTAAAAAAAAAAAAAGACCTTTATTGGCATATCTCCACACTTTACATTACATTTACCTTTACATTAGCTTATCTCATTACCCTCCCGTATCCCTCTTACCCTCCCTTCTCTTTTCCCTCTCCCTCCCCAGCTTTTCCAACGTCCTTACCCCGCTCCCATCCTCCCTCATCCACTCTACTACCCTTCTATTCCCTTTCGCTCCCAGCCACTCCTCTTTCACCCCCCCACATTCCTCCGCCAAGTGTCCCCACGTATCCCTCCCCTGTCCACACAACACACACCTTCCATATTCTTCCCCCATCCATACTTTCCTTCCTCTCTCCTCCGATCCACACCTCGCCCTTGCCACAATCATCCTATCCTCTCTACCCCATCCCTTCCTTATCAAATAGTTCGGCACCCTCCCATACACCTGCCACCTCCCATACATATCGTTATACTGACTTCTGTCTATACACCCTTGCCTTTCCTGCCCTTCCACCTCCTTCCCTTTCCCCCTCACCCACTCATCCATCTTCACCCCATTTCCTAGCCATTCCATTACCTTCGCCTCCGACAGCCCTACCCTCTCATACATTTTCCTCCTCTCACCCCTCCATTTACCCCCACCCACACTCGTCACCCATACATCCTTCACCAATCTCTCCTCATCCAGTTCCCACAGTCTCATCTCGTACCTGACCACCCTCACCATTGCCTCCACTCTAGCCTCTCTCTGTTGGTCTCCTGAAGCACTATGTAGCTCGGCGTGGACCTTTCCACCCCCAACATGTGCTTTTGGAACCACATCTGCTCCCTCTCTATCACCTCGTACCCTCTCGTCCCCCACACTTCTACTCCATACATTAGCACCGTTCTTACACACGCATCCCATATCTTACACGCCACCGTCACATTGTTCCCCATCCACTTCCCCCACTTGCCCCACGCCATTCCCCACGCCTTCCTCGCCTTACCCTGCACCCACCTCACATGCTCCTCATACCCTCCCGTTCCTTTAAACCAAAACCCAAAATACTTGAAGCTCTTCACCCTCTCAATAACTACCCCCTTCCACTCCAATTCTTTCCCCTTCCCCTCCCTCCCCTTATTTCTAAACTTCACCCACTTCGTTTTCCCTACATTCACATTCATTCCCCTTTTATCCATAAACCTCTCCACTCTCTTCAACATCTCTTTCATCCCTTCATACTCTCTTGCAACCAACACCACATCATCCGCATACGCCAGCATCCATACCTTCCTTTCACCCATCACCACTCCCCCCGCCTGTCCTTTCCTCATCACCTCTTCCAATTCACTCATATATACATTAAAGAGCATCGGGCTCAGCGGGCACCCCTGCCTCAAACCCTCCCACGTTCTAAAACACCCCGACACCTCCTTCCCCACTTTCGCCACCACCCATGTCTCCTCATACACTCTCCTCACCCATTCCACCATCCCTTCACTCACTCCTCTCCTTCTCAAGTACTCTATCAAACTCCCCCTCGGCACCGAGTCGTATGCTGCCTTAAGATCCATAAATACCGCATACACACATCCTTTCTTCTCCATCACTCTCTCCACCATTCGCGCCAGGATAAAAACCTGCTCCCTCGTCCCCCTCCCCCTTCTAAACCCTCCCTGCGTCTCCGGCAGTATCCCCTTTTCCTCCACCTCCACCTCCATGCGATTCCTCACAATCATCATCGCCAGTTTATATCCAATGCTCGTTATTGTTACCCCCCTATAGCTACTGGCCTCTTTCTCATCCCCTCCTTTATACACTGGACACATCATCCCAACCCTCCACTCTCCCGGAAAGCTCACCTCCCCCCTCCACATCTGATTCAACAGCTCCCTGAATTTTTTCTTCCCCTTTTCCCCAATCTCCTTCCACATCTCTGCCTTGAGACCATTCCTCCCTGCCGCCTTTCCACTCTTCACTTCCTTGAACGCCCGCTCCACCTCCTCCTCCGTGAACTCTTTCCCTCTGTCTCCACCTCTGCTTTCTCCAATCTCCCCTGGTACTCCGCTTCCTTCTCTGCATTACCTTGTCCATTCCCTCAGCGAAACCCCTACTTGCCTCCTTCTCTCCCCTCTCCTCAAAATTCTCCACATTTCCGCCTCGTTCTTACATTCCCTCAAATCCTCGCTCGCTTTTTCCACCACCTCTAGCTTCTTCTTCTCACATACCTCCTCATATCTCCTCTTTACCTCCGCCACTCTCCTTTCTCCCCCTTCGCCTCCTGCACACTCTCTCACCGCCTTCCTCAGCTCCTTTTTTCTTTGCCTGCATTCCTCGTCAAACCACGCATCCGCCCGTCTTCTCTCCTCCTTTCTCTTTCTTCCACACCCCACTATTATCCGCTCCATCTCCTCTATCGTGCTGACCTCCTCCCATTTAACCCTCCCCAACTTTCTCCTCATATCCTCCATCGCTTTTAGCCCGCACTCCAGAACCTCACTTTCCTGCTCCGTTTCACTCCCGTGTCCCTCCTCTATCCACATCTCCACCCTTAACGGTAGGTGATCCGATCCCAACACCTCCTCTACCTCCATACTCCTTATCTCCCCTCTTGCTATTCCCTTCACCACTACATAGTCAATCACTGATGCCCCTCTTGCACCTATGTACGTTTTCTTTCCCTCCCAGTCCCCCTCCGTGCACCCGTTTAACAGTTCCCACCCTTCCTCCATCACCCACTCCTTTATTCTCCTTCCCTCCCCGTTTATACATTTATCCTGCGAGCTCCTTTTCCTCATTGAACCGTCCTCCTTAAGTCCTCCCCCCGCTTCTCCTATTCTCGCGTTGAAATCCCCCCCCACCATCCACCTTCCTCCTTCTCCTGCTCTTTCATCTATCTCCATCCTTACGTCTCCCCAGTTTTTACTCACATATACCACCCCCACATTCATCTTGTATCCCCCTCGCTGGTACTTCACCCACACCAGTCCTTGACATCCCTCCATCATCTCCCCCTTGCTTCCTTTCCTGTCTTCTTTCCATCCCACAATCATTCCCCCCGTCGCCCTTCCCTTCTTCGCACATTTGGTCGCCTCTTTCATCTCCCATCTAAAACCCTTTGGTAACCATTCTTTCACCTCCCTCCAATCCTTCTCCACCATCCACGTCTCCACTATCCCCACTACGTCCTTCCCGATTACCCACTCCTCAAAATCTTTCCTCCACTTGCACTCCTGTCCTTTCGACTTTATTCCCGCCACATTCCAAAACCCTATCGTTATCCCTTCTTTTTTTTTTCCACCCCCCCTTGCTTTTACTCTTTGAGTTATTCGTTCGCCCTGTTTTTTGGACCTGCCACCTCCTTTATCAACATATCTTTCTCCTTGTGCCATCTCCACCATTCGTCTCCGACGCGCAGTTTCTGGTAGAACACTTGGACTCGGTTGCCTCTTATTCTTTCCTCCTTTGCCCTCTCTTTAATCCTCTTCTGTACCTCCCTCTCGCTCTTCATGAAATCATCGTCAAAGTACACATCACTCTTCGTATCTCTTAATACGCCTTTCTTCACCATTAATTTCTTTTTGTCTTCGCCGTTTCTGCACCTCACCAATATCGGTCGCTTTTTTGCCCCCTTCTCTATACCTATCCTAAATGCATCATAAAATTGAAAATCTGGGACATTCAATTTCTCCGCCATCTTCTTCACCACTTCTTTAACATCACCCCCTTCTTCTACCCCATTAATAATAATATTATTTTTTCTTCTTTCTTTCTCCCTACTCTCCTCCCCCTTTTCCAGTTTAGCAATTCGTTCTATAAGCAATGATTTTTCTACTTCCCATTTTTGTTCTTTCTGCTTTATTTCTTCTTTTAATTCCGTTATATTTTTATTGTAAACTTCCATTCTATTTTCCAACGTTGCTAACTTATCCAAAATCCTGTCTAATTTCGCCTCCATTCCTTCTGACCCTTTTACCTCTGCTTTTCTTTTTTTTCTACTTGTTCGAAATATTGTTTTAGATCGCCGCAACTGCTCGTACGCGCCCTATTGGACATTGATTCCGCGTCTCGGCCGTCACGCCTGTACTAAATGTATCGATTTAATTTACGCTTGTACCAGAATTCATATTATCGAAATGCTACCAAAGAAATTTAAATGATGAAACATAATTATTGCATGCTTGTCGTTTGGGATAAATCATAATATTAACACTTGATTAGTGGAAGAAAGATCATTTATTCATTACCAAGATAGTTTATAGTGGTGTCAGATTACAAACAGATCGTGATTTATTTTTGTTCAAATTTTTATTTTGCTGTATCTACGTCCAATGGGAAATGTTATTATAAAATGCCTGCCTTACATTAGCCAAGTGCATATCTGTAATTAATCTGCAATCCACAAATATTGCTTCCCGCAAAGATTCAATATTTGGATGGCGTTTTTTATAAATTTTGTTTTTCAGGTGACCCCACAAAAAGACATCGCATGGTGTTAAATCAGTAGATTTTGGTGGCCAGTTAATAGTGCCACCGCGACCAATCCAACAATTGGGAAAATTAGCATTTAAATATTCACTCACATTTAAACCATAATGGGCCGGACATCCATCATGCTGATACCATATCTCCTGATTTTCACGTGCATCTTCTTCTAACGCAGGGCCCAACCTGGTTGATTAAAAGGTCTAAATAAGAATTCGAATTTAAATTTCCATGAATTTTAAATGGCCCAATAATATTATTCTTAAAAGTACCAGCCCAAATATTTATTTTTTGCGGGAACTGGGTTCTAGTTTTTAAGCGTATCCGTGGATTTTCCTGGGTCCAGTATCACGTGTTCTGTGTGTTGGACTCGTTATTAAGAGTTAACGTACATTCATCAGTAAAACAGATAGACTGCAAAAAGTTTCGTTCTGTGTTTGATCAATCCTGCATTACTGCACAGAATACACGCCTGTTTTTTTTCATCCACTAGTAGTATCTCCTGATGACATTGATGTTTGTAGATAAGATTCTGAAGAAGCATGGATATCAGCTTCTTCAGAATCTTATGTACAGAGAATTTAGACACGTTGCACTCACGAGCAATACATCGTATGCTAGTTGTTGGCTCAGCATTTATCAAACCCAAAACTCTTTCTTAGAATTCATTGTTGCATCTTCTGTTTCGTTTGCCTGTAAGGTTATTGTTTTTGAATTAATATTTGTTAAAATTGGACTATTAAAATACCTTTTAAATCACCTGCCGTTACAATTGCTGTATTTTCAGACTTTTTCACAAACTTGGTAATTGTTGATACAGACAGAATTGGTCGATTGTTAAATTTAGCCGAAAAATAAGTCACGAACTCTGCGTAAACTGACGCCACTGTAAAATGTTTTTATAATGAAAACCCTCTCTTCACTGGAATAACTCAGATTATTATTCATAACAATTATAATGCGTAAATTGATATCTGAGTAGCGAAATTATTTTCACTATTACATGACATTTGTAAAACTCATGGCAGGGGTTTTTATTAAATGGTACATTGTTCAACTTATATTTAATATTTTTGAGGTGAATTTTGGTACAAACGCAAATTAAATTGATACATTTAATACACGTTTTAATACTCTAAAAAATATTCTTTTACGATTTTTCTCTAAAATTAATAGGGGAGCTAATAATTACGCATATTTAATTTTACATGTTAAATCACTATGTTCGCCCCATATCCCAGACACTCGGTATATTATTTGATAAAGGGATATAATGTTATCATCGAGTGAAAAATGGTGAAGATAAAGGGAGTAAGCAAGAAGTTGTGATTGTATGCAAAGAATTTAATTTACGCGCCGCAGTTATGTAGATGTGTTGACTGATTCGCTAATAGAAAAAAATAAATTATTTTTGGGATCAGACCGATATAAATAATTTTTTAGATAGAGTTATATATAGAGATTTTGGGCGATTCTTTGCAGGTAGTGCCAGACCTCTACTATTTTTTAAATTTTATAACGGCCTATCTAAAATTAAATTTAGTAATAAAAATTATTAAATTATATTGATTTGTCATTATGTTATTAATTATTAAATTTAATTAAACTATATGGAATTTAATAGTAGGACACAGTGTTATTACTGTGTCAAAAAATAGTAATTATACAACACGTGATTGTAAAGTTGTGATTTTTTAAAAGATAGTACTAATTTTGCCACTGATTGTATTTCAGAAATAGTCCAACTTTGAGGGTGAATTGTTACCCAGCAAGAGCATCAAAAAATCTCAATCTTTGGCTTTATGAGTTTTGAAATGTCTTAAATAGAGTACCATAAGTTACTTTTTTCAATTTAAATATTTAGTTTCGCTTCAAAATCAGCAATGGACCTCGCGAGCTCTTGTTGTCGACCCACAGTATACGATTTAACAAAATTCATGGAGTAGTTTTTATGGTCTATTTTGCATTATTAATTAATTTTGGATTATTCTAAAAATAGATAGTTTCCAAAATAATGTATTTAAATAAGTCAATAATTAAATTCAGTAAGAAATTTGAGGTGCATTATCAACAAAACAAATATTTTTTCTTGTAGTTCATTTTGCATTCAATTAGCATTATGTTTGTCGCTCAATTCATGTTATGCAGGTTTTTTTATTCATAATGTGTGTGACTATGTATACTTTTAGAATAATCACGAGCGATTGACTTTTATTAAACATTTTTTGTACAGGGAATTTTTATTTTAAGTAATATCCTCAAAATTCGTTGTCTGTTTGAAATAGTTCAATTTCAAGCTTTAAACGAGTGTTTCTACTTCCAGATTAAGCATAAAGTAATAGTATATGCTGTAAATCTTCAGATATTCGTTTTTTAAGAGTTCAATTTAAAGCTTTAAGCGAGTGTCGTCCACTCCCGGACTAAGCATGTAGTAAAATTTCGAGTTTAGAAAAGCCACGCGTAGAAAATTTGTTTCGGGTCGCACAGCGACCCAAAACAAATTTTTTATGCGGGGCTTTTCTAAACTAGAAATTTTACTTCATGCGCCACGAGTATAAATCACTGAAATATTGTGAAATTAAAAATACACTGTTAAATCAGTATTAAAAAAATACTGCTACTATTAAAAGTATACTGATAAGCAAGCATATTTTAAACTTCATTTCAAATTTAAAATCGCTTGGCGCATGAAGTAAAATTTTGAGTTTAGAAAATCCCCGTGAAAATTTGTCTCGGGTCGCTGCGCGACCCTCGACAAATTTTCTACGCGGTGCTTTCCTAAACTCAAAATTTTACTTTATGCTTAGTCTGGGAGTGGACGACACTCGTTTATAACTTCAAACTGAACTCTTAAAAAAAATAAATAATAAATACCTGAAGATTTACAGCATATACGCAGTAATTGACAATATATGATATATGAGTAGTTTATGACGGTGTATGACACAAAATAAATGAATATTTGTATCAAATGTTTATATTTGTTTTTTTATAAATGGAATAACCTATTATGCTTGTTTTGTATTGTGGAGGCTTCTACTTCGTTATACATGTTAATTTATCAATAAAAAACGGTTTAACTTTGTATAACACAATTTCTTTTTATGTGACTGCAGTTTCGGCCAATTTAGCTTGTCATTATCAAACATATAGTGACTAAAACTACTTACAAAACAGGTATACCGAGTGTCTGGGATAAGGGGCGAACATAGGAATTTAACATGTAAAATTAAATATGTGTAATTATTAGCTCCCCTATTCATTTCAGAGAAAAATCGCAAAGGAATATTTTTTAGAGTATTAAAATCTGTATTAAATGTATTGATTTAATTTATGTTTGTACTAGAATCCATATTATCAAAATGCTACCAAAGAAATTTAAATGATAAAAAATAATTATTGCATGCTTGTCGTTTGGGATGAATCATAATAATAACACGTAATTAATGGAAGAAAGATAATTAATTTATTATCAAGATAATTTATAGTGGTGTCAGATTACAAACAGTTCGTGATTTATTTTTGTTTAAATTTTTATTTTACTGTATCTACGCCCAATGGGAAATGTTAGAGCAAGTACTCAAAAAGTTCTCCATTCTGGTGTAAACAATAACCCAATCTGTTATAAAATGCCTGCCTTACATTAGCCAACTGCCTATCTGTAATTAATCTGCAATTCACAAAAATTATTGTTTCCCGCAAAGATTCAATATTTGGATGGCGTTTTTTTATAAATTTTGTTTTTCAGGTGACCCCATAAAAAGAAATCGCATGGTGTTAAATCTTGGTGGCCAGTTGATAGTGCCACCGCGACCAATCCAACAATTGGGAAAATTAGCATTTAAATATTCCCTCACATTTAAACCATAATGGGCCGGACATCCATCATGCTGATACCATATCTCCTGATTTTCACGTGCAACTTCTTCTAACGCAGGGCCTACCTGGTCGATGAAATGGTCTAAATAAGAATTCGAATTTAAATTTCCATGAATTTCAAATGGCCCAATAATATTATTGTTAAAAATACCAGCCCAAATATTATTTTTTTGCGGGAACTGGGTTCTAGTTTGCAAACGTATCCGTGGATTTTCCTGGGTCCAGTATCGCGTGTTCTGTATGTTGGGCTCGTTATTAAGAGTCAAGGTGCATTTATCAGTAAAACAGATAGACTCCAAAAAGTTTCAGTCTGTGTTTGATCGATCCTGCATTATTTCACAGAATACACGCCTGCTTTCTTCATCCACTAGTAGTATCTCCTGATGACATTGATGTTTGTAGGGATGGTATCCATGCTTCTTCAGAATCTTATGTACAGAAAATTTAGACACGTTGCACTCACGAGCAATATATTGTATGCTAGTTGTTGGTTCAGCATTTATCAAACCCAAAACTCTTTCTATCAATTCATTGTTGCATCTTCTGTTCCATTTGCCTGTAAGGTTAATGTTTTTTAATTAATATTTGTTGAAATTGGACAATTAAAATACCTTTTGAATCATCTGCCGCTACACTTGCTGTATTTTCAAACTTTTTCACAAACTTGGTAATTGTTGACACAGACGGAATTGGTTGATTGTTAAATTTAACCCAAAATAAGTCACGAACTCTGCGTAAACTGACGCCACTGTAAAATGTTTTTATAATGAATACTCTCTCTTCATTGGAATAACTCAGATTATTATTCATAAAAATTATAATGCATGAATTGATATCTGACTAGCAAAATTATTTTCAACAGTAATTGCACAAGTGCATTGGAAATTATCGGTAACAAGTTTGCACTCTTTCGACAAACAAAGTCGTATTGCTTGGCAACAGTCCCGAGCCCGTAGGGCGAGGGGCTGTTGCCTAAAGCAATACGACTGTGTTTGTCGAAAGAGTGCAAACTTGCGATAATTTCCAATGCACGAGAGCAATTTATCAGACTATATCCCAACAAAAATATTACAATAAAAAAGGAATCTTTTCAAAAGAAACGAAGACATTTATTGAGTATAATAATTATTAATTGTACAATTATTGTATACTATATTTTGCTTATCAGGTTCATTATGTTGTTCATTTCTTATCACTAGAGTATTGGAGCTTTTATTCTGAGGTTGTTAATAATCTTAGTATGATGGTCAGAATTTAATAATAATGTATTTATAGGCAAACCGTGTGTTTGCGATCATTTTTATAGCGTTCACAAAAACTGAAGTGTATAATTTTTATTTGACAGTAGTTTGACGTTCAGTTTATTTACAAAAATTGAACAATGAATTGGGATAACCAATCACGTGCCGAAACATAATACGAGTAGAGAACCAATCACAGTGCTGAAATCGAACTCTACATGAATTTGTTATCACGGCAACAACGACTTCTAGAAGCTGATTGGTTCTAATTCATTCGTGTTTCGGCTCGCCGTCTTTGGCGGGATATAGTCACTATAACATGACATTTGTCAAACTCATGGCAAGGATTTTTATTAAATGGTACATTGTTCAACTTATTATTATTATTTTTAAAGTGGATTCTGGTACAAACTTAAATTAAATGGATACATTTAATACAGTTTTTAATTCTCTAAAAAAATATTCCTTTACGATTTTTCTCTAAAATTTATAGGGGGGGCTAATAATTACACATGTTTAATTTTACATGTTAAATTCCTATGTTCGCCCCTTATCCCAGACACTCGGTATATACAAAATGGTTAGAGAAAACACAAACAAATTACAAATTACAAAACGGCTGTAAAAATGGGGGTGTACACTAGGTCGACCTGGTAGTTAATAAGAGGGATTCCCGGATTATCGCGGGCTTTGTGTATTTCTAATGCTTCTAGGAGATTCATCTTCCGACCCTTTTCGGCATAGTGAATGATGGAAAGTACATCTTTTCCAAAAGTATGGTTTTCATCTAACAGATGTTTTGCAAAAGACGACTTATCACACTGTCTCAACCGAAAAGACCGGAAATGTTCCTTGAGCCTAATATTAAAATTACGACCAGATTGACCGATGTAAACTCCTTGACAATCTGTACAAGTTAATTTTTTTGCCACTAGAACGGTCAAATCGTATACTGTGCGACGCCAAAAACAAATAAGAAATGTATATCCAATTATTATTTCATTCAGATGTTCTAATATATTTTTGTTAAATATGTATTATAGCATCCAACAAAACAGTATTTATTATTTTCAACCACATTTTATGAAGCATGAGAAAACCTTAAATTACACATAAGTTTTGATAAACTCGTTACTATCCCTCGCATATTTTTCTGCAACGAGTAGTAGTATAAATTTATTTTTATGTTGAAATTGCGCAAAGAATATTGTTTCCACTTTTAAGAAGTTGTTGTATTTAATTGTACCAAAGAAAACTTGGATAGAACTTTGGTAATCATTACTCTTTTAGGTTTCTTGTTCATGTCGATTTTTTTTAAGAAACACGTAATAGATCATTTCAAGACTGATTTTTCTTTTTCTGTTCCAGGACAATGGATGGACGAATATTACTATTTCTCCTAATTACATATTGGATGAACGGTAAGTGGATATTGATATGATTAATTTACTGAATAACACAACTAATTTAATTGAAATAAGGACGTTTATTTTGCTTAAATATACTTTGAATTTAATCGAGAAAACAGGTTAGCATGTGTGTAAAAGAGTATCATACGAACATTCTATTCGTTCACTTTTGAGCGCGGCTTAAGGACGGTTATGAATAATGTATATCATTTATTTCTAATGTTTTAAAATCATGAAACCATAATTATTTTGATTAGAACTAACCTAATGTTGGTAGTAATTCCTGTCCTCACTGATTACTTTTATAATAATAATAATAATACTTTATTTCCCAACGGAAGAGCCAATACAGGGAACGATTAAACATTCGCATGTAAATATGTAAATAAAAATTATTCGATTACAAAAAATAATAATAATAATAATAATAAATGAAACCTAAAAATAAATGACAAAATATGACATTGTACAACAAAATAAGATTATTAGATTAAAAAATATAATAATAATAAATGAAACTTTAGAATAAATGACAAAATATAACATTGTACAAAAAATCGATTATTAGGTTACAAAAAATAATAATAATAATAAATGAAACTTAAAAATAAATAACAGAATATAACATTGTACCAAAAAAAAAACAACTCGTATAGCAGATTCAAGTGTTACGCAGTACGGTCACCAATAAATATGTCGCGAAAATGCTTATTGGCATTTCGGCACATATGACTTATTGGTGGCTTACCTAAAACATTTGTTTTCGCAGCTGGTGTTTGAAAGGTGTTAAAATGTCTAACGGGTATTTGTGGAACATAAAAGTTTACATCACTCAACATGTTAGGGCAATCAATAATATTGTGAACTAGTTTGAACATAAATACTGCACTACATTCTTCGCGACGAGCCGACAAGGAGCAAACATCATGCCTTAACAAGAGTTGTTGGTAGTCAGCGTTTCGTTCCGGGTATACGTGATCGATTGTGTAAAACAGATACTTTAAAAAACGCCTTTGGACACGCTCAACTTTAAGTTCGTTGATCACGTAGCATGGATACCAAACATTTGAACCATATTCCAGCTTACTGCGCACTAAGGAGAAATACAATGTTTTCAAAACTGATGTATTACTGAAACCATTAGCGGTGCGCATTAAAAACCTTATCATTTTTATTGCAGATTTAGTGGTATTATCAATATGTTCTGTAAAATGTAAGCGATAATCAAAAGTTATTCCAAGATTCTTCACACATGAACTTCTTGGGACCATAGTAACATCAATGTTATAATTGAAATAAGTAATTTGATGCTTGCGAGAATAAGAAACAACACAGCATTTATCAACATTTAGACGAAGCTTGTTTGTACAGCACCATTGAGATATTTTGTTTAGATCATGTTGTAGTAGCAGACAATTCTCTGGAGACCTTATCGAAGCGTAAATTTTAATATCGTCAGCGTATGCTAATGTCGGAGATAATAAAGACGTAATTAAGTCGTTAATAAAAGCTATAAACAGTAGAGGGCCTAAGTTGGAACCTTGAGGTACACCTGACGTCGAGTGGAACTCAAATGACTTAAATCTATTAAAATGTACATAGCTATTTCGGTTTTTGAGGTAAGATGACATAAATATTAGGGTGTGTTCTGTTAGACCAAATTGACTGAGCTTGTTAAGTAAAATGTTGTGGTCAATAGTATCAAAGGCACGGGACAGATCTGTATAGATATCATCGGCCTGACTTCTGTTATCAAGACTTTTACTAAGGTGTTGGGTAATTGTAGCCAGATTAGTTATCGGCGACCTTCCAGACATTAATCCGTGTTGAAGTGGTGAAATATATTTATTAGTATGGTTGTACAAAAAATAATATATGATTTGTTCAAATATCTTTTAAAAGTTGATAAGATTGCAATAGGTCTATAATTTTGAAGAAGAGTGACAATTTGTGCTGTACCCGATAGAGCAGGATGATACTGATCTTCTATCACAAGAGGATTTGTAGAGTGGCTTATATCCAAGCAACCATCAAAATTACTGAATACTAGATCTAAGAGGCTACTGTTACAATTCTTAATATTATTATATTGATTAAGTTTTAAGATGCTCAGAAAGTTGCATAGGGATGAAACTTTATGTGATTTAGGGTCATCAACTTCTTTGAAAAATGCAGGTATATTGAAATCACCAAGTAAAATAACTGTTTTTTTCTAAGAGCAATACCTCCACAGCCTCCAAAAAAGTATCAAGTGTATCACTGTTCACGTCTGGAGGTATGTAGACGGCAGCGGTATAAAATATAAATGAGTCAATTTTACATTTACATAAAATAAAGTCTATTAGTGGTGTTAGTTGTTGAATATGGCTAGTATTTACAACACTGTAAGATATACGTTCCGAGAATGATATCAGAATCCCGCCGCCAGTAGTACGACCTGTCACATTAAAGTTTCTGTCCTTTCGAACAACATTATAGCTATTATTAAACAGTTCATAACTATTGAAAGAGTCATTCAACCACGTTTCACTTATGCATATAATATCATAAGTAACACAGCAAACATAAAAGGTTTGTGTTTTAGAGCGTAAACCAAGAGTATTTTGGTAATAGACTGTCAATACTGATTGTTTTCTTCCGGGCGCAGTCAGTTTTCCGAAGATCTCTTGACAATAGTGGAGATGCCACGGATATGCTTGATGATGAGGTCCGATTCACCGTTAGATACTCGTTGTAAAAGATCCACCTTCACAGATATATAAAACGCCGACTGCATTGAAGTTTGGTCACTGGATATGCTGACCGTCTTATATTTGCTTGTGTTTTTGAGTTTTTTGATATTTCGGAATACCGTACAGACACATGATGAATTTTGCAATGACACTCTCGGCGGGCGATTATTTGCTTTGGAAGGATCGTATTTTCCTAATCTGAATGGTCTCGGATTGTCATGTTGCACATTTAGTATAGTTAGTATTTCCGTAACAAGGGCAGTATCGTTCGTTTGGGTGGTGGTGGAGTCACCAGCAGTTTCCGGTAATTTGTAGATAATTATGTTACACTTCCTTTTCTGTCGTTCATATATTTCTTGAATGATCTTTTCAGACTCGATTGTGACAGAAGTAGCGGTTGAAGATGTTAATGTAGACGATGACTTTAACATTTGAATATCATTTTGCAATGCAACAATTGCAGCCTTAAGTGCATTCAGATCATTTCCAAGTTCAGAGCATTTTTTACAAGACCAGAAAAGGTCACTCGTATTAATTTTGCGCACCTCACTCTTTGTGATATTGACGCATTCTATTTTATAGGTTTTCTTACACACACAGCAATTGACTGCCATATGAGCGTCCGTAATAGCATTGCAACATGTACACGTTAAATTCATTTTTAAACGCAATTTATAAATTATTTATAAAAATAGGTATGGATTTCCCTATGAGACGTTGAACTCGACTGTTTTTGCACTTGATGAATCACTCAATGTAGAACAGTGATTGTTGGAGTATCGAACGAAGAATAGGTAAAAACACTCACGACCATGGGAGATTAAAGTCTAATGATTCGCCGAATAATATTTTTCACGCAGTGATAGTAAGCAAAAATCAATGTTTACGCTTAAACGGTAGCTTGCACTAACACAACATAAATTGTACACATGCGTAATGACGTATTGCGTGTGTTTGTGAAAGATTATATATTTAAAGTAACAATTTACTACACTGTTTTTGTAAATAAGGCAGACCACATTTAGCACAGGTCACTCACACAGGTCAGAGACCTTATATATAATACTAAATTTACATTTCGGTAACTATTTTCAATAGTAATAAAATTGACAAATATATTTATTTCGTTAATTGACAGTGTCACTCAAACAAAAATTTCAAGGTGGGGTTATTTAGGGGGCTTAAATCAAAATTTAGTAGTTTATCTTTATTTTTAAACATATAAATTGCTTCTAACATTTATAATTTATAAAAAATTGATTCTTCTAATAATTTAACGTTATTTATATTAAACTTATGTCCGATAGTTAAAGTGTGATGTGCTACTGAAGATATAAATGATTTGGTATGGTATATGTGTTTTTTATATTTAATTAATAAATTTCGTCTTGTTTGTCTTACATACATTTTATCACAATTATTACAACTTATTGAGTAGATACCGGATTTATCCAAATCATTTTTTTTGAAACTACTTCCTAGAATTAATTTTACTTTAATTTGTGAATAGTAATGTTAATTTTCTTAAATGATTAATGTTAAATTTCTTAAAAACACTGTTTAATAAACATACATTTGGTTTGTAAATTAATCTAAAAAACTTTGTACTTTTTGGGATTTCAATAACATCTAAACGAGTTGCACAGTGAATTTTGTGTTTATTTAAATGTTTGTTTATGAGTTTTTTGATTGTGTTTTCATTATAATTTAATGATTTTGCAATTTTTAAAATAAAACCCAATTCATTTTTTCTGTTTTTTTTCTGAAATTTGTAAATTAATAGCTCTATAAATCATGCTAATTAAACATGCCATTTTATAAGAATATGGGCTATTTGAACTTGAGTGAATGTAATTAAAAGTATGTGTTGTTTTTCTATATACATTGAAATCAAATTTATCATTATTTTTGGTATCATTAAGTCGAGAAAAGGAATTTCGTCATTTCTTTCTGATTCGTAAGTAAAATTTATTGTTCGATAAAAATTATTTATTTTCGATATGAAGAAATTTATATCTGTGTTAATTTTAACTATTGCCAAAATATCATCAACATACCTAAACAAGACGAAATTTATTAATTAGATATAAAGAACACATATACCATATCAAATCATTTAACCCCGATAAATCTTCAGTAGCACATCACACCTTAACTACCGGACATAAATTTAATATAAATAACGTTAAATTATTAAAAGAATCAAATTTTTATAATTTAGACATGTTAGAAGTAATTTATATGTTTAAAAATAAAGATAAACTACTAAATTTCGATTTAAGCCCCCTAAATAATCCCCTCCTTGAAATTTTTGTTAGAGTGACACTCTCTATTAACGAAAAAATATATTTATCAATTATATTACCATTGAAAATTAATACATAGTGTTCGAAATGATACTAAATGTACATTTCGAACACTAAGTATTAATTTTCAATGGTAATATAATTGATAAATATATTTTAATCAGTGAAAAAAGAAATTACTACAATAATTAATAAAACACTTCACGTAACTAAAAGAAGAATATAGAATTAACTTAGTTATATCTCTTGTCAATATTTGTGTACACCAAAATAATTTTTAATTTAACAACAAAATATTTTGCCAAACAGACGATCTACCAATGGGCTCACCTTTATCGCCTCTATTGACGGACATTTTGAAGAACACTTATTTATAGATAACAGGTGTAAAAATATTATTTATTGGGCGAGATACGTTAATGATGTGTTTTGCATTTGGGAAGAGACAACACGATAATTAAACGCTTCCACACAATTTTTAAATTCCATAAATAATAATATTGTGTTCACCACAGAAATGGAACTCAACAATAGCCTAAATTTTCTACATTTCACCATTTTTAAAACAATAGATAATACTTAAGAGTATAAAATTTACCGAAAAGACAGCTTTACTGATATAATTATCCCTAGTAGTTTCAATACTCACCACAAAATAAAAAATAGTACTTTCCACTCGTCAATTTACAGGATTATACATACTACAGTTGACAAAAATAACTTTTATATAGAATTTAATACAATAAAAACTATAGCTACTAATAATGGCTATAATGAGCAACTATACTGGAAATCGGGAGATATGTCTTATGACTCATTGATCTAAAATGTGGAGATAACATTTTTTAGAGAGTATGTCGACAGTTGTATCTGCAACGATTTTTCCTAGTTGTGTCAAATTTTGACGTTACATGACAATGTCATACTGTTTAGGTAGTTTGAGTATACATATCCCAATTACGTGTTGTAGATTTTTAAATGCTCGTTGTTTTCTTAAAAGAGGTCAATTTGAAGTTTAAACGAGTGTTTTCCACTCCCAGGTTAAGTATGAAGTAAACTTTCGAGTTTAGAAAAGCTTACAAATTTGGTTTAGTCGCGTAGCGCGAAGCGCGGAGCGACCAAACCAAATGTTCATGCTTCTTTAAACTCGAAATTTTACTTCATGCGCCACACGTATAAGACACTGATTTCAAGCGAAGTTTACTTCGCTACGCGACCAAACCTAATTTTCAGGCTTTTCTAAACTCGAAATTTTACTTTATGCTTAGTCTAAGAGTGGAAAACACTCGTTTTAAGCTTCAAACTGAACTCTTTGAAAAAAGGGTATGCATATGTATACCTAATAGAAAATTCCCTGTATGTATACTTATAAGAAAAAATCGCTGTATTAACAGATTAATCCGATTACTATATGCCAAATCTACTAAATGGGCATTCGATTCAACTAATATTTTCGTTTGAGCTTACACAAAATCAACATAAATGCATTATTCATTTCTGTAAATACCTGAACTATTTAGTAGATGTGGAAATTGGAATTATACCACTTACACTCACATTTAAAACGATTGTGCACATCAATTAAAATGAATTGTGGCTGGGTTTTTGCAGATTTAGTTTTACGAAGACATTGTCAAAATGTGACGTTTAACCTTAATATTTTAAAGCTGCACACCGGAACATACGTTTTTTGTTTTACATCCTTTATTTTCAGGAAACTTAGCCTTTCGGCATATGTTTAATTTATGTGGTAATACAGGGGTATTAGGAAAAGGAGATTTACAACTGTAAAAAACTTAAAAACTACAACAATAACGATGAAAAATAACAAACAATAACAAGGTTTTTAAAAATAAAACTGTTTATTTTAAAACACTCTTCCTTCTTCCCAAAACTGTGGTTTTCTCAGACAGTGCTACCTTTAAAGATTCTTTGCTAATTTCACTAAAATTTTGTACTAATATTTATTATAATTCTCCTTCTTTTTCTTTAGATAATAAATTTTGACCTAGTTCCGAAATCTGTGCATCGTAATGTTCACTTAAATTTGTAATATATATGGTTCTGCTCTCCCAAGCTTCCATAATTTAGTCGGATATTTTTTAATCATTTTTGATGTACATGTTTTTCACATACCAAGGAATTTTGAATACTTTTAGAATTAGACGGTTTTCATTTCTAGTAAGTAAGTCGTGAGATCTCTCAGGCTCCTTGCCATACCGCTGCATTGGTGAAATTACACTTTTAAGTAATTTGGCTCTATTTTTTTTTAGATTAAAATGATCATTCATTATTAATGGAAACAATGATCGAACCCTGTTTAAGGCCAAACTGCTTCTGGTTACCCCCAAATATTTAATGTTGGCCGAAAGTTTTATTTGTCTATGTTTAAATTTATTATAATTGTTAATCGTTCGTTTTTTGCCCTACAAAATTGCTTCCGTCTTTCCTTGTTTAATTTTGATCTTCCACCTATCAGCGAAGGAACAATAACTTTTTAGATTTCTTTTTATTCTTAATTCTGCTCCCGTTTTGTTTAGCCCTTCGCAATGATTGATATCGTCAGCGAATTGAAATATTTTTGATAGTGAATCGTTCTTGAAATTTGGAATGTCCGATACAAAAATGTTATACAGGCAAGAGGATAGAGGAGACCCTTGAAAAAGGCCTTTCTCTGCTACTTTCCACCCCGACACATGATCTTTAATTTTGACCGCAAAAAATCTGTTGACTAGCCAATTTTTAATAAATTTTGTTTGCCAAATTGGGAATTTAAATTTGTGAATTTTTTTAATTAAATCCTCTCGCCAGACTTCCTCATAGGCTTTTTCTACATCTAGGAGAGTAACTATGACCGATTTTCCTGGTTTGTTTAAAGATATAGCATTCTCTACAAAATGTATTACTTGTTGAATAGCCCAATTGTTTTTTCTGAAGCCGAACTGAGAATTTAAAAAAGTCTGGTTCTCTTCCACGAAATTTTGAATATCTTCTTTAATAAAATGTTCTGTAACTCTGGCTAGCCCTGGGAGTAAACTAATCGGTCTTCGATTCGTTGCTTTGGTGGGATCCTTGTCCACTTTGGGAATTAAAACTACTACACTGACAAGATTATCCAAACCCTTATAGTTTTCTTCACAAATAATTTTGTGTTATTGTTTGAAAAATCATTGTTTATAAATTGCAATCTAAAATGTTCTGCAATAATTTCGGCCTTTTCTTCATTTTTAAAATACATTTCCCCCCCCCCCCATTTCAATAGGAGAATTTCTTTCATTACTTTTTCTCATTCGTTTTAATAATTTCCAAAAATGTTCCACATGTTCTGCCCCTAAATTTTCCAACTCCATGTTTCAAAAATTCTCCTTTCTTTCTTTTAACATTTAAGTTACTTACCTTTGTAATTTGTTCAATTTTTATTTATCCCTCAAATCCCTTGTTCTTTGAAATTGTTTCTTCGCTATATGTTACCTTTTAACGAGATCCTTTTTCTCATTGTTAAATCCAAGCCTATTATTCAAGTTCTAATTAACTTGAACTCTAGACTGAGACTCGACAATGAGCCCCTTAATGTTGTCAGTTAAATAAGCCGTCTCTTCCTCGATCTCATCCGAAAGATCGGCAAGGGCTCAACTGAAATTGTGGTTGATAAATAACTAAATTGTATTCAATTTGTTTTAACTATAAATTTTGGATTTTTGGCTCTATTGCCGAAACTGAATACTACAGGAAAATAGTCAGAGCATAATTCAAATTTAGTAACTACCTCGAACGGGTATCCTAATTTGTAAGCCAGAAATATATCTATGACATCATCTCTTAAGCCCACCCTGCCTGGCAAAGAGGTTAAATCTTCTGGACCCCATGCCTTAGGTCCGTCAATCTCGTAAAGTAATTTTGAAATAGTCCTTCCTGAAAAGTTTTCTGCTCCCTTATTCAAAAGAATTAGCACTTAAGTCACCCCCAATTAACATTTTTTTTTTAATTTTCCCATCGATCATTGCTTCCATTCCGATATTTTCAATTTCCGTACCTTGCACTGAAATTTGTCTAGCACAGATGTACCTTCTGTAGAAGATGGCCACTCCTCCCCCAGCCCTCCCCAGACGGTCTTTCCTAAACAAATTGTACCCCGCCAATTTTACATAATTTCCCGGTTTTAAGAGAGTTTCAGAAATCAACATAACTGAAATGTCTTCCCGCTCTACAAAAATGTGTAATTCGTTAATTTCGTCAACAATCTCATTCGCGTTCCACGTTGCAATTTTCATACTTAAATTTTGATAGAAATTTGTTGTAATATCCATAAACAGTTTTTGATTTATTTACCTAAAAATTTGGTTAACGTTTCCCGATCCGAGTCATTTTGACTACCAGGAATCTGGTTAGCAACTCTATTAGCATACGAAAGCATTTTGAATTTTTTAATTTTCTGAACTTTTGTAATTCTTTTGTCTTGTTTATATTAGTGGGATTCATACTGCACAAGGAAGAGTATGCAGCATGACTCCCATCGCAATTGACACACTTTAAATTTCGATTAATCGCGTCTTTTTCCTTACATTGGAAGAAGGGTGGTCTCCTGAACAGAAGGTACATCTGTATTCTGGCGTATATCTGAACTGGACATGTCCAAATTGCTGGCACTTAAAGCTGAGTCCTCGTGGGCATGCGTTTGGGATCAACAGTTACCTTCAAGTCCAGTAAATTCGTCACTTTGAAAATATTTTTACTAGCTTATGTGTTGGGCAGGTTTACCAGGACTAATGGGTATATTCTAGTACAATTTTTTAATCTCGTTAACGAGTTAAAAAATGTGCCCTTAAGGCTAAGCGTCTCCTCCATTTCCTCCTTAGTAAATTCAATAGGCAATCCCCTGATTACAACTTTTAACTCTTTTTCCTCACTAAGGAGAAAGTGGTGTTTGGAAGCTTTAATTTTCTCCAAAATCTTCACTGTTTTCCTGAAATCTTTACTAGTTTCAGTAAAGATAAAGATTTTATTTGCCCTACTTACGTACCGAATTACTTTTACATTGTTTTCTTTTAAAGTTAGTTGAACAATTTTTAACTTGGTTTTATCCACCAGCACAACGGGTGGTGGACGCTTGGGTTTTGGGACCTGAGGGGTCTGCACGACAGTTTTGGAAGTTTCTGTTCGAGAAGAATTAGGCTTATTTGCAAAGACTGGCACTTTGATGCCAGTCCCCATCTCTCTGAAGGAGATTAGTACTTCAAATTCGAAAGGTTTATTATTTTTCGTTACTCTTTTTAACTCCCTGGCGAACCCACCGCTGGCACATTCCTTTGCCTCCTCCTGCTGACCACATCCTGAAAATCTTCCCTCTTTGTTTCATATTCCTCCTCGTCGATTTCTTTCTCCAGCCTTGTCAGCCTCGCCTGGATAATCTGGAGCTGCCTGGTGAGCTCCTCTCTTTCGCTGCGTCTCCTTGCAACCGCTTCTTCCCTGGACTTCTTTTCCATCCTCTTCAAAACCTCAGAGTCCTTCTCCAGGTCACTTTCGTCCCAGCTATCCGGTGGCAGTCTTGGCACCTCCATCCTCTCCAGTTCCTGCACCACGTTTCTTAGTCCCTCAAACATTTTATCGTATACCCCTGATGGCGTTCTAGAGGCGCCCGAAGCGCATGTCGTTTTTGAGGAGGAGGACCTCTCCGAACCCGAAAAACGTACCGCTGAGTACGCCTCCGAAGCCGCGGACTGCCCCCCTGAGCTCATCACCTCTACAAATACTATTTTTTTAACTTCTTATAAACCCCAAATGTCTCTAATAGAAATTGACAATTGACAATTCTGCCACTCAGCACGACACACTCGCTGTTTCTGCGCAGGGTGTACTAACATACGTTTTCGCATGTTTGATCTAAAAACTATAGCAGACATACTATGAAGTTGTCTGTCTCTTTTCACACACGTAATCTGTCGTATGCAATTGGTGTAGAAAGCACTACAAATCAAGGATATCATGGGACACCTCTTGTGAATCGTACCTTAATTAATAATTTAGTAAAATAGAAAAAACTTAAAACAACTCAAATTTATATTGTGAAACAAAATCAACTATTTTTATTGTGAAACATAATCAGTTAAAACAATTTCGCATAGATTGGATTTTCTTCATAATATTTTGGATAAAATTACACAAAATGTTAAGGGTATGATTTTAATGTTATAATGAATAATCCAATAAACCTACAAAGACTTCTAGTTGATAATAAATCTGTGGTCAATAAACTTGACAAGTGCGTCGTTTATGAAATTAAGTGCGGCCATTGTGATACAATATACATAGGCCAGACTGGAAGAAATTTTAGAACACGCTTAGAGGAACATAAAAAAATCAATAATTAATAAAATATGTTTAACTGGATTTGCAATGCTGTGCAAATTCGGCATCCAAAAAAAATATATATATTTTTAACACAACAGTCTATAAAATGTTATACCCAGGCAATAAGGGTCGATACTTAAACTTTCGCGAGGGATAGGAAATTAGGAAGGCGCTAAAGCGGGAAAAACCAATTGTAAATAATAAGGATGAGATTTGGAACTCTCCTATAACGTCCGTCCTTATTACCTGATGTTTTATGATAGTTTGTATTTGTATATATATTGTTGCATAAATATATTTTATCCTCGAAAACAAGTTGAAGAAAATATAAATCAGTAAACAAACAAATTGTTTTAATTACATACCCAGAATTAAATTATACCTATTAGGTATTTAAACTAACAAATGAATTTAATAAAGTGTAATTATGTTATAACTTGATCATAGCACTAGTAATTTAACACTCTCGCAATATAATTCTACACCTAAACAATTCCGCTAGTTACATTTTTTATTATTTTAAATTAATTTGGTATTTTTATACCTTTAAATTATGCTCCATTCCGTGAAAAGCATTTATACTTTTATGATGATGCTAAAGTACAACGATATCACGCTTTACGCTGAATAAATTATGACAGCCTCGCGTACCCACCAAAAGTCATCCCGCCATTTGTGTGATGTAATTGTCTCCTCGTAAAAATATTTCATTATTTATATGTTATGTTAAAGCAAAGCCTGTCGGAGTTTAAAATTTTGTTAAAATTCCCATAAATTTACAGCGAGTGCGCTTTAAATGGGTTTCAAATTAATTCAATTGTTTGATTTCATTCGTATGGATATTTTTGATAAACGGTCAAATTTGTATATTTTTAAATGGATAGTTTGCTGATCCATTAAAAGCTTCACTCAAAAACGCATAATCACTTATTAATTATTACAACAATAGACTGCGTACACTGCTGTTTCAAAAAAGAAAACTTTTGCTAGCAAATGGTCATATGCCCAAAATTATAATTTATTTTTATTAGGGTACGAAATTTGTAAATTTTAATTAAAAAACTAGGTGTTTTTTTAATATCGCTTACCAACACCTGCGCACCCTAAAATATTTAGGGTGTGTAATTAGTTCTTTGTTCAAGTCTAGAGACAATATAAAAAAAGGAAATACCTATATCTTAAAAAGGAATACCTATATCGGATTCGTTATCCAAGAAAATTGCCTACGTCTCTACGTAGTTATTTATATTAGGGATGTAAAGAACATACTTACTACGTTTATTCTTATTTATTCTTCATAATTTCATAAGTTTGTGGTAATATTATAGTTGTGTGGTAAATAGCAATTATATTAGTAAAACTTTAAATATTGGATGTTGTAAATTCAAATATTGCTTGAAAATATATATTATAATAGTATTTTAATCGCTTAATAACACTATTAATATGAACTTCTTTGTGAAAGTTTGTTTCGATATAACAAACTTTAGGGTCTGCAGGGATCTTATAATTACATTTTGAACGCTACGTAATGACACATAAATGAGTTGCGAGTTCTTGAATCGGCCCTTAGGAAAGCAGAAAAGAAAATAGCATTTGCATTGAATCTCGGAGGAATCACAACTGGATTCCCTTCCACAATGAATTTATCTACGTACAGAACTGATTTTTATTATATAATCGAATAAAATCATTATGTACTTCTTTCGCTTCAATAGGGCATTACATCCGGAAGAGAACACTTCAAAAGACTTTTCTTCGTTCCCCCCAGCAACGTTTTTACTTTTAAAAATTCCAACCGACACAGGATTATTTTTTTGCAACCAATTACGTCCGGGCGTATCATCTATCATAGTGTGTAAGGGACATAGACAAGATACTATTATTGTGATGAATCTTATTTCTAGAGGAATGGCTTTAAGCACAAATTACGTTTATATAAAATGGCAAAGACTTTTATTTCTGCGGCGACGACTTGGATAAAACTGAATTGTTAAAATATGGGGGTAATTCCAGCAATTCCGACTTGAAACCAGTAATAGACATTTACTTAAATTGCATCGTCGACGTCTTACAATATGCAACAGTGGAATTATGGAAAGGGATGACTAGTACGAATTAATATTACCTCCTAAAATGCTCTCAATCGGGTTATGTTTTTGTTTTATTTCCATGCTTTGCAATTTATACAATTTATTTTTATATTTTCTAAGAGCAGATGTTTTATTAGGAGAAAATGTATTCTCGGCTATAAACTATTCTCCAGTTATGTACGAGTAAGATTTAGTTAAGGATACTTGAATATATCGTAGTAGGGATCCTCAAATAACGGATTTGAGCTCCAAGGGTAAAGAGGGCATAAGGCCAATGATGTAATAAAGCAAAGATCGAGCACGAGAGAAATACTAAGACAATTAAACTTATTTCTTCAATTAAAATGCAAATGATGATAAAAACAATTTAGTTTTATAGAAATAATGGCATAAATAATAAATATATTAATAATTATTGTAGTAATCTCTTTCTTCACTAATTAGTTTTATTCGCTAAATGTACATTTCGAACACTATGTGTTCATTCTCAATAGTAATATAATTGACAAATATGTTTATTTTATTAATTGACAGTGTCACCCAAACAAACATTTCAAGGAAGGGATTATTTAGGGGGCTTAAATCGAAATTTAGTAGTTTATCTTTATTTTTAAACATAGAAATTGCTTCTAACATGTCTACTGTATAAAAAAATGATTCTATTAACAATTTAACATTATTTATATTAAATATATCTCCGGTATTTAAGGTATGATGTGCTACTGAAGATTTGTTGGGGTTAAATGATTTTATATGGTACATGTGTTCTTTATATCTAATTAACAAATTTCGTCTTGTTTGTCCTACATAGATTTTATCACAATCTACTCAATAAATTGTAACATTATTGAGTAGATACCGGATTTTTCCAAATCATTTACTTTTTTGAAAGTACTTCCTAGAATTGATTTTATTTTAATTTGTGAATAATACGCAGAAGTAATGTTAAATTTCTTAAAAACACTGTCTAATAAACATAAATTTGGTTGGTAAATTAATCTAAAAAACTTTTTACTTTTTGGGATTTCAATAATTTCTAAACGAGTTGCACAGTGAATTTTCTATTTATTTAAATGTTTACTTATCAGTTTTTTAATTGTGTTTTGATTATAATTTAATGATTTTGCAATTTTTAAAATAAAATAAAATTCAATGTTTCTGTTTTCTTCTGAAATTTGTAAATGAATAGCTCTATAAATCATGCGATTAAAACATTCCATTTTATGAGAATATGGGCTATTTGAACTTGAGTGAATGTAATTAAAGGTATGTGTATTTTTTTCTATATACATTGAAATCTAATTTATCATTATTTTTTGTTATCATTAAGTCGAGAAAAGATAATTTGTCATTTATTTCTGATTCATAAGTAACATTTATTGTTGGATAAAAATTATTTATTTCGGATATGAATGAATTTATATTTGTGTTAATTTTAACTATTGCCAAAATATCATCAACATACCTAAATCAGACTCTAGGGAAATTTTGTAATGAGTTTGTTGCTAGATTTTCTAAATGATTTAAGAAAATATTGGCTAAGAAAGGAGATAGCGGGTTGCCCATTGCGGTTCCAAAAGTTTGCTTAAAAAATTTTTTGCTAAATTCAAATGTATTATATTCTATCACTAATGTTGTTAGATTAATGTATTCAATTATTTTTTCATTTTGTATAGAATTTTTTATTAGAAAGTTTTTTAAAATCTCTAATGTTTCTTGAATTGGAATATTTCGAAAAAGTGATTCAACATCAAACGATATTAACATTTCGTCCGAGTTAATTCTAGCGTTTTGTAATTTTGTTGCTAGGTCTATTGAATTTTGAAAATTCTTTTACTAGCCATTTAGCTAGGTTATATGTAGGTGAGTTAATATTTGATACTATTGGTCTAAATTTATTTCCAGGTTTATGGATTTTCGGGAGACAATATAATTTAGGGAGTTTTTGGTTTTTAATTTTTAATTTAAATGCAAGATTTTTATCAATTAGACATGTTGCGCTTTTTAAAGAATTAATAGTTTTATTTATATATTTATTTAATGGATTTTTTGTTTGCTCTATGTAAGGTCCCGATTCAAGCATTAAATTTACATGTTGAAAGTAATCTGTTTTTTTTAGTTATTACAATAGCATTACCTTTGTCTGATTTTAAGTAAAACACGTCTTTTTGTTTGAGTGATTTTAGGGTTTTCGGGTCACTATTGGATTTTATTGGTCGAAAATCTTCATTTTTTTGGATCATTTTTTGATTTTTTCTTTTGCAGCAATTCAGAAATCTGTAGCGTCTTCCTGTTTGAATAGTGATGAAGCTGTTTCTAAATCGTTAATTATCTCTTCTTTCGGAAATGTTTTTAATCTAATGGAGTGTTTTAATCCTTTACGTAGTAAGTTCATTTCTTCGTTCGTAAACTCTTCGTTAGAATTATTATACACTAATGTTTGAATAATTTGACATTCTTCTTTATTTCTTTTCGGAATTTTTTCATTTACTAACCTTTTATTTTGTCTTGAATTGTGATTGATTTCTTCTTAATTTTTGTAATTAAAAAATTTTCGATTTTCTGTAATGATTTATCCCAGTTATCAGGTGTTGTATTTTTCTCGAGTTTTAAATGAAGTTCGTATGCTCTGGTTTCTAAATCTGAACGTTTTCTATGTAACGAACTTTTTTCTGATCTTATCCATTTCACTTTCATGTCGAAAACTAATTTTATTCTATTGCAAACCTTTTTCCTAACCTAACCTAACCTAGAAGTATGTGGAATATTTAACGTGAGCAAACATTATTTTCGGCGAAAAATAGCCGTTGACACAAACTAGAATTCAGCCCAAATGAATTTTCAAGAGTGTATTAATTTAAGTTAGTTATTCTATAAATCCATATGAGTCCAAGTGTAATGTGCGAATGTGTTATAATCGTCATCCGGTTAAATCTAACTTTAAGTTGAAGTTAGATTGAAGTCTTTAACAAACATTTCTTTCTACTTGCCCAATGTCTCCAGTAAAGATTGCAATGGTTAACAGCATATTATAATGCATGTTATTCCACGGGGTATAAAGTAAAGTCGAGCCGTGCGAACTTTACAATATTTGACTGTGCGCGTGGCGCATGAAGTAAAATTTCGAGTTTAGAAAAGCCTTAAAATTTGGTTTGGTCGCTACGCGACTAAACCAAATTTTAAGGCTTTTCGAAACTCAAATCTTTACTTCATGCTTAACTTGGGACTGAAGAATACTCGTTTCATGCTTCAAATTGAACTCTTAAAAAAACAACTAATATGTAAAGATTTGCAGCATAATTAAGATATGTATACTTAAAAAAAATCATCCCTGTATAAATTTAGTTAGATATTTGTAACTTAAGCTTATTTAAGATATTTACAAAAGATTCAATTGTAATGATATGTTAGTTTGTATTCTGTAAATATCAACAAACTTGATAAAAATTGATAAATGATTAGAAATGCAATTATTTTGAATGAATACACATCAAAAATATACATTACATATTTATAAAAATAAATAAATTCAATAAAAATAAAATTGTTTCTATTAAGTTCATATTTTGTATGTTAACATAATTTTCTATTACATTACCCCAAATGCACTTCTAGCTAGCTCAGGGGTTTGGGGATGTAGAGCGATAGCAATTAGTCTTTAAAACACCAATCCAATACAACAAATTTATTTACGCAAACAAAAAAAAAACACAGCAGCAAAACAAAACACAGCACAAAAAAAAAACAACACAGCGTTAAATAATAATTAATGGGCGCAGTGGGCGTTGGCAGTGGCAGTTTGGTCGTCAGATGTGTTGAGTGGCGGCAGCAAAGTCCAGACAGACGCGGCAAAGTTCGGTCGAAGACAATAATGTCCAGACGGTGTCGGAAAAATCCGGATGTATCCGGAACTCGTCCACGGGGTCCGTAAAAGCATCGGTAAACGGTAAAGTCCGGAGGGTTTCAGAAAGCATCGGCCAAAGGCTGCTTTGTCAGTAAGGAAAACCCGAGCGGTTACAAGGCGGCACTGGGAGCAGGTCCGGTTCTTCTGATTAGTGCACTTTTCCTTATCAAAAAAAAGTTACACAAAAAAACGAAGTTAAAAAGTACTTAAACACCACAGACTGCACTTGTATAAACTTGTTGCCGGTATTGTTTCCGGTTTGCGACTGCTAAAGAAGTGCCGAAATAGAGGGTGGTTTCCTTGGTGGATCTGACCAGCTGGCCGAAAATCCGTTCTTCGGAAAAAAGAATGCAAAAGATTATACAGATCTCTTTTCCGAAAAACAGACTGCCGCTGGGTGGCAGGAGGTCTGCTCGGAGTCCACTCGAGGTGTTCGGGTTCTAGTCGTTATGCAAATTACCCGAGATAACCCCTGGTCGGATCTCAGGTAATTGGTGGGGATAAACTCATTTTATATACAAAAAAAGTAAAATTAGAAATTTAATTTTTGTTGCCGATGATTTTTAAAATCGCGGGCTACACATCTTTCTCTAAAATCATAATTAGAGGTACTTTTCTCTTATGATAATTTTAGTTTTTCATAATTTTTAAGCGCCCTCTATAGTAAATCATCCACAACTTTTTGTAAAGAATGAAGTTTTGTCAAAAAATTGACAATAATTAGAATATTGTACAACGAGCATCGAATGACACACATTCTCGCGAATATGAGATATTGCAGCACGAGCGTTAGCGATGCCCTTGTGATTTTTGTTTTAAAAATGTTCTTAACTTTCCGTATATTATAATTTCTTTATTATTGTTTATACTCAAGATCGTTGCATACTGGCACCATAATGTAGAAGGTTTGAATTTACTACAGACTTTTACAAAATAAGCCACTAGTATTATCCATTTGCCAAATCCATGAAACTTTTATAGGCCTCTTCATATTTTTTTTTTTAAATCGGCGGTATTAAATTCACATATATTGCCTTCGAGAACTCAGAAATTAAGGGTGGAGGTTAATCGATACTGCTCGACATTTTTATTTAAATTAGTTCCTCAAAAATTAAATAACTGACAATTGTTGACAGTTAGACTCAAAACGGCCAGGCGGGATATCTGTGCATCCTTGTTGTTTACATTGACTTGTGAGCTCTCTCTCAAGTATAGAGAACAATCATCTCTTTCTTTTCTAACACTGTCTATTTAAAAACTATGTTTGTTTTGTCACTCCAAACATTATTTGTTTTTTAAGGGTCTTGTAGAATGCACCTTATTTATTATTCAATAAATATATCACAATGTCTACTGTTCTTAATGGTAGTAGGAAAAACGTTTTTGCTATCCGGGCTGTAATACTAGGACACGCGGTATGTTATAATTTATAAAAGGGTTATAGCCCCATGAATTTTGATTATTTGTTAAATATGGATATTATTAACAATTTTTGCCAATATGTAATTATTATTTGTTATACATTATTCTGAATCAATTAACAAAAAGCAATTATATAAACAATACCAGTAAACAATAGTGTAATTAATTTACACAGCAATTATTACAGCAATGATTTAGCATCAAACGAGAAAAATGATAAATTCTACCAACTATTTATTATAAAATGAAACATAACGGAATATAAAGTTTGAGGCAGTGCTGTAATAGTGAAATCAGTAAAAAGTATACAGTAAATGTATTTTAAAAATCAGCAATAATACGATATAAATGGAGGGGAGTATGAATAAAGCAAATGTCTTCAAATCTTTATTTTACATCGATGAGATGGATGATTTTTATGTGTGTATGTTTCATAATGATTAGATGTTAGTTAAAATATGAGCTTCAAAAATATGTAATCAATATGAATAGAAAAAGTCATAGTAAGAAGGCTATTATTATTAAAACTAAATTAAACTTTGGGTCAAGACCGAAACAACATACCAAACTTTGACTTTAGAACACTACAAATGTTTGTTTATTACTGCGAGAATGCAACAAATCCTTATAAGTTGTAGATCAGTGATGAGGAACGCGTGGCCAGCATTTGTTTTTTTTTCTCATTTTTATCAAATTTCGATTTTTTTTTTAAATATTATCAGCTGTAATATAACAAGTTGTATGATTGTCATCGATAATATTCATGAGTGAAACCGAGCTGCTGATTTAACGAGCCCGAGGGGCAAGTTGAATGTGCTGCTCCGGTTCACGAATAAATATTATCGATTATTAATCATACCACGAGTTATATTATTATTATTCGATGAGAGAATATAACGAATTTCACTACATATCCCTCTTAGAAACCTTACCCCATCGTCCGGTTGACATTTTTAATTATCGACTGCCAGATTTGACAAATAATTTTCGTAGCAACGGCCAAAACAAAGTGATAGGATTCTATCACCGCTGTGATAACATGTAAATACGCGATTCTAATTGCAGGGAATGTAGTGTGACTCTTGAGTTATATTTTCAGCTGTAATATAAGTGGTATAATTATCATCGATAATATTCATGAGTGAAACCAAGCTGCAGATTAATGAGCCCGAAGGGCGAGTTGAATATGCTGCTCCGGTTTCACGAATAATTATTATTGATTATTAATCATACCACGAGTTACATTCGATGAGAGAATATAACGAATTTCACTATATTTCCGTCTTAGAAATCTCATTGACATTTTCAATAATCGACCGTCAGATTTGACAAATAATTTTCGTAGCAACGACCAAAACAAGGTAATAGGATTCTATCACCGCTGTGATAACATGTTTCTATGGAAATAAGCGATTCTGATTGGAGGGAATGTAGTCATGTGACGCTTGAGTTATATTCTCAATAATATAATTAAGCATTAACAAAATTCATTATAGTGTACTGTAAACAAAAACGTGTCGATCATAGAACTTTTCCCGTCATTTAAACAATTGACAATTGACATACTAAATTTATTTAGTATGTCTTTGGTTAAAAATTTCACTTGAAGTTAGTGTTTTGTACGCGTGGCGCATAAGTAAAATTTCGAGTTGAGAAAAGCCCGAAGAATTTGGATTTGGACGCTGCGCATCAATGCTACAGTTGCTCTCATTTCCCCACCTACTGTTTGTGATGTTAGAAATGGTATTATTGAGAACCGCCTTACATGACACTAAGGAAATTCCTGGAGCCTGGCGACGAGGTCGATATGGTAGCGGACTATGTTGGTCTGCCACCGGACAGCGACGAAGAGAACCAGGTTCCTGACGAGGCCAGCGTTTTGATAGAGGAAATGCGGAGGAAGGCGAGGAACGCGTTGAAGGAAAAGAAGAGACAGGAGAGGGATGACATAGCAAAATAGCTAAGGGTGGTGCAGGAAAGGCTAGAGAGGATCGACAAGGAGATGCAGGAGGAGGAGATGAAGAAGAACGGGAAGGAGTTTCAGGTGGTGACGAACAGGCGGAGGAAGCGGGCCGAGGAACCAGTGAGTCCACTAAGTAGTCCGCCTTTGAAAAAGTTAAGTCAGCTGTCCTTCAGACAGACTGACTCTGGGCTAAAAATTCCGGATTTTTCAAACTTTAGAAATTTAATTGAGAATCCGACAAAAAGCGTACCGGTCCCCTAGGCCCCTCGGGCCCCAAAGCCCAAACGTCCGCCAAAATTGTTCAGATAACTATCAAAGAGAACGCTGTAAAAATTGTACAATATGTAGATCACCTTCACCACGTAAAAATCTTTACTGAAACAAACGACGATTATAGAAAAACAGTCAAAATTCTAGAAGAATTCTCAACACTATTTCCTCTTTAGTGAGGAAAAAGAACTCAAAGTGGTGATTAGAGGCATTCCTAATGAGTTCACCAAGGAGGAGGTTGAGGAGGCCTTAACTTAAAAGCAAATCAAGTTCAATTCAATTGCTCGATTAAAAAATGAGAACAGAGTGTATTCCTTAATTTTAATAAATTTAGTGGAAGACGAGGAGGGGAAAATATGTTTAATCTTACGAACCTCCTCGACTTAAAAATCACCGTTGAACCAAAACGCAAACCTACGCGGGCTCAACAGTGTTTTAAATGTCAACAGTTCGGTCACTTTCAATTTCGGTGTACTGCAGAGTACAGATGTGCAGGTACCTTCGAGTGTGGGGAAAGAAACAAAGATATTAAAAATGAAAAATGTACAAATTGTGGGGGTAATTATGCTGCTTATTCTTGGTCGTGTAGTATGAACCCCATAAATATAAAGAGAACCTGGAAAACTAAAAAAAAAAATAAGACAACTAAAAAAAGCGAAGGTTGTCCTAGGCACGTCCTACGGAAGTAGAAGGCGAGCCAAAGTCCTGGTATCCAAAATGGATGGGACAATTTTGACAATAAGAGCCTCCAATCTTATTGTCAAAATTGTGTTTATTAGATTTTACACAAATTAATTTACAAAATTCTAGTGTGAAAACCTCAACGTGGAATGCGGGTGGGATTAAAGGAAAAATAAATGAATTACATTTTTTTGTGGATAATGAAGACATTTCTGTTATGTTAATTTCGAAAACTTTTAAAACCGGGGGAAAATCATATATTGGCGGGCTTCAATGTTTTTGGAAAGATCGTTTAGGAAGGGTCGGAGGAGGTGTGGTTATCTTCTACAGACGGAGCATCCGTGCAAAGCCAATTGAGGTCCTGGGCACCGAAATTAAATGCATATGGATGGAAGCTATGATTGGGGGGACAGTATTCAAAAATGTTTAGGTTTTAGATTTAGACATTCTTCCATTTATCAGCGGAAAGAAATGTTATTATTGGGGACGACTTACATGCAAAATCTTTAGAATAGGGTAGTAGAGGACGGAATAGGTCAGGGAGGACAATTGCAAATTAATTATACTCAATAGACGGACTAAAGGCATGGGTCCGGAAGATGCAATCTCCGTACCAGACAGGGTGGGAGTCAGGCGAGGTGTCATAGATATCTTTCTATCATACAAAGTAGGAGATCCTTTTGAGGTAGTAACAAAATTCCAGTTATGCTCTGACCATTTTCCTGTAGTATTAACCTTTGGTAATTTAAAAAATGTTTCTAAATTCGTAGTAAAAACAAATTAGATGAAGTTTAGCTATTTAACCATCAAAATTCCAGTGAAATCCTTACCAATTCTTTTTGGAAAAATTGAAGAAGAGGCGGAGATTTTAACAAATAAAATTCAAGAATTCCTCCCTGAGTCGCAGTCTAGGGCTCAGGTTAATCCTAACATGAGAAATAGACTGGGACTTAGTGGGAAAGAAAAATATTTGTTAAAATGAAAAATGTTGGCAAAATAAAAATTATCTAAAACTCGGGATTTAAGGGATAAGGCAAAATTACATAAATTTCAGAGGGAGGTTAGAGAAATGCTAAGGGAAAGAAAGGAGGAAAATTGGGAAAATAAACTTTCGGAGATTGGGAAACGAGAAAATATAAATGAATTTTTGAAACTTTAAAAAATTATTAGGTGTAGGGCTAAGCCGAACCCACCAATTGAATCAGGTGGAAAAATATTTTTTAAGAATGAGGATAAAGCCGAAATAATCGCAAATGATTTTAGGGGTCAATTTTCAAACGACAATTCAATATAAAGTACCAAATTATTAGTGAAAAATTCAGTTGACAAGTTAGAAAAATTCCCAGTGATGATCCGCCTTCAATTTCTGAGGAAATGGTAAGGGAAAAATGAATATCTCTCGGCTCAAAAAAAGCGCCAGGAGTATATAATATTCCGAATAGGGGACTGAAACAGTCTTCTTCGGTACAAAGAATAAATAAAAGAGTATTTGGAAGAGGGCGGTGGTAGTCTCAATCCGCAAAGGGAATAAGGACCCGACTAAAGTCCAGAATCGGCGTCCCATAAGTCTACTCCATTTTATCAAAGAAGATATTTATGCTTTTGCAAAGGAGCATTTTTCAAAATTCTCAGTTTGGATTTAGAGAAAATATTTCAGTCTTGCAGCAAGCCATCCACCTTATTGAATCCGTTAAGGAAATTAATAAACCAAAAAAAATCGGTCATGGTAACATACCTAGATGTAGATAGATGTAGAGAAAGCCTATGACGGAGTCTGGCGAGAGGCTTTAATTTAAAAATTATTGCAACGCAATAAACATTTTAGTAAAAGAAGCAGATTAAGATTATTTAAATGACAGAGAGGTTTGGGTTTTGGGACCTGAGATGACGTTATCCATGTTTAGGGCCAAGGAAATTAGTCTAATTAGAAGAATTTTCAGAAATGTTCAGCATTCCTCAGCACTGGATCGGAACCACACTGAAGATGACCTTGAAGTCCGAAACGCGTCTGTGGGTATCTAGTGCCGGAATACTGAACACAAATTCAATTTTGATATTTGTTTTCTGGTTTCACAAACAGAGTATAGCTCCGTCGACGAAACAGTGACCTGTAAATGCACTTTGTGCACCGTGTCATTGACGATGCCACTATGGGGCACTAGATGGCGTTAGCTATCGAATTCATTTAATACTGTCTTAATGTTGACTAACAAATAATAATTTAAGAAAAATGAGTAAAACTTAGAACGAAAATTGTCTACAATTCAAATACATTTTCTACGCATATTAGTAACCCGAAAACATAATACATAATTCGAATAATTAGCACCGTTATTAGGATTATACTATTAATTGTGCTTTATCTGTTTCTATTCATAAAATCATGTATACTTATTTAGTTGCGTTGACAATCCACATTATAGTTTATATAAAAAAATGAACAGCCACGTAGTCTAGGATTTTTCGTGTTACCTGCACGTGACTGCGATGCTGTAGACAGGACGAGCAACAATGTGACAGAGTCAAACTGCATTGTGCTGTATTTTAGCAGCGATAATTTAATCGCGAAAGCTTTGAACTAACTTCGGAAATTAAATATTTTACTCCTACGCAAAGTGGCTTAATTTCACTCACCGATAATAAGGGCATTACCCGCCATTTGGTAAATTGATGCTATTTACCAAAGGGTTTATTTTGTTTCAGTTTATGTTTAAGATTGTAAATGTTTTAATAAATTTAGGTACATTAGCAAATAACTCTAACTTTTGAGATTAATTTAATTATGGATACCTTTCAAGGAAAAAATGTTTTACGGGAATAAGAATTTGAAATATATCAACATTATTATGTATTATATTTGCTATATTTACATGTATTATTTTTAATGTTTATTTTAATTGTAATACATACACATTTAAGTTTGTATGTATGAAAATATCGAGTTGGAAAAATCAAGGAAAAATTGTTAAATTGTAAATATCTTTAATTTCAGCTATCGTCCAATATGTGTTCCCATTTTGAAAACCCAGGGTAAAAGATAGAAAGTCTTTTAGCATAAAAGTTGCGCTTTCTGACACTGATTAATTATATTTTTTAACAATTTTTGTAAAATGTTTAACATGTTAACGTTCAACAAGTCATAATAATAATAGTTAAATGTCTTTTCATTTAGTCGACTTTCTATAAGTTTCTATTATTAAATAAGCGAGATGTTCATGCTGGCTCCAAAATTTGGATCTCCCTGTACATTGTGTGGATTATCTTTGGGATGGGTATAATCAATAAAATGTGGCTTTCAGTTTTTGCGATTGAAGCTCGCTCCAGCTGAGTTTAAATTATATGATTGCTTTACTTCATCCAACTGTAATGGTTTTATATAATTATATTGGTGAAAGTATTTGATCCTGTACTCTAGTTATTCATTTTTCCAACAACAAAAGAAAATGTAAGGAACTTTATTCACAGGAAATAATTATATCAAATGAGTTTTGATTGTTCGAAGATATTAAATAGAACGGAAACAAAATCGCATTGCACCAATCCGATAAATGTCTTAGTTGAGAACAAAGTTTAATTGGCAAGTTTTCACATTTAATTATTTGAACTGTTACATCCCATTCATTCGAATAATTTCAATAATCAATTCGGAGTATGTCTCTTTATTATTAAACGAAAATTTAATTCTTAATTCTCACGAAATATGCGTATAAATGAATACAATGCTTATAATAAAATAAATACAAAATACAAATATAAATGATTCATAAACAACTCAACAACTAATTTGCGGTTGAGTATAACTTATTTTTACACGAATGTTCTAACAATTACTGTATCAATTCTTTACAATCAGTATTAAGTGACTTTAATTGAGCCAGCAAACAGATATTATACTCATTATAATAACTAAATATAAAAATAACATTTAATATATAGTTAATTAGGATGTGTAAATAATACTATTTAAACCCTTTCGGCTCTGACGGTGGCATTTGCCACCACTAACATTTGGTAAAGATACTGGGATTTTTTCTTTAAAATATACATTTATGTATGCATGAGCTGTAATTGTAATGTCCACTCCCAGATTAAGCATGAAGTAAAATTTCGAGTTAGGAAAAACCTGAAAATTTGGTTTGGTCGCGTAGCGCTACGCGATTTTCAGGCTTTTCTAAACTCGAAATTTTACTTCATGCGCCACGCGTATAAAACACTGATTTTATGTAAAGTTTAAAATATTCTACTACGCTACGCTACGCGCTCCGCGACCAAACCAAAGTTTCAAGCTTTTCTCAACTCGAAATTTTACTTCATGCTTAATCTAGGAGTGGAAAACACTCGTTTGAAAGTTTAATTTAAAATATTTGTAAAAACAACGAATATCTGAGATTTACAGCGTATGCAGTATATAGAGATATATACTTAAAAGAAAAACTCTCTGTACATCTGAGATAGTAATAAATAATATGCAGGGTACAAAACATTTTTTTTTTCGGGCATCAGAAAAATTCCAGGGCTGAAAGGGTTAAGTAAATTTGTATTGCAGGTTGAAAGTCGTGGTATTTCTTACTTTCTTTGTTCAAAAATGTCAACCTTACATCTATAATTAGTGCACTTTTTAAGTTCCCATTAAAGGGTTAATAAAAAAAACACAATAATTTTTTTTAAAGACGTATCTTTTTTTCACTTGAGTCCGCATGTAGTTAGCCCTCAAAAAATTTAAATTTTTTGTAACATGAATTTTAAAAAAATTTACATTTCTTGATTCTCAATTAATTCTAAATTTTCCCCAATTTCGACAACTCCCGGATTAAAATGATTCTTAGAATTCTTAATAAATTTTGCCCTACCCTCTCTTGCAGCATCAATTTGATTAGACATTCCCAAATCCTTTCGAATATAATAATTTTTAAAGTTGTGGTATGGTTCCAAAATTACCTTTATAGTATTGTGATGTTTATGAATTTTCGATATATCGATAATTATATATATTTTCGTCACAAACACATTATAAAGTAATTTTTTTTTGTTATCAATAAATGGTAATGTCAATTCACCGGGTTCAACAAGAAATTAGAACTAGAAAATCCTAATTATCAAACCAACACGAACTTTAAGTATTTAAACATAAATGGCACATGTACTAACGGGCGACCTACTAAAATTGGCTTCACCGACAAAACCGGCAGAAAATGGGACACTTTAATATAAAAATCTGCTGTGACCAACAAAGGTACCGACCGCTAATTAAAATCATATAGGAGTAGTATATCTAGTATTCCTATCACTTATAAGACTAAAAGTATAAACACATTAAATGTTTATTTCTTGATTATCTAAAATTTGTATTTAAAAAAATTACAATTATGTTAATCATTTACGAGACACGAAGAAAACGCTAAGAGTAAACATAAACGATAAGAGTAAACTTTCTCTACCGGTTTCCGCAAATTATCCATATTGTGGAGTAGAACCCAAATGCAAAATTTGATGAATATCCCATGAGCTGTTTTCGCTGAAATCTTTACACTGCTGCGGGAGAGAGTCCGGAGCCAAATTGGTATGGTCCTCACTAACGGTGCTTCCTGCATTGAACACAGGAAGCACCGTTAGCATATATAGCATTTTCGCAATAATAGTCATCGGCGTGTAGCCTTCAGAAACGCTCGTCCTGAAAGACTTACATTTTCACACAATGTTGATATCGATGTACTAGTATTATTACTGGCGATATTACACATGGCAGTGATAACTACCCGCGGCCGGCATGTGTGCTTTGGGATCCCAGGAACCCGAATCAAGTATTATCTCAATGGTGTCGGTCTTTGTGTGATCGGATTTCAGCGAAAACGGCTCATAGCATTTTAATCAAATTTTGTATTTGGGTTAAATACGGAAACCGAAAGTGGATGTGTACCATACAGAGCTGGGCAGGATTCGAATCATTCAGGATTCGATTCCCGGATTCGAATCCTTTTAGAGGATTCAAAAGAGGTATTCGAATACTCTAGTGAAAACGGATTCGTGATCCGGATTCGTAACATTTTTTTAAAAGGATTCGTATTCGAATCCAAACGTAGATGATTCGAATCCTTATAAAAGGATTCTAATTCTTATAAAAGGATTCGAATCCTTATAAAACGATTCGAATTCTTATAAAAGGATTAGAATCCTTATAAATGGAATCGAATCCTTATAAAATTCGAATCCTGATACATGGATTCAAATCCTCCTAAATAATTCGAATCATCGCTATTAAGGCTGCGATTCGAATTCGATTAATTCAAATAGTTAAATATTCTAATATGAATATTTAAATCACTAAATTATTCATATTTGAATATAAATATTAAAATTTTCGAATAATTCAAATATTTGTAAATGCATATTTGGTTACTTAACCATGAAACATATTCAACGTTAATAGTATATTTTTAACTTCACTTGAAATCAGTGTTTTATACGCGTGGCGCATGAAGTAAAATTTCGAGTTTAGAAAAGCCCCGTGAAAATTTGTCTCGGGTCGCTGCGCGACCCTCGACAAATTTTCTACGCGGGGCTTTTCTAAACTCGAAATTTTACTTCATGCTTAGTCTGGGAGTGGACAACACTCATTCTTAGAAGTTTCAAATTGAAGGATTACTCTAGATTTCTAAGTTTATTCCCGTTTTACAAAGGCTGCAGCTCAAAGGACCAACCATGGACTTCGCAGAACGATGGACTACAGGGAATCGAAGATTTTTTACAAGAAAACAACGAATATCTGAAGGTTTACAGCATGGATAGGAAAGAAAACATCTAATTTTGAAAAAATATCGAAGTTGGGTTGGTTTTCAGTGCATTTTTAACTTCACTTTAAATCAGTGTTTTATACGCGTGGCGCATGAAGTAAAATTTCGAGTTTAGAAAAGCCCCGCGAAAATTTGTCTCGGGTCGCTGCGCGACCCTCGACAAATTTTCCACGCGGGGCTTTTCTAAACTCGAAATTTTACTTCATGCTTAGTCTGGGAGTGGACAACACTCGTTTGAATTTTAAATTTAACTCTTTTAAAAAATCGACGTATGTAATATAATAAATCATTCATTGAAATCATAGATAAAGATGCAAAATTTTACCTAAAATTAACTTTTAGAGTTAACTTTATAATTTGGTCGGCTCTTAATGGGTGAATATTCTATTCCTAAAAAAAAAACGATTTTATTTAATATTGAAGTTGCATTTAATACAATACCAAACTGTGAATAAATCGACATAAATCTAGAAATATCAAAAATCTCGACATGTAGAAAATCTTGACGGTCCACTCCCAGACTAAGCATGAAGTAAAATTTCGAGTTTAGAAAAGCCCCGCGTAGAAAATTTGTCGAGGGTCGCGCAGCGACCCGAGACAAATTTTCACGGGGCTTTTCTAAACTCGAAATTTTACTTCATGCGCCAGGCGTATAAAACACAGATTCAAAATGAAGTTCAATAACACATATATCATCAATAATTAAAATCATTATATAATCAGATATTTAGTCGGTAAATGAACATGTTTGTTAATAGAAACTGATGGAATAAAATATTACTGGTTGCAAATAATAGATTCAAATTTATTTTTAAAGGATTTGTATCCGTGATTCAAAAATGAGGATTCGAATCTTTGATTCGAATCATATTTTTCACTTACGAATCCTTTATTCGAGTATTCGTGATTCGAATCATATTAGGTGATTCGGATTCGTGATTCGAATCATGTTTTTGAGGATTCATCCCAGCTCTGGTACCATACTATTAGGTCAAGAATTTTTTTAAAAATATGCATTTTGAATTGTTTAAATTATTTTATTGCTCTATCTCTATAAAAATTAATAATAAGTTATTTTAATTTGCGGTCGGTACCTGTGTTGTCACAGCAAACGTTTTTATTTTTGAGCCGAAAAAGAATTGCGTTTGTGAAGGTAATTATAGGAAATATTTTGTATAGATTTTTAATTGAAATTCACTTGGTTTGTTTTACTAATGAATTATTTAATTTTCAACTAGTTTCGGCTTGACGCTATTTTCAAGAATCTTTCATCTTTGTTTTATCGTTTGTACAAATAGTATTGGAATACTAAAAGTGTAATTAAAAGAGTTTGAAGTCGATTGAATTTCTGAAGACTAAACAAAATATACCAGATATTTTTGTTTTATTTTGACTATCTTTGAAAAAATAAAATCCATAAACTGAAATCAAAATGACAGACGTTCAAAGTTTAGTTTTTATGGTTATTGTTTGTAAATTTATGTTATTTTCAAAATATCTTAAAAATTAAGAGAGTTGGAAGCAAACATATTCAGAATTTAAAGTATTTTTTAGTATGCTTTAAAATGGTTACTATAAATTCTGAATTAGCCGGCTAGTAATGATAATCCGGTCAAGTCCTGTTTGTGGGTATATGTTTATACAATAAAATAATATTACAGGAGACATGGCTGTGGTGAGAACTAATGCCAGGATATTATTACCTTTAAAAGTATGTTTTAACTATCAATATTCCATAGCCATCAAACTGGAGCAAAGCAGCTTTATGGCGAAAAGAATAGCGCCCTCTATGCCTAAGAGAATGACGAGAACCGCAACTCTCCCACTTATTTATTTTACTGCAATCGTCTATCTATAAATGTCGAATAACTCTGAAATGATCTGACTTTGATCGAATGTTTTAGATAAAAACGACACTTCATTTTCATGAGATATACAAAAACCAAACATATAGAGTGATCCATTTAAAATAAGCAAGTTGCATCCGCTACTGTCTTTATGGCTAACCCTGTAGTGAATAATCGAACGATCGGTACTTGAATGATGTTGGTAATCAATTGATCATTCGAATGATGATAAGAATTATCATTTAAATGATCATTTGTTTCATCATTAAAACGGTGATTCGAAGTATCTATCTATGTATCCTCAAGTTTTTTAGAATTCTTAATCATTTTGATGAATATTTTATTACTACATCATATTTGAAACTAGGCTTAGACGCAGGAGACATTACAATAACCAGACAAAACAATATTTAAAACTATAAAAAATAAATAAAAAATACTGTCATTTCTTCTTATTTTATTTATTTTGTAAAGCTTAACACATAATTATCTGCACGTAATCCATGAATGTGTCCATCAAGTGTATTAGTTATTCGGGCGTGATCCGTGAGCAAAAACGCTATTCATTTCATGTAACAAGTGGATTTAATATTCGTTATATTTATAAAATGTTAACACTTAAATGTGCATTGGTAATAAGTTGCGTATACAATAAGTTTTCATTCGATTATACCCATCACTAAATTATCTAACCATTTGAATGATCATTCAAATGATCATTCATATAATTATTTGAATGATCATTCGAATGATCATTCATATTACTATTTAAATGATCATTCGAATGATCATTTAAATTATCATTCTAATGATCATTCAAATCATCATTTGAATGATCTTTCATATAATTATTTGAATGATTATTCGAATGATCATTCATATTACCATTTGAATGATCATTTAAATCATCATTCTAATGATCATTCAAATCATCATTCGAATGATAATAATAGATAATTATATAATCGGTGATTTCAATAATCGAATGATTCAATTATTGTCACTCGAGCCGGCATGTGTACCTAGTACACATGAACATATTTTTGGGTTATGCAAATAATACGGTCAAGCTACTTTGGTAAAGAGAATTTTTACCTATGTTTAAAAATTACCTATGTTTAACGAGAACACCCTGTATATAATTGCAACTATAAATACTAAGAACAATTTTAAATGTAACACATTCATGATAATTTATTGGGGCGATCTATTTAAAATAAAACGCCCTGTATATAATGTGAACAATTTATTTGTTTTACTTTATACTGATACTAAAGACATTACTTTAGTTTACATAACTCAATTAAACTCAATTAATTTGTAGTCTTATTAAAGATAAATTTGAGAGTCTAGTTAACTTAATTTTATAATTAGTAAGGTTGTTCTATCTTCACTTGTAAGATTTATTCATCAGATCACAATGTAGATCTTTTCTGAGTGGGAGCCAAGTCAAGGAATTATCATGTAAATGGTGTCCCGAACGTTTTTTCGTTCATGCCAGGAAGTGAAAATAAATAAATAAGATTTTTTCCGAGATAAACGTAAGCACACACAATAACATCCATTTGTTAGTGTAAATATTCGCTTTGTTACCAGATCGCACTACAATACTTTGTGCAAATAGTGCATATTTTAATTGCGGTGCAGTTATTTATCTAATTAACGTGAGCACGGAATGCCGGTTTGTTTGTGTGATAGTTTGTAAATTTTGCATACTGAAAATGTTGTTTTATTTCATTTGTGTAGATTATACTCTTTATAGGTATTTTCGTGGTTAAAAAATGCCAAAAGAGCATTTATAAATACTGATTCAAATGTATTTTATATACTTCATTTTTTTAATACTGTATTAGCATGGTACTACAATATTTTAAATATAATATACAATATTTGTAATATTAAACTTGTTTACCATCTCATTTATGATGGCATTTAGGATACACTATTTTATACTTCCATCCAATATAACATGCACATGGTACATATAAAAGAATACATTTTGTTTTATTATTATGTAGTTTATATTCTTACCTTGCCTTTTTCACATTATTTCCTAAACATATCAAGAGGTCTGTAGTTTTTGTACTATTATTTCAAATAATGCTATTTCTATCTCTATGTTTCTTATCGTCTTCAGCTGACTACACCACATTTTCACCTTTCGTCTTCTTTCATCGCTTTAGAAAATAAGACGTATATTTTTATCGTCCTCTTCTGTTATGCTTCGGAATTTTTCATGTTGTTAATATTTTCACTTCCATTCATTTTTTATATTTATTCATTAATGTTTACTTCAAATAATTAAAAATTATTTAAATACGAGTGAGCTAAGCCGAAGTGTCTCAGAGTCAAATTTTCGTCTGTAATCGTTGGTAGAAAATGTTAGCTAAATGGTTTAACTCAATTTTCTAATCTCTGAGCTAAGCCGAAGTGTCTGAAAGTCAAATTTTCGTCTGCAATCGTTGGTAGAAAACGTTAGCTAAATGCTTTAACTCAATTGTCTAATCTGTGAGCTTTTACAGAGTGCGAATCGACAACAAGATATAAGATAAAAAATAAGCAACACAAACCATTCTGGAAAAAAATAGAACCTAACTAAAATAAATATCGTGCAGAGAGGTCAAAAAAGTATTACAGTTCAGAAAAGCTAAGATAATAGCAATTTTTAACTGTAATTGACATTTACATTTCAGATTGCTAGTAGATAAATTCATCATCATCATCATCATCATCATCCAGTGGCTTGACAGTCCATCATTGGCTTCCCTTAGCCGCCGTCTCCACTCGACGCGGTCGTTCGCGATTGATCAATTTCTGATATCAAGCAGGCTCTGGGTATTTTCTACTACATTGTCTTTCCAACGGGTTCGTGGCCAACCCTTCTTTCGCTTTCCTGCAAACTCTCCGTTCATCACCCTTTTGGGGATCTTATTCTCTTCCATTTTCTCTAAATGTCCGGCCCATCTGAGTCGTTGAATTTTTATGTACTTAATTATGTCAGGTTCTTTGTTTATTTAGTTCATGATTGTACCTGATTCTCAAGGTATTATTTTCGTTTACAGGGCCAAATATATATATTTCAAAAAATGCTAGCATTTGCTCCGTTTTCTTTATTAGCGTCCAGGTTTCCCTTGCATAGGTTACAATAGGTCTAATTAGCGATTTGTGTATTACCAGCTTGGTGTTTCTCTGGATTATTTTTGATGTATATATTTCCCTATTTCCCTTTACTATTCTGCTTCTAATTTCGTGTATAATCGCGTTTTCGTTTGTAACCTTACTTCCTAGGTAGGTGAACTGGTCTGTTGGGATCGCCCTCCTATCCTCATTGTCATTGCCTTAGTTTTTTGTGCGTTTATATAAAGTTTCATTTCTGCCGCGTTCTCCTTGAGTTTCTGGTACGTTTGTTTTACCCCCTCTAACGTTCTTCCGACAATGTTAATGTCGTCCGCGTATGCTATAATTTGTTGCCTGTTGTTTATGATCACTCTGTAATGTACCTCTCACTTGTATAAATTTAATGTTTTCATGAATCACTCTGTATATTATTATCATTATAGTGTAATTATCTCATTGTACAGATAATTTTGGAATAGCAAATAATTCGTAAATCAAATAATTTTCACATTCCGAAATCGATTCTTAGAAATTATAATCTTGTTTTGTTATTCCATTTTATCTTATCTTATCACTGAAGAAATAAAATTGTTCTGGTGTTAAGGAGGACTTCTATTTCGACAGTTGAGCAAGACAGCCAATTTAATTACAAATTCTAAACTCTGAATCTTTGACTTCTAATTCTTATTCTGTTTCAAACTGTAAATTGATGTATTAAGTAGCAAATTAAATATCAAGTAAAAGGTTTATCTTTGAATCTCTTTGTTTGGACCCAAGTTGACTAAATCGCGTCTTCGACGACAAATCCAGGAAATCTAAATATAAACAAAAGAATCGTAACGACAAACAACACCTTCGTACGTTACAACTCCATCGGGGCCTATGTTTGTTTTTTGTATATCATATCTAGAACAATGTTGAATAGAATAGGAGCTAGTCCATCCCCTTGTCTTAGTCTTTCTTTGATTTCAAATTTCTCTGATTTGCAGTTTTGTATTTTAATTGTTCCTTTTGCTCTGTTCATTGTTGCGCGTGTGAGGTTTATAAGTTTTGTCGGTATTCCCATCTTCGTCATTGCTTCCTAGAGTGCATTTTTGTTGATGCTGTCATATCCCTGTTTGAAGTCTTTGAATAATTGATATATGACCGTGTCGTGTTCCCAGGCTTTCTCCATAATTTGACGGATTGTGTTTAGTTGCCCGATTGTAGATTTTTTATACCTTTAAAACCTCCTTAGTACTCTCCTAAATGTTTTTTTACGTAAGCTGTTATTCTTTGTCTTAGTATGTCTGTGAGGATTTTGTACGCTATGCAGAGTAAGGAGATACCTCTGTAGTTTCTACATTCTAACTTATCACCCTTTTATGGATTAGGCAGATTAGGGCCCTAGATAAATTAGGTGTTTTAAAATCTATTGTGCATGAAATTATTCTAATACAATTGCAGTTGTTCGAAAAGTGTGTGCTAAATCTCGACACTACGGAACATTTTTCGTTGGTATTTTCAAAGCATTTTGGCCAAAAAAATGTCTATAGCTGTCCAAATTTGTCTGTAGCCCAGATCTGCTTCTGTATAGCTTCTATGCGATTTAAATTAAAATGACAAAATTCGGACACCATTAAACTCGTACAAGATGTAGTGACGAGATCACTAAACGGCATGTCAGTTTAAGACTTACTGGAGGATTACTACATGTGATAAAACCGCGAGAAATGGTATATAGATGTCCAAAAAATGTATACTCAAGAATATTAACTGAATTTAATCATATTTTTCAATATAAAAAAGTTCTGGCATCATTCTCATTACTTACTGGACAAACTATGTATATACTCAAAATGCGTGATTAATTAGTAAGCGTGGGAAAGATCTATATGTTAGTGACATAAATTTTACGACTTTTTCAATCGATAGAAAAGGATCGTCATTGATAATAAAATTGCCAATAACTTAGCGAAGGAAAGCCATGCACACTAAAGGGATGATCTAAGAATAAGAAGGCATAGAAAAAATCGCACTGAAGAAACGTGCCTAGCTTGGAACGGGTGAAAAGGTTTATCACATTCTCTACTACAAGCATTATCTCGATTTAAGAAAAGAGGATATAAGACTTATTACCAGTCTTATAACCGGACAGTATTTTAGAGATAACCTATGAAATAAAATAGCCAAACGATAATAATTGTAGATTTAGAAACGATGCACACAAACATGCTTAGTAAATTAACAAACAATGTAAGCGTCTATAATAAATACCGCTGACACAACTGAAAAAATTATAGACTCGTTTCTGGGAGATTTTTTTTGGCAGACTTTATTTATTTTAAATATAAATCTGTATACCGGGTGTTCAATAAAAAAAAACGCCCAAGACGATGACTCCGTTATTTATTGACCGATTTTATTGAAGTAAAATCCAAAGTCAATGGCCGTTTAAATATAAAGCTAGCTTAAAACGACTGCCTGTAATTTTTATTTTTTATTACATTAGACCTTATTTTTCTAAATGCAGTTATCCAAAATATCGATTTTTTTCTAAAACATATATTTATCTATTTTTATCGCATTGTTTTAAAACTATTACATTGCAATTATACAGATGTAGTAACAATAAAACATTTATTTGTATTACAAAAAGTCGCATCTTTAAGTATAGTTTTAAAATTTATAACTGGAAATAATACAACAAAAGTTTTTAAATAAAGTACTAGAGGATTTGATACAAAAATATTAAAGTTGAAGTTATAAAAACAGCAAAAGCAAAATAAGCTAAATAAATGTTTGCAATACACACTTCATTATATGTGATTTTATTTTTTGCAAATATAATTGTAACCCCTTCAAGTTAAAATAATTACTATAATTTTATAAAACGTTTCCTTCTATTTCCCCCAACGGTTGAGAATTATACATAATTAAACCTAAGGTCCTGAACAAGACAATATCCCTCGACGCATTTATTATGAAAATACCCCTGAGTAAGGGTAAACATAAAGGTGAATATAATTAATTAGTCTACATAGATTTTTTCTGACTTTAATGGAAAATAAACAAATGTTCAACATCAATTATACGTTTTACATTACTTTGCACTTTTTTAATACTAGTTAGAATTGATTGTGTAAATATTTTTCGTTTACTGTTTTATTCGGGATTATAATGATGAATAATATTAGAAAAAAATCTGCTGATGAGTAATTCATAATAAACGCTAGTGCATTGATTCATATTTTAAGGTAAGAATAACGAAAGTCTAAAGGTCAATTACAAAATCAATAAAATTGTAATACTTTTATTTTATTCAGAGTTATAGCTACGCCATATTAACTATTATCTTTTATGTTCGCATGCTCCTGCTTCCGGTATGCAGTATAGAAATAGCAAATAATGTTTAAGCACACAGGTTTAGAGGATTATTTATATTTGAAAAGCTTTCAAACATTTAAAAATGGTTTAGTGATTGCACCAGAAAAAGTCATGTTTGTTAAATGATATGTAACGTCTATGTAGTTGTCTTTTCTTTGATATAATATTTAAACATTATTTTGTAAATATTTATGCTGTTTACACTAATTTTAAAAATAAAGTCTGACATTGCTGCGAGATACTTTGCTGCAATCTGTTCAGTTAAGGGTGAAGAAATGCAATACATATACCTTTCACTCTTCTATCCCAATATAAAATCGTTTCAAACTTATTTAGAGAAATAATTAATATTTAAAAGCGCTATAAATGTGCAGTTTAGAAATTGTGTTTAACCATGACCAATGCCTGGTTTCTTATAGTTAGTCAGGTAACTAGTATGTAAAGTGGGGCTTTTGAGCACGATTTAGGGCACAAGTCGTCAGGCAAAGAGTGTTCAAAAGTCCTTCACACACAAGTTGCGTACAACATTTTATCTACTACCAGTATTATTTACAGTATACAAGTACTTAAAATTAATCAATTGGCATACATTTTTATCATCAAACAAACACATGTAAATAAATAGAATGACTATTAAACAAACAAAGTTTGTTTTGCATTTCGAGAAATCGTTTAGTTTAGACCCGAGTCGCGCGGCCTCATTGTCGCTGTGATCATGATGGTAGAATATGAACTAGACATTATTTCCGTTTCTATTTATTTATATTTAATTATAATTATCAATTTCACTGATATTTCTTATGATTTGTATATTCTGCATTAATTATTTCACTTTACATAAACTCTCATAAATGACAAATAATAAAAACTGTTTAAAAAAGTAAGTCCTTTTTAAAATACATTGACCATTTTTAAACTAGTGGTAAAAAGTTGAGCTGCGCGCATATTAATCGATGCATAAATGAAAAGCTATGATATTTAGTGAGGTCGTAGATAAAAGTGTTTAAACAGATAACTCCCATTTGAAATGCATGGGCCATTTTTACACTAGTGCTGAAAAGTAGAGCTTGGCGCATATTAATCGATACATAAATAAAGCTTTTTTGATGAGGTCGTGGATAAAACTATTTTATAATTTCACAAACCGAGCATGTGATTCTCTAACTGTTTTTAGTCATTTATAAAATCTTCTTCGACTGAAGATACACTATGTAAAATTAAACCACAGAATTATTTGATGTTATTTCTTAACACAAACTCACCTATTTATACATGTGTTTTGTATTAGTGGTAGTCAGGTTTATTGATATACTTCGATAGATTTTTTGGCATATAAAAAGGCTTAGAATTTCTTTTCTTTTCTTAACATTCTATCTACATTCCAACAATATAATTTATGTATATTTGAATATTTTACATTTTATGCAGCACTAAAGGAACTTGAAGGAATTCTGTCGATAAAACCTAGATGTGAATACTTCAATATATACAATTTAAAGGCGAAAACTGTGGTGCGCGATTCGACCAAAACGTATTAATGCAGCGATTTCAGGAAAAGAAAATGGTTCGGCTGCATCGGAAATTCGCAGCTGCATTTCCCGCATTTCCTGCAGTTGTGCTGTAAAGAAATTGTACTTATGTTTTACAAATATCCTGATTCTGGAAGTAAATCGCAAATATGTATATTTGACTAAGGTCTCTTGTCAACTTGCTTCTTCTACTGATAATTTACCAATAAATCAAAAGTTTGTTGTTTTGGGGTAAAAGTAATTATAATTTCAAAGTGTTGAAAATTATTACTAAAGAATCTGATTAAGCTATTCAAACGCGTGAATCGATTTTATTGTTCGAGTCCTCCTTATGAAATTGTGGTATTTAAATTATGTTATTTTTATCGGCATAATTACGAATACAGATGTTTAACATACCTTTAAAAAAAGTTTCTTTGAACTTCCCCTAATGTTATATAATGATGTTCTCTAGCAAATATTTAGTTTCTATAGCACACGTCGCGCTAGCAATTTATTCTGCCCGAAAAAAAACTAACGCTGATTTCTGAAGTAAACTAATGTTAGCAGGCATTGAAAGCAAAGCCAGGGTGATAAACTGGGTTAATTAAAAATTTACTGAATAAAAGGTTATATTACCTAACTTTCAAATTATAGGCGGCAGTTATAATTAGTCATCAACATGGAGCTGTGAATTACAGTGAATGTGATTTTTGAAAGGTATATTTTTAAATGAAACATTGTTTTATTTAAATATAAAAACATTTTTAAACACATATACATGTTACTGTTATTATAAAAACTCTCGTTTGTATACGTAAATCGAAAAATAATTACAAGTTAATTATAACTGAGCAATGGCATTATACACGTTTTATAAAGACCATAATTTTTAAACCTATCTGTTTCATTACTATTTATGAGACAGTTAAAATTATGTTACTTTGTTATATTAAATCATCTACATACCGGGTGTTGACTTGGCGGACGCAACATAAGAAATCGCATGTTAATTTTAAAGTGTTCAAATATTGACTTCTCTATTTATTTTAGAGACAAAATGTATTTCACTTTATTGTAGAGGGAAAAATTCTAAATTCATTAATGTTCACACTTAACACTTTACGTTTCTCTAAGATAAAATAATTAAGAAAAAGTAATGTGATTTTCTAAAAATAATGACATACCATGGAATTGATACAACAATTGCGGATACTCCATGTTTTTTTATAAAGTTCAATTTAAAGCTTTAAACACGTGTTTTCCACTCCCAGACTAAGCATGAAGTAAAATTTCGAGTTTAGAAAAGCCCCGTGAAAATTTGTTGAGGGTCGTGCAGCGACTCGAGACAAAATTTCTGGGCTTTTCTAAACTTTTCACGGGGCTTTTCCTAACTCGAAATTTTACTTCATGCTTAGTCTGGGAGTGGAAAACACTCGTTTAAAGCTTCAAATTGAACTCTTTTAAAAATCAACGAATGTCAGAAAATTAACAGCTATAATAATTAAGAAAAAGTAATGTGATTTTATAAAAATAATGACATTTTTCTTGTATAGTGTAAATCATTTCGAAAACATTTACTTTTATCAAGTGACTACGATATCTTTTGCCATTTTAACATCCGTAGTTGTTGTTTCAATTCCATGGCATGTCATTATTTTTATAAAATCACATTATTTTTGTTTTAATTATTTTAACTTAGAGAAACGTAAAGTGATAAACGTTAACTCGAATGAATTCAGAATTTTTCCCTCTACAAAAAAGGTAAATCAATTTTTTTTTTTAAATTAAAAACTAAAAAAAAAGCAAAATATAAGTATGGTTTTTCGGTAAGCCTCACAAGGCCATTAGCATTTTAAATATATGTCTAAACGGATTAATGTCCGATCATACCGGTTCTAGTTAAGGGTTATAGATAATTTAAATGACAAAATATTCTGTACCGCACACTCATAGTTAAAGGCGCTAACTGTCACATTAATTAATACACTGCATAGGTTAAGTTTAACGAAAAGATAAACGTATGTATAAGGGTCAAAACATAGTGAAGCGTCGAGGCTAGCAGCGAGGCTCGCGGCGAACTAAGAAGCCGATTTGATAATGAGTGCGCAACATATCGTCAAGCTACGAGGATTCGAACGTGGCAACTAGATGATACGCGTTAAAATGTAAAATGTAAATTAAAATAGTATGCAGTACGGAGCTCGTATGTGGGATCGCGAGCGGCGAATCAAAGCTTGCGCTTCGTATGGAAAATCACCGTGAATATTAACTTTTGTGTGAAATGCGAAAATCCAAAGTAGATGTTTTCACTTAGCGTTTTCTTTGCATATAATTATTAACATATTTGATTTTTTTTTAAATAAAAGTTTTAGAGAATCAAAAAATTAACATTTACAATGTATACAAGGTGTATAAAAAGTAATGTGACGGCTTGATATCTTGGTTTGTGATTGGTTTAGAAAAAAAATGTTTTTAATCAAACCTGTAGCTCCTAATTAGCTAATATTAGACAATATTTTTTAATATACAGGGTGATTTATTTCAAGATACGTAACAAACTTACCTTCTTTTAATGGAACACCCTATATATTTTGTTGGTATTTGTAACTTGTTAAAATAAAAACATACTAGTGAAAACCGCATATTTTTAAATTACACGAATCAAAAGTTAAAAGGAATTATACGAACGGAAATAAAATATCTATTATAATCAAGTGCAGGTGTCTCAAAATGTTGAACCAATTGTTATTGACTTTAGTTATCATTCAGTTATCTCTTTTTGTTGGACAAAATTAGATTGAAATTTTGTTTCATTGATTATGATATACACCGAAAATAACATTCAGTTGAATTTTAGATATCTGTAAATTTGATCAAAATCCGAAATTTGAATTATTTTTATTTTATAAAGAAACAAAAAAATGTATATATTCAAATACTATGTGTATTTACCATTGATAATTAATTTTTCTAAATGGTATTTTTAATATTTAAAAAAGGCATTGTCATTCTTTTAGCAGCTTAACTAAATAATTGCATCAAAATTGGTTTCACTAATTTTATTGTGAAATATGCAGGAAATGTTTCTTTTAATCCAAACGTATACGCTGTAAATGTCCAGGTATTTATTGTTTTTTTAAGTGTCCAATTTAAAATTTCTAACGAGTGTTTTCCACTCCCAGACTAAGCATGAAGTAAAATTTCGATTTTATAAGAGCCTGAAAATTTAGATTTCCGGGGCGCGCGAGCGAAGCAAGTCGCGCAATGGCAAATTAAAATTTTCAGGCTTTTCTAAACTCGAAATTTTACTTCATGCGCCACGCGTATAAAACTCTGATTTTAATTTCAAGTTCAAAACTTACTTATTTCATATGTGAATGATGCTTGAACATTTTTCAGCATACACGCATGAATATCTATACTGAAATGAAATATTCCTTCTATAAAACATGTCAATTAAAACGAAATATTTCATTCCTATTATTTTTAAAATGTCAAAAATGACAATAAAATTATATTTAACTTTTGAATAAAACATAAAACATCAAATAAAAACTTGATTTTGCAAAAGAAAACTGTGGTGCGGCCCTTGACAATGTCGTGTTAATTTTGGCCCTGAAAGTAGTTTGGGTTGGCCAGCTCTGCTCTAACATTTTAATTTGCGGTCAGTACCTGTGTTGGCCACAAAAGAATTAAACATTTTCTTTCTGAAAACTAAATTATATTCATAAAACGAATCAAAATATTTTGCTTTTCTGATAAAATATTTTTTATTAAAAAAAATGTAAGGGTCGAAATTTATAAAGAGTTTAAAAAAATAAATCCCTGTATAAGGTGAATGAGCAGTAGTACAAGTAGACATACGTGTGATATTAGCGATAACTATATAAAGATATATTAATTATGTATATTTAATTATTATTTAAATTGTTTGGTTTAATAAAAGATTTACTGAAATACACAGATTTTTTTAAAAGCAACATAACATGAAAACAAAGAAACACATTTCCACATTATTAAATGTAAATCATAACTTTTGTAATGGAAACATGCTAATGTATCCAAACACACATTTGGGAATTTGCTTTCTACTGATCGATATTAGTAAATAAATCAACAAAAAGTTATAGTTGGGCTTTGTCTTTCGAATCACACACTAGATAAAGTAGAGCAAGTATTCAATTTATCTGAATTAGAAAGAAATGTATACCTTGCAATTTCCAGTTTATGCAAGTTCCAATTATCTTGTGGGAATAATGCGACTGACGTTTCTAATTCCACCCTTGCAAGTAATAAAATAGTAGTGTTCACATATTGCGTAATTTGAGTGCACCCCAGATTGCAGTTTAGGGTCAATAAAGGGCGTCACAAAGCGCCTGTCTCTAATTCGTTTGCTTACTAATTGCTAGGATCACATTTTTTATCACCATATCTCCACAATGCATTTATACAAAATAACCATAGCTTTAATTGGCAATCCAATTTAAGATTTAAATATAAAATCTTATCAATTTGTAATGAAATTTCATAGTACACGTAATTTAAATAATACATAGTACAAGACAATTCATAAAACCTAAAGTAGTATACATTTATATATAAAAAGAAGTAACGTGAAAGGTAACATACAATAAAATACAATTATGTATTTGCCGGGAAAGCATTTATTTTAAAAGAATTATTCTTTTTGTAGGCTTTGTTAAGCTCATTCGAGGTTAGTGCTTAATACTTTGTGTCCATTATAACCTATTGCTTTTTCTAACGATATCATAATAACTCCTGTTTCTAATAATCTTTATAGTTTAAATACATTTAAATATTTAACTGTACTTTCAATAAATTTATTGATTGTTTATCTATATTTTAATATTTATTCATTAAATATCATATAACCGGCGTTGGCTCATTACTGAGCGATGTGATTCCTTTGAGCTGAATTTGTAAGTATAATTTTTTAATAAGTCAGATTCAGTGAAGTAGCTTAGTAAAATAAGTAGTTTCGCCCATCTTAAGCATCCTCTACTAATTAATCCTATAACAATGAAATCCGTCCATACAATTTAACTTCGCAAATAATATAGCTGGTCAACAAAGCTATAAAACTGAGGCAATAAAAAAACCCCGACCGCATTACTGTATAAGGAAGGTATTGTCATCAGTCAAAGATTGACCCCCGAATTTGTTTCCAAAAATATACGTTTTCGGGTGTACGGAACCCGAATCAAGTGTTATCTCAATGATGTCGGTCTATCGGTCTGTCCTTCTGTTGGCCTGTTGAGAGAATTGAGCGAAAACAGTTTATGGGATATTTGTTAAATTTTCTATTTGAGTTCTACTCCATAATATATCGAAAAGATGCTCACGTTTTGTCTAGACTAAATGCGATATATCTACTGCTCACAGACATAGTCCGAATTAAGACATAATTTCGGGTTTTGTTCGCATAAGTAAGATAAGTGCTAACATGCTAACTGTCATAAAAATATCAAATTTGTAAAGTTGTAATAACAAAAGTTAGACGTTAATCGAAGTTATTGAAAATATAAGAACAATGTCTTTATTATGACGCACGCAAAATAATAAAAAAATAAAAACAAATTAACAATTTGTAAATAAATATTATTTCTTTATTTTTATGTAAAAAACAACAACAACAAAATTGGGCCAATTAAGCTAGAGGAATAAATGATCAAAAATACGTGACATTTTCTCGTTTTTTTCCGAAATTAGAAAATATATCGATCAAACAAAACAAACCAAAAAAAAGTACTAAAAAACATAACTTTGTTTTATAAACAAAGCGACAAATTATTTATAAGGAGTATATTTTAAACTTGACTTTAAATCAGTGTTTTATACGCGTGGCACATGAAGTACAATTTTGAGTTTAGAAAAGCCTGAAAATTTGGATTTGTCGGGGCGCGACTCGCTTCGCTCGCGCCCTCCGGCAAATCCAAATTTGCAGGCTTTTCTAAACTCGAAATTGCTTAATCTGGGAGTAAAAGTACTCATTAGAAGTTTCAAATTGAACGCTTTAATAATTTACCTTGTATAAAAAATCTTTTTTTCATAATTGAAAGTGATTTATTATTAACTAATCTAGCTTGGTTTGATATTATTTGAAGTGAAACTTATGCCTATAATTATTTACTTTTTAAATCAAGTAGTGGCCTGGTTGGCAACAGCAGATATTTTTAAAAATATATATCATATATATCACACAACCTATTGTACATTTGATATGCAAAATTATAACCTTTTGTTTTTTCTAAATAGTGCCTTGGTCACAGTTGAGTAACTTATTCATTTGACAACTCTTAGGGCCTCTAATTTCTTTACACGTCATTCTTAAGAACGAACAAGCAGCTGATTCGTTGCTTAAACATTTATTTGTTTATAAACGGAATATTTATAATAATTATACGTTAGTGTTACTTATAACTATAACAGCGGGGTTTTTTGATACAAAAATGACAAAAATTTAAAGACAGTTATTACTTTTCGCATATGTAATACGAAGCGAAATTATTGTTTTCGTGAACATATTCAAATCAAAAATGTAAGTGGAAATATCCGTTTTGAGGTCCCCTGATTTGATTGACCATTTTTTAAAAATGTCTGTTTTGTCATTTACGAAATACTGATTATATCGAAACATCTTCCAAATAATTACGTTGTACGGCTCCTGTTTAGAAGTTTAGAAGTCACACTGTTTTTTTTTTGTAAACCAGATCGCTCGAAATATTCAATCTGGCATTCGACTAGAAGCAAGATTTTTGATCACTTAAAATTTTCATTTTTGACTCCAGCGTTTAAAGACAGTTATTACTTTTCCCATATGTAATACGAAGCGAAATTATTGTTTTCGTGAACATATTCAAATCAAAAATGTAAGTGGAAATATCCGTTTTGAGGTCCCCTGATTTGATTAAGACCATTTTTTAAAAATGTCTGTTTTGTCATTTACGAAATACTGATTATATCGAAACATCTTCCAAATAATTACGTTGTACGGCTCCTGTTTAGAAGTTTAGAAGTCACACTGTTTTTTTTTGTAAACCAGATCGCTCGAAATATTCAATCTGGCATTCGACTAGAAGCAATATTTTTGATCACTTAAAATTTTCATTTTTGCCTCCAGCGTTTAAAGACAGTTATTACTTTTCCCATATGTAATACGAAGCGAAATTATTGTTTTCGTGAACATATTCAAATCAAAAATGTAAGTGGAAATATCCGTTTTGAGGTCCCCTGATTTGATTAAGACCATTTTTTAAAAATGTCTGTTTTGTCATTTACGAAATACTGATTATATCGAAACATCTTCCAAATAATTACGTTGTACGGCTCCTGTTTAGAAGTTTAGAAGTCACACTGTTTTTTTTTTGTAAACCAGATCGCTCGAAATATTCAATCTGGCATTCGACTAGAAGCAATATTTTTGATCACTTAAAATTTTCATTTTTGCCTCCAGCGTTTAAAGACAGTTATTACTTTTCACATATGTAATACGAAGCGAAATTATTGTTTTCGTGAACATATTCAAATCAAAAATGTAAGTGGAAATATCCGTTTTGAGGTCCCCTGATTTGATTAAGACCATTTTTTAAAAATGTCTGTTTTGTCATTTACGAAATACTGATTATATCGAAACATCTTCCAAATAATTACGTTGTACGGCTCCTGTTTAGAAGTTTAGAAGTCACACTGTTTTTTTTTGTAAACCAGATCGCTCGAAATATTCAATCTGGCATTCGACTAGAAGCAAGATTTTTGATCACTTAAAATTTTCATTTTTGCCTCCAGCGTTTAAAGACAGTTATTACTTTTCCCATATGTAATACGAAGCGAAATTATTGTTTTCGTGAACATATTCAAATCAAAAATGTAAGTGGAAATATCCGTTTTGAGGTCCCCTGATTTGATTAAGACCATTTTTTAAAAATGTCTGTTTTGTCATTTACGAAATACTGATTATATCGAAACATCTTCCAAATAATTACGTTGTACGGCTCCTGTTTAGAAGTTTAGAAGTCACACTGTTTTTTTTTTTGTAAACCAGATCGCACGAAATATTCAATCAGGCATCCGACCAGAAGCAAGATTTTTGATCACTTAAAATTTTCGTTTTTGCCTCCAGCGTTTTAGAAACCAAAAATCAGTATAATGTATTTCTATATATTATAATACTACAATCATATCCAGAAATGCGCGAACAAAGTAAAAATGATCATCATAGTACTTTCCCCGTCAGTCATATACCGGTTTCTTTTTTTGTAAAACAGGGCGCTCCGGTAGAAAAATCAATCAAAAAACGTTTAAATGGCAAAATAGTATATTGTACGACGAGCAGATAATGATAGCTATTAATCACTAGAACGAAGTTTGCGGAACGAGCCAAAGGCGAGTGGAGAAAGTCGTTCGAGTGATTAATAGCCATTATATGCGAGTTATACACTATACTTTGTTCACGACAACAACAATATATAACACAACATTTATTATATATATTTATCAAATACGCGTCAGTTTTAATGATCGGTTTTGTTTTATAATAATTTGACAGATAAATTATGACACATTGCGGTACTATGATTTGAATGTGTAATAGAGTTAATTCCACTTTAACACAAACATGAACAATCGTTCAACAATAAATAATACTAACACAGTCTACCCTTTAGCTTAAGTTATATAGAAACACGCTCTTTGCACAAAAAATGAACTCTTCCGTTTGAATGGAGTTTTCACGTTGTTAACGTTTGTCCCGCTTTAAAAAACACTCGCGACGGATAGAACCACAATTGTTTAACCACTTTGAGAATGATTTATGTTTACAAACGCGTTTTACGCGGGCTAAACTTCGTACTTTAACAAAATGGTGACGACGTTATCACCACCATGGTCAAAGACAAAAGAAGCGGATTTGTCTAGCATAGCGCTGTTACTGCATAGCGGCAAAAAATCTAACTAGGCAATTATTTATATTCGTGTTAAAACACCACAATTATCACGCAAATTCTGTATTTAATGTACTTGAGTGTTAAATGCACTCTATATATGCTGCCCACACAATTAAATAATGCACATATAAGATTGTCGTGAACAAACAAATATGTTCTACGATCAATAATCAATTTACTCACAGAATTTGTATCTGACGTTTTTGCGCTTCTAGTTGGATACCAGATTAAAGGCCATGCCATTTTTACTTTGGTAATCAAAATATCTTAACTTTTCACAATTGTGACAGTTTCTATCATAAACGGGCGTGTAAGGCGTGTAACGCACGCGGGGGCCAGTTTTAGGGGGGGAAGGCTCAAATTGTGTTTGACAAGAAAAATCATATGGCAAATATCCTCAATATGACAATGTTAAAATATCCATGAGCGTATTTTAAACATTTGGGTATTCCATATGAGATCAACAAGAGCTACACCCTAACCCTCTCAGTTTTCAATGAAAATTTGTTTTCTTAAAATATTTTTTTTAGATTTTTACGCCCTGTGGGTTTTTGGTTGTAGCGTCCTGAAACATCCAAAATATCCAAAATGTAATCGTAGGAATATTTCTTTTGCTTGTAACTTCTGTTCTAACAAATCTAAAATAGTGGGACTCATTTTAGAGCTCTTTAAATTATCTTTAATTTGATATACAAGACAATAAAATTAAAAACACAATAAATTTTTTTTTTAAATTAAAAATCTGTATAATTTACAAAAAAAACTGTACTTTTAAAAATTTGTAATGTAAATCTACGTTGGCTCAACTAATAATGAATGAAACTTTGACAATTTTTTAATTAAAATCAAAATTTTGAAATTGCGGAAATAGCCCCATTTCAAAATGATTGGCTCAACTAATAATGAATGAAACTTTGACAATTTTTTAATTAAAATCAAAATTTTGAAATTGCGGAAATAGCCCCTTTTCAAAATGACATATGTAGAACATCTTTATTTAGACAATTACAATAATATAATACATATATATTTATTTATTTATAAACAATGTAGGGTTATTCTGTCTGGGCTATCCACTAGAGATCTTTCTGCCCTGCCTTGAACTTAATTTATTTGGAAAAATGTAATTAAATGGTAGGCTTGCGAACTGTCTTGATGAACGGAACAAATTAATTGATGTATAGTGAGAGTGGGATGTTTATATTTGGGATGGATATTTAGGTTTCTAGGAATGCAGAATTTGTCAAACAGTTCTAGGTTATAGGTGTCTGCAGCGAATTTTTTGTTGAGAGTTATTATACGTTGGGAGATTGGAGTTACTTGGGTAGTTTTGTAGAGGATGTTGCTTTAGGGATTATCAAGAGAATTCCTGGGGTGTCTAAGTTTTGTGAGGATTCGTAGGGCTGATCTTTCGGCGACTTGGATCTGATGTTAAACAGGACATTTTCTTACTTTTGGTATGTGTGATAACTGTAATTTATTATTAAAAAATATCAATAGTAGTGAATTAATGTTAGCTGCTAAAATTGAATTGTAATTATTGGATTATAGCTGCTAAAATTCAATCATTACTGTTAATATTTTGTTAATAAATTCATGTCGCCATTGTTTCTAAGGCACTATTCACAAAATACAAATTAATATAATTTTACATATCAAATGCAAAACAAATTATGAGTATGATACATTACTAAATTTAGAAAAAAATATTTTTCCAAAAATATAAAAATCCAAAATGGCACCTAAAATAAAAACAAAAGTTGGCTATAGCTGTCGAGTTCATTCTAGAGTTATCTTGAAATAGAGTATGTTATTCGATTCCTTATTTAAAAGTGCTCGTATAATGTAAACGTTTTAAATGTCTAGATTCAATAGTCTTAGAATAAAAAATTAAAAAGGAAACAGTTTTATCATCGTATCTCAAAAACAAAAAAGATATTCATTATTAGTCCCTAAAATACGCAACTTTCTGACAATTAACCGACTCTCTATCCCTTCCAATAACCGAGATCCCCATGCATTTACCGACATAACTACACCCTGTATATATGCCAATTTTGTTCATTTATTACAGTTGTAACCATTAGTTTTATTATTATAAGCAAGTGAAATAATCAGTTTAAAGAGTTTTTATATCACTATCTGTAGCTTAATGTTAGTTTTCGTTTTAAGATGATTTAAATTGCACAAGTGATCAAAATCATTGTCAATTTACCGTAAAAGCGTAACTCTTCTCAATTTTCTACTACATACATGAATTAGCCTAGACATGTTTTAATTTGTCAAATCTTGCCTTCAAAGTATACACTATGACTTTTCTCTTGTCAACAATCTTTGTTAGTCGTTTAAATTTAATTGTCAGAGCTCGAATGGCTTAATACTATCTTATAAATATAGTGGAATTCGGGAGGGATGTCCTATGACTCATTGATGTGGAATAAGTAGATCAATTTTTTTTAGAGTATGTCGTCAGTTGTATCTGCAATGATTTTTCCGAGTTGTGTCAAATTTTGACGTTACATGACAATGTCATACTGTTTAGGTCGCAAGTATATTAGTGTTCTTTCTTTTAGAAAAGCTTTAAATCCTAATTTCTTGTGAATTTTATCTTTTGAGTAAAAAAAAAAAAATCTTTATTGGCATTACATCTATACTAATCACAACCCCCTTTCTTCCTCCTGCTTTCCCTCACTTCCCCCAATTTCTCCAGCTTCTTCTTTTAAGTATACATTTCCCGAATACATGTTGTGGATTTTAAAATATTCGTTATTTTCGTAAAATAGGTCAATTTGAAGTTTAAACGAGTGTTTCCACTCCTAGATTAAGTATGAACTAAAATTTCGAGTTTAGAAAAGCCTGAAAATTTGGTTTGGTCGCGTAGTGCGAAGCGACCAAACCAAATATTCAGGCTTTTCTAAACTCGAAATTTTACTTCATGCGGCACGCGTATAGGATACTGATTTCAAGCGAAGTTCACTCGTTCACAATATTTTAGTGCTTTCAGTGTGCGCTTCGTGCGCTTCGTGCTACTAGACCAAACCAAATTTTCAGGCTTTTCTTAACTCGAAATTTTACTTCATGCTTAGTCTGGGAGTGTGAAACAATCTGTATGTATACTTAAAAGAAAAATTCCCTGTATTAACAGATTAATCCGATGACTTTTTGCCAAATCTACTAAATGCGCATTCGATTCAACTAACATTTTCGTTTGAGCTTACATAAAATCAACATAAATGCAATATTTATTTCTGTAAATACCTGAATTATTTAGTAGATGTGGAAATTGGAATTATTCCACTTAAACTTACATTCAAAACGATTGTGCACATTAATTAAAATGATTTGTAGCTGGGTTTTTGCAGATTTACTTTTATGAAGACATTGCCAAATTGTGACGTTAAACCTCAAAATGTTAAATCTGCATTCCATCTAAAAACCATAGCAGATATATTACGAAGTTTTCTATCTCTTTTCACACACGTAATCTGATGACATCAAACCATTTTCGTATTACATGTATTGGTGCAGAAAGCTCTACAAATCAAGGACACCATGGGACACCTCTCGTGAATCGTACCTTAAATATATAAGTAATCTTAAAGTGTTTTTTAATTTTTACGAAGTTTAGTTTTATATGTATCTAATACGGAACATCGGAAAATGTCGTATCATTTCAGAAAATAAATGATCGTCGTTTAGAACTGAGTGTCCTTACTAAGCTGACCACAGGGTGGAAATGGGGACCTTATCTTATAGCACAAGGACGCCATGAAAAAATGTTTATTATTACGGAGACAAATATTTCACAATATCCTAGAAAATAAAATATAATTTCAATGAAACAATATTGACCTGGCGTGTATCATATATAAACGTCCAATATCCAATATTTACTCTCCAACTTTTCAATTCCGTATTCTATACACTTGAACATGAAAGCGATATTAGTAAAAAGGATATGAGATATATTACATTTTCTCTAATTAGAATATAGTACACAGTTTTCAACTCGACCCCAATTTCTGATAAAGCCTAATACCCAACCGAGAATACTTTTCTTAGTGGAAAATAATCAGACGTTTCAGGTCGAAGAGGAAAATTATTTTTTCAATAAACAACAAAGCAACTATTTGAACGGCTTTCCTCAGCATGCACGGCACTTCCAGGTAACTGATGCATTATTGGAAAAATCGCCGTTCCAGGAATTCACTTAAAAAATACTTCCTTTGTGACAAAGAAAAACAATTCAATTATTAAGGAACATCATTACGAGGTCGACCTGAAAAGAATTTCACGAGTTATAATTAAAGGACGAGCAATTATTTACGGCGTCATTCTTTTTAATTTAAATTTAATTGCAAGGTATAAATATGATATACTTCTTAAGCATATTTCAAAGACTGCGGAATATTATGAGATTTAAACAGATTATATATATGAAATTGCCAATACTTCGTTGTAGAATATTTCAGCAATATAAAAGTGCTATACTTCTTTTCGCAATTAACAGTGCTTCACAAATACTTATTAAAAATAACTACTTGTCAAACTATTAGTTGTTTCAAGGAGTGTTGAATTCGTCGTTGTAAGACAAAATAGGTGTAGGTTGCGAACAGTTCTATTGCAGTAGATTGCGCACTTTTAATATTTTTTTAAATATATCGAACACTTTTTTCTCATTAGTCACTTGGTGAAACATTTTCAAAAATATGTTGATATTGGCCGAAACTAGTAGAAAATAAAATACATATACGTGAAACAAAACCAAGAGCATTTAATTTATAAAAGAATATATTTTTTTAAATAGTCTACGCACAAGTATTAGCTATTTCATATATCATAAATTATTTACATAATTTCGATTTTAATCATAGACAGTGGCATATATAGAGGGGGGGGGGGGGGGGTAAAGGGTTATAACCCCCGACCCCCGAAATTTTAATTAAAATAGCTTATAATTACGATAAGCTATTTTCAGTTTCCAATGCAATTTGTTAGTTTATTGAGAAGTCATTTTTCAAATGTCCAAGTCTTAGATCTTACCGACTCCTCGCTACGTTACTACTGGGGGCAATTGAAATGCAATATTGATTTATATATTCTACTTTTAATTAAGAATTTACATATATACACGTTGCACGCTGTGTAAAGATAAGGGTCATTTTTTTCATCCAATGCAGTAAATATTATTGATCTTTACGCCAAGACTGTATTGCTGCAACAGAAAAAATACGAAACTTTGTTTCCAGAATATTTAAAAATAAATATTAAACAATCCGCAGTATTTAGATTTTAAACCGACTTGGTTATAATAGTTATTACTTGAGCTCGGATTTCTAAGCAAACAGCTTATACTGAAAATTAAAAGCATCAACATGAATTAATAAAATGTGTACGAATTATAGAAAGTTGAATCATTTGACACAATGTTTTTTTTTTGCTTTATTCCGATTTTTTTTTCGGTTTTATGTATAGTTTGCATGTATATGCTTATTTGGTGCTTATTTCGTTAAATTTTAGAACGTAGACAATGCTTATGATTATTTTATTAATTTTTTTTGTATTTACCTAGTTCAGCGGTTTTCAAAAATTAATAGAAAAAAGTTATTCAAGTTATATTAAGAGGTGAAAAGAAAACATATAATAAAGCACGAATTTATAAATCGCAAACATGATAATACTTTTCTAAAACTTCATAACGCGAAATCAAACATAAGCAGTATATTCTTAACTTTACAATATTGTCACTGTTTTGTAGGCGTGGCGCATAAAGATAAATTTCGAGTTTAGAAAAGAATGAAAATTTGGATTTGCCGGGGCGCGCGAGCGAAGCGAGTCGCGCCCTGGCAAATCAAAATTTTCAGGCTTTTCTAAACTCGAAATTTTACTTCATGCTTAGTCTTGGTGTGGACGATACTCGTTACAAATTTCAAATAGATTTTTTTTGTAAAATAAACGAATACGTGAAAAATTACATAGTGTACATCAGGATACTTAAAAGAAAAATTGCTTCATTGTCGTGTCTGGACAATCGACAAATGTCCAAAATGTCGAGAAAGTATAAAAAAGGCAACATTTTTAGAAAATCTATTATAATTTTATATATTGAATTATTAAATTAAATTATAAATGTTTCAAATACAAGTTGTAGGAAATGAAAAACTAAAGATTTTTTATCGACTCACTTTCTGTCATCGCACTCTTAGTTTTTGAGATATTTAATAAATAGTGTTTTTTATCTAGTCATTGATTTGTGTCAGTGTGTGTGTTGATACAATTGGAAAATATTTCAAATAAAAGTTGTAGGTAATAAAATATTAAAGATTTTTTGTATCTTCACTTTTTGTCATAGAACTCTTAGTTTTTGAGATATTCAATAAATAGTGTTTTTTATCTAGTCATTGGTTTGTGTCAGTATGTGTTGATCCAATTGAAAAATGTTTCAAATAAAAGTTGTAGTTATCAAAAAGTTGAAGACATTTTGAAAATAATAATGCTACAAATATTTTAAAAGTGATTTAATACGCAATTTACGGGGGACAGTACTATGATGGACACATCACCATTTTTTTAAAATTCAAATTGATGCTTCCAACAGAACTAGCACTTTGTCAAATCTTTAATCGTACTATTTGCATATTTATTATTATTAATAATTTATAAATTCCATAACTTTTTGCTAAAAAGGCCGAATTTACCTGACTTTTCCAAGACTTTTCCCGATGAATAAAATCCGCTGACTTTTCCCTGACTTTCTCGGTTTTACCAGTTGGTCGCGACCCTGATAAATGTGGTGTTATATGTTAAATCCCTATGTTCGCCCCTTATCTGATACACACGGTATATACAGGGCGTTTAGAATCAAGTGCTCACCATTGTTAACTTACAATTTGACTTATAGAGTCTGTTAAATAAGCAAAGTAGTCGGAAATTGAATGACAATCACAATGGTCAAATCAGAGAAACAATTAAAAGTCGTATTTTTGAGATATTAAGAAAATAAACTTTTTTTAATAGAACAATCTGTACATTTTATTACCGATCGATAAAGAAGATTATTCTTAGCAAAAAAGTGATAATACATCGTCACTAATTAATACGAATAATAAATAAGAAAGTTATTCACATGGTTCTGTTTGGTTCAATACAATCAAGAAGCCCTAAAAACAAATGAGGATTCTAACAAATTATCAAAACAAAATCTGTTTATTGTACCTATCAATAAAATTCTCACTTAAAGTGATTTTCATCGTTCTATAACAATGCACGTTATGCAATTTTAAATATTTTCAGGGATTTTTGGTTTTAATAAATAAAACAGTAATATGTGAATAACTTTCTTATTTATAATTTTTTTGTAATGATGATTTTCTCTATCGATCGGTAATAAAATATACAGGGTGTTACATTAAAAATGTTTATTTTCTGAATATCCTAAAAATAAGTTATTTAGTTATTTTTCTAATTTGATCATTATGATTGTTATTAAATTTCTTACTATTTTGATCATTCAGCCAACTCTATAGCTTTAATAATAACAACGTTAACAATAGTGCACACATAATTCTGAACACACTGTGTAATGCTTTATTGCATGAAATATTGCTTTTTTGCTTATATAGGTGCTTTATAAAGCGCTTTTCACATTTTTTTGCGTATAAATCCGAGCTCTAGTTATTACATATTAGGAAATCATTTTGTATTTAAGAATAAAACATTTTTATCTTTTCCTATAATTTCATAACAAGTCTTCGTTGTTCTTGGAAATGATAAATAAATTGATGGAAAGTCAAGTAGATTTTAATTTATATGCAGATCTCAAAATATATTTCAATTTCCAGAAAACTAGTTCTGTGCAATGCTAATGAACAACTTTTCAGATAATCATTAACGTGAAGAGTGGAGTCTGGAATTCGCGGGAATAATTATTCAAACCGACATTTGACCTTGTTTCCTAGTTGCGCTGAAGTAATACAAAACTGCAATCCTGATTTACACCCGGGGAACACTTAACCTTAATTATTGTGTCTCAAGTTGCACCAACTTTTAAATATCTCCGACGTCGTGACGCTGCTTATGAAAGCAATATATTATTTTTTGTTGCGTATACACAAATAGCCTGTTTGTGCTTAAATGGCGCAATGATCGATGCAGCAATTTAAAACTAAATGTCAGGCACCTATAAAATGTAATGTGATCAAACTTTAGTAGAAGTATAAATAATCCCCTGAAGAAGTTTAAAACATGCCATCCATTGAAGGCGACGCGATTTCATTTGTATGTGAAAACTAATCTCAATGGGGAAGTTTGCGGGAGGATCTACAACTTAATCATTATCAATTCTGCTAAGTGCGAACTTTGATATACTGATGAGTTTTATATAAATGATGGTGTTTGAATAATAAACTTTCAAGTATTATGATGTTTTTTTTATTTTTAACACATTTTCATGTTCATCAGTATATGTATGTATAACTTTAATTGTAATCAGATTATAAGTACAATGAAAACTAAACAATACTAATCTTATAAAATAAAAAACAAATATAGTACTCGTTTAAAATACATTTGCTTGCGCACTAAATTTAAATGGAGTATAAAAAAGGAAAAATTAAAACAGCAAAAACTAAAGCTAGGATTCGAATACGATTAATTCAAATAGTCGAATGTTCAAATCGCTATATTTAAATACTCGAATATTTGAACGAATATTTAAATATTCAAATAATCCAAATATTTAAATACGATTTTCAATGGATCATTAAATTTTAACTGCAATAGTAGGTGTATTTTAAACTTCACTTCAGAAAAATATTAAAAATAACTACAGTTTATGTTTCTTATGATTCTTTAATTAATCAGTATTGTCATTAAAGGTTCTAATAGCTGTCGAACAAGTGTTTTCCACTCCCAGATTAAGCATGAAGTAAAATTTCGAGTTAAGAAAAGCCTGGAAATTTGGTTTGGTCGCGTAGCGCGAAGCGCTATACAGACAATACAGATCAATTACAGAAAATGGACAACAAACATAAACTGTTGTTATTTTTATTATTTTTCGGTTATTATCTGGTTGTTAATTTTCTTAAGAATTCGGTGTTGTCATTAAAGGTGTTTATAGTTTTTAACAAGGGGGTTTCAGTCCTTGGTTAAGTAATAATAACAATTTTACACAGGTGATGAGGTATATAGAATACCGTTCTTTTGTTTTATCCTGCTCACCATTGAGATTTTGTAAATTATTATACAGGGTGATTCAAATTTGAGCTTCACCATGGTGATCTCGCTTATTATATGAAATAGAGGGTATGTTTTAATTCGGCACATTTGCAAAATTTGATGATGATTAATAATCCGAAAAAAAAATTACCTAAATTCTTATGTTTTCGAGTAAAGTCTAAAAAACTAACAGAATTAGCTAGTCAAACATTTTTACAAATGTATTTAGAAAGAATACAACCGCATCGAACAATTTTTCTACAGATTGACAAAAATTTGGGAGAGTATGGATCGTTTAATCAACGCCGCAAAAAATAAAAATAACATTTCTCAAGAAGACTGTAATAATATTTTGGAAATGGTAATATTACATTTATCTTCATTATTTTATTTAAGGTGTACTACTTACAAACAATATTTTAGATACATCAAAACCCATCACTCTCATGCCGTGCAGTAGTAGCTGATTTAAATTTGCCATCAGCGCAAGTATGGCGAATTTTAAATAAATGCAATTACAAATTATACAAAATTCATTTAAGTCAAACTCTATTGCCTGGTGATAATATAAGACGTATTACGTTTTACAATTGGTTGCTGCAAAAGTGCAATGAAGATGATATTTTTATTAATAAAATTATTTGGACAGATGAATGCAAATTCACAAATAGTGGTATATTTAATAGAAATAATGAGCATTTTTGGGCAACGGCAAAGACAAGTCCGTAGTGGCCACAGCATCGATTTGGGATAAATGTTTGGGCAGAAATTTATGAAGACAATTTAATATGTACGAAGAGTCTCTAAACAGTGAACGATATTTACACCTTGTTCGTACAAACATTGCTAACTATTTCGATAATGTTCCTCTAAGTTAACACTAAAACTTCTGGTGGCAGCAAGACGGTGCACCAGCTCACAATGCTAGAAATGTTCACAACTATTTAGATGCAAGGTACCCAAATCAGTGGATCGGGAACGGTGGAATCGTAGCTTGGCCAGCTAGATCTGAGCCAGCTAGATCTGAGCGTTATGGATTATTTTTATTGGGGTTTTGTTAAAAATCAAGTTTATCATCATACTTATGGCAACATTGCAGAACTCAGAGATGGGATTATTAATGCATTTAATGCGATACCCAGAAGAAGTGTTTATAGGGCGGTTAATAATGTAAAAAAACGCGCTCAATTATGTATTAATGAAAACGGTTTTTTATTTGAACACGAATTATAATATTTAATGTTAAAACATGTCACTATTTTTGGTATTATCAATTTTTATATTATTTTACTTGTTACATTCTCTAAATATATTGTTCATTTGCACAAACATTGTTCCATGCTATTGCATTGCATTCTGGATACATTTGTAAATATTTTTGACTAACCCATTCTGTATTTCTGTTAATGAATAAATCACCGAACTTCATTTTTATTTATAAACAATAGAATGTTTGATAGACAATTAGTTATTCATATTTTTTATTGTTTTAAATTCCATGGAAAACATGATTTTTAGTCAGCACAATAAAAGACTGCTAGCAAAAACATTTTTAACGATAGTATGTTGGTTTATGAAATTAGATGTATGTTGTACTATATCAAACTTCGAACTTTAAACTTGTTATTCAGTGCTATTCAGAAGATACTGTTAAACAGGTCAGTACAATTCAGCAAAGCTTAAACTAAGTATGATGCATGCATCAAAATGATGTATAAAATGTAAAAAAATAGGTCCTAATCTAAATCACAAAACAACGAACACATTAAAATATAAAGTGAAAATAGTTCCTAATCTAAATCATAAAATATAAGCAAGGCAGAGTAAGTTAAAACAAGACAAACAAACAAACATATTAAAATATAAAAGTTAAAATAGTTCCTAATCTAAATCATAAAAGTTACTTGATAAAAATAAACGAAGCAGAATAAGTTAAAACAAGACAAACAAACATATTAAAATATAATAATTAAAATAGTTCCTAATCTAAATCATAAAAGTTACTTAATAAAATTTCATGTATGCTGTAGTATGCATTGGCGATAAAATGTCGCTTAATAACAGCCCTATATTTTTTGAGCGGTAAATTTTTTACCAGATCTGGAAGTTAGTTATATAATTTAGCTCCGTAATAGTTAATCCCATTTTGATTTTTTTTAATCCTATATAGCGTGGATAGGTTTTTATTTTTTATTTTCTGGTATTGTGTTTATGTATCATGTCATGGGTTACATATTTATTAATATTAGTTTTGACATATAGCAAACATTCCAAAGCAAATATGCATGGAACTGTTAGAATTTTATTTGTAATGAAATTAGATCTATAATCATCTCTGTACGGTAAGTTACAAATAGCTCTGATAGTTCTTCTTTGGAGCTTAAATATTCTTTTACCGATTCCTGAATAATCCCATGCAAGAATACAGTATGATATATGCGAATGGCATAATCCAATGTGAGCTGTGCGAAACGCACTCTGTGGTAGTGCATTGTTCAGTCTTCTCAACAAGTATATGTTTTTACAAAGTGTAGTGGCAAGAGCATCCCCATGTTTTTGCCAAGTTAATTTGGAGTCAACATATACGCCTAGAAATCTGGCACGTGTTGCTAGAAATGGAGCTAATGTCTTGAGGCTAAATGTAACATTTTCTGTTTTGTTCTCGTTTAACGTGAGCTTATTGGATGTAAATCATTCTATAGTTATTTTTCTAGCTTCTATGTCCTGGTCCACTGCTGTCTGTAAGCTGCTCGAGCATGAACTTATGGTGGTGTCATCTGCAAAGAGTGTGACAGCTGAGTTATTATAAATATTGGGCAGATCATGAATATATATCAGGAACAGCAGTGGGCCAAGAATAGAACCCTGTGGTACCCCATTATTAATAGGCACACATGTTGAGCTCATGCCCCCCACTAAAATCTTTTGGTGACGATCAGAGAGATATGACACAATAAGCTTACAACTAGATCGTGAAAAGTTATAGCAGTATAATTTTCGCAGAACATAGTGGGATATGCAGTCAAAGGCTTTACATCTATGAAAGATGTACTTAAATATACACCATCCTCAAAAGCCTTCAGTATGTCTTCGGTAAAACCAATAACACCATCCTGAGTTGATCTTCCCCTGCGAAAACCAAATTGTTCATTAGAAAAGAGCTAATTTATTTAAAAATATTCACTGATTTGGTTGGCTAAAATTTTTTCAACATTTTTTGAGATAATTGGTAGTAGCGCTACGGGACGGTAGTTGTTTTTGTCGTTGGCAGAACCTTTCTTAAACAAGGGAATAACACAGGTCATTTTCAGATTACCTGAAAAAATGCACGTTTTAATAGATGTGTTAATTAATTTTGTAAGAGCATTGACTATTATACTTGCAATACTCTTTATTATATCTACATTAATACCATATGTATCCCTAGCGTTAGAATTTTTTAAATTTTTTATCGCATTGATAACTTGAATACTACTAACTGCCTTAAAAAAGAAGGATGTAGTATTAGGTGGCACATTAGATTGCCACATAATATTTATTGGATCAACATGTGATTGTAGAATGTTATTTATGAGTGTATCAGCAATTTGACTAAAGAATAAGTTAAACTCACTTGGTTCTAATCACAGATAGCTTTAGGTTTTGTTAAATTTTGACTAGTGTATGATTTTCCATATAGATTTGGGGGATAATTAGCCTTAGTAAGGTAATTGTGATTTGCTATCATTTTGGCTTCCTTTGATGCTTTATTATAAGTTTTTTTATTTGTTTTATATGTATTTTTAAGTCCCTGAATTCTGGTAAGAGATTCTTTTATTAAGAATAAATTCTCTCTCATTTGCTTTATGTCGTTTGTGAACCATTTTATATTTAGGTTTTTGTGTGTTAGTTACAGTTTGTATAGGAAATGAATCTACAATACTTTGCTGAATTAATTGCTGAAATAAATTAAACTTTGTTTCTATGTTAATATTTACCTCATCGAAAAAACCCCAGTCAGTACCTTCAAGTTGTTGGAAACGCAGAATTTTACCATGATTAGTAATCGGACGTATAATTTTTTTAGTAGCTATTTGTAATTTACCATTTTCACATTAAATGATGTGTATTCCAATGTGATCCCAGAGTCCTGGATCGCATGGCTTGCATAAAATATTTTCCAAAACATTAAATAACTATTTGATCTCGTTTTAAAATTTACCACGCTAGCCAATCCATATGATGCTGTAAGATCTTTTATCTGTGAAGCCCGGACGTCTTTTATATCGGGATTAAAATTTACATTAAAATCTCCATGTAAAATTACAAATTTATTAAAATCAATTTTATGAAGTAACCTTGTTAAAATGAGTAAAAATTCGTTAAAATTTGCTGCAGGTAAACGATATAGAGTTATAGCTATTATATTGTGTGCAGGCAGATAGGTCGCAGCAATCTCATAGTGTTTTTCTTGAGAACGTCGGTTTAATTCAATTAGGTTTACTGCAACCGTATTGTGATTAATCATATTTATTACACCAACATGTTGATGCACAGAACGCGCAAAAATTGAAACTGTATTGTACTGACCAATAGATAATGATTTGGCTTCGCTATCATTAAGCCAATGTTCACTTATACATAGCATATCAAAGTTGATATTATTATTTATTAAAAATGCTTCTATTTGGTTGTATTTATTTCTAATACACTGTGTGTTAAAATAGAAAAACTGTAATGATTTATTATTATTTTGTAGAGATTTATCAAGTTTTTTTATTGACGACTTTGGCCTTTTGAAAATTATAGCGAGATACCGCTATGCCTTCGGGCCAGTTATTTGGATCTATAAGTACACTATGGTGTTTAAAATCAGCGCCTATCCGAAAGGTAGGAAGATTAGATTTGCAATTTATTAATTCGCATGAAAAGTTTTTGTGCATCAAAATTAATTCAATAATTCATAATTTCAGATGTTACCTGAGCTCCTACTTTATTAACAAAAATCTATGTTTTTTTTTGGCACAGCCACTAGTTGTGATTGGATATTAGCGTTACCAGTCCATATAAAACGACTTTTATCCTTTTTACCGCGCTTTTTAGATGCAACCATAGTAAAACCATCCTCCGACACATTCACATCTTTGTTCTCGCTAGAAATGGATGGACGAATTTGTTGGATGTTGTGTTTGTTTAATCCAGATTGAACGTTTTTCCGCTGCTCCATTGATGTTGATATGCTCCTTATGGGATGCGCGCATTTTTATTCTCCTAGTCGGCGTAGTCACTGCGTCCGCGGAACCATCCGCAGTAACCGGAGGTGTATTCGGCGGTGGATTGTTAACCTCAAGACGAAAATTAGGTACTGCGTGCGCCGCATTTGACTCAGGTCCCGTGATCGTCTCCACTTGTGGGATGACCAATTTTTTTTGGCGGGACATTTTTAACCTCTAACTGGAGGGTTTTATTTTCTTTTTCCAAGAACGATACATTATCTTGTAATAGCAAGTTAGTTATTTTTAATTCTGCAAGGCGCTCTTTCATACCCGTGTAGGCTTCCTTTTGAAAGTCGATACCTTCATTAGAATCCGTGATCGGTGTTGTGTTGCCGCTAACAGATATAAGAAATAAGAAAGTTGATGATGGTCCAAAAGAAAGGAACATGTTATGAAGAAATAAATGACGCCATCTGTTAGATAATAAAAAAGCGCTATAAGAAGGTCTATACAGTTTTTTAATATTTTCCGAAATAACGAAAATATAAATAAAAAATGAAAAACAGTTTTTTAGTTTTTTTAACTTTACTCGAAAAAGTAATGTAACTACATTTTTTGAACAGATTATTACTCAGCAGAAATGTCTGCAAAAGTGCCGAGTTTAAACCTACCCTCTATCTCCCATAATAAGCGAGATCCCCATGGTGAGGGTCGAATTTGAAGCACCCTGTATATGTATTTGTTAGTACGTCCTTGGTTGGGCTTTCGACCATAAGTCTTTTTGCTTTTACTCTCAAAATATTTACTTTAATTAATAATATCGGAGGAAATGACGAAAACAATTAAACATACAAAAAACGCCAACATTTTAATCATACTCTAAGCTTGTAAACAAAAAGTTCATCTCTCAAGTAATGAAATGGTGGAAGGTGTCAGTTAATGCGATTTAATAGTAATTAGTTCGAGTGGCATATTAACACCCTTGCTTAATTTACAAATTAATTTAGACAAAAATAATTAGGAAATTGTTAGAAGCATCTATTTGTATGTAAATAGAGTGTGCTTGGATCTGTATACATCTGAATATTAATTCGCTAGTTGAAATGATCCATTTTAGCCTAAATCACCCCGTTTTGATTTACCAATGTTTCCCTTCCCCAATCCTGTATTATAATAAACGATTTAAATAGATATCGATTGCTAAATTACATGCATTTTGTTCGCACCAGTTTTTTTACAAGGTATAATACAAATTTAAATGCTGGTATGTTGTTTACGCTAGAAACATATTTTTTCAGAGCGCATTATATATTCATGACTATTAATAAAGTAGCATATTGATATCTACATGGCCATCAATTTGTTTTCGATATATTGATTTATAAGACTATAATTTATATCGTTTTTATAAAGTAGGTTCTTATAAATTGTGTTAATAAAATTTGTGTTTTGTATGGACATAATGAATATTTTATATTTCACATCTATTTTAATCAAGATTAGTTTGCATTATAATTATTATTTTAGATATAGTGTTAATTAGAAACGCAACGCAATTAATTTAATTAATAATTAATACACGTTGATTAAGTTATGTTGTTGACATTCAAAATAACCTGTAATTTAATACCTTTCACGGAAATAGTATTAGATTGTTACTAAATTTTATTTCAATTTATGTCTGTCCGCCATCACCTAAACAATTAGTAATTGACATAATAAACTTATTTCACTAATAAAATTGGTTAAAGACCATTTCACATTAGATCATTGTTATATACGCGTGGTGCATGAAATTAAATTTCGTGTTTAGAAAAGCCTGATTTGGTTCGATCGCTCCGCTTCGCTACGCGCCCAAACTAAATTTTCAGGCTTTTCTAAACTTAAAATTTAACTTTATGATTAGTCTGGGAGGTGAAGACACTAGTTTGTTTCATCATTAAAACAATTAAAAATTGACGTAATAACTTTATTGTCGTTTTATTGACGAAGAATGTCAATGTTGATACAAGTTAAAAAGGATTCAAAAGATAATAGCTAAATTACAGTCAATTTAATGATGAAATACTATCAAAATGCCATAATAGTGAAAATATATTTTCACTGCTGTCGAGTTTTCGCGAAGTTTACAAAAAATTTAATTGAAAATTTAGACCATTAATGATTTGAATACTAGCAAAACATTTAAGGAATGACAATGGCCTTGCATGGAGCTAAACGGAGCAATCTAGTTGATAGATACATTTGCATGAGTAAGATGTCCTGTTGGCGGAACTTTACCTCTGCGGGAGCAGAGGGTGTTATCCCCTATAAAGCAAGATGCAAGAGGTAGCGCAAATATTGATGAGAACAGCTGCGGCATTCGCGGTGTTGTTACCCTCTGCTGAATCAGTCTACTCACAGAATTTGTGGTATTTGGGAACAGTAAAACCTATCATTATTGAACTTTCCTAGCCGCAAATCCATTTCGAGCTTTTTACTACTAATTTGAGACCACAATTTCCACCGTTTACGATATCTTTACCGCCAAACCTTTAACACCAGCCCGGAAATTCGCATTTCCACGCCTAAAGTGAAAGAAATAAAATCGTGATGTGTCCATCATAGTACTTTCGACATAATAGATATTGAGATTTATTTTTTCTTATTTAAACACTTTTATTTTTTCAGAAAATTGAAAAACTGCAAATTCAAAAAGATTTTATTTGAAACGTTTAATTATATAAAGTACTAATATGTGATATAAAGAAAAATATTCACCATTACTGTAAAACAAGTATTATTTTGGTACGGAACTACAATTCAAGGGTCATAAAATGGAATTACTAAAAGCTCTTAAAATAAAAATAATTAACCAGGTGTTTCCATTCTTAACGACCCCGTTGAGAATACATATATTTTTACACATCTATTGACTACACTTAGAAAAATAGTGTAAGTTAGGCCAATTATGTTTTTCCATCAAACATACCTATGTAAGTAAATATTAAGAATATCTTAAAAATGTTTTAAATTTCAAAAAAGCAATGTATTTACATTATTTTATTCGGCGTTATTGTATTTCCGGACTAGTACCTATCATATTGATGAGCGTGTCATTTTACGTAGTAAATTACCTATTAGCGACGGGCATGGCCCCCACAAAAACCTGTAAAGTTTTGACAATTCCGATGTCTTGTCAAGCTTTCTGGAGTAACATAGAGTAAGTAGTATTAAGGCTTGTATCGATTAGAGCGTGTCTCTGTTGCAGAACACTGTAACGTGACATTTTGTGTCACGAAACGGTGTTACAGATTGTCTATTTTAACCATCATGGACGCGACCATTCAAAACGAACATGTTATGAGTAAAGGACACACAAGTGAGAGCGAGCTATTTTCTTGTTTACTCGCGAATGGCGTCCCAACTACAAAAATGGCGTAACGCAACATTTTTTTGGATGCGACGGCGAAAAACCGCCAACTGGCCGATTGGCGTCGTTGCGTGACATCGTGGCCAAATTGGACACGTTATGCAACGCTTCCCCGTACCCACTAAGAGTAATATGCAATGTAACGGTGTTCTGCAATGGATGAATGCTTTAGTCGATACGAGTCCTTAGAGGCGCCACGGGTAGAACTCCTCGAGCCCCCAAACTGAGGTTCGTTTGACCATAGAGACATCTGTCGGCACTTGTTCAAACAAGAAAAACACAAAACGTCAACTTATCGACGTATCTATTTGAAATTGGAACGGCAACAAATATAAAAACGAACGATATTTGAGATAACAGAAATCCAGTCTTGGCTTTAAGTGCGCTCATTGAGCCGACGCGGCTTATTCATCTTATATCTGACAAATTTATGTTTGAGCGTTTGGCTGCCCCTGACCTGCCCCTGACCTGCCCCTGAGTGTTCCGTGCCCGTGACTATGCATATCAAATGTTTCCAAAAATTAACGCTGTGGCCGCATTAGTACGGATGCATACGTCTCACTCTCACCACACTTTATGACGAACGATGGACGCCAGCGTATCTACTAATATTCTTAATATATGGCCGTAATAAATTTTGTAAAAATAAAACGCCGGGCCGCCCAGTTTTACAAAAAAAAAATGAACTAGAAAACTATTAAAGCTACAGAAAAGAACAATATAAGCATTTAAAGTATTTTGGCGAGGTCTGCAACATTTTCGAATACTCTCAATAATACCGAGTTCTACGACTAAAAGTGTATATACAATAAATATTCATTTTTAATCAACTTTTTAAGATCAATGTTTAAGAAAATATCATGAAACATCTGAAGAACGCTAAGTGTTAACTACCATTTCCGGCTTCCGCATTTTCACCTAAAGCTTTTCAGATCCTATGATTGTAATAAAAAGCTTAGGTTTTAAGTACCTAGTGTTTTTTGCTGTACCGTGTTTATAGGCAGAGACAGACAAAATTGTCTAAATCGACTCACTTTTTGTTTTTTAAATATCCTTTCTATTACATACCGGGGTAATTGTCTCTAAAATTGATTTTAGAAAGCTAGCCAGCTCATATTCATTCTTACATATTTGTGTACATCTTATGTATAAAGTCCTCGCAAAATGACGTGCAATGTTTTATAGTTTCTTTTTACCGACCGCACTGCTATGTAATTGTGATTGGTATTGCGACCCCCCAGTTTTTACGGAAATATACGTTTTGGGGTCTCGGGAACCCGAATCAAGTGTTATCTCAATGATTTTGGTCCGTCGGTCTGTCGGACTGTGGATAGACTTCAGCGAAAACGACTCTTGTGATTTTTATTAAATTTTGTGTTTAGGTTCTACTCGATAAAATATCGAGAAGATTAACTTTTGGGTGAAATACTGAAACCGGAAACCGTTTTCTTTGTAAATTATTATTTTAGTTTTAGCTTTTTATAGTTTTAAGTTTATCTTGAAAGTAGTGATTTTTTTATTTCATTTTTTTAATTGTATTTGTCTATCTCAATAAGTATATATAACAAGTGATTAGAATAATCAATTTAATAATCCTATATTCTCTTAATTTGCGGTCGGCACCAGCGTTGGGGCCAACAAAAGTTTTTTTTTAAAATTCAGGAAAAGCTAAAACTGATGATTACAATTATTTCACTAAATTTTGAGTGAATCCGCGTTACTTTTGTTAACTTACTCCGAAACCGTCTATTCTTTTTTTAACAAGTGCGGTATCAATCTGATGACTTTCCGTCCTATTTAACGTTGTCCAATTTATGTATGACCTAATTAAATTCCTCATGAGTTTGTCTATAAGTCTGTCAAATGCAATAATAAAATAATAAGGTAACAGCAGAAATTAAAGCAATAGATGCATATGTATAAACACTATGTTTGACCAATTTATGACAACTAACTATAGGTCAAAACATAGTCGCTAGTCAACAATTCTCGTTCGAGGTGCATACCCTATACAGGCTTCAGGTAAATTATGCTTTAGAAAAAAAAAAATAAACATATGTGTGCTATTTTCTTTGTGAATATTATTTTTTCAATTCTGATGCAAAATTGTGCGAAAATCAATCAGTACGTTTTATTAAAACATTAAAGTATATTAGTAGAACTTGCGAGTAAAAAAGCAGGCACATTATAATCAAACATATGCCACCGGTATAATCACTATTTAAACGTTGGATGGTAATTATGTTTCAAAATGGCGATATGTAATAACAAGTAATATTTTATTACATGCGAGGTGGGAAAAGTTGGATAGAGGAATAAAATAGACTAACAACGCGCAAATCGCCAAGGTTTACTATAGTTTTCCAGATGTAATGAAATTCGCACCGAGACATGTAAGCATATTTGAGTCACAATCAGTATTATTTAAAAATGAATAAAATTATTTTACTTCTCAAAATTTTCAATTATATTAGAAAAAAAAAATATTTTAAGAATGACGAATCTCTGGTTTCACTAATAAATAAGATCGGAAAATTAAGAATTATAGGGTCGACTGTACTGACTTTCGAACAGGGTGTGGCATGGTTTCAAACCAAGTTTGAAATGTGAAATCGGCAAATTTATCAGTGATTGTAATAATAATAATTCTACGACGTCTCTATCTGTAAACTAGCTGGTTAAATTAATTATTTAATAAATATTGTGATTGAACAACTTAATTTTTCATTTCTTAGTAAAATTTAAACATTTTGTGTTAATTCAATATTTTCGACAAATGACAATCAAGATTGTCTTTGTTGTGTAATAATTATTTCTTAATGAAATTTACAAATCTAACAATTGTTATAAATCTAAACATACAAAACAATCAAAACTATTATACACAGTATCAGTGTTAAAAAAAAGGTGTCTTTAGTGGATACCCATAATTAATTATTAAAAATACTTAATAAAGGCAACATGTTTGTTATCTCTGGTAAATGGCATTCCAAATAGTCTATTGATTTTTAAACGATCTCTATTTGTGTAATTTGATCTGAATTCTATGAATGAATGATTCATTCATTTAGATCAGATACTAATCAATTTTAAGGTCATGGATGTTTATGTACAACGGTGGTACGATTTCAGCGAAAACGGTTCACAGGATTTTCATCAAGTTTTGTATTTAGGTTCTAATCAATAATATTTTCAGAAAATAACCTTTTGGCTGAAAAAAGTTAAGAGTATTGATAGATTGACAATATTGTGGAAATGTTGAAGTTATGAATAATTAAATAGCACCATTCTACTACTTTAAAATTACAAAATATGACAACTGGCATCATTCGTAGAGTTGTAAATCATTACATTTCTACCAGTTTTAAAGCACACTTACAAACCTAGAGGTTTGGAATTCTGTCCGTGTGAAATTAATTTATAGTTTCTTCATGTTTGGTCCCGCGTATTTTCTTAGCTTTGGTTCGTTATGGTTGGAGTTCAACGTTTCAATGACGTAGCAGTCATCATTGTCATGAAAAAACTATTAAATTCTATCACTCTAGCAACCACTTGATAGATTTCTACACACTACTACTAGATACGCGAGTTTCTTGTTTGGCTTCGTGTCACTCTTCTGTTTTTCGTTCGAATGACGTATCTATGCTTATAATGTAAGTTTGAATTTCTGGATTGTTCTCGAAAAAGATATTCTTGTCTTCTTTAAGTACCGTGTCCTCCTAGGACGTTGGTGATCATCAGCATGATCTGTGTCTTCTTAACTGTTTGTCTTAATAATGTTGGGGTGCTGACTGGGAACCATTGTCGCAAGTTCTTTAGCCAAGACGTCTTTCTTCTATCCGGTCCGCGCCGATCCGCTATTTTGCCTTGCATGATATTCTGCAGGACTCGATATTTCTTGCCCTTTATGACATGACCTAGGTACTTAAGCTTACGTCTCGTTATGGTGTTAAGGATCTCTGTATTTTTAATTAAACGAGCCAGCACCGACATAATCTTCACCCTATCGACCCAGGAAATGCGAAATATCCTTCTGTAGACCCACATCTCGAATCCTCTAGTCGTTTGCACATCTGAATTTATAAACTGTTGTCCGGAAATAATGAAATTTGACTGGAATTCAAGCACGTTTTCCAAACTGGTGGTAATCTTTTTGCATTATCTCTATTCTTTAAAATATTCGGCCTTTTTTCTAACACGTTAAAATTTCAAAGCATACAATAAACTTCGACAAAACAAAGATTTTAAAATAGACTGACTTCTTCCATGCAAGGATTACTAGAAAAGCGGTTGAAATAGAAAAAAGGCTGAATAGGTTAAACAAACGAGACTCTTATAATTTTTCTCTAAAATAAAAAAAAGTATAGCATTTAAAAATCGGTATCATCCTATTTTTAACTTGGCAATCAACATATTTTAACGATTTAACGGATTTTAAGTAAAAATAAAAGAATTTTTAGCAGTATAAATTGATAATTAGCATGTTCGTAGAATTCAAACAATGAGTCTGATAAACGATAGTACAATGGCAGATTTAAAATCATGTAGGCAACATGAGCATATCTGCATTTTATTGATGTATAGGACGCTTTATGAACAGTCATAGTATTTAAACAATATAGATGAAAGTCCAATTCATATGTGTTTACTAGTTTTTGCAGAACCGTTTAAATCCAGTTTCATTGAACATAATAACTAGAATGCAGAACATAATCCTCTAGTGTAATCAATATAAAATTTAAACTTCCGGTTGTAATTGGATTTTGTAAATTCGGTCTTAGACCTGGCTATGATTTTTCGACTAAACTACTGTGTGTGTTAAAAACTCGAGCTAAAGAAAATACACCTAGGATTCTGTATATTTGTATTAATATTCTGTAGAAGTGGTTAAACTAATTTCAACATTTGAACTGAAATGAACTGTAAATTAATATAATCGTATCCTGACCATTAGATTGTACGCCATCCTTTTGTCCTTTTGTGTGAAACACCCTGGCCTTCTTCCAACAACCGAAAGAAAAAATACTAATAGTGCGCTTGTCAATAGACTCGGTTTCTTTGTCAGGACGGTTTTATAAAACAAAAAAGCAGGGGTCTTCCCTTCCACACATTCCATCAGGACAAAAATGTAAATACAGACCCTAGCTGTTCCACAAAATCCTGACTAGCCCAAAGTCCCTTTCGTCAGGCCACCATACAAATACAATCATTTATTATTCATTCACACATTCTCATTTTCATGCATTACAGGACAACCGCCTATCGCCCTCACGGTTTACCGTAGCACGCAAATAAGAAATACTCCACTCCTTTACAACACCTGAACCGGGCGAAAACTTTAAATTACTATATTTACATAAATACATATTATTTTAAACAAACACTATAAAGATGGCCGTGACTCACACTATATGGTAATTCACAGTTTCTATATTGAATTAAATGCTGGTTTATGGCATCCTAGAGCTTACTGTATTGATTTTGTCAAGATAATATTTTAAAATCATCTTCTAGTTTTATTTATGACTAGTGTAAAAATAAAAATATATTTTAAATGTTCATAATAATTTTACTTATCATTAAGTTTTACACACTAATGATTATAATAATTATTTCATATACCTACATAAATAAATACATATTTATCCTTAATCTGTAAAATTTAGATAACTTTAAACTTTCTACACCAAGAAAATATTTTATCCGTGTTATTACCATGACTTCACGCTTTAGAATGTATATATCAAAAACAATTTTGGCGGAATTGCACACACGCAGCCTTTTTGTGGAATTGTACGAGATAGGCGCCGAATAAAGATAATGTTATTATTACAACTTCTGAAAATAAAACGGAGCCGTTCACAATAAGAAGGTTGGTTTTTGGGATGAAACTGGTTTCGGCGTTGGCGTCACAAAAGAGTTGGGCCCGCAATTTTGCAGTATTATTATAGGATATTTAGTAGATAAAATTAAACTTCTGTGAGTTTAAAAAAATGCAAACTTTGAATTGACGTTCTTTGTATATATATATATATATATATATATATATATATATCAATACATTTTTAAATCTTCCATTAAATTGGCCTAGCAAGGGAGCACCTATAGCGTGGGCCCCATACGCCTCTGCGTTTCGGTTACACTGTTTGCGAATTTGAACTTATCTGGAACAGAAAAAAGCAGTTGGAAGGTGAGGGATGCTTTTTTATAAAAAAACATCCGACTTATTGGCCCCCGATACTTTATTAAATAAATTTCCGCCCCAACAATAGGTACGGTACGTATGCACTAATTTAGGACTTCGTGCGTGTATAATTAAATGCTCACCAATTTTACCGCTATGTAATACTTTGTTAATACGAGTAGCACTGTTTGTAATGTAATTTTAAACATTTGGTTTACATAATTATCGTTAATTCTATTATGTTCTTTCGATGTAATTATAATTACAACTTTCATTCCATTATCTTCCGAAAAATGCAATTAAATAATGTAGTAGTAATATTTTATTGATTAATTAATAGTTACTTTCTTCTTATTGTCGGTTCAGCCAATGAAAGGATATATATTTTCTATAACAGACTTTTTGATTAAAAAATATCAATGAAATGTAAGAGAAACATTTTTTAGTCGGGGAAATGAAAGTGAGTTTTTCAGATTCAGTCATTTTTACACAATCTGTTTGCTTTCAAAAGTTTTATAACAAAATTTTCCACCTATCAATCATTGTCGGAGTCGAGCTTTTAGAGGCCAGTTTAAATTTTTTAAGTTTTGTTTATGCGTAATGGGATCCTTCTAAATATTCTGTGGGGGTTGGGTTGTTTGTGCACGAGTGGGTCATGTAGTTGTATCCGCCTTGGATTATTTCCTAAATCTGCGATTAGTTGTAACCGAGCGAAGGTCACTTTGTTAAAGCTGACTGAAACGTATGTTAATGAAAACAAAATCTCTTTTAGTATAAACAGTTTATAATTAATATACTGTGTAAATACTGTGTATAAATTAATTGTATTGTGATCAGTAAAAAATTATCTCTCCAATTTTTTTTTACGGAAATAAACGTTTTCAGGTTTCGGTATTTATATTTTTTATCGTAGATCTTTCAGTTTTACCGTTACTTTAAGAATAGTGACTTTTTGAATATTATTTTTAGAATGTTATTACTTAATCTAAGTAATTATGAATAATAAGTGAGAGGAATAATCAATATACTAATCCTATAACATTTTGGTTTGGTACCTGTGTTGGGCACAGCAGATTATTTATTTTTTATAGAAACTCTCAAGTAACCTTTTTTGTATAGGGTAGGGTGGGATGGGGAAGGTTCGGATATTTTTTTAAAAATTTAGCATCCTAAACTTATTTCTCTAGCCAGGAGATACAAATTTATACTTAGAAGATAACTTAGCATGTCTAGCAACTACTTCTCCAGTTTATTTAAAAAATATTTAACTGTTTTCTGTAAACAAATAGATATGAATGAAGTGGCATTTGTCCAGAAGTGCCCCATGACAGGGTGCATTGGGACATCGATTAAGTACTTTCTAAAGTAGATATGTATATTGAAATAAAGTTAAAATCGCATTTGTTTATTGTCTAAAAGTGTTTTTAATACAGGGCTATTTAAAATAAAGAAACAGATATCAAACGTTTATTTCTTTCAAACTACAAACGCTAGAACCATAATTCCAACATTCCTGGACAGACAAAAGTTTAAAATTTGAACAGTCCAGGCAGAAGTTCCAACCACGGCCGCATTGGTGCTGTTATGTTGATAGTAAAATGGCGACACAACAAGAAAAATCATTTTGTGTGCTGCAATTAGCAAAACTAGAGCCCATTATTGAAGTTTAACGTGCTTTTTGCCGTCAGTTTAATAAACAACCGCCTCGTCATGAGCAGATTTACCAGTGGCATCGAAAATGCGTAGACACATCGAATAAAAATGTCAAGCGTATTCGTACAGTTTACGAAAAGGAGCCCAAAAACCTTTCCTGAAAATATGCGACATCGAATTGTTGAAGCTGTAAATTAGATAACTAGAGACCAGCTGATTCGTGTTTTGATATTTGTCATGTAACACATGGTGGTCATATAAATTCATAAAATTTGAACTTTTCTCTTTTAAGGAACGTTGGAATTGTGTTTCTATCTTTTGTCGTTTGGAAGATATAGATGTTTGAAATCTGTTCCTATATTTTGAATAGCCCTGTATATAGAGAGTCAAACTTTTCATTAAACTTAACAAAATTAGCCAAATATGAAGTACTTGTAATAGGAACTAGTTGAAACAATTTTGACTCCATATCATTCCTGAAATGATAACTTGTTATAAACAAAAGATATGTCGACTTTGTTTTTTGAGTGCCTACAAATGCTGACTTAAAATTATCCATAGTCGGCTAATTTTATAATTTGGCCTATAAATTTAGCTGTCCCAAAGTACCCATCTCCAATGTCCCAAACTGCCCCATGCGTTCGAAATGTGTTTACAAGTGATAAATCTATATTTTCCAATATTCAAGGGGACTGAAATATGGTTTATGTAGTGCACAAATATGTATTTTCTAACATACTTCGTTAACCATTTGAAATGCTACCTCAACAAACGTTTACTACGCGAGTAACTAATAATTTTACAGTCCGTAATTAAACTGTCATTGCTTTCAATCCTCACAATACCCAATGTGTAGACCTTTCAGAAAGATGGAAATCTGAAGTGTCCAAAGGTACCCCATGTCCCAACCTATCCACTCTACCCTACATGTATACTACATATCTTCAATTTGGTTCTCATTAATCACTCGATGAAACATGTTTACAATATTGATAATTAAATAAAAATCACTAGAAAACACATCGTAAACGAGTACGAAGACATCGGGAACTCCCCAATTCTTAAAGCCCTCATTACCTGACCTTCAAAAAATATGTATATATATTTTGTAAAACATTTTTCTGTATTACTCCTTGAGAATCACGATAAGTTGAAACTAGTCAGAGAGAATAAAAAAAAAATAGTAGTAAAACAAACCAAGTGACTTTTATTTAATTATCAATATGCTACATATTGCAAAAATTTCGTTTTTTTAATTCCTTATAAATTTTGAGTTTACAGGAACCTTTATTTTATCAAATCAAGGATCCGACAAACAGTTTCAACTCGCTTTGCGAATATGTAGTACCCTACAAGCACAAATAAAGAAACATTAAAAATTCGTTTTCAAAAATCAAATATAAAAACGGTGATGTGTTCATCATAGCACTTTCCCCGTTAAAGATATGATGATTTAAATATTGACAATATGGAAAGATTGCAAAAACTAAATTTATTCTACTTTTATTATTATTATTCCATAACTATTCACAAAAAAAGTATTTATTGTATTTCTTCACTACTTCTCGGAAAATATTGGTCACCATCACACCATCAAGCGTTATATATTTTTAACTATAATGCAAATCAGTGGTTTATACGCGTTGCGCATGAAGTAAAATTTCGAGTTTAGAAAAGCCCCATAAAACATTTTCTCGGGTTGCTGTGCCCTCGACCCTCGACAAATTTTCTACGCAGGGCTTTTCTAAACTCGAAATTTTACTTCATGCTTAGTCTGGGAGTGGAAGACACTCGTTAATTTGAAATACACCACAACTGTTAAAATATTAATCGTAACTGTCACAAAGAAAAAGAATAACATGGCGATCTCATTATCTTCAATTTGATCTGTAATCTTTATTAAGCGGAAGGCCAATACATAAATATAAACATACACAACAAAAATATATGTAAACAAATAATACAATACAGAAATCAGCACAATAAAAACATAGTACTAATAATAAAAGTGTATAACAATTAAGGACAAACCAAAATAAGACAAAATTCACAACGATTTCAATAAGCGCAGTAAGGTGTTGTAGGAGTCAACAAAGAAGTCAATACTGACTTCGTTGGGGTTCCTTAATATACGCCGAGTGCAGAGCGTAATCCGTCCTTCTAAATGGAACGTCAAATGTTGGATTTCTTCTTAATGTTCTAGAGGGAACATGCACTCATATCTAATTTAGAAGGTCCGGACGATCGATTTGACCATTTACAATTTTATATACAAGAGTTACGTCAAAGTTAAACTGACGTTGCTCTAAACTTTGAATGCCGAAATGGTTACAGAGTTCTGCAGTGCTTCCGATAATGTTAAATCTATAATCTAAAAAACGAATAAACTTCCTTTGGATACATTAAATCCTGTCTTTGTCTACCGCCCTGAATGGAGACCAAACACAAGAACCATATCCCAAATGGGAACGCACTAAAGTGTAGTATAGTATGAGTATAGTCTTTGAATCCGAGAACTCTCTGGAGTTCCGTTTTACGAATCCGAGAAGCTGATAGGCTTTGGCAATAATATTAGATATGTGTTCGTTGAAAGAGAGCACGGAATCGAAGACCACACCCTAATCCCTGATTGATGTTACGCATTCCAACGGAATGCACATTATCCACACATAATAGTAAACTGACGTCGAGAAAAAGTTATGAGTTTGCATTTTTTTATGTCAAGTTGAAGTTTTTTTCGACTGGCACCATAATTGAAATGATAGCAAATCATTTTGTAAGCGAACTCGCGTGAAAATTTTTATGTCATCGGCGCATAGAAAACATTAAGCGTTAGAAAAACATTTATTTACATCGTCCACAAATACGGTAAAAAGCAGTGATCCCAGGTAAGACCCTTGCGGAACACCAATAATGTTACGCGAAACATACTGGCCAATCCGAACGCATTGAGATCTTTCCGTAATATACGCCTAGATCCATTGGAGAACAAAACCTTTAATACCGAGGTTACGTAATTTATTAATAAGAATACAATGATCAACAAAGTCAAACGCCTTTGAGAAATCGGTATAGATGGAATCGACTTGTACTCGCTCGACAAAGGCACTGACAATGTATGATTCATAAATAAGGAGATTAGTTGCGGTTATTTTATCCGTACGGAATCCATACTGCTTTAAAGAGATAAATGGTTATAGCTCAATTCAAATTCGTGTCAAGTTGGCACGATTGCTTAAATGTCGGCTTGCGCCGCTTATGTCAACTGTCATCATAGTTCAAATGTCGGCTACCGCCGACTTATGTCAACTGTCATTATAGTTGTAAAATGTTCATTTGTTCTCATAATTTTTGATCATTTTAGTAATTATCGCTTACATTTATAACTGAATGTTCCGTTTCACCAACTTCAGTTAAATCTTATTCAAAGGTTAAATTTATTTGCCGATTAAAATAGAAATGCTTCATGTCATCAACATAAAATAAACTGTATATTCTTGATTATTCAGAAGTTCACCTACCTTATTTTATTTGAACGCATTCTTATTACTTCACTAGAACTTGTTCGTACTCCTCACTTATGGAAAAGGGAACTTCCACAAAATATTAATTATGTCAATGTCAAACTACGGACACAATTTTCAATGCTAATTGATTTATAGCAATTGATTCAAATAATTATAAAAATCAGATGATTAAAAATATTAAAAAAATAACTAAAAGAGCTACGACAAAAGTGTATATATATTGAATGCTATTTTTTTGATTATCTATAACCTTTCTCAACAAGATTTTTTTATAAAATGGGTTGGAGTCCAGATTTTTGTATATGATCAATATTAAAGAAAAATCCAAAAAACACAAAGAGTAAACTACCACTTCCAGTTTCCGCATTTTTACCAAAAGTTGATCGGATTATACTATTGTAATAAAAAGCTTAAGTTTATCGGTTTAGACGCGACGACACGAAAATATCTAAAATTTTCAGATTTCTATCTCTTTCCTAAAATGTTGGAGGGTAAGGGGAAAGAGACCGAGTACTCAGGGGGTAATCCATTATGAATACCAACTGCATTTTTTGATGTCAATGTCAACCCGATATTAGCAGGTAGTAAGAAGTCTATTTGTTTTCAGCCAGCGCGTAGCGTTATCTTTTGTCCGACTTGGGGTGGTTTTGATAGGAATATTTATTTGATATTTATGAAATTATTTAAAATGTAATTATAATTAATACGACATTTGTAAAATAAAGTCGAAATTATGTTTACGTGTACTATTTTTGGTCAATAGAATTTTTTAAAACGTATCTGACGTTTACATCTCGGTAAATATACACGATTCCATTTGTTTCTGGATCTCGCCTAGCTATGGAAAAGTGACAGTTTAAGTATTGTAAATGGGGCTGGTTGTGTTTTAAATCAGGGTTTTTAAATGTCACTGTCAGATGTTCGATTTTAAGGTTATAATTTCTGACCATTGTGATCTTACACTGTTGCCTGTTTTACAAATTTTCAGATATAAAAGGATAATAATATGCAGTTTTAAGATTAACAAAATTTACTACTTGGTTTTTGTACATACAAACACAGCAATAATATTGTATATAACAAATATAATGAATTCGGCTCTGCAAACTTATTTCGTCATCCATTTGTATTTCTCGCTTGGGTCTTCCCGTTAACACATTTTGATCAACTCCATCCATCCACCTTAATTTTGGTCATTCTCTCTTCTGTTGGCCCTCAGTATTTTTTTGTAGAATTGCAAATTTATTCCCACCCTCTTGTGATACTGATAATTTTCATGTCAATCAATTTTTAAGCCCTCATTCCACTTTTATTATTTAGTCAAGAGAACCTGCATCTGAATCTTCTGATGTTTGTTCTGAGCCAGATTCCCCAAGCGAAATAATAAAAGGAGGAATGGTTTCAAAAGAAAGGTTTCCCATGTGTTTTGTCCAGTCATTTTAATTTACATTTAGGTTGACGACGTGAACGCCATCTACTGCCAATAGTCTTGTCTATTGTACTCACAAAATGACTATTATAAATGTCAATTGATTATGCTGTTTAAAATGCAGAAGAAAACTAAACATCTATAACCATTTTAGTAGTCATGTGTAATTTACATATAAATTGACGATGTGAACGCCATCTGCTGTCAATTTTTGAGCAGTGCTATTGACAGTAGATAGTGTTCACGTCGTTAATACAAAAATAATAAATATGTTCATTATAGCACTTTTTCTGTCATTTAAAGAATTGATGATTGTCGTACTAAACTTATTTCACTTGCTAATTGGTTGGTTATAGACCATTTCACATTAAATCAGCGTTTTATACGAGTCGCGCATGAAGTAAAATTTCGAGTTTAGAAAAGCCTAATTTGTCTCAGTCGCTCTGCTGCGCTATGCCCGAGCCAAATGTTCAGGCTTTTCTAAACTCAAAATTTTACTTCATGCTTAATCTGGGATTGGAAACACTCGTTAGATGATGGATCATAACCAGGGTTGTTATGTTTAAAACACTTTGTTTTAAAATAGTGTTTTAAACATGTTTAAAAACAGCCGTCATGTTTTAAACGGTTTTGTTTTAAACATGTTTTAAATCTTAAATTTGTTTAAAACATGTTTTAAGCGTTGGATTTGTTTAAAACCGTTTTTTTATTATCTTAACTGCTAAAAATAAATATTAGCTAAATTATATTTTCTATTACTTCATTAAAGTTTTTTGTTTGTTTTTAAATTCTAGCTAAATTGTTAAAGATATTTCAAATTACATTATCAAACATAACATTTTATTACAATAAAACTGTGCCTGCATAAATGTGGTTTTTAAATACAGGGATTTTTTCTTTCAGGTATACATAAGCATTCACTGTAAATTTTTCGACGTTCGTTGTTCTTTGTTCAAGATTTCAATTTGAATCTTTAAACGAGGGCTTCCTACTCCCAGACTAAGCATGAAGTAAAATTTCGAGTTTAGAAAAGCCTGAAAATTTGGATTGGCCGCGTAGCGAAGCGGAGCGGCCAATCCAAATTAGGCTTTTCTAAACTCGAAATTTTACTTCATGCGCCACGCGTATAAAACACTGAAATATCGTAATGTTTAAAATATACGGCTTTAGCAATCTAATATGTAAATGTGGATAAAACGTGAGTCAAATTCTGCGCTGAAAAAATTGTTTAAAGCAGTGATTATAGGCAACCCATAAACTCTAACGTATATTAGGTTGCCTATAACCGTTGTTGTAAGTGTGTGTTTTTTTTAACTTCACTGTAAATCAGTGTTATTAAGCGTGGCGCATGAAGTAAAATTTCGAGTTTAGAAAAGCCTAATTTGGATTGGCCGCTCCGCTTCGCTACGCGGCCAATCCAAATTTTTAGGCTTTTCTAAACTCGAAATTTTACTTCATGCTTAGTCTGGGAGTGAAAAACACTCGCTTAAAGCCTCAAATTAACCGCATTAAAACAACGATTTCCCACAACTTTTAAAACGCTGTAATTATTGGGGTATGTATACTCAAAAGAAAAACGCCCTGTGTATTCTGTTTTAAACACGTTTTAAACGTGTTTTAAACATGTTTTGAACAAGTTTCTAATCCATATCATAACCTTATTTTGCATTTTCTTTATTGCTAGATTAGCGTGCTCTATTTAATCGATTTGATTAAAACGTAACCAAATAATACCATTGCATAACAAATTGATTAATGAGTTAAATTATTGGAGTCATCAAATGAACATGAACGACCGTTTAAAACGCTTTAAAAAGGGCAAAAGGGAAACTACCTGCTATTCAAACAGATAAAGTCATAAATTGTAACATCAACACACCATAAATTGTGGTTTCTTTTCTTCCATTATGCTCCCGCGCTTGTAGAGGGTGTCTCTCTTCAAAATTTTCTGGTTTAGATATTTTGTAGAGGCCCTGTTTAGACTTTATTGTGGCGACAGAAGGAAAGAGGGACGGAAAGACAGACATTTTTCAAAAATGGTCTTATTTAACTCGGGGGACATCAAAATGGATGTATCTATTAACATTTTTGATTTCAAAATTTTCTCGAAAACAATACCTTTTCTTTGTTTTTCATACGGGGAAAGTAAAAATGAATAATCAATTAAAATGGATTTGAATATCTAAATAATTTTGTTACTGTATATCACGGTATGGTTTGTTAGGCGGTGGGTCGTTTGGCCACTGAGCCATCCGAATTACGTCGACCTGAAAAATCTATTGTAATATCCCTTACATATTGAAGTCCATTAATACCTAGGCCTTATATTTATTCTATTACCAGTTCATCGGGTTCTAAAGTTGCCGATGTCACGTAGTTCCTTCTTTAAAGGAACAAGGCAGAACACTCGCATAGTATGTGTTCTGCTGTGTCCAATGCCCCATTGCAGACATACCATACCATATTGTTTATTAAGGTAACTAACATACATTATATAATTGTTTCGGGAATCCTAGTCATTAATTACGCCTTGTAGGAAATAAAAACGTTTTAGACACTTACAAGCGGTAAATCGCAATTAAAGTGTATTTGAATTCTGTATTGTAAAGGCTTCTACTTCGTTATACATGTTAATTTCACAATTAAACACTGTTAACTTTGTTTGTATAACACTTTTTTTATTGAATGTGACTGCAGTTTCGACAAATTTAGCTTGTCATTATCAAACATAAAATGTTTATGTTTGATAATGACAATGTTCATGTTTGATAATGACAAGCTACATTTGTCGAAACTGCACTCACATTCAATGAAAAAGTGTTGTACAAACAAAGTAAAAAGTATTTTATTGTGTATTTGAATTATTTGTATGCATTCCGAACGATAGACTGCATACAAATCTAATGTTAATATTTGTAAACAAATACAAAAACTTGAACTGAATAATTATTTATTGTTTAATAAAATAAAATATTATTTTTTTCTAGTGACTTATACCAATACAAATTGATTTATTTTATATTTAGGACAGGAGATATTATGTTTGCCTTTCGTCAACATACATGATAGCCGTTATGCTTCACGTATCACTAAACTATATCGGAAGGAAATCCATTCATCAAAGTAACATATTTACACTTTATAAACAAACTTTCTCTTAAATTCTATTCCATAAATGTTGGCAATTTTAATTAATCATGCTCAAAGTACTTTTTAAATCAGTTATAAGAAGTTCCGACTTTATATTTTATCCGCTCAATGTAAAGAACATTCATTTTTCATCTCCGTTTTCCACCTTTCATGTAATTATTTTTACAATAGGATTTAATTAAAAAATGATATATTATTGAAATTTTATAAGCTGTCTGTGTATGTATTCGTGCGTATGTATATGCATCTCTCTCGCCTAAAATACATTTTTATATTTCCGCGTGAGAGAGAAATCTCCCCTGCTATTCATTCGGAACGAAATGTTCAAAATTATTAATCACCCTCCAATACGATGTAATTGTATCCATCAACTTTGCGAAGTTTTTAATATGTTTGGGTTTTGTATATGGCAAAAATTAGAACATTTCATTTTACGTGGCCGGTAGATTCCATCCGCCATTTTTATAAAATAAATTTCCCAATCGCAACTACTAAAATAGTAATTTACAGAAAAAATGCGGGACCAGAATTTTCTCGTGTGACGATAGAGTGGGTGCCTTCAATTGCGCGAAAATTGTTTACGCATGAGAATTGTACAATATTTTTTGAAACGAACTTGTAGACAGGATTTGCAAGTTTAGGGCACAAGTTGCCTATTACATCTGATCGAAGACCAGTATTTTCCACAATATACATAACATTAATCCATTCGCATAAATGTTTGTATTTTAAAACACATGTTAACAAATAGAATGACTATTTAACAAATATTGTTTTGCATTTCTGCAAATCGTTTAGTTAAGACCTGAGTCGTAGATAAACCCCATTTGCGCTGTGATCATGATAACAGAATATGAATAAAGAATTATTTCAATTTTAATTTATCTATTTACATTTAATTAATATTATCAATCCAGAAAAGAATATTAAAGTACCTAGTTCACATTATGCAGAAGTATAATATATTAAGGCTGATAATACAGGGGAAAATAAGCGTTTAAAGATCAGTTGAAAGAAGATTAAATTATAGCTGAAAAACCTACGAGACTGGTTTAAATGTAGATCAATCAACCGATTTAAAGCCACAACATTCATAATACGTATTGCCCTAATGATAGCCAAGCTCTTTAGGGAGAAGGTTCCCTAAGAAGAAAAATATTGTCAATTGCACTGGTATTTGTTAAGATTTAGATATTCAGCAATAATTATGTCACTTTACATTTTGGATAGATGCGCGAATATGTTTTTTCATTGGCCCATAAACTGATGCTGGCTTTGACATACATTGTATAAGCAGGCGCGCACCAAGGAGGGTTGCTCGCGGGCTTGAGCTCCCCCCCAGACCAACTAAATTGTAGTAGGTCATTGTATATGAGGCGTTGAAAAAGACAGTGGTGTAAGTCACTTTTTCTGAGAAAACGCGCTGATTATGGTTTCCGCATGTTGACAACATTTAGAATATAGTGACCAATACACAATTTATATAAATCGACTATTGTGTCACAGATGTCGCTCAAAACATTAAGTCAGTAACTTAGTTTCAACATATTTAGAGAAAAAGTGGTGCAAGTCAGACACCATTTTACTTTTAAACCATTCGACTATACGTAACTCTTACACAAAATGTGAATTGAAATGAGTGAATCTAGTGAATCGGAGCTTTATCAAGAATCGGAATCAGAATTTGAACTGTCGATAAATGACAATAATGGAAACACAACAGGTATTTAGACGTATATTCATTAACCTTCACTGCCTAATCCAACTGTTTTCTTAAGATACAGAACCAGAAGATTTGGAGAATATTTTCAATCAAAAGAAAAAAGAAAGAAAGTGATTCAGAGAACCTAACAGCACCTTGAAAATGTAAGCAAAAGAAATTGGAATTTAGGACTTCCGTATACCAGTAAAAAGGAAAAAATGTTGATGGAAAACATTTTACCAATTTGAACTGTAATTGCCGATTTAAATGTTTTGATAACATTACCCTTGATGATAGGATGAAAGTATTTAATGCTTTCTGGAAAATAGGGAGTTTGAATGCCTATCTCTGTGGTCTAGTAAAAAAAACGTCATTAAACAAAAACGACCAAGAAATAATTCTATACAAGGCAAAAGCTGTAAAATACTAATGCATTTTGAATGAGAGTTACTTTTTAATTTTTTTTATTATTTGTCATATGCAATTAATTGAATAGTTATAACAGATTATTGGAACCTTCACAAGTTTGAGAAAATTAAAGTTATGAATAAAGAAATCTACTGTTGCAAGGTACAATAGTGTCTTTAAGGGTTTTATGTAATGTAAAAATTCATAAATTCATAAAATAAGAAGCAGTTATTGTGTTGAATAAATGTCCCCGTAAATCCCAATCCTGCAATTTCTACATATCTCAATTAAACTAGCAAACCACTAAGAACAAACGAGCAAATTAAATATATACTGATTGTTAAAAAATGTATAGCAATGGCCTAATTATATTTATTGTAGAAAATACTGGTCATAAATGAAATATTGTAGGTAACTTGTGCCTGAATAGCTTTTGAGTACACTTTGCAATTAGTACACGCGCCTGACCGCTCGTGTACTAAACTTGCAAATCGTGCCCAAAAGTAGGGCTTTCACACACTACATACCTAAATAAGTATAATATCAGTTTAAAATAAGTATTTATAAAATGCTGTTTTATAAATTCTAACTAATAAAACTAGCACAAATTAGATACATAATCACAAGTTTTATATAACATAACAATAACATAACTATTTACTCCATTGTTCCATTCATACACATCCTTTGTGTTTCTTTTTCCTGTACAAACATATGTAGGCATGTTCCTTGAGTTAATTAACCTTTGTGTGTTTTGTGCCGTTTGATTATTCAATAATTTATTTATGCATATTTTAGCTTTGTCTTTCGAATTTTATTTTGTTGTTAATTTATGCAGGTTTTATGCATACATGAAATTTAAGCGATTTTGGGTTTTTTTTTTATTAATTAGTGTGTTTGATTAATTTGTAAATCAAATATCACGATCATTAAATAATCAAACTGAATGTTTGATAATCATTTCTGTAAATGCATTTTTTGCTCCAAATATTTCAATTTTTGCATGCACACTTTCAATAAATAACATTTAAATAAAAAATTGCGAGAATCAATGATTCAATTGAGTTTATTGATCCATGGTGTTAGTAATACAAAATAATAAATTTATAATTATACATTTTATTTTAAACCAAACATTTTTCACAACAAAACTAAATGCTCAATTGATTTCGTTAATATTTTTTTATCATGAATCTTTCAAATTTAAAACTATTTGAGTTTGAAAGAATAAGCTTACGCTTCTTTTAGTTCGCAAGATTTAAGGTATAATATATAAAAATTACGATAATGTGCGTATATACTGCAAACAATAAGTCCTTATTAATAGGACTACTAAGACAATGAGTATCTATTGAAACAACTACTTCACATGCAAATACACCGCCGGATATTGAATTATACAGGTGTTTTATTGTTAAATTAACATGTAAAACAAAGTAGAAGCCTCCACAATACAAAATAATTTTAATGTTTATTTAACCAACAAAAAAATACATTTACATTTACACTAAAAAAGACTGTTATTCCTTACTTCACTTTTTATAAAAAGTGAAGTAAGGAATAACAGTCTTTTATAGTGTAATAATCACTTCACGTAAACTCAAAAACATACAGTCATTTATATTTAATTTACATTTTTCTAAAAAATAAACTAATATTTTATTAATTAGACATTTATTTTTGAAAAATATAGAAAAGGTTTTATTATTTCATTTATGCGTGTTTCTCATTCATTATGTTTAAGTACAGAAGGTAAAATGGAAGTGTAATTCCATCACGTGCACTTGTATCGAAGCTGCGAGTTTCATTGTTACATCGGAAATCGCTCCGTGTTACAAAATTTATACAATCAGTGGACATGAGAATGCATTTAACGAATTTCGTCTTAATTAACTTTCTATAAACAGTGAGGAAAAACAAATAATGTTGGTATTGCATATAATTCTTTCCAAACGAGATGTTTCGGTAATAAATTCCACAAAAATGTTGAATCGCTACACAGCTGAACGTTTTTATTCTTGCCTTGTAGTAACTGCCGAATTTTGCATTTTACCGGCCACACAGGTAAACAGCTTATGAGATTTTCATTAAATTAAATATTTGGGTTCTATACCATAATTTCTTAAATGATCCATTTTTGGGTTAAATGCGGAAACCAGAAGCTGATGTTCACTCTTAGCATTTTCTCCGTATCTCGTAAATTATTGAAATTATTATAAAATCTTCTAAATAAAAGTTGTAGAGAATCAAGAAATAAACATTTAAAGTAAATTTACTTTTGTCGTAGCTCTTTTAGTTTGAAAGTTATTTTGAAAAAATTTAAATTTTTGAATTTTGAACGACCGCACTACTGCGCAAGGGAGGTATTGAGAACAGACAAGAACCCGAATCAAATGTATCTCAATGATGTGGTTTACTAATAAAAACTGTTTTAAAAATGTATTTTTGTGCAACCGTACGCTAAGATGTTCCATCGTGAAATCAAATTTCGCAAGCCGAGTTACTTCGAAGACGCTGTGCCCAGCGACCAGTCCGCCAATATATGCGAATAGTACGCGCTGCCATGTAAACTTGTTTATTATTTCAATTAACAAAAATGTCTGATTCCGACAGTGATTACGCTATTAGTTGTACTCCACCAGAAATAAAATTAATTGCGGATGCTGCAACACAAAATTTATTACCACAAAAATCCAAACGGCAGTATCGTGGAAGAAAGGTAACCAAATATTCGGAAAATGTCTTGATTCCATACTTGGAAGAGAAAAATCAAATTTGAAAATCATCAAGTTTATGAAGTATTTATTTCATGCTTAAATATACAGTAAATACAAAAGATAGTATTGATGTTTCGAAATTGGTGCCCTTCTAAAAAAAATCTGTCGGATATCGAGCGAAAAAATCTAATATATTAACTGCAGAACAAATAACTCAATTTTTAACCGAAGCAAGTGATAACAATTATGTATAATGGAAAGTAAGTACTTCATAAAAAGTAGTTTGAAATGATATTTATTAAAAGTATTGGTTATTTTAGGTTCTACTAATTATTGGTATGTCTGGGGCAATGCGAAAGAATGAGTAAATTAAATTGTGCGTAGAAGATGTGGAAGATATTAACAAAGCGTTACTTAAACGAATCCAAAAGAGTAACACTAATCGATTTCGCACATTTACTATAACAAATGCAGAGTTCATTAAAATTTACAAAAATTACCTAAGTCTTCGCCCAACATTCTTGAGCCAGACTCCGTCACAGTCGGACGTATATAGTGCCATTGAATTAAAAACAAATATTAGTGAATCCACGCTTAGTGACTACCAAAATATGGATGCCGACGATAAGGATAATTTTGAAGATGTTGTACGCAAAAAACGTGGCCACCCCGCAAAATTCTGCGTTGGAAAACCCGCGAAAAAAGTAGCTACAGGTAACCCTAAAACTACTAACAAAACACTACAATTAGTATTACAACAAATAAATTCGCAACAAAAAGAAATAATTAAACAACAAACTAACCAACATATCACACAACCACATAGCCAAAACCCCACTACTACAAACGCAAACAACGCATCAATAGCCACCCCAGTATTACAACAGCTTCTACAACATATGACGCAACCATCAACATCCACACAAAATTCAAACACACACACAACACAACAACCGACGAGGAACACAAATACCGCAAATCCCGAATACAAATGCTCATTTCATGTAACCACCAACACCGAATACACAACACTACAAATAGTTCAAATATGGTTCGCTAACAACAATGATCAAGATGTCCTCATTATAAAAACGCAGAAGGGTTTTATAATAAAATCCAAGAAAGATAAGGCCACGAGCGTACATAACCTCCTTGTGCTGCAAAACAAAGGCATCATCCGGGAGTACAGCGAGTCCGCGAAACGCACGCCGCACAGACGTACAAATACATTGCCCCCACCTATTGCTGCGTGATACGGGGAGTAGAGCGCGAAATTGAAGACGCCACCATCAATCAGCTCGCATCTTAACTTTATGGGCTATCAACACCGCTTCTGTCACCGTATAACTTCAAAAGCGACAAACCAAACCACCTACATAATCAGGGTTATCACCGCTTCACATGAATTGTACACAAGACTTTTGAAAGAGCATTTTAAATTTATGTGGAAAGTATACCCAGTTGAAGAAAGTATGCCGCCGCAACCATTATCCGCACCTTGCAAAAATGCGCCAAATTTGATCACACTTTTGAAGACTATAGGGAAAAAATAATCTGCTCCAAATGCTCAGGAGAGCACCACACCTCAACATGCCCAACAGACCTACCCATCAAATGCAATTCCTGCGGAAAAGAAGATCATGGCGCCTGGTCAACAAAATGACCAAACTGCTCTACACAACCAATTCAAGGAATTCCAAATATTAAAATCCATCTTAACAACAAGAAATCTGCAGAAATTGACAACTGCATTAAACAACATTCACGCATCCACCAACCCATTACCCTTTATGACCATATCCTTGATACATTCATTACAGAAATAATCAACCCTGATAACACCGACAGACAGGCCCTTATTAAAAGAACTACGCGAGCGCTTCATTCATTCATTCCAAATAGATACCCACCTATCCTTTTCAGGGAACAGAATGTTTGTCGTCATGTTTGACTTGGATGATCCCAATAGTATCCCTCCCACAGTTCCTATCCAAGGCGTTAAAACAGCTCAATCAGTAATTTACAATGGCTAATACAAGTATAGGTATTTTATATACAAACATCAATTCCATTAACAACAAATCTCACGCCCTCTACAATTACCTATCAAACAATCCCATTCATGTTAATCTTTTAGTCGAATCTAAAACAATCACCCCCTTTTCTTTTAACAATTGGCAATCCTTGCAAATTCTGTCCACTATGCAGAATCAGAAGTACCGAGGCGGATCTATAATTGCTGCACATTCCTCTCTAAAACTTGGAAAAGCTAACCCACCCAAAATCAACGATCCTCTTAACGAATGCATACACGCAACCCTAAATTTGTCCTCTTTCACAATTCACATATTCCTAGTCTATACTCACCCCTATTCCCCAATTGATGACACCATATTTACAAAAGCTTCTCTATACGACAATGTCTTCATCATCCGAGACATGAACATAAATAAAAGGAAATCCCGACACCTCACCAATTTCATTGCAAGTTCCCAGTTTATCCGCATCCACACATCACCTACCTTCATAGTGAATAATAAACAATCCTCTACACCTGATGTTTTGCTGTGCACCCAAAACCTAAAACATCTAATCCATTCAGTTACATTAATCCCTGATCATTGCTATCCATTCAATTCCAACTAGATGTCACACAAAATGTACCCTCTCCTAACCCTAAATTTATCCTTGACCATAAAAACTGCAAAATTAATAATATCGCCCAAGACATCACTCATTTTATATCCAACCATCCCACTATCGACTCTAATATTATTACCCAATTTAATTACACGCTCTCCCAATCTATCAGCAGCAACACACCCAAGATTAAAAAACAATCCTATAAATATCCCCTTCCTAACTATACACTGAAGTTAATAAAATACAAAAGACAATATACAGAGACATTCGACAGACTGTAGTGTCTGTCTGTCGACTGTAGTGTCTGTCTTCGAACATTGTTTAACAAACTAAGCGAAGACATTAAACATAGTAAGCGTTTGTTCCTGTGCTATCAAGGTGGATAATGTTGCAATCAAGTTGTTGGTGTTAACACAATTGGAAAAATTCCATCGTTCATTGCTAAATAACTAAAATTACTGAACAGCAAAAATTACACGGGACATTGTAATAGACAAAGGTCGGCCACTTTGGTGGCGCATAGCGGAGCAGGTATTACAACATTAAAGCAACACGGTGGGTGGCGTTCGGTTAATGTAGCAAAAGGCTTCATTGCAAAATAAAATTAAATTATCAAATCAAAAATTTCCAGAACCTTCCGCGTCTACTTCAAATGCTGTTACAAGTAATGCAGATAGTAACACTTTATCCAACAATATTAATTGTTCAGATGTTGTGGCAACAACTTTTGTTTTTTCTGTAAATATAAGCAATAATTCAAATTGTGCTATAACCATAAATGTTAACCCTAAGAATTGTTTATTCTTTAAAATGTATGCTTTCTAATAGTTACATAAAAAGTTTTGACAACAAACCTTTGCATTTAATTTCGCATTAAGTACGTATCTACAAATCTTGTTAATTTTTTTTATTATTAACTGTACCAGTTGCACAAAAAGCTTTTTGTACACCTTGGCCGCGAAATACTTTAGTGTCCTTGAGGTTATATTGCCTCGGCCGCAAGCGACCTCGGCTATAATTTTCCTCTAGGACCACTAAAGTTATATTTTTCGGCCTTGGCATACAAATAACCATTACAGGGTGGCGGCCAACCGGGAAAACCGAGAAAGTCAGGGTAAAGTTAGAGGATTTCATTCATCGCGAAAAGTCTTGAAAAAATCAGGCAAATTGGGCCTTTTTAGCGAAAAGTCAAGGAATTTTTAAATTAAAAATAATAATAAATATGCAGTGGCACCGAAGCACCTGTACAACTTCGGTGTCACCTTTTAGTTTGTGTCTGTCCGCTCCAGAGTCCATTTACAACTCTCGAGTATATATTGTAGATAGTTTTTAGGGTTCGGTATCGGTGTCCATTTACAACTCCGAAATCGTCTGTCTGTGATATTAGGTCTAGGTTGTGTCGTCCGATTTGTGTAGGGTCCGGCATCGGGGTCTTTTACAATCTCGATGTCGTCCGCTTTGTGATATTAGGTTTAAGATGTGTGTGTAAATTTTGTGTTTGATCGGTGGCACGGACTTTTACAACCCTGTTACTACGATATTTGTGATATTAGGTTTAGGTTTATTTATACTATTTTATATTGTGTTTATTTCGGTTTGTTTAAGCAGACTTATTGTATTGTTTTATAAAAGTTTCAATATACATGAGTAAACCAGCTAATGACCTTGCAGTCGAAGCCGGTAAGTGGGAGGGGTTTTTAGTCGGTAGTCCTCCAGTTTGGAGGGAGTCCGACACTCTGTCCGTACATGAATTTTCCCCTCCCATACAACAACAACAACAAAAAAAAATAAATATACATATAATAGAATTTACAAATTATTAGTTCTGTTCGGAGCACGTGCGTGTCCATCATTCCTGTAATTTGAACAACTGATAGTTGACATAATACATGAATTTTACTCCAACCAAGTAGTTGATGATTTCACTTGAAGGACTTATACGCGTGGCGCATGAAGTAAAATTTCGAGTTTAGAAAAGCCTAAAAATTTGGATTTGGGCGACACAACAAATCCAAATTGTCAAGCTTTTCTAAACTCAAAATTTTACCTCATGCTTAATTTTGGAGTGGACACCCTAGATAGACAATCAGATATTTATTTTGCAGTTTCCTTTATTGTTAAATTTATGACATTAAATAAATAGAGTTGATGTTATCTTTTAAGTTAAATTTAGAACATAAACAAATTTGTGTGCATTATTTATGTGTTACTAAACTTTGACGAACAAATGGGAATATTAATAATTTTGGACAAAAATTATCAAAATCATATTTTGAGAAATAACGTGAAAAGTTGAGAAATCTAATAAATTAATTGAAATTATTAATGGTTTACAAATAAAATTCTATTAATCACTGCAAATTCACGAAGCATTCGATTTAATAAGAATCGTCATAATTAGGAAATATTAATAAAATTATAGGAAAACAACAAACGATTATTTAAGTTTACTATTTAATGTTTTGATTAAAATTAGTACATTTTTTCTATCTATATAATCTGAAATTAGATTTGATTAATAATAAGTGGTAGAAATATTCAATATACTAATCCTATAATATTTAAACTTGCGGATGATACCTTTGTTGGGCAGAGCAGATATTTTAAATTGGCGCGGACGCCGCACAGTATACGATTTGACCGTTCTGGCGGGACAAAATTCAAATTATTGAAATTTGAAAATTACAAATGCATTACCACAAATTATTCATATACATCAGAAAAAGATTCCTCATACAAATTTGTTTCAGTTTACTTTCAATTCTCTGCGATATCAAATAGCAAAATTGAAGTAAACAACTAATTTCAGTTGTTGTTGATTCATTTTATTATAAATTATTTTAAAATTGCATCGTTTGATCAAAGATAAAGAATATTTTCTCTTTGATGCCTTTTTCTGCCAAAGTGTAGCTACAATATCATATATTATTTGTGTAAATATAATATAATATAACATAAACATAATGGGTTATCCAATTTATTAAAAGAAAACAAATATAAACATCTGATAAAACATTCATATGTTTTGTGTTATACAACGTCATAAACCGCTACATGTTTTCTAATGATCCTCAAGATTTTTTTATTAACCGTAAATCTTGTTAAATCGTGCGACTTTTTGCGATTACTAAGATATTTAACATTTTGTTAGGTGTAAAAATTAAGTGTACACACCTTGGTTGTCAATATTTCTTAAAATACTATTAATTAAAAAAAATCTTCAGAAAAATTTCAGGTTTTATGAAAATCTATAAAATTTATAATACAGCTCTATCAACTGCAATCTTATGCCATTTTTTTTCAGTTAGAAATATGTACGGTTGTTCAAATCAACTTATCCGATACTATTTTAAATAACTCAAATAATATTTTGTAACTTCCTATGTATTTATTTTATATAGGGAGTTCTTTTAAGTATACACATGTCAATTACTGCGTATATGCTGTAAATCTTCAGATATCGGTTTTTTTTTTAAAGAGTTCAGTTTAAAGTTATAAACGAGTGTCGTCCACTCTCAGACTAAGCATGAAGTAAAATTTCGAGTTAAGAAAAGCCCCGCGTAGAAAATTTGTCGAGGGTCGCGCAGCGACCCGAAACAAATTTTCACGGGGCTTTTCTAAACTCGAAATTTTATTTTATCCGCCACGAGTATAAATCACTGAAATATTGTAAAATTAAAAATACACCCTTAAATCAGTATTAAAATAACCAGGATTAAAAATATACTGCTAAACAAGAATATTTTAAACTTCACTTAAAATCAGTGTTTTATACGCTAGGCGCATGAAGCAAAATTTCGAGTTCAGAAAAGCCCCGTGAAAATTTGTATCGGGTCGCTGCGCGACCCTCGACAAATTTTTTACGCGGGGCTGTTCTAAACTCGAAATTTTACTTCATGCTTAGTATGGGAGTGGACGACACCCGCTTAAAGCTTCAAATTGAACTCTTAAAAAAACGAATATCTGAAGATTTACAGCATATACTATTAATTCATGCTTAATCTGGGAGTAGAATCACTCGTTTAAAGCTTCAAATTGAACTATTTCAAAAAGACAACGAATATCGAGGATATTACTTAATATAAAAATTCCCTGTACAAAACAATGTTTTATAAAAGTCAATCGCTTGTGATTAGTCTAAAAGTATACACAGTGATACACATATTATGAATATGAATATCTGCACAACATGAATTGAGCGACAAACATGCTAATTGAATGCAAAATGAACTACGAGTACAAGAAAAAATATTTGTTTTGTTGATTATACACCTCAAATCTTTTACTGAATTTAATTATTGACTTATTTAAATAATATTTTTGGAAAACTATCTATTTTTAATCTAAATTTTTTTAAAAACAATCTAAAATTAATTTACAATCCAAAATGGACCATAAAAACTAGTGCATGAATTTTGTCCCGCTAGATTGGTTAAATCGTATACTGTGCGCCGGTAATATTAATGGTCCATATACCAACCACTACGTATACTCAGTGTTCCACTACGGACCTAGCCAATATTAGATTACACATAATCAGCTATTCGCCACATCGACTTTTCCCATGGAAATGAATCCCATCATGTATTTACTTTCGTGCATATATGTACTACTGTTGTATGAAAATCAATAAATATTTATAATTTTAGATCATATGAATTATTTGTATTATCAGTATAAATATGTACTAGTGATACTTTTGCGTTTTATAATGAGTACGTTTATTAAGCATATTATTTTATTTCTAGTTCTATAAAAATGTTTATGCATCCACTTTTGATCGGAAACTCGTTTACACGTAACTAAAAGGCGCAATATCGTTCGATATGCAACATCGTTAACCACAATGTAAACACTGTATTTATGATTCGTTAATTTGTCGTCAAATATTTTTACCATGTTTGAAAATATTGATTAAAACGAATTTTATAAAATATCTACGGGATTCATTAAATTTTAATGAACTCGAAAATGTTGTTTTATCAAAATAGGTTGGTTAATTTAGTGCTATTCGATAAAACAGGTAACAATATGGTTACCACGATCTGATATATTTTTTAATTATAAATTCATTTAGTTCGAAATGATATTATTAAATGCGCCTTTGTCCAGCATCACAAATAATACAGCTTATTACATATAATAATAAATTCTGTTTTGAAAATCGATACGAATTCACTACACTTGCGATGGGAAACATCCGCACTCGTATTCAAATCCCAGCCTACGCCCACATTGCGATTTTAATATAAATATTTAAATTGATAAATAATAACAGCATTCGGTCAAAAAGACTAATAGTCGATCAAACATTTTTAACGTGTTTTGTATTTAAAATGTATTGTAATGTTTATGGAAAAAGATGGTGATGATAATATTTTTATATAAAAAAAATTTTAAATTAATTTTGAAAACGCCATTGTTCTAACGATTTCAATTTCCTAGATACGTAAAATATAAATTGTTTCAATTATTTTTGATTATTAGAAATGATAGAGACCGAAATATAAGTCATAGATCGTAGATATTTCTTATCGCATTTTATATTATTGTAAGCAGCGTTGTTAACAAAATCGTTTTTTTTTTCATTTTAATTAAAACAAACAGTTTTTATTAACAAAACGTGATTTTTTCAATAAATCAGCGTTTAAAAAATTAACGATTAAAAGCATGTTTAAAACATGTCTAAAACATGTCTAAAACACGTTTAAAACGTGTTTAAAAGAGAACATACAGGGCATTTCCCTTTTGAGTATACATATCCCGATAATTACAGCTTTTTTTTCAAGTTTGCGGGAATTCGTTGTTTCAAAGCGGTTAATTTGGGGCTTTTAACGATTATTTTCCACTCCCAGACTAAGCATGAAGTAAAATTTCGAATTTAGAAAAGCCTAAGAATTTGGATTGGCCGCGTAGCGAAGCGGAGCGGTAAATCCAAATTAGGCTTTTCTAAACTCGAAATTTTACTTTATTCGCCACGCTTAAAAACACTCATTTACAGTGAAATTCAATAACACACACATACAACAACAATTATAGGCAAGATAATATACGTTAGAGTTATTGTGTTGCCTATAAACACTGTTTTAAACAATTTATTCAGCGCAGAATTTGACTCACGTTTTATTCACATCAATATATTAGATTGCTAAAGCCGTATATTTTAAACTTTACGATATTTCAGCGTTTTATACGTGTGGCGCATGAAGTAAAATTTCGAGTTTAGAAAAGCCAAATTTGGATTGGCCGCTCCGCTTCGCTACGAGGCCAATCCAAATTTTCAGGCTTTTCTAAACTCGAAATTTTACTTCATGCTTAGTCTAGGAGTGGAAAACCCTCGTTTAAAGATTAAAATTGAAATCTTTTAAAAAAGCAGCGAATGTCGTAAAATTTACAGTGTATGCATACGTATTACCTGAAATAAAAATTCCCTGTATTTAAAAATCACATTTATGAACACACAGTTGTGATATATTATTGTAATAAAATGTTACGTTTATTAATGTAATTTGAAATATCTTCAACAATTTAGTTAAAATTTAAAAATGTAAATCTTAATGAAAGAGTATTAAATATATACTCAATGACATTAGAAGCGTAACACCCAGAAGGAGGTATTATTTTAACTTGATTTTTTGCCAGTATGGTAGTCTTACGTCAAGAATAAAATGATTACATTTTTAAGAAATTTTATTAAAAAACAACCTAAAAAAAATTAATAATGTGTTTGGTGACCCCTTTGCTGTATACACTCCTGTAGACGTCTGGGCATCGACAAAATGAGATGGTCGATGTCTTCTTGAGGCATCTCGTTCCAAGCAACTTGAATTTCATCGATCAACTGTGCTAGAGTCTGTGGAGGATGGTGCAAAGAGAATATTCTTCTTTCCATGATATCCCACACATGTTCAATGGGATTTAAATCCGGCGAACGGGGCGGCCACGCCAAAACATTAACACCAGCTTCATTAAGAAAGTTCATAGTTCGACGAGCAATATGGGGACGTGCGTTATCTTGTTGAAAAAGTACGTCTGGGCGGCCATCTAAACAAGGCAACAAAGTCGGTCGTATGACGTCTTCAACATAACGCGCAGCTGTCATACTGCCTCGAATGAATACAAGAGGTGATCGAATACCATAAGCAATAGCCCCCCAAACCATTACTCCAGCAGTCCTGTGTACATGCCTCTCAATAGCAAACCTAAGATCAGGTCGTTCTCCACGGTAGCGTCGTACCCTTCTACGGCCATCATGCGTGCCTAGACAAAATCGTGATTCATCGCTGAATACGACATCGTGCCATTCTGCCTCCCAATGCTGCCGTTCTCTGCACCAGTCCAACCTTTGGCGACAGTGTCTCGCTGTTAAAGGAAGCACTAATCTTGGACGGTACGAAAGAAGCCCAAAGGATTGAATGCGGCGACAAAGGTTCGCATACTAACGGGCCTACCTTCTTCTCCAATCCATTGATCACCGATTTGACGCGTAGTAGCGAAACGGTCTCGCAGGGCTATTTGTCTTAAGCGCCGATCTTGACGTTCTGTGGTACGCCTTGGTTGACCAATTGGTCTTCTTCTTGCTCCTGTACCTTCTTCTGTCCATACCTGATACACACGTATTACAGTTGCTGCAGTGGAATCAATGCGGCGGGCAATTTCGCGATAGGACATACTGACATCTCGATAAGCAACAACTCGACCCCGGTCAAAATCGCTCAAATGGTGATATTGTAGACGTCTTCGGACTCGAGGCATTTTATTTAAGCTTAACACACTCAACGGAAACACGAAAACTAAAAACATCTGTACTAAACAGGTCATATAAATAGTTTTATCAAAAAAGAAAAAGTGAAATATATTTTTTTCACAATAAATATAAAAGGCACAAGGTTGAAATTGTTATCAATGTATGCTTTAAACATAGTCACTCTGTTGCTAAAATATGAATTCAAAAAAATCATTCCTTCTTGGTGTTACGCTTCTAATGTCATTGAGTATATTTCACATGAGGAGAACTGATTCAACCGTATGACGAGGATTTTTTTTAAATTTTTAGTGCAACGGCAACTCCATAAACTTTTAACGAACGGTTTAGCGTAGACACCCTGTAATTTAGCAAATTCAAGATAATAAAAAAAACGTTTTAAACAAAGTTAACGTTTAAAACATGTTTTAGACAAATGTAAGATTTAGAGCATGTTTAAAACAAAACCGTGTAAAACACGACGGCTGTTTTTCAACATGTTTAGAGCACTATTTTAAAACAAAGTGTTTTAAACATATCAACCCTGATTGTAAGACAGGATGAAAACGCTTTTGAAACTTCAGTGATTTTGAACTACAAGTTTTTCAAGTAAATCTCTATTGTCCGCTTTACAATTCCCGTTTTTACCGACCGCACACTAATGTGTATTGAGATCGGTCAACAATTGACGCTACAATTTTTGTTGATGAAAATATACATTTTATAGATCCAGAAACCCGAATCAAATGTTATGTCAATGATTTTAGCGAAAACGGCAACTGAGATTGTCATCAAATTTTGTATTTGAGTTCAGAGCTGGGACGAATCCTCGTTAAAAGGATTCGAATCACGAATCCGAATCACCTAATATGATTCGAATCAGGAATACTCGAATAAAGGATTCGTAAGAGATAAATATGATTCGAATCAAAGATTCGAATCCTGTTTTATCGAATCACGAATACAAATCGTTTAAGAATAAATTGGATTTTATTATTTTTTTACAACCATTAACATATAAATATCGTTATCAGTTGTTTTAACAAAACTATTCAGAACCTAATTATTTATTATTAACACTGAACATCGTTGATAACAGACTAAATTTCTGTGTTACTCTGATTAAAGATGTATTTGTGTGTTTTTGAACTACACTTCTAAAAAAAAGCCCCGTGAAAATTTTCTACGCGGGGCTTTTCTAAACTCGAAATTTTACTTCATGCTTAGTCTGGGAGTGGAAGACACTCGTTACTTTAAAATATGTCACAACTGTTAAGGTATTTATCGTCGGATGCCCGTCTTCAGGGGTGATATGTAAGCAAATTATGGGTCCTAGGAGTTGCCAAATAAGTGAGTTACTCAACTGTTTCCAAGGCACTCTTTGAAAAACCAAAAGATTAAAATTTTACATATAAAATGTACAATAAACTATAAGTGTGATACATCATTGAATTCAGTAAAAAATATTCTTCCAAAAAGTATCAAAATCCAAAATGGCGCCCATAAGAAAATCAAAAGTTAGGTATAGGGACCATACCATTAGTTATCTTAAAATAAAATATGGTACTAGATTTATCGTTAAAAAGTGTCTATAATGTCAAAGTTGTAAATGTCTGGATTCAATAGTTTTTGAATAAAAAAATAAAAACGAATTTTCAAAAATACGTTTTTTGACAATATCTCATTAAGGAAATAAGATATTTCAAACTTGTTTTCGGGTTATTATTGGGCCCTAAATTATGTAACTTTGCCTCAATTTAACCGACTCTCTATCTCTTTAAATAACCGAGATCCCCATACATTCTGTTGAAATACTGACACCCAGTATAATAATAATAATAATATAAAATTTATTGTATTGTTATTTTCTAAATATTTTAATTAAATAAATATTTTACATTGTTTACCGTATATTAACGAATATATTAAAAATAAATACTTATTTCAGTAATTCAATATTAATTATACCATCAAATGTCTAAAAGTCTTGTTTTAAAAATCACCAGAAATCATTAGATGTTTTTTTATTAAACAATTTTCACTATGGCTTTCGACGTCTAAGTCAAAAATGTTTTAAACAAAATTTGTACCCAACGAAAAAATATACCTCTTTTATCTAAACATTTTTCACCTCAGCTCTTTTGTTTTTGCATTAGAAACTAAAAAATCTAGTGGACATCAACAACTCACCGATTATGGCTTTCGACGTCTAAATCAAAAAATGTTTCAAACAAAAGTTGTAGCCAACGAAAAAATAAACCACTTTTACCTAAACACTTTTCACCTCAGCTCTATTGTTTTTGTTCAATAAACCGAGAAAGATTTTTTGGAAAATAAATACACAACTTTATGATAATTCAAAAATTTACGAACGAGTGTCTCCACTCCCAGATTAAGCATGAAGTAAGATTTCGAGTTTAGAAAAGCCCCGCGTAGAAAATTTGTCTCGGGTCGCTGCGCGACCCTCGACAAATTTTCACGGGGCTTTTCTAAACTCGAAATTTTGCTTCATGCGCCACGCGTATTAAACACTGATTTCAAGTAAAGTTACAAATATAAAAACATATTGGAACTGTTTTTAGTTTTAAAGGTTATCAAAATAAGTCAAAATTATTTAAAATTGCCAAAAACATCAAAATGACCAAAATGTCATCTCGTAAATATAAAAAATATCAAAAACGTCAAAAATTCGGCGTGTTGATAAAATCGATTTACGTCAAAATTATCATTTTATGTCAGTACGTGACAGTTTAACAAAAACGTTCTTACAAAAACGAAAATTCCTGTTAAAATCAGTAATATTGTCAAAAGAGTTATCTAATAATAGAAAAATTGTTATCTAATGCAAAACAAGTAAATATGTAATATCAAAAATATCAAATGTCAAAATTGTCGTCTAATGTCAATTGTTTATCAAAAGTAACATCTAATGTGAAACATGTCATCTAATGTCAAAAAACGTAGTCTAATATCAAGAATATAATCTATTGTCAAAAATGACATCTCAAAAGGTAAAAAATATAAAAAATGTCATTCAATGTCAAAATTGATTAAATGTCTTGTAGAAAAAAAAAATCTCAAATTTGTGTGTTCAAATAATGATTCAATAATTTTTGAAAATCGTTACATATCTAAATAAAAATATTGAAAATCTTACATATAAACATTTTATATATTTAACGAGAAAATCTCGAAATATCGAAAATTTCATCAAAATTTTATAAATCGATAAAAATGACAAAATATCAAAAATCAAGGTATGTTTAAAATCTGATAAACATTTTCATAAATTAATTAAAAATCTCGAAATATTGAAAAAGTTATCAACATTCGATAAATTAAGGAAAATTGAGGAAATTTTGCAAAATCTGCTAAAAATTTGATTAATCGACGAAAATCTCGAAATGATGATAATTTTATGAAAATATCGATTTGTTGAAAATCTTATAAAAATGTTATAAATCGACATGTTAAGTGTAAAAATTTGATTGGGAATGTCAATTCATATTCATAAAAATGTTATATTTGGCGCAATTACCGAAAAACAATTAAACATCTCAAATCTGGCAAAAATCATCAAAATTTATCAAAATGTCAAATTTGACACAAATCATTAATTTAATTGATTTTATCACTTACAAACGAGTGTCGTTCACTTCCAGACTAAGTATGAAGTAAAATTTCGAGTTTAGAAAAGCCCCGCGTAGAAAATTTGTCGAGGGTCGCGCAGCGACCCGAGGCAAATTTTCGAATCCTTTTATGAGGATTCGAATACTTTAACGAGGATTCGAATCCTTTTATGAGGATTCGAATCACCAGCATTTGGATTCGAGTACGAATCTTTTTAAAAAAGTGTAACGAATCCGGATCACGAATCCGGTTTAGATAAAGTATTCGAATACCTCTTTTGAATCCTCTAAAAGGATTCGAATCCTGAATGATTCGAATCCTGCCCAGGTCTGTTTGAGTTCTACATCCTAATATCTGAAAACAAGGCCGTAGGCAGAATTTTACAGTACATTTGCAGTCGTCTAAAATTGTATCTTTGTTTTTAATAATTCTTTGAATTGTAGCTTTTACCGTAAATGAATTTAATTTTTTTAACTGAGTAAAATGATTTAATTATAAATAATGTTTCTTATGTAGAATACATGAATTTTTGTAAATCGAGAAGCTACAGTTAACTATCTTATATTAAAATTAAATGAAATATCCTTCAATACATCATGGCAAACCTAGTTTTTAATTCGAAATAATTATAATACTTTTTACAATTTTCTCGGAAAATACAGAAACTATTGAGTAACCGCAGAGAAACTTATTAATTTCCAAATAGTTTTCTTTATTTTTTCAAAAATCTTAAAAAATTTGGTGCACATGCATTTTCTCTACCCTTCGCAAATTGCACTGCGAAACTGAGATATAAAATATGTTTGGCAAGTTGCACCGCACAGAAACGTATTCATTTCCAAATAGTTTTCTTTATTTTTGCAAAAATCGTCAAAAATGGGGTAAACTTGTTCTTTTGCAACCCCGCGTAAGTTGCATTGGAAAACAATATTATGCAAAATGTTCTACTAAGTCTGCAATAAGTTGCTCCTAATAGAATTATATTAAATTGTAAATAGTTTTCTTTATTTTTGCAATAAATTTTGAACTTTATAGGACTTGCTATACTAATTTGGTAATACGCCTATTGATTTTAATTTTAAAAAATGTTTGGTTATAACTTTTTTCTTTAGTGTTAGGATAATATTTTTTGTAGTGCGATTTAGTGCAACTTCTAGGCTATAAGATAAGTAAGAAATGTTGTTAAAAAGCGGAGAAGGAGGGGGGGGGAGGTGCTGGCTGATCCTTTATATCCAAATTTCTAGTACTGGATTTTAATTTTAATAATCCGGAAATCAAAACTTAACAACGAATCAAAACAATAGCAGTTCTTTATGCGTTAGCTTTGCAGGTTTGTCGTTGTTGCAGCAATTACTATCGTAAATGTAAATGAACACTAGCACTTGAAAACTCGAAAACCGAGCTGTATTTTTTAAAAAGTGAAGACGTGATACGTACCGTGTATTCAATCGGCTAGAACTAATGTTGAATAGGTGAATAAATCCGCAAAGAACGCAATTATCTCCGATTTTTGCCTGCGTTTTTTGCGTGTTTAGTGATAAGCAAATGGATTTATTGATCAAAACTAGTTTATTTGTTTGTTGTTTTGTTAAATTACTACGAATATTTCTGCACTTAATACATTAACGGCCAAGCAATTATAGAGTTAACTCGAAAAGCTTATTTTAGGTAAAATCCTGCACTTCTTTTTATGATTTCTATGAATGACTCATTATATTACATGCTGGGAAATTTTCTTTTAAATATACATAATGTGTATGCTGTAAATTTTCAGACATTCCTCGATTTTATAAAAGCGTTCAATTTGAAGTTTCCAACGACTGTTTCCACTCCCAGATTAAGCATGAAGTTTTAAATTTTGAGTTTAGAGAAGCCTGAAAATTTGGTTAGGTCGCTCCGTGAGCGGAGCGGCCAAACCAAATTTTCAGGCTTTTCTAAACTCGAAATTTTACTTCATACTCCACGCGTATAAAACACTGAAATATTGTGAAGTTAGAAATATACATAAAAATACTTTTTCAATATGAGTAATAATAAAAATATTAAAATAACAAAATATTTACCTTATTTTAGACACATTAACAAGTCAGGTCAAATGACACAATGTATAAAATGAACTTATTTAATAATTTAATTAACAATAAAATTATATTGCTGCGTTATTGCATCAATGACGCATAATAGGTTAAATAACAGAGCTGGGAAACATTCGAAGAATTTAAATGATGTATTTCAATACTTTAGTCATAAAGAATTTAGGATTCGTTACGTTATTTTAAATCTAGGTTATTTGAATCCTTCTAAAAGGATTCAAATACTTACAAAAAGATTCGAATCCTCGCAATGCATTCGAATCATCGCGCTCGGTATGGTGAACTAAGGAATTGCACGCTATTTTATTTCCAATTAGTATCTATAAGAATAAAATGTATACAGATATTTTTTAATTTTCGAGCGAAATCATTCTATTTAGAAAATGGTATTTTTAAAATGATGTTTCTTGAGTTTGGCAACAAATTTTTCTTTAGAGAGTTTGTTTTATGTTCAGGTTACGTTAATTTTGGGTAAGTTAGGTTAGGTTACTTTAGGTTAGGTTAAGTTATTGCTTGTCTAGGTGGACATCAAGAACATTGAACATTATTATATTTACGAGCGTAAGTTAGGTTGATATTTTCCTTTGCTGCTTTAAATATTATTACATAACATAATATCACATTGCAATATAATACAAGTAATGTTATTGAATCGCAATTATAATATCACTAAAATACATTACGCATGTACAATATGAGAGTTGCCTTTTATATTTCTTGATTGGGTAATATTTGACATTTTTTAGGGTATTCGTACTCAAAACATTTTAACATACGAGCGCTATTTGTGTTGTTTACAAAAACTACTTTCTACTTTTTCAACCATTTAAAAAAATCAATGAATCTATTTTCCAGTTTTTTTATTTAAAATATGTGTAAAGTGTTTGTTTTGAAGTGGGTACACGACTTGCTCTCGGGGTGGCAAAATCGGTGTGGATGTTTTGACTAGGTTCTCTAAGTTCTTGCTTTAACAGGGGGTGTATTCAGCTGGTGCAACTCATAAAAATTAAAGGTTTCGATAGCGCAACTTCTGTAGAATAGATTCCATACATAAAATATTTAAAAAAATGAATTAGGAAGCCTAGCGTCATTTTAGCCCCCCATAAATTTTAAACCGTTGTTGCTGGTGCAACTTTTAATTTTTGCGGCCTTTATGGTCCAATAGTTTTGATTTAAGAGCAATAATCCAGGAGGCACACTGTATGTATACGTAAACGGTTGAATTTATTAGTTGGGTAATACCAAAGACATATGTTTAATGTTATAAAATTGATATTTAATTTGTGTCTGTCTGTTATTAACAACATCATTATTTAACGTTAAAGAGTGTTCCACTATAGAAGGGTCATGAAATATAGGTGTATTCGGCGGCTTAAACTCTCTAAATATCCCTATCCTTATCTTTACGATCCTGATCCGGATATTTTATTTTCGTTATTATTTATATCCCTCGTGGAACATTTCAATTAAGCAGACGGAACGGGAGGAATCTGAAGCTTAAAATGCTTTGCTTTAAAGAGAGTGCAGAAAAATGCTCAGGAATTGGGCCCTAATAAAGGTTGGAAATGTGACGCGTCATTAATCTATAGAATGATGACTTTAAGATGACAACGACAGGGAAGACGAAAACGAAGGAAAAGCCGAAGACGCTTAAAGCCAGACGAAATCTGCCTGTAACTACCTACTACGTTGGTTATATTGATCTCGACCCTCTTGCCTTCGAAGCCCGAATCTTGTACTGAAAGGACACTTTAATCCAAAAATTATAAAACATAGGTTGAATGGATTATATTCATTTAAGAAGCTAATTTACTGATATTCAAGTTTTAAACTTATCTTATATTTTTAAAATAAAAATATATATTTTTTTATGAATATTATAAAAAGTGAGCAAATATTTAATGATGAGGTACTATATAAAATATTTTATGATAACGTGCGACCCACAATAAATCCAATCACAAATAATATTTGGAAAATAACAAGTTTTTTGTAAGGAAACCTAATAATATTCCTAATTAAATGTAAAGTATATTTAATTGTAATTGTAAAATAATTAACCCATTTAGCGCCATTGATGCAATAACTAAATGTTTAATTTTTTGTTAATCAAATTACTAAACATGTTAATTCAATACATTGAATTATTTGATGTAACTTGAGAATGTGTGAAGAAAAATGTAAATATTTTGTTATTTAAATATTTCGATTTTAAAAAGTGTATTTTTTACTTCACAATATTTCAATGTTTTATACGCGTGGCGCATGAAGTAAAATTTCGAACGCTTTTATAAAATCGACGAATGCCTGAACATTTACAGCGTATACATTATGCATAGTTAATAGAAAAACTCCTAGTATATAATACAATATGTTATCCATAACAATCATTATAAGAAGTGCAGAATTTTACCAAAAACGAACTTTTAGAGTTAACTCTATAATTGCTCGGTCGTTATTGGGTTAAACTAGGGCTATCTTTCGATTAAATCGACTAATAAAACTTTCTTATTTAAATGAATTCGTTAACTCAAACTGTAATAAATTTATGTAATCGTTATTAAAAGTATTAAGTAATTATTGAATAAATAAATTATTCAAAAAATATTATAGAATTAACATATCGATTATTTCGATCAAAATCATTAATGTTTACAGAGATAAAGCTATAAAATAGTTTTGTAAAATTAAAAAATTTATATTTTTTTTCAAAATTACTTTAAAACTAAAAGCGCTACAACAAAAAGTATAATATACAAATTGAACGTTTTATTCTTAATTCTCTACAAATTTTATTTAAAAGGTTTTACTTTTATAATATTAATTTAACCAAATAGAGATATTATGGAATAGAACCCATAACATAATTTGATAAAAATCACATGAGCCGTTTACCGACAGATCGACACCATTGAGATAACATTTGATTCGTATTCCTGGGATTCGAAAACGTATATTTCGGGGTAGAAATTAGCAAAAGAGATTCTACTGCTCATGTGTTTATAAATTAACGCCATAGTAACTATTCTCCAGGGCCTCGTTTGGCCGTTAAAATCAATATTTGATAGTACTGAATAAGACAACGTGCATTAATTTAATTATATACTCGGTTTATGTACAAAAACCTATGCACAACCACTTAACTTAGCACTTCACTTGAGGTGGTTAGCAGACTCAAGTTCTGAAACCTCTAAAACCGTAAGACATTCTATCTATGCGAGTATATTCAACGTAAAGCTTGCAATTTCGTCGACTGTACAAAGCTTATTATCCGAGTTGATTTTTATAATACAAGAGACCCACTACCGTGTTCATCGAACCTGTATAAATACAGCGCAATTGAATAAATATCCCTTACTTTTATAAAATACGAAACATTATATATTATTCGAAACATTATATGATATTTTTACCTATAGAAAAATAAGTGATTTTGGTCCTATTTTTATTCTGGCGTTGACGGTGACACGCGGCTGAATTTCTAAGTGCGTCGCCGACGGAATTGCAGGAGGAATTCTATTTGAAATTAATTATCCTTTATCTCTCTATATATGCTATCTCGCGGCGATAAAATCTATAAGACGTGTGTTTCGTGTAGCAAAAATCCCTAATTTATTGCTTGTACAGAATACTTAATTTTCCCTTCTCAGTCTTAAATTACATCGCATTGGATTTTCCGGAGCCTGCATTATACCCCTAAAAAAGTTATTCCGCCGTATACGCCCTTACAGCGGAAAGGCGACAGGGTCGCGGAAAAACAAGGATTGAGGATGGACCTCTTCCACTAATTTGCATAAAAATCCATCATGTTAATTTTGTGCTATAAAAAGACAACGGCCTAAAAATAGGTAGCACAAGGGTAAATGCACTTAATTTCGTTAACTTTTTGTAAGTACCATACAAAATGATGTACCATTTAGAAGGTAGCTAATAATTTAATGGTGGGTATAACAACACACATTATACAGGGTGTTGAATAATACATGAAATATATTGAATCTACTAATCACTTGATGCTGAATTATTAAGTTGTTTGATCAATATACATCTATTCTATTAAGTACTAGTAAAGTACCCAGCCTTGCCAATAATCATTAATGAAACAATGTTGCACATCTATTGAATATCATTGAATGATCAATGATATTCAATATTAATACAATATGGTACATAATTTTAATATCTATATTGAAGGATTAATGATATTCATTATTGACACAATATTGTGCATTTATTTAATATACAGGGTAAGTTTATTTATGTTTTTTATGGGGATCTTGGAAATTATAAGAGATAGAGAGATAGGTTAAATGGGCAAAGTAGTGCAGATTTATGTTCTGAATGAAAATAAACTTGTAAAATGTTCGGAGTAACTAGATATTTTGAAAAATGTCAAAAGTAACAATTTTTTAAAACCGATGTATCTTGATTTTTAAAGGAGATAAAAAAAATATATACGGCAAAGTTTTAGATAGTTTTATACTCAACAAAAAATGTTATCAGATTTTTTCTATCCTTTAGTAAACCTTTAGTAAATTAAGTTAGCTAAATATTACTCATTGATCCATTTGTGATCAAATTGTAATTATAGTAAAATACAACTAAGTGTTTTGCAAATAATAATAAAAAAAAAGATTTTTTCTATCGACTTTCGTTTTTGAGATACAACACAAACTTACTTTTTTTTAACCATAGTTCGCTTTTACATCATTAGAAAGACATGTTTTTCCTCTTTGGACTATAATAAAACAATTGCAATTTTTTATTTTACATAACCCCACAAAAAATTACAAAACATACAGATAGGTTGATATTAGATAGCCATGTGCAATTCTTCCTACACATAACTTCCAAATAAAATGTCAAATAACTCTGACGTGGTACCACCCAAGGTACGTACGGTAGGCGTAACACATATGTGGTACAAGGTATAACAGAATTGGATGCTTCCATGTTTTCCCCTACCCCTTTCCCCGCAGGCCATAGTTTCTGAGAGAGAGAACAATGGCGCTGTATTTGTTTACGTTTTTGAGTCTATCATAACTTCTCTTTCCAGTTTCGCTGTAGTTTCATAGATAGATTTTATAATATTTAGTGTTACAAATAAGTGTTATTAAAATAGGACTTTGCGTTAGTGTTAAGTGTATTTAAAATAATAGTTTGTGTTACGAGTAATTACATTTAAAAAATATGTTGACATTGATTGGGCTATTAAAAACAAAGATTATTTATAAGAATTAATTATTTACATTACTAATTTTAGGTATTTAAAAATACCAAAGATTTTAAAAGTTAAATCTCTCAAATAAAATAAAATTCAAAGAGGATGAAATTTACTAAATTCTATATAATTAAAATTCTTAACATGTTTTAATATTCATTTCCCCTTTTCGCACCTTCCTTAAATATGTTTTTACATTATACAGGGAGTTTTTTTTTTTAAAGTACGTATGCTTCCAAATTCAGCCTATTTTCTGTAAATCTTTAGATATTCCCTGTTTTTTTTAAAGTTCAATTTGAAGCTTTAATCAAGTGTTTTCCACTCCTAGACAAAGCATGAACTAAAATTTCGAGTTTAAAAAAGCCCCGTGAAAATTTAGCGAGGGCAAATTTTCTGGGCTTTTCTAAACTAGAAATTTTACTTCATCCGTCACGCGTATAAAACACTAAAGTATTGTGAAATTTGTGTATATTCGAACTTCACTTAAAATCTGTCTTATACGCGTGGCGCATGAAGTAAAATTTCGAGTTTAGAAAAGCCCAGAAAATTTGTCTCGGGTCACTGCGCGACCCGAGACAAATTTTCACGGGGCTTTTCTAAACTCAAAATTTTACTTCATGCTTAGTCTGGGAGTGGAAAACACTTGTTTAAAGCTTTATATTGAACTCTTTTAAAAAACAACGAATGTCAGAAAATGTACAGCTTATGCATGTTTACCTAAAAGAAAAATTCTGTAAATTAGAATTTACAAAATAGTCAAATATTTATATAAGTAAACAATTTGAATTATTTAGTGTTAAAAAGTATATTAAACTACCAGTAACACTAAATATCATTATAGTTTAATTGATTACATTGGTTAATAATTAAACGTTATCAAAATGTATATTTAAATATTAAAGTTCTCAGCTTTATTATAATCCGTTTTGTATGAACAACTATTTTGTCATTTCAATGGTAACTTATTAAATTTGATGTTAAGCCAGCCCGGTTTTGTAATTTAAGTTGTAAACGCTTATACATTGGAAATTTATATCACATTATAATAAAAATAAATATGCATAAAAGACACATGGATAGCAATATTACGAAGAATTTAATGTGGAAATACATTATGTTGCTAATGCTATTTCCAAATCGAATTATGTCTTTTATATGAGATAATTATTATCTTCTTCTCCCTTAATAAAAACGTTAAAGCGGCGGGGATCCGAGAAGGCTGCGACTTTTACATTGCTCTTATGGGAGACGACTGATAGCGGGAGTGGAAAAATCGAAGAATTCATTTTAGAAAGTTCAAATTTTCACAGGACCGAAAACAAAAAAATTCCGCGTGTCTTAGGCTGAGCGGCGTTCAAATCCGACCGTGTTTTCTATTTTAAATCATTTTTTTAATTTTACGCCTGACGGAAGATTTCCTAACCTCAATACTTTACAAGCTGGTCTTGCTTCACACGGAACTTTTTCAGGTCGCGCATACCACAATTTCGATGGGATTTGACCTGGCCTTTCCAACGTGACACTTCCGATCGTGTTCAGCAGTCCATTAGAAACACGACCTATCTATCGAGAATTTTTTCTATCGAGGAAAAGTACTTTTTTTTGCAATTGAAATTTCATAAAAATATATACAGGCTGTCTAAATCTCGCATTTAATCGATGGTTTTTATTTTTTCTCCAAAATGTTTTGTTTAAACGCAGATCGCTACGATTAAATTTAGCGGTGTTTGGTTTTCACATTTCGATTTCGAATAATTATCCGCAACCGACGACAAGATGAAACAAGACGACACAAAACAATTAAAACAAAAAAAAATTTGAAATTTTCATTTTGATGTTTTTTCGCGAAAAATTGCGATAGTGAAATTTGGATTTCAGATTTGGATTTCGACTGATTATCCGCGACTGAGAAAAATACAAAATCAAAAATCTACATTCTTTTTCACGGGCTGTCAGCACATTTTCGGTCGAAAAATTGCGATAGAGAAGATTTGTTTTCGCTGGGATAAAGGAGCAACTACCCTCTCTATGTGCGAGCGAAGCGAGCGGCTGGACCGAAGCGACCATCTCTTCCAACCTTTTCACGGACCTTTACATCCATCCATTCCATAACCACTACAAAACAACGATTTACCTATTTTCGAGCCAACAAATGGCCGCCTTCCCGGTGTTTCAGCAAATTTTCGGTCCAAAAATTGCGCTAGAGAAAATTTGTTTTCGCGGGGATAAAGGAGCAACTACCCTCTCTATGTGCGAGCGAAGCGAGCAAGGCAAGAGAGCGAAGCGAGCGGCTGGAGCGAAGCGACCATCTCTTCCAACCGTTTCACGGACCTTTACATCCATCCACTCCATAACCACTACAAAACAACGATTTACCTTGCGGTCACCACCATTCGGCTCATGCACCAACGCCTCTTCCCCTCCCTTTACCCTTGCTACTATTATACATATATTTTTCTTCAACATCATTTATTTTTTTTTTTAATTATGCAATTCTCTTTACATTTCGACATTTCCTTGATTCGGCCCTCGGTTCCCCGGTTGGTAAACCGGGCTAAATGCTAAGTTCAATAATAGCAACAATCGAGTGATGACGGAGGTAAAGGAGGAGGGTACGTAAGCCGAGTGTTGTGGTTGGAGAATGATGTGTTGTTGAGGTAGTGAGAATTCGATGCATGGAGAAAGCAGTTCGTATATTAAATGGACTCTGCTGCTCGCTAACGCTCACCCCAGCTTGCTTCGCTCGCTTGCCTGTTCGCTGCGCTTGCAAACTGAATCGGGCTTAGCTTTGATTATTACACTTTTGAAATTGCTAAAAAATCGTTACACTTGCTATTTGTATTTATTTCGATTAAAATTATATTATATTTAAACTTAAATTAATAAAAAAAAACAATTCCGGTTGAAAAAAAATAAAACACTTGCTACAAAAACGTCAAAGAAAAAAATAAGGAATTTTTTGATATCTTTAACAAAAGTTTTTTTTTTTTAAAAATCCTTGATTCAAAATTTAACATTGAAACCCGCATAAGTATGTCCTTTTCCCACTCATGACTTTGGATAGCCAGCGCATCAAAATATTCCGGAATTGCTAAAAACTAAAAAATATTTATTGCTCCGGTCCTACTTGAGCTAGATAATTGAAATTTTCAGCATTTATACAAATTTATATTTCCTATCTACTGGTATAATTCCCATTATTTTACTGTATCAAAAACTGAAACAAAAAAAATAAAATTTATTTATTTAGCTGGATGAATGAAATTTTTAGCATTTATACATATTTGTATTTTCTATTTATTGGTACAATTGCAGTTGTTTCACTGTTTTAAATACTATAGCAAAAATAATAAAAATTGTTTTCTTAAATATTTTGGAAAAAAAATCTATTTTTGATCGAATTTGAGCTAGGCAAATAAAATGTTGAGCACTTATAGAGATTTGTATTACCAATTTATTGATCACGTTTCTATTGTCAGACTATAAATATTAGCGGAGCTAAAAAATAAAAATTGTATTTTTAATTCCCTGTTTTAGCCTGAAAATGGGTTTTGAAGCGCAGAAAAAAAAAATACCAATTTCCGCCCTAATAAAGCTGGATCAATAAAACTTTTTGGATTTATGTAGATTTGTGTTGCTCATTTACGGTCCAACTCCCATTGGTCTACTATCGGTATGACGGAAGTAAAAAAAAAAAATTGTAATTTTTGGTGATTTTAAAATTTCATTTATTATAAAAAAATACTTTCGATTAAGCAGGAAAAAAAAACACTCCCTACAAAAACATCATAGAAAAAAGTAAGGAATTGATTGATACCATTGACAAAAAAAATTTTTTTTTTTTCAAAAAATCCAAGGGGTACGTACCCCTTGATTCGAAATTTAACATAGAAACCTGCATAAGTCTGTCCTTCTTCCACTCATGGCATTTAATAGCAAGTACATCAAAATATTCCAGAATTGCTAAAAACTAAAAAATATTTATTGCTCCGGTCCTACATGAGCTAGATAATTGAAATTTTCAGCATTTATACAAATTTATATTTCCTATCTACTGGTATAATTTCCATTATTGTACTATATCAAATACTGAAACAAAAAAAATTAAATTTATTTATTTAACTAATATGAAAAATAAAAAAATCTATCTCCTATCCAAATTGAGCTGGATGAATGAAATTTTCAGCATTTATACATATTTGTATTTCCTATTTATTGGTATAATTGCAGTTGTTTCACTGTTTTAAATACTATGGCAAGATAAATTAAAATTGTTTTTTTAAATAATTTAAAAAGCAAACAAAAATTCTATTTCCGATCTGAATTGAGCTAGATCAATGAAATCTTTAGCATTTTTAGAGATTAGTATTACCTATTTATTGATCTAATTCCCATTGTTGTACTATGAATTATAGCGGAGCTAAAAAATAATAATTTTATTTTTAATTCGCCGTTTTAGCCTGAAAATCGGTTTTGAAGCGCAGAAAAAAATACCAATTTCCGTCCTAATAGAGCTGGAACGATGAAATTTTCAGCATTTATGCAGATTCGTATTGCTCATTTATGGTTTTTACTATTATTATGATAAAAGTAAGAAAAATAAAATTGTAATTTTTCGTTATTTTCACGACTGCGCCAATGTAAACTTAAATATTTCAGCAAATATCCAAAAGATAAGAAGTGATCCGGGGCACATAAAAGGAACTACCCTAGACTACATTCGATGCAAATTTCAGCCCTCCACGGTAAACTCACAGAGAATGGTAAATTTTTTTCTTCGATTTTGCGTGAAAAAATGGTATTTTAAAAATTTCTAAAATTATTGAACTTAGTGAATTTTTGACGGGCTCCATTGGCCCTTTAGTAAGGGCGCATGAGGCACACCTTAATAAGTGACCTTTTGGCTATCTGTGAGTATTTTTTTCAATCGGATAAGTCATTGCGACAGCCTTCACGGGCTGTCAGCACATTTTCGGTCGAAAAATTGCGATAGAGGAGTTTTGGCGAATGCGGCACCACCCAACGATTGTATAATATTATTTTAAATTCCATCGTGTGCAGAATTGAATGCGACAAATTACCGTTCTTTTCCGAGTTCGATCCGATTATTAAAAGTATTTTTTTTTTTAATTTTTAAGTTTAACGTGTATATACAGGGTGGTCTAAAACCGTGATTTTCTTGATTATTTTTATTGACCAACTAAAAATGCTCCAAAACGATTTGTTTAGACGTAGGGTGGTATGGTTTGACCTCGCGGTGCTCAGCAAATTATTTTCGAGCCAACAAATGGCCGCCTTCCCGGTGTTTCAGCAAATTTTCGGTCCAAAAATTGCGCTAGAGAAAATTTGTTTTCGCGGGGATGAAGGAGCAACTACCCTCTCTATGTGCGAGCGAAGCGAGCACTCTACCGAGCGAAGCGAGCAAGGCAAGCGAGCGAAGCGAGCGGCTGGAGCGAAGCGACCATCTCTTCCAACCATTTCACGGACGTTTACATCCATCCACTCCATAACCACTACAAAACAACGATTTACCTTGCATTCGCCACCATTCGGCTCATGCACCAACGCCTCTTCCCCTCCCTTTACCCTTGCTACTATTATACATATATTTTTCTTCAACATCATTTATTTTTTTTTAATTACGCAATTCTCTTTACATTTCTACATTTCCTTGATTCGGCCCTCGGCTCCCCGGTTGGTAAATCGGGTTAAATGCTAGTCTCCCTTAATAAAAACGTTAAAGCGGCGGGGATCCGAGAAGGCTGCGACTTTTACGTTGCTCTTATGGGAGACGACTGATAGCGGGAGTGGAAAAATCGAAGAACTCATTTTAGAAAGTTCAAATTTTCACAGGACCGAAAACAAAAAAATTCCGCGTTTCTTAGGCTATTTTTTTAATTTTACGCCTGACGGAAGATTTCCTAACCTCAATACTTTACACGCTGGTCTTGCTTCACACGGAACTTTTTCAGGTCGCGCATACCACAATTTCGATGGGATTTGACCTGGCCTTTCTAACGCGACACTTCCGAGCGCTCAAATCGCCCGATTAAAAAAAAATCGCATTTAATTGATTTTGCAAAAAAAAAAATACATTTTCAAAATTTTGCGTCTATCGTGTTCAGAAGTCCATTAGAAACACGACCTATCTATCAAGAATTTTTTCTATCGAGGAAAAGTACTTTTTATTTGCAATTGAAATTTCATAAAAATATATACAGGCTGTCTAAATCTCGCATTTAATCGATGGTTTTTATTTTTTCTCCAAAATGTTTTGTTTAAACGCAGATCGCTACGATTAAATTTAGGGGTGTCGGGACATGTTATTTTTTTTTTTATTGGCCGCCTTCACGGGCTGTCAGCACATTTTCGGTCGGAAAATTGCGATAGAGGAATTTGGTTTTCACATTTCGATTTCGAATAATTATCCGCAACCGACGATAAGATGAAACAAGACGAAACAAAACAATTAAAACAAAAAAAAAAATAATTTTTCATTTTGATGTTTTTTCGCGAAAAATTGCGATAGTGAAATTTGGATTTTAGATTTGGATTTCGACTGTTTATCCGCGACTGAGAAAAATACAAAATCATAAATCTACATTTTTTTCACTGGCTGTTAGCACATTTTCCCTCTCTATGTGCGAGCGAAGCGAGCAAGGCAAGCGAGCGAAGCGAGCGGCTGGAGCGAAGCGACCATCTCTTCCAACCTTTTCACGAACCTTTACATCCATCTACTCCATAACCACTACAAAACAACGATTTACCTTGCAGTGATTTTTAAATTTCATTTATTAAAAAAAAAATACTTCCGATTGAGCAGAAATAAAACACTTATTATAAAAACATCATAGAAAAAAGTGAGGAATTGATTGATACCATTAAGAAAAAAAAATTCAAAAAATCCAGGGGGTACTACCCCTTGATTCAAAATTTAACATTGAAACCCGCATAAGTCTGTCTTTGTCCCACTCATAGCTTTTGATAGCCAGCGCATCAAAATATTCCGGAATTGCTAAAAACTAAAAAATATTTATTGCTCCGGTCCAACTTGAGCTAGATAATTGAAATTTGTAGCATATATACAAATTTATATTTCCTATCTACTGGTATAATTCTTATTATTGTACTGTATCAAATAGAGAAAATTTGTTTTCGCGGGGATAAAGGAGCAACCACCCTCTCTATGTGCGAGCGAAGCGAGCACCGTAACGAGCGAAGCGAGCAAGGCAAGCGAGCGAAGCGAGCGGCTGGAGCGAAGCGACCATCTCTTCCAAACTTTTCACGGACCTTTACATCCATCCACTCCATAACCACTACAAAACAACGATTTACCTTGCAGTCACCACCATTCGGCTCATGCACCAACGCCTCTCCCCCTCCCTTTCCCCTTGCTACTATTATACATATATTTTTCTGCAACATCATTTTTTTTTTAATTATGCAATTCTCTTTACATTTCTACATTTCCTTGATTCGGCCGTCGGCTCCCCGTTTGGTAAATCGGGCTAAATGCTAGTATTATTAATAAAATTTAATAGCAAGAATTAATATTCCGTTACTGTAATTACTTGTAATCATCTAAATTATGAAGTAACCACATTTAAATTCAGCGCGCATTTGTGACGTAGGCGATCTCTATCCCCACTCCAAAATCTTTGATTCTGTCGATCTTTGTTATTCGACCGTCCTTGGTACGAGATAGACCGAATTTTTTATTATCAAACAAGGAATCAAAAAATTAATAATATATGGGGTGTCCCATTCAAAATAATAAAGTTACATGGCGTCTAGTAATTATGGGGTACGGGGTATGCAAACATAATGTTATGGTATGAAGAAAATGATTCAATGGAACTTTTATTTGAAACACGTTTTCGTATTTTAACTTTATGTCAGTTATAGAACGTTATGAATAATTTAGTAAAAAAAGTCGAATCTGAATGATTTTGTGATTAGAATTTTTTTAAATATAATAACTCCTAATTCATCATCGTCCTCAACCAGAAATATGAGTCTGCTACCCTTTCCTAAAAAAAATAATGACTAATGAGATATTTATTTAATATAAAAATACAATCACGTTTACACTAATATCCATAACCTAGAATGGGGAAAATGTCGAAACATTATTTTTATTAAAACCCCCTATAAAGTATTTATTTTAATTATAGCAAATACATTTAGTGATAATAAGAATGAAAAGCATGAGTTTCAAAAACTCTTTCCATATAGTAGCCATCATATTAATTGCTACACGCTTTCGTCAATGTATAAGGTCCTTTGGATGCAGCGCTATCAAACACGGGGACTGTTAAATCGAGGCCCGCTTGCACCTACTTCGCTGTTTAAAAGCCGCGCCGAGATATATGAGTCGTAGAGACGTCAACATGTATAGAACATGTGAAATATGTATGCAGATAGGTCCTTTATTACGCGAAACATAAAAGCCGGCATATATTATAAGCAAATAATTATACTAATCCCGAATATATTGTTTGACATGTTGCTCCCACAATGGCTTAATTAATATTATTAAATAGATGATACGTACTTGAATATTCATTAAATATACTAAACTAGATTGTAGTTTCGTAGTTTGGATATCAAATAGACAATCAATATATTAATTATAGTTCTATTAATTTAAATCCTGATAAATTGTATACGGTAAAATGACTATGCGTCATTAACAACATTTTAATAAGCAGTTTCAATACGATGAATATTACCAACATGCATGAAGTTCTGTACTGTTCTTTCAGTAGATATATTCATTCAGTTAAAAATTAAATATTTTATTTAAAAATACTAACATTGCACAATGTGCCAGCGCGAGCTCGCGAGGTCCACTGGCGGTTTGACAAAAACTGAAAACTGAAGGAATATTGACAAACACCGCAGTCCATATATATACAATATGATGATCTGCCGCCCTCTTCTTGGCAATGCAGCTATCCTTTTTCAACACATTCACGTTGGTGCACGTTCAGCCCTTCGTACACTGACTAAAAGGAAACCCACAACAGTCCCTCATACTACCCTTTAAATTAATGTATTAATCGAAAATGGGTTTTCGAAAAAAAGGATAAATAAATTTAACAGAGTTAAAAATCTTGAAACAAGAAGAGAAAATCCTTGTGGCATTGTCACCCTTACCTAAATTAAAGGAACAACGAATAAAATCGGAAAAGTCCTCTTATTATTAGAACTTATTTCAATACACATACAAAAATTTAAAATTTACTTTGAACTCCAAAAGAAATGATCTTACTTGAAGCTCAAGCCGTATATGAAATTCCATGCGGTATGTGTGAAAAGAGCTGTGTAGGACAAGCAAACCGAAAAAACAGCACTCGTCAAGATGAACATATTTCAGCAGTCAAAAAATCTAATCCACAATCATTTTTATTTCAACACGTCAACATTTCTAAACATACAATAAATTTTGAAAAAACGAAAATTTAAAAAAAAGGCAGTATTCTGTCACTCGAGGATTATTAGAGAAGCTATAGAAATCGAAAAGAGGCAGAATAGTCTAAACAAAAGAGATGATGCTAAAAGACTACCACCAATTTCAAAACTTGTGTATAAATTACAGTCAAAATTTATTATCGCCGAACAACAATCAAGAAATTCAGAATCCAGCCCCTTCCGAAAATAATCTCGAAACTGAGACTCACAACATAAACACAGATACATCATTAGAAGAACAAAACAGAAGAGTAACAAGAAGGCAAACAAGAAATGCACGCATCATATAGTAGTAATGTATTTTAATAGTTAATTCCTGACGATGATGACTACGACATTATCGAAACGTCAAATTAAAAATATAATAGATCAGAGCCAAGAAAATACGTGTCCTAACCAAAAGTACACTCCCTAAAATCCAGAACAGGTTAATTTAAATTTAAAGGGCGACCAACTTTTATCTTAGTTTCAAAATTATTTCTGCATCTTTCTAGCGCCTATAGCCACCCCTAGGAAAAAATTAAATGACAAAAGTGGTCGAGTTACAACTTATTTTGAAACTGGTTTCATTGTTTATACTAACATGATTTTATTTTTAATTTTAAATGATGTTGATCCCTTACATTTTCAATAAAAGTCGCACCCAAACGCCCCAAAAATTTAACGCATTCTGGGTGACCACATTATCGGGCCACTTTTTGTTGAAGGCAATTTGACTGGTGATCACCCAAGCACTGGAAGAAGATGTAAAACCAAGAAACCAACTTTTTTTTTTACCTGACTTAAATCCTTTCGATTTCTTTTTATGGGGCCACATAAAGTCCAAGGCTTAAAAAAAATTATTATTATTATTATTATTATGTAATACAAAGGGAAAGTATTGTTTTCGTGAACATTTTCGAATCAAAAATTTTAGCGGAAATATCCGTTTTGAGGTCCCCTGAGTCGAATAAGACCATTTTTGAAAAATGTCTGTCTGTCTGTGTGTCTGTGTGTGAGTCTGTGTGCGCTGTACCGCAAAAACCGCTAAAGATATCGAGATGAAACTTGAAACTTAAGCTTTTTGTTACAATCGAAAGAACTGAAAAGGTTTTGGTGAAAATCGGAAAACCGGAAGTGGTACTTTACTCTTAGCGTTTTTCAATTTTTTCAGATTTTTTCAATAAATGTTCATCAAACAAAAAATTCTTTCAAATAAAAGTTGTAGATAATAACAAAATAAAGATGTATTGTTCACTTACTTTTTGTCATAGCACTCTTAGTTTTTGAGATATTTCAAAAGTTGTGTGTTTTATCTAGTTATTGGTGTGTGACAGTGTATGTGTCGATACAATTGAAAAATGTTTTGAATAAAAGTTGTAGGAAATGAAAAACTAAAGATTTTTTTGTAGATTAACTTTTTGTCATAGCACTCTTAGTTTTTGATATATTTAATAAATAGTGTATTTTATCTAGTCATTGATTTGTGTCAGTGTATGTGTTGATACAATTGAAAAATGTTTCAAATGAAAGTTGTAGGTAATAAAATATTAAAGATTTTTTGTATCTTTACTTTTTGTCATAGCACTCTTAGTTTTTGAGATAATTAATAAATAATGTTCTTTTATCTAGTCATTGGTTTGTCTCAGTGTATGTGTTGATACAATTGAAAAATGTTTCAAATAAAAGTTGTAGTTATCAAAAAGTTGAAGACATTTTGAAAATAATAATGCTACAAATATTTTAAAAGTGATTTAATACGCAATTTACGGGGGAAAGTACTATGATGGACACATCACCATTTTTTTATTCTAAAACTACTGAATCTGGACATTTAGAACTTTGACAATATTATTTATTATTATTATATTTTTTCTAAGATAACTGTAATATTTACCCGGGGACCATAGCCGACTTCTTTTTCTTATAGGCGCCATTTTGGATATTCATATTTTTTGAAAACATATTTTTTTCTGAACTCAGTGATGTATTACACTTATAATTTATTTTAGATTTAATATTTAAAATTATAATATTTTTGTTTTTGCAAAGAGTGCCTTTGAAAAAATGACGTCATATCTATTAATCAATAAAATATTGACAGCAGTCAATCATTGTTAGCAGTCAAAATTAATTATTAACCGTCAATCTTTTGTAATAGTAATAAGTATCGATTATCACACAAAACATAAAGTAAGAAATAGTGATGTGTCCACCATAGCACTTTCCCCGTTTAAAATATAATGACTTAAATATCAACAGTGTAGAAAAGTTGCACAAACTAAATTTATTCTACTATTATTGTTATTATTCCAAAACTATTCACAAAAAAAAGTAATTCTTGCAATTTTCGCCACATCTCAATAAATATTGATTACCATGACATCAAGCGGTATATATTTTTAACTTTACTGTAAATCAGTGGTTAATACAAGTGGCGCATGAAGGAAAATTTGTGGTTTAGAAAAGCCCCGTGAAAATTTGTACGCGGGGCTTTTCTAAACCCGAAATGTTACTTCATTTTTAGTCTGGTAGTGGAAGACACTCGTTAGTTTAAAATACATCATAACTGTTAAAATATGTATCGTATTAGTATTTTGTCATTTAATCGCTATATTGACTGTATTTGATATGGTGATTTAAGTGACTGACAATCATAACATCACAATAGCCGAAATACAGTTCATAGAGAGATATAATCAAAATCCTAACATAGTCAAAAGACAGTCAATCAGTCAAACGACAGTCATAATAGTCAAAACACGGTCAATAAAGATATAATATGACAATATCCTATAATAGTCCAAAGTTAGTCAAGCAATTTATTATGATTCAAAATGTCACACCAGTATTTTGTTTATAAACAAATACATTTTCTGTCCAGACAGTAATTAATCAGCTGGATGCTTGTTTTCAGGAGTTACTTAACTGTTTTCAAGGCACTCTTTACAAAAAACAGAAGAATCAAATTTTACATATAAAATGTACAATAAACTATAAGTGTGATACATTATTCACTTTAGAAAAAAAATATTCTTCCAAAAAATTTAAATAATCCAAAATGGCGCCCATAAGAAAAACAAAAGTTGGCTATGGTCACTCTATAAATGTTATAGTTATCTCAAAATAAATTATGTTACTATATTTCTTGTTAAAAAGTGCCTGTATTATGTCAAAGTTGTAAATGTCTGGATTCAACAGTTTTTGAATAAAAAAAATAAAAACAAATTTCAAAAAGTCCGTTTTTTGATAATATCTCAAAAATGAAAAAAGATATTTCAAATTTGTTTTTAGATTATTATTAGGCCCTAAAATACGCAACTTTGCCCTAATTTAACCGATTCTCTATCTATTCAAATAACCGAGATCCCCCTACATTCTGTTGAAATATGGGCACCCTGTATAAGAGATTATTTATTATTGTTGAAGACCGAGAAATCCTGATTGCTGATAGTAAATACAGTGCGTCAAATGTCACTTCAAAAATCTACTAACGTACACTGCAGTGTGTCAACGCGAGCTCGCGAGGTCCACGGGCGGTTTATTGACCAAAATTAAAAATTTGAAAAAATGACTTAAGGCATTCTATAAAAGACATTTCAAAGCTTATAAAACTACAGTTTCAGATTTTTTTGGAACATTTCTGAAAGACGGTCGGTGCACAAAATTTGTAAGTGATCTGAAATGTCAAGTTCTTTGCTTGACTCTGCCTTTAAGATATATTGTATGGGATTTAAATGTAAATTTATTTCCTGATCTATTGAACTAGGAAAGTCGCCAAAGAGCACAGTAATAAATGCTACCAATAGATACTGGTATATCGTTTGTAATTAAATACAAAAACTTTCTCTCGTACCTTTCTGGAAAAAATTGTGTTCCCGCACTCGGTTTATTATAATTATAAACATTTGTATTACATGTTTATCATATATTAATATGAATGCAATTAAATTAGTGAACATTATTTGATAGTAACGATGAAATTGTTTTTAAGTTTAATTATATAAAAAGAGCCTCCAAATGGACAAAATTGTACAACAATATTAAGAAAATTAATGGCTGTTAAAAGAATGGTTTCACTTAAGCCTAAAGTAAGGACGAATATAAAATTCATATACTAATGGGATTTAATTGAAATAAATTAACAAACTGTATTTAGATTCACCCTAATATTTGTCGCATGAAGTGTACTTTTTACGCATCAGAACTTTTACTCACTAATTATTCCCTTGGAAGCACTGGGTATAATTATGGCTAAGTTTAAGGGATCCTAACTTGTATCTCTTAATACAGCCCGGTTTGGATACTTAGTAAAAGTACATAATAAGCAAGTAAACAAACACGGCTGTACATTTTAGTCCGCACCCCCTTAATGACGTTCATTCTAAATCGCAGTCATGTTTACCCATTGATAGCTCATCTGAACAAACTTATTTATTAATTGAAAGAAAAAAAAACGACTATAAATTCCCATTCAATTAGATTCTCCGGCACGAATCGGAGTTAATTGTTTTCCGTGTAATTAGAGTCGAATTCTCATTCTTCCTTCCCATCCTTTTTAAAGTTTCATTTCGCAGTATGATCGAATGGAAATCCGATAATATGTTTCTATTGAAATTATAAATTCAAATCACAATGGGCCAAAGCAGATTATATCGATAGGCATAGCAATGGCAATTAATCATAATAATTACTTATATTTCCATAACGTATTACGTATAAAATATTTATACAATCAGTTCTGACTAGACGAGGGGATTCCCCTGCGTTATGAAACCAAAATGCATGGTTTCATATTGACTTCAATGATAGTCCTAGCATCTATAAATGTTAATAATTTATTACCTGTAATTTTAAAAGAATTCCTTATTTGTGGGATTGGTTAAAACATATTTATTTTAGACAACAAATTCAGTAAGTAAAAACATTAAAAGTGCGATTCTTTTCGCAATCTACAACAAGTTAGTCTTGCAAAGACTATATCAAACACTCATTGAAACAACTACTTCCCGGGCTAATACCCCGACGGACATTGAATTATACAACAAGTGTTTGCTGTTACATACAGTAACCTACTGCAAATGTAACAATTTGGGTCAAATTATTCCGGCCATCTATAGACGCGATTCGAGATTTATCTCTCATCAGTATAGCTTTGCCATTCCCTCTAAACAATTTGACACCTTAGACTGGCGGTCACGTTACCGTTCAAACATAAGTATAAATGAAATTGCCAATTCTTGGTTGCAGAATACTTCAAACATCAAAAGTGCGATTCTTTTCGCAATCTACAACAAGTTAGTCTTACAAAGACTATATCAAACACTCATTGAAACAACTACTTCCCGGGCTAATACCCCGAAGGACATTGAATTATACAACAAGTGTTTGCTGTTACATACAGCAACCTACTGCAAATGTAACAATTTGGGTCAAATTATTCCGGTCATCTATAGACGCGTTTCGAGATTTATCTCTCATCAGTATAGCTTTGCCATTCCCTCGAAACAATTTGACACCTTAGACTGGCGGTCACGTTACCGTTCAAACATAAGTATAAATGAAGTTGGCAATTCTTGGTTGCAGAATACTTCAAACATTAAAAGTGCGATTCTTTTCGCAATCTACAACAAGTTAGTCTTACAAAGACTATATCAAACACTCATTGAAACAACTACTTCCCGGGCTAATACCCCGACGGACATTGAATTATACAACAAGTGTTTGCTGTTACATACAGTAACCTACTGCAAATGTAACAATTTGGGTCAAATTATTCCGGCCATCTATAGACGCGTTTCGAGATTTATCTCTCATCAGTATAGCTTTGCCATTCCCTCTAAACAATTTGACACCTTAGACTGGCGGTCACGTTACCGTTCAAACATAAGTATAAATGAAATTGCCAATTCTTGGTTGCAGAATACTTCAAACATTAAAAGTGCGATTCTTTTCGCAATCTGCAACAAGTTAGTCTTACAAAGACTATATCAAACACTCATTGAAACAACTACTTCCCGGGCTAATACCCCGACGGACATTGAATTATACAACAAGTGTTTGCTGTTACATACAGTAACCTACTGCAAATGTAACAATTTGGGTCAAATTATTCCGGCCATCTATAGACGCGTTTCGAGATTTATCTCTCATCAGTATAGCTTTGCCATTCCCTCTAAACAGCAAAACACTTGTTGTATAATTCAATGTCCGTCGGGGTATTAGCCCGGGAAGTAGTTGTTTCAATGAGTGTTTTATATAGTCTTTGTAAGATTAACTCGTTGTAGATTGCGAAAAGAATCGCACTTTTAATGTTTGAAGTATTCTGCAACCAAGAATTGGCAATTTCATTTATACTTAAATTCAGTAAGTGATGGTATTATTGAATAAGGTGGTCCTATTCAACAATATTATTTATTATAATTGTTATTTTATTTTTTTAGCTGTAAATCAACTTGTTGGAAAGTACAGTATGACTTACAAATAAAACTAAATTTAAGTACATATTCTCCAAGGAATATCATGTGGGAAAAGATGTCGGACTTCAGTTAACCGGCAAAGATAAAAATGGCATCTTGTCGTAAAATAATAGCTCATCCTATAAATAATGAGGTCTTCTTATTTATTTTTTTTAAATTAAGATACACAAAGTTCTTTTCGGGTCGGGTCGGGTGCGGGCGCCGACGAAAAGTTTCAACACATGGGCGGTCGCAAACGCTGCGGGCTACGACAGGAAAAATGCTCTGACCCGAGCGTTTTATATTGAAAATCCAAGCACCAGAGTGCATTTTGAACCTGGGTAATTATTATTTATCCTTATTTACTATTTTAATATATTATTATTGGTGCTAATTAGACTTATTACATATTTGTTAATAAAATTGATAGATAAAACCAATAATAGGTATTATTTTAATTATCGATTATACATGATGCAATAGAAATTAATGTATAAAAACGTGTATATAGTGTTGTAAATTGTTTTATTATTATGTCCAGTTCATCTATGATCGCAGATGCTCGAAAAGTTGAGCAACACAACGGGTTGCGGGTTTACCTTGGCGGTAAACCCGCTCCGTTTCCGCTTAAACTTGACCGTATGCGAACACATAGAGTGCGCGGAGAATCCGATCCGTCCCGCTCCGCTTCTGCCTTTAACCCGACCGTGTGCGACCAGGCTAACTCCATGTATTGAAACTATCCGCCGGCATCCGCACTCGACCCGACCCGTCCCGCTCCGTCGGCAACCCGCTTCGTGTTTCATCACAGGTGTTAAAACGGCCAATGCATTTTATTTGGCCATTTTAGCACCTGTGCTGAAAAGTAGAGCTGCGCGCATATTAATCGATGTATAAATGAAGTTATGGTATTTGGTAAGGTTGTAGATAAGTGATTACAAAACGGTCTTAGATTTTAACACCTATGTCGTAGATAAAACCATTTTTTTCACACGCAACATCGGTCCTAGAAGCGACGCTAGCATCAATACCGACGTGTAATTAAGTGCTCCAAGCATTTAAACAGGGGAGGTTTTATGACTTATTTATCAGTATTGAAGCCTGAAAAATTATCATAAATGCCTCTGTTTGTACAGAAACAAGCGGTCAAATTTGTTGTGCGTGCTATATTCAAGTAAGTTCCGTTTGACTGGTTAAAGAAAACAAGTACATACTCGGAAAAAAAATATTGTGAAAGAATATGTAAACCTTCAACTATTTTTCTACATAAGTTAGATAATTGTGTAGTTACTTATCATAGCGTCGCATAATCTTTTGTATTTTCTCTTCATAAGAACGTGCCGCTTGTGATGTCAACCAAGTAACATGTTCTTTGATATCGTCGTCATTGTTGAACCTCTTGCAAACAAGACTCATAGAGTGAGCAGAAATTGTACAGTTTTAATTTTCTACGAATCTTTTCATCAACAAGAATCAGTTCATCGCTAGTCAAAGAAAGTTCAATGAACGATGTGACAATGTGCATGATGACGAACGAAGTGAGCGTCCATTTGTTGGTTACCATGCATATTATCACTTCTTTCATTGAACTATCTGACCCATCTCCTTACCATTCCATCACTTATCACATTTTCCTCATATACTTCACAGATCTGTTGATGAATCTGGACTGTTCTTCGCATTGAGGAAATGTATTACACACCTTATCTCACAAGTGGCGGGATTTTCTATTTTATTCGCCATTTGAAACAAGCACTAGCAAGCGGACACAAAACTTGAGTAACTCATAACAACGTCAATATCTTATGGTAAGTACCGCACATGCGCGAAATTACGATCGCAGCGCTGCGGTGCAATAAATACAAATTGAACTTACCTGGATACACCACATAGATTGCGAAAAGAACCGCACTTTTAATGCTTTGAAGTATTAAATATACAACCAAGTATTGGCAGTTTCATTCATATTTATGTTTAAGCTGCACTATAATGTGTATGCCAGTATAAGGTGTCAAATTATTTGGAGTGAACGGCGAAGCTATACTGATAAAAGATAAATCTTAAAACGCCTCTATAGTCTAAGGTGTCAAATTGTTTAGAGCGAATGGCAAAGCTATACTGATGAGAGATAAATCTTGAAACGCGTCTATAGATGGCCTCAATAATTTGACCCAAATTATTACATTTGCAGTAGGTTAATGTATGTAACGGCAAACAATTATTGTATAATCCGTTGGGGTATTAGCTTGGGAAGTAAGTGTTTCAATGAGCATTTGATTTACTCTTTGTTAAACACTTTGAATTTTTTGAAGTGATTTTTTGTTATATCTCATTAAGTAATAGGAATATCAAAATTATATTATATTTAACTTCTGTGCCTGGTATAATTTTTAAATTATTCCTCTTTTGTAAAACAGGGTGCTCCAATTTTCAACAATTTGTGGGGTCATTGCTGCTACCAGAGCGGCAATGCCGGTCGTAAAGGGCCATTTCCGACGTAAAATGGTTTGCCCGTCAATCTGGTACTGGCCCAACATGCAATTTACGAGGAAAGTGCTATGATGGAAATGTCACCATTTTTTAAGATCTGATATAGTCTGGTCAACAACAATAATTTAACAAAGACTTGTATATTGTGAGTTTATAGATATAAGTTATTAAGTACTATTAACTTCTTATGTACTTAATGACTTTTACATTTAAATTGACGATATTTTGTTAAATGTTGTTAGACATCTAACCTGTTTATTTATTTGTCGCCCTGCTATTTAAAGCATTAAAACTCTTGAAGATCCGACGTGCATTAATCCAATTAAATTATCATTTTAAATATGCATAAGGTATTCGGAGTTCAAGAACAATGTTGATAATTCCACAGTCAGCATAATATTTGCTGCTTTTCTTAAGTGAAAGTTGACTCGGGATAACTTTTAGAAAATTTCTCCAAGGAGGGTGGCCTTACCGTGTTTTAGTTCGTTAAATTTATGATTTCTAAGGGTTAAGTTTTATGAGAGCTGGGAATTTAGTTGCGTATGTATAACCACTACTTTTCCAGGGGTGTCTATTGAACTGTTAATGTATCGAATGATACACCCCGGTCGCACGATATTGATTGTCTGAACTAATCTCCTAATACCGAATGCCTGGAATGCAATTCAACCTTAATCATTAAACCTCTTACTGATGCCGATGCCGATGCTGATAGATCGGAAGGAATTTGCCAATTTAAATAATCATATTAGTGTATGAGACTATGCCGGATGAATGGAACAAAGGAACCATAATACCAATACACAAAAAAGGCGATAAAAACCAATGTAAAAATTACAGAGGAATTACACTACTATGTACAGCGTACAAAACACTAACAACAATTATTCAAAAAAGACTTAAGAATTACGCGAACAAAATTGTCGGAGATCACCGATGCGGCTTTGTGCAAGGCAAATCAACTGTGGACGCAATCCATGTAGTGAAACAAATAATAGATAAAGCACTAGAACAGAATGTTAACCTGGAACTATTATTTATAGACTTTAAGCAAGCTTTTGACACAATGAACAGGACACACATAATCAAAGCACTGATAGAGTTTGAAATCCCGAAAAAACGAATTAAACTGATAAAAATGACAATAAACAACACAAAAGCCGCAGTACAAACGATAAACGGAAAAACCAAAATGTTTATAATAAATAATGGATTAAAACAAGGCGATGCACTTTCAGCTACCTTATTTAACATCGGATTAGCATACTTAATGAGAAAGATAGACACAAAAGGAACGCTTAGAACGAGAGGGAGCAAAATTATTGCGTACGCAGACGATATAGTCATAGTCACCAAACAAAGAGTAATAATGGAAAACATCATAAAGGAACTAGTCAACGCGGGAAAAGAAATGGGTATGTTAATAAACGAACAAAATACAAAATTCATGAGGGTAGGACAGGGAAGGAGGAAAAATAAAAATAGGCCAGTACGAGTTTAAGAAAGTCAACAAAAACAAGTACTTAGGCGTAACAATTAACAACAGAAACGACGACAAAACTGAAATCGAAGAAATGATACAGAAGACAAAAAGCGCGTATTACGAAAATAGAAAAGTTTTGACAAACAAAACAATTAGCAAGAACGCGAAGGTGCAAATATACAAAACAGTAATAAGACCGATAATAACATATGCAGCGGAAACTATGACAATGACACAAAAAGAACAACATAAATTAAGAGTAGCGGAACGATCAATAATTATAAGGATACTAGGACCAAGACGAACGGAAGGTGAAGTAAGAAGAAGAAATAACACAGAAATATTAGAAATACTGGAAGGAAAAGATGTTGTCAACATAATCAAGGCAGCACGTGGAAGCAGACATCAATAGTGTAGGAAAAAGAAGACAGAGGATAGGAAGAAATGGAGGCAAATAGCAATGGACATTTTTAACACCGACACAACAAAATAAGAGAAGAATTAATCCACCCCAATACATAAGGATTGTAAGGGCGAAATTCCACAAGGAATGTTGTGCCATATATATATATATATATATATATATATATATATATATATATATATATATATATATATATATATATATATATATATATATTGTGGGCAATCACTAACATGGAGATTGTTTTGGTTGAAATGCATGTTAGTAAGTATTTATACAGGGTGATTCACCACGTTTGCCCGCCACTTAAGGGGTGTACTCTAGGGGTTATTTTATAAACACGGGTCCGATTCTCAAAAATAAGCGAGTTATGGGAAACTTAGGCTTTTGTACATTCGCACCGCGCACGGCTATTAAATTAAATGTTAATAATCGTTTAATTAGTTTTAGTACCACCCAGATTGCGATTCCAGCGAGATAAAAATCAAAATGAATAGATAGTTTTAGTACGAATTATTGATTTCCCCGCTACAATGGTTCACTATGCAAATCTAGCAGGTTAAAATTATAAAATATCTCTGTTCTCGTTAAAGATAGAAAGAAACATTCAGGCCAAACTTACTTGACTTGAAGAGCTGCATAACGTAAAATTATTTTGATGTATACAGGGTGTTCCATAAAAGCGGTACTGAAAATAACATTATTTTTTTAAATGGAACACCCTATATATTATTTGATTTTTTTAGATATTACTAACAATTGTACATATGTTTCATATAACATTGCATATACCTAAACCTAACATATTTCATAATACTTACAATTTAATGAAAAAAGTTAGATATTTAGGTTATCAGATTTTAATTTATGTCTCAATTATTAGTTATTTTAAAAATAATCGGTGTGGTACTTTAATAAATTATACTAGACGCTATCCTCAGCCGAAGTCAATTTCAATATTGTACTTACCTTGTAGTAGTTCAAACCTGTCAATCTTAAACAAATTCAAGCAACAAAAACTTGTTTTTTATTTAAAGGCACACCCTATATTTCTATACGGCATATTATTCCTCTTTCAAAGAGCTTTCCTTTTTATTAAGTATGTCCTATACCTATCTTCAATAATTTTTGAGATATCGCTGTTTTATGGAATTATTATTGAAATCAAAGCAACTACTGTGGTCATGGAATAAAAATAATCGAGTAATCAAAATTTATTATTTGACATAGAAACAAATATTGATAATATATTTTATTAGAATAGTTATTTACATAACTAGTGCGGGAAAACAGTTTTCCCGGGTGAATGCATTTTTAAAGCACGAGCGACGAAGGAGCGAGTGCCTTCAAATGCGTGAACACGAGAAAAATTCTGACGCACTAGTTATGTGAATAACTATTTTAATGAAATATATTATTAATATTTGTTTCTATGTCAAATATTAAATTTTGATTACTCGAAATGAGACTTGCAAGTTGTCAAAACGGTGTTGGAAACGTAACTTTCGAGGCGGCGGGTTCAAAAAAATAATTTTTAGAAAGAAAAATGAATCACAAGATGTTATAACATAAAATAAGAAAGAAAAAATCGCACATTTATATTAAGTGTTCAATATATTCTCCATTTTGATTTTGCCATACTTGAAGTCTTCGTGGTTCACTTTAACTAGCATGTCAATGTTAATGTTGTGAAGAACGTTTCTAATCCTTAACTTCATATCTTTCTTTATCGTTGCAGGTGTTTTATATACCTTTTCTTTTACAGTACCCCATAAGAAAAAATCAAGTTTTGTCAAATCAGGTGACCTTGCCGGCCATACAATTGGCCCTCCTCTGCCAATCCATTTATTTGAAAAATGTTCATTTAAATATTGCCTTACCCGTCGACTGAAGTGTGGAGGAGCACCATCTAATGGCAACCACATATTTTGTAATATAGCAAGAGGTAATTCGTCGATCCATCTTTCAAATTCATTTCTAAGAAAATTTAGAAATGATTCACCACTAACAGTGCCATCAAAAAAGTAAGGACCAATAATTCTACTTCCTATAATTCCAGTCCAAACATTAAGAGACCACTTGTGTTGGTGCTCTATGGGTGTAATATGTTTGGGATTATAGTCAGAATAATAATGAAAATTATGCCTGTTTACAAATGCGTTTTTATGAAATGTGGCCTCATCCGTAAACAATATATGATTTAAAAAGTTTGGTTCCAGTTCGCGTTTATGTAACGCCCAACTACAAAAGTTAAGCCTATTCAAAAAGTCGTTGTCACTTAACTCTTGGACTAATTGTACGTGGTAGGGATAGACTTACATTTCTTTGTTATTTTATTTATTGTAGTTTTTGGTATATCATTTTGCTGCTCCAATAGGCGGGATGAAACAAAAGGGTTCTCAACGATACACTGAAGAACTGCGTATTCATTTTCTTCATTAGTAGTCCTTTTCCTTCGTTTTAGATTCTTTGTATAATCAATACTTCCAGTATTTTGAAATCGTTCCTTCAATCGAATAAATGCTGAAGCATGAGGATGGCGTTCAGCATTAGAATATTTCTGAGCGTATATTCTGCTTGCAAGAAAACAATTTTCGTCACTAGCGCCCAAAACAAATGTCATATTTATTAATTCTTCTGTTGTAAAATTCATTTCGAAGTAGTTTATGACTGAATCAGCAGTAAATTAAAGTATTAATGTATGTCTGTCAAAAGATAAAACAAAAAGATACTTCAATTACGGCTTATGACAGATGGTTAATTATTGGCCGGCCACCTTAGATGCTTGGCACCATTGATACATTTAATAATATTTTAAATCTAATCACATAAAACAGTAATATCTTGAAAACTATTAAAGATAAGTATAGGACATACTAAATAAAAATGAAAGTTATTTGAAAGACGAATAATATGCCGTATAAAAATATAAGGTGTGCCATTTAAAAAAAAATGGTTTTTATTGTTTTAATTTACTTAAGATTGACAGGTTATAATTACTACAAGGTAAGTACAAAATTAAAATTGACTTCCGTTGAGAATAGCGACTAGTATAAATTATTAACGTACCGTACCGATTATTTTTAAAGTTACTAATAACTGAGATATAAATTAAAATCTTATAACCTAAATATCTAACTTTTTTCATTGAATTGTAAATATTATGAAATATGTTTGGTTTAGGTATTTACAATGTTATATAAAATATACGTAGAATTGTTAGTAATATCTAAAAATAAAATAATATATGGTGTGTTTCATTTAAAAAAATAATGTTACTTCCAATACCGCTTTTATAGGACACCCTGTATACATCAAAATAATTTTACGTTATGCAGCTCTTCAAGTCAAATAAGTTTGGTCTAAAAAATATTTTTCTATCTTTAACGAGAACGGAGATATCCTCCGAGAACGCACTAATGGGACACCCTGTATATAAAACGAAAAATACAATACTTTTTACAATGAACACAACAGTTACGAACAATCAACAATTACAGTTAATACAACTTATATCTCGGGATCGGAAGTTACTAACAAAGGATGAATAATGTCAGTATTTGTATCTTTTTTTTCGTGCAAATTTTGATCGTACCCTGGGAAATTCCTTATGCCTACTTTCTTGAACAAGACAAGTAACCTATCGGCACCAAAAATGATCTTATAATAATTGGTGCATACATCAATATTAATATTTTAAAATGTCTGCTATCATTTTAATGTTTCAACAAAAAGTTAAAACTTACATTTTTTGATTTTATATTATTGTGGTAATCTTGTGGAAAAAGTAAACAGAGAATGCTTGGAATATTCATAAAGTAATAAATTACATAGTCTTTCATTAGCAGTCTAAACTCCGTTAACCTTAATTGTGTTTATTGTAAGAAGTACGATTATTAATTCCCTTCGTGGTTTTAAAGATTTATAAAATATACATATGTAATATACTTATCAGAAACTTTTAATTTTGTAATATTCATTACAGGAAAAAATGTAACCAAAAGAATTGGACGGGGCAAACACCGATGCATGAAGACATAAAGTATTTGTGCTCGGGTTAAGATAAAAATAGACAATTTGTTTTAAATATTTTATTAAACCAAAGGACTGATCATCGGGAAAAAATAACTGTCTTTTATGTACATATTATAACCGGAACTGAACTGAAAACCAGGAAACTACCGTTATTTTTGTTGGAACGAAAACCAGAACTGAACTGAAAATAAAATATCTACTTATTTAGGTTCAAATGCGCTCGTGAACACTGATTTAATATTCCATAACAGTTTTTTTTTTTTTTAATACAAATTAAACATTTCAAAAACTAAAAATTAATCACTCTGAGCTAAACCCAAAACCGACAAAACATTATTTTTTTCAAAAGGAAAATCGGAACCGAACTGATAAATATTTTTTTAGTTGAACGGGAACAAAAATCAGAACGCAAAAAATATCGGTTCAGAGCCCTGATTATAACCTTGTGGGAAGTAAAACCACTGTTGGCCCTTTAGTGATACTAAGATCGTAATATAAAATATACTCAAACCAGGGTAATTTCACTGGCAACGTTGTCGCAAGAGGATCTCGAGAGGTGATAAGTGTTGAAACGTCCAGTCCTAGAGTAGTTAAGATACCTCGGAAGGATCAATAAGGGAAACAAATAAACGTTTTGCAGCCGGGGGTTAATTGCTCGAGCGACACACGGCTCACTCCAATAAACAACCTTTTTATACCCAATAAATACCGCACCATTTTAATGCCAGCCAGAACATGATATCGAAGTTTAGGACAAAACATGGCCTGTCATAAATATATAAATCAAAATTCTAGCTGTAAATCCTACGTCGTTTCCTCGTTGCAAATGTTATATTCGTCTAAGAAATAAAAAGAAATTACCCTTTATTTTATTCCTTTTGTGCGAAGGAAAAAGGATTTATTAAAATTTTATTGGGCCTATACGCGGCTGGACTTTTATTCTCCGTAATCGGCGAGACGCAATCATCAATATGACCGAAACCATTCAATTTTTATGATGATGAATAAGCAAGCGTGTCCTTGTTTATTATTTCTTAAGTCGTCAACTCAGTTATAATTTAGTGCATCTATAACCATCAATAAAATCCTTAAATGGTTATAATTGTTCATGGCACTATTAGAAACATATTTTTCAGTATCAATGAAATAATCGCACTTTTAATGTTTTAAAGTATTGGCAATTTCATTCATACTTATGTTTAAACTGCACGGTAACGTGTATTCCAGTCTTAGGTGTCAAATTGTTTAGAGTAAACGACAAAGTTATACTGATGTTGGGCAGGGTCTCTACCCACTCGGCCACCGAGGTTCCATATGGTTAATTATGTTTGATTCCTTCAATTTTTTAAGTATCAGTTATTGAATCCAATTGCCATTATCATCGAAAAATTTTAGCAGTATTTCACAAATATTTTGCAAGAACAAGCCCGACCTTATAAAACATTTGTTGTATTTTTTACATGTTTGGCGCCACTTTTGACATTTGCTTTTTATCGAGACACTCGGACGTAAATTGGCGTTGACAGCCGACATTGACAGTTGTCAATAGTAAGAGTTAATGTTTGATTATTATGGCTGTTGAGTTAACGGCGCAAATTGGATACTTGGCCCCAGGCGCAAGTTTTTCTTACTGCGGTGCTGGAAATAGGAGTCAATTTTAATCATTTTAAGTAATATACAAATTTCAAGACTTTATAACTTGGATACTATTTGAGATATCTTCATAAAACTAGCCTCGATATGCCACTGTATTCCTCTATAAGCGATTATATGAATAATAATAATAAAAATTGTATATATTTACAAATAAGTATACCCCCTTTATTGCAAATAATACTTTAAACAACCATCAGCTGAAGACTTTCTTCAAGAAGTTCTTTATAATTAAAATCAAAAGGACTATCAATGATAAAGTAGAGAGTAACGCTACACACCCGGGTTAAACGTTCAAGGTAATGCTTCCGTAGTAATATTTCCCTTTTTTGAGCTTAAACTTAGGAATAAATAACAAAGGTCTAGTTTACCGGCATGTTACTTTTGCCACCACCAAAAATAATAATCGATTATTCCTCGGGCCCTTCTTTCGCTTGGGTCACCGCAGCCGCGACCCCCACGCTACGTTACCGTTTTTCAATGGAGAATAACTTCTAGAGAGGTGGCTAGCTAATAAATAATATAAATTTATTTGGTTCTCCTTGATCACTTGATGAAACATTTTAACTAATATAGAATTTTAATTAAAGGCCCTTCGTTTGTTGCACTTAAATCGTTATTTCTTCCAATTAGTTTCGACTTATCATCATTCTTACAGAATAATAGACAGAAACTAAATATTTACAAGGTTATATACATTCAGCCTGATTGCCTTTCTCAAACGTTAAGTTTGACCGTTCACCGTTATGTTAAGATAAAGGTTGAAGATAATAGGCGTAGTGACGTTTGTGTAAAATTTCGTATTCCATATCGATGCACATGTCGATCGGTCAACGTTAAAAGACTATCTTGTTTTGATATTGGCTTAGAGAGAGGGAGGGTAATAGTATTTTCAACTAGTAAAACAAAGACAACACACTTTTACATTCTTCCGGCTGTCGAACGTAAAAATTCAACCTGGTGCTGTGTGTAAAAGCGCGGACTACTGTCCAAGGGTAGTGAAGAACACAAAAATAATAATCTAAATTTGTGAATAAAAAGTAAATCCATCGTATTCTAGACACTTACAACACTATTAAATAAACACATAGAGATTTTATTTAGTATCATAATTCTTTTAAAAATATATAACCTAATAGGGCTACAAAATAATTGTTTTCCTACTCCTACCCTGAAATTTATATCATATTTGCACACTAAAGTGTAAAGATATAAGCATCATATCCACTCTTGTTAGGATATAAAAATTTGTTAGTTACGTTTGTTTACGTACCCGGGTAACAACTTGTACTGACCTGATTGAAGTTAAACGACACATGTCAAGAGGTTTCGTCACAAAACATTTTTTAAATTGTACTTATAATTAATATCATCATTTATAGTGAGCGTAAAAGTGATTCGTGTACTTCCTTGGAGTTAAGACATTCTGCCAAAAATACAAAGCAAGAATACCTGACCAAAAAATCGCGCGATAAATATTAAATTAGCATATGAAAACCCTGTAAGCCAGAGGATTTGCAGGGAATTTTTATTTTAGGTAAACATGTGCATACGCTGTAAATTTTCCGACATTAGTTGTTTTTTAAAAGAGTTCAATTTGAAGCTTTAAACGAGTGTTTTCCACTCCCAGACTAAGCATGAAGTAAAATTTCGAGTTTAGAAAAGCCCCGTGAAAATTTGTCGAGGGTCGCGTAGCGACCCGAGACAAATTTTCTGGGCTTTTCTAAACTCGAAATTTTACTTCATGCGCCACGCGTATAAAACACTGATTTCAAGTGAGGTTCAAATATACATAAAGTTCACAATATTTTAGTGTTTTATACGCGCGGCGTGTAAATTTCGAGTTTAGAAAAGCCCAGAAAATTTCTCAACATATTTTCACGGGGCTTTTCTAAACTCGAAATTTTACGTTATGCGCCACGCGTATAAAACACTAAAATATTGCGAACTTTATATATATTTGAACCTCACTTGAAATCAGTGCTGCGCGACCCTCGACAAATTTTCACGGGGCTTTTCTAAACTCGAAATTTTACTTCATGCTTAGTCTGGGAGTGAAAACGCTCGTTTAATGCTTCAAATTGAACTCTTAAAAATAAACACTAATAACTAAAGATTTGAAGAAAATAAGCTGAATCTGTAATACGTATACTTTAAAGCAAAACTCCCTGTGTGTACATAAGTGCAAAATTTATAAAATTGCAGATAGATGTATGAATCTGGGATTTAGATTAACTCAATTATTCTTTGAAACTGGATCTTACTGATACTCGTATTGATAAATAAGAGGCAATACTTATTTTTTGTAAACTTTAAAATATATTTTCTTAAAATCAAGTTTTATGCATCCCTTTGCTGCAGATATTGTACCAAAAACATAAACCATATTACTAAGAATTATATGCTATGTTAAATAGTATTAATAGTTATGAAATTAATTTTGAACTTACACACTATTGTGTGTAAGCACTACATACGTTCACGGGTCTGTCAACTTGGCCCCCCCAACTTAAAATTTTCAAATAAAAAATATTGCGCCCGAAAGGTCTTAACTTGCGCTCACTTGCGCCCAAATATTAAAACTTGCGCTGTTAAGGGTAGAAAGTTATAGCGATTTGAAAATAGGGGGGGCTAAGTTGACGCCAGCCCCCCCATCTCGGAATTTTTAACTTTTTCTTTCATAAATACATTCTATGGAACTTGCGCTGTCGATACCACCTAATTTTACAAGTTGCGCTGCAAAAATACACCCCCTATAAACGAAATAAAGGAGGGTGCCAGCCCCCCCACTTTACATTTTTTAAGTTTTATTGCATTGTACACAAAGCTTAGAAGTTGCGCTCACTTGCGCCATCGAAATTTCTTCAATATCAGTTCTCATGAAAAAGTTATGGCATATTTTATATATACTCGAATCCAGTGCGCGTATTCCCATAATCTCCATGCAACTACAGAAGAGTAATACAATAAACATACTTAACTCACAACTACTGTCCATCTTCCTCGAAAAGCATACATTATACAACCAAAACAGTAATTTTCTATAATATTTGTATATTTATTCCAGTGCCGCATCATGGTGGAGAAAAGTTGCGCTGTTTTCCCAGTGGCGTCACAATTAATTTATTATAATTTAATTAAATTAAATATTTTTCAAACCAAACAGAAAATTTTGAATTTTCTAAGTGATATTACTTTAACAATGCAAAGGAAATGCATTTATGCTAATGAGAAAAGTTGCGCTGTTTTCCCAGTGGCGTCACAATTAATTTATTATTATTGAATTATATTAAATATTTTCAAAACCAAACGGAAAATTTTGAATTTTCTAAGTGATATTACTTTAACAATGGATTGGATATGCATTTATGCTAATAAGAAAAGTTGCGCTGTTTTCCCAGTGGCGTCACAATTAATTTATTATTTTTGAATTAAATTAAATATTTTTAAAACCAAACGGGAAACTTTGAATTTTCTAAGTGATATAACTTTAAAAATGAATAGGAAATGCATTTATGCTAATGAGAAAAGTTGCGCTGTTTTCCCAGTGGCGTCACAATTAATTTATTATTATTGAATTAAATTAAATATTTTCAAAACCAATCGGAAAATTTTGAATTTTCTAAGTGATATTACTCTAATAATGCATAGGAAATGCATTTATGCTAATGAGAAAAGTTGCGCTGTTTTCCCAGTGGCGTCACAATTAATTTATTATTATTGAATTATATTAAATATTTTCAAAACCAAACACAAAATTTTGAATTTTCTAAGTGATATTACTTTAACAATGCATAGGAAATGCATTTATGCTAATGAGAAAAGTTGCGCTGTTTTCCCAGTGGCGTCACAATTAATTTATTATTATTGAATTAAATTAAATATTTTCAAAACCAAACAGAAAATTTTGAATTTTCTAAGTGATATTACTTTAACAATGCATAGGAAATGCATTTATGCTAATGAGAAAAGTTGCGCTATTTTCCCAGTGGCGTCACAATTAATTTATTATTATTGAATTAAATTAAATATTTTCATAACCAAACACAAAATTTTGAATTTTCTAAGTGATATTACTTTAACAATTCAAAGGAAATGCATTTATGCTAATGAGAAAAGTTGCGCTGTTTTCCCAGTAGCGTCACAATTAATTTATTATTATTGAATTAAATTAAATATTTTCAAAACTAAACAGAAAATTTTGAATTTTCTAAGTGATATTACTTTAACAATACATAGGAAATGCATTTATGCTAATGAGAAAAGTTGTGCTGTTTTCCCAGGAGCGAAAACAAAAAACAAAAACAAAACAAAATTGCAGTTTGTGTAATAATAAATTATTATTTGAAACACAGTTAAACAATTTCATATTCATAGAACCCGTTAACACGGACAGTAAAACATTGAATTTAGTAACTCATTTAGAAAATATTCCGTTTAAAGTAAATGTACAGAACAAACTGTTTATTTTACGTTGTGTTGTGGGTTTTATACCGGGTCATTTTATAGCATTTTGCAGAAGACATAATGGCTTATGGGAGGAATACAATGACTTGCTTCCAAGCAAAAATCATTGTTCAAGATCAAAAGAAGTAGAGGTTAATATGTTCCTATATACAATGTAGGGTGACCGACGGGAACCATCTGTTTTTGGGAATGATCACTGACGCCACTGGGAAAACAGCGCAACTATTCTCATTAGCATAAATGCATTTCCTATGCATTGTTAAAGTAATATCACTTAGAAAATTCAAAATTTTCCGTTTGGTTTTGAAAATGTTTAATTTAATTCAATAATAATAAATTAATTGTGACGCCACTGGGAAAACAGCGAAACTTTTCTCATTAGCATAAATGCATTTTCTATTTATTGTTAGAGTAATATCACTTAGAAAATTCAAAGTTTCCCGTTTTGTTTTGAAAATATTTAATTTAATTCAATAATAATAAATTAATTGTGACGCCACTGGGAAAACAGCGCAACTTTTCTCATTAGCATAAATGCATTTCCTATGCACTGTTAAACTAATATCACTTAGAAAATTCAAAATTTTCTGTTTGGTTTTGAAAACATTTAATTTAATTCAATAATAATAAATTAATTGTGACGCCACTGGGAAAACAGCGCAACTTTTCTCATTAGCATAAATGCATTTCCTATTCATTTTTAAAGTAATATTACTTAGAAAATTCAAAGTTTCCCGTTTGGTTTTGAAAATATTTAATTTAATTCAATAATAATAAATTAATTGTGACGCCACTGGGAAAACAGCGCAACTTTTCTCATTATCATAAATGCATTTTCTATGCATTGTTAAAGTAATATCACTTACAAAATTCAAAATTTTCCGTTTGGTTTTAAAAACATTTAATTTAATTCAATAATAATAAATTAATTGTGACGCCACTGGGAAAACAGCGCAACTTTTCTCATTGGCATAGATGCATTTCTTATGCATTGTTTAAGTAAAATCACTTAAAAAATTTAGATTTTCACGTTTGGTTTTAAAAATATTTAATTAAATTAAATAATAAATTATTTGTAACGCTACTGGGAAAACAGCGCAACTTTTCTAATCAGCAGAAATGCATTTTAAATACATTGTTAAAGTTATATTTATTAATTGAATCGAATTTTTGTTATTTGTTCTGGAAATAAAATTATTTAAGTAATAATAAAAATATATATTTCCACCATGATACGGCACTGGAATAAATATGCAAAAATTATAGAAAATTACTGTTTTGGTTGTATAATGTATGCTTTTCGACGAAGATGGACAGTGGTTGTGAGTTAAGTATGTTTATTGTATTACTCTTCTATAGTTGCATGGAGATTATGGGAATACGCGCACTGGATTCGAGTATATATAAAATATGCCATAACTTTTTCATGAGAACTGATATTGAAGAAATTTCGATGGCGCAAGTGAGCGCAACTTCTAAGCTTTGTGTACAATGCAATAAAACTTTAAAAATGTAAAGTGGGGGGGCTGGCACCCTCCTTTATTTCGATTATAGGGGGTGTATTTTTGCAGCGCAACTTGTAAAATTAGGTGGTATCGACAGCGCAAGTTCCATATAATGTATTTATGAAAGAAAAAGTTAAAAATTCCGAGATGGGGGGGCTGGCGTCAACTTAGCCCCCCCTATTTTCAAATCGCTATAACTTTCTACCCTTAACAGCGCAAGTTTTAATATTTGGGCGCAAGTGAGCGCAAGTTAAGACCTTTCGGGCGCAATATTTTTTATTTGAAAATTTTGAGTTGGGGGGGCCAAGTTGACAGACCCTACGTTCACTATACTTTCTATAATTACATTTTTATGTGCAACAAACAATTATTGTAATAATGTTAACCTATTAATTCCGTATCTCTCACTAGTCGTAGGTAAAGTTAACTGTGAAACTCGAGTGGATATGGCTTATATCTCACTCGGCATTTGGGGCACACGCCTACGGCGTCGTGCCCCAAACTTGCCATCGTGAGATAAAAGCATCATATCCACTCTCGTTGTACAATATACTATTTCCTCATTATTTTTACACTTGGCTTACAAATGTTTACTAAACCCCTAAAGTTCACTTTATTCGCATCCCTAAACACTATTTTATAAACAATTAATCCAAAAACTGCGAAACCGTTATTGTAACATCGACGATTTTGGTGCGTGTAATTTTCGAACGTAAACTGTAAATTTTAATGGGTGCCATGGCGCTTAAAGTTAAGCGTGATAATGGTTTGCGGGGATGCGGAATACCAAATCGTCGTTTAACGTTTTCTTTAAGGATAACGTGCTGTTAAACTTAATGTTTGAGGTACAGAATAGGGCTGATTATCAGGTAGTAATGGCAGTAGGGATGGAGGAGTGCCACATGTAGTACCACTCTGTGGAGACACATCAGTGCACGCCGGGGCGCGCGAAAAGCGCTCGCCAGTAGGGTGACTCACCACCCTGCGGCGAACGAACGTACGCGTCCCCACCTACATCACGCGGTACGAGCGGGGATGAAAGAGCCGGACCGCAAGGCTTAAATAGGGCGCACACCCCCACAAACAGCATCAGTCCCTTCTACTCTAGCTAGCTAAGTAGAGGAACAGGCTAAACGAGCTCACCATAGCACACTAGGCCAAAACAGAATCCACACGGTAATGCCGGATTCTGCCCCAACCATAACAACCTTCGAACCGGGTACCCACGCCCGCTTCCGCAAGAGGCTCCGGAACGCGATCAGAAGGTCGGTCAAGTTCCTGGTGGCACCGCTGTCTCCGTTGCCACCATCACCCCGGAAGGCGCACAGGAGGCGAAGGTGCCACGTCCGCTCTCTCCGATACCTCCGTCACCCCGCAAGGCACGCAGGAGGATCGCGGAGGGACCCCCACGTCATCGGCCCGTCGACAGGAACAGGCTGAGGACACCGGCCTACCCGACACTACGGCGATTGCACGCGCCGCCTCTGCCATACACCGGGATCGACCCGCTAGGAGTCTCACTACAGGACCCCCGCAGATTTAGCGTCCGAACGAGGAGCCGGAGGGCCGCTGAAGCGCAGCACCTGTATCCATATACATGTGTAAATAAATCCATTGTAAATGCGCACCGCTGTAAATAAATAATTAACCAACGAACTATTGGATATAATACAAGAATCCCAAACACTCGTTTACCACATTGTTTTCTCTGTTTTGTATATAGGTCAAACTTCAAGAAGTTTCAAAATGTGATTAAATGGACATAAAAAAATCAATTCTGAATCCACGGCCTTTGCTAAACATTGCATCGCATTCAATCGCTCTTTAAAGGAATCTGATTTTAAAAATTTTACACTCAGGTAAAGGATGCGATTTGAATTTTAGAGAAGGCCTAGAAATTCATAAGGCCATATAACAGGAAAAAAACATGATAAATGAGTGCAACGACATCTGGCACTCCCCCATCCTTACTGCCATTACTACCTGATAATGTATATAAGCCCGTTAATATTTATTTTCTATACATAGAAACTAGTCGGAAGAAATACAGAATTAAGTGAAACAAACCAAGCGCCTTTACTTCAAACTCAATATTAATAAATAATATGTTTCTGTATATTCAAGAAATCTACTTCATTACACATTTTAAAGTAATAACAAATTGAACATTCTTAGCATTGTTTGTATAACACGATTTGAATTTCAAAACAGTGTTATACAAACAAAATTACGTATTACATAATGGGAAAGTAAAAATTCCGAATACATATACATTTTACAATTGTATATTTCAACATGGTTCACCAAAAATAGTAACTACTTTTTTAATTATAATTTTAATAGAATCCATACAAAACAATTTATGGTACGTGTATGCAAAAAGGTTAAACGTATAACTCTTGGTCGGGAAAATTTATCTGTCTGGACAAAATTAGGCTGTGTCATAATTTACACGTAATTTCAGCACCCCAGATGTTTGGGTATGTAAGCTAGCACACAAAAGGTCATGAATCGATACGAAATGTCAACATTATGTTGATAGAAATTTTCTCGTATTAATTTTAACAAAAGGGACGCATTTATTTTATAAAAATATATTTTTATCGCTAACATGCTGCAAGCGATGGATTAATGCCAGATAAGAATAGCTTTTGTTAATTAAATCAGTATATTCTAGCAATTATTATTGCAAACTATAAATTTCGTTTGCCGGAACGCTGTCAGTTTAAGGATGGTCATTAAAAGGGTTATTTCGTGCAAAAGGGGAATGAAAAGTGACGCCAGTAGAGGTCAGGCAACATCACATAATTCAAAACCTCTTCGAAATCTCCATTACCCTCGCCAAAGTCCTGGATACATAACCGAGACAATGGGAGCAGACAGGATCTCGGGATGTCGGGATCTCGTGGTTTGTTCTGACGCCTTGATGGCGCGAGAATGGACCCTCGTCATCCTGTCCACCAGCTTATGCACCCCACAAGTCTCATATATTTATAAAAGCACCGTCAAACGCCATTTTAAAATATCAATATTTATTTTGTAGAGATTTATCATCCCTAGAATACAATACATCAGTATTTCAAAGCTCTCCATATGAAAAAAATAAATGTGTATGTGTAAATATATGTACGTTCGATACATCCAAATAATGTAAATAACGACCTGTGTTCTATCTACTAGGGGGAAGATTAACTTCTCTCTCCCGATTTTGGATTTTTTACACCTAACTTTACTCAACACAAAATATATAATGTTTAGTGCTAATGAAAAGTACTCCAGCGAGTACTAAACAAATAAGCTACTAAATCATGAGGGTTTACACATTGAACGAGTATGGACTGTACATTACTTCATATTAATAATAACTGTAATACAAGCTATTAAAGTGTTAAACGAAAAATTACAGTTTTTACGATTGTATAAATATTAGTGATGCTCAATAACATCTAGGGTGAAATACTTTTGAATCATCCTGAACAAATAACAATAAATATATTTTCTAATTATTTAATAATACTAACATCCGATATTTTGCATTAAACAGATAATGTAAACTTAATTTAACGATTAAAAAACCGTTATCAAACTTTATATTAAGTTAATGTAGTTTATATTGCGTTGAAACTACATTAGTCAGACATTTCATGCTCTAGTATTTTTACACCAAAGAGATTAATATTTAATGCACCGTGAGGAAGCTATCACAGCGGTGCGGTGGGAAAACGAAACGGGAATGGATACATTAGACGCGATTTTTTGGCGTTTACTTGATGTGATTTAATTTGATCAGATAAGATACATATATTATAAATCCAGTGTAGGGTTTTAGAACTGAGCTAAACTTAATTAAAGCGGTCAGTTTCAGCTAGTTGATAGTCGGGGCCATGTTACGTCATATTATCCAGACATTTCACTTTACATTTTACCGAATGCTTTGTACTACTTCCTTCGGAAACGATATTCTACAGCCCGTCCACCAGAACTTCCAAATTGTACGGCAATTTGGCAATTTTCCCCTAACGCCTCTGGATACTAAATACCCCCATTACAACCACTCTAGAAACTGCGAACGACCCAGAACGAATTAATTAAATTGAAATAATAATTAAATTTCGACTATGCATGTAAAAAATGGAAATCTACAGATACAGGGGAAGATAATTCGATATACCTTAGTCGGAGTGTTTCTCTTCAGGTTCGGGTATTTGTGATAGGAATTACAGTAAAACTGACCATTATAATAACAATATCCATTTATTTTACAATGACAAAATAACATCTAAAATAAAAGCTATAAAATTACAAGAAGAATACCCGTCGGATGAAAAAATAAAATGCTTAAATAATATTTAGCAACAATACATCAAACAAAATAATAGAATAGCTATAAAATATACACATAAATACGATTTGATTCGATCAGGTATACATAGAGATTTTACATGTAAAACCACAATTATGCAGTTTTCTGCTTCCAGGCTCATTTTAGAGAAAAAGTATAAGAGTAAACATAAATTAAGAAAAAAATCCTACGTATTTAGATTTCCTGAGACTCGGCTTAGGACAATTTTTTTAATTGTCGAATTTTTGAAAAAATTGGTAAAAGATAATTAGATAGAGACCTAAATACGCTATTTTTGGATACTATATGGTTCAATATCACAATTGAATTTTAATAGTTTTGATTTATTTCATGTGGAATCAAGAGCAGTTGGAAGATGGCTGTAAATTTTCATATGACTGTGCTTTGTTAATATACAGGGTGTCCCATTTTAAAGTACCAAAGTATAAAATATTTCAAATAAAAGTTTAATGATTTGGAGAGGGACATCCAATTATGTAAGAAAATTTAATCCACCACCTAGGGGAGGCTGGGGAGGGGGTAGCTCTAAAATCTTAAATACGAACCTCTATTTTTATTTTATGGCGCTACAATCAACAAAATTGTTTTTACTATGTAAATTTCTCGAAACGAATAAACGCGGCATGCGCGCGTGCCTTTTGTAAAAATAAAAATAAATAAAAAGTATATAATTTACACAGAAATGAATAAAATTTGACAGGCTATAATTGAAATTCAAATATCGTAACGTGATATTTTGAAATATCAAATAAAAGTTACATTTTTGTTCAATAATTTGAAATATTTATGGGGTATTTTTCATAAATATTGAAAAATACTCGTAAATATTTTAAATTATTAAATTAAATTCTATACATTTTGAATAATTTCTGGTCATTTTGAACTTTTTCAATTATATATTAGGCTACATTTTACATAATTTAGGCTTTTCCAATTTTTTCGTCGAAGTTTAGTAACACACAAATAATGCATAGGAAGTTGTTTTCGTTCTAAACTTAAAGTAAGAAATAACATCAACTCTATTTATTTTACGTCATAAATTTGACAATAAAGAAAATTGCAAACTAAGTTCCTGATTGATCAACTAACGAGGGATTCCACTCCCAGATTAAGCATGAAGTAAAATTTCGAGTTTAGAAAAGCCTGAAAATTTGTATTTGCTGGGACGCGCGACCGCAGCGAGTCGCGCCCCAGCAAATCCAAATTTTCAGGCTTTTCAAAACTCGAAATTTTATATGATGCGCCACGCGTATGAATCACTAACTTCAAGTGAAATCTTAAACTAATTGGTTGGAGTAAAATAAATTTAATATGTCAATTATCAATGTTTCAATTTTATTTATTGCAGCGCCATCTATCAAAGTAACAACAAATATTTTTAGATAAAACTTACTAGCTTTTCCACGCTCTATCTAAATCTGTAATAAAAAATAGGGGTTCCCACTTAGGATTTCAAAGCTACCCCCTCCCTAGCCTCCCTTGGGATTTTTTTCTTACAGAATTCGATGTCCCCCTCTAAATCATTAAACTTTTATTTAAAACACTTGTTCATTCGATGCATGGTTTTGAAGATATTCCAGGTGGTACTTTATAATGGTACTATTCATAATTAAACGACATTTCAAAGTATTTAAATTTGTTTCAAGAACTTAATGCATTCATATACGAAGAGTTTTACGTAACATCGAACATGCTAGATTGTACTCAATGTTACTTTTTGTATCCTAGCAGTCACATCGTACTCAATGCTTTAATGCGCCCCAGTACAAATCGAATATACAAAATGCGATGTGATTGGCTGCGATCACTAATGGTATATAGTCAACACAATTAACACTTTGTCCGTCAAAAATAAATTAAATTTGTCAATTTTTATGTCAACGGCAATATATTGTGTTATAGATATTTTAGTTCAACGGAATGCTTATCAACTTTTGTTATATTTTTAATCAGTAAAATACTAATTACAGAAGGTAAGAAGATATAAACGCTTCATTAGTAAACACATTTTTTCGCAACATTTCGTTGTTTAATTTAACATATTAAATACAATTTTATAAACATTTTATCGCTTAATGTTGTTATACAGCAACTAGTAATGTTGAAATTTGTAGGACCTAAACTTAAATTCTTGTAGAACTCCAAGTACAAAGGATTTTTATATATTAAATGATTTTGCAATAGTAAGTCTATATTATACTTGGTCTGAGTCAACCACAATATGTTGTATTTTGAATATTTTAGTTCAACGAAATGCTTATCAACTTTTGTTATATTTTTAATCAGTAAAATACTACTTAAAGAAGGAAAGAAGATATAAACGTTTCATCAGTAAACACTACTTTTCGCAACATTTCGCTGTTTTGAATAAAAACAACAAAATGTTGCGAACATTTTACAAAAGTTTAATCGCTTAATTTCGTCACCATCATGTAGGTGATGTTGGACCTATACTTAATTTCTCGTAGAACTCTTATGTACGGACGATTTTAAAGTATTAAATGATTTTGCAATAGTATTTAAGAATATTATTAGAGACTCTTCGACATAACACAAAATGCTTAATTTTATTTTTTCCGATAATATCGACGGACTTCTAACTAACTTCGTTTGTGAAATGTTGTTTAGATACATTTCATAAACGAAGTTAGTTAAAAGTCCGTCGATATTATCAATTCTATTAAATTGTTATAAAGGTTCAACATGGTTGATGGTATTGGTCAATCAAGAACATTTACAGATAAGAAATCACGGAAATTTCCTAAACTGTTTCCTCTATGGTATAAGCTTACCAGGTATATCTTTTCCTCCTTTGTATACATTATTGATATGATCAGCTCTCCCTTCTTCATCTAAGCCTGCTTCAAGTGCCAGAACAGCAAATATTACTTGCCCTCAATAACTGACAGACTTACTCTGTATGTACATTCCAAACAATGTTAGTAAATTTTTATTTTTGAATTTTCCTCTACACGAGTTTTTATAATCCATCTTAAATAATATTGGTATTGCTCTTTTCTCTAGCAGAAATACCCTTTCACTTGCCGAACTACTCCCCCAAAATATCAAACCATATTTCAGGTGAGAATGAATATTTGCATAGTTAAACAGTTTAGCTATGTTGATATTTGTTCTTTTGGACAATATTATCAAGCCATAGCAAGCTCTATTTATTTTATCACATTTAAAATCACATTTAATACACATCAGTAAGATACAATGAATTATTAGAATAAGTTTATTTATTAAATTGTTAGAACGATAGAATGTGAGAATTAAATGTTAAGGTATTGTGCAAAATTATACCTAGAAACTTCGCATTACTAATCAGTTTATAGTTAGTGTTATTGTGTTGAAATAAACTTTGCGTATTCATTACTGCTTTTCCATAGCAACAATGAAGTACTTTGTATGATTTCTTTTTTAGTTGCTTCTAATGTACCAAGAGACATTTCAAACTCATCCACAGTTTCAGACTTATTATTGCCAGGCTTACATTTTCATAAAAATTGCTAATACTTTATCTCAAGAACTGTCTAGTTCTTGTGTCAGAAATTCTATAATACATCTTAAAACTAGTCAGAGTAGGGACATAAATGAGTGCACAGCTGGAATTATAAAAACTGTAAAAAAAAAAAACTATCATTACTTCGCTAACCCACAATTGTTCAATAAAAACAATCGAAATTCCAATCTAGAAAAAATGATGTGAACAACTATTGAGCGATTTTAATTCTTCTGGTAATTTACAAAATATTCGAGCACTTATTGAAACCCCAATTAATTGATTACTTGGAAAAAGTGAGTATGGTTTTATACTGCCACTGCAGCTTTTCTCTCACTGGTTAAAAATGTCTAGATGCCTATAATAATAACGTTTTTCGGCGACTTCTCTTGTTTTACAAAAAAAAAAACGTTTGGTAGCATGTGTCATAAGACACATGATAGTGGTAAGTTAATACAAACAACATGTCTCTCAAATAAAAACGAGGTTATAGGAATAACAAGTAAATTTTCAAAAGAGTATTACATCAACAAACTGATTCCACAAGGCTCTAAATTAGTACTATTTTGTACATAAATGACATCTTATAATTCTTTTTTTTTATTATTAAGCAAAAAACTTAACGGTATTTTACTTTAACTATTATAATCTGATCAAAAAAGAATTAATGAGTAATATTTTGCTAACTTAAATTACTAAATGAAGGTTTATTGCTAAAGGCTCACTCATTAGTATCCCTTAGATTCTAACAACTAAATTACACTAATATTAGCATCTACACTAGCACTATGCTCTGGTTTTGCACCAACACAATAATAAACTAACTCGAATGGTTTGGTCCGCCGTAGTCTTCTGGTCAAATTTGTGTGCTCGAGGAGCTGGATGGCTTCAACGTTGAAGTGTTAAAAAAGTCGCTGTTTATGACTCTTGGCAAATTTGTTTATTGTCTCATTAACAGTGTCCATTTCCAATTCATTATTATTTATTGATAAGAATAAAATGACATTATTTACTGATGATGCCACTCTAGTCTCTGAATAATTGAAGTAAAAAAACATCAACAATGATATAGAATTGCAGATTGACAGGTTTTAAGGAAACAATCCACTATTAAATACAGTCAAGGTATTCTTGAACTAAAAATACAGTAAAACGAATAATTTAAAAGTAAAATTTCTTGGATTTCAACTAGGTAGCAAATTGTCTTGGGATGACCACACAAGTACAGTTATTGTTAATACAAATGTGGTATAAAAAAACACTTGTTTTGTTTCATGATTTGATTTACAACCTTTAATAATGATCTGTAGAGACCGAAACACGTGTCAGGAAACAGAAAATAAAATCATGGAACAAAACTACTGTTTTTTTTCACCAAGTACAGTTATTTTAAAAATAAATAAATACCTAGCAACTTTGATATACAACAGGAAATGCTTAGTTGTGTAATTCAATATCCGGAAAGGTATAAGCCCAAGAAGTGGTTGTTTTACTAAGAATTTGTTTTTACTTATTGTATAAGCCAACATTTGCAGTAAAATTTTGCTTTTAATTGTTATAATATATAAACAATGTCTTATATTAGTTCATTTATTCTCTACAAATATATATATTCATTATTAACCTATGTAAAGAATGATTTAACGAAATAAATAATTTATAAGTTAATTTAGAAAGGTTTACAGCACCGAAAACATTTAGCCGCCTAGATCATTCAAATAGTCCACCGTACATCGCGGCATCCAGTCATTTCGGACGTAAATTGGCTTGCTATCAATTTTTACCGGTCCGGAAGTGCGAAAATGCCAAATAAAAAAGTTATGAAAGCATTGATGTTTCATCGCCATTTTTTTTAACAATAAAAGAATCAATAGTGCCAAGATAAGGAATTTAAATTACTAAAACAAAGAACTTTTTTTTTCTTACGTTGAAAGCACTAATCAAAGTTTACGACATTTGTATTCTTCTGATAACAGTTACTTATCACCCTTGATATAATTCAAATATCTGACTAATGTAATTATTATTACACATCACTCTACCTGAATTCCAATTAAACTTGCAAGTGTAATATATAGCTTCATTACACCTCCCTGCTCCAGAATCCTCTTGCGAATTTCCAGAAAGGTTTTATTTTTCTAACTCTGCAATAGTTCATCATAAATTTTCAATTAAGATGAAAAGGGTGTATTTATCGTAATGAAAATATGAACAAGTTGCTAAATATTCTAATACGAAAACATTGCTGGCGTCAGTACTCTATAAAAATATACAATTATTGTATTGTTATTCAATGTTAAATATACACGTGCAGTTCCGCCTATTTTTTTTAATTCACATAGAATTGATATTGGCCATCTTAAGCTAATCCTCTAGTCACCCTTTTTGATTGGTATATACCTATTTTCATATTGTAGGGGATATCACAACACACTCATATACAGGGTGTTTTACCTAAAACTGCCCAGACTAATTAACAGGAAACTAAAAATGTTATCAAACATTTGTTTGTTGTAATCAATAGATATTATTCAAGGCTTCAAATTCAGATGGCATTGGTATCAGTCGGTTTCGCTGACAGAGGCGTAAGGAAATGTCGTTCAATGATCAGAACTTACGAAGTGACTTTTTTTAAAAGAATGGAGTATTTAAAGACATTTTTATCATATGTATATTTTAAATTCATTGGCCATTTTTAAGTTATACTCTATTTTTATATTTTCAAGAACTGTTAATAAAATAGCTTATCTAATAATAAAAATTATTAAAATACATAGAAAATTACAAAACACTAATAATAATAAAAATATAACTTAATTAAAGCCGACAGTTCTTGTGATAATTGACACATGTCAAAAATAGTCAATATTTTCAAGATATAGCCTTTAATAACATCTATTGATTACAAATTTTTGTACATATTGTAAAGCTATATGAAACGTTGCCATTTATAGTTTTTTTCTATCTCTTTTAATAACCGAGAAAAATCGATTTAAAAAAATCAACACATTTCACATTTTTCAAAATATCTAGTTACCCTTGACTGTTTCGAAAATTGTACCAATGTCTTTTTATTCATCTGGTAAAACTGCACTACTTTTCTGATTTGTTTTTTTATATCTTATGGTTTCCGAGATTCCCATAGACAACATAAAGAAACTCCCCCTGTATACAGAGACAGACAGGCATTTTTCCAAAATGGTCTTAATCGACTTAAGGGACCTCAAAATGGATATTTCCGCTGACATTTTTGGTTTGAAAATGTTCACGAAAATAATACTTTCCTATTGTATTACGCAGGGGGAAAGTAAAAATTATTGTATTATATTATCATCGTATTGGTCCGGGTTTCCTGCCGCTCCGATGCTAGTCGATGGTTTAAACTAAAAACCGACACTAACTGTAGAAGCAAAATGAGATCAATGCCCTTATCAATGCAGTAGCATTAATAAATACTGATTTCAATACCGGCTTGTGGTTACCTAACCATGCATTAAAGAAATTTTACTAAAGGGTTTGCCAGTGCCGCGGTGTCCTTTTCGAAGCCCTTTTAGGCGGCCCGCCACACACGTACAGCATAGTTATAAATAGCTTTGAAGATTTCGCTAAGATGCACGGCTAATCACCCTGCAAATGGATATAAGCTCCGTTCCAATTTGTGAAACCCATTGTTTACTAAACAAGCGTTCCCTAAAGCTTGCTTTAACCTGAGGTGAAGAGTTAAATCGAGTTATAAATAATGTCGAGAACTAGGGACACATCTAGCATAATCTACCACAAATGTCTCTACCCATTGAAATATGGCATTTTAGTAAAGCTTTTACATAATATTTAAAGTTTTAGAGGAATGTAGGTCAACGAAATTGATACCTAACATCATGCTCTCATCTCACATAGTTGTGAACTAAATATTAAGAGCAAAAATCACGCAATACGGCTTTCCCTCGCACCTTAAATTATTCAGAGAAATCAATAGCGAATTCAATATTTACATAAAACACGAGTGGCGCATAAAAGCGGCGCTGCTTTCGAATCATGAAAAATTCATTTAAAAATGGTTTCTTCACTTTATCCACCACGAAGTTTTCGCTATACGCATATCAGTGGCGGCTCGTTCATAAGAGCTGCGGGGCTCAGTATAAAATAAAAACTGAAATGTTCATTTCACAATGAGTTTTTTCTTATAACATTTATTTTTACCGTAGGAGCTGTATTAGGAGCAGCTCTCCCGCATCCTATATCCGCACAGGAATAAGTAATCAAAAGGCTAGAAAGTAGTAGGATGACGCGCGATTTACTTTGAACTTGGGCTGTACATTAGGGCTGCGATTAAAAATATTCTAATATCCGGATAAAATAAAAATTATTCGAATAGCCGAATATTTGGAAATTATCTATTCGAATAATCGGTTATTCGTATTATCCGGATATCCCCATCATCCGGATATACGGGTTATCCGCTTATCCGCATTATCCGGATATCCGCATTATCCGGATATCCGCAATATTAGGATATTTCGAATATCCGCATTATTATCCTCAGCGATACGTAGAAGCAACGTTGACTTAGCACGGTGAGAAGTAGGGAGGTTCCGATCCTAAAAAAATATCGATATTGGGTATCGATTATATCGTATAGTCAAGTATCGATACGGTAAAATATCGTAGTGAAAAGTATCGATTGAATATCGATACTTATCTATAATTTTCGATACCAAATATTTTATATTTAATATTTACAATTATTTATTGCTGTCAATTATTTTTTAAAGCCATTTACCTGAAATTGATAATATTTTCAAGAATAGTTTAATGATGGTTACAAAATTATCAAAATTCACGTTTTACAAAATAATAATTATAATATTTTAATATCTGTTAATATTTCGAGATTTGCACAAGATTTTCGATATTTTAAGATTTTTATCAATTTATAAAATCTTCATAAGATTTTCGTAAAATCTTCAATTATTGTCGATTTATAAAATTTTAATAAGATTTTCAAAATTTTTAAATTTAAGTAGGATTTTCGGTATTTCGAGATTTTCGTCAATTCATAAAACTTTTATGAGATTTTCATTATTTCGAGATTTTCTTAAGATTTTCAATATTTCGAGATTTTCAATTTATAAAATACATAGAAATTTTCGTATGATTTCAAGATTTTTAATATTTCGAGATTTTCGTCAATTTATAAAATGGTTATCAGATTTTAAATATTTCAAAAATTTTCTCGATTCTTAATAATAGAAAAGTGAAGGTACAAGGCTGAAATTTTAATCACTTACTTCTTTATGGCTAAACAAACACATACAATATTTTTTTTTATCAAAATAGAATAATTGATTCTTGGTGTTCACTTTTCTTTGTCACTTAGTATATTTAATAATAAATTCTAAATACTGAACACTTTCTAATTTCGTATCTAGAAGATAATGTGTTGTTGTATATGGAGACTATTGTTAATGAACAGATAATCATTACTCAATCAGTCTATGTTGAAATATGTTTCCATTAAATGAATTGAGGTTTAGTATATGTAAATTGTCACCCAAGTTGTTAGTAAAGCGAATGCGGTACAACTTGAGCCAAAGATGCAGGTTCCGGCTCAACCTAACTTATTGCAGTTTTGCAACTCCTCCATTTCAAAGCAATCTTGAGGATTGAGTGGGATCCACTTCCCTAAAGTTGATTTTCACTATCGATTAGTTTACCAGACAAAATGCATTGTAATTTGGATATTTATTTGTCTACGCTACATTTTCTTTCATTTCCTTTATTACATTTCGGTTGAATTTAGAATATTTGCTTGGAATCCTAATTTTATCTCAGGAATTGTATTCATATAGCATATTTATTATACTATATTACTTCTGATTAAAATCGTATGAAATGTACAATCGCTAGACATAAATATTAAATAAAAATATGTAAGCAGACATACTTCTTAATAACTGTATGTTTTTAAATTTACGTGAAGTGATTATTACACATAAAAAATACTGTTATTCCTTACTAAGCAATAACAGTCTTTTTTATGTGCATACTTCCTAAATTACCAAATAATTTATAATAATAAAAAAAGTGCAACAATTAAATATTAAAAACATGAATTATGTAAGATTGTAATATATGTAGGTCAAAGAGTTTTCGAACAAAATAAACTTTACGAGGGGAATAGGTAAAGAGAAATTTATTAGTCATCTAACCTATACCGTACCTATGTCACGTTTCAAGGTGCATCATAGGAAACTCTCATGCTGTATTTAATTTGGTTGTCAGTTTTCGGGTATTATTTTACCAACCACATTAAACGCAAGACTTCTTATTTAATTATGTACAAAATGATAAATCTCTATATATATTTGAAACTCTGTTTAAATACTGAATTATTCCGGCTAAACTATTTACCGGACCGGGCTGGGCACAATGTTTTAGATTTCAGGGCCGGGCCGAGCTTGTACAATTTGTTAGCGGAACAGGGCTAATATACAGGGTGTCCCACCAAAACCACACATTTTCACTATATGCACTTCTAATTAATGTATTGTAATGAGATTTTAAGCATTTATGTAATCGAGTGTGCTCTTTTCAACGACCATATTTTAAAATTAAACGACATCCTGTTATACCGGAAGTCAACATAAACTTCCGCATTTCAAATGGAATCCTATATTTTTGTTACAAATTTGTATTCTACATAAAATTCTATGAAACAAATCATTAAGTAACATTTCTTCCAAATTAAACTGTATTTGAGATATTTGACTTTTTTTTAAATTAGTGCTTTTTGAAATCAAATCAAATCAAATACAGGTTTCAATTAAAAATGTTTTACCAAGTAATTAATGAGAAAAAAGTATCCGATATTTCATCGCAAACGTTAAGTTTAACTGTTATGTTAAGATAAATCTGTAACGATACACATGTTGAGAAGCCTACGTTAAAAAAGAAGGTAGTTTTGATACCGGCTCACAGAGAGAGAGGGTGATAGTTTTTCCAACTAGTAAAACAAAGACATCAAACTTTTACATTGCACCGACTCTCAGACGTAAAAATTAAACCTGATGCTGTGAGTAAAGCGCGAATTTCGGTCCAAGGGTAGTAGAGAAGATAACTATAAAACTCTAAATTTGTAAATAAAAAGTAAATCTATCGTATTGTAGACACCTACAATACTAATAAATCAAAACACAGCGGTTTTATTTTATATCCAAATTCATTTAAAAATTAATATCCTAAAAATGTGGCTCCAAAATAATTGTTTTCCTCATTATTCTTACACTTGGCTTACAGATGTTTACTAGACCACTAAAGTTCACTATAGCCGCATCCAAAAACACAATTTTATAAACAATTAATCCAAAAACTGCGAAACCGTTATCATAACATCGACGATTTTGATGCGTGTAATTTTCGATCGTAAACTGTAAAATTTACCGGGTGTCATGGCGCTTTACGTTGAGCATGATAAAGGTTTGCAGAGATCCGGAATACCAAATCGCCATTTAATGTTTTCTTTAAGGATAACGAGCTATTAAACTTAACGTTTGAGGTACGGAATCGGACTGATTGTTGATTTGGGTAGAATTAAAGTTACAATTTTCGGTAAACAGTCCAGCTCTAAGGGCCTTAAATTAACATCCGGCGGCCACCCATGATTTAGATTATATTGCTACTAAGCCATATAATTGATATTATAGTGAAATGTATTTGTAGCTTTCTTTACTCCGTACGACCATATAAAATTTCTGGGCATTTAAAAAAATTCACATCATGATCGACGTATCGTTAAAGGGAAATTGTTGATTTTGTGAACATTTTCAAATAACAAATGTTACTGGAAATACCCTTATTGACGTCCCCTGAGTAGATTAAGACCATTTTTGAGCAATGTCTGTCTGTCGCCACGCTACAGCAAGAACCGCTATAGATATTGAGATATAAACTTAAGCTTTTTATTGCATTGCATAAAAACTGAAAAGCTCTGGTTCTGGTACTCAAGGAAGCGCATATTTCTGCACTGCATGAAGGCCCTATTAGGCCCATTGTGCTTCCTCCCACGGACCACCCAGCCTTAGCTCAGCCAGCCTACCTGGTCTAGGTAGTCTAGCAAAGCCGAGCTGGCTTTATGTAGGCCATCGTAGGCCATCTTTCACCCAGTAAGAAGCCCCTAGTTGATGAGAGTGCCGGGCAATCGCTGAGAATGTGTCCGACAGTCTCGTCTTCCACGTTAGACCCTCTGCAAGATAGAGAGGCAATTATCCCCATTCTGTATAGGTGTGCGTTTAGCCCGCAGTGACCAGTCAGGGCGCCAGTTATGGTTCCCCCGGTCAGCTGCAGGTACTGTTTCGGTGATCTCTCTTCAGGATACAATAGCGTTTCCTTAGAGAACTTGCAGCCCTTGATGTCATCCCAACGCTTACTGAATTTTTCCAGTGCGTTCATTGTACCATATTACACGGCGACAGAGGCGAACTGGCGACTCCGGTGAGAGAATGTCCATCCCAGCCGCTGCTCTTGCCAGTGCGTCAGCTCTCCTATTACCTGTGTTTAAGTCGTGCTCCTTCACCCAGCAATGATGTTATGTTGTTATACATTGCTGCCTGCCTGAGTTTACTGCGGCACTCTACTGTTGTCTCTGAAGTTGTATGTGATTTCTTGAGAGACAGTAGCGTTCGCCTGCTGTCCGTTGGGATCAGTATGGCTTCATTTGACACTTTGAGGTTTAGGATTTTTTCAGCCGCAAGTGTTCTACCCATCATCTCTAATTGTGTTACGGTGGCATGGTTTCCCATCGGGACCTTTGTTTGGATTTTCTAAGGGTCCTGGAGAAGACTCCAATCCCTGATCCATCCATCCTTTTCGAACCATCTGTGTTGATCCTTGTGGCCGAATCTCTCATTTGTTTTGTGGCTTGAATGGTAACCGTGTAGAGTTAAAGTGTAGAGCTGAAAAGCTCTTGGTGATCATGCGGAAACTTGGTGATCATGCGGAAACCAGAAGTTGTAAGAGTGTAAGAGTGCACCTTAGCGTTTTTCTGATGTCTTAAATATTGATAATATCTAAAAATCTTTTAATTAGAAGTGAAAGATAATAAAAAAAATCACATTATTTTATATACACTTTTTGTCGTATAACTCTTAGTAAATGTTTGCTTTGTCTCAGTAAGTATTGAAAATATCTAAAAATGTTTGGAATCCCATTATTATACTTTTCTCTATCTTGAATAGTTTTTTTAGTAAAACAGGGCACTGCAAATTAATAAAAAATACAGTATAACTGACGAAAATCTGACAAGACGCAACATTGTCTCACGCGTCAATTTAGTATCGGCCCGGAAACGCGAAAACGCCGAAGTTGTGAATATTGATTTGTGATTGTCGCTCCGACGATCAAAAATTAATATATGCAGCCACGGCCTTACACACAATTTACGAGGAAAGTGCTACGATGGGCACATAGCCATTTTTAGTTTTCAAGAGAATTTAAAAATGATATGAATAGTACGATTTAGCAGCTACTATATTTACTATTCTTTGCCGACTATTGTTAAAATCTTTGTATTCTAATAAATAAATCGAAAGTACTATAATAAGGAGAATTAGGGTGAAAATGATAATATCTAAATTACAAATACGTGCTTTTTGCGTAATTGATTAATTGCTGAAATATTATACTTCAACATGCAACTTCCCTTAATTCCTCTTTATCATTAAATGGAGAATTAACATAAGTAATCAATAGTTTTAGAAGTAAATAGAATCTAATATCCGCATACAGGTCAAACGCCTATGCTATTAAATAAATGTAATGAAAATTGATGTTCTTTTATTAATTATATCAACAGTTATTAAAACATACAGCATATTTCGCGATGCAAAAACTAATTAGAAATTTATATTGAATACAGGCAGAGACTCGATGAAACGTAATTACACATTGAAAATAGAAACAACGTGACACGGTGGCTTCATGAGGCAGATGAAATATGGTTGAACAAGCGTGGGGTACAAATGGTACAGTTTGATTAGTGTGCACGTCTTTGCTGACGAAACAAAGTTATATAATAATACAAATCTTTATTAATCCATTTTAATCTACAGAAATTGGACAGGTCAAATTAAAAGATAACGCAATTCTAAATAGAAATAAAAAATTGTGGTGTGTCCATCATAGTACTTTCCGCGTCAGTCATATATCGGTTTCTTTTTTTTTGTAAAACATGGCGTTTCGGTTAAAAAATCAACCGAAAAACGTTTAAATGTGTAAGCAAAAACAAGCATTTTCAACGATAAAAAAATCAATTTACTCAAAACATTTGTATCAGACGTTTTTGCGCTTCCAGTCGGATACCAGATTGAAGGCCATGCTATTTTACTGTAAAAATCACTTCTCCGCGGCATAGGGAATGTCTCCCCCATACACTGGACCGCTATTCACTTTTCATAATTCTGAAAGCTTCAATATTTTTTGTGTTACATATGGGGAAATTAAAAAAAAAAACGCTCTAACTTTTAAACTATTCAAGCTAAAGAAAAGCATAATATATGAATTTAACGTATTTCGGCTAGCCATTTAAACATTTTTCGATATGGTCAATATTTAAAAAAAAGAGTAAACTACCATTAGGTACACGTAACTATTTAGTTTAAATATAAGTTATAAATTATACATAGAACAGTAAATTTGTTGTGTAACTCAAATATTCATTGTTTAATTTAACATCTGTCGGGGTATTAGCTCCAGAAGTAGTTGTTTCAATGAATATTTTGAAAACAAGACTAAAATTTTGCAGAATGTCGATGTTAGTTTTAATTCGTTTTTATATTTTATAAATATTCTGTATTAAAATTAGGCTGGCACTCTATTTGATTTTTTACGCTCAACGCATTTTTTATGCTCGGAAATCTTACTAAGTCACTACACAACAAGTAGACACCGCAACTTTAAGACGTATGCAACTTATTTTTTGAATTGTTTTTACATACATAAAATAAAAGGTTTGTCCAAATGAAGTACAATACAAAGGTTTTTTTTTTAATTTTTTGCTAATAGCTATCTAAGGCATATCCCCCAATAATGATACATTATTTACTAAGTTAAAATCCTCAGTAAAAATGTATATACTAATCGAAGAGAACTACCTCGAAAAATTCAAGATCCTATGTAAGAAGAAAAAGGCCGGACATTAAACACATGGAGAGTATGGAAATAAACAAAAGACAATTCACAGGACATCTTCTTAACGACCAACTAGACCTCACAAACTACTCAAGTTAAAGTATTTAAAAAATCCCGCCCCCTCATAAGCTCATGAACCTTGTGTATATATACCCGAACATTTTCGCCTGAAAAGGCCACAGTGTGGCGAAACAATTGTAGCGAGATTACTATAAATATTAAAAGACAAAGTAATAAAATTTAATATATATATATTATATATATATATATATATATATATATTTAATTTAAATTTTAAATTTTTTTTTATATATATATTTAATATTACTATACTGGTATTCATTACTGGACAATTCTGGGATTTTACTCTAACTTAGGCCCAGCGCTTTACAAATCTCGCGCAGTTTTCGTGCTGTCTGCGACACCTTAAAATCGATTTCAACACATTTAACAAATGACACGTGAGACACGTCATTGTATGTCAAGGAATTAAAGGTAATAAATAATCATTAAAACAAGTAATTCTTGGACAAATAGCGCCGCAGAATAATTATTAATTGTTATTTTATAATACATACTACATGATTAATGTTATCGAAATACATATAGTTTAAACTAGATCTAATATATTAATACAGAAAATTATTAATCGATTATTAATACACGATTGCATTGAACATTTTCCCGTTGTCTGTATTTTTAATAAAATAGAGGAAAATCTAATATTGTATATTTTTTTAAATACTTTGATACTTAGTTGGTAACCCTAATGTACGATAGTATGTAAGTTATACAGCCGTCCCTAGCGACTACTTTGGCGGTTAAGGTGTTAAAAAATACCCATTGCGCTGTTATGAAATTATTTTTAAATGTATGGCTAATAATACAGGCGTTACTCTGACGTCAAAGCACGATTACTACACATCAGTAGATGGCGCTGCATTTGCCAAAAATGAACTACTTGCTGCAAAAGTTCGCAGTGATTGTCGACGTTTTTGCGAGCCTCATAATAAATTATTATAATTTCAATATTCTCTTGATCAGATAAATAGTCTATAATAAAGATTCTTATTGACAAAAAACACTCTGCACAAGTAGAAAAATATTTACGATTTTTGACTTACGAATGCAGCGTCATCTACTGATGTGCAACAAGCATATTTGGACACGAGAGTAATTAAATTATGAATGGTGGAGGCTTCTACTTCGTTATACATGTTAATTCAATACACTTTAACTTTGTATAACACACTATTTTTATTCTTGGGCCTGCAGTTTCGGCAACTCAACTTGCCATTATCAAACAGATTTAAATTACGGTACAGTACAGGTATACAGGGTGAGTTTTTTTTCATGTTCTCTATAAGGATCTTGGAAACAATAAGAGATAGAGGTTCGGTTAAATGGACAAAGTTTTCTCGGTTATTAAAAGACAATAAAAAAAAAAACTATAAAAAGCAAAGTTTTACATAATTTTATGTTAAATAATAAAATTTTATCAGATATTTTATATTGACATTGGTTTTCAAGATATAACACAAACTTTCATGTTTGTAAATCGAAACCATAGTTAGCTACGTCATTATACATACATACTCATTTAAATAAAATAACTAAAAATAATAGTTTGTAAAATGTTTGTCAAATAAACTTATTTGGAAGTTATGAGTAAGAAGAAATGAAAATGAGTAGGAAATAATTTCGATAAGGTAACAGTTGTAGTTGTTTTTAACACTAAATTAATTGACAAAAATACAACAATCAAACTTACTGTTACAATTGTTTTACTGTATTCATTATTTCATGGTTAACCATTTTATTATTGTAACTAGAATAGAAAATAGTTAATAACAAAGTTATTTTTGTAAATAAGTATGTCAAGTGGTTTATTTGATTAAAAAGGAAAAAATCCCCTTTTAATGATGACATAGCTAACTATGGTTTTCATATAAAAAATGAAGTTTGTGTTATATCTCAAAAACTAATGTCGATAGACAAAATCTGATATAATTTTATTATTTAGTGTAAAATTATGTAAAACTTTGCCGTTTGTAGTTTTTTTTATCTCTTTCAATAACCGAGAAAAATCGATTTTAAAAATTCGACACTTTTCAGATTTTTCAAAATTTCTAGTTACTCTTGACTTTTTCGGAAATTTATAAGTGTCTTTTTATTCAGCTGGTAAAACTGCACTACTTTGACCATTTAGCCGTTTCTCTATTTCTTATAGTTTCTGAGATCCCCATAGAGAACATAAAAAAAACTAACCCTATGTATGTATACACAAAATGGTTATTTACAAAATAGCATTCAGGGGATTCCCGGATTAGTGCCGGCTTTCAGTATTTCAAGGAACTCTAAGTGACTCTAAGAGTAATTCCGTTACCGTTGATAATTATTTAAAGATCATAACAGCATAATGGTTATTATGGCCAGAGGGTCGGGAGGCAGCAATTATTATAATAATAGGTTAATTTGCTACCCGAAAATATTGACGGTTTATTTGAAAAACTGTTTGATATAATGCGCAATTCTCCTGATATTTAGCAGTATCAAGTTAAATAATACACCCTGTTTGTTTATTTTGTTTCAAAATACTTGACTAATTATTTAATTTTAAAATTACGAAAATGTTATTCGTGAAAATGCAAATAATGTCTTAATGAATAAGACAACTTAAGACGATAAATTTTCATTGAAACAACTACTTCCCGTGCAGATACACCTCCAATATCCGGAGGTGTATTTGCACGGGAAGTAGTTGTTTGAATGGATATTTATCGTCTTAAGTTGTCTTATTAATTAAGACATTGTTTGCATTTTCACGAATAAATGTTCGTAATTTTATATATTATGTTTAAAGTGTGCAAACTATAAGGAGCGTAAGCTTATTTTCTCGAATTCAAATAGTTTTGAATTTGAATTTATCTTGTTTGAATAATTTAATTATCCGAGGTAGCTAACCAATGCTATTTATTATATTAAATTAAATTTATAGATAAGTACCAGATGATAATTTTCACTTTCCTTTCTTGAAGCCATGTACTACCGAAAATGTCTTTATTTATTGCAATGCCAAGCAAGATTCTTCGAATGTATTATTAGATTAGATCAAATGCCTCAGCGTCGGTTGATTAATAATACGCGAAAATCACGCGTATCCTTTCACATGTATAAATTTTCACTGAGTATTATTTGTGTATTATGTATTTGTAGCGGTTTAATGGGCAGGGCGGTGAAAGCATTTCCCCCAGGGTGCCATTATAAGTAGAATTATCATCGAAATATTTTTAAGGGTATCATAGTAACAATTTATTAGAGACCAGTTTTTATTAGACAAATATTATCCCATTATAACTGCATATAACAACTAAATATTTATTATTTACGTTTTCTGTAATAATAATTTTATTTGCCCAGAATGTTTAACAAATTATAAAATAAAATTATTAACATTCCTATAGTTAACAAAAATAGAAATATATGTAAACTCTGTTCTTTTAGTATGACCAAACTTAGGGGGTATTTACTGGGAACAGTTGCAGTCCTGCTATAACAGTAGGCTATTTTAAACATCATATTTTGAGATGTTAGTTAATGATTATCAATGTGACAAATAAATCATAATTGTCACGATGCAGAGATTTAAAAAAATGAGAACGCTACAACTTGCAACTTTACAACACATATTGGGATTTTTTCTTTTAAGTATACTTTCACATATTCCATATAAACATTTGTAAAATTAATGAACATGTGATCAGAATTAAGCAGTATACTTTAAACTTCACTTTAAATCAGTGTTTTATACGCGTGGCGCGTAAAGTAAAATTTCGAGTTTAGAAAAGACCCGTGAAAAGTGTTCTACGCGGGGCTCTTCTAAACTCGAAATTTTACTTTATGCTTAGTCTGAGAGTGGAAAACACAGAGTTTTTAAATTAAATTTTTTTAATAAGATCACAAATGCCTGAAAATTTACATTGAAAAATCGTAACGTGTGTACCTAAAAGAAAAATGCCTTGTATTTAGAACATTTTCAAAATTTGAACATATAAATAGGCAGATAATACGTGTTTGTGCCGTGCGTGGCGACCCGTATCGACGGATGAAGGGGTCCTGGTGGTTGAGAAGAAGCGTCACCTGCGGGGATGTGAAATCAACACACCACTTTGGCCTGGATTTCGTCTAGACGGGCGGTTGGAGCGACCCGACTCCAAATAATCAGCTGTATCGTCCCGTCAGGGGCCGGTGGGGTAGACCCTGAGGAGTGGCAGGCACGCAGGGGGGCTGTGTCGTGGGCCTTTGGTTTGTTGCCGGAGGTCTGTGGCCTGAATCCCTCTCATGTTGCAGGCTGCTTCTTGGGGACTATATCGGACCGGCAATCCTGGGTGTTAAGTTGACACTCCCCTTGTGGACTCCGTGGTGTGTGGGAACCGGAAAGATAAAGTTTAGAGCTCACCTGATATGGACAAAGTCGAAAAAACCGTAACCGGAGTAGACGAGCGACTTGGTTCGCCACGTAAATTGATGCCATTGGCAAAAAGTACCCCTACAAGAACTGTGGCTGGGCCTCCGGGCACGCCGCTGTCTCTAGTAGACAGATCCTCGGATCCTGCGGCTGATCCCTCAGGATCACCACAGGACGACCAGGCTGATTTCATCCCTGTTGTTTCCAAGAGGAAAAGGAGCCGCATTTGCAGAGAAGACTCCAAGCGAAGGAGACATAGAAGGACGGCAGAGACATGCGCAGATTTAGTGAAAAAGACTAAGGCTGCGGACTCCACCAAGCCTCTGAATAATCAAGTGGCCAACCTGCGGCTGGTCCCTCAGGATCACCACAGGCTGATTTCAACCCTGTTGTTCCCAAGAGGAAAAGAAGCCGCATTTGCGGAGCAGAGGCCAGGCGATGGAGAAATAGAAGGACGGCAGAGATATGCACAGACTCAGTAAAAACGACTGAGGCTGCGGACTCCGCCAAGCCTCTGAAAAATCCCAAGCAGGCGAAGCCCAGGCTGGGTAAAACTACCCAAACTGATCCCTGACAAGCAAGGAAGGGAACCCAAAGACCAGGGCACCAAAAGGTTGCGTTCCACCACCTCCTCTGAGCCAACCCCGAAACGCCACCAAGGCCAGCGGGTGGGGGCTACAGCGGCACGAGGAAGGAGAGTACCTCTGGTATCCTACAAGGATGCGACGGAAAGTCACCTCAGGCTGGTGGTAACGGATGGATCCAACCCCTTTGGCAAGGCGCTATTCAGGGCGCTTGACTCGGTGGTGTTGGGCTCACCAACCGTCACATCTAGGTCTCCGCCGAGATTCAGGGCCTGGTCCTACGCGGGTGAATTTGTAAAAGCTCACTGCGAGGATCAACGTACTGCTGATTGGCTTGTGAGGACGATGGCGGTGATCAAGCCATGGCCTGAAGCTAGACTACTAGCCATAGTCGACAACCGCCTTCCTAATATCACGAAGTCGACTCTTTGGGTCTCAAGGGAAGATTTTAAGACTGCGGAAGGCGAAGAAATGGTGCTCAGAAGATTGGCGGGGTAAAATCCTGAGCTCAAGATACGAGGTTGGCCGATCTTCCACCGGTCTGTGACAGACAAGGGGGTGGGGGAGGAGGATCTTAAAATCCTAAGCGGAAGAGGTAACCGTATTAGTTACAGGTTTACCTCTTTAATCCTGAGGTTCAATGACCCAAAGAAAGAAGAAGAGAGGAAGGTGAGTGGGGTGAGTCAGGCGGCGGCTGAGAGCCAGCCTGACACATCCAACTCACCGCTTCTCAGAACGGAAGAGAGGAAGGTGAGTGGGGTGAGTCAGGCGGTGGCTGAGAGCCAGCCCGAGACATCCAAAGCGCCGCTTCTCAGAACGGAAGCTCGTAAACATGCTGATCAGGTGGCTGCGACATCCTTGTCGATGCAACCACCAACCTCGCCGGTCAGGAAGGAGCGTCTGGAGGATGTGACACCGCTATCGACGGAAGTGTCCGACGCTAGTCCTCCCGATTCTGTTAGTTAACAACTTATACAATAAAAATAAAAAAAAATATTTAATAATATTTTTACTGATTAAAATACCGAATGACTATAAAATAGTGGGTTGGCTATTCTGTGGAATAGTTAAAACTAATAATTTAAAAAAAAATTGATAGGGTTCTTGAAATTTGGCATCATAGCCAAAGAACGCTATTAAAAAATAATAATGCGGCGGAATTTTAAAAATTAATAGGTTTAACTATTCCATAGAACAGAGAATCTATTATGTTATTAAATTATGTATTGTGGAGGCTTCTACTTCGTTATACATGTTAATTTATCAATAAAAAACGTTTTAACTTTGTTTGTATAACACTTTATGTTCGATAATGGTAAGCTAAATTTGTCGAAACTGTAGTCACATAAATATAAATTGTGGTATACAAGCAAAGTTAAAACATTATGTTATAGTCACTGGGTATTCCAATCACTCTTAACTTAAAGAATTTTAATTTAAAAAGTAGGCTCTCTGACACATTTTATAATCACTTACTAACTTTACTACAAAAAATGATTAATTTACTAGCACTCGGTACAATACATACAAGAATATCAAGAAGTAATATTAGAAAATAAAAATTAATTATAACCACAGTAAATTTTAAATAATTATTGACGGTTATAACATAAATTCCTCAAATGAATTAAAATAAAATCGTCCATGTTCAATTTGATTTATTTAATTATTTATTGAACACACAAACGTATATGTTCATACCCCATATATCAGCAAGTTCTATTGACAATACTTTCATAAATCACCCAGATCTGCCATGGAGATTTCATAAATATGCACGTCTCTGATCATCTTGCACGAAAGATTCAAATTTCCATATAACGTGATTCATTGATCATTAACGCACAGATAAACATGTTGTTTTTTAGTACAACCCATTATAATCATTTATAAAAATCAAATAATAACGGTGGCGTTATTTATAATTATCAAATATAAACTGAACTAATAAAGTTTGTTCCATGTTTGCACAAAATTAGCTTCAAAGAGTTAATGGTTTATTAGACAAAGTATTAATACAGGAAACCATTTGTACGTGACCTGGTTGTGCTCTATCTCCGTTTGTTTAAAACAGTAAGTAAGTGTTCTTTATTTTACAAAAACCAATAAATTTAAAAAGTATCAGTACATGTAAAAACGTCAAAATAAAATACAATATAAATAAATTGTATATATAAAAATTAACGATAGTCATACAGAGTATAAGTATATGTAACTAAAACGTGAAAAACAGTGTACAAGGTTGCCAGAAAATTAGTAAAAAGTTTTACGTAGCGCGATTCGTTAATTAGTACATATAATTTAAAAAAAAATAAAAAATTTACAAAAATTTAAAAATTTAAGATATAAAAAAAATAAAATAATTGTATAAAGATTAGGTAAACCTCACGATGCCATTTATATTAAAATATACCTATAATTTGTTTTTAACATTTTGTATAAAATGATTGCCAATAACAATCGACTTAACATTACATAAACATTTGTAATGTAATGCTAGTTGTTGATAGATATGATTTTAATCTAAACATTTAAAAAATATTGTTGATTTCTTGTGATATTTTTAAAATTTTAATACAATAATATTTTATTTGAATTTTCTACTCAATATGAATTAACGAATCAATTAACCTGAAGCTTTTCACTCATTTTCTGGAAACCTTGTATAATTTTATTTTTATTTTATTTTATTTTAACAAATACATATTAATTGATTGTTCTTGGCCATAACCAATAAATTGTGGTTTATAACCGTAAAAACTCCTCTGCATTGTAAGATTTGATTCATATATTGATTAAAATGAATTATCTTCCAGAATGTTAAGACTTGATTGGTTATACATTTTCATGGAGAAATGGTAGCAACATTTTTTTAAATTTATTAGTCTATGTTTTAGAAATGCATACGTTTGGCCATGCCTAATATCATATGGTGATAGCATTACTTTTGTTAAATTTATCTTAATGTTTGAATCAGGAGCACACTCAGAAATTTGTCTTAGGGGGTCTCACGCGTTAGAAGGGGGCCCATCCCGGTCTTATGCGGAAGAGGGACTAAACGCGAAATGTCCATAATTTCGGGTTTTGTTCGCATGAGTTTAGTCCTACTAACATGCTAAGTGTCATAAAAATGTCAAATTTGTAAAGTTGTAATAACAGAAGATCAACGTTCATCGAAGTTATTGAAAATATAAGAACAGTGTGCTTTATTTTGACGCTCGCAAAATAATAAAGAAATAATAACAAATTAACAAGTTTTAAGGAAATATTAATTTATTTATTTTTATGTAAAAAACAACAACAAAATTGAACCGATTAGGCTAAAGGTGCTAAATGTTGGAACTAAATTATAAAAAATACGAGACATTCTTCCGCTTTTTACCCAAATTATAAAATAAATCGATCAAACAAAACAAACCAGAAAAAAGTACTGGAAAACATCACTTTGTTTTATAAACAAAGTCATAAATTATTTATAAGGAGTATATGTTAAACTTCATTTTAACAATTAATCAGTATTTTTATACGCGTGGCTCATGAAGTAAAATTTCGAGTTAAGAAAAGCGTGAAAATTTAGATTTGCTTGGGGGCGACTTGCTTCGCTCGCGCGCCCCGGCAAATGTAAATTTTCAGGCTTTTCTAAACTCGAAATTTTACTTCATGCTTAATCTGGGAGTGGAAATACTCATTAGAAGAACCTTGTAACAACTTCTCCAGCGTCCTTCCTCCGGCCCCATCCTCTCTCATCCATTCCGTCACTCTTCTATTCCCTTTTACTCCCACCTATTCCCCCTTCACCCCCTCGTATTCCTCCTCGCCCCTGACCCACACCTCGCCCTCGCCAGAATCACACTTTCCTCCTTACTCCATCCCCCCTTTACCAAATACCTCGGCATTCTCCCATGCACCTGCCACCTCCCGTAGTCCTCTGCCTTTCGTGTGTCTCCTTCTCCTTCTCCTTCTCCTTCTCCTTCTCCTTCTCCTTCTCCTTCTCCTTCTCCTTCTCCTTCTCCTTCTCCTTCTCCTTCTCCTTCTCCTTCTCCTTCTCCTTCTCCTTCTCCTTCTCCTTCTCCTTCTCCTTCTCCTTCTCCTTCTCCTTCTCCTTCTCCTTCTCCTTCTCCTTCTCCTTCTCCTTCTCCTTCTCCTTCTCCTTCTCCTTCTCCTTCTCCTTCTCCTTCTCCTTCTCCTTCTCCTTCTCCTTCTCCTTCTCCTTCTCCTTCTCCTTCTCCTTCTCCTTCTCCTTCTCCTTCTCCTTCTCCTTCTCCTTCTCCTTCTCCTTCTCCTTCTCCTTCTCCTTCTCCTTCTCCTTCTCCTTCTCCTTCTCCTTCTCCTTCTCCTTCTCCTTCTCCTTCTCCTTCTCCTTCTCCTTCTCCTTCTCCTTCTCCTTCTCCTTCTCCTTCTCCTTCTCCTTCTCCTTCTCCTTCTCCTTCTCCTTCTCCTTCTCCTTCTCCTTCTCCTTCTCCTTCTCCTTCTCCTTCTCCTTCTCCTTCTCCTTCTCCTTCTCCTTCTCCTTCTCCTTCTCCTTCTCCTTCTCCTTCTCCTTCTCCTTCTCCTTCTCCTTCTCCTTCTCCTTCTCCTTCTCCTTCTCCTTCTCCTTCTCCTTCTCCTTCTCCTTCTCCTTCTCCTTCTCCTTCTCCTTCTCCTTCTCCTTCTCCTTCTCCTTCTCCTTCTCCTTCTCCTTCTCCTTCTCCTTCTCCTTCTCCTTCTCCTTCTCCTTCTCCTTCTCCTTCTCCTTCTCCTTCTCCTTCTCCTTCTCCTTCTCCTTCTCCTTCTCCTTCTCCTTCTCCTTCTCCTTCTCCTTCTCCTTCTCCTTCTCCTTCTCCTTCTCCTTCTCCTTCTCCTTCTCCTTCTCCTTCTCCTTCTCCTTCTCCTTCTCCTTCTCCTTCTCCTTCTCCTTCTCCTTCTCCTTCTCCTTCTCCTTCTCCTTCTCCTTCTCCTTCTCCTTCTCCTTCTCCTTCTCCTTCTCCTTCTCCTTCTCCTTCTCCTTCTCCTTCTCCTTCTCCTTCTCCTTCTCCTTCTCCTTCTCCTTCTCCTTCTCCTTCTCCTTCTCCTTCTCCTTCTCCTTCTCCTTCTCCTTCTCCTTCTCCTTCTCCTTCTCCTTCTCCTTCTCCTTCTCCTTCTCCTTCTCCTTCTCCTTCTCCTTCTCCTTCTCCTTCTCCTTCTCCTTCTCCTTCTCCTTCTCCTTCTCCTTCTCCTTCTCCTTCTCCCACGCATCCACCTTCACCCCATTCCCAAGCCATTCCATTCCATTCCATTCACCTTCTCTCGCTCCTCCATCTACTCTCTCTCCCACTCACGCACGTCACCCATACCGTCTTCAGCAATCTCTCTTCCTCCAGATCCCATAACTTCATCTCATACCTTGCCATTCTCATCATTTCCTCACACTCTAGTTTCTCTCTATTCGTCCCCTGAAGCACTATGTATGCGGGTCTTGACCTTTCTACCCCCAATATATGCTTCAGGAACCACAACTGTTCCCTCTCCATAAACGCATACCCTCTGGTGCCCACGCTTCCACCCCATACATTAACACCAACCTCACACATGCATCCCATACTTTACACGCCACTCTTACATTGTTCCCCAACCACTTTCCCCACTTTTCCCACGCCATCCCCCACGTCTTTCTAGCCTTGCCCTGCACCCACATCACATGCTCCTCATACCCTCCCGTCACTTTTAACATAAACACTAAATACTTGAATCTTTTAATTCTCTTAATCACCTCCCCCTTCCACTCTAATTCCTTCACTCTCCCCTCCCTCCCTTTATTTCTTATTGTCATCCATCTCGTTTTTTCTACATTCACGCTCAACCCCCTCTTATCCATAAACCTTTCAGCCCTATTCAACATATCCTTTCATCCCTTCCCATTCTTTTGCCACCAGCATCATCCGCATATGCCAACCTTACTTTTACCAATCACTACCCCACCTGATCCCTCGTCTCGTCGTGTTCTTTTTTTGAAGCTGATATATTTTTGTATTTTATTTTTGTCATCGTATCTTTTTTGTATTTCTAGAAAGTATTATTTATTTTCGTTTTGTGGAAATTAACTGAAAACCAACACCATTTCGGTCTTGTAATTCTTTAAAGTAAAAACAAAATGTTAGAGGTTCTTGTCAAATTTGGAAGGTTTTTAGTTATAATTTAGGGGGAAGTAGATTCTTAGAGTTGGCAATACTGACGACGTACAAAATTTCTGTCGCTGCTTGAACTTTGGTCCGTCCTTCCATCGTGCCGGATTAACCGTATACATATTTCAATTGCACGTTCACTTTTGTCTGAACGAACCCATCCTTTATTCGTTCAGGTACTTATATGACAGTAGATGACCCGCTTAAGATATACTCTACTAACGTTGCTGGGCGCCTATTTTCGATACCGATTCATTTCGTCATCGGTGAGTCCACTTACTGAAATAACGTCAATTACTGCGAAAAACTAAGCATATTTGTAAGTAAAATTGATAATTATAAAGTGTGGTTATGCAATTAGTAAAATAACCACACTTTATAATTATCTGTATCAAAGTTTAGTTCACCGAAGAAACCATGAATACGAAATATCTAAATCAAATAAAATAGTTCAATTTATTCAGCAAAGTCGTTAATTACCATTATCAAATTCAATTCCTGTTCAGACTTTATGGCGTTACTCCGCTAGTGGTTTATTTATTTTGTATGCACTGTTTCTCAAACATATATTTAGAGGTATCGCCAAAAGATCTAAAACGGCAATATTATATATTTGAAATAAAACAACGCAGTTGGGAGGGTTTCACTTTTATTGTTGAACACTGCAACATGTTTCACCACACAGTGGCTTCATCAGGCAAATGAAATAATTATTTCATCTGCCTGATGAAGCCACTGTGTGGTGAAACATGTTGCAGTGTTCAACAATAAAAGTGAAACCCTCCCAACTGCGTTGTTTTATTTCAAATAGTATTATGGAGTTTCATCATGTATCCGCCTCATCAATTAAATATTATATATCTCTCTAGCTAATATATTCAATTATTATTACTTTATATATAATAGCAATAAAATCTATTATTAAATTAAAAAAAATCTAATATTGAGAATTAATTTAATTTCATTAATTGTTACGCCATAGCATTCTAGCATTTGTAAAGTATGTAAAATTAACTCAGGGTCAGCTCAAACCAAAGCGAGACCTAATGCAAAGTTGTCGTACCCGTGCCTTAAAATTATATATAAAATTTTTATTTGGCATTACTTTATTATACACACATTAACAAACCTTCAAATATAAAATCTACTCTCCATATAAAATTTTTCACATTCAAACTTAAATTAAATTTAAAAAGTGCGCTCTTTAAAAGTGTGGAGCGCTCACTTATACACTTTTGGATAAAGCGTAGAGCAAAAAAAGGTCTTTCACATTTTAAGATCGGGTTGCAATAGTTGCACCGCCAGTAGCCTCGAGTTGGTCCTAAATAAACTGATTTGATGGCGAAAGCTTCAATTTCCCTCAATTGCCTCGGTGCATATGATCAGTTTAATGAGGTCTTTTTAATTCGTTACATAGTGATGTTGACAATACCTACACCACAAATCATTTTTTAATTTAAAGTAATCCTACCCGGACGGGATAGAACCCGTAGCATGGGGTTCTTAGGCAGGGTTTTTACCTACTAGTCTACCGGTTCCTGATGGAAGCTCTGCTCCCATCATACTGTCGTCGTCGAAATTAGACATCGAAAGAAAAAATAAAATGTATATCTCGGAGTGTTAATAAATAAAATGCAGAAACAACTATCCTTGCGAAAGAGTAGTTTTCTAACTGGTGGAATAAATCCTTTTGATTTATTTTAAGTCTTGAGACCCAAGCAAGATGATCTTGCTTATGTCTTGTATTAAATTTTCGAGAAATTTCCCGGCCCAAGGAAATACAAAAGAGGCTTCTGGCAATCCAGTTACCTTCACGTGCTCGCCGCTGTCTCCAGATAAATTTTAATATCATCCTTTATCGAACGACTAAACCACGCCCTCTTGACACTTGTTGATGTATATTAATCAGGTGCTTGATTTTACTATAAACACAACACTGTTTTTCTTCTTTATAAGATAAATACATTTTATACATAGTTTTATTATCTAATTAAATTATTAATTTCTTAATCAGCTGCATATATTTAAATGCTTATTGTACGCATAAGCGTGTATAGTATAGGCAATATAATTATTATGTGAATATGTTAACAAAATAGAAATTAATTTAAAAAACGGATATTTCCGCTAAACGTTTTTATTCTAAAAAAATCACGAAAGCAATACTTTCCCTTTGCTAATGCAAAGGATATTTTCTTAAATATTGATTTTGATATTTTCTTAAATATTGATCATATCGAATGTTTAAATTAAAAGTTGGAGACAAGAATATTTATTGTTTATACACATTTTGTCATAGTCCAGTCAAATGGTGCACAAAAAGGATTCGAAGTGGAATGTTCTCGTGTAATTGTTTTTAGTGATTTATTTTATGTTTTTTTTGGGTTGCTGAACACGAACCTAAAGTTGTCAAACAAATATGTTGTTCTCAAAAAGGAGAAATTAAAAAAAACACAAAAATGATGTTTTTTAGTTGTTATCAGCTTATAACTTGAAAAGCAAGCTATTTACGCATAAATTCATTCCGTAGTAAAAGAAAGATAATTACCTACCGTTTATGTCTCTAACATGTTTTTGTCAGTCGTATAGTTTCCATACAAAAGAGTGTGGAAATATCGGGAAAATCAGTAATTTTTGGAAAATACCGAAATAAATAAATAAATTAAAACAATTTCATAATGTGATGTTTAAACACCGTTCAGGCTGGTGTATCGCCAGTTCCCCAGTTCCTTAACTGCGCTCAATTAACAGATGCTCAGGAAAAAAAAATAGATCGCAACTGGGCAAACCACTATGGTGGCGCAACAGTATTTGAATCCAAAATATAGCGGTATATTTAAAACTGTGTATATTAGGTATCAATGAATTTAATTTAAAGTGCAAATAATGTTTTTTTGTTTACAGTAAAGTAAGCAATAAATGTGAACATTATTTAAATTACGCAGAAGGATATAAAAATTGCTATACACATAGTTTATGAATTTTATTTTTAGAAATAATGTATAAAATACAAGACACCGCGACGCGCCTGACACCCCTCGTGGTGGCCCTGGGTCCTAACAAAATAGGTCTCTCACAACAGCATAGCTCTGTAGTTATTGTGAGTGAAAATGTAGATTTGCAGGTGACCATGAATCTAAAGCCGGGCAAAGGAACAGTTCCACCACTAATGTTTGGTCCTGACTGCCAACCAGACAAATTTATCAGTGACAACATATTGTTTTTGCATGCCATGGGAGGATGTGACATAACTTCAACCTCCTTTAAAGAAGGAAAGATGACGTTTTTCAAACCCTCAAGAAAAGCCTTGCTCTAACCAAGACTATTGCAATTTTTAAAGATTCAACGGCACATGCTGAAGCTGTTGCTAATATTGGCATTGCCTTTTTTACCGGCTTTGTCCAAAATAACTGACAACATGCATGCCCGTTGTAGAAATTAAAGAAAAGGCAGAGGACAATCCGTAGTTTCCTGAGTTACTCAGAGTAACTATGCATAAATAATTTTATCTCACCTATATTTTTTCACTCACTATAGGTACTGTTTTCATAATTATTTAATAAATTGTCAAGTATTTAGAATTAGGTCACTAATTATTTATTTTAGGCGTAGAAGAACCGGAAGTTCTTTCTGCAGAAATTATGGAATCCGCGTCTAAGAGGGCTGGTACTACTACTTAAATACATATAAATTGTATAGAAATTCATTTCTTTTATTAGCATATAGAATAATGTTTACCTACATGAAATAAAAAATATATATAATATTGGAGTTTTTGCTATTTTCCAAAAACTACTGATTTCTTCGATATTTCAACACTCTTTTGCGGGGAAACCATACGACACAAAAAAAGTTAGAGACATAAATGCTCCTCTTTATTTACTATACGATCACTTTATAAATAGCTTGCTTTGCAAGTTATAAGCTGAAAACCACTAAAAAACATTATTTTTAGTGGATTTTTGATGATTTCGCATATTTGCGGGAAAAATGTTTGTTGGACTAAACCAGATTTTTGTTCAGCACACCTAAACATATAAAATAAACCAGTAATTAATTACACCAGAACTTCCTACTTTAAACTACCATTTAACTGGACTATAAATACGAGGAAAGTAAAAATGGAAATGTGTCAACATAGAACTTTCCTTGTGAATTATGTGGGACTGTGGCAAAAATTAACGTATTCACAACTGTTCTGTTTTATCACGCTTCTGGACTAGTAGCGAAATCACGGGCGAGCCATTTTACGTCCAAAATGACCCCTTCACAACTGACGTCCTGAAATGAATAACTCAAAAACGATTCAAGGTACAGAAAAGTATAATGTATAGACTTGAAGTATTTTGATACTTTCTACAACTTTTATTTGAAACAGTACTTTTATTTAGAACAGTACTAACTGAAACAGTACTTACTGACATATAATCAATTCAATATTTAGCAAAATATTAAGATGAAACGGAATAACGCTAAGAATGTACTACCACTTCGGATTTTCGCATTTGTTTCTTTTTTGTTTGTTTGGCATCGGTTTTACCATTCAGTCACTAACGATGATTATATATATTTAACACGTTACGACACATTCACACGACACCCAGGGACACGACGAGATATTAATTTTAAATAACACCGGAGCCGTGCATACGGGAATCGAACCCGGTCTGTGGCTCGCCGAGCGATATACCGTCCGGCGACGTTACAGCTCGGCCACCACCTGCCCATCCGCATTTAATGTTTAGGTTTTTTGAGTTACGTGAAGATTTGAACTAAACTTGAAATGAAAACACTGTCACTTTCTTCGCAATAATTTTAATTTTTCTATATCGTTTATTGGCAAAATAACAATTATTGTGAAGAAACATAATGTTCGAATAAACTTCAAACAATACGTCTTAATTAACAAAACTACTAAGACAATCCATTGACACAATTACTTCCCCTGCAAATACACCGCCGGATATTGAATTATACAATAAAATATTTAAAATCTTATTTGATTTATTATAACGTTATATGATAGTATACATTTTTAGGTCAAATTCTCTTCAAAGCAACTAACATAAAAATGAAAGTGAAAGGAGTAATTACAAGAAAATTAAAATTTAAAGCGACTTTTTTTAAAACCATATGTCATAGGTTATCTATTGACACGTTTCAAGATTTATTTATCTTCAGTATAGCTTTGCTTATGACTTTTTATAATATAACTTTATAAATATAAATGTAATAAATTTACTTGGAAAAAGTCTCCTGAGAACAGGTAATGAGAAATGGATTAAGTGAAAAATTAGGTTGAATATGTCATCACCAGGTAAGAAGAATTATGAGACTTCATTATTTACCTTACGGTGCAGTTCAAACATGAATATCATAAATATATTTTTTTAATATTAATTTGAATATTTCAAATTCAAAACTATTTGAATTTGAGAAAATAAGAATATTTTTTCAAACTCAAATAGTTTTTAATTTGAAATATTCATATGTAAAACATTTTATTTTCAAATAGAATAGTAAGTGTAAAAATAATTGTATTTCTGTGGAGATAAATATTAAGCAATGCCAGATTGCATTGATTAAATGGTTCATATTTTAGGCCATTGATTAAAATCAGCCTATTAATAATGATGTTGGGCTCAAGCTGGATTACATCCTTAGTCATCTGTTTGCTATTGATTTAGAGATTGGATTAATAGATCATTATGCTAGATTAGGATGCAGCTTCAGGCTGCAATCAATAGAGATTACATTTCACTGGATACAAATTAACTGCAAATTTTGAAATAAGTAACGATATTTGATCACTGATTTTAGGGATTCCAACATAGTCGTACATTTGTATAGGTAAACAATAAGTTACTTTCTTTGTAACGCACACTTTTTTATTATTTACATAAAAAAAACATCACAAAGTGAAATTCTCTAGAATCTATTATTCAATAAAAAAACTACTTTAAACTACGATTAATGAGTAAAGACTTTACATTTTCGGTTATTTGAAAGAGCAGCCGTTTAGCATTTCGTGTACCGTAAATTTAAATTTGGCCTGCCAGATGTCTCACATGGTTTTTTATAAGAGAAAGTATAAATTAGCAATTTTAAAATAGTAGTCAAAGAAGATCGACCTGCAAGACCATAAAAGCTGTTCCGAGTAGAAAATACAAAATTATCTTAAGTAGCAAGTACTTAATAAGTCTGTCTCTCTGGGTAAATTCAAATTCAAAACTATTTGAATTCGAGATTTAAATATTTCATTGTTAAATTCAATATCCGGAGGTGTATTTGCACGGGAAGTAGTTGTTTCAATGGATATTTATCGTCTTAAGTTGTCTTATTAATTAAGACATTGTTTGCATTTTCACGAAGAGTTTTTTCGTAATTTTATATATTCTGTCGCAAAAAATATTGAGATAAAACTTAAAACTTAAGCTTTTTATTGTAATAGCAGGTTCTGAAATCTTTTAGTGAAAATGCAAAAAAACCCAAGTAGTGGTCAACTTCAAGCGTTTTTTATTGATATTTTCTTAAATATTGATCAAATCTAAAAATCATTAAAAAAAATGTCCATCCATATATTACGCTTTTCTGTAATTTGCACAGTTTTAAAGTTACACTGTTTTTTTTTGTGATTTGGGCCACTTCGACTATATACATACAAAATATTTAATGTATTTATTAAGTTAGGCCAAATCCAACAAGCCGTCAAAATCAAAATATCTAAACGGCCTTATGCTCATGCATGCCTCTCTAAAAACCATCGCTGATTTTCATTGGGGACATGCCCGCCTCGGAGCAGTCATTTGCCTTTAATCTGGTATCCGACCAGAAGCGCATACATTTCAAATAATTCACTTTTTGACATATTTTACACATTTGACACTTTATGTTGTATCATTTAACATACATTGTGATGTGGTTTCGTTAGGTTAGATAACAAATTGTGAAGTTAAGTTGAATATAATAACCTTTTACAGTAGTCCTTTTACTCAATACTTCATGTACTGAGCAAGCATTTTTAAATTTGTTCATAAACTCACATTTTTACACATTTTACACATTCGACATTTTACATCACTTTCTACATTTATATTACTTTTTTTCTAGGTTATGCTGCTTTTTGACATTTATCTAATGTCAATTCTGTTTGATCTTCTCAAATCATCATTTGAACTGTAACGACAGTTGATACAAATCGGCGATTGTTATGACAGTTGATGTAGGTCGGCAATAGATAACATTTTAACTAAAGTGACAGTTGACATACGTCCATTTAGTTTACAAGAGAGATACCTAACACAACTTGACTAGGCGACATCTAACCTTACCTAACTCTTTGCATATCATTACTATTTAACATACTTTCGACATCTTATTTTCTTTGTGGTTCTGTTTATGTTTGGTGACTATAAGTTGCCTTCCGCGTCAGGGATTAAAGACGACTTCAATGTCAAAACAGACTCTAATTGTGCAAAAACAAATTTGGTTGCTAATACATTTGGCTTTATTAACCCATACTTAATTGATATTCATATAAAATTCATATTAAAGTGTGTGATTGTTGAACTAAAGATGGACAAAGACAGGTAAATCATGGACGGTAGAACAAAGGGCCGCTCGGGACTTTCACACTGAAGAATTGGACTCAGCATGTATTGTATATTATACTAAATGAGAAAGAGAAGTGAACACCAAGAATTAATAAATACTACAACGTCCACTTCTTTAACAAGATAACGCTCGACCACATGTTGCAAGAGCTACATTGAACTTCTTTGAACGTTTCAGAGTTAATCTTTTACCCTGGCCAGCAAGATCTCATAATCTATCTTCAATTGAACATGTGTGGGATATTATAGGTAGACGGCTAAGGCGTTCAATTTGTCCTCCACAGACGTTAAGGGATCTTTATGTGAAATACAGGTTGCCTGGCATGAGATACCCCAGGAGGATATTGATCATCATGGAAGTATCCCTAGACCTACTAGTGAATGTGTAACGCATAGTGGAGGACAAACACATTATTAACATATTCAAAAGTTCTAATGAACCGATCACTTTGAAAATTTAATCGATTATACACATTATAATACTGAATATTTACATTATTGAAATTAAATAATTATTTCTCGGTTTTTACTTTTCTTTGTCACTGAGTATATTACAATAATAAAACATTCCTAATTTTAATTTTGTCATGCTGGAACGTGTTTTCGCACTCTTGGGTTTCTCATCACACTTTGATCTTTCCAAGTCATTATTTCCAATGTTAGCCTATTTTAGGTTTAAATGTTAAAATTAATATTTCATCTAAGATACGTGCTAATCTTTAATTTATTTGATTTCAATGTTTCCAAAGTTTATTCAACTCGTACGAAAACTTCACATTTTCCTCCTTGGTTCAATCAATAGTGTCTCGTAATTCTGAAGAAACATTGTACAAAGCCTATATGCTATATCAGTTTTATCTTGATTCTAAGTTCATTAATAGATGAAAGACACTAGCTAGTCATTATTACTCAAATCATATTCTGAACATTGAAAACTCCATTAAACATAACCCTAAATCGTTTTGGGGGTACATTAAGTCTAAGCGTACTTGTAAACAAATAACCACTACTTTTATATATGGCAACTTATTTACCACTACTGTTATAGTGGGCCTATTTGCCAATTTTGCCGGTTGTACCTATGGAACATCAAATGCTTATAGGCAATCTACTAGTTCATTACGCAGCAATACTAACATTTATCAGTGTAAACCACCTTTTTTGAGTATTTCTGAGGTATTGGGAGAACTTTTACTACTACAGAAAAATAACAACCCTGGTCCCTATAGCTGACTCTTATGGCATTTGTTTAGTAAATCACTTGATACAGAAATATTTGCTGACTGTTGAAAGAGCGCCTAAATTATACCAAGACACAAATCTGGTGACAAAAAAAGTAGTTGAAAATTACAGAACTTGTATATTCTTAATCTATAAATCGTATATCATTGATGCTTTTGCAGAGAGAATTCAGGTAGATTCTATTTACATTGACTTCTCAACAGATTTTTATACCGTCGATCACATCATTGTAGTAGACAAATTACGACATTTTGGTATTGTCGGCACTATCATCCTGAATCCTGTTATCCTTAACCCTCGAAAGCTCTTAGTGTAAATTTAAATGTGTACCGCTAATATCAGCATAGATGGTGTTAGTCAAGTCCTTGTAAACAGAGCCAAATTAGGTAGCGAAACAATTTACGATTTCGTTTTGGTTATTTGTTGTTCCATTGTGTTTGAAAAAAATTAGATGATCATTTGACTTACGTTAAGCTTTACGTCTTTCCAGAAAAATTAAGTCTCACAAGCAATATTGGATTCGATTGTATGCAAATATTCTTTACGACATATGTCAATAAAAAATTTGTGTTCATATCTCACTGTTCTAAAAGCTTTGTAGTCAGATTTCATATTTCATATTTTAAACTGTGTGTGGAGACGTTTTAAAAGGAATTTACTTTTAAAAGCTGCACTGAACCATTTACGAAAGCAGAAGGTTGTTGGATTTTTTTATCTTCACTAAAGGTACAAATGTGCTAATTGCTTTGTAGACATAATTATAAATACCATTTACTTGGTCATTATTAAAAAACTATCCTAACTAAAATTAATTAAGCAATCATTTATTCCTAAAAAGTCAGATCTTGTAAAATCATATTTCATATTGGGTTCTCAAATAGATTTTGTGGTAATAATTACTTTAAGCCGGCTTCACATATTGGCCATACCATATAGCAAGTGTCACTTGGATGGAGTAGATGCAGAAGTTGGCGCTTGTGAAGGAGTTTTTGGGCGATGGCGCTTGCACTTGCCACTTGCCATTGGGTGGTCACGTTAGCCAAGTGATACTTGCCATGTCGTATGGCCAATGTGTGGAGCTGGCTTTAAGCCAATATGTGGATATCCACTTGTGATGTGCAAAAGAACAGCAAATGTCGGAAAAAACATTGGCCTGGCCATAAGGGCCAATGTGTGGAGCCGGCTTTATAGTAAGTAGTTAATTCCAATTCCGGATGATGTTGGTCTCATGGTATCATTGGATACTCAGCTAGTAAAACAACATATTGTTGAATAACTTCCTTCTGCAAAAAAAAAGAGATCGAGCAACACGAAATTGGTGCTGTGAGAATTATAAATTTAAAAATTATTAATGAACGTATCTGTTGCGTATATGTAATATGTGCTGTAAATGGTTTTCTGTCGGGCATAATAAAGTTATTATTATTAATATCACCTTTTTTTAAATTAATTATTTGAAACATTTGCAACGTACTACAAACATTTCTATTTAATAGAAAAACTTATAAAGTTTCGGAAAAATATTACGATCGTTTTTGCACTATTGGGAACATGCGTTAAAAATCTTTTTTCCACGACTTCACCAAAAAACCTTTATGTATCGATTAATATGCGTGAAGCTCTACTTTTCAATACAAGTGTTAAAATGGCTAATGCATTTTAAATAGAAATTACTTTTTGTAAACACTTTTATCTACGATCTCACCAAATACTCTAACTTTGTTTTGCGGTCACCCATCCAAATGCAGACTCAGGCCAACGTTGCTTGACTTTCGCATACGTCGGTGCGGTTCTGAAATTGAATGCGCCAACCCCCGGCATCTGCACCAGTGATAAAATATAGCATTATTTATTATACATGACATATAATAAAATCCCACTACTTGGTTGTGCAATATATAAAACTAATCTACAACTAATTTATTTACACCCATTTAAAGAACTACGTCCCTGGCTAATACTTATACGGCAATTGGATTATATAATTGTGTTTTTTCATACAGTAACATACTGCAAAATGTAACAAATCAAGTTAAATTATTTACAAATACGTTTGCGAAAATATACGCAATTTTAATATCTCATATTATTTCTCATTAAAGTAGTTGTGACTTTTTTGTAAATTTGTAAATTTTAATCTATCAACTTAAAACGATGTTATGAAAGAGGACTAACAAAACTTCAGTATTTATTGATCGAGTTAACAGTCAGTATAAAATACAGTATAAAATATGAGAAGAATATTTACACGACTGGAGTCATTTTATGGATCCTCTTTGTGGTTTTAATAACAAAACCTCATTACCGTCAGCCCGATTTTTAAACAATTTCCCTTCCCCTCCGAGTTTTCCTTGCACCACGCAGTCAATTACGTGACATAATCCCGCTGGTATTTTCCGTAGAAACTAATTATTTTACAACATTGATATTTGAGGAAACCTCGTCTCGGATCAATTTACGGGAAATGAGTTTTAAACGAGACAATGGTTACACGAATGTAATTACTTGATAAGGTAGGTACATGCTGGGATTTTTTCGAAGAACTTCAAAATTGAATGAAATCATATAGTTATGTAAATGTTAAATTAATACCTCTCATGTTTCACAATACAACATTAAAAGGCAAAGAATATTTTAAAGATAAACAAATTAAATTTTTAAAATGGCAACGGAATTGTCAGCAATTTATAATTTGATATTGATTAATTTGCGGTTATTGTAGGTTGGTGGTTGTGATCTGTTGTTTTGTATTGATCATTGTATTTACAAGCAATAAATTTAATGCGTTTGTGTTATAAAGAAAAGAATAAATGGATCTATATTAGATAGATCTTCGTATGTAATGCGTTACCTAAATATACGGGGTTAGTACAAAAAAAAACACTTTCATTGTTTTATTTATCAAAAACTAATAATGTTATTATGAATTCGTTTACAGTTTTATAAAGTCTCATTACAACACATTTATTAGAAGTTCATATACTTCTAATGTGCGGTTTCGGTGGAAAACTCTGTATAGTATTGTTTTTGTTATGCCGATTTCAGTGCAGTCTGCATTTTTGCAAACACAGGCATAGCGTACGTTTTACCGCTCGTTTGCGAACTTTATAATGCTAGTTCAAATCACTATGAGATGATAGTAATCTATACATATCTATAAAAGTTCATTAAAAGTTACAATTAATAATTGAAAATATAATTTTACGCTTAAACTCTTAAATAAATTGTTAAAGTATATATTAGTTGGCGACATTGGCACAGAAGGCGTGCAAACCCTTATTACATAGATAATTGTCATAAATAAATCTCTATTAAACTTAGCCTACGATCCAATTTGACTTCAATGAAAATGGTAGAAAAAGCTATGTTGCCGTTTTAGATAGGCACTACCAACAAATATATATTAAAACATGACTATGCATATGGCGTACTTACTTACACCATAATTGCGATTAGTTGCGATTAGTTACAATTACAAGTTATTAACAGTTTAAGCAAAGGACTATGCATACGACCGCTAAGGTGTATCTGCATTTTGTCTTAGCTCTTTTAGTTTAAAGTTATTTTAAAACACGTAATTTTTTAATTTTTATTTTTTATTTTCTTGCTGTATCTCTGCCTTGATGACGAGGGATAGAAATAATCAGTATACAATCCTATAACATTTTAATTTACGGTTGGTCGGTTTCTTTATGCAAACTCTGTAAATATTAAATATACTCGCATTTCATTATTTATGTAAGATATATGAAATTTCGATTTTAAATCCTGATAATTAAAATTCAAAGCACATAATTCAATATAATATAATATATATATTCCATAACATCAAACGTTAAATTTAACTTATATGCAATCATTTACGAATAAGTCACTTGATTGGCAACTTTTATGTTGTTAAATGTTTTAAAATATAAAGTGAAATAAAAATATAGATAAAATAATAATATTACTGTTAGTAGACAGTAAATCCGTGGAGACCGTAGGTATTTTAAAATTCTATAGAGAGCAATTTTACATGGAAGCATTTCATCATTGGATGATTTAAATTTTAATTAATGTGTTTTGCAGTGCTCGCCTTTAGATTTTATCAGATTGTAAAAAATGCTATCCACGAAGGCAATCCTCCGCGGCAAATCGTGTCCACGCACATTGATTTCAGTTACCCCGAAAAAATATTTTCTGCAAATTAAACTCCTGCCAAAAAACAAATGAACACAAACAGTGTATATCGTTCAGTCGATCAGAGTAATTAATTCCTCCTCCTCCCAAGAACCAATACATTCCCGTGAGTCTCGAATAAATTTCCGAGAGTGGGGAATATAAAAGTTTTCAGTGCAAAATCATGCAAATTTCGATCGGGCCGTCGCTGTCGCCAAAAATATTTAATGTACACGCCAGAACTTATTAGCTAATAAAAACTTCATCTCTTGTTCAGCACCTAAATTAAGTTTTAATTCTACTTTAATTGCGCATTTGGTAAGAGGCAAACCGCTTTGTTTAAATATTTATAATTACACTCAGAGAAAAAACATTTGTTAAATAAAAAATGTAATTATTGATTCAACTCAATAACAAAAAGTAATTTGAATAATAGCCGGAATTAGTTTTTGTGATGATTATCGGCAAGCCTTTATTAAGCATAAAATATTGACTTTACAATGCTTATTCATACTGCACTGTCTTAGTCTTAGTCATGATGAATATACGCGATAGTGATGTAGAGTCATGATTATTTTTAATTCTTGGCCTTTAATACATTTTTAATCTTTATCCGTTTTGGATTTGTTATTCACTAAAATTTTACCTAAATTTATTGGATTAGTCATAATTATATTTTTTGAAATTCCTCCGGTTTGACCAATGTATATTAAGTCACAATCGTCGCACTGAATTTCAGACACTCCGCACTTTTTACATTTATTCGTTTTGGATTTGTTATTCACTAGGAGTTTACCTAAATTTATTGGGTTAGTCATAATTATATTAAATTCTTGTCTTATAATACATTTTTTAACTTTGGAGAAAAGTCACTAACAGAATCTAACTTACACCAACTTGTGTTTTCTTTCTTGTCCCGGATATAAACTCGAACCTATACCGCGTATTCTCCTGGGCGTGTGTCTAGTGGGACTGCATCTTCCCAATCGACAACTTCTATTATGTTAACTACAGCGTGGTTGACTTTTGGGCATAGTTTGCGCTTCGGTGCGTCGAAATCAAACCAGATGTCTTCATGTTTTCCGCACTTGCTTACCAGAAATCGTCTCAATGTTTCCCGTTTCGTGCACTGCTTTCTGATTAAATCCTTGCAGTGGTTTAGGACTTCCCCATCTAAACCTGTCAGCACGTATTCAATTTTGCAACGTTCGGACCATCTCTCTTTCTTCAACTGCTCATCTAGGGCGATGATAAACGCTTCTGCGTTATCTTCATTAAGCAGCAGTCTCGTCATCTCATCTCACGGCCCGTGAGATTTCGGCCGTGATGACATCGGCCCCGTGCTGCTCGTCCTGGTGCTGCTAATCGGCCCCGATTAGTGATGGTCTGGTGTCTTGTCCTTCTTAGGCTAGTTGCTCTCTCAGGGTGTGGGCTAAAACTCAGCCATGAGGTTGGGCGCCAGATGTCATAGGGGGAAGGTGCCCCGAATTCGCTTTCAGCTAGGAGTTTGGGGATGGAGAGCACGAGCAACTAGTCCTTAAAAGACCGATCCAAAAACAACAAATTTATTTACACAAAGAAAAAACACAGCAACAACAAAAAAAAACCACAGCACAAAAAAATAGCAGTAAATATTAATAAATACGTGGGCGTAGTAAGCGTGGACAGTGGCAGCCTGGTCGTCAGAGGTGGTGAGTGACGGCAGCGAAATCCGGACGAAAACGGTAAAGTCTGGTATACGACGATAAGGTCCGGTAGGCTTTGGAAAAAAGAAAAGACGTGACCAGCCGGCCGAAATTCGCCGAATCCGTTGCAATTACAGGCATTCCAGGAGTCTCGAGAATTTTGGAATCTCATCTAATCCGTTCTTCGGAAAGGAGAATGCAAAAGATTACACAAATCTCTTTTCCGAAAAATGGACTGCCGCTGGTCACCAATCCTCCCTCCAGGAGGTCTGCTCGGAGTGCACTCCAGGTGGTCGGCCTCTAGTCATACAAATTACCAGAGATAATCTCCGATCGGTCCTCATGTATTGCTGGGGATAAACTCATTTCATATACAAAAAAAAATAAAATTAGAAATTTAATTTTTGTTGACGGCACTTGAAAGAATCGCCGGTAACTGGAGCTTACCCATCATGACAGCCCTTATTGCCTAACCATAAAATCTAAATTAACCTCTCTTCTTTTATATAATGTTGGTAAAAGTGTAATTTCCTCTACTCCTTGATAATGACTAAAAGTCGAAACTAGTTGGAGTAAAAAAACAAAATATTAGTGAAATTTAAACAAGTATTTTCTTTTTCAAATCATAGTTGAATATGTTTCACAATGTGAAAGATGAAAAACTTGTCCAAGATATATTAAAACACTGTTTTATTCTGAAGTTCAAAACTAACTTTTTCATAATAGATGAAAAAGTTAGTTTTGAGTTAGGCCGTAAGTGGAGTTACAGATGTGAAATAAAAATGTATTAATAATTATACACTTACAAAATTATTGATTGGGATTTATAAAATTAGTAGAGTACCTAAGCAAACATTGTTTTACAAGTAAAATATGCTGTTGGGTTCTATCAAAAAATAATTATCGTACATTAACTACTTATTTATTAAGTGTGGTCATAGATAAAGTATAGTACATTACTTTGTAATTGCGTCTAGGGGCTTATTTATTGTACATCTTTTTTGTATTTTTCTATTTTATGTTTATCTTACATTTTTACATTGTTACTTGTATACTTAAGTTATGATGTTACTCTAAAACTATTATTTTATTATTATTATTACTCGACGTCCAAGGCAAGACATTCGTAGAATTGTGCAACTCGTCGCTACGCGGTGCACAAACTGTTTACTAATATGTAAATAGCTTTTTTCGACTCTCGTTATGTAATATAATATTATGTGTAGTAAAATAATTATATAAATATAGGAATTCACGTATAGACAAATATAAATATAAAACATATAGAAAAATATAAATTTCAATAAAAACTAATCGATTTATTGTATTTTAGTTGTATCTAGTTTTGAAATAGAATTTCGAGATTATATTATTGATTCTGTTTTTATGCAGAAGCTCATGCAAGTGAAACAAATTCATTACAAAGACTGAAATGCAAATACTGAAACGCTGTCCGAATGAGGAAATGTTTCAGACGTTTTGAGGCATTTATGGCGCCAATTCCAGTGCAGTGCCGGATTGTATGGTCGCACACTTCGGCAACAATTGTTAGCGTCGTGGAGTATATCCCACTGAAAAGGGAAATTTATTCTCATCCTTTAACAATCCCAGGATTGTCCGTTGTAACTAACAAACGGGAATTTTTATTACATCCGAACTTGTTTTGCACAAAAGAGAGGCCGTGAACACAATGGGGACCCTTCAATTTTAATATGGATTACTGAGTGTGTCATATACAATGTTTGGCTAATATTTGCACATTATCTATGTAATAAATATTTTATTAGTATGAAAGTTACAGCTAGACGGTAATATTTTCAATGAAATTCAGCCTTATCCGTTATGGGTTTATCGATTTTCATTTTGTAGCAACAATAAAACCCATGCAAATGCAACGCGAGGGTATGCGTTACATACATTGCCGTGATGTTTAAAATTTCAATAAATTCCAAATCCCCTAACATCCAGTGAATAAATAATGTAAGCTCTTATATCTTTATTGATGCATTATTTCTCCATATCAGATAATCTTACCAATTTTAAATAAATTCACTCATTTCATAAGTATAGTGAAATATCTGAAATATTATTACTTCTCTCTTATTTATATTTAGATGGAAGTGGAATTAAAACTTAATGATTAAAATTCATTTTTGTGCTTATTTTAATAGTAGTAAGTTATTCTATTAACAAAAAGACAAATGCCTAGGGCTCCCAATAACAAGGAGGTCCAAGTCTCCAAATCATTAGTCTAGAATCTCAGTTTTATCATATAAAACATATTATGTACTTGCTAGATTGTTCGTAAGATGCAAACAAATATCATCTAAATATTGGCAAATTAAAAGATTCAAATCGAAATTTTAATTGTGGAATGTCACCACAAACACGAATCTCATTTTTATTTAAGTAGAGTTAGTGGAATCGTATAGGGTTAATACTTAAAATTGTAAATTGTTAGCTTTATTAGAGTAAGGATTTTAAAGGCACATTAAGTAGTAGTGAAAATGTTGTGTTATATTACTAGACAGATTTTGGCAGGGATCGCTCGTGAACCGGGGCTGCATATAACGCGCGCGACTGCGTCGAATGCACAAGTGGACGATTTCGGCCAGGGTTGCCAAATCAGTGATTTTGTCATCGAATCTAGTGTTTTCCACTTTCGGATTTAGGCAAATTGTTAGTGATTGAGACATGGCTAAATTCTAGAGTTCGTCGGAAGATTTTAGTAGCAATCTAGTGATTTGCAGTTATCCATTAAAATTAGGTGAATTAAAGGTAAAACAGTCGAATCTGAAAATGTTGAAAATACACTATAACCTAAGTATTTGTAATCAAATTACCCTTAATACCTGCAACCTAACCTAACCTAAGTACATGTCATTTAATCTAACTGCGCAACTACTAACTATTCTAGATGTCATAGAAAACTGACCTAAGTTAATTTATGTTATTAAATGTGACAGTTAATTGACCTTTCCAAATGTTATCCATCATAACCTTAGTTCAAACATTGGTTTTCATCAAACTTAATAAACGAATGAGCTGTTATCCAGCCCAACTTTAGTACGTACACACAAAAATTCGTGTATGTATGTAGGAACATATTATACATACACGATTTTTTTCTGTTAAGTACCACATGTGAGTTTTTTTTAACAGTTTAAATTGAAGCTTTAAACGAGTGTTTTCCACTCCCAGATTAAACATAAAGTGAAATTTCGAGTTAAAAAAAAGCCTTAAAATTTGGTTACTGCTAAATCAGTAATAAAAATATGCTGCTAAAGCAGGATTTAAAATACTGCTATACAAGAATATTCTGAAATTTACAATATTTCAGTGTTTTATACTCATGGCGCATGAAGTAAAATTTCGAGTTTAGAAAAGCCTGAAACCAAATTTTCAGGCTTTTCTAGACTCGAAATTTTACTTCATGTTTAGTCTGGGAGTGGAAAACACTCGTTTAAAGCTTAATGTTCACATGATATTGTGGAGTAGAACACAAATACAAAATTTATTAAAAATTCCATGAGCCGTTTTCGCTAAAATCTCTACACCAAACGACTGGACAGACCGGCGGACCAACATCATTGAGATAACACTTGATTCTGATTCTTAGGAGCCCAAAACGGATATTTTCGTAAAAACACAGTAGTGCGGTCAGTAAAAAAATCAGTATATAAAGAAGTTTAACAATTTGATATACTCAAATGTCGAAATATTATAGTTACATAGAAAAGTTAATAAAACTATAAAACAAATAAAGCGAAGATTTTAATATATCAATTTGTAGAAGAAATTCATTCAGAAATAATTTTATTTTGTATTTTATAAATATTAAACGCTCTGCAATATCGGCCAACCGTTCAATCCATTGGACGCGGTTCAATTAAAGTCATTCCATAATCGATCGGGAAACAGATCGTATCTGGAAAGGGATTTATAATGTACAATTAAAAACTAACATTATAAAATCGATCAAGAAATTTGGTGTGTATAATGTGTCACAGCCTACTAGAACGAATTGCCAACGATAATGATAAAAAACAAAAGAAGCGGTGATAAGTTGTCCTGTCATTCGAAACGTCAAAATGGATGAAAATCGCTGGGGTAAAGTTTCGTGCAGTAACATTATTAGAGAAGTGTAAAGTGCGACGCCAAAAAACACCGTCATAAACAAAGAATCGCAGTGGCGGTAGTTTACGAACTTTTGTGCGGTTTAAAAATTAACAATCAATAGGGAAAAGACAATATTACAGCTGTCGATAATGTTGAGGGACTCGCATTATTTTATTTGTTGTATTCTCTCACTAAATATAACTCCTGATATGATTATTTATCGATGGTATTTTGTCGTTGAAACCGGAGCAGCACATTCAACTCGTGCTGCGCACTCGTTGAATCTGCAGCTCGGTTTCAACTTCAAAATATCATCGATAATAATCACACCACTCGTTATATTACGGTTGAAAATACAACTCACAGCTTACTTGAACGAATGTTCCACAAATGAGATGCAAGGAAAGCCGTAGATACATGTCTATCACTGCGATGATAAAAAACAAAAGAAGCGGTGGAAAGTTGTTCTGTCATTGGAAACGTCAAAATGGACGCAAATCGTAGGGGTAAAGTTTTGATCAGTGATATTAATAGAGAAGTGAAAAGTGCGACGTCAAAATGCACGGTCATAAACAAAGAATCGCAGCGGCGGCAGTTTACGATCTTTTGTGCGATTACAAAATTCACAATCAATGGGGAAAAACAAAGTCACAGCTGTCAATAATGTTGAGGGACTTACATTATTTTATTCGTTATATTCTCTCACTAAATATTAATCGTAATATGATTAATTATCGATATTTTGTTGTTAAAACCGAAGCAGCACATTCAACTCGTGCTGCGCACTCGTTGAATCAGCAGCTCGGTTTCAACTCCAAAATATCATCGATAATAATCATACCACTCGTTATAGTACGGCTGAGAATATAACTCAAGCGTCACATGACTACATTTCCTCCAATCAGAATCGCGTATTTCCATAGATACAGGTTATCACAGCGATGATAGAATTATTTGTCAAATCTGACTGTCGAGAATTAAAAATGTCAACGGGGCGATGTGGTAAGAAATGTAGTGAAATTCGATATATTCTCTCATCAAATACATATAACTCGTGATATGATTAATAATCGATAATATTCATTCGCCATTCGGGCTCGTTGAATCTACAGCTCGGTTTCATTCATGAATATTATCGATGATAATCATACGACTTGTTATATTACAGCTGAATATAATATTATAGTTGACACAACTATAAGTTCAAGGTGAACCTATTTTAACGTTTATAATAATATCTAGTTGGTATATATTCCTGACGAGTACAATGACGAATGATAGTAGTGCTCCTGAAGAAAACGTAACATTTCTTACATGTTGCGGCAACAAAGAGTGTAAAGTGCTAGTGTGTGTGAAATGTGGAAACAGCTACCACCGAAGCTGTAGCAAAAAACACGCAATAGAGTATTTAGATAATACTAGAGTGATATGCTGTAAATCACAGATGGAAAGTGAGGTTAGCAACTCATCATTATTGTTAGAAAACGAATCACTCAAAAGGCAAGTAGAATTACTCAATAAAGTGATCATTGAAATGGAAGAAAAAGTTGAAGTTCTTCGAGAAAACATCAAATTAAAAGATAAAATAATTCAACTTGAAAATAATAACAAACAACCGTAATTTGTTAAATCTAACCTGCATCTGTTTAACCAAAATGAAGTAAAACACGAGCACAACGTCAGAAAAAAAACTATAAGACATCCAAAGTTCAAACATAGTTATTATAAAAACGCATGTATTGTGCAATGTATTAATATTTATAATAAATTACCTAATAGAATAAAAGAGATGCCGAAAAGGACTTTTATCAATACCATTAAACGAATAATAGAAGAAAATTCTTTCTATACTGTTACAGAATATGAAGACTATCTTAAAGATCTTTAAAACATGTAAATAACTGTCCCAGTACGCAATTTATTTTTTTTTGTCAGTTATATAATATTATTTTATATCTACACTTAATTTTAATATGTTTTACACGTTATATTTAAGTTTTAACTTGTATAAACTGTTCTGTACTATTTGCAATGTGTTATGTGTTCCTATATGTAATTCTTATGCCTGTATTTATTACGTATATCATTTTACTCTATACAGTAATTTTTAAAATGTTATACACCTTAGTTTTAAGTTTTAATTTGTATGTTACATTGTCTTTTTTTACTTATTTATATTCACTTTTTGTTTGTCAGTTTCTTTACTAACATTACATTAAGCTACCAATTACTAATATATTCATTTTTATATGTATACTAATATACTGCAACAATATTGACTCATCCAGGAATGTATTCATTTAAATTGGAAATAAAAACTTACTTTACTTTACTTTACTTTACTATACTTATATTTAAAAAACAACTGAGATGCTATTAAAAACGCTAAGTTTCTCAAACGTTCTGGAAATAATCGCTCATTAAAATATGTCTGTATGCTTTTGAAAGAAACCAATTAAATGTCCTGGTTTGAATCAATGCCGAAAAAACAAACATCCGTACATACGTGTGCAACTGAAATAGAAATTCGGAGTTGCACTTGTAATTTGAACAGTACAAAGTTTCCTCTTACCCATTGAATAGAATCGGCGTCAAATACAGAATCTCGATTATTAAAGCTATACTTACTCTGAGTGAACTTCGGCATTATGATTGAATTACCATGTGTAAATCGACAAGTTGAAAAATGCTCTTCAAGCACTAATTTATGGAATTGTAATATACCACATTAACCCATTAATGGCCGAGCAATTATAGAGTTAACTTTCGAAATTGATTTTAGGTAAAATTCTGCACTTATTTTTATGATTTCTATGAATGACTTATTTTATTACATACTGTAAATGTTTCTTTTAAATATACATAATGTATACGCATTTAATTTTCAGGCATTCGTCGATATTATATAAAAACGTGCAATATGAAGTTTAGAACGAGTGTATCCACTCCCAGACTAAGCATGAAGTAAAATTTCGAGTTTAGAAAAGCCTTTAAATTTGGTTTTGTCGCTCCGCGAAGCGGAGCGGCAAAACCAAATTTTTAGGCTTTTCTAAACTCGAAATTTTACTTTATGCGCCACGCGTATAAAACACTGAAATATTAAGAAGTTGAAAATACACTGACATTTTTTTTTTAATGAGTAATAATCGAAATATGAAAATAATAAAATATTTACATTTTTCTTCATACATTTTCAACTTAGGTTAAATAATATAATATATCAAATTAACTTATTTAATAATGTAATTAACAAAAAATTAATTATGTTGCGTGTACGGCGCTTAATGGGTTAAAACAGTTATATATGACTTAACATAATTTTACAAATCAGGATAGTGTTAGGTTATATGGCACACTAACCTAACCCTAACTAGAGTGGACTGGCTACCAGTTACTCAAGTCAAATAATTAATGCCTAAACTTATTATCCGTTAGATTAATAGAACCGCCGCGTTGAATAAGTTAATTTGAGAATTTTTTATTTAAGGGGACATTTTATATTGGAGCCAGGAGATTTTTAGAATTGTATTGGTGACTGGCGATAATCGTCGATGAAAGTTCTCGACCCTGCCTGAAACTTGATTGGAATACTAAATATTCAAAGGGCGGAAAGTATGGCCACACTAATGCCTAGAATAAATAATCCCCTAAATGTCTTCTCTTTTCCTATTAAATTATCTATTCCGTCGACCCCTTTATGTATCTAGAAAGTAAAATCAATTAAATGTTTTTATTTAAAATGTGAACCATCTTCAACATTACTAATATTATCAACATTACCATTTATTTATCTAAAAACAAGGATTTAGTTGGATAGTTCTCTTGCGACCGACAATTATATTTTCTTGTTTGCGCTGGTAACATTCTCCGTATAAACATCGAGCTGAATTGCACTACACTACAAAACATCTCTTTAAGTATTTAAATAGTTTTAAAAGTAAAGTGAATTAGTGTTTTATTTCTTTATTCTATTAGATTGCTGCTTTTTCTTCTAAACTAAATGGAGCAAATGCATTAGTTTCAATTCTACAAGCTATTACTCTGTCGATAGTAATTAATTTAGCAATAAATTAGTTAGCACACAAGTAAAATACTGTGTTAACTAAAGTTGAATTTAACTAGTTTAAACTTGCATTTAAAAGGATGTATCAAAAATTGACGCCATTTTTTGCGAAACTATACGTTTTGGGGTCACAGGAACCCGAATCAAGTGTTATCTTAATGGTGTCGGTCTCTAAAGTGATTTCAGCAAAAACGGCTTATGGGATTTTTATTCAATTTTGTATTTAGGTTCTACTTCATAATATCTCGAAATGAATTACTTTTGGGTCACATTCGAAAATCGGAAGTGGATGTTTACTCTTAGCGTTTTCTTCGTATCTCGTACATTATTCACATAATTATGTATAAGGTACGATTCACGAGAGGTTTCCCATGGTTTCCATGATTTGCAGTGCTTTCTGCACCAATACATTTAATACGAAAATAGTTTGATGTCATCAGAATACGTGTGTGAAAAGAGACAGAAAACTTCATAATATGTCTGCTACGGTTTTTAGATGAAACATGCGAAAACGTATGTTCCGGTGTGCAGCTATAACATTTTAAGGTTAAGCGTCACATTTTGACAATGTCTTCGTAAAACTAAATCTGCAAAAACCCAGTCACAAATCATTTTAATAAGTATGCACAATGGTTTTAAATGTGAGTTTAAGTGGTATAATTCCAATTTCCACATCTAATAAATAGTTCAGGTATTTATAGAAATAAATAATGCATTTATGTTAATTTTGTGTAAGCTTAAACGAAAATGTTAGTTGAATCGAATGCGCATTCAGTAGAATTGGCAAATATACGTCGGATTAATGTGTTAATGTGTTACAGGGAATTTTTCTTTTAAGTGTACATGCCGGGAATTTTCTATTAGGTATACATATGCATACGGTTTGTTTTAAGAGTTTAATTTGCAGCTTAAAACGAGTGTTTTTCACTCCTAGACTAAGTATGAAGTAAAATTTCGAGTTTAGAAATGCCTGAAAATTTGGTTTGGTCGCGTAGCGCGAAGCGACCAAACCAAATTTTTAGGCTTTTCTAAACTCGAAATTTTACTTCATTCGTATAAAACACTGAAATATTGTGAATTTCAGAATATTCTTCTTTAGCAGTATTTTAAATCCAACTTTTTAGGTTTTTCTAAACTCAAAATTTTACTTCATGCGCCACACGTATTAAACACAAAAAGCTCTGAAAGATTATGAACGAGTAAACTTTGCTTGAAATTGTAAATTTTAAACTTAACCACAAATTCAATACTGTAGACCAGCGTCTGCTCCAACCATGAACCAGGATGGAATCTACTTTAAAATGACCCCGTCCGGGCAGTACCTCTACCCACTAGCCCACCGTAGTAGTTTACTCTTAGCGTTTTTTCGGTTGTTCTTGACTTTTTCTTAAATATTTATCATATCGAAAAATATTTAAATGAAAATATGTAGGGCTCTTCGAAATACATTAAATCTATACAGATAATGCGTTAGTTTTCTTTGTTGCCGCTAAGTAGAGATGTTCAGAATAATTGTCTGCGAAGGGTTTTAAACAACACAAATTCGATGACATTAATACCTCTTTACTTGTGAGTTTGTACATTCAATTCGAACAGCAACATCGAGTACCTACTTGTTACAATAATAGTTCAATGTAATTTTCTTAATGGTATAGATATCCAAATTGAGTTTATAATATCCTCTAAACTTTGGTTAGATAATTTCACCCTAATATTCAATTGAATGCATCTGCATTTGAAGTAATAATTAATACTAATAATTTACCCGGTATTCGTTCACGGCAAGTTAAACATAACTATTTAAAAACTGTCAAATTGAAATCGTTACTTTAAAGCAATTATACCGTGTGTCCCGTTTCAAGACGTATTCCCATGTTAATTATTTAATTTGAATGTCTCTATTATTAAAATTAAATAGTCAGAATAAAACTAAAATCGTTTTCCTATGTATTAACGATATTTCAGAAGCAGCTTTTTTCGTTTTTTAGTCAGTTTTAATCGAATTATTGCATTAAAATGATGAAATAAACAGAAAAATCATTAAAATAGTAGCTGCTTTAAAATGTTAGTACATGACATCTAAAATTACAGGCCGCAGTTTAAAGGCACAAATTCATTATTTGTTTTGAAACAAATAATTTAAAAGATACACTTAACCTGAACAGAATAAGACTCCACTTACACTTTTTCATTTGTTTTGTACAACATTTTATCTACAATTATTAAACCATTCAAAATTTAGAAAGAATGAAAAATATCTAAAATATTAAGTGTGAAAAATGGACGCCTTTTTAAAACTGACGTTTTTGTGAATCGTGGCTCATATGTGAGAATTGAGTTGTGTCAGAATAATAATCAACATACAGAAAGTTTTTATTTTAAGTATACATATCTTAATATACTGTATACGCTCTAAATCTTCAGATATTCGTTGTTTTTACAAATATTTTAAATTGAACTTTTAAACGAGTGTTTTTCACTCCCAGATTAAGCATGAATAAAATTTCGAGTTTAGAAAAGCCTGAAAATTTGGTTTGGTCGCCTCGCTTCGCTACGCGATCAAACCAAATTTTCAGATTTTTCTAAATTTGAAATTTTACTTCATGCGCCAAGCGTACTAAACACTGATGTGATGTGGTGTTCAGAATACACGTTTTTAGTATACTGCTTTAGTAGAATATTTTGAAGTTCACCTAAAATCAGTGTTTTAAACGCGTGGCGCATGAATTAAAATTTTGAGTTTAGAAAAACCTAAAAATTTGGTTTGGTAGCGTAGCGCTACGCGCTTCACGGCCAAACCAAATGTTCAGGCTTTTCTAAACTCAAAATTTTAAATTATGCTTAATCTGGGAGTGGAAAACACTCGTTTAAAATGTGAAATTGAACTATTTTAAAAAACAAACGATTATCGGAAACGTTACAGCTCATGCATAAATGTATGTATATTTAAAAGAAAAATTCCCAGTATGACAGTTGCAATAAAAAACTGGTGATTAAAACATCGCGTAATTGCCGTAGAGCAAGTTATTCACAATGGCGAGTCTATCGCGTGCGTTCCGTTTTCGGTTCAACCTCGCGCCATTTGATGTCCTTCCTTCACAATCCTGAGGTGGGTAAATCATTTTCGCACACATGGTAATGTGAAGACAAAAAAGAAAAGAGGTGGTCGAATCGTAGCCACACCAGAAAATATTGATCTCGTAAGAACATCTGTTCTTCAGAGTCCAAACCGATCAACCAGACGCCGCGCTTAAGCGCTCTGAATTCGTCGTGGAAGTTTAATAAACATTTTAAAGAAACAAGTGAAATTCCACTCTTACAGAATAATTCAAAAGCTCCTTCAGACTGACTACCATTAACGTGAGCAATTCAGTGTGCGCATGTTGGAAATTTTAGAGGATGAAGAAGCAGTGGTGATGTTGACAGATGAGGCCCACTTTCACTTAGACGGATTTGTCAACAAACAAAATTATCGTTATTGGACAACTCGCGAGAATTATACCAAAGACCTTTACACAGCGAAAAGGTGACGGTTTGGTGCGGAATTTCCAAATTGGGACTAATTGGGTCCTTCTTTTTTTGAAAATGAGAGAGAGCAGGCAGTAACGATCATCACAATGCATTAAGAATTTTTAATCCCTCATTTTGAAGAAAATGAAATTGACACTGACAATAAATGGTTTCAACAAGACGGAGCTACAGCTTACATGGCAAGGATTTCTATGGACTTTGTGAGATTGGTTTTCCCCCGACGTGTGATATCCCGAAATGGTGATGTTCCCTGGCCTTCGCACTCAACAGACCTCACCCCCTGTGATTTTTTTTGGGGCTACCTGAAATCTAAAGTGTATGCCGACAAACTCAGAATCATCCAAAAATTAATGGAATCCATCAGAAATGAAATCACTGCGATACCAGACGATATGGTGTACAGAGTCATAAGAAACTTCACGAAACACCTAGAGATGTGTATAGCAACCGAGGGTCGTCATTAAAATGATATTATTTTTCACACTTAATGTTTTAAATATTGTTCTTTTTACCAATAAAACCCGCCGAGTTTCTCTACACATTGTGTTTATGTTCAACCCTGTATGATCTAAATTGTTGACACGGTTCTAAAATTCGTCCGATCTGGTTTGACCACCTTGTATAACATCAATGCCCACTTGTATCGAAGGTACTTTATCGTGGATGAAAAGTTAATCAAGCTAAGCCTCTAATTAAGTTAAAATTTGGGAATATAGAAATAATTTAAATTTGATATCTCTGAAACATATATCTTTCATCAAAATGCAAATGTATAAACAATTTGTCAATACAATTGTTGTGTTTTTAAGAAGTACCAATCCCTGAGTGACACTAATCTAAGTTAATCAGCTGTGGTGCAAATAGGCATTAATGTAAGAAAAATTGACTTAGGAATGTGATGACAGAAAATCTATTATATACCCATCGGGCCCGTAGCCGGAAACAAATTTCGGAGGGGGTTATAAAAATGTTGGGGGGGGGTGGGGAGGTTACTGTTAAAAATATGGTTTTTGCTCTTGCAGGGCCGCTTTTACATACAAAAATTTAACATTTTAAAAATTTCGAGAGGGGTTTCAACCCCCATATTCCCCTCCCTGGCTACGGCCATGTAGCCATAGAATTTTGTTGTACTCATGGTTTTTTAAAGTTAAATTTAAAGTTTTTAATAAGTGTTTCTACGTCCTGATTGAGCTAAAGTTTCAAGTTTAGAAAAAAATGAAAATTTGGTTTAATGGTCGCGTAGGACAGTATACGATTTAACCAATCTAGCGGGACAAAATTCATGGACTACTTTTTATGGTCCATTTTGAATCATAAATTAATTAACGAATGCAGCACTTATAACCTCTCTTCGCACGTTTATTTAAATTAAATGTACATACATTTCGGACACAAAGTGACCATTGTCAATGGATTAACACAGTGTTAATTCATTGATAATGGTCAATTTGTGTCCGAAATGTATGTGCATTTGGTAATTCAAATAAACATGGGAAGAAAAGCTATTATTAGTGCATTATTTGCCAAATTAATTTGATCTTTACGTAAATCAATCAATCAACATAAATAAATTATTTCTGGATGAATTTAAAAATAGATAGTTTAAAATAAAAATTTAAATAAGTCAATAATTAAATTCAGTAAGAGATTTGAGGTGTATTATCAACAAAACAAATATTTTTTCTTATAGTTCAGTTTGCATTCAATTAGCATTATGTTTGCCGCTCAATTCATGTTGTGGAGGTTTTCTTATTCATAATGTGTATGACTGTGTATACTTTTAGACTAATCACAAGCGACTGACTTTTATAAAACATTTTTTGCACAGGGATTTTTTATTTTAAGTAATACCCTCGTTGTTTGTTGACTTTTTAAAATTGTTTAATTTTAAGCTTTAAACCAGTTTTTTTACTCCCAGATTAAGCATGAAGTAATAGTATATGCTGTAAATATTCAGATATTGTTTTTTTTTAAGAGTTCAATTTTTAAGCTTTAAGCGAGTGTCGTCCACTCCTAGATTAAGCATGAAGTACAATTTAGAGTTTAGAAATGCCCCGCGTAGAAAATTTGTCGAGGGTCGCGCAGCGACCCGAGACAAATTTTCACGGGGCTTTTCTAAACTCGAAATTTTACTTCATACGCCACGAGTATGAATCAATAAAATATTGTTAAAATAAAAATACATTGTTAAATCAGTATTAAAAAAAATACTGCTAAAACAGGATTAAAAATATACTGCTAAACAAGAATATTTTAAACTTCACTTGAAATCAGTGTTTTATACGCGTGGCGCATGAAGTAAAATTTCGAGTTTAGAAAAGCCCCGTGAAAATTTGTCTCGGGTCGCTGTGCGACCCTCGACAAATTTTCTACACGAGGCTTTTCTAAACTCGAAATTTTACTTTATGCTTAGTCTGGGAGTGGACGACACTCGTTTATAGCTTTAAACTGAATTCTTAAAAAAAAAACAACGAATATTTGAAGAGTTACAGCATATACGCAGAAGTTGACTTAAAAGAACTCCATATATAAAATAAATACATAGGAAGTTAAAAAATATTATTTGAGTTATTTAAAATAGCATCGAATAAGTTGATTTGAACAAACGTACATATTTCTAACTTTAAAATTTTTTATAGATTTTTATAAAACCTGCAATTTGTATTTAAAGATTTTTTTTCAATTAACAGCATTTTAAGAAATATTGACAATAGACAAGACGCATTTACTTAATTTTTACACCTAACAAAAATGTTAAATATCTTAGTAATTTCAAAAAGTCGCACAATTTAACAAAATTTATCGTTAATAAAAAATCTTGAGGATCATTAGAAAACAGTAGTAGTTTATAACGATGTATGACGCAAAACATATGAATGTTTTTATCAGATGTTTTTTTTTATAAACTAAATAACCTATTATGTTTATGTTATATTATATTATATTTACACAAATAATATATGGTATTGTATCTACACTTTTGCAGAATAAGACACCTAAAAGAAAATATTCTTCAGGTTTGATCAAACGATGCAATATTAAAATAATAATGAATCAACAACAAATGAAATTAGTTTAATTCAATTTTGCTACTTGATACCGCAGAGAATTGAAAGGAAACTTGACTAATTCTGTATCAGGAATCTTTTTCTGATGTATAAAAACGTATGCCCCAACAAGCACAGTAGCATTCTCCACTAGAATAAATAACTATCTGGATAATCTATTTACTAACATTAACACTGTGCAGGTTAATATGAAACCAGTCGACGTTGGGCTATCGGATCACATAGGCATACATGCGGAAATAAATGTAGTGTCGAATTTCCAGAAACTAACGACTAAATATATAGTCCGTCCTATTACCCAATATGGTTCCTTCAAATGATATCAACTTTTAGATAACGCATGTTGGAATTTTATCGATGACTTAGACATGAGCTTGGATGACAAATTCAACGAGTTTATGGTCATCATGCAAGTATATATGCAAGAAGCTTTTGCCGAAAAAGTCGTCCCTATACACCATATTGCAAAATGCGAGAAATACTTCTTCTTCGTCGAGATGCAAGCAATCGGAATCAGGCTGCTAAACAACAATTTATTCAGTTTAGGCATAAATATAATACAGGGAACCAACCTAAGATAATGTGGTCATTAATAAAAAATAAGCATAATCGACGAGATACAACCTGCAAAATTGACGCAAATGTTGCCAATTCTTTCTTTAGGGACAAAAAAAAAATCTCGTTGAAAAATGCCTGCAATTGGAAAAGATCCAGTAAATTTTCTTATTGAAATTAATTGCAATAAAAATTATTTTGAGTTCAGCAAAATTAGTTCCGTAACTGTCAGATACATTATTAGAAAACTAAAACCATTTCCTAGTCGGGATGTGTATAGACTGAACGTACGTATAATATAATCAATCACAGATGTAATAATAATGCCACTTACAAAACTGCTAAATTCATGTATATCACAACGTATATTTCCCCAGTGTCTGCAGCGTGCGAAAGTAATTCCTTTGCATAAAAAGGGTGATTTTAATGATATTAATAATTAGAGGCCAATCTCACTATTACCTATTTTTTCAAAGATCTTGGATCTTCTCACAACTCGTCGACTTCACGGAGTTGCATAATTTTATCACTGTAGCAACCTTCTTGGGCCTGACTAGGGCATTTGATTGTGTCTCCCAAGGTATTCTTTTGCGAAAGCTGTGCTGCTATAATTTTCACTCTAGCAGCTGCCGTATGGTGAATTCCTAGCTTGCGCACAGACACCAACAAGTTTCTTGTAAAAATAACACCTCAGAGGAATTAAGATCAACTGCGGCATTCAATCCTAGGTCCTCTGCTTTTTATTATTTACATCAATAATCTGCCTGGGCAGAATCATGGTGTAAATACTGTGTTATTTGCAAATGATACCACACTGCAAAGCTCCTTTGTGTGTAAAACGGCAGCTGTTGATAAGAACAATACAGCAGTTAAAAGAGCGACAGAATGGTTTACAGTGAATGGTCTCACTTTGAATTCTGATAAGTTGACGGAGGTAACTTTCTTCATGAAGAAAGATATCGAAGAAAGCAGCGCAAAATTCCTAGGAGTTGAGTTGGACTCAATATTAACCTGGTGTGCACATAAACAGGCATTGTCTAAAAAAATGTGTAAGGGCGTATACCTTCTTAGACAACTAAAAAATTCTCTGCCTACTGAAGCTCTCCGTACAGCTTATTTTGCGGTTTGTCACATTTACATATGGGATTCTATCTTGGGGCCATTCTAGCATAATTGGCAGAATTATTGGCATTCAAACAGGCGCTATACGCGTGCTTGCTTCTCTTGATTATAGAGCAGATTGTCGCGAGGCGTTCATTCACCATGGCATTCTTACACTCCCTTGCATTTATGTATTGACAAACTAAAAACACAGTCAAAATCATCAGCATGACACAAGATCTGCCAACCTCATATACCCTGCATTCCTTCGTTTGGGTAAATCGCAAAAAGCGAATAAATTTCATGGACCAAAATTATTCAATATTTTACCAAATTCGATTAAGGCACTGCCGCTGACAACCTTTCGTCAAGTTTTCAAGAGATATTTGGAAAAGCAGGCATTTTTTAGTATACCGGAATGTCTATCTAGTAATTTTTCCGGCCTAGTTGTGTAATAAGTTTAAATCTGTATGTAATTATAATCTAATTTATTATTTTTATACTATTATAATTATTAACCTGTGAAAGCATTTCTGTAGTAGCACAAAATTAATTAAATATTTTGAATTTGTCCCTCTAGAACGATCAAATAGTATACTGTGCGTAGTGAGGCGGAGCGACAACACTGAACTATTGTAAAGTTTGAAATATGCTTCTAAATCAGTATATTTTGAATTTCAGAGTATTTCAGTATTTTATACGCCTGGCGCATGTGGTAAAATTTCGAGTTAAGAAAAGCCTAAAAATTTGGATTGGTCGCTCCGTTTCCACATTTTTAGGCTTTTTTAACTCGAAATTTTACTTCATGCTTAATTACGGAGTGGAAACACTCGTTAGAAATTTAAAATGTACAGTCGTTGCATCCGATATGTATTTAAGTATTCCCTTTATGTTCATTGTTTACACAACCATTCCCCTCATTTCTGAACGATTCTAAAATTTGTTGATGAACACAGCACTGGACGGTCTTCAGACTTAATATGTCGGAAACAGCACGCAAAGCATGTTCGCCAAAAGTTCCGTTTTATGATTAGAATTTTTTCATTTGTGGTAAAAAAAATGTTTTCTGTCTTAAAAAATTTAGTTGCAAACACTGACATTTCATAGCAACTACTATTGTAAGGATTTTGGTTTCGAATATTTGTTCAATATTTTGAGCTATATTTCTAATAAAACTAAAGATAAAACTAAAATAAAATCTCGAAAATAATTTTAGTAGGTAAAGTCTAGTTTTACTCTGATCATTTTAGTCTGAAATTAAAATGCTTACATAGGAATTTCCTGTGATGCGTCTTGAAACGGGATACACGGTAACCTGAAATATTCTAAGCAATTTTCATAAAAGTTTGTCGATTGTTGAAAAAGTTGTATATAATCATATCTGCACGTAACTATGCATATTAGCAGTGCATTTTTTTACGTTTAATGAAAGTGTTTAAGTTGTAGTTTTTAATTAAATAATTTAGATCGCATAAATCTTTATGGAAAATGGATATCAGGGAATAATCCGATTAAGAGCATGCTGTTTACAGAATGAGTACGTTTCGACATTCCCTGATTATAATCGTGTGATTGAGAATATCAGTTTAGAGCAGGGCTAATTCTAGATGCCGCATCCAGATTCTCGAATCTATGGGTGTCGCGTAAAGGATTATTTAAATCAACAATGAATGCTCTTACTGGAATATCTGGATGCAAGTACAGTATCCGGGAAAACGACGAAATGACATTTTCAGATCAAATGATGCAACGCTGCATCTGCTGAATAAACAAAACGCCTTTCATACGTCTCATACTTCCTTCACAACTCCGATAAATCCAAATTTTAGCAACATATCAACATTACCAAAAACCATGCCGCCTCCTTTTCCTAAAACTATTAACATTCAACGTGTGTACCTCCACAGCTCCGTTTCGTTTCATTACCAAGAGAAGAAATGAAATGAGAATTATTAAAATGCAAATGTCTGGTTGAAAAATGTCTCATTTCCTTATTCAAGGGCATTAAAGCAAACACACCACGGAATTTTTAAATCGCTAGATTACATTCTTCCCTCAAATTATAAGAAATCTGTTTGTAATGGACACTATGGAATATGGCTGATTACTCTTTGTATGAATTATAATCATATTATAAACAAATTCGACAAAAATTAGGGTTTTTTGTATTATATTAGAATGTAAATTTAGAATCATGGAAAATTATTACTTTTTGGCACAATAAAACAAAGTATACATACAGGATGTCAAGTTAATGTGGGGAAATGTCTTAACCATAGATTCCTAGGATCAAAATATGATGATTTAACATAACTTATCTATATCCAAAAGTTTACGGTTAGGACGGAATTAATCTTCAAAATTCAAAAAATATTATTTATTTTATTATAACAATTGAACGTTATATTCGATCCGACTAAAATTTATTATGGTTGATATCATAATATAACACACCATTTCAGTTATTATGGTCATCATTGATTGACAAGAAGTATAAAAAACAATAATACTACAACATAAAAACTAAAATATGTTTTTGTTGAAGCACCTTGTAAAAATTAAAAAAATATATCTTGAAAGATTAGTTCATATAAAAATTTGTTGTCTCTTAATAACGATTGATATCTTTTACGGTTCTTCCCCACAAAAAAAAAATGCAAATAAATAATTTTTTATTATTTAGTATTAAAAATTGTTATTAAAAATACATGTTTTTTCTTTGTCGCCGCCATTGTTTAAGAAACGTCGATTGTGTATAACATTAATTGACGAGTGTTTTTTGAGAATTAATTGTTATCTTCATTATGGTTTATAATTATTTATATTTCTCCGGTGCAAACAGATACAGGGAGTTTTTCTTTTAAGTATACGTATTCCAAATTCAGCCCATTTTCTGTAAAACTTTAGATATTTCTTGTTTTTCTTTTAAGTTCAATTTGAAGCTTTAAACGAGTGTTTTCCTCTCCCAGACTAAGCATGAAGTAAAATTTCGAGTTTAGAAAAGCCCCGTGAAAATGTTCTGAACTTTTCTATACTCGAAATTTTACTTTATGCGCCACGCGTATAAAACACTAAAATATTGTGAAATTTATGTATATTCGAACTTCACTTAAAATCTGTGTTTTATACGTGTGGCGTATGAAGTAAAATTTCGAGTTTAGAAAAGCCCAGAAAATTTGTCTCGGGTCGCTGCACGACCCTCGGCAAATTTTCAAGGGGCTTTTCTAAACTCGAAATTTTACTTCATGCTTAGTCTGTGAGTGGAAAACACTCGTTTAAAGCTTCAAATTAAACTGTTTTAAAAAACAACGAATGTCGGAAAATGTACAGCTTATGCATATGTTTACCTAAAAGAAAAAATCACTGTATGTTGCTTGAATTAGGATTTTGCCAAGGAAATTCAGGATATCATATTCATATTTTATATTTTTGTGGCAAAACCGTACAAGATATCAAACATTATTGACAGACAAAAAAAGCTTTCAAATAAACCAATCTTTGAAGTAACATTTTTTAAATTTTTATAAGGTGCGCCAGTAAAAACATATTTTAGTTTTTATGTTGTGGTACTACTGTTTTTCATACTTCTTAACAATCAATGATGACCATAATAACTTAAATGATGTGTTGTATTATAATAATCAACTATAATAAATTACAGTCAAATCGAATATAGCGCTGAATTGTTACAAATAAAATTATTAATATTTTTTAGAACTTTAACGACTGATTCCGGCTTAACTGTAAGGTTTTGGATATAGATAAGTTGTGTTAAATCATGATATTTTGATCCTAGGAATGTATGGTTAAACCATTTCCCCATATTAACGGAACATCCTGTATATATGTTCGACAGCGTAAACGCCATCTAATGCCCATTTTGAATGAATGAGTACTGAACACAAATTCATATTCTTGATTTAAGTATACGGATGTTTGTACATTTAAAAAAATGGTTTTTAGATTAGACCAAGTAAACAGAATAGTTTGCATGGGATTTTTTTTTCTACACCTACATCTATGTATGTACCAATAGTAATAACAAGCCAGTAAATGAAAGTTTATACAGGTTCCTATTTTTCTATGATTATTATTAGTTCAAATTTAAAGTGTCCTATCAAAATATTTATTATTGTTTTATTACAAAGCGCTCACTACAGCAGATTTGTTAAAGTACCTTAAACTATACGTGTCGGTCGAAATGTAAGTTTGAGTTTTCATGAAAACAATAATTAACTCTTTGTACCTATGGGGAAAGTAAAATGTTGCGCGTAAAAACGCGCCCTATATAAAAGAGTGCAGTTTTTTTTACCTTTTCATAAAATAATTGAAATGCAGCCAGATTAATTAAATCCCGTATTGCTGACTCATATTTTAAGCCCGAAAAATGTATCTCAATTATTTCAAATGATACCTAGTTTTATGGGTAAATTAAATTCGCTATGATTTCAAGATTTATTGCGAAACGTAGAATTTATTCCGGTATTATTTACGATAAGCCCTTTATCAATATTGCATGTCTGATATCAATAATTATTTTTACAATGCAATTTTGTTACATTCAACGGATTCCTTAGTGAAACAATTTGATGTCAACAGAATTTTTTTAGCTAACTGTTTAGGGTTCCTTGAAATTAACGTATTTTATTCCGTACTACAATTGATTTATGAAATGGCTTCCATTGATTATCAAAGAAATTAATAAAATCACTATATTGGTTTCTTATTTATTACTGGCATTACAGTTTTACAAAATATCTATAATCATATACAGAGAGTTTTATGTAACACCGAATATTTTCAATGTTAATTTTCGTATGTTCTATTTATCAAACCAAAGCATATAATAAGATTTGACACCTTTAACTTTTAAGTTATGTGTAAATTGGGTTGCCTATATGACCATTACAAATTGTAGCTAATCAACAGCAATTAATGCCTCAACTTGTAAATACAGAGAGTTTTTCTTTCAAGTATACATGTCCCAATCACATGACGTAAATCTTTAGATAATCGTTGTTGTCTGAAAAGATTTCAATTTAAAACTTAAAATGAATGTGTTCTACTCCCATGTAAAGTTTAGTGGTGTGTTTTAAACTTCGTAATATGTCAGTGATTTGTACCGGTGGCGCATGAAGTAAAATTTCGAGTTTAGAAAAGCCTGAAAATTTGGTTTGGCCGCTCCGCGCTTCGCGCTACGCGACCAAACCAAATTTTCAGGCTTTTCTAAACTCGAAATTTTACTTCATGCTTAGCCTGGGAGTAGAAAACACTCGCTTAAAGCTTTAAATTAAATTCTTTTAATAAACCAAGCATCGAAAATGAGCAACGTAAGCATATGGATACTTCAAAGCAAAAATTCTCGTTATGAAAATGTTCGGTGTTATATAAAACTCTCTGTATATGAATTGTGGTTGTACTGCGTATTTTAAAATGGTAAAAAAATATTTAATTTACATCGAAGAAATTAAGCTTTATTAGCAAAAACACAACTACACATGCATAATTACATAAAATTAAACATAATTCTCACCCATATTTCATCTAAATATTTATTATAGACATTTATTTATACCTATATTGATCAATCACATTCAAGTAATATTTAACTAACATTCCAACGTTGCATGTTCATGTGATGTTCAAGAAATATAATTTTTCTTTGCTTATTGGAATATACATTGATCATAATGTCAAAATGTTACAGATTTGAAATTTAAAATACGCTGCGCGCCGGCAACGACGCATACAATTATTGGTGCTTGGCGTTGAGTTCGTTCGTCCATGCGCATTGTGAGCGTTTTACGCTATTATTCTCTCTAACAGATCCCATTTCTGGCCCATGCAGTGAATAGGGAGTTGGCGGTATAGACTAATAAGTATATAAATGAAACTGAAGGAATGAAGAAATAAGGAGAAAATATCTAAAAATATAATATTTTTCTGTACATAATATACGTATGTATGAGTCCAACGACCTTTCTTCTTAGATGAAATAATATTTCATGAATTAATTACTTTACTCTGGAGCTGGTCGAAAGAAAGGGCCTAGTTGATAAGGCCAATAAATTAAAAGTAGAAATATAAGACAAGTACAAAACAAGTGTGTCGTTTTAAGCAATGGAAACTTTCACAATTCAGTAAAAACGTGTTATTGGCGTATGTTTGGTTGCATATATAAATACATTAGTCTAAAAATTGTACCAAAAAATATATTTTATGATTATTTATTATTATTTATAATAGTCTAAGTAAACTATAAGTAGAAACTAAGATAAAAGTGTTTTCCACTCCCAGATTAAGCATGAAGTAAAATTTCGAGTTTAGAAAAGCCTGGATACCTAGAAGAAAACTTCTCATTATGAAAATGTTCGGTGTTACATAAAACTCTCTGTATAATAAATTTTCATTTACACAAATAAGAAACCTTAGTTTGTACAACTTAGGTTTTTATTGTAACTATAGTATCAACAACGTTATAATATATTACGTCTCGAGAGCAGCATATTACATATGAGCGGATATGTTGCGCACGAGCCGCGTAGCGACGAGTGCTGTATTCCGCGAGTATGTAATTGCCATAGCACTCGAGAAACGTACGATACTTTACCTACGCCCTAACAAAATAAACAATGAGCATGAAAGAACAACTTTTTTATTCAATAATTTTTGATAGTCACATGACATTGATGAAAACTAAATTACTACTTGATCAATATACATCAAAGAAATGTTATTTGGTTGTGCGGTAACACTGGTCTGCAAAAACAATTTTTTTTTCGAGCCCTGACACCATTTCTGCTGATTCTTATGTAAAATGACCTCCTGAATCCGAATATGAGGGGGGATGGAAGCTGGAATATGTAGAAAATAAGTGAAACAACTGCGAAAAATAACGGAAAAATCGATCATTTTTAAGGATTTTTTTTACAATTTAAGGGGGAAATCCCCCCCCCCAAATCTACCTCCTTGCTACAAATGTTAATGTTTTGGAACTTTTCACCTCTCTAGCCCCTCAGAAGTACATAACAACACTTTTTCTTTGCCAAATGCGGTCGTTTTTGCTTCAATAGTGTTTAGCAGTGATCGACCCACCTTATTCTTCTTTGGTGCAAGTTCCCACGGGGTTGTCTGCTTTCAAAACCTACCAAACACAAACTAAATGACGCAGCTTGCTCAAAATTTGACAGAAGTCTATTGACAGATGGTAGTTGGCATGAGCAGTATTGCATTTAATGTTACTAGGCTGGAAATTCAAAAAGTCACTGACTTAACAAACTACCCTCGTATCTTTTTATCAATACCGATATATTGTTATAACAGTCTGGCAGGTTGCAACAAGATTGCTTTATTTTTATGATAATAATGATAACGAATGGTAACCAAAAATATATTAAGATATTGCGCTATTAGTACTTATTTATTTATTATATAGCTTAAATATGGACAAACAGTAGCTATGTTAATGTTTCTATTCTGTATAAAAAAAAAAATTAAACGAGATATCCCATTTCAAAGAGTAACCAGTACACGTTTTACAGATAAATAAAAAAAAACAATCTTGTAAACATTTCTGAATACAGTATATAGTCTGAATTCGAAAATAACAAAATATATCAAACTTAAGAAAGTAATTAGTTGACATGTGAAGCAAGCTGCTAGTAAAATCAAATATATTCATATAGAATTTCATAAAAATCGCTCTATAATTAACAAAGACATCTGTAAAACACTCTACAATGTAACTCAAAATTCAACTGGATATCTTAATATTATTTATTCCAAATTTTAGTAATTTTAGTTATTTACTCGCAGTGATATGCAAATATAAATACTATCGCGATTTTTTAGTTCGTGTGTTTTAATTAAATAGGTACATTAAAATTTTGTTAGAATGGAAAAGTTTGTAGTAATTTATATAATTACAACACTTCCATTGATTGATATCTAACAATATATTAAACATGTTTATATGTGTTTTCTACTCAATGCTGTATTTCAACATGTAAATATTTGAATAATGTATTAAAAACAACAATTCAGAAGGAATAATTATTGTTTTTTTTTTTGTTCCAGGTGAGTTATATCTTTCTATATCGCCATTAGTATAGAAGAGGAATCCAGCATTTTAAAGTATATGTATACGCCAAAAATTAAGGGATTAAATATACACACGTTGTTTTCTTAAATTGAACATTTTATCAAGAAAATGGCATCATAAGTGTCTATAGTTTTCAATGATAATTTTATTAGAAATATTGTTGGTAGCAATAAAAAATAAACAAGTATTTGATTCCTCAATTTTGGGATAGTTTACATTTGGTCTACAGAGGATGGAGAAAACGTCTATAGCCTCCATGTTCTTTTGGCTGGTAAACCATTTTTATTAAAGAGTTTAAACTTTAAATTTCACACTTTAAAGGCTGGCACACACCAAGGCGCACAGCGGGCGAATTGCGTAAATTAGACTGCAATACATAAAAATCATAAGTTTCTGATGCTCGTGAAATCATTTTTATTTATAAAAAAACACGACTTCAGATGCTTCTTCTTTAAAAATACAACATCGAAGTTCAACTTTTTGTCAATAAATAATAAATGAAGAGCTGTTTATTTACCGCTGTTCAGTGAACCTTTAAATATAATCACATTAAAAATGTAATAAACATTGTTATTTGTATTTATAATAAATTTTTGATTTTAGAGTTAGATAATTATTACGTTTTTGGAATAATGACTTACCTTGTTCTTATATATTTTCTAAAGAAAATGTGATTTTAAAACTAACTCTTAAAAAGTATAAATTTACATGATTTAAAAAATCATATCTCGTGTATTCTTTGTAACTGAACTTCTTGAAATTTCTGATATCTTAATACGTATACTTTGCTGTACCAATTAGAGTGTTTGCTCAAAATTGCTCTTTTAAGATGTTTTCGATTTATTAGGTATTTTGAGCATACATAGAGTTTTTTTTTATGATTACATATGCCAATTATATGCTGTAAATTATTATATATTTTTTAATTTTTTTAAGTTTAATTGGAAGCGTTAAACGAGTATTTTCTACTCCCAGTTTAAGCATGAAGTAAAATTTCAAATTTAGAAAAGCCTGAAAATGTTACATCATGCTTAACCTGGGAGTAGAAAACACTCGTACATAGCTTCAAATTTAACTATTTTATAAAAAGCGTATGGGAGTTAATCCTTCTAATATACATATCTCAATTATAATTATATTTTTTTAGAAATCTTCCTTCCATTAGCCCAAACTTTAAATATTTGATAAATAATGAATGATAGCGATATCTAAAAGAAATTTTATATTAGAGCAATTTTGAGCAAAAATTTTAATTGGTTTAGTTTAGTTACTAACAATGAACGAATTATGAATGTTTTTAAAACAAAATTTAAAATATATATTTTGTAAAAGATACTTTTGAAATTGCTTTTTTTGTGAAACGTAATGAATGAAAATAAAACGATACTCCTAAAATGTAGTAATTATGTACCAATAACTTATTCTAAAATTAAAATTAGTTATAAATACATTTTTTTTACAACTGCTGTATTTATAGGTTAGCTGAACAGCGACAAATTCAGTTTATTTAGAAACTAGGTTGATAAAAATATTGCGTTTTACCACAGTAATCTAGTTAGCCAACTTCTATATAAAATTTGGAAACCGTACGTTGCTGGATGCGCGACTGGTGATTGGTGTATACTACGACTATTTTATTCTTAACCCACTTCCTGGCCACAGTCTCTCCTTTTCTACACGATTTCCAGTTCTCCCATAAGCATTGGCTCCTCTTTGGTTAAAACCCTCCATTAAAGAAGAAAACTCTAAAATCATGTTATTGTACAAATAAACATATTTTCACGATTATCAGAAACGTACGGTATTTTTTAATTATTGCACTCTAAGGCCTGAGACATACTTGCGGCAGTCCCGCGCGACGCTGCCGCGCCGGCGTGGCCGCTAGTGTTGCTCTACAGACATTTCTATGTAAGGTTTGTACTTGCAATCATCCTGCGGCTTGCCGCTCTTTGATCGCAACATGCTGCGTTTTAATCGCGGCGCGGATTTGCCGCAAGTATGTCCCCGACCTAATTGACGTGATTCGCCTACTGTGAGGCGGTCTGACTGGCGGTGGCGGTCGTGATCGCGGAAGGGATGTATCCATCATATGAAAATCAATGACAGAACGCAAATTCGTTGTCATTGATTTTCATGGTTTGAATAAATAGATCCCTGCCGCGATCCCGATCGCCAACGCCAGTCAGACCGCCTTGGAGTGCGCAAGCCTTTACTCGCACATTTATAAGTGTACATATTTTTTAATGAACGCACATGCAAATTGATTATTTGCAATTTGTTGACATAAAAATATTCAAAATCTGTAGCATCAATTAAAAATATTCGTTATACAGTGTGTCAGTATTTCGACAGAATGAATGGCAATCACAGTAATTTGTTATCAAACAATATAAATTCAAATTCAAAACTATTTGAATTCGAGAAAATAAGCTTACGCTTCTTATAGTTTGCACACTTTAAACATAATATATAAAATTACGTTTTATTGTCTTTGTTGTCTTATTAATTAAGACATTGTTTGCATTTTCACGAATAGTTTTTTCGTAATTTTATATATTGGTTATGTTTCATGGTTTTATTTTCAGTTTCGTGAGCTCGTATTCACAGCACCTATGCAATTTGTCATTGGTGAGAACTCGCACCAAAATGACGTCATTTTACTCCACACGGTTTGGTAAATTCTTCCCAAAATGACGTCATACCAGTGCGACTTCTCACTGAGAAGGGCCCTGTTACGTGATTCGGTCTTTACAGATCATTATCAAAGGTTAAACCATCGAACATAATAAATGTTTTACTATATCAAGCGCTTCGAGCATTAACTATATCATTATAGCTGATCTTGCGCCTTCAGGCGGCTTATGGTGTAGTACAGAATAATCGCCATTTAAACGCAAGCCAGTCTGTCTTTACTCTCCCAGCTTGGGCTAGTGCTGCAAAATACCCAGGTATTTATTTTTCAGAGAAAATACCCGGGTAAATACCCAAAAATATTTACCTAAAATGGGTATTTTGCTCGATTGTGTTTAATTAATGTAGTTCGTTTATATCAGCGTTTCCCAGTGGGGTTAATATCGACCTACTGGGGGTCAAACAAATTTGACAGTGGTTCGATGATGGGCGAAGGGTCGATTAGGGGTCGATGATGCTCAAGGGTTCGATTGAGGGTTGATGTTGGTCAAGGAGTCGACAACCAAAAATAACAACATTAAAGTCGGAATTGATGAAAGTTATAAATGCAAATAAAATATCGTTTATAAATATCAAATACAGGATATTCATTTAAAAACTTCCCAATCGAAACGAATCGGATTCGTGACAATCGCATTCTTTCGTGAAAGGGATGTTACTAATAGGGGAGAGGGATTATGGGCAAAACAAGTGTAACATTAAAACAGATGTAGATGTTAGGTGACAGATTACCTTAAATTTTGAGGTTAAAAAATTAAAATTTAAACACACTAAATATTTATTTGTATAGAAAATATTGGCTAACGTTAGTCGATGAAGATAGTTATTCCTTCAAAGGAGGTCGATGGAAGAAAAGGGTTGGGAAACCCTGGTTTATATGTTTATAATTGTCTAAACCAGACAAACAGAATGAAATGATTTCTTTCCCGGAAAATGAAGATAGCTCCGCAAAGCGGAGCGACCAAACCAAATTTTCTGGCTTTTCTAAACTCGAAATTTTACTTCATGCTTAATCTGGATAGCTTCAAATTGAATTCTTCTAGAAAAAGCGTATGTATATGTATACTTAAAAGAAAAAATCCCTGTATATAAACGTTGTTCACATTGTTACACAGCTTTTGTCTTTGAATTACCTACCTTTAATAACTTTTCAATTTTTATTTTATTATAATATATATGGTGTACATTTTTTTTTAAAACTTATTGAATTTTAATTATTATTATACTTTATAATATTTTAATAATGCAAGAGCTTTGTTTTCTAAATGTGTCAGTAGTATTTAACGACTTAAGCATAGGTTTTATTCAGAACTCATGTTGACTCAAATCGCGCTGTGATTCAATGGCTTATATTATACTTATACCTAATTATCAATAGACAACACGACATCTTATTTGATGAGACTGTAGCAGGTGCATACATACTGCAACATTATGCTATCGTAGCTGAGCTTGTATGTATCACGATGATTGGTTTAACATTAACGATACTAACACTGATACATTAGTAGCAGCCACCAGTTTTCTGCCAAAATACAAACTTGCTCTGCATACACTGTTCTCTATAATATATTTTACATGTATATACAATATATACGAGTACTAGATACTACATATTAGTTAGTTACTCAACAGTCAAATTAGTTACATGATTTTATTAGACATAGTACTTACTATTAAATTATAAATATATTCAAAAAAATATATAAATATGATTAATTAGGTATAAAAAAAACTCAATAGAAAAAAATTTAGACATTTCAGTTAGTAAGGCAATATATTACTGATTCTTAAAATGAATCTATTTAACAAATCTCACATCTGTCTTTAAATAAAATCACTTTCCATCCTCGCACTAGTAATGGAGTCACCTTGTATATACACATATATACTTAATACTAAATCGATACAGATGGCACGGATTCACGGCTTACATGTGAATTTCTTATCCCTAACTGTATTCTTTAAATCTCGTAATTTAAAGCAAATAAGCAAAATCATTAGATTTCGCTTAATTAAAGTTTCAATGCGTACTGTTGCATTATTGAAAATTAAAAATCGACGCAACAGAATTACATTTGCATAGAAAAATCGTTTTTCACAGTTGTTAAATTTCTAAAAACTCTAATAACTGACACATTTCATTTTGACGTTAAGTATGAATTGGGTTGTCTACACGGGAGTAGCTAGAATATTTACCAGGAAGAGGTGTTCATTTACTTTTTCAAACATAGGTTTCCACTCATTGCTTAAGCATGCAGTGAATAATTTGAGTTTAGAAACTCCTGAACTTTGCTAAATGTCCAGGATTATCTGAACTCGAAATATTTACCTGATGGGGAAATTTTTAAAATGTTTTATATTGGTATGTAAAAGCGGCCCTGTAAGAGAAAAAACAATATTTTTACCATTAAACCCCCCACCCCTCCTCCGAAATTTGTATAACCAGGTTCTATTTTTGTTTCTAGCTAGGGCTTTGTGCGCCTGATGTGTATAAAACATTGATTTATTATAAAGTTTAAAGTTTATATTTACTGTTTATTTGATGACTACGAAAAACCTAAAAAAATGCGTTTTAATAAACACATGCTTTTCGTTTTAAAAATCCATCGATTTTGCTTGTATTTGCAACCAATTTTTTGGGAGCATGACAATTATTGTAAAATTCTATAAAAAATTCATCAAGTTTCACTTACATAATCTCAGTCTCAAATCGTCTAAACAATATAATCATCCCCAAACACTTCACACGTAAATAATATATTGATTGTATTTAGAGAAGCGTTTTCTGTCATCTCAATTAAGTTATTAATTCGTGAAATGAAATATGACCAGGCATATTATCAACAATGCCCCCTTGATTTATATATCACAACTAATTTAGTAATCCATATATATACTAATAACAGATTCAGTTTCTTAATTTTTTTTTAATAGTTAGCAATTTTGACGCAACCAATACAATTTCATGATTACAATCCAATTACATGCATATCACGCTCGCCCTAAAAACTATGTTCGACCCATAGACGCCCTGATTAGTAATTATGGCTTATTTGGCAAGGTTGCTCTCATGTTATATTTATAACATACTCAGCATACATTTGACCAATTACAAAGTAATAAGCTAGGTTACAAATAATCGATTTAATCCAGCAGTCCCGTTTGCGACTGACGTGTTTCCCAAAATTTCCCCATATTAATTAAAATCACAATATACGCTCTGTTTATCTTTACCCCCTCGTCGGAATTACTAAAATACTTCTATGCAAACAAACGGTTAAAAAACCAATCAGTATGCTAATATATTGAAACACATTAAATTATAATTTTTTTTATTGAAACTCACGCCTTTCTTTGATTATCGATTACACACAAATACCAACCTAGCTGAATTTATAGGTAGTATTTAGTATGAGAAAAAATACAAATTGCAGGATTGCATGTAGTGTAGCCTTATTACACTTCTAATCACAATAATAAAATATAATTTTCGTAAACTGGTTGAGATCAGACCAAATCAAATAGTTGAAGTTTTAGCATGCTGGGCCATGTAATAATAGGGGTATTATGCATTTATATATGAACAAAGTATTTTATTCCTAAAAGGTTCTTAATTCTAATTTTAAAATTACATTTTTCTTTTTATGAGATGAATATAAGCAGCTAATAAAACTCGTAACCATGTAGGTACATATATGTAAATAATTATATATATTATATATATGTAAATAATTGAATGAAAGTGAAATACTGGGAAAATAAGAAGTATCTGTTAAATTTTTTAAACTAAAATACAACTTTTCGATGTAGATATATATATATTGTTAATTTATTCTTTAATTTAGAATTGATAGAATTTAAGACCTAAAATTTGTCTTATCAAAATATTCGTATTTAAAAAAAATCAATAAATTATACAAACAAAACAAAATATTTACATTAACTTGAATTAATTTCAAACTTGCAGTTTCAGAAACAAACAAACAAAAATTGTAGTAAAAATAAAATCTCCAACCTTCTCCAATCCCAGACACTACTTCCTTTTCCAATTTTTTCACCAACCAGAACTCAGCCTAAAGTAACAACAATGACCAGAATACTTCACACCTAACTGCAAAAAACGACGAAGTCCGATTACATATCCAACATGACGGCTAAATTTCCACCAGCAAGAAAACTTTTGGACTTATAGTTATTATTCTTAGCAAAATAATAATAGAACCGTGATTTAGCATCACGAAGGAAAAAAACGGAAACCATAAATCCTACAATAATTCCCAAATAATTAAAAACTCATTCAATTAACAAACAAAAAAATGCTTACCTACCGATGGTAATGAGTCTTAAAATCAATAGAAATAAATCTCTCTCGCAGCTATGGTTTATATCAATTAAATTAATAAGTAAACGATGCGGAAAAACCTATTATAATTTCCGAATAATTAGATTTATTCTAATCAATAAAAAAAAATGCTCACTTCTGAATGGAATTGAGGTTTAGAATAAATACCACGCTTATCTCCGCTCGAGGCGTCAGTCACAAACTGACAAAATCTGAGGAAACCAGCAATGATTTGAAATTGTCCACTCAAACGCCCGTGTCACTGTTCTGCAATGGCTGCTTGAACGTTTTGCCGAGTTGCTGAGAGGAGTGCGCGCAAGACGCGAAAAATATATGCGCGGTCTGAATCGCACGCAGACAGACGGGTCGAGACAAAAAAAACTATTGTTTCCAATGCGGGAACATTAATCAATTTAATAACAAAAGAAATACAATTAAATTATATTTCAATTATAACCAAATTAATCGTTTTTTCACTAATTTGACAGTACTGATTATATTGACAGTTTGATTATATCGACTGTTTTAGTACCAGCTATATTGACTGTATCCATTTTCATGTTAATAGTCAAAATAATAATAAAAATTTTATTTAAAGAAGACTCTAATAGTCAATTTTTTATTTGAATAGTCAGAATAGGCTTCATCCTGACTATAGATCACTATAATAGACATATTTTCACTTAGAAAAGACTGCAATATTCAAAATTTCTCTTTAATGTGACGAGAATAGTTAAATATTCGTTTTAAAGGGACGATACTAGTCAAATGTTAGGATTATCATGGACCATAGATCACTGTAATAGTTGCATTTTGACCTAAAACTTTGACTATTGCAGTTCTTTAATAGTCAAATGTTCGTTATAATGTGACGCTAATAGTAACATGTTCGTATCAAAGTGACAATAATAGTAACATGTTGGCAGTATCGTGACTGTTTATCACTATAATAGTCACATTTTGACTATAAAATGACTACAATAATCAAATGTATGTTATAATGTGGCAATAATAGCAAAATGTTCTTTTAAAATTGACGATAATAGTCAATTGTTCGTTTTACCGACCGCAGTAGTGAAATTTTGGCTTTATGGTTTTATTTAGAATATTTATCATTTGTATGACAGTTGGCATTCGTGAGATTTTTTAAGATAAAATACTATTTAATTTACTTAAAAATTACTGATTTGTAAGCGTGGCGGATGAAGTAAAATTTCGAGTTGAGAAAAGTCCGAATTTTTATGACAGTTGGCATTCGTGATATTTTTTAAGATGAAATACTATTTACTTCACTTTAAAATTACTGATTTATACGCGTGGCGCATGAAGTATAATTTCGAGTTGAGAAAAGCCCGAATTTGTCCAAATCCAAATTTTTCGCGCTTTTCTCAACTCGAAATTTTACTTCATGCTTAGTCTGGGAATGCAAGATACTCGTTTAATATTTTTAAATTGCTGATGAATGTTTATGATTTTAGTTAATTATCAAAGTTTTGACTATTTTTAGTGAATTTCCATAATTTAACTTAATTTTTAACGCTTTTCGTGAATTTACAAAATTTCCTTTAATTTTCTAAATTCTGATGTATTTCCTGAATTATCGTTCATTTTAAAAGTTTCGATACTTTTGATATATTTTTAAAATATACTTCAATTTTCAAATAATTAGCAATTTTCACCTAAATAATCGTTGAATTAAAAAATGTTGATTTTTCATAAAATTCCAAGATTTCAAATAGTTTTCAAATTTTTTAGTAAACATTCCTATAAAGCTAAATGCCAAAATTTGTCATGCTACAATACATATCCAACCAATTGAAAGTTCCCCTAATATTTCCCTTCGAGGATACAGCGCTGAAATGAGGAATATATTATATCAATCTATGTGATCAGTATAAGAAACTCATCCCATAGACCTAGCCATACATAAAATGAACTAATATTTGATGGATTTACTGATCATTAATGATGCTTTGATAGCCTTTGATATTATTATAAAAAAAATATGTTATATAACAAATTATGTGAGATGGTAGAAAAATATATGTTGATGAACTTTATTATTTATCTTTTTATTATCCTTTTATAATACAAATGTATAGTGGAAAAGTTATATACTTCTCTCTGTTCAATAAGTAGTTAATATTTGATGTTTTAGCCGTAACAAGAAAGAAAAACATCAATATTTATGTTGTTTGTAAATAGCTGTTATTATTTATTTGCTTTAACAAATGTATGTTTTAGATGTAATAAATATATAGATTCAAAAACCTAATTGTCATTTTAATAAAAGGATACTATGCTATGCTAATTTATTAGACTTTATAACTGATCTTAAGAAGTTACTAAAAATCAATAATGGATTAGAAAAAAACATGGTCTTGGTATTTTCATACGTAGAAATATATTATTTTTATCAATTATCAATTTATGTTTTAATATATTTTAACTTTCTTTGTTACGTAAATATTACATTATATATTTTTAATATTATATTCCATAATCTATGGATCATAAATTATTTGCAAATATGAAAAAGTCTCGGAATGACAAAGTGTGATGGATGTTGGGGTATCGTTCATCTCGATTTACTTAATGTTTTTGTAACCTACATATTTTACGTTGAGCCTTCTTTTAAATGCTCTGAGATTACACAAATAACAATTATACAAATCTTTAACAACCAATTATGTTTATATTCTATTGTATAATATTTGATGTCATATTTATTCGATATTATCAATATATAATCCCTTCCGACCCTAACAGTGGCATTTGCCACCACTAAGATTTCTTAAATATACTGGAATTTTGTTTTAAATATACACACATGTATGCATAAGCTGTAACTTTTCTGATAATCGTTTATTTTTTAATATAGTCTAATTTGAAGTCTTAAACGAGTGTTCATCACTCCTAGGTTAAGCATAAAGTAAAATTTCGAGTTTAGAAAAGCCAGAACATTTTCAGGTTTTTCTAAACTCGAAGTTTTACTTCATGCGCCACGTTATAAAACACTGATTTTAGGTGAAGTTCAAAATATTCTACAAAAGCAGTATGCTAGAAACGGGTATTCTGAACATCACATCACATCAGTGTTTAGTACGCGTGGCGCATGAAGTGAAATTTCGAGTTTCGAAAAGCCTCAAAATTTGGTTTGGTCGCTCTCCTTCGTTACGCGACCAAACCAAATTTTCAGGCTTTTCTAAACTCGAAATTTTACTTCATGCTTAATCTGGAAGTGGAAAACTTTCGTTTAAAAGTTCAATTTGAAATATTTGTAAAAACAACGAATATCTGAAGATTTACAGCGTATACAGTACATCGAGATATGTATACTTAAAAAAAAACTTGCTGTATATCTGAGATAGTAATAAATAATATGCAGTGTACATAACATTATTTTTGGCACTAGAATAATTTTAGGGCTAAAAGGGTTAACTTGCGCAGAGGGAAAAAGTACCCACATAGAAAAATCAATATGGATATAGCATTATATATACAATCTAAAGAGACCTTCGTAATTTTCGCTATCCTTTAAATTGAAATTGAAATGTAGCATAGCGAACTCTTAAGAGCTTTTTGGAAAAGAATCCAGATAATAAGATAAACAATTGATTAAATCAAATAGGGTACAAATACTAGAAAAACTGTTAACACGATACGTGATTTTCAACGAACAAAAAGAATATTCACTAGGATCATGAAATCACTGTTAATAGTACAATTTATCGTATATTTTTATCTGCATATAATTCGAGTGCGAACATTTGCCGACGTGTTTTTTGTAGCTGTAATGTAATCCCAAAGTGGTTAATGAAAATAACTGAAACTAGGGTCGTTTCCAGTATTTATTTAGGGACCAGATGAGGCGGACAGAACAAAAAGTTAAAAATATAGTGTGGCAGCAAAAGGGGACCCTCTGATCTAACACTGGAAATTTATGTTGGTTGTTTGCAGTTAATTATCAACAAACAGCTATAACTCATTGCTTCGGATCGATTTTGTATTTGATCTCCCCTTCTTAACTCCCAATTAACGGATTTCTTGGTTCGTGCCTCGATTTAAATACTCTGGTAAGTAGAAAAACAAGGGGATAGGTCGGGCCTAATCGAATTAAAACTTCCCTTTCAAATGGAATTAATTTTTGAACAAATTTCCAGTCGCAATTTATTTAATTTAATGTGGAGCTGAGAAATGGACCAGGAATTTCATTAACCAATCCACGACACTATTATTCCATAGGAGAGCAATAAATTTATCATTTAATCATTATGGTTTTACAAATTATGTTTAATTAATCACACAGCAAATGTGTAAGTAATTCATCTTTTGATAATCACGAGCTCTCGACAAGATGTCTCAAAGCAATTAACCCGAATAACTTGAATGAAATTGAAATAATTCTGGCGTATCTTAGGGCAATAATTTTCCGTATACATAAAAGTAATTAATCTAATTTACATAGAGCGTATTTCCTTTTTTCAAGTGCTAATTTCCATACAACTTTTAGGGAAATTTACTGCTTACTCCTGATTTATAGTCAACTAACCCTGTTTATTACATTATTTATTAATGCCGGATGCGATAAGAACTAAAATAAATTCGTGGTAATGTTTCTTAACTATATATTCTGCCTTTAATTGTCAATCGATAATTAGTATACACGGCATTTCGTTTTATACTTTTATTTACTAAGCAAAGGATAACTTCACATTAATTAATTAATTAATTAATTATTTAAGTCAACGAAAAAATAAAAAATAACTACGTTACTGCCTCAATCTCTACTAGAATGTATTCACATTTACGTAATCCTGACAAGCTTCAGTTTATGTATGAAAGAAGCTATTTTCAAACATCTGGGTTTATTGTAACGACACACAATGGGGATTTATGTATTCACCACCCAATGTTAGTAAACAAAATAATTTAAAAAATAATAAAATTGCAATACTGTTTACAATCTACACCCAATTTGTCTTATTAAGTCGACACCCAATAAAATAACTACTGCCTGGACTAATATTCCGACGTATATTGGATTATACGATGAAGTATTTGCTGTTGCATATAGTAACCTATTGCTAAATTGTAGCCCGCCTGCGGCAGCTCTTTAAGTCTGAAGGCAGATAGTCGTTCAAAAATAATAAAATAAAAAATAAAAACCGAAACAAAATGCTAAGCGCTACTTGAATTTTAAATTAGTCAATTAATTTTAACAAAAGTTGTAATATTTACAAAAACAATTAATTTACTTTATTAAAAAAATATATATTCGTAATAATCGAAACCATCAATTAGATTTAATATCACTATATTAATATAAATGATAATTTTATGATATAATAAAAAAATCAGTTCGGATTACACGAATAATTTAAATTAAAAATATTTATCCTTAAAATAAGTTTAAATAATCATATATTATTTTACATAATTTACATATATATGTATCTCCAAGAAAAAATTACTCTACCTTAATCTTTACAGTTTGGTACACAATAAATAATAAATTATTATTATTATTTTTTCTATAAACCGGAATTCAATTATATACGATGTTTACAAATTTGTTTAATTAACAATTAAAATTAAACCGTTCGTTTACTCTTAAAAATAAAATCACGATAAATAAGTTGAATTTTCTCACAAAAACTATTAATTTTAATAAGCTAAATATGCTTAAAAAATGCACAAAATAAATTCTATTGTTTAACTCAAAATATCTTTAATAACTAAATAATTTATAAATGCATGTGTTAGTTTTATAACGAGTGATATATATATATATATATATATATATATATATATATATATATATATATATATATATATATATACGAATAAATAGACTGTGTACTTCCCGTTGTGTATAATTTTTATTTTATTTTTAAACTAGTTTCGGCATGACGCCATCATCAATAAAAAAAAAACGAAAAAACAGTTACAATTAAAATCTAGTATAAAATTATATAAACATTTTTTGTATAATAGGATGCATTTTATTATGGATTTAATTATACGTTATTAAAAATTGAAATATGGAACTTTGTTAGTTATGTTATAAAATAAGCAAAGATGTAATTGAGGGTATTAACTTACAACGTCATATGAGAAAACAGGAAGTGTGTGGGTGAATTGTGTGTGTGTGTTTTTTTTAGTCGATTTTAATGTGGGAAAGTAGAGTAAAAGAAGAAGATGTATTCATATAGGGTTATAGGTGGGTTTTTGTATTTTGGATTGTATCTGGGTTTGCATCCCACGTTTTTTTTTTAAATGTTCGTAATTCGACTAGTTACATGCCTTTTGCGAGAAATCGAAATCTTTCTTTTATTGGGATAATTTGTGTTGTTTCGTAAAGGAGTACATTGGATGGCTTGTGGAGGGAATTTTGAGGGTGTAGAAGTTTGGTAAGAGTAAGGAGTAAGTTCGGCTACTTCAAGGTTGTTTATGGTGACATTGCATAGGATTATATAAAGGATGGAGCTATAGTCTAGGATAGGACGGAAAATCATTTTATAAATTTTGGTACAGGTATTGGTACTAATTCCTTTATTCTTGTAAGTCGGGCAACGGAATGCTTTGCTCGCTTTACGATGTTTGCTTTTATATCGGACGTGTGTTTTTTAAAGGATAGTTTTAGGTCTAAAACGATTCCTAGGTATTTACATAATGGGGAGGAGTATATAGTGGATCCGTTGATGGTTTTAAAAAGAGGATTAACTGGAATATGATAGTAGGGCAATAAGAGTTGGGATTTGTTGGGATTAATTTTAAGTCTGCACTTGGAAAACCAAGTAGCTGATTTATAAATTCTTAAAGGGAGTTTAGGGTTGATAAATGGGTGATTTGGGCAGTATCATATTAAACTTTAGAGGATAACATTTTAGGTTTATAAAGTTGGGTTTGGGATGTTGTATAATAGAGAAACTTGAGGAACACCTTGTTCAGGATTGAATGTCGAGGATACGGTTTGTCGTATAGGTGATTTGAAGTTCGCGGTTTAGAAGGAAGTTTTAGATTAGGGTGATAAGGTGGTTGGGTAGATTAGGGATACATAAAAGGCCTCAATGCCAAACGGAATCGAAGGCCTTAAATATATCAAGAAAAAGTGTGGCCGATTTTTTGCCTTCTAGATGAGCTGTTTGGCAGTTGGATGTAAGGATAGTTAAATGGAGTGTTGTGGACAATTTGATAGGAAGCTATTTCGGCAGATTAGGATATGAGCTAATGCATTGGTATGACCGATTGGATTTCGGCGGCAAATATTAACCAACTAAATTCCACAAGTGTTAATTCGCTGCATTATGAATAAACGAATAGCATAATTAATACGCTAAATTAAGTGCACAAAATGAGATGTAATTTAGATGAAAACATAAAATCACTAATAAATTTGGGTTGTCTATAATAAAATATTAAATTTAAATTTAATTTTTATATTAATCTTTGGTCGACGGCAAATACAAACGTTAGGACATTAGCCCAGGAAGTAGTTGATGAATGAGTGTTTGTAAGACAAAATAGTTATAGAAAGTAGGGCACTATTAATATTTTTAAAATATTCTACAACCAATTGCGAACTCATTCGGCTAGAGTTTAAATTGACGAATCACTGATTTCTATAGATTTAATTATAAACTACATATTTCTAATTGTTTAAACTAACATTTTGGACACCACAACACACTCACATACATTCATGGTAGAATTATTTATTACTTATAAATAGGTACCCACTCGGCCACCAAGTCTCCTTACTAGCAATTATATATGTATTATATTTTATGTCAATATAATGTATATCTTGAATTTAAATAATAAATCAATGTTAATAGGTGTATTAGACTCTGTTTTTTATTATTTCTGCGAAAAATCTATCAACGGAGCTCGTATGGTAAATTTATGCGACTAGTAGCGGCGGTAACGGTACTTATGATTTTTGGATATAATAACGCGGAGAGTAAATGAGAATTTAAAAAAAGATTAAAACCCCTATGTTTCGTCGGCCTATGCACTATACGGTATATAAATATCTATTAGAACAATTTAAATATAACATATTTTGTGAAAATCATAATTGTGTTTGTAACAGTTGTTCTTTAAATTAAATGTCGATAATGCGATGTTCTCGATATACATAGTGTACCGTTTTCCTGTTGGTTGTAATATGCCGAGCAATTTTTCAGCAATGGTAGCTCTATACAATTCTTCAAAATCAGAAATACACCACAATTTGTCAAATGTTTATCGAAAACGAATGACAGAATTAAGAGAATATGGGAATGTAAAAACAACATTTTATTGAAGCGTAGAAAGAGACACCAGAAAACCAATATAAGAGCTAGATAAAATCAATAGCACCTGTATCTACAAAAATTCAAATACTAAAAGAGTAAATATGTCAATGTCATAAAATCTAAATATTTCTTCGTTTATGTATTTCAATACAAATATAACAAGATACATCTTGAATAACGTCCTTTTTTATTCCTTAACGAAACATGTTGACGTATTTTATAATATTTCATATCATCACATTCAACTTAATACAGAAAAATAATAAATACATAGATACAACATTTTAGTAACTAATAAGGAAATAAGGTTAATTCAAATTGGTGAAGTCCAGGCATATTCGTTTCCATTTACTAAATATTTTTTTGCTTTAGGGGTTTTTACCGCTTGTAAGTGTTTAAAACGTTTTTGTTTCATACAAGACTTAATTAATGATTGGGATTTTCAAAATAAATGTATAACGTGTATTATTCACCTGTATTGACATAGGGTAGACAAAATTAGACAAAGAATGCGCCATGATCAGTAAAAAAAATAAAACTAGCACATTTTTAAAATTGCTATCAGTCCTTTATTTATCAATATATTTTAGTTATTTAAACTAATCTGTACTTGTGCATTTAATTAAAACAATTTGTCGTATCGAATTTTTATTCGGTTTAAAGTTTCTAAAATAATAATCTGTTACACAAAACTACAAATTCAACCAAAAACTCGATAAGACAAAAGTCTTATAATGAAATCTAGTTTCGTCATACAAAACTTCAAAATGTTTGGACCATAAATAAAAAGTTATTAAAACGACTCCGGTGAAGTCCCCTTAAATGCTGCCTGCATCTGAAATCCATATGAAACGGACTTGTCTGGAATTCAGCAACTTTAAATTACCCTATTATTTAATTACTTAAATATTGTATCTACAGGGTGTTTTACCGAGGACGGAAAGTAATAAAATGTTGCATGGAATCATCTTCTTAATATACAATACAAATCAAATACGATCAAGCTTTTACGAACATTAAAATAGGTATAATTTTGAAATTAGTATTTACAAAATTTGCTGCAAATACTCGAATATTATTAAATATAGCCTAAGGAAGTTTAAATAGAAATCGTCGATATATATTCTTTTTTGTTTATTTTATGTTATTAACAAGATGAATTAAGTGTTTTTAAAACTCCACACTAAGTAAGTGTTTAATACGCCTGAAAATTTGGATTGGATTGCATTGTTTGATACTTAAATTTATTTTATTAAGGATTTACTAAATTAAAAAAAAATACTTTTTTTCAAAACCATTATTCTAGAATTAAATTTATTTTTACACAAAGCATTCTTCATAAAAAACATGTTCTTTTTTTTATGAAGCATTTCGCATTTAGCGAAAGTTTGCAAAATGTACAAAAATCAACAAATTGTTTAATCTTCAACTTTTTATGTAGATATTTAAAAAAATTATTCTAAACAATAAGAATAACTGCAGTTCATATGAAATAAAAAGAAAATAAGTTCAAAATCAATAGATCATAACATTTACTGACTTTACACAGAATTCCCTATAAAGTATTAATTTAAGAAAATGCACTGTATATTCCTAGTTGACTGAAGTCATAGCAAACATTTGTAACTGTAAATATATTATCATAACGTTTTTAACAATCAAGAAAAACTTGAAATAATTCATCATTCATTGATTGAGTACACAAATTAAATACAAACTAATCAAATGGTGCAAACTCCTTTTTATTGTTTATTTCCTTTTTAAATCTAGACTCTTTGAACTATTGTTGTTATTGTGAGGCAATTTTATATCACTCCAGGGTCACTCAAAGGCACATTCGTTCGCAACTGTTGCAGTCTTAATAGCCGTCTCCAGTATTTTTCTAATCAATTAAACCAAGACAATGCTTGTTCATTCCTAATAGATTTTTATTCAAGTTCTAAATTCTCAAATTCTCAATAAGAATAAACTGCGAATATAAACCGAAACCGTTACATATTATGAAGCTGTTTTATAAAGGTAAAATTATATAGTATTCAACCTCCGCCACCATTATTTCGCTCAGCGTGGGGGAACCACAGGTGTATAAACACATATAAATACATCTGTTTTGTAATGATTTATACCGGGTGTTTCATTTAACTTAGGACTGCTAAATATGCGGATTTTAGTTTCCCTTGACTGTAAATTACACAACACGAAAGAAAGTTATTGGGAAAACGCTAACTATAGCTGCCGATGTGGTCACCTTAAATTAATGTTATTTCAACCTTCTTTTGATCAGATTAAAAAGTCCATCATAATGATTCATTTTTGCCTTGATATACTCTATTCCTGCACCAGTAGAGAATTATCTGCAATTTTTTACTGAATGCAAAAATGTTTATCATTTCTGGCGCCTACATCATCATCTACCAATGTGCGGAAACCATTCTTACAGTTGATAATGATTTAAAAATCATTTCATAACATTATTATGTTTTTTTAAAGGACATAGGCAACAATAATTATTGCTTTTACAGCGTCATCTGTCACAAATCGACAAAAAAAAAAATAGACAGTTATTAATTCTCTGACATACAATCCAAATCGAAAATATAAAGTATATATTTAAATTGATTAAATATAAATACAGACATTACGTTATTCAATAATTAAGCTATGTTTATGTATGGGGGTAATAAAACTTGTTTTGTACATACTTATCATGAACACACAAATAATAAGTATAGGGGCTTGAAAATCGAAGAAAATCAGTTTATAATTAAACTCTTTGGAATATTTTCATGGTAACAACTATGATTGAATTTTATATTATTAATAATGATTATTTGAAGTGATAGAGAGTCGTTTAATTGAGGCAAAGTCGCGTATTTTAGAAACCAATTAGAATCAGAAATAATTAAAAAATTGAAATGAATAAGTAATTAAAAATTAAAAAATGAAAACAAAATTTCAAAATATCCGTATTTTCACAATAGATATAGTGGAAAAAATTCAAATTTGTTTTCAGATAATTACTGCGGCCTAAAATGCGCAATTCAGTGCAACTAACTCTCTACCTCTTTAAATACCCGAGATTCCCATTTTCACGCAATACGGACACCCTAAATATTTACCAATTGAATTTGAATAATAAATAAATTGTGATTTTCGGAAGCTGATTTATATAATTTATACTTACACTGTGATACAAAACTAAAATGCCAGCAATTTGTTTAGTAAAAACTAATTACATCCATTGGGAATAGAATCAACCATGTTGCGGTATGCTACACGGTTTGGAGAATTCAGAGGCATGGGAAATTCTAAATACGCAGGATAACAAATGTTCTGGGTTTGATCCCCTATAGATGCAATCGGTTTTTATTTAACTGCATTTAATTGTTAATATTTAAATATAAATTAAACTATGTAAGCCTGTAATTTTTTATATCTATTATTATTGCGGATCATTTGTTGTCATCGAAATAATAATAATAATAATAATTTTAAAGTCTACTATGTATTTACAAAGTAATATTCAGGTTGACCGTATTTCATGGAAAATCAAGAGGATCTCGGTTATTTCAAGAGACAATAATAATAATAATGTGGTAACATATTTGAAATATCTTCTTTTGGTTTTGAGATATTATCAATAAGGTGATTTTAATAAATTTCGTTTTTATTTTTTTATTCAAAATCTAATTAATCTAATTATAGAGGCACTTTTTAATAAGTGATCTAGTTGCATACTTGATTTTAAGATAACTAAAAATTTTACCCAGGAATCATAGCCAACTTTTGTTTTTCTTATTGCTGCCATTTTAGACTTTTTTTCTGTTATCTTTTTGTAATAATTTAAAACTGAATAGAGAAAGTGTCAATAAACTCCATATTATATTTTAAAAAGCAAGCTACATATTGACAAGTACAGCTAATTTAAAAAGTAAATTCTGTCAGAATTGAAAGGAATGTATAATCAATTTTTCTAAATGTCTTAGTACAGCTCAAATTTTTCGTCATTTTAATGCATTTAAATGATTATTAATACAATTTAAATAAAAAGAAATTAAAAAAGAATCGTATGTATAGAACACCCTGTACATTTTATTGTCAATCGATACAGAAGATTATTCTTAGCAAAAAAGTTACAATACATCATTACAAAAAAATAATAAACACATATTTCGGTTTTGTTCAATACAATCAAGAAACCCTTAAAACAAATAAGGATTTTTACAAATGACTAAAACAAAGTTTGTTTATTGTATCTGTGATTTTTGTTATAAAAATTGAATTCATTCAGGGATCCTTGATTTTATTAAAAGAAACAGTAATGTGTGAATAACTTTCATAATTATGCTTTTGTTATAATGATGTTAAGAATAATCTTCTCTATCCGCCGGTAATAAAATAGACAGGATGTTACGTTTCAAAAATGTATATTCTATAAACATTTTAAAAATACGACGTTGAATTGTTTTTTCGATTTGACCATTAAATTTCCTACTACTATGCTCATTTAACCGACTATTTAGATCAAATAACAACAATTAATTAATTCTGAACACCGTGTATATTTTGTATAAAATAATGCTTTTTTTCAAAATACTGCTTCTTTTGCTTAAATATGTGCTTTTTTATGCCTTTTAACGCGCTTTTTTTAAATTTTTTTGTGCTTGAGATTTACCCAACTATCTAGTCATGATGAATAAAAAATCTTTACTACTTTGTTTATAAGTATATCACTTTTTTTTTAATAATAATCATAAATTTATTAAAAGACGACACGAGTTTTGCCATGTCAGTTAGTGTCATTATTACAATTATAGCACAACGGTTTTTATAATTTTAAAAATAAGTCAATTTAATAATTGCATTTCCTCATTGCGCTCTAATTAATTCTGAGTGCTATAAATCATCTTAGGTAATTTTTTACAATTGTGTAATATTTTTTTATAACTGGGTATATTTTGGTTGCAATCAGTGTTTAGAAAAACAAATATAATTTAAACGATATACAGAACATGTTGATTAAATCCCGTTAAATCATTTTTTTCCATTTCTACCCGATTTGGTGAAATTTATAAGCAGTTTATCAATTGATGATTGCATATAAATGTTTATTTGATTACGTGATAAAATAAATCATTAGAAGAACACCTCATACTGTACTGTAAAAAATAAACTCGACGTAACATGTTCAGTTGTGTCAATAAAATATCTTAATAGGAAGTATAAATAAAATAGGAGTAAAAGGTAATAAATAAACATGCATAGCATATTTACATATGTTACCTTTAGTAAAATAATTTGAATTGTTTATTTTAAACAACTATTTTATTGGCTACCCGCACGTAAAGTAAACATAAATAATTTGTGTAATGTTTACTTCAAATTAAAATGGGTAAATTAAATGAATAAATAAAAAAAATGCAAATTAGAGTTGGCATTAATCAGCGGGTGTATTACGCAATAAAATATTATTTGATCGTTCAAATTTCAATTGTACTGAAAACGAAATGAAACCGTAATAAAAATAACCCCGTGAAACATTTCCTCGCAGTAAGAGTACAGACCGTTTTCAGTTAATCCCCAGCGTCTTCTACCCTCTTGTATAATTTTCCTGCCAAGCAATGACGGGTGCAAATACTTCGTGGGGCCCTCGCAGAAATGTTAAGAGGCCCCCATTACGATCAAAAAAAGCTTAGAAAACTTAAAGCGGGTTCCGTATAAGCTCTGGCCGCGGGGTCAGCGAGGCTGTTATATCCTTATATCCTCCCCTGCTTCAAAGAACACGAGTCCTATTTGCAACTCTGCGTTAGTGCGTTGTATTTTGTATGTAACACGCCATAACACAGCCAAATAAAAACGGGAGAAAGTACTTCTAACCTCTTAAGTTTCCCATTATCCTCAGATTTTATGATTAAACCGTAGTCACGCCCAAAGTTCTTAATATTTAGAATTCCATTTTATCATCTCACCACCTTTAATGCGATTGTTTGCTGTTATATATTAAACAAAATACGGCTTATTTTCTTGAAATTTGATATCATTTTAAGGTGTAAATTACACTCTAGCACTGTAATGTTTTCTCCAAAGACCCTCTTGTTTTTGGAAAGAATTCATCCTTCTTTCGAATGCTTTTATGTTAATTTTTACAACAGCCGCAAGCCTCCGCGTTCCAAGAAAACGGCGTAGCAAATCCGTCACGCTTAATTAAATTCCTTACTTCTCAATATTTCCTAATTAAGACTCAAATTAAGATGAATAAAATTCACACGAATTATAAATAGTGCAACCGGATGTAATTACATTTAATTGTTCTCATCTTACATAAAACGAAGTTATTAGTAGTAGCACGGGTCTCTGGTTGTAATAAGTTTGGTGGAAAGCGCTCCTTGTATAATTAAGAATTGTAGTTATTAACTCCGTATTCTATTACTTAAAATAATTTTAACTACTCTTGAAAACAATAGACCCAATTACTGTAATGATATTATTTCATGTGTTGCTCTGAGAACTTATTTTTGTATGGGCTTAATCTAATTTGCATACTCTATTCTTTTTTAATTAAATGTTCTTATATATAAAACTATATATTTATTTTGTGCTAATTGCCAGACTTTCATCTTTAAAATGTATGTAATTATAAATTGTATTATGTGTAAATTGCATGGCCTTTACACAAAAGTATTTAATTTAACGGCATTCTGCTTAATCAAACGTTTTCCTATTTGTAGTATTAAATTTGATAAACAAGTAGTGTTAGAAAAGTCTAATGGGTTTCATTATAGTTTTTTTAAATTATTTTTAGTACTAGAACTACTAAAAATCTAAGTTATACAAAAGAACTGAAACATAGTAGAAATGAAAACTACATTTAAGTAAATTTTAAATTTGTTAGCTAAACATCTAAAACATAGTTGGGTAAATAATTGTTTATCAAGATTTGCCAAATATTGATTATATCTGGAAAGTAATTATTACTTTCAGTACATTTGTACTAGACATGGGTGAAATGGCTCTTTTCGGTGAGCTGGTTCACAAGATCTGACTCACTTTAAAGAGCTGGTTCAGTGAGCCGGCTTCCTGCAACTTGAATGCAACAATTTTAAATGTATTATTTTTTGGTATCTAGAGAGGGCCCGGGCACCCCCCTTAAAAGTAACGAGTGTTTTCCACTCCCAGACTAAGCATGAAGTAAAATTTCGAGTTTAGAAAAGCCCCGTGTAGAAAATTTTCACGGGGCTTTTCTAAACTCGAAATTTTACTTCATGCGCCACACGTATAAAACACTGCTGTACAGTAAAGTTAAAATATATAACGCTTAGATGTGATGATGTTCAATATTTACCTAGATGAAGCAAAAAAATGCAAGAATTACTTTTTTGTGAATAGATTTGGAATAATAATAAAAGTAGAATTAATTTAGTTTGAGCATGTTTTTCATATTGTTGATATGGTTTTCCATATTGTTGTTATGGACACACCACATTTTTAAAAATTGATGTAATTTCCGGTGAAACTGGAAGTGCAAATAAGGTTTATGTAATAATAATAATAATAAACAGCTTTATTTGTAATTCCACAAATAAAATAAAAATAAACAATATAATTCTTTTACATAACAAATCATATGGTGAGATTCAGTCTGAGTTCTAAATTGGACTCATACTGTTCTTCCGTCTAAACCTTCTTTATTATACATTAAAAAAATAAACATCTACATAATTAATAAAGTAAACATTTAAAATAAAATCAAAATAAAAAATAATAATATATATATAATAATAATATTAAAAATACATTTTGTGTACAACTTACAATTCCTTTCTTTTTTTTTCCTTTAATATGATTCTGTAAATTCGAATTTGTGTTTGGTATAAGCATACCAAATTTCAAATTGATATCTCACAAAATAAAAAAAAACTGTGGGGTTTTGTCGCATTTTGGTCGGTTTCGACCACGGTGATTAATTATTTCGGTTATACAATGATTGCAATAATTTAATCATAATTTATATAAAAACGTAAGAGTGAATATTTTATCAAAATTATGGTAAACGCGTATTCATTTTATGCGATTACACGTCAAGCGTTGATTGAGATATTCACATAATATCTTAATCAATGCTTCAAGTATGTTTAAATATATTGAATGCGTGTGCGCGCCTATGAAAACACACATACATACAATCAGCACGAAAACATCGCGACCCAACTCCGAAGCTCGGAGTTGGATTCGGATGAGTGAGCTATAGCTCAGTCGGTTTCAGAAGCTCCATAAAACGAGCTAATTCAGTTGGATTCGAGAGCCATCATGAATCATTGCGATCCAACTCCGAGGCGCGGAGTTGGATCCCGATGAGTGAGCTAGCTCAGTCGGATTTAACAGTCGCCGTGGCTTTTTTAGAGTCGATTCACCAACTCAATGGGTTTATTTAACTCCATTCGGACGCGTCGTAATTTGAATCGATGATGCTGCAATAACATGATAGAAATATTACGATAGCTATTTTCTTACTACAATAACAAACACTAGTTATTAAATTTACAATTTTGGTTACAAAAAGGTGACGAAAGAATAATTACATTTGTAATGTTTACTAGATAGTAAACAACGGCGTTTGCTTATAATATTTTAAATTGTAGTATCTGTGAACTAAGAAGAGGCGAATCTCTATCTAAATAAATGAATAACGCAGGTTTAGAAATGGGAGTGAAAAATATTCAGTTTTTACAAATCAATTGAGTAGTGTACCACCGCATTTTCAGCAAGGCTGAGGGAAGCCGGCCTGTCGATCCACAAGCCGCGTGAAAATCAAGATCTGTGAATACTTAATGCATTGCGAATCTACATTCACTCTAGAACAGCGGGAGAATCAAAATGAGTCATGGCTCAAAAAGAGCTACATATTTCGAACTGAGTCACTTGGCTCACCAGCTCACTTCACTGAGCTGACTCTTTGAATTGATTCGCTCAGAAGTTACCCATCTCTAATTTGTACTGGCCAAATATTTTCAACACGTTGATTCGGTAAATCATTCACCATCAACATTGGCCCAATCTTGGATAAATCTAGAAACATAGATATTACTTCCGGTATGTTAATTATACTATACATACAACTCGAGTAACCGGGCCCGAGATTTAAAAAGATAATTAAGATAAGATTTAAAACACCCATTTTTCCGTCTCCTATATTTGTTTTTGGAATGATCAGGTTTGTAAGTGATAAATTGCGACCTGTGAGCTTGTATTTGTGATCAGATAGTTCTGACAATATTTCTTATACAGTTTTACAATACCACTTTAACCGGGTGTTTGATTAAGGGTGGCCATCGACTGCATCTCTTATACACTTTAAAACATCACGATGGTTTTGACAGTTACTACGTATTAATCCATATCAAAATTAAATCAAACTAGTACTATGTGTTTTACCACTTTTATTATTATTGACTTCCGGTATAACCGAAAGTTGATTAGTCCTAAAAATATTTAATTTCAAAAGAGCACATTCGTTTACGTAATAGCTAAAAATTTCATTGTTATACAATAATTAGATGTCCATATACTTTTTATGTGAGGTCTCGGTGGTAGGTTAGTATAAATTGCAATTTAACTGTTATTATCTTCAATGGAGTGAGTATTCTAGGGCATATTCGATTGTAGTTGACCCTGTAAATTAACAAAATTAGTGATATAGATGATATCTTTTAAAATTTTATTATAGTGCTCTAAAAACTGAAAAATATTAATATGTGGGTCTACTGAAATGAAAACGGGCTTGTATATTACATTAAAGTACTATAAAACAGCGAGAAGTGCTTTCATTATGATCATATTGAGAATTTACCGTGAAGTGAATGCGCTACACAATTCTAACAGAAAAATGTTTCGTCATAAACCCGGTCATGTGAGCAGAGTCAAGCGATACTGCCCACTCAACCTCGGTGTACTTACGTATTTTTTTGTTAATTATTTATACGCTGTTTGTTCCTGTCATCAAATGGACCAACTTTCACTCAATTTGCAGACAAATATGTGGTCAGATATTCCAAATGTATCTTGTGTTCAATTTTTGATGAAAAACACTGATATGTACATTATAGATTTTTTTAAATTGTGTGTGGGGCCGCGGTAGCGCTCGCTTCGACGATCAAAAATCAATTAATTTACTATTTTTTTATTCGGCGTTTTCGCGCTTCCGGACCAGTATCAGATTGACGGGCGAGCCATTTTGCGTCAGTAATGACACCCTTCCCCTTAGAAAGCGTAATGAGCCCACAAAATGTTGACATTTTTGATGTCTTGTCAGATTTCCGTCAACCTAAATGGATTTACTATTTATTCGGAGTACCCTTTTTACAAAAAAAAAACGAACAATTTCAAAGCTATTCCCTAATTTAATGTGAAGTTCAAAATATATGTCGTGTTGATTAATTTTGCAAATATTTATATGGAATATGTAAAAGTATACCTAAATGAAAAATAAAAAAAATAATTTTAAAATCTATATGGATACATTTATACTTGTTACATTTGAAAATTGTAATATTTTTCGACAGTAGGGAATATATTTTGTTTGCCACTGTATCCGCAGGTTTTACCTAGTTACCTGTTTACTTACCGCACGACTAGACTAACTCAGTGAAGAAGGGGGAGTTCCTAGATTTTAAGAATAAAGGGCGCCACGTAATTACGGGCAGTAATGTAACTAACAAAAAGATAATCACGGACCACAATTTGGTTTAGTCGCGTAGTGCTCCGCGCTACGCGACCAAACCAAATCTTCAGGCTTTTCTAAACGCGAAATTTCACTTCATGCTTAATCTGGGAGTGGAAAACACTCGTTTAAGACTAATCTATTTTAAAAAACAAACGATTATCGAAAAAGTTACAGCTCATGCATACATATATGTATACAGGGTGTCTACGCTAAACCGTTCATTAAAAGTTTATGGGGTTGCCGTTGCACTAAAAATTTGAACCTTATCATACGGTTAAATCAGTTCTCCTCATGTGAAATATTTTCAACTTTATATCACTTCCGGTTCCAGCGGAAGTAGCACCAAATTTGTTATTTTAAATGGAACACCCTTATATTAGTAATTTTTTGGATTCCTCGGTTAAATTGCAACATATTTTATTCGAACATATGTACACTTATCTCTTATAGTTTTCAAGCAAAAAAAATATTTCTAAAATTCTGACCTCTAAAAGGCATCTTGAAATCTGTCTGTAACTTTTCTTAGGAATAAGATAAAAATATGATTTATATCTCTACTTATACCTACAGGATTCCTCTATGAGTGTATGAATTGGAAACTGTCAATTTTGACAATAAGTGTTCTTAAAATGTCAATATCGAAGGGCCCTCTTCAATATCTCGTAATTCAATTTTTTTAAACGGAATGACCCATTTTTTATCACGCGGAACTATTAGGGGGAAGATTTCCTACAAAAAAGTATTAACAACTATACTCCTAAAGCAAGTGGTTTTCGAATTATTTCGAAGATTCGTTTCTCGTCGCATTTATGCAGGGAATAATGCGCGCATAAGTCGCAACTGAATTTTAGTAGGCAAGTAGTAATGCTTTTGTTTCGTGGCTTATATAATGCGAAATGTCAAATAATAAAAACAATTAGTACAAAGTTATACAGAAATCAACAAAATGAATAAATACACCCATCAACACATTATCAATTTATTCTTTATACATGGCAACTGCGATAGAATTGGTACTCGAACATGTAGAATATTTAATTAAACTTATCTACATTTGCAACAAGATTTAGAAGATTGGAATCAAATTTTGTTCAATTGGCAGTTGCCATGTATAAAGAATAAATTGATACTTTGTTGATTTGTGTAATTATTCATTTTGTTGATTTCTGTAAAACTTTGTACTAATTCTTTTTATTATTTGATATTTCGCAATACAATCGCGACAAAACAAAAGCATACTACTGGCCTACTAAGATTGAATTGCGACTTATGCGCGCATTATTCCCTGCATAAATGCGACGAAAAACGAATTTTTAAAATAATTCGAAAACTACTTGATTTTGGAGTATAGTTTTAAAATACTATTTTGTAGGAAATTTACCCCCCAATTGTACCATGTGATAAAAATTGGGTCATTCCATTTTAAAAAATTGAATTACTAGATATTGAAGAGGGCACTTAGATACTGACATTTTAAGAACACTTATTGTGAAAATTGACAGTTTCCAAATAATTCACTCACAGAGGCATCCTCTAGGTACAAGTAGAGATATAAATCATATTTTTATCTTATTCTCAAGAAAAGTTACAGACAGATTTCAAGATGCCTTTTAGAGGTTAGAATTTTAGAAATATTTTTTTTTCTTGAAAACTATAAGAGATAAGTGTACATATGTTCGATTAAAATATGTTGCAATTCTGTTCTATTTAAAATAACAAACTTGGTGCTACTTCCGGTGGAACCGAAAGTGATATAAAGTTAAAAATATTTCACATGAGGAGAGCTGATTCAACCATATGACAAGGATTTTTTTTAAATTTTGAGTGCAACCGCAACGGCATAAACTTTTAACGAACGGTTTAGCGTAGACACCCTGTATGCATATATGTATGCATGAGCTGTAACTTTTTCGATAATCGTTTGTTTTTTAAAATAGTTTAGTCTTAAACGAGTGTTTTCCACTCCCAGATTAAGCATGAAGTGAAATTTCGAGTTTAGAAAAGCCTGAAAATTTGGTTTGAATTACGAGATATTGAAGAGGGCCCTTCGATATTGACATTTTAAGAACACTTATTGTCAACATTTACAGTTTCCAATTCATACACTCATAGAGGCATCCTCTAGGTACAAGTAGAGATATAAATCATATTTTTATCTTATTCTCAAGAAAAGTTACAGACAGATTTCAAGATGCCTTTTAGAGGTTAGAATTTTAGAAATATATTTTTTTCTTGAAAACTATAAGAGATAAGTGTACATATGTTCGAATAAAATATGTTGCAATTCAAACGAGAAACCCCAAAAATTACTAATATATAGGGTGTTCCATTTAAAATAACGAACTTGGTGCTACTTCCGGTGGAACCGGAAGTGATATAAAGTTAAAAATATTTCACATGAGGAGAGCTGATTCAACCATATGACAAGGATTTTATTTAAATTTTAAGTGCAACGGCAACGCCATAAACTTTTAACGAACAGTTTAAAAGAAAAATTCCCAGTATGTTTACCAAATTTGAGTGGTGACAAATGCCAGGACCGAAAGGGTTAATGGCAATCCTATATTGTTTTTAAATATTTTTCTTAAAAATTAAAGATTTTTTAAAAATAAAAAATGTATCAAAATAAGGAAAATTCAAAGCTCTACAAAAGTTGTCGGATACAAAAAATCGATGTCATCACTCAATGGGGTGGGGGTATAAAAAATTGACAACTATTAGAAAATTAAGGTTGACGTGTGAGAGGATTTTGCCGCAGATGATCAGGGAATTTTTTATTTGAAGCGTTCCACAGCCAACGTTCGCACGGTATAATTATATCTGTTTGATTTTCGATGAAACCGACTAGCATGTATTTACAACTTGTAATAGCCAGTTGCAATTCACAGGCGTCGTTAAAATTAAATCATATTTATCAAAAACTAAAACCCTGACCATTTTTTCCCATACATTATTATTATATAACCGAGATGTCTGGGTACTTACATAAATAATTATTATGTGAATATTTTTTAAAGCAAGTATTTGAAGATTAAACTAGATGATATGGTTGGATTTAGTTAAGAAAAGTAGTTTCTGTGATATATGATAATTTGAATAATTATTCCGATTAGCGCAAATTCGCACTGTTTGCAGTCATGTGATTTTTGCATATCTAAACTACACATTACGTTTACAAGCGATTTTAGTGTAACGACACGACAATTATACGGTCTTGACATGCTACATACTAATGTATTTACAGACGCGTTACATTTTAATACACCTTAAGGTCAGTATATATTTAAACAAACTACAGTACTGAGAAAATGACCATTGGCTAATGGCAAATGGCGGATGTGAACGGCTTTCCGGTTCAACAAATCAAAGTGGTAATGATTAGTTTTCATTCAAAACAAGTACAAAGCCATTAAACAAAATTTACCCTTGATGCAAATAATTTACACGTACAATGCCAGAAACATTTCAAATAAATAAATGTTGATGCACATTTCCTTTTTAATGTATATTGTATTAATGTATTTTTATTTGGATGAAATAGATAACTGGGGTCTTTGTTCAGTTTCACCTGGTTTTTATTTAAGCTGATTTTTTTAATACTGTTTCTCGTGCAGCAAAACTTAATTCATTATACAGATAACTGGCGCACTGAACAGATCACGTGATTCATAAATACGAATTCTGATGCCAGATTTTGATTATTTCTATTGTGTGCTGTATTTTACGGTCGGTTAGTTTCTTTCGGAGTAAGTTAGCTACAGATTATTTATGTTGATTAGAGACCAAACTTTTATTTTTACTTTTATAATAAGAGTATATCTATATGCTATAATAGGACATTATTTCTTAAATACCGAACAGACTAGAAAGTATTCAATGTAATAAATAAATTAGTCCTAAATATATATGAATACCATTTTCAAATTTAATGTTAACTTTTATTACCGCTAATAATGTACCAATGCAAATACATACAGAATAAGAAAATGTAATCTACAATAACATTTATTGTAAAGGTTGAACCAAATACACGTCTAATAATAAAACATTTACATGGGTATATTACAGATCTAGAGTTTCGTACCCACAACAAATAATTTAATATTTTATAAGAATACGAAACAATTAGTTGACAATGATCCGTTTACATATGATGATTGTCCCAATAGTGTCTTCTGGCACATAATATAGAAACCAAATTAAATTAGAGGAAATAGTGTTTTATAGTACATTCAATTACCTATAAAGTAAACCTAAGTTTTTTTAAGTTCGAGTTAGCCTTCCAAAAGATACAACCAAAGAAACGATGGTGGAAATTAAATAAAATTCTCGTAAATTAAGATTGGCATCTATTTGACATAATTTAATTAGTAATTGTTTTGATAAAGACGTGTTTTTATCTGTAGATAGAAACCTAAAAATAGCCATGCTACGATGCATAGTTTCTGAGATGCAGCCGATGGCCATCCTTAATGAAACATCCGGTACATTGTTTAAATTCATGAATATTAATTTAACAAACAATTCGGGTAGAGTTTAATTTAAAGTGTTAAAAGGCTTTCTTTGAAATATTACATTTAAACAAGCAAAGCATTTGAATTTATGATTATTAATTAAGGAACGATTATTAATCTACTCGCTTAGAAGCAACTGTGATTATTCACTGATTGATTGATTAATTGGTCTAGTTTCACACATAGGCTGTTACATGGCCGGAGCTAACTTCGAGCAAGGGATGAAGCCCTTTATTTAGATAAATGTTAGTTTCACATGATGGTACCAACTATACCTTGAGTGTAATTAATATTTATACGTGCATTACATTACACTGCTGCTAATTAAAACAATCTACAAACAATATCAATTCTGAGGAGGTTGCATCAAAACACAATGTAAATTTTGTACGGTATAGAAGTGCTTATTTTATAAATTAGTTCAACTGCTAATTTGTTTAGGGGCAATTGAATCTTGTATATACTGTTTCATTTGTTATTTACTCTTATTAAATGGTAGTTTATTTGTTTGTGCATATAAATTAAACGCATTTTACTGCTTTATAACAATACACACAGTTCGTTTAAATAAAAATATGTTATTAAATATTATTACCACTTACCATAAACACAATTTATACCTAATATTAGAGCTATTCTTATATAAAGAGTGACAACTAGTTGCATGCATGTTTTATTGTTAGATTTAATTTATTACTGAATTTTTATCGAAACTTGATTAAAGTTTATATTTGTTTTAGTCTGTTATTTGATAAAAATATAAGAGCAAAATAGGCGAAACACATTGCATGTCAACTAATTTCAGCCATTTGCATAAAGAACTCCTTTATTAAAGACACATCAAAACTCGCTTTGTGCGACCAAATGGCTAAGCAATAGATGAAATTAAAATTCAAATGGATACCTGAAATATGGGCGGCCTTAATAAGCACAAGTTTGAAAGCACTATTGATTATAGATTAATGTGTTGACGCGCTTCAAGACTAAATTGTATTTAATTCGTAAGCAAGTATGTAAATTATGTGTTTACTGTAACAAGGTACACTAGTTATAAAAATAGGAATAACAAGTACCGAGGTATTTAACAATAATAACAATTAAATTAGAGTAGATCGAGGATAATATTCAATATTTATTTTAATTTATGTTCTATACACATCAGACCTCTTAATTTTAATAAATGGAGACTATTAATTAATGAAATAATTATCGATAAGTCTCACACAAAAAATATTTGATAGGATAAAATAGTTGTAAATGCACAAAACAATATAAAATCTTATTTTTTATCTTCATTACATTTAATTGTGGTGCATGCGATGGGTGTCTTCATTTTTCTGCTTCTATTTATTTAGCAGTATTGGTTATTTTTAGGTCATTTATTTTAGTTTGGATCTATTTAACTATTGATACATTGAAATTACAAAGAGAATATCATTTACTTTACAAATTGATTAACACTAACGAATTCGTGATTGACTAACAATCGTATAATGCAGTTAGCCTAATTGTATCTCAGCCATTCATTTATATGATAATTACAGCATAATTAGACGTTAATTGCGTGACAATCTACTAAAACTTTGCGAAATCAATTAGTCAAACCACATACGAGTATAATATAAATATGTTTATTATTTGGGCCATTTAGTTTTTAGTTTGTTTCTTAAAATAATAATAATTACAATTCAAAAATATTTGAATTCGAGAAAATAATCTTAAGCTTCTTATAGTTTGCACACTATAAATAATATATAAAATTACGAAAATGTTTTTCGTGTAAAATGCAAACAATGTGTCTTAATTATTGAGACAACTTAAGAAAATAAATATTGTAGCTGGCTCAGTTAACATTATTTATTTTACAAGAATATTTACAAAGTATGTATATTAGAGCGATGAGTCTTTAGGGCGTGAGGGGCGGCTGGAGTAAGTAAATCGGCGGCAAGGGCTGTCTACGCAGGGGGGGCGGCTTCCTTGGAGGCGGTTGATAGCAAGGGCTGTCCACACAGGGGAGCGGCTTCCTTGAAGTCAGCAATCTTTGGATACGTTGTTGAGAAAAACTGTCCACACAAGGGATCGGCTTTCTCGTAGAGGAATTCACAAAAGTCGTTGCTAATAACAGCTTCTGACCACACAAGGGTTCGGACGACTGCTAGAGCTAAGAGCTTGTGGAACTCTGCTGGTACTCAGCGGTGCGGCTGGTTATATAGGGTGCACAGCGGGTGGTCCTTCCTTCTACGGTGGTGGAATCGCGTGGGGGTGCGACATTACGGTGCGTTGTGATGCGATGGTGGCGCAAACGGGGAGGGTCGTGCGGAGCGCTTTAGTACTACTAGCGGCGCGTCGTACTACCCCGTTACAATCTCCCCCTCAGGACCCTTAGGACGTCCCGGCAGAGGGTCCTGGATTCTTCCTTGGTCTTCCCCTTTTCCTGATGGGGTAAGTAGGGAGTCTTCCTTCTTCTTCCGTGCATTTTCTCAATGCTGAGACGTGGTAGGTGGCCAGTGGAACTGCAGGATTCTCTCTTGATGCAATCTCATATGAGCAGGGTCCTTTTGCCGTTAATATTAGGTATGGCCCGTCCCTCTTTGGTGCGAACTTTGATGTAGTCTTCTTAGATGCGTTGCTCAGGGTATGTGACGTTACCCATACTAGTTCTCCTGGTGCGTACATCTCTGCTTCGGATCGCTTCTTGTCGGCTTGTGTTTTTCTTCCGTCCTGGGCCTTTTCATGTTTTTCCTTCGCTGACTCGAACGTTAAGACTAAATCCTTTAGCCTGGAGGTGATGTCCGGAAGGTAGATGTCCGTCTTCATTATCTCCCTTAGGTCGTGTTGGACATCCATCGGGGTTCGTAGTTCTCGTCCGAAGGTGAGGTAGGCTGGAGACATTCCTATTGAAGCGCAGTACGCTGTGTTCATTGCGAACCGGATCGCTGGAAGCTTGCTGGGCCAGTCGGTGTGTTTGGTTCCGACCTGGATAGCGAGTTGCGTCTTTAGGTCCCTATTTCGTCTCTCTACTGGGTTGGCGGCTGGGTGGTAAACCGGAGTGAAGCTATGGTCGATTTCCAGCCAGTGAGTGATCTGTTGCATGATCGAGCTCACGAACTGGGTGCCATTGTCGCTAATGATCCTCCTCGGAATTCCATACCGCATGAATACCTCTTCCACTAGGGTGGTTCCGCAGGCGAGGGCTGTTGCAGCTTCTAGGGGGAACAGCTCTACCCATCTCGAGGCGGTATCTTCTAGTATCAGTATCCATTTTTCTTTCTTGGGTCCTTCTGGAAGTGGTCCAAACAGATCGATTGCCAGCACCTCGAATCTTCTATTCATGGCTGGGGTTTGTAGGAGTCCTTGCGGCTTCTGGTTTGACGCTTTGTACTTTTGGCACTCCTGACATTGTTTGACATATTCCGCGACGTCGTAACGGATTCCAGGCCAGTAGTTATTCCTTAGAATCTTTCGTAGGGTTCTCTCGACTCCGTAGTGGCCTGCGACTGGGTCGTCGTGGAATTTTCTCAGTACTTCCTTCCTTCTAGTTTTGGGAATGATGAGCTGCGGCTCTTCCATGTCTTCATCGGGGGAGTACCGGTAGAGGATCCCTTGGTTCATTATGTACCCTCTGGAGGTCCATTGGCTAATCTGCTCTGGGCTGTCTTCCTCGAAGATGGCGGTGATCTTCCGGATCTCTTCGTCATCCTGCTGCTCTTCCCGAAGCTCGGTCATCGTCTTAGCTGGCAGGTCGATGCTGATCAGGGTGATGTGTAGTTCCTCCTCCGGTGGCCTTGACAGGAAGTCGGCTAGTAGGTTGGCTTTTCCCGGCGTGTATTCAACTTTTAGGTGAAACGATTGTAGTTTTAATGCCCACCTCGCAAGTCGTCCGCTGGGTGACCGTAGTGTCATTAACCATTTCAATGATCGGTGGTCTGTTAAGACTGTTGTGGGACTATCTTCGATGTAGCCCCTGAAGCGCTGTACTGCCCATACTACGGCGAGTGCTTCTCTTTCCGTGGTACTATAGTTTATTTCTGCCTGGGTGAGAAGGCGGCTGGCGTATTCCACTGGGCGTTCATCTTTTCCCTCCCCCTGCATCAAGGCTGCTCCTATGGCGTAGGCGCTGGCATCGGTCCTCAGCACGTAGGGTTGGTCAGGATTAGCTTGTTGCAGTATCGGCGAGGAGATGAGTGCTTGCTTCAAAGCGTGGTACGCCTCGTCTTGTTCTTTTCCCCATTCCCAGGGAGTGGAGGTCTTCGTTAAGTTGCTTAGCGGTTTGGAGATGCGGGCGAAGTCCAGTATAAACTTCCTGTACCAGCTGCAGGCTTGTAGGATGCTCTGTAGCTGCTTCACATTCTTCGGGGCCGGCCTGTTTGCGATGGCGGCCACCTTCTCCGGATTGGGCTGGATTCCTTGTTTGCTTATGACGTGACCCAGGTATAGGACCTTCTCGCAGCAGAAACGGCTCTTCCTCCGGTTTATTCTCAGGTTGAGTTGCTCCAACCTCTGGAACAGCCGCCTCAGGTCCTTCCTGTGTTCTTCGATGGTTGTGGATAGGATGATCACGTCATCCAAATAGACTAACATTCTGATTGGTTCCAATCCGGTCTTGACCTTGTCCATCAACCTTTGAAACGTCGCTGGTGCGTTTCTTAGGCCAAAGGGCATCCTGGTGATTTGGAACAGGCCAAATGGAGTGATGAATGCCGTCTTGTCCCGGTCCTCCCTCCGTACTTTTACCTGGTGGTAACCTGACTTTAGGTCCAGTGTTGTAAACATTTTGGTCCCGTTTGTTGAGTGGAGAAGATCGTCGATCCGGGGAAGCGGGTAACTATCCGGCTTGGTGATGGCATTCAATCGTCTATAGTCAATGCACAAACGTACCCGTATTTCCGGTTTTGGAATTAATACCACTGGAGCGGCCCATGCGCTCTCGCATTCTTCTATGATTCCCTCTTGTAGTAGGTCCTTCAGCTCCTTCTTCAGCTGATCCGTCTTCGAAGGGGATAGCCGGTATGGTGGCTGAGCAATTGGGAGGTGTTCCCATGTGTTGATGGCATGTTCGGCGGCATCCGTGGGAGGTCCTCCCTTCGAAAAGAGGTCTCTGAACTCCTCTAGGAGTTTGTTGGTTTGGTCGATGTCTTCCGGAGAAAGATCTGTGGCTTCTTTCGTGAGGTCCAAATGAATTTCCTCCAGGTCCAACGTTGCTATTTGGAGGTCCCATTCTGCGTTAATATGCATTATGGCGTCTTGGAACATGAAGTCGAATGAATCAATCCCATTCGTGCCGATCCATTGGTAGTGGCCTCTCCCTCCTGCTGGGTGTCCTAGGTATTGGTGATACCATTGGTTGGATGAGCGTCATCTCCTCCAATTGTTGCTGGAATTGGCCGAAAATAATGTCCTCCTCTGCCCGTGGAAGGTTTCGCGGCCTCTTCGCAGGGTGTTCTTCTTTTTGTGTGAAGGGGTGTTTCCGGTCATTCTCCCCAAATGACCATGTCCGTTGGCGACAATTTAGGATGAGTCCTGCATCCTCTATAAAGTCGATTCCTAGGAGTGATTTGGAATTCGGAGTGTTCTTGATATACGTCAGCGTTGTTGGGATTTTCCGTCCTTGTAGGCTGACGTCGACCCTGGCATATGCTGCGGTTCTTACCTTGCAGGAACCATCAGCCAGAGTGAGGTTCACCGGTTTTTCCTGAAACTGCGTCCCTTGCTTCCGGAGTTCCTGGTAGAGCTGTTCGCTGGCCAGGCTGGTGCGAGCGCCAGTGTCTATGTACGCTGTCCCAGGAGTCCCTCCAATCTCAATCGTTAGTGCTGGACGATCTCTGACTCGTAGTCCAATTTCTGCTGCGCAGAATCCAATAGGTTGTGCCTGGGCGCTGGTTTGCGCTGAGCACTTGGGGCAGTTCCTCTTAATGTATCCGGGCGTCTGGCATCCGTAGCAGCGTAATTCCTTCTTGTCGGTCCCTGCCGAGGATTTCTGGTGCTTATTTCTCTTCCTGCAGTCTTCTGCTGCATGACCGAATATCTTGCAAAATGAGCATCTTACCCTCTCCTTGGCGTCGGCACGTTCTGGCTGCTTTTCCTGCAGGTGGGCCTCCACCAAGCTGGCTTGATTCAGTAGTTCCCTGAAGTTCGTCACGGAGGTCCTGGATATCCTATCCCTGATTTCGTATTTTAACAATCCATACAACATGTCGATTTGCGTGGCCTCCGGGAATTTCTGGTCCAGTTGTGCCAGTAAGGATCTTTTTCTCATTACGAAGTCGCATGTGTCTTCCGTCGGCTTCTGTGAGGTGGAAAACATCTCCACGTAGATTTTATAGGCAGGCGGTCTCGGCGCATATTCATCTTGTATTGCTTTCTTCGCTTGGTCCCAGGTGCGAATATCGTCTTTCACACCATTCCACCAGGTGTTAGCAGGTCCTTCCAACAACAGTCTCAGGCCTTGTATCGCGTTGTCGTCGGTGATGTCCTCACTTTGTTTGAAAAATTCAATGCTATCAATGAAATCTTTCACGGTGTCTGGATTTCGCGTTCCATTGAAACGTGCCGTGCAGTGTGTAAAATGCTTTTTCTGCGGTCGGATGGCACTGATCAAATGTTCCAGCTGTTCTTGCGTGAGGGTCATCCTTCTGGTCGACTGGCTCCTGGTTGTCGGAATTTTGGATCGATTTACTTCGTTTCAGGCCCGCTCGTTGGGCGCCAGTTTGTAGCTGGCTCAGTTAACATTATTTATTTTACAAGAATATTTACAAAGTATGTATATTAGAGCGATGAGTCTTTAGTGCGTGAGGGGCGGCTGGAGTAAGTAAATCGGCGGCAAGGGCTGTCCACGCAGGGGGGGCGGCTTCCTTGGAGGCGGTTGATAGCAAGGGCTGTCCACACAGGGGAGCGGCTTCCTTGAAGTCAGCAATCTTTGGATACGTTGTTGAGCAAAACTGTCCACACAAGGGATCGGCTTTCTCGTAGAGGAATTCACAAAAGTCGTTGCTAATAACAGCTTCTGACCACACAAGGGTTCGGACAACTGCTAGAGCTAAGAGCTTGTGGAACTCTGTTGGTACTCAGCGGTGCGGCTGGTTATATAGGGTGCACAGCGGGTGGTCCTCCCTTCTACGGTGGTGGAATCGCGTGGGGGTGCGACATTACGGTGCGTTGTGATGCGATGGTGGCGCAAACGGGGAGGGTCGTGCGGAGCGCTTTAGTACTACTAGCGGCGCGTCGTACTACCCCGTTACAATATCCATTAAAACAACCACCTCGTCAATTTTCTAAATTGTCATTAACTTTTCAAAATTTCAGTTTATTTTTAGAATCTTGACGGTTTTCTTAAATTTCCTAGATATTCGTTAATTTAAATAATGGTGCCACTTTTCATTAATATTAAAAAGACATTTAAAATAATTATAACGACATTTCTAGATTTTTCGTTTATATTGAAAATGTTGGTACTTTTCATGAATTTTCGAGATTTTCTTTAATTTTTTATTTCTTCGTTAATTTCTAAATTTTACTTTTTCATGGCATTCTAAGATTTTCCTTGATTTTTGTTAATTTTTTAAAATTCAGACGGTTTTTGTGAATTAAATTAACGAAAATTCATGAATTGAACTGACATATGACATTTTAAAATTAACGAATATTAAGGAAATTTACGAATGTTGCTAAGAATATAAAAATTAACAAATATTTAGATAATTGATCAAAAGCGTCAACATTTTTTAATTTGACAAAAGTTTAGGAAATTCGCGAAAACTGCCAAGATTCGAAAAATTGACGTAAATATTGAAAACCGTCAAGATATAATAAATGAATGAACATTTTGAAAAAACTATTTATTATATTCTAACGAGTGTTTTTCAATTCCAGGTTAACCATGAAGTAAAATTTCGAGTTGAGAAAAGCCCTAAGAATTTGGATTTGGACGCGCAGCTTCCAAATTCAAGTTCGAGCTTTTCTCAACTCGAAATTTTGCTTCATGCGCCACGCATATATAAACACAGATTTGATGTGAAATTCAAAATATATTATTTACATGCAAAATGTGCAGGGTGATGCATTTTGGAGGTGCCACATATGGAAAACTTTTTTTATTTGAAGTGATATTGAAAAACCGTTTTTGCGAACCAGATTCACTTTTTCTTGTTTTAATCAATGGCAAAAAGAAAATTGATCTATCTCTAACCGTTTCCGCTCTATAACCGGCATAATATGTCATTTTTCTGAAGTTACCGTAACTCATTTGTTTTCAGAGGTATAACTAAACTGTAAAAACTTTCTTATGGCAGCTTTTGAATTATACAATGAAATATTTAAAATTTTATTTTAGTAGATTTGGTTTTTCTAAAGTTTTTTTAAGTCATAAGCAAGCTATACTGAAGAGAGATAAATCTCGAAACGCGTCTATAGATGGCCTAAGACATTAGTTTTAATCCAAGTCCGTTCATTTCTAATTTCTCCCTTCAATTTTAATTTTTATTTGTTAGTTGGTTTGAAGAGAATTTGACCTAAATGTTACATATACTTCGATAGAGCGTTGTAACAAATCAATTAAAATAAGATTTTAAATATTTCATTGTATAATTCAATATCTGGAAGTGCATTTGCACGGGAAGTAGTTGTTTCAATGGATATTTGTTTTCTTAAGTTGTCTTAATAATTAATAATAATAATAATAATAATAATAATAATAATAATAATAATAATAATAATAATAATAATAATAATAATAATAATAATAATAAATCTTTATTGTCCAACAGGAAGCATATCCTAATTACAAGACAATATAGTTAAAAAGAAAGTAAATTAATTATAAAACATACAAAAATATATAAGTAATCAATATACGAATGTGTAACAACTTGCTTAAATCTATACAAGTTTCCTTTTACTAAATATAGTGTATATAATAATTATAAGTAAGAATTATAATTGATTTAAGGCTGCCAGTAGAGTTTTCAGAGTATCATGAAATATATCACAGGAAGAAGAAATGCTATTAAAACATCTGGACACAATACTGACAGGTGATTTCAGACCTATATCAGTTCTATGTGCTTCTAAATTAAATGTAGAAGACTGTCTACTATGAAAAGATGGAATATGCAGCCCAATTCTATTTAAGAAGTCAGGAGAGTCAACAGAATTGTGCAGAAGTTTGTATTGGAAACAAATACATGCTTTTTGTCGGCGAGATGCAAGACTTTCAAAATCATATTTACGTAAAAGTATATCGTGATCTATACCTCTGTTTGGATAATATTCCTCCGACTTATAAGATAAAATTTTTAAAAATTTGCGTTGTACACTTTCTAATGCACTAATCTGACCCTGGTTCTGCGGAAACCAAACTATGGCCGCATATTCCAACTTTGATCGTACGTATGCATAAAACAATGATTTTAATGCATTGGGGTTATGGAACTGGGAAGAGTTACGACAATTGAAACCTAGAGACCTTGAGGAGTCTTTAACAATATGGTCAACATGGACATTAAAAGTTAAGGTGTTGTCAAAGTAAACTCCCAGATCTTTAAAAACTGTGGCACGCTCTAAGATATTACCATGAATTGTGTAATTAAATGTAAGCGGATTGGATATCTTAGCGAACGACATGTATGTACATTTTGAGATGTTTAGGTTGAGTCCATTTTTTAGACACCATGATGATAAAGCATTAAGGTTATATTGTAAGACTTGACAATCGTTGACATTTTTAATGGTACTGTAGATTTTTAAATCGTCGGCGTAGAGTAGGTGCTTACAAGATAGGGAGTCAGAAAGATCATTAATAAATAAGTTAAATAGTAGTGGGCCTAAAATAGAACCTTGGGGTACCCCAGAAGTTGGACAGTATTCAACAGATTTAAAGCCATTGACTACCACGTATACTTTGCGTTCACTAAGATAAGTCTGTATTAATGACAGCGACGACGCACAAAAACCAAAGGTACTTAACTTTGACAACAGAATATTGTGTTGAACTTTGTCGAAGGCTTTCGACAGGTCCGTATAAATCACGTCAATTTGTCCCTTTGCATCAATAGTTTCAGCAATATCATGAGTTATAAGTGTAAGATTAGTCACAGTTGAGCGATTAGGGATAAATCCGTGTTGTTTATCAGATATATAAAGTTTAGTATGATTGTAAATTTGGTCAAATAGTATTCGTTCAAATACTTTTGCAATATGCGGCAGAATAGCAATGGGTCGAAAATTATTAATGTTTTGAAGTTTAAAAGATGTTTTTGGCACAGGACAGATTGCTGCAATTTTCAGACATCGCGGAAAGGTACACGTTTTTATTGATAGGTTAAATAATGTAGCAAGTGTTACACAGAGTAGCGTAGCACAATCTTTTAATAAAAACGAAGGTAATTTGTCGTCCCCAGATGTAAAATTGTTCTCTAGTTTTCTAAGTAGCTTAAACACAAGTTGATCAGATGTGGAGACGAAAACGAAATTAGGAATTAAACTCACATCCGTATCAATGTGATTATTCGTTGGTGTACTATGCACTGACTCAAAAAACTCGCGGAAACCATTTGCAATGTCAGTAGGATTATCTAGGACGGCATCATTATATGACATGGTTGAAGGAATTCTAGACGAATTCGCCCTTTTTGAATTTATATATGTCCAAAACTGTTTAGGGTTTGATATTACGCTACTCTCAATCGAACATATATAAGTTTTGCGCGCATATTTTATTTTATTTTTAATAACAGATCTTAGTTTATTAAATTCTTCCGATAATTTACACATAGAAGGATTCAGCTTAAGTTTTTTCCTAATTGCGTTCTTTTCTGTTAAGAGATTAATTATTTCTGGGCTAAACCAAGGCGGATATTTAAATTTACATTTTAAATTAAACTTAGGTATAAATTGTGAGATGGCTGTATTCATAACATTATAAAATTCATCAAATGCTAAGTCTATATTCTGGACAGTTGAAAGATAACTCCAATCAATTTTAGATAAGAATGCGTACAATCCTAGGTAGTTACCTTTCTTGAAATTAAATTTACATGCCTTTTCATTGACTGCAGACATAGCGAGTTCACATTGGAAGGTAAATGTAAATGAGGGATGATAAGTATCTTCTGCAACTAGTGCATCAGTTTCTCTCTGGACATAACAATTCAAGTTTGAGTAGAGAAGATCTAAAACATTATTTGATTAAGACACATTGTCTGCATTTTACACGAAAAACATTTTCGTAATTTTATATATTATTTGAAATAATGTTTTTTATAAATTGAATATTCGGCTTTCCATTACGGCTGGCATATAACGAATGTGGGTTAAATTTATCATAGCCTTTTAGTATTTGAGAAGAAGCGTTTCGTAACTAACGTAATCACGCGTTGGCAATTAGTATTGTTAATTCGTGAACAGATATGCCGGGTAATATTTATTCTGAACAACCCGTAAAGTTCGAAGGAACGTTGCCTGAATCTGTGTATTGTATGGTTTTATAAAAATAGAAGTATCGACCTTTCCCTCTGTGTATCACGAAAATACACCCGTTCGCTCAGTTCATGTGTAGTAAATATACAACGGGCAGGTGGGCATTATTTATAATATTTCCTACGTATTCCTTTTTACATTATGTCAGCAAACTCTTCACAATCCAGAATTCGAATTAATTTAAAAGTCTGAGGATATGAGGGTCTACGTGCCAGACCTTCTCATTCATGCGAAAAAGACCGATTTGACGGAGGCAAAATTCACATTGCTAGGTAAATGGGACAGGGGCTTTTTGCTCTAAGGGGCGTTACTGGCAGGGACCTCTTTATTGATAATAACCGTTCTTCTAAATAAATACATGTCTATGAACGGAATATAACCATTCCTATTAATTAATGAGCATTAGATTGTATTATTCTATAATTTGTATTATCTAGTAACTAATTCAATTTAAAAATACCTAAAAATATTTGAATTTACACAACCCATTATTTGCAATCATCTTTTATAGAGTTCTATGCGAAAACTAAAATATACCCATAAGTTATTATTTAGATAAGCTATTCATATCCATTGTAACATTACTCTTATTATTGGTTTAACCATACGTGCGCCGTTAGGGTGAAATTAATTAATATTTGTATCGATTTTTTTAGGGGGGTTTTAATCCCGGTCGTACACTCCCACACCTCAGGGTAGTAATTTTGTTTGCTCATAAGGGTGAAACTTTGACCACGCTTTTATAACACAATTTATGATTTGAATTTGCATCCACGTATCTTGATATAAAATAAGTAAATTAGAATGGAGGGCCTGACCATATTTCATTTCATTATTTATTACATTGCCACAACTTTTAAATAAAACCCTTTAGTAATCTCCCCAGTGCTTTCTTAAAGTTAGCCTGCCGCATTAAATAATTGATGATGTCATTTATATAAAAAATCGGTGTTCTAAAACTTGTGACGAATCAATAACCCTACGAAATATTTAAGTTCCCAACGGTATAAACATATGTGAATATTTTACATTAATTTCATAAATTCAATACACTATATCGATTTGTTGTTTTAATGAAATCATATAATGCTTTACGTGTTATTGTTGATAATAAAATATTCATGAAGAAGTACTTAAGATGATTAGAGTGTAGTGGTTAAATCTAAATAAATGACTATTTTTATTGTTGTTATGACGCTCATAAAAATATTACAAACGACCTTTTTTACTTCTGGTCATTATCTCTGATAAAATTCTGCAGATAGAAAGGCTAGTGCATTGTTTTAAGTGTTATGTGAATTTTTGTATTTTTATTTTTGTTTATTTATTTAACATTTAAATTTAAATGATAAAATTAAACGTATTCATATTTAGATACAATTAATGAAATAAATGAAAATACAATATTAACTGCTAATTTTTTAAAGCCAGAAGCTTGTGGAAAAAATTAAACTAATAAGAAGCATTATAATAATAAATATATAAAGAAGTATTAAGTGAAACAAAAAATGTATTTATTTTTTACGGAAATATACGTTTCAGGGCCCTAGGAACCCGAATCCCGAGTTCAATTTGTAGCTTCAACCGATTATTTAGACTCCTAGACTAAGCATGAAGTAACATTTCGAGTTTAGAAAAGCCCCGTAAACATTTTCTGGGCTTTTCTAAACTCGAAATTTTACTTCGTGCGCCACGCGTATAAAACACAGATTTCAAGTGAAGTTCGAATATGCATAAATATCACAATATTTTAGTGTTTTATACGCGTGGCGCATGAAGTAAAATTTCGAGTTTAGAAAAGCCCAGCAAATTTACTTCATGCTTAGTCTGGGAGTGAAAAACACTCGTTTAAAGCTTCAAATTGAAAGAAACAAGGAATATCTTATGATTTACAGAAAATAGGCTAAATTTGAAATACGTATATCATACTTAAAAGAAAAGCTCCCTGTATCTGTTTGCTAATTATAAACCATAATGAAGATAACAATCGATTCTCAAAAAACACAATTGACGTTTGTTAATCAATGGCGGCGACAAAGAAACTAACATGTATTTTTAATCACCCGAAAAACTATATTACGTTTTTACTAAATAATAAATAATAATTTATTTGCATTTTATTTTTATGTAGAAAAATCGTACAAGATATCCAACATTATTAAGAAACAAAGAAGCTTTTAAATGAATTTTTTTTTCAAGATGTATTTTTTAAGTATATATATAAGGTGCGCCAATAAAAACATATTTTAGTTTTTATGTTGTGGTATTATATTGTTTTTTATACTTCTTGTGAATCAATGATGACCATAATAACTGAAATGGTGTGTTATTATCATAATATAACACACGATTTTAGTTAACCATAATAAATTTATGTCGGATTGAATATAGCGTTCAGTTGTTATAAATAAAATTATTAATATTTTTTTGAACTGTGAAGACTAATTCCTACTTAACGGTAAACTTTTGGATATAGATAAGTGATGTTAAATCATCATATTTTGATTTCAGAAATCGATTGTTAAGCCATTTACCACATTAACGGGACACCCTGTATAATAAATAGTGGATTAACACGTGTATAGAATAAAGCTAAACATTTTTGTTCCCAGCCCCACGGGCCACAAATTATTCCCCAATGGGTCCCATACGGTTCGCGGCCTGCGACTTGGCCACCCATGGTTTAAGGCAGGGGTCTCCAAACTACGGCCCGAGGGCCACATCCGGCCCGCGGACAGATTTTGTCCGGCCCGCGGAGAGCTAGCAGACTTGAAAACTCCTTTTAGAGAACATATTTTTTATAGCAAATTAAATTTAGTTTACTGAAGTATTCTTATTTTATGTTGAATAATTATTAATATGACATCTACATTGATATGGTCATGGGCTAACTACTCATAATATTGTTGTAGGCTTATTGTTATTGTTTTTGTGATAAGTTGGATAAAGAAACACAGAATTGTAATGAATATAGACATGTATAATATGCAGAAAATTTAACTTCAGTATATAATAACTAACAAATTATTGAAATGAATCCAGCTAACATTTTATACATTTTAAATAAAAACATAACGTATAACAAGCATAATGACATATAAAATACTAATGAGATTTATGTAATTGAGATTTTCCACTGACAATAGTTTGTAGTTGTAGACTAATTTTACTTGTACCAATTATTAAAAGACATTTAAGATGCTCATCAGTTAATTTAGATCTGTAAACATTTTTTGTGTACTTCATTTTGGAGAAGGTCTTCTCACACAAATAAGTAGTACCAAAAACAGAAAACAGCCCACGAGCAAATTTATGCAAATTATCAAATTGTGTCAGTGGAAGACCCTTCTAAAATTCCAACAAAGATGAGTTTTGATATTACTTCTTAATTATATCACTGCACTGTAGATCAATCATTTCCATTTGAAGTTCTGGGGCTGGGGTTTCCATGTCAGTATCAAAACGATTCTGAAAAATCTTAATTTGATTCGCAATGGCATCAAAGTCCGAGACACGAGTATCAAATTTTTATTTCAAAGCACTCAAAGTTTCGATTGCAAAATCGATAGGAAACTCAGTCTCAGTGGTGTGGCTGAATATTTCACATGTTTTAAAATGTGAAAAACATTTACTTCGTAGTTGTGATTGAAACAGTATCAATTTCTTCCGGAATGATTTGATATTAGTGTATAAATCAGGAAGATGCTGGTTTTCTCCTTGCAATCTCAAATTCAGTTCTTTCACATGTTTTGTCAAATCAACATAGAATGCTAACTTCCATAGCCATGCGTTGTTTTGTAATTCAGTTAGAGGGCGATGCTTTTCATTCAAAAAAATTTCGATCACTACTCGAAGTTCAAAAAAGCGCTGAAGGACTTTCCCACAACTAAGCCAACGTACGGCAGTATGATAAGGTAAGTCATTTTCTCCAATCTCTTCAATAAATTGTCGGAATTGTCGGTGATTCGGCCCAAAAGATCTGATAAAATTAACAGTTGATATGACTAGTTTCAGAACTTCAGACATATCCAAACATTTTCCGCATTTTCTTAAACTTAAACACGCACAAACACGTTTTAAGGAGGTACGCACTATTTTATTTCACAACAGTGTCATAGGAACTGACTTGTGGTTGCGCCACTAGCCTTCTTATATATTCCAATTACTGCCATCTAGAAGTGAGTGGAAGACACCAGAACTTTCTCGAACCAACGAGATTATTCTGTACGTGCTATTGGCGCCATCTGTTAGCGATAGAAGGTACTACCTATTTCCGCTTGTGTCCACCAGATGTCGTGTCACGTTACTCCTCATGGCTCGTACGCTACGACCAATCTAGAAATTACAGATAATGACAGGAAAATTAATAATATGCAGTGTTGCCGTTTTGCGGACTTTAGTCCGATTTGCAGCCTTTTTTAAACGTTGCGTACTTTTTCGGAAATTATTTTTCATCAGTGGACTATTTCACTTTTTACCACCGGCAACAATGATAATATGGTTTTGGCCCTCGAAACTTACTGGAGTAATCAGTATGGCCCTAAGGCTGGAAAGTTTGGAGAGCCAGGGTTTAAGGCAAGGATAACTGGAAAGTGATCGCTTATTTTACTACCAGAAATAATTAGTAAAAATCATTGAATTCTAAATTAGAATTAATACAAAAAATGGTCTTTACAAGATTCTAAAGTACCATTCATTCTTGTATTATTATCGATACAATATTATAACCATAACAGGAAACGCATATTTAGTCATTCATTGTTTATATTTTAATCAATTAATTTTGTGTTATTATCAGTATCTCTAGCTAGAATTTTAAATAAACTGATCATATGCGTCGAATTATATAAGCTATGGGCGTAAATAAACACTTCAGTTTTGTATGTACATGATCTGTACACAGAATTAATTGCAATTTTAGAATAATTACATTTTACCAAAGTTCTCATAAAGATAAAGTTATTAACTTGCGTAATGGAATTACTCTGAGGTTAATTACTTTTAACATTTTGACATATATGCATTGAATATATTTCATAAACACATCAGGTGTGTTTGGTATACCAACGTCTCAGGAAATGTAACGATAAAAATTATATACTTTTGCGTTTCACATGTTACTAGTAATTTTAAATTTCATTTAATACAACTATTAATATTCAATGTATATAATCTGTGTCCATATCAGGGTTGTTAAACAAAAATTTTTCTTTATTTTAATTAAAACAAACAGTTTTTTTTTAACAAAACGTGTATTTTTTTATTGAAACAGTGTTTAAAACATTAACAATTAAAAACATGTTTAAAACGTGTTTAAAGCATATTTAAAACACTTTTAAAACGTGTTTAAAACAGAACATAGGGGGCATTTTTCTTTTGAGTGCACATATACCGATAATTACAGCGTTTTTTAAATTTGAGGGAATTCGTTGTTTCAAAGCGGTTAATTTGAGGCTCTTAACGAGTGTTTTCCACTCCCAGACTAAGCATAAAGTAAAATTTCGAGTTTAGAAAAGCCTAAGAATTTGGATTGGGTGCGTAGTGAAGCAAAGCGGCCAATCCAAATTAGGCTTTTCGAAACTCGAAATTTTACTTCATGCGCCACGCTTAAAAACACTGATTTACAGTGAAGTTTAAAAAACACACACATATAACAACAATTATAGGCAACCTAATATACGTTAGAGTTATTGGGTTGCCTATAATCACTGTTTTAAACAATTTGTTCAGCGTTCAGAATTTGACTAACGTTTTATTCACATCTTCATATTAGATTGCTAAAGCCCTATATTTTATACTTTGCGATATTTCAGTGTTTTATACGTGTGGCGCATGAAGTAAAATTTCGAGTTTAGAAAAGCCTAATTGGGATTGGCCGCTCCGCTTCGCTACGCGGCCAATGTTCAAGCTTTTCTAACTCGAAATTTTACTTCATGCTTAGTCTGGAAGTGGAAGACCCAAAGTTTAAAGATCAAATTGAAATCTTTTAAAAAAGCAACGAATGTCGTAAAATTTACAGTTTATGCATACGTATACTTTAAAGAAAAATTCCCTGTATTTAAAAATCACATTTATGCACACACAGTTGTGATATTTTATTGTAATAAAATGTTAAGGTAAATAATGTGATCTAAAATATTTTAAAAACTTACTTAAAATTTAAAAATGTAAACAAAAAATCTTAATAAAGTAGTATAAAATATAATTTAGCAAATTTAAGATCATAAAAAATGTTTTAAACAAATTTAACGTTAAAAACATGTTTTAGACAAATTTAAGATTTAAAACATGTTTAAAACAAAACCGTTTAAAACACGACAAATTTAGGATTTAAAACATGTTTAAAACAAAACTGTTTAAAACACTGTTTTAAAACAAAGTGTTTTAAACATAACAACCCTGGTCCACATACTAATTTATTGATAAAATTACCAATTTTTGCTGAAAACATTACATGTTTCAACCCATAAAAATAACGAAATAGAAGTTTTACATAGTTTAATTTATTTTCGGCCTAAGATTTAACTGGAATTTAATTCAAACTTTGGGCAATAAATCATCGCGCTCTTTCGAGCAAGGAATCAGGAATATGAATTATGTAACGTCATATCATAATCAATTAATTATTAAGCAAATGACAGAATGCAAATACGTGTTCGTGTTGTGCTTAGTTTCCATTTAATAGTGATTTTAATAGCTAATTGAAAGTAAAGGATGTGTATCGGGTAAGAGTCTCCTAAGAGCAAATTTCTGTTGCAGGGGTAATTGTCCTTAGATGGAATGGTTTGGAAAATTAGTTTTCGAAGAACGTTATAAATCCCGTAGAATCGTTGCGAATTTTGAAAGTTAGTTATAGGCGAAGTATGTTAAAATATTAAGATAAAATAATATCGAGTCCCTGAAGGGATTTTTTAAACGTTGTGGAGTTTTATTAAAGTGCAATTATTTATACTTGATTCACTATTCCTAAGTGGTTTACTTTGTTTTTCTAACAAACTTAATATAATTTTCTTAATTAATTATGCCTCAAAGGATATCGCTTTAGTATTCAATTGCTTTTATTGTGCGTAATAATTCATGTATAATTATGCATTATTTATTATTGTCAGCTAAATAAAAATATTGTTTGAGAAATAATACATATTGGCTCTAATGATATAGTAATATCGATTACCCACAGTATTGTCAAAATTATATCTAAGCGATTAAAGAAAAACGAAGGTAATATGAGGTATTATAAACGAAATACATTAGATTTATGACTGTCTTTTTGTAGTTCGCTTAATTATCTTTAGTAAACTATTTTTTTTAAATTATGAAATGTACACATAACACACATATTCGAGTCAGAACACTAAAGAAGGTCCATCGCTATCTAAACTCAGACTACTCGACACCTTGTCTTCAAGGAAAGTACAAACTTTGTTGTTGTGTCAATAAAATGTTTTGAGTTTTAAAAAGTGATTACACTAGTGTATTAACGTTTGATATTTTGTTATAAACTAACAGTAAAAGCCTAAAACATTGTTTTGACACAAGCACAAAGTTTGTACTTTCTTTGAAGTATTCCTATTTTTGCAAAAAAAATGTATCCCTAAATAAGGACGCAGTTCTGATGACGTTTCGATAGCGGTCGAGGATCAAAATAAATTGAAAAAATTATAAATCTTCGCAAAGGTACATTTTACAATATGTACGCATTCGTTTTTCAATATATTTTATAGATACCCGATGCTGGTTGCGCTACTTTCTTGATGGTACCATGTTTTAAAATTGTGAGTTTACACAATTTAATTTATTATTTTGTATGTTTTTGGCACTTAGTATATTATTAAAAGATATGTATGTGTTCAAATTATATCAATTACTACTATAGTATTAGTATGATTATTGACATTCAAAACGTGTTCTGTATCAACTTATTAAACTATCTTCAATTTGGTTCTCATTAATCACTTGATGAAACATGTTTACAATATTGATAACTAAATATAAGTCACTTCGTTTGTTTCACTACTATTTTTTATTCTCTTCGACTAGTTGCGACTTATCGTCATTCTCAAGAAGTAATACAGAAAAATGTTTTTCCCTTTTTTTTTTGAAGATCAGGTAATAAGGGCTTTAAGAATTGGGGAGTTCCAGATGTCTTCGTACTCGTTTACGATGTGTTTTCCCTGTTTTATTGCCTTGCTAATTTGAAGGCCGTCTTTACAATTCGATTTTCGCTCTATATTACCTTAATATAAAATTGGGAAATCGTCTGAATTAAAAAAGTGATTGAATGCGATGCAGTTCTTCTGAAAAGTAATGTTTAAATTCATTAAAATCTAAATTATGAAGTTTAAAGAAAAATCCACGGACGGGTCGATTTTAATTTTTAAATGTACGGTTGGTCAAATACCGAAATCACATACAGGGTGATTCATGTAAAAGCTATGACGTCATCGACCATTTTTTTAAATAGAAGTAGAATATGTTTACTAGACATATTTGAAAGAGAATATTTTTCCGCATACAATAATGTCAATTTAATAAAAATAGTATTTTAATTACGAAAACTTACTTAAATGCCTAAACCATTTTAAATTAGTAAAAGATTTACATTCAATGCGACGTGAACAGTATAAAACGGACAGTTAAACGAGTTTTAAAATTTCAAAAATTTTCTCGATTATTTTGTTATTCAACCTATACTTGTAAGTAGCTTTTTGTATGTGGAACATTTTTCTCTTTTAAATATGTATTGTAAAAAAAATCGACTTCTATTTAAAAAAAATGGTCGATGACGTCACAACCCTCACATGAATCATTCTGTATATGATTTCAGTATTTGACTAAACACGCTAATAAAAATAAAAGTCGACCTGTCCGAGGGTTTTCCTTCAATGTTTATAATTTAGATTTTAAGGAATTAAGGCATTACTTTTCCAAAACACTGTATATCCGGTGTAAAACTAATAAAATAGTTGAACTTTTAAAGCTCACTGCGAAAAGAATGATTTCGGCCAATTTTTATATTCTTTTATAACTTAGTTATTATTACTGTCGTTAGAAGGATAATAAAGGATAATGATGATGATATTATTAACACCTTTTTGTGCATTTTAACAAAATTTAGATAATTTTATAATGAAGCATATATTTTGTAAGATACACATACTAACTTCATTTTTTGCATATGAACGTCAAAGTTGGTATGAGATGTTTTATTTCTCTTTAATTTGGTATGACATATGGTTTATTTTTATTAATAAGAAAATGTGTTTCATACTAAAATTGTGTTAAGCCTACTATCCTTTTCAAAAAGCGAGGCATGTCACTTTCGGATGCTGTATTTTAAAAACAAAACAATCTCAGAAAAAAATATAAATAAATTCCTTGGAATGTGTTTTGTAATTTTTAAGAAAATAAAATGTTTATCACAATTTTATGGATTTTTACAACAATCAACTTATAGAAATTGTATTTTGAATTGTGTGGAGGCTTCTACTTCGTTATACATGTTAATTTAACACAATAAAACACGTTTAACTTTGTTTGTATAACACAATTTATTTTTATGTGACTGCAGTTTCGGCAAATTCAGCTTGCCATTATCAAACTTGTCTCGTAAAAAGAGGTCACGATGTTTATATTAACCCTTCAGGTTACCGAGATACCCTATGAAAACATGTACATTGCATCGCATTCACTACATTTGATTTCGTAAATACCGCATTTTTGATTTTTATTAGTTGGTGGTTTATTATTTCCAAAAATTTTCCGAGGTTAAGTGGAGTCGTCATAATAATATTTAGTTCTGGAGTAGATTAAATTTTATCAACGGCCTATCACAATAAATAATAAAATGCATAAAGGGAAAAGAACTAAATATTATTATGATGACGAAAATAGTAGTAAAACAAACCAAGTGACTTTTATTAAATTATCAACTTATTAAACGTTTGCTAAATTGCATTGCCGCAATATAGAAACAAGATGAGGGGAAGTTCACTTGCGGCGTTATTTGTCTCAAATAGAAAATACGCAATATATAAAAAGAGTAGGTTCACATAATAAAATGTTAGCGTAGTCGAGACACGTCATAATATACATCGAAATGTTTGTGTGTGGGCACAATTTACACAAAATAGGCTCTATTTTAATATCCTCCTCCCGTATTTATGCCCTTTTCAGAAATTGCCAGTCGAGATATTCAGGTCAGGTTCGTACTCAAACTTTCCAATTCATGCTTTTTTTCCTGGACACGATTCTAAATTGATTTGATAAAAAAGAAAATAGAGTGGCCAACTGTGCTGAAGATTCGTATGGGTATAAAGGAGGCTATGATGTGGTGTTTGAGGGCCACTTTAGTTCAGACTTGAATTAATTTATAATTGTGATTGTGATTAAAGTGTTAGATTGTAATGGAATCCCATACGTTTATTTGAATAATATTTATCCAGCGAAAGCATTATTGCCTGTGCCATTTTCTCTTCTTTTAATGCTACATTATTGCTCCTCCGGGTATGATTTTATTTTCAGAGTAATACCCTTTATGTATTCACTTATCACAAAAGGCTCGTTCAATATGATTTATACATATCAATGGCGTTCCGCGGAGTCCATAAAAAATAACAGCTTCATCATTTTTTGTAAATTTCAGTACTCAGTAAAGGTCTCAACCGATGCGTGCATGTATTTAAGGTTTCATCGCTTGCGAACTTAGACCGTTTTACTGCATTTATAATTGCCACATTATTTTTATAATATATATAGACAGGGTGAGTTTTGTTTCATGTTCTCTATTGGGATCTCGGAAACAGGACCCGATCAAGCTTTTTGCCACCCCGAGAGCGGATCGTGTACCTATTTTAAAACAAACACTTTACACATAATTTAAATAGATTTATGGGTTTTCTAAGTAATAGAAAAAAAAACTGGAAAAATATATTTATTGATTTCTTTATTGATCGAAAAAAAGTATTCAAATACATCTTTTAAATCCTCTAAAAGGATTCGAATCCTGGTTGATTTTTAAGTGCATAAATATTCGCAATTATTTAACGAAACACCAAAAATCAAAACCGGTTTTAATCAATACATCTATTCGCTTATCATCAAACACGCAAAAAACGTAGGCGAACATCGAAAATGAAATCTCATTCTTCGACGATTTCAAGAAGGTCTCTAATTATACACCTTTTCAACTCCAGTTAAGATCGATTATTCACACTGTGTATTTCGTTTCTTCGCTTTTTAGAAAAAACACTGATCGGTTTTCGAGTTTGATTTTGATATTTCAAGTGGTAGTGCTTATTTATTTAGTTATCTACGACAAGTAGGAGAAGAAAAAGGGCTAGTGTTTTAGTTTAGTGAAGTTTTGCTTAAGGTCAGAAATTTACATGTTATTTGGCCATAAGAACGAACAACGATTAATTTTCCACAGTAATAAACATAGATATTTGAAACTTATAGATATTGTACATTAAAGCTTTGCGAATAAATTAACATTATTTTTTAAAATTAAATATAAATTAAATAATGGAACACTGTCAAACGATCACATAAATCAGTGAAATACTTCCATTAACAACATTATTTTTTCTTCATATTGCTTTAATTTATTGAGGTAATTATTATAAACATGTGGGATTAAATAGATTGATCGAAAATAGATGGTGAATAAAACTAATTGTTGCTTAGAAATCTCCATAAGAGCAAGACGTTGTTGAAATATTTCTCAATACATTTAGTAAATATAATTGCATTTCTGGATTCGTGTTTTGAATACGAATGTGGAATGCCAATAAATGTTGATTCAAGTGCTGAGTCTAAAAAATTCCTTTTTCATTTATAATTTACCAAATTAAATGTGCGGCACTCAGCAATAATTAATATTTGATTTTTGATATTAACCATTTAAATTACCTATGCAGTTGCAAATAACTTGAATTTATATTTTATGTTGCTAGAATTTACCTGTTTGTCAAGAATATTTTAAATAATAATATGAAATATCGAATTTAAATCATTAATGGTGGAGGCATCTAATCCGATATGTAGTGAACACACCTCTTCATATAGTAATAATAATAATTATTATATTGTATCATATATTTATATTGTCACACTCTCTATAACTTTCATGCTTTAATTACTATTAGATTATAGATTAACTCATCACACAGATAACATTGGAAACACCAAATAATTCAGCAGCTCCAACTTAAATATTTTTCACATTTTTATTTCATCATTAGTAAATACCATGTTTGCACGATCTGCCATTTTTATGTACTTACCATATGCGTTTCCAAGACGGTAGGTTGTGTTTACCAGGTTGCTATGAATACAAAACGGTAATGGTAACTGCAGAGGCAGTTAAATATTTCGGAAAGAAATATTTGTTAATAAAATAACAAATATTTCTTTCCGAAATATTTAACTGCCTCTGCAGTTACCGTTACCGTTTTGTATTTATATATATCTAGATAAAGATGGAGATATCCATATTCAAAAAATTGAAAAAGATAATCAACCCCTCTGGCTACGGCTTTGGTTAAGTGTACCTTTTAATTTAATTCGATTCAACACAAATAACGAATTTGTGCCTTTAACTGGAGTCTGAATGAAGTCGGTATTGATATACATCAATTATATTTGCTTAATTTGTATACACATAAATAAATGTGTATATGTAATATATATTTATATTGATTGTAATTCATTATAATATAATAAATGCTATCTAAACATACAAACAACGCTTTCCGCGCTTATAATTTTTATTATTCGTTCTAATAAAATTCGGCAGGCACTATAAACCAATACATAGTCAAAACTACTTTCAGCAATTTTGCTATCTCTGCGCTATCTCGTATCCCAGAAACACACAACTAGCAAAAATTGGCGCTCTTAACGGATTTTTGTAGCAGCACTAGTTATTTTTATTTAAAGGATCGTCTTCCACTAATTAAAAGGTTAGTGCGGTGTTTTTTCTTTCATTTTAGGTATGTTGATCTATAGGGTTTTAAAGCCAGTTTCATGGCCAGAATTTTCACTAGAGAGGGGCCAAGATATTTTTTTAATAAAACGTTAGCAATGTAAAATGATAATTATTAATAAATGATTTGGCGCTATGAAAATATTCATGCATTTTGTCAATTCTCAAAGTCAGCATAACAATAATTTGTTGATCTTTTAAAGTTTTCACTTTTTGTTAATTAATTCATAAAATCAAATACCGTAGGTAGTATTAATTCACAATATTTTAGTATTCTATACGCGTAGCGCATGAAGTAAAATTTTGAGTTTAGCAAAGCCTGACAATTTGGATTTGCTGGGGCGCGACTTTAATAATAAATTTTCCGGCTGTTCTAAACTCGAAATTTTACTTTATGCTTAATCTGGGAATAAAAAACACTAGTGAGATTTTTCATATCTCGCTATAAAAAGTTGATACATTTTGTTGGAGAAATCATGATTTTATAGATAAACATTTTTATTTTAAAAATATCTCAGAAATTCCACGTAGATTCTTACATCTATGTGCAATTTTCAAGATATCCAACAAAATCTATGATTTTGTTTAGATTCTTAAAAAAACCACAGGCTTTTTCCTAGATGATAAATTCAAATTCAAAACTATTTGAATTCGAGAAAATAAGCTTACGCTTCTTATAGTTTGCACACTCATTTTTCACTCATTCTATTTCTGTGTACCTGTTCATTCCACACACAACACTTTTTCCAAGTAAGTTTGTTTTAATTTTATTCCTAATTTTTTAAACGTCATAAGCAAAGCTATACTGAAGAGAGATAAATCTCGAAACGCGTCTATAGATGGCCCAAGACATTAGTTTTATTCCAAGTCCTTTCACTTCTAATTTGTTGCTATCTCTCCTATCATTTTAAATTGTATTGTTAGTTGGTTTGAAGAGAATTTGACCTAAACGTTACATATACTCTAATAGAGCGTTGTAACAAATCAAATTCAATAAGATTTTTAATATTTCATTGTATAATTCAATATCCGGAGGTGTATTTGCACGAGAAGTAGTTGTTTCAATATATATTTATCGTCTTAAATTGTCTTATTAATTAAGACACTGTTTGCATTTTCACGAATAGTTTTTTCGTAATTTTATGTATTATTTTTCCTAAATGTTAAAAAGAATTCAGGCTATTTTGTTTTTACAGAAAATATTATTAAAGCCATAATTAAAATGTCTTTAAAATCGCGATTCGAAACAAAAACAGAAAAAATAGCAGAATCTAAAGTTTAATATTTTCATGTGAGGAATTCCTTAACAAAATGGGGATTCCTATTTTAGAATTCAAAGTTGCACTACGCCTCGCCTACAAGGAGAGTGGGGGAGTTCTAATTTTACCATTAAGGAATTCCTCACATGAATATATTAAACATTAGATTCTGCTATTTTTTCTGTACGATGCGTATTTTTCGAGATATACGCTATTCCAGGTTAAATGAATCACCCGGTATAAATAAAGAAAATTTTAACATAAAGAAAAATTGAGTTTGTCAATAGTATCCATAATATTTACAAAATATAAAAACGAATTTAAATTAATATCGACTTTCTGCAAAATTTTTAGAATTTTAGACAAGTCTCCAAATATTCATTGAAAAAACTTCTCTAGTTAATACCCCGACAGATATTGAATTATACAATGAATATTTGAGTTACATGACAGATTTACTGTTCTATGCCTAATTTATATGCAAAATGCAACATCACAAATTTTACTTCATGCGCCACGCGTATAAAACACTGATTTAAAGCTAAGTTAAAATATACTGCTTAGGTTTAATTTCACATTAATAAATACTACAAATTATAATTTTGTTTCGTTTAAACTGTTAAATAGTATAAGTTCAAAAATTTTGTATTGTTTAGACTGTTAAATAGTATATGTTTCCTGTATACAGCAGCCATGCGCAAAATATTACTTTCCTTTTAGTTGCGTCGTAACAGAGCAATGGCATTACATTTATGTAATGAAAATTACTGTTGAGCAAACATAAACTAAATATTTACGTTAAACAGTTTACCACTATTATTACGGGCGTGCAACTGTATTTTGCAATTCCAACGAATCTCATTGCTGGATATACTACTCGTAACGCCCCGCTTTCCACATAGAGCTTGGGAAATTAATTGTATTCCTAGTGAAAAACGAAGGCGCAAAAATAGCTAAATGTCATCCACTATCTCTTATTTATCTAACTATAACATTACTGTATTTCTATGTGATATATAACCCATTAAATCATTAAACTTGTATGGGCCGCAGTTGCGCAAATAAAAAATTATAACTAAATAATATACTGTTCAATAAGCAATTGAATATTATTCACGAATCCACAAACTGGTCTGAGATTTTATTTGTGATATTTAAATTATCACATATTTTCTATCAAAACAGATGTGGTTACTTTTATTTATTGTAATGCAGTGGGGTTAACCTTTTTCATTGTAGTAACCTTTTCTTTCATTCTAAATATCTTAGTCATTTGTATGTGTATGGTTTTTCAAAAGAAATGTATATTAACGTATACTCAGCTATAATATAACAAGTGGTATGATTATCATCGATAATATTCATGTGTGAAACTGAGAAATGTGCTGGTCCGGTTTCACAAGTGAATATTATCGATTATTAATCATACCATGAGTTATATTCGATCAGAGAATATATAGAATGAAACAGCGACCAATCCAAATTTTCAGGCTTTTGCTTTCGTTGCTTCAATTACCAATAAGAAAAAAGATGCACGATTAAAGTTTATGGTCTACCAATTGGTTTACGACATGAAATTAAAGTGTAAATAAAATCTATAAAAACAATTTGAAAAAAAAAAACTGATCAAAACTTGAAGACTATTGGACAGCCTTTAAGTTTTGATCGTTTTTTTTAATTATTGGTGTATTTGGTTTACGTGTACAATTGTAAATATTACAAGGGATTATAAATTAGTTCGATTTGAAGCTTTAAACAATTATTTATAATCCCAGACTAAGCATGAAGTAAAATTTGGAGTTTAGAAAAGCTTGAAAATTTGGTTGGGTCGCGTAGCGCGTAGCGCTACGCGACCAAACCAAATTTTCAGGCTTTTTCTAAACTCCAAATTTTACTTCATGCGCCACGCGTATAAAAAACTGATTTAAAGCGAAGTTTAAAATATGCTGCTTAAGTTAAATTTCACATTAATAAATATTACAAATAATAATTTTGTTTCGTTTAAATTGTTAAATAGTATAAGTTCAAAAACGTATAGTATTTTTGTCTTTCATTAATGTGATGCATGTATTTTTAAACTTTACATTGAATCAGTGTTTTATACGTGTAAAATTTCGAGTTTAGAAAAGCCTGAGTTTAGATTTGGACGCTTTGCGTCCAAATCCAAACGCTCAGGCTTTTCTAAACTCGAAATTTTACTTCTTGCTTAGTCTAGGAGTGGAAAACACTAGCTGGAAGCTTCGAATTAAACGAAAATATTGAGAAATGAATGGATTTTTTTCTAACTTTATAATGTGTTATTTTTTCCATTTCCTGTGTTGATAAATAAAAAATTGATGTTTTTAATAGATCCTGAAAATTTTAAATAATTTCAACTATCAATAAATATGTGAGGAATCTTTACAAAAAATCTACACGAGATTTTGGATAGTTGAACTTGAAAGTATTTATTTTCTTCAGTGTTAATTATTGGATAACCGAACAAATTCGTAATTTTTTGATAAAATTTTGTGAATTTCAAACGATTTTAATTACGAATAAAACATATTTGAATTTTATTTAAAATATCTTGTGAACTTCAAACAATTTTGAATACGAATACATTATTAATTCAACTATTTTGAATACGAATATATTATTATCAAATCATCATTTTCATTCAGATATTTGAATATTTAAATATTTGAATATTTGAATATTTGAATAATTGAATATTTCAATATTTAAATATTTGAATATTTTAATATTTAAATATTTGAATACTTGAATATTTGAATATTTGAATATTTGAATATTTGAATATTTGAATATTTAAATATTTGAATATTTGAATATTTGAATATTTGAATATTTGAATATTTGAATATTTGAATATTTGAATATTTGAATATTTGAATATTTGAATATTTGAATATTTGAATATTTGAATATTTGAATATTTGAATATTTGAATATTTGAATATTTGAATATTTAAACATTTGAATATTTGAATATTTGAATATTTGAATATTTGAATATTTGAATATTTGAATATTTGAATATTTGAATATTTGAATATTTAAATATTTGAATATTTGAATATTTGAATATTTGAATATTTGAATATTTGAATATTTGAATATTTGAATATTTGAATATTTGAATATTTGAATATTTGAATATTTGAATATTTAAATATTTGAATATCTGAATATTTGAATATTTGAATATTTGAATATTTGAATATTTGAATATTTGAATATTTGAATATTTGAATATTTGAATATTTGAATATTTGAATATTTGAATATTTGAATATTTGAATATTTGAATATTTGAATATTTGAATATTTGAATATTTGAATATTTGAATATTTGAATATTTGAATATTTGAATATTTGAATATTTGAATATTTGAATATTTGAATATTTGAATATTTGAATATTTGAATATTTGAATATTTGAATATTTGAATATTTGAATATTTGAATATTTGAATATTTGAATATTTGAATATTTGAATATTTGAATATTTGAATATTTGAATATTTGAATATTTGAATATTTGAATATTTGAATATTTGAATATTTGAATATTTGAATATTTGAATATTTGAATGATTGAATATTTGAATATTTGAATATTTGAATATTTGAATATTTGAATGATTGAATATTTGAATATTTGAATATTTGAATATTTGAATATTTGAATATTTGAATATTTAAATATTTGAATATTTGAATATTTGAATATTTGAATATTTGAATATTTGAATATTTGAATATTTGAATATTTGAATATTTGAATATTTGAATATTTGAATATTTGAATATTTGAATATTTGAATATTTGAATATTTGAATATTTGAATATTTGAATATTTGAATATTTGAATATTTGAATATTTGAATATTTGAATATTTGAATATTTGAATATTTGAATATTTGAATATTTGAATATTTGAATATTTGAATATTTGAATATTTGAATATTTGAATATTTGAATATTTGAATATTTGAATATTTGAATATTTGAATATTTGAATATTTGAATATTTGAATATTTGAATATTTGAATATTTGAATATTTGAATATTTGAATATTTGAATATTTGAATATTTGAATATTTGAATATTTGAATATTTGAATATTTGAATATTTGAATATTTGAATATTTGAATATTTGAATATTTGAATATTTGAATATTTGAATATTTGAATATTTGAATATTTGAATATTTGAATATTTGAATATTTGAATATTTGAATATTTGAATATTTGAATATTTGAATATTTGAATATTTGAATATTTGAATATTTGAATATTTGAATATTTGAATATTTGAATATTTGAATATTTGAATATTTGAATATTTGAATATTTGAATATTTGAATATTTGAATATTTGAATATTTGAATATTTGAATATTTGAATATTTGAATATTTGAATATTTGAATATTTGAATATTTGAATATTTGAATATTTGAATATTTGAATATTTGAATATTTGAATATTTGAATATTTGAATATTTGAATATTTGAATATTTGAATATTTGAATATTTGAATATTTGAATATTTGAATATTTGAATATTTGAATATTTGAATATTTGAATATTTGAATATTTGAATATTTGAATATTTGAATATTTGAATATTTGAATATTTGAATATTTGAATATTTGAATATTTGAATATTTGAATATTTGAATATTTGAATATTTGAATATTTGAATAATTGAATATTTAAATATTTGAATATTTGATTATTTGAATATTTGAATATTTGAATATTTGAATATTTGAATATTTGAATAATTAAATATTTAAATATTTGAATATTTGATTATTTGAATATTTGAATATTTGAATATTTGAATATTTGAATATTTGAATATTTGAATATTTGAATATTTGAATAATTGAATATTTAAATATTTGAATATTTGAATTCAAATTTCAAATTTCAAATTCAAATTCCTTTATTGACGGCAAAAAACCATTTAAAAACAAAATAACATACATATTACAATTACAAATAATATTACATATAAGGTAATAATAAATTAATATACAAAAAATAAACTAACATAACTAAATAAAGGTAACATAAAAAACACCAAGCAAGCTATCATCAAACATTTCCGAGAGTCACATAATTCCGAAATTTGTCTGCTTTAATTTTGACATAAATTCAGAATAAGATTCAGTAAACAAATCGAAATTATGATCCAAAGATAGTGCGTTGGAAATGCGCATGCACCTGGAGAGTGGATTATTGTAGGCGTAGTTTGACCTATGGAAGGGAATGCGAAACAGTGGTCTATGACGCGTAGTACGATCTGATACGGTTACATAAAAATTGATTTGTACCAATAAATACGGACATTGTATTTGGTTACTCAGCAGTTTGTAGATTCACTTTTTGTCATAGCACTCTTAGTTTTTGAGATATTTAATAAATAGTGTTTTTACTTTCCCCCGTATGTAATACAAAGGGAAAGTATTGTTTTCGTGAACATTTTCGAATCAAAAATTTTAGCGGAAATATCCGTTTTGAGGTCCCCTCAGTCGAATAAGACCATTTTTGAAAAATGTCTGTCTGGCTGTGTGTCTGTGTGTGTGTCTGTGTGCGCTGTACCGCAAAAACCGCTAAAGATATCGAGATGAAACTTGAAACTTAAGCTTTTTGTTACAATCGGAAGAACTAAAAAGCTTTTGGTGAAAATCGGAAAACCGGAAGTTGTACTTTACTCTAAGCGTTTTTCAGTTTTTTTAGATTTATTCAATAAATGTTCATCAAACAAAAAATTCTTTCAAATAAAAGTTGTAGATAATAACATAATAAAGCTGTATTGTTTATTTACTTTTTGTCATACCACTCTTAGTTTTTGAGATATTTCAAAAGTTGTGTGTTTTATCTAGTTATTGGTGCGTGACAGTGTATGTGTCGATACAATTAAAAAATGTTTCAAATAAAAGTTGTAGGAAATGAAAAACTAAAGATTTTTTGTAGGTTCATTTTTTGTCATAGCACTCTTAGTTTTTGAGATATTTAATAAATAGTGTTTTTACTTTCCCCCGTATGTAATACAAAGGAAAAGTATTGTTTTCGTGAAAATTTTCGAATCAAAAATTTTAGCGGAAATATCCGTTTTGAGGTCCCCTAAGTCGAATAAGGCCATTTTTGAAAAATGTCTGTCTGGCTGTGTGTCTGTGTGTGTCTGTGTGTGTGTCTGTGTGCGCTGTACCGCAAAAACCGCTAAAGATATCGAGATCAAACTTGAAACTTAAGCTTTTTGTTACAATCGGAAGAACTGAAATGCTTTTGGTGAAAATCGGAAAACCAAAAGTAGTACTTTACTCCTAGCGTTTTTCAGTTTTTTCAGATTTTTTTCAAAAAATGTTCATCAAACAAAAAATTCTTCAAATAAAAGTTGTAGATATTAACAAAATGAAGATATATTGTTTATTTACTATTTGTCATAGCACTCTTAGTTTTTGAGATATTTTAAAAGTTGTTTGTTTTGTCTAGTTATTGATGTGTGACAGTGTATGTGTCGATACAATTGAAAAATCTTTCAAATAAAAGTTGTAGGAAATAAAATATTAAAGATTTTTAGTATCTTCACTTTTTGTGGACTCACTTTTTGTCATAGCACTCTTAGTTTTTGAGATATTTAATAAATAGTGTTTTTTATCTAGTCATTGATTTGTCAGTGTGTGTGTTGATACAATTGGAATATGTTTCAAATAAAAGTTGTAGGTAATAAAATATTAAAGATTTTTTGTATTTTCACTTTTTGTCATAGCACTCTTAGTTTTTGAGATATTCAATAAATAGTGTTTTGTATCTAGTCATTGGTTTGTGTCAGTATGTGTTGATCCAATTGAAAAATGTTTCAAATAAAAGTTGTAGTTATCAAAAAGTTGAAGACATTTTGAAAATAATAATGCTACAAATATTTTAAAAGTGATTTAATACGCAATTTACGGAGGAAAGTACTATGATGGACACGTCACCGTTTTTTTCTTTATGCTCCGGCCATTTTGTTAACTTTACTATTTTGATTTTATTTCTTTCCTGTAGCCTTTTAAGAAGTTTTTTTATAAAATAATTAACCACAAAATAGTTGTAAAATATTAACATTAACATTTATTTCTCAACAAATAATGTGAATTAAAAAATACATGTTTTCTATTTCGCATGAAATGAAAATTCAACATTTCATTGACAGCTAAGGCAGAGATGAACTAACTAAGAGGCAATATCTAAGTATATATTAACGAATAGGAAATCCCACAAATACAATAGCCAAAGCATAAAGTAACGCGCACAAACCGAGTTTTTAATTTATTTAATACATAATTTCGCATGATAAAATAAATGTAATATTTCATTCTTAAATGGCATAAAATAAATATCCTGCACTTTCATCTTAATAATGTTTCATTCCAGTTGCATCGTCTGTAAAATAATTATTTGTTCTCAGGAATCGTTTAAATCCCTCGCGAGAGTATTAGCGTTTTTGTACTAGGTATATACAATGCAGGTATTTAAAGTTGAAATGAAATGTTAAGTAAAAAAAGGTAATAGTGTACCAGTTAACTTATTTAGTTGAGTGGTACAATATTACAATTTTTATTAAACATTTCATTTCAACTTTAAAACGTATTTACTAACACTACTAACAGGTAGGTTTCATTATTTGGTAGGGAAGTCGTTCAGTAAAAGTATCACCGTTTGCAAAAAATATATATCAAATAATTATTAAAACATGCTCGTATGATTTGTAACATATATAATGAATATGTAATTATGATAGTAAAATCAATGGTTTAAATAGTATATTGTACAACGAGAGTATGGGTTATGTATTTGTTATACGACGTAGTAATAATTAGGTAAATAAGTAAAACCAACAAAATTATTGTAAATAATTTGTTCCTAGCTGATAATTGAAGTAATTTAGTAGGTATACTGATAACGTCGAAATTAATAGTTGAAAAATGTCAAGACAAGAATAATAATGAACAATAAACAATACATTCAAATATACAGGGTGCGTATTTTTTATGTTCTCTATTGGAATCTCGGAAACTATAACAGATAGAGAAACGGCCAAATGGCAAAGTAGTGCAGTTTTACGAGCTGAATAAAAAGACATTTTTAAAATTTTCGAAAAGGTCAAGGGTAACTAAATATTTTGAAAATGTGAAAAGTGTCGATTTTTTCAAATCGATTTTTCTTTGTTATTAAAAGAGATAGAAAAAACTGTAAATGGGAAAGTTCTAGATAATTTTACTCTAAATAATGAATTGTCATCAGATTTTTTCTATCGATATTAGTTTTCGAGATATAACACAAATTTTCATTTTTTAAATGGAAACCATAGTTGGCTATGTCATCATTAAAAATTGATTTTTTTCTCTTTAATCAAATATACCACTTAACATACTTATTTACAAACATAACTGGGTTGTTTACTATTTTTTATTATATTTTCAAACTAGTAATTTTTATGGTAGTGAAAAAATACAACTAATTTGAAAGAAAATAAAATTGAATACCAGTTTTTCGAAATTTGATCCAGTTAGCACTTTCTTTTAAACTCCAAACATCTTTTTATCGTGGCAAATCAACACCATAAGGTGTACGATTGTGCAGATTTGGCTTTTTAAGAAAAATAAAATAGAAGTTATACATCGTCACTCACAATTTTTGTGTTTTTCATAGTTCCCATTTCGCCTGTGATCGTGACTATACTTGTGCCGCTTGGGTTAATATAACATGCGAAATATCATCTACAAAATCAATTTCTTCTAAGTCTGCGTACGTATCAACCAAACTTACGTATTTCACTGACGGAAAATAAAACGTCAGTGACAAATACATTGTTGCTTTGGAAACATTCCAGAGCGCACGGAAAGGCGCACAAACAAACGTTTTCCGTGCGGTGGCTTGAAAAAGCGACGTTTTCATTATTCTAGAGGCATTTGGAAACGATGTGTTTTCAGATAAGTATAATAAAAAAATATTTTTCATTCCAGCAAATTGAAATAAGTAGGGTTTTGTCGCCGCCCAGACCACTGTGGGGCGTCGTCTTCAGTACTAGGCCATATTTAGTTCGGTTTAGCCAAAAATAAACAGTCTCCAGTGCAGAATCAGAGTCCCCATGAACTTCGTATAAGTCACTGCAAACTGGTTTATTTTCATTTATGCAAAAACTGCTAAGCCATGCGGTTCAAACGATTACCAAACGCAAACTACATGTTTCTGGCTGAAATTTGACCTTATGTCTTAAAAGATCTATTAAAGACTCTTTTAAAGAAACAGGTCATTTTATAGATTTAGATTGTAAAACGTATTGCACTTTTATTATTTTTTAATACCATGTAGATTTGGCAAACAACCGGTAATAACAAAATGTATCTTGGGATGTATTGTAGGGTTTTATAGTCAAATAATATTAAATAAATTCAGTGATACAATACACTGTAATTTAATTAATAGTTATTTAAAATGGGTAAGTAAAAAAATAATTTAAGATATTAAATATTAGAATTTAATTAATAGTTATAAGATTTATTTACTAAAAATCAATATAAGTGATTGAAAACACGTTTAGTGCCTTCTCTCTAATTAAATTATACATTCTGGATGAAATCAATTCAGTTTTAATTAAAAGGTATTCTGTTCTTTTTGGAGCAGGACATTCTCCTTATTGCGAAATAAAAATGCGATTAGTGGCTGCTGGAGAATCGATGAACGGGAATCCTTCTTTTTGATAAAATTATTAAAGTATAATTTGAACAGAAAAAAAATTAATAACACGTTCTAAGGATGGGGGATCCAGTCAGTTTGCGAATGGACTTTTTGTTCATTTAAATTAAGACGGTTCTCTACTTACACCACGCCCACCAAACGAAATTAAATCGACGAAGATATATTCCAGGGTTGCTATTTTGCAGAGATATTGCAATTCTAATTATCTTAAGGGTAAACATTTAATCCCTTAACAAACTGTCTTACTGATCCTACCTCTCTAATTCACACAGTTTCTAAACAGCAATATTACAGGAAATGTTATGCAATTTTACTAAGAAAATAACTATTCTGATCGGAATATATAAAGGTTATTGATATACATATATATTTACAGTTCCATTCGAATACATTACTATAGCTAATCCAATCCGAACCTGAATTTAAATTTCCCTTCATCTAATTTCTGTTTCCTCTCCCTCTATACCAAGGGATCATTTGCATATTATCTAAATAGCTATTTCCTTTGCGCTAATCTAAAAATATTTCAAGCTACTTTCTCATGCAGTTGTGCAGATGTTTTCAATTCGTCGCAATTAAAACCAAATTAACTTATCTGCAAATGCCATTATATTTTAATGTATGCTAGGTGATAACAATAAAAGAGCCGTTTATTAAAAGATAAATGAATGTATTGCAGTTAGGAAAACGTGAGAATTAAAACTGCCCTTTTAAATTCGAATAAATGACATAAATACTTTTCTAATTAGTCGAAATATCTTAAGCATTGGAATAATTTGCCAATATTCATGTTTTGAAAGGTAAACTTTATTAAATATTTGTAAAAATTGTATTAAAATATCACAATTTCCACTAGAGGTCAAGAAAATACGTCACCTTAAACAATATGAATTAATTTGGGCTGTCTGCTATAAGTACATATACTTATAGCAGACAGCCCAAATTAATATTCTTGATTCTGGATTAAAAGTTTTAGATAGTATAATTATACCGTGCAAGCGTTCGCCATGGAACATTTCAAATAAAAAATTCCCCGATTATCTGCTGCCAAATGCTTGGATTTATTAAGAAAAACACTGCTCATTTCACTAACATCGAAACAGTATTATATCTTTACAAGACATTTGTTAGGCCACAACTGGAGTATTGCTCTGTTATATGGTGCCCTTTTACAGCAAAAGATATCTCGGTTTTAGAGAGAACTCAGCGGAGGTTTCTAAATTATATCTCTTATAAATTTAATATTTTGGGAGCCTACGATGTTGTATTACAAACTGTCGGTATGCAACATCTTGAAAAACGACGAAGAAATAGTGACGTAGTACTCGGTTACCAATTAATCAAAGGTATAATTGACTCTCCCACCCTTGTTAATTCGTTTGGCATTCATGTTCCGAGTAGAGTAGTTCGCAACAGAAGTACCTTTCATATACATTTAATAAGAAAGGACTATGTCAGAAACATCGGTATTTGCAGAATAGCGGCCAATTGCAATGCTTGCAGTTTTGACTTTTTTCATAACGACATAAAGTCTGTACGTCGTTATCTTAAGCAGTAGCGTACTGTCTAGCAATTTTTGTGTTTTATGTGTTTTTAGTAATTAGGTATAATTTTAATATGTATTTTAATTTAAGATCGGTGAGCAATCACCCCTTTTTGTAAATGGTGTAACCCGTGTATTTGAATAAAATAAAATAAAATAAAATCCTTCGTCACGTCAACCCTAATTTTTGAACGCGTATCCTTTCTGATAGTTGTCAATTTTGTATACCGTCGCCCATTTGCAAAATTACGTCATCGCCATTTTTACTTTCTCTTATATGCAAAACAAAGGGAAAGTGTTGTTGTCGCGAACATTTTCAAATCAAAAATATTAGTGGATATATCAAAAATGTCTGTCCTTCTGTCGCCACGATAAAGTCAATGCCGATTGAGCTGTTAAACTTAAACTTTTTATTACAATAGTAGTACCCGATCAACTTTTGGTGAAAATGCGGAAACCGGAAGTGGTAGTTTAAGGATAAGGAATTAAGGATTGTTTGACTTAAGCCACAGTCGGGCCTATTGTAGTTCCCCCCCCCTCCCCCTGATGGCAATTGCACTGTCGACAATTGCCAGAATTTGTGCGGATGACCATTGCCTTCCGGGTCTTTCACGATTTGGGGTTTCTTCTCTTAGTACTTTCCTTATCTTTGACAGCGCTGGACACTCGTGAAGTATGTGTCTTGCTGCTTCTTCTTATTCATTGCATCCACAAAGGTCATTTGTGGAGATTCCCATTTTGGCGAGATGATGCTGGAAGCTGTAGTGTCCAGTTACAAAGTTTCTGTTTTGTAAGTTTAAGAAACTGCTTTGTTCTTTGGTAGTCAGGTGTGAGGTTCTCCCACCTTTTTCTGTGTTTCGCAGTGTTAAACTTTAGCATGTGATTGGCTAAGGACCGAGGGTATAGCCCTATCTTCTCGTGATTTGTAGTAATTTTGGATGCTTTACGTGCCAGTTCATCTGCTTTGTTGTTGCCCTCGCTGTTGCTGTGTCCTTTTATCTACGTCAATGTTATGCGGTTGAGTGCTGCTGCCTCGTTCAGCGTTTAAATGCATTTATGGATGTTATTTTCAACTTTTCTAATGCTGCTAATGCCGCTTTTCTGTCAGTAACGATGGCTATGTTTCGTTCACTGATTTTCCTATCTATTATTACTTTGGCGCTTTCTAAAATTGCGTAGGGGCAGGTGGTGGCCGAGCGGTAACGTCGCCGGGCTGTATCGCTCGGCGAGCCACAAATTCGGGTTCACGATGTATTTCTTTTCGAAGATGTACTGGGGAATCTTCTGATCTGTTTCGTGGCTTCGTACAGAAGGTTCCTATTTGACTATGTTTCCGTGTCCTCCGGTTAAAATTTGAACTGACCATGTGGTCATGGCCCTCAGTCTTTTTGCTGTTAGTCTTGCTACACTCTTGATGTGAATATCGAGGGGTAGAAGATATAGTATTGTTTCCATGGTGGCATTGGGTGTTGTTCTGAAGGCTCCTGTTGTGCATGAGTAGGAGAGCCTCTGTATGTGTCTTAGTGTTTGTATCGCTCCAAAATCAAAAGTAGTAGTTTACTCTTAGCATATTTTTGGATTTGACTTTAATATTGATCATATAAACAAATCTTGTTAAAAAAAGTTGTAAATAACCGAAACATTTGCATTTAATGCGACATTTGTCGTAGCTCATTTAGTTATTTTATTAAAATTGTTCTAAAAATATGAATTTTTCGAAATAATTACAATTTAACAGATCATATGATATTTGTCAAAGTGATTTCAGCCAACGAAAGTGACGAGGACGTTTTAGACCTCTTAACTATATTACATTTAAACAACCTGAGAAGGTTTTAGGTTCATCATTAGTAGTTGGAAAATCGAAAAAAAAGGTAAGTTTATGTCATGAAAGAGCTAGAAATGTATCCGGATAGGTTATAAAAATGTTTTTTCTTTCATTTAAGTATACTTTTACATATTCTGTATAAACATTAGCAAAATCAATCAACACGAACTTCACAATAAATCAATGTTTTATACGCGTGGCGCATGAAGTAAAATTTCGAGTTTAGAAAAGCTTAATTTGGATTAAGAAGGGATTGCAGAGCAACCAATTCAAATTTTCAGGCTTTTCTAAACTCAAGATTTTACTTCATGCTTACTCTGGGATTGGAAGACAATCATTTAGTTTTTTAAAGTGTCGATGAGTTTTTAAATTTAAGGTTATTTTAGTTAACTTACAACGCTTTTCGTACATTTTCAAGATTTCCTTAAATTTTCAAAATTCTGACGGTTTTCCTGGATTTCTTAAATTTTCGTTAATTTTACAAATTTTGATACTTCAACGTTTTTTAAGTTAACCCTTTCGAACCTGATGGTGGCACTAATATTTTTTAAACATGATGGGAATTTTTCTTTTAAATATACGTACATGTATGCATGAGCTATAACTTTTTCGTTTGTTTTTTAAAATAGTTTTTTTAAGTCTTAAACGAATGATTTACACTCCCAGATTAAACATGAAGTCAAATTAAACAATTATTTTAAATGTCACTGCATTTTACAATAAAACCAAAACGAGAGTTTTCACTCCCAGACTAAGCATGAAGTAAAATTTTAAGTTGAGAAAAGCCTGAAGAATTTCGGGAATTCGGGCTTTTGTTAACTTGAAATTTTACTTCGTGCGCCACGCGTACAACACAGAGCTCATTGAATATATTTTTACCTAACATTTTGTTTACGCAACTGTATTCTGTCCTCAAAATAATCTGTAAACATATGATTCTAAAGTTTTATTAACTTAATACCGAAACAAATTAAGATCGAATATTAAAAATATGAAATGTGTGGTTTATACAGATCAGAGATAGATATTATAGATACAAAATTGAATATGCGCAATTATTAGACAAAAAGTAAAACTACATACTTTTAGAATTGTAAAATATATCGACTTAATTTTTCTGATTGAAAACCAAAAATGAGAATACACTCAAATACTAGATATATCAAATTAAAATTGCAGTAACCACAATTTAAATGCAGAAAAGACGTCTGAATAACTTAAGATTTACAAATGTAATGTGCATGTTGACAGCCAATAAATGAGATCCGGAAATTATTACGAATTTAGAAAAGAATAACTAACGAAAAAGGAGTTTTAGTATTCTTAAATGTTATTCTTAAGGGTTTTGCTCAATGCTGGACTTTATTACTTCTCTGTTTACAATGGATTGAAACAAACAAAATTGAATAATAATATGTGCCAGCTCTTGCTGGTCCGATATTTTTATAAACAGTTACAGATGATCTCCATTTCTGCTTGACAGCAGCTGCAACCTCAGGAAGGAAAAAGTAATTGAAAAACATGCATTTCAGCAGTGACACATGTAAATAGATATGAAAACCATTTCCTAGTACGGATCGTGTAATAAGGACACAGGTGATTGCAATTCTTAATAAAGGGAAACCAAGTCTCCTACGAAATAACAGAGGAATAATTCTCTTCGCTAGTTCAAATATTCAAGACCCGTGACGGTCAAACATTTCTTCCGTATTGCGGGGTTATTGAGCCGGAAAAAGCCCATCATATGAGACAGAGTAAACATTTATTTATTCAAAGGATTTCAAAAGCAGTTTTAATGTATAGGTTGTTGAGGTATTTTATAAATGAAATGACGGTTGCCGGGTGAGGGTATTGATTTATGCACAAACTCTCCCTAATTTAAACTCGATTAAGGTGAAGAAGTTAGCGATATATTTAATGGAAAATGATTTTACAGACTTTGTCCTAAATGATTTTTCTTACTTTATCCAAAATTTATATCTACTAAATTCACTGGTCATTACCCACAGGTAAATTAGATGTTTTTACTGTAGCCTCAGAAATTATATTCAGTTTATTAAATAATGTGCATTGTTTGTTTTAATCAGATATGATTTTGATGGGATTGTGTATGAATCACCAAATATAATTTACCCTCATTGTTTGAGATGTGTATGTATAATGAAAACAATAGATTCGAGCAGAAGAAGTTTCTGGCTGAATTTTGATAGGAGATTAGGCAGGTACGAGGAGTTCATGTTATGGGTCGGCCATGCTAAACTTTGCATCAATGTTAGACCGCCAGAATAACAAATAGTATCTATATATGGTAATTCGCTTCGATTTCAAATTACTGCACTTAAATTGTTACTTAACTACGCAGTTTAATTAACATAAAATATGACGAAAGCCGGCGACGATATCTTCAGCATAATTAATAACACTCTTATCTAGCATGTTGTCTGCAAATAACTCCAAACACTCAACAGTTTGCTCTGTTTTTCCACCCCTATAGAATCGCTAAAAGACAGTAACTTTTAGCTGCACTAAATCAACTCGATTGTTTTATGCATTTCTCCCTATCAAACTAAACATTCAACCTGCTAGCCGGAAGCTAAACTAATTATCTCACTACCGGTTACAAATTCCACAAATCAAGATTAATAATCATTTCCATTACTTACAAATATATTAACTATTACCGGGGCGATTGTGTGCTGATTATATCTCACAATTATTTATTTACAAATTAATTAAATATAACTGAAGTCATTTACCATTTAAAATGCAGACTAAGAATATAGCATTTGTATAAATATGAGTAAGTTTTGTATTCTTTGTTATGAAATTATAAAACGGCTGTGGAGATCTAGGTAAATATTTAAGGATTTTACAATCACAATTCACTGCCTCACTCATTACCTGGTGAAACATTTTGAACTAACAATATTAAAGGATAAATTAAAAAAAAACACTTGTTTTTTTGTTAGTTTTGATTCTTGACCTTGGCTCGTGGTCACATATTCAATTATTTTTTTTTGTTTATTTGGCATAGGATTTATACCATTATAACGATGATTTTTTTTTTATATTAATTTTAACATATATTTGTACGTCAAGACAAATTCACGCCACACCCAGAGACACGACGAGCTAATATTTTTAAATAACAACTCCCCGTGCACGGGAATCGAACCCGGTCTGTGGGTGGTGGAATCGAATTCTCTTCAAACCAACTAACAAATTAAAATGAAAAGTAAAAGGAGAAATTACAATAAAAATAAAAATGAATGGGAATAAATGCAGGGTTGTTATGTTCAAAACAATTTGCTTTAAAACAGTATTTTAAACATGTTTAGAAACAGCCGTCGTGTTTTAAACGGTTTTGTTTTAAACATGTTTTAAATTTTAAATTTGTTTAAAACATGTTTTAAACGTTAAATTTATTATCTCAAATTTGTTAAATTATATTTTATACTACTTCACTAAGATTTTTTATTTACGTTTTTAAATGTTAGCTAAATTGTTGAAGATATTTCAAATTACATTATTAAACATAACATTTTATTACAATAAAATATTACAACTGTGTGTGCATAAATGTGATTTTTAAATACAGCGAATTTTTCTTTCAGGTATACATATGCATACACTGTAAATTTTACGACATTCGTTGTTTTTTTAGAGATTTCAATTTGAATCTTTAAACAAGGGTTTTCCACTCCCAGATTAAGCATGAAGTAAAATTTCGAGTTTAGAAAAGCCTAAAAATTTGGATTGGCCGCGTAGCGAAGCGGAGCGGCCAATCCAAATTAGGCTTTTCTAAACTCGAAATTTTACTTTATGCGCCACACGTATAAAACACTGAAATATCGTAAAGTTTAAAATATACGGCTTTAGCAATCTAATATATAGATGTGAATAAAACGTGAGTCAAATTCTGCGCTGAACAAATTGTTTAAAACAGTGATTATAGGCAACCCAATTACTTTAACGTATATTAGGTTGCCTATAATCGTTGTTGTATGTGTGTGTTTTTTCAACTTCACTGTAAATCAGTGGTGTTGGGCGTGGCGCATGAAGTAAAATTTTGAGGCTTTTCTAAACTTGAAATTTTACTTCATGCTTAGTCTGGGAGTGGAAAACACTCGTTAATAGCCCCAAATTAACCGCTTTGAAACAACAAATTCCCGCAAATTTGAAAAACGCTGTAATTATCGGGTTATGTATACTCAAAGGAAAAATGCCCCCTATGTTTTGTTCTAAACACGTTTTAAACGTGTTTTTGATTGTTAATTTTCTAAATGCTGTTTCAATAAAAAAACAAGTTTTGTAAAGAAAAAAATTGTTTTGATTAAAATGAAAAAAAAAAACGTTTTTTTCAACAACCCTGATTAAAACTAATGTCATAGGCCATCTATAGACGCGTTTAGAGAGTTTATACAAACATTTTCGTAATTTTATATATTATAAATAGTTTTAATTAATAAAATATGTATTTGAATTATATTCCGAAAATAACAGTACACATAATGGAGAAGTTTAGCTCCTGGTTATTAAATTAGCTTTCATGGAAGTTAGCCGTAGTGCAGATAGTGGATAGCTATCGATCCGAGTTTACCTTCCCAAATCTGGTGTTGTAATTGGAATCGTCCCTAAACTGCAATTGTATTAATTACACTAAATTTACTTCCTGACTGACAGCTAGGTGAACAAACATAGATTTAGCACATGATGTACACAAACAAAAACACACCACGTACACATTATACATGAAAACTTGTTTTGATAAATGGGTCCATATAAAATAATTGAACACACGGTAAGTCAAATTGATATTAGAATTATAATTGTGTCATTAGTATACGTATATTAAAAATCAAATATCATTCTTCCTCAAGACAGTTAGTTTAGTGTCCTTTATTCAATAGGGAAAAAGTGTCGAATATGGCGGTGTAAATCACAACCGAATGAACTTCTTTCTGTTGTGATTTACATCGGTAATAACGTATACTATGTATTCTCCAGCTGTATATTATTCGGTAAAAATAAAGATTAATGATTAATCTTAATGTAATGCCTATTTGAATTTAATGATATTAATTACACTTGTTAGTAAAACACTTTTAACTTTGTTTTACCCTTGTATTTGCACTTAATTGTGTGACTATAGTTTCGATTATCTATCATTATCATTGTCAACTTTTGTTTGATAATGACTATTAGATAGTCGTAACTATAGTCACATAATAAAGGACTAATATAGAGGTTAAAAAAAGTTAAAAATGTCTTATTTACATGCTTAAAAAAAATGTTAAGTAGTAGTTATTTTGAGGTAAGCGTGAATTCTTATAAAAAAAGAATGCTGACTAAAAATTAAAATAACATAATATATTATAAATAAAACGGCTCCAAAGTTACTACGTAATGCGTACGGCATAAAAGATTTTAACCTGATTTAAAGAGATTATTTATTGTTTAGATTTGCTCAAATGTACAATTCATGATATTATGAAGCATTTGCATAGTGCAGGAATAATTAATTGTCGTTGAATTTAACTCTATAATATAATATATGTTGCTGTTTCGTCTGTGTAGTCAATTATGTGGCCTTAACATGTATGTATGTATCTGTCTTTGTAATATATCGAGTTTGTCAAAAATCACATGTTAAAATTAGTTTAAATCGACACAATTTATTTAAACAAAACTATTTTTCATAGTGCCCTACAGAAATTTTACGTTAAATATTGCAATATTTCAAATTGTGTGTCAAAACATGTTTGACAACATTAGGGGGTCTATAAAGATAGCCGTTCCTTTAAGGGGTCGATGATAGAAAAATGTTGGGAAACCTTGGTGTAAATAGTTGAAATACTTATAAAATGTATAATAGAAATACCATTAAGCATTTCACATAATCTGAGTGTGTCGAATATATTATAATGTATCTAAACAATACGGTAACGTCCTATACATTGTATGCCAGATAAATGCAGCAATTTAAAACTGTAATCTCTTGAAAATTATGGTGGATGCGCCAGGATTACCGCGTGTAATCATTTGTCTTGATTGTCGCGCTCAAGAGGATCATGCTAGTTTACGAGTATAATTCGATTAACATATGAAAAAGCTATCACTCTGCAACGAAACATGTATAGTGTTATAGGATAATATGGATTGACAATATTTATAGAAAAGACAACAGGAGGAGTGTGTAATATAATAATTTAAATTTTACAATTATTTTGTGTTGAAATAGATAGCATGACATATAAAAAGAATGTTGCTAAGCAAATAAATATTTAAATAATGTTTAATTAAGCTGTGTTATTGAATACAAGAGAAGTGCCTTGGGTTTATCCAATCATCAACATTTACCACATTTAACGCAATTTCATGTATCTATATTGTGTATATGTAAGTTGGTACTGAAATAATATTCCTGCGTAATAAAATAAACGCTTTACTAATATACCTTCATGTTAAATATACATTTTCAAGTTTATAAAACGTTAAAGGATTACAAGTAACAATTTTAAGTAACCCAAACAGTTTGATTAAATGGTAATTCTAGTGAATAGGACTTATTCAAATGCATTATAAATTAAGTTTTTGATAATAGTTGTTTTTTTTTATAAAACTCCGCAATTTGAAACCAATATACCGAATGCACATTTTTATACTGATAATGCATATCCGCAATACCAGAAATTCGTTTTTTTTTTATATCACTTAGGGGATTTCAGTTCTGGCAATTAAATTGAGGCTCTGAATCGGTTAAACCGGCCGCCTTTTTAAAGTGGACGACATTCCCGGGGTCCGAAAGGAAACTGTTATTTGGAACAAAATAGGACTCCAGAATTGAGTCCTAGTCGTAAGTGCTAAAGCTGGAACCGTTGAAATGGAGAATGTGATGCTTCATTTAGACGGTCCAGAAGTTTAGCATTACTGAGTCAGCCGCTTACCTATCAGCCACCCCTTTCATTCCCTTATCCGGTCATATAAACATGTATCAGCATCTTGTACTTGCTGAAATCTATTGGAACTTAACTTGATTGTTTACGCTCTTCCTCAAAAATTAACTCATCTTGTATAACAAACTAGCAATTATTGTGAGATAATACCGAAAGTGTATTCATTTTAAAAATAATAATAAGTAATTCTTGTTAGTAAAGTACAATTATAGGTTCTTCTTACAATTAAAAACCTAGTTTTAACAATCCCACACAAGATATAAATAGTATGAATCGGAAAAACTGAAAATGTTGCGTACACTCGTATTCAAATGAAAACTGAAGCAAACCAAACGAAGGAAAGAGATCAATACTGCGAATTCCGAGTTACATTACCGATTACCGACGGAATGCTAGATAGCGACTTAAAGTGAAAATTACGAATTTCTGCGAGTCGAATAATTAATTAATCAAATTATCGCGTCAAACAGCGCTCATTACTCTCAAAAAACAACAGCCTGTTAATGGAGTTAAATTAAATTCCATCAAAATGCGAAATTAAAATGAACACATTTCTTATAAAATATCGAACTTACGGAGAATTTATACGAGAGATGATTAAACTCTTTTAGTAACTGGTTGAATTTAAAAAATGAATGAAAAATGAAAATGTGTATGGTAAATTAATATTACAGTAGCGATAATTCAATAAATACTTTATTAAAATGTTAGTACTAGTAATTACTACTAGCTAATATATATAATAAGGTATGTTTGTTGCTATAGTTCTTTAACATGTGTACCTTGTAACATACCAGTTTTTGTTTATCAATTTTTAAATCGTTGTTTGTGTTTACAAACTATAAAACATCATTTTAAACTCGGTCAAATACATGTTCAAACTGATGCTGTATTATTTGTAAACAAAATATGTTATTTAACAGTTGCATAATAGCCCAATGTTAAAATGTTATGTGCTGTTGAGAGTCACTATATTTTCCTAGAGATATGAATATTTTTTTATCAAAATCAGTCTTTTAATCGAAATTCTTCTAAATAAAAGGTTTAAGGTTGAGGCTTCCTCAACATCTTAACATCTTGAATATACCGTGTGTCCCCAGATTACTGCCCGGATAGGAAAAACTTTTTCAGTGCCCATTTTTCGACAAAAAGTCATTCTTTGCAAAATGTTTTGGATGACTAGAAAACACTGTTTGCATTTTTAAATCTTAAATTTACTATGAGGGCGCTTAAAATTAATAAAAACTAAAATTGGCATGAGAGAATAGTAACTATAATTATAATTTTAGAGAATGATGTTATTTAAAAAAGTAATTTATTATGTTTACATACAAAATATAAGATTAATAGAAACAATTTTATTTTTATTAAATTTATTTATTTTTATAATAATTTATCGTATATTTTTGACGTGTATTCATTCAAAGTAATTGTATTTTTAGTAAATTATCAATTTTTTTATTAAATTTGGTGATTTTAATCCAATAAAAATTAACATATCAAAAAAATTTAATATTTTGTAGATATCTACCCCATATCCCAATTATTCTGTACATCTTACATATTCGTTTATTTTTTTTAAATTGGAACATTAAACGAGTGCTTTCTTCTCCCAGATTAAGCATAAGGTAAAATTTCGAGTTTAGAAAAGCCTTTAAACCAAACCAAATTTTCAGACTTTTCTAAACTCGAAATTTTACTTCGTGTGCCACGCATATAAAACACTCAAATATTGTGAAGTTCGCAATATGAATATCAATTGAATAACATTAAGTTGGATCGAGTCATGCTAGTCAAGGACCTCGGTGTATTGTTTGATCAGGAGCTGTCATTTATTCCACACTATAATAAGATACAAAGTGAATCAATGAAGATGTTGAGTTTTGTGCGCAGAATGTCCCAACAGTTCAAAAACCCGCGTACAGTGATGACGTTATACACAACGTATGTGAGATCAAAGCTAGAGTACTGTGCGGTAGTCTGGTCGCCATTTTACAATACTCATATAAAGCAGCTCGAACGCACGCAGAAATTATTTGTCAAGTTTCATTATTATAAACTCAACCATACTTATCTTGATGACTCAGTTAGCTACAATGATATGCTTTTGTTGTTTAACTTAAAATCACTCGAAGAGAGGCGCACGATGGGTTCCATTGGCGTACTGTACAAAATATTACAGGGTAGGATTGATGACCAGAATCCATTGGCCTTAATAAATATATTCGTGCCTAGAGTTACCAATCGCGGGCCCCTATTGTTTCAGTGTAGTCGCAGTAAGACAAACCTACATTACAACTCGCCCATCAATACTATGATGCGATTATATAACAACTATATCCAATCCGGCTTTGATCTTTATATTTTTACCAGCAGCCTGCGTGAACTTCTATTGTGTATCTCCGCTTAGTCGCAAATATAAATAAATAAATAAATAACTACATACATATATTATGCTCTCATTTACTATTATTATTATTTTTTTCTCTATCAGTTATAATGATTCTTGGTTATATTGTTTAATTATATCTGTATATCTTTGTTATTTTTAGTTTTTTAGTGTGTATATATTTTCTGCAATCTTTTAATTATATATGTTTTTTTTTAGTTAGTTTATATTCTTTGTAATCTTCATTTTGTAACTTTTGAATGTTTAACGTTAGTTTGTAAAAATACTTACTTTATTTTTTATGTAATTTTTCCCTGTAATTGGATTTATCTGTTGGGAATAAAGGTTATTATTATTATTATTATTATAATATGCTACTTAAGCAGAATTCTACAGATGTATATTTGAAACTTCAATTAAGATCGGTGTTTTATACGCGTGGCACATGAAGTAAAATTTCGAGTTTATAAGACCCTGAAAATTTAGTTTGGTCGCTTTGCTTCGCTATGCGACCAAACCAAATTTTCATGCTTAATCTGGGAGTGGAAAACACTTATTTAAAGCTTTAAATTGAAAAAAACCAACGAATGTCGGAAAATGTACAGCGTATCTATATGTATACCTAAAATAAAAATTCGCTGTATATACTTAAAAGAAATATTCTCTGTATATTTAAATAAGTTACGTCATTAAATACGTTTTTGCCTCAAACATTTTTCTCTTAAACCATTTCTCTTATAAGCTAATTTTATTCTTAATTGATTGTAAAGACCCTTATATCAAATTTGTAGTGTCTTTATGGTAATGGGATTTTTATGAGAGGTAAAACGTTTTTTAAATAATTACTTTTGGTTAAAATGTGTGACTGGATTAGCAATGCAAGGGCCAACCGTATAGTCACAGTTGAACAGGATGGGGAACGGATCACCTGTAAAATTGACAGAGGCTGTCCACAAGGAGGTGTCTTACCACCCCTACTATGGAACATGGTTCTGGACAGCCTTCTCGAACAACTTCAGCAACTAGGCTTCTGTGTGACAGCCTATGCTGATGATCTCGTCATAACTTTAAGTGGCAAGTTTAAAGACGTTCTATGCGACCAAATTCAAGGAGCTCTAAATGCGGTGGTGCAATGATCACTTCCTATCGGTAAACCCTACCAAGGCAGAAATGGTCATGCTCACCAAGAAAAAGAAGGTGACGAAAATAGCACCAAATTTATTGAATACGATGCTGCAGTACGATGTGAAATACCTGGGCATCACTCTCGGCAGTAAATTAAGCTGAAAGAAACACATCGACGTAAAAAAAGACAAAGCCATAAGAGCCTATTGACAATGCCGTCGGGCAGTGGGAAAAACCTGGGGGTTGAAACCGCGTACGACGATGTGGTTATACACAGCCATCATAAGGCCCATGCTAACAAACGACGCTTTAGTTTGGTGGCCCAGGACTAAACAGCTAACTACGAGGAAGCGACTCTCGCAAGTGCAGCAGGCAGTCTATTGAACCATAACAGGCGCCATGCACACTACTTCTACGATTACGAGGGAGGTCATGTTATGCCGTCCGTCACTTCATATTCAGGTGGAGAGGAAGGCCGTGGCGACCATACTTCGCCTTCAAAGCAGTGAGATCTGGAACAGTAATCGCTGTGGAGAAGTCAAAGGACACCTCTGGAGGAATGTCTACAAAGACAGAGGTTGGCACTGACTACTGTAAACCTACATTCATTCGGAATGCACCCTACACGGTTATCGTTCAACCCACAAAACAAATGAGAGTCGGCTATAAGGATCTACACAGATAAATCCAGAAGGATGGATGAATCAGGAAATGTAGTCTTCCCCAGGACCCTGAAAATCCAAACAAATGTTCCAATAGTAAAGCATGCCACTTTGAAACAATTAGAGACGATGGGTATATGACTTGCGGCTGAGATCCTCATAATTTGCGGTGTCAATTGAAGCCATACTGATTCTAACGGACAGCAGGCAAACGCTACTGTCTCTGAAGAAATCACATACAACTTCAGAGACAGCATTAGAGTGCCACAGAAAACTCAGGCAAGCAGCAATGTATGACAACATTGAAGTCTGCTGGGTAAAGGGACACGACTTCAACACAGCTATCACGAGAGCTGACGCACTGGCAAGAGTAGCGGCCAGGATGGACATTTTCTCACCGGAGCCACTAGTGCGCCTTGCTCCTCTGTCTCTGTGTAATATAGTACAAACCAACGCACTGATGACATCGAGGGCTGAAAGCTCTCCAAGGAAACACTATTGTATCCCAACCAGAGATCAGCGAAGCAGTACCTGCAGCTGACTGCCACCCTGACTGGTCACTGCGGGCTAAACGCACACCTATAGAGAATGGGGATAGTTGAATCTTCACCTGCAGAGGGTGTACCATGGAAGACGAGATTGCCGGACACATGTTAAGCGACTACCTGGCACTCTCGTCAACTAGGGGCTCCTTACTGGGTGAAAGATGGCCTACAATGGCCTACAAACCTCGGTTTTGCTAGACTGGTCGACGGGAGGAAGCACAATGGGCCTAATAAGGCTTAAGTACAGTGCAAAAATGCGCACTCCTTAAAAAACTAGAACCAGAACCATAACTTGATTGAAAAAAGTAATTTTATAGGAATGCAATTACTTTAAATGAACATATGTTAAAAAATATACGAAAACATTTCTAAAAAATTAAATTGTTTTTATGAAGAAAAAATGTTGTATTTAGATATAACTTTTTTCATCAACATTTTTCCCTAAAAATATATTTAGAGGTACTTCTCTCTCATCAAACCTTTTGTTTTTCTCAATTTTTTGAACGCCCTCTGTGGTCAAATTAGGATTTGATAATGAAAATGTTGTTTTTAAGTAATCCAATACTTTTTCTAGAGAATTACTTTTTGTCGAAAAAAATAAAAAAGTTGTTTCTATCCGAGCACAAATCCGGGGGCACACAGTTGTAGTTTCACACAACTTTGATTTTCTGTAGTTTTGTAGATGGTTATCGATCAGATAACTAGAATTTTAAAATGAAATTATTTTATTTTTAGCCTTTTTTAATAACAAAACAAATTGTTACCATCTTTAAAATTACTTTAAGATATTTTACATTTTTTTACAGTCAGTTTTTTATATCACCTACAAATTTAGTTTAGTTCAGACCCACGACATATTTTTATCAATGTCTAACTGTGCTTATTTTTTTAAATGTTTTTCAAAAAGTGGTTATTTAACGTTAGCAACAACGTTTTTGTATATTGCTAATCATTTGTATGTAAATCATCGATTCGCAAAAAACAAGTATATTTATTAATAAATCAGGATTTAAATCACTATAAATATTATAGAGAATTAAAGAGACAAAACTGTTGACTTGTGGTTTTATATGTGGTACCTGGAAAATAGATATCTACATTTAATGCAATTGTTTACCTAAATATGAATTGGCGTATTTGTTAGCTAAACATAAATCACTGAAAGCTTTTGCTTAATTGCTAACAAACTTGCAATTCAATACCAACATCCTGTTGAACGCCATTAAATCGGCTTTTGTGCAGTAATTGTAACCACTACGAAACTTATGTATTATTATTGCAGATCAATAAACATATAATTACATGTCCAGCTTATATTTAACTCTGAATGATTTAATTAAAGTACGGTACAAAATTTAAATCAGAATTGGCTAAAATACAAATAGTCGCTAGCTAATGGTCAAAGAAACCAAGGCCATTTGTTTCAATTATGTTATAACTTATTTGGCGTGTATATTTTATTAATGCTTAAAATAATTGCGAGGAAAAATTTAATTCAACAGTTTCTAGTATAGTAGGGCAGTACGTTTGTATTTTGAGTAAAAAGTATAAAAGTATTTGATTACAAATGTACTTGAATACAAATTTTCTCAAAATTTTGATAAATTTGTAATTAACTACAAATATACTTAAAATAAATTAATTCAAATGTACTTGAGTATAAATGTAATTTGATTAAAAATTATGTACGGATTGAGTACGGAATATGTATAATTTAAAATTCTTGGATATATAGGTTTTAAACTAAAATTCACTTCTTTTTGTTTTACTAATAAATTTAATTTTAAACTAATTTCGGCTTGATGCCATTTTCAAGAATGATGTACAACAAAAACAGATTTTATTGTTGTTGTTGTGTAACCTCGGCTCGTAGCCATATAAGGTACGATTCACGAGAGGTGTCCCATGGTTTCCTTGGTTTGTAGTGCTTTCTGCGCTAATACATGTAATACGAAAAGAGTTTGATGTTATTAGATTACGTGTGTGAACAGAGACAGAAAACTTCATAATATGTCTGCTATGGTTTTTAGATGGAACGTGCGAAAACGTAAGTTCTGGTATGCTTTAAAATTTTAAGGTTAAACGTTATATTTTGACAATGTCTTCGTACAACTAAATCTGCAAAAACCCAACCATAACTTATTTTAATCAATGTGCAAAATAGTTTTCATTCTGAGTCACCAGAACATCTTTAATGTTTCACCTGTCTCGATTACAACGCCATCTATCAGGGTGTAAAAAAATAGGTTGAGTAAATTTGTCTTATTTTTTACGAGGAATCCAAAACTGCAATAAAAAATATGGGTTCCTATAAAAAAAATGAGCTGACCTCGTTCTAGCTACAACAGCGCCACCTGTGAGAAATCCAATATTACATAATTTGGCCCCCTTCTGTACGATTAATTTCGTTTTCGAAATATTTGCGAAAAACACGTTAAATGCCCGACCCTGTATAATTTAATAACTTTTTCAGTTACCGGTAATTCTATGTTTTTCATTTAAGTTAGACGACAGTTATCTAACATAACTTCATTAACTCTCAAAGGCAATATTACATCAATGTATTTTAAATTAATATTGTCATTTTACAAAACCTGTAATTAAAGTTAATTACAAATATATGAAAAAAAGGAGATGAATCAACTCAATATTGACACTTTGTGTCAAAAATGACATTTCACTTCAAAAATTGCAATCAAAGTTTATTACAAATATACAAGCAATCAGAGAGTTCAGAAAGTTGAGTGGGGGCCACTCCAGATTTATTTTGTTTATTTTGTGTTATTGATAAGACATATACAGTGTTTTTAAATTTTTAAAACTTCACACTATATCAAATTTGCAGTCTTTTCTAAACTCGAAATATTTACTTCATGCTTAATCAAGAATTGGAAAGCTCTTTAAAATTTTATTGAATACATACATAAATAGGAGATGTAAAAGTAAGAAATTAAACGGGCTGCGCTCCTGATTTCAATGGTGTCTAAGGTTTGCAATTGTTCTGAATATATACATATATATATATATATATATATATATATATATATATATATATATATATATATATATATATATATATATATATAGAGAAAATTTTAAAAAATCAATGGTTTTTTTAAACCATATTATAATAATTCGCTTAACCAAATTGTATTGTATAAATAAACAAAGCAATTTTTATTGTTATTTAATTTATTACCGATTTTTTGTAATTAAAATGTTAATTTTATTAAAATAATTTGTTTATGTTTTATGTAAGGAGTACTACACCAATTTAATCAATGTATAAATAGTGAACTGAAATAAGTTATCATTTTGTTTCAAGTTAAGTTTGCACCGGGCCGCTTTGGTTTGGGCCGGTCCTGTTAGCGATGCCCCGTACCTTTGTTCGATACACGATATCTTTAATATAATATAACCTCACAGAAAGAAATCGAAAGAGGGGTAATTAATTTTTGAACTTATCATATCTGCTATACAGATGTAATCTAAACGTCCTAAGTTTTTGTAACTAGTTCGCAAGAAACACAGAATAACTACAATCCAATCTGTGTTTTGAACTGTGTTTATCATAAACTGATTATAATAAATTAATTTTAAAGTTAAAAAAAATAGAAACAGTATTCTAAGTCATTAATAGTTCCTCAAAAATAATTTGTTTTTATGGTTTTAAAAATTCGGACATAAATTATGGTTACGTCATAAAATCTGTGCGATTAAGTTTTACGTGTATATTAAAATTAATGGATGTGAACCATTGCAGTGTACATTAATTATTTTAGAGAATTTAAAATAATGTAATTATAAATAATCTTATATACAAAATTTCCACGCCCGTGGGATATGTTTTACTTGTAAAAATAGTATAGTAATATTTTTTGGCCATAAAATAAGGAAAAATATAAATGGCAAATAAATATATGGAAATGTCACTTGTTTTGTATACTTCAATTTATTGTAATACAAACATTAACTTTTTAAATCGTTTTCTAATAATAAAATTTTCTTGGAAAGCGGCATTTATTTTAAGTAGTGATGATTCCTCATTCTGTCCTACATTCGAAGTAAATGTCAGAGGAAATAATTACACCATAAATACAATTTTAGTATACAGCCGCTATAAAGTGCCTTTTTTGTCGATGTTACTCTGTTATATGTAATCTTGTTTACTTGTGTTTAGAATTCAGGATTTATGTGGAATTAAATCATGCTGCACATGACAAGGTACACGTTAGACGCGGATGCCTCATTATATCAATCTTGTCATTTTCATATTGATATGTGTATGTAAATTGGCTACTGTGAAAGATCCAGCTATTCCTCCAATTAAAACGAGGACGTGCCTAACGCTCCGACCTTGAAATCCTTTAGATTAAACTCCAAATCAGGAAAGCTGTTTAAGACTGTATAATCCTTTTACTTTCTCACGCTAAATGGTGGGATTAAAATTTTTCTACTTTAAGGGTATAATAAAGGCTTACGTATTTAGAGCTGTAGGATTTGCGATTCTGTGCTAATTTATAAGTATGAATGAAATTGCCAATATTTGAATGTAGAATCCTTCAAAACATTAAATGAGCGAACATTTTCGCAAGCTACAACAAATTTGTCTTAGAAGGACCAATTTGAACATTCATTGAAACAACTACTTCTCGAGCTAATCCCTAACGGAAAGTGGATGGTATGATGCTGTTGAAATTTAGAAAATATAAAGGTACAAACTAAAAAAAAAAAACTGGTCTTTATATTATTTACCTCAGAATTAGATTAGACAATTTGTTTCTTTTTTTTTCATTTATTGTGTCACTAAAACTTACAAAAAAAACTTACTACAAAAATGGAAATTTGGAATTTTACGATATATCAGTGTTTAATACGCGTGGCGCAGAAGTAACATTTCGAGTTTAAAAAAGCCTGAAAATATGGTTTGGTCGCTCCGCTTCGCGAAGCTACCAAACCAAATTTCCAAGCCTTTCTGAACTAGAAATTTTATTTCATGCTTAACCTGGGAGTGAAAAACACTCGTTTTAAGCTTCAAATTATACTCTTTAAAAAATCGTATGCATATGAATACTTAAAAGAAAAATTCGCTATATCTTCAATTAATCACTTGATAAAACATTTTTACAATATTAGTAATTATATAAAAGGCACTTGGTTTATTGCACTACTATTTTTATTCTCTCCGACTAGATTTGAGTTATCGGCACTCTCAAGCAAGGAGTAATGACGATAAGTCGAAACTAGTTGAAGAGAAATTCTAGAGAAACAAACCAAGTTACTTTTATTCAATTATCAATATTGTAAACATGTTTCATCAAGTGATTAATGAGAACCAAATTGAAGATACAGGGAATTTTTCAGCTTTTTCAGTTTTTTCTGTATTCATATGCATACGCTTTTTTAAACAGTTCAATTAAAAGCTTGAAACAAGTCCTTTCCACTCTCAGGCTAAGCATGAAGTAAAATTTCGAGTTTAGAAAAGCCTGAAAATTTGGTTTGGTCGCTCCGCGAAGCAGAGCGACCAAACCAAATTTTAAGGCTTTTCTAAACTGGAAATTTTACTTCATGCGCCACTCGTATTCAACACTAAAATATCGTAAAGTTTAAAATTTTTATTTTTGTAGTAATTTGTATTGTAAGTGTGACACAATAAATAAAAAAATAAGAAACAAATTATCTTCATGTTCATTCCAAGAATAAGATATCATCTTAAAATGTTTTATATTTTTACGGTATTCAATAAATACGAAAAGAAGAATAAATTAGATAAAGTTTTGAATTTAAAATTCATTGAGAAATTCGAAATGGTCTGCCAGGCTTCTAGTAAAAATCAGGATAAATAAAATTTGTCTTTAAGTGTATACTTTTATCGTAAATTTAGTAAATAGTTAACTTTAAACAAACGGTAAAGCGCTTTTAATATTGAATATAATTTTATTTCATGAAGTTTAACGTAAAAAAGGTAGTGATAATTATCATAATGATCCCTTAAGGGTATTTGTAAGATAGAACAAATCTGGCAGTAAGAATAATGCAGCATTTGCGGAAGCGAGGTATTAAGGGGTTGATTTCTTTCTGAAATAAGTGGAGGGAAGATTTCATGGTATTGTGGTGCTAAGTTTAGTGTACTAGATGGCTGACTTACAAGCACGTATTTATGTTTATCGTGCATGTGTTAACACACCTGAACACTAAATTCAGTGGCGCAGAAGTGATACGATAGAATCCATAGAATGTACCCTAATCCCATTCCACCATTTCCAGGGATATTTTTAATCTTTTTAACACCAACAGCTCACTACGAGTCATCCATTATTTCGAATGGGGCACAATTATTAGTAAACTATACAAGATAGAAATCGAAATATATATTTAGAAATTTACATACAAAAATTTTACATCCCTGACTACGGCCTTGATGGAAAGCCATAGAAATTAAAAAAAAACATTCTTTATGTCTCAATAAACAAGATGATGGCACAAAGAAATGACTTTCCTCCAATAATTAACAATTTCCGGGATATTCAGAGAAATTCAAATAACGCAGGTATATCGGCTACAAATCAAGAAATTTTAGTCATTTCTACATCGAGCGCACTGGTCCGCTCGATGTAGAAATGACGCAGCAGATCTGTATAAACTTACGGAAAACTTAATGCATTACACAGACAATGGATATTGTAAAAGATATAATAGAAATTGTTCAAAACTGAATTTGTGTTCAGTATTTCGGCACCAGATACCCACAGACGCGTTTCGGACTTCAAGGTCCTCGTCAGTGTGGTCCTGATCCAGTGTTGAAGAATAGTGAACATTTCTTTTGCCTGACAGTGTATAGTATTGCTAATGTTATATTACTTACAGATATATAACACTTTTATGTGTGTTTTATTTAAAACAATTCATACAAATTTTCACAATGTTATTCACATAAACATTAAAATATAACACGATACCCATATTTATATAAAAATCTAACTTTATTACATGAGACATTTTTTGTGTGATTTTGTAAAGCCCTTCAGGGTCTTGAATGAAAAAGCGAGTAAATGTATTAAATCAGTTTAAGTACCGGATATAAGTATAATATGACGAATGGCATACTGGAGTTTCTTTAAAATTAACATAAATTACCCGGTAGAGAAACTATTTCAATCTGTAATTAAGAGAATTATCTTTTAGTAGTCGTAGTAAGCCCACGGGGGTATTTTCATAGGGACGAATTTGCATGATTTTGGTTATGAATTTATGAATTGGAATCTTTTCCTATATAATGTTTCTTGTTTGAACTAGTTAAGGGGCTTATTAAATAAGTTTCAGCTATTCTCTAATGTAATGTTATTTATGCGTATGAAAGATTTCTGTTATATATGTCCTATATCATTTTTGTGACATTTTCTTATATTTAATTTAATAGATGACGAGCAGTCTAGAAAGTTCAGCTGAAGTTTGAAGAGGGTGTTGCAGATGTCTTGATTACTCCAAAGTCGGGCTTATGTTTATATACTACAACGCCCGTCTGTATATATTGTTCAAACAGATAATCTATATATTTTCATTAAACTGACTGCTATATTGCTAATTTTCTTTTCTGTGTTGTGTTTACAAGAATATGTAAAAGTTGTAACTAATTAATTAAGGAATCAACTGAAAATATGTTTTTATTATACTTATTTGAAAACACTATGTTTCCAGATGCCTTTACAAAAACGAAAACGTCTCTTTTCTAAGTCACCGTACGGAAAACGTTTGTGTCTGCGCTTATTATTATTATTATTATTATTCCATACTAACGATGTATTTTCTACTGATGTGTAATTTTCCGTCAGTGAAATACGTAAATATGATAACAAAGTACTCTTAAAAGAAATTGATTTAGTAGCTGATATTCCGGATGATATATTAACGGAAGCGGTACAAGTGTGCGAAGAATTACAACTAGTAAAATCGAGATATGGATACGAACACTGACACAGATTTAATAAAGGACGGACAATGAAAAATATATTATATATAAATATAAATATATATATATATATATATATATAAATATATATATATATATATATTATAGTGTCGATTTGCCATGTTAAAAAAAATTTTGACCTAAACAGAAAGTGATTCCCTGATCAAATTTCTAAAAACTAATATTAAATTTAATTTTCTTTGGAATTCATTTCATTTTTCACAACCATAGATGTTTTTAGTTTAAAAATAAAACATTAATTTAAACATTTAGTTTTATGTTGTTGTTTTTTAGATAAATATAATAAAAAATAGCGTTCATTTCACGTCTAGAAATGGATTTTCCGTGCTTGCATGACTTCCCGTGTTCGGCTACGCCACGCGCGCAGGGAAAAATTCTTCTTTCTGGACTTCTAATGAAAAATACTATTGTACGGTGTGTTCCTAGATTACGCCTAGACAGGAAAAACTTTTAAATAAAATGTTTAGCCTGTCTTAAAAAGACCATCGGGTTTCTCGCCGCTTCGATGTTAGTTGATGGTTTAAACCAGTGATGTGGAAACTACGGCCCGCGGGCCAAGTCCGGCCCGCGGAAAGGTTTAATCCGGCCCGTTTAAGAGTGCCGTCGTGAGAATGTTTGAAGGCGTTCTTACTTCGTAATGTGACGACCCGCATAAAAACTACCTACCTACGATTAAGCATTATTCTTTGGCCCGCTACGATTGTCTGGTTATTACAAATGGCCCGTCTTAAAAAAAGTTTCCCCACCACTGGTTTAAACTGAAAACTGACACTAGCTGTAGAAGCAAAATGAGATCAATGCCTATATAAATTTAATAGCATTAATAAATACTCATGTCAAAACCGGCTTATGGTTGGCAAAGTATATGAGGCGTTGAGAAGAAAGGTGGTGTAAGTCAACTATATAGCGAACTAAGATAATTGATTCTAAAGTTCAGGGACATTTAAAAATGTGGCTTAGTTATTTTGTAACCATTGCTCGCTATAAGAGATGAAATGATTCAAGTTATTAATGTAAAATGAATACCAGACGCTAAAACATACATTTCTAGAAAATTTTGAACTTTGATTGACACCATTTTACCAATTACCGCGTTGCTATAAAATAGACTTCCGCAAAATCTTCATCACTGTGGTGCAGTAGGGGTTGGATGTTTTTTGCATTATTTTGTGTAGTGTTTAAACTTTGAAAGAAATTATGATGTATGGGAGGTATTAATTGAAGCAACTCCAATATATTTTGCTTCTTCATGGTCGATACAGTAAGGGAATCGGCATACAGATGATCAAGTTTAATGTTTTCAAACGCTGCAGATCGCCCTTTTTTGCAGGAAGTATATTGATGCAATCAAATGGGAAGTCTTCGTTCAAAGTCTCCATATTTAATATCTTGTATGGACTATCCTTTTCGAATCTTAGCCATTGAATTTTTAACCCAGTTGGCTGGTTCGTTCCTTTCGTTTTTCTTGCGCTTTGAAATTGCTTCTTCCAGTTTTTTTTGTCGAAAAAAAATCAGCAACTTGCATTTTATAAAAGCAGAAGAGTTTCTTTGTCTTTGATTTTTGTATGATTTTAAACCAGTGATCTGCCACATAAACAGTTTTGTCCTTCGCGTAAGTTTCTATTGTATTAAAGTCCCTATCATTGGGAATATAGGAATGTTCTGATACTAGGAACTTGTGGTCAATAGTCTTAGCATTTTGAATTCTGCCACCATCTGTAACCACATTAAGCTCATTTTTATATTGCGATTTTGGCCAGTACACGCATCACTGTAAGCTATAATATGTTCACAGTTAGAGGCATAATTTGAAATATGTTTTTTATGCAAGAAGAAATTTCTTGTGAACCTCGGGATGCTATGGTCTCATCTTAAGCATACATCACACCAATTTAATTCCCAAGATTATAAACATACATATTTCTCTTGTAGTATGCAACAGAACAAGAAAAAAAATGGAAAGGGTAATGCTTTTTCTAAATCTAAACTAAATGCGTATATTTATCCTGCGTTTAAAACACTTTTTGTTCGGTCTTCCTTCATCGAACTGCGAGCTTTTTCTACTTTACATAAATGCAATAGTTTTTTTGTTTCATATGTTTTCTTCTTTTTAGCGTCCGTCAATCAATCTTAATCTTCAGCGTATCACATTTTGTACATGTGTCTTTGCTAGGTTTATGAAAGTGCAGATTGAAATCCTTGTGAAAGACATTTCTGTAAATGGCTTCGCTTACTTTTGGTTCAATCCTTTCATCACATTTCATCAATATAAAGATTAAACATAAAGCGAATATTTAATTCTGAGGAAAGATATCTTCTATTTGGAGTGTGTGTTCTAGTATACATTACAGCTTTTACCTTGTCTAGAATTATTTCTTGGTCGTTTTCGTTTAATGGATTTCTTTTTACTAGACCACATAAATAGGCGTTCTGACCAGAGAAATTTCCTATTTTCTAGAAAGCATTAAAAAGTTTCTTCCTATCGTCAAGGGTGATGTTATCATTTAAATCACCAATTGCAGTTCAAGTTGGTAAAATGTTTTCCATCAATATTTTTTCCTTTTTTACTGGTATACGGAAGCACTAAATTGCGATTTCTTTTGCGTACATTTTCAAGGTGCTGTTCAGGTTCTCTAAATCGCTTTCTTCCTTTTTTATTTTGATTGGAAATATTCTCTAAATCTTCTGGTTCTGTATCTCAAGAAAACTGTTGGGTTAGATAGTGAAGGTTAATGAAAAATACCTGTTGTGCTTCCAGTATTGTCATTTATCGACAGTTTAAATTCTGATTCCAATTCACTAGTTTCACTCATTTTAATTCGCATTTTGTGTAAGAGTTACGTATAGTCGAATGGTTGAAAAGTAAAATGGTGTAAGTCTGACTGGCACCACTTTTTCTTTAAATATGTTGTAAACTACGTTACCGACCTAATGTTTTGAGCGACATCTGTGACAAAATAGTCGATTTATACAAATTGTGTATTGGTAACTATATTCTAAATGTTGCCAACATGCGGAAACTATAATCAGCGCGTTTTCTCAGAAAAAGTGACGTACACCACAAGTTCTACATATCAAGTGAGTGTGTATAGGATGATGAAACGATCGTCGTCGTCTTCTATTCTCCTTGCAAACTCACTTGATAAAATATTTTGTTCAACATGACCTAATTCGATGTTATTTTTTAATTGGTGTGTATATATATATATATATATATATATATATATATATATATATATATATATAAGGACTGCCTTAGAAACAGTTGAGTAATTCCCTCATTTGACAATTCCTAGGACTCATAATTTGCTTGCATATCACCCCTGAAGACGGGCATCCAGCTGATTAATATTACTGTACTGATAGAAAATGTATTTGCTCAGAAACGAAATACTGGTGTAACATTTTTGATCTTAATAAATTGCGTGACTGTCTTTGGTCTAACATAGGATTTTATTATATTATATCTTTATTTGACCGTGTTTTGACTATTGTGACTGTAAATGGCTTGATTGATTGTTTTTTGACTATGCTAAGATTTGGTCTGATTTGGTCTCCTATTCGACTATTGTAATGTTATGATTGTAAGTTACTTAAATCACTATATCAAATACAGTCAATATAGTGATTTAATGACAAAATACAATAAGTTACAAGACCCCTCACTAAGTAACTTACAGTCATAATACCAGAATAGTCGAAATACAGTCCATAGAGACATAATTAGATAAAATGAAATTTAACTAAGTGACTTACAGTCATAATGTCACAAGTCAAAATGTAAATTTATAACTGTAAATCACTTGGTTGACTGACATAAGTCTATCGACTGACATAAGTCGGTGCTAGTCGACGTTTAGTCCATTGGATCAACTTAACATACGTCGGTGTTACCCGACATTTGAACTATAATGCCAATTGACATACAAGTCGGCACTAGCCGACATTTGGACTATAATAACAGTTGACATAAGGCGGCGGAAGCCGACATTTGAACTATAATGACAGTTGATGTAAGTTTAGTGCATCGTGTCAACTTGACATAAATCGGCGACAGCCGACATTTGGACTATAATGACAGTTGAGATAAGTCGCACCAGCCGCCATTTGGACTACAGTTGACATGAGTCGGCGGTTGCTAACGTTTGAACTATTTCACTATATGACAGTTAACATAAGTCGCCGTAAGGCGACATTTAACTAATCGTGCCAACTTGACACAAGTTTGAATTGAACTGTAATGAGATCGCCATGTTGTTGTTTTTTATTGTGACAGTTACGATACTTATTTTAACAGTTATGATGTATTTTAAACTAACGAGTGCCTTCCACTCCCAGACTAAGCATGAAGTAAAATTTCGAGTTTAGAAAAGCCCGGCGTAGAAAATTTGTTGAGGGTCGCACAGCGACCCGAGACAAATTTTAATAATATATAACGCTTAGGTGGATGGTGATCAATATTTATTGAGATGTAGCGAAAAATGCAAGAATGACTTGTTTTGTAAATAGTTTTGGAATAATAATTATAAAAGTAGAATAAATTCAGTTTCTGCCACTTTTCTATCATGTTGATATTTAAATCTTTAACGGAGAAAGTGCTATGATGGACACATCACTATTATTTTCTTTATGTTTTATGTGATAATCGATACTTATTATTATTATTATTATTATTACAAAAGACTGACAGTTATTAAATATTACTACTAATAATGATTGACTGCTGTCAAGATTTTATTGATTAGTATATATGACGTCATTGTTTCCAAGGCACTCTTTACAAAAAAAGAAATATTATAATTTTAAATATCGAATCTAAAATAAATTATGAGTGTCATACATCACTTTGTTCAAAATAATATTCTTTCAAAAAATATGAAAATCCAAAATGGCGCCCATAAGAAAAAACCTTACTATTCTAAGTTACTAATGAATATCAACAATTATTTATAACAGACTATTACTAAAAAAATAAAAACAAAGTCGAAGAAATAGCGACTTATGTCTATATGTACTTTCCAAGTACCCTTACTTATATATTTTACATTTATTAAAAAAAAACTTAGTTTATTTAATTTATTTGTGAAATTGTTTTTAATTGATAAATTTAAAAATAGAAACATACATTTCGTTTCAAATATAAACGGAATAAATAGAATACTCTTAATGACTGTAAAAATATTCAGCAAATATTTAGTTTGTTAGTTAGGTAAACTATGCGGAAAACATATTTATTTAAAATATTGAAGCTTTCGGTATTGGTATTCTCGTATTTATATTATCTGTGAATTGTTTGTATTTGTTGTGTGGTTAAACATTTTCAATTGCAATGTTAAATTAAAATGTTATAAAAATGTTTATTCTGTATAAATGTTGACATAAGTAGGTATGCACATGCAGTATTTAATCAATCATACTCATAGTACTTGCATATGTGCCATTTAGTCTAGTAATCGAATACAAATTTAAGTAGATACAAAAATACTACATATCTTAACAAGATGCTATAAACAGTAAATAAATAATAAGTTTTCTGAAAGATATTTGTGTAATGTTTATCTTGTTTAAATGTCATTTAAGGTTATATTAGGGAAAAAAAACACATTCCAGAGTTGTATAACAATCCTCTGTTGTGTTTAGAATATCTTTATTTTTTTTCTACAAATTGAACAACAAAGAAAATAACTATGTTATCATAAGATTTTTATTTTTGATTTATGTCTAAGGGCTCATTTAAATAAATAAAAAAAATGGTTTATAAAATTAAGAAAATGTTTTTCGTGTAAATTGCAAACAATGTGTCATAATAATTAAGATAACCTAAGACAATAAATATCCGATGTAACACCTACTTCCCGTACAAATAAACCTCCTGATATTGAATTATACAATGAAATATTTAAAATATAATTTTTATAACAAAATTTCACCACAATTAAAGAAAATTCCAGCACGATACAAAAACTTCACTTGCTTCTTCTTCTGTGTAATTAATAGCCTTAGCAACTTAGCCCACTTGACCAGTCAGAGTCATTTTAAATAATTTAATAGAGTTTCGCTCTTCCTGATGAAAGGAAAGGGATTTACGGAAAATACGCATGTGGTTGTAAGGGTGGGTAATAAATGAATGGATTTTCAGGATATAGGTAATTGTAAACTATGAAATAGATAGGATGAAAAAGGATTTATGAAGCAACCACGTGTGGGTCAAACGCGAGCAGGGATGGAACGCACTACTCACGCACGACGCGCGCCGTCCGCTCTGTTCGCAGCACAGTGGTCCCGAATCTAGAAAAGCTGACCATAATATAAAGGCTTAAGGCGATTTGTCTGAAATTGCAAATATCGGGGTTTTTGAGCATGGTGATTCAGAATCTGATTTTGAAATAACAAAAAACAAAATGGCGAACTATATATGACGGACAAAAACATAATTATGTTTTATATTTGGTTTGAGTTACGTGAAGAGTTGAATATAATAAACTTAATAAAAGACTAACACTTTCTTCACTAAAAACATTTATTTACGCTAAATGTACATTTCGAACACTACGTGTTCATTATCAGTAAGCTATTGATAATGAACACGTAGTGTTCGAAATGTACATTTAGCGTAAATAAATGTTTTTAGTGAAGAAAGTGTTAGTCTTTTATTAAGTTTATAATTATGTTTCTTTTTTTCCATAAAAAACAGTACACCCGTGTTTTTTAAGCATGCTAATTCAGAATCTAGTGTTAAAATTTAAAAAAAATAAAATGCGAATCAAATCTGACGCACAAAAAAAAATATGATTTTTGTTTTATAAAAAACAGTAAATCCGTGTATTTTTCAAATAAATTGTTTCGAATTTAGTCATTCACCTGAAATTGTTTTTATTTTCAATAATTTGTATTTACTTCACCCTGTATGTATAGATTGTTGTGTTTAAAGAATGAAGAGAAATTCAAATCGGTTAAATTTAAAACCGGCCAGCGGCCGTGTTCGTGTTTGTTGTGTTAGATTTTGATGAAACTTTTTTGAATTTCTGACCATACTCTATACAAGACACAATAACAAATGTATTCTTGTCGAAAAGATCTTTATAATTACTAAGAGAGGGCAGCGAATTCGGCCTACGCCCCGGGCGGCTGAAACCCACGCTACACCACTGCTATAATGACAGTTGACATTAGGTCCATCAACTTGACATAAGTGGGCGTTAGCCGACATTTTGACTATAATGACAGATGACATACAGCCGACATTTGGACTATAATAACAGTTGACACAAGTCGCTGGTAGCCGACATTTAAACTATAATGACAGTTAACATAAGTCGGCGCAAGTCGACATTTAACCAATCGTGCCAACTTGACGCGAGTTTATCAAAGAGTGCCTTGGAAACAGTTGAGTAACTTACTTATTTGACAACTCCTAGGACCCATAATTTGCTTACATATCACCCCTGAAGACGGGCATCCGACGATATAGATTTTAACAGTCATGATGTTTTTTTAAACTAACAAGTGTCTTCCACTCCCAGACTAAGCATGAAGTAAAATTTCGAGTTTAGAAAAGCCCCGCGTAGAAAATTTGTCGAGGGTCGCGCAGCGACCCGAGACAAATTTTCACGGGGCTTTTCTAAACTCGAAATTTTACTTCATGCGCCACGCGTATAAACCACTGATTTACAGTAAAGTTAAAAATATATATTGCTTAGATGTGATGGTGATCAATATTTACCGAGATGTAGCGAAAACATTTGATTTTTTGTAAATAGATTTGGAATAATAACAATTAAAGTTGAATAAAATTATTTAGCAACTAACCAGATAGGACCCTTAATAAAAAAAAAGCTGCATTGCAAACGAAATGGCACCTAATAGCAGCTAGTTTTTTGCTGTTTATTTTCACAATAGCATTACAAAAAAGGTAGCGTTAAGCTTTTGACCGAACACGGCAGAACAAATAACTTTTTCCTTGTTTAAAATAATATTTTTTTATTTTTCATGCCGATTTTTATTCGCAAAGATTGTTAATTATCAAAATAATAAATCATTTCGACAATTTTTATTAGGCAGTTAATAATTCTACTTACCTTAAGGAAATGAATCGATTTCACAGATCTATATTCCGTTAACTACACGCTTATCAATCCACGAATAGAAAACTCGTAAAAATCCCGCAATTGTGCTCGCCAGATGTGCACCGCTCCAGGGTTACTTTTGAAATTGGCACTACGGTGTAAGATATAAACGGTAACTGCATAGAAAATTTAATAGAGCTAATACTAATCTATCAAAATAGCAACGTCAAAATCCACAGATAGTAATTTTATTTTTTTACTTTTGGCCAGCTTTTTGGGATTCTGATCTACTGTGCGCGGTCCAGAACGGAACTCTCACGTCACTTGCTTGTTCTAATTTTGATTGACCAAAAAACATGAACAAATAAAAATGTTCAAGCTTTTCTAAATAAAAGAGTACAATCACTGTTTATAAACTCATTGAATACTTAATAAAAATTCTAAATTGTTAAAAAAAGAGTGAGATAAACTTACTTTGTTTTTAATTTTCAAATACCTTACCTGGCAACAGTATTTTAAAAAAAAAACGTTTTTTTATTTTATTTAAAACAAACATTTTTTTCTAACAAATCGTGTTTTTTTCATTGAAACAGCGTTTAAAACATTAACAATTAAAAACATGTTTAAAACGTGTTTAAAACATGTTTAAAACACGTTTAAAACGTGTTTAAGACACAACATATAGGGCATTTTTCTTTTGAGTATACATATCCCGATAATTACAGCGTTTTTTTTAAATTTGCGGGAATTCGTTGTTTCAAAGCAGTTAATTTGGGGCTTTCAACGAGTGTTTTCCGCTCCCAGACTAAGCATGAAGTAAAATTTCGAGTTTAGAAAAGCCTAAGAATTTGGATTGGCCGCGTAGCGAAGCGGAGCGGCCAATCCAAATTAGGCTTTTCTTAACTCGAAATTTTACTTCATGCGCCACGCTTAAAAACACTGATTTACAGTGAAGTTTTAAAAACACACACATACAACAATAACTATAGGCAACCTAATATACGTACATTGGGTTACTTTACCTCATATGCAAAACAAAGGGAATGTATTGTTTTTGCGAACATTCTGAAAACAAAAAATGTTAGTGGATATATCCATTTTGAGGTCCCCGAGTTGATTAAGACCATTTTTCAAAAATGTTTGCCCTTCTGTCGCCACGATAATCTAAATTAATTGAGCGGCGGTAGCCGACGTTTGAACTATAATGACAGTTGACGGAAGTCGGCGCAAGCGGACATTTAACCAAGTGTGCCAACTTACACGAATTTGAATTAAACTATAATAAGATCGCCATGTTACTTTTTTTCTTTGTGATAGTTACGAAACACATTTTAACACTTGTGAGGTATTTTAAACTATCGAGTGTGTTCCACTCGCAGGCTGAGCATAAAGTAAAATTCCGTGTTTAGAAAAGCCCCGCGTAGAAAATGTTCAAGGGGCTTTTCTAAACTCGAAATTTTACCTCATGCGCCACGCGTATAAAACACTGATTTACAGTAAAGTTAAAAATATATAACGCTTAGATGTGAACGTGATCAATATTTACCGAGATGTAGCGAAATAATACAAGAATTACTTATATTGTAAATAGTTTTGGAATAATAATAATAAAAGTAGAATAAATTTAGTTTGTGCAACTTTTCCATATTGTTGATATTAAAATCAAAGATATGATAATTAACGGGGAAAGTGCTAAGATAGACACCTCACCATTTTTTTTACTTTCCTCGTGTACAGTACAAAGCGAAAGTATTGTTTTTGTGAAAATTGCCAAATCAAAATTTTTTGCGAAAATATCCGTTTTGAGGTCCCCCGAGCTGATTAAGACCATTTTAGAATAATGTCTGTCCTTCTTACCTTCTGTCGCCACGATAAAGTCTAAACCGATTAAGCTGTTAAGATGTTATGTGTTATAATGTATATTTCATTTAAAGAAGACATATGTACATTATTCGATGAGATTATGTTAGGCTTTTTTAGACACGTGATTTTTTTTATTACGAAATCGTGTTATGTATGAAGAAGTTGACAAGTTGAGAGCACTTGAAAAGTTTGGCCTGAGACAATATAAAAGAATCAGTTACATATTTATAAAATGGATTGAGGTTATAAGTGCTTAATTTATTGATTACATATTTATAATTTATGATTTATTAATGCCCATGGATGCCGGTCAGTGACAAACCGGGTCCAAAAAATCCTGTCCGCCACATTGAATTGTTTCGGAAGCATTGGCCTACACTTCTCGTCTATTTCAATAATAAAAGAAATATGGCAGAAATTATTATTTCTGTGGGTGTCTTCGAAATAAAAAAAACTGCGATAAAAATTGTAATTTTTTTATTTATCTGCAACTTTTATTTGAAACATTTTAAATTATTCTTGATATCTAACAAAACATTCCGACAAAACGAAAAACTGCTGATAGGAAACTCCCACTTACAAATCAACAATTGTTGTATAGGACACAATTCCAAATATTTTGTTTTTCGGGCTCAAGGAGGACTAAACTTAAAGATTTATCAAAATCTAGAAGTTTCTCTGAGGAGCACGGAAAAAGCCCATTCATCGGAGTTATGAACAATATTTTTCATTATCCCTCCTTGAAGGTCAGGTCCGTGCACTTATCTGTATTGATGACATTCTACTACAACTTTTATTTAAAACATTTTTCAATTGTATCAACACATACACTGAGACAAACCAATGACTAGATAAAAGAACATTATTTATTAATTATCTCAAAAACTAAGAGTGCTATGACAAAAAGTAAAGATACAAAAAATCTTTAATATTTTATTACCTACAACTTTTATTTGAAACATTTTTCAATTGTATCAACACATACACTGACACAAATCAATGACTAGATAAAAAACACTATTTATTAAATATATCAAAAACTAAGAGTGCTATGACAAAAAGTGAATCTACAAAAAATCTTTAGTTTTTCATTTCCTACAACTTTTATTTGAAACATTTTTCAATTGTATCGACACATACACTGTCACACACCAATAACTAGATAAAACACACAACTTTTGAAATATCTCAAAAACTAAGAGTGCTATGACAAAAAATAAACGAATAATACATCTTTATTTTGTTATTATCTACAACTTTTATTTGAAAGAATTTTTTGTTTGATGAACATTTATTGAAAAAATCTGAAAAAACTGAAAAACGCTAAGAGTAAAGTACCAGTTTCCGATTTTCACCAAAAGCTTTTCAGTTCTTCCGATTGTAACAAAAAGCTTAAGTTTCAAGTTTCATCTCGATATCTTTAGCGGTTTTTGCGGTACAGCGCACACAGACTCAAACACAGACACACAGACACACAGACAGACAGACAGACAGACAGACAGACATTTTTCAAAAATGGTCTTATTCGACTCAGGGGACCTCAAAACGGATATTTCCGCTAAAATATTTGATTCGAAAATTTTCACGAAAACAATACTTTCCCTTTGTATTACATACGGGGGAAAGTAAAAATATAACAACTGTCATACGATGATGAATGTCATCAATACAAATATGTGCACAGAAAAAGGAGTTATTTAAGTATACAGAAAGTGAATACCGGAAAATCGTTTTCCGTGTATTGCAGGAAAAGTCTACTTTCACAAGTTATAAACAGGTATAAAAGTAATTATTTCCATTGATAGGTAATGAATGACTCATTATTAATTGACTATTTTTTAAAATATCATGTTGCTAAGAAAACTATTTATTTTTTACGTACTTAATTTGTATACGATTAAGTTTTAAAATTAATGAAGAATTATCATATCCTTTCAGTATTTAATTTCACTCCTAATGGTCAAAATTTCCATTGATTTAATTGAAACAATAAACCTCGTAATATGAATTCTAAAAACCATGAATTTCAATAAGATTTACTCCGAATAAATTAGCAATTGAAATTACCCTATAAAATTAAATGCATCATTGATAATAACCCAAGTTTATGCCAAAAATATTGGAAAGCTATTAATCCGGCGATAAAATTGGTGACGGTGAAAATAGGGCATGTTTTGGAGGCAGTAAAAATTATTCGCGGTGCATACTAATTTGCAGAACATTCTTTTGGTATCCTGTAACGGTATAGTGTTAAATTGTATTTAATTAAAATTCCATTTAGCTGCTGAGAGCTCAAATGGCAACAATTCACTACAAGAGATGAGGAATCGGTTGCACATTTTGGAACTAGAAGAGATAAAACAATTAATATTGATTTTTTTTCAAGGAAAGTTCATTTTGTTGTAGGAGACGAAGTTTATTGGTTTAGGTGGACGATTTAAATGAGAAAAGTTACGTCCTCTTTGTTAGAAAACTTGGGCCTGAATATTTGTTAATGGATTGCTCGTTCACTGTTAGTTATCTTTAACTATATAGAAACTCACATGATTAAGAATTAGTGAAAAGCAAAACTACCTACGATCCATGATAACTAACGTTCAATTAGTGATATATAGTTCGTATTTTTTCAATTCCTGCCCTAAACCAGACTTTTCTGACTTATGCTTATTCCACTTAGTCGTCACTACAATATAGTTCGTATTCGTTTTTTACTGTAAGGTACAACAGTAATATATTTATTTTGTCTTCGTTAAATAATTAATACATATTTAGAAATATTCGATTATATAGAGATTTGACTTAATGTGTCAAAAAAGAATCGCAAAAATTGGATTAAAAATGCGAAACACAGCATGTGACATTTTTATTTCTATTGTAGGTATTATTTATTTTGACACACTGTTTTCTACCAGTCAGGTAACTTTTTAATAATTCTGTCTGATACCTATATCCTCAAGATCTTGGATAAGTAATGTATGGTCGACGGTATTAAATGCTTTCGTAAGATTAATAAAAAGGCATAAGCAGGAATTTTTGCAATCTAGAGAATCATAAATACTTAACTGCGTATATTGTAGTAGGTCTTAGCATGGTACCAGACTTCTCTGACTTATGCTTCCATAGATACTTAACATTCAGAAATTTAACATAAAGAAAAATTGAGTTTCTCAATAGTTTGCAGAATATTTACAAAATATAAAAACGAATTAAAAATAATATCGATTTTCTGCAAAAATTTGAGTAGATCTTCCTTCCGTAAACCTGAATTGCTTTTTGGTTATTATTTTATATTTTGTAAGGTAGTTAGTTAATCTTAGTTTTAAGACTTTTTCAAATATGTTTGCAAGATTTGAGATTATGGAAATTGGACAGTAATTTATTACTTCAGCGGTATCTCCGGTTTTATATATTGGTACAATAACACTTTCTTTAAATGCTTTCGGACATACAAAGAGTTTTATGTAACCCCGAACATGCTAGAATGTACTCAATATAAATGTTCCTATGTTCGATGTGTACTGGGACTCATCAACGCATTGAGTACGATTAGCTACGATTTCTAATAGTAAAAAAATAAATTTAATTTGTCAATTAATTATTATTATTATTTTTATTTCGTCACGTCCGGCAGATTATTATTTAAATGTTTTATTATTTTAATAATTTCAGACCGATTCGTACTCCGTAGATAGAAAGAGTTTCTTTGTGCGTAATTCTTTTGGAAAGTACCCTGTTCTAGTTTCCTTGATCTTACTAGCATCATATCCACCTTCTGTTCTTCTTCCTTCCAATATTCTTCTGAGTATCTTTCTTTTCCATCTCTATAGCCTTTCTTGCATTGCCACGTTTCAAACCCATGTATCGCATGCGTATATTGCAGTAGGTCTTAGCACGGTAGTGTATATTATAAATGTTGCTGTTCTTGATAGGTACTTTGATCTAAGGATATACTTTACGGCTCCGGCACTTTTATTTTCTTTTATAACCCTTGCTTCTATTTATTTTTCCTCCTCCAACATATGTGTTATTCTGGCCCGCAAATATACAAACTCCGTAACCTCTTCAAATTACATTTTCCCAGCACCTTCAGTTTCTTCTTAATAACTTCGCAGTTTTTTTATATTTTTCTTATTCTCTTAGTGATTATTCATATTCCACCGGATATCTCTCTATCATTAATAATAAAAAGTTACCCATACTGTCCTACTCAAAGTGGAACACCCTGTATATGGATATAAGGGGATGTGGCGGCAAGTTACCGCTAGCCCCTGGTCGCCAGAAGTTGTAAATCCGCCACTGCTGGCTATTTCTTAAAAATATCAGATAATTTAAAACATTCTGGTAAATATATGAACACCCTGTATATGAAATGAAGTATGTAGTTTGTAGCAACAGTGACAACATACATATATCACTTGTTGTTTACAGTTTCCTTCCTGACCGGTTTGCGTTTGCACTTCCCTACTCTACGTTCTTACAAGCACCCTTTGTCTTGGGTATTCGTGCCGGGATACTTAGCAACATTTTAAAGTTCCTTCAAATACATCCGACCCGAGACACGAAAAATACGACGATATTCTGTGTTTATTTCAAATTTACTAGTTCTTGCAATTAATTACATTTACCCAAACAAAAAATAATCAATTTAATTATTATAACTAACAATCATGTATCTTGAACCAACTCTGTGTAAAATGTAAGAACATTTCCTTTCGTGCAATGGCCCATCTAATGAAAATCATCAACATTCCGGAGGCTTTCTCTCTGCTTGGGACAGAGCGGATGATGTTTGTGAGCAAAAAATAAATTTTTAAGGAAGGTTTATGAATCATGTTTGTAACAACTAGAACGAACTTGTGAAGTTAATCTTAATACTGAACCTTCATTAACCGTTTCCTGCATAATTAAATCGCCTAATTTCTTGAGAGTTTAATTTGTTTTCATAAAATTATAATAAAACCTAATAGGTCATTTACCGATAAACTTATTAAAATATTTAATTAAAGTTATAATATTTATATCAGACAATAATTAATTATAAGCTGATGTAGACAGTTCTTCAATAAATATGTAAAATATATGGCAAGGTGTTTGTATATGAAATCTTTTGATACAGAAACTCCTCTCGCATCGTTATTTAATTAAATATTCTGTTTTAATTAGAAATTCCATCTTAGTTCTCCTACCTCTATTTCCACATCAGACCAAATGGTCGATCAGCATTTTAGTTATTCTTGCAGAGATGAGCTCCTTTTATTTTGCTGTGTTCATAGTTATCTTCAGACGCTTAGGAGGCATTTGAGATGGTACAAAGGTTATGACCTCACGTATTTGTAGTTCGTCTCAATATATGTTCACGTTTGCTTGTAGCTTCGTTCAACTCAACAGTGAATTATTCAAATACGCGAATTCGTCTATTCATATTATAAAATACAAAACATTGCTTAGTAGCAACATAACTTGTTTGAAAAAATTCAGGCAAGATATAGAGATCTAATTTGAATGATACAGCTCATTTCCACTCGGAAATTTCAATCAATATCTCAAATATTTGATTATCATTTGCCCGCTTTAAATAACTTCTTAATTGGATTGGCAAAAATGAATTGCCAACTTAATTAGCCACATTGTTTTGAATGATAATTTATGAGAGTAATAGCAAATTCTTAAACGAGCTAATATTTACTTAAATATCCGATGAAGCCCCTAAAGTCATTATTCACTAGATTTTGATCTGATTCATACCTTATGGATTTTGGTCTTGTAAAATGAAAATTAATGTAACATTAAATTGTACAGTAAATTCCCTCTAGCTTATTAAATACCGAAAATAGTAATGAAATCATAGCTAAAAGTTTCACAAAATTTAATCACTCATATTTTGTATTGTGGAGGCTTCTATTTCGTTACATGTTAATTTAAAAATAAAACACTTTTAGCTTTGTTTGTGTAACATTTTTTTTTTGTATGTGTCATACAAAGTTAAAACTGTTTTATTGTTAATTTAATATATAATCATTTCTGTCCACTTCTGCGTGCAATGTTTTCAAAGAATGATAAAAGTTAAGAATAGTATTATATCATTATGTAATTTAACAGGACGATTTCCCACTATTACAATCGTTGTTTATATTTTTATAAAATAGTATTGTGATAATATAGTATATGTCTCGTCAAGGATGGCCTAATAACTTGTAACTATAATTATTAATTTAAATTAACACATATACATTTCTGAAAACCGTTTAGTTAAGACCAGCAGTCTCATTGGCTCCGGTCTCATGATAATTGAATATGAATATGAAATTATTAAGAATTTTATTAATTTATATTTAATTAATATTATTAATTATTATTAATTTCACTGGTATGTATGATTTAGATATTCTGCAACAATTATTTTACTTTACATTCTGGACAGATGAACGAATCAGTGGCCCATAAACTGGCATAAATGACACATAATAGAAACTGTTTAAAAAAGCAAGTTCTATTTTTTTTTCATTGATCATTTAAGCACTAGTGCTAAAAAGTAGAATTGCGCGCATGTAAATCGATACATAAATAAAGCTTTTGGCGAGGTCGTAGATAAATGTGTTGAAAAAACTAACTGCCATTTAAAATGCATAGATCGTCTAAGCACTAGTGCTGAAAAGTAGAGCTTCACGCAGATTAATTGATGCATAAATGAAGCTTTTTTGGTCGTAGATAAATTACGTTTTTTATTGGATACTATAATTATGATGAAGAAAAAATATATGACACGTGAAAATAAAGAATGCACATATTTTTGCAAAAAATAATGTTTTTTTCACACAAAACATAAAGTAAAAAAATGGTGATGTGTCCATCATAGCACTTTCCCTGTTAAAGATATGATGATTTAAAAATTATCAATATGAAAAGGTTGCAAAAACTAAATTTATTCTACTTTTATTATTATTATTCGAAAACTGTTTACAAAAAAGCTATTCTTGTATTTTTTCGCTACATCTCGGTAAATATTGATCACCATCACATCTAAGCGTTATATATTGTTAACTTTATTGTAAATAGCCCCGTGAAAATTTTTCTCGGGTCTACCCGGGGCTTTTCTTAACTCGAAATTTTACTTCATGCTTATTCTTGGAGTGGAAGACACTCTTACTTTAAAATATGTCACAACTGTTAAAACGTCTATCGTAACGGTCACCAAAAATAAACAATAACATGGCGATCTTATTATAGTTCAATTCAGACTTGGGTCTAGTTGGCACGCTTGGTTTTATCCAAGCGTGTTAATTTGATACGAGTTTGAATTGAACTATAATGACTATAATGAACTATAACAACTAATTTCAATTGTCATTATGGTATAAATGTCGGATGCCGCCGACTTATGTCAACTGTTATTATAGTGCAAATTATGTCAACTGTCATTATAGTCAAAATATCGACTTATATCAACTTTTATAGTTCAAATCTTGGCCACCGACGACGTATGTCGACTGTCATTATTGACGAATTTCAATTATTTTATTAATTTCAGTTATTAAACAGTGGTAGATAATGTTAAAAAGAAATACACAAATCATATGAATTTATAAAATGATGAAAGTAGAACGAATTATTCCATAAACAATCGATTGAACGTCAGTGATTTGAACGTTTTAGCAAGTTTCTTTAAATGTTGACTTATTTCTAGGGTTGTTGTCAATATTTTATGATTTGAACATTCGTATTACAACTAACAACGATCATTTTTACAAGTTTTCGTGAATGTTGTTGATTTTCAAGTTGTGAAATTTTCAATTTATCTCATGATTTTTGATTATTTTAGTAATTATTGCTCAAATTTATAAATTAATGTTTCGTTTCACCAACTTCAGTTAAATCTTATTTAAAGATTAAATTTATCTACCGATTAAAATAGAAATGTTCCATGTCATCAACATAAAATAAGTTGTATATTCTTGAGTAACATCTGTTTGTTTTTATTGATATCTTGGAATAGCGAGCACAATTTAAGTGAAGTTTAAAATCACGTTTATTATTTTTTAATGGCCCAACAAATAAAAAATGTTGCTCATCACTGATTTAGCATATTTGAACGCAGATATTAAAACCGAAACAAATCGTTATTTTTGATTCAGTTCAGCTCCGGCTTTCGTTCCGACAAAAATAACGTGTTATTTTTTAATATTTTCGTCGATTTGTAAAATGCTCATCAGATTTACAAAATGTTTATCTGATTTTCAACATTTCGAGATTTTTATCAAGTTATATCTCGAGATATTAGTCAATTTATAAAATGGTTATGAGATTTTCAATATTTCAAGATTTTCGTAAGATTTTTGAAATTTTGAATTTTCGTCAATTCATAAAATGCTCATGAAATTTTATATATTTCAAGATTTTTCTCGATTTATACAATTTTCATAAAATTTCAATATTCCGAAAGTTTTGTAAGATTTTCAATAATTGGAAATTTTCGTAAAATTGTAAAATGTTCTAGAGATTTTTAATATTTCAAGGTTTTCCGTTTATTTTCAAAATTCTCAAGATTTTTCTGAATTCCGCAGATTTTCGTCAATTTTCAATATGTAGTTTTGTAGTTAACATATTATTCCATCATTTTCATAACTTTAACTGCTACCCTAAATCTCCGTTAACTTTCAAATTCTTAAACGGTTTTTATAAACTTCCTAGATTTTCGTTATTATTCAAAATCTTAACGATTTACGTTTATTGTTTTTATCAATTTTTAAAATGTCGACAAATTGATGATTTAAATATTTAACCATTTATTTTCTTCATTTTTATCAACTTTTTTTTAGATTAAAGAAAATTTAAGAAATCCATGAAAACTGCCAAGATTAAAAAAATTGACAAATAGTCATGAACAAATTCAAATGTAAAAAAATGAACCAACATTTATTTTAAATTTATTTATTTTTTCAATTGCATCATATTTTTTTTTAATATAACGAAAATTTAGGAAATCTATGAACACTGCAAAGATTTTAAAAATTGACGGAAATTTATAAAAATGACCGTTAACATTTTTAAAATCAACTGAAATCTTAAAGTTTTACGAATACAAAAAACGAAAACATTTTGAAAATTTACTAAAATCTTGCGAAAATCTTGGAAGGCGTTAATAAGTTAACAAAAATGTAGGAAACTAACGAAAACTCATTCTTAAAAATACACGAAATGGATAATGTTTAATATTCATGAAAGCATAATTTTTTTGCTTAATTTATGATAATGATGGAAATTCACAAAAACTGCCAACATTTCAAAAATTGACGATAATCTAGAAAACAATCGAGTTTTCATAAATCAAGTAAAAACTTGAAACAGTTATCTAACGAGTTTTTCCACTCCCAGACAAAGCATGAAGTAAAATTTCGAGCTGAGAAAAGCCCGAAGAATTTGGATTTGAGCGCGCAGCGTCGAAATCCGAATTCAGGCTTTTCTCAACTCAAAATTTTACTTTATGCGCCACGCGTATAAAACAATGATTTAGTGTAAAGTTCAAAATACACTGCGGGTTTCATATTTAAATGTTCAGTCGACTTTAAAACCTTGGCAGTTTTCGTAAATATATTAGATTTTCGTAATTTTGATGAGTGGTTATGAAATTTTTAATATTTCGAGATGTTCGTCAATTTATAAAATGTTCATGAGATTTTATAATATCAATCCATTTATTGTCCAACAGAAAACATTTCTCAATTACAAGACAAAAACAGAACATAAACCTGGTACATATAAAAATATAATAATAATTAAATTACAATAATTCTGTACCAATATAAATTTTCAACGATTTATAAAATTTTAAACCGGGCGTAACACAAAACAGGACAGTTTTTTTATGAATTCGCATATCAATTTCAAATTTTCTACATTTATATTAAAAATAATTATAAGTTCAGTGGTTATTAGGAAACTTTACCTTGAACAAGTTTCTCATCTTTCACGTGGTAAAACATATTTAACTATGATTTAATAAAGAAAACACTTGGTTAAATTTAACTAATATTTTGGATTTTTATCCAACTAGTTTCGACTTTGAGTCATTCTCAAGGAGTGAGAATGACTCACAATCGAAACTAGTTAGAATAAAAAACCAAAATATTAGTGAAATTTAACCAAGTGTTTTCTTTATTAAATCTTAGGAAATTTTAATAGCACTTCCGGTGTGACTAGAAATGACATCAATTTTAAAATGTTGAATGAAATACCCTATATATTTTCTTGTTTTTGTATACAGGATCTCATTTTACATACAAATCAATTGTTTTTTTTAAATTACTGGTCATATTTTTTTTCAAAAACTAATGGTGCATATAGGTTGCTGTGATCACCCTAATATATATTGTTTCGTATCATAGACGTGTACAAAACAAATATTACCAACTTTTGTTTCCGAATTTGGCCAACAGATGCCTTTAAATTGTAATTCGATCGTTTTTTTTAAACTCTTTTTTTTTAAATGGCGGAACATTATGATTTTTTAAATGTTAATATACTACCTATTCAAGTGTACACATAATAATAATAATCTTTATTTACAGACAACATACAAAAATAAAATAATTCATAATTAATAATAATAAAATGACAGTAGCTCTCTGCAAATTGGCTATCGACCAATATACCTCAATCGGCTGAAATTTTATCGTGCCAACAAAAGGACAGACAAAGTAAGAAGGTTGCCATATATCGATTTACACCATTTAGCCGATCTTTCAAAAAAAAATATATAGAAACCCGTGTGAAAATTAATAGCTTTCTATAAAAAGCAACTTGCAGGACGAGGTCTCATGCAACATTGACATATAAGACAAAGCTATATAGAATATTGAACTAGGTTTTCTGCAAGTTGCTCTGTTTGGAAATCTATTAATTTTCATACGGTTTTGTCCGACCTAATAATGTTTTTAGTGTATTTAAACTAGTGACGTTGAAGTAATTGGAGTCTAACATTATGCATGTTTTGGCGAAATCAGGCAACCTATACTTGAAAAAGTGGTAGAAAATTAGACCGGTGAATGCGCCATATTAGTACGAGTCATGGTTTTAATAAAGCAATAAATAATACTGAAATACTAAATGGCATAAGATTTGTTATCGAATAAAGCGAACATTTTGTTCAATTGGTCAAATTGCATTTGTTTTATTTTAATTATAGAGTTCTATCTCGCTTGAAAAAACACCCTATAATGAATAAACTAATTAAAACATCCTAGAACTTGAAATTATACTATTACTATCCTTTTCAAAAAGCAAGGCATGTCACTTTTAAGGTAAATATTTTAAATTCAGCGAATTTTAAATTTAAACAACATAAAAATACATATAATACATATAATTCAATATCTGTCGGGGTATTAGCTCGGGAAGTTGTTGTTTTAATGAAAATTTGGAAACTTGTCTCGATGAGACAAAATTTTTGCAGCAAGTCGATATTAATTATAATTCGTTTTTATATTTTGTAAGTATTCTGCAAACTATTGGCAAATTCAATTTTTCTTTATGTTAAACTGTACCATCACCGGCCGTATGTCACTTTCTTTCAGGTATCAAATAGTTTGCACCTACTTTACCTATAAACAAAAGCGGGGCCCGGTGCAAATTAGGGTTGCGGGGCCTTGAACAAGATCCACTGGCAGGGATTTCCTCACCCCCCAAATGGTCAGACGATAAAAATTTAAAGAAATGGTTATATATTTACAATACTGTTTTCTCGTTATTAAAATGACGATTAAATATGAAACAAATAATATCTCAAAATCCAAGAGTTACAATAAAAGGAGTATCAGTATATTAGTAAATAGTAAATATTTGTAGACTGTATTGACGTCAGGATCAAACATAAGGGGTGGATGTATTTTTAAATTTACTGTAAATCAATGTTTTATACGCGTGGCGCATGAAGTAAAATTTCGAGTTTAGAAAAGCCTGAAAATTTGGTTTAGTCGCTCCGCTTCGCGGAGCGATCAAACCAAATTTTCAGGCGTTTATAAACTCGAAATTTTACTTCATGCTTAATCTGGGATTTTAAACACTCGTTAGAAGCTTTAAATTGAAACAAGTAAATTCAAATTCAAAACTATTTGAATTCGAGAAAATAAGCTTACGCTTCTTATAGTTTGCACACTTTAAATATAATTTATAAAATTACGAAAAAACTATTCGTGAATATGCAAACAATGTCTTAATTAATTAGACAACTTAAGACGATAAATATCCATTGAAACAACTATTTCCCGTGTAAATACACCGCCGGATATTGAATTATACAATGAAATATTTAAAATCTTATTTAATTTGATTTGTTACAACGCTCTATTAAAGTATATGTAACGTTTAGGTAAAATTTTCTTCAAAACAAATAACAAATACACATTTAAAATAAAAGGAGAAATAACAAAAAAATTAGAAGTAAAAGGACTTGGATTAAAACTAATGTCTTAGGCCATCTATAGACGCGTTTCGAGATTTATCTCTCTTTAGTATAGCTTTGCTTATGACGTTTTAAACAATTTAGAAATAAATTAAAATAAACTTACTTGGAAAAAGTGTTGTGTGTGGAATGAACAGGTACACAGAAATGGAATGAGTGAAAATTACAGTCTGTATTTATAGGTAAAAAAGGTGATTATGTCATTAGCAGGTATGAAGAATGTGAGACCTTATTGAGACCCTAAGGTAAATACCTTACGGTACAGGTAAAACAAGATAAATTAATTAAGACATTGTTTGCATATTCACGAATAGTTTTTTTCGTAATTTTATATATTATATTTAAAGTGTGCAAACTATAAGAAACGTAAGCTTATTTTCTCGAATTCAAAGGCGGAGCCCTACTCAACCAAACCAAATTTTCAGGCGTTTCTAAACTCAAAATTTTATTTCATGCGCCACGCGTATAATACACTGATTTAAAGTGAAGTTCAAAATATACTTCGACTTTGGTTTTATCACATGTTTATTAATTTTACAAATGTTAATATGGAATATGTGAAAGTATACTTTCAATATTTAACAAAAATTACAAGTTTTAAATAATTATTACTATTCTAAATAAAATCGTAAAAAGCAACACACAACATAAAATATTACAAAAGCTTCAGAACTGTACAAATTGGGATAAATTGACAAAAATGTAAAAATATTTATCGAATCAACAAAAATTCTAACGTGAAATTTAACCTAAATTTTAAAACTGTCTTTGAATGGTAAAGGGTACCTCCGGATTATCTAAATGACTATGAATGACCTTGAAAAAAATGACACAGAAGGGTATTAAGGTCACCTATATTCATGAATTTTTCGATATCTTAATTATTAATAGAAATCAAGAAAAAAAATTAATTCCGAAAAAACACTTTCTTGGCCTTGAGGGGGGGGATCATGGACCAAGAACCATTGGAATCTTATTTTTACACCTTAAGACACGCTCTTAAAAGGTAAATTTAAAAATTAACGATAGGGGCATTTTATCATACTTAACCGGAGGTACCCTTTCTTCGCAAGATAAAATCGGTTGATCGGTTCCTTCATAACAAAATTGTTACGTTTTTACACCACTTCTTCAATTCTTAGGTGTAACTTTCAATTCTTTAGCGATTTGCATTGCCATTATTAAAGACGATTTGAATCCCGATTCACGATATTTTCAAAAGATGTTAATAACTTGAGTTTAAAGTACTGATATCTATATTCGAATGTTGAACTATCTTGCTCACAATATTTTTAAATTCAGTCTGTCATACCAAAAATGATAAATAAAGTTAGTTTATTTTCTATTGATCTTTGGATTTCGGATTATGTTTTTATGCTACAGGTATGTTCATAAAAGTTGAGGTATTCGGATTTAAAAGAAAAGAAAACAAAAATGAGCGATTTTTCAAAAACAGTGGGGCCTTTAGAAGCGCGGGGCCCTGTGCGGTCGCATCGTTCGCACAGCCCTCCAGCCGGCCCTGCTTCTAGTGATTCTACAACATGTATTGTTTCATCAGCATATCTGATGTCGTTAACTATAAATAACCCAATGTATTTATTTATTTGTTACTATTAATCGTCAATTTGAGCTATACCGCTTAAATTTAACAAGTATAACATGATCAGTTTAGCTAAATCGTAATATGTAGTCAGAAGTAATTTGCATAAGTATGTAATAGTGCAGATTGTATTTAATAATCGGATAGAGTCCAATCAATTATTAAATATGGTTTACGTATGATCTGGAATGAAACATTTTTAATCGGCATATTATACGCGTTTCGTGGAACCAACAATACGCTCTAATGGCGAACATATTAATAAAATTACAATAATTGTTTTATTAACGTGTAAACTGAATGGTATTAATTAAATATTTCCCGGATTTGCCGGCTGATATGCAAATTTTATTTCGGAATAATAATCTTTCATCCCTTTGAATACGTGTTTCATAAATCAATCCGTGATTTGGAAAATTGTTACATTGTTTACAACTCGAATATACGAATGGAATTATTTAATCGGGACAATAAAAACATTAATGTGGCTCTAATGGGATATTAGGCACGCATGAATAACAATGATTATACACATTGTGGTAAGTGGTCCCTGGGAAGGTTGCTCAAAACAATAGATTATGTGTGAAGATGACGGTTCGTGTTAACTCACCACCCTATTTATGTCTAGGGAGATTTTCATGATGTTCTCCAGGTGTTTGTGTAATATGCAATTCTGTCGGCAGAAAGGGATTCCACAACATGATGAACAAAACTCACGAATACATTTATTACTCGCCCAACATACCTTCCTAACATTTCACACGAATTAAATTATTTATTACAATTTAATAATCCATTTTTAATAATAAAATAATAAAACAAACAAAATCAATTGGTTTCTTAAACAAATGATAACAGTTATGAATGCAATTACAATAAAAAAGCATAATTTTTGTTATAAATTGGGGCAAAATTCTGGCTCAATCGGCCTGGTATGGATATTAATATAAATTAAATAATTTTGTTAGTAATATCTCTTCTTAGCATTTGTACTTTCGATTTATTACTAAGTTTTATATGATTCGTTTTAATTATTCGCAATTTAATGTATTAGTTGAATTTTCAAATTCCCGCATTTCTGCAAATTTGCAAATACGAATTATCAGATTAAGTTTTTTAACTATACTATTAATTAATTTAAAATTTCCTCACTTTATTTGGTTTTATGAGCTGCATAACATAAAATATTTGTATATACACTGTGTTTCACCTAAAACTCCCCAGATTATTTAACAAGAAACTAAAAATGTTATTAAAGTTTTGTTTGTTGTTCTCAATAGATGTTATTATTCCAGGCTTCAAATTAAGATAGAATTGGTATCACTCATAATTACGGTTTAGCTGTCAGAGGCGTGAGAAAATGTCATTCGATAATCAGAACTTTGTAAGTGACTTTTCCTAGAAGAATGGAATATTTAAGATATTCTTATCATTTGCATGTTTTAAATTGCATTGGTCATTTTTAAGCTATAACCAATTTTCATATTTTCAAGAACTTTTAATACACACATTTATAGTTGTACAACTTCTTAAAATTTGCTTATCTAATAACTAAAATATTTAAAATATATTGAAAATTACACAACAATAATATAACTTAATTCATATAACTTAATTATAGCCAACAGTTCCTATACATTGACACACATTTCAAAAATGGTCAATATTTTCAAGATATAGCCTTGAATACCATCTATTAATTACAACAGAGTAAACTTTAATAAAATTTTTAGTTTCTTGTTAATTACTTTGGGGAGTTTTAGATAAAACACACTGTATACGGTCGTATTATATTAAAGATATTTCATTTATGACAGATCTTCCACTATCATAAAGAAAAATGTTGAGGACCTTAATTGTAAATTAAAATTATTTCAGTTTAAAAAAAATGGTTTACTTTTTCCATAATTTAAACAATTGATAATTGACATACTTAATTTATTTCACTCTTAACAATTGGTCAAAGATTTCACTTGAAGTTAGTGATTTATACGGGTGGCGCATGAAGTAAAATTTCGAGTTTAGAAAAGCCTGAAAATATGGATTTGCGAAGCGAGTCGCGCCCCTGCAAATCCAAATTTTCAGGCTTTTCTAAACTCAAAATTTTACTTCATGCTTAGTCTGGGTAGTCTGGGAGTGGAATCCCTCGTTAGACGATCAATCGAAAATTTATTTTGTGGTTAAACTTATGACATAAAATAAATAGAATTTATGTTGTTTTATTTTGTTGTTCAAATTTAGAACCAACACAGATTCGTGTGAACTATTTGTGTTTTAGTAAACTTAGCGTCTACAATTTTCAAATATGAATCATAATAAAAGTTATAGAGAATGAACAAACCTTGCTTTATTCCAGGAAATTGCTAAAGCTTAAATTATCCCGACATTATGTAAAATAATGCTAAATAAATAAACTACTAAAGAAACAATTCTAATAATAATATCACAAAGATTATCTGATTATAAATTAACAATTTTAATTGTAATGTGGGAAAAATTGATTCGATCAATTTTTAACAAAATTGCAAAAGTTTAAAGTGATCAGAAATTATTTAAATGAATGGAATTAATTTCATTAAAAAACTGACTAAATAGCAAATATATATCACAAATAAAACACATTTAGTTTAAAAATAAGAAGTTGGCGTTGTTGAAACTATAGTCACTTAATAAAGTCTCAGTTATCCAAACGTAAAGAAGTTGATGCCTCCATCGTTAACCAATATAAATTGTGTTTCACCTAAAACTTGCTAGACTAATTAACTAGAAAATATTTTTTTTATTAAAGTAAAGTTTCTTTTCGAATCTGCTAAAAAGTTTAAGCGTCTTTTATAATTTTATTTTCAACAATTGGATAAATAAATGTTAACTAGAATTAAGTTATTTTCTTGTTAATATTAGTGTTTTATAATTTTCAATGTAATTTAAGTTATGTATGCTAATTTTGAGAACTTGTACTACTTGTACTACTTAAAATACGTGTATTAAAACTTCTTGAACATTTTAAAATTAGTTATACCTTAAAAATAGCCAATGCTATTTAAAATATGCATATGATAAAAATGTCTTAAAATATTCCATTCTTTTACAAAAAGTCACTTCTAAAGTTTTGATCATCGAATCACATTTTCTCACGCCTCTGAAAGTAAAACTGTAACTACAAGTTATACCAATTCCATCTTAATTTGAAGCTTAGAATAACATCTATTGATTAAAACAAACAAAACCTTAATAACATTTTTAGTTTCTAGTTAATTATTCTGGGGAGTTTTCGATGAAACACTCTGTGTATAGGGTCCGCCATAAAGACAGAAGCGGATGCTTGGATAACTTGCTGATTCTAAGTTCAGACAGTATATTATTAGGTTTTTGAATCCCTCACAAAAAATAGGTGTCGTTTTAAAAAAAATCTCCGAAATTAAAGATGATGAATAGCTGTGGTTTCTGCCATTCTTTTAAGCATAGAGAGCGCTATCGTTAATACGACTGGCCCCCATTTTTACCACTCCATTTTTACCACCGTCCCTTTTATACCACCAATTCTTTTTACCACCAACGTATTTACCACCGTATTCTTTTTACCACCAATATTTTACCGCTATTTAAAATCGAATTAGAATAACAACTGACAACTTCAATTCGTAACCTGTCAATGTCATTATCGGTTTGTCATTCGCCTAAATCGTTGGTCACTCGTCAAAATTTGCATCGTTCTGTAAATCATGGCAAGTTATCAAACTGTTGAGTTATTACAAGGCGTAAAAAATCCATTCCTCCATATCGATGGATATATGTATCACAAAACGGAAGAAAAAAAAGGAAGAATATTTTGGAGATGCAAGCAGTATCCGGAATGTAGAGCCAGGGCTGTGACGCGGTCACAGCGAATGCACGGAGAGGTTGTGGAAGTAATTAGAGGTCCTGTGCAATCGCCGCACGAAACTCACGCCCCGAATCTAGAAGCTGTCGAAGCGGTAAGAATAAAAAATCGATTAAAAAGACGGGCGGAAGAACATCCGGAAGCTCCACCGGCTCAGCTGTTGAGGACTGAACTTCACCAGGTTCCGTGACGACTTGTTATTGTTTAAAATAAAGTTACACAAAATTTTATTACATTTTAATTCACCAGGTTCCGTCAGGCGTTTTGTCCCAACTCCAGGAACGACAAAATTTAACTAAATCGATTCAGCGGAGCCGATTAAAAGATACGCCGACAAACCCAACAACCCTTGAGCAGTTGGGCGACCTGCCTCAAAAGTTTAAACAAACTCTAGGTGGAGAAGAGTTCCTCATTTATGATTCTCGCAATGACGACGCGATTGAGTCGGTTGGACGACTCATGATCTTTGCCACAAAAGAGAACTTGCGACGAATGGCAAGCAGCACAATCTGGTTCGTTGACGGGACTTTTAAAGTCGTCCCGACAATATTTTTTCAACTTTTTGCTGTGATGGCTGGATTTCATCAAGTTATACGTGGAACCGAACAAAGAGTGGCTTTACCCGTTGTTTATGTACTGATGGAAAATAAAACAGAAGCTGCATATCAAAAGGTGTTTATCAAACTAAATATATGTACAAATGTATAACTATAAATATAACTAAAACTTCTTTCCAGGTTTTTGATGTTGTAAGAGAGGAGTGCGACAGGTATGCTTTCTGTTACGACGATTTTAACAGACTTGGAAGTTGCGATTATAAATGCAGCCGAAACAGTGCCTGGAGCAAACATTAGAGCCTGCTTTTTTCATATGCGGCAAGCGATTATTCGTCGCTTACAGGCTGAAGGTCTCCAACAGGCATATAGTGATCGTGAAGATCGTTCAATCAAAATCGCGGCGCAGATGATGTGCGCCACAGCCTTTGTGCCTGTAGAAGATGTCGAAGAGGCTTTTGATATATTTCTGGAGGATGTTCCAGATGCCTTTGCTGATATTGCCGACTACTTCGAGAACATTTACGTACGAGGCAAACCAGCAAGAGGAAGACGACGTGCCACATCCCCGCGATATCCGCCAATGCTGTGGAACATGTATCAGGCAGTTCTGCAGAATACGGCATGCACGAACAACATGTCTGAAGGATGGCATAACCGTTTTTCTGAAGTCGTCGGCCGGGATCATCCTAGCCTATATGCTTTTGTCGTCGAGCTTCAAAAAGAACAGGGAGACACCGAGGCAATGTTCCGGGAATTGGACCTTGGGCGAAAAATTAAACGTACGGAAAACCTTGCCAGAATTAAAACTGAGGATAGGATTACAAATATAGTCCGAGATTACGATGTCAGAAAAGAAGAAGGGGAAATTGCAGAATACTTAAGGGCGATCGGTCACAACATACAATTTTGAATAAAACTGATTTTATTTGTAAAAAAGTGTTTTATTGTATAATTATTGGTACAAATATTAGTGGTAAAACTGTATAGCGGTAAAAAAGTATGGTGGTAAAAATGCGGTGGTAAAAATGGATTGGTAAATTTGGAGTGGTAAAACTGTACCCCTACTCGTTAATACTATAAAGTTGTTTCGATCGAGTTAGGTGACTGGAATAATGACAGTTGAAATTGATACATTTCAATCAAGGATAATATGATTTTTTCAAATTGAACTATATATTTTTTAACACCATTCGACTCAAAATTCAATTCTCTTTCGATCAAGTTCATCTGTACCCTTATCGGTTTTTAAGTTAATTATTTAACATCTAAATATAAAAATTATTGACTTAACCAAAAGAGAATTAAATGTTGAGTCGAGTAGTGTTAAAAAAGGGATATCGTTCAATTTAAAAAATCATGCTGTCTTTCATTCAAAATTCCCAATTTGATAGCCACCTAACTTCAACGAAGCGACCTTATAGTGCAACCGATAGCGCCCTTTATTCTCAAGATAACAGCGACTCTCTATTTCATATAGTTTCAGAGACATTTTATTTTTACGAAACTTTTTTTTTATTTTTCTATTTGTTGTATATCAAAGTAAGGATTATACAAGCTAAATTAATAAGATAATTTATTTCTTATTTTTTAAAGCACACATGAAATCTCGTTGGTCACGATAGTTATACCAATAAAGCGTGTTATTTTTGGAAATTCAATAATTACCACCAAGGTATAAGTAATTTATAATAAGCTTTTCGTGGTTTTCTAAGTTTGAGTGCGCAATAAATTCCTTTAATATGGCCGTTATGAGTGCAAGTACTGTTATACATTTCGTGCACACCGTTATTAAAATTTATATAGACTCTAATTAATTGGCAATAGAATGCATTTTGATGTTTATGTGAATGTACGTATCCTTACGCCCACGTTTGTATTGATCTAATTTGAATAAACGACGGAACGTGCTCTTCCTTTTGTTTGTTCGTTCCAAATATTCTAATACTTTCCGATCGCACACATACTATTCTGCTTTAAACTATTCAAAAAGGGCTGAACGGAGGTGGAGGTATAAAAACCTCCTGAACGAATAGCTTCGATGATTCATTAGATTTATAATTGTACGTCCCTCCTTCCTGTCAAATCATCTAAAATGTAAATCACTGATATCAAAAAGTTATTTAGTTTATTTTTAATATTTCTTAGAAACTGAGAGAGTTACTAGAAAGTGTGGAAATACAATAAATTGTTACTTTTTAATTGTAATAGTTTACAATATATGTTTGTGCAAAAATGTTTATTTTTATTATAATATATTTGCTTTCTATTACACTCAAGGAAAGTACACACAATTAATTGTTTTTTAATATGCATTTAAAACTAGTTTAAAAAATTGCTTATAATACTATAAATTATTGATTATGGGTTGTTTATTTTATTTTTCCAACGTTTCCAGAGAATTAAATATTTAGGCGGCTAAATTAGTAACACTTCAGCGCATTATATAATCATATGAGGTCGATTGGAAAACTAGAACTGCCAATCATTTATTGTTTATTAATTAGTGCTAAATTTGGATATCTTGGAAATAAATGTAAAATAAATAGCAATGAGCTTTTTATATAGTACAAGTATGTAATTGAAATGTTTGAAAAGAAAAGAAAATCTGTGGCCAACATGTATCGAACACGAAGTAAAATGTAACAGAATTAGCATATCGATTATATCTATCATTTATTATTAATGTTTACAGAGATATGACAATAAAATTAATTTAAAAAACTAAACAAAATATCTTTAAATAACTTTATAACTAAAAGAGTTACGAGAAAAAGTATATACACAATAAGTATATATTGCTTCATTCTCTACAACTTTTATTTCAAAGATGCTTCAATTATATTAATAATTTACAAGATATTAAGAAAATGCTAAGAGGAAACGTCCACTTCCGATATCCATATTTAATTATAGAGTATAACTCAAATACATAACTTGATGAACATCCTAAGAGTCGTCTTCGGTAAAATCGTTCCACAGACCGACAGATGACGGAACGACGTCATTGAGATAACACTTGATTCGTATTCCTGGGATCCTAAAACTTATATTACCGTAAAAAAGTGGTGTTCAATTTTTGACTGATCACAATCACAATACCTCCCTTATACAATCGTGCGCGGTCGGTATAAGTTGTTTGATTATTACTGATATCCGCTCTTACAGAATATATCACTTCTATTAAGAATGGATACCAAGCAACGTGATTAATGTCTTATTACCTACGCTTATAAAACGTACAATTTTTTTTGAAACATTTAAAAATATATTACAAATTGTTAATGAGAAATCAATATTATAAATTCATAAATGCGTTACGCATATTATGCAGTTAGATCAGATTTAAATATAGATTTTAAATATAGGCCAGTGCCGTCAATTATTTTTGACGCAATAAAATTATTTATTTATTATTTATTACAAAGCAATTAATAGGAAACACATTACATGCAATCCGAGTTAAAATCTCTAACATTGTATCAAGTAAAAAAAATGGTAATGTGTCCATCAAAGTACTTTCCCAGGTAGAAAAGTCAATCAAAAAACGTTTAAATGGTTCACTCTTTCAAGCACCCCGATTGGTATGTTGACAATTTTGGCTCGGATTTTATTCTGTAGGTCCTCTAGGGTCTATGGCCGATTGCTATAAACTCTGGATTTAAGGTAACTCCACAGGAAATAATCACATTAGGTTAAATCAGGCAAGCGTGCTCGTTGAAATCCTAGCTGTGTGGGTTGTGGCCCTATCTTGCTAAAACCACTCATACATTGTCCAGTTCTTCAAGAGCAGAGAAGAAATAACTCCTGGATCATTTTCGAATAACAATCTGAATAGAGACAATCTGAATAGAGACACAAAATTCTAATTCTCCCCTTCCATTGAGACCTCCACCTTTCTGTTACTATTAATATCTTCACTGCGCCCGATTCAAAAATGGAAGTTCCCATGCCCCACCTTGTATATCGGCACCCCGCCTAAGCGGCAGTTAGTTCCTACCAATCCGAAAGCGTGGGTGTAACACGCACCACCTCACGCAAAATTTCTCCAAAAAATAAACACCAGTTGATTTTCCTACACTCCGAAAGCTCGGGTCTAGCACACATTACGCCTAAGCGCCAGTTTTCAATCCAAAATATATCCAAATAAAACATAATTTGCGTTTAGCGGCAGATATGCAGAAAGCGACAGATACGAAGCCAGTTATTAAAAAAAATGGAATCTACGTCCAACAAGCGACACATATCGAATCTAATTATCCAAAAACGAAGTTTACGTTAGGAAAGTGACAGACATCGAATCCAGTTATCCAATAAACTAAATCTATATCCAGAAAGCGACATACATCAAATTAAATTACCAATAAAAACCAAATCTACGTCCAGAAAGTGACAGGTATCGAATCCAATTACCAATATAACCCGAATCTACGTGCAGAAAGCGACAGATACCAAATCCAATAATCCGATAAAATTGAAGCTACGTCCGGAAAGCGACATATTTCGAATTCAAGAAGCAAAAAACACGATACAATGATTTGTCTACTTAAGGAGTTGTGCACAAGGCAGATCGGCACTCGAATTAGCCCGCATCTCAGAAAAGCACCTTATAATCTTACCAAGAGATCATAATGTTATATGTCTCATCATTAATAAACCACATCATACTATACATGGAGGAGTTAAATTGAAGTTAGCCTACTTATAAAGTAAATATTACGTAATTCGTAGTCAAAACTTAATAAAACAAGAGTTAAGAAAATGCCATATATGTGTCCGATTGAGAGTAGAATCAACACGACAACTTCAAAACCACTCCGGAACACGGGTGTTCATTATGCTAATCCCATTCATGCGCGCGGGTATCTTAAGGACGTGGAACATAAAGTTACAATTGATATTTTGCAATATTAATTTGCTTGGCAACAACGGCAATCCACATGACGGCAGTCAGCGATTTAATTACTCTGGCGTTCCTCGCAGCATTTGATCAATTGTTATTATGTCAAGGTAAATGTAACCATATCTACAGGTATAATGGAACAACGTTTGTAGGGGACAAAGATGATTCTTCAAAAATAAGAATCAAAATAAATAGAAGAATCAGAACTAGCATTTGCTGTAAAAGGCATACAATGGCACTTTATCCACCCTGGTGCTCCATACTTTGGAGGAATATGGGAGGCAGCTGTGAAATCCACAAAGAACCATCTTATGAAAATTGTGGGAGAAAGCACATAAACTTATGAAGAATTGAGTAAAGTGCTGGGTGAATAGAATCGTGTTTAAATTCGAGACCACTGTATGCCACAAGTAGCTATCTCAATAACTACACAGCGAGATCAACAAGTCATTTAATTTTCGTAGTAGTTGTGAAGGTGTTTGGTCGTCGAGCACTTCCGTCGACAACAATTGCTGCAAACGCTTTTTTTCTAGAAGCAAAAATTGTCGCTAATTCAAGCTTACTTAACCGTGTAGTTGGATCCGTGCACAATGTGTGTACTGTGCACTAGTATCTTGACAAAGAGTGGGAAATAATTAATCCTATATACTACTACATTTACATATTAATGAAAGATCCATCAGTAAGATATGAGAGTAGAAAAAAATATGTTTTTATATGCATATTTTTAAAAATTAGAATGCTATTATATACAAAGCTAATTAAAACAGTGCCCTAGTGGTTCTACCTGGAAAATAGTCGGATCACGTATTGAAAGATTTGAAAAATAAGTAAAGCAAGTCCTCAAGGGCCATTTGCTTTAATTTGCCCCCTACGCACGAACGTATTTACTTGCTGGATATTAAAGGGCATGGGTTGTGCATACATATTGCTTCTTATTATAATATCCGCCGCAAATCGACCAACCAAACGAGCCCTTTCTCTTTTATACCTATTCATTATTACGCTTATAAACAATTCACTAATATTTACACCCCTTTATTGGTCTAATCAAATTAAATTTATTACATCTGGAAACTCGATGATAACCCTGAAATATCTCAATTAACATCTCTAGCTTATAAATTTCTAGTAATTGCGGTTATGTACGTACTTATATAAATAAAATGCGGATTGGGGAAGTTGCAGCACGATTACCTTGGCAAACATATTCACTTGTTTAATAAAGATATTGTGTACGTGTGTGAGAGAAAGAGAAAGATTAACTTAGCGATGTCCTTTGTTGGGATTATAGCAAGCATTAGTTTCTGTACCTATTGTTCGTTTGGAACATAACATATCGTTAATTAAAAATAACAATCACAAATTTCGTGTTGTGTACATTGTTGACAATAATTATTTTAGTTAATTTCGAATGAAAACATGTTTATTATTAAGTCTAAATCTGTATCCAGCTTAATAATTTACTGGTTATTTTCATACTGATAGTTTAAAACTATTTTTCTTAACTTTCTACTAACTCTTCTACTAAAGTGTATTATTTTGAGGCAATTAATAATAAACTCTTTTAAAGTGTATTATTAGGGCAGTTATTTTTCCAGATTAATAACCGTATTCCCAAACGACAATGCATTGTTGGCAGCGTTGTTTCAAAACAGTATCTATGACTGAAGATATGTATCCTAGGAGTTCTATTTTCACAAATATACTCGTAGTTGTTTAACCTCTTGGTCACTGGCGGCTCATGAGATATTTATTGGAGGGGCTGCAGACATAAACATACAGGAAATGTTTCATTCCAGATTACAAATACTGATGCGTTCAGTTTGAAGTTTCGAACAAGTATTTCACTCCTTAATTAAACATAAAGTAAAATTTTGAATTTAGAAAATCCTAAATATTTGGAGCAAAAATATTTTTGACAAACAAAAATCACTTTACTTACAAAATTTGTATCTGACGTTTTTGCGTTTCTAGTTGGATCCCAGATTCAAGACCATGTCATTTTACTTTGGAAATCACTTCTCTGCGACCTTGGGCATGCTCCCCTGCACTGGACTGCTAGCAACTTGCCTAGCTTTTAACAATTCTGACAGCTTCTGGGTATCACGTTCACGGCCTTTGATTTACAAAACAAACAGTACACTTTGTATTACGCATGCGAAAAGTAAAAAAACGTTCTATCATTTAAACTACCCAAGTAACAAAAATGTAACCTATTTCGTCGAGCCCTATAACTTATCATTTAATTTTTATTTTAAATGATCAATACTTAAGAAAACATCAAGAAAAATCAAAAAGAATATACGCTACGAGTAATCCACCACTTCCAGTTTCCGCATTTTCACAAAAGAGCTTTAAACTTATACATTTTTTATTATTATATAATGAAAAACTTAAGTTCAAAGTTTCTTCTCAATATCTTTGGCGGTTTTTGCTGTACAAAATTGGCAGATATCCTCAGAGACAGACATTTTTTAGAAATGGTCTTAAACGACTCAGGAGACCTTGAAACGGATATTTCTGCAAAATTTTTAATTTGAAAATGGTCACGAAAACAATACTTTTTCTTTTTACAGCGCATTTATTGAAATATGTACATTTAAAACGAAAATTCCTAATATGTATAAATAATTTAAATTGGTACCCAAATTACACACCCTTTTTAAATATTCAGCAGATTTGCCTTGTTTTTACGTATTAAATGCAGAACACCCCAAGCAACGCCTTTATGGGTGAGTCGCGACTGCACTTGGTTATTTACCCCTATAAATTTACAGATTGAAAAAAATAAAAATGTAAACATGCCCCTAAAACTATAACTTTCATCTAAGTATCCAAGTATTCACGTCCCCTGGAAATCTACCGTTTTTTTGTGGTCAGGCCTAGATAATCAATGGAATTGAAAATCTCTGCAGGTTTACGAAAATAATAAATCTAAGCCAATGTATACAGATATTCAGTTCAGTGAATATAGTCATCATTGAAGGAAATAAAGCAAGCCAGTACTCCACCGGTTTCCCCACAAAACAGAATAAATTGCCTAAATTGACCAACGCTGCAAACACAAAGCTAATTGTTTTTCACTTCACCTGCAAAATTGCTTGAATATACAATTAGCAACAAATCGTTTCGAATTTACATTCTCATTTATTTTCTTTTTTATTCCGACAGACACAATTAAACTCCGTGGAAAAATAAATAAAACATTCCGTGATTCCATTTCGCTATTAAACACACCTTCCCTACCCCTTCGATAAGATTTAGTATTTACATCTACTGATTTATGTTTTGTATAGGTACTACGTGCTAAACTAATATGCTACCTACACCGCTTAAACATATTACCAGCATAATAATTAAATGTTAACACTTTATCATAGCAAAACAGTAAACAAATTTTATGTTTCAGAAGAGGTGAGGCAATCGATTTTTTCTTTTGATGTAGTAATAAATGAGAATTAAATTCTATGGTTTTGAATAAGAGAAATAAACTGGCTAATATAAAATGCGAATTATTATTACAAACAGGCGTGCACACATACACACATACACATATACACACATACACACCAGTGTTCTACGGAACACCGTTTATTATGTACAATTTTAGAGACTCAATAGACTTTTTTAATAGGCTTCATGTTTCAGCTTTTCGTAATGGACGTTTACTTATATTTAATATATTAGCATATTAAACTGATATACGTTTGAAATTACATGTTACAGTATATCTAGATGTTTTAGTAAAATAGCTGTTATAAAATCTAATTATTTTCACGTTGTATTGCTTTTATTAAAAAAAAAAGAATTGCCACAGTAACAGCATTGCACTGCAATCAATATCTGTGTAACAACGTGTTCAATATAACGCCTCCAGGCATTGTAAACTTACCAACTTTTTGAATTTCTTAAATTAGAGAATCAAAACCAGTTTACCGATAATATACCAATAAATCACAATATTGCTGTTTTACAGCCCTTATATACACACAAGAATTCTCGCAGAAATTTGTTATAAAATTATTTTTCTCTGTATTACACAGCAAAGAAATATTTTTCAAAGAATTACTACCATACGTACGCGCACTACAGAAAATATCATATGTGCTAGTATGACTTCAACATCATTTGTTCTTCGTTTCTTGCTTCGGCCATTGAGGCGAATATATTTCAAAACAGCGAAGCATACATTTAGTTGCACAAATTGGTATTAATAATAAGTATTTAATTGGTTTACCTAAGCGCATAAAAAGCCTATGCATTTCAAATAGCTTTATTTAATTTACCGGTACACCGACTTACTTGCATTACAATCACTAATACAAATGATATAGATAAAAATATATTTATTTTGGCATAATTAACTGTAATTAACATCCTCCCTACTTAATATTCTTCTGATCAATCAAAAACGAATAGAGCACTTTGATATGTATAAAAAATCGGGAATTACCTTTTATCTTTACCTTAGTTTCGGGAGCTCTGGGGTTCGTTTTTAATATCGTATATGAAATTCCCCAGTTTATGTACTCCCAGCAAACGTTTGAAGTTCAAATTTATGGGGGTGCCAATAAAATATATCATTCGATGAAATCGAATTTGGCGCGAATGTGTATGCAAAAAAATCACATAGTGAAATCGATAAATTTAATTTTATAATAAATTACTTATCGTTAGCCTGAAAATATTTCATTTTACATATTTTTATATAAAAGTAAAAAATATGATGTTATTATAGCATATGTTAGCATCATTCTTTATGAAGATATAATCAGAATATGCTACTTTTGGTGGATGTGCTGGGTTGCATTGTCTCAGCGCTGAAAGCTTGTAGGCTCATTAGTAATAAATTTGTAAGAGTCACTTAAAAATAATTAAAGTGAATGTCGTGTCATTGTTAAGTATGTGGCACAATAATTTAGATGCTACAAGGCTGTCATGGCACAGATGATTAATCAATGGTGGAAAACTTGGAGGAAACGATGCGGCGATAGTAATTAAGATATAAATTACAATTTAAATGTGATAAATTACAACGCTGCGGAATTCAGACAAGTGCATTGTCTTGGCCGAGGTTTGGCTTGAGGTTGGGAACGACTTTTATCTCTTTGTTTTATTAGCTAAGGTAGTAAAAATATAAAAAATACACATTTTGTAAGAGAACTTTCCAAAACGTTATGATTTCATTAAATAGTGCAACAATAGTCGAAACTGGTTTCCGTGTATTAACTTATTTAAAATTATAATATTTATTATTTAATAATAAATTATTATATAAAAACGTATGTATTAGGGTAGGTCGATTTTTTTTTTCAAAGAGTAGGTCATTTTTTGATTCTACGTTCAATTCTAAGAAAAAAAGTCCATAGGACTATGGGTCTACGGTGAATTTCAAACCGCAATAATTTTAATTAAAGATTTTACTGCTGCTGGCTAATATTTATTTTTATTTCAGTTCTGATTTAAAATATTTCCTATTTGTATTTACATGTTGGGTTTTTGGGTACAGAGAATTCGATTTTGATGTTTATTTTTGCATCAGGTATCCCGCAAGGGGGCGCTGCAAACTTTTGTACATATATTTTGACCATTTTTAAGAAATAAGTTCATACAAACGTTTAAAATACATTAATTAATTATTTTAATTATTATGAAAATCTTATAAAAACGAAGAAGAGCTGCAGTAAAATCTTCAAAAAATTGTTTGGATTGAAATTCACCGTAGACCTATGACCTTATAGACTGTTTTTTTCTTAGAATTAAACGTAGAATCAGAAAAAACTAGACACTCTTTGAAAAAAAAAGTCTCACAAATCGGCTTGCCCTAAATTGTTTACACTAAGCAATTACTGTGTTAACATTATGTTGCATTAGAATCTGATCTTCCTGACAGACAATACGCTTGTATAATTTAGGATCATTTGCAAAAAACAAATATTTACAGTTTTTAAATATATTGCTAAGATCATTAATAAATAACAGCAGTATTTGAAACTTTTATATAAACGTTTTCCTTGAAAATGGCTTACAAAAGTTTGCAGCGTTATGTACATTTAATAGAAAAGTCTCCAATATGTAATATATCTAGATAGATAGATAGAATCTTTATTTTCAATGCCAGAGTTACAAATAATATAACTTGTACATGCACAATTGTCATGCATATAATAATAATAGTAACAATAGTAAATCTAGCGTACATTAAACAATGAGACATACTATATCTAAGACCTGAATATAATAAGTCATTCATAGAAATCATTAAAATAAGAGCAGCATTTTTCCTAAAATCAACGTGTAGAGTCAACTTTTTAATTGCTCGGCAATTAATGAGTTAATTTAAAGTTTGACATTTTATAGAAACCCGAAATATTTGATGTAAAATCACTTTAAATAGATATTTTTATAAACTAAATCGACTTTTAGGATAAAATTTAATAAAAAATATCACGTATTGTTAAAATAAGTTCAAATGATCAGAATTTATTAAGATAAGACGGTTGTTCATATTGCTATACAGAAAAGTAAAAATCTTCTAATTACAAAGTAAAGAATTCGATAAAAAATATTTAATTTTGGAATGAAATAATGTTTCAAAAATCATACGGTGTCAAAATTAGTTAAAAATCTCGGAAATATTTTATTAGGAGGTCAGTATATTTAAGACTCATATTATAGTACAGAAAACTAAAATATCTTGTTTGAAATTTAATTATAAGTTTTCAAAGTAAAGAAGTTCGTAAACACCATTTGATTTTTCGATATGTTTTCAAAATTACTTCAAATTCTCAGAATTAATCAAGAAATAAAAAATATTTTTGATACAAAATAAGTTGAAAACATTTGATTTATTGTAGAAGCGATTACTCTGATACATGTTTAAATATTGTAACTTTCTACATATTCGTTTTGTTTTTTATAACTTTTGTAAAGTTATGTTATTGAGGGGTAATTCTATGTCAAATCAACACTGTCTTCTACTTTATCATCTCAGATTTCTTATTGCCGTTACATAGACAAAGAACAATATCGAATTTTAGGATTAGATGTCAAGCCGGTTTGAAGATATACGCATTTATTTCAGAAAACGGGGTCACCATCGCAAATTGTTAAGTTTTTAAATTACGATTACTGCTCTACAAATTGAGCTAGAAATGTAGAAAAGATCTCGTTTTCAGCATTTTTCATGAAATGTTCTATGGTATACAACAAAGACTGTTTTTTCTAATTTATTTTATACAAAATCATAATAATTAAACCTCAAAAGTCAATTTAGTTTATAAAAATAAATATCAATTTAAAGTGATTTTACATAAAATATTTCAGTTTTCTATAAAGTACCAAACTTTCAATTAACTCATTAATGGCCAAGCAATTCTAGAGTTAATTCTAAAATGATTTTAGGAAAAATTATGCTTATTTTTAATGATCGCTATGGATGACTTATTATATTACATATTGGAGATTTTTCTATTTTATGTACATAACGTATACGCTATCATTTTTCAGGCATACGTCGATTTTATAAAAACGTCTAATTTAAAGTTTCGAACGAGTGTTTCCACTCCTAGACCAAGCATGAAGTAAAATTTCGAGTTTAGAAAAGCCCCGCGTAGAAAATTTGTCGAGGGTCGCGCAGCGACCCAAGACAAATTTTCACGGGGCTTTTCAAAACTCGAAATTTTACTTCATGCGCTACGCGTATAAAAGACTGATTACCAATGAAGTTCATAAACACACTTCATCTATAACAATAATATCGTATGTTTAATAAAAAAAAAACCTAGAGTGCCATGATTTAATCTTTTTAAAATTTAGGTTAGGTAAAACGTCAGACATAATAATTTTAATATAAAATCTCAGCGTCGCCAACCTAGAATAATTAATTCACGTTTTTCTGTGATTAAAAGTCAACTAAAACTGACGAAAGTAATCAACATTAAAGGCCTAAATGGCCTTTAATGTTGATTACTTTCATCATCAATTTGTATGTACAAATAAGTTTAAGAATGCCAGTTTTGACCAACTTATTTTGCATAATATCTGATATTGATTCTTTATGATTTTCATCATTCTAAGTTTTAAACTAAATTTGACATCTTGCGGATGCCTATGACAAAAATAAACATTGAACTGGTCACACTCAAAACCCCCATGAACCCTAAAATATTAATAAAAACAGGAAATATTATAAATCAGAAAACATTGAATTCGTCACACTGCAAACCCCTATGAACCCTAAAATATAAATAAAAATAGGAAATATTATAAATCAGCACTGAAAACCAAATAAATATTACAACCGGCTGCAGTAAAATCTTTAATTAAAATTAATGCTGCTTGAAATTCACTGTAGCCCTATGGTCCTATGGACTTTTTTTTCTTAGAATTGAACGTAGAATCAGAAAAAAATAGACTCACTCTTTGAAAAAAAAACTTCCTTACAATTCGGCCCGCCCTAGTATATATAAAATTAAAGCCGTTTGTTGCAGTACACATTGATTTAAACTAAATCACATAGTAATTACAATTTTAAAATATATAAATATTTAACATATTCAATAACATTAATCGTATCATTGATTTACCTCTCTTTGATTCCGTAAATCAGTGATATGAGATACATATCCTGCCAGTGGCGTATCCAAAGATGAAGAAGAAGCCTCGACATTAGAGAATATTTGTTGTAAAATTTGAGTCCCTAATATTTCCGTGTTCCTGATGATTTGGTTAGCATAGAGACGGCACACTAATGAAACTCCATGTTTTTTACTTTCCGAAAAAAAAAGAAAGTATTGTGATCATGGCAAAAATCCGACTATAAAATGTTGGTATTGTTAGGTCCCCTGAGTACGATTATGTCTGTGCGTATGGATGTGTGTATGTGCATATGTGCGTATGTGCGCATTTGCGTATGTGCGTATGTGCGTATGTGTGCATGTGTGTGGACCTAACACGTTAACTTCTGAAGGAAATAAATGATTGATCTCAAATTTTGCAGGTACGTTTTAGACCTGTACGATGTACATTAAATTCTGCGAATAGTTATGTTTATTTTAATAGATTCATCTTCATAATTAACAGAGTTATTAAGACAATTATTTTTAAAACAGGCATTCTACATATCTATATGTAAAGTCACTTTTGACAGGTATCGTATTTACATTAGATATAAAATGTCATCACACTCGATGGCGTAGAGGTCAAGCATCCACCGGACATTATTTAAAATGTTTTATTCTTTATTTCTTGCAAACAAATATACAGTGTGGAAATTAAGTAGCGGATAAATTCGGTAACTACGTTAATATGTATGATAAAGAACAAATCTAAAAGGGGTATAGCGATTTAAATTACTAAGAAAAGTTGTTTTAAACGTTGTGACGTCATCAATATTTTTTAAAATAACAACCTATATTTTTATGTTTGATTTTGGTAGAGTTTTTTAATCTGTTTTCGACCAAACAAAGTTTAAAATAGGTTACATAAGAAAATAAATAAGAAAAACGGTCTAAGATTCAATTCTTTGTTTCTCAGTCAGCGAAACCATTTTTGATTACTCTTACTTCTTAAACAAGTTAAACTAGTGCACCTCTGAACTAGAGTTTAAAGTGACATGAGAAAAATGGGGGCGGTCATCTTAAACTGGAGTTTGGCTTGAACCCAAGTTCAACGTTTTTGGTGCAACTGGGCCTTAGTCTGTTGATCTCATTCATCCTTACTTTTTTAACTCTAAGACCGTTTTTCTTGATTTTTTTTATGTAATCTATTTTGTATGGTTGAAAACAGATTAAAAAGCTCCACCGAAATGAAAAATAAAAAATATAGGTTGTCATTTAAAAAAAATTATTGGTGTCTTAACTTTTAAAACATTTTTTTTGAAAAATCTATTTTTTGTATATGCGCAGTAATACAAATCCCCTTTTAGATTGTTTCTCTATCATACACATCAACGGAGTTACTAAATGTATTGCTACTTAATTTCCACACTATATACGCAGTGATCAGATTTTTTAAAGTTTATTTCACATATATGTGAGATTTAGATTGTATTGCAATGCAAACCTACATGCCCTATTTACCCACAGAATTGATCTGTTTGAATTAAAGATTAACATATGCTCAGTATGTATTCATATGGATTTCATTGAAACGCATATACATATTATAATAAACAAATGCTCAATAATGTGGTAAAGTTGGAATGCCAATAAATATTTTCTATGTAATTTATTATCACGAATTAAGTTAAATAATTAGTTAAGGATGGCGGTTATTTTTTTAGGAGCTGTATAAGAGAATCTGTTCTTTAATGAAAACATTATAATAGGCTATTATTATAATTGCATTTTAGTTATCTTGTTGAATCATTTATTTACTTCACCGAGAATAACTTTTAATATAATACTTGCTAAAAAAAATGGCCATCTTATGATACTTATGTCATTATATATAAGCCAACCAAATCAAAATTTATTGAAGCACAGTTTACATGCGATATAAATTAAAAATTAAACCGTATACAGATTGTCCCAGAACAGGTGGAACACTTGATAATGTTCGATTTTATGTTGAAATGTTACTCTTGCTTTCTCTTCTTTTTCACTCAAATCCTCTCGATGTTTTTAAAATACGGCGTAACCACTTTTAAGGACTTTTTTGTATAATCGTCATTTTGTTGGTATACAAGAAATGTTTCTTTTAAGTATACATATCCTGTATACCCTGTAAATTGTAGGGCATTCGTTGTTTTTTAAATTGGTTTAATGTAAAGCTTCTTTCGAGTTTCTCCACTGCTTTATTATGCATAAAGTAAAATTCCGAGTTTAGAATGTATTTTGAAAGTGCAAGAATTGATTAGAAGAAATAAACATTTCAAATTCATTTTATTTAGTATGCAATCGTAATTTCAAACAGTCATTATTCATGTGTTGTATTAGTTTTACTCGTGACTAAACATTTAGTCACCTAGCCCACCTTGGTTCAAGCGCCCCTAGGCGGTCGCCCAGAATCGCTCAATGGAAGAGCCTGCTTTCAGAAGTCTAACATATACAGGTTACTAAAAGTGCGATTTTTTTCGCAATCTACAACTTAATTTGTCTTAATAAGAACTAATCCAATCACCTATTGGCACAATTATTTTTCAGGCAAATACCCCGATTGATATTGGATTTTACAATAAGCGTTTGTTGTCCTACTGTATATGCAACAACTCGACTCGAATTGATTTAAATTATTCTGGCCATTTATAGAAGCGTTTCAAAATGTATTTCTCATCGGTATAGATTTGACGTTTACACTAAATAACACACCTGCAAGTTGACAGTGTAATATGTTTCACTTTTATAGTTGAGTTTCAGTTCATATCTCAATCCAAACTAAAGGAACAAACAGGAATATTTAAACTAACAGAGAATCAATATTAAACAAGAAAGTCTTAGGCTATCTATAGACGGGTCTCGAGTAAAACTACAGGGTGTAACAAAAGTCTTTCTCGGATTTCAAGAGGCTCTATCTCCACAATTAGTTATCGAAGGCCACTGGTCCGTCATCGATTGGGTCAAGTTTAATTTATTTGCCGAAAAGTTTGTCGGACGCTTGTGAGCGGGTCAGTCCGTAATTTTTCTACAGAGAGCACTGTTACGGGTAACTCGTACCTCGGAATGTTTGAAATTGGTTATTTCCAAAACGATTCTTGTTCCAAAACGACGGGGCGCTACCACACTGGTATTTGACTGCTAAACTCTGTTACACACTACCCGCAACCGCGCTACGAAGAGTACATGAATTAATGGAGCTTGACATACGAACCGAAACCGTGGTTGCGTTTCCTATGATTACATTTCGGCGGTTAGCTGTTGCGGGTCGTGTATAACGGAGCCAAGGGAGTCCTCAACAACGAGCTTCCTCGGCGGAGGAGTTGATGTTATGGGGCTCACGATTTACTTCTTCATAAATGGCCACCACGTTGCTTGATCTTACGGTTTGTGACTTCTTTCTGTGCAGATAGAAAGATAAATTGTCCTACATGCTGTTCCTCGAGATTCGAAAGAGTTGAAAAACGGATTACAGTCGCCAGTGATGACCTTGATATGCTCAAGAACCTATGAGAATTGTTCGATTATCGAATATCATCAGCCGTGCAGCTGCAAAAGGTGTTTGAGATGTTTGATTATTTGATTAGTGTTAATCTCGATGATATTACTTATATTTTGTGTCTCACCGCAGCCATGTATGTCAATTTTTACAATAAATATGGCATATTGAAATCCGGGAAAGACTTTTGTTACACTCTGTATACTAATTGACAAATTCTTTAAATAATAAATGTCGTAGATCTCGCCCAATAGTAAAAATACATAAGTTATACTGTAGTTTTAATAGTATCTCAGTAATACCTTTTTATATTAAATAAATAATACAATGTTCAACAGAAAAATTAAACAGAAATCTGAAACACTGACGTACAAGCAATGCGGTCATCATACTTATTGTACAGGATTTGGAGCAAAGTATAAATGAAGTTCAACGGAACTGCGTATCTGCGGTCGTCCGATATCAAAAACATCGACAAAACGCGGCACGTTTGATAAATAACGAACATTTGGGCGTACATAAATAAATATGCAAACTGAAATGTTTGGGAAGGATCAAAGGAATTGCAAAAAAAACATTAGGGTTGGAAGTAAGTCAATGATTTTACGGGCTGGTATTACAAAATGAGTGCTTAGAAATTGCAGCGAAGGGTTAGAAAATTCAGTGGTCTAATATGCAACATCAGTAATAGAATGTGTGAATATATTAACTGCCATTTGTTTAAATTATTGACGTAATCAGAGTAAAACTAAATTTATATGTGTCGACGAAAGAAATGAATCATTTCGCAACTTGTATGAGAAAGAAAACTATTTAAAAAAATAGTATGTGTATGTGTATATGTGTGTATGTGTGCACGTGTGCATATGTGCATGCCTTCATGTGTGCATGTGTGCATGTGTGCATGTGTGCATGTGTGCATGTGTGCATGTGTGCATGTGTGCATGTGTGCATGTGTGCATGTGTGCATGTGTGCATGTGTGCATGTGTGCATGTGTGCATGTGTGCATGTGTGCATGTGTGCATGTGTGCATGTGTGCATGTGTGCATGTGTGCATGTGTGCATGTGTGCATGTGTGCATGTGTGCATGTGTGCATGTGTGCATGTGTGCATGTGTGCATGTGTGCATGTGTGCATGTGTGCATGTGTGCATGTGTGCATGTGTGCATGTGTGCATGTGTGCATGTGTGCATGTGTGCATGTGTGCATGTGTGCATGTGTGCATGTGTGCATGTGTGCATGTGTGCATGTGTGCATGTGTGCATGTGTGCATGTGTGCATGTGTGCATGTGTGCATGTGTGCATGTGTGCATGTGTGCATGTGTGCATGTGTGCATGTGTGCATGTGTGCATGTGTGCATGTGTGCATGTGTGCATGTGTGCATGTGTGCATGTGTGCATGTGTGCATGTGTGCTTGTGTGCATGTGTGCATGTGTGCATGTGTGCATGTGTGCATGTGTGCATGTGTGCATGTGTGCATGTGTGCATGTGTGCATGTGTGCATGTGTGCATGTGTGCATGTGTGCATGTGTGCATGTGTGCATGTGTGCATGTGTGCATGTGTGCATGTGTGCATGTGTGCATGTGTGCATGTGTGCATGTGTGCATGTGTGCATGTGTGCATGTGTGCATGTGTGCATGTGTGCATGTGTGCATGTGTGCATGTGTGCATGTGTGCATGTGTGTGTGTGTGTGTGTGTGTGTGTGTGTGTGTGTGTGTGCACCTTGTGAACACGCTAACTTCAAAAGGGAATAAATAATGATCGATCCTAATTTTGTAGGTACCTTAGGGACCTTGGCTATAGGTTCGCTAGTGTTTTTGAGCTAAATCACACTTCCGGTTTAGTCAAAAGTCACATTAACTAATTTTATTTGATTTATAAAAAGTACATGTAATTCTGCGAATAGTCATGTTTCTTTAATAAATTTATCCTAATAATTAACAGAGTTATTAAGACATTTATTTTGAGAACAAACATATTGTATATCTAAATAAAAAGTCATTTGACAGGTATCATGTTCACATTAGATATGAAACGTTATACACTCGATGGCATAGAGGTTTAGATTCTAAAGGACATTATTTAAAATGTTTTGTTCTTTATTTCATGCAAAAAAATATATACGCAATGTGTTCCAATAGTCGAGAGGGGGCCACTTCAGATTTTTGTAATCAAAAACGAGTGCATAAATCCCTCCAAACTTGGATTTGAATGAAAAAACTAGTGAATAATTTTATATTGCAAGGACTTTAAATGATTATGTGTGATTTCACATCACTAAACTCACCTGACCTATGGCTGTTTATTGATCGCCTCACTTATTTTTTAGTAGCAACAAGTAATCATTTGTGAAAAATACATATTATTAATCAAACATTTTTTACGAGAGTTAAACCACTTTTATTGTTTTATAAATGTACACGGCTTTAGAAGTGCAGATATAAATTAATACCTGTCGATGCATCGATTTCCACACCGGCCTTTATTACTATTATATACATACATAACATACTGGCTACAGAATTCCGTGGATTTATAAATCCTCTTTCGCAATATTGGAAAATGGTGTACGTATGTGTTACAAACATACTTTATATTGTTTTCAAAGAAAATAACATGATCCATGAAGGGTATTAATATAACGCAAACAGTAATTTACGTTTGCTGGGATACTTAAAAGCAAATCATATATGAATTAGGAGTTTATTTCAAGCTGAATTTTCGTTAGCGAATAGGTTCTGAGAATCGATGCATGTGCTCAGGGATTCATTTCGTGCAGATCGCTTTGTTGTCTAAAAGATTAGTGCATGCAAAATGAGAGTATTTATCAAGTTTAGACCGGCGGTGTTAAAATTAGACATCTTAATAATGAATTTGACGCCATAAATATTCATATCTAGAAGTATTAACGCTGATAAAAACCATGGTAACGATGAGCACGGAACCTCCTAAGAATGATGTTATTCTAGGGGGAAATTATTAAATCGCATGTGTAGACACAAACTGAAGTCACTCTATTATGTTAAGCCGTAATAAGAAGAAAATACTAATGAAAACATTATAATCTGCTTTGGGTATGTATTGATCTTAACCCCGAATTTTGATTACACATAAAAATACGGACGGATGATGGAACGATGGAAGGACGGGAAAGATGCAAACGCATGTGCTTAACACATTGTATGCGCGATTTATTTCCAGTCAGCCATCTGTGCTATATAAAATCGATCTGCTTTGTGAATTAAATATGCTCTATTTTTCAATTGACCGTTGCATTCCATCAACTACGAATGTGAAAATATTTATAATGCCCAATTCAAAAGACAATTAGTGTTAGATTACTAGTGTAACTACTGCAGTTAAGCTAAAAAGCTAAAGTAAACAGGAGTTGGCTGTTGCAGTATTAAGATTGGATCGATTTTGATCAATCTATTACCTAACCGATTGAAAACAGATGGTCATTTCCAATAACAAAACTTAATTTTAGGAAATGTGGACGCAGAACAAATCAATTCTAAAAAATAAGACAGCTTTAAAATATGCCTGAAGAGGTAAATATCAGAAAGTAAATCTTATTTTTAAGTAAATATTATTTCCTTACGATTTTTGCAAAATGTCAAAACATAATATCATGTAAAATCTTTGAAGTGAAAAATTTAAAATTCTAAGCCGCATTCTGTATAACATGTGTACGCACTTGTATGTATTTCACAATCGGAAGAATTCAGATTAAATTTTGATGAGTTTGTAGATTTTTATAGAGTCATTGCTCAGCTGTATATGGTGAGAATATAAACTCGTATATTCAAAAAATAGATCTCACCCCTTTTCATGCCCACAAGTGATGCACGTACTCGCGGAGTGTGTGAAATGAATTTATGAGTCTCACTTGCTTACCGCTGGAGTATCATTCCCTTAAAAACTTATTTATAAAACGCGATATATTACGAAATCTTCTCTGCAAAAAGGAAATACGTAACGTTTGACAATTTTATATACTTTATTAGCTCTGAGAGTATTATTCCCATTTCCCTGAGTAATAAGTATATAAAATGAAATATTACAATCCTAATTTAATTAGATTCGAATTTATTTAAATTGTATAATTTTTACAAGTATTAATATCTTGGTGTAAAAAATCAAAAATATATAAATATCTGAACAACGAGCGCAATATACAAATAAATACTGTAGGTAAATCTGCGCACTCGTTGGGCCTGCTATAACAAAGAATCATTAGGATTCCTGTATTTGTGGAAAGCTTGCAGGCGCGGCCCCAGGATTAAAACCCTGTTTAGTGGAAATGCAGGCCATCACCGCAGACCAATTCTCCTGATCACGTCTGTATTATCGTGGCTAAGGGACTGTACGTAGTATAACTGATAGCAGGGACCATTTCTACCTTGTAAATATACACCAATCCCTCTTGACTGTGAGATCTAGGTTTAATAACATGGATTAAGAGAAGTAAACCTTAATGAAAATATTAAACCTTGGGACCTGCCGAAGGCATCTTTGTGTATTTAGAGAAGATAGTACAATTTTGGACACATTTAGCTACAACCGAAATACTATTGATTCTATGCCAGGGCTGGCCAACCCAAATTGCTTCGAGGGTCAAAATTAACACCTAAAATGTTTTAAGGGCTGCAAGTATATATTTTTGTAAAATCAACCTCTTTACATATTTTCATTATTTTAAGACGTTTAGCATAATTTTAATATTTTTACAAAAACTCACGAACCTTAAATTCAGTTTCTAATATAGAAAAATCAATAGTTTATTAACTGCACTACAACTTTATGTTTTTTAAAGATAATGTAAAGATTTATTTTGATAAAACCTACTTACATTTCCACGCTCTATCTAAATCTGTAATAAAAAGTAGGGGTTCGCATTTAAGGTTTCAAAGCAACCCCTCCCCAAATCATTAAACTTTTATTTGTAACATTTTTTTTCATTTGGTGCATGGTTCTGAAGATATTCCGGGTGGTACTTTAAGATGAGAAACCCTGCATACAAGGTGTCCCGATTAATCAGCCGATGAGTGGGTATCTTCTAAACAGTAAAAGATATAAAACCGGTTAAATGGAAGAAAAATTGCAGGACAATGAGTACTGTATATATCCGGTGTAAAATTAACAAAAAAGTTGAACGTTTACAGCACACTGCAAAAACACAATTTTGGCAATTTTTTATCTTCCGTTATAGCTTGATTATTATTGATGATAGAAAAATGATTTTTTGACATTATTAAGGCACTTTTTTGTGCATTTTATTGAACGCTGTTCAAGGCCGTAGCCAGAAAAAATATTGGAGGGGTTATAAAAATGTCGGGGGAGATTTAATGGTAAAAATTATAGTTTTGCTTTTACAGGGCAGCTTTTACATACAAACATTTAACATTTTGAAAATTTCGGGTTGGGGGATTTAAACCACCATATCCCCCCCCTCAAGCTACGGCCTTGATGTTGTTAGTTTACCAGAAACAAATATTTGCATGATAAGCATACTCACTTCAGTTTTTCATATGGACGTCAAAGTTTGCTCTGAACCCATTTTGTAGATATTTTTATTCTCTTTAATTTGATGTATTATATAAGTTTATAAGTTTTTTTCCAAAAAAAATAAATAAATAAATAAAAATATTTTTCTAGTAGGCTGTAAAATTTTATATTAGAAAACAATAACAATTATAAACTATAAATTTAAATAAGTGGGCATGAAATTAATTAATTATTTTTTTTTAATTTCCCAGAATATTTTAAATATTCGCCATAATTACTTATTTTTGAAAAACTCGTCAATTTTCTTTAAAGCGCATATGAAAATGTTTATTTCCTTCCTTTCAACAAGTAATTGAACTCTTTGATTAACCATGAAGTAAATATTTTAGGCGTTTTTAAACAAATACGCGGATTCAAAGTGAAGTTTAAAAAATACTTCATTTTTACAATAATACAAAACCAACCTAAAAAGTGTTACCAGATTGACAGTTTTCATGTCGGTTATTCCTATTTTATCTTTTTCGGGCTAAATTTCATAAAATTGACAATACAAATAAGTTTCGCAATAAATAATAGTGTTTGAGGCCACGGGATGCACAGAAGCGCCCCGAGGGCCGTATGCGGGCCACCTCTGGTATAATAAAATCCTACTCTAGTTACGTCAGTTACTAGTAAGAAGGAACTGTTCTGGGGCCCATATCGTTCATTATCTATATTAACAATATGTTTAGTATACCTACTGAAAGTGATATCACAAGCTTCGCCGATGATACCGTTTCTGCAGAAGGAAATCCTGGGATGAGGGCAAGACAAAAATTCAAAGTAACATGAGAGTACTAATGCAATGGTTCGATTATAAGAAATTAACAGTTAACAATTTGGACATGTCCAGTTTAGATGTACGGCAAAACGCAGGCGCACCTTCTGTTCAGGAGACCACCCTCCCTTCCAGTGTAAGAAAAAAGACGCGATTAATCGAAATTTCTAGTGTGTCAATTGCGGTAGGAGTCATGCTGCAGACTCTTCTTCGTGCAGTATGAATCCCACTACTATAACAAGACAAAGGAATTACAAAAGTTCAGAAAATTAGAAAATTCAAAATTAAAACCGTGGCTTTCGTATGCTAATAGAGTTGCTAACCAGATTCCTGGTAGTCAAAATGACTCGGATCTTGAGTCTTTAATAACGAGAATAGTTCGGAAAACGTTAACCAAATTTTTGGGTAAATAAATAAAAAACAGTTTATGGATATTACATCAAATTTCTTTCAAAATTCAAGTATGAAAATTGCAACGTGGAACGCGAATGGGATTGTTGGCAAAATTAACGAATTACACATTTTTGTAGAGCGGGAAGAAATTTAAGTTATGTTGATTTCTGAAACTTTCTTAAAACCGGGAAATTATGTAAAATTGGCGGGGTACAATTTGTTTAGGAAAGACCGTCTGGGAAGGTCTGGAGGAGGAGTGGCCATCTTCTACAGAAGCTATATCTGTGCCAGAGAAATTTCAGTACCAGGTACGAAAATTTAAAATATCGGAATGGAAGCAATGATCGAGGGGAGCATTTTCAAAATCTTTTCGGTGTATAATCAACCTAAACATAAAATTTCGGAAAAAATGCTGAATCTTTCGAATGGGGAAGTCATAAATATATTTCTGGCTTACAAATTAAGAGACCCGTTTGAGGTACTTACTAAATTTGAACTATGCTCTGACCATTGTCTTATGGTATTCAGTTTAGACAAAAAAGCCAAAAATCCAAATTTTATAGTTAAAACAATTTGGATGAAATGTAGTTATTTATCAACCAAAATTCCAGTTGAGCCCTTACCGATCCTTCCGGAAGAGATCGAGGAAGAGGCGCCTTATTTAACTGACAATATTAAGGGGCTCATTGTCGAGTCTCAGTCTAAATTTCAAGTTAATGAGAACCTGAATAATAGGCTTGGACTTAACAATGAGGAAAAAGATCTCGTTAAAATCATTTCTCCCAATTAAGATCACAATGTAAATCTTTAATTCACAGTGACCATATAAATTATATATGTAATATAGAAAACAAATTATCGTGTAATATAAATGAGTTTTGGAAGTATTGCAAGTCCAAACGTGATAGCACCACTTGTTTCCCATCTAAAATGTATAATGAATCAATTACTGCTAGTTCAAATAAAGAAATAGCAAATCTATTTGCATCCTTTTTTCAAGAGTCACATTCCAATAATTTCGTCACTGGTCCGGAATTTGTCCCTAACGTTGGCATAAATTTTAATAAACTTACTATCAATGAATCAGATATCTTGGATTCTTGCTCTGATATTAAGACAAGTAGTTCTCCTGGTCCCGATGGAATTCCTCCTTCTATAATTAAAAACTGTTCTAGTGCCTTCTCCTTACCACTAGCAATCTTATTTAATAAATCCATTCAAAATGGGAAATTTCCGTCCTTGTGGAGAAATTGCTACGTGACTCCTGTTCTTAAATCGGGAATTAAATCTGATATTCACAACTACCGCCCAATAGCTATTCAATCATGCATCCCGAAACTGTTTGATAAAATTGTTTCAAAGCATATGATGTTACTTTTTAAACCTTTAATAGCTGATCAACAACATGGTTTCTTTCCATCTAGATCAACAGAAACAAATTTATTCATATACACTAGTTATATATCTTGTGCATTGGAGAAAGGCGATATGGTAGATACAGTCTATACCGATTTCTCCAAGGCGTTCGATAGGGTAAGTCACGCAAGACTTTTGCATAAACTTAGATCTTATGGTGTTGTTGGATGCATGCTTGAATGGATAAAATCATTTATTTGCAATAGACAGTTGGTTGTTAGATTTAATGGTACCATGTCGGATCTTAAAATTAATGCAACATCTGGGGTACCACAAGGCTCGCATTTGGGTCCTTTACTCTTTCTTATTTTTATTAATGATATTGGCAGCAACATTAGCTCCAATATTCTACTTTATGCTGATGACATGAAAATATTTAAAACCATTAGGTGTTTGGAAGACTGCAACATAATCCAAACTGATTTAAATAGGATCATGCGATGGTGTGATGACAATGATCTTAACTTAAATATAAATAAGTGTAATCTTATGCGTATCTCAAAGAAGTAAAGTATACTGTGGCGTTTTGATTACTCTCTGAACAGTCATATCTTAGAGAGAGTTGATATAATCAGAGACTTAGGTGTATTTTTTGACAGTAAGCTCCAATTCACAAGTCATATAAATGTAATTTTGGCAAAAGCATTGCAATTAATTGGCTTTATAAAACGACTGTCAATACACTTCACATCCATCGGAACATTTATATTATTATACAAATCATTCGTTAGACCTATCCTTGATTATTGCTCCATCGTATGGTCCCCTAATTACAAATGTCATATCAATAGCATTGAGCACGTCTAAAAGAAAATGGTTAATCTTATTTGTTCTCGTTGTCATTTATATTATGACAATTTTGATATAATGCTCAAATATCTTGATATCCTTCCACTATATAAACGAAGAATTTATTCTTCGCTTTGCTTTGCTTATCGCTTATTTAACAATCTAATCGATTGCTCAGATGTATTGTCATCTATATTTTTTTTATATCCCCAGACATGCAACGCGGCATCAGCAACTTCTTGCTTGTGAATTTCACAAATCTGTATTTGGTTTTAATAGCCCTCGTAATTACTTAATACATAACGTTAACAAATATTATAATTTAATTGATATGTTCGGAGTTAGTCTGAAGTATTTTAAGCGTACGTGTCGTGTAGTTTTAGATTCTAACTCATAAGTAACGTTCTTGTATTGTTGTATTATTGTATTTTTTATTATATATGTTATTTTTTCTATGTAATTGGCCACCCGTAGGAATAAATAAATAAATAAATAAAAGGAAAAAATTAGCGAAGATACAATTTCAAAGAACAAAGGATTTGAGGGATAAATCAAAATTAAACAAATTACAAAGGGAGGTTACTAAAATGATGAAAGAAAGAAGGAAGGATTTTTGGAACAGGGGGTTGGAAAATTTAGGGGGAAAACATGTGGAACATTTTTGGAAATTATTAAAACGAATGGGAAGAATTAATGAAAGAAATTCTCCTATTTTAATGGGGGGAAATGTATTTTAAAAATGAGGAAAAGGCCGAAATTATTGCAGAACATTTTTGATTGCAATTTACAAGTAATGATTTTTCGAACAATAACACAAAGTTGTTAGTGAAGAAAAGTATTAAGGGTTTTGATAATCTTGTTAGTGAAGATCCGCCTCCTATTTCTGAGGAAATGGTAAGGGCTAAAATAAAAACTTTAGGTTTAAAGCCCCGGAAGTAGACAACATCCCGAAACATCCCTGAAACTGCTACAGTCTGCTTCGATACAGCGAATTGCCAGATTAATGGAATTAAGAAGTTTGGTATATTCCCTAGTGTCTGGAAGAGGGCTGTATCAGTTTCAATTCCCAAAGGTGACAAGGATTCCACAAAAGTATTGAATCGAAGACCAATTAGTTTACTCCCAGGGCTAGTCAAAATTACAGAACATTTTATTAAAGAAGATATTCAAAATTTCGCGGAAAAGAACGGAACGGAAGCAATTTTGTTGGGCAAAAAACGACCGATTAACAATTTCATTAAATTCAAAGATAGACAAATAAAACTTTCGGCCAACATTAAATATTTCGTCGTCTAAATTTTAGTAATCATAATAAGGGTAGAAGCAGTGTGGCTATAAAGAGGATTCGATTATTGTTTCCATTAATAATGAATAATAATTTTAGTCTAAAAAATAGAGCCAAATTATTAAAGACTGTAATTTCACTAATGCAGCGGTATAGCAAGGAGGTTTGTGTTTTGGAACTTGAGAGATCTCACGACTTATTTACTAGAAATGAAAACCGTTTAATTCGAAAAGTATGCAAAATTCCTTGGTATGTAAAAACATGTACATTAGAAACGATTTGAAAATATCCGACCAAATTATGGAAGCTTGGGAGAGCAGAACCAAATATACTGAATGACATTAGAAATGCAACACCTGGAAATAACCATTCTTCGTCAACAATTTTGTTTGTGCAAGTTTAATGTGTAAAAAGAATGCTATGATAAAAGTTGCAACCTTTTATCTTTAACATTTTTTGGAAAGAAAATAATCGTATCCATCAGTTTCATATTAAAATACGATTAAATAGACGATTCAACAACTAATTTTATCAGTTTTTAAATTTAACTGCGTCGACAAGATGCCCAGAGTAAGAAGGCCTAGACAATTTCGGCATTTAAGTGATTTTGATCGGGGTAGAATAGTTGGGTGGCGCGATGGTGGTGTTTCGTTCCGGGAAATTGCGCGTCGTTTAAACCGGAACGTAACCACTGTTACGCGAGTGTGGCAAGCATGGACTGAAGAAGGTCGAGAGTCGAGAATAAGGCCTCGTGGACAACCAAGGCGTACTACAGAGCGCCAGGATCGCCGACTGCGACTTATGGCTCTTAGGGACCGATTTTCCACAACTAGGCAGCTTGGTGACCAATGGTTTAATGAACACGGTAGACCAGTTAGTATGCGAACTCTCTATCGACGTATCGGGTCATTTGGGTTCATTTCATACCGCCCTCTGTTAGTCCTACTTTTAACTTATGCACACCGGCGTCAAAGATTAGAGTGGTGCACAGAACGCCAAGGGTGGAGGGAAGAATGGAACAGAGTCGTCTTCAGCGATGAATCGCGAATCACTTTAGGGATGCATGATGGTAGTAGACGGGTAAGGAGACACCGTGGAGAAAGATCCACTATTGAGTTTGCTGTTGAAAGACATGTACACCGCACTGTAGGTGTAATGGTTTGGGGGGCTATTGCCCATGGCAGCCGATCACCTCTGGTGTTCATCCGCGGCAATATGACAGCAGCTCGTTACGTTAACGATGTCTTACAACCATATCTTGTACCATACCTAGAAGGGCTTGGACACGTGTTGTTTCAACAAGATAACGCACGTCCTCACATAGCACATCTAACGAGGGACTTCTTGGAAGCTGGTGCCATATATGTTTTACCTTGGCCGCCCAGATCTCCAGATTTAAACCCAATAGAACATGTCTGGGATATGCTAGGTCGGAGACTGACAAGCTTACCGAACCCTCCACAGACTCTGGCTGAGCTGCAGTAGCAAATTCAGGTTGCTTGGGACGAACTACCTCAGTAGGAAGTCGATCACCTCATCGAATCGATGCCCAGACGTGTTAATGAATGCGTTCGAAATGGAGGTAGCCAAACACATTATTAGGTGTAATTTACTTGTTTGTTTTTTGTTTTGATTCAAATTGTTATCATGTATTAATTAACTTAAGACCTAATAAATAAAGATAAAATCAACTGCAAAAAACCGTTATTTCTAGGTGTTTAATTTCTAATGTCATTCAGTATATATTACAAATTGATTATCTAAAGAAGAAGAAGGAGAATTATAATATATATTAGTACAAAATTTTAGTAAAATCATCAAAGAATCTTTAAAGGTGGCACTGTCTGGCAAATCGACCATTTTCGGAAGAAGGAAGAGTGTTTTAAAATGAACAGTTTTTTTTAAACCTTATTATTATTTGTTAATCATTGTCGTTATTGTTGTAGTATTTAAGTTTTTTACAGTTGTAAATCCCCTTTTCTTAATACTCCTGTATTATGAACTTACCACGTAAATCAAACATATGCCGAAAGGCTAGGTTTCCTAAAATAAAGGATGTAAGACAAAAAAGGGTCTATAGATGGCCTGAATAATTTGCCCCGAATTTTGAGTGTTTTAATTAGCCTTTGTACGACAAATTTGCTTAAAGATCGCAAACAGAGTTGCACTTCTAATGTTATTTACTAATATTATGCCAATGCACATTGATTTTTGCCAACTCACATTGGTAATTTAGATTTAACATAAATACATACACTATACATTTTATGATACAAACTAATTTTGTGATTCGTTACAATTTATCTGATTTTATAATTGTTAAAGTTATGGAGGGATATTTGGAATCTCGCATGCAGAAGATTCGTCAGAAAATAAATTCAAGTTAAATTTGAAATTTAAATCAGCTAACGGGAATTAGCTCCACCCGAACTTGTTTGTTTGTCATAACTTACTGAAAATTATTCCGCGATTTTATTAGCCATATGTACATATTTAAACGAGTAAAAAGGGCCGTTGAACATATAGTAATAATGTTGAATAATATTTAAACCAGAAATAATGGTACAATTTTAGATGAAAATCGTATGTACACAAATAAGGAATTTGCATATTATTAGTTTGGACTAAAAATCTCGAGTTCGCATTGAAATGCAAGGAAAGGATATACGGGAAAAGTAAGCAAAGTATAAGTTGGAATTGATATTTCCATCTAATCAAGGCCATAGCCAGGGGGGAATATAGGGGTTCAAACCCTTCCCGAAATTTTAAAATGTTAAATTTTTGTATGTAAAAGCGGCCCTGAAAGAGCAAAAACAATATGTTTACCAGTAATTTTTTTTTTAGCTACGGCCTTGATTATAATTGTGCTACATTCAATTAGAATCCGAAAGAAATTTGTGAATGAAACAGGTAAAAATTTTAATTTCAACGTAGGAATGCAATATGCTATTAATTCAGGTAAACGTGTTTTTAAAAATACGCAGCTAAATAATGTCTAGAGGGAAGCCCGTGCTACGTAGGCGTGATTTAATAAAATTACAAGCTGTGTTAGTAAAAAACAAATCAGCCTGAATTAAATGTGCTAATTGTGTTACTTTTTTTAAAATGAACTGGAAATGTATTCAGATCATATGTGCGCAATTATTAAGCTGAAACTGCTGCAGCTTCAGTAGTGAGTTATATTTTTATTGCGTCTGTTTGTACGAACAGCACTGGCTGAACGGATTTGAGGTGCAGAACTGAATGTTTTAACAACAAACTGCAGATATTTTTTTATAAACAAATCCGGATGTATAAATATTCAATCATATACACAGTTTGCTTCTAGCTGCTAGCTATACGATTTATATCAAAAGCTGCAGCTACAACGGTGTTTGCGCAGGAATATTCTCACTCAAAAATTCACTAAGGTATTATCTGAAAATATGACGAATATCTTAGAGATATTTAATTTTAACATTTAGTTAACAAACACACTAAATTATGGATTTTAAATGTTCCGATTTTTTCAATTACCGATAATTCGGCAAATGTGGGATTCAAAACCGATTTATCGATAATTTACCGATTAATCACATTATATTATCTGCAACTTTGCCATTTACAGTTTTTTTCTATCAAAAATATTCGAAAATGTCAAGGGTAACTAGATATTTTGAAAAATGTGAAGTGTCGATTTTTTCTAATCAATTTTTCTAATTTTTTTATTTTTTTTTATTAACTGAGAAAAATCGATTAGAAAAAATTGAAACTTGACATTTTTTAAAATATCTAGTTACCCTTGACATTTTCGAATATTTTACATATGTCTTTCTGTTAAGCTCGTAATGCTACATTACTTTGCCCATTTAATTGTTTCTCTATCTTTTATAGTTTCCGAGATGGGTAGAGAACGCACTTTCCCCGTTAAAGATATGATGATTTAAATATCAACAGTATGGAAAAGTTGCTCAAACTAAATGTATTTTACTTTTCTTATTATTATTCCAAAACTATTCACAACAAAATAATTCTTGCATTTTTTTGCTACATCTCTGTAAATATTCATCACGATCACATCTAAGCGTTATGTATTTTTAACTTTACTGTAAATCAATGTTTGATATGCGTGGCGCATGAAGTAAAATTTCAAGTTTAGAAAAGCCCTGTGAAAGTTTGTCTCGGGTTAAAATGTGTATCGTAACTGTCACAAAGAAAACAAAATAACATGGCGATCAATTCAAACTCGTGTCAAGTTGGCACAATTGGGTAAATATCGGCTTGCACCGACGCACAGTGGATCGACTCTATATAAAAATATGGACATTCACGAAAAAACATATTTTGGAATATAATTATTTTTTTACATAGAAGTTGGAATAGATAGTATAGAGTTTTATAAATTGCGGGTAATTTATTTTTACGAAAAAATATAGTGCCGTAATATAAACTCAAAGTTAAACAATATGTTTGAATCTACAAACCCTCTAAAAAGCGATTTAAATAATCAATGCGCATTGCCATTTAATAGAAAAAAAAAAGCTTTTTTATCTTTTACATAGGAAAGCAATTGTATTAGCTTCAAAATAGGATATTACTTTTAACACAATGAGGTGTACCCCCGGAGAACACACTCATTTTTAAAGAGAATAAAAAAATTGTAATGTATGAAGTTATATTAAGTTTTAAAAAAATGTCCAACTTTGTCCAACATTCTGTTAATAGTTTAGTAATAACCAAACTTTTAGCTTTTACGTGCTATAAAAAACTCTTCCATTCTTGTCCATTTATCAATTTAAATCAATAAAATATGAAAGGAATTACAGTTTGAGTAAAATTATATTTATATTATCAAGTCACCTTAACTTACCCAACACAATCTGACAGTACCTTGACAGTGAAATTTAATTATCTCAGTATTTAATTAATAAGTCTAAAAAGTTATGGAAAATATAAAAACAAACAGAGATTTGTATAATTTTTTAAAGAACGTTGGTTTTAAAGATGCAACTGCTGCGTTGGATGCATTAATATGTGCTTCAAGCGGAGGTATGAACGAACATATTAACGTTATGCTGAAGGAGAAAATTCGACTATTTTGCTATAAAATTAACAAGAAAAGGAGGGAATGTGCACATCAGGAGAAGAGATTTATATCAAAAAACATGAAATGGTTGGAGATGAAAATTATTTGGCCAAAAGAAGTTTTTGTTCAAAGGAATTCTAAAGGAGAACCCAATATAAGGAAAAAGTTTCAAAATTTAAGTGAAAAACAGAAGAAAAGAAGAACAGGATCATTAAAAGACATTCCGATAGAATATTTAACATATATGGTTAAGAAGAACATGTCCAGCGAAGGGAAATTTATTTATGATTTCCTAAATAATCACCCAGAGCATCTAAAGAAGATAAAGTTATATTGTGAGCAATTACTAAAAAACACTTTATGCGAAAAAACAATGCCAAAAGAAAAAGTTTTAAGTTTATATGTTGACGCAAAATTATCAAAATTTCAGTACAATCTAATACGAAGCTCTCTAAATGAGTATAGTAACTGTTTACCTAGCTATTATAGTCTACAAAAATTAAAAAATGAATGTTATCCTATTCGAGAATCCATAAATATTAATGAATTGTATGTCAAAATTAATCTTCAAGACCTATTAAATAAAACAGCAGAACGACTGGTAATTGTAAACCCACAGATAAAAAAATATACAAAATTAACAATGATAACAAAATGGGGTTGTGATGGGTCTTCTAATCAGTCACAATATAAAATTAAATTTGCAAACAATGGCAGTGATGATTCCTCCGTTTTTATTTGTAGTATGGTACCAATAAAATTGTTTGATGAAAAAACAAAATTATCTGTGTGGCAAAATGAAACTCCGTCTTCCACACGTTATTGCAGACCCATACAATTTCATTTTATGAAAGAAACTTGTGAATCTACATTACGGTTAGTAAATGAAATTAATCAAGAAATTGCACAACTCAAGCCGACTAAAATTCAAAATTACTGTTCTATAATACATAAAATGATTTTTACCATGGTTGACACAAAAATATGCAATGTTTTGACGGACAATAAATCATCTATGTGTTGCTTTATATGCAAAGCGACACCAAAAATGATGAACAATTTATCATTTGTTCAAAATCGAAAATGCATAGAAGAAAATTACCAGTTTGGTTTATCGCCGCTTCATGCATGGATTCGGTGTTTTGAGTGCCTTATTCATATATCATATAACTTACCTTTTAAAACATGGTCAATTCGTGATGAACGAATAAAAATGTTGCGCAATAAAAGGAAACAAATGATTCAGGATACTTTTAGAAGCAAAATGGGTTTGTTAATTGATATTGTGAAACAGGGATCAGGAAAAACACATGATGGAAATACAGCCAGAATTTTCTTTAAAAATTTTAAATTGTCTGCTGAAATCACTGAATTAGATATTGATCTAATTAAAAGATTATATGTAATATTACAGGTAATTGCATCAGGATTGGCAATAAATGAAGACAATTTTAAAATTTATACCTTTGAAACAGCGAAATTGTATACCAATTTGTACGGCTGGTTTTATATGCCTGTCACGTTACATAAATTATTATTACACGGAGCAGAAGTTATTAAAAACCATATTGTACCAATTGGTCAATTATCGGAGGATGCACAAGAAACTAACCACAAGTTATTTCGGCGATATCGGGAATTCAATAGCAGAAAAAATTCACGAATTGACAATAATACCGATTTAATTCATGCTCTATTAATTGCCTCTGATCCATTAATATCAAGTTATAGATCAAAAAAGAAGAGAAGTTTTAGTTTATTACATGAAGCAAAATTTTTGTTAAAAGATGACCACTCGGATGTAACATTTGTTAAAGATTCATCTGATATCGCAGATGATAGTGGTGATAATGAATTCGGCATAAGAGAAGAGGAAGAAGCAGAAACCTAATTTCTATGCGACTGTTATACTTTTTTAATACCATTTTATTTTATTTCTTCTATGTTAAAAAAATTAGTTTTAAAATTATTTTCTTTTCTGTCTCCATCAAAATATATACCTGTTCTTTTTGTAAATATTAGGTTCAATTTAAATGTTTATATTATTACCATATTTTTCTTACAGTTAATGAAAGTTATGTTTTATTATTTAAGAAATGCATTGTTACAAATTATTTAAAAATACATCAGTTGTACATACTCATTATTATATTTGTTTAACTATTAATATAATTCTGAACAGATAAGGCGTTAAATTCGACAAACAATTTCAAATAAAAAATTAATTTAATAAGAAAAAATAATATTTAACTAATTAACAGAAATAATTAGTGACACCCTTCATTATTACAGTTTTAAATATTTACTTATTACGTAAAAAATATAATTTCATGAATTTAATGCTGAAATTTCTTTAAAATGGCTCTATTTTAGTGAATGTCCAAAAATTTTCCAATTCAGCCCACTGTGCGACGTATGTCAACTGTGATTATAGTTTAAATGTCGGCTACAGCCGATTTATGTCAACTGTTATTATAGTCCAAATGTCGGCTAGCTCCGACTTATGTCAACTGTCATTATAGTCTAAATGTCGGCTAACGCCCTATTTTAAGTTGACACAATGCACTAAATGTCAACCTGAAACGATAGACTTATGTCAGTCAACCTATTATGACATGTAAGTTACTTGGTTGACTGTTTTTTGACTATGGTAAGATTTTGTCTGATTATATCTCTATGGACTGTATTTGTACAACATTTTTCACCAAATGCAACATGGTTTCATATCTGGCAAAAACATGAATACAGCGTTATTCCATTTTATAACTGAAGTAACTGATACCTTAGAAAAGAAAGAAATACCTTTGGCAATGTACTTGGACTTAACAAAGGCCTTTTACAGTATTAACCATACTACAGAATTTGCAAGGTGGTAACGTTGAGTTTGCATCTCCTTTGTTGTTTTCATATTATTATAAAATAGATTTAAGCTATAAACTTTTGGTAAACATTTGTTTAGACCGTAAATAAATAGAATTGATTTGAAATATTTAAAAAAATCATATATGTTTATAATATACCATCAAATGAAAACGGGTCTTTGTCCTCTGAGAATTGGGAATGGTATTAATTCGTAATTGGGTCATAACGATCTATAGATTAGGATGTCTAGAGTTAGGGAATCACACCAGCCGGCTTGTTCTGATCTTTATTTAGTAGCCCTAACAATAAATGTGAAGAGTAGGCTTGTCTCTTTTGCGCAACGCGTAACTCTAAAGTTCCTCACCCGTGAAAACATGAAACCAGTCAAAATTTACGACAGACTGCAGGTCAAGTTTGGAGAAAAATACCCTTTTATGGAAAAAGTTTGAGAAGAAGGTTTGGTTTATTGAAATCAAGCCAGAATGAAAGGCCAGTGAACACCTGTAAAAGCCAAAATTCAATTGTCTCAGTTGGCCACGGTTTTTTGGGACTGGAGACGAGTCCTGGTGGATTTTTTACACGGAGATCGAAGCAACAGTGCAATTTGCTACTGCTGCCTTCTGGATTAAGTCATGCTTCAGAATCGACACAAAAGACGAGATTGACCTATCTCCGAAGTATTGCACCTGCATGGTTCTATAGATGAGATGTATGGCAGCCGAAAATAACGATCTAACAGTCCAGAGCTGGCTCCATGCTATTTCCACTTGTTTGGACCCCTGAAAGAAGCACTTGGAGGAAAGCGATTTAACAGCAATGAGGAAGTGGAAACGTTTGTGCGCAATTGTTTACGTACCCGTCTATCTTCATTCTACAATAACAGAGTTACAAAAATTCAAAACTTTAGGAAGTATGTATTTTAAATAGTGAATACTATGTAGAATACTAATTTATAGAAATGTAGATGTTTTCTTTTATGTGCGATCTGTGAAAAATAAAGGCTCGTTTATATTTGATCGACCCACGTAACTAGCACTACTTGTCGCCATTTGAACTTTTAAGTGTAAAATTCTGTACGAAATTCTTCCAATGTGTAGCCTAATGTGCCCCCTCGTACTATTGCTCCGTTGTCACACACTGAACCGCACAACTGATTTACTCAAAAAGGAAAAAGTTTCAATTTTGATGTATACTTAACTTTTTTGTTTAGTAATTTTGAGCGTCGCGTGCAGTTTTCACGTGTGGGGGGTACTGATTTGCGTTGGGTGTGACTCGTCCGGAGGCCCCATTTGCTCTTTATAATGTAAGGCGAGTGTAGAATTTCTTGTGATGTATACATTTTTGATTATTACCTATTTTTTTTTATTCGGCACTTTTAAGCGTCGCGGATGATCTTCGCGTGCCGGGGGCACTGATTTACGTAGAATTGGCCCTTCCGGGGGCTCCATTCCTTCTCTGTAACGCAAGTCGAGTGTATTACATTTGGAATTTTTCACGATTTGTCAGATTCACGTATTCACGTATTCCAATCAGTTAAGTATTTTGAGTTATGTGGTCGTTGCCATGGAAACCATTACAGTTCTAGCGGTACAATACACCTCTTGTGACTATAGAACTACAATGGTTGCTATGGCTACGACTACATAATTAAAAATTGCACATAATGTATTAAATTTACTAATCAATGATGGACATAGAAGTAAAACCTTTCAGAATCGGAGTAGAAAAAATAAGTTGTAGATCTTAAAATACTTAAAATCCATATATTATTCTTTTTTTTAGCTTTAATAAATTTTGTGTTGTTCTATATTTGTAAAATTAGGCGCTCGAAATAAATAGATCTACGATTATGTCAGACAAAAATCTGACAGGACATCCAGGGAGCGCATGCCCAGAGGATGGTTATGGTCTGGAAGCGTGAAAATGCAAAATACAAAAGTAGTGAATAAATAGATTTTTGATCGCTGAAGAGATGACTGCCGCGACCCCTCACACATAACAGTTTTTACGATTATAATCCACGTGATAAATATCGATTACATAAAGTTACTAGCACGCACAAATTGTAAAAGTTTTAAAATATTTAAAATTAGAGTTCGGTAATTTTAAATATAACAAAGCATCGAATATGATGCGTGAACAACAACAATAATTTAAAGGCGATTACTAATTATAACATAAAAAGGAGTCAATAAAAAATCCGTATATCTCTGTTAATTATAGAAACAACTTGGCTAATTAATCATGACGCGCTAAAATAATTAATGAAAAGTTGAAATTGTAGGAGAAATGACCGTTATTGATTACGCCAATTAATCACGTATGATTTGCTTAAGGGTTGAGATAAAGCAGTCTGCACTTCCTGAGAGAAGATTTTCTTTTCATCTCCTCGAGGGACAGGAATTCAACATAACTGAAGATATGTGGGCACAGCTATTTTTTACTTTCCCCGTATGTAGTACACAGTATTGTTTTCGTGATATTTTTCAAATCAAAATATCCATTCCGATGTCCCCTGAGTTGATCAAGACCATTTCTGAAAATGCGTTAATGTTGTACGGATATCTGCGGACACAGTACAGCAAAAACCGCGAAAGGAAATGAAACTTTAAACTTGAGCTTTTTATTACAATATGAGGATCTGAAAAACTGTTAGTAGAAATGCGGAAACTGGAAGTGATAGTAAACTCTGCGTATTTTCGATTTTATTTAAGTGTGATTCTTTACGCTATCTACAACAAATGTGTCCAACAAAGACTAAATCAAACACTCGTTGAAACAACTACTTCTGGAGCTAATATCCCGACGGACATGGATTATACAACAAGTGTTTCCTGCTACATACAGTAACCTACTGCAAATGTAAGAATTCGGGTCAAATAATTCAGGCCATCTATAGACGCGTTAAGAAATTGATCTCTTATCAGTATTTGACACCTTGTAAGACAAATTTGTTGTATATTGCGTAAAGAATCGCAGCTTTAATGTTTTGAAGTATTCTATAACCAAGTATTGCCAACTTTATTCATACTTATGATTAAACTAGACAGTGAAGTGTATGCTAGTTTAGGTTGTAAAATTGTTTACAGTGAACGGCAAAGCTATACTGATGAGAGATAAATCTCGAATCGCGAGATCGCGTATAGAATAAATAACCCGAATTGGTATATTTGCAGTAGGTAGCTGCAAACACTTGGTTTATAATGCAATATCGGTCGGGGTATTAGCTCGGGAAGTAGTTGTTTAAATGAGTGTTTGATTAAGTCTTTGTAAAACAAATTTGTTGTAGATTCCGTAAAGAATTGCACTTTTGACGTTTTAAAGTATTCTACAACCAAGTATTGGCAATTTCATTCATACTTAAACAAGTTGTCCTACCCAAACCGCACATTGAATGTAAATGGACTTTCATTTAATGTATTATAATGAGATGTTCAGCATATACAAAGAGTTTTATGTAACACCGAACATGTTCATAACGAGAATTTTTCTTCTAAGTATACATAAACATACGTTGAACATTTGCCGACGCTCGGTTTATTGAAAGAATTTAATTTTGAGCTTTAAACGAGTGTTTTTCACTCCCAGGCTAAGCACGAAGTAAAATTTCGAGTTTAGAAAAGCCTGAAAATTCGGTTTGGTCGCGTAGCGCGAAGCGCGGAGCGGCCAAACCAAATTTTCAGGCTTTTCTAAACTCGAAATTTTATTTCATGCGCCACCGGTACAAATCACTGATGCAATGTAAAGTTTAGCGGTGTGTTTTAAATGTCGTAATATGGCAAGTTTTATATAAAATAAAATTTATTATATTAAATTTAAAATTTTTGACAGTTTTCCTAAAATTGACAAACTTGACAGATTTCCTGAAGATTAGACGCCAAACGCGATTATTTTTTCAAGATTTTTATTAATTTTAAAAATATTGACACGTTTCAGGAGCTTCCGACATTGTCATTAATTTTCAATATTTTGCCGACTTTCATGAATTTTTTAAGATTTTTACAATTTTTTTGGATTCCTTGTTAAAAAATCAAATATTATAGTTCTTAATATAATATTCGGTCTAAGGAGTACCATCTCAGAGTTATTCGACATTAAAAAAAATGACGATTGTAGTTGTTTCATAAACCTAAAATATCTCTGAAAATAAATGAGATAGAGATTTGCAGTTTACGTCATCCTCTTGAGCATAGAGGGCGCTGTCGCCAACGCTATAAAGTTGCTGCGATAACGTTAGTTATGATATAATAACAGTTGAATTTATAAATTTTTAATCAAGGGTAACTTGATTATGGCAATTGTGAGGAATATTTAGAACATGAGTATATAAAAGTATTATTATATAAAAATATGAAATGATATAGTTAACATTTTCAGTTCAGCATACAAAATATTATTATTATTATTTATTGTAAAATGTTGCCGCTCCCAAAAAGTGCCGCCCGGGTTAATTAACTCGGGGACCTCAAAATTGATATTCACTAAAATTTTAATTTTAAAATTATTGCCAAAACAATACTTTCGCTTTGTTTTACATATGGAGGAAAGTATAAAATCATTAAAATTAAACAGATCAACAATACCTGTAAAAATTTACAAAATTGAAACTATAAAAATTTACCAAATCACTAAAAACATGACATTAAAATTTACTCAAATGTGAAAAACTGATGTAAACATGACAACATTTAGAGTTAAAAATAGCATTAAATGTTTTTCATTATACCGAATATATTGAAGAATCAAATTCTGATATCAAGAGAAACAGCTCTTTTGGTCTTGATGAAATTCATCCATCAATAATTAACGCATGTACCAATAATAACACTTTGCTGCTTAACAAATCTCTTCAGGATGGCAAGTTTCCTACCGTACGAAACTGTTGCTACGCAGTCCTGTTTTTAAGTCGGGCATCAAAAATGATGTACAAAATTATCGTCCCAGTCATGTATTCCAAACTGTTTGACATAATATATAATGCACTTTACAAACACCATAATTGATAAACTTGGATTTTTTGCATTAAGATCTACCGAATCGAATCTTTTTATTTATTCAAATTTTATAGCAAACGATTTATAAAAAGGCTCGGTTGTCGATTCTTGGTCAGTGCCGTATAGCCCTCTAACTTATTATTACAATTCACTCAGGTAATCGCATTTGCATTCAAAGTACATCCATGGCCCCGAAAGGAATAACTCTTACTCATAAGTGATTCCACCTGTCCCGAAAAAAATACAAAATGATGATTAGTCACATAACATTATTGTTTGTTTGTAAATGATGAAATGTTGAAGAACAGTGGTAGTCTGCATCTTATATCGCACTAGCACTCATTTTATTATAGAAATTCAATTAACATCAAGTAGGCTGTTTTAAACCACATCGTTTTATAAGAACAACAAGAAAGTATAAGGAGGGGCTATCGCCGATCCCCTCAAGGAAATTGTTTGTTATTTGAAGAACATTTAAAAATACCGTTACATTAATGCGTCTCTTATATTTACGTAACCTTTGAAGTAGAAACATATTTCCAATACACTTAATTTTACTGAAATTAAAAAATAAACGAATTTTAATTATAAGCCACTCCTCAACTGGAAAAAAAAGACGTGTTCTTTGAGTAAAGTAAAATTGATGCAGAACAAATTATATATAGGTAGTAAAAATAATTGTTAGATAGCGTGTTTCTCGACAGAAAAAATAATATTTGCTTGATTGATTAGTATAATATTATTTATTATTTTTCTAAATATTTGGTACACGAGTGAAATGTACGCATATTTAACTACAAATCATAGCGCATGATACCTTGTAACATTTAGCTGTTAGAGGTTCAAGTATAATTGTTCTAATAATTTTGGTTTCGACACGCTAAATAATCTTCTAATTATAATTAATAATTTCGTAGATTCATTCAAAAGAATTTGATTATAATAATGATAAAAATAATGGAAGTTAGATTTGTTTTATTGAATATACATAATAACACATTATACATGTACATAAACCAGGTGAGCTTCTTCATTACTGAAGATTTACAAAATAAAATATAACTATACATACACATACATAGTTACTATGATAGACACATTTTTTCTGCATTATTTCCATGGTAAAAATATACTCACTAGGATTGCGCATGTAAAACAGTTTGTCAAATTTTCGGAAAATTAAATAGTGCACGACATCCTAGAGCAGGGGTTCTAAACCTTTTTTAAATCACGCCCCCCTTCATAACTCCACGCCCCCCTCATTGATTTAATTTTGGTTTTTCAGTTAGATTGAAAAAGCATTATAGCCTTATTTCACTTCACCTACTCTTTAAGAAATCTGATGCGCCCCTCCCCTGATATCTTGCCGCGTCCCCCTAATGTAGCGTGCCCCCCCGGTTGAGAACCCCAGTCCTAGAGAGTTTACAGGTACCCGATTACTAGAGCTCACATTTCTAAGCACAAACAAATTTTAAAAAGCGCTTAATTTAGCAAAAAAAAGCATTATTTTATTCAAAAAAGCATTATTTTATGCAAAAAGCAATATTTTATTATGGATACAAAAGAAGCCCTTAAAATATTAAAAATTGTATAACAATGCACAGAACGATGAAAATCACTTAAAATTTTACTGACGGACAGAGCTGTTCCAAATACAAGTAAAATGTACTCGAGTATTGAGCCCAAGTACAAATTGTACCAACAATCAATAGCAGATACGTTTGCAGACCACTTCGACAAAATATACAAATTTACCTATGACGATACATATGACAACGACTTCCTAAACCACGTAAATGACAAACAAGATAAATTCAAATTCAAAACTATTTGAATTCGAGAAAATAAGCTTACGCTTCTTATAGTTTGCACACTTTAAACATAATATATAAAATTACGAAAAAAATATTCGTGAAAATGCAAACAATGTCTTAATAAGACAACTTAAGACGATAAATATGTATTTGCACGGGAAGTAGTTGTTTCAATGGATATTTATCGTCTTAAGTTGTCTTATTAATTAAGACATTGTTTGCATTTTCACGAATAGTTTTTTCGTAATTTTATATAACACGTAAATGACTGTTATATGTCCTTTAAACAAATCCCTGCATCCCACTCCCATGACGACGAAATAAAGGAAGAACAATACTATGCCACACTGCATAAAGGTAAAAATACAGCACCCGGTTATGATAACGTCTTCCGTGTAGTCCTTAAATCCCTTACAGAAAGTATACACACTCAAGTTTTAAAAATCTTTAATTATGTCTTTCAGACACAAGAATTGCCACAGGAATGGAAGCGGGGTACTATCATCTGTATCCCTAAACCCGAAAATGATCCTCTTGCACCTTCTAGTTATCGCCCCATTACCCTGCTCCCAGTCCTGGGCAAGGTGTTTGAGGACATAATTAAAGATAAAATCCTTGACCATATTTCAAAACGTATTCCCCCATACCAATTTGGCTTTGTCAAACACCGATCCACCTCGCTCCCTCTTTCCATCCTGACATCAAACCGCCAGACAGCACACCTTGAAGGAAAAAAATCCGTCCTCTTTTTGGATATAAAAAAGGCATTCGACTCAGTATGTCATCGAGGTGTGTTGTTTAAATGCCACTCACTAAATATCCCACACTATCTCTTGAATTTAATCAACAGTTTCCTCTCACGTAGATCCATAAACATCAAAATCCGCAACATCCTCTCAAGATCCTTTAGCCCCGAACAAGGTGTTCCCCAAGGCTCACCTCTCTCGCCGCTTCTTTACAACCTATTCGTCCTAGATATTTATAACCCCGACCCCAAATTCCTAAACCCTCATGCTTACCCCTTGCTATACGCAGACGACACAGCATTGATTTCACATGCGCCTACGTTTGAAAAAGCTTTAACGACCCTCCAAGACCTAATCGACACTATTCAAACGTGGTTCGCAAAATTGAGAATTTCTATTAATCCGAACAAGTCCAAACTCCTGATTCCTTTCCACCGCCCAAACAATTCCCCACTGTTAATCTCCCTATCCAATGACCAAATTACACCTTCCTCAACCTGCAAATACCTCGGTGTGATTATCGACCAGAAATTTACATTCAAATCCCATGCCCAAATCCTCAATGAAAAAGCCAAGAAGAGATCGCGTCATTTCAGAACTCTCACGTACAAAAAACAGGGAATTACGACCAACACCGCTGTTCACATATATAAGATGATTTGTCGCCCTCTTCTTGACGCAGCCATCCTTTTCCACAATACTCGTCCATCCGTGTTAAAACACCTACAAGTTGCTGAACGTTCAGCCCTACGCACACTAACTAAAATGAGACACCCCAACAATCCCCTACACAATCCTTCAAATCCCGTCCTCTACGAAACAACAAAAATAATACCTATTGAATACCGCCTCAAATACCTTGCCGAAAAACTCGCAACCAACCCCCTTAACCTAGACATCCTATCCCACATGTGCCTTGTACGTAATCTGACATCGCCTACTACCATATTTCAATTCATTTCATCAAGACACTAACTGACGAACCTACAGACAATACCATGACAATTGACAATTTTGGCGGAAAGACCACGGGTCGATAGCCGATTGGCAATAGTAATAATATGTTATTGAATTATATATATATATATATATAGGTACGTACATACTATGTAATATTGCTTGTTGTCAATAAAGATTGTTGTTGATATCCATTTAAATTTTCATATAATTTAAATATTTTCATTCAAATTTTGATATAAATTAACTATTTTCATTTAATTGTTGATCTTATTTATCTATTTCTAGTAAAATTTTTACATAATTTGACTATATCTATTTAAATTTTAATATAAATTGACTATGTCTATTCAAATTTTTAAATAATTTAAAGTCTAGTTTTAATATAAATTGACTATTTCTATTCAAATTTGGATGTTAATTAACTGTTTCCATACAAATTTTGTTATAATTTGACTATTTCTATTTAAATTTTATTATAAATTGCATATATCTATTTAAAACATTGATATAATTTGACTATTTCTGTTAAAATGTTTTATTATTTGACTATCTATTGAAAATTTGATATAATTGATTAGTTCCATTCAAATGTTGATATAATATAACTATTTTCATTTAATAATTCGATATAATTTAACAATGTCTATTAACATTTTGATATAATATGACTATTTATATTAACATTTTAACGTTAAACGTAATAACTGATTGAAAAATGAACTTAAGTAGGTACATGCAAATGTACTTAAGTGCATTTTGCTAACTAAAAACTCGTCGAGTACAAGTACAAGTACTTAATAAATAAAGTACTCATGGACTGAGTCCCGAGTACGCGAAAAGTACTCAGAGTACAAATGTTTAGTACTTGTACTCGAGTACTGCCCAGTTCTGCTGACAGATACAATAAATAGATTTTGTTTTGATCATTTGTTATAATCATTTGTTAGTTGTATTGAACAAAACAGAAATATGTGAATAGGTTTCTTTATTGATCGGTAATAAAATGTACAGGGTGTTAAATTAAAAAAAATGTTTATTTTAAACGTTAAAAATACAATGTTCAATTCTTTCTCTCATTCAACCATTGTGATGTTATTAAATTTCCTGGTACTTTGCTCATTTGACCGACTATGTAACTAAAATAATAACAAACTTAGCAATGGTGCGCACTTATTTCTGAACATCATGTATACAGGGTGTTTCAAAGCACCTGTACACGGTTTTATTTTGAGAAAACGGCTAGTCCTAGAGAGTTAGGATATTGTGTTTTCCTAAAGAGGTTGACATCCCCGAGAATATGCTTAAAAATGTCAACATTTCCTGCTTCCACGGTCTTAGAGTAAAAGTACAAGAGTAAACAAAAATTAAGAAAAGAATGAGGCGACACAAAGTATAATAAATTGGGAACCCTATTTTATTTTGGGGCTCCGTAAAATATTTAATGCTTTAATTTTATTTACTCCAAAAGAGGTTGAAAACCACGAAACTAGATAAATGAATTAATAGTTCATGTTTTGATCGCACAGACAATAAAACCGAAAAAAGACGGATAAAAGCAAAAAAAGCAGCAAAAAAATAGAATCAAATGATTTAACTTTCTATAATTCGTACACATTTTATTAATTCATGTTGATGCTTTTAATTTTCAGCATAAGCTGTTTTCTTAAAAATCCGAGCTCTACTGATTACGCTAATTTATTAATATTTGATACTTTATTACAAAATAACGGTAAAATTGAGAAACATGTTATTTAGACAACTACACAGTTTGTACTGTCCTTAAAATATACCTATTTTTTCGAAATCTTTTATCCCTAAATAAGGACGTAGTTAAGATTACGCGGTCGACTTCGTTTTAATTAATACATAATGGTTGAAAACAACAAAATTCGAATAATAATAAATATTACAGAAACTTACAATGAACTAAAACTGTTCTAAGTTAAATATGTTACGTTTCTAATTGAAACAATCACTCACTACCTTTATTCTTTTTTTACTAAAGTTTCTAAAAATAATACCAAGATACTGAATAATAATGTGAAATGCATTAATAATAATAAAAATAATGGCAACGATAAAAATATATAAGAATTTACTATTCAACATTGTCATCATATAAAATATATAGCACAATTTTGCACCACCATTTTTAACTCTTATCGTGGATCGTGGTGCATGTGTTCCATATTTATCTAAATAATACTACATAACATATCGTGAATGAGCATAATATTTTAGAGACTCCGGCATCCGGATAAGATTATGATTTTATTCATGTTAGAAGTGAGTAGTTTGTGAGGAAACAGGAATGATAACAGCGGAAGTTTCTAAAGTTACAGCAATTTCTTAGGTGGAAAGAGTCATTTTATAAATCCACAATACACACAATTGTTGATTCTCTCGTTTCTATTACTTATCAGGTTTAAATTCTTATTTCTGAAAAGTAAATGTATGTAAATATGTTTACTCTCAAACTATATAATTTTAATTTCATTTTATCAAATTCATTTTAAGTGGATAACTTATTTGTTTAAAATACCATACAATGCTTGTGCAAGAATATTATTATTGTATTCATTAACAAGGATATAGAAAATATATGTAAATATTACGTTATTTACCTAAGGATTTACTATTTGTAAGTGGATTATTATTATCTAAAATTATTGATTTTAAAACTACCGTTTGTTATTATAATGAAACTCTAACAAACGTTTTTTCCACGAACCAAAAATGTATTCTTTAATTAAAATTTATTGAACTAATTATTCTTATTAATAATAAATTTAGAATACTAAACCTAACAAATTCCTCAATTAATCGTAATCATAATTTAATTTTATTAGACAATTATACAGAGTTTAATTTGAAGTGTTAAACGACTGTTTTCCACTCCCAGATTAAGCATGAAGTAAAATTTCGAGTTTAGAAAAGCCTGAAAATTTGGTTTGGTCGCGTAGCGCTACGCGACCAAACCAAATTTTCAGGCTTTTCTAAACTCGAAATGTTACTTTATGCGACGCGTACTTAACACTGATGTGATATGATGTTCAAAACACACGTTTTTTAGCATAATGATATAGTATAATATTTTAAACTTCACCTAAAATCAGTGTTTTATACGCGTGGCGCATGAAATAAAATTTCAAGTTTAGAAAAGCCTGAAAATTTGGTTTGGTCGCGTAGCGCTACGCGACCAAACCAAATTTTCAGGCTTTTCTAAACTCAAAGTTTTACTTCATGCTTAATCTGGCAGAGGAATACACTCGTTTAAGACTTTAAATTAAAGTATTTTAACAATCAAACGATAATTGGAAAAGTTACAGCTCATGCATATATGTATGTATTTTTAAAAGAAAAAATCCCAGAATATTTACCAAATTTTAGTGGTGGCAAATGCCATCGCCAGAGCCGAAAGGGTTAATAATGTTGATAGTATAAGTAATTTGTTTTATTATTTGCGTTAATTTTTATCTACTGTGACAATATTGATAATTCTTATCATGTTTCAGCATTTTACATGTTTTCGATATATTTTTATGTACAGTAAGATATCGCGATAATTAGCAATTTGCAGGAATTCCTTGTTTTTACAAAAACGGTCAAATAGTAACATATCCCAATAATTACAGCGTTTCGTAAATTTACAGGAATTCCTTGTTTTTATAAAAACGGTCAATTTGAAGCTTCTAACAATCATCTAAGTAAGTAAGCCCTAACATTATCAGGTTTTTCTAAACTTGAAATTTTACTTCATGCATTACCACGCATATAAAACACTGGTTTAAAGTGATGTTCAAAATAAGACAGACATTTTTTAAAATTGATCTATTAAAATATTAATTTAAAAAATAATAATGTTACAACATTCGCAGTTGAATTAGTTTATGAATGAATATTCGAATACAATTTTAAAAACTCCTAGTATTAATCAAAACGTGTATTTTTGGATTTGTGCTATAAAAATATAAAATATATAAAATATTCACATAGAAATATTGATTACTTTTTCGATTATCAAAATAGTAAATTGCTCAAAACAGTTTGAACAACTATTATTAAATATTATTTCTTCTATGTTCTGGCGCCCCTTTTAGCCGACCCTGATTGAGTCAAATTTGAAAATACTTGTTTGGATACACGAGTTAGAAGCTTGAAGCTATAAATAAATATATTTTAAAAACAACGAATGTTTGAGAATTTCCAACGAAAAATCGTAATATATATACCTAAAAGTAAAGTTACCTGTATGGTTCTTTCCACACATTATTTCCATATTTTGAAACAATCCGTGACACAGAATATAGGTAGCAGGTCGGCCCAGCTTTACTTCATTCATTTCAACTTTTATAATATTTGTGAATTGATGCATAACTATTTTGTTTGATTTTAAGGCTACAAAAAAGTCATGTCTAATAAGAGTACTAATATATGATGTTGATTGATAATTTTAGGAGTACCTATTTGAAAATTTCATGTAACATTAATTACTTATAAAAAATATTTTAACATTGTTTGTACAACACAATTTATTTTTATGTGACTGCAGTTTCGGCAAATTTCGGCCATTATCGAACATGAAGTGCTTCATGTTCGATAATGGTAAGCTAAATTTGCCGAAATTGCAGTTACATAAAAATAAATTGTGTTATAAAAAGTTAAAACGTTTTTTATCGATAAATTAACATGTATAACGAAGTAGAAGACTCCACAATACAAAATTTGTTAATTACTAAGTTTTTATGACATAACGATTAATGGTGAAACCCTAAAGTTTTATTTGTCTCCAAATATTTTACATTTGTAAATGTGTATAATTGTTTGGTAATATTGTAACTAAATTTATATATATATATATATATATATATATTTTTGTATATATATATATATATATATATATATATATATAACCTTTTCAGAATCATAGTCCCAAAATAAAACAGCTACTATTGCTTTTTCGTTTTCGATTTTACTTTTCCCGCATGTAATACAAAGAAAAAATATTGTTATCGTGAACATTTTTAAATCAAAATTAAAAAAAATGTCTGTGCGTCCTTCAGCGTACATCAAAAACCACAAAAGTTATTGAGATGAAACTTCTAATTTAAGCATTTTAATACAACATATGATCTGATGCGCTTTTAGTGAAAATGCGGAAGCCGGAAGTAGTATTTTACTCTTAGCTTTTTTTTCGATTTTAAAAAAAGTTATAGATAATCAAAAATAAAAGATTATTAAGGACACATTTTTTGTTATACTACTGTTAGCTTTCACTCAGTTTTGAAAAAGGCGAATTGTTGCTCTATCTAGGTTAGTATTGAGCATATCGGTTAATTAACGTTTTTCATACTTTCACTCCCACCACTTTTGTATTATATTCCCCCGCACATGGTTTTAAATGTCTGTTATGTATTTAGTGTTATTTCATTGATAATTGTCACTTTGTGTCCGAAATCAACATTTAGTAACTCGAATAAAAAGTGCGAAGAAACATCATTAGTGCTTTATTTGTCGATGCTAGTGTTAAATTTGTAATAGGTCAGTAGGGGTCATGTGCAAATATTATTTGTGACGAAATTAAATTAAAATATTAATACAAAAATCACCCAAGAAAATAATAAAGAAAAATCAACATCCAGTAAATACGAGAATAACATTAGTTGATCAAAATTTTTTATCTGAAAGAAATAACAAATGCAGCATCGCCTTAAAATAATAAACAAGTACCGGCGCGTGGAGAAATGCTAAGACGTACAGAAAGATTTAGTTCAGAGTTTAACGAACGCTGACACAACAAGTGTGCAAAGTCAGGGAAATTATGTTGACGTCAGAGAGGGATGGGTTTTGTGACCAAATATGGTAGTAGATAAAGTCTACGCATCAAAGTCAGGGGAGGGGAGAACTTTAAGAGCAGCAAAGAAACGATTCTAAAAATGAGTTCGTTTTGGGACAGGGACTAAGATAGTCAGTATTTGAATGTAAATGGGGACAGTTGAGAATAAGAAGTTTCAGTGGGATGTGAGTTAGTGAAGTAATGTTGATAAAAGGAGTTAAGTATTGAGAAAGGAGTTAGAAAATGGAGAATGGAGTTAGGGATAACAGCGCTGGAGAGACTATCACGTAAGAGTAAATTTAATTCTACATCAAACCGGCTAAGTTGAAATGAAACAAACACAACCAGCGAAATAATTTAAACATCTGGGAAAAGGGGGAAGATGAAGGGGGGGATGAGAATGAGGGATGCATGGTGGTTGATGTGTAAGGCCGAATTGAACAAGAAAACGAGGTATGTCCTACTAACTAATCGACCTAGTCGATTGATGTGTTAGGCCAATCCGAGTTAGTATTGCGCTAAGTGTCCTACTAACTAACCACACGAATGAGGGATGTATGGTGGTTGATGTGTAAGGCCGAATTGAACAAGAAAACGAGGTATGTCCTACTAACTAATCGACCCAGTCGATTGATGTGTTAGTCCAATCCGAGTTAGTATTGCACTAAGTGTCCTACTAACTAACCACACGAATAAGGGATGTATGGTGGTTGATGTGTAAGGCCGAATTGAGCGAGAAAACGAGGTATGTCCTACTAACTTATAGACCCAGTCGATTTATGTGTAAGGCCAATCCGAGTTAGTATTGCGCTAAGTGTCCTACTAACTAACCACACGAATGAGGGATGTATGGTGGTTGATGTGTAAGGCCGAATTGAGCGAGAAAACGAGGTATGTCCTACCAACTTATCGATCCAGTCGATTTATGTGTAAGGCCAATCCGAGTTAGTATTGCGCTAAGTGTCCTACTAACTAATCACAAGAAAAAAATAATTCGATTATGAGTGGACCGAGGTGAAAGGTCGTTCCACTCATTAATCGGAAATGAATGGCGATTGATGTGTAGGGCCGATGTGAGAGATTGTCCCACTAACTAATCGCAAGTGTGTCGAGTGTGTGATGCTAGCTCCGGGATGGTTTTTGTTGGTTTCCCATCTCGTAATGCGAATGCAGGAGCTAGTTAATTTTGCTCCCACAAGTAGAGTCATACATTTTTTTGAGTTTATCCAAATGCACATGACTTCTAAGCATAAACGTTGGATAATATATTTTGTGAATATAAATAATATAAGACATATCAATTCATTAGAAATGTCATGAGAGGTCAATAAACTTTGCATACGTTAAGCTCATATCCTGTTTTATTTATTGTTCACACATCCTCCTAGTCACATTAAAAGGAAAGAAAGACACAGTATTTACGATAATGCATATTGACACAAACAACGAACCTGCTAAATAAATAAAAGGGTTACTACATACACAACACAACGTAAACAATAATACAATTTATAAATTTGTATAATACCTAGGGTCGAATTATTACAAATTATTACACATTGCATTAATTGTATCGGTCTAGAAATGAAAATAGTTTATATTATATTATATATTAGTAAATAACATTATAAATACTATTCTCATTTCTATCAGAAATTTCTTAGTGAGGCACTGCTTACCCCAACCGGCCGCCACTGTTGTTAATAGTAAGCTATATTTAAACGAGATAGATTTTTATACAATAATACATAAGAAAACGAAATATTACAGATACAGGAAAATTGTTTTATTACCTCATGAATATATGGTAGTATTATGAAAAAGAAAGTAAAAAGAAATCTGATATATTTTAATGTCTCAAGATGATTGATACTGAGAGATACATTAAAATTATCATACGAAAGAACCCGTTCGCGTTATCAATAAAAAATCCGTACACACCACTCTTTCTTCAATATATTATTATTTTCCAAGTTTTTATGAGTGTGCGAGTTTGTGTGATGTTATATTGAGCATATAATTTAGATGAACATTTATTATTGTTAGTTGAGAAGTTTTTTGATATTTTAGACACATAGAAATATGACGATTGGATTACTGATATATGTTTTTTATTTAAAGTCGAAGTAAACAAGAGACATTGACCCAATTAAGTTAAATCTAGGTATATAATGAAGTTAAATCTCTAAAAATATTGTTATTATCAAGCTTTAATAGGTAAGAGTATGGACATACAAGAGCAGCGATATATGCGATGTAAGAAGAAAGTAAAAAAAACTTCAATAAAATAGCTCATTATCCACTCACACAGACCTAAATGTGTGGGTGTTATATTCCAGTTTTTTAGCTGCCCGTGAGAATTTTTGTGTTACCTCAGTGACGTCGGTCTGTCCATTTGTTGAGCGATTTCAACGATAAGGTTCATAGGATTTTAAATAAATATCGTATTTGGTTGTTAATAACCACAGCGTTAAATTTTGTCTTTGACAAATACGACCGTTACCGTATTTGTCAAAGACAAAATTGAATGGAAAAGTTCCCGTTTCCTAACGGGGAAAACGACCAATAAGATGCATGTTACGTTGTTAATTATATAATTGAAAAATCATTTAAATAAAATCTGTAGATAATCAAGAAATAAACATTTAATGTTAATATACTTTTTGTCGTAGCTCTTTTAGTTTTGAAGTTATTTTAAAAGCATGAATTCTTAAATACTTTAAAATTACTTTACTACTCTATCTCTGTGTACATTAATAATATGTGATAAAAATAATAGATGTATTAATTCTATAACATTTCTAAACTACGGTGTTGGCCATTGCAGATTTTTTTAGTTTTATGTGGAGGATGCTCAAAATTGTATAGTATTTAGATAATTCCTCTTAGTCAATTTTCAAAGATATAAATAAAATATTAAACAGGCATGGGTGGCGTAGTGGGTACAGACCCTACCCACAAAGTCACGGATTTAAATTCCGTCAGAGTAGGGTCATATATTAATATTAAATGATTCTATTCGGGTTCGTGGATGTAGTATGAATAGGTTGTGATGTTCTAGATATAATGTAAAATTTAGAATTAGCTAAAAATTAATATAGTTATGGCTAAAAAAAGAGTATATGTGGGATGTCTGTTCGTATGAGATCTCGTACGAGTAGTTTACTTTACCGCTTTTCAAACCTTTGTGCTTGACTCTATGATGTGTACGTAACATTCTTGCGTGCAGCTTACATCGATTCTAGCATTGATGCTTACATCGCTGCTCTTATATGTTCACACCTAATTATTCCGTTTCTTAAAAGACACGCTTACGTCTAGGTTTAGCCTAAGTGTGATCAATATCTCGAGTAATAGTGTTGAAACAAAAATTGTTTATAATATGTGTTCAACATTTTTGTACACAATTTTCAAAGAAAATATTAAACGATTTATTTAAAGTCACATTATAATATCAATGCCAGGGAACATATTATGTTACCCAACACAGTTTATTTTTTCAATATTTTCTCAAATATAAATTGGATTAAAACTCAATTACATATAAATACATAATATTGACACATGCAAACATGCCCCTGAGTTTAACTTCTTGCACCCTAAATATAACTTTATAAAAATTAATTTGGTTATTAAGGTTTAACAATGCAGAACATTTACGAATATATGTATAGATTACTTTGCGTACGCCATTTGTATGGTTACTAATTAACTAATTAATTAGTAAAATTAGCATAAAACTAATTACACGTGAATTTCTGTGAGTCACTCGGGGCATTGGCAATTCGGATAGATACAAACATGAGAGGTTTGCATTTTATCTATTGCAATAATATATTGTTTGGTTAAATTAGTTTGGTTATACGTTGTGTGAGTAAAATAGGCTTATATCAAGCCAACCTAGTATCAAGCATCAAATTTTTATTTACTTAGGCTATTTACAATAAAATAGATGTAAGATGTCAAATCATTATTCAAATTATTGTGTAAAATTACACAATCATCACAATTAGCAATTACATTATCATGTTAAAATTAAGAAGAAACATAACTAATTTAAAAATTTCGAAATTGAATAAAAACATTTGTCGACAAGGAATATTTTTAATTTTTTACGGAAAGTGTTATGATCTGATGTTTACTTAATGTCATCAGGTAATTAGTTATACATTAGGGTGCCGACATGATATGGCGATTTCTCAAACAAACGCGTTTAATGTTTTTTAACTTATAGTTGCATTTTATACCTAGTGTTTTGCGAATGGTTTATTAAGTTCTTAGAGAAAGTTTTGTAATTATCTTTAACAAGTAGAATACCATTAAGGATATCAATACATGGTAGAGTTAGCAAGCCGAATCTTATAAAATATTGTCGGGAAGAGAATAAATACCCTTCAAATATTAGCTGCGTTACCGCATACTAATACATTGTAATTGAAGAACGATTATGCCAACGAATAATAAATAGTGAAAAGAGTGGCCTTGTTCAATGATAATTTTAATTGTCTTGTGGCAAAAAAGCACTCGAGAGTTTCCTGCAGACAAAACTAATACAAGAACTCAACATCATGGAGTGTTTGAAAATTAATAAGAGAAAAAACACAGGACATCTTCTCAACGACAAAACAGATCTAACTAATTCGCCCCTCTTACATTTACATTTTTCTGAAAAACCCACCCCCTCATAAACATTGTATGGGGCTCGACTTTAATTTACACCTTGTGGAATAACATGCATTATAATATAGATTCACACTGTATTGATATATATCACCAATTAAAATGAATAAATTCAATACGGATATGATAAAAGTTTACTTTTTTCAACTTTGAAATGTTGACTAGAAACTTCTATAAAACCTCACTGATTGCTGTTAACCATTGCACTGGAGACATTGGGGAAGTCGAAAGAAGTGTTTGTTAAAGACTTCAATCTAACTTCAACTTAAAGTTAGATTTAACCGGATGACGATTATAACACATTAGCACATTACACTTGGACTCATATAGATTTATAGAATAACTAACATAAATTATTACACTCTTGGAAATTCATTTGGGCTGAATTCTAGTTTGTGTCAACGGCTATATTTCGCCGAAAAAAATGCTCACGTTGAATATTCCACATACTTCTAGGTTAGCTTAGGTTAGGAGAAAGGTGTGCAATAGAATAAATTGAGTAAATCTCTTTGGGCACGATGATTTTTCTACATACTGCTAGGACAACATTTTTAAAATTTTTAAAATAATGTTTTTTATATATTTAACATTCCTGGTCAAAATTAATTGCATGTCTAGATAGTACTTGTCGAGTACTTTCGAATAATATCATTTTTATCTACAATACCCACGGGGTGTATAGTGAATTCTTACCTTGTATTGTATTTATTATTTCTTCGCCTAAAGAAGCCAGTGTGGCGAAACAATTGCAGCGTTATACAAGAGATATTTGAAAGTGTTTAAATTGTTATATTTATATAAAAGTAAAAACTAATATGGTCATCCCATCTAAAATGTGTATCAACTATGGTGCCCAGACATTTTTATGTTGCTAATAATCCAAAACTTACAATACCTGCTGACGGAGTACGCCTATTTGAAAATATACATAATCCGTTTTGGTGTTATTTAGTATAAGCATATTTTCACACCATGAGTCATAGTCGCTAGTAATGTCCGTTACCTTTCTATGAAGTTCCTTAGGAGTCTGCGCTGAGACCACTATTGATGTGTCATCAGCACACATAATTAAGTTCCCTGATGTTACGTATGAAGGTAGATCATTGACATCAAGCAAAAATATTAGCGGTCCCAGCACTGATCCCTGTGGAACCCCTATATCGACTGTAAAATCACCAGAGATGGACTCGCCTAACTTAGTCCCATTTTTTCGATTGCGCAAGTAGGATTCGAGCCAATTTAAAAAAACATCCACGAAAACCAAGTGAAGTTAATTTATCAATGATAGAATCAATTTTTATCGTGGCAGAGGCCCGTGCAATGGCTGTGAAGTCATGGAGCTATTTTTCTATTCGTCCCGTACAAATCGAAAAATAGCCCCATGACTTCACGGCCATTATCAACGTGTTCATAAATATATTAAACTAACTGGTTAGTGGCTGTTGCTGTTGATCTTCTTGATCAAAAACCATGTTGATACTCGTGTAGTAGATTGATTTTTTTTAGGTAGTTAATCATTCAATTAGATACTAGAATTACCACAAGTTTTAAAAATATGCCGATAATTACTACATTCAGTTTTACTCCTTTTTTGTGAACCGGTACAATGGGCGCGATTTTTAGAAAATCTGGAAAGTAGCCATTGGAGACAGCTAGGTTTACGATATGCGTTAAATGTTTCACAATTCCACTTGCCACGAACTTTAAAACTACAGAGAGTTTTATGTAACACCGAACATGCTAAAGTGTACTCAATGTTAATTTTCTTTTTTAGTATACTTATACCATGGAGAAAACAGTTCAAGAAACTCCCATGATTTATCTTCTCTAAAATGTTTTGATTGACCAATACCATTTATTTTAACTATTTTGAACCTTTTAAAACAGTTTGTTTAGATAAATTTCACAAGCGAGGAGTTAGAAGTCCGTCGATATTATCGAAAGAGATGAAATTAAACTATTTCGATTATGTCGAAAAGTGTCCAATAATATCCTTACAATTTCAAAACCATTTAATATTTAAAAATCCTCTGTACATAAGAGTTCTACAAGAATTTAAGTTTAGGTCCGACAAATTCCAACATTACTAGTCTTTGGTTTCAAAATTAAGCGATAAAATTGTATGTAATATATTAAATTAAACAACGAAATGTTACGGAAATTGTGTTTACTGATGAAGCATTTATATCTTCTTACCTTCATTAACTATTATTATACTGATTAAAAATATAACAAAAGTTGATAAGCATTCCGTTGAACTAAAATATTCATAATACAACATATTGTAGTTTACATAATAATTGACAAATTCAATTTATTTTTGACGGGAAGAGTGTACATTGGGTTGACTATGTTACCATTAGAAATCGTAGCTAGTCACATCGTACTCAATGCTCTGATGCTTCCCAGTACACATCGAACATAGGAAAATGAACATTGAGTACATTCTAGCATGTTCAGTGTTACATAAAACTCTCTGTATGTTAACCCTTAATGTGTGCATTAAATCAGTTTTGTTTGAGTCTTACATTTAACATTATATGATAGATATCCAAACTGATCATTATATATTTACAGAGATAGTTTAATAAAATAATTATATACAATTGAAAAAAAAACATATTTTCAAAATAACTTTAAAACGAAAAGAGCTACGATAAACAGTATAAAATAAATTAAATAAAGGACTAAAGCCGCGCAACTTAATCCGCGCTGATCTAAATAAGACTACTTTGGAATCAATAGAACCCTGTTACCGGCGTTTTACCGAAAACGTCGTTATCATGATTATGTCGGCTTTATAATTCAAATACGTATTCATTTCGCGACAACAACGGATCTTAATTTGATTTATTTATTATTATGCCCTTATAATCATAATTATAAAATGACTTAGGTTTCTTTCACATACATTGATGTGTCGCATTGTAAATATACTCGGCAAAAAAATGCACCACTTGAAAATGCACCAAAAAATATCGAATTTTCAAACCGCCATAACTCGGTTGCTTTTGGTCGAAAATAGATGAATCTTCGAGTTCTGGACGACTTGAAGTTTTTTCTTTAAACGCATGTAAGTTAATCCGACGCCAAGTTTGTTGCACCCCCTGCTACTCCCCTGAGCAAAAAAATGTTTCTGATGTAAAAAAATGTCAAACTTTACCAAAGTGCACCGGGCGAAAAACACAATTCTGGACTCAACTCACCAGCTACGAAATCAAGTTTATTCAGTTTTAAATAGAAACCCTTTTTTTATTTTGGATTTGGACTGTACGTCAGAAAATACATAACCTTTGTATAAAAAAACTTGGTTCGATTCTCAACAGATCTCGATGTAATTAGCAATAGTGAATGTTGTTTTTGATCTCTAAAAATAATCATTTTGCTATTTGTAAGTAATTTTTAAATCTTTACCTACTATAAAGTAAATACTCTTATGTCCAAACAGGGTTTTAGAAAATCGGTAGATGGCGCTGTATTCGCCAAAATTGACAACATCTGGTCGCAAGTAAATCGAATCGAAAAAAGTTTTTCAGACAAAAATTATTTATTTTCTGACGTACAATCCAAATCGAAAATAAAAATTGGAGGTTTTTGTTTAAAATTTCAAAGTTGCTAAAATTTTGCACGAATTTAACAACAGTTGTAAGGTAAATTTGTTAGAAGAATTAGAAATTATTAAATATAACAAAAACGGTATTCTATTAAATAATCAAATATAAGTTAAGTTTAATTATTATTTAGTTTTGCTAACAAATTGCTTCAGCTTAATTACCTTTTTAAATACACCCCCTATCATAAGCCGTAATTTCATTACACTATAAGTTTATAAATGTTTTATAAAAGACAATGTACTTCTTAGTATTAGTTTAAGTATTTTATTGTCTATACATGTTTTGCCATAGCCATCCTCAGTAGAAAACTACAAAAGTTACACAATTAAATACAATAAATTATATTAGAATTAAGTAAATATGTATAAGAGGGCAGAAAGACCTTTGGTCGATAGCCCGGACAGACTAACCCTAACATCTATGATAGGTATATACGTTTCTGTACCGTATATTGTATTGTCTGAATAAAGATGTTTGTATATATATGTATAAGTCTTAAAAATCAATCTTATTATCCCTTTTTCACCCCTTTTACATAAAACATATATTTATATTAATTTAACATCTCAAAAAATACACAATTTCCATAATCTTTTACATATCAATTTTATTTTTAAGACTTATACATATTTACTTAATTTGAATTTAATTTATTGTATTTAATTGTGTAACTTTTCTAGTTTCCAACTGATGGTGGCTATGCTAAAACATGTATAGAAAATAAAATACTGCAGTGCTCAACAATAAAACTGAAACCCTCCTAACTGTGTTGTTTTATTTCAAATAGTATTATGTAGTTTCATCATGTATCCGTCTCGTCAATTAAATTTTAATAAGTATATGTTAATAAGCAATCTGTAACACCATTGCTTTTCACCAAATGTTACTTTACTGTCTTACGAAACGGGTATATTTTTATAAATGTTCTAGTCCTTAAAGCCGATATCGACTTCGTAAATAAGTTCCGAATCTTTACAAAAATCATCAAAATAACTTATTGTTACTTCCGTGTTGTCTAATCTTGTTTTAATAACACACGTCCATGCTACGGGTTGAATTAAGTGATCCGTAACACCGTTGCGTATCACCAAATGATACGCAACAGTGCTGACATTAGTCGATACTGGAATCGAGAGTTCAAGGAATTATAAAAAAATCGATTCCTTTTAGACTAAATTATTCGAAAATAATGGTACTTTGAAATTGCGACAGTGCGCACGAAATCAGTCAGTAAAGGCATTTAACAAGTGAATTTGACAGTTCGCGGCGGGTGACCGACGATAATTTAGTCGATCGTGCAATCAATTGTAAGAATACAGGCGCTATTCGAGCAATTTCAGTGAAATCAATTGTTTCCAAAAGAATCAGTGTGGATTCTTTTTAATGCGCTTTCCTATGTATATAACGCTATAGTAGTTTTTAATATTGATTCTAAAATCATAAAAAATCGTTTACATTGCGCTCTGGGGCTGGAAAATTGTTTTAAAATAAAACGTTGACATTAATGAAAAATTGAATTGAATTGAATTGATTTAGAATTAATGTACGTATTTTTGTCCCTACAAATGTACTTTCAATCCAAAGTGCTATAAAACGCAGATGACAAACTATTTTAATATAGATATTCTATATGGCGGTATTTAATATATGAAACCTGCGAGGACACTTTGCAACCAGGGTGCCAAGATACCTGCAACCTTTCCTCTAATTAATCACAAGTTTTGTTCCTAAAATCGTCATGGCGTGACGCATTTACCGAACAAACGAAAACTTTATTTTACTACATTGTATTCATATAGCCATTAGCACCATACTTATTACAAGATTAAATCGTGTGATATTTATGTTACTCGCAAAATGATCATACCCACACTTGTATAAAATGGTCATAGGGCTTACAATGATTAAAAAGCGCTTTACCGTGTTTGTAATATATACTTTTATTCGTCATTAAATTGCCATTTTAAACGAATTTTGCATAGATATGGAGTTTCGAAATCCATTTTTATTTGAAAAATAAAAAAACTTCCTTCGCTGGATAAAGTAAAAGGTACCTGTGCTTACCACAGCAGATATTTTTATTTTACTTTTGCAGAAATAAATGCAATTTTAATTTGTAAATGGCCACATTAAGACCCTGTACATTCTTTAACATACTCTCTGTACAGTAGGATCTTACTCGTGCGTATATGGACGAGCATTATATTATTACATATCTGCTACGTACCAAAAACCATACAGTTACACTATACATATTGTGTGGAATGCATGAATTTCTCTATAACATGCATACATTTACGAAAAGTTTAATATTGTCACGGAGTGAAACCTACGCCTGAGTAATATTACTTTTAGACTGAGACTGGAATCATCAACGTCGATACTCTTTTCTGTTGTAAATATTGAGTTTACATTTATTTATTTTGAATCACATCCAAGAAAAATGAAATCGAGCTTCATCGTCGATGTTCAGGGTGCTCAGTTTCAATGTTCGCTGTTGGGAGCTCTAATAACCTAATATATTTAGGCAGATTTGCACTCTGACTTTAATCATCTAAGTTAAATGTAGTGACTTTATTAAACCTCTGATTAAAGCACTGCACGGGCCCGGCCTTGAATTTTTTCAAGCGGGCCGGGCCGAGCCAGACTCCCAATCCAAGCCGGGACAAGCCTGACTGTTTTTTTAAAGTTTGTTTTTATTTGCAATTGCAAAACTATATCTAAAAACTAGTAAATATATATGTACCAGAGTGATAAACCTTTATAAACTACTGTTTTTTAACTCTGTGAAAATGTTGAATTATTCAGACTAAAATATTGACCGGGCCGGGCCTGTTCTATTATTTACTCGTGCCGGCCTCAAGTCAATTATTTCATGACCGAGCCGGGTCGGGCCGGACATGCAAAATAATGCAAGCGGGCCGGGCTGGGCCAGGCCCAGAAAAATCGGCCCGTGCAGGGCTCTAATTTGTAAGATATGCTAAACATGTCTCTTTCATCAATATGCCGTTCTATAACACTCTTCTAAACTGATATTTTTACTATCACTGTATGTAATACAAAGAGAAAGCATTGTTTTCGTGAAAATATTCAAATACAAATCTTTACTGGAAATATTCGATTTTAGGTTTGCTGAGTCGAAAAGCGATTTAATTTTTGAAAAGCCTCTGTCACTCTGTCTGCGTGTCATTACCGTACAGGAAAAACCGCTAGATATATTGAGATGTAACTTTAAACGTAAGCCTTGTTCCTACAATGATACAATCTGACTACTGCTAGTGTTTTTCCTCTTTGTAATGATATTGATAATCTAGAAATTATTTTTTTTTATTTGAAATGAAAACAACACAATTGGAAAAGTTTCACTTTATTGTTTAACACTTCCGACGTAAAATGTCTTTTTCGTGAAGCTAGAAGAATCATATTACAATTTTTAGTAGTGTAAGCAAATTTACAAGAAAAGGGATACTCTGTAAATCTTGAAAAGGTTAATACTTTGATATCGATCTTGTATCGAACAGCTGGTCCAACGCTGTGATGAATGTCATTAAATGCATGGCTAATATCAATTAGGGCGCAGGGAAAGTACTGTTGCGGCCCTACAGTGGTCTTGTTTCACTAGACTCAGGTTCTTGCTACAGCACGCAGCGGTGATACGTGTAAAAGAAGGACATATGAACAGACCCTTATTTACTGCGCGAAGAACCCAGTAGATAAAATACATTACAAGGCCTACCATCACTAGGTCATTGGGTATTTGAGCGGCGAAACTCATAAGTAGAAAATATTAGACTACCTAGACCGTTTAAGATTGAGTTTAGCGAGTTTCCGCCATGGCTTATGTCACGGTTCACGGTTCGCAACGACCTGACCTCATTTTAAAATAGAGAGAAAGTACCAGAACTTCCCCGAAGAACATTTTAGAGTAATTTGACGAATAATAGTACTAATAACCTTTCTTCACACGTTTATTTTATTTACCAAATGTACATACACATTTGGTAATTCAAATAAACGTGTTATTAGTGCTTTTATTCGTCAAATTAATTTGATCTTCACGTAACTCAATCAATAAACTTATTTTAGAGTAAAGTAGATCAATACTCAGACTACATATATGCAGGTCTATACTTTTCAAAGACTGATCACGGGGTGGGTTATTTCTTTATCATCGAGGGGCATCTTACTCGTGATCACTTCAAGAATCGGCTAGTGTGTACAGTTCGGAGCTATATGCTATTTATCAAGCACTACGATACTGCGAAATGTCGACAAACAAATCATGTGCCACAGAAGCCACTGTATGTACTCGGGTGATCCACTGTTTATTGTTTCGGTCAGAAAGACGATAACTATCATCTGGACTCCGGGGCAACGAGCTGACCCATGCAGCTGCCCGTGAGGCAATTGTTGCGGATCAAATAGATGATGTTCCTGTGTAGAGAGATGTCAACGAGAGTGGAACAGCTACGAAAGAAAATTAAAGGAAATATAGTGGTAACGTAGGAGTCGCCAGTAAGTCTTACTAGAAGAGAGGAGGTAGCTCTTTGTCGTTTAACCATGGGCACACAAACTTAACCTCTTCCTAACCCAACGATTAAGCATGTAATAGAGGAATGCTTAGTATACGCTCCACACCGCAACAAACTTAAGTTCGCGGGTAATCTTGGTATTGTGTTGTAAAACTGCCGAACACAAAATTTATCTCCCTTTCTAGTTACGCTACTGAATCAGGATATCACTTGTGGGAGGCTGCTCGCTGTAAATGCTGAACATATGATAATAAGATCGATTTGCACTCACGCACTGATCGGTTACAATCGCTGCCCGAGCCACACAGTTGGACACCATCTAATAATTATGCAATAGTTTTGCAGGTAGAGCATTCAATAGTTACAAATGTAACCATAATATAAAATGCTATACATTAATAGTGAAGTAGATAGAGCTCATCCAATGAAAAGAAACGCTGTGGAGTCATGTAAGGGAATATCAATTTTTACGAGCAAAATAAAAAAGGTCAAAAAGTTCGTGCATATTTAAAGCTCGAATGAGTCGACTTTTGTAGTTGGTATGAAATATGTGACAATTTCATATGCTCACTTGCATAGGCATTTTACGGGCGGGACGTGTGCATTCCGTCATTCCGGTCCAAATACGCAAATATGTAACAGTTGGACGAAGGTGATGCGAAAGCCTAGATTTATAAGTCATTAATTAAGTTGATGCGAATTTCATGACGGCGATATTTAATAAACACAACAAGTCCCAGGATACGTGCATGCAACACATGCGTTTGATTGTTGATTGTTGACACACACAGGAGATGTATGGCGTAAATGAATCTTCCTTTCTCTCCTCCTGACTGTTAATTATTTGCGAAACTGATGGCTTTACGGCCTTTTTAGCCTAAATTAATTACTCCCTTATCGATCATCTCGAATAAACTCGGATTTAGTATTTGTATAAACGAATTAAATTTAAATAACTAATTTATACAATTACCAAAAATTATTAATATTTTATATGTAATTATATCATTTATTAGTATAATATGAATAAGCTCAATATTGCCCTATGGAAATGAAATTTGCATCTTTAAAAACTTCTAATATAAGGATAACTATAAGAAGTAAATAGCGGTACATTTTAGTTATTGAAATGGACAGTCAATATAGATCGCTTATAATGGCGAACATTTCAAAATGTGTGACAAACATAGGAAAACATACACGTGTCAAAAGACGGTGCTGCAGAAAGAAAATTTTGAGTTCAGTAATTTTAGTCAGAAAGTAATTTTACGGACATAGACTTAGTAGGCTAACATTATTATTGCGCTGGCATTGGCAATTATTTTCGTAGACAAAAAATAAACAATTTACATGGGTTTCACTTTCAGTACAACTTGTTTGACATGAGTAAAAAGCTCATGCATAAAAAAATGTAAAAAAATTAATTCCTAAATTCCATAACTATATCTACATTTCAATGATACCGAGCCACATAAAATGCTATCAAGCCAAATTGTATTTTCAACGTAGGTTGCATGTTTCATATAAGGATATGTAATTCTTTGAATGAAGGGCGAGTAATGAGAATGGGAATGAGTCGAACGTAAGTAAATTGGGGTAGTCGCAATGCAGGTAAAAGTACGGTCTGATAGTTCGTCCCCGTCGGGAGCTATTGCATAGTCCAAGTTGTTAGCGCTTCTCAACTCAGCACAAGCAATAAATCTATGTAAGAGACACGTAACGTATGCGAGGAACAATACTTGATGGTCGCGACTTTGCTGATTTATTTACTGGGCTTTGTTCATTTTCGGGCGAATATTTCATTGTAGCTAGTCCCGGGAGGATTAACCTTTACAAACCCTTTGTTCGCGGCTCGAAGAAGTGCAGGTGACCAACGCGAGAGAATGTAATCAGGCAGTAGACGTGCCGATGCAGTTGCAAGATTAAAATTTCACCTTCCGGCCTCTATTCACTATAGGCTACAAGAATCTTCAGTATATATAGCCCAAAACGTGTTGCCATAAATTCGTCCCATTAAAGCTAAAGCTGAAGTTGAGATAGATGCACAGAAGCATAAATCACAAACCTCGGTACGAACCAAACAAAACGCAATTTTTTTCTCGCCTACGGAAACTGTTTTTGTGTCCTACAATTAAGGTCAGCAATTCATGGTCGCAAATTTGTTTCAATGAAGAAATAATGGAATTTAGGAAAAAACCGATGAAGTCTGACTTAGATTTACTACATGCACCGATAAATATTTTTTCTAAATTAAATCATCAATTTAATTCCATCACTTTTGAAATTATTTTGTTAGTGTTGTTTTGTACAGAAATATTTATAATTAAAATAACAGAAAAAAATAGAATGATGGGTCGATTATCAGCATCAATCGCGTACGCCTATCAGTCTCTACCTACTAGGCCAGCAATCCCCCATATTTTAGTAAGTAATAGAAAAACATGTATATTTGTGTATTCCCATGATAATATGAATGAACTAGGATAAACTCATTAATTCAAATAATAAATAAATGCACGGGACCCAAATTTTCCACGCTAAAATTGATTATGAAACACTCCTGATTTAATCAGTATTTTTTAATAATATCCAAATATGATAATTATGTGAATTAAATTAATATAAATGATTAATATTGCATTCATTATATTATCTGAACAGATATCGATAAAACCCAACGTTCAGATGGATAATTATTACCCAATTGATGAGAATAATTAAGGGTGAACAGCTAGTATAATATTATATCTTATATAATTATATAATACATATTTATAGAGCATTGTAACAAATTAAATAATATTTTAAATATTTCATTGTATAATTCAATATCCAGAGGTGTATTTGCACAGGAAGTAGTTGTTTCAATGGGTATTTATTGTCTTCGGTTGTCTTATTAACTAAGACGTTTTGTTTGCTGTTTATTCGAATATTATCGTAAGATTATATATTATGTTTAAAGTGTTCAAACTATAAGAAGCATAAGCTTATTTTCTCGAATTAAAATAGTTAATAATTTGAATGATTCTTGTTTCAACTAGTATAATGATAACATCTCTTTTGCTCGATAATAATTCAAAATATGCAAATAGATCAAGTTACTTCCAGTTTAATTAAAGTTTACTATCCATACTAAAGATCGATTATAATCGTTAAAATCATCATTTAATGGAAATGTGCTTGTTTTTCAGCTAATTAAAACAAAGTGGCATTCGACTTTCTTTTTATCTGCATAAAATCTAGTATTATTTAATTAAGGTACGATTCACGAGAGGTGTCTCAAGGTTTCCTTGATTTGTTGTGTTTTCTGCGCCAATACATGTAATACGAACATAGTTTAATGTGATGAGATTACGTGTGTGAAAATAGAGAGAAAACTTCATAATATGTCTGCTATGGTTTTTAGATGGAACATGCGAAAACGTATGTTCCGGTATGCAGCTTTAACACTTTAACACATTTTGACAATGTCTTCGTAAAACTAAATCTGCAAAAACTCAGCCACAAATCATTTTAATTAATGTACACAATCGTTTTAAATGTGAGTTTAAAGGGTATAATTCCAATTTCCACATCTACTAAATAGTTCACGTATTTACAGAAATAAATAATGCATTTGTGTTGATTTTGTGTAAGCTCAAACGAAAAAGTTAGTTGAATCGAATGCGCATTTAGTAGATTTGGCAAATAGTCATCGGATTAATTTGCTAATACAGGGAATTTTTCTTTTAAGTATACATACAGGGAATTTTCAATTAGGTAAACATATGCATACGCTATTTTTAAAGAGTTCAATTTGAAGCTAAAAACGAGTGTTTTCCACTCTCAGACTAAACAGGAAGTAAAATTTCGAGTTTAGAAAAGCGCGTATTAAACACTGAAAGCGCTGAAATATTGTGAACGAGTAAACTTCGCTTGAAATCAGTGTCTTGTACACGTGGTGCATGAAGTAAAATTTCGAGTATAGTAAAGCCTGAAAATTTGGTTTGGTCGCTCCGCGCTTCGCGCTACGCGACCAAACCAAATTTTCAGGCTTATCTATACTCGAAATTTTACTTCATGCTTAGTCTGGGAGTGAAAAACACTCGTATTAAGCTTCAATTTGACCTCTATTAAGAAAACAACGAATATTTAAAAATCTACAACACGTAATTGGGATTATGATTTAAAGCTTTTCTGAAAGAAGAAACACTAATATACACGCGATGTAAACAGTATGACATTGTCATGTAAAGTCAAAATTTGACACAACTCGGAAAAATCGTTGCAGATACAACTGTCGACATACTCTCTAAAAAATTTGGAACACACATTCCACATCAATGAGTCATGAGACATCTCTCCCGAATTCCACTATACATACATATCTCCTCAATTACACTATAAATGATAATTCCCACAAATATAATCGATTATACCCATCACTAATCCATATGTAATTACTAGTAAAAATACATTAACGTTCGCTCAAACATAACAATGGCTCAAATGTGGGACGCTGGTATAGTGTATTCGCGTTAGCGTGGCAAGTAAGTTCGTTAAGTGAGAGGGACACGAAAGAAACTGTCACTAAAGTCGGAGCTGTAGACCTTCCTGGGGTAACCTCTGTGTCCCCTATCTTGGATAGGGCTAACTTACACACGGCGGGGTTGACTCAGCCCTGGTGCTTGTCGCCGCTAAATGAGGAGACGGGGGTGGGCCTTGAAAAGCCCAGGGGTGCCTACTCGCCCCTCCGGTCCACACGTGGGTTGGTCTCCGACGGGCAGTGGTTCGCAGATATGGCGGTGATCCACCGGTCCTTAGACGGACGCTCGAAAGATATACACCGAAAAGTAAAAATCTGAGCACACCAAGTCTATATTGGCCGGGCCTTGGCTACTGTATGGGCCGGGCCTTAGCTACTAATGGACTAGTTATAATTTTCCCGGTCAAAACATCCACACAGATTTTGCCACTCCGAGAGCGGGTCGTGGACCCACTTCAAAACAAACACTTTACGCATAATTTAAATAGATTTATGGGTTTCCTAAATGGCATAAAAAAAACTGGAAAATAGATTTCTTAAATGGAAAAAGTGGAAACAGATGACACTGAATAATGAGGGTGATCTGCTTATCAATGTCGTATGTGCCTATCTTAATTTATATTCCTATCGTTTATACGGGGGTTGCCTTTCATATTTCTGGATTAAGGAACAAAAACAAATAGTTTTTATTTAAAATGGCTTTATTATTTTTCAAAATATTTACGATTAATTACATTCTTTGCCGAGATTAAACTTTTCAAGTTTTTTATAAACAACACAAATAGTGCTTGTATGTTAAAATATTCTAAGTACGAATACTGTCAAAAATGTCAAACTTTACAGTAGAGACGTCATTTGCCAAATAGTAGCACTAGGATTACCCAATCCTGAAATATGAAAAGGAACTCTTGTATTGTACATGTGTAATGTATGTCAGTGATATTATAATTGCGATTTAATAAAATGACTTGTATTATATTGTAATGTGATGTTATGCTATGTAGTAATATTTAAAGCAGCAAAGGAAAATATCGACCTAACTTATGCTCGTAAACATAATAATGTTCAATGTTTTTGGTGTCCTAATTAGTACACCAATCCATAAACAAATGGTTGACGATTACGTACCTTTGTATGTTGTGCTATCAGGACAGCAATTTTTTTTTAGAAGGTATGATTTATGTTTAGGTTAGGTTATTTTTGGTTAGGTTGGGTTAGGTTACTTTAGGTTAGGTTAGGTTATTGTTTGTTTAGGTGTTGTGTGATACACTAACTAAACAATAACCGATATGCGATTATAAAATCGCATATCGGTTATTGTTAAGTTAGTGTATCACACAACACATTAACAAACAATAAATATTCATTCCCTTCAATTTCTTTAATTTATTTCAATCTCCTTTTGGTTCATTTAGTTTGGTGAGAGAATAATTTGACCTGATGCTGCATTTTGCATATAAATTATGCATAGAACAAACAGTAAATCTGTCGTGTAACTCAAATATTCATTGTAGAATTCAATATCTGTCAGGGTATTAGCTCGAGAAGTAGTTGTTTCAATGAATATACAAGAAGTAGTTGTCTCAATAAGACTACATTTTTGCAGAAGGTCGATATTAATTTGAATTCGTTTTTTATATTATGTAAATATTCTGCTAACTATTGACAAACTCAATTTTTCTTTATGTTACATTTTTATTTATAAAAAAATATTATGAAAGTACACTTAGTAGTAGTTTATACTTTTAAATCATTAAGGAAAAAAACTTATTGTCGGAATTACTTGGGAAGTGGAGCACATTGAGAACATTAAATGAACGATGAACGAATTTACGATGTTTATATTTATAAATCCAGCCCAAAAAATGCTAGAATTGCTGATTTTCATGTCGCTATAAGCCCGCCCAATTCAATTTGCTTTCTTTGTTGGGACCGAGAAGTCCAGTGGAACTACGTTTCTTTGAGTCAATTTTTATTTATTTCACTATCGACTTTCCATCCCTTGTTGCAAAAAAATTAATCAATAAGTAATGTATTATTAGTTATGCTTTAGATTCTATTATATATATGTGTATATACATAGATAAATATATATATTCCACGCAATTCCGTTGGGGGTATTTATAAAGTTAAACTAGTAATTTAAATTACCACTGGTTTGGTTCAAATAAATACACATTTTAAGCTACATACAGGAACTCGACACGTTATTAAAATTGATTGCAATTCCCTTTCCAGTTCATGTGAGTTCGCTCAATTCGTATACACCAGCAATGGTCAATTTTACACTCTAGAATTATAGAAAGACAACATGCGATTTTTACGTTCAACCGACATAATAAAACCGTCTGCATAATCGTGTATATGAATATCGATGTACCAACAGCACCAATCCGATCCCCACGTCTCCCATCATAACACTAAACTTTTCCACTCTATGGACAGGCATAGGAATTCCTGGCTTGTAACAAAAGGGGTAATAGGGCGAAAATATAAAGCGTACAGGCATTCGTTTGGTTTCACAGATTTTTTTCTATATATTCGCAAGTATTAAACAGACAAACTGTATAAAAATACGAAACGGGATGAAACAAGATGGAACGACAGCGTGACATCTTTGTGCTGTATGAATTATGTTTTTTGGGGTGGAATATATGATAAAGTAGGTATTCAAAATGGTTTTACAAACATCCACTCATATTGCTTCGTGAATAATAACAAATAATATATTACCCCTGAAAAACAACGTCTTTATTATATAAATATTATATTAAATAAAAATATGATGTGAATACATACGTATTTATTTAAAGAATTATTCCCATAAATTGTTCTTGAAATAATATAAATCTCCAAATTAATAGATTTTTATAAGTAATGTCCATAATACACTAGTAGTATTAGATTTCCTCTTATTTTATTTATAAATAACAACAACTACTACTATTATTATAATAGTGATGAGCCCACTCGAGTGAGAATAATCATAATCTAATCATTCGATTATTAAAATCATCGATTATTTAATAATCTATTATCATCATCGAATGATGACTTAAATTATCATTCGAATGATCATTCAAATGGTATTATGAATGATCATTCAAATGGCAAAATGAATGATCATTCAAATTACCGTTTAAATGATCATTCGAATGATAATTCAACTGGCAATTCGAATGATTATTCAAATGGTGATATAATTGGATCATTCGAATGATTATTCAAATGGTTATATGCAGGGCCGGCTGGAGGACGGTGCGAACGGTGCGACCGCACAGGGCTCCGCGCTTCTAAAGGCCCCGCGCCACTGTTTTTGAAAAATCGTTACATTTTCGTTTTCTTTTTTTTTTAATCCGAATACTTTAATTTTTATGAACATAGCTGTAGCATAAAAACGAAATCCGAAATCCAAAGATCAATAGAAAATAAACTAACTTCATTTATCATTTTTGGTATGACATACTGAATTTAAAAACATTGTGAGCAAGATAGTTCAACATTCTAATATAAATATCAGTATTGCAAACTCATATTTTTTATGAATTTTTAACGTGTTTTCAAAATATCGTGAATCGGGATTCAAATCTTCTTTAATAATTGCAATGGAAATCGCTAAAGAATTGAAAGTTACGCCTAAATTTAAGAATTGAAGAACTGGTGTAAAAACGTAACAATTTTGTTATGAAGGAACCGATCAACCGATTTTATCTCGCGAAGAAATTTACTATTCAAAGATAGTTTTAAAATTTAGGTTAAATTTCACTTTAGAATTCTAAGTTTTTGTTAATTTGATAAATATTTTAACATTTTTCCCAATTTTTACAGTTCTAAAGTTTTTGTAATGTTTTATGTTGTGTGTGATAATTATTTAAAATTTGTAACTTTTGTTAAATATTGACAGTATACTTTTACATATTCCATATAAACATTTGTAAAATGAACATGTTTTCAGTGTATTTCTAACTTTACAATATTTTAGTGTTTTATACACGTGGCGCATGATTAAAATTTCGAGTTTAGAAAAGCCTGAAATTTTGGTAAATTTCTTCGCAAGTTAAAATCGGTTGATCGGTTCCTTTATAACAAAATTGTTACGTTTTTACACTAGTTCTTCAATTCTTAAATTTAGGCATTGTTATAATTCTCTCAGGATGGACGTTTGTGGACAATTGGGCGACATTCGAGAATTAGAAGGACTGGTTAGGAGACCTGGAATCATCGTTCAAATAGGTGAAGCTAAATTTGGGCAGCGCAAATAGAATAGAGGCATGAAGATTAAAGGTCATTGGGTACTTGGAATGGTGGATGAGACAGACAAAGTCAGAATGGTGATAATTCCAAATTTGCAATTCAGAATCATTTTTGACTACAAGGCTAATGAAAGAATCCAGAATTCATGAAGCGTGATAGATCTACACTCGAATCCATCATTGTCCAGCATGTGGCTCCTGGATCAATCATTTGGACTGATTTTTGGCGCGGATATTTAGGGCTTTCTGCACATGGCTATGTTCATGAGAGAGTGAATCATTCGGACGATAGATTCGGACTGAGTCTAATTGGCGTCCTGCTAAAGCATATTTTCGTAAACGTCAGGTTCCTAGGAAGCATTTTGCAATGCATTTATGTGAATTTTTTTATTGAATATTCCACATACTTCTAGGTTAGGTTAGGTTAAGAGAAAGGTTTGCAATAGAATAAATTGTAATTCTCTTTGCGCACGATAATTATTCTACATACTGCTAGGACTCAATATTTTCAAACTATTTTTTTTATTTATTTAACATTTCCGGTCGAAATCAATTTCATATCTAAATAGTACTCGTCAAGTACTTTCCAATAATATCATTTTTATCATCGTAAAATACAGAAGAAATTTAATCAAATTCACCAAATCAAACAATCATATATGGTTTAACATCGTTTGCCGGCGAGAACAACTAACGCCAAAATATATGAAAATCAAGATCAACCACCAATCGAGCGAAGCTAGACAAACATTTAAACAAGCGTACAGAATCTGGATTAGATTGGAAACGAAAAAATGGTACAAAAAACGGGATAACCTCTCAGAAATCATCAAATTAATCCATATAAGACTCACCATTAAGCTACACCCAGTGGAATTTAACATCATAGACTCGGAAGCTAGGGAAGAAGCCAACAGAGTAGGACAAGAACAATTTAAGAAACAAACAGAAAAACTTTACAAACTAAGAACATCAAAAGAAGAAACCTGCTTAAAAAAGTGGACATTAAACACTGGTGAGCATGAACATGTTAAATTCTACCCTAAATTAAAAAACCTAACAAATATTAAATTAGATAAAGTAGAAACAACTCTATTGAAGAAAAGTTTAAAATACAGCCCTAACATAAAATCTAACTTAATAATAGATTCAGCAGGAATTGACGCAGAAATAATTTGTAACAAAATCAATTCAGTCCAAGATAAAGCATTAACAAAAAATAAAATCGCAAAAATAATCACTCAATATAAAAACAACCCGACACACAACAAAAAAACATTCAGAACAAAAAACAATAAATAGTATAAAAAATAAATTAAAAAATAACAATTTGATACTCACAAAAGCAGATAAAGGAAATACAATAACCATACTTCATAAAAAAGATTACATACAAAAAACAAATGAATTATTAAAATCAGAAACATTTAAAATTTTGAAGAGCGATCCTACATACAAATACCAAAATCAGCTGAAAGAAAAGTTAAAATCATGTAAGAATTTAATAACAGAAAAACAGATATTTAAATTAACAAAAATGAACCCAAAAGCTCCGATTTTATATGGATTACCCAAATTGCATAAAGAAGGTAACCCAATGAGGCCTGTAGTCTCATATTTATATGCACCCACATATAATTTATGTAAATATCTCAATCATACTCTACCAAATTTCATAAATTTTAAGTCAACGTACGCAATAATGAATTCTATAGAATTAGTTAAAAATCTGGAAACATTAGTTACCTCTCCAAATGCAAAGCTTATATCATTCGATGTAAAAAGCTTGTTTACGTCTATTCCAATAAATGAACTCAAAATAATTTTGAATAAGTTAATTACTGATAGTGATCAACCAAACACACACAAAGATGAAATAATGCAATTAATTAATATATGTATCGATCAAAATTATTTTGAGTTCAATAGTAAAATATACAAACAAAGTGAAGGTCTCCCAATGGGTTCGCCTTTGTCACCGTTACTATCAGAAATATTTATGGCACACTTTGAAAAAGATTTATTCCAACAAAAAATAGCCAAGAATATATTTTACTGGAAAAGATACGTAGACGATGTGTTTTGTATTTGGACGGGCACTAACAGACAACTAGAAATATTTAAAAACGAGCTAAATAACATTAATAAATAGCTTAAACTTTTTAGACGTAACAACTACAAGAACACATAATAAGTTAGAATTTAAAATTTTTAGAAAAGATACATTTTCAGACGCCATTATCCCAGAAACATCAAACACACACCACAAAATTAAATATAGCACATTTCATTCATTAATTCATAGATTAATACATATACCTCAAAGCGAACAAAACTTTTTACAAGAAACAAAAAGTAGAAAAACAATAGCAGAAAATAATGGATATAGTAAGCAATTAATTGATAATATGATAGCAAATAAAAAATCAAAACAGTACCAAAAATATTTTTATATCCGAGACAAGAAAGAAAACACAAGTTGGTGTAAGTTAGATTTTGTTAGCGACATTTCTCCAAAAGTTAAAAAATGTATTAAAGGGCAAGAATTTATCATATTCATGACTAACCCAATAAATTTAGGCAAACTCCTAGTGAATAGTAAACAAAAACCTGATAAATTTAAAAAGTGTGGAGTGTATGAAATCCAGTGCGACGATTGTGACTCAATATACATTGGCCAAACCGGGAGGAATTTCAAAAAACGACTGGAAGAACACAAAGCTTCAATCATAAATAAAAAATATTGTACTGGGTTAGCTAAACACTGCATTGACAATAATCACTTTTTTAATAACCAAACGCTAAAGATTTTATACACAGGCAATAAAGGTCGTCATCTCAACTATCGCGAATGACTGGAAATCCAGAAAGCAATAAAACAGGGAAAACCAATTGTTAATTACATCGAAGATCTGTGGAGCTCACCCATCATGACAGCCCTTATTGCTTAACCATAAAATATAAATTAACCTCTCTTGTATATAATGTTTGTAAAAATGTAATTTCCTGTACTCCTTGAGAATGACTCAAAGTCGAAACTAGTTGGAATAAAAAACTAAAATATTAGTGAAATTTAACCAAGTGTTTTCTTTATTAAATCAATATCATTTTTATCTATAATACCCACGGGGTGTAAATTAAATTCTTACATTCCGAAAACAAAACTATTGGTTAATTTTTGAGAAAGTTATGAAACAAAAAAAAAAAACGATAATATTCGCAGAATCGTCTTCTATAATTTTATATAAAATTTTATAAGGATTTTATGAACAAAATCTTGAAATCTTAAAATTTTGCTACCCTCTAAACAGGTTCCATTTCCATCTTTAGTGTCGATATGTTTTTTTTGTGTTAATTAATCAATACAGCTGTGCCTTTCATGCACTAATATAACGTTCTTGACATCTATATTCAATTTGAAACTTGGTTTTGTAATTTTTTTGTTAATGTTCTTTATTAGTGCTAATAGATAGTAACAATCTTTACACAAGTCAATTGGTCTTAAAAACTAAATACATCACAGTATAAAAGAACGCTACTATACATGATACATTCTAAAATAAGTCTATAATAAGCTAATAAGCTGAAAAACACCTGTATCTAAAATTAAAATATAAAAACGGATAAAATATAATTTAACATTACAGATTACAGAGAGAGGGCAGCATAATTCCTCTATAATGAGGTACCAAAATCAAAATCTAAAAATTCGTCGATACTATAGAAGGCATGTTTAGTCAAAATAGTTTTTATTAAGTTTTTAAACGTGTTTAATGATAGGTTTCTGATATGAGTGGGTAATTTGTTGAAGAACTTTACGGAGTAATACCTGGCACCTGTTTGTGACTTCGTAAGTCGCATTGCGTTTGTGATGATGTTGTGTCTATTCCTGGTGTTGTGGTTATGGATTGCGGTGTGACTGTTATACTTGTTGGAATTATTCTTAATATAGAGAAGGCATTCATATATGTATAATGATGGTAATGTTAACAGATTTAGTGATTTAAATGCCTCCCTACAGTCATCTCTATAATTGCTAAAAGACAATACCCTAATTGCTCTTCTTTGAAGTCCGAATATTCGATGGCGAATCGCGGAGTGCCCCCATGCTACAAGTCCATACCTTAACTGCGACTGTATATATGATATATAGGTATCTCTTAACATTTCGCTGGATATACAGTAGGATAGTCTCCGCAGGAGGAATATACTGGATGACAGTTTTTTGGCCAACGCATCTCCTTGGGAACACCATGTAAGTTGCCCATCCAGGTGTATTCCGAGGAATTTTATATCGTCTTTGTGGGGTTTATGGGTTTTGGCTAAGGACGAAAGTAATGTTTCGGTTTTTTTGTCGTTGATTCGAAGACCGTTACATGAAAACCAATCCGACACTTTACTTCGGGACAGTATAGTTTTCGAATCAGCTTCTTCTATTGTGTCTCCCGTTTCGATAATTGTCGTATCATCCGCATATAGGCATGATTCTGATCCTGCCATAAAAGCCGGTAGATCATTTATGTAAATCAAAAATAGAATAGGACCCAGTATTGATCCCTGAGGAACACCGAATTCTAACTTGACCTCGAATGACTTGGTCTCTTTAAAGTGGACAACTTGTGATCTATTCGAGAGATATGACAGGATCAGTCTGCAACTGTCTGGATGTATGTTGTAACATAGAAGTTTACACATCAGGATGTCATGGGACACACAATCGAAGGCTTTTGTTAGGTCCAGGAAGGTTGATATGCAGGCAGATCCGTTTTCAAATGTGTTTAATATATGTTCTGTAAGTTCTAATATGGCTGTAGTTGTCGATTTCCCCCGACGGAATCCAAATTGCTTATTTGTGAATAAGTTTTCATCTTCGAAGTAACTTACTAATTGATTTTGTAGAATTCGTTCGTATACCTTGGAGAATGCCGGTAGAACGGAAATGGGTCGGTAGTTATCAACACAATTCGGATCTCCTTTTTTAAAGATAGGCACCACTTTAGCTTTTTTTAAAGCGTCAGGAAAAAGTTTGCTCTTTATTGAGGTGTTTATTTGGTGCGTTAGAGGCTTGACAATTTGGTTAATTACTCTTTGGATAACATCCACCCTTATACCATACATATCTCTGCTTCCATTGCACTTGAGGCTATTTATGGCACTCGCGACGTCACTGTACGATACTTCTTTAAAGTTAAAGTAGTTAGTGATCTTTTTTGTATTTAAACACGTGATTCTTATCGGGTCTAAGTCCGGTTTTGTTAACGAGTTTACAATACTTCTCGCCATGGAACCGAAATGTAAGCTTAGATTTTCAGCATTAAGCGCGCAATTTATCGTTCTGTTATTGGGCTCTCTTTTATGGTTAATTACTTCCCACCGTGCCCTTTGTTTTTGTTTTGCTTTTTGAACATACGTGTTATTCGCTTCTATTTGGGCTTTTGTGATTTCTTTTTTATAGAATACTTTGTACTGATTTTTCATAATTTTTAGATCGTCTGTCTTATATTTGTTATATGCTTCACATATCAATCTCAGATTATCTCTCATACGCGCTAGTTTTTCTGTGAACCAGGTTATTACCCGTTTATTTCGAAATTTTGCTTGTTTCAATGGGAAAGCTAACTCAAATTCATTTATAAAAACTGAATGGAATTTTAAAAATGCCTTATTGGTGTCTGTTGATTTACTTCTTCGTCCCCTAAATTTTTCACTTCCTAGATTTTTCATCCATTAATTTTTCATCCCCTAATTTTACATCGCCTAATTTTTTACTTCCTCAATTTTCTTTTTTAAACCGGTCCGAAAACAGCTTAAACTGGTCCGAAAACAACTTAATTATGTACCTGATTTTTGACCTGCTTAAGCTATTTTTGGACCGATTTAAGATGTTTTCGGACCGATTTAAGCTGTTTTCGGACCCGTTTAAGCTGTTTTTGGACTTGTTTTTGTATGACTGCAACCTGTTTTTTTAAGAGGGGCATTAGGGCCAGGGAATGAAAATGTAGGGGGTAAAAAATTAATGGATGAAAAATTTAGGGGGTTAAAAATTTAGGGGATTAGAAAGTAAATCTATACCCCCTCTTAAATATACATGTAAATTTGGCCCAGAATTCTCATAGCTTATCTACTCATAAACATTGTGATTTACGAAAGGCTTCCAAAAATTTAATAAAATTGGAAATTTATCAAATTATTGTAAATAACAATTTTTCTAAATAAAATACTTTTTACTTTGTATAACCACTGAATTTTGTACTTAATTTGTGACTATAGTTTCGACTATCTAGTAGTCATTATCAAACTAAAAAAACTTATAGTTTGGTAATGACTACTAGATAGTCGAAACTATAGTCACAAATTCAGTGCAAAATAGAGTGGCTAAACAAAGTAAAAAGTGTTTTATTTACAAGTGTATCTAAGATGTACCACAAACTGAACGCCTACAACATAAAACAATGAACGATTTTTCTAATAGCCCTATGAACATTTAAAGTAATTTTAAGAAATTTCAGATTTATTGAATTATTTTTTAAATTTATTTGTAGAAGACATGGGTTTCACATGTATTACAATAGTCAAAGAAGAAAAACACATATATACAATTAGCTAGTGTTAACATGAAATGCAATAAGTTAAAATGACAATTAATTATTCACTTATATTGAACCGCTTACAGTATATCATTTAAAGTGTCATGCATAAAATTGCCATTTAATTCATAGTCTTTTGTTCACGACAATCTTTTAATATGTGCATTATTTAATTGTGTGCGCAGCATGAATGGGGTGCATTTAACACTCAAGTACATTTAACATGGGTTTTGCGTGATTAATGTGTTTTTATTTTAACACGAATAACAGCGCCGTGATAGTTAAATCAGTATCTTTTGTCTAACATTTGACTATGGTGGTGATGACGTCGTCGACGCCATTTTGTTAAAGTACGAAGTAACGCGTTTGTAAACATCAATCATTCTCAAATCTGTTAAACAATTGTGCTTCTATCCGTCGCGAGTGTTTTTTAAAGCGGAACAAACGTTAACACCGTGAAAACTCCATCCAAACGGAAGAGTTCGTTTTTTGTGCAAAGAGCGTGTTTCTATGTAACTTAGGCAAAAGGGTAGACTGTGTGATTATTATTTATTGTTAAACGATTGTTCATATTTGTGTTAAAGTGGAATTAACCCTATTACACATTTAAATCATAACACCGCAATCTGTCATCATTTATCTGCCAAATTAATATAAAACAAAACCGACCATTCAGACTGACTCATATTTGATAAATAATAAATGTTGTGTTGTATATTTTTGTTGTCGTTAACGAAGTATAGTGTATAACTCGCATACAATGGCTATTAATTCCTCGAACGACTTGCTCCGCTCGCCTTCGGCTCGTTTTAGTGATTAATAGCTATCATTTTATGCTCGTTGCACCACATACTATTTAACACATTTTTAAAAATATTCTGTTGCTTTATTTTTTTGAGGGAATCTGGTAGTTGATTAGACGGCGTGAGTGATCGATAATATGGTCCCTGTTCATAAAGAGATGTATAGTGAAGTGGAATACATATGCTATCTAAATTTCAAATATTAAAGCTTGTATTGTATGCTCTATTTGTTATAAACTTGCTTTTATGTTTATGGATAGAGGCAACAACTATATATACAGAGTAAAAAGTTAATAGATTCATTTCAATAAAAAGCGAAAAACAACTGTTTCTAGGGCACGAGAAATGTATTCTTCTTCTTATTTGTTTTTGTAGCCTAATTATGCGAACTGCCTCGCTCGCTAGACGCGCCCCGTATTTTACTATAATTGTTAAATTACTGAACTTCACGAATTTTTCGAATACATTGTGAAAATTATTAAATTACAGAAATTCACGAATTTTTCGAATAAATTGCATTGTGTAAATTATGTAAATTGAAAGAAAGATTCAAACTTTACCAACATTCAAAGAAATTACAGATATATTGTAATTTTTAGAAAATTATCAAATGACTGAACAATTTAAATTCAAAGAAAAATTAAAATTTGAAGATAATTAAATGAAAGCACAGTTTTGTTGAAATGTGAAAGTACTGAAATTCACAATTTTTTAAAACTTTATGAAAGTTATGTAAATTGTAAGAAAGATTCAAATTGGAAGGAAATTAAAGAAAAAATGGAAAGTCTTTTTAAGTGATGAAAATAAAACATAAACATAAATTATTCTCAAATCGGTTAAACAATTGTGCTTCTATCCGTCGTGAGTGTTTTTTATAGCGGAACAAAGTTAACACCGTGAAAACTCCATCCAAACGGAAGAGTTCTTTTTTGTCGAAAGAGCGTGTTTCTATGTAACTTAGGCGGAAGGATAGACTGTGTGAGTATTGTTTATTATTGAACGATTGTTCATATTTGTGTTAAAGTGGAATTAACCCTATTACACATTCAAATCATAATTCCGCAATCTGTCATCATTTATCTGTCAAATTATTATAAAACAACAAAACCGACTATTAAGACCGACGCGTATTTGATAAATATATATAATAAATGTTGTGTTATATATTTTTGTTGTCGTGAACAAAGTATAGTGTATAACTTGCATATAATGGGTATTAATCACTCGAACGACTTGCTCCACTCGCCTTCGGCTCGTTCCGCAAATCTCGTTCTCGTGATAAATAGCTATCATTATATGCTCGTTGTACAATATACAATTAAACACATTTTAAACATGTTTTCAATGGTTAATGTTTTAAACACCGTTTCAATACAAGAAACATGTTTTGTAAAAATAAACTGTTTGTTTTAATTAAAATAAAAAAAAAAAACGTTTTTTAACAACCCTGGCTAGAACGGTATTCAATAAAATAAAAACTGAATTGTGCAGTAACAACCTTAGTTGTTAAAAGAATCCTAAGAATAAGCTGCTTTACAAAATCTAGTGCCTAGTATTGAAATATGCGCTACGTTGCGAATCTCGTGGTGCTAGGTTAAGGTGACATCCTTGGGTAATTTCGTGCAAATGATGCGATTCACTTAGAGAAATTGTCGCGTTTTTATTTTTCGTTTCCGAACTGTACCTTATTTTATACCATCTGTGTGGAACTGAGGGAATGAACGCAAATATTTTAAAACGCTGAATACTGTGTAGGAAAAAGAGACATGACGCAAGGACGTCACCAGACCTTGCGCTATGAGATTCGCAACATAGCGCATATTTTCAACACAAACGTTAGGGGCTTCTCTCGCCTACTCGAATTCGAATTCGAATCCAGGTCCGAGCTGACATCAATACGCCACCGCATAAATAAATACATTTTCTAATACAAGAGCTACCACTTGTGCAATTTTATCTCGTTTATTAAATGTTTCTAGACGTAAATAAAATTATTAACCTTTCTACAAACTTTGAAACTTATAATATTATCAGACAGTAATTAGTCTCAACTTCATAAATGAGATAGTTTTAATGAGGTAATATCTATGCAAAATGTATAGATTGTTTTGACACTGTTTTATGAAAAATTTGCTGTGCCCTTGGTGTGACCTCATTTGAAAGCGTGTTATTTATTGTATATTAACAACAATTTAAATTTGACAGAATACAGTTTATTTATTTATTTATTCCCAACAGACACACTCGTCTATTTATGGGAAAACAATAATTTTAAAATAATCAAATCAAACTTAAAAGTTAATACAAAAAATAAACATAACAGATAAAACATGGTGATTCGTCCATCCTAGTACTATTCCCGTAAATTGAGTGTCAATTGTTTCACTACTTATTTATTCGACATTTTCTACCACTACCAAATTCATGGGCAAGACATTTTACGCTCTAAATGACCCTTGCGTTATGCGTCCTCTGGATGCCGCAAAGGTCGCTTAATATGTTGACAATTGTGATGTTTCGTCAGATTGACATACAAATATTAACATTTCTAAATATATATACAGGGTGTCCCATTTTTAAGTAACACCCGGAATATCTTCAGAACCATGCACCAAATATCCAATATCCAAATAGCCAAATATTTGGTTTATCACTATTCGAATAATCAGTTATTCGTATTATCCGGATATCCGCATTATCCGTATATCCGCAATATTAGTATATTTCGAATATAAGCATTATTATCCTCAGTGATACGTAGAAGTTGCCTTAGCACGGTAGGGATGTTCCGATCCAAAAAAAATATAGATATTGGGTATCCATTATAACGCATAGCCAAGTATCGATACGGTAAAATATCGTAGTGAAAAGTATCAATATTCAAATTATCGATAATTTTCGATACCAGATATTTTAGATTTAATATTTACAATTATTTAATGGTAAAAATTATTTTATTAAAGGCCTCCACCTTGTAGCATTTCGACTTTCAAAAGCACAATTGGTGAACTCATTAATTATATATTTTCGTTGTTAGGTGAGCACATTGTTTTATTAAAAATCAGATATTAATGGGGAGTTTCATAAATGTATACAGATTTGTGTTACACAAATGCGAGCCTGCCTGACCGAAGGTGCCGAAGCTAATTAAAGTGGAAGGAAGGAGGAAGCTACCGCAGCCTTAACTTTTTTGAAGCATAAAAAGGGTTTATGCTTTTGTGCGGATCCCGTACCTCAGAGATCCCTTCCAAGGCGTACAAGCAGAAGGTCGTTGGTCAGAAAGGGATAGGACTGATGTAAGGAAAAAAGATACGTTTTTCTATTACTTAAATTGAAGACAAGTTTGAAGATCTGCGCGACCCGAGACTAATTTTCTAGGCGGGGCTTTTCTAAACTCGAAATTTTATTTCATGTTTAGTCTGGGAGCGGAAAACAATCGTTTTGTCGATTTATAAAATTTGTATACAATTTTTGATATTTTGAGATTTTCATCATTTTTTTAAAATGTGTATGATTTTTGTTTTTTGAGGTTTTCGTAAACTTTTCATTTTTTGTCGATTTATAAAATTTTAATGACATTTTTAATATTTCGAGAATTGCATTAGATTTTCGATATTTTGAAATTTTTATAAATTTATAAAATTTTAATCAGATTTTCGTAACATTTTCAATTATTGTCGATTTATAAAATTTTAATAAGATTTTCAAAATTTTGCGATTTTCGTCGGATTTTCGTCAATTCATAAAATTTCATAAGATTTTCAATATTTCGAGATTTTCTTACTATTTTCAATATTTCGAGATTTTCAATTTATAAAATGGTAATGAGATTTTTAATATGTCGAGATTTTCGTCATATAATTTTTTTTACATAGAAATTTTCATAAGATTTCAAGATTTTTAATATTTGAAGATTTTCGTCAATTTACAAAATGTTCATCAGATTTTTAATATTTAAAAAAATGTCTCCATTCTTCTTTTTTTTTTCTATGAATTTTCATCAATTTTTAAAATCTTGACAATTTTCACCTGAGATTTCAAATATTTTAGAAATATTCAGCCATTTCTCGGATTTCCGTTAATTTTAAAAATGTTAATTTTCATGAATTTTCAAAATATTTTGCTCAATTCTTAATGAATTTCTTAGATTATCGTAAATTTTAAAAATGCCAATACTTTCAATAATAATATCAACAATAATACTTTTGATAAATTTTCTAGATTTTCGTCAATTTAGAAAAAACGTTGTAGGTTTTCGTAAGTTTGCAACGTATTAATTTTAATTACTTCCTAAAATGTTGACGATTTAGGTTAATTTTCGAAAATTTCGACTTCTTTCGTGAATTTTAAAAATGTTTAATAATTGTCAACATGCTTACAACTTTTATTAATTTTCTAAGATATTCGTTAGATTTAGAAAAATATAAGTTTTTAGTGAATTTCTAAAATTTTCGTTAATTTAAATTAACTTTTTTTTTTCGTTTTTAACAAAATTTATTTCTTTTACTAATATTCATCGTTTTACATCTTTTCTGAATATTACTATTTTTTGTCAACAAAACAGAAACAAACAAAATAACATATTACAATTGTCGAACGAATATCTTCCACTCCCAGACTAAGCATGAAGTAACATTTCAAGTTAAGAAAAGCCCCAGGAATTTGGATTTGAACAAACGTATTGGCAAGAATAACAGTAAATCCAACTATAAATTTAATTAGAGAAACCTATTTTATCATTGTTTACATAAATTTCTTGAAAGGTCTAATTCAAATAGTAACATTCAAATAGTAACAGTACATAGGAATTTCCTATGATACCTCTTAAAACGCCACATACGAAATGTTATTAAGATAACAATTATGATTGTTTTAATATATTTTTCTTTTTTTAGTTGAATTGTATATTGTATATTAATTCATTATTTTTTGGTATCAGTGAAACCATTATTAAAATTATTTTAAATTTAAATGCCAAACATCCAATTTACTTACATTAAAGATATAATTAATTCATTAAAATAAAAGACGTTTGTAAATATTTACATGAAGTTTGAATTTTATAGAATATAACAACATATTGATATATAAATTTTCATTTCAAACTTTAACCATTTCAGGGTATTTGCAGTAAATAAACGAAATGGAATTGTGGGAAAAAATAATAATACAGAGAATTGAAAAAAGTTACTCACAATTTATTCAATCGATTCTTTTTAAAGATACGCGGTTCAACACAATATACAATACAATAATATATGTATGATAATATTATTACTTTAAAGGGTAAAAAAGAGACATTCGTTACGCGGGTCATTGATACGGGACGGATTTGCTTTACCAAAGGATATGGATGGATGAAAGGATGCCATGGAACCTCGTCCTATTGATAATTGAAGCTGGTATTTGTAGATGCTTCTAGTTTTTATAATTAAATAGTGATTGACTTTAGATTCTACGAACAGGTTAACTTATATAGGATTATTTGTTAGGTAATTACAAGGGAGATAGGATTTGTTTCAAAGTGAATTGATGTTGGAGTAAAGGAAACGTACACTCGCCATTATTTACCGGCAAGGAAGCTGTGTAGACTCCTACATTTGGAGCTACGGGTAAGACTAAATCTGGGCATTTAAGGTCGAACATATTGATAAAAATGCGATTTCCAGAAAAGGCTGTGTGAGTATTAATGTCGTAAGCATCAATAAACCTGCGACGGAGTTTTTAAAGTAGTTTGTTTCTGTCATTAGCTGTAGGGTTAATCATTTCCGTGGCGTAAGTGTCGAGAATTAAGTTATGTAAGGTAAATGAGTTGTGAACGCGGGAGTCTTTCTTCAATGAATTGTCAATGTCTGCTGATTTCTTGTTAATAACTTGAATTTTAACGTTAGGCATTCCATAAATAGGTTTGGTTGGGCGTTTTTTGCATTTTGTGGACCATGCTGCATGGCCTCCTTCGTTGCAAAACTTGCATTTTTCAGGAAGAGTTGAGTCACAAGATGAAATAGAGCGTGTTTCCAAAAATTTGAAACATATTACTTCATTTTGGCAGTCGTTGGTTTTGTGGTCGAACATGTTGCATTTATTACACGGTATCGGTATAGGTTCGGGGCGTTGCTGTTTATTACGGGGTATACTTTGCACATATACGGAAACTTATGATGCGTATAAGTCGGGCAAAAGAGTCGGGTTCTTGCAAAACCTGTGATTAATTCCCATTTAATTTAAATGTTGGCTTAATTTTTTATCATCAATTTCGAATTCGACGGACTTTATGATAGAGCTGTATGATAAAGTCGGCTCGCGTACTTCTTTAGCGCCGCGGCCGGGGTCGCGACAGCGTATTTGGTTATCAATTTTTCTACTTGGAGTGTGGTAAGGTCGTTTAATATCATTTGTCTTTCATGTTTGATTTAAGAATGCCGTGTTTCATTTTAATTATTAACGAGTTTTTGACGAACTTAGTTGTACGCCAAATGTCTGCCATTCTAATTTGATTAATTTATTGTGAGGGTGTTACGTAAAAACTGTGTCTGTGTCTGAATTAGTGTTGTGAAATTGTGGTTTTGTTATTTGTATGGTTGTATCTTTTTTACTGCTAGTTGGCTGTGATATTTGTCGTGTTAGTTGGCTAGTAGATTGTTGTGATTGTTGTGAAGTTGTTGGTTGCGGAGAAAAGTGTTTTAAGTCAGAAAGTAATACCTTGTTAGTGGTTTTAGGTATATTTAACATACCTGTTGAGGATTTTTTAGCTGGCTTGGCTACCATAAGTCTTGTTGCATGTATTCACCACTACTATCTTCGTCTGCTTCCATTTCTTCGTAAAACTTTAACATCATGCTCGTTTAAAATGCGCTCAGTACATCCGTTCGCAGCGGATTCTGAATGTTGAGTGCGGTAAAACAACTTTTATGTATTTTTTAGTTTTTAGATTTTTTTTGGTTCTATGGTTAATATCGCAACATATTTTACTGACAACTGTACATTTCTCTATAAATTGAATTTATCCCGCTGAGAAATAAAGTATTATTATTATTATTATTATTAGGAGTCCAGCTAGCCTCAGCACTTTCAACACTTTTATTAAGCTTTTAATTTCATTCTTGTAATCTAAATGTTCTCTGTGCCCACAAATAGAACTAAGTACGCGAAACAGTTCGGAACAGCGCGTCTGCTTTATAATTGTAACGCTGTCTCTGTCGATTTTTTTAATATCACTCTTAAGAAATTAAGGAACTATATTTTTAATTTAAATAACTGTGTAGTGTGTAAAAGAAATATTGATGTATCCTTTCTGTTATATTTTAATATGTGTTGTGCGTTATTTTGTGTATATTTATTGTAGCCTTACTTGTTATAGGATCTATTACCAGTTTGTTTCATAATTTGTATTGTAAAATGGTTATCCGTAAATAAACTATATATATAAACTATATAAAACCACTTATATGCGCATATTATACCCTACAAGCTAAATATATAAGTTCATGTTATGCAAACACGAAATGGATTTCATCGGGGAGACTGTAGCTGCATTTCCCTTTCTGCAAACGTCGACGCACAAATGGTCGTGCGAATTATTCGAATGGCTCGTAAATAATATTTTAAGTACCGATAACACTGTAACGATCGCATAAAATAAAAATAAGCGTTGAAGCGGTATCTAGGTGGATTACTTGGACCAACTGCACTGCACCCCAAGCTCTGTCAAAACCAAGATATGAGGAGAATATTAATATAGTCTTTTAGAAAATACTAGGATGTATACTAGGGTGTATTTTAGTGGAATCAAATGATAACAGCTATTACTACTAATAGTTATGGAATGGAATTGATATATTACTACTACCTGTATACCGTGTGCATCCGGATTACTGCTCGGATAGGAAACACTTTTTTTATTGCCCATTTTTGAAAAAAGGCATTCCTTACAAAAAGTGTTGCTAGACTTTAAAACACTATTTTCATTATCAAATCCTAATTTGACTACAAACGGCGTTTAAAAATTAAGAGAAACAAATAGTATGATAAGAAAGAAATACTTCTAGTTATACTTTTGGAGAAACATTTTACTGGAAAAAGTAATTTTTAATCGAAAAATCAGTCTAAATTAAAATTTCAACTTTATAGGAACAATTTTATTTTTTGAATTTTTTTATTGTATATTTTTGACGTTTACTCATTTAAAAGAATACCATTTTTTTGAAATTACATCATAATAATCAAATTATAGTATATAATAAATGTGTTATTATTATTCATAGTATCACGAGTTGTTTGCGGTTGTTTAAGTGTGTCACGGGTGTTGACCAAGTCATATCCAAACAATTTTGTATACTTGGGTTTATTGAATTTAATCTTACTGCAAGAATTCCCTGACTATCAAGGCGGTTTTCAGAAGAATTGCTATTTGCACCTGTGTGTGTATGTAAGGTGGTAATTTATGGCGTCTAGTATTTTAAAAGTCTTTTGGTTTTATGCCAATCGCTGAGAAAAAAACATAAATAGTGATGTGTCCATCATAATACTTTCTCCGTCATTCATATACTGGAGCGCAGAGCGCTCTGGTGGAAAAACGATCGTGGACGTGGAAAAACGATCGAAAATCAATTTACTCACAAAATTTACCAGATTGATGGCCATGCTATTTAACTTTGAAAATCACTCCTCCGTGGCATAGTGTATGTCCATGTTTCCATGCACTGAACCACTTGCAGCTCGCTTAACTTTTCACAATTTTGACCGCTTCCGTCTAGCCTAATTTTCAAAACAAACAATACTTTCCCTTGTACTACATAAGGGGAAAGTAAAAAAATTGTAATGTGTCCATAGTACCTTCCCTGTAAATTGTGTGAGGGGGCCGCGGTAGCGCCCACTTCGGCGATCAAAAATCAATTTATTTGCAACTTTTTTTTTCAGCATTTTTACGCTTTCGCACCACAACTGCGTTAATAAGCAAGGCATTGTACGCCCGAAATGACCCATCCACGGCGTGCATGCGCCCCCTGGATGCCGCTAAGGTCGCTTAAAATGTTGACAATTCCGACGACTTGTGGGATTGTCGTCTGGCATAATCGTCGATCTATTTATTCTGAGCACTCCATTTTACGAAAATAGAATAAATAATACATAAAAGTATAATATATGGATTTTAAGTATTTCGGCTAGATCTACAACTCATTATTTGAAACATTTTTCGATATTCTCAATACGAGGCCTGTTCAAACAATAACCGAACAATTTGTATTACGCGCCAAAGGAGATATTTGACTGCTTTGCGCATAACCTATTTTTTAAGCGAATGTTCTTGGATTGTTAATATTCCATTTAGTTTTCGTGATATTCTTATTTGAGTGCAACGTGTTTAGGTAGTACTGGCGATTTTTGAAATGTGCGAGTTTCTGGAGCAACGATGCAACGTAAAGTTTTGCGTGAAACTGGGGAAAATGTTCACAGAAACGTTTAATCTTTTAAAACAAGCTTATGAAGATGATGCTCTGGGTTGTACGTAATGCTACGAAGGGTTTTCACGATTTTAAAAGTAGTCGTCAGTCAATTCAAGATGATCCTCAACCAAGAAGGCCTTCCACTTTAACTGATAACTTCTACGTTCAGAAAATCAACGATCTGGTGCGTGCAAATCGCCGATTGACTGTCAGAGAACTTGCAGAAGAGGTTAGCATATTAACTGGGTTATGCCAAGCAATTTTGACTTATAAAGTGAACATGCGCAGAGTTTCAGCAAAATGTGTTCCTCGATTGATCACCGAACAATAAAAAGAAAATCGAGTGGACATTTGTCGGCAACTCCTTGAACAAGCCAATGACGATGAAACAAAGAATCATAACGGGAGACGAAAGCTGGGTTTACGGCTACAACAGTGAGACAAAAGTTCAATAATCACAATGGATTAGCAAAGGATTCCCACGTCCAAAGCAAGCACGTCAGTATCGATCCAATGTCAAAGTGATGTTCACTGTTTGTACAATTGTACATTTTGAATTCTTGCCTCAAGGTAAACCAGTAAAGCGTGTGTACTATCAAGGCATTTTACAAAGGTTGCGTAAAAAAATCCCCAAAAAGAGATAAGAGTTGCGGCAAGACAACTTATGATTCTTGCAACACGATAATGCGCCCGCACACTCAACTTTGGTAATTCGTCAGTTTTGTGCCAAGAATCATATGACTATCCTCCCGCACCCTCCTTTTGGCCAGACCTAGCTCCGTGCGATTCCTATTTCCACAATTAAAATCAGTGCTGAAAGGACGCGGTTTTTAGAGTATTAAGGACATCAGAGCAAATTCGTCACAGACCTGAAAGGCCATCTCAAATGAACCTACCCAGGACTGCTTCACGAAATAGAAACACCACTGGGAAAAGTTTGTGAATAGGTTAGGGGAGTATTTTGAAAGAGACAAAGACAATAATCTGTAAAATGAATAATAAAGTTTACTTACCGAAATGTAGCGAAAATTCCGTTTTTACAAAACTGGCAAAAAATAAGTGTTCTACTACAAAACGTGTAAAAATAACTGTTTATTTTTCAACTTTTAATTTAAACATTTTTCAATATTTGATCAATATTTAGGAAAATATCAAGAAAAATTAAAAAAGTAAACAATCACTTTTGGTTTTAGCTTTTGCACCAAAAGCTATTCAGAACCTTATATTATAATAAAAAACTTAAGTTTGAAGTTGTATCTCAATATCGGCAGTAGTTTTTGCTGTACAGATACACAGACATTTTCCCCTAAGTCGATTAAAAAATCACGAAAACAATACTTTCTCTTTGTATTACATACGAGGAAAGTGAAAACGCTATAACTTTTAAAGTATTCAAACTACAGAAAAGTATAATATATGAAATTATTTCGACAAGCCCTACAACTTTTCATCTAAACGTTTCGATATGATCAATATTTTAATAAATATCAAAAGCTTTTCAGATCGTTATACTGCAATAAAAAGCTTAAGTTTAAAATTTAATTTCAATATCCTTGGCAGTTTTTGCTGTAGAGCGTCCGCAGATATCCACACATTCACACAGCATCCACACATCCAGACAGACGTTTTCAGAAATCGCCTTAATCAACTTATGAGACCTTAAAACGGATATTTCTGCTACATATTTTGATTTGAAAATTTTCATGCAAACAATACTTTCCCTTTGTATTATTACCAACGGGAAAAGTAAAAATAGTCTCGCAGGAATTAATAAATATAAAGAGACACTGAAATAAAAGTTGTAGGAAATTAGTTTGTTGGTCCTTTTATTTCAGTGTCTCTTTTTATTTATTGTTTGATGTGAGACTATTTTTACTTTCCCCGTCAGTCCCTACCATCGCAGAAATACCATTAATAGTAATTGAAATGCTATTCTCAAGTTCTTCCATGCAACGGTATTGTTATCAAAAGTTCTTCTTTGTTCGAACAATCTTAGAACACTATACTCACATTTGTGAATGTCCAACTGTAACTGATTACTAACATCAGAACTTACATCTTCAACCCATCTCATAACTACAACTATCTACAACAGTTGTACATCTTTAATTTGACATAATTTCGTATTTGTTTAGCTTAAATTAGCTTTTTTACCTTTACTAGTAAATGGCACACTTTTAACAACACAATTAGGACTGATATTGGTTTGAATAACAATTTTGTAATCGTGTTTTATAGGGCAAAAATTCCTATCTTTAAACTCATTGTACAGGGAGTTTTTCTTTTGAGTATACATATCCCAATTATATGCTGTAAATTTTCAGATATCCGATATTTTTTTAAAAGAGTTCAATTTAAAGTTTTAAATGAGTGTCTTCTACTCCCAGGCTAAGCATGAAGTAACATTTCGAGTTTAGAGAAGCCTGAAAATTTGGTTTGGTCGCTCCGAAAAGCCTGAAAATAGGGATTTACCGAGGCGCGACTCGCTTCACTCGTGCGCCCCAGCAAATCCAAATTGTCAGGCGTTTCTAAACTCGAAATTTTACTTCATGCTTAATCAAGGAGTGAAAACACTCATTGGAAGCTTTAGATGAAACGATTTTTAGAAAGTACATATGTCTGAAAGTTTACACAGCGGAAAAAATAATTTCATGATTGATTTACTTATAATTTTGCGCCATTACGAATCGTGTTAATTCAAAACGACGCGATTTAATTTTTACAAAGCATTTTTAAAAGGACTACATATTTATTTCAACTATGTTTTCATTTAAAATTAAAAATGAATCTTGTTGAATTATCAGAACAGCCATTTTGAAATGAATACTGCATCCGATTATTTTAAAAGGACTGTCGTCATATAATACGTAAAACGATAGAAAATCCTATTCAAATGTTATGATGTGCTTTCAAATCAACAATGTTCATCTTTAATTTAACCCTAACAGTGGCATTTGCCACAACTAAAATTTGGTAAACATACAGGGAATTTTTCTTTTAAATATACATACATGTAAGGTTGATAGAATAAAACACTTGGTTTTTGTTTCACAAATTCAATATTTTATTTCCACGACTAGATTCGGTCAGACGACCATTATCAATGTGGTTTACAAGGATTACTATGAACTACATGTTATAGTATATGCAAAGATGTTTCACCAAGTGTTAGATGAGTCAACAATCAAAAGTTTATACATACATGTATGCATAAGCTGTTGCTTTTCCGATTATCGTTTGATATTTAAAATAGTTTAATTTGAAGTCCTAAACGAGTGTTTTCCACTCCGAGATTAAACATGAAGTAAAATTTTGAGTTTAGAAAAGCCTAAAAATTTGGTTTGGTCGCGCCAAAAACGTGTATTTTGAACATCACATCACATCACTGTTTAGTACGCGTGGCGCATGAAGTAAAATTTCGAGTTTATAAAAGCCTGAAAATTTGGTTTGGTCGCTACGCGCTTCGCCCTACGCGACCAAACCAAATTTTCAGGCTTTTCTAAACTCTAAATTTTACTTCATGCTTAATCTGTGAGTGGAAAACACTCGTTTGTAAGTTCAATTTAAAATATTTGTAATAACAACGAATATGTGAAGATTTACAGCGTATAGAGTATGTTGTAATATATATAATTTGTAAAGGTAGGATTTTTTTGAAAATAATTGTAATATTGTCGGGGCAGCGATCGAAAATTTCGCTCAATGTTGTTTTTTTCTGGAATAGCAACAAACCAATTGCAGATTAAACAACAACAATGTTTCAACAATCATAAAAAAACATGTTTTTAACAAAATATAGCTGGAGGTTGGCGATCGACCAAAAATGGTCTTGCGGTCGAGGGGAGATATACTTATTATTATCCATAAGCATGTACCTCAATTTAAATATATAATAAATATAATTTAATTTTGAAATCCTCGATGCTTTCGACTCAAACAAATACCATTTATTCAATTAGTTCATTTCTGTTATTGGCATTTTTATAATGTTTAAATTATTGATTAATGATATTGAACCGAGCATTTGCTATAGCAAAATACATTTTTATGCAGATGATATAAAAATATTTAAAAATATTAACACCTTAGAAGACTATAAATATTTACAAGAAGATTTGGATAGAATAGAATGACTGGTGCTTGAATAACAAGCTTTATTTAAATATAAATAAGTGTACTAAGATTTCATTCTCTCGGAAGCATTCAGTTATTAATTATTCTTATAGAATTGGTCAAAACACCATCCCTTAAGTGAATGAAATGAAAGATTTAGGTGTTATGTTTGACAGTAAGTTATCTTTCATATCTCATATAACCAATATATGCCACAAATCATTAAAGATGTGGGAGAGTATGTTGATTTATGAGTCCATCGTGTTTGAAAACATTATATTGTTTTATGGTTCGTTCTAACTTGGAATACGCATCTATACTTTGATCACCGGATCCATCGGGTCTTACCAACAGATTAGAAACCTTACAAAAGAAGTGTTTTCGTACGATGGAGTACAAGTTGGCTAAAAACCATTCACTTGGTTCTTATTCGGATGTGATGGTTGAATTAAAAATGAAAACCCTAGAAGATCGTCGCACTATTAATGACTTAATTTATCTACATAGAATTTTAAACGGAGCGATTGATTGTCCAGCGGTTGTATCCATGCTTGACTTCTACGTACCCTGCCATGATCTCGTAGTCTAAGGTCTAACCCAATTTTTAGCCTGAGGACATTTTCATGTAACTATAGTCATAATAATCCCATTGCAAGGATGATGCAAGCTGCGAGTAGTTTGGATATGGGATTTATATCATTATTTGGATCCAATTTGGTTACATTTAAGAATCATCTAAACCACTTAAAGGATTTTAACAATAGTCGATGAACTGTGCAAAAATATATAATAATATCTTTATTTATAGAATTTTATAGTACATTATATAAAATAATAAATAACAAATTAATATTTAGTGCTTAATTTAAACAAATATTCTACAAAATGGCTATCGACCATAGGTCAAACTGTGCAAAAATTAATTCATATTTATTGTTTTTGTAATTTTTTGTATGTTTGCGGTGTTTAATAAAAAAAATAACTCGATTTGAGTGAGCGTAGTATAATTAATTAGTTTTTTTCAAATATTGCATTATTATCTGAATTATCTATATTTCTTATTCCAAATTTAGTATAGTTTATACACGTTATATTTTAGCAACAAATTGTTTTTGTAAAATGAGTTTCCCGTTGATAAATAAATAAAAAAATTAAATAAATGAAAAATAAAAAGGATATAAATAATTATATTTATTTATTTTAAGTTTTACAAAAAAATGCCAGAAACGCGGATCTGAATCAAATCTGTTTAATCCACAACGACTTATTTATCTAAAAAAAAAATCAGTTTCAAATAGAAACCTTTGTTGAGGAGTCTCCTATGTTTAAATTTATTAATATTTTTGTATCTTCATGGGCGACTTAAAAGCTCCGAGCACATGAGCCATCATCTCGTGTGTCTGAATGTTTAAGCACTCTACTCATATTTTCTCGTGGAAAAGTATAGTGAAGTAGGGCAGAGAGAAACAGAGCGGAGTATGGCACACTGAAACACGGTGATCTAGTCGTCATGAAATATTCATTTGCGGATCGACGAAGCTTAGGGCAGTATTAAGTTAGACGTTCGAACTGGACTAACTGAAAATTTATTACTGAAAACGCTAGATTTTACAGCAAAAATATCCACGGCGGATGAGCTGTCAATGGGCACATTTATAAACCGGCATTATAGCGGAGAAGATATATTAACACTGCAAGGGTGAATACCTAGAATACATTGTTAAAATTTATAGCAGCCTGGAAAATACACATTTTTAAGTATGCAGAACTCTATTCCTTTACATTCCTGCATAGTGCGCGGAAATTAATGACGACCCTGGTCGTTACAACAAGGAAATAAATAAAGGTAAATAGAAAGTGTAGATGTCACATATGAAGGGATGACTCAAAAGTTTTTCGCTTTCAGAATACCATTACTTCTTGACTCAGTTTCCGTTCGGGATGAAAAACGGGACCCTTTTGGATATTTTATAAAGCACGGCAATATCATAAGTGAGCGACAAAAAAGAATAATGTACATTCCCCGGATTACCGAATTCTTAATAGCGTACGTGCACACTTCAAAAAGAATTACAAGACGCGATATATTTTCTACTTTAATGCGCTAAATGTGACCGCTTCGACTAATCCCTTAAGCCCTCGTCGATCTTTCTCTGTTTCAGACTCCATATTATATAATAATTTTCTCATTTTTAACAGAGTTGAGGTTATTTCATTCCACGCAATTTAGCCACTGTGCAATTTTCATACTCCATCAAAAAGTACATCACATCGGTACTCAGAAATACTAATTAATATTTCCACCTTCAAAATAGCGTCCGGATATTTTCATTAAAAACTATTCATTTTTTCTTTCAAACTCGACGTTTAAGTAGATTTAATAAGTGTGCTCATTGAACTGGAATATTTGACGTTCTGTCTCAGCAGTATTTTTTTTCTATAGAGAAAAACTCATTTCCGTTTTTAATTTATGTCAACAAACGGGGAATGTCCAGAAAAGGTTTTCAGTGAAAGATATGGAAAATATGCTTTAATGGAAATTTTATTGATGATAAAAACTGTTGTATCGCCCTTAAATCTTAACTTAGGTAGAATTCTCTTACTTTTTTATAATCAATTTAAATGATATGATAGGCGTTATGCGTTTATTGTATTTATTAAATTTTTTACCGCCTCGGAAACTAGTCCATACGATCAGCTCAATATACGGGTAATTTTTGTTTTAAGTATACATGTGCATCCGTTTTTTATAAAAAGTTCAATTTTGTATAAATAACTCAATCACATTTTTATATATTAGTTGTTGTTTTAATAAAGTTCAATTTAAAGCTTTAAACGAGTGTTTTCCACTCCCAGACTAAGCATGAAGTAAAATTCGAGTTTAGAAAATCCCCGTGAAAATTTGTTTTTTGGACTTTTCTAAACTCGAAATTTTACTTCATGCGCCACGCGTATAAAACACTGAAATACTGTGAAATAGATGTTTATTTTAACCTCACTTGAAATCAGTGTTTTATATGCGTGGCGCATGAAGTAAAATTTCGAGTTTACAAAAGCCGCGCTGCGCGACCCGAGACAAATGTTCACGGGGCTTTTCTAATCTCGAAATTTTACTTCATACTTAACCTGGGAGTGGAAAGCACTCGTTTAAAGCTTCAAATTGAACAACGAATATCTGATAATTTGCAGGACACAATTGGGTTATGCTTAATTTTACTTAATTTTCTTTCACAAATATGGCGTCTGGTAAAGATGTCTGTACCGTAGAAAATTGTAAATTGTGTAATAAGCAGTTAAAATCGACCGATGTGTATATTCAGTGTTATGGTCTGTGCAGCAGCCTAGTGCATGGTGCTTGTACGGATCTAAAAGATAGTGGGTTACGACTACTCAATTCAAGAAAAAATATAGTGTGGTTATGTGAAATGTGTACTACAAACCGCCAAGAAGGTCAGTCTACATTTCAATTTTAAATTAACTAAAACACACATTGGCAATACAAAACGCAATAGTTATGGATACTCTTCATCATATTATGAAAATTCACAATGTTTAAACATAAATAATATCAGCCAAGATGCAAACCTAGTTGCTAAAACTGCCACCTCTCAGGCAGTTTCAACGGATAACTCGAAAACGACCGCCAACCAAAAGTTAAAAATTTCCTTTAAACAATCAAAACAGAAAACTAAATACCCGACTATAATAAATAAAACCCAAGCAACAACTGCGCACACGCCTAAGCAGCTCAATAAAAATGCGCAAACCCCGAACCACAGATCTACAGATGCACAACTATTGGAGAAAAAACGGTCGCAACAGGGCAAACTACACTATGGTGGCGCAACAATCGCTTAATAAAAAATATGGCGGTCTATTTAAAAATATTGGATATTAGATTCTAATGAATTTAATTCTAAGTCCAAATAAAAATTATTGTTTACGGTGAAGTAAGCAATAATTTTAATGTGAACATTAATTAAATTACCAGCGGGGTAAAAAAGTTGCTATATTCATGGTTAATACGTTTGATTTATAAAAATAATGTACAAAATAGCAATGCTCGTCTAAATTCGGGTCCTAACAAAATAGGGTTGTCCGGGTTGTCAGCACCGCCGAAAGAAATCACTCACCGTAGATACGTATTGAATGTCTCATTTAACAAAATACTGTAATAGATATAAAAAAATCGTGATTAATAGCAATGAAATGATTAATTGTAAATTCTTTGATGTATGTACTTACAATTTGGTTATTCGCTAGAAACAACAATTTGCCACTGCACCTTCCGTACAGCTTCCAATGTATTCCAATATTACACCTTCTTTAGACAGAGAAACTTATTTTTTCACGATTTTTAATGAAGAACAAACAACTTGTAGCCTAACCAAAAACGTAAATTACAAATGGCGTAGCGTGTATGTGACAAATTGATGTACAAACATCTAGTGCATTTTTGTTAAAACAGATTATTATTTCTACAGTTTCCTGTTAAGAGATTTTTTAGTGGCCTTGGGTAAACCGTTTTGTCAGTAAGAGCTATAGGCATTTTGATGTGCTAGACAAGAAAGAAATGTTTATCTCAGAATTCCATATATTGTTGACACCCCGTGGGGGTGTAGAACACGAAACTGGAGGTAAGCGGACAAATGGAACGATCTAGTGCATTTTTGATAAAACAGTGAAATAGAACTATAGGTATTTTAATGTGTTAGACAATTCAGATTTTTAGTTTCGCAATTCCATATATTGTTGAAACCCCGCGCCCCAGCCGGAGTTAATAATGTCGCAACGGCCAGTACAGCAGCCAGTACGGACCACTCCGAGGCGGATAGATACACCAAAGTCACTCACCATAAGAAAAGGAGGGTTCCATGTATAGTACTCTGCAGATATGACGGCGGAAAAACTACAAAACTTATAGATCACTAGAATCCAGTGTAAAGACATTATCTGTGACAAGATAATTACCAAATACGAAAAACTAACTTTCAGCAGCTTCAAAATAGGGGTCCCTTTCTCATACAAGGATATAATTGAAAATCCTGTTTCATGGGAAAAGGAAATAATGATTGAAAGATATATTTTTTTATCGGCAAGAAAACCCAAATAAAATCAACTTCACATACATTGATCAATTGGTACAAAATGAAACCGATTTTCAATTATTTTACTGTAATATACAATGTTTAACTACTAACTTTTGATGAAATAAATCATAATATTAATGTAAACCAACATACTAATGTCATATGCTTATCGGAAGAGTGGCAGACAAAAGATTAAATATTAAGATTCAACTTAAACCAACATTATTAATTAATATCATACTTCTGTAGATCTAAAAATTACCACGGTGGTGTAGCAATATATTGTAAAAGTAAGCACGTCAGTTGAATTGTATTAATAAGTTAACTGTATCTAAAAACATAGAATGTGTAGGTGCTGAAATTAGATATGTAAGTACAATTATTCATATTGTCTGTATCTATAGACCACCAACAGGCGATGTACAATTATTTTTTAACACACTTGAAAAAATTATGGAACTATTAACAAGAAGTAATTTGAATTATTTATAGGAGATTTTAACATAGATACATTAAATCAATGAAATAAATCATTAATTTTTACAAATATAGTGCGGTCATACGGCTCAATCTTAAACATATCGGAGGCCGCCAGAGTGCATTACACTGGCTCAGTATTATGTCTTGATAATATTATTACAAATATGTCAGAAAATGATATAAGAGCTAATGTTATAAAGTTTTTTAAAACTGATCACAATGCACAGTTAATTACCAATTATATATATATATATATATACATATACAGGGTCCTGCATCTCACCTCCCGTCTTCTATAGCTCAGTTATTAATTTAGTTAGGATTTTGATATTTGGCAGACTTTGCCTGTAGCCTAGGGCATATTTCAGGAACATATTTTTGATTATACAGGGTGTCCCAATAAAGAGTGACGTCATGATGATATATATTTTTAAATTAAATAGTGTACATTTTGTTAATAATTTGAGTGCCTTTTATGGTTACCTTCATACCCCTGAATTTTTATAGAAATCGGTTTAGTGATATCAGCCAAAAAAATAAAAACTAAAAAAAATCGGTTTTGCACTATTAATTTAAAAAATTAATAACAATTAAAAATAGTATCTCGTCAATTAAATTATAGAAGGTACTTATTAAAAAAGGTCTAATGGTCCCAATAACCAAGTTTGGTGGATATGAATTATACAGAGTGTGCAAAATTTAGTGTCAAACTTTTTAAACTTTAATGCACTGTATTTTTTCTTATTTTAAATTGGAACCCCTGTATATTTTCATGTCCTTCCATGCAGAATTAAAAAACAAACATTTTTCCTAATTACAACCCTATCACAATTCCTAACAAATAAAAAGTTATTTGCAGAAAACTCGTTTTATCAACTAATCCAGTAGCCATTTTAATTAAGAAAAATCTAAGGTGGCTTTGAAAAACAATTTATTGACATAACATGTTTTGTAATTAAATTGCATCTCGAAAGTCTTAAAGGTTTTACAGATTTTCGTCTAAACATATTACACATCGTGAAAGTACAATGAGATCGAAAAAAAATGATTCAGAGCAGGCATTGACTACTACATAACGATTAGCAACAATGATTTTAATTCAATAAAAACAGGAAACTTCAAATAAATTTAAACACATAACAGTATTCTGAAATTTGTCTTGCCAACCATGTTGTTCTAGTCAAGGCCTGCTCTGAATTATGTTTTTTTACGATCGCGTGGTATTAAGTTTTGTATAAAAAATAGTTTTAGTAATACTATTTCATAAAAAACATAACAAAAATACGCATTTCTAAAATTAATCACCTACTAGAACTTATGTTCGATATGTCTTCCGTTCTCTTGGAGGCACAATTGAAGACGAGTATGAAGTGACCTTGCAACTCTTCGTAATAGGTCGGGTGTAATGTTGTGAAATGCATTTATGATTCTTTGCTGCATGTTTCCTGGTGTTGTTGGAGGTTCTTAATAAACGATTTCCTTAACGTAGCCCCACAAAAGAAGCCTAATTTAGTTAAGTCGGGTGATCGGGGCGGCCATTTACTTGGCCCTCCTCTTCCAATCCACCGATTCGGGAAGGTTGTGTTGAGATGATCCCTGACTTGTACTGAATAATGTGCTGGGGCTCCATCCTGTTGCAACCACATTGCATCCCTCACAGCCATTGGTAAATGTTGACATAAATCTGGCAATTGATTTTGCAAAAAATCCAGATACGTTAGTCCATTCAAATGTCCGTTAAAAAAGTGAGGGCCAATAATATGTTCACCAATAATTCCTCCCCACACATTAATTGCCCATCTGTGTTGTTGATCAACATGCCTAAAAACTCTTGGATTGTGGTCGCAATAATAATGGAAGTTATGACGATTCACAAATCCATTTTTATGAAAGGTGGGCTCATCAGAAAACTTATCAAAAAAGTCAACATGTACCCTAATTTTAGTTTGCGCCCAGTTGCAAAATTCGACACGTTGATCAAAATCTTGTTCAAAGAGTTCTTGATGGAACTGGATATGGTAGGCATGGAAACAGTTGTCCTTTAAAATTCGTTGAACGGTTCTTTCGCTTACATCCACGGCAGCAGCGACTGCTTGTTGAATATCGGAAGGATTTTCCGTAATTGATAATAGCGCAGCCAATTGATTTTCTTCAGTTAGAACCGGCCTATTTCTAACTGGTTTTGTATAGTTTACATTACCCGTATGTATAAATCTCTCCAATAAGTTTTCCAGGCTCCTGTTGTCTGGATACCGCTGTGCGTAAACTCGACTTGCCAAAAAACAGTTCTTTTCGCATTCTCCTAATGAAAATCATATCTACGAGATCGTCTCGGTTGTACTTCATGACAACAAATTCTTGGATATAAAGAGCTTAACTCATATTGCTTTTAACTTTTACATTACTAAAGTCAAATTAGGCTTTTGTCACTTTGTTAAACAATAAATTGTTTTTCAAAGCCACCTTCGATTTTTATCATTAAAATGGCTATTGGATTAGTTGATAAAACGAGTTTTCTGCAAATAACTTTTAATGTGTTAGGAATTGCGATAGGGTTGTAATTGAGAAAAATGTTCGTTCTATAATTCCGCATGGAATGACATAAAAATATACAGGGGGTCTAATTTAAAATAAGAAAAATAAAGTGCTTTAAAGTTTTAAAAGTTTGACACTAAATTTTAGACACTCTGTATAATTCACATGAATAAAACTTGGTTAACGGGACTGTCAGACCTAATTTAACAAGTGCATTGTATAATTTTATTAACGAGACACTATTTTTATTTTTTATTAATTTTTTAAACCAATGGTGCAAAACTGATTTTATTTAGTTTTTATTTTTTGTTTTGCTAAAATTACTAAACCGATTTCTATAAAATGTTAGGGGTATGTAGGTACCCATAGAAGGCTCCCAAATAACGAACAAAATATATAGCATGTAATCTAAAAATATATATCATAATGACGTCAAACTTTTTTGGGACACCCTGTATAATCAAAAATATTTTCCTGAAATACGCTCTAGAATACAGGTAAAGTCTGCCAAATATCAAAAGCCTAACTTAATTAATAACTGAGCTACAGAAGACGGGAGGTGAGATGCAGGACCCTATATATATATATATATATATATATATATATATATTTATACATTACATTTAATTAAATTTCCCCGTGCACGGGAATCGAACCCGGTCCACCTACCCCACCACCAATATTAAATTAAGAAATATTAAGCCGCAAACCAAAAAAGGTACAATTTTCTCTGATGTAGCACAAGCTGAATTCGTGAATGATCTTGAAGGAGAACACTTCGGTTCTGCATTTAACGACGACGATGTCAATACAAAATACAATAACTTTTTCAATACGTTCATGCTTTATATAAATAAACATTTTCCGATTAGAAATATAAAGTATAATAAAATCAAGAATCAACTAACCACTGCAAAAGATGTTAAAAAGTATAAACGAAATATAAATTTATGAGAAATTAGCTAATTATTCTCCTGAATATAAACATCAATTAAAGTATGCAAAATTAGAATGTTCAAACTATTTGAAATCAAAACAAATAAAACAATATGAAAGTCAAATTAAAATCTCCCCAAATAAATCAAAATCACCTTGGAACATAATATCCAACATAGTGACAAAAAAGACTAATTGTGTCAATATATTACCAAGCAGCACTAATTCTCAACTTCTGGCAAACAAATGTAATTATTTCTTAAAAGATATTGCTATTAACTTACTAAATAAAAACCTAATTCAAAATCAATTTACTTGTAACGCGCCAATAAATAAAAACCATTTTGATTTTCGAACTATTTCATCATTGGATATCGTGAATGCATTAGGTAAAATAGAAAACAAGAAAAGCTGTGGGCTAGATGAGATTCCTGTATCATTAATTATAGAATGTATAACAAAAATTATAGAACCGTTAAAACATAATTTAATTCGGACAGGAAGTTTTCCGGATTACCTAAAGTATTCAGTAGTTACACCCGTTTCTAAAAAATGAGACCCAGAACTACTAGAAAATTACAGACCTATCAGCGTGCTAAACACTTTTTCAAAAATATTAGAATCAATAATAGCCACACAAATAATAGAATTTTTTATTTCAAATAATCTTTTCAATGTCACCCGACACGGATTCCTTAGAGAAAAATGTATCAATACTGCAATATATGATTTACTAGATCCAATATATTCAAATATAGATAGCCTGTGAAATTTTACTGGATTTATTCCGCATTTGATACAATTGCTTATACCAAATTGCTATTAAAACTAGAGAACTATGGCATACGTGGTACTGGCAACAATTTTATCGGATCTTATCTACGCCATAAAAAACAAATTGTAAAGAAACAGGAAGATATAAAGTCATGTACCCTGAATATTACCATGGGAATGCGTGACCCTCGACAAATTTTCACGGGGCTTTTCTAAACTCGAAATTTTACTTCATGCGCCACACGTATAAAACACTAAAATATTGTGAAATTGATGTAAATTAGTCTGTGAATGGAAAACACTCGTTTAAAGCTTCAAATTGAACTCTATTAAAACAACAACTTATATTTGAAAATGTAATTGAACTAATTATACAAAATTGAACTATTTATAAGAAAGCGTATGCACACGTATACTAAAACAAACATTTCCCGTATATTGAGCTGACCGTATGGACTAGTTTCATGCGCCACACGTTCAAAACACTGACATATTGTGAAACTAAAAATGTACCGCCTATTCGGTATTAAAAATAAACTGTTGAAGTAGAAATGAAAATATATTGCTAAACAGGAAAATTTTAAATTTCGCAATATTTCAGTGCTCTATAAAAAAAAATCAGGTATATAGTGAAATTGAAAATATTCAATGTCTTGTACAAATTTGTAAGCTTTTCTAAACTCGAAATTTAAATTAAACTCATTAAAATAAAATAACGAATGCAAAATACAAAAAGGTATGCTTACCTAACTCAAAAATACAATTTTAATGATGAGAGGTTATAGCAATCGCGTAAGAACCTATTAAAATTGAATTAGAGAAGAAACTAAAAAAATCTCAATCGGAAAGTGGCATACTGTATAATACACTGGGATAGAGTCAAATTGAAGGTAGAAGGTACTTTAAGCACGCGATTTAATAAAACAGTTGAATATTTTATTACTAACATTGTAGATCTTACAAAGTTTTTCTATTGTATTTCACTATATATCGAATATGTATCCCTTTATCTCAAATATATTTCCCATTTATCAAATACATTTCCCTATACAGGGTGTCCGTATTTCGAGGAAATGCATGGGGATCTCGGTTATTTGAAGAGTTAGAGAGTTGGTTAAATTAAGGCAAATACGTGAAATTTGTAGCCCAACAATAATCCGAAAACAGATTTAAAATATCTTTTTTTGTTTTCGAGATATTGCCAAAAAACTATATTTTTCAAATTTCGTTTTTATTTTTTTATTCAAAAACTATTGGATCTAGGAGTTTGCAACTTTTACATTATACAGGCACTTTTTAATCAGGAATTTAGTAGTGTACTTACATTTAAAATAACTTTAATATCTTCCCCGGAACCATAGCCAACTTTTGTTTTTCTTATAGGCGCCATATTGGATTTTCATATTTTTAGAAAGAACTTTTTTTTCTGAATTAAACGGTATATCACACTTATAATTTATTCTGCGTTTCATTTGAAACATAGCAACCTTTTGTTTTTTGTAAAGAGTGCCTTGGAAACAATAATATTGATACGTTATTCAGTTATTGATGTGTCAATAAGATACGATCATTATACATAATACATAAAATAAAGTTAAAAATGGTGTTTTCGAACCAAGAAAAACGAGATATGATCGAAGTTTATTATACTTCAAACAAAAATGTACGTATTTCATCTGAAGTCTATCTACAGCGCTATCCAGAAAGGCAACAGCCAAGTGAAAGTCATTTCATAAAACTACATACAAATTTATTGGAATATGGTTCCTTCGTAAAGCCACGACAAAGATATGGATATCACCAACCCCATGAAAATGAAAACCAAATTTTGCAAGCGGTAAAATGATTTCATTTTAATTACAATAAGATAATATTTATTCCCCTAGATTCAAGATAACCCTTCTTCCTCAACGAGAGAACTTGCGAACCAGTTTGGTGTGACGTTTCAATACGTATGGAGAATTTTGAAAAAAAATAAATATCGCCCATTCAAAATTAAAGTTACTCAAGCTCTCCATCCTAGAGATGCTAGACGAAGGATGGACTTTTGTCGTATTTTATTGGGAAAATTAAACGAAAATCCGAATTTCTTGTCAAATGTGATATGGTCTGACGAATGCCGTTTTACCAACACAGGGATATTCAATAGGCATAATGAACATGTGTGGAGTATAAATAATCCTAGACAACATGAAGAAAGACGACGACAAGTGCGATTCGGACTAAATGTATGGGTCGGTATTTTGGGAGACAATATTGTAGGTCCATACATTTACGAAGATACATTAAATTCACGGAGATATCACGATTTTTTAAGAACATTTTTAAGTGATACGTAGACAATAACATCCCCTTAAGTATGTTAAGAAATGTATGGTTTCAACAAGATGGTGCACCACCTCACAACAGCCAAATTGTCGCTAATTATCTGTCCGAAATGTTTCCAAATAAAGTTATGGCAAATAATGGTGATATACGTTGGCCAGCTCGCTCACCTGATTTGTCACCTCTAGATTATTTTCTTTGGGGAGCTATAAAAGAAAAAGTTTATAAAACTATTCCAGAGGACAAAGACGATTTAAGAAGAATTATAATAGTTACCATTCAGCAATTAAGAAGAAGAGACATTTTTCGGGCAGTCCAAAATTTAAGGAAAAGACTAGAATTATGTTTGGAGGTAAATGGTGATATATTCGAACACTTACTCTAAGTTTGTGATAATTTTAGTTCAAAAAGATATTTAATTAATTTGTTTATTATTATTTAATATTATGAAAAACTTCATCAAGCAGCAGAGTGATTATTCTGGTTCCTTCCCCAAAAAAATATAGTTGTAGGCCTCAGGAATTTTAAAATGTGCAACTGTTTTCAAGGCACTCTTAAAAAAAACAAAAGGTTGCTTTGTTTCAAATGAAACGCTAAATAAATTATAAGTGTGATATACCGTTGAATTCAGAAAAAAAGTTCTTTCCAAAAATATGAATATCCAATATGGCGCCCATAAGAAAAACAAAAGTTGGCTATGGTTCTGGAGAAGATATTAAAGTTATTTTAAATGTAAGTACACTACTAAATTCCTGATTAAAAAGTGCCTCTATAATGTAAAAGTTGCAAATTCCTAGATCCAATAGTTTTTGAATAAAAAAATAAAAACGAAATTTGAAAAAAATAGTTTTTTGGCAATATCTCGAAAACAAAAAAAGATATTTCAAATCTGTTTTTGGATTATTGTTGGGCTACAAATTTCACGTATTTGCCCTAATTTAACCAACTCTCTAACTCTTCAAATAACCGAGATCCCCATGCATTTCCTCGAAATACGGACACCCTGTATACGACTACATTTTCCTATATGTCAAAACCTTATCACAGTTTGTCAATTACATTTCACTTGTCAGCAAAATCGCTGCATTTCGTCAAAAAATACATGTTAGCAATGAACTAAGAGGACTTGTTATCCGGATAATAGATCCCAAAAGAAAGTTATTATTACTGCAAAATGTGCAACAATTATATTAGAGGGAAAAGTATTTGGTATGTAGTGGAACTTATTTTGTAAATCGAGAAATCTTTTGGCATATATTTGACAAAGTGAAAGGTATTTGGGATATAGTAAATATTATTTGATTAATAGTGAAATGCAATAAAAAAAACCCTGTATTAATAAAATATGTTTTCATTAATATGTAACTTTTGAACGGATAAACTTAAAAACATGCGGTTTAACATGCTATCGAATACCATTGAAATATATAGGATGTTCTATTTAAATAAGGTAAGTTTAATATGCATCATGAAAAAAATCACAAAATACCCTATATATTGAAAAATATTGTCAGTTAGTAGCTTAAATTGGTAGCTATACATTTTATTTAAAACATTTTTGTCTATACTTATCACAAATTAAGATATCGAGCCGTTACCTTACTGCTCGATATCTCAGTTTTTGTACACCCTGTATTTTATGAATAAATACATCATATAATTCTTTGTTTATATAGAATTCTTCTTCATTTCAGTTATTATTTCAAAGTAAAGACAAAATAATTGAGTATACCAATACATTTTTTAATAACTTCATTCTTCATTCTATAAATGATCTTGTAACGTTGAGTAATATTTAAAGAAAAAGTTCGATGAAAGATTACCGAATGATAATATAATGTTACAGCTTGTAAGACTGTTATAGTTGAATTAATGGGTCTACTATCGAACTGTCATAAACACAATCGCAGTAATTTCGTAATTTTTATTATTGGATTAAATGACACTTTTGTAAAACTCCATCTCGAGCTATTCACCATTTGTCAATGCCTAGGAGAACGATGGGCCGCCGAGCAATAATAATTTAACTTCAAACTTTTACAAGTTTCAACTCAATTTTCATTGTATTATTATCGACGGAACTTGTAACTAGGTTGCACATACATTTTTATACAAATTCAAAAACTTGCAAAAAATATGAAAAAGAAATACCCGTTTAAAAAGTAGTATTGAACCCTACATGTTCTTTATTAACATACTTGCAAACGTTTGTCAATGTGATAGAGTCGAAAATTCCTTGAACTTCGAAGAAGGATCGTTTCATTAAAAGTTCCCATTATACAGCGCAATGTAGCGCATCCGCTACAATTTATCAATACGTGAATGATGGTAACTTTAAAGAGGCGAAGAGAATTTTATATCTTATATTCTCAGTAAATTTCATCAAACTATGAAATAATTATTAAACTTTTTCTAATTTGTTCTCAACAAAAGGTCCTTTTATGTCCTGGAATAGAGCCTCCATGATTTCACATGTGAGCAATTTGGTAAAAAATTGCGTCATCCTTTTTCATGCAATAAATTACGTTATGAAATTACCACTGGGACATTATTTATGATACGATATCATTCAGCACATTACGTTTGTATATGTGCTTGCAACGTTTGTATACGTGCTTGTGACTTATAAATGTGTTATTTTAAAATGCTTAACTCGATACGGATATAATAACGATTTTACTATACGTTCATAAACGCATAGTTTGTTATTTAATTCGTATGAAATAATATTTTACGGGGATACCATTTACCCGGCACATTCGCCAATTCTATTGCAGTTAATATTTTTTAATTCTACTTTACCATATATCCTACCACACAAAAAGTATATATTATTTATATGATAAAATATGCTTCTACGTAATATTTAATTAAGTACTATTATAAAACGTATAAATATCAGGGTTGTTATGTTTAAAATACTTTGTTTTAGAACAGTGTTTTAAACGTGTTTAAAAACAACCGTCGTGTTTTAAACGGTTTTGCTTTAAACATGTTTTAAATCTAAAATTTGTCTAAAACGTTAAATTTGTTTAAAACGTTTTTTTTCATTATCTTAAATTTGCTAAATTATATGTTAGACTACTTTATTAAGATTTTTTGTTTACATTTCTAAATTTTAACTAAATTGTTAAAAATATTTAGAATTACATTATTAAACTTAACATTTTATTACAATAAAATATCACAACTGTGTGTGCATAAATGTGATTTTATAACACACTGGTTATGGTTGTAGTCATTTATTTACAGAATGTACAGATTATCGTAATCGTAAGTATTTGAGGTGTAGTGGTCGGTGCGGAGAGCGGGCGTGGGCGGCTAGGGCTTGTTTAAGGTGTCGGCGTCCAGGCGTAGGGCTGGGCGATGTCTTGACGCGGTACCGGGTGTAGCGTGGTCACGGACTGGGGTTTCAGGCGGTGAGCAGCGTGATCGTGGTAGCGTAGCGTAGTCGTGGTTGCGTAGTGTATTTAGTAAGCCGAGTAGACGAGCGTTACTAAAGAGAGCTGTTAGGCCGAGAAGACGAGCGCTAACAGACTTACGATTGTAAGGGCGGCTTCCCCTTAAGTAGGGTGCGATGCTGGTGTATGAGTGAGTGGGAGTGGAGAGGGATGCTGTCCTTCCCTGGTAGGGGTACGACGCGGTTCGGCGGACGCCTTGGCTACCTGCGAAGGGTCGCGCGCTCTTGGTCCGCACGGGGAAGTGTTACATACTCCCCCTCTGGTGCTGAGATCGTCCCGATGAAGCGACCAGGACTCTAGTGCGCCTTCCTTGGGCGTCCTCTCCTGCGGATGGGGTGGAGCGGCTGCACGTCCTTAGTGGTTCCGGTGAACGGGGTGAGCGCTGAAGCGTGAAAAGTGCCTATCGAGGTATTTGGCTCTCCTAGGGCGGCTACTTCGAATGTGGCGGCTCCTCTTCCTTGTAAAATGATGTAGGGACCGTCGCGCCTGGGTGCCAGCTTCGATGTGAATTGGTCCTTGGCACGGCTCAGCAAGTGGGTGTCGATCCAGACGTGGTCTCCTGGTACATAGGCGGGCGTCGGGCGGCATCGGCGTAGCCCTTCCTTTTATCTTGCTTCTCATCAGAGACGCGATTAGCGGCTTCCAGCGTGTCGGCGAGTTGCAGTAGGCGTGGTGTAATTTCGGCGACGAAATTTTCGTTTGTTATGATAGCCCTGAGGTCGCGACTGACATCTTCAGCTGTTCGAAGTTCTCGGCCGAAGGTTAAGTAAGCGGGGCTGTATCCGGTACTGCTTGTAACGTGCGTGTTCATGGCGAACCGGATTGCGGCTAGAGCCGTGGGCCAGGTGTTATGTTGTTTTCCCACCAGGATAGCTAGTTGTGTTTTCATGTCGCGGTTTTTCCGTTCCACCGGGTTGGCCTGGGGGTGGTAGGAGGCGGTGAAGTTGTGTTCTATCCCCAAGCTGAACATAACTTGTTGCATAACCGCACTGACGAATTGTGTGCCATTATCCGAAATGCAGCGGCGGGGCACTCCGTATCGGAAGAAAACTTCGTGAAGCAGTGCGGTGGCACATTCGAGGGCAGTGGCTTTCTTTAGCGGGATAATTTCTATCCACCGGCTGGCTAGGTCCTCGACGATCAGGATGGTTGTATATCCTTCTGGAGACGTTGGCAGTGGTCCGAATAAATCGAATGAAATTGACTCGAAACGCTGATTTGGTGGTGACGTTTGTGTCAAGCCAGCAGGTTTCAAATTGCTGGGTTTATACCTCTGGCATTCGGCACAGTTTTTCAGGTGTTTTGCTATGTCATCCCGCATTTTCTTCCAGAAATAAGAGCGGGAGAGGCGGTGGTAGGTGCCTTGGAAACCGTAGTGACCGGCGGTGGGGCTGTCATGGAACTCCTTCAGGAGGGCTGGAACCTCACTTCCTGGTATGCATTGTTGGGCATCCTCGCAGACGAGGTCCGGGCTGTATCTGTAGAGTACGCCTTTCTCGAGCAGGTACCCTTTGTTGCTCCAGTACACGGCATCTTCCGTCTGCGGTTGTGATTCCAGGGCGACGATAATTTTCTTTAATTCACTATCTTGGTACTGGTTTTGACGAATATCAGCTGCGGTTCGTCGGGGTATGTCTACTTGGATAGTTTTCATTTCGATGATCTCGTTACTTTGAATCCGGGATAGGGATTGCTGTGTGAGTAGTCTGAGAACATCCTCCAGGTCACGAAGGTGCTGTTCGTAGTTGTCTGACAGGTCGATGACGTCGTCCAGGTAAGCGAGCATCTTGATGTACGGCACTTTAGCTCGGAGGAGGTCCATGGTCCTCTGGAAGGTAACCGGGGCGTTTCGTAGGCCGAAGGGCATTCGTTTGAATTCGAACAAGCCGAACGGACATGTGAATGCAGTTTTCTCTACATCGTCCGCTGCCACGGGAATCTGCCAATATCCGCTTCTTAGGTCAATGGTAGAAATAAATTTCCCCTTGGACCCATTATGTAGCAGATCGTCCATCCTCGGGAGCAGGTAGCGGTCTGGAGTGGTGGCGGCGTTGAGAGCACGGTAATCAATACAGAGGCGGGAAGTGCAGTCCTTCTTGGGTACCATCACCACCGGTGCTGCCCATGGAGATGAAGATGTCTGTATGATCTCGTCCTCTAAGAGCTGTTTTATTTGTTGGTGTAGTTCTTCTTTCTTCGGCGGCAACATACGATACGGTTTCGCGCTGATCGGGGCGTGCTTCCCGGTGTCTATGCGGTGGCATCCAAGCGTCGTGGGTGGCTTGGGGCTCTTAAATGCGTCCGCTTGGTTTTCTAGCAACTCGTTCAGGGCGTGTCGCTCCTTGATAGAGAGGTTACTCCCCTCATCTTCACGTAGTTGTACTGTTAGTGTAGCGATTTCCATTGCCTCTGGGTAATGTCGGAAAAACGGGGCTTCTTCGTCGAGAATTTTCCTAGGCGGTTCCGGAAATAAAAATTCATCGTCTTCTACGGGTTCAGGCCTCGGGCAGACTCGTGGTTTTTCGATTTTTGGCCTTTCTGCGTCGTACGCCGGGTGTGATTCTTCGGAAAATGTCCAGGTCTTCTGGCCTAGATCGAGTGCGATGCCTGCTCGATCTAGAAAATCCATTCCGAGAATCGTTTCACGTGTCTGGCTGTTTGGCGGGATACAGAATGTTGTAGAAATAATTTTATCTTTGATGATGACATCCGCTTCGGTTACTAACATCGTGTTTGTTTGCGCGTGACCGTTGGCAAACGCGACTTCCCTCGTTTGTTTCCTAAATGCGTTGCCGTTGCGTTTCAACGCGTCGTATAAGCGTAGTGAGGCAACGGTGACCTGGGAGCCGGTGTCGAAGAGTGCGTACTCTGGTTTTCTGTTTATCGTAATGTAAACGTGTGGTCTTCGTGTGTCTAGTGTCGTGTTGACGACAGATATCTGCGTGGAGCGCGGTCGTGCGTTGCAGTCGGGGCAGCGGCTCCTTATGGTGTTCGGCTTCCCGCAGCCGTAACACTGAAACTTGTTGGCTCCTACAGGGGCGGTTTCCCGCTGTTTCTTGCAACAATCCTCGATTCGGTGGCCGCTGTTCTTACAGTAGGCGCACTTGTTTTTTTCTAGGCCGTTGGGTCGTCTAGCTCGATTTTCTTCCTCGATAACACTCTCGGCTTCTCTTGACTTGGTCAGAAGATCGTCATACGAATTCACGGAATTTCGGGCTATTCTCTTCCGGATTTCTAAATGGAGAAGTCCGTAGATGAAATCCAGCTGCAACTCAGCTGCCATTGCTTGGTTCAATTTGCTAAATAGCGCGCGTTTTTGGATTATGAACTGATCTGTTTTCGCAGGCCTGTATTGTTTATCTTCGTATAGCAGCGAAAAAATCTTGTAATTCGGTACCACCGGGGCGAATGTATTCCTGACGGCTTCCACGAGTTGGTCCCAGGAAGTTATATCGTTCTTGATGCCTTCCCACCAGGTGTCGGCGGGTTCCTCGAGGAGTAGCTGGAAACCCGTGATCGCATCTTGTTCGGTGATGTGTTCCGCATTTTTGTACACAGTGATTGTACTAATGAAGCTTTCCACTGTTTGCGTGTCCGTCTCTCCCTTGAATCGGGCCGTGCATTTTGAAAAACTACCCCTTGGCGCTGGCTGTTCTGGAGCTCTTATTTCCAGCATCCGATCAATTAAAGTTTGGAATTGCTGTTCGCTCATTGTAACGTTGTTATTCGCCATGCTTCTAGTCAGTCTTCGGGATGTTTCTTCTTCGGCCACACGTTGGGCTGCCAGTTTATAACACACTGGTTATGGTTGTAGTCGTTTATTTACAGAATGTACAGATTATCGTAATCGTAAGTAAGGCGTCGGCGTCCAGGCGTAGGGCTGGGCGATGTCTTGACGCGGTACCGGGTGTAGCATAGTCACGGACTGGGGTTTCAGGCGGTGAGCAGCGTGATCGTGGTACCGTAGCGTAGTCGTGGTTGCGTAGTGTATTTAGTAAGCCGAGTAGACGAGCGTTACTAAAGAGAGCTGTTAGGCCGAGAAGACGAGCGCTAACAGACTTACGATTGTAAGGGCGGCTTCCCCTTAAGTAGGGTGCGATGCTGGTGTATGAGTGAGTGGGAGTGGAGAGGGATGCTGTCCTTCCCTGGTAGGGGTACGACGCGGTTCGGCGGGCGCCTTGGCTACCTGCGAAGGGTCGCGCGCTCTTGGGCCGCACGGGGAAGTGTTACAATTTTTAAATACAGGGAATGTTTCTTTCAGGTATACGTATGCATACACTGTAAATTTTAGGACATTCGTTGCTTTTTTAAAAGATTTCAATTTGAATCTCTAAACAAGGGTTTTCCACTCCCAGACTAAGCATGAAGTAAAATTTCGAGTTTAGAAAAGCCTGAAAATTTGGATTGGCCGCGTAGCGAAGCGAAGCGGCCAATCCAAATTAGGCTTTTCTAAACTCGAAATTTTACTTCATGCGTCACACGTATAAAACACTGAAATATCGTAAAGTTTAAAATATACGGCTTAAGCAATGTGATATGTAGATGTGAATAAAACGTGAGTCAAATTCTGCGGTGAAAAAATTGTTTAAAACAGTGATTATAGGCAACCCAATAACTGTAACGTATATTAGGTTGCCTATAATTGTTGTTGTATCTGTGTGTTTTTTTAACTTCACTGTAAATCAGTGGTGTTAAGCGTGGCGAATGAAGTCAAATTTCGAGTTTAGAAAAGCCTAATTTGGATTGGCCGCTCCGCTTCGCTACGCGGCCAATCCAAATTTTAAGGCTTTTCTAAACTCGAAATTTTACTTCATGCTTTGTCTGGGAGCGGAAAACACTCGTTAAAAGCCATAATTTAACCGCTTTGAAACAACGAATTCCCGCAAATTTAAAAAACGCTGTAATTATCGGGATTTGTACACTTAATAAAAAATATGCCCGGTATGTTCTGTTATGAACACGTTTTAAAGATTTTAAAGGTTAAAATATGTTTAAAGCACATATTTTAAACACGTTTTTAACATGTTTTTAATTGTTAATGTTTTAAACACTGTTTCAATAAAAAATAGACGTTTTGTTAAAAAAAACTGTTTGTTTTAATTAAAATGAAAAAAAAACTGTTTGTTTTAATTAAAATGAAAAAAAATAATTTTTTTAACAACCCTGATAAATATGTTACTTCTATAAGTTTAATATTAGCGAATCATTTGGTTAGATTCATAACAATCCGTTAATAAAAAATAATAACATCATAAATCAAAATAAAATTAACTAAGCCATAGAACAAATGCAAAATAACATATACCAATATAGTTTTTTTAAATAATTCGACGCAAGCTACAAACAAATACAATAATTCATGTTTTATTATTCAGATCAGTTGAAATAATTAATAGTACTTACGAAACTTTCGTAGATAATAAAATCAAGTTTAGTAATTTCAAAATGAAAATAATTAAATTAATTGTTTAAGTTCAAGGAAATTAATTCACATTACAAGATATTATCAAGTAGCTTGCGAATTTTGTGAGTCGGAATCCTATTCGTTGGGATAAATTCGTGGCGATTTATTGATATGAATATGACGTTTTTAGATGGTTTACGCAATTTTGAAACTCTTAAAAGCAATTATCATATCATAACTGTTGAGAGATGTGACGTTCTCTCAAGTATGTACAAGGGTTGCCAGAGATTAAATCTCAGAGGATGGGAGTTCTGTCGGACTCTTTATCCGAATTAATCCCGCTAAATCTTTTACTCACATTTTCGCTTTTGATGCTTCCGTTTGATGATAATTGGGCTCTGTTTTTAATGCTGTTATAAAAAACGTACTTTGTAAAATAAATAAATGATCACATTGTAACAGATATTGTTATGTAACCATAATCATTTAACCTAAAAAACAGTGCACTAAAATACTTCGAGTTCAGTTTAGATTTAGAGGCCTATTGCGGTATAAAACAAGCCAAACGTTATTAAACGGAAATATTGATACTCTGGATCCGTTACATACACGTTGAGTTTAACATCATGGACATGAAATTGTCAACGATATCACATAGAACTGAACAATAGATGTCGCTGTGTATTTTATTTATATATTACGTACGACTTAAGCTAAACATCCATTAATTTTTAATACTGGCACCATATTTCAAAAGGCATTTAAGTGGTCGAATGTTATCACATTTGGTTGACTACTGAGAAAGTTATGACCTTCCTTCCCAAACATTTTTTGATTTAACAGTAAAGTGCATTAGAAACATTCCGATTGATGCCTCAAGTGTATGTTTTACTGTGCCATGATTTTACTGAAAATGACTGAAATGTTTTACTAAAAATAATGAAAGTGGGCTAATTTATTTAAAGTGGCTTTAAACATTAGAAAACAAACGTTTCGAATCGTATGCCAGGATTTTTCATCCAACGTATTTACTTGATATAGTATTGTGCGACTTCTCTTTATTCTCAGAATTGAAATGAGTATCGAAAAGATGTTTTTTGATGACATTCCGACCATTCAAACAGCATCGACACGAGCATTGAAGGCAGTTTTACAAAATGAGCTAGAGGATGCATTTGAATGGCTATTGAATCACTTTAAGAACTGTATTGAAGTAAGAGGAGAGTATTTAGAATAATAAAAAGCAAAACATATTTCTTAGTAACTAATAACTATAAGACGGACGAAACATCGTGAGCATGTATATAAATAAACGTTCAAATTGGTTATTGTTTTATTAAAATCATAACTCAAGGTAGACACACATCAAACCATATACAGGGTGTCCCATTAGTGCGTTCTCTGAGGATATCTCGGGTCATGTTAAAGATAGAACAATTTTTGGTACAGAGTGGTTTTCTTTCGTTGATATTATAGGGTATGGGCTAAACGGTAAAAGAGATAAAAAAACTAAGATATGTATCCCGTTCTCCAACCAAGTCATAAGAGATAATAAAAAGCAGCAGATTTTGAAAATCACCCTGTATCTTCTAAACCAATCTAATTAGCGTAGATCTGATTGCGCCATTAAACTGAACATTAAAAATAAGAAGAGGACACATATCTTAGTCTTTTTTGTATCTCTTACCGTTTAGCCTATACCCTATAATATCAACGAAAAAAAAACACCCTGTACACTAAAGTTACTTGGTTTTAAAAGCTTTATAATCTAAAAATACGTTTATATATACAGGGTGCGTCACAGAGACAAAAGTATATTATTTGGTTTTTAAATTCCTTATATAAATTGCGTCTCATTTTATAAAAAAACATTTGGTCCAAATCCTATCGTTTCGGAATTATTTGACATTTATGGACAAAAATTACGTTTACAGTGGTATTGTAAAACTAAAATATTATTGAAACTAATGAGACAAAGAGTTGCAGGTTTCTCTATTCTCTTGAGAATAGAGGGCGGTATTGGCTGCACTATAAAGTTATTGCGCTTAAGTTATTTGGCTATAAAATAAAAGTAGTCGAATTTATAAATTTTTATACAAAGGTAAGTTGATTTTTTAAATCTAACCATACAATTTTCATCACATCAATTGACTTAAAACAATAGTTTATTTCGTGATTGTTAATAATTTTTCATCTGTAAATGTAATATAATTATCTCAAAAAATATATAATTATCTCGGATAAAAATTTAAAAGTAATCGAAAGAGAATTAAATTTTAAATCGATTGGTGTTAAAAGAATTCTATGCTTATGTTTAAATAAAAATGTTACATACACTCTTGATAGAAAATGTCTAAATTCGACTATTTTTATTTCGTAACCAAATAACTTAAGTGCAACAACTTTCTATTGTGCATCCGCTAGGGCCCTGTATTCTCAAGAGAGTGGCTAAAACCGTAACTCTCTATCTTATTTACTTTCGGAGATGTTTTAGGTTTACAAAACTACCGCGAACGTGATTTTAATCTATAAATGTAAAATAACTCCAAAACAATACGATTTTTTTTTTAGAGCCCCCCAATTTTGTTTACTTACTATTTGTCGCAAATCTAAAACAGCTATTGCCACGATCATATTTAAACGTGTAATATACGCCCCTTAATCGTCTCTGGGTTTTCTACTGCACCCTGAAAATCTGAAATGCCCACAGGGGGGCGTTATTAGCCGCGTTGAGAACATATGATTTAGACTAAATATTTTTAAATAAATAGATACGCATTTTTCATGAGGAATTAAATAACCAAACAGTATACAGGGTGATCCATTTAAAATAAGCAAGTTGCATCTACTACTGTTATATGGCGCGCCCCGTATACATAAAATATTTTTATGTTATGCAGCTCTTAAAACCAAGCAACTTTGTTGAAGAAACTATTTTTCTATTTTTAACGTGTGCCGAAATATCCTCCGAGAACTCACGGTATACCCTCAAGTGTAGATTATTTAAATCAATTTCTGATAGGGATTGTAAAATTAAATAAAGCTAGTGCTGCGTTGACTTAATTTAGTATGATATTTTTTTGTACAAAATCATATATTAAAATTCAGATGTAAAATGTTGAGGGGGAATTGTTATAAAACATTATTTTTTTAAAATATTGTAAACTTGTTAAACTGAAGGAGACCGGTGCCAACGGCTCAGATCAGTCCATGTCTATTAAGTAAGAATACATACAACTAAGGCCCTCAGTGTCTCATTTGAAATTCATTGTTGCAGCGGCTGCTTTTTTTTATGTGGAACATCTCAAGCAATAATCTGCTTTTGTAAAACATTGACCTGTCTATGATTTCAACATTTGTTAAGTTTAGTGCACTGTAACAGTGAATGCCATGCACCAGACCGATATATGAAGTGAAAAAGTGACCATGGCTTGAGTAAACAGTTTTCAATAAATAAATAAGTTTTCCATATGTGGCACCTTTAAAATGCACCACCCAAATGCACCAAAATGTACAGTATTAAAACTGATACATACATGTTTGCAATTTTCTATACATTTTCAAATTAATTGTATTGGTATCTTTATCATTAATTAATTTTTGGACAATTTCTACTGTAGTCAGTCAAACTATCATACAGCTTAACAATAAGTATTTTTTAAATTTAAACCTATTTATCAAATATCAAATATCAAATATCAAATATCAAATATCAAATATCAAATATCAAATATCAAATATCAAATATCAAATATCAAATATCAAATATCAAATATCAAATATCAAATATCAAATATCAAATATCAAATATCAAATATCAAATATCAAATATTAAATATCAAATATCAAATATCAAATATCAAATATCAAATATCAAATATCAAATATCAAATATCAAATATCAAATATCAAATATCAAATATCAAATATCAAATATCAAATATCAAATATCAAATATCAAATATCAAATATCAAATATCAAATATCAAATATCAAATATCAAATATCAAATATCAAATATCAAATATCAAATATCAAATATCAAATATCAAATATCAAATATCAAATATCAAATATCAAATATCAAATATCAAATATCAAATATCAAATATCAAATATCAAATATCAAATATCAAATATCAAATATCAAATATCAAATATCAAATATCAAATATCAAATATCAAATATCAAATATCAAATATCAAATATCAAATATCAAATATCAAATATCAAATATCAAATATCAAATATCAAATATCAAATATCAAATATCAAATATCAAATATCAAATATCAAATATCAAATATCAAATATCAAATATCAAATATCAAATATCAAATATCAAATATCAAATATCAAATATCAAATATCAAATATCAAATATCAAATATCAAATATCAAATATCAAATATCAAATATCAAATATCAAATATCAAATATCAAATATCAAATATCAAATATCAAATATCAAATATCAAATATCAAATATCAAATATCAAATATCAAATATCAAATATCAAATATCAAATATCAAATATCAAATATTAAATATTAAAGTACAATAATAAAAGCCTTAAAATTTGGTTTAGTCGGGCAGTGCGTAGCGCTACGCGACAACCAAATTTTCAGGCTTTTCTAAACTCGAAATTTTGCTTCATGCGCCACGCGTATAAAATACTGGTTTTAAGTAAAGTTAAAAATTTACGTCTTTATCATATTACTTTAGCATATACGGTGAAATTGGGACTTGCGTACTTAATAGAAAAACTCCCTGTATAATTCATAGATAAAAGATAAGCTCAGATTTTAAATGTATCATTGTATAATTCAAATGCCGGCGGTGTATTTGAACGGAAAGTAGATGCTTCAATTGTCTCATAGGTTTGCGGTTTATACGAATAATAACGTAAATTTATATTTTATATCATGTAGTACTTGGCGACGCTTATACTTCGTATAAGAATTAATATCCCAATAAGACAGAATTCTAATGTTAAATTGTAGGCAAATTACTTTTTTAATTCTAAACCATTAAAGATTAGTAAATGGAGTTTTAATTGCAACAGAGCTGACCTAGAAGGAATTATTTGTTACGGCTGACTGGACGCAATAATTTTCCTCTCGAAATGTTCTTACCAGATGAAATCTCGGTTAACATTTTAAAATGAACTTATTTCTTACTGTACTCCATGATTTGATAATTAATTAGTTTCGGGTATTACAATAAAATCTTAATATAACGAACTATAAGACTGATTTAAGATATAAAGAAGGAAAATATTTATATGTAATATGTAATTAAATTAAGATGTATGATTTTAAGACATGTAATACATTTTTTTGTGCAATTAATCTACTCGTACTTTTAAATTTAAGTATTTATTTATTTATTGATAAGGGCGTTGGCATAGAGCCCTTATCAATGCATAAGCATAACTAAATACTGACATCAAATATCAAAAAGTTCGAAATATCAAGTGAGTGTGTTGGGATGGTGTTTTGGAGGTTTGGAGAGTTGAAAATTAAAGCGAAACGATCGTCGTCGTCTTCTGCCCTCTTTGCACACTCGCTTGTAAAAATATTTTTTTCAACGTGACCTAATTCGTAAAGCGGATAGTCAAAAATTATTTTGTCTACTCCAATTATAAAATGTGTTACTTATGGGTCCTTCACTAATTAGTAAATGTAATTAATGTTTTTATTATGTTTCGTTGCCATAAAAACTATTGTAGTTCTAGAGTTAGAATACCCATTTCCTAACTATTTGCGCGCATGCGCATCGGAGTGTGAGCTGGAATACGTGAATCCGACTAAACATCAGAAAATTCAAAATATTATATGCTGACTTGCTTCACATAGACCACAAATCTACAAATGCACAACTATGGAAAAAAACGGTCGCAACAGGGCAAACCACGTATTGAATATCTCATTTAACATTAACTGTAATAGGTATAATCAAATTCGTGATTAATAACAATGACATGTTTAATTGTAAAGTAATAAATCAACAATCAAATAATTTTGCACTTACAATTTGGTTTTACGCTAAAAACACCAATTTACCACTGCACCTTCCGTACAGCCTCCACTGTATTCTAATATTACACCTTCTTTGGACAAAAAACATGTTTTTCACAATTTTTAATGAAGCTCAACAATGAACTTGTAGCCTAACTAAAAAGCTAAATTACAAATGGCGTAGCGTGTACGTGCCAGTTTAATATACAGACATTTAGTGCATTTTTAATAAAACAGATTATTATTCTTAGAGTTTCCTGTTAAAAGACTTTCCAGTGGCGCGGCCAGCGGCGCCGAAATTCTTGGGTAAAGCTATTTGTGAATAAGAGCTATAGGCATTTAAATGTGCTAGACAAGGAAGAAATTTTAATCTTAGAATTCCATATATTGTTGACACCCCGTGGGGGTGTAGAACACGAAATAGGGTGTAAGCAGACAGATGTAGAGACGTCTATCTAGTGCGTTTTCGTTCAAACAGATTAGCATATTCACAGATTCCTATTATGATTTTCTAGTGGTGCTGCCTACGCCGAAATCCCTGAGTAAACCATCGGAGAAATAGAGCTGTAGGTATTTTTACGTGTTAGACAAGGAGGAAATTTTAGTTTCGCAATTCCATATATTGTTGACACTCCGTGACATAGACCGAATAGGGAACCGGTACAGATCAATTTCAAGGCAAATCAGCACCCCCAATACGTTATACCACACGCGATGCTCGAAAATGCCGAATAAAAAAGTGCAGAATTCAATTTTGCGTACTTCTGTTGCCCTGGAGTACGAGCTGGAATACCGCCCAAATCTGACCATAAAAACAAAACGTCAAACTGTACGTTAAAGTAAAAATGTCGGAAAGTAACGATAGTGAGTTTGAACTTACACCCCTCAGTATTGTTAACGCTGCGAAAATCGCCAGTTCCAATTTAATACCAAAAACATCGCAGAAACAGTATGAAAATGCATACAATTTGTTTATTGATTGGCGTAAGGAGCAGAAAAAGAACTCATATTCAGAAAATATTCTTTTGGCCTATTTCGGGGAGCTCACAATGAAATTTAGACTGTCTACCTTATGGTCACAGTACTCCATGTTGAAATCCACAATGAATTTTAAAAATCATGGATCGAATATATCGAAGTACGGAAAGTTACAAGGATTTTTAGAGCGATCGTCAGCTGGGTATCGACATTTTATTGCTGCGCCACGCGTATAAACAACTGATTTAAAGTGAAGTTGAAACCATATACTGTTGAGATATGATCAGTATACCGAGATATAGTCAAAAAATAGAAAAATTATGTTTTTTGTGAATATTTTATAAACAATAATAAAAAAAGTACAACAAATCTAGTTTAGACACGTTTCCATATTGTTGATATTTAAATCAATATCATTATCTTTAACGGAAAAAATAGTATTTTTTTAAATATTTTTCAAAAGCGGACACCGAAAAACATGTTCCACATTTTTTTTTTTTTTTGGCTGTTGCCTGGCCTTGGGAACTTGCCCATTAGCCATCATCAATCTATATATTTTTGTATCAATTAATTTATTACAATTTACAATTTGTAGTATTTAACTATTCATTCGGACAATCACACACATTCATACTACACCCAGGGTCACGACGAGATATTATTTTTTAAATAAAGTCTCCCCGTGCACGGGAACACAAAATTTGTTGAATTCATTTGTCTAACATTTACGAAAGAATGGTATTGGTATATTTAATTTTTTACCTAATATTCCCATTTTTCAAGGCCGTAGCCAAGTAAACAGAAATACTACCATGCCATATAATATTATATATGATATATGGAAAATACGACAGAACTCAATTTAAACAAGATAGAAATATAATAAATGTAATATTGTTATATATAGGGTGTCCCACTAGTTCGATCTCAGCTCTTATTAAAGATAGAAGAAAACGTTTGCAGTATATGCTTGTACAGGGTGCGAAATAAAACAGTAGCACATGCAACGTTCTTATTTCAAATGGATCATTTTGCATATTATTTGCATGTTTTTTAATTACTCAAACAATAGTACCTACACATTATCTAACTAAATAATATTGCTTACAAGCAAAGTTAATTTATAGAGAAAAGCATAGCGCCCTCTATATTCCACACAATAATGAAAACGGAAAGTTTTTATGCTATTTAATTTTGAAGATATTTGATATTCTAAAATTTCAAATAACTCCAAATAGCAAACATGTTCCATATACATCTGCTCTTTCTATTCGTTTTGAGTTACAAATTTCCACAGTTTTCTTTTAATTTATCCCTATCCTGTTAATCACATGTATATTTTTTTCTATCGACACAATAAAAAGTACGTATTGTAAATCTAAATGTACTCGAGTACACCCAAATGTTATTAAGTACATTGAAATGTATTCAAGTACAAAAGTATTTACTCGAGTACATTTTGCCGTTAAAAAGACGTCAAGTACAAGCAATAAGAAAAGAAAGTACTCGTCTACTGAGTAACGAGTACATGAAAATTACTCATACAATTTTTGAGTACTTCTACTCATGTACCGCCCAGCTCTGCACGGAGGGTGGACATCTACTTCAGTCGCTGAAGGATACATCGAGGAATCTTAGAAAAATAAAAACCATGTAGCAAATAAAATTATAAATTCTATTGAAACAAGTGAACCACCATCTACTTGAAAAAGTAACATTTCATCTACTTTAAAAATGAATTTTTTTGAAAAAACAGAAACTACAACTACTACCCTTATTAAAACAATCTCTAATAATACTCTTAAAAATTGTTATAATATTACGTTTAATTTTGTTATTAAATCAAATTATATATTATATAATTATGTTAAATTTAACTTTCATAATAAATAAAACTGATTTTTTGAATATAGTGTATAGTGGTAGAAAAAGTAAAGTGTACAATTAGCATGGAATGGCCATTTATCACTCGTATGAATTGCTGCACTCGCCTGCAGCTCGTGCAGCAAGTTTCGTATTGCTTGTTTCATACCCTTATTTAAACAATCTCCAAAAATACTCTTAAAAATTGCAATAATATTACATTTAATATCGGTATTAAATAAAACTTATATAGTATATAATTATGTTCAATTTAATTTTGATAATAAATAAAACTGATTTTTTTTAATAAAGTGTATAATCGTAGAAAAAGTAAAGTGTACAATTAGCATGGAATGGCCATTTATCACTCATATGAATCGCTGCACGAGCCGTCAGAAATGTCATCATTCCATGCTCATTGTACAATATACTATTGTTTTTTAAATTAATTTGTTTTCGAGTATGTTACACCTCTGTAAGGTCTAAGTGTAAACACGAAATTATTCTCTCATGTTACCGAGTTACAGAGGTCTAAAATCGTGGCGAAAAGTCGTGTATGGTAGATTTTTTAATTGGTTACTTACATTATAGGTCTGTTAGTATAATAAGTTTAGTAATGATTTTATAAAATGTTGAATGCTCTTTTTTGTCATGCAATTAAATTTTGAATTAGAATTTCTCTTCATTATTAAACATGTAAATAAACCCTTAAAAATAGTTTTTTCAAAATTGTTTTTTTAAACTTAGTCCCAAAAATATTTAAAAGTGTGTAGATTATACATGTCAAATTTATTCAAAAATGGGTTGGCCTGGCAACGTATGACTGATAATTGCAATACCTATGCGCACCCCGATACACTCAAAGTCTTCTAGCTCTTTAACTACTGCAGTGCCTATTATAAACTTTGGGATGCGTAATCTACACATGTTAAGCTATTTTTACTTTCCCCCGTATGTAATACAAAGGGAAATTATAGTTTTCGTGAAAATTTTCGAATCAAAAATTTTAGCGGAAATATCCGTTTTGAGGTCCCCTGAGTCGAATAAGACCATTTTTGAAAAATGTCTGTCTGTCTGTCTGTGTGTCTGTGTGTCTGTGTGTGAGTCTGTGTGCGCTGTACCGCAAAAACCGCTAAAGGTATCGAGATGAAACTTGAAACTTAAGCTTTTGTTACAATCGGAAGAACTGAAAAGCTTTTGGTGAAAATCGGAAAACCGGAAGTGGTACTTTACTCTTAGCGTTTTTCAGTTTTTTTAGATTTTTTCAATAAATGTTCATCAAACAAAAAATTCTTTCAAATAAAAGTTGTAGATAAAAACAAAATGAAAATGTATTGTTCATTTACTTTTTGTCATAGCACTCTTAGTTTTTGAGATATTTCAAAAGTTGTGTGTTTTATCTAGTTATTGGTGTGTGACAGTGTATGTGTCGATACAATTCAAAAATGTTTCAAATAAAAGTTGTAGGAAATGAAAAATTAAAGGTTTTTTGTAAATTCACTTTTTGTCATAGCACTCTTAGTTTTTGATATATTTAATAAATAGTATTTTTTATCTAGTCATTGATTTGTGTCAGTGTATGTGCTGATACAATTGAAAAATGTTTCAAATAAAAGTTGTAGGTAATAAAATATTAAAGATTTTTTGTATCCTTATTTTTTGTCATAGCACTCTTAGTTTTTGAGATAATTAATAAATAATGTTCTTTTATCTAGTCATTGGTTTGTCTCAGTGTATGTGTTGATACAATTGAAAAATGTTTCAAATAAAAATTGTAGTTATTAAAATTTTGAAGACATTTTGAAAATAATAATGCTACAACCATTTTAAAAGTGATTTAATACGCAATTTACGGGGGAAAGTACTATGATGGACACATCACCATTTTTAGGACTACATTTAAAGAAAATAAAAATGGTCGAAGTTTGTGAAAAAATGGTTTAAATTTTTATTTTCAATTTTTTATTTAACATTAACATTTTATAATGGGCCTCGCAGTAGTTAAAGAGCTAGAAAACTGAGTGTACCGGGGTGCGTACACTCAGTTTTCTAGCTCTTTAACTACTGCGAGGCCCATTATAAAATGGCATGTTAAATCTACACATGTTAGACTATTTTTAGGACTCCGTTTAAAGAAAATAAAAACGATCGACATTTGAGAAAAATTAGTTCCAAATTTTTATTCGATTTTTTTTAATTTAAGCAAAATTAAAAATGAAAATTTGTTTACATGACAAGAAAGTGAATTCAATTTCCTATAGAAATACATTTTAACTTGTCTTACGAACAGCCCTATAAAGTGGATAACCGATTACGCAATGTAGTATACCTCACTTTTTGCTACCGCACAGTATACGATTTAACCAATCTAGCGGGATAAAATTCATGGACTAGTTATTATGTTAAATTTTTTAACATAAATTAATATTGGATTAATATAAAAATAGATAGTTTTCTAAAAAAATAATTTAAATAAGTCAATAATTAAATTCAGTAAGAGATTTAAGGTGTATTACCAACATAACAAATATTTTTTATTGTAGTTCATTTTGCATTCAATTAGCATTATGTTTGTCACTCAATTCATGTTGTGCAGGTTTTCTTATTCATAATGTGTATCACTGTGTATACTTTTAGACTAATCACAAGCGATTGACTTTTAAAAAACATTTTTTCTACAGGGAATTTTTATTTTAAGTAATATCCTCGATATTCGTTGTCTTTTTGAAATAGTTCAATTTGAAGCTCTAAACGAGTGTTTCTACTCCCAGATTAAGCATGAAGTAATAATGTATGCTGTAAATCTTCAGATATTCGTTTTTCTAAGAGTTCAATTTGACGCTTTAAACGAGTGTCGTCCACTCCCAGACTAAGCATGAAGTAAAATTTTGAGTTTAGAAAAGCCCCGCGTAGAAAATATAATTTTCTAACTTCCTATGTATTTATTTTATATAGGGAGTTCTTTTAAGTATACATATGTCAATTACTGCGTATATGCTGTAAATCTTCAGATATTCGTTGTTTTTTTAAGAGTTCAGTTTAGAGCTATGAACGAGTGCCGTCCACTTCCAGACTAAGCATGAAGTAAAATGTCGAGTTTAGAAAAGCCCCGCGTAGAAAATTTGTCGAGGGTCGCTTCACAGGGCTTCTCTAAACTCGAAATTTTACTTCAGGCGCCAGGAGTAATAATCACTGAAATATTGTAAAACTAAAAATACACTGTTAAATCAGTATTAAAAAATACTGCTAAAGCAAGATTAAAAATATTCTGCTAAACAAGAATATTTTAAACTTCACTTCAAATCAGTGTTTTATACGCGTGGCGCATGAAGTAAAATTTCGAGTTTAGAAAAGCCCCGTGAAAATTTGTCGAGGGTCGCTGCGCGACCCTCGACAAATTTTCTACGCGGGGCTTTTCTAAACTCGAAATTTTACTTCATGCTTAGTCTGGAAGTGGACGGCACTCGTTCATAGCTCTAAACTGAACTCTTAAAAAAAACAACGAATATCTGAAGATTTACAGCATATACGCAGTAATTGATATATGTATACTTAAAAGAACTCCCTATATAAAATAAATACGTAGGAAGTTAGAAAATTTTATTTGAGCTATTTAAAATAGTATGGGATGAATTGATTTGAACAAACGTACATATTTCTAACATAAAAAAAGCGGCATAAGTTTGCAGTTGATAGAACTATATTATACATTTTACAGATTTTTATAAAACGTGCAATTTTTATTTAGAAATTTTTTTAATTAATAGTATTTAAGGAAATATTGACATCAAACAAGGCGTGTTCACTTAATTTTTACACCTAATAAAAATGTTAAATATTTTAGTAATCGCTATAAGTCGCACAATTTAACAAGATTTATCGTTAATAAGACATTTTGAAGATCATTAGAAAACAGGTAGTACTATATGACGATGTATGATACAAAACATATTAATGCTTTTATCATATGTTTATATTTGTTTTTTTTTTATACATTGAATAACCTATTATGTTTATGTTATATTATATTATATTTACACAAATAATATATGATATTGTAGCTACACTTTGGCAAAAAGACACCAAAGAGCTTTGTTTGAACGATGCAATTTTAAAATAATTGATAATAAAATGAATCAACAACATATGAAATTAGTTATTTACTTTAATTTTGCTACTTGATATCGCAGAGAATTGAAAGTAAACTGAAATAAATTTGTATGAGGAATCTTTTTCTGATGTATATGAATAATTTGTAGTAATGCATTTGTAATTTTTATATTTCAATAATTTTAATTTCGTCCCTCTAGAAAGGTCAAATTGTATACTGTGCGTCGGTTTAGTCCCCTGTAACTCGGTAACTGCACTTCGTCCAAGAAAATATTTTCGTTTCTACACTTAGGCCTTATGGAGGTGTAACATAATCAAAAACTAATGAATTTAAAAACGAACATTGTTTTTGACTGTTCGCCTTACGTGAAATGCTCCAAAATTTGGTATGTCGTTAATTATATCTTGCTAATTAATTTAAGTATTAAATAATACATTATTAGTCTCTAATATAATTAAATTTTTTGTGTAGAAAAACAAGGAGACTTGTAACCTCATTCTTGAGCGGCTTCTATATAACGAGGAGATTAATAAGTCTGCGAGGATTTCTCTGAAATGGGTGTGATGTGATGAAAAAGATAATTTTTGTCTTGGCCCAAGAAAACGTTAGCTTACACTATTAAGCGCTCTATAATTGGATAAGTAAATCTCATTCCTCGTTTGTCTCCGTATTTCCTTTCCTGATAAAATATACATGAAATATTTGTTATTCCTTGGCTTACTCTCAGACAAATACGATGTTTTTATTAAAATGCAATACAGTTGGCAACGCATAATCGATATTTGTATACTTTACTTTCCGTGCGGCAACCACATACAGGTAACATTTAGTTTATATTTAGAGTTTGTAGGTCTGATCAAGCCCTATAACTTTTATTCGACTAAAAATTAAAAATTGATTGCTTTGCCATACAAAATGTAACATGCAATATTTTCAAATATAATTCAATTATTTCATCCTTTATGAATACAGTACAATATGAACTGGATGACTGGAATATCAATAATTTTATTAAAATAGAATAATAATAAATGTACATTAGTTTAAATTGAATTAAACTTATAGGTGGGAATTATATTTAAATTTCTGATATATGTAATTGAAAAATTATTACTATACGTGACGTTGAAGCTGACCTATCTACTTTTTCTATTCTGCCCGGAGCTGAGCAGCAGACGTTGAACTTTTATCCATATCGAACTATTTTAAGGTAAACCGTTAAAACAGTTTTGATGTTCACGAGTTGATGTCTTGGAGATAATCCGTGTAATTCTGAATAAAGTTTGTCTGTCCCGCAATCAATCCCTGGCATGATTGGTGCCCAAACAGAAAACTTTTAGGATGAAAGTTCGGCCTGATCCTCAAACACCTGACATTTATGCTAAGTTTCATAATTGCTCTAATTCGTTCGAGCTATAGCCATGGTTTTATATTATATTGCGCATAGTTTAATTGAATAATCGACTGATCGTAAATCCTGTAACATTTACTATGCCAACAAAATTTCAAATTTTATTACGGCTTAATTACTCTACATTTCAATAAATTCAATTGCGCCATTATTGTGCACCAACAGAACACTCTGTTCACCAATTATAAATATCATCCTGCCAATTGATAATAAATGTGATTTTCAAATCATGAACGTGTTGACTAGTATTAATCGAAAATCGATATTTATTACGTGCCGTGTTATTACACTTTCTCGTCCTTCGTTGTAGAAAAAGCCTTGGATATCACAATTCCGCGCTTGCTGCATAGACTTTTTTTTATAAAAAAATACAGAAGCACTAAAAGTTTTAATGTGGTTCTAATCAGAATAAATTCATAAAAAAATCTTCACTGAATGCGACCTGAAATACGTAACTGTGACAAAACGTCAGAAATTTCAAATTTTATACGCACGAAGTACGGAATATTGCCCTTGGATGGGCAATTCCGACGTAAGTCAGTGCCCCCAATACCTGAAGACCATTCACGACTCTCAAAAGCGCCAAATAAAAAAGTTTAGTATCAATCGAAAATTAACACACCTCAAGAAATGTTACGCTTATCCAAAGACCGATTGGGGGCTCCAAACAAGTCAATATCGACGTAAATCAGTGCCCCCGACACGTGAAGACTAAATCAAACACTCAATGAAGCAACTACTTCCCGAGCTATTACCCCGACGGACATTAAATTATACAACAAATGTTTGCTGTTCCATACAGCAACCTACTGCAAATGAAATTAGTGTTTGATTTTGTCTTTGTAAGACAAATTTGTCATAGATTGCGTAAAGAACTGCACTTTTAATATTTTTATTATGTTTTAGGTTTAAGTTACATGAAAAATTGAATATAATTAAAAAGTTAATAAAATACTAACACTTTTTTCACTAAAAACTTTTTAGTAAAGAATTTTCTAGTATTTTATTCAGTTTTTATTTATATTCAAATGATTATTTCATTAAAAATTATAATGACCAAAAAATTTTACCAAATTGTACAACGATACATAGATAAATATATCAAAAAACTAGAACTTTTCATTTAAAAGTTTTTGTTTTTTTTAAATTGATTTGAAACCTAAACTAAAGAATTTAGAATCTAAGACTCATTTATAGTCTTCTCAAATTATTAAACAATAAAACTGTTACAAAATACTAAAGTTTATTTACAAAAACAAAATTTCTTGTAGATTTGTTTATGAATTTTATAGTTTTAAAAACATAAAAAATCAATTATTATTAATTGATAACTTGTAAATAAAACACTTTTTACTTTGTTTAACCACTATACTTGAACTTTATTTGTGACTATAGTTTCGACTATCTAATAGTCATTATCAAACAAAAAGTTTTAGTTTGATAATTACTACTAGATAGTCGAAACGATAGTCACACATTAAGTGTAAAATATAGTGGTTAAACAAAGTAAAAACTGTTGTATTTACAAGTGTATTTAAGATGTACTACATAGTGAACGCCTATAACACAAAACAGTTAATTGATAACTCTTTGAACAGCCTTTACCCCTTCTCATTTTAGTTCATTAAAGGCAGTCCTACAAACTAAAGGCTAGCCAATGATTTTGCTCATAACTTATCAGCGATATAATGATTCTTCTAAAAACTACCGTACTTTTAAAAATTTTAAATCGTATCTCAAATTAATAAAATTGGTGAACAGCAACTGTCAAAGTTTATCATTTGCAATATACTCTATCTAACCATTAAACTAAACCTTGCGCTTTGTGTATTTTAATACAATCGCTTTAGTCAATTAAACTTGATCGTTTTTAAAGTATTGTTTAGTTTGAGCAGTTAAAACTACCACTAAACGTATTTAATAGGTGATATTAAGTGACGGTGTAAATTAAAGGCTATGTTAAAGCTTGATTAAATTGCAACACATCATAAAAATGTAGACTACTGAATGCTTGTTTCTTGCATGTTTCACCATCCTATTGTAATACTCAATTTAAACGACCAGCAAAGGAAACAATTACCTCCAGCACTTGTTTTACATGTTCAAGCAATCAACTCTAAAGCCTCCGCCGGAAATTAATATAGGAATGTTTTAATTCGCACTTCGATTAGATCGCTATCGCTTAATTATAGATGGAGATTATTTGCCGTGCATAAAATTCCCTTTCGTCTTGCTAATTTGCTTTTGAAAAAGACTGGATTAAATGATAGAATGAAATTAGTTTACTAAATAGCTGCATTCTTTTTCAGGAGATCAATGCTTTAATTGAGATAAACAGAATGTATTAAGTACTTGTTGAACAGTTATGTTCCTTATTTTTCTATTAAATGACAATATCTTTTATCGCCCAAGAGACAAAAGAGATAAAGTTGTTTATAATATACACTAATAAAAAAAAATTCTGCTGTAAAAAAATAAAAATAATTTTTAATTAATTCGCCTCTAACTTTCTTAGAGCATTATTATGAAAATTATAAGATTTTAGGATAGATTATAGGGGGCTGTAAAAGTGTTTATGCTGACGAAAAACTCAGTCCTTCTATAGTTTGTTGGTGATGACGCTGAAATATTTACGTAGTAATATACATAAATTTAGTTTTAAGATAAGACCCCCCAAAATTTTTAACACGATAAGAACTGCGCAACCCTTAAATAATTCAAACGCAATGGCGCTGCAGTTTCCACGTAAAATTCAACGTTCCTAGGAATATCTCAGACAGGGTCAGCATATAAACATATATGATATTCATTACAGTATGTCATTAACTTTGAAATGTCAAACACCTGCATTTCGAGTCGCAATTTGACCTTTCTATGATTCTACGTAAAAGGAAAATCGATTAATTTCATTTTTACATTTGGATCCGTTAAACTGGTAAACATGTTCAATAAACAATCAAATAAAAAATCAGTGAAACAAACCAAGTGTTTTAATCAAAGCGTATTAAACAATCTTGTTATTAATTAAATTGATTTGCAATATTTAATAAAACTATTCGTTTTGTATCATCTTTATAATTTATATATACAGGGTGTCCCATTAATGCCTTCTCGGAAGTTATCTTAGCTCTTTTTAAAGATAGAAAAAGGGTTTGCACGTTTATTTTAAGTGATTTTTTAATATCTCGCAAACATTAAGTGTCATTTTATTAAAAACATTCGGAGTTATTTGATATTTGTTCTATTTATAGAAAATACTTGTACTTATGCAAACAGTCATGATTTTTTCATAAATATATCTTTATCATTAACAAAGTTATTAAGACATTTATTTTGAAAACAGGCAGGATACGCAGGATATCTAAATGAAAAGCTACTTTTGAGAGGTATCATATTTACATTAGATACCAAACGTCATCACACTCGATGGTGTAGAAATTAGGCATCTACCGGACATTATTTAAAATGTTTTATTCTTTATTTCTTATAAATCAATATATGCGCAATCAGATTGTTCGGAAAGTCGAGTGGATTTTTTTCAGATATTATTGTAATATTTTGCATACAATTATTGACAATTTCATTCATATGTATTATTTTATTTTGACATATATGTTATTCAAATTTTAATCTGTCATCTCAGCCTAAAACTAAAAAATAAGCTTGCTGATTTATGTTTATGTTATCTTGACCTAACTGTATTGAAGGCGATGTCTCTAGGTGCTTAGGGCACTTAAATAATACACAATCAATGACTTTGCTTATTAGCTTGTTTAGTTGACCATTTATTTATCTTAAATAATAGTTCAGTTCCTTGCTTATTTTCATATCTGTTAGATCAAATCCTCTAAGGAATAAATTTGTATCGTCTGCATAACAAATAAGTTTGCTTTTACAGATACTGACCAAATCGGTAGTGAATATAATAAGAAAACAGAGGCCCATATACGCTACACTAAGGAATCCCCACAGGAACAGTTATATGATTTGACTGACATTTAGACATCATTCTCCATTTGAATTCTTATTGTTCAATTGTTTAAATAACTTAAGACTTATTGCTTGCCTACACCTCTGATTCTATTTGCTTCTAATTTTTGAAGCAATATTTCATTATCTATGCAATCAAAAGCTTTTGACAAACCAAGGAATATCTTACATGCAAGGTACTTTTGATCAAGTGCTTATAAAGTTTCAGAGATGTAGTCAATTAAGCAGTGTTTTAGTTCTGCGATTTTCCATCTTCTCTATTACTAAATACTTCGTTTCTATAGAAAATCTACTAATCTGTTGTTGAAGACAATTTCTAAGATTTTTAAGAATGAACTTAACAATAAAACGATAGTTTTAATAGTTATAATTTTTGGGGTTGTGGGAAAAGATCCAGTGTAAAAATATATATGAATGATTTGGCTTAGCTATTGGTACAATGCATGCTTTTATTACTATTATTGGTAGCTATGTTTATTAACTTATTTTGCATCGACATACTCTGTCAGCCAGGGTAAGTAAGTTCCGTTTCATACGTGGTGTAAGTTTCGTTTGTATTTCTTGCCACCGCAATTTTGCGCATGCACGATACTTACTATAACCTATTGAATGCTTGGTGGTGCTTGTTTCAAATGGCGAATAAAATTGAAATTCCCACTGCTTGTAAGATAAGGTCTGCAATTCCTTTCCTCAATGCGATTATCATTTAATTAGTTCACATTCATCAACAGATCTGTGAGGTGCACGAAGAAAATGTAATAAGTGATTTAATGGTCTCCTTACAATTGAATCACTTACCCCTTTTTCAACGAAGGACGTAATAACGTGCATGATGACTAAGAAAGTTAGCGTCCATCTTTGATTAGTGATGAACTGGTTCCTACAGTTGAAGAAAAGATTCACGAAAATAGAAAATGTACAAATTCTGCTCTCTCTGTGAGTCTTGGTGGCAATATGGTTAACAATGATGACTAGATAAAAACACATGTTATTTCTTAGTTGACATCACAGGCGACACCTTCTTATAAAGAGGAAACACAAAAGCTTGTGCCACGCTATGACAAGTACCTACAAAATGATGGGAGTTATTTAGAAATATAGTTTAAGGTTTAAAGATTCTTTCGTAATATTTTTTTTTCAAAATACGTACTTGTTTTTTTCAACGGAACTAATAATGCACTTTCGTGCTTAGATTTCCAATATGAAACGCTTGGTATTAAACATTTCAGATCGTCCGTCTACGACACCTGATATATAATGTGTTGAAACGCAAAAAACAGCCCGCGCAATCCCGTCCCGCACTGTCCAAGTTTCAACAACGGCGGGTCACAGTGTTGTTCCTTAACTTTTAAATATTCTAATTAGTTGACCTTATTAGATTAACTTTTATCACTATAAAATAAAGGCATAGGCAGTTTAATAAATGTTCATTGAATGTTTGGAACCGACAATATCAGAGAATGTTAATTACAAGAAACTATGTCGGTTGTAATCTGACATTTAAAAATTAACCTTTGTCAATAGTTTCCAAGTTGTATTGGCAAATAACAAGCCGCAGTGATCGATGGGGATAAGCAACCATGCATTATGCCTCCTATTCAAAGGTAAACATTTCCAATTATATTCCATTTCCCTGTTTAAAAGCCATCCATTCGCAATCCAAAAGATGAGGCATTACTTCTGAAAGCATGGTATTAAACACCAAAGCTATGAGTTATCTTAAACGGAAAGTATCGCCATTCTCACGCCACAGCTATCAATTATGACTTGATATCACTTTCTAGATATGAGTAATATGAAAATTATTCTCCTAAGGTATCTATTTAGAAGCTAATGGTCTTCTCTATCGTTTTAATTATTTTACGGATCACGAACAAACCCAAAAGGCGGAATATTGAAGGCGAACAAAAGTCGACGTTTGTCATCCTCTGAAATACATATTCATTTATTTATTGTATAGGTATTAAGGGATCCACAAAACTGAATATTTTATGAAACTTTAGGGCTTTACACAACGATATGGATCTTTTTTCTAGGGCACTACTACGATTTTCGTGTTTATCTCTTTATAGAATCTCTACAAACAGAATATATTTATTTGCTGCAACGTCACATTTTAAATACAGAAAATAATTACGCACCACTATCAACTATTAACTATTAACAAACCGAATTCACGGTCAATAGAACTTAATAACAACATTTTTTTAATTTTGCAGTTTTGAGTACAAAGCCAACTTCCAAACCTAAACAAAACTAAACTTTTCTTAAATGTTTTTTTTTATATACAAATGCAAATGTTAATAAATTTTAGCAATCTTAAATACCTTTTTTTCACATTCATTTTAAAATCGCACATTTACCTGCCGGACCCTGTACAAGTGAATTATATGTAATATAATGACTTACCTCTCACAAAATACGCGATTTGTGTGCTGTTTTTGTATAGAATATACTTAAATCTTATATATTTGCCTGACCGAGCATATGTTTTGTCCAACCTAAACTCATAGCATGGCAACGGTCCTGTCCAAGAATAAAAAAAAATCTCTAAGGTGTCCCCTTTAAAACTGTTGGTATTTGACATTTGTGTTTGCAATTCGCCTACTAACGGTGATTAATTTTTAATTTAACATATATTTGGACGTCACAACACATCCATACATGTACAACACCCATGGACTCCGGGACTAGTATTTTTTGTTAGAAAAATCTCTAGCCCTGGGCGAGGCTCGAACTCGCATTTCCGTCAATCGATTCGAATTTGTTTTTAGTACAGGGTGGCTGACAGGAACCGGACATTTTTTAAATGATCAGTAGTTAATAAAAAAAATCATCGTAATTACATGCCATTTAAAATAAAAGAATGAAATATAATGTCAGATGTGTGGTATCGACACTCTTGAATGCAGTTTTAAAGCCTTTGCTGAAAATCGGTGTATACGCGTCTCAACACGATCAAGTATTGCCACTTTTTGCTTGATTTTTTTCTTCAGATCGGTCAAGTTGTGGGGTTTGTATACAAAAACAAGTTATCTGAATTATCCCTACAAAAAAGAGTAGTCAAATCAGGTGAACTTGGAGAGCGACCCCACATACTGCACAATTGGCAGTGGTCGTGGTTCGACCAATGTTCCCAGGAAAAGTAATTTTTTGGCGATATCTCGTTACCTTGAAAACCTGTATTTAACTACGTGTGACTTATTTATGTATATAAATCACGAGTTGGTCGTGAGATGTTTTAACGCGTTTGGTGTATATTTTCAATAAAGGCTTAAAAACTGGTTACAGGAAAGTGAACACCCAGGGTCGGCTCGAGGCATGAAGCAACGGATACATGATAGTAAAGGTCGTCTATAAGCCAAGTTACAAAAATGCCAAATTTGCGATTGTGGATTTTAAGGAATGGAAGCCCAAGTAAACCAGCGCCCTCTAAAGACAAGCCGCCCCTGGACACCACCTGTCTGACATTATCATGCATTCTGGTTATACATTTTAAACGGCATGTAATTCCGAAGTTTTGTTTAATACAATTGCATTTTCATAAAAAAAAGTGAGTACTGATAAATTCAAAAACATTCGGTTTCCGTCCGTCGTCCGTACAATAGATTCAAATTTTACGTACATATCTTTAATATATCCCGATATATGTGAAAATAGTAATTCAATAAAATATACAATGCAAATATTGTGTGGTATAAATAAAACCTCTAATTATCATTATATGGAGTAATATAATCCTACATATCCATTTCGAATCCATTTGCACTGCCAATTATATTAATAACAAAGAATAAATAAATCGATTAAATGTATTTATTTAAATTTCACCAAACCGTAAAGTTATTAATTGTAAATAGACATGTAACTTCCACTAAAAAATATTTAATATTTTTATATATATATATATATATATATATATATATATATATATATTATGGCCTTTGAAAATTACAACTATCAATCGATCTGTAAATTGTTATTAAATGTAAATGCATACAGTCAGGGCCAGCCGGAGGGCGGTGCGACGGTACAGGGCCCCGCGCTTCTAAAGGCCCCGCGCCACTGTTTTTGAAAAATCGTTACATTTTCGTTTTCTTTTCTTTTTTTAATCCGAATACTGCCGAAACACCGAAAACATTTATGAACATACCTGTAGCATAAAAACGAAATCCGAAATCGAAAGATCAATAGAAAATAAACTAACTTCATTTATCATTTTTGGTATGACATACTGAATTTAAAAATATTATGAGCAAGATATTTCAACATTTTAATATAAATATCAGTATTGCACACTCATATTTTTAACGTCTTCTCAAAATATCGTGAATCGGGATTCAAATCTTCTTTAATAATCGCAAAGGAAATCGCTAAATAATTGAAAGTTACGCCTAAATTTAAGAATTAAAAAACTAGTGTAAAAACGTAACAATTTTGTTATGAAGGAATCGATCAACCGATTTTATCTTGCAAAGAAATTTACTATTCAAAGACAGTTTTTAAATTTAGGTTAAATTTCACTTTAGAATTTTACATTTTTGTTGATTTGTTAAATATTATTACATTTTTGTCAATTTATCCCCATTTTTACAGTTCTAAAGTTATTGTAAAATGTTATGTTGTGTGTTGGTTTTAACGATTTTATTTAAAATAATAATTATTTAAAATTTGTAATTTTTCGTAAATAATCACAGTATACTTTCACATATTCCATATAACATAAGTCGAAGTATATTTAGAACTTAACCCTAAATCAGTGTGTTATACGCGTAGCGCATGAAGTAAAATTTCAAGTTTAGAAAAGCCTGAAAATGTTACTTCATGCTTAATCTGGGATTGGAAACACTCTTTAGAGGTTCTAAATTAAAAGTTTTAAAAAAAGTGTTCATCAATCAACGAAATGAAAAGGCATATACTGGGATTTTTTTTTTCTAGGTACACATATCACGATTTTTGAATGTAAATTTTCAGACATTCGTTGTTTTTATAACAGCTTTTATTTAAAAGCTTCTAACGAGTGTTTCAAATCCCCGATTAAGCATGAAGTAAAATTTTGAGTTTAGAAAAGCCTGAAAATTTAGTTTGGTCGCGTAAAAAATACACCTACCCCTTATGTTTGAAATAAAGATATTTATATGAAAAAAATAAAATCTCAAAATCCAAGAGTTGAAATAAAAGATGTATAAGTATATTAGTAAATAGTAAACATTTGTAGAATGTATTGACGTAACATTCTACAAATGTTTACTATTTACTAATATACTTATACATCTTTTATTTCAACTCTTGGATTTTGAGATTTTATTTTTTTCATATAAATATCTTTATTTCTGAATTATAATTACATAACGCTAATTTGACAGTACATTAAAATATACTACACTACATAATTATTTTTATTATTCAATTCAGAAGTTAGCTATCGACCGTAATTGGTCTTTCCGCCTGTCTTTGTCTAGTCTCTGTCTTAATTTTTTTATGCTCTATACGTCATGATCGCTAACGTCATTGGCTGCGTTTGTATAAGATAAATTGATGAATTGTTGTGATGGGAAATTTAAATTAAGGGTATATGTTTGGGTTGCGAGGGATACAAAGGTGATTAAGAATATTGGTTATATTAGCATTAGTAGCAAATTTTAGGGAGAGGTGTTCTAGGCGTTGGTTGATAGGGGGAATGTTGCACATTTCGTACAGGAGTGTATTGAAGGGGTTATGCAAGGGATTATTGAGATTCCTGATTTTTGACCGACATATCATTGTATATATTTGTACTGCTGTATTTGTTTTTGGGTATGTGTGATGAAGGTAAACTTTGGGTCGAGCGTAATGCGTATTTGCATTAAGGAGATGGGAAGATGGGATACTTGTTAATTAATATGTGGTATGGGGAATTTAGATGACGATGGTAGGAAGTAATTAGTTGAGTTTTGTTTGGATTGATAGAAATTCTCCATTTCGCAAACCAAGTTTGAATTGAATCGATCAGCTCTTGGTACGGTGTCATCAGCGTATAGCAGAGGATAAGCGGATGGATTTATATAGAAAGGATCGGGGTTGTAGAGGTCGTGAATAAATATGTTATATAATATGGGGGAAAGTGGGGATCCTTGGGGCTGACCTTGTTGAGGAGTGAATGATTGGGAGTAAGAGTTGCGGATTGTGACACTTAAGGATCGATTAGATAGGAAACTGTCTAAAATATTTATTACATAGGGAGGGACCCTAGTGAATTGCACTTAAACAACACACCTCGATGCCAGACCGAATCGTAGGCTTTTTGTACGTCTAGTAATAATATGGCTGATTTCTGGCCTTCGAGGTGTGCTGTCTGGCTATTCGATGTGAGTATTAACGAAGGCAAGGAGGTTGACCGGTATTCGATAAAACCAAATTGATAAGGTGGGATAAGGTCTACGATGTGGGAAGTTAGATTTTTTCTGGATAATGGATTCAAATAATTTACCGAGGACTGGAAGCAGGGTAATTGGACGGTAGCTTGGAATCAACGTTGAGTCGTTGCCGGGTTTGTGAATGCAAGTAATGATACCCTGCTTTCATTCGTCCGGTATAATTTGGGATTGGTAAATGGAATTAAAGATAAGAATGATGTATTTGTGTACGTTATCAGAAAGGAATTTAAGTATCAATCTAGGAATGCTATGGTAACCAGGCGATGTATTGACTATTTCAAGAAATGTCTTGTCATATGTATCGTTATCTGTCACTGTAAATGTCTTTTTAAAATAATCTGCAAATGTGTCGGCTATTAACTGATCATTTGTAATAGTCGCTCGTGTTGATGGGTCCTGTATTTATTGTAGATAGTCTGTCTTGCGGTATTTACTTATTTCTTTAATTTCATCCCAAAATGTTGTTCCATGTTGTTTATTCATGTCATTACAAGTTTTTATCCAAAGGTCCTTTTTATATTAAAATAATTGTATAATTGTCGTTGGTATTTAATTAATCGTAGTATATATTTAGGAAGTGGGTGCTTGTGCGGTTTTTTTGGAGTAGATAGGAGTATTTTGTTTAATTGAGTAGGAAAGAGTTTCAAAAAATAGGGAAACGGATTGAGGAGTAATTTCTTCATGGCATTTAATGAACCTCGTCATGTCCTCTGTCACTTTGTTCACATGGCAGTCCTTGTGTCGGTAAATTTTTTTTGAGGTGTGGCAATGAGAGGGGATACAGCAAGAGAGAACTTAATAGACATGTGGTCTAGTCCTAGATCGGGTATTATTTCTAGGTCGTGAATGAAGTGTCGAATGTTGCTAGTACACAAAAAAATTTAGGGGGTCGAGTATCGAGGATTGATGGATTCGACATGATAAAAGTGGGATCTGTATGGATGCGGACAATTTTTTCCATATTTAATCGTCATTTTAATAACGAGGAAATAGTATTATAAATATATAACCATTTTTTATTTGGGGGGTTAGGGAAATCTCTCTTAGTGGATCTTGTTAAAGGCTCCGCAACTTAAATTTGCACCGTGCCCCGCTTTGGTTTGTTCTGGCCCTGCATACAGGCATAAATAACAAATAAATATCAAAAACTCAGAAGAAAACTTCATGTATAATGAAGATATGAAAAACAATCATCTATTGTATATAAACACTTGTCTAATAAATGGATTTTAAGTGACTGCTTAAAGGACAATAATGACGACAATAATTTAACTGATTGCATCGGAGCGCCGAGAAACCCTAACCAATGCCCATGAAATAATTATATCGGCATTAATATAAATATGAGTAAAATTTATATTAAATAAAATGTTTGTATTATGTGCGCAAACTCAGTGTTTTTTTGATGCATCAAAAATGCATTATTAGTCGAAACCGCACTATGGCTTATCCATGTATTGTGATATTTCAAGGATGTTACATGTGAAGAACTCAAGAATATGTGTAATACGTGCATAAATGCAATAAACAAAAGTTTAATGATTTCCTCATTCTGATGTTATCTGCAAAAATTATAATCCGAAATGTGTCTGATTTTGGTATTAATGGGGCCTTTGTTGAGGCGTATTTTTACAATTCAAATGACCACAGCGACTTGTAAACTAATGGATGACTGGACTCGTTACATTTGATATATTAGCATAACACACATTCCATCACAGTGTAAAATTGTTCTCCAATTAATTAACGGAATTTATTAACATGCCCTAATTAAGTTCGTTTCAGTAGACGTCGTATAATAAATCTATCTTCAGGTATTTGTGGATGAGGGTATTTGATTGAAAAGATTAAGATTATTTACATAAATAAATAAAACTTGGGGTGACGACCTAAACATAAGTGGCTGTAGAGTTTTGAATATGAATATATGAATACGTAAACGTGGGGATTTTTTGATCAAATAGTTCCTAAATTCAGGCGCAAAGTAAAGCGAGTTATGCCACAGCAGGAATTCCCTCAACAAACAAAATAATACATTTACGTCAGATGCGGTGGTAATGTATACGAGGAACTTATTATCGTTTCCACTTCTTTTAATGAAACATTTAATTCTATGACACATAATAACGATTTAATACAACAATAACAACTGAAATCGTCCGTAATAGGAAATTCTAGCCACATTGAATAATTAATAAATTGTCCTAATTAGAAAGTATAGTTTCTATAGATAATTCTCTACAGGTAGATAGATCGAATTACATCTTTACCGTAAGACAGCTTCCTAGAAAAACCTCAATAAAAGTAACATAGAGGTTATTGCAAGATTTAGTAGAATTTTACTACGACTACATTTTGAGAGTTTTGTATTTTATTTCAAAACCATTTACATGGCTATTTATAGTATACATCTAGGTTCATCATTTGTAATTGTAGTTGATAGGGTTCCTTTCTTCTTTAAAAAGATCCGATCTCGGGCTAGCGATATTAAAGAATGTTTGGGTGTTTATGTATTTGTGAATTCTATTTAGGTTATGTCATTGTTTCGTAGTTTCTTTTTTTAGATTATATGGGATGAATTTTAGACATTTTCTGTATTGTGATATATTGCTGTATGTTTCTATTATCTTTGTCATCAGGAGTTGCGTGTATTTTTTTGTATTATATTTCACTGTTCGTAGGTCCGATCTTCTTGTTTTATAGTTGTGTGTTTTCTTCTTGGGTTGTATTTTGATGCGTGTTTTTATTAAATTGTTTTGTATCTTATATAAGAATAATACTGTTATATGGTATCATTTTTTGTTTATTCAGTTCCTGGGTGATTGTATACAGTTCTTTTATTTAGCTTATATAATATTTTCAATACTTTATTTTGTTGTCTCTGTAATTTTTCAATATTTTTTTTATCTTCAATTTGGTTCTCATTAATCACTTGATGAAACATGTTTACAATATTGATAATTAAATAAAAGTCACTTGGTTTGTTTCACTACTATTTTTTATTCTCTCCGACTAGTTTCGACTTATCGTCATTCTCAAGGAGTAATTAATTACTCCTTGAGAATGACGATAAGTCGAAACTAGTCGGAGAGAATAAAAAATAGTAGTGAAACAAACCAAGTGACTTTTATTTAATTATCAATATATTTTTTTGTTTGTGTGTTCTCAAATTGGCGTTAGATAATTTATATTTGACGTGAATAGTGCATGGTATACCGTTCTTTTGTTTGAATTGGGGATATATTTGCTTATTTTCCATAATGCACTTATAATATTGGAGTTTTTCTCTATGAGTTTTTGTATATGGTCGTTCCTTTAGGGTGATTTTTATTTGCAATCCTAGGTATCCAGTTTCTTTTACTTCTTTCATGGTTGTTCCATGTATTTTGATGGTTAAGTCGATTCTGTCTAACATCGATTTGGATAGCGTGTCAAATGCCTTTTTCATGTCCACAAATATTGTTACTACTAATTTATTTTTGTCTTGGTTTGTTTTTATAGTGTCTATTAGTTCGTACGCTGCCAATAGAGTTCCGGAGTTATGTGAAATACGTATTGTTGTTAATGGATTAATTTATTTATGTTTAGATGGCCACATATAAACACTGGCAACGAGTTAGGTTGCGCTGGTAAGACAGTGGCGTAACTGACGATTGTTTTTTCACCTCTTGATAATTGAAATCGTTATAACTCGGGAACTAAAAAAAAAATACTTTTCGCTAGTAAGACAGTGGCGTAACTGATGATTGTTTTTTACCCCTTGATAATTGATGTCGGTATAACTCGGAAACTAACTGTACGATTTAAAAAATTCTCTCGGCATTGTAATTACTATATTGATGTTTATAAACACTGATAACAAGATAGCTAGAGCTAGTAAGACAGTGGCGTGATTGGCGATTGTTTTTTTACCTCTTGATAATTGAAATCTTTATAACTCCGAAGCTAACCGTACGATTTCAAACATTTTTTTTTTTTGGCAATGTAATGTGACTATACTGATGTCTATAAACACTGATAACTAGATAGCTTGCGCCAGTATGACAGTGGCGCAGCTGACGATTGTTTTTTTACCCCTTGATAATTGAAACCGGTATAACTCGGAAACTAAGAGTACGATTTCAAAAATTCTTTCGGCATTGCAATTACTATACTGATGTCTGTAAACACTGACAATGAGATAGTTTGCGCTAGTAAGACAGTGGCGTAACTGACGATTGTTTTTTACCTCTTGGTAATTGAAATCGGTATAACTCCCAAACTAACCGTACGATTTCAGAAATTCTTCTAGCATTGTAATTACTATACTAATGTCTATAAACACTGATAACGAGATAGCTTGCGCTAGTAAGACAGTGGCGTAACTGACGATTGTTCTTTTACCCCTTGATAATTGAAATCGGTATAACTCGGGAACTAACCGTAGGATTTCAAAAATCCTTTCGGCATTGTAATAACTATACTCATGTCTATAAACACTGATAACTAGATAGCTTGCGCTAGTAAGACAGTGGGCTAACTCACGATTGTTTTTATACTCCTTGATAATCGAAATCGGTATAACTCGGAAACTAACCGTACGATTTAAAAATTTCTTGAAGCGTTAGAACACCTAAAGTGATGTTCATAAACAGCTAACGAGATAGCAAGTGCTAGCAAGACACTGGCGTACCTGACGATTGTTTTTTTATTTCTTGATAATTTAAATGGGTATAACTCGGGTACTAACCGTACGATTTCAATATTTATTTTGGCGTTAGAATACCTAAGGTAATATCCACCACCACTGGCAATAAGATAGCTAGTGCTAGCAAGACAGTGGCGTACCTGATAATTGTTTTTTCACTCCTTGATAATTCAAATCTCTACAACTCGGGAACTCACCGTGTGACATTTAAATTGTACAGTTAGTTCCCGAGTAATAACGATTTAATTATCAAAGAGTAGAAAATCAATTGTCAGGTACGCCACTGTCTTGATAGCCCTAGCTATCTCGTTAGCAGTGTTTATGAACACCCCTTAAGGGTATTCTAACGCCGAAATCGTACGGTTAGTTTCCGAGTTATAACGATTTGAATTATCAAGGAGTGAAAAAAAACAATTGTCAGGTACGCCACTGTCTTGCTAGCTCTAGCTATCTCATTGATAGTGCTTACGGACATCACTTCAGGTATTCCAACGCTGAAAAAAGTCGTACGGTTAGTTCCTGAGTTATACCGATTTAAATTATCAAGGAATAATAAAACAATCGTCAGGTACGCCACTGTCTTGCTGGTACTAGCTGTCTCGTTGCCATTGTTTACGGACATTACTTTAGGTATTCCAACGCCGAAAAGAAACTAAAATCGTACGGTTAGTTCCCGAGTTATAACGTTTTAAATTTTCAAGGAGTAAAAAACAATCAAATCTTTAATTTAGTTGGCGTTCACTTTGTGGTACATCTTCATAGCAATTTAATAAAAACACTTAACTGGTGGTAAAACAAACAAAGTTAAGTGTTTTAATTAAATTGTAAAAAACAATCGTCAGATAGGCCACTGTATTGCTAGCGCTAGCTATCTAAGCAGTATGTATGAAAATTACTTTAGTTATTCCAACGCTAAAAACAATTTTAATTCCTGAGTTATAACGGTTTAAATTATCAAGGGGTAAAAAGCAATCGTCAGTTACGCCACTGTCTTACTAGAAGCTATCTTGTTGTCAGTGTTTATAGACATCAGTATAGTAATTACAATGCCGTAAGAATTTTTGAAATCGTACGGTTAGTTCCCGAGTCATAACAATTTAAATTAGCAAGGAGTGAAAACACAATTGTCAGTTACGCTACTGTCTTCTAGGCATCATCTTTCTAATAGCCAGTGTGTATGAACATAAATAAAGTAATTACAACGCCAAAATATTTATATAAGCGGTATTTTATATGCGAAATATAATTTTGCATTGAAATCAGCAAGTAATTGGTAATACGCATACAGAATCTGAAAGCTCTCGCATCAAAATTGGGACGTGAATATTTTTTTACCTGATTTTTTTGGAGAATATTTTTTTCATATTCTGCTGGCGCTACCTCTAAGCTATCTTTTCCACCCAATTTAATTAAAACAAATCTCATTTCGGGGGGCTGGGGTTAAAAATGTTTTATCATTTTTTTTGGGTTGTGCCAATAAAATGCCATAAAAATTACAGCTACAGTCATTTAGACAAAAAAGTTACGGTGGTTTCAACTTTCAGGAGGCTAGGTTTTGATTTTTCAAGTTTTTTTTACACTATTCGGATTCCTCAGAGATAGCGCCACAGCTCTGAGGAATCCGAATAGTGTAAAAAAAACTTAAAGAATCCAAACTCGGAGGGCTAGCATCAACCATCAACCTAGCCCCCTGAAAGTTGAAACCGCCGCAACTTTTTTGTCTAAACCGCTCTAGCTCTAATTTTTATGACGCTAGATAAGGCCCGTCTAGCGCAATAGTTTTATTCAATGAAGTCGAACTTCGAGGGGGCTAAGTTGACTGAGCAGTATCGGCTGGGGTTCGAACTGTGGTTTTCTGGGTAAGAGTTGTTGATCTTAGCAGTGCGCTGATTTGTGTGCTTAGGCTTTAGTTTGTATCAGGCACTTTGATTCAATTTTAATTTTTTTGTGATATACGGATTTCTATGACCATGCATAAAATTTCTAGGTTATAAGATGTTGTTTATAATAAATTGTATCTTACTCTTAATCGACCGTTATATGGCAAACCTTTAATAAATCCTGCTCGTGTCAATTTCGCAATTTGATTTCAAGCTTTTAAATGCTTCTTCAGGCTAATTTGATAAGGTTATTCACTTTATGCAATTACACGCACACTTTCACTTGCTTGATGTTTTGTTTGAATTTAAATTATATTCAAACTTAACTAAACTAAATAGGCATCTTAGTCAGACAACTTTATAATAAATTACAGATCGTATTATATTAAGCCACAATTTGTGCATTTACAATACAAAGAATACAGACAAATCTGTATTTACTTTTCTCCATATGCAAAACAAAGTAAAAGTATTGTTTTCGCGAACATTTTTAAATCAAAAATGTTAGTGGATATATCTATTTTGAGGTCCCTGGGTTGATTAAAATCATTTTTTAAAAATGTTTGTAATTCTGTAGCTACGATAAAGTCTAAACCGATTGAGCTGTTTAGATGATACTGTTAACTTAAGCTTTTTATTACAATAGTAGTATTTTATCAACTTTTGGTAATAGGACAGTTGACATAAGTCGGCGCTAGCCGACATTTAGTCCATCGTGTCAGCTGACATAAGTCGACTTTTGGACTATAATGACTGTTGACATAAGTCGGCGCCAGCTGACATGTAGACTATAATAACAATTGACATAAGTCGGCGGCAGCTGATATTTGAACTATAATGACAGTTGACATAAGTCGGCGCAAGCCGACATTTAACCAATCTTGCCAACTTGACACGAGTTCGAATTGAACTATAATGAGATAGCCATGTTATTTTTTTTCTTCTTTGTGACAGTAACGATACACATTTTAACACTTGTGACATATTTTAAAGTAACGAATGTCTTTTACTCCCAGACTAAGCATGAAGTAAAATTTCGAGTTTAGAAAAGCCCCGCGTAGAAAATTTGTCGAGGGTCGCGCAGCGACCTGAGGCAAACTTTTACGGGGCTTTTCTAAACTCGAAATTTTACTTCATGCGCCACGCGTATACAACACTGATTTACAGTAAAGTTAAAAATGTATAACGCTTAGATATGATGCTGAGCAATATTTACTAAGATGTAGTGAAAAAATGCAAGCATTATTTTTTTGTGAATAGTTTTGGAATAATAATAATGTTTAGTTTGAGCAAGTTTTCCATATTATTGATATTTAAATCATTATATCTTTAACGGGGAAAGTGCTATGATGGATACATCACCATTTTTTATATTGATGGTATAAACCGATCAGCCATATCCGTCTATTTCTTATAATGACTTCTGACAGGCTAATAATGTCTGCAGGGAAATCAAAAGCTGTAGTAAGACCAAGACTATTAATTCGGTTAAGTATTTGTATAAAATGAAGAAGGGTTCGATGTATAAAATGTATGATTTGCTTTCGTATAACTAATCTAAAAGTGGGTTATGCATGGGATGGGTATTGTAATGATAACCCAGGATAATTATTCCTCTTGAAACATGACTTCATCACATCTGTCTAACATGCTGATTGTTATAATGGTCTGGTTATAAACGAGGACATACGTACCTTGCTTAGGCTTCCCATATCTCCTATCCCCCGTGTAATTTGTTAACTTTTAAAGATGAGATTTTGTTTCTTATATAAGCGTGTAAGATGGAACTCGGGAGTATGAAGTGTGAAATAAAAAAACAAACTTGTGCAAGTTTGAAAGTGGATTTTAAGGATAGAGAGCTGGGAATTATGGTCGTTGGAAGCTTGCTAAAACGTGCCAAGAATAATGCTTGTCAATACTCAACATCTTTATACCTCTTATGCCAAATTCATCGACAATAGTTATTCCCTCTCAAATAACTAGTCTTATTCCCATTTCACCATGGATAATTGGGTCCGTCAGTCCCAATTTCGAATTTCGACAAAATTCATAACTTATTAAACTTGGTAATATAATCCCAAACTTCTCAACTGTAGGTCGCGACCCCGTTTGTGGTCGTGTAACTGAAATTCGTGTAGTCGTGGAGTTTTTAAAAAATCTATAATACTGATTCTTGTAATTATTTATTATCAAGAAAAGATTTTATTTGCCAGTGAATTGTTTTAAAACTGTTTATAAGGTTTGTCCTAAGAAGTACACGGCATTTTAATCTATTTGACATTTTATTATATTAAACCTTGAAACGTTATTAAATCTTAAAGGATTTGTTAAACATTAATGAGAATTTGATTTTGTTTTTTTTTTTTAATTTTTAAACAAAGTGGACAGCACAAAATGTGTGTATATACAGTATGTACCACAACTTCAGAATTGACTTTTTTAACCTCTACTTGAGTTAGCTCCTAACGATTTTTGATTGAATTTAAAATTGTTACTTGGTTTTTTTTTAATCTAAGTAGAGTATAAAAAAACTCTTTGGATAAGGTATAAATAAACAGGAATAAAGTTAATTGATTACACAACTGCACAAGTACGTATAATCAATAATTTTATACAAGGATGCTAGAACGTTTGTATTATGCTTTTGTTTACTTGCTTGCACAAAATGATTATACAAACAATAATCTAAAAAAACTAAAGTGGAATTATACTGTATTTCCCTATCACATCTCAGCAGTATATGTGTATAGCAAAGCTGGGCAGAATTCGAATCATTCGGGATTCGAATCCTGGATTCGAATCCTTTTAGAGGATTCAAAAGAGGCATTTGAATACATTAGATATACATTCGTGATCCGGATTCGTTACATTTTTTTTAAGAGGATTCGTATTCGAATCCAAATGCGTGTGATTGGAATCCTCATAAAAGCATTCGAAAATTCGAATACTTACAAAAGGATTCGAATACTTACAAAAGGATTTCGTCAATAATATTTGGAATTAATTGTGAGGATTAACATAAACAATTTGTTTTGTGTGTTTTTAAATTTCTCGTAAAATCACTGTTTTGTATGCGTGGCGCCTGAAGTAAAATTTCGAGTTTAGAAAAGCCTCGTGAAAATTTGTCTTGGGTTGCTGCGCGACCCTCGACAAATTTTCTACGCGGGGCTTTTCTAAACTCGAAATGTTACTTCATGCTTAGTCTGGGAGTGGAAACGCTCGTTTGAAACTATAAACTGATTGCTTTGATAAGAACATTAAATGACTGAAAAAGTTTTTAAAGATATTGATCTAGTTTTAAAAATTTTGTTTAACATTATTTGCAGTAAAACTGACATGGTAGCCACAATCTGAAATGTTAAAGTTTTCCAATATTTCCCTGATTCAAGATTTTTTTCCCTGACCTTTTAATATAACTTTCTTCTATGGGAAATCTCCAGTTTATTAAATTGTTTTCGTTGTTTTTGTCAATATATAAGTTAGTTTTATAATTGTTTACGTGTTTTGTAAATTTTATAATGCCTGTTGAAATTTAATAATATTATATGGCTTTTTTGTTAGTGTTTTGGTCAATTTGAGTAAAATACCATGACTTTTTTCTCACTTTCCCGGTTTTAATGATGTAATATTAGAGTTCAATTTGAAGTTTTAAACGAGTGTTTCCACTACCAGACTAAGCATAAAGTAAAATTTCGAGTTTAGAAAAGCCCCGCGTAGAAAATTTATCGAGGGTCGCGCAGCGACCCGAGACAAATTTTCACGGGGCTTTCCTAAACTCGAAATTTTACTTTATGTGCCACGCTTACAAGACACTGATTTGAAGTGAAATTTAAAAACACACAAATACATCTCCAATCAGAGTAACATAGATATTTAGTCTGTTATCAACGATGTTCAGTGTTAATAATAAATAATTAGGTTTTGAATATTTTTGTTAAAACAACTGATAACGATATTTATACAGAGAGTTTTATTTAACACCAAACATTTTCAATGTTCATTTTCGTATGTTCTATTTATCAAACCAAAGCATCCAATACGAAATACCTTTAATTTTTAGGTTATGTGTAAATTGGGTTGCTTATATGACCATTAAAAATTGCAGCCAATCAATCGCAATTAATGCCTCAACTTGTAAATACAGGGAGTTTTTCTTTCAAGTATACATGTCCCAATCATATGACGTAAATCTTTAGATAATCGTTGTTTTCTGAACAGAGTTCAATTTGAAACTTAAAATGAGTGTGTTCCACTCCCAGACTAAGCATGAAGTAAAATTTTTAGTTTAGAAAAGCCTGAAAATTTGGTTTGGTCGCGTAGCGCGAAGCGCGGAGCGGCCAAACCAAATTTTCAGGCTTTTCTAATCTCGAAATTTTACTTCATGCGCCACCGGTACAAAACACTGACATATTAAGAAGTTTAAAACACACCACTAAACTTTACAATGAATCAGTGTTTTGTACTGGTGACGCATGAAGTAAAATTTCGAGTTTAGAAAAGCCTGAACATTTGGTTTGGCCGCTTCGCGCTTCGCGCTACGCGACCAAACCAAATTTTCAGGCTTTTCTAAACTCGAAATTTTACTTCATGCTTAGTCTGGGAGTGGAAAACACTGTCTTAGAACTTTAAAATGAATTCTTTTAATAAACCGACCGTCGGAAAATATACAACGTATGCATATTGATACCTAGAAGAAACATTCTTGTTATGAAAATGTTCGGTGTTACATAAAACGCTCTGCATGTTAATGGTTGCAAAAAAAAATAAATTTAATTAATTCTTAAAGGATTTGTATTCGTGATTCGAAAAAACTGGATTCGAATCTTTGATTCGAATCATATTTATCTCTTACGAATCCTTTATTCGAGTATTCGTGATTCGAATCTTATTAGATGATTCGGATTCGTGATTGGAATCCTTTTTACGTGGAATAATATTAGTACATTAGTACAATTCAATATTAATTTATTTAGCCCAAGTCGTTAATTTCCCATATAAATTTAAATTCCTGTTCAGATTTTACGACGTTGCGTCTCTTTACATTTATAGTATATACAATTTTAGTCGTAGCAGTTTTAGTTTTTAAGATGTTTTTATAAAGGTGAAGTTTAGATTTTAAATGCATATCTTGGTGAGAACTAAGAATGTCGAAAACAATTCAAATGAAAGTTATACATCTCGTCAAAATACTTGATATTAATTAACTGTCACACAATTAATGGTTTTATTTACATGAGGTCATTGTATATTTTATTTATTGCTTGATATTGATGTAATGCATATAGATAAGTCGCTTTACCTTCTCCTGTAAACTGTTAGTCTAACCGTTCTGATTTTTTATTTAATTAGGTTTTTACTTGATGTATTATATGTTCAGAGTCTAGGCTTTCCAGCAGTAAAGTAATGAAATGAATTCATTTTGAATTAAACTTTATATATTGCCTCACTAATAAATCAAATATAATAAATGTAATTAATTTCGTTTTCTTATGGTTATTTTTTTTAAAGTACTAGAAGTTTATCATTTTAAATAGGACACCTTAAGAGGCAGTCGATCGCTATCTAAATGCATGAAACTTACCATATTGTCGTCTTAACTACATCCGTATTAAGGGATAAAATATTTTGAAAGATAGGCATACTTTAAGGAAAATGTAACCACTTGCCTTGCCACTTGCCTGTTTCAATAGAATATTTCCTACTCTTCATAAAAAATATCAAACATTGGTAAACTAGTGTAGTCGCGTCTTAAAAATTATTTTTTCTTGCAATATTTCTAAAAAATATTGGCAAACTAAATTAGTCACTTTGTAGTAGCCAGAAAAAAATGTCGGAGAGGGCTGGAAAAATTTCGGGTTTAATCAGAGACTCGAACCGTTATTTTTTTCGTTCCGGAAAAAATAACGATTTTTTACGGTTTTCGGTTCATCTCCAAGTGATTGTTTTTAATTCATATTTAAAAAATTGTTGATGTGTCCGTCATAGCACTGTCCTCATTATAGATATGATGATTTAAATACTAAGAATATGGAAAAGTGTCTCAAACTAAATTTGTTCTACTTATATTATCATTATCGTCTTTACAAAATAAATATTTTTACATTTTTTCGCTATATCTAAATATCTATCACATCTAAGCAATATATACAGGGCGTCCCAAAAGTTTGGAAACGGTTGAATATCTTGAGAACACCTCATCGGATCAAGATGGTATAAAATACGTCTTTCTTTATTTTTAAAGCTCTATTTAGGCATATAAGGGGTAATTGCTGTTTTTTTAATCAAAGTAATTTTGGTTGTCTCATTTTTTGATCCCTGATCTAAAATTGGTTATGTTATTGTTATTAAAAAATCATTTCGTTATTTTGGCTTTTTCCCCACTTTCTACTAAGATCAAAATTAACTTTACAATACCGTCGGCATTAGGGTGACCCGATGTGCACCACGGGGAGGTTGCATGATCGGATTTTGCACATCATGTAGCCCTGAAAAGGGCTGATTGTTGCACTTCCGGTGGTTTGATGTTGTATCTCCGCCGCCAAATCGTCTTCTTCCTTATCGCAAATGTTCAAACTGACCGCCATTTTGACCTTGGCACTGACCCAGTCGGCTGTGAAAATCGTTTATCACGTTGGTCCTCATTTGCGGTATAACTAATGCAGCCTGGTCCATGATGCGATTCCGCAAGTCAGCTAAATTGGCAGGTCTGTTAGTGTACACGCTGTTCTTCACAAATCCCCAGAAGAAGAAATCCAGTGGGGTCAAATCCGGCGATCTCGCAGGCCATTCAAGAGGGCCGCGTCGTCCGATCCAGCGGTTGGGAAATGTACGGTCCAAAAACTGCCTCACTCTCACGGCGTAATGGGGAGGGGCGCCATCTTGTTGAAACCACACATTTTGCACGTTTCCATGGAACAAATAATTAATTGCTGGTACCACTTCATCTTGCAACAAATCTAAATACTTTTCGCCAGTCAAGTTGCCCTCGATGAAAAACTCCATGTTTAGAAAAACCTGCCCAAACGTTCAGCTTCTCCGGATACTGGCTGTGAATGTCGCTCATCCAGTGAGGATTCGCGTCACACCAATAACGACAATTGTGGCGATTTACTTGACCATTCAGCTGGAATGTCGCTTCGTCGGAGAAAACCACGTTATCCAGGAACGCACGGTCGGCAGCACAACGACGCACCATGTCTTTGCAGAACTCGTTCCTCCTTCGAAAATCATCCTCTAAAAGTTCTTGCACAAGATGAATCTTGTAGGGGTGCCACTTTTCCTCCTGCATTATGCGATGTACTGAAGTCTTGCTGATGCCTTGAGCTTGCGACACTCTCTTTACAGAAATATGAGGGTCTTCCACGAAATGCTGCAACACTTCCACCTTCTGATCTTCGTTTGATGCCGTTCTTGGCCTGCCACTGCGTTCGCGATCCTTCACTGCTCCGGTATCTTCAAATCGTTTCACTGTTTTTTGAACCGTCGATTTTGACACTGGATCACGATGCGGATTGGATGCATTAAACATCCTTGCCACCTCCTCGTAAGATCTCACATTCTCCCCGGACCCACGCATCATTAATAATGATATGCGTTCACTTTCCGATAACCTCATCTCAAAACGACAGATAGCAGCTTAATTAATTTAGCTTTAAAGTTACTGAGCTATTACCCATTTCTTAGAATTTCATGGAGTCGTCGAGAACGTCAACATTGACAGTCCGAAATAAATGTTCAATAACTACACTTCTGTGCTTTCATTTAAAATTGTAAACATGACAAAATGGAAAAAAAATGTCGACGATAAACTGAGCGAATACTTCCTTTTTCCACCCTCCAAAAAGGGGTTAAGGTGTGGATATTTTGCAACTCCATAAGGAGTTTCTGATAGACAAGTAAGTTTGTTTTAATTTTATTCCTATTTTTTTTTTTAAACGTCATAAGCAAAGCTCTACTGAAGAGAGATAAATCTCGAAACGCGTCTATAGATGGCCTAAGACATTAGTTTTAATCCACTTCCTTTCACTTCTAATTTGTTGCTATCTCTCCTTTCATTTTAAATTGTATTGTTAGTTGGTTTGAAGAGAATTTGACCTAAACGTTACATATACTTTAATAGAGCGTTGTAACAAATCAAATTAAATAAGATTTTAAATATTTCATTGTATAATTCAATATCCGGAGGTGTATTTGCACGGGAAGTAGTTGTTTCAATGGATATTTATCGTCTTAAATTGTCTTATTAATTAAGACACTGTTTGCATTTTCACGAATAGTTTTTTCGTAATTTTATATATTATAGATTTATGGGTTTCCTAAATGAAAAACTGGAAAAATATATTTAGTGATTTCTTAGTTGGTCGAAGAAAAAGTATACAAATACATCTTTTAAATCCTCTAAAAGGATTCGATTCCTGATTGATTTTCAAGTGCATAAATATTTGCAATTATTTAAAGGAACACCAAAAATGATAACCGGTTTCAATCAATAAATCCATTCGCTTATCACCAAACACGCAAAAAAAACGCCGGCGAACATCGAAAATAATTGCATTTTATTCACGCGGTGTATTTCGTGTCTTCTTTTTTTAGAATACCGATCGGTTTTCGAGTTGATTTCGAGGTTTCAAGTGATAGTGTTTATTTATTTACTTATCTACGACAGTAAGGGCGCTCTTATATGGACGTTTTGTGAGCGGACCGTTATAGTATTTCTACAATATAAATAATTTAAGAGACACAAATTAATTAGAAGTGTCATAATTGAGGTCAATAAACTTTGCATCCGTTAAACTCACATCCTGTTTTATTTATTGTCCACACATACTCCTGGTCATTAAAAGGGAAGAAAGACACAGTATTTCCGATAATGCATATTGACACAAACAACGAATCTGTTAAATAAATAAAAAGGGTTACTACATACACAACACAACGTAAATAAAATACAAATTATAAATTTGTATAATACCTGGGGTCGAATCATTACAATAAGTAAAAATTAAAATATTTAAATAAGAAAATATTCACATTTTTCTTGACACATTCTTCAGTCAGGTAAAATAATACAATATACTAAATTAATTCATTTATTGCATCAATGGCGCTTAATGGGTTAACAATTATTAATTTCGTACCAGTAGAGATTATACCACACAAACTTTAATTTAGTTTCAATTCTTTAGTCATAGTTTTCACAATGTTAATGCATTTTCTGGTTTATCATGATTTTTCCTTAATGTTTCGAGATTTTTATGATTTTTGTCAATTAACATATAATGTCAATTTTTAAAGAATCAACTAGTTGTCTATTTTTAAGTAAATATAATAAGTAAATAATTTCAATGAAACTGGACCACATTTTGATTCTTCTGAATACTCGTATTTTATTTAAAAATCTTGTAAAAACACTTACACTTTTTTTATGATTTCTTAGAGTCTAGGCCTTGGCTACGTCCATGGCCAGTTCTGTTAAAAATGTTGTTAAATTTGAAAAATAAATAGTTTTAGAAAAGTTATAGAGCCTTTGCAACAGAAAATTACCTGAGCGCTTGAAAATTCATTCGTTTTCGCACGTACAGAATAAATAAACATCACCCTCATCATTCGATGTCATCTGTTTCCACTTTTTTTTTTCGACCATTTAGAAAATACGTAAATCTATTTTTCCACTTTTCGCCATCTAGGAAACCTATAAACCTATTTAAACGATGTTTAAAATATTTGTTTTGAAGTGAATACACGACCTGCTATCGGGATGGCAAAAACTGTGTGAAACTTTTCATGGGGTCTCGAAATATATGTGTTGGTATAATCGTTTATTAATAATAATAGTATTCATTAATAAACGTTTGCGAATGTATTAATTTAACTCATAATCACAAGGTTGACTAAATAAGGATTTACACATTTTGCATTTAATTAAATATTTAATAGTAAAATGACTTCAATTTGGCTAATTGAGTATTACACTAACAGGACTATTCATAAGAATTTTAATTTCAAACAAAAAATTGAAAACGTATAATTTATCAGGTTTGTGAATAGCCACGAAAGCCATTCCAGGTCGATATTTATGAATATGGCGCTCTTTATAAAAGGCACAGTGATAAAAATCGGTGTAACAATAGCACAGGTATGCTTACAGGCGACGTGGCAATATATTTTCAAACACAGTTTGATGTTTATTCTATTATTATTACTTTCCTGATAAAACGTTTCACTTGCTTTTAACGACTATCTGTAAAGATCTTAGTGATTTGTCATCATCATCATATTATTTTAACCTGTAGTTAAAGTGCCGATAACATCCATTAAATAGCAAATGGCGAATATGCAGAACGTTTCGTGTTTCCTTTATTTATATATAATGCATTGGTTTACGTATTGTTAGCAATTGTGTTGTTAACCACTAATTAAACAGTAATCCATGTAACTGTTTTAAATCACAGCCCGTAACTAATTCAACTAATGTTAGAAGTGTCATTTTGTTGATGACTAATGATTTTGTGTATATCCCAGTAAAATCTTGTTCGTTCATTCAAATACGTCGTGTACAAATGTACTGAAGTATGAACTTTGATGAAATAAAGTTGATATTTTTCCTTAGATGTTGGAACCTTGAATAGTTGTATTTTTTGAGTAAACTAAACATTTTTATGCCACTTATTTTCTCTATAATTACCATTTGAGATTAATAGTTCCAAATGTTTGCTGTAGTTTATTGTACACAGTTCAACTAAATAATTCAAATAGATCTTATGTACAATCCGTACACTTGATTTGAGATTCCTAGATTGATTTTCAGTATCTCCAGGCTTTGAGTAAATCCATGTTAGGGCAATACTACAAAAGCTGCATATATTATTTTCTAGTACTTATTCTAATAAAACGCCATCTTGTAATAGTATGTATAAATTAAAATAGTGTTAGTATTTAACATTAAATACAACATAAACTGATTAATTACTTTTAATATTTAGTTAATGGGGCGGATGCAATGTATCATGTCATGATGAATCTCCATAATACTGTTTAAAATAAAAACAGCACAGTTGGTAGGATTTGACTTAATTGTTGAAGATTGCATTCAATATTCATTTGCCTGATGAAGCCACTGTGTGGCGAAACATGCTGCAGTATTCAACAATAAAGTTAAACCCTGACATCTCAGTTATTTTATTTCAAATTGAATAATTAATTATTAGTGCATGAAATTGTGGAGGCATTTATTAATATTAATTTTTGTAATGTGGAAAATTTATTGTACTGATTTTTTTCTATTTTTTGACATTTTTCAGATAAATAGGTAAAAATGTTTATTTCGATGTGTAAACAAATTAATTATCTTTAATCAACATAAAAAAAACACAGTAATACAGGATTTGAACGAGAACTGAACAAGAACTAAAAATAAAACGAGAACAGTTATAGGAACGGGAACGAGAATTATGTTAATAAATATTCATAATTACCGTGTTTTTATTTATGTTGATTAAAGATAGTTAATTAAAAAAATTTGCAATAAGTTTATACATCTTAACAAATATTTTTACTTACTTATCTGAAAAATGTCAAGAAAATAGAAAAAAAAATGTACAATAAATTTTTATTATTACAGCGCCATCAAGAGATTAAACAAAAATGTTTATATAAAAGTTACTTCTTTTTGAGTTGACTATACGAATCAAAAATAAAAAATAGGGGTTCCCATTTTAAATTATAAAATTGACCCCCGTGGGCCCCCATAGAGACCTTGTAGAAACTTCCTTCCACTACAGATCAATTTGCTCCTCTAAAATATGGCGGGTTTATTTCAACTTTTTTCTCATAAAATCATTAATTGTTGAGATATTTGAGTGTCTCAAGATAATTGACTCGCCCTTTATATTGAATGATGCCATTTTTACATTATTGTACATATATTTATATGTATTATTTATATATAATTGTACATACAGAGAGTTTTATGTAACACCGAACATTTTCACAACGAGAATTTTTCTTTTAAGTATCCATATCCATACGTTGCACATTTTCCGACGATGGGTTTATTAAAAGAATCCAATTTGAAGCTTTAAGCAAGTATTTTCCACTCCCAGGCTAAGCATGAAGTAAAATTTCGAGTTTAGAAAAGGCTGAAAATTTGGTTTGGTCGCGTAGCGCGAAGCGCGGAGCGGCCAAACCAAATTTTCAGGCTTTTCTAAACTCGAAAATTTACTTCATGCGCCACCGGTACAAAACACTGACATATTACGAAGTTTAAAACACACCTCTAAACTTTACATTGAATCAGTGTTTTGTACCGGTGGCGCATGAAGTAAAATTTCGAGTTTAGAAAAGCCTGAAAATTTGGTTTGGCCGCTCCGCGCTTCGCGCTGCGCGACCAAACCAAATTTTCAGGCAATTCTAAACTCGAAATTTTACTTCATGCTTAGCCTGGGAGTGGAAAACACTCGCTTAAAGCTTTAAATTGGATTCTTTTAATAAACCGAGCATTGGAAAATGTGCGATGTATGCATATGGATACTTCGAAGAAAAATTCTCGTTATGAAAATGTTCGGTGTTATTACATGTATTTATATCATAAATACATCATAAATACAAGATTTATTTTGACTAGGGAACGCCATATGTTGAATCTTTCCTCAAGCACCCGCGCCCGATCCGCACCTGCCAATAAACAGCCTGTCTGTGTGTCGGGGCCAATTTTTTTTTTTTTATTAGGGTTTGGCTTTTGCTTGGCTTTAATATCTTGACTATTAACCAACATCAATCTATTTTTGTATTAATATTTGTTTTAACTTATTCCAAGTTATATGCACATGTATATTTGGACGTCACAACACATTCACACAACACCCAGGGTCACGACAAGATATTATTTTTAAATAACATCTTCCCGTGCACGGGAATCGAACCCGGTCTGTGGCTCGCCGAGCGATATACCGTCCGGCGACGTTACCGCTCGGCCACCACCTGCCCCAGGGCCAATTTGATTCAGTCGTTAAACATTGAGATCCATTATTTTCATTAAAAATTCGCGGTGGGTGCTATGATAAATATCAATTTAATTAAAACCGTTTGTCTTGCTACCATTGTGCCGTTTTTGCAATACATGAAATATTTCTTTGTAGTCTTTTCAAAAAATCCATTTCTTTTGTTGCAGATTTCTATAGTCGTTATAATTTTATAAAAGTTCAAGTATTAAATTGAATTGTACAATAAGAAAATTGCAATGTTGTACAGGATTTTTTGCTATACTTTTCTCTGCCTGTACCTAAAGCCGTATTGTAATCATATATAAAAAAAGATCCAAATCACAAATTAATAAATGTCAGGTTAATAAAAATTACTATAGCCATGTTGTTACCACATTGAAATTTCAATGTTTTGGCATCAGTGTTCATAATTATATCGAAAATATGGATATAGTTGATAACCTTTAATTATCAGATAAGAATTTATTAATAATGCGATAATATTTTGATTCCTAGGACCCAAAAACATGATTTCCGTGAAAAAAAATGAGGGGCACAATACCTCTCTCACACATTAGTGTGCGGTCCGTAAAAATAATAATAGTTGTGTATATTTTAAAAACTGTAAGATATTTTATTCAATGCATTTATATCTCGGAAAAGCAAAAACACTGATCAGCGTTCAAATTTTTAACCAAAATAAACAACTTGACAATATTCAAATGCAATGCATTCACATGCAGTACTAAAAAGATACAACTTTAAAGTCTTGGACCAGAGGCAAACCCATGTCTGGAGTCCCCGTCTTTCTGATATGAGTTGCAGACGATGACATTAGGGGCTTTCACAGGTAAACTCTTGTGTCGGCGATTAAACGGCACACTCTTGCTTGCGAGTTTGCGCCAAGGAAATATTGTGGCACACCTATAGAAGTTCTCTAACATAATGGAATTTTTTAAATTAGGCACTCTCATGCGCTAAACGAGCGCCGTTCGTGTATTTCCGCTGCTCAAAAAATGAGAAAGTGGAACCTGGCTACGTTAGGCGCACATTTATTTGAAAGAGAGGAACTCGCGCGCACATGCCAGGTGGTGCATCGGAGATCTATGGTGTTATCTCTGCCAGAGCCAGAGCTGAATGGTACATTTACGGCCTAACGTTTTCAAGACTGTCTTGCCTACCTTCGGGAAATGCTATTATGCCGCGCAAGTGCTTAATTTGGGTAATACATTTATAGTAGACAATAGGCTAACACTCAATCTTCGAAGCAACAGTTTACGTGCAAGGCTCCTATATCCCAATAATCATATTTCAATATCACAGACTAACAATGTGGTTTTGTGAAAGAAAAGTAATAACTGATTATACATGTTTCGCAAACAAAAAAATCGTTTTTCTCTTAACAGGAATAGTTTTTGAGATACAAGCTGCCAAAAATTAGTAATAGTAACTGTAAATTTATGAGATATTGAAACTTTTTAGTACAATATTGTATTTTTATCGTAAGAAGACCAGTATTCATAAAATAAAGCCGATATACCATTTTGCGAATTTGTGCTGATGGATCAAACTTAATTATAGTTTTTGATTCTGCATTTTGACACGCACATAAAAAATCGTAAGCATTAAAATGTATGTTGGCTAATGTAATCGATATGTAATCGATATCAAACCTAACCTAACCTCATATCTTACAGCGGGCCAGGAGTTGCCCATATGTGGCGTAGAGGTTACGCCACATATGGGCAACCCCCGGCCCGCTGTAAGATATGATCCGGCCCGCGAGACATTTTGAAAAAACCCAATTAAAAAAATATTACATTAGGTACTTATACTCACGGGAGTGACAGTGAGGCGGCAAACATCAAATTCTTTGATGTTTGCCGCCTCACTCTTTGATAATCGCCGCCACTCGACTTGCTCGATCAAATTCTTTGAGGTTTGCCGCCTCACGGGCGACACATCAAAAGATTTATTGCTTCTCAATTATTCTAAACTAGTTTATTCCAGATTATTCGTTCATTTTACCTATATAAGCGGGTGGATGGCCCGAACGTTAGTTCAGTTCTATTTGAGCTACCGAGGTGATAACTTGGACAAGCGATATCCTAGCGAACTGCTCGAGCCGTCAACTTGCTTTGTGACTTTGTGTGCATCTTGAGTGGTTACTAACTATAGTTTGTTATTAAGTTTATTGAACGAAAAGTAAACAAAAATGATGTCTGGTGGAAAGAAACGAAAAGTAGATACAGAGGGTCGCCATTTTCAAGAAAAATAGACTGAAGAATTCTTTTTTATCTTGCACAATGGTAAGCCTATTTGTTTGCTGTGTAATGAATCCATTTCAGTAATGAAAGAATTCAATATAAAGAGGCATTACTCAACTAAGCATGCTACGCTGCACTCACTGACAGGACAATTAAGAACAGACAAAATCCAGAAGCTTACTGCAAATTTGGAAAAACAGCAACAAATGTTTCATAAACAAAGAACACAACTTGATAATGTTGTGAAAACTAGTTTTGTAGTTAGCTCAAAATTGGCAAAGGCATTAAAACCATTTGCCGAAGGAGAATTTATCAAGGAGTGTATGTTAGAAGATTGCGGTATTATGTGTCCTGAAAAGAAAAAAGAATTGGAAAAAATTAGTTTGACAAGACGAACTGTTGTTCGACGTATAGAAATGATGGCTAATGATATAAAAACAACATTGACTGACCGTATGGCTGGTTTTGAATCATTTTCCATAGCATTAGACGAGAGCACCGATTTGTCTGACACAGCTCAACTGGCTATATTTATTGATAATGAAGGTTTAAATTAAATTACACTTGGTTTGTTTCACAATTTTTTACTTTACTATTTACTCGACTAGTTTCGCGTTTTGCAGCATTATCAGGAGTTATTATTCACTCCTGATAATGCTGTAAAACGCGAAACTAGTCGAGTAAATAGTAAAGTAAAAAATTGTGAAACAAACCAAGTGTAATTTAATTTAAACCTTCATTATCAATATTTAAAAATGTTTCGCCAAGTGATAAGTGAGAAAATTATTCAAGAAATATGGCTATATTTATTCGAGGTGTTGATAAGGAGTTCACTGTTACTGAGGAATTGCTTGCTTTACAGCCGCTAAAAGGAACCACTACAGGAGAGGATATTTTTATTGAAGTTCAAAAGGTATTCACAAGTTTTGGCTTGCCATGGTCAAAGGTAATTGGAGTATGCACTGATGATGCACCTTCTATGGTCGGCTTACGTAAAGGTTTCATCGTAATTTTGAATGAAAAAGCAACAGAATTAAATGTGCAAAAAGATGATTTGATAGTCCTTCATTGCATTATCCACCAACAGAACTTGTGCTCTAAGTCCATTCGACTCCAGAATGTTATGAATGTGGTTGTAAAAACCATCAACTTTATTCGATCCCGAGGGCTTAACCATCGTCAGTTCAAGGCGTTTTTGGATGAAATATTAGCTGAATATAACGACGTAACATATTATTGTGAAGTCAGATGGCTGAGCAAAGGAAAAATGTTGAAATGGTTTTACGAGCTTAGAAATGAGATAGCAGACTTTATGAAAATAAAAGATAAACCACTATCTGAATTACGTGACCCAAAATGGATATGTGACTTAGCATTTCTGGTCGATCTTACAGGCTATTTGAATGATTTAAATTTGAAACTTCAAAAACAAGGACAGTTAGTAAATGATTTGTACAGCCATTTAAAAGCGTTTCAGATCAAACTACGCTTGTGGGAGTCACAGATGCTGTCTGGTAACAGTTACCATTTCAACACGCTCTCTGCGTATGAAAATATTGCTTATGCTCAATATTCTGAAGAACTCAAGTTACTGTCGGAACAATTTTCGAACAGATTTTGCGACTTCAAAAGCATGGAAGACTGTTTCAGTTTATTTGCTACTCCTACAACATAAATTGTACAAAATGCTCCAATACACTTACAAATGGAGTTGGTCGAGATTCAAGAAAACTCACTCCTAAAATCCAAATTTGAAGACGTAGAGTTGTGCGATTTCTACAAAAAATACCTAAAAGAAGACAATTTTCCGCAGCTTAGAAAATTCGCAAGAAGATTGATTTGTGCGTTTGGCAGTACTTATAAATGCCAACAGTTCATTTCATTGATGAAAGTTAATAAATCAACACATCATACAAGACTGACGATAATTTGGAAAATTCTTTACGTCTTTGTGTCAGTGGAATTAATCCAAATATCGATGGATTAGTTTTCCAAATTCAAGCTCAAGTGTCTCATTGATTTCGGTGTATTTAACTTTCGTAGTTTGTAACAATTGCAAATTTAACGATTTAATTATAATATACCATTTTTTTAAATTTCATTTTGTTATTTTAATAAATGTTACTATAATAACATTGTCGTATTATTTCATGTCTAATATCTATCGCAAAAAATATTATCACTACCTTAAAATGCACTAAGTACTTTTAAACGCGGCCCGCGAACGTATTTGCACGCTAACGTTTGGCCCTCAACGTGTCAAAGGTTGCCCATACCTGCTCTACGCCATCGAGTGTTATGACGTTTCATATCTAATGTGAATATGATACCTGTTAAAAGTGATTTATCGTTTAGGATATCTCAAAAAATGTCTTAGTAACTGTTAATTATAAAAATAAATTGATGAAAGAAACATGACTATTCGTAGAATAACATGTACTTTCTATAGATCAAATGAAATCACTATGTATATTAGAGATGGGTAACTCCTGAGCGAATCGACTCAAAGAGTCAGCTCAGTGAAGTGAGCTGGTGAGCACAGTGACTCAGTTCGAAATATGTAGCTCTTTTTGAGCCATGACTCATTTTGATACGCTCGCTGTTCTAGAGTGAATGAAAATTCGCAATGCATTAAGTATTAACAGATCTTGATTTTCACGCGGCTCGTGGATCGACAGGCCGGCTTCCCTCAGTCTTGCTGAAAATGCTTCATACTTTTTGCATTTGTACACTACTCAATTAATTTGTAAAAACTGAATATTTTTTACTCCAATTTCTAAACCTGCGGTATTCATTTATTTAGATAGAGATTCGCCTCTTCTTAGTTCACAGATACTACAATTTAAAGTATTACAAGCAAACGCCATTGTTAACTATCTAGTAAGCATTACTAATGTAATTTTTCTTTCATCACCTTTTTGTAACCAAAATTGTATATTTAATAAGAAGTGTTTGTTATTGTCGTAAGAAAATAGCTATCGTAATATTTCTATCATGTTATTGCAGCATCATCGATTCGAATTACGACGCGTGCGAATGGAGTTAATAAACCCATTGAGTTGGCGACTCGACTCTAAACAAGCCACGGCGGCTGTTGACTCCGACTGAGCTAGCTCACTCATCGGGATTCAACTCCGCGGTTCGGAGTTGGATCGCGATGATTCATGATGGCTCTCAAATCCAACTGAACTACGGAGCTTTTGAATCCGACTGAGCTATAGCTTACTCATCCGGATCCAACTCCAAGCTTCGGAGTTGGGTCGCGATGTTTCCATGCTGATTGTATGTATGTGTGTTTTCATAGGCCCGCACACGCATTCAATATATTCAAACACACTTGAAGCATTGATTAAGATATTATGTAAATATCTCAATCAACGCTTGAAGTGTAATCGCATGAAATGAATACGCGTTTACTATAATTTTAATAAAATATTCACTCTTACGTTTTTATATAAATTATGATTAAATTATTGCAATCATTGTATAACCGAAATAATTAATCACAGTGGTCTCAAACCGACTAAAATGCGACAAAACCCTACAGCTTTTTTTATTTTGTGAGGTATAAATTTGAAATGTGGTATGCTTATATTAGACACAAATTGGAGTTTACAGAATTACATAAACCTTATTTGCACTTCCAGTTTCACTGGAAATGACATCAATTTTTAAAATTGTGATGTGTCCATATCAACAATATGGAAAACCATATCAACAATATGAAAAACTTGCTCAAACTAAATTAATTCTACTTTTATTATTATTCCAAAACTATTCACAAAAAAGTAATTCTTGCATTTTTTTTTTGCTTCATCCAGGTAAATATTGATCATCATCACATCTAAGCGTTATATATTTTTATCTTTACTGTACATCAGTGTTTTATACGTGTGGCGCATGAAGTTCTACGCGTGGCTTTTCTTTTCTAAACTCGAAATTTTACTTCATGTGCCACGCGTATAAAACACTGAAATATACACTGCGTTTATTTTGTTCGGTTGGTTGACAAATTGTGTTCAATCTTCTGAGCTGATTATACATACTAATTCTATTTATAAATGTTGACAGCTTTTTCTCAATTTTTAAGTAGATAATTTCCTGAGTTAAGAACATTTTATCTATCTCTCCTTTCATTTTAAATTGTATTGTTAGTTGGTTTGAAGAGAATTTGACCTAAACGTTACATATACTTTAATAGAGCGTTGTAACAAATCAAATTAAATAAGATTTTAAATATTTCATTGTATAATTCAATATCCGGAGGTGTATTTGCACGGGAAGTAGTTGTTTCAATGGATATTTATCGTCTTAAATTGTCTTATTAATTAAGACACTGCTTGTATTTTCACGAATAGTTTTTTCGTAATTTTATATATTATGAACATTTTATTTTGTAATCGTTAGACAATTAATTATTTATTTTAATTTTGGTGAAAACGTGACTGTAAAAATTTTAAATTTATGATTTTTTTGTATCTAGAGGGGGGCCCAGGGACTCTCCTTTAAAGTAACGAGTGTTTTCCACTCCTGGACTAAGCATGAAGTAAAATTTCGAGCTTCGAAAAGCCCCGCGTAAAAAATGTTCACGGGGCTTTTCTAATCTCGAAATTTTACTTTATGCGCCACACGTATAAAACACTTATTAAAAGTAGAGTTAAAAATATATAACGCCTAGATGGGATGATGATAAATGTTTACCTAGATGTAGCAAAAAAATGGAAAAATTACTTTTTCTGTGAATAGTTTTGGAATAATAATAAAAGTAGAATAAATTTAGTTTCAGCAAATTTTACATATTGTTGATATTTAAATCATCATATCTTTAACGGGGAACGTGCTACGATGGACACATCACCATTTTTAAAATTGATATCATTTCCGATGAAACCGAAAGTGCAAATAAGGTTTATGAAGATCTGTAAACTCGAATTTGTGTTTAGTATAAGCATACTAAATTTCAAATTGATATCTCACAAAAAACTGTGGTGTTTTGTCGCATTTTAGTCGGTTTCAGACCACTGTGCGTCGCTCAATTCAATGCGTTGGCGAATCAAATGGATCTCTAAGAGTGAGAACTCATAGCGGATCGCTAGCTCGTAAATGAGTCACGTAACTCTGTTAAGCCGGCTCATTGAACCAGCTCTTTAATGTGAGTCAGATCTTGTGAACCAGCTCACCAAAAAGAGCTATTTCTCCTATCTCTAATGTAAATATAAGCAAAATCCTATCCGGTGAAACCGAAAAAAACAAATTAGATAGTCGGATTTTTGGCATGATTACAATACGTTTCTTACACAGGAGTGTCGGAAAGTCAAAATCCCTAAACGCATTCTCCCAGCGCAATCTAAATAAACAAACAACGCGCTCTGCATTTATAAATTGTTTTATTCGGTATAATCAAGTTCTGCAAGCACTTTAAACCAATAAATAATTAAAGATGCTCTCTTAGCGTCCCTGGAAAACAGCACAATCAAAAATGTTACCTCTTGGACGACATTGCTTATGGGCCCCTTAGCCCCGCCCCCTCAGATAGTGGGGTCTTCCATCACCTAGTTGCGCCGCTGATTTCAACATACAAAATAAACAGAAATCAGGTGAGGATAGGTCTGAGATACAGAAAAGTTAGGATAGCGATAGAGGGGATTAATCTGCTAATAATCTATCACCAATACCAACGAATGATTTTGCGTGGTTTAGTACAAACTCTCCACATTTGCATTTCTGTCGTGATTTGTGAGCAATATATATAATATAATAATATATTTGTACGTGGTTATTCACGTGCACATTAATTTTCACTTTTGTTTGTATGGATAAGCCCCTAGTAATTTTTCACTTTGGGGCGCCCAGTATTATACTTTACCTCTTCTGTTTTAAGGGGCGAACTAATGTAACGTTAATGAACTAGTTTATCTATGAGTGATACAAACATTGATTTAGGGGCTATAATTTAATGGGGTTAACTCGACGGCACTTTATTAGTGGTGTCGTTTTTTATACGTTCAGGAGCATAGCCGTCCCGAAAAATCCATCGTACTTAACAGGGTGATTAATTAGGATCTTTATCAAATTATGCCTATTGGTTGTTCGCATTAGTCGATACTGAGGCCATTTAGGTTGGGGTGGGGAGTTAATTTTACGTCCGAACATAAAACAATTTTCATTTCCTTGCCGGAAATACGAAAAAGAAGGGATTCACAAGAAAGAGAAAAATTACTTTTCTATGAAAAAATACGAAATCAGACTAACGCATATAACGGTCTTATTTTTTAAGATACAAATTTGAAAATTACTAGATATGTAATGTATATAAATTAGCATTGATTCAATATATTGTGAAGAAAATGTGTACTAATGTCATAAATATTAATTCGGATATAAGGAGTCATTTTTTATAATAATTCGTCTAAAAATTCGTCTATTATCAATGTTATTTATATTAACTGTAAATATTAATTTAACATAGTTATATTCTATTCAAATATAGCATTAGTGTATTATTGGCCAACGGTGCTCGTAATTCATGTTTGCTAGGGACTTTCTACGCATGTTTTTACTTTCTCCGTATGTAATATAAAGGGAAAGTAATATTTTTGTGAACATTTTCAAATCAAAAATCTCATATCCGTTTTACGGTCGCCTGAGACGATTAGGACTATTTTTGAAAAATGTCTGTCTGTGTGGATGGATGTCTGCCTGTGGACTTCGTACAGCAAAAACCGCTAAACATATTAAGATGAAACTTCAAACTTAAGCCTTTTATTACAATATGAGGATCTAAATAACTTTTGGTGAAAATGTGGAAACCAAAAGTGGTATAGTCAACACCGTAACGTCACAAAAAACAAAATAAAGCAACAAAAGCGCATGTCTGTGCCCATTTTTTTATAAATCTGTCAGTGAGAAGTCAATTTTTTATAAAGTTTTGAAGAAAATAACATATAATTAGAAAAATAAAAAAATTCACAGTATTTATTACTGCGAATTTTTCCTTCAAGTATACATACGCTGTACATTTTTCGACATTGGTTATTTTATAAAAGAGTTCAATTTAAGGCTTTAAACACTTGTTAAAATAATTAAAAATGCCACCATATAACAAACACGCTTTAACACTTATTTTTAATGTTTCAAAGTTTATTGAACAAGAAAAGAATCGAATTTCTCAAGCGCAAGAGTGTGTTATTTCATAAAATGTATTATTAAAGTCATAATATGTGCTCCAAATTTTTAGATATTCTTTGTTTTTATGAACAAGTTTTATTTGAAGCTTTAAACGAGTGTTTTTCACTCCCAGGTTAGGCATGAAGTAAAATTTTGAGTTTAGAAAAGCCTGAAATTTTGGTTTGGTCGCGTAGCAAAGCGAAGCGACCAAACCAAATTTTCAGGCTTTTCTAAACTCCAAATTTTACTTCATCCGCCACGCGTATAAAACATTGGCTTTAAGTGAAGTCCGAAATAGACGTCATTAGCATACTGCTTAAGTGGCATATTGTGAACTTCGCAATATTTCAGTGTTTTATATGCGTGGTGCATGAAGTAAAATTTCGCGCTACGCGACCAAACCGAATTTTCAGGCTTTTCTAAACTCGAAATTTTACTTCATGCTTAACCTGGGAGTGGAAAACACTCGTTTAAAGTTTCAAATTAAACTCGTTCATAAAAACAACGAATATCTAAAAATTTGGAGCACATATAATGACTTTAATAATACATATAATGAAATAACACACTCTTGCGCTTGAGAAACTCGATTCGTTTCTTGTTCAAATAACGTTGAAACATTGAAAATAAGTGTTTGAGCGTGTTCGTTATACGGTGGCATTTTTAATTATTTTAACAAGTGTAGGTACTTACATGACACTTGTCAAAATAATCATGCAAGCTTTCATTTAAATACCGACATTCCAAACAATTCTATGTTTTCTGTTTCAACGAACCTTCATTAGGTAAACAAAGAAAAACGTTTATGACGTCAGGGTAGGAAGGTAATGTATTTACTATAGTTTATTCCTAGTTTATTTTCGATTATTCTTGGTAGTTTCTTAAATAATCAAAAAATGTTTAGATTAAAAGTTGTAGATAATCAAAAAATTTACATTTATTATTTATGATATCACACTAGAAGCGCAAAAACGTCAGATACAAATTTTGTGGTTTAATTGATTTTTAATCGTGATTGTTTTTGCTTCAAACGTTTTTCAATTGATTTTGCGCCCTGTTTTAGAAAAAAAAAAACCGATATTATGACTAACGGGGAAAGTACTATGATGGATATATCATTTATTTTTTCTATTTGTTACACGGTGTTGTCAAACGTATTGTGTATATATGCACGTATATAAATTACGATAAAAAAATGTAACATTTAGGTCAAACTCTCTACAAATCAACTAACAAATAAAAATAAAAAGTGAAAAAAGTTATTACAAGAAAAATAAAAATTAAAGGGATTTAGCTTAAAACCAATGTATAGACGCGTTCAAAATGTAACTCCCTTCGGTATAGCTTTGCTTATGTATTTTTAAAATATAAATATTAGGTTTAAAGTTTTGCAAACTAAAAGAAGCGTAAGCTTATTCTCATAAATTCAAATAGTTTCGAATTTGAAATTGTGTATAGTTGATGTTTGTGTATAGTTGATGTTATATTAAAATATCGTGCATCTAACTATGTTTTATTTCTATTACTTTAAGGTACATTTTTATATAGACCTATACTATATTATGTTTAGTTCTGCCTACATAAATTGAGATACATAATTCTTAAAGCAATGGCTGCGTTCGGCATTCAATACCGGATGATCTAGTAGGCCTAATAATTTAGTAAATATCGGCTAAATATATCTATAGCACCTGTGAACAATAAATTTGTACTATTTTTTCTATCTAATGGGCTAAACGATACAGCTATTACTAAGAAGAATGCTCCTCTGTGAATTGTGGGCTAGAACTCTAAAATTATACAGAAAGATAGAGAAAAATAAATCTGGTTAACTCGAAAATACACTTATCCCTTTATTCACAGGTACCACAGACATAAATTAATCAACTTATGAGTTATCTACTAGAGTTTATTTATTTTATATTTATCTACTTTGTTTCAATATATCGGCTTAAGGTCCCACTGATGTCGAACGGATTTTGTGCGTGTCACCGTAACGTTGCCCCGTTGCACCTAGTGGAGACGGTGAAGCGTTGCGTTGCACAGTGTCGGTTTTTGGCGGTTTTTGTCCGTTGCATTAAAAGAAATGACACGTTACGGCAGTGTGGTAGTTAGGACGGGTAGCAGTGTTGCCAACTGCCCAGATAACATCTTGGCCAGAAAACCAAGCTAATTCCGCTATAACTCTGCCAGAAAATATCTTAATACAAATAAAGAATGAAATAAATCAACATTTCGCTTAGAGTTAATGATACTTTTTTTTAACATCTGAACAAAGTTCATTCATTTTTTAATGATTCCTATCAATCTTATGTAAATAAATCTGATATTTTTTTAAACAATTTCAACTTTTTCCGCTATGAGAAGAAATTAATATATTTTTGAGCAGTTGTAAGCTATTAAAATCAGCATTTTTTTTATACAATGAGTGTTTGGATAAATAAATTCTCATTATTATTTTTATTTTTATTTATTTTGTATTACTGAGTTTTTCTGTTTTTAATGTATTTCTTTTTGTCTTTAACTATCTGTTTATATTAGTTCACCACATTTGTATACTTCTAGATATTGACTATTGTAATACATGTTTTCATGTCCTGATGCAATATAGTATATTATTCAACAAGCGCATAATGAAAGCTATTAATCATGAGAATGAGGTTTACGGAACGAGCCGCAGGCGAGTGGAGTAAATCATTCGAATGATTAATAGCCATTATGCGCGAGTAGAATACTATACTTTATCCACAACCACAAAATGTATATTCATTCTTGCTTACTGCAACTTTTCAAGAATAAGATCATAATTCATTAAATCATTTACTTTTAATTATAACTAAGAAATACATATAATAATACTATTTATTAGGATTAATGTTAATAGTAACGTTAGAACAATTATTAAACACAATAGGGGGCATTGAAGTGGGTACACCAAGATTTACGGTTTGATCCAAAATATCGAAATTAACGGAATTTGTGCTGGAAGATGCAGCTGTTACATTATTTGCTGTCGATTCTATTGACGATGCAATTTTTCTGGCCGTTTCCTTTTTGTTTTCCAAAGAATCGTTAATATAGCCTTCTGCAACCGCAGTTGACTTCCATCCTCCATGACGTTTTAACGCAGTGATGTCTCCACCAGCATCAACCAAAATGGTGGCTGAGGTTCTTCTAAAGCTATGGCCTGTATATTGCTCAGGATTGGGTAATTTCAAAAAACTGGCGATATCCCTTCCCATTTTTGTAAATTTATTAATACCAATTCGCTGTTTAGTACACTTTCCATTTTGAAAATTTTGAAAGAAATAATCACAGTTTATCTGCTGTCGGAGGCACAAATATTTTTTTACAATGTGGTAAAAATTACCAGATACTGTAAATTTCCTACAAATTTTAGTTTTTGTGGTTGGCACCTTAATCATATAGCAGGAATTAAGGTCTTCTTTATCTTTAATTTTCATGTTATTCAGCTCATTTGAACGACAAGCGCCCATTAAACCCATAATTAATGCAACCTGAAGAAAAAATTACTGCAATTTTTAAAAAATATTAAAATAATTTAAAACTTACTTTTGTTGCAAGAAATTTGTCATCCGGTGCATTTGCAATGAAACTGTTAACATGTTTTGGGGAGAAAGTGTTGGCTTTTTTCGGAGTAAACCCTTCATTTTTTCTTTTCAAAAAAGCTAGAAGTTTGCCATAGTTTCCAATATTGATGTTTTCAAAGATTTTCAATGTACTTTTTAGCATCGAATACTTCTGCCACAACGATGAGGTGTTGTATTTTTTTGATAATTCAGTAAAATACACCAAAACTACCGACTCAGTTGAAGAATGTGCTTTTTTCTCCTTTTTCCATTCACAAAACGTGTTGTATGTACTTTGGTATATGTTGCGAGACTTTTTAGGCAACAAATTGATGGAAGCGATTTCTGCCGCGTCCCTTATTTCCGGGGGTATCAACAAGTCAGGATCGGATTCCATGTTGCTTCTTTCACCTTCTATAAACTATTAACCACACTATCACAACACAATTAACACAATTTGCTTTCAATTTATAAATTGTTTTTGTTTATGTCAAAATTGATTAACATGAGGTATCCTGATTTTGTAGTGATTTCTTATTATTCACAGTTGAGCAGTGATAAGTCACAATATTACTCACAGGTTTCATAACCCATTTATAATAAACGTCATTATTATTGACTCTTAGCATGTATAATTATAATATTATAGAGTGGTTGTGGATAAAATATATTATTATTATTGCTTTACACACCTGGTGCATGAAATAAACATTTTGAGTTTAGAACATTGGCACGTGCTACGCGACTAAACCAAATTTTCAGGCTTTTCTAAACTCGAAATTTTACTTCATGCGCCACGAGTATTAAGCACTGAAATATTGTGAAGTATAAATACACTTTTAAATGAGTAATAATCGAAATATTTAAATAACAAACATATTTCTTCTCACATTCTCAAGTCGGGTTAAATAATACAATGTATTAAATTAACTTATTCAGTTACTAATTAAAAAATAATATAATAATGTTCCGTTATTCTTATTTATTCTATTCTACATTGAATTATAATGTTAAATACATACGTTACAACTCAATGTAAAATAGAATTCTTGTTGGGTCGTAATTTTTTTTTTGTGTGGGAGGGGAAAATCCATTTACGGACGAAGTGTCGGACTCCTTCCAAACTGGAGGACTACCGACTAAAAACCCCTCCCACTTACCGGCTTCGACTGCATGGCCATTAGCCGGTTTACTCGTGTTATTTAAAAAGAAAAAAAACAATAAATTAATTAAACTAAACAATACTAAGCAAAACATAAATAGAATAAATAACCCTAAACCTAATATCACAGACCATGTGGTGGCAGGGTTGTAAAAGACCCTGTTACCGATCGTACATAAAATGAACAAACACATCTTAAACCTAATATCACAGAGCGGACGACATCGGGGTTGTAAATGACCCCGATGCCGGACCCAACATATAACGGACGACGCAATCTAAACCTAATATCACAGACTGATGGTATCGGGGTTGTAAATGGACCCCGATGCCGGACCCTAAAAACTATATACAATATGTGCTCCAAAGTTGTAAAAGGACTCTGGAGGGGACGGACACAAACTAAAATGTGGCACCGAAGTTGTAAAGAAACTTCGATGCCACTATACACAAATGAGAAAAAAACAATTAATAAATTAATAATAAATTAACACTTAAAAACATACACAAATCGCTATAATCGCTTCAATAGACTTGTATCACGTAGAAACGTTATACATGTTTCTACGGACCTCTTACTATTCGCCAATATGGACGCCACACCACCACCAAGCCTCAGCCTATTTCGCTATAATGCGTAGGCTGGGCATTTGACTAAAATATGCTCCACCGTTAACCGGTCGTGACAAGATGGACACTCTGGCGCTTCATCGCTGGCAAGGAGATACGAAAAGGCTAAGTTGGTGTGCCCTATGCAAAGACGGCACAGGGCGACCTCCTCCCTCGTCGTAAGTTTCACCGGCGATTGCCAGGGAGTCACGGAGAGCTTTACAGACTTTAATTTGCTCTCGGAGCCGTTCCAATTCTGCTGCCAATCCTCTCTTAGTTTATATTTAATGTACCCTTTGACATCATCGGGTCTTACTGGTATATCATCAGTGGAGTCCGCGTCAGCTGCCTGACGGGCAGCCTCGTCGGCCAGCTCGTTGCCCTCGATACCCACATGCCCCGGAGTCCAGACGAAAACAATCGTCTTTCGCATCCGGGACATTTCAAATATCGAGGACAGGATGAGCTGGACCAGAGGATCCACTGTGTACATCGATGATATACTTTGGATGGCGCTTAAAGAGTCGGAACATATAATAAAAGACTTGTGATGGTGATTCATAATCGTGTAGCGAAGAGTTTGATATATAGCATACAACTCGGCGGTGTACACGCTGGCCGACTCGGGGAGTAACCACGAATATGGGATTCCGTCGATAACGACGGCAGAGCCCACACCGTGATCGGATTTCGAGCCGTCAGTGTACAACCGCGGAGAGTCCGGGTATTCAGTGATAACTTGCAGGAAGAGGCCCCTTAGAATATAGGGGTTCGTATCACTTTTCCTTAATGAGGTCAGATCCAGTCGGCAATTAATCCTGAGCATAAGCCAAGGAGGTATCTCCAGGAATCCGACCTCGAATACCCTTGGGAGACTAATGTTAAGAGTCTCCATCAGCTCATTCGCACAGACGCACACCGGCCTACTGACGGTAGGTCTTCTAGCGTATTTTCTCTGCTGCTCTGTGATCGTTATAAAATGCCGTCGGTTAGCGTGTCCCCTCCTCGCACGCATTGCCGCCGCGTATTGTAATACGAAACGGTTGCGGCGTGCGGACAGTGGAGGGACACCCGACTTGCAGCAAAGACTCGGTGTGGGACTCGTCCGGAAAGCACCTGTGGCGTACCTAAGACCGGCGTGGTGAACAGTGTCTAGGGCTTTCAATCGGGACTTTCTTGCCGAAGAGTACACTGCGCAGCCGTAGTCAACTTTGGATAAAACCAGAGCTGTGTAGAGCTGCAGCAGTACTTCTCATCCAGTGCCCCAGTTGATGCTGGCCAAGCATTTAATAAGATTTAACGCTTTTTTAGAGCGTTGGACCAGCTTATCGATGTGAGTCCTATCGAACCACAGCCCTAGAAAACAAATACTATCCTCTACTTGTATCCTAGTACCCCGGAGAGAGAATCCGGGGTCACTATGTGGACGTTTGAGTCTACAAAAGTGGACGCATGAGGTTTTCGTTTCAGAGAAACGAAAACCTCTAGACTCAGCATCACTGTTCACCTTGACGATGACCTCTTGAAGCTCACGATTTATGGCGGGGATGGTATCTCCCGCCATGTATATTACCAGGTCATCGACATAAAGACATTTTTTTACAGGGGAATTTACAGATGCATTGACAGCGATTGCGAAAAATGTTACGCTAATAGTTGAACCTTGGGGAATCCCGTTTTCCAACACAAACTGTGTGGATTCGGTATCCCCGATTCGAACTTTAAAGCATCGACTGGACATGAAGGATTCAATAAAAAGAGTCATACGGCCCCTAAATCCCCATTCATGTAATTTTTGGAGAAGTCCATATCTCCAGGTCATATCGTATGCCTTCTCTAGATCAAAAAACACCACAACGAGGTGTTTTCTCTCTAGGAAGGCATCCTGGATAGAGTTCTCCAGACAGACTAACTGGTCAACAGTGCTGTGAAATTTCCTGAAACCCGCCAGATATTTCGCCGGGATAAGGCTGGCTTGGAAACCCAGCCAGTCCGCCTTGTGTTGTAACAGCGATCGGAAAGTGATCGCTGCCGTGCATCATTAATAACTTGCCATGACAGACTTGTGGCTAAACGGGGGGAACAGAGAGATAAGTCGATCGCCGAGAACTCCGACCCTCTTGCACTAAAGTGTGTTGGGGATCCCGTGTTAAGGAGGACCGCGTCACTTTGATCGAGAAAGTCCTCAATCAAGCGACCGCGGGGGTCCTTCCTCAGGGAGCCCCATAGTGGGTTGTGGGCGTTGAAATCGCCCACAAGTATATATGGCGAGGGGAGTTGATCGACTAGCTCGGCGATGTCTTCAATTGTCCAGTCAAATTCAGGGAGGTATAAGGTGCAGATCGTGGCTTTTACGGGATGGGCTATACTGACTGCCAGCGCCTGGAGCCCCGTTCTGAGATAGATCTCCTCATAAGGGAGGTCTTCTCTCAGAAGGATGGCGACTCCGCCCCTGGCTCGTACGTCAGGCACAACATCCCTTCTTATAACCGAGAAACCACGGAGCTGAAACATATCTTCAGGTTTAAAATGTGTCTCTTGTAGACACACACAAAAGGGAGTGTGTCTTGCCAAGAGTAGTTTCAACTCACAATAGTGTTTTCTGCATCCATTACAATTCCACTGAATTAATTGTTTAACCATTTTTATTTAAAATTAAAACGAGCACAAATAATAAATATGATTAATAAATAACACAAAGACGACAAAGACGAATGTCATCGGAGTTGTAAAAAGCTCCGATGCCATAACATATACAACAAAACCTTAAAACTAATATCACAGATGTCACCGGAGTTGTAAAGGACTCCGGTGCCAGGACTAATACAATAAAAAGCCTTAATACTAATATCACAGTTGACATCGGAGTTGTAAATGACTCCGATACCAAAGTATACTAGAAAAACTCTTAAAACTAATATCACGAAAAGCACCGGAGTTGTAAAAGGCTCCGATGCCAGAACGAACACAATAACACATAATATCACAGACGACACCGGAGTTGTAAAGGACTCCGGTGTTGACAAAGACAGAACAAAACCCTTAAATCTAATATCACAGACCATACTAAGGTTGTAAAATACTTTAGTTGTAAAATAAATATATAAAATAAACAACAAAGACATGGGAAGGATTATTCCTAGAGACTTTGCTTTCTAGGAACACCCTTCTGCCATCAGGGTTGTCTCTTACCTTTCCCTCGTGTGGCCTTACCCGTTTCATCGACGGTACTATCGTCCGTCGATGAGAGGGAGGCCTCAGAGGCTCCCCTCTTCCCGGGCAGGTCAGTAGACGACATGTAGCCGTCTACATCAATAATAGGGGGCTGCTTGCTCTTGGAGCCCTCCGGCAACGGGGTTGTTGCCGGCGATGCTCCGGTCGCTGCAGCCGCCAAGATTTTTTGAACGGCAGAGGACAGCGTAGCAGTCCCCTGCTGTTCAGGTGATGTGGATGGCGTGCTACCTACCCTGTTTTGACGATCGTGTCAATGCGATCGTCGGTGGTCCACCTTTGGTGGTGCACCTTTGGTGGAGGCAGTCTACTTACCTCGCGGAGGCAGTTTACTTGCCTCCTTCTGCGGCTTTAAGCTATTTATTTCTTGTTTCACCGTCTTTGAAATAGCTTCTTTTAGGTGTGGCAATAATTGTTCCATCAGCTCCAAGTATGCTGGCTTAGCTGCAGTCGCTTGCGAATACAGCACGCCAGCAACCGGAGTCCGTGGAACCACCCTCTTCTTAGCTTCGAAGTAGCTAAGCTATTCTTTTACTTTGATCTCTTGTATTGCCATTTCAATTTTATATTGAGGGCAATTTCTCGATCTCGCCGAGTGCGAACCTCCACAGTTTACGCATGTTACCGGTTCAGTGCAGCTTGTACCTTCGTGGACACTTCTGCCACATACACACACTTGTTCCTTGTTTGTAGGAAATCCTTGCAGTAAAGTATACCTCTACTATAATTCAAGGTCGCGTGTGGACTCACAGTCACCTTGAATTTGCCTAGCTGCTCCATTTGCATTAGCTTTTTAGATTGACCATTGCTAATGGTCTCTACGAGTAATCCATCTTTCACTTTTTTATAGATTTGCTTGCGCCAATAAAACTATACAAAGCCTTATCTATAAAAAAAAGGACTGACCTTATCGAAGTTTCCTTCGGTTTTCGAAACAAGCAAAAACCGGGGGATCGGCTCCCCCGTCAGTTGCGTGTTTTGGTATTTATTTGTAAGGGATATATTCATTTTGTTCCCACGAGTAGGGCGGAACTAAGAGTCGTCATCGGCAGTGCTCCCTTACCGATGAAAGGGTACATACAACCGGAGGTCGACAGGTATCCGGAGGTCACCGTTAATTATGGATTACGGATTTTTTATCGACGTTTACTCCTCTAGATCCGATATGTTTGCACCTTTAGGGCGCGGGTGTGGCTCGTCACCACGCATGCCGGTCTTGAGGGAGGAGAGGCTACAGATACCTAGACGGTATCTTACCATCCCTTCACTCCCTATTTCTATGTTGGTCCGCGGGAGGCCAATCCTCCTACCGTCAACGAGTGACGGCGTTCCCCTATCCGCCACCTGGGGACGCGCCCTGTAGGGGTAGGATCCCTCCGAGGGTGGGTCGTTATTATTCATGTTTGACATAACCTCTCAATAAATGACATTTGACACATTTTTTACAAGGCACACTAATTATAATTTTTAAAAAATATGATTATAAATAGATGATTTATTTATTTTTTTTTTCGTCAAAAATATTAAACAAAAAAGAAGAGATTGGGCATTATTGGAATCAGAAAAATTATGACTAATGTAATAAAATTGAAAAATTATAGGCAGCCATTTAACAATGTTAGGTTGGCTATTATTTGTCAAAAAAGTTATTATTGAAAAAAAAACAATATTCATGTTATTTTTTAGTTTTAAAACGGCCATTGACTTTGTTTTTAGTTTAATAAAATCGGTCAATAAATAAAAAAGTTATGGCGTTGGGCGTTTTTTATCGAACACCCGGTATAGGGCGTTCCATTTAAAAAAAGGTAAGTTTGTTTAGCATCTTGAAAATATATCACTCTGTATATTAACAATTATTATTTATTAATAGCTTAAATTAGTAGCTATAAGTATTATTTCAATTTTTTTTTTCTAAATTCATCACAAAGCAAGATATCAAGCCCTTGCAATACTTTTTGTACACCCTGTATATTTATTTGTTTATAGTTAAACTTATTAATAGAAAATAGACACAAACTTTAAAAAAAAAAATCAGTCGGGCCTGGCCTGATTGGTAGCCCGGCACGGCGCGGCCTGCTCGAAAAATATCAACCCCGACCCGTGCAGTACTTTAGTAGGCGTATCAATGCAGTATCTTCTTGTTTACCCGCCGATCAACCCCGAATGTTTACGAATTACTCTCTCTCGTTCCCGTGTCGTCCACTCCTATCATGATTACTTTCAGAACACGCGTCCATGATACAGATTAAAATAAGCAATCCGTTCACCATTGTGTGTCATCAAATTTTACGTTACGGTGACACGCAACAGGCAAATGTTCTAATCGATACGGTATTTTAGCGTTTAACACGATGAGCCATTACTTCTATTCGACGATACTTAGCCAATGATGATGGCACTTTGCCGACTTGCGGCCGATGTATTGATGTTTGCTGGAATGTTTCCTGTATAAAATTGTAAATTGCCAAATCAACTTAATGCAAATAGTTAGTTTTATTAGATAAAATGTATAAAATGTACAGTCTCGCTTCTGGATGCAGCATCCAAACTCTAGCACGCAGAAGCGAGACCAGTGATTGGTGTATATAGTCGTCTGTCTTACTCGTACCCCACATCCTGACCTACTCGATTTCCAGTTCTGCCATAAGCATTGGCTTCCCTTGATATCATGTTCCAGCTAGGGATAAGTGATTTTTGCAGGACCACCTGTGATATAAATTGACCAATGACTCGCGCACTGCTAATATATTTGTGGCGAAATTGACTTACTAAATACATCCTTAAGAGGGTTTATTTGTAAGTGCCCAAAACGTTTTTGTTTCATACAAGGCTTAATTAGTGTCCGGTATTGGCGAACAGTACAACACAACATCCAAACAACTGTTTCGAGCTACTTACTCCAAAGTAAAGATAACGATGATGATTGCAACTTCTTAAAAGGAGATTCCACTTGATAAAGAATTCGCCAATGAAAATGCATAATGTGTGTTAGACTAGTAACATTAGACATAAAACACGCCATAATCCCTAAAACAATGCACTTTTTGTAAAATTGCTATTTAATACAAACACTTCCTCAAATGGAATGTTAGTGAACATTTTTAAAATTAAATCTGTTATACGAAAACTATAAATGCAAAAAAAACATTCATCTAAAATAGTTATTTAGGTAACCAGTTTGTGAAGTAGGGCTTTTGAGCACCATTTGCGAGTTTAGGGCACGAGCCCACGAGCGAGTGCACTAATCGCAAAGAGTGCCCAGAAGCCCTCCACATACAAGTTGCCTACAACATTTAATCTACGAACACTGGTCGTACAATATACATAAAATTAATCCATTGGCATACATTTTCATTATGAAACAAGCACATGTAAATAAATAGAGTGTCTAATAAACAAAGTTTGGTTTGCATTTCTGAAAACCGTTCAGTTTGAGATCCGAGTTGTGCGGCCTCATTTGACTCGTTCATCAAAATGTTCAACATTTAATATGTTTGGATTTTTTGTGATGTATGTTGGTATCTAATGAACGGTACTCCGGTCTATCTATTTTGTACGATTACAAAAATCCCAAACACGTTTACTATTAACAATCCGGTCATCAAAGAAGTCCCCAACAGTTGGCAGTACACTCCCAAATGTTGTCTCTGATAAACGGGCCCATTGGCGCTGTGATGATGATAATATGATATAATAACAAATTATTCAGCTTTTGTTTATTTATATTTAACTAGTACTATCAATTTCACTAGTATTTGTAATAATTTAGATATTCTGCAACAATTATTTCACTTTACACTTTGGATAAATGCCCGAATATGTTTTTCAGTGGCTCATGTCTACCATAAATGACATATAATAAAATCTCTTTGATAGAGTTAGTCCCATTAAAAATGCATTGGCCATTTTAACGCTAATGCTAAAAGGTAGAGCTTCCTGCATATTAATCAATGCATAAATGAAACTATGATATTTGGTGAGGTTGTAGATAAAATTGTTTAAAATCGTAATTCCCATTTAAAATGCAGTAGCCATTTTAACACTAGTGCTAAAAAATATAGACGAAGCTTTAGCGCATGTAAAATCAATAGTCAAAGATATTGAGGATCTGTTGACATCACCCATTATGACAGTCTTTATTGTCTGAACCATAAAATTAAAATTCGCCTCTCCTCTTAAATATAATGTTTGTACAAAATGTACAACATCTCTGAATTCCTTGATTTTAGCCAAGTGTTTTCTTCTAAAACCATACGAATAATTTATTATCATGACAATAGTTTTAGTGTCATAAGGATAATAAATGTACATTGCAATATAAACAATGTGTGCCTTTGCATCTTAAATTAGACTAAAAGGTTGAGATAGTTTGCACCGTGGTCTCTTATAAGGATTTTCGTAGAATCAGTACACGAGTCATTTCTATTTAACACAAGACTTGAGAAAACATTTTAATTGACACACTTCAAGCTAATTATTGTAGAATTTGTTTGAATAATACTACGGTAATTTAAAGACTATCAGCAGAAGCAAAAGCATAATATAAACGCGATTTTACCGTTTTCCTTGTTTTGTTCGACCCCATATAGCCTCTCTGGTATTTTTATTATTATGAGGGGAAGCCTCCAGGGACATTAGGCACTCCAATATTTCGTATATAAACAATAGACCCGGCTTAAACTAATAAAAAGAAAGGCACTAAGTGTATATAATTTTTATATATTGGGAAATTACTTGTGTGGAATATTTTTACTCTTTTGTACATGAAATCGTAGAGATCTTTGTTGTCGGATACACCAACCCAAACGACATTATTGAAATAATGGCAGAATATGTTTAACATACCTTTTCTCTCCTAATAGTTCTACATTTTTTGTTCCAAATTGTGGACATTATCATTATTTATGTTTTGTACATTGGAGGTCACAGATTTTAACCCAAAATTACCTACCGAAACTGTTATTTCAGAACACTAGTAATTATATGTTTACGGTTTATTTCATTTGGGTATAACGTTCAATGAAAATATAATTTCTGTTTCTTTTTTTATTCTTATCATTTCTATTTTATTATCTTGTATAAAACCACACTGCAACACTTACCGAAAAATTCAAGACGATTACAGAAAATGCTAAAAATACATTCTATAACTGCATGAATTCTTTAAACTGGGCGTTTACACTAGACCAAACTGATATAAATGAAAAATAGTCTATTTTTTAAAACTTATTGCGTGAGCGTATTGATTTTTGGTTTTCAACAAGAATACAGAAACAATACACTCACAATAAAGAAAACGCTTAAATTCTTTGATGAATGCTACAAGCAGAATCCAACCATTAATACAAAGTCTATACGCGACAATTATCGATTAAAAAACAAAGCAGCGATTGCAGAAAGCGTGGTAGAATCACACAATAAATACATCAACTTCTCTAAAAACAAGCAACGTGCCGCTTGGAAAGTTACAAACTCGTACACAGCTTTAAAATCTAAAATTGAAAATTGTAACCTAACGTGTACAAAGTTTAATGAATTTTTTGTAAATGTAACTGATAAATTGTTAAATCCAACCAACCGCCTGAGAAAAATATAAATACAGTCAAGTTTCACTTTAGGAAAGCAACATATCTTGAGGTGTTAAACACAATTCATGGAATTACTGTGGAGCTAGTTAAATGCGTTAAATTTATAATAGTTTCGCCAATTACAAGGCTCACAAACAATTTTCCACAGGCTTTGAAACTTGCAAAAGTTGTACCAATATTCATTATAGGTGATACTAATTTCACAGACAACTATAGACCACTATCTCTACTTCGCGGGTACACGGGGGGCGGGGATAGGGGAAAGTTTTCCCCCACCCCCATTTAATCAGTCGACAATTAAAAAATATTGAATTTTTTTGTTAAGTATAAAATTTTTAGTTTATAATACATGGTAGCGACCAATTTGAAATGTTAAATTTCCCTGACTTTTCCCTGACTCGGCCCTTATTCCAGATTTTTTTCTCTGACTGAAAAAATTTCATATACCCAAGCTAAATAATGTATATTTTGAATTTTACTTTAAATCAGTGTTTTGTGCCCGTGGCGCATGAAGTAAAATTTCGAGTTGAGAAAAGCCCGAATTTGGATTTGGAAGCTGCGCGTCCAAATCCAAATTCTTAGGGCTTTTCTCAACTCGAAATTTTACTTCATGCTCAGTCTGGGATTGGAAAACACTCATTAAAATTATATTATTATTCCCTGACTCGGCCCTGATTCCAGATTTTTTTCTCTGACTGAAAAAATTTCATATACCCAAGCTAAATAATGTATATTTTCAATTTTACTTTAAATCAGTGTTTTGTGCCCGTGGCGCATGAAGTAAAATTCGAGTTGAGAAAAGCCCGAATTTGCGAATTGGCTTTTCTCAACTCGAGATTTTACTTCATGCTCAGTCTGGGATTGGAAAACACTCATTAAAATTATATTAGGGACTGAATTGACCGTCAGATGGATAACTCTTGTTTGGTGATAACATATACAAATCGTAACAGCTATCGTTTGTTTTTTTTCCGTTTTCACAATTTTTGCAATTTTCAATGTCTTTTTTTGCATTTTATAACATATTTAACACTTCATTACTATGCGACAACTTTGACACTTGGTAAGTTAGTTTTGATATATGTCGACTGAGTCGATAAACGTTATAAATGACAAATTGAGTGTCAAAACTGTTAAAATTGTCGATAATGTAAAACTTGTTAAACATACCGGGTGTTCGACAAAAAAACGCCTAAGGGCATAACTCTGTTATTTATTGGCCGTTTTTAATCAATTAAAAAACAAAGTCAATGGTCTCTTTAATAATATAAATTTAAAGTAAATATATATTTTTCCAAAATTAACTTCATTGACAAGTAATAGCCAACATTGTATCTTTAGATGGATGCATATACTTTTCTTATTTTATTATATTAGACATTGTTTATCTGAATTCAATTATGCCCGATATGTTGATTTTAATTTAATATTTATGTCACAGAAAAATTATAATAAATCTTGTTCACATAGTTATTTGGCACACAATAAACACTGCTTTAATTATTTATTGTTTAAACGAGTGTTTCCACTCCCAGATTAACCATGAAGTAGAATTTCGAGTTTAGAAAAGCCTTAACATTTGGTTTGATCGCGTAGCGCTACGCGACCAAACAAAATTTTCAGGCTTTTCTAAACTCGAAATTTTACTTCATGCGCCACACGTATAAAACACTGAATTATTGTAAAGTTAAAAATACAGTTCAAAAATGAGTTATAATCGATAAATATTTAAATATCAAAATATTTATATTTTTCTTTACACATTCTTAAGTCAGGTCAAATAATACAATGTATCAAATTAACTAGTTTAGTTAGTAATAAATAAATAATATAATAATGTTGCGTTATTGCATCAATGGTACTTAATAGGTTAAATTAATACTAGCACTACTTATTTATTCTATTCTACATTAAGTTGTAATGTTGGTACTTATTTGTTGGGTCGTTATAATTCATGTTTGACATAACCTCATAATAAATGAGATTTGTCGCTTTTTTACAAGGCGCACTAATTATAATTTTTGAAAAATAGAATTTTAAATAGAAGATTTATTTTAATTTTTTAAATTAAATAATAAATAAATAATATAATAATGTTGCGTTATTGCATCAATAGTACTTAATAGGTTAAATTAATACTAGCACTACTTATTTATTCTATTCTACAATAAGTTGTAATGTTGGTGCTTATTTGTTGGGTCGTTATAATTCATGTTTGACATAACCTCACACTAAATGAGATTTGTCGCTTATTTACAAGGCGCACTAATTATAATTTTTGAAAAATAGAATTTTAAATAGAAGATTTATTTTAATTTTTTTTTCGAAAAAAAATTAAACAAAAAACATAAAATTGGGCAATATTGTATTTGGAAAAATAATGTTTAATGTTATAAAATTAAAAACTTATAAGCAGGCATTTAAAAATGTTAAGTTGGTTATTATTTGGCAATGAAGAAAAGAAAAACAATAGTGATGTAATTTCTTAGTAATTAAATGGCTATTGACTTCTTTTTTTTAGTCCATTCAAATCGGTCAATATATAACAGAGTTATGGCGTTGGGCGTTTTTTATCGAACACCCGGTATATAAAATTATGCTTAGTAGCTTTTCCAAGATTACATCTTTTTTGTGTTTTTCATGAATTTCCACAATTTCTGTAATTTTTAAAATTCTAACAGTTTTTCCGAATTTCGTAACGAATTTCGTTAATTGTTCAAATTTTGATACTTTTCTTGAATTTTCTTCAGTTTATTTTAATCTTAGTAGTTTTCGTAAAATTTAAATACGTTAATGCTTTTATGACTTTCTAAAATTTGTATTAATTTTTACGTTTTTTCATGAATGTAAAGTTTTCAGTCAAATTTTAAAACCTTTGCGCTTTTTGTACATTTTCAAGATTTGCTTTAATTTTAAAAATTCTGGCAGTTTTTCTAAATTTTCGACAATTTTAAAAATTTTGGAAATGTTCGTGAATTTCCTAGATTTTCATTAATTTTTATAATTTCGATGCTTTGAGTGAAATTCCAAAATTTTTAACGTAAATTACACATTTTCAGGCATTTTTTTAAAACATTAACGCTTGTCGTAGATTTCTAAGATTTCCTTATTTTCAAAATTCTAATGGTTTTCCTGAACTTTCTAGATTTTTGTTGATTCTAAACATGTTGACGGTTTTTGTGAAATTAAAAAAATTAAACTCCTATCTTGATTATTTAAATTAATTATAAAAATCTTGTTGCTTTACATTCATTTCTAGAATATTTGTTAATTTTTAGAAATATAACGTTTTTATTTAATTATAAAATCTTCTAGATTTTCGTTGGTTTTAAAAATCGTTTTGAATCTCGTGAGTTTTCATAAACTTTTTAAATCTTGACAGTTTTTCTCAACTAACTAAATTTTCTTTACATTTTTAAGATTTTAGTTAATTTTTAAAATCTACACGTTTTTCGTAGTTCTTTAATTAAAATTGATTATTTTCCTAAATTTCTGGATTATTTATAATTTTAAAAATATTGATACGTTTTATCAATTTCCTCACTTTTCGTAAATTTTAGTTTTTGTAAACTTTCATGTTCTTGGTAAATTTCTGAAATCTTGACGGTTTTCTTAAATTTTTGAAATAATAATTTTCATATTGAATTTTAAAATGTTGATACTCTTTGTAAATATCAAAGATTATTATCGATTTTTATAAAAATTGTTGATTTCAATATTTTATTAAATCAAAATAATTTTAACCTTTTTTATTTTTATTTTCAACAAATTTCATATCTTTTCTCATTATTCATCATTTCACGACTTTTCTTAATATTTTACATATTTTTTGTGAAAACTAGAATAAAACAAAATAAGCAATTGACAAATGTCCAACGAGTGTCTTCCACTCCCAGACTAAGCATGAAGTAAAATTTCAAATTGAGAAAAGCCCAAAGAATTTGGATTTGGATGCGCAGCGTCCAAATCCAAATTCGGGCTTTTCTCAACTCGAAATTTTACTTCATGCGCCACACGTATAAAAACACTGATTTACAGTTAGGTTCAAAATATACTGCTTAGATGAAAAATGGCAAAAATCACTATTTTGTGAATATTTCATTAATTTTAAGGGTACATTCTTAGTGCTTAAATCATTGCATTTTGACACTATTCCAGTATTTTGACATTTAAGGCAATATTTAACTATCAATATATTTCTGACAAGAAGAAAGTACTATAATGGGCATATCACCAATTATTGTTCCGTTTGTAAAAATTATACATAATTAATATTTTTGAATTTGTTATTTTTTGTAGATTTGGTCAATTTTTACTTTGGGGTTCATTTCTAATTTTTTAGATTTTTTTTATTATTTTTTCTAATTTTATTTATATGGTTTTTCAATGATTGATGGTTTTTAACTTAAGACAATAAATATCCATTAAAACAACTACTTCCGGTGCAAATACACCTCCGGATATTGCATTATACAATGACATATTTGCAAACTAACATAATATATAAAATTACAAAAATAATTGCTCTCTCCGCCACTGCTTCCAATTATATCAATAATTGTAGAAAATCTACTCAAAAACCAAATAATAAAATATTTTGAGTATAAAGAAAAATTTGGCTTTCGCTCAGGATGCTTAATAACGGATACTTTGGTATCACTTACCAATACAATAATAAAATGCTATAAAAATAAACGTTTCTTCATAGATTCGTTTAGAGATCTAACCAAAGCTTTACGATATCATTATATGGGGCCATTCCTATGCAAGACACCGCATTTTCGCTTTACAACGCCAGGTTATCCGCATTATTACTGGCTTAGCTTATCAAACGGACTGCAAGCAAGCGTTCATCAAGGAAAATATGCTTACTTTCTCGCCTTGTATATATTAGAATTTATATTATAAGTTAAATCACATATATCTGATTATGATAATTATAAGCATCATACGAGAGCTAAGTGTGACTTACTACAAAGACAGTTGAGACGAGAAAAGTAGGACAGAATTATTACGGCATTAAATTTTATAATAAATTATCAACCATTACACGAAACCTTCCTATTAAAATGTTCAAAACAAAGACTAAGAACTATTTAACTAAATTGGCTCCTTATACTGTTGATGAGTTTCTTCAAGTGAACATGATATTTAAGTCATTTTTATATTTGTATATGTTTTTTAAAACTATTTATTAATGCGAAATATAGACTAGTCACATGTGTTCAATTTATATACTTAAATTCTGTGATGTTTTTTGTATAAACTCAAACATTATATCTAGTCTTGTGTAGTATTTTTAATGTATTTTAATTTTAATTGTGGTATTTAACATTATTTACTGTTGGATAGTTGTTTTGTCGCTATGAAGTATTTTTCTTTAATGTTTAATTTAATCTGTTCTCTTTTTACTCGCTATATGTTTTGACTGTGTAAAACTCTGTTCGATGCACAAATATATATTATTATTATTAATAATATTAATGATCAATTATGAAGGAATATTATTTACTGTTTAAGTAAAAACAATCGTAAGATTACAAATATTACGACTGTTTTTTTACTTAAACAGTAAAATATATTGTGTTACTAACACTTTGAAAGCACCGGAATTTCCGCAGTTTGTGCAAATTTACTCAATTCACACTCTTTGCTGCACAACAAAGGTGGATAAAAAGAAGAGCAATAATTAGTATTTACAGTGTACAACATAAAGCATTACAAATTGGATAAACGCACAAAAATTTAGAAAGGAGAATAGACTAACATAAAGAATCCATTTCGGTCCCGGCGAATTATCCGCCGCCATCCCTCAAAACAAATCGACCGGATGCAGATTTACTGGTAGAGTTTTTTTAACTTTCGGGCTCAATTAAAGTAGTTCGTACAGCGTTCGCGTTTCGACAACAACATCGACAAACTTCGTACTCACGAGTTGCAAATGAAGCAATTAAATTGCTGCATGATATCGTAGCAACAATTTGACTGAATTGCAAAATTGAACCCGATCAATGGAGATACAATTATGTATGCAATCAAATAATACCTTTGAACTCTATTGTGGTATTTATTTGTATAATTATAGCTTAAAGCCACAAGCCTATAGACTTAATTGAATCGTTTAATAAGGGTTTGGGTTTAATTATAACGTCAAATAATTAACTGTTGAAAAAGATTATTTTTTTTATACAATCGTTTATATTATAAAATCTCGAAAACTAATGTCAATATAAAATATCTGATCAAATTTTATTATTTAGTCCTATGGATAATTTTAGTAGAAACTTTACAAATATCCAAATAAGATACAATGAACTTAAAAATTACGAGACACGGTTTGCTGAATGAAATATGAAATTTGAAATTTTAGTACCACTAGCCTAACCCGTTCCAAGCCATCTACACCCCCACATTCATTGTTCGATATGTTAAAACGTAGGTTGGGGCATTTAGCAAACTGTGTCTCGTAATTTTTTAGTTAATTATATTTTATTTGGATATTTCCACCTATTTTGAATTTTCTTACATTGAATGTCCCTCTCCAAATGATTAAACTTTTATTTGAAACATTTTTTTTATTCGGTGCATGGTTCTAACGATATTCCAGGTGGTACTTTAAAATGGGACACACTGTATACATGGATTATAAATATTTTGACGAGATCTACAACTTATTATTTAAAACATTTTTCGATATTTTCAATACTCGGAGATAAAGCAAAAATGCACGTTTTCAATACTTAGTGAAAACTTAGAGTTCTACGACAAATAAAACGTAGATATAAATTATTTTTTTATCAAGCGAGTGTGCAAGGAGGACAGAAGACGACGATGATCGTTCCGCTCTAGTTTTAAGCTCTGCAGGACTCCCTACCCATCTTCTTAAGATATTGCATATTGCATATTCTGCAATAACGTACTCCTGCGATACACTGTATATTTTCATCAAGACAAATATAAAACAAAATAAAATAATTATTTCTACAGTTACTAAATTTCACTGCGACAAAAAGTTTTTCAATTAAAAATGTATTTAGTCGGAATAAAAAATGTATCCGTCGAACACATTATCGTAAAAATGCTGTCAATTTGGTTTGGATTAATTCTCTAAAATTGATGGAATACCCTGAAGCAGTGGATTCCAATTAAATACATTCAATTTAATTTAAATTATATATTAAATGCATTTATGGACTTATCATTTGTAAAAAAATCTTCTGGAAATAGTGTGCAAAAGAATTTGACTCAAAAGTAATTTCATTTAAATGACAAATCGGTGTGTTTATACAGGGTGTCCCATTAGTGCGTCCGCGGAAGATATCTCAGCACTCGTTAAGAAAACAATGTCTTCACTAATGTTGCTTGACTTTAAAAGCTGCCTAAAAACCTAAACATATTGTCGAATATGCATATATATACATGGTTTTTCCGGAACGTAATGAGAATTATTTTATTGTACTAATCCAAAGGGACAAAAGTATAATCTTCTTGTGAAGCATTCGCGGGGAGTCTTGGAGAAATGGTTTGACCCAGTTTTGTAACCTCTGGGCCTTTACAGAGTGTGAATCGTCGACAAAGTGACGAATTAAAAAAAAATATTTGTATGCATTCGTGAGCTAGACACCGTTGTAGTCGGACGTACAATAAAGCGAACGAATGAAATCCAAAACCTACCGATATACCACCCATATCGGGTGTTAAATCTATAAACCATGTTTGACGAAGATGAATCCAGCATGGAATACGAAGGCTTGACGGAGGTAACTTCAAAAAAGCGTAGCCGCCCCCAAAGTTTCAAGTAGGAAAAGCCAAAAAACAAGCGACAGGTAACACAAACTCACCAAAATCCACAAGCAAAGCATTGCAGTTAATCTTAAAACACATAAACGCACAAACAAACCAACAATCGACACCAGGGCCATCGCACAGTAGCGATACCCGATCACAACAACCCACACCAACACATCCCCCACGACATTACTCACAAAAACAACTCTCTCAAACGCAACAACAATTTTCTCATACACAACAACAAGCACCCCCGACGCACTCAAATACACCACAACACTTACAAAACAACTCAAACAAACAAACCAATCAACAATTTCAAAACACATACAACATAACCACTACAACAGAACTCACTCGCTTACAACTAGTGCAAGTCTGGATAGATAACACAAATGACATGGAGGCCGTTATTTTTAAAATAAGAACAGAATTCGTACTAAAATCAAATAACAGCTCCACCACGTGCGAATCTAACCTAAACGTGTTAAAGTCAAAAAAAACATCATCCATCAATATGCATCCACATCGTACGTTCCGCACGAACGCAACTCAGCCATCCCGTCCTACTCATGCGTAATCTGCAGCCTCGAGCCCGAAATCGAAGACGCGGCAATCAGCGAGCACTTGAACGCGGTCGGTATCGAGCACCGATACTGCCGCCGCATTATCTCAAAGGCCACAGGAAACAAAACAAGAATGATCCGAATTATAACAGCCTCACACAGCTCCTACACTAAAATATTGCAACACCATTTTAAATACATGTGCAAAGTCTATCCGGTTGAAGAAAGCCTTGCCCCACAGCCCCTGCCTGCACCATGCAACAAATGCAGTAAATTGGACCACGTTACGGCGGACTGCAAAGAAAAAATAACCTGCGCTAAATGTAACGGCGAGCACATTACATCCGCTTGTACTACACAACTGCCGCCAAAATGCACATCGTGTGGAAAGGAGGACCACGTCCACCAAGTGCCCCAACCGCCCCAAGCAGCTAATCCAGGGAATTCCCAATATAAAAATTCACTGCACCAACAAAAAATCATCTGACATTGACAACATTAACATAAAACAGACTCGAGTTCACAAATCCATCACCCTACATGACCACATTTTAGACACTTACGTAACAGAAATAAACAACCCGACCAATACTGACCGCCAAGCCCTCATTAAAAAATTGAAGGAACGTTTTAATGAATCCTACCAAATCGACACCTATGCGTCATTCACAGGAAACCGAATGTTCCCATTCATGTTCGACCTTAAATACCCCGATACCCCGGTCCCAACTGTTCCCTCTGAAGGCGTTCACTCTGCTCACTGTGTTGTCTAAAATAGCTTATCTTTCTTTTACTTACATCAACATTAACTGACTCAATAACAAATCCCACATCCTATTCAATTACCTCAACACTAACCCTGTACATGTATGTTTGCTGGTCGAAACTAAATTTAAAAAAACCCTTCTCCTTTAACAACTGGAATCACATCTAAATCCCTTCTACTATCCACAATACAAATTATAGGGGTGGCTTAGTTGCAACAGTTCACCCTAGTCTAAACATTAGTAAAAGCAATCCTCCTAGATTCAATCATTCCCTTCAAGAATGCCTAGAAATTTCGTTCGTATCCACACCCCTCCCACATTTATAATGAATCAACACCAATCTACCACCCCAGACGTCTTCCTCTGCACACAAAACATCCAACACCTCATTCACTCTGTAAACCTCACCCCTGACCTATGTTCCGATCACCTAGCTATCACTTTTTAAATAAAATCCAACCAACCATTCCCGAACCTCGACCTGACCTCATTTATGACTTCAAAAACTGTGACATTAACAGAGTTTCACTTGACATGACCCAATTCATATCCTCTCCCTCCCTAAATTTATCCTTAGACTGTTAAAACACAAACGACAACTATACCGAGACATCAGACAAACGGACACACCGGAACTTAGACAAAAATTTGATAAATTGAACAAGGTCAATAAAACACTCATTTTTGAATATAAGACGGACGTATGGCTAGTCATGTAAAGACATTAACGACCTTAAAGGCAACATATTTTGGACACAAATAAAAAAACTCTCAAAATATAAAAAAAACTGACAAACTTTAACAAATAACTGACCCTGACACGAACGAGACAATCACGGACATAAATACCATTGCCAACAGATTTGTCGACCATTTCATCGAAACATATAAAACCACAAAAGATACGGACTATGACCATAACTTTTTTAACAATGTCGAGGACTGGTACAAGGACTATTTCAAAAAGACTAACCTAACAAAACCAAATGACATATTTACCAATGACGAATACGACAGTGTACTGAAAAAAGGAAAAAACACTGCACCCGGACATGACTACGTACATAGACGCATTCTTAAATCCTTACTAATCCATATCCACGACCACATACTCAATATCCTTAATTATAACTATCAGAATCATTACTTCCCACCAGAATGGAAGACAGGTATCATAATATGCCTAGCGAAACGCGACCACAACCCATCCCTTATTCCAAGCTACCGTCCAATAACACTCCTTCCTGTACTTGGTAAACTATACGAATCCCTTCCCAAAAATAAAATCCTCTTACTAATCTCGAAACGCATCCCCAATTATCAATTTGGATTCCTTCCCAAACGCTCCACTAATCTTCCACTTACCATTCTCACATCCAACCTACAGACATCCCACCTCGAAGGCAAATCCTCTGCAGCCCTATTCCTCGACATCCAAAAAGCTTTCGACTTTGTATGGCACAAAGGACTTCTCTTCAAATGCAACCTCCTCAACAAACCTCCACACCTTATTCACATACTTCACTCACTCCTCTTTAACAGATCCTTGAAAGTAAGTATCAACCAATGTCTCTCCTCTCCTTTCGCGCCAGAGCAAGGTGTTCCTCAAGGTTCTCCTCTCTCCCCACTCCTGTATAATATTTTCTGTTCCGATATCTACCATCCTAACCCAAAACATTTCAACCCATCAAAATACATTCTACAGTTCGCCGATGATACCGCCCTTATATCCCACGCTCCTACCCTAACCAAAGCTCTCCAAACTCTTCAAGAATTAATTGACACCCTCGAACAGTGGTTCGCAAAATTGAGAGTAAAAATTAATCCTCGCAAATCACAACTCCTTATCCCCTATCACAAAATCCACAACTGCCCATTCACTATCTCCATATCACAAAACCCAATTCATCCCTTCCCTAATATTTAATATCTTGGATTATTTTTGACCACAAACTTTACTTTAAATACCATGCTTGTGATATAAAAAACCATCACTCGGGCAAAGCTGTTCAAAAATGTAACATATAAACAGGCTGGTATAAACATTGGATCAGCTATACTAATTTACAAAATGATATGTCGTCCGTTGATAGATTATGGATCCATCCTATTCTCCACATCCCAAAATCTCACACTCCACTATATCGAAATCTCACTATACTTCCCAAATATAAAATAAACAGCAATAACCATATTTGAATTAATTTCATCATTTCAGCCATACACTCATTAAGGACTGACGTACGATATTAATCATCACTCTAGGCAGAAAGACCTCAGGTCGATAGCCATTTGACAGCGACAGTGACAGTCACAGCCCAACATTCAATAACCAAACACTGTCATATGATCCAAGTTTAGCTTAAGTTTAGTTTAAACTACATTTATAGTAATGAAATTTAAACTAAGCTTATTGTAAGTTATAAATCAACAACTTAGGAACATTTGAAAATATTTGTTTTAATTTGTAAATATATTGGCCGCCATAAGTAAATAAACACTTAGTAAACGTGGGTAAATTTTGATGAAATTTTCTGGAAAGATGCATTTTATCCGTGGTAAGACAGCCAGGGTTGTTATGTTTAAAACACTTTCTTTCAAAACAGTGTTTTAAACATGTTTAAAAACAGCCGTCGTGTTTTAAACGGCTTTGTTTTGGACATGTTTTTAATCTTAAATTTGTTTAAAACATGTTTTAAACGTTAAATTTGTTTAGAACGTCTTTTAATTATCTTAATTTTTCTAAATTATATTTTATACTACTTCAATAAGATATTTTAATCATATTTTTAAATTTTAACTAAATTGTTGAAGATATTTCAAGTTACATTATTAAACTTAATATTTTATTACAATAAAATATCACAACTGCGTGTGCATTAATGTGATTTTTAAATACAGCGAATTTTTCTTTCAGGTATACGTATGCATACACCGTAAATTTTACGACATTCGTTGCTATTTTAAAAGATTTCAATTTGAATCTTTAAACGTAGGTTTTCCACTCCCACACTAAGCATGAAGTAAAATTTCGAGTTTAGAAAAGCCTGAACATTTGGATTGACCACGTAGTGAAGCGAAGCGGCCAATCCAAATTAGGCTGTTCTAAACTCGAAATTTTACTTCATGCGCCACACGTATAAAACACTGAAATATCGTAAAGTTCAAAATATACGACTTTAGCAATCTAATATGTAGATGTGAATAAAAGGTAAGTCAAATTCAGCGCTGAAGAAATTGTTTAAAACAGTGATTATAGGCAACCCAATAACTCTAACGTATATTAGGTTGCCTATAATTGTTGTTGTATGTGTGTTTTTTGAACTTTACTGTAAATGAGTGTTCTTAAGCGTGGCGCATGAAGTAAAAGCCTAATTTGGACTGGTTGTTTCGCTTCGCTACGCGGCCAATCCAAATTCTTAGGCTTTTCTAAGTTCGAAATTTTACTTACTTAGTCTGGGAGTGGAAAACACTCGTTAAAAGCCCCTAATTATTGAATTATACAACAAGTGTTTGCTGTTACATACAGTAACCTACTGTAAATGTAACAATTTGGGTCAAATTATGTAGGCCATCTATAGACGCTTGTTCCCTCTAAACAATTTGACACCTTAGACTGGCGGTCACGTCACCGTTCAAACATAACTATAAATGAAATTGCCAATTCTTGGTTGCAGAATACTTCAAACATTAAAAGTGCGATTCTTTTCGCAATCTACAACAAGTTAGTCTTACAAAGACTATATCAAACACTCATTGAAACAACTACTTCCCGGGCTAATACCCCGACGGACATTGAATTATACAACAAGTGTTTGCTGTTACATACAGTAACCTACTGCAAATGTAACAATTTGGGTCAAACTATTTAGGCCATCTATAGACGCGTTTCGAGATTTATCTCTCATCAGTATATCTTTGCTATTCCCTCTAAACAATTTGACACCTGTTGTATAATTCAATGTCCGTCGGGGTATTAGCCCGGGAAGTAGTTGTTTCAATGAGTGTTTGATATAGTCTTTGTAAGACTAACTTGTTGTAGATTGCGAAAAGAATCGCACTTTTAATGTTTGAAGTATTCTGCAACCAAGAATTGGCAATTTCATTTATACTTATGTTTGAACATAACGTGACCGCCAGTCTAAGATGTCACATTGTTTAGAGGGAATGGCAAAGCTATACTGATGAGAGATTAATCTCGAAACGCGTCTATAGATGGCCTAAATAATTTGACCCAAATTGTTACATTTGCAGTAGGTTACTGTATGTAACAGCAAACACTTGTTGTATAATTCAATGTCCGTCGGGGTATTAGCCCGGGAAGTAGTTGTTTCAATGAGTGTTTGATATAGTCTTTGTAAGACTAACTTGTTGTAGATTTCGAAAAGAATCGCACTTTTGCGACACTGTATTCCACACGAATACCAACATCACAAATGGATAATTCTGCTTCTCGTAGACCGATTATTGTACCCCTTCCAAAACCACTGATTGAGCAAAAATTTGCTCATCTACAACCTACTGAGACTAATTAAGTTAAAAGTTAAGTTTAAAGTGCCGGAAAAATATAGAATGTATAAATAAAAAAGCAAAGAACTTTTGTTCGATTGGCTATGGTAACTCGATTTATTAATCTAATCTTGTTTAAATTTTCATCGTTTCAACACGAATAAAATACAATTTTCTGAAAATGTCATAAAAATTCGCCTACGTTTACTGAGTGTCTATTTATTAATGGCAGCTAGTATATTATTATATTTAATAAATACAACAATCTGTCGAAATAAAGTATTTTAGATAACACTGTATTATACGTTATACTACTGCAAACATGTTGCGTAAGTTTGAGTTACAGTTACATGTATGTTATAATGGGGTTTTAATTAATACGTGTTCCTTAAGGAGCAAGTATGTCATTAAAAATTGTGATAAACTATACGAAATTCTTCAAAGTATGCACAGCAAGTCGTGCCAGTGAATTATGAGCCCCCTATTGAATAATAACACATGATTGCCCATTTCTTGGGACATCGCTGAAATATGGGTAATAAATGGTTATCATTAATTATATAAGTCAGCGTGTTTGTTTTCTTCCTGTAAGTCAAGGCTCGCCTGCCCGAATACAACGGTGATGACGGCATGTGCGCTTAATGGAAACATAATATATAAACGTGTCTCTTGCGTGTTGAATTATCTGTGTATGTATAATATTGAAATCGTTGTTGTTATTAGATCAATTCACAGATTCACAAGCTATCGCGATATAATTCTACGATTTTTTTTAATATATAATGAGTATAGATCCAATTCTTTATACATATTTTAAATTATATTCGAAGATAATTGGGATATCTATGTTTACAATATATGCCTAATGTCTGAATGTTCAAATCTCCATAGGATTGGCAACATATATATCCCCAATATATGTTTGATATATCCCTAATACATAATAATGCTTTGCCTGACGAAATAAACAATTAAAAAAAGACATAAAATCTTTAAAAATGCACCTTATAAAAAAATAACCTTACTCAATACAACAATTCCTTGTATGGACATAATTATGCCGGGTGTTGACTTGGCGGACGCAACATAGGAAATCGCATGTTAATTTTAAAGTGTTCAAATATTGGCTTCCTTATTTATTTTAGAGAGAAAATGTATTTTACTTTCTGGTAAAGGGAAAAATTATAGATTTATGAATGTTCACACTTAACACTTTACATTTCTCTAAGTTAAAATAATTGAGAAAAAGTAATGTGATTTTATAAAAATAATGATATACCATGGAATTGATACAACAATTGCGGATATTCACTGTTTTTTTTAAGTTCAATTTAAAGCTTTATACAAGTGTTTTCCACTCCCAGACTAAGCATGAAGTAAAATTTTGAGTTTAGAAAAGCCCCGTGAAAATTTGTCGAGGGTCGCGCAGCGACCCGAGACAAATTTTCGAGGCTTTTCTAAACTCGAAATTTTACTTCCTGCGCCACGAGTATATTACACAGATTTTAAGTGAAGTTTGACTATACATAAATTTGACAGTATTATAGTGTTTTATACGCGTGGCACATGAAGTAAAATTTCGAGTTTAGAAAAGCCCAGAACAGTTCGAATATACATTAATTTGACAATATTATAGGGTTTTATTCGCGTGGCGTATAAAGTAAAATTTCGAGTTTAGAAAAGCCCAGAAAATTTGTCTCGGGGCTTTTCTAAACTCGTAAAAAGTAAAATTTCGAGTTTAGAAAAGCCTAGAAAATTTGTCTCGGGCCCGAGACAAATTTTCACGGGGCTTTTCTAAACTCGAAATTCTACTTCATGCTTAGTTTGGGAGTAGAAAACACTCGTTTAAAGCTTCAAATTGAACTCTTAAAAATCAACGAATTTCAGAAAATTTACAGCTAAAATAGTTAAGAAAAAGTAATGAGATTTTATAAAAATAGTAACATACCATGGAATTGATACAATAATTGCGGATATTCCCTGTTATTTTTTAAAGTTCACTTTAAAGCTTTAAACAAGAGTTTTTCCTTAAACCTCATTCAATACAACAATTCCTTGTATGGACTTAATTATGCCGGGTGTTGACTTGGCGGACGCAACATAGGAAATCGCATGTTCATTTTAAAGTATTCAAATATTGGCTTCCTTATTTATTTTAGAGAGAAAATGTATTTTACTTTTTGGTAAAGGGAAAAATTCTAGATTTATGAATGATCACACTTAACACTTTACATTTCTCTAAGTTAAAATAATTGAGAGAAAGTAATGTGATTTTATAAAAATAATGATATACCATGGAATTGATACAACAATTGCGGATATTCACTGTTTTTTTTTAAGTTCAATTTGAAGCTTTAAACAAGTGTTTTCCACTCCCAGACTAAGCATGAAGTAAAATTTTGAGTTTAGAAAAGCCCCGTGAAAATTTGTCGAGGGTCGCCCAGCGACCTGAGACAAATTTTTGAGGCTTTTCTAAACTCGAAATTTTACTTCATGCGCCACGAGTATAATACACAGATTTTAAGTGAAGTTCGACTATACATAAATTTGACAGTATTATAGTGTTCTATACGCGTGGCACATGAAGTAAAATTTCGAGTTTAGAAAAGCCCAGAACAGTTCGAATATACATAAATTTGACAAAATTATAGGGTTTTATTCGCGTGGCGCATGAAGTAAAATTTCGAGTTTAGAAAAGCCCAGAAAATTTGTCTCGGGTCGCTGCGCGACCCGAGACAAATTTTCACGGGGCTTTTCTAAACTCGAAATTCTACTTCATGCTTAGGGAGTAGAAAACACTCGTTTAAAGCTTCAAATTGAACTCTTAAAAATCAACGAATTTCAGAATATTTACAGCTAAAATAGTTAAGAAAAAGTAATGAGATTTTATAAAAATAGTAACATACCATGGAATTGATACAACAATTGCGGATATTCCCTGTTATTTTTTAAAGTTCACTTTAAAGCTTTAAACAAGTGTTTTTCACTCCCAGACTAAGCATGAAGTAAAATTTCGAGTTTAGGAAAGCCCCGTGAAAATTTGTCTCGGGTCGCGCAGCGACCCGAGACAAATTTTCTGGGCTTTTCTTAACTCGAAATTTTGCTTCATGCGCCACGCGTATAAAACACTATAATATTGTCAAATTTATGTATATTAGAACTTCACTTAAAATCTGTGTTTTATACGCGTGGCGCATGAAGTAAAATTTGAGTTTAGAAAAGCCCAGAAAATTTGTCTCGGGTCGCTGCGCGACCCTTGACAAATTTTCACGGGGCTTTTCTAAACTCGAAATTTTACTTCATGCTTAGTCTGGGAGTGGAAAACACTCGTTTATAGCTTCAAACTGAACTCTTTTAAAAATCAACGAATGTCAGAAAATTTAAACTGAAATAATTAAGAAATCGTAATGTGATTTTATAAAAATAATGACATACCATGGAATTGATACAACAATTGCGGATGTTATAATAACACAAGATATTGCTGTTACTTAATTAACGATAAAAAATATAACGCAAACATCGTGAGAACTATGGTCTGGATGATACCACTTTATTAGGAGGATTTTTTCTTGTATAGTGTAAATCATTTCGAAAACGTTTAATTTATTCTAGTGACTGCGATATCTTTTGCCATTTTGACATCCGCAATTGTTGTTTCAATTCCATGGCATGTCATTATTTTTATAAAATCACTTTACTTTTTCTTAATTATTTAACCTTAGAGAAACGTAAAGTGATAAACGTTAACACGAAGAAATTCAGAATTTTTCCCTTTATAAAAAAGGTAAATACATTTTGTCTCTAAAATAAATAGGGGAGCCAAAATTTGAACAATTCAAAATTTACAAGGGATTTCCTATGTTGCGTCCGCCAAGTCAACACATGGTATGTATGTTTTTAGTTATATTGTATTATATTATATTATCTAGATAGTATGTAACTCAAACTAACCCAACTTTCATTTTGTACAATGTTTACACCTTGAAAATGAAGAATATTATAGTTATCATTATACTCCATTTTACATACAATAATTAAATTCTATCGATCAGACCCTGCAGAGTACTTATCGAATGTGGAAACATGTCCAATAAACGCAGTGTCGTCATCGTAAAGAATTTTCATTCTCGATTGTATATATCACGGAAAACGATATTCTAAAGAAGTGGATACAAGGCAGAACCATGTGACAAACTTTGTTAAGGATTGAATATTGAGGATTTTCCAAATACTTATTATTCCTCGAATGAAGCCTATGACTCAAAACATAGTGACGTGGCACCAAGAGGCAAGCATATAGGCTCGAGGCTTGCATGTGACTCGCAGGGGGGCTGGAAGGTCCTATCAACTCCCCACTAGTCCACATGCAAGCTTCAAACCTCGACGCTTGCCTGCTTGTGGCGTGATACCATGCGCATACTCTATGTCGTCAATAGCTATCTTGGACCACTAAATTAATGTAATATCCTTGCGTCAAGCAAATTATTTATTTTTAATTTAAATTGTAAACATGAACAAAGTAATACAAATAATTGTGTACATAAATTTAAATAAAATTACCAATAACTTTACATCATATGTAGTTTATGAACGATCACAAAATAAAAAAGCGAGTTTAATTTATATCTGAAAACACTCGCTCTCAAAATAATCCTAGTTCTTAAGGCTGCGCTTAACCCGAACTGTCGCACAGTGTTTCGAGCAATGGACAAAAATCAAAAAATCAACATTTAATTTTAAGGATATTTATACTACAACAGTAAAGTAGATAAGCCAAAACTCTAAGAATTCCATTTAACAGCTACCTGAGTTTTGCTAATTGCCTAATTATGTACCCCCAAACCGAGGTAATGATGAAGCGGGTACTCGTCTTTCATGTCAGTTTTATTTTATCAATTGTTGTAAGCGTTATACCACGATTGTTACGAAGTGTTTTAGATAAAATCTATGATGGATTCTGTAGCCCAAGGTATGTAGTTTAAGATGCCATTTAAATTTTGTTTTATGGTGATGATTTATTCCGTAAATAATTTTTAAATAAACTCATAATTTTTACATAAAATTTCTGCGATTGTAAACTTTGAAGAGACTTTAAAAAAATATATATCAAAACCTCTTGGGGTGTTAACATCCCCTTATTAGTACATTAATATACTTTCAAATTATATAAGGATCATCTGCTTCTGGCTGCTCTTTTACAAGTTATGATTTTTTTTGTAGAGAAAGGTACCGTGATCAAAAAAATTTATCTTGCAAATGTGTGGTCAAATTCTCACAAAAGTGACCGCAAACAGTGTATATTCAACGAAATATGTTCGCGATTGAATATTACGGGTTGTGATAGTGAAATACGTGAAAGTATTATGAATGTGGGCCACTCCTTTTGCCTGCATATGGATACAAAATGGAAAATATGTGCAAGATCTCGTGAAAAATTGCTGTCAAATAACGTGGCGTGGCTGCAAGGAATAGTTATTTTGCCGCAATGTGTGAATCCTACTGTAGTACATGAAGCTCAGCCGGGACCAAGTGGAAGCCGAGCACGCGGAAGACCTCTCAAGCCTTTTGAAGAAGCTTCGCTGAAAACGAAGAGACGCCGAACTTCGGTAATAGCTGCAGGTAGAAGTTTAGGCGAGTTGCAGTTAGCCGCTGCAATTGCTACGAAATCTACAACACAAATGGAAGGTCAGGATAAAAAATGTTTAACACCACATCAGACGCTGGCACAAATTTTAAATTTAGCCCTATCAGCGCGGAAGTACGCACTTCTCAGATCTACAGTAAATTCCTTACATGAAGATTTTTTCCGAGCTCATACACCTTAAATAATATAAAAAATCACTTCTTCCATCACAGGTTGAAATTAGTGAAACCTCAGCCGAAGTTAATTTGCAAGAACTCTTACAATTGACTTCAAAAAGTATTTTAAATATAGTAAATTTAGAATATCAAGAATCAAAGCAATTTCAATTAATTTGTAAGTGGGGGTTCGATGGCAGTTCAGGGCATAGTACATACAAAATTAGGTTTTATGATGCCGAAAGTACTGATGAGTATTTATTTTTAGTAGCGTTAGTACCTACAAAAATGATCGAAGTAGGCTCCGGCAAAGATATATGGATTAACGAAAGAACATCGTCAACACATTATTGTAGGCCAATAAACTTTATTTTTGCAATAGACACTGCAGATCTAGTGCGAGGTGAGGCACAAAAAATGCATAAAATAATCAGTAAACTGCAAACCTGTAAAATAAGATTGGTATTTGATTTGGAATACTCCGTCACATTTCAATTATTATTTACAATGATGGACGGGAGTGTGAGTAATATACTGCCCGGTACAAATTCAACGTCGAAATGTATCATTTTTGGAGCGACACCTAAGCAAATGAACGATAATAGTGTACTGGATAGACCCGTTAACGTGTCTAACTACAGTTTTGGCTTATCAAGTTTGCATTGTTGGATTCGTTTTTTTTAATGCCTCCTTTATATAAGTTATCGCCTGCCTATTAAACAATGGCAAGTCAGAGGCATTGAAAATAAAACAATAATTGAGGAAAATAAAAAAACGCATCCAGGGGTTGTTCAAAACCAAAATGGGACTTTCAGTTGATAAGCCAAAACCGGGTTACGGGTCCTCAAATGACGGAAATACAGCAAGACGCTTTTTTCAGAATCCTGAAGTTAGTTCAGAGATAAGTGGAATAAACGTAGATATTATTACAAAATTCTCTATAAAATTAAGAATACTAGCTAGTGGCTGCAATATAGAACTAGATAAATTTAACCAGTTATTACATCAAACTAGAAAACTATATTTAAAATTTTATGAGTGGTATTACATGCCGAATACTATTCATAAAGTTTTAATTCACGGATGTGACATAATCGGATCTTTCAATTTACCTATAGGACAACTCTCTGAGGATGCGTTAGAAGCCAGACATAAAGAGGTAAGAAAGAATCGATTATGTCACACCCGCAAATCGTCAAGAGTGAATTCCAATAAAGATTTGATGAACATTTTATTATTAACCTCAGAGCCATTAATATCATCTGTAAGAGAAGTCTCGACATGCAAAAATTTTAGAATTGACGATGATGTCTCTGCCTACTTAAAGACAAAGAATACGGCCTCATATGATATAGGTATAAATATACCGATATTAGATAATAGTGATAAAGATTCTTCTGACTAGATTAATTATTCAATTATTGCTTTATATTTGATTGTAGTACTAGATGCAAACAAGTATGTAGGTTGAGAACGGGGCTTAATGTATGGAGGTTAATTTAGGTAAAGGTTACGGGGAAAAGCAAATTATCTGAAATGAAAAGGTACCTGTAAATCGAATTAGTGTATTAGGGGAAAACAAGATTTTTTGTCTACCTACCTATCTTCAAGTTGTGTTTTTTAATACCTTTTAATCCGTAGTACGGGATAAAAAGGTATTAAAAAAACACAACTTGCTGTTATTAGGGATTACTTCTAATATTATTCCTACTTTTCTATAATACCGCTACCTGTACACACCCCCAAATATTAACCCGATTTCACAATGTTTCTATTCGAATGTTGCAATATTATTTAAATATAGAATTAATAATCATTATTTATACGTTATAATGATGAGAAGTCGCGTGATTCGAACTGCGCGCCTCTCTTACTCGACCACTGTATCTTTGTTTTGTGGCGCCACCTAGCGCCCATTGTCCTCGCGCCCACCATGTTCCTGCTCAATTGTTTTTTTACTCATATTCTCTAACAGCTAACCGCGTGTATCACTGTCGGGTTCAATAAATGTTCTCCATTTCGGACTCGGGGCGTTTCATTGGCTTCTCCCTAACCTCGATATTCGCCATCATATAATAAGATAATACGAATTTTAACATATTAAGAAACGCGCTTAACTATAGAAAAAAATATGTATAATATGATTTTTACGTGTTAATTGATGAAAATATATGTGAATTATTGATGTATAAACAAATAAAAAAATTGCATCCATTAAAATTTGTTTTATCGATTTTTGTCCCATGCTCCCATATACTCACTGTGTGTCGTTTCAATTCACAGTCGTTTTATAATATGAAGGCACATGAAGTTGTGGTATAAAAAATATATATTTTGGTACAATAATTTTGCACTCTTGCTGGAAAAAATGTAATTATTCAATAAAATGGTCTGTATTGATGTTATAAACGATTCTTTTTTTTAAGGGAGAAATTAGAGAATTAGTTATCAAGTAACTATACATTTTATGAGAAAACGATATATGAATCAAAATCATTGTTGAGAGCACAATGATGTCATATTTTAGAGTTTTTTAATTTTATATTTGGTAATACTATAATAAAAATAAAATTAAATGATCATATTCTCTGTAATTCAATTTCAAACAGACGTGTAAAGAAAGAATTAAACAATTAAAAATCATAACAAAATCATCAGTATTCTTAGTTTACATAGGGTAGAGCGCACTCTTAATTACGATTCAGGTAAATGTTATAAGGACGGGTTCCCATTTAAAAAGATACGCACATTTTGCAGCAAACGGTATAGATGTAGAGCGATTAAATACTCAATTCGTAACTCAAACTTTAAATCTCTTTTTTTGATTAAATTTTAGACCTTATTGTAATATTTTAGCTATATGATTAAGTATTAAACAATTCAGGCAGGATTTGCTAAAATAAACTCCAAGATAAAATATTTTTACCCTACCCAAATAGATGTCTCGGACTGATATGAAATATTTTTTAAACACCCAGATAAGAGAAGGTATTTTCATATTATCTTATGGCAATATCGGCTGTCATCTGAGTGGTGATCGAGTGACGAAAATTACATGACAGGAAAGTGTTTAAGATTGCAGAATACCATTCCTCTTTTGCGCAGTAATAGATTTAGCTTACCTTATTGTTCGATCATAACTAAACTTACTGGGATACTAAACTGAAAGGTTTATGTTTTAAGAAATCATATATAAACTGAAAAATGTATGAAATTTTGTACACATATGAACTGCATATTGCCCTTAGATTTAATAAAGATTTGCGTTGACCATACAACTGAATCGAACAGTTAATATCAGTAAAATTTAGACAAAAAATAATATAGTCATTTTATTTCCCCAGTAGTAAAGATTTAACTTGAAAATAAAATGGAAAATTTAGAGTTTATATTTGTACAGCAATATACACCGCGTATAATTACTCCTTTTATTTAATTTGCTCGTACGTTTGTGTTAAAATAATTATGCTCAACTAAGTACAGTAGAAATACTCTGATGTTTTGACAAGGGATATTAAGTAATATGCAAGAACATACTTAAAATAGCTCCATAATGGCTACATATCATATCTTTTATCCTTATTGAGAAAATACAACCTTTAGAAATTATGTGTTCCTTAAATAATTCTTATTACAGGCAAAACAGATCTTACACTTATAAATTTTGTATTAACTACTTGAATGAATGAATGAATGAAATAATATAATACATTCAACACTCTGTATATTTATTAATATATAGGGTGTCCCAACTAAATGTTGCACCCCATAAAATTTCAGCAGCAAGGTCTATTCTATATTTTTTTAAATTCTGCAACAATGTTTTTTATAATGACACGGCTCTAGCATTGTACTTATATTCTAAGTGCATATTTTAATTATCTTTCTATTGTTTCTTCTCCTTTTCTTGTCAATTCTATTTTCCACACCTTTTTTATACTCGTCTATAGGTACCTATATTTTAGTTTCTTTTTTCAGTATTTCTTGTATTTTTCCCAATTTTATGTCTCAATTCGTCGCCGTTTTCTATATTTAAAATTTGTCATTCATGTACTCGGTTAGCTTTTTGATGTATTTGATGTTATATTTTCAATTTCTTCTAATTCATTTGTTCGATTATTCCATTTAAATAGTTTATCATCTAAACTACGTGCCAAAAAAAATTGCAAAACAACTGGCTCCGTGTGAAAAGTCGTTGATATAAAAATCATTGGGATACACGAAGAATTGCAAGTTTTAATTTATTTTTTGCTGTGAAACAGACAATTTGTATCAAGAAAGCTAAAAACTGTATTACAAAGTGTCATTTGCTGTGCGTACGCTGTTACTTCGATTGTTAACAATGCCTAGAGTTTGTAGAAGACCGCGATTTAACCAAGTATCTGACTTTGAAAGAGGACGATTTGTTGGCCAGCACGAGGCAGGTATTCCGTTTCCTGAAATTGCTCGAAGATTGAATTTAAACTATTTTACAGTGCTTCGAGCATAGATTGCTTGGTCTGAGAAACATATACAACATCGTTATCCTGAAAGCGGACGTGCTCGAGCGTAACGAACGTATAAATCGTCGCCTTAGACAATTGATAGTGTCGCGGAGAACTGTGTACCAACGAATTTCATCTCCACTCGCACCGACCTTTACGACGTCTTCTTTTGACACAATTTCGAAAAATAGCCAGACTTCTATGGTGCCAAGAAAAAGAGCATTGGATCGATGAATGAGATCACAATGTTTAGCGACGATTTTACTGCCCGTTGTAGTACCTAGGCTAAACAAACACCCTGACATCAGGTTCCAGCAGGAAAACGCTCGACCTCATGTCGCCCACATTTTTGTCTGAACTTCTTGCATGAAGAGGAAGTAGAAATTTCCCTTTGACCTACTCACTCTCCGGATTTAAAGCCGATCAAGCATGTGTGGGCTATAGTCGCTACATAAGTAGTTTACCACAAGCAGCAAATACCTTGCAGAAACTTCGTCATAATCTACAGCAAGCCTATGATGAGACCACACAAGATGCCATTTATCATCGCGTTCAAAGCATACCTCACCGAATTAGACAGTGCATAAACAATCGTGAGGTGTGACATTTTATTGATAAAATTTTGTTAATTCTTTTTTAATTGTTCTGATTTACTACTGAAGTAGATACAAATATCTTGCTAATATTTCAACTTTGCCAGCTCCTTTAGGGTGCTGAATTTTTTTGGCATGTAATTTATTTTAAGTTTGCTATAACCTATTTTCACATGTTTTCCTTTCTCTTTCTTTTTTTGCTATCTTTTTTAATTATCTAGCTGAATTTCTTTCTTCTGGCGTTAAGTCATCGTTGATGTACATATATTCTATTAAAAATAAATTAAATATACTTTTATTCTTCATTTTATTGCTTTTCTCTTATGTTGTATAATTCTAGTAGACAGGTATTGGCCCCAGTTTATAAGCTGTTTTTATTTCGGTATTCACTTTTATTTCATTTTCTATAAAACTTTTTATTGTATTTATAATTGCTGTTCACACTCAGGTTTTTTTTTATTTTTTATACTAAAATCACTGTTGCAATGCTACGAATAAAACTTTTAGTATTTTACAATAAAAGAGACTATCAAGTAGTCTTTGGACGGTAAAACGCTGACATTAGCAGGTTGACTGCGACAGTGAAATCGTACAACTGCGCTGGTATGCGTTACCGGTTTCCGAAGGCCGGTAATTAGAACTTTTTATACCTTTATTTATTTGTTTCACGCAAATACTGTACGGCTATATGACATTTATTTTTTAATCCATTTTTCGACAAAAAGTAATTCTTTAGAAAAAGTTTTAGATGACTTAAAACGCTATTTTCATTATTTAAAAAAAAAATAAAGTGTAATAAGAGAGAAGTACCTTTAATTGTAATTTTAGAGAAAAATTTTACCATAAAAACTAATTTCTAAATACAAAAATATGATCTTAGTAGATTTTTTTTAATTTCTTTATTTTTACATAATTTTATCGTACGTTTATTCATTTAAAATAATTTTAATTCTAATAAAATATTACTGTTTAATCAAATTTAGTGATATTTAGCCAAAACATATAAACTTGTCATATAACTGAAATACTTTTGTAAACTTCTTAAATAAACTCAAGCTACTCATATCAAGCTAAAATTATAATTGGTTTCGCCATTAAATATATTTTTTTCTTGTAACTTTTTTCTTTAAAGTACAGATTTAAGCCAGTTCTCTTATAAGGTAATTTAATTATTTGTCCATTATAAAGACTACAATGTCAAATTTGTAATGACTTTATAATAATGGTATTTTTAAAAGTGGCAAAACTTTTCATACAAAATCACTTTTTATTGAAAACTTGATAATAAAAACTCCGGAAAGGCCGCCATGCGACTTTCCGAACACTTTGATTGTAAATATATTTCTTTGTGACAAATAAATAATAAAACATTTAAAATAATGTCCGGTGATGCATAACCTCTATAAAGTGTAATGACATTTCATATGTGACTTTTCATTTAGGATATCTGTTCTCAAGATAAATGTCTTAATAACTCTCTCAGTTATAAACATACATTTATTAAAGAAGAATGACTATTCGCAGAATTGCGTTTACTTTCTATAAATAAATAAAATCACTAGGTGTATTTAGAAAAAATTAAAGTAGATGTCACTTCCGGCTAGCCAGAAGTTCGATTTGGCTCAAAATCACCGCTAGTTGAGACCAAGGTCTAAAAAGTACCTGAAAACTTTAAGATCGATCATTTATTCCCTTTAGAAGTTATCGTGTTCACAAGGTGCAGACACATACACACATAGCCACACACGGACATCATCAATAAAATATCAAAATCGTACTTAGTGGATCTGAAAACGTAAAGAAATGCCAAAATTGGATAGTTGGAATTTTGGCATGATTACAATACTTTTCGTACACAGGAGTGTCGGAAAGTAAAAGTCATGTCTATTCGGGCAATAATACGGATACTTGTTATATATGATATTAAAAAGAGGCAGTTTTATACAAATGAAATTATTTTGAACGAATAAACGTCAAATATATACGAAAAATCAGATAAAAAATTAATAGTTTCCAAAAAATTAAATTGTTCCTATTCAGCTAAAATGTTGTATTTAAACTTACAAATTACTTTTTTTCAATAACATTTGTCTTTTAAAGTGCAATTAAAGGTACTTTTTTATGTTCACGCTTTTAGATTTTCTTAATTTATAAATGTTTTGAAGTCATCAAAACATTTTTGTAAAGAATGACTTTTTGTCGAAAAATGGATAATAAAAAAGGTAATTAGTTAAGTTATTCCTTTATTCCTTTTACTTCACTTTTTATTTTAATTCTATATGTACATTTCGGGTACAATGTACCCTTTATCAATAGAAAAAACTAATTGACATTTTGTAAATAAATAAAAATAGAAATACAACTATTTTCACAACCAAGTGCGATTTATTTGAAATCAGATAAAGGTAGGCTAGTTTAAGGAATTAAATTTAAAAGTGGGTTGTTTAAAGGACTTAAATCAAAATTTAGAAGGTTATCCCTATTTTTGTGCATTTCAATTGCTTCTAACATGTTTAGTTGAAAATGGTTAGATTCTTTTAGTAATTTCAAATTATTTATAATAAATTTGTGTCCCGTGGTTAATGTATGATGAGCTATCGCAGATTTATCTGGGTTATGGTTTTTAGTATGGTAAATATGTTCTTTAAACCTAGTTTTTAAATTTCGTATAGTTTGTCCAATATACATTTTGTTGCAATTGCTGCATTTTGATGAATAAATCCCAGACTTTTTATGATCATCAATTTTCTTAAAAGTATTCCCCAATAAAAGTTTAATTTTGTTTTTTGTGTAGTATGCAGGTTTAAGATTGATTTTTTTGTAAATTTTGTTAATTTGATTAGTTAATTTTGGTTCGTGAATAATTTTACAGTAATTTTTATTTGAATTAGATTCTATTATTGGTTCTAAACGTGATGCTAGACGAATGGAATGTGTTCTTTTATGTTTATTGATTAATTTCTGAATAATGTTAGTATCGTAATTTAATGCTTTGGCTAAATCTAAAATTAATGTAAACTCACTTTTTCTATTTTCTTCAGATATTGGTAACTGGATAGCTCTATAAATCATACTATTAAAAGACGATAGTTTATGTTTGAAAGGACTATGTGAACTTGAGTGAATGTAATTAAAGGTGTGGGTGGGTTTTCTAAAAATATTAAAGGATAATTTGTTATTGTTTTTTATAACTAGTAGGTCTAAGAAAGGAAGTTGACCATTGATCTCAATTTCATATGTAAAATTTATGCTAGTAAATAATTTATTTAATTGATTTGTAAAATTTTGAATATCGGTATTGGTTTTAATAATTGTGAAAATATCATCAACATACCTTAACCATAAATTTGGGAAATATTGTATGCTGTTCTTCGCAATATTTTCTAAATGGTTCATGAAAATGTTTGTTTGTATGATTTATAGAGCTATCCAGTTACCAATATCTGAAGAAAATAGAAAAAGTGAGTTTACATTAATTTTAGATTTAGCCAAAGCATTAAATTACGATACTAACATTATTCAGAAATTAATCAATAAACATAAAAGAACACATTCCATTCGTCTAGCATCACGTTTAGAACCAATAATAGAATCTAATTCAAATAAAAATTACTGTAAAATTATTCACGAACCAAAATTAACTAATCAAATTAACAAAATTTACAAAAAATTCAATCTTAAACCTGCATACTACACAAAAAACAAAATTAAACTTTTATTGGGGAATACTTTTAAGAAAATTGATGATCATGAAAAGTCTGGGATTTATTCATCAAAATGCAGCAATTGCAACAAAATGTATATTGGACAAACTATACGAAATTTAAAAACTAGGTTTAAAGAACATATTTACCATACTAAAAACCATAACCCAGATAAATCTGCGATAGCTCATCATACATTAACCACGGGACACAAATTTATTATAAATAATTTGAAATTACTAAAAGAATCTAACCATTTTCAACTAAACATGTTAGAAGCAATTGAAATGCACAAAAATAGGGATAACCTTCTAAATTTTGATTTAAGTCCTTTAAACAACCCACTTTTAAATTTAATTCCTTAAACTAGCCTACCTTTATCTGATTTCAAATAAATCGCACTTGGTTGTGAAAATAGTTGTATTTCTATTTTTATTTATTTACAAAATGTCAATTAGTTTTTTCTATTGATAAAGGGTACATTGTACCCGAAATGTACATATAGAATTAAAATAAAAAGTGAAGTAAAAGGAATAAAGGAATAACTTAACTAATTACCATTAAACTAACCTTCACGTAACTCAAACAAGAATATCTTAAATAAAAAAGGTATTTTTATCTGGGCAGTAACCTGAAGACACACAGGAAATTTCAAGTTCAGCAAGATATGAAAGTTTCTATAAATACGCCCTCCCACCGCACCGAATCAGCACCGGTCCCATGCGACCGGTAAGGCAGTCAACCTGTTGACCACTCTGGCCACATACCGTTGGCTTCATCCATCTCTCACAAGAGCTACAACTGTTGTACAATCTTCAGCACTTTTTTTTTTTGGCTGGCCTTAGGTTCACGACTATTAGCCAACATCATTTAATTTTTAACTTATTAATTTATTAACTAACTTATTCAGTTATTTAACTATAACTATACTTGGACGTCACAACACATTCACACACATCCATGGAACCGGAGACGGGTATTTTTCGTTTTTCACCGCCGTGAACGATTGGCGAAACCAGCGGCTCGGCCACGGTGGGCCCCCTTCAGCACTTAAAACCATAAAGAACACACCAACCTTCATTGGGTTCATTCTCACATCCACTGAAGATCAAAACAAAAAAGCAAAAACAGTGGAAGAACGTAGTCATCTTGATGCACAATGTCGAATGCACCACATATCTTTAAATTTCATTTGGAATGAAAAGTCATTAAATAAACTGATTAGTACTTTATGTAGTTTATTTTTTCATCATGGATGTCTCCTTTATTGTAGAATACCAAACGTTTTTGTAGGAGTATTATAACAGTGATGGTATTACAAAAAAAATAAATAAATTTAAATGGGTCTATAACTATTTGTTATTAACACTGAAAATAGTTAATAACATACTAAATATCTGTCCCCATGTTATTCTGTTTTAAGATGATGGATGCGTTTTTAAACGTCATCACAATTAATGTTTTATAAATTTGAATAGCCTCAAAATTTGGATTTCTCGTTCGAAGCGAAATTTAATGTCATGCTAAATCAAGAGGTGAAACAATTAACGACTATTAATTTTTAACGGCAATATCCGTTTTCAGGTTCCACGAGTCGATTAGGACCATTTCTAATAAATTACTGTCTGTCTGTATATATCTTCTTTGATACGTAATTACTGGCCTTAGCTATTAAAGGTCTGTTGACCAGCCACAGTAATTATGAAATAATTATTAAATTGGTTTACATTTTTTGGAGTATCAACTCCATGGTTAGTTTAATGGACGGATAAAGGGATAAATAATGAAATTTAAATCTAGGTATTAAATGTAGGTTAAAATCTGGACAGAGTTAAACAGCCAGTGCTGCGCCCTCCGCCCTTCGAAAGGGGTAGGAAATAGGAAACACACGTGGACAATAGAAAAGAATTTGGGAAAAGGATGAATAAAAAAGACGTGATTAAGTATACGGTGGACCACATCTGAAAAGCTTTTGTTTAAAATGCAGAAAACGGAAGTGGTAGTTTACTCTTATAGTTTTTTATTTCGATTTTTCTTGATATTTTCTTAAATATTTGGTAAATCAGGCTACTCTTAATAAATGCATAAAGGCTGTGGAAAATCTGACTAGCCATTGCCATATACTATGATGGGCACATCACCATTCTCTATGATAGGCACATCACCGGATTTTGACCGGATTTTGACTCACAAATATACCGAATAACCACCGATAATTGAAAAAGCCAGTAAACTAGAATCCCTAATTCTTAAACAGATCGTTGATAAAAATCAATATATAATTTCAAAATGTTTAATATATTATGCAAATACAGCAATCTTAATAGAACCACAATACAACAAATATCAAATGAATAATATCGAACAAACGATGCATGCCAAAAATAAGTCAACCATTTACAAGGCAAATATTAACGCCACCCCCAAAAATGCAATTTATTTTTTATCATTAATATTACATTCGTGACGTTGGCGAAGACTGTGAAATTGAAATCTCGACGTCTTCCAAGCGAACGTAATCAACTCAAATATTAATAAGGTGTCACGTAAAATTCCGCTAAATTGTCGATATACCAATGTTTTTTTATTTTGTATCCCTTGCGTATACTGCCGCTACATTTTCTAATCCAATAGATGCATGTAACTAACGTCTACTATTTAAAATAGTTTGACAAAGTCGCACAGGTAAAGGTTTATTAATGTAATAAAAAACTGTAAAATTTCATAATATTCGTCTTTTATACTAACATAAGGACATTTCTATTATTACACAATGAATAACGTTAAACTCATTGTTGACAGAAATTATGCATTCAAACTATTAGATAACACGAAATAAGCATACCATACAATGATGAATATGCCACGGTTCGTATTGTTCCAGCATAATTTGTATTATTCAATAATATTAACACGAATGTAGCAAATATATTTAAATTATAATTATTGATAGATAAAGACATTATATGAAATCCTAAGATAAGCCATTAAAGATTAAGGATTCTTTAGCGGGAGGGCAGCGACAGCCGCACCCACTTAGGCACACAGTCGGGCCTATTGTAGTTCCTCCCCCCTTTGATGGTTGGACCCACTCCGCACTGTCGGCAATTGCCAGAATTTGTGCGGGTGACCATTGCCATTCAAGTCGTTCACAATTTGTGGCTTCTTTCCTTAGTGCCATCCTTTTCCTAGACAGCGCTGGACGCTCGAGAAGCTATACTACAAACAAAGAAAATGGTGAAATATGTAATTATAATAGGTATTTAGGTAACTAGTGTGTGAAGTAGGAAATAGTGCCTAAAAGTCCTTCACACCCAATTTGGGTACAACATTTTATTTACGACCACTATTTTCTAGAATATACGAGTAAGTAAAATTAATCCATTGGCATACATTTTTATCATCAAACACATGGAAATAAATAGAATGTCTATCACAATTTCTAATCCTATTTCACCGCCCTAATTACTCCCAATTTAGAATTCATTTAAATATCCATTCCATAGCTTCATTTAGCACCTGTAAATACTTAGGTGTAACTCTAGATCCAATTATTTAAAACTCACTCCCAAATCATAAAAGAAAAAGTCAAAAGCAGGGCTAGACATTTCAGATCATTAACTTATAAGCCACAAGGTATTTCTACTGACACAGCCGTGCATATATACAAATCGATTTGACAACCCCTGCTGGAATATGCTTCTATCCTTTTCCAAAATCCCACACCCAGTGTCTTAAACCTTCAAGTAGCAGAACAATCAGCCCTGGGAGTACTTATCAAAATTAGACACCCTCTTAATCCTCTTTATAATCCATCCATTTTTACGTCAGTATTTATTAATGCTACTGCATTGAACTTGCTTATGGTTGGCGAAGTCAGTATATATATAGAAGTTCTACATATCAGGTGAGTGTGAATGGGATGATGGATGTGGCGGCCTCTTAGGAGCTCACAAAAAGAGCGAAACGATCGTCGCCGTCTTAACTTGAAGTTAAGATTTTCGGTTTATCTTCAAGTGCTTAGAAATAATTAAGCAGATTATGTTCTCTAAAATGTGCATCCATGAAGTAACTGCTTAGGCGTAACAAACTGTATAAATATCATTTTCATGTGTAATTTCTTTTACTTAATATAAACGCGAAACTCAAGAATATCAAACAACGACGACAAAATAATTTACTAAATTAATTACTTCGCGTATGTAGCATTACGGTTAACAAACAGGCGCTAAATTTTTATAATTAAGATAAAAATAATTTATGCAAGGTGTTTAATTATAACACGTATGCATTTACAGCGTACACAAGCTACAAAGTAATTTTCCCTGTATGTAATTAACATAACATATTAGGTAATATATCATGGAAATATCGAGAATAACGACTACATGGTTTCTTAACCGGCTGACAAACAATGTCCTAAGGTTGCGTATTTCTTTGATGGAGATAAAATTTAACGCAATCGATAAGCTAATTAATTCCGATTTCAAACACAAAATGAAAATATTTTACTGCCGATAATGTTTTTCACCTCAAGCCGTCTGAATGGATCCTCCTTAATTTATGATTTATAAATGTCGATTGGATAAATCTTTTTAACTTTGGAACATTTTTAACGTCTATGATTCATATAGCTTTTCGTTAGTTGTCGATATTTCTAAATGCGTGTATAAACAGGCTTGACATATTCTTAAATCATCAGTATTTCTTAGAACTGGATCAGGACCACACTGAAGTTCGAAAAGCGTTTGTGGGTACTCCTTGTTATACTCGTGGAACTAATTAAATTCTATCATCTGATATATTTCTAATTTTATATATATTTGAGATCCAAAGTTAAAGAAAGGTTAAACAAAATTTGGAACTAGCATATTTTATCAACTAAGGCTCGTTTTAAGAATCATCTGTCAAAGTAAGAGTAACGCGACTTACGGGTCAAACGTTCGGCTGTTGGCTACACGCTCAAGTTTTACGACAGTTTTACTTGCACAATCCAGTGTCTACCAAAACCCATGCACGTGGCCGGGATAACGTCACATTTAACAAAATAACTAGGTTTGCATGGTATAGTTTAAGCGTGTGGACTGTCGTAACGAGCCCCCTGATTCTAGCTCACAGTCGAATGTCGACCCTATGCTATTATACAATATGTCCTCGTCGATACATAAGCCGCAGTCGATGGCAATTAGAATCAGGGACTGGCTTTCTAAAAGTGACGTCGAATAGAGGAGTCGGCCCCGTATGTTTGCGGCCTCTATATTTCGGCTCCCACATGTATGCGGTCGTTATATTTCCACCGATGATAGTGAAAGTCTTGCATCACTACTTCATAATTGATAATAGTTTAAAAGATATATTGCAATTAAAAGACCAGCCGGCCCTTAATAGGCCGCGGCCTGTCGGGGTATTCCCGCTAGCTCTTATGGTAGTAGGCGGTGGCCAGTGTCGAGGTAATGCTTCAGTAAGAATATTGCTTCTCGTTGACCTTTAAGCTGAGGAATAAAATAACGATAGTCTACATCCTTAATTATATTTCATTATTTTAAAGTCACGGATTCTATTAAAAAAAAACAGCTTTGTACAAATATATCAATTATACCTATTTCATAAAAAAATACAGGTGTGGTATCAAAATATTTAAGAAATTAGAAACAGAACTCTGATGATAGACTTTATTTAAATATTCAGGTGTGGCAAATTTTATCGAACTACATATGTTAAACAACTCCAAAATGTTTTCAGATCTTTAGCGACCCTGCTTACAGAGTTTTACAATATTTTATTTATGTAATGTGTGTTTTGAAACATCTGATAAGATTAAAATAAACAGAGGAGTACACATGGGGGATACAATCTCAAATAAGCTGTTTACCCTAGCCCTAGAAGATGCATTAAAAATAATCGAGAGGTATTAATATCAATGGCGAGAGACTTCCCAGATGACATAATACTAATACCAGAGACCAAAAAGGAACTAGTCACACAAATTGATGATACCTTTAAGGCAGCATAGCGCATAAGCCTTGAAATAAAACTAAGTACATGTCAAAAAATGATAGAGACGAACAACAATTAATTTTATGAATGAACATCATTGAAAAGGTATCCAAATTTAAATAACTAGAGCAAACTATACCAATAGAGAAGGCTAACCAAGAACTAGAAATGATCGAAAGAATAAGATAAATATGGGTTCATACGGAAAAGTGAAAGATATCTTAGCTATGGACATTCTCCTTGGGCTGAAAATGTACAATTAGTACATCCTACCAGTAACTACTTACAGATCAGAAACAAATCAATACTAGAAAGAGCTATAGAAATAAGGATACTGGGCATATCCTTAAAAGACCGGAAAACGAACGCCTGGATTAGAAAAAAGACAAAAAATACAATACGTTGTAAGATACATCTTTGCAGTATCCAACCCACGAAACATATGAGAAAGTCGGCTATAAGAAAATTCACCGATGGCTCAAAAAGGAAGGATAGATCAGGGATTGGAATTGTCTCTAGAACCCTGAGGATCCATACGAAAATCCCCATGGGTAAGTATGCGACCGTCGCACAACTGGAGACGATGTGTATTATAACACTTGCGGCCGACATCATTAAAAGCCGTAAAGTGTGAAATGAAGCCATACTGATCCTAATAGACGGTAGGCAAGCCTTCATGTCCCTGAAGAAGTTATACACTACTTCAGAGACAACACTAGAGTGTCATAAAAAACTACGACAGGCAGCAATACATAACAACATACACTGGCTCTCACTATGTACTATGTAACATGTTACATTCCAACACACTTGATAAATTCAAAAAGCGTTGGAATGATACAGAAAGCTGCAAACTCTCGAAGGAGACATTACTGTACCCCAACGAGAGTTTAGCTAAATAGTTGATTCCTCATCTTGTAGATGGTGTGGAATGGAAGACGAGACTGCCAGGCACATCCTTAGCGAATGTTCGGTACTCTTGTCTACGAGAGGATCCATACTAGATGAGAGATGGCCGACGATGGACATCATCAGGGATTTGTCCACCTTAGTAATACTGGACTACTTAGATAAGGTGGGATGGTTGAGCTAAGGATGGGTGACCCGTAGTAGGAGGCAGCACAATGGGCCTAATGTGGTCTAAGTACAGTGCAGCAATGCGCACTCCACCCTATACCAAATACGAGATACATCATTGCAATATAATGGAACTGGGCGGGACACGTGGTAAGACAACAGGATAAATGGAGTGGTAAACTAATCAGATGGAGACCATGGAGAAATAGGAGAAGCGCTGGTCGGTCCCAGATAAGGTGGGGCGAGGACCGAAAACATACTGCAGGACTAAACTGGTACCAAGTGGCCTAGAAACGAGACAAATGGCCGATTTTAATAACTAAATTGTACAAACTGGCTGATATAAAAAAGTGTGTTTAAAAGGAAATGTATTAAATAAGATTACTAAGGCAAAAAATTTACATGTTATTTGGCCATAAGAAACACTAACGGGCCATCTTTCATAATAATGAATTTACATTAAATTTGCACAGATTGTACATTGAAGCGTTATAAGGGCAATTTAAGGTAATTCCGGATTAGAGGGTGAGACAATTTGAAAAATTATATGAAAACGCATTCATTATTTTTGTAATGTATTGATTAAAATAAACTGCTTAAGATTACTTCTATGTAGGAGTATAAATTGCGGTATTGATTCTTATACATTATAATCGAATTTTTCGCCACAACAGTACAACATAAAAAAAAACTCAAATAAAAACAGAAATCGAAACTAGTTAGAATAAATAATGAAATTACAGAAACGAATTAAATGATTTCATTTAATTTTAATATCTTTTAAATATTTAATGATGTTTCAAACAAGTTTAATGTATAAAGTAAGACATTTGTGAGGATTATGCATATACAAACGTTTTTTTAAAGAGTTTAATTTGAAACACTCCAGTCCCAGATTAAGCATGACGTAAAATTTCGAGTTTAGAAAAGTCTGAAAATTTGGATTTGCCGGCACGAGCGAAGCGAGTGACGGAAAATCCAAATATTCAAATCTAAACAGATTTATACTAAAAAACAAAAATCTGCAAGTCCAACAGTTTTTATAAAACAAATATTTAAAACCTAATCATTTGTTATTAACACTGGAAATAGTTGATTACAGACTAAATAGTTTTAGTTTTCAGTTATTCAACGTCGCCATATTTCAGAGTTTAGGAAAGCCTGAAAATTTGGATTTGCCGCTACTCGCTTCGCTCGTGCCGGAAAATCTAAATTTTCAGGCTTTTCTAAATTCTAAATTTTACTTCATGCTTAACCTAGGAGAAGAAAACTCTCGTTTAAAGCTTAAAATTGAGCTGTTAAAAAACAACGAATATCTGATGATTTACAGCTTATAATTGGAATTTGTATACTTGAAAGTAAAACTCCCTGTATGTAAGTAAGTATTAAATCACGCTAATAATAGATATTAAATGACCTAAAATGATCATTTTTACCATTTGCTTTAAACAAAAATCAACGAAAATGATTAAAATACGAAAAAATTACCCTTCCTCGCGAATACAGTTTTTTCATTATTTTTTCAAATAAATAATTTTCAATATGTGGCAGAGACCAGGAAAAAAAATCTTGATTCAGGGAAATGTAGGAAAAATTTAACATTTCAGATTGTAGCTACCATTACTTTAAATAATATTAAACAAAATTTTGAAAACTGTATTATTATCTTTAAAACCATTTTTAGTCATTTAATGTTTTCATCAAAGCATTCAGTTTAAAGTTTCGAACGAGCGTTTTTACTCCCAGACTAAGCATGAAGTAAAATTTCAACTTTAGGAAAGCCTCGTGAAAATTGTCGAAGGTCCACAGCGACCCGAGACAAATTTTCTGGGCTTTTCTAAACTCGAAATTTTACCTCATGCGCCACGCGTATAAAACACTGATTTAACGAGAAATTTAAACACTAGACATTTTTCATGTTAATCCTCACAATTAATTCGAATTATTCTTGACGATTCAAATCCTTTTGTAAGTATTCGAATCCTTTTATAAATATTTGAATCCTTTTATTAATATTCGAATCCTTTTATAAGGATTCGAATCACCTACATTTGGATTCGAATACGAATCATCTTAAAATAATGTATCGAATCCGGATCACGAATCCAGTTTAACTAAAGTATTAGAATGCCCCTTTTGAATCCTCTAAAAGGATTTGAATCTCTAAAATGCCCCACACTGTAAATAATATTACTAACAATTGTGTTTATGTGTTGTTTATATAACAATATATTTTTATTATATAACATATAATTATTATAATTCACACGAGATTCGGTGTAGTGTAATACAGGGTTGTTTAAATAGATGTTACCACTCATATTAATGCCATATGAGTGGTAACTTTTTTTGGACCACCCTGTATTACGCTACACCCAATGTCGTCCAAGTAAATTTTAAATTTTCTATCGTTACAGACTTAATATGACCACCTGACTAACTTTGGAAGAGAGAAGCAAAGCAGCAGCTTTATGGAAGTGTACTCAGTAGTAAGAAAAACATTTCAGCAATAGTTTCAGAAGGATCCTCCAAGCTGTTTAACTATACCACATTCAAATGATACATGCCCTTTCTGATGCTGACAAAATTGCTTGTGTACGAGCTGCAAAAATATTATTAGAAATGACGAACATAGACCCTAATGTTGTGCCCTTTTTTTCTGAAACCATTGCGGAAATTTTTTGTTACTACTAAGGGTGACCCAAACACTTCTATCCAAGCTGCGTCCTTCTTTTTCTCTTCCAAAGTAAGTAATTAAAATAAAAGTTAATTTCATATAAGTGCTAACATATTTTTGGATAACCCTGTACAATGCATAATTCCAAATAAATTAATTGTACATCGACATTAGACAATTGTAGGAAACATGCTGATCTGTCAATAACATTCAAAACTATCTTCAATTTGTAATCGTGTAAGTTACATCTTAGAGAGGCAATTGAAAGTCGCATGGTATTAGCCATGAAAATTACGTAATAAATATTTGGGAGAGAGCGCATTATACGCAAATAAACGAAGTTATTTTACAAGGAATTTTTTTTTAATATTTAAAATAACAGAAATTCCGAGATATTAAAAAAGTTGTAAACTCGCCGAGATTAATCCTGAATGAAACGATGAGAGAATGCGAATTATTATTAATTGTTGGTATGAAATTTATTAATGTGCAAATACTTGCATAATTCGGAATTGACCAAAACAATAAACAACAGCGGACGGAAAACAGAGGACAGGCCGGTGCAACGGCGGACAAAACCGCACTAAATGTGACACATTGTTTACTCGTGCATTCATCTAAGTAAAATGGACTTTCAGTGACGCTTTAAAAAATGGCAAAATGCTATATTTGAAGTTAAACATTTAAATGCAATTAAGGTCCCACAATTCGCAAAAAATATGAGCGAGGACGGTGATTTCCAAATCGCGCCATTCTGTTTGCAAATAGCGTCATATAAAAGGCTATCGGTTTTGGAAAGAGAAAAGGAACGTCTGGAATTGGAATGTTGATATCGCTTTATTTCCCTAAGATAGGTGGAATGTGGATAGGGAGATGATAAATAGGGCAATAAAAATAATTCGGAATGCCGGAGTATTATTTTAGTAAGGAGAGACTTTCTTAGGAAAATTATAACGCCGCCGTTTAATGTCATAATGGAACAACAGCACAACGGCTTCACCTAGCCATTGTCTCCAAGTTCTCCGAAGTTTATGAATATCAATCTCGAGAATGAAATTAGCCTTAATGAAATGTCTATAATGATGCATGAGGGTCCGTGTTCTATGTGCATCGGACCTAAAGATTGTCGCTAACTCATACCCTCAGTCCCTCATTCCGGTGGAATGTTAATATAACGATTTCAAATTTATAGCCTTCTGACAAAACATGCGAGATTTACGCGGCCGAACAGAGCTGAGAGTTGGTAGATTGGTATTTGGGATAGACCTTACCGCTTATATAGAAACCAGCAACCAGACAAATATGGAATTTATATGAAACGTGACACTCCTGAATAACCCATACTTCTATGCCCCCATGCATTCATGTCCTATAGTCCCTTGAAAGTATATCGCCTCAAACCGCTCAAATGCATGTAGGAGACATTCAAAATAGATTCCTCCTGTTTTATTGAATCCATTCCAAACCAATCACATTACACCCGATAATGTCTTTGCAGCTATATGCAAATTTGATCCTATTTCTATTTCCCTTTCTGCATTACCCTTTATATCCTCAAGCTGAAAAATAAATAACACAAGTCAAATTAATTACACATTTTGCATGATTGTATAAATAAAAAAATCTTAAAATGTTATTGTATTTATTCTTCATCGAGATTATTTACTTTAAAGTTAACCGAATGTACTTTGAAATTTTAAACACTTTGTATTACAAATAACTATTTACAAAACAAGTGCGGGAAAACAATTTTCACTAGTGAACGCATATTTAAAGCACAAGCGAAGAAGGAGCGAGTGCCTTCAAACGCGTGAACTCGGGAAAATTGTTCACGCACGAGGATTGTACAATATTTTTTGAAACGAGCAAAATCATCAAAATAATGCTGTCATGGAGAATGTGTAAGATCATATATATAAAAAATCTTAATTTTGATTACTGTTATCTTATGTAGCTTAATCTAAAATTATCCTTAGTGCAAATGGATATCAAGGATTGTTACGGGGTGGGGTGCTTCGCAGTTGGAATTTAAATAAAATCTTCGTTAAACAATTGAGGTGTTAAACGAAGACCCACATCGCAACTTCCGGCTAGCTATTTAGTCACTGAATAATAAAATTATGCTTACCAGGGTAATCACTTCACTGATTCTAAGTTAAATGGTAAATGAAAGGTTTAAAATTGAACTTTAAAAGTAAATAAAAACTTTAGTCAAAGAGTAACAAAATGTATTAACACGAAACAACTTAAACAACGAGTATAAATTTACAAATGAAGATAGAAAAATAAACAAGCAAAAAAAAAGACAAGAAATACAATTTAAAAAAAATAACTTACGTACGACCACTGGGTCGTAAAGAATACTTGTAAAAACTTTCGCGGACGCGGACGCGGACCCAAATTTAGCGTAGTGACGATGCACGGTTCGAAGACTTTTTCGAAGTGATGTTGACGGGTCAACAGACTTTTTTGAAGTGAGTTTAGCCCTTGAGGCCGGCGGTATTTATTTGGTTTTTGGTCAACCCTCTTCCGTCTTACCCCTCTGGCGACCACCAACTTTCGTTGGCCGAAAGAAAAATGGCCAAAATAAATATTAAATATTAATATTTTGAAATACAAAATATGTCATTATATGCGCGATATGATTCTGCGTCCGGGCATATATGATATATTTTGATTCGAGCTAAGAACGGGGTTTAATAGACGTTTAATTTAATTAAGCCGGAGGGGTTGACCGAATTTGCCTAAAAGTAATACCAACGATGTGAAATGACAAAGCGCATCGTTTGGTATACCTAGCAACAATACGCATAAACAATTACGCCTACCAACTCCAAAAAACATATAAACAATAGGGGTGTTATGCCTTGACTTATAATATGTATAATAATAAGGAAAATACTAAATAGAAGTTTATGAAACTTCGTCCAAGCATAACGGGGAGCATAGTAATTGTTTATACATATTTGTTGCTATGTGGAACCTCGTCTAAAAGCAAATTAGTAACAATTAAATATCATGACAGCTCGCGGTTTATATCCTTCTGGTTCGAACTAACCATATCGTGTTTAGTGTCGTTCGAATCGTCTTCTTCTACATACGCGAACCACGTAGGGGATGTTCCTATCCCTTGCATTCGGCGGTTTTATAACCCCTGACGTCATGCCCGATTCTTTTGTGTTCGCACGTACGTTTAGCTCGCGCGATCGGGCCGGTCGCAGGTAGCGGCGTCCCATCGCAGATGTGGCGAACTCGGGGATAACCGGGAAATCCGTATATATTTTGGACAACCCTGGAACTGGAAATAGCGGATGCCGTAGAGTTCTACCCTTGGACGGCCGAGAGGAGTTTTGAGCTGAGTTGAGCTGTCTGATGTTCGCGCTATTTGACGAGATTCCACTAGGCAACCTATCTAATAATATCAATGTATGGCGCGAACTTTACTCATTTGGAAAATAAAAGAGAATGAAGCAATATTGTGTACTGAAAAATAGAATGAGGTGAATTGGGACCGTTGTTCCGAATATTAAAATATGTATCAAAATAACGCCCGTGGTTATGTTGCAGCTGAAATATTGCTGAATGAACAAGTTGACGACGCTTACGGAAAAGCGCCGGTAACAGGGTGCGTCGAATATGCGACTGCACACGAAAACGCATCAAAATCGGTCAGAAAATGGATTTTTGCGATTTTTTTAAGTTGGTTTGTCGGCCTGATTGTCATCAAATTTTGCATGTGGCTCTATTCCACAATATCTCGCGCCCAGTTAAAAATAGAAGAAGACCGAAAACCGGAAGTGGATGTTTACTCTTAACGTTTTTTCGTATCTCATAAATTATTAACATAGTCGAAAAATCTTTCAAATAAAAGTTGTGGAGAATCAAAAAATTAACATTTGATGAGTATATACTTTTTGTCTTAGCTATTTTAGTTTTCTTGAAAATAGTAACTATGATTTCTTGAAACATCGTTTAACCCTATTTTTTTGAGGCAAAACGGTGGTCATGGTACCAAATTAATATTCCTCACTTCTCTCCTAATTATAGCGAAGCAACAACAAAAATGTCATTGAGCCAGCTCAATTTTGACGGGAGATATAAATATGTTTTAATTTTTCCTATTTTCAAAAATTTACGATTTTTAAGGGTGGGAAATACGTGAGTGGGAGAGAGATAGACTTGTGCAGGATTTAATCTTAAATTTTGACCTAAGGCCTTTCGATAAAAAAAAATCTTTTTTTTAATGCTACCAAAAAATTCCTTATTTTTTTCGCAGGTGTGTATGGTATTTTTTTATTTTTTTAGGCAGACACGAAGTATTTTTTTAAGCAAAAATGTTAAAAAAAACAGTAATGGACATTTTATTGTACAAATTAACTTAAATAGGTAATTGGCATAATGAATTTAATAATCCTATACTATTTTAATTTTCGGTCGGTACCTGTGTTGGCCCCAGCAGATTTTTAATGATATGGTACATATTTTGATGATTTCATTTGTTCTAGTAAATCATTCATATTTTCTGTAATGATTTGTGTTAAATTTATTTGTTTAAATACAATATTTTCTTCTGGCTTTTAATTATGGGTTTGTCTGTCATTTGTTTTTCTTACATTAGTACTAAATTATTATGTTATTACATATTTTAATGTAAAGTTCTTGACTTTATACATCACTGGGACAGTCTTCATACATTTTATTATGCAGCCTGTTGGTAATAATTTGTTATCCTTATATTTAATCATTACCAGCTCAAAAAATAATTTTTAAAATATTATATCTTCATTTTTCTTTCTCCGCTATAACTTTTCACCCTGTAGTGAAAAAGCAAATAATTTTAATCAAATAGCGGAACACAGGCTTGCAGTCTGGCATCAAAATATACAATGTGAGACGAGTAGCTTTAAAGAACTGATTTGACGAATAAAAGCACTAATAACCTTTCTTCACACGTTTATTTGAATTACCAAATGTACATACATTTCGGACACAAAGTGATTATTATCAATGGATTAACAGTAACTACAAAACAAAAATTACAAACTATATATAGAGCGGCGGATTATAATATAAAGCCGTAAGAGTGAAAATAAAGAAAATACGCAAATTAAGAAGAGAGCCAAAGAAATGAGGGTGGCGATACAAACCAGGTAAGGGGATTAGGGAAAAAAATCAACTCTAAAGAAATGCTTAATAAACGATGAATATTTTAAGAAAACTCATGATACTATTAAATTAAAGTTAATAATTTTTTTTATTTCCACTTAAATGATTAGAAAACACATTAGGATTATAGTATTCTGTGTTGCCCACATTTTATTTATATAAATTGTTGAATTATTAGAATAATATTTAGTAATTGACTGCTCACACATGCATATTACTTCAATAATAAATACTAAATCCGGTAAGAAGGTGAAGCAAAGAATAACAGTACGTTTAACATTTCGCTTACAGAATCGGCCAGATTTTCTTTCCGTTTTATATTAAAAAGTCGCAAAATGAATTACTTTTAGAAAAAACCGGTGCTTTCATGTACTCGTAATTCGCTGCCGTTAACGATTGTGAAATGTGTCGCGTAAATTTCTCGCATAGAAAGCAAAATACACATTTAAAACGATTTTTAACAGGACGTACCACTAATAAGTTAATCACTCGTATTTATATAGTTGTACAAGCAGATTAAAAGATTGTGTTTGTGAGATTTTTATTTTTATCCAAATTAGTTATGGTTATCATATATTATAAAGGTAGAGTGATGTTGGTTATCTGGATACAACGTAATGAACTTTTGTATTTGTGTATCACGGGGCAAAATATGAAATCACGGCACGGAGTGATACAAAGATAAATGGCGGCGGCGCCTGGAGCATTTGATTTACGTTTGCGCCGTCGCGAGCACGGTTCGTAATCTTCTTAATAGTTGTAAATTATTAATTTAGAAATGTGTCTATAATTCAAACATTCATAGCAAGGATATGCTTGCGTAATGATTTTAATATTCATCAAATTAAAATATCCCTTATAGTTCGGGATTTGAAATGTGTAAGGAGGAAACTTGGATGAATAATGAAATTAATTACCTGAAGTTTTTGCTGGGCTACCAATATTAAAATAATGAGTGGTGGATTGGCATTGTTCGAAAGTTGAGTGGGTCAAACTTCTCGTCGATAATTCAAGAACGTACCGAGACGCCACCGCTGAATTTAATAATAGGCACCCTAATCGCCCTCCGATTATACATTCCACAGTAGCGACGACGAATAAATTCACAAGGGAGCCTATCAAAACCTAAAATACCAACTAGAAAATTGAGTACAATTTAGCTGGAAAATTTCGAATTCTTAATCTGCAATTTAAACAGTTCAACTTAAATTAAAATCACGCTCGCCTGCAAAGAATAAAAATTGTATTATCATCGTGCTAAAACTTTATTGTAGTAACGTCAGGAGTTTGCTCTGTGCTAATAAGGCTTCAACTTTGTTAGGCTAAATGAATAACTCGGAGCTAATACTGCCTCTTGACAGGTACTTGTGGTTGTGATATTATGGAGATTGGTTAGCAGTAATAAATAATTATATTAGTAATAGGTATGTTAATATTACGTAAGTTTCAGGATCATTTAAACTATTACGTGTACATTAATTGAGTTTTATTTTGCTCGCTCTTTCAAAAGTATATTGTGGGTCGAAAAATGTAAATTTTGAGTATCGATTTGTAATAAAGCGAAACGTTCTTTCTTCCAAGTGACAGATGAGAAATTAATTCAAGAAATTAGTTGCCTATTCACATGTTGAATACATCTTTTATCCGCGCGAGTAGCATGAAGTGTAAAAGAACAAATATTCAAATTGCCTGATAATTAAAAAAATATTGCGCCCACATTGAGATCGCACAGTTCGAATCTAGAAGAGTTTAAGACTTCATGCTCCTTGCGCAAACTAAAGATACATATACAGGGTGGCCACCAACCGGGAAAGCCGGGAAAGTTAGGGGATTTTATTCGTCGGGAAAAGTCAGAGAAATTGGGCCTTTTTAGCGAAAAGTCAGGGAATTTTTAAATTAATAATAATAATAAATATGAAAAAAATACGATTAAAGAATTGACAAATTGTTAGTTTTGTTCAGAGCACGAATTTGACACATAAAATAATATCAAACAAAATAAAAAAATAGTGAAGTGTCCATCATAGCACTTTCCCACTTTAAACAATTGATAATTGGCATACTAAATTTATTTCACTCTAACCAATTAGTTAAAGATTTCACTTGAAGTTAGTGATTTATACGCGTGGCGCATGAAGTAAAATTTCGAGTTTAGAAAAGCCTGAAAATTTGGGAGTGGAAACCCTCGTTAGACGAGCAATTAAAAACTTATTTTGCAGTCAAATTTATGCCATAAAATAAATAGAGTTGTTGTTATTTGTTTAGTTTAAATTTATAAACAAATTCGGGTGTATTATTTATGTTACTAAACGTTGACAAACAAATTGGAAAAGCTTCAATTATACCGAAGTTATGAAAAATAAAGCTTAATAAATAAACTACCAAAGAACCAATATAAATAATAAAATCAAACAGATTAATACATTATTAACTTAACAACTTTTATTGTAACGTAGAAGAAAATTTAATTTAACATTTTTTTTTGAAAAAATGCAAAAGTTTAAAATGATCAGAAATTATTTATATTAAATAGAATTTAATTCAATAATAAAATACACTCATAAAATGTACTAAATTTAACTTTGATTTGATATTTTTAAATATCCTGTAACGATAAACAAATTTCAATTATAGCCAATCAAAGTTTATTAATTTCTGTGTAGATTCTATGAATTTTATGTTGATTTAATAATCTGTTCATTTTTTACAATTTATTCAAAGAAAATATTTTGCTAAACACGTTGATTTTATTTTATAATTTCAACTTTGGCGTAGTATTTAAAAAAAATGCGTTTAGGTTATTAAAAAAAAACTATTAAATTTTTTTTATACATTTACTGGATATTTGTTTCAGACCTTTCTACCATTTTAAATTTGTTTTATACATTTACTGGATATTGGTCTCAGACCATTCTACCATTTCACTTTTATATTTTACTATATTTAGACGCCACAAACACATTCACTCACATCCATGGACCCAGGTCGAATCATTTTGTACTTTAAAATGACCCCACCCGGCGGGACTCGAACCCGCGACCCTTAGGAGGCAGGGCCTCCCAACTAATACATTTTTTCCGATTTCTGTATTTTTTAGAAAAACATATATCACAAAAAAAATGTCAAAAATCATAAATGTTAAGTATTAATAATTTTTATTATAAACAATACTTTTAAAAACCAACAAACATAATTAAAAAAAACAAATAAATAAAATAAAGAATAATGACAAAGTTGGGAAAATCACAAATAAACACCAAAGTCAAAATTGATCAAATCTACAAAAATTGACAAATTCGACAATATTAATTAAGTATAATTTTTACAATTAGAACAAAAAATAAAGTTTCAAATTCTAATTTTAGATCTATAGAATCACCTATTCGTTTAACTTTATTCTAAATGTCAAAACAAGTGAGTCGAGGCGTTTGAAATCTTGAAAACAATTTGCAAACAAGGTAAAATTTTATCTTTAACTTGATGTCATTAATATGTTTACATTTAACGACAATAAACATCGTCGACACGACACTAACTGTCAAAAAGTGATATTACCAATGTCAAAATTCACAATCAACTAATACCGTCAACTGTCTTGGACTAAATCGTCGTCGTCCTCGGCTGACACCGGCGTATGTCACCTGTCACTATTGGCATGTGTCCGGTTGTTGATAAAAAAATTCTAAATTGAGTGTCATTTTTAACGTAAAATATCAAAAACTGTCTAAAGTATAGAAAATATCAAACTGTTAGTTTTTTGGGTTAGTCGAGTCCAGTTTTTACCGTAAAACTTTACTAATTTCAGGTTAGGATTGCAATTGTTCAACTTTATCGCGATTGTTTAACTTTATCAAAATATGTTTACCCAAAATATATGTAATCTAACCTTAGGTAGGCAAGTTATCCGATTCAATTTTTAAAGTAATGACATAAATTGACGTTTTAAAGTGAAATAACAACACCGACTTAAAATAACATTATCGTTTCTACGTCATATATCAACACACATCCGTTTTTGTTTATGAAATATCAATTTCATAGTCAAAAACATAAAATAACGTTAACATTGTCAAGTTATGCTAATAATATAATTTTATTGATCCTGGTGTTATTACTGTCAGTATGCGATAACAAAAGAATTGCATTTTAGTTTCAAACTGAAATGACAATTGAGAATATTAACGTTTATTTGGGGTTGGGTTTGGTTTAAATGTCATTTTGTGGAGTTTGGTTAGACGTCACATTTTGGAGTTGGGTAAGGTTAGATGGTATTTTTGTGGAGTTGGCTTAGGTTTCGGTTAGGTTTCAAGTTGAGTTGAGTTTGGTTATGTTACGTTATATGTATTATGCGGAGTTGGATTAGGTTAGTTTAGATGTCATTTTATGGAATTAAGTTAGAATTGTATTTGTTAAGTTGGGTTTAGTAAGGTTATATGTCACTCTGTGGAGTCGAGTTAGGTTAGATGTTACTATGTGGAGTTGCGTTACATTAGATGTTAGTTGATGGAGTTAGGGTTAGGTTAGATCAGATTCCGGTGGTAATTATGTAAATATATCATATTTTTGTATTCAAGTCTATTAGAATTATTCTAACGAATGTTGTTGAGCGTTTAGATTTGAAATCCAAACTCAGGCTTTTCTAAACTTAAAATTTTACTTCATGCGCCACGCATATAAAACACTAATTTAACGTAAAATTCAATTTTAGAAAAGTATTATCAAATTTTGCAATTTCTAAATTCGTTCTTTATAATATGTTTTCTTTTCACCTCTTAAGGCTGCGCTCAACCAATACTGTCGTTTCAATTTACAATCGTTTAATAATATGAAGGCTAATGAAGTTGTGGTTTCAAAATATATATGTTGGTACATAATTGTGCACCCTTGCTGGAAAAAAATGTAATTATCTAATAAAATGATCTGTATTGAAATTATGAACGATTCTGTTTTCAAAGGAAAAAGTGGATTTTGTGATAACTATAAATTTTGAGAAAATGATATTAGAATTATATAATCACAAAATCATTGTGGAGGGCATGATAAAGTCATATTTTAGAGTTCTTTTATTTTTATTTTTTACTATACTAAAATAAAAAATTAAATTAAATCATCATGTCCTTTGCAATTGAATTTTAGATAGATGTGTACAGAAAGAATTAAAAAATTCAAAATAATAACTAATAAATCAGTATTCTTAGTTTCCATAAGGTAGAGTGCACTCTCAAATCAGAGTTACGACTAATTACAAAAGTCATTTTTTATTTTTGTTTAGTTAACGAACTGATCCACAAAACATCAATATTGTTCAAATTCCAGTTATTTTGTATATAGTAAAATGATACAATTATTAATCGTGTTGATGCTGCTTGTCATTTGTACGTGCTGACACTCTAAAAACAAGCGTTTCATTCTGATACACCAGAACATCTTGATTACAGTACCATCTATTATTCTGACAAAAATGTAACTTAAGTAAACTGCAATCAAAAATAGGGGTTCCCATTAAAAAATTGAGTTGATCTTGTTTTAGCGACAACAGCTCCACCTGTGAGAAAACCAATACTACATAATTATGGCCCCCTTCTGTACGATTATTTTTGATTCAGGTCCTTTCTGCGTAAAATGCTTTGTTTTCGAAATATTTGCGAAAAACACGTTAAATGCCGCACTCTGTATAACTAGTAGGAACTTAACGTTTGTGAATTTGGAGGATTTTTAAGAGTAATAAAGTGCAGTTGGTAACGGCAAATTGGAAATTACTTAGTGTAAAATAAGGGCTGCCAAAGTGGTCGTTAGTTTACCAAATAAACACAAGCACATTAAAGTGTACGTTCTTCAAACAGTGCAACACACAAATTTAATTATAAAAAGCGCCGGTCAACGGGCCGTAAAGCGCGGTTACGGGCCAGAGGCTCTTCCATTAAACTATTCAGAACGAATCCTCCTTATGTAATAATTTTATAAAGAGCTTTTTTCCATTGCCTAAAATATAAAATGTGAGAGTGGGTGGACAAAAACGAATTAATCAAAACGAGTCCGCTTTTTTAACAGGCGAGATGCCGGAAGGCGAGAATCCGCCATTAAAATAAGAAAACCATAAATCACATCTTCACAAATATACTTGGCCAAAGATAATTGGAAATCGAGTTGTTTGTGCTATATATATATATATATATATATATATATATATATATATATATAGATATATATGCACCGGGTTTGATTTATGGCCACGGGCAGGTATTATGCACCTAATAGCATCAGCTTGCACTTAAGTGGAGGTACGACAAGAACTTTGCTTGTTAAACGTGTTGGCTTCGTTGCCAGAATTTCAAAATTTCCCTTCCTCTACTTTACTTTTATGATATAAGCAACAGGAAGGAAGGTTATACAATATTGATCTAAAGCATACTAGAACTACTACGTCTGTATTTCTATATAGTAACTATCAAATAAGTAAAATCGGAAATAGAAGGGACCGTTATATTTCAATTCCGGACCTTTTTATCCTGATACTGTTTTACTCTGTTATATTCTATAGAAACTACTGCATTAATAAATGATTTTTTGGATGGTTTAAACACACACTGCTATCCAGTTTATATGGTTAATGTTCCGTATTATTTGATACTCACTATTTCCTCAATTACATGAATGTTGTGTTATGTTCCCCAATTACATGAATGTTGTGTTAATTTTATGTGATTAATTCCGTTCAGAATTATTAATACAGTGGCAAATTTAGAGGCGAGATGGAGCAACTACGAGAGAGCCCGGCGGACCTAACGGAGTAAAAACAATAAGCTTAATGATGCTTAGTTTCGTTTATTCTGGTATATCTGATTTGCATTACAACAAAGTATACATATACCTTGTATGGATTGAGAAAACGGAACAATATTTTCAATGTTAATCTCTTTATATTAGAATATTATCTTTTCTAATTATTTTAGAGTGAACATGTATATTATTTTTAATAAATATAAAAACCAGAAAAACTAATAAATTAAAAATGATTCATTCGGTTACCGTAAAAAATGCATCTGTTGGCTTCTGTCAATGCAAGTTTTCTGTCAAAGGTCCAAAATTCTAGGGATACTCTTAAAATTAATCACAGTTTAAGATACATGCAGCAGAAATTTATTTTAGGAAGCAGAGGTGATATTACAGCCACTGGAAATGGAAACTATTACATTGTTTTATTAAAATAATAATTTCTTCAGGTTTTATATAAATGCAAAAAAATAAATAATATAAATCTATTCGGAATATTTTACACTACAAAAAATACATGTACAGGGTGGTTGTTTTTCGTTGATATTATAGGGTATAGGCTAAAGGGTAAGAGATACAAAAAAAACTAAGATATGTGTCCCGTTCTCTTTTTTAGTGTTTACTTTAATGGCGCAATCAGATCTACGCTAACTAGATTGGTTTACAAGATACAGGGTGATTCTCAAAATCTGCCGGTTTTTATTATCTCTTATGACTCGGTTATTTATAGAGATACAAACAAAATTTAACAACAAAAGTTTTATGACTTTTTACGTAGAATCCAGTGGCATACTTAAAAAAATATATATGTTTTAATTTTTAAGATATTATCAAAACTAAGATTTTCTTAAATGGGACACACTGTATCTGAGTACCTCAAAAAAATGAATTTTTTCTTGCGATTGCAAAAATATGTAACACTTGATACCTTGTTTTGTCCTAAATAGCTAAAATACCAAAAAAAACAAAAAAAAAGATTTTCTAGATGGCCATGAATTGGATTCTGTAAGCTTTTGTTTTTGTTTGTTTACATGTCATAAAATTCAATATTAATTACGTATTGGTTTTGATATTCCGTTGTTAACAAAATATTTTCGATTATATTTCTTCAAAAAGCAGTATAAAATGAATATTTTTATAAACTATGAAAAATTAAACATTTTGGGTGCTATATTGAGAGTAATGAAAATAAATACGCAGCTTCAGACCTATATTTTGAGCGTTATCTGGACCGACGACAACCAGAAAAAAATATTTCAAATATATTTATATCACAATTTAAGTGAGTATAGATCATTTAGAAAACCAAGAAGTATGATTTACAAAAAGAAAAATAAAGATTCGACGGTATCTAGCCGTAATATTGAAAAATATATTAGCACAAGAAAATTAAACGTTTTATAAACTGTAAGCAAGCATACGTATAAACCGTATAAAATAATAAAGGTTCATAACTTGCATCCTGGAGATGAAGTGCGGCGTTTAGAATTTTTAATCCACAGAACAATTGATATTGGTCAAACATAAATCCTTATCAGACGGTCGCCAGGGTGCAACAAGGACGGTTTGGGTTTCATGTATGGGTGGCGCTTTATCAAAACAGAGTCCTTAACTACAGGATATTTAACGAATATTTGAATGCTAAAGGATAAATCTAAATTTTAGAAGAATGTGTAATAATCGAGTTGGATAACATGCCATTGGCTATAAGAAATAATGTTTATTTACAACAAGACGGTGTTCCAGCACACAATAGCCATATAGTAGGGCACTTACTAACTGCTAATTTTGGCGAAATCGTTTAATTTACTTGTGCCAATATATTTCTCAATATTACGGCTAGATACCGTTGGATCTTTATTTTCCTTTTTGTAAATCTTACCTCTTGATTTTCCAAATGATCCACACTCACTTAAATTGTGATATAATCTTTGAAATATTTCATCAGTCCGGATAACTCTCAAAATGTAGGTCTCAAGCTGCGTCTTTATTTTCATAACGGCTATATTGAGGGTAATGAAAATAAAGACCTAAAATATTTAATTTTTCATAGTTTTAAAAAATATTCATTTTAGACTCCTTTTTTAAAAAAAGTATAATCGAAAATATCAAAACCATTACGTAATTAATCTTGAATTTTATGACATGTAAACAAACAAAAACAAACGCTTACAGAATCCAATTCATGGCCATCTAGAAAATATTGTTTTTTTGTTTTTTGATATTTTAGCTATTTAGGACAAACGAAATATTAAATGTTGCATATTGTTGCAATCACAAGATAAAATGCAATTTTTTGAGATACTCAGATACAGGGTGTCCCATTTAAGAAAATAGTAGTTTTGATAATATCTCAAAAATTAAAACATCTATATTTTTTCAAGTACGCCACTGGATTCTACGTGAAAAGTCATAACACTTTCGTATTTAAATTTTGTTTGTATCTCCATAAATTACCGAGTCATAAGAGATAATAAAAATCGGCAGATTTTGAAAATCGCCATGTATCTTCTAAACCAGGTATGGGCAACCTTTGACATGTTGAGGGCCAAACTTTAGCGTGCAAATACGTTCGCGGGCCGCGTTTAAAAGTACTTAGTGCATTTTAAAGTAGTGATAATATTTTTTGCGATAGATATTAGACATGAAATAATACGACAATGTTATTATAGTACAATTTATTAAAATAACAAAATTAAATTTAAAAAAATGGTACATTATAATTAAATCGTTAAATTTGCAATTGTTACAAACTACGAAAGTTAAATACACCGAAATCAATGAGACACTTGAGCTTGAATTTGGGAAACTAATCCATCGATATTTGGATTAATTCCACTGACACAAAGACGTGAAGAATTTTCCAAATTATCGTCAGTCAGTGTTGATTTATTAACTTTCATCAATGAAAACAATTGTTCGCATTTATAAGTACTGCCAAACGCACAAATCAATCTTCTTACGAATTTTCTAAGCTGCGGAAAATTGTCTTCTTCTAGGCATTTTTTGTAGAAATCGCACAACTCTACGTCTTCAAATTTGGATTTTAGGCGTGAGTTTTCTTGAGTCTCGATCAACTCCAATTGTTAGTGTGTTGGAGCATTTTGTACAATATATGTTGTAGGAGTAGCAAATAAACTGAATCAGTCTTCCATGTTTTTGAAGTCGCAAAATATGTTCGAAAATTGTTCCGACAGTAACTTGAGTTCTTCAGCATATTGAGCATAAGCAATATTTTCATACGCAGAGAGTGTGTTAAAATGGTAACTGTTACCAGACAGCATCTGTGACTCCCACAAGCGTAGTTTGATCTAAAACGCTTTTAAATGGCTGTACAAATCATTTACTAACTGTCCTTGTTTTTAAAGTGTTTTTACTACCACATTCATAACATTCTGGAGTCGAATGGGCTTAGAACACAAGTTCTATTGGTGGATAATGCAATGAAGGACTATCAAATCATCTTTTTGCACATTTAATTCTGTTGCTTTTTCATTCAAAATTCCGATGAAGCCTTTACGTAAGCCGACCATAGAAGGTGCACCATCAGTGCATACTCCAATTAATTTTGACCATGGCAAGCCAAAACTTGTGAATACCTTTTGAACTTCAATAAAAATATCCTCTCCTGTAGTGGTTCCTTTTAGCGGCTGTAAAGCAAGCAATTCCTCAGTAACAGTGAACTCCTTATCAACACCTCGAATAAATATATCCAGTTGAGCTGTGTCAGACAAATCGGTGCTCTCGTCTAATGCTATGGAAAATGATTCAAAACCAGCCATACGGTCAGTCAATGTTGTTTTTATATCATTAGCCATCATTTCTACACGTCGAACAACAGTTCGTCTTGACAAACTAATTTTTTCAAATTCTTTTTTCTTTTCAGGACACATAATACCGCAAACTTCTAACATACATTCCTTGATAAATTCTCCTTCGGCAAATGGTTTAAATTCCTTTGCCAATTTTGAGCTAACTATAAAACTAGCTTTCACAACATTATCAAGTTGTGTTCTTTGTTTATGAAACATTTGTTGCTGTTTTTCCAAATTTGCGGTAAGCTTCTGGATTTTGTCTGTTCTTAATTGTCCTGTCAGTGAGTGCAGCGTAGCATGCTTAGTTGAGTAATGCCTCTTTATATTGAATTCTTTCATTACTGAAAATTTAAGAAAACCGTCAAGATTTTAAAAATTGACTAAAAACATGGAAACTCACAAAAAATTTATAAAAATTCATTATAAGTGAGGATATTCATAAAATGTATTATTATTTTAAAAATTAAGAGTAATCTGGGAATTTAGGAGAACCATTAATTTTTTAATAAAAAAAAATTACGAATAACGTGCAGATTTAAAAAGTTAACTGAAATCTTAAAAACTGAAAGATAATTTAGGTAGTTGACGAAAACTGTCAAGATTTTACAAATTTATAAAAACACGAAAAGTGTGAACATTTTTAAAGTCAACGAAAATCTCGGAGATTTTATAATTTTACAAAAAAACAAACCTTAAATTTCTAAAAATTCTAGAAAATTCATGTAAAGCAACAAGATTTCTATAATTAATTGAAATACTTACGATAGGAGTATAATTTTTTGAATTTTACGAAAACCGTCCACATTTTTAGAATTAAAAAGAAATCTAGAAAATTAAAAAATACCATTAGAATTTTGAAAATTTAAGGAAATCTTAGGGTTAAGATTAATGCATTGTTTCTGAGATACAACCGGTGGCCACGCATAATCAAACACCTGGTACATTTCGGACACAAAGGGACCATTATCAATGGATTAACACTCTGATTAATAGACTTTTTTGAAAATACTTCAATTTATAGTTTTCTTAAGTTAAAACTTGAAACTATAGTTCACCAAATCAAATATAAAATCTGCGGTATATCTATTATGATTTATAAATTTATGTATACCTAACCATTTTAATTTAGAAAACAAATATTATCACCACAAATTAATAGTTCTAAAATTTTAGAGGCGTTAACTTTCTGGTACATTTATAATTTTCATATAAAAAAACCATTAACGTTTGTATACCACTTTTAATTTACTGTTGTGGCTAGTTTCAATTACACAGTAATCATTATCAAACTAAGTACTTAAACTACGAATTACAAGGGTATATTATATATACTAGATCTAAAACGCTTCAAAGAGAGGGATACACAAAACGGCAGTCTGTCCCGCTGTCCCCAGCGAGAGGAAAAATGCCCCGCTTTCACAAATAGATCAAACGATAATTTAAATAATATAAATTAGTAAAAGGTTTCGACTTTGACTACTATTAATTACTAATCTACTAAAAGTAAATGTTCACATTAAGTATACATCAGGTGAACCTAGTCGTTAAGTATGAAAATTCCCGGATTAATTATTGCTTCGTAGATTTCAAGCATTTTTAGTAAATCCATGTTTCTACCTTTTTCGGTAAGATGGATTACTGAAAGTAAATCCTTAACAAAATTATAGTTTGCTTTTAATAATTGATTTGCAAAAGTTTAATTATCGTGTTATAAATTGTATTATCTAAGATGTTCCTTTAATCGGACTACAAAATTACGATCAGATTGCCTGATGTATATTCCTCTACAATCTGGGCATGTTAAACTATACGTTCCTGACTTATAGGAGTTTTTGCATTAAAAATTAAATTACAAAGTTTAGTGTTTGATCTAAAAACTATGTCAATGTCTATTTTCTTACAGATATTTTTAATTTTTGGACGTATTGCTCCAAAATAGTTTATATTTTATTTGATTCACTTTCTGTGGCTAGACTGAAACGTATAGGAAATTTTGAATTTGATTTGATAGACATTTTTTTATTAATTTGGATATAAGCCCTGAATTCCGTAAAAAAGAAATTAATACAATTATACAAATCGCTAAAAATATTACCTATTAGCCATAAATAGTATGTACAAGTCAAGAATTTATAGTTTAACAGGCTTAAATTGTAAAGGAATATACATCGGGCGAACTGGTCGTAAATTTAAATGCGATTTAACTTAGCATCATAGATCATACAATTTAAAACATGATAATTCAACTTTTGCAAATCATCTGTTAGAAGCAAACCATAATTTCGGTAAGGATGTTCTTTCTTGCTGAAAAAGGTAGAAAATAGATTTACAGAAAGCGATTGAAATCCGCAAAGCAAAAAGCAATCCGGGAATTTCCATCCTTAACGACCAGGTTGACCTGATGTATACCCCTCTCTTTCAAGCTATTTAGATCTGGTATATAAACTTTTGTAATTCGTAGTTTAGGTAAACAGTAAAATACAAGAGATATAAAAAAACGTAAGTGTTTCCTTTATAACAAATAATAGAATGGAGATTTTCAGAATAATTTTATTTTATTAATAATAAATTATATCACTTTAAATGTTATCTTAAAAGGAAGTATATTTAGCCTATAAATAAAAATTAATCATGTATTTTAATAAAAATCTAGAAGAGAAGTTAAACTGTAAAGATTGCTTGGACTCGAGACCTGGAAGCCTAATTATAAACCTGTTAATAATGTTCCTGTTCTGTCTCAAGATTAAGGATAATTGCACTTTTCTATTAGTTTCAATTTCAATACAGCACCCTGCTTCAATTAAAATACTTTCAATCAACAATCGATCGCCTAAACACTCGAAGATTTTAATGAGGAGGTTTTTCGTGGCAATTAAAGCGAGCGCACGAGGGGAGGGAAAAAAAGAGTAACGATTGCAAAATTTCAACTAAAGCGTCTCAATTATACCGTCTAGCAGGTTTAGCACCTGCTACCATAATTAAATTTGATTGCAACAGGGGCGAGATTTTGGTTTGTGCGGCACAAAAATACGGCAAGGGGATTTTTTCACCAATTCATGCGTGACGGCTCGCCGGGGCGATGCAAGTTAATCAAGTAACCGCCAATTTAGTTACTTAAACTGACCACTACAGGCGCCGTGGGAGGGTATGAGTAGATAATTATACTTATATTCCTACAACTATTATTCTAAATTCAGAGGCATGTAATTTACTGATTTATTAGTGGAAGCCAGACAAAAATTCGGAGGGGGTTTTAAAGATATTGTTTTTGCTCTAGTGGGACCATTTTTACATACAAAAAGTTTAACATTTTGAAAATGTTCCTCCGGGCTCATGAGTCTCAGCTCACTACATCACCAAGACCCCTATTGAATACGTAAAAATATAGATGCATGATTGTTGTAAATTATTTCAAAGTTTGATTTTATTAGATGATTTAACATCAATTAAGGTTTGAATATATATTTTATAATAAATTGAAATTGAACATTGCATTTAATTAATGTTTGGATTTTGTTTTTGTTGTTGCTCTAGATTACATACTTGACTTTTTGTATTTTTATATTTTTAATTCTATACCTTCTAACTAAAGGTATTTCAAATGTAATGTACATTTTTAATGCGTGAATTTATTCGCGGACTCTTTTGCTAGTGTGTATGATAATAGTGTTGTTAATTCCATACGAGTTACTTATAGGTATAATTACTCCGTTGATGTCAATAAATTTTGTGTTGCCATCCAGGTACTAACCGACGATTGTAACAGCGGCCCTGGTGGAATTCTGAATTATTTTATCAAAAAATGTTCTTCCTTTGTCGAAGCACTAGTTATATTATTCAATAAATCATTAGATTCTGGTGAATTCCCGTCCGTTTGAAGGCAATCTTATATTATGCCACTAAACAAATCACGCAATCGAGAACTGGTCAATAACTATAGGGGTATTTTAAGACAGTCGCAAATGCCTAAAATGTTTGACTACATTATAACTAAACAAATTATGTGGCATTGTACAAATATTATTTGCAAGGAGCAGCACGGTTTTATGGAATGTCGATCAACTCTAAATAATCTCTTGACTTATCAAAACTATATACAGCTTTCACTGGAAAAAAAGGATTCCAGGTAGATTCTGTCTACACCGATTTTTCAAAAATCTTTGATAGAGTTATTCATGAACTTCTGTTAGATAAGGTAAGGGTCTTGGTATTTGGTGAGACAGTATTAGAATAGTTAAGGGGTTACTTAGTTGATCGAAAACAAGTTGTCCGTATTTTAAACTACTGTTCGCGCTCTATTCATGTTGCTTCCGGTGTGCCGCAAGGCATTGTACAAATATTATTTGCAAGGAGCAGCACGGTTTTATGGAATGTCGATCAACTCTAATAATCTCTTGACTTATCAAAACCATATACAGCTGTCACTGGAAAAAAAGGATTCCAGGTAGATTCCGTCTATACCGATTTTTCAAAAGTTTTTGATAGAGTTATTCATGAACTTCTGTTAGATAAGGTTAGGGCCTTGGGATCTGGTGAGACAGTATTAGTATAGTTAAGGGGTTACTTAGTTAATCGAAAACAAGTTGTCTGTATTTTAAACTACTGTTCGCGCTCTATTCATGTTGCTTCAGGTGTGCCGCAAGGCTCACATTGTGGACCTATTCTTTTCCTTTTGTTTATAAATGACCTTGAGGCAAATCTAACTCACGTAATTTTCTCTTATTTGCGGATGATTTGAAACTATTCACGTCAATTAAATCTCAAAACGATATATTGAACTTGCAAACTGGCTTAAACAACTTACTTCATTGGTGCATCATTAACAGATTATTTTTAAATTTGTCTAAATGTCTATGTATATCCTTCAGTCGTATAAAAATCTTTTTAAGCAAAAATTTCTTAGATGGTCATAAATTAAGTAATGTAAATGAAGTTAGGGGTTGTCAATGATTCTCAGTTAACATTTAATAAACATATTAATAAAATTAAAAAGAAAGCAATGCAAGTACTTGGCTTTGTATTTAGATTTAGTTATAATTTTAATATTGAAACATTAAAAATATACTCATTGACATTAGAAGCGTAACACCCAGAAGGAGTTATTATTTTAACTTGATTTTTTGCCAGTATGGTAGTCTTACATCAAGAATAAAATGATTACATTTTCAAGAAATATTATTAAAAAACAATCTAAAAAAAATTAATAATGTGTTTGGCGACCCCTTTGCTGTATACACTCCTGTAGACGTCTGGGCATCGACAAAATGAGATGGTCGATGTCTTCTTGAGGCATCTCGTTCCAAGCAACTTGAATTTCATCGATCAACTGTGCTAGAGTCTGTGGAGGATGGTGCAAAGAGAATATTCTTCTTCCCATGATATCCCACACATGTTCAATGGGATTTAAATCCGGCGAACGGGGCGGCCACGCCAAAACATTAACACCAGCTTCATTAAGAAAGTTCATAGTTCGACGAGCAATATGGGGACGTGCGTTATCTTGTTGAAAAAGTACGTCTGGGCGGCCATCTAAATAAGGCAACAAAGTCGGTCGTATGACGTCTTCAACATAACGCGCAGCTGTCATACTGCCTCGAATGAATACAAGAGGTGATCGACTACCATAAGCAATAGCCCCCCAAACCATTACTCCAGCAGTCCTGTGTACATGCCTCTCAATAGCAAACCTAAGATCAGGTCGTTCTCCACGGTAGCGTCGTACCCTTCTACGGCCATCATGCGTGCCTAGACAAAATCGTGATTCATCGCTGAATACGACATCGTGCCATTCTGCCTCCCAATGCTGCCGTTCTCTGCACCAGTCCAACCGTTGGCGACAGTGTCTCGCTGTTAAAGGAAGCACTAATCTTGGACGGTACGAAAGAAGCCCAAAGGATTGAATGCGGCGATATAAGGTTCGCATACTAACGGGCCTACCTTCGTCTCCAATCCATTGATCACCGATTTGACGCGTAGTAGCGAAACGGTCTCGCAGGGCTATTTGTCTTAAGCGCCGATCTTGACGTTCTGTGGTACGCCTTGGTTAACCAATTGGTCTTCTTCTTGCTCCTCTACCTTCTTCTGTCCATACCTGATACACACGTATTACAGTTGCTGCAGTGGAATCAATACGGCGGGCAATTTCGCGATAGGACATACCGACATCTCGATAAGCAACAACTCGACCCCGGTCAAAATGGCTCAAATGGTGATATTGTGGACGTCTTCGGACTCGAGGCATTTTATTTAAGCTTAACATACTCAACGGAAACACGAAAACTAAAGACATCTGTACTAAACAGCTCATATAAATAGTTTTATCAAATAAGAAAAAGTGAAATATTATTTTTTTTCACAATAAATATAAAAGGCACAAGGTTGAAATTGTTATCAATGTATGCTTTAAATATAGTCACTCTGTTGCTAAAATATGAATTCAAAAAAATCATTCCTTCTTGGTGTTACGCTTCTAATGTCATTGAGTATATGATATCTTGGATGGCTCAGACCACATCTTGAATATGCATGTCAGGCGTGGTCACCGTTCTGTAATAATACATCATCAGATTTAAAAACTGTGCAAAGTAAATTTTGTCAAGTAGTTTCAAGAAGACGGAATTCCTAGTGAGCATTATAGTTATACAATAACTTTAAGATTCTTAAATATGCAGCCATTAAAGAATCGAAGAATATTTTTAGACCTATTTTTTGGATTCAAGCTTATTAACGGGTATCTTGATTGTTCCAGTCTACTTGAAGATATTAATTTCAATGCGCCATTGGGGGTGTCAACTCGCTCAAAACAATTATTCCGTCTAAAATTTTATTCTACTAACTATGAAATTAACAATCCTCTGTGCAGAATTCTTAAAATGTTCAAGATCCTACATTTTAAATACAATCACTTAATTGAATTATACATACTATTATCTCTGTTCAAATGTCAACTCAGACGTATTGATTTATCAATACTTGTGGACTAAAACCTATATGTATACATTATTATGTATTGTATCCTCCTATTTACGGCAATAGTTGTTTACGGTTTACGGTAATAGTAGTTTACTTTATACATTAAATTTCATGTCTTGTTAAAACTTCAGTTATTTATTCATATGAGAACATGTATTACAATATTATAGATTTAGATATATTGTGTAATTGATTGTAAAAGGTTTTATCCGTTGAATAAATAAATAAATAAATAATGTAATATTTAAGTAACTGTTGACATATTTGATATTTTTGATTCATTTAATATAAATGATTTAATTAATTAAACTGATTCTGAGTTTGATACGAATGTTTAGTGAAAAATTACTGTTAACAAAAATTACTGGCGTCTTTTTAAAAATAAAAACTCATTGAAACAACCAACGAAATCTGATCGCCTATTTAAAATATAGTTAGTTATAATAATTTGTAAACTTTGTCAATTGTAGTAAAGAAAACATTTTCCGTATCATATTAAATATCTACTAATTATGTTTACATATTGTATATTTATTTTATTCTTTTCAGGAGGAGGACTATCGACAGTTGTAATGTCACATTATGGAAGGGAACACGGTAAGGAATAATATACAGTGCATTAATAACGTACAGTACATTGTTTTTATTGAAATTACTTATCTGCAATTAATCTGGACAGTTAAGATGCGTTTACCCCTCCGCAAATTTGAAATAATAATAGTTATATTTTTAATTGGACAAAACTAATTAAGTTATATGAATCAGATTTTGGGCACAAGGTATAAGTTAAGAAAATGCAATTTTTAGAAAATCATAAAAGTTGCAAAATGCTTTTTTATTTTGAAACAATTTTTTAGCAGTTTTAATTGTATCAAGTATTTTTCATGATATAGATTTTTGAAGTTAAAAAAAACTTATATAGAAATAGCCGATTTGTCAACTGGAAAAAATTCATCTGGTAATACTGTTAAGGTTAGTATCGTACTATTCTGAAAGTTTTAAAACTTCACATTAAAATCGTGTTTTACACATGAAGTAAAATTTCGTGTTTAGAAATGCCTGAAAATTTGGATTTGGCAAATCCAAATTTTCATACTTTTCTAAACACGAAATTTTACTTCATGCTTAAATAAGGACTGTAAACACTCTTTGAAATATTATTGCATACTTCAATTAATGTGAAGATCTAAAAAGGGGGAATAAAACTATGTATTACTAGTTTAAACTAAATTGTTTAATAAACATCGTGTAATAATGAGTGGATTTTCTTTTGACAACATTTTGTAAAAATATAAAAAAACCAACAGGTTATATAATCAGTCTGTTACATAAAAATAATGAGTTTACAACTTTTTAATAGATAATTAAATAATCCTTACGTATTTTTGACAGAAACTGACGAAAACTTACATATATATTATGAAAAATTGTACAAAATTCAGTGAATTTAAACCGATTTGAATAAATTTTACCATTCTTTGAAGAAAAGTTAAATATCTCAACTAGTAGTTTGCTATTATTGGTTTAATTTCTTCAACTTAACTAGAGGAGAATTTACGTCTTTACGTTGTTAAATTGTATTTTAAATTAAACTTATTTTAACTAAGTAAATCGAAGAATAAATATGTATTAAAAATTGGAATCAATTTTTTGTACATATTTAAATTTAATATAAAATGAAAACTCTTCTTACCCACGCAAAATCTATATCTATACATATCCCTATTAAACTAATCATACAAAATACATAACATAATAATAATACTAAGAAAATTCTATCATAGCAAATACAAATGATTAGATCAAAACGATTCAATTGTCCCCTAAATTGACATAGCGACTTCCTATTACAGATAAATATACAGAGAGTTTTTCTTTTAAGTATACATACCCCAATTATGTGTTGTATATTTTCAGATATTCGTTCTTTTTTTAAAATGGTTCAATTTGAAGTTTTGAACGAGTGTTTTCCACTCCCAAGTTAAGCATGAAGTAAAATTTCGAGTTTAGAAAAGCCTGAAAATTTGGTTTGGTCGCGTAGCGAAGCGGAGCGACCAAACCAAATTTTCAGGCTTTTCTAAACTCGAAATTTTACTTCATGCGCCACGCGTATAAAATACTGATTTCAAGTGAAGTTTAAAATATACTTCTATGTTTGATCGTTAACGGATTTTACAAATATTATTTCATCCATCCAAATTTTTTAGAAGAAGAAAAGCAATTTGCTTTTCGATATGTATACTTAAAAGAAAAAATCGCTGGAATAAGTTAGATTGACAGTTCAGTCAAGGTTTTTAAATCACAGAGGAGAAATATTTAATTTGTATATGTTTTAAGTTATTGGTTTATTTTGTGATATTGTATTTTTGTTCCATTTATTAAACACTTGCTCTTTTCTTCTATGTTCAAATAAATACATGTTCTAAACTTTTACAAACATATAAAAAAACGCCAATAAGCTCTTCTAAACTCCTAATTATTAACTAAGTTATAAAAAAAGTTGATTTTGCAAAAAATATATATATTTTTGAGGTGCGGCCTTTGAAACACTTTAGGTGGTAATTTTGGCAATCGAAGCAGTTTGGGTTGGCTAGCCCTGGTCAATAGAATGATGAAAACTGCAACATCAAGTTACAGAGATATTTTATGTTTTCGAAACCACTAAACACATTTTTTTTCTAAATTGTAGAATATTACAAGACTTGCGCTGAATGTTATTTAACAAACTGGCATACATTTTTAATAGGGAATCCAAAAAGTTGGGTGTCTCATTTAGAATAACAAAGGAATTATAGGACACCCTGTACATGCGAAAATAATTTTTGTTGTGACGAAAATAATTTTATGGAACTTGAATTTGATTTTTTTTTTGTATTTTTAATAGTTAGGGAAATATCGAGCTAAAACACTCTGTGTGTCATGAAACACTATATGTCATGAAACACTCTGTAGGTCATGTATTTTAACCACACAATCTAGTCAATCATTGCGGGTATTTTATATATAATTTCTAATACTTATACCTATGTATAATAAATTCGGTCAAAGATATCTTTTTGTGTCCTCTTAATTTTGTTCATGATCAAAATTATTCCGAAAACATCTGGTTGTTCAAAACATAGTAAAAATAACGGAGAAGTTTTTAGTTTCGATTAAAATTTAAGTGCATACTTTAATATCCATGTTTAAAAATAAAACTCAGGTAAATGCTAAAACTACTAGAGATGAAATTCCCGGAAGCACCGGCACTAGTAAAAAGTGTTAAGACCTCTAAAATCTTTTTCTATCATGTTATAAAAAGGATCATTGAGAAATAAGAAAGCATAAATATGTGCGAGGAGAATCGCTTTTATGGACAATATCTTTTTAAGGTCAATAAAATGTTATGTGTAAGTAAATAAAGGTGTTGAAATTCACTTGTCCTTCGCAAACGTCTTAATTTCAGAGAAAGGTTCAAATAAAAATATTTTTGCAGGTGAATAAGCCTTTTCAGAAATTCACCTGCTCGTAATGTGAAAAGTGATAGCAGGCGCGAAGGAGCGTAACGCATGAGTGGATGTGCTAATGTATATCTAAATTTTAAAAATATTTTGTGCCGAAATAGTAAACTTTTTTTATATACAGACCAAATGTCAGCTTCAAAGTATATAATTTGAACAAGAAAAGTTATATTTAAAGGAAATGGGAAAATATTGACCAGGTCTCATTACTTTTAAGTAATTCGAATTAGTAATTTAGGTGAGCACAATTTTATACCATTTCCTTGGCGCATAAGACATACGTGTCAAGTTCCATGATTACCTGAAGACATAAGACGATATGTCAAAACTATGAAGACAAAATAGTTGCCTTTTATCTACATTTATATTGATATTTTACAGGTTGAGAATAATTAAATAATAAATAAACAGGGTGCCACCATTCAATAAACCTAGGGCAGGCCAAAACGTTTCAGGTAATGTTTCCGATATAACGCTAAAAAGGTAAAAATATTTTTATAACTGTACTGTTCTACGGGTCGTGGAATAAAACATTTTCTTTGATAAAATACTTTAAACTAAACTTTATTCTCTCACTAATATATTTAATAGTTATGAATGACCTTTCTCATTCGGTATCCAGTATACAACTGTCGGACAAGAGATGCGCACAAGAATCCAAAGACATATATAAAAAATATACAATAAATTCGTGCGCAAATTTAAAACATTACATTTCTCCCCCTTTAATTTTGTTTACTACTCTACTAACATTTATATTCGAGACGATTCGGCGGTCGCCAAGTTCTTTGAGGACGAACCGGAATTTCCGATTCTGACTCTTTATTTATAGAATCTTGGATGGTAGAATCAGAATTCGATTTTTGTTCGTAGGTTTTACTATTTTTTGTTTCGATATTTTCGAATTCTGTTTCTTCCAATTGTGTGACATTTTCATTAGAATTCCTTCTTAACTCACTACAAACGCTATCACTATTCACTTCACCTTGAATTTCACTTGTTTCGTAATAATTTCGCACTATTTGATTAGCGTGGCGTTTCCAATGTATGTCACCAATTTTTACTAAGTATGTATTTAATCCAAGCTTTTTATAAACTTTTCCAGGAGCCCAGGGTGGCTTATCAAATCTATAATCTTTTATACGAACTTTACCACCCACCTTAAATTTACATAATCTTCGACCTCTATAGTTACGGCTATTATTTTCCTGTATTTTTGATAAGTTATTTCTAACTGTGTCCAAGTCTTTAGTATCTCTAGTCTCATTGTTCGGTTTTATTGCATCCAGTCGAGTACGCAACGGTTTACCATAAATGAGACGTGCTGGCGACTCGCCTGTTGAGCAATGTTCGGTGTTTCTGTAACTTATCAAAAAACTAGGCAAAATTAAATTTATATTTCCTCCCGTAAATTCTTTTAACAAAAACGATTTAACACTTTTTACCGAATTTTCGGCTGCCCCATTAGAAGCCGGATGATATGGTGGTGAAGTTATATGCTCAATATTGTTATTTGACAAAAATTCCTTAAATTCTGATGATGTAAACTGTGTACCGTTATCAGAAACCAGAGTTTTTGGAACGCCCATTCTTGCAAACACTTTCCTCAATTTATTTATTGTCGCTTGAGAAGTAATATTGGACATAGGGAATACCTCAATCCACTTTGAAAGAGCGTCAGTAATTACTAAGAAATTCATTTCCTTAAATGGCCCTAAAAAATCTATATGAATGCGCTCCCATATTTCATTGGGGATTTTCCAACTTTGGAGAGGAGTTTTATTAGGATTATGCCTAAATTGTTGGCATATTGTGCACTTTTTACATTCATTTTCAATATCTTTATCTAATGAAGGCCACCAGACATATCCCCTAGCCAACGATTTAGTTTTCACAATTCCCATATGACCTTTATGTAGTTCATGTAATATTAGTTTACGTACGGTTTGAGGAATTATCACCTTATATCCCCATAAAGAACCCCTTTATCTATATTTATTTCATTTTTCCTTCTAAAATATGCTTTTAAATTATTCCTACTTTGGTGAGGCCATCCATTTTTAACAAACTGTAAAATTTGAATTAGTGATTCATCTTTTTGATACTCCTTTTTTAATAATTCAATATTTAACTGGAATTTCGACTCTGCTATTAAATTAATATAGTTAAATTTTTCAATTTCCTCATATTCTGTATCTTTAATTGGCAATCGCGATAAAAAATCTGCACTGTTGCTCGACGATTTTATATATTTTATATTAAAATCAAAACCACCCAAAAAGAACGCATAACGCTGCAGCCGATTTGCAGTCATTGAGGGTATGCCTTTCTTATCTCCGAAAATTGCAACCAACGGTTGATGGTCCGTAATTAAATTGAATTTTCTACCGTAAACGTACTGGTAAAACTTTTTTACTCCAAATATAATCGCGAGTACCTCCTTGTCTATTTGAGAATATTTACTTTCAGCCGATGTGAGTATTCGGGAAGCATATGCGATTGGTCTTTCCACCCCCGACTCATATACGTGAGATAGGACTGCCCCCAGGCCTATCTGAGACGCATCGACAGTTAACTGTACTTCTACGTTAGGATTATATTGTACTAAAAATTCCTTCGAAACAATTAATTTCTTTATTCGGTTGAACGCGTTATCACAGTCTTTTGACCAGTCCCATTGTTCATCTTTTTTTATTAATTTATACAGTGGATGTACAATGTCTGGCATGTTTGGTATGAACCTGTGATAGTAGTTCACCATACCTAAAAATGAACGTAATTGACTAACATTTTTCAGTACGGGCATTTCTTGGATTGCTCTTAACATTTCTGGCGATTTATGAAGCCCGTCCTTTTCAATTATGTGCCCTAAGTAGGAAATTTAATTTTGAAAAAATGAGCACTTTTCTTTCTTTACTGTTAATCCCGCATTATCTAATGCTTTTAAAACATTTTTCAATCGCGACGTATGATCTTTAATTGTTTTCGCAGTGACCAGTATGTCGTCTAGGAAAATACAAACACCCTCGAATTTACTTAACAACCCTTCAATTATCCGCTGGAATTGTGCTGGCGCTGAACATATTCCGAATGGTAATCTATTATAGACGAATGTACCACGGTGTGTGGATATCGCGGTCAATTTTTCGCGATTCTTCGTCTAACAACACTTGCTGATATGCGCGAGTAAGATCAATTTTTGAAAATTGCACCCCACCTGCCAGTTTTGCAAAAAGTTCCTATATACGAGGCAAGGGATATCGGTCAACTTCCAGATAATGGTTTAACGTTACCTTATAGTCCCCGCATATGCGCACAGTGTTGTCATCCTTTAAAATCGGCACAATCGGAGTCCCCCATGCACTGATTTCAAGCGGTGTTATGATATTTTCAATGATTAACCGATCTATGTCTTTATCAACCTTATCTTTCAAGGAGAATGGTAAAGGTCTTGGCTTATAAAATTTTGAATTTATGTTTTCTTTAACTTTTAAATGCAATTTATAATTCTTTAATGTACCTAAGTATTTAGAGAATACGTTGGGAAATTCTTTAGCCAAATCGCTGCCTATTTTGTTATCCTCAATTCGTATGGACTTTTGAATACAATTTAGTTCCTTAAATCCAATATTAAATCTCTGCAAAAAATCACGACCCAGCAGTGGTGGTCCTCCACCATTGACAATATAAATATCTAACGGCTTTACTACTTTATTATAAGTTAGCTTTATTGAGATTTTGCCACAAATTGCAACTCGGCCGCCGGTGTAACCAATTAAATTTAAATTAGAATCTGATAACGGACACGTTTTCTTGAATTTTTAAGCATACAACTTATGTGACATAACTGACGCTGCTGCCCCAGAATCTAATTCCATTTGCAATTTAATAATATTTATTAATACATTAGTAAAAATTGGCAACCCATTTTTTACCTTTAAATTAAAAATTTCCGAGTTCACCGACCTTGCTAGATATTTCACTTTATTTTTTTTCTTACATACCGCACTCAAATGTCCTCGAAGTCCGCAGCAATTGCAGATATATTCTTTGTACCTGCATGCCTCGGCTGTGTGGTTGTTCTTCCCGCATCTGAAGCATGCGCGTCCGTTTCCCTGCGCCGATGATGCTGATGATGGTCCAACTCTGCGCGGGTCATGCTGCGCCTCGGAGCGTGCGTTGTTGCTGCCGCATCCCCCCCTCTTCCAGGAGATGCTGCCGCTTTCCCGTCCTGTAGATGCTGAAGAAACCTTTTTATAGCCCAGCCGGTGAACGTCCATAGGTTCTTTCTTGATGTCTCGTTCTAGTTCGGTTAATCCATAACCTAGGTGTACTACCTCCGTCGCTTGCGATATTTCTAACGCTTTCTTGAACGTCAGGCTATCGTCCTGTGCGAATAATTTTTCTCGCACTTTTCCGCTTTCCAATCCGCATGTAAATTTATCACGCAGTGCTGTTTCCAGGAATGTACTAAACTTACAATCGGTAGCCAAATTCTTCATTCTGGCTGCCCATTTCTGAAAATTTTCTGTAGCTGTTTTCCTTGCTGCGTAGAATTTATATCTTTCTGGAAATATCGCTTTCTTCTGCTCGTAAAAATCATCTAGGCACTCTAGTATTACTTCCAATTCACATTCATGAGGTTTTTTTGGCACTACAAGGTCTACTAACAGTTCATATGCGTCTTGATTTAAACTATTTAACACTATCGCACGTTTTATAGTTTTCTCACTTATCGAATTTGCAATAAAAGACTGTTTAATTTTGCATTTGTGAATAGACCATTCGTGACATTTGGGATCAAATTCAATTTGCATTCCGATCGTCGCTTTTGCTTCGGCCATTTTTGGTGCACGTGTTCGATTCGCAAATTTTTCACAATCACTGCACTACTTGTTCCGTAAATCCTCGTCGCCACTGTACTGTTCTACGGGTCGTGGAATAAAACAGTTTCTTTGATAAAATACTTTAAACTTAACTTTATTCTCTTACTAATATATTTAATAGTTATGAATGACCTTTCTCATTCGGTATCCAGTATACAACTGTCGGACAAGAGATGTGCACAAGAATCCAAAGACATATATAAAAAATATACAATAAATTCGTGCGCAAGTTTAAAACATTACAATAACTATAGCAGGACCTGAAATAGTTCTACTAGTTAGGCTATAAAATAAACATATTACGACTAATTAACTTTATATTAGGAATATTTTCTACGAATGTTACTTTCCTATTTTTATTTAATTTTTTTTTAATTTTTATTTTCTACCAATTTTTGTATTTTATTTTGTATACTAAAAACACCAGTTCATTTCATGTATTAATAGAAAACAGTGTATAATCGTACATGTTACAGTACAACATGGACACATATTTGTGCCAAGCTTTAGCTTGGTACCCACAGGTAGTTCTACCAGCAAGTATTATAGTTCTAGCTAAAAACTTCACAAGGAAGCCACAGAAAGTTGCCACCATCAACGAAGACAACCTTTACAGCAAAGTCAACGACGAGGGGGCTCAGAAAATCCAAATGAGCCTCCGAGCGGCACATATATGCGTGGTTATGGCCACGAAACTTGGAGAAATCCTAAGGATGACCTGCGACGACACCAAGATACTGGAGTGGCTAAAAAACACCGTGTCCACTCTAAACGCTTGGCAAGGAGCCAAGTTAAGGACAAGGAGGCTGGGCCAGAGCAGCTACCTAAAATTACCAAAGCGTCGCTACAGGTGCCGGCAACGTCATGCATAGTGTACGAATACAAAGAGGTGCTAATAAAGGTATTTGCAATCCTCAACCCCACCCTTAACGTAGAGAAATAGCCTACCTTCCACCAGAAAAAGCAGGAGGAGGCTACCTTTTAGTCTTGAATATTCCAGAAGGGGACACTAGGAAACTGAGGAAAGCCGAGAAGAAGAGAAAGAATCGCCTCTTTCTCGGCTTCACCGCAGTGACGCTAAGGCTAGCTAAAGAGGATGCTGCAGTACAGAAACCCGCGAGTCCTGTTCGTTCCTAAGTATTGAGACCTTCTCAAAGTAGCATTTGGCCGCCTTCACGCTGAAGACACATACAAAAATACACAAGGAATGGAGGATGCAGCAGACAAACTAACTGCGGCTCTCATCGATTTCTACAATGAATCATGTCCGGTGAGTACTCCTAAAGAACGGGGAAAACATCATAGTGGAACGAGCACCTTGAAGACATGAGACAAAAAGCCAGGATACTATTCAACAGAGCCAAAAATAAGAAAACAAAAACGGAATGCGTATAAAGCATAATATCTACATCTACATCTACAAAAAGGGGCGGCACTTATTAAGGGCGGCAAAATTTTACAATAAATAATAATAATATCTTGTAAGCTAAACTGAAAATGTTTTCATAATTTTTAAATAATAATGCTTTAATATACTAATGTTCCGAATATTCCTCTCGCTGTGTGAAAAGTTTTCTCTTACATGCAAAATATATACATTTTCACTGCAATTACAATCTCTATTTAAATTCAATTTTTAGAAAGAGAATGAAATATATGTAGACAATTATATTTAAATAATTATATTAAAAGTCGGAGTTGTACCAAATTTCTAACTCCACAGCTGCGATTCTTTTATCACAAAATTAGTTAAACTCCAACTCCACGACTTTGACTCTAACTCCAACTCCGAGTCCACAACACTGGTTCAAACTGTTTTCTATTTACTTCTAAAGACTGTTAAACTGCTTTGGTCCTACTATCAGTCGGTTTAGGTATCTAATTTTTAAATAAGGTAGCCATGAGATATTGACATTTAGTAAGTTCAGTCGAGGAATACACAAAACGGGCGGCGTAACAAAAATATGTTGCCTACAAAAGTTGCTTTTTCAAAAACCTTTTCAATATTAATTTTAACCTATCGTGTCATTTAAAAATCTATAGTTCTTAGCATTCTCAAGCAAACTCTTAGGAGTGTCAACTTTTTCGGGAAAAAAATATCACCATTCGATTATTCAATACGGCTTTTGTAATTTTTTTTATATCAACTCTCTAGGACTAGCCGTTTAAAAAAAAAACGGGTGATACGGGTGGTCTGAGACACCCTGTGTATATATATTGGAACTATTAATTAAATAATGTATTTTATAATTATGATGATCCGAACCTTTTATTTAGTTACCATGAGGAATAAATTAATCGAGCGATTTGCATCGCATTAAATATGCAATAATTGTGCGGGCATAAATTTATCGTCACCTTGTTTATGTCAAATGCAATCATGCTTAATAATTAGACACGACAAGAATAGTCAATTTTTTAATATTACATGAGTTACACTAGATAAGTTGATAATACTAAGTATGAAGAATAATTTAATCGTGAAGTATAAAATAAGAATATTTCCATCTGTTTTTGATAGCCGCGATTCCGAAAAATATTTTTTACATTTTTCCATGTTTATGTAATATTGTATATTATTACTAAATAACAGGGATACTATTAGAACATTTTAACTCGATTATTATTACACTGTATAGATCTCCCTCGGGAAAATTTAACCGTTTTTTTGGAAATACTTAATAATGTTATGTCTAACTTTATTCTTTTTAAATACAATATTTTTATATGTGGTGATTTTAATTAAAATTTTAATAATGTGAATGATATAAATGCACAATGTTTGTGTGATTTTTTTAGTAGCTACCACATGTATGTTTTGGTAAAGTTTCCTACGCGGGGTAAGTCATGCCTTGACTATATATTTACCAATATCCACAATATCAACTGAGGAGTCAGAAAAATTTTCATTCCGTTATCTGATCATAATGGTATTGGATTAATGGCTGACTTAAAATCAGCGCGCCTTAAAGACAGTTATAGATTTTTTCGTCCTATTACGTCTTTAGGTAAATATAATTTTGTTAGCAGTCGTGATACTAACTTGTTATGGCAAATCTTTGTTGATATAATTAGAGATACTTTTGAAGCAAGTTGTCCTACAAAAATTAAACGAAATAATAAGAACAGTCAAGAGAGTATTTGGTTCAATGCCAAATTGAAAAAAATACAGGAACAACTAAACCTTGTTCATGAAGCTAGTGCTAGAGTTAATAACGTTGGAATGAAAGAACTAGAAACAACAATCTAACGGGAATATGAAGAGGCAAATAACCCAATAAAGGCAATTTGGAACCAAAGAAATAACAAACAATCTATGATAAAAAAATGTGATATAGCACCCAGTTCATTTAATGATTATTTTATTAAAACTCCAAATGTGATTACTAAGCAACTACCTGTCTGTGATATTGATCGTTTACATTTAGTCATTTCTAACATACCATGTGATCTCTGACAATTTTACTTTCGGCCAGTTTCTGAAGTATGTGTGAGAGATGGTTTAACAATTAAATTAATTAAAGATGTTGTTGATGTTATTATTGAGGCATTTACTAAACTTATTAATTCGATCATTGAGACTGGTAAGTATCCCGATGTGCTCAAAATATCAAAAGTAATAAATACCTGTGCACAAAAAAGTTGATCCAAATTATTCTAATAATTCTTCCCATTTTCAATAGTAGAGAAAATGTTATTTAAAGAAATTATTGAATGTTTTGAGGAAAATAACTCCCTAAGCGACAATCAATATGGTTTTAGACAAGGGAAATCAATAACCAATGCAATATTAGATCTGTGCCAGAGTATTATTGCATCATTTAAAAAAGGTCAGTATATGATAATCTTTTATTGTGGAACAGCCAAGGTAATGTACTAGCAGCAAAATTAAACAAAATTGTATTGTCATTAGGGGATTGAAATACAACATTACACCTCGTATGTTAAGAACTGCATACTGCTCTCTGTTTTAGTCCCATCTCTCTTACAATATTGTGGCATGGGGACATTCCACAATCAGGCATAGGCTGTTTGGTATTCAGAGGAAAGTGGTACGCATATTATTTTACCTGAGCTACTAAGCTGACTGCAAAACGGCATTCATAATGTTTAAAATATTAACACTACCACCTTACCTATATATATATATATATATATATATATATATATATATATATATATATATATATATATATATATATATATATATATATATATATATATATATATATATATATATATATATATATATATATATATATATATATATATATATATATATATATATATTACAAAGTCTTTTATTAATAAAATCATATTACGACGATAACAAAATAAACCAACAAAATCACAATTATTAAAAGAGAACTAGGAGTAGCCTAAGTATTCCCAATCTTACGCACTAAAGATCTAGGAATTTTGGAAACTATTATGAACTGAAATTTTTTTATCATTTACCTGACAAGCTTAGGGAACTTAATATAATACAATTTAAAAATTAAATCAAGCTACTACTTATTGAAAATGCTTTCTATACTATCGAGGACTTTCTACAGTATACATTCTACTTGCGATTTATATTTTTATTATGGATTAGTGATATATTTACAATGTAATGTTATTATATTATATTTTACTATAACTTTTATGTACACAATATTTAAAGATTTTTGTCTTTTTAATCGTTTATATTATATCACATGTGTGTTTTTTCTCTTTTTATTCTGTTATCACACACACTGTACACCTTGACGTATGTAAGCACTGCTTTAGCACAAATAAACATTATTATTATTATAATTATTATGTGTATATTAATGATGGTTTAATTATTTAATAATTTAATTTATTTATTTTATTTTTAAATTTCTCTATTACTTATTTTTATTATTTACGCATGGTTTCTCCAACGAATCTTAAAATACGTTTTATATAAGTACTTCTTATTTATAAGTAGTTCACAATTTTGTTGCACCAAATAAATTTTTAAATTTCTTAGGTAAGAATTCATGTAATTTGTCATGTTTTCTAATTTCAAATCTACTTTTAACCGTTATTCGCTGTAGCCGATTGTTTAGTGTCATTGAAAATGTCAAAAGGCCAAAGGAAACGGGTGCATTTTACAAAAGGGGAGCGCACTTTATTAACGTCCCTTGTGTCGATCCATAAAATAGTGGAAAATAAAACAACAAACGGCAACCAACGGCAAAAAACAACAAGCGTGGAAGCTTATTACATGAAAATTTAGCGTGGACAAATTTAAAACACGCAATAAGAAAGAGTGTGCTGAAAACAAGAGCGACATTGTTCATACTGGCGGAGGAGAATTTGTTGCCCAAATGTAACACACTTTCTTTTGTAAGCCTAAATCTAGAAAAAAAAAAACGACAACTGGTGGTATTATTAAGAACAATATGAATGATTGTTTCACGCCTAATGAATTGTCACTTAATAGGTCCGCAACACAAACAATGGTATTCGGTACTGGAAACCTTAATACATTTTGAACCAATATTAACATGGTACAGTTAGTGTATTTATTTCGAAACATCACAGCATCTCAAAAGGTCCTAGTCAACGCATATTATGCTCTGTTTCACTCTAAGATGAGCTATGGAATAGTGATTTGGGGGCTACAAAGAAAAGTCATCAGAATCATTAGTGAGGTTTCCGACAGACAGGGCACCAGAGAATTATTTAAACCTCTAAAAATTCTTACATTGCCTAGTGCGTATATACTTCAATCTCTAATTCATATAAGACCGCTTCGCGGAGCTACCAAAACAAATGTTCAGGCTTTTCTAAACTCGAAATTTTACTTCATGCTTAACCTGGGAGTGGAAAACACCCGTTTAAAGCTTCAAATTAAATTCTTTTAAAAACAACGAATATCTAAAAATGTACACCATATAATTAAGATGTGTGTACTAAAAGGAAAACTCCCTGTATGTGCTATCACATTGTGATTTATTAAATGTTTCACTTATGATCGTTTATATAATTTTTTGTGATATATGTAATATTTTATTACATCAATTTATACTTAAAACTATTACATGACTTGTGTACAACATTGTATATATTAAAAAAATCTACAATTGAAAAAGTAATATCAAAATTGCAAAGAAATATAATTATTAATTCAATTTATCCTTTATTCAAGATAAAACTTTAAACAGTTATAAATCAATAACATTTACTGGTAAAAGTAGTGAAAAAGTTGCAAAAATGCTAAAAAGCATCAATATTAATATTGTATTTAAAACTAATAATTCATTAGGCAGCATATTTAGAAATAATAAAGACAAAACGATAAAAACTCAGCAAAGTGGTGTGTATTTGTTAACTTCCAAAGACTGCACCAAAACACGTTGGATAAACAGGAAGATCGTTCGAGAATAGAATAATTGAACATAAAACCAGTTTTAAACCACCACTTGAACGAAAAATTCAAGATATTACATAAAGAAGAAAAAAGCCGAAAATCAAACATCATGGAGAGTATGGAGATAATTAAAAGAAAATTCACAAGACATCTTCTTAGCGACCAGCTGGAACTTAGAAATTCACCACTACTTAAGTTTTCAAAAAATCCCGCCCCCTCATAAACTTATGAACCTTGTGTATATACAAAGAGTTATATGTAACACCGAACATTTTCAATGTTCATTTTCGTATGTTCTGTTTATCAAATCAAAGCATCCAAGACGATTTGACACCTTTAATTTTTAGGTTAGCTGTAAATTGAGTTGCCTACATAACTATTACAAATTGTAATTAATGCCTCAACTTGTATATACGGGATGTTTTTATGTCAAGTTTACATGTCCCAATTACAGTGTATATGCCGTAAATCTTTAGATAATCGCTGTTTTTTTAAAAGAGATCAATTTGAAACTTAAAACGAGTGTGTTCTAATCCCAGACTAAGCATGAAGTAAAATTTCGAGTTTAGAAAAGCCTTAAAATTTGGTTTGGTCGCGTAGCGCGAAGCGCGGAGCGGCCAAACCAAATTCTCAGGCTTTTCTAAACTCGAAATTTTACTTCATGCGCCACCGATACAAAACACCGACATATTACGAAGTTTTAAACACACCGCTAAGCTTTATATTGAATCAGTGTTCTGTACCTGTGGCACATGAAGTAAAATTTCGAGTTTAGAAAATCCTGAAAATTCAGTTTGGCCGCTCCGCGCTTTGCGCTACGCGACCAAACCAAATTTTCAGGCTTTTCTAAACTCGAAATTTTACTTCATGCTTAGTCTGGGAGTGGAAAACACTCGCTTGAAGCTTCAAATTAAATTCTTTTAATAAACCGAACATCGGAAAACGTGCAACGTATGCATATGGATATTTAAAAGAAAAATTCTCGTTATGAAAATGTTCGGTGTTTTATAAAACTCTCTGTATACCCGAACAGACTAATGTTGTGTACAATTGCTTCGCCTGAAAAGGCCACAGTGTGGCAAAAAAATTGTAGCGGATTACAATAGACATTGAAAGACAATATAGTGATATTTAATATAAGTCATTGTGTATATGTTATTGTATCAATAAATGAAAACAGATTTTTGATAATGGCATATTGGCGAGGGTAGATCTACCACGACCCTCTACCTGCTACCCATTAATCTACCTATTACCCACCTGCAGTGCGGTCTTAGATTGAGGGTGATAGATGGGAATATCGGGTTAGGGGATGAGATGATTTTGAGAATTTGTTAGCCATTCAGTTACGACCGATAAAAAAAATTGTGATATTATTCATGATTTTATGGGGACAAACACAACTTCGAACCAGGAACGCGCGGTGAACGCAAGGTTGAATTCAACGACTTAATCACTTGGCCTCTGCAACTCTTGTCAGCCGTGTATATGGAACTTATGTTTCTAGAACTGAAGACTTCACGCCATTCCTAAATACGCTTGACTTCCATTGCAAATGGCATCACGTTGCCAGCGTGGCGACATAAACAACATGTTTAAGTCAGCATGCAACTCCTTAGTTGCTCATGACCATGATTGTAAACTACTGTGGCATATTATATTTATTATTTGACATACCGACATACGATCAGGCGTTTATTTTTTTTTGACAGATACTACGGTTGAAATAAAATATTACATATAATCTGTTTTTTTTTTAATATGGCCAATCAAATTTGGCATTTCAAGAATTAATTGGTGGGATGCAGGTTGTGTATTTTAGGTTAAAACAGGATTAATCACATGTTGTGTTGTAAATCAACTTCGCATATGTAGATTGTATGATGGAAAATCTGACAGTAATATGATGAATCAACTCATAAAATGGATAATTCTTTGAACTTCTTTGATTAAGATTACAAATGTACCTATTACCGTTTCAAATTATTTGTATCTACTACCAGTTTAATAAAGTCTCTCTGAGGATCAGGTAAATTCATATTTGTATAATAGTCAATAATTAAATAACAGGTACTTGCGTGCTTACAGAAAAAAATCTGCCGCCGACTTTACAATATCTATATATGTCTTCTTTAATATTCTCCCCATTTATATGTTCAAGTTTTGAAAAAGTTGTAAATACGTGTTGTTTAGTTGCAAGTTGTGGCGTTCTCTTTTTTAAAAATCTCTGCAAAAAATACATATACAGTGCTATGTACAACTTGCAACTTTACAACACATACAGGGATTTTTTCTTTAAGTATACTTCCACATATTCCATATAAACATTTGTAAAATTAATGAACATGTGATCAGAACTTAGTAGAAGTATGTTTTGAACTTCACTTCAAATCAGTGGTTTGTACGCGTGGCGCATGAAGTGAAATTTCGAGTTTAGAATAGCCCCGTGAAAATTTGTCTCGGGTCGCTGCGCGACCCTCGATAAATTTTCTACGCGGGGCTTTTCTAAATCAAAATTTTACTTTATGCTCAGTCTGGGAGTGGAAGACAAGTAGGGTGTATTTACTGCGGACAGTTGCAGTCCTACTTTAACAGTAGGGTATTTTAAACATTAAATTTTCAGATGTTGGTAAATGATTATCAATGTGATAAATAAATCATAATTTGTCAAATAAATTATTACGATGCAAAGATTGTCACTAAAGAGAACGCTACAACTTGCAACTTTACAACGCATACAGGGATTTTTTCTTTTAAGTATACTATCACATATTCCATATAAACATTTGTAAAATTAATGAACTAAACAGAACTAAGTCGAAGTATATTTTGAACTTCACTTTAAATTAGTGTTTTATACGCGTGGCGCATGAAGTAAAATTTCGAGTTTAGAAAAGCCTGATTTGGCTTAGTCGCTCCGCTGCGCTACGCGACCAAGCCAAATTTTCAGGCTTTTCTAAACTCAAAATTTTACTTCATGCTTAGTCTGGGAGTGGAAAACACTCGTTAGAGTTTTTGAATTAATAGTTTTTAATAAGATAACGAATGTAAAATTTAGATTGAAAAATCGTAACATGGATACCTAAAAGAAAAATTCCTTGTATTTAAAACTGTTTTAAAATTTGATCATATAAATAGGCAGATAATAAAGAATAGTAAGGAATATTACCTGATCCTCCTATCCTACCTTAGAAACACTTTTTTTTGTGTGTGTGGAAGGGGATAATCCATTTATGGACGGAGTGTCGGACTCCCTCCAGGCGGAGGATTACCGACTAAAGACCCCTCCTACCTTACCGGCTTCGACTACAAGGTCATTAGCCGGTTTACTTGTCTCTTTCAAGATTTAATAATAAATCAAAAGAAACAACTAAAACAATAAGATACAAATATAATACACAAATAAACCTAACCCTAAAATCACATATTTTGTGGTACTAGGGTTGTAAAAGACCCTGGCACCGATTATACACAAAATAGACAAACACACCTTAAACCGAATATCACAAGTAGGCCAGAGCCTATTATCACAGATAAGACGACATTGGGATTGTATAGGACCCCAATGCCGGAACCAACACACACAAGATAATCACAACCTAAACCTAATATCACAAAGGATGACGCCGGGGTTGTAAAATACCCCTACACGAAACGGACAACACAACCTTATATCACAGATCCTAAAACTATATACAAAACGTGCTTCAGAGTTGTAAAAGGACTCTGGAGCGGACAGACACAAAATTAAAAGGTGACACCGAAGTTGTAAAGAGACTCCGATGCCATTGTACATAAATCAGATAGAACAATCAATAAATTAATAATAAATTAACACAAAAGAACATATACAAATCGCTAAAATCGCTTTAAAAGACTCGTATCACGTAGAAAACTATGACAAGTTTCTACGGATCCCTTATCATTTGCCAATACGGACGCCACAGTATCACCAAGCCTCAGCCTATTTCGCTGTACAGCGTAGACTGGACAATGTAATAAAACGTGCTCCACCGTTAACCGGTCGTGACATAGATGACACTCTGGCTCTTCGTCGCCGGCAAGAAGATACGAGGAGGTTAAGTTGATATGCTCAATGCGAAGACGGCACAGAGCAACCTCCTCTTTCCTTGTAAGTGTAACCGGCGACCGCCAGGGAGTCACGGAGAGCTTAACATGTTTTAGTTTGCTCTCAGAGCCATTCCAACTCTCTTGCCAATCCTCTATAATTTTCTTTTTGATGTACCCTTTAACGTCGTCTGGACGTACGGGTACATCATCTGTGCCGTCCGCTTCCGCTGCTTGACTGGCTTCGTCGGCCAGCTCATTGCCCTCGATACCCACATGTCCCGGAGTCCAGACGAAGAGAATCGTCTTTCGCTTCCGAGACACTTTAAATATCGAGGCTTGTATGAGCCGGACCAGCGGATCGGCCGAGTATAATGACACTATACTCTGGATAGCACTCAGAGAGTCGGAGCAGATGAGAAATGAGCTACAATTTATTAAACTGGTAGTAGATACAAATAATTTTAGACAGTAATAGTTAAATACAGTTGTAATCGTAATATTTGTGAGTTAATTGATGTCATATTAATTTCAGATTTCCCTTTAGATAACCTACAAATTAAAAATTGATTTACAACATAACCTGATTCATTTTGTCCTAACCTAAAAAACACAACCTGCGTCACACCACTAAATTCTTGAAATGTCAAATTTGATTGGTCATATTAAAAAAAAACAGATTTTATGTTCTGCTATGCAGCTTTAACATTTTAAGGTTAAACACCACATTTCGATAATGTCTTCGTAAAACTAAATCTGCAGAAACTCAGCCACAAATTATTTTAATTAATGTGCGCAATCGTTTCAATGTGAGTTTAAGTGGTATAATTCCAATTTCCACATCTTCTAAATAGTTCAGGTATTTAAAGAAATAAATAATGCGTTTATGTTGAGTTTGTGTCAGCTCAAACGAAAATGTTAGTTGAATCGAATACGCATTCAGTAGATTTGGGAAATAGTCATCGGATTAATCTGTTAATACAGGAATTTTGTTTTAAGTGTACCTACAGAGAATTTTCTTTTAGGTATACATATGCATACGCTTTTTTTAAAAGAGTTCAATTTGAAGCTTAAAATGAGTGTTTTCTACTCCCAGACTAAGCATGAAGTAAAATTTGGAGTTTAGTAAAGCATGAACATTTTCAGGCCTTTCTAAACTCGAAATTTTACTTCATGCGCCACGCGTATTAAACACTGAAAGCACTGAAACATTGCGAACGAGTAAACTTCTCTTGAAATCAGTGCCAAGATCACCTTGTAATACTTTAGAAGATTAGCACTTCTTACTATAGATTTTCTTCCTTATCTTTTAACTTGCGTTGTTGTATAGAGTTAGCATAAAGAAGGATCGCTTGACTAACGATGTAATTATAGATTTCCCTGTATATTTGATACCGTTATTTTTCAGTGTACTAAGAATACAGGGGATATACTTACTAAGCAATACACGTTTTTCATTATTAGTATGATTATTATAAAACGAAATTATTGATTTTAATAACTTGTAAAAATTCTTAACTATTACGTATCAACCCTAACACCATTAAATGTTTCTATAATAATGAAACACATTTGTGGATTTTATGTATGGTGTATCTCTTGTTTTTTTTTTTAATTTTTAATAAAAAAAAATCGTATTTTCCTATTTCCTGCAAAATATTCAACACAGTTTATTGATATATATGAACATATTATGAATCCTGTCACACAAATGAAATACTAGTTTTATTAACCATGCACATCACCCTTAACTATGCTGTGTATATAACACATAACTTCACACTAGCTTTAACAACATCAATCTTATATATCCTTGTATACTGAGCTTAATCAAAAGCAGTTGAACTTTATTCAGAATCTGTGGAAAAAACAAAAAGGCGCCGCAAAAGTTTTGGAGCTTTAATAAGCGACCGCAATCGGTTCGGTGCAAAAAGTGTCTGTAAGTAGAGCACGGTTAAAAAAAGTCGTCGCTCTTTTGAACAATATAAACATAAACGTAAATCGTGCGTTATAAAGAGGAAATAGGCAGTATGATAATTTAGTAAGTTATTCAGATGCAGATTTTGGACCCTGTTCAAGATTCCACCCATTTACGAGCCTTTTCAAAATAATCAAGTTCGACCATTACAGTCTCCCCTTCCCGGCTGCATGTCCGAGATACACCCCACTCCTATAAAACACCGCGTTATTTCGCAACACCCACAATAAGCTCACCATTACTTAGGTTTTCGTTCGACGATTTATCAAATATTGATATAACTAAGTATACATTAATAATACGGTTTGATTTATTTAAGGTCGAAGTATATAAATTGAAGCCTTGATAGGAGCACATAGATCATACACAAAATTACATCTGTTGAAAACAAAAGAAAATATGATTACATGCTGTATTGCGTGTTTTCGTTGAATTCATTTAGGCAATATTGTTTACTGTAAAGGCATCTGAAGAAAACGACAATGTAACGGCTGACAGTATTAAATCCTACTTTTTAGCAATGCTGGATTTATATTAAGCCTCAGTACATATTTATTTTCGTGTGTATTTTTTAGGTGAGTGTGTTCTTAATTTACTGGCATCAGGCAGTATTTGCATTTTTATAGCACATTTATAACGGCATAGAGTATTTTTAATATACTTCAGTCTGTATTGCAGAAAATCACTCCGCATAAGCCGTATTAATATTTTCGCTTCCTCCACAACGCTTATAAAAACAGTCGTAAAGGTGCCGTGTTACATAATTATTTTCGAAATTTGCATTGAGACATTTACTTTTCTGGATTAACCATTACTTCATTGGCTCTATTCAGGACAGCACATTTTCACGTTCAGTTAGAGATTTTAATTTTGCTTAAGCCTTAGAACTTCCGGCAACGTTTCCGAACTGTAATTACCGAAGGGAAATTTTACTGAAACTACATTATGCTGACGTTTCGTCGACATTAAATAAACATAAACTGGGAGTAAATAGGGATTACTTTCAACTACCGCAGGTTATTATTAGTAATCAGGCCGCATATATCAATACTATAATTATACAGGGATGTAGAGGTAGCAGAGGTAACAGTACTTATGTCAAAGCCCACAAAGCCCAAGTAATTTTATGATATCTTAATACTATCCACTCCGGCTTTATTATTCAACATATTTTTTTAATTTAATTACACGTAACACAAACTATTATTTTAATTACACTCAATACTAACACAAAGTCTTATTTTTTTTAACACGTATTTTAAACACAAAATAATTAAAAACCCATCTATGAAAGTACAGCGAAACCGGAAAGACAGGTTATGATAGATTCAAAACCTTAACCAAATACAAGGTCATTGTTCTCTCTCGCACGAACTAGGGTCCGCGGGGTAAGAGGTAGGGCAAAACCAAGGACGGTCGAGTATACAGTAAGAAGGATCGACAGAATCGAAGATTGGATTTGGAATTTAAATGTGGTTACTTCATGGTAAACTTTAGGTAAGCATGCATAAGCTGTACATTTTCTGACATTCCTTGTTTTTTTAAAGGGTTCAATTTAAAGCTTTAAACGAGTGTTGTCCACTCCCAGACTAAGTATGAAGTAAAATTTCGAGTTTAGAAAAGCCCCGTGAAAATTTGTCTCCGGTCTCGGGTCGCGTAATAATTAAAATTAATATCGACTTTTTGCAAAAATTTAGTCTCATTGAGACAAGTCTGCAAATATTCATTGAAACAATTATTACATCGAAAAGTAGTTGTTTCATTGAATATTTGAAGACTTGTGTCAAGGAGACTACATTTTTACACAAATTCGATATTAATTTTAATTCGTTTTATATTTTATTATTTTAATTACACTTAACACTAACACAAAGTCTTATTTTAATAACACTCATTTTTAACACAAAATAATAAAAATCTATCTATGAAAGTACAGCGAAACCGGAAATAGAGGTTATGATAGACTCAAAAACGTAACCAAATACAACGTCATTGTTTTCGCTCTCAGGAACTATGACCGGCGGGGGTAGAGGAAAACACGGAAAGAACCAATTCTGTCATACCTTGTAACACATATGTGTTCATATGTGTTACGCCCATCGACGTACCTTGGTTTCGACCTCGCTTTTGAGATGAGTCAGTTCGATAATGGGACGCGCAAGAGTGAGGCGAAAATAAGTGACATGGTTTTGCGTTAACGCAACTGTCGACTAGTAAGTGTTACACGCAAAAGTGGACGTATCAGGACAAAATCTACGCAATATTATGTGTTTTTTATGTTTTTTCTTCAGAAATCCGCTGTGGCCCCCTGGGGGGGCATATGGCCCACGTTTGGAATCGCTGGTTTAAACGAACAGTAATAATAAACTCCAAAATGTAAAATACCATGAAACATTTCAAGTGTTTCTAACATATCTAAATACCGATCTCAAAGTATACCTCTTGGTGATAGTTTATTTAGTATCCATGGTATCAGTAATAGTTTAGTAACAATGTGTTTCTCTTATTTGATATAACTATGCTTTCGACGATAAAAATATGTAAATCCTGTAATTCAATCCAGTGGAGCTTAAAGCTCTGATTTCCAGGCATTTTATGTAAATCTTTATGAACGCAACTTTCAAGAATAATAAACAACGAAAAAGATTGACCCTTAGCTCTCTTTATGCATAAAGCTGCCCTGCTCCAAAATTTCATTTCACATTAAAAACTTTATTTGCGCATCTCATTACTCTATCTTTAGTACCGGAAATTATTAAATAAAGCCAGGAGCTTGAAATATGTGTAATTGACAAATAACTTATTTAGTTTACAAGTTTTGTTTCAACGACATAAATAAATGAATATTGAGATTATCTCTCAACACTTTGTTGTATATAATCTCGAACATATGTAATAGTAATTAGAATTTTATTTGAAATAAAATAACACAGCAGATGAATACAGTATTCAAATGCTTGTTTATTTTGCCATTGTAATTTATTAAATGTGTACACTAAAATGGGTACATCTATTTTTATTTACAATTTGAAAATACTACTATATCATCTATATTGAAAAAGAAAGAAATACATTATAATAAAATACAATTTATAATATATAAATATATTTTCAAATAATTTTTTTACTTCCCTCTCTTACAAGGGCTATCGACCATAGGTCTTTCTGCCCTGTGCTGTGTGTGTGTGTGTTTTTTTTTTTTAGTCGATTTCAAGGTGGAAAAGTAGGATAAAAGGAGAAGTTGTATTTATATAGGGTTCTAGGTAGGTTTTTGTAGGATGATGTCGTAGATTCTAGGGATGCACATTTTTTTAAGGTGGTCATAATTCGACTTGTTACATGCGAATCGTTCTGCGAGAAATCCAAATCTTTGTTTTATTGGGGTAATTTGTGTTTTTATCGTAAAGGAGTACATTGGATCGGTTGTAGAGGGGATTTTGAGGGTGTCGAAGTTTTGTAAGGGTTCGGAGGGAGGATCTTTCGGCTACTTCGAGGTTTTTAATGGTGACATTGCGTGGATTTATATAAAGGATGGAGCTGTCGTCTAGGATGGGACGACAAATCATTTTATAAATTTTGTTACAGGTGTTGGTACTAATTCCTTGATTCTTGTATGTCAGGCAACGGAAATGTTTCGCTCGCTTAACGATGTTTGCTTTTATATTGAAGGTGTGTTTTTTGACAGTTTTGGGTCTAACAGGATTCCTAGGTATTTACATAATGGGGAGGAGTTTATAGTAGATCCGTTGACGTTTATGGATAGAGGATTAGGCGGTATGCGATGGTAGGGTGAGAACACTTCGGATTTGTTGGGATTAGTTTTAAGCCTCCACTTGGAAAACCAAGTAGCTGATTTTTTTTTATAAAATCTTGGAGGGAGTGAAGGGCTGAGGCTAGGTTTGATGAATGGGTGACTAAGGCAGTGACATCCGCAAACTGTAGGGGATAACAGGTTGGGTTTTTAGAGTTGGGTTTGGGATGGTATACGTCGGAGCAATATATATTGTATAATAGAGGAGATAGAGGGGAGCCTTGAGGAACACCTTGTTCAGAATAGAATGTCGAGGATAAGGTTTGTCGTATACGAATTTGAAGTTTGCGGTTGAAAAGGAAGTTTTGAATTAGGTTGATAAGGTGGTTGGGTAGTTTAACGATACTGCATTTATATAAAAGGCCTCGATGCCAAACGGAATCGAAGGCCTTAGATATATCTAGGAATAGGATAGCGGATTTGTTACCTTCTAGATGCATTGTTTGGCAGTTGGATGTAAGAATGGTTAATAAGGGTGGGATTGTTGAGCGATTTGAAAGGAAGCCATATTGGTAGATAGGGATATGGGGTAAAACATGGCTGAGTATTTTTTGTTTGAGGAGGGATTTGTACTGTTTCCCGAGTACGGGCAGTAAGGTAATGGGACGCTAGTTGTTTGAATGTACAGAATCGGTTTTGGGTTTATGGATGCAGGGGATTACTCCATGTTTTCATCCTGAGGGAAAGATTTGATAGGTATAATTAAAATTAGGGATTTTTAGGATACATGTATGTATGAAATGTGGAAGGGCTTTCAATATTAGTCGGTGTACTTTATTATGTCCAGGTGCTGTATTTTTTGTCTTGTGGAGTACTGAAAAGTACGTCTCTTCGTCCAATCTATTGTCAACTGTTTACGGTTTCAAAAAAGTCATTGTTAATGGAAGTGTCGTTCGTCATTTTGTATACATTTTTAAAATTGTCTGCAAATATCTCTGAAATGTCTTTGCCTGTTGTTCTATTGTTATTTGTTACTGGGTCGATAACACTGGTCTGCAAAAAAAAATTTTTTTTCGAGCCTTGACACCATTCCTGCTGATTCTTATGTAAAATGACCTCCTGAATCCGAATATGACCTCCGTTTTTCCCCATCACCCACCGTTTTCGGGGGAGGCCCCCCCACCTATTTTTATCACTTTTCGATAATTTTGAGGGATGAAAAGGATTATTTTAGCCTTTACATTTCTTCTGAGGGGCTAGAGAGGTGAAAAGTTCCAAAACATGAACATTTGTAGCAAGGAGGTAGATTTGGGGGGGGGGGGTTGCCGCCTTAAATTGTAAAAAAATCATTAAAAATTATTAATTTTTTCCGTTTTTTTCTCAGTTTTTTCACTTATTTTCTACATATTCCTGCTTCCATTCCCCCTCATCCTCCCCCAAACACCCCCAAATAATAAAAATTTATTGCAACATTATATAGCAACCATAATAAAAATATATAGCAACAATAATAAAAATATATAGCAACAGTTCGGAAGATTCACTATACCACGCTGGCGCTCTCAATACTCCCCCCATTTCCCCCATCCATTGGAGGGGTGAAAAGGATTATTTTAGCTGTAAAGAATAATAAATAAAAAGTAAAATAATAAATGTAAAGAATAATAAATAACTAAGATAAGTACCTTCATTTGGTGCTTGCTTTTCTTTTGTACCCTGAGGTAGAAGTTTCTCGTATCAAAAACCAGCAGTACTCTGCTAACATGCTCGCATTCCACTTCCCCGAAAATCTCTTCTCGAACTTAGAGAGGTCTTGATGAAACCGTTCCCCGTGTTCATCCGAAAATTCCTGGGTAAACCTGTGCGCGCGAGGTATTGAGAGCGCCAGCGTGGTACAGTGAATCTTCCGAACTGTTGCTATATATTTTTATTATTGTTGCTATAAATTTTTTATTATTGTTGCTATATATTGTTGCTATATATTTTTATTGTTTGGGGGAGGATGATGGGGGATGGAAGCTAGAATATGTAGAAAATAAGTGAAAAAACTGAGAAAAAAACCGGAAAAATCAATCATTTTTAAGGATTTTTTTACAATTTAAGGCGGAAAATCCCCCCCAAATCTACCTCCTTGCTACAAATGTTCATGTTTTGGAACTGTTCACCTCTCTAGCCCCTCAGAAGAAACGTAAAGGCTAAAATAATCCTTTTCATCCCTCCAAATTATCGAAAAGTGATAAAAATAAGTGGGGGGGGGGGGCTCCCCCGAAAACGGTGGGTGATGGGGGAAAACGGGGGTCATATTCGGATTCAGGAGGTCATTTTACATAAGAATCAGCAAGAATGGTGTCAGGGCCGATTTTCATGCCGACCAGTGTAATTTCTGAGATAGTCTTGTAAGATTTATATGTTTACTGAGTTTTTTTTTATTTCAGTCCTGTTAGGGGGGGTTTTAAATTTCCGGAAACGGTCTATAAACACGCGTCCTTCAAAGAAGGAATACGAAATATTTCCGGCCTGTTAATAAACAGATTGACTCAGGCTAGATTGACTGTAGGGCAAATGGAACCCACACTCACCTGATGTATCTGTTGTGACGTGCGTAACGTAGGCGGAAGGGTTGTAAGGTCCTTTCACGCGTTACCTCACGTTGTGATCGGGTCCAGAGGTTTCTGGCAACCGATGTTGAATAAACCACCAACGTGGCTAATCACAAAAATGTATATAATGCACTCAACAAAACTCATCGACGTCACTGTTATCCAGAACCCCTTTACAGTTCTCAGCAAAGTTACATAAAGCGCGTCAAGCTCACGCAATCTTGACATCAAAACACATGTACAAAAATCACACGCGGTTCACACCACCATCTTCTTCCGTGAACACTTTGCGACTCTCTCGCGCGCCCGCTGCGCGCAAGTGTGGGTTGATGGGGGTTAACAAAAAAGGTAAGAAATAAATTGGGAAAACGAGCCAATCTGTTCATCCCATTAAATCTCTACTGAACAAGTCCAATATTTTTTTCCTTGAAGGGCATTGAAATTATTGCATGCTTTAAGCCATTTATGTGTTTTATGTTCTATTATGAGTTTTTTGATGTCCTTATTTAGTCTGTTCAATGTCAATTTAATTTGTTCTAACTGTGTAAAGTCCCGGTATAGTTGTCTTTTGTATTTTATTAGTCGAAGGATAAATCTGGTAAAGGATATTTGTAGTGTTGTTTGGGAATTTTGGGGGTGTGTTGATCTAAAGATTTTTCAAGTTGCCTGTTGAACTGCGAAATGGTACAGGCTTCAATTTCTGGGTGTTTATCTGTAAATTGTAACATGTCATGCGTAATTTGCCGCATGTTTGCATTTTTGAAATCTGCTATGGTTTCGGGTAATATTTGAGTGGGATAGTGTTAGATTTTGAGTTTGAAGGAAATGGAAAGATGGTCTGAACATTAATCTGGAATTAGTTGGACTGAGTGGATAAGGGGTTTCAAATTATTGGTACATCATAGAATGTTGGGCGTGCTAGCTTAGTGTTGGTTCATAATAAAGGTGGGATCGGTTTTAACTTGGACAAAATTGGAGTGGGAGAGGAAATGTGATAACTGCTTCTTTTTGGCAGAGTTTATATTGAAGTCTCTTATAATTATTACGTTATGGTATAGGGATGCCTTTGTAAATATTGTGTCTTTATTTGCCGGGGAAGGATGGATGTACACCAGGAATAGATGAATTTGGAAGGATGGTAAATTGAGGGTTGCGTATACATGCAACTTTCAATTTACCATCCTTCCAAATTCATTTAGGATATTGTATATTCGAGGCGGATTAGCTTTTCCTAGTGAAATGGAGGGGTGGGTTAGTATAGAAGCGCCACTTCGTCGGTTTTGGTTGTATACAGAGGCAGGAATTTGGATAGATGACCAATTACGGAAGAAGGTGGGGTTTAGGGACCTTGTTTCTACCATCATATTGATATAGACAGGATTGTTGGAGAGTTGGTGGATTACTAGTTGGGATTTTCTGTGGAAGGATTTAATGTTAGTATATAAAAAACAAACATCGCTAGCCATTTTTCTTACAATTTCCGTTGAACCTGATTATACACCTTTTGTTGGGATACCTGTGGGAATCATTTCTGGGAAGTCTAAATCGAACATAATGATGAACATTCGAGTTTCCGAGAAATTTGAAAATATTTTTTCAATTCTTAGTTTATGATATTTACTCGTAGTATATTATATATTATTTAAATGGATTCTGTTGACTAAATAAATAAATAAATTAATATATTCCTTCGTATCGTAGTTAGCTAGTTATAGTTAATTGAAAATCAATAAATGTATGTAAAGTTAAGTACAAATGTATAAAGTAAATATCTAAATTATGTACGAATTTGGATAATAAATATTATTTTAGAGGACGTTTCCAAAGCTGCTTTGTTACTTTGCTGTACAGATTCAGATTCCAATTTGCAATAGTTGTTATGCTTTTACGCTCATTGTTATACACAAAAAATCTTGTCAGTGTTGTGGAACTGAGATAATTGCGCGCATAATATCAAAACTTTAATTCCCTCTGCAACCCATTTAAATGTTAGCTTAAAACCCTACCTTTTGTATAGCATTTAGATATAGCGAACGATACATGATGCTTACTAATGCAAAAAAATCCTTTTATTTCCCATGCTGTTTTGCCTTTTGTTGGCTTTTCTATAGAAAGAAATTTCAATTCAGTAAATCGTTGTATGTATTATGTAATAACGATGCTCGCTAGATGGTGAACTGTTGTTATACAAGGTGGCTAGAAAATTTGTGAAAAGTATAAAATCATAGATATTATACATGCTGAGAAGGAGCGAATGCAGCAACAAATTATGTGAGTATTGGATAAGGAAATATTTAAATGTCGAATAAAGCTGTAATAGCAGATTATAGTAATTGATCTTACAATGTACGCCTTGAGGAAAACGGTTAATAAAAGAGGGTTTTATATATAACTTGATCTTACTAATAGAGTTTGTATATTTTGACATCTAACAATAATTACGAAAGTCTGTCATATTGAAATGCCTGCTCAAGTAAAATATCGTTTCATTTGTGTGAATTATGATCTATAACTAGTAGTGTAAGTGGAAATTTAGCGCGATAGTTACCACTGGTAATTACGGCGATTTACATTTGTTTGTTTTTACTGGCCTTCATTACTATGGCCATTAGCCATCGGTCATGTATTCATATACAGGGTGTCCATTAGTGCGTTCTTGGTGGATATCTCAGATCTTGTTATTGATAGAGCAAAGTTTCTTTACCAAAGTTGTTTGATTTAAAAAGCTGTATAACATAACATATTTTAATCAGGGTTGTTAAAAAAACGTTTTATTTTTTATTTTAATTAAAACAAACAGTTTTTTTTACAAAACGTGTTTTTATCATGAAAACAGCGTTTGATACATGTTTACAACACGTTTAAAACCTACATACAAATATAAATATCCCGATAATTACAGCTTTTTTAAATTTGCGGGAATTTGTTGTTTCAAAGCGGTTAATTTAAAGCTTTTAACGAGTATTTTTCACTCCCAGACTAAGCATGAAGTAAAATTTCGAGTTTAGAAAAGCTTAAGAATTTGGATTGGCCGCGTAGCGAAGCGGAGCGGCCATTCCAAATTAGGCTTTTCTAAACTCGAAATTTTACTTCATGCGCTACGCTTAAAAACACTGATTTACAGTGAAGTTTTAAAAACACACACATATAACAATAATTATAGGCAACCTAATATACGTACGTTGGGTTGCCTATAATCACTGTTTTAAACAATTTGTTCAGCGCAGAATTTGCCTCACGTTTTATTCACATCTACATATTAGATTGCTAAGACCGTATATTTTAGTATCCAAATTTTCAGGCTTTTCTAAACACGAAATTTTACTTCATGCTTAGTCTGGGAGCGGAAAACCCCCGTTTACAATTTCAAATTGAAATCTTTTAAAAAAACAAAGAATGTCGTAAAATTTACAGTCTGTGTATATGTATACCTGAAAAAAAATTCTGTATCTAAAAATCACACTTATGCAAACACAGTTGTGATATTTTATTGTAATAAAATGTTATATTTAATAATGTTATTTGAAATATCTTCAACAATTCAGCTAAAATCTAAAAACGACAACAAAAACTCTTAATGAAGTAGTATAAAATATAATTTAGTAAATTTAAGATAATAAATAAAACGTTTTATACAAATTTAACATTTAGAACATGTTTTAAACAGATTTAAGATTTAAAACATGTTTCAAACAAAACCGTTTAAAACACGACGGCTGTTTTTAAACATGTTTAAAACACTGTTTTAAAACAAAGTGTTTCAAATATAACAACCCTGATTTTAATGTATACAGGGTGCGCCATAAATAATCATATGAAATGATCCATTTAAAATAAGCAAGTTGCATGCTCTACTGTCTTTATGGTGCACCTTGTATATATTAAATCCTTTAGAACCAAGCAACTTTAAAAACCAACCAAGCACTAATGGGGCGTACTTTATATGTAATAGTATTTATATAATTTAATTTTCGCCGATTCTAAGTAGATAATTACACCTAGGAGATCATCATACTTTTACACTACAACAATAGGCTTAGATAGAAACACTTTTTAATTTAAAGTGAACCCAGCCGGCCGCTCATCTGCCTACTAACGCACCGGTGCTTAAGTGATTTACAGTATGTTGCCCAGCGGTTCTATTATGTTGAAAAAAATATCTTTTTCTGGTCGAGAAAATGACATTTTATTTTTCTTTACTCTTCTTTCTTATATTCTGATACTTGTGATTTATTATATATATATATAATCATTTAAAATCCCTTTTACCCTTTAGGGTGTCGAGATGTGATTTATTATAAAATAATAAATTTAAATTCCATATTTGCTAAAGCAAAAAAAGAATTGACTAATATTCAATGAATATATATTTATAACGACTCTACCAATTAGTGTAAAATATAAACTTTATATGTAAAATGAGTTTTATGTCAAACATTAAAATATTATGTTACCAGTAGGTAATATCAACCAATTTCCTACTATCTATTACGATGTAATTTTATTCATATTTATATTCATAGTAAAATAACAGACACATTTTGTATTTGTCGTATATTGTCACTTTATTAATCAGGTCAGTAATAATATAAGCTTCGCAGCATCTTATTGACTTATTTATTTTCACGCTTGCCGTACTGTGAAAATCCGAGCGGAAATTTGAATACACAATTTCAATTCAAGAAAACTTGATGCTCATTATATATTATTATTATTCTTTTTGACGTTTGTGTATATTAACAGGTACGTATTATCAGTGAAATGAAAACGATATTTTTACGTGAGTTAATTACTTTCAACAAAAGTGTTTCGGAAGTAAGATAAAAAGGAAAATTGAAAATTGTTTTACTTTTCTCATAAAAACAATGTATATGGGTTTGCAGACCGGCCTCGCTGGAAATAACCATTGAACTTGTTTTAATCACGGGAGTACATTTTAATTTAATTAATTTCTATTATGCAAACCCATATCTCTGTAATAATTATACCGCAACAAACAATGTTTCTCTATTTGGGCCGTTTTGTACGTTCACCATAAAACAAATAAATGTTTTCCCTGGAGAATTACGGCCTTTGTTTTCGGTTTTTAATAAACCTCATACGTGTAAAACTAATAAATTCACTGAATATTATGGACAAGTGTAGGGTAATTGCGTGTTTACTTTCTCCAATGGAGAAACTATTGTAATCGTAAAATAACGACCTCAAGATTTTTATGAATTTTTGCGTTTTAGACCTCACTGAGTCCGAAGCACTCATGTTCAATGGGATTTAAATCCGGCGAACGGGGCGGCCACGCCAAAACATTAACACCAGCTTCATTAAGAAAGTTCATAGTTCGACGAGCAATATGGGGACGTGCGTTATCTTGTTGAAAAAGTACGTCTGGGCGGCCATCTAAATAAGGCAACAAAGTCGGTCGTATGACGTCTTCAACATAACGCGCAGCTGTCATACTGCCTCGAATGAATACAAGAAGTGATCGACTACCATAAGCAATAGCCCCCCAAACCATTACTCCAGCAGTCCTGTGTACATGCCTCTCAATAGCAAACCTTAGATCAGGTCGTTCTCCACGGTAGCGTCGTACCCCTCTACGGCCATCATGCGTGCCTAGACAAAATCGTGATTCATCGCTGAATACGATATCGTGCCATTCTGCCTCCCAATGCTGCCGTTCTCTGCACCAGTCCAACCTTTAGCGACAGTGTCTCGCTGTTAAAGGAAGCACTAATCTTGGACGGTACGAAAGAAGCCCAAATAATTGAATGCGGCGATATAAGGTTCGCATACTAACGGGCCTACCTTCTTCTCCAATCCATTGATCACCGTTTTGACGCGTAGTAGCGAGGCTATTTGTCTTAGCGCCGATCTTAACGTTCTGTGGTACACCTTGGTTGACCAATTGGTATTCTTCTTGCTCCTCTACCTTCTTCTGTCCATACCTGATACACACGTATTACAGTTGCTGCAGTGGAATCAATACGGCGGGCAATTTCGCGATAGGACATACCGACATTTCGATAAGCAACAACTCGACCCGGGTCAAAATCGCTCAAATGGTGATATTGTGGACGTCTTCGGACTCGAGGCATTTTATTTAAACTTAACACACTCAACAGAAACACGAAAACTAAAAACATCTGTACTAAACAACTCATATAAATAGTTTTATCAAAAAAGAAAAAGTGAAATATTTTTTTTTCACAATAAATATAAAAGGCACAAGGTTGAAATTGTTATCAATGTATGCTTTAAATATAGTCACTCTGTTGCTAAAATATGAATTAAAAAAAATCATTCCTTCTTGGTGTTACGCTTCTAATGTCATTGAGTATACTAAAAAATTATATAACGAAGATACATGGTTAAACAGTTAAACTCAACCATATATCTAAAATTCGTTCAGCCCAGATATTTAGACGTTAAAATATGCCGATGATATCGTTTTATACTCATCAAATAAAACATTCATCAATTGTGTTTACTCTTTAGAACAAGGCCTGAAACAATTGGAAGTATGGCTAAAGCACCTAGGCTTTAATCTTCCATTAGAAAAATCAAAATTATTTGTATTTACTAGCAGAAAATTCGATTTAAATAACCTCAATTTGAATGGAACTACATTCCTCATCAAAAAGGAAGTCAAATTTTTAGGCATGACGTTCGATAAAAAGTTAACTTGGCAGCCACACATACGCAATGTAATAGGAAATTGCGAAAAATCTCTAAATGTAATGCGTGCCATAGCCCACATAAAATGGGGAGGTCATCCCTTTATGCTTCTAAATATACAGAGAGTTTTCTGTAACACCAAACATTTTCATAACGAGAATTTTTCTTTGATGTATCGATATGCATACGTTGCACATTTTCCGATGCTCAGTTTAATAAAATAAGTCAATTTGAAGCTTCAAGCGAGTGTTTTCCACTCTCAGGCTAAGCATGAAGTAAAATTTTGAGTTTAGAAAATCCTGAAAATTTGGTTTGGTCGCGTAACGCGAAGCAATTCAATTTGAAGCTTCAAGCGAGTGTTTTCTACTCCCAGGCTAAGCATGAAGTAAAATTTCGAGTTTAGAAAAGCCTAAAAATTTGATTTGGTCGCGTAGCGCGAAGCGCGGAGCGGCCAAAGCAAATTTTCAGGCTTTTCTAAACTCGAAATTTTACTTCATGCGTCACCGGCACAAAACACTGATTCAATGTAAAGTTTAGCGGTGTGTTTTAAACTTCGTAATATGTCAGTGTTTTGTACCGGTGGCGCATGAAGTAAAATTTCGAGTTTAGAAAAGCCTGAAAATTTGGTTTGGTCGCTCCGCGCTTCGCGCTACGCGACCAAACCAAATTTTCAGGCTTTTCTAAACTCGAAATTTTACTTCATGCTTAGCCTGGGAATGGAAAACACTCGCTTAAAGCTTCAAATTAAATTCTGTCAATAAACTTAAACGAAAAATTCTCGTTATGAAAATGTTCGGTGTTACATAAAACTCTCTGTATATAAAGCGATAGTTCGAAGCAAAATGGACTATGGTTGTTTCCTCTATGATAACGGCTCTCAAAGCTATTTAAAACAATTAGATACAATCCAGTTTAAAGCCTTGCGTCTAGTGCTGGGAGCAATGAAATCTACCCCAATAAACGCCCTACTAGCCGAATCTTGTGAACTACCATTATCTAACAGATGTACAGTACTATCCGACAAATATACTTTAAAAAAATGCACAAGTGATCACCACATAGTCAGTGGCCTTCATGATCTGATCGCTAACGTCCTAACAAAACGGTTTTGTATAAAACGCAAAACTCCAATAATAACAAATAGTTATCTTAAAATGAAATAAAATGAAAACCATTTACAGAGCATAAAAGCGTATCATTTTACAAATCTTAATTTCAAACCATGCATCACACTTCCACACTATTCTGAGAATATCCTGCTAACTAAAATGATATTTCAAGATTGCATAAATAACCAATTTCTCAATTATAAGCGCATGAATACAGACGGTTCCAAATCAAACGATAGCTCTGGTTGCGCCTTTTATGATGAATCTTCAAACTATTGGGAAATATTCAAACTCACAAAAAAAGTTTTTATCTTTACATTAGAATTTTATCCATTCAGAAAAGCCATTGATTATATTTCTAAATTAACGTCCGAAAAATATGTAATTATCAGTGATGGCAAATCATATAAGTATAAATATTATTTAAATAATAATCACTTGGTTCGTTTCACAAAATATAAATAAAAACATTGCAATCATATTTCATGAAACGAACCAAGTGATTTTTATTTAAATATACTCAATGACATTAGAAGCGTAACACCAAGAAGGAATGATTTTTTTCATATTTTAGCAACAGAGTGACTATATTTAAACCATACATTGATAACAATTTCAACCTTGTGCCTTTTATATTTATTGTGAAAAAAAAAATATTTCACTTTTTTTTTGATAAAACTATTTATATGATCTGTTTAGTACAGATGTTTTTAGTTTTCGTGTTTCCGTTGAGTGTGTTAAGCTTAAATAAAATGCCTCGAGTCCGAAGACGTCCACAATATCACCATTTGAGCGATTTTGACCGGGGTCGAGTTGTTGCTTATCGAAATGTCGGTATGTCCTATCGCGAAATTGCCCGCCGTATTGATTCCACTGCAGCAACTGTAATACGTGTGTATCAGGTATGGACAGAAGAAGGTAGAGGAGCAAGAAGAATACCAATTGGTCAACCAAGGCGTACCACAGAACGTCAAGATCGGCGCTTAAGACAAATAGCCCTGCGAGACCGTTTCGCTACTACGCGTCAAATCGGTGATCAATGGATTGGAGAAGAAGGTAGGCCCGTTAGTATGCGAACCTTATATCCCCGCATTCAATCCTTTGGGCTTCTTTCGTACCGTCCAAGATTAGTGCTTCCTTTAACAGCGAGACACTGTCGCTAAAGGTTGGACTGGTGCAGAGAACGGCAGCATTGGGAGGCAGAATGGCACGATGTCGTATTCAGCGATGAATCACGATTTTGTCTAGGCACGCATGATGGCCGTAGAAGGGTACGACGCTACCGTGGAGAACGACCTAATCTTAGGTTTGCTATTGAGAGGCATGTACACAGGACTGCTGGAGTAATGGTTTGGGGGCTATTGCTTATGGTAGTCGATCACTTCTTGTATTCATTCGAGGAAATATGACAGCTGCGCGTTATGTTGAAGACGTCATACGACCGACTATGTTGCCTTATTTAGATGGCCGCCCAGACGTACTTTTTCAACAAGATAACGCACGTCCCCATATTGCTCGTCGAACTATGAACTTTCTTAATGAAGCTGTTGTTAATGTTTTGGCGTGGCCGCCCCGTTCGCCGGATTTAAATCCCATTGAACATGTGTGGGATATCATGGGAAGAAGAATATTCTCCTTGCACCATCCTCCACAGACTCTAGCACAGTTGATCGATGAAATTCAAGTTGCTTGGAACGAGATGCCTCAAGAAGACATCGACCATCTCATTTTGTCGATGCCCAGACGTCTACAGGAGTGTATACAGCAAAGGGGTCGCCAAACACATTATTATTTTTTTTTTAGATTGTTTTTTAATAAAATTTCTTGAAAATGTAATCATTTTATTCTTGATGTAAGACTACCATACTGGCAAAAAATCAAGTTAAAATAATAACTCCTTCTGGGTGTTACGCTTCTAATGTCATTGAGTATAATATTCATACTTATATATTTAATTATGTTTTACCAAGTAATTAATGAGAACATAGTGAAAGATATTTTAGATAGCAAATCAGTTCTAGAAACATTAAAAAGTGATTCGAATATAATTACGCATCCAGAGATTGCAGATCTTTACTACAAATGCAATTTCTCAAAAGAAATAATATCCACATAGAATGTTTATGGGTAAAACCCCATTCTGGAATACATGGGAACAAAATATCTGAAATATTAGCAAAACAATCATTTCTAGAAAATAACGAAACACAATTTCTCTTTTTGTCAGACATCCGAAACTCTATAATCACAGATTAATATGATATATGGAAACAAAAATTTGAAGCAATCTTAACCACAAAAGGTCTACATTACCTTTCCATAGTTAAAGAATTGCCATCAGTCTCTTGGTTCGAAGACATCCATGGGCCGAGGGACTTTTTTACCACCATATCTAGAACTCGCTTGGGACATTGTTGTGTCAAGTCACACCTACATCGAATAGGTGTTGCTCCATCGCCACTTTGTAATTGCACAAGAGATATACAAACCTTAGACCATATTTTTGAAAATTGCACTCTTTTTAATACCCAAAAACGTAACTTTGAAAACTCAATTAAACGATATACAAATGAACAAGTATCTTTTAAAAGGCTCGACTTTACTTCCGACGTGGAATAAGATGCATTAGAATATAGATTCACACTGTATTGACAAATATCACCAATTAAAATCAATAAATTCACTACGGAAATGATAAAAGCTCACTTTTTTCAGCTTTGAAATTTTGACCAGAAACTTCTATAAAACCTCAATGATTGCTGTTAACCATTGCAATCTTTGCTGGAGACATTGGGGAAGTCGAAAGAAATGTTTGTTGAAGACTTCAATCTAACTTTAACTTGATGTTAGATTTAACAGGATGACGATTATAACACATTAGCACATTACACTTGGACTCATATGGATTTATAGAATAACTAACATAAATTAATACACTCTTGAAAATTCATTTGGGCTGAATTCTAGTTTGTGTCAACGACTATATTTCGCTGAAACAAATGTTTCACTTTGAATATTTCACATACTTCTAGGTTAGATTAGGTTAGGAGAAAGGTTTGCAATAGAATAAATTGCGTAAATCTCTTTGCGCACGATGATTATTTTACATACTGCTAGGACTCAATATTTTAAGACTATATTTTTTAATTTATCTAACATTGCCGGTCAAATTTATTGCATTTCTAGATAGTACTCGTCGAGTACTTTCGAATAATATCATTTTTATCTATAATACCTAGTTCTATAATTCCACATACTTCCAGGTTAGGTTAGGTTAGGAGAAAGGTTTGCAATAGAATATATTGCGTAAATCTCTTTGCGCGCGATAATTATTTTACATAATGCTAGGACACAATATTTTCAAAATTTTTAAACTAATTTTTTCTATTTATTTAACATTTCCGGTCAAAATTAATTGCATTTCTAGATAGTACTCGTCGAGTACTTCCGAATAATATCATTTTTATCTGTAATACCCACGGTGTATAGTAAATTCTTACCTTTTAAAACAATTGTCAATTTTGGAAACGAGAACGCTCTCATAGCAACCTTAGACTTCGTAAAAAATACAGGCATCTCTTTATAAATTTCACCTCATTAACAACCTCCTTTCTTTACTGTGAACCCTTCCATCGGGCCCAAAGTTGTGTATGTGTTTATTCCTAAATAGTCGTGGAGGCCCTCACTGACGAAATCTCTTTTTAATCCCTAGTGTACCACGTCTTATTCCTCTCATTCATATCATGGATTATAGGGTGATTAATATGACCAATAGTTCTAAGACCAATTATTTATGTTAATAAAAAAAATCGACTATTTTAAAAAGTGCATGAAAAACACTTCCTTTTTTTGTAAATATGCATGGAACATGTATTATTTTTGCCAATAAAATTCTAAAAAAATCATCATTACTAGAAATAATGTATCTTTATTGTAATGTGCATTTTTGGCACGTAGTTTATTTAATCAAAATCTATCATAAATTTTAGGTTTTAAAGTAAAACGAAAGGTAAGATTCACAGGCATATTTTTTGATGGTCTTAATAGTCTCAAACGATGGTTAAAGATTTTACTGCAAATTAGAATATTGTGAAATATTAAATATATTAGGTGTGATATTTTGATTTTTTTTAAGCAAGATAAAATAAAATGTCCAACATAAATTAGATAATCGGTTAGGTTCAAGTTTAGAAGTTATTTGTAGAGCGGATTAGAAATGCAAACGTATTCTATATTTTAACACGCGAACAAATAATAAATGTTTATTTATGTGTAATACAGCCATTTTTAGAATAGTCTACCCTAACAATTTGCTCAAGAATTAATATTCAACACGGTGAAAATAATTTATAAAAAGTTAACAGCAGCTGTTCGTGCTCTGGTTATAACTTATATATTAGTCACCATTCTGATTACAGCGGAGTATTTTAATTAGTGCCGTTTTGTGTAATTAAATCTATTGGTTGCGGCAAGAGGTAGGAACTTGTGATTTTGAAATTTTATAGGCACTTAGGTTAATGGTAAACTACTGTTAGGATTCGTGTGTGTGCAAAAGGGCTCTTAGAAGCTATTATGTTTGGTTTGAAAGTGATAACAGAAATAAATATTAGTAGATAATAATTAATATCATATTTACCTTGCTTAATTATCTGAAATTCTATGTCCTATAATTTCATCAAATTTTATTAATTAACATTAATTTACACATTCGCGTACTGTCTCATATCCATGTTAAGTAATATAAAAACGTGTAACAATAGATGTTTACTATTGATACCGAATCCATTCAATTTGACGCCTTTTTAGCAAGATACATTTTATTCATTCCTTCAGGTTTTTAATGACAATCTCCCGACTATAGAATTGCATGACATCCGTAAATAGGAATCAATTTGCCTTCCGATTGGTTTGATGTAGCTTTGCCGGGGTGTTATATCATCGGAATGAATTTTGTGGCCTGTGCAAATCCACAGTTCACGCCTGAAATGGTACTATATCGATCCACGGGAAACTGGGCGCGTAATTGTCCCTGATAAACATTGTTACAACAATCAACGTTTCATAAACTTTATCTAACCTCGATCTAATTGCCTATATAATACTCTTGTTAGCACCTATACGCATTCTAAATTAACTGAAATGTCGCCATTAAGAATATAATTTGTAGTAAAATGGGGGAAACCGCGGATATCAAGAAATGTTTCATATACATACTCGTATTATCGATTATTCAGGACATTATTTGGAGATACAAACCCCAGGACACAATAATTTAAAATATTAAATGTTCGCTTCTTTATGCAATCTACATCCGTACATGGTCGCTATTACGATCGAAAAAAAACAAAAACCTCCCCGCAAGGATAGATGTTAGGTTATGTGCCCACGTGTCCCGTGTTATGCCCCGGGGAATGAACCTGCGATAAACCGTTTTCGCTGGTTGGGTAACAGATTCAAAATGTAATTTTTTTGCCATGATTAAAAAATATCACTCATCAAATATTAAGTCAGTTAAATTTATATATAAATTTTATAACAACTATATTATGTTTGTTATACCTATACTCCGTTTAATCTTGTATTGTAAAACCCTAAAGAAGGAGACAAGTAATCTCAGAAAGCTCGGTTAATTTCAATAAATTGATTACTTGAAACAAGAAAGCCTGCTCACTGGTCGACGTCGCTGTTTACTAATCCCTGAGTAATTAGATTATACAACAAGTGTTTGCTGTTACATACAGTAACCTACTGCAAATGTGACAATTTAGGTCAAATTATTCAGGCCAGCTATAGACGCGTTTCGAGATTTATCTCTCATCAGTATAGCTTTGCCGTTCACTCCAAACAATTTGACACCTTAGACTGGCAGCCACGTTACCTTGCAGTTTAAACATAAGTGTAATTGAAATGTAATTTGACCAAAACTGTCACATTTGCAGTAGGCTACTGTATGTAACAGCAAACACTTGTTATTCATTTTGAGAACAGGCGTCAAGCATATCTAAATGAAAAGTCAATTTTGACAGGTATCATATTCACTTTAGATGCGAAACGTCATCATAATCGATGACATAGAGGTTAAGCATACACCAGACATTATTTAGCATGTCATATTCTTTATTTATTACAAACAAAAATATACGCAATCAAAGTGTTCGGAAAGTCGAGTGGGGGCCACTCCAGATGTTTACTTTTCCCGTATGTAATACAAAGGAAATCTATCGTTTTCGTAAATATTTTCAAACCAAAATTTTTAGTCGATTCATACTTTTTGAGGTCCCCTGAGTTAATCAAGGCCATTTCTCAAACATGGTTGTCTGTCTACCTGGCTGTCCGTCTGGCAAATTGTGCTGTACAGACTAAACTATATTAAAATGGCACAATAAACTTTAGCTTTTAATTACAATTCTAGGAAGTAAAAGGCTTTTCGTCAAAATCTCTAAACTAGAAATGGTACTTTACACCTAATATTTTTCAGACTTTTCTTGATATTTTGGTAAACATCAATAATATGGAGAAGTATAATATAAAAAGTATTGTTGTAGAGATTTAAAAAATGCACATGTTTTGTATTTTCACTTTTTCTAGTAGCCCTCTTCGTTTTGGTGTCATTTTGAAAACAAATATTTTTGAAAGAAATAATTAAATCAATTATTATCAACTATATTAAGGTAAACATCAAATATTGTCCAATATTTTAGAACTTGCTCAATATGTTTGTACACAACCTAATTTTAACAAAGCCTGCATATTGCGACTGGCCATTACGAGTTGTAAATACTGGCTGGTCTGTGTTTCATCGAAAAACAAACAAATATAAATAGTACCAATTCAAAAATATTTTAATTCGAAAAAATAATCTTACGCTTTTTATAATTTGCACACTTTAAACATAATACCATATATAAAATTACGATAATGTTTTTCGTGTAAAATACAAATAATGTGTCTTTATTATTAAGACAACTCAAGACAATAAATACCCATTGAAACAGCTACTTCCCGTGCGAATACACCTCCACAAATGAAATATTTAAAACCTTATTTAATTTTATTTGTTACAAAGCTCTGTCAAAGTATATGTAACATTTAGGTCAAATTCTCTTCAAACCAACTAATAAATAAATAATAAAAAATTTAAGGAGAAATTACAAGAAATAACAGGACTTGGATTAAAACTAATGTCTTAGGCCATCTATAGACGCGTTTCGAGATTTATCTCTCTTCAGTATAGCTTTGCTTATGACGTTATGGCCCATGTTAGATTCAACGAAAGGGCCAGGCCTAGATGGTATTCTATCGCTTTTTTCACGTAACTGCAGTTCAAACTTAGCCGGACCACTAACAATTCTTTTTAATAAGTCGATCTGTGAAGCGGTTTTCCCGTCATGTTGGAAAGAGGTCAATCTAATTCCCATTTTTAAGTCTGGCGATAGAAATGTTGTGACCAATTACCGTCCTGTTTCAATTTCGTCATCCATTCCTAAAGTTTTTGAGTCTATAATACATAAAATCATATTTTTTACAGTAAAAAATAACATAATTAGAGAACAACATGGTTTTGTTTATCTCGTATTCATCTCTATATCATTAGACTGTAGAACACAATTTGACTCTATATACACTGATTTCAGTAAGTCAGTCGACAGGATTGATTACAACATTTTAATTAAAAAGCTTATTTTGATGGGGATTAATAAAGACCTTTTGCTTTGGATTTCCTCATATATAACAAAAAGGTCACAGGTTGTGAATGTTAATGGACATTACTCTTCGGAGGTAGTTCTAACCTCAGGGGTCCCCCAGGGTAGTCACCTGGGAGCCCTATTCTTCACAATATATATTAGCGACATATATGCGTGTTTCAGTTACACCAAGTTTTTACTGTACGCCGACGATGCGATGCAAGAAGATCTGTTGCATATGGAATTATGCTCCAAAAATACATTTCACTTAGACCAAAATAAATGTTTTAGCATTACTTTTTTCCAGAAACACAAGCATTTTGAACTTCCAGTACACTATTTCATCTAACATATTGTGTCTCTTACATAAAGGATTTTAGGGTTGTATTCGACAGTGAACTGTTATTTGACAAACATGTACATACTGTTTATGCAAAAGCTCAGAAAATGTTTGGATTTTTAATATATCGCGAAATTTTAAAAGTTCAACATCTTTAATATTATGTATGCTGTATACATGCATCATAAACTATTGCAGTGCCATTTGGAATCTACGATATGCAGTGGATTCGGTTCAGCGTAAATTTTTAGGTTTTTAAATTAGAAATTTAATCTTGGGGGCCTAAGCTACTTGGAATTATGTGAGATGTCGGGAATAATACCACTGATGTATTATCGTCAAATGCCGGATGTTATTTGCTTGCATAAGATAGTACAATCCCACATTGGTTCTCCGTCCCTATTGTCGCGGATTAATTTGAGTGTTACTGCTTACAGTACTCGATCAGTTGCCATTTTCTAAGCATGGTTAACACCTACAATAACTTCTTTAGTGACTGTGATATTTTTGCCATCAATAAAAAAACGATTTAAACAAATGATTAAGAGAGTCGCAGTTTCTGAGCAATTATGTTGTTTGTTATTATACTTGCTGTTTGTTACTATAATTTTTGGTCACACTTTGTTCATACTTCATTCATTCATTATACAGGGTGCCCGTATTTTGACAGAATGTATGGGGATCTCAGTTATTTGAAGAAATAAAGATACTGTTAAATTAGAGCAAATTTGCGCATTTTATTGCCTAACATTAATCTGAAAACAATTTTAAAATTTTTGTTTTTGTTTTGGAGATATCAACAAAAATCTGATTTTTAAAAAAATTGTTTATCAGTTTTTATTCAAAAACTACTGAATCTGGACATTTAGGACTTTGACAATATATAGGCACTTTTTAATAAGGAATCTAGTAGCATATTTTTTTGAAGATAACTATAAAATTCACCTGAAGACCATAGCCAACTTTTGTTAAGGAAATATTTTTTTCAGAAATTGATGTATCACACTTATAATTTATTTTAGATTTGATATTTAAAATGATGATATTTTCTTTTTTGCAAAGAGTGCATTGGATACAATGACGTCATATCTGTTAATCAATATAATCTTGACAACAGTCAATCATTGTTATTACTCAGAATTAACTAACAACTGTCAATATTTTGTAATAATAATAATAATTATCGATTATCACATAAAAGTTGCACAAACAAAATTTGTTCTACTTTTATTATTATTATTCCAAAACTATTCACAAAAAATATAATATATTGATCACCAAGACATCTAACCGTTACATATTTTTAACTTTGCTGTAAATCAGTGGTTTATACGCGTAGCGCATGAAGTAATATTTTGGAGTTTAGAAAAACCCCGTGAAAATTTGTCTCGGGTCGCTGCGCGACCCTCGACAAATTTTCTACGCGGGGCTTTTCTAAACTCGAAATTTTGAGAGATAAATTTCGAAACGCGTCTATAGATGGCGTGAATAATTTGACCCAAATTGTTACATTAACTGTGTGTAACAGCAAACACTTATTGTATAATCCAATGTCCGTTGGGGTATTCGCTCGGGAAATAGGTGTTTCAATGAGTGTTTGATATAGTCTTTGTAAGACTAATAAGTTGTAAATTGCGAAAAGAATCGCACTTTAAATGTTTGCATAATTACTAAGCGAGCATTAAATTATATCCCTCATATTACTGCAAATTGTAAACGATTGTTGCAGACATTGCACACTAGTTTCCTGCAATGTAAGTGGTGGTAACTAACAGAACACGAACGCGATTCGGAATTAAATACATATGCATCATCATGTTTCGAATTAATCAATATGAAGAGATAATTATACCTACGTGATAAACTCTTTATTGACGCCATAATTGCATCAATGAGGATACGGAAAAGTTTATAAAATAATACCAGCGCATGTAAGGATTCCCCACGATTCCGTACGAGCAATGTAAAATTTAACGTAAACGTCATTACCCTTACAATCTAAGTATACAAATCAAGTACTAAACACGCTTAGACTGTGATGTCAGATAACATAAACGTTAAATTTAACATTCCTGTACGGAATCGAGCTGATTATATGTAAATATATTGGGAATAGCGGTCCGAGGTTGAAATACTATGGTCCTTGCAGCATTCCATCCCAGTTCCGATTTAGTGAATTTTAAAATCCGAAGTAAGACGACGGGTATGCTAATCAAATGTGGGTTGGTGCACAAAATATTGCAAAAATAATGTAAAGCCAGTAACGAAACAAAAGATATGGAGTTTAGTTTCGATTATACGATACTCAATTTCAAAATTAAACTTTTAGTTTAAAAATAATTATCGTATAATACATAACAAGAGTGGAAAGAAGCAATTTACACGGAAAAGATTGCGCGCGAGCCGCATAGCAGTGAGTTCCGTAATTACACGAATGTGTAATTGCCTTAGAATTCAAGTAATGTACTATACTTTATCTACGACCTAACATACCCTTCATCAAAAGTTATTCGGAACAGAAGATATAGCGATATTAGTAACATATCTTGCCGAATCTTCTTTTTCCGTAGAAACCGAAGTTTATTTCTATTAAGATGTTTGTTTAGGTACTTTTATTTTATAAATCTCAATAATTTTCTAAGTGAATTTCACCTTGTATTATTTAAAATATATTATTTATTCTGAGTTATATGAAACCATAATAGATCTATAGATTTTGGTCCATATATTTTTTATGAAATGTGGGCAGCACCGACCGGGACGAGTATTTCTCATTGGCAAATTTTCTCGTCGCTGTAAACTTGCAGTGATTGTGTGGTTATTTATTATTATATTACCTATTTGGTCATTTGATTAAATATATTTAATTAATACAGACTATTCCAGTTTTTTGTTTTTTATTTTACGAAAAATACTTTACTCTTTATCAAATCGTCGTGATGCTTATAATGTAAGATTTAACCTATTTTCAGAAGTCTAACATATACATAGCGTTCACAAAATACAAAAAACCTGACAAACATTTTTTGTAAATTAATACAAAATATGTTATTATTTAAGCAGAAATATAGTCATTTCATTATTAAATTTAATCCCTATTTTAATAATGAACATAAAAAAAAATAAACATCACAGTTTACATCTAGTGATAAAATAATATTTAAAAGATAGCCTATGAAGGGAGAACTTTAAATACAAGATCGTATTATATTAAAGAATAATGTACCTAAATTCCTTGAATAAAAATATTTGTATATAATATTTAAAAAAGTGGAAACCCAGTATAATTCATTGTAACTGCAATAATAGTAATATTCTCAACAAATAAGTTGAAATGTCTTTATTTTTAATTTATAATTTTATAAAAAAAATTAATTTTCTAAGTTTATTTGATTGTATTGTGTACAATTTTTTGTAATCTTGTTTTCAGGCTTTTTTAAACCAAATTTTCAGGGTTTTCTAAACTCAAAATTTTACTTCATGCGCCACGCGTATAAAACACTGAAATATTGTGAAGTTCACAATATGCTACTAAAACAGTATTCTATAGACGTATATTTAAACTTCTCTTAAGACCAGTCTTTTATACGCGTAGCGCATGAAGTAAAATTTCAAGTTTAGAAAAGCTCAAATTTTGGTTTGGTCCAACCAAATTTTTAGGCTTTTCTAAACTCGAAATTTTACTTCATGCTTAATCTGGGAGTGGCAAACACTCGTTAAAAGCTTTGAATTGAACTTTTTTTAGAAAACCAATGAATGTCGTATCCGTATGTATACTTAAAATAAAAATTCGCTGTATATACCTACGAAAAAAATCCTTGTATATTCAAATTAATTACGTCATAAAAAGTAATAATATTTTTAAGAGACGCAAAACGTTTTATAAAGAATTACTTTGAAAATTGGTAACAAAAAACTTATACCTGCCGGGGCCTCATAGTATATACCATAACTTGATTGAAAATAGGTAATTTAATAGAAATGCAATATACATATGTTCGACAGCGTAAACACCATATAATGCCCCTTTTCTTAAGTAGCATAGTCAATAGCTGACTAACTAAGCTGGTCTTGAGAAATGCAATTGTTTTGAATGAATAAATGGTAAAAAATACACGATAAAAACATTAAGAAAATGAAATTGGTTCTATTAAGCTAAAATTTTGTATTTAGACTCAATCCTCGGTTACAAATTACTTTTTTTATAACATTTTCTGATAAAAATATAATTAGAGGTACTTCTTTGTTATCACACCTTTTGTTTTTTTTAATTTTTCGGAGCCCTTTGTGGTCAAAATAAGATTTGATAAAGAATATGTTGCTTTTAAGTGATCCAAAGCTTTTTATAAAGAATTACTTGTTATGTTTATTAAACAAGTGTTTTCTATCTGGGCAGTAATCCGGGGACACACGGTATATTGTGCTATATATTATTTTGCGCTATAATTGTGTTTGTTTTAATTTAGCCTGTAATTAGACCTTATGAACTTGTTGGGTAATAAATAAATAAACACAAAGCGTAAATAGGGGCATAAACAAGTCATTACCTAAATCTAAATGGATTATGGTTTACATTTGAATAAATCTAAGAATTTCTCATTCTGGTAAGGTAATAATCGAGCTATTATTGTAATTATAATCATAGATGATTGGTGTATTGGTGCAATTTAGTGAAAATTCGCCTTATTATAAAACACAGTGTGTAATCAAGAAATGTATTGAGCTCGTTTTCGACGAGCGTCTAATAATTTTGTAAAAACGTCACGGCACCGCTCTGGGCAATTTTAGATATGTAATTGGCTACCGATGGGTAACTATGGGCCACTAGCAATAAACTTCTCGTGGTTATTCACCATTACCCATTCGTGAATTCATGTTGGGAGGAGTGAAATTACCCATTTTCATGCCGAATATTACAGTGTTATGTAACACGACACTCAACAGTATTTACCGTTCTACTCCTATTTTCTCTTACGCGCTCTATTTAATGTATGCATATCTTCCTACAGAATATCTATATAACTAATACCAATATTTAAAAGTATTTGATTTCTTAGTTAGATATTCAAGTTTAAATTATCTACCAAAATAATGTTAGCCATCTGCCATTATATTTTACTTCTAAATGATTCGTAGCCGTAGCCAGGGCTTGATGGAACCCTAGTAAAACTTTAATGTTAATGTTATATGTTATGAAATATATACTGTAAGTTTTTTAAATGTTAATACTCCGAAATAGTAAGACCGAATGTTATGTCAATAAGCTGACATTCATTTTTAACAAGGAATCCAAAAAGTTAAGATTGTAGGGTGTCTTATTTAAAATAACAAAGTGTAAGGCGTCCAGGAATTATAGAATATATAAAAATGATTTCATGAAACTTGCATCTGAAACATTTGTTCGTATTTTTAATATTAAAGGAAATATCGAGCTTTCTGTCCTCGCTGAAACAGTATATATACAATATATATGAGATTAACAATAAAATTATTTTTAAATATATTTGTTTATGTTCCTTTACACTTTATAACTTCTTTCGAAATCCTCAGTTATGTTCATTCTTTCAGAAATAATTAATGTCAAAGTCACAGCTTATAATTCCCATCAATAGGTCAATGCTTACTAGATTAGAGAAATAAATTTAAAAATATGACATTTTTTAAATTATATTAAAAACCAGAAAGCCACAACAAAACGTGTTAACACAATGAAAGTTTATTTGTATTTTTTTTTAGTAGCATTCGTATTTTACGAGATATGAAGAAAACGATAAGAGTAAGCATCCCCATCTCGAGCCCCCAAAAGTTGATCATTTCGACAAAGCTATTTCAGACATATTAAATCTAGTCATTGATAATGAGTAGATCCCAATTGTAGAAAGTGCCAAAAACCTTGGGTTAGTTATTGATAACACTGATTTACAAAAATATAGTTAAGTAGGTTTTCATTGTTGTTCTTTACTAACTTGGGTACGCTGAATCTGAACCCAAAGTCACCAGATTTTGAGATATCTTATCTCAAAGTGGTCAAAATGGGCCATTTGTGGCATTATTGGGCCCACAGTAACTAAACTTCCCGTGACTTCTGGCCGGCGAGTAATTGCTTGTTTTGAAGGTATAGATCTATACTTTTAGAATAGAAAAAGAGAATACAATTAACCCGCTTAGTTTTTAAGCAATCTCAAATACCCCATAGCCATATTTTTGTTTATTTCGCGCTCAAAATTAAAAAAAAACGGGCCTACTAGAGTCAAAATAGACGCCTGCAGACATTAGACGGGTCGTCGGCGACAACTGTTAGTCGTTTCGTGGGGAAATTGTCAATTGACGATTGAATTTTGATTACGAATCGCAAATTGCGGTAATACAAGCAAATTCGTCATTAATAATAATAATAAAATGAATAATAGTTTATTGATGCCAGTACATACAAAAAATGTTCACATAAGTCAATTAAACAAATACAGATATTGTACTAAATGTAGTGGTAGCAGGAAATGTGTTATACATATTAAAATCAGTGTAAAAATAAATAAATATAAATATTAATTTCAGTATAAAATTAAGATAAAAGGCGATAAAAAAAGATAAAAGGTTAGTTATATAAAAGTATAAATTTAATAGAGACTCTAAATATTAATAAATATATATTAAAAACAAAACAAGCAAATATATTAAACAAATAATAATAAATAAATAAATGATAAGAGAAAATAGTATCACAGACTATAATATATCACAGTTACATCACTTTCGCACGAAGAAACTCTTGCCATGTAAAATATAGTGTTAAGCTTAAATTGTCTTTAAGATAAGTTATGAAATTTCTCAGTGGCAGGCATTTGGAAATAGCAAGTAATTTATTGTAATACTTAAGTACCCAGTATCTAGGTACATCCCTTGATTTACTTAGCCGTGTATACTGAATATATATAAAAATATATATATATATATATATATATATATATATATATGTATCACAGTTTCTTCGGGTTCGGCCTCTTTTCAATTTCTATCGCTTCCCTTATAATCCTCGCGTGGAAGAAGTCTGTCTTTTTTAAAATTCTCGTTTTTTCGAAATTTATTGTATGTTTAGAAATGTTTACGTGTTGAAATAAAGATGATTGTGGATCAGACTTTCTTACTGCTAAAATGTGTTCATCTCGACGAGTACTAATTTTCCGGTTTGTTTGTCCTACATAGCTCTTCTCACACATACCACATGGAATTTCATATACGCCTTGAGCTTCAAGTGGGATAATTTCTTTTGGAGTTCGTAGTAAATTTTGAATTTTTGTGTGTATATTGAAACAAGTTCTAATATTGTATTTGGAGAGGACTTTTCCGATTTTATCAGTTGTTCCTTTAATGTAGGAAAGGGTGACGTTGCTGCACGGACTTTCACTTCTTGTTTTTGGACTTTTGTTTCTGTTTAATTTATTGATTGTTTTCTTGGAAAACCCATTTTGCATTAATGCCTTTTTGACATTGGATATTTCATTATTTAAGTAGTGTTCGTCCGATAGCGTACGTGCTCTTAGTAGAAGCGATTTTGCCACAGACGCTATTTGAGCTGGATGGTGATGTGACTTCGCATTCAAGTACCTGTTTGTGTGTGTAGGTTTTCGGTATACGGTGTAATTTAAGTTTCCACTAGGATTTCGGATAATAAGAGTGTCCAAAAAGGGTAAACGTTTGTTTTCTTCAACTTCCATTGTGAATTGAATTTTGTTGTGGATATTGTTTAGATGCGATAAGAAATGGTTGAGGTTCTCAATACCATGTTGCCAAATAACGAAAGTATCATCCACGTATCGTAGCAAAAGTTTAGGTTTTAGAGGGGAAGAATTTAGTGCTATAGTTTCGAAATCTACCATAAATAAATTTGCAACTATTGGTGATAGAGGAGAACCCATTGGTGCACCTTCCAATTGTTTGAATTTTTGTCCTTTATATGTAAAGAAAGTGTTTTTTAGGCAGTGTGACGCAAGATCTAAAATTTCGTTTGACTGATGATACTTGGATTTTATTATTGCTATCGTCTCGTCAATTGGGATTTGTGTGAAGAGAGATTTAACATCGAAACTTACTAATATATCATTTGCATCTAAAATTTGATCTTTAATTTTGTTAACAAAATCTGCGGAGTTGATTTTGTATGAATCAGCGTCTTCAGTTAGTGGCTGCCATTTTTTAGCAATATATGCTGCTAATTTAACTGTTGGGGAACCAATTCCGGAGACGATTAGCCGTAAAGGAACACCTTCCTTGTGTATTTTTGGTACACCATAAATTTTGGGGCAAATAGAAGATTTTTCCCTAGGAATTAGTTTCAACGCTGTATTTTTATCAATTTTGGAATTTTTAATTTTTGATTTCGTTGTTTTTTCTAAATAGGTGATCGGATCTGTCTCGATTTTTTTGTAGGTTGAATCATTTAAGAGGGAACACATTTTTTTGTCATACTCGTCTGTTTGCATAATGACGGTGGAATTACCCTTGTCCGCAGGAAGAATTATAATAGATCTATCTTCTTTTAGTGATTTAAGAGCCGACATTTCTCTTATTGTTAAATTATTTCGTGGTGGTATGGCTTTTTTTAAAATAGTAGCTATTTCTTGGCGAATGTTCTCAGCAATGGTATTATCTAATCCTTTTATACCCGTTTCAATATTGCAAATAATGTCCTCGTTTGGAATGAATTTAGGTGTCACCGCAAAGTTGAAACCTTTTGAAAGAACTTTTTTCTCTCTTTCGTTTAGAATTTTGTTTGAAAGGTTACACACTGTTTTTAATTTACAATCCGGGCGTTTTTCTTTATTACGTGATTGGAGTTTATCAAATTTTTGTTTTTGGTTTTTTGATTTTAAATCTTTGCTCGTTTCTGCTCTAAAAGAAATTAACGCCTAGTTTTGTCAGACTAAAATACCATACAAACAACGATAAAACAAGACGGATTCTATCTAGAACGAGTGAATGCCTGCTGAGAGAATCAATTCAACGAAAAAGATCTAAAATTAACCAAGTAGGTACAACTTTATATAATCTTCATCTATATCTCAGCAATTTAATCCATCCATCTATTTGGAACATTATTGAAAGATTGGCAGCTTTGGCAATGTCAAAAAGGCATTAATGCAAAATGGGTTTTCCAAGAAAACAATCAATAAATTAAACAGAAACAAAAGTCCAAAAACAAGAAGTGAAAGTCCGTGTAGCAACGTCACCCTTTCCTACATTAAAGGAACAACTGATAAAATCGGAAAAGTCCTCTCCAAATACAGTATTAGAACTTGTTTCAATATACACACAAAAATTCAAAATTTACTACGAACTCCAAAAGAAATTATCCCACTTGAAGCTCAAGGCGTATATGAAATTCCATGTGGTATGTGTGAGAAGAGCTATGTAGGACAAACAAACCGGAAAATTAGTACTCGTCGAGATGAACACATTTTAGCAGTAAGAAAGTCTGATCCACAATCTTCTTTATTTCAACACGTAAACATTTCTAAACATACAATAAATTTCGAAAAAACGAGAATTTTAAAAAAGACAGACTTCTTCCACGCGAGGATTATAAGAGAAGCGATAGAAATTGAAAAGAGGCCGAACAGTCTAAATCAAAGAGATGATGCTAAAAGACTACCACCAATTTGGAAAACTTGTATAAATTCTGGTCAAAATATATTATCTCCGAACAACAACCAAGAAATTCAAAATCCAACCCCTTCCGAAAATAATATTGAAATTGTCACTACTACATCATTAGAAGAACAAAACAGAAGAGTAACACGAAGCCAAACAAGAAATTCACGCATCAAGTAGTACGTAAAAGTCAAACAAGTGGTTGCTAGAGCAATGGAATTTTGATAGTTATTCCTGACGATGATGACTGCGACGTCATCGAAACGTCGAATTAAAAATAAAATGGACCAGAGCCAAGAAAATACGCGGGACCAAACCCGAAGAAACAGTGATACATGTTACGCCCGCGAAAATCTACGTTTTAACATATATATATATATATATATATATATATATATATATATATATATATATATATATCATTTCTTTGACGAGTATGACATGTATGTATAGAGGCGGCAGACTGATATTGGGCACCTGCCAAAATTCTGATAGCACGTCTTTGCAACCCGAATATTCTCTCTTTGATGGCAGAGTGACCCTAGGCAAGGATGCAGTAAGATATAATTAAGTAGCATGTACCGATGTAAGCTGTTTTTAAAGCTGCAGGTCAATGTGAATTAGACAAATTGCGTAAAAGAAATATATTCGAGCAGAGTCACTTATTGCCATGTGCACTCCAATCAATGGTTTTATTTTCGTTTATGGCAGATCGTTTACAGTATTAATCAGCGATGTTACATCCGCGCACAATACTGTTCTACAGTTGTTCTGATATATTATGTAGTCATTAATATATATTAAGAACAACAGAGGGCCTATGATAGAACCCTGTGGCGCACCGTGTTGTACCGTATGCATAGATGGCGATGCATTATTAACTCTAACAACCTAACTCCTACTAGACAAATAGGATTAAAATAATCTCCTGCTGGCGCCATCAAAACCCTAATACAATAATGTGTTTAATAGTACGACGTGATTGACGCAGTTAAACGTCTTTGTAAGGTCTAAAAAAGTTGTTATACAATGCTCACGATGTTCATAGGCATGCAAAATACTATCAATGAGCTCTAAGACTGCGTCTTCAGTAGACTTGCCAGATATAAAACCAAATTGATTATCGCATAGAATTCCATTTGCTTCTAAGTACCGATTTACTTGTGTAAACACAACTTTTTCCAGAGCTTTAGAAAGAACGGGAAGTAAGGAGATTGGCCTGTAGTTTGCTGGGTCCTGTGCATCGCCTTTCTAGTGCAGTAGTACTACTATAGCAGGTTTTGAAGCATCTGGAAAAGTGGATGTCAACCTAGAAGAATTAATAATTTATTGCAGGGATACTCTTTCTTGATCATCATTTAAACAATTTACAAATACAAAATGCAATCACAATACATTTATTTATAAATAATATAAATAAAATAGAAATGACTAAAACGTCCTCCTCTTTAAGACTCTGTCCTTTCAGTTGACGTCGAACGATTGGATGGATGCTCCAGCAAAAGTCAGCGAGAAAACGTGGCCCTCTATTAGACCGGTATTATTTTTCAAAGACAGCTAGATCTTGATGCACCCTCTCGCCATGTTCATTGTTTACCGCTCCCATGTTCTTAAAGAAGGAAGTCGAGAAGACTAAGTGCGCCTTAAATGTCTTTCTACAGCCCATAGAGTAAATTCTTTTTCGAGTCGATGAACAAGGTTTATTCGACAAGATCATAAAGGAATTTGAATTCGACAAAAAGACCATTGATGTGGACACAATGAGTGGAACCGTCTTTCTCCGCGAAGTACTTAAAGTACTTGTCTTGTCGATTGTGGTAGGTGGTATTTGTGCCATGGGCCAGCAAATTCGTATTGCGTAACATCGATATAGCTAATTCACACTGCTGCTTAGTAAAGCCTAATTCTTGGAAAAAAATCAAGATCACCCTAAGTCAACTTATAAGGAACGTCGTCTTCAAGAACCTCGTCGGGCTCATAGCTATAGCTAAGGTCGTTGTCATTGTCGGGCTCGCTGAGATCAAGAGAGGGAGGAAATGATTGCAGCGGTTTGGGCTTTTCTTCACCACGTAAACGCATTACAGGCTCAGTGGCTTTCTCGTTGTAAGCGTGCATCATTTTTTTTCGGATGCACACTTTTCACCACCGAAGCACCCCACAGTCGTGATTGATCGGCTCACAACATTGGGTTGGGACGCTGAATGAGAGTCCACCTTGCTTACCACCGGTGCGCTTCCATAACATCAGTTTCTGGTAGCACATGTTACAAGCAAAATGTGAAGTCCACTCTTTGTCTTGGTCACCGAATAGAAAGCCAAAATACTCAATGCGGACGACCCTGATTTGCGGTGAGAGGGCTTGTTTTGAACGACTATGACCACCAAAACCAAACAAAAATAACAACATGGCTCACGGTTTTTGAGATTGCTCAAAAACTCAGCAATTAGTTGTATTTTCTTTTTTGATTCTAAAAGTATAGATCTGTGCTTTAAAACGCCGGCCAGAAGTCACGGGTAGTTTAGTTAGCTGAGGCCCAAAAAGCCACAAACGGCCCATTTTGACCACTTTGAGATAAGATATCTAAAATCTAGCGACTTTACTCTCAAACGGGTCTCTGATTCCAATTTAGCGTACCTGAATTAGTAAAGAACAACAGTGAAAACCCACTTAACCTGGGGTGTATTTACAATCTGTTAATCAGTGTAATCAATTGAAGTTTACTAAACATCGTAATAAATTGCTTCAAATTTTATAATATAAATTAAAATTATAATTTTGTAATACAAATATCCTAAAATTCAAAACACGGAAAAAATTGTGGGAAGTAATTATATTACCTACATTTTAATATTGCTGGCTAGTTTACTACCCATGCTCAGGTTCGAACGATAAGAGACGAATTCAACTAGTACAAAATTCTTGTTGTAGAAGTATCTATAGCCTAAGAAAATAATATTATAAAGCTGAAAGACGTATGGCCGATAGCCATTTTATATAGAATTAAAGTCGAGGGTCGCGCAGCCACCCGAGACAAATTTTCTGGGCTTTTCTAAACTCGAAATTTTACTTCACTTGCCACGCGTATAAAACACTAAAATATTATGAAATTGATGTATATTTGAAATAAACTTGAAATCAGTGTTTACTTAAAATCAGTGTTTTATACGCGTGGCGCATGAAGTAAAATTTCGAATTTAGAAAAGCCCAGAAAATTAGTCTCGGGTGGCTGCGCGACCCTCGACTTTAATTCTATATAAAATGGCTATCGACCATAGGTCTTTCAGCCTCATAATTCTTTCAGCACACACATTTTCTGGGCTTTTCTAAACTTGAAATTTTACTTCATGCCACGCGTATAAATCACTGACAAAATTTCTGGGCTTTTCTAAACTCGAAATTTGTGAACTATGAAATTGATGTATATTTGAACCTCACTTGAAATCACTGTTTTATACGCGTGGCGCATGAAGTAAAATTTTGAGTTTAGAAAAGCCCAGAAAATTTATCTCGGATCGCTGCGCGGCGCTCGACAAATTGTCACGGGGCTTTTCTAAACTCTAAATTTTACTTCATGCTTAGTCTGGGATTGAAAAACACTCGTTTAAAACTTTAAATGGAACTCTTTTAAAAAACAACGGATGTCGAAAAATTTAAAGGTTATGCATATGTTTACCTAAAAGAAAAAACTAAGTCATCTAACACTGTTTTTCATTCCGTTCCTATAGTATTAATAGTCCACTTTATCCGTTTATGTGTACGTCAAATAAATTATTCTTTAACCTAAATGTATATCTTTTTGTAAGATCGTATTCTTAAGTGCATACATTTTTGCTAATTTTTTATCATCATATTTTGTAGACATTTATAGTTATATTTAGTGTAACTGGTAATATTTTATGGAAGATGGATTTTTTCGTAAATAAATATATAAATATAATATACTATTTAAAATTTATAATATTAGAAAATTGTAAAATCATATATGTTTTTGTTAAATTTTAGAATTTTGATTCATGATATTTAAATGTAGGTAGATTCATCTTTATAGAATTCTGCCATAAAAGTAATAAACTCGCTTGTATTAATAGTAGGACGTCCATTAATCAGCATAAGAAGAGGAAAATATATAGGGTCAACTTTTCTAACTGCAGACTGTATTATCACACGTAATTTACAGCCACCTTATCTGAAACCATAATAACTTTAAAAATAATAAATTCTTCGTAGATATAAAGTTTATACCCACATATTTTAAGGTAAAATGAAGGGCCAAGCAATCGGAACGTTTACGATTAAGGTAGCTTTACATTATTACCATTTTTTATGCATCTTGATACATGCGAGCGATCATTTACTTACACGGGAATGTAGCTTAAATATATAAAGAAATTGAGAATCATCTTTACGTTTATTGTTGTAATAATAATTATTATTCATTTGCGGCCACAGGTACATAAGTCAAAAAAAATCAGTGTAAGTACAGTAAAACACTCTAAAATTCACTTGTAAATAAAAACCTTTTTACTTTGTTTAACCACTATATTTTGCACTTAATTTGTGACTATATTTTCGACTATCTAGAAGCCATTGTCAAACTTTTAGTTTGAATAACTTAATTTGTGACTATAATGACTATCTAGTAGTTATTATCAAACTAAAAGTTTTACAATGACTTCTAGATAGTCGAAACTATAGTCACAAATGAAGTGCAAAATGTAGTGGTTAATCAAAGTAAAACGTGTTTTATTTACAAGTGCATTTAAGATGTACCACAAAGTGAACGCCTACAACACAAAACACCAACTCTAGCATTCAATAGATTTTTACACTTCTTTTACAATTTGGAATAGATCAGTTTTTAAAGCTAGCTAGTAGGTGGCTGTACAGTTTTTTTGCATAATAGTGCTGTTTTGGGAGAATCAAATCTATTATAAACTGGTCGTATTTGATTTGCACTTCTGGTTATGAATCACATTTTTTACTGTATGCGTCTATATTTTCATGAATGTAGGTGAGGCATTCCATTATGAATATACAAGTCATAATGAGAACATTTAATTTACCGAATTGCTCTCTACAATCGTTCGTATATTTTTAATTGAAAACTCCCCTAATTGTCTTCCTCTGTGCAGGAGAATGACATTAAAAAATAATTCTATATCGAATATATGTTTCAATAAGAGATAGGTACGTTGTTTTGACAGTGTCAAACTAAACTACTTTTAAAAGTTGCCTCAGTATTAAATTGTTATTAATATTATTTATTTTTATGTATGCTCCAATTTAGTATACAGGGTGTCCACGCTTAACCGTCCATTAAAAGTTTATGGGGTTGCCGTCGCACTAAAAATTTGAAAAAAGATCCTAGTCACACGGTTCAATTCTCTTTATGTGAAATATTTTTTAACTTTCTATCACTTTTAGTAATTTTTTGGATTCCTCGTTTAAATTGCAACATATTTCATTCCTTTTCGCGAGCCAGAGTCACTTTTTTGTGTTTTACTTAATGGCGCAAAGAAAATTGATCTATCTCTAACCGTTTCCGCTCTATAACAGGAACTTGATAATATGTCGTTTTTATGAAGTTGCTGTAACTCAGTTGTTTTTAAAGTAAAAACTTTCTTATGACAACTTTTTTTGCGCCTATTAAAATTACGTACTTGTTTTATTTCACGTACGTTTTGTTATTGTTATCTTATATCAAAATCACATTTTTCTTATAGGCACATATGGAGATATGCACATCATTAAACAGCATCTTTAACCCTGATTTTAATGATGTGCCACATGCCTACTTTTGTCAAAAAGTCATTGACAAAGTTGCCATGACAACCGGTAAACAATTTCGTTATTAGGTGATGCTTGCAATTTATTTAAAATATGACAATTATCGATGTAGTATATTTTGTTTTATAAATAAGCACTCTTGATTGACATAAACTGCTACTTTGCTTGTCGTATATAAAACAAATATTTTTTTTAAAAGGCACATCGTTGAAATCAGCATCAAAAATGCTGTTCAAAGAAAAAAGTGAATTTGGTGTAGGAAAACAAAACCAAACGTCCTTGAAATAAAACACGTACCACATTTTAATGGGCGTAAAAAGTTGCCATAAGAAAGTGTTTTTAGTTTAGTTATAACTTTTAAAATAAATGAGCTTCAGTAACTTCATAAAAATGACATTTTATCAACTTCCGGTTATAGAGCAGAAACGGTTAGAGATATATCAATTTTCTTTTCACTATTGATTTAAACACAAAAAAGTGATTCTAATTTTTAATCAAAAGTTAGGTCTAAATACAAACTTTTAACATAATAGAAATAATTAAATTTTTTTAAAATGATTTACTTTTCCAATGTTTTTTTGTAACTTTTTTAATATGTAATTATTCAAAATAATCGCATTTATATTAAATCACCTATATTCAATCAAGTTATGTCCCCAAATAACTGCCCAGATATTTATAAGTTTTTTATTGTCAATATTTCAAGAAAAAGTCATTCTTTATAAAAATGTGTCGTACCTCTTAAAAAAAACTATTACCATAAAGATGTTACACATGTTATATGCCCAAATTTGTATCCTTTCTAAACTCGAAATTTAACTTCATGCTTAGTCTGGACCAGGTGATTTTCCGTTTTTACTTTTGTTTTTAAAATTAATTATAGGTCCCTTTATCTCTACTTTATGTGTTAATATTATTTATCGTTAATAGATGTTACCTGTTTCTGCGTTTGGGTAACTTTAACCTTTTGTTAATAAATGTCGCGTTGTGTTTACAGTTTTGCTAAATGCCTACTTAGTTCAGCTTTTAACCCGTATACACACTGGCTGTCACAGATAACAATAGATAGCACTGTTGCCCTTAACCTCAATTCCTGTTTACTTCCTTAATTTCGTAATTACTCATACTTTAGGGCTCTAACTCTAGGTACTTCATTATGTTCAAGTGCCCCTTCTTCTTAGGATAGCTTACACTCAACACTGTTGTTTTCTTTGCACAATTTTCACTTTATTTCGTCTCTACTGCTAAGCAACGTGGCAGTCAGTAACGTCTCAGTATAAATAGTCATTTTATTTTTAGTATACATATTCAATAATTTTTAAGAGTTTAATTCGAAGCTTTTAACGACTGTTTTCCACTCCCAGACTAAACATGAAGTAAAATTTCAAGTTTAAAAAACCCCGCGTAGAAAATTTTAAATCTTCACATTGATCTTCTTAAAATAAAACAACGAATATCTTAAGATTTACAGCATATAGTTGGGATATGTATACTTTAAAGAAAAACTCCCTGTATAAGACTAACAAAGCACCATATTATTATTTCTGTTAAGAGCACCACTTATTATCACACTTATAAATTGATAAATTAAAAAAAATGTATGAAATCATTACCTCACTCTCGGAGAAAGTACTATGATGGACACATCACCATTTTTTACTACTTTTTGAAAAAATGATAAGACTAAAATTATTATTTATTTTGGATTATTAAATAATCGTTTAAAGTCCAACATAAAAATAATGAAATACTCTCGGAATAATATAAATGACACAGTGGAGTAGATATTTCAAAAGTAACGTAAACAAGTCGTCTGTAGCGCTGCATGTACTCTTGAAAAAAAGCGGTAGGCAAGAGATGGGGTATGGAACATCACCTACTGGCTCAACAAGACAATACTTTACTATGGCGTGTTCATATGGTGGACAGTATTGGACAAACAGATACACCAGCAAGCATTTGGGAAATTGCAAAGAATGGCAATCCTGATGATTTCAGAATTCATCATCTCTCCCATAAAAGCACTGGAAACAATCTTCAAGATTGTTGTTGTGCTAACAGCAGCCTTAACGGAAGGGTAGCATAGAAGAACTTACAAGAACAGCCACCTAGGTGTAGCTAACATCGCATTTTCGGCCGGTATTGGTACAATAAATTATAGAAAGACTGCCTTTCGTTGCTCTTCGTTTATACTCATACATAAATATATGTATGAATATATTAAAATATATTCTGACATAACTGTTTATAAAACAGGTATATAAATGAAATAAACTAGTTAGGATATAAAATGATTCAATATAAGTGATGAAAACTAAAGTAACTATTTTATAAACAGACAGGCACGAATATATTTAAATTTCATGTATTCGCTTTCTCGTCGACGTTGAATTTCGTTAGTTAGTTTTGAAAAAGAAAAACAATTTTACAGCCCAACGAAGGGTCGGCTGAGCCATCATATTTATGGCCTTCAATAAATCTCCGGCCTTTCGGGCAAGTGACCGTTATATGACGAGAGTATAAACGCCAAGACAGAAAAATCGTTTGATAAAATTGCTTATTAATATATGCAAAGAATCTCAGCTATTTATTAACGGTTATTATTATTTTAGTTGACAGCAAATAACTTATTTTTACTTGGTGTACACTTTAATAAATTTGTTCAGAGCATGTAACTATACTAGTACTTTGTTATATGAGGTTATTTTCTAAGAGTATCTTTTTTTGTTTTAAGTCAAAACTAATGACTGTTTTTATATCTATATATTATTCTTACGATTAGAATAATAATATATGTTGCAGTCATTGATTAATTAATTTGAATAAAGTGAAACGGATTGATTGAATGATGCAGGAAATGCAGTGATACTTATCCCGTAAGACTAAACTCAATCTGCTAACTTACAACAGATGCGCAGGGACATACATTAGTTCTTAGATAATTCGCCGGTGTTACTAAGAACATTGACCGGTGTCTACCTATCTCTGTATTTGATAATATGTTCTCCGCCCAAATCTCTAACAAGGGGGCTAGGAGAAGAACAGAAAAAATGAATCAGGCACACTACCCGTCGAGAACCTAAATTCCCGTTTACTCTTCAGACTACAGAATTACTAATATTATTTTTTAGCCAATCTGCTGCAGTATTAATGGCGATCACTTGGGCCTGTAGGACACTGCCTACAGGCCCAAGTGATCGCCATTAATACTGCAGCAGCTTGGCTAAAAAATAATATGACGCAAGTAAACCGGGTCCATATCTACACTGATAGCTAAGCGGTTATCAGATAGCCAAGCGGTTATCAGAGCATCAACGGGTGTAAGTACCACCTCGAAGGTGGTCTGACTGCTGGAAGACACTAAATGAACTGGCAATACATACAAAGCTCTAACTTATCCACGTGCCCGGGCACAACAACCCAGGCAACGACATAGCGGATAAGCTGACGAAGAATGGAACCAAGCTTCTCTCGTTCTCAATTAATAAACACGTAGGAATACCCTTAGAGACTAGCAAGAAAGAGCTATATGGTTGGGCGTTATTTTATCGACCACCTGGTATCGTTAAGTAATGTATATTTATTAGACATTTGTCCAGGCAAATTGTTTCTATGAATTATATTCAACCGTCAATTTCTACATCACTCGATGTTATAATAGAAATAGTAAAGATATTCGTGGCTATAGTTTAAGGCAATTTGTACGTGAAGGGTTTGATGAATAAATAAGTCGAAACTATTGTAAGTATTCTTTGTTGGCAAAAAGAAAACATCCAAATAATTCAGAAATTAAGAATCGTAATTGTTTTATTTTTATAATTGAAAATTATAATAATAGCAGATGATTTAATCAGCATATCATAAAGGGTATGATCCACGAGGAGGGTTTTAAAGCTCGAGCCGAAAGGCGAGAGCTATAAACCTCCGAGTAGATCAGAACCATGATATTCTAGTAAAATATACTATTTTATCTACGACAACTCATAAACAGAAATTAAATTACAAAAAAGTATTAAACACAAAGTTTATTAATTACAAATACAATGAACTCTAAAGAAAAAAATAAAGACAAATTTATATTTATTGCTTTTTCCTATTGTAAAAGTTAACAATTAACGTGCCGCTGCATTCTTTTTGTTGTATAACTTTAGAATTTTCATTTAATTCAACATTTTCTCTATTTAATTCTTCAATGATAGATTCCAACGGCTTTTTGTATTAGAAACAGTACTATGCTCAATAGTTTGCTTTATTGATGTTTGATTAATTTTCAATATTTCATTGCGTTGCTAGTACTTGGTATTCCTATACGCTTCATTTTTTTTTTTAGCAGTCTCCTGGATATGCTGTTTACTTTCGTCAATATAACCTTCGGTTAGTGTGACACTCTTCCAGCCACCATGCCGTTTTAGATCAGTTATATCTGAAGCAGGCCGAGAAACGTCTGAAGCAGTGTCCAGTGTATAGACCCGACTCATTTAAATTCAAGTATTTTGCCACTTGCTTAGGCATATTACTAAATGTATTAATACCAATTCTTTCAATAGTGCATTTTCCACCTTGATAGTTTAAAAATAATGGGCCAGTTGTTGTTAATTCTGGAGGTCTTAGTTGGATATATGATTTGCATATATCATAAACACGATGTGTTGCCGTAAAACTTCTTTGCATGTTGTTCTTTGTCAAAGGAATTCTTATGAAATACGCAGAATCATGCTCTTTAAGGTGTGAAATCTCCATATTGTGCAGCATCTACAGCAACCCATTAAACCCATTATCAATGCAACCTAGAACAGAAAACCATATTTATAAGATTGTGGAAATGTATCGTTTACCATTAAATAATGGACTTACTAACCTTTGTAGCTAAATATATTTGATCCGGTACTTCTTCTATAACTGTTGTGACCTGCTCGGATATTAACGTTTTTGCTTTCTTAGGATGGTATTTGTCGCATTGCCGCTTGATAAATGTCTGTAGTTTTGTGTATTGCTGAATTTGTACATTTTGGTTTACAAATAAAGTTTTTTTCAATTTTGAATAATATTTCCAGAGTGTTAAAGATTTAAATTTCTCTTCTAGTTCACTAAAATAGGCCAAGAGAAGTCTCTCAGAGAACGATTCCACATTTTTTTGTGATTTCCAACTCATAAATGTTGCGTACACGTTATCATAAGATTTGCAGCTTTATTCGGGAATTAAACATTTTTCTGCCTTTGCACAGATATTTACAATATCTGGGAGTGTCGCGGGAAAGTAAGGCCGATGTGAAGTTTACGGGATGTTCTCGAAAATTGATTTTTTATATTGATACTTGTAGAATCGTGTATGGAATGGCCGAAAATGACGAAAAAAAAGTGCGGAAACCACGTTTAGCCCCATTTAGGGGCTCCGAAAGGGTGAAAATTGGTGTATTTCAACAGTGTTTTTTGGTGTGTACAAAATAAAATGTGGTGATTATATGTATTCGTTTCACAAAACTAAATGGTTTAAATGTGTTTTTATAAGGATAGGACTTACAGTTTGCTTAAAACTTTCACTTAAATATTACGATTTTTGACAGGTTATGTGTGTCAACAAAAATCAACAAAAGAAGTAATTGTCAACAACTTAACCTGCCAAAAATCGTAATCTTTAAGTAGAAGTTTTAAGCAATCCGTAAGTCCTATCTTTATAAAAACACATTTAAACAATTGAGTTTTGTGAAACGAATACATATTATCACCACATTTTATTTTTTTCCGGCTAAAAAACACATTTTAAGTAAACGGATTTCCAACCTTTCGGGGCCCCAAAATAGGGCTAAACGTTGTTTCCGCACTTTTTTTCGTCATTTTCGGCCATTCCATCCGCGATTCTACAAGTATCAATATAAAAAATCAATTTTCGAGAACATCCCGTAAACTTCACATTAGCCGAAAGTAATTCTCTTCAATATCACTCATTGCGAACAAAACTTTTTTTGTAAAACGAAATTTATTTGCGTTTTTGTCGTTCACTACTGACACGCGAATGACTGTTGAAAAATAACATGGCAGTATACCTACTTTGATTAAATGTTTTTAAAATATATGCAGTTTAATTTTAACGTAATGTACCTTCTTTAATCAGAAAATTGTGAATATCTCAACTAAACATACAATTTCTGGGGATCATGAAAATTATTTAATTCGTGTTGATCATAGAGGCATTTATTTATCTATTAACAGTTAAATAATGAATAAATTATTGAATTGTCGTAGATAAAATAATTTAATCTTTTCCTAAAGTATACTGAAAATGGAATATGTTTGTAAAATGTTCTTGAAGCGTCAGCACTTACTAAAGGACTGAAAGGGAAGGGTCGCAGTGTAATATAGAGGAAGGATCAGGATAATGAACGGCGCAAAGCGAGCTGCCTTCTTGTGTAGAACATTAGGACGTTAGAATGCTAGAATGTTTCACATAAATGATTCCTGGAAGTGACCAATTGCAACTAAAGTCAGCAATCTTCCAATAAACTATACAATTTCAATGCTGACAGGTATAGAACTTTTCCGTGGGCGATATAATAATAGGAGAAATGAAAAGCACAACTACTTGCGTTTATGTTTCCCTCAAATTTTCCATTTATGTCCAATAACAAATTGTCTTTTTTAGTGCGACGCACGAATCAGCAATTTTTTAGAGAAATCTTATAACTTGGCAACACACATCTTGAGGCGTTGCGTTTTAATGTTTTATGTTCACATTATTCGTATTCTTTGAAATTGAAGTTTTTATCTAGGGTTGTTTCATGGGTGGACAAACATGTTCTTTTTATGGCAGTCTTCTTATCAACGTTTTAGTGCATATGTTGTGTGAAATTGTCATGCAATGGTTTCTTTTTTGTTGTCCACAAGTATGTATATCTAGAAATATCAAGCAAACGCGGTTAAAATAACATGTTACTTTTAATTGTTTCCTCAGTTTATTTCTTATTTCATGGATAGTGTATTCAGATTATTTTTATAAGGAGTTTGTATTTTTTCTTTAGTCTTCCGAATTTTTAAACATAAACCTAACTTGTATCATTAAAAATTGTATGTTGCTAACTTCATAATAAAACTGACTATACCTTAACAATAGTTAAATAAATTATCATTTGAATCTGTTTCTTATTCCAAATTCAACGATTTATTTATTTCGGTTATAAAAAATAACATACAACTTGGAACAGTGTTAAGTGTTGCAAATATAATATGATATACTCTACTTGTATCTAATGAACTACTTATCCACGTGTTCTTTTACATGTACCATTCTACAGTGTGAACATTAAGTAGCGTTAGAATTAAATACAAATAGCGTTGCGTAGTGCCCGCAGCTACGAGCGGCCGATTAAGGTAGAGGCCTGAAGAAATATCGAATATAACCTATTTTTGGTAAAAATATGCAAATCCGCTTTTATTTGCTTTTTATTTATGTTAATTGATTTGTTTTACTACTGTTATTTATTTCTACTAGTTTTAACTAAAAGTCATTTTCAAGGAATGCACAAATTTTATAAATTACAAAGTAATTAATGAACAATATGCTCAATATCAGTAATTGCCATCGGTCCTTATTATTATTCATGAGATTTGATTTAGGATACTACCCTTATTACCTGTGCGTCAAATTTTGTGATTATCTGAATGATAATCCAATGGATTGTTTATTATTAATTACATCTTTTCGATGTTCTTCGCAGACAGTGTTCATATAAACCGTGTATTCCCGGATTACTGCTCAGATAGGAAACACTTTTTTTGTAAATTTTTCGAAAGAAATATAATTCTTTAGAAGACGTTTTGAATGACTTGAAAACAGAATTTTCATTGTCAAATCTTAAATTTAATGAAAAGGGCGCTCAAAAATTAAGATAAACTAAAATTGCCATAGGAGAAAAGTACCTCTAATTATAATTTTAGAGAAAGATGTTATTTGAAAAAGTAATTTGTGATCGAGAATTATGTCTACATACAAAATATGAACATTATTGAAACAATTTCATTTTTATTAAATTTATTTATTTTTATGATAATGTATCATATAGTTTTGACGTACATTCATTCAAAATAATTGTATTACTAATAAATTATCAATTTTTTATCAAATTTGGTAATATTTAGCCAATAAAAATGAACATATCATGAAAATGGAAGCTTTTATAAATATCTTGAATAACCTTTAGTTACTCATATCAAACTAAAATTATACAGGGAGTTTTTGTTTTAAGTATACATATCATAATTATTCTGTAAATCTTCACATATTTGTTGTTTATTTAAAAGTTTAATTTATAGCTTTAAACGAGTATTTTTCACTCCCAGACTAAGCATAAAGTAAAATTTCGAGTTTAGAAAAGCCTGAAAATCCGCGAAGCGGAGCGACCAAACCAAATTTTTTTTTCCTAAACTCGAAATTTTACTTCATGCGAGACGCGTATAAAGCACTCAATATTGTGAAGTTCGCAATATGCTACTAAAGTAGTATTCTACAGAGGTATATTTTAAACTTCACATTGAATCAGTGTATTATACGCTGTTGTGGAGGTAAAAGTCAGAATTTAGTTAGGGCGCTTACGCGACCAAACCAAATTTTCAGGTTTTTCTAAACCCGAAATTTGACTTCAAGCTTAATCTGGAAGTGAAAAACACTCGTTTAAGACTTCAAATTAAACTATTATCTAAAACAAACGATTATCGAAAAAGTTACAGCTCATGCATACATGTAGGTATATTTAAAAGAATAATTCCCACTTTAGTCAGTACTATTAGATTAAATCTAAAAAAGAAAATCATTAAAATACTTGACATAAAATAATGTTGAATAATAGTTATAATAAATTATTTCATAACAGCTAAATTCAATTACGGAGAAACAATGTATTAATAATAATGAAAAATAAATAAATAATAATGAAACCATATGAACTGCATTGGCGATTTGGACACTAGTTATTATGAGTTACGTTATTACACATTTATGAATACGGTAATTTATTTATTTTAGCAAGGTCGCAGATAATGTATATGATAAAGTAAAATAACCATCAAGACTAACAAAATGTGTACCTAGCCAAGCACACGTTAGATTTAGGTATATATAAACTTTTATCTATTAAATTCTTTCTATACGAATAGACTTTGTTCTTAGCAAGTACAACTCTTACTTTATAACATAATCTCGTCAATTAACCTGATCAACATTTTTGGGGTTAAACTAATTACTTCGTCATTTAAATGATCACCACCAGCGTTTATACTTTACATTATACAGGTTGTTTACGGCTTCTAATTATCATTTGAGGGAGCAATAGTACATCTCAAAAGAAGTCCATTAACCTTAAATTATCTTAGTAAAAGTCGTACCATAAGCGAGTTAATTTTTTTGTTTTGTTTTTACATATAACAATTAAATTTATTAAAACCTTAAACAATAAATAACTTAACCACTTAACCTATAAAAGTTGGTCAAAGTTACCCCAATTTTCTTGTAAACACCGTCTTGTACAGCGTATCCACGTATCCGCATACTGTTCAAGGGCCATACCTTGTTGACGAGTTTACGCTGCTGCCGCTTGCACCTGGTTGCGGAGATATCTTCAATATCGATAATTTTGGTATTATATACAATTGTCTTCATAAGACGCCACAAATAGAAGTCCATATGTGTGAGATCTTATGATCGTGGAGATCAAGCAACAGGGCCGCCTCGACCTACCCACCTATCTCCATAAACGTCATTTAAATGTTGGGGAACTAAATGACTAAAATATGTAAGTGCACCATCTTGAAGAAACCCTATTTGTTGGCGAACAGCCAAGGGAGCAACTTCTAACAATTCAGCCAAATTCTTTTGGAAAAATAATAAATAGTTGTTACCGGTTAACCTATTTGGAAACAAAAAAAGGCCAATAAGTGCCCGTTTACCAAGCCAGCCCATACATTTGAAGAAAATCTCTGTTGAAAATGTCCTCTATGAACACTATGCGGATTTTCAACCCTCTAGGTATGAACATGTTGTAAATTATTTATACCGTCACGTGTAAATGTTGCATCGTCAACCGCCAAAACATTTAAAGAAAAATTTTGAATTTCTGCATGCTGTTGCAAAAACCATCTACGAAAATTGACTCGCAAAGGAAACTTATGGAAGTAACGCTTGTAAACGTTGCACATGGAATGGGTATAGCTGATTCTAGCGTAGAGTTCGCCAAACAACACGATTTGAAGAGCCAATTCGTCGAGCAGTGCGCGTTGTACTAATTGTAGGGTTTCCATTAGCTAAATCCAAACTTTGTTCCTCAGCGTCTAACATTCGTCTATTTTAACCAGGTCCTCCACCACGTCCTTGATATGTTTGTAAATTACCCGTCTCTCGAGGCTGTGTTATTAATCGAGTAGATTGTTGAAGTTTAGGTATTGGTCTACCAGGAAATCTTTCAGCGTAAAGCCGATTTACAGCAGTTGTATTCTGATGCACTTCTCCACACATCAGCAGCATATCGACTAACTCGATATTAGAATATCGATGGGCCATCACAATTTTTATTTTCATAAAGTAGATACATAAAGTAAATTACGACAACTTGTCAAATATCTGGACAACAGTACCCAACAATACGAAATAGAGTAATTGATTATTATAGTTTTCTGTAAATTAATTGTAAAAACTAGAAAAAGTATTATCTCGCTTATAAGACGACTCTTACTAAAGTAATTTAAGGTTGATTGACTTCTTTCAGGATGTACTAATGTAAGGATAATTAGAGGACCGTAAACACCCTGTATATTAAATGTTGACCAATTTCCGCAAAAATTTAGTTATGAGTATGAAAATCAAGCAATACTGTTGTATTTTTTTTACAATTTTTATATTTCTTAGTGAAATACCTACTTATACAATTTGGAAAATTATTTATTTTGGTTGTTTTAATAGCACAGTCGTATAATTTATTTGAGTTTGAAAATAATTTAAAAAGATAATTATATAGTCCTTGTGCCATGGTAGCGGATTTGTCATCTGTAAACATTAACCAATTTACTTGTGCGTCCCCGCGCGAAACAATCTCTAACAACATTATCAAGTAATGCGAGATGTATTTTTCACCGTGTTAACAAAAAGCCCGTAAATCAACCGCTCGTGGAGCGCCACTGTCGTTTATGAAAAATATATTTTTCCACGTCACCGATAAGGGAAATTCGTATTTAGAGATGTTTTTATTTTATTAATGGCACGTACCGATGCACTCGGCTCTCGAATGTAAAAATTCCTCTTCAAATTCAAATATACAAAAGTCAATTCAAGCCATGACAATAAACGATCATGGTCCTAGTACATTTTATTCATGAGCGGGTTCCCATAAGGGCTCATTATTTTCTATGATTATTGCCATACAACTCCGCCGGGATTCCCCCGATTATTTTTCATTAGAATTTATGCGATTTTGGTGCTAATTTTATAATAACAGCGCCAGCGAGTCTATTTATACATGAGCATAATTAATTCACCCAGATTTAGTTATTAATATTGATAGAAAATAGCAAATTAGGCGTTCATAATTGCATATTGTATTACCTATCTATTATGTCCCGGCGCTTTCGCCAAAATTGCATATCGCTGAGTCAACCCGCTATTTTGATTAAATACAATTCACGTAAATTGCAATGTAATCAGACACTGTCTAATTCTATAAAATTTAAAGCTTCGCATTTAATTACGGAGAAGCTAATTAGTGTTTTCTGTCTTTTTGAGGAATTTCGGATGAATAAATTTACCATAAAATAGCGAAACAATTAGCCGGTCGTAATTCTTGAATTTTAATTGAATAATCACTTATTTGTAATTCAAATTGAGTGCATAATCAAGCTACAAAAACTGTGCATTTTACGAATTATAAATGTATTATTATGTAAAAATGAATGAATTTCTTCATATTCTGGTATGGTACTTCCTATTTTGTTATTATGTGAAAACTCATACACAAAAAAATACATCAACAACAGAAGTAGGTACCTACGTATAAATTTCATAAAACGTTTATCAGCTCATGCCCATTTGCACAGGTTCTAGTTCATTTATGTTGTAGTTATATGACAAAAACGTTGCATCACACACTTATGTTAAAGGCGCTATTTGTCACATAAATCAATCTAACGCACATTTTTCAATGGGACTGATAAATGTTATTAATATGTGGAAAATCGTAAAAGACCGCTATATCCTCGCAGTTTTTATATAATGAAGAGATTTCTAGAATCTGACTTCATCTATGATAAAATGTAATTATTCTTCAAGAAAGCTGTACTCTTCCTCTTTAAAACGTACTTTTATTTTTTCCAGTAGGACACTGCGATCAACAGTTTTTGAATTTCTACCGTCGACTTTTTATACATTTGCTCAAATAAGTCATTTCGCGCGCGCAACGGAAATTAAATTTTTTTTATTTTAATTTTAATTTTATTTATTTATATACGGGAAACCCCTTTATAAAAACAAGAACTAAGGTTTAATTATACACAAAACCTTATTTTTAATTAAACTAAACAACATTATTTTAATAGAATGAAACTATTTAAATACATATAAACAATATAAATACAAATAATGAAAACTGCGGTTGATCAGCTAAATTATTTGCAGCTCGCATCGTCCTTGTCATTGGATTGTTGTAACCATAATTAGTTGTAAATGTCCTCAGGCGAAAAATTGCGTTGTTCCTCAGAGTACGATCGTGACACGGTATATAAAAGTCTAGTCTTTTATCAATATGTCCGGGCAATCAATTAATCCGTTGACAATTCTGTGCAGGTAAGTTAGATCAGTTATGATGCGATGATCTTCTAAGCGTTTTATATTTAACTCATTCATTATATCTTGATACGAACCTTGCACGTGACATCTGCCTAATGTATACTCCATAATGCGAAAGAACTTATTTTGTATTGACTCTAACCTATTAGTAAGACTTGAGGTTTGTGGTGATTAAATTATAGATGTGTATTCCAGGTTTGAACGGACTAAAGAACAATACAATCTTTTTAAGCACTAAGGACCCAAATTACAGACAGACTCTCCAAACAAAGAGTCATTTTCAAACTACTACTACTACAACTACTTATATTCATAATATGTTATTTGAACGAAAGCTTGTTGTCAAATATAACGCCCAAATCTTTCATTACACTTACTTCTGGGATATTATTATTACCAATAGTTTCTGTGTAGTTAATGTTGGAACGCTTTCGGGAAAATGAAATCTTGGAGCATTTATTTATATTTAAGTGTAAGTTGTTTACATGGCACCAGTCACTAATCCGATCTAGATCTTCTTGTAAATATAAGCAGTCTTGTGAAGAGTTTATAATCTTAAATATTTTGATGTCATCTGCATACAGGAGTATTTCACTATTGCAAATACTACGTTCAATGTCATTTATAAATAGCAGAAACATAATTGGTCCCAATACCCCTCTGTAGTTTGAAATCATTTTCCGATCACCTGATTTATAAATTGGGTTTATATAGCTAATCTTCCAGATTGTTAGAATCACTGCGGTAGATAGAGATATTGAAAATAGATCGTGCAGTGAATAAATGCAATTAAATAAAACGTAAGTTTAGATTCCGTCTGGGCCAGGAGCCTTGCTTATTTTTAAATGCGATATTTCATTTAAAATGTCTACCTTAGATATTGTTAGCTTATAGTTTATAGTGGCACAATCAAAAGTTGAATTGATATTGTATTGGTTTACACTGTAGCAAAATAATCAGCAAATAAATCTGCGATCTGTTCACCACCCGATCCGTTTCTTAACTCGTAATTTATTAAACAGGATACACCAGTATCACCTCTAAAATCTTTTACATAGTTCCAAAAGTAGTTTGGATTGACATTTACTTTTGTCTCCACATTTGTCAAGTAGTTCTGGTATAGATTATCTGATAGTATTTTGCATTGGCTACGGAAGGATTTACAAATTAGGTAATCGTTATAATAACCACTACGCTTAAATTTGATATGAGCTCTTTTCTTTTTGCGTAGGAGCATTTTCAGATCATGAGTCATCCATTTCGGATAACAATTAAAATTATGATTAAATATTTTTTGAGGAATGAATGTATTAATGCCCTCATAAATAATATTATAAAAAACATCTACAAGGGCATTTATATCTGCATTTGCAACGGTCGACAGCCATTCATTGCTATTAAAAGAGTTATTGTAGAAAGTATTTAACGAATGAAAGTCTGCCAAGTGATATAAGTACATTTTACTTTCTGATTCTAACAGATTAGCAATATTAAGGGAAATATAAATGTCGTAAGCCGAGTGATGCTCTCCTATGTTTGATATTAAATTATCAGAAAGTGTTACATCAACACCATTTATGTTTGAAAAAAATTAATTAAGAAAAATATTTCTATTACTGGGGATGGTATTAATTTAGTTAAAATTAAGAAAGTTAAAGCTATCTAAAATTACTTGAGATTTTAAATCAGCGTTAACCTTGTCATCTGAATTGATATTAGGGAGATTATAATCTCTACAAATTAAATATTTACATTCAGAATGTTGTTCTACTAAGTATTCCATTCCTATGAATAACTATCTATAGTAGGTAAAGGCAGTATATATACACCCCAACAATATAATTAGTTTTATTAATTGATAACAAAACAAATAAATGTTGTACACTACGCTTGACTCTAATATATCATCATTTTTTAACTGCAGTTCATTATTAGAGATGTCTTTGAAAAGGGAACTTTCAGTCAAAATAGTTATATTATAATCATTATTAGTAATCAATAACATAACATTTCGAAGTTTGCTGACCGGTTTTTAAATCGTTATTTTTGAGAGAACGGATCATTTTACCAAAAAGTGCTAAGGAACTTTTTTGTTCAAAATCCTTTTAGCTACATTTTTTGTTAAAACATTTCCATGTGCAGATTTGTGGGAAATTACTGTTTTCCGTTTTTACCCCCCATGGTGGTTTTGCAAGGGAAGCCCAGGGACAGGAGTGGTAAACTTTGTTTATCTTATTATCGTGTACTTAACATGCGCACAAATGTCCAGCTATTTCGGATGATTTTTAGAGGTTGGGTGGTATTTTTCTTTATGACGACTGGACTACTAAGGAATTGTTAAGTTAAATTACATCTAGTTTGAAATGACAAGGTAAAGTTGTCAAAATTATAGCCACAATAAAAACATCAGTTATACAAACAAAGTTTAAGTGTCTTATTTGTGTTATGACAAAGATAAACTAACACTAAGGGCCGATCAAGTGGACTTAAAATATGACAAACACAGGCAAGTCTCAGATATAAGGGGAAAAGGAAGAGAGGTTTGAAAAACATTGAAATATAATATAAGAATAGTATATTTCATTATCAGTCTAGATTAAAAGATTTTTCTGTGCGCGCGTGACATGCGTGACATGCAAGCACGGAAAAATCCTTTTCTGGTCGTGTAATATATTATACTTATATGAAATCAACAATATAAAACTGAATATTCAATTTTTTTTTATTATTATTACTAGTGAAAAAATACAAGTAATTCCGATGAAAATCAAACTTAATACCAGTTTTTTGAAATTTGTTCTGATTCGCACTTTCTTTTAAAGCGAGTCGACACTATAAGGTGCGCGATTTCATAGATTTGTCCTTTTGGGTAAAATAAAGTAGAAGTCGCTCACAATTTTATATTTTTCATTAAAACTGTGCCTGTGTTCGTGTCAATATTTCGATTTTATTGGTAGTCATTCTACGCTCAGTTTTTCCGTTTGCGTTAATATATCATCAGGAATATCAGCTGCAAAATCAAATTTTTCTAAGTCTAAGTACATTTTAACCAAACGTACTTATTGCACTGACGGAAAATAAACGTCAGGGACAAATACGTCGTTGCTGTGAAAACATTTGGTTAGCACAGGGAAAGAGCGCACTATGATATACTGACATTATGAAATAGAATTAAAATTGGAATTGTCTATTGTTCTTATTAATATCCAGATAAATAAATTTATAGTTTACTTATTTGTTTATTAAAATATATAAATAAAAAACTAATATAATGTGCTTACTTTTGAAATCGATTATTTATTTTACAATTACGCAAAATTTATTTCTTGGTGGATAGTTTTTAGTTCGGTACCGCCCAACTAACTTTAATAACTTTAACAAAGTACATTGTATGGATCCAGATATTAATCCGGCACTTCTAAGTCTGGTGCTTAGATACTTTGAAAGCCTATTTAAATGCGAATGGAGGGAACTTGTTCCTGAAGTATTCACCTAACTAAAGTCGCAATTAAAATATCAACTTTAACACTCGCGTTAAGTGATAATATACAGTGATTTTTTCTTTTAGGTAAACATATGCATAAGTTGTAAATTTTCTGACATACGTTGTTTTTTAAAAGAGTTTAATTTAAAGCTTTAAACGAGTGTTTTCCACTCCCACACTAAGCATGAAGTAAAATTTCGAGTTCACAAAAGCCCCGTGCAAATTTGTCGAGGGTCAGGCAGCGACCCGAGATACATTTTCTGGGCTTTTCTAAACTCGAAATTTTACTTTATGCGCCACGCGTATAAAACACAGATTTCAAGTGAAGTTTGAATGTACATAATCTACTAAATATTAATTTTCATTTGCAATATAACTCCATTGTAATATGTTACAGCATGCCAGTAATATCCATTAATATTATCATAGACGTATGAAATGTTTTGATAACTACGATTATTAGTAATAATACTAATATTGTTATAACACAATTATTGCATCGATTATACGCTTGATTTAATAATTGCAGTGTGATGAAGTATTTAGAACAGAATAGCTAGTTACCACTAAGCTGATACTATTATGCATATTTACATTTTAGAACAACTTGCACCGCGGCTTAACTTTTAACTACTGATCGCGATTATATCTCTGATCAAGTCAAAGATTAAGAATGTAAAAATAGTGAAAAATATTTGAATTGCCATTAATTAAACATTTACATAACCATGCGATTTTGACTACAATTATTAATGGCAGATTGTCATTAGTTTTACCAAATTGAAGATAGTAATCATGCCATTTTGATGTAATATAATTATCGTCTAATTAATAACCCAGTAAGTAGTTGATTTATTAAATGTTTCAACTCATGAACAACATCCATTTTGTACACTTTGTCCCACTTCTAGAGCTATGTGATAAGCTCTACTAAGAAATTGGGACAAAGTGTACAAAATGAATATTTTGGTAGGTTTTGCTAACTCGAGTATGTATCACCTAACATGTACTAACATAATAATATTTTCAGTTAATAATAATAATATTTTCTTAGTTGTATATTTCAATTGCATTAGAAATTACGAATTCATTAATATAACCAATTCGTGTTTCCTGCTAAAAGTATTAAAAACATGTCTTAAATATTCCATTCACAATGTATTTATATCCGAATGGGCAAGTAAAACTATACAGGGTGAGTTTTTTTCGATGTTCTCTATGGGGATCTCGGAAACTATAAGAGATAGAAAAACGGTTAAATGGGGAAAGAAGTGTAGTTTTATAGGACGAATAAAATGACACTTTCAAAATATTTGAAAAAGTCAAGGGTAACTAGATATTTTGAATAAAGTAAAATGTGTCAATTTTTTGAAATCAATATATCTCTATTATTATCATAGATAGAAAAAAACTGTAAAGGACAAAGTTGTAGAAAATTTTACACAGATTAATAACAAAAAATCAAAAAAAAAATTCGCCCATATTTTGGGAGATATGACACAAACTTACCTTTTTTTAAATGGAAACAATAGTTGGCTTTGACTTTATTAAAAGGGCTATTTTTTTCCCTTCAATTCGATATAACATATGCTATAGTTATTTTTAAATTAAAGTAAGTTACAGTCGTTTTTAATTTTACCATACACTAAAAAATAGTTAGCCATGAAATAGACAAAAGTAAAACAATTGCAGTTGTTTATTCTAAACACATATTAATTCATTTCCATATTTGGTTTGTTTCGATAAGTTTGTTTTGTATTTATTTGGTGTTGAAAGTTTTTTAAAGTGATAATGAATTTTTCCAACGAAGAAAAGCGTGATATGCTTGTTTGTTACATTCAGTGTAATAAAAACGCTGCGGATGCTGCAGAATAATATTATAATCAATATATCGATCGTCGGCAGCCATCTTTACCGACATTCAGAAGAATTTACCACAATTTGGATGAGTACGGATCCTTTACAAACCCAAAACTTGAAAAAAAACGAAATTAATGAAGTTTCGGAGATAAACGTATTAGCATTGGCGATGATAGATCCATCCACATCGACCAGACAAATTGCAACAGAAGCAAGCATATCTCAACGGACTGTAGTACGAGTTTTGAAAAAACACAAATATCACCCATATAAGGTATCAATTTCACAAAATTTACATGACGGTGATACCAATAAGAGAATGGTCTTCTGTATGTGGTACAAAAACATGTGCCAAGAGGATAATACGTTCCCTACAAAAATAATTTGGACAGATGAAACGCGATTTACTAATTGTGGGATTTTTAACCGGCACAATGAACATGTTTGGAGTCAGGAGAATCCACGAGAAGTTGTACAACGTAGACCACAAATTAAATTTCGATTTAATGTATGGTGAGGTGTGTTCGGATCGAGAATTCTCGGCCCATATATTTTTGATAACACATTTAATGAAAATGATTACCTTCGTTTTCTTCAAGAAACATTTGAAGATATGCTCGATGATTTAAATTTATCAGTACGGGCAAGATTGAAGTGGTTTCAACACGACGGAGCTCCACCTCATAGCAAGTTGGCTGTGCGAAACTATTTAAATGATGCTTTTCCTAATTCATGGGTGGGAAGAAATGGACCAATCCTATGGCCACCTAGATCACCCGACCTATCCGTTTTAGACTTTTTTCTGTGGGGTTATGTGAAGAACAAAGTGTATCAACAATCATATCAATCCGTGGAGGATCTTAGACTAGCTGTACTTGAAACATTTAATTCTATTGATAGAAGAAAAGTCAAAAAAGCCACAAATTCGATTTTAAAAAGATGTACTTTATGCCATAATAATAATGGTGGACTTTTTGAGCATCTTATGTAATATTTAAAATTTTCTTCTATTATTTTTTTGATAATTTTAGAATTATTTTACTTTATGTTGCTTTTGACAAATCTAAAGAAAGATAATAAATTAAATATTGATTTCGTTGCTATAAACAACCGCGATTGTTTTATTTTTGTCTTTTTCATGGCTTACTATTTTTTGGTGTATGGAAAAATTAAAACGACTATAACTAATTTTATTTTAAAAATGACTATGGCATATGTTATATCGGATTAAAGGGAAAAAAATAACCTTTCCAATGAGGCCATAGCCAACTATTGTTTCCATTTAAAAAAGATAAGTTTGTGCCATATCTTCCAAAATATGGGCGACATTTTTTTTTGATTTTTTGTTATTAATCTCTGTAAAATTTTCTACAACTTTGTCCTTTACAATTTTTTTCTATCTATGATAATAATAGAGATATATTGATTTCAAAAAATTGACACATTTTACTTTATTCAAAATATCTAGTTACCCTTGACTTTTTCAAATATTTTGAAAGTGTCATTTTATTCGTCCTATAAAACTACACTTCTTTCCCCATTTAACCGTTTTTCTATCTCTTATAGTTTCCGAGATCCCCATAGAGAACATCGAAAGAAACTCACCCTGTATATAGTCAAATTTTAGTTGTTTTCACATGTCAGTATCGAATAGTAACGTATGTGTTATGATCAAATATTATGCATACAATAAAATAATTTAACGGCTATATTAATACATCCAAGCATTAAAAGTACGATTCTTTAGGCAAACTACAACAAATTTGTCTTATAAAGATAATACAATAAGTTTTTGCTGTTACATACAATAACCTACTGTTCATATAACACATAGGGTCAAATTATTCAGGCCATCTATAGACGCGTTTCAAGCGTTATCTCTTATCAGTATAACTTTTCCATTTACTCTTAACAATTTGTGACCTTCGACCGGCATTCATACTTATGTTTAAATTGCACGGTAACGTGTATGCCAGTCTAAGGCAGGGCCGGTGGTAAGCAACCCACAAGGAGTAAAAGACACTCGTTATAAACTTCAAATTAAACACCTTTAGGAAGTAGGAGCTCGTTCGATTTAACGAGGCGAGAAAACACATTTGTGCAAATAAAGCCAAAAGTCGTGAGAACGAACTTTTAAATTATGAAAAATAAACTGCATATGGTATAGAAATGTCATTATTTTTACTCTAATTACTTAATCAGTGAAAGACCCCATGCGACTAGTTACGTAAATATTTAGCCGCGCTTATTTAAGGGTTAAACCTCTGTACCCGTTCAGGTGTGTGGTTGTTAAATTTATTACTCATATACAGGGTGTCTCATTATAAAGCACAACCTGGAATATCTTTAGAACTATGCACCGACATCCAATTCTGTAAATTAACCCCCCCACCCCTCAGGAAAGGCTTGGAAGGGGGTAGCTTAGAAGTCTTAAATACGAACCCCTATTTTGTATTGCAAATTTGAATAGGGTGTGCAAAGGTAAGTTTTATCTAAAAACATGTTTTGTTACTTTGATAGATGGCGCTGTAATCAACAACATTAAACAATTGGTAATTGATATACTAAATTTATTTTACTATAACTAATTAGTTGAAGATTTTGACTTGAAGTTAGTGATTTATACGCGTGGCACATGAAGTAAAATATCGAGTTTAGAAGAGCCTACAAATTTGGATTATCTGGGGCGCGTAATATTTTTTCCAGAAGAAAGTTATTGTTACTTCAAAAATGTTCAGCAAAAATATTAAAGGGAAAGGTATTTCGTATATAGTGAAACTCATATGGTAAATCGGCAAATCTTTTAGCATACATTTGACGAGGTGAAATATATTTGGGATATAGTGAATCTCATTTGATCAATAGTGAAATGCAATAGGATTTTTTTTTTTAATAATAAAGTTCTTTATTAATACTGAAAAATATTGTAAATAAGGAGTCATATGATATCGAAAGAAACAATTAACTGTAAATACTGTTGCTTGACAGCTTTATTTGAATACTTATCCTTTAAAAACTATGGATGGAATAGAGTATAATTTTTAATTAATTTGATTTACGTAGCACAGTATATCGTTTATACAGGGTGTAAATTTGAAAACAAGCCAGCCACAATATCTTTGGAACCGTAACAGTTAGAAAAAGTTTTCCAAAACCGTTCCGTAAGTAATCTGTGCTCTTTACCATTAAACTTATGTCATTTTGAGCATACTATAATTTAATAATTATTTTTTTTGCATTTTTATGTAACAATAAAAATTTTAGTTGGTACCACTGATTAGCATTTGCCATTTAAAAAAAATGGGCAAGGGTAGCTACAGCCTAAGGGGTTGGTTGCAGAAGATTGTTATGTGGGTTGAAATGGTTCCCCCTCCATATCCTAGAAACGGTTTTGAATTTTTTTTCTAACTATTACGGTTCCAAAGATATTCTGGCTGGCTTTTTTTCAAATTGACACCCTGTATATTTTTGTGGGGATCATTAATTTACAATTTTTAATGTAATGTGAGTGACATAAACATTCTTCTTCTTCTTTCTTCTTTTCGCTTTTTGGCGTAAGTAATAATGCAGGTTGTTGTTACAAATTAGGTAATTTAATTTATGTGTAGGTAGAAAAGATGTTAGATGTAAATACCATTCAACATTTTCTGTCTGTAATAATATAATATTAACACAGTTGAATGTAGACATGCAACTCACAATCACGACAGCGTTCTGTATTTCCATCCCTTAGGCTCGCCACAATGAGTAATTTTACAATTTAAAATTTATAAAGTAAACTTTCTGCTAAACTTTCCTATGTGGCAAGGAGGAAAGGACAGGTAATGAGCTTTCAACTTTCTTAATATACAATTATATAAATAGGGAACAATGAAATTTAATCAATATAGTGCACGAAAACTCTACAATAATTATAAAATTAGGATAATCAAATATATGTATGTACAAATTACTCAACGAAAACAATATGGTTTCGATTGAAAGAATGAAATATGGAAAAAGGAGTAAAACTAAAATTATGTTTTGATCTCGTCCGCATGTTTCTCGTATTATTTTATAGCTGCGTTTATAATCTTTCAATTTCGGATTCAATAGGAAAAAACAAGTTGAAATAGGATACGGAACATTTAAGTTTCGATGCCTGGGAGTTCGATAGATTGGGTTGAATGAAAAAAAAAACGTAAAGATACCTGAATTTCGCTCTGTTTTTATAGATTTCCTATAAAAGGGAAATCGGTCATGCTTTTAAAACATTGGGATTCAATATGTACACAAAACTATTAAATATTAATTTTTATTTAATAATAATAATAATAATCTTTATTTCATACTAAATGAGTATACAAAACATAGAACAACACTACAGTAAGAAAATGGCGAGGTTCAGTGTATTGTGTCCGATAAGGACACTTACTGTTCTTCCACCTAACCAGGAAAAATTAAACTAAATAACAGAATAATATAAAAAATAAAAAGTGTACAATTTACAGACATACAGGTACATATATAGTATACACAAATATATGCTTATGCATGCATACGCACATGTTAGAGCTTATGATTAATTTGAAATAACAAGTGAAATATTTCAATAATTATTGTTTTTCCAGCAAGAGAGATCTATATAGATTTTTGAATCGTAATATTGTAGCGTTTTTAAAGTGTGACGGCAGTTTGTTGTACAAGTTAACCACTTGATAAGTAAACGAACTTTTAAATTTTTCTGTGTTATGTTTTGGAATACAGAGGTGTTGCTTAAATCTAGTGTTACGTTGGTGTATGTCACTCCGAGTTGTTATTTTATTATGTAGATACAAAGGAGTTCTGGTCGAGATAATTTTATGGTACAATACGCCACTATGTAGTTGTCTCCGGTTATACATGTTCAACCAAGATTTCCCGGTCACTATAAATGTATGTGAATTTTTTTCGAATTTTCGGATACCATGAATGAATCTTAGGCAGGAGTTTTTGATTCTTTGCAGACGATTTTTTTCTGTCACATTTAAGCATGGTCCGATTAAAGAACTGCAGTAATTCTGATGTGACAAAACAAGTGTTTCACAGAGCATTGTTTTTACACCAGAATTTAGTATGTGTCTGTGTGGGTAAAGGAGCTTTAGAGTAGAGTACGACAAATTTGTAACTCTCGAGATTTGCTCGCTAAATTTTAGATTTGAGTCTAAAAGAACACCTAGATTTTTTTACACACTCCTTAAAATCGACCTTATGGTCTCCCAAGAATATTTGTATTGCATTATTACATTTGATCCTATCGACCTGTTTAGTAGATCCGAATAGTATGCCTGTTGTTTTGGTGGGATTGATGACCAAAGAATGTAATTTTGATTGATTACAAATATACTGCAGGTCACAATTTAATTGATCACATGCCTCTACAATTTTGTCAGCCGGAAAAAAATATAGATTTGCGTATCATCCGCATATTGATGTATTTTACTGTAGCGCAATCCAGAAAACATACTACATGTGTTAATTGTAAACAGTAGTGGTCCTAAAATTGGTCCCTGAGGCACACCCTTATTAATAGTGAAAGGTAGTGAAAGTTCTTCTTTAATTTTTACTTGTTGTGTTCGATTTTCTAAATATGACTTCATCATTTTAATTACATTATCATTACACCCAATACATGTTAAGATGGCCAAAAGTGTTTTGTGATCTAGGGTGTCAAACGCTTTACTGTAGTCCAGAAGAACAACAGCTGTTAGTTTATTATTGTTTCTTTCATGTAATACATCATCAACAAGATCAATAAGTGCAGTCTCACAACTATATCCATGACGGAACCCATTGTTTCTCTGGCAGTATACTATTTAGATGCAGAAACTGACGAATTTGTATCGACATTAGTTTTTCTAATATCTTAGAGCAAATTGGCAAAATACTTATTGGTCGTAAATCATTTACACTGTCGGGTTTAGCTACATTAGCTATCGGTGTTACAATTGCAATCTTCCATGCATCTGGAATTACGCCCTCTGTCAAACATGTATTAATTATGTGTTTCAGATATGGTAAAATATGTGGGGTACATAGTTTAATCATACGGCAAGATACATTATCATATCCCATAGCATTGGTTTTTATTGATTTTAGTATGTTGTAGATGCTAATTTCGTAAACCGGTTCGAATTTAAGTTTAATATTTGGCATTAGTAAATTATTATTTTGGTAGTGGTTTATCAGTTCAGCATTATTTATGTTAGTAGATGGTACAGAATTAACAAAATGGTAGTTTATACCGTCCACATTATTTAAATAAATGGGTAGTTTTTTTTTTTTTTTCTTTAAATGGATGTTATATAATTTTAACTTTCTCCATAGTTGGTTCTTTTTACAATTATTGAATTCAAATTTGAGGAATGCTTTTTTTTGCGTTTTATTGCTGATGTTACGTGGTTTCTTAGTTGCTTATATTCATTGAAATGTGATAGTATTAGTGTGCGTTTGTATTTTTTTAATGCCTTATCCCGTAGTGACATCATACATTTTATTGTATCCGTGATCCAAGGAGAGTAAGGTTTAACAAATTTAGTAGTTACGTATGGCGCATGAACATCAAATACAGTACGAATGCATTCATTAAAGTAGTTTACTTTACTATCAATATCCTGCATATCAAACATATAATAGAAATAATTTTTTTGTAGGTCTGAATAAAAACTATCTTCATTAATATATTTAAATGACCGATGCCGTTTGATATAATAATGTGCAGATTTCTTGGAAATATCTAACGTACAAATGACCGAGTTATGATCTAAAAAGGTTATTCCAACAGTACCGGACGTATTAATGGATGTGCTATTGGTTATGATGACATCTAACAGAGTGGCGCTATTAATACCTATTCTTGTAGGAGACGAGATTAACTGGGTTAGGCCATAGCTGTCTGCTGTGGTCACTAGTTGTCGATAAGCTAATATCGGTGTTATCCAACGACGGATTTGACGTACAAGGCTATGCTGACGACATCGTCATCATAGTTAGGGGAGAGCATGACGACACGGTGTCCAACCGCATGCAGTCAGCCCTTCGGAAAGTAAGTACATGGTGCGTGCAGAAGGAGCTCACTATCAATCCCAACAAGACTGTAATTTTCCCATTTACAGGTCATAGAAAATTAAATCTTAAGGCACTAACCATGAATGGGACACTCATTGGGCTTTCCAACACAGTTAAATATCTCGGCCTCACCTTTGACCAGAGGCTAAACTGGAAAACCCATGTAGATAACATCACTGCCAAAGCAGTAAGGGCAACATGGGCTTGCCGCAGGCTATTTGGCAAAAGATGGGGTTTACACCCCAAGATGATATACTGGCTTTTCATTACGGTGATAAGACCAATAATCACCTATGGTTCCGTTGTCTAGTGGACAAAGACAACGGAAATCACAAGCAAGCCAAGCCAAGCAAGGCTCAGCAAGGTTCAACGGCTGGCATGTTTGGGCATCACAGGGGCTATGAACACCTGCCCCACTGGAGCAATGGAGGCTATGCTAAATCTCACACCTCTGCATCTGCACGTGAAAAGGGAAGCAGCACTAGACGCATTAAGAATAATCCAGACAGACATACCAAAATATGGATACTTTAACGGGCACCTAAAAATCGTTAACACTGTGTGTGAAAGAGCGATATACATGCCCAAAGACTACATGTCAACTGACTACGACTTCGACAAAACGATAGAAGTGGCCATCCATGGCCGCCATGATGTTGGAGCGAAGGTCAAGCAGTTACAAGGCTCCTCGATAGTTTGGTTCACTGACGGATCCAAAACTGAGAACGGAGTCGGAATCGGTATCACTGGTCCTCGATTCGAGTTATCAAAGGCCTTGGGACGATCCCCATCGATATTTCAGGCAGAAATCGAGGCCCTAAACATATGCGCCCACATATGTTTAGACAAGGGATACAACAAACAGAGGGTTTGCATCTGCTCAGACAGTCAAGCTGTATTAAAGGCAATAAAATCGCCTACATGCAAGTGTAAATATGTCTGGGAGTGCAAGCTATCCCTAAAGCAGCTGGCTAGGAACAACAGAGTCAAACTGGTCTGGGTTCCAGGACACGCAGGGATCAAAGGCAATGAAATTACCGACAACCTTTCCAAGGAAGGGTCCAAAACTCCAATTGTCGGACCAGAACCTTACAGTGGAATAACTAAAGTCCGCATCAAGGGGATGATCCGGGAATGGGAAGATGCTGCCAAAAGTGCTCACCTGAGAAACACACCTGGTCTGCGGCAGGCGAAAAGGTTCAGCGCCTTCTCTGCCGTAAGAGCCGGACAGTTTCTCAGGTTAAGCAAGGGCAACCTAAGGCTCATACCCGGCCTTCTAACTGGACACTGTCCTCTGAAGTACCACCTCACCAAGATGGGTCAGACAACTTATGCCAACTGCAGGTTCTGCAACGAGGCACAAGAAACAGCAGAGCACCTACTTTGTGAATGCCCTGCCTTGTCCCTTCAAAGAGGGAACTACCTGTCATCGGCCACTTTAAACACCGAGGAACTGGTACACATTAACCCTCAAGTTATAGTAGACTTCATAAGAAGTCTAGACATTGAGGGATTCAAGATAGTTACAAAAGATCTTTTAGGTCGAGGTAACTTCGAAAGGCCCAGAGGCCATACGACCCACCGACCCCATAACATAACATAATATAACATAGGCCATAGCTGTTTAATAAGTTATTTAATTGTGCTGTCGAATGAGATTTTACATTTAGCATATTTATGTTTAATTCGCCAACAAGAAAAATATCCTTGCTATCCATAATGAGGTTAGAAAATACAATATCAATATCATTAATGAAGTCATTATAGTCCGTGTCCGGGGGTCTGTAGACTACTCCTATAATACTCGGCTTTGTCTTTATATTTATTTTAATCCAAATTTGCTCAATTTTTGTAGAGGTTTTAATCCGTTCGTATTTTAGCCTATTTGAAATGTAGAACGCCACCCCGCCTCCTCTACGATGTGGGCGATCCTGTCGTACGATATTATACCCTTTAATCCCCACCATGCTATCAGAAATGTTTACAGACAACCACGTTTCTGATATTCCAAGAATATCATATGTTTCAGTATAAATATGATCGCGAAGCATCTACAGATTCGAAATGATCAATCTGGTATTTATATGACCTATTTTTAGGTTATGCATAATTTTTTAAATAGAGAAAATAAGAAAATAAAAGTAATATTCAACGATTTGTTTTCATTAGTGTAATAACGTAACAGATTTCTATCTAAGATATAAGTGGACATTTACTAATACCCTAATCAAATTTTACTAATTTTATTGCGCAGTATTCTGCTAGTTCCATGGGTTGAGTCATTAGAATTTGGTTTAGCGCTCTTCCCTGATGATGTTGTAACCGGAGAAACATCTTGACCAATGTCTTCTAAGCGGTCGACAGTTGCAGTATCGGTACTCAGACTAGGGATGTTAATGGATATAGGCGCCCTGGTTCTAGCAGATGTTGGAATTTCATCGAAATTTTCGGGTGCGTCAATCAACTCTTCAACAGTATACACCTCATTTTCAATAATTAGTTGAAAATTTTTAATGTAAGCATTCAGTTTCTTTTCCTTTGCTTTTCGTAAATGCTCTCGTAATATTTTATTCTTTACTCTATCTTCATTTGGTAAATCATGATTAATATATATATCAGAGCCTTTTAATTTGTTTGCATTGGCAAGTACCGATTGCTTTGTGAAACACCTAACGAATTCAATGAATATTGGTCGTTGTCCGGAATTTTTTCCTAGCCGAAACACATTTGAAAAATCCTCTGGCCTAAGTTGTAGTTGCAGTTTTTCCATGAATAATTCTAATGTATTTTGTACTAATGGTTCTGTTTGCAGCACAATATTTACAGTTTTAACGAGATCTACAACTTTTGTTAAACACGATGTTCACAATACGATTTATTGTAAGTCGCCTACCTAGGTGTATCTGCTTGAAACTCCCTGCGACATTGTCTTTGTACTTTTGCTACATTTTCATACTTCCAGTAGTATTTTAAAATAAATTTTCTTTTTTCAAAAGTTTATCTTGGTTTACTTATTATTTCTAGTTAATTACATCTTAGAAAGAAAAGAAAATCAGACAGTTAAGAAACCAGACTATACATTTTTAGGGACACCCTGTATATACACCAGTATAAAAAGTAACGGCCATACAACGTTAAGGACAAAGAGAGACGGATTAAGTAAATGTTTACTCTTAGATTTATTTGTAATTTTTCTTGACGTTTCTCCAAATATCTGCGTTATTTTAAAAAAAATGCAGAGAATAAAAAAATAAACTATTTTTCCTAATAAGTATTGCAAACATCGAAAAATATTTGTTAACAAAAGTTGCAGATCTCATTAATATAGCGGAAATTCATATACTTTTCTGCAGCTCAAATACTTTCCGAATTATGTTGTGTTATTCCAAATAAGAGAGAGGGAGAGCGCTACCCGATACTTTACATTTTCTAGAAAACACATTTTGTAGAACTCCTCCTATATCTACTATTAAATATATACAAACAAATACTGCCAGTCGTTATCACGTCACATCGGCAAAACTGTGTGAGATCAAATCGTTCAGTGTATATATATTTTATATAATATACAGGGTGAGCTTTTTTCATGTTCTCTATGGAGAGAGGAACTTTTATGAGTGAATATTTTTCTTATCTGTGAGTTTCTAAAAATCTGTTTGTGATATTTTTCTTTTACATTATTGATCTGAATGAAAATTGCGATATTTCAGAAATATTAAAAAGCTTATTTTATTTAACTAGGCGACATGTCGATATATATTTTAATATCTGAGGAGTTTATCTGTATGACTAAGTAGATAATGTTCATAAAAATAATGACTTTTTGATACCGTAATTTACATTTGATAAGTTGGACAAGTCGCTTCTTATGACTTTTAGTGGACAAATGTATTCTAATTTCTCGCCTAGCTAAGTAGAATGAGTTCTATCAAAACAATAATTTAAAATTCATTGCCTGAATTTTACGAGAAAATTGAATTTTGAAAAGATTTACAAGCTCAGTTAGATTTTCAAAATATTTATTTGATTAAATGTACTTATATTTCTTAATGTAGTTCTCAAATTTATAAAATGTCCAAAGTTACATTCCTCCATTTGGGTCATTTACACATTCTATTAGTTTTTAGACACTCGAATTTCCATTTGTTAACGGAAAATCTCCTTCATACAATATAATAAAAATAATAATTCACATATATACAAGGTACACAGATAATGATAAGTTTTGCGTAGCGCGATTCGTTAATCAATTTTGAGTACATACAAAATAAAAAATAAATTAAAAATAAAAAACAATAAAAAACTAACAGAATATATGAACAGTGGAGGCCTCTACTTCGTTATACATGTTAATTCAATGAAATAAAACACTTTAACTTTGTTTGTATAACACAATATTTTTATTTTCGTGGTTGCAGTTTCGGCAACTCAACTTGCCATTATCAAACAGAGTGATGTTTGATAATGGCAAGTTAAGTTGACGAAACTGCAGTCACGAAAAAAAAATATTGTGTTGTACAAACAAAGTTAAAGTGTTTTATTTTATTAACAAAATATATTGTATGATCATTCACTAAGTCTCACATAGCCATTAATGTTAAAAATTTGTGACAAGAATTTGCTTTTAACATTTTGTATAAAATTATTACCATTAACCATCGATTAAACATTACATAAACATTTGTAATGTTTAGATAGTTGTTGATAGATATGATTTTAATCAAAACATTTTGAAAATATTGCTAATTTTTTGTGACATATTTAGAATTTTAGTCACGTCGTGAGCCTTAATGAATAACCATACAACCATGTAACGAATCAAGTTACCCAAAGCTTTTCACTTATTTTCTAGCCACCTTGTATATGTTACAAGTAAGTAATGGAAAAAGTAACAATGAAGCAACAATCAACCTAAGTGGTCCACTGTAGTGATACCAAAAACAGAACAAAGAGGAACATCAGAGACGTAATCATAGTGATACTAAATATATAAAAACATTCATACGTGAATGTTTATGTGTTTAATCAATACAAAATATATAAATAAATAAATAAGTATTTACCACGATGTTACAATAGTGTATTATGGTATCACAGGTTAAGAAAAGTTATATAGCATACACAAGCACTGGACACAAAATAAACGATAAGCAATCAACCAAAACATGACATACTAAAAATCGCAACTAAAATATTAATAAAACCAATTTAAATTTATCATGAAGAAATAACATCGGATAAACCAGTGATGGGGAAACTACGGCCCGCGGGCCAAGTCCGGCCCGCGGAAAGGTTTAATCCGGCCCGTTTAAGAGTGCCGTCGTGAGAATGTTTGAACGCGTTCTTACTTCGTAATGTGACGACCCGCATAAAAACTACCTACCTACGATTAAGCATTATTTTTTGGCCCGCTACGATTGTCTGGTTATTACAAATGGCCCGTCTTAAAAAAAGTTTCCCCACCACTGGGATAAACTGATGCGGCGCAATAGGGATTTAAAAGTTGCAAAAGACTCCTTCTTCTGCTGTTAAATTTAAATTGGTTTTATTACTATATACAAAATTGTTGTCATTTTCCAGTTCGTTTGCATACCGCATCAATTGGCCTATAGGCCTGCACATACCGTAACGAGTTGGATGATAGACAATGGGACCAATGGTTTTTGTCGTGTTTGCGGGTCGCGTGGTATGTTGAAGTCAATTCTTTCAAGGAACTCACTACATTTTATGAGACCTTATATAAAAACGACATATATAAATACATTCTCCTATCTACTTGATATTTGGTTAGCTCAACATTCCACTACGAAATTTACAAGTCTACTACCCATTCGAAAATGCAGTTTTACAATATTGCCCTGTACTCTTTTCAGCTGAGCAATTAAATTATTGTTATATGGTGACCAAACGCCTCAGGCATATTCCATATTTCAAAAATTCATGGTGTTCAATATTGATCGCATGTGAACATGAGCAAATAAGTTGTTCTGAAACTAAAAAATCAAAAAGATCAGGGATTACAGATTGAAGATAGATATTTCGCCTAGCACCATTCTTAAATATAGGAACGACGTAACTGTCCTTTCAACAATCACAATATACCCCAGAAGGGAACTTGTAAACATAGCATGAAAAGACCTACACAAAGTATACACGAAACTTTTTACAAATAATTCAGGGATACCATCAAGGCCAGCATTGCATGACTCAGGTAGCGAGGTTATGGAAACACTGAAATAATTAGCTAGTGATTAACTTGTTTATTATTCTAAACTCTAGAAAAATGTTTAGCAAACAGCTTTATTCTATAGTGTGACGTTCACATATTTTTTTTTGAAAACAATCTGAATTGAAAGAAAAATTACGATAAATTGAAGAAAGTACAGTTTTATTGGAATTCGCAAGTACTGAAACTCACGATTTTTTAAAACTTTATGAAAGTTATGTAAACTGAAAGAAAGATTCAAATTTTAAGGAAATTAAATTACTGAAATTCGAGATTTTTTTAAAACTGTATAAAAGTTATTTAAATTGAAAGGAAAATTCAAACTTTAATAAAATTTAAAGAAATTACAAAAACCCAACTTTTCATCCCATTCCACAAAATCACACCCCGATCCCCCACAATCACTTTTAACAATTTCATAATTTCTCCCTCCCACACATGCAAATACCTAAGCATCCTTTTCGATCCCAAACTTTCCTTCAAACCCCACATCCTATCTACGAAAACAAAAATCCAAGTAAGGGCCCGCCATTTTAGGTCGCTTACTTATAAGTAAGAAGGCATAAGCATAAAAACCACCACACATATTTATAAAACACTTTGCCGGCCCTTATTGGATTACGGAGCTATACTTTTTACTCTCATCAAACCATCTTCTTTATACCACTTCCAAGTTGCCGAACAATTCTCTCTAAGAATCCTTACTAAACTTAGATATTCTAACAATTCTCTCCACAATCCTTCCAATCAATACCTTTACAATTCCACTCAAATCACACCCTTATCCCAACGTGTTACCTTCTTAGGAAGTTCTGTATCCCCCGAAATCTTAATATCCCTCCTAAATACAAATATCCTACTCTCACACTTCATGAATTCATTAGTTCGCTCCAAAACAGTTAAGCTAGCTAGCACAGACATTTTATTGGACATCACCATAAATTCAGACAGGGCAGAAAGACCTTTGGTCGATAGCCCGGACAGACTAACACTAACATGTATGATAGGTTTATACATTTTTGTAACATATATTGTATTGTCTGAATAAAGATGTTTGTATATTACAAATTTATTATAATTTACTATAAATTATCAAATTACTGAAATTCACAATTTTTTTAAAACAATGAAAGATTAAAATTTGGCAAAAATCTAAAGATTTTGGGTTAAGCTTTGCTAAATTGTCTTGACCTGTGTAACGGATATCTTCTGAATAGCACCGAATAATAAGTTTGAAGTTTTTGAGGTTTTTTAAAGAGGGTACAAATTTGTTGAAATTACTGAAATTTACGATTTTTTAAAAACTTTCTTAAAATTATGTAAATTAAAAAGAAAGATTCAAATTTGAAGGAATAATTTTAATTAAATTAACGAGTTCTTTATAAAAATAATGTAAATTGAAACAAAGAGTTAATTTTGATAAAAATGATCAACATTATAAAAATTTGAAGAAACGGATTCAATAAAATTTATCGAAAATTAAAAAAATTCCTGGCTAAAATTATGAACATAAAATCTTAAAAAAAAATATGGGAAAAACAAGCCAATTATTAAAATTAAAGTCTTGTTAAGTGATGAAACTCAAAAACATTTAGAATTTAATTTAATATTTCAACATATAAATAGTATAATAGATTTTCTAAAAATGTTTCATTTTTTATTCTTTTTCAACATATTGGACATTTCTCAATTGTTGACGTCACGATGTAATTTTTCAGGTATTCGTTGATTTTATAAAAGAGTTTAATTTAAATATGGTACGAGTGTCGTCCACTCCCAGACTCGCTGAGCTCGCGCGCCCCGGCAAATCCAAATTTTCAGGTTTTTCTAAACTCAAAATTTAACTTTATGCGCCACGCGTATAAAACTTTGACAATAGTATGAAGTTCAAAATATACTGCTTATGTTTTTTTTCGCGTTCATAAATTTTAAAAAAGTATTATTAAATCTTGCGATTTCTAAATTCGTGCTTTATAATATGTTTTCTTTTTACCTCTTATTAAACTTGAATAACTTGTTTCTCCCTTATATTTGGTTTGGTTATATGAAATTATTTTAAGGGGTCAGGGGAAAAAAATGACATCAGGGAAGAGTCACGGATAATTCAGGGAAATTTAACATTTTAAATTGGTCGCCACCATGTAAGTCTCTTTTTCAAAATCATATCCACTTTGTATTTTCACTGGCTACCATAGTATACGGCAAATGTTGAAAATAAATAAGACAGCAAATATCCATATTTGAGTTTATAAAATGAGCCACATCAAAAGTTGCCACGGCCCACACGTGAGTCGCGAACTACGGGTTGGGCACCAGTGCCTTAGACAAATCGATAAATGATACCAATGCAACTGATCCTTCTATAAACGAGTCGGATGTGTAATAATTGGGACAAACAAAAGCTTTTCAATTATTTTTGAACGAATCAAAACAATTAGTTTGTAGTTGCCTAATTCGGCAGGGTTTCCCTTCTTATAAATAGGAATAAGTTTGGCTATTATTAGTAAATCTGGGTATTTGGCAGAGCTGGGACGAATCCTCGTAAAAAGGATTCAAATCACGAATCCGAATCACCTAATATGATTCGAATCACGAATACTCGAATAAAGGATTCGTAAGAGATAAATATGATTCGACTCAAAGATTCGAATCCTGTTTTTTCGAATCACGAATACAAATCGTTTAAGAATAAATTTGAGTTTATTATGTCTTTACAACCATTAACATATAAATATCGTTATCAGTTGTTTTAACAAAAATATTCAAAACCTAATTATTTATTATTATCACTGAACATCGTTGATAACAGACTAAATATCTATGTTACTCTGACTAAATATGTATTTTTGTGTTTTTGAACTACACTTCAAATCAGTGGTTTATACGCGTGGCGCATGAAGTAAAATTTCGAGTTTAGAAAAGCCCCGTGAAAATTTGTCTCGGGTCGCTGCGCGACCCTCGACAAATTTTCTACGCGGAGCTTTTCTAAACTCGAAATTTTACTTCATGCTTAGTCTGGGAGTGGCAGACACTCGTTACTTTAAAATATGTCACAACTGTTAAAGTATGTATCGTCAAATGCTCGACTTCAGGGGTGATGTGTAAGCAAATTATGGGTCCTAGGAGTTGCAAAATAAGTGAGTTACTCAACTGTTTCCAAGGCACTCTTTGATAAACCAATAGATTAAAATTTTAAATATAAAATATACAATAAACTATATCATTGAATTCAGTAAAAAATATTCCTCCAAAAAATATGAAAATCCAAAATGGCGCTCATAAGAAAAATTAATGTTAGCTATGGTCCCTAGGTAAATGTTATAGTTATCTTAAAATAAAATATGTTACTAGATTTATCGTTAAAAAGTGCCTATAATGTCCAAGTTGTAAATGTCTGGATTCAATAGTTTTTGAATAAAAAAATAAGAACGAATTTAAAAAAAATACGTTTTTTGACAATATCTCATAAACAAAAGAAGATATTTCAAATTTGTTTTTGGATTATTATTGGGCCCTAAATTACGCAACTTTGCCCCGACTCTCTATCTCTTCAAATAACCGAGATTCCTATACATTCTGTTGAAATACGGACACCCTGTATAATAATAATAATAATAATATAAAATGTATTGTATTGCTATTTCCTAAATATACTCAATGACATTAGAAGCGTAACACCAAGAAGGAATGATTTCTTTGAATTCATATTTTAGCAACAGAGTGACTATATTTAAAGCATACATTGATAACAATTTTAACCTTGTGCCTTTTATATTTATTGTGAAAAAAAAAATATTTCACTTTTTCTTTTTTGATAAAACTATTTATATGAGCTGTTTAGTACAGATGTTTTTAGTTTTCGTGTTTCCGTTGAGTGTGTTAAGCTTAAATAAAATGCCTCGAGTCCTAAGACGTCCACAATATCACCATTTGGGCGATTTTGACCGGGGTCGAGTTGTTGCTTATCGAAATGTCGGTATGTCCTATCGCGAAATTGCCCGCCGTATTGATTCCACTGCAGCAACTGTAATACGTGTGTATCAGGTATGGACAGAAGAAGGTAGAGGAGCAAAAAGAAGACCAATTGGTCAACCAAGGCGTACCACAGAACGTCAAGATCGGCGCTTAAGACAAATAGCCCTGCGAGACCGTTTCGCTACTACGCGTCAAATCGGTGATCAATGGATTGGAGAAGAAGGTAGGCCCGTTAGTATGCGAACCTTATATCGCCGCATTCAATCCTTTGGGCTTCTTTCGTACCGTCCAAGATTAGTGCTTCCTTTAACAGCGAGACACTGTCGCCAAAGGTTGGACTGGTGCAGAGAACGGCAGCATTGGGAGGCAGAATGGCACGATGTCGTATTCAGCGATGAATCACGATTTTGTCTAGGCACGCATGATGGCCGTAGAAGGGTACGACGCTACCGTGGAGAACGACCTGATCTTAGGTTTGCTATTGAGAGGCATGTACACAGGACTGCTGGAGTAATGGTTTGGGGGGCTATTGCTTATGGTAGTCGATCACCTCTTGTATTCATTCGAGGCAGTATGACAGCTGCGCGTTATGTTGAAGACGTCATACGACCGACTTTGTTGCCTTATTTAGATGGCCGCCCAGACGTACTTTTTCAACAAGATAACGCACGTCCCCATATTGCTCGTCGAACTATGAACTTTCTTAATGAAGCTGGTGTTAATGTTTTTCTACCGTTCGCCGGATTTAAATCCCATTGAACATGTGTGGGATATCATGGGAAGAAGAATATTCTCTTTGCACCATCCTCCACAGACTCTAGCACAGTTGATCGATGAAATTCAAGTTGCTTGGAACGAGATGCCTCAAGAAGACATCGACCATCTCATTTTGTCGATGCCCAGACGTCTACAGGAGTGTATACAGCAAAGGGGTTATTAATTTTTTTTAGATTGTTTTTTAATAAAATTTCTTGAAAATGTAATCATTTTATTCTTGATGTAAGACTACCATACTGGCAAAAAATCAAGTTAAAATAATAACTCCTTCTGGGTGTTACGCTTCTAATGTCATTGAGTATATTATAATTAAATAAATATTTTACATTGTTTACCGTATATTTACGAATATATTAAAAATAAATACTTATTTCAGTAATTTAATAATAATCAAATATTAATTTAATATTAATCAAATATTAATTAATATTATTAATTAAATGTCTAGAAGTCTTGTGTTAAAAATCAACAGAAATCAGATGTTTATTTATTAAAAGAATTTCAATTATGTTAATAACGAAAAACTCTGATATAATTAAGATCTTTGTAAGACTCAAGAATTTAAAAAAAAAATTTGATACAAATTTCATATTTGCTCATTTAAATACTTTTTTATAAACATGTTTAAGCAATACCTTTTCAAAATTTTATAAATTTAATGCTTACTTATACCTTAATGTATCATATTCTTTTATAGTTTTTAAAAACATGTTTCAAACAAAAGTTGTAGATAATTAAAAATACACAACTTTTACCTAAACACTTTTCACCTTAACTATTTTGATTATGATCAGCTTACGAAAAAGTTATCTCCCCTAGGTTTTTTTTTTATTTGATAATCACTCACAAATTGCTGCTTTTTTAGTAACTTAATCAAAAAACTTTCAAACAAAAGATAATACAAACACACAACACAAACTTTTGTTTAATCACTTTTCAGTTCTTTTGTTTATGAATTAGAAACTAAAAAATTTAGTGGAGATCAACAACTCGCCGACTATGGCTTTCGACGTCTAAGTCAAAAAATGTTTCAAACAAAAGTTGTAGCTAAATAAAAAATAAACCACTTTTATCTAAACACTTTTTACGTTAGCTCTTTTGTTTTTGAATTAGAAACTAAAAAATCTAGTGAAGATCAACAACTCACCCACTATGGCTTTCGATGTATAAATAAAAATGTTTGAAACAAAAGTTGTAGCCAACGAAAAAATAAACCACTTTTACCTAAACACTTTGCACCTCAGTTTTTTTGTTTTTGTTTAATAAACCGGGAATTTTTTTTTAAGATAAATACACAACTTTATGATAATTCGACAATTTACGAAAGAGTGTCTTCCACTCCCAGACTAAGCATGAAGTAACATTTCGAGTTTAGAAAAGCCCCGCGTAGAAAATTTTTATTAAATAATTTTGACATATTTTGATAACTTTTAAAACTGAAGACAGTTTTAATATGTTTTTAAATTTTTAACTTTAAACACTTGAAATCAGTGTTTAATACGCGTGGCGCATGAAGTAAAATTTCGAGTTTAGAAAAGCCCCGTGAACATTTGTCGAGGGTCGCGCAGCGACCCGAGACAAATTGGTATTTGGTAAGGTAATATTATAGATTGTAACTGGATTAATAATGCTGTCTGTTACAGTGGATGTTAATACCATTAATAGACTATAGATATCAAAACAGTTTTCACCCGAGAAACACTACAAACAAAATTGATTAGTAAATCACAAACGGTGTTACGAACAATATAATTTTTTTTTTGAAATTATAAATGTTTTCTTTCTAAAACACAAATTGTTATTTAAATTGGTACTGCTTTTTGAGTCTCGTAAATTTTACGAATAATTCCCAGTGGATTGCGATATCAAAAATGATTGCGATATCAAAATAATTGGGATATCAAAATGTATTTCTTCTTTTTCTGTAGGGGCTCTAACTTTATGTTTAGAGAACTAAGGATAAATATTAAACATACATAATTGATTGATTTTTCTTTAAATTTAGGAAGATTCCATCGAAAATTTAACCCGAATTTTCTATGGCAATGCGTTAACTTCTGTATCTTCGTAAGCAGAAGAGTAACCTTTATTGGGATATAGTGTTTAGTATTATGAATGCATGCTGGAAAGCTATGTGAATTACATTGTATACGTGTGTAGGTAATGTGTGTAATATTAAATCTGTATGATATATAGTCTAGTAGTAATGTTATTACAGTTGGTACGTCTGCGTGATGAATGACAAAACTAAATGCAAATAGGAACACTAGTTAGAAATTTGATGTAGTTTGCATAAACTTAGAGGGTTGCAATATTATGCTGGGGATGGCAGAACCGAGTATTTAGCTGGAGGACACCAATTAAAAATTAATTAAGACCCAGAAGGGGTTACGCGCAGGTTTTACAACCACCTACAAACAGGAAAATTACTTTATAGTTATAATACCCAGTTTTTATTGATTACAATTACAACACTCTCTTTTCAATGCTATTGATATTAATGCAATTAGAGTACTATAAAATACCCCCCTAAGAGAAAACAGTTATCTTAATTGTCTTTTCCAGAAAACCACTTGTAGTTTATCGTAAGTTAATTATTTCGATCCATGCTGGGGATATCGACAGCAATAAGTCTACAACTTGGAGACAACGGTAAGGCATTAAACGCTTACCTATACAAGCAATACTAAGAATTATTTCCCCCTAAAAATTAAGTACATTATATTTATAAATGAGCTCTTATATAATACATACATATGCAATCAACTGACTTTCCGAATAAATCGCAATAGATAAGTTAACTGGCCATCATATTTCACAGCAAATTATACCATTGATCACTTTAATGGAACATTAATTCGATACATTGATATATTGCTGTCTTATTTCTTATGTTATATGCTTCTTTTCTTATTATCACCAACAATAACAAGCATTTATTATATATATATAGGGTATTCTAAATTAGATGCACACCATTGCTAACTTTCTTATTATTTAAGCTATAGATTCGGTAAAGTACTAGGAAACTTGATGACGACTACAATGGTCAAATTAGAAAAACAATTGAACATCGTATTTTTAAGATACAAACACATAAATAATTTTTTAAATGGAACACCTTGTATATTATATTGTGTTACCACTTGATAGAGAAGATTATTTTATTTTTTTGTTAACAAGAGAAGCGTGTTGGATAGAAATCGAGTTGGGGATAAGATGAATTTTAGGGAATTGACAAGTTTACTATTATTATTTTTCATATTAATGAAAATGTGGACATCACAATTAACACCAATGGCATACAGAACGAATATTTTTCGTTAGCAAAATTATTCGCCTCAGGCGAGACTCGAACTAGCATTTCCGCACTGGACGATTGGTTCAGCCCAACGAATCAACCGCACGGTAACTGCGGCCACAAAAAAAGTTATAATACATCATTAGAAAAAACTCTGGAGTGGCCCCCACTTCGAACACTCTGATTGCCTATATATTTGTTTTTACAAAATAAAAAACACAACATTTGATATAATATCCGGTGGATGCTTAACCTATTCTTCATCGAGTGTGATGACGTATCGTATCTAATGTGAATATGATACTTGTCAATAGTGACTTTCCATTTAGATATGCAGAATACCTGTTCTTAAAATGAATTTTAAAATTAGTTCCGTTCTGGACCCCTAACAAAGCGGACTTCGAGCGTGAGTAGTGCGTTCCGTCTCTGCTTGCCTTTGACCCACACGTTGTTGTTTCACAAATCCTTTTTCATCTTATCTATTTCATTCATTAAAATCACCTATATCCTGAAAATGTATTCATTATTAACCATACTTACAACCACGTGTGTATTTTCCGTAAATCCCTTTCGTTTCCTCGGGGATAGTGAAACCCCATTAAATTATTTAAAATTACTGTGACTGGTTGACAGAGCCTAGTTGCCAAGGTCATTAATTACGCAGAAGAAGAAGAAAAAGAAGAATTTCTTAATAACTCTGTTAATGATAAAAATATATTTATGAAAGAAATATCGCTAGTTGCAGAATCATGTAAATAAATAAACTGTTTAGGATTCTTTGTACACGTAGACGATTCCACATACTTCTAGGTTAGGATAGGTTTGGAGAAAGGATAAAATAAACTGCTTAGGTTAGGTTGAGAGAACAATGCTATTCAATTCCACATACTCTATAGGTTAAGAGAAAGGTTTGAGATAGAATGAATTGCTTGGGTCATACAGGCGATTCCCCATACTTCTAGGTTAGGCTGGCTTAATAGAAAGATGTAAGACAGAATAAACTGCTCAGGATTGCACGCGAAAGCGACTCCACATACTCTTAGGTTAGGTTATGTCAGGTTAGAAGAAAGGTTTAGGATAGAATAAACATATTGCTTAAGACCCTTTTCACGCGCATAATACTTCACATACTTCTGTTACGTTAGGTCAGGTTAGGAGAAAGGTTTAGAACAGAATTTGACGACAGCTGTTTTTAATACACCGACTGAATTAGTAGAATTTTAAACTAGTGTGAGGCTTATCGCAATAAGCCTGAATAAAACAAGTCTGTTTAGGTAATTGATTCCGAATTTTTAACTTGTCTAGAGGTGTGTTAGCTTAATACAATAAGAAAAAATAGCAGGCTAATTGGAAATGTGTATATGATTTTCTAATTCGCCTGGCGCGTTGAAAAACGACGGCGTACTTTTCAATAAGCCTGATTTTTTAATTCGCTTACGTCATATACATTTTATGTCAAGAAATACGGATTTCTTAAATTACTGTATTACTCTCTATTAAAAAATCTAGTTTTTTTATAGTTATGAGTAACACTAACTCATAACTATTATCAATATTTCGTTTATAAAAATATACGTTTTCTATCAGTACAGCAATGAATCATCTAGATGCCTGTCCTCAAGGTTAATATGTAAGAAAATTATGGGACCTAGGAGTTGTCAAATGAGTAAGTTACTCAACTGTTAACAAGGCACTCTTTACAAAAAAATGGTGATGTGTCCATCATAGTACTTCCCCCGTAAATTGCGTATTAAATCACTTTTAAAATATTTGTAGCATTATTATTTTCAAAATGTCTTCAACTTTTTGATAACTACAACTTTTATTTGAAACATTTTTCAATTGGATCAACACATACTGACACAAACCAATGACTAGATAAAAAACACTATTTATTGAATATCTCAAAAACTAAGAGTGCTATGACAAAAAGTGAAGATACAAAAAATCTTTAATATTGTATTACCTACAACTTTTATTTGAAACATTTTCCAATTGTATCAACACACACACTGACACAAATCAATGACTAGATAAAAATCACTATTTATTAAATATCTAAAAAACTAAGAGTGCTATGACAAAAAGTAAGTCCACAAAAAATCTTTAGTTTTTTATTTCCTACAACTTTTATTTGAAACATTTTTCAATTGTATCGACACATACACTGTCACACATTAATAACTAGATAAAACAAACAACTTTTAAAATATCTCAAAAACTAAGAGTGCTATGACAAAAAGTAAATAAACAATATATCTTCATTTTATTATTTTCTACAACTTTTATTTGAAAGAATTTTTTGTTTGATGAACATTTAATACAAAAATCAGAACAAACTGAAAAACGCAACGAGTAAAGTACCACTTCCGGTTTTCCGATTTTCACCAAAAGCTTTTCAGTTCTTCCGATTGTGACAAAAAGCTTAAGTTTCAAGTTTCATCTTGATATCTTTAGCGGTTTTTGCGGTACAGCGCACACAGACTCACACACAGACACACAGACAGACAGACAGACATTTTTCAAAAATGGTCTTATTCGACTCAGGGGACCTCAAAATGGATATTTCAGCAAAAATTTTTGATTCGAAAATGTTCACGAAAACAATACATTCCCTTTGTATTACATACGGGGGAAAGTAAAAAGTGTGGATACATCACTGAATTCAGAAAAAAATATTCTTTAAAAAGCTATGAAAATTCAAAAGTTGAATAAAATAAAATATGCTACTAAATTTTTCATCAAATAGTGACTTATAATGTCAATGTTCTAAATGTCTAAATTCAAAAGTTTTTTAAAAATAAATAAACACGAAGTTTCAATAAATCAGTTTTTACTTTCCCCCGTATGTAATATATACAAAGGGAAAGTATTGTTTTCGTGAAAATTTTCGAATCAAAAATTTTAGCGGAAATATCCGTTTTGAGGTCCCCTGAGTCGAATAAGACCATTTTTGAAAAATGTCTGTCTGTCTGTGTGCGCTGTACCGCAAAAACCGCTAAAGATATCGAGATGAAACTTGAATCTTAAGCTTTTTGTTACAATCGGAAGAACTGAAAAGCTTTTGGTGAAAATCGGAAAACCGGAAGTGGTACTTTACTCTTAGCGTTTTTCAGTTTTTTCAGATTTTTTCAATAAATATTTATCAAACAAAAAATTCTTTTAAATAAAAGTTGTAGATAATAACAAATTGAAGATGTATTGTTCACTTACTTTTTGTCATAGCACTCTTTGTTTTTGAGATATTTCAAAAGTTGTGTGTTTTATCTAGTTATTGGTGTGTGACAGTGTATGTGTCGATACAATTGAAAAATGTTTCAAATAAAAGTTGTAGGAAATAAAAAACTAAAGATTTTTTGTTGACTCACTTTTTGTCATAGCACTCTAAGTTTTTGAGATATTTAATAAATAGTGTTTTTTATCTAGTCATTGATTTGTGTCAGTGTGTGTGTTGATACAATTGGAAAATGTTTCAAATAAAAGTTGTAGGTAATAAAATATTAAAGATTTTTTGTATCTTTACTTTTTGTCATAGCACTCTTAGTTTTTGAGATATTCAATAAATAGTGTTTTTTATCTAGTCATTGGTTTGTGTCAGTATGTGTTGATCCAATTGAAAAATGTTTCAAATAAAAGTTGTAGTCATCAAAAAGTTGAAGACATTTTAAAAATAATAATGCTACAAATATTTTAAAAGTGATTTAATACGCAATTTACGGGGGAAAATACTATGATGGACACATCACAATTTTTTCACAATATCGCGAAAACGAAAGAAGATATTTTTAATTTATTTTTATATTATTATCAGGCCTTAAAATACGCAACTTTTCCTTAAACGACTCTTTATCTCTATAAAAAACCGAGATCCCCATACATACTGTCGAAATACGGACACCCTGTATATACATGTATGAATTGCCAAAACTGCTGTCATGAAAATAAATATACTGTATTACAAACAAAGTTAAAGTGTTTTGTTTTATTAATATGTAGAAAACCTATGTAAAATTTAAAGAATGTAAATTATTCTGAAGTAAATGAAAATAACAGAGATCTATAGGCTTTACTTCAATTATAACGAGTATTTTTTATTAGAAAAATCTTGCAGTGAGGTACAAAGTAAAAGTTATTAAGTACAGGGTGTTACATAGAAAACCAATAATACTTAGTTAATATGAATCTTAACAGTTTCTAGTTAGGTATCCAAGCCAGTAATTGCACCTATTATGCAAATATTTATGAGTGAAGTGGACAGTAACTGTAATTCTGGTGCAAGATGACAGAAGTCAACGTTACATCGGTCAAAGTCTAGGTGTTAATCAATAGTAAATAGAAACTCATACATACTAAATACGGCCCAGGTAAAGCAGCAACGAAATCCAGATATTTTCTTTTTAGGGCGTTTTGGATGTAGTTATATTTTGTGAATATAACATTTTTTATGATAATCAGAATAATTCATTAGTAATTCTTAGAAAAATATTTCTTTTGGTATAATAATTTAATTTTTGCAATTACGTTCTTATGCGCACTTTTGTACGTTTATGTATATAATTGTTCATTTATGTAATTTAAAATTAATATAATTAAAAGAGTTTATCAAAAGTTTATTCATTGCATTTTTAGTTTAGAGTGCAAACATCACCATTTTTCTATAAGAATTTTAATCTCGTAAATATATATTATATTGAAATATACTCAGTAAATTTATAAATTGCCATACACACTTTAGAAAACTCAATAGACCATTATAGTAGATTGCTTGTGTTTAAAACAATCTGTACGTAATAAAGTCCTTGTTAAATATAATCCAATTTCGTATAAAATAGAAACTCTCGAGAAACCATTGCTGTGGATTTCAATTCGGCTAGAATATTGGTTTCACTTTATAACGTTTTCCTCACAGATTTTCAACATCATAATCCATTTCCAAACAAGACGATGCGCGATGGGGTGAAGTTGCCTGCATAAAATCCCTCCTTTATTTTTTATGCCTTTTTACTTACGAAAACAAGAGACGACGCCGCTTAAATATTCATAAATGTTCACTCGCTGGTAATGCACATGTGGTCGAATGTATAAAAGGTTTTAAAATCCACTTGTTTGCAAATAAAATTAATTGCACAATGAACATTAAACATTAAAAACTATATAATAGTATATTCTGTAACGAGGTTAGAATGAACAAAAATGATACGAGTGGAAGATTCTGAAGGCGAGCGTGATTCCGGAACCACGAGTATCAAATTTTTATTTCAGCCGAGCAACAGACTATATTTTCTCCACTACTAGAAACTATGAATCAATAGCAATTAAATAAATCTAAACAAAACAAGTTATTTATTGAAACATTTGTATTATATTGTATTATTATTTATATTTATAGTGTCAAATTATAACTTTTATTATGATTATAGCTAAATATATCTAATCCAGAGCATTTTCTAAGAATTGCTTAAAATTTTCTTCTATAGAAACATTTGATTTCTGAGTTACATATTTTTCAGAAGAGCGTATTAACAAGATTATTAAATTTAAAAAAAATTGAAAATAATTATTACGACGTCGCCATTTACATCTGACACTGACAGTTTTGAAATTCGAGGCAATCTATGTTTTTTTGTTAAGTTTCAAGTTTTTAAATGTAGAATTATAGTTTAAAACGCATGGTGGCGATCAATACGAAATGTAAAATATCTTTGATTTTTCTCTGACTAATCCCTGATTCCAGATTTTTTTCTCAGACCCCTTAAAAAAATTGATATAACCAAAGTAAATAATGTATATTGTGAATTTTACATTAAATCAGTGTTTTGTGCGCATGTCGCATACAATAACTTTTCGAGGTGAGAAATGCCTGAATTTGGATTTGGACCAAATTCAAATTCATAGGGCTTTTCTTAACTCGAAATTTTACTTCATGCTTAGTCTGAGAGTGAAAAACACTCATTCAAATTATATTAGGGACTTGAATTGACCGTCAGATGGATAATATTTGTTTGACGATAACATATACACATCGTGACAGTTGTTATTTGTATTTTTCTGTTTTCACAATTTTTAAAGTTTTTGCGTTTTATTGCATTTTAACATATTTAACATTTCATTTTTTTATTAAATTATGCTTTGTAGCTTTTTCAAAATTAGATCATTTTTTTAATGTTTTTTCTAAATTACCATAATTTCTGTTCATTTTCAAAATTTTAACAGTTTATCCAAATTTTGACCCTTTTCCTGAATTTTCGTCAGTTTTTTTGTAATCTTAGTAGTTTTCGTTAAATTTAAATATTTTATCGCTTTTATGACTTTTCAAAATTTGTATTAATTATTACGGTTTTTCGTAAATGTAAAAGTTTTCAGTCAAATTTTAAATCCTTTGCGCATTTGTAAATTTTTAGGATTTGCTTTAATTTAAAAAATTCTGGCAGTTTTCCTAAATGTTCTAGATTTTTGAAATTTTTTTATATTCTGGAATTGTTTGTGAGTTTCCTAGATTTCTGTTAATTTTTATAATTTCGATGCTTTGCGTGAAATTCCAAATTTTGACATACCGCGGATGTAAACGTCACAAAAAACACGTTTTAGGCAATTTTTTAACACGTTAACGCTTGTCGTAGATTTCTAAGATCTCCTTTAATTTTCAAAATTCTAATGGTTTTCCTGAATTTTTTATATTTCTGTTAATTATAAAAATGTTGACGGTTTTCGTGATATTCAAAAAATTATACTGCTATCGTGATTATTTCAATTAATTACAAAAACCTTGTTGCTTTGCATGAAATTTCTAGAATGTTTGTTAATATTTAGGAACTTAACGTTTTTTTTTTTTGGATTTTAAAAATATTCACACTTTTCGTAAATTTTCATACATTTTTAAAATCTTGTTTTAATTTTATCAGTTTTTGTGAATTTCATTATTTTTAAATGTTAGCAATTTTTCGTGAATTTCCATGTTCTTGGTAAATTTTTAAAATCTTGACAGTTTTCTTAAATTTTTCAGATGATAATTTTCACATAGATTTTTAAAATGTTGACACCTAAAATAAATTTAAGAATCCTAGATTATTATAAAAATAATCGAGTCTTATAAAAATTGTTCATCTACAAAATGATCTGCCGCCCCTTATTAGAATATGCTTCAATCGTCTTCCTCAAACCGCGTCCCTCAACATTAAATAATATCAAAGTAGCAGAACGATCAGCCCTCAGAATCCTTACAAAAATTCGACATCCCAATAACCCACTTCACAACCCCTCCAATATCCTATTGTATGAAAAATCAGAAATAACCCCTATTCAACAACGACTTACCCAACTGTCCCAAAAATTCGCATCCAACCCACACATCCATGACATCCTTAATCACCTCTGTCTAGTACGAAACCCAAATATTTCTCCCAAATTCAACAACTCAGAAACCACCATTCATCAATTCATCTCATCTCACTTGAATCATAACTAACTGACAAGACAAGGACAACCACAACACAGGCTGAAAGATTAACAGTCAATAGCCAAGGATCTTAAAATAAAATATAAGTGTAAAAATAAACAAACTGTAAATTTTTGAGTGCACAAGAAATTCTATCAAAATAAAATTACACTTTTTTTTATTTTTGGCAAATTTCATGTCTTTTCTTAATATTCATCATTTTACGACTTTTCTTAGTATATTATATATTTTATTGAATAAACCAGAATTGAACAAAATAAGCAATTGACAAATGTCGAACGAGTGTTTTCTACTCCCAGACTAAGCATAAGTAAAATTTCGAGTTGAGAAAAGCCCTAAGAATTTGAATTTGGACGCGCAGCGTCCAAATCCAAATTCGGGCTTTTCTCAACTTGAAATTTTACTTCATGCGCCACGCGTATAAAAACACTTATTTACAGTTGGGTTCAAAATATACTGCTTAGATATAATGGTATGAATACTTATCAAGGTACAGAGAAAAATTGCAAAAATCACTATTTATTTATTTATTTATTTTAAGTATGGGAACACCGGATTTCTAGCTAAACTATACATGTGATGAAAAAATACTGTAAAAAAACATTTTTGTAGTCGTTTCTATCTATTCAATGACGTAATGTGATTTCTAACAGTTATCCTATTTCTCGAGGTCTGACGTCATCGGTGTTTTTTTAATGGAACATCCTGTATATTTTAATTTTTTTTGATAAACACTTGTTAAACAATTACAATGATGTCGGATTAACTTGACCTTATCGTAATTGTTTAACAAGTATTTATCCAAAAAGTTTAAAATATACGGGGTGTTCTATTTAAGAAAAACATAGATGACGTCATACCTCGAAAAATAGGATAGCTGTTGGAAATCACAGTACGTCCTTGAATAGATGAAGACGGCTACAAAAATGTTGTTAGGAGTATTTTTTCATTGAACGTATAGTTTAGACAAATATCCGGTGTTTCCATACTTACTTACTTACTTACTTACTTACTTCTGCCCAACCCTGTATGTTTACCTTATCATTATTTCTATGTTTTTTTTTCGTTTTTTGTCTAACTATGCCAGGAAAAGATTTTTAATAACAATACATGTATTTAGCTTACGATGATGATAAGGCTTATGTTGAAACTATGCCTCAAATATAAATAATAAACAAATATTTTATCAATCCAATAATAACACAATTCTGTTTCCTTGTTATTATCAATATTATTAGTATTCGTTTAGAAACATGCCATTTGTTATATAATAAATGGCATGTTACTTAACTCAAATTTACATAAGAAACGGTTATTATTATTTTAATTGCTAAAACTAATTTATTTGTAATATTTTTAATCGTTTTACATAAAGAGATAATAAAAAATTTCACAAATGCGTTTTAGCACTCCAGGATGTAATCGAATGGGCCGAGGTCTAAGTTGGTCGAATCAGTTTTGTAACACCACAGATCTATTACAAGTAATGCAGGTTATCAGAAATATTTCTGGAGAAAAATATTTACTCTCGCGCGAAAGAATTAATCCCATCGAACAATATTATTTCTGAGCATACAGGGTGCGGCACAACAACAAATTACATCAAAAGAAAGCCAAGAAAATTCTGTACAAGATTATTATTATTTTTTTTTATTGGCGTAGGAATCTGTGTCCGTTCGGCCAGAGGTTCAATTCAATTCAATTCAATTTCATTAATTATTAATTTTTAGATTAATTTTATTACATATATGTAAATTGTATAAATAACAGTAAGGACTTCACAACGGCAAAAGTTCCCGCACACATTCTTTTAATAGTAACCTTCTTATCGACAAGTAAAATAAAACAACAAATTACATCAAAAGAAAGCCAAGAAAATTCGCTACAAGATTATTTAAACAGAATATAAAAATGGTGATGTGTCCATCATAGTACTTTCCCCCGTAAATTGCGTATTAAATCACTTTTAAAATATTTGTAGCATTATTATTTTCAAAATGTCTTCAACTTTTTGATAACTACAACTTTTATTTGAAACATTTTTCAATTGGATCAACACATACTGACACAAACCAATGACTAGATAAAAAACACTATTTATTGAATATCTCAAAAACTAAGAGTGCTATGACAAAAAGTGAATCCACAAAAAAATCTTTAATATTTTATTACCTACAACTTTTATTTGAAACATTTTCCAATTGTATCAACACACACACTGACACAAATCAATGACTAGATAAAAAACACTATTTATTAAATATCTCAAAAACTAAGAGTGCTATGACAAAATATGAGTTTACAAAAAATCTTTAGTTTTTTATTTCCTACAACTTTTATTTGAAACATTTTTCAATTGTATCGACACATACACTGTCACACATCAATAACTAGATAATACAAACAACTTTTAAAATATCTGAAAAACTAAGAGTGCTATGACAAAAAGTAAATAAACAATATATCTTCATTTTGTTATTATCTACAACTTTTATTTTAAAGAATTTTTTGTTTGATGAACATTTATTGAAAAAATCTGAAAAAAACTGAAAAACGCTAAGAGTAAAGTACCACTTCCGGTATTCCGATTTTCACCAAAAGCTTTTCAGTTCTTCCGATTGTAACAAAAAGCTTAAGTTTCAAGTTTCATCTCGATATCTTTAGCGGTTTTTGCGGTACAGCGCACACAGACACACAGACAGACAGACATTTTTCAAATATGGTCTTATTCGACTCAGGGGACCTCAAAACGGATATTTCCGCTAAAATTTTTGATTCGAAAATTTTCACGAAAACAATACTTTCCCTTTGTATTACATACGGGGTAAAGTATAAATTATCACCTTTAGCCGCCACACATGCCTCGAGATGCTTCCGAAAATGTGTCGATTGTCGTTAGTTAATGGTTTAAAATTTTGACCCATTCTCGCCGCAAGGACGCTTTCAGAGATTCTATGAACTTGCCCTTGGTAGAACAGGCTTTTTTGCCAGATGGACTAAATGAAAAAATACATCGGGTTTAGGTCAGGCAAATTTGAAGGCCACAAACTTGAATTTGAATTTAAAGGCTACAAATTCTGATAATCGCGATTCAATCTTCCTTAGAGCTCATAATTCCAAAAAGTAATAACGATTTGACACATGAAACAAACAATTGAACATTGTATGTAAAGAATTTCAAGGGCTAAAAGATAGGTTATACGATAACCATACACAATGTTAAAAACGGTACGTAAATTTGCATTTGAAATATGTGTGCGGGAACTTTTGCCGCACCCTGTATACTGAAATAATATGAGACTAAAACTTTTGATCGTGTAGTTTACATGCTTTCGAATTTAATTACGATGTCATCAAATGTATACTTGTTCAGTCATTGTTATTCGTACAACAACTGAAACGCATTTACACAGACTATCGTGAACTCAAAAAGTCATTTAAACATCATGTTTGATTCGCACAAAAATGTTGGTATTGTAAATACTCAAGACCGTAAATGGATGCAAGTAATTGTTTAATATTTAATTGTTGAATATATAATTAAATTAGTCCCATTTTATAAAGTCCTACCCAAAGTGTCAGCTACCAGGATAGTTAACATGAACAAGAATAAGTTCGCCGACAATTTAAACTTTCTATATATTAAAATTCTTTGCGTGAATTTTATTAGATCGATGCTGGAGAATTCGCCGGTAATAAAATAGTTTCAATAGCGCTAACAAATTATTGGTAAAGTTGGAAAATATTCGAAAATAAAAAACATCGCGACGCTGAAAATTTGCTGTAATTAATGTATACGGTGGTTAGAGGTGATTTATCTAAATATTGACAATACGAGAAACGGGTATAAGGGGTTACTTGTACTATTAATAATGGAAACACAAGATCAAATTCCGAGACTGTTCAATCGAGGATAGATAAGAAAAGTAATTCTCTGTCATTTCCTTAGAGAAATTGTTTCTTATTGAAAACCTCCACTCGGCTTGACGAAAAAATATCGGATTTAGATGAAAGCTCACTGGACCAGGACGCTTTTTAACAGACATAAGGTTTTTTCTGGATTTTAGGTAAGCACTAGTGTATTCTAGATATTATTTAATGGTTCTTAATAAATAATAATAAATACAGTAGATATGTATGTTATACTAATAATAAGAATTCTTTATTCATATTAAAATGTACATATAAGACCATATACTCAGTGTAGAAATTTGCGTCAAAGAAAACACGTAAATATTACAATAAGTCATACAAATTTGTAACTAAAGAATGCTTCCAAATTGTATGGTTCGATTATTAATAACCCTTTAATTAGTTTATTCTTGAAACTGTTCATTTTATTCTCCATTTTTAAGTTAGACAAGGAAAAAATTATACCATTTCATTCACCTATATTCAGGATTATTTTTAGATGTAATATAACAAGTGGTATGATTATCATCGATAATATTCATGAGTGAAACCGAGCTGCAGATTCAACGAGCCAGAAAGGCAAGTTAAATATGCTGCTCCGGTTTCTCGAATGAATATTATCGATTATTAACCATATCATGAGTTATATTCGATTCGAGAAAATAACTAATAAATCAGCGACCAATCCAAATTTTCAGGCTTTTGCTTGCGTTGCTTCATTTACCAATAAAGAAAAGCACGATTAAAGTTTATGTTCTACCAATTGGTTTACGACATAAGATTAAATTGTCTGAATAAAATCTGTAAAAACAATTTGAAAAAAAAACGATCAAAGCTTGAAGACTAATGGATTTTTTTATTATTGGTGTATTTGGTGTACGTGTACAATTGTAAATATTACAAGGGATTATAATTTAGTTCGATTTGAAGCTTCAAACCAGTGAATATAATCCCAGACTAAGCATCTTCCAGGCTGAAGTGGCCGCCATTGACTGGTGTGCCCACCACATAATGGAGTCGGGACTCAACAAAGGACCAATTACCATTATGTCGGACAGCCAGGCAGCCCTAAAAGCGCTAGCCTCGCCGATAGTTCAGTCCAGACTGGTTATAGACTGCATAAACAGGTTGGACGCACTGGCGACAACAACAAAAACACAGCTAGTATGGATACCCAAGGACCAAGGAATTATTGGACACTTGGGGGGCCGACCTGCTGGCCAAACAAGGGACAACAGGTGAATTTATAGGACCTGAACCCGCTTTCGGAATACCACATGAAACCGGAAAGGAAATAATCCGACGCAAGTTAGCAGAGGAGCATACAAAGGCATGGCACAACCAAATGGGAATGAGGCACACGAGACTCTTCCTAGATGGCCCGGTACCTGATAGCGCATTAGCGCTGTCAGGACTGAGCAGAATGAAACTAAGGAAAATCACAGGACTAGTTACTGGGCACTGTGACCTGAATAAGCACAAACATAGGATGGGTCTTGAGAAAAGCCCCCTATGCCGTGGGTGCTTGGAAGAAGAGGAAACTCCCCAACACCTACTGTGCACATGCGAAGCCCATTAACGGCAACGCACGGAGCAACTCGGGAAGCCCGTGCTTCCTGAAGAACAGCTCAAGAACATCCCCTGGCCCAAACTCCTGGACTTCTTAGAAGACACAGGAATATACAGGGAGTAAAATAACCAGAGGAGCACAAAAGGACCACGGAGACCGTAGTGCAGGGACGCAAAGCGATACCACCTCATGTGGAAAAAAAAAAAGCATGAAGTAAAATTTGGAGTTTAGAAAAGCCTCAAAATTTGGTTTGGTCGCGTAGCGCGTAGCGCTAGGCGACCAAACCAAATTTTCAGGCTTTTCTAAACTCCAAATTTTACTTCATGCGCCACGCGTATGAAAAACTGATTTAAAGCAATGTTTAAAATATACAGCTTAAGTTTAATTTTACATTATTAAATAAAACAAATTTTAATTTTGTTTCGTTTAAACTGTTCAAAAACGTATAGTTTTTTGTCTTCCATTAATGTGATGCGTGTATTTGTGAACTTTATCAGTGTTTTATACGTAAATAAATAAATAATTAATAAATGTTTATTTACGGCAGTGCCATTATCATAAAATAATACAATAATAAATATAAAAAAGCTTAGAAAAAAATAGAAGAAACAGAAAATAGTTTAAAAATATACATGCTTGATTGATTATAACTAAAAATAAAAATTTAAAAATTAAATCGACTAAATAATAATATAATATTATAATGCAAAATGATTTAATCTAGACTTAAATTCTTTTTATGACAAACTAAAGAGATCAAACCAATGAAATTGGATATAGTCATTTCCGGTCTTCATTAGTCTGGTAATCGTGTTCATCGATGCTGAAACTATACGATGAGAGTCAAAATAAAATAATGTATTGGTCCGATTGTTCCTTGTAGGCACATGCAAAGTTAAGGCATCTAAGAGGCTAGGAGAATTAATGTGTTCATTGATGATCCGGTATAGAAGGCTAAGGTCGGCATTTACTCTACGATTCTGGAGAGTTGACAAACTGACATCTTCCATTACTTGTTTGTAATCACCGCGAACATGGCGATGCCCGGATATATACTCGATGCATCGCAAAAATTTCCTCTGTACAACTTCCAAACGCAAGGGAGCAGTATAAAGTTTTAAGACATTCCGTGTCTAGATTTTTAGTTATATGCCACACGAATCCCCACATTTTTAAAGCTTTCAAAATAATATTGGAAATGTGGATGTTAAAAGAGAAACTCGAATTGAATGTTACTCCAAGATCTTTAATTATGTCCACTTTCTCAAGGTTTATTAAATTGATGTTGTATGTATGACATATTTGACTTTTGTTATTACAGGTGGACATAGTGAAGCACTTGGATTCATTTAAATATAAACGATTATCATCGCACCATTTATAGAGCTGGTCAAGACCGGATTGCATGTCTAAGCAGTCATTTTCAGAGTGAATAATTTTGAACAACTTTAAGTCATCCGCAAACATTAGAAATTGGCAGTTTATAAAGATACCTTGCATATTATTGATAAATAATAAAAATAAAATTGGTCCTGAATGCGACATAGAATGTAATTTGCCCAAAAGAATTCTAGTATCAATTCTGTTAAAGGCCTTAGTGAAGTCAGTGTAAATTGTATCAACTTGATAACGTTCTTCCAAAGCCTTAGAAATAAACTGTTTGTACTTTAGTAAATTAGTAACAGTGAAACCGCCATTAATGAAACCATGCTGCTTAGTGGATAGTAATTGTCTGGAACACCAAACCAATTGATCGGCACCAATTTATCCAAAAACTTTGGGATACCTGACTGGATACATACTCCTCTGTAATTCTCAGCGAGATCTCTAGGGCCTTTCTTATATAGTGAAATTATGTAACTTGTTTTCCATTTGGACGGTACCATACCATCAGCTAGAGATCTTATAAACAGATCATAAATTGTCCAACATAGCGAGAATTTGCAATTTTGTAAAAAGTAGTTAGGTACCAAGTCGGGGCCACTAGAAAAGACCTCTTGAATACTAATTGATAGTTTGCAGTTTTGTAACTGGTGAAATCGACAATCAAGAGGAGTAATATTTATATTACTAGATGGACTGTAAACTGAAGAATAATATTCGAAAAATTGATTGACAATACTTAAGCCATTATCCGCAGCAGCATCTTTGTATCTCATTTCGCTAGGGTAACCACTACCATTATTTAGATCTTTAACGTATTTCTAAAAGAATTGTGGATTTAATTTCAAAGATGAGCCGACTCTCGATAAATAGTCATTGTAACATTTTTTCGAAGTTGTTTTGCACTTTCCTCTTAAACTGAGAAAAGTGATATAATCGTTATAAAGACCGTGTTGCTTGAATTTCAATAAGCTTGTTTCTTTTTTTTTATTAGGTTTATCAATTCATTTGACATCTACCTTAAGTAGTTGCTATCTTCTTGACACATATACTTGAAAGGAACAACATTTTCGATTCCAAAGTAAAGAATATCATAAAATGAATCTATAATATATTCAATTTGATGATATAAAATTCCAATCGATTGAGTTAAAAAAGTTAATAATTGAAATGTAGTCTGCCCGGTTATAAAAATATTTTCTCTCATAAGTACGTATTTGCTTTATAGTGTTTTCGAGTTTAGAAAAGCCTGAGTTTGGATTGGTCCAAATCCAAACAATCAGGCTTTTCTAAACTTGAAATGCTACTTCATGCTTAGTCTGGGAGTGAAAAACACTCGTTGGAAGCTTCAAATTGAACAAACATATTGATATTTTCTTCTAACTTTAAAATGTGTAACTGTTTTCTACTTCCTGTGTTGAGAAATCAAAAACTGGATGTTTTTTAATAGATCCCGAAAATTTTAATCTTGACATAAAAAGGAGAATCTTTACATAAAAATCTACACGAGATTTTGAATAGTTGAATTTGAAGGTATTTATTTTCTTCAGTGTTTAGATTGGATTTTTTTTGTATTGGATAACAAAACAAATTTGTAATTTTTTGATAAAATCCTGTGAATTTTAAATGATTTTAATTGCGAATAAAACAAATTTGTATTTTATTTAAATAATCTTGTGAACTTCAAACAATTTTGAATAGGAATAAATTATTAATTAAACGATTTTGAATACGAATAAATTATTATCAAATTATATTTTTTTACATATTTGAATATTTTAATGTTTTTGAATAAAAACTTAAATTTAAAATTATCTATAGTATATTTTAAACATTACTTAAAAACAGTGTTTTATAGACGTGGCGCATGAAGTAAAATTTCGAGTTTAGATAAGCCTAAAAATTTGGTTTGGTCGCGTAGCGCTACGCGACCAAACCAAATTTTAAGGCTTCACTAAACTCCAAATTTTACTTCATGCTTAATCTGGGATTGTAAACACTTGTGTGTAGCTTCAAATTAAACGATTTTATAAAAGCAACGAATGCTGAAAATGTATACCTAGAGATATCTATACTTATCAGAATAAATTTATTATTTTGAAAAAGCCAAATTATAAATTTTACCTGTCAGATTTAACAAATGATTTTCGGTAGCAATGACCACAACAATAGAATAGAATTTCATCACCGCTGTAATAACATGTATCTATGGAAATAAGCGATTCTGATTGGAGGGAATGTAGCCATGTGACGCATGAGTTATATTCTTAGTAAAATAATATTGATGTATAAGTTATACAAAATGTTTGATTAGTGCTCATGCAAACTTTTGTTATTTAAAAAACTATTATTTTTATGAGTATTACATTTTATTTATCCATTTCCAATAGCTTTCTCAATGTTTTTGTTCACTCTTTGTAAAAAATTAAAAGGATCTAGTTAACTTGATGCTAATGAAAATATGATTATAATTTTAGAATATTATCCATTTTCAGCGCGTTATTATACACTGCTGCAAAATTATTATAAATCTATATAATCGGTTCTGCGTGCGATAATATTAATATTTATTATTTCACTCTATAATTTGCAAATGGAAAATACCATTACAGTAGGTACTGTCTATGAACTATCGATTTGAATTTGGTATTTTAACCATTATTTGTTATTTTTAGGACATTAAATAATGTGAATACATCGAATACCCTTCCCTGTATATTAAATATGTGACAACTGTTGAAAGTGCGAACCAAGGTAAGTCGATGGACGTAACACATATGTGTTATAAGGTATGACATTATTGGATCTTTCCATGTTTGCCCCTACCCCTTTCCCCACAGGCCCCATTTCCTGAGAGAGAGAACAATAACGTTGTATTTGGTTACGATTTTGAGTTTATCATAACCTTTCTTTCCGGTTTCGCTGTACTTTCATAGATAGATTTTTTTAATATTCAGTGTAAAAAATAAGTGTTTTTAAAATAAAACTTTGTGTGAGTGTTAAGTATAATTAAATGATAGTTTCTGTTACGTGTAATTAAATTTAAAAAATATGTTGCTGTTGATAATGGGTTATAATAAAAACAAATTTGAAACAAAGATTATGTACAAGAATTAATTATTTAATATTATTAAGTTTTTGAAAATAAAAAAGATTTTAAAAGCAAAATCTCTTAGATAAAATAAAATGCAAACAGGAGAAAGGAAGTTTCTCTTTGATTTATTTATACGTATTCCAAATTTAGACTATTTTCTGTAAATCTTTAGATATTCCCAGTTTCTTTTAAGTTCAGTTTAAAGCTTTAAACAAGTGTTTTCCACTCCCAGGCTAAGCATGAAGTAAAATTTCCAATTTAGAAAAGCCCCGTGAAAATTTGTCGAGGGTCGCGCAGCGAATTGAGACAAATTTTCTGGGCTTTTATAAACTCGAAATTTTACTTCATGCGCCACGCGTATAAAACACTAAAATATTGTAAAATGTATGTGTATTCGAACTTCACTTAAAATCTGTGTTTTATACGCGTGGCGCATGAAGCAAAATTTCGAGTTTAGAAAGCCCAGAAAATGTTCACAGGGCTTTTCTAAACTCGAAATGTTACTTCATGCTTAGCCTGGGAGTGGAAAACATTCGTTTAAAGCTTTAAATTAAACTCTTTTTCACATGAATAAATAATTGTATTGTATAATAAAAACTATAGTCATAACTAAAAAATAGTATGTTTTACGAACAAAGTTAAAGTGATTTATTTTAAAAATTGCTCTTATTTTACTCCTGGAATTATTAAATTGGAGTAAGTTAGAGTTGGCAGTGCCTTAAAATTTATTATAAATATAGACTTTGAATTAGAATTGACAGAATAGTCATATATTTATATAAGTAAACTATTTGAATTATTTAGTGTTTAAAAGTATGTCAAACTACTAGTAACACTAAATATACTTATAGTTTAATTAATTACATTGGTTAATAATTAAATACTATCAAAATATTTAAATATTCCAGTTCTCAACTTTATTATAAACCGTTTTGCATGAACAACTATTTTGTCACTTCAATGCTAAGTTATAAAATTTAAAGTTATGCCAGCCCGATTTTGTAATTTTCGTTGTCAATGCTTATACATTGGAAACTTATATCATTACAATAAAAATAAATATGCATAAAGTACACATAGATTGCAATATTACGAATAATTAAATGTGGAAATACAGTATGTTGCTAATGCTATTTCCAAATCAAATTATGTCATTTATCTGAGAAAATGTTTATATTATTAATATAAATTAATAGTAAGAATTAATATTCAGTACTGTAATTACTTGCAATTATCTAAATCATGAAGTCACCACATTTAAATTCAGCGCGCATTTGTGAAGTAAGCGATCTGTACCCCCACTCCAAAATCTTCGATTCTGTCGATCCTTCTTACCATATACTCGACCATCCTTGGGTGCGAACGTGTAATCAAAGTTTGCAAACAATACTATTATTAGGTATTGCAGTCACATATAGGGTGTCCCGATTAAGCATTCCATGCATGGGTATTTTCTAAACGGTAATAGCTAAAGAATCGGTTAATTGAAAAAAATATGCAACAGAATGAGTACTCTCTATATCCGGTATAAAACTAACCAATAACTAATTGTTGAATTAAGTTATATGGAGTATTTAATCACAATGAAACACTTTTTAGTGTATTCTATTAAATACAGGGCGTTTCACCGGCGTTTTAGGTGAAACACCCTGTATACCTGACAAAAAGGAAAAACCTAATTTTAATTACATCCGGTGTCGCAAGTGAGAAAAACACTAACCAATTTATTGAACAGCACACTGCAAAAAAAAAACTGATTTTCGCGATTTTTATTTTTGCTAACACCTTGATTATTAATAATGATAGAAAAATAATATTTGGACATTATTAAGACACTTTTTATACATTCTGATGATATGTGGTCAGTTTTAACACGAGCCAAAGACTACCAAGAACATGGTGTATCTTAGATAAGATTAAAATCGTCTTATTTTATTAATAGCAACCGCTGTTTTTTTTTTTTTTTTATTTTAACTCTCATGAGATTTTTACTCTAATAACTCTCCTCGCTAAAATAGATTATTTCATTTATCTATACCAAATACACATGCGCATGCAAATTCACCACTAAACATGATGTTCTAAATATATAATAATGTTTTTATGGCGTAGATATATTTCATATGCCAAGAGCATCATTCATTAAATTTACTTACTTACTTACTTAATGCTATAAACCGGGTGTTTGATTAAGCATAGCCACCGGCTGTATCTCAGAAACTATGCAGCGTAAGATGTTGGGGTAAAAAAACTGGAAATAATTTATAAGTTCTAAACTTTGTTTCTAGAGGGCGTAACATATATCGCCAAATATAAAAACAGGTTTTTCGCAGATAAAAATCCTAATTAAGCTAGATTGGAATTATTTAAATCGTAATCTACGCTGAATTTGACTCCATTCTAAGGATTCACTTGTTTCTTTATCTCTTATATTAAACTGCATGTAACTTTAGTTAGGATTTATCAAAATTAATGAAATTAGTCTCGTTTGAGAGAGAATTAGAAGCAATTTAAAACACATTTTACTCTCATTGACTTTAGTTCCTATAGTAAGCACTAGAGGGCATTCTGGGCATTCTTAAAAAATTCAAATTGTAAGGTACAGATCTCTTACGCTAGTTTATTACAGGGTGAAATACCTCATCCTGATATCTTTATTCTAACCAAAGATATAGCAAAAAGTTTGGTGGATTTTCCCATTCCCAACCGCGCGCCATATAAAAATATATTTTAAAATCTAGTAGGCCTTTAGGTTCTTTTGTTTTATATTCAAGACGTCAAGAACTAGAATACCTGAGATCATGTTTCCCACTTTATGGTATTTTTTTAAGCGAATGTGTAATTACATCGAAGATTACTTAAAATCTCAAAATATAGAAGGTTATAAGATTAGTTGAATGTTTAAAAATGCGCATATTTACTAAGATTGAAAACACTCATTACAATACTTTATTGAAATAATAATAAACAAAACATAACAACATAAAACAAATACAATAATTAAATTAACTGTTCAAAATGTTTTCTGTCGCTGATTACGCACATTATCAGTCTCTTTCTAGTCGAGAATACGGCCGATTCTATTTCTGCTAGAGAAAAAATATTAACGGCATTTTGAATGCTGAATATCATTTCCTGTCCTGATCTGGGGCGAGATTGGTAAACAATGTCTTTTTTCTATGACCGCTCCCGAAAACAGACATTTCGTCGCTATACCTGTGCATTGAAAGGTGTCAATAGTACAGGGTTTTTTTTTCTTTTTTTTTCGGGAGAGAGGAGGAAAATGCATTATGCATACCTTCTGTTATCCCACCCACGTATGGGAAGGATAACAGTAGGTTATGTCCGACTCTCACGGACTAAAAACCCCCTCTTATAGATCAAATTCGAAAAGGAATTTTTACTACTTTGTAGTGATGTTGGTGTGTTTGGTGACTTTGGATAAGTGAATGTTATTGTTACTCAAAATGAGTAGCATATATTGGTGGCGAGTGGGTGGGGTATACTTTTTAAAAAAGGGTCAGAATCATTACTGAAGCATTTTTTAAAAAATTAATTGGTAACGTCCAGTTGTAGTGGCCGTTTTTTTCTAGTTCTGAAGTTTTCAGGAACTTCAAGGGTATCTTTTAAGAGGGAGACGTCGAATTTAGAGGAATGTGCAATTGCCAATTGACGGATAAAATCCTGTAATTTCTCTACTTTCGTTTCGTTTCGGATTTGGTCGTTACTGACGAACCACGGAGCGCCTACGATCCTGCGGATCATGCGGCTCTGCGTGGCTACCAGTCTGTTCATCTGCGTTTTCGAGATGTGTATCCATGACGGACAACCATAGGTCATTTTTGACCTAATCATTGCCTTGTAAATGTGAATTTTACTGGCGAGGAAAAGGGTGCTTTTTGTTAAAAGCAATGATTTTAGAGTCCCGAATGCGGAATTAGCTTTAGTGATCGCAGATTGAACATGTTTTGCCCAGTTAAGGTGGTTATCCATTTGTAAACCAAGATATTTCACTTGTTTTACCCATGGAATTGGTGTGCCTCCAAAGGTGAGGTTTTCTTGTGGGGATCTATTAGATGGGGTGAAGTAAATTGCTTGGCTTTTTTCAGCATTTATAGCAATACACCAGTCGTTTGTCCACTCTTCCAGTTGGTTAAGTGCGGTCTGGAGTTTCGGAATCATAAAGGGCAGATGTTTGCCTCGATATAGATAAGCAGTATCATCTGCATATTGGGCCGTAATTACATTGTTTAATGTTGGCAGGTCATAAACATATATATTGAAAAGGAGCGGGGAAAGTACGGACCCCTGTGGGACGCCAGCAGTCATTTTGCGTGGCGGAGATGTGGCGTTTTCGAAACGAACCGAAAAGGTGCGGTCTTGTATGAATTCCCTGATCAGATGGATTAGATATGTGGGGTAATTAAGTGACATGAGTTTATATAACAAGCCTTCGTGCCACACTCAATCGAATGCTTTCGCAACATCGAGGAAGATGGCTAACGTGCTCTGCTTTCTGTTAAAGCCTTCGATTATGTAATCGCTGGTTCTAACAAGTTGGTGGTTGCATGAGAGGCCTTTTATGAAGCCGTGTTGCGTTTTTGGGATGACCATGTGATCATTCGACCATTCACTGAGGCGGACATGGATAATTTTTTCGAATAGTTTTCCCAGTGTGCACAGAAGGGAAATTGGCCGGTGATTTTGTGGAAATTTCATGTCTTTTCCAGGCTTTGGGATTAAAATCACTATTGCGTGTTTCCACGCTTTTGGAAAATAGCCTATCCTTAGGCATGCATTGAACAAGGTAGTTAGGAAAACTATTCCTTTGTTGGGGAGGTTTTTTAAGCATGTGTAGCTTATACTATCGTGGCCTGGCGCCTTTTTACTTGGCGCATATTTGATAATTTTGCAGATCTCTGCAGGAGATGTTGGTTTCAGAGTATGGGTTGGGGTTCGCTCAAGGCGATCCAATGCTTCCTCAACTTTGTCGAGTAATTCGTCACATGTTGTGAGCGGATTCGGGGAGAACTGTGACTCTAGGCTTTCCGCGAAGGATTCGGCCTTGTCGTCTGGAAGGAAGGCAAGTCCGTTTCCTCCGTGAATAACCGGAGTGGTCGTTCGATGTCTGGCTGTGAATCTCTTAGTGAGTTTCCACATTTGAGGTTTGTGCAGTGATGCATCCTCGATTACTCGATTCCAGTTGGAATTTGAAAATGCCTTGATTTCTTTCTGAATTTCTGCTTGGAGTTTATTGAGGTTTGTTTTCATTTGCGGGCAACGGGTGTGTTGCCATTGTCTGCGGATGCGGTTTTTCTCTCAAATTTTACCGAGGATGTTATTTGGAAGTGGGCGGCTGTTTTTCGGGACAGGTTTGATTTTCGAAACCGTCTCGACCGCATCCGTGATTGAATTGGTAAGGAAAGTAATGGCCTCATCTATCTCCTCCTTATTCCTTATTTTCGGAATAGCAGTGAGTTTTTCGAGCATTTTTTGGTTGAACTGCTGCCAGTTAACCGTGGTTATAGTTTTCTCCACTTTGGATATAGTGACATGAATATCCAGAAACACAGGATTGTGATCGGAGTGGAGTTCGGAAATTGACCAAATGTCATGGTCGCACTCGATTCGGTTTGGGCCTGTAGCCTGCATGGCTATAGAAGGTTGGGGAGGGTTGGCTTACGGCTTACGGTTTGGGGACCGGTTTTGGTTGAGCTACATTTGCGTAGCTCGATTTTTTGTATTGCGAACAACCTCGATAGTTCGCGGTGTGGGCGCTGCCGCAATTACAGCATTTTGGTGGAGGATCGTTATCGGGATCGGAACGGGTGCAATCGCCTGTTTGATGATCGCCTGCGCATTTGACACAACGTGGTGCAATGTTGCAGCTATGCGCGCTGTGGCCAAAATGTTGGCATTTGTGGCATTGGATTACCTGTTTAGAAGGCTTTTGCTTCTCAACAGTGACAGGAACGAAACTAATTGTTTCTAAGTTATAAATCCGTTTCCCCTCGGGGGTGTTCTCTAGGTGAACAGCCACCAGGGGGAATTTTCGGTGCCTGTTGCCCATGCGGCGAACAGAGAGGACTGGGAAATTCTCGGTTTTGAGTTGTCTGATGATGGATTCATCAGTCACATGCGTGCCAACTCCGCGGATAACTACTTTCAACTCTTTCTCCTCGTTGAGAGTGTAAGTATAGAATTGAGCATTTATGCTCCGAAGGTATTTGATAACTACTCGGTAGTTATCAGCGGATTGCACACAAAATCTAACCGAGTTGGATAGATTTTTGGCCTTGAGGACGGGAATTCTCAGGTGCTTATAGAGGTGGGCGGAAATATCGTCCCATTTGTGGAGATCGAGGATATGGATGGGCGGAGGATTGCTAGAGAAATTCTCTAGCCCCTCGATTTCGTCGATCTTATCGATCGGAAGGGGTTGTTTTTTGTTTACCACGGTGGTGTGGTAAACAATAGCCGGAGTTGGTGGCGCAGGCTCAGCTTTCGCCGGAGCCTTTGCTTTTGCTGGTTTAACAGCGATGGGTGGGGTTGGGGAGCTGGGTTTGCGGCGGTCGTGAGACGTTAGCTTGGACGGAGCCATCGAGGTTGAAGGCATCGCCTTTTTCCGGTGGTTCCGATCGATGTAGACTTGGAAGCCTTCATCGTTGGAACCATCCGGAGTGGCGGTGGAAATCGGCTTGGAGGCCGAAGTGGTTTTAGCTTTCTTAGCCGGTGGGGAGGGGCTGGCTCGCCGAGCAGTAGCTCCGGCGGCCGGTTGCTGGGGTGGCGCTAGCGGAACTAGTTCCGGGGCAAGTGTCATTTCTGACAAATTTTCGTCGTCGGAGGAGGATTCGTCGCAGACTGAGGGCGTGCGCGACGGCTAGGGCGTGTGGGGCCCGCTTAGAGCAGGCGAGAAGGCTGGGGACATAATGTCCACGATTTCCTCGCTGTAATCAGCGGGACGAGGGTTGCGGAAAAAGTTATTCAGCTGCTGCTGAAGCTTCTGATTTGCATCAGAAGAAAGACGGAGTTGCTCGGTTAAGGCGGCGAGTTGCGCGTCCTTGGAGCGGGATTGTTCGGAGAGGGTGGCAAGGGTGGTAGTAAGGGAGACTATTTGGTCTTGCAATTCGCAAAGACGAAAGTCTATGTTGGGGAGCATTTGGGGTTGCTCTTGGGGTTGCTTACGCCGGGATCTCTCCCCGGAGAGGTAGACAGGGTCGAAGTGGGCTTCGGGGTCTTGGGACCGCTTTCCACGCCTGGACTTACCCATGGCGTAGAAGACGGGTGTTGGGAAACAAAACATTTCACGAAACACTTGTGAATTTGAAAATTTCCGCTCCAGGTTGCAGCAGTGTCAAAATAGCCAAGGATCACATATGGATGATGTAATTTTTAAAAAATAAAATCCCTATTTGTGTACTTTATTAATAAATAGAAAGTTTTTATTTCACATAACTAGTTTCTATTAAATCTTCATTTGAAATCTAAACGAACTTTTGGTCGATCCTGTATATTTGTATTTTGACAAGTAATGATAGTTTTGAAAATTGAATTTTCAAAACTAGTTTTGAGGACGTCAGTGTCAAAATTATTAAAATAAAATGAGTAGTGACGAAGAACAATTAACGCCGCACAGTGTAACCGTAACCTCAAAAATGGCCAAAAATACAATAAACGATAAAAATTAAACGTCTACTTAAAGAAAATTATATTTCATAATCACTTCTGCATACTTTAGATTAGATGCATAGGCTTTTTTGCTAAGAATTATCGTCAACTTACGAAGTAATTATACTTTGAAGAAGATAATTCTGTGAGAGAATTTAAAACGTACAAATAGCACATACTTTCGTTGTATATACAAGAAAAGTATGTTCTATTTATACGTTTTAAATTCTTTAACAGAATTATCTTCTTAAAAGTATAATAACTTCGTAAGTTGACGATAAATCTTAGCAAAAAAGCCTATCCATCTAATCTAAAGTATGCAGAAGTGATTATGAAATATAATGTATAGACATAGAGTTTTGCTTTAAAGTATACATTTTCTAAATTCAGCTTATTATCTTTAGATATTCGTTGTTTTTTTAAAAGAGTGCAACCTGAAGCTTTTACCGATTGTTTTCCACGCCCAGACTAAACATGAAGTAAAATTTTGAGTTTATAAAAGCCCCGTGAAAATTTATACACACGAATTTCACAATATTTTAGTGTTTTATACGCGTGGTAAGTAAAATTTCGAGTTTAGAAAAGCCCAGAAAATGTATCTCGGGTCGCTGTGCTACCCGAGACAAATTTACACGGGGCTTTTCTAAACTCGAAATTTTACTTCATGCTTAGTCTGGGCATGGAAAACACTTGTTTAAAGCTTCAAATTAAACTCTTTAAAAAACACAACGAATATTTAAAGAAAAAAATCTGAATTTGGAATACGTATACTTTACTCCCTGTATGTGAACTATCAAGTTAAATAACCAGTAATAGAATTATATTTTATAATAAATGTCTATTATGATTTGACATTGTGAGTTTATTATGTAATTAAACTTTTTTATAAAAGCATAATCACTACAAGAAATTTAACGTTTTTTTTTTAATATTACATGTTTGTATTAAAAAAAAGGTTATTCCTATTAATTGAAGTCTTGAGAACACATATATGGCATAAACATTGCAAATTAATCAACTTCATTTATTAATATTATTGTCCAATTTTCAGTGCAACGGTTATACTGTGCGCCGCCGCTGTTTGGTCGTAGGAAAAGCAGAGCGTTAAACACGTTTTGAAAGCTGCATTGCATGCTCATACCTTGCATTTTCGAGCCCGTAGAGTGAGTAAATGCAATTTGGTATTCACATGCAATACAAAGCTTTCAAAATTTGTCAATCAATCTACTATTAATCGGTCCTATAAATAGAAACCTAAAACAGCGAGATCTGGAGATCTTGGTCGCCATGGAAATATGCTTTCCCTCCCAATCCACCTATTTGGGTACGAATTATTTAAAAATACGATCTTGGTGGTCATGGAAATATGCGTGCCCACCCAATCCACCTATTTGGGTACGAATTATTTAAAAATAATTGTACTTCGTGACCATAATGTGATGGACATCCATCTTGTTGTATGCCTTATTTCCAGGGAAACATTTTCTGATAAAAGAGGTAATTCTTCGCGTAGAAAATGTGCGTACCGCCCACCATTTAATGTATCTTGGAAAAAGTAAGAGCCTATAATTTTTCCATTAAAGATACCACACCACACGTTCCTCGACCATCGATCCTGTTGATGAACCTCTTGCATCTAGAGGAGATTCGTTTCAGCCCAGTAACGCATATTGTGTCTGTGACAGGCCCAACACTGGTAAACGTAGCTTTATCAGACCATAAAACCCGTGACATGAATTGTGGATCCTCGTTAAGCATATTAATCAATCAATGGCAATAATTTATTCTCATATCAAAATCTACTTCCTTAATGGCCTGATGAAGCAAAATACGATTGAAATGAAGTTTATGCTCCTTGAATATTTTGAACACCGCGTAATTAGTTAGGCTTAAATCTCTAGTGATTCCTTTGACACTTGCTTATGGATTTACTTCTACGTAAGCTAAGACATTTGTAGGGTTTTCTTCATTCGTGCTTCTTTGCTGTCTTCTAGCACCCTTTTTAGAATGAACGGGACCGGATTCTTTGAAGCGCTTCACCATTCTTCTAAATGCTTTCCTTGAATGTCTCGTACGTTCAGGATATCTTACGGCAAATACTCTTGACTCCACTGCAACATTTTCTTAACATTCAAAATATATTTTTAACATATCGTATGCTTCATTGTAAGTATACATTTTATTTTTTAAAGTTAAAAACTTGCACAAGAAATATTATTGTAGTTTGAACAGATGTATTGTATCAACAAACCAATGTTATTATATTGTCATCTCATAGCCTACTATATTTTGAAATTTTTAGTAATTCTTTTAATTCTTTCAATTCTCGGTTTTAACGTCTTGAATATAAAAATGTTACACCTTCTAGCGGCGGAGTTTGGAACTTTTAAATTATTTCCAGCATATTTTCTTCCCTACTTTCATGAAATTTATGGAATTTTTTTCCCCAACATCCTACGCTGCATAGTTTCTGAGATACATCCGATGGCCAAGCTTAATCAAACACCCGGTATATAATATTTATGTAGCTATATTAATGCCATATAAATATTATTATATTATCTTTATGAGAAATGTTTTTTTTTGTTAAAATTATGTGTGTAAATATTTGTTTGTAATTTAGGTTTTAGTATCTAGTTGTAAAATTATTGCCTATATTATTTTATAGAACTGTTGTTCATACTTTTGTTTTTTTCTCTTAACTTTCCCTGTAATAATTGCAATTGTATATCTGTTGGAAATATAAACATAATTATTATTATTTTTCAACATTATTATTGTTATTATTATTAAACATATTTATTTTGATTAATCCCGCACAATAAGGGAATTTTATCTACAATACATGAATGACATCGTAAAATTGACCATATTCGTTGAATAAGCTCACCTTTTATTATAATAATTTAGTCAAACCCATCCATTACTTCTACTTATCACATAATCGGCGTTTTTTGCATAAATTAGAAGTTTAATGGCCAAAACTTTGATGAAAAAATCAATAATAATAAAATATATAACCCCACTAACTTATAAATATGCAATAGAACAGGCAATTAGTTAATGCTTCGGCCAATAACTTAATAATCATTGTTCATTTCACGACAAAATTATGATATTAAATCACTTATGTAATGAAACTTTATGCAGTCCACGACATTAAAATAATAATTTAATTACATAAATGCAATCATATGAGGTTCCTAATTATACAGTGTGGAAATTAAGTAGCGGATAAATTAGGTAACTCTTTTAGTGAGTATTATAGAGAAAAAACAATTTTTTCTCATGTAACCTATTCAAAATGTTGAATGGTTGAAAACAGATTAAAAAACTTTACCAAAATCAAAAATAGAAAATATACATTGTCATTTAAAATAAAGATGGATGATGTTACAACTTTTAAAACAATTTTTTGAAAAATCGGAATTTTTTGTTTTCATATGGGCGGTAATTTAAATCGCTATACCTCTTTTAGCTTTTTTCTCTATCATACACATTAACGGAGTCTCCAGTCTATGGCGCAGTTGTTTGCGCCACGGGAGCCACAGATGCAATTGTGCCGGACGAGCATTACAATTTTCAATCCATATTTACACATACGGTGATCGAGTGAGGGCGATACTAGTCGCTTTGAGATCTGAATCATTTTAAAAGTATATATCCGGTCTAATTGCATACCTAAAATCATTCCTCTACCTCTGGGCGTTATCAAGTTATGAATTTTCAATCAGTAAAAATCTGAGGTATCACTGTATCGTTAGAGAGATAAAACGCTTTCTAAAATAAATAATTGTAACTATTTTTTTAATACCTCTATTGAAATGAAACTATCAGCAAATTGCACTAAAATATAGTTTTGATAATATATGTCAAAATAAAAGTATTTGATAAAAGTATTTGATAAAATAAGAATAAAGTAATAAATTGTTAAAAACATTAACAGTTTTTGCGCTAAGTTCGCGATATGAAAATGTGCAACTTTAGGAATTAATTGCAAAACGATGGGTTGATGCAAACATATAGGTGAACAAAATTCAGAAGGTTACAACTTTTTAGAAAGTTATTGTGATTTTTGTTTCCGCAAATTTTTATTTTCATTTTGATTACTCCTTTTACCTCTGGGCATAGGTTTATTTCTACGTGTAAAGCAATATTCTAGCTATCACATGAGCCCTATTTAAACCTCTACTTTTGCATAAAACAAACTAGTACTCCATAAACAATATGTAATAAAAAATAAAAATCTTGTAGTGATTATGCTTTTATAAAAAAGTTTAATTAAATAAGAAACTCACAATGTCAAATCAAAATAGACACGTATTATAAAATATAATTCTATTACTGCTTATTTAACTTGATAGTTGACATATAGACCACAAAAGTATGCGCTATTTATACGTTTTAAATTCTCTCACAAAATTGTCTTCTTCAAGACATAATAACTTCATAAGTTGACGGTAAATCTTAGCAAAAAAGTCTATGCATCAAATCTGAAGTATGCAAAAGTGATTAATTTTGTTCAAAGTAGACATTTAATTTTGATACCTTTATTGTATTTTTGGCCACTTTTCGGGGTTACGGTTACATTGTGCGGCGCCCTAGACCGGAAATCTAGAGGTTGCATATTAAAATAATTATTTGCTCTTAGAAATGATAGATCAAGTTCAATCTAGTAATCTCATTTCTACTACTAGGAATTTAATGATGAGAATATTTCTTGCAAATGCGCCGGTAGCTGCAAACATAATAGTACTGTGAACACTATAAAGGATAATTGAAGTAATAAATGTTGTAGAATTTTAATGTCCTGGTTAAGCCAGGACTGTACGTAAGAGGAAAATAAGCTAGCGTTGTACTACATACATTTTCTCCATTATATTTAACTCATACACACAGTTTATAAATAGATTTCAAAGTTTTTCACACTGTTATCACATCATCAACGTACCTAAACCAATAAACGCGTTTCTTAAAGACCGGCAATTGAGATAATCCCTTTTCAAAGTAATCTATAAATATCTCAGCCATCAGGGGGCTTAGTTTAATGGCACCAAAAGATAATTAAATTCTTTTTTAAATTTTAAAAACTTACAACACAACAAAATACAATTTATAAAAAAAATAGAGGTAGAAAAAAAAAACTCGATAAACTTTTTAATAACAATAAATAATCAATACCAGACATGATTTTTAAATTTATTATTTATACAATTAAACAAAGAAACTACGAAAATGAATTGAATATTATATTTTAAGTTGCCAATAAAAATGGTTTTACAAAATATTTATTACCCTACATATTTTCTCTCATTTAACCGAATCTCTATCTTTTACCGTTTAGAAAATACCAATGCTTCGACTGCTTAATCGGAACACCCCGTATGTAGGACAAATCGGAAGGTTTTTCGAAGAGAGGATTAGAGAACATAAAACCAGTTACGAACAGAAGAAAGCCAACTCTACATTTTCTATGCAACTAATCAAGTCTACGGACACCATAGAAATAAATAACAAAAATATACAGAACATCTTAATAACCAAGTAGACTCCACAAATCCACCACTGTTAAATTTCAAGTTTGTGTTTATCAGCCTCGTCGATCAATTTTTTCGAATTCTGTACTATTAATAGCATTGTAACAAAACAAATAAGATTTTGAATATTTCATTGTATAATTCAATATCCGGCGGTGTATTTGAACTGGAATTAGTGGTTTTAATATATATTTATTGTCTTAGATGTCTTATTGATTAAGACTTACTGTTTGCGGTATATACAAATATTATTTTAATTTTATATATTATAATTAGTTTAACGTTATAGCTCCTATGGTAAAATTTCAAATAGAACAATTTACAAAAGAAGAAGACATTTTGCATAATTTCTCTTAATAAGACATACAAGACATTTACATAGTTACTATGTATGACTATATTAGTTTCACATAATAAAAATTAGGTATGGTGTCATTAGAGAAAATAAAGTTGGCTATCGATACCTTGACAGTGGTGGTCGTATTGTCAATACGGTGATACCATTAATTAGAGAATTTCCTGCCGTTTACAAATATATATAGTTTGTTATACTTTACTATCGGAATAAAAATGTTAGAAGGGAGTGGAACACCAAACTGAATCACCCTGTATACTTACATTATAAAATTATTATGGTATAACTATATATTTTTAAATGTATAGTGCCAACATAGTTTCTATATAAAGTTACTATGTTAAAATTTATAAATAGTTTTATTATATAGGCACTATATTTGAATTAAATTGTTACTATATAGACATCTAATACAGATTCCATATCCAGAAATGTTGACTTCTCTATGCAGGTACTATATCAAAATTTAGTTTAACTATTTAGTTACTATCTATTTGCTATACGTAACTTCTTGGGATGTATTGTAAACATATGTAACTCAAGTAATTTAAAATGGACTTCTTTTGAAATACTATTTTTGCAGAATGTGCTAAGAAATATGTGAAATATTATTTATTAATTAAAGTGTATAACGCGAGATTTGAAATAACCCGCCTCATGTATTAGTGATTATAAAATGTGATCCAATGTAGGTCGTTTTTTCAATACATTTTAGTGTCTACAAGAACATTTTTATTAATATTAAATATGATTTATAAATATGCCGTCTCTAATGTTAGAGACTCAATTATTACGTGCATGTTGTTATGTTAATAAAAAATAAACACATCAACAATACAAAGCATAAGGTCGGAAGAGGACGAACTGCAAAATAACACAGCGGACCGGCAATTTATATACAGCTCGAGTTGTAATGTGAAAGCGGCCGTAGGGCTGAAGGGTCGGCAGTGGAAGTATTTCGTCTGCTCATCGCACCTTTGCATCCCTTTACAATCCGGTCCCGAACTTTTCTATATTTCAAAACTTAATCCTAATCCCCTCATAAAATAACCAACAAGCGGCTCGGATCCTAATAACGGTTTAATTGCTCTATATAAAATTAACATGTTTTAATAAAAGGGGATAATACTGTTTTAATCAAGACCTTTTTTGTTGATAAGTATTGTATATTAAGTGCATTGGCAAAGAGGGATTACCTAAAGGTAATTTACTTCATTCTAAAATCATGTGCAATTTTTAGGTAGCATTGGTCATTCACTACTGAAGTTTCACTACTTTTTGGAACACTTGCTGAATTTGTAAGAATATAATTGGCTCAAAATACATTTTGTTGATATTTGTTGAATTGAATTTTAACTTCACTGTCATACTTTTCGTACTTTAAGTGATTTCTTAAAATTACTTCAAAAATATTTTGCATATATTTCTAAAATATAATGCACCTTCTAAAATAGAATGCATTAATTTATCGATTAGTTAAGATGCACTTTTACGCACTCGTGTCTAACTCACTAATCGATTTTCAGTGGGGGTTTCAATAATAAATATGCGTTTGTTCACGACAATCCTATAATGTGTCCTATAATGGGCTGTATTTAACACTTTAGTACACTTAACACGGGATTTGCGTGTTAAATATGTTATTTTAACACCATTATAAATAATTGCCCAGTTCGATTTTTTGCCGCTATGCAGTAACAGTATTGTGCTAGTCAAATCATTTTCTGTTTTCTTACATTTGACCATGATGGTGATAACGTCGTCGACGCCATTTTGTTAAAGTACGAAGTAATCGCGAGTTATGGTACCCCAAAAGTGCCGACCTCAACACTTTGCAGTCCTACATATAGTCCACCCACGGGGATGCTCGCCAGTCTACACATCGACTCGGCTGCGGACGATTCAAAACGCGACGCAACAATTTCAATCAATTTCAATTTTAATCAATAATACAATTATATTATAAGTTTTCATTTCATTAAAGTTTGTTCTTAAAAATATAAATCTTTTTAAATACACACAAACCGGACCCGAAACCATAACTGGCGCTGCGAATAGGATACCCGCGACGTATAAAAATCGACGGTTCGTTTTAACGATTTGCGTGGAGTGTCTAAAGAGCATTTTGGATTATTGGACTATGAAAGGATTATTTGCGAGTTTGTAAGTACGAATTTCTCTTAGCCCAACAATTTATGTCCGAAATCGATCGTCTTACCCAATTAGTCGAATTCCTAAATTTCAACTCAGAAGACATAATGCCTTATACAGTGAAAGATATTACGGTTGTGTACCAAGACACTATACCCGTCTTCGACGGCGATTGCAACATTCTAAATGCATACATCGCCGCATGCGACTTCTTAATCAGAACATTTTTGGCAACTCCTGACGCCAACACACAAGCCTCGTTGTTGAGGATTTTCCAAGGAAAGCTGCGAGGAAAAGCATTGCAAGCCGTGAGCAGTAACGAAGAAGTAAGTACTTGGACGGAATTAAAAGAATTACTTTTGAATAGCTTCGGAGACCAAAGAAGTGAACAGTGTTTGTTCGCCGACCTTGCCGCCCTACGTCCACACAAAAACGAGGGACCGTACGATTACGGTAAACGTGTGAAAAACACATTACAAATTTTACTTACACAAGTAAAATTAAGAGATAACGACAATAACAGCAGAGCGCTGAAAAGTGTCAACTACAAAAACACTGCGTTGCAGATTTACCTGCAAGGACTTCTGGAAATTGATAACATCACCGGAATAATGGTGCAAGTAAAACAGCCAGCTGATCTGGAAGCCGCTATGGGACACGTCATCGAGGCAGAAAACTTCAACTACCGCGCCGGCAGATCGAATAACTTACAACGTATTACACCAAGAAGCTCCGTGACCGATAAGGCTAAACAACAGATAAGACCGCAAATGATACGACCGGTAATAATGGCCCAGTTTTATCCTCTTAGCAATAATAATAATGAACATCAACAGCCACGACCGAATGTTTACCAACAAAATAACCCATCGACCTCGCGTTGGCCTAATGCTCAACAATATTTTGGAAGACCATATCGTCAACCCGTTCCAAAACCAACACCTATGGAATTGGAGTCAAGCGCATTAAAGAGACCAGCCTCTACACTAGTAAGACCATTAAAAAAGCCGAACTGGTCTCCTGGCCCTAAATTATATTATCAAGAAGACGAAGAAGAAGAAATTGAGTACTATCAGCCCGAAGAAACGAACTAAATAATAACACTTGAGCCCGAACAAGAAACACAGAATGAAGCCGAAGAGGAAAATTTTCACTTTACCCGCCTCTACACTATGAAAAAATAGCCACCAACAGATTATGCACTCCGAATGTAAAATCTTGTACGATTGCATTAAATAACATTAACTGTAATTTGCCATTTATAAAATATAACCGACTGAAATTTCTCATTCACACTGGTTCAACTAAAACACTAATAAACTCTAAATTATTTAACCGACTAAAAGAATTTGCTGTAAAAATACCATTCAAAATCAAAACAGCTCATGCTCTTACTAAACATGACGATTCAGTAATTACAACCATTCCTGAAATTTTTAACGACGATATAGAAAACACCTTTTTCAAATTCGACTTTAGTAAAACATTTGACGGAATAATAGGTATTGACTTGCTAAATAAACTTGAAGCCGTTTTAGATATTCGAAACAGATTACTGAAAACAAAAAACGCCGAAATCATTATTGAGTTCGATTCGAATAAAGTAAAATTTGAACCTCTTCAAGCCAAACCAATTAGGATACCTGTAAATATTCAAGAAGGAATAGTCTATATACTTGAGATCAAATTTTGTCCTGGAATCAAAGTCAAAGAATCAATCGCCAATGTTGTAAATAATGAAGCAATTGCTATTGCCATCAACTACACTCAGGAGGAAAAACTTATTAATTTCTGTGACACACTGGAAACAGAAGTCGTGGAAAACATTAAAGAAGTTTATTATACTGAACATTTAGAATTTCAAGAAGACCTCGATCTGAAGAAAATGCAGCAAGAAAATTTAAAAAACAACTTAAATACAACAGGAATGAATATAGAAGAGGAAGCATTAATAAGAGCTTTCGTAGCCAAATACAAGCATGTCTTTCATATCGACGGACAAAAATTAACTTTCACCCATTGCGTTAAACATAAATTGAATTTAAAAGATGAATCTCCTATACATGTCAGAATGTATAGGCAACCAACAGAAACAAAAAAGGAAATAAAAAAACAAGTATTAGAAATTCTCGATCAAGACATAATTCAAGACAGCATTTCCCCCTGGAGCTGCCCAGTAAATATAGTAACGAGAACACTAAATGGTAAGGTAAAAAAACGAATGGTTATCGACTATCGCAGGCTTAACGACCAGATGATTGCTGATAAATACCCAATACCGAACATATCGGATATTTTGGACAAGCTAGGTAGATGCCACTATTTCAGCTGTATTGATCTCGCATCCGGATACCATCAAGTGGAAATGGAGCCAGCTGATTGCGAAAAAACGGCATTTTCTACAGAACAAGGTCATTTCGAGTATAAGCGAATGCCCTTCGGACTTAAGAACGCCCCGGCTACGTTCCAACGTTTAATGGACAATATTCTGAAGGGATTGTTGGAAGACACGTGCATGGTATATTTGGACGACATTGTGATTTATCAGTGTCTCTTCAAGAAGACATGGTAAAATTAAACAACGTATTTCAAAGACTAGAACAGGCCAATTTCAAGGTAAAGCTCGAAAAATGCGAATTCTTGCGAAAGGAAATTAAATATCGAGGTCACCTTATAACTGAGAACGGAGTCCGGCCGAATCCCGAAAAAATCGAAGCCATTAATAGATACCCATTGCCTAAAACTCAAAATGAAATCAAAGCATTCCTAGGAATAGTAGGATATTACCGAAAGTTTATTAGAGACTTCGCTGGATTAACAAAACCATTTACGAAATGTTTAAAGAAGGGAGCTAAAATAGAAATAAATACCGAATATCTACATGCCTTCGAAAAATGTAAAAGCTTATTAATGAATGAGCCGATATTACAATTTCCTGATTTTAATAAGGAATTCATTATAACAACAGACGCTTCTGCAACTGCAATTGGTGCTGTACTCTCCCAAGGGATCGTAGGACAAGATAAACCGATATGCTACGCATCGAGAACACTCAGCCCAACAGAGCAAATATATTCAACCATCGACCGAGAATTACTTGGCATTGTATGGGCCCTAAAGTATTTCAGACCCTATGTTTATGGCAGACATTTCAAAATATACACCGATCACCGACCCCTCGTCTGGTTGTGTAAAATGAAAGATCAAAACTCTAAATATGCGAGTTGGAAAGTCAAACTCGATGAATTTGATTTCGAAGTAATTTATAAAAAAGGTAAATACAACTCTAACGCCGATGCTCTTTCAAGAATTGAATTGAACCAACTTGTAAACGCAATTGAAGATGATAATGCATCAATGATGCCGCAAGTAGATCCAGATGATATACTAGAAGAACTAACCAGAGAGCTAGAAATTACACCGATGCAAGAAGAATCTACCTAATACGACATTCTCTGCAGGCGAACAGCCTACGCACAGCGGGAAGACTTTATCAATGCTCCGACGAGAACTTGAAGAACAGGCTCTCAACCAACCAATGCCCCTACCTGGAGACAGTAATAACACGATTTACTCTAATCGAGAGATAGAACCCGTTAAAGGAATAGAAATTTTAGAAGAAGCGGTAGATACAAAGAAAAGGCAATACATATCAAATCAACAGCTGGAGATGTACACGTTACAACTGACAACAAATGCGAAAATCATATTGTCACTGCGAAAATACCAACAGTAGATAACGAAAGAAAAATTTTAGAATTTATAAAAGAATATATGATAGCGGAAGGAAATCATTATATACATTTTGAAAGTGAAAAATTATACGAGGATTTCAGCAGAGTGTACATTATGAATTTTAACAATAATGGACCTAAACTAATTCGATGTACTAAACGAATCCAAGTCATCGAAACAGAGGAAGATCAATTGGAACTGATAGGTATACACCACGAAGGAAAAACCGCTCACAGAGGTATTGAGGAAACCTTGACACACCTAAAACGAAAATATTGGTGCAAGAACATAAAAAATACAGTAACAAATTACATCAAGGGATGTGAAGTATGCGATAAAACAAGTATGATAGACATCCAACCAAACCATGATTACAGCTGACCGAAACACCTGACCAGTCGTTTATGAAATTATTTATTGATACATTTACAATCGGTGGAGTAAAATTCTTAACGATTGTCGATGCATTTTCTCGTCTAGGACAAGCTATTCCCATAACTGCAACTAACGCTGTAGATGTAGCGGATGCTCTACTAGAATATTATAAATATTATGGCACACCAGTAGAAATATACTGTGACAGCAGAAAGGAATTTAAAAACGACATCATCAAACGACTCCTAGAAGGTCACCAAATACAAATCCACTTTGGAACACCTGGTAATCCATGCTCCCAAGGTAGCATCGAGAGATTCCATTCTACTCTAATTGAACTAATAAAATGTCTACAGGAAAAGAAATAGGAACCAATTAAACTACAGATGAAACTCGCCGTAATAGCCTATAACAACAGTATCTCGCGCCCAACTGGTCACACGCCACTGGAAATCGTCTTCGGACACACCGTGATTAAAGATCCTATGGAATTCCTTTATTCGAAAGATTACTACCATCACTACTTAAATGAACACAAAGAGCGATTGAATCATCTATACAAAGCCATACAGGATAAAAACATAACCGAAAAAGAGAACTACGTTAGAAAATCCGGCGAATATGCAAGAGTCACAACTTTCAAAATTAATGTATTAGTTTATGTACGAAACAACGGACGCAATAAACTCGCTAATCCATTTATGGGACCATTTAAAATAACCAAAATTAATGACGACGAAACGGTAATTAACAATTAACTAGCGGGAACACTCCTCCGTTTTCCACGCACAGCTCGACCACACCCGTCAGTTGTTTTTGTGCTATTAACTAGCGGGAACATAACTCTGCAGTACTAACTCGGGACGACCACACCCGTCAATTGTTTTCAGGCAATTAACTAGCGGGAACACTCCTCCGTTTTCCAAGCACAGCTCGACCACACCCGTCAATTGTTTTTGTGCTATTAACTAGCGGGAACATAACTCTGCAGTACTAACTCGGGACGACCACACCCGTTAATTGTTTTCAGGCAATTAACTAGCGGGAACACTCCTCCGTTTTCCACGCACAGCTCGACCACACCCGTCAATTGTTTTTGTGCTATTAACTAGCGGGAACATAACTCTGCAGTACTAACTCGAGACGACCACACCCGTCAATTGTTTTCAGGCAATTAACTTGCGGGAACACTCCTCCGTTTTCCAAGCACAGCTCGACCACACCCGTCAACTGCTTTTGTGCTATTAACTAGCGGGAACATAACTCTGCAATACTAACTCGGGACGACCACACCCGTTAATTGTTTTCAGGCAATTAACTAGCGGGAACACTCCTTCGTTTTCCACGCACAGCTCGACCACACCCGTCAATTGTTTTTGTGCTATTAACTGGCGGGAACATAACTCTGCAGTACTAACTCGGGACGATCACACCCGTTAATTGTTTCCAGGCAATTAACTAGCGGGAACACTCCTCCGTTTTCCACGCACAGCTCGACCACACCCGTCAACTGCTTTTGTGCTATTAACTAGCGCGAACATAACTCTGCAGTACTAACTCGGGACGACCACACCCGTTAATTGTTTTCAGGCAATTAACTAGCGGGAACACTCCTCCGTTTTCCACGCACAGCTCGACCACACCCGTCAATTGTTTTTGTGCTATTAACTAGCGGGAACATAACTCTGCAGTACTAACTCGGGACGACCACACCCGTTAATTGTTTTCAGGCAATTAACTAGCGGGAACACTCCTCCGTTTTCCACGCACAGCTCGACCATACCCGTCAATTGATTTCGTGCTATTAACTAGCGGGAACATAACTCTGCAGTACTAACTCGGGACGACCACACCCGTTAATTGTTTTCAGGTAACTAACTAGCGGGAACACTCCACCGTTTTCCACGCACAGCTCGACCACACCCGTCAATTGTTTTTGTGCTATTAACTAGCGGGAACATAACTCTGCAGTACTAACTCGGGACGACCACACCCGTTAATTGTTTTCAGGCAATTAACTAGCGGGAACACTCCTCCGTTTTCCACGCACAGCTCGACCATACCCGTCAACTGCTTTTGTGCTATTAACTAGCGGGAACATAACTCTGCAGTACTAACTCGGGACGACCACACCCGTTAATTGTTTTCAGGTAACTAACTAGCGGGAACACTCCACCGTTTTCCACGCACAGCTCGACCACACCCGTCAATTGTTTTTGTGCTATTAACTAGCGGGAACATAACTCTGCAGTACTAACTCGGGACGACCACACCCGTTAATTGTTTTCAGGCAATTAACTAGCGGGAACACTCCTCCGTTTTCCACGCACAGCTCGACCATACCCGTCAACTGATTTTGTGCTATTAACTAGCGGGAACATAACTCTGCAGTACTAACTCGGGACGACCACACCCGTTAATTGTTTTCAGGTAACTAACTAGCGGGAACACTCCACCGTTTTCCACGCACAGCTCGACCACACCCGTCAATTGTTTTTGTGCTATTAACTAGCAGGAACATAACTCTGCAGTACTAACTCGGGACGACCACACCCGTTAATTGTTTTCAGGCAATTAACTAGCGGGAACACTCCTCCGTTTTCCACGCACAGCTCGACCACACCCGTCAATTGTTTTTGTGCTATTAACTAGCGGGAACATAACTCTGCAGTACTAACTCGGGACGACCACACCCGTTAATTGTTTTCAGGCAATTAACTAGCGGGAACACTCCTCCGTTTTCCACGCACAGCTCGACCATACCCGTCAACTGCTTTTGTGCTATTAACTAGCGGGAACATAACTCTGCAGTACTAACTCGGGACGACCACACCCGTTAATTGTTTTCAGGTAACTAACTAGCGGGAACACTCCACCGTTTTCCACGCACAGCTCGACCACACCCGTCAATTGTTTTTGTGCTATTAACTAGCGGGAACATAACTCTGCAGTACTAACTCGGGACGACCACACCCGTTAATTGTTTTCAGGCAATTAACTAGCGGGAACACTCCTCCGTTTTCCACGCACAGCTCGACCATACCCGTCAACTGCTTTTGTGCTATTAACTAGCGGGAACATAACTCTGCAGTACTAACTCGGGACGACCACACCCGTTAATTGTTTTCAGGTAACTAACTAGCGGGAACACTCCACCGTTTTCCACGCACAGCTCGACCACACCCGTCAATTGTTTTTGTGCTATTAACTAGCGGGAACATAACTCTGCAGTACTAACTCGGGACGACCACACCCGTTAATTGTGATCAGCAATTAACTAGCGGGAACACTCCTCCGTTTTCCACGCACAGCTCGACCACACCCGTCAGTTGTTTTTGTGCTATTAACTAGCGGGAACATAACTCTGCAGTACTAACTCGGGACGACCACACCCGTCAATTGTTTTCAGGCAATTAACTAGCGGGAACACTCCTCCGTTTTCCAAGCACAGCTCGACCACACCCGTCAATTGTTTTTGTGCTATTAACTAGCGGGAACATAACTCTGCAGTACTAACTCGGGACGACCACACCCGTTAATTGTTTTCAGGCAATTAACTAGCGGGAACACTCCTCCGTTTTCCACGCACAGCTCGACCACACCCGTCAATTGTTTTTGTGCTATTAACTAGCGGGAACATAACTCTGCAGTACTAACTCGAGACGACCACACCCGTCAATTGTTTTCAGGCAATTAACTTGCGGGAACACTCCTCCGTTTTCCAAGCACAGCTCGACCACACCCGTTAATTGTTTTTGTGCTATTAACTAGCGGGAACATAACTCTGCAATACTAACTCGAGACGACCACACCCGTTAATTGTTTTCAGGCAATTAACTAGCGGGAACACTCCTCCGTTTTCCACGCACAGCTCGACCACACCCGTCAATTGTTTTTGTGCTATTAACTAGCGGGAACATAACTCTGCAGTACTAACTCGGGACGACCACACCCGTTAATTGTATTCAGGCAATTAACTAGCGGGAACACTCCTCCGTTTTCCACGCACAGCTCGACCACACCCGTCAATTGTTTTTGTGCTATTAACTAGCGGGAACATAACTCTGCAGTACTAACTCGGGACGACCACACCCGTTAATTGTGTTCAGGCAATTAACTAGCGGGAACACTCCTCCGTTTTCCACGCACAGCTCGACCACACCCGTCAATTGTTTTTGTGCTATTAACTAGCGGGAACATAACTCTGCAGTACTAACTCGGGACGACCACACCCGTTAATTGTTTTCAGGCAATTAACTAGCGGGAACACTCCTCCGTTTTCCACGCACAGCTCGACCACACCCGTCAATTGTTTTTGTGCTATTAACTAGCGGGAACATAACTCTGCAGTACTAACTCGGGACGACCGCACCCGCTAATTGTGTTCAGGCAATTAACTAGCGGGAACACTCCTCCGTTTTCCACGCACAGCTCGACCACACCCGTCAATTGTTTTTGTGCTATTAACTAGCGGGAACATAACTCTGCAGTACTAACTCGGGACGACCACACCCGTTAATTGTTTTCAGGCAATTAACTAGCGGGAACACTTTTCCGTTTTCCACGCACAGCTCGACCACACCCGTCAATTGTTTTTGTGCTATTAACTAGCGGGAACATAATTCTGCAGTACTTACTCGGGACGACCACACCCGTTAATTGTTTTCAGGCAATTAACTAGCGGGAACACTCCTCCGTTTTCCACGCACAGCTCGACCACACCCGTCAACTGCTTTTTTGCTATTAACTAGCGGGAACATAAATCTGCAGTACTAACTCGGGACGACCACACCCGTCAATTGTTTTCAGGCAATTAACTAGCGGGAACACTCCTCTGTTTTCCACGCACAGCTCGACCACTCCCGTCAACTGCTTTTGTGCTATTAACTAGCGGGAACATTACTCTGCAGTACTAACTCGGGACGACCACACCCGTTAATTGTGATCAGCAATTAACTAGCGGGAACACTCCTCCGTTTTCCACGCACAGCTCGACCACACCCGTTAACTGTTTTGTATTCTTTTTTGTTGTATAGTTTTTATATTTGTTGTATAATTTTGATTTTTGTTGTGTTATTCTTATTTCCCTCTGTGATTTGGAACTTGTGGTGCTTTTCGTGATGTTCTTCTTTCGAACTGTTTCTTGACTCTCCTGACTCTTGACTCCCCTGTTTTCCGCTCCGCACAGCTTTTATAACTTCTGTTTCCCACCCGATCCTGGAGATGGAAGCTTTCGCGCAGACCATATATGGTTATAAAATAAAACCCATCCCTGACGTCACGCAATTCCCCCGACTTCGCAAATTCGTTGTGTTTGCGCTTGGTTAAACCTTGAACTGAATCTTTCTGTATGTCTTAGCATTTCTCCACGCGCCGGTACTTGTTTATTATTTTAAGGCGATGCTGCATTTGTTATTTCTTTCAGATAAAAAAATTTGATCAACTAATGTTATTCTCGTATTTACTGAATGTTGATTTTTCATTAATATTTTCTTGGGTGATTTTTGTATTAATATTTTAATTTAATTTCGTCAAAAATAATATTTGCACATGACCCCTACTGACCTATTACAGTATATTATTATATTGTTAATATGCAAGTGAGTAAAATTTAGTTGGCGGAGTGTGTAATTTATATTTTGTAGCCAAAAAAAAATTCTGGGAGGGGGTTAAAAGTAAAAATTTTGTTTTTGACCTTACGGGGCAGGTTTTACATAGTAAAATTCAACATTTTGAAAATTTAAGGGGGGTGGGGGTTAAGCCTCCATATCCCCTCCCGTAGCTACGGCCTTGGTTGGCATACTTTAAACATAATATATAAAATTACGAAAATATACGTGTAAAATGCAAATAAAAGATGTAATGATTTTAGTACGAAATGTATATATGTATCAAAGTAATTATTATACTATTCTACAGAGCCATCCTGTAAGTCACGTATGTACATTTCCATATCTCAAACAGAATTTCATTAATAGAAATGATTCTGTAATACAGATTTATACTTTGGGAAAATTGGATGGGGCCCTTGTGTAAGACTTGTCGTCTAAGAGTACCAATGGAATGATAAAAATACATATCTTGGGCTGTAATGGTTACGATGGTAATAAAAGAACGTCTATAACGTGAATCTCACTGGCCGCTGCCCAATCCGCTTACCACCCTTAAGAAGCCACCAGCATTTAGATAGCATCGCAAGTTCATCCTCTTAAGCAACAACCCCTGCAAAAGTGTGTTAGTAGAATCTCACAAGGACTTTACAATCCCAATAAGTTACATGATTTTACTAAATTGATGTACTATACCGGAGATTAAGGTCAACAAAATATCTTAAATCGCCATTTTCTTAAGTGTTATTAAAACAAACAAAAATCTTTTGTCAGGTATGGAACGAATAATGAAGTATAATTTTCTTGTTCCGAATTGTTTTATATCGTTCTATAATTGTAATGTATTGACATCAATTAATAATAAAAGCCATTTTACATAAATAAGTCCACTCTTGTATATTTAATATCATTCAAACTCCAAAAATAACAAGAGGCTATAAAAAGAAGACTGCGGACGTATTATTAAAAGAAACAGAAATCTCCTGTCAGGTATGGACCGAATTTCCAATAATACGTTTTATTTTTCACGCTCGTCCCTTTTATTTTTCAACGCGTTCGCAGATAAGAATTTCCATATTAAATGTGACTACATTGTATGTTATCGACATAAACAGATCAAATTAGTTACTTAAATATAACGTTTCTAAAGCTATTACAAATGTAATACAATCGAATGTATAATGGAAAAATCGCGGAGTTGATTAAAATATTTATAACACTGATTGTGAGTGAAATAAATGACGTTTTAACTGTCTTAGGGACTTATTATTCTCAATGTGAGCATTGTGTTAGAAATGAGTTTATTATTATTTTTTGTAATTCAGTTTATTTTAAGATTTTGTATTAAGGTAATAAGGGTGGAGAATTAAATGACAGAGAAGGTCTGGAAATCAGCAAAGCAATAAAAACAGGCAAAACACATCGTAAATGAGTACGAAGACATCTTAAATTCCTCAATTCTTAATGCTCTAATTACACGACCTTCTAAAACGCTGTATATATATCTTGTAAAACATTTTTCTGTATTACTGCTTAACAATGACGATAACTCAAAACTAGTAGAAAAAAATTAAAACAGTAGTGAAACAAACCATGTGACTTGTATTTATTTGTCAATATTATAAACATGTTTTATCAAGTGATTAATAAGAACCTAATTGAAGATATATCATCTAAATTGACAAAGTCAATTTCACTCTGACGGATTATGCCAATTTGTCCATTTAGATAGTATATAAAAAAACACGAAAAACTGTCATATCACTATAATATAAATAATTCGTCATTTGACTATATATTACTACTATATACCTACTAACAAAAAAAAAACATTTATTGGCGTAATGTATTACATATTTACTAGCTACACCCTAACAATACTATGACTATAATAATACTATTACTATTTTCCAGGGTTGTTAAAAAAACGTTTTTCATTTTAATTAAAACAAACAGTTTTTTACAAAACTTACTGAAACAGTGTTTAAAACATTAACAAATAAAAACGTATTTAAAATATGTTTAAAACGTGTTTAAAACATAACCACCTTATTAATAGACATTAGCATACAGCTTTAATAGAATTCTAAGGATGATATTGACATTTTCGGATTAATAAAACGTTTTAGTAGATTACGATTGTTAGTTTATAATTATTAATTTATTAGCCCTAGTTTAAGTGTCATACATAACCTCAATTGTCATAACATATTAGGGTTATTTAGAATTTATTTATTAAATAAATCATAAATGTATAACCCTTATCAGTATGTTTTGAACTTCACTTGAAATCAGTGTTTTAGACGCATGGCGCATGAAGTAAAATTTCGAGTTTAGAAAAGCGTGAAAATTTGTTTTGGCCCTAAAAGACAACAATAATAAGACAACAATAATAAAAAAATATTCGAATATTCGAGGGCAATGCCACGTGTGGAATGAATTTGGCCGGATACATTTTTGCGTAATCTCAATTCATTCGAGAAATGTGTGAAGAAATGACAAGTGCTAAAAATATCATTTATCCTGCACAAATTCCAACCACAAATGGTATTTATAACCACCACGAATGGTATAATAATAATATTTAAGAGTCGGTTTTTAACATTTCTGACATTTTTCCTTCGAATTTCTCAAATGTTTGACGAACATAATATTGTAACGCATTTGAAAGGTCTTGTTATATTGCTGTTGACAATCAACTCAATTAATCGATATGAAATGTCAATGCCGATGTTGGCTTAGATTTTGATGGTTTTTGTTTCGTTATTTTTATATAGTTTGTGGGAAGGAGCCTAATTTTATATTGGCCTAGGGCTATAAATCCGCTATCTACACCCTGTATACACTACCCTGTATACACTAGTAAAACAAATACAATTTTACGATTCGTGAAGTGTTTATTTCTGTGCTCAGACCATCTATACTTGGAGAAGATCTGAATAAAATGATAAATTTCATTTATTTATTTATTTTATTAATAATTCTTTGCTTATGTTCTGGTCCGCTTAGTGTTTGGTAGTTATATTTGAACCCGCGATAGCTTTTAAAATAATTTGATTGTCAGTATATTTTGTAAGAGTTAAAATGTTTGTCACGTGAAATACGGCGAATTAAAAAGTTTGAAACTTCATAAACCCCTTAATAGGGTTAATTAATGTTAAACCTTTATTACAGTTTATAATAAACTTATATTACACACGAGAATAATTTTCATGAAAAACATGTAGAAAAGTACACTTCCATATATAATGGACAGCTACTGGATGGATCATTAGGCGAATATGAATGATAATAAAATAGTAATAATGTTTTATAAAACGATATTTGGAAATTAAATTTATCCGTAATAAACAAGATTTGAGAACATAATGTGTGTGAAGGCCAAGGACTAAAGGAGAAACTTCATGAAATGAAAATGTTTTGTCAGAGAGTAATTATATAAATTACATGATAGCAGTCAAGTGAAGTTTGGGATACTTCCTTAATTACATTAGAACTTATGTAAACATAAATCAAACGATGTGAATATAGAACATTTTACACTAGCAAACCAAATTACGTGATTATGAATATGTTAATAACAATATGAAAACAGTTAATTATCATGTTAAATATATTTTATCTACGACCTCATGAAAAAAACGTCATTGATATGTCAATTAATATGCGCGAAGCTCTACTTTTAAGCACAAGTGTTAAAATGGCCAATGCATTTTAAATGGGAGTTACTTTTTTCAACACTTTCATCTACGACCTCACCAAATATCATAGCTTCATTTATGCATCGATTAATATGCGAGCAGCTCTATTTTCTAGCACTAGTGTTAAAATGCCCCAAGCATTTTAAATGGGATTTACTATTTTAAACAGTTTTTATTATCTGAAATTTATGAGAGTTTATAGGCCATTGAAAAAACATATTCACGCATTTGGGATAGATCAAATGTAAACTGAAATAATTAATGCAGAATATCTAAATCATAATTTCTTATTTGAAATAAAACAACACAGTTGGGAGGGTTTCACTTTAATTGTTGAACACTGCAACATGTTTCACCACACAGTGGCTTCATCAGGCAGATGATGATTTCTTAATCCTATCGCATTTTTGACAATTTTAAAACTTCAGGAATCTGAATTTCCGTTTTAATTGTTTTCTTTTTTTGTGCAGGGAATTTTAATTTTTTGTATAGGAGAATTTGTATGTATGTATTTTCCTATACAAAAAATTAAAATTCCCTGCACAAAAAAAGAAAACAATTAAAACGGAAATTCAGATTCCTGAAGTTTTAAAATTGTCAAAAATGCGATAGGATTAAGAAATCATCATCTGCCTGATGAAGCCACTGTGTGGTGAAACATGTTGCAGTGTTCAACAATTAAAGTGAAACCCTCCCAACTGTGTTGTTTTATTTCAAATAAGAAATTATGATTTAGATATTCTGCATTAATTATTTCAGTTTACATTTGATCTATCCCAAATGCGTGAATATGTTTTTTCAATGGCCTATAAACTCTCATAAATTTCAGATAATAAAAACTGTTTAAAATAGTAAATCCCATTTAAAATGCATGGGGCATTTTAACACTAGTGCTAGAAATAAGTTGTATATTTTGTATATTTTGTATATTTTGAACTTCACTTCACTCATTAAGTAAAATTTCGATTTTAGAAAAACCTAAAAATTTGGATTGATCGCTTCGCTTCGCTACGAGATTTCAAAAACGATAAAGAATCATGAATTTCTGCGATCGGCATACTCTAAATAGTGCAACTTTTTCCTAATTTAAGCCACCCTGTATCTTTTACCGTTCTCAAGATTCCCATGCTGTGCATTCTTATCTTAGACACGGTGTATATACATAATTTTACTTTATGTAGGAAATAATAGTTTCATTTCCTAGTCGTATTATCCATGGAGATATCATACATGTCTTTATTACTTAAACTTAATTAATTATGCATTTTTTCATAATAATAAATTTCAATATTTAATTTATGAGGCAGATACATGATAAAAATCCATAATACTATTTGAAATAAAACAATACAGTTAGGAGGGTTTTACTTTTATTGTTAAACACTGTAACATGTTTTACCACACAGTGGCTTCATCAGGTAGATTTCAGATTTCATCTGCTTAATGAAGCCACTGTGTGATGAAACATGTTGCAATGTTCACCAATAAATGTGAAACCCTCCCAACTGTGTTGTTTTATTTGAAATAGTATTATGGAGTTTCATTATGTATCCGCCTCATCAATTAAATATTTAAATTAAGTTGTTTGTACTATGATATCTGATATACAAATAGCGCTATCTACGATTTTTCATTGAAGGGTAAATAAAATAAAAGATGAACCTCTCTGCGGACTTTTCTTGAAAGTATATTTTCTAAAATAATAAATTTGAAAATAATGTAATAAACATGCATACATTAATTTTCTACCTTATTTCATCAATTGGTGTTGAATATATTCTGCAAGAATTCTACAAGAATTTTTAAATATATTTCATATTTATTTAATTTCATATTCACTGCAGTTTAGATAAACAAAGTGCAATAAATAATAAAATCAAATTACACTGAAACTCGCGTTTGCTTCACTACTGTAAAATGTAAATAGTAACATAGATTTTGGTATCTCCTCTATAAATTTTAAGCTTATGATCGTCCTCTATTTAGACTTTCATATTTCTAAACCTCATACATTTATGGCCCTGTAATAAATATTACCATCTATAAATCTGAAATTTGCGCCAGGTTCGAGAGATATATATTTTTGTTCATCGCGCCTGTTTATTATACAGAATATTTCTGGTCTTAAGTAAGTCAAATATAATATATGCGTTTTTCTGACTACTATAATCTGGGCGATAGAGCGGATTATGTATGAGCACAAAGCGTCAGTATTCCCTTCAAAAGTTTAAAATTTATTCAAAGTATTATGTATTCCCTGTTAAAAATTGTAATATGGTTTAAATTTCATTAGGAACGATTTTACATGCAATTTGTAGTTAAGGTAATTTGATTTACAGTAATAACGATTAATATAATTATTATACCAAAAATAATAAAATATTATACTAAGAATGAACTCATTACCATTATACTGAGTTTTGAATACAAGAGCAAAATAAACAAATGCTATTTTTGGTTTTTTAAAATTACGTACAATAAAAAAATCGCCGTAAATACGGGTGTTCCGTCTCGCAAAGTCTGTATTCATCATTATTGATAAGAACGGTTTCTTTCCCCTTTATAACTTAACTAAATAGTACACCTTTTTCGTTTAAAGTAATGAATAGTACAAAAATTGTAGAACTAAACTAATACCTACGGTACACCGAAGTTAAGCTGTGATTGTAGATAAGGAACGTTAATTTTATTATGAATTAATTTATAAACAAATAGACTTTTAGCCAGTATTCGACGGTGGAAGAGTGAGGTGATTTGAAACCCCTGCTCTAATTGTTCTGTTGGGTAGCCTTGCACAGGATATGAATGGTGCTTTTTATAATATAATAATTTTAAACATTTTCTTTGAACAGTTTAAACTTGCGAGTTTCGAACTTCGTAGGCAGGACTCTATATAATGGAGCAGTATTCCAAGCAGCTGCGAATGTAAGCATAATAAAACTTGACTAGTGGACGTTCACTGATAAATGGTTTTGTGTTCCTGAATAAAAACCGAAGTAGTTTGTAGCAATTATTAGTAATGGTGTTACTGTGGTCAATATAGGTTGATTTTCAATCCAATAAAATACCTAGATCCTTAAAATTAGTAATACGCTCAAGGTTAATATTACCTATTTTATAATTATGATTAATAATTTCACTCTTTCTGATAAACGTCATCTGCTTACATTTTGTTACATTTAATTTTAAGTGGTTTAATTCACACTAATTGCAAAAGTTCGTAATATCTTTTTGCAGGGCTTTATAATAGTTTCCATTGTATTTACAGATCTGTAAATGTGCACGTCATCAGCGTACATCAAATACGGCGAATCTATGCAGTTGACGACATCATTGAAAAACAAAAGAAATAATAAAGGCCCAAGATTTAAGCCTTGGGGCACACCGCTTGAAGACATGAATATATGAGAACGATACCCTTTATACTCTACATAATTTTCTCTTTGCGTTAAATAACATTTAATGAGTTTTATTAAGGAATCGCGTAGACCAAATGAATGTAGTTTGTTAACTAAGATGTCATAGTTAACTATGTCAAAGTCTTTCGTTAAATCAGTGTATATTAGGTCTACCTGGCCACGATTATCCAAGATTGTCGATATATAATTCGTCAGACTGCACAGATTTGTCGCTGTTGACCTACCACCGAAAAACCCATGCTGGTTGGGCGATAACAATTATTCGACATGACTGTAAACTAATTTATACAACATAATCTCAAATATTTTTACTAAATTACTAATTAAAGATATAGAACGATAATTACATATATCGTCAACATTTTTGTTTTTGTGAATGGGTGTAATTTTGGACATTTTCCAGGCCGCAGGGAATACGTTGTGTTTTAATATTAGGTTATAGATGTGTAGCAGTGGTTTAGAAAATATATATCGGTAGTCTCTAACTATCATGGCGGGAAGATTGTCGGGACCTATCGTTAGGTATGGTTTTAAGGACTTAACAGCATCCATAAGCTCGTCTGAAGAAAATTCATTAATACAAAGTGTTTGTATGGGATTTGAAATTAGATGATCAATGTTCACATTAAATTTGTTGTTTACGTAGATAGATATTTTTCTTCTGCAAATGTATTCGCAATATCTTGAGGTTTATCATATTCAGTGTCATGTAATCTAATTTTACCGGGAATGCGTGATCTACCCTTCCGTTCGTAAATATATGTCTACAATTTTTGGGGTTTGTAACTTATATCTGCTTCAATTGAATTTATATACACAGAAAAGTCAGACTTTATAGACTTTTTGACAAGTTTTCTGTAGCTGAAAAATTGTTGCTTCTTAAACTGACTGCGATGAGTTTCCGTTATATTAAAATAATGTTGTTTACGTTTAAGAAATAAATGATAGTCTTAGCAAACCAAAAAGGATATTTACGTTTTAAGAGTTGTTAAAGGAACACATAAGTTAATGTAATTATTTAAAATTCTATAATATTCACTACAAGCCATGTCGGGGTCATTTAAGCTCTTTACTGAAATCCAATCAGTTTCAAATATTAAGTTATATAATTTAGGTAAATCCGCTTTCTTAAAATTGTAACTTTAGCGAGATGTACACAAAAATGTATTTACATGATTTTTAACTGAATTTTGCAATGAAATAGTTAGAGCGGGATGATATTTATTTTCTGGTACAAGCACTGAATCACTTTTACTCACAGAATATTGTAGGTGTTTGGAAGTTACAATTAAATCCAACAATCTGTTGTGATGATTGCTGCCCATATTTAATTGAGAGGTAGAGTAGAATGTAATAAAGTTAGATAATCATACAGATTTATTACAATTGGTTTTATGTAAATCCGATATATTAAAATCACCAGCAATAATAAATTTGCCATCTACAAGATTATGCGTTTCGAGAACACTAAATACTCATTCATTATACTACTGGCATTTGATGAGGTAAATATTATAGCAGTAGTCCATAGTCATTTTTATGCGAACACACACTAAATCTATGTTTATGTTGGTCGTCGACAGTCACTTCGGAAGAGTCATAACAATCCTTCGTAGCGATTAGAACGCCTCCCCCTTGACCAGTGGATCTCTCCTTGCGGTAAACATTGTAGGTAGAAGGATATAGTTCTGAATTCAGTAGTGAAGCGCAGGTTTCGGTTAATAAGATGATATCTAAGTCGTTATATTCTAGAACATTATTATAGAAAGTGAATGTTCTGCTATTAAGACCTCGAACATTTTGGTAGTAGAATCGTAAGGTTTGGTTTTAAAGACTTAACAGCGGCTGTTGGTTCTTACTACATTTTTTCCGTCGATTATTCGAGGTATTCCAGAGTAATATTTTAAAGGTACATTGTCGCCGTTATCTTTACGCAACTTAAATTCTGTTAATATTTTCTTCTTACGTTTACTTTTACGAGGTGTTAGAACCTTCATAAAGTTGGCACCCAAACTTCGCCAAAATCAAATTAAAATATGCCTATAATTTAGGACAAATTAAAGACTAATTTGTACCCACAAAATTAGAATTTGTACCAACTTAGTTTCGCCGGAAAACCGATTATTATTATGGGGGTGCTAGCTTGACTAAAATTAGCACCCTCACCATTCTCAATTGAAATTTATCCAGGTGCATCCAAAACTTTGAATTAAAGACTAATTTGTACCCATGTTTGTTTCTCATTGTTTAAACAATTATAAATTATTTAAACAATTTTTACATTATTTAGCCAATTTATAACAAAAAAAGTACTTTTCATAATTAATAAACAGAAATGTAGAGTATAAAATTAGGACTAATTAGTACCCACAAGTATTTTGTTTTAAACAATTTTTTTGCTGATAAAATTATTTTCGGATTAATTAATTTTAAATCTCGATTTTCGGTATAAATCCGTAATAAAAAATTGGATCCACAATAAAACTAGATAAACTTGTGTTTCTAATTTAGGACTAATTTGTACCTACAAGCATTTTGTTCTAAGCAATAGTAGTAGTAGTGAAAATCTTTATTACCATACTAATAACAAGGTGTAATACATAACATTTTTAAAAATAAAGTAAATATTTAGTTCTGGTAAATGGCTATCGGCCAGTGGCCTTTCTGCCAGTGTAGATGTTTATAAAGAAAAGTTTACATGTTTGGTGAAGTGATCGCGGTGACTATATATACATACAAAAAAAAAAAAAAATAACTTGTTAATTCTGATTATAATGAGAGATGAGCTGGAACAGAGTGTTTGAGGGATTTAAGAATTTGGGGTCGATGGAGTTATTTCTGGGAATACAGAGTTGTGAGAGGATTTCGAAGTTAAATTGATTTTGTGAGAATTTTTTAGATAGGTGAGGGATTCGTTCGGCGATAGGAATGACTTTAGTTTTGTTATAGAGAGGGGCGTTTGATGGGTTGTGAAGTGGATTACTTGGGTGTCGAATTTTGGTAAGAGATCTAAGGGATGAGCGTTCGCTAACTTGAATGTTATGGAGGGTGGGATTGGGGGAAGTTGTGTATAGGATGGAGCCGTAGTCTAACAAGGGTCTGCATATCATCTTGTAGATTTTGGTGGCATTCTCTGTTGAAATGCCAAGATTTCGGTATGTTAGACTACGGAAGTGTCTAGCTCGAGCAGTAATTTTACTTTTTAAAATGGACGTGTGCTTTTTAAAATTAAGTTTGCCGTCTAATGTAATACCAAGGTACTTAATATAGGGTGCTGGGGAAATCGGATTTTGGCAAATAGATATGTTGGTAGGACTGTTCTTACGGTGGTAGGGAATAAGGAGTTGGGATTTATTAGGGTTAATTTTTATTCTCCATTTGGCAAACCACAGTTCGAGTGAGTCTATAAGTTGCTGTAGGGTTTGTAGTGCTTTTGAGAGGGTAGGTTCGTGGGTAATTAGGGCTGTGTCGTCGGCAAATTGCAGAACATAGGAGGCTGGATTGAAGTGAGCAGGGTTATGGTTGTATAGGTCAATACAATAGAGGTTATACAGTAGAGGGGAAAGAGGTGACCCTTGCGGAACACCTTGTTCGGGACTAAATGTTTGGGATGTCGTGCTGTGGATTTTTACGATAAGGGATCTGTTTACTAGGAAGTTGTTAAGGATAATAATTAGGTGGTTGGGTATATTCAGGGAGTGGCATTTATACAGCACACCTCGGTGCCATACGGAGTCGAAGGCTTTCTGTATATCTAAAAACAATGCGGCAGATGACCCGCCTTCGAGGTGTGTTGTTTGCATATTGGAGGTAAGGATGGTGAGCGGGAGAGAGGTTGATCTGTTGGGAAGGAATCCGAATTGGTAGCTGGGAATTAAATGGGATATATGGGACATAATTTTTTGTTTGATTAGGGATTCGTACAATTTGCCAACGACAGGAAGGAGGGTGATTGGTCGGTAGCTGGATACAAGGGAGCGGTCTTGGTCTCGTTTGGGTATGCAAGTGATGATACCAGTTTTCCATTCCGGTGGAAAGTAGCAGGATTGGTAGCAAAAGTTTAGGATTTTGAGGATGTATAGATGGGAATCAAGGGGTAAGGATTTCAAAATATGTCGTCGTATGTTGTCGTGTCCTGGAGCGGTATTTTTGCCGGTGTTAAGTGTGTTGAAGTACTGTTCTTCTGTCAGTTCGTCAGTAACGTTGGGTATGTAATTTGTATTGAAAAAGTCACTATACCAGTCATTAACTTGATTAAAAAAGTCATGGTCAAATGAAACGTCTTCTGTGTGTCGGTATGTGTCTTCGAAGTATTGGGCAAATGTGTCCGCTATTATTTGTTTGTCATTTGTCATTTCGTTAGTCGATGGGTCAAGAATTTGTGTTATGCTGGAATAGTTTTTATATTTGCTAAGTTTTTTAATTTCTGTCCAATATGTCTTGCCCTTACTGTCGTTGATTTTTTGGCAAGCAGTTAGCCAGGTTTCCGTTTTGTACTGCTTAATTAACTGTTTGATGTCTTTACTTAATTTATTAAATACTGTTCGAAGTTCTGTCGTGTCTGTCTGTCTGATGTCTCTGTAGATTTGTCTTTTATGCTTTATTAATTTTAGGATATAATTTGGAAGGGGATATTTATAGGATTGTTTCTTAATTTTAGGTGTATTTTTGTTGATGGAGTGAGAAATGGCGTTATTAAATTGGGATATTACATTTTGATCAATAGTGGGATGAGTGGATATAAAGTGTGAGATATCTTTTGTAACTTGGGTGGTGTTGCAGTGTTTATGATTCAGTATATAGTCAGGAGGAGGTGGGGGGATAGTTTGTGTGACATTTAGTTGAAATTGGATGGATAGGTGGTCGGAGCATAGGTCAGGGATTAGTGTAACAGAGTGAATTAAATGTTTTAGGTTTTGGGTGCAAAGTAGGACATCGGGTGTGGTGGATTGGGTATCATTCATAATGAAGGTAGGCGGGGTATGTATGCGGACGAAGTTAGAATTGGAGAGAAAATTGGTAAGATGTCGAGATTTTGCTTTGTTTATGTTCATATCTCCAATAATTATGACGTTATCGTATAATGAAGATTTCGTAAAAATGGTATCATCAATTGAGGAGAAAGGGTGTATATAGACTAGGAAGATATGGATTAGGAATGAGGGTAAGTTTAAGGTGGCGTGGATACATTCATTAAGAGGGTTGTTAATTTTGGGTGGGTTGGCTTTTCCGAGTTTTAAGGAAGGGTGTACAGCAACTATAGACCCACCCCGGTATTTACGATTCTGCATGGTGGAGGGGATTTGTAGAGACTGCCAATTATTAAAGGAAAATGGTGTGATTGTTTTGGATTCGACAAGAAGGTTCACGTGAATAGGGTTATTTGATAGGAAATTATATAGTGCATGGGATTTATTGGAGATGGAGTTTATGTTTGTGTAAAGGAAACCAATATTAGCCATTATTAATTACTGCGTGAGCTGTTTTTACTCCTTGGATAGGAACTGTGGGCGGGATACTGTCGGGATCATCAAGGTCAAACATAACCACAAACATTCTGTTCCCCGAAAATGAGAGATGAGTGTCGATTTTAAAAGAATAGATGAAGCGTTCGCGGAGTTTTTTTATAAGAGCTTGTCTGTCTGTGTTATTGGGTTCGTTAATTTCAGTGATAAATGTGTCTAGGATGTGATCATGAAGAGTGATAGGTTGATGAATGCGTGAGTTCTGTTTGATGGTATCGTCTATATCGGAAGATTTCTTGTTAGTGAGGTGGATCTTCATATTTGGAATTCCTTCTATCGGCTGTTTAGGACGGTTTGGACATTTCATTGACCAAGCTCCATGGTCTTCACCCCCGCAGGAATTACATTTTATGGGGTTGTTCGTGGTGCATGCGTTAGTGTGGTGATCTCCTGTACATTTTGAACATATCGTTTTTTCTCTGCAGTCGGCAGTGATGTGGTTAAATTTCCCGCATTTATTGCAAGGGGCGGGAAGCGGCTGCGGCGGTAGACTCTCCTCTACAGTGTATACTTTGCACATATACTTAAAGTTTTCTTTTAATAATTTTGTGTAACTCTCATGTGAGGCGGTAATAATTCGAATTAGTCGAGTTTTTTGGTCGTTTGCTTTGGAAATGATTCGACGACAAAAACGGTGTTGAATGCCTAGTTGGTTGAGTTGAGTGCTGATAGCGGCGTCCTCGATTTCCAACTCTACTCCGCGAATCACGCAGCAGTAAGAGGGGGATGCGGTGGTATTGCGACTGTGCGTAGCGAGTGGTGTCGACTCAGTAAATTCGCGTACGAATGATTTATTTTGGAGTGCACGGAGGTTGTTGATGCATATGTTTTTATCCGAGTTCGATTTTAGAATAAAGCCATTTTTTGTTTTGATGATAATGACATCTTGGTCGTTATTATTAGCAAACCATATTTGCACGAATTGTAGACGTGTGTATTCATTAGTAGTGGTTATGTTGAATATGCATTTGTGGTTAGAATAAGTTGTGTTTTTGTTTAAATGTGGTAGCGTTTTTGTATGTGTGGACGGTCTTTGTTGTTGGATGGTAGACTGAGGTTGTGATGTTCCTGCTACCGGTTGAGAAAGAGTTTGTGGGATTTCTGTGTGTGTTTGTTGTTGAGTGTTTTGGCATTGTGGAGTATTTTGGTGTTGTTGACTGTTTTGGTGTTGTTGAGTACTTGGTTGTTGTTGAGTATTTTGTTGTTGTATGTGTTTCAGGATTGATTGTAGTGTTTTATTTGAAGTTTTGGGTGTGTTTAGGTTACCTGTGGCTTTTTTTTTCCTCCTCTCCCAGCGGTAAATTTAGGGGGGCGGCCACGTTTTCTGGTACTAGCCTCCTGGAACTCATCCACGGTCATCTCGGTGGAATCATCATCTGATTCCATGGTTCTTAACATCCAGTTTGTGATAAAATATAGCACTTAGTTGGTTGTTAAATTCGTTTGCTCTATTGCACGTCCGACTGTTGCGGTGTCTAGCTTGCGACTGTTCTAAGCAATATTTTTGTTGATAAAATAATTTTCGGTTAAATCTCAAATTTCGATTTTCGGTATAAGACCGTCAAAAAAATTGGGATCACAAAAAAACTAGACAAACTAGTGTTTCTAATTTAGGACTAATTTGTACCTATAAGCATTTTGTTATAAACAATATTTTTGTTGAGAAAATAATTTTCGGTTAAATCTTATATTTTGATTTTCGGTATAAAATTGTAAACAAATTTCGAATCACAATAAAACTCAACAAACTTGTGTTTTCAATTTAGGACTAATTTGTACCCGCAAGTATTTTGTTATTAACAATTTTTTGTTGATACTTTTATTTTCGGGTAACTATCAGATATCGATTTTCTTTATAAAACCATTCAAAACATTGGGACTATTGTTAAACTCGAAAAACTTGTATTTCGAATTTAGGACTAGTTAGACCCTCAACTATTTTGCTATAAACCGTTTTTTTGTTCATAATATGAGGTTATATCTCAGATCGCGAATTCAAGGATTTTTGTTATAAAACCATTTAAAAAAAATGACTACAGTAGAGCTGGGGAATCTTGTGTTTCGAATTGAGGACCTATTTGTACCCAGAGAAAATTTACATGTAAAAAAAATATTTCAATTTTTTCTCTATTCTATAATTCTTACCAATACGCTAGTGGTTATTTTCTCCCTTCCTCCTTTAACTCCGTAACGAGTGTCCATGACGGAATACATACACATTTTACCTAATATTATGATACACAACAGTGAATATGAAGTAATTGTTATGACAGTTCATGACAACTATTACTTATTATAGGATATTAGTTGCTAGTTTTCACTTTATTTTTAATTTATATTAAAGGATTCGAATCATTATAAAAGGATTCGAATATTTATAAAAGGATTCAAATATTTATAAAAGGATTCGAATACTTACAATTAATTAACATAAAATATGTCTTTTCTGTGTTTTTAAATTTCTCTTTAAATCAATGTTTTATACGCGTGGCGCATGAACTAAAATTTCGGGTTTAGAAGAGCCCAGAAAATTTGTCTCGGGTCGCGGGGCTTTTCTAAACCCGAAATTTTACTTCATGCTTAGTCTGGGAGTGGAAAACACTTGGTAAAGGTAAATCTTTAAATTCTATTAATTATCCACGTAACGTACTTAATGAATTTTACCCCCGAAACAACGATATCATGATTTCCCGGTGAAATATCGGTGAACCGGTTTATATTCATTAATTTATTGAATACCGGGTAAATTACCCGTATAAATACCCTGTATAAAAAAATGTACGAATCTAGTTAAAGCGTATTTACGAGTAGTTATTAATCGATAAGTTAATAAAAAATTATTAAGCGTTCATTTTGATGTTTAAACGAGTGTTTTTCACTCCCAGACAAAGCATGAAGTAAAATGTCGAGTTTAGAAAAGCCTGAACGTCCAAATCCAAACTCAGAATTTTCTAAACTCAAAATTTTACTTCATGCACTGCGCGTACAAAACGCTGATTCAGTGGAAAGTTTTAAATTTAGATGCTTGCGAATTATGACGCCCAACTAGAAGCCACAGCGTTAGCCTGGCCCCACGTTGGGAGCCAAAAAGCTCAAATACAAGCGTTTTAAGTATTTTCAAACGAGTGTTCTCCACTCTTAGCTTAAGCATAAAGTAAAATTTTGAGTTTAGAAAAGCCTGAGCGTTTTGATTTAGACCCGTAGCGTCCAAACTCAATCTTTTCTAAACTTGAAATTTTACTTCATGTGCCACGCGTACGAAACACTAATCAGTGTGAAGTTTTTACTTTTACTTTCACAATGTATGACGCCCAACAAGGGCCTAGCGTTAGCATGGCCCCAGGTTGGGTGCCAAAAAAAACTCAAATCTATGCAAGTATTGAACAATTTCTAGATAATTAAGAACACACTTACACCGCTTTACCGTTTCGTATGGCATAATCTGAGATATGTAATTTGTTTTTCAAAGCAACCGAGATGCCGACGACAGTTTATATACACTCGTTATAATTTAATTGCTATCATTTCCAACTTCTTCTAGCGAACGTTTTGATAAAGTTTTTATTTCTCTACTATAAAATTTTTCAAGTTTTGATTAAAAAGCAGTTAGCAAGTCCATTTTTAGTGTCTCTTTATTATGATTATTTGTTCAGTTTACACTACCATGGCTGGATACACTGCAATGGTTGCTTTCATAATCTAATGAAGTTTTTCTGTGACGAAATTTTTAAAACCAACTTTGACATTTTCAATTGTCATAGCACCTTCATCGAGAGAACTGCAACTATTTTTTTGCCAATTTGTTTTTTTTTTCCAATTGGAACTTATACAGCATGCAGTGATTGATGTGTTTATTTTCATTGCGAACATTTTTAATTGTTTCAACTGAAAAATTGCCTGTGTGGCAAAACAAGTGTTGCAGTGTAAAATAATAAACAGTGAAATCTTAACCAAGTGTGTTATTTACTAAGAGTGTTGAAAATTTGTTGTTGTTACGCAAAAATCGTGGTCACTAAACTCTAAACTCTCTGTACATATAAAATGTTTTTATGTTATAATGCTTAGATTATTAACAAACTATATCATCTCTATCAACGCGCACAATAAAAACGACATTAAATATTACTAATTACTAATGATATATTTTTTCAGTAATGCGCAAAATCAAGTTATTCCATGATTTTTAAAACTTATAAGTTTTTAAGAATCAACAAACTGTTATTGTTCTCTAAGAAAGAAGATAGTTACGAAAAAACTTAAAGATAGAAAAATTGTCCAAAACTTTTGTTTCAACGATTTTTTGTATTCCCATTAGTTATTGAATTATTCGCAACTTTTGCGAAATACAAAACAGCGTAAATTCTCGACTTTCCTCAATTTTGACAAAAAAACGTTATAACTCAAAAACTATTCCAGCTACAGAAAAGTATAATACATATTTGTTTTTATACAGGGTGATCCATAAAGTATCTAACAGAAAAAGTCGATTGTTTATCAAAAGTTATCAATAATATGTACAAGACTGTTTTCCACTCCCAGGCTAAGCATGAAGTGAAATTTCGAGTTTAGAAAAGCCTGAAAATTTGGTTTGGACGCGTAGCGCGAAGCGCGGAGCGGCCAAACCAAATTTTCAGGCTTTTCTAAACTCGAAATTTTACTTCATGCGCCACGCGCGTAAAACGGTAATTTATCCCGAAGTTTAAAAACACACACAAATTCCAATAAATAGTTCTAAGAAGTTATTCCACGATTTTGTGAAAATTATAATTTTTTTACGAAGCTTTCAACAAACTGTCGATTTTTTTCCAAGAAATAAGAGCTACGAAAAAACTTGAAGATAGAAAAATTATCCTAAATTTTATTATCTAGAACTTTCATTCTAACAACTTTTCTGCATTCCCATTAGTTATTGAGTTATTCGCAACTTTTGCGAAATACAAAAAAAGCGAGCGCGCTCGCGTAAAATCTCGACATTTTTCAACTTTGACTAAAAAACGTTATAACTGAAAAACTATTCGAGCTACAGAAAAGTATAATATATGCATTTAGGCTATTGCGAGGAGATCTACAAGATGATATTTGTTTTTATACACGGTGATCCATAAAGTATCTATAAGAAAAAGTCACTTGTTTTTTTTTTAAATCAAGAAGGCGAGTGTTTATCAAAAGTTATCAATATTATATACATAACTGTTTTCCACTCCTAGACTAAGCATGGAGTAAAATTTCGAGTTTAGAAAAGCCCCGTGAAAATTTGTCGAGGGTCGCGCAGCGACCCGAGACAAATTTTCGGGCTTTTCTAAACTCGAAATTTTACTTCATGCGCCACGCGTACAAAACACTGATTTGAAGTGAAGTTCAGAAACACACAAATACATCTTTAATCAGAGTAACAGGGAATCAGATGTTTAGTCTGTTATCAACGATGTTCAGTGTTAATTAAAATAATTAGGTTTTAAATATTTTTGTTAAAACAACTGGTAACGATATTTATATATAAATGGTTGCAGAAAAATAATAAAATCAAATTTATTCTTAAAGGATTTGTAATCGTGATTCGAGAAAACAGGATTCGAATCTTTGATTCGAATCTTATTTATCTCTTACGAATCCGTTATTCGAGTATTCGTGATTCGAATCATATTAGGTGATTCGAATTCGTGATTCGAATCCTTTTTACTAGGATTTGTCCCAGCTCTGTTACTTGCTATACAATTTATATCATAATGCAAAATGTACTGATCACAGCACTATGAGAAAATTTGCCTTGGATGTAATTTATATAGTTGATAAATAATCATAGTTATTAAACATTAATGTTGAAACGTAACTTCGTGAAAAGTATGTAACGAATCCATGATTTAACTTTAACCAATTACTCTAATATTGGTACACAAACTGTAGCAATTTTTATAACGAAAAGTAATCATTGAATCAGGCATTTATTGCTGTCGTTGCGCTTAAATGATATCAGTTTAAAAATGGATGTTTGTTATAAAATACTTATAGGTACAAATTAGTCCAAAATTCGAAACACAAGTTTTTCAAGTTTTATTGTGGTCGAGATTTGAGGTTTAACCAAGAATTATATTATCAACAAAATGTTGTTTGTAACAAAATGCTTAAGGGTACAAATTAGTCTTAATTTAGAAATACTAGTTTGTCGAGTTATATTGTGGGTCCAAATTTGTTAACGGTTTTATACCGAAAATCGAAATTTGAGATTATTTCATGAACAAAAAAATTGTTTATAACAAAATACTTGTGGGTACAAATTAGTCCTAAATTAGAAACACTAGTTTGTCGAGTTTTATTGTGGTCCTAAATTTGTTTACGGTTTTATACCGAAAATCGAAATTTGAGATTTAACCGAAAATTATTTTATCAACAAAAATATTTGTTTATAACAAAATGCTTATGGGTACAAATTAGTCCTAAATTAGAAACACTAGTTTGTCGAGTTTTATTGTGGTCCCAAATTTTTTTACGGTTTTATACCGAAAATCGAAATTTAAGATTTAACCGAAAATTATTTTATCAATAAAAATATTTGTTTATAACAAAATGCTTATGGGTACAAATTAGTCCTAAATTAGAAACACTAGTTTGTCGAGTTTTATTGTGGTTCCAAATTTTTTTACGGTTTTATACCGAAAATCGGAATATGAGATTTAACCGAAAATTATTTTATTAACAAAAGTATTGTTTATAATAAAATGCTTATGGGTACAAATTAGTCCTAAATTAAAAACACTAGTTTGTCGAGTTTTATTGTGGTTCCAAATTTTTTTACGGTTTTATAGCGAAAATCGAAATATGAGATTTAACCGAAAATTATTTTATTAACAAAAAATTGTTTATAACAAAATGCTTATGGGTACAAATTAGTCCTAAATTAGAAACACTAGTTTGTCGAGTTTTATTGTGATCCCAATTTTTTTGACGGTTTTATACCGAAAATTATTTTATCAACAAAAATATTGTTTAGAACAAAATGCTTGTGGGTACAAATTAGTCCTAGATTAGACAAACAAGTTCTAGTTTTATTGTGTTTCCAATTTTTTATTACGGATTTATATCGAAAATCGAGATTTAAAATGAATTAATCCGAAAATTATTTTATCAACAAAAAAAATGTTTAAAACAAAATACTTGTGGGTACTAAATAGTACTAATTTTATACTCTACATTTCTGTTTAATAATTATAAAATGTACTTTTTTTGTTATAAATTGGCTAAATAATGTATAAATTGTTTAAATAATTTATAATTGTTTAAACAATGAGAAACAATCATGGGTACAAATTAGTCTTTAATTCAAAGTTTTGGACGCACCTGGTTAAATTTCAATTGAAAATGGTGTGGGTGCTAACTTTAGTCAAGCTAGCACCCCCATAATAATAATCGGTTTTCCGGCTAAACTAAGTTGGTACAAATTCTAATTTTGTGGGTACAAATTAGTCTTTAATTAGTCCTAAATTATAGGCATATTTTAATTTAATTTTGGCGAAGTGGGGGTGCCAACTTTACGGAGGTGGTGTTAGATCGTTATTGATGTAGATGTCTGTGTATTCTACTAATGTTCATAGGTTGTATGCATTTCGGATAGATAGAAACGATTATTCTAGTACGACTTTAAGTAATCTAGCCTTACTATCATATGTTCGATAAAATATAACCTCTAGAGTGCTATGATTTCATCTTTTTTAAAATTTATGTTGGCTACACGCTTTAGGAATCGTCATATAAAACATCAGACATATAATGTATAATTTCAGAGTTGCCAACCTACAATATATTCCATAGCACTCTAGAGGTTTTATTTTATTGAACATACGATATCTTTACGAGGTTCACCTAATCTAAAAGATTTAATTCCAGTAGATTTAATGGAAGCAGTTGCATGCATTTTATTTAAAATTTCCACAACATATTTAGCTTCTTCTGTATTATCCGACGTTTCCGGTAGATTACTAATTATTATATTATTTTCCCTGCGCTTTTGCTCCGTTACTTCTTGTAGGACTTCATTTATAATAGTTTCCGATTCTGTCTGTTTTTGTTGAGTGGACGATTTTAGCTGAGCTATCTCCTGTTGTACATTGCTAACCATATCTTTGAGGCTGATAATGTGATTCGTTAAGTCAGAAGTAGTACAACCAGCGCAAGTCCATCTTATATTTTTTCAGATCGAAGTATTTTTGATTTATTAGTTGTTAACTTTACACATACGATACTATATACATTTCTACATATATAGCATTTGATTAAGTTGCTAGCATTTAGAGTTGAATTACAGCATTTACATTCCATTGTAGGCATTAGTAAACAAGACACAACACAATGTTGTGTTTTGTTTTAAAAGACATATTTAGCTTTGCTACAAATAAATATGTAGTTCTTTTTTCTGTTTTCCATGATACTTCCTATACAAATACACTTGCGGATATTAGATTATACAATGACGTATTTAAATTCTTATTTGTTTTACAATAAAACACTTTTTACTTTGTATAACAGTATTTTATTGAATGTGACTGCAGTTTCCACAAATTTAGCTTGTCATTATCAAACATAAAGTAATGTTAATAATAAATAAAATGAAACTTAAACTGGAGGTTTATATAGAGTATTATAAAACAGCGGTAAAAATGGGGGTGTACATTAGGTCTACCTGGTCGTTAATTAAGGGAATTCCCGGATTAGCGCGGGCTGTATTGCTAGCAAATTTATTTTACGACCTTTTTTGGCATGATGGATTACATTGAGTACATCTTTTTCAAAAGTGTGATTTTCATTTAAAAGATGTTTTGCGAAAGATGACTTATCACTTTGTTTTAGGCAACAATCTTGTGTTGAAATTACGACCAAATTGGCCAATGCATATCCCTTCACAATCTGCGCAGGTTAATTTATATATTCCAGATTTATTAAATTTATCTAATTTTGTTTTGCTATTAAAAATATGGTTATTGATTTTACAATAAGCTTTGAATGCGACTTATACATTATGTTATTTTTTAAATGTCCTTAACTTGAAAACTGAAATTGCCAAAATAAGATAACGATTTGTATTTAATATTTTCTTTCTTCTTCCAAATGATTTTCCGGCGTATAATAAATGTTTAATGACGTCATTATTTCCAAGGCCCTCTTTACAAACAAAAATATTATAATTTTAAATATCAAATCTAAAATAAATTATGAGTGTGATACATCATTGAGTTCAGAAAAAAATGTTCTTTAAAAAAATATGAAAATCCAAAATAGCGCCCATAAGAAAAACAAAAGTTGGCTATGGTCCCCGGGTAAATGTTATAGTTATCTTAAAAAAATATGCTACTAGATTACTCATTAAAAAGTATATTTTCAAAGTTGTACATGCCCAGATTCAGTAGTTTTTCAAAAACAAAATAAAAACGATTTTTCAAAAAATCAGTTTTTTGTTGATATCTCAAAACAAATAATGATATTTCAAAATTGTTTTTAGATTATTGTTAGACCCTTAAATACCTTTAACCTTTCATACAGTCAAAATACGGACACCCTGTATATATTTTTTAATTATCTTTAAGGGCTAATCCTAATTCAGCGGCCAGTGTTTCTTTATAACTATTTCATATTAAATGGGGTGAATATTTAGGGCCGGATTCTAATAATTTTAGTTCTGCATTTGAAAATATAATATTACTATTGTTTATTACTTTTGGATGAAATATATATTGATTAGTTGTTATAATATTATCTACTGCTACCTTGGCTTCTGTTTCTTCTATTAGTTTATAGAGTTTTTTCCTTTGTGTTTGGTATTTTTTGTATGCAATGCCACTAACATTTCCAACTTTTGTTTTTCGAAAATCATATGTCACGTTTTGTTCATCTATACCCTATGTGGATTTCAAGTATTTCGACGAGATCTAAAACTTTATTTGAAATATTTCTTAATATTCTGAATACTTACCGAGATGTTTAAATAATTATCAATTAAGTCATGTACGTTTTCAAGATGTTTAAAAGTTGCGGCCGTATGTCCTGTACCTAAAACGTCGCTATTATTTGACCATATTTATACACATGTCAGGCCTCACGTGGTTTTGTTCCTAACAACTCAACAGTTACTATCTTACATTAATTACTCATGACATTGCTGAAACTATTGAAGCCCGGGGGCAGGTGGATGTCGTTTATATGGATATGTCTAAAGCGTTTGACAAAGTTCAACATAATGTTCTTTTATCAAAATTGGATAATTTTGGTTTTTGTAACTCATCTATATCATGAATCAAATCATATCTCAGTAAGCGTAAAACATATGTAGTTGCCAATAGTTTTAAATCTTGAGAATATTTTCCTACATAAGGTCCACCGCAGGGTTCTATTCTTGGTCCATTACTATTTAACATATTTATTAACGACCATTCTCTTAACCGTGATTGTCAACATCTGTGATATGCAAATGATTTAAAAATTTACAAAACCATAAATAATATCAATGACAGCCGTAACTTGCAGATTTGGTCTCGATTTAAATATTGATAAATGTAAATATATGTCTTGTCCTAAAAAAACTATTTTTTTTACTTTAACTATGCAATTGATGGTAAAGTACTTGAACGTGTTACAACATTTAAAGATCTAGGTGTTTATTTCGATTATCATCTTAGCTTTAATTATCATATTGACGTTACGGTAAAAAATGCATTTAAGTCATTAGGTTTCATATGCCGTAACGCGTCCTAAATTCACAATTTTGTCACACTTAAAACTTTATTCTATTCTTATGTACGGTCAAAGTTGGAATATGCGGCGTTAGTTTGGTTTCCTCAAAATCAGTGGCAAATTAGAAAGTTCGAAAGTGTGCAACGCAAATTCCTAAAATTGTTATACTACAAATTTGAGAGAAGGTATCCAGAGAATGGCATCAAGCATAACATATTATTGGAAAGTTAAGTCACTTGAATCTCGTCGTAAAACTAAATGTATTTCTTTCCTTTATAAACTTTTGCACAACACAACTGATTCGCCTTATTTCTAAGCTAAACTCGGACTGCATATTCCTTCTCTTTCCAGCAGGCATAAACCAACATTTCATGTATTTGCGCATCGAACTAACGCGGGATTAAAACCTCCTGTTAGAATTATTTGTAATTGTTTTATTACAATTTCTCATTGTAGTGACATCTTTCACGATTCGCTAAAAATGTTACTCAGTAACTTGGAGCTTACTGTGAATTAATTATTCTTGTTTAAAATTATGTTTTATTTTATTCTCAGGACACACCTTCAACATTTAATAAGTAATTTTATTGTTACAGAATTATTCTAATTTAATTATTATTATATTTTTATATGTACCAGACTTATGTTTTGTTTTTGTCTTGTAATTGGGAAATGCTTTCCGTTGGACAATAAATGGATTATTATTATAATTAACTTTTTTTAGAACTAAGAGATAACTTTTTGTTTTGCTACAAAGAGTGTATTTACAATACATGTTATAATAATAAATTTTACATTATTAAACGTTTTCTTTTATTACCTACAACTTTTGTTTGAAACATTTATCGATCTGATTAATATTTAATAAAATATCAAAAAAAATTGGAAAACGCTAAGAGTAAACTACCTCTTCCGGTTTCCGCATTTTTTACTGAAAGTGAACAGCTTTTTCTATGATTCCTATAATTATAATATAAAGCTCTAGTTTAATGTTTAATCTCAATAACTAAAGCGGTTTTTGCTGTATCGATTTAACAAATAGTCTTAATCGGCTGAAGGGGCCTTTAAACGAATATTTCTACTAAAATTTTTAAGTTAAAATATTCACGAAAACAATACTTCCTCTCTGATTTACATACGGGGAAAGTAAATAATGTAATTTATAAATATTTTATGTTCCGCGAATATATGTATGACAAGTTTTAATTTTATTTGCTTAGCCAGTAATAGTCATTATTCAAAATCTTCAAAAAAAAAACGTTTTTATGTAATAAAATGCATGTGTGTTTAAATTACCCATCCAGGAATAATATTTCAGATAAATTAGTGTAATTAGCTGTTGTTAATACAAATTGCGTCATTTTAGGATCATGTTTATTTATCCCGTATTGATGATAGCATTGAGTAATGGATCATTAAAACTAGCGATGTGTACATGATAAAATGATGAATGGATTTATACACAAGGGATGTTAAAAATGCATATATCACTTGACATTCAGATCATAGCTGAATTCCGATCATTTTGATTAATGAATCAACGACTTCTCAGTATGTCTTCTGATGGACCTTTGCACAAACTACAGTTGATTTCTAAAGGATGCTTCTCAATTTGGAATAATTCATTAACGTTTGATATTATTCTAAGGGATCATTTTATTCTATGTAATTCTTACTTCAAAAACCTTGCAAATATAATTACAAATATTTATAAATATTCACTTCATGTTTGATGATGACAAGCTGAATTTGTCGAAACTGCAGTCACATTCAATAAAAAACTGTTATACAAACAAAGTAAGAAGTGTTTTATTGTGGAATTACAAATATTTAATTGATGAGAGGAATAAAGAAACTGTACGATATAGATTGTAATAAAACAACAAATTTGAGAATGTTTCTCTTTTCATTGCTTCATCAGGAATATTAATAATAGTTAAATAATTTAAGTTAAACCTTATATATTAATGTAATTAGATACCTTGGGACAATACCCACCCTAAAACAGATTATATATACCATAGCTCATGGTTTTATCAGATTTGTCATTGGTATTTTTGATGAATTTATTGAGTGAATTATTAGTTCGAAATAATGGACTATTATATTCCATACTTAAATTTTTTCGAGACTGCTACAGGGGCATTTAAAAACTAAATAATAACCCTGCATTTTATTTTCATTTAAAAAATCAAACCACAGAGTATAGAATGTAGTTAGATCTCAACGAATAGCGTATATATATATATATATATATATATATATATATATATATATATATATATATATATATATATTATTAACACATGTAAACAAATTTCAAACAACTTCGTTATAACGATCCCGGTTTTAACGACTTCCCGTATACAGGGATGGGCCTCGATTTGTCGACTTTAATAGGCGATATATATTGTGATTATGATTTTTTGTGTGGGGGGGGGGGGGGGGCAGTTTTGGATACTCTGTTAATTTCCAAGCTCTCTAACAGAATTATTCAATCTTATGTGGTCACATTAAATTTGAATAGTTCAAATGATGTTTTACAGAAAGTAGAAGTCACCTATTTTTTTAAACTTAACTGTAAATCAGTGTTTTGTACGCGTGGCGCATGAAGTAACATTTTGAGTTTAGAAAAGCCCCATGAACATTTTCTACGCGGGGCTTTTCTAAACTCGAAATTTTATTTCATGCTTAGTCTGGGAGTGGAAGACACTCGTTACTTTAAAATATATCACAAGTGTTAAAATGTGTATCGTAACTGCCACAAAGAATGAAAAAAAAAACCAAAAAATCATACATTTTAAAATTATTGCTGGCAAGTTTTCACCGAAATAAAAAAAAATAATTATCTTAACTAAGCAAATTATATACTTAAAAATTGAAAAAATGCTCTCAAAATTAATCAAAATTCAGAAGATTCAACACAATTTGTCAATCAACCGAACAAAATAATGGCTACTTTTTGGTAAACTTTACAATATTTTAGTGTTGTATACGCCTAGCGCTCACAGTAAAATTTCGAGTTTAGAAAAGCCCCGTGAAATTTTTCTACGCGGGGCTTTTCTAAACTAGAAATTTTACTTCATGCTTAGTCTGGGATTGGAAACGCTCGTTCGAACTTTAAATTGAACTCTTTTATAAAATAAATGAATGTCCGCAAATGTACAGAGTATATGAATACATAAGGATATGATATACAGGGTGCGGCAAAACAGACAGTCCAGTTTTGAAAGGCTATTAAAAAAACGGCGCAATTTAAAGAAATGGGGTTTATTTTATCTTAATCGGTACATCATGCCGTTTTATGCATTAAGTCCTGAAGATGACATCAGAAAGATGATGACCCCCTGCAGCGATACATTGATGAAGGCGATTTCTGAAATTTTAGGCCGCATTTTGGCACATCTCGATGGGTAAAGCGGCGATTTTCTCCCGAATTCGATCCCTGAGTTCTTACAAGGTGCGAGGTCGATGCCTAAAAACCTTTTCCTTCAGGTAGCCCCACAGGAGGGAACCCTGTCGCAGTTTCGTCATTGAAACTCGAGCAGTATGGGCCGTAGCCCCGTCCTGCTGAAACCAGATGTCTTCCAGAACTGCTTCCTTCATCAGTTCTTGCAATCGAGGTTGAAACAAATTTTCCAACATGAAAGCATAACGTTGAGCAGTGACAGTTACGGTTCGTCCGCCCTCTTAAAAAAAATAATGCCCAATTACCCCAAATTTGGAAATCGCACACCACACGGAGACTTTTGGGGAGTGAAGTGGTCTCTCGTGAAGTTACCTTGGGTTATTTACAGCTCAGTATCGAAAATGTTGTTTATTTACCCCTCCACAGAGATAGAAGTGGGCCTAGTCACTACTGAAAAAAGTTGACCTCGCATGGATCCGGTTCAGCATTTCTTGGAAGCGATTCATGCGGATTTTATAATCAGGGGGCATTAATTTTTAAAAAAGAATCATCTTGTAGGGGTGAAATGAGTCTTCATGTAATTCATGAACTCGCGATTAAATTACGGTGAGGGACGGGATCACGACGCGCAAGATTGAAATGCAGCCGGAATGCAGCCATTTTTAAGAAACGTGCGGACTGCGAAGCCCCGATGTTCTCCAGACCAAACCATGGTAACGACTAAAAACGGGATGACCTCCCCGACACAATGATATCCCTTCCAGGTAGGTACCCCCACCATACGGGATGTACTGGGCGTTCCAAACGGCACTGTCTGTTTTGCCGTACCCTGTATAAAAAGGGTAAATTATTGTGTCATATATTAATGATGGTTTTTGATTTTGAACAATAATCCAATTTTATAAGTTCGATTTTTTAAATTTTTTTCAGTTTTCTTATTGATAATACATATTATTGCTATTTGTACTATTTTACTATTTATTTGTAGTTTTTTGTCAATACTATTGTTGAAATAGAGGATAGATAGATTATCTTTATTTTTTTATTTGGTAAATTTTAATTTGTGTTATTTTACAATTTGTTGAAAATTGTTGATTTTTATGTTTTTATATTTGTATATTTTGTTTTAGATAAAAATTATTATTTGAATGACAAATCAATTTCAATATTATTCAGCAGTACTTCTAAATACAAAGAAATAGGAAATAAATAATTAAATATTAAAACATTTTATTTCAATCAATTGTTTGAGATTTATTGTTTTATTTCTTATTTTTAAATTTTTATTGTTGATATTTATTTATTTTTCCAAGAAAATACTGAAATACTGAATAGAATAAAAATTGATTTTTATTTAAAATTGTCAAATTAAAAACAACGTTATTGATATAATGCTAATTTTGCCACGCTTGAAAATGTTGCTCAATTTTAATACTTGTAAATATTGACGAATTTATTTAAAATTATTTTTCACATTTTCTAGAATAGTTTTTAATTATTAAATTAGCTCTTTTTAAATAATTTCAATTGTTTGTTTAAACTATATTTTTAGTTTTTGGCATTTTGAAAAATAACTTTCATTTTTAGTGACCTTTGAGCAACTTTAATTTAATACAATCTCATGAAAGTGACGAAAATCTCGAAATATCGAAAATCTTTATATGTTGAAAATATGATGAAAATGTTTAAATTGACGAAAATCTCGAAAGTAGAATAAATTTAGTTCGAGCAACTTTTCCATATTGTTGATATTTGAATCATCATATCCTTAACGGGGAAAGTTCTATGATAGACACGTCACCATTTTTTTATCAAAATCTGAGGATTTCAAAGATTTTCAAAAACATATTAAAATTTTATAAAATTTTTAAATATCTTCATAAATTTGGCGATTATTAGTTAACAACATAAAGAAATAAAAAATAGAATATATCATCAAATCATCAAATTATGCATACATTTTTAAGTTCAGTTCGTGATTTTCAAAATATTCCAAACCGTATTTTTTTTAAATCAAATTTAATTATGTTTAAATTTAAAAATATTTAAAATCTCATAAGTATTTTCTAAATCGAGGAAAATCTCGAAATATAAAAATCTATTGAACATTAAACATTGAAAATCTGGAAATATTGAACATTTTAAAAATCTCGAAATATCAAAAATCTTACGAAAATCTCGATATGTTGAAAATTTAATGAGAATTTTATAATTTAACGACAATCTCGAAATGTTAAAAATCTGGCAGAAATTTTATAAATCGACAAAAATTTCAAAATATCGATTATCTGGCAAAAATCTCGATATGTTGAAAATCTGATGAAAATGTTGTATAAATCGACGAAAATCTTAAAATATTGACAAGTTGACGAACATTTTATAAATTGACAAAAATCTCGAAATATTGAAAAGTTGATGAAAATTTTAGAAATCGTCAAAAATCTGGAAATATTAAAAATCTCACGAAAATTTTATAAATTGTCGAAGATTTAAACATATCGAAAACCTGAAGAAAAACTGAGAATCTGAATAGAATTGTACAACTTGATTATAAAATAGGCGATATATTTTATTTTTATATTGATCAATTGCTATTTCTATTTGTTTTTACTTTCATTTGTAGTTTATCTTGAACTTATTTTTATTTTTTGATTTAGTAAATTCTAATTTACAATATTTTATTACAATTAGAAGTATTATAATTTAAACTCATGATTTCAGTAATTTTTTAGAGATTTATTCATTTCTTTCAAATTCTTTTCTGTTTATTTTAAAGTTTTGCTTATCGAAAATATTGAAAGTGAAGAAATCGAATAAAAAATAAGATTTAAAAAAACATTTAAAAATTAAAATTAATAAAATATTAACGATTTATTTACTTTTATTATTTTTATCAATAAAAAAATTTGAATTGTTTTTTAAATTAACGAAAATTTATGAATATGAAATCCCTAAAAACTAATAAGATTTTTAAATTGACGAAAATTCATTATAAGCGTCAACATGTTGTAATTTTAAAAATGAACGAAGATTTAGGAAATTTAGAATAACCGTGAACAATTTAAAAATCGACAGAAATCTTGAAATTTTATGAAATGCAGCAAAAATGATTTTAAAATTAACGAAAAATCAGGATGTCCATAAAAACTGCAAAGATTACAAACATTTTGAAAATCAACGGAAATTTTATGATTACAAAAAATCGAATATAATTTAAAAATCAACTAAAATTTGCAAAAATCATGGAATTCGCTAACATTTTTTTAGTTAACGAAATTGTAGGAAGCTAATGAAAACTCATCTTCGAAAAAAGAATAAAAACTTTGATATTCATGATATAGTATTTTTATTTTAATTAGTGATAATAAATTCGCGCAAACTGCAAAAAAATCTTTAAAACAATCAAGTCTTTATAACTCAACTAAAAATTTTAAAAAGTCATCGATTATTCTCTAACGAGTGTTTTCCACTCCTGGATTAAAAATGAAGTAAAATTTCGAGTTGAGAAAAGCCCGAAGAATTTGAATTTAGACGCGCAGCGTACAAATCAAAATTCTGGCTTTTCTTAACTTAACTTTTCTGTCCTTCTATTCTTCTGTCCTTCTGTAATTCTGTTCTTCTGTCGCCACGATAAATTTTAAACCGATTGAGCTGTTAAGATGACAACACTATAAACTTAAGCTGTTTATTACAATAGTAGTATCCGATAAACTTTTACTGAAAATGTGAAAACCAGAAGTCAACTACGGAGACCTCAAAATTTATATATCCACTTAAATTTATGATTTAATAATTTTTGCGGAAACAATATTTTCCCTTTGGTTTGCAAATGGGAAAAAGTAAAAAATAATTTCAAGAATTGATTTTGATAGAAGGTATAAAGAATGAACATCCCTAAAATAATCAGACGATTGACGAAAAAATTGCAAAAATTATGATACCGAAATAAGTGCATAAAAATAAAGTTAAATTAAATTCTAAAAAAAACTAAGTAATAAGAAACAAAGATTATTAAGAAATGCGCAATCTATATTTTACGTTGTAAATTGAATACGAACAATTTTAAAAGATCAAAGTCAATTGACTTCATTTTAATTGCATGGAAAAAATCCCTACCATTCGTGTAATTAATTTCCTACCGAATGTTAAGTATTTAGTCGTTTATTACTTTTAAAAACATTATTAGCGATAGTGAACATGGGTTTTATACTAGTCGGTCTACTGAAACGAATCTTGTTATTTACACTGATTATATAGTCCGTGCTTTCGAAAGCGGAGCTGAAGTTCATTCAATATATACGGACCTTAGCAAAGCTTTCGATTGTCTTATTTACTCAATCCTATTGCGTAAACTGCCTGCTTATGGTGTAGGTGATCTCTTACTGAAGTGGCTTGGATCTTATTTGACTGGAAGAGTCCAATATGTAAAGATCAATGGGTTCGTTTCTAATGAAATATGGGTACAATCAGGGGTTCCTCAGGATTCCCACCTGGAACCACTGCTCTTTTCGATCTTCATAAATGATCTATCTGATGCACTTACTTGTCTACACTTACTATTTGCGGATGATCTCAAGATATTTCTAAAAATCAACAACATCAATGATTTCTCTATCATTCAACATAATATGCTCCTAATACAAAGCTGGTGCAAAACTAGTAATATGGCACTAAATATAAGTAAATGCCAGTTTATGCCGTTTTCACGCTGCAAAATACCAAATAATTACAATTACAATTTAAACGATACTCCTCTCTCTAGAGTAGATGGTATCCGGGACCTTGGGGTGTTATTGGACTCTAAACTGTCTTACAAGTAATATATTGCCTATATAGTGAATAAGGCTAATAAAATGCTTGGGTTTATTAGGCGATCTACAACCGATTTTGTCAATGTACGTGCTCTTGTGATTTTATACAATGCACTAGTTCGATCACACCTAGATTATTGCTGCCTTATATGGTCTCCACTCTACAAAACGCATGTTTAGAGTCTATACAACACACATTTTCAAAGGTCTTAGCTTATAAGTTAAGCATCTTACACCATGAACTGTACATTCGAAGAAAGGGAATAAGCATCACATTTATGTACAATATACTAAATGGCATGATCAACTGTGTAATTCTGCATTACTTGATTATTCTCAATGTGCCGGGTCGAGCACTAAGATCGAATGATCTCCTACATGTCGGTCACCATAGAACCACTTACGGCAAGAATAGTCCAATGCCACAGATCGCCAGGCATGTAAACAGTGTGGCATCGTCGCTGGATTTCTTTGGAAACTCGCTCAATTAATTTAAAATGCATCTAACGAAGTTAATTTGATTTAATTAGATTGTTCTTGTTTATTTTGTACAGTATATATTGTCTTTTATTGTATGTAAGTGTTTTTCTATTTTATTTGTGTGTACCTATTTATATTTAATATAGTTGTAATATTTTTCATAATTTAGTTTGTAACATTGAAAAGGCATGACTGTTTAGAAATGAATAAATAAATAAACGTATGTGTGGATATCTCAAGTTCCGACTAAATATGGACAAACGATGATCCCTTGAGGATCGTAGGACTAAAATTCCGGAAAAAATCACACACATTTCGCGTCAGATGTTGATGGATACTGTTTGGAGTTTTTGGGAGCAGCTGGAATCTTGCATCAACGTTGATGGCCGATTTCTGCGAGACCGTGATTTTTTCAACGTATAAAACGTATAACAAAAAAATATTTTAGTTTCATTATGTTTCTACAAATATAAAAAATGAATTCGTGAAAAAATATCTATAATCCTGCACAAAGCCTGCATTCAATACGCACCAATACAAAGTAAATATTATTTTTAAAATCCAAATATTATTGGTAAAAACTGTTAAAATATTAAAAATATGATAAATAATTAAAACTAGTTAAAAAAGTCATAAACTTTCAATAAAACAGAACCAATATTTTGATTCTAGCGAGGGTTTTCCACTCTTTGATTAAGCATGAAGTCAAATTTCGGGTTTAGACAAGTCTAAACATTTGGATTCCCAAGTCATGGGGCATTTAAATTTATAAGGTGGAAACTTTTATTAATCCTTAACTTAGTTACGATTAATAAACCTTTTGAGGAAAAGCCTCACATTTTTGAAAATTAAATTTATTTGAAACTGGCGACCCATGGTTTGCGCACCACATTCTGTAACCATTATACTGTAAAGACGCGACGCACATTACACGATTTAACCAATCTAGCGGCACAAAATTCATGGACTAGTTTTTATGGTTCATTTTGGATCATAAATTAATTAGTTTTACATTAATATAAAAATAAATAGTTTTCCAAAATATTTAAATACGTCATTAGTTAAAACAAAACAAATATTTTTTCTTGTAGTTAATTTTGCATTCAATTAGCATTATGTTTGTCGCTTAATTCATGTTGTGCAGGTTTTCTTATTCATAATAATTATTATTATTCTTTATTTTCCTAATAGATACATACAAATATCCAATTACAGGGAACTTAATATTATATAATGCTATGCTACCTTACTTTAGAACATACATATAATGTGAAACTATGTTATATAAAAGAAAAATAGGAAAGAAAAGAAAAGAAAAAAAAAACAACAAACTTAAAGCCTAAAACCTAGGAACCTGAAACTTCAACTCACCTAGGATGTTGGGGTCATCAATTTCGTAATTTACTACCCCGTATAAAAATAGGATTAGAGATTTAGTACGCCTATCACTCAATCTTTTGACATTAAATGTTTGCAAGAGATTATCATATATAATGGATGCAGATGGATATTCCCTAAATTAAAAAAAAACTTTCTTTGAACTGCTTTAACTCTACTCACAGTAATTTAGTAGTACGGTGACCAAATAACAAAGGTAAATTCGAGGTTAGAACGAGTGTATGAAAAATACATTTTTTCAGAACGTCTATGTTATGAAAGTCCTTACAAGTGCGATGAAAAAAGCCCAACAGTTTGATACTTTTGTCACAAATCTTATTTATATAATCAGTAAATGTCAAATTATGATCAAAAGTTACTCCTAAAGCTTAAATTGAGTTTATACGTTTAAATAAAATATTGTTAATACTATAATCAAATATAAAAATATCTTTTTTACGATAAAATGATATGCATTTACACTTTTATAAGTTCAACGATAATCCATTTACCTCACACCATTTATGAATGTTATTAATATCTTCCTGCAACCGAATACAATTATACTTGGACTCAATGATATTAAGTGCTTTCATATCGTCCGTATATAGGAGCACGTTACACCGAATTACCTCAACAATATCATTAATAATAATAATGAATAAGAGTGGTCCCAGATTTGCACCTTGAGGAACCACAGATATGGTAGTATACTCATTGGAATGATACCCAATATACTGGACAAATTGTCGTCTGACAATTTGTGTATATATCACTGTGTATACTTTTAGACTAATCACAAGCGATTGACTTTTACAAAACATTGTTTGTACAGAGAATTCTTATTTTTAGTAGTATGTTCGATATTCGTTGTCTTTCTAAAATGGTTCAATTTGAAGCTTTAAACGAGTGTTTCTACTCCCAGTTTAAGCATGAAGTAATTGTATATGCTGTAAATCTTCAGATATTCGTTTTTTTTCAATTTGAAGCTTTAAGCGAGTGTCGTCCACTCCTAAACAAAAATATTTTAAACTTAACTTGAAATCAGTGTTTTATACGCGTGACGTATGAAGTAAAATTTCGAGTTTAGAAAAGCCCAGTGAAAATTTTCTACGCATGGCTTTTCTAAACTCGAAATTTCACTTCATGCTTAGTCTGGGAGTGGCCGTCACATGTTTATAGCTTTAAACTGAACTCTTAAAAAAACCAACGATTATCGAAAAATGTACAGCATGTACGCAGTAATTGACATATGTATAATTAAAAGAGCTCCCTTTATAAAATAAATACATAGAAAGTAAAAAAATATTATTTGAGTTATTTAAAATAGTACTAGATAAGTTGATTTGAACAAACGTACATATTTCTAACTTTAAATAAAAATACGACATAAATTTGCAGTTGATAGAGCTATATTATACATTTTATAGATTTTTATAAAACCTGCAATTTTTATTTAAAGACTTTTTTAATTTACAGTATTTTAAGAAATATTAACAATAGACAAGGCGTGTTCACTTAGTTCTTACACCTAACAAAAATGTTCAATATCTTAGTAATCGCAAAAAGTCGCACAATTCAACAAGATTTATCGTAAATAACACATCTTGAGGATCATTAGAAAACAGGTAGTAGTTTATGACGATGTATGACACAAAACATATGAATGATTTTATCAGATGTTTATATTTGTTTTTTTTATAAATTGAATAACCTATTATGTTTATGTTATACTATATTATATTTACACAAATAATATATGATGTTGTAGCTACACTTTGGCAGAAAAAGACACCAAAGAGAAAATATTCTTCAGCTTTGATCAAACGATACAATTTTAAAATAATTGATAATAAAATGAATTAGCAACAAATGAAATTAGTTGTTTATCAGGAATATTTTTCTGATGTATATGAATAATTTGTAGTAATGCATTTGTAATGGTTATATTTCAATAATTTAAATTTTGTCCCGCTAGAACGTTCAAATCGTATACTGTGCGACGCACAGTGTTCGAAACGCTCATTCTAGCCGAACATTTCGCTCTAACGTGTTTTTCTTAAAAACGAAATAAGATAGGTATAGGGAATGCTAATATAGATCAATGCAGAATTGAAATTCTGCGTCAGAATATGTAAAAATATACATAGTGTTTCGTTTAAAAAAATCGAGATTTAATGCTTAAAATTTGACTAAATGTGGTGTGAAATTTTAAACTCTCAGTATAGTATTATTCAAAAAATAAATCATCACTGAGTACCTTTAGGTATTGGTTTAATATAGCAAACATTACATCCCTTTGACTTTTTTTTGCGGAAATACGAATTTTAAAATGAGTCATGAAAAAGCAGATTTATTTTTTAATGTCAAGGTTTGAAAATAAAAAATATAGCATTATATTCAAAATAAAGAAGTTTTTATTGACTTCCGGTATAACCGGAAGTCGACTAATTTTGAAAATATTTTCATTAATAAGTGCACACCCAATTACATATCTGCTAAAACTCTCATTACAATACATTAATTTCTGTTTCATTTATCCAATTTGCAAATTTGAATTCGAACTGGGTTGGATGCAATTTGATTCGTTCCACTTAAAAAATAATTTTGGACTGAAATTTTTAATTTGTTGCTTTAGTAAGTCTGGATTCTCACATTAGCTACCATATTGAGATTTAAAATATTTATCACATAGAAAGAAGACGCTGAATTTTTGTTATTTAAAACATTTTCAGCGCGCCAATCATCGAACCGGCTCTTATGAGAAATGGACACGCTATCGGGTATAGTGTATTCATCGCTCATTTGTTGAGCAATAAAAATCGAAAATCGAGCGAGGTTATTTTTTTTCATTTCCATATTGATACTATCTATAACTGTTTTGTTTAAATTCGGTGAAGTGTTATTGTTTCTTAATGTTCACTTCAATTGGGCCCAGATCAATTGGGTTAAAAACACAGTGTTACGGGGGTAGCCGTACCACCGTATGCCCATGTTTTTTCGCCAATGTGTCAATATAAAATTGTTTTTTGTTTGTTTGTGTTTTCAACACTTCCAGAAGCTGCGCCTTTGTATAGTTGTCCTCGTAAAATAAATCATTTTTATGTAAATAATCAGATATTTCTGATTTTTTACTGGACGTAGTCGGTGCCTTATCAATTTGTCGACTATGGTATGATGCATTGTCCATAACTATTACGAAGTTTTAGGCCAAATTCGGTATCAATTTATTTTCGAACCAGTTTTCAAATAAAACCGCAGTCATATTTTTGAATTTTCTGTAAATATTCGTATCGCCATTTTATGATATTTTCCCTTTCCATTAGATGCTTCCTTTTATCTATAGTGGCGAATTTAAATCCATTGTCCTTTAAGGATTTCCATAATGTTGTTAGACTACACGATATAATTTCCCTTTCTTTCAAAATATTATTAATAACTTTTAGTGTAGGTGCCATTTTAGTCTTTATTACTTCATAAGTAATTTTTCTAATTTTATTGAATACTTTAGGCGTATTTTTGTTCACAACCCCTTTATCGCACCGATTTGTTATTTGGTCGGTAGAATTTTTTATTATGTGGCTAATTGATTTTGCAGAAACATTGGTTAAAAGTTCTGCTATTTCCAAAAAATTCTTTACTCCAAGAACATCTTTAAGACCTCGATATACGTCCTTTATAATGCCTTTCGCGTCGGGTGAAAAATTATTATGATTCGCCTGGTTATTTCGTTGGCGGGAACTAATAAAAACCATTATGAGATAAAGATTCTATAATTGAAAATGTAAAGCCTTGTTCAGAGGTTATTATTTACACTATTTACACTTTCCCTTTTTTTATGTAGTACAAGTGAAAACAATGTATTGAACTTTTTTGGGTAAATATAATCATAATTTTAACGACAATATCCGTTTTGACATCCCTATAATCGATTAAAACCATTTTTTATTTTAAATTTCTGTCTGCCCGGCTATTGGAAACCATTAGAAATATCGACATAAAACATATCATATTTGTAGGTGCTAAAAATATTTTGAAAACTGAAACTGGTAGTTTACTGTTAGCGGTTTTAAAATGTTTCCCGATATTTTGTTAAATATTAACCAAACCAAAAAATTCAATTTTACCAAAACAAAATATATTTTTGTCATAGCACTCTTAATATGTAAAATATGTTAAAAATAGTGTTTTTTTTATCTAGTTGTCGGTTTATATCTGTGAAAGTATTAATAATATTGAAAACTACTTTACATAAAGTAGATAATGAAAAATTAATCATAAATTGTAATCACTAGAGAGCGGATAAAAAGCGTAAAAAATGTAAAAGCACTTAAAAAACACTACATTTAGAGAAAAAGAGCATATAAACAGCATTAAAGCGGAAAAAGCATTTAAAAGGCATTAAATGAGTAAAAATACATAAAAACTATAACATTATTTAGTATTCAATATGCTTATCAATATTTTTTAAATAGAAATTCTACAACTAACAGGTTAAAAATAAAAAAATATTTTCTTTACGTGTTATGTTATGTGAAGCATTTCAAAATAAAAGGTTTTTCTTTTATACATTTCAAAATATCTACAATTTGATTAAAAAATTTAGATCCTTTCTTCAACACTTTATTTTGTAACCAAATGTACATTTCGGACACAATGTGGTTTGATACTAAATACTAAACAATAAAAATTATTTTTTAGTATTTAGTCTCAAACCATTAATAATGGACACATTGTGTCCGAAATGTACATTTGGTTACAAAATAAAGTTTGGAATAAAGGATCTAAGTGTTTTTAATCAAATATTACCCTCTTTAAGTAACTCAATCATTGGGTTATTTATTCATGAAAACAATTGACCACTAAATCTTATTCTAAACTAGGGTTTGCCAACCTTTTTTATCTACTTTAAACACTTAACTTAAACAGAAAAACAAAAAATAATTGAAGTAGCTCTCGACGCAGCAGGAATTTTACAATACGTATTGGTGATTATTATGATCGATATTAATATATTTTTGAATAACGTTGGAGTTGGATATTCATTTTGACATTTTCAATTGGTGGTTTGAAGTATTGCAAATTTAATTGTAACATCATTTGTTTAAATTTATAATTTGTGTCATGTACTTACGCATCTCTACATTAAATATAATACTTATAATAAAAAGTGTGCAGGATTCAGTCTAGAAAAATATCTCGTCTAATGATGAAGGTTTCATCATTAGACGAGATATTTTTCTAGACTGAATCCTGCACACTTTTTAATTTTAAAGATTTTCTTTAACTGTCAAAACAAAAGAACTACGGGCGATTGCAACTATCGAAACAAACGAGCTATATCTTCAAAACGGTGACAGCTGGCTTAGTTCTGTTAAAACAATTGAAAACTAGACTGAGTTCAGAATTTGTGTTCAATATATTATAAATAGCTATTTATGTAACGAGAAAAAAAAACTTAATAAAATCCAATAATTTGAACTAGTTTAGAAAAGCCTGAAAATGTGGCTTGGCAGCTTAGCGCGAAGCCAAATTCTGGCGTTTCTAAACTCGAAATTTTACTTCATGCGCCACGCATGTGAAACACCCAAATATCATGAAGTTCAAAATATTCTCGGTTATCAATATGTATATTTTTAATCAATTGTTACAACTATATTATATGTGAGAAAGTAACATCATTTTAAACATGTTTTTAAGTTTTAAACGGTGTTTCAATGAAAAAAAAAAACACGTTTCGTAAATAAAACTGATTGTTCTAATTAAAATAAAAAAACATTTTATTTAACAACCCCGGTACAAAATAGATTTTTTTGTTTTAGCATATTGCTTATTTATTTAAAATAAGCGTAATTTTTTATTGAAATCAAATATTTTTCAAAACTTTAAGAAAATGCTTTAAATAAGCATAATAATCTAAAATAGGCATAAAAATTAAGAATAAGCACAAAAGGACAAAAAAAGCAAAAAAATTCTTAGTGCCAAATTATCACATTTTTCGTGATTCGTATGCAATTATAGAAACTCTCTCGATGCTATATATATTAAGCATAAGCATACTAGCTAGAAATCCGCTGTCTAGTAATCACACTTCTTGTCATAGCTTTCGGTCAATAAGTGTTGTGTATTATAAATCAGAATTAGCTTTGCGTATTCTCTAGCTATAATGCGCTCTTTTACAGTGCGCTATACCTATGAAAACTAATATTACTGATTTTTTTTTTGTTATTATTTCGAATATTTTAATTCTTTCTTTATACATCCGTCTAAAATTAATTTGCAATTTTGATTTAATATAATTTGTTATTTTAGAATTAATTAAATTAAAAAAATCTAAAATATGACTTCAATATGTACTCTATAACGATTATTAGTATACCACCACTTTGTGTGCCTTCATAGTATAAAACGATTTTAAATTTTAACGACGGTAGGCTTGAGCGCAGCCTAAATTTAATCGACTCAGGGAATCCCAAAACGCATATATCTTGTTATTCTTTTTTTGCGTAAAAATATGATATTATTTTGTCAAAATAATAAAACATGTAATAAATATATTATTAGATATTAAAGAAGTGTTGTTATAAATAAATTAAAATTGTTCAATGTATATTCTTATGTTTTAAAGTATGTAGAATACTATAACATAAATGAATTCTTACAATTTTTAATGCGCTGGACACTGCTATTCTGAACATGGCTTTAGCGAGTTGGATCAGTAAAAATATTTTTAAAATACTTTCAATAATATTATATATTTATATGATATTATTAAATACATACCCTGGCTCTTTACTAAAATTCTAGTGTTGCTATTATCTGCTTCAACGGCGCCCTCAATCAATTGATTTTGGTCCATGATGAAACGATTATCCCAGGGTCGCCACATATTTTATCAAAAATAGGTAGTCGTCACAAGCAAAAAGTAAACAAAATCCGCGAGTAGGCACAATAAGAAAGAATGAGAAAACCGAGAACGAAATATGCACTAACACAATTGCTGATAATATGATGAATTTTTAAATAAGCAAAACGACCTATACTCACAAAAATGAGGGTAAAAGGAACAAACCAATAATTATCAAACGAATTCACAGAAATACATTCCAAAAATGATTGGAAATGCATACAGGGTTTTCCCATTGGAAATCCAATGAACACCCCTGGATCGGTGCAGGTTTCAGGGAACATTTCGAAAAAGATCATTTTTGCTTTCCAAAAACACGCAGGTAGTTATAGATACATTTTGTGCGAGGCGAAATTGAACCGATTTAGCATCCTTGTCGGCGCGCACCAACTACCCCCCGCGCTGGTCACCCGTAGTGCCGGTAGCCGCAAGGTTGTATAATGATTTTAATTTTATTGAGGGTATTCAAGTTCGATTTTTATTGCTCAGCAAAAGAGCGATGAATACACTATAAACTCTGGCAAATTAATTTTACTGGGTGATAAGACAAATAATTATTTTATATAAAAAAGTACTTCATTAGACCCCTGAGTACAGTTGCGAACTTAGTTTACATTAAAATTCGTTAATTTTACTTATTATTGTAAATACGTATCACATATTTTAAATCAAATTTAACGGGCGTAGGAATTTTTAATATACGAAATTGAATAACGTTCGGTATACACATACCTTCAGAATGATTATCCATAATTGCATAAAATTGTAACTTATCGTATACACGGTTTAAAAATAAACAAGACGAGTGCGTTCTAATCACGACCGTACGGCAATTGAGTGAATTTTATGAACCGCGTACTTTGGTCGCGAGCGTCCAGTTTTACCCACGGCCATTAAAGACTTAGACGGTCGGGGTACTTGCGGTTAACCTCAAGATTTGCGGGGGTCTGCAGGGGGTCGTAAAGCTCTGTCAGGAAAATTATTGGGGTAATGGAGTAGGTAGTTTTCGGCATTCGGAAATTATGCCAAAACAACACATTCAGAAAAATACCTAATAACCCGCACAATCATTGAATAACTAAAATACATAGTGTAATTGAAAAATGTAACAAATCTCTCTTGATTTAGTACTACGAGTATATGAGAAATAATGCGATTTATAGTGATTTTTATGTCGATTTATTTGATAAGGCATATCTAAAACATCAGTTGCAATCTAACCTAACCTAAATAATGTATTCTGTTGCAAACCTGTCTACTAACCTAACCTAGAAGCATATGAAATCACCAGCGTGTACAAAGACACTCAAGCAATTGAATCTATTGCAAACCTTTTTCTTAACCTAACCTAACCTAACCTAGAAGTATATTGAATCTCTAACGTGCGCAAAGAGATGAACTTAATGAGTTTTACCTTTAAAACTAAGATTTCTATTATGTGGTATATTTTGAATTACCCTCCGTGAAATACGCCACCTGTTGGAATGTTCACACACTATGTTTAAATGTATTATCTGTGCTAATATCTACAGCCTAAATAATAAACGTAACTTGTCAAAAACGTAATTTTCAATCAAAAATTTTGAGCAAACGGTAAGTCTAATCACATTAAAAACAATTTGTCTGCCTTTCTATTATGATAAAAAATTTATAACATATCGTTAAATATTCCTTTTCTAAAGAAAGGTTATAATATGGAGTGAAAATAAAAATATTAACATATTTTTATTTTCACTCCATATTATAACCTTTCTTTAGAAAAGGGATATTTAACGATATGTTAAGAATAAAGAGGAAAAGAAAGGGATTTTTAGTTTTGACAGATCAAATGACAATTAACTGATCGGTGGAAATAAAATGTCGATTTTGTAGAAAAACGTGCAATATAAAGTTTAGAACGTGCATTTCCACTCCCAGGCTAAGCATGAAGTAAAATTTCGAGTTTAGAAAAGCCCCGCGTAGAAAATTTGTCGAGGGTCGCGCAGCGAACCGAGACAAATTTTCACAGGGCTTTTCTAAACTCGAAATTTTACTTCATGCGCCACACGTATAAAATACTGAAATATAGTGAAGTTAGAAATACACTAAAAACATTTCATTTAAATAAGTAATAATCAAGATATTTAAATAACAAAATATTTACGTTTTTCTTCATATATTTTCAAGTTAAGTCAAATAATATAATATATCAAATTAAGTTATTTACTAATTTAATTAACACAAAATAATAACGTTGCGTATATGCATCAATGGCACATAATGGGTTAATAGTGCTTCGATAACCATAATATAACCTTTTCTTAAAAAACTTGACTTAGCCAGTATAAATATGGTGATGTTTGACATTATCCAATTTTCGAGTACTTAAGTGTTAGTGTAATTTGAGTACAAATTATGAATACAGATTTTTAACACGGAATATTTATTACGTGTATACAGGGTAAACTTCTGTTTAGATAGAATTAAAATTGTTGGATTGATAAAATAAATATATACAGGGTCCTGCAACAGTGCGTCCTAGCGCCTTTCCCGTGAAAAAAAACAAAAAAATGTTTCGTACAAAAAGTTATTGATTTAAAAATCTTTATGGCGTAAAATTATTTTCAAACATACAGGGTGTCCCAATTTTGCGGTATAACAAAAATATATATTTTTTTCAATGGAACACCCTGTATTTATTCAACTTTTCTAATGACATTTTTCAACCTCTACATTGTTATCCATTTAGTTTTTAATTATGTTACAGTGTTGCCAATTTACAATTTTTTTCTCCAAGTATCATGCATAAGCAAGCTTAACTTTAAAAAATCGTAGCGACCTCGTTTTTTCAAGGTAAGAATAACTTTTAGCAAATATCTCAGTGTAGTTAATAAGCAAGGTTTTATTAATGAGCAATTTAAATTTAGTAATACAGAGTGTTCAGAGAAACATGCCAAACTTTGCAAATTTCAAAGCGGTATAACCCATTTTTTTTAAATGGAATGCTCCCTATTTTATGTCATTATTCGAAAGGTTTATTTCTTCTCTTTAATTTGATGGGCATATCTTATGTCTAAACCCCATAGTTGTTGAGATATTCAATATTTTTCACAAAAGTATTCATTTAATTACATTTCTATGCACTCTAGTAGGCCATGCTGAGACGAAACAACTGTCAAAATGTAAGTAAAAGTCAATGTGAGATGAATAAATACAGATAATACTTCAAAAGTATTAATACAAAAGAGAAACGATACTACAGTAAATGTTCAAAATGTTTTCCATTTTCATTTAGACACAAATAAATTCGCCGCTGAAAAGACCTATTCACTCTTCCTAACATTTCAGGTAAATACTTGCAAAAGCATTAACAATTTGTTGCTGCATATTCATTGGGGTTGTTGTTGTTGTTTGGCATGTTTCTCTGAAGACCCTGTACTACTAAATTTAAATTGCTCATTAATAAAACGTTGCTTATTAACTACACTGAGATATTTGCTAAAAGTTATTCTTACCTTCAAAAAACGAGGTCGCTACGATTTTTTAAAGTTGAGCTTGCTTATGCATGATACTTGAAGAAAAAAATTGTAAATTGGCAGCACTGTAACATAATAAAAAACTAAATGGACAACAATGTAGAGGTTGAAAAATGTCATTAGAAAAGTTGAATAAATACAGGGTGTTCCCTTAAAAAAAACAAATATTTTTGTTATATTGAAAAATTGGGACACCCTGTATGTTGCAGGACCCTGTATTTTTTTAAGGGGTAATACATCAAAAACGTTAAATATCGGTAATTGAAATAAATGCATAATTTACAATCCCTATATACTTAACCAACTTTTTCAATTACCGGTAATTTAATGTTTTTCTTTTAAATTAGACGACAGTCATCTGATCGGTGTGATTGGCATTAGCTACTTATTTACTAATGAGGTTACACCGACAGCGGTGACATTTGATACAACTGGCAATTTCGACAATTGTCACTTATGTTAAAAATGTCATATTATACCACAAATATCATATTTATCTTAAATTATCAATTTTAATGTAAAATGTCACCTTTGACACAAAGTGCCAATATTGACTTGATTCATATTTTTTCTTTTCGTTTATTTGTAATAAACTTCAGATTACGGTGTTTGGTGTAAAATGTCATTTTTTACATACAGGGTCAATATTGACTTGATTATTCTTTTTCTTTTCGTTTGTTTGTAATAAGCTTAAATTACAATTTTGACGTAAAATGTCATTTTTGACACAAAGTGTCTGTATTGAGTTGATTCATCTTATTCTTTTCATTTATTTGTATTGATGTGAAAGTGCCCTTGAGAGATTGTCTTTTTCGGTATTTTTCATATTAATTAGGTTAGGTACCGCATGATTAAGGTTAGGGACAGTTAATAAAGTTAGATGGTGTTAGATAATTGTCGTCTAACTTGAACAAGACATATAGATTAACCGGTAATTGAAAAAGTATTCAAATTATAAGGGATTGTATAGTACATTTATTTACTTTTTCAATTACTGGTATTTGTTATAAATACGATTGTCACGTTTCCCTTATGTCCGGTATTATAAACGATTAATAAATCATTAGATAACTATTTGTGGTGTAAATTTATTTACCTAGTAAACTAATAGGCAAATAAAATTGCGTATTATAAAGCAAACCTTCCAAATATATAGCAATTCTAGAAAAAAATAATTTTATTAGTAGATTACAGACCACAATTATACATTTTCATTGTGGCCATAGCTGGAATCACCAATTTGTTAAATTGAATTGTCAATATTTCAAATTAAATTGTCAATCAAATTGGAAATTAAGTATAATTCCTTATAATTATGGAAAATAACCGTGGAATAGAACAGAATTACACAGAACAAGTAAAAGAAAGCTTATTAGAAATGATAAAAGACATAAACAAGTGTTTTCCACTCCCAGGCTAAGCATGAAGTAAAATTTCGAGTTTAGAAAAGCCTGAAAATTTGGTTTGGTCGCGTAGCGCGAAGCGCGGAGCGGCCAAACCAAATTTTCAGGCTTTTCTAAACTCGAAATTTTACTTCATGCGCCACGCGTACAAGACACTGATTTCAAGTGAAGTTCACTTGTTGACAATATTTCAGTGCTTTCAGTGTTAAATACGCGTGGCGCATGAAGTAAAATTTCATAAGGGGAGATACTATGAGCGAACTTAAATCTGACACGGATGATATGGTAGACATGATAACCCTAATGAAATTAATAAATACAAGTAGTAAAGTAATTATAATAATATAATACACTTTTGACTTTTAACTGTCAAATTATTTAAAGAATAAAATTTACTAGGAAGAAAAACAAACAAATAATTTACTGGGGAGATTTATTAGCCAAATAAAGTTATTTTGTGTTTATAATACCGAACTCTTGAGAATAAATTAATTATATCTGAAAATAAAACAACGCAGTTGGGAGGGTTTCACTTTTATTGTTGAACACTGCAACATGTTTCACCACACAGTGGCTTCATCAGGCAGATGAAATAATAAATTAATTTATTCCTAAAGTAAATTTTATTTAGGGAATAAAACGTTTTATAATACCGGGCATTATAAGAATATATTTATTTCATCTATCCAACAATTTGAAATTATACGTATTCCGTACTCAAAATCTGTATCTTGAATTTATTCTCAAATTTAAATAATACTGAAGTACATTTGTACTTGATTAAAGATGTACTCAACATTTTGAGTAAATTTGTAAGCAAATACTTTCGTACTTTTTACTCAAAATATGCAATCATATAAAAGGAAAGTATTAATATAATCATTTTAAAAAGCGATCATCAAGGGTTTTATGACACTACCTGCTGATCCTTTGGAATGATGGAAATGTCATTAAAAAAACCCTAATTTTTCCAAGTTCATTTTTGGCGAAATGTTCGCCTAGAAAGAACAAATCAACCACTGTGCGACGTTGACTTCACACATCATGTGTATTTTTGCTTATGGTTGCTTTCTAATTAAGAGATTTGAGTGGTCTAAAATCACCCGTTCCTCCTTGCAGTAAATCGCAACCGAGAAAAGAATAAAAATAAAAATAGACATCGGTAAATCTAATGACAGCATGCTTTCATAGTATGTATTTTTGAGCTAAAATATAACACAGAGATTCTTCATTATTTATAAATAAAATTATTTAAGATAATATTTTAATACAAACTGTTTGTCCACAAAAAATCATGTGGGCTTAATGAAATTGTTCACCTATTTTGAAAAACGTCACAAATATAAATGTCATTACCGCAGCTCTAAATTAACGATTATGATTTTTTTCAAAATTGCCCAAAAACAGTAGAATAAAATTGAAATATTGATCAGCATGAAATTCTGCAAAAGTGCCGAATTTAAAACTGCTCTCTAGCTCTTATAATAAGCGAGATTCTAATTTGAAACAGTCTGTATAGTAAGCGTTTACATGGTATAATACTGCAAAATTCATATACACATATTGATTTAATTTCGTAAATTCCTTGTGATGGCAGTTAGTATATCATAAATGTTGGGAAATGTCTAGATTTTTCTTTTAACAATAGAGCACTTTGGAAGTTTTTAATGGGACTTCGGTTTTCACGAATATTGTACCCTTGTTGGTCTCTCGAGATTTTTTTGTGGGGAAGATTAAATCTCGGCCTTTGTTGTTCGCGGTGCCGTTATAAGCTGCGGATGTTATTAAGGGTGATAAGATTTACGTTTGCAATAACTACCGTATTGAATGTTTCATTTTTTATTATTCGTTCTACTACAGCGCTGCCGCTGCCCCTGCCGCTGCCGCGCTTGTAGTTGTCCCCGAACAATTCCAGAGTTATAATAAGCACGAGGCTTAGCCGTATCATTCAAACAGGATTAGTACATGTTGAATATTCAATGTGATTGGCTTAACATCTGCTATTATCCGTTGTATTATTGGTTTGTTCGAAGTGAGACATACTGAGAAGATTAATTCTCAGTTGAATTCAGAGTGCATCTTGATGTTTTTTTTTTTTTTGAGGAAACAGTTTTCAACTTAAACCCTAAATAAATCTTTATATTTGATAACAAATGTGAGTTATTTAAAAAAGAAATCTCACAGCATGTGATAAAAGAGCTCATATTATCTGGTAGAACCGAACACGCTTGCAGACCATTTATTGGAAGTGAACAAAGTGGAAACCAATGACCGCAATCGTAAAGAGGAAATCGATCCCTTGATTGTACGATTGAACGAATGTGTTATTGTGTTCAAGATAGTTGTTATTAATTGCTCAAACTGACCACTAACGTCATTATCATGACCATTTCTGGATAACCACCGACTAATACGAATTACGTTCCGATGCATTTATCTCGCGTGTATTGGATAAATGCAAGAATATATTATTTGCTCTATTCGATTGCGCATACATTTGTGTTTTGAACAGTTTTCATCCATTCTATTTCCTACCTGAATATCTCGCCCATATTTTATGATGCTACAGTTATTTACTAACGAACTATAAAGAGAAATCTGATGTTTTTTTGTGTTTAGCGCTGCCGCCGGACAACCGACAAAAAATAAGTTAACCGGGGTTGTGTTAACTCGGAATGATAAAGTGTCTATTATTTCATATAAAAATACTTGCAGCGACATATCAAAACACTTGCACATAAAATGGTTCTTTTTGATATTCTATTTCTTGACATCAAATTAAATAATAAATAGTTGTTTCAATGGGTTTTATGCATTTTACACCAATAGTGTCGTAATTTTATATATTAAATAATAAATATATTATAGTGTAAAATTTACTTTAACTAGCTCAATATTTATTTTTTAAGGTAACATTAAATATACAATCATCGCATTAATTATTTAAAATATTAAAATAAATTTTAGTTGTAATTGTTATTATTATAATGAAATGTTTATTTCTTATTAATCAGTATATTTTGGAGACCAGGTCGGCTAGTGATTCCATCCGGGTTCATAGTTAAATGTGTTGTTGCCAAAGCTGGGCAGGATTCGAATCATTCAGGATTCGAATCCTGGATTCGAATCTTTTTAGAGGACTCAAAAGACGCATTTGAATACTTTAGTTAAACTGGATTCGTGATCCGGATTCATTACATTTATTTAAGAGGATTCGTATTCGAATCCAAATGCGGGTGAGTCAATTCCTTATAAAAGGATTCGAATATTTATAAGAGGATTCGAATATTTATAAAAGGACTCGAATATTTATAAATGGATTTGAATATTTATAAACGGATTCGAATACTTACAAAAGGATTCGAATAATTACAAAAGGATTTGAATCGCCAAAAATAATTCGAATTAATTGTGAGGATTAACATGAAAAATGTCTTTTGTGTGTTTTTAAATTTTTCGTTAATTCACTGTTTTATACGCGTGGCGCATGAAGTAAAATATTGACTTTAAAGAAGCCTAAAATTTTGATTTGGTCGCGTAGCGCTACGCGACCAAACCAAAATATTAGGCTTTTCTAAACTCGAAATTTTACTTCATGCTTAGTCTGGGAGTGGAAACGCTCGAAACTTCAAACTGGATGCTTTATAAGAACATTAAATGACTGAAAATGTTTTTAAAGATAATAATCTAATTTTCAATATGTTGTTTGATATTATTTGAAGTAAAACTGATATGGTAGCCACAATCTGAAATGTTAAATTTTTCTGGCATTTCCCTGATTCAAGATTTTTTTCCTGACCTTTTAATATAACTTTTTTCTGTGCAAAACCCCCATTTTTTAAATTGTTTTCATTGTTTTTGTCAATATTTAAGTTGGTTTTATATATTTGTACGTGCTTTGTAATTTGCCTGTTGATTTTGACAAATTTAATAATATCATATGGCTTTTTTGTTAGTGTTTTGGTCAATTTGAATTTATTTCCATGACTTTTCTCTGACTTTCCCGGTTTTAATGATATTCAGTGAATTTTTTGTTCACGTAATTTTCAGGCATTCGTCGACTTTATGATAGAATTCAATTTAAAGTTTTGAACGAGTGATTCCACTCCCAGGTTAAGCATGCAGTAAAATTTTGAGTTTAGAAAAGCCTGAAAATTTTCAGGCTTCTCTAAACTCGAAATTTTACTTCATGCGCCACGCGTACAAAACACTGATTTGAAGTGATGTTCAAAAACACAAAAATACATCTTTAATCACAGTGACACGGAATTAGATATTTAGTCTGTTATCAACGATGTTCAGTGTTAATAATAAATAATTAGGTTTTAAATATTTTTGTTAAAACAACTGGTTATAATATTTATATGTTAATGGTGGCAAAATAATAATAAAATCAAATTTATTCTCAAAGGATACACATCCTTCGTGATTCGAAAAAATAAGATTCGAATCTTTGATTGGAATCATAATTATCTCTTACGAATGCTTTATTCGAGTATTCGTGATTCGAATCATATTAGGTGATTCGGATTCGTGATTCGAATCCTTTTTACGAGGATTCGTCCCAGCTCTAGTTGTTGCATCTCAATTGAAATTATACAAAATAAATAAAAGTGACTGATGTATTAGTACAATAAAAATAATGCATGTAAATAAAAAATCGGGAATATTCTACCTTAGACTTTCTCGTATTATAATATAAATATGGCAAAAATAAACTTATTTTTGTGGTTATGTTAAAAAAAATAAAAGAACTACTATACAAAGTAATAGAATAAAAGTTAAGTATTTTTTTTATCTGCAATTTTTATTTGAGAAATTTTTGAATATTATCAATATTTAGCAATATATTAAAAAAAAACTAAAAATTGCTAAAAGTAAACTCCTACTTCGGGAATTTAGCTAAAAAGTAGATCTACAATTTTTATGTAGAAGGTAAATATATAATCCAATATCGATTAAAACATTTGTCCGTTGCGTATCACCGTAACGTAACATTCGATGACACACCATGATGCAACGGCTTGTCTATTTTAATCCGTGTCATGGACGCGTGTCTTAGGGCTCGTATTGATTAGAGCGTGTCTTCGTTGCAGAACACCATTACATTGCATGTTACTCTTAGTGAGTACGCTGCATAACAACTTGTAAAATTTGGCAACGATGTCATGCAACGATGCCGATCGACCAGTTGGCGTTTTTTCGCCGTCGCATCAAAGAAATTGTTGCGTTACGCAATTTTTGTAATTGGCCGTCCCAATTACAAAAATTGCGCAGGCGTGTCAATGCAAAGTCTATTTTCTTCTTCTATATTCTTGTTTGCCCGCCATTCGCGGGCAAACAAGAATATAGCTAGTTCTTACTTGTGTGTCGTTTACTCATAAGATGTTCGTTTTGAATGATCGCGTCTATGATACAAGTTAAAATAAGCAATCTGTTACACCGTTGCTTGACACAAAATGCCACGTTACAGTGTTCTGCAACAAAGGCACGCTCTAATCGATACGAGCCTTAAAAAATAATCATGATACGGGAACAATAGCGAGTAATTCATACACATTCGTAGTTGATCGGCGGGTAAATAAGAAGGGCCATACCGACCCGTTTCAACTACCACACTGCCGTAACGTATCAATTCCGATCGGCTTCGTTGCTTTGCACCGTATCATGAGTTGACACGGTACAACGCAACGCTTCGCCGTCTCCCTAAAGGCTCGTATCCACTAGAGCGTTTCATCGTTGCGGAACACTGTAACGTGACATTTTGTGTCACAGATTGCTTATTTTGAAACGACACAGAAGTAAGAGCGAGAAATGTATCGTTTTGTTCTTTAAAAATGCTGTGGATGTTTATGATCCCAATCTACGTCGAAATTTCGATACACATCAATAAATGTGATCGTAATTTCATGAGTCACCTCCATTATTTATTTTAAAAACTAACCTCTATACGCACTTTATACACACAACTGCATGGATCTGTGATAGAATGGCGCGAACGGCGGGCAAACAAGAACAAACTCTGCATTGACACGCCTACAAGTCACAACTACAACAATGCTGTAACGCAACAATTTCTTTGGTGCGACGGCGAAAAAAAAGCCCCGCGTAGACAGTATTTACGGGGCTTTTCTAAACTCGAAATTTTACTTCATGCACCACGAGTATAAATCACTGAAATATTTTGAAATTAAAAAGACACCGAAAAATCAGCAATAAAAAAATACTGCTAAAGCAGGATTAAAAATATACTCCTAAACAAGAATATTTTAAACTTTTCTTAAAATCAGTGCTTTATACGCGTGGCGCATGAAGTAAAATTTCCAGTTTAGAAAAGCCCCGTGAAAATTTGTCTCGGGTCGCTGCGCGATCCTCGACCAATTATCTACGCGGGGCTTTTCTAAACTCGAAATTTTACTTCATGCTTAGTCTGGGAGTTGACGACACTCGTTTATAGCTTCAAAGTGAACTCTTAAAAAAAACAATGAATATCTGAAGATTTACAGCATATACGCAGTAATTGACATATGTATACTTGAAAGAACTCCCTATATAAAATAAATACAAAGGAAGTTAAAAAATAATATTTGAGTTATTTAAAAAAGTATTGGATAAGTTGATTTGAAAAAACGTACATATTTCTAGCCTAAAACAAAAAACGGCATAACTTTGCAGTTGATAGAGCATTTTACTGATTTTTATAAAACGTGCAATTTTTATTGAAAGATTTCTTTTAATAACAGTATTTTAAGAAATATTGACAATAAACGAGGCGTGTTCACTGAATATTTACACCTAATAGAAATGTTAAATATCTTCGTCGCGTGGCACCATGGCCAAATTGGACACGTTTTTATGCAAAGCTTCCCCCTACCCACTAAGAGTAACAGGCAATGTAACGGTGTTCCGCAACGGATAAACGCTCTAGTCGATACGAGCGTTTAGGTGCAACAGGGCAACGTTACAGTGAGACGCAACGGGCAAATGCTCTAGTCGATACAGACCTTAACATGTCATTATTCAGGGCTGGCCCACCCAAATTGCTTCGAGGGCCAAAATTAGATTGTTTCAAGGGCCGCACCTCAGAAATATATACTCTATTGTTGAGAAAAATGTTTCCATATCTTTATTTTTATTCAGAAAATTAAAATACTTCATTTGGAGTTTTTTTTACATGTTTAAAAAAGTTCAGAAATTCCGTTTTAATTATATTTTTACAATTAAAAGTATTTATTTTAGTATAGAAGAAGATAGCAACTGTTTAAAAAAATGTCATCATATTCCGATGCGTATGTCTTTGGGGCATTCGTTGTTTTTTTTTTATAAGTTCAATTTGAAGCTATAACGAGTGTTTCCAATCCTTGATTAAGCATGAAGTAAAATTTTAAGTTTCGAAAAGCCTGAAAATGTGGTTTGGTAGCTCCGCTAAGCGGAGTGATCAAACCAAATTTTTAGGCTATTCTATAAATATATATAAAATGTATATAAATCACTGAAATATTGTGAAATTTAAAATATTCTTGTTTAGCAGTACATTTTTAATCCTGCTTTAGCAGTTTATTTTTAAAATGGATTTAGCAGTATATTTTTACTTTTCCCCGTATGCGAAAAATTTCAAATCAAAAATGTTAGTGGATATATCCATTCTGAGGCCCCCCGAGTTAATTAAGATCATTTTTGAAATATGTCCTGTAATTCTGTCCTTCTGTCGCCACGATAAGGTTTAAGCTGATTGAGCTGTTAAGATTACACTATAATCTTAGGCATTTTATAGTAGTACTATTCAATCAACTTTTGGTGAAAATGCGGAAACCGAAAGTGGTAGTTTACTCTTAGCATTTTTTTTTTATTTTTATTTAATATTAATCATATTAAAAATATCTTGTTAACAAAAGTTTTAGATAATCCATAAAATGTGTATTCGTTTTAGGTCATAGTTTTTATAGTTTTAATAATTGTTTTAAAAAATGTGAATTTTTCAAATTAATTATTCAAATAAGTAAGCTATTGCTATAAATGACGTTAGTTTGACTTTGTCATGATTAATATTTTGTGGAAAACTGAAAACATAAGTGAGGTTGACTAACAAAGTTTAACATGAATAAGAAACATTTGTTAAAAAATAAGGTAGGTGAAAACTATCGATTTGAAATATCTAACAAAAGGTTATCAGACCCTACTGGTTATAACTGGAAGTTTAATGGAAAAGGTACTATGATGAACCCATCAATTTTTTTTATTAATAATAACCAAACCAAATGTATAGGCTTTTCTAAATTCGAAATTTTGCTTCATGCTTAGTTAAGGAATGAAAGCACTTGTTCTAAGCTTGAAATTGAAGGCTTTTAAAAAAGGAATAAATTTCTGAAATTTTACAGCGCATGCATAATTGTCTAGTAAAATGCAGGTATTTGTGTTCTTCGTTTTTTTCATCTAGTTTTGATAGACATTTAATTAAACAGTGAAATTTTCTTTTCTTTATAAAATAAAAAATTTTCAAACTTCAGATTTTAATTAAGTGTACAGTGTTTAGTCTGGATTCTAAAATTCGACCATTTTTCTGTTTAGGTATATTAATCAGAAAAACAAAATTGCTAAAAATTAACTAATCAAGATTTTACTAAACCAAATACTAAGACATTTTCATAAGGAAAATACCATTAAATTTTACTACATTTTTGTAAAATTTAAGAAAAATGTAGGGTCATTGTAGTGATAATTGGTAATCATTTTGACAATAATTTAATATGTCTTTAGAAATGTTTTCTAAACTTACAGCATGCATTAAAAAAAAAACTGATAAATATTTTTATCGGCTAAAAGAGTTTCTTAAATTTGCATAGATACTAAAAATCATGCTGCCCGCGGTGTCATAATTTAAGTTGTCGTGTTAACTGACCCACAAAATTCCAAAAACGCATGTTTTCGACTCAGAGAGGTCCAAAACGGTATACCATATAAATTTCGAGCTCAAGTTTTTACGATTCCATTATTATTATTTTTTATTGACGTGCAATAAACATCTTCATTTGACTTCTATTTTGAATACCAAGTATAAGTAATGTTTCTATAATTACATTCTAAAATAGAATTATGCATAAATTGTTATCAACTCTAAACTGAATGACGATATATTATGAAAATACTGAATTTAATTAATATAGTATTTGAAAGGGCATTGTTATGTCTCGACAGCGATGGCGGTTATGATCGGCCATCGACTATAAATTCTGCCGGACACTTTTCACACATCTTGATGATTTATGACCCACACCCGTAGTACTGCCGTGTCACTTGCACCAGTAAATAGATATTTAAGTGTGTATTGTCTCCACAAGAATTATAATGTAACTACCAAGTTCAACAAGCCATTAACCACCATCAGGAACATACAAAGTAAACAAGAAACTACACAAAGTATCTGAACTTCCCGCATTCATTTCATATATTTAGTACGCAAACAAACTTGCATAATTGTTAAAGATGGTATGGAGAAACACTATTAACCTTTGTGGAATTGTGCTATTTTACTTAGATAAAAGATGCCGAGATGCAGATAAATTTCAATAAGTATGTGCGGTGAATGAAAATAAGATAGAAAAAATCGTAATGGTACAATGCATAGCTAGTTAGGTTCAACCTTGAGTGCTGGTATTAAACGCAATTTTTAAGCATTGAAAAAGTATTTCAACGAAAATTCTAATAAACTTTTCAAATACCTACCAAAATTGAGTAGACAAAAATACTCTCAGTGCATTCAGTTTTTGTCTAGGTCATTACTTTCGAGTTTACGTTAGAAATTACTGTACCCCTACTAGAAATTAATCTTGAGTTAACGTTATAGCAATATTGTATCTATATTAATGTCTTAAAATTTTAAATCAATGTACACACAATATTGTCACAATGTAGTTTGCGTTTGTTAATACTACATTCATATTTATTATAAATACAATATTATACAAATCCAGTGTAAAAGTAATTCAGTTTTTAATATTGTATCTACAATGAAATCAATGATAAATATTTAATGTCTGTACAATATTGTGTCAATAATAAATATAATTCAACACTCAATAATAGATATTCATTTACTGTACATTATTGTATCATCAATAATTACTATTAATCCTTCAACATAGATATTTAATGAATGTACAATATTGTATCAATAATGAATACCATTGATCCTTCAATATAGATATTTAATAGTGGTGAAATTGCATATCAACACTTAGTAAATAACACACTTGGTTAAGATTTCACTGTTTATTGATTGACACTGCAACAATTGTTTCGCCACACAGTAGCTTCATCAGGCAGATGAATAATGATTTATGATTCATTATTCTGCCTGATAAAGCCACTGTGTGGCGAAACAACTGTTGCAGTGTCAATCAATAAACAGTGAAATCTTAACCAAGTGAGTTATTTACTAAAAGTATATAGATATTTAATCCATGTATAATATTATATCAATAATGAATACCATTGAATCTTCAATATAGATATATTATCCATCTACAATGTTGTTTTAATAATAAACGCCGTTGATCCATTAATATAGATATTCGCTAGACCTGACTTGAGAATGTGTGAAGAAGAATGTAAATATTTTGTTATTTAAATATTTTGGTTACTACTTATTTTAAAAAAGTATTTTTAGGTGTATTTCTACCTTCGCAATATTTCAGTGCTTAATAACGCGTGGCACATGGAGTAAAATTTCGAGTTTAGAAAAGCCTTAAAATTTGGTTTGGTAGCGCTACGCGACCAAACCAAATTTTAAGGCTTTTCTAAACTCGAAATTTTACTTCATGCTTAATCTGGAAGTAGAAACACTCGTTCGAAACTTTAAATTAATTGCTTTAGCAAAATCGACGAATGCCTAAAAATTTAAGCGTATACTTATGTATATTTAATAGAAAAATTCCTAGTATGTAATATAATAAGTAATTTATAGAAATCAGAAAAAGAAGTGCAGATTTTACATTAAATCAATTTTTAGAGCTAACTCTATAATTGCACGGTCGTTAATGGGTTAATAATGAATACCATTGATCCTTTAATATATATTTAATCCATGTACAATATTGTTTCAGTATTGAATACCATTAATCATTCAATAAAGATATGCAATACATGTCAATATTGTATCAAAAATTAATAACATTAATCATTCAATTTTGACCATGATTGCACGATTGTACGATTGTTGATTCCTGCTCAACTGACACGAATGAGAATACAATTACATTCTCAATAACGATTTTCATATTTTAATTCTATATTGTTAGGTGGAGAAAAACAGGCGTTTCTTAGCCGCCTGTTTTTCCTCCACCTAAATATATAGAATTAAAATATGAAAATCGTCATTGAGAATATATTTATATTCACATTAAATCAATAGTGTATCAACGTGTATGTATTATCTTGATAAAATAAGTATTTAGTATAGAATACAAATATATTCTCAATAATGATTTTCATATTTTTATTCTAAATTGTTACAATGTGACCTCGTGTTAACATTTAATTATTACAAGATTGTAAAGTTGTTTTTCAATATTTATACAAGATATAATTTATACTAGGGTAAATTAGCTATTATTTAAGTTTAACATAACATTCTGTAGATACGCTCAAAGACGAACATTTTAGAATGAACTTTTTTGAAACGTTTCATTAAAGAAACATGTCCCTACTAATTTACACGTCAGAGCAATATTATTTTAATTTTTCTGAATGTAAATGAGCGTTTGGACTTTGATTGAAAATTTGGTTTGGTCTCTTCGCTACGCGACCAAATAAAATTTGCAGGCTTTTCTAAACTCGAAATTTTACTTCATGCCTAATCTAGGAGTAGAGAATAAAACACTACATTAAAAGATAAATATTAATCAATCCCTAGTATAAATTTAAACTTAAATATTGAAGAACAATTTTACAATCTTGTAATAATAATTAAATGTTAACACAAGACCAGATTATCACAATATAGAATTAAAATATGAAAATAATGATTAAAAATATGTTTGTATTCTATATTAAATGATTATTGTATCAAGATTATACAAGTTGATACACTATTGATTGAATTTCAATAAAAATATATACTTAATAACGATTTGTTACGGGGTGGGTACTTCGGCTTTAAAATAGTTATTAAAAATAGCAACTATTTCACCACCAAGTAACTACCGACTAGCAAGCTCAATTCTTAATTAAGAAAATTCGCCTGAAGCACTGATTCTATTTTATATGAAAAAAAATACGATTTGAAATAAAAAAAATGGCTCTCAACTTTAACAAATATATAAAAAAAAACACGAATAATAAATTAACAAACAAATAACAAGACAAGAATAAAAAAAAAATAACAACTTACACAGAATTACAGACGACTTACACTTTCGGATGCTGGATACAGAGTGAATTCTGTGGTCCAGTGGTAGCTCTTTTATATCGAAAACCCTCTCAGGTACCCACCATTTTTTGCCACAGAAAAATAATGAGAATAAATATTTAATATAAAAATATTGAAATATAAAGTAGATCAACATGTGTGAGATGAAATTATGCATCCGTACATATGTCACACATGTTGATCGGAGGCTAAAATGGTGGTTTCATGAGTTTTAATTTAGTAACTCCGAAAGCATAAGTCGAACGAGAATGTGACTTAGGTCAAAAAATAGTAACTTGCAATGCGCAACTTTTGCTCTAGTTCCTATACATATGGGATACACTAAACCTTGCCTGAATCTTAATTAATAACAATTAATCCTCCTGACAGCTCGTCTTCTATAGCGTACAAAATTGAAGTAACCCCCTCGTGTTTAGTGTCATTGGAATGGTCTTCCTCTCAGTTATCCGATGAGGGTTGTGACGTTCGCGTATGTATTCTACATACGCGAACTACGTAGGGGATGTTCCTATCCCTTGCATTCGGCGGTTTTACAACCCCTGACGTCATGCCCGATACTTTTGTGCTTCGCACGTACATTTCGCTCGCGCGATCGGGCCGGTCGCAGGTAGCGGCGTCCCATAGCAGATGTGGCGAACTCGGGGATAACCGGGAAATCTGTATATATTTTGGACAACCCTGAAACTGGATAGCTGAGAGGAGCTTCCACCACGAGAGGGTGAAGTTGAGCTGTCAGATATGCGAGGGCGCTAGTTGGTAAAACTAAACTAATGTATGGCGCGAACTTTACCTATTTGGAAATGATGAATACATATACAAAATAGCAGTTGACGGAACTTGTTAAAAAGTGCCGGTAACAATTCGGCCCCGTCAAATGAGTAAAATTCGGCCAGGAACTAGAAGCAGAAGAAATAGGAAACATAAAACATATTTACAGTAATTAAATGAAGAATACAAATACGAAAATCTGACCCAAAGATATATACAATGAATAAAACGTTATGAGAGTTATCTTCTAGTCGATTCCGAGTTGTCTGTTTAACGTGATCTGCAGCGGCTCGTCGATCAGCTGTGCGAGATCGTAGCAGCACTGGCTGCTTGTTCCTGCTCGTCATCTTCAGAGAATACAATGGCGCTGGCCATTTTGCTTCGTGATTCTTGTCACGGCTTCTCGGTGATTGTCGGCGACAAGGTCCGCCACAGTCGACAGTACAGCGCTGGCTGAATCGGCTGGGCGCGTCTCCAGGTGTTGAAATAAAGGCTTTTGTCGTACCTGAAGGTGAGGACGGCGCAGTGGCGTCGTCTGTATTGTATATTTTACATAGCACTGGCTATGTGATGTGGGCGCCACAATGGGTTTCGGTTGCGAAAGACTGCCCATTGTCAGTCGGGAACTGCTACTGTGTGGAGTAGTGGCTCCTGTTGATGTCTGCTGATGGTGGCGTCTGGTTCCACCATTCGACGGCAGCTGACATCGTGGAGTTGGATTTGGGCGTCGGACCTCACGCCTGTTATTTCGAGGTTTTCCCTAGGAATACTGAACTTGTCCAACTCTGGAAGCGGTGATTTGGCGTCGCTCCCCTTCTCCAGCGCTGGCTGGAGGCGGCGTACGGGAAATGTCTGGATGATACCCTTTTCCCGTAGGGTGTTGGTGTCTTAATCCGGGAAGATCCTGCGCGTTCTGGTGGATGCGCCGGGTCACTTTACACAATATATACAAATTACGCGCGTTTCTCACAAACACGCGAGTGTGTTTGTGGGTCGCGAACTCTTACACTAACTTAACCTATACTTAACCTACACTTAACCTACGGCACTCGGCACGTGAGCGTCCAGGGGGAAAAATGTCACTAGTTTCGGGAAATCGTCCATTACGCGGAAAACTAGGCACTTTGCAGCTGCTAAACTGCGTTGGAGGGACCTGGTGCTGGATCGTCGGAATCGCCGGGATTCGGTCATGGCGTATTCCCGAGTACAGTGGAGATGTGGCATCACTGGAACTCTTTCCTGTTGCTGGTCATTGGAATCGCCGGGATTCGGTCATGGCGTATTCCCGAGTACAGTGGAGATGTGGCATCACTGCGACTCGTTCCTGTTGTGTTGCTCCCAGGGAATGCTCATTGGATTCCTGGTGGGCGCTGGGGTTCACCTATACGTGAGTAGGGGCGTTAAGATGCTCTGGCATCTTTTGGCAGGAAAGTTTGAGTAAAACGTTGAACTAAACTGCTAAATTCTTCAGCCAGGTGTCCTTCGAAACCATGATCCAACTGTGGCGCCTTTTCTTCTGCGGGAACTGCTTGGTTTGTCCACCTTATTGTTTGTCGCATTCCCGTGCCCAAGTGTATGCAGCGCTGGCTGCAGTCGATGACGGCGTCATGTTTTATAAAAAGCTCCGGCATGACAAGGAATTCTTCCTTAAAATCCTGTGTGCCTAGTTGAAAATCCATTACTGCTACTCCAGTGATATCCGCTGTTGAATTCTGCGCTGCTAGATTTGTTTTCATCTTAGATGAACGTACGCGCTCCGTAATCTCCGGGCGGATAAAGTTTCGGTCTGCTCCAAGATCTAGCAGGCATGGAATCGTTCGATCACGCACAATCACTGGTAAAAGCACTAATTTCGATTGTTTTGGACCAAGCGCGGACAGGGGATTAACACATATAAGAGCGTCCTTATCGCGGGGTGTATTATTCGTCACGGCTAGGCTATTATCGTGTAGTGGTTTTTGCGATGCGCTGGAATCTTGCGGAGTGCTTATTTGGTGGAAGCGCCGGGAAACCTGTACATTGGTGGGTGACCATGTATCGGTAGCAGGGCCGGGGATCCGTTTGTCGGTGGAAGTCGAGCTGCATATCAGATTTCGTGAGCGAGTGTTTATTTTATTAGCGACAGCGTTCGAAGTGATCTTTATTCGCGAATCTGTCGCTCTTGATCGTTTCCCGCCTGATTGAGTGGACAGTTGCGATTCCAGTGGTTTCCGGCATTGCATTTTTGGCATTTCGGCGGATTGCGGGGTTTCTTTTGTTGGGGTGACGAAGGCCTCTTATCACTTCTCGACTTATGCGCTTCGTCTCCCTCGTATTGCCGGTACTTCCGGTTTTCCAGGCTCCTGGGAGACACGGGGCGTTTGGTTTGGCGGTATTCCGTCTTCTTCTGAGGTGACGAGGAGCGGTCATCTTGGGGGTGGCGTGGGGCACGCTCTCCATAGGTTTGGCGGTATTCCGGCTTCTTCTGGGGTGACGAGGAGCGGACATCTTGGGGGTGGCGGGGGGCACACTCTTCATAGGTTTGGCGGCGGTATGTGGGACTGCTATGCTGCTGGCGACGTGGTGGTCGGGGCTCATACTGTCGTGAACCTCCGGGCCGGTAATGTTGTGGGTGGCTTCCAAAGAATTCTGAGTCGGGAAGTTGCGACGCTTGATCCACGAATTCAGCGACAGTTTTCGGCCTGATCATGAGTGCACGTCGCAGGTGTGGTAATGCTAACTGACACATAATTTTAGTTTTTACTGCTTCGGGCCAGAAATCAAGGTGACGGTTAAACAAAATTTCTTTTCGGGTAGCGTAACCATCGGGTGATTCATCATTCCTCTGGCTCTTTGTTAACAGTTCGGCGGCCTCTTCGTATACTATTAAGTCGGGATCGATAGAGTTGATGAACACTTTCTTGGCTCTCGCCCATGGAACGTCGTCGGCGAAGCGGTCTTTGTATTTCGCGCTAAATTCGGGTTCCATGCGCGCTAGAGTTCGTCGGTTTTTAACTTTATCCTCGAGCCCCAGTCCCTCGAACTCGTTCTCCATCATTTGAATAAAGCTTTTGGGATCTTTCCCGTCGAACTTTATGGCGGCGTCGTGGTTTTCCCGCAGAATATCTCTCATAATTCTGGCGGTTCGAAATTCACTGCTTTTCGAGGTTGCTGGTTGGGAATGCTGGACGTCTACTTCTATCAGTCGCGAAGGAGGTGGTGTTTCGTTGCGGTGCGGAGCGCGGCATTCGTGTCGCTCTTGCTCCATGAACAGCATATTCTCAAAGTGGTCTCGCTGCTTTTGAAAATGATCACGCTCCTTTGCTGTTTGCACATTTTCTTTGATCAGCAGTTCCATCTGCCTCTGCATCCTTAGCATCTCAGAACGAAGCTCTTCGATTGCTTTGTCCTGCGGAGAAGTTTTATTTAAGAGAGCCTGCTTCGCCTCCTTCAATCGGGCTATCTTCGCTTGGTGCTCTCTCTCTTCGTCTTCTATGTCCTTCTGCAGTAGTTCCAATTCTGTTGGAAATCTACTCGAAGAGGACGTTGAGTGTCTCTGTGTAAGGGGGTTGTTATCGTCTTGGTCATCACAGTTCATAAATTCAGCTTCGTCGTGGCCTCCGGATGTGAAACTGCAAACACTCATAATTTTGTTGCACATACAAAAAAACTAACACGGCCCCGTCGAGACTTTAAAATAAATCAAATGAAATCGCAAATTATATTACGGCCCCGTTAGGCTCTTTTCAGAATAGAATTTGCGAAAACACGTACCGTTGACCAACAAATTTAATTTAAACTGTTAAGTTACTGCTTAAAATTAATACAGAATTTATTACTAAATTTTGAGTCAATGTCGAACTATCACAATCACAAAATCAATCAAAGAACGTAAGTAATAACTTAAAATTCGACACCAAAATTAAAAACGTTAGTAAGAATTTCTTTTAAAATAAGCAGCACTTGATGGATGAAAGAAAACTATTAAAATCACTCCACAAGTTTGACTTTAAAAAAAGAGTTTAAATTATTTGAGAATATGTTGGTAACAAAGTTAAGAGCACAAAATTAAAACAAAATCAGGCTAGTACAGTCTTAGAATAATAAGAAAAATGGGTGCCAATTGCTATGATATAAACAATTGTACCATTAATTATAAATTATTTAAAACAGGCTAAGTATAAATACGTTTCTCAGGGTCATGTGGTTTTGAGCAAAATTTAGTTGCGCGTTGATCGTTAAGCTATGAGTTAAACAGTAATCACATAAATAAAACAACCAAACTTTGTCAGTTGGGCGACAATTGTTACGATATAAATAATTGTGATATAAATTATTTAAAATAGACTAAATGAATCTATGAGCTTAGCAAAATCAAATACATAAAACACAACTAAATTTTCTTGGTTGGGCGCCAATTGTTACGGGGTGGGTACTTCGGCTTTAAAATAGTTATTAAAAATAGCAACTATTTCACCACCAAGTAACTACCGACTAGCAAGCTCAATTCTTAATTAAGAAAATTCGCCTGAAGCACTGATTCTATTTTATATGAAAAAAAATACGATTTGAAATAAAAAAAATGGCTCTCAACTTTAACAAATATATAAAAAAAAACACGAATAATAAATTAACAAACAAATAACAAGACAAGAATAAAAAAAAAAATAACAACTTACACAGAATTACAGACGACTTACACTTTCGGATGCTGGATACAGAGTGAATTCTGTGGTCCAGTGGTAGCTCTTTTATATCGAAAACCCTCTCAGGTACCCACCATTTTTTGCCACAGAAAAATAATGAGAATAAATATTTAATATAAAAATATTGAAATATAAAGTAGATCAACATGTGTGAGATGAAATTATGCATCCGTACATATGTCACACATGTTGATCGGAGGCTAAAATGGTGGTTTCATGAGTTTTAATTTAGTAACTCCGAAAGCATAAGTCGAACGAGAATGTGACTTAGGTCAAAAAATAGTAACTTGCAATGCGCAACTTTTGCTCTAGTTCCTATACATATGGGATACACTAAACCTTGCCTGAATCTTAATTAATAACAATTAATCCTCCTGACAGCTCGTCTTCTATAGCGTACAAAATTGAAGTAACCCCCTCGTGTTTAGTGTCATTGGAATGGTCTTCCTCTCAGTTATCCGATGAGGGTTGTGACGTTCGCGTATGTATTCTACATACGCGAACTACGTAGGGGATGTTCCTATCCCTTGCATTCGGCGGTTTTACAACCCCTGACGTCATGCCCGATTCTTTTGTGCTTCGCACATACATTTCGCTCGCGCGATCGGGCCGGTCGCAGGTAGCGGCGTCCCATAGCAGATGTGGCGAACTCGGGGATAACCGGGAAATCCGTATATATTTTGGACAACCCTGAAACTGGATAGCTGAGAGGAGCTTCCACCACGAGAGGGTGAAGTTGAGCTGTCAGATATGCGAGGGCGCTAGTTGGTAAAACTAAACTAATGTATGGCGCGAACTTTACTCAATTGAAAATGATGAATACATATACAAAATAGCAGTTGACGGAACTTGTTAAAAAGTGCCGGTAACAGATTGTCATATTTTAATTCTATATTGTTACAACATGATTTCGTGTAAACATTTCATTATTTTTACAAGATTGTAAAATTGTTATTTATACAATTTTCAAGTTTTACAAGGGCAAATATCAGGTAACCAAATAAGCTTGTTCGGTTTGATGGAAAAATCTAAATAATTATTAAAAAACAATTATGCACTATTATTATTAAAGTACTTACCATGACACTCAATGACCTTTCGCCAACATGACACCAACTTTTGTAGGCCGGTTTTGTAGAACTGTATGGATTTTGAATCAAAATTTGACGGACTCCATTAAATACATCCACTCGAGTTTTAAACTGTCTATGCTTCATATAGTTGTTGAGAGAGAAAAAAGGTGGCAATCACTTGGCAAAATGTCAGGCGAATGTGCCAAGTTCAGATTTTTTTTCCTGGGTCACTCGTGCGGTATGCGGCATGGCTGGCGTTATCCTGTAATAATACCACTTTCTTTGGATTGATCAAAGAAGCCTGTTTTTGAATAAGTAACCCGGAAAAAAATGTCTGAACTAGGCTGGGAAACCTTACGTAAAAATAATTTTAGCGGATAATATAGCATTAATTTTATTAAGTTAATTAAAATTTTTCGGATATATACGTTTTATCATTTATTTGTTTATTTTTTCTTGCGGAATTCTGTTTATTTTTATGCTTTCATGTTAAAGTGAGTATAATTCAGTTTATACTTAACTAGTTTTTAGTTTACTAAGTATTATTTTGTTAATTTATGTAATAGGTGATTAACGTAATATAAATAATAATTATTATAAAACTGGTTGGTATTTCAGAATTATTGTGATATGTATGACAGGAAATGTACTACGATGGACACAGTGATTTAAATAAAAGTCACTTGATTTGTTTCACTACTATTTTTTATTCTCTGGGACTAGTTTCTCGGAGAGAAATAGTTTACTCCTTGAGAATGACGATAAGTCGAAACTAGTCGGAGAGAATAAAAAATAGTAGTAAAACAAATCAAGTAACTTTTATTTAACTATCAATATTGTAAACATTTTTCATCAAGTGATTAATGAGAACCAAATTGAAGTGATTTAAATTAAAAACAAAATAATGTCATTAATGTCATACATTTTTGGGAAGTTGCGTGTCCAGAATCTGCAGAATGCGCTGAACTCGGCCCAGATTATTATTATTAATATTCTGAGCATCTTAAATTCCTGTGAAAAATATACCAGACAACTGTTTGATTAATCAAAGTTTAAGTCAAAAACTGAAATTATTCAAGACTTACAAATGTACACTTGTTTTATAATAAACCAATATATATGATTTTTATAACTAGTAGAGTAAATTATTGGCTAACAGAGCACAGTATTATTGCTCTGTGGCCTATTTTGCTTTTAATTAATATTTACTGGGGTCCAAGAATATATAGGATTGTTTTTACGAGCAGGCACCTAATTTTTCTGTTAAAATACTTTTTATAAAATAAATATAACCATCAACAATGTGTGTTTTTAATGACACATCTATTCGCAATAAAACTGGGTGTTTTTTGTAGAAGAAGAATGCAATTGCGATTATTTAATAATTGCGCAAGTGAAATTTAATTAATTTAATTTCTGCATCTTTTGAGTAAAAATAATTAACTCTGAATCCGGCTAACCTCAAACGATAACATCCATTTAGTTTACATTTCCAGATAAAATAGTGTTCTATACTTATGATATTATCACGATTGTTTTACGCATGTAGCTTGGATATGTAAAAAATTCAGCTGGCTCATTTAATATAAATATTTCAAAGAATTGTATTTTTATTATTCGCTTTTAAATGCAAATGCAAGAGATTGCCTTTTACGTTCGACCTATTTTACATATGACAGGAAAATTGCATTAAATAGACCTTTAGACACAAATGAAGGTTGTATCCAATGTACACCTTTTATTTTTAATAACGATTTTTCTTGTATAGATATTTATGCAATTTTATTATTTCAATATTTTAAAAAGTGATAATTGACATATATAAATGAAATTTGTGCCATTTCTTATCATTCACTGATAAGTAATTTAAATCTACAATTAGATGCATTTACACTAATTATTTGACTCGACCGCAGAATACGACCTACACATTTTCACTCTCCCCCATATGTAAAACAAAAGCAAAGTATTGTTTTAATGGATATATCCACTCCTTGGAAATGACGATAAGTCGAAACTAATAAAAAATAGTAGACAAACAAATCAAGTGACTTTTATTAAATTATCAATATTGTAAACTTGTTTCATCAAGTGATTAATGAGAACCAAATTGGATATATCCATATTAAGTTCCCCGAGTTGATTAGGACCATTTTTGAAAAATATCTGTCGGTCCTTCTCTCCGTCCCTTATCGGACAGTCTAAAGCAGGGCCAACCAACCCGCGGCCCGCGGGCTGCATGCGGCCCTTGGAACGCTTCTGTGCGGCCCGCATCTACATACGCCGTTCTATGTTTATTAATGTATTTTTTTAAATACTCAAGTAAACGTAAGTTTCCAAGGATGTTCCGAATACGGGTATTCGTATTCGATTTGGCGAATATTTGTTTACTTTTCTATATTCTTATTTGCCAAATCTATTGCGAATACACGAATATTATTAGTGTTGTCAATTTAATTAAATTTGCCCATAATAAGTTAAAATGGAAATAGCCGATTTATCAAGTGGCAAAAAATTGCATTCTCAAATTTCTAATTTAAAAAGTCATAAGCAAAGCTATATTAAAAAGAGATAAATCTCGAAACGCGTCTATATATATATATATATAAACAACTACTTCCCGAGCTAATACCCCGACGGACATTGGATTATACAAGTGTTTGCTGTTACACACAGTAACCTACTGCAAATGTTACAATTCTGGTCAAATTATTCAGGCCATCAATAGACGAAGTTGTTTCAATGAGTGTTTGATTTAGTCTTTGTAAGAGAAATTTGTTGTAGTTTGCATAAAGAGTCGCAATTTGAATGTTTTGAAGTAGTCTATAACCAAACATTGGCAATTTCATTCATACTTATGCTTATATAAGTAGTGGTGTTCTTAGATAATGTTTACAGCTTATTAAACTCAATAATTTGGTTCCTTACGTAATAGTTTTTGTAAAGTATTTACCCAGAAAATACTAAAAATCTTTACAATTATTTAGAATTAAAAACACCAGTAAGGTACCTAACTATTGAGGTAAAATCTTAAAAAATATATTAGGACCGATACTGTGAAATAATTAGGGGGGCGAGTATTTATACTAGGGCGGGCCGAATTTCATGGAAGTTTTTTTTTCAAAGAGTGAGTCTATTTTTTTCTGATTCTACGTTCAATTCTAAGAAAAAAAGTCCATGGGACCATGGGTCTAGGTGAATTTCAAGCCGCATAAATTGAAGATTTTACTGCAGCCGGTTGTAGTATTTATTTGGATTTCAGTTCTGATTTATAATATTTCCTATTTTTATTTATATTTTAGGGTTCATGGGGGTTTTGATCTCAAATTGAGTTTAAAACTTAGAAATCTCAATTGCTTCTACATAAAATCTCGCAGATTGATGAAAATCATAAAGAATAAAAACTAGATATTGTGCAAAATAAGTTGTTCAAAATTGACATTTTTAGACTCATTTGTACATACAAATTGATGATTGAATGGTCTTTAATGTTGATTACTTTCGTCAGTTTTAGTTAACTTTCTAAATTTAGATTACAGAAAGACATGAATTCATGAATTGTTATGTATCGTATGTTCAATAAAAAAAACTGCCTTAGAAAATATTCTAGGTTGGTAGCTCTGAGATTATATATAATAATTATTATGTCTGGCGTTTTACGTAACCTAAATTTAGAAAAGATTCAATCATGGCACTCTAGAGGTTTTTTTTCTTATTAAACATACGATATTATTGTTATAGATAAAGTATGTTTATGAACTTCATTGGAAATCAGTGTTTTATACGCGTGGGGCATGAAGTAAAATTTCGAGTTTAGAAAAGCCCCGTGAAAATTTTCTTTAAATTTTCTATAAAATCGACGCATGTCTGATAAATTACAGCGTATACGTTATGTACATAAAATAGAAAAATCTCCAGTATGTAATATAGTAAGTCATCCATAGCGATCATTAAAAGAAGAGCAGACTTTTTCCTAAAATCAACTTTTCAAATTACCTCTATATTTGCTCGGCCATTAATGAGTTAATTGAAAGTTTAGCACTTTATAGAAAACCGACTTATTTGATGTAAAATCACATTACATGCATATTTATATTTATGAACTAAATTGACTTTTGAAGTTTAATTATTATGATTTTGTATAAAATAAATTTTAAAAAAATCAGTCTGTGCTGTATACCATAGAAAATTTCATGAAAAATGCTAAATAAACATGACCTTTTTTACATGTCTAGCTTAATTTGTAGAGCAGTAATCGTAATTTAGAAACTTATCAATTTGCAAACCGGCTTGATATCTAATGCTAAAATTCGATATTGTTCTTTATCTATGTAATGGCAATAAGAAATCTGAGATGGTAAAGTAGAAGACTGTGTTGATTTGACATAGAATTACCTCAATAATATAACATTACAAAAGTCATAAAAAACGAAAAGAAAAACGATAAGAACTACAATATTTAAAGTTTAATTTAAAACGAAAAGAATTACAATATATAAACATTCATCAAAGTAATCGCTTTTACAATATATCAAATGTTTTGAACTTATTTTGTGTCCAAAATATTTTTTTATTTCTTGATTAATTCTAAGAATTTGAAATAATTTTGATAACATATCGAAAAATCGAATGGTTTTTACGAACTTCTTTACTTTGAAAACTTATAACTACAATTTCAAGCAAGATATTTTAGTTTTCTGTACTATAATATGAGTCTTAAATATACTGACCTCCTGATAAAATATTTCCGAGATTTTTACCTAATTTTGACACCGTATGATTTTTGAAACATTATTTTACTCGAAAATCCAATATTTTTTATCGAATTCTTTACTTTGCAATTAGCAGATTTTTACTTTTCTGTATAGCTATATGAACAACAGTCTTATCTGAATAAATTCTGATAATTTGAACTTATTTTAACAATATGTGATATTTTTTGTTAAATTTTACCCTAACAGTCAATTCAGTTTATAAAAATATCCATGTAAAGTGATTTTACATCAAATATTTCGGCTTTCTATAAAATGCCAAACGTTAAATTAACTCATTAATGGCCGAGCAATTAAAGAGTTGACTCTAAAAGTTGATTTTAGGAAAAATCTGGTCTTTTAATGATTTCTATGAATAACTTATTATATTCAGCTCTTAGTTATATAGTGTTTCTCAATGTTTAGTGTACGCTAGAACTACTATTGTTACTACTATTATTATATTCATGGCAATTTTGCATGTACAAGTTATATTATTTGTAACTCTGTCATTGTAAATAAAGATTCTATCTATCTATCTAGATATATTACATAACGTTGCAAACTTTATTCCACCATTTTTAAAGAAATCGTTTATATAAATGTTTCAAATACTGCTGTTATTTATTAATGATCTTAGCAGCATATTAAAAAACAGTAAATATTTGTTTTTTGCTAACGATCTTCAACTATACAAACATATTGTCTGTCAGGAAGATCAGATTGTAATGCAACATAATGTTAACACTTTAGGGCGAGCCGATTTGTGAGACTTTTTTTTCAAAGAATAAGTCTATTTTTTTCTGATTCTACGTTTAATTCTAAGAAAAAAATCAGTTCATGAGATCATAGGCCTACGGTGAATTTTTTATTTGAAAATTTTACTGCAGCTCTTCTTCCTTTTTATAAGATTTTTATAATAATTAAAATAATTAATTAATGTATTTGAAACGTTTGTATGAACGTATTCTCTAAAAATGGTCAAAATATATGTAAAAACGTTTGCAGCGCCCCCTTGTGGGATGCCTAAGGCAAAAATAAACATCAAAATCAAATTCTCCATACCCAAAAACCCAACATATAAATAAAAATAGAAAATACTTTAAATCAGAATTAAAATACAAATAAATATTACAGCCAGCAGCAGTAAAATCTTTAAATAAAATTAATGCGGCTCCAAATTCACCGTAGACCTATAGTCCTATCGACGTTTTTTCTTAGAATTGAACGTAGAATCAGAAAAAAATAGACTCACTCTTTAAAAAAAATCAACCCACCCTAATTTATACATTTCAAATTTTACATGTTAATTCCAATTTTAGAAATATCGGGTGTTAAATTGTAAAGCGGGCAGCCCGCCCGCTTTAACACTCGGTATTCCTAAAACTGAACTATTTTGTATAAAAATTCAGTTGTTGGAAATGTTTACTCAATATACATTATGTTATGATACATTGAGAGAACAAAATTATAATTATAAGTTATAACTTATATTAAAGAAACAAAGAACTGAATTACAACGCATGGTTTTCCATCCTTTAATTGTTTATTAAATTCAGGCTCTGTGAAGCAAATATTAAAATTTTATTATCCTCGAAATTGTCAATATAGTGCAGCAGAAAGCGGAATGTGAACTGTACAATGGAAGTGTAAAAAATAAATCGTCCGCAAAAAATCACAAAAGTGTTTCATTTCAATCCTTTCATATGCGTTTCAGCTGTAAAAATGTACCAACCAAAGCAAGCAATTCAGCCAACTACAATGGGCGTAATTGATATTATTTTTCTTTTCATTTAATACCGATTATCTACGTTGGCAACTTTTCCTATCAAAAAATATTTTTGGTACTTTACCTGTTTTACAATATATAGCTATAAATCAAGTATTTCAATTAATATATTATCTTAGTCATCAATTAAGTGGAATATCATAGTTTAGGTAGTTAATGTTTACCTCCTGAACTCCACACATCATTTACGTGTACTTTATTATTAGATTAATAACGTTCCATAATGAAGCTACTTAGTTTTATAGCAGAGAATAGGAGTTGAGGGAATGTAACTGTAAAAAGTTACGTTTTTAAGGAAGACTATCAAATATCTACAGGGTAGCCGGGTAGTAACTAGGTATTGAAAAAGGCAAATAAATTCTATATTAATAGCACTAATTTATTCAAATTAATATCACAGATACAGTGTTGTATAAATTATTATCGATGGAGTGAAAAAGGCAAATAAATTCTATATTAATAGCACTAATTTATTCAAATTAATATCATAGATACAGTGTTGTATAAAAATATTGATACATAGCTTAAAATTTTCCCCAGCCCCATAAAAAGAACTTACAAGGTTCCAGGTCTGGACTATTTTATACTACCTAGTTACTTTCCAGACACCCTGTATTTAAAGATTACTTATCTATTTAATCGCCTTAAAATTCAAAATTTTCCGTTTGGTTTTGAATATATTTAATTTAATTCAATAATAATAAATTTATTGTGACGCCACTGGGAAAACAGCGCAACTTTTCTCATTAGCATAAATGTATTTCCTATGCATTGTTAAAGTAATATCACTTAGAACATTCAAAATTTTCCGTTTGGTTTTGAAAATAATTAATTTAATTCAATAATTATAAATTAGTTGTGACGCTACTGGGGAAACAGCGCAACTTTTCTCTTTAGCATAAATGCATTTCCTATGCATTGTTAAAGTAATATCACTTAGAAAATTCAAAATTTTCCCTTTCGTTTGAAAAATATTAAATTTAATTAAATAATAATAAATTAATTGTGACGCCACTGGGAAAACAGCGAAACCTTTCTCATTGGCATAGATGCATTTCTTATGCATTGTTTAAGTAAAATCACTTGAAAAATTTAAATTTTCACGTTTGGTTTTGAAAATATTTAATTAAATTAAATAATAAATTATTTGTAACGCTACTGGGAAAACAGCGCAACTTTTCTAATCAGCAGAAATGCATTTTAAATACATTGTTAAAATTATATTTATTAATTGAATCGAATTATTGTTATTTGTTTTGGAAATAAAATTATTTAAGTAATAATAAAAATATATATTTCCACCATGATACGGCACTGGAATAAATATGCAAATATTATAGAAAATTACTGTTTTGGTTCTATAATGTATGCTTCTCGACGAAGATGGACAGTGGTTGTGAGTTAAGTATATTTATTGTATTACTCTTCTGTAGTTGCATGGAGATTATGGGAATACGCGCACTGGATTCGAGTATATATAAAATATGCCATAACTTTTTCATGAGAACTGATATTGAAGAAATTTCGATGGCGCAAGTGAGCGCAACTTCTAAGCTTTGTGTACAATGCAATAAAACTTAAAAAATGTAAAGTGGGGGGGCTGGCACCCTCCTTTATTTCGTTTATAGGGGGTGCATTTTTGCAGCGCAACTTGTAAAATTAGGTGGTATCGACAGCGCAAGTTCCATAGAATGTATTTATGAAAGAAAAAGTTAAAAATTCCGAGATAGGGGGGCTGGCGTCAACTTAGCCCCCCCTATTTTCAAATCGCTATAACTTTCTACCCTTAACAGCGCAAGTTTTAATATTTGAGCGCAAGTGAGCGCAAGTTAAGACCTTTTGGGCGCAATATTTTTTATTTGAAAATTTTGAGTTGGGGGGGGGCCAAGTTGACAGACCCACTTTTAGAGTTGATTTAATAATTGAAGCGTGCCATATGCAAAAAGTCGTAAGTGCCAATTTTTAAGTAATGCGATTGATATACGGAATATGTCCTAAATGTCATGCTTTTACTTGTACAATAAATGCCGGGGCGATAGTGCTACTACAAGTGGCAAAAATAGGGACTCAATTATCAACACGTCATAAGTGCCATAGTACTTTAATTCACGTTTTATGTTTCTCCTGTAAAATATGTACTTTTATACTTACGACCTATTGCATATGGCACGCTTTAATTCATGATTTATTTATAGTTTTCCAAACAAGATTACTTTAAAATATTACGATCTTTTTAGTAAACCTTGACTGAAGGTAAGGAGTAAGTTCTTTGTTATATACAAATTGTCCCACACCAGTAATTCTTTGTCATCTACAAATTGTCCAACATCTTAAAAGGTGTAAGTGTGTTCCTAATTATCTAGAAATTGTCCAATACTTGCATAGATTTGAAGTTTTTTGGCACCTAACGTTAGGCCATGCTAACGCTGGGCCCTTGTTGGGCGCCATAAATGGCGTAAGTAAAAGTTAAAAAATTCACACTGAATTAGTGTTTTGTACGCGAGGCGCATGATGTAAAATTTTAAGTTTAGAAAATATTGAGTTTGGACGCTACGGATCTAAATCTAAATGCTAAGGCTTTTCTAAACTCAACATTTTACGTCATGCCTAAGCTTGGAGTGGAGAACACTCGTTTAAAAATACTTAAAACGCTTGCGTTTGAGGTTTTTTGGGGCCAACCATGGGGCCAGGCTAGCGCTGTGGCCCCGAGTTGGGCGCCATAAATCGCAAGCATCTAAATTTAAAACTTCCCACTGAATCAGCGTGTCGTACGCATGGCGCATGAAGTAAAATTTAGAGTTTAGAAAAGCCTGAGTTTGGATTTGGACGCTACGCGTCCAAATCCAAACGCTCAAGCTTTTCTAAACTCAAAATTTTACTTCATGCTTTGTCTGGGAGTGGAAAACACTCGTATAAAAAGACTAGAAACGCTTGAATTTGAGGTTTTTTGACGCCCAACGTAGGGGCCAGACTAACGCTGTGGCCCCTAGTTGGGCGCCATAAATCGCGAGCGTCCAAATTTAACGCATGGCCCTTGTCAGGCGCCATAAATTGCGAGAGTAAAAGTTGAAAACTTGCCACTGAATCAGCGCTTTGTACGAGTGGCGCATGAAGTAAAATTTCAAACGCTCAGGCTATTTTATACTTGAAATTTTACTTTATGCTTTGTCTAGGAGTGAAAAACACTATTTAAAGCTTCAAAATGAACGCTACTTAATTTGTTTTAACCTATCGATTAATGATTACATACGCTTCATTTCGAAAATATAAAGAATTGTATTAGTTTGTGATTGCGTTCACTGAGCAGGTTTCATCGCTATTTATGTTAGAGCGCGTCTAATTCTGGCTAAAAATACAATTATATTTTTTTTGATAACTTGACGGCAAAAATTACTAAATGTTAATCAAATTATATGCAGTACTGTGTAGATTCAATGAATTTTATGTTAATTTGACAATATTGCAAGTTCTTCAAGTGGGTTTGCAGTAAAATAATATCGTCTTAAAATGGCTGAAATATCGATGAAATTCAACTTATTGACGTTCAATTGACAATAGCTCAAAAACTATTGATAAAGTGTTTTCCAATTTTTAAATATTTTTAAAAAAATATATTTTCTTAATGTGAACACACAATTTTATCGCGATATTTCTACAGTTGTCCTAGTTATTGGTCGTTTTTTTATTTTTTATTTATCAAAAATATCAAAGAAATTGAATATTTACACGTTCAATTGGAATTAACTGAAAAATTATCGATGGATTGTTTTTCTATTTTTACATATTTTGAAAGAACCACATTTTCTATATCCATGCAAAATTTTCTCGCGATATTTCTATAATTGTCTTAGTTATTGCTGATTTTCCATTTTTTATTCATCAAAAGTATCAAAAAAAAATCAGACGTTCAATTGGAAATAACTAAAAAAAAACTATCGATGGGAGTTTTCCGATTTTTACCTATTTTGAAAGAATCATATTTTTGATATCCACACAATGTTTCATCACGATATCTCAAAACTTGTCTAAGTTATGATTTTTCAAACTTTTATTTGTCTAAAATATCGATGAAATTCAACTTTTCGACTTTCAATTGAAAATAACTAAAATATGTATTTAGGTATTAAATGTTTGATTTGTAACGTCTAATTGCTGCTTTGTCTGCATTCAGTAATAAAATTCCTTTTAATTGTTTCATAACTAACTGTTCTTATTTAATTCTTATTCGAAATTTTGAATATACAACTTACAAAAATGAAAATAATAATGTGTGTTAATGAGCAGTTATTTGCGAGCAGTGGCGACTCGTTCATAAGGGCAGGAAAAATTTAGTGTATCTTTATGACTGCAGCCACGCTAATAAAATTTCTCACAAATTGCCACTGTTTACGAATAGTGTCAACAAATACTTCCGTTCCGCCATTTCTTTTTTTCAGGTTTTGCAATAATTTATTGCATTATAGTGACGAAAAAGGTAAACGAAAAAGGTAAACCGGCTATTTTGTTTTGTTGAAATTAGTATTCAAGATTTAAAATCAGCTAGTTAAAAACTGTAATAATCGCCTTACAATATTTGTCTGATTTTGCTGATTTTTATGTTATCCAGCCCATAGTGTGACGTTATAATGAAAATAGTTAAACAAATCACAATCAATAATATTATAGTTATTCTAAAAATTGGCAAAAATCATAAACTTTAAATAAAATCGAAAAATGTACAATTTCAATACAAAAAGTATAATAGATTGTAAAAAAAGAATAACTTTTTTATACTTTCTCAACATTTTGGACATTTCTCAATTTTTGACATCTGGACATGACAATCAAGAATTTTTTCTTTTAAGAACTTATATATATCCCGATGTACACCATGTAATTTTTCAGGTATTTGTTGATTTTATAAAAGAGTTCAATTTGAAATTAGTAACGAGAGTCGACCACTCCCAGACTAAGCATGAAGTAAAATTTCGAGTTTAGAAAAACCTGAAAATTTGGATTTGCCGGGACGCGCGAGCGAAGCGAGTCGCGCCCCGGCAAATCCAAATTTTCAGGCTTTTCTAAACTCGAAATTTTACTTCATGCGCCACGCGTATAAAACATTGACAACATTGTGAAGTTCAAAATATATATGCTTGTGTTTGATTTAGCGTTAATAAATTTTAGAAAAGTATTATCAAATCTTGCGATTTCTAAATGCGTGCTTTGTAATATGTTTTCTCTTCATAACTTAAATAATTTTTTTCTCCCCTATATTTGGTTTGGTTACATGAAATTATTTTAAGGGCATCAAGAAAGAGTCAGGAAAAGTTAGGGAAATTTAACATTTTAAATTGGTCACTCCCACGTCAAAATTCACATAAAAATGAAAAAAATAGTCAAAATTCACAAATTCGACAATCGATAATTCGACTATTTGTAAGTGAGTTAAATTGCATTAAAATTTATATTATCGAATATATTACCTTACTTTACAACAAAAACCCTTAAGATTTATTGAAATTGTCAATCCATACACAAATCGTCAACATTTATTAAAAAAATTACTGTTTTGTGTTTTATTTACAAGTGTAAAAAAATGTAATTTACTTAAACAACAAATTTTACAAAAAATCGTCGAATTGGATAAATATAATAAATAACCTAAGCGAAAAAGTCTAATTTTCAATGTATTTTTAGTAGACGGTTTTAATGGAAAGCGTTTTTCTAAGTAATTTATAAAGCAGTTATACAATTTAAATGTTATACAAAGATGTTTATTTTTTGCGCCCATTTGCGAACTAAGCAGACGTAAATTAGGTCTGTATTTATTAAGCCAGATTTTCATCACTTAGTTAGCGAGTTTCAAAATAAACACTTTGCCGATGCAAATTGCTGACTATAAAAAGTTACCCTCCGAGTTTCTTGGCAATCTGTTTATTGGCACCTTTGTATGGGGTACTAATTGAAGGGCCGGTGGTGTAATTGGCTTGTCGTGACGGATTATTCTTGATATAATTCGAAAATGACTCAATTCCTTCTTCAGCTTACTGAATTGAGCCATTGTTAAAATAACACGTCGTGCATATAACGCGGTATGTATGCACTACCCCATTATTTCGTTTAGAGTTTACCCTTATCAGATCTTGGCTTTATGAAGCTAAAAAATATACACGGATCAGGAGTGCAAAAACATTTATATAATCAGCGATCTTTTAAAGTTTTTATTTATTATAGAAAAAGGTATAGCAAATTACTGAAGGCAGAGGCTTAATAATTATCACCCAAACTCAGAGATTAGGAAATATTGAAATATTGAGGGCCTATGACAAAATTTGAATCTAAGGAGCATAAAATTAATAAATAGGATTGTGAGTATCAAAACGCTAACGGAGAATAAATGTAAATAAGAAACTCAAACTAAAAAAAAACATTTTTATATGCTTTTTGACTTTTACCTAACTCTTCCCTGATGCCAGATTTTTTTCCTGACCCCTACAATAATTTAATATAACCAAACTAAATATAGGCGAGAAAAAGTTATTCATGTTATATTAAGAGGTAAAAAAGAAATCGTATCATAAAGCAATTTTGAAATCGCGAGATTTGATAATACTTTTTAAAAATGTATTAACACGAAATCAAACATAAGTAGTATATTTTGAACTTCACAATATTGTTAATGTTTAATAAGCGTGGCGCATGAAGTAAAATTTCGAGTTTAGAAAAGCCTGAAAATTTGCATTCGCTCGAGCGCCCCGGCAAATCCAAATTTTCAGGCTTTTCTAAACTGGAAATCTTACTTCATGCTTAGTCTGGGAGTGGACGACACTCGTTACAAATTTCTTTTATAAAATCAACGAATACCTGAAAAATTACATGGTGTACATCGGGATATGTATAAGTTCTTAAAAGAAAAAATCCTTAATGTCAAAAATTGAGAAATGTCCAAAATGTCGAGAAAGTATAAAACAGTGAAATTTTTATAAAATCTCTTATACTTTTTGTACATTTCAACGTATTTGCCAATGTTTGTACATTTGTCGATTTTATTTAAAGTTAATGATTTTTGCAAAGGTTTAGAATAACTATAATATTATTAATTGTGATTTGTTTAACTATTTTTATTATAACGTCACACTATGGGCTGGATAATATAAAAATCAGCAAATTAGACAAATGCTTGGATTAAAAAATTGTAAGGCGAATATTACATTTTTTAACTTGCTGATTTTAAATATTGAATACCAATTTTAACAAAACAAAATAGCCGACCGGAAGTTATCTTTTTCGTCACTATAATGCAATAAATTATAATGAAAGTCAATAAATGTTTGATATTACTTCTACAAAATCTGAAAAAAAAATGGCGGAACGGAAGTATTTGTTGACACTATTCGCAAACAGTTGCCACTGTTGAGATATTTTATTAGTGTGACTGCAGTCAAAGATACTCTAAATTTTTCCTGCCCTTATAAACAGGCCACCACTGCTCCCAAATAAATTCAAAATTTTCAATAAGAATCAAATAAGAAAAGTTAATTATAAAACCATTAAAAGGAATTTTACTATTGAATACACACAATGCAGCAATTACACGTTACAAATCAAATATTTAATACTTAAATAACATTTTAAGTTATTTTCAATTGAAAGTTGAATTTCATCGATATTTTAGATAAATAATAGTTTGAAAAATTATAACTTGGACAAGTTTTGAGATATCGTGATTAAATATGAAGGAAACTGCAAACTAAGTTTCTGATTGATCGTCTAACGAGGGTTTCCACTCCCAGACTAAGCATGAAGTAAAATTTCGAGTTTAGAAAAGCCTGAAAATTTTGATTTGCTGGGGCGCGCGAGCGAAGCGAGTCGCGCCCCAGCAAATCCAAGTTTTCAGGCTTTTCTAACTCGAAATTTCACTTCATGCGCCACGCGTATAAATCACTAACTTCAAGTAAAATTTTCAACTACTTGGTTAGAGTGAAATAAATTTAGTATGTCAATTATCAGTTGTTTAAATTACAGGGAAAGTGCTAGGCTATGTGTCAAATTCGTACTCCGAACAGAATTAACAGTTTGCCAATTCTTTAATCGTATTATTTGCATATTTCATTTAAAAATTTCCTGACTTTTCGCTAAAAAGGCCGAATTTTCCTGACTTTTCCAAGACTTTTCCCTATAAATAAAATCCCCTGACTTTCCCGGTTTTCCCGGTTGGGCGCCACCCTGTAAATACATTTTTAAAACAGTTTTTATTAGTTAATGTCTCCCCCAAGTTGCTCTTTGAATCCGCCACTGCCCTTGCGTGTGTGTACGTGTAAACACTTTTACTCATACTCACAGTCCTGCTAAAATGTATAATCTATAAACTAATCAGATTATTATATTATAGTTTCTATATGTTTATTTGTGGTGCTTTAATTTCATTTTTTTATACTATATATCAAAGATTATTTAATTTCGAACTATCTCTTTCGTTTTTTTTTTTATTTGATGTATATTTAATTAATATATAATTTTTAAAAGAAGATGCAAATGTCATCTATTTTCTATTTTAAGAAACTTAGTGAAATTTTAGTTACCCTAATTCTACTTTTAACAGGGCTGTGGGTATGAGCAAAAGTCTACACATATACACACGCTCCCACTCTATCTTAAACAACATCGTAAATCTGTCTCCACTGCAAGCGCAGAGAATTCCCGTTCTAAAAACAAGGTGACAAAAACAGATAATCGCCGAGTCCCGAAAATAAATGTTGATTTTCATCTCATAAATAAAATATAACATACATTAAAAAAAATCACTATTAAATATCTAATGCAATGATATTTTGCTAGTGTTGCTCAAGCGTTCTATTTTGATTTAAAAGTATATTTATGTAGGTAGTTATTGAGATAAGAATAAGAAGATGCAATTTTTAATATTTTTTCTATTATAAGTATTGAGATTTAGGTAAAATAAAAGAGAATAGAACATGGTAAACCCTAATATCTTTTATCGGATGAACACAGACAATACATATTTAAAATAGTTTTTTTTTAGTCTGGGTTTTTAATTTACATTGATTCTTTATATGCGTTCTGATACTCACAGTCCATTAAAGTGCATTAATTTAGTTGTGTTTAGTTGTGTTTTAATAATTTATATTACATTTATAATTTAACGATAGGATTTTAATCAAAATCTGACGAGTGGTTGGTCTTTTATAAATGTTTAAAGAAAATAATTGGTGGAACCACCAAGCGATCGTTGTAAGCGGCCTGAGAACAACCACAGGACCGTTGTAAGCGATCTGGTTAAGTATTTTTGTCCAGCGAAAATAGCACAATTTTTCTTTAGTTGACTTATTTATCTCAACTGTTTCAACGTTTCAACTTTGAACTGTTTTTTGACTTGTTTGCTTATTTTCTTCGCAGTGCTTAAACGTTGCTCTATTAAGGATTAAAACAAAGCTCGTTATAAATATCATTGAACATTTTGAAAAAATGTACCAACAAGTTAATTTTTTTTAATCAAAATATTATATCGTGTTTTCCAAAAATTGAATTTTAAGCTTCTGTTTTGTTGTTCGTATTGCTTCGAATTTATTTTGTGTGTTTTTTGTTTGTAAATACGTGCATTGCTTTATTTTTTATCTTCCAAAAATTATCAAATTAACCACTATGAGGTTAATATACCTCATATTGGTATAAAGTGGATTTGAGAAAGAAAGAAAGAAAGAAGAAAACCGGACAGACTATAACCTTCTTCACAGATTCGTTAATGGTATTCTCCAATCAGCTTAATTTCTATGCCATATTTCGAGGTTCTAAAATATGTTCTTACCAGGGTTGTTAAAAAACCATTTTTTTCATTTTAATTAAAACAAGCAGTTTTTCTCATTGAAACGGCGTTTAAAACATTAACAATTAAAAACATATTTAAAACGTGTTTTAAACATTATTAAAACACATTTAAAACGTGTTTAAAACAGAACATACATGGCATTTTTCTTTTGAGTATACATATCCTGATAATTACAGCGTTTCTTAGATTTGCAGGAACTCGTTGTTTAGAAGCGGTTGATTTGAGGCTTTTAACGAGTGTTTTCCACTCCCAGACTAAGCATAAAGTAAAATTTCGAATTTAGAAAAGCCTAAGAATTTGGATTGGCCGCGTAGCGAAGCGGAGATTCCAATCCAAATTAGGCTTTTCTAAACTCGAAATTTACTTCATGCGCCACGCTTAAAAACACTGATTTGCAGTAAAGTTAAAAAACACACACACATACAACAACGGTTATAGGCAACCTAATATACGTTAGAGTTATTGGGTTGCCTCTAATCACTGTTTTAAACAATTTCTTTAGCGCAGAAGGTGCCTTACGTTTTATTCACATCTACATATTGGATTGCTAAAGCTGTATATTTTAAACTTTGTGGTATTTTAGTGTTTTATATGTGTAGCGCATGAAGTAAAATTTCAAGTTTAGAAAAGCCTAATTTGTGTATGCATATTTATACCTAAAAAACTCCCTCTATTTGAAAATAACATTTATGCACACATATTTGATATTTTCTTGTAATAAAATGTTATGTTTAATAATGTTATTTGAAATATCTTCCAAAATTTAGCTAAAATTTTAAAATGTAAACGAAATATCTTAATGAAGTAGTATACAATATAATTTAGCAAATTTAAAATAATAAAAAAGCGTTTTAAACAAATTTAACGTTCAAAACAAATTTAAGGTTTAAAACATGTTTAAAACAAAACCATTTAAAACACGGTTGTTTTTAAACATGTTTAAAACAGTGTTTTAAAACAGAGTGTTTTAAAACAGAGTGTTTTAAACATAATAACCCTTATTTTTACTAAGTGGCATTTTGCTGAATAGCCATCTATTTCGATTTTTCATTTAAAATTTAATTACGCAAGCTACAAAACTGTTTTTCTAAATTATATTGCATACATATAATGTGTAATTATATTGTGGTGTCGTACATTATGTTTGACTATTTTATAGAGATCGGAAGGGGTTATTAGATCGGGAAATTGTTGTAATAATTTTGAATAAGCAGAATTTTGAGTTGATTATGAATTTAGTTCGAGGTTTCCCGATGGACCGAATGCATTCCTTACAAGACGTTCGTGGGCAATGTCAATAATGATGTTGAAATGCTTAAGGAAGTCAGCGCCCAAGATGGAGTGGATAACATGTGCTAGCATAAAATTCCACGTAAATGTTACGTCCAGATTGATGTGTACTGTTAATTTTGGAAAACAAAACATGGGTATTAAACTAGCGTTAACGGTGGTTAACGAACATTTTGATTGGCGGTGATTGTTGGCAAAGAGTTGATCAACCGCTAAAATGGTAACCTGTGCTCCCGTATCTACTAAAAATTTAGTCCCAGAGTTAGAATCACGTATGAAAAACAATAGACCTGGAGAGATAGCGGAGGAATGGGTCGACATTAGCCCTGCTGTTGGTCATTTCCTCACTGGCACGGTGAAGTGCACTTTTGTGCCTTGCCGCGAAAATGTGATGATATAGATGTATTACCCAAATTAGGCACTTGCGCGGTAGAACAATATTTGCCGAACGTAGGCAAGACAGTCCTGAAAACGTTGGGCCGTAAATGTACCATTCGGAGCTGACTCTCGCATAGATAACACCATTGAAATCGCGATGGGTCTTCGTCCGATGCACCACCTGGCATGTGCGCACGAGTTCCTTTCTTTCAAGTAAATATGCGCCCAACGTAGTCAGGTTCCACTGTTTCATTTTTTGAGCAGCGGAAATACACGAACGGCGCTCGTTCTGCGCATGAGAGCGCCTAATTTGAAAAATTCCACTATACCAGGACAGTTTGTGTTGCGGGTCATCGCCTAAAAATTGCTTGCTGTTGGTTGATGCTGACTTCTGTTTCGAAATTTATTTTTGGATTATTTCGTCAAAGCGGTTGTTATTGAATTAAAATGTTGTGTCTGCTTAGAAATTTAGGATTGCAGTTGTGAAATTCTAGTGTCGTATGATATTGTTGGATGATCAATGTGTGAGAAACGTTGGTGTTATTAATGATGGTTGGTGTCGAAATTTCTATAATATGATCTGCAATTTCAGTTAAATTTACTAAGGAGGTGGTTTTCGCAGGCACTAGAATATTCTGCACATCCGCTGGTAAACGATTTAAAAAAAATCGGGTAAAAGACTGTCGTCTATTCGCGTTGTTCCCAGCTATTGTTATAATTTTCGCAATAATTGCGAAGGCGTTTGGTCGCCGAGCACTTCCCGCGACAACAATTGCTGCAATCGTTTTTGTTTTTCGGATATGGTGGGCCGTTTAATTATTTAAACTTTGAGCGTCATCGGGAGGTTAGATTAGTAAATACCTAACTTCGATGGCAATGTCCGGAGGAAAGGCGGCTACGACTCGATAAAACTTGCGACTAGAATTTGTGATGCGCGAGTTCAAAAATTCCGCTTTAATCTGCACAGATGCAGGGGCGATGCGCGGGCAAACTGCATTTTACAGTGCCAACAGCAGCATCTAATTGTCCTTGACGTGTAGGTGAAAAATAGAAAACATAAGGAAAGTAAGCAGAGTAGTAGAGAGAATAGGACAGAGAGGTAGAAGTGGTTTCTTCGAAATAAGAGGGGTCTGATAAATGTCACCTGTCACTTCAAAATAGAATGTGTCCTGGTTAAAAGCGGGTCCTGGCGGTTGTTGGCAAGGTTCGTCGGCTTGGTGTCCTGGTTTGGAGAGGGTGCTGGTGGCTGTTGACAAGGTCCGGTGTTCCGCGCTTGAAACACTGCTGACGCTCGATATAGTCTGGTATTCGTCAAAAAAAAAAGAAGAAGCCTTGGCGTCGACGCCCGATGCGGTCGGGTATTCGTCCTGTAGTCGGCTCGCCCTGTAGATCCGGAATCTTGATGATTGTTCCGTGCTACCGATTCCAGTGGCGAAGATAGTTGAGGACCCGATTAAAACATCAATCTCTAAAGAATGCCCAAGAATGAAATTTCAATGAGCAGAGATTTCTTGTACAAAATATATTTTTTGTTTTAGCAAAGTGGGCTTTGAAAACAAAACCAACACGATTGGTTTTAAAGTAAATATTTACAATTCGCATAACATTGATCACACTATTTTTAATGTAAATTGCATTTTTTTATTGAAGAAACAGAAATATTTCAGGTATTTACATTTCTAAAAGTTAATACATACGAGTAATAATATGTAATATTATTACTCGTAGATAGAAGACCAACATTACGTGTGGCAAAAAGAGTGTAGATGTTTTGATAGGATCCCGATAGTTGTGGAAGATCCCATCGGGGTCACCAATTGTAAATCGCTACGATTTTAATAGTAACTGAATAAAATGATATTTAATTATAATTATTCTACTCTTTTTACATTACATCAAAAGGAAATTAATTATTTTTGTCATTAGATTTTTTATTATTCGTTTCCATGACAACCTTTCTTTTTTCTCCGCCGTCCGGATTCCACTTAGCCAGGCGACAGAATATTGTACAACTTGTATTTGAAATATTTTTGAATTATATTTACAGTTTACAAGGTACGAAGAAAACCCTAAGAGTAAACATTCACTTTTGGTTTCTGCATTTAACCTAAAAGTTGATAATTTCTAGATATTATAGAGTAGAACAGAAATACAAAATTTCATCAAAATCCTATTAATTGTTTTCGATGAAATCGTTCAACAGATGGATAGACCGACAGACAGACCGACGTCATTGAGATAACACAAATATATTTCCGTAAAAAAATTGGGGGTCAATTTTTGATCGATTACAATACACATTAGCGCACGGTCAGTAAAAAAGCTTAAAAGTTTGGTCAATAAAGTTTGAATTTAATTATAGTTTGTCACTACATCTTCCCTTATATTAAAACTTGATGCCTAAGTTAATTGACTTAATCTTGATATATGTCATTGTGGGCTAAAAGAAAAAAACATGGTGATATGGCCATTATAGTACTTTCCTTGTCAGTCATATACCTTTTTTACCTTTTCATATGTTTCTCAGCCTAATATTTTATTTTATTCGGAGCGGCCTTATTTACAAGAAACTTTTAAGCTATTAAAGCTATAGAAAATTATATATACAGAGAGTTTTATCTAACACCGAACATTTTCAATGTTTATTTTCGTATGTTCGATTTGTCAAACCAAAGCATTCAATACGATTTAACACATATAATTTTTAGGTTATGTGTAAATTGGGTTGCCTATATGACTATTACAAATTGTAGCCCATCAATCGCAATCAAAGCCTTAACTTATTTCAGTACAAATTGTACATGGAGGGAGTTTTTCTTTCAAGTATACATGTCCTAATTACAGCGTATGTGCTATAAATATTTAGATAATACTTTTCTTTATAAGAGTTCAATTTTAAACTTAAAACGAGTGTTTTCCACTCCCAGGCTAAGCATGAAGTAAAATTTCGAGTTTAGAAAAGCCTGAAAATTTGGTTTGGTCGCGTAGCGCGAAGCGCGGAGCGACCAAACCAAATTTTCAGGCTTTTGTAAACTCGAAATTTTACTTCATGCGCCACCGGTACAAAACACTGATTCAATGTGAAGTTTAGCGGTGTGTTTTAAACTTCGTAATATGTCAGTGCTGAAAATTTGGTTTGGTCGCTCCGCGCTTAGCGCTGCGCGAGCAAACCAAATGTTCAGGCTTTTCTAAATTCGAAATTTTACTTCACGCTTAGTCTGGGAGGGAAAAACACTCGTTTTAAGTTTCAATTGAACTCTTATAAAAAAAGACAAGGATTATCTAAATATTTACAGCACATACGCTGTAATTAGGACATGTATATTTGAAAAAAACATTTCCTGCATGTACAGTTTGTACTGAAATAAGTTAAGGTGTTGATTGCGATTGATTGGCTACAATTTGTAATGATCATTTAGGCAACCCAGTTTATACATAACCTAAAAATTAAATGTGTCAAATTGTATTGAATGCTTTGGTTTGACAAATTGAACATACGAAAATAAACATTGAAAATGTTCGATGCTAGATAAAACTCTCTGTATATGGATTTCATGTATTTAGACGAGCTCTACCGATATAAATAATAATATTTAAGAAAATACCACAGAAAATTAAAAATACACTAAAAGTAAACTACCACTTCCGGTTTACGCATTTTCACCAAAAGCTTTTAACATTCTAAGATTGTAATAAAAAGCTTAAGTTTGAAGTTTTATCTCCATACCTTTCGCGGTCTTTACTGTACAGCTTTGAACGAACACACAGCCAAACATTTTTCAAAAATAGTCTTAATCGACACAGGGGACCTCAAAACGCATATTTCCGCAAACATTTTTGATTTGAATATAAATTCGGCGAAAGTAAAACAATAGAGGACTGGAGTAAACAAATATATTTCCATGAAAATAAGAGATATCCTAATGTACCAAATAGAAGCTGTTCACATCCAAACCAACAAATTGCAATTTCTCCACCACACATAATGAATGATTCAGGAAACAGAAATGATCTAAGATGTGCGAAAGCTGTTCTCAGTTTCAAAGAAAATAAAAAGCTTGCGACAAAAGTATGTATGGGCCTGCAGCAATTTTACCTACTCCCTGTTACATTTCCTCATATACAGGCACAATCAAAGAGAATACTGTAGCCACAGCGCATTCGCACATTCTCCCCTGCGTTGCATGATCACAATCTGAAATATTTATGTAGGACAAATACTATTTATTCATTTACATTACATCGTTTAATGATTTTAATCAGTAAATCTATATAAAAATTAAATCCACAAAAATTATTTCGTGTTTATACGGTGCAAAATAGTGATGAACACAAACATTAATAAACTCCAACATAACTACAAAATTAGTAAACTGTTTAATAAACAACATTAACAATATCAATATTGATATGAATTAAATTTATATCGAACCTAATCAATCCGGTGGCTGTGTACTGAATTAAACAACTACCCGCGTTATTTGCTTTACCAATCATATTTGCAGTGATTAAAGGGATTCATGTCGGTGCAGCAAATAATATGTTAGTGCTATGGCGAAGATTAACCGTTTCTAATGTTATTCAGAAACAGACTAAAGAAATTCTAAATGGGAAACCAGTCAGTGCACGAGCGCACAACACCGCTTTGAGGAGTGCTACAAATTATATTTGTTTGAAGATTAACGGCAGACTCGTTAACCATGAATATAATTTCCAGTCAAAGTTGCATGACAAACCCCAGGAATTAAATAATAAAGGTTTTAATATTTTACTGAAAATGACCTCTCTTGGCTAAGATAAATTAAAAGTTTTAGTTTGCTTACAAAAATCAGTTATTAATATTTATGTAATTTAATATATAAATATGTTCCCATTTGCTTAAAACGTTTGTGGAGTCCACTGAGCAAAGAAACGTTGCATGACAGATTGCATCAATGTTACCGCGTAAAACAAAATGTTGCCTTTTAAGTTGCATGAATGTTGAAAAAACGTTGAATAAACGCTGAATGTCCGCCTGCAGGGACGTTGCATGCTAACGTTTAAAGAAAAATGGTTCGTTAACAAACACGACACGAGCGATTACTCGTATTTGTGTGCAACCCAACATACGAATGTATGTATGTTAAGTTGCGTATTGTATATAACTCGATATACAGCAGTTAAGTGAACGTTATAGGAATGTTTCTCTCGTCATCTCAATGCAATATTTATTTCTAGGTGTAAATAGGTCAAAAATATATATATATATATATATATATATATATATTGGTAACAAGAAAACAAGAAAAACATTGTTGTTGTAATGTATAGTCTAGGGGGGACAGTACCCTGGTACCTAAGTACCCAGTACCGTTAAACTCTGAACACACTAAAATATTGTTAACAAATGAAGTTCAATTGAAATTAGCGTCTTATACGCGTGGCGCATGAAGTAAAATTTCGAGTTTAGAAAAGCCTGAAAATTTGGTTTGGCCAAATTTTAAGGCTTTTCTCGAAATTTTACTTCTGGGTGTGGAAAATACTCGTTTAAATCTTTGAAAATGGCGTTTGTAAAATGGCTTCGTACCGACAAATCCAAAATTTTAGGCACTAAGCGCTAAAAACAAACAAATAACGTTTTATCAGCATTGTAACAACATTAAACGATGTTTTAATGTTGATGAAAAATTACTTAAATGTGTTTGCTTAGTGGAAGGTTTCAAGTAAATATGTATGAAACCTAACTTTAAGGTTAGAATATATAAATCATTTCAGATACATTACTAGCACTAAAAACAATGATAAAAGTTTTGAGTCTTTTTGCTGTGGTTTTAACTTAAAACGACAGCGAGAAGACTGAACACATTTGGGAACAAAACTGAAAGCATTAATGTTTTTAAAACAAATACATTTATTAACCAAAGTATTTATTTTTAATTTCAAAAAATATATAGAATTATATTTACTACATCATTAAAATAATCCTAAGGCTTTTATAAATTTAACCTAACCTCATCCAACTCAAGTTGAAAGAGAATGATATGAGCTTGTATATCAATGGGACATTCGAGTACAGTGAAAAGACTAGAGTAAATAGTTCCGTTGATTTCCTCTGCAATAACATTTCCTCGAAATAGCAGCATTCAGTATAATGCGTGCGGTATTGAATTGAGAAACGACAATGTCTCCGAGTTGAGTATTTGCTGTGCAGAAATGTTCTTCTACAATTCAACAACAGATCACTGTTTAATTAGGCTTTATGAATCGTAGCTGTTTAGAATATGTATGTGTTCAGCTTTTATTCGGAGGTATTGTATTTTATGAAATATTATTATGAGTTTGCTTGTCGAAGCTAAAAATAGTTGGTCCCTGCGTTATAAAAGAATCAATTACATTTTTATACTACAAATAGAAACACTAATAAACCCTAAATTGTTGGCAAATAAATTAAAAAACATATTAAAATAATATATAAGGATTTGCTGAGTAAGCCATCATTATAATTGTTGGAATTGATGTTATATAAAACGAGATTTATCCTATTACAATGTTAACTATTTGTACCCGATATTTTTTTGTTAATTAGTATCTGGCAAAAGTATTATTATGTAATTCATATTTTAAGCAAGGGTAGCATTATTAATTAAAGTTTTAATTTGGACTAAACAATTATTGAACAGATTTTCATTGGTGTTAATAATTTAAACATGAAAATTAGAAACAATTTATCGAAGTTGATGAATGGGCAATTGTGATTTAATTAATTTCAGTATTCAACAAGTAATCATTAATTATAACGATATATTAAATTGCATTCATTTTCTAACCGATTTTATATAACTAAATGATTGCTGTATTTGTTTGAGATCAATATCCATGTTCTAAATAATTGTTAAATAAGTTTTACATATGAAAATGAACAAGTAATATTACCTTTTTTTGTCATGAGCTGCACTCGATTTTTATATGTGTAATTTGGTTGGAAATTGTACACTACCGGCAAATTGAAATACATAAAACAGTTACACGAAGCTAGTGACGATGGAATTAAAAAAAGTACGCTATAAAATAAAGTGCAATTTGGTGCATTCAGTGGACATTATCTAAAAGTTCGATAGTCATTGAATTGTTGGAGCGAAAACCGCAGCCAAATTAAATAAATGTGACGTAAGCAACGCCCATTTGAATTCACTAAAATGAAAGTTGATGATCGGTAATTCCTACATTTCCAACAGAAAGATTTTTCTAAAGGTTTTATAAAATTATATATATTTATACAAAAGTTAGATATTAAATTTAAATTGTTAAAATATTTATAATAATACATTAAAATATTTAACTATGAACTATTTTAATAAGGAATTATTTATACTGGGCAATTCTTGACACACGCATAATTGCGAGTAATTACAATTCGTGGTGTGTAGTGATGGAAAATTTAATAAAAATAGTAAACTTTTTTTTACTAACAGAGATATCGAATTAATTATGTAACTTAAACTGAAGTATTACAATAAGTGTTCGAATTGATTTATAATAATAATAACAATAATGAAGAATCTTTATACCTCCAGATATATTAACAAAAATATAATACATATTGGCGGACTAACGTCAAAACAAAGAAATGAGAATAATGTTTAGACTGAAAATCTATTTTTATTGTTAGGGAAACACATTATTTATAAAATATTGATTATACTCTCCTATGTTATATGGCTCCATAGTTACCAAGATTTCAAGTACCCTTTTCTTATATACTTTGAATGATGTTTCTTCTTTTACATCATGTGGAAGTACATAACTTTAAAGCATTATATTTCATACTTCTTTCAGTGATTGAAAATATATGTGTAGGATAAGTGTAATTGATTTCATTTCTAGTGTTATAGTGATGTTCTGACGTATTTTCAGTAAATAGATGTTTCTATTTCCATATGAAAACCAAGCATTTCAACACATATAGAGCAGTCACAGTTAGAAGATTATTCGAAGATAATACCGAATCTTATATGGGATTCAAAGTTTGCACAGTATGTCATTTTTAATACATCGAATGATACATTCGGTTTCAGTATTCGTAACATAAAGCAGTTCTTACTCAACTTGTTAGTTAAATGTTCAATATGAATGTACCATTTTAGTTTATCATAAATCCCCAGAAATTTTACTGATGGTGAAGTTTTTATTTCAAAACTATTTAAACTAATTTTAAGTGGGGTTTTCTTATTTCTATCAAACTATTCTGACGCCACTGTAATTTCTCCTTCCGCCATCTCTTAAAGGTCTCTATAATTTTCACAAGTTATTATATTTGTATCATCAGCAAAAGTGGTAATTATAGTCCAATCGTTTTGGCTTAATTGAAAAATGTCGTTTGTAAAAATGATGTACAGTACTGGTTCCAGGATGCTGCCTTGTGGAATTCCTTGTTTGACATCTAAGATGCTTGACGGTGCCTTAATACCGTCGTGTTCTAGCTCTACATTGTCTCTGATTTGTTAGATACGATTTAAACCAGTTATACGCTACTCCTCGAAAGCAATAATCGTAAAGTATATTTAGTAGTAGGTTGTGGTCAACATAATCGAACGCTCTACTAAGGTCTAAGAATATTCCACAAGCCAGGAGGTCCTGTTCCAATGATTTATGTATAAATGGTGTAAAATTAAATAATGCCGTTTTTATGTTTTTATTTGCAACGAAACCGTGCTGATGTTTTGAGATTTTGTTTGTTTAACTGCTAAATATTCAAAGATTTTGCTGAATGTATTAAAAAGACTTATAGGTCTATCATTTTCATTATCACTGCTGCTACCCTTTTTGTATATTGGCTTGACTATTGCAAATTTCAACTGTTCTGAAAATGTAACTTTTCCAAAAGAATTGTTAATAAAAATTGACAGTGGCTCCAAAAGCTCAGACGCGCATCTGTTTATAATATATAATGATAATTCATTAACACCATAACTCATTTTGTTTTGAATAATTTTTATTACTTCATCTGCAATCGTTGGATGTAAGAAGATTGTATTGATATTTTTATAGGTCATGGTATTTGCTTTTACACCTTTAGAGCAAAAGTAGTAGTGATTACGTTAACACTACGCCAAGCAGCCTTTGTCTTATTGGATTTTGTTCTTATTATGTTGAACTAATATGTTGAACAAGTCTACTTGGTTTTGATAATGGACAGTTTTTTCTGATAATGTGAAATATTTATGGTTATTATTTATCACTATTGATTTGTAAGGAAAACATTTGTTGAAATATTGGACAACTGTGGAGGTCAAAATATTGTATTGGTTATTTAAATTGTCTATATATTGTACCATTTCTAAGATTCAGATTTCAAATGTTCTATAAATTTGTTAAAATTTTCTTCTGAAAAAATCTCGGCAGAATTTATATTTTTGATTAGGTTTACTAATATTATTACGAAACAATCTGAGACAATGTCCGGTTTGTTTGTTATTATATTACCAATGCAAGATTCTAGTGGTGATTTTATTTAAATTTGTTGATCATATAAACCAGGGGTCTCCAAACTACGGCCCGAGGGCCACATCCGGCCCGCGGAGAGCTAGCATACTTGAAAACTCCTTTTAGAGAACATATTTTATATAGCAAATTAAATTTAGTTTACTGAAGTATTCTAATTTTATGTTGAATAATTATTAATATGACATCTACATTGATATGGTCATGCGCTAACTACTCATAACATTGTTGTAGGCTTATTGTTATTGTTTTTGTGATAAGTTGGATAAAGAAACACAGAATTGTAATGAGTAAAGACATGTATAATATGCAGAAAATTTAACTTCAGTATAGTATAATAACTAACAAATTATTGAAATGAATCCAACTAACATTTTATACATTTTAAATAAAAACATAACTTATAACAAGCATAATGACATATGAAATACTAATGAGATTTATGTAATTGAGATTTTCCACTGACAATAGTTTGTAGTTGTGGACTAATTTTACTTGTACCAATTATTAAAAGACATTTAAGATGCTCATCAGTTAATTTAGATCTGTAAACATTTTTGTGTACTTCATTTTGGAGAAGGTCTTCTCACACAAATAAGTAGTACCAAAAACAGAAAACAGCCCACGAGCAAATTTATGCAAATTATCAAATTGTGTCAGTGGAAGACCCTTCTAAAATTCCAACAAAGATGAGTTTTGATATTTGTTCTTAATTATATCACTGCACTGTAGATCAATCATTTCCATTTGAAGTTCCGGGGCTAGGGTTTCCATGTCAGTATCGAATGGATTCTGAAAAATCCTAATTTGAGTCGCAATGGCATCAAAGTCCGAAAAACGAGTATCAACATTTTTTTTCAAAGCACTCATAGTTTCGATTGCAAAATCGATAGGAAACTCAGTCTCAGTGGTGTGGCTGAATATTTCACATGTTTTAAAATGTGAAAAACATTTACTTCGTAGTTGTGATTGAAACAGTATCAATTTCTTCCGGAATGATTTGATATTAGTGTATAAATCAGGAAGATGCTGGTTTTCTCCTTGCAATCTCAAATTTAGTTCGTTCACATGTTTTGTCAAATCATCATAGAATGCTAACTTCTACAGCCATGCGTTGTTTTGTAATTCAGTAAGAGGGTGATGCTTTTCATTCAAAAAAATTTCGATCACTGCTCGAAGTTCAAAAAAGCGCTAAAGGACTTTTCCACAACTAAGCCAACGTACAGCAGTATGATAAGGTAAGTAATTTTCTCCAATCTCTTCAATAAATTGTCGGATTTGTCGGCGATTCAGCCCAAAAGATCTGATAAAATTAACAGTTGATATGACTGGTTTCAGAACTTCAGACATATCCAAATATTTTTCGCACAAAGACTGTTGATGAATGATACAACGTAAGACTAATGGTTTTGAACCACCGTCATTTTCTACAGCCTTTGACACAAGAGCGACCACTCCTTTATCTTTCCCACTCATGTTGTTGCCTCCATCAGTTGTAATACATTTCAAGTTTTTCCATCGAAGGTTCTTTTGATTAATGGCCATTTCAACTCCTTTAAAAATATCTGTACCAGTGGTTGTGCCATCAATACTATACATATGAAGAAGTTCTTCATGCACTTCATAGCTTTTATCTACTCCTCGAATATAAATCAACAACTGAGCAGTATCTGACACATCCGTTGACTCATCCAAGGCCAAAGAAAACCACTCAACATGTCCATTTGTGTCGAACAGTTGAGAGGATATATTTTCAGCGATGTTTTCTACCCTTCGAGCCACAGTGTTTGCTGATATACTGACAGTTTTTAATAAATTTACCATTTCAGGGCACATTTCTTCGGCTACTGCAATTATGCATTCTTTGATCATTTCTCCATCGGTAAAAGGTTTTCCACGTTTTGCAATTTCAAGAGCCACACGAAAGCTGGCACGAGTTGCAGCCTCTTGTTCAGTTTTGAGTTTTGTAAATGAAGATTGCTGCGATTTCAATCCGCGCTTCATAGCTTCGAATTTTTCTGTCCGCAAACTTCCTGTATATTTTGAGTAATTTTTAAAATGTTTTGTTTCATATTGACGTTTAATGTTATATTCCTTGAGAACGGCTATGCTTTCATTGCAAATCAAACATAGCGCCTTGTTACTGGACTCAATTACGAAATACTGAATGTTCCACTGATCTTTGAATTTTCTGCATTCACTATCAATTTTTCGCTTATTTTCCATACTACTAAATCACACACAAAAGCAACAATTCAAATCAAAATACTGTTACAAAGATGTCTTAGGCTTAAACACGCACAAACACGTTTTAAGGAGGTGCGCACTATTTTATTTCACAACAGTGTCATAGGAACTGACTTGTGGTTGCGCCACTAGCCTTCTTATATATTCCAATTACTGCCATCTAGAAGTGAGTGGAAGATACCAGAACTTTCTCGAACCAACGAGATTATTCTGTACGTGCTATTGGCGCCATCTGTTAGCGATAGAAGGTTCTACCTATTTCCGCTTGTGTCCACCAGATGTCGTGTCACGTTACTCCTCATGGCTCGTACTCTACGACCAATCTAGAAATTACAGATAATGACAAGAAAATTAATAATATGCAGTGTTGCCGTTTTGCGGACTTCAGTCCGATTTGCAGCCTTTTTTAAACGTTGCGTACTTTTTCGGACATTTTTTTTCATCAGTGGACTATTTCACTTTTTACCACCGGCAACAATGATAATATGGTTTTGGCCCTCGGAACTTACTGGAGTAATCAGTATGGCCCTAAGGCTGGAAAGTTTGGAGACCCAGGATATGAACTGTTTGAAAGTTTGTTGTCACGTAGTATGTCGATATTAAAATCTCCCGCAATAAAATATGTATTGTTTTTATCCAATAAGATGTTGCATAAATCTTTATAATTTGTGAAGAAAATCTCGCATTAATTCACAATATTTATAGATGTTCTGTAGATGGTAACAATGGTTAATTTCCCAAATTTTCCTATTATTCGATGTGTACCGGACTAGGGTACAGTTTGTTACGGGGTGGGTACTTCGGCTTTAAAATAGTTATTAAAAAATATCAACTATTTCACCACCAAGTAACTACCGACTAGCAAGCTCAATTCTTAATTAAGAAAATTCGACTGAAGCACTGATTCTATTTTATATAAAAAAAATACGATTTGAAATAAAAATGGCTCTCAACTTTAACAAATATATTAAAAACACGAATAATAAATTAACAAACAAATAACAAGACAAGAATAAAAAAAAATAACAACTTACACAGAATTACCGACGACTTACACTTTTGGATGCTGGATACAGAGTGAATTCTGTGGTCCAGTAATATCAAGCTCTGTTATATCGAAAAGAACAAACCCTCTACCTCTGTGACTCTCAGGTACCCACCATTTCTCGCCACAGAAAAATAATGAGAATAAATATAAAAATATTGAAATATAAAGTAGATCAACATGTGTGAGATGAAATTATGCATCCTTACATATGTCACACATGTTGATCGGAGGCTAAAATGTTGGTTTCATGAGTTTTAATTTAATAACTCCGAAAGCATAAGTCGAACGAGAATGTGACTTAGGTCAAAAAATAGTAACTTGCAATGCGCAACTTTTGCTCTAGTTCCTATACATATGGGATACACTAAACCTTGCCTGAATCTTAATTAATAACAATTAATCCTCCTGACAGCTCGTCTTCTATAGCGTACAAAATTGAAATAACCCCCTCGTGTTTAGTGTCATTGGAATGGTCTTTCTCTCAAGTATCTGATGACGTATGTGGTGTTCGCGTACGTGTGCCCCTTTCGCGACGATTCGCGAACATCGTAGGGGCTTTTGTGTTTGCCGCTTTTATTACGTTCTGACGTCATGCCCGATTCTCTTGTTCCCCGCACGTACATTTCGCTGGCACGGTCGGCTCGGCTCCAGGTAGCTGCGACCCTTCGCAGATGTGGCGAACTCGGGGATAACCGGGAAATCCGTATATATTTTGGACAACCCTGAAACTGGAAATAGCGGATGCCGTAGAGTTCTACCATTGGATGGCCGAGAAGAGTTTTGAGCTGAGTTGAGCTGTCTGATGTTCGAGGGCGCTATTTGACGAGATTCCACCTAGATAGGCAACCTATCTAACTTAAATAATATCAATGTATGGCGCGAACTTTACTCATTTGGAAAATAATGAATACATATACAAAATAGCAGTTGACGGAACTTGTTAAAAGTGCCGGTAACAAGTCAAAGCAGTCTTCAACGGATGGTGCATTAATATCTCCGCGTAAATAAAAGTTAAACCTTTTTTTACAGTATAGAGCTACGCCTCCTTTAGATTTTATCGATCGACAAAAATAGGTAGCCAGGGTATAATTTAGTATGTTATTCTTTGTTAACTTACTCTCATTAATATAATTGATATTGATATAAAATATCAATATTTAGTTCTACTAAAAGTACAGTTAATTGATCAGTGCAATTTGCTATTGATTGAATATTTAAATGCATTCGTTTTATTTTTTTGTGTTTGTTCTTGTAGCACTGTGCTGCTCTTTCCATCGTTTTCAATGCACAACTGAATTAACTCGGCAGCAACATGTATACGAGATCGCACCCCTTTCTCAGTATTCATTTCGGTTGAATACACCAAACTTTTTAAGTATTTCAAAAAATAAAAGTCAAGGGGAATTAGGTCAGGCGACCTAGGAGGCTAAGCAGTTGTACCTCCAAGACCTAATTTTTCTTTTACAAATAAATGAAGCTCTAATTTTGCAACTAGTGATAGCGAATGGCCATCTGTCATTTTCTGTCACTAGTTGCCTGTCACTAGTTGACAAATTAAAGCCTCTTGTATTTGTAATTGCAATTCAAGGTAATTGCAATAATTTAACTAGTTTACCTATCTTAACATTATTAATTTGTTATCTCTGTTAATATAAAACTTTTACTACAATTTTTTTTAATTTCCCATCAATACACATCACGAACTATAATTCCTCGGAAGTATACGTAGAAGCCAAGAATCACCTTCTATATTTACATATTAAAAATTAAATTATGTTCTTATAATGAACTTAATAACTGTATTCCTTAATATTTCTTATGTGAATGCCTAATAATTAAAATAATCGAATAAAAGTCTATCAACATTTTATGTTACAATATAGTAAAAAGTAGGTTCACTGTTTATAATTTACAGGAGTTTTTTAAATGATTTCAACAAAAAAAAATGGTTATGTGTCCATAGTAGCACTTTCCCCGTTGAAGATATGATAATTTAAATATCAACAATATTGAAAATTTGCTTAAGCTATATTTATTCTACTTTTATTATTATTATTCCAAAAACTATTCACAAAAAATGTAATTCTTGTATTTTTTCGATACATCTCGGTAAATATTGATCACCATCTAAGCGTTATATATTTCTAACCGTTCTGTAAATCAGTTTTTTAAACGCGTGGCGCATAAAGTAAAATTTCGAGTTTAGAAAAGCCCCGTGAAAATTTGTCTCGGGTCGCTGCGCGACCCTCGACAAATTTTCTACGCGGGGCATTTCTAAACTCGAAATTTTACTTCATGCTTAATCTGGGAGTGGAAGACACTCGTTACTTTAAAATATGTAACAAATGTTAAAATGTGTATAGTAACTGCCACAAAGAAGAACAAATAACATGGCGATATCATTATAGTTCAATTCAAACTCAACTGTTATCGTAGTCCAAATGTCGGCTGACGCCGACTTATGTCAAATGTCATTATAGTTTAAATGTCGGCTGACGCAGGCTTATGTCAAGCTGACAGGATAGACTAAATGTCGCCAAGCGCCGACTTATGTCAACTGTCATTATAGTTCAAATGTTGGCTACCGCGTACTTATGTCAACTGTTATTATAATCCACATGTCGGCTGGTGCCGGCTTATGTCAACTGTCATTAGAGTCCAAATGTTGTTAAAGATAAATTCACAAAAATGCTAAGAGTATACTACCACTTGCGGATGCTACTATTGTAATAAAAAGCTTAAGTTTATAATGTCATCTTAACAACTCAATCTCACCTGACAATATCATTGCCTTCATCAAGAAGATAGACTTGGAAGGTGATCTGTAAGGACATACGACTGACCTTAATTGTGAGCCACAATAGTCCCCTGCGCTCGCAGTGCAGGAGCGCTAAACGGACCACTCACTTTAAATAGAATAGAATATTAAAAAATGAAAACTTGCATTTAGTAATAGTAATAGTATTGAAATTAGTATTGAAATCTGTACCTACATACCATTCCATACGTTAATTAGGTTCGAAAAATAATGTTCACTTGTGCATTCGACCCACAGTCGCCCAACTCGAGCGCTCCCGGTTCACGAGCGATCCCTGCCAAAATCCACCCAATAATTATGACACATATGGGGAAAGTAAAAAAAAACGCTTAAAATTTTAAGCTATTGATGCTTTTCAGATCCTCATATTTTAATAAAAAGCTTAAGTTTATTGTTTTATACAATACTTTTAACATTTAAGTTTTTGCTGTACAGCGTCCGCAGATATCCACATATCCACACAGATATCCACAGAGTCATCCACACAGGCAGACAGACATTTTTTAGAAATGGTCTTATTTGACATAGGGGAAATCAAAACGAATATTTTCGCTACAGTTTTTAAATTGAAAATGTTCACGAAAACAGTACTTTTCCTATTACATATGGGGAAAGTAAAAATATAGTACGCAAAATAATTTAGTACATATAATATAGTCTCTATTTTAATATAATATTTCTTAGTTACAAAAGTATCCAATGTCATTGCAATTTTTATGTTTGCCAAAAATATGAGTTATTAAATTTTCAATGTCATCATTGAATAAATTAATTTTATCTGCCATTGGTAGCCTCATTTTTCGAGCGGGTTAAACATACACATACATATATTTCGATCAATTATTTCTTAATCAAATAGTAGCATAGGTATAATTATCACTTAATAGCTACTCTATTTGAATAAGCACAAACCATAATGGTATTTACAAAGATGATGAGCAAAACTTCATCTAAGTCGAATGATACAATAGTATCCCTTGATAATGATCTAACTACACCGAAACTAGTTACAAAATAAACTCCGTGTGTGATACGTGTCAAGTTAATTTATAGAATTAAAGAGGAAACACATTTTTATTGTTCTGTGTAAATGAATTTGGGTGAGTTACGTGAAGATGATAATAACTTGAAATAATACACTTTTAACGTTTCTCTACAAATTTTAATTTGTGAAGAAAGGTTAAAAGTGTTTAATTTCAAGTTATTCTATGTAAATTTACAATTGATGGCAACATTTTATAATTTCTTCACCCTAAGCACGCTTTTTTTGGTATATTTTTACAGAAACAAGGAAAACATAATAATGTCTCGTTCGTGAAACAATGATTCAGCATGAAATAGAAATAACTGTTGCCGGCATCGTTGTAATATTATAAAGTGCCAATGGCCAGCATGGAGTGAATAGAGCCGGTGTTCAGGCAATGCTTATAAATTTTCCCGTATAGTTTACAGCATTATACGACCCTCGACAAGTTTTCTACGCGGGGCTTTTCTAAACTCGAAATTTTACTTCATGCTTAATCTGGGAGTAGAAGACACTCGTTACTTTAAAATATGTAACAAATGTTAAAATGTGTATAGTAACTGTCACAAAGAAGAACAAATAACATGGCGATATCATTATAGTTCAATTCAAACTCAACTGTTATCATAGTCCAAATGTCGGCTGACGCCGACTTATGTCAAATGTCATTATAGTTTAAATGTCGGCTGACGCAGGCTTATGTCAAGCTGACAGGATAGACTAAATGTCGACAATCGCCGACTTATGTCAACTGTCATTATAGTTGAAATGTCGGCTACCGCCGACTTATGTCAACTGTTATTATAGTCCACGTGTCGGCTGGTGCCGACTTATGTCAACTGTCATTATAGTCCAAATGTTGTTAAAGAAAAATCCAAAAAAATGCTAAGAGTATACTACCACTTGCGGCTTCCACATTTTCACCGTAAGTTGATCGGATGCTACCATTGTAATAAAAAGCTTAAGTTTATAATGTCATCTTAACAACTCAATCGGCTTAGACTTTATCGTGACGACAGAAGGACAGAAATACAGAAGGACAGAGATTTTGCAAAAATGGTCTTAGTCAACTTAGGGGACCAGTAAAATTTTTGATTTGATAATGTTCGCGAAAACAACACTTTGTCTTTGTTATGTATATGGGGAGAATTAAAAGGAGAGGACGAAAAACTTTCAAACTTAAGCATATTTTCCCATAAGACTAGTAGCTATTATATTCTATTCAAACCATTTTGATACGTACTTCATTTTCGAATGAATTGCTGAAAAAAAAAATTACATATGCTCATTTTGAGAGGTAATATTATAATACTGATTAATATTAATTAAATTCGAATAAAGAGGTAATAATAATATTAAATTACCACAAGATTAACATTCGTTTTAGAAATGATTATTTTCAAACTTGCAATGACAAGATATCATCTCTATGGTTAAAAATAGGTTAATTTCTAAAATTAAATCCTGTCTGCAGCGATAACTATCGTTACGAGTTGTTAATGCGCAATTCTTGAGTTGAAAATTACCCAATTTTCAAATAATGTGTCGAACCCGTATGAGCATACATATTAACTAAGAAAATGTATTAACGACTGCTTTAATTAAAAGTTTAAGTATTATTAAAAGAAAGTTTCTTGTATATGCGTTAGTAAAAGTTTTGATGGCGTAACCTTTACACACATTCATATATTAATGATTTATTTCTGGAACATTATACGCCCCTAAAATCATAGCGCGTAGATATAAGCTCCTTGTTGACATTTTATGCAAAGTAATGGAAATTTTCGCCAGAGAGATTGCGTAGTATATTCGTTAAAAATTGTTACTTTGCGTCTTTTGGAATAATTTAAACGAGAAATGCGGAATTATCATGGTCTTGAGTAATTTGAAACTAGAGCGGAATTTTAGAAATAATTAAAGCACATTGTCGATGATCCTCACGATATCCTCGCTAAGACTGGATTAAGTGATTAAGATGTAATTAGTTGTAAGGTAAATTACAAGGAGATACTGAGATAATTAAACGATTTAAATGTCAAGGAAATATAAACTTTTCTCTTGTTTAAATAGATGCAGTTGAAATAATCAAGCGTCAATTTATCTAGAATATTTCCCCGTGAATCCATCATTGTTGTTGCCGTTGAATTCTGAAGCAAAACTAATCAGGGCGCCGCATTTTTCTTTTCAATTACGAACTTCTGGCTACACAAAAAGACAACCTAATTGACATCGGAGGCAGCCTTTAAAGTTTCATACAAACTACAATCTCGTAAATACGTGCACCAAATTAAATTGCTAATGAGTACCTTTATAATGCTGTAAACTATACGGGAAAATTTATAAGCATTGCCTGAACACCGGCTCTATTCACTTCATGCTGGCCATTGGCACTTTATAATATTTTACTAGAACGCGAAACGGGATTTTATAATATTACAACGATGCCGGCAACAGTTATTTCTATTTCAATCTGAATCGTTGTTTAACGAACGAGACAATATTATGTTTTCCTTGTTTCTGTAAAAATATACCACAAAAGCGTGCTTAGGGTGAAGAAATTATAAAATGTTGCCATCAATTGTAAATTTATATAGAATAACTTGAAATTAAACACTTTTAACCTTTCTTCACAAATTAAAATTTGTGGAGAAACGTTAAAAGTGTATTATTTCAAGTTATTATCATCTTCACGTAACTCACCCAAATTCATTTACATAGAACAATAAAAATGTGTTTCCTCTTTAATTCTATAAACTAACTTGACACGTATCACACACGGAGTTTATTTTGTAACTAGTTTCGGTATAGTTAGATCATTATCAAGGGATACTATTGTATCATTCGACTTAGATGGAGTTTTGCTCATCATCTTTGTAAATACCATTATGGTTTGTGCTTATTCAAATAGAATAGCTATTAAGTGATAATTATACCTATGTTACTATTTGATAAAGAAATAATTGATCGAAATATATGTATGTGTATGTTTAACCCGCTTGAAAAATGAGGCTACCAATGGCAGATTAAATTAATTTATTCAATGATGACATTGAAAAGTTAATAACTCATATTTTTGGCAAACATGAAAATTGCAAAGACATTGAATACTTTTGTAACTAAGAAATATTATATTAAAATAGAGACTATATTATATGTACTAAATTATTTTGCGTACTATATTTTTACTTTCCCCATATGTAGAAAATGTACTGTTTTCAATTTAAAAACTGTAGCGAAAATATTCGTTTTGATTTCCCCTATGTCAAATAAGACCATTTCTAAAAAATGTCTGTCTGCCTGTGTGGATGACTCTGTAGATATCTGTGTGGATATGTGGATATCTGCGGACGCTGTACAGCAAAAACTTAAATGTTAAAAGTGTTGGATAAAACAATAAACTTAAGCTTTTTATTACAATATGACGATCTGAAAAGCTTCAATAGCCTAAAATTTAATTTTATATTCGAATGCACAAGTGGACATTATTTTTCGAACCTAATTAACGTATGGAATGGTATGTAGGTACAGATTTCAATACTAATTTCAATACTATTACTATTACTGAATGCAAGTTTTCATTTTTTAATATTCTATTCTATTTAAAGTGAGTGGTCCGTTTAGCGCTCCTACACTGCGAGCGCAGGGGACTATTGTGGCTCACAATTAAGGTCAGTCGTATGTCCTTACAGCTCACCTTCCAATGATGAAGCCAATGATATTGTCAGGTGAGATCTTTTGCAAGTCCTTCAGGTTTAGCTTTGGTGTACCAAATACTGAGGTCCTGAGTCGATCTCCGGGTGGGCAGGCATATAAGACGTGCACTGCCGTTTCTTCCTTCTCTAGGCAAATCACTATGTGGTGTTGCTCAATCTTAGTCTGTTAAGGTGATGCCTTAGACGGTTATGTCCAGTGAAGAGAGCAGTTAGTGTATGTACCTCTGATCTGCTAGCTTCAGCCATGACGTCGTTTTAGAGGAGGATGGTCCACTTATCACTGCTCTGAAATGTCTCATCTCAGGGCAGCGATGCCAGAAGTTCTGTACTCCGTGCCGCATCCATCCCTTGATACGGTCTTTGGCTATCGACCTTGGTATCCCCAGTACAGGTTCTGGTCCGATGAAAGAGGTGTGTACTCCTTCTCTAGCCAGGGAATCGGCTAATTCGTTTCCCTTTACGCTGGAGTGGCCTGGCACCCGCATCAGACTGACCCTGTTTACCTGTGCCGGTAGCAGAGTAATTGTTTACAGTTCTGTACAGCTAAGGAGGAGCATCTAGTTGACCACAAGGCCCTTAGGGCCACCTGGCTGTGCAAACATATTTTTATTGTCCTGCCCGCCCATCCCTTCAGAAGGATTTCCTGGGCGCACATTTTAATGGCATATATTTCATCCTATAGTATGATGGCATGTTTGCCAAGACTGTATAAGAGTTCAGTCCTTGGTTTGCATCTGACGACTGCGGCTCCTGTGCCAATGGACAGTTTTCGGCCGTCAGTGTACCAGTAAGAGTCAGCCCCCAGTGATGGGGTGGTTTTGTATCTCTCCCATTCGTCTCTGTTACTTAGGGTGTCATCCGCCTCTATGGCAGGTGACAACCCATTTAGAATGAAGACTATCACCTTCGGGTCCAATAGGGCCGCATGGGTGATATCTATATGTTGCTAGTCTGGCCTTGCCCTGTATCAAAATATCAAAGTGTTTGATATAGTCTTTGTAAGACTAACTTGTTGTAGATTGCGAAAAGAATCGCACTTTTAATGTTTGAAGTATTCTGCAACCAAGAATTGGCAATTTCATTTATACTTATGTTTGAACGGTAACGTGACCGCCAGTCTAAGGTGTCAAATTGTTTAGAGGGAATGGCAAAGCTATACTGATGAGAGATAAATCTCGAAACGCGTCTATAGATGGCCTAAATAATTTGACCCAAATTGTTACATTTGCAGTAGGTTACTGTATGTAACAGCAAACACTTGTTGTATAATTCAATGTCCGTCGGGGTATTAGCCCGGAAAGTAGTTGTTTCAATGAGTGTTTGATATAGTCTTTGTAAGACTAACTTGTTGTAGATTGCGAAAAGAATCGCACTTTTAATGTTTTATGTAAAGAGTGTTCAATTAAAAACGGTATAATTGATGTCACTTCCGGTGAAGGCGTAAGTGAAACTAAAGTTTCTGTGACAACTCAACTCCATGTTAGTTGTAGTATAACCTAACTAATTAAAAACTGTATGGGTGAGCCATTTATTTCTACTTCCCGTATACTAGAGTATTATTGGCATATTGACATGTCGCCCGGATAAAAGTGCTTCCATCGGAAACAAACTTATTTGAAAATGTTTCAGAGCCAGTGGAACATTCTTTGAGAAAGGGTACAGACAATGTTTGAAATAGAAAAATAAGGGACTCCCTATTATTTAAACCTATAGTTTGGATTTAAACATCCCACTTAAGTTGTTATCCAATTGAACTTAAAGTTGATATATAAGTCACCTTAATTTTTTTTAAATATTGTCAATGTTTCACGAAACATTAAGAAAAATAAGACGAGAAGAGTAGATATACAAAAGTTGACTCACGTAAAATATACATTTTTTTCTACTCCTATTATTAAATGTCTTACTTATGGGTTCTAGGGCCTCTATAAAATCTCTAAACCAGCAAATTTTGAAGAGTGACACCCTCTACAAGCGCAGGAGCATAATGGAAGAAAAGAAACCACAATTTATGGTGTGTTGATGTTACAATTTCTGACTTTATCTGTTTGAATAGCAGGTAATTTCCCTTTTTGTCCTTTTTAAAGCGTTTTAAACGGTAGTTCATGTTCATTTGATGACTCCAACAATTTAACGCATTAATCAATATGTTATGCAATGGTATTATTTAGTTGCGTTTTAATCAAACCGATTAAATAGAGCACGCTTATCTAGCAATAAAAAAAAATGCAAAATAAGGTTATGATATGGGTTTAAAACGTGTTCAAAACATGTTTAAAACACGTTTAAAACGTGTTTAAAACAGAATACACAGGGCGTTTTTCTATTGAGTATACATACCCCGATAATTACAGGGTTTTAAAAGTTGTGGGAAATCGTTGTTTTAATGCGGTTAATTTGAGACTTTAAACGAGTGTTTTCCACTCCCAGACTAAGCATGAAGTAAAATTTCGAGTTTAGAAAAGCCTAAAAATTTGGATTGGCCGCGTAGCGAAGCGGAGCGGCCAATCCAAATTAGGCTTTTCTAAACTCGAAATTTTACTTCATGCGCCACGCTTAGAAACACTGATTTACAGTGAAGTTCAAAAAACACACACTTACAACAATGGTTATAGGCAACCTAATATACGTTAGAGTTTATGGGTTGCCAATAATCACTGCTTTAAACAATTTTTTCAGCGCAGAATTTAACTCACGTTTTATCCACATTTACATATTAGATTGCTAAAGCCGTATATTTTAAACATTACGATATTTCAGTGTTTTATACGCGTGGCGCATGAAGTAAAATTTCGAGTTTAGAAAAGCCTAATTTGGATTGGCCGCTCCGCTTCGCTACGCGGCCAATAAAAATTTTCAGGCTTTTCTAAACTCGAAATTTTACTTCATGCTTAGTCTGGGAGTGGAAAGCCCTCGTTTAAAGATTCAAATTGAAATCTTGAACAAAAAACAACGATCGACGAAATATTTACAGTGAATGCTTATGTATACCTGAAAGAAAAAATCCCTGTATTTAAAAACCACATTTATGCAGACACAGTTTTATTGTAATAAAATGTTATGTTTGATAATGTAATTTGAAATATCTTTAACAATTTAGCTAGAATTTAAAAACAAACAAAAAACTTTAATGAAGTAATATAAAATAGAATTTAGCAAATATTTATTTTTAGCAGTTAAGATAATAAAAAAACGGTTTTAAACAAATCCAACGTTTAAAACATGTTTTAAACAAATCTAAGATTTAAAACATGTTTAAAACAAAACCGTTTAAAACATGACGGCTGTTTTTAAACATGTTTAAAACACTATTTTAAAACAAAGTGTTTTAAACATAACAACCCTGGTTATGATCGATCATCTAACGAGTGTTTCCAATCCTAGATTAAGCATGAAGTAAAATTTTGAGTTTAGAAAAGCCTAAACATTTGGCTCGGGCATAGCGCAGCAGAGCGACTGAGACAAATAAGGCTTTTCTAAACTCGAAATTTTACTTCATGCGCGACACGTATATAACGCTGATTTAATGTGAAATGGTCTATAACCAACCAATTAGCAAGTGAAATAAGTTTAGTACGACAATCATCAATTCTTTAAATGACGGAAAAAGTGCTATAATGAACATATATATTATTTTTGTATTAACGACGTGAACACTATCTACTGTCAATAGCACTGCTCAAAAATTGACAGCAGATGGCATTTACATCGTCAATTTATATGTAAATTACACATGACTACTAAAATGGTTATAGATGTTTAGTTTTCTTCTGGATTTTAAACAGCACAATCAATTGACATTTATAATAGTCATTTTGTGAGTACAATAGACAAGACTATTGGCAGTAGATGGCGTTCACGTCGTCAATCTAAATGTAAATTACATATGACTATTAAAATTGCCAATTTATAGTGCAATTTGAAATCCAGAAAAAAACTAACCATTTTTATTTATTTTAATAGTCTCATATGTAATTTACATTTAAAATAACGACGTGAACGCCATCAACTGTTAATAGCTGTAACGATACTACTCAAAAATTGGCAGCAGATGGCGTTCACATCGTCAATTTATATGAAAATTGCATATAACTACTAAAATGGTTATAGAAGTTCAGTTTCCTTCTGGATTTCAAAATGCACAATCAATTGACATTTATAATAGTAATTCTGTGAGTACCATCGACAATGCTATTGGGAGTAGATGGCGTTCACGTTTTCTGGATTTTCTTTTGGAATTTCATATTTTTTTTAAGAATATTTTATATTCTTTATATTTAATAAACTTATAGTTTATTATACAGGGTGAGCGAAACTGGATATCTCCGCTCTATTATATGAAAAGGAAAAACGATAGAAAAATCTGAAATCTAAAATCAAATGACAACAAAACAATATTTGTTAACCATTAGTTTAATTATTGACAGGTGCGGCTTTGTTATTTGCTTCCAAAGGCTACTTGCTTAAGTCGTGACAATTTGGAATTTTTGATAATACTTTTTTTTAAGTTTGCTTTTAATTTTTTAACGAAAGAAGATAGCAAATTTTTTTCTTTAAAAAGTTCAGAAAAATTAGCTCTTTTGAAATATCCAAAAATATAGGTATGTTTCTGGGGAAAAAATATTCGATGACGTCATTACTTCACTTTCAAAATTTAGAAAAATATGCAATTTTGGATTAAAATAAACCTTACTCAATCCCAATTATGAACCTCTTTTCAGATGTTTTCTATCGGTTTTCCTTCCCTTTTAATAGAGCTGAGACATCGAGTTTCTCACCTTGTACATTTTATATGTAAAATGTTAATCTTTTGTTTTCGTAAAGATTCCCTTGGAAACAGTTGAGTAACTCACTTATTTGACAACTCCCAAGACCCATAATTTGCTTACATATCACCCCTGAAGACGGGCATCCAACGATACATATTTTACCAATTGTGATGTATTTTAAACTAACGAGTGTTTTCCATTCCCAGACTAAGCATGAAGTAAAATTTCGAGTTTAGAAAAGCCCCGCTTAGAAAATTTGTCGAGGGTCGCGCAGCGACCTGAGACAAATTTTCACGGGGCTTTTCTAAACTCGAAATTTTACTTCATGCGCCACGCGTATAAAACACTGATTTACAGTAAAGTTAAAATATATAACGTTCAGATGTGATGATCCATATTTACCGAGATGTAAACGTCAGATACGTTTTTAAAAATTCAATCACCCCAAGTCGGACAAAATATAACGCTACGCGCTGGCTGAAAACAAATAGACTTCTTACTACCTGCTAATATCGGGTTGACATTGACATCAAAAAATGCGGTTGGTGTTCATAATGGATTACACCCTGAGTACTCGGTCTCTTTCCCCTTACCCTCCAACATTTTAGGAAAGAGATAGAAATCTGAAAATTTTAGATATTTTCGTGTCGTCGCTAGGTTCTTCACTGATAAGTAAATGTTATAGATTATGTATATTACGTGGTCGTTTCTATAGAAACAGAATGCACAGTTGAGTATTGTGTTCCTAGTGCTAGCTGGAATATGTGAAGCTACGTCCGCGACTGTCAGTAGAAACGAAAGTCAAATGTTGATAAGCAGTGAGTGTGTTGTGCGTTTAAAAATGAAAATGGTGGAAAATAGTGATAATAGTAAATAATAGTGAATAGTAATAAATAAAACAGCTTTTTGAATATAAGTTTCAATATATTGTCGAAGATAAAGTATAGCGTACAATTCGCATGGAATGAACATTTCCACGAGTATGAAACTTGTTGCACGAGTGCATGGAGTTCATTCCATGCTTATTATACAATATACTATTTGCATTATAGCATGTTTCTATGCGAGAAAACAAAAAGACATGTTCAATCTGAATGAATAATTTTATTAGATTTTCACTACGATTAAAAAAAATAATGTTTTGTATCTTTAAACTAGAAAAGTATTTTGTATTTATTACAAATCTAAAATAGGTGATTGTGTGTAAATAGTTATTATATCCAAGAATGTTTTTCTATTAACCCTAATGAAATTGTAGGAAATCCTATTCGTACAATTTCAGAGCAAACCCTTTGCAATCGGAATCGAACCAATAGTTTCTTTTTCCGGATGAACGCCCTGCTAACTGCACGAAAGAGTTCGTCACGGTCGGGGGTTTTAAATTCCTAATCTTTAGAAGAGATGCATTACTACGAATATCGCTCCTGTTTCATATTATCACCGATGAATAGGATAGTATCCCTAGTCATTTATTATTCTAATTCTAATTAATAGACTTTTTAACCGAAATCCCTTAAATTTATATGAGACTAGAGAATGGAAAGTGATGGTGAAAATTATATCACATGCATAGCTACCTAATCCTACTTGGCGAAATGAGTAAACGTATAGAACATTAAGGAGATTATAGATAATTGCTATTACTTATGTAGGATTATATACAATTGTCATTTAGCTAACGTGATGTTTTATGTGCGGAGTAAGGGAACTCTGCTTATACGAGTACGAGAACACGTGTGCATTTAGACGGATACATTAATATTTTAGTTTATATGCAAGATGTAAAGCAACAACTGAATTACAATATTATTGTTTCTGTTAGATAATGAAGGCACTGTCAACTGAGGCCTTAACAACATAAAAACATTATTGGGTGTAATTTGTTCCACGATTTCACTACTTTTTATTATATTATAGAGCACGAAGCAAAACCTACGACTTGTTTACTTATCCGCAACACAAAACTTCCTTCTTGTTTATTAACAATGAAATATTTTTACAGTGCTACCTTTATGATCGCGTTTATTTTTATATTATTATTAAGAATATAAATGGGAATCGAATGCGCAATCTCCGGATTTCCAGGCGTACATGTTTACCTCCAAATTCTGTCTTGATTTTGAGGATAATCCCATACGATAAAGCACATTGGATTTCGCAACCCTTATTGATCATCCACTTATATGATAAACACGTCGGTCGGAAAAGCCGGAGATTTCAGGATCGATCCTTGTCACATAAAACAATATAATGCACCTAAATTCGAAAATCTATATTCGAGAAAGATTATATTTTCGGTGCTCGCGATAACTAACCCGATTTATTATTATCGAATTTTAGTTACCTCGTCCCTAAACAAGCATCCAAAGCCTTATTGTTTCCTTATGACAACTATCAGGCAATCATCGGGATCATAAAGCACGCAGATTTGATATATAAAATATATTCCGTGTACAACAAGGACCAAGGACACGTACTAATTGTGTTTTATGTGTCCTGGAAGTTAAATTATATAATGGAATTAGCGAGCCGATGAATAATATGCCTGAGCGCTTACGGGAGGGAAGCTACCCTTGTTAGAAAAACTCATATATTATTTGAAAATGTTATGAAAAATTTGATTTGTTGGTGCATGGGTAGAAAATGCTGAAACTAACATTTTAGCTGCCATACGTGGTTGTTTACAGTACAGCTTAAATGCGAATTTCCATGCTCATTGAAATAACAAACTTTCAGTATGTCCTCGTGGGAAAACACTTATGTTCTAAACTTTATATAAACTGCTCAAAATTACGCCGCCATGCGTTTTTCGTGTAAACTTTATATTTACAGGTATGACGAACGTATATATGAAAACCTTACCTTCCATGAATTTATTTATCAATAGAAGAAACTATAAATAAATAAATACTTAACAGGTAAGGTTTTTATATACAGAATGTCCCAAGATAAGTAGAATGCTACATAAACTTTTTTATTTTCAATTTTACGAAATAACGTTACTCTTTATAAATTCGTCTAGATGCTTTTAAAGTAATATGTAATCCTTTTCAGAAGTCTAACATATACAAGGTGTTCAAAAAATACAAAAACCTGAAAAGGAGTTTTAAAAAAATGTTATAATTTAAGCAGAAGAGTTACTGTTATACTTATTTTAATGGTAACAACAGAAAAACAATTGAACATCGCGCTTTTAAATATTGACAAAATAACATTAATGCTGAATTTTCAGTTTTTTTAATTCATTACAACTGCAAGAATAGTAACATTCAAAACAAATAAGTCACAATATCTTTGTTTTGTATTGATAATTTTATGAAAAAATAATAATGAATGCATAAATAAATTGTAATTTTTGTAAATTTATTTAATTTTATTGTGTCAAGAATAGTATAATTAATTCAATTCTGATGCACTATATCAAATGTTGATTTTATTTAATCTTATTTTGTAATAATGTGTAACTATTAATTTTGTTTCCTTCATAAACCGTAGAAAAAGTTAACTGTAGTATTGATACAAAATGGTCGTTATCGTTACATACGATACTAGTGGTAAACGCCATCTATTGTATTAAGAAAGAAATAAAAATTTATTCAAGTTAAAACTTGCAGAAAAGTAAAAGTAAAATTTATACAGGGATTTTTTTCTTTTAAGTATACTTACACATAAAGCAAATTGATCGAGTTATGAAAAAGAAAAATAAGCAGCATGTTTTAAACTTCACTTAAAATTGTTGCTTAAGACGCGTGGCGCATGAAGTAAAATTTCGAGTTTAGAAAAGCCTGAAAATTTGGATTTGCCAGAGTGCGACTCGCTTCGCTCGCGCGCCCCGGCAAATCCAAATTTTCAGGCTTTTCTAAACTCGAAATTTTACTTCATGCTTAATCTGGGAGTGGAAAACACTCGTTAGAAGCTTGAAATTGGAAACGTTGTGACTTGATTCATGCGTGTTCTAGAGAAACAGGAAACATAAAAATTTCGGAAATTACAAACAATAATAATTAGTTTAGGCAATAACATTAGTTGTATGTACCTGCATTTGATTATTTTCTCTTAGATATTATATATTGAATTTCCATGACAGATTTTTATATTATTAACAATGATTGTTGAGCTATACAGGGTGTCCCACCAAAACCGCACAACAGAAATATACGGAGTTATAAATACAATGGCGTCGTGTCTCAAACTTGCCGTACAATATACTATCTGAGCTTTATTGGATGCTAATGATGGGTGATGTTTTGTTTTTGAATAAAATAGTTTATGTACCGTAAACTGGGGTTACTTTGCGCCTTAAGGTGTTACTTTGCCCCACTGTCAGAAAGAGTTAAATATGATTTTACACAGGAACTATACTTAGACAACACAAAATACTTAGCGCTGTATTAAAGTTTGCCTATATAACAATGTCTTACGCAGTCGGCTTACGTTCCCGCGCTTTTAGAGTGGTAATAATAAGACGGTGATAAAGTTGTCAGCTGAAATTCACGTGTTTGTTTGCCGATAAAATTTAGTGTCTGTAGAAGTTATTGTTCTTGATTTACAAGTAAGTATTTGCACATTGGTTTTGTAGTACTCCGTAGCTGTTTTGCACTTAAAATTTGTTGAAATGCTCCATTAGAAAGAAAAAAACTATATTTGTTGTCCTTAACCTACAAAATGTTACACTTTTGGGGTTACTTTGCTCCGAGCAAAGTATACCCACTTTTTCTTATTCTTTTTTACCTCACCGGCTAAAATACTTTTTCCTTGGTTAAAGAAATGCCAAGAAATTACCAAAGGCGATTGGGTTCAAGAAAATATGCCGACTACACGAAAGAAGCATTAGAGAAGTGTTTAAATGAAATTAGAAGTGGAAAAATATCGCATAGAAAAGCCGAACAAAAATATAAGATCCCAAGATGTACTATTCTGAATAAATTAAAAGGCAGTTACAGTAGGAAACCAGGAAAGTAACCCATATTTACTTGTGATGAAGAAAACCAGTTTGCTAATTGCATAATTTCTTTGGGTGAATACGGGTTTCCTGTAAACGAACGAGAACTGAGACATATAATAAAAAAACTATTTGAGCCGATGTGGAAGGACAGTAAAAATATTTAACAATAACTCACCTGGTAACGACTGGATAAAATCCTTTATTGCCAGACACCCTGAACTCTCACGTCGTTTTGCTGAAAATGTTAAACGAACACGAGCGGCAGTTAACGAACCTATGTTAAGAACATTTATTCAAAATTTGTCCAAAGAGCTAATTGATGTTCCTGCTACAAACATTTGGAACTTTGACGAATCTTACCGACGATCCGGGGAAAAAGAAAGTTCTCGTCAAAAAAGGATCCAAATATCCGGAAATGATCAGAAATGCCTCAAAAACATCTATATCTGTCATGTTTGCTGGTAACGCGGCCGGAGAACTCCTCCCACCCTATGTTGTTTATCGAGCGACCAAAATGTGGACCACATGGACTGAAAACGGGCCCAAAGGATGCCGTTATAATTCTAGCAGTTCTGGATGGTTCGACGCAGCAATTTTTACAGATTGGCTTGAAAAACAAATGCTACCACGATTGAGAAAATTAGAAGGGAAAAAAGTATTACTATGTGACAATCTCTCTTTCCATTTAACTATGCATGCGGTGGAATTATGCCGCCAATATGAAATATCTTTAATCTGCTTGCCTGCCAACAGCACGCATCTGACACAGTCTCTTGATGTGGCATTCTTCCGGCCACTAAAAATAGCGTGGCGAAAAGTTTTAAGTGACTGGAAAGATACAGAAGATGGCATCCGTAATACAAACATACAGAAGCAGAACTTCCCACCACTGCTGTCGAAAATTATAGATATTATTGCTCCTCACGTATAAGACAACTTAAAAGCTGGCTTTCGGAAATGTGGCATAGTGCCTTTAAATGTGGAAAAACTTTTAAACCGCTTGCCAAGATCGTCCTGCAATGAAGACGACATTCAATCTGTGTTCCTGCAGAGCTTGGAAGCTAAAAGATCAGATTATACAAAAATCCGGAACCGGAGAAAAAAAATTAACATTCCAGCAGAAAAAAGCGGTTGTGCTGAAAATACATTGAGCGATGAAGACGTGGTTAACGAAGAAGTCGTAGAAAATGAAAATATGTTAGAGGATGAACCTGCAATTTCCTCTAGACATGAAGACGAACCCTATTTCAAGGACAACTCAAATGATGATTTTGATTTGCATGACCTAGTTGACGAGCAACAAAAAGAAATAGAGTTTATGGATTACGTGGAAGGCAAGCCAACTAAGAACAAAGCTTTTTAGTTTGCAAACGTTGTTCGAGAAATAGGACGTTTCGTAGTTTTTTCATATGAAGGGGAATTGTATCCTGGTGAAATTATGGGGTTTAACGACAATGAAGTCACTATTAATGCAATGGTTAAAACTTTAAAAATATGGAAATGGCCCAAAACGCGTGATGAAATGACTTACTGCTGGTCTGACGTTCTAGGTGGCATAAAGACACCTAAACACGTTTCCAAAAGAGGATTTTTTGCAGTTCCTGAGCTGAACAACAACTTGTTTTAATAAACCATCTTTTTGTTTGTGAATACCTACCTTAATAATTTAAGAATGTGTTGTTCATTTGCTATTTTTAGATGCAGCTCTTGTTTTTTGATATTAAAAATGCAAAAAAAACTAATTTTTATTACTTTTATATAAGTAGATATGAAACGTTAGAGAAATTTTGACTAGAGAGCAGTACTACTTTATTCCAGACGTTCACAGTCATGCATTACATAGAGATTTAAACCCCGGCGCAATGTAACCCCGTCCTATGGTAGACTTTGCTCCGATCTTCAGCAAAAGAAATTATATATTTGCTGTTTGTTTTTGTATTAAATAATACTACAGCTACATTACTAAAACCCTTCTCTGTGTTTTGTGCAAAAATTATACTTTTATATACGTTCTTTACTTTTTAAAAAAAACGATTTTCAATTTCTCCACTAAAAATGGAGCAAAGTAACCCCAGTTTACGGTATACCAAATGTAATTATATTTTTTGTCACAGGTTGTCACAATATTTCTAAAAGTTTCAACACAGTAAAAAGTCAATTTCATCTACAAAAAGCTAAAAATGTGCTACATTATTAGTAAGAGCGTGCTATGATTTTTTAAATTTAAAAAGTTTCATTTTTGTGACAACAGCTCCGATCTCTCCTACCATTCGACTGGAATTTGAATTCTCTTTCAATTCCGTTAAAATTACTTACCCGTACATGTAACATCATTATCTTAAAAACTTATAAAGGTACTGATAAAAATGATTAACTTGATTCAAAGAGAATTATATTTGAGTTGAATTTTGAAAATATCAATTTGTCTAATTGAGAACTTTTAATTTCAACTATTAATAGTTCACAGCCATCTAACTCGAGCGCAACAATTTTAATGTTCAGAGAAATGATTAATTAGTTTCGGTGATATTTTAATTTTACGAAACCACTGAAAACGTATTTCTTTTTAATAAAAATGTCGGATAACTGCGAAACAGTAGGATTTAATACATGGCATCATTTTCTAATAGGGAATGCAAAACCTAAATAATATTTTGAGTGATCCATTTAAAATTTGCACCCGCTACTGTATTTATGGCGCACCCTGTATATTTTAAAACATTTTTAGATTATTTTATCTTTAACGAGAGCTATTTCCGACAACGCATCAATTGCAGTGGGAAACCCTGTGGTATAGTAGGAATATCTACAAAATATTGATATTTAAAATTACTCTGCAAATCTTACATAAAGTTTTATATTAAAATATTCAGAAACTGTGAATAATAGCACTTCGGAAGCGATCGATTAATACAAATTACTTTACAGCCTTAGTTTCGTACATAATAACATGGCTGAATAGTTAAAGTAAAACTACGAGGCTGATGGAATATTTATCTTAGAAATACTATTTACTGCGGTAAATATTTTCTATAAACATAATACAATATTCGTGTAGGCATAAATTGCGTTTTTAATAAAATATTTTCGATTAAATTAAACCAGACTACTTTATAATAGGGGACTTAAATAAATTCGACATTTTGAAAAATGCCCAAGGTGGCAGTAGTTACATTTTACTAGGAATCCAGTCTAACATTTAATGAAATTCCTGGAGAAATGTAATCAACTCCGATCTTGCCTTTTTAGGAAACCCTAACAAATTAATTTCAGTTACAAGTCGCGAGCTATGCTAATATTAATTAAGATCTGCGGATATTAATAAGGAGTTTTTAATCAGCATCTCCTCTATTGGAAATTATTGCGGAAATAATAATTATAAACGAAAATTAATATATTGGATGCCACAATAACACAAGCCATCGTTAATAATTTCTTACAAGTATTAAATTCTTTTAGAAAAATTAAAATTAAGTTTATGATGGTGAATCTGTAAGGAATAAAGCCGTTGGAGAAAATTACTTTATTTCCGTTCATTTCTTATATTCCCGTTTAATTTTTGTTCTCATATTCAATACAAACAATACAAATTGCAAAATATAAAAACGAATGAAAATTAATATCGACTTTCTGCAAAAATGTAGTCTTATTGAGACAAGTCTCTAAATATTCATTGAAACAATTACTTCTCGAACTAATACTATAGCTATAAATCTGTCGTGTGACTCAAATGTTTGGTGTATAATTCAATATCTGTCGGGGTATTAGTTCGAGAAGTAGTTGTTTCAATGAATATTTGGAGAAGAAGTCTCAATGAGACTAAATTTTTGCAAAAAGTCGATATTAATTTTAATTCGTTTTTATATGTTGTAAATATTCTGCAAACTATTGGCATACTTAATTTTTCTTTATGTTAATACAAATTGCTATTTAGAACCCTTCAAATATATTGTTGCCGTGAGAAATATATGTTGTTTTACTTATTGCGGCTAATATTTCCTCACCCCTAATATTAAATTCTTTGTTAAAAACGATCCTGGAAAATTTTAAATCATTCTGCTTCTGTGTTTTTGTTACTCTCGGCGGACTTTAATTGTGCGATTTCATTTCGCGTCGGATCCGAGCACCTGCTTGAAAAATCTATTGCAATTTTGATTAAGTCTCCCCCCACTTTATACAGCTTCATCACTTTTTGGATTTCCTGCAATAACCGTTTAATTATTTTTCGCTTGCATGCGGAGAGGATAATCAATGATCAACTACCTGGGTTTGCATGTACTAGGGCATAATTGCGCTTATTAGTAATGCAAATTAAAGATAATTTCTTGAATAAAAGATCAATAACCAATGTATACTCTATTTATTATATGCAGGTATGAAAATAGAAGAATTGAGATTATCGTCAACTAGACTGCATGTAATTACGTTTTAAATTCTGAAAATGTTCCTAAACAAAAAATGTCTATCTCACAAACATACATATGCAAAACGCTTTTTTTAAATATTTCAATTCGAAGCTGTAAACGAGTGTTTTCTACTCCTAGGTTAAGCATGAAGTAAAGTTTCGAGTTTACAAAAGCCTAAAACGCTAAAATCACCGAAATATTGTGAACAAGGGAACTTCACTTGAAATCAGCGTCTAGCAGGCGTGGCGCATGAAGTAAAATTTCGAGTTTAGAAAAGCCTAAAAATTTGGTTTGGTCGCTCCGCGCTTTGCGCTACGCAACCAAACCAAATTTTTAGGCTTTTCTAAACTCGAAATTTTACTTCATGCTTGGTCTGGAAGTGGAAAACACTTATTTAAAGCTTTAAATTAAACTATTAAAAAAAATTAACGAATATCTGAAAACTGACAGTGTATAATTGGGATATGTATACTTGAAAGAAAAACTCCCTGTATTAATTGCCACACACAATACTTGAACTCGGTCGTAAAAGGGCTAGCTAAAACGTCATTTAATTTTTCAACACTCGCTGCAAAACCTATAACAAAGACAATCCTTTGATTAACGACCTCGTGGAATTATGAAGAAAACCCATTATCATATCAGACACTTCAAACTAAAGATATTAAAAAAAAATATTCTGGTTATTTTCCACACTGATTGATGAATCGCGGTGAAAAAGGAAAGACACTATTATATATTAATTAGACGCCTCCTAGATTGATTTATACGCATTCTAATTGAAAATACCAATTACTTCTTTCCTTTAATTAACACCTGCATATAACATTAATTCCACCTGTTATTTAGTATTTTTTCCGCTATTGGAGAAATTAGACTCATCACTTAGTAAAATAAACTAAAAAAGTGTGGCACATAAATTAAGAAACTAATGACATAAATTCTTCTTGTCTTCTTTATTCAAAATAAACAGTTTACAATATTTGAGCGTCCGCTGTAAATGTTATCTACTTACATGCATGTTTCTAACATATCACACTTTTACGTCGGTAAAGCTGGCAGGCACTTAATGGCAGAACTACATGATACATGTACTAAAATTATTGTCGTCTTATCAGCTATTTCAATGCCCAAAAAGATTTTTTTCCGCTGCAATATATTTTTTTTAATATAGGGCTCTGCTGCCTTAACCGTAAAGTTAGCAGAACCGCACAAAATTGCACTACAATGGCAAAACATGACAGCAAAAATTATCGGCTATTTAAATGCTCAATAATATTTTTGTCCGCTGCAATATATTTTTTTTTTTTTACGTAAGATTCTGCTAACTTAACCGTAAAGTTAGCATAATCGCACAAATTTGCAATAAAATTGTCAAATTCAGGTCTTGGATGTTACCAAAAATTATCGGCTATTTAATATTGGTATATTACCTGATTTATATTATTAACCTAACATTGTGCTGCCTTTGCTATAAACTAATATAATGAACATATTTTCACATGGTAGCGACCAATTTGAAACGTTAAATTTCCCTGACTTTTCCCTGATTCCAGATTGTTTCCCTGAATATAGGGAGAAACAAGTTATTTGATAAAGTAATTTTAAAGTGCCCGCCGGTAAAATATCTAAATTTTAGTTATTTGAACAAAAAACACTCGTAGTTGCATTTTAGAGGTGAAAAGAAAACATATTGAGGAATTGCAAGATTTGATAATACTTATCTAAAACTTATTAACACGAAATCAAACATGCGCAGTATATTTGAACCTCGCAATATTGTCAATGTTTTATACGTGTAGCGCATGAAGTAAAAGTTTAAATAATATGCAAAATGTCTCATTCTAGTCATATTCCAACTTGAACTAGCAAACATTCAATGAGCTTTACACTTTACAATACATGTCTTAGATCATATAGCATTTTCGGTAACTTCGAGAGAACACTTTCGGATAATTTATATGTGTAAAATACAGGGTATCTCGCGAAGTTCTCCCGGCACTTAAGGAACATGTTCTTGAAATGTTCTTGAAATCATTTCAAGCAAAAAAAGTTCATATGAATACGTGTCGAAATAACTGTGTTCACGGGCGTGCGGGTAAATGCATTGAAGTAGGAGGTGGATATTTTTAACATCTATGACTATGTTTTTTTAAATTATTAGTCTGCAGTCATTTATTTTGTTTATCAGAGTTATCTATTGTTTTATTAAAATATGGACAACTCTAAAAAAATATTAAAATAATAACAAAACTTGGTTCAATGGAATACATTTATTAACTAATTAAATTGCACCTGTCCGCAATATAAAAAAATCATTTTGAGCATACTATAATTTATTAATTCATTTTTTAACATTATTAATGTAACAATAAAACAGCCTAAGGGGTTGGTTGCAGAAGATTATTATGTGGATCAAAATGGTTCCAGCTCCATATCCTAGGAACGGTTTTGGAAAATTTTCTCTAACTGTTACGGTTCCAAAGATATTGTGGCTAGCTTGTTTTTAAATTGACACCCTGTATATAGTAATTTAACAGATCTATAGCAAACATATTTGTTTTAAACAGAGTCTTATTAATTCACCGATTGTTGATTTTATTAAAAACAGAAACAGGAATATATTACATTCTTTATTGATATTTTTTTGTAATGATGTATTATAATTTTTACTTTCCCCCGTATGTAATACAAAGGGAAAGTATTGTTTTCGTGAAAATTTTCGAATCAAAAATTTTAGCGGAAATATCCGTTTTGAGGTCCCCTGAGTCGAATAAGACCATTTTTGATAAATGTCTGTCTGGTTGTGTGTGTGTCTGTGTGCGCTGTACCGCAAAAACCGCTAAAGATATCGAGATGAAACTTGAAACTTAAGCTTTTTGTTACAATCGGAAGAACTGAAAAGCTTTTGGTGAAAATCGGAAAACCGGAAGTGGTACTTTACTCTTAGCGTTATTCAGTTTTTTCAGATTTTTTCAATAAATGTTCATCAAACAAAAAATTCTTTCAAATAAAAGTTGTAGATAATAACAAAATGAAGATGTATTGTTCACTTATTTTTGTCATAGCACTCTTAGTTTTTGAGATATTCAATAAATAGTGTTTTTTTATCTAGTCATTGGTTTGTGTCAGTATGTGTTGATCCAATTGAAAAATGTTTCAAATAAAAGTTGTAGTTATCAAAAAGTTGAAGACATTTTGAAAATAATAATGCTACAAATATTTTAAAGGTGATTTAATACGCAATTTACGGGGGAAAGTACTATGATGGACACATCACCATTTTTTTTCATAAGTATAAAGGTCCCTATCATGTGTTAAACAAATATGCAGGGTGTTTCATTAAATAACGTGTATGCAAGGTGGAGGCTTCTTCTTTGTTATACATGTTAATTCAATAAAATAAATTATTTAAACTTTGTACACTATACAACTGTAACTGTACACACTGTACCAACATATTTAAAACAATCAGCTTAGTTTATTTTAAAACCAGCACTACTTTTCGCCATTTAAGCTTTTAAACGCACAATTCTGCACGGAATTTCTTCGAGTTTTCTTTAATGTGTAGCCTGATGTGCGCCCCTCGCACAATTACTCCGTTCTCACACAGAACCGCACAACAGCACTCGACTCAAAAGAGGAAACGTATTAATTTCGATTTATACTGAACTTTTGTATTCACGTGTCGGAGGCACTGATTTACGTCGGAATCGACCCGTTTCGGGCATCCAATCAGTCTTTGGACAAGCGTAAAATGTTTTGAGGTGTGTTAATTTCCGAATAATACTTAACTTTTTCATTCGGCACTTTTGAGCATCGCGAATGATCTTCACATGTCGGGGGCACTGACTTACGTCGGAATTGGCCCATCCAAGGGCACCATTCGGTTTCGCCGAGCATATAAAATTTGAAATTTATGACGTTTTGCTAGATTTACGTATTTTAGGCGGCACTAAGTTAAGATTTTGTTTCTATGGCAACGACCACATAATAAATAATCGCATTATTGCATTTACTAATCAGTGATAGACTCATAAGTAAGATATCTTGTAATGGAGACTGTTACTTTGTGAAACATTGTAAATATTTAAATAATTAACACTGTTACTTTTATGTATTCACTTTTTATTTTAAACTGTGACTAGTATCGACTCAACAGCGAGCCATTATCAAACTAACTACTTAAACTAACATTAGGATCTTATATATACTTAAAATTATTTATCAGTTAAAAAAGTGTCGAAAAGAGGAGTATACATAAGTTCCGTCTGGTCATTTATTAGTGGGATTCCCGGATTCAGTTTTGTTTTGTAATGCTCTAATGAATCCAGAAGGTTCATTTTACAGGTACATCTTAACCAAAAGTATGTCCTTCTTCCGTGAGGTGGTTAGAAAACGTGGATTTATCTTGTTTTAATTTATACGCTCTAAAATGTTCTTTCGGCCTAACATTGAAATTTCTACCAGATTATGCTATATAGAAGACTGACATGTTAACTTATATATCCCGGATTTATTGTGAATGTTGGTTATCGTCTTTGGATTGAAAATTTCATATTTAAGTTTCGAATATGGCTTAAACGCGACTTTTATATTTTCTTTTTCTCAAATATTTTTAATTTTTAGGCTTAAAATGCCAAAAAAGGTCAGTGGGGCGTAGTTTTGTTCACACTGATTAGTTTTCATGTTTGCATACATGTATTTTTTAATTTGTTTAAGTTTATGATAGTAGGGTGTTTCAACGGGTTCTATTCCCTCCGTACTCCGTGGTCCAGCGGTCCAGCCTCCCAGCATCCAGCATCCCCCTCTTAGCATCCCCCGCAGATTCATCTCCCGAGATGAGTATCCTCCGCAGATTCATCCCCCTCCCAGCATCCTCCGCAGATTCATCCCCCTCCCAGCATCCCCCGCAGATTCATACCCCCCTCCCAGCATCCCCTGCAGATTCATCCCCCTCCCAGCATCCTCCGCAGATTCATCCCCCTCCCAGCATCCCTCCACAGATTCATCCCCCTCTCAGCATCCACCGCAGATTAGCATCCTCCGCATCAGCGCCGTCTAGTGGTAAAAATGTAAGTATACATTAGCGCCATCCAGCGGCAAAAAGCGCGACTATGAAAATGTAAATATACAGCAACGCCATCTAGTGTGAATGGTTGCAGCACTTACTAAACTGCGCCATCTACTATCAAAAAGTTCAACTATGAAAAACGTAAGTGTATAAATGGTTGCAGCACTTACTAAACAGCGCCATCTACTATCAAAAAGTTTAACTATGAAAAACGTAAGTGTATAAATGGATGTAGCACTTATACACAGCGCCACCTGCCATCGATAAAGTTCAACTATGAAAAAATGTAAGTGTATGAATGGTTGCAGCACTTATACATAGTGTCATCTACCATTAAAAAATTCAACTATGAAAAGAAATCACAACATTGGAGATTTATCACTTAAGATAAGCTCAATGAATAATAATATGTTCAGGTAAAAGAATAAGTTGATATAATAATATTTATTTATTTGATATTTGATATTTGACACATCAATGATATATTATTATTATTTATTTTCCATATCGCTTTTCATCTTCATCGAGCTCTTCACACCATGCTCGGATCTAATGAAAAAGAGAAATAAAAAATTAGTAATCAATGTTTACAAGATAATCATGAAAATGAACATACTTTAGATTTTATTTTCACCGCATCTTGATAGATCGCAAAATCCAGGATTCGATCCATATCGTGATCTAGATCCAGCCTTACTAGACCATACGCTAGTATTTCTAAATTGCCGTGATCTAGGTAATCATTACAGCATTCATTCCCTTCTGCATGCTGTCGCCAAATCTTTGACATCTTATCAACGGTATAATTCTCATATGCCTGCTGATTACCCATGCCCATTTGAGACATCTGATTCGAAGCCTAGATCATAAAATAATATAAAAATACATCATAAAATAATATAAATTATTTCATAAACTAATAATATCAAGAAAAATCGACGACTTTAGTTCTTGCAGACATTTTATTACTTTACGTTTAAGTGTATGAACTGAATGATAGAATAATGTAAAATGTAACATGATATATACCACAAAACTTTCCAATTTTGAGGACATAATGTACGTCACAAACTACTTAATTGCAAGAAAGGTAGCCAATTCAAGAACAAATTTCCATGACGCACGTTAAAATATTTCAAAGACAATTACACATCAATGACACTCGAAAGTCACAGAAAATTAACACTTTCCATGACGCATATTCGGGTTAATATTAGAAATTTGTTACGGACTTGCTAAAATATTTCACGGACAATTGCACATTAATGACTAGAAAGTTATAGATAATTAAAAACCTTCCATGACGTATTCTAAAACCATTAACTTGCTATATTATTTGAAAGCGAAAATCTATTAAAAGCGCGAATGACATCAATTTCATAGTAATGGCTTATTGGAAAGCTGCAACAATTAAACTGTTCATGACATTGAAGTTTTAAAATGAATGATGATTCAAAATGTCAACAATTTTAAAGTGATTAGTACACACGGCACATCGCAAATCTAATGACTAATTGAAGGTAAAATATATATTTTTTAGAAAAAGTGAAAGAAAGAAAAAAAGAATAAATACACATGAGATGTGTAATCTTCATCATCATTAGTCAGTGATCATTACATAACAAAAAATTTAAACAAATCTGGTAAGTTCCATATAAAAACTTTCAATAATATAAATTTTAGTTACCATTATTCTAATTCTTTATTCTTTTAATCAGCAATAATTCAACATGAATGTTAATCAATCGACCTACTATATGGCTCAGGGATTTGTTGATCCGGTTGAGGAGCATCTGAATCGGTTTGATAAGGAGATGAAATTTGGAATGACTCTTCTTAGACAATCTACATACTCGATCAACAAATCAAACACGAAGAGTGTGTCCGTTGGAATCAGTCCGACTGCGGGATTCATACCAATAGTTAAAGTATGGGGTACCAATTCATCATCATCATGCATCATTTTCACAATCGAAGAGTGGAAACAATTTTCTAAAATCAACTTCAATGCGATGACATTGGGGCAGCCCTTACATATAAACCAACACCAAATCACAACAAAACCATACCGCAATATCACCGCTATTGGCATTCAGCAGAGAGATTTAATTGTGGTGTGAGGTGCATGAAAGATGAGGTAGCATTTGTAACGAATTTAGATATAAATATTAACCGATTAGTAGTTTTCCCCATGACCTTTTAAATTCACGACTTCTGTAGAAAATAGATAACAAGACAAACACCGTAATCTGTTGAAATTTCAGTCACTCACTGTGTATAGAGGATATTATCATTCAATATATATTTCATCAGTTTGCAAGTCACTTGTTGAAATTAATTAGTAAGAATATAATCCAGGACGTAAGAAAATGTAAGCAAGTCATAATTACCTGAAAACTGATCATAATTTTAATTAAATAAATAATAGAAATATTTGCGCAGAATAAACGATTACTAAATGTCATTACAAATTGAAACAAAAAAGTGGTAAATTTCGATCTATACTATTTTTGACTACCAGCTGCAGCAGGTAGTCAAAAATAGTATTGATCGAAGTTTGCCATTTTTTTGTTTCAATTTGTAATGACATTTATGCCTTTCCCTCACCACATGGTCGCCTGCCGCAGCTGCGAGGAACAGCGCAACCTGCAGGAAGTGGAGGAAGAAGATGACAACGAATTTCATTGGGTTGAGGAGGACCCCGCGTTCGAATATGACTCCGACCACGACTCCAACTATTGGTCGGATGATCACGAAATATAGAATTTGAAATTTTTAATTTTACTGTGCTAGATATTTTTTTTGTTTTTACCTAATAAAATATATGATTTTTATAAAACAAGTCTTGTTTGTTAAAGAAAAAAAATCTCACAAAGAAAATGGAGAGAGAGAGAAGCCGCTAAATGATATAAATGAGCGTTGTCTATACAGAAGTTTTACATTTCTTACTAATACATTTCTTCTAATAGTGTTTTTGTGGTGGTGGATTTATTTTATGTTTGTTTGGTGTTGTATGTCGAAGTGATCTAAGTTATTTTATACGTAGATCACTCTGAAAAAGTGGGGAGTAATGTGAGGTGCATGAAAGATCATTATATAAAAATATAGAAAATTATTTAAAACATAAGACACAATTAGATAAACGATATCATTCAATAAACTTATAAAAAATGTAATTTAATAATTATGTTGGTAAAATATTTTTTAAAATTCTTACTTGGTAAATTAATATAGCTGGATCCTGCTATAGGTGTATATTTAACCACATTGATATCTAGGTGAGACACTGCCGCAAATTTAAATTAAAAAAATATCTTAAATATTTATATTGGAATGCTCGATTACAAATTAAAATATATTCTTTGTATATGAAATCATAATCAAAAGTATATTTTTCAATATCTCTTTAAAAAATCATTTTTAAATTAATAATATATACTTCCTCTGATCAATCAAATTCGAAACGTAGTATTGTTCTGCTGAGAAAAAAAATATAGAACAATATAAAATCCCTCAAGGGGGTAACTTGTGTAGTAGTGCAATCGGTAAATATTAGTAAATAATATTGGTACTTACTTTTACGATTATAGATAAACTCAACAATAATGACAACTTGTTCACTGTACGGAGGCTCGAATGCAAAAGAATGAATATTATGTTATTGTGAATATTTGACTAATTACAAGCTTAAGTGATGTGTTGTCATTACCATTATTCACTTAATATTATAAAAATGTCCAATACATTATAGAAGTGAATCATTATTTTCATTTTTAAACTTCAATGGCATGAAAGGTTTATTTTATTTATTTTCGTAAATGTTTATTTCCTTTTCAATACTTTACTTGTTGTAATTTTCCATTACGTCATTTGTATGACGCGCTTCTGATAGAAATTTAATGCGGATGAGAAATGTAGATACTGTGTGTCATGGGAAAACTACTAATCGGTTAATATTTATATCTTAATTCGTTCATGCTTGTTACAAATGCTACCTCATCTTTCATGCACCTCACATTACTCCCCACTTTCTCAGAGTGATCTACGTATAAAATAACTTAGATCACTTCGACATACAACACCAAACAAACATAAAATAAATCCACCACCACAAAAGCACTATTAGAAACATGCGTATTAGTAAGACATGTAAAACTTCTGTATAGACAACGCTTATTTATATCATTTAGCGGCTTCTCTCTCTCTCCTTTTATTTTGTGTGATTTTTTTTTCTTTAACAAGCAAGATTTGTTTTATAAAAATCATATATTTTATTAGGTAAAAACAAAAAAAATAACTAGCACAGTAAAATTAAAAATTTCAAATTCTATATATCGTGATCATCCGACCAATAGTTGGAGTCGTGGTCGGAGTCATATTCGAACGCGGGGTCCCCCTCAACCCAATGAAATTCGTTGTCATCCTCTTCCTCCACTTCCTGCAGGTTGCGCTGTTCCTCGCAGCTGCGGCAGGGGACCATGTGGTGAGGAAACGGCATAGCTGCAGCAGGTAGTCAAAAATAGTATTGATCGAAGTTTGCCATTTTTTTGTTTCAATTTGTAATGACATTTGGTAATCGTTTATTCTGCGCAAACATTTCTATTATTTATTTAATTAAAATTATGATCAGTTTTCAGGTAACTATGACTTGCTTACATTATATTCTTACTAATTAATTTCAACAGGTGACTTGCAAACTGATTAAATATATATTGAATTATAATATCCTGTATACACAGTGAGTGATTAAATTTCCAACAGATTACAGTGTTTGTCTTGTTATCTATTTTCTACAGAAGTCGTGAATTTAAAAGGTCATGGAGAAAACTACTACTCGGTTAATATTTATATCTTAATTCGTTACAAATGCTACCTCATCTTTCATGCACCTCACACCACGATTAAATCCCTCTGCTGAATCCAAATAGTGGTGATATTGCGGTATGGTTTTGCTGTGATTTGGTGTTGGTTTATATGTAAGGGCTGCCCCAATGTCATCGCATTGAAGTTGATTTTAGAAAATTGTTTCCACTCATCGATTGTGAAAATGATGCATGATGATGATGAATTGGTACCCCATACTTTAACTATTGGTATGAATCCCCCAGTCGGGCTGATTCCAACGGACACACTCTTCGTGTTTGATTTGTTGATCGAGTATGTAGATTGTCTAAGAAGAGTCATCCCAGATTTCATCTCCTTATAAAACCGTTTCAGATGCTCCTCAACCGGATCAACAAACCCCTGAGCCATAAAGTAGGTCGATTGATTAATATTCATGTTGAATTATTGCTGATTAAAAGAATAAAGAATTAGAATAATGGTAACATTAATTAATATTATCGAAAGTTTCTATATGGAACTTACCAGATTTGTTTAAATTTTTTGTTATGTAATGATCACTGACTGATGATGATGAAGATTACACATCTCATGTGTATTTATTCTTTTTTTCTTTCTTTCACTTTTTCTAAAAAATATATATTTTACCTTCAATTAGTCATTAGATTTGCGATGTGCCGTGTGTACTAATCACTTTAAAATTGTTGACATTTTGAATCATCGCTTTCATTTTAAAACTTCAATGTCATGAACAGTTTAATTGTTGCAGCTTTCGAATAAGCCATTACTATGAAATTGATGTCATTCGCGCTTTTAATAGATTTTCGCTTTCAAATAATATAGCAAGTTAATGGTTTTAGAATACGTCATGGAAGGTTTTTTTATTGTCTATAACTTTCTAGTCATTAATGTGCAATTGTCCGTGAAATATTTTAGCAAGTCCGTAACAAATTTCTAATATTAACCCGAATATGCGTCATGGAAAGTGTTAATTTTCTGTGACTTTCGAGTGTCATTGATGTGTAATTGTCTTTGAAATATTTTAACGTGCGTCATGGAAATTTGTTCTTGAATTGGCTTGAAAGTTTTGTGGTATATATCATGTTACATTTTACATTATTCTATCATTCAGTTCATACACTTAAACGTAAAATAATAAAATGTCTGCAAGAACTAAAGTCATCGATTTAAGGAGCGCTGTGAGCTATGTGAATATAAAATAATATTTTCTTGATATTATTAGTATATGAAATAATTTATATTATTTTTTGATGTATTTTCATATTATTTTATGATCTAGGCTTCGAATCAGATGTCTCAAATTGGCATGGGTAATCAGCAGGCATATGAGCATTATACCGTTGATAAGATGTCAAAGATTTGGCGACAGCATGCAGAAGGGAATGAATGCTGTAATGATTACCTAGATCACGGCAATTTAGAAATACTAGCGTATGGTCTAGTAAGGCTGGATCTAGATCACGATATGGATCGAATCCTGGATTTTGCGATCTATCAAGATGCGGTAAAAATAAAATCTAAAGTATGTTCATTTTCATGATTATCTTGTAAACATTGATTACTATTTTTTTTATTTCTGTTTTTCATTAGATCCGAGCATGGTGTGAAAAACGCGATGAAGATGAAAAGCGATATTGAAAATAAATAATTATAATATATTATATACATTATATCAAATAAAGAAATATTATTATATCAACTTATTCTTTTACCTAAACATATTTTTATTCATTGAGCTTATCTTAAGTGATAAATCTCCAATGTTGTGATTTATTTTATAGTTGAATTTTTTAATGGTAGATGACACTATGTATGAGTGCTGCAACCATTCATACACTTACATTTTTTCATAGTTGAACTTTTTTGATGGTAGGTGGCGCTGTGTATAAGTGCTACAACCATTTATACACTTACGTTTTTCATAGTTGAACTTTTTGATAGTAGATGGCGCTGTTTAGTAAGTGCTGCAACCATTTATACACTTACGTTTTTCATAGTTGAACTTTTTGATAGTAGATGGCGCTGTTTAGTAAGTGCTGCAACCATTTACACTAGATGGCGTTGCTGTATATTTACATTTTCATAGTCGAGCTTTTTGCCGCTGGATGGCGCTAATGTATACTTATATTTTTCACCACTAGATGGCGCTGATGCGGAGGATGCTAATCTGCGGTGGATGCTGAGAGGGGGATGAATCTGTGGAGGGATGCTGGGAGGGAGATGAATCTGCGGGGGATGCTGGGAGGGGGGATGAATCTGCGGGGGATGCTGGGAGGGGGATGAATCTGCGGAGGATGCTGGGAGGGGGATGAATCTGCGGAGGATGCTCATCTCGGGAGATGAATCTGCGGGGGATGCTGGGAGGGGGATGGTGGATGCTGGGAGGCAGGACCGCTGGACCACGGAGTACGGAGGGAATAGAACCCGTTAAAACACCCTACTTATGATTTTCTATTAAATTATCTATTAGTCCTATCCTGTATCCATTATTGTTCGCAATGTTCCTAATTATTTCTATTTCTTTCTTAAACGCGTTTTTTGTTAGGGGTATATTTAGTGCTTTATAAATCATTGAATTGAATGCCGCTTATTTGTATTCCATAGGATGTCTAGATGATTGAGAAATTATCGTGTCTGTGAATGTTGGTTTTCTATAAATTTCGAATTCTAATTTTGAGTTCTCTTTTGATATTTTTAGGTCTATAAAATTTATTTCATTATTAAATTAAATTAAACAAACTTTAAAGTATATAACAAAGAACTGTACTTGTTTAATAATTGTTATTGTTTCATGGCCAACAACTTTTTTTAATGAAATATAAAATTGTAACTAACTATCGTTTTACATGCCTTGATAATGGCTTGTAGCCGAAACTAGTCGGAATAGATTAAAAGTTAGTGAAATAAACCAAGTGTTTTTATTTCAAATGTTACCATAATTTCCATTTATAAATGTAAGTTTGTGTTATATCTCGAAAACTAATGTTGATAAAAATGGTGATGTATCCATTTTAACACTGTCCCGTCATTTAAACAATTGATCATAATTGACATACTAAACTTATTTTACTAGTCAATTGGTTAACGACCTGTCACATTGAATTGGTGTTGTGTACGCGTGGCGTATGAAGTAAAATTTCGAGTTTAGAAAAGCCTAATTTTCAGGCTTCTCTAAACTCGAAATTTTACTTCATGCTTATTCTGGGAGTGGAAAACACTTGTTTCACATTAAAAGAATTGATAATTGATTATTGTTTTTTTATTATCAAAGTTTAAAGAAAACAAGACTAAACTTATACAAAAAATATCAAGTTCTGAAAGTTCGAGATTTCAATAATTCTTTCAATTTTTCTAAACATTTTTCACAAACTTCATTTTATGAATATTCTTAAATATTTGCTAATTTCAGTGATTTTCTTCAATTATGTTAAAATTTCAAAGTTATATCGAAATTTTTGTGCCATCAGTCTTTACTACTTTTTTGAAATCATGATGAATTTTTGGGGATTGTAAAATTTTGTAAAATATGCTTTGATTATTATCGTCATGTTTCATGATTTGTAAATTATTGGATTCCGTCAATAAAGTAAAGTTATAAAGTTTTTTTTCAATATTATAAAATTTCGATGGTTTTTACAAATTTGATTTTATTTAAATGTTTCATCAATTTTCGCTTTTTTTATTTTTCATCACTTTAGCGAAGTGTGTACCTCAAAATGTTTCAAGTATGCCGCGAAATCTTTTTATTTCAACATTATTGTCGGAATAAACCCGGAAAATGTAATGGTAGTATTTTTGAAAATTTATATCAATTTGGATTGCGACTTTAAAATAAGTTTTCGAAAATCAGTTAAGTCTTCTTTCCCTTATCAATGTCCTGTATATTTCACACCTTTAATTCCACTTTCAGTAGGTTTGGGTAATGAAAGATGAAATATGTATCTGTTTTTTAGAATAAATCAGTGTTGTATACGCGTGGCGCATGAAGTAAAATTTCGTGTTTAGAAATGCCTAAAACGTTCAGGCTGTTATAAACTCCAAGTTTTACTTCATACTTGACCTGGAAGTGGAAAACACTCGTTTTATCATTAAAACAACTGACAATTGATTATCATTGTTTTATTATCAATAAGTGTTGTACACGCGTGGCGCATGAAGTAAAATTTCGAGTTTAGAAAAGCCTAATTTGGCTCGGTCGCTCCGCTTCGCTACGCGCCCGAGCCAAATTTTCAGGCTTTTCTAAACTCGAAATTTTACTTCATGCTTAGTCTGGGAGTGGAAAACACTTGTTTCACATTAAAAGAATTGATAATTGATTATTGTTGTTTTCTTATCAAAGTTTAAAGAAAACAAGACTAAACTTGTAAAAAAATATTAAGTTCTGAAAGTTCGAGATTTTAATAATTCGTACAATTTTCTAAACGTTTTGAAAAAATATGATTATTCTTCTTATGTATTTGCTAATTTCGGTGATTTTCATCAATTATGAAAGTTAAAATTTCAAAGTTATATCGTATTTTTTATATCATTTATTTTTACTACTTCCTTGAAATCATGATTAATTTTTTGGAAAACATTGAAAAAAAAAAACATTAAATAATATTTGTTTTAAAAATTATAAAAAATGTAAATGCGCTTTGAATCCTTTTTAAACCCATAGATTTTGTTTACAATTGAAAGCACTTTAAAAATCTAAATATCACTTTAAATTTTGTGTATTCACAGTCAAAAAAACAAAGCCTTTTCACTGCACAGATGGAACTGCCGCACATTTAGATTTTTTGTGTTTATATTTATGTATTTTCGAAAATGGCTTCTGTTGATTTGACAAATATAATAAAATATTATAAAAAGAAAGATTGTCTTTTGTTTTTGGGCAAGCATAAATGAAATTATTCAAAAGAAAAGAAAATACTGAAGTATTTGCATGATAAAATTGGCAAATTTTATGATACCTGCAACCCTGTTTTAGCGATATAACTCATTAAATACATGGCTTTAACTTTAACGCGTTTTTCACTCCCAGACTAAGCATGAAGTAAAATTTCGAGTTTAGAGAAGCCTGAGCGTTTGGATTTGGACGCGAAGCGTCCAAATCCGAACCCAGGCTTTTCTAAACTCGAAATTTTACTTCATGCGCCACGCGTACAAAGCACTGATTAAAGTGACGTTCAAAAAACACATCAAAACATTATCTTTAAATAAAACAACACAGAACCAGACATTTATCTGTTATCAACGATTTTCCGAGTTACTAATTAATAACTGGGTGCTTGAAGAAACTGGTTTGCTATTCAGAATATTTGAAAACATTTACGATTTATAAAATTAAGAGGATATTAGTATAACATAATCCTACTTTATTTTTCAACAAATGTTTGTTATTCCTGTTAAACTTTGTTCGTAAACCTCACTTACGTTTTCGCTTTTCCACAAAATATTAATTATGACAAAGTCAAACTAACGTTATTTATAGCAATAGCCTACTTATTCAGAGTAAATAATTTGAAAAATGTACATTTTGAAAACAATATTAATAAAATAACTAAACCAGCTACATCATAAAGTGAATCCGTATTAAATGCTATTTCTTCGATTATCATTATTATTTTTTGATTATTTGATTTATTATTGATTATTATTTTTTGATTATCTACAACTTTTCTTAACAAGAATATTTTATATGATTAATACTAAAGAAAAATCCAAAAAAATACTAAGAGTAAACTACCACTTCCGGTTTAAGCATTTTCACCAAAAGTTGATCGTTATCTAAACAACTCAATTGGTTAAAAAAATGTTCTTAATCAACTGAGGGACCTCAAAATGGATATATCTATTAACATTTTTGATTTGAAAATGTTCGCGAAATAAATACTTTCCCTTTGTTTTGCATATGGGAAAAAGTAAAACTCTGATTTTTTTTATTATTTAGTGTGAAATGTTAATTATTTTTATATCTTTTTTTTTACTAATTGAGGAAAATAGATTTAAAAACAAGTTAGGAATGCGCTAACTTGCATTGTCTTGTCGAGCAAAATTTAAAAAGTCAATTTTTTGAAACAGCTACATAAAAAACACAAAAAGAAGTTTCTGATCAGGTGAAATAACCATAAGGCTATCATGTGCAATGATTTTAAAATACTTTGATACTATATAAGACAATAAAAAAACCGACAGATAGACAGGGTGTCTCTATCTCTTATAGTTTCCCAAATTCCCATAGAGAACATGAAAAACCTCACCCTGTACGAAAACATAACATGTGACATAATGTAAATAATAACATAAATATGTACTAAAAAAACCGGTTCAGAGAACCGGTTCACTAAAAGGAACGAACCGGTTCGGAACCACTCATGCAAGTGAACCGCTTTGCCCATCTCTACTACCAACGGAACATAATAAGGAAATCATTTTTTCTTATTTTGACCCCTTGTTAATCTACAGGAAGCCGCTAAATCCACAAGAAGAGACCCAATAACACTAAAGAATCCTTTATCATTTTCCAAAAACAATATTATAACCTGATATTGTTGAATTTCTACCACAATAATGGGGTACATCTTCTTATTTCATAATCATAGGCACCCGCATATATGAGCGAGGGGGCACAACAGTAATCAAAATGAAGAATATTTATATAAGTGATCTTGCACATTTACCATGACAGCATGATTGTGATGATTTTGTTCGTTTTAAAAAATATTGCGGAATCCTCGTGCGTGAACGATTTTCCCGAGCTCGCGCATTCGAAGGCACTCGCTCCTTTGTCGCTCGTGCTTTAAATATGCGTTTACTCGGGTAAATTGCTTTCCCGCGCTTGTTTTATAAATAACTATTGATATGTACTAATAGATTCCACCAACTGGTTACGTTATTTTATACAATAAGCTAATTCATCTACTTTTACGCTTCAATCGTCTCGGAGAACAATATGCAAAAAAAGATCAATTGTATTTTCTCATTTTCATTCGTTTCGCTGAAATAATAAATGTGCTGTCACGGTTAACTCGAAACAGCGAAACGGTGTACGTGCTCACATCAAGAAACTTATTGATTTTAACCTATATCCGATCGTTAATTTTTTCTCATTCGATAAGGATACACTTTAATCTATTTGTGAGTTTTTTACTGCGACCAGGTCACTGTCGGAATTATAAACTAGCTCTAAAGATGAACTTAGCATACCCTCGCATCTGCCTTTCCTTGAAAGGTATTGATTTAACTATAGATTGAATATCGTTTGTATTTTCAATTAGTTTAAAAGCTCTTATGCTGCTTTTCAGTCGCGTTCTAAGATTTTAAAGTCTGTACAGGTTTTTTTTTATCGAAGTAAATGCAAATACCAATATCGTCTCGAATATCTGAAATAGTCTAGTTCGAAGGCACAATGTATCTCATTAATTTCATACAAACAGAAGTTCATCAAGTTGTTAACAAACTTATAAATATATATATTTTACATTTACATCTTCTCGTTGCGATTTTAAGGATATTTATTTATTGTATATACACGGGCACCCAATTTTACTAAAACAAAATACATACAATATATCATAACAATAAATACAATCACAATTGTCTTCCAAAAAATAACACTATATGCATTTTTACTTCCCGACACTACTGTGTAAGGAAAGTAGGTATAGTAATTATGCAAAAAAATCAAATAGTCGGATTTTTTGGCATAATTACTATACCTACTTTTCTTACTATACCTACTTTCCTTACACAGTAGTGTTCGTATTTCTTTACGTTTTCAGGTCCTCTGAGTACGGTTTTGATATCTTTACCATGATGTCTGTTTGTATGCATGTATGTGTGTATCTCTGTGTGTGCGAATTTCCTTGTGAACACGCTAAGTTTTGAAGGAAATAAATGATTGATCTCAAATTTTAAAGGTACTTTTTAGACCTATGGACATCCTGTATACGCAATTAGAGTGTTCCGAAAGTTGAGTGGACGCCACAACGTATAGTAATTAGAATCAAATAAATTGAACCATTCTTGATCCATAAAAAACTATTTGCTGTCTTCATCATTCTTGCAAACGAATTGTTATGACAGTAATTTGTAGAGAATGTCTGCGATCGGAAAATAGGTCTTTTCCTCAAGATTCGAAAATTGAAAAATCCGGTTAAGCCATATTTTCAGAACATTAATTTAAATTGTTTATAAATTTAGTAAGAATACATAAATCCGTTACAAGTCGACGGCCAGCCAGGCTTCTAATATTGATAATTGAATAAACGTGACTTGGTTTGTATGACTAATCGACATTCTCCTTGAGAATGATGATAAGTCGAAACTAGTCGGAGAGAATTAAAACAGTAGTGAAACTAACCAAGTGACTTTTATCCAATTATCAATATTGTAAACATGTTTTATCAAGTAAATAATGAGAAGCAAATTGCAGACTTGTAATATTTTACTCGGATATTATTTCTGTGTAACAACCTGGCCTTTGTTACACAGATATAATGTTCGAGTTAAATATTACAAGTCTGCAATTTGGAGACTTGTAATATTTAACTCGAACATTATTTCTGTGTAACAAAGGCCAGGTTGTTACACAGAAATAATATCCGAGTTAAATATTACAAGTCTGCAATTTGCTTCTCATTATTCACTTGATTAAACATGTTTACAATATCACGCATATTCAATTTGAACTCCATAATACGTAGAACTTATTTTGTATCAATTCCAATCTATTTATATCTGTTGACGTAAATGGAGACCAAAGTACTGAACCATATTCAAAATTAGAACGGACCAATTCACAAACGTTTTAGGTACGGTGAACCCAAATTTTTGCAAACTTTCAAAACAAAACCACACATTTTTAATGCTTTTCTGCAAACATGCATGATGTGTGAGTGGAATAAATGCTTGATATCAAACGAAATATATTGTATAACCCAAAATAAAATAAAAACTAATTACAGAAAACAAAAATATATCATAATTATTCTCGGTATTATAAACGATTATTAAATCATTTGATATATATTTCTGGAGTAAATTTATTGACGTGGTAAACTAAAAAGCAAATGAAATTGCGAATTTTAAAGCAAATCTACCAAATATATACCAATTCTAGAAATAAATAATTTAGTTAGTAGATTACAGACTGAAATTATACATTTTCATTGTGGCGATAGGTGGAACCACCAATTTTAAAAATTGAATTGCCAATCTTTCAAATTGGATTGTCAATCAAATTCTAAATTTAGTATAATTCCTTATAATTATGGAAAATAACCTTGAAATAGGACAGAATTACAAGGAACAAGAAAAATTAAGCTTATTAAAAATTATAAAAGACTTAAAAGAGTGTTCTCCACTCCTAGGTTAAGCATGAAGTAAAACTTGGAGTTAAAAATGCCTGAAAATTTGGTGTGCTCGCGTAGCGACCAAATCAAATTTTTAGGCTTTTCTAAACTCGAAATTTTACTTCATGCGCCACGCGTATAAGACACTGATATCAAGTGAAGTTCACTTGTTCACAATATTTCAGTCTTTTCAGTGTTTACTCGTATTAAACACTGAAAACACTGAAATATTGTGAACAAGTGAACTTCACTTGAAATAAGTGGCTTATACGCGTGGCGCATGAAGTAAAATTTCGAGTTTAGAAAAGCCTGAAAATTTGGTTTGGCCGCGTAGCGCTTAGCGCTACACGACCAAACCAAATTTTCAGGCTTTTCTAAACTCGAAATTTTACTTCATGCTTAATCTGGGAGTGGAAAGCACTCGTTTAAAGCTTCAAATGGAACTAATTGAAAAAATGCGTATGCATATGTATAAAAATCCCTGGTTGTGCCAACGGGTTGCTTCTAATTTGAAAAACTCTAGGTATTCGACTCCTGAGAATTTCTTGTGGTTTAAATTAAGCACTGTCAGGGTAGATACTATAAGCGAACTTAAATCTGACACGGTTGATATAGTTGACATGATAGCCGTAATGAAATTAATAAATACAAGCAGTAAAGTAATAATAATAATAATTTTGACTTTTAACTGTCAAATTATTTTGAGAATAATAATAATAAAATAATTCGTTAAGGAGATTTATTACCCAAATAAAGTTATTTTGTGTTTATAATACCGAAATCTTTGGAATAAATTAGTTTATTCCTAAAGTAAATTTTATTTAGGAAATAAAATGTTTTATAATACCGAGCATAATAGTAAAAAAAAACTAAAATAAATATTATTAAATTAACGAAGTACAACTAAATCTCTAAAAGAAATAATTATTATTTCATTTTAAGTCATTCAACAATATTCTTATAAAAATCAATATTCTTATAAAAATCAATATTCTTATAAAAATCGCTTAGCACCATCGTTTTTGATTATTTTTTACATTATAAATTAAGTTTCTTGTGCAGGATTAGGTATTATTGCCAGAACATATATAATTCATGGAGATGAAGGCAAAGTTAAAGACATGTCGATTTAAGCGCCCCGTTACTGGTGCTTCTGTAATTATTAGATAATGATTGCTCCGCCTAAGGCGCTAGCGCAGCCATTAACTAAGATTCCAATTTGTAGCACGCGAGTTCTTAATTACACCACAGCTGGATTCTTACCAGACTTTAATGGCAAATTTCGCTGTATTTAAAGGTCACTTGCTCACTATGGTATTGATTTATAAGCCACTTTCTTCATTTGGATTGAACGGGAATTCGGCGATATTAAAGGGGGAATATTAGCGCGGAACATGATTTAATACTCTGTGGTAAGGGTTGTGTTTGCAGTGGTGCTAGTTGCCAATTATTACTCTAGTTGTTACCAGTTGTTTCCTAACCTCTGTGTCTGTTTAAGAAACGATCCCTGCCGGTATGTCGCTTATGTCCACTTATGCTCATACTAATATCTGGTGTAATTTTCATGCGACTAAAATCCTATAGAGGGAGGTATAAGATATTTTACGGGAATCCCAGTGAGGATTAGGGATGGCGGTAAACCAACTCACTGCTAAGTTGAATTTAATTAGATCTAGTTCTAGTTCGACATTGCTCATTAATTCATTTACCGACCAGTCATCATTTATATAAATGAAATCCGGGTGCAACACCAATCAGGTTCATCCCCGTAAGTATGTATTTTTGTTTTTTAAAACACAATTTTAATCTCTAGGTTATACTATAGATAAATTCAAATTGAGTGACATGTCGAATTTCTGATTTCATCGCAACAACACTGCAAGTGATAAAAAATTAAAAGTTTGAATGTGCCGTGTAGGAGTTATTGGTCTAAGCTTTCAGTTGTTCTTCATACCTTGTATATATACAGACAGATAGTTTTATGTAACACCGAACATGCCTGAACATGTTTTTTTTATATTCGATTTGTACTGGGACACATCAAAGCATTGAGTGCGATTTCATTGGCTATGATTTTAGTAGTTCTAACGCAATTTACATTTAATGTCAAAATAAAATGTGTTATTCATTAACCGCCAACATCACTAATAGAATGTAAATATTAAACAGCAAAGAAGAAATAGAGCGAGGAGAACAGATTTGGCTTTAATGCAAAAGTAACAGAATGGCAGATTCCTGTTGTTTACGTTTGCTAATATTGAAGATAAGTTTATACATTGTTCCAATTCCATTTCAGATTATTAAGAATTTCAATTCAGCGTGCTGTGTTAACTATTTGATCAGGGCCACTCCAAGGTACGTTGCTTCGGGTGTACCAGCAAACATGCCGCGCCGAAACTGCCTTTTGGTAGATTTAAATATAAATATTCCATAGGAATATGTTTTTTTGAGTTACATGAAGATATAAATTAAGCTTGAATAAAAACACTAACACTTTCTTCACAATAAGTTATTATATTGCTAGATGTACATTTCGAATACTAAGTACTCATTATCAATAGCTTACAGTAAGCTATTGATAATGAGTACTTAGTATTCGAAATGTACATCTAGCAAAATAAAAACTTATTGTGAAGAAAGTGTTAGTGTTTTCATTTAAGTTTAATAAATATTCCAAATGTGAAGAGCGTGGCGAGGCAGGTTAAAATGTTTACGAGTGCCGCCTCTAGGTCTGCCGCCAGTACAACACTAGAGGTGATAGGTGTGCTGCTTCATTTGGCAAACATTACAACTTTATTTTATTTGTTTACTAACTACTCATTAAAGATCATGTAGGTGTATTAGTTACTTTATTGACTGTATAACTTACAATGACTTAAAGGTATATTTCACTGAAGTAGTAATCTTTATTTTTTTAAACCGTCGATCTTTTGCTTTGGGCAAAAATGTGTGTTCCTAAGTGTTACTTATAAAAATTACAAGTGTGAAATTTAATATAATTAAACCTCTATAAATTAAGAATTAATTAATTTGACCTTTGGCTGAATGGACAAGGTATCCTACGCCAAATAACAAAAAATAGTTATTTAAGTAACTGGTGTGTAAAGTAGGGGTTTTGGGCACGACTTGCGCAAAGAGTGCCCAAAAGCCCTTCGCACACAAGCTGCCTACAACATTTTATCTACGTACTTTTTACAATATACAATTTGAATATGACATACATTATTTCGGTATTTAATTATTTATATTTAGTTAATAATAATATTATTATTTATTAACGTTACTATTATTGGCTATGATTTAGATATTCTGCAGCAATTAGTGGACCATGAAATGTCATAAATGACAGATAATAAAAACTGTTTAAAAAAGTAAATACCATATATGCACCTTTATACGGCCTTACCCTCCTTCCGGGAAATATTGGTCTACCGGGCAGTAATCGGTATATATCAGAGGTAGTCAACCTGGTCTGTACCGCTCACTAGTGAGTGATTCAAGCTTTCATGGTGATAAATTATGTGATCTTGTTTTTACTGATCTCTTATTGTCGGTAAAGAAAAATGTATCTACGACCTTACCAAAAACCCTTGATTTATGTATCGATTACTATGCGCGCAGCTCTACTTTTTAGTATGGGTGTTAAAATGGCCAATGCATTTCAATTGGCCATTTTAACACTTGTAGTGAACAGTAGAACTGCGTGCATATCAATCGATGCATAAATAAAGTTACGGTATTTGGTGAGGTAGTAGGTGCTTAAAAAAGTAACTTCCGTTTAAAATGCATTGGCCAAATAGAAGAGCCCTGCGAAAATTTTCTGGGCTTTTCTAAACTCGAAATGTTACTTCATGCTACTCTTCTACTCTTCACATTAAATCACCGCTTAACCGTGAGACCGTGCTATTGTTGACGTCTAGAATTCTATTAAAATTGGTGAATATATTTCTATATCTTACTCAAGTAAGTAAAAACAATGCGTCAGTATTAAAGTAAAATATCAATTATGACAACCTTGTGCTCATTTAACCACCTTTATCAATTTATTAAATAATAACCGAAATAACCGAAATTAGAGTTGTCTATATTAAACACCTATTACCTATAATAAATAATTAATCCTATTCTTTCCGTGGCCCTCTTTGTTTGTATATTTTTTTAGTAAACACGATAGGCCCCGTGTTGTGAAGAATCTGTGTCCTCGAATCTCCGTTCACCTTTATATTTTGTTTACTCTCTTTTTCCACAAAATTGAATTTGTGTTCAGTATTCCGGCACCAGGTACCACCATGAAGCATTAGATGGCGTTAGCTATCGAAATCATTAATAGTTTACTCTTCATCCACAATGAACGATATTTCCAATAACGAATTATTTGATAAATTACAAACCCAGATTAGCACTGTAAAAACTGACATTACAACCGAGCTAACAACTTATTTTAATACATTATGCAATAATCTACTTGAACCGCTTATAAAGGAGAACAATGAACGAAAAAATGAACGAAGAATGAGAGAGTACCACAATGGTAGATCTTGATAGACAGCAAAGATCTAACAATATTATAATCATGGGTCTCCCAGAAGTGGAAAATGAAACACCTGCTACTGCTACGACTAACTTATTTAAAAATAAATTAAACTTGGACATTAAAGCTGACTATCCTGCCTATCGCATAGGAAAAGTGAAGTCCGATAAACCCCGACTAATGTTTGTAAAGTTATTTAAATCTAATTTAAAAAACCAAGTGTTAAGAAATGGGAACCTGCTAAAAAATACAGGCATATATTTTAACAACGATATGTCGCAAGAAGAACGAGCCATCCAACATGAGTTAAGAAAAAAGAGACAAATTGCTTCAAATATGGGTTTGTCCGCCTCTATTGTAGGTAAAAGATTAAAAGTAGGCAATACTTTATATGATATTGATAAACTTAACGATTTTCCTGCCTGCCTTTATTTAAATAGTACCGAAGAAAACGAAAACCCTGCATCTATTCCTTCACAGATTAACAACGACTCAAATGATGTTCCAGCAGTTCTTGATAATCATCGCTACATGACCCGTCTAGCCGCGAAAGACAACAGTTCGACTATTCAAAAACCCTTTCCGAAATAATCACTATGATGTATGTATTGATTATCAAAATGCGCGCGGTTTAAATAGTAAATGTAATAACGTCTATCGTTATAGTGCTTTAGGAAATAAACTAAGCGCAGGCCCTGATAATCTTCCAGCCCTTATTTTAAAAGACTGCCGTTTCATTTTATCTAAACCCTTAGTGCACATTTTTAACCTATGTTTAAAGCATAATATCTTCCCAGACATTTGCGAAAAGACTCGTGTAGTTCCCATATATAAGTCTGGTGATAGAAGTTCAATTGTTAATTATCGACCAATAGCTATATTATCCAACCTGTCAAAATGTTTTGAATTTGTTTTACATGGTCAAATTAGTACATTCGTCAACTCAGTATTATATGATAACCAACATGGCTTCAGACCTAAGCGATCTACACTAAGTAATCTTATTCCTTACACTCAACTGTTATCTAACAACCTCGATCGTAGAGTGCAGGTTGATGTCGTGTTTACTGATTTTTCGAAGGCTTTTGAGAGGCTGGATCATAAAGTTCTACTGTCAAAACTTTATAGCTTGGGGTTTTCTTCATCATTATGCACATTTATAAAAAGTTATCTATATATATATATATATATATATATATATATATATATATATATCAGAGATCCTTATTTGTGGAATACAAAGATTATAGATCTAATACATTTTATGCTACTTCTGGTGTACCCCAGGGATCGGTTCTTGGCCCTTTATTTTTTAATTGCTTCATTAATGATATTGTTGAAGGGTTGGATGTTTCATGTTTGTTATTTGCAGATGACATGAAACTGTTTAAGACTATCTACTCTATAACCGACTGCATAGCTTTGCAAGCTAATATTAATACCATTCACGGATGGTGTTTAGCTAACAAATTACTTTTGAATGCAAGTAAATGTACGGTAGTGTCATTTTCACGTAACAAACATGTAATGTCTTATGTCTACAATATGAATGAGACTTTACTGTCGAGGGTAGGACAGATTAAAGACCTAGGTATCATATTTGATGACAAACTAACATTTAATAGTCATATTGAAAGTATAGTGTCTTCTATTTTGCCTATGTCCGATCTCGACTTGAATACTGTTGCTGCGTTTGGAACCCTAATTAACTTTATTTTTGTTATGTAGATTATAGTTAGATATAAGTAGCATACAACCATAATTAGGAAATTTGTAAAATAAATTTCTATAGTTGTATTACAAATAAATAAATAAATGAATATGAAATCACTGTTTTATACGCGCCACTCGACAAATTTTCACGGGATTTTCTGAACTCGAAATTTTACTTCATGCTAATTCTGACAGTAGAAAACACTCGTTTAAAGCTTCAAACTGAACTCTTTAAAAAACAACGAATATCTAAAGATTTAAAGAAAATAAGCTAAATTTAGAAAACGTATTCTTTAAAGAAAAACTCCCTGTAATAAAATACGCTGTAAATGTCCAGGTATTTATTGTGGTTAATTTGACACTTAAAACGAGTGTTTCCCTTCCCAGACTAAGCATGAAGTAAAAGTCTTTTTAAAATGTCAAAGACGCTAAAAAGTATTTATACCTTCTGAATAAAAAAATAAAATATTAAAAATCCTGATTTTGCAAATGATAAGTGTAATGCGGCCCTTGAAACATTTTAAGTGTTAATTTTGGCCCTCGAAGCAATTTCGGTAGGCCAGCCTTGATTTCTCCGAGCGGTAAAACCGGGCATGCGCATTATTGCAAAACGCTCCTAAAAGTAGTTTCATAACATTGTTGATACACAAATTTACTTTTGCCAAATAAACCCTCAATATTTTTGAGGGACTTTTTACCTGCTCTAATAATAGTTCTCCAACAGCATTTTGGTGGATGGGCGTGTAGTCAGCTTTAAGAATTCAATGCTTATTTCTCAAGTGAAATATAATATTCTTGTAATAATATAATGCAAACTTAATCAATCTATACACGACAGTATTCAAGAATGTGGTTTGATGTATTCAGCGGAACTGAAGAAACTTTTACAGTAAACTGTAATTAAACGCGTCTCGCGCCCGTAAGCATAGTTAATAAACGTAATTATTATTAATATTTGTGTATAACAGGAAGTTTTGGTGGTGGCGGTGAACAAATTATAACATGGGATAGCTAGTTTATTAAAATTGATTACTGCTCCCATGTAGTGAAACAATGCTCGCGTCTATTTAGTTAGGCGGCTGTCGTAATCTATTATTATATTATTATTATTTATTATTTCACTAATTCTTATTAGATATATCGAATATATGTACGTGTGTTGCATTATTTATTTTAACTTCTAAATTTCATTTCATAACAGAAAATAAATGGGGTAATAATAGAAGGTATATCTGCACTTCCAGTTAATAAAAATTAACTGATCGAATTTTTAGTTTGCAAGCAAAGTTTTATGTTTCTTTTTGAATTATAGCTTATCGACACCGGAGGTACACAAAGCCAATTTAGCTTTTTTAATTGTCATATCTAATTTTAATTTTTTTATTGTGAAATACAGATTAAATTTTTAATGTTAGTATTTATTAAATATAAATTATTATTCATATTGTTTATAATGTCAAAAGAACCATAATTTTATTGTATACTTTTAAATATTATAAATATTTATAAAAGCTACTCGCTCTCTTCGAAAATATGATATACATTTTAATTTTTTTCTTGTCCAAGAATATGTTATACATTTACTACTAATTTTGTTTATTAGTTGCCCAACAATCACTTATTTAGAAACAAAAAAAAAGAGCAAAATAATTTTACTTTCAATAAACCTACTTTTTAAAATGTTTACTATATTTTCGGACCGAGTGCGTATTAAATTACCTTGTATGTTCCTATGAATTTAAAATTAGGTTGACTTTGAAACGAGTTAAAGTTGCGATTTATTATGGGTAAAATCCACCGTTTTTATTAGTCACTAGTTCTAGCACCATTCATGTTCTGATAATAGGACAATATTACATGATACACCAAAATAATCCTAAAACTTAGGGGATTTTAATGTCACTAATTTAAAACGAATAAGATATTTAGTTTTTTTGTAAAACAATTCTGAAAATAGCTACTTTTTGAGTCATTTATTTACTCCTTTTTATTCAACAAAAACTTGTACTACATAATTTTTATATTTAAATGATTTGAATTTTGTCCCGCTAGAACAGTCAAATCGTATACTGTGCGACGTCAGTATACTTTTTGGGATTTCTCTAAGAAGGCTTCGGATTATTTAAAATTCGACAATATCATTATCATAATTATTTTCTTTTAAAACTACTTACTGTTTTAGTCTGCCTTTACCGTATAGTGAACTGCTTTTATAAACTCGAGATCAAAATTCAACATAATCAATAAAATGAATGAAACGTGGACAGAAAAGCCTTGCGCTCGGTGTTAATGATCTTGTTGATCGTATGAATGCAAAAGTTTCAAAGGCATGATCCTTTTGAAATGAACCCCGTAATTATCTCAACAAAATGTATATTAACGGGTAATATTTTGTGTTTCTGCAATTGGTAATAAATAGCTGTCCAAACAACATGCCATACAATCAATCCAATTACACTCGCATGATTTATGAACATCGAACATCCAACAATCCCGACACTTTTGCATTCGGGATGCCGATCAGCCATCATGATTGTTTTTAATAATTGAATCGTTACGTAATTATCATATGATTAATACAGTAATTATGATTTGGATGTTCCGAATTCACTCGTTAGGAATAAATAGGATCTGGCGTGCATCAGGAACAAATCTAATACGCTGACGGCAACACACACACTAACAATGAGACCATTGCTGAAATCGATGGATTCGTTCCTGGTAATGGTATTTCGAGGTGTGAATCAACACCACTGTTAACATGAATAGTGCCGGAATGGTTGACAAACTTAATGTCGCCAGTGTAATCATGAATACGTAATTATGTAGCTCACTCCGTTGAGACATTAAGAACTTCGCTGTATAATCTGTGCACTGACAAATATTTAGAATCTATTGCTTTGAACCAATTCATAATTACATTTCTTGCTAATTGTTTAGTTACCTGTACTATCTTACAACTGTTAACTACCTTTGTTTGAGAAGATATAATAGTAATTGTACAACGTTCGCTAAGTATACTTCATACTAAAATTTTAATTAAATTTAAACTACCAAAAACTTATATTTCTGCACAATATTGAAGTTACAAACAGCGCTATTTCTATTAAGGAGAAAGTGAAACATGAATAAGGTGTTCAAAAGACGCCTCCTATACCTCCCATTTCAGATGTTTACCAGCTTTAGTAATGAGAATAGCCACTGCGTGTTTCCACTGGGCTGGAAAATGGTGATACTATCATTAAATATTCTAGTCGGAAATGCAATTCTCACGCCAGAAAGGCGTTTGAATGCGCTATAGCCAATTTTCTCGTGACCGAGTGCCTTTCTGTTTAGATCTTCTTTCATAAAGTTCTCGACCATTTCCTCTGTAAGAAGAACGGAAAATGTGTTCCCCTCATAGCTGCATTTTATAAGGATAGGTGCGTTAGATTTTTTTAACTGGAATATAGGTCAAGAGGTTCCTATTTATAATTGGAATGTAAATTTGTACGTTTATGTATACACTGCGTTTTATTTAATAATAATAATAATAATCCATTTATTGTCCAATAGGAAACATTTCCCAATACCCAAGACAAAAACAAAACATAAGCCTGGTACATATAAAAATATAATAATAATTAAATTAGAATAATTCTGTAACAATAAAATTACTTATTGAATGTTGAAGGCGTGTCCTGTGAATATAAAAAACATATTTTTAAATAAGAATAATTAATTAATTCACAGTTGGCTCCAAGTTACTGAGTAACGTAAAGAATCGTGAACGATGCTACTACAATGCAAAATTGTATTAAAACAATTACAAATAATTCTAACAGGAGATTTTAATCCCGCGTTAGTTCGATGCGCAAATACATGAAATGTTGGTTTCTACCTGCTAGAAAAAGAAGGAATATGCAGTCCCAGTTTAGATAAGAAATCAGGCGAATCAATTGTGTTGTGGAAAAGTTTATAAAGGAAAAAAATACATTTAGTTTTACGGCGAGATTCGAGCGACTCAACGTCAAATATTTCTAATAATATGTTGTGCTTGATGCCTCTCTCTGGATACCTTCCCTCAAATTTGTAGTATAACAATTTTATGAATTTGCGTTGCACACTTTTGATCTTTCTAATTTGACACTGATATTGAGTATACCAAACTAACGCCGCATATTCCAACTTTGACCGTACATAAGAATAAAATAAAGTTTTATGTGTGACAACATTGTGAAATTAGGACACGTTACGGCATATGAAACCTAATGACTTAAATGCATTTGTTACCGTAACGTCGATGTGATAATTAAAGCTAAGGTGACAATCGAAATAAACACCCAGATCTTTAAATGTTGTAACACGTTCAAGTACTTTACCATCAATTGCATAGGTAAAGTCAACAAAATTAGTTTTTTAGTAAAAGACATATATTTACAATTATCAATATTTAAATCGAGACCATTTTCTAAACACCATGAAACAACTTTATTTAGACTTATCTGCAAGTTACGGCTGTCATTGATATTATTTATAGTTTTGTAAATTTTTAAATCATCTGCATATAACAGATGTTGACAATCAAGGCTAAGAGAAAGGTCATTAATAAATATGTTAAATAGTAATGGACCAAGAATGGAACCCTGTGGTACACCTGATGTTGGATAATATTCGCAAGATTTGAAACCATTGGCAACAACATATGTTTTACGTTCACTGAGATATGATTTGATTAATGATATGGATGAGTTACAAAAAACAAAAGTGTCCAATTTTGATAAATGAACATTATGTTGAACTTTGTCAAACACTTTAGACATATCCGTATAAACGACATCCATCAGCTCCCGGGCGTCAATAGTTTCAGCAATGTCATGAGTAATTAATGTAAGATTAGTGACTGTTGAGCGGTTAGGGACAAAACCATGCTGCATATCAGACATGTAATGCCTGACATGTGTATAAATTTGGTCAAATAATACGCGCTTAAATATTTTTGCAATAAGTGGAAGTCCATCTGCTCCGGGGCGTCAATAGTTTTAGCAATGTCATGAGTAATTAATGTAAGATTAGTGACTGTTGAGCGGTTGGGGACAAAACCATGCTGCTTATCAGACATGTAAGGCCTGACATTTGTATACATTTGGTCAAATAATACGCGCTCAAATATTTTTGCAATAAGTGGAAGTAACGCTATAGGGCGATAATTATTAATATTTCTAAGATAAAGTGACGTTTTAGGTACAGGACACACGGCAGCAACTTTGAAACGTTTTGAAAACGTACATAACTTAATTGATAGATTGAATAGAGTAGTAAGAGGTTTACAGAATAATGTAACGCAATCTTTTAATAAGAATAAGGATAGCTTGTCCTCTCCAGAAGAGCGATTATTTGGAAGCTTTCTAATAAGGTCAAAGACTAGTTTCTCAGTCATCATGGTGAATACAAAATTACGAAGTAGGTTGAAGTTTATATCTAATTGATTACTTAATGGGGGACTGTAAAAGGACTTAAAGTATTTACTAAAGCCATTTACAATATCAATTGGATTTTCAAAAATGTTATCATTATATGTAATAGTTGAAGAAAATCTAGAAGAATTCGATTTTTTAGAGTTGACATATGACCAAAATTGTTTGGGGTCGGAAATAACCTTACGTTCAATAGAACAAATATATTTATTATGTGTCTGTTTTATTTTCTTTCTGATGAAAATTGTTGAAATAGACGGGGATCATGTCTAAGTTTTTTTTTTAAATGATTCTTTTCGCTTAATAGGTTGATAATTTCAGTAGAGAACCACGGTGGATATTTATATTTATATTTAATGTTAAACTTAGGAATAAATTGAATAAGTGCTGTATTTATAATATCATAAAACGTATCAAACGCACAATCTATGTCAGTGACAGATAAAAGTTCACTCCAATCAATATCACACAGGTATGCATATAATCCAGGATAGTTCCTTTTTTTGAAATTAAGTACACGAGCATATGCATTAACTTTAAGTATGGCCATAGGGATTAACATGGTACAATATGTACTCTATATTAACTTTTGTTGTATAAATTTGAAACAATTTTTTGGTTTTATTAATAAATCAACATTTATTCTACAAAATGTACATTGATAGAAGGACGTAAACATGTTAGATTTCTTTCTTTACACAAATAATTAAACCAAAATTAACTTGGCGAAAATGTCATAATATAAGTATTAGTTTTGCTAAACCTGAAAACGAAAATAAAGAGTAAATAAGAACGTGTGTTTTCCACTTTCAGACTAAGCATAAAGTAAAGTAAAATTTCGAGTTTAGAAAAGCCTGACTTTTTACTTCATGCGCCAAGCGTATTAATATAACACTGAAAAATGAAAAGAAAGCCTATATCTAAATATATCTAAAAACTATAACAAAAACAAATTATGGAAGCATTTACAATTCTTGGGATTGAAAAATAATATAGTGATTCTACTCTAGTGCATAGTGTTAATTGGAATAATCAACATAATAACATGTTTGATAGTATTAGGCATCTAACTGCAGGTAACTTCAAGTTTACATTAATCGATGAACATGTAGTAATACATTACCTAAATTCTATTAAATCGACTTCTATCGGGGTGGATGATATAAATATAGTTATGTTACGCCTGTCCTGTCCGGTTATCATTCCTTATATTGTTCATATAATAAATACGTGGTTGTTAGAATCGTTTGTTCCTGACTGCTGGAAGTATGCAATTGTAAAGCCAATTGCAAAAATCAGAAACCCAACAGAATACAATCACTTAAGGCCCATAAGCATACTTCCCACGGTATCCAAAATATTAGAAAAAATCATGAAAGAACAATTAACCTCTTATGTCAATGAAAATAATATTCTGCCAACAATGCAGTCGGGTTTTAGAAACGGTTACAGTTGTGAATCAGCCTTGATTAAGATTACCGATGATATTCTAACAGCGTCTGATCAAGGAAAAATATCGATACTAGTACTTCTGGATTACAGTAAGGCCTTCGATACAGTAAACTTTGATATTTTAGAAAAGATTCTTTACTATATTGGGCTTGACCATTCCGCAGTATCACTATTAAGGTGTTATCTCAGGGGTAGGAAACAGTGTGTGGAGATAGGAAATAATAGGTCAAATTTCATAGACATAAACCATGGTGTTCCTCAAACATCAATTCTTGGGCCTCTATTATTTTCTATATATACCAGCACTGTATTAAACACTATTCAGTATTCGAATGGTCATATGTACGCAGACGATAGCCAAATTTATTATTCATTTGATCCAAAAGAGTTTCAGCAAGCAGAGTTTTGTGTGAATTCTGACTTGGATCAAATTCATAGTATCTCAACTTTTTTATGTCTACATTTAAATCCAGCAAAAATGTCTTTCCAACTTTTTGGTAAGAAAAGTGACTGTGATGTTATAAAAACTCAAATAAATATTTGTATAAATGGTTCAAAAATTGCATACTCTGAAAGTAATAAAAACTTAGCGGTCATTCTAGATAATTCTTTTAGATACAAGAAACAAATTAATAAGTACATAAATTCTGCTTAAATTAACTTTAAAAAAACTGTACCCTCATCGAATGTGCTTACCTATTAAAACTAAAACCATTCTTTGCAATGCGTTTGTTCTTTCGCATTTCTCATTTTGTTCGACATTATATAACTCGTCAATTGATAAATTAACTGCCAAAAGAATACAATATGTTCAAAATGCATGTTTACGTTTCATTTATGGCATTCGGAAGTTTGATCGTATCTCGCACAAGCTTAAGGACGCCGGATGGCTAAATATGGAAACAAGGAGGCATTATCAAGCCGTTCGGTTTTACCATAAAATCATTGTAACAAAATCTCCAGAGTACCTGTATAACAAAATACGATTTCGAGAAGACGTTCATATCTTAAATACACGATATAAGGGTAACCTTTCACCACATAAACACAAGACTACCCTTTTTGAGCGATCATTTTCCTTTCAAATTTATTGTGTATATAATTCGGTATCTAATGATATGAAACAACTTAATATCAGGCAATTTAATAAAAAATATAAATCTCTCTTAGATGTGTAATGCAAGGTGTGGTTGTTGATACAATATTATATAAGTGTACACATTACTAATATTTAATTTACCTATTTTTTTGTCATTCTTATTCTATTTATTTTTTTTGTTGTTGTTGGATGCATTTAGTTTATATATTCATTAGTTTGGTTGACAATTCCTTTGTGTTATTTTTATATTACTCATATTTTATTTTCTTGCGTAAGCATAGTATTCAATAATTGTTTTTTCATACATTAAGGTTTGGATGGAAAACCAGTTGAGCAATAAATGCTCAAATTGAATCTCGCCTTAAGGTTTGTAGTGTACCTAAATAGTTTTATTGTATATTATGTACCTACTTGATTACAAATAAAGTGTATTATTATTATTATTATTATTAAATACACTAAAATATTGTGAACAAGTGAACTTCACCTAAAATCAGGCTCGTATAAGCGTGGCGCATAACGTAACATTTGAGTTTAGAAAAGCCTCAGTTTGGATTTGGACGCTTCGCGTCCAAATCTAAACGCTCAGGCTTTTCTTAACTCGAAATTTTACTTCATGCTTAGTTTGGGAGTGGAAGACACTCGTTTGAAGGTTAAACAAAAATTATGTAATAATATTTTACATACAGTTAAGTAAAGAATATGCAGGGATTTTTTATACACTTGTATACGTTTTTTTTAAGTTCAATTTGAAGCTTTAAACGAGTGTTATCCACTCCCCGACTAAGCATAAAATAAAATTTCGAGTTTAGAAAAGCCTGAGCGTTTGGATTTGGACGCGAAGCTTTTCTAAACTCAAAATTTTACTTCATGCACCACGCGTATAAGAAGAAGATTTTAGGTGAAGTTCACTTGTTCACAATATTTCAGTGTAAAATCCAAACTCGGGCTTTTCTAAATTTTTACATTCGCTACGAGTATAAAAATCTGAAATATTGTGAACTTACAAATATACTGCTAGACAAAAATATTCTGAATTTTACAATATTTCAATGTTTCATACGCGAGGCGCATAAACTAAAATTTCGAGTTTAGAAAAGCCTGAAAATTTGGTTTGGTCTCGACTTTTATAAACTCGAAATTTTACTTCATCCTTAGTCTGTTAGTAGAAAACACTCGTCTTAAACTTAAAATTGAACTCATTAAAAGAACAACGAATGCCTCAAAGTTCATACGCCGAATCGGGATAAGTATATTTGAAAGAAAAATTATCTGTATGTAGTATTAATATATTAAATAAACAAACTATCTGTCAACGGGAGGGAAGGTACCCCACGCTGATTACCAACTAGCTCAGGTTGGTTGAGTCAAAGAGAGATGAGCAACTAACTTTTGAAACACATATGCTGTTTTAAATTATTTATTTTAAGCCAAAATAAAACAAATAAAACATTAAAACAACAAATAGAATAAGAACAAGAGAAACAGTGCACGAGTTACAGGGCAGACTTGGTGTGGCGTCGGCGTCGCGATCGGGATTTCTACTAAGCTAAGCTGCAATTTGAAAGAAGTATAGAAATTTATAATCTCTCTTCTTTCAAATTGCAACGGTGGTCATTAGTCCTTTCCCTTAATTGCCGAATTTGAAAAAACCTAGGGGTAATGCGCCACGCCTGCTCAGGTAAATATTGGTCCGGGCACTGTCCAAACCGCGGGAGATAATCCTTTGGACCGGGCAATTAGTTAATTGCTGGGTGCGAACTCATTTTAAATAAGAGAAGAATTGTAAATAATATTTACAATTCTTGTTGCCCGAGATTAACATAATCCCCGGTAACATATCTAAAAATGCTCAGACTCCGACACCACTGCACGTTGTAACGTAACAAGTAACTTAATTGCGACCAATGTTGTATAGTATGTATAAAGAACACATTTTATTTATTTTGCAATATTTAATTATGTTGAAAGTATCACAAAGTAAGTAGCAATTAACTTCAAATATTAGCGTTTTAAGATTAAAAAACAAATAGTGTAGTATTGTTCCCATTCATGGTTCAACGAATTCATTAGTCTTTGCACGTGAGCAATCTAAACCGGAAGGTGAAAAACGTGCCGGAAATTTCTACCTCAGCAATATTTAGAGTAGATTCGGTGTAAATAATCAGGAGTAAATATCACAAGATTAATCGGCTTGGTTAATCGTAATCGGGTTTTTTATTATATTATATTTTATAAATCAATTTCTCGAATAAATTTCCTGTTTAGCTCTTCGTGAAACACCAGTTATTAAGAGGAAAAACACTTGGTATTGTTTCACAAATAAAAACTATATTTCGACTAGTTTCGGTTTGTTGTGCTATTTTCAAAGGAATATTCCTTTGAGACTATTTCAGAGAAATAGTCTTCCATGAATATTTGAAATTAAAAACTATTTGAATTTGAGAGAATAAGCGTAAACTTCTGTTAGTTTGCAAAATTTTAAACATAACATATAAAATTACGATAATATTTGCATAAACTGCAAACAATAAGTCTTAATTAATATGACTATTAAGACAATAACTATCTATTGAAACAACTACTTCCCGTGAAAATATACCTCCGGATATTGAATTATGCAATGAAACATTTAAAATGTTGTTCGATTTGTTATAACGATACAGCCCTTCAAAAAGTAAGTACATGGTGCGCGCAGAAGAGGCTTAGCATCAACCCGAAAAGGACTGTAATTGTTCCATTTATAGGGCGAAGAAAGTTAAATCTTAAGGCGCCAACTATGAATGGAACACTCATTGGGTTTTCCAACACAGTTAAATATCTCGGCTTCACTTTTGACTAAAGCCAAAGCAGTATTTGTCAGAAGATGGGGTTTACACCCCAAGATGATATATAACGGTGATAAAACCAATAATTACTTATGGTTCCTTTGTCTGGTGAACAAAGACAGCGGAGAGTACAACCCAAACAAAGCTCAGCAAGGTTCAAAGGCGACCAGACCTAAAACTCTAAAATATTCCGATTTCTATCTCTTTCCTAAAATGTTGGAGGGTAAGGGGAAAGAGACCGAGCACTCAAGGGGTAATCCATTATGAATACCAACCGCATTTTTATGGGAGTTAATGTCAACCCGATATTAGCAGGTAGTAAGAAGTCCGTCTGTTTTCGGCCGGCGCGTGGCGGTATCTTTTGTCCGGTTTGGGGTGGTTTTGTTAGGAAGATTTATTTGATATTTATGAAATTATTTAAAATGTAATTATAATTAATACGATATTTGTAAAATAAGGTCGAGAATTATGTCTACGTGTACAATTTTAGGCAAATACATTTTTTTAAAACGTATCTGACGTTTACATCTTGGTATATATTGATCATCATCACATCTAAGTGTTATATATTTTTAACTTTACTGTAAATCAGTGGTTTATACCCGTGGCGCATGAAGTAAAATATCGAGTTTAGAAAAGCCCCGTGAAAGTTTCCCTCGGGTCGCTGCGCGACCCTCGACAAATTTTCTACGCGGGGCTTTTCTAAACTCGAAATTTTACTTCATGCTTAGTCTGGGAGTGGACAACACTCGTTCTAAGAAGTTTCAAATTGAAGGATCACTCAAGATTACTAAGTTTATTACCATTTTACAAAGACTACAGCTCGAAGGACCAATCATGATCTTCGAAGACCGAAGGACTACATGGAATCGAAGTTTTTTTACAAGAAAATAACGAACAGCATAGATAAAAAAGAACACATCCAATTTTGAAAAATATCGAAGTTGGGTTGGTTTTCAGTGCGTTTTTAACTTCACTTTAAATCAGTGTTTTATACGCGTGGCGCATGAAGTAAAATTTCGAGTTTAGAAAAGCCCCGTGAAAATTTGTCTCGGGTCGCTGCGCGACCCGAGACAAATTTTCTACGCGGGGCTTTTCTAAACTCGAAATTTTACTTCATGCTTAGTCTGGGAGTGGAAGACACTCGTTAGTTTAAATACATCACAATTAAAATATATATCGTTGAATGCCCGTCTTCAGGGGTGATATGTAAGCAAATTATGGGTCTTAGGAGTTGTCAAATAAGTGAGCTACTCAAGTTTATTGTACAGGGTGAGCGAAACTTGATGTCTCAGCTCTATTATAAGAAAAGAAAAAACGATAGAAAAAATCTAAAAAGATGTTCATAAATGGGATTCAGTAAGGTCCATTTTATTCCAATTTGCATATTTGAGGGGTTGATTTGAGTTAGTATGTTGTTTCATTAATTTATTTTTCTAAAGTTATACAAAAACAAGTACAAAAAAAAGATTTTATGTTCATTGGAGCACGTTTTCCGTCATTTAAACAATTGATGATTGGTATACTAAACGTATTTCACTTGTTAATTGGTTGGTTATAGATAATTTCATATTAAATCAGCGTTTTATACGCGTCTCGCATGAAGTAAAATTTTGAGTTTAGAAAAGCCTAATATGTCTTAGTCGCTTTGCTGCGCTAAGCGCCTGAGCCAAATTTTCAGGCTTTTCTAAACTCAAAATTCTACTTCATGCTTAATCTGGGATTGGAAACACTCGTTAGATGATCAATCATTACCAGGGTTGTTATGTTTAAAACACTTTGTTTTAAAACAGTGTTTTAAACATGTTTAAAAACAGCCGGGGTGTTTTAAACGGTTTTGTTTTAAACATGTTTTAAATCTTAGATTTGTTTAAAACATGTTTTAAACGTTAAATTTGTTTAAAACCGTTTTTTTATTATCTTAACTGCTAAAAATAAATATTTGCTAAAGTATATTTTACGTTACTTCATTAAAATTTTTTGTTTGTTTTTAAATTTAAGCCAAATTGTTGAAAATATTTCAAATTACATTATTAAACATAACATTTTATTACAAAAAAACTATGTGTGCACTGTGAATTTTTAGACATTAGTTGTTTTTTTGTTCAAGATTTTAATTTGAATCTTTAAACGAAGGTTTTCCACTCCCAGATTAAGCATGAAGTAAAATTTCGAGTTTAGAAAAGCCTGAAAATTTGGATTGGCCGCGTAGCGAAGCGGAGCGGCCAATCCAAATTAGGCTTTTCTAAACTCGAAATTTTACTTCATGCGCCACACGTATTAAACACTGAAATATTGTAAAGTTTAAAATATACGGCTCTAGCAATCTAATATGTAAATGTGGATAAAACGTGAGTCAAATTCTGCGCTGATAAAATTGTTTTAAAAAGTAATTATAGGCAACCCAATAACTCTAACGTATATTAGGTTGCCTATAATCGTTGTTGTAGGTGTGTGTGTTCAAAGAACTTTACTGTAAATCAGTGTTTTAAGCGTGGCGCATGAAGTAAAATTTCGAGTTTAAAAAAGCCTAATTTGGATTGGCCGCTCCGCTTCGCTACGCGGCCAATACAAATTCTTAGGCTTTTCTAAACTCGAAATTTTACTTCATGCTTAGTCTGGGAGTGGAAAACGCTCGTTAAAAGCCTCAAATTAACCGCATTGAAAGAACAATTTCCCGTAACTTTAAATTATCTGTTATATGTTCTGTTTTAAACACGTTTTAAACGTGTTTTAAACATGTTTCAAACACGTTTTAAACCCTGATCAAACTTTTTTTTATTGCTAGATTAGCGTGCTTTATTTAATTGATTTGATTAAAACGTAACCAAATATTACCATTGCATATCATATTGATTAATGTGTTAAATTGTTGGAGTCATCAAAAAAACATGAACAAAAATACTTGAAAAAGGGAAAAAAGGGAAACTACCTGCTATTCTAAGAGATAAGGTCATAAATTGTAACATCAACACCCCATAAATTGTGGTTTCTTTTCTTTCATTATACTTCCGCGCTTGTAGAGGGGGTCTCTTTTCAAAATTTGCTGGTTTAGATATTTTGGAGAGGCCCTGTTCAAAGGCTGGCATGTTTGGGCATCACAGGGGCTATGAGCACTTACCCTACTAGAGCAATGGAGGCTATGCCAAACCTTACACCTCTGCATCTGCACGTGAAAAGGGAAGTTGTTTTAGACGCTTTGAGAAAAATCCAGACAGATACTCTAAAATATGAGCATTTTAATAAGCACCTAAAAATCCTCAGCACTATGTGCGAAAGAGTGGTATACATGCCCAAAGACTACATGTCAACTGTCTACGACTTTGATACAACGATTGGTGTTCGGGTGCAGTTTCGTTGGACGAGTAAAAATAAAACACGACGTACGTTTTTGATGTTTTTACGTTTACTTCTAGAGATCGAATTCATCAAATATACATATTTACAAGTTTATAAATGAATTACCCCCACAACGGGGTGTGCATCTTAATTTTCTATTGGTTAGAAATATTAGTGGGAGAACAGTGTTAAATAAGGAGAAGGTTATGAAACGGAAGATAAAAAAGGATATTGGCAACGAGGCCTCATCTTAGGGATTTCTAAACTTTTACATTTACATTTCCACAAAATATATACAAAGGTTTAAAAACGGTTATTTACATTAACTAAATTGCATCCTAATAAAACTGTGTAAAGAGTCTTTCACGGTCGCTAGGAATTGCAAGTAATAAAAGCAGCCCCATGCGGCGACGGGTGCTGGTCGGGATTTGACCTGCTAGGGTACTCGCGGTATTGAGACGCGACAATTGGAGTGGCTATCCAAGGCCGCCATAATGTTGCAGCGAAAGTCAAACAGTTACAAGGCTTCTCGATAGTTTTGTTCACTGACGGATCTAAAGCTGAAAATAGAGTCGCAATCGGTATCACTGGCCCTTGATTCGAGTCATCGAGGGCCTTGGGACGGTCCCCAAGTATGTTTAGAAAGGGGCTACAACAAAAAGAGGATATGCATATTCTCAGACAGTCAGACTGCATTAAAGGCAATAAAATGACCTACATATAAGTCTAAATCTGTCTGGGAGTGCAAATTATCCCTAAAGCAGCTGGTCGGGAACAACAGAGTTAAACTGCTCTGGTTCCAGGTCATGCAGAGATCAAAGGTAATGAAATTGCCGAAAGCCTTGCGAAAGAAGGCTCTAAAACTCCATTTGTTGGTCCAGAACCCTTTAGTGGAATAACTAAAGTCCGCACGAGTGCTCACCTGAGACACACACCTGGCTTGAGGCAGACGAAAAGGTTTGTCGCCATCTTTACCGTAAGAGCCAAACAGTTTTTCAGGCTAAGCAAGGGCAACCTAAGGCTCATAACCGGCCTTCTAACTAGATACTGTCCTCTGAAATACCACCTCATTAAGATGGGTCAGACAACTGATACCAATTGCAGATTCTGCAACGAGGCATAAGAAACAGCAGAGCACCTATGTTGTGAATGCTCTACCATGTTCCTTCAAAGAGGGAACTACCTGTCATCGGTTACTTTAAATCGTGATGACATGGTACACGTTAACCTTAATGTCTAGACCTCTTGCGTAGGCTACGATAACTTGAGAAAATATTATAGACACTTTTAGATTATCTTTAATTAATTTCTCATTTGGCACTTTGTAAAACATATTACACTATGTATAGGTATTAAATGGGAAAACACTTTATACTGTTTCACAAATTAAAAACTTTAAACCGACAAGTTTTATAAATAGATTCTTTGAAGATTTTTAGAGATTAGATTTTATCACATTCAAGTGATTAATATAACAAACTTTATTATTGCAGAAATCCATGGTAATGTCTAGTTTGACGTTTATATTTATTGTGATTGTCATGGAGCATTCGTACCGTGCATAAGTACCGTGTACGCAGCTCGTAAGTATTCTGCTTAATAATTCTTACATGTTGGATATGAAAACACCATAGATATAGTGATACTATTGCTGTGGTACATCCAAAAATTCTGATACCTGAATTCACTTGATAAATGAAATATATAAGTCGTTATGTATTACATATTGGAAAAGTAAAAATCTGCCGGCATTAAAAATACAGCCGACATTATAAATCGTTATTGGTGGCCGTTAAAGAATATCCCAAGTTATGGATCTATAAATCATAAACCCTAAGCTATAAGAGATTTAAAAATAATTTCCCATAACACGAGATTACACGATCCGGTACGTGTGTTTAAAATTATATTAACGGCGACCAGTGGCCAGAGAAAAATCCACATAAGCAAATATACATACATATATTTTGCAGGGTGGATTAAGGATACGATTTATACCGCAATTACTGTTTTGTTTACAAGTCTGCTTGTCTCGATTATCGTCTTACACACGAATCGAAGTCGCATATAACAAATGAAAATATTTTTATTTAACAATTACAACATTACAACTGTACCATTTAATTTTAATTGTAAAATTGAATCGCGAGAAATACAACCCCATACATCGAATACGTCAGATGTCATTTAATTTTAAAAGCAATACTTACATTATTTATGTTATTAAACTTATTTTAAATTATTTTTCTACGTTTTATAATTATACGTTCATATTAATTTTGTTTTTTACTTTTGGTTTCAATATGTCTCATATTCAATTTTCAATTACGTAATATTTGATCTGTGATAATTATTAGCGTTTTTATAATAAATTAACTATAAATTAGCGTGCGTGATTTGATCAGTATTAAAAATAAAATTATATAAATTCTATCATTTGATATAATTGTCACTTTAATAAATTATGAAACGATCTTGTTCCCAAAAGAAATTTAATTAAATGCGCCTTCAGTGTGTTTCTAACATACAGAAACGAAACGAGTCAAATGATAACAAGTTCATTGATTAAGTTATAACGAGCTAAAATATCACGTAACATACATCGCAAGATTGCTTTATTGAATATCAAAGACGAAATTGTACTTGGGAACTTTAAAAAGTTGATTATGAAAATTCAATGCGACGTTCGTACAAGAAGAATAGCATTTCATTTTTAATACGTTTACAATTAAGCGGCGTTTTAACAGGCTTATTAATACTTAATTTTCCCATGATTAAGAATATAAACTTTAAAAATTGTACATGAAGGCTTAACGAGTTTTTAAGTGGAGTTTTTCAGTAAATTTTTTGATTCATTCTCTCGGTACGAAAAGTTGAAGGATCACGTGATTAATTTGTCTCAACAAAGAATAATATAGCATTGAGAGATGTAGGAAACACGGCAGCGAAGTGTATACTTGAACACATTAAGTATATTAAACGGATTCTTAGTTAACCAGCGCCGTTTTTATTAAATCTTGTGTCACTATCTGCGACAGTTTGCTACATAAACTTGATTAAGTCTGGATCTGAGTTTAAAGCTCCCCAACTACTGAAAATAGTTTAGTTTGGCATTCTATATACGTTTAAGGAGAACTTTGTTACTTATGGTAGTTCAGGTCTTGGTCCCATTTCGGGATCTGCAAGTAAATATTTTCATTACATAATATAAATTTGAAATGAATCGGCAACTTCACGGTTTCCTTGCATAATTACAGCGATGTTATTCGGTCGATTAAAAAGCGTTTCACGTAAATGTATGTAATTATCACTAACGATTCAGAAAGCAATGAATGTGGGCCTTGCAATTGTGAATACTGATACGTGTTACTTTTTTTACTATTTATTTATTATATACCGGGTGTTCGATAAAAAACGCCTAACGTCATAACTGTGTTATTTATTGACCGATTTAAATGAACTAAAAAAAAAGTAAATAACAGTTTCAACACTATAGATTGACAGTAATTATATACTTTTTCAAAATTAACTTCGTTGTCAAATAACAGTCAACTTTAAATTTTTAAATAGCTGCATATACTTTTCTCGTTTTATTATATAAGACATTATTTTTTTTTTTATCCATATATGCCTGATATGTTTATTTTAATTTATTACTTATGTCAGAAAAAAAATATATTGAATTGTGTTAAAATGATTTTTTGGCAATAAGTGTAGAGTGCCTTAAAAAATGCCCTGTTAATCTTGTCTGTTCACAACAATCTTATAATATGTGCATTATTTAATTGTGTGAGCAGCATAAATGGGGTGTATTTAACACTCAAGCATATTAAACGCGGGATTTGCGTGATAAATGTGTTTTTTTAACACGAATCTAAATAATTGATTTTTTACCGCTATGCAGTAATAGCGCTTTGCTAGTCAAATCAGCTTTTTTTATCTTACATTTGACCATGGGGGTGATGACGTCGTCGACGCAATTTTGTTAAAGTACGAAGTAACACGTCAACATCTCCGTTGTTCTCACTAGTTTAACCCGCGTAAAACATGTCTGTAAACATAAATCATTCTTAAATCGGTTAAACAATTATGCTTCTGTCCGTCGCGAGTGTTTTTTTAAAGCGGAACAAACGTTAACACCGTGAAAACTTCATCAAAACGGAAGAGTTCGTTTTTTGTGCAAAGAGCGTGTTTCTATGTAACTTACGCGAAAGGGTAGATTGTGTGAGTATTATTATTGTTGAACGATTGTTCATATTTGTGTTAAAGTGAAATTAACCCTATTACACATTCAAATCATAATACCGCAATCTGTCATCATTGATCTGTCAAAATATTATAAAACAAAACCGACCATTAAGACTGACGCGTATTCGATAAATATATATAATAAATGTTGTATATTGTAGTTGTCGTGAACAAAGTATAGTGTATAACTCGCATATAATGGCTATAAATCAGCCTTCGGCTCGTTCCGCAAACCTCGTTCTCGTGATTTATATCCATCAATATATGCTCGTCGTACAATATACTATTAAATTGTTAATTGGTTTATGTTTAATCTGTGTGTTCCGTTAACTAATTTAATATACATTCACAGATGGTTATTATTTTAAATGCAACTTCAATATTTAATAAATACTTCTTTTTTGTTTTAAATATACATAATGTACACGCTGTAAATGTTCAGGCATTCGTTGATTCTATAGAATAAGTTCAATATAAATTTCAAACGAGTGTGTCCACTCCCAGATTAAGTATGAAGTAAAATTTCGAGCTTAAAAAAGCCTTAAAATTTGGTTTAGTCGCGTAGCGCTACGCGACCAAACCAAATTTTCAGGCTTTTCTAAACTCGAAATTTTACTTCATGTTTAACCTGGGAGTGGAAAAACCTCGTTTAAAGCTTCGAATTTAACTCTTCAATAATAATAATAATAATAATACTTTATTTACGCTAACACCAAAATATTGTGAAGCTAAAAATACACTTTAAAAATGAGTAATAATCGAATTATTTAAAAACAAAATATTTTTCTTCACACATTTTCAATTTAAGTCAAATAATACAGAGTATCAAATTGATTTGACGAATAAAGCACCAATAACTTTTCTTCACACGTTTATTTGAATTACCAAATGTACATCCATTTCGGATAGAATGTGACCATTATCAATGGATTAATACTGTATCAACGTATGAAATTAACTTATTTAGTTATTAATTAATAAATAATATAATAATGTTGCTTTATTGCATCAATGGCGCTTACTGGGTTACATTAATACTGGCACTAATTATTTATTCAATTCTACATTAAGTTGTAACATAGATACTAATTCGTTGGGTCGTTATTATTCATGTTTGACATGACCTTACAATAAATATTTGACACTTTTTTACAAGGTACACTAATTATAATTTTTAAAAAATATAATTTTAAATAGAAGATCTGTTTACATTTTTTTTCGACAAAAATATTAAACATAAAACAAGAAATTGGGCATTATTGGATTCAGAAAAATTATGTCTAATGTAAAAAAATTAAAAAAATATAGGCAGCCATTCAAAAATGATAAATTGGCTCTTATTTGGCAATATAGTTATTATTGAAAAAAATCAATATTCATGTCATTTCTTAGTATTTAAGCGGCCATTGGCTTTAGTTTTTAGTTCAATAAAATCAGTCAATAAATACCATATTATCATTATATTATTGGATTTTTTTGGATTTTAAAATGACCGAAATAAATTAGTTTAAAAGTAAATTTTAAATTTACTGAAGTAATAATAATATATACAAGAATATTAATAAGTGCGATTATTTTCACAATGTAATCCACAACTAATACTACCGACTAATATTTAGTCAGGAAAGTAGTTGTTTCAAGAGTGTTTGTATTAGTCTCTTGTAATGTTATAATATTTAATGTATTTATGAATCACTGTATATATTTATCATTGTAGTATAATTATCTCGTTGTACAAATAATGTTAAAATATTTAATGTATTTATGAATCACTCTGTATAATGTAATGATTCGACCCTAGGTATTATACAAATTTATAATTTGTATTATTGTTTACGTTGTGTTGTGTATGTAGTAACCCTTTTATTTATTTACCAGATTCGTTGTTTGTGTCAATATGCATTATCGTAAATACTGTGTCTTTCTTCCCTTTTAATTTGACTAGGAGGATGTGTGGACAATAAATAAAACAGGATGTGAGTTTAACGGATGCAAAGTTTATTGACCTCAAATATGACATTTCTAATTAATTTGTGTTTCTTAAATTATTTATATTCTCGAAATACTTTATTTTCGTTTGTACTTAGAAGCAATGTGCATTTTAGTTAAACTCAAAAAGTATCTGACTCTACTTGTGGGAGCAAAATTAAATAACCCCTGCATTTGCATTACGAGATGAGAAACCCACAAAAACCATCCCGGAGCTTACCAGACAACCAACTGGCGGGAACACTCCTTCGTTAAGCAAGCAGATCCCGACCTCATCCGTTGATTGTTTTGTGTCATTAACTAGCGGGAACATGACTCTGCAGTACTAACTCGGGACGACCACACCCGTTAATTGTGATCAGCAATTAACTAGTGGGAACATTCCTCCGTCTTCCACGCACAGCTCGACCACACCCGTCAATTGTTTTTGTGCTATTAACTAGCGGGAACATAACTCTGCAGTACTAACTCGGGACGTTTTCTTCTCCCTCTCGGTTATTCCTAGGCTCTTTATATTGTCTACAACAACAACAACAACAACTTCGTCCTTCCATCTGTATGGTTATGATTGTACTTATTTCCCATTCCGTTGGCATTTTCTCGTTTTTCCATATGTCTTTAATTAGGTTGAGTATTTCTGTGTGTAATGCTTCTCCTCCATACTTTATTAGTTCCATGTTAATATTGTCGTCACCTGCTGCTCTTCCATTTCTACTTTTTTGGACAATCTCTTTTATCTCCTCTATCTTCGGTAGTTCTATATCTCCATGCTCTGTACCTTCTATGTTTATTTCATTTTGTGTATCTGTCAGCAAGTCTTTGTAGTATTCCAACCATATCATATTATTCTCCTCAATGTTTCCTACTATCTCCCCTTGTTTGTTTCTTATTCCCATTTGTTTTGATTGGTAAATCTTTCTTTCTTCGTTCAGTTTTTTTCTAAAATTTCTTTGAGTTGTTGTTTCTGCACTCTTCTTTTATCTCCTCCATTTTTTGTTGTATCCAGGATTCCTTTACACGTTTTATGGTTTTGTTGCACTCTTTTCTTTTTTCGTCATATTTTTTCTTGTGTTCTTGGTGATGTGACTGTATCCATTTATTCCTTAGCTCTGCTTTCTCTTCGACAATAACACGGCATGTTTCATTCCACCATTTATTTCTTCGGTTCTTAGGTATTATCCCAATATGGATTTTAGCAGCTTCACTAATGTTTTCTTGTATGGTTTTCCATTTTTTATTTACTCTATTTATTTCGTGTCCTTCCAATGTAGTATTTTGTGCAAGTTCTCCTTTCAAACACATTTCATTCTTCTCTGGTATTACCGAGGGTGAGTTTTTCAGTATTCCATCTTCCTTGTTTAAAGGTGTGTTCTGTTTTATCGTTCTCGGATTAATTTTTGCAGTAGTCATAAAGTGGTCAGAATCTATATTTGCTCCTCTGAAAGATCTTACGTCTTTTATATATGATGCTCTTCTTTTGTTAACTAATACGTGGTCGATTTGGTTTCCATACCTATGTCCAGGTGCCATCCATGTGATTTTGTGTTTGCTTTTGTGTTTGAATTTTGTACTTGCTATAATGAATCCATTTAGCACTGCGAAATTGCTCAGTCTGTGCCCATTGTCATTTGTTTTGTCGTGTATGGTTTCCTTCCACGCTACTTCTTTTAAAAAGTCTTTGCCAATTTGAGCAGTAAAGTCTCCTGCAATTATTACAGTGTCGTGTCGGGGTATTTTGTTAAGTACTGTTTCCATTTCTTCGTACATGTGTGTTTTTATTTGTTCATCCGAAGTTTCTGTTGGTGCGTATATGTTTACCAGCGTGATATTAGTGGGTTTAGATTCAATTCTTAAATAAGCTATTCTTCCATTTACTGGATGAAATTCCAATATGTCGTTGACTATTTTTTTATGAACCATAAATCCAACTCCATTTTTACTATTTATTTCTTCGCCCGAGTATATTAGGGTATAATTTTCTGTCTCTACTTGACCTTCCTTTTTCCATCTTGTTTCCTGTAATGCTGCTATGTGTATTTTGTATTTTAGAAGAACTTTTTCTATTTCTTCTACTCTACCTGGTTTTAACATTGTTCTTATGTTCCATGTGCTAAATTTCCTTACGTATCTTTTCTTATTCTTTCGTGTCTTTTGTTTCGTTGCCTTTTTCTTCATCTTGTCATTTATGAATATTTGCGGATTTGTTCGTTTTTTAGGTCTATATTTTTTTTCAATTCATCCCAGTGGTAAGTTTTGTTGTTTATCAATACTTTTTGGTATTTTATTTTAACATCGTTCCCCTTTTCTATCTCGTTCCTTGCAAATGATCTTAGCGATCTTTGGATATTCCTTTCCAACATAGTCATATCATTCTCAATATATACTTCTTGTCCTTTTAAGTTTCGCCTGTTTTCCATTATCGACTTTTTTTGTTGCCAATTTTGGATTTTTGCTAGAATTATTCCTTGCTTAATCTCATAGGCTTCGTTGATTTTAGCTTTTACGTTTAATTCTTTTTCTATAAACCTCTCTATTTGACCAGAAATGTCTTTTTCTGCTTTTATATTCTTTACAATAATGTTATTTCTTTTAGATTCTTTTTCTAGTCGCTCTGTCTTCTCCTCGATTTTCTCTATTATTGTAGTTAGTGCTTCTTTCTCTCTCTGTCAGTTATCTTCTTTGATTCGTATTTCATCTTTCAATTGTTTAAGTTCTTGTGTCGTGTTTTCTACAATTTTTTTCAAATTTTCGTTTTCTTCGTTACATTTATCAAATCTTTCGTTCATCTCTTTTCTCATTCCTCTAATTTTTGCTAGTATTTCATCCATCTCGTTCTTTTGATCAGTACAATGTGTTGGTGATCTAATGGTTAATTTGCTTTTTTGAAAAACTGAGATCTGTTCCAAATCTTGCTTTTCCAAACTTGTGTCGTGTAATTTACGTTTTGCCTCGTTATTATTCATATGTATATTTATATTATGTGTTTATTTATAAATGTTTATTATATTTTTTTTGTTCTGAACTGTTTTTGAGCTGACTAAAGTCCTCTGTATTTTTACTTTGTGTATATACCTGTAATTTTGGTGCTAGTCGGGGTTTAGCGAGTCGGAACAAGATGGCGATATTTACCTAGTGAGTAATTGTTTTTATCTATGTTTCTAGGTTAGTTGATTTATTATATTTACAGTTATCAATATTTAGATTTTCGCTTAATAATCGTTAGGATAAGAGTATTCTGTATTTTTGCATTTGGAATTTTTATTTATATAATATAATTTATGTAGGTTTCTGCAACTTTACTTTGTTTTAATTCAGTACTTTGCAAGAAGTAATCTATACGAAACTCGTTTAACGCCACTTCCCGGTTCAGCCCCTCGGAGGAAGATCGCTTTGTTTATTTATACGAAATTAGTGCGTGTGTGTGTTTATATGTTTATTTAATTTTTAGGTTATATTATTTAATTAAATGAATTTTACTATTACGACTATATTTTCCTTCGGAAATTCACAATTAGTACGGCCGAATGTCCTTTACTATTGTTTACTATATTTGCTCAATTAATTTGGGCTACCAACTTTTATTTACCGTTATTATTTTGGAGAACTTTTAAAAACACTCATTCACTCTCGCACACTCGAATCTAACTACAAATAATATTGGAAATAACAAATAATCCGAAATTCAAATATTTTTCACATTCCAAATCTGTTCTTAGTAATTATAATCTCGATTTGTTGTTCCATGTTATGCGGGCACGTAATCAGTGTCTTATCTTATCACTAAAGAAATTAAGTTGTTCCGGTGTTGAGGAGAACACTTTTACTTCGGCAGTTGAGCAAGACAGTCAATTCAATTGCAAATTCTAAATCTAAACTCTGAATCCTATACTTCTAAATCTTAGTCTGTTTCAAACTGTAAATTATTTTATTAAGTATCAAACTGAATATTGAGTATAACTTTAAATTGTAAATCTCTGTGTTTGGACCCAAGTTAACTTAATCGCGCATTCGACAACAAATCCAAGAAATCTAAAATATATTACCGTAACAACAAACAACACCTTCGTACATTACAACATATTTTGCTTATATATTATTAAATCATCAAATATATTTAGTAAATAAATAATACATAATGAAAGTTTACTGTTACGGAATTCCCAAAGTTAGTTGAATGGTTTAAATATGTTATTTAGTTTCACTGATAACATATGAGCTGGAAATTTGCGATAAGGCCAATTATAGCAGGTATAAACTCCCTAGCTTTCACATTATCAATAAAACTATAGCAAACGCCGAAACTCATTACATGTTACATAACGTTCTCCTTGTAACCTTTAATTTATATCAAAAGTTTATCCTATAAGTTTCTAATATTGTTTGATAATCTCAAGGCATTTACCTATAGCTTTACTTATAGTAAGTGTGTGTCATTTAGATCCATTGTAATAATCATTACTAGTATAATTGTATATATTTTAGATATAAGTAAAGAATTCAAGTTAAATTTACAATCTAATGCTATAAATATTATAGATATATTTTTAATCGCATTAATTGGTTGCAAAAATGTGTATAGAATTATTAATACAATAGAAACAAATGGAAAGAATAATTTAACTAAAATGAAAGTGATGTTTTATATAGTAAAGGAGAGACAACATTTTCTTTGTAGCGACTCCCACGTGACAGATATTAATGAATATAATAGTTTTTTTATTTTCCCCTATATCCAAAACAAAGAGAAAGTATTGTTTTCGCGAACATTTTCAAATCAAAATTTGTTGTGGATGTATTCATTTTCAGGTCCCCCGAGTTGATTAAGACCATTTTTGAAATATGGCTGCCCTTCTGTCGCCACGATAAAGTCTATACCGATTGAACTGTTAAGATGACACTATAAACTTAAGCTTTTAATAACAATAGTAGTATTCGATCAAATTTTCGTGAAAATGCGGAAACCGGAAGTGGTAGTTTACTCTTTGCATTTTCATTTTACTTTTCTTTAATATTGAGTATATAAAAAAATCTTGTTAAAAAGAGTTGAAGATAATTGAAAAAATTGCATTTAATGTTTCTACACATATATCCGAAAATTTTTTAAATCATTGAAAATCTCATAAACATTTAATAAATTGACGAATATCGCGAAATGTTGGAAATCTCATTACGAAATTACGAATTTCTAAGATATTTTAATATGTACAATACACACATAACAGAACATTAAGTAATTAACAACAGATGGCGCCATGCCATTTTCTCAATATGAACCAAATCAGACCAGACAGACAGTATGCCTTAAAACCAGGATTGTTATGTTTAAAACAGTTTGTTTAAACATGTTAAAAACAGCCGTCGTGTTTTAAACGGTTTTGTTTTAAACATGTTTTAAATCTTAAATTTATTTAAAACATGTTTAACACGTTTTCTTATTATCATAAATTTGCTAAATTAAATTTTATACTACTTCATTAAAATTTTTTGTTTACATTTTTAAATGTTGGCTAAATTGTTGAAGATATTTCAAATTACATTATTAAACATAACATTTTATTACAATAAAATATCACAACTGTGTGTGCATAAAGTGATTTTTAAATACAGAGATTTTTTCTTTTAGAGATTTCAATTTGAATCTTTAAACGAGGGTTTTCCACTCCCAGACTAAGCATGAAGTAAAATTTCGAGTTTAGAAAAGCCTGAAAATTTGGATAGGCCGCGTAGCGAAGCGGAGCGGCCAATCCAAATTAGGCTTTTCTAAACTCGAAATTTTACTTCATGCGCCACACGTATTAAACACTGAAATATCGTTAAGTTTAAAATATACGGCTTTAGCAATCTAATATGTAGATGTGAATAAAACGTGAGTCAAATTCTGCGGTGAAAAAATTGTTTAAAACAGTGATTATAGGCAACCTAATAACTCTAACGTATATTAGGTTGCCTATAATTGTTGTTGTATGTGTGTGTTTTTTGAACTTCACTGTAAATCAGTGTTTTTAAGCGTGGCGCATGACGTAAAATTTCGAGTTTAGAAAAGCCTAATTTGGATTGGCCGCTCCGCTTTGCTACGCGGCTAATCCAAATTCTTAGGCTTAAAACACTTTGTTTAAACATGTTTAAAAACAGCCGTCGTGTTTTAAACGGTTTTGTTTTAAATATGTTTTAAATCTTAAATTTATTTAAAACAAGTTTAATACGTTTTTTAATTTAATTAAATTTGCTAAATTAAATGTTATACTACTTCATTAAAATTTTTTGGTTACATTTTTAAATGTTGGCTAAATTGTTGAAGATATTTCAAATTACATTATTAAACATAACATTTTATTACAATAAAATATCACAACTGTGTGTGCATAAAGATTTTTTCTTTCAGAGATTTCAATTTGAATCTTTAAACGAGGGTTATCCACTCCCAGACTAAGCATGAAGTAAAATTTCGAGTTTAGCAAAGCCTGAAAATTTGGATTGGCCGCGTAGCGTCCAATCCAAATTAGGCTTTTTTAAACTCGAAATTTTACTTCATGCGTCACACGTATTAAACACTGAAATATCGTTAAGTTTAAAATATACGGCTTTAGCAATCTAATATGTAGATGGGAATAAAACGTGAGTCATATTCTGCGGTCAAAAAATTGTTTAAAACAGTGATTATAGGCAACCTAATAACTCTAACGTATATAAGGTTACCTATAATTGTTGTTGTATGTGTGTGTTTTTTGAACTTCACGGTAAATCAGTGTTTTTAAGCGTGGCGCATGAAGTAAAATTTCGAGTTTAGAAAAGCCTAATTTGGATTGGCCGCTCCGCTTTGCTACGCGGCCAATCCAAATTCTTAGGCTTTTCTAAACTCGAAATTTTACTTCATGCTTAGTCTGGGAGTGGAAAACACTCGTTAAAAACCTAAAATTAACCGCATTAAAACAACGAATTCCCGCAAATTGAAACACTGTAATTATCGGAATAAGTATACTTAAAATGCCCTGTATGTTCAGTTTTAAACACGTTTTAAACGTGTCTTAGGCATGTTTTAAACATGTTTTTAATTGTTAATGTTTTAAATGCTGTTTCAATGAAAAAAACACGTTTTGTAAAAAAACTGTTTGGTTTAATTAACATAAAATAAAACGTTTTTTTTAACAACCCTGCTTAAAACATAACCTATTTTATTCTCGCCTTTATGTTCATCGTCAATAAAAGTAATGTTTTTCAATGTTTTTGAAGTAAATGATGACACATGTTCAAATTCTTTAATAATTTTTGACATCATCATTTTCCGGCCCTAGTATTTCCAAGACACTCTTAACAAAAAATATAGAAAATTATTATTGTACAGGGTCCGGCAGCGTTACCTGACGGTTTTTAAAATAGCACAACTCAATCAATTTTCAAGGTATTATAATAAAAAAAAATTGTAAACAGGAAGATTGGAAGTTTATAACGTATACAAAAACTTCGGAAAATAACGGCGAAAATAACATCAGGTAAATGACAACGCATGAAGTAAAATTTCGAGTTTAGAAAAGCCTAATTTGGAATGGCCGCTCCGCTTTGCTACGCGGCCAATCCAAATTCTTAGGCTTTTCTAAACTCGAAATTTCACTTCATGCTTAGTCTGGGAGTGAATACCACTTGTTAAAAGCCTCAAATTAACCGCTTTAAAACAATGAATTCCCGCAAATTAAAAAAAACACGCTGTTATTATCGGGATATGTATACTCAAAAGAAAAGTGCACTGTATGTTCTGTTTTAAACACGTTTGAAACGTGTTTTAAACATGTTTTAAACGCGTTTCAAACATGTTTTTAATTGTTAATGTTTTATACGCTGTTTTAAAGAAAAAAAACACGTTTTTTTTAAACTGTTTGTTTTAATTAAAAAGAAAACATTTTTTTTTGACAACCCTGGGTTACATAACGTTCGGCATTTATTGTTACAGTGCGGCCGTTCTCCTCGAAGAAAAAAGGTCTGATCACTCCTGATTTACACACAGCAGCCCATACGGTTACCTTTTCACTATGAAAAGCCCTTTGATGAATCTCTTAGGGATTATTTGGTAGCAACTTTGCAAGGAGTGATGACTAACATTACCACCTGACTTTAGCTGTACATCGAAAACGGAGGTCGTCATTTGCCTGATGTTATTTTCATTACTTCAGGTTTTTTTTCTAAGTTTATATGTACGTTATAAACCTCCCATCTTCCTGTTTACAAAAAAAAATAATAAAATATCTTGAAAATTGATTGAGTTATGCTATTTTAAAAACCGTCAGGTAACGCTGCCGGGCCCTGTATATCAAATGTAACTTAAACTATGAGTGTGATACTACACTAAATTCAGAAAAAAAGTATTATTTTAAAACATATGAAAATCCAAAATGATTAAAAAAGAAAAACAAAATTTGGCGTTGGTTTCTGGGTAAATTTTACAGCTATCTTAAAATCAAGTAAGGTACTACATTTCTAATTAAAAAGTGCCTGTATAATGTTGAAGCTGTAACTGTCTAGATTCAATGGTTTCTAAGTAAAAAATAAAAACAAAAATTTGAAAAACAAGATGTTTTTCTGAGAGTATCTTGAACTTGAAAAAGATATTTCAAATTTGTATTAAGATTACTATTGGACGCTAAAATACACCACTTTGCCCTACTTTAACCGACTCTCGGCCTCTTCGAATAATCGAGAACCCCATACATCCTGTCGTAATATGGACACCCTGTATAAACAGGGCGGGTGAAAAGTATCTTTTCTGCACAATTTACTATCTCTATAGCGAGAACACCGTAGGCGAGTGCTCTAAATGTTGAGAGATGATATATACAATATCCGCAAGCGATTTACAGTTGACGTTTTCTACGACTACACATTTAAAGCAAACATATTTGCATCTTATTGAATGTCTTTGATGTTTGTTTTTTTTATATGGCTTACCTTTCAATAAATTTAAGCATAAAAATTCAGTTTCGTGTGCGTTCATCCGATTCATGTCCGCATAACAGAGAGAAAGAATGAAGAATTACCTTTAGTATATTTAATTATATAATATATAAAATTACGAAAAAACTATTCGTGAAAATGCAAACAGTGTCTTAATTAATAAGACAATTTAATACGATAATTATCCATTGAAACAACTACTTCCCGTGCAAATACACCTCCGGATATTGAATTATACAATGAAATATTTAAAATCTTATTTAATTTGATTTGTTACAACGCTCTATTAAAGTATATGTAACGTTTAGGTCGAATTCTCTTCAAACCAACTAACAATACAATTTAAAATGAAAGGAGAGATAGCGACAAATTAGAAGTGAAAGGACTCAGATTAAAACTAATGTCTTAGGCCATCTATAGACGCGTTTCGAGATTTATCTCTCTTCAGTATAGCTTTGCTTATGACTTTTAAAACATTAGGAATAAAATTAAAACAAACTTACTTGGAAAAGTGTTGTGTGTGGAATGAACAGGTACACAAAAATGGAATGAGTGAAAATGATGGTCGGTATTTATAGGTAAAAAAGGAAATTATGTCATTAGCAGGTATGAAGAATCTTTAAATCTTAATTTCCGATCACACAATAGTTACCAAAATTTGCACTTTAGAACATACTTGTACACTAATTCCAAGTGAAAATAATTATGGAATTAAATAGATTAAATAGATTTTAATAGTACTTTCAACAGCGTAATTACTTAGTATAAGTAATTGTAATAATGAGTGACACGTGTAATTGTATGACTATTATTTTAAAATAATTTATCTCTCCAACGCAAATAACACCGGGTGACCCATTTTCATTAATCCACTGATGCAAATATGCATCGTCCCCCAGGGGTGGGGGAGGGGGGCAACTCTGAAATCTTTAATAGGAGCCCTATTTTTTATTGAAAATTCGGATTCTACACCAAACATAATGTAGGATTTATCCGTGAATTTTTTTTGAATTCTTGATATATAGCGCTGTGATCGCAAAAATGTAAACGCTCTCCGTAAACCTGAAAAAACTACCTTTACGGGGACCGTAATTCCTTGTATGAGATAACGAATGTAAAGTTCACGTCTAAAGTTTTTTTAACTCAGGATAGATGGCGGTAGAATCGTCAATATTAGATTTTTTTCCAAAATGGCGCATACAACACTCAGGAAGCGACACTCCATGTCCCGCACCAAAACTGTTCGAAGCACCATCTAGTATAGTCGCCTGAACTATCACTAACCCAAACGCATATATCCCTGTTACTGTGCGTTAAGATGTGTATATGGATTAGTGAAAAACAAAAAAATCTGTAATGTGAAATTCACTCAACACACACACTGCCGCATGTGTGTGTCAACACATACACGCAGTGTGTTTGTGTTTTTGTATATAAATGAGTATATTCCTTATTCTCAATAAATGACTTATTATTATTAATGACTTGATTAATAAATAGAAATTAACACTTATTTTATTTTTTAATTTTTTATTTAATTTCTGATAAGTACAAATTATTTATGGGTACAAATTACTCTTAAATTAGAAACACTAGTTTGTCGAGTTTTATTGTGATCCCAATTTTTTTGACGGTTTTATACCGAAAATCGGAATTTGAGATTTAACCGAAAATTATTTTATCAACAAAAATATTGTTTAGAACAAAATGCTTGTGGGTACAAATTAGTCCTAAATTAGAAACACAAGTTTATCTAGTTTTATTGTGGTTCCAATTTTTTATTACGGTTTTATACCGAAAATCGAGATTTAAAATTAATTATTCCGAAAATTATTTTATCAGCAAAAATATGTTTTATAACAAAATGCTTATGGGTACAAATTAGTCCTAAATTAGAAACACTAATTTGTCGAGTTTTATTGTGATCCCGATTTTTTGGACGGTTTTATGCCGAAAATCGAAAAATTATTTTATCAACAAAAATATTGTTTAGAACAAAATGCTTGTGGGTACAAATTAGTCCTGAATTAGAAACACAAGTTTATCTAGTTTTATTGTGGTTCCAATTTTTTATTACGGTTTTATACCAAAAATGGAGATTAAAATTAATTAATCCGAAAATTATTTTATCAACAAAAAATTTGTTTAAAACAAAATACTTGTGGGTACTGATTAGTCCTAATTTTATACTCTACATTTCTGTTTATTAATTATGAAAAGTACTTTTTTTGTTATAAATTGGCTAAATAATGTATAAATTGTTTAAATAATTTATAATTGTTTAAACAATGAGAAACAAACATGGGTACAAATTAGTTTTTATTTCAAAGTTTTGGATGCACCTGGTTAAATTTCAATTGAGAATGGTGGGGGTGCTAACTTTAGTCAAGCTAGCACCCCCATAATAATAATCGGTTTTCCGGCGAAAGTAAGTTGGTACAAATTCTAATTTTGTGGGTACAAATTAGTCTTTAATTAGTCCTAAATTATAGGCATATTTTAATTTGATTTTGGCAAAGTGGGGGTGCTAACTTTATGGAGGTAATAAAAATGGCCGAGTGAAAAACGGTTTGTAGGTTAAGGCGGCCGAGGTGAAAGCGAAAAACCGGGAGAAAAACGCGCTAAATTCAAATATTCCTCAATAATCGCCGACGCTGGCGACCTCTAGATTAGTCGCCTAAACTACTGCCAAAATGACGATTTTCCATTGCGGTGACGCACCCCTGGCATACAATCGGTGAAATGGGATAGGAAATGCGTATAAAATCTTTATTGGATACCCCGACCCCCTTTGTTAAATTCAATTTATTTATTAGTTCGCATTGGAATTCTTATTCTTCAAAGATTCCGATGAATAAGTTTTATTCTTTTGTCAAAGGGCAGACGTATTCAAATTATTCGAAGCCGTATAAATAGTTTTAAAGATGTAATTTGTATTTACTTTTGGTTTGAGAATGACTACTAGATAGTCGAAACTATAGTCACAGAATTGAGTGGAATAAACAGTAGTTAAACAAGTTCATTGTTTTTAGTCATTATTTTAAAATTAAATAAGAAATGTATTGTTATTAGTTATTTATGGATTTGAAAATATTAATTACCATGAAGAAATGTGCACTCTTCTGCGGCAACAACGTTAAACGTATTTAATTTTCATTTATATCGGCACATCTTGTGTAACTAAAATTTCATGGTTACTAATCATAATACTTGAATAAATGTTATGCGCATTCTTCAAAAAGATTTTGATTCCGCAACCCCTTTACGACAGTTGTAACGTGGTAAAAGTACACTAGTTCCACCCTTTGATAAAATAAGTTGTCGTTAAATGTCAGTTTTGTGGAATTAAGGTACGACATATTCGACCACAGAAAAGAGTCACGCGATGTAGATCGAATTAATTTTACTTTTTAACGAAATATGTCCCAGTGTGCGTGGGAATAAGGCATGAAGCCGGATTGCATTTGCATACCGGCTGTTTTATGTTTCATTGCCGACATGTGTAATTAAAACAGGCCTAAAACAGGATTTAGATTTTACAGTATTTTCGATAAAATGTGCTTATCATTTAAAAGAGAACGGAAATACTAGATGATTAATTTAGAGATACTGCATGTTATTCTCGTCAGCACCGACCCCCATAGACAGGCAGGACGAGTGTTTCTCATTAGAAAAATCTCTTGCCCTTGCAAACTCACAATGAACGTGTGTGTTCTGTATCAATAGATTAAGATTATTTTACCCATTCGGGCAGTACATTGAATGTATTTAATATACAGGGTGTCCGTACTTCGACAGAATGCATGGGGATCTCAGTTATTTAAAGAGATAGTCGGTTTAATTGGGGCAAAGTTGCGTATTTTAGGGCCTAACAATAATATAAAAACAATTTTATAATATCTATTTTCTGTTTACAAGATATCAAAAAAATACTGTTTTTTTTTTAAATCGTTTGTATGTTTTTATTCAAAAACTACTGAATTTGGACATTTAGAACTTTGGCAATATACAGGCACTTTTTAATGAGGAATCTAGTACCATATTTTTTTCAAGATGCCTATAACATTTACACGGTAGAATAAATTTAGTTTGTGCAACTTTTTCATACAAACAAGATAAATTCAAATTCAAAACTATTTGAATTCGAGAAAATAAGCTTACGCTTCTTATAGTTTGCACACTTTAAACATAATATATAAAATTACGAAAAAACTATTCGTGAAAATGCAAACAGTGTCTTAATTAATAAGACAATTTTAGACGATAAATATCCATTGAAACAACTACTTCCCGTGCAAATACACTTCCGGATATTGAATTATACAATGAAATATTTAAAATCTTATTTAATTTGATTTGTTACAACGCTCTATTAAAGTATATGTAACGTTTAGGTCAAATTCTCTTCAAACCAACTAACAATACAATTTAAAATGAAAGGAGAGATAGCAACAAGTTAGAAGTGAAAGGACTTAGATTAAAACTAATGTCTTAGGCCATCTATTTGCACGGGAAGTAGTTGTTTCAATGGATATTTATCGTCTTAAATTGTCTTATTAATTAAGACACTGTTTGCATTTTCACGAATAGTTTTTTCGTAATTTTATATATTATGTTTTTCATACAATTTAAGTCATTATATCTTAGACGGGAAAAGTGCTATGATGGACACATCACCATTTTTTTACCTTATGTTTTGTGCAATAATCGATACTTATTATTATTATTACAAAAGATTGACAGTTAATTATTAATTTTGACTACTAACAATGATTGACTGCTGTCAATATTTTATTAAATAAAAGATATGACGTCATTGTTATCAAGGCACTCTTTGCAAAAAATAAAATATTTTAATTTTAAATATCAAATCTAAAATAAATTATGAGTGTTATATTATACATCACTGAGTTCCGAAAAAAATATTCTTTCAAAAAATATGAAAATCCAAAATGGCGCCCACAAGAAAAACAAAAGTTGGCTTTGGTCCCTGGGTAAATGTTATAGTTATCTTAAAATAAAATATGTTACTAGATTTTTCGTTAAAAAGTTTTAGATGTCTGGATTCAATAGTTTTGGAATAAAAAAAGAAAAACAAAATTTAAAAAAATCCGTTTTTGACAATATCTCAAAACCGAGAAAGGATATTTTAAATTTGTTTTTAGATTATTGTTGGGTTCTAAAATACGCAACTTTAACCGACTCTCTATCTCTTCAAATAACCGAGATCCCCATACATTCTGTTGAAATACGGACACCCTGTATATATATGTGATTTTTATTAGTATATATTTATATATATATATTACCAATGTACGACCTTACACACTAATATTTGATTCTTCTTCATCTTGTTTAACAGCCTTGGCAGCTAGGGCTTCGACCAGTCTCTGATATTTTATTTCAAATTATTAATATACAACAGTGAGCTATAGAGGTTGTTAGTTGGGCAACATATAATATTGGATAATAAAAATCACTACCACTTAACCATCGTTATTTATTTTTTCTAACTTGGCAACCTTATTGCTTTTTTGTCTTACGAATGTTAATTAACTGCAATTTTTTAAAGAGTTATCTTCAAGACAATTAGATTATTTTTTGAAATTTGATAAACTTACAATATAACAAAATACAATTTACAAAAGAAATAGAACTAGATAACTTCATGATCTTTTTAGACTAGACAATAAAAATAATTAATAACAGGCATTATTTTTTAATTTTTCATAAACCGACACATACAGACACAGCGATAAATTATAAATCAAATCACCCAATCACACATAAACTAGCAGCTTATAGTATGGTACATAGGTCATTATCCGTTTTAATGACACAAAGAAATTACGAGAAAGAATGATATATTATATTTCACTTTATTAACATTTGTAGAAGGAAAAACTTGTCAGCTAGAGAATATTCTACTTGCCTACTAGCCCTATTTACAACATTCCGATTTTTCATGATGAGGAAAACGAGCACATAACATTTGCCGTATAAAGCTTGTTTGCTTGAACTACAGCGTAACCAATCTCTAACTAACTGATCATGGCCGTTTGATAACTTAGAATAAAGTAAATATGAAAAAATAGCCCAACTTTACAATATTGTGGAATTAACTTCAGCACATCACTTAAATCATATTCGGACTTTCCTTTAACCAATATCATTTGCTGATTATATCGTTATTTACAATTAGCCAAGTGGATCTTTTAAATGTATACCTTCAGGAACTTCTACGTCGGTAGTCGCATCAGCTTCCGGACACTGCTAGAACTAGAGAGCGTTGTTCCTTTTTGTCTGAACTTTAAAAGAACACAGTATTATTTTCGTTATGCAGTGTTGATGATAATGGACATTATCATTAAAATCAAGTATAGGATTTGTTTATAAATCATATGTTATTCTGACAGTGACAGCTCTTTATCGCTCGAAATCTTGACAGAGTCAGTATCATACCTCCGCGGAACGAAATGAATCGCTTTACGCTTGAACAACGTTGGGAAATAATGCAAACTTATTTCCAAAGTCAATGCTGTGTGGCCCAAACAGTGCGTTTATTGAAAAGAAGTTTTGGCCAAAATGAGGCACCCACCGCGCCTGCTGTATGCAAGTTTGTGCAAAAAGTTCGTGAGACTTGCATACTATACTCACGGTCCCCGTCGTCGTACGGTGCACACTGACGAGAATGTGGCTGCCGTAGAACATCGACTCGCCAATAATCTCAACAACTCAACATTTCACGCGCTAGCCTGATGCGAACTTTGCACAAAGGCCTCACATTATTCGCTTACAAGGTCCAATTGACTTAGCAATTAAAGGCACATGACCATCTGCTTCGCTGTCGCTTCTCAGTTTGGGCCTTAGAGCAACTAGAAATGGACAACGATTTTGCTCGAAAAATCATCTGTTCTGACGAGGCGCATTTTCATCTCGGCGGCTATGTTAACAAGCAAAACTACCGCATCTGGGGATCGGACAGCCCGTACGTGATCGTCGAGAAGCCAATGCATCCTCAGAGAATGACAGTTTAGTAAAGATTTTGGAGCGGTGGCATCATTTTTCTTTGAAAATGCTGCTGGAAACGCCATTTCGGTCAACGGTGAGGCATGATAAACCGATGTTATGCGAACAATCCATTAACAATTTAGGCTCTTAAGGCGAATATCGAGCAAGCCTTTCGTGAGATAAAGCCAGAAACCGTCACCAAGGTATTTGAACATTGGGTTGACAGGATGCGCTACTGCGAAGCCAGCTGAGGCAGCCACATGAAAGAAATCGTGTTCCACAAATAATGGGAATGTTTCCTCTTTCGAATAAACCAATAATATACCGAAAACAAATCAGTTTAGTTTATTTTTTTGAATTTTAAAAAGGAACCACATTGTAGAGCCCCCCTATTATAAAGACATCTTATAAAATGGACGCCCTGGGGCCTCTTTGAGGTGTCACTAGCTCTCGGCGGTCCTGTGCATATATCAACATACATATACTACCTTTCAAAGAAATCAGAACACCAAGTATTTATTTGACGATTTCATTGAAACTGCCAGAATTTGACGACTTCAATGAACTGTATCGATAATCAAAGAATAAAATGTTTTGGTTCTTATTTAATTCAATTTTTTCTCGATTTTACCATTATGAAGAGCTGCTGATTTTTTAATGTAGCTGCTTCTAATATACAAGTAACTTCTGAATAGTTTGATGTTTTAGTTGGTAACATGTTAAAAAATGCCCCTTGTTCATCGTCGTATACAATCTCATCATCTCAGTGATTTTTATGGGTATACGAGAAGCGGTTTTTTTTTATTCGGGTTATTGCTGAAAGGGTAAATCGTAGTGTATCGGTGATTGTACGCTGTTAGTCTAGATGGTCCGAAGCTGGGAAAAATCGATGTAAATTTGGATCAGGGTGTCCTAGAAGCACCACTGACCGTAAAGACCGAGCTTTTTGTCTTGTATCTTTAAGAGGCAGATTTACAACATCGCAGGCATTGGGAAATAACTGGTTGACTCTAAACGGCCAAAGAGTATCCATAGCTACTGTTTATAGAAGAATCCGTATTTTTGGTAATAAATCCCACCGTCCATTATTGTGTCTACTTCTTACTCCGCATGGCAAGACTTGATTGGTGCAGTGAAAGACAACGCTGGATAAATGGAATAACATTATTATTTATGATGAGTTTTAATTCTGTCTATGGGCTTGTGATGGTCGCAGGGGAGTGAGACGTCGACGCGAAGAGAATTTTACAACTTTCTGTTGAATGACATACGACCCTTACATAGGGAGTTATGATTAAGGGGGCGATAGCATATAGTAGTCAGTCTCCTTTAGTTTTTTTAGAGGAAAGTCTTAGCGCGATTAGTTATATTGACAACTTTTTACAACCACTGTTAGTGCCCTATAAAAATGGCTTGCAGAACCCCATTTTTCATCAAGGTAATGCTCGGCCTCACATAGCGGCCATTAGCAGACAGTTTTTTGATCGTGCCGAAATCGCTTTATTACCGTGGCCATCTCGTTCTCTCGATCTACCGCCAGTAGAACATGTTTAGGATAGGTTTTAAAGTAGGCAACTTACAGCGCTTTCCTAACACTATAATAGAACTTAAACATCAAATTAACGAAGCTTGGAATGAAATATCTCTAGTAGATACTGATAGCCATATTATCATCGATGCAGTTCAATTACATTATCAAATTCTGTGAATTTCATTAAAATCGTTCAATAAACACTTGGTGTTCTGTATCTCTTTGATACAGCTTTTTTGTAATCGCATAGCCTGCTGCTAGACCAAAAATAATAAAAAGCAATAGACTAAATTTATTTAAAATAGGATGTATTTTTCTGTTATGCTAAAATAAATGTACATACAGATACTTTTATATTTCATAATTTGATTACAGAGTGCAAGAAACAAATGTTTCGATTATATTTACTACGGTTTTCGTTCCTTTTGATGTTGGTGGTAATGAAAGGATGATTTGATTTTACAGTCGCGCTCACAGATTTATACAGTACTTTCCAGTGTAACAAGGGGATATATCTGACGCACAGACATATTAAAATGAGAACGAATAACCAGGAAGCTCTAATGAAAATCATGAAATCAACTTATACTGTCTCGCAGTTGGCCCTTAATTTCATGCATTACCTACTTATGTTTGGCATTTCTATTTATGTATTTAATAAAAAAATATATATAAATGACATATCACAATACTGCAATTTACACATCGTTCGAACCGTAGCAGGAGTGAACGGAATTTGGTGCTACTGTAACATATCTTTTAAATGGCCTCTTATAGAATGTAGAGGTTGAATCATGGAAATGCCTTAAGGCTCAGGTCCTTCTGTAGCAGTCAGTTCAAGTTGGATGGAATTCAACTATCTAACAAGCCTTTTGCACCCTTTGTTGTCAATGTACATCGTTATTTAATTCCACAAGTACACAACTACTAAATTCTATTACGAAACCTGTTATTTCTTCATATCTCTACGGGTTCAAATAGTAAACAAGCATTTAGTTTGCTATCAAAATTTATGAAGGCGTTCAAATTACAATTTTATAGATATAATCTACTACTTATCGTTTTATTATCAACTCCGTAAAACCCTAATCAAATAGGATTTCTATAACCCCTTACTGAATTAGATTCAATATTTTATAATTGTTGTACAAAATGTAGGGTTTTTCGATAAAATATTTTAATCATGTATTTTCTCTCTCGCCATTGCAAATTGATGATTTTTACGCTCTAAAAATTGAATTACTTCGATTAAAGTCAGTGAAGTGTGAATGAAATTGGTATGTTAAATTATTGAGCGAATACATTGGATAATCGTTTGGTTAGCTAATTGATTTAATCGCGCAACCGTTGTAAAAACCAATCTAGCGATATATAAATCCCTTGTCCAACAAACAGTGGAAGTACAGATCATTGATTGTTTGAAACTAGTGGAATTATTTCATAAATGGGCCCCTTGTAGATAATAATTAATCATTTGCGCAGATTAAATTCGTTGTAAATTTATTAAACGTCAAGGAAACTTTTCACCCTAAATTCTGTGCGAGCCTTAATCCAACCTTTTAAGACGATGTATATAATAAGGACGATGCTATTATTCACATTTCGGTCGCTCGGGTTTTTCCATAAATAAAAGGACAAGCCTTCAGCACAGGCTCGGCTCCTCTCTAGTTCCTCAAAAAGCTCCAAGGATTATGAAACAGCGATGCTCTCTGTTCGCTGTCATGGGATTATATAAAATTGCATTCTAATTAGCACCACGAAGTGCAGTTTTTTTATTCGAGGGGTGGGGGTAGGTATAACAAAGAAAACTGTTTATTTTTATATATTATGTTTAGCTAATTAGGGATTGTTTTTGAACTCTCGGAAATTTCCGATGTACTGCCGATCTTGAACAGTTTTCCATTAGAATCATCCCAAGTGAGTAACACTCACTTACTCCATTAATTGCTTTACGGGTTTAAGGCTAATGTTTATAAACCTAGTCCGTGAGATCATCCACATGGAAATCGCAAGTGAAGCGCGCGGCCCTTTTGGATATCGCTTCAAAATTTGACGAGTCAACTCAAATTATCTGGAAGATTCTAAATAATAATATACACATGTTATTGCTTTTACTAAACGGAAAGTATACGTAAATCAGCTTTAATATTTGAAATCGAAACCTCTACTTTTTATTTTCGATTTGGGTTGTATGTTCATTACTTTATTATATACCGAGCTTTCGAGACCAAATGTGTCCCGTATCAGGGTAAACACTAGTAAACATTGAACAAAATATTAATAACAAAATGTCTAAGTAATGAAGATGCATACTAACATTATTTAATTGCTTACATTAGTGATTATTTTGAGTAACCTGTTATCAAACAATCTGTTATCAAAATGTAAAATGTCATTTTTACCAACTCAATATTCCTTTAAACATGTAGCTACAAGTATTCAGATCTAGTTTCCAACAAATATAAGATTGCATTTAATATTAATATTATATGAATTAAGAAGCAGTAGATAATGTAATTATAAAGGCAATTAAGCTAAAACACTAAACAAATGTTGGGCTAGACTAAATATTAATTAAATAATACTTTATTGGTGCTCGTAAAGGTAGTTTTACACAGGTCAAGATACATAATTAAAAAACATTATAGAAAACGTTACATAAAATTACAAAAATAATACATATATACTAAAATAGTAAATAAAAACAATTGATCATAATAATAAAATTTGAAAAGGAGAATTGTTAACTTTTATTTGATCATGTACTAGAATATCTTTTTTTATTATATTTATTAATTTATAATTCTTCTAACAAATTTAATTTATAACTTTTATTTTAATCATACAAAATTTGAAATTTAGGAAGCATTGTTGGAGTCCATTATGCATACAGGGTGTCCGTATTTCAACAGAATATATGGGAATCTCGTTTACTTATAGAGATCTCCATCTCTATAAGTAAACGAGATTCCCATATATTCTGTTGAAATACGGACTCTCCAGTCGGTTAAATTGGGGAAAAATTGCGTATTTTAAAGTCTAATAATAATCTAAAAACGAATTTGAAATATCTTTCTTGGTTTTTGAGATATTGTCAAAAAACAAATTTTTTGAAATTTCGTTTTTATTTTTTTATTCAAAAACTATTGGTTTCAGACATTTACAACTTTTAAATTATATAGGCACTTTTTAACAATAAATCTATAAACATATTTTATTTTAAGATAACTATAACATTTATCCAGGGACCATAGTTTTGTTTCTCTTATGGGCGCCATTTTGGATTTTCATATTTTTCGGTAGAATATTTTTTTATAAATTCAATGATGTATCACACTTATAGTATTTTGTACATTTTATATGCAAAATTGTAATCTTTTGTTTTTTGTAAAGAATGCCTTGGAAACAGTTGAGTAACTCACTTATTTGACAACTCCTAGGACCCTGTATCCGACGATACAGACTTTAACTGTTGTGATGTATTTTAACTAACGAGTGTCTTCCACTCCCAGACTAAGCATGAAGTAAAATTTCGAGTTTAGAAAAGCCCCGCGTAGAAAATTTGTCAAGGGTCGCGCAGCGACCCGAGACAAATATTTCCGGGGCTTTTCTAAACTCGAAATTTTACTTCGTGCGCCACGCGTATAAACCACCGATTTACAGTAAAGGTAAAAATATATAACGCTTAGGATGAAATTAAATGTATTCGATTAAACCTAAATTTAATTTACAATTTCATGTGTAATTTGTAAATTGTTGAAATTCCTCGAATATTTGTTATTTTGAAAATATATTTGACAACACTAAAATGTATGTCCTGTATGCAAATTTAAAGATTTTTCAGTATATCTTTAACACGGTTCTCGGTGTTTGTGGGTCTGTTTTTGTGTATTTAATAGTATATTGTACAACGAGCATATAATGATAGCTATTAATCACGAGAACGAGATTTGCGGAACGAGCCGAAGGCGAGTGGAGCAAGTCGTTCGAGAGAATTATAGCCATTATATTCGAGTTATACACTATACTTTGTTCACGACAACAATATATGACACAACATTTATTATATTTAATAATCAAATACGCGTCAGTTTTAATAGTAGGTTTTGATTTATAATAATTTGACAGATAAATGATGACAAACTGCGGTATTATGATTTGAATGTGCAATAGGGATAATTCCACTTTAACACAAATATGAACAATCTTTCAACAATAAATAATACTCACACAGTCTACCCTTTCGCCTAAGTTACATAGAAACAAAACTTTCACACGCTCTTTGCACAAAAAACGAACTTTTCTATTTGGATGGAGTTTTCACGGTGACAAACTGCGGTATTGTGATTTGAATGTGTAATAGGGTTAATTCCACTTTAACACAAATATGAACAATCGTTCAACAATAAATAATACTCACACAGTCTACCCTTTTGCCTAAGTTACATAGAAACAAAACTTCCACACGCTCTTTGCACAAAAAACGAACTTTTCTATTTGGATGGAGTTTTCACGGTGTTAACGTTTGTTCCGTTTTAAAAAATCACTCGCGACGGAGCGACAATTGTTTAACCGATTTGAGAATGATTTATGTTTACAAACGCGTTTTACGAGAGTTAAACTAGTGATAACGGCGGAGATGTTGACGCGATTACTTTGTACTTTAACAAAATTGTGTCGACGACGTCATCACCACCACGATCTAATGTAAGACTAGCACAGCGCTGTTACTGCATAGCAGCAAAAAATCGAACTAGGCAATTATTTATATTCGTATTAAAAGACCACATTTAAAACGCAAATCCTGTGTTAAATGTACTTGAGTGTTAAATGCACCCCATTTATGCTGGCCATACAATTAAATAATGCACATATTATAAGATTGTCGTGGACAAAAACTTATTTAATTGAGAATTCGGCTAATGACCCAAGCAGTCAACGCTGGCCTGATATCCAGGGTATCACATTTTAAAGTACCACCTGGAATATCTTTAGAACCATGAACCGAATAAAAAAATGTTTTAAATAAAAGTTTAAATTAAATTCAACCTCCCACCAACAGGGGAGGCTGGGAAGGAGGTAGCGTTGAAATATTAAATGGGAACCTCCTATTTTTTATTACAGATTTGGATAGAGCGTAGAAAAGTAAGTAAGTTATTAAAAAACATTTTTAGTTACTTTGATAGATGGCGCTGCAATCAACAACATTGTTTTTATTATGAACATTTCTTGAAACCAATAAAACAGGTGTGCGCACGTGCTTTTTGTAGAAATAAAAATTAATACAATTTATAGAATGTACACAGAAATAAATAAAAATTTGATAGGCTGTAACTGAAATTTAATAATTGTCACGGGATATTTCAAAATATGAAATAAAAGTTAAATTTTGATTTGAAATATTTATGAGTATCTTTTTATTGAATTAAATTCTATTAATTTTGAATAATTTCTGATAATTTTAAACTTTTGCAATTATTTAATAGGCTTTATTTTATATAATTTAGGCTTTTTCAATTTGTTTGTCGAAGTTTAGTAACACACAAATAATGCACAGGAATTTGTTTTCGTTCTAGGTTTGAAGTAAGATATAACATCAACTCTATTTATTTTACGTCATAAATTTGTCAATAGAGAGAATTCCAAAATGAGTTCCTGATTGATCGTCCACACCCAGATTAAACATGAAGTAAAATTTCGAGTTTAGAAAAGCCTGAAAATTTGGATTTGCTGGGGCGCGACTAGCTATGCTCGCGCGCCCTAGCAAATCAAAATTTTCAGGCTTTTCTAAACTCGAAATTTGATTTCATGTGCCACGCGTATAAATCGCTAACTTTAAGTAAAATCTTCAACTAATTGGTTAGAGTAAAATACATTTATTATGTCAATTATCAATTGTTCAATTTTGTTGATTGCAGCGCCATCTATTAAAGTAACAAAAAACCTTTTTATCCCTAAGGTTTCCATTTTAAAAAATCTATTGAAAAGTAACGTCGATTGAAAAAATCTGATAACATTTTATTACTTAGTGTAAAAGTATCTAACACGTTTCCCTATAGATTTTTATAATTACCGAGAAAAATCGATTTAAAAAAGGCGACACTTTTTCATTATAATTGTCTTTTATTCAACTCGCACAACTGCACTACTTTGCCTATTTAACAGTTTCTCTATTTTTATAGTTTCTGAGATCCCCATAGAGAACATAAAAGAAAACTCATATTGTGTAAACAGGGTGTTTTAGACCACCCGTATAATAATTAACATTAATATTTGTGGTTGATTTTTGAGAAACTTTGCTCCAGTTTAATCGACTCTTTAGCTCTTTAAATTACGGAGATTCCAATGCGTTACCACGAAATACGGATACTCTGTATCTGCAACACGCATAAAGACTACAGCTTAAGAAAAACTTTAACGTTTGTATGTGAAAATTAGACAAATATTAAAACAATTATTATTATTTTGAAGTGCATGTGAAGAAAAATTATAAAAAAAAGTTGTTGAGAATTAAATTATATCTCTAAATAAAATATTCCGAATTCTCATAATTATTAAAATTAAATGAGCATTTATCCTTGTACATTTACAATACTGACGTGATAATTTATGCGACCCGAATAATTTGAAGCAAACACGGCCTGTGACCGTATTCATTTGAGACCAATTTGAATTAGGACCGCTAATGTTAAAATAAAACAAAACGGCGGAGGGATGATTAATACCGGATCAATAAGAGCGACGGAATAAATGAAAGGATGAAATAAATTATGGCCAACGTAGAAGATTGTGCGTTAATTGATTTACAGATGACATAGTTCTGAGCTATGAGGATAATACTACCATCAGTGTAAACCATTTTAGAAATGGGAACATTTAAAGGGAAATCCAGAAATCTAGAAGAGCCGTATCTACCCGATAATGCTACGCTGAACACAGGTTTCGTACAAGTTTCATCCGCACACGGATAAAATAGCCCTTGTCCCGGTATTGATCTTGTTTGGAAAGGTAATAACAGCAAAATCGGACCTGCGGCCTAAATAAAACTTGATGTTATTAAAATAGCAATTTACATAAAAAGTGTTCGAATTTAACCGATAATTGATGTTCGACAGTTTGACTTCATTGGCTACGCGCTCGAAAAAAAACGTAACTATAGGATATAAGCTACATTCCACTAGTGGGGAATAGTCTATTTGTATGTCCCTTTAGAGCAATCACATTTACAACATCGGATTAATTTCTGTGACTAATTCAGATAATCTTCTAGAACAGTGGTCTGCAAAGTGGGGTGCGCGCACCCTTAGGGGTGCTCGATATATTTTGTGGGGTGCGCGAGAAAATTAGTAAAAAAAAAAGATTTTTCACTAGCAAGGTTTAAAATCAGTGAATATCACTCATCTCTAACGAAAATGTACTACTTAGTTGGATGAAAATATAGCTTATACTTTTTGCAAGGTTCTACTCAAATAAATTCAAGAAGAATTATTATTTTGCGAGAAAACTAGGGAAGATATATTTTCAACAACAAAGACTTTTCTTTAAAAAAAACAATTTTCATTTCTTTCTCTATAGAAATATCAAATAGTGACAAAAGACGTGTGATGTCACAATATCGTAATATTTCAGTGTTTTGTGCTTCTGGTTCTTGAATGAAAATTTCGAGTTTAGAAATGCCTGAACATATGGATAAACGCGAAATTTTACTTTTTGCTTAACCAAGGAGTGAAAACACTTATTCAAAGTTAAAGAAATATTCGTTTAACATTTACATCAAATTTCATAAAAATATGAAAACAAAATTTTAAATATTAAGATTTTAATTGTTTACAAGTCTTATAAAATTAATACATTTTTACGTTTAATTAGAAATGACTTAAAAACTATTGATGGGGTATTTCTAGATTTATATATATATATATATATATATATATATATATATATAAATTTAGGTAAGTAACGCCCTAAAATCTGAAGAATGAAGTAAATAACGGCTAGGGCTATAAGCAAATAAGCAAACTGTTTTTTCAAATCCAATATTTCTCCAACCGTGTCGGCTTCATCAGGGAAACTGTAAAAAAATTATTTTCTTTTAGCAAATATAACATATTATTACAATAAAAATTTACTTACAGAAACGTGCGTTTTTTATCCGGTAAACTGGTGCATTAGCACAAAAGTATATACCACTATTGATTATAAATTGATTAAAACAGAAAAACTACTGGGGACTACTGGGGACAGCACAAAGATTCTAAAAACCATTATTGTATAAAAGCCTCGCCGGCTTCACGTGGTTAATTGCGTGGCAAGATTAGATTGTAGGTTACATCGCAAACTCGCACTCAGCAAGAGGAACATAACAGTATTGTCAACCCCTCGGTATATTGTCAATACACCAGAAAGTTAGCAACCCGAAAGTCCCCACCACCCGAGGCTCATGCTGAATCTGAACCTGATTAAATGTGACTATTTGAAATTTTGTTAAAATGACATATTCTGAGTTATAAGAAATTTGAACAACTTGTCTGAAATTGAATTGGGGATATTAAACTAAATTAATTATGTGAAGTGTTGTGGTTGGGGTTGTTTTAAATTGAGTTATCGAGGGAGCCACTTCGGCCAACCCAGGAGTCCTGCAGATCAAGACGTTGATCTGTTGTTAAACTCCTCACTGAGGACATAGGAATAGGAAGCACTCAGCCCATCAATCGGTTTTGTTGTTAAGCGTATTGGTCATACGTTGAATATGTATTATTTCAAGGAAAGAACGTGTTCTGTATTTTGGTTCTTTCTCTAAAATCCTGACGTTATTGAAATCGATGTTATTTGGTGTAATTTTTGCATGATTTGCCAACGCACATGAGCACTTACCAATCCTAATGTCACTCTTATGTGTGAGTGTGAGTCTTGATCTGAGCGACTGCCCCGTCTGGCCCACATAGCCCCTCTCACAATCACAATATAGTATACCACACCACTCACTTGTGGTGTAGAAGTCTCATCCTTCGTGTTAGAGAACAGGCCTCTTCCTGTTTTTATATTGTATTTAGCTATTTTTACATTTTTATTACCTAAAACCCTAATAAGATCATTAGTGATATCTGGAATATACTACAGCCTACCATACCTCACATTCGTAACCCCCTGAACCCTCCGCATGTCTCTCTCCTGATCCTCCGCCCGAATAGAATCTTGTTGACTATTGAAGGGGGGTACCAATTATTGATAAACAATTTTTGTAACGTTTCCAGATTCCTGTGCAAATAGGATAAATGACAGATCCTCAATACTCTATTCCGTGTTGCCTTAATGATGTTATTTTTTTGGGAAATCGGGTGAGAGGTTATTAGTTTGAGTATTAAGTGATGCTACAATCGGTCGTAAAGGTCTGTCAGGCTTATGAATTTTCGGCTGGCCGTAGAGTTTCGGTGAGGTGGAATTGTAAATTGTTATTTTTTTAGCTAAAATGTCGTCATACGAGGGTTGCCTTTTATATTTCGGGATTAGAGAACAAAAATAAATATTAAGCATTGAAAATCGCTTTATTGTTTTTCAAAGTATTCCCCATTAGGATCTATACACTTTTGCATGCGTTTGAACCAATTGTCGAAGCACTTTTGCCACTCTGATTGAGGTATCTCCAAAACATGCATTCTGAACGCATCAACCGCTTCTTCAGGTGTCAAAAAACGTTGACCTCTCATTTTATTTTTTACGGATGGGAATAAAAAGAAGTCATTCGGTGCCAAGTCAGGACTATATGGCGGATGACTCATCAAATCGATGTTTTGCGTGCTCAAAAATGCAGTTGTTTGAGCCGATGTGTGAGAGCTCGCATTGTCGTGGTGAAGAGTGATCCGTTTTCGGCGGTTGGTTTTCCTGATTTCTTGGATGACAGCTGGCAAACAAATGGTTGTGTACCACTCAAAATTGACTGTTCTGCGTTGTTCTAGTGGTACGGTTGCGACATGTCCAGTTTTTCCGAAAAAACAGGCGACCATTTGCTTGGAAGTGCTTCGTGCGCGAACAACTTTTGTTGGATTTGGTTCATCTTGAAACACCCATAAGGTCGACTGCTGTTTACTTTCGGGCTCATACGCGTAAATCCATGATTAATCACCTGTCACGATGTCATAGACGTGTTTCGAAGCACCGCAATCGCATTTTTGAGCATTTCTTTGCACCAATCGACACGAGCCTTTTTTTGAGCGATTGACAAATTGTGTGGGATCCAACGCGAACAAATTTTTTTGACAGTCAAATGTTCATGCAATATTGAATGTATGCTGGTCCCACTAATGCCTAAGGTTGTCTCAATCTCACGATAGGTCACATGACGATCTTGCAATATTTGTTTGCGCACAGCATCAATGGTTTCCGGAACAACAACTGATTTTGGACGACCTCCACGAAATTCGTCTTGGAGTGAACTACGACCTCGGTTGAATTCACCATACCATCGATAAACACTGGTCCTTGATGGAGCTTCATCGCCAAAAATTGAATTAAGTTCATCCATGCACTGTTGTTGAGTTAATCCATGTCGAAAGTTGTAAAAAATAATCGCACGAAAATGTTCACGATTTAATTCCATTCTTTGGCCGAGATAAATCTTTTAAGTTAATGTAAACGACACAAATAACGCTCATATGTCAAAACGTTCTGAGTACGTATAACCTCAAAAATGTCAAACTTTACGATAGAGCTCTCAGTTGCCAGATTGCAACACTAGGGTTGCCCAATCCCGAAATATAAAAGGCAACCCTCGTAAGTCCTTTACTTTTGAATTTCTTAACTAAGGCGTTGTTTTTGTTTGTATCGATGTAGTGGGATCATGCTTCAAATTGTTGTGAGTACTAGTATCCGACAATATTTCACCCATCTTCGTATTATATTCATGCCTATTAAGAGCTACAGTGACAGCACCTTTATCAGATCAGCCTTCAAAATTAACAAATCCAGATTATTTTTTGGGAACCTCTTTGCTTTTGCCCAAGCATCCATGTCCCCAGCTCTGCCCGAACCTGCAACCAAATAGTTATTGATGATGTTAGTGGCTTTAGCTCTCGCTATATCCCTCATCCCACCCGAAGTGAACTCTAGCAACGATTCAACATCTGCCAACAAACGTCCTATATGTACGTCACGTTGGTAGATATTAATACTAAACTTGAGCCCCAACGATAACCTATCCGATACATCTCTTGGAACCACTATCGAACTGCCATTAAACACCACTCACTGTTGTCATTGAACAACCTATCTCTATTCCTATTAAATTGTAGAAAAGTGGGGGAAGTGGATGGGCTACAATGTAAGAGTGGCGTGTAAAGTATGGGATGCGTGTGTAAAGTCGGTGTTAATGTATGGGGTGGAAGTGTAGGGGATGAGAAGGTATGAGTGAATGAAGAGGGAGCAGTTGTGGGTCCTAAAGCGTATGTTGGGGGTAGGAAGGTCAACACCCGGATACATAGGGCTTCAGGAGATAAATAGAGAGAAACTAGAATGTGAGGAAATCGTGAGAATGGCGAGGTATGAGATGAAGTTATGGCATCTGGAGGAAGAGAGATTGGTGAATACGGTATGGGTGACGTGCGTGAATGGAATAGGTCAGATAGAGCAGCGAGAGAAGAAGAATGTATGGGAGGGTGGTTTGTCGGAGGCGAAGGTGATGGAATGGCTGGGAAATGGGGTGAAGGTGGATTCATGGGTGAAGGAGAAGGAGGTGGAAACACAGGAAATGCAGGGGTGTATAGAGAGGAGAGGAGAGGAGAAGGGTGATGCTGGATGGGGGAAGAGTATGGAAAGTGTGTAATTTATGAGCGGGGGAAGGATACGTGGAGTCATTTGGCGGAGGAATGAGAGGGGGTGAATGAGGAATTGGTGGGAGTAAGAGAGAATAGAAGAGTGACAGAATGGATGAGAGAATGGACGCTGGAGGAGTTGGGAGAAGAAAAGAAAAATAGGAGGAAGAGAGCGGATAGCAATTAGTTGTAGCTAGTAAATATGTAACACATTATGCCAAGGTGTTTTTTTTATATGTAATTTTAAAAAAGTAACATTTGCCATCACAAATCCACCTACATTTACATGGAAATATTAAAATTTGTAAATTTTACGTCAAAAGTAAACTCATTTTATGCGTCACAAATGTGGAATAATAATCAACTAACTATATCAAATCAAAAATACATCATAAATGATACAAAATATCATAATCAATCAAATATTGTAAATACTATAAAACGGTATGACGTATCAATTAATGTTAAATGTGACAATTTGTAAAAATATTAATTTAAATAAAATTAAAAAAGTGTCACAAATGTCTACATAAATTGTCATAATATGACGTTTGTCATTATAAGGACAGTCACGTATTTTGAATGTCATTAACTTATTAAAAATGTCAGTGTAAATAGTAATAAATTGTCAACATAGAGACAAATGCATTGTCAAAATAGTCAAAAGGTGTCAAATATATGAATAAAACAAGTAATGGGAATAATCGAGATACAATTATCGATTATTTTATGTATCAATTGCTGTAAGTAGAAAATTTTAATTTTGGAATAGAAGTCAGACCTTTTTTTCCCTTCACCTGTGATGGTTGAAAAATTTGAGGTTTTGAAGTGGAAGTGAGAAGTCTTTTTACACTTGAATGACAGGGCGAAGATTTAAAATATATTCTCTCATTAATGAAACGGCTTGATATATCGCTTTGTGATGAGTTTAGAAAAAAAATGTTTCACATAAAACTTGTAGCTACTAATTTAAGCTACTAATAAATAATAGTTGTTAATATACAGGGTGATTCATTTTTAAGACGCGAAACAAACTTGCCTTTTTTAAACAAAATGCCCTATATATTTCATTAGTATTCGATAACTTGTTAAAATTGAAACATATTAGTGAAAACCGAATGGTTTTAACTTGCATTGATCAAAAGGTACAAGGAAAAATAGGAACGTAAACATATTATCTATTATAATCAAGTGTAGGTGTCTTCAAATTTTAAAACAATTGTTATTAATATTAGTTAATATTAACTTATCTGTTTTTGTTGAGTTTTTAAAAAAATACAAAATAGTGTGCTTGTCCAACTCCTAAAAATAATAATAATAATATAACTGTATAATACACTAGGATACAGTCAAACTGAAGAGAGTGAGGCAACAACATTTGAATATTTTGATATTAACGTTATAGTTGTTACAATTAAAGTATATATTTTTATTAATATGTAACTTTTAAACGAATCAACTCAAAAACATGCGGTTCTCACTGGTAACCTTCTATTTTAACATGTTATCGAATACCAAAAAAAAAGAAAAATGTTATTTAAGAAAATATCAAGAAAAATGGAAAAAATACTAAGAGTAAACTTCTACTTTCCGTTTCTACATTTTCGCCAAAAGCATTTCAGATCCAAATATTGTAATAAAAAGATTAAGTTTAAAGTTTCATCTCAATATCTTTAGCGGTGTTTGCTATACAGCGTCTGCAGACACACAGCCAGACAGACATTTTTCAGAAATGGCCTTAACCGACTTTGGGGACTTCAATACGGATATTTCCGCTAATATTTTCGATTTGAAAGTGTCTATGAAATCAATACTTTCCCTTTGTATTACATATGGGGGAAAGTAACAGAGTTTGGTGGTTAAATCAAGGGCAACAGTAAAAGTTTATTATTTTGCACATATAAATGTACGAATTTTATCGAAAGTACATCTACATCTCTACCTAATGCTGGCAAAATGCTGTGATTAATTGTAAAACATTTTTGACTTTGTTGACACATTTCTCGATATACTTTGTGAATGTAACGTATACATTTTTATATCAAGAAAAAATAATTTCTTAAAATTCTAGTTAATCTAGTATTTTATAGTCATTAATAACACTAACGCATAACTATTATCAGTATTTCGTTTATAAGCAAATATATTTTGTGTAAGCAAATTATAGGCCCTAGGCGTTGTCAAATTAGTGGACATACTCAAGGCCGTAGCCAGGGGGGGGGGGGGTGTAATGGGGGTTCAAACCCCCCAGAAATTTTAAAAATGTTAATCTTATGTATTTTAAAACATGTCACAACTATCAAAATATGTGTCGCAAGGGTCATAAAGAAAAACAATTACATGACCATCTAATAATATACTTCAAATAATAGTTGTCTAAAATTGACAATAATCGACTGACGTCGATTTGTGTCAAGTTTGATACATTGGACTAAATGTCATTTTAGTTGACAGGATGGACTAATGTCTGCTGACGGCGACTCATGTCAAGTTGACACAATGGACTAAACGCCAACTATCGTCATCTTAAGTCAAGTTGACACGATAGACTAATGTCAGTCAATCAAGTGACTTACAGTCAGAAACTCACAATAATGAAAATACAGTCGATATAATGATTTAATGACAAAGTCATATTATAATCAAAAGACAGTAAACAAAGTGACTTACAGTCATAATATTGAAATAATTAATATACAGTGAATTAATGACAAAATCCTTTTTATTTAAAAAAAAAAACAGTGGTGAAACGTAAATTCACTTTTTTCGAAGCTGAACGAAAACTAAAATTTCTAGGTAAATAGAAAATCTGAAATGGTTTTAATCGAGTGAGGAGACCTCGAAACGAATATTTGTTTTTATATATGTTAAACGGTTTCTTCGGGTTTGGTCCTGCGTGTTTTCTTGGCTCTGCTCCATTTTATTTTGAATTCGACGTTTGGATGACGTAGCAGTCATCATCGTCAGGTATAAACTATTAAAATACTATCACTCTAGCAACCACTTGTTAGATTTCTACATACTGAATGCGCTAATTTCTTGTTTGGCTTCTATTACTCTTCTGTTCTGTTCTTTTAATGGTGTATCTGTGTTGTCAGTTTCAATTTCGAGATTATTTTCTGAAGGGACTAGATTCTGAATTTCTTGATTGTTATTTCGAGATATTAAATTTTGACTGGAATTTATGCAAGTTTTCCAAATTGGTGGTAGTCTTTTAGCATCATCTCTTTTATTTAGACTATTCGGCCTCTTTTCGATCTCTTATCTTAATCTGTCAAAAGCCTTTGACTGTATAGATCATGAAATATTGCTTCAAAAATTAGAAGCATATGGAATCAGATGTGTAGGCAAACAATGGGTCTCAAGTTACCTAAGCAATCGAATAATAAGAGTTCAAGTGGACAAGGAGGAAATAAAATGTCAGTCAAACAATATAAATGTTTCAGTCGGGGTTTCTCAAGGCAGCATTTTGGGGCCTTGATTTTTTATATTATTTGCTACCAAAGCGGCGAACTTGTTTGATATGCAGACGATACCAATATATTGCTTACAGACATACAGCAGAAGGGAACTAAACTATTAGTAAAAATAAAAAAAATGGTTCAGGATAATAAGCTTATTATCAATCGCAATAAAACTGATTGTGTTCTTTTTAGGTGCACTCAGCATACAAAAACAGCAACTACAATTCAATTCGGTGAATATACCACTACACTTTCAAGTTTATTATTTGGGTCTAACAGTAGATGATAGATTAAAATGTAAACAACAAATATTACAATTAAATGCAAAGTTAAACAAAGTCAGTTATACTCTTGAATACTATTTAAACATGCAAATTTTATTGTAGTAAAAACAGCGTATTATGCGAACTTTTATTCTCTATTAAAATACGGAATTATATTCTGGGGAGTTGATTCCGCATTTCTAATGCAAAAGCGAGTAGTACGAATCATTCTAAAACTAGATTTTTCCGCGAGTTGTAGAGGAGTATTCAGGCAGAACAAAATATAAACTGTATGCGCTATATACATTTTGGAGTGCATTAAATTTATTTTTAAACATCAAAATAAATTTTCTAAAAACAAACAAAATGTGGTAACGAATACAAGAAATTGTAAGGATTTCATTTTTCTTAAACACAGAACACATTGCTTTGAAAAAGAGGAACATTATATGTCACTTAAAATCAGGGTTGTTAAAATTTTATTTTTCATTTTAATTAAAATAAACATTTTTTTTAATTAAAACAGCGTATAAAACATTAACAATTAAAAACATGTTTAAAACGTGTTTAAAATATATTTAAAACACGTTTTAAGTCAGTTATTGTATGTTTAATAATGTAATTTAAAACGTGTTTAAAACAGAACATATAGGGCATTTTTCTTGTAAGTATACATATCCTGATAATTACAGCGTTTTTTTTTTAATTTGCAGGAATTCTTTGTTTAAAAGCGGTTAATTTAAGGCTTTTACCAAGTGTTTATCTCTCCCAGACTAAGCATGCAGTAAAATTTCGAGTTTAGAAAAGCCTAAGAATTTGGATTTTACTTCATGCGCCACGCTTAAAAACACTGATTTACAGTGAAGTTCAAAAAACAAACACATACAACAACGATTATAGGCAACCTAATATACGTTAGAGTTATTGGGTTGCCTATAATCGCTGTTTTAAACAGTTTTTCAGCGCAGAATTTGACTCACGTTTTATCTACATCTACATATTGGATTGCTAAAGCCGTATATCTTAAACTTTGCGATATTTCACTGTTTTATACGTGTAGCGCATGAAGTAAAATTTCGAGTTTAGAAAAGCCTAATTTTTCAGGCTTTTCTAAACTCGAAATTTTACTTCATACTGAGTCTGGGAGTGAAAACCCCTCGTCTAAAATTAAAATCTTTTTACAAAACAACGAATGTCGTAAAATTTACAGTGTAGGCATATGCAATAAAAATTTCCTGTATTTAAAAATCACATTTATGCACACATATTTGATATTTTCTTGTAATAAAATGTTATGTTTAATAATGTTATTTGAAATATCTTCCAAAATTTAGCTAAAATTTAAAAATGTAAACAAAAAATCTTAATGAAGTAGTATAAAATATAATTTAGCAAATTTAAAATAATAAAAAAACGTTTTAAACAAATTAAACGTTTAAAACATGTTTTAAACAAATTTAAGATTTAAAACATGCTTAAAACAAAACCGTTTAAAACACGACGGCTGTTTTAAAACAAATTGTTTTAAACATAACAACCCTGCTTAAAATATACAACCATGTATCTAGGCGAATTAAAGATATAAAATCACTAAAGACCTTAAAAGCCATATAGTCTCGGAGAATTCTTTAATATAAATCTTACATAGTTCATCCCACTCTATTATGTATGTAATTGCATTCACGGTGTATTTTTTGTATCCGTTTTTGACGTTTTACTTTTTATGCATATGCATTGCACGTTTGTATTGTAACTTTATATTTATGTCTAGAGAAATAAATCCATTAATATTATTATTAATATTATTATTGGATATTAAGAATGAATTCTCTAAAGTATAAATAATATGAATTCATTCATAGTAGCTACGAGTAATAACATTTATAATACATAAAGATACAAGGGATAAGAAAGAGAAAGAGTTTAATTTTGTGCTGAAACAAATACTAATTTATATTTGCCCCGAATAAGAAACCTTAGATGAAACGCGTCAGCTATATTATACATATGTTCTCAGACATGATAAATATTAAGGGTGTATTATGTTTCAGGACGAGTTCAAGGAGATTCAGAGCATAATGCTTACTGGGAACAACCCTTCTCACAGCCCTACTTCGACAACTCTACAAGAAGGGAAGTTACCACAACCGTCGGACAAACAGCTCATCTCCACTGTCGCGTGCGCAACCTCGGAGATCGTGCTGTGAGTTACCACCCAAACACCCCCTTAACAACCCCCGTCACATCCACAACACAAAAATACTTTATATAGATTAGACTTGTGTGGTTGATAAGACGAACAGCCCTTAGTGCACGCCTTACATTTAAAACAGACCCGAACACGAAAACAAAACAAATCCAGCAAATATTTTATTTTTTATTCTTTATCTTCGTCTATTAAAGTTAATTACCACTCAATTTAATAGAATAACAATTCAGTTATTAAAGCCGCAAAGGTTAAGTTGCGTAGTGTGCACTGTTTCAAATGCAATTATAATTACATCTACTTCCAACGAGCCGCGTTTGCCCGGTGCAACCACCGTTAAGAATTTTTTTGCTTTCAGCAAAGTTTCTCTTACATTACATGACAAGGGTTAATTACCATCAATGATAATTATATTTTTTTTACTTTCCCCTATATGCAAAACAAAGGGAAAGTATTGTTTTTATTATACTTATCTGAAAACACTTGGTTTCCAAATGCCTCTAGAATAATAAAAATGTCGCTATTTCAAGCCACCGCACGAAAAACGTTTGTTTGTGCGCCTTTTCGTGCGCTCGGAAATTTTTCCATAGCAACAATGTATTTGTCACTGAAGTTTTATTTTCCGTCACAGAAATACGTAAGTTTGGTTGAAACTTACGCAGACATAGAAGAAATTGATTTTGTAGATGATATATCGCATAATATATTAACCCAAGCGGCGCAAGTAAGCGTAGAATGACTGCTAGTAAAATCCAGATATGGACACGAACACAGGCGCAATGGGAATTATGAAAAACACAAAAATTGTGAGAGACGAGGTATAACTCTATTTTATTTTTCTGAAAAAGTCAAATCCGCACAATCGTACACCTTATGGTGTTGATTCGCCACGATAAAAAGATGTTTGGCTTTAAATAAAGTGCTAACTGGATCAAATTTCGAAAAACTGGTATTCAATTTCATTTTCTTTCGAATTTGTTGTATTTTTTCACTGCTATAACAGTTACAGTTACAGTTTAAAAATAAAAAAATAATTTAAGTTTTCAGATAAGTATAATGTTTTCAGATAAGTATAATAAAAAATTGCGTTCATTACACGTCCGGAAATGGATTTTTCCGTGCTTGCATGACTTTCCGCGCGCGCGCACGGAAAAATCCCTATTTCTAGACTCCTAATGAAATATACTATTTAGCGAAAATTTTAGTAAATATAACCATTTTGAGGTCCCCCGAGTTGATAAAATTTTCAAATATAGTCTTTTTTGAAAAATGTCTGTCTGTCCTTCTGGCGCCACGATAAAGTCTAAACCGATTTAGCTGTTAAGATGACACTATAAACCTAAGCTTTTTATTACAATAAAAACCGGAAGTGGTACAATTAAAACCGGAAGTGGTACTTTACTCGTTGCATTTTTTGGATTTTTCTTTAATATTGATCATGTAAAAATATCTTGAAACGTTGTAGATAATCGAAAAATTTGCATTTGATGCGTATTCACTTTATGGCGTAGCTATTTCATTAAAAGTTATTTTATTAAAATTGTTTTAAAAATATGAATTTTTCGAATAAATTACAGTTATTTGTCAAAGGGATTTCAAACAACGAAAGTGACGAGGATGTTTTAGGCCTCTTAACTTTAATACATTTGAACAACCTGAGAAGGTTTTGGGTTCATCTTTTGTAGTTGGAAAATCGAAAAAAAACGGCAATTTTTACGTCATGAAAGAGCTAGAAATGTATCCGGATAGGTTTCAAAATAATTTTGTTTTTCATTTAAGTATACTTTTACATATTTCATGTAAAAATTTGCAAAATTAATCAACACGCGTTGTACGCGTGGCGCATAAAGTAAAATTTCGAGTTTAGAAAAGGCTAATTTGGATCCAAATTTTACACTTTTCTAAACTCGAAATTTTACTTCATGCTTAATCTGGGATTGGAAGACACTCGTTTAGTTTTTTGAAAGTGTCGATGAATTTTCAAGATTTTAGGTAGTTTTAGTTAATTGACAACGCATTTCCTACATTTCTAAGATTTCCTTAGATTTTTAGAGCTCGGTCGGTTTTCCTGGATTTCCTAAATTTTCGTTACTCTTAAAAATGTTGATACTTTTCATAAAAATTATGCAAATTTACGGAAATCTCGGAGTATCATGAAAAACTTGAACGTTTTTTAAGTAAACGAATATTTAAAAATCCAGGAAAATTACCAAGAGTTTCAAAATTAAAGGAAATTTTTAGAACTTATGATAACTATCGAAAATTTTAAAATTAACGAAAATTTGGAAAATTCAGGAAAATCGTCAAAATTTTGAAAACTAACTGAAATCTTGGAATTTCATAAAAAATAAATATTTTTTAAGTAAACGATTATTTTGAACTCCATATTAAATCAGTGTTTTATACGCGTGACGCATGAAGTAACACTTCGAGTTTAGAAATGCCCCGTGAAAATTTGTCTCGGGTCGCTGCGCGACCCGAGACAAATTTTCACGGGGCTTTTCTAAACTCGAAGTGTTACTTCATGCTTAGTCTTGGAGTGGAAGACACTCGCTTAATTTTTTGGAAGTGTCGATGAATTTTCAAGATTTAAGTAGTTTTAGTTAATTTACAACGCTTTTCGTAAATTTCCAAAATTGTCTTGAATTTTCAAAATTCTGACAGTTTTCCTGAATTTCCTTAGCTTTCGTTAATCTTCAAAATGTTGATACTTTTCATAAAAATTTTAAAAATTAACGGAAATCTTGGAGTTTCATGAGAAACTTCAACGTATTTCAAGTTAACGAATATTTAAAAAATTCATGAAAATTACCAAGAATTTGAAAATTGAAGAAAATTTGAAAAATGTATGATAACTATCAAAATTTTTAAAATGATCGAAAATTTAGGATATCCATGTAAATCGTCAGAATTTTAAAAACTAACTGAAATCTGGGAATTTCATAAAAAATCAACTTTTTTAAGTTAACGATTATTTGGAACTTCACATTAAATCAGTGTTTTATACGCGTGGCGCATGAAGTAAAATTTCTGCGCGACCCTCGACACATTTTTTACGCGATGCTTTTCTAAACTCAAAATTTTACTTCATGCTTAGTCTGGGAGTGAAAGACACTTGTTTAATTTTTTTAAAGTGTCAATGAATTTTCAAGATTTTAGGTAGTTTTAGTTAATTTACAACGCTTTTCGTAAATTTCAAACATTTCCTTAAATTTTCGAAAAATTTTGAAAATAAACGGAAGTCTTGAAGTTTCGTGAGAAACTTCAACCTATTTCAAGTAAACGAAATTTAAGAAATTCATGGAAATTACCAAGAATTTGAAAATTGAAGGAAATTTGAAAAATTTATAATAACTATCAAAATTTTTAAAATGAACGAAAATTTTGAAAATTCAGGAAAATCGAGAACTTTGAAAACTAACTGAAATCTTGTAATTTCATAAATAGTCAACATTTTTTAAGTAAACGATTATTTTGCACTTCACATTAAATCAGTGTTTTGTACGCGTGGCGCATGAATTAAATTTTCTACGCGGGGCTTTTCTAAACTTAAAATTTTAACTCATGGTTAGTCTGGGAGTGGAAGACACTCGAATAATTTTTTGAAAGTATTTCAAATTAGTAGGATATTTAAGAAATTCATGAAAATTACCAAGAGTTTAAAAATTGAAGGAATTTGAAAAATTTATGATAACTATCGAAATTTTTAAAATTACCGAAAATTTAGGAAATTCAGGAAAATCGTCAGAATTTTGAAAGCTAACTGAAAACCTGGAATTTCATGAAAAATCAACATTTTTTGAGTTAACGATTATTTGGGAACTTTGTGAAAATTGCCAATAATTTGAAAATTAAAGGAAATTTTAAAAATGTATGAAAAGTATCGAAACTTTTGAAATCAACGGAAATTCAGGAAGCACGTCAGAGTTTCGAATATTAAAGGAAATCTTGTAAATTTATGAAAAGTGTTAAAAATATGTAATATTTAAAATTTTCTTCTATTATTATTTTGATAATTTTGGAATTATTTTACTTTATGTTGCTTTTGACAAATCTAAAGAAAGATAATAAATTAAATATTGATTTCGTTGCTATAAACAACCGCAATTGTTTTACTTTTGTCTTTTTCATGGCTAACTATTTTTTGGTGTATGGAAAAATTAAAATTTTATTTTAAAAATAACTATGGCATATGTTATATCGGATTAAAGGGAAAAAAATAACCTTTCCAATGAGGCCATAGCCAACTATTGTTTCCATTTAAAAAAAGATAAGTTTGTGTCATATCTCCCAAAATATGGGCAACATTTTTTTTGATTTTTTGTTATTAATCTGTGTAAAATTTTTTACAACTTTGTCTTCTACAGTTTTTTTCTATCTATGATAATAATAGACATATATTGATTTCAAAAAATGGACAAATTTTACTTTATTCAAAATATCTAGTTACCCTTGACTTTTTCAAATATTTTGAAAGTGTCATTTTGAAATATATATATACAAATATATATATATATATATATATATATATATATATATAAATATATATATATATATATATATATATATATATATATTTTAATGATCATAATTGCTAGACGACATTATTTGTTTGGCACATGATTGTTGATAGAATACACATATATTACCGGAATACGGAAGAACGTTTTCAGAGACATTCGATATAATCCGAAATCGATTTAGGATGAGTGTATGTAAATATACTTCCACCGATAGTGGATATTTTGTAATAGAGTGTGTCTATTGTTCACACTCCTATCTCTAATATAGAGAGGATCAGATTGAACAACCTGGAAATGTTAACCTATTTACAGTTACCTTGTTTGTTGGGAACATGCGAATGAAGTAAAATATATACGGCGGGACAAAGGGGGCTGCATTTTTCTTTTTATTTGGATAAAGTAGACATAGAAAATATAAAACCAGATAAACACTACCAGTGAGACTCAATTAAAACCCGACTTTTAATTAATATATCCGCAGTTCAAAAATCACGATTTGCATATTCCGGTACTGCAGACCAACATTTATTTATTACAGCCAACGTATTCATTAACTATTCAAGCAAATATGCAACATATGCAACAGCTAAGCCAGTCATTTTATTTGGAACCAAAAAATAACGAATTCAAGTGTAATTAATTATTAATCCGCCAGCAATTTTAAAAATATATTTTTACTCATCCACCAGCAATAAATCGACGAATTTGATAGCTACCTAATAAAAGATTACAAAATATACAATTTCTTAACAAAGGCTGGTTTACTTAGGGGCGAACTACCACAGTATCGATGATACTGGGCCTCCAAATAGGGGAACGCTCCCCCCACGCATTGAGCAAATCAATTACGAATTTAAATTAAAATTGCGACGACAACGATTATATAAAACATAAATTGCATTAAAGACAATTAGAATTCCTTCTTAAAACTACCTTAACATTATTTTGGTTTCAATTCTAGTTAATTCAATTTAAAACTACAATTGATAACAATAACTAAACATGTTACATAAACATAATAGTCCACTTGGCTCTATAGATATGTATTTCCCTTGTCATGAAAGATCTTGAGATGTCATCACGTTCCATATTACATTATATACAAGCAACATTGATTTATATTCGTGATACAGATTTATTGATTGTCTTCAAAAGATAACAATTACACTCGTAGTGATCGCATTATTTATTTTATCGCACTCTATATTATAATGGAATAATATTTGTTCACATATTTTATGAGTAAAAACATTGGGATTTAATAATGCATAATTATATATTTATTTCAATTAATCAGTGTATAATTGTATCGACAAACGCATTATGTTAAACCAAGCAACAGAAAATTGTAGTTATAGGTCCATTCAAATTAATAACATATTTTGAAATGATAAACATTAATTTAATTTCTATTTACGTGATGTTACGAGTTTTGTTATCAATCCCATTGATTGTGATTATTATTCGGATTAATCGGATAATAAAATAATCTAAACTAAGAAGATGTAATTATTTTTCGATGTCTTTGATCCAATTATTATTAAAATGTATACCCATCATTTAACGTTGTTAGTTGTTAATAACAAGTTACAATACCATATCTGAACAAATATTACCATCTTGCTACATTGTTTTATTACTATTAATTAATAACTTCACTAATAATTCACATAAAAATAATGACGCTATAACTTTATTTATAAATAATTTAAAAATTTAGACAAACTTTTGTAATAAAATGATAAAAAGTTGAAATAAACAGAAAGTTAGGATAACATATGTGCAAAATTAACAGATGACAACATACAATACATTAAAATTACACATAATTCATTAAGTTTCAATATTCTTCATAACAAGTAAATTAAAATAAAGATTTATATTTAATGTTTTCTTTTTATTTTAGCGGCGGTAAATAATTTTGAAAATTGAAGAGAGACTGTTTGTATATTTTAGCATGTGTTTTTTTATTTAAACAAAAATTATCTATTTTTGTTTTTAAATAATTTACTGCTGCTAAAACTAAAACGATAATTATAATTAACAATTTGATGGCAAAAGGGATAAATGTCATTAAATTATGAATATGCTAATTAAAATATTGAAATTATTAAAATATTTAATTTTTGCATGTATAAAAAACAAAAACAATACTCCGATTTTTTTCGTACGTTTGAGATGTTTAAGAAAATCGAAAATCGGCTGTTTTCCAAATATTATTATTAATGAAATCATGACTAAATGTAAATTCGACAAATTTTATCAGCATTTTTTAAACTTGTGCTGTGGAGTTTTATAAATTTTCTAAATAGACATTGAATTGTTGTCAAATCGGTTGCCATTTATAATTAGAAATTACTGAATTTTTTATTATTTTACTAAAATTTCGTCAAACTGTCTTGAAAAATATTGATTGGTTTGGAATTTTGTTTAATTGATTATGATATATACAAGAAATAACATATATATATATATATATATATATATATATATATATATATATATATATATAAACATCTTTATTATAGAAATTTTATTTAAATGTACATATCGAATGTTAGAATACATAGCATATGCATAATTTTATTTCCGTAAATCTGCTATCGACCAGTGGTCTTTCGGCCTGTTATTGTTTAATTATCTAGTTTTAGTCATGAGAACGTCATGATTATTAATGTCTGTCTAGTTCATTCGTCATGATTATTCGTCATTGTCGATGAGATGAATTGATGAATTGATGTTTACATTAAGGGGTTATGTTAGGGTTGCGGGTAATGTATTGGTTATTAATGATATCGGGAATAAATGGGTTTAGGGCAAATCAAATCATTTTATAAATGCAGTTTTCGTCGTGATACCTTGGTTGCAATAGGTTAAAATTCTAAAGTGCCGAGCCCTCGACCTGATTTTTGCCTTGGGGTTCTAGGAGTGGGTTTTGAAGGTAAGTTTCTTGTCAAAGGTTATACCGAGATATTTAGATATGGAGCAGGGTGATATGAATTATTATTTATTGTGACGTTGTGAGTGCAAGGATGGTAGCGATGGTGAGGTATAAATAATTGGGATTTATTTGGATTTATTGCGATTCTCCATTTGGCATACCACAGTTATATTGTATCGATCAAGCCCTGTAGAGTGCTTAGTGCTTTTAGGAGGGTTGATGCATGGGAAATTAGGGCGGTATCATTAGCATATAATAAGAGGTAGGCAGATTTATTGAATTGATTTGGGTCAGGGTCATATTGGTCATAAACGAAAATATTGTATAGGAGCGGGGATAAACGGGAACCTTGCGGTAACCCTTGCTCTGGAGTGAAGGTATGAGATAGAGATTCTTTTATTCTAACTTGAAGGGATCTGTTTGATAGGAGATTGTCTATAAGTCTAATGGGGTGAGGTGGAATATTTAGGGAGTAACATTTAAACAACAGCCCGCGGTGCCAGAAGGAATCAAAATCTTTCTGGATGTCTAGAAAGACGATGGCGGATTTACGACCTAGATGTGTGGTTTTGAATGCATGAGGTGAGGATTGAAAGAGGAAGGGATGTGGATCGATGTTCAAGGAATCCAAATTGGTAAGGGAGAAGGCGATCTGATATATGTTGGGTAATTTTATGACTGAGAATAGATTCAAAGAGTTTTCCAAGGACCAGAAGCAAGGTGATAGGGCGGTAGGCTGATACTGTTAGCAGGTTATTATTTTTTTTGCGAATGCATGTTATCATTACTCGCTTCCATTCGCTTGGAATCTCCTGAGTAACATAGATGTGGTTAAATATTCGAATTAGATATTTGTGGATCTGATCAGGAAGGGATTTTAGAATCATTCTAGGAACGTTATTATAACCGGGTGCTATGTTTTTGCCTTTACTTAAGTGTTCAAAATAGTTTTCTTCTTTTTTCTCATCACTAGTGGGGGTGGGAATGGGGTTAATTTTAAATGTGTCATACCAGGAATTTATGGAATTAAACCAGTCGGTGTCGTAGGTGTCATTGTCTGTCATTGTATAGCATTCTTCAAAGTACTTTGAAAAAAATCAATCTATTTCTGAGTTATCTGTGCTGATATTATTTGTTACTGGGTCTTGTATTTTTTGTATTCCATCATATTTTTTATATTTTGAGAGTTTATTAATTTGCTGCCAATATTGTTTAACTTTAGGTTCATTTATTTTGTTGCAAGCTTTAATCCAGGTATCGGTTTTATATTATTTTATGAGTTTATGGATATCTTTGTTCAAACTATTGAATTTTTGTTTTAAGCTTGTATCTTCCGTTAGTCGCAGGTCTATATAGAGTTGAGGTTCTCAGTATGTAGTTGGAGAGTGGATATTTGTTAGGATTTTTAGTGTATGTAGGAGTGTGACTTTTGACAGATTAAGATAATTTTAAAAGAAATAAGGATATACAGTTCGCGGGTACTGTCTCGTGGCTATTTATAAAGTTATAAATGTCTTTTGTTACTTTTTCAATATCGCAGTCTTTATGTCGGGATATTATTTTAAAAGGAGATGGGAGTGGGGGATCCTTATTTAATGAAAATTCTATAGATATATGATCGGAACATAAATTAGGTATTAGGGAAACATTATGTATTAAGTGTCGAATGTTACTCATGCATAGACGGATATCTGGAGTCGAGGATTGATTATAGGACATGATAAATGTGGGTGCAGTGTTGATACGTAGAAAGTGTAAAAGAAGATAGTTGTTTATTTTTGGCTTTATTTACATTCAAATCTTCGATTATGATAACGTGGTCATATATCGAGGCTTTTGTAAGGATGGTGTCTTCAATTGCTGAGGAGTGATGGATGCATACTAGGAATATATGCAAAGTAAAGAAGAGGAGGGCAATAGTGCAGTCCATACACTAATTTTATTTTCGGTCTCGCTGCTATTATTGATCCTCCACGATGGTTATGGTTTGGGACAGAAGAAAGGATTTGTATAAATGACAAGTTTTGATACGAAAAGGGATGATTGGTTTTGGTCTCTACCATTAGATTCACATGTATTGGATTTTGGGAAAGATAGTGAAATAGTAGGTGTGATATTTTGGGAAAGGAGTTGATATTGGTACATAGGAAATTTAGATTAGACATTTCTAATTACTTGTGAATGACCTGTGTGGATACCGGAGGTAAGGATTACGGGTGGGGTTATATTTGGTGAATCCAGATCGAACATTACAATGAACATTTTGTTATTTGAGAAATTAACATGGGTGTCAGTGCTTCTCTGTCTGTTGTTGATGGTGAATTTATTTTGGTTGTGTAAATGTCAATAATGTAATCGTGAATGGTGATTGGTGCATAATTACGAGAGTCTTATTCAAGCCCCTGTCTATGTCGGCCGATTTTTTATTTCTATTAATGATTTTGATATTCGGGATTCCTTGAATTGGCTTTAGTGGTCTTCTAGAGCATTTCACTAACCATGCCCCATGATCCGTACTTCCGCCGGTTTTGCATTTCATAGGTAATGTGATAACGCAGGTAGATGTAGGATGGTTACCTCCGTATTTCAAGCAGGAGATGTTTTCAATGCAGTTTGTGGTTGTATAGTCAAATTTATTGCATCTTCCACGACATTGTCATTCTTTTAGCAGTTTAATTAAATAATTTTATCAAAATCGGTTCCGTTTAATTTAATTTCATTGTGAGACATTAAATTGCGAAGACATAAAATATGCAGGGAATTTTTCTATTAATCCAAATGTATATTTATTTATTCATTTATTTAACGGAAGATCCATTTTACAAAATACATTTTGGCAAAATTTAACAACTACGAGAAAAATACAGTAATACTTATACATAAAATAAACTTACAATACTAAGACAAATAACAAATATTTATACGCTTAAGTTTGCTAAACAAATTGTGAGGTTGAATTAAAAATAACAAAATTTGGATGCAATGATAGTTTAACTGCTGTACGCATTAACCCTGTAAGTGGACTATTCCCATAATTTGTCTTATGGAACTGGATACGGAATAAGGGTAAATGGCGAATTGTGCGATTAGATTGAGTAACAGAGAAAGTAATTTGCGACAGAAGATATGGGCATTCAACAATATGACAAATTAATTTATGAACGTTGTAAATGTCCAGGTATAAAACAGAATATTAGATTCCTATTATTTTTAAAATGTCATAAATGCCAAAAAACTTAACTTCTGAATAAAGCATAAAACAAGAATAATTCAAATTAAAAACTATTTGAATTCGAGAAAATAAGCTTACGCTTCTTATAGTTTGCACACTTTAAACATAATATTTAAAATTACGAAAATTCGTATAAAATGCAAAAAAAAAATGACGTATTATTTGCATTTTACACGAATGATCGTAATGTTGTACATTAAAACGTAAAATATCAAATAAAAACTTGATTTCGCAAAAGAAAACTGTGGTGCGGCCCTTGGTTTAGAAGATATCCATACACGGACTGCTTAATCGTGAAATCCTGTAACGTAACGTGAATTTCTACTGGATATTGCTGAGTTGCTATATTGATTGACATTCTAAACGATAATAATTGTAATGGCATAATTAAATTAATTGAAACTAATTAAAGTGTCGCCGTAGGGGAAAAAGGAGGACGTAAATTATACCCACAATTCCATTTGTTATTATATAAATTGGTGCAATTTATAGTACATTATGTCGAAATTTCAATTTAATATAAGTTATTTACGGTTAATGTGCGTTCCGTTTTCATGCCGCCCTACCGATCGGCGTCTGAAATTTGCAGCTAATTTTCACATGATGATAAACGATGGGTTTAAAATTAGTTGATCTATCAATGGGTATTTTGTAAAACCACTTCGGATTTTAATATAATTCTGGGATCTAATGCCATCAACAGATATTAATTTGTCTCCAATAACTAGAAATGAATTAAAGTATAAAAAACGAATTAAAACTAATACCGACTTTCTGCCAAAATGTAGTCTCGTTGAGACTTCTCCAAATATTCATTGAAACAACTACTTCTCGAGCTAATACTGATGAGGGATTAATCTCGAATCGCGTCTATAGATGGCTTAACACTTTTTCTCTAAGATCGCCTGAGATTCTTTTAATTAATATTTATTTCCTGTATTTTTTTAAATTTATTTTAATTTCCTGTTGGGTCATTTAGTTTGCTGAGAGAATAATTTGACCTAATTTTGCATATAAATTATGCATAAAACAAATATTCATTGTATAATTCAATATCTGTCGAGGTATTCGCTTGAGAAGTAGTTGTTTCAATGAATATTTTGAGAAGAAGTCTCAACAAGACTACATTTTGCAGAAAGTCGATATTAATTTTAATTCGTTTTTTATATTTTGTAAATATTCTGCCAACTATTGGCACATTGAATTTTTCTTTATGAAAATGAATTATTGTATGGACTGGTTGCATGGTTGGACTGGTTGCATTTTTGTGTAAAGCGATAAGTACAGATTACATTTTGCCTCTATAAATTTTGTTGAAATGTTCATTGCGGACCCTTAGAAAATGTAAGTAAATTTACTATAGCTCTGCCACCTACATAACATGGGTTTCATTTCGGATTACACGATTTCAATTGGATAACTAAAATACAATATTTTTGAATTTTATCATTATCATTATTATTTTATTTATTATCCTTGTTGAAAACAATGTAATATGTTCATTATGGTACTTTCACCGTTAGTCATATACTGTTTCTTTTTTTGCAAATAGGGGCGGGGCGCTCCACAGAGGTCTGAAACCGAAAAAATTCGACAAAACCCCACAGTTTTTTTTTATTTTGTGAAATATCAATTTGAAATTTGGTATGCTAATACTAAAACAAATTTGAGTTTACAGATCTTCCATAAACCTTATTTTCACTTCCGGTTTCACCAGAAATGACATCGTGTCGATCAAAGGACTTTCCCCGTGTAAGATATGATGATTTAAATATCAACAATATGGAAAACTTGCTCAAACTAAATTTATTCTACTTTTATTATTATTCCAAAACTATTCACAAAAACAGTAATTCTTGCATTTTTTTGCTACATCTAGGTCAATATTGATCATCGTTATATCTAAGTGTTATATATTTTAAACTTTACTATAAATCAGTGTTTTATACGTGTGGCGCATGAACTAAAATTTCGAGTTTAGAAATGCCCCGTGAAAATTTGTCTCTTTTCTAAACTCGAAATTTTACTTCATGTTAAGTCTGGGATTGGAAATACTCGTTCGAACTATAAATTAAACTCTTTTATAAAATCAACGAATGTCCGCAAATGTACAAAGAATACGAATACACAAGGATATAAAAAATGTAATCAAATTGTATAAGTTCGGTTTTTTAATATTTTTTTAGGTTTCTTATTGATAATACATACTATTGCTATTTGTATTGTTTTACTATTTATTTGTAATTCTTTATCAATACTTCTGTTGAAATAGAGGATAGATAGATTATCTTTATTTTTTATTTGGTACATTTTAATTTGTGTTAACCTTACAATTTAGAAGAGTACTGTTAATTTTTATATTTGTATATTTTATTTGAAATAAAAAATTTTATTTTCATGTTTATTTTTCTAAGAAAATACTGAAAACTGAATAAAATTAGAATTAATTTTTATTTGAGATTGTTAACTTAAAAAAAACGTTATTGAGGTAATGCTAATTTTGTTACTTTTGAAAATTTTGCTTATTTTTAATATTTGTAAATATTGATTTATTTAAAATCATTTTTTTCCCAATTTTTGAAATAATTTATTATTATTTTTAGTTTTTGGCATTTTAAAATCAACTTTTGGGTGAAAACCGGAAACCAGAAGTGGATGTTTACTCTTAGCTTTTTCTTCGTATCTCGTAAATTATTAATATTGTTGGTTCTGGTTCTAATCTGTTAGGAGTGCGCATTTCTGCACTGCACTTAGGCCTCATTAGGCCCATTGTACTGCCTCCCGTCGAATCCCCAGCCTCAGCTCGGCCAGCCTACCTGGTTTAGGTAATCTAGCAAAGCCGAGGTGGGTAGGCTGCGCGACCCTCGACAAATATTCTACGCGGGGCTTTTCTAACTCGAAATTTTACTTCATGCTTAGTCTGGAATTGGAAACACTCGGCCGAACTTTAAATTAAACTCTTTTATTAAATTAACGAATTTCCGCAAAAGTAAAAGAATATATGGTGTCGGGCAATCCCTGATAATGTGTCCGGCAGTCTCGTCTTCCATGTTACACCCTCTGCAGGATGGAGAGTCAACTATCCCCATCCTGTATAGGTGTGCGTTTAACCCGCAGTGACCAGTTAGGGCGGTAGTTATGCGCCTAAGGTTCCCCCTGGTCAGCTGCAGGTACTGTTTCGCTGATATCGATGGGATACAATGGTGTTTCCTTAGAAACCTTGCAGCCCTCGATGTCATCCTAACGCTTCCTGAATTACTTCAGTGCGTTGGTTTGTACCATATTGCACAGGGACAGAGGCGCACTAGCGGATCCACAGAGAGAATGTCCATCCCACACCGCTGCTCTTGTCAGTGCGTCAGCTCTCGTGTTACCTGTGTTCAAGTCGTGCTCCTTCATCCAGCAGACTTCAATGTGGTTATACATTGCTGCTTGCCTGAGTTTTCTCTGGCACTCTAATGTTGTCTCAGAAGTAGAATGTGATTTCTTCAGAGACAGTAGCGTTTCCCTGCTGTCCGTTAGAATCAGTATGGCTTCATTTGACACTTTGGGGTTTATGATGTTCTCAGCCGCAAGTGTGCCCATCGTCTCTAATTGTGTGACAGTGGCATGCTTTCCCATCGAGACCTTTGACCCTGATCTATCCATCCTTTTGGATCCATCTATGTCGATCCTCATGGCAAACTCGGTCATTTGTTTTGTGGGTTGAATGGTAACCATGTAGGGTGCATTCCAAATGATTGTCAGTTTACAGTAGTTAGTGCCTCTAACCAGAGGTGTCCTTTGACTTTATCACAGCGGTTACTGTTCTAGATCCCACTGCCTTAAAGGTGAAGTATGGTCGCCTCGGCGTTCCTCTGCATCGTGGGAGTAGTGTGCATGGCGCCTGTTATGCTTAGACAGACAGCCCACTGCACTTGCGAGAGTCGCTTCCTCGAAGTTAGCTAGACCACCAAACTAGAGCGCCGTATATAAGCATGGCCCTTATGATGGCTGTGTATAACCATATCGTCGTGCGCGGTTTCAACCCCCAGGTTTTCCCCACTGTCCGACGGCATTGCCAAAAGGCCCGTATGGCTTTGTCTGTTTTAATATCGATGTGCTTCTTCCAGCTCAGTTTCCTGTCGAGAGTGATGCCCAGGTATTTCACCTCGTCGCTGTACTGCAGCATCGTATTCAATAATTTTGGTGCTCTTTTCGCCATCTTCCTTTTCTTGGTGAACATGACCATCTTCGTCTTGGTAAGGTTTACCGTTAGAGAATGATCATTGCATCACCGCGAAACTGTATTTAAAGCTCCTTACATTTGGTCGCATAGAACGTCTTTAAATTTGCCACTTACAATCATGGCTAGATCATCAGCATAGGCTATCACACAGAAGCCTTGTTGCTGAAATTGTTCGAGAAGGCTATCCAGAACCATGTTCCATAGTAGGGGTGATAAGACACCTCCTTGTGGACAGCCTCTGTCAATTTTACAGGTGATCCGTTCTGTGACTATACGGTTGGCCAGTGCATTGCCAATCTAGTCACACATTTTAAATGATACTCCACGCTTGTTAAGCGCGTTTCTTATCTTCGGTATGGTCGTTATATCAAACGCGCGATCAATTTCAACAAGACACTCAGGGCAGATGCCTTGATATCCAGTGATCTCTCAATCCTGCTCACTACGTTATGTAGGGCAGAGTTGGTAGATCTTCCCCGTGTGTATGCGTATTGCAACATTTTCAGGGGTTGTCTAGTTATAGCTGTCGCTCTTATGTGCCATTCACAAATTCTTTCCTGCGTTTTCATAAGAAATGAAGAAAGTGTGATATCCCTTGGGAGCAGTGTAGTCAGCTCTGCCAGGTTTCGGTATAAATACTACCCTAGCTTGTTTCCAGGCCTTTGGGACATAATCCAGCGCCAGACTGGATCGGAACAGCATCACTATGTGCTCAAACAGTATTTTCCGTCCTCACTGGAGCAAAGCGGGAAAGATGCCGTCCGATCCGGGTGCTTTAAAGGCGGATGAGCTATTAATTACCTTTAGGGTGTTTTCTTCATTTATTACTTCATGGGCTAGCTCCCAATCTTCTGTTGTTCCTGAAGTGATTCGTTACCCCCCTGGCTTGCTTAGAAAGTATGGTGCAGCCAGGGAAGTGAGTCTTGAGCAACAGTTGCAGACTCTCGGGGAGGTCGTCGGTCATATCGTCGTCCTCCTTTCTCAGGACTCCCACAGACTGTTGGTGGTCTTGTGATAGAGCCTTCTTGAGTCTGCTAACCTCTTGCGTGCTTTCGATGCTTTCACAGAAAGCTCGCCATGATGCACTTTGACATTGCCTTATGAATTTTTTGTACTCTTTGAGGCGGACCTTGAAAAAAGCCCAGCCAGAGTTCTGTTTAGAACGTTGAGCTCAATTATATGTTTTCATGGCCTTATCTTTGAGGGAGTCGAAATTCGGGGTCCACCATGGGGTAGCTTTTCCTGTCTCCGACCTCCTTTTAAGTGGGCTGGACAATTTGTAAGCCCTAATTATCTGTGCCTGCACTTCCTCCGTAAGGCCTATTTATATCCCGCAGCCCCTCACCGAGGTACACAATGATTGCATCCTTATCCGTTTGTTTTAGATTTCGGTAGGGTTTGCCAGGAATCGTCTTTAGGCCCATCTGAAAATTGACCCATCTGTGGTCAGGCATGGACGTTTCTCGACTGACCTCCCATTTGTCTATATTATTAGAGATATCCAGGCCATTGTGATATTGATCACCGTCTGGCTGCGAGCGTTCTTTAACATTGTTAAAAAATGTTTCAAATAAAAGTTGTAAAGTATCAAAAAATAAACATTTAATGAAATATACTTTTTGTCGTAGCTCTATTAGTTTTCTTGGAAATGGTACATTTTTGAATTTTATTAATCTATCTCAGTAAGCGTTATTAATATTAAGTAATTGGAAATAATCCTATATCATTTTAATTGGCAGTTGGTACCTGTGTTGGCCGCAGCTATTTTTTAATTATCTATTAAATGATGTCCCACATAACTTAGGCTGCTATTTAACATTTTAATGATAATTGCAGATGCGCCCCCTGGCGACAAGATTAGAAAGTCGAGACTAGTCTCGTTGAAATATTCGGGTAGGTTTTGCAGATGATTTTTTTTTTCGAAGTCAAAAGGATAAAATTAATTCAAAAACAAATGATTGGCACGGGTGGCTCAAATCACCAGTTATATCCCAAGGTCGCAGATCGTCGCAGCTAAAATTCATCAATTTGTTTTCTTTGGAGCTTAGGGTTAGTCATTTATCAAGTTAGAAACCTGCACTAGCCTGCGCTTAAAAGTTACCGTTTATAAAAGTGCCATTGTTTTACAACATATTTCAAAAATTATTAAATTTGTAAAAAACATATATTTTAAATTTCTGAGTACATTGACATACAATAATATGCTAGAAATATGAGAAAATATATTAACGCTCACTTTATTGTGTAAAAAAATATGAAATAAAAAAAGAAAAATTATTATTTAAATTCTCAATTCTAATCTTCGAACTTCGAAAATTGATATCTATAATAAAAATATTAAATTCTGCGACTTGAGTAACAGGAATGCAGTAGTCAGCTATCCTATAAACTGAGAATAAAAGTTATTTTTCATTCCAGCAAATTGAAATAAGTAAAGTTTTGTCGCCGCCTAGACCACTGTGCGCTCTGTGGCAAAAACAAACAAAAATCAACGATTAAAATCAATGTACTTGCAACATTTTGTTTATGTTTTTTGCGCTTCTAGTTGGATACCGGGTTAAAGGGCGTGTCATTTTACCATGGAAATTACTCCTCAGCCGCTGGCATGACTCCTCTGGAAACCACCCTTATGAGCTCGCTTCAGTTTTCACAATTCAGTTTTTCCACAGCTTAATATTTTTGTATGTATTTATTCAGAGCGACCTGATATACAAAAATACGGTGTAACCTTTTAACTATTGAAGATACGGAAGAGTATTATATATGGATATAAAGTATTTCGACGAGCTCTACAACTACCAGCTAAAAGATTTTTCATTATGATCAATAATTAAGAAAATATTAAAAAATCAAAAGAAAACACGCTAAGAGTAAACTACGACTCTTGGGCTTTCGCGTTTTCATCAAAAACTTTTTAGATCCGCGATTGTAATTAAAATCTTAGGTTGAAAATGTCATATCAATATTTTCAGCGGTTTTTGCTTTTTGCAATTTGCACAAATACGTTTTAAAGTGTAAACGGAAGTTCCACACCTTTATAAAAAGCATTACATGTAAAATTAACTCGCTTAAAAAGTAAATTAGTAAGTAAATATATATGTTAAGGACAAAACGCATTTGTCTAGACAAAACCTAAATTGTCTAAGGTTTTTAGATAACAGCCGAATAAAATTGTATTTATCCGTCAGTTCGCACTTTGTGTATATAAAATGCGTTGTGTGTGAGGGACATTAGACAAAACGCGTTTCATGATGTTACATACAGGGTGTCAATTTGAATACAAGCCAGCCACAATATCTTTGGAACCGTAACACTTAGTGAAAATTTTTCTAAAACCGTTCCTAGGATATGGAGGGGAAACCAATTTAATCCACATAACAATCTTCTGCAATCAACCCCTTAGGCTGTAGCCACCCTTGCCCATTTTTTTAAATGGTATGACCCCACGTGTGATTTATTATTACATAGGTCTTTCAAAATGCTAATCAGTGGTACCAGCCTAAGGGGTTGGTTGCAGAAGATTGTTATGTGGGTCAAAATGGTTCCCCCTCCATATCCTAGAAACGGTTTTGAAAAATTTTCTCTAACTGTTACTGTTCCAAAGATATTTTGGTTGGCTTGTTTTCAAATTGACACCAAATTGACCAAAAAGTACCCGGAAACGTCAATTTATTTTATAAAGGTCGTGAAAGATTAAGAGAGTGAAGTCAATAATATAGCATCAGGTGAGCGAAGCAAATCTTTTATCCTATACAAACTTCGAATAGATATACTTCTAGGTTAAGTTACTAGAATAGTTTGTTATAGAATAAATTGGGTAGAGAAACTCGTACAGGTTTACGATTCAACATACAGTATGTCTCATAATACTTCGCTACGCTACTCGGCAAAACCAAATGTTTAGGCTTTTCTAAACTCGAAATTTTACTTCATGCTTAATCAAGCATTAAAAACACTCGTTAGTATAGCATCAAATCAGCTAAACCCCCATAGTACAAAAACGGACACCCTGTATTTTTTGTTTGCTTTGATTAACAAAATGTGGTAGTGTAGTAGCCACCCATGCTTTAGATAGTAACATGAATAATAAATGTAAGAAAACATTAAATATTGTATTTACAAATAAAATAAAAGGTATTAGCAATTGCTCGAAGTGTTTTAGTCAATACTGTATTTCCAGGTTAAGTTCTGGTTCTGGTTCTTTAAGGAGTGCGCATTTCTGCACTGCACTTAGGCCTTATTAGGCCCATTGTGCTTCCTCCCGTCGACCACCCCGCCTCAGCCACCCTAATTGGTCTAGGTAGTCTAGCAAAGCCGAGGTGGGTAGATCCCTTATGTAGGTCATCCTAGGCCATCTTCCATCTAGTAAGGAGTTCCTAGTTAACGAGACTGCCGGGCGATCGCTGAGAATGTGTCCGGCAGTCTCGTCTTCCATGTTACACCATCTGCAGGATGGAGAGTCAACTGTCCCCATCGTGTATAGGTGTGCGTTTAGCCCGCCCCTAAAGTTCCCCCTGGTCAGCTGCAGGTACTGTTTCGCTGATCTCTCGTTGGGATACAATAGTGTTTCCTTAGAGAGCTTGCAGCCCTTGATGTCATCCTAACGCTTCCTGAATTTCTCCAATGCATTAGTTTGTACCATATTACACAGGGACAGAGGCGCACTAGCAGCTCCGGTGAGAGAATGTCCATCCCAGCCACTGCTCTTGTTAGTTCGGCAGCTCTCATGTTACCTGTGTTCGAGTCGTGCCCCTTCACCCAGCAGACTTCAATGTTGTTATACATTGCTGCTTGCCTGAGTTTTCTGTGGCACTCTAATGTTGTCTCTGAAGTTTAATGTGATTTTTTTAGAGACAGTAGCGTTTGCCTGCTCTCCGTGAAGATAAGTATGACATCATTTGACACTTTGCGGTTTATGATGTTTTTAGCCGCAAGTGTTATACCCATCGTCTCTAATTTTGTGACGGTGACATGCTTTCCCATCGGGACCTTTGTTTGAATTTTCAGGGTCCTGAAGAAGACTCCAATTCGTGATCCATCCATCCTCTTCGATCTATCTGTGTAGATCCTTGTGGCCGACTCTCTCATTTGTTTTGTGGGTTAAATGGCAACCGCGTAGGTTAAGTTAGGTTAGTACAAAGGTTTTCAATTGACTTCTTTTATTTCGTGAGCGTTTTTGTTGATAGCAGTTTTGTCGTGGGCGTATTTGCTGTGAGCAAATAGGTAAGCCCTTGTATCGGAGTGCATTTGTCGCTCCATCTTTAAATAAAGAATAGTTAAGGACTCATGCTGACAAAACGCAATTTGTCTGGATAAAACTCAAAATCATGTTTCAACTCAGACTATGTAATAATGTAAGGAATTTAACTCTTGCTTTGTATTAATATCATTAAATATATGTATGCGTTATATACAATTAATTTTAATGCAATGAATATAAAATGATAAAAAAAGGGCTTGGACGCAAATCGTTTTGTATAAATAATTTAGGTCATCGCTTTAGAATATGCACCGAAATTCATCAATTATCTACCTTTACATTGGCGGAATTTTAATTGAGCTAAGTGCATTAACCCTTAAAATGTATGCATAAGAGTAAATCTTTCTCACCTATCTCACTTAGTAAAAATATAGCACTTGCTTAATTGACACCTCTACTTTGACACCTTTACTTTAAAGATGACAGTTTCCACGCAATATTGTGAATAACATCACTAGCAGACAGAAAAGCTGCATATATTATAACTCCGGGGTATTCACTCGAGATGCCTTTGGACATGCTTTAAGAAATATTGTTCCTACTTTTAAGTGAATATTTAAAACGTTTTTACTAGTATGATATTGATTACGATGATACAACATGTAATATATAATAAAAAATTAAAACGAAATATCACCCTTTGAATGATTCGACGGGTCATTGGACCCCAATAAATTCGCATCTACTGTTTTTTTTCTGAATGAGGTAATACATTAGTTAAACGATAAAGTAAAGCTGGTCGGATAGCTGAATAAAGAATAATGGTGTCCGTTTCCACAAAAAATAAATTTCAGAAGATTCTTGCCATTTGTATTTGAGACGGCTATGAATTCTAGTTTTTAATTTTATGTTTTATTTTTATTTTATTGATACGTTTAATTACAGGGGTAAAAACATAAAAGAAAAATTAAGTATAATTAGTGTAAAAATAATTATCCAAGAGGAAAAACCCAATATTGAACCAAATCTAAATAATTAGTAGCAAAAAAAATACATAAAATACAATATTCATATAAAAATAAACATGTTTAATGAAAAAAAGCTCCCGACGCACATTGGTATCAATTCCCCAAAACATTGCCAATAATCGAAAACGTAATTTAATCTTTCAAAAAACTTACTCTATTGTTTTTGTTATATGGGGTTTTTTAAGGTCGCTGGTTACGAATTTAATATTATTTTTTGTAAAAACAAAATGCCGAATCCAATATGGCTAACAGAAAATACAAAATTCAACCGATTTCAATAAAAATGTATATATGGATATTTCACAGGTCGCTGGTTTCGAATTTAATACTGTTTTTTTTTTTTAAAAAAACGATTTTAATTAAAAACGATAAAACACGATATACTGAATGTTCGCATAACTTAATAACTAACTGATTTTATTGAAATTTGTTAACATAGCTGCAAAGTACTTACATGTAGTTGGTGATTCCATTTCACAAAATTACAATATTTAAAAAGTCAAAGAAATGAGGCACTTTTAAAATTGCGTTTTCTTCCGTTCGAAACAAGCACTCGATGTTATGCACAGGACGCTTTAGACCCCTAAAAAGGGCCGTTTCTAGCAGTTCAAATCAGGATTGTAAAGAAAACGTTTTTTTTTCATTTCAATTAAAACAAACGGTTTTTTTACAAATCGTGTTTTTTTTCATTGAAACAGCGTTTGAAACATTAACGATTAAAAACATGTTTAAAATGTGTTTGAATCATGTTCAAAACACGTTTATAACAGAATATATAGGGCATTTTTCTTTTGAGTATACATATCCCGATAATTAGAGCGGTTTTTTTTAAATTTGCGTAAATTTATTGTTTCAAAACGGTTAATTTGAATGGATTCTATAAGTCTGTCCAACGGTATGTTTTAAAAGTAGGAGTTATTAATGTTGACTACGAATTCTTATACGAAATATAGAAGGTGCTGTGTTGCGTGTTCCTGTGGGTTGATATGTTCAAGAGATTCATCGTAGTTTAATGTTTATTTATTTTATATACATAAGTTCTTCACGTACCGGTGTCCTCTGGTTGCCTCTGTTGACAGGCCGGTGTCGTGAGGTCTTTTTCGTAATCCTGCTGTGCACCTTGCGGGACGACAGAGAGAGTAGACGGGGTACCACCAGGTATGTCGAGGTCCTCCTTGTCGCGTTGGAGATTTCGTGCCCCGAAGGTCTCGTTGCTGTTCTCCTGTGCACCTTGCAGGGTGAAGGTGGTAGCGGAGATACTGGACGAAGTACCACCAGATACTTCGCTGATCGTCGTATCGCGTTGCGAATCCTCCTACGGAATCGAGCGTGGGTACTCGGTTCGTAGGTCGCTTTAGGTGTGGCAGAATCCGACATTACCGTGTGGATTCTGGTTTGCCTGGCTAGCTGTGGTTAGCTTGCTTGGCTTGTTCCTCTACTTGGCAAGCCAGGGTAGAAGGAACTGATGCTTAATCAGGGCCGTGCGCCCTATTTAAGCCTGGCGGGCCAGCTCTGTCATCCCCGCTCGTATCACGTGACGTAGGTGGGGACGCGTGTGTTCGCTCGCCGCAGGGTGGTGAGTCACCCTACTGGCGCGCGTTTTTTGCGCGCCCTTACATGTAATGACGTGTCTCCACAACTACTTTTAGTCGGATTTTGTTCAGAATTCTTTTTTCTGAGTAGCTACTGGTACTCGATTATGTTTCAAAGTACTTTTTTTCTAATACATTTTCCGAGTTCTTTTACTTCGAATACTTTTTCCCGAGAACATATAATCGAAATTATCTAGAGTACTCTTACTCGGCATTTACAAGAGTCCTTATACTAGAAATGTTACGAGAATATTTATTCGGATATTTTTCGAATAATTTTTCGAGTACTTACATCAGTCTTTTTATTCATTACGGCAAACTAAGCAGTTTTATTATACGTGGTTCGATCGAACATAAACGAGCCTTTATCTTCTTAGCATTGGAAATGGTATTTATTGTTTAGGTATATAGGTTGGGTTGCCTAGAGTTCGGAAACCACACCATCCGGCTTATCCTGTCTTTCATTTAGTAGCTCTAGCAATAAATGTAAAGAGTGGGCTTGTCTCTTTTGTGCAACGCGTAATTCTAAAGTTTTAAAAAATGCTAAACCAGTCGAAATCTATCACAGACTGCAGGTCCAATTTCTGACAGATGGTATTTAATAGAAAAAGTTTGAAAAGAAGATTTGGTACATCGAAATCGAGCTGGAAGCAAAGGCCAAGAAAAACCTGTGAAAGCCAAAATTCGATTGTCTGAGTAGGCCACAGGTTTTTTTTGTGACTGGACAGAGGTCCTTCCGGTGGATTTCCTTTACAGACATCGAACCGAAAACGTAATTTGCTGCTGCTAGCTCTTGGGTTAAATTGGATTCCACACAAAAAAGAGATTGTTCCATCCGCGAAGTATTACTCCTCCATGACAATGCTAGGCCTTGTAGAAGAGCTGTAAGGCAGCAGAAAATAATGGAAATTACCTGGCAATCACTTGAACATCGACCGTGCAGCTCAGACCTGTCTCTATGCGATTTTCATTTATTTGGACCCCTAGAAGAAACACCTAGAGGCATACGATTTGCAAGCAACCAGAAAGTGGAAACGTTTGTACGTAATTGGTTACATACCCGTCTAGCTTAATTCTACGATAACGAAGCTAAAAACGCATCTAAAACTTCGGGAAAAATTTATTTTAAATCGAGGATAAAATGTAGAAAAATAATTTATAGAAATGTAGATGTTTTTTTTATGTACATTCTGTGAAAAATAAAGACATGTTTAAATTTGATCGACCCATCTACCGGGTGTTTGATAAAAACGCCCAACACTATAACTCTGTTATTGACCGATTTTATTAACTTAAAAACCAAAGTCAATGGCCGTATGCTAAGAAATGAATTGAATATTTTTTTGTTCAATAATTACTTCATTGCCAAACAATAACCAACTTAACATTTTTAAATGGCTGCATATAATTTTATTACATTAGACATAATTTTTCTGAATGCAATAATGCCCAATTTTTTGTTATTTGTTCAATATTTTTTTGTCGAAAAAAAATTAAAATTAGTCTTCTATTAAAATGATATTTTTTAAAATTATAATTAGTGTGCCTTGTAAGAAAAGTGTCAGATGTAATTTATTGTGAGGTTATGTCATTCATGAATAATGACGACCCAACAAATAAGTTCCTACATTACAACTTAATGTAGAATAGAATAAATAAGAATAACGCCACATTATTGTATTATTTTTTAATTGCTAGTAAATAAGTTAATTTCATACATTGTATTATTTGACCTGACTTGAGAATGCGTGAAGAAAAATGTTAGTTATTTAAATATTTTGATTATTTTTCATTTCTAAAATGTATTTCTAACTTCACAATATTCATGCGTGGCGCATGAAGTAAAATTTCGAGTTTAGAAAAGCCTGAACATTTTGTTTGGTCACGTAGCGCTACGCGACCAAAGCAAATTTTTAGGCTTTTCTATACTCTAAATTTTACCTCATGCTTAATCTATGAGTGGAAACACTCGTCGTACTTTAAATTGATCTCTTTTATAAAATCGACGAATGCCTGAAAATGTACAGCTTATACATTATGTATATTCAAAACAAAAAAGAAGTATTTATTAAATATTAAAGTTGCATTTAAAATAATAACAAACTGTAAAGGCATAATAAATTAAACAGAACACACGGCTTAAATATAAACCAATAAATAATATTATTAGTATTAAAAGGCCAATTTGTTTTCAAGGCACACTACATTTATTACAAAAAAAATCATATAAACAAGATTTATAAAAAAAAATTGTCTGTCATAAATATTAAATTGAAATCAACCCATCGGGCATAATTGGATTCAGAAAAACGATGTCTAATATAATAAAATGAGAAATGTATATGCCGCCATTTAAAAACTTAAAGTTGAATACTATTTGGCAATGAAGTTAATTTTGAGAAAATATACAGGGTGGCGATAAATAAATATTCGTGTTCAAGATTGGATTCTAAGCAAAAAATGTGAAACCACCTTTTTTCGATCGGCCTTTGTTTTAGAGATAACGAAGCATAAAGTTTTCGGAACCTATTTAATTTTTATCCATAAAATGCATAGTAGGTTATGGAAATTGCTTTGAAACAAAAGACTTATTTATTAGTTGTTCACAGTTGTCACATACTTTGGGTATTGCTATTAATTTATAGTGTAAAAAAGATACAAATTTTGTTAACTATGCAGTTTGGTAATGAAGAATATGCAGACATTATTTTTGTTTACGGATTTTGCAACGGCAATGCTTTAGAAAGTTGTCGGGAATAGTAAAGAAGATTCCTGAATAGACATCAGCCATTTCGTTGTGTATTTTCCGATGTATTTCAAAGATAACGTTAATGTGGAATTGGTAATCGTTATACTGGTGGAGTAAATCAAAAATACAACGTTAGAAGAGAAGAAGAAATAATGTATGCAGTGCTTGACGAACCAGGTATTAGTGCCAGCAGAATTGCAACCCGTCTGCAACTTTCTCAGAACTTCGTTTGGAGGACTTTAAACAGAGAAGTATTGCATCCTTACCATTATCAGCACGTCCATCACTTACAACCAGGAGATGAAGTACAAAGATTAACATTTTCGCGATGGTTTCTCGATCAACAGGGCCAAGATCCTAACTTTATTCTTTCCATTTTGTGGTCTGAAGAAGCTACTTTCACCAGAGATGGTATCAATAACTGTCACAATGAGCCTCTATGGTCAGTACAAAATCCGCACGCAGTAAGAATAAATCGTTTTCAACGCAGATTTTTGATTAACACATGGTGTAGGATTTTCAACGGTCGTCTATTGCCAATACAAAATTCTGCCGCATCGTTTAAATACTGCGTCCTACTTAGTATAATCACTTGTACGAGTTATTAACAGATATTCCACTTGCATTGCGCAACGTTATGTAGTATCAACACGATAGTGAGCCACCGCATGCTGCAAGGGTTGTTGTAGAATGGCTAGACAACTATTTTAATGGAAGGTGGATGGGTAGGCGCGGTCCAGTTCAAATCTTACTCCACTGGATTTTTACTTTTGGAGCCACATAAAACAACTAGTTTATACAGAGGAAATTCAGAATGAAGAGCAATGACGAGACAGAATCATGAATGCTGCACTTGAAATTGAAAATAAACAAGTTTTTGCTGCAGTTTATAATTCTGTAGTTTTACGTTGACAGGCTTGCATCACGGCTGGCGGTGGACATTTCGAACATCTTTTGTAAGTTAAACTAGTAGTTTTTCTTTCTGTTACTAAATAAAGTTGGCATTTTGCCTACTATTCGTTTTATTGTGAAACTTGAAATTAATACATGTTTCAAAAGTTTAAACCTGGAGATATCGAGGTTTAAACTTTAAACAAAGGCTGATCTAAAAAAAGTTATTTCTCAGTTTTTCCTTAGAATCAATCTCGAACACGAATAACAATTTTTCGCCACCTGGTATAAATCACCCTGTATAATTACTGTCAATTTATAGTAATGAAACAGCCATTAACTTTGTTTTAAGTTCATTCAAATCGGTCAATAACTAGCAGAGTTATTGTGTTGGGCGTTTTTTATCGAACCACTATCTCCACCTAGTGTTAAATTAATTATTTGATTAGAATTTACCTCATATTCCAAATAATTAAGAAATATCTCTACAGGGTATTTTTTGTCTAAGCCAAGTTTGGTATTTTATTCAAAAATATTCTTATTGAGAGTAAAGTAGGGTAGGGTGGTCTAGAGTAGGACATATAAGGTAGAGGTTTAGTAATTAAAATATAATATATTATATAATAAGGTAATTAAAAATGTTACAATAATTTAATTTCACGTTGATAAATAGAAGATGAAATCGTTTATTTGTTCATTACAGAAGGAGTAAATTGATTTTGTGGGTCTTCTTGCGGAAATTATTTACGGTGCTATTAAATCGGTGGATATGTTTCACAACAAATAACACTTCTATTGGTGGCAAATTGTCCGTAAAAAAATAGCTTTTGATATTATAGCACAACATGAATTGCGCGGAAAAAATTTTACTTAAAATAACATTTTTAGTTAGCACTACATAAACGTTGTTAAAATTTTAGGTATCATGGATTCGTAAGCGGGATCTACATATCTTAACAGTGGGCATTCTGACATACACGAACGATCAAAGGTTCCAGAGCCTTCACACAGACGGTTCCGACGAATGGACTTTGAAGGTTACATCGCCTCAGACTAGAGACTCTGGTATATACGAATGTCAGGTCAGCACCGAGCCCAAGATTAGCCAAGCGTTCAAGCTCAACGTCGTAGGTAAGTTATTTCCTCCTTCTCATACCCCTCCCTTTCCTGCTTCCTCCTCACATCCGATCATCATTATTCCCTATTTCCATCATTAGTACATCTGCATAATAGTATTCATATAGTAGTCTAGAGTATCGATTAACTTGAGTAACTGCAGAAAGTGGGTATGGTCCACAGTATACGCGGAATAAATGGTGGGAACGAGTGTTAACGATCACGCACATAACAAATTATTAGGTTTTACCGTCATCGAAGGCTTCGGTTTTAAAAACTTAATGTCATATTATTGGACATAGCATTTGCGTGATAGGCTTACAAGCAGCGCAAACATCTGAATTGCCATCGCAATCCACATCTACATGCGCGTCGGTGAATATAATACATATATGCGAATACATCATATGACCGTGAATATACGAATCGTTGGGTATGAATTCATGCAAGGGCTTGCCTTTTCCGGTATCCTAATTTGCAAAAGTGCCGGGTCAACAAACGCCGGCTTTCACTTCACATCTAGATTTTACATAAAATAAAATTACTCAATTTTACAGCACATGCTAACATACAGAATACGCCGTGAGAAAACATAATTTTGTATCATTGCCTAACTTTTGTTTCTTTGTGATATACAGGGTGTCCCATTTTAAAGTACCCCCCTGGAATATCTTCAGAACCATACACCGATTAAAAAAAAAATCAAATAAAAGTTTAATGATTTGGAAAGAAACATCCAATTCTGTAAGAAAATTCATCCTCCCACCCCCAGGGGAGGCTGGGGATGAGGTAGCTTTGAAATCTCAAATGCGAACCCCTATTTTTTATTACAGATTTGGATAGAGAGTGAAAAAGTAAGTAAGTTTTATCTAAAAACATTTTTTGTTACTTTGATAGATAACGCTGCAATCAACAACATTGTTTTTATTATGTAAATTTCTCATAAATTTGAAAATAAAGGAAAGTGCAAATTAAGTTCCTGATTGATCGTCTAACGAAAGTTTCTTCTCCCAGATTAAGCATGAAGTAAAATTTCGAGTTTAGAAAAGCCAGAAAATTTGGATTTGCTGGGGCGCGCGAGCGAAGCGAGTAGCGCCCCAGCAAATCCAAATTTTCAGGCTTTTCTAAACTCGAAATTTTACTTCATGCGCCATGCATATAAATCACTAACTTCGAGTGAAATGTTAAACTATTTGGTTAGAGTAAAATAAATTTAGTATATCAATTATCAATTGTTCAATTTTGACTGCAGCGCCATCTATCAAAGTAACAACAAATGTTTTTAGATAAAACTTCCTTACTTTTCCACGCTCTATCCAAATCTGTAATAAAATATAGTGCTTCGCATTCAGGATTTCAACGCTATCCTCTCCCCAGCCTCCCTGGGGGTAGGGGGTTAAATTTTCTTACAGAATTAGATGTCCGCCTCCAAATCATTAAGCTTTTATTTGAAACAGTTTTTCATTCGGTGCATGGTTCTAAGGATATTCCAGGTGGGGCACCCTGAGGACACCCTGTATATACAGGGTGTCCCCGAATGGTCTGTACAACGCTCTACCACATATTCTCTGAAACAAAATAAGACGATTTAACTAAACTTATCTCTATCCAAAAGTGGTTCCTAAGCCATCTACGAGGCCTCAAAGATATTATTTTTCAAATATTTTTATTTTGGACTTATGTAAGAAAACCTAATTTGGCACATTTAATTACATTGATACCATGCACTTTTTGCGATATGTTTCTTTATCCTACGTTTAAAGTAAGTGGTCAAACTAGGACCATCGACTTCTTAAGATACCTAAATATTTTTATTCAACAGGTCAAATCATAAGGAATACTTTTTTTCTGCAAGATCATTCAATTTTACGTATTTTTTGTCTCTTATAAAATGTTGCTATTTTCCCCACAAAAAAATACTTTTAGATGGATCTTCATCTATCCGTTCTAAAATCTCTTCTTCAACATCCACAGTTTGTACAGTGCGTCTTCTACCACAATCCCTCGCAGAGTATTCTAAGCGGCCAGTTTCTCGAAGTCGCCTTTCTACGGAAGCAAATGTTTGATGGTTTGGTATTCGGCGATTTGGAAATCTTTCACTGTACACTCTTACACATTTGCGGCCATTACCTTCACAAAACCCAAAAACTAAAACAATATCAGTTAATTCATTAATTGAGTACATGACTGACGTTGTCACAAAATCACCGATAACCAAATTTCACAGGTGTCTCAATTTCTATTTTTGTAAATAAAGAATCAGTTTTTTTTTAGAATTTTATTTCTTTGTTGTTTTGACAAATAAAAATATTTTTTTTGTGGGGAAAATAGCAAAATTTTATAAGAGACAAAAAATACGTAAAATTGAATGATCTTGCAGAAAAAAAGTATTCCTTATGATTTGACGTATTGAATAAAAAGATTTAGGTATCTTAAGAAGTCGATGGTCCTAGTTTGACCACTTACTTTAAACGTAGGATAAAGAAACATATCGCAAAAAGTGCATGGCATCAATGTAATTAAATGTGCCAAATTAGGTTTTCTTACCTAATTCCAAAATAAAAATATTTGAAAAATAATGAAAATAAATAATATCTTTGAGGCCTCGTAGATGGCTTAGGAACCACTTTTGGATAGAGATAAGTTTAGTTAAATCGTCTTATTTTGTTTCAGAGAATATGTGGTAGAGCGTTGTACAGACCATTCGGGGACACCCGAACTTAACAGCATTCAAGCTCAGAAAGGGATACATTCTTACAGGCTAAAATTAAAGATAGAATCAAAGATGCAGCTCTTTCTCTGTATATAAACATTGATATAATCTGTTAGCATACTTTATTCATCGTTCAAAAGTAAAAATGCATCAAAGGCAATTGATGTATTCAGCAATATATTCATATGGATAGAAGCTTATCAATGTAATATTAACTATACTACTAATCATAAAATTATAAAATATGTAGTGTCATATGAAAATCATTTATTTATCAAACAGTTTAATGGATATATTTTATAATTTCACAGATTATTAATCACTTAATGGATTAGATTCTTCTAAAATATTTATCTAGGCAGAATCAGAATGATAAAAATATGATGTCAAAATGACCATCACAAATATTAGAGACGTAGTATATATTCTACTAATCACTAATGAATCATGACGATTAGGTTTCTGGAATCTCCTATTTATATCAATTCACTGTTTGTTTTAAGTTATGTGAAGTAATCAATCACTAATAAAACACGGTTTGTTTCCTTTTTTCTCTGATTTATTTATCACTGTTAAATGTACATTTCGAGTACCATGTGCTCGTGTTCAATAATTGAATTCAGTTATTGAAAAAGAGTACATGTTTCTTGAAATATACATCTAACAGTAAAAAATAAATTAATGTAGTTGTATGAGTTACGTGAAGGTGTTAAGTCACTTAATTAAACACAGTTATATTCCTTTCTTCACTTTTATTTTTCTTGCTAGATGTACATTTCGGGTACTAAGTACCCATTATCAATAGCTAACTGAATAAAAACCGATAAATGTTTACAATATATACCTACTCGGATTAGGCGGAAAAACCAAAAAAGTAATTTGAATTTTGAATTATAACCCTCATTAACACCATTGTGAACCCTCCCAAGTCCGAAGCCGAATAATCCCCAAAACCCCCATTTCCAAGATACCGCATTCGTTTCAAAATTCAAATTATTTGTTTGGTTTTTCTGCCTAATCCGAGTAGGTATATATTGTAAACATTTATGGGTTTTTATTCAGTTAGCTATTGATAATGGGTACTTAGTACCCGAAATGTACATCTAGCAAGAAAAATAAAAGTGAAGAAAAGAATATAACTGTGTTTAATTAAGTAAAAAATAAATTGGCGAAGAAAGCATATATATCAAGCTTAGAAAGTTTTTCAAACTTCTTCCCTTTATATATGAATGTAATAATAATACAAATAAAAATAGATATTGTAAATTTAAACCGAATTTAAGGTTATTTTTGTGATTCAACACGGGCAATATGAATATATTTTCATTGGTTGGCTATAAATCCCGCCGGCTTCGCCGTCGAAATGTAACTAGCCAACCTCGGGAAATTATCTCTTCATGTATCCCTAAACGTAATAATTATTATTAAACTGACTAGATGAATTTGGCACACCGATATATTTTTTTAAATCGTTTACAAAACAAGTGCGGGAAAATAACATTCCCGAGTGAAAGCATTTTACAAGCACGAGCGACGAAGCAGCGAGTGCCCTCAAATGCGTGAACTCGGGAAAATTATTCACGCACGAGAATTGTACAATATTTTTTGGAACGAAAATCATCATCACAATTATGCTGTCATGGAAAATGTTCCAAATCACTTTTATAAAAATTCTTATTTTTGATTACTGTTGCCTTATGTAGCTCAATCTAAACTTATCCTAAAAAAAATTAATGAACACTCTCATGATAGTACTAATAATATTTTCACAGATAGATAGTATTAGTTATATTATTATATATGTGTAAGAACTAATAAAATTGCAATTTGCTTACAACTTTCTTTACAAAAAATTAAACAAAGCATTCTTATAAATGCTACTTTGTGATACATTGTAAATGTTTAAATAATTAACACTGATTACTTTTTTGTATTTACCTTTTTATTTTAAATTGTGGCCAGTTTTGACTCGTCGGCAAGTCATTCTCAAACTAAAGTACTTAATCTAACATTGGGATCTTATATATATACTTAAAATTATCTATCAGATAAAAATGCGTTAAAAATAATATACACAAGCTCGGTCTGGTCGTTATTAGCGGGATTCAGTTTTGCTTTGTGAATCTCTAATGACTCCAAAAGGTTCATTTTACGGCCTTTTTCCACACAATGAAGGACTGTAAGTACATCTTCACCAAAAGTATGTCCTTCTTCTGTGAGGTGAGTAGAAAATGTGGATTTATCTTGTTTTATGTTTGTTGAAGATGTACTCAATGCTAGTTATGACATCTAAAATTACAGAAATGCAACAGTTCCTTCCTTTTTTGTATTCATAGGAATTATCTTGAAAAAATATGAGTTTATGTTCAGTATTCATTCACCGGATAACTATATACACGATTAAGGCTTCAACAACGCCACCATCAGTATAGTCCCGAACCAGTGCTTGAAGAATACTGAACATCTTTCACATTTTATTACGGCATACGCAATTTATATATAATCTGATGACGCAAACGCCTATTTGCTAAGCGGCTATTGATTAGCAGATGGCGTTTACGCTGACTTTTCAGAGCAACTACTATTTCGGCAAAGATTTCCAAAATCGAATGCAAGTACATAACAGACAAAATTTGTTATTACTATATTGATTGATCAATTTAAATTGCATTTTAAATAATTCGTATCATTTTAATAAATTATATGAACTGTCGGTATTTCTATTAGCGTGCGTTTTATTTATTTATTATTTTTTTTTTTTTCGCGTAGGATTAATTCACCGTGAGGTTATTTTCGCGTGCGGTTATTTCTTCGCGATTTTTTCTGTTGCGTATCTTTCCTTTACGCTTCTTTCCTAAAACCGAAATTAAGCTATTGAACAAAGTTAAGTTACTTTCTCTTCATCCAGTATTTAATATGAAATACAAAAGAATCCGTGTCCGCTACGTTTGTCACAGAATGTATATGCGTCCGATTTACCACTAGTTCGCATCGAGTGTTGCGAATAAACATTTAATTGCTACATTGGGCGAAAGGCCGAATGCGGCTCTAGATCGTAACGATCTAGAGCCGTTACGTGAGTATCCCAAAAGAGCAAATCTGGTCTTATTATTTCAATTGTGTGGGAATACGTCTCGTAGGATTAAGTTTACGTGTTCTCGAAATCGCATTAAAACCGAGTCAGGGGATATTTTTCTCTGGTCTATTATGTAACTGTATATAACATGGTCATTTACACACCTATTGTTCGTATTTATAGTTAATCTAAGTGATAATATTAATTATTAATTTATTAAAATAAAAACAACAAACAAAAACATTACAAACATTCGTTATAAAACATAAATAGATATTTACAAAACGACTTCCTGAATAGTACAAGTGCGTATAATCTATAATATGCAACAATTAGATATAATATCTTAAATGAAGAACGTGTAGACTTATCATCTTCATCAACAATGATGTCTACGACAGCGAGTTAAGTAGAAAAGAAGTAGACAACGCTATTTTTATAAATACGTAATTTTAAACTCAGTCTAACATACAAGCAAATGATTTAAAAAAAATAAAAATCTTCTGTGACCAGCACAGGTACCGACCGAAAAATAAAATAATATAGAACTATTAAATTAATTATTCCAATTACTTATTATAAGTAATGCTTAATGAGATAAATCAATAAAATCTAAATATAAAATTCAAAAGTTCACCATTTTCAAGATAAACTTAAAACTAAAAGAGCTACGATAAAAAGTATATATACAGGGTGTTCGTATTTCGACAGAATGTATGGGGATCTCAGTAAATCGAAGAGATAGAAAGTCGGTTAAATTAGGGCAAAGTTGCGTATTTTAGGGCCTAGCAATATCCTGAAAACAATTTTGAAATATCTTTTTTTGTTTTCGAGATATCAACAAAAAACGGGTTTTTTGAAAAACAGTTTTAATTTTTTTATTCAAAAACTACTGAAACTTTGACAATATAGAGGCACTTTTTAATTAGGAATCTAGTCGCATTTTTTATTTTAAGATAACTATAATATTTACCCGGGGACCATAGCCGACTTTTGTTTTTCTTATGGGCGCCACTTTAGAATTTTATATTTATTGAAAGAATTTTTTTTTCAGTGATTTACCACACTCATAATTTATTTTAGATTTGATATTTAAAATTATAACATTTTCTTTTTTGCAAAGAGTGCCTTGGAAACATTGACGTCATATCTATTAATCAATATAATCTTGACAACAGTCAATCATTGTTAGCAGTCAAAATAATTTAATAGATGTCAATCTTTTGTAATAATAACTGAATTAATTAAATTCTTATTAACAATACAATATAATTAGGAGTAGTGTTCATTGCACCTAAGGCTTTTCTAAAAATTTTATTCAAATTTGTCTTATTTGTGTTCCCATACAACATATTTATGTTGATTTCTATATTATTTAAGAAGTCATTTTAAGCAACTTCTACGTTGAGTTCTATTTCCATTTTTAACCGTTTAAATTCAAGCTAATATTTATTATTTTGTTTTTTTTTATATTGAGTGTGATAGTAGCGCATTAGTTTTAGATTAATAATAATATCCCCATTGTACCATACCTGAAGTTTACTATTGGGATTAAGTTGCTTTCGTACATATTTACCAAATAAACTTTCTAGTAAAAAGCAGTAGTAGGTGAGTTTATCTCATCAAATTTATGCAAAACGGACCAATCTGTAATCAATAATTCTTACTTCATGCGCCAAGCGTATAAAACACTGACCACGTTGGGTAGTTGGAAATATACTGCTTATGTTTAATAAATGTTAACCAAATCTCGCGTTATCAACATTCTAGTAATTTACAATCAATTTTAAGGTATACTTATAAGAATCTCTTTATATACTTTTTTATTTGTTTTTTATTTATAACCTGTCGATCGCCAAATAACTTGGTATGCAAAAGTAGCTCACGTATTACAAAAGGTTGATTACCCCTGGTATCTGGTACAAGGGGGGAGTGCGCATTGCTGCACTCATTAGGCCCATTGTGTAATGTACCTAATTGTACTGATTACCCCTGGTATAGATCATGATATCTTATTATATAGAATGTACAAATATAGCATAGAGGCGTAACTAACAGATTGCACCTTGTAAAATAGATACCTACTACTAGATTAGTTAAAGTTCACTTAGCAACATAAAAATACTAAAACTAAAACGGCATTTAACAGAAAGAAAAAAACATAGAAATTCGCCCAGATTCATCGTCTTATATTTTCGTTAGACAAGTAGTTTTCCGGCGAACCTTTTTCTGTTAAAGGAAGCTAAACAGTACACAGCCACAAGGAGAATAATAGGACCAGGAGAGTACAGGAACAGACGCATGGACGTACATCTGTTTCCGCCTGTCGGATTTACTCTAAAAACAATGTGGATCGTGTATTACCGGACATCAAAGTGATCTTGCGATATCAGAATTGTAATTTGATTCCGAAAACGATAAAAATGCTAACTTTATGTACCCTTTAGTATGATTAAGGACCCACACGTTCTTCGCAGATACTCAGCCTAATTTGCCTTACCCAATTTAATTGCACTATTTATACCCGGAGAAACACTGAATGTTCATTTCGCATGTTTAATATTCGATTAACGGGAATATTTACATACCAGATGAGAATAGTTGATGAAGGGCGAATAATTTAAATATTTACTCCAAAGGAAACATGCACAAGTATTTTCATGAGAACGGATTGAATAGTAATGTAATGAAAGTTAGAAAATTGATAAATGGAGTCAATCGATTAAATAAATGTTTTCTTTTAGAACATACAAGTTAAACATTTAAAATGCTGAATTAAATCAATTTGTTGCGCTAGATGTGTGCATTGGAAGTCCGTGTGCGAAAGTGGGTCGCTTAATTGCAGTCTAAATCAGGTCTCTTGGTTAGACTGGATTAAGATAAACAAAGGTGATAGGTTAATAGTATAAAGAGGACTTGAACCAATACTTATTCTACAATTATAGTTTTAAGACGCTTTCAAATATTAAACATAATAAAACTATGAAATAAAAGTTGATTTATAGCAAAGTTAGATCTAATAAACCAAAGAAAATAGTTAAGGACGGAAATTCACATGTTATTTGGCCATAAGAACGAACAACGATTCATCTTCTACAATAATGAAAATAGATCTTTGAAACTTACATATATTGCACATTGAAGCTTTGTGAATAAATTGACACTATTCTTTTTTCAAAAAAATGTTTCTTAAATTGCTAATAAATCAAATAATGAAACACTTTTAAATGATCATATAAATCCGTGCAATACTTTCATAGAAAACATTTTTTATTCTTTATATTGCTTTCATTTATTAAAGTAATTATTATAAACGTGTTGTATAAAATAGATTAATCTAAAATAAATCATAAATAAAATTAATCGTTGCTTAGAAATCTCCATAAGAGCAATGTAAATTTTGATTATGCTTTTAATAAATAGGGGGCAGCATCGTGCTATTTTAGTAATATCTTAAAATTATACTGTAATTTCCAAAACCATGTGAAACGAAATTGGATTTGATATGTAGAATTCGTGTACGGCATTTGTCGCGACACGGGTTCCCGGTGCGCGGCCTTGAATTGCGAATGTAATTTTTCTGCCGCGGACTATTCATTGATTGATTATCTTGTTGATACACAACAAAGAAATACATTATTAAAATATTTCCCAATACATTCTTTAAATATAAGTGCATTTCTGGATTTATGTTTTTAATAGAAATAGCCGGTATATGTTGATTCAAGTGATGAGTCGGAAAAATTCCTTTTTCATTTATTTACTAAATTAAATGTGCGACACTCGGCGATTTGATTACCGAGGCACTTAGTCAACTTAGCGTCTAGAGTTCGAATTGGGTTATTGTAATTTATCATTTTTTGTACGGCGCGTGGCGGCTTAGCCTACTCAGCTTGAAGTGTCGCCTCATTGCAATTTACCAAATTAAGGAGTGCAGCACCCGACAGTTATGTATGATATTTGATTTTTGATAGTAATCATTTAAATCACTTATGTAGTTGCAAATAACATGAATATATATTTTATGTTACCAGAATGTAACTGTTTGTCTAAAATATAAATACGGGGAATTTATCTTTTCGGTAAACATATGCATAAGCTGTAAATTTTCCGACATCTGTTGTTTTTAAAAAAAATCAATTTTAAGCTTTAAACGAGTGTTTTCCACTCCCAGATTAAGCATGAAGTAAAATTTCGATTTTAAAGAAGCCCCGTAAATTTTCTGGGCTTTTCTAAACTCGAAATTTTACTTCATGCGCCACGCGTATAAAACACTAATTTCAAGTGAGGTTTAAATATACATAAATTTCACAGTATTTTAGTGTTTTATACGCGTGGCGCATAAAGTAAACTTTCGAGTTTAGAAAAGCCCAGAAAATTTGTCTCGGGTCGCTGCGCGAGATTTTACTTCATGCTTAGTCTGGGAGTGGAAAACACTCGTTGAAAGTTTAAAATTGAACTCTTTTAAAAAACAACGAATATCTAAATATTTAAAGAAAATAATCTGAATTTAGAATACGTCTACTTTAAGGAAAAACTCCCTGTATATACTCATATGGAATATCAAATTAAAATCATTAATGGTAAAGGCATCTCTTTCGTTATACAGTTGTATGTATTTTGTATGTATATTTATCCAGTTTACTTGTGTCTTCTGTAATTCAATACCCATTCATTCATTCGCACGGCGCTATGTCAACAAACAACACGCTCCGCACTCATCATTTTTATTCTTCGTTGTGATAAAATTCGGCAGGCACTATAAACCACTACATAATCCAAACTACTTTTTGCAATTTTGCTATTTCTGCGCCATCTCGTGTCCCAGAAACACACAACCAGCAATAGTTGGCCCTCTCAAGCTGCATAAATTGAAAGTAATAGAGTGAGCGAAAAAGAATAAAATAAATTAGAAAGACAAACAGAACAACTCTCCATAAGTAAATTAATATTCCCTATTCAGTAATAACACATTTTGTATATGGAGTTCATTCAAGAGATAAATAGTTAGTCAATTCTCATGTTCGAAGTCATAAGAAACATTAATTGCATTGCGTCACATGTCTGTTCTAGACTGAGTGCCCTGCAATACAATCTCCCCATATAATAATATTACATATACTTGAACAAGTTAATACATCGAGTAATACGGAACTGTCTATGATTTAGAATCTATAAATAGTTTAGCGATTAATTTTTAACCATGACAGATTTATTCGTATCTACATGGAAGTTATATGCAATATAAATTTGATACAATTTCCTGGCATTATGTTCAATTAGTAACTGAATATAAATTTGCTGTATGGTTGTGACAGGTAAAGTTAGGTGATAACGTGTTGTAATTATTGAAGCAAATACATCTTCTCACTTACTAATTATATATATATATATATATATATATATATATATATATTATATATACCGAGTCAATATATTGCACGGAGAATACAATTGCATTAAATGAGCATTCGGCCATATAGCTCCAGCTCTACTATTAATAATGCAATTACCAATGTTGTGTACACAAATCAACTTGCACAAGATTAAGAGTACTATTTATGCGATATAGTATAAACAATCAAAAATTATAGGGCAAACTTCATTTGCTTTCTGCTTAATTTTTTTTGTCATAGTGATTGCTCTATCAGAAATATAATCAGGTTGAGCACTCAATTTGTCAAATTACTACTTGGAAATGCTAAACTAATGCCAATAAAAAATGATAAAAATTAATGATTTTTACTAATCGAACGGATCACTCAACCAATTATTTTTTATAGAAATTGACTAACATACTGTGAAATTCTTAAGAATTTAAAAATTGAGTAATTATTACAAAGAGAGGTAACCAGTGCAGTTTTCAGCGTCACGCACTAGCCGTATTTATCGGCTGGAAAATGCTGCCACGGGGGATACGGTGTAGACTTAATGAACTGCTTGGTGAATGTGATTCCGATCGGCACAGCTCGCGGGAGCCACCAGCGTTATCTCGTCAAGAACGTTTAATATAAACATACACACATTTACGTCAACAAAAAAATCCTGTCTACTTATTGCTTTCCCGGCCGAACTTTACTAATGTCAGGATACTTTTATATTGTAACAAATTAATTGCAGCACTAATTACAATTATAAATTTGTAAACTGTTATTTATATCATGTTATAATTATTTAATAAAAAATATTAAAAATTACGACAATCCCATATATTGCTTCTAAGAATTATTATTTATGATGGGGATTGATTTGTGAAAGTTAATAGATTGTTAAACGAAATAATTCCTTATCTAATAATTATTTAATATTATATTTTATTCCATTATGTAACTTCGAAAATATCTTACTTGATATGTTGTAAACATTGTATACGTTAATCGACATATGAATTTAAATGCGCTCTATATTTGGCCCGTTCATCAGAGACAACAGTTGTGAGTTTACTGCCAACTGTTGGGGTATTCACTGATGACCGGGTTGTTAATCGTGAACGTGTTTGGGGTTTTGCAATCGTACAAAATAGACCAACCGAAGGACCGTTTATTAGATCCCATACATCACAAACAAATCTAAGCATGTTGAATTTTGAACATTTTGATGAACGGGCCACAATCATTGAATAGAATGCACATTTATTGTAACTATTTTAGAAAACCTGTTTGCCATGGAAAAAATATATACGCCTTAAAATAAATACGTTGGTTGGGTTAGATTCTGATAGATCCAAGCCGGTGGGGCGACCTAAGATTTGTATTCATAAATTCTAGTAATTTTCTCTTTCTATATAAAAATAAATATTTAACGTGCAATTTACTATTTTTAGTAAATACTGCAAATATAATACTTCAATTGTTATTCATAATATTGCAAGTTCTCAAAAGTTTCAATTTATATTTAATTATATTTATTAAAAATTATAATTAGTGCGCATTGTAAAAAAAGTGACAAATGTCATTTATTGTGAGATTATGACATTAATAATAACGAAACAACAAAAATGTACCTACGTTACAACTTACTGTAGAATAAAAGTAATTTGGTTATTTCAATTTTCGATTATTAATCATTTTTTTAAGTGTATTTGTGACTTCACAACATTTCAGTGTATTATACGCGTGGCGCATGATGTAAAATTTCGAGTTTAGAAAAGCCTGAAAATTTAGCGCTACGCGACCAAACCAAATTTGAAGGCTTTTCTAAACTCGAAATTTTACTTCATGCTTAGTCTGGGAGTGGAATCAGTCGTTCGAACTTTAAATTTAACTCTGTTATAAAATCGACGTATGTAATATAATAAATCATTCATTAAAATCATAAAAAAAAGATGCAACATTTCACCTAAAATCAACTTTTAGAGTTAACTTTATAATTTGCTCGGCTCTTAATTAGTTAATATTCTATTCCTAAGAAAAACAGTATTTATTAAATATTAAAGTTCCATTTAATATAATAACAAACTGAGAACAAATCGACAAAAATCTAGAAATATCGAAAATCCCGACATGTTGAAAATCTTGACGGTTCTTATAAACTGCAAACAATCAGTCTTAAAATAAAATAATATATAGCGTGTTTCATTTACAATTATAACATTTAAACCACTTAGTTTAACAAACGTTTCTGGAATACAATCAAACTCCAATTAGTTTTTAGTATTGCTCCACTAAATTTCAATCTGATATTCTAAATAATAAAGATAACTGTAGCAATTAGCCTCTTTTGTGTTACACCCGGTATAAATAATAAACAATAAAACCTAACCCATTTATTGTTTGCAATACAATACTCGTAATGTCAGTATTATTCATGTCATTTTGTATGAATTCCATGCAATATTGAGTAGTCTTTCTTATTTAATAAAAATAAAATGTAGAAATATGTAATGGCTAGTTATACTGTTATAATATAATATATGCATAGTTTGTATTTAAGTAATATATTAATATCAATAAAGATGACTGAATACAAATAATATTTATCTACGACCTAATCTAAAAAGCTTGAATTATGTATCGATTAATATGCGTGAAGCTCTACTTTTTTGCACTAGTGTTGAAATGGCCAATGGGAGTTACTTTATTAAACAATTTTATCTACGACCTCACCAAATATCATAGCTTCATTTATGCATCGATTAATATGCGCGCAGCTCTACTTTTTAGCACTAGTGTTAAAAGGGCTAATGCGTTTTGAATGGGACTTATTTTTTTAACAGATTTTATTATCTGTCATTCGTAAGAATTCGTGGGCCAATAAAAAAAATATTCACATATCTATCCAAAATGTAAAGTAAAATTATTGACAAGAATATCTAAATCATAACAAATGCCCGTGAAAATGATAATATTAATTAATTTAAATAAAGAAAACCTGAAATAACTTCTTATTAATATTTTATCATCATGATCACAGTGCCAATAAGGCCGCGCGATTTGGGTCTCAACTTTTTGTTTGCTTTGACTAACAAAATGTGGTAGTGTAGTGGACACCCATGCTTTAGATAGTAACATCAATAATAAGTGTAAGAAAACATTAAATATTGTATTTACAAAAAAAAAGTATTAGTAGTTGCTCGAAGTGTTTTAGTCAATACTGTATTGCTAGGTTAAGTTTTGGTTCTCGTTCTTTGAGGAGTGCGCATTTCTCCACTGCACTTAGGCCTTATTAGGCCCATTGTGCTTCCTCCCGTCGACGTCGACCACCCCACCCCGCCTCAGCTCAGCCAGCCTACTTGGTCTAGGTAGTCTAGCAAAGCCGAGGTGGGTAGATCCCTTATGTAGGCCATCGTAGGCCATCTTTCATCCAGTAAGGAGTCCCTAGTTGACAAGAGTGCCGGGCGATCGCTGAGAATGTCTCCAGCAGTCTTGTCTTCCATGTTACACCATCTGCAAGATGGAGAGTCAACTATCCGCGTTTAGCCCGCCCCTAAAGTTCCCCCTGGTCAACTGCAGGTACTGTTTCGCTGATCTCTAGCTGGGATACAATAGTGTTTCCTTAGAGAGCTTGCAGCCCTTGATTTCATCCCAGCGCTTCTTGAATTTCTCCAGTGCATTAGTTTGTACCATATTACACAGGGACAGAGGCGCACTAGCGGCTCCGGTGAGAGAATGTCCATTCCAGCCACTGCTCTTGTTACTTCGGCAGCTCTCCTTTTACCTGTGTTCGAGTCGTGCCCCTTCACCCAGCAGACTTCAATGTTGTTATACATTAATGTAGTTGTATGAGTTACGTGAAGGTGTTAAGTCACTTAATTAAACACAGTTATATTCCTTTCTTCACTTTTATTTTTCTTGCTAGATGTACATTTCGGGTACTAAGTACCCATAATCAATAGCTAACTGAATAAAAACCGATAAATGTTTACAATATATACCTACTCGGACTAGGCGGAAAAACCAAAAAAGTAATTTGCATTTTGAAACGAATGCGGTATCTTGGAAATGGGGGTGTTGGGGATTATTCGGTTTCGGACTTGGGAGGGTTTACAATGATGTTAATGAGGGTTATCTGTTGGGTAATAAATTTAATAAGGGGTTCATTATTGGGCTTAAATCGAAATTGAGTAGTTCCGTCTTATTTTTCATCATTTCTATCGCTTCCAACATGTTTAATTGATAACTGCTGGATTCTTTTAATAATTTAACTTTATTTATGTTGAATTTGTGGCCTGTTGTCAAAGTATGATGAGCAATTGCTGATTTGTCAGGGTTTTGGCTTTTGATGTGGTACATATGTTCTTTGAATCTAATGTGCACGTTTCTTTTTGTTTGTCCAATATACAATTTAGTACAATTATTGCAATTGACTGAGTAAATCCCTGAATTCAGCAACTGGTCTTGTTTTTCAAAAGTATTACCCAATAACATTTTAAGTTTGGTATTGGTGTAATGTGCAGGAATGAAATTGTACTTTTTGAATATTTTATTTAAATGTTGGTTGGTTTTTGGCTCATGAATTATTTTTATATATTTCTTATTGTTGTCTGTTTCTAAAATTGGTTCTAAAGTGGTTGTGGATTGGATGTTATGATGTCTTATGTGTCTGTTGATTAATTTTTGAATTGTTCTCTTATTATAGTTTAGATATTCTGCAATTTTAAATATAAATTTAAATTCTATTTTCCTATTTTCTTTTGAAATTGGGAGTTTTACTGCTCTATGGATCATGCTATTAAAAGAAGCTAATTTATGTTTAAATGGGCTGTGTGAACTTGAGTGAATATAATTGAAAGTGTGTGTGGGCTTTCTGAAAATATTGAAATCTAGTTTATTTTTGTTTCTAATTACTATTAAATCTAAAAATGGAAGTTCGTTGTTGAATTCTAATTCAAATGTGAAATTAATACTGGGGTATAAGTTGTTGAGGTTGTTGACAAATTGTTTGATATCTCTGTTTGGTTCAATAATAGCAAAAATATCATCTACGTATCTCATCCATATTCTAGGAAAATAATCTAGAGTGTTTTTGGCCTGATTTTCGAAATGGTTCATAAAAATGTTTGCTAAAAATGGCGAAAGCGGGTTACCCATAGCGGTACCAAATGTTTGTTTATAGAATTTTCCGTTAAATTCAAATGTGTTAAAATCCATGACCATTTCGGTGAGTTTAATGTAATTATCTATTTTGTCTTTTGGGACGCAATTTTCAATTAATAAATCTTTTAAAATGTTAATGGTTATATCAATAGGTATACTGGGGAACAGTGACTCTACATCAAATGAAATTAATTGTTCATTTTGTTGAATATTTGTGTTGGTTAATTTGTTTGTGAATTGAAAAGAATCTTCAACGGAAAAGTCGTTATTTATTTTTAATTGTTGGAATTCATGAACCAGCCATTTTGCAATTTTGTACGTGGGTGCGTTGATATTGGAGACAATAGGTCTATATTTATTTCCCGGCTTATGGATTTTGGGTAGGCAATATAATTTTGGTAATTTTGGATTACTGATTTTTAATTTATATGCGAGCTTTTTATCAATTAAACATGTTGGAGTTTTAAGGAAGTTATTGATTTTGTTCGTATACGTTTTTAGAGGATTTTTTGTTAGTTCAACATATGCGCCGGATTCTAACATTTGTGTCACGTTGTCAAAATAATCAGATTTGTTGACAATTACAATCGCATTACCTTTATCCGGCTTCAGGTAGAAAACGTCTTTTTCTTTGAGGTTTTTTAAGGCTTTTATTTCCGGGTTATATTTTCTGCGCTGACCGTTGTCTTTGTTCTTCATTAAACATTTCTGTATTGTTTCTTTTGTGGTAATGCGGAACGCTGTTGCTTCTTCTTCTTTTAATTTCGTCGCGGCAATTTCCAGGTCGTTGATTAAATCCTCTATTGGTACCTGCTGGGGAGCTATTGAATGTTTCAGTCCTTTCTTCAGGATGTTTAGTTCTTCATTCGAGAAACTAACTGTTGACTTGTTGTGGATCACTATGTGTGTGAGTTGTGGGGTTGAATGTTCACTAAATTCCTGAACTTGTTTGTGTTGATGGGTTAGTTTTTTCAGTTTTTTTGGGAATGGTTATCGATTTGTTCTTGATTTTTGTATTTATTACGTTATGTAATTTTTGCAGGGATTCATCCCACTTTACAGGTGTGGTGTTTCTTGCGAGTTTCAGGTGTAGTTCATAAGCAACTGTTTCTAAACTGTTGCGTTTTTTGTGTTTTTTGTGTTATACATTGCTGCTTGCCTGAGTTTTCTGTGGCCCTCTAATGTTGTCTCTGAAGTTGAATGTGATATTTTTAGAGACAGTAGCGTTTGCCTGCTGTCCGTGAAGATCAGTATGACTTCATTTGACACTTTGCGGCTTATGATGTTTTTAGCCGCAACTGTTATACCCATCGTCTCTAATTGTGTTGTAATGTACCAATTAATTAATTCATATATATATTGTTATTTTCATATTTCCTATTTCTTATTTCTGATAATTTTCCCTTTGTAAAACATATTTCTCATATATATATATTTTTTTTTTTTATATTATTTTGTTTATACATTAATTTTGGTTATACTTAGTAACGTAATGAGTATGATGTGTTACTTTATACAACTAATTGTGTTAATTTCAATTGTAAAAAAGGTGAATTCCGTAAATAAAGAATAATAATAATAATAATGATATGAATCGTTTGTTTACTTTGTTAATCTCTTCAGTTTCGTGAAAATATCAGTACCAGAACTACGTTTGTACAAGAGGGCACAGATAACCCTGGGAAGAACAAATAATCAATTAGTTTCCAAATAATACAAAGTTCACCCCGGCTTATGCGTGCCCCCACTTATCTAATATTATCATTCCTTTCATTATTGTAAATTACTATTTTCCAAGGTACTTCTAGTTCTGATCTTATACGAAACACTCTTAATTCTACGTTTATACAAATTCCGCATTCGTTGTACTTATAAAATTTATTTAATCATCGACAATAAATATAATACGTTTAAAGTTTAAATATTATATATACGTTATTAAACCATCACTAATCCCCGCTCGACCATTACAGTGTGACGGTGACATGCTTTTCCATCGGGACCTTTGTTTGAATTTTCAGGGTCCTGAAGAAGACTCCAATTCGTGATCCATCCATCCTTTTCGATCTATCTGTGTAGATCCTTGTGGCCGACTCTCTCATTTGATGATGAAAAATTAGGGCTTGAACGCAAATCGTTTTGTATAAATAATTTAGGTCATCGCTTTAGAATATGCACAGAAATTCATCAATTATCTACCTTTACATTGGCGCGATTGCATTAAACCTTAAAATGTATGCATAAGGGTAAATCTATCTCACCTATCTCACTTAGTAAAAATATAGCACTTGTTTAATTGACATTTTACTTTAAAAGTGACAGTTTCCACGCGATATTGTGAATAACATCACTAGCAGACAGAAAAGCTGCATCCAGAGTGTCAATTTGAAAACAAGCCAGCTACAATATCTTTGAAACCGTAACAGTTAGAGAAAATATTCTAAAACCGTTCCAAGGATATGGAAGGGGAACCATTTTGATCCACATAACAATCTCCTGCAACCAACCCCTTAGGCTGTAGCCACCCTTGCCCATTTTTTTTTTAAATGACATGACCCGACTTGTGATATATCATTACAAAGGTCTTTCAAAATGCTAATCAGTGGTACCAACTAAAATTGTTATTGTTACATAAAAAATGTAAAAAAAAAGTTAATTATTAGATTATAGTATGCTTAAAATGATTTTTTTTATATTGCGGATAGGTGCAATTTATTCAGTTAATACATTTATTAACTGAATATATTCCATTAAACCAAGTTTTGTTATTATTTTAATATTGTTTTAGAGTTGTCCATATTTTAATAAAACAATAGATAACTCTGATAAATATTGGGTATTGGGTGTTTATCTGTGCTTTTTCATTTGTAATTTGTAAAGATAAATTGTTCTAATACCTAATTTGACAACAATTTTAAAATCAAATAAATTGATTAAATTTTTTTTGCATTTTTTATGTAACAATAAAAAAAATTGGTACCACTGATTATCATTTTGAAAGAACTTTCTAATGATATATCACAAGTAGGGTCGTGCCATTTAAAAAAAATGGGCAAGGGTGGCTACAGCCTAAAGAGTTAGTTGCAGAAGATTGTTATGTGGGTCAAAATGGTTCCCCCTCCATATCCTAGAAACGGAAAATGTTCTCTAACTGTTACGGTCCCAAAGATATTCTGGCTGGCTTGTTTTTAAATTGACACCCTGTATATATAACATTTACTCAGTTATCCCTGAAGACGGATATCCAGCTGATTAATTACTGTACTGATGAAAATGTATTTGTCTATAAACGAAATACCAGTGTGACATTTTGAATCTTAATAAATTGCTCTTTATTGACCGTGTTTTGAATATTGTGACTGTAAGTGGCTTGATTGACTGTCTTTTGACTATGCTAGGATTTTGTCTGATTATATCTCTCTATGGACTTTATTTCGGTTATTGTGATGTTATGATTGTAAGTCACTTAAATCACTATATCAAATACAGTCAATATAGTGATTTAAAAACAAAATACTAATACGATAATATTTAACACTTGTGACATATTTTAAAGTAACGAGTGTCTTCCACTCCCAGACTAAGCATGAAGTAAAATTTCGAGTTTAGAAAAGCCCCGCGTAGAAAATTTTCACGGGGCTTTTCTAAACTCGAAATTTTACTTCATGCGCCACTCATATAAACCACTGATTTACAGTAAGTTAAAAATATATAACGCTTAAATGTGATGGTAATCAATATTTATTGAGATGTAGCTAAAAATGCAAGAATTACTTTTTTGTGAATAGTTCTGGAATAATAATATAAAAGTAGAATTCGTTTAATATCTATTGCTTGGTAAGCAGCGGTTTAAGTTTTTCGCATATTTTACTGAAAGGTTCATGAAGGTTCGTGTGTACTGTACTGATAGAAAATGTATTTGTTCATAAACGAAATACCAATGTGACATTATGAATCTTAATAAATTGCTTGACTGTCTTTGGACCATCTAGGATTTTGTCATATTATATCTTTATTGGCCGTGTTTTGACTATTGTGACTGTAAGTGGCTTGATTGACTGTCTTTTGATTATGCTTAGGATTTTGTCTGATTATATCTCTCTATGAACTGTATTTCGGCTATTGTGATGTTATGATTGTAAGTAACTTAAATCACTGTATCAAATACAGTCAATGTGGTGATTTAAATACTAATACGATGCACATTTTAACACTTATGACATATTTTAAAGTAACGAATGTCTTCCACTCCCAGACTAAGCATGAAGTAAAATTTCAAGTTTAGAAACGCTCCGCGTAGAAAATTTTTACGGGGCTTTTCTAAACTCAAAATTTTACTTCATGCGTCACGCGTAAAAACCACTGATTTACAATAAAGTTGAAAATATATAACGCTTAGATGTGATAGTAATCAATATTTATTGAGATGTAGCAAAAAATGCAAGAATTACTTTTTTGTGAATAGTTCTGGAATAATAATAATAAAAGTAGAATTCGTTTGATATCTATTGCTCGATAAGCAGAGGTTTAAGTTTTTCGCATATTTTACTTAAAGGTTCGTGTCGATTTAATGCTGCAATTTGTATAAGCTGCGAGAGATTTTGTTTCGTTCAGGTTATTAAAGTTACTAGTAATTATAATAATAGTACGCACAGCCGTTATCATAAAAATGCTGGAGTTCGTTGTAATAAAAGGAAAGAAATATCATATAAAACACTCCTGGCACGAATGTCGTTAAGTGCGAAATTTACATAATGTTAATTAAAGATTTCAATGGAAAGTCGAAGGGGGTTCTTATATGAATGTACGTGTGTGAGAGAGAATGGTAGAGGGATAGTAATTTTGTAGGGAGGATTTGTGGAAAAATAAATTGTAAGTGTATTGTTGCAGTGTCAAAAGCGAAGATCTTGGGGAACTCGGAATTGTACATCAAGAGCGGAAGTGATATAAATCTTACATGCATCGTTCTACAAACACCGGATCCACCTAGTTTTATATACTGGTATCGTGGCGGAAACGTTATCAACTATTCTCAAAGAGGTGGCATTAGCGTGGTAACTGAAAAGCAAACCAGGACCAGTCGACTTCTAATATCCAGAGCCTTGCCAAGTGACAGTGGCAACTACACCTGCTCACCATCCAGCAGTGATGCTGCCAGTGTTCTGGTGCACGTTTTAAATGGGGAGCAACCAGCAGCCATGCAGCACGGAAACAATAGCAGTAGCGCCATCTGTTGGACGATCGATTTTGTTCTGTTATTCTTAGTGCAGTGTTTTATACTTGAAAGGAGAATTAATCCCCCAACACAATAAGAAATTAATATATCAACGACCTAGTTTATCATAATGACAAAAGAGACAACTAATGTAAATATCATGTAAGCAAAATAATCTGTGTACTATAAAAGAATGAATATATCAACCAGATAATAATTTCAGTTATATTATGTATTACATTTTAATTAAAGTAGAGGTGCGTAGTGAAAATAATTATATTTCCGGAGAGTTATTTATATGTACTTCTTTATTTCACTTTGTTTCCTTAATACCCACATTTGCGGAGCCCACATAAAAAATGTGTGCGGGCCAAAAGGAAGTTTACTCAACAAATATTACCATTTAAAAGAATTTCAGTATTCTTTTATGTAGATATCTCCCCGGAAAAGAAAACTAGCAGACTTTCTAAATCTACACGTCTCTAACATTAACTGATACACATACATTACAGCGAATGACAAACTGTAAATTATGTTGCTAAACTACACTAAAAGGGATCATATACATTTTATAGTGTACAAAAGCATTTGTATTTTAAAATTTAAAAGAATACAATTTTAAGTATAAATGAAATTGCCAATTCTTGGTTGCAGAATACTTCAAACATTAAAAGTGCGATTCTTTTCGCAATCTACAACAAGTTAGTCTTACAATGACTATATCAAACACTCATTGAAACAACTACTTCCCGGGCTAATACCCCGACGGACATTGAATTATACAACAAGTGTTTGCTGTTACATACAGTAACCTACTGCAAATGTAACAATTTGGGTCAAATTATTCAGGCCATCTATAGACGCGTTTCGAGATTTATCTCTCCTCAGTATAGCTTTGCCATTCCCTTTAAACAATTTGACACCTTAGACTGGCGGTCACGTTACCGTTCAAACATTAGTATAAATGAAATTGCCAATTCTTGGTTGCAGAATACTTCAAACATTAAAAGTGCGATTCTTTTCGCAATCTACAAGTTAGTCTTACAAAGACTATATCAAACACTCATTGAAACAACTACTTCCCGGGCTAATACCCCGACGGACATTGAATTATACATACAGTAACCTACTGCAAATGTATTAGCCCGGGAAGTAGTTGTTTCAATGAGTGTTTGATATAGTCTTTGTAAGACTAACTTGTTGTAGATTGCGAAAAAAATCGCACATTTAATGTTTGAAGTATTCTGCAACCAAGAATTGGCAATTTCATTTATACTTATGTTTGAACGGTAACGTGACCGCCAGTCTAAGGTGTTTGAATACAATTTTAATGAAGTACGAGTATTCTTTCCCTGTAATTGTTTTATTAATTACTAATAAAGTTGTACATTTTTTTATTTCTTTCTGAAATATAAATAATTGCAATAGTAACATTTATAAATACTCTTCCCAGTGATGTGTAATACCACATCAATTAATGACAAAGCAATGAACTAAGCAAGAACCGAGTGGAAACTGTTTAGTGAGTTACATATATACAGACCGCTTTTCTTTTAAGTATACATGTCCCAATTTACAGTGTGTATGCAGTAAATCTTCACACATTTATTAGTTTTATAAAAAAACTTCAATTTGAAGTTTTAAACTAGTGTTTTCCACTCCCAGGGTAAGCATAAAGTAAATTTTTTTTGAAGCAGAAAATATCCTAAAACTTCACCTTAAATCAGTGTTTTATACAAGTGGCGCATGAAGTAAAATTTCGAGTTTAGAAAAGCACCGTGAAAATTTGTCTCGGGTCGCGGCGCGACCCGAGACAAATTTTCTACTCGGGGCTTTTCTAAACTCAAAATTTTACTGCATGCTTAGTCTAAGCTTTTGTAAAAACGACGAATGTCTGAAAATATACATACAAAAATCATGACATGTATACCTAAAAGAAAAATTCCCAGTATTTATACAGGATGAGTTTTTTCATGTTCTCTATGGGAATTTTGGAAAATATAAGAGGTATAAAAGCGGTTAAATGATCAAAGTAGTGCAGTTTTACGAGCTGAATAAAAATACCATTGCAAAATGTTCATGAAAGTCAAGGGTAACTAGGTATTTTAAAAAATGTGAAAACTGTCGATTTTTTATATATATATATAACCTTTATTTGGTATAAAAGAACAAAATACATCTTTTTATATACAATTATCCCATGCAATTATTGTATGTACATTTTTACTCCACGACAATACTAATAATATTAATATTAGCTACTCCTCTCTGGCCTTTGTTTCACAAGTACTTTTAGCAGATTAATCCCACTTCCACTCGCACAAATATTCTTCTTTCGACACATACCATTTATCCCATGCGTTCTCTGCACTCCCATGCAATCCCTCATCCAATGTTCCTATACATCCTTCTCTTTCCTTCCCTTCTCCATACCTTTCTTCCTCATTCCTCATTCCCACAGCTAAACCGCGCCAGTTGCCGTGCTCCTTCCTTAGCTAATCTTGCAAAATAACGCGAGGGGGGGGCCGCAAAAAAATAAAAATAAAAAATCTAATTCGCGCCGCTGGCTACCCGCATCCTATCAGATTCATAAAATATCGACGCCTCTTCGTACTAGTATTGTAACATCCCTTATTTATTTTGGGATTTATAGTTTATTCTTAGAAAAACATTTAGTCAAAACAATATAATGAATAAAGCTTGTATAAGACGGCACTATTTTCTTGTACAAGAAAATAGTATACTATTTTCTATCATAGTGTAATACACAAAAATGACCAAACGCGAATTTTGTACAATTTTGTATAGTGCAAATAGGATGTGTTCTATTTGGTTTGGTCATATTTTGTTTATTACACCATGATAGAAAATAGTATACTATTTTCTTGTACAAGAAAATAGTGTCGTGTAATACAAGCTTAAAATGTGTTTTATCAATATTTATATGTGTGATACTAACAAATTGTTTTATTTCAGTTAAGATGTCGAATAAATATATAGCACAAAGTAATGACTTCCATATTATATACAACTTAAAATTGTACAGACATACTGAAAACTGTTTAATATAAAATAGATCACAATTAATTATAAATTGTCGTTTTAAAGTATCAATATAACTTAATGTCTCATTGAAGTATAATATTCGATTGTTTCACTTACATTTATTTGAAAGGTGTTCATTTTTTTATAATTAACATATAATGATACATATTAATCTAATCTATCAAGGATTGAAAATAATTTAAAATACAAATGTAACAATGATTGCAATTAATCAAAATCCCTTTTTGTGTAGATGTTTCTTTAAATGAATCCTTGCTGTGATTCCATGCAAATCCTTGTTACTATTGAACAATGAGCCTCTAGACAAACCTGTAAACCTTGTCTTGCCAATCCCCCTAAGTCTAGACACCTCACATCATCTCTCATCAAAATTGGTACAACATGGGCGACCACTAAACGAAATTTCATTTTAAATATGTACATTAGAAAACAAAATGTAAATACCTACATCAAATCGAAAAGCTTTCATATTTGTAGTAAACTAAATATTTTTTATTCCAGTAGAATTTGTACTAATAGTATCTGAATTTGTAATTAAATTGCACATTATTTAAATTAAATTATTATATCAGATGTAAATACGGATGTTCATTCATGTTACATATGGACTATATAACCTAGTGAATATTGTAAAGATATTAAATTACAATAAAAACAATAACTATAAAAAGTATTAAACATATTTTTCATGTGAACAATAAATAAAGGTGTAAGCACATCTCGATTTATTTATTAATTGTTACACTTAGGTAGAAACTGTACTATATACATATATTATTTTGTTATGACTTTTATTTTACCTTTTCTTGTTTATATTTATTATAAGATTATATTGATAAGAAGATAATAAATATAAATCTTGTGTATATATCTATAACCTTTTTGTTGTAATTCCCTCTTATACTTCTACACACGATCGCGCTTGGCATAAAATCGGGCATCAACCCAGACGGGCTTCTTCTTCTTCTTGCACAATTATAGGTCCCAGCAAACCAGCTTTGTTGACCAGCCACAAAAATATTTTCGATTGTGTTTGTAGAGGAAAGGTTCTAGTTAGTAAAAGAATACAGACAAACACATCCATTATTATATAAATGTATTAGTTTCATGTAAAGGGTAAAATAGGATAAGGTAAGATTTTCTACAACATACAGAATGAATAGAGAGAGGATTTGAATTTCCAGCTGTTATAAGAGAAAAGTATAGTTTCTTACATGTATCATAATAGTTACTGCATGAAAACATTTGTGATTTAAGTCTCCAATTTCCCCACAAAGACAATTTGGAAAGTCGATCGCCCTTATTTTGTATAGATAACTAGGCAATGGGTTATGACCCATCTTCCTACGGATAATAGATGTTACGAATCGTCTACCTTTGACTTTTGGATCAAAGAACCATACACTAGATGGAATAACGGGATTCTAGGAAAAATATTTGGTATGGGAAGAAGATGCGGACCAAACTGTTTGCCACTTTAATCTAAGGCTGGACTTTAAAATAATCAGTGAAGGATGATAAAAATTCAGACAATGGGCTATCCTTAACAGATTTAGCCAACATATTGGCGGTTTCATTTACCAAAATGCCAGAATGGCTAGGTACCCAACAGAGATTGTAAAATGGTGAACATGAGGGGATATTTTCCAATAATAACACTAAGAGATGTTTACTCATTGACGTCTATTGCTTGACTTATATAATTCTTACAAACTACCTACTACTACAACTAAATCTAAGACACCCCGGGTGGGGGGTTTATAGCCCGAGTGGACCCAATGCCCGTTAAGGGTGGGCGTGAGCTCCAACAGAGATTAACTAGACATCCTTTATTATATAGCTCAAAAATAACGTTTTAATATTAAAAGCTAAGAAATGCATTTTGGGGTTCATTCCAATTTCTTTGTATTGAGAGTAACGCAGATTTAGAATCAGTAAATATGACTGTCTTTATTAATTGGAGCTCTTTAATTAATATTAAACACTCAAGTAATGCTGTAAGTTCAGCGGTGTGGATAGAAGAGATGTAAGGGTTTCTGAAGGAGTAACTTAAGTTATTTTATATATATATATTCCGCACCCTGTGCATGTTGTGATAAAGGAACCATCTGTGTAGCAGAAAATGCAGTCAGGGCATTATTCGAGAGCCTCCTTATGAAAATTTAAACACTAATCAATTTTTTTGAATGGAATTTTTAGTATCTAGATTTATCCAATTTTTATTTGGAAGCAAATTAGAGAAATAAGAAGAGAGATAACAAGGGAGTTTAGAAGAAGTTAAAATGTTAAAGGAGGCAGGAATGACGTAGTTTTTAATAAGTGCACAATCAGGTTTACCTTCACAATTGTATGAATCAGTTAAATTGTTAATAGATGAGATAACCATGCTATTATTAATAGCTAAACATGTTATAAAATACTTCCTGGCTAAAACATCAGCTCTTATAATAATAGGGCTTACCACTCTCTACCTCTAGAGCCCTTGATCTCATACAACCCAACACCGTGAGCAGTAAGGATGTTTAGAGGCGATCAGTGGCCATGACTAAAGACTTATTTAGAGGAGAAAGTAAAAACAAACCATACTCTATTTGAGACCTAATTAATGATTTATACAAAGTGGTTAAGGTGGCAGGGTCTGCTCCCCACCAGATGTGAGAGAGGCTCTTCAACACGTTAAGAGTTTTATGAACTGTTTCTTGTAATTCCAATATATGAGGTCTCCACGACAAAGCTGATTTGAGGGTGATTCCCAGATATTTAACTGCTAAATTTTGGGATTTCTAAATCTTAAGAATAAAGTGGGAAGTAAGAAATGACTTTTGATCTCTTCTTAAATAGTATCCTCTGCGATTTACCAGGAGAAAGGAATAGTCCATGTGAATATAGCCAGTCCGATAGTTCGAATAGAGCTAAATTAATTCTATTGCACAATGATTGAGGGTTGTTACCAGAACAATACAAAACTACATCAACGGCGTACTGAAGTATAGAACAATAGGGTGACATTAGGGATTGGACATATTGTACACTCTACAATATGTATAATAAGGGACTAAGGATGGATCCTTGAGGGAGACTAATATAAGAAACTTTGGGATTTGAGAAGGTGCTATCGTGTTTTAAATTAAAAAAAAATATTTATCAATGACCAAATGCACCTTATAATATTTGAAGGAACTCCAATAGAAATAAGTCTATCCACTAGTAAAGAAGGAATAATGGAGTCAAATGCAGCAGAAATATCTACAAACAACGCAACTGTTATTTGATTATTTAGAAATGAGCAATTTACATCAATTTAATTAGATTATCAATGGTACTTCTGCCCCTTCTAAATCTATTTTGTGTAGATGGATAAGTATCATTCCTTTCTAACCACCAATCCAATCTTAGTTTTATATTATATTTGTTCAGGCATTCAATTTTTGAAAATCACTTTTTACGAGTGTTTTCACTCCCAGACTAAACATGAAGTAAAATTTCGAGTTTAAAAAGACTAAAAATTTGGTTTGGTCGCTTCGCGAAGCGAAGTGGCCAAACTAAATTTTCAGGCTTTTCTAAACTCGAAATGTTACTTCATGCGCCACGCGTATAAAACACTGATTTCAAGTGAAGTTGAAAATACATTCTTTATCAAATATCAAAAATGTCAACAGTTAGGAAAATCCGGATATTTCAGATATTGAAGCTTCAATATTTATAGCCAAGAATAACAATTGTTTATCAAAATAAAAATTTTTACAGTTAAGAAATTTCGAATAGTTTAGATATTAAAGCTTCAATATTTTAGAGTCAAGTATAAACAATTGTTTCTAAGAACACTGAAGATCAATGATTACAATATAAAACAGAAGACAAATGACAAATCATTGCTTATACGTAAACAAAAGATAAATAATTGCAACAGGAAATAATAGCTTGTAGAAAATTGAAAATAAATAAATGAATATAAGAAACAAGTGTTAAAAATGTTCCTTATACAGGAGGTAAGGGCAATAGTTATTAGGACAGTTTGGACTCTCGACAGGCTTCAGAATAGGGCAAATGATTTGCTTAGTTCAAAACTCAGGCACTGATCCTGAAGAAAAAATGTCATCACAGCCTGGAGAGTCTTTCAAATAGAGTTTACTTCGCTTAAAGTAAAATTGATTGAAGGAAAAAAATATGATATTGAAGGAATTTGCAAATTATGAAAAAGTTCTACAAAAGGGGGGGGGGGGCAGTTTCATAAAGAAGAAATTTAAGATTTCCATATCATGAGTTGGAATAGAGGAAGCAGAAATGATTTCCTAAAAATTTTAATTTTTCTTCAGACTTCGGTGATTGGAGTAAATCGGCAGATTGATTCACAGTACTCCCTGAATGTGTTTTTCTTTTTTTCTTTAAATATTTTCCTAGATAAGGCAATGGATTTTTAAACTGCAATAAATGCTTCAGTTGACCCCTCTCTATAAACATTTTTAATAGCCTGTTTTCTAGACGCCTTTATTTGTGTGCAGGTGAAGTCCCACCACGGACACAAAGAAGGACGAGAACGAGACATCTGTTTGCTTACCTTCAATTTTGTGTTCTACACGTAACATGCCATTAGTAAATAATCTTTTGCTCTATTTGCAGGTTAGACCGATTTTCCTGGATATTTTTGGAACCAAATTTGCAATAAGAGGCGAGAGAGGGTGAAATATTGCAAGATTTGTGGTTGTGCAGAAGATGAAGTAAAGAAATTGTTCTTTTTACCACGAACTCCGAAATTGTAGTTATTTCAAAGTATTTACAATTATTAATTTCATCCTCATTGTCCTCATTACGATTTACATTCATCGAATACTTATATTATTACAGAATTACATTCAGTGAAATCGTGTTAGTTTTGATTTTAGTTATAAAATATGGGCTATAACTTGAATATGTAACAATGCACGCTTTTGCATAAGTGATATATGTTTTATAAGGGTTTAATTCAGTTATTACATAAGGAATAAACATATTCAATATAATGTGATGAGCTGAATCGATTGTTTTAACCAATTTTAATTTGAATTGTGATTTAATCAAACGGCACTTCCTATATTATAAAAAGGTTGTTTCTCAAATTTTCCTGTAATATTTCTTCAACCGTATTATCCTCTGATAAATTCGAACCATGTAATGAATTTATTTACACTAAAGAGCCTAATCAAAATAATATCTAATTTCACTATCCATCAGAAAATTTAGTTATTTTTGTCGGCAAGGCTATAACAGGCATCAAGGAATATTTGAAAAACAACAGATCACAAATTAATTTACCCAAACAAATTTTACTGTATTAATGTAAATCAATTGATTATAGCTTGCTACATGAATGTACATTTCATTTTTTAAATATCAGAGATCACATTGTAATAAATACTTGTTTACCCTGGTATTCTAAGAGATTGTCAAGAAAAGTTATCGAGCAACTTAAGATTAAAAAAACCATATCAAACAGAAAGTTTTCAATTTTTCAACACATTTAATCCAAAAGATTTGATGAATAAAACCGAACAAGCCTCAATATTTTTGTATATGTTTGATTTGCACTAAAATATGTCAAAGTATTGAGTCGATTCATGAGAATTCTGTACACTTTCTGACAAAATCCTTTGTGTCGTAAAATATCAAAATAATACAAACTTTTAAATAATCAATAACACTAGAAAGTGCCAACATTTAAAAAACACAATAAAAATACTTTCCACTAACTTTTTATAATTTTATAACAACACTCCTTCAAGTGTCTTTTGGCAATTTTAACTGTTAACAAAACACTTTTTCCACTATCGTTTGACAACTTTTCAGTTGATAAAAACAACGGTGTTAGATAAAACTGTATACACTATTTAATGTTAGTTTGTTATGTCTTTTTACATTTTATATAATTTAACAGCAGATCAACTGCAATCTATACGTAGAAAAATCAGCATATTATCATCCTAAGGCTCATCGTCATGAAATGGCCTTAAAGCACGTCTTATGGGAATCCCTAACAAATGACCGAAGTTCTACAGAGTTTATAAGTGAATTCATTAATAAACTCTGTAGAGCTTCGGCCGTTTGTTAAGCATTATAAAACAATAATTATTATTTTTCTGTAGAATCTTATTATACTTAACTATGATGTGAACAAAAAAGAATAACTATATTCCTTCTAGCTTTTGAAATAAAATATATTAAATATTTGATATTTTTTATTTCACCCGACGCCCTAAGGGGCAACAAGGGATAGCAGAAGAAGAAGAAGATATTTTTTATTTCAAAAACAAGCTAGTGTATAGATATTTTGAAGTGTTCATATTGTAGTAAAATATAATAGGAATCTACAGAAAAAAAATATCGATTTTATTTATTAATAAACTGTAGAGCTTCGGCCATTAGTTAAGACTTCCCATAACATGTGCTTCAAGCCCATTTCCTGACGACATCTCTTTAACGATAACATCATTTTGCAATGAAAAATATTCATAACAAGATATACGTTGTGGACAGTACAAACTTTCAACATATGTCATTGAAATGTTTCCTACTCTCATGGGTGTTTATTAAATTAATATAAAAGTTTTCTAAATTAGTGTAATGTCTTGAATTATTTTTTTTGCAATATCTATAATAAATATTCTGAAATTAATTCGGATACATTGTATAAGATTTCCTTTCGAAGAGTTGTGAATTTTTCATTTATTTTTTGGCTAAAATCTCAATATACACTGAAAATGCTCGGTCTCCTTTTAATAAATCATAATATTATTTAATATGTATTATTATTTATAATGATTGTTAAATTGTTAGGAGCGGTTCAAATTGGTTGTTGTTGGTTTTCCAATCTTTTATGGCAAATGTCAGAACCATGTAGTCAGGTCCCATTTTTGTTTTGTATTAAATTTGTAATGGGTCATGTGCAAATATTATTTTTGACGAAAATAATTTACAATATTAATTTAAAAATCACCCAAGAAAATAATTAAAGCAAAATCAACATTCAGTAAATACGAGAATTACATCGATAACAATGTTTCACACGAGAGAAATAACGACCGCAGCATCGCCTTAAAATAAAAAATAAGTTCGGGCGCGTGGAGAGATGCTGACATTCAAAAAAAATTTGGTTCAAGGTTTAAAGAGCACAAACACAGAGTCTCGAAATCGTGAAAATGGAAATGACGTCAGATCTCCAAAATCGGGTGGGAAACATAAGTTATAAAAGAGCGCGGAGCGAAAAACAAGGAGAGTCAAGAGACAGTTCGGTAGAAGAACGGTTGAGGGAACATCATGTAAAGTAAGACTGGTTCCGAAACAAAGAAGAAAATAGAAATCAGGTAAACAATCTACAAGATGACTTCAACATATACAACAAAAATAAAAATGATACAACAAAAATAAAACAAAATAATTACCGGGTGAGGTCGAGTTGTGCGTGGAAAACGAAGGAGTGTTCCCGACAGTTAATTGATTGAAAACAATTAACGGGTGAGGTCATTCTAACTTAGTACTGCAGAGTTATGTTCCCGCTAGTTAATACTACAAAACATTGACGGGTGAGGTCGGGCTGTGCGTGGAAAACGAAGGAGTGTTCCCGCTAGTTAATTGCCTACAATTATCGGGTGAGGTCGTGACAAGTTAGTACTGCAGAGTTATGTTCCCGCTAGTTAATGACACAAAACAATCAACGGATGAGGTCGGGATCTGCTTGCTTAACGAAGAAGTGTTCCCGCTAGTTGGTTATCTGGTAAGCTCCGGGATGGTTTTTGTGGGTTTCCCATCTCGTAATGCAAATGCAGGGGTTATTTAATTTTGCTCCCACAAGTAGAGTCATACAATTTTTGAGCTTAACTAAAATGCACATGGCTTCTAAGTACAAAGGCATTATAAAGTATTTTGAGAATATAAATGATTTAAGAAATACAAATTAATTAGAAATATCATAATTGAGGTCAATAAACTTTGCACCCGTTAAACTCACATCTTGTTTTATTTATTGTCCACACATCTTCCTGGTCATTAAAAGGGAAGAAAGATACAATATTTACGATAATGCATATTGACACAAACAACGAATCTGTTAAATAAATTGAAAGAGTTACTACATACACAACACAACGTAAATAAAATACAATTTATAAATTTGTATAATACCTAGGGTCGAATCATTACAAATGGTTAATAATTTAATATTGCTATGATTTATTTCGCTTCAATTAATCAATATTGAGATGTTCTTCAATGTTTTATGCCACTTTATTTTAATATTTCTACGATTCTGGTTTCGACATATTTAGTGCCATTTTCAAGTTTTACAAATTTAGAATTTATCTATGACTAAAAACTATTAAATAGTGGTGAATACAAGACATCCGTTTATTCGTTGAAAAGTTTTACACAGAGATTACGGGATTGTTTGAACATTTTAGCGGCTTCTAAATAATTCAAATTGGTACCTTTAATACAATGATGCAAACTTTTAACTTCATTCAGTTTTGGAAAGGGATGTTTGCATTCCAATGTGTGATTTGCGAAGGTACTGTTACTGTGATTAAGCTTGAATACGAGAAAATGTTCATTGTGACGTGTTTTTAAACTACGGTCTGTTTGGCCAACATCCGGGTGTTGACTTGGCGGACGCAACATAGGAAATCGCATGCTAATTTTAAAGTGTTCAAATACTGGCTTCCCTATTCATTTTAGAGACAAAATGTGTTTCACTTTTTTGTAGAGGGAAAAAATCTAAATTTATAAATATTTCTCTAAGTTAAAATAACTAAGAAAAAGTAATGTGATTTTATAAAAATAATGACATACCATGGAATTGATACAACAATTGTGGATATTCTATGTTTTTTTTTAAGTTAAATTTAAAGCTTTAAACAAGTGTTTTCCACTCCCAGACTAAGCATGAAGTAAAATTTCGAGTTTAGAAAAGCCCCGTGAAAATTTGTCGAGGGTCGCGCAGCGGCCCGAGTATAAAACACTATAATATTGTCAAATTTATGTATATTCGAACTTCACTCAAAATCTGTGTTTTATACGCGTGGCGCATGAAGTAAAATTTCGAGTTTAGAAAAGCTCAGAAAATTTGTCTCGACAAATGTCCATGGGGCTTTTCTAAACTCGAAACTTTACTTCATGCTTAGTCTGGCAGTGGAAAACACTGGTTTAAAGCTTCAAATTGAAAAGTAATGTAATTTTATAAAAATAATGACATACCATGGAATTGATACAATTACGGTCGTCAAAATAGCACAAATTATAAGTAATTAATATTACTTAATTAACGACAAAAAACATAACACAAACATCGTGATAACTGTGGTCTGCATAATACTACTTTATTAGGAGGATTTTTTCTTGTATAGTCTAAATCAGGTATGGGCAACCTTTGACATGTTGAGGGCCAAACTTTAGCGTGCAAATACGTTCGCGGGCCGCGTTTAAAAGTACTTAGTGCATTTTAAAGTAGTGATAATATTTTTTGCGATAGATATTAGACATGAAATAATACGACAATGTTATTATAGTACAATTTATTAAAATAACAAAATGAAATTTAAAAAAATGGTACATTATAATTAAATCGTTAAATTTGCAATTGTTACAAACTATGAAAGTTAAATACACCGAAATCAATGAGACACTTGAGCTTGAATTTGGGAAACTAATCCATCGATATTTGGATTAATTCCACTGACACAAAGAAGTAAAGAATTTTCCAAATTATCGTCAGTCAGTCTTGTACGATGTGTTGATTTATTAACTTTCATCAATAAAAAGAACTGTTTGCATTTATAAGTACTGCCAAACGCACAAATCAATCTTCTTGCGAATTTTCTAAGCTGCGGAAAATTGTCTTCTTCTAGGTATTTTTCGTAGAAATCGCACAACTTTACGTCTTCAAATTTGGATTTTAGCAGTGAGTTTTCTTGAATCTCGATCAACTCCATTTGTGAGTGTATTGGAGCATTTTGTACAATATACGTTGTAGGAGTAGCAAATAAACTAAAACAGTCTTCCATGTTTTTGAAGTCGCAAAATCTGTTCGAAAATTGTTCCGACAGTAACTTGAGTTCTTCAGCATATTGAGTATAAGCAATATGTTCATACGCAGAGAGCGTGTTGAAATGGTAACTGTTACCAGACAGCATCTGTGACTCCCACAAGCTTAGTTTGATCTGAAACGCTTTTAAATGGCTGTACAAATCATTTACTAACTGTCCTTGTTTTTGAAGTTTCAAATTTAAATCATTCAAATAGCCTGTAAGATCGACCAGAAATGCTAAGTCACATATCCATTTTGGGTCACTTAATTCAGATAGTGGTTTATCTTTTATTTTCATAAAGTCTGCTATCTCATTTCTAAGCTTGTAAAACCGTTTCAACATTTTTCCTTTGCTCAGCCATCTGACTTCACAATAATATGTTACGTCGTTATATTTAGCTGATATTTCATCCAAAAACGCCTTGAACTGACGATGGTTAAGCCCTCGGGATCGAATTAAGTTGATGGTTTTTACTACCACATTCATAACATTCTGAAGTCTAATGGACTTAGAACACAAGTTCTGTTGGTGGATAATACAATGAAGGACTATCAAATCATCTTTTTGCACATTTTTGTGCTTTTTGCTTTTTCATTCAAAATTCCGATGAAACCATCAGTGCATACTCCAATTAATTTTGACCATGGCAAGCCAAAACTTGTGAATACCTTTTGAACTTCAATAAAAATATCCTCTCCTGTAGTGGTTCCTTTTAGCGGCTGTAAAGCAAGCAATTCCTCAGTAACAGTGAACTCCTTATCAACACCTCGAATAAATATAGCCAGTTGAGCTGTGTCAGACAAATCAGTGCTCTCGTCTAATGCTATGGAAAATGATTCAAAACCAGCCATACGGTCAGTCAATGTTGTTTTTATCTCATTAGCCATCATTTCTATACATCGAACAACAGTTCGTCTTGACAAACTAATTATTTTAATTTTTTTTTTCTTTTCAGGACACATAATACCGCAAACTTCTAACATACACTCCTTGATAAATTCACCTTCGGCAAATGGTTTTAATGCCTTTGCCAATTTTGAGCTAACTATAAAACTAGCTTTCACAACATTATCAAGTTGTGTTCTTTGTTTATGAAACATTTGTTGCTGTTTTTCCAAATTTGCGGTAAGCTTCTGGATTTTGTCTGTTCTTAATTGTCTTGTCAGTGAGTCCAGCGTAGCATGCTTAGTTGAGTAATGCCTCTTTATATTGAATTCTTTCATTACTGAAATGGATTCATTACACAGCAAACAAATAGGCTTACCATTGTGCAAGATAAAAAAAAATTCTTCAGTCTATTTTTCATGAAAATGGTGAGCCTCTGTATCTACTTTTCGTTTCTTTCCACCAAACATCATTTTTGTTTACTTTTCGTTCAATAAACTTAATAATAAACTATAGTTAGTAACCACTCAAGATGCACACAAAGTCACAAAGCAAGTTGACGGCTCGAGCAGTTCGCTAGGATATCGCTTGTCCAAGTTATCACCTCGGTAGCACAAATAGAACTGAACTAACGTTCGGGCCATCCACCCGCTTATATAGGCAAAATGAACGAATAATCTGGAATAAACTAGTTTAGAATAATTGAGAAGCAATAAATCTTTTGATGTGTCGCCCGTGAGGCGGCAAACCTCAAAGAATTTGATCGAGCAAGTCGAGTGGCGGCGATTATCAAAGAGTGAGGCGGCAAACATCAAAGAATTTGATGTTTGCCGCCTCACTGTCACTCCCGTGAGTATAAGTACCTAATGTAATATTTTTTTAATTGGGTTTTTTCAAAATGTCTCGCGGGCCGGATCATATCTTAAAGCGGGCCGGATCCGGCCTGCGGGCCGGGGTTGCCCATATGTGGTCTAAATCATTTTGAAAACATTTACTTTAATCAATTGCCATCGATATCTTTTGCCATTTTGACATCCGCAATTGTTGTTTCAATTCCATGGCATGTCATTATTTTTATAAAATCACGTTACTTTTTCTTAATTATTTTAACTTAGACAAACGTAAAGTGATAAACGTTAGCACGAATGAATTTGGAATTTTTCCCTCTACAAAAAAGGTAAATACATTTTGTTTCTAAAATAAATAGGGGAGCCAAAATTTGAACATTTCAAAATTTACATGAGATTTCCTATGTTGCGTCCGCCAAGTCAACACCCGGTATACACTATTATACTCGGAACAGCACAACTGATACACTCCAGATTTTTTCAATTTTATCTTTACAATTAAAAAGAAGATTGGATAATTTTTTACAAGACGCGTAATTGCCTACGCGTCGTAGAAATATTAAAATAAAGTGGTATAAAACATTAAAACACTTCTCAATATTGATTAACTAATATTGATTACCAAGTAGCAACGCTCAATTCTATACAAATATTTATTTTAATATTTTGTTCCCGATAGATGTGGTGATGTTAACTTTATTGATATAAATAAATAAATAAAATGTACTTTGTAATGTATTTTGTTTTTTGTATACCCTTAAATAATTTTCAATTATTACATCGATGAAAGTAGTAATTTTATTATGGACTTTGGATTAAATGAAATAATATTAAATATACAAGAATTTTAAATAAACCGCCATAATTTGGATTAATTGACTCTCGCGCCCTTTAATGGTCTTTTTCCCTTTTTGACCTTGACGGGATCGAATGTAAAAGAAAATGCGCTCCCTGGTGGCGATGGTGGACATAAAATTTACTTTACAACACAGTTGTGTATCATATATGATCTCTGTAGAAATTACTCGTCATGCAATGCATCGTTTGTTAGAAACAAAGGTGAGGGGAGTAAACAGGGAATTTATTCATTTCTCGATATATTTTCAATTTCAAGCCAGGCTGTGCATCCATCTTTTTCTAACGTTTTGCGCTGTTCTTTTAATTTCGCTTTTGTCAAATCGTATTTCATCATTTGATTATTTATTTCGAATTGTGTATCCGATTTTAAAGAGAAAGTAAAAAATAAAATAATATGTAATCGTAATATAATTTCGATATTTTAGGATTCATTTTAGTCACATAATTTAGAGCCAAATGGAGGTTATGTAATATTTGTTTATATTTTAATATTGCATTATTACTCTGATCAATGAGAACTATCACTTTTACTTGCACTGCAAATACTTATTTTATTTCTTATATTAAATATCACTATTTTGTCTTTCATTGTCTATTGTAATCTCGCTACAATTGTTTCGCCACACTGTGGCGAAGAAATGGTACACATTAGTCTGTTCGGGTATAAGCACAAGGTTTATGAGGGGGCGGGATTTTTTGAAAACTTTAAATTAAGTAGTGGTGATTTTTTGAGATCCAGTTGGTCGTTAAGAAGATGTCGTGTGGAATTTCTTTTGATTACTTCTATACTCTCCATGATGTTTAATTTCCGGCCTTCTCTTCTCTATGCAAGATCTTGAATTTTTCATGGAAGTGGTAGTTCTCTTCGAAGAGGTGATTATTTTATTCGTATTTCGGTAGGCAGAAACGGTTGTAGAACTGTTAATTATTCAGACTTATGCCCACCTGCACTGGAGGAACTTAATCGTGGCTAAGAAGTTAACCACGATTATGCCACTGATTAAGTCAACATTCGAGAAAATGTAAATGTTTTAAATTTGTAAGACATCTCAAGCATGCCTCTTTCATCAAAATACAAACGTGTGAACAATTTGTGATTAAAATTGTTTATAAGAAGCATTAATCACTGATTGACACTGATTACAGTTAATTAGCTGTGGTGCAAGTAGGCATTATTTATACGAGGGTTGCCTTTTATATTTCGGGATTGGACAACCCTGGTGTTGCAATCTGGCAACTGAGAGCTCTATCGTAAAGTTTGACATTTTTGAGGTTATACGTACTCAGAACATTTTGACATATGAGCGTTATTTGTGTCGTTTACACTAACTTAAAAGATTTATCTCGGCCAAAGAATGGAATTAAATCGTGAACATTTTCGTGCGATTATTTTTTACAACTTTCGACGTGGATTAACTCAACAACAGTGCATGGATGAACTTAATTTAATTTTTGGCGATGAAGCTTCATCAAGGACCAGTGTTTATCGATGGTATGGTGAATTCAACCGAGGTCGTAGTTCACTCCAAGACGAATTTCGTGGAGGTCGTCCAAAATCAGTTGTTGTTCCGGAAACCATTGATGCTGTGCGCAAACAAATATTGCAAGATCGTCATGTGACCTATCGTGAGATTGAGACAACCTTAGGCATTAGTGGGACCAGCATACATTCAATATTGCATGAACATTTGACTGTCAAAAAAATTTGTTCGCGTTGGATCCCACACAATTTGTCAATCGTTCAAAAAAAGGCTCGTGTCGATTGGTGCAAAGAAATGCTCAAAAAATACGATTGCGGTGCTTCGAAACACGTCTATGACATCGTGACAGGTGATGAATCATGGATTTACGCGTATGAGCCCGAAAGTAAACAGCAGTCGACCGTATGGGTGTTTCAAGATGAGCCAAATCCAACAAAAGTTGTTCGCGCACGAAGCACTTCCAAGCAAATAGTCGCCTGTTTTTTCGGAAAAACTGGACATGTCGCAACCGTACCACTAGAACAACGCAGAACAGTCAATTCTGAGTGGTACACAACCATTGGTTTGCCAGTTGTCATCCAAGAAATCAGGAAAATCAACCGCCGAAAACGGATCACTCTTCACCACGACAATGCGAGCTCTCACACATCGGCTCAAACAACTGCATTTTTGAGCACGCAAAACATCGATTTGATGAGTCATCCGCCATATAGTCCTGACTTGGCACCAAATGACTTCTTTTTATTCCCATCCGTAAAAAATAAAATGATAGGTCAACGTTTTTCGACACCTGAAGAAGCGGTTGATGCGTTCAGAATGCATGTTTTGGAGATACCTCAATCAGAGTGGCAAAAGTGCTTCGACAATTGGTTCAAACGCATACAAAAGTGTATAGATCTTAATGGGGAATATTTTGAAAAACAATAAAGCGATTTTCAATGATTAATATTTATTTTTGTTCTCTAATCCCGAAATATAAAAGGCAACCCTCGTATGCACTTGTAATGTAACACTCAATGGATAATGCATTTTATTTTATTGCTTATGGAATACGTCTGAATAAGAAAGTGTGGTTATTTTATCCACAACTACAATTTGTTTTCTCCAGCATATGGTTACTCTTTACTAAAAATATTTATACTCTTACCTGTTTATCAGTCATAAAAACAAAACATATATGAAAAACGTCATATATCATTTTTTCTGATTGATACAATAATGAGTAATATTGCCTTGGTTACGATGTGTCATTAAAATATGGATTGTCAAAACCTGACAAGAAAATGTTTGCATTTGTAACATTACATTTCAGAACCAAAATAAAAATTACAATTCACAAACTTTCCACTAAATCGAATACAACCAGAAGTAAATGATGAAGAGCTCTCATCGCAATTCGTTGATGAGACTGCAGTTGTAACTGTCACCGTACCAAGAGTAGTCTGATCAGTTGCAAAATATTTGCATCAACACTGTTCACGGAATGTTGGCTCCTACGTTCGTGAAAATCTGCATACATTTTTTCATATGCAGATATAGATTTAGCTAGAATCAAATTTGCATTTTACCGCTTGCGTTAACACGTACGACATTTCAAATTATAAAAAAGTCAGACCAGTCAACTATGATAATTACAAACATGGCGCTTCGCAACGTTATTAATAAATTCAAAAAATGCATCCAATATTTTCCTATTTTCAGAAGAATATTGCTTTAATCAGAAAAAAAGTGATGACAACGTGGGAAATATGTATATATTTGCCTTGGTTGGCTATAGATCCCTCTCGCTTCAATGTCGGGATGTAACTAGAAAACCTCGGGAAATAATCTCTTCATATTTCCCTAAATGTAATAATAATTATTATTCAACACATATGGGCAACCCCCGGCCCGCGGGCCGGACCCGGCCCGTTGCAAGATATAAAACCCAATTAAAAGTATATTACATTAGGTACTTATACTCACGGGAGTGACAGTAAGGCGGCAAACATCAAATTCTTTGATGTTTGCCGCCTCACTCTTTGATAATCGCCGCCACTCGACTTGCTCGATCAAATTCTTTGAGGTTTGCCGCCTCACGGGCGACACATCAAAAGATTCATTGCTTCTCAATTATTCTAAACTAGTTTATTCCAGATTATTCGTTCATTTTGCCTATATAAGCGGGTGGATGGCCCGAACGTTAGTTCAGTTCTATTTGAGCTACCGAGGTGATAACTTGGACAAGTGATATCCTAGCGAACTGCTCGAGCCGTCAACTTGCTTTGTGACTTTGTGTGCATCTTGAGTGGTTACTAACTATAGTTTGTTATTATGTTTATTGAACGAAAGTAAACAAAAATGATGTCTGGTGGAAAGAAACGAAAAGTAGCTACAGAGGTAGCTACTTCTTATTTATCTTGCACAATGGTAAGCCTATTTGTTTGCTGTGTAATGAATCCATTTCAGTAATGAAAGAATTCAATATAAAGAGGCATTACTCAACTAAGCATGCTACGCTGGACTCACTGACAGAACAATTAAGAACAGACAAAATCCAGAAGCTTGCCGCAAATTTGGAAAAACAGCAACAAATGTTTCATAAACAAAGAACACAACTTGATAATGTTGTGAAAGCTAGTTTTATAGTTAGCTCAAAATTGGCAAAGGCATTAAAACCATTTGCCGAAGGTGAATTTATCAAGGAGTGTATGTTAGAAGTTTGCGGTATTATGTGTCCTGAAAAGAAAAAAGAATTTGAAAAAATTAGTTTGTCAAGACGAACTGTTGTTCGATGTTGTACCGGCCCCTCTGAAAATATTTAGGTGAACGTGGGAGGTGGGTTTCAAAACAAATTATTTATGATTAAAAACTTAAAATTGATTTTAATAAAATAAATATTGATAATAATAACAAAAATAAATGTTAATTGGTGTTTACCATACAAACATAATATTTCCCTTTCTTTTTGTTTAATTAAAGATAATTCCGAAATAAAAAAATTAAATACCTAAGAACAAAATAAATACTTAATTCTAAGTAAAACGTTGAGCGCCACCCAAGGGCACTGTTTTGAGACGGAATCAAAATTAGATGTTTCAAAAAAATAATGAATGTATAATAAAATAATATAATCAAAAAAATTCCTCCCTAGACGATCGTGACGAGTGTTAAATTATTTGATGCAATCAAATTTGCAAGATAACCGCACATCCTACATAAAACTTTTCAATGCGCTATCGCAATTCAAAAAAAAATGTCAACAATATTCCTGACCTTATCTTTAGCCTTGTGAAGTGTTGGTGACACATACATATGCCGGAATGCGACGGTACAGGATGCGCCTGCGTAGATCGACGGATGGCCTCCGATTGGTAGCGGCGGTAGCGGCGGTCGGTAGCGAGGGCTAACGAACGGCAAGTTCGGCAAGGTATGCGGTATTCGCGCGAGTCAATTAATGTTGGTGGAGGTGTCGGGTGCTTTATTGTGGTGGAGGCGCCGGGTAAAAATTGCTGGCTAACTTCATTTTCTCAATACTTTCCATTTCTTTTTGTTTTTTTAGCGTTGCGTATATATAATTGTAATTACCTGTACCGTGATCGCAATTCAATTCAATATGAATATCCATTTTTTGCGTAAGCTCGAGATAATTTATGAATTAGAGATCCGCGGTTTCCAGACAAAGGAAACCATGGATGTATTGGATCTTAGAGCAGTTCTTAAGAAATACATTGATGATAATAAGCCAATTATTAAGGGTGTTCGTGATACAATGACTGCGGAAAATCGGAAAGATATGATGGATTCGCTGACGGAGATTGACAAAAATATTTCCAATTTTCCTGGTAAGGACGCGAAAGTGGCGGAAAGAAAAATTAAATCGCGAATTGAACATATTGCTGGTCGACTAAACCGATACGAAAAATCAGATAAACCGGAATTTGAAGTTTTTAAATCGGAATCATTGAATAAGTGCGACTTATTTGAAGCTAAGCTGTCGCGAATAGTGGTCGAATTGCAAAGAGCAATGTCAAGTACGTTTTAAGATGATCGTAATTTTGATCGTTGTCGGTTTGATAGCGAAAATAGTGACAACGAGGATAAATTGCCGCCCGTCCCGCCGTTCCCTTAGCAAAATCCTCAACAGTACCCGTCTACAAATGGGAAATATAGTTTGACGGTAAGGCAGGCTCCGGTGAGTTGTTGGATTTTATTGAGCGTGTCGAAGAATTACGCGTAGCAAGGGGGGTTTCAAAAGAAGATCTGTTTCGATCGGCGATAGATCTATTTTCCGGGTCGGCTACTTTGTGGTTTCGTTCAGTTAGAAGTCGAATCAATAACTGGGATTCTTTGGTTAGCCGGCTAAAGTCAGATTTTCTACCTGAGGATTTTGACGACTGCGTATGGGCTCAATTGCGTAGCAGAAAACAGAGTAGCCACGAGAAAGCGACGTTATTTATCGCGTCAATAGAAAATCTGTTCATGCGGTTGGCCGAAACACCTAGCAAAAAAGCGATGGTAAATTTAATTAGAAAAAACCTGTTGCCTGTTTTTGCAACACAGATGAGTCTGACCGAAATTGATACTATCCCGGAACTATTATCTCTTTGTAGGAAATTAGAGAACCATATACCGAATTTTACTCCTGTCAGCTTATTATCTTCGGAAAGCACTGTCCAAACAGTGTCAGATTTCGAAAAGAAAATTAATACTTTGCTTGAAAAAATAAATTCATTGGAGTCAAAATTGGCTGAGCGTGAGAAGGTTAACGTAGCCTCCGTCGCCCCTCATGTAACCCTATCTCTTCGTGGAAAATGTTGGAATTGTTTCCAGCCGGGTCATCGCTATAGTAACTGTAAAGCTGAAAAGAGAAATCTATTTTGCTATGGGTGCGGTAAAAGAGGAGTTAGTAAAAATAAATGCTCTTCTTGTTCAAAAAACTAAGGCGACGAGAAAGTAACAGCCGACCTTTCTCCCAAAATCGCTCGAAGGCTGACAAAAAGGACACCGATTGGCAGATTTGGTTGGATAAGGTTAAACAATTTTGTATACCTAATGTCCAAATTAATCCTGTGACATAATGTGAATGACGACCGTCCGCACATGTTAGTATCAAGGGGGTGCAGTTTAGAGAATTAGCCGATACTATGGCTAATATTGTTTTTGTTAAAAAAATTGACATGAAGTTAAAAATGAAGGTTTGCTACTTTTGAAAAAAAATACAATTTTAAGTAAATTAAGTCGATGTTCTATCACAAACATTACAAAAATATTGTTTTTGTTAAAAAATTGACATGAAGTTAAATATGAAGGTTTGCTACTTTTGAAATAAAATACAATTTTAAGTAAATTAAGTCGATGTTCTATCATAACCATTACAAAAATATTGTTTTTGTTAAAAAATTGACATGAAGTTAAATATGAAGGTTTGCTACTTTTGAAATAAAATACAATTTTAAGTAAATTAAGTCGATGTTCTATCATAACCATTACAAAAATATTGTTTTTGTTAAAAAATTGACATGAAGTTAAATATGAAGGTTTGCTACTTTTGAAATAAAATACAATTTAAATAAATTAAGTCGATGTTCTATCACAAACATTACAAAAATATTGTTTTTGTTAAAAAAATTGACATGAAGTTAAATATGAAGGTTTGCTACTTTTGAAATAAAATACAATTTTAAGTAAATTAAGTCGATGTTCTATCATAACCATTACAAAAATATTGTTTTTGTTAAAAAATTGACATGAAGTTAAATATGAAGGTTTGCTACTTTTGAAATAAAATACAATTTTAAGTAAATTAAGTCGATGTTCTATCATAACCATTACAAAAATATTGTTTTTGTTAAAAAATTGACATGAAGTTAAATATGAAGGTTTGCTACTTTTGAAATAAAATACAATTTTAAGTAAATTAAGTCGATGTTCTATCATAACCATTACAAAAATATTGTTTTTGTTAAAAAATTGACATGAAGTTAAATATGAAGGTTTGCTACTTTTGAAATAAAATACAATTTTGAGTAAATTAAGTCGATGTTCTATCACAAACATTACAAAAATATTGTTTTTGTTAAAAAATTGACATGAAGTTAAATATGAAGGTTTGCTACTTTTGAAATAAAATACAATTTAAATAAATTAAGTCGATGTTCTATCACAAACATTACAAAAATATTGTTTTTGTTAAAAAATTGACATGAAGGTAAATATGAAGGTTTGCTACTTTTGAAATAAAATACAATTTTAAGTAAATTAAGTCGATGTTCTATCATAACCATTACAAAAATATTGTTTTTGTTAAAAAATTGACATGAAGTTAAATATGAAGGTTTGCTACTTTTGAAATAAAATACAATTTTAAGTAAATTAAGTCGATGTTCTATCATAACCATTACAAAAATATTGTTTTTGTTAAAAAATTGACATGAAGTTAAATATGAAGGTTTGCTACTTTTGAAATAAAATACAATTTTGAGTAAATTAAGTCGATGTTCTATCACAAACATTACAAAAATATTGTTTTTGTTAAAAAATTGACATGAAGTTAAATATGAAGGTTTGCTACTTTTGAAATAAAATACAATTTAAATAAATTAAGTCGATGTTCTATCACAAACATTACAAAAATATTGTTTTTGTTAAAAAATTGACATGAAGTTAAATATGAAGGTTTGCTACTTTTGAAATAAAATACAATTTTAAGTAAATTAAGTCGATGTTCTATCATAACCATTACAAAAATATTGTTTTTGTTAAAAAATTGACATGAAGTTAAATATGAAGGTTTGCTACTTTTGAAATAAAATACAATTTTGAGTAAATTAAGTCGATGTTCTATCACAAACATTACAAAAATATTGTTTTTGTTAAAAAATTGACATGAAGTTAAATATGAAGGTTTGCTACTTTTGAAATAAAATACAATTTAAATAAATTAAGTCGATGTTCTATCACAAACATTACAAAAATATTGTTTTTGTTAAAAAATTGACATGAAGTTAAATATGAAGGTTTGCTACTTTTGAAATAAAATACAATTTAAATAAATTAAGTCGATGTTCTATCACAAACATTACAAAAATATTGTTTTTGTTAAAAAATTGACATGAAGTTAAATATGAAGGTTTGCTACTTTTGAAATAAAATACAATTTTAAGTAAATTAAGTCGATGTTCTATCATAACCATTACAAAAATATTGTTTTTGTTAAAAAATTGACATGAAGTTAAATATGAAGGTTTGCTACTTTTGAAATAAAATACAATTTTGAGTAAATTAAGTCGATGTTCTATCACAAACATTACAAAAATATTGTTTTTGTTAAAAAATTGACATGAAGTTAAATATGAAGGTTTGCTACTTTTGAAATAAAATACAATTTTGAGTAAATTAAGTCGATGTTCTATCACAAACATTACAAAAATATTGTTTTTGTTAAAAAATTGACATGAAGTTAAATATGAAGGTTTGCTACTTTTGAAATAAAATACAATTTAAATAAATTAAGTCGATGTTCTATCACAAACATTACAAAAATATTGTTTTTGTTAAAAAATTGACATGAAGTTAAATATGAAGGTTTGCTACTTTTGAAATAAAATACAATTTTAAGTAAATTAAGTCGATGTTCTATCATAACCATTACAAAAATATTGTTTTTGTTAAAAAATTGACATGAAGTTAAATATGAAGGTTTGCTACTTTTGAAATAAAATACAATTTTGAGTAAATTAAGTCGATGTTCTATCACAAACATTACAAAAATATTGTTTTTGTTAAAAAATTGACATGAAGTTAAATATGAAGGTTTGCTACTTTTGAAATAAAATACAATTTAAATAAATTAAGTCGATGTTCTATCACAAACATTACAAAAATATTGTTTTTGTTAAAAAATTGACATGAAGTTAAATATGAAGGTTTGCTACTTTTGAAATAAAATACAATTTAAATAAATTAAGTCGATGTTCTATCACAAACATTACAAAAATATTGTTTTTGTTAAAAAATTGACATGAAGTTAAATATGAAGGTTTGCTACTTTTGAAATAAAATACAATTTTAAGTAAATTAAGTCGATGTTCTATCATAACCATTACAAAAATATTGTTTTTGTTAAAAAATTGACATGAAGTTAAATATGAAGGTTTGCTACTTTTGAAATAAAATACAATTTTGAGTAAATTAAGTCGATGTTCTATCACAAACATTACAAAAATATTGTTTTTGTTAAAAAATTGACATGAAGTTAAATATGAAGGTTTGCTACTTTTGAAATAAAATACAATTTTGAGTAAATTAAGTCGATGTTCTATCACAAACATTACAAAAATATTGTTTTTGTTAAAAAATTGACATGAAGTTAAATATGAAGGTTTGCTACTTTTGAAATAAAATACAATTTAAATAAATTAAGTCGATGTTCTATCACAAACATTACAAAAATATTGTTTTTGTTAAAAAATTGACATGAAGTTAAATATGAAGGTTTGCTACTTTTGAAATAAAATACAATTTTAAGTAAATTAAGTCGATGTTCTATCATAACCATTACAAAAATATTGTTTTTGTTAAAAAATTGACATGAAGTTAAATATGAAGGTTTGCTACTTTTGAAATAAAATACAATTTTGAGTAAATTAAGTCGATGTTCTATCACAAACATTACAAAAATATTGTTTTTGTTAAAAAATTGACATGAAGTTAAATATGAAGGTTTGCTACTTTTGAAATAAAATACAATTTAAATAAATTAAGTCGATGTTCTATCACAAACATTACAAAAATATTGTTTTTGTTAAAAAATTGACATGAAGTTAAATATGAAGGTTTGCTACTTTTGAAATAAAATACAATTTAAATAAATTAAGTCGATGTTCTATCACAAACATTACAAAAATATTGTTTTTGTTAAAAAATTGACATGAAGTTAAATATGAAGGTTTGCTACTTTTGAAATAAAATACAATTTTAAGTAAATTAAGTCGATGTTCTATCATAACCATTACAAAAATATTGTTTTTGTTAAAAAATTGACATGAAGTTAAATATGAAGGTTTGCTACTTTTGAAATAAAATACAATTTTGAGTAAATTAAGTCGATGTTCTATCACAAACATTACAAAAATATTGTTTTTGTTAAAAAATTGACATGAAGTTAAATATGAAGGTTTGCTACTTTTGAAATAAAATACAATTTAAATAAATTAAGTCGATGTTCTATCACAAACATTACAAAAATATTGTTTTTGTTAAAAAATTGACATGAAGTTAAATATGAAGGTTTGCTACTTTTGAAATAAAATACAATTTTAAGTAAATTAAGTCGATGTTCTATCATAACCATTACAAAAATATTGTTTTTGTTAAAAAATTGACATGAAGTTAAATATGAAGGTTTGCTACTTTTGAAATAAAATACAATTTTAAGTAAATTAAGTCGATGTTCTATCACAAACATTACAAAAATATTGTTTTTGTTAAAAAATTGACATGAAGTTAAATATGAAGGTTTGCTACTTTTGAAATAAAATACAATTTAAATAAATTAAGTCGATGTTCTATCACAAACATTACAAAAATATTGTTTTTGTTAAAAAATTGACATGAAGGTAAATATGAAGGTTTGCTACTTTTGAAATAAAATACAATTTTAAGTAAATTAAGTCGATTTTCTATCATAACCATTACAAAAATATTGTTTTTGTTAAAAAATTGACATGAAGTTAAATATGAAGGTTTGCTACTTTTGAAATAAAATACAATTTTAAGTAAATTAAGTCGATGTTCTATCATAACCATTACAAAAATATTGTTTTTGTTAAAAAATTGACATGAAGTTAAATATGAAGGTTTGCTACTTTTGAAATAAAATACAATTTTAAGTAAATTAAGTCGATTTTCTATCATAACCATTACAAAAATATTGTTTTTGTTAAAAAATTGACATGAAGTTAAATATGAAGGTTTGCTACTTTTGAAATAAAATACAATTTTAAGTAAATTAAGTCGATTTTCTATCATAACCATTACAAAAATATTGTTTTTGTTAAAAAATTGACATGAAGTTAAATATGAAGGTTTGCTACTTTTGAAATAAAATACAATTTTAAGTAAATTAAGTCGATGTTCTATCATAACCATTACAAAAATATTGTTTTTGTTAAAAAATTGACATGAAGTTAAATATGAAGGTTTGCTACTTTTGAAATAAAATACAATTTTAAGTAAATTAAGTCGATGTTCTATCACAAACATTACAAAAATATTGTTTTTGTTAAAAAATTGACATGAAGTTAAATATGAAGGTTTGCTACTTTTGAAATAAAATACAATTTTAAGTAAATTAAGTCGATTTTCTATCATAACCATTACAAAAATATTGTTTTTGTTAAAAAATTGACATGAAGTTAAATATGAAGGTTTGCTACTTTTGAAATAAAATACAATTTTAAGTAAATTAAGTCGATGTTCTATCACAAACATTACAAAAATATTGTTTTTGTTAAAAAATTGACATGAAGTTAAATATGAAGGTTTGCTACTTTTGAAATAAAATACAATTTTAAGTAAATTAAGTCGATGTTCTATCATAACCATTACAAAAATATTGTTTTTGTTAAAAAATTGACATGAAGGTAAATATGAAGGTTTGCTACTTTTGAAATAAAATACAATTTTAAGTAAATTAAGTCGATTTTCTATCATAACCATTACAAAAATATTGTTTTTGTTAAAAAATTGACATGAAGTTAAATATGAAGGTTTGCTACTTTTGAAATAAAATACAATTTTAAGTAAATTAAGTCGATGTTCTATCACAAACATTACAAAAATATTGTTTTTGTTAAAAAATTGACATGAAGTTAAATATGAAGGTTTGCTACTTTTGAAATAAAATACAATTTTAAGTAAATTAAGTCGATGTTCTATCACAAACATTACAAAAATATTGTTTTTGTTAAAAAATTGACATGAAGTTAAATATGAAGGTTTGCTACTTTTGAAATAAAATACAATTTAAATAAATTAAGTCGATGTTCTATCACAAACATTACAAAAATATTGTTTTTGTTAAAAAATTGACATGAAGTTAAATATGAAGGTTTGCTACTTTTGAAATAAAATACAATTTTAAGTAAATTAAGTCGATTTTCTATCATAACCATTACAAAAATATTGTTTTTGTTAAAAAATTGACATGAAGTTAAATATGAAGGTTTGCTACTTTTGAAATAAAATACAATTTTAAGTAAATTAAGTCGATGTTCTATCACAAACATTACAAAAATATTGTTTTTGTTAAAAAATTGACATGAAGTTAAATATGAAGGTTTGCTACTTTTGAAATAAAATACAATTTTAAGTAAATTAAGTCGATGTTCTATCATAACCATTACAAAAATATTGTTTTTGTTAAAAAATTGACATGAAGGTAAATATGAAGGTTTGCTACTTTTGAAATAAAATACAATTTTAAGTAAATTAAGTCGATTTTCTATCATAACCATTACAAAAATATTGTTTTTGTTAAAAAATTGACATGAAGTTAAATATGAAGGTTTGCTACTTTTGAAATAAAATACAATTTTAAGTAAATTAAGTCGATGTTCTATCACAAACATTACAAAAATATTGTTTTTGTTAAAAAATTGACATGAAGTTAAATATGAAGGTTTGCTACTTTTGAAATAAAATACAATTTTAAGTAAATTAAGTCGATGTTCTATCATAACCATTACAAAAATATTGTTTTTGTTAAAAAATTGACATGAAGGTAAATATGAAGGTTTGCTACTTTTGAAATAAAATACAATTTTAAGTAAATTAAGTCGATTTTCTATCATAACCATTACAAAAATATTGTTTTTGTTAAAAAATTGACATGAAGTTAAATATGAAGGTTTGCTACTTTTGAAATAAAATACAATTTTAAGTAAATTAAGTCGATGTTCTATCACAAACATTACAAAAATATTGTTTTTGTTAAAAAATTGACATGAAGTTAAATATGAAGGTTTGCTACTTTTGAAATAAAATACAATTTTAAGTAAATTAAGTCGATTTTCTATCATAACCATTACAAAAATATTGTTTTTGTTAAAAAATTGACATGAAGGTAAATATGAAGGTTTGCTACTTTTGAAATAAAATACAATTTTAAGTAAATTAAGTCGATTTTCTATCATAACCATTACAAAAATATTGTTTTTGTTAAAAAATTGACATGAAGTTAAATATGAAGGTTTGCTACTTTTGAAATAAAATACAATTTTAAGTAAATTAAGTCGATGTTCTATCACAAACATTACAAAAATATTGTTTTTGTTAAAAAATTGACATGAAGTTAAATATGAAGGTTTGCTACTTTTGAAATAAAATACAATTTAAATAAATTAAGTCGATGTTCTATCACAAACATTACAAAAATATTGTTTTTGTTAAAAAATTGACATGAAGGTAAATATGAAGGTTTGCTACTTTTGAAATAAAATACAATTTTAAGTAAATTAAGTCGATTTTCTATCATAACCATTACAAAAATATTGTTTTTGTTAAAAAATTGACATGAAGTTAAATATGAAGGTTTGCTACTTTTGAAATAAAATACAATTTTAAATAAATTAAGTCGATGTTCTATCACAAACATTACAAAAATATTGTTTTTGTTAAAAAATTGACATGAAGTTAAATATGAAGGTTTGCTACTTTTGAAATAAAATACAATTTTAAGTAAATTAAGTCGATGTTCTATCACAAACATTACAAAAATATTGTTTTTGTTAAAAAATTGACATGAAGTTAAATATGAAGGTTTGCTACTTTTGAAATAAAATACAATTTAAATAAATTAAGTCGATGTTCTATCACAAACATTACAAAAATATTGTTTTTGTTAAAAAATTGACATGAAGGTAAATATGAAGGTTTGCTACTTTTGAAATAAAATACAATTTAATTAAATTAAGTCGATGTTCTATCACAAACATTACAAAAATATTGTTTTTGTTAAAAAATTGACATGAAGGTAAATATGAAGGTTTGCTACTTTTGAAATAAAATACAATTTTAAGTAAATTAAGTCGATTTTCTATCATAACCATTACAAAAATATTGTTTTTGTTAAAAAATTGACATGAAGTTAAATATGAAGGTTTGCTACTTTTGAAATAAAATACAATTTTAAGTAAATTAAGTCGATGTTCTATCACAAACATTACAAAAATATTGTTTTTGTTAAAAAATTGACATGAAGTTAAATATGAAGGTTTGCTACTTTTGAAATAAAATACAATTTTAAGTAAATTAAGTCGATTTTCTATCATAACCATTACAAAAATATTGTTTTTGTTAAAAAATTGACATGAAGTTAAATATGAAGGTTTGCTACTTTTGAAATAAAATACAATTTTAAGTAAATTAAGTCGATGTTCTATCACAAACATTACAAAAATATTGTTTTTGTTAAAAAATTGACATGAAGTTAAATATGAAGGTTTGCTACTTTTGAAATAAAATACAATTTTAAGTAAATTAAGTCGATTTTCTATCATAACCATTACAAAAATATTGTTTTTGTTAAAAAATTGACATGAAGTTAAATATGAAGGTTTGCTACTTTTGAAATAAAATACAATTTTAAGTAAATTAAGTCGATGTTCTATCACAAACATTACAAAAATATTGTTTTTGTTAAAAAATTGACATGAAGTTAAATATGAAGGTTTGCTACTTTTGAAATAAAATACAATTTTAAGTAAATTAAGTCGATGTTCTATCACAAACATTACAAAAATATTGTTTTTGTTAAAAAATTGACATGAAGTTAAATATGAAGGTTTGCTACTTTTGAAATAAAATACAATTTTAAGTAAATTAAGTCGATTTTCTATCATAACCATTACAAAAATATTGTTTTTGTTAAAAAATTGACATGAAGTTAAATATGAAGGTTTGCTACTTTTGAAATAAAATACAATTTTAAGTAAATTAAGTCGATGTTCTATCACAAACATTACAAAAATATTGTTTTTGTTAAAAAATTGACATGAAGTTAAATATGAAGGTTTGCTACTTTTGAAATAAAATACAATTTTAAGTAAATTAAGTCGATGTTCTATCACAAACATTACAAAAATATTGTTTTTGTTAAAAATTGACATGAAGTTAAATATGAAGGTTTGCTACTTTTGAAATAAAATACAATTTTAAGTAAATTAAGTCGATTTTCTATCATAACCATTACAAAAATATTGTTTTTGTTAAAAAATTGACATGAAGTTAAATATGAAGGTTTGCTACTTTTGAAATAAAATACAATTTTAAGTAAATTAAGTCGATGTTCTATCACAAACATTACAAAAATATTGTTTTTGTTAAAAAATTGACATGAAGTTAAATATGAAGGTTTGCTACTTTTGAAATAAAATACAATTTTAAGTAATTAAGTCGATGTTCTATCACAAACATTACAAAAATATTGTTTTTGTTAAAAAATTGACATAAAGTTAAATATGAAGGTTTGCTACTTTTGAAATAAAATACAATTTAAGTAAATTAAGTCGATTTTCTATCATAACCATTACAAAAATATTGTTTTTGTTAAAAAATTGACATGAAGTTAAATATGAAGGGTTTGCTACTTTTGAAATAAAATACAATTTTAAGTAAATTAAGTCGATGTTCTATCACAAACATTACAAAAATATTGTTTTTGTTAAAAAATTGACATGAAGTTAAATATGAAGGTTTGCTACTTTTGAAATAAAATACAATTTTAAGTAAATTAAGTCGATGTTCTATCATAACCATTACAAAAATATTGTTTTTGTTAAAAAATTGACATGAAGTTAAATATGAAGGTTTGCTACTTTTGAAATAAAATACAATTTTAAGTAAATTAAGTCGATGTTCTATCACAAACATTACAAAAATATTGTTTTTGTTAAAAAATTGACATGAAGTTAAATATGAAGGTTTGCTACTTTTGAAATAAAATACAATTTTAAGTAAATTAAGTCGATTTTCTATCATAACCATTACAAAAATATTGTTTTTGTTAAAAAATTGACATGAAGTTAAATATGAAGGTTTGCTACTTTTGAAATAAAATACAATTTTAAGTAAATTAAGTCGATTTTCTATCATAACCATTACAAAAATATTGTTTTTGTTAAAAAATTGACATGAAGTTAAATATGAAGGTTTGCTACTTTTGAAATAAAATACAATTTTAAGTAAATTAAGTCGATGTTCTATCATAACCATTACAAAAATATTGTTTTTGTTAAAAAATTGACATGAAGTTAAATATGAAGGTTTGCTACTTTTGAAATAAAATACAATTTTAAGTAAATTAAGTCGATGTTCTATCACAAACATTACAAAAATATTGTTTTTGTTAAAAAATTGACATGAAGTTAAATATGAAGGTTTGCTACTTTTGAAATAAAATACAATTTTAAGTAAATTAAGTCGATTTTCTATCATAACCATTACAAAAATATTGTTTTTGTTAAAAAATTGACATGAAGTTAAATATGAAGGTTTGCTACTTTTGAAATAAAATACAATTTTAAGTAAATTAAGTCGATGTTCTATCATAACCATTACAAAAATATTGTTTTTGTTAAAAAATTGACATGAAGTTAAATATGAAGGTTTGCTACTTTTGAAATAAAATACAATTTTAAGTAAATTAAGTCGATGTTCTATCACAAACATTACAAAAATATTGTTTTTGTTAAAAAATTGACATGAAGTTAAATATGAAGGTTTGCTACTTTTAAATAAAATACAATTTAATTAAATTAAGTCGATGTTCTATCACAAACATTACAAAAATATTGTTTTTGTTAAAAAAATTGACATGAAGGTAAATATGAAGGTTTGCTACTTTTGAAATAAAATACAATTTTAAGTAAATTAAGTCGATTTTCTATCATAACCATTACAAAAATATTGTTTTTGGTTAAAAAATTGACATGAAGTTAAATATGAAGGTTTGCTACTTTTGAAATAAAATACAATTTTAAGTAAATTAAGTCGATGTTCTATCACAAACATTACAAAAATATTGTTTTTGTTAAAAAATTGACATGAAGTTAAATATGAAGGTTTGCTACTTTTGAAATAAAATACAATTTAAAGTAAATTAAGTCGATGTTCTATCACAAACATTACAAAAATATTGTTTTTGTTAAAAATTGACATGAAGTTAAATATGAAGGTTTGCTACTTTTGAAATAAAATACAATTTTAAGTAAATTAAGTCGATGTTCTATCAAAACCATTACAAAAATATTGTTTTTGTTAAAAAATTGACATGAAGTTAAATATGAAGGTTTGCTACTTTTGAAATAAAATACAATTTTAAGTAAATTAAGTCGATGTTCTATCACAAACATTACAAAAATATTGTTTTTGTTAAAAAATTGACATGAAGTTAAATATGAAGGTTTGCTACTTTTGAAATAAAATACAATTTTAAGTAAATTAAGTCGATGTTCTATCACAAACATTACAAAAATATTGTTTTTGTTAAAAATTGACATGAAGTTAAATATGAAGGTTTGCTACTTTTGAAATAAAATACAATTTTAAAGTAAATTAAGTCGATGTTCTATCACAAACATTACAAAAATATTGTTTTTGTTAAAAAATTGACATGAAGTTAAATATGAAGGTTTGCTACTTTTGAAATAAAATACAATTTTTAAGTAAATTAAGTCGATGTTCTATCACAAACATTACAAAAATATTGTTTTTGTTAAAAAATTGACATGAAGTTAAATATGAAGGTTTGCTACTTTTGAAATAAAATACAATTTTAAGTAAATTAAGTCGATGTTCTATCACAAACATTACAAAAATATTGTTTTTGTTAAAAAATTGACATGAAGTTAAATATGAAGGTTTGCTACTTTTGAAATAAAATACAATTTTAAGTAAATTAAGTCGATGTTCTATCACAAACATTACAAAAATATTGTTTTTGTTAAAAAATTGACATGAAGTTAAATATGAAGGTTTGCTACTTTTGAAATAAAATACAATTTTAAGTAAATTAAGTCGATGTTCTATCACAACATTACAAAAATATTGTTTTTGTTAAAAAATTGACATGAAGTTAAATTATGAAGGTTTGCTACTTTTGAAATAAAATACAATTTTAAGTAAATTAAGTCGATGTTCTATCACAAACATTACAAAAATATTGTTTTTGTTAAAAAAATTGACATGAGTTAAATATGAAGGTTTGCTACTTTTGAAATAAAATACAATTTTAAGTAAATTAAGTCGATGTTCTATCACAAACATTACAAAAATATTGTTTTTTTTAAAAAAATTGACATGAAGTTAAATATGAAGGTTTGCTACTTTTGAAATAAAATACAATTTTAAGTAAATTAAGTCGATG